>CM028227.1:17272500-22272500 GCA_016432845.1 Psidium guajava
TCTTTATCCCTTGCATTTCGTGTCTTTTTGGGAAGATTGACTTTATTCTGGTGGGATTCGTAAGTCTTGGATGCAAATTGCAATCTAGTATTTTCTTGGAAATTGTTTCTTCTTTTTTTTTTTGAAACTTCACTGTTACATTTTAATCAACATATTCAATTTAAACATGGACAATCATGAATGAGAGACATATTTGATACCCAAGATCCTAACACAGCTAGCTCTACCATCACACTTAAAAAAGTGATAAATTGTTCAAAAAGTCCTCAACCTATTGCGCTCGTGCCAATTCAGTCCTAAACTTTTCAATTGTGTCAATTTAGTTCTAAACTTTTTGATAACTTGCCAATTCAATTATAAACCTTTCAATTTATGTCAATTTAATCCAAAACCTTTTAATGATTTGTCAAACTAGTCCTAAACCGTATAACGAAGTGTCATTGGCCCTTACGGCCAATTACTCAAATAATAAGATTAGGAATAAAATGGAAAATTTTCAAAAGATTTAGGACTAAATTGACAAAATCAAAAGGTTTAGGACTAAATTGACAAACTGTCAAAAGGTTTAGGACTAAATTGGCACGAGTACTGTTAGAGATATTTTAGACATCTTTCAAAGATATTAGGATATTTATATGATTTTGCATATCGCTTAGGATTATGCATATAATATCTCTCGCATATGCTTGATTGATTATGTGTGATATTATATTCATCTTATTACCTCATATAGTCATGCCGAGTGTTTCACCTTTTGCTTTATCGTACCTCCAAATTTTGAAAAGATTTTTTTTTTTTTGCCCTTTTGCGTGAAAGATCTTGAGCGTGGATGATTGAAACATCTGTAAATGTACATGCAATAAATTTTGCTGTACTTTGCAACTAATTAAACGAGATTTCGCGTCTATTTCCAGTCATTCTCCTGTTATAGTATTTTGCAAGGCAGGTGTCCCTATCACTTGGCTAAGATTATATGGTATAAAGATTCCATTTGTATGACATGTTTTTGTTTATAATTTAATCTTTCATTTGTTTTCTTCTTTTATCTCAATTTCTAAGGCACTTCGGGAAGCCGGTTGGCAGCATGTGAAGTGCAGGATCTTGAGAAGAAAAAGATGAAAATCTCGAGTATAAGGCTCAACCAATCTTGGATACTCACAAACAAGAAAAAGATTCACACCGAGTTTGTCCTTTCAATTTCCTTATCATTTCCCTTTCGTCCACTTACATCTGTGTGTATTTTCCTTTCGATGATTTCACTTTCCAATTCCAATGCAATTTACATTTTCTCACCGAACATTTCTTGAAATTAGGAATTAATCCATTTTCTCTAACCTACCTGTTTTTCATATATTCAAATTATAACAATTTGAATTCAAATCAAATTTTGAACACGAGTTTTTTTAGTATACCAATTTTCAATTTTGTCCTAAATTTTTTATGATTTCACAATTGAATCATTCTAGTCAATTTTGACCAGAAATTGCTAACGTCGATGCCAACTGTCTTGCGGAACACAATCGTCACACCAGTGATTTCTAGCCAAATTTAATCGGCATGACTATATTGACAAATCATCAAATTAAAAAATTATCAGAAGGTTTAAGGCTAAAATGGCTAAATTGAAAAGTTTAAAACCGAGTTGGCTGTCTATTTAGGACTTATTGGACAATTATCCCTCCACACAAGCAACAATACATGCTTTATTCTTTGTCCTACGGCTCGACAATAAACATAGTGTCTCGCCCCAAGATTGAGAGTTTTTCGATTGGAGATGCCTCTTTGGAGATTCGCCATAATCACCAATAGTGGTTTTCTCACACTAAGTTCTACTTACACGGAACATTTGAACCGAAAGATAATGGAAAAAGTGATCAACAAGTCATAAATCTATCGTATTTGTGTCAATTCAATTCAAAACCTTTTTTTGGCGCTAATTTATTTCTAAATCTTTTATTGGTGTCAATTGAGTCCTAAACCTTTTGAATTGGTGTTAATTCAATTCTAAATTTTTTGCATTAGTATCAATTGAATTAATTCAGTCAATTTTGATCTAAAAATGTTAAAAAATTGTTTAAAATAATTGAAATAATACTAAAAAGTGTCCACGTTAGCGTGAGCTGTGCCACGTATGATGGCCAACGTCCAAGTCTATGGTTTTCGATCAAGATTTACTAGATTGACTCAATTGATATAAATGCAAAAAGTTTAAGACTCAATTAACACTAATACAAAATGTTTAGGATTAAATTGATACTAATTGTCGCGACCCTCTAAAAATATTTTTATTAATTCTAGGGGTTAACGGATTATTAGGTTAATTAGATTTGACTAACCCAACGCGGACCCTCCCAAGCCCTACCGAATCGCAACTTTGGTTTTTGTTTAAATGATTTTGAAATTTGGAGTCGCCACTAATCGTTCTTGGTAGGTCGATTAGAAACCTAAATAAATTAGCGGGAGAACTAATTTATTCCTGCGAACCAGAGATTATGAGCTCGGAGACTTGGTTACACTAGTTAATTAAAACTAATGCCCTTTCGGTACCTTAATTTCATGGATATCCTAATTCGGCAACTCAGGCTTGGTTTATTCCTAAGGCTCTAGTAGGGTATTCTCTTTTGTATTTTCACTTTTTAAATAGGATGCATGGATGATATATATTTTTATTTGTTATATTTTTTTAAGTGTTAAAGATTCCCTGAAGCCGAAAGAGGGAGTGTGTTAACGACTTCTGTGCAATATTACAACCTACTTATCTTTTAGGTCTGATGATTCAAAAATTAAATTATAGGAAGTACATGACAATGAATAAACACCTCCAATGGGAGGCCTAGCATTGGCTTGGCTCTTCCCTTTGGGATTTAAGGTACAGGTATTTAAGTTGCAAGTATTTAAACTACTGTAAGTAAAAATCTCCAATGGGAGGCTAAGCATTGGCTTGGCTCTTCCCTTTGGGATTTAAGATATAGGTATTTAAGTTGCAGGTATTTAACTACTGTAAGTAAAAACCTCCAATGGGAGGCTAAGCATTGGCTTGGCTCTTCCCTTTGGGATTTAAGGTACAGGTATTTAAGTTGCAGGTATTTAACTACTGTAAGTAAAAACCTCCAATGGGAGGCTAAGCATTGGCTTGGCTCTTCCCTTTGGGATTTAAGGTACAGGTATTTAAGTTGCAGGTATTTAACTACTGTAAGTAAAAACCTCCAATGGGAGGCTAAGCATTGGCTTGGCTCTTCCCTTTGGGATTTAAGGTACAAGTATTTAAGTTGTAGGTATTTAACTACTGTAAGTAAAAACCTCCAATGGGAGGCTAAGCATTTGCTTGGCTCTTCCCTTTGGGATTTATGGTGCAGGTATTTAAATTGCGGATGGACTTTGTCCTCTCCATTCTGGGGTATGAATTCTTTAAAATGAAATACAACGAATTGATTCAACAATTTGAAATTTGTTCGCGCTTGAGGACTCCTCCAAGCCGATTTTGTGCTTCCACAGGGTTGACCATTGATATAGAGCTGCGGCTTCCTGACATAAAATAAAGTGAAGTGTCAGTATACAAAATATGTGCTAATCTGCACCTAAAACCAGAAGAGTGGAAAGAGTACTTATCTCCCATTTTTTTGGGAGGGATTTCTATAATTGATTTTCGCTCTCTATGTTCCAAATATAGAGAGTTTCTTTTGAATTAAGAGGGACTTTTAGTCACAGATCAGTTGAGAAATCGGTGGACAGCTTAGGAGCTTGTTTGGGCCGATTTTTGCATCTCTACGAGATTTTTGCTGTTGACGTAGAGATATCCTTCTCCTGACATAAAATATGGGGAAAAAAAGAGATGGAGAAAGTGTATACAATTTGTGCTAATTTGCGAGTAAAATCATAAATAAATGAATAAATAAAAACACTTAGCTCGAATTTGCTTGCTCGTTGACGAGGATGAACTCTTGATTTATATTGATCGATGAAGGAATTTGTGATGATAACCCCTAGCTTTAAACTCCCATCATCTTCAAAATTCTCTCTCTTTTGGTATTTTCTTTTTCTCGAATTTTTCTTCAATCTCCCAAAACTCTCTCAAACATCCAAAATTTCCTCTCCAAAAAATTCTCCCAAACACTTCAAATTTTCTCTCCCAAGAATCCTTTCTCAAGCTCACTTCTTCCTCCTTTTATAACCTACTCATCTATCTCCCATTCTAATTTTTCCACTAACTCTATCTCCCATTCTAATTTCTCCACTAACTCTTCTTCATTTTCATCTTCCATTCTCCATCTCTATCTCACATTCTAATCTCTCCACTAACTCTTCTTCATCTTCATCTTCCCTTCTCCATATTTATCTCACATTCTAATTTCTCCACTAACTCTTTTTAATCTCCATCTTCCCTTCTCTATTCTTATCTTCCATTCTAATTTCTCTACTAACTCTTCTTCATCTCCATCTTCCCTTCTCTATTCTTATCTTATTTTCTCCATCCATTCTTCTCCAACTTCTCTTCTTCATCTCCTCTTCTTCATCTTCCCTTCTCTATTCTAATTTATCCACTAACTCTTCTTTTTATTATTTGTAAAATAATCCTTCAAGAGTTAGGTATTTGCACTCTAGTCCTTGAATTTTAAGTATTTACAATTCAGTCCTTGAAAAAATATATTTCTTTAAGTCCAAATCTCCTCACAATTTTTGACACACCAAAATTTACCACATGTCAAATTTAAGCTCATTTCTTGTCGCTGAAAATAATGCATAATTTAATTAAAGCCCTTTTGCAAAATTAAGTCATTCTGGGTATAATTGGGCCAAGATGAAAATTTAAAATATTAGAAGACAATGTCACAACTCATAAAAAGTGAAAGTTAAAAATAAGTTGACTCAAATTAAATTTTTTTAGGCCCGATTCGAGATTATACTCGTGAAGGAACACGTGACTCGAATTGGATTTTTCTGAATTTGCGATGGCCAATATGAAAATAGATTTAAAATAAAAATATTAACTATCTTTGTGTATTTTTTTGGCCTCAAATGTTATTTTTCCAAAATTTTCAAATATTTTTGTATTTTTTTTAAAAAAATTAAAATATATATAATATGAAAAATTATTTTTTGGTCAAAATTCGTTCCCTAGGCTTGGCTAAGGTTCCCAAAGTTGATTTTTCAATTTTATGAATTTTTATGGATTTTCTATTAATTTTCGAAAATAAATAAATAAAAAATACGTAAAAATACTGAAAATATGAAAAATCGTTTTTTGGTCAAAATTGGTTCCCTAGGCTTGGCTAAGGTCCCCAAAGTTGATTTTTCAATTTTATGAATTTTTATGGATTTTTTATTACTTTAGCAATAGAAAAAATGATTAAAAATCAAGTGTCAACAGCTGCCCCTCTTTGAAAGGAAGCTCGGTAGAGGTTCATTTCAAAGACGAGATGACACCTGGATTCTTATCGACTCAATACAAGGAAATAAAAAGAGTCGTGACATGATTGTTCCACTGAAAATGAAATGAGAACCTAAGGATTCGTTATATAAAAAAACTTTAGGGTGGTTGAACTTGAACCCGTATGGTGGATCAACCCATGGTAGATTCCTAATAAAAGGATTCTACTGATTAAAAATTGAATTAAAATTTGACCCGTATGGTGGGTCATACCATTTGGAGATACCTGTAAGAAGGATTTGGTGCCTGTAGAAAGGACTTGGTGCCAGTAAAAAGGACTTGGTGCTTTGCATGTAAGAAGAACTTTGTGCCTGTAAGAAGGACTTGTTTTGCCTGTAAGAAGGACTTGATTTGCCTGTAAGAAGGACTTTGTTTGCCTGTAAGAAGGACTTTGATTTGCCTGTAAGAAGGACTTTGTTTGCCTGTAAGAAGGACTTGATTTGCCTGTAAGAAGGACTTTATGCCTGTAAGAAGGACTTTGTGCCTGTAAGAAGGACTTGATTTGCCTGTAAGAAGGACTTTGTGCCTGTAAGAAGGACTTGATTTGCCTGTAAGAAGGACTTTGTGCCTGTAAGAAGGACTTGGTTTGCCTGTAAGAAGGACTTAGTTTGCCTGTAAGAAGGACTTGATTTGCCTGTAAGAAGGACTTGTTTTGCCTGTAAGAAGGACTTGATTTGCCTGTAAGAAGGACTTTGTGTACCTCAAAGGGTGCCATTCTGGAATCTGGAAAGATCAGGAATCCTGCAGAAGCTCAAACCCAAATTATATTATCCTGTCGCTTTAGGAATAAACCAAAGAGGCAAAGATCAAAAGGTCTCGAACATTTCTGTCCTTGAGACAAATCATGCTTTATTGAAGAAGGTGGATACCTGTATGTACCGCAATGGATTCGAGTACCCCAACAACCGTCAGAATTCATTCTCTTGAAAGGTTCAGGTTGAAGATATACTTACCTGAGAATTTGGAAGAAATGCTTGGTGGCTTCTCGACAACCAGGCTTGTTCATTCAATAATCGCTGAATGAATTTCAAGACTTTGGAAGGTAGTTTGAACATTGGGAATGTGTTGCCTGTCAGGCAGTATCAGAGGTAACATGTGCAAGCATTTTCATTAATTAGTTGATCGGTTCATGTAAAACTATTCAACCAAGTCGGCAATGATTAGAAGTAGTCTGTGTGATAACTCATGATGCAATCAATCCAAATATGGATCATGCAAAACTATTCTGTCAAGCTTGCATTACCAATTCTGTTTAAGGAGGTTCTCATAGTATGAACGCCTCGAATGTAATCTGAATGGGGGACTTCAATCCGAAAGGGCCTTCTCTCATTCTGGGGAAAGGCTGTTTATCTGTAAATTAAAATGTTAGACTTACGTGGAAATGGTTTGCCTTTCCTCATCCTGTCATGCCCCATTCTGCACATTTGATGTCTCCTGTGCAGTTTATGCTCTAAGTTGGAGTTGGTAAGTTAAACACACGGAATAGTCATACATAATTCATGAACTGTGTAAGCACAATGCAGATGTGACAATTTTTTAGCATTACGTGTGTTTATATAATGTGCAAATATGGGCGGATTTAAATTGCCCCTGGTATGTGGGCGGACCGAACAAATTGGGAAGCCTACTCCTTATGTCGAGGGGTGGTTCGTCTCAAACTTTGTCTCTACGTGATGAAGCATATGGGTGAGGGAGCATTTCGGTTTGTTTAATGACAGCGACCGCCACGGTTTAGCGGTTGAATGCCCCTGTAAAAAGCAGAGAAATTATTCTCGAAATCAAACGAGATAAGGAAGACATATTTGCTTTTTCGCTTCAGAGCTTGTGATCAATTTGCCCCATTTTTCACCAGAATAGATCTTGTCAGATGATCATAATTTTCTTTTGGATTTGTCTCCTTCAACATGTTAAATGTTAGTGTAAATATTTCCTGTAAAAAGAAAAAGAGACATATCAGCCAGTATTAAAAGGGATAAATTAAAAACGATACTGATTTACCCTTCATCTTGAATGTCTTGCATGAGTCTTTTACCAGTTTTGTTGGATTGAATTTTCCTCGACTTTTGTTGGGCGCCTCACCATTATGGGAAGACTATGGTAAAATACTGACTTTGATATTACTCGTCGAGTATTCCTGTTTGTAAAAAAAGAAATGCACAAAAAGTTGTTTCATTTATTTATAATACATACAACATTCCCCACCCTTGGGGATCGAACTCGGAATATTTCGGACCTACTGTCATCCCCCATACCATTCGGTCCATTGGACCGTAGGTGTCCATGGGGCTTTCTTTTCAAGGGTTAATCCTTGGGGATAACGCAGCCCTGTTGTATCACCTTGGGCCATGTTACGGTATTTCTCGAGGTAATTTGCAATCCCTGTTAAGAATGGAATAAGACAATTCAAGACTTGAGATGATTATGTGCACATTAGAACGATACAGAATTACCCATTTCTGAGATTGTTCGCGTCTTTCGCTTGTACTTTCCTTTGTCCGAAGCTGTCTATCCCGTGGTAATGCCCATGAGTTGATTTGCCCCCAAATTTTATCCAACCTGTATTCGGATATGATTGCGTTCTCGGGTCGATTTGCAATTTCCTGAGAATAGAAGGGGCTTAATTTTAAAACTTGGAGCAACTGAGGGTAAATTGAAACGATACGGAGTTACCCTTCAGGTTTATGCAGATTTTCACTCGCCATCAATTCGTCGCGAGGTTGGTGAGGTGGCGGATTCGAGCATTTAATAGGGGGAAGTCGGATTATTACTCCTTGCTTTTACACATTCACAAAAGCAGAAAAACACATCACGCAAGGAAATAAAACACATTCACTCATTCAGGATTAGTTCCGCTTCCTCTGCAGGCTCTCCCATGATCAGCTGGCTTCATCCCAAATTAGGTATGCATCGGCCATATTGAAGGTCTCGTGGTCACTGGCTGAACAAGTGCATCACAGTCCCGATGCTTTACCGATATCAAACTGGTTGATTATGGCGAAAAGATCATCGTCAATGTCCGCTTGGTGGTGATCTGTCCCTTCTTCCTCGGGAGGTATTGATGCTGATCCAGTATCATTGGTCCTTTTGTACCCTCCTCCAACAGAACTCGATCCTGTTATAAACTGGTCTAACTCACCTCTTAAACGTGCATTTTCGATCCTCAGATCATACATTTCATCGAGGGTGAGGAGGAGGCTATTGCAGTTGGGGCAGGTGGCTGAGTCAAAAGTCTCTTTATACATCTTGTTTTCCGCTCGGAGGTTTTCATTTTCAACTCTTAGAAACTCGGCTTCGTTGTGCTCATGACGAGCCTTCATTCGGGTTCGCCTATTTTGAAACCAGAACTTGATTTGCAAAGGTTCAAGTCCTAACTCTTGACTCAGTTCCATTTTCTGTTTGCCGTCTGGCATAGGGTATGTTCTGAAGAAATCCTCAAGCCTTTGTACCTGCTCCTTAGTATGGCAACGGTAACGCTTCTTTTGACCCTTACCGTTATTGTCCTTATCTTTACTGAGATTTTGGACGTCGTCGGCGGAAAAGCCAGGTTCCATAGGCTCGATCCCAAACATGGCTTCGAACTCTTCCTCTCCCATATTCAGCAGGCAATGATAGCTCTCGGGAGTATTGGGTTGAGACATCTTTGATTTGGTTGATGATTTCTCAAGATTTGCTACTCGCTTCCAGTGTTTTCACTCTCTTTGAATTTTTCTGAGCGATTGCCTATGCCTTAAGACCCTCTTCCGAGCATGGCGTCTCTTTTAAAATTAAACGTGGGTTTAGCAACTGTATTGCTTCTTCCAAGGGTCCGGCCTTTCTCAATCCTCTTTTCTTATCGTGTCTCTTGCTCAGCTCATCTCCTTCCATCTTTCCGTGGAAGAGGGCCCCTTGTTGTTGTCTCCACCGTCAATTTGCTGGCGAGTTCTTCAATAAAGACGAGTCGTATCTCTTTTCTGTCGAAAATGTCTTTGTCTCCCACTCAGCTTATTTTTTATCCTTTCTTTTTCAAAGTAGTGGCGTCCCGTCCAGCTTTTCCGTAGAGACGTCGGATTTGCTTGGCTCGAGATTGGAGACGAGTAGCGGAGGTGATACTGATATGGAATGGTAGACAGGAAAATCTGGCCAGTAGAGACTTCCCCTGCAAAAATGAAAGAGAATGCGGCAGTATATGTTCTTCATATTCTAGAAAAATTGGAACGATACTGTTTTACCCTTGTGTGTACTTCCATTGAATTTGAATTGAGGAAGTTCCTTCATTTGGACTGGATTGAATTATATGTCCCGAGTTGCCCTTCACTTTGAGCTTGCCACATAAGTGCTTTGCTTAGTTGGGCCTTATTTTCTTTCGGGTTGCCTTGGACCATCATCATTTTCTATGCCATCGGGTCCGTGGACCGGAGGGCTCCTTTAATTTGAAGGTTACCTTCGAGGCAAATGAGTCCTATCGCGTTCCATTGGGTCATTTCATTTTGCGACACTCTTGAGGCACTTTGCAATTCCCTGGGTGAGAATGGAACAAATCCAATTTAGCATTTTGCAACGATTGAGGGTAAATTGGAACGACACACAATTACCCGTCTTCGAGCTCGCCTGGGCATTTCACTTGAAATTTCCCTACGTGAGGCCATTCAACATTTCTCAGTATGGCAGTCAGCGACGTTACCACAAATTGATCCGCCCTAAATCTAGCATAAAAAGGGATTCACGCATTCGACGGGATAAAAAAAATAAATAAATTGCCCCCTTGTCCCTGAATTAAATCGATACACCTAGAAAGCTGGAAAATATCATACGCAGGGGAATTAAGCATGAAATAAAAGGTGCACTTATTCAAGGTCAGTTCTGCCTCTCCTGTGGCTCTTCGATAATCAGCTAGTCTTGTGTTGGTTCGGGTGTGGATGATCGATGTTTGAGAGTCCCTACTCACTGGCTCTTGATCGCGGCTTATGACGTCTGTCAACCCTAAACTGGTTGACCAGGGCAGTAAGCTCATCATCTGGGTAATCTCTTGAACCTTCCAGCAACTGATGCTCGAATTGGGCATTGTTGTTGGCAAATGCTGGCGGTAGATTTCTCATTCTGTCCTCGCCATGAGCAATTTGACTTCTCGTGCTGGAGCCTTCATCATTACTCGAGAAAGTGTGGGGATCACCAACTGTCCTGCTGCCAAAAACTCCTTCCATTCGAGGATTAAAGAAGTGGAAGTGCTCAGGATAATTTCTTGTCTGATTCTCTGGCTGCGCAGGCGCGCTGATCATGGGATGAATTCTAGCCACGGGTTGGTGCTCATACCAAGGAGTCTGAATACACTGCCCCTGCGGTCTATACTCTTGAAGAGCATTAGGGTGATTCTGGGGGATACTTTGATTAACGCCTGGAGGATTGATGGCACGGCTACTGGCTTGGTTGATGATGGGAAGTGGCTCGCCCCATGCTAACCTGCGGAACTTATGGTGGCGAGGAGACTCGACATTCAGGCTTGGATCAGTCCCGCCTTGGTTTTCTTGATTCTGAGCTGCATTGTGTTCTCTCACCCTTTTTCTGTACTTCTGAAGATGACTCGAAACATTTGCTTTAGTGAGTCCCTCTACGTTCATAATTTCCAGTATATGTTGCGGCCGTGCCGAATCGATTCCTACCTGTTGAACTGCATTAACAAACATACGATGCAGCTCGGGAGACCAACTCATCTTCTTTCTCCAGTTGCTTGGAACAAAATTGAAGGCTTGATGCTTGTTCTCATGGTCGTGCAATTGCTTCCTTACCACGTGCTGCCATATGTTTTGAAGCATCTGAACCCTAACTGGTTTCGTTACGACGTCTTGGGCCCCATTTAAGACAGCCTTCATTATGGCTTGCTGATCATCGCTTGCCGATATTACGAGGACTGGCATGTTTAATTTAGAATTGATGACTTCCAAGAGAGTGAAAACATCCATGTCAATCCCTACCATGGCGGTGAGGACGATATCAAACTGGTCACCACTCCTCCTTAATATCTCTAAGGCATCTGTCGCCTTTGCTTGAGCTACAACCTTATACCGGCATTTTCTCAATACGGTAACAAGGATTGACAGAGAGACTGGATTACCGTCAATGGCCATGACCAGTAGACCCTCAGGGTAAGGAACTTCATTAGCTTCGACCAGGGTTGAACATGCGCCCGTTTCCCTAATGCTCGACATATTTCTGGATCTAAGACTGCCGACTCGAGACCGCCTCAGGATGTCTTCTTGGACTTGAGGGATCACGGGATCGTCGATGGTTTCTCGTAACAGGCTTTGAAAGCCAATGCTTTGATGGTGAAGGTTTTGAATTCCTCTCCCACGAGAACTCCTTCCTCTCTATCTTTCTCCTGCGAGTTCTTGCGAATGAACTCTCACTATCAAATGAGGACAAGTTCTCTCTCTGGCAATAGCAACGACTTCCCTCTTCACGGGCAGTGCTATTAGATTTTTCGAGGGAGAAAATCTGATATTCAGCTTTTGATCAAAGGGGAAATCCTTATTTCTCGCTCAGTTCGTCTTCCTTTTTTCTTTTCGTGGTAGAGGGCCCTTGTCAAGATCTCCACCGTCGATTTACTGGCGGGTCCTCCAATAAAGACGAGTCGTATCTCCTTTTCTGCCGAAAATTTCTTTGTCTCCCACTCAGCTCGTTTTTTATTCTTTCTTTTTCAAAGTGGTGGCAGCCCGTCCAACTTTTCTGCAGAGACGTCGGGTCTGCTCAGCTTGAGGTTGCCGCTTGACTGGAATTCGAGCCAGCGGGGGTGTTGCCGACAGAGAATGGTAGATAGAAAAAACTCGACCAATAAGGACTGCCCCTGTGAAATCATTATTTAAATTGAAGCAGATTATCACCTTCGCATTCCGATCATCTGCCTCGCCTCTCTCCTCCTTTCTTTCGTGATCTGCTTTCAAAAATGGCCAATTCTCCTAACCATACCTTCTCCGCCGAAATCCTGGCTGGGTGGGAGAGACTCTACAATCTTCTTGGTAGAGGTTACGCTCATATAGCCCAAAACTCTACCGTTGAGGCTGAAATCCTCGGTTTATTCAGGTCCCTAGACGCTGCTTCTGTTGAGGGTACCCAACTGGGGAGGGAGTATCGGAACTTCCCGACCCTCTTCATCAATTTTCTGGCTGCCTATAACCGCGCTTATGAGACGGTCATTGTGACTGCCGTCGTGAAAGCTCGTTACCGAGACCGGCACGAGCGTCTGGAAATAGTCACATTTATGGCTGATAATCACAAGAAAGCCTTCAAGTTTGCCAATGATCAGCTTTCGTGGCTAGTTCGTGAGAGGGGAAAGTTGGTGGACCGTCTGGCCTTGGTCCGAACTTACGCCGAACAGGAGCCGAGCAATATTATGATGAGGTGCAAATGCGGTTGGCTGCAGGAGAGACTTGATGACATTACGGCAGATATTGCTTTCGAGAGGGCGGCGATTTCAGACTTGGAGTTTGCTGTCGAGCATTATGAGGCCAGTATGGCCCAGGCTAAGGAGAAGCGCGATCGCCTCTTCTTTAGGCTCGCGGAGCTTGATCCTGAGAACGCCCGGTGCACCCGGAGCATCAACTGTTTGGAGAGTCAGTTGAACTCCTTCGTAATGGTTATCAGGGCTCAGTTTGGCTTTACTTTTCCTCCCCAGTGAGCTGTTGTAATGCTCTTTGATGAATGGAATGAAAGAAAAGCTTCACGTGTTTTTTTTTGTTTAATTTTCCTGCTATCGTTTCTTCCGCATAGCATAACAGAACGATTTGAGGTACCGAAGATGTCGAGGCTTAATGTTTTTCTTGATGTTCTTGTTTAATTGCTCCAGACGATGATATCGAGAACATTGATGAAGGGTTCGGCGGTGGCCCCCACTATCCATCTTGAGATCACAAACAATAACGCTATGACAACTCGATCAGTGCGCTGGTAATAAATCCGGCCACCTGTTGTGTGCCCACTTTTATCCATATTTTATTTCTTTCGGCGTCCACTTGCTCGTGTCGGTCGCCTGTAGCGTCGGGAGAAATTCCTGTGGGCCACGTTCATTAATAGAACCTCGGTCCTCTAAAGCCCTCCGCATGTTTCGAATAAGAGGAAATTTTAAGATCGGTCTCTGGTTGATTTAATCAGGTTAAGGTACTTATTTCATGGTTTCTGATTATATAATCCATATTGTCTTTCAAAAGACGCGGGATCCTCTGTAATACATTAAATATGCCCCCGTGTTTAATCAGTATAAGTCCACCGTCATATCACAATACACTGCCCATGCAAGTTTACGGATTGACACAACTCTGTCTGTCAAAGATGGACAGTGTTCGTTTGCCCCCCTGAATTAACGGTTGAAGCCTTGATGTTTTTCGTCTTTTGGTATTTCTGAAGATGATTCTCGATATATTATTGAACTTAATTTTTACACCCGTCTGGGGTATCTAGGATCTCCCTGCAAAAGAAAAGGATATAATTAGTATGCGACACAAGGAATGTCGGTCCATGACTCCTATATTAGTCCAATTTTATTTTTTCTATTTTATAGAGAAATCAGAAAAAAAAAAATTCTTTAGGAAGAAATGGGTTAATTTCTGATACAGAATTTTTTTTTTTTTGCAGATTTATTGCTCTTTTTTTATTATTTTTTTAAAGGAATGTGACAAAATCTCTTGATGTTTACTAAAACTTTTGAAGGAATTTCCTTTTTATCAAAATAAATTTTCAGAGGTAAATTTATCAGGAAAATTTTATTTTTATTGAAGCAGGAAAGACATAACAGAAATCCTTTATTGGTTAACAAAATTCCCCCGAGACATTAGTCTAATTTTATTTAGAGAAAATTTTCTTAGAAAAACATGAGCGAATTTCTCGAAAAGAATTTTTGTTGCAAGTTTTTATAATTTGAAAGAATGTGATAAAATCACTTGATGTTTACCAAAGTTTTTTTTGAAGGAATTTTTCTTTTTATCGAAATAAATTTTCAGAGGAAAATTTGTCAGGAAAATTTCATTTTTATTGAAGCAAGAAAAACATGACAAAAATCTCTTATTGGTCAATACAATTCCCCCGAGACATTAGTCTAATTTTATTTAGAGAAACTTTTCTTAGAAAAACATGAGCGAATTTCTCGAGAAGAATTTTCTTGCAAGTTTTTATAATTTGAAAAATGTGATAAAATCACTTGATGTCTACTAGAGTTTTTTTTAAGGAATTTTTCTTTTTATTGAAATAAATTTTCAGAGGAAAATTTTTTCAGGAAAATTTCATTTTTATTGAAGCAATAAAAACATGACAAAAATCCCTTATTGGTTAATAAAATTCCCATGAAGGGATTTTTTCACATCATTTTTTCAAAAAAAAAATTTTAAAAAGAAATGAGGGACAAATTTAATTTTTATTTTCTTTTAAAAGAATGGTCGTAATATCAAGCTCAAAAACTAACTAACACCTAGCATGGACCGACCGAAAATAAATACAAGATAAAATTAGAGAACTTACTTTTACCTTGGAGAAATGCAAATCACATAGTCATGCGCATGACTCAAGTGAGGAGTGGACTCTAGAAAATAAAAGAAGGAGAGGCAGGGTGTGGACCTAAAAGGCCCCCACTATCCGAATTGGCAACCTTACCCTCCGCGCAATCAAATCACAATGGGAAGAATTGTCAATTCAGATAATGAGCGGGATAAAATATGGTCAACCCAAGCGCAATCGACGCAAGAGCGTTGCATATTCGATCCCTATCTATGGTTACCTAGGAAAAATTTCGCGACTTGGGTTTAGACGCTTGTGTGTGCAGGTGTTGTGATCCTCAGAATATGCAAGACATGCACAACAATTGATATCAAAACAGCGCTTCTAAAAATGTGTGAAATTAAACATAATCCCAACACCGAGCCTGCAAAACAAATGGGTTAGCCAAACACTCCGCCCCTTATAACTCCCATCCTGCAAAAACATATAACACCTATAGAATGAGTCCCAATCAAGATCGCCAGAAGCGAGATATCCATGAAATTTTCATTGGCCTAAGCCACTAAGACTTTTAAAATTTTGAAAAAATTTAAGTATTCCAATTGGTATCTTTTTTCGAAAATTTAAAAATCTCTATTCCCCAGTGGAGTCGCCAGTCTGTCGCGACCCTCTAAAAATATTTTTATTAATTCTAGGGGTTAACGGATTATTAGGTTAATTAGATTTGACTAACCCAACGCGGACCCTCCCAAGCCCTACCGAATCGCAACTTTGGTTTTTGTTTAAATGATTTTGAAATTTGGAGTCGCCACTAATCGTTCTTGGTAGGTCGATTAGAAACCTAAATAAATTAGCGGGAGAACTAATTTATTCCTGCGAACCAGAGATTATGAGCTCGGAGACTTGGTTACACTAGTTAATTAAAACTAATGCCCTTTCGGTACCTTAATTTCATGGATATCCTAATTCGGCAACTCAGGCTTGGTTTATTCCTAAGGCTCTAGTAGGGTATTCTCTTTTGTATTTTCACTTTTTAAATAGGATGCATGGATGATATATATTTTTATTTGTTATATTTTTTTAAGTGTTAAAGATTCCCTGAAGCCGAAAGAGGGAGTGTGTTAACGACTTCTGTGCAATATTACAACCTACTTATCTTTTAGGTCTGATGATTCAAAAATTAAATTATAGGAAGTACATGACAATGAATAAACACCTCCAATGGGAGGCCTAGCATTGGCTTGGCTCTTCCCTTTGGGATTTAAGGTACAGGTATTTAAGTTGCAAGTATTTAAACTACTGTAAGTAAAAATCTCCAATGGGAGGCTAAGCATTGGCTTGGCTCTTCCCTTTGGGATTTAAGATATAGGTATTTAAGTTGCAGGTATTTAACTACTGTAAGTAAAAACCTCCAATGGGAGGCTAAGCATTGGCTTGGCTCTTCCCTTTGGGATTTAAGGTACAGGTATTTAAGTTGCAGGTATTTAACTACTGTAAGTAAAAACCTCCAATGGGAGGCTAAGCATTGGCTTGGCTCTTCCCTTTGGGATTTAAGGTACAGGTATTTAAGTTGCAGGTATTTAACTACTGTAAGTAAAAACCTCCAATGGGAGGCTAAGCATTGGCTTGGCTCTTCCCTTTGGGATTTAAGGTACAAGTATTTAAGTTGTAGGTATTTAACTACTGTAAGTAAAAACCTCCAATGGGAGGCTAAGCATTTGCTTGGCTCTTCCCTTTGGGATTTATGGTGCAGGTATTTAAATTGCGGATGGACTTTGTCCTCTCCATTCTGGGGTATGAATTCTTTAAAATGAAATACAACGAATTGATTCAACAATTTGAAATTTGTTCGCGCTTGAGGACTCCTCCAAGCCGATTTTGTGCTTCCACAGGGTTGACCATTGATATAGAGCTGCGGCTTCCTGACATAAAATAAAGTGAAGTGTCAGTATACAAAATATGTGCTAATCTGCACCTAAAACCAGAAGAGTGGAAAGAGTACTTATCTCCCATTTTTTTGGGAGGGATTTCTATAATTGATTTTCGCTCTCTATGTTCCCAATATAGAGAGTTTCTTTTGAATTAAGAGGGACTTTTAGTCACAGATCAGTTGAGAAATCGGTGGACAGCTTAGGAGCTTGTTTGGGCCGATTTTTGCATCTCTACGAGATTTTTGCTGTTGACGTAGAGATATCCTTCTCCTGACATAAAATATGGGGAAAAAAAGAGATGGAGAAAGTGTATACAATTTGTGCTAATTTGCGAGTAAAATCATAAATAAATGAATAAATAAAAACACTTAGCTCGAATTTGCTTGCTCGTTGACGAGGATGAACTCTTGATTTATATTGATCGATGAAGGAATTTGTGATGATAACCCCTAGCTTTAAACTCCCATCATCTTCAAAATTCTCTCTCTTTTGGTATTTTCTTTTTCTCGAATTTTTCTTCAATCTCCCAAAACTCTCTCAAACATCCAAAATTTCCTCTCCAAAAAATTCTCCCAAACACTTCAAATTTTCTCTCCCAAGAATCCTTTCTCAAGCTCACTTCTTCCTCCTTTTATAACCTACTCATCTATCTCCCATTCTAATTTTTCCACTAACTCTATCTCCCATTCTAATTTCTCCACTAACTCTTCTTCATTTTCATCTTCCATTCTCCATCTCTATCTCACATTCTAATCTCTCCACTAACTCTTCTTCATCTTCATCTTCCCTTCTCCATATTTATCTCACATTCTAATTTCTCCACTAACTCTTTTTAATCTCCATCTTCCCTTCTCTATTCTTATCTTCCATTCTAATTTCTCTACTAACTCTTCTTCATCTCCATCTTCCCTTCTCTATTCTTATCTTATTTTCTCCATCCATTCTTCTCCAACTTCTCTTCTTCATCTCCTCTTCTTCATCTTCCCTTCTCTATTCTAATTTATCCACTAACTCTTCTTTTTATTATTTGTAAAATAATCCTTCAAGAGTTAGGTATTTGCACTCTAGTCCTTGAATTTTAAGTATTTACAATTCAGTCCTTGAAAAAATATATTTCTTTAAGTCCAAATCTCCTCACAATTTTTGACACACCAAAATTTACCACATGTCAAATTTAAGCTCATTTCTTGTCGCTGAAAATAATGCATAATTTAATTAAAGCCCTTTTGCAAAATTAAGTCATTCTGGGTATAATTGGGCCAAGATGAAAATTTAAAATATTAGAAGACAATGTCACAACTCATAAAAAGTGAAAGTTAAAAATAAGTTGACTCAAATTAAATTTTTTTAGGCCCGATTCGAGATTATACTCGTGAAGGAACACGTGACTCGAATTGGATTTTTCTGAATTTGCGATGGCCAATATGAAAATAGATTTAAAATAAAAATATTAACTATCTTTGTGTATTTTTTTGGCCTCAAATGTTATTTTTCCAAAATTTTCAAATATTTTTGTATTTTTTTAAAAAAAATTAAAATATATATAATATGAAAAATTATTTTTTGGTCAAAATTCGTTCCCTAGGCTTGGCTAAGGTTCCCAAAGTTGATTTTTCAATTTTATGAATTTTTATGGATTTTCTATTAATTTTCGAAAATAAATAAATAAAAAATACGTAAAAATACTGAAAATATGAAAAATCGTTTTTTGGTCAAAATTGGTTCCCTAGGCTTGGCTAAGGTCCCCAAAGTTGATTTTTCAATTTTATGAATTTTTATGGATTTTTTATTACTTTAGCAATAGAAAAAATGATTAAAAATCAAGTGTCAACACTAATGCAATAAGTTTATGACTTTTGAAATATTTTCTCAAGGATGACCGAGTTTATATATCGTTTGTCATGACAAAATAATTAATTGAATGGAGTAAAATCTTCCTATTACACCCATGAGGAGGACAACTCGCATCAGGAATAAAATGCTAAAAGAGCATTCCTGCCCGGCCTTGTAAAATCAGCTCTTGGGTCAATCCGGTTCAAACCAAATCCTAAATGGTCTTAAATTTGAAACACCTTCTACTTTCTCCTTCGATCTCTCAGATCTGGCCTCCGTCTTGTCTCTACAGTGACGCCCTTCGTCTTTTTCTCTCTCGGGTCTCGCCTGAGTCGCCATCTCGTCTGGTCTCCCTCTAGATATCGCGGATTGCGTGTTGGAAATAATAAAATTTATTTTGGAAGAAAAGTAGCATTTTGGATCCATACACTTGCTTGACAAAGGTGGTTGAGAGGATGAGTGGACGTGCAAACCGACTTCAACATGAGGACTTTGTTCTCCAAGCCAAAGACCGGTCAAAAACATGCCCAGAATCTTTGGCTCTTAATAATAAAGGAAGGCAACTTGCAACCACAATTTTTGACTCTCAACAATCAAGAATGCAGCTTGAGTTAGAGAGAGTTTGTGGAAAAAACCACAATTTTTGACTCTCAACTCTCAACAATTTTTGACCGGCGCTTCTCTCCTTCTTCTCCTTCTTCACTGCCTTCTTTCTACAGAGAGAGAGAGAGAGAGAGAGTTGTTGGCGATGAATTTCGGTTAGCGACTGATTGGTTCCGTTTCCTTCTCCGTCGGATCTCAATTCACTCCTCTGCGTTTCCTTCACTGTGAGTCTCCCTCTTTCTCTCCTCTCTAGATCCGTTTGTGCGCTTGCGTGCTTATTGTGAGTCGACGATGCGTGTTTGCGTTGTTGCCGTGGGGGTTCCTGCGTTTGTTTTGGCTTTTGTTGGGCGCGTGAGCGGGGATTCTGCGGTGGTTTTATTTTCTTGGTGATAATTTTCGGGTTTGTAGGAGGTTGGGAAAGGATGGGGCAGATTTTGGGGATTCTCATGGGGATGTTTGGAATGTTAGGGGATTATGATAAAACCCTGTAGAGTGAATTGCTTCTGTTGTTTGGAATTATCGGTTTCGTGTTCGATTACTTCATTGAATGTTTCGATTTCGGGGTTCTGTGATTTTGATTTTTTCCACAGTTTGCCAGCGCGACTAACCACACTCATCCCTGTTTTTTTTTTTTTTCCTTTCTTTCTTCGTCGACGGTTTGCTATTGACAATTTTCTTTCTGCCCAATTCTGTCCCAAGTCCGATCCGCCACAGGCGATGGCATCCTCCACCAACACGTCAGGAATGAAATACGAGGTGTTCCTGAGTTTCAGGGGTTCGGATACTCGGGACAACTTTACCAGCTGCCTCTATCATGACATGGTCGAGAAAGGAATCCGAGTCTTTAAAGACGACAAAGAGCTCCAAGTAGGTGACAAGATTGAGGAGCTTTTGGGAGCCCTCGATGACTCAAAAATCTATATCCCCATCTTCTCTCGGGACTTTGCTTCCAGTAAGTGGTGTCTCCGTGAGGTTGCCCGTATGGTAGATTGCACTTCTTCAAAGTCGGACCGGAAGAAGGAGATCCTCCCCCTTTTTTTCGACGTGGAGCCGGAGGATGTCAAGCTCGGAACCGAATTGTACAGTAACGCCCTGTCTGAGCATGAAAGGAAGTATGGCTCCAGTGAGGTGAAGCGCTGGAGAGATGCTCTTGGTGAGGTTGCAACTAGAGTTGGTTGGAAGGTAGAAGGAAAAGAGTAAGTTTCCACAACGTTTTCGTGTAATTAATCTTACAATAATTTATTAACGAGTTATTTATTTGAGACAGAATTTAATCGATCGTGTTATACATTTCACGGCTTACCCTCGTGTTATAATGGTGCTTCTTGCAACAAAAACACTCAAGGCATTAACAGCACGGTTTAATTGTAGTGATGACAATTACGTTACAGATTTTATAATTATGTAGTAATATTTTGGAAATTGTGATGATATTCTTTCTTTATCACATATGTTGTCCATGAAACCAAACAATGTAAAGGTTTTAGTTTTCAAATTAAATAGAGTAATAGGCATTTTCACTAGATCTGGATGTTTTCATCGATATATCTTGCTGAGCAATAGTCAAAGCGTCGTTGCTAAAGTTAATTTTCATTTATCTAATCCATGAATAAGTAGGACGACAAAGTCATAAAGATATAAGAGAATTTATTTTTTCTTTTCTCTTGTTCAACCAAATATGAAACCACCTCTCTTCATTTCCTTTTCTTTCGTAAGAACACAAACAACGATAAAATCCAATCGGTTGTCCCTTTGTTTTTTTCTCTCCTAAGGTCATTATACAAATTATTTCCATCTCCTCTTAATCACTACATCCAAACTAAGTGTCAGTGATTAAACCCAATGAATGAGAGTCTGGGCAACAGCCACGGCAGCTAATTGGAGTCCTTTTAATTGTAACTTAGTTAATTTTCATTGTAACTTGAGATTGTTGTCCTAATATGTTTAGTTAATTCAATAAATCGTCTGCGCTTGAAAGTTAGGAATGGCACGTTCTCATCATTTTCTCAATCTGATTTCGATCACCATCCCTGTCTGGCAGTTATGGGCTCCATATAAAAGATATTGTTCGACGTGTTCAAGTTTTGCTGAGGGTGAAGAACAGAGATCTTCCTGACCACCTAGTTGAAACGGATGATCTAGAAGAGATAGAGGAGTTGTTGGACGTCGACTCCACTGACCATGTACATTTCGTTATACTCCATGGGGCGGCTGGTATTGGTAAATCTACTCTTGCTGGCTTTATCTTCGACCAATTCCGGTCTAAATTCGAATACGATTATTTCCTTAAAATTGATGGATACCATAGTCTTTTAGACATGCAAAAAGCGCTGTTATCCAATACACTAGGCTCGACTGCTGCTGATGTAATCCGGGACAAAAACGATGGGAAGCATAATATAGAAAGAGGACTTTGCAAGAAGAAACTTCTGCTTGTTCTCGACAATGCGGACGAGGTAAACCAACTCGAGAATCTCGCTGGGAGCTACGACTGGTTCGGTCGCGGAAGTAGAATTGTTGTTACAGTCAGGGACGAAGGAATAATACCAGTTAAGATCAAAGAGCGACCTAGCAATTACAGGTGTCACCAAGTAAAGGAGATGTCTTTGGATCAAGCAATTGAGCTCTTCAGCAAAAATGCATTTAAAAGCGAGTATCCGCAAAATTGGTACAAACTCTCGAAAGAAGTCGTTTTATCCATAGGAAGCCTTCCCTTGGCTCTGGAAATCGTGGGTTCTCTTTTCTACCTCAAAAGCGGACCGAATTGGAATGACACATTGGACAAGTTAAAGGATGCCCGGAATGAGACTTTCAGAGACAAACTGAAGATAAGTGTGGACAAATTGGACAACATACAGAGGTACATATTCCTAGAGATAGCATGTTTTTGCATCGGGGAGGAAAAGACGAAAGTGTCTTACGTGTGGGATAACCTCAAACATCATAAATCAAGCAGAGCGATTGAGGTCCTTTGCGAAAGGTCTTTGGTAAAGATCGACAAGAACAACAAGTTCTGGATGCATGACGAACTTCGAGATCTAGGAAGGTGCATTGTCGAGGCAGAGAATTTATATGACGCTGGACAGCGCAGTTGGGTGTGGATCGATGACGATACTTCAGACGTACTGACGAGCAAAAAGGTAAAAAGAAAAGTAATACAACCTGCGTTCGCTTTAATTAGTTTGGGGTCAGAGAAGAACAACTGATATTGTTGACTACTTTCTTGTTTTTTTGCTTTCTATGTTGCACGCTCATCTTTATTCTCGTCTGCTGCTGGCAGGAAAAACCAGCGGTACGAGCACTCAGTCTGAGTCCAAGTACTAGTCACGACTTTACACCTGAAAAATTAGCCCGTTTTCCAAACCTGAGGTTCCTTGGAGGGGAAGGAATGAATTTCATAGGTGACTTCAAAGACAGTCTACCTAATCTGAGATGGCTTTCTTGGCATAATTGCCCGGTTGAGCTTGGAGAGACGAATCTTCACCTAGAGAAGTTGGTCGTGCTCGACCTTTCGCGGAGCAGCGTCACTCACGACTGGGGTGGGTGGAGCCAAATCAAGGTACCAGCACACCTGTCGATTCACCGTTGCCGGCTAGTTGTATGTTACTGTATTCTCAATCCTTTCTTGGGCATGTAATCCACCTTTTTTTTTCCCACTGCAGAAGGCAAAAAAATTGAAAGTTCTAGATTTGACGGCCTGCCAAGAGTTAATCCAGACACCTGACTTTTCTGAGTTTGGCGAGCTGGAGGAATTGGTTCTCGCTGGTTGTAGGAGATTATCTACGATTGGTAGCTCAATCGGTGAGCTAAAAAAGCTACGTGCTTTGAATATCGAGGGATGTGTTAAACTCGAAGGGTTCCCCGAGGAAATCAGTTCTCTAGAACTCTTGACGGAGATTATCTTGCCCTCCCCAGGAGCTAAGCCGTTCAGACTTCCTCGGAAACTAGGCAACCTAAAATCTTTGACGAGGTTTGATGTCGGACATCATCGTGGTGGCCGCATCACACAACTTCCTGCATCTATTACAGAGTTAACGAATCTCACGCATTTGATTTTGCGTAATTGCAAGCATTATCTGCATGATCTTCCAGAATTTATTGGGGATCTTACTTCATTGGTCGAGTTGGATTTAGAACGGTCGGGCATTGAAGCGATCCCTGATTCCATTGGGAAACTGAAGAAACTAAAAGTCCTTAGGGTGGGGCACACAAAAATAGACAGGATACCTCGTAGTATCGGAGGGGTGGTGAAGCTCGAAGAGCTCCATGCGCAGTATTTACCTAATCTAACGGATGAATTTCTGCCGGAATTGTGCAGCCTGACCGGTCTGAGGATCTTGAACTTAGATCAGACCCGAATCTCAACAGTGCCGGAGGAGATCAGTGGTTGCTCCAGTCTCCAAACGCTTATAATTAAAAGCCATGAGCTTCGTCTGTTGCCAAAGCTTCCCTCGAGTTTGGAATGCCTGTTGGTTTTAGCTGATGAATTCCCTGTTCTTCCCGACCTCTCGAACCTAGATCGTTTAAAGGAGCTCGAAGTACAGAAATTTAAGTCTAGTTATATATCTTGGAGCAATCCAGAAGGCCTTATCTCGCCATGGGAGGACGCGCACTCCATTGATCGGCTTCCATATAGCTTATCAATCTTCAGACTTGAATGGATCCCGCAATTGCCGAAATTTTCCAAGTTTGAAACGTTGTCGATTCTCTATATCCGCGGATGTCTGATGCAACAATTCCCTGAGCTTGAATACTTGAAGGGGTTAAGGGAATTGGGTATATCGGTTTGTCTTCTGAAGAGCATACCCGATCTGTCACGCTCGACGAGACTACAGAAACTAAAGCTCAGTTGGTTACCCGAACTGACGGAGATTCCAAGTTTGGGAGAACTGGAATCGCTGAAGTTTCTAGACATCGTGGAGTGTGAGGCAATCCAGCAATTGCCTAACTTATCGAAGTTGAAAAAACTACAGCATCTCATGCTACGTAGTTGTGTAAAGCTGAAAGCCATCGAAGGCTTGAGAGAATTGAATCGTTTGAAGACGGTGGAGATCGTTCTATGCAAGTCCCTGGAAAGGTTGCCTGATCTGTCGGTGAAGCCCGTGACAGATTGGTATAGCTGGAATCACGGGCGTTTCTAAACATTGCGGACTATAATGCAATCCAGCAATTGCCTAACTTGTCGGAGTTGAAAAAACTACAGCATCTCAAGCTATATAGTTGTGAAAAGCTGAGAGCCGTCGAAGGCTTGAGAGAATTGAATCGGTTGAAGAAGGTAGGGATCTTTCTATGCAAGTCCCTGGAAAGGTTGCCTGATCTGTCGGCATTCACGAAGTTGGTGACAGAACGGAGAGAAAAATGCAAACCGCATCTATCTGGCTAACACGGGCGGGATCCTAGTTGCGGCGGGCAATTCAAAGCACGTGGAATCAACATCGAAGAATACAGAAAATTCAAAAACGTTGCTAGATATCGTGGTTATGGCCTTTGTATTCTTTAATACGAAAATAATCAAACATAGTTATAGAAGTAAGCGGTTGTACACTATTAATTAGACGCTACCCCCCCCCCCCCCCCCCCCCCCCCCCCCCAACACACACACACACAATCGAGGAAATCACCCTTCCAATTGGTGAGCTACAAATATAAACATCACCCACGTTTGCATGCAAGTGATGTCCATATTTTGAAACCTATTAATCTAAGTGATAGTTGGAGAAAGTTTACATGCGAGTGATGTTCACATTTTGAAACCTACCAATCTAAGTCATGGTTGGAGAAAGTTTCCTCCAAGCACGGATGAAGGAAGACATGATCCTTAGCTTGTAATTTTTTAAATCTCTTTTCCGGATAAATGAATAGACGGAACTAGATCACTTTGAAAAGATGTGTGTATCGCACATTCTGGATCAAGGAAAATCTCTTGTTTCCAGCAATTGAATACGTTTTAAGTTTAGTCTTGCAAATTAAATAACAGAATAGAGTGCATTTAGGTCATGTGTGGTTGCAAAAGAGAACACAAATTCATGATATTTACCTGCCCCACAATTTTCTCTCATTTTCAACGTTATCCTAAAATATCCAAGCAACTGAAAAATGCCTCAAAAAGTCTCGACCCTATTGCAGCAGTCTCTTACCCTCTTCATTTCTATTTCCTCTCTTTTATTTTATGCATGCCTCACCCGCTTACTCGCAACTGAGTCGAATTCTCAAAATAACTTATTGGAAAAACACAAAAGGTAGAGTCGCGCATGTGTCTGTCCCTTTTGCTTTTTCCAATGTATCCCTTCACATTGTACCTGCGAATAATGAAGATACTCTCGCTTTTTATTATCATTTTTTTTTATTTTATCGTTCTTGCGTGAAAGATTCCATGATAGGAACTTCCGTAAATGTACAATAAGCGCCTGTAGTTGTCGTGCAATGAGTCATGTTAAATTTTACAACTAATAAATGAGATTTGCATCTATGTCTAGTTATTCTTTACCTATAGTATTTGTTAGGGAAACATCCCTGTTGAATTTAGGTATATATTTAGCTTATCAGAAAAGCAGCTGACAGATTTCTGCTTCAGAGACAAGATAATTGCTGCAGACACCATGTTGGGGAACCTGCAATTTGCAGAGGAAGCAATTGCAAGAGCAGTCCCGACTCTAGCTAAGATTACCAACAACTCTTAAACGACTAGCTGGTTGGCCTTGAAGGTCTCCAACCGATAGATTGAAGGCTTCCATATATAAAGAGCAGTAAAGCTGAGAAGAGGATTGGACTTGAAAAATACTACAATTGTACTCCAAAGCTAGAAATTGTCTCCAGTCTTGTTTTAAATATCTATTTGTATTGATTTAGGCACTGTAATAGCACTAGACAAGTGTAGGTTTTTTTTTCCAATTTAGGTTTTTTTTTTACCAAAATAGGGCAAAAAAAAATATTAACCGGATTAGGGCCCACGTGGCACTTAAAATGCCATACGGGCCCTGCGTGGTAGTCCAAATGCCGTGTGGGCCCGGATGGCATTCAAAGTGCCACGCTCGGCCGAGCGCAGCACTCTGACTATCGCGCTGCGCCGGGCACGCTAGGCCGGGCATGGCACTCTAACTGCCGCGCTGGCCCACGCGGCATTTTAATTGCCGCACGGGTCAGTTCAGCATTCCCAATGCCGCGCGGGCCCGTGCGGCCCAAGGGCCCGCATGGCCTTTTCTTTTCTTTTTCTTTTTTCATTTTTTCAATATTTCATTTTATTTTTTTAATTATATTTAAAACATTTATATTTATATAAATTTTTAAATATAAAATTTTATTTTGAGACTTATTTTTATAACATAATTATCAATTAATAATTACAAAATTTATCATGATATATGTAATTTATTTATTTAGTATGTAAATAATTAAATAAAATATTCATAAAATTTATTTACATTTATATAACTTTGTAAATATAAATAATTAATTTATTAAGATAGATTTTTCCATTAATATAATTTATTTAGTACGTAAATAAATAATTAATGTATTAAGATAAATTTTTATTTAATTATTTACATACTAAATAAATTAATTACTTACATATTAATAAAATTTTTAATTAATTATTCATAATTATGTTATAAAAATAGGTTTCAAAAGGAAAAAAAATCATATTTACAAAGTTATATAAATATGAAGTTATAAAAACACATAAAAAAATGAGAAATTAAAAAATAAAATTTTCAATTAATATAATTTTTTTAGTATATAAATAATTAATTTATTAAGATAAATTTTTTATATAATTTTTTATTAATTATATTATTTTATAACATAATTATTAATAATTAAATAAATTAATTAATTACACATATTGTGATAAATTTTTAATTATTTATTGATAATAATGTTATAAAAATAAGTCTCAAAATAAAAAATTATATAAATAAAATTTTTTTAAATATAATTAAAACAAATAACAAAATATTGAAAAAACTAAAAAAAAAAGGCCTTGCGGGCCCTTGGACCGCAGGGACCTGTGCGGCAATTAAAATGTCAAAGTGCTGCGCCCGGCCCAGCGCGGCAATCTAAATGCCGCGAGGGCCCTAATTTGGTAAAAAAATTTTTGCCCTATTTTGGTTAAAAAAATTAAACATAAATTGGAAAATAACCCACATGTGTACAACAGTACAAGTGTAAAAGCAATGGTTGTTTCCTTATAGTGTGACTTATCTTGTGAAATGAACAACACTAGCCAACTGTAACTTGTATTGCTCATTACTATTGGAGTCTAGCTCTTAAGGTTGTTAGTTGGAGAGTGTATATATACGTTGGGGATTAAGCCGAACTACTATATGTCATTTTGTGATATGTTTATCTTCCTCTGAGTGCTGCTCGTTTATTATTCGAAGTTTTTTCAAAATCATCACTCAACTTAATCAACACTCCTACAAGGTTGTATTATTAACTTCAGCAATATACAGATTATAACTTACGTAGAGTCTATTTGAATAAAATATTCTCTAATTTAATGTCTCATTTACTCTTACTTCTTTTGTTGCCATTTCTAAGTCATTCGCATAGCCATTTTAGTGAGTACACCTATTGCCTCATAGGCTTGCTAGGATTTTGCCGATTTGTGCCGTTGGAAACAGTGAAACAAGTGTTAAGTATTTGTGTCGATCATGCAGGCTTGTGTCAACTAGAGAGAACACTAACATTTGCGGCACTTAAACAGACTGTTTGATATAGTTTTCCCATTATACACTGAGTTGTGAAAAAGGGTGTTACAGCTTTATTAGGTGTTTGGCAAATTTTTCATAGTTACAATAGCTTATAGCAGCATTTCCTTTCAATGATTTCAATTCCATGTGTATCCTTCTAGTGTAATTTTCAATTCCATCACGACTTACATCTATGACGACCTGAATTTTGCTAGATTAACTTAACGAGTGAAATAGTCGATTGTGGGCATTGTTTGACAAAGATTATATTTTAAAGGCATGAGTCATTGGTGCAGTAGTTATGGACCAAACGAAATGATGGGCACGATAGATATTGAAGTGATGGAATGATGGGTGATTGGTGTTCATCTCATACGTTTCAGATGTAGTTTGCATGAAAATTGATTAGGATTGAACCCAAGAAGCCCACTGCTTCTAGCCCTCTCTCTTCCACCACCTCTCACCCCCATGTTGTGACTTGATCCTAAAAAACGGGGCTAATAGATTGCCAAAGTCTCTTGGTCGATGACGCGGAGTCTTCAGCTCGAGCCCTTCCAAACTCATACCAAATCGTGATGGGAGGCTTTTAATTATCGATCGTCGACCTTAGTGTCGTTGGGTGAAATGTGCAATGTGTGCATGCAAAAGGTGTCGCCACTACTCTTTTTTAGAAGGTAGACCGTGTTGGCGTGAGCTGTGCTTCCTTTAAATTAGGGAGTTATTTTCTAAATTATATATTGCATAGGAGTCTTCCTTTTTTAGTCTCTTTTGTTAGGATATTAGGGTTAGCCCCTCAATTGTATATAAGCAAAAAGGAGAACGATTGTAATATTTGAACAGAAATATTCTAAATACAGAGGAAGATATTCTTCGACATGGTATCAGAGCTTAGGGTTTGCTCCTTCTAAAAATTTTTCTGCTTGCTTTCTCTATTGCGCCGTCGTCTCGCGTCGGCCAACGTCGTCTCGTCCAATCTTCTTCATCCTTCTCGTGATCAATCTCGGATCCATGGCGGATCAAAACCCTGCAGGAACAGTGATTCCCCACCAAAATCAAGGGGGGATCCGTCCACGGAAGCGCTTTTGGAGAATCTGACCATCAGATTGACTCAGATTCTGAGTCAGAACCAGACTCCACCAACACCAACACCTCAGAATGATTCGGCTTCATCTCATATTGCAATTAAATTGGATGGAAGTAACTATGGCTTATGGTCTCAAGTTGTGGAGATGTACATCGCCGGCAAAGATAAGCTGGGATACATCAATGGAGACCTCCCTCAACCTCTGCCTACAGATTCTGTTTTTCAGAAGTGGAAAACCGAGGACTCGACTGTGAAAGGATGGCTCATCAACTCCATGGATCCGGCGTTGATTGGCAATTTTATCAGATTTCCTACCGCTAAAGCTGTATGGGATTCCGTAGCTACCACCTTTTTTGATGGCACCGATACTTCCCAGGTGTATAATTTAAAGCGCCGGGTATCACGACTCAAGCAAGCTGGTGGACCAATCGAAAAATACTACAATGACCTTCAAGGACTCTTGCGTGAAATTGATTTTCGCAGGCCTAATCCTATGGTGTGTCCCGCAGATATTGAGCGCTACAATAACGCTGTTCAAGAGGATAGAGTTTACCTTTTTCTGGATGGCCTTGATGATCGTCTGGACAAGGTTCGTGCAAATGTCTTGCAGATGCAACCTTTTCCCACTGTTGAACAAGCTTACGCATGCGTCCGCAGGGAAGATGTGCGCCAAACCATGATGCTGGCCAATGCCGATGGCTTTCCTACAAGTACAGCAATGGTCTCATGGGGCAATCGAGGTGACCTGTCTCTACAGTTGACGGCAGGTAGTTCGGTGGGTAGAGGTGGGCGCCTTCGGTCTGCTATTAAGTCCAAGTCTCAAGTGTCCGGTGGCTGTTCTCATTGTGGCAACTCCAAACACACTAAGGATACTTGTTTTAAGCTGCATGGATTCCCAGATTAGTGGGATGACTTTCAAGCAAAGAAGAAGAAATCTGAGGTAGAATCGGGCAAAAGCGCAGGGCAGGCATCCTTGGTGACTGGGAGTTCGCCTCTTTCCTTGGTCCCGACGGTAGCTTTGGCTAATTCTTCCACCCTTCCTCCTAAAGGTAATCGTGGCTTTGTTTTTAGCATTACTTGTCATGGTGGAAACAGTGGCTGGATTATCGACTCAGGCGCTACCGATCACATGACGCCAGATCCCAATGACCTCATCAATCGTACTAAACCGCGACGAGATAGTGTGTATAATGCTAATGGACATTGCCATCTAGTAACCGGGGCTGGGAATGTGGCTCTAACGCCATCCCTTTCTTTGTCACATACATTACTTGTGCCCTCTTTGTCCAATCGTTTATTGCCTATTGGACAAATTACTGATAAGTTAAATTGCCATTTTCTTATGTATCCGAATTTCTGTTTATTTCAGGATATTCTCACGAAGGAGATCATTGGGCGTGGTACTAAGAGGGAGGGACTATACATTGTGGATGATCTCTACTCTGGCTGCATTTATCACACTCATGGTCGATCTGTCAGTAAGGAGAAGGATATTTGGTTATGGCATCGTCGGTTGGGACACCCATCATTTAGATATTTAAAGCATTTATTTCCTGAGTTGTTTCGTGGTTTATCGGATTCTGCTTTTCAATGTGAAACATGCATTATGGCAAAGAATCATCGTGTTTCTTTTCCTTTGAGTTCTAATATAAGAAGCAAGCCTTTTATGTTGGTTCATTCTGATGTGTGGGGTGCATCCCCAATAACTACAATGTCTGGAATGAGATGGTTTATAACCTTTGTTGATGACTGTACACGTATGACATGGTTGTATATGATGAAGCATAAGGATGAGGCTCCTAACATATTTCGCATGTTTCACAAAATGGTTTGCCACTCAGTTTGGAGCTAGTATTCAGATTCTCCGCACTGACAATGGCGGTGAATATATCAATCAATACCTTACCTCTTACTTTAAGGAACATGGTCTAATCCATGAGACCTCTTGCACTCAAACCCCTCAGTAGAACGGTGTGGCTGAACGAAAGAACCGCCACATTCTAGAGACTGCGAGAGCTCTTTTGGTCGATGGCAATGTTCCAAAAAGATTCTGGGATGCAGCGGTGGTCACAACCGTTCACTTGATGAATCGTATGCCCTCTCGTGTATTGCAATTTCAAACTCCACTACAAGCTTTATCCCAGTATGTTCTTCTCCCTTCAGTTTTGACAATACCCCCTAAAGTATTTGGGTGTGTGGCTTTTGTGCATCTTCATAAGAACCAACGTACCAAACTTGACCCGTGTGCGGTACGATGTATATTTATTGGCTATGGAACTCACCAAAAAGGGTATCGCTGCTATAATCCGACGACCAAGAAGACACATGTTACCATGGACGTGACTTTTCTGGAGTCTGAGTTTTATTTCTCTCCACCCCATTGTTCCATTCAGGGGGAGAATTATAATGAGAGGAATTGGTGGGACATCAGCATGGAGGGCGCGGAGTCAGGAGGGCGTGTAGAGTTCGGGATGCGACTGGGTGGGGCTGGACCATTAACCAGCTTACGGCAAGTTCCAATGGTGCAGTTTGATGAAGATTTAAACCATGATGTAATGGCAGGCAATGAGGGGGAGGGTGATCATTTTTCAGCTGAAAGTGGGGATGACCAGCAGCCTATCTCTACACTTAATGAACAAGATAAGCCTACTCCTTCGCAAATTGCCCCTTCTTTAGTATCCGACCACTCTCCTGAGAATGATCCTGAGGTAAGCTCTCTTTCTGATCTTGAGGTTTCTGATGATTCTGATATGGTTATTAGATATAAACTCCTTGACAGGCATAACTGGGGCAAGCCACCTAGTAGGTACTCACCGGATGTGGAGGAACGAAAGTCTAAATATCCCATTGCCGATTTGTATCAACAAGAAGATTATCGAAATTTTTAAAGGCTTTTGTGTCAAATGTATCAGCTGTTCGAATTCCAAATGGGGTGGGAGAGGCCTTGAAAGATCCAAAGTGGGTCCAAGCTATGAAGGAGGAGATGGAAGCATTAGAGAAAAATCAGACTTGGAGGCTTGTAGAGTTGCCAAAAGAGAAGAAAGCCGTGGGGTGTAGGTGGGTGTTCACCATTAAACATAAGGCAGATGGTACTATTAAGAGGTACAAGGCTCGATTGGTTGCAAAAGGGTACACACAGACTTATGGTGTGGACTACCATGAGACTTTCTCTCCAGTTGCAAAATTGAATACTGTGCGGGTTCTGCTATCACTTGCTGCAAATCTAGATTGGCCATTGCATCAGTTTGATGTGAATAATGCATTTCTTCATGGAGATTTGGAGGAAGAGATTTACATGGAGGTTTCACCTGGATATGGATGTGTTAATAAGCCGAATGCTGTTTGTAGACTGAAGAGGTCGCTATATGGTTTGAAACAGTCACCTCGTGCCTGGTTTGGTCGATTCAACTCATCCATTAGGAGGTACGGTTATTCCCAGAGCAATTCCGATCACACTTTATTTTTGAAGCAAAGCCAAGGTAAGGTGACTATCTTGATCATATATGTTGATGATATGCTCATCACAGGAGATAATAGTGAAGAAATTTTGAGACTTCAAGAGAAATTGGCAGAAGAGTTTGAGATGAAAAACTTAGGAGGATTGAAGTATTTCCTGGGTATTGAGATGGCTAGATCTAAGGAAGGAATTTTCTTATCACAAAGAAAATACGTACTTGATTTGTTGGCTGAAGTGGGAATGGTGGATTGTAAGCCTGCCGATACTCCTATGGTACAAAATCATAAGCTTCTAGCATATCCTGATGAAGTACCAACTAATAAGGAGAGGTATCAAAGGTTGGTAGGAAGATTGATTTATTTGTCTCATACTCGCCCAGACATTGCTTCTGCAGTAAGTGTTGTGAGTTAATTTATGCACGCTCCTAGTGAAGAACATATGAATGCAGTATATTGTATCCTTCGATATCTAAAGTCGGCTCCAGGGAGAGGAATAATGTTTGCAAAAAATGGTCACCTTGCAGTGGAAGGATATACAAACGCAGATTAGGCAGGGAATGCAACGGATATAAGGTCAACGTCAGGTTATCTCACATTTGTAGGAGGTAACTTGGTTACGTGGAGGAGCAAGAAACAAAAAGTTGTAGCCTTGTCCAGTGCTGAGGCAGAATTCAGAGGAGTAGCGAAGGGGCTGTGTGAGTTATTGTGGCTCAAGAAGTTATTATCTGAACTTGGATATCCATCAGAGTCTGGGATGAAGCTGTTTTGTGATAATAAAGCCGCTATAGCTATCTCTCACAACCCGATTCAGCATGATCGAACCAAACATGTTGAGGTTGATAGATACTTTGTCAAGGAGAATTTGGATGCTAAAATAATTCAGCTACCTTTTGTCAAATCTGAAGATTAATTGGCCAATGTATTGACTAAAGCTGTGTCAAGTAGAGCGTTTCAGAGCTCACTCGTCAAGATGGGTATCGAAGACATCTTCTCACCCACTTGAGGGGGAGTGTTGGCGTGAGCTGTACTTCCTTTAAATTAGGGAGTTATTTTCTAAATTATATATTGCATAGGAGTCTTCCTTTTTTAGTCTCTTTTGTTAGGATATTAGGGTTAGCCCCTCAATTGTATATAAGCAAAAAGGAGAACGATTGTAATATTTGAACAGAAATATTCTAAATACAGAGGAAGATATTCTTCGACAGACCGGATACCTTACCAAACGATTGGGAAAGATCATTTGGTTTTGCAGAACTAGAGTCTTTAGATTCAGAGACTTGTTTACGTCGGTATTTCCACTGATGTCTTTTCGGTATCTAACATGAAGTGATTTTCCTAAGATTTAATGTTGGCATAGCTTTCAAGTGAGGCAAGTCTAAATCTAGACTACCATGCAAGTCGGGAAGACTAAACCTATCAATCATAATTAATAAAATAAGTGCACAAGCAGGGATCCAAAACATGCAAATAAACCATGTCAAGATAAATCATGGCATCTTTAGTATACCCCTAAAAGTTTATAGAATGTGTGATTAAGGTTCGGGCATGATTTGGGAAGATTGGAGACATTTCCTACAGAGAGGCAATTTTTTTTTTGGAAGCATCAAAGGTTAAGAACACTGAAAATAGGTTTAACCAGTTGATTCTGGCCATTTCCTATTTTTGGGGAATTTTTTGGAATTTTGAATTTTTTTTTAAATTTTTTGAGTCTTTAATTATTTTCTAATTAAATTATGTGCACAATTTCCTAATTATCTGATCCAGAAGATCTGGTTAGATAATGCTAGTGAGTTTACGTCTAAGGCTTTTGATGACTATTGTATAGCCATTGGGATAGACGTGGAGCATCCTATACCACATATTCATGCACAAAACGGCCTAGCAATATATTTAATTAAATGCCTAAAAATAATTGCTAAACCATTGCTATTGAGGACCAAATTATCCTTTAGTTTATGGGGACATGTGATATTGCATGCTGCAACACTGATTAGAATTTGACCCACTGTATATGATGAATAATCCTCGATTCAACTTGTATGTGGATGTGAACCTAATATTTTCCATTTGCAAATATTTGGTTTTGTCGTATATGTTCCTATACCACCTCTATAGAGTTCCAAACTGGGGCATCAACGTAGACTTGGCATTTATGTAGGATATAAGTCTCCATCTATTATAAAATACATAGCACCCCAAATGGGCAACTTGTTTAGTGCCCAATTCGTTGATTGTATATTTGATGAGGTATATTTCTTGACATTAGGAGCAGAAAGCCTGAAGCTTAAAGAATGCCGTGAAATTTCTTGCAAGGAAGATCAATTGAATTACCTTGATCCACGTACAAGCATAATTGAGTTTGAAGTACATAAAATTATTAACTTACAAAATTTAGCAAGTAAACTACTATATGCATTTACTGATCATAAATGTGTGACTAAGTCTCATATTCATACAAAAAAATGCACCACCTAGAGTGGAGATCCCCTTGGGACAAAAAAATGTCTGATAAGCTTTATCCATGCCGGAAGTGTGGACGACACAAAGGGGCTAAGGATATAAATCCACGGAAAAGAAAAAATATTTAGTCACCCTATACGCCTCATGTAGAGGTTAATTCTGAAGAAAGCAATTTCAATGAAATTAGTGCAGCTGCCCCAAATAACAATCCTAAGAACATGGAATGGCTAAATCTTAGTGATATGAGAAATGAAGAGGATTTGATTGATATTAACATAGAAGTTGCAGTAAATTATATGAATAAGGGAGTAAGATATAACAGAATTACAATTGTCATTGACGACTCCTTTGCCTCGTCAGTAGTACTCATTGTCTCAAAAGATAATATGGATCTAGAACCAAAATCCATTCTTGAATGCCAGAAGCGTTCAAATTGGAATAAATGGAAGGAGACAATTAAGGTAGAACTAGACTCGCTTAATAAACATTGTGTTTTTGGACCTATTATCCGAGCACCCAAAGATGTTATCCCTGTTAGATATAAATGGGTATTTGCAAGAAAATGCAATGAAAAGAATGACGTGGTAAGATATAAAGCGAGGCTAGTTGTCCAAAGATTTTCGCAGAGACTCGACATAGATTTTGATGTCAGTTATTATCTTGTAATGGATAATATTACGTTTCATTATTTGATCAATATAGCAGTAAGTATGAATCTAGATATGCACTTAATGGATGTTGTCATTGCATATTTGTATGAGTCGCTTGACACTGATATATATATATATATATATATATATATAAAGGTCTCTGAAGGATTCCTAACTCTCCATATGGGGAAGAATGAAAATCGTAATAATACAATATTAAATTGGAAAGGTCATTAGATGATCTTAAACAATTCAGCTGCATGTGGTACTGTGACATCCCGAAAATTTGGAATTCGAAATTATAATGAAATTCAAATTTTTGTGGGAAAAGGATCAACTTTCGAACACGAATATTAAATTAGTAGGGGTGCTAATCCGAAATTTGAATCTCGTTCGATGATGCCGAAGGAAATTCTCCATTCATGCCGAAAAATTTCTCATTCGCGTTGAACCCAATCATGTTCGAATCGTCGTTGCACAAACCCGACAAATATTCACATTCGTTATGCAAAATTTTCACCCTATCTTAAATTTGCTAATCACATTTTTACCCTTAAATTTATGCAAAAAAACAAAACTTTTAAATTTGAAATTGACTTAATTACGTTGGATTTGACTTGATTTTATTTGATTTCATTTTTTTTTATTCTCCCTCCCCCTTTCATTTCGGCCGAATTGCCCTCCCCCAGCCACTAACGTCTCTTTTCTTCTTTCTCTCTCTCCCTCTCTCTCTCTCTCTCTTTCTTTCTTTCGGCCGTGGGGAGCTTTCCAAGATCGAGAAACTCTGCTGTCCATCACCTCATCACCTACTTTGTCCTTTTTGCTTTTTATTATTTTGACTTTCTCCTCCCTCCACTGTGTACGCAAGCAAATTGGTTACAGCTGAGCACGTCTTCTTCTTCTTTCTTCTTCTTCTTCGGCTGTTTCCTTAATTTTTCCTTTTCGCCCGAGCCTTCACTAGCCCCTACCGCCGTTGCTGCTCCAACGCGGGCCACCTACTCCACCGTCATACACCAACGTTGCTGCTACACGGTCTTCTTCTTCTTCTTCTTTTCTTCCCCTCGGATGTCGCTGCTTCTCGACCATTGCTTGTTGCTGCTGGGTCCTTCTTCCTCTTCTTCTTCAGGGACTTGATCTGCTGCCGCCGGTGACTTTCTACACGTCATCTGCTGCTTGTCTGTTGCTGTTGCTACTCCCATCTACTACTGCGTCTTCATCTACTTCACTCTCGGCTGCTTGGGGATCTTTTGCTGTTGCTGGAGCTTCATTCTCTTGGCTACTGTTGCTTCTTTGGCTACTGTTTATTGTTGTCGCTGCTCGGCCTGCTGCTACTGCTGAGTCTCTTGGCTACTGCTGCTTCTCTCGGCCACTTATGAACTTGTTGCTGCCTCTTCTTCCTCCTGTTCTTCGGCTACTGCTGCTCGCTGCTGCCCCCAACTCCAGCTCGCCACCCAGCCAAGCTCACCTCACACCGCCGTCTCACAGCTCGCACGGTCGTCCCTCGGAGTTTCGATCATCCGCCATCCAACCAAGAGCCTCGTCATTTTCGTTACCGCCGCTCGTCGGAAACTGCCGCCCTCTCACCAGGGTTCGCCGCTGCCGACCGGATTAGTCGACATTTGTGAGTCAGCCTCTAATCCTTGGATAAGGCATTAATTGCATTTGAAATTAAATTAGTGAATTAGTTAATTTAATTAGACATTTAAGTAGTCTAATTGTGGCCGGATTAGCTAGAGACTGGATTAGGTTAAATGGCCACGATTAAATAAGTTAAATCGAATACCGAAGTAGTTGGTGGCTAGTCGAAAATTAGATTGACTGAATTTGTGATTGCAAGTGAGTGATGGACTAGAGCTGAGCGACCGATGAATTGTTTAATTGACTGATTGGTAGTCTGGTAGCCATCGGAAGTTATTCGTTTAAATAATTAGAATTGATATGATATTTTCATGGCCGGTTGCTTGAGGTCGATATCGACATGGGACTGCCAAATAATTGAAGTGATTTAAATTAGACTGAACAATAAATTGCTTATTCGGGTTCAGTTGGAAAAATTAAAAATTGGCAGATTTTATAACTCGTGAAGGTGGTCACATAAGTGTCTTCAAATTCGTGCCAGTCGCACGGTCCGTGCCAGTCGTACGATATTATCAAGGTAGTTCCATGTCGTGCCAATCGTACGAATCCTATAGATTATCGAAAGACACAGTCAATCGTAGTGTTCTGTCACACCAGTCATGTGCTACTTTCCTGATAGTACTGTGTCATGCAATCGTACGAATATTATGAACTATCAAAAGACACTGCCAGTCGTAGTGTAAAGTCACACTAGTAGTGTGCTATTTTCCTGATAATACCGTGTCGTGCCAGTCGTATGAATCTTACAAACTATCAGAAGACACTCTGTTTCCTTGAAGGTGTTTAGTCTGTGAAAAGTCAGAAATCAGCATCGAATGGGCATTTTAAACATGCTTCGTTTATCTTCTTTTCAAATTGATTGTAAAAAAAGAATGAAAATTGTTTTGTTACAACCTTGCGTTTTATTTAAATTATTTTGGGGAGAAAGAGGAACTAGTGATGACGTTGTACGTTCATTTTATTCTCTGCTGCTACTGGCAAGAAAAACAAGCTGCATGAGCACTCGATGTGGGTATTAGACTATTAGTGGTGACTTAACACCTGAAGAATTAGCCTGTTTTCCATACTTGAGGTTCCTTGGAGGGGAAAAAATGAAATTTGTAGGCAACTTCAAAAATCTTCTTCACAATTTGATACGGCTTTCTTGGTATGATTGCCCAATGGATTTTTGAGCTAGTAATCTTCAGCCGGTGAATTTGGTCATCCTTGGCCTTTCAACAAGCTACATCACCCACGATTGGGGTGGATGGAGGCAAATCAAGGTACCAACATACTTTGCTCATGTTTGCTTCAAATACCATCAGTTGACATTTGCTAGCTAATTGTATGCTATTGTATTCGCATGCTTTTCATGGGCATGTAATTAGCCTATCCTGTCCATTGTAGATGGGGAAAAATTTGAAAGTTGTAGATTTGAAGTGGTGCCAACAGTTAACCAAGACACCCGATTTTTCCGAGTTTGGCAAGTTGGAGAAATTGATTCTCGCTTGGTGGAGGAGGTTGTTTACGATCAATAGCTCAATTGGTAAGTTAAAACAGCTACGTACTTTAGATTTCAAGGGGTGCGGTTACCTCCAAGTGCTGTCCGAAGAAGTCAATTCTCTGGAACGCTTGTCGGAGATTATCAAGCTCGTTACTGACGGGCCTTACTCATTTGAACTGTTCAAGCTTCCCGAGACACTAGGCAATCTAAAATCCTTTATGAAGTTTGAAATTTTCGAAAATGTTCGTATTCGCCAACTTACTCACTCTATTGGAAGGTTAATGAATCTCACACATTTACGGTTGATTGGATGCAAATATCTAGCTGAGCTTCCAGACTCTATTGTAGAACTAAAATCATTGGTCGAGTTGGATATAAGTAGTTCAAATGTCTCCGTCCTTCCTGATTCCATTGAAAATATGAAGAGACTAAAGGTCTTAAACGTGGCATACACAAGGATACAAACGATACCTTGTGCTCTCAGAAGGGTGGAGACACTCGAAGAGCTCAATGCCTCAAACTGTAGGTGGTTCACAGATGAAATCCCGTGGGAAATATGGAGCCTGACCCGTCTGTGGATCTTGGACTTGTTTGAGAGCCCAATCTCTGCGGTGCCGAGTAAGATCAGTGGTTTCTCTAGTCTCCCAATGTTTAAAATTTCAAGCCGCCGGCTTCTTCCATTTCCAGAGCATCCCTTTGGTTTGAAATATCTAGTGGTTGAAGCTGGCGATATCCCTGTCAAGTGCGGAGAAAGATGTTTCGTCATGAAGACATTCGAATATTAGAACAGGATATCTATCTTCGGATACCAAAACAGGTTATCTCGCTTTGGAGGGACGCGCAGTCTGTCCATTGGCTTCCACGTGGCTTATCGACCTTGAAACGTGACTGGATTCCGCAAGTGTCGGAATTTTCTGGCTTCAAAAGTTTGTCGCTTCTCGAAATCAGCAGCTGTCCAATGCCACACTTGCCCTTACTTAAATAGTTGGAGAGCTTAAGGGAATTGAAGATATGCAATTGCGACTTCCTGGAGAGCACGCCGGATCTATCCTGCTTGAAGAGGCTACAAACGTTAAAGCTCAGTTCATTACTCAAACTAGGAGAGATTCCAGGTTTAGGGGAAATGTTATCACTGAAGAGTCTGTCCATAAAATGGTGTGATGCGATTGAATAATTGCCTAACCTGTCGAAGTTGAAAAATCTACATCATCTCTATTTTGTTATAAATAATTAATTATGATCCTACATTAGTAAAATACCGACATTTAAATTACATCAACGTTATATTACGCACATTAATTTTACGTGATAACCGTCTCGCCCGATAACCGTCTTGATGGGAGACAGTTATCTATAAGGGGCAGACGTCAGTTTAAATGGGTCATCTAAGCCAATTTCCGTACGTCAATTACGAAAAAAGCAGTTACGACGTCAGTTTTATTCGTCGTCAATTTCTCATTGAGAACGTACTTGAGACTTACGTTCACAGAGAAAACCACAGAGCACACACCATCGCCTTGGGGGGTAATTGGCTAGAAAGATCCCATTTTAGTCGGACGTTCAACAAATGTATACAAAATCATCTTCTTCATCAATGGCTGGAGGTATGTTCATTTACTATTACGTTTCCGCATTTTCGTTCCAGATATCGCACGAATTTCATTTCGTGTTTAAAGTTTCGGGATCGTCACTTTCTTCGAATTATAGTTCTCACATATTTACGTCTGTGGAAAGTTAAGAGCCATTGAAGGCTTGAGAGAATTGAATTTTTTGAACGAGGTAGGGATCAAACAGTGCTGTTACATGGAAAAGGTGCCCGATGTGCCAGCATTCATCAAGTTGACAGCAGTGTTCTGGTCAATGGAACCTTGGAAATTACTGGAAGCGTCACTTGATGCGATAAATTCGACATCACCAGAAGTTGCAGAAGACGACATTCCACATTCGAGAACATATGAGGTTGAAGCAGGATGCATAATCCCGAAAGTGTAGGGACGTATGAAAAGGTGGAGAAATTTATAGCCTTATCGAAATTATCAAGTGCATTTTGATTAATCATTCAAAGCAATGACATAAGTTCTCATTTCGGTTTTGTGTTTGATAACTTGTAGAGCTGGCTTGGGAAAAGGGCAAAGAAAAAGTCGGCGGCCAGTCTTCATAGTTTTTATGCCCTGCACGTGGGAGACAGCCAAATCTGCAACTCGGTACGTGGAATAAAAGCCAAATTTGCAACGCACATTCTTGAGCCATATATTATATTTCTTGATGTCGTTAAGAATTGATCATTTGCATTGAAGGAATTATTTGACCACCCCAAACTGATTGCACCAATTCAATACTTTTTAGGACTTGATTGCATTGTCTAAGAGCTTTAAAAGTCAGTTATCCTTTCGTGATAAATTTTAGGACTTTAAATTATTTAATTACGAATTAAAAACTAAAGATCTGAGTCTTATTGCTCCGCACCCCGCCTAATTGCCTTCCCCCTGCAAAAGATTAAGAGGGTTCTGAGCACCCTCTTTGTGGAAGGAGGGTATCAATTTTTTCCATTTTTGGTTCATCAAATTTATCATTTGCAATGATGATATATTTTCTTTTGAATAAAATATTTGAGATATCAAGTGGAGGTGGATTTTATAATAGTAAGGGTTAATACCACGAAAAACCCCAAATTGGTACGCTTGTGACAAATTTGCCTCAAACTATTTTTTTGACCACGAAAAACCCCAAACTGGTACACATGTGACAAATTTACCCCAAACTATTTTTTTGACCTCAAAAAACCCCAAACTGGTACATTTGCGACAAATTTATCCCAAACTGATATATTTGCGACAAATTTACCCTCCGTTAATTTTCGTTAAATCTAACATTAAATTGCTTAGTTTGATGGCATATGGCACTTCACGGGTACACCAGTTTATGATTTTTACCCTTTGTTTGCCACAAGTTTATCAATTAAGGGTTTTTCATGGTACTGATCCAATTTAATGAAGGGTAAATTTATCATAGGTGAAATAGTTTGGGGTTTTTTATGGTAAAAAAAAATTAGTTTGAGGTAAATTTGTCATAAATGTACCATTTTGGGGTTTTTTATGGTAAAAAAAATAGTTTGGGGTAAATTTGTCACAGGTGTACCAGTTTGAGATTTTTCGTGGTTTGGGGTAAATTTGTCACAAGTCTACCAGTTTGGGGTTTTTCGTGATTAAAAAAATAGTTTGGGGTAAATTTGTCAATGGTGTACCAGTTTAGGGTTTTTCATCGTATTAACCTTGATAGTAATCAACATTAGGTGTCCTTCAAAAAATAGTAAGCTTCAGAAAATTCATTAAGAATTTTTAACAATATTTTTTGGTCTCTTTATCTAGGTCGAAAATATAGTTGGATCTAGTAAAACCAAAGTACGTTGTTCTTCACTTTTTGTACCCCTAATTGTTCAACAAACATCAATGAATCAAGGTATTATGGGTACTCTCTTTAAAATTATATGTTTCACATTTGCTTACCCTTGATAATATTTTTTTATTGTTTCAGCATTTTGTGTACTCTTACTTCTATTTTGAAGTGAAGGTTGTTGACATCTGATTTTTAATCATCTTTTCTCTTTTAAAATTAATAAAAAAAATCCATAAAAAATCATAAAATTAAAAAATCAACTTTAAGGACCTTGGTCAAGCCTAGAAAACCAATTTTGAAAAAAAAATAATTTTTCATATTTTCAGTATTTTTGATATTTTTATTTTCGAAAATTCATAAAAAAAATCAAGAAAAATGAGAAAATTAAAAAATCAACTTTGGAAGCCTTGGCTAAGCTTAGGCAACCATTTTTGAGTAAAAAATAATTTTTCATATTTTTTGTATTTTTTTAAATATATTTTTTAGAAATTAGGAAAATATTTAATAAATAATAGCATTTGAGGCTACAAAAATACATAAAAATAGTCAATATTTTTCCTTTAAATCCCTTTTCATGTTGGCCATCGCAAATTTAAAAAATCCAATTCGGGGTCGTGTATTCCTTAACGAGCATAATCTCGAATCGGACCTAAAAAAAATTCAATTTGAGTCAATTTATTTTCATTTTTCACTTTTAGGAGTTGTGACATTGTTCTTTAATATTCCAAATTTTCATCTTGGCACAATTATACCCAGAATGACCCAATTTTACAAAAAAAAAGGCTTTAATTAAATTTTACATTATTTTCAGTAACAAGAAATGAGCTTAAATTTGATATGCGGTAAATTGTGTAAAAAATTGTGAGGAGATTTGGACTTAAAGAAATATTTTTTTCAGGGACTAAATTGTAAATAATTAAAATTCAGGGACTAGAGTGTAAATACATAACTCTTGAAGAACTATTTTGCAAATAACAAAAAGAAGAGTTAGTGGAGAAATTAGAATAAAGAAGGGAAGATGGAGAAGAGAAGATGGAGAAGAATGGATGGAGAAAATAAGATAAGAATGGAGAATGGAAGATGGAGAAGAGAAGATGAAGAAGAATGGATGGAGAAAATAAGATAAGAATGGAGAGTGGAAGATGGAGAAGAGAAGATGAAGAAGAATGGATGGAGAAAATAAGATAAGAATAGAGAAGGGAAGATGGAGATGAAGAAAAGTTAGTGGAGAAATTAGAATGGGAGATAAATATGGAGAATGGAAGATGAAGAAGAAGAAGAGTAAGTGGAGAGATTAGAATGTAAGATAGAGATGGAGAAGAGAAAATGAAAATGAAGAAGAGTTAGTGGAGAAATTAGAATAGGAGATAGAGTTAGTAGAAAAAATTAGAATGAGAGATAGATGAGTGGGTTATAAAAGGAGGAAGAAGTGAGCTTGAGAGGGGAATTTTTTTGGAGAGAAAATTTTGGATGTTTGAGAGGGTTTTGGGAGATTGAAGAAAAATTTGAGAGAAAAAAAAATACCAAAAAGAGAGAGAGAATTTTGAAGATGATGGGAGTTTAAAGCTAGCGGGTTATCATCATCATCAATTTTTTCATCGATCAACATAAATCAAGAATTCATCCCAGATTTGAAGCTATGTGTCCATCTACTCTCTTTAATTTTTTAGTATAAACTAGCTCAAATTTTCTACTCTTCTCCCATTTCCGCATATTTGATTTCAGGCAAGAACCAATTATATCCATCAAGTATTTCTCATAATGCCATTGAAGCTAAGTGCTTCTTTCATTGTTCTAATTTTTAATGTGAATTAAATCATATTTGCTCAATTACTCCATTTCTCCATATTTTTATGTCAGGCAAAGGACAACTCTAAGTCAACGGTAAATCCCATGGAGGTGTAAAATTGGCGTTGACGAGCTCTTGAATGCCCATTAAATTTTCAATTGATCCGTCGATGGATTTCGGCCCGAATTGTCAAATCAATTCGTTTTATTTTAAAGAATTTAAACCCCAAAATGTGAAGGGCAGAGCCCGCTCACTAGAGGTCATTTTAAATTTCTGCAATTTAAATTCCTGCACCTTAAACCCTAAAGGAGAGGGCCAAGCCAAGGCTGAGTTATCCATTGATAGTCTTTATTTATTGTTATTTACTTCCTGTAATTTAATTTTTGAATCAATAAACCCAAAAATGAGTAGCTCGCAGCACTGCACAGAAGTCGTTAACTCACTCCCTCTTTCGGCTTCAGGGAAATGCTTAATATTTTGAAAATGCCAAAAAATGTCACTCACGTATATTCCATTTAAAAAAGTGAAAATATAAAAAGAGAACACTCCACTAGAGCCTTAGGAATAAACTAAGCCTGAGTTGCAAAATTAGGATATCCATGAAGTTAAGGTACCGAAAGGGCATTAGTTTTAATTAACTAGTGTAACCAAGTCCCTGTTGACACCTGATTTTTAATCATTTTTTCTATTTCTAAAGTAATAAAAAATCCAAAAAAATTCATAAAATTGAAAAATCAACTTTGGAGACCTTAGCCAAGCCTAGAGAACTAATTTTGACCAAAAATTGATTTTTCATATTTTCAGTATTTTTATGTTCGAAAATTCATGAAAAATAAATAAAAAATGAGAAAATTGAAAAATCAACTTTGGAAGCCTTGGCCAAGCCTAGGCAACCATTTTTGAACAAAAAATAAATTTTCATATTATATATATTTTAATTTTTTATAAAAAAAAAATACAAAAATACTTGAAAATTTTGGAAAAATAACATTTGAGGCCAAAAAAATACACAAAGATAGTTAATATTTTTATTTTAAATCTATTTTCATATTGGCCATCGCAAATTCAGAAAAATCCAATTCGAGTCACGTGTTCTTTCACGAGTATAATCTCGAATCGGGCCTAAAATTTTTTTAATTTGAGTCAACTTATTTTTAATTTTTACTTTTTATGAGTTGTGACATTGTCTTCTAATATTTTAAATTTTCATCTTGACTCAATTATACCAAGAATGACTCAATTTTGCAAAAGGGTTTTAATTAAATTCTGCATTATTTTCAGCGGCAAGAAATGAGCTTAAATTTGACATGTGGTAAATTTTGGTGTGTCAAAAATTGTGAGGAGATTTGAACTTAAAGAAATATATTTTTTCATGGACTGAATTGTAAATACTTAAAATTCAAGGAATAGAGTGCAAATACCTAACTCTTGAAGGATTATTTTACAAATAATAAAAAGAAGAGTTAGTGGATAAATTAGAATAGAGAAGGGAAGATGGAGAAGAGGAGATGAAGAAGAGAAGTTGGAGAAGAATAGATGGAGAAAATAAGATAAGAATAGAGAAGGGAAGATGGAGATGAAGAAGAGTTAGTAAAGAAATTAGAATAGAAGATAAGAATAGAGAAGGGAAGATGGAGATGAAGAAGAGTTAGTGGAGAAATTAGAATGGGAGATAAATATGGAGAAGGGAAGATGAAGATGAAGAAGAGTTAGTGGAGAGATTAGAATGTGAGATAGAGATGGAGAATGGAAGATGAAAATGAAGAAGAGTTAGTGGAGAAATTAGAATGGGAGATAGAGTTAGTGGAAAAATTAGAATGGGAGATAGATGAGTAGATTATAAAAGGAGGAAGAAGTGAGTTTGAGAGAGATATATTTTTTGGAGAGAAAATTTTGGATGTTTGAGAGAATTTTTGGAGATTGAAGAAAAATTTGAGAGAAAGAAAATACCAAAAGAGAGAGAATTTTGAAGAGATGGGAGTTTAAAGCTAGGGGTTATCATCACAAATTCCTTCATCGATCTATATAAATCAAGAGTTCATCCTCGTCAACGAGCAAGCAAATTCGAGCTAAGTGTTTTTATTTATTCATTTATTTATGGTTTTACTCGCAAATTAGCACAAATTGTATACACTTTCTCCATCTCTTTTTTTTCCCCATATTTTATGTCAGGAGAAGGATATCTTTACATCAACAGCAAAAATCTCGTAGAGATGCAAAAATCGGCCCAGACAAGCTCCTAAGCTGTCCACCGATTTCTCAACTGATCTGTGACTAAAAGTCCCTCTTAATTCAAAAGAAACTCTCTATATTGGGAACATAGAGAGCGAAAATCAATTATAGAAATCCCTCCAAAAAAAATGGGAGATAAGTACTCTTTCCACTCTTCTGGTTTTAGGTGCAGATTAGCACATATTTTGTATACTGACATTTCACTCTATTTTATGTCAGGAAGCCGCAGCTCTACATCAATGGTCAACCCTATGGAAGCACAAAATCGGTTTGGAGGAGTCCTCAAGCGCGCACAAATTTCAAATTGTTGAATCAATTCGTTGTATTTTATTTTAAAGAATTCATACCCCAGAATGGAGAGGACAAAGTCCATCCGCAATTTAAATACCTGCACCATAAATCCCAAAGGGAAGAGCCAAGCCAATGCTTAGCCTCCCATTGGAGGTTTTTACTTACAGTAGTTAAATACCTGCAACTTAAATACCTGTACCTTAAATCCCAAAGGAAAGAGCCAAGTCAATGCTTAGCCTCCCATTGGAGGTTTTTACTTACAGTAGTTAAATACCTGCAACTTAAATACCTGTACCTTAAATCCCAAAGGGAAGAGCCAAGCCAATACTTAGCCTCCCATTGGAGGTTTTTACTTACAGTAGTTAAATACCTGCAACTTAAATACTTGTACCTTAAATCCCAAAGGGAAGAGCCAAGCCAATGCTAGGCCTCCAATTGGAGGTGTTTATTCATTGTCATGTACTCCCTATAATTTAATTTTTGAATCATCAAACCCAAAAGATGAGTAGGTCGTAATACTGCACAGAAGTCGTTAACACATTCCCTCTTTCGGCTTCAGGGAATCTTTAACACTTAAAAAAATATAACAAATAAAAATATATACCATCCATGCATCCTATTTAAAAAGTGAAAACACAAAAGAGAATACTCTACTAAAGCCTTAGGAATAAACCAAGCCTGACTTGCCGAATTAGGATATCCATGAAATTAAGGTACCGAAAGGGCATTAGTTTTAATTAACTAGTGTAACCAAGTCCCCGAGCTCATAATCTCTGGTTCGCAGGAATAAATTAGTTCTCCCGCTAATTTATTTAGGTTTCTAATCGACCTACCAAGAACGATTAGTGGCGACTCCAAATTTCAAAATCATTTAAACAAAAACCAAAGTTGCGATTCGGTAGGGTTTGGGAGGGTCCGCGTTAGGTTAGTCAAATCTAATTAACCTAATAATCCGTTAACCCCTAGAAATAAAATTAAAATTTTTTTAGAGGGTCGCGACAGTCCCCGAACTCATAATCTCTTGTACGTAGAAGTAATTTAGTTCTCCCGCTAATTTACTTAGGTTTCTAATCAACCTACTAAAAATGATTAGTGGCGACTCCAAATTTTAAAACCATTTGAACAAAAAACCAAAGTTGCGATTTGGTAGAGCTTGGGAGAGCTCGAACTAGGTTAGTTAATTTAATCAATTAATCTGGTAATCCATTAACCTAAAAAATGAATTTTAGGTCGCGACAAAGGTACTTTGAGTACTTATTCTAGTTTGAATGAGTATTCAACTTCAGTACATTTTTCCATTTATCTGTATTTTTTACTCGTTTATTGAGTTTACTTCATCTGTAATAGCTATTAATAACAAATATTATGTGTGTAGGCCAACAAGCATAGAATGAGCTTTTCACGAGGGTAGGAGAAATACCATGGATCTATATATATATATATATATATATATGTGTGTGTGTGTGTGTGTGTAAATTTCTTATGCTTTCTTGGTTTCTTATCCGATAAGGACATTTATGTAACTTCGCTGCTGATGTGAGTAGACTTTCCATTAGTTTATCTGGCTTTTGTCGGGGTTGTATTTGTAATTGTGCACCCTATTCTGATACGAGGGGCCCGTTTGCGTATGAGTATGACCGATGGGAAATGGTAAGTTGTTATAATACAGAATGCAAGCATAGATTTTTTTAAAATTAAATTTAATGCGAAATGTAATCAAACTCTAATAGTTTTAGAAGGAAAGATATTATGAAAGCACTACAAAATATATATGAAAAAGAAATCTAATTTAGGAGAAACGCACCGGCTTTACTTAATATAGATTTGTATACATGATTATCGTGAGATTTATAGTTCTCCCAAAATATATGCGAAAAAGAAATCTAATTTAGCAGAAACAAATGTTGCGATCTTCATGCGTGATGTAGCTATGAAATTTCTATTTTTGTTGGTGTATGTAATTAGTACAAATTAGGGGTGTGCAACCAGATCGGATTTATCCCGTATCCGGATTGGACCACCAGAAAAATGGGCCGAAAATTGGTTCTCGTTCGAACTGGTCTGGGAACCAGTTCCAATCTTTGAGAATTGGTTGAAACCGGTCCGGTTCCCCATTCTAGGTAAATACCTACTATGGCCGGTTTATAGAACTGATTTTTAGATGTTGTTTTAAAAAAAATTCAAGTCTTCGCTAAGTTAGTTTGCCAGCTACAGCCTTGCCTCATGCAGCGCGCTCACTTGGGAAAACAAGTAATCCTAAGATTCTTCCTTTCTTTTGGTGCTATGTGATTTGATGTGTAAGCTCAATTTAGCACAAGAGAGTATTTACATCTGTAAATGTAGATTCCTTTTTTTTTTTTGTCGAATATACAGAGTTGATTGACTGAATAGTATGTATCTCTCTCTATCAAATTTAGTTGTGCATTGTCAAAGTCGTGGTTTATGAAGAAACTCTCTGTCCTCAATTTGATCTATGTCCCTTCTTTTCTCTCTCACTCCTCTTTGATTGAGCTTCAACAAGTAAAATGTGGAGGCTTCATGTGATCATAAAAATTCTATTTTCATTCTTGCATACAAGGAAATCGAGTAGCCTTGGAATCGCACCGAAAAATAGGGTTGGTTCCAAAACAGGTTCCAGAATAAACCGAGTAGGATCTTGATTTCAAAAATTGAGAACCGATTATAATAGGGTCGGATTTAAAGTTTAGGTCTGAACCCGATCCACCCGGCCATGCTCACCCCTAGTACAAATCACCAAGCAAGGATTACATCTAAGTGGATTAGATACATTGTCCATATGTCGTGACTCAATTCCCAAAATTGGAGAGTAAGCGTTGTACCATTTGAAAAAATCAAAAAATTTTGAACATGATTTAAAATTGTAGTTGAATGGTTTTAGATGCTCCGCAAGCAATAAAAATTGTTTTTTTTTTGTTTGTTTGTTTCTCAACAATTACCTATTCTAATTACCTAAGTTTTGATGTCTACATTGACGAATACATGTTCTCTTTTTTGGCTAAAAACTGAAAACACAATATTCTTTTGCTTTTGAATACCTGTAACCTAAATAAGTTACTGCTAAATTGATTAAATACTCCTCTTGGGTACAATAAAAACATTTAGCTAGAGTATGTCCACATGTTTATGATTATAACACATACCAATATCCATAACTATTCATTTTACTGTTTTTACAATTTCCTGTATGATGTATGATTGTAGATCAATTGACCCCCAAAATGCTCGACATCTATTCACCGTAACCAAAAAAAAAAAAAATCTCAAGATAAATAAGATCCCAACGCGAGGTAATGCTGGCTAGGAAGGCTATAGTTGTGTTGTGCCTTCTTTGTGTCCGACAAACGCTCCGCCTGTGGACGGTATTTCAAATTTGAAGACCCTGCATCAAAGATGAACATGATTTCCACGGGCTTAAAAACGGAAGAAATCATGCATGTTTTGGTGCAGGGCTAGGGGGTTCGAATTGCAATCCAAATGACAGTTTGAGCCTGACAATGTCCAGAGAGCTTCCGGATAAGAATATGGATCTGTAGCATTAAACTGGTTTACATTTCGATCAATGAGCAAAGAGATCTGGACTCGTTCGTATCTAGACCCATGAGCGATTTTAGAAACAAGAGAGATTTTGAGGATTTTCCCACTATTAAATATATTTATGCTTGTCTATTTACGAGATTACTATTAATGCGAGATGCGAAAATTCTCAAAATTTTTCACTTGACTTGATTTTCTTTAATTTTTCGGAGAGCTATTAACGTGAGACATGATTACTATTTTTCTTTCCTTCATTTTAAGAATTACTTTCGAATTTTACGTCTCAAACATCAGATAAAATAATTTAAGGATTTGCTTAAGTCTAAACCATACCTCGTATGTATCGACGAAGATGGCTTGGTGCATGATGCGGACGTGTCGAGCCCCTTACAAAAGTCTCTTGTCCTCTTCATTTCTCTTTCCTCTCTTACTTTTTATGGATGTTTTGCCCACATTGCGTTGAATTGTCAAAAGAAAATAAAGTGTTGGGAAACACGAAAGGTAGAGTCATCCCATGTGTCTTTGCCTTTTGCTTTATCGTACCTACAAATGTTGAAAAAATTCTCTTTTTTTTTTCTCCCTTTCTGCATGAATGATCTCGAGGACGGATGAGTGAAACATCTGTAAATGTATATGCAATGAATTTTGCTAAACTTTGCAACTAATTAAATGAGATTTTGCATCTATGTCTAGTCATTCTTTTCTTTATAGCATTTTGGAAGGGAGGAGTCCATATCACTAGGCCAAGATTGAAAGTTATAAAGAATCCATTTGGATGACTATGTTTCTTTAACTTAATCTTTCACTTGTTATCTTTTTCTTTTCTTTTTTTTACCCCTAAGGCGCTTCAGAAAGCCGTTTGGGAGCACGTGAAGTGAGGGACCTTGAGAAGAAAAAGATGAAATGGAAAACCTTGAGTACAAGAGGGCTTAACCAATCTTGGACCCCCACAAACAAGAAAAACAATCTCACCGAGCTTGTCCTTTCGATTTCCTTGTCATTTCCCTTTCATCCACTTTTATCTCTGTGTAATTTCCTTTCAATGATTGCAATTTCCAATTCCATGTACTTCCTTTCAATGTAGTTTCAATTCCGATGCAGTCTACATTTTCTCATTTGGACATTTCTTGAAATTAGGAATTCTTCCATTTTCTCCGACCTACCTGTTTTTCATATATTTCATTGCCCTAAACAAACTATGAAATAACAATTCCAATTCAAGTCAAATGGCGAAGATGTGTTTTTTCGCCAAGCCTGTAGATAGTCAAAACCTAGTTATAGAAATCCACCATGCCTTGTAGATTGTCCAACTTTTGCTAGAAAAATTATCAAGAAAGTCTTAAATTTATTGTAATTATATCAATTCAATCATAAACCTTTCTTTTTGCCAATTTAGTCATTCCAACCAATTTTGGCTAGAAATCGCTGGCGTGCAGTGGCTAGCACTAACGTGACATAACTAGTATTGACATGATCAATTTTTAATAATATTTTAATATTCATAAAAATTTTTATTTTCTTTTTTTTATCCTTTTTTTTTCCTCTTCTTCTTCCTTGTGTGGCTGGCTTCCAAGCCCCCACAATTTCCTGTCATTTGCAGCTTAATATCCTAGCAACCAAAGAAGCCAGAAAAAGTTTCGTGTCTGATTGAGATGAATTGTCAAAAAGGAAACGATGTGGAAAAACACGAAAGACAAAGTCATGCACGCCTCTCTCCCTCTTGCTTTTTCCAACATAATAATAAGGGTCATGCCCCGCGTTTGATCTTTTCTGCCTATACGCGCGTCATCTTCTTACCCGCAATTGTGATGAATTTTCTTTATCCCTTGCATTTCGTGTCTTTTGGGGAAGATTGACTTTATTCCGGTGGGATTCGAAATTCTTAGATGCAAATTGCAATCTAGTGTTTTCATATAAGCGTCATCCCCTTACCCGCAATTGCGATGAATTTTCTTTATCCCTTGCATTTCGTGTCTTTTGGGGAAGATTGACTTTATTCTGGTGGGATTCGGAAGTCTTGGATGCAAATTGCAATCTAGTGTTTTCATATAAGCGCATCCCCTTACCCGCAATTGCAATGAATTTTCTTTATCCCTTGCATTTCGTGTCTTTTGGGGAAGATTGACTTTATTCCGGTGGGATTCGGAAGTCTTGGATGCAAATTGCAATCTAGTGTTTTCCTTGAAATTGCTTCTTCTTCTTTTTTTTTTTTTTGAGAAACTTCACCATTACGTTTTAATCATGTGTATAAGAAGTGTGCCATGTCTTTAATGTATCTAATTTAAGCTTAATTTGAGAGGGATAAAACTTCAACTTGGATAGCTAGGCAGTCCCATTCATGTGATGCCAGTGATATCGTCCGTTTTGACTGCGACTCGTTCACCCTACACGCAAATGAGTAGTTGTCAAAATAAATTAAAAAAAAAAAGTTGTGGAAAAGCTTGAAAGATAAAAGTCGTGCATTGGTCTCTGCCTTCTGCTTTTTCCAAACGTAATGATAAGAGTTGTGCCACACGTTTTCACTTGCCCTACGCTTGAATGGGACTTTCACAAGGAGTTTGAGTGGAAGCTTCGTGTGTTCCTTCTATGGACATGGCTCGAAAATAGCGGCCCTCCGTCTATGTTTTCTGTCCATATAAAATATTTGGCTTTCTACTGTTTTCCCAGAAATTGTTATTTTTTTTAAACACTTCTTTTTTATTTTTTAATTATATACGTAAGAACTGTGCCATATCTTGAATGAATCTAATTTGATCTTAATTTGAGAGGGATAAAATTTCGATTTTAACTAATAGGCAATCACATTCGATTGATGCTAGTGATATTATCCATTTTGATGGCAGCTTGCTCACCTTCCATAATTTGGAGGCACTTTGGACTAATTTCAGCTTACGGGAGACTTATCTATTGACATATTCAATTTAAACATGGACAATCATGAAAAAAAAAAAGACATATTCAGTTTAATCTTCTCAACAAACTCACATCCGAATTTGCCAACTTGCCTGCCAAAATCTAACGTCGCCTTTTTTTAAATTTCTTTTCACATTCGTGGCACAGCTGTGGTGTGTCACGCCCCGAACATCACGAGCACGCAACATCTTGCACAAATATACTGGTCGATAAAGATAATGCGACGTCCTAGGATTTGTTGCTGACCCAAATCGATTCAATTAAATGCGAACGCTAGCGGAAACGCCACAATAACCCGACAACAACTGAGTAAGGTAAACAAACGACCTCAACACTTATATACATATACATATTCACATCCTTTATACATTATTCATGCCATTAATTACATCAACCGTACAATCATTACAAACTAGGTTGACTACACGTCAACAGGATCTATGGTCGGAAGGGTTATACTGTAAACAAAAGATCACACCCGACAAAGTACACACCGAGACTACTCGCCTTCACTACTGATATCAGGCAGAGGAACCTCCTCAGGGTCACTCTCCATCATAACCTCGCCATCGTCAGAGTCTCTCGCCAGTAAGCTCTCTTCAATATCCATCGGCACTGGCATCTCCTCGGGATCCATTACCTCTCCATCCTCCATGACAATTGAAGCATCTATCTCATCAACGATCTCTGATGGGGTCTCAAATCCATGGAGTATGTTACTTAGTAAATCGTCCTGACGATACCTCCAGGCAACATGGAAATGTGCTCTCCATAGGTCGTCTCCCTCGTCCACCCAAACTCTAGTACTATACCTAAGGAACGTTCGATCTTCACTGACAGGATACTCTTTTACTTCGGTCTCTACCTCTCGTGGAATCCCAAAACGGCGCGGTGGTGGTGTTTTCATGATCACGATCTAGGGTCTGAAATGTGGGGGAAATAACGACACCAATGAGAACACATCTCAGTAAGTTCGCCCCCTAAACCTCGCTTAGGACGACGCGTAACCATGTGACTAAACTTATGCATTCAAAAGATTAACAACTCAATCACAAAAGTCAAAGAGCTCAACATGCGAATGAACATTCGATAACAACATGCTCGTGCTTCAGATTCATATATTTGCACAAGAAATACCACGGTTGCCAATACCACAATTTCCTCTTATGACTCCATTTCCCCTAATCTCTAGGGCCGCCCTCCGCCCCTCAGGGCTAACATTTCCGACCCGCGCTAGTCGCCTCAGGTCGTGCCTCAGCCCGCGCTACTCGCCTCACGGCCGGCACTCTTTTCTCTCCAGTAACCCCGTGCTGAGCACGTTCGGGCGCCCTTATAACTCCCACTCCGCGAGCCTGTTACAGGAACCTCGGGGCCGCCCTCCGCCCCGCGATAACACGCCTCAGGGCTAACATTACTGCTTGACGATCATTTCACACGACAGCCAAAAACATGCCAAAGCAACACGATGCATCTTATGAAATTTTCCTATACATGACAAGTCAGAGACACGCAATTTCAGTCAAGCACCTTAATTTCAAATGAAATCAAGAGGCAACGATTCAGTCAAGCACTTTAATTTAATCCCCGGAGTGAACAGTATTTTTCGGTATGAATAGTGAACTCCGGTCGTGAACAGTGTTTTCCGGTATGAATAGTGAACTCCGGACGTGAACAGTATTTTCCGGCATGGATAGTGAACTCCGATGGAGAAATGGTATTTTCCGGAGTGAATAGTGAACTCCGGCAGTGAATAGTATTTTCCGGTCGTGAATAGTATTTTCCGACACCTTAAAAACAACTCCGATTCAAGCCTCGTTTTCGCCCTAGCTTTCGTCTAGTGATTACCTATCATCCTACTCAAGATTTAGGAGGAAAACTCACCAGAAATTCAGCGGAGAAGTCCACGAACAAAGCCGGGACCAAAACGGTAAAATCCGATAGGAGACGACCACGCGCAAGGCTGAACAAGTTGGTTCATAAGCTGAAAATCAATATTTTCACACAAATATGAGCTCTAGGGGTCGTTGGGGTCAACATATATCAATATAAGCCCTATGTGAAATTCGGGTAACAAAGACTAGTTCGTCGACCGAAACGGCAAAGCAGTTTTGGAAGGTCAAACGACCTCCGATCGGAGTGATTCAAGTTGGAAAAGAATCACAAGACAATGAACTACAACATACCCAAAAATCCCGATGATCCAACGGTCGGTTTTCCGTCGGCGGCCGATTGAAGTTGAGGCCAGAAACTAGAATTCAACCTGTGCAAGGTTCGGTTTTGGCTCTGTTTGAGGGGGTTCCGGGGCTCATCTTGAGCTGATTTTTGGTGGAGAGCTTCTAGAGATATAGGTGAAGGTCAGGTTAAAAGGGCGTCTCAAACCGACAATGTTTGGGCAGCGAACAAGCGGCACAACGAGCGGCGGTTTTCCGGCGGCTAAAACTCAAGAGAAAACTAAGAGAGAGAGAGAGAGAGAGAGAGAGAGAGAGAGAGAGAGAGAGAGAGCCACGAATTTTCTAGGAAGAGAGAGTGATCTGCCACAATAATTGAAGAGAGAGAGAAAGAGAAAATATCTTCAATTATTAGGGGGTACTATTCATCCGTTGACCGGTACTATTCATCAGTTGACCGGTCAAAATTTTTGACCGACGGCGACCGATGGTCGATTGATGTGATTGATATGATTAACAATGAATGATAAGGTATTTCTCGAAATTCGTGAAATTTCAAGACCGGTCGGGGTTCAATCAGTGCTGATTTAGCTCAACCGCGATCGGAAAAGACTCAGGATACCGCCGAACAATTTTTCTAGCCTCGCTAAAATTACTAACACTCTCTACCCATGGATTTTAGCACAAGACAGGGGCGAGATGACAATTTTCAATTTTGCCCTTTCCTCTAGGCATACCGAGATCAATCTGCTTATTCACGCCTTTCTAGGCAATGTCCAAATTCACAACTGTGACACTCATGAGAGTCGATTGTCCTATTTCGGAACTCAATTCGTGGCCTCATTCATAAGATGGCAACTTTAAATAAATTCTCAAATTAACGGGTGGCTTTTAGGAGTCACGCGTATCGACCAATTGGTCCACGTGCTTATGTTTCTAGCTAGCCTTTCCCTTCTGGTTAGTTATCCCGAAGTGATCAGTTTCGAGTGAGATCCATTTATAGCGCCTCTATGAAATAACCATTCTATTTTCAAATTCCGAAAAAGGGTCGAATTTCAGAATGTCACATGGTGCCATGTCAAGAAAATTCAAAAATAAAAAAAATTAAGAATAACAAAAAAAAAATTAGAGAGACTAAAAATAAATGATAAAAACTAAAGAAAAATTGAAAAACCAAAGTCATAGAAAGTGTAATCGTCGGCAAGGGCTGTTTGAGGGTTTGGAGACGGCGGAATGGCCCCCACTTCATAGTTTTCTCTATGCTCTTTATCTAAATCTAGCTAGGTTGAGTAAAACCCCTAGATCTTGACCTAATTTTAGATCAAGAAAGGAGAGTAACTTAACCTCGGAGAGGTTGTGGAGCTACCTCACGGATGTCATCCTCAGTGGCTGTCGATTGCATGAACAGTCGAATTGGTTTCCGCATTCACCCAAAATCAGCGGCAGAAATTTATTCACACACAGGAACTCCCAAAACATGTCGAATTTACATTTTTTAAAAAAGTTCAACCAAGTCCATTTGATTTCATCTCTATGTGCATCACATTTCGTATTAGACTTGTATTTGACAATTGCACAAAAATACTACTACAGGATTAGAACAGTTACAAATTGACAAAGGAAAAGAACTTTTCACCGGATCCATCTTTTTTTTTTTTTTGCTTTTTGATTGCACTAATTTACTTAATTATGTATGTTTCTTGATCCCACCAACTCCAGTTGCCCCCACAAAAGGTAGTTTGAGCAAAAAGTCTTAAATTTATTATATGAAGGCTAAATCAATGATAAATTTTTAAATTTTTTTAATTAACTATTGAATCTTTTGACGACTTGCCAATATAATTCTTATAGTCAATTTTGGCCAAAAAATGCTAACGTTGACACTAGTCGTCCTACCAGACACGTTCGTCATGCCATCGATTTCTAGCCAAAATTAATCGAAAGGACTAAATTGGGTAATTGAAAAGTTTAGAATTAAATTGGCCATTTATTTAGGACTCGTTGGACAATCATCCCTCACATAAGCAACAATGAAAATACATGCTTTAGTTTCACTCCCACAGTTGGAGACAGCCTCCGTGGAGATCCGCTATAATCACCAGCAGCAATTGCCCACACCAAGTTCTCCTCGCATGGAACATTCACCTTGAAAGATTACCGAGTTTATATATCTTCTGTCATGAAAGACAATCAAATGAATGGAGGGATTATCAGTTAAATCTTTCAATTACGCCCCTGAAAGAGGACAACTCGCATCCATCTTGAAATCCTAAAAGAGGATAACTCCCAGCCTTGAAAGAGGACAACTTTGGAACTGATTTCAAACCGGTTCGCAGCTAAAACCGGTTTAACAGGTTCAAATTAAATCCTAAATTGTCTTAAATTTAAAGCACCTTCTACTTTCCAATTCACGCTATTAGATCCGGCCTCTCTCAGTCTCTACGGCGACGCCCTTCGTCTTTTTCTCTCTCTGGTCTCGCCTGCGTTGCCGTCTCGCCTGGTCTCTCTCTCGATCTCGCGGATTGTGTCAGTTTCGTGTTCGATTACTTCATTGATTGTTTCAATTTCTTCGACAATTTGCCATTGCCAATTAATGGCTATTAGTCGCGACTGACCACATTCGCCCCTGTTGTTTTTTTTTTTTCCCTTCTTCGACAGTTTGCTATTGACAATTCTCAAGTCCGATGATTTGCTACGTGCGATGACAACCTCCACTGACACATCAGGGATGGAGTTCGAGGTGTTCCTGAGTTTCAGGGGTTCGGATACTCGGAACAACTTTACCAGTTGCCTCTATCATTTCATGGACCAGACAGGAATCCGCGTTTATAAAGATGACAAGGAGCTCCAAGTCGGTGACAAGATTGAGAAGCTTTTGAAAGCCCTCGACGACTCTCAAATCTATATACCCATCTTCTCGCAGGACTTTGCTTCCAGTGCGTGGTGTCTCCGTGAAGTTGCCCGTATGGTAGATTGCACTTCAAAGTCAGACCGGAAGAAGGAGATCCTCCCCCTTTTTTTCGACGTGGAGCCGGAAGATGTCAAGCTCGGAACCGAATTGTACAGTAACGCCCTGTCTGAGCATGAAGAGAAGTATGGCTCCGATGAGGTGAAGCGCTGGAGAGATGCTCTTCGTGAGGTTGCAACTAGAGTTGGTTGGAGGCTGGAAGGAAAAGAGTAAGTTTCCACGACTTTTTCGTGTAATTAATTTTACAATAATTTATCAAGGAGTTATTTATCTGAGACAGAATCTAATCGATCATGTTCTACATTTAAAGATTTCAATCATCTCTGTACTTTAATCTAAGATAATTTCCACTTAACTTGAGATTGTTATGTTTAAGTGGATTCAGATTTGTTATTTGTAAAGCGGTCTTGACATGTTCCGCTTATTTTATTCAAACAGCATATGCTTAAAAGTTAAAAGTTAGGAAGAGTAGCATTGTCATCATTTTCTCAATCTGAGATCGTCCACCATCGCTGTCCTGCAGGCATGGACAACTTATGAAAACGATTGTTCGAGAGGTTCTACTTAAGCTGAAGGTGAAGAACAGATCTCTTCCGGACAAGCTAGTTGTAAGGAATGATGAGAAAGATATAGAGAAATTGTTGGAGGCTGACTCTGCTGACCATGCACGTTTTATTATAATCCATGGGGCAGGCGGTATTGGTAAAACCACTCTTGCTAGTGTGATCTTCAACCGATTCCGGTCTAAATTCGATTACTCTAGTTTCCTTGAAGATGTCCACGGCTTGTCGGAACGTCATGGCCTTTTATATGTGCAAAAGAAATTGTTATCCGACACATTGGGCTCGAACTCTGCCGACAAAATCCAGGACACCAACACCGGAATGAAATGGATAAGTAATGGTCTTTGCAACAAAAAAGTTCTGATTGTTATCGATAATGTGAACGAGAAGAAGCAACTCGACAACCTTGCAAGGAGCTGCAGATGGTTCGGCCCCGGAAGCAAGATAATTGTCACGGTCCGGGACAGAAGAGCAATAATAGAGAGGACAATACCAGATGAGGATAACCAAACAGGCCCTAGCTATTACATGGACCACTCAGTAAATGAGATGCCTATGGATCGAGCTATTCAGCTTTTCAGCAAGCATGCCTTCAGAAGTGATTCTCCTCCGATAGAGTGGCAGGATTTCTCGAAAAAAGTTGTTTCAAGCATAGGAAGGCTTCCTTTGACTCTAGAAGTTGTGGGTTCTCATTTTGCCACTACGGTCAAATCAGAGTGGGACAAGACATTGGAGGATTTGAAGCAAGTCCCACATAAGGACGTTCGGAAAACACTAATGATGAGTATCAACAAATTGGACAAGAGAGAGAAGGACATATTTCTAGACATTGCATGTTTTTGCATAGGGGAGGATAAGACTCATGCGGATTACATGTGGCGCAGTAGCGGATATTCTCCACGCAGCGTGATTGATGAGCTTCTCCTCATGTCGTTGATAAAGATCGATGATAGCAATAGGTTCTGGATGCATGATGAAGTTCGAGATCTAGGAAGGTACATAGTCAAGGAAAAGAATATTGAAGATGTTGGAGACCGCCGTTGGGTACGGATCGATGAGAATACTCTAGATATACTGAGGAGCAACAAGGTGAAAGTTATTACGAATAGAAGATATAATCAATCGAGCAAAATCTTTAGTCATATGCTTTAAATTGAGAAGTTGATGGCCTGCTTTGTCTTCTAACTTATTAAAAAAAGCAACTCTTAAACAACAAAATTATATGTCTTCATGCCTTACCCAACTGAAACGAGAAGAAAGATAACGTGCCGTTTGGTTGGTTGGAACACTTCATTTGTTGTTTCAATGAAAATGCAAAGGAGCTCTTTATTTCCTTGAAAAGGTGTTTAGTCTGTGGGAAGACATAGGAATCAACACTGAATGGACAAATGTTGTTGACTTATTTTGCTTGGTTTGTCTTATTTTCAAGTTGAGTAGAAGAACAGTAATTATTTTGTTACGACATGCGTTTGGTTAAATTAGTCTGGTTTCGAAGAATAACTACTGATGTTGTTGACTACTTGCTTTGGTTTTTTACTTCCTATTTTGCACTCATCTTTGTTCTCTGCTACTGCTGGTAGGAAAAACGAGCTGTACGAGCACTCAGTTTGGGTATTAGTCATGACTTAACACCTGAAGAATTAGTCCATTTGCCAATGCTGAGGTTCCTTGGAGGGGCTGGACTGAATTTCGTAGGCGACTTCAAAAATCTTCGTCTTAATTTGAGATGGCTTTCTTGGCCTCATTGCCCGCCGAATTTTTCAGCTTTGAACCTTCACCTGGTGAATTTGGCCGTGCTCAACCTTTCGGGGAGCAAGATCACCGATGACTGGGGTGGATGGAGGCAAATCAAGGTACCAACCCACCTCACACATGTTGGCTTCGAATTCTATCAATTGATCTTCATAGTCTCAGTACTTTTTGTCGGCATGTAATCTGCCTCATTTTTCCACCGCAGATGGCGAAAAAGTTGAAAATTCTGGATTTGACGGAGTGCTCTTTGTTAACCAAGACACCTGATTTTTCGGAGTTTGGCAAGTTGGAGAAATTGATTCTCGCACATTGTTGCAATTTGTCTAAGATCGATAGCTCCATCGGTAATCTAAAATTGCTAACTACTTTGAATATCGAGGGATGTACGTCCTTGGAAGAATTGCCTGAAGAAATCGGTTCTCTAGAAGCATTGGTTGAGTTGGATTTAAAATACTCGAGAATCTCCGTTCTCCCACATTCCATTGGAAGATTAAAGAGTCTCAAGCATTTGCTTTTAGAAGGATGCGAGAATCTACAAGAGCTTCCGGAATCTTTCGAGGAACTAGAAGCATTGGTCGAGTTGAAATTACATTCCTCGGGAATCTCTGTTCTCCCACATTCCATTGGAAGATTAAAGAGTCTCAAGCATTTGCTTTTAGAAGGATGCGAGAATCTACAAGAGCTTCCGGACTCTATCGAGGAACTAGAAACATTGGTCCAGTTGAATTTAAATTACTCGGGAATTTCCGTTCTCCCACATTCTATTGGAAGGTTAAAGAGTCTCAAGCATTTGCTTTTAAAAGGATGCGATCTACTTGAGCTTCCATAATCTATCGGGGAACTAGAAGCATTGGTTGAGTTGAATTTAAATTGCTTGGCAATCTCCGTTCTCCCACGTTCTATTGGAAGGTTAAAGAGTCTCAAGCATTTGCTTTTACAAGGATGCGATCTACTTGAGCTTCCAGAATCTATCGGGGAACTAGAAGCATTGGTTGAGTTGAATTTAAATTGCTTGGCAATCTCCGTTCTCCCACATTCTATTGGACGGTTAAAGAGTCTCAAGCATTTGCTTTTACAAGGATGCAAGAATCTAGTTGAGCTTCCGGAATCTATCGGTTCTCTAGAATCATTGGTCGGGTTGAGTTTAAATTACTCGGGAATCTCCGTTCTCCCACATTCCATTGGAAGATCAAAGAGTCTCAAGCATTTGCGTTTACAAGGATGCAAGAATCTAGTTGAGCTTCCAAAATCTATCGGTTCTCTAGAAGCATTTGTCCGGTTGAATTTAAATTACTCAGGAATCTCCGTTCTCCCACATTCCATTGAAAGATCAAAGAGTCTCAAGCATTTGCTTTTACAAGGATGCAAGAATCTAGTTGAGCTTCCGAAATCTATCGGTTCTCTAGAAGCATTGGTCGGGTTGAATTTAAATTACTCGGGAATCTCCGTTCTTCCTGACTCCATTGGAATGTTAAAGAGTCTCACGCATTTGCTTTTAGAAGGATGCAAAAATCTACTTGAGCTTACGGAATCTATCGGGGAACTAAAAGCATTGGTCGAGTTGAATTTAAATTGGTGAGGAATTCTCGTTCTCCCTGATTCTATTGGAAGGTTAAAAAATCTCAAGTATTTGCGTCTATATACTTACCATAATTTACATGAGCGTTCGGACTTTGAATCATTGGTTAAGTTGGATTTAAATTACTCGGGAATCTCCGTTCTCCCTACTTCCATGGGAAGGTTAACATGGTTCACGCATTTATCTCTATCTGGATGCAAGGATCTACGTGAGCTTCCGGATTCTATTGGGCAAATGGAATTATTAGTCAAGTTGGATTTAAAATCCACAGGGATCACTCTTCTCCCAAATTCCATTGGAAATCTGAAGAGACTAAAAGTATTGATTTTGGCACACACAAAGATACGAACAATACCTCGTGCGCTTGGAGGAGTGGAGGCGCTTAAGGAGCTCGATGCCTCGTTTTGTCCGCATCTTGAGGATGAAATCCCGTGGGAAACGTGGAGCCTGACCCGTCTAAGGATCTTGGACTTAAATGGAAGCCCAATCTCTACGGTGCCGAGAAAGATAAGTGGTTTTTCTAGTCTCCAAACGCTTAAACTTGCAAGCCACCGGCTTTCCCCGTTGCCAGAGCTTCCCTCTAGTCTGAAATGCCTAGTGGTTGGGGCTGCTGAATTCCCTGTTCTTCCCGACCTCTCGAGCCTAGTCCTTTTACATTATCTCGAAGTGCGTAGAGAGCGTCCACTTGTGCGTCCACATCTTTCACGATTCATCCCGTCGAAGTTAACCTCGCCTTGGAGGGACCCACAGTACATCGATCAGCTTCCACCTAACTTATCAACCTTGAAACTTCACCCTATCCCGCGATTGCCAGATATTTCTGACTTCCAAAACTTGTCGGTTCTCTCTATCGGCGAATGTCTGACGCCACGCTTGCCCGATCTGTCGCGCTTGAAGAGGCTACAAGAGTTACGGCTCAGTCACTTTCCCGAGCTGGTGGAGATTCCAGGTTTGGGGGAATTGGAATGGCTGACGTCTCTGCACATTTCCATGTGTGGTGTGATCGAACAATTGCCTAACCTGTCGAAATTGGAAAATCTATTGCGTCTCGAGCTAATAGATTGTGCAAAGTTGAGAGCTGTCCAAGGCTTGAAAGAATTGAAAAAATTGGAGAATGCGGAGATCAGATCTTGCAAGTCCTTGGAAAGGTTGCCCGATGTACCGGCTTCCACCATGTTGGAGACAGATTGGACGCCGCTGGAAGAACCTGTAAAGCATGCCCTTCTGCCACCTATACGATGGCGACTTTGGTTGGAATAGTACGAAAGGTGGGTAATTATAGCCTTTATTAAATTTTCAGGTCATTTTTTACTACAATGATGTGAAACAGATGTTTTCATGTCCGGCTTTTTATTTGCAAACCGGTAGAGCTGGCTTGGAGTAAAGGCCAGGGAAGAGTTGGCTGTGAGAATTCAGAGTCTAATGGCCCTGCGAGTGGAGCAAAAACCAAATTTGCAACAGATTCACCACCGACATGAACTAATCCAGGTGTCGTCATGTCACTTCTTGAGCCATCAATTGTATTTCTTGATGGAGTTAAAGATGATGTTTTTTTTCTCAAGTTGAATTCGCCTGATGCATGCAGCTGTTATGTATGACTAGGCTTAACAGCAATTCATTAGCCAACGATGGAATGTCTTAGTGCTTGAAAGACAAAAATCATTTCCAGTTTGTTATCCATCATGCTTTTGCTCAAACAATAATGGGGATTGCGGCAACTACCTGCATGATTCTACACGGCCAGTTAATGGTATGACAAATTCAAGGACTTGTGTTGCATCAAGCGTTCATAAATAGCACGTGTTGATGATTTGTGTTCAACAAAGTAGGTTCTGAACTATAGATGTACATACCCTTCAAGGGTTATTAATAGCTTATGGTGGTATTTACGCGAATTCGTTAGTTGTCAATACTTATTTTTTCATTGAAATTTGGATTAATCATGTAACTGTTGTTATGTTTGAGAAAGTGTTATTGGTTCTCTTCTCATGATCATGAGGTCATAGATACTTGGTACTAATGCTCATGCAGCAAAATTGTACAAGATACCAGGTTTTAGACAACGCCATGAAAGCCAAAAGCTTTAACCCTTTCCCAGAATGTTGCAGATCTTTGCTAGAATATCTCATGAGATTACTGATCTATTATGTTTCTTGCAGGCAGAAGTACTGGGTCTTGACCTTAGGGAAGTCATGTTCCAATTGTTGGGGGTCATGCAGGAGTGACAATTTTACCTCTTTTATCTCAGGTTTGTGATGTATTCTTTTTAATATTGTTAGTGATAAAAGAGAGAATAATTTATTTCTGATAGCAAGAGAGTACTTATAGGCTTAGGATTAAGCCTAATACAATTACATGTTTACCCCCAACTTGCTAATACTAGTAATAAACCCAATACTCCTCCTCAAGTTGGAGCATACATATCAAACATGCCTAATTTATGACAAATATATGAAACTCGTCCACTTCAAAGAGGCTTTGTGAAAATGTCCGCTAGTTGCTCTTCAGAACGTGTGTGCATCAACCGTATGTCCCCACAGTTCACCTTTTCCCGAACAAAATGACAATCCACCTCTATATGCTTCGTTCGCTCATGGAACACTGAATTGCTAGCGATATGAATAGCAGACTGATTGTCACAACAAAGAGTAGATGGTCCGGTCATAGGTAGTCCAATTTCAGCTAACAACATACGAATCCATTGGAGTTCACCCGTAACATTAGCCATAGCACGATACTCGGCCTCTGCACTAGATCGAGAAATAACAGATTGCTTCTTACTTTTCCACGATACAAGATTTCCACCAAGGAAAACACAATAGCCTGAAGTAGACCGACGATCCATGGGACAACCAGCCCAATCTGCATCAAAATATCTCGTTACCTCCAAAGACTCAGGGTTACAATAACCATCTGTACGAAGATGACCCTGATTATGGAACATAAGTCCTTGACCTGGAGCTCCCTTCAAATATCGAACAACTTGTAAAGCGGCTTGCCAGTGAGTGGTACGAGGAGAGCCCATAAATTGACTTACCACACTAACAGCAAAAGAAATATCTGGACGAGTAATTGTAAGATAATTCAACTTGCCTACTAACCGGCGATACTTCTCTGGATTATGAAGAAGTTCTCCGTTTTCATTATCAAGTCTCATTCCAGGGTCCATGGGTGCTTCACAGGGCTTAGCATCATGTAAGCCAACCTCCTTAAGAATATCAAGAGTGTATTTTCGTTGAGAGAGAGCAATATTACCATTAGAATAGGTAACCTCGATGCCAAGAAAATATCGAAGATGACCTAAGTTTTTAGTGTTAAACTCCTTCTGTAGAAGCTGCTTGAGTCGTTGTATACCTTCGACATCACTTCCCGTGATAATGATATCATCAACATAAACAACAAGGATATCACACCCTTTCGAAGATGACATACTAAATACTGAGTGATCCACACTGCACCGATGCATTCCAAAAGTAATAATCGCATCACTGAAGCGACCAAACCAAGCACGAGGAGATTGTTTAAGTCCATAAAGAGTTTTACGCAATCGACATACTTTCTCCCCCTGAGCAACAAACCCTGGTGGTTGCTCCATATATACTTCCTTGTGAAGATCACCATGAAGGAATGCATTCTTAACATCAAGTTGATGAAGAGTCCATCGAGATCGAGCATCCAATGAAATAATGATGCGAATAGAAGGAATTTTCGCCACTGGAGAAAAAGTCTCATCATAATAAATACCATAAGTTTGAGTATAGCCCTTTGCCACAAGACGCGCTTTTAAGCGCTCAACGGAACCATCTGGGTGGTGTTTGACAGTAAAAACCCAGCGACAACCCACCAATTGTTTATTAGCTGGCAACAGAACTAGTTCCCAAGTTTTATTCTGATGTAATGCTGCCATCTCCTTGTAACATTCTGAATTTCAACCCATGTTTGGGACTTGAATATAGAATAGATATGTCATGGATGCACTATTAATGAATTCCACTCGAAACTGATCACTTCGAGATAACTGACCAAAATGGAATGGCTATCTAGGAAAATAAGTACGTGGACCAATTGGTCGATACGCGTAACTCCTAACAGCCACCCATTAGTTTGAGAATTTCGTTATAGCTGCTATCTTATGAATTTGGCCACAAATTGAGTTCCGAATAGGACAATCGATTTTCAAGAGCGTTGCAGTTGCTAAATTTGGATATTGACGAGAAATGTTCGGAAATTGATAGTTTGGACTCGGAGTGCCGAGAAAGAAGGCAAAAATTAGAAATTTCTGTTGAATCCCCGATTTGCTCTAGATTCAGTGGCTAGGGTGTGAGATGAATTTTAGCGAAGTCAGAAAAATTTTCCGAGATCATCTCGAGTCATTTTCCCTTCGCGATTGAGCCAAAATAACACCGGTTCAGCCCTAACCAGTCCCAAATTGACGCGAAATCCCGAAATTGACTGGTCAACCTTGCTCCCCAAGTTTTGACCGGATTGGATAAGCTTTGACCAACTTTTGGTCAAATCGATGAATAGTAAGTAGATATTTTAAATAAAAAAAATATTATTTTGGGAAGACCATTTGACTTTTTCTCTCTTCTTCTTCCCTCTTATGGCAGATCACCATCCCTCTTTCTTTTTCTCTCACGGTGGAAAAGTTTCCTTCTTTTCTCTCACCCTCTCATTTGGCTCCAAATTCTGGCTGTAGACTTCAACCGGCCGCTGACAAAAATATGTAAGTTGGATTCTCGTAATTTTTGGATATGTTGTAGTTCAATGTCTTACGGTTCTAACCCAACTTGAATCGCCTCAATCCGAGGTCGTTTGACCCTTCAAATGTATTTTCTCGTATCAGTCGACGAAACTATTTTCTGGGTACCGAATTTCTGTTTTAGCTCAAATTGATATATGTTGACCTCGGCTGCCCTTAGATCTCATTTCCATGTCAAATATGTGATTTCTAGTTCGTTTTGGTTCCTAAACAGCCCCCTCACAGCCCCGGTTCCTCTTGGTTTAGCCGTTCTCTTCCCTTGTCGTTGTGCGCCGCCGCCGGTCTCGGTTGTTGCAGGTTGTCCTTCGTCATTTCAGCTTGTTTCCACAGCTTATCAAGCCTTCTTTTGGTAAGTTGCATCCTTAATCTTGTGTAGGATGACAGATATTTCCTAGATTAGCTCTAGGACACGATACGGGGTTGATTGGTTGAGAAAAATTGACTGACTTTGAGATATTTGTGTATATAGTAGCTGTTGAGACTTATAGTGCGCTGGACACACTTGAATTGTGGCTGTTTCTGAATAAATAATTCTGTCCTTGAGTGCGATTGTGGGCCCCGCGGTGTCTGGAGTTTGAGAAATGAGAAATTAGATCAATCGAGGATCAAATGGACCCAATTCGGAAGTGAGGGTGTTAACTGCGATACTTTAGAAGTTTTGAACGATACTGGTGATGAGATTTGAGGACCGTCCTTGTGAGCTTAGAAAGGGTTCACGTGATGTTGTGGGCCCAATTTGACGGTTCAAAGTGAGAAAGGACAGGATAGCTTATCTCTGATGCAATTGCGTTTGCTAGCCAAGAATGATCGATTTAGATGCTTTATTGAGTCGAGATTATATATTCGAACTGCTTGGCTTGAATTGTGTATGAGTCATTTGATGACATTACATTTGAATTATCTGCCTGATTATGCCGTTTAATTTATCGAACGCAATTGGAATTGCTTGATAAGAATGGTGTCTCATAATGATGGCACGGCAGATAATGTTGTGAGAAATGAAACCCTAAGGCGATACCATTACGCGGGGTAATTGATGAAGAAATGAGGGTGCCGACCTGAGACGGTACTATAACGCGGGTCGAGGCACGGGTGCCAGTCTGAGGCGGTACTATTACGCGGGCTGAGGCACGGGTACCAACCTGAGGCGGTATTATTACACGGGTTGAGTACGGACCTGAGGCGGTTTCATTACGCGGGTCCTAAGGATTAATGAGGCAAGAGTTGAGACTGAAAAATAGCATACATATGCATTTGAACTTGCTATCTGAAATTGAGACTATTTTATTTGTGTTCTTGGCCCATGAAGGCAAGTAAACTACTGACTGCTACCCTCGGCATGTGATATTGTTTGGGTACACGTGTTTGTGATTACTTTGTGATTGCTTACTGGAGTTGAGTTTAGGAATATTTGATATCCTGAGAGGGATTTAGGGTGAACTTGCTGAGATTAGTTCTCATGGGTGATTTCCTCATTTTTTCAGACCCCAGACCGCCGCAGTGAATGCGATCCTAGTAAGGCAGGGGATCGAGTTGGATATTGAGTCGAAAACTCAACTTTTTCTTAAATCGGATGGTGGGGCGGATGTCAATGAGCACAGTTGGAGTTGAAGCCCTTTTTGATCAAAGGTCGAGCTATAAGATGTCACGATGGATGGAGAAATTTTGAAGCGTAAATATCTGTCCACCTAGGGGAGTTTGATATCTCCTTTTGTAAATACGTTTGAGTGACATCTTAGGGAGGGCAGTGAAGTTTGATTTGTACAGGAACACTGTCTTTATATGAGAAAGTAAAATGGAAAAGCAAGTTTTCTATTTTGCACTGTCTCTCTATCCATTGGTTTTTTTTGTGCATATATGTTTGGTAGAGTTTCGTTTCTGTTGCCACAGGAACTCTGAGATCGTTTGGACAACGACGAGTATCCTGGGCCGTCGTTCTTACTATCCAATCGATCATACGGGTAATAGGGATGTCGCGTGGCTCGCCGGGTTCGAGGCGTGACACTCCTCCTAAATAGCACGAGTCCAACCTGGGTGGACCAAAGCCTCCTGCACACTACTTGGCACAGACACAGATGCAAGAGATGACACAAAGACAGACATCCGAGGACTTAAATTATGATAAGAGACAAAATGAGAAAGAGGATACCGAGACCGAGTACGATGAGCAATTGGAGAGTTGATAGAGGATGGTGGAAGAGGATCGGAAGCCTGGATCAGGGATAGTGGTGGTGGAACGCTCGCTGGTGGAGAAGGAGGGTCCTGAACGGGTCGAGGACGACGTGTATAAACCTGAAAAGTCGGAGCTGATGATCCTGGATCCGGTGAAGTATCACTGCAAATATCAGGTGGTGGTTCTGGCTGAAGCATAGATGCAGAGGGTGGCAGAAGATCCATAGTTAATGATTCCTGAGGACGAACATCACTAAAAAATGTTTGATCTTCGAAGAAAGTCACATCAGCAGAAACATACTCCCGACGACGAGTAGGACTATAACAGACATACCCTTTTTGGGTACGAGAGTAACCCACAAATATACATTTTTTCAGCACGGGGTGATAACTTGTCCAACCTAGAAGATAAAGAGTGAACAAAACAGACACAACCAAAAATACGAGGGCGAATAGACCACAAAGGACGATCGGGATGAAGAACAGTGTAAGGAATAGATCCTCTCAGCACTGAGGATGGAAGACGATTAATAAGATGACATGTTGTAAGAAGAGCATAGCTCCAAAAGGACTTAGGCATATGAGTGTGAAGAAGTAGACAACGGGCAACATTTAACAAATGACGGTTCTTACGTTCAGCAACTCCATTCTGTTGCGGAGTATGAGCATAAGAACTTTGATGTAAGATACCATGAGATTCAAGAAATGGAATAAAGGTAGAAGATGAAAAATACTCACGAGCATTATCTGTACGCAAACACTTAATAGAAAGACCATACTGAGTACGAACTTCATTATAGAACTAGAAGAAAGAATGAAAGACTTCAGTACGATCTTTTATTAAATATAACCAAGTTGTACGAGTATAATCATCAATAAATGTGACAAAATATCGAAGACCAAATGAAGACTCTCGACTAGGACCCCAAACATCAGAGTGGACTAACTCAAATGGTTGGGAAGCACGACGCAAAACACGAAGGGGAAAAGACACACGATGGTGTTTACCTAACTCACATGTTTCACAGTTGAACTGAAGACGTGAACTAGACATAAAAGGAAAACGTCGGAGTACGTCTGCTGATGGGTGACCAAGGCGACAATGTAATCGATAAAGGTCATCCACAGCTTTGTTCTGAACTCTTGCGGTAGCAGCAATAACCTCAGGATCCAGGATGTACAACCCACCAGTCTCACGCCCACCACCTATTCGGCGTCCAGTCTTCCGATCCCGAAGAACACAAGAAGACGAAGAAAAGATGATATCGCAGTCGAGATCATGAGTAATAGAACTAACAGACAACAGATTGTGAGGGAAACGAGGAATATGGTAAACAAGAGATAAAGAGACAGAAGAACTCAATGATACACAACCTGTACCACTTGAGATTGAGAACCATCTGCTAAGGTGACTGATGTAGAAGGAACTGATGAAGTGAATGTAAGCAGACGAGAGTCACCAGTCATATGATGGGTGGCATCTGAATCAATAACCCAAGAACGAGTACCAGATGTACTGGATAATAGACAGGTGGGATCATTGTGCCGTGCCAAAGTAGTAGTAGGAACAGAGATAGCATCACTGGTACTCTGTCGTGCTCTAACCAAGTCATTATATTCTGCACGAGTCAAGTTTACCATACCTTGTGTGGTAGAGGATCCATGTGGAGGAGTCCAAGACTCAGTATCAACAGAGGCATGTAAACCCCGCAGCTCAGGATGGAGATCATAACAATAATCGATAGTATGCCCAGAAAGTTGGCAATGGGTACAAAAACGGTTGCCTCGACCACCACCACGAGCTCCTCTAGAAGAAGTACTAGCACCACCACGAATGGCACCTCGACCTTGGGTGCCACGACCACGACCACGATAAAAGTTGTCAGAATTCCAATGTCCACGACCACCACGACTACGAGCCACCATAGCATTACTGTCTGACATTGTTGAAGCCTTAGGACTAGAAGTGTAACGAGAAGCCCGAGAATACACTTCTTTAACGGAAGGGAGCGTGTTCTGAGAGGTAATTTGTTGTCGAAGTGCACTGTGATCTGGACCAAGCCCGTGAAGAAAAAGCACAGTCATCATGTCCACTTCTCGTTGCTGCATTTGAGTCACCGTGGTAGCTGGTGGAAAATAAGACTTGAGGCGCTGATACAAAGATGCAAAACGAGCATAATACTCTGCTAACCCAGCATCACCAATTTTGGCTTCAAATAGAGCCTCCCACATATCACATACTCGACTCATATTATTCTGTCCAGAATATAATAAGGTGCACTTCATCCATACCTCACGAGCTATTGCACAATCCATAAAAAAATGGCGTACAGATTCAGCCATACTTCCCCACAAAAGTGTACGCAAAGTAGCATCAACAACCCTCCATTCTTCTAGATTAGCTAGATCTTCAGGGGGTTCTTCTTCAAGCCATCTTGACTGACAATTGGAGTAAATAAATGTTGAAAGAGCCATTGACCAAGAAAAATAATTAGTACCATCCAACTTGATCAAGGTATTATGTAAACCTGTCATACTATAATATATGTAAACCTGTCATACTATAATATGGACCAAAGAATCCTAAACTCGAAGAAGCACTAAAACCTCTAATCACTAATCACCGAAAGACATCACCGTCAAGTCACTCTAACATTTTTCAGCCAATCTAACACTTCTCAGCAAACATCGTTCAGCCAATCTAACACTTTCAGGTCGTCGGGGGTTGTCGGGAGTCGTCGGGGGTCGTCGGGGGCTGTTCTGGTCTGGTCGCCGAGAGGTGGCCGAGATCACGGGCCGTGGCCGAGCGAAGTGGCCGAGCTCACGGGCCGTGGCCGAGAGAAGTGGCCGAGATCACGTGCCGTGGCCGAGCGAAGTGGCCGAGCTCACGGGCCGTGGCCGAGAGAAGTGGCCGAGCGCACGGGTCGTGGCCGACGGACTTGGCCGGGCACACGGGCCGTGGCCGAGCGAGTTGGCCGACCACACGGGTTGCGGCCGGCGGCTGACGGTGGGTTGACGACCGAGGATTAGGGTTTTTAGGGTTTAGGCTCTGATACCATGTTAGTGATAAAAGAGATAATAATTTATTTCTGATAGCAAGAAAGTACTTATAGGCTTAGGATTAAGCCTAATACAATTACATGTTTACCCCCAACTTGCTAATACTAGTAATAAACCCAATAAATATGAACTTGTATGTGTTTGATAAGGATTCTGTCAGATATTTCACTTTACTGTAGAATGCTAAATGTCAGTTGGCATTTCGAAATTTGTAGGGTAAACTGTCTTGTTCTTTCACTTCTCAAGAAGTTGATTACCTGACAGCATGCATCCAAAATGGTGGGGCAGAAGTTGTCGAGGTAAATAAATTTCAAGGTGTCATGGACTTAAGACATCAATTAGGCAGTGTTGCTGTCATATCCCATTTCGTTAGTCTTTTCATTTTTGGGTTTTCAGATAGTGCTTTAGCTGTTCTGGTATGCTCTTTGTTAAGGGTTGGAGACAAGCTCTGGACTACTGGGGCCACCTAAGTAGTACCCTGTTACAAGCAAGCATTTTATTTCCCAACGCATGACTGCATAGAGTCCCTAATTTCTTTAAATTACAAGCTCTTTTGAAGATGTACTCTTGAGAACATACTTTATGAGAAGGATGAGATCATCGCAAGAATCAGATCTTTGTTCCATGTGGGCATGTCTTTTTAAACTCTACTCTTTGTCGTGAAGCCTTTGCCAATGCATTGTGATGAACATAAGATAGTTTGTTATTATCTGTCCGAATTAATGGGACATGCAGCGCGTGGATGTTAGAGTTTTCCGTATGTGGGCTCGCCTTAATTGTAATTGTAATTGATCGTATGCGGTATTAATTTACCGTATACGGTATTGGTTTAATAAAGTAGGATTTAAGGATTCTTAATGGGCCGTATATGGGCCTGGCTAGTGTGGGCCGAATTCCGGCCCGGCCCGTGATGGAAGGGCCCAGCTGGAAGTTAATATAAGGCAAGGACCCCCCTTTAGTCCTAACTAATGTCATTTCTCCTCTTCTTCTTCTCCATACGGCTTGTGGGAGAGAGAGCCACGAGGTTGAGGTCGTTCCATCGACGCCAGGCGACTCCGAGGGCATAAAGGGGAAGTTCCGAGCCCGTCTCGCCAAGATTCCAAGGCCCGTTCGTCGGTTTTCCGCGCCGCGCGAAGATGGATGCTAAATCAGATACGCAAGCACAATCTCATGGTTATTTTGTTGTTAGAATACGACTACGGAGGTCCTAGGGTGTCGGGATCGCCGGCCTTCAGTTGGTATCAGAGCCGCCGTAGCTCGGTTTTAGCACATACGGGTTCTGCCATATTTTGTGATTTTTGGTATGGTAAAATTGAATTTAGATGGCATGTTTGCGTTCGTCTCGTCGAGACGAGCGTTTTGATGGCTCACGGGCCACCGGAGGACGCCATACGCGCCCACACGCTCCGCCTGAAGTTTCGCCGCCGCGGCGCGTGGCTCCGTTGACCATTAGCTAACGCGTTGACCGTTAGACGCTGACTGGTAGTTGATAGTTGACCGGCGGTTAGTTGTTGACCGTTGGACGTTGACTGGCTGTTAGCGGTTGACCATAAGACGTTGACTGGTTAGTTGTTGGCCGTTGGACGTTGACCGGTTAGTTGTTGACCGTTGGACGTTGACCGGCTGTTAGAGGTTGACCATTAGAAGTTGACCGGGGGTTAGCCGTTGACTGTTAGACGTTGACCGGTCGATTGACTATTGGTCCGATTGGAGTGATTTTTTCACCATTGTGCTCATATGGAAATTCTCTACACTGTGGTATGCTCAAATTAATTTTTTGAGCTCTCTAAGGTTTTGGAAAATGCGAAAAACCCTTGCTCTAGTATGAAATTCAGGGGTATTTTCGTCATTTTCATTTTGTGAAATTTTTTTCATACGGTTTTTTGGGAAAAATAAGGTTGGCTCTTTTATGAAATACCACATGAGGATTGTGTAGAGCATTAATTGAGCAATGACACGTGTAGGACCCACACATACAGAAAACAATACTATTGGCAATGATTGTGATTTTAATGACAATTGCCCATGTCGTCAAGTTTAAAATCACACGGTATGATAAATGTGAGCCATAAAGTTTATATCCCTAGTGTGAGAGAGTTTCAAAGATTTAATTGGGTTGTGACCGCCGAAGTGGCACACTCAGTCAAATTGGAGAAATATCAATCTCACATTGTGGTGGGATGTCTCCTGTTTTGATATATGATTATACTCCCGAAGGAGGTAATTGTATGTCAGATCATGGAGGGATACATGAACAACATATGATTGGGAGGTGACCAATTCTAGTGATTCATACACCCAAAGGTGGTGTTTCACGAAAAATTGGAATATATTCTCATGGTCGTTGTCATGTAGAGAATTTACAATTGCATGTCATGTATTCTGCCCTAAGGTGATTATATGATGATGTGTGTAATTCTCTGAAATATGTACTTTTAAGGATTTAAAGTTACACTGTGCTTACATAATGCTAATGGTGAATATTGTTTAATTTTCAGTCGCCTTTTCTGTGAGTGGCAACTCCGTAATAGAGATTCTAAATGGTTCGAATTTCAAGAAATGGAGGCAGGATTTTCTGTTTGCCATGGAAATAGCCGATGTTCATATTGCCCTTACTGAAGATAAACCTGCTGTTCCCGAGGAGACCAGTGAAGAGTCTGAGAAGGCGCATTTGGCTGCCTGGGAAAGGAGCAATAGGATCTGCTTACTGTCAATGAGAAGATCCATCCAGGAACATCTGCTGAGTGGCCTCCCAACTGACTGCACCGCAAAACAAATGATGGAAGCCCTGCAAGCCAGGTACCGAGTATCATCTAATGCTCAGGTTTGAACACTCATCCAGCAGCTGTTTAATATGAAGTATACGGGTGTGGGAAGTGTAAGAGATTACATCCTAAGAATGCTGGATTTGCACACAAAAATAAATGCCTTAGGTTCTGTAATCGCTGAAGATGTGCTGGTACACAAAGCCATAAACACCCTTCCCTCTGAGTTTGGGATCCTTAAGACCAACTTCAACTCTCAGGATGAAAATTGGTCTATAAATGATTTGATCTCAAGAGCAGTTTCAGAGGAAGAAAAATTGAGGAAGGATACGGGAAACCTTGCCTTGGTTGCCTCCAGTTCCACCAATAGGAAAGGCAAAGGTCTTAAATCTCATACTCATAAAGGTACTCATCCTACCACTGGTCCATCAGGAAAACTGGGTCCAAAGAAAACATTCTTTAAGAAGGGTAGTGACCGCTGTTTCTTCTGCAAGAAATCGGGTCACATGAAGAAGGACTGTGTTAAATATAAGAACTGGTTATCTAAACGTGAGCAGACAGGTATTGATTCTTTGGCACTGGTTTGTGAATCCAATATATCTGAAGCCCCATCCAGTTCTTGGTGGCTAGATAGTGGTGCGACTAATCATGTTGCATTTACCATACAGGGGTTCATAAACCGGAGGAAGCCAAATCAGGATGAGTCAAAGCTCACAGTGGGAGATAATAATAAAGCTGCTGTTGAGTTCGTGGGAGATGTCATTTTAATTCTAGAGTCTGGTTTTAATTTGATGTTAAGAAACACTTTCTATGTACCTTCCTTCAGACGGAACTTAGTTTCTGTATCATGTTTGGACATGTGTGGTTACTCCTTTGAAATAAAGAACAATGTGGTTTCTATGTTCTATAATTCAAATCAGGTTGGGTACTGCAATATGTCCAATGGATTGTATAGATTGTGTTTAACTCCCAATGAAATATACGCAGCTTATACAGCCGAAAGAGTTGTCTCCAAAAGGCCTTTACCTAAAGAGCAGTCTTACAAGTTGTGGCATAAACGTCTTGGTCACATTTCCAAGGAAAGAGTAAAAAGGCTTGTAAAAGCCGACATTTTACCTACTCTTAAAGATGACCTGTAAACTTGTATAGACTGTTGTAAAGGCAAGATGACCAAAATAAAGAAAAAGGGTGCAGTCCGAACTTCTGGCCTATTGGAGGTCATACATACAGATATAAGTGAACCCTAGACTCCAACCTTGTGTAGAAATTATTATTTCATCACTTTTATTGATGATTATTCCCGATATGGTTATCTGTACTTGATTAAAGAAAAGTCTGAGTCTCTTGATAAATTTAAGATATTTCGGACTGAAGTCGAGAAATAGTTGGGGAAAGTCATCAAGGTTGTGAGGTCTGACCGTGGTGGTGAATATTATGGTAGACATGGCGATGCTGGACAGCTTAAAGGGTCATTTGCCAAATACTTAGAGGATTCTGGGATAGTAGCTCAGTTTACTATGCCTGGGAGCCCTGAGCAAAATGGTGTGGCCGAAAGGCGAAATTGCACCCTAATGGATATAATGAGGAGTATGATAAGTAGGACCAATCTGCCTAAGTTCCTTTGGGGTGAAGCTTTGAAGACGACGCTATACATACTGAATCGAGTTCCCACTAAGGCTGCTCCACTAACTCCTTTTGAATTATGGACTGGACGGAAACCTAGCCTGAATCATCTGAAGGTCTGGGGTTGTCCTGCAGAGGTGAAGCTATATAATCCAGCTTTGAGTAAGTTGGATCCTAAGACCACAAGGTGTTATTTTGTATCCTATCCAGATCATTCTAAGGGATACAGATTTTACAATCCTAATGGAGGCCAAAGGATTGTAGATTCACAGACAGCCAAGTTTCTGGAATTTGACATAGCCGAAAAAGGTACCTGTTCAGAGACTATTGAAAGTGACAGTACGGCGGGAAACACTGCTTCATCGTCTCTACCATCACAAACTGTTATGGAGCTTCCCATACCGGAGACTGTTGTCGCGACCCTCTAAAAAAAATTTTAAATTTTAAAGGGGGTTAACGGATTATTAGGTTAATTAGATTTGACTAACCTAACGTGGACCCTCCCAAGCCCTACCGAATCGCAACTTTGGTTTTTGTTTAAATGATTTTAAAATTTGGAGTCGCCACTAATCGTTCTTGGTAGGTCGATTAGAAACCTAAATAAATTAGCGGGAGAACTAATTTATTCCTGCGAACCAGAGATTAGGAGCTCGGGGACTTGGTTACACTAGTTAATTAAAACTAATGCCCTTTCGGTACCTTAATTTCATGGATATCCTAATTCGGCAACTCAGGCTTGGTTTATTCCTAAGGCTATAGTAGGGTATTCTCTTTTGTGTTTTCACTTTTTAAATAGGATGCATGGATGGTATATATTTTTATTTGTTATATTTTTTTAAGTGTTAAAGATTCCCTGAAGCCGAAAGAAGGAGTGTGTTAACGACTTCTGTGCAGTATTACAACCTACTTATCTTTTGGGTCTGATGATTCAAAAATTAAATTATAGGAAGTACATGACAGTGAATAAACACCTCCAATGGGAGGCCTAGCATTGGCTTGGCTCTTCCCTTTGGGATTTAAGGTACAGGTATTTAAGTTGCAAGTATTTAAACTACTGTAAGTAAAAACCTCCAATGGGAGGCTAAGCATTGGCTTGGCTCTTCCCTTTGGGATTTAAGGTACATGTATTTAAGTTGCAGGTATTTAACTACTGTAAGTAAAAACCTCCAATGGGAGGCTAAGCATTGGCTTGGCTCTTCCCTTTGGGATTTAAGGTACATGTATTTAAGTTGCAAGTATTTAACTACTGTAAGTAAAAACCTCCAATGGGAGGCTAAGCATTGGCTTGGCTCTTCCCTTTGGGATTTAAGGTATAGGTATTTAAGTTGCAGGTATTTAACTACTGTAAGTAAAAACCTCCAATGGGAGGCTAAGCATTGGCTTGGCTCTTCCCTTTGGGATTTAAGGTACAGGTATTTAAGTTGCAGGTATTTAACTACTGTAAGTAAAAACCTCCAATGGGAGGCTAAGCATTGGCTTGGCTCTTCCCTTTGGGATTTATGGTGCAGGTATTTAAATTGCGGATGGACTTTGTCCTCTCCATTCTGGGGTATGAATTCTTTAAAATAAAATACAACGAATTGATTCAACAATTTGAAATTTGTGCGCGCTTGAGGACTCCTCCAAGCCGATTTTGTGCTTCCATAGAGTTGACCATTGATATAAAGCTGCGGCTTCCTGACATAAAATAGAGTGAAATGTCAGTATACAAAATATGTGCTAATCTGCACCTAAAACCAGAAGAGTGGAAAGAGTACTTATCTCCCATTTTTTTGGGAGGGATTTCTATAATTGATTTTCGCTCTCTATGTTCCCAATATAGAGAGTTTCTTTTGAATTAAGAGGGACTTTTAGTCACAGATCAGTTGAGAAATCGGTGGACAGCTTAGGAGCTTGTCTGGGCCGATTTTTGCATATCTACGAGATTTTTGCTGTTGACGTAGAGATATCCTTCTCCTGACATAAAATATGGAAAAAAAAAAGAGATGGAGAAAGTGTATACAATTTGTGCTAATTTGCAAGTAAAACCATAAACAAATGAATAAATAAAAACACTTAGCTCGAATTTGCTTGCTCGTTGACGAGGATGAACTCTTGATTTATATTGATCGATGAAGGAATTTGTGATGATAATCCCTAGCTTTGAACTCCCATCATCTTCAAAATTCTCTCTCTTTTGGTATTTTCTTTCTCTCAAATTTTTCTTCAATCTCCCAAAACTCTCTCAAACATCCAAAATTTTCTCTCCAAAAAAAATCCTCCCAAACACTTCAAATTTTCTCTCTCAAGAATCCTTTCTCAAGCTCACTTCTTCCTCCTTTTATAACTTACTCATCTATCTCCCATTCTAATTTTTCCACTAACTCTATCTCCCATTCTAATTTCTCCACTAACTCTTCTTCATTTTCATCTTCCATTCTCCATCTCTATCTCACATTCTAATCTCTCCACTAACTCTTCTTCATCTTCATCTTCCCTTCTCCATATTTATCTCCCATTCTAATTTCTCCACTAACTCTTCTTAATCTCCATCTTCCCTTCTCTATTCTTATCTTCCATTCTAATTTCTCTATAAACTCTTCTTCATCTCCATCTTCCCTTCTCTATTCTTATCTTATTTTCTCCATCCATTCTTCTCCAACTTTTCTTCTTCATCTCCTCTTCTTCATCTTCCCTTCTCTATTCTAATTTATCCACTAACTCTTCTTTTTATTATTTGTAAAATAATCCTTCAAGAGTTAGGTATTTGCACTCTAGTCCTTGAATTTTAAGTATTTACAATTCAGTCCCTGAAAAAAATATATTTCTTTAAGTCCAAATCTCCTCACAATTTTTGACACACCAAAATTTACCACATGTCAAATTTAAGCTCATTTCTTGTCGCTGAAAATAATGCATAATTTAATTAAAGCCCTTTTGCAAAATTAAGTCATTCTGGGTATAATTGGGCCAAGATGAAAATTTAAAATATTAGAAGAAAATGTCACAACTCATAAAAAGTGAAAGTTAAAAATAAGTTGACTCAAATTAAATTTTTTTAGGCCCGATTCGAGATTATACTCGTGAAGGAACACGTGACTCGAATTGGATTTTTCTGAATTTGCGATGGCCAATATGAAAATAGATTTAAAATAAAAATATTAACTATCTTTGTGTATTTTTTGGCCTCAAATGTTATTTTTCCAAAATTTTCAAATATTTTTGTATTTTTTTTAAAAAAATTAAAATATATATAATATGAAAAATTATTTTTTGGTCAAAATTCGTTCCCTAGGCTTGGCTAAGGTTCCCAAAGTTGATTTTTCAATTTTATGAATTTTTATGGATTTTCTATTAATTTTCGAAAATAAATAAATAAAAAATACGTAAAAATACTGAAAATATGAAAAATCGTTTTTTGGTCAAAATTGGTTCTCTAGGCTTGGCTAAGGTCCCCAAAGTTGATTTTTCAATTTTATGAATTTTTATGGATTTTTTATTACTTTAGCAATAGAAAAAATGATTAAAAATCAGGTGTCAACAACTGTGCTTGTTGAGCTTCAGGATCCTATGGTTGATACCGTTCCTGATGAAGTAAATCAAGCCCCACAGCCACAGATTCAAGTTGAGGAAATTCCACTAAGGAGGTCTATTAGGCAAAGACGATCAGCGATTCCACCGGATTATATGGTCTATCTGGGTGAACAGGATTATGACATTGGCTGTGTAGTTGATCCAGTTACTTCTAAGAATGCTATTAGTTGTGAACATTCAGACCTGTGGTTGGATGCTATGCAGGATGAGTTGCAGTCCATGAGGCATAATGGAGTTTGGGATCTCGTCAAGTTGCCTGCAGGTTATAGGGTGATCGGCTGCAAATGGGTCTACAAGACGAAGAAGGATTCCAAGGGAAAGGTAGAGAAGTTCAAAGCCAGACTGGTAGCCAAAGGTTTCGCTCAAAGAGAGGGAGTAGATTATGAATTAACATTCTCTCCTGTCTCTTCTAAAGAATCTTTCAGAGTGATTATGGCTTTAGTAGCTCATTTTGATATGGAGTTACACCAGATGGACGTCAAGACTGCTTTTCTGAATGGGGATCTTGAAGAAGAAGTCTATATGATTCAACCTGAAGGTTTTGAGGTTGATGATTCCAGTGACCTTGTATGCAGATTAAAGAAGTCGATCTATGGCCTTAAACAAGCATCCAGGCAGTGGTATTCAAAGTTTCATAGCGTCGTGACTTCATTTGGCTTCGTGGAAAATAAAGTGGATCAATGTATATACTGCAAGGTCAGTGGGAGAGAGTACATTTTCCTTATTCTCTATGTGGATGACATTCTACTAGCAAGCAGTGACGTTGATCTGTTACATGAGACGAAGTGCATGCTGTCAGAGAATTTTGACATGAAGGATCTTGGTGAGGCGTCTTTTGTCCTTGGCATTGAGATCCATAGGGATCGTTCACGCCATATTTTGGGATTATCTCAGAGGTCATATATAGATCGTATTCTGGAGAGATTCAACATGCAGGATTGCAAGCCGGGAATAGTTCCTGTCTGTAAACGTGATAAGTTGAATCTTTCGCAGTGTCCTCAGACTGAGATGGAGAAATGCCAAATGCAGAATTTACCTTATGCTAGTGCACTTGGGAGCATCATGTATGCTCAAGTTTGTACTAGGCCGGACGTCGCTTTTGCGACAGGACTTCTAGGCAGATACCAGTCGAATCCAGGACATGCTCATTGGATTGCTGCCAAGAAGGTCTTGAGATACTTGAAGAGGACAAGGGACTACATCATGACATACAGGCGTGTTCAGAACCTGCAGCTTATTGGATACTCGGATTCAGATTTTACGGGGTGTCAGGACAACAAGAAGTCGACTACAGGCTACATATTCATGTTAGCGGGCGGTGCAGTATCTTGGAAAAGTGAGAAACAGAAATTTATATCCTCCTCGACCATGCAAGCGGAGTTCATAGCGTGCTTTCCAGCAGCTACTCAGGCTATTTGGCTCCGGAACCTCATCAGGGAGTTGACCGTATTTGATTTTGTTGAAAGACCCATACAGTTATACTGTGACAACAGTTCTGCAGTGTTGTTTATTAACAACAACAGAAGTCTTAAGGGGTCTAAACATATGGAGGTCAAATTTCTGACCATTAAGGAGTCCGTACAGAAAGGCGACGTTGCAGTAGAGCATGTTTCTACAGATGATATGGTTGCAGACCCACTAACTAAAGGAGTTCGCCCATGTGTTTTTGAACGACATGTCATTAGTATGGGCTTAGTGGCATCATTGGATGCTGTGTTTTAGTGGGAGGCATATTTCAGTTTGCTCTAATAAAGTTTACATCTGTATTTTATTACATTTTGTAATATAAAGATATGTATTGAAGTGCCTGCAGCATTATTAATGTTAAATACATATTCTAGTAAATCTTGAGATATGTGTAAGTCTCGAGTATTGGCTATGGGCATTTGGATATTAGCCATATTTATATGTCTTGTTACACATAAAGAAAAGTTAACTATAAAGCTGAGACATATGTAGGTTCATTGGAACCATACAGATATTCTCTAGTGGTACGTCAGGTTTAGTGTCACATAAAGAAAGAGAATAGTATCCGACAAAGTGGATAACACATAAAGTACATCTCTTTTGAGGTGTTATCCAATTGCCACACTACCATATTAAATCCATATCAGTAAAGTTAAGAACATTCGTGACCATGGATGGCTCTGTGTCTGCTGACGCAGTTACTGGCATGATCTGGTGTTTAAGACTTTATGGGATCGGATTGGCCGTTAAGATTAATCCTTAAACCAATATAAAGGCGCGCACTAAAGTACAGTTTCAATTAAGGCTCGCCCAAGTGGGAGAATGTTAGAGTTTTCCATATGTGGGCTCGCCTTAATTGTAATTGTAATTGATCGTATGCGGTATTAATTTACCGTATACGGTATTGGTTTAATAAAGTAGGATTTAAGGATTCTTAATGGGCCGTATATGGGCCTGGCTAGTGTGGGCCGAATTCCGGCCCGGCCCGTGATGGAAGGGCCCAGCTGGAAGTTAATATAAGGCAAGGACCCCCCTTTAGCCCTAACTAATGCCATTTCTCTTCTTCTTCTTCTTCTCCATACGGCTTGTGGGAGAGAGAGCCACGAGGTTGAGGTCGTTCCATCGACGCCAGGCGACTCCGAGGGCATAAAGGGGAAGTTCCGAGCCCGTCTCGCCAAGATTCCAAGGCCCGTTCGTCGGTTTTCCATGCCGCGCGAAGATGGATGCTAAATCAGGTACGCAAGCACGATCTCATGGTTATTTTGTTGTTAGAATACGACTACGGAGGTCCTAGGGTGTCGGGATCGCCGGCCTTCAGTGGAAGCATCTATAAGGTGATTATTTTGTCTTGGGCTATAGGCAGAAGCAAGCAGTTGTGGAGAATATCTTAGTTTCTGATTATTTTGTGGGGTCCTCATTAAGGAAAACATAGGACGGCAACATAAAGAACGTAGAAACGGAGCTCCATACATCTTTTGTTGTTATGGCTCATAGATTGACTTGCATTTTGATGATAAGTGGAGAATTCGTGCGATGACAGAATTGTTAAATAGATCAGATTTTCTTCATGTGAATTTTAGTGTCTGAAACTGGATTTTCATGTATATTTTCCCATAATGAAATTAAAATGGTGTCTTAGTTTTCAGTTCTCTGCTTCCTTCCATTGTGTCGTGAAGCCAACTGAAATATGTACGTCTGTGGTTTGACCACTTTCAGGCTAAAGCTGGAGCTGGCTCAGCAACCATCTCAATGGTCAGCACTTTTAGTTGGCCCTTGAGATGGAGTCTGATGGTTATTTGATATGTGGACTCTATTTGCTAGCTCAAATAATGTGATAATGGAATATGGAGGCATATGCTGCTGTGAAGTTCGTCGATGCATGCCTGCGTGGGTTGAGGTGTGACGCTGGCATTGTCGAGTGTGCATTTGTTGCTTCTCAGGTTTGGTGCCTTGAGAAAACTCAGCAAGATCTGTTCCTTTTACTTGTGGATGAATGATTGTAGTTGTCCCAATTTTTTAGGTGACTGAGCTTTCGTTCTTTGCATCCAAAGTGCGACTCATTGTACTGGTGTTGAGGAGGTTCTTCCCGTTGGCCCGCTGAACGAGTACGGAGGTTCTTCCTTTGATGCAATTAAAAGGAAGATTAATTTTTCTAATTTCGGCCTTTGTCTACTAACCTGTAGAACTGGCTTGGAGAAGGCAAATAAAGAGCTAGCGGTGAGCATTTGGAAGGTCATTTCGTTTCTCAAGAAGTCAGCGGGTTCAACATGTGGCATTCCGCAAGGAAAGAGATGTCCTCTTCATAGTTTCCGCTTATTTTTCTACTCAAAAACCGGTACTTGGGATTAAGTGGATATCGTAGTTTATTCTACGTAGGCGACATTGGAAACACGGAGGTTTTTCTTTTCTTGCATGTAACGTACTCTAATGGTAATCAGTGTGTAGTTCATTGGGCCTCCACTTTTTCTTTGTTGTTTGGTCACCCACGACACTCTTGCATCCGTCTTGGCATCCTCTAGTGTCGTTACGCGTACAAGGTCTGTGTGGTCGTGCCTACTTTTGTAATGTGTCTTGATTAGTCAATATACTTAACCCTAAAACATAGTAAATCAGTGTGTAACCTGGTGGACGGGTGGACGGATGTTTGTATCTTTTCTCACGTTCTTGTTTGGATTTCCGAATTTCTTATGCACCCATGGTGTTGCCTCCACGCACTGTCAGTTGTGCAATGCCGCAATAAACAAATGATAGACAGAGAGTGCAGAATAAGTTGAAGCTCGTCTTGGCACCAGGCTTGAAGTTTAAGAGACCTTTATTTTTTTGGTCAAAGAAGCTTAAGAGACTCAAGTACAGCTTTTTATGGCTTTGCCCAGAAGATTTAACGGACAAAAAATAGCAACAGTGCCATTATAGATTCTCTTCTTGGTAGTTGGCAGAGGGAGTAAAGCCAAAATCACCAGCATCAATTTCTCACACCAAATTCTGCTTGAGTGAAGCATTTACACTAAAAGATTACCGAGTTTATTCTGTGTTCCACGAGAAAACAAGTATTTTGCGCACACGCAAAACAAACAAACAAACAAACGAAAAGAAAGAAAGGCAGTAGAACATTATCTTGAAGTTGGGCGAGCTTCATAAAATTTGTCGCTTCATTTGCGTTGTGGCTACGGAGAGCTTGCTGAGGAACGTCCACAAGTACCGATTTTTTTTTTTTTATGCTAGAGCATTCCTAGAATATATCGACAATGGAGTCACTAATCGGTCTCCTCATGCCGATTGACAGGCGTCTGTCGATAGTTGGTCACTTTGTGATTAGAGATTGTTCACATTCATTAAAGGTCATTAATGCGACAACTCGGGAATAGTCAAAGAATGAAGACCTTCAACTAACCATCTTATCTTTCATGTTTTTCAAGGTCTAGTAAATATTTTTTATGTTCTCAAAGAGTTCAAGTACGAGTCTCTAAATATTTGATGTCATTTTCTAGTTTCTAGGAATTTATTACTTTTGAAGTTCCTATGTCCTAGTCTCTTTATTATGAAGAGTCACCAGTGCTTGAAGGGTTGTTCCATGCTTATCTATATAAGCATACTAGGATGAATGTAAAGGCAAACTTGATTGATTTATAAAATCATGCCTTTGGCTTGAGAATAAGGAGTTGTTCTTATTTTACTCTTGTTGTTCTTATTTTATGCTTATCTCTTAGGTGGATTCCTACAAGTAGCAAGTATTCTATCCAACTTAGTTCTCACTTATTTCATCTCCTATTTCCCTACGCTCTCTCCTAGTGTCACCATCATTCTCAATGGGAATGTTGCAATCGTGAAAGGGAAATTGTCCAAAAAAAAAACTAAACTTATTGTTTGGTGGCCATTTCAATTCTAAAATTTTCAATTGTGTTAATTTAGTCCTAAATTTTTTAAATTTTTTTAACTTAATCCTAAACCTTTTAATTATCGATTTAATCCTAAATCTTTTTTAGTTTTTTCAATTCACTCCTAAACATTTTGAAAATTTGTCAATTTAATCCTAAACCTATATTGGTAGAAAAGATTACATTGACAAATTATCAAAAGGTTTATGACTAAATCGATAAATTGTCAAAAGGTCGAAGACTAAATTAGCAAAACATCGAAAGATTTAGGACTATATTGACACAACTAAAGGTTTATGACTACGTTGACTATCGTGCAATGGATTTATTACTTTTTGTACAATTCTCCCACTATGGAATGGCAGGACCAGCCCTATGCATCTTCTTCACACTCGAGGAGGATGCATACGACCACGGAGGTCCGGTGAATCATGGCGGAGATGACGACGAAGGACACAGACTTGCTGGTGAAGGTGAGGGAGAGTAGCGGAAAGGACGAGAAAGGAGAAGGTGGGGCCGACAGAACAAGAGAGGGGAGCTTTTGGGGTTCTTTTCCTAGTTAGCTTCCAAGGTAAATGACCCGAGCCGACCCGAACCAAATCGAATTGTCTAGATACCTATTTTTCTCTCTCGCCATCTGAACTGAAAAGACCTAATATTTTCGGTTTAATTGAGTTGGGTTCATATTAGGTATTTTTGACACCCCTAACTTCAACTAGTTTGATAATGATAATTTGTTGCCTCATTATTAGATATTAGATTATGATCGCTACGTTAATTTAGCACCTGCGGATTATTTTTTATCTGTTTATCTTCATTATTAAGTTAGCGTCAAGAGGAAGTTTCAGAGAAGGTAGTGGCAGGGTTGGGAGAGAGTTGGGCTTGAACACGCTTCGTAACTTAATTGGGGCCTCATTGTTTAAGGAATTCGAGGTCCCGTCCCTCTGTGCCTCATCCCATTTGAATTTTGGATCCACTTTTTCTTTTGTTGCCCTAGTTATAGATGCTTCTTGGTGCCAGCAGCTTCGGCTGGACACCATAAGCAACAGAACATGCTTTCTAGCTCATCTCGTACAGCTGAACCAGTAATATAGTAAATGTAAAATGTCTCACCTCAAGCAAGCTAGTTGACAATCTTCGCCAAGGAAAGCATCAGAAGGGCATGGATCTCAGATAAATCTGCTGAAAAAGGAATTTTCTTTAACTAGGTCCCGAAACCAATTGGACAATAGCCTATTGAATGTACAATGTAACTAATCTAGACACAAGCCTTACCGGGTATAGATCACAGGACGTCTAGAAAAATCAAGATCCGACAATATGCTACGTTGTCTCTTGCCTACACAAACAGACGCAACTTCAATGGATCACTCCAAGCACCTTCACGAGAATCATTATTTAGGGTTAGGGTTTGAAGAACACAAATTGATTTCGCCCCAATTCATTAATTTTGGGCAAACAGGTATTAAACGATGTCGTTTTAGATTAATTTAGGCTGACTTACTTTGCTGCAAGTCATACAATCGGCCATGACACATAAGTCATCGTTCTTTTACAAAAGTGGTATTTGAGTAATCACTTGAAAAGTTTTGACACTAAAATGAGCGTCGTATGAAATTTTTTATACTTCTGATGTCCTTATCTCTTTATTTATGGGTTTCCAAACCATTGCAAAACGATCCTGCTAAATGTAGAGTATAGCTAACCTAGACACAAAGGCTAGCCGAGTATGTATCAGAGGAACTCAATGAAGATTAAGATCCCGCAGTAGACAATAGTTTTTGCTTATCTACAAAACTACACCATATATCTCCGGAACAAATATTTCGATAAAACAGCTTCTAGTCGGTTCAACGAATGGGATTTCCATTAGTTTGTCGGCTTACTCCTCGTTCTTACACATTAGATTATTGCCGCTACGTTAACTCAGCACATGTAGATTATTTTATATGTGTATATCTTGATTATAAAATTACTATAAAGCGGAAGTTTCATAGAAGCTGTTATAAAATTACTATAGCGTTGGGAGAGAGACGAGCCTGAAGACGCTTAATAACTTAATCTAAAGGCCTCGTAAGAAATTCGAGGTCTGTATTGTAATATTAACGGGAAAACATAACAGAATCTTACACACACAAAAAAAGTCACCGCAAAAAATCCAGAGAAATAAATAAAGAATAATAAAAGATATCAGAGATTTATGTAGTTGGGTTCGAGTATCGGTACCCATATCTATCAGAAGAGCCAACAATAGAAATTCACTATGATCGAAACATCAGAGCTATACAATCGTTTAATACGCTCTGATGTTTCTCATACCGAGATTATATCCAAGCCTAAAATATTTACTAATAAAACAACCGGACAGAATATAAATTTACAGAAGCACAAATCAATGCGTTCGAGACCCTCCTGAGCCTCTTTTGTCTTCGCTTTTTAGTTTTCCCAAATATAGAGTTCCTTTTTGTCTTGTAGCGCCAAGATTTACTCTAAACGCAGAAGTCGTCCACCGCACACCAATTAAGGAACCCACTTGATCGGTTCAACAATTTTCTTTTAACCAATCGATATCTGAGTTCAAAAGCAAGGCATAATTTAACCATCTCGTCCTCGCGTGCATCACATAGGAATTAGGATCCAATATTATTTTTGTTGCGCAACTTTGAACCATTGCAGACGTTGGTACCAGCAATCCAACTAGACGAATGAGCAACAACATATGCCTCCGGTCAGTCTCGCACAGCTAGACAAGTAATATAGTGATCGCAACACATTTCGCCTCGAGCAAGCTCATTGACAATGTTCGCCAACGAAGGTTGCTCCAATTTGAATCGCTTGACCTTTTCCAGGGGATCAGGAAGGCTTGGACATGTAGATCTACGATAAATCGGCTCAAAAGGGCTTGCTCTTTTCAGACTCTTGGATCCTGCTTCCAATGTTTAAAAAGAAGAATAAAAACAGAAAAAAGTGAAACAAGAGACGTATTCAATCATTGAAAAATTGAAAGCGGAAACAAGTAGTATTGAAGTGCGAATAATCACATCACCATAGTCCCGTGACGGACAATACGGACGCACGTTCTTCTTCGGCATCGAAGGCCCTCTATCTCCTCTTGAATGAGAGCCTTTTCTTGCACGTAACATATTCGAATGACGATCTGTCTAATAACGTACTCAATGTCCTTTGTCCATCTTTCTTGCGGAATCCGTAAGGAAAAAGTATCAAAAGAGCCCTAAATCTATTGCATTAGTATCAATAAGCCCTAAATCTTTCAATTTAGACCAATTCAGTCTTTAACCTTTTTGTATTGGCATAAGTCCAATCCATTTGACCAATTTTAGCCGAAAATCATTGACGTGAATATCGGCCATCCTACATAGCGCGGCTAAATTGGTACAATTGAAATTTAAAAATATCCACACCAGTTCTAGCCACACCACATGGAACTGCTAGCATCCACGTTAATGATTTCAGACCAATATTGGTTGGATAGATTGAATTGGTACCGATGCAAAAAGGTTTAGGACTAAATTGATTCAGTTGAAAAGTTTATACTTAAATTGGTATCAATGCAATAGATTTATGAATCTTGGTATTTTTTCCCAAGCCGTAATGTCGGCTTGAAGTTGCACTTTTTGCATTATAACTTGTGCGGTTCCTGCAAACGATAGATAGAGATACAGGGTGCTGAATAAGCCGAAGCTCGTCTTTAGCGCTAAGCCTGAAGCTTAAGAGACTCTAAGTGCAGCTTCTTGGACGTAGAAAGCAGAGGGAGTCGAAATTATCATTTGGACACAATAGCACAAGCTTGAGAATTTTCAATTGGGAATTCGCCCCTAATCACACCGGCAGCAAGTTCTCACACTGAGTTCTCCTCACGTGGAGCATTGAAACTGAAAAATGACCGAATTTAGAGTTTTGAATTTAAAAGCTGTTAAATTACATCTTGAGTTTGAGCCGTTTACTGAATCCATTCCGGTTGGATTGTTGAGGGGAAAATTATCAAAAAAAAAAGCCTTGAACTTATTGCAATTGTGTCAATTCAATTCTTTTTTTTTTCCAATTCAATCCTAAACTTTTTGTAATTGCATCATTTTAGTCCATCTAGTAAGTCTTGACTAGCTAGCGCGAACGTGAAGACTAGTTGGCAACTGAATACTTCAATATTTTATAAATTTATTTATGAGTTTTTTTTATAATTTTTATTTTACTTTCTTTTTTTGTTTTTATTTTTATTTTTTTAACCCCCAACCCCTCCCCTATGTCCAACCGGTTGCCGAGGTCCGGCGACCAACCAGAGGCGCGGCCGATGAGGCTCATGGCGAGGCTCGCAATGACGGTGAGATCGAGCCCCACCATGACCGAGCAAGGGCCAACCTTGCAAGTCTAGATTTGGGCCTACGAGGTCCTTGCCCCTCTGATCGATTGCCGGACCTTGGCGATTGGCTGGAGGTAGGAGAGGGGGTTGGGGAAGAAAAAATGAAAAAGAAAAAATAAAAATTATAAAAAAAATCATAAAAAAAATTTCAAAAATATTAAAATATTCGATCGTCGATTGCTTGGCATAACGTTAGTGTCGGTCGACCAAAATTCGCCGGATGGACTGAAATGGTATATTTGTAAAAGATTTGGAATTGAATCAGTAAAAAAAGGTTTTAAATTAAATTGATATAATTACAATAAGTGTATGAGTTTTTTTAATTCTTCCTATTGTTAAAAGTGTCCAAGCCTCAACGCAAGATGTGCACCCGGTTGTTTGGTCCTGTCCATCGTTTGATTATTTGACCAAGAAGTGGAACTGGACAAAAAGGGAGCAAATGTGGGGCCCAAGGGGAACTTAGAAATAAAAGAAAAAACAAAAGATAAATGTGGGCTTTCTTTTGTCGTAGCCCTAAGGTTGCCCTTCTTTTCTCGTCCGCACAGTGACTCGGGGGTCTCCTTCCTTCCTCCGTTGACGTGACCGAACAGCTGCGAGATGTGCTCCCTCGGCAACGAGGAGCCACACGCTCAGAGCCATTGAAGAGTAGCCTCAAGCTCGGAAGCATTAAATGTGGGCTTAAATGGCCGACGGGGTGTGTGTGTGTGTTGGGGGAGGGGGGGTTGGCGGTCTATATCATAGATGAGCTGTTTATTTATAAATATTTTAGATTTGAATTTAATATAGATTTTGGCAAATACTCGAACGTGTTAGTGGTTTGTAATTTGAATTTTTTTTTTAATTATTAGTGAAATATTCTGTTGACTTTCTCATTAATATAGGTACCACATAAGCTGTTGATGCCTTTATTATTTCTCATTTATTTCTCTAATTTCCTCGTATTGACGTTTAACTACAAGATCCTGATGAAAGTCTTCGTGTATTAAATTACAACAAAACTTCTCCGGCCATGTAAGATCTGTTCTTGGGAGCCGGAGCCAAACCCAAAAAAATGTATTGCATTCAAAACTAGTTCCACTCTCATATCTAGCCACCCCACCCTCTCTATTTTCTCCTGCGGCCGCCCTCGATCTTTCTCTCTGTCAAGTTTTACCAGAGTTACGTTCGTCTCTAGTTTCGATTTCGATGCCTTCGTAGAATGCTTCGCATTTCAGTTTTCTGTGACTTTGATCTCTACGTTCTCCATTTCTTTGGCAGTTTGCCATACTAACCATACCCACCATCTGTTACTCTTTTTTTTTCTTTTGTTTTAAAGCTTTGCCGAATTCATGTCCTGCCTCGAGCAAGCTCATTAACATTTTGTTCAGCTCGATTCTGTCTCGAGTCTCGTTCGCTACGCGCAATGGCACCAGCCACTAACACTTCAGGAACGAAGTTTGAGGTGTTCCTGAGTTTTAGGGGACCGGATACGCGGGACAACTTTACTAGTTGCCTCTATCATGACATGGTCGAGAAAGGAATCCGCGTCTTCAAAGACAGTGAAGCGCTCCAAGTCGGTGAGAAGATTGAGGGAGAGCTTCTGCAAGCCCTTGAAGACTCTCAAATCTATATCCCTATCTTCTCTAAGGGATTCGCTTTCAGTGCTTGGTGTCTCCGTGAGGTTGCACATATGGTAGATTGCACTTTAAAGTCGGACGGGAAGAAGGTGATCCTTCCTGTTTTCTTCGATGTGGAGCCGGACGATGTCAAACTTAAAACCAACTTGTACAGAGATGCCCTATCTGAGCATGAGAAGAAGTATGTCTCCCATGAAGTGAAGCGCTGGGGAGATGCTCTTGTTGAGGTTCCGACTAGAGTAGGCTGGAAGTTGGAAGGAAAGGGGTAACTTTTTCACAACTTTTTTTTTAGCTATATCTTTAATACGTCGAGTACTTATTTTTGTAAGCTAAAAATTAATTGGTCAAGTTATCCATTTTAAGATATAGATCGATTTATATTGTTAAACCCAACGGAGTAATAGTTATTAGAACTCCATTAAATTTCAGCAAAACAAGTACTACATAAATGATTTCTACAAGCAATAATCTTGTGTTGACAGGTATGGGGAACTTACAAAATTGATTGTTCGAGAGCTGCTTCTTAAGCTGAAGGGGAAGAACAGACCTCTTCCAGATCATTTAGTTGAAACGGATGATCTTGAACGTATAGAGGAATTGTTGGATGTTGACTCTGATGACCATGTACGTTTCGTTATAATCCATGGGACGGGCGGTATTGGTAAATCAACTCTTGCTAGTGTCATCTTCAATCGATTCCGGTCTAAATTTGAATGTAGTAGTTTTCTTGAAGATGTCCAAAGTCATGGTCTTATAGACATGCAAAAGAAACTATTAGCCGAAACATTGGGCTTGAACTCAGCTCAAGAAATCTATGACACCAACGATGGGATCGATCGCATAACAAGAGGACTTGGCAACAAGAAAGTTTTGGTTGTTGTCGATAATGTGGACGAGAAGAAGCAACTTGAGAATCTCGCAGGAGGCTACAATTGGTTTGGTTGTGGAAGCAGAATCATTATCACACTCAGGGACCTAAGGACAATACGAAATAAAGACAACCAAAAACGACCTAGCAATTACGTGGACTACTCAGTAAAGGAGATGCGTTTGGATCAAGCGATTCAACTTTTCAGCAAGCATGCTTTTAGAAGCAATAGTCCTACAAAAGATTGCTACAATTTCTCAAAGGAAGTCGTTTCAAGCGTAGGAAAGCTTCCTTTGACATTGGAAGTTGTGGGTTCTCTTTTCGCCAACACGGTCAGATCAAAGTGGGATGAAACATTCGAGGACTTAAAGCAAGCCCCATATACGGATGTTCGACAATCACTAATGTTAAGTATTAACAAATTGGACAACACAGAGAAAGCCATATTCCTAGACATAGCATGCTTTTGCATTGGGGAGGATAAGACTTATGCGGACTACAAGTGGCGAAGTAGCGGCTATTCTTCACATGGTGCGATTGATGTTCTTCTCCTCATGTCATTGATAAAGATCAATGAGCACAATAGATTCTGGATGCATGATGAAGTTCGAGATCTGGGAAGGTACATTGTCAAAAGTGACAATATCGAAGATGCTGGAAAGCGCACTTGGGTGTGGATTGATGAGAATACTTTAGACATGCTGAGAAGCAATGAGGTAAAAGTTATTAAGGGTAGAAGAAATAGTTAATCCTACAAAATCTCTTGGCCATGTGCTTTAAAAAATCGAGATTATTGGTTGATGGAGTTCTTTGTTTACTAATTTATAGAGAAATAGAAAGGAACTCCATAAAGAACAGAAGTATGTGCTTTCATGCCTAACTGGTGTGAAATTCCCTGTTTTCTTATTTTGGCGAGGATGAAATATTTCTTTATGCGCTTCGTGTATCTTCTTTTCAAATTAATAGAAAAAAAATGAAAATCGTTTTGTTACAAACTCACATTCCATTAAATTATTTTTGGGACGAAGAAGAACTACTGATATCGTTGTACGCTCATCTTTATTCTCTGCTACTGCTAGCAGGAAAAACAAGCTGTACGAGCACTCAGTGTGGGTATTAGTCACGACTTAACACCTAAAGAGTTAGTCCATTTGCCAAAGCTGAGGTTCCTCGGAGGGGAAAGAACGAATTTCGTGGGCGACTTCCAAAATCTTCTTCGCAATCTTAAATGGCTTTCTTGGCGTCATTGCCCATTGGATTTTTCAGCAACAAATCTCAACCTAGTGAATTTGGTTGTGCTCGACCTTTCGCATAGCCACATCACTGACGATTGGGTTGGATGGTTGAAAATCGAGGTACCAACACACCTCACTCATGTTGGCTTCAAATTCTATCAATTGACCTTCACTAGCTAGTTGTATACTACTGTTTTCTCATACTTTTTATTTCACTGCAGATGGTAAAAAAGTTGAAAGTTCTAGATTTGACGCACTGCCAAGAGTTAACCAAGACACCCGATTTTTCTGAGTTTAGCAAGTTGGAGAAATTGATTCTCGCTTGGTGCGTGAAATTATCTGCAATTGATGGCTCAATCGGTAAGCTAAAACTACTAAGTACTCTAAATATCCAGGGATGTCATTCTCTCCGAGCGTTGCCCAATGAAATCGGTTCTCTAGAATGCTTGGCGGAAATTGTCATGCCCTCCGGAATAAAACCGTTCAAGCTTTCTGAGACACTAGGCAATCTAAAATCATTGACTCAGTTTGAAATTCGACTTCATTATGGTATCAGCCTACTTCCCCATTCCATTGGAAGGTTAATGAATCTCACAAAGTTGAGTTTACATGCATGCAAGAATCTATATGAGCTTCCAGACTCTATTGGGGAGCTACAATCTTTGGTTGAATTGGATTTACAATTGTCAGGGATCTCCATTCTCCCTGATTCCATTGGAAATCTGAAGAGACTAAAAGTCATTAGGTTGGGACACTCAAAGATACACACGATACCTTGTGCTCTGGGAGGGGTGGAGACGCTGGAAGTGCTCGATGCATCGTTTTGTTCGTATCTCAAGGGTAAAGTCCCATGGGAATGGTGGAGCCTAACCCATCTAAGAATCTTGGACTTATATAGGACCCCAATCTCTAGAGTGCCGACAAAAATCAGTGGTTTCTCTAACCTCCAAGAGCTTAAAATTTCAAGCCGCCAGCGTCACCCATTGCTAGAGCTTCCTTCGAGTTTGAAATGCCTCGTTGTTGAAGCTGCTAAATTTCCGGTTCTTCCCAACCTCTCGAGCCTAGTTCATTTACATCATCTTGAAGTGTGTGGAAGCCGAAGACCCACGACCTCGAACGAGGATATCTGGCCTGGGAAAGACGAGGATATCCCTCAATTCCCTGTTCTTCCCAACCTCTGTGACCCAAAGAATGAAGTTTCAGATTTTTTGGTCTTCAAAAGATTGGAGAAAAGAGGCTTGTCTGCCGTTGAATACTTGGTGAGGTTAAGGGAATTGAAGATATCGTCGTGGGAATTCCTGGAGAGCACACCCGATCTATCGGCCTTGAAGAGGCTACAAGACTTACATCTCAGTGGCTTGCCCAAGCTAGCGGAGGTTCCGGGTTTGGGGGAACTGGAATCACTGAAGTTTCTATGCATTGGGTGGTGTAATGTGATCGAACAATTGCCTGATCTCTCGAAGTTGAAAAATCTACAGCGTCTCAAGCTATATTATTGTAGCAGGTTGAGAACCGTAAAAGGGTTGAAAGAGTTGAATTCTTTAAAGAAAGCAGAGATCCAAAAATGCATGTCGCTGGAAAGGTTGCCAGATTTGCCGGCATTCACCAAATTGTATACAGATTGGACGCCGCCAAAAGCTGCAAAACAGACCGTTCAATCTACCATGCAGAGGACGCGATTGCGACTTTCAATATTGCAGGACAAATAAGCCTGAAGCTGAATGCATGATCCCGAAAGGTGAGTGATCTTGTATTCCTCTCAGATTTCCTTTTGAAGTCAAATTGCGAGGTTAGGTTCTTCCACTTGGCCCCCTTGACGAGTACGAAAGGCACGGAAGCATAGCCTTGTCGAAAGTTTCAAGTGTTAAGATGATGTTTTCATTTTCAGATTGAATCCTTGGGATGCATGAAGTTTTTTGCCCTATTCATTTCAATCATCTCTAAAGTATGAACTTGTTAGTTATGACTAGGCTTAACAAATAGTCATTACCGATATGATGTCGGTGCATTAACCACGATGGCATGTCGTTATTTGTGATTTTGCCAATGGATGACAAAATTTGTTTCTAATTTGTTATCCATCTCACATTTGATGAAACGATTATAGGGACCAATCCAATTGTCAAATCCGCTTATTGAAATGTTGCCTACGTGAGATTCTACACGGCCAATGAGTTGTATCACCCATCAAGTACTTGTCTTGCATCTAGCGTTCAAAAAGCACATATTAATGACATACATTGAAGCGATGATTTACAAACCCCCCCACGCCATGATTTCATTGCAAAAGTTTGACAAATTTTAAGACTTGATTGTCTTATCTAAGTTCAAGCACACAAATGTTGTGGTTGTCGTATATGATATGGCAATGAAATAATTAATTCTGCTGGTATTTGTAATTAGTACAAAGTAACAAGCAACGATATTGAAGTAATTTGCATGTGAGTGAATTAGATACATTGTGCATATATGGCAACTCAATTCCCACAATTGGAGAGTTGCCCACTATAACTTGATGTGGTCGGTATAGCACTTATGCTTTTAATACTTTTAGAGGAGGCAGTGATCCCGTGCGAAAAGTGTCCAGTGGGATAGTTCGGATTAAGGGTTATCGGTTTTTGGTTCGGTCTGATTTTAGACAGTCCAATGGTACCGATCTTGAAATTTTTGCTTGAAGATTTTATATTTTAGATCCGATCTTGCAATTGCATCACACGTATGTATCTGGAAATTGCCAAGTAAAATTAGTTGCTTCTAGTTTGAAGGGACACATTGTTTTGGAGGAGCGACAAAGAGAAGGGAAAACGTCGGTTTCAACATGGCGTAAGATGAGATTTTTTTTTATGTATTTATCATTGTCAATAAGTTTGTTATATCCTTACTTTAAGAAGGGGCGTACGAAGGCAAGAATCGCTCTTTACAGGCAAATTCACATAAAAGAGCATATGGAATTCTTGGCTCATTCAAGTTAGTCAAAAAGTAGATGAAATGGTGGAATTGAGGATGTTTTAGGATGAGGAGGATTTTTTTAATGTTATGAGCAACTTTATTTGGATTGTCGCCAAACCTCTTGATAGCAAGGTTCATGAAGGTCAACTAGTGACAAGCAGGGGCGTCAGAACCGAACCGAAAAACCGAACCGAAATTAAAACCAAACCGAATCGAACCAAAATTTCACATATTTTTGGTTCGGTTCGGTTTTTTATTCAAATAATGAAAAATAACCGATTTTTACTCTTGGTTCGGTTTATTTTGCTTCGGTATGGTTCGGTTAACCAAACCGCAAGATTTTTTCGATATTTAATCTTCCCCGTTCCCACGACCCCCATGTTTTCTTCACACACTGACATTTCATCTTCTTTGTCATCTCTCTCCTCTCTCTCTCTCTCTCTCTCTGCTAAATCCTTCACCTTTAAAATTTCAGACTTAGCTTTTACGCTGTTCCCAACCCGCTTCCAGATCCAAACTCGCTTTGTGTAGTGATTTGTGTTTTATCGGTGCCACTGCCTCCACCGATGACGATGGCCCGGACGTCCTCCAGGCATACACCACGTCGATTGGGAGGCGCATGCTCAACTCTGTCCAGCCGCGCAGCCGGCCCGCTTTTTTGGTGATCGATGTAAGTTGTGATCTTTTTGAGGTGGGGTGTTCGTTTTTGAGTTGCGCATTTTCTAAAATAACAAAGCTTGGGATTTTGAGGTAGTACAGTGAAGTAGTATGTCTGATGGGAGATACGGGTTTGGTCGAGCCTTCCTGTAGACGACAAAGCTTCTTGGGATTTTGAGGTAGTAGAGTGAAGTAGTATGTCTGATAGAGATATGTGGCTCAAAATCTGTTTGCGGTGGATTTCTGCATTACTTCTTTTACCCTTTGCTCGACGAGTGTTGTTGATCTAGTATGTGTAGATCACTTTGTGTAGTGATTTGTGTTTGACACAGATTTTGAGCCACAAAATACCCCTACTCGTCCGGGCCATGAGCTGACTTTGAATTCGTTTCTTTTAGGAAGCGACCGAGAAAATTTTAGGAACAGAGGAGCAAAAATACCCCTGTTTGTCCTCCGCCGAGCTCGTATCCGCCGGTGTGCTTGATCAGCTCAGCCCGACAGTCCTCTCTATTGTTGCCCCTAGCGACTCTATTTTGCTCCTCTGCTGCGTTGCCCCTACTGTCATCAGCGCCTGCTGCTGCTGCTCCTGTTTCGGTTGCTCAACACCGGCGTTCAATTCTGCAGCTCTATACCCGAGACTACTGCTTGCCGAGAAGGACAACTGCTGTGCTTGAGGTCAACAATTCCGGCGATTCTTGTCCCCGAGTTGGAGTTGAAGGCTTCTGTACTTTGCTTTCTCTTGCACTAATCCAAAAAGTTGAGGGTCCCCCCGCTTTTTCCATCTACTCAGGGGCTGTTCTGCTTCGATTTCTTCCCTATTGATCCACGCCAACACTCTACCCTCTCGGTCTCTTCTGTTGAAGTTCTGAGTATTTATCTAATTCTCGTCTCCATTTTTCTATTTGAGGTTTGCGAGCACGAACAGGAGTATACTGTGGCTCAGAATCTGTGTACTTCTTTCTTGGTTGTTGCTCGATTTTCCTCGTCCAAGTGGTCGTTCATTGGTTTCATTCAAAGCAAAATACAAAAAGAAGGAAAACCGAAAATCCAATCCAAACCGAACTGATCGGGTAAACAACTGAACCGAACCGAATTATTCAAAAACCGAACCAAATCGAACACCCCTAGTGACAAGGGTCAGCCTGTCCCTAATGAACAAAGGAAGTGCATACCCGTGAATATTTACATATACGTAACGTTGAATATCACTAGGGATACAAAGACTTGATATTTTAAGTTGTTTGGATAGATTGTTAGTCAATGCGGTTAATTTTGGCATCTTCGCAATAGGCTTTCTCCTATATCATTAACATAATGAAATGTAATTTTAGAATGCACGCTTCGCAATGTTGTGTAATTACTACACGACTCATAATTTTTTTAGCAATACTTATTTATTCATCCATCGGAATTTCCAAGTGATGGTACTTCTTTGCTTTTGGCATTAACCGTCGCCATCCATGCTTACCCGAAAAAAGGCAAAAGCCAATCGATTTTTCTCTGGCCTGCTTTCCATGGATTTTAAAGCTTCGAAACAAAGTCTATAGATGCAAATGGAGCCATCCACCGAACATCTTAACAATACCATGTCCCGTCCTCTATTCACTACTTCCAGTTAGGTCCCTCAAACTGCAGTAAATACAAAACGCTCAAAGGAGCTGATGGTCCTCGCCAATCGCAAACCCCAATTTATGTTTGCTCCTTTATGATGTAATGATTATAAGGCTAATCATCCATGTTGTGCCTTCTATTTGTCCGGCATACCAAAGTCTGGAGCTTCCGGATAAGGATATGGATCCGTTACACTATTGGCCTGGTTTACTTTTTGCTCAATAAGCAAAGAGCTTTTGGGCTCGGATTCCGTGAGCGATTGTAGAAACACGAGATTTTTCAGAGTTTTCTCGCTAGTAAGTGTATATATGGTCGCCTGTCTATGAGAATATTACTCTCACAAGAAGTGAACAATTCAAGAAAAAAAATTTCCCTTTTAAAGGGAAATTTTCTCTAATTAGTCTTTTCATTAGTAGGTTACCAACATAAACCTTATCTACATTAGATTTAGTTAAGTTTGCACGTAAATGACATCATAACTTTTAACTCACCAAGCAAAACCAATATGGTTGGTGGGTAATAATTTTTCATCTTTATTTTAGTTACTTTATCCGAACTTAGATCATCACTTGGGTTTATACATATTCATTTTTTTTATTGTAAGATCGGTTCGACCCTCTAAATAATGGTATTTTTTTTCTTTTCGTTTTTTGTGATTTGTGTGTGTTGCAACTTTGTATTATCTACGACCGCTAACGAGTGTCCATTTTAATCGTGTCACGTATGTACCCGACCAAGCTGGGTCGAGTGAATTTAGACATGCTATATCAACAAGGATCTAACTTGGATGATATTTTGGCATTTTGTCGCAATGAGAATTTGACTTTTGGGAATGCATCACTAAAATTTAGTTGATGGCCGTGCTAGATGACGTTCTTTAAGGGAAGATCGGATTCATGATTGTGGACGTGTAGGTGCAATTGATTGAAGAGTGGGAAGTTGCTAGGAGTTATCCAGTAGTGAGTCAAGCAAGTCATGCACAACATGAACGTAGGAAGTTACTGGGCATGGGAAGTGAGGGAGCTAGATAGAATTATAAGTTGTCCTATTTGTACAATAATTGATGCGGTTCCAGCAAATGATAGATACAGGGTGCTGAATAAGTCGAAGCTTGTCTTTAGCGCTAAGCCTGAAGCTTAAGAGACTCTAAGTGCAGCTTCTTGGACGTAGAAAGCAGAGAGGGAGTCGAAATTATCATTTGGACACAATAGCACAAGCTTGAGAATTTTCAATTGGAAACATGACCGAGTTTAGTGTTTTGAATTTAAAAGCCGTTAAATTATATCGCCGTTTACTGAACCCGATTCGGTAGGATTGTTAAAAAGTGCCCAAATCTCGACGCAAGATGTGCACCGTTTATCCGGTCTTGTCCAATGTCTGTCCTTCTTCTCCCATCCGCACAGTAGCTCTAGCCTACTGTTTCCGCACAGTAAAGAAAAAGCAGGAGAAGTCGTGGGGTCTCCTTCCTCCGTTGACGTGACTGAACAGCTGCGAGGTGTGTCCCTTCGGCAAGGGGGAAGCCGTGCGCTCAGAGGCATCAGGCATTGAAGAGCAGCCACACGGTAAACTCCTTGAAATCTGCGAGTCGAGTTCTTCCTTTGTTTGATGGCGGGGCATAGCTTAAATGGCCGTGAGTTGTGCGGTGACGTCTACATCAATTTGAGCTGTTTATTTATAAATACTTTGAATTTAGATTTTCCGAAAATATTCGAGAGTGCGAGCGTTTTCTAACTTGAATTTTTCAATTATTAGTGAAATATTCCGTTGGCTCTGTTATGAATATAGTTACCGGCATTTGATACCGAATCATACAAACCGTTTTTTTTTATTGTTTTCTCGCATTGACATTTAATTATAAAATCCTGATTACCGTTTCCGGGTATTAAATTACAACAAAAGCCTCTCCGGCCATGTAATATCTGTTCTTGGGAGCCGGAGCCAAACCCTAAAAAATGGCCATGTGAACCACATCACGTTTTTCACTCCAAATTAGTCCGCGACGTGAATGTTACTTTGGAAAAGGAAGAAGCAAAAGGACAAAGAGACATTATTGTCCTCTAAAGACGTGTAGTGGATGGGGGTACCTGGGTTGTAGAGGTGATCACGGTTGGGCCGGTTTCCGTTCCAGTCAAATCGATTTTCAAATAAAAAATTATAAAATAAAAAATTCAAATAATAAATTATGAAATAATAAATATAAAATTATGAAATAAGAAATTTTTAAATATAAATTGCAATCAAATTTGGAAAACGAGGAAAAAAAGTGGGTGGGAGGAAAGGGCCTAAGTAGTACCGATACAGACACGTGACGCGTCATTTCAAAAAAAATAGAAAATTTCGACACGTTGGGACACGTTGGATAATAAATTTATATTTTATATATACATTATAAATTACCATTTTTATGATTATTTCAAGCAAATTAATTTGATTAAATTTACAAAATAATTTAAAAAAATCATAGAATTAGTCCCACATAGATGGTGAGGGAGAGAAATAAAAGCAAAATGACTTAATTCATGAGTCCCACATTGATTGTGAGGGAGAAAGACAAATATGAAGTCTCTTTAAAAAGCCAAAGATGAGACTTGGAATCTTATAACTTGAAGAAAAGAGTCCCACATTGGTTGTCTAGCGAAGGTAACAAGTAAGATGTCTCTTTAAAATGAAGTCTCTATATAGAGACTTCCAAGCCTTTCATCTTGACTCTTTGTTTGAGATGAATTCTCTACTTCTCTTAGTAATTTGGCTAAGATTAAGTTTGTAATTTTATTATTTAAATTTTTTTTAAAATGCCGATTTGGGCCAGTTTGGAACTGGATGAATCGCCGGTTCCGAATCGATCCAGAACCGCCGATTCCTAGTCGGTTTCGAAAAATAACGAATCGAAACCGGCCCGTGTGGCACGGGCCGGTTCCGGTTTTGACCCAAGCCGGTTCCAAGTCAGTTTCGGACCGAAACCAGCCCGTGGCCATCTCTACTGGGTTGTCATAGTGTCTTTGATGCTTCATGTCCGAATAAAACAATGGATGAAAATGCAAGACGCGAAAATATCAAGATGGTCCTAACTTCATAAAAGTCCAATCCAATCAAATGTCACATTGGTCGTGTGAAACGCGTTAAATTTTAAAAAAATTAATTATTAGTAAATTTTAATTTTAATTTTAATTTTAATTTTTTAAAAGTTTAAAAGCTCACTTGTACTTAATCATTTTTTAAGAATTGAGACTTTGTCCTTTTTTATAATTTTCAAAAGTAATTCTTTTTTTTTAAAATTAACTTTTTTTATTTTTATTTTTGCTTCAAAATTATTTTCGAAAATATAATCAAAATCAAAATGATTGCTCCAAAATTATTATCAAATATGTTTCTTTTTCCTTTTTTTGTTTCGAAAAATAAAATCAGAGTCGGTGTCAAACCGACCCTTACTATCTGTCAACTAAAGAAGCCAGAAGAAGTTTAGACCCCCTTGCAAGAGCCGTCCTCTTTGCACGCGTCTCTCCCTTCCGCTTTTTCTAACATAATAATAGAGTCGTGCCATGCATTTGATCTTACCTTATCCCGACTAAAGTCGCCTATTATTTCTTTCACAGCCAATTTGGCATTTTCTTTACCCCTTGCATTTCAAGTCTTTCCGGGGAAGATTGACTTTTCTCCTAGCGGGATTCGAAAGTCTTGGATGCAGTCTGGTATTTTTCCGAAAATTACTATTTCTTTTGTGTGTAAACTTCACTGGTATGTTTTAATAATGGGTGTAAGAACTATACCGTGTCCTAGATGGATCCAATTTAATCTTAAATTGACAGGAATGAAACTTTCATTTGGACTAATAAGCAATCCCATTCGACTGATGCTAGTGATATTGTCCATTTTGACCTCGACTTGCCCACCCTACATAGTTTAATACAAAACTACCGTTGTCATCACATTGCTGTCACAAACTTTGTTAGCAAGGGTCGACGACCCTCTAGCTAGGACTGACCCTCATTCGAATCACACATTGGTGGCGCCACCGTCGCTCAAGGGTTATCCAACCCTCATATCGTGGTGGCAATGCTGGCGCAACCACCAGGTGATGTGGGCGAGTGTTTTCGCCCTTGCCAAAAACCCGACGAGGCTTGGCGACCCTCTTGCTGGCAAAACACAAGGCGGCACCGCTAGCCCCTGCAAGAGTCTCGTCCTCTTTGGATCTCTTTCTGTTCTTATTTTTTATGTATGTCACTCACTCACAATTGAGTTGAATTGTCAAAATGAAAAAAAAAAAATTGTAATAGAGTCGTGCCACTCGCAATTTTTTATGTATACCTCTTCGGGTCTTTTTGTCCTTTTGCTTTTTCCAAGCATTATAATAGAGTCATGCCACGCGTTCTCACTTTCCCTGCGTTTTGGACGAGGCTTTCAAAAGGAGTTCGAGTGGAGCTTCACGTGTTCACTATTTGGACATGGCTTTAAAATAATGACCCTCCGTCTATCTTTTCTGTCTATACAAAATCTTTTGTTTTCCTGAAATTTGCTTTTTTTTTTTCAAAAAATTTACTCTTTCATTTTAATCTTAATCATATGTGTAAAAACTGTCCAATGCCTTGAATGGATTCAATTTGATCTTGATTTAAGAGGGAAAAAAGTTTAGATTGAACTAATACGAAATCACATTTAATTGATGCTAGTGATATTGTCCTTTTTTTTTCTTATGGCGGCTTGCTCACTTGCATAATTTTAAGAAGCTTTGTACTCATTTGAGCTTACGGGAGACTTCTCTATCAACATATTCAATTTAAACATGGACAATCATGAAAGAGAGACATATTTGATACTCATGATCCTAACACAGCTAGATCTACCATCACACTTAAAAAGGAAAATATTGTCTAAAAAATCCTAAACCTATTATACTTGTATAAATTCAGTCATAAATCTTTTGATAACTTGGCAATTCAGTCATAAACATTTTGATAACTTGCCAATTCAGTCATAAATCTTTCAATTTATATCAATTTAATCGAAAGCCTTTTAATAATTTGTCAAATTAGTCCTAAACCTTTTAACGAAGAACCAATGGTCCTTTTGACCAATTACTCAATTAATAAGATTAGGCCTAAAATGGAAAATTTTCAAAAGATTTATGACTAAATTGAGAAAATTTTAAAAGGTTTATAACTAAATTGACAAACTGTCAAAATATTTAGGACTAAATTGGCACAAGTACTGTCAAAGATGTTTTAGACATCTTTCAGAGATATTATGATATTTACAAGATTATGCATATCTCTTAAAATTACGCATATAATATTTCATTTGATCGTGTATATGCTTGATTGATTATATTTGATATTATGTTTATCTTATTACCTTATATAGTCATGGCTGGTTGTACTCTTTTCTATTTACATTGAAATATACAAGAATTCTATTTTCCGCATCATTTTCAAGTTGGTACTAGAGCCTTCATTCTTGAGGCAATCTTACTACACAGAGTGCTAGTGCCCAATGCACCTTTGCACCACTACACCCTATGCATTCCCTTCAAAAAAAAAAAAACCCTCTCGCCAACAGTGTTCACCCCAATGCCTCATTCACTTATGACCAAGCACGACAGTGGTCGTGTTATGATGTCGAAAACGCATCGCTCAGTCGATCTTTTCTCGAGCGAAGTGTTTGTCTTTCCATGGAGGTGTTTTTCAACTTTGCGAAGATGCGTCTTTGCATAGTAACCATTGCTCAGCGATGCTTGGTATATTCCACTTGTTGTAGCCACACCAATCGTATCGATCGCATTTGTTAAATTATTGTCTCAACAGTAAAGTCGACCACAAAAGACACATACTATAATACTCAAATGCCTTCGATTCTCAACTTTTTGTTTCTCGTTTCGAGAAGTCGACACCTTATCGCTCTTAGATGAGCCATATCTAGTAGATGCCACCTCACACACCGCCCCATTGTGGATCCACAAAGTATTTACCATAGAAAATCGAAAAACGTTGCAAATTCCATGTATTTACCTGCCCCACAATTTCCTCTCATTTTCAACTTGCCCCTAAAAAGGTTTCGACCCTGCTGCTAAAGTCTCTTGTCCTCTTTCGTGTCTCTTTCCTCTCTTATCTTTTTATGTGCATTTACTCGCAATTGAGTTGAATTGTCAAAGAAAGGAAGAAAGAAAGAAAAGGTGGTGGAAAAATATGACAAAGATAAAGTCATGCAATTGAAAATAGCGACCCTATTCCACGCGTTTTCACGTTCCATGCCTCGAGGTCACCAACCCTTAGCAGGTGGCCGGCGGCTCTGCTGGCTTTGAATCAAAAAAGAAATAAAAGGAAAAAAGAAGAAGACGAAAAATTCGAAAAAGAAAAACTAAAAACCGAACTAAATCGAACTAGATTATTGGTTTAATTCATATTCAGTTCAGAGTGAGATTTGGTTTAGTTCAAACTTGCACCCTAATGTTTCAATTCAAGAAAACCAAATTGAACTACATGTTTTCCATATACTTCAAAGTTTTGAACCAGCTATAAGCTTTAGCAATGTTGTCTAAGTGTACAATTCATCAGCGTTTGATAAATTTTTGGGTTAATATCGCGAAAAATCCCAAACTAGTACATTTATAACAAATTTACCTCAAATTATTTTTTTGATCAGAAAAATTCTAAAATAATATACATGTGATAAATTTTCTCAAAACTATTTTTTTTTACCATCAAAAATCTTAAATTGATACATCTATGACAAATTTACCCTAAAATAATTTTTTTACCACGAAAAATCACAAACTATTACACATACGATAAATTTATCTTTTGTTAAATTGGGTTAGTACCACGAAAAACTCTAAATTGATATACCGATGATAAACAAAGGGCAAAAACTCCAAACTGATATACCCGTGAACTGTTATATACCATCAAACTAAGCAATTTGTCATTAAATTTAACGAAAACTAATAGATAGTAAATTTGTCATAAATATATCAATTTGAAATTTTTTGAGGTCAAGAAAATAGTTTAGGATAAATTTTTCACAAGTGTATTAATTTAAAATTTTTTGTGATATTAACCCTAAATTTTTTCGTCACTAAAATAGTCGTAGGGAAATTTGTAACACGATTGCGTTGCATAATTTTTATAAAGAGTGATCCTAGTTGATTGACTCAAGTGCTCTTTTGGAGCTCGGGAACATGTGGAATCAATATTGGATTCAATAGAAAATCCAAAAACGTTGCAAATTCACCGTGTTTACCTGGCCCCACAATTTCCTCTCCGTTTCATCCTGACCCTAAAAAAGTTGACGTTGCTGCAAAAGTCTCTTGTCCTATTTCATGCCTCTTTCCTTGTCTGGATGGCTGTTGAGCCCGGAAACCGGCCAAAGGCAGAGGGCCGACGAAGCTGGCCTTGCTGCTGTCCTTGACAGTGGCCCATGGGGATGAGCTTCGCTAGCCCTCTCACTTTTGGTCAGTCGCCGAGCTTGACGGCTAATCGGAGGAAGAACTTAAAAAAAGAAAGAAAAAAAGATACTGAAATGTTATTAAAAATTGGTCAGTTCAGTGCTAGCGATGCCACATCAGCAATTTTCGACGAAAATTGACAGGAATGACTAGATTGGCGTAAATGTAAAAGGTTATGACTAAATTGGTACGAATGAAAAAATTTAGAATTGAATTTGTAAACAAAAAAAAATTGTGACTGAATTGGCAAAATTGCAATAGATTTAGGACATTTTGATAATTTTTCCACTTTCTACCTATAGTTTTGTTCAGAAATCTGAACAAGTGGAATCAACATTGAAGCCTACAAAAAATACAAAAAACGTTGATAGAGATGGGAAACATTTACACACAATGACTCAAATGAAAAACCTAGATGGTCACATACTTTATAGTATTGTGGGCATGACCTTTGTCTTTTCATAATGTGGAGATAACAAGATAATACATAATTAAGGAAGTATGCTGTTGTGCACTGTTATTAAAATCATATCAGTCTGTATTTGGAGAAAATCGCCCTTTTTGATTGGTGAATTACATATATAGATGTCACCCATATCATAATTTAGTTAGGTTTTCGTATGAGGGATGTCCATGACTTGTGACCGACCTATCAATTAGAGTCATAGCTGAAAAATCTGATCTCCAGCAATTAAATACTTCAAAATTTGTCTTGCGAGTATTGATAACCAAATAGAAGGGACTTGGGTCATGCGTGGCTGCAAAACAGTGCAAAAATCATTGCGTTTACCTGCCCCCACAATTTCCTCTCATTTACAGCTTAATATCCTAAGCAACTACGAAGTTTCGACCCTATTGCAAGAGTCTCGTCCTCTTTGTGTCTCATTGGTAATCCACTTACTCGAAATTGTTATGAATTGTCAAAAAAAAAAAAGTTGTTGGAAAACACGAAAGATAAAGTCATGCCCGCGTCTCTACCTTTTGCCTTTTCCAACTTAATAATAGAGTCGAACCACGCGTTTGATCTTACCTTATCCTGGCTCAAGTCGCCTATTATTTCTTTCTCAGCCAATTTGGCATTTTATTTTATCCCTTGCATTTCAAGTCCTTTGGGGAAGATTGACTTTCGTCTGGTGGGATTCGGAAGTCTCGGATGCAATCTAGCATTTTCCCCGAAATTGCTATGCTAGCACCAGTGCACCCCATGCATTTCCTGGAAAAAAATAAATCCCTCCCGCCAACAGTGTTCACCCGAATGCCTCATTCACTTGTGACCAAGTGCGATGATGGTTGTGTTACAACGCCGACAATGCGTACAACGTCGACAACGCATACAGCGTCAACAACACATTGCTCAATCGAGCTTTTCTTTAGTGACGCGTTTTTCTTTTCCACGGAGGTATTCTTCGACGTTGCGAAAACTTGTCTTCGCATAGTAACCATTGCTCAGCAGTGCCTATTATATTTCGCTTACTGCAGCCACGCCAGCCGTATCAGCCACGTTTGTCAAGTTACTGTCTCGACAGCAAAGTCGACTGCAAAAGACACATGCTATTTAGCTCAAATGCCTCCAATTCTCAACTTTTTGCTTCTCGTTTCGAGAAGTTGATACCACCACTAGACTCGCTGCCCTCACATGAGCTAGATCTAGTAGATGTCGCATCACACACCGCCCCATTGCGGATCCACAGAACATGATGCCACACAGCGTATTGGTGCACTGTTCGACATTAATTCAAATAGCATTAGTGAATGACACTTCCAAAGGCAACTTTTGCTAAAATTCATGGAACAAAATAGATTAATACCCTGAAAATTTTCAAATTTGTACACTCATGTTATTGTACCTCAAACTAATTATCTCACAAAAGTCGGTGCACCCGTGCCATATTTATCCAAAAAAAAAGCATGGGCACAAAATTAATTTTGGATTGATGTGGCATGGATCTATATATTAGCTTAGGATTTTTTTGTCATACAAAATTTAGCTTGCATAGATTCAACATCTGCAGATTTTTTTTTTTATATTTGGTTGGCTTGATCATTGCTATTTAGAGGAAGTTTCATAGATGGGAGTGGCGTGGCTAGGGGAAGTTGCGCTTGGAGGGGCTTAATGAATATCAAATTTTCTTTATTCCGCCGTTCATATGCATTTAATACATTCCATATATGGGTTGGGTCAAATTTCATGTGAATAACTTAGACTCCGTTTGTCTCACGGAAAATAATTTCCTGAAAAATGTTTTTTGAATTTTCCAGAGTTTGGGGACGAAAAATAAGTTAATCCTGGAAAAAAAATTTCTCTTATGAAAAAATCTCTTTGAAAAGTGTGAAAAATATTTTTCTCATTTTAAAAAGAGGAAAATATTTTCCTCATCTTTTCTTTATTGTTTCTTTCACACTTCTTTCTTTTTCTTTTCTCGTTCTTTCTTCTTCGCTGATGTTCCTTCCTTCGCTGCCGTCGATCGCCGCCCATTGCCCGCCAGTCACAGAAAATCAATTCCTTGACAAACGACGAAAATTATTTTTGAGTTCATTTTTAAGTATTAACCAAACACCGAAAAATATTGTTATTTTTTTGAAAAAATATCTTTCAAAAGTATCACTTTTTTTCATGAAACAAACGGAGTCTTAATGATAATAACTTGAAATCGTAATAAATTTTTCTAAAGGGCCCTCATTGTTTAAAAAGTTCGATCTGATATGTTGGATTTCATCTCTATTTGCGTCACATTTCATATTAGACTCGTATTTAACAACTGCGGGAATGCTTCTATATGATTAGAACACAGTGACAATTTGACAAAGAGAAAGGGCTTCTTACCGAACCCATTTTCCCTTCATTTTGGTTTTGTTGCGCTAATTTACTCAATTATATAAGTTTCCTAATAACACCAGCTCCAGCTGCCCACATAAGGGGTAAATTGTGCAAAAAAGTCCTAAACCTATTGTGCGATGGCAAATTCAGTCTTAAACTTTTCAATTTGGCCAATTAAGTTCTAAATCTTTTGACGATTTACCCATATAATCATTCTAGCTAATTTTGTATGGAAAATGCTAACGTTTACATTGGCCATTCTAGAAAACGCAATAGTCACATCAGCGATTCTCAATCAAAATTAATCAGAAGAACTATATTGTGAAAATGTTTAGGATCAAAATGATATAATTATAAGGTTTAGAATTAAATTGGCCGTCATATAATATATTTAGAAGTGTTTGCACAAGTATATCTCGCATAAGCAACAGTACATGCTTTAGTCTTTCTGCTATAGTTGGACAAGGACCATCATGTCTCGCCTCAAGATTGAGAATTTTTAATTGGAGATGCCTCTCCGCAGATGCCAATCAAATGTCGCATTGGCCATGTGAAACGCGTTAAATTTTTAAAAAAGATTTAAAAAAATTAATTGTTAGTAAATTTTCAATTTTAATTTTAATTTTTTAAAAGTTTAAAAGCTTACTTGGACTAAATCATTTTAAAAGAATTGAGATTTTGTTTTTTTTGTGATTCTCAAAAATAATTTTTTTTTCAATTTTTTTCATTTTTATTTTTACTTTAAAACTATTTTTAAAAACATAATCAAAATCAAAATCAGAATCATCGCTCCAAATCGACCCTTAACCCTTAATTATCAACTAAAAAAGCCAGAAAAAGTTTCGACCACCCTGTGAGAGTCGTCCTCTTTGCATGCGTCTCTCCCTTCTGCTTTTACCAACATAATAATAGAGTCGTACCACGCGTTTTATCTTACCTTATCTTGGCTCAAGTCGCCTACTTTTTTTGCTTTCTCAGCCAATTTGGCATTTTCTTTATCCCTTGCATTTCAAGTCTTTTGGGGAAGATTGACTTTCTTCTCGTGGGATTCGGAAGTCTTGGATGCAATCTAGTGTTTTCTCGAAAATTGCTATTCCTTTTGTGCGTAAACTTCACTGTCACGTTTTAATAATGGATGTAAGAACTGTATCGTGTCTTGGATGGATCCAATTTAATCTTAATTTGACAGGAATGAAATTTTCATTTGGAGTAATAGGCAATCCCCATTTGAATTCGATCGATGCTAGTGATATTGCCTATTTTAACCCCAACTTGCCCACCCTACATAGTTTAATACAAAATTAGCTTTGTCATCACATTGCCATCTCAAACTTTATTATCGAGGGTCAACGACCCTCTAGCTAGGACTGACCCTCACTTGAATCACACATCGGTGGTGCTACCATTGCATGAGGATTATCCAACCCTCGTATCGTGGTGGCAATGTTGGCGAAACCACCAGGTGACATGGGCGAGGATAGGCGAATGTTTTCACCCTTGCCAAACACCCGATGAGGCTTGGCGACCCTCTTGCCGGTAAAGCACAGGGTGGTACTGCCACCCCCTTGCAAGAGTATCGTCCTAATCTGATCTCTTTGTTCTTTTTTTTTTTTTTTGTATATCACTCGCACACAATTGAGTTGAACTGTCAAAATGAAAAAAAAAAATTGTATAGTCGTGCCACTCGCAATTTTTTATGTATACCTCTTCGGGTCTTTTTACCCTTTTGCTTTTTCCAAACATTATAACAGAGTCATGCCACGCGTTCACACTTTCCTTGCGTTTTGGATGGGGCTTTCACAAGGAGTTTGAGTGAAGGCTTCATGTGTTCACTATTTGGACATGGCTTGAAAATAGCGACCCTCCATCTATCGCTAGCAAAAGGGACTAAGACGGTATAATTGCAATGTTTAGAATTAAAGTGATATTTCTGGTCAAAATTCATTGGAAAGACTATATTCTGAAAAGATTTAGGACTAAAATGATATAATTGCAATGTTTAGAATTAAATTAGCCGTCATATAATAGGTTTAAAATTGTTTGGACAAGTATCCCTCACATAAGCAATAGTACATGGTTTAGTCTTTCTCCTACAGTTAGACGAGGAACATCGCGTCTCGCCTCAGGATTGAGAATTTGTAATTGGAGATGCCTCTCTGGAGTTTCACCATAATCACTTGCAGAAATTTCTCACACCAAATTCTCCTTAGATGGAACATTTAGACCAAAAGATCGCCGAGCTTATATAACTTTTGCCATGAAACAATTATTAGTCCAATCCTTCTAACCTATTTTTGAGCACAAATAGCTGGCATAATACTGATCATCCGATATGGCACGACCATTGATTCAGTGATTTTTGGCTAAAATTAATCGAATGAATATTGATGGGTATTAAAAAAAATTAGGGATAAATTAATAAATCATCAAAATGTTTATAATTAAATTGAAAAAATTAAAAAGTTTAAGATCAAATTAACCGTTGTGCAATAAATTTAGCATTTTTTGCACAATTATCCCTTCACATAAGCAACTATGCATGCTTTAGTCTTTGTCCCACAGCTCAATAAACGTCATGTCACATCTCAAGATTGAGAAGTTATAACTGGAGATGCTTCTCTGGAGATTCGCCATGAGCACCTGCCACCAGCAGCAATTTCTCTCCACCAAGTTCTCCTTGGATTGGATGGAACATTCAAACAAAAAGACTACCGAGTTTATATATCTTCTGTCATGAAAAAATAATTAATTTAATGGAGGGATTATCAGTAAAATCTTCCAATTACGCATCCATATAAAATCCTAAAAAGAGCGCGCCTCCCCGGCCTTGTAAAATCGGTTCTTCGGTGAAACCGGTTTGGAACCGATTGCAGACCGGTTCTCGTTAAAATCGGTTTAACCGGTTCAAGCCAACCCAGAACTTCCTTGAATTTAAACCACCTCATGCTTTCAGCTACATTTTCTCAGGTCTGGCGTCTCTCTCGCCTCTCTGGCAGCGCCCTTCGTCTCTCTCTCTCTCTGGTCTCGCCTGAGTCGCCGTCTCGTCTGGTCTCTCTCTCGATCTTACGGATTGCGGCCTCACGTTTGTCTGTTGGCCGTCAATCAGCCCACTAGGTACTCTTTTCCATTACTTCAACGTATGTTTTGATTCGGGGGTGCTGTGGTCTTGATTTCTTCTGCAGCTTGCGATCGCCAATTGATGGCTGTCAGTCGCGAATAACCACACCCCAACCTGTTTTTTCTTTTCTTTTGTTGATGTCTCGCCTCAAGCAAGGTCATTGACAATTTTCGTTCAGCTTGATTCTGTCCCTACGTTTTTTTTTTCCCTCTCTCTGGTCTCGCCTGAGTGAGTTGCCATCTCGTCTGCTCTCTCTCTCTCTCTCTCTCGATCTTGCGGATTGCGGCCTCTTCTTTGTCTGTTTGCTACATTCGAAGGCAGTCTCCACCAAAACATCAGGAATGAAATTCGAGGTATTCCTGAGTTTCAGGGGTTCGGATACTCGGGTTAACTTTGCTAGCTGCCTCTATCATGACATGATCGAGAAAGGAATCCGCGTCTTTAAAGATGACAGAGAGCTCCAAGTTGGTGAGAAGATTGAGGAGCTTTTCAAAGCCCTTGACGATTCTCAAATCTATATCCCCATCTTCTCTCAGGACTTCGCTTCCAGTAAGTGGTGTCTCGATGAGGTTGCCCAGATGTTGGATCGCACTTCAGAATCGGACGGGAAGAAAGAGATCCATCCCATTTTCTTGGACGTGAAGCCCGAGGACGTCAAGAGCAGAGAAAGATCGTACAGTGAAGCCTTGTCTAAGCATGAGAATGAGCATGTTGACCCCGCGGTGGTGCAGCGCTGGAGAGAGGCTCTTCGTGAGGTTACGAGCAGAGTCGGTTGGAAGCTGGAAGGAAAAGAGTAAGTTTCCACAACGTTTTCGTGTAATTAATTTTAAAATTATTTATCAGGGATTTATCTATTTGAGATAAACTCTAATCGGTCGTGTTATGCATTTAACGATATTAATCATCTCTGTACTCTTACCTCACATTCAATCTAGTCTTCCGAGTCATTAATTTCTCTGTGAGTTGAAAAAAGTTGACGTAAATGTTATGTCATCGTTAAGTTGTTGCTAAGATTGTTACGTTTATACGGATACCAAATTTATCGTTTGAAAAACTGCGATTGTTTGTAAATCGGTCTTAATATATTTAGCTTATGTTAGCAGGTATGGTGAACTTATAAAATTAATTGTTCGAGAGGTTCTACTTAAGCTGAAGGGGAAGAACAGACGTCTTCCCCACCATCTAGTTGAAACGGATGATTTGAAACATATAGAGAAACTGTTGGATATTGACTCTCATGACCGTGCACGTTTTGTTATAATCCATGGGACAGGCGGTATTGGAAAATCAACTCTCGCTAGTGTTATCTTCAACCGATTCCGGTCTAAATTCGATTGCAGCAGTTTCCTTGGAGATGTCCAAAGTCATCGTCTTTTAGACATGCAGAAGAAACTACTATCTGAAACACTGGGCTCGAACTCTGCTCAAGAAATCTATGACACCAACGACGGGATTGATCGCATAGCAAGAGGGCTCAGCAAAAAGAAAGTTCTGGTTGTTGTAGATAATGTTGATGAAAAGAAGCAACTCGAGAACCTCGCAGGGAGCTGCGATTGGTTTGGTTGCGGAAGTAGAATCATTGTTACACTCAGGGACATAAGGATAGTACGAAATAAAGAGAGCAAACCGCAACCTGGCAATTATATGGACTTCTTGGTAAAGGAGATGCCTTTTGATCTAGGGATTCAGCTTTTTAGCAAGCATGCCTTTAGAAGCGATACTCCTCCGATAGAGTTGCATGATTTCTCGAAAGAAGTCGTTTCAAGCATAGGAAGGCTTCCTTTGACTCTAGAAGTTGTGGGTTCTCTTTTTGCCAGCAAAGCCAGATCGGAGTGGTGTGAGACGTTGAAGGACTTAAAGCAAGTCCCGTGTGATGAAGTCCGAGACACACTGATGATAAGTATTGACAAATTGGACCACAGAAAGAGAGAAATATTCCTAGACATAGCATGTTTTTGCATTGGGGAGGATAAGACGACGGCATATTACATGTGGGAGGATGATTGCAGATATTCTCCACGCCGTGCAATAGAAGATCTTCTCCTCATGTCGTTGATAAACATCAATGACGACAATACATTCTGGATGCACGATGAAATTCGAGATCTAGGAAGGTACCTTGCTATGGAAAAATTTGCAGATGTTGGAAACCGCCATTGGGTGAAGATTGATGAGCAAACTCGATCCGTAACGAGGAGCAGCAAGGTGAAAGTTATTAAGAGTAGAGGATATGATCATTCCAGCAAAATCTGTGGACTATCGGTTGATGGCCTGCTTTTTTTCTAACTTATAAATAATTAGAAAGCAACTCTATATACTCAACAAAAGTATATGTTTTGATGCCTTACCATGTAAAACGAGAAGAAAGCTAACGCGCCGTTTTGTTAGTTGAAATTCTTAGCTTCCTTGAAAGGGTGTTTAGTCTGGGAAAAGACAGAGGAAGCATTTTAAACATGCTTGGTTTGTCTTATTTTCAAGTTGAGAGAAAGAAAAGTAATTATTTTGTTACAACTTATGTTTGATTTAATTAGTTTCGGGTCGAAGAAGAACTACTGATACTGTTGACTACTAGCATTGGTTCTTTACTTCCTATGTTGCACACTCATCTTTATTCTCTGCTGCTGCTGCTGGCAGAGAAAACGGGATGTACGAGCACTCAGTTCGGGTTTCAGTCATGACTTGATAACACCTGAAGAAATAGCCTGTTGGCCAAAGCTGAGGTTCCTCCGAGGGGAAAGACTGAATTTCGTAGGCGACTTCAAAGATCTTCTTCCTAATCTGAGATGGCTTTCTTTGCATCATTGCCCGCTGGAATTTTCAGCGACGAATCTTCACCTGATGGATTTGGTCGTGCTTGACCTTTCATATAGCAAGATCACCCACGACTGGGGTGGATGGAAGCAAATCAAGGTACCAATGCACCTCACTGATGTTCGCTTCAAATTCTATCAATTGACCTTTGTAGTCTCATACTTTTTTGTCTGGCATGTAATCCGCCTTGTTTTTCCACTGCAGATGGCGAAAGAGTTGAAAATTCTAGATTTGACAGGGTGCGATTCGTTAACAACGACACCTGATTTTTCAGAGTTTGGCAAGCTGGAGAAATTGATTCTCAAATGGTGTCGGAATTTGCATACGATCGATAGCTCAATCGGTCAGCTAAAATCGCTAAATACTTTGGATATCGAAGGATGTAGATCCCTCGAAGGGTTGCCTGAAGCAATTGGCTCTCTAGAACGCTTGTCGAAGATTATCATGCTCGAGCAGTCCAATTCTCCTGAGCGACGAGGCCATGTAAGTTGGTCCGGTGCTTATCATGGTATCAAAAAGCTTCCTCACTCTATTGGAAGGCTGAAGAACCTCACGCATTTGAATTTGTCTCATTGCAAAGATCTACATGAGCTTCCAGACTCTATTGGAGAATTGAAAACATGGGTCGAGTTGGAATTAGAATTCACAGGGATCTCCGTTCTCCCTTATTCCATTGGAGGGTTAAAGAATCTCAAACGATTGTTTTTATTTGGATGCAAGAGTCTACTTGAGTTTCCAGACTCTATTGAGGGACTTGAATCATTGGTTGAGTTATATGCAAGTTTCTTGGGGATATCCGTTCTCCCTAATTCCATTGGAAGGCTACCGAGTCTCATGCATTTGTATTTTAGTCATTGCGAGAATCTACTTGAGCTTCCGGGCTCTATCGGGGAACTAAAATCATTGGTCAAGTTGGATTTACGTTTCTCGGGTATCTCCATACTCCCTGCTTCCATTGGAAGGTTAAAGAATCTCAAGTTGTTGAATTTATGTGGATGCCATAATATACACAACCTTCCGGATTCTATCGGGGAACTAGAATCATTGGTCAATTTAGGTTTAGAATTCACAGGGATCTCCGTTCTCCCTAATTCCATTGGATGGCTAACCAATCTCACGCGTTTGGCTTATCCTATATGCAAGAGTCTAAGGGACGTTCCATACGATTTCAGGGATTATGAATCATGGAGAAGGCATGTAAATCTATTCTCCCCGATTCCATTGAAAGGTTAAAGAAATTCAAGCATTTATGCTTTTCTATAGGAAGCGTTGGGGTGAACTTCCAATATCTATCGGGAACCGGAATCATTGGTCGAGTTGGAATTAAAACTTTTGAGGATCTTTGTTCCCCTTATTCCCTTGGAAGGTTAATGAGTTTCATGCTTCTCTTTTTGTGGATGCAAGAATCTACTTGAGCTCAACTAGAATATGCGAGAACCTACTTGAGCTCAACTATAATCATTGCTCAGATGCCTCGTTTTGTCCGTATCTCATGGATGAAATCCCGTGGCAAACGTGGAGCCTCACCAGCCTGACGATCTTGTACTTACAAGGAAGCCCAATCTCTACGATGCCGACAAAGGTCAGTGATTTCTCTAGCCTCCAAACGCTTAAAGTTTCAAGCCAGCGCTTCCCTCAAGTTTGAAATGCCAAGTGGTTGAAGCTGCTCAAATTCCCTGTTCTTCCCTACCTCTCCAGCCTACTTCATTTAGATCACCACAAAGAGCGTAGAAAACATTCGACCTACTATATTTTGGAGTGTGGACAAGGTTATCTCGAATTGGAAGTATGCGCATTCCATCAATCGGCCTCCAAGTAGCTTACCAAACCTTGCATCTTTGCTGGATCCCGAAATTGACAGAATTTTTCCTGACTTTCAAAGCTTGTCGGTTCTTCCTATCAGCATATGTCCAATGCCATGGCAGAGCTAATGCAGTTCTAAGGGTTTTTGAACACCTCTCAGGCGTGGAAGTATAGACCTTGTTGAAATTCTCAGGTGTGTTTTGATTACATCGAAGGAAAGTTATTGCGCTTTTGTGTCTTGGCGATGCGTGAAAGTTATTGTGCTTTATTCATTTCTGGGTTCCATATCTTCTTGGCTGTAAATTCACTTCAAGTATAGCATACCCTTTACTAATAAAGAAATGCTTCTTTCCACAGAAAACATCATAAAAACCCGAAATCAAATAAAAAAAAAAGGTTCAAAATCGTTTTTCCTACACCAATTTGTATTCCAAAAATATATTAGGAATCCAACAAATTGAGAGAAGCAAACCTCTGCATCTGCCTCTTCTATTGCTGCAAAAGCAGTGTGACTCTCCTGCCAAAGATATTCTTGACTCCTGCAGATGAAAATTTTATATTTCACTCGAGAATCATATTCTCAGTAGTGGACAAACTGTTATATGCAATCAACTATGCTTGGGGCCGAAACGTTAACTCCTGAAGGGACACATGATTTTCGTACAGAGACTGTCAAAACTATTTGATTAAATAATCGTTCCAGCTGACAAAGTGAGAATCCCCAGCACTGTACAGTATAGCAAACACATTCATAAATTGGATTGTTGCAGAGCATAAGTGACGAAAAAAATATGGCATCTCACCCTTTCTACTAACATTCATCAACATATGATAAAGGGTACATGACAGTTTCACTAGCTGGCCGGATCGCAACAGGCACTTCCAGATCAGATTCCCCTGATTTGGTCACCCAAGCAACCTGAAAGAGTCATTTTTGTTCAGACGACTACCGCGAATACTCCAGAAAAGTAACCCACGAGCGATCAATTTACGCCTGCATTTCTTCTAGCATATGACAACAGAGAGCACGTGCTACCTCTGCAGAATAACCCTCTATGCGCGCGCAGGTTCTTCACGGGAGGAAGAAGTAACTGCCCGTGGGCTGCCTCGCGGGCAGGGTCCACGAGGACCACGACCCTCTTTTTATTATAAAAAAAATCTAAATTGGTGAAATAAAATTCAAGAAGGAGCACGTGCCCAAGGGTGAAATAAAGTTCTAGTTTTGCCCCCCTTCCGCTCTGTGATTTGGCAATTTTGCTAGAGTTTGAAGCAATTACACGAAGATAATGTGAATCAACCGAAGCCTATAAAAAAAATCAAAAATATTGCTAGAGTTTGAAGCAATTACACGAAGATAATGTGAATCAACCCAAGCCTATAAAAAAAAATCAAAAAGATTGCTAGAGTTTGAAGCAATTACACGAAGTGACTCTTAAAACTTATGTGGTCACAAACTTTCTAGTATTGCGGATATGACTGACGTCTTTTCGTAACATGGATATAAAAAGATAATACATAGTTACGAAAGGGAAAAGTACACAAAAAAATTCCTATATACATTATATGGATAACTATTTAATCATAAATCTTTCAGCCGGATAATTTAGTCTTAAGTTATTTTACATTAATATCAGTTCAATCCATCCGACCAAATTACGCAAGAAATTGTTAATATAGACGCTGGCCGTTCTATATGGTACGGTCGACGTTAACATGGATATTTTTCATAATTTTTTACTAATTATTTTTCTCTTTCTTATTATGTCTCTCTCTTTTTTTTTCTTTTTCATGATGGCTGGCAAGGGTTAGCCTCACCGGGCGATGCGTAGGCGCTAGCAAGGCCCCTTTGCCAAATTTGGTAAGGTCAACCCTCGCTCAGGCCAAGGTAGCCTTGTCAAGCCATCGAAAAAAACAAAGGGGGGTGGAAAAATAAGAAAGGTTAAAAAAATTATTTAAAAATGCCACGTGATTGCCAACTATGCTACGTAGGATGGTCAACGTCCACGTCAGTAATTTTCGTGCTCAATTGGCCAAATGGACTAAGAGTGGGTTTGGTTCAACATTTCAAATGGGCTTTGGTAAAATGCAAATGTCTTCAACCTAAAAGGCTTTGGAAAAATGTTAATTGCGTTTGGTAAAAACTCATTTGAAAATAGGCTTTAGATTAAATGTTGTTTGCTAAAAAATTATTGAATCCTTCGCCAAACTAACAATGGTTTCAGGCCATCAGCAAGCCAGATCTGGTGTCAACGACCTTTATCTGAGGTCTGGCGAAGGTTTCAAGTCGCGAGCAAGCCGGATTTGGCACCGATAGCCTTCGTCTGAGGTTGCCTGACTTGGGCAGCCCCCGTCGAGGGTGGCGCCTCCCTGGCGTCAACGTCTAGGTCACGTAACCTCAGGCGGCATCGCCTAGGTCTCTTGACCTCAGGCGACGCTGTTGACACCTGATTTTTAATCATCTTTTCTCTTTTAAAAATTTTCAGTATTTTTCGATATTTTTATTTTTTGAAAAATCCATAAAAATTCATAAAATTGAAAAATTAACTTTGGGGACCTCGGCCAAGCCTAGAGAACTAATTTTGACCAAAAAATGATTTTTCAGTATTTTTTAGTATTTTTATTTTCAAAAATTCATGAAAAATAAAGAAAAAATGAGAAAATTGCAAAATCAACTTTGGAAGCCTTAGCCAAGCCTAGGCAACCATTTTTGAACAAAAAATAAATTTTCATATTATATATATATATTTTAATTTTTTTAAAAAAAAATACAAAAATACTTAAAAATTTTGGAAAAATAACATTTGAGGCCAAAAAAATACACAAAGATAGTTAATATTTTTATTCTATTTTCATATTGGCCATCGCAAATTCAGAAAAATCCAATTCGAGTCACGTGTTCCTTCACGAGTATAATCTCGAATCGGGCCTAAAAAAATTAATTTGAGTCAACTTATTTTTAATTTTCACTTTTTATGAGTTGTGACATTGTCTTCTAATATTTTAAATTTTCATCTTGGCCCAATTATACCCAGAATGACTCAATTTTGCAAAAGAGCTTTAATTAAATTCTGCATTATTTTCAACGGCAAGAAATGAGCTTAAATTTGACATGTGGTAAATTTTGGTGTGTCAAAAATTGTGAGGAGATTTGGACTTAAAGAAATATATTTTTTTCAGGGACTGAATTGTAAATACTTAAAATTCAAGGACTAGAGTGCAAATACCTAACTCTTGAAGGATTATTTTACAAATAACAAAAAGAAGAGTTAGTGGATAAATTAGAATAGAGAAGGGAAGATGGAGAAGAGGAGATGAAGAAGAGAAGTTGGAGAAGAATGGATGGAGAAAATAAGATAAGAATAGAGAAGGGAAGATGGAGATGAAGAAGAGTTAGTGGAGAAATTAGAATGGGAGATAAATATGGAGAATGGAAGATGAAGATGAAGAAGAGTTAGTGGAGAGATTAGAATGTGAGATAGAGATGGAGAATGGAAGATGAAAATGAAGAAGAGTTAGTGAAAAAATTAGAATGGGAGATACAGTTAGTGGAAAAATTAGAATGGGAGATAGATGAGTAAATTATAAAAGGAGGAAGAAGTGAGCTTGAGAAGAGAATTTTTTTGGAGAGAAAATTTGAAGTGTTTGAGGAATTTTTTGGAGAGAAAATTTTGGATGTTTGAGAGAGTTTTGGGAGATTGAAAAAAAATTTGAGAGAAAGAAAATACCAAAAGAGAGAGAATTTTGAAGATGATGGGAGTTTAAAGCTAGGGGTTATCATCACAAATTCCTTCATCGATCAATATAAATCAAGAGTTCATCCTCGTCAACGAACAAGCAAATTCGAACTAAGTGTTTTTATTTATTCATTTATTTATGGTTTTACTCGCAAATTAGCACAAATTGTATACACTTTCTCCATCTCCCATTTTTTCCCATATTTTATGTCAGGAGAAGGATATCTCTATGTCAACAGCAAAAATCTCGTAGAGATGCAAAAATCGGCCCAAACAAGCTCCTAAGTTGTCTACCGATTTCTCAACTGATCTGTGACTAAAAGTCCCTCTTAATTCAAAAGAAACTCTCTATATTGGGAACATAGAGAGCGAAAATCAATTATAGAAATCCCTCCCAAAAAAACGGGAGATAAGTACTCTTTTCACTCTTTTGGTTTTAGGTGCAGATTAGCACATATTTTGTATACTGACACTTCACTCTATTTTATGTCAGGAAGCCGCAGCTCTATATCAATGGTCAACCTTATGGAAGAACAAAATCGGCTTGGAGGAGTCCTCAAGCGCGCACAAATTTCAAATTGTTGAATCAATTCGTTGTATTTTATTTTAAAGAATTCATACCCCATAATGGAGAGGACAAAGTCCATCCGCAATTTAAATACCTGCACCATAAATCCCAAAGGAAAGAGCCAAGCCAATGCTTAGCCTCCCGTTGAAGGTTTTTACTTACAGTAGTTAAATACCTGCAACTTAAATACCTGGACCTTAAATCCCAAAGGGAAGAGCCAAGCCAATGCTTAGCCTCCCATTGAAAGTTTTTACTTACAGTAGTTAAATACCTGCAACTTAAATACCTGTACCTTAAATCTCAAAGGGAAGAGCCAAACCAATACTTAGCCTCCCATTAGAGGTTTTTACTTACAGTAGTTAAATACCTGCAACTTAAATACCTGTACCTTAAATCCCAAAGGGAAGAGCCAAGCCAATACTTAGCCTCCCATTGGAGGTTTTTACTTACAGTAGTTAAATACCTGCAACTTAAATACCTGTACCTTAAATCCCAAAGGGAAGAGCCAAGCCAATGCTTAGCCTCCCATTGGAGGTTTTTACTTACAGTAGTTAAATACCTGCAACTTAAATACCTGTACCTTAAATCCCAAAGGGAAGAGCCAAGCCAATGCTTAGCCTCCCATTGGAGGTTTTTACTTACAGTAGTTAAATACCTGCAACTTAAATACATGTACCTTAAATCCCAAAGGGAAGAGCCAAGCCAATGCTTAGCCTCCCATTGGAGGTTTTTACTTACAGTAGTTTAAATACTTGCAACTTAAATACCTGTACCTTAAATCCCAAAGGGAAGAGCCAAGCCAATGCTAGGCCTCCCATTGGAGGTGTTTATTCACTGTCATGTACTTCCTATAATTTAATTTTTGAATCATCAAACCCAAAAGATGAGTAGGTCGTAATACTGCACAGAATTCGTTAACACACTCCCTCTTTCGGCTTCAGGGAATCTTTAACACTTTAAAAAATATAACAAATAAAAATATATACCATCCATGCATCCTATTTAAAAAGTAAAAACACAGAAGTGAATACCCTACTAGAGCCTTAGGAATAAACCAAGCCTGAGTTGCCGAATTAGGATAGGATATCCATGAAATTAAGGTACCGAAAGGGCATTAGTTTTAATTAACTAGTGTAACCAATTCCCCGAGCTCATAATCTCTGGTTCGCAGGAATAAATTAGTTCTCCCGCTAATTTAGTTAGGTTTCTAATCGACCTACCAAGAACGATTAGTGGCGACTCCAAATTTCAAAATCATTTAAACAAAAACCAAAGTTGCGATTCGGTAGGGCTTGGGAGGGTCCGCGTTAGGTTAGTCAAATCTAATTAACATAATAATCCGTTAACCCCTTTAAAATTTAAAATTTTTTTAGAGGGTCGCGACAGACGCTGCTTGAGGTCACGGGACCAAGATGACGATGCTCGGGTTTCATGACCTAGGCGACACCGCTTGAGGTTGTGTGACCCACGTGGCGTCGCCTAGACGACAGCCCTCGCCTAGGCGATTAACCCCTGATCAGACTCTCGCCGACCAAATCTCTCTCTTCCATTTCAAAGAAGATAAGCAGTAACTAAAGAAGAGCAAAATCAAAAAATTAAGAAATGTATGGGAATAGTTTTGGAAGGAAAAAAAAATATCTTTTTAGCATTTGGCCAAATGTTGTCGCGACCTAAAAATCACGGCTAACAAATTAGCAAGTTAAATGAACTAATCTAATTTGAGCTCTTTCAAGTCCTACTGAATTGCAACTTAGGTTATTTATTTTATTCAATTCGAAGCCGCCACTAATCATTTAGGATAGGTCGATTAAAAACCTAAATAAAATAGTGGAAGAACTATTTTATTTCTGTGAACTAGGAAAAAAGAGTCCGGAGACTTCGTTCCATTAATTTGAGAAAATTAATGCCCTTTTGATACCAAATTTCATGAAAAAAAAAAACTTTTGATTGATAATATGAATGACATGATTGTGTTCCTTTTTTATTTTCTTTTTAGGAAAAATGACACGAATGACAATATGATATGCAAAGGATGATTTTTTTTTTTTGTATTTTTCGGATTAAATGATGACTATTATGAAAACATGACTTAAAATGAGTTATCATCTAATTTAATTTAAGAAATTTATTCATCAAAATCCTAATTTATATTAGATGATATTAATGACATAAAAATAGGATTTTGACATGATTAACAATGGAAAAATGAGAATTAATTTTTTTTGGGTTTTTACTTAATGAAACAAAAGATTAAATGCGAAGATTTGAACAAAAATACCCATAATGCACCTTTGAATTTCAATTTTCCCGATAAATTCACTCATTCCTAAAGATCTGGGTTAAAGTATAATTTTATCTGCTATATCCTTGGAGATTCGAGCCAGTATACGGATAAATGTATATAATAATATCATCCATTGTTAGTAAAGAGCAAAACACGATATTCTATATTATATTGCCATACCATTTCACAAGATCGTGGCTAATACATGGAATTTATTTTCCGAAGGGACAAGGCATAATGGAGCATATATTATGGGCATGTTTGTTTGTAAATGTGCAAAATATATAATAAAAAAACAATCACACAAACATGGCCAAAGATAGACAATCAAACTCGTCTTGAACTTATTTATTTTTTCAAAAAAAAAACATGAGAGGGGTGGGGTCGAAAATATTAGTGAGGTCCACCTTTCCTCATCTAAAGTTCAATTTTGATTTGAGAAAATTATCTTTAAAGATTAGAAATCAATTCAGATAATTCTAAAAAATGGATAATTTATCTAATTCAATCAAATCCTATCCTCAAAGCAAGTAAACTCAGAAAATTTTCAAGAAATAAGATAAGACAACCATCAAATAAACATCTCAACCAATTCATAAGCAGAGATAAGAATTCAAAGAAAAGGATTACATGCAACAAATCTGATATTATCCAATTCAAATATTATCAAAGATTAAATAAAGTTCAATTTGATAAACATCATCCACAACTAAGAAAAAAACATTAGAAAATCATTGGATAATATCACTCAACCAATCAAGAATGGAATGCAAACCAAAGATTATCCACAACAATTGGACATTATCCAATTCAAATATTTCCAAAGATTAGATAAAGTCCGATTAGCACGATCCTTATCCACAACGAGGAGATGTCATCAAAATAATCACAAGATAAGGTCATTCAACCAATCAATGTGCAAAAGATAATGATAAAGGAATCATCCACAAGTGCAATTCGGCCAAGAGAGATAGAGTGCTGAAAACTCTGTTTTGATTAGCAACAATTCATTCTTTTCAAACAATTCAATTTGATCTTACGAAAAAGGCTGGTGAGTAATCCTTACTTGGGAAAAGACATGGTCTCAATTTTTAATCAATTCTCAAAATTATATAAGAAGTCAACCAATTCATGAACGAAATAAATTTGCTAAAAAAAAAATCAGTCCTTTTATGCAACATCTATTTTGGGCATAACTTAATGAAAAGATTAAAATTTTCCACTTTCAATTGCAACTCAACATGTGATATTATACACATATGCAAGTTACCAAATTAACAAGCAAAAAATGCAATCAAAAGTTTGGGAAAAATTACTTTTTTCCAAGCTAAATTCCAACGCGCATGCAATCCGGAAATTTTGTCCAAATTTGCACTTTTTGAGCTCGTTTCGTTGCCAAACGATTTGACGCATGTAGTAACAAAGCTAGACCTTCAAATAATAACGAAACGAAGGCTGATCAACCTTGAATTGGGGCTGAACAGAGGTGGATTTGGTGCTGGACAGAGCTGGTCAGTAGCTTGATCCCCATGCGCCGCCTTGAACGACCTTGGGATTGAACGGTGGAGCGCCGGATGTGCTTCGGGCGGCTAATCAAGGCGACGACAGGGATGGCTGGAACAAGGACGTGGCCAGACGTTGGCTAGACGTGTTGTTTAGGAAACCAAGATTTTGCACTTTAACTGCATCGCATGGACTCCTTCGACTTCTCTTTAATTGCACCGCATGCACCTAGTATGCCTGGTGTCCTCGTCATTCTTTGATTTCACAGCATGGACTCCTTCGGATCTTGACTCCATTGTATTCCACTAAGTGATCAATGTAAAAGAATTTAAGTTTATTGAAATTCCTCCAAACCTGTAAATCGTTGCCCCCGAGGCGTAGACCTTGGTCTGGGCTGGCCACAGGAGATTGGCCGGGACTGTGCAGTCGTTCGAGACGCTAAGATAACCTATGGAAGGTGGAACTCAACTGGGAATCTGCCGGAATTCACTTCAAGATGCTGGGTGGTGATCGGGAGCACTTGAAGGACAACCAGAAGATTTAAAAAAAACGTGGTGATGCAGAGGCGTCAAGCTCGTTCACGGAGGCGGCAGTATCATGAATCAACCAAAGGAAAAGAATGACAATTTTTTTCCCTCTTCTTAGCATTCTCTCTCGCGTGTTCTTCTCTGGCTTATTGTGCACCAAGCCTCCCGCTCATGTGCTCTCTCTTTCTTGCGCTCGCAATGTGATTGCCGCGTATTAATTATGTGGCCTCCCCTGATATGAAGGCCTGAGTGTGTTTTATATACTCAAAAGATAGGGTTCTCAAGATCCCAATGGGCTTATCTATAGCATTATTTTTAATGTAAATAAGGCTTTAAGGGTCATCAAATAATGCAGATTTTTCGAGCCCAGCACCTCACGTATGTATGCAAGATTTGAGCCGTCTTATGTTTGTGACCTTGGCCAGATTCCCAAACATGGACTCGGCCTTGCCCAATTTTGACAAAGCTCAAAATTCCTATGAATTTCGGACATCGTGCTAAACAATTGAGCTTGCCAAATTTCTGATGGGTTCTCGGTTGTTCTAAATTTTTGCACCTCTTGCCCTGTTCAATTGCTTGTCAATTTAAGTTTAATTCCTTCCCATTGATGCAAAAGAGAAATAAAATATGCAATGCATAAAAAATTATTTTTTGGGGGGAGAACTAAAGTTAATTCTCATTTTCTTTAACAAAAAAAAGCTAAAGTTAATTCTCATTTTTATGCAATATAAATTATTTAAAAGAAAATCAAAATTTAGGTATCAACAAATACTGAAAACCCAATGCTAATTTCTACCAACATTGGGCTTTCGGTATTCCCAGGGTCAGCATTTGGCCAAATGCTGGCCTATTTGGTTCAACATTTTTTCAAGAGGCTTTAGGGGCTAAAAATCCATTAAGAATGCTGAAACTCGCCCTAAATTAGTACCAATGCAAAATGATTTACGACTAAATTAGTACCAATGCAATTGATTTACAAGAAAAAATTATACTTTTGCCATCGCGGAAGCAAACTATTGTACGCTGTTATTAACACTATGCTTCCCTCTATTTCTGTTGGAGGAAATAGCGTTCTGATTTTCAAGTTAGGAATGTATACATCACCCACGTTTCCAACTAATCAAATATGCATGTAGGTGGTGTTCATAACTTGTATCGTGCCAATTAGAGATCTAATTGGAGAAAGTTTCTTTCAACCACGAATGAAGGAAAGGATGATCCTTACCTTAAAATATTCTGAATGAATGAATAGATGTAACTAGATAATTTGAAATGATGCATACATGGCACATTCTAGAACAAGTAAACACTCTTGTTTTCAGCAATTAAATAATTCAAAGTTTGTCTTGCAAACATAAATAACTTAATAGAGTGGAGTTAGGTCAGGGGTCGTTGGAAAAGAGAATGCAAGTTCATCATATTAATCTGCCCCCAACAATTTCCTCTCATTTTCAACTTCATCCTAAAGTCACCAAGCAACAAAACAGCCTCAAAAAGTTCCGATCCCATTGCAAAAGTCTCTTGTCTTCTTCATTTCTCTTTCCTCTCTTATATTTATGTATACCTCACGCAATGCCTCGCACAGTTACTCTCAATTGAATTGAATTGTCAAAAAAAAGTTGTGGACGTGTGTCTCCCTCTTTTGCTTTTTTCCAACATATCACTTCAAATTGTACTAGCAAATCTTGAAAAGATTCTCTATCTTCTTTTCTTTTTTTTTTTTTGCATGAAGGATATTAAGGATGGATGATTGAAACTTCTGTAAATGTAGATGTAGGGCATGTAGTATTCATGCAATATATCATGCTAAACTTCGCAACTAATTAGAAGAGATTTGGACCTATGTCCTATCGTTTTTTAGCTATAGTATTAAGGTGGGGAGGAATCCCTATCACTTGGTTCAATTATAACTTATACAGATTCTATTTGAATGACATGCCTTTCTCGATTTCTTAACCACTGGTTATATCTTATGCAAACGTTTTAGCTATAGAGAAACATTAGTATCAATGGCGATTAGTACATTTTAAAAGACACTGTTTGGTACATATTTTTCGTACTACTTTAAATTATAAAAAAAAAAGGGTGTTGCAGTTTAAAAGGGGTTTGGCAAAAAAAAATTATAACTATTGTAGTTTATAGCAGCAGTTAGGAACCACCTCATCGGACTTTAGGGTTCTGCGATTATATGTATATTATTAAACATATAAATTACAACAATTCAGAGCACAACTACAATTTATTGAAGATTATATCAAATGAGCTCTTATTCTGTAACAGCCCGAGTCCATTAAAAGTTAAAATATTGAATAATATAGAATGATTTAGTACTAAATCCCAAATGCTTACATATTAACCACATTACCAAAACAAAGATCTTGAAATGATTGAGATCGACATGTTATTCATTATCATCCTAAAGAAATAACATTCATCGTTATCTAAAACTCTGTTTATATTGCGAAAAAATTAATGTTTTGGAAAAAATTTTCCAAAAAATGATCTCTTCCTTTCGGTAAGCTTAGTACTCGAGGGAGGATAGGAGGATGCAGTCTTTATATCTCTTGCAAAAATGAAAGAACGAAAAGTATTTTCATCACTCACAAAAATTCTTAGACATAAGGTGCTATCGACGATGAAAATATTATTCACCAACTGATTAATTTAAAAAAAAATTCACGAAACAAACGTAGTTTAAAAATATGTGAAAACACAGAGTTCGAATCTTTGACACCCCCTTCCAGTAAAAAAAAAAGTGAAAAAAAGTGATAATTAATTTTATAAACTACCAGTAAAAAAAGTGACCAATGACTTTTTCTCAAATAACTTGTTGGTAGCTTGCCAATATTTTACGAAAGTACCGAAATCTTTATATACTTTGCAAATTAGCAGTACTTTGAGCGTCCAAGTACGCTCGTGGCCCTCGAATATATATATATATATATATATATATATATATATATATATATATAAAGGGCTTTGTGAGAAAGACTAGGTTAAACATTGGCAATCAAACAAAACGAAAAATATAACAATAATAACTTCTACTAGCAAAAGTGCGCATGCAATTTGTGTATGCAAAAAATTATGAGGAAAATTACGAAAAAATTTTTTTAAACATGTTACAAATGTGTCGATGGAGTTCTAATCTTTTTTTTTTATCAATTTAGTCCTATATTTTTTGTATTTGTATTAATTCAATTCATCCAATTAATTTTGACTAGAAATTAATGATGCGGCGTCATCTACTCTAATGTAGATAATATTTATTAATGTTTTTCCTCTTTTTTATCTTTTTAATGTTATCTTTTTTTATTGTGGCCTACGAAGTTCGACCTCGCCGTCACTCAGCAAGTCGGCCTCACCAGGGCTAGGCTAGCGAGGCTTAAGCCCTAGCTGGCAGAGAGAGAAAGAGAGAAGCATAGGAGAGGGACACAATGTAGGACAATGTCATTAAGTAGAGAGTATGACAAATGTAGCTGGTCCCAGGTTCGTAACTCTAGTCAAAGGAAGGAAGCAACATTAAAACTAGGTCTGCCGTTTTACCAGCATCGTGGGACTTTGCACTTTCTCTCTTCTTCTACTCATTGTTCGCATTTATATCCGACACCAAGAATCTTCCTTTCCAATTATATTTGCTCATCCATTTTCTCTTTTCATTATTATTATTTTTTGGTCGGATGCTCATCCATATTCAAGGCGCAATTTATTGCCACTTTTATTCGAATATGTGCATGTGCGGCAATTGAATTATGTAGCGGGAAAATTGTTTTCGTCAAAGGTCCATTCATGGAATGAGTAAAGAATCAAACTTGAAAAAAAACATGTGGAGAAAATATTTTCGGTGAAAGTCATTTTCGAAGAAAACAAGGTCAATTATCAGATATTTGGTTGTGTACCTAAAAATGAGATGAAAATTTTCATGATATCTAGATCTCCAATGTTGCTCATTTTTCTCCCTTTCTTTGTATTGTTTTTCGAACAGACGTTCATCCATGTTTCATTTAATTCTTGTCTTTTTTCTTTCTCTGTGGAATTATTACACTAGTGAACTTATGGGAGAGACTAACGTAGGATTGGAATCAAACTAGAATTAAATTATCTGATTAACCGGTATTTGTTATTTGTTAACCGGTAAGGATTGGTTGAGGGGATGGAGGCGGTGGCACTCTCCCCGCCGGCGAAGACCTCACCCAGATATGGGCTCATCTTGAGATTAGCAAAAATCGAATAGGTTGAATTTGTTTCGGATGTAATGTCCCCGAGCTAGAAGCTCAGCTAGATTCAATGAGCTTATGGAAAATGAGAGATTTTACCTCCAGTCAGGGATGTAGACTAATTAAAAGGAGCAATCACGAGCTGGTGTGTGTGTATATATATATGAGATCAGCTTATGTTGAAAAATGTATAGAGCTAAACGCCAACCAAATTATGTGCAGGCATGGAGATATGTGCAAAAATTGGTATTGAGTATTTTGATTCTTCGAGAGCACCCAACCAAAAGTCGCAACTGTTCGTAATTCAAACTCAACAGATGCAAATGTGAGGAACAATTGCGAAAAATAAACACTTGTTTGGAACTCAAGATGCCCAAGTGCTTAGTCAAGATGAATAAGGGCATAGCGAGTCCCAGATGAATTGCCGAGTAGATAGATCATTCATTGGACAGCTACTGTATTGGTTTGGTGATGTAAACTTCGATCCGCTCCGCAAAGGTAGCTCATGCCCTACCCAATCATCAATCTCAAGCAAAAAAAAATAATAACTCAGGGGAGAGAGTGATGCCTCTTGACCTTAAAAGGGAAAGGTTTGATACTCCGAGCCTCAGGACTCTTGATTCTGGAGAAGCGAGACGTTGTCTACTATCTCATTCTGGAACAACAACCAATTTGTATCGAATTTCATCTCCCGGACAAGTAAGGTCACGTGTTCATTGCTTAGCCCAGGGTGAGAATTCTAATAATTCCTAGGGATTTGCAGCATGTCATCTTTCTGTTAACTTCCCGATGTGGGACTTGTTCCAAATACTTTTAACATTACAAACTACAGGCACAAATTTTTTTTTGAAAATTCAGTTGATTATATATCCGATTATCGATCCTATAGTTTGATCGGGGAAAAAATTGATCATTTATTTTGGCATCGATGCCCACATCATATCTTTGGTGGAAAATTGACCTAGTTAGTCTTAAACCTTATCCGATATTTCAAATTTAATCTTTTTGGTCAATTTTCATTAAAAACTATTGACGTAGCAATGCGTTATGTAGGACGGTTAGCGATCATAGGAGCTTGGAATATATTCCCAAATGCATCTAAATTGTCAGATGCGATGAGATTAAAGTTTCATATTTGACGGTCCAAAAGCTTTAGAGGGGAAGCCGCTGGCTCCCACACAATCAATCAAGCGTTGCCTTTGTCAAGTCATTGTCGAGTGCACCGGACAGAACCCGAAACCCACCAGAAAAATATTACCAAACACAACATTTATATTTTATTTTTATTTTTTAAAAGAGGACAACACGGATTTTTGTCATGGACTGAGCCACACTTCACGCATGAAACCAAACTTGCCTAAATCATGAAATGAAATGATGTCATGCCCTAAGTCATAGGACTTCCCCGATGATTTTTCCGTGACCACAGTAGAGTTTCGTAAAAAAAAAAAAATTGTCGTGTCGTGTCATGCTCGATGCTCCTGGTTTTAGATTTTTCCTGATTTATTTTCAATTGATTTTTATATGCCCAATGAGATGGAAAAGTGTTACCATCCTAAATTGCGTAGCTCCGTTTACATGATGAGATGACTGATGGATGTGTTTTCGTTAAATCCCCCATGATAGCATAAAAGTGCAATTTAACTCAAGACATTTTGCAATATAAAACGTAAAATGAGGGACGTCCGAAAAATTTGTTAAAACTTAAATTAGGGTCACTCTATATCTTCATAAATTTATTGGACACATTATAGTGACCTTGATTTTCATGGGGAATGTTTAGTTTGGTTAAAAGATTTCGAGTCTGGTGATAAATCGGACGAAAATTAATCAGCTTGTGTTTTCACGTCGTGAAGCTGAAATGAACAGAAAAGGTGAAACTAAATCTCATAAAGTTCCGAAAGGATATAATTGTAAACTATCGTAGTGCAAAATTACAAGTCCATGTACAGTATTTCACATTTACAAGAGGAGTATGTGTAACGTTTTTTTTTTCTGTACATCCCATGTCTAACGTCATTGCTAACTAATTGCTAAAAATAAAATAAGAAAGCTACTAGTCTGACAATACTGTAGTAATTTTTGACCGCACGATTTTTTAATCAATGAGTGCTTTATACAAAACACGCTATGATGGTATATGGATCTACGGTTAATAATGTATGGTCCCTAACAGTACTATTAGGGAAGCATTTCCCGTAAAAACAACTCATATCGATGATGTTAGATACAGGACATGTTAAAAAAAAAAAAGATTACACATTCTGTGTACCTAATATTTATCCTTTGCGAAAATTCATCCCAGATAAAATTTAATAAAAACGGACTCGAGAATATCCAATTTGAGATGTACGTAAATAGTAGTCGGAAGAAAAGTAGTCATTTCCTTCGCTCTCTAGAGAGAGATGGGTAGATCGTGCTTGCACTGTCAACCCTATAAATGACTGCTATTTTAAGTGACTTCTTTCAAGTGGTATTCACGGAAATGAAAAGTATTGAATGGTCGTAAATAAATTCGCCAGTTGGGTCAATTTTCACTCCGTCACTAGTGGATTGTAAGCTAGGTGCCCTTAAATGACAAGAGAATTATTTATTATTATTTTATTTTTTTGGTATGAGAATAACCCATGAAAACTAAAAAGCTTGTCAAATCCTTCAATGAAAAAGGAATTTACTAGTGATACCAAAGAAGAGAGATTATCGACATTCTTTGGGATATGATGCAAATATCATATGGTCTTCTCGTGTAACCCAAACCAAATCAAATGTCCTCGTTTGCTTCTACCCAAAGGCAAAGTGTTGCTACCTCTTAGCTAACACCCAACTGACCTCTCTTGCTGTTCAAGTTGGGATTCATGTAGGGCCTTCAGAGAAAACGCAAGCCCCTTTTTTCAAAAAAAAAAGAAAAAAAAAGATAGCAATAAAAAATTATACAAATTCAAAGAATAACTTGGAAACCAGCCAACGACACCACCAAACAACCCAAAAGTCCTGGTTGTTTAAAACCTAAAAGGACCTTACTCCAAATTATAAAAACGAACTCTCTTCTCTAGCACTAGGTGAGATATTTTCCAAAAAAATTTTAAAAAACTGACAACGTAACAATATAATAATACAATCTCAATATAAGTATTATAATTGACAAAAAAAAAAGATTAACTAATCATAACGAAACGCACCTTTAAAATGTATAACATTCTACCCTTATACTATCACAATGTCACAGGACCCTTTTCACAAATTAATATCCATTAGTGTATTATAACATTCCATATAGTTGAATATCAATCCTCAATTTAACACCCGAATTTTCCCATTATTACTAACCGGAAAAAAAAGGGGGAAAAAAGAGAGAGAGAGTCACATGATCCAATGCACACAACCCTTTTGATGTCCCTTTCCACGAGTCATCAACACCAATTCAAAACCCTACCGTGCTGACTCTTCCTCCATCACTCACTGTTGACGTTTCAACTCTGCTAACTCAGATCTGCTGCAGGGTCTGCACTCACAAACTATGCCATGTAACAGAGTTGATGAAGACAAGGCACCATAATCATAAAAAAAACAAAACAAAAGGAAAAAAAAAAGAAATATTATCAATCCTGCTGTACACAAGGAAAAAAAAAAAAAGGAACTTCAAACATTTGAACTCCTTAAAAGTTAGAGCAACCCAACCACTCCAAAAAAAAAAACAAAAACAAAAAAACAACATAAAATTTATAAAAGAAAATGCTAACCCAACTTCTTGAAAATCTAGAGAGGTAAAACAAAGAACACTCCTAGCAAAACAGATCAAATGCTAAGAAGATCCACCGGGGGCGATTGAGGCGCCGGCTGTTGTTGTTGCTGCGGTTGCTCAACCTTCCCATCTTTCGTCGCGGAAGACTCGAGTGCCGAACCTTGTGGGGGCGAAGACTGCGCCACTATTGAATCTCCCTTGGCCAAGCCCGGTGGCGGCGGCCTCGGGCGCTCGGTGAGTATCTGGACGACCTCTCGCATCGTGGGGCGCTCCACCGCCTGCTCCTCCACGCACAGCATCGCGACGTAGAACACATGCATGGCCTCGTGGAGCGGGACGGACGGGAGCCTCGGATCGAGGACCTTCTGGACCTCCTCCTTGCTCGAGTTCGTCATCTTCCGCACCCACTGCACAATGTCCACTCCGTCCCCGAACTCTCCAACCGGCCTCCTCCCGCTAACTAGCTCCAGTAGAACGACCCCGAAACTGTAGACGTCGCTCTTCTCGTCCACCTTGAGAGTGTACGCATATTCTGCATAATTATTAAACAAAGGACACCAAGTATTAAGAATCCTCCAGGCAAATCAGAGAATCAAACAAGCACAAAGTCAAAGATTAGTTGACAAATTTCTCTAAATCAATTGACAAATAGTCCTTGTCAAATTCTAGGCCACAATAGCGGATGAGAAGTCTCATTTGTCTTTGGTGGCTTAGGCCTTTAGGGTGGACCGTCATATAATTCATGTGGAAAGCTGCATCAATCTTTACTTTCGGGCTGTCGAAAAGGATTGATTGTGAATTTTTTCTAAGTGTCGGAGAAAGAAAAAAAGACAATTCATTGTAGACAGCTTCTTGTAACATGGACATAGGGGTCAAAAACAGGGCATGAACAAGGAAGCAACTTGAGCGCACATATGTACCTAACATTCAAACAGTGACAGTAAAATCTCAGTCAAAGGTCAGTTCAGCAATTCCTTTGATCATTGACCAAGTGAATATCATAGCCTCTAGTACAGATTTGAGTACTTCCATTTCAAAAAATCAATCGAAGCATCTATTATAGCACTTTGTCACTAAGTTTCGAGATCGAATCGTACCTGGCGCTATGTACCCATATGAACCGGCGATGGCGGACATGCACTCCGATGTGCCCGAGTCCTGTAGGAACTTCGCAAGCCCGAAATCGGCGACGTGAGCTTCGTAATTCAAGTCGAGGAGGATGTTATTCGACTTCACATCCCGGTGGACGATCAGCGGCGAGCAGTCGTGGTGGAGATAGCACAGCCCCTTGGCGGACTCCACGGCGATCTTGTACCGCGTGTCCCAGTGCAAGTGCCCGCCTTTCTTGCCGTGCAGGACCTCGCCGAGGCTCCCATTGGGCATGTACTCGTAGACCAGCAGATTCGTCTCGTGGTTCGAGCAGAAGCCAAGCAGCCTCACGATGTGGCGGTGCCGGATCCGCCCGAGGGTCTGGATCTCCGCGTTGAACCCGTGGTCGTGGGACGAGCCCCGACTCATGGCGGGGAGTCTCTTCACGGCGACCAGGTCGCCATTGGGCATGGCCCCTTTGTACACGATTCCCGCGCCGCCCTTCCCGATTATGTTATCCTCCTTCAGGCTATCCAGGATGTCATCAGAGGTGAAGTCCAGGCGCTGGAACGCGGTCAGTTTCCAGGCTCGGGACTCGCCCGCCTTCTTCAGCGACCGGGCCTTGATGATCGCAGCAATCGCGAACACGATCGAGCAGACAAGCAACCCAATCACAAGCAGTAGCTTTAGGGAGGCAGAGAGTGGACCCTTAGCATGTGGCGGATGAGTCCCATTCAAAACCCCGTCCTTGCAGGGACCCAAGTAAGGACCACACAGATCAGGATTGCCCAAGAACGATGTGTAATTGAAATAGCTGAACTGACCGGTGCCCGGAACCAGACCGGAGAGATTGTTATAGGAAAAATCGACCGATGTCAAGCTCTGCATTGTGGATATTGAGGTAGGGATACTGCCAACGAGATGATTCTTCGACACGTTCAAGTAATTCAGTATCCTCATTCCGGTGATCTCATTCGGAATCGCACCTGAGAGGTCGTTCCGGCTGAGATCAACGAAAGTCAAGAGCTTGCACCGGCTGATCTCCGGGGTGATTGGGCCCGACAGCTTATTGTGGCTGAAGTCCATCTTGGAGAGCTGCTGCAACCGCCCGATCTCGGCCGGGATCGGGCCCGAGAACTTGTTGCCGTCCAGGAGGAGCTTCTGGACTCCGGAGAAGTTACCAATGCTCGGCGGGAGAGACCCAGATAACTGGTTATTGGAGAGACTAATCTGACCAAGAGTCGCAGAAACAGAGCCATCAGTCACAGGAAACTCACCCTCAAGAAGATTGTCCTGCAACTCGACCTGAGAGAGCATGGGGAGTCCGAAGAGCCCCTTCGGAATCGACCCATTGAGGAAGTTCTCGCCCATTCGGATCCTGGCCAGAGACCGGCACTCACCGAGCGATTCCGGGATCGGGCCGAGCAAGAAATTCCCGAGCGTGATCAATGTGTAAAGCTTATTCCCCTTACACATATCAGGAGGCAGAGTGCCGGTCAATTTGTTGGAGGAGAGATCAAGAAACTGGAGATTCCCGTTCCATCCGAGCTTCTCAGGGATGCTTCCGGTGAAGTTGTTCTCCCACAGCTGCAACACCTCCAGCTGCGGCAATTCGCCGATGAAGTCGGGTATCGAGCCGTGGAGCTTGTTCCTGAACAGGTTCAGGAGGGTCAGGTTCTTGAGCTCGGCGAAGGAGGCGGGGATTTCGCCGGACAGCATGTTGTTCGACAAGTCCATGGACTTCAAGCTCTTCAGCTGGCCGACCTCTTTGGTCAGAGACCCGGAAAGCGAGTTCACCTGAAGGAACAGAGTGTCGAGTTTCTGCAGCTTGCCGATCTCCGGCGGGATTTGGCCGGAGAGCCCGCAGCTCGCGGCGTCGAGCCGGACAAGCTCCGTCAAGTTCCCAATCTCCGGCGGCAGGCCGCCGTCGTAGCTGTTGTAGTACCCGATGTAAAGCTCCCGGAGACTCGTCAAGTTCCCGATCTCCGGCGGCACTGGGCCTTCAAGCTCGTTGCCGGAGATGGCCAGGTACTCCAGGGACTCCCAGCGGAAGTACTCCAGCGGGATTATCCCGGTGAAAAAGTTGCCGCCGAGGTGGAGGTGACGGAGGCTCGGCATGTCGGCGACAGTGAGGGGCAACTCGCCGGTCATATTGTTATTGTAGAGGTCCAGGACCTGGAGCCGCTTGAGGAGGGAGAGCTCCTTGGGAAAGGTGCCGTTGAAGACATTGTTGGAGAGGTTGAGGAGGCGGAGGCCGGAGAGGGCGGAGATTTGCGGGGGGATGTGGCCGGAGAGCTGGTTGGCAGCGACGGACAGGTTGGAGAGGAGGCGCACGTGGGCGAGGTCGCCGGAGAGGGCGCCGGAGAGGTTGAGGCCGGAGATGTCGAGGGAGACGACGCGGCGGCGGGAGTCGCAGGTGACGCCCAGCCACGTGCAGTGGCTGGTGGAGGCGTTCCAGGAGGCGAGGGAGGAGCTGGGGTCGTCGGTGATGGCGGACTTGACGGAGAGGAGGGCACGGTACTCGGGGACGGCGGCGGCGAGGGAGTGGAGGCGGTGGCGGTGGAGATGGAGAAGGAGGAGGAGCAAGAGGAGAAGCCGCATTTTGGTGGGTCGCTGTCTATGTGAGAAGCTCTGCGTTGTGTGTGTGTGTGTGTCTCTCTCTCTCTACTCTTGTCCTCTGGTTTTAGAGAGAGAGAGCGAGGTGAGGGAGGGAGGAGGAGGGAGTGAGGTGAGTCAGTGAAGGGTAGAGGGGCAGAGAGACCAGAGAGAGTGATTATATTGGCTCTCCCTTTTAAAAAAAATGGATTAGTTTATTCTTTATTTTTATTTGGCATCAGGATAATGATTATTTTCTTTTTCTTTTTTTGGTGAGAGTGAGAGAGTACATTTTTACAGATGCGATGCCGTTTTGGGAGGTGTAATATCGGTGACTTTCACTGTCAAGGGCAAAAAGGGAAGATGAAATTGTACATACTTTTATTTTCCTTTTCTATTTGGAGTTTTTTTTTTCTATGAGCAAGGATAAATTTTATTCTCATTTTTGTTAGTGTTTGGCTCAACGGAATGGATTTGAGTGATGGAATGAAATGAAATCGAAACTCTGATTTTTTTCCGTTTGATAATTTGTGAAAATGAGAAGGAATGGAAAGTGAATTCTTATGTCTAATTACAAAAGAAATATCACGAGAATTAAATATGCTTGCAATTATTTTAATGACGGCGTTATCACAATATGATATAATCCTAATTTACTAATAACATAATTCGCCAAATGTTGGGCTAAAATCATAATTCAAAAATTTATAGTAATTAATGTGTTGCTTTTCAGTTTAATTAATACTTGGATTATATGTTTTCTTAATTCATAATTGTAAAACCAGTTTGAAAAATATTAACACAATAATTGGTCATGGTAATTGATATTTTACTTTTCAAATTTGGTAATGGTACTATTAGTATTTCGTCCATTATAGCTTTTTATTAATTAATAATCTATCTTTTTTCCTTTTAATTTATGTAAAGCGCAAAATTGGAATTGAATCATCATTCCTTCAGATCCTCAACATAAGAATTCTCATCCCTTTGAACCAAGCACAATATAGTTCCTTTCTTATTTTTTAACCCTTGTTTTTTTTTTTTCAAATTATGTTGTTGAACGTAAATACTTTATCATGAAACCATGCACTTGGAATGACTTCCCGCAAGGTGATTAGGTAAATTAGCTGAAAGTACGTGGTACTTTCTATTTTCAAGTGGGCCCCGCGATCTGGTGGATAGAACTAATTTAATGCGAAAATATATTTCAGTTAATTAATTATTTCAACATCATTATTTTTATTTAGTTGAGACTTTTTTTGGGTGAAATATAATAGTATTTCTTTGGTAATATACCAACGGCTATACTCATAGTGATTTCCCTTTTTTTTTTACTTCAATCGTTTCCAAGCACCTAATGGTATTTGCAACGCGTTTGAGGATTCAATCATCCATAAATGATATGATTTCTTATACATATCCCTCTTTAATTTAAATGGATCGCAAAGACAATTTCAATAATACAAAACCTTTATTGGTCCATAGTCTAATCTAGGTGAATCCATTAGATCGTTTTGTTTATTTGTTCATATATTTAATACGCACGTGAATCTTGAATTGCCCTATGAATCAACAATACAAATCATCAACTAGAAAGATAAATTTTTTAAAAGAATCTTCAAGGAAAAACAGATCCTTTTTTTTTCATATTAGTGTATCATGAATGATAGGATCAATCGTACCACTAGGCGAAAATATCACAATATTCCAATTTCTCATCCTAGTCTTAGATTTTGCACGATAATCTCATAAATGGTATAAGTTGAAAAAAAAAACACTTCTATATATAATATAAAAGATAAGTTAGAAGACTAATAAGTTTTTCCATTAACTATATTTATAAAGTAATAAAATAGAAAAGGACAAAAAAAAAAAAAGCCTAAGCTATATGAGATCCTATGTTGGGTTTCTCTCTTGGTTTTCCGAAGATGTACTTTAAGCTAAGGAGAAAATTCCATCGACAGATCCAAACAAACCACTCAACTTCATAATTCACATCACTTCCGTGTGCTTTTATCATCGTCCCTTAATCTTGTACGGAAAACATCATTTTCTAACCATTAGAAGCTATTTATGTGAGAGTCGATCAAATATGTTAATATTTACATATTAGGGGGAGACTCCATTCATAATGGGAATTGATAGTCACCACTATTTCTTTTTAACACTAGCGAGTTCTTCGATCGAATCCTTGGATTGAGCTAGAGAATCATGAAGGATTTTGTTGTCTCTGCTGGTTGAGAAATTATCACATAAGTATAGTACATGATTGTTGACACCTGATTTTTAATCATTTTTTCTATTGCTAAAGTAATAAAAAATCCATAAAAATTCATAAAATTGAAAAATCAACTTTGGGGACCTTAGCCAAGCCTAGGGAACCAATTTTGACCAAAAAACGATTTTTCATATTTTCAGTATTTTTACGTATTTTTTATTTATTTATTTTCGAAAATTAATAGAAAATCCATAAAAATTCATAAAATTGAAAAATCAACTTTGGGAACCTTAGCCAAGCCTAGGGAACGAATTTTGACCAAAAAATAATTTTTCATATTATATATATTTTAATTTTTTTTTAAAAAAAAATACAAAAATATTTGAAAATTTTGGAAAAATAACATTTGAGGCCAAAAATACACAAAGATAGTTAATATTTTTATTTTAAATCTATTTTCATATTGGCCATCGCAAATTCAGAAAAATCCAATTCGAGTCACGTGTTCCTTAACGAGTATAATCTCGAATCGGGCCTAAAAAAATTTAATTTGAGTCAACTTATTTTTAACTTTCACTTTTTATGAGTTGTGACATTGTCTTCTAATATTTTAAATTTTCATCTTGGCCCAATTATACCCAGAATGACTTAATTTTGCAAAAGGGCTTTAATTAAATTATGCATTATTTTCAGCGACAAGAAATGAGCTTAAATTTGACATGTGGTAAATTTTGGTGTGTCAAAAATTGTAAGGAGATTTGGACTTAAAGAAATATATTTTTTTCAGGGACTGAATTGTAAATACTTAAAATTCAAGGACTAGAGTGCAAATACCTAACTCTTGAAGGATTATTTTACAAATAATAAAAAGAAGAGTTAGTGGATAAATTAGAATAGAGAAGGGAAGATGGAGATGAAGAAGAGTTAGTAGAGAAATTAGAATGGAAGATAAGAATAGAGAAGGGAAGATGGAGATTAAGAAGAGTTAGTGGAGAAATTAGAATGGGAGATAAATATGGAGAAGGGAAGATGAAGATGAAGAAGAGTTAGTGGAGAGATTAGAATGTGAGATAGAGATGGAGAATGGAAGATGAAAATGAAGAAGAGTTAGTGGAGAAATTAGAATGGGAGATAGAGTTAGTGGAAAAATTAGAATGAGAGATAGATGAGTAGGTTATAAAAGGAGGAAGAAGTGAGTTTGAGAAAGGATTCTTGAGAGAGAAAATTTGAAGTGTTTGGGAGGATTTTTTTTGGAGAGAAAATTTTGGATGTTTGAGAGAGTTTTGGGAGATTGAAGAAAAATTTGAGAGAAAGAAAATACCAAAAGAGAGAGAATTTTGAAGATGATGGGAGTTCAAAGCTAGGGATTATCATCACAAATTCCTTCATCGATCAATATAAATCAAGAGTTCATCCTCGTCAACGAGCAAGCAAATTCGAGCTAAGTGTTTTTATTTATTCATTTGTTTATGGTTTTACTTGCAAATTAGCACAAATTGTATACACTTTCTCCATCTCCTCTTTTTTTTTCCATATTTTATGTCAGGAGAAGGATATCTTTACGTCAACAGCAAAAATCTCGTCGAGATGCAAAAATCGGCCCAGACAAGCTCCTAAGCTGTCCACCGATTTCTCAACTGATCTGTGACTAAAAGTCCCTCTTAATTCAAAAGAAACTCTCTATATTGGGAATATAGAGAGCGAAAATCAATTATAGAAATCCCTCCCAAAAAAATGGGAGATAAGTACTCTTTCTACTCTTCTGGTTTTAGGTGCAGATTAGCACATATTTTGTATACTAACATTTCACTCTATTTTATGTCAGGAAGCCGCAGCTTTATATCAATGGTCAACCCTATGGAAGCACAAAATCGGCTTGGAGGAGTCCTCAAGCGCGCACAAATTTCAAATTGTTAAATCAATTCGTTGTATTTTATTTTAAAGAATTCATACCCCAGAATGGAGAGGACAAAGTCCATCCGCAATTTAAATACCTGCACCATAAATCCCAAAGGGAAGAGCCAAGCCAATGCTTAGCCTCCCATTGGAGGTTTTTACTTACAGTAGTTAAATACCTGCAACTTAAATACCTGTACCTTAAATCCCAAAGGGAAGAGCCAAGCCAATGCTTAGCCTCCCATTGGAGGTTTTTACTTACAGTAGTTAAATACCTGCAACTTAAATACCTATACCTTAAATCCCAAAGGGAAGAGCCAAGCCAATGCTTAGCCTCCCATTGGAGGTTTTTACTTACAGTAGTTAAATACTTGCAACTTAAATACATGTACCTTAAATCCCAAAGGGAAGAGCCAAGCCAATGCTTAGCCTCCCATTGGAGGTTTTTACTTACAGTAGTTAAATACCTGCAACTTAAATACATGTACCTTAAATCCCAAAGGGAAGAGCCAAGCCAATGCTTAGCCTCCCATTGTAGGTTTTTACTTACAGTAGTTTAAATACTTGCAACTTAAATACCTGTACCTTAAATCCCAAAGGGAAGAGCCAAGCCAATGCTAGGCCTCCCATTGGAGGTGTTTATTCACTGTCATGTACTTCCTATAGTTTAATTTTTGAATCATCAGACCCAAAAGATAAGTAGGTTGTAATACTGCACAGAAGTCGTTAACACACTCCTTCTTTCGGCTTCAGGGAATCTTTAACACTTAAAAAAATATAACAAATAAAAATATATACCATCCATGCATCCTATTTAAAAAGTGAAAACACAAAAGAGAATACCCTACTATAGCCTTAGGAATAAACCAAGTCTGAGTTGCCGAATTAGGATATCCATGAAATTAAGGTACCGAAAGGACATTAGTTTTAATTAACTAGTGTAACCAAGTCCCCGAGCTCCTAATCTCTGGTTCGCAGGAATAAATTAGTTCTCCCGCTAATTTATTTAGGTTTCTAATCGACCTACCAAGAACGATTAGTGGCGACTCCAAATTTCAAAATCATTTAAACAAAAACCAAAGTTGCGATTCGGTAGGGCTTGGGAGGGTTCGCGTTAGGTTAGTCAAATCTAATTAACCTAATAATCCGTTAACCCCCTTTAAAATTTAAAATTTTTTTAGAGGGTCGCGACAGACTGGCGACTCCGCTGGGGACAGAGATTTTTAAATTTTCGAAAAACGATACCAATTGGAATACTTAAATTTTTTCGAAATTTTAAAAGTCTTAGTGGACTTAGGCCAATGAAAATTTCATGCATATCTCGCTTCTGGCGATATTGTTTGGGACTCATTCTATAGGTGTTATATGTTTTTGCAGGATGGGAGTTATAAGGGGCGGAGTGTTTGGCTAACCCCTTTGTTTTGCAGGCTCGGTGTTGGGTTTATTTGTTTAATTTCGCACATTTTTAGAAGCGCTGTTTTGATATCAATTGTTGTGCATGTCTTGCATACTCTGAGGATCACGACACCTGCACACACAAGCGTCTAAACCCAAGTCGCGAAATTCTTCCTAGAAAACCATAGATAGGGATCGAATATGTAAAGCTCTTGCGTCGATTGCGCTCGGGTTGACCATATTTTATTCCGCTCATTATCTGAATTGACAATTCTTCCCATTGTGATTTGATTGCGCGGAGGGTAAGTTTGTCAATTCAGATAGTGGGAGCCTTTTTAGGTCCATACCTTGTCTCTCCTTCTTTTATTTTCTAGAGTCCACTCCTCACTTGAGTCATGCGCATGACTATGTGATTTGCATTTCTCCAAGGTAAAAGTAAGTTCTCTAATTTTATCTTGTATTTATTTTCGGTCGGTCCATGCTAGGTGTTAGTTAGTTATTGAGCTTGATATTACGACCATTCTTTTTAAGAGAAAATAAAAATTAAATTTGTCCCTCATTTCTTTTAATTTTTTTTTTTGAAAAAATGATGTAAAAAAATCCCTTCATGGGAATTTTATTAACCAATAAGGGATTTTTGTCATATTTTTATTGCTTCAATAAAAATGAAATTTTCCTGAAAAAATTTTCCTCTGAAAATTTCAATAAAAAGAAAAATTCCTTAAAAAAAAAACTCTAGTAGACATCAAGTGATTTTATCACATTTTTCAAATTATAAAAACTTGCAAGAAAATTCTTCTCGAGAAATTCGCTCATGTTTTTCTAAGAAAATTTTCTCTAAATAAAATTAGACTAATTGACCAATAAGAGATTTTTGTCATGTTTTTTTCTCTCCAATAAAAATGAAATTTTCCCGACAAATTTTCCTCTGAAAATTTATTTCGATAAAAAGAAAAATTCCTTTAAAAAAACATCAAGTGATTTTATCACATTCTTTCAAATTATAAAAACTTGCAACAAAAATTCTTTTCGAGAAATTCGCTCATGTTTTTCTAAGAAAAGTTTCTCTAAATAAAATTAGGCTAATGTCTCGGGGGAATTTTGTTAACTAATAAAGGATTTCTGTCATGTCTTTCCTGCTCTAATAAAAATAAAATTTTCCTAATAAATATACCTCTGAAAATTTATTTTGATAGAAAATTCCTTCAGAAAATTTGATCAAGAGATTTTATCACACTTTCCAAGTTATGAAAATCTCAAGAAAATTAGTTTTTGAAAAATCCACATGTGACCTCCTAAGAAAATTTCATTTGATTTCTCAACAAAATGGAAGAATAAAATTAGACTAATGTAGGAATCATGGGCCGACCTTTCTTGCGTCATGTACTAATTATATCCTTTACTTTTGTAGGAAATCCCAAGTATCCCAGGCGGGGGTAAAGTTTAGTTCAATAATGCACACCACGAATTATTTTTAGAAGTACGAAAAGACAGGAAATTGCTGATTTCTTAATCCTGGGGGCAAGTGAGGAGGTCGATCCTTTCGAACTCAGACATGTGTCAGTTAATGAACACGTACGGGCCGTATATTCTGATATGACAGTGGATTTACACCGATTAAACACTGGGGCATATTTAATGTATTGCAGAGGATCCCACGTCTTTTGAAAGACAATAAGGATTATATAATCAGGACCCATGAAACAAGTACCTTAACCAAATTAAATCAACTAGAGACCGGTCTTAAAATTTCCTCGGATCCGAAACACGCGGAGGGTTTTTAGAGGACCGAGGTTCTATTAATGAACGTGGCCCATAGGAATTTCTCCCGACGCTACAAGCGACCGACACGAGCAAGTGGACGCCGAAAGAAACAAAATATGGATAAAAGTGGGCATACAACAGGTGGCTGGATTTATTACCAGCGCACTGATCGAGTTGTCATAGCGTTATTGTTCGTGATCTCAAGATGGATAGTGGGGGCCACCGCCGAACCCTTCATCAATGTTCTCGATATCATCGTCTGGAGCAATTAAACAAGAACATCAAGAAGAACATTAAGCCTCGACATCTTCTGTACCTCAAATCATTCTGTTATGCTATGCGGAAGAAACGATAGCAGGAAAATTTAAAACAAAAAAACAAACAAAACACGTGAAGCTTTTCTTTCATTCCATTCATCAAAGAGTATTACAACAACTCACTGGGGAGGAAAAGTAAAGCCAAACTGGGCCCTGATAACCATTACGAAAGAGCTCAACTGACTCTCCAAACAGTTGATGCTCTGGATGCACCGGGCGCTCTCGGGATCAAGTTCCGCGAGCCTAAAGAAGAGGCGATCGCACTTCTCTTTAACCTGGGCCATAGTGGCCTCGTAATGCTCAACGGCAAACTCCAGGTCCGGAATCGCTGCCCTCTCGAAAGCAATGTCTGCGGTAATGTCATCAAGTCTCTCTTGCAGCCAACCGCATTTGCACCTCATCACAATATTGCCCGGCTCCTGTTCGGCGTAAGTTCGGACCAAGGCCAGATGGTCCACCAACTTTCCCCTCTCACAAACCAGCCACGAAAGCTGATCGTTGGCAAACTTGAGGGCCTTCTTGTGATTATCAGCCATAAATGTGACTATTTCCAGACGCTCGTGCTGGTCTTGGTAACGAGCTTTCACGACGACAGTCACAAGGACCATCTCATAAGCGCGGTTATAGGCGGCCAGAAAATTGATGAAGAGGGTCGGGAAGTTCCGATACTCCCTCCCCAGTTGGGTACCCTCAACGGAAGCAACGTCTACGGTCCTGAATAGACCGAGGATTTCAGCCTCAACAGTAGAGTTTTGGGCTATATGAGCGTAACTTCTACCAAGAAGATTTTAGAGTCTCTCCCACCCAGCCAGGACTTCGGCAGAGAACGTATGGTTAGGAGAATTGGCCATTTTTGAAAGCAGATCACGAAAGAAAGGAGGAGAGAGGCGAGGCAGATGATCGGAATGCGAAGGTGATAATCTGCTTCAATTTAAATAATGATTTCACAGGGGCAGTCCTTATTGGTCGAGTTTTTTCTATCTACCATTCTCTGTCGGCAACACCCCCGCTGGCTCGAATTCCAGTCAAGCGGCAACCTCAAGCTGAGCAGACCCGACGTCTCTGCAGAAAAGTTGGACGGGCTGCCACCACTTTGAAAAAGAAAGAATAAAAAACGAGCTGAGTGGGAGACAAAGAAATTTTCGGCAGAAAAGGAGATACGACTCGTCTTTATTGGAGGACCCGCCAGTAAATCGACGGTGGAGATCTTGACAAGGGCCCTCTACCATGAAAAGAAAAAAGGAAGACGAACTGAGCGAGAAACAAGGATTTCCCCTTTGATCAAAAGCTGAATATCAGATTTTCTCCCTCGAAAAATCTAATAGCACTGCCCGTGAAGAGGGAAGTCGTTGCTATTGCCAGAGAGAGAACTTGTCCTCATTTGATAGTGAGAGTTCATTCGCAAGAACTCGCAGGAGAAAGATAGAGAGGAAGGAGTTCTCGTGGGAGAGGAATTCAAAACCTTCACCATCAAAGCATCGGCTTTCAAAGCCTGTTACGAGAAACCATCGACGATCCCGTGATCCCTCAAGTCCAAGAAGACATCCTGAGGCGGTCTCGAGTCGGCAGTCCTAGATCCAGAAATATGTCGAGCATTAGGGAAACGGGCGCATGTTCAACCCTGGTCGAAGCTAATGAAGTTCCTTACCCTGAGGGTCTACCAGTCATGGCCATTGACGGTAATCCAGTCTCTCTGTCAATCCTTGTTACCGTATTAAGAAAATGCCGGTATAAGGTTGTAGCTCAAGCAAAGGCGACAGAGGCCTTAGAGATATTAAGGAGGAGTGGTGACCAGTTTGATATCGTCCTCACCGCCATGGTAGGGATTGACATGGATGTTTTCACTCTCTTGGAAGTCATCAATTCTAAATTAAACATGCCAGTCCTCGTAATATCGGCAAGCGATGATCAGCAAGCCATAATGAAGGCTGTCTTAAATGGGGCCCAAGACGTCGTAACGAAACCAGTTAGGGTTCAGATGCTTCAAAACATATGGCAGCACGTGGTAAGGAAGCAATTGCACGACCATGAGAACAAGCATCAAGCCTTCAATTTTGTTCCAAGCAACTGGAGAAAGAAGATGAGTTGGTCTCCCGAGCTGCATCGTATGTTTGTTAATGCAGTTCAACATGTAGGAATCGATTCGGCACGGCCGCAACATATACTGGAAATTATGAACGTAGAGGGACTCACTAAAGCAAATGTTTCGAGTCATCTTCAGAAGTACAGAAAAAGGGTGAGAGAACACAATGCAGCTCAGAATCAAGAAAACCAAGGCGGGACTGATCCAAGCCTGAATGTCGAGTCTCCTCGCCACCATAAGTTCCGCGGGTTAGCATGGGGCGAGCCACTTCCCATCATCAACCAAGCCAGTAGCCGTGCCATCAATCCTCCAGGCGTTAATCAAAGTATCCCCCAGAATCACCCTAATGCTCTTCAAGAGTATAGACCGCAGGGGCAGTGTATTCAGACTCCTTGGTCTGAGCACCAACCCGTGGCTAGAATTCATCCCATGATCAGCGCGCCTGCGCAGCCAGAGAATCAGACAAGAAATTATCCTGAGCACTTCCACTTCTTTAATCCTCGAATGGAAGGAGTTTTTGGCAGCAGGACAGTTGGTGATCCCCACACTTTCTCGAGTAATGATGAAGGCTCCAGCACGAGAAGTCAAATTGCTCATGGCGAGGACAGAATGAGAAATCTACCGCCAGCATTTGCCAACAACAATGCCCAATTCGAGCATCAGTTGCTGGAAGGTTCAAGAGATTACCCAGATGATGAGCTTACTGCCCTAGTCAACCAGTTTAGGGTTGACAGACGTCCCAAGCCGCGATCAGGAGCCAATGAGTAGGGACTCTCAAACATCGATCATCCACACCCGAACCAACACGAGACTAGCTGATTATCGAAGAGCCACAGGAGAGGCAGAACTGACCTTGAATAAGTGCACATTTTATTTCATGCTTAATTCCTCTGCGTATGATATTTTCCAGCTTTCTAGGTGTCTCGATTTAATTCAGAGACAAGGGGGCAATTTATTTATTTTTTTTATCCCGTCGAATGCGTGAATCCCTTTTTATGCTAGATTTAGGGCGGATCAATTTGTGGTAACGTCGCTGACTGCCATAATGAGAAATGTTGAATGGCCTCACGTAGGGAAATTTCAAGTGAAATGCCCAGGCGAGCTCGAAGACGGGTAATTGTGTGTCGTTCCAATTTACCCTCAATCGTTGCAAAATGCTAAATTGGATTTGTTCCATTCTCACCCAGGGAATCGCAAAGTGCCTCAAGAGTGTCGCAAAATGAAATGACCCAATGGAACGCGATAGGACTCATTTGCCTCGAAGGTAACCTTCAAATTAAAGGAGCCCTCCGGTCCACGGACCCGATGGCATAGAAAATGATGATGGTCCAAGGCAACCCGAAAGAAAATAAGGCCCAACTAAGCAAAGCACTTACGTGGCAAGCTCAAAGTGAAGGGCAACTCGGGACATACAATTCAATCCAGTCCAAATGAAGGAACTTCCTCAATTCAAATTCAATAGAAGTACACACAAGGGTAAAACAGTATCGTTCCAATTTTTCTAGAATATGAAGAACATATACTGCCGCATTCTCTTTCATTTTTGCAGGGGAAGCCTCTACTGGCCAGATTTTCCTGTCTAACATTCCCTATCAGTATCACCTCCGCTACTCGTCTCCAATCTCCAGCCAAGCAAATCCGACGTCTCTACGGCAAAGCTAAACGGGACGCCACTACTTTGAAAAAGAAAAGATAAAAAATAAGCTGAGTGGGAGACAAAGACATTTTCGGCAGAAAAGAGATACGACTCGTCTTTATTGAAGAACTCGCCAGCAAATTGACGGTGGAGACAACAACAAGGGGCCCTATCACGAAAAGATGGAAGGAGACGAGCCGAGCAAGAGACACGATAAGAAAAGAGGATTGAGAAAGGCCGGACCCTTGGAAGAAGCAATACAATTGCTAAACTCACGTTTAATTTTAAAAGAGACGCCATGCTCGGAAGAGGGTCTTAAGGCATAGGCAATCGCTCAGAAAAATTCAAAGAGAGTGAAAACACCGGAAGCGAGTAGCAAATCTTGAGAAATCATCAACCAAATCAAAGATGTCTCAACCCAATACTCCCGAGAGCTATCATTGCCTGCTGAATATGGGAGAGGAAGAGTTCGAAGCCATGTTTGGGATCGAGCCTATGGAGCCTGGCTCTTCCGCCGACGACGTCCAAAATCTCAGTAAAGATAAGGACAATAACGGTAAGGGTCAAAAGAAGGGTTACCGTCGCCATACTAAGGAGCAGGTACAAAGGCTTGAGGATTTCTTCAGAACATGCCCTATGCCAGACGGCAAACAGAAAATGGAACTGAGTCAAGAGTTAGGACTTGAACCTTTGCAAATCAAGTTCTGGTTTCAAAATAGGCGAACCCGAATGAAGGCTCGTCATGAGCACAACGAAGCCGAGTTTCTAAGAGTTGAAAATGAAAACCTCTGAGCGGAAAACAAGATGTATAAAGAGACTTTTGACTCCGCCACCTGCCCCAACTGCAATAGCCTCCTCCTCACCCTCGATGAAATGCATGATCTGAGGATCGAAAATGCACGTTTAAGAGGTGAGTTAGACCAATTTATAACAGGATCGAGTTCTGTTGGAGCAGAGTACAAAAGGACCAATGATACTGGATCAGTATCAATACCTCCCGAGGAAGAAGGGACATATTACCACCAAGCGGACATTGACGATGATCTTTTCGCCATAATCAACCAGTTTGATATCGGTAAAGTATCGGGACTGTGATGCACTTGTTCAGCCAGTGACCACCAGACCTTCTATATGGCCGATGCATACCTAATTTGGGATGAAGCCAGCTGATCATGGGAGAGCCTGCAGAGGAAGCGGAACTAATCCTGAATGAGTGAATGTGTTTTATTTCCTTGCGTGATGTGTTTTTCTGCTTTTGTGAATGTGTAAAAGCAAGGAGTAATAATCCGACTTCCTCCTATTAAATGCTCGAATCCGCCACCTCACCAACCTCGCGACGAATTGATGGCGAGTGAAAATCTGCATAAACCTGAAGGGTAACTCCGTATCGTTTCAATTTACCCTCAGTTGCTCCAAGTTTTAAAATTAAGCCCCTTCTATTCTCAGGAAATTGTAAATCGACCCGAGAACGCAATCATATCCGAATACAGGTTGGATAAAATTTGGGGGCAAATCAACTTATGGGCATTACCACGGGATAAACAGCTTCGGACAAAGGAAAGTACAAGCGAAAGACGCGAACAATCTCAGAAATGGGTAATTCTGTATCGTTCTAATGTGCACATAATCATCTCAAGTCTTGAATTGTCTTATTCCATTCTTAACAGGGATTGCAAATTACCTCGAGAAATACCGTAACATGGCCCAAGGTGATACAACAGAGCTGCGTTATCCCCAAGGATTAACCTTTGAAAAGAAAGCCCCATGGACACCTACGGTCCAATGGACCGAATGGTATGGGGGATGACAGTAGGTCCGAAATATTCCGAGTTCGATCCCCAAGGGTGGGGAATGTTGTATGTATTATAAATAAATGAAACAACTTTTTGTGCATTTCTTTTTTTTACAAACAGGAATACTCGACGAGTAATATCAAAGTCAGTATTTTACCATAGTCTTCCCATAATGGTGAGGCGCCCAACAAAAGTCGAAGAAAATTCAATCCAACAAAACTGGTAAAAGACTCGTGCAAGACATTCAAGATGAAGGGTAAATCAGTATCGTTTTCAATTTATCCCTTTTAATACTGGCTGATATGTCTCTTTTTCTTTTTACAGGAAATATTTACACTAACATTTAACATGTTGAAGGAGACAAATCCAAAAGAAAATTATGATCATCTGACAAGATCTATTCTGGTGAAAAATGGGACAAATTGATCACAAGCTCTGAAGCGAAAAAGCAAATATGTCTTCCTTATCTCGTTTGATTTCAAGAATAATTTCTCTGCTTTTTACAGGGGCATTCAACCGCTAAACCGTGGCGGTCGCTGTCATTAAACAAACCGAAATGCTCCCTCACCCATATGCTTCATCACGTAGAGACAAAGTTTGAGACGAACCACCCCTCGACATAAGGAGTAGGCTTCCCAATTTGTTCGGTCCGCCCACATACCAGGGGCAATTCAAATCCGCCCATATTTGCACATTATATAAACACACGTAATGCTAAAAAATTGTCACATCTGCATTGTGCTTACACAGTTCATGAATTATGTATGACTATTCCGTGTGTTTAACTTACCAACTCCAACTTAGAGCATAAACTGCACAGGAGACATCAAATGTGCAGAATGTGGCATGACAGGATGAGGAAAGGCAAACCATTTCCACGCAAGTCTAACATTTTAATTTACAGATAAACAGCCTTTCCCCAGAGTGAGAGAAGGCCCTTTCGGATTGAAGTCCCCCATTCAGATTACATTCGAGGCGTTCATACTATGAGAACCTCCTTAAACAGAATTGGTAATGCAAGCTTGACAGAATAGTTTTGCATGATCCATATTTGGATTGATTGCATCATGAGTTATCACACAGACTACTTCTAATCATTGCCGACTTGGTTGAATAGTTTTACATGAACCGATCAACTCATTGATGAAAATGCTTGCACATGTTACCTCTGATACTGCCTGACAGGCAACACATTCCCAATGTTCAAACTACCTTCCAAAGTCTTGAAATTCATTCAGCGATTATTGAATGAACAAGCCTGGTTGTCCAGAAGCCACCAGGGATTTCTTCCAAATTCTTAGGTAAGTATATCTTCAACCTGAACCTTTCAAAAGAATGAATTCTGACGATTGTTGGGGTACTCGAATCCATTGCGATACGTACAGGTATCCATCTTCTTTAATAAAGCATGATTTGTCTCAAAGACAAAAATGTTCGATACCTTTTGATCTCTGCCTCTTTGGTTTATTCCTAAAGCGACAGGAGAATATAATTTGGGTTTAAGTTTCTGCAGGATTCCTGATCTTTCCAGATTCCAGAATGGCACCCTTTGAGGTACACCAAGTCCTTCTTACAGGCAAAATAAGTCCTTCTTACAGGAAAACCAAGTCTTTCTTACAGGCAAATCAAGTCCTTCTTATAGGCACCAAGGCTTTCTTACAGGCAAATCAAGTCCTTCTTACAGGCAAACCAAGTCCTTCTTACATGCAAACCAAGTCCTTCTTATAGGCACCAAGTCCTTCTTATAGGCAAACTAAGTCCTTCTTACAGGCAAACCAAGTCCTTCTTACAGGCACAAAGTCCTTCTTACAGGCAAATCAAGTCCTTCTTACAGGCACAAAGTCCTTCTTACAGGCAAATCAAGTCCTTCTTACAGGCACAAAGTCCTTCTTACAGGCATAAAGTCATTCTTACAGGCAAATCAAGTCCTTCTTACAGGCATAAAGTCCTTCTTACAGGCAAACAAAGTCCTTCTTACAGGCAAATCAAGTCCTTCTTACAGGCACAAAGTCCTTCTTACATGCAAAGTAAGTCCTTCTTACAGGCAAAACAAAGTCCTTCTTACAGGCAAATCAAGTCCTTCTTACAGGCAAAGCAAGTCCTTCTTACAGGCACAAAGTTTTTCTTACAAGCAAAGCACCAAGTCCTTTTTACTGGCACCAAGTCCTTTCTACAGGCACCAAGTCCTTCTTACAGGTATCTCCATGTGGTGACCTACCATACGGGTCAAATCTCAATCAAAATTTAATCAGTAGAATCCTTTTATTAGGAATCTACCATGGTACGACCCACCATACGGGTCAAATGGTATGACCCACCATACGGGTCAAATTTTAATTCAATTTTTAATCAGTAGAATCCTTTTATTAGGAATCTACCATGGGTTGATCCACCATACGGGTTCAAGTTCAACCACCCTAAAGTTTTTTTATATAACGAATCCTTAGGTTCTCATTTCATTTTCAGTGGAACAATCATGTCACGACTCTTTTTATTTACTTGTATTGAGTCGATAAGAATCTAGGTGTCATCTCGTCTTTGAAATGAACCTCTACCGAGCTTCCTTTCAAAGAGGGGCAGCTGTTGACACCTGATTTTTAATCATTTTTTCTATTGCTAAAGTAATAAAAAATCCATAAAAATTCATAAAATTGAAAAATCAACTTTGGGGACCTTAGCCAAGCCTAGGGAACCAATTTTGACCAAAAAACGATTTTTCATATTTTCAGTATTTTTACGTATTTTTTATTTATTTATTTTCGAAAATTAATAGAAAATCCATAAAAATTCATAAAATTGAAAACTCAACTTTGGGAACCTTAGCCAAGCCTAGGGAACGAATTTTGACCAAAAAATAATTTTTCATATTATATATATTTTAATTTTTTTTAAAAAAAAAATACAAAAATATTTGAAAATTTTGGAAAAATAACATTTGAGGCCAAAAATACACAAAGATAGTTAATATTTTTATTTTAAATCTATTTTCATATTGGCCATCGCAAATTCAGAAAAATCCAATTCGAGTCACGTGTTCCTTAACGAGTATAATCTCGAATCGGGCCTAAAAAAATTTAATTTGAGTCAACTTATTTTTAACTTTCACTTTTTATGAGTTGTGACATTGTCTTCTAATATTTTAAATTTTCATCTTGGCCCAATTATACCCAGAATGACTTAATTTTGCAAAAGGGCTTTAATTAAATTATGCATTATTTTCAGCGACAAGAAATGAGCTTAAATTTGACATGTGGTAAATTTTGGTGTGTCAAAAATTGTAAGGAGATTTGGACTTAAAGAAATATATTTTTTTCAGGGACTGAATTGTAAATACTTAAAATTCAAGGACTATAGTGCAAATACCTAACTCTTGAAGGATTATTTTACAAATAATAAAAAGAAGAGTTAGTGGATAAATTAGAATAGAGAAGGGAAGATGAAGAAGAGAAGTTGGAGAAGAATGGATGGAGAAAATAAGATAAGAATAGAGAAGGGAAGATGGAGATGAAGAAGAGTTAGTAGAGAAATTAGAATGGAAGATAAGAATAGAGAAGGGAAGATGGAGATTAAGAAGAGTTAGTGGAGAAATTAGAATGGGAGATAAATATGGAGAAGGGAAGATGAAGATGAAGAAGAGTTAGTGGAGAGATTAGAATGTGAGATAGAGATGGAGAATGGAAGATGAAAATGAAGAAGAGTTAGTGGAGAAATTAGAATGGGAGATAGAGTTAGTGGAAAAATTAGAATGAGAGATAGATGAGTAGGTTATAAAAGGAGGAAGAAGTGAGCTTGAGAAAGGATTCTTGAGAGAGAAAATTTGAAGTGTTTGGGAGGATTTTTTTTTGAGAGAAAATTTTGGATGTTTGAGAGAGTTTTGGGAGATTGAAGAAAAATTTGAGAGAAAGAAAATACCAAAAGAGAGAGAATTTTGAAGATGATGGGAGTTCAAAGATAGGGATTATCATCACAAATTTCTTCATCGATCAATATAAATCAAGAGTTCATCCTCGTCAACGAGCAAGCAAATTCGAGCTAAGTGTTTTTATTTATTCATTTGTTTATGGTTTTACTTGCAAATTAGCACAAATTGTATACACTTTCTCCATCTCCTCTTTTTTTTTTCCATATTTTATGTCAGGAGAAGGATATCTTTACGTCAACAGCAAAAATCTCGTCGAGATGCAAAAATCGGCCCAGACAAGCTCCTAAGCTGTCCACCGATTTCTCAACTGATCTGTGACTAAAAGTCCCTCTTAATTCAAAAGAAACTCTCTATATTGGGAATATAGAGAGCGAAAATCAATTATAGAAATCCCTCCCAAAAAAATGGGAGATAAGTACTCTTTCTACTCTTCTGGTTTTAGGTGCAGATTAGCACATATTTTGTATACTAACATTTCACTCTATTTTATGTCAGGAAGCCGCAGCTTTATATCAATGGTCAACCCTATGGAAGCACAAAATCGGCTTGGAGGAGTTCTCAAGCGCGCACAAATTTCAAATTGTTGAATCAATTCGTTGTATTTTATTTTAAAGAATTCATACCCCAGAATGGAGAGGACAAAGTCCATCCGCAATTTAAATACCTGCACCATAAATCCCAAAGGGAAGAGCCAAGCCAATGCTTAGCCTCCCATTGGAGGTTTTTACTTACAGTAGTTAAATACCTGCAACTTAAATACCTGTACCTTAAATCCCAAAGGGAAGAGCCAAGCCAATGCTTAGCCTCCCATTGGAGGTTTTTACTTACAGTAGTTAAATACCTGCAACTTAAATACCTGTACCTTAAATCCCAAAGGAAAGAGCCAAGCCAATGCTTAGCCTCCCATTGGAGGTTTTTACTTACAGTAGTTAAATACTTGCAACTTAAATACATGTACCTTAAATCCCAAAGGGAAGAGCCAAGCCAATACTTAGCCTCCCATTGGAGGTTTTTACTTACAGTAGTTAAATACCTGCAACTTAAATACATGTACCTTAAATCCCAAAGGGAAGAGCCAAGCCAATGCTTAGCCTCCCATTGTAGGTTTTTACTTACAGTAGTTTAAATACTTGCAACTTAAATACCTGTACCTTAAATCCCAAAGGGAAGAGCCAAGCCAATGCTAGGCCTCCCATTGGAGGTGTTTATTCACTGTCATGTACTTCCTATAATTTAATTTTTGAATCATCAGACCCAAAAGATAAGTAGGTTGTAATACTGCACAGAAGTCGTTAACACACTCCTTCTTTCGGCTTCAGGGAATCTTTAACACTTAAAAAAAATATAACAAATAAAAATATATACCATCCATGCATCCTATTTAAAAAGTGAAAACACAAAAGAGAATACCCTACTATAGCCTTAGGAATAAACCAAGCCTGAGTTGCCGAATTAGGATATCCATGAAATTAAGGTACCGAAAGGGCATTAGTTTTAATTAACTAGTGTAACCAAGTCCCCGAGCTCCTAATCTCTGGTTCGCAGGAATAAATTAGTTCTCCCGCTAATTTATTTAGGTTTCTAATCGACCTACCAAGAACGATTAGTGGCGACTCCAAATTTCAAAATCATTTAACAAAAACCAAAGTTGCGATTCGGTAGGGCTTGGGAGGGTCCGCGTTAGGTTAGTCAAATCTAATTAACCTAATAATCCGTTAACCCCCTTTAAAATTTAAAATTTTTTTAGAGGGTCGCGACAATGATGTATTGCATTGAATATGAATAATTAGAAACGACGGGGCTCACCAGGGTTTACGCAAATCACAAAAAAAAAAAATTTAAATCGTTAACCTATTGTAGTTGTGTCAGTTCAGTGTTTAACATTTTTTTTTGTGCCAATTAAGTCGTGAACTTTTTGTGACAAAAAAAAAATCATGAATAGTTTGTAATTAAGCCAAGTTAGCTCTAACCTCATCTTTGGCCGATCGGCAAAGTCCGGCGATCAGCTCGAGGAAGAAGGAATGGAAGATTAAAAAAATTAAAAAATATTTAAATTTTTATTAAATATTGTTCATATCATTGTTGATCATGCTATGCAGCGATTTTTGATCAAAATTGATCAAATGAACTGAATTGACATTAATGCGAAAGGTTTAAGACTATATTGCCCAAAAAAAAGTTCGGTACCAAACTGACACTGTTACAATAAGTACATAACGTTTTTGGTAATTCTCTCCCAAATTTACCGCTCAATATTCAGAGAGTATAAGCGGAACAATTTCTCCTGCTTTGCCTCGTTCCTTTTGTTAACGTCCCGCCCCTCTCTCGATCTCCTCTTCGCACAAAGAGGCATGAACTCATTCAATCAGCCGGCACTTCTGCATCATTTAGATCCGAAAAAATCATGTGTGGACATGTAATTAGTGTGGTATCCAATAAATCAAAAAGGGCAATCAATTCAGGATTTGCAGTGCCTATTTCGCAACATTACGATTCGGCCCGTGGCCACTTTTGGTTCGTGGTACAGAGATTAATAATTTCAATTTTGAGTAGGAGGTGGCCATCGAGGACTCCTAGGGCTCAGAAATCAGTGTCCATAAAGAGCAATTAATTCCGAATTATTTCTCCATTATTATTGCGATAATTCATTGCAAACTTGTGCTGCATTGTGGCACCAATCATAGTTCTCTCGGGAAACATGTCCCATTTACTGTTTAGCATTAACTCTCTCTCTCTCTCTCCTTTTGATTAGCAATGATTTTAGAAATAAACATTAAACCGCTATGCTTTAGATTGATCAAAGCCAAAGTAAAACTGACATGGACCGGCGACATGCAACACGATACAATATAACATACCAACACATCATTTCTAAATAATTTAAGAATCTCGAAACGTTGAAACATATCGTATATTAAATATATCTTTTTATAGATACATGATAAATTATCATGAATGTATAAAAATATCAGCAATGAGTATTTATTTATTTATTTATTTATTTATTATTATAGGGATTCGCTACTAACTTTTTTTTAATAGCTAGGTATATTAATTTTGAAGTGATTGGATATATGACTTAAGAATTTATATTTGATAGATTTGTATTTTGACCTATAATTTATTGAAAACACTTAAAATGGACCTTGTGCATATCGAAATGACATGTTGGGAAGCTAAATTTACATGTTGCTAGTATGTCTGGAGCGCTGATCACATGTTTGTTGCATGTCAGAGAGTATCGAAAAGTGTTCAACATGACAAGTAGGCTCTCGAAGAATATTGGTCCTTCCTAGATTAGAGCTACGGATGGAAGCATTCCCTAATTCTCTTTTTCCAAATTATATAGGAGGACAATATGACACTAAAAAAAGAGTAATTTTACTAGTGTCTGAATTTAGTACTAGCAGTCATTTGATTTCATTTTGCTATATATTATTTGATTTCTTATTGTCACGCTGTAGTATTCGTTTAACTGATTACATTTCTTCCCCTTTATGCCACTATGTATATCCAAGATTGGATTGGTTTCGGGATAATATTGTAATCCGGTGTATTTAATATATTTGATATAGATTTGGATTCATAAAATCTCACTTTAAAATTTTTGGTTAATATCTCTTCCTTGTACATTATTTTCCTTTAATTTTAGAGCTCCTAAACTTAAGTTAATTATCAATGTGTTACCGTCATAATTTTGGTGTTAAATGTAGATATTGCTTAATAATGCTCTTTAGTGTTTTTGTAAGTAAGGTCCCGTTCTATTTTAGTGATTTACCTAACCAAATTTTGCTGTCCTTTCACCATGATTGGCGTGCATCTTGAGAATGACCATCGATAGAAACTCTATTGCCGTGAATTTCTCATGAACATAAAATTAACGAAAAATAATACAAATAATTCATAAATTTTAGTTTAATATGCAATATCGTTTATAAGATTTTAGTTTCTTCAATGTGGTCCTTGAACTTTAGCCCAATATACAATGTCGTCTTTGAACTATTTGTTGAAGTTGTTGTTATCCCACATCAATTGTGAATGGATACCGTATGCTTTTTATATTCATATAGTTTCTTTTCATCTATAAATTTAAGTATTTAGGTTGAATTTTTCTAACATAATATTAGAGTCAGTGTTATTCCTTTTCGTGTATGTAGGTCCATCCCCTATTAGTGAATTTTCTTTTTCACATATGTGGGTCCATCCCTTTACTTATAAACTTAAACTTTTGGGTTGAATTTTCTAACAATCGATGTAGAACAACAACAACTTTAACACTATTAATTCTCGTTTAATATGGTCCATGAACTTTTGGTGAATTTTCAATTTAGTTCATAAACTATATGAAAATATTTAATGTTGTCTCTGAATTTGAATTAATGGAAGAATAACATCGGATATTTTCATGTAGTCTAGGGCTTAAATTGAACATTAAACGAGTTAAAAATTCAGAAACGATATTGCATATTGAATTAAGGTTCAACGACCACGTCGAATGAATTAAAAATTTAGAGAAGATGTATATTGACCCAATGCATTATTTGTGTTTAATATCTCTGAGATTGAATTTTGAATGACCAAAAGTTTGTGTCTGTACAAGATAGCACAAGAGCGAATTAACTCTCAGACGATGGGGAGAGCAAATAAAAAAAAGACACGTGTCTCCCAATTCTGCTCTATTGCAAAGGGATCAATCTTCCACGAAACACAAGTTTTCAAGGTGATCGAGCGAACGGTATCTGTTAGCAGGCGACGGCGGTGGTTTTGAAGAGTTGAAATTGACGGAAATCGAATCTAACGACAAGGAAAACAAAGCGCCTGAAATTGAAAGTTCGAACACTAGAAATCTAAAAAGAAATTAAAGTGTAGGGCCGGAAACCTAGAGAAAATTAACAGGAAAAAATATAAAAAAATCACAAATCTACTACATTGGTATTGATTTAGTATTAAACGTCAATTTTATTTTAGATATTTTGCGTTTACGCCAATTATGTGATGTGACTCGTATGATTTAATCTTTGCTAAAATCATCTTCACTATGCAACACGAGCAATCCCCACATGAAATGACATACTTTTATAAAGTTAAACGTGGGCACTCATCTTTTGACTTTTTGCACTGGAATAGGATATAATATATGCCATTTGACTTTGGATAATTAGGGAAAGTTTCGCATGTAATGGCAAATTTCCCTGAATTTCCCACGTCACATCACATTTAGTCTCTCATTATAGGAACCCGAGCCTCGGATGCTTCGTGCCCTCTCTCCCTTTTGTTTCACTTGATTAAACTACACTTAATTATTCATTCTTTTCTACATTGCCCCCGTCTTAATTATATGACCATACATTATTTTTTTTTTCTTCTCGTGTCAAATGGGTGTGCAGTCAAAGGCACCACCCACTCCATACGAGTTCACAATACTTCATATATGTTAGTATCACATCAAGATCAAGTTGTGTGGAAAAGAAAAGAAGAAAATAAAAGTTAACTTTTTTCTGATGAAAATCATGAAATGGGGCCTGTGGCATTCTTCATCTTTGGTAGGGGCCCGACTTTGGGTGGGGGCGCTCGAGTGATATTGGATCACCTACTTACATTGACCATACAATTCCAAGAGAATCATAGTTGCTAGTAAAATTATTTTCCCCTCCGAAAATTTAGGGCCTTTTCGGCATTTCGCCAAAAGTGGTCTTTACTTTGCCCCTTTCGAAGGTCTTTTCCCCACTTTTATGACGGGAGAGCGCACGTACGAAAAGAAAAAAGAAAAAAAAAACCACCTCGGACGCATAAAATACGCTGCCAGCCAGTCGAACGGTTAAATATGTTTGAATTACTATGTGGGATCGACCGTGCTGATCCAATCATTAAAGCATTCGATGGGTTTTAGAATGTTGTAACGTTAATAACCCGTTTTTTCAAATTGGGTTTAGCATTAAAATAGTATATTCTTTGTTCAGCACATCGAAATGATAGTCCCACAACGATGACATTTTCAATTGAGTATCTATGATTTGTGCTTTGTATCCTATCGTAAGAGCTTGTATAGTTTGTCACAACAATCAGATTTTTTTTTTGGGGGTTTTACAATGGATTTTATACTCGGCTATGTTGAGAATGCATAAGATTGTCGAGCACGACGATTCCATACTTAATTTTTGCTAGATAAACCATTTTGCTCGAGAGCTTAAGTTGTCGGAAAACGGTTCTAAACACTCCCCTACGCGCGTCAGCCGATCCTTATCCACGCGGCACAAGATGTGCATGTAGCCACATCAACAAGAGAATCGACCAAACCATAAGAGAACATCAATTTGCAATTGCGTTATGCAAAATTCCTTTTATTTGAGGAAATAATGGATTTTCCATGATATTCCTGGTGGGCTTCAGGCCGGCCGAAGCGAGGTTTGACCGGCGATGTTCAGAAACGAGTAAGGAGGAGGAGGACCAATCGCTTCCCCCTTACTCCTCTGCCTCTGCCGCAGTCAGTCGGTGCGCTTGCATCATTGCGAGAGAGAGAGGCTCGCCAATGACTGGAAACCAGGAAGGGACACGTGGGCCCCCCAAAGTTGTGAAGAGAGAGAGAGAGAGAGAGGATGACTAAACAGTCCCTCCCTGCACTTTGACCACAATGCCCCTGACCTCGCGAGCTATTTACTGCCCGATGGCCGTGCTTGCGCTCTCAAAGGCGTTTTAGGTAAGGGAGGAAAAGAAAGAAGAGGTAACCTCGGCTTGAACCATTATTGGGACTTTCGGAAAGTGATGGAGATTGGAGATGATGGTGAATCAATTTTGGCTCGTTGCTCCGAAAGAGAGGGGGCTAAAGACAGATTGAAAAGACTCGAAAAGCGATGACTCAGCACGAGCAACTTTACTAATTGTCTCGAGATCATTGTAATTAAAGTTGATTTGAGCTCCTAAGACTTTTCGAACAGTGTGTCTAAGTCATATAATTTGTCCAAAAAATCAGTCAATTGCTTATGCCGGTTCCGTCCAATTTGAGAGACTGAAAAAAGCGACGTGGCCCCTTTTCCGTTGTTTTCGAAATAATTTACCGATGCACTTTTCTATTTTCTTACGAAAGAAAACGAAACTTACAAATCATGACGGCAGCTCCCAACATCTTAGCAGTGATCGCCTCTAAACACTTACGCTCCTTTGCCATATTTTTGTGGCAGTTTATGTTATCAAGAGGCAAGCTTACTGCATCTAAAACAAGTTCGATGTTATTTGATTACGAATATTTGATTTTCTTTTGTTGTATAAGTGTGGAGTTTTTCATACACTTGATGGGGACATAATTTATTGGAGAGTTTTGTTAACTCAACAAAGAAAGATTGTCATGTTAGAGGCTACACAGCTTCAACAATACAATTTACTTCTTTTTAATTTCATTTTTATTTCTCACTTTAGGAAAATAATATCTTGAGCTAAAAACTTTATTCGGCATCAAAAAGTAGGCATATCTACGGATGGTCTTGTCAATCTTAGATGACCCATTTCAATCAACTTTTGCATGTGGAGTGTTTTCCTAGATCTCCAAGCTGTTAAAGATAATGAAGTAGATGAGATTAGGTGTCTTTCTAATTGTTCACATATATGTGGCACGCCTTGATAACATATAAAACATTCTTACGTGGAAGTTCAGTGCATATGTTCTTTCTATTTTTTTTTTTCTCATGGAATAATGATGACTTAAGTTCTTTCTAATTAGGGCTGGCAATTTACGTCTTCCTTATCGTATTATATGGAAACATGGATAACATAAATAGGTAATCCAAACACAATACATACGATCAACTTGTCGGACTGCCTTGACGCAAACATGACACCCCTAATAAACTGAGTTACTTGACACGATTGATATCATTATAATATGTGTCACCATGTTAGATGTTAATGAGACACAATGCATCAAATTTTTTTTTAACTAATATACGTTAACCTATGTAAGCAATAAAGATGTACAACACATTTTATAAGGGATAAAATACAATACAAGTGCTATAAATTTTGTACGGCGCTTATTTGAATGCCACAATTTTTTTTGACCAGTTAAGTATTATAACTTCTAAAAGATGTCCACTTGTAATGTCAATCAATCATTTAAGTGTTAATTTGCTTTTTAAAATGTTTGCTAAAGTGCCGTAAATGTGATGTGGCATAATACTTGTAGTGAATGTTTTTAAGTTATAGCACTCAAGTGATCGATTGAAAAGTTATAAGACACTTAAGTGAACGAAAAAAATTATGGCACTTAAGTGAGCATCGTACATAAGTTATGACACTCAAGTGTTCGAAATAAAATTTATAACACTCAAGTGAGCGCCGTATGAAAGTTATGACACTTATGATGTCCTTATCTCCATTTATAGATAATAATTTATGTTAACACATTGCTAGACAATACACGTAATTGCAGTTCACATTACATGTAAGGTGTAGTATTGACTTAATCATCATTCTGTTTGTTGACTTTTGTATTCCTCAGCACTTCTTGATTTTACCGTTTACTCTTTCTTCCATTGGTATGATTTCTAAGAATTTTCGGGAGAAAAAATTAGGAAAATTGCCAAAAAAAAGTCATAAACTTATTACATTTTTTTCAATTTAATTTTAAATCTTTTAAGTTCGTCAATTTAGTCCTAAACCTTTTTTTTGTACGAATTCAATCCTAAATCTTTTGTATTTGTGTCAATTCAGTTCATCCGGTTTACTTTGGCCTATCAATGTAGGCGTGGGCAATTTTAATAATATTTTAATATTTTTTAAATTATTATATATTTTTATTTTTTCATCCTTTTACACCTCGGGACAACCACTAGGAGGGGAGGCCTCACTAGGTTAGATTTGGATGAGTTGCACCTCACCATTGTAGAGCCAGGGCAAATCTCGTTATCCCTAGCCCCCAACTTGTTGCCGCTTGATCGGTTGGAGGAAGAAGAAAGGGACAAAAAGAAAAAATATTAAAATATTATTAAAAATTATCTATGTTAGCGTTAGTGTTAGCGTCCACATAAATGCCACCAACATCCACGTCAGCATTGGTCTGCCAAAGTTCGTCGGATTAATTAAATTAGCACAAATACAAAAAATTTAGGACTACATTGACACAAAGAAAAAAGGTTTATGATTAAATTGATACATAACAAAATATTGAAGATTGAATTGACAAAAATGTAATAAATTTAGAAGTTTTTAGACAACTTTCCTAAAAAATCAGTTAAGTATGAGTGTTAAACATGTTAAAACATTTATGATCATGTCGTATTGAAATAAATGACGCGTTAACTTAAACGTGCTTATTCGTATCTCAGCATATAAAGCGGGTCAACCTATATATTACACCTCTTTTTGAAATAATTTTCGATGCACTTATCTATTTTCTGACGAAAGGAAATGAAACTTACAAATCCTAATGGCCGCTCATAACATCTTAGTAGTGCGGGCCGTAAGGTAAGGTTAAAACTTATACTCCCTTACCATATTTTTTATGGTAGTATATATTATCAAGAGGCAAACCTAATACAAGTAAAACAAGTTCAATGTTATTCGATTACGAATATTTGATTTTGTTTTGTTGTATAAGTAAGGAGTTTTTCATACACATAGTTAGGACATAATTTACTAGAGAGTTTTGTTAACGAGTGTCCCATACTTAATAAAGAAAGATTCTAATATTAGAGGCTACACAGCTTCAACAATACAGTTTACTTCTTTTTTACTTCCCTTTTTATTTGTCACTTTAGAGAAATAATATCTTGAGCTAAAAACTTTATTCAGCATCAAAAAGTGAACATATCTACGGATGATCTTGTCAATCTTAGATGGCCCATTTCAATCAACTTTTGCATGTGGAGTGTTTTCCTAGATGTCCAAACTGGTAAAAAAAATGAAGTAGATGAGATTAGGTGTCTATCTAATTATTCACATACATGTAGCACGCCTTGACAACATATAAAACGTTCTTAGTGGAAGTTCAATGCATCTATCCCTTATAATTTTTTCTTATGGAATAATGATGACTTAAGTCCTTTCTAATTAGGGTTGGCAATTTTGTGTCTTATTTATCGTATCGTATCATATGAAAACATGGATAACATTGATATAGCTAATCTGAACACAACGCGCACAATAAACTTGTCGAATTGCCTTGGGATGAACATGGTGTGATTAGTAAACCGGGTTACTCGACTCGATTAGTATCATTAACCGGTGTTGACAAGACACAATACATCAACTTGTATGTAAATATACGTTAACATGTGTAAGGGATAAACACATCCAACACATTTATAGATGATAATTTATGTTAACATCACTAGACTATATATATAATTGCACTTCACATTACATCTAAAGTGTATTATTGACTATTATACGTGAACATGTTAACATGCACTTCGTTTTGTTTGATGACCATTGTATTTCTAAATACTTCTTGATTTTACCATTTACTCTTTCTCCTACTTATTTCTGTGAGTTTTTAGGATAAAATTAAAAATCAGTTAAGTACGAGTATTAAACATGTTAAAACATTTATACTCGTATTGAAACAATCGGCACATTAAATTAAACGTGCTTAATCGCATCTCAATAGATAAAGCCGGTCAACCTATATATTGCACTCCTTTTATCTTGTCATTTGTCATATGAACCCGCTTACGCCAAATTCAAACTTGTTTAATTGCTTGTCATGTCATGTCGCATGATGGAAACGGATCGTGTCCAGAATTGCGGAGTGTTTAGCTAAGGTCCCAAGGAAAAATCGTGGGGTGCTCTTGAAATGCAAAATCCTGGTGTACTTTTCTAATATATCCGTTGAAGTAGATCCTTTCTACCTTCTTAAATTGAAGCAAATGTGGTTGAACGGATGGTTGCCTTTTCTACGTATGAAAAGTTAGTAAAATGTCCTTTCTAAAAATAATGAAGAGGACCAGATAATTGGAAAATCATTGAAAAAGTCTTAAACTTATTGCATTTTTGCCAATTCAATCATAAATCTTTTAATTTTACTAATTCAATCATAAATCTTTTGCATTTATGCTAATTCAGTCTTATACCTCTTATATTTGTGCCGATTTAATTTATCTGGTGAACTTTGACTAGCTAACGTTGGCGGGTTAATTTTTAATAATGTTTTAACAGCAATCTTCCACCAATCGAAGTTTCGTGCATTTCAGATGGTGGTAAAGTGAGACCACATAAAGAGCTCTTCCTCATTCAGTCAGATTCTTCAGTAAGATATGGTTTGACCTTTTTCCTTTTTGTTTGAATCTTCATATAGAAAGCCGGCCTTCCTCATACTCCTCCCCTCATTCATTGAGTTGGAGGAATCCATAGGAGGCCAAGATTCATGCCCAAAGGAGGAAGCAAATGAGCCATCAAGGTAAGGAGGAATGAATAGTGATGCAAGTCTTCATCAAAGCTCACATGGTAAGGGCTAGGTGGGAACAATGAGGCCGTTTCGTCATCTGTAGCTTGCAATCAGTATTCTTTCTTTTCTCAGTCTACTGCAGGCTTACGCTTATCCGATGTGCTCGCATCTAACTACTTAAACTGGGGCGGCATCAATCATGTTGATTCCCTATCCAACCCGTAAGAAAAGAGGATAACCGACTGAAGTTCGAGCAAGAGGAGAATCTGTTTAAGAGGCCGGGTTCCTTTCTATGTATGAACCTCGGTAGAGGCATCCGCTTTCTCAATCGATAACAGAACTAAACTTTGGGGATGAAATGAAAAATAACTTAGATTCCGTTAGGTTCTTCCCTGACCTTAGATGAAGAAAGAAATGCTTAAGGAAAAGGTACTCTTGAAGCTGATGCATCAGTCCTCTCTTATTGCTCGATCCATTCATTCAATTGAAAAAAGAGGTAAATAGAGAAGGGATCAAGATGACTACCAATTTCATTCTAGAATTTTGGATAGTACGAGCTTAATTGAAGCTAAACCCAATCAAAATTAATAATATTTTAATATCTTCACAAATTCTTTCTTTTTTTCATTTTCTTTATTCTTTTTGGTTCATCTTATTCCTCTAGCCTCATCGTCACTAGGCAAGGCTGAGCGATCAGAATACTGAATCTTTCTTTGGCATCTCGCCATTGGCCATGGATGTTTATGTGAGTTGAAGCCACTAATCGCTTTCCGATGATGCCTACCATTGGCTTCTTGTCGTGTTAGCTTTCTTTTTAGGTGTATATGATTGTTAGAGCTCTAGTTTTGGTTTTGGCTGAGGTTTAAGTGTTGAAAAATAATTTTTGGTCGCCGATGTTGTGTGATTGGGCCACCGGCAAAAGTGTGGTGATGGCCGTAATTGGTTGATGGTAAGATTGGTGACAAGCGTTGGTGGTGGCTGACGACGGCCAAGGATGGTGGTCAATAGTGATCCAAGTAGGCATAGGTGACGGCTTGGGAAGAGGCGTTGCTAGGAAGAATGAAGAACAAGAACAATAACTAAGAAAAAGAAATAAAAATAAAAAAATTTGGAAAAAAATATTAAAATGTCGTTAAAAATTGCCCCGTTAGCGTCAGTTTGGTTAATGTTGGCCAGATAGACTGAACTGATATAAATATAAAAGATTTAGAACTAAATTGACACAAAAAAAAATTCAAGACTGAATTGACACAAATACAAAAGGTTTAGAACTGAATTGATAAAATTAAAAACTTTAGGATTGAATTGACAAAAGTGTAATATGTTTAGAACTTTTTCGATAATTTTCCGTTAGATAACTCATAAAACATACAACAAAATGAAATTCCATCCCTGGACTTTACAAAAATACATTGCGATCTAAAATAAAAATCATGGCCAAATCTTATTTGACCTTTTCAGAGAGTTATAAATATCCATCCCTCAGTTAGAGTTTATATAATGCTATATTTGTGTTATTTATTTTCTCTGAACAAGTGAATAACTTACTCAAAACCCTAAAAAAGGCACAAAATCTGAAGCACATCGATCTAGGAATAGCTGCAGCGATCGTCTTTCATGCCCTTTATGTTAATCATTTTAATGTAAGTATCTATCATATTTCTTGGCATAGATTAAATGCAAGTTGACGTAGATGGAGTGGGCAGGAAGATTCGGTTCGAATGGACTGACTTAATTAATTTTCTGGCAAAAAGAATAAACTAATCAAAGTATTAAAAATAAAAACCCTTAATCTTCTTCACTTAGAACTAGGAACAAAACTTGGGGCTCAGCTACCAAATTTACGAGCCCGAAGCAGTTCCACCCCGGAGAACACGTTGTACCCATCCATCTGAACAAAGTTGGAGTTCAATGTCTCGATCGGGGTTCCTTTTGTCCCCTCCCTTTTGGACTCCACTCCTCCAGCTTTCCTTCAGATCGTGATCGTAAAGCTTCTCTCTTTTTCATTTTCATTTCCTGTTTCGTGAGCAAAATGTACTTTCTGTTTCAATCTTTTTCAATCTTTATTGTTCTTTACAGCATAAACCACAAATCTTTACGACAGCGAACGTGGGTTGATCGCACGTACATCACGTGATCACAGGGGGAAAAAAAAAAGACTGTTTTTCTAGTTCATGTGCACGGTCTAGGGCATGGGACATGGGTGCCCTACAAGCTTTGACCTTAGATCACATACTCTTAAGTGAGCTTGGATTGGAACTTGGAATAGTATGCATGGTGTTGAGATGATTCGAATTGAGATCTTAAAATAATAAATGAAACATGCTCTTTATTTGTGTAATCTCGTTTTCATTTTGGCCATCTAAGGATAGGATGGAGTCTAGATAATTCCTTCGAGGTTCGTAACATACATTGTAAACCCTACAAGCCGATCAAGGTCAAAGTTTTGGGTCAGGCAGGTGGCTCTGTCACAAAGCATCAATTTGCATGTAATCAGTGAGATTTGAATATATGACATTTAATTTCCGAATCGAAAATCTTCAAATGTCTCAATCAAATTGAGTCCATCATGTAGGTTATTTGAATAATCTCCAATGCGAAGAGACTGTACTTAATGTCTTCTGTTGTCACCACAATATCCATTGCCAGTAAACAAATTTAGAAAATTAACACCCATTGACTTGTTGGGTGACAACCATTTAATAGCACCGGACCCCTATACTTATTTAGTAATGAGAGCTTCTTGCTTTACAATTAATGATCTCCACTTGTGGTAATATTAAAACAATTATTCAAAGATATCTTCTAATACGAGGATAGCTAGTGAGACCTCGTTGAACGTGCTATCTATTCGAACGTGTCATGCACAACATTGCTTTTTCAAAGTGAAAAAACTGGGTGCCCCTTTCAGCAATACTTTAGAATTTTACAATGCATATCACGGGAGAATGGAGATTACACACATATTCCTACGTAAATTGGTAAAAAGTACTCTCTGAAGAGTGTTTTGCGATTTCAGTAGTATTTCCTTCAAAGCCAAGTTAAATGGATTTAATTATAAAATGTTCAACATAAGAAAAGTTTACCCCAACTCCGTCAACTCGGGGTTTGTGTATGTTAAACCCCAAATTCTGAAAAGTTGAATTTTATCCTCTCAGAATTGCTATTTGTTATACTTATCCACACCATTCATTATCTATGTTAGCACGTGCTGTACACATGTTTTACTAATGAAATCTTAATTTTTCTTTCATAGTCCAAAATAACATTTTGGCCTCAGATCTTATCACTCACAAAGCGCTTTGTATTTCTCAACATATTTTTAGGACTTAATTAATTTTTTTATTAGGTTGATTGATTCAATTGAACACAAAAAGGTTTAGGGCACAACTGAACTTGATAAAGGTTAACGATTTGATCAAACCAATCGAAAAGTTTAGGATTCAATTTTATTTTGTACATAAAGTTTAGAATTTGGGATGCAATTTTTCCTATCTTTTAAATGTTAGATTTTCAACTTTTTCTCCTTATTTAATGCATATTACTCCGATTTTTTTTTTAGGATAAAGGGTGGCAATTTTACCTTTTCATGCTTCCAATGGATTATTTATACGAATTGAAGGCCTAAAGTGTATCTGGTTAAAAATTGAAGAACAAGTTACAGTCCCCTTGAAAGGCATGTGCATGATACATGCTACAAAAATATTAATGGTGTTTGTAAGTATAACAAAATGCAAGTTTAGGGAGGGTAAAACCTAACTCTTCTAAATTTGTTCTTTAACGTGAACAAATGGTAAATGTGATGGGGGCAAAATGAAATGCAACATATACTAGAGTCCTCCTACAAATTTCAGCTTGGATTGTTGTAATCATTTCTTTTTTTTTTGTTTTTCGAATTTAATGACGAAAAACTCAGAAAGATCCTTACCCAAAAAAAAAAAAAACTCAGAAAGACCCCCTCATGTGATAAACTCCCCCGGTAAAAGGGTAAGGATAGAGTCAACAGATTCCGGCACTATTGTAATCATTCTCTGTCACATCTGATCTTGAGAGGGGTCTACGTCTTTGAACTTTGTACATTTTTAAATTATGTTGGCTCATGCAAATAAATGAAATTCTGCCAAAAGTATAGTAAAATGTGGAGGATGATTCCTCAAGCACTAAACTTTGGCAGCCTGCAAAAGCCAGTTCTCTTTTGTCTGCTTTTCTGCATCGTCTAGGGAATCACATTATGGAAAATTCATCTTTATGAAACCAAATCGAAATCGAACCTTAAAAAGTCATTAATTCTCGATCTCCAAGCTCCCCACATGGCCCTCATCATCGATAACCCAGTTGGGTTCTGTCAACATTTTGAAGAACACACTCATCGTTTTGACTAAATCGAAAGAAGGAATCGAGCGAGTGGCTCCCTCAACATTCCATCATGTAACGGCTAAAGTGATTGTTCAATTAGTACTTCCTCTAGTTTCTGTCTTTTTTCTTTGTAAATATAAGTAGATGTTTGTGAAATTGTGGTGCATTAAGAAGCAAAAGCTGGTTTTGGCCTTTTGCCCATAATTTCCACGTTCATAATTATTACGATGCCCTAATGCGAGAAAGATGATTAATAAGTAAACTTGGCGAAATGATGTTTTCCGCGTGTTTGCAGAACTCCACCACTTTTACCTAAGTCCGCAATTCGTGTCCTAATGTCATGATCATGTTTGTAGTTCGTGGTGATCTAAAGCATAGCAATTTTGATTCTACATGTTGAAAAACTTAGTTTCAATGAAAACACGTTAATTTGAGTCAACATATAAAGCTAGTTTTTCGTGCCGTGTCATGTTCAGGGTTTCTCTTTGTAATTGGTGTTGTTCCTCGCGTAGTGCAAATGGTTCGGGCCCATCATTTACTTGGCAATAATTGAAGGAATCTTTTCCTAAACCATGCGCAATGAGAATCTGTGAGTACCAGAAATAGTATAATTGTACGTAGATGACGTCTTATCATATTGCAGCCCCCAAAAGAACTTACGTCTACCTTTTTTATGCTACTTAACTAACACGAAAAAAGAAGCAGGTCGTGCTAGCGTATGAAATTGTCGACTGCGAATTGGCTCAACCGCATCAGAGATATTGTTCTTGCTATTTTTTGCTCCTTACCAGGAAAAAAAAGCGAGATAAGTAAAACCTATGAGATCATTATGGTTCAAAAAATTCAGAATAGGTATTCGTTCTTAAGAAGAGGAGAATCGATAAGTCTCGTAGCCCAATTGTCGCCTATCTTAATTTCCTTTGTCGCCGGATGTCGGAACATTTTTGGGTTATAATCATATGTTGTTGGAACATTTTGCTCAGTGGTGAAGCACTACGGGCGCCAATTTCTCGCTTATTTTATATTTATGTGTATAGATAATATATTTCATTTATAATTTGAGAGATTCTAAAGTGGTTTGACACAGGCCAAGGACACAATCACAGGTGTCTACCATATTTAGTTCATAATCATCGTTTTCACATTGCAACTTCATACGGCGATTTGTACATAATCATGTTGTGTCCCCTTCTTAGGGTTTGATGGTCATAATCTTCTTCTAGTTCAGCATGCATGTATATATTCTATGTAAGGAGGTATCGAAACAAAGCCAAACAAAATGATGTCACTCCAGTTTGATTCGGTTCGTTTTAGAACAAGCTCATTGATTTGGTGCCTCATCATTATAAGTTGATGTCTTGGAATCAAATTAAGTACGTGCTAAGCAGTTGAGACAAAATAAGTTTAGAAAGACACCCTTAAACGCTAGTAGATTCCTTGTTCCTAGAAAAATTTATAGGTGGTCTCTGCCCACCTAATATGATATCATGAGATGAAAGATTAAAAGAAGTGTTACAATAATCCAATCGGCATTAGGGTCTCATCTCTCTTAGGATGGCTGCATAGTAATATATGTTTTATCTATGTGTTTGGTCTCATCTCAACGAAGTGCGTCTTACAAGGTAAAGGCGACCATTGGTTAGTAAGTCACTCAGGAGTTAAATGCCGCTGTTCTGATGGTGCCCGCGATAAGCCGAAATCAATTGTCAACCATTGAAATTATGTACATTTCTAGCTTGAAGGATTAAATACTCGAGCCTTACTTGTTATGATGTGATTTATCCTACTGCTCTTGAGAACAATCTAACAAGGGAAGCATGGCATGGTGTTTTAGCTAGCTCCCCGGACTCTGTGAGAGCTTATCCTCGGCCAATAAAATCTTTGCCCATTATTTTTTTTTTTTGTTTCAAAGTGAGCTTCTGGAGAGATATGGGCAGAGGCCATGAGTAGGTATGAGTAGGTTTCTCGCCACGTTTTCCTTATATAAAAGAGAAGTCCTCCTTTTGTTTGGTATGATTATGAGAAGCCTAACAGGTCAAAAGTATGTCTATCCTCAGTCTCTCATTCATCATTCATATGAGTAAGTACAAGGGCCTTCTTTTCTTTATTTCCCTAATCGGAAGTGTTAGGATACACGTGTGAATTGTGTTAGAAAAGTCCCACATAGGAAAATTAATGTGGTATGGAGCAGTTAATATATCCAAGTTGGCCCATAACTCATTGGCTTAAGCTTTTGAGTGAAGGTGGGTCCAACTGGATATGTTGTCGGGTTCGGACTTGGGCTCCCCCTTGGCGATCTCCCCGAGTAAAAAGTATCGGACCTCTGCCGCGTGCACCCAACAAATGGTATCAGAGCCGATGGTTGATTGGTGGCCCACTCCCAATATGTATCAAATGGTATCAGAGCTGATGGTTGATTGGTGGCTCACTTCCAATATGTATCGGTGTTTGGTGAATATCTCAAGGAAGAAATCTGGTGACCAACGAGGTTTCCGGGCCCATCCGACCCACTCCCAATATGTATCGGTGTTTGGTGAATATCTCAAGGAAGGAATCTGGTGACCAACGCGGTTTCCGGGCCCACCCCACTCGATGGGCGTTGATGGAGATTCAAGTTGAGATATGTCCGATGGGCGTTGATGGAGATTCAAGTTGAGATATGTTGGTGCGGAAGGATACTTGAATTAAGGGGGAGCAGACCTAACACTGGAGCTCACACGTGAGGGGGAGATTGTTAGGATACACATGTGAGTTGTGTTAGAAAAGTCCCACATAGGAAAATTAATGTGGTATTGAGCAGTTAATATATCCAAGTTGGCCCATAACTCTGCATTCAGCATTATTACCCATCAAGACTGATCCACCATTTATTTGCTCATACGTGGTGAACCATTCCCTATTTGGGCACATATGATATGATGCTCCAGAGTCCAATATCCAAACATCATCGGACAAACTAACAGCAGAGCATGCAGAAAGAACACTATCTGACGCATTAGACTCATCTTCGCTAGCAACATTCACCACATCTGGTCTTTTACCATGCTACTTATCCTTTCTCTTGAGCACAGGACAATCTGACTTGTAATGTCCCCACTTGTGACAATAATAGTACTCGACATTTATCTTATCTCCAAGTGGCCTAGATTTTGAGCGACTAACAGATTTCCCTCGAGGAGCTTTATCCCTGTTCTTGTTCCCGCCTCTCACAAATAAACCATCTGCTTTATTTTCATTAGTATTCCAATTCAGTTTCGTTCTCAATTCAGCAGAATTCAAAGATGCTTTAACATCCTCCAAAGTTATGGATTCACGTCCATGAAGCATCGAGTTCACAAAATTCTCATATGAAGCAGGCAGTGAACATAACACAATCAAAGCTTGATCTTCATCATCAAGTTTAATATCTAAATTCTTCATATCAAGAACGATTTTATTAAACTCATCCAAGTGTTCCTGAACAGGCGTACCTTCGCGCATCTTTAGGGTATAAAGACGCTGCTTCAAATAAAGTCTCGACGTCAAAGATTTCTTCATGTAGAGACTTTCCAGTTTGCTCCAGAGACCCGCAGCTGTTTCCTCATCGGTGACTTCTCGCAGAACCTTGTCATCTAGAGACAACTGAATCGCGCTATGCGCCTTCTCGTCCATCTTTTCTATTTCTGCCGAGGTCATGTCATCTGGATACTTTCCGTTCAGCGCCCTAACCGTACCCTCCCGCCTCAATAAAGCTTTCATCTTTATTCTCCATAATCCAAAATTATTCTGTCCATCAAAAGATGAAATCTGAAACTTCAGAGATGCCATCTAAAAGAGCCCTTTGATTTGGTATCGGGTCGTCGGGGGTTGTCGGGACTGTTCTGGTCTGGTCGCTTGGAGGTGGCCGAGAAAAGTGGCCGAGCGCACAGGCCTTGGCCGAGAAAAGTGGCCGAGTGCACGGGTCGTGGCCGACGGAAGTGGCCGATATCACGGGTCGAGGCCGACGGAAGTGGCCGAGAGCACAGGTCGTGGCCGACGAAAGTTGGCCGAGATCACGGGCCTTGGCCGAGTGAGTTGGCCGAGCGTAGCGGACGTGTGGTCGGCCGACGCAAAACTCTCACAAAACGCCGCCCTCTTTCTTCTTCGTCTCTTAACCAGGCTCTGATACCAATTTGTTGCGGAAATCAAACGAAGAACAAAAGTGGAACAACGAGATTTACGTGGTTCGATCAGATTGATCTACGTCCACAGGCGAGGCAAACAGAATTCCACTATATCAAAAGGAGAGAGTGCACGATTATAAAGTCGATCTTGTCGACAACTCCAAACCCCTCACAAAACTCTCAACGCCAACACAACTAGAAAACCCTAACGACGCTATATATATAGTGTCTCAAACAAAAAGGAAAAACCTAGTTCCTCTGGGTTTGGGCCTACGGCCCACTCAAATAATATGTCAAATAAATTCAAGACATATTTAACAAATTATGATAGTTGTGTCTACTTCAGGAAGGGTTCAGATGGATCCTTTGTCTCTCTTCTTTTATACGTTGATGATATGCTCATTGCTGCAAAGAACATGTCAGATGTGTTGATCTTGAAGAAACAGCTCAGTGAAGAGTTCGAGATGAAAGATCTGGGTCCTGCCAAGAAAATCTTAGGGATGGAAATTCAGAGGGATAGGAAAGCAGGAAAATTATATCTATCGCAGAGGAGCTATATTGAGAAGATACTTGAGAAGTTTGGCATGTAGAACGTAAAACCTGTTACTACGCCATTAGCACCTCATTTTATACTCTCAGCTCTACATTCACCTCAGTCAGAAGATGAGGAGGCTGCAATGTCTCATGTCCCATACTCCAGTGCAGTTGGCAGCTTGATGTATGCTATGGTATGTACTCGTCCTGACATTACTCATGCAGTTAGTGTGGTAAGTAGATATATGGTTCACCCTGGAAAGGAGCATTGGCAGGCAGTAAAATGGATACTTAGATATCTTAGAGGTTCCGCAAATTTGGGCTTGGTGTTTGATAGAAATAGTTCAAGTGGTACCTCAGTTGTGGGATTTGTGGATTCTGACTATGCAGGTGATCTTGATAAAAGAAGATCTTTGACTGGCTATCTTTTCACGCTATCTGGCTCAGCTATTAGTTGGAGGTCAACCTTACAGTTGACAATCGCTTTGTCTTCTACAGAGGCAAAGTATATGGCAGTAGCAGAAGCAGTGAAAGAAGCTATCTGGTTAAGGAATCTTGTTCAGGAACTTGGGCTCCAACAGGAAGACAATTCAGTTGTCTTTTGTGATAATCAGAGTGCTATACACTTAGTTAAAAATCAAGCATATCATGAAAGGACTAAGCACATTGATGTCAGATATCACTTTATTCGAGAGGCAGTTGCTGAGAGAAATATGATGGTAAAGAAGATTGGCACTGCTGACAATCCTGCTGATATGTTGACCAAGTCAATCCCCGCGAACAAGTTTAAGCATTGCTTGAACTTGATTGGCATGCTTGTTTGAGGTTTGCCCCTTTCTGGGGCTTGGTGGCGAGGTGAATGAAATTCTACCTTTGTTTGAAGAGGACATATTCTTTCCTTTTGTTACATCCCTTGTTTCCTACACCGAGTTAGCTCACGTAGGCTTATGAATGCTGGAAGAACATGTTCGGCTTCTTGATGATTAAATTCAAGCCAAGGTGGAGATTTGTTAAATATGTCTTGAATTTATTTGACATATTATTTGAGTGGGCCGTAGACCCAAACCCAGAGGAACTAGGTTTTCCTTTTTTGTTTGAGACACTATATATATAGCGTCGTTAGGGTTTTCTAGTTGTGTTGGCGTTGAGAGTTTTGTGAGGGGTTTGGAGTTGTTGACAAGATCAACTTTGTAATCGTGCACTCTCTCCTTTTGATATAGTGGAATTCTGTTTGCCTCGCCTGTGGACGTAGATCAATCTAATCGAACCACGTAAATCTCGTTGTTCCACTTTTGTTCTTCGTTTGATTTCCGCAACAGGAAGAAACCCCAGCATATCGATTGATTATTTATAAATAGGAATGTCCCACAAGTTATTAACTAATTAAGTTGACTTGCGAGTGATATTCATAACTTGTAACTCATCAATCAAAAACATGTTTAGTTACGTCCGCTGTTTATGGTATTATGTTCATCCAAAATGCTGCAATTTATGCTCCCAAGCGAAATCTCGACCTAGGAAAAAAAGGAAAAAATACTCCCACGTGAAATGTTTTAATCATGAAAATGAGTTATAAAAGAAGAAGAAGAATATGTCTCTTTTACTTCAATATCCAGAACACTAATCTCAATCATTTTCCTACTAGCAACCTATAAAAGTCTATATCTGTCGATCGCTTGATTGTAGAAATGGATATCAACTTCCTAGGACATTACATTATATGCCACTTATGTATATCAAAAGTAATTGAGTTACTATTTGGCTCTTGCTTTTTACAACTTAATGAGAAATGGAGAATTCGTCCTGTATTATCATCTTCTCTCTCTCCTCCTCCCCCTCATTCAAAGTTGGCGATTTTGGGAACAGCATGTAGCCTTGGGGAGAAGAGACTAGAGAGAGTGGTAGAGACATCTTGATATCCTACCTCTCTTCGTTTACTATTACAAAGTAAAACCATCTATTTCCAGAATCAAGAAAAAATAACACATTTTAAAACTATTACACGATGTCCATTTTAGTGCCAAATAATTTCAAACGATCTTTTGAATGCCACAACTTTTAAAAAACGATCATCTGAATGGCTCTAGCAAGTTACCTTGTCGAAAAAATTGATAACAATAGATGTGACATCATTTTAATAATAAATTTTAGTCCTTGGCCTGTTGAAGTCACTTAAATAGACATTTTATGAAAAACAAAATTTAATGCTGAAGTCATCAGTCATAGGGTTTTAACACCAAGTTGTTCGTAAGTTTGTTGCACTAATTTTTTTGAAATTGGAAATTGTGAAAACGAGATCAGAAGCTAGAAGCAAAATCTCGAAGGGAATTTTCTTGCATCACCATCATTTCTCTTTACTTTGTTACACAGAGGTAAAATCTCTCTCTCTCTCTCTCTCTCTCTCTCCAAATGACTTCATTGAATGTCATAGACCTACTTACTTTCCTTCAAAAGATGAAGGAAGTGAGCAAAATTTTTGTCACCTTCCATCCTTGACTCGGGCTCTGTCTGCTTAGCAAGAAATGTGATAATTCTAGAAAATGATATCCAGGAAGTTATTTTTAAGTAAATAGCAATATTTTTCTGTATTTGGTTGAATTGAAAAATAATTTCCATTGTTTAGTAAAAAAAAACCTGATTTGATTTTTTAAATAGACATATATTATTCGGCCACTAGTGACTACCACACAGGGAGCTAGAGGATTGACTGCAGGTACAAAATCCTAGGTTCAACCTTGATGGACTCCGAGTCGGGCGTTGAGGATTAGTGAAGGAGCTCTAGGATCCCTATCCCAACCTTGATGGCTTGGGTGTGGATGTTGGGGACCTAGGCTTGGGTAGTGAGGTTCCAGGCCCAACTTGACAGACATAAGCCCGACCTCGATGAATATGGGAGGGGGCACCGGGATCTTGAGCCTAGCCTTGATGGGCTCGGGTGGACATCGGCATTCCGAAACTAGCTGTGATAGTCTTGGGACTTGGTCCCAAGCATTGGGAACTAGACGAGGATGCCATCCCTAGCTTGGGTGCTAAGGTCTCGGGCACGGGCATTGAGGTTTTGTGCTGGACTTTGATGGACATGACCTCGGGTGCCAGGACCTTGGGTATTGGCAGTGGGGTGATTTTTTTTGGCCTTGACGGGCCCGTTCTTGGGCATGGAGTCTCGAGCTCTAGTGCTTTGGATCTGAGCCCCACCTCAACTCGAACTCGAGTGTTAGAGATTCAGGCATGACCATTGAGGTGTTAGGTGTAGCCTATGTGGAATTGGGTCGGCGCACCGGGGAGTTGAGCAATGATACTAGAGTCCTAGGTCTAGCTATGGGCGCTCGTGTCTCGAGCCAAACCTCTATGGACTCGAGCTTGACCTTTTTGGACTCGAGCTTCTCCTATGGACTCCAACGGACCTGGCTTCTACGAGCAATCATTGGGGTTCATGTGCCCAATAGTTTTCTGCCTCACAAAACAATGACATGCTTAGTTTTCTGATAGTGTCAAGCTATCGAAGTCATTTAGGGTCTGCATAGTAACCATTTTGTTTTGAAAAAATGATTTTGATTAAAATGACTTTTTTTTAATTTTGTTTTTGGATGAGTTTTAGAGAACTAGAAATACGTTTGACAACTGCATAAAATTTCCTTTTCAAATTTTTTTTCTCTTCCTATTTTTTTTTCATTTAAGTCAAATAATTATGTAGTTATTTTGTAAAATTTCATCATAAACTGAAGACTAATTTTGAAAGCACACTAAAATAATTTAAAATACATTAATTTTTTTAGCATGTTATAAATGGAACACAAATTTTTATACATGACATTTGAAGTTCGATTGAGGCATGTGACACATTCCCATATTAAAGACTCATTTTTATCTTTAAATATTGCGTTGTCCAAATACAAACAAACGTGACAGCTGAATAATCAAATTATCCACTGAAAAAAAAATAAATTATCCTCCTTGATATGAAGTACAGGTTCTTCACTATTATTTTGTAACTTCTGTCCTCAATCCAAGTGGGTGTTTAGCTCCATCTCCACGTGTAGATGGTCATATTTTGTGACGCACAACTACGAGTATATATGTTATTATCCGCACGTTAGATGCCCTCATTTTCTGTGACATTTTTTTTTGTAGAAGAGTGAAATCTATGAAATTTAGGAAATTTAGGTCCAAAATTATGAAAATGAGGTCAAAGTAGCCTGATCTAAGCTTCTTCTATTTTTAGAAATTTTCTAATTTTTTTTTATTTTTTAAAAATTTTCCAATTTTTTTTTGAAATTTTTTATTTTGTTTTTATTAGGTTGAAGGAAAAATAATGAGAGAATTAGAAGGGAAAAGTGAGAGATGTGAGGCTTTATTCTGTTTTGCGATTTTCAAAAGTGATTTTTTTTTTCAGAACCAATTTTTGTTTTTTTCTAGATTTTACTTTAAAAATGATTTTGATTTTCTAAAATTAATTCTAGGAATAGAATCAGAATCAGAATTATTTGCGTTACCAAACATGATTCTCATTCTTTACTATTCTAGGGAATAGAATTAGAAAATCAGAATTGTTACCATGCAGGTCCTTAGGGCTTGTTTGGTGATGTTTCTATTCTTCTAAAGTGATTCTGATCAAAATTATATATATATTTTGATTCTGTTACCTGAATGATTTTTAGAGGATTAAAACGCGTTTGGTAACTGCACAAAATTTCTGTTCTCGAACAAAAATGCGTTTGATAATTGCACAAAGTTTTTATTTCCGAAAATAACCAAGTGGTGAGAATCATTTTTAAAAAATATTTCATCTTTTTAAAAAAAAAATATTTTAGAAAATTTTAATTTTTTTGTTTTTAATATTTTTTAAATTTCATATTTTTATTATTTTTATTCCCTTTTTAATTTTTTTAAATTTTAAAGCTCATTTTAAAATTTAATTTAAAAAATTTAGTAGTTAGTAAATTTTCAAATCTAATTTTAATTTTTTTTAAAGTTCAAAAGTTTACGTGGACTTAATCTTTTTAAAAGAATTGAGATTTTATTTTTTTGTGATTCTCAAAAATGTTCTCTTTTTTAGAAAAACAACTTTTTTTTTCTTTTTTGGGTCCAAAACTGTTCTTGGGAGCAGAATCAAAATCAAAATCATTTGCGTTACCAAATATATTTTTGATCCTTTTTTGTTTCGAAAAAAAAAATAAAAAAATAGAAACGTTATCAAACAGGCCATTTGAATGATCCCTTCTTATAAAGGTTGAGGCTCATAAAACCACCGTTCCAAAGAATTTGACACTCAAAGTGAGCAGCTGGCAATAATTTTAGCACGGAGGCCTCGTCATCCCTAAATTCAAAGTCCCAGTTTTCCCCACTTTTCTATTAGGCCCTACATATATTTTTTTAACCGCAAGCGCACTTACCCCGGATGGGTGGCACACTTTCAGATCCAAAAAGGTTGATGTTGAAGCGACCACTCGGCCCAACATGCATGCCGCAATCCGGATAGGATGTCGTGAGGCGAAAGGAAAGGGGAGGACGTGGTCCAGAACTCCACAGAATGGGAGATCAGCTACGGGACCACAAATAATTTCTGGGTAAATACAGGGGATGGTGGTCCTGAGCCCGGATTTTTCTTTTATGAGATTAGGAAAGGGGAAGGGCCTAACCGCGCGACTACCCCATCTGAACGAGCCATCGCCGCTCAATCTATTCGGAACTCAAACGTCCGAGGATGACTTGACAAGCTCGTCACCGTAACCTTATTTGATTGCGTTCGGAAAGCCGGGAACTCTCTCTTCGCACAAATTAGCAATTGTTCTTGACACAATTTGACGGGGATTCGCGCACGATATGATTCGAACTTGTGATCTCATAGAAGATATGAACTCTTTTTTCTTAGCCGCGGGGCTGCCTTGGACCTAACTTTATCTTCTTATTTGTGCTGTTGATTAATTTTCAGTTTTAAGTGAGGCCCATCGAGCGTGGGCTTGCTGAAACTGCAGGACCATATCCCACTATAGTAATTAAATCTGCCGGTCATCATTTCAGTTCTACTGATCTCCCTGTGCGTCTGAATGCCAAACTTCAATAAATCCACTCGAATTTCAATATATACACACACACCCCCCTTGGCAAAAAGCATGTTCAAATCAAGGAAAAAATCGGAAGTTGACCTGACAAACAAGCAAGAAGACAAGCCACGATCCTTGACGTCGACAACCCAAAATTTTTACCTGATCGATTTCCAAGTTTAGGACGTGGTCCTCACTTGGACCATGTCTTAAACTTGACAAAAAGCATGTTCAAATGTCCTAAACTTGGAAATCGATCAGGTAAAAATTTTGTGTTGTCGACATCAAGGATCGTGTCTTGTCTTCTTGCTTGTTTGCCAGGCCAACTTCCGATTTTTTCTTTGATTTGAACATGCTTTTTGTCAAGCGCGTTTCTTCTCTCCTTTACCGTCTCACATGATGTGTGGGGACAAGAAAATTTTGTATGGACGAGCTCCACATGCGAAAGACTGATCCTGAAGCAATGTACCTTGGAAATCCCCTCTTTCAACTCGATGCCCCTACAAGAAAATCCCTGTGGGATGTGCCAGAAGAGAAAAACATATACTTTACATCTAGATGTTGGGATTCTTAGTGCAAAAACAAGAAGTGTGGAGGAATAAGTTTTCAGTATAATAGGGATTTCAACAACGCTTTGTTGCTACCCACCCACGGGTGGCCGCTCTGGTAAGGATTAGGACTGCTGGGGCCCTCTGAGCTTTGCCTATGGATGGAGGTTCGAAACTTCTCCGCGAAGGACTAGGACTACTGGCGCCTTTTGAGCTTGGCTTATGGATGTCAGGTTCGAAACTTACTTGTTGCGTCACTGGTGATTTAAGTGGGGAGTCGTGGCGGTGAGATGCTGCGCTAGCTCCCCTAAGGACTAGTCGGGCTTCACCGCCGGTTGACCATAAGCTCGCCGGCCGCACTGAACCTCGGTTATAAAAAAAAGAAGAAGCTTTGTTGGTAAAGCTTGGCTGGGGAATGATCCAAGATAAAGGCAAGTCATGGGTTTGAGTTCTTGAAGGGAGATATCTTCGAAACTTAAACTTTTGGAATCACGTGGTCAAGGCATTAGCCTCACCTTTGTGGAAGGCAATCATGGATACTAGAGAAATACTCAAATTGAGAACTTTGTATCAGATAGGGGACGAAAAGTCGATTAACGTCTGAAATCACCCATGGATTCTTAACATCTCAACTCATTTGCCTTCTTTTATTGATCCAGATCCTATTACGAAGGGAAAAAAAAAGAAAGATAGAAAGCTTCTTTATCCTGGGGAAAAGAACTTGGGATGCATTTAGTCACATTAGATGTTTGGCCCAACCTTAGTCCAAATTCTTCATATCCATGTGCCAATTTCCATTTAGGTGGACAAATCGATTTGGCATCCAGCTATTGATGGAACATTTTCTACCAAATCTGCTTACAAACTCATCAAGTCATGAATTGAAAATGGAAAAAACTCTGAGATTTGGTACAGAATGGAAAGCTAGAGTTCATGAGTAGCACAAAATGATGTTGTGGAAGACAGCGGCTGATGTCTTGCCTTGTTGAGGTAACTTATTTCAATTGTTCTATGTCCCAGACCCTTCTTGCCCATTGTGTGGAGCCTTGGAGGAAAATTTGGTACATATGTTCACAACATGTCCTCTGGTCCAAATATTGTGGAGACATAGCCCATGGGATACTATCTCATTTGCTTGGAAATTTAGGTCCCCGGAAGAGATGGTGAACCACTTTCTTGATCCAAGAAAAATAGCATAGAGATGAGGTTGGATTACAAGCCTTTCACCCTTTTTTTTTTTGTCAAAAAGCTTTTCACCCTTAATGCGACAATTCTTTGCATTAGAATGTGGCGTTATAGGAATGTAAATTTACACTGTTAGACTATTCCAGTTCCTTCCCAGGCGGTTTAGCTAGTCATACATGATTTCAAGAAATATTCGAATATATCTAAGAAGGTTAAAATAGTCAAGTTAAGAGGAACTAGTTCTATTAGGGGTAAGAACAAACTCTTGGATTCCTCCATCAAATCAAGAGTCGAGGTGTAATGTAGATGATGTGTGGAAGGACAATGAAGAGGCCATAGGTATTATTGCATGATCGGATGGAGGCTTAGTTGTTCAAGCGTGCAATAAACTTGGAAGATGGAACTCGCCAATGGAAGTAGAAGCTGCAGCTCTTCTTTCTCGCTTGCAATGCTGCTTAATCCTTTGGTATCCATAAAACAGTTTTTGAAAGTGATTGTAAGGCGTTAATTGGTGCAATTCAACATAGGGGCCTTTGCCCTCGGTGCATTCATCCTTTCGTCTCGGACCCTAGTCTCCGCCTAGCCAACAACTCGGGATGGGGTTTGAAGTGGACCAGTAATGTAGTTGCTCATGATATTGCAAATTGGGCTTTTCATAGATAAGAATTAAATCTTCTTTTCTTTTTAATGATGTCCCATCTAGAGTAAAAAATATAGTGTTAGTAGAATTTTTCTTTAATCAATCATCTTAATCCAGGCTCCTGTTCCTCCTTGTAATATTTGGACTGCTTTGATGGAATGGAAGTGTTTTTTTTTTCAGCCAAAAAAAAAAGCTGTCCAGATTTTGAGGGTTTTTGGGTGCATCTAAGAGATTGATCTGCATATTGTGTTGGTACAATCCAAAAGAGGCAATGGGTATTTGGCTATGCTTGGGAAATTTGGGTAAATGGGAGCAAAGAAAATTTGAGTGGAAAAATTTGGATACTTTATAAATTTCTGTGATAACGGAAAAGATAGAAAAATCAAAATGGTGGAGATTTTCTTGTCAATTTGCCTTTCCCAACCTGGTTCCATCTCTTGCCGTGGTTGTCTGGCAAAAAGGTTGGACGCTAAGCTTTGTCTGAAATATTAACTCAATGCTGGACATAGTATTATAGAATTGGCTATCATTGGCACACGAGTGGTACAGTCGACTTCCATGAAACGTTGGATACAATCCGTATGCTAATGGGGGTGATTATCCTCCAATAGAGACACGTGGATCTCATGCCTTTATGATGGGTTTTATTTTATGGGTGGGCTGTCCATGTTGGGCGAACCCAGCCCATAACCCGCAAGAGCAACCGCCGGGGGGACAGTTACTTTTGAACACGGGAAAGAACGTTCTCACTTTCTTCAGTAGTCCTCTCCACAACATCGCAAGCTGTGTGTCGGCGACGTACAGGGACAAAAGCATGTTGCTGTCTTCGAAGAAGGCACGTTATAGTATCAGTCTTGAGTTCAACTTCAACTTCTCGTTCTCTCTAATCGTGTTTTTCTTATTTAGGCATCGATATATTGCTTTATTCCGTCGAGATCTTAATATTTAACAGCTTTGGAATTTCTCATTTTTCGACATTTTGTGCATGTGAGTACTATCAGCTCGCGACTACCCATTTGAATGCGTGTCCCACACATGTTATGAACCGTTCAACTCAAGCCTTAGCCTCTCAATCTATTCAGAACTCAAACATCCGAGGTTGACTTGATGAGCTCTTCATCGTGATCACGCGTGGAAAAAGTAGGGTAGTCCCTTCGTACAAATTAGCAAATGTTCAGGACACGACTTAACCAGAGATTCGTTCATGATATGGCTCGAACTCGTGATCTTACGAGAGATGGACTATTTTCTTTACAGCGGGCCTACCGTCGACCCAAGTTTGTCTTCTGCTTTGTTTTATTAATTAGTTTTAGGCTTCCAAATGAGGCCCATAAAATGTGGGCTTGCTGAAACTGCAGGACCATATCCCCCTGCGGTAATTAAATCTGCCGGTCATTGTTTCAGATCCACTGGTCTCCCTGTGTGTCTGAATGCCAAACTTCAATGAATCCACTCGAAGTTTGTCTTGATTTGCACGTGCTTCTCGTCAAGTGGGCTTCTTTTCTCCTTTCTGTTAAGCTGGAATGCGACTTCTTTTGATGTTTGGGCTTAATTCGAAGTTGTGGTGAGGACAATTTGTAGTGTCAGGCATATAGGGGAATCAAAGTGACTTAGAAAACGACGATATCACGTTGATACAATACAAAAGAGGTTCATATGTTCCAACTTTTGATTTGGCGAAACGTTAGCCGCTGACTCTTGTCTTAAAAGTTAGAAAATAGCTAGAAATATTAATACCGATATGCAAAATTAGTGCAAAAAGCGATTGTTGACATCTATAAATGTTGGATGTATTTGATTTACAGTCCGCCACATAACCTAAATGCACTAATTGGTGGATTGATCTCCCTCAATCTACTGTTATGCGTACTAGATCGTATTAAGGGACGTGATCTTGCTCGTGAGGATAATGAAATCATCCGTGAGACTAGTAAATGGAGTCCTGAATGAATTGAGCTTTAATGAGCTCGAATATGTAATGCCAAGCAGTTTCACATTCTCGGTCTGATAAGTGCATTATTGCAACTGGTTGGAATGTCAAGCGGCACTAGATTCATGGGTTACCGCTATACCCGAACATGAGGGAAAATGAATGAGAAACTCCCAATCACATCAAATGACAAATCTAGTTGGGTTTCAAATGGGACACTCTCCAATCACTCACCACAAGATGTTGCTCTCCCTAAAAGTACGCTATATCATGAAACCCATGACACCAGTTGTGGACTCTGTCTTAGTCATAACTCGTTGGAACCTTAGGACCCGTATGAGTTTTAGCCGCATGAAATTGGGCCAAAATTTTCAGTTCAAACAAACGCAAATTTCGTCCATGATTTTATGTGGTTTCTTTTAGGGGGTAATCACCCTTTGGCCTTTCTCACTAATCTTTAAATTAATTTTACCTAATTTTAAATTGGATAACAATAAAAAATAGTATCCATTTGCCCTTGGCTAGGTAACAACCGTCTCCCACTCCCTTCATTTTAAACTCACTTTTGTGCGAAACTTATGATTCTTGGGGACAAAAAAAATCTTGTCGTCTCTCTTGATGAGAAGTCATTTTTAACGTCATATCACTAGCTAAAAGAACAAGTTAATATTTCTACGTTCAATCCTAGACGTAGCGACAGTTGATGTTCCATGAAACGGCTAATGTGTTGCGATCATTGGAGTTTCATGAAGTCGGGAGTAGCGAGCTGTTCGCTAATAATATATGGTGACAAAAAAGCATATTGTTGTCTCCAGGGAGCGCGCGTTACTATAACTTTGTGCCTTGCAATGTCTAAGTCTCGAGTTCAACCTCATCATAGTTGTTCTCTCTCGAAACTAGCCTTAACAAAGGAAACAATCTTACACCTCGCACTCTTTTGGGATGACCTTCTCTTTTTTTTTTTTTTTTAAATCATATACTTCAGGAACATGGGTGTGAAGATTCGACTACTCAAAAGTTCATGGAACACCCTGCAAGCGCCATGTAGCAGTTATGTTCTAGCCCGAACCCAAAACTGTTTGCATGCAGTTGATAGAATTCGAATGAGTGACCTCAAGCTCTTGAACCACGAATCCCCCAATGCCCCCTCCACATGCGTCAATCCTAGCGTTTAGGATGATTGTTATTTCTATCAGACCAACGGGTTGTGCTTAGTTTGCTGCAGAAATATTAGCCTATAGTATCCATAGAAAACCATTTAATGTTCTTAACAGTAGATACAAATTGTATAAGTTTGTATAGTTAACATTTCTGTTATATCGACAAATAGAATGGTTCGAAAATGTGACAACATTTCTCATCGAAAACCCCGACAGTGGAAATTGACTTTTTCACCCGTGGTGCACGACATAAAATTCATGTCCAAATTAGAAAATTCTAATTCTGTTACCCTTACTGAATTATTGATGCCCATGACCGGTGGAACTTCCCTTCTACCAAATTAATCTGCCGACTCGATGGACATTGCTAACAATAATAAACGGGAAAATTGTCAAAAAAGTCCTAAACCTATTGTACTTTTGCCGATTTAGTCCTAAACCTTTCAATTTTGCCGATTCAGTCCTAAACCTTTTCATATTTTGCCGATTCAGTCCTAAACCTTTCGATTTTGCCAATTCAGTCCTAAACCTTTTCATATTTTGCCGATTTAGTCCTAAACCTTTCGTTTTTGCCGATTTAGTCCTAATTCTTTTCATATTTTTTCGATTCAGTCATAAACTTTTTATTTTTTAAAAAATATCTTGGAAATAAATCCGAAAATTAAAAAAATTATAAGAAAATTATAAAAATATATAAAAAAAATAAAAAAAACTAAAAAAATTTAAAAAAACTAAAAAAATTAAAAAATTAAAAAAATTAAAAAAATTAAAAATTAAAAAAAATTAGAAAAAATTAAAAAAATTAAAAAAATTAAAAAAAATTAAAAAAAATTAAAAAACGAGTGAGCCCTTGCCGCTGCTGCCCCTCCATCGCCGGCTCGCCCATTTTTTTCAGCTTTATTTTCAAAATATTTTAAAAAACTTTAAAAAATTTAGGACTAAATCGTCGGTTTTTTTTTCTCTTTTTTTCAGCTTTTTTTCCAAAATATTTTAAAAAATTAAAAAGTTTAGGCCCCTCACCAGCTAGCAATGGTGAGTTAGTCCTAAATCTTTTCATGTTTTGCCAATTCAGTCATAAAATTTTTAATTTTTTAAAAATATTTTGAAAAAAAGCTAAATAAAAAAAACAGATGAGCGGCGACAGTGAGTTAGTCCTAAATCTTTTCATATTTTTTCGACTCAATCCTAAACTTTTAATTTTCTTTAAAATATTTTGGAAATAAAGCTGAAAAAAACGGGCGAGCCGGCGATGGTGGGGCAGCGGCGGCGATGGCTCACTCGTTTTTTAATTTTTTTTAAATTTTTTAAATTTTTTAAAATATTTTTAATTTTTTTTAATTTTTTTAATTTTTTTAAATTTTTTATTATATATTTTTATAATTTTCTTATAATTTTTTTTAATTTTCGGATTTATTTCCAAGATATTTTTTAAAAAATAAAAAGTTTATGACTGAATCGAAAAAATATGAAAAGAATTAGGACTAAATCGGCAAAAACGAAAGGTTTAGGACTAAATCGGCAAAATATGAAAAGGTTTAGGACTGAATTGGCAAAATCGAAAGGTTTAGAACTGAATCGGCAAAATATGGAAAGGTTTAGGACTGAATCGGTAAAATTGAAAGGTTTAGGACTAAATCGGCAAAAGTGCAATAGGTTTAGGACTTTTTTGATAATTTTCCCGATAACCATGAAGTAACAATTTTTCTTGGACGAAGCACCCATACAAAAGCTTCTGGATCCTCAAATACTCGGGTAGATAAGAAGTACGTATAATTCAAAAGATATGGTGATACTGAGACATGAAATAAAGTTATGATTATCTCAAAGTTACTATGACATTATCGTTTTCTTTTATTTAGGTACGACGTACTGTCTTATTGCATTAATATCTCAATATCTAACCACTTTGGAACTTTCTCATTCTATGATATATTTGCTCATGTGAATTCATAATATCTCGCCTCCAATGAAAATCTCACACAAAACTCCCAAGGTTAGGACCGATTCCTTTACAGATAATATATTATAATTGATATATGTAATCTATTCATATGTTGTGCATTCAATGGTACTGTGGTACAGGCGAATGTGAACTTGCATTCATGTGCATGTTATATATTTAGAAACGAGTCTTCAACCATGGATGATCCAAATTATAGAAGCTGGGCTACAGAAGAAAGAAGTGGGACCAGATTGTAATCTGAATTGCCTAGCAATGGGAATAAGGATATTGTCCGAAAAGTAAGACAAATTTTTAAATAATTAAACATACACTAATTAGTTATTCTTCTCATTTTTCTCATGAAATTACATTCTTTTGGAATCTGAATTTTTATTATAATCTCAAATAGATGAGCAATTGTGAACCTTCCGGTCATCCCGATCTAAAAAGTAAACTCATAGATGACTGTGACAATGTCATAATTTCAAGCAAAGCAAAAAGAAATCATGGAGCAATCGACAATTTTTATTCAAAAGCTAAGAAAATCTTTAATAATTAAACAAACATCCTTTCATTAATCTTTTCATTATTTACACGAAATAACTTTCTTTTGAAATCCAGATTTTTGTCCTTGTCATTTATAGATGAGTAATTCTACCCGAGGCGGTACTCCTCATCCAAAAGCATTTAAACTCATATTACATGTGACAGTGTTGTAATTTCAAGCAAAGCAAAACACAATTATAGAGTGAGAGAGGGATATTATTCGAAAAGTAAAGCAACTTTCAAATAATTAATCATAAATTATCGTATTAATCTCTCCTCATTTTTCTCATGAATAATATTCTTTTGAAATCACCACATTTTTTTTATTATCTCTAATGGATTAGTAGTATTATAAATTCAAGCAAAGAAAAACTATGAGAGGGAGTTGGAAAAGTGGACTTTTTTCAGCCAGATTAGACATCTCGTTTATGTGTTAGACCCTTTTTAGAGCACTTATCGACATGACTGTCACAATTAACGGAAAATATATTGAAGTATAGCCGCGGTGTCACGTCAGAGAAAAACATAAGAAAACTGGAGGGCCAATAATATCCCCCTAGAAAAATAATAAATGTTGTTTAATTCAAAGTCTCTATCACGGTCCGCTAACATGGCCCTTTTAGCATTCTTCTAACACGCCACACATGGTGGACTTAGTGAAGGTCATACTTGGATTGGATTATTTTACTGCGTTCTCCTAAACTTTTGGACGAGCTTTCTTGGCGTTTATTCAAAGCAAAAAGGAAAAAAAAAAAGGGAAGAAGAAGAAAAAGAAAAGCAAATACTTTTTATGAAACTCAATTATTAGACTATTGAATCACCGTCCAAAAAAGACAAGAAAACGTTCGTCGTCTTCTTCTTCTTTTCTATTGGGTCAAAGGGGAGAAATTTAGCCTTGAAAGTTCAACCTGCTTTATGAAACGTGTTCCCATGCGAAACTTCGCATTGAATCAAACGCAACTCCTAATTGTATGCACGAATTGCCTCAACAAATTGACAAATCCAAGTAATGATTGTACTTTATGATGCCGATTGGGTACTTAAGGACCAATATAAAAGCTTCCAACAAAATTAAAGTGGCCATGGTACTTAACAATGGGAAATAGAGCACACGTTGCTTAGTTATCTTCAATTAATGCTGTTCATTTTACTGGTCCCGTGCTGCTTTCTGCATCATTGCCCTCTATGGACGTTAATGGTGGAAACAAGTTGCTACCAAAATGGGTGGTCTAGGGGCACACAGTTAATTAATTAATTAATTTATTTATGAGAATTGAATTTGATTCGATTTTGCACGAACCCCTATAACAAAAAACTATGCAAAAAAGTTTCATCTATTACTTTATTGTCGGTACGGTTATCGTCGACCGTCTTACATGTTACATCTCCATGTTAATGATCTCCGATAAAAATTGACCAAAAGGACTACATTAAAATTTCGTTCAAAAGTTCAAGACTAATTTGACAATATTAAAAATTTTATGATTAAGTTGACATCTGAACAATAGGTAAGGGCTGATCAGAGAATTTCTTCTCCCACCATTTACTCATACAATCTCACATTATCTTATAATAGCCTCTCAAACTCAAAATAGTAGTAGGGAAACCATCCAAAGTTTAAGGAAAAGCAGTGGGATGATATGGAATTAAGGATAGGCCTTTGCGAAAAGGACAAAAGCATAATTAGGAGAAGCCATGGACAAGATCAAGGCTGCCTCAAATATGTTTAGTTTCCAAACAGTGAAGTGCTGTTCTCAATATGTTTAGTTTGCTCGTGGAAGATATCGTTTTGTGATCCACAAAGTTATGAGAGAGAGAGATGGGTCAGCTCATTAGTTGCATAGATGGTATTAGAGTCTGCTTACCGATGCCACGGTGGTGGTGTTAATGCTGCCAGCTTTATCGGAGGTAGCAGTCATGACAGAACTAGCTCACCGAAGAATACCAAACTGAGAATTTTTGTCAATTTGGAATATGATGTTTCTATTTGGACATTCGTCCAAATTCAAAAGGCAGATTTTTCAAATTGTGATTGATGAGTTTATTAGATGATTGGTTTTTTCGTTGAGTAAATAATCTTTCAATATCACTTATTTGTCATATATGTGTGATCATATTATCTATATCACTTATTCGTGAGAGATACATTATCATATTTTTTGTAGTTTTTGACTGGTCATAACATGGCTTATTTGTTTATACATCTTATTATATTCTTAGTACCACCAATACCGATATGTGACACGGGACACGATACGACTCACTGACAAATCATTTCTAAAAAAATAGAAAATTTTAACACGTTGGAACACATTGTATATTGAATGGATATTTTTATATATACATGATAAATTATCATGTGTGCGCGCTTGTGTATATAATGAGCAATAAGTTTCTTCAATGAGTTTCTTCTTCTTCTAATAATAATTCGCGATTATTTTTTTTCTAGCCAGTAAATTAATTTTGAGGTAATTAGGAATATGATCAAAGTATATTTTTTTTTTGATAAATTTATATTTTGATCTATAATTTATTGAAAACATTTAAAATTGACCTTGTAAGTGTTGAAATGGTGTGTCGGGATGTTGGATTGTTTTGCTGACATATCTGAAGAGCTGATCATGTGTTAATCGCATGTCAGATAGTGTTGGTGCTTCCTAGATTATATTGGTATGGGCTAAATATAATTTCTCGAAGAGTGACATGTTTGTGCTTACTAAATACGACTTGTCACGTCAAGCTATGCATATTAACATAGTAAGGAAAAATAATTCTCTTGGCAACAGAGGCGATGCTGATCTTGGATTCGTATTCAAATGTTGACAGACAAGTACATCGCCACACATTAATCACTCATGGATCTAAAAGAAACCAATTACAATAAAGATTGTACGTCACACGAATTCAATTCCCAGAAGCGGACAGAAAGACAAAGAGAGCATCTCTTGAGGCTGACTCAAAAGCTGATTCGACCTTATAAAAAAAGAATATGAAGTGCCAGCTTTTCTCCTCTCCAAGAAAGACCACGTGCATATCTAGTTTTAGACGCAGAGAGAGAGAGAGAGACCTCATCTGAAAATGTCAGGCCTCTCTTTAAAACCCTGCTTAGAAAAATTCCTGGAGACTTTCCTTATACAACAAGTGGGCATTCTAAACGTGGTCAACGGATCAACCACGCAAAAAAATTAAGGGAAAAAAACCCACCTGCAAAATAATTAGAGACTCCAAAGAAGAAAAAAAGAAAAAAGCCAGGGCCAATGTTTTGGAGTTGGCAAAGAGTTTGGAGTGGTCTGAATCAGAGAGTACGATCCACGGGCACCATTTCTTTCTGCTCAAAGGTCTCAAACCCTTTGACCCAAAAAGGAAAGGAAATGAAACAACTGAAGTATCATTGTTAGGGTTTTGTACGTTGTTGCTCGCATGCTAGGAGAATTTTTGCAGGAGGTCAGATGAGATCCAGAAGAGCTTGACGCAGAATCCTCACGAGATCTCCCATTTTCAAGCTGAATCCCACGTCCATCTGCAAGAATTTCTTTTGCTTAATGGCGTATATTTATAAGTTATTTTTTCTTTTGCTACAACCCAACTACAAATACATGGGATGAAATAATATAAAGTACGCGATCTGGTAGTTTTATATATATATATATATATATCGGTAAATAAATAGTCGACTTGGTATATTTAGTGAGATCTCTTCGTTACAACATGGTGTTAAGGCCAAGAAAAACTTGAGAAATGGTGATGTTATATATATTTACCTGAGCTAGGACGGTAACATCTAGTGTGGAACTCCCAAAGGATAGAAAACAGCTGTTCACAACAGTTAGCTTCAATTTCTCTATTTCGCCGGTCATTTTCGATATGAACCCGCTGCGTCTCTCGCAATGGATTTTGAGGAGAATGCACTTTCCAGAGACTCGGACCTCGATTTCTGGAAGCGAGAGCTGCTGGTCACTTTGGCTGCAAGAGCTCTCATCGGACGAAGAACGCATCCCATCGGCCGGGGCGAGGTGGAACTTCTTCACGACGGCAGCCGACTCCACGGTCTTTGCCGCCACCTCCTCCTCGAGCATCTTGACTCGTTGTTGAAGCTCTTTCAAGTACTTGACGGCATCCTCGAGGACGGTAGCCTTGTCCATCTGAAATAAGCGTTGGAAATTAATGTCGGAACATTTGTCGTCGCACAATTCGTTAACGGCCTGAAAATTATTTCGAAATGGTTCCTTTTAATCGGGGATTAAGAAAGAGATACGGAATTATTAGTTGGGCAATTGGAACTCTAAAACATATCGATGTGTTTCTTCTCTCTCGCCAGATGCTAACAACTACACTAATCCGTCCTAATCTCTTGCTGAATCCTACACGTCAATCATACACCCCTAATGATTTTCAAGCTTTTACGACTTTTACCTTCTTAAGGTTTGGAATGAGGGCTGCGAGTGCAATGAAACACTCGCTGAGCTTCTCGCGGCGCTTCCTTTCGGCTAGCACGTGATCTTGTGAGCGTACCGGCGTTCTGCTCGCTGCGCTGGCGGTTTTCATCTGTCGACCCTTGCAGTCTTGGATTTCATAAGTACCTTTGGCACACACGAGGGAGATGAATATTGTTAAGAATATTTAACAAGAAGAGATTTTTCAAAGTGTACTGATATTACAAATACGCTTTGGTCTCTTCCAAGACTTTACCATGGATCGGATTGGATATGGCTGGAGATGAATCGAGGTTCCCGAATGATATCAAGCGGGAGTCAGGAGACCGAGATGGAGACGACGACATCACCACGTTGCGAATCATCATTTCATGATCCTCTTCGTGGGGAGAGTTCCAGCTCTCGGTCTTGAGTCGTTTCCGGGGCCTCTCTTGAGGAATTCCGACGGATCGCGCAGCGAAACTGGGCATCATCTTGGGGCTAATATGAGGGAGCGTATTGGATGGAGATGAGCTGGAGTAGGGTTCTGAAGGAAAATGTGTGTGGAACATATCAAACTCATCGTCAAGCGAGAAGGAGGAATTGAGTTGTTGCTGCTGATGATGATGGAAATAAGCTTCATCTTCAACCATCTGTGGATATCCGTCCCAAAAGTGGGAAGAAAAAGAAAAGAATCAACATGTGATTAAAATAAATGATCGATAGGTCCATACATGAAGAAATCTAATCATGGAAAAACTGGAAGGAGTATTACATCGGGAAATATCCTCGGCGATAAGATCTCCACTGGATCGCCGCCTCCTCCTTCTGGATGCTCTAATCACCCTGAGCATAAAAAGGAAGAAGAAGACATGAACCAAAAGAGAAAGGTAGGAATAAGTCGTCGTTTAGTTCTAAACTCAACGTTGGATCCAACAAGAAAAGGTTACAGTCCAAAGGAATTTGCGTACTCTGTATCATATCAAGAAAGAGAAAACGAGGTTATCACCTGTGAAGAAACGAAAGAGAGAAGCGAAGCTTAATTGAGCAATGGCGGATTCGAAGGGAACAGTTGCTCTTGTTTATATGCGCACGCCTCCCCACGCGTATTCGGCGACGATGCTGACCTAGAACGAGCGAAATACTCGTCTCCCTTTGCGTGCGCATCTCTGTTCACACAGGAGAAGATGTCCCTTTACAGTGGTAGTAGAAAATTTCCAATAATTCTTACTCGCATACTTGACAGGTGAGTCAATATAGCTGTCTTCTTGAGAAAATTCACGTTCCAAAGTCCAAAAGAGATTCTCTATAATCTGCACATGACTTCATTGGTTTGTTTACGGTACACTATTGTCCGGTCGAGTTAAAATCATTCGCTAGTGATTTTGTCGAAACTTTACGTGATTTTTTTTTACTGTGGTCTAAGCCTGGTTACAATTCTTGGCATTCAAACTCAGGGATTCGGTGGGTCTTTCATGGGAAAAATGGATGAGGGCATGGTCCACATATTCCACCTATATGCAATCATCCAAACATAGGAGATAATAATCTACCCCCCCTTTTTTTTATTCTCTTTCTTTTGATCTACTAATATATCTTTCAAGAAAATTGTCAAAAAAGTCATAATTATTTTTCACTTTTTCCAATTCGGTTCTCAATCTTTTAAGTCTACTAATTTAGTCTTAAACCTTTTCACATTTTATCAATTTAGTCTTATTGATAGGAATTCACTGAAGTGGTCGCCACTTGTCCTATATGGCACCTCATATGGTGATGTGAAAATTTTTTGATAATGTCTTAACATATTTTAAAAATATTTATTTATTTATTTTTTCGATTTCTCTTTTTCCATTTCTTTCCCTTCTTTTTTCCCTCTGGCGCCCTCATCGGCATCACCCTCACCAGGGGCCAATGAAGGTGGCCCCACCAGAGGGGAAAAAAGAAAGGAAAAAATAAAAAATAAAAATATTCAAAAAAATATTAAAATATTATAAAAAAATTATCCACATCAGAGCCGGCGGTACCACGTAAAACAGCCGGTTTCCACGTTAGTGAATTCTAGTTAATAGGATTGTATTGGCAAAATATGAAAATATTTAAGACTGAATTGGTAAACTTAAAATGTTTGTGATTGAATTGACAAAAGTGAAAAAGGTTTAGGACTTTTTCGACAATTTTCAATATGAGATGACGAGCATCTTCTCATTCCTTTTCTCTTTCTTTTGATCTATTTTACTTTATATGACTATGATAGTCGAAGGAACAAACAAATTAAATCTTGAATAGAGCTTTTAGCTGAAAACAATTTTTGGTGGGTTTTGAATTTTTGTCCTATTGAGATTTGGAGGTAGAAGTAAATTGTTTTCTTCATGTTGCATGCAAGAAAGAATACAAAAGCAAAACCTTTGAACGAAACCGCGATGGGAAAGGAAGAATAATGGATCCTCGGTTGCCTAGAAAATGTGGTCAATCAACTTTAAATTGTCTGTTTTAAAGCGAAAATGGCGTAGAAAAACGACATGCAACCACGCGTATAATATATGTGAGAGTCACGTGTACATTTTACTAAAAGATATCCTGACAAATTGAGTCAGTTACAATTAAATCCTTACTATTTTTTCATGATGTGTTCATTTCTTATCTGGACTAACTTATATAAATCTACTCTTAAATCATTATGTTTGTTTATTATAGGTAAGTTAAGATTATTTGCAAACCCAAAAGTGGGAGACTACTTAAACTCACTGCGGCAGTCAGCACCTCCCAAGGACGCATTTCGTTGAAAAGAATTTCAATGAAAGCATTTTCTAAGTCAGCTGAAAAGCATTTCCAGTCGAAGAGAACTATTGCAATTAAAATCAGGAAAACGATTTCTCCTTTCTAGTAAGAGGAAAATGTTATCATTCTCACAATCAAATAAGAGAAAATCAATCACTTTTCTTGAAATTGAATTTTAAATAAAAACATATTATTTCACATAAAATTTTTCATGAAGCAAATGCAATCCAAGCGTCGTTTTGAGTTCCCAACTTGCAAAGAAACACGCTTTACAAACTGTTGTGTCTTGATGTAAAATGGTTTTGAATCAAAAGTAGCAATATATATTCTTGCAATCTACACCGAATCTGCATAAGATTTTTGTCAGTGAAGGATTTGAGTGGGCTGGAGAAGATGCCCGTTCAGTGTAAACCAAAGTGAATGTTCCATTTTGATTTTTAAATGAATTAATCTGTCAGCATCACATTATCATGTGGATATTTTGTCAGATAGATTAAGAAGATATTGGGTAGATTTAATACGATTAAGAAAAACAATTGGGCCAGATTAGACCTTACAAAAAAAGAGTAGCAACTTCTATACTATTCATTCAACGAGTCTGTCAACATTATTTTCCAATTATTCGGGGATCGTAGGAAGAAGACAAATGAAGAGACTGCTGAAATACAATCTTGGCCATCTTTACCGATGATCAATCAAATCACTGAAGCTGACTTGGGACGCCAACCAACATAACGAAATAGTTAAGCCACCATGTTGCACCAACTGCCGATGCACATCCCGTTAAACAAATCAAACCAAATCCTAGAAGTAGATCAGGGTCTAATCATAAATTACTTCGAAATTGCTATGTTTATGGAAAATAAACATATTCTATTTGGGACGCCCTCTTTATAGATTATAATTTAATGTCAATTGGACAAGTTGCTTTTCTCTTCTGATCAATCCGGGGATTGAGCTGGAAAATGGCCTCTCAACCAAGGACAAACCACGCACCTGTTGAGCCCTATATTGAAGTTGCTTTTTGAAGCAATTCTTGTGTTTCTTTTGAACTTGTATTTTAGTAATTGCTTTGAAATTAAAGGTTATGAAAGCGCACGTGCACATTTACAAGTCTACAACATGTGCCGTAAGGTTTTGAAAAAAAAGTAAAAAGAAAACATGATAAAATATAAAAACATCTCCAATGACAACAAGTTATAGGCGGGACATTTCGTAGATGATATAAAGTAGGTATGGTCAACACGTGATTTTCGCTCTCAGTTTATGCAGATTCAAAGCCGATGACTTTTCGATATGAAAAACGACGGTGATTTATATTAAAATTTTGTACATGCATACGACGAATATAAGGATTTATCTCCCTTTTGGTGATTTTTTTTATTAGTCTCCTGCATTATGTGAGTTTTATAGAACTGCCATTTCAGAGTTAATAATCACCTATACTAGTGCTGAAGCAGTATAGGTGATTTTTTTTTTTCCGAATTTTTGCTAGTTTTATTTATTTTTCTTTTTCTCTTTTCTTTGTCTCTTTTTTTTTTCCATTCATTCTTCCTCTAGCCGGTTCCCAGTGAGATCGATCTCATAGGCTCTCACCTTTGGCCATTCACGGAGGTTCGAAGACCGGTTGGAGGAAGAATGAAGGAAGAAAAAACTTTACTTATTTAACCACAATTACACAAAGCAAATATAATTCTTAGAGTACATCACACAATATACTATAGAAGTGAGTGAGATTGAATGAATCAAGAATTGCTGGGGCTGAAATAAATTGACTGGTTTGATTTGATTTTTAGGGGAGTTGGTCCGGTTTGCAGTTTCATAATTGAAACTGATTATTTTCAATCTGGTTCTCAAATCTAGGAGGAGCCGAACCTACTACATAATTTTTTTTTAATTTCCCAAATCATAGTGTGTCTAGTGCAACTTCTATTCATAGCAGAACAAATGATATCCATGTGTCTAGGGCATTAGCTGAGCTAGATCAAAGCATCAGAAGGGAAAATTGTAAAATTATTGAGGAAGAATCATATGTTGGCGCATGGCTCTTTTCCTTTATATTGACAAGCAATCCGACTAGGCATGGTAGGGTTATGTCAAATTTGTTTGAGGGGCTTGAACCTATTTTTAGATTTAATTCAGCCCGTTTATGCTCATTTAAATGTTAAAGGCTTTTAATTAATTATTCATTAATTAATATAAAGCCTAATTGAGCCTAAAAGTGTGCAAGAGAGGCCAAGAGAGTCTGAGATTTTTGGCCAAGCTCATTCCCTTGCTTTGGCTAAAATTCTTGAGTGTTTTAAAATTAATTTGACCCAATTTAATCCTTTAAAGACTTAATTAAAATAATATTAGTCTTAGGGTTATTTTTGTCAAATTAAGAAACCTACCTTCACTAGGATTAAGAAACCCTTTGTCTTATATACACCATTAAGCCTAGGGTTTGAGGGGGTCAACATTGAAAAACACATCAATAGAAAGCTCATTGTATAGAAAACCTTTTCATAATATTTTGATTTTGACAAAAACTGGCATTCCTTTAGAAAGAATCTGGTTAATTCTTTGAAATACATCATTGCACGTGTAACATGTGAATAAAAAAGCTTATACTACTCTAAAGCTGATATTCAGACTCAAGACAAAGTCGTCACATATTTGCTTTTAAATAAGTTGAATTATGTTATTTAGATGGAGTGGAATATTGGGAGAAAAATTATATGAAATTATTGGAATTACTACTGAAGATTCAACTTTTATCTTGGGAGAAAACTTATATGGAATATCAACAATGACTTTATCAAGCTCATACTCACTGTTCTAATTTACTCAAATTCAAGAGATTCTTCTACTTCTGAAGACTGCTTTTGAATTATGTTCAAATTTTGAAGTTCCCTCTTTCCAGATTTTGAAGACCCCATGTTAACAAGTTTTCATTTTAGCTGTGTTATTTACGGAAGTTTGTAATCTATGATTGACAGGATTATTCTACAAGTAAATTAGTAGAAGATCCTTGATTGATGACGACCTTTCATGGGATAAGAAAACTTTTATATTTGACAACAACACTTATGAAAACTGAAGATTTAATTGTATGGTTGACTAAATCTGAAGGGTTCAAACTCCACATCAATGTCTATCAAATCTCTTTAGATACAGTATTTTATAATCAAGATTGTTGACGTTCAATTAGCGATTGAAGAGCAATCCTTTTGAGGACCTTTACAATGACTATTTCAAGGTTGAAGGAGTATAAAAGAAATCCTTGTTGACTATTGTGATATGATTAGAACTTACAATTCCAAAGTGTATGAGTTATTCAGATTCACATACTTATTCTTTAGAGCAAAATACTTTGTCTTTAAGAGGTTCTGTAAAAGAGTGAGAGTGCAATATCACTTGTAACCTTTCAACGACTCATTTAGTAGAATCAGCCATTCGGCTGTCAGCGTGGGAAAATGGATATAGGCTTATCTAGACCGAATCGCCATAAATTTGTGTGCAATTCTCTTAAACTTTAAACTCATTCTTCTCTGTTTAGACTGTTGCATGTTATCATTCTGAATCTGATACTAAACTTTATTCGGATTCTATTTTAACTTGTTTAATTTCGCATCAAGTTTTAAAAATATTAAACATAACCTATTCACCCCTTTCCAGGTGATCATTGCTAGATATAACAATTGGTACCATAAGGGGTTGCTTGTTTCTAAAATGTTTTTACTCTTGAGTTATCGATTTATCATCCTAGCAATAATTTTTTGGGAGCATGTGATGCATAATTCAACAACAAGCCTTTGTACTTTAATGGAAAAGACTATGATGTTTGGTGCAACAAAATGAAGTGGTTTTTCAAGGCATCAAATAAATTGATGTGGGATGTTGTTATTAACGGAGTAGTTTCTACTATTATAGTAACTCCTTCCACAGGAAATGAGGGCAACAACAATACTAGTTCTGCAATTCTTTCAAATACTGAAAAAGCCAAAAGAGAAGGAATTGATTCTAAAGCCGTTCGTTCACTTTTTTGTCCTTTATCTACTCCTATATATAATCATGACGTAGAAGAAGAATCATTCAAAGCCATATGGGAGAGACTCCATGTTACATATGAAGGAATTGATAGATTCAAGGAAACCAATCTTAGTATTTTGCTAAGTGATTATGAAGTCTCGCATGGAAAGGTGCTCTAGTTAATGATCCCAAGTAGGTATGAAAGATCTTTCGAGGATTAAAAGATGACTGGAATTACTATAAGCTATCCATTCAAGAATGCTAAACAATCAAACCATTATCCATTGATAAGCTTGTTGGAACTCTACAATCATATGGAATGAAACGTTTCAACAAATCAAAGGACACAAGGAAGTCAATTGCCTTAAAATCTAACATTGATTATGAGTTGCTAGATTCTAAAGATGAAGAAGAAGACAATGAAGAGCTTGAGCTGATGGTGAAGAAATCCAGAAAGATAGCTTGAAAGGGTAGAAACTTCAAAGCTAAGAAATCATTCAAACAGAATGATACAAAAACAACCAAGTAATGATAAACAAGAAAGCAAGGATGCCATTTGCTTTCACTATAAGAAAATCAGACACATCATTCCAAAATATCTACTTCTGAAAAAGGACAAAGTTAAGAATGAAAAATACAAGAAGGTACTAAATGCAGAAACCTTGAGTGATTTTGAAGACTGTGAAGAAGATTATGCCAACATATATGTCTCATGGAGAATTTAGATTTAGATTTAGATTTAGATTCAGACGTTAAAGTATGTCCTTTTGAAATACCAAATGAAGTTTTTGAGTACATTGAAGAACCATGTATGAATTATAAAGCTCTCAAAAAGGTATCTAAATTGAAAAAAGAAGTTTCTTCGTTAAAATAGTAAGATATTTATTAAAAAGACAACACTGAGTTTAAGTGAGTTTCATCAAATCAAAGAAAATCAAGATTTGATATTGAAAGAGAATGATCCTTTAAAAATTGAGATTGAAAATATTTCAAAAAGATTCTTTCAAAGCTCAAAAACTTTAGAAAATATATTATTTCCAAACAAGTTCCTTACAATGAAAAATCCGATCTTGTCTTAAAAAAAGAAGAGCAATCTTAAAAATGAATTTTCGAAAACCAATGACAAGATTCTACAAAAGCCTTCCGAGTTTGCATATCAATGTCATTTTCAAAAATAGTTTACAAAATTTGCTAGCCCAATGTATTGTACAAACTGTTATAATTCAAATCGTTTCAGATTTAACTATTTGAAAGTTTGGAGACCTATCAATATAGATGTTGCAACTGTGACTAACTCAAAAGGATCCAAGAAAATTTGGGTGCCGAAGAAACAGTAAGTTATTTTTGTCTTGCAGGTACCATGAAGAAGAAAGAATAAGTAATCTCTTGATAGTGGATGCTCAACCCACATGGTTGGTGATCCATAAAAGATTCATTCAATTGACAGAATTCAATGGTAGAAGTATGTCCCTTGGAGGAAATAACAAGGGAAAAGTAATTGGTAGAGGAACTGGGAAATTTGAGAATCTGACCATCAATAACGTCTCCTTAGTCAAAGGACTGAACTACAATTTGATTTCTGTAAGTTAATTATGTGATTTTGGATATCAAATATGCTTTCAAGATACAAAATGTTTAGATATTAGTAAAGACAAGAAATAAAGCTTCATTGGTCGATGATATAAAAATATCTACCTTCTGGATATTGATTATGAAGATATCAAGTGCCTTATATCAATCAAGGACGGATTTGACCATTGGCACATAAAGCTAGGTTATATCAATATCAAGCATATTTCAAAATTGTCATCTAAGAATTTAGTTCGAGCTTTACCACAAATAAAGTTTGAAAAATTTGAACTTTGTTTAGCATGCTCTCTTGAAAAACATGTGAGAAGTTCATTTAAATCGATAAATCATGTTTCTATTAAACGTGTAGCATAACTTCTATATATGGACCTCTTTGGGCCAAACAAAAATTTAAGTCTTAGAGATAAGAAATACTGTCTTGTTATTATTGATGATTACTCTAGCTTCACATGAGTTTTATTTCTTGCTCATAAAAACGAAGCTTTCCATTCTTTTAACAAAGTTTTCCAAAAAGGTTCAAAATGAGAAAAGCTATGCTATTTCTATTGGAGTTGACGAATACTTCGGGGACCCTTGTTTCTCACATCGAGGATGCTCACGTGAGCTTAGGAAAACAGAAGTATGAATCAACGACATGTGATTCCTACGCATAGAATGCGGACATTCGGAGGCAATACTCTCGACATGGAGGTCCCGCTGGCAGGTCAGCGGGCGGGGATTTCGCTCCCCGGTGAGCGAACGGGTGCCCCACTCACCGGTGAGCGGGCGGAGGTGTGGGGGCAGTACCCCTGAGACAATATAGGTTTTAGGCTTTTAATTTGGTCCATTAGTTGTGGGGCCCGTTTTGAACCTATATATATTGTTTTTTCGTTCATTATAATCATACGATAGAAAATTTAATAATACAGACTGCAGAACGTAGCCCTTTTCTGGGTGAACCTGGGTAAAATCGCATTGTTCGTTTTTCTTATCTCTGCTGTTCTTCCGATTCGATTAAATAAACCTCAACAATTTCTTGCATAAAAACCGATCATGGGAGAGAATTCGAAAATCAAAATTTTTCTGATTTTTATGATGATTTTGGTATTCAATATAATTTCTCTTCTCCTTACACACCTCAACAAAATGGGACTTTGAAAAGAAAAAATCATTCTTTACAAAAAAAAGCAAGAACACTTTTAATAGAAAAGTAAAATAGCTTCACATTTTTGGACAGAGATTGTTTCAATAGCTTGTCATATATTTAATCATGTTTATTTGAGATCAATTCTTGAGAAACTCTATGAGCTCTTTAAAGAAAGAAAATCAGATCTTGCATACTTCCATGTGTTTGGCTGTAAATGTTTTATTTTGAAGAATGCTAATGATCATGTTACTAAGTTTGATGAAAAATTAGATCAAAGAACATTCTTAGGATACGCAACAATGAGCAAAGTACACCTCGTTTATAACAAAAAAACTCTCATGTTGTTGGAGATTCCATGAATGCCAAGTTTGATAAAAATATTTAGAAATAGAATGATCAACTTGAATGTACTCAAGTTCTCTCACTTCCTCAAAATTCAAAACAAGCTGAAGACTTTAGAGAGATTAAAGATTCTGAAAAGAATCAAACTTATGAAGAAGTTTAGAGTAAAGAAGATGACCAAAAAATGCCAATAGAACAAGAGGAAAAGCAACCAGCTTCTAAAAACTCAAATGAAGTTCAAGACAAGAGATACAATAAAAACTGAAAAAACAAGTCTAATAATCATCATAAAAAAAAACTCGTGATGGGAAGCTTAGATGATGGAATCAAAACTAGATCAAAATTTAAACAAGCAATGATCGAAATGGTACTTATTTATGAAATAGAACCAAAGGAAATTGAAAAAGCTCTTAGAAATGAAAATTGAATTAATGCTATGCAAGAAGAACTTCATCAATTGAAGATCAACAATATTCGGGAGCTTATATAGAGACCCAAAAGTCATCTTGTGATAGGAACAAAATGGGTATTCGAAAACAAGGTTGATGATAAAGAAGAGGTGGTCATGTACAAAGCAAGATTGGTAGAAAAAAGATATTCCAAAGAAGGAATTGACTACAATGAAACTTGTGCATCGGTTACTAGGTTAGAGGCCATAAGGCTACTTCTTGTGTATGCTTGTTACAATGATTGTAAATTTTTTTAGATGGACATCAATAGTGTATTTTTGAACTATTACATTAAAGAAGAAGTGTACGTTGAACAACCACTTGGTTTTGAAGATCTAAGGGGGAAAGATCTTGAATATACCTTGAAGAAAGCCCTATATGGCTAAAGCATGCACAACATACTTGGTACAAAAGGAGAAATATGCTCTTGAAATTATTGAGAAATATGGTCTAGATAACTGCAAAAAGACAAGCTCTAATGTCATATTCATTCAAACTTAACAAGAATGAACAAGGAAAAGAAGTTGATCCAAAACTCTATTGCAGCATGATTGGATCACTACTATATCTTCCAGCTTCAAGACCAGACATACTATATAGCGTCTATCTTTGTGCGAGATTCATACAAGTCCAAGAGAATCACATCTATCAGCTATCAAGAGAATCATTAAGTATATTAAGACTTATCCAAAGTATGTATCGGTATTCAAAAATTATGATTTCGTTCTGAAAGGATATTCAAATGTAGACCTCGTTGGATGCAAGATTGATATAAAAAAGTACTTTTGGAACGTGCCAGCTCATTATAAATATGTTAGTCTCATGATATTCTAAAAAGCAAAGCATAGGTGCCCTCTCATAGTAGAAGCAGAATACGTATATCTTGAAAATTGTTGTGCTCAAATTCTATAATTAAAACGACAACTAAGAGACTATGGTATTGAAGACTCAAATGTGAAAATTAAATGTGATAACACAAGCAACATAAACTTGACCAAGAATCCTATTATACATTCAAGAGCAAAATATATCGAGATCAAATATCACTTCATTCGTGATCACATTCAGAATGGTGATGTTCATATTTAATATGTTGATACCAAAAATCAACTTAAGGATGTATTCACGGAAACTCTCGATAAAGAGTCATTCAATTATATTTGAAATGAATGATCAATTATTGATCCTTTATTTTGTATTGATTCAGAAAAGAGTACATCGCTACTACTCATATACACAATTGTAGGAATTCAAAAGCACATGTTAGCTTTTTACGTTATTTTTGTGGTTCAAAAATCATGTCAATGCAAGGACTTAAGGTATGTTTTTCATTTCTAAATATTTGTTTTGTTGATTGATGGTCCATAATATAGAACGAAGCTTTAGATGTCTTGGATTCAATAGTCAGATCCACCAAAAACATTCCTCTCATTTCATTGATCTCCCATGTAAAGTCTATAAGCTAGATATTTGAGGGGACGATCTTCGTATCCTTTCTCCTTAGCATCTTGAAATATTTATAGGGAATGAGGTTCAGGGTTGAACCCCCATCAACTAGCACTTTAGATATAGGATGACCATAAACTATTGCACTTATGTTGAGAGCTCGGAGATGTATGGAATCCTAGAAAGATGGTTTCTCAAATTTTATCATTTCTTCTTCATTGAATTGGAATTTTACTCTATTCGCTTCATCAGCACCTCATCCATTGCTTACTTGACCCTCATAGAAGATACTTTGAAGTTTGACGGCAACTTAGCCTGAATCATGCATGATGTAACAAGTGGCTCTAATCGAGGCGTAAGTGCCGATCTAAACTTTGACTTGCAATTAACAGTAGTTGCTGTCCCTTCCTGTTCCTCTTCAGTCTAGATACTCTTTTTTTTTTCTCCCTTTTCCATACCAGGTTTCGTGACCTGACTCTTTTAGGTTTGTGGGAGGTAACCAAAGCTGGTTGGATTAGGGTAATTTGCACTCGATCCATCAATTGTTGATGTTTTTGTATCTTTTTCTTCCTCAAAACTCTTCTCTTTTGAGTTTTTAACAAAGTGCCCCCTTGTCAAGCGACTTCTGCTTTTCAAACCATTGGCCCTTTGGGGGAGTCATGAGGCACCTTGATAGTTCTCTTCCAATCACAAGTTTTCAGACGGTCGTCTGCTTCACAAAGTTGCCAAATCATACTTTTGTTTTGATTCCTATGTTTGTGTTGTTGGGTGACAATCTTGTTTCTCTAAGGCTGCCTCCTTCGGTAAATTACCCTATTAAATACTTGAGCGACCCACTGACCTCGAAACAAAATGATTTTCATTTGCATAGAAATCATTATTCGTCTTGAATCCTTATCTTGGCAATCTTCTCCGGACTAAAAGATGATAGATTCTACCTAATTCTCATTTGCAGCGGAAACACAAATTATAATCAAACTCCCAAAATTTCTCTTGATGGGTCTAATCATAAGTTCTCTGAAAGCTGTTTGGCTCCTCTAGACTTATGCATATGATACATTCTCTTCTCGCCCCTTTGATAAATTGTGATGTCTTCTTTAACACTTTGGAGGTCTTTTTTGTGTTCCTATATGAAAAGTGATCGATGTTCTCAAACAATTTCCTGTCAACAATGAGAACATAAGCTTGGCTGGTTGAATTGTTTTCCTTAGGGCTTAATTGACACCATCCATTTCATCACCAGAAATGGTTCAATATCAATGTCCATGAGCCCCTTTTCTCTTTCTTCTACAAACTTAATATTGTTCTGTTCGATGATTTCTTATATGTTTTTCCTGAACATAATGCAATTGATTGTACTGTGGCTCCACGAATGGTGTCATTTGCAAAACTTCTTTCCAATCAACTCCTCTTTGCTAGGGATGACTTAATTTTCTATTAACTTTATCAAACCATTCGTCAATAACAAATCAAAGACCTCATCCCCCTTGCTTATATCAAAAGAGTAAATTTGGTTGTCCTTCGCTTTAAATATGATATTTTTCTTGAATCTCTCCTTCCCTTTCATTGGCTTCAGAGCTTGGTAGATATAAGGTTTATCAATCATTATTTTGGCTACATCTACTTTAACATAATATGGTTGATCATGTTCATCTGAGAAGTTATAACACTTGAAGCAATTCATGTCTTATTTGGTATATTTCTTCTCTTTCTCTTTTAGGATAGTTTTGTGTTTTGAGGTAGTCAACACTAGTTGAAAGAGGTCGTTGAAATTCTAGCCAACCATGTTGTCTCAAAGATTGAACCAAAATCCACTCATAGTAAGATTTGTAAATGTCTTTTTAGGCAATGACACCTGACGTTTATTCTTGGTTTACTTGGATCGAGTAATAAAATGGTTTACCGATTCATTATACTATTGTTTTATAGCTACTAAGTCTACCACCGATACTTCGGGTCGAACCCTTTGAAATTGGCTGTGAAACATCGTTTTCATTTCGAACCATGTATTTATTGATTTGGGAGCCAATGAAATGTACTAAATAAAAGCCGTTTTTCATAAGGATAATGGAAACAACTTTAACTTCCAATGGTTAGCGTGTCCAGCATCTATACATATGGAAAAGAACCTATTCACATGCTTTTTTGTTGATCGATCATCTTCTTTGGTAAATAGAGTGAACTTGAGAATCTTAAAGCAACTTAGATAAGCAATCTCATACGGTTTACGATACTCCATAATTCCATCTCCTTCAACTCTATATTATTTTGGTGTATGTAGCCTAGTTTTGATCAAGAGCCTATACCATAGGCTGTAGAATAAGTTGGACTCCACGAACTGGCTAAGGTGCTCTACGTTGTGCATGCAATACTATGAGTTATGGCTATTGAATAGGATTTTGTTGTAGGTTTTGTAACTATGGTTCTGGAATGGGTTGTTGGATGATCTGTGGAATATTTTGCAAAATAGGTTGTAGAAAGTTTTGCAGAACAGGTTATGAAATGTGTTGCGGAACATTTTGTGGAATGGGTTGTTGAACGTTTTATGGAACATGTTGCCAAATGTTTTGTGGAATGGGTTTGATAGTTGTCGATATTATGTTTTGATAAACATTTTGGCTTGCTCGATTGCTTTGACCATTATCGTTCACATCAATTTGAACTCTGCCAAGCTAAGTTATTCTATCTGTAGATATTCTAGCAATACTCTCACTCCTTTGAAGAATTTTTATTGGAGGTATTGGGGGTACCATCTAAATTGGATTTCTTATAGCGGGTATAACTTTTGTGAATTGAGAAACATACCTAGAGGTCGTCTGTATATAAGTGTGTTAACTACATGTAAGATCGAGACTGCTTAATGACTCTTGCCTTTGGTCACATTCTATAATCGTGTTGATTATCAAAGGTTTGAGTGTTTCTGCCATCTATCTAGTCACAAGATTGGTCCACTTATTCTGACTCTCTTCAAATATCCTCCGTATCATAGCAGAAATGGTTGAATTTATCTCCATTTGCACCCCTTTATCATTCGTAAGCTGCCTCGGGATATTAATCTCAGCAACTTGCACTCAATCTACTACTGGTTCAGCTTTCGATGACTTTGGTACACCTACTCGATCACCAAGTGATGATGTAGAGGCATTACGACCAATGTTGTTTGGATTATGTTGGTTTTTAGTTCTCATTCACATTCTCCTCAAATCAATCACAAAGGTCCCACCGAGTGTACCAAAAGATGTTTTGCCGAAATTGTTCTATGACAAATTATCTTTCATCCAAATTCATGCTTAGATTTTTAAATGTGATAAGGGGTCCTGTGATGATTCTGAACAGAAGAGTTATAGATAGTCAAAAGAATCACTGAACGAAGTTTGTACAAAATCTAATAGAATTACACAAATATTATCTCGACCAGAGTTTAACTCGATGGTGAGAATTTATAAGTACAAATCCAAAGGAAATGATACAAATGAAATAAAAAAAAAGTGCACAAATATAAATCAAACTAGAGTTTGACTCAATAGAATGGCTTGGCAAGCACAATTCCTTTTAAGAATAATGAGCTAACGTATCTAAAAAAATATCAGAGTTTAACTCGATGATAATGCCTTGAATACGCTTTGATAATGTACTAAAGTTTGATTTGATGACATAATATTTGGGATAAAGATAAATATTGGAGTTCGACTCGGCGACAAGAATCTAAAAGGTACAGTTAAGAAAAGTAAATACAATACGATAATTAAAGATAAAATAAATTTGTTGATTTGCTTGGGGGTCTCTTTGAGTTGCTTAGTGGTATTATAGTAGTTGAGACGGTAACTGTTCTTCAGCTATTGTATTTCTTGCATGTCGAAAGTTGCCTCACTCTTTACTTTCCTAAAATGTTCTTTACTTGGTCTTCGAGCTGTTATTTAATCTCAAATAGATGATACTGTTGGCTCTCTTGTCTATTTCTTTGATTAATGCTAATCATGCTCACGTTCTCCATCTCGTGGGGCCTCAAAGCTCAATTTTTAATAACTGTTGATAGAAGAATCACCTACTCTTTTCACATTGCAAGTTTGCCCATGTCTTTTGCATTGCGTGAGCTTCTTGACCTATTCTTAGGGACTCCTTTTGTCTCAAAATTGTCCTCTCGCCATTGAATTCAAGAAGATATGCTTCAGACTCTTTGATGCTCCCTGAAAGACTTCAAATTTGATGGGATTGCTTCTTGTTGGCGCTCAAATTTGATGATTGATCTAGTGACCTCATCAATCAATGCCTATCGGCACTATCACGTGCTTTGGGTAAGTTTTTTTTTCCTAGCAAAACGGTTATTCTTCACATTTCTATCACGCGCATCAATTCTTCATGTATTCTACTCAGGTGTTGACTCCTTATGTGCTTTGCATGTGCATTGATCCTTCACGTGCTCCGCACATGTACTGATTTTGTACGTGTGTAGCACGTGCTTCAACGGACGAGTTATTTTGAGTGTCAGCAATATCATATACGAAAAGTTCTAGACATCCCATACTCCTAATCCACAAAGATTTAGTTTCTTATATAATATGATCATATTGAAATTTCCTGCGGAGCATGATAAAATTATAAAGTCAAACTAAGTCGCATAAGGGGACTTTTTCCAATCAGATCATATCTTTTTTTTTCCCCTCTCAATAGACTTCTTTAGACAACTTGCCGCTTCAATGTCACAATTCATGAAAGATACATAAAAAGTTTAGCTGCGGTCGCGTATGAGCGAAAATAAAAGAAAATGGGAGGACTTATAGTTTTGTCCTGGAAAATATTAAAGGTTATTTAATTCAAAGCCTTTATTATTGTTTTTTTTTTTGGTTGAAATTTAAAGTCTTTATCACCATCCACTAATAAGAAAAAATATTGGGTGGACCGGGGCCAACACATGTCCATGTGCCTCGGCTCATGTGTCCTCTTCAAGAGGAAAGAGATAGAGATGTGGGATAGGAGAGAGAGAGAGAGAAGCGAGACATAGGAGAGAGAGAGAGTGAAAGGGACAGAAGAGGACATGTGTCCTTTCTTGATTGGTCGAGGCGCGTTGATCCTGACCCACCTAATATTTTTTCCACTAATCGACACTAACCGCTAGGCGCTACTCATTGGTGGACTTAGTCAACGTTGTTTACTTTTCTTTTGCACGCAATCAACGTCGTACTGGGATAGGGCTATTTTAACTGCGTTCTCCTAGACTTTCAGACCAGCTTTCTTGTCGTTTAATCGAATCAATAGAAAGAAAAAGAAAAGCAAATTAAAGTGGTTTATCTTTTGGAGGCTACTTCCACAAATGAAAAATTGAACGACCGGCCATAAATAGCAAGGAAAGCTTTTGTTCCTCTTCTTGTCTTTTGGGTCAAAGGAGAGAGCCTTAGCTTGAAAGTCCAAGTCTATCAAACGACGGTATCCAATGCCAGACTTCGAAGTTGATCAAAACGCAAATCCTCATTTAATACACGCATCGCCTCAACAAATCTTCTATTCCAGGTACTGATTGTACTTTATGCTGGATGGGAATGTTTGACTGTATTTTTGCTATTGATTCACCATCCAATTAACAACGCAAAGGAAAAAGAAAAAGAAATCGGGTCACTAAAGAGGTTGAAGGAGAAATTTCCTTGGATCCTTGGTTTAAAAATTGATTCATAATAAATATGAATCAGTTTATTTTTTTATTTTTTCTTTTAAATCTCTTTCTTCTTTTTCTTCATTCTTCCTCCAGCTAATCGCCAAGTCCGATGATCGGCTAGAGGTGAGGGATGGTGAGGTCGACCTCTCTAGGCTTTGGCAAAGCTGGCCCCCGTTGATCACTAGCAAGAGCGAGCCTCACCTAGCGATGGCAAGGGCAACCTCGCCCTCCCACAGTGATTGGCGAGGGCAAGCTTCACTAGAGGCCTACGAGGTCAAAGACTCAGCGATCGACTAGAGGAAGAAGTTAAGACAAAAGAGAGAGAGACAAAAGAAAAGAGGAAAAGGAAAATAAAAATAAATAAATAAATAAATATTAAAAAAATATAAAAATACTAATTAAAATTGCCAATGCGACTGTGCACATTTGAGATTTCCTGTTAAAATTGGACAAATAGACTGAATTGGCACATATGCAAGAAAATTTGGATTCAATTGACCAAGAAAAAAAAGGTTTATGATTAAATTGGTATAATTACAATAGGTTTAGGACTTTAATGGTAATTTTCCTAATATTTTGTTTGAACCTTTGTGCAAATCTTGATGGTGGAATTTTAATGGTGATTAATGAGTCAATTGGACCATTGATAGTTTCTGAGTAAATGATTCTTCAATGTCATCTATTTGTCAAATATGTGTCATCATCTTATATATAGTGTTTGATTAACCGGCTAACTTCTCTATTTGGCAATACATTTTGCTATATTGTATATGAATAAAATTTTCAACTATTTCACTATAATCTAAAATGCAGAGTGCTCAAATGATCAGTGATTATGCATTTAATCGTAAGGGTAGTCAAGTTTTCATTCATATTTATTCATGAAGTATCGCAATCGTGTGATTTTATAAAGGCGAAACCGAATTTTAAGGTTGAAATTGAGAGAGAGTATGCTTCTTTCTTCTCCATGTCACTTTTAGCTTTGCCTCTATAGTCACCGCATGGTAGGACAAATTGCATTATTTTGCAATATCGTCTATATTCCACCAGACGACTCTAAATTTATTTATTTATCATTTCCAAACCTTTACCAGTTATTAAGTTTTAATTGTAGGAAACAGATATACACATATAGTATGATTTTTCAATGTGGTCCATAATCGATCAAACGACCGTTGATTTATTGATTTATGATCTCGGAAACCCTACTTGTTGTTGAGTTTAAATTAGGGGTGAGTATGGTTTTAGGGTAGAATCGAAAACTAGAAAATTGAATCTATGGTTCTCAGTTTGGTTCTAGGTTCTAGTAAACTAGGGTATGGTTCCGGTTCCGCATTTTGAGGAACCGCTAGTTTCAATTTTGGTTCCAGGTTCTCTATGGAGCCGAGCCAGAATTGGAACCGTTATTTTTAAACCCTAACTTAGACTTTCTGTTTCTACTTTCTATTCTTTTCACTTCTTCCTCTGAAAACTCAACGCAGCAGTAACACACCCGACGGAGCTCCGTTGCCCCCATCCCTTTGATGATGACCTTTCCCTCGCCATCATTGCCTCATCCTCGGGAGTCGGTACCCACACCTCCGATGGCGTCCCCAAGTTCCTCTTTCTTGACGGCATCCAAAGTGGTCCAAGTTTATTAAACTCCAGCTTTGAGTTGGTCAAGCTCAGGTACTTTTACAGTTAGTCCACAAGAAACTGCTTCTTCCCGAATCCCTCCATTGCTAAGCCCATAACTCGTTCCTGCGTCCTCTCCAAGCTCTATCTTCGATGACCCATTTCCTGAATTTCTCTCCTCACGCACCTTGTGTTCAATCGGCCCCCTGGCATTTCCCGCTCTCTGAGTTTTCCGATCTTCACATGATGGCAATCTCCAATCGGACCCGGATTCCACCACCCACTTCGCGTTTCAAGCAAATTTTCAAGCTTCCAAATTCTCTGAGGACCCGTTATCCCTCCATTCTTGTTGAACTTTGAGTGGGTGGTGGATCCATCGTCATGCGCGAAAATTGGAACCGGCATGTGATTGAGCCTGCTTTGAGCTATCGACAGCTTCAGAGCTGCGATTAGACGTAACGTTTGGGATGCATTGCTGGTGTGAAAGCCCCTTCTATCCACAGACTACCTGATGTAAACAAAGACCTCTGGATTCTAGGGGGTTGCTTGCATAGGGGTGATGATGTGTAGATGAGGCGGTTTCTAGGATATGGAGATGGCGAGGAGGAGGCGATTTGCCCAAAGTCTATAAAGAGAAACGTGTACTAGAGTACTATTGATTTTACTTTTGAGCTTCTCCTTTTTATGTTCAATTTTTGTGTTTAAAATTGTTACATTTCGATCAATGGGACTTTGGTATGGGATCTGGGTGGCGATATATCTTAGTGGGTTACTCTGATGCATAAGTTTGTTTGTGCTTACATTCATGCTTTCACTGCTCTATCACTATCTCAGTATTATCTATATGAATATATTCTGTTTTGATGCAATAGGAGTTATATTGGCAAGTTCTTGAGTACTCTAGAATCGGACCCAGAATTTGTGATAGGGTAGGTTCAATGTTCTATGGTACGTAGGATACGTTTTAGGTTTTGAAAAATAATGAATTTGTACTAGCGAGTAGGTTGTAGGTTTCAAATTCCAAATGAAACCTATTCGAAATCTGAAACCGCTCACTCTTAATTTAAATAGCAGGAAATGCACATAGAAAGTAGAATATGGAGATTCTATCTTCTTATCAAATATGGCTAGTCACATCCAACTACAAAATTTTAATAGAATAATAACAATAATGCTCTTAGCAACAGAAGAGATGCTGATATTTGGATTCGCGTTCAAATGTTGCCAAACGAATACATCGCTGCAGATTAATCAATCATTGAAGTACGGAAAATGAAACACTACAAGACAAAGAGCATCTCCCGAGACGACGCGAAAGCTTATTCGACCTTACGAAAGAGAAAAAAACTGAGTGCAAGTTTTCTCCTTCCCAAGAAAGGAAAGAACAGCATGCAGAATCAAGTCAGACCTCTCTATCAAATAATTGCCTGGAGACTCTCTTGTACAGCACGTGGGTATTTCGAACGTAGTCACCGGGTCAACCGCGCGACAAAGAAGGCTAAAAGACCCACCGGCAAAATAATAGTGACTCCAGACCAAAAAGCCAAAGCCAATGTTTTGGCCTTCGCGAAGAGTTTGGTGTTGTCTGATCAGAGAGACTGATTCACGGGCACCTTTCCTTCTCCTCAAAGATCTCAAACACGCCGAACCAGAGGAAAAAAGATGGAAATGAAACGAGTAGGGTTTAATTATTAGGGTTTGGCAAGTTGTTGCTCGCCAACTCCTGATGGGATGAGAATTCTGCAGGAGATCACTTGAAATCCAGAAGAGCTTGACGCAGATTCCTCACGATATCCCCCGTTTTCAAACGGACTCCCACGTCCATCTGCAAGATTTTATTTTATTTTATCATTTAGGGCATAAGATATTTTTCTTTTTCTTTTTGCTGCAATATGGTGTTAAAGAGAGGGGAAAATTTTTCAAGCAACTGTCATGTTTTGTATATTTACCTGAGCCACGATGGTAACATCTAGTATGGACCTCCCAAAGGGCAGGACACAGCTGTTCACCACAGTGAGGTCTAGTTTCTCTATTTTGCCGATCATTTCCGAGATAAGGCCGTTGCGCTTCTCACAGTGGATTTTAATGAGGACGCACTTTCCGGACACTCGCGCCTCGATCTCCGGGAGCGAGAGTTGCTGGTCAATTTGATTGCGAGAACTCCGGTCGAACGAAGCAGACGTGTCGTCGGACGTGGTTAGTTGGGACTTCTTCACCACGATGACGGACTCCACGGTCTTCGCCGCCACCTGCTTCTCCAGTGCCTTGACCCGTTGTTGAAGCTCTTTCAAGTATTTGATGGCGTCCTCGAGGATGGACGCCTTATCCATCTGATGTACGCATTTGACATTAGTGTTAGAACATTTGTAGGTCACATAATTCTTTAACGACCTGAAAATATTTTGAATGGTTTCCTTTACTCAGGGACGAATAGATAGAAAATTATTAGTTGGGCGTGTCTAGTTTAAAGCTGTAATCTCAAAATTATTTTGAAACAGCGCATATGTAAATTTTTCCTTATCAGTATAATTGTTTTCTTCACATACATCCAACTGGCAGACTTAGGGTTTCGGTCATCTTACTGAGTTTCATGTCACACGATAAGTGCATCAGGTTTTAAACTGTAACCTCAGAAACAAACAACTAAGCCATGTGATTATGGCGTATGAATTAAACGTATATAGCATAAATTTCGAGAGAAGCTACTTTCAGAGAACCCAGCATACCAAGCATTTTTATTTTTACCTTCTTAAGGTTCGGAATGATGGCTGAGAGCGCAACAAAACGCCCGCTGATCTTCTCGCGGCGCTTCCTCTCGGCTAGCACGTGCTCTTGCACGTGTACTGGTGTGCTGCTCGTTGCGCCGGCGCCTTTCATCTTTGGTCCCTCACAATCTCGGATGTCATATGTACCTTTGACACAAAACCGAAGGAAACAAAAATTGTTATGAGTAATTAATGAGAAAATGTTTTACTTTCAAATCACAGATTTTAGATAGATGCATTGGTCTCTTGCAAGATTTTACCATAGAACCGATCGGGTATGGCTGGAGATGAATTGGGGTCCCTGAAAGATATCAAGTGGGAATCAGGAGATGGAGCCGGAGACGACAACATTGCCACCTTGCAAGTCGTCGTTTTGTCCTCCCTTGCGTACGGAGAGCTATAGCTCTTGGTCTTGAGCTGTTTCTGGGGCCTATCGGCGAACGCTGGAGGAGTTCCGACGGATTGTGCAGCGAAACCGGGCATGGTCTCGGGGCTAATAAGAGGGAGTGGATAGGATGGCGATGAGTTCAAGCAGGGCTCTGAAGGAAAATGCGGATGGAACAAACCAAACTCATCATCAAGAGAGAAGGAGGAGTCCAGTTGCTGCTGCTGCTGCTGATGCTGATGGAAAGAAGCTGCATCATCGAACATCTGTGGATATTCGCCCCAAAAATGGGGGAAAACAAGAACCAATCAACATGTGATTTGCGTTCACTTCCGAAGAAAAATAATCACTAAAAACGGGAAGGAGTGTTACTTGGGGAAATACTCTAGCCGATAAGATCTCCATTGGATCCCCACCTTCTTCTTCTTCTTCTTCCGGATCCTCAGATCACCCTGAACAGAAAAAACGAAGACGAGGACATTAACTAAAAGGAAAGCTGGGAAGAAGCCATCGTCGTAGTTCTATACTCGATGTTGGATCTGATAAAGATTAAAAAAGTCGGAAAACAAGAAAAAGAAGACAAGGTCATCACCTGGGGCTGTGGAGAAGAAAAGAGACGAGCGAAGCTTGTTTATAGGCGAGCACCCGCACGCGTTCTCGGCGACGATGCTGACCTCGCACGTGCGAATTATTCGTCTCCGTTCGCGAGCTGGCTCCTGTTCACATAGGGGAGAGGGCTCTCTTCAATCTTCTTATTCCGGCATCTCTCTCTCCCCCATAATCCGTACAACCAGAAATATATAAGTGTGCCGGCTCAACCCCAAAAAAACCTTCAACTTTATTCCCATATCAATTATATCCAAAACCTGTTTTGTCTCATAAAAAATTTCCAATTTTAACCTCAGTTCTAATTATATCCAAAATTATCTTTTGTTTCATAAAAAACCTCTAACTTTGCCCTTAGTTCCAATTATATCCAAAACTATTTTTTGTCTCATAAAAAATTCACAACTTTTACTTTTATCCCAATTCTACCAATCTAATACCCAAAAAATCCTCAACTTTAATATGTCCCAATATTTCCAAAAAACAATTATCTAATAAAAAATCCCACACTTTTACTTCTAGCCAAATTCTACCACTACTAGCCTTTCATCTATAATCACCATTAGTTAATCTTGCATGGCTCTAATTTTTTCACCAAACTTATCAATGAATATTCAAAATTTAAAAACAACAGATTTCAATGATGATGATATTTGAGATAATTCTTCTAGATAATTAAATATCCACATTTAGCCATTCTTTGGGATGTTAGGTGCCGAGGAGAATCTGAAGCGCACCATCTTGAATGGCTCTGTATCTCCAAGCAATGTATAGGGGAAGCAGACAATAGAAGAGAAGTTATTGGATTTTTTCATATTAGTTTTGCTAAGGTGTAATTATTTAACGATGTGAAAATGTCACGTAGGATTAAATAACGGTGATTATGAACAGAAGGCTAATGATAGTATAATTGGGGCAAAAGTAAAAGTTTGGGATTTTTTTGAGACAAAAAAAGTTTTGAATATAATTGAGACAAATGCTAAAGTTATGGATTTTTTAGATCGGTAGAATTAGAACAAAAGCTATAGTTAGGGTTTTTTTAGTGTTAAGCCGATAGAATTAGGACAGAAATGAAAGTTTGAGGTTTTTCATGAGATAAAAAAGTTTTGGATATAATTGGGACAGAGGCTAAAGTTAAAGGTTTTTTTTTTATATTAGACCTAAGTGTGCCCTCCCTCCTCCGCCGCCTCCCCCCCTCAAAATATATATATATATATATATATATATCGTTATAACCTGAAAGTCTTGTTAGGTTAATGGGTAAATTTGGAACACTCCTTAATCATACTTAACGAAGAAATACTGTCGTGTTCTGTACTATCATTTTTCTTCTATGGACTTAAAAAAGTCGAAATAGACAACCGTTATTAATATCTCCTTAGATATTTCTAGGGCTTTTGAAATGGGTTACAAATTCATGTTCTAATCCACACGTATTTAAAAGGATCATATCAAACATAACATAATATATTTATGATTGAATTGATACAATTGCAATAGGTTTAAGGCTTTTTTTGATAATTTTCCCTTTATAAAACCAAATGAAGGAAAATTTTTTGCCTTCCTTTTCTAGAAAGTTACTCCTGTGTTTGAAAACAACTTCTTGACTTGTCTACTAAGCTCAAAAAAAAAAAAAATGCTCTTGCCTCTGTGTTATTTCATATCGTAAAAATTATTAGGCCGGGGATATTTCCAAAGAAGGAAATAAACTAAATAAAATGTAAACATGCATGTTTCAAATAAGTTGCAACTTTTTTTTTCTTTTAATGCAATGTTTCAATTCAGTGAATGCTAAATGAAGTTTAATCACGCAATAAAGTAACTTATCCTTCAATTTAATTTAACTTGGATGGATAGATTATTCCTTTTATTTACATAATGAACAAAACATACACTTCTAGTATTGAGTACTATTCATAGAATAAGATATATTTCTCTTTTTCACTTAATTTCAAACTGAATGAGTAAATTACATATGTAAAGATAGCCTGTCTTTATTTTATTCTCTCGATTTTGATAAAAAGTCGTAAGGGATAGGTGTTTGCAAAGGATAATAATTATTTAGTTGAAGCTATTTTACTTTTATCTAATTTTATTAGTCGAATACATTCAAGGATATATTTGGAGATACTCTTTCTCCATTTCTATTGTATGCAAGAAACTATAAAAAAAAAAGGCAATATTTTTTTTGTTGTTGAAGAAAACCGAGAGAGGAAAGTATCTATGGATGAGTCGCCTAGAAAATGCAGTCAATCGACTTAAAAAGGTCTGTCCATATTGTTATGCACGTTCAATATAAAACAAAGTTAATGTCCCGCTATCTTTTCTTTTCAATTAATTAGTATGTCGAATCACATCATCAAGCGTGTGCAATATTCGATAGACGATGAAGATATAGGCTAGATTTAATCCGAATAAAAAATAGGAGTGGCCAGATTAGACCCTATAAAAAAAAAAGCAGCAATTTCCATATCATTCCTTAAACATGTGCGCCAACATAATTTTTCATTCGACAGAGAAAAAGACATAATTATCCAATTTAATCTCAGATTGCGCGATGGAGACATATGAAAACACTCCTGGATTCCGTCTCGGCTGTTTTTTTGGGGAAGATCAATCAAATCATTCGCAGCTTACCTAGGACAACTATCCCAAAACCAAATGATTAAAGATGAGCATGATAATCATTTTATTTTTCTGCTTCTACTCCAAATTTATTTCTAAAACAGGTTTGGAATAGAAATTTATTTGTTAATGTAATTTTATTTTTTCATTTTTGAAATAAATTTTTGTTCCAGAATTATATTTGAAAGAGAAATGAGAAGTCAAGAATTGTAACTTCTATGTTCTAGAAATAGGAATGAGAAATGACCCACCAAAGTTCTTCATTTTTTTCTCAAGTTAAGAATTATAACTTCTCTGTCACCCTTTTTTTGTGGGTTGCTATCCACCGCCACCCGTTGTCGCTAACCATCGATCGCTACAGCAACCATCACCCGGTGTCGCTAACCATCGATCGCTACAGCAACCACCACCCGCTATCGCCCCTTGCGGCACCGTCGACCACCGCCACCTATTGCGGCCATCGCTTCCAACCATTGCCCACCGCCATCGTTTGCTGGTCGCCACTGCTGCCAAAGTAAAAAATAAATAAATAGTAAATAATATTTTCTAATAATAAAAATTATTTTTAAAAAGAAATTTTAAAAAATTTAAAAAGGAAATAGAAATTTTTCGTAGAAGATTTCATATTAATTATATTTCAAAAGTTGAAATTTTCAATCGTTATCAAACGAAGTTCTATTCTAAGAACAAAAATTTTATATCGTTATCAAACATGTTTTTTGGTTCAAAAACTCATCTAGAAACTAGATTCTATTTTCAGCCAAAAATTGATTCTAGAAATAGAATAATTATCATGTGTGCCCTAAGCTACCATGTTGAACCAACTATTGATTCATATCCTAGAAAATAAAGTAAATCAAATCGTAGACATTTATTAGAACCTAGTGATAGATTGACTTAAAATTGCTCTGTTTATAAAAAGTTAGCATATTCTTCGATTTTCATTTTGTTTATGGAGTATAATTTGATTTCAACTGGACAAGTTGCTTTTCTCTTTTATTCTACCTCCGTTGAGCTGGAAAACGGCTTCTCAACCAAAAGGAGAAATCACGTACCCATCAAGAAAATCAAAATCGTTATCTTATTTTTGCGAAAGAAATATCACTGGATATATTAGTTTTGCTTAGTCATTCCAAAGTTCTTTTTCTATGTCATCAACATTCTAAACTTGTACCGATTTTCCAAAAATACCTTCCATAGTATTTCTGATGGCCATTAAAATTCGATGTGGCAAATTATATGGACAACGAGAGACAAATGGAGCTGACGTGGTTTTGGTATAGTCCAAAGCGATGCCGTTTCTCTCTGGAAAATTTTCACAAAAAAGTCTAAAATTTTGCAAATGTGATAACAATAACCCAAAATTTTTGGGTCACAATATGATTAACTTGTGTTAGTGTCTCGATAAAACTGGTAGAATCCGACGTGACAACTTACGTGAACAACACAAGCTAATCAAACTGACGTGAATTTGATGTGGCTTTAATCTAGTCCAAAATGATGTCGTTTCTCTCTAGGATAATTTCACCAAGAAGCCTAAACAAAGGTGTCTTCAAGTTATTCATTGCCCTTGCTATTATTGTCTTCTAATTTAATTTTCATGGTAAAATTAGTAGGCATCATTGCATATTTTGAATTAACATGAACTGAAAAATTGAACGGTGAAAATCTTGGTAAGTACCATTTGTATCATAAAATGGACGTAAACGTTTTCATAACTAATTTTGAGTACATATGGAGCGATCCGTCCGAAAATAAATTATGGGAAGGATATATCACATGACATAAAGTACATTCGATCAGCACATAATTTTTGCTGTCATTTTGCTATGATTAAGAGTGGGTTATGTAAGTTATAAGTTTCTATCTCCATTTGAGGAGAAATTTTACTCTCTTTTAGGAAATTTAACCAGTCTCCTCCGTTATATGAGAGTTCTATGGCAATGTTTGTTAGAACAATTAAATAACAAAACCATAACTTCATATAACAGTTTTAAATTTTAAAATAATTGATAGTTTACCAATTCCATATGAAAATAGTGCGTCCTGAGTTCGAAACTACGGCCTCTCATTTGCATGAAAAACTCACATGGTCCCACAAAAATCTTTTAGTGTTATTCTAGAGTTAATAATAAATTTTTCCAGACAGAGAAGATCAGAGATTTATAATTATAATATTCCTGACATCCACTTACAAAATGTGACAAGAAAGTGGGCATTAATAAATCATATCGATTCTTCAATAGAAGGGTAAAAGAAACAGCAAGAATTATAAGTCTACGTTTTCTTAAGGTGATTACTTATCTTCCAGCGCCAGCTATAAAAATAATTCTCTTGCTTTAATTAATTTTCCAATATATATATTCTTGTTGGCATAAAAGGACAAGTTCTTTGGCCCTGTACTTTCACAACACGTATAGATTTCCCCTAAGTCGTTGCCATCGGTTTACTTTTCGTAATGGCGTGGCAAGTCACGGGCCTAAACTTGCAAAGGAAGTGTCCGTGTTGTGTCATTTACTTGTGATCACAGATTCACAAGTACAGGCTCAATGACGGTGGTGTGACAAGCTGTGTTACTATGGTTGTTTGAATGTCCAATCTTAAATTTTAAGTCAGTTGGTAGAGGGTAACCATATGAATATAAACAATAGATAACACTTAAAATAAGCGATGTGCGTTGCTTTATTACCTCTCTCCTCTATAGGTCAAATTACGAACGACTCATGGAATTTGACAAATAGAGGCCCAAATGCGATATAAACTGAGGCAGAACCGGACAAATTGGTTGATGTTGCCCTGAGGATGAAGACCAATGGATGAACACAAAACGACTTGGAACTACGAACGGTGATTGTCTCAATGCCAGGATAGAAACACAGAAACAAGGGTTCTTTAAAAAAAAAAAAAGGACTGGTGGCAAGAGGAAAACAAAATTAGGGTTTTGATTTGGATCTTCTCGATTGGAAACTTTGTATTATATCAGAATGTCAGGCTTAAAAGCTTAAATCAATAGATGGAAGGAGATAACATGTATATAAATAATATATAAATTTTCATAGACAATCGATGTTGGATACTTTACCGATAGCTTTATTGGGGTTCATTTGACCAAAATTATATCATACATAGAGAATTCTAGAAGTGCATCACACAATTGCTTAAGCAAGTTCTGGAGCGATGGCTCTCCTCATTGATGTAATTTGTCTCCCGTCGCACTTTGCCCGTACACTTCCTGATGGTGCAAAGCTTTGACGCATCTCATGGGTCATTTTCATGCCCTCTGCTTATTTAGGCGGACTTTCTGGTGATGAAAGCGATCCCGCACCCAAAAAAAAAAAAAAAATTGTGCGGTGATAATACAGTAGGAAAAAAATAACGCTAAGGAATAATGCAATTAAAAATCCAAACTACACCTATTGATACATTTGCCTCAAATTAATTTCCATGTCACTAAAAATCTCTAGTATTTTGTGACATATTTACAATCAACTAATTTTCATCCAAAAAAATTCACAAATTGATACTCCTAATCCAAATCTACCATTCGATGAATTATTTACGCGTCAAAGTAAATGGATTTTTCATGTCGGATTTATCATTCTTCACATCAAATCCTTTTTTTGTAGTCACCTGATATGTGTATTGACATGTATGCATTTCGATAGGATATTGAACATAAAATTAATGGAGAGTAGATTTGAGTAGGGGTACCCGTTTGGCTTTTTTGTGAAATTAAAGTTATTTGGGATGAATGTATCATGAGCTACTAGTTTGAAATTCTTTTTGTGAGATAAAAGTTAGTTTTGAATAAATGCACCACTTCAAAGTTTTTGGTGATGTGAGGCAGATTTCTTTTATAATAAATTATTTACATTAATTTTAGATTTGTTAATGATATTAATCTTAAATCTGTCGGGGTGTGGTTTCCTCATTTCAAAGCGCTGTACGGATGGAAAGAAAAGTTTGACAAAGACATTCTAATGCATCGTGACGAAATGCTTGCGTTTCGTTACATGATCGATCATAAGTGACATGGCAACAGGTTACATGACTATTATTACCAAATATTAAATTTCTATACTCGGTTCAAATAACTTTTTCTCAATAAAAAATTGTCATGCCCCTAAAAATGATTTGAATGGTTCAAATAGACAGGGATTTCGGAATCTTAAAGGAGGGTTATTGACTAGATTGAGTGGATGGAAACAGGTTTATATAATAACATAGCCGAATATTAAATTCTTGAGCCGGTTCAAATAGCTTTTTCTCAAGGATAAAGAAACAATATATATAAATTGATAGATGAATGGAAATCTCATATGTACAAAAAACACACAAATCCCATAGAAATGATTTGAGATACTTGTCTTTAACACCTCTTCGCATATGCAATGGATGAATAATGATCAAACTCTTCCGTTATTTGCTTTTGCTATCCATTGGGTCTTGAGCAATAACATATCTTTGTTTGAGGAGGTGAAATTGTCTAGAACATAATTAAAAGGTTTATAACTAAGTTAAAAAAAAATTGTAATAGGTTTATGATTTTTTGGACAATTTTACCCAGAACTTATCTCTCTTCACACACATTCTAAACATTTTTTTTCTTTTCAGATATGCTCTTTCTCTAGTTGACTAGAAGTTGCACGGCCATGCATGTGTAACTACCCTCGGTATCCTAAACCACGTAAAGTCTGTATGGATTATTTATACTTATTTATTTATCATATTAATTTGGACCTTCCTAAACCAAAATCAAAGTTATAATTATATAGTTTCGATCACATTTTTATGAGAAAAGAAAGGTAATATAATTATACATAGCAGACATGAGAATTAGATTGATTGAAGATTGTTCTAGAGTTAGCTATAACTGATCATTTCAATCGGTTATATTTAGTTTTTCCATCCATAAAAAGTAAAAACATTGAATTTGTTTTTATTCTACTCATATGTCTCTAAATCAAACACAATGCATGGTCACGCAAAATTTCAGATGTTATCTAATATCACATTTCTCTAAATAATATCGGTCATGTCTAAATGCCAATTACGCTTTTGCAACATTATTACTCTATAATATCTTTTATTAATAAGCTATAGAGGTAAATTAGAAAGATAATTGTCCACAAAGTCATATTGTGCATTGGTTAATTTTAATTTGGCCAATTTAGTTCTAAAGCTTTTCATGATTTTTCAATGTGGTGCTTTCGGTTAATTTTAGCCCTTGCCCCCAACAACCGGTGAAGGGAAACAATTCAAAAAATGAAAGAAAAGATAAGAAAAAAAAATCATAAAATTTTAAAAAACTTGCAAAAACGTCCACATTAGTAGAGATATTGCCACAGAGAATGGACAACATTGATTGGAAAGCTACCTTAGCAATTTCTCCCAAAGTTGATCAGAAGGATTACATTGAAAAATCATTAAAATGTTTAGGAATGAATTAGTCAAATTAAAAAATTTAGTATTGAATTGGCCTCCGTATAATAGATTTACAACTTTTGAACAAGTTTTCCATAAAATATATATCATTACTTAGTGTAAGAAAAAATAGCACTTTATTTTATGATAATGCTGGAAGAAATGTCTTCAATTCAAAAAACATCATTGCAATCTGTGAGCAATAGATACATTTTTAATTATTGGGACGATGAACAAATAATACAAAGATGGTAATGACCTTTATGACATGATATGAGGGGCATCACTGGTAATGGTCGGTATGTACTTTTATCCCGTACAAAAAATTTTAGAGACATTAAAAGTCTCCACAATTAGTTTGATGAAGATGCCAAAGACGATAAATAATTGTTGGTTTGGTTTCCGGATGGTCCAATGGATCCAGTAAAATGAAAATAAAAGAAAATTATATTTAAAAAAGGACTTAATTGTTATTGACATATTTAGATACAATAATCTCATGATTCACATGAGGGATGCCTATGTCACAACTAATATAGAATACAATGTTCGATATTGTATGGAGTTATGTAAATCTCATATCTACGTACAATACTGTACTTAACGAGAAAAAAATTTAACTGTAATGTAAATTTTTTCCTATGTGCAAGTCCCTTTCTTTGCTTAGAATCTCATTTTTTGCACATATGAATTGTATTTAAAACATAAAAGAATTAAAATTTATCGGCCTAGGAGGTCTGTCTATTGATTCAATTCCCTCTAGAATTGGGAACCGGATTGCTTGGACACTAGTTTCACCTTGAGGAACTAGACTGCCTAGACAGTAGTCTAACCATGAGGAATTAAGGACCTCTAGAACCGAACCAAACCTATCGATCCTATCTGGTCTGAGCAGTTCCCGATCTGGTCAATCCATCTTATTCACCCATAGTTTGTGAAGCTTTTTTTTTTAAATCTACTTTAGATCTAAAAGTATCTTTCTTTCGTTTCAGTGAGTTTTTTTTTTTGTATACTTTCGAGGTTATGCTTACAAGTCCAGTTTCAAAGGAGATTGGAGAAACTTCGTGAATGTTTTATTCTCACTGTCAAATTTATGGTTGCTCAATCTTTTTACTTTGCATGACGATGGTGTTGAGGATGCTGAACTTAGCACGCACCACCGCAAGGCAAAGCCATAGCAACAAATGAAGATTTTGGTGTGTGGTTTTTAGTAAAAATGGAATGGTGATCGGCCATTGATTTTGATTTGAAGATATCATAAATTTTCTCTTTGAGCGTACAGTCTCTATCTTTATTCTGATGATTCATTTAGTTATCTTGAGCTTATTTTATTTTTATTTTTGGTCGGGAGCTTGTTTAATTTTGAAATTGTAGCAATTAGACTGCAATGTTTTATTCTGATTTTTATTTTTACAAATATGAATGAAATGTTAGTTTGATTAAAAAAAATTGCAATTCAAAAAGTACTCTAGGATAGTTCCATAAAAGGAGAAAAGTACACATCAAGTGCCAAAACTTGTGTACAGCGTGTACCTTAGTGCCAAAACTTTCAAAACGCTCACTTTAGCATCAAGTTTTTTGAAAATCGTTCACTTCAGTACCAAGTTCCATCTGAAGCATACGTGGCTCGCTGGAAAGTCTACGTGGAGGACGACCTGGCTCACTGGAGGTCGGTTTAGCAATTTAAAGAGCAAACACTGTCGTTGAAGCTAAATCCATCCAAACATAAATCATAAATCCCCAAATTACAAACCCTAAATCCCCAAATTGAACATTAAATTACAAACCCTAACCCACGAGGGCATGCGAGCGAAGGCGGCGTGCAAACGATGGCAGCGAGCGAGCAACGGCAAACGATGGCAGCGAGCGAGCGACGACGGTAGAGAGCGAGCGACGACGGCGAGTGAGGGACGGCTATGAGCGAGCAATGATGAAGAGCAAGTGATGACGGTGAGCGAGGGACGGCTGCGAGCGAGCAAAGACAGTAAGCAAGGGACAGCTGTGAGCAAGCAATGATGACAAGTGAGCAATTTCGACTAGCGAGGGACGATGGTGAGGGAGTGATGGTGGCGATTCCACAAGAGGGCCGTTGAAGTGAGAAAACGATGGTGGTGGCTCCATGACGGGGAGCAAGCGACGGTGGACTGGAGACCAACAACGGCGATCGAGTGACATTGTTTTTCATCTTGCACAAGCCACATCGGATTTCCATCTTGGCAATTGCTTCTAAAAATTTGCCACATAAGATAATAAAATAAATTGAAAAATCCATGTTTGGCCGGATTTTGGTTGGATTGGCACTGAAGTGCATGATTTTCTTCGAACTTGGCACTAAAGTGCACGTCGTACACAAGTTTTGACACTTGCGATCTACTTTTCCCTCCATAAAAGTATAAATCTCTCTTCGAAAAGAGTTGTGTTAGTTACATTCTTTCTTTTACTATTATTATTGGATACAAGAGTAAATTGGGAATAGATGTATTTTGTTTTATTGGTTGTTCGGGACAACATTGGAAGAAAGGACAAAAAAATTGAGGAAAAAGGCTGATTTTGGCTTAATGTACAGAAAACTTAGACCAATTTCCTGACTTAAAAAAATAGATATTTAAAGAGATTCAAATACACAGATAGATAAAAGAAATCCAATTTTCCCATACAAGTCCGTAGTCTTGTACTAGCATAAGAGGATTTCCTTCCCACTCAAACTTGTATTTTCAAGATGTTAAAACTGAAGGAAAGCTAACATCTGCTCAGCCCTCATGAGAATAATTACTAATGATGATCCGTTATATTTCACATAGAATCTATTAAACTTCAATCATCCTAAGGCACTCACTAGCTATTCCCAATTACATATCCATAGAAATCTCTTAATTTTGATATAGATGGCGACCAAACTTAACTAGATAAGATAGTCCGTACACAAGTCTCCACAGAAACTTCCATGGCATCCCAGTAGATGGGTACACATGATGCATGACAATCTTCTCTTATAGGAAGTATTAATTAATTATTATTATTTTGCCAAACCAGCCGAGTTGAGTTGGAGACAACTAATTGGCAAACAAAGTTGAGGGACGAGGAAAAGTGGGACAGCTCCACGGGGATGACTTTGAAAATAGGACACCCAATTATTGAGGAGTAATCTAGAAGCGCCATGTTGGGATCTGTTTACCTAGGAAACATGAGTACGACGATAAAAGGTTTCCCAACATCCCAACCTTTTAGCGGGTGGTCATTTGGAAGTATTTGGGCATGCCATCACAATCACAAAAGGAGGACTAAACGTTAAAGACTGGAGTGGAACGATGGTTTCTTTCGTGGCTACAGCCACAGCCAGGAAAAACGAAAAAGTACAAAAAAAAAAAAAGAAGAAGAAAAAAGTCCTCAATATTTTTTATTTTTGTATTAATTTAAGTTTAAAATTTTCAATTATATTAAGCTAGCCCTGAACTTTTTTTACAATTAGTCAATTTAGTTAATCACTCTCATGGGCGCGGCCTCTCCATGTGATATGACCAACACTTTCGTGGATGAATTTATAATTTTTTAGTATTTTTAATATTTTTTTCTCTCTTCTCTCTCTGTTTTTTTTTTCCCTTACAACCATGGTCCAGTGAGAGCCAGGTTTGGATGAGGGTCTCTGCAATGCCCTCGCCAGAGTATAAGACAACTAAAAGTTTGCTCATAATATAACTCATGCATTGTATCTTTTTTTTTTTTAGTAATCTAATGGAAAACAGATTGCGCACTCCATCACTAGGCCAACTACGCTAGGTGCTTGGCCTAACTGAAGTTCCAGTTAAAAAAAGAAAGAAAAAGAAAGACAACAATGCACCTCATAGGTTTCACAAAAAAAAAAAAAAACAATGCACCTCATAGGGTTCGATCTTATGATCTTTTCTATATCAATTGTCAACTAGTAAGGTCAATCATTTATTAGGGTACGTGCATGATATCAAAAAGCGTGAAAAGGAATTTGACAAAGAAATGAGGGCGCGTAATTTTGGTCGTTTTCAAAATTTGAATTTCAATTCTTTCATAATGATGAGTAACAATTTAAACTAACGATATATGATAGACAAATAGCATAACGCGATTGTATAATTGCCAATTCAAATTGCCATTTGGCCTACTATTTGCCAAGCACATGGGGTCATCTTCTATCTCGTAGAAAGTATGGCTTTTCATGAAAAAATTTCTGCACAAGTTTCAGGGTAAAACCGCCTTCAAAATAATTTCACTTTCAAAAATGCTGGAAAGAATTTACGTAGAGCAAATATAATTAAGATATAGGAAAGAAATTGTGCGTCAAAATTGACATGACATTACTCTATTTTGGAGATATTATTGTGTTATATGTGCACTGTCAGTTCATTATAGGAAGCATCCTGACTATGATAGGGAAGATTATTAAAAAGCTATAAATCTATTATAATTGTGTTAATTCCATCATAATTTTTTTTTGTCAATTCAGGTCTTAACCTTTTGTCTTTATGTTATTAATTCAATCCATCAAATCAATTTTAATAGAAAATTACTGACATGAACATCAGCCATCCTAAGTAGGATTTGGATCCCCTAATATTGGAATTTGTGACATGGGTGACACTACTCAAATTAGGTCGTTCATTTTCATTTGGACGATCAAAAATGGACCACGTCATTTATTGAGGGGAAGGGGAAAAATTGGGCGGATATTTTTTTAGGGTTTGAAAAATTTTGAATCTCGATCCTCTCTCTATTCTTGGCCGTCCAAATGAAAATGGACGGCGTGATTTAAGTAATGTTATCTATATCACAGAAATCCCAATGTTAAGTGATCCAGTTCCTCCTAGGTGATTCGATTCTTCCTAAGTGATATAGTCAGCATTGACATGATTAATTTTTAATAATATTTTATTATTTTATCAAATTTTTGTTTAATTTTTCCTTTTTTCCCTCTTTCTTTTTTTTTTTTCCTTTCCTTCCTTCTTCCTCTAGCCAATCGTCAATCGAGAAAACTATTAAAATATTCTTAAAAATTATCTACGTCAACTCCGTCCTCGCCACGTAGGATGGTTGGGGTTCATGTACCGATTTCCGGTCAAAATTAGCTAGATAGAATGAATTGGTACAAATGCAAAAAAAAAAAAATTAAGAATTCAATTAGCTAAAAAGAGGTTTAGGATAGTAGATTTAAGACATTTTTCTTTTGGTAATTTCTTGAATTCGAGAATAACAAGATAAATCTAAAACGGAAAAAGCTACCAAAATCTCTAAATTGCTACATATTTATCCCATACTTTTTGTGGTGAGATGAAAAAAAAACCCAAACTTATACTCATGTGGGATTTATCCCAAACTTACACGAGTAAGACACATTTACTTTAAAATTTGGGATGAATATGTCACATGCTTGTAATTTCGGACCTTTTCGTGTCACATAAATAATTGGAATTGTTTTGTGTTACGCAGGTACAAGTTTAAGGTTTTTGTATCACCAAAAAATAATATAAGAGTAGATATGTCATGATGGTGGGCGTAGCTTAGAATTTTTTGTGTTTTTATCCCAATCTAAAATGTCACTTTCGATGATGCTTCACGACGTCATGCATGCATGTCTTTTCATCATCAAATTCGACCGACATTGACAGGAAGGCTATAACACCAAAGACACTCTTCTGCGTATTTTGCCGTGTATGGCTTTTGACTTCTTCTTTGAAAGATACAAATGAACACGTATGAAACCTCAAGGTTGCGAGAATTTCTAGCTTAGAAAGACCAAATGGTGATCGACCACTTTAAAATAGTAATACATACAGCACAGAATTATGGACTTAAGAGATAAGGTCCGACGTGGGTTTGGTTGAGAGATGAAATTTTGGCCCTATTTCACGGACTAAAATTCATATGGGTCGTAAATTTCAGATGAGTTACGACTGACACCACGACTGGGGCAATCGATCCGTCGATTAGTGCATTTAATTGGTGGCAGGTTATTAGTAGATCATATCCAGCATTCAATGGAAGTCGACATTGTAACTTTTTCATATACTAGCTTTAGCCAAGTCGACCTTAACTTTACCCAATAGGGCTCAACTTGTTTCCTTTTTTTTTTAATACATATATACGTTTGCTTTAGTTTTTATAAATTAATTGTTATGATTGTAGACTTGATTATATGCACTTTTGAATGGGCTGGGTATTAGAACTGCATAATCACTGATTAAAACCGAAATGTATCGCCTCAAATAATGTATTATTAAACGGGCATCAGCCAAATATATAAAGATCTCGTCTATATTTAACCAAAAATCAAAGCCCGAACCCATTTCATGATTAGTGGATGGCTTAGGCTGGACTTTCACCACCACCCTCATGCCCCTGTCCATAGCCCAATCCCCAAGCTCCCTCGCTAACTTGAAGAGCCAGTCCAAGAAGCCAACCATTAATCAAAAGCAACATTATAAGGAGAAAAAAATGGTAAAAATGAATCTCAAGTCGAGTTGGGTATGTGTTGGGCAAAATATGGGTTCAGAAATTTACATTGCAAATAAATGAGTCATTCACGAGTTAAACGAGTTAATTTGGCTCGGACTATCCATAATCCAAACCAAACCCGACCCAACCCACTACAACGCATATACATGATATAATTAACAGGTTTTGAACCCAATTAAGTGTGAAAGCCATGATAAAGGACCGACGCGATTTCGATTAAATTAATATAACATGATTCACCTTCGCTCTTGATTGATGATGAAATAGACACGCATGCATGTTGTCACGAAGCACTAGCAATAATGTCATTATTCGAATTATCTTATTCTTATCAAACTCTAGGTGCCGACCAAAATAAACCGGCAATGCAAATATAACATGATAAGTAACAACCCCTAAACGTGGCAAAATTGACGGCCCATGGGGTCCAAAAATTGCAACTTATGTAGTGCAGTAACCTACTTAAAATGACAGAAAAAGATTATATCCGTTGAAGGAAAATCATCGTAGCCTTCTTTCTTTAATGTTTTCCCCTAAAATGGATAATTTGTCGTTGCCTTAGAGTCAAAGAAATATCCTGAACTACATCATCCCCCAAAGTATCATTATCGGAATCTTCACGTCTATTCTCACTGAATTCTGCTGAAAGAATTGCTGGAAATAGACAATAAAGAAATTCACGCTAAGCCATGACAATAAAATATAATTAGATTGAATATCACAAAAAGTCCTAAACAAGAACACCCCGTGCCATTCTCGCTCCAACATAATTTGCATGTAACAAAAGTATGCTAAAATGGAATATATATGACGAATCTACTCTCCGTTAACTTTTGTCCAATATCTAATTAAATTGCTGACATGAGAACATACCTAGTAAGCAAGTTGGATAACCAGCACAAGATGTGGATCCAACGTGAAAATTTAACATAAATGTGTCTCTTAAACGGTGCCGTTTGAAAGCCAGATATCACATAGAGTCCTATAGGGGAAGGCCAAGCACCTAGTGCAGTTGGCCTAGCGATCGAATGCTCAGTCCCTCTTCCACAAAGTTGCCAAAAAGGTATTGTTATAAAGTTCGAGCTATGTAATGAGCAAATTTTTTTATTGTCTTATACTCTATGGCTCTTGGACTTTGCTACATCGTGCAAAAAGAGCTGTGGACCGCCAATGTACTAAGTCTTATGCTGCCATGATGGATTCGTCAACCTTGTATGTCTGGATAGTATTAAGTAACTAAGTCAAATTGAACATTCCTAGTAAGTATTAGGGGGTGAGCGGTTCCAGGTTCCATACAAGTTTCATATAGAACTTGAAACCTACCTGTTAATACATGTTCCTCATTTTTTTAAACCTAAAACCTATCTTTCATACCTTAGAATCTAGCATCTACCCTATCACAGGTTCCAGAGTCAGTTTCGGGTTTCACCGAAGTTTCATATATATTCTTAGTTGAATGATTGCAGTAAATAATCACATTTAATGACCACCACCCGCTACTAAGATCCCCTAATCATCTCATATTTAGACATACAAAAAATATAAAAAATTAACAAAGTAAAAGTCTCAATAATAAAGTGGGTCTGGATTACGTACTTATCATCAGACCATCCAGATTACATACTTATCATTAGACACTATGGAATACTATAAAATGACCTGAAGACATATACCAAGAAAAAAAATATAAAAATTTGCTCTAGGGTTTAGGTTCCACCTATTTGGAACCTGAAATCTGCCCATCAGAATAGGTTTCTTAATTTTTAAAACTTAGAACCTACTTTCTATATCCTAAAACTTTTGGTTCCCATGATTCTTTAGGTTTTAGGTTTTTGTTAGGCGGTCTTGGGCTTCTCTCAACCCAAAAGCTAACTCAAAGGTTGAGGCTTCTCTCACACTTATAAACCAACCACCAGCCCCTTCCAGAATCGATGTGGGACAACACTAACAATCTCCCCCTCACACATTGGGCCATGGGTCGAAGGCAGGGATAGCTTGATGAAGACCAACAGCACCTCTTTCCAGATTTTCTTCATTCTTTCTCTCTTGCTATTACGTTTGAAAAAGAAACGTCTTTTATTTTTGCGGCTACATCATAAAGATAGTGAGAAATCCTATTTCTCCATATATATTATTATATGGGCTTAAGCCTAGAGGCTTGTAATTTATTGGGCTTCCTCTACATGGCACTGAATCTAGTCAACAGTTATGTCCTGAAACCATGCTCATCTCTAATAAGTATGAGACAATGATGGTTAGACTCATGCAATAAATCAACGCTAATTGTGCCACTCCACGCTTTAATTAACAAAACTTAATCCCCATTTTGTGAGGAATCAACAAAAAATGTGGTGAAGTAGGCAAAGACGTCGTAAAGACTACCCTCGAACATGTGTTGGGACGGTGGGAGATATGTCATCGACATATCCATGTTTTCTCGGGATACAAATCCCTAAGTGGAACTTCTAGATGACTCTTCAATAATTGGGTGTCCTCGTTTCAAAGTCATCCCTATGAAGCTGTCTCATATTCCCTCGTCCCTCAAATTTATTTGCTAATTAATTGGCTCCAATTCAAATGACGTGGTTAGGCAAAATATAAAAGGAAAAAGGGAAAATAAAAAGACGTTTGGCTTTGTTTATTTTACTTAATAATACAAAAATAAAAAATTCCTTGTAAGATAAGATTGTCATGTTTCATGTGTTCCCGCCTGCTAGCAATCCATCTAAGTTTCTAAGAGAGTTCAATTACTTGAGCATGAAAAATCGGAAAAATTATTTAAAAAATCATAAATCTATTATATATTTACCAATACAGCCCTAAAACTTTTCATGTTTTTTCAATTAAGTTCAAGTGCCGCAGGTGAGGATCGCCGGGTAAGGTACATTAACTTTCAAGGACTACATACGTCAAGAAAACTTATTAGGCTCTTTTATTAGATATGATGGATAAGATAATTGATAGAGTCTGTCAATCTTAATAAGGCAAGACTACTTTCAACGTCAACCATGAAAAAAAGGAAAGTTGAATATTCGAAGATGAACGATAACCTTTTTTTTTTCCATGAAAATACTAATTCAAAAAGTATAGGAAAATCATGTTACATCTCTCGTGATTCCTATATGGTAACAACCATTCTCCCATATTTCTTTTCACTTTTTCGTTTCTTCTTCAATGTGAAAAACATTGCCGCACGTACTTAGAGTGTCATTTTCGGTGGTAGGATAATGAAAAATAGTTCCAACGTAACAACTTCACAATGGAGTCAAATCACGAATCGTCTAACGGATGCCGCAACTTGTTCTCAAGAAGGTGGAAAAAAATATTTATATATACATACAATAGACACCACGATGATTTTTTTCTAAGGCATGATACTCACTCAATACACCAATTGCCATTCAATCTAGGTAACAACCCTAATTAAGATTAAAAAAATGCGCCTCTAAACAGCACAAGAAACTCACCATCCAGATAATGATATATGAACCGACTCAAGACATTTAATATTTGGCTATGATGTAATGTAACCTGTTCCCACGTAACTCGGGATTGATCATGTAAGGAAACGCCAGCATCGCGTCACGATGCATTGGAATGTCTTTATCAACCTTTTCTTGTCATCAGTTTTCCTCTACCTGCAACAATATTACTTAAATCGGGTTCCAGTTGATCCTTTTACTGGGAGCGCGGATCAGAAATCCGGCACCTTCGCTAAGAAAATAGCCAAGTGAATGCTCAAGTTCGAATTAGTTAACATATTTAATTGGACACACTTTCACTCAAAAATTTAAGTTAATGAGTTATAGCCCGACTTGAAAATATAAACTACTACATACTACATCAATTTTTCGATTTACCATTTCTCTAATACAACTTATGCGTACATCCTAACACTTTTGAGATAAAACGAAAGTGATGTCCGAGCTCATCATATGTTTCAATTGTCCAAATTTATTGATTGGTGAATCTGATTTATCATTAAGAAATGAAGAGTTTCACTTTTGATAGGAACGATCATATAATCTCATTATTTGTCGATAGAATGAAATGATCTTTCTGATGTAGAAGTTTTCTTATGTGGGTTAAATTAATTAAAATTGTGATTTACTGTTTTATGGAATTGGTCTAATAAGGTACGTTATAAAGATTTTTATTGAGTGAGCCAAGTAAAACCTGACTTGTGATGAGAGGATCTATGGCTTAAAATTATGTAAATAGTCCTCAAGTTTCTCCTTTAACTTTGATACATATAACCTCACATAAGGAAGAGTTGCTGAACGCAATTCATGAAGGGTAATCTCATGATGTAAGTGACATGGTGGGCAAAAGAGTAAAAGTGCTTAAGTTTTGGATCATTGCTATTATTCATCAAGAATGATGGAATCCAAATTAAGTGCGCAAATTCATTTTCTCCATTTTTTTGTTCATAATTTTTGCTATGTTAAACTTGTGTTTTCTGCTGCTCACTTCTTATTTAGTTCAATAGCTACGCATGAGCTGTGATAAACCCTTCGTCACCCAACCCCAGATGTGTACGGACTAATCCAATGGTAGACAAATCAAACCAATGAAAGCCATCGCTCTTGAGCTTCTAGAATTCTATTCGCCTTAAGCAATTTGGTCACATGAGCCAACAATGATGGGGCCGGCAATGCTACAGCGGTGGAGTTTGTCGTATCTCAGTTCGATAACCAATGAGGGACAATGACTTAAAGGGACATTTATACATATGATAACTCTAAGTGATGCCAAATTCTATGAGAATGTGGGCCTATCTTTCTTGCTTTATGTCAATAAGTTTCTCCAGAGATATATAAAAAAGTTAAACCCAGAATACTAACAACTCATATAACGTGTGGAAGAATTGAAACAATTTTATTATCCGGTATTTCATGCTCAGATCATGATCTGATAGGCCCTTTCTTATGTGACATTGATGGCACATGTGGTACAAAATAAATAAACGGATATGACTCATAACATGAATTTAAATATCTGATCTTCTCGATCTGGCATAGTCGATTATTAGCTCTGAAATGACTCTGCTACAAAACTCTTATATATTGAAGGAGAATAGGAGAAGTGCAAAAAAAAAAAAATCTTAATTTTATTGCATTTGTATCAATTTATTCTTAAATCTTTTGTATTTGTTCCAATTGAGTTTACCTGGCCAATTTTGACTGAAAATCGATGATGATACCCTAAGTGATATGATCGGCATTAACACAGATATTTTTTTAAAATAATAATAGTTTTTTCTTTTCTTGTTCTTTCAATTTGGTTGGCTACCCTCGTTTGTTACTGGCAAGGGTTGCGAAGGCCTTGGTTCATGGCATCACTCACAGTAGGCAAGGCCACGATAGCCTCATCCAAGGCCTTTGCAGCATCGCTGGCTACGCCCTCATTGGCCCTCCCAGACCAAAATATAAGAACAAAAAAAGAAAGAAAAAATAATTAAAGACTTAATATTTATATATTTTAAATGTCATTGCTAGAGTCGGTCATATCACGTAGGACGGTTGATCTCTACATCAGCGAGTTTTAGCCAAAATTTGTAGGCTAGACTCAATCGGCACAAATGTAGAAGGTTCAAAACTAAATTGGTTAAATCAAAATGTTTTATTGGTTTGGTGCTTGCTCCCAAGATGATTTCTTTATGGCTATTGAAATGTACCTCCTATAATTTGCTTTTAACAGATAGCTCCATATGTCGCAAAATATGATCGAAAGGAATGAATAACAGAATCAAATTTTGAGGTGCGATAATACTCTCTTTAATGATTTATTTACTTCACAATATTGCTAATGGTTTCGACAAATATCCTTCAAGATACGACGAAGTCTTAATGAGAATAGCAGATAGTAATTCTGATACTTCTCCAGGATCTCTCGAGGGAAACAATTGGAAACAATGATTGTGTATCTTTTTAGAAGTTGAAAAAAAAAGTTCAGATTCTAAAAGAAGAGGACTTTTCATGTCTTAAAAGTGTCATTCAATCACAACTATTTGTGTTCAAAGAACAATTAATTTTGGACACATCACTTCGTGTTTGAAAAGTATTTAATTCCGACACAGCTCTTCATTATCCAAAAAATAGTTTATTTGGACACAACTCTTCATTGTTCGAAAAATCGTCTCATCTAAAAGATTATAACTCCTACATGAACAGTCGCATTGTTTCGTTAGAAATCAACAAGTTATTTTAATTATAATTTTTACATGAACAGTTGCACTATTTCATTAGAAATTGACAATTTATTTTAATTATAATTTCAAAAATAAAAAATAAAAATAAATTGATTCTTGATTAGTGCCAATAATTATCCATTACAGTTCAAGCGTGCAAAGTGAGCTTAATAATCGCATAATTACGCGCACACCCACATGAGAGTGTAGTGGGGATAAGCCCATTTACACATTTCTATTTTTTTTTAGAATGCTATAAAAGTATTCTAATTTGTAAAGTAACTTGCACTCTCTCGTATCTCCTATGTGGGACAAAACAAAAGGCACTTATGCTTATTTTTTAAATAAACTTCAACACCATACGCACATAGAAGGGCAAACAAAACGCTTACCATCTATATTATGGTAAAAATCGTAGCAAAATTCAAAATAACATTAGTATAAACGTCACGAACAATATGCAGAATGGAAACAAGAAATTTGGAATTGCAATAACAGGAATTGAAAACAATGAATACCGAGGCGTATGTTCTACACAATTTCCTTAAAACAAATTTGTCTCGAGGTTTCACGGCTGTTTGTCTCCCAGGATATAACAGCTAGTAGCGAAGAAGTAGGCACATAGGATATAATGGCTAGCAATGAAGAAGTAGGCACAGTATAGTGTCTTCTAGGATACAATAGCTGGTAGCGAAGAGGTAGGCACACATGATACAATGGCCGGCAGTGAAAAAGTAGGCACAGTACAGAGATTTTGAGATTTTCTGGCTTCTTCTCAAGAGAACGGGAAGTCCTCTATTCATAATATGACTAGAAGGAAAAAATGAGCCTGTGGGAGGCCCACTTTCCGGGGCTATATTTGCGTGCTCACGCCTAAAGTTCAACTTGGCGTGCCTTTGTTGAGGCCTAGGATTTGCACCCCCTTGCGCTTGCGCACGAGGCATAGTGCTTGTGTTATAATAGTTATCACTCCAAAGGAGTGTAACCATATATAAAGTACTTTAAAACATTCTTTTTTTTCAATGTGGGACTAGTGTTTTCAACTTTCTACTTCCAACTCAAGGGTATTTTTGTGAGTATCAATTTCTCATTCATTCATCCATCGATATTATTAGAAGTATGCCCTAAAGCAACCATGTGATGATCATATGTATGGCATAAATATTGTACTATTGATATTGTATTAATGACAAGACGCTTGTTTATTCATCTTGTCCCTTTATTTTAGATGAATAAAGTCCCTTAGATTAGTTGAAACCAATACCCATTATTGAGGCATTAAGAATATGTGTAATAGGTTATCAGTCGGTCTCTGATCTTCAAATTGGTTCCTAGTCAATAGATCGTGGATTGGGCATCCACGAACAGGTTGAGACCAATGTGTTTGCAGCCTTGCTATTGAGTATTGGATACCCAATAGGAATGACGAGTCCCAAGTCATCGGGCGTTAGATGTTTAAGTTGGAACACAAGTATTCGTATCGAAATAAGTGCGATCGAATCCACTGAACATGACGAAAGAGCAATTGACCAACGTGGAGGCTTCGTGCTTGGTCAATGTCTCAATCGCTCTTGGCTTTGATGTATTAATGATGCTCAAACTTGAGCCACGATACTGGCTTGTATATTGGATTGCTGTGGTTTATAGGTACGATATTGGCCGATTATTGATCCGCCTCTGTACATGATGGTCACAGTTCTCCATATACGAAATCATAAGCGTGGGCAACAGTTGGGAACTATCTCATCATTAGATGAGGTTGATATTCTATGCAATCTATATGTGATGGTACATTAGAAAGTCCTTGGCTAAGGCAAAAGTTGAGAAGAGTCGGGTCGAATGCATGTCAGATAGATTTGAGCATATGATCGAATTTGTGGGTTTGACTCAGATATTCATGGCCCTCATTCAATTAGGACATGATAAGATAGAGGGATTGAATAACATCGAACTAAGGCTAACAGGTTCACTTTGTCCTCGTACTTCATTCTAATTTAGTAATCGTGATATGTTGCTAGACGTCACTCATGGTTTGTGAGATCTAAGAATTGATTGGGACGTTCGATTCCTTGAGAAATCCCACTGCCAGTTCAGAGATGAACTTAGGGATGTCATACGCCTTAACCGATATCTGGCGACGTTTATAACAAAGACGGGATCGCAAGAATGTAATAGGACTATTTGGATAGTTAAAAAGAGTTAAAACAGATTAGATTCATTTCCTTTCTTTGAAGCTTACTAAATAATGAAATATATGACATAGGTATGACATCATCATGATGTCATGGATGACGTAATGGTTACATTATGCCTGCATCATCGTCGGATAAGAATGGTTATTCAAAAGAAAGGATAAAAAAGGTTATCCTTGAAAAAGTCAAAAGTAGGATAGGATTTTCTATCCATTTGACAGAGACGTTAAGCACATCAAATGACATGATTTGATCACGAAACTCGAGAGATATCAAGCCTAGAATGTCTAGAGCCCGCGAACGAGGATCTCTGCCCAAAACGACGGCTTAATTGGGCGGCCACGACCAATCGACGAGATTGGTCAAAGGTGGCAAAATTGCCACCTTTGACCACAGCCGTTGGGGCGGTGCCACGTGGCTGGTTACGTGAGCTAGCCGGTAACCCACATGGCGGCCTCCTATTGATCGCCACATGAGGTTGTTTAGAGAGGCGGTATAAACCGCCCCTCCCCCCTCATTTTCTCCCTAACTCAACCTTTATAAATAGAGGTGAGGGCCATAAGATTCAAAGGTTAGAAACTTGAGAGAGTCACACATATACGTGCCAAATTTAATGAGAAAGTGAGCTCAAGAATCAACCAATTCGGATACACAAAGATTGTGTTTTCATTGGTTGAAAACGAAGGGTTTGGATTGAAACGCCGCAAGGATTACTAGCATAATCCGAGAGCCGTTTCTCCGAATCTCCGTCTTCAAGGTTGCACAGGTATCGGGGCATGTCTAAACTAGAAGCCTGATATCTCTTGGGCTTGAGGACAAAGAAGTAGAGCCGCATCCAATCTCTGTTATTCCAAGTACGTTTCTAAACTAACTTTAGAAAGTTCGATTTTCGATTAAAGTATACGATGACTTCTAAGACGATCCGGGGCGCCGTTTGAATTTATTTTCTTCCGCAACCTATATGACATATTTTCATGTATATTACGAGCGCCCGAGACTGCTAGAAACCCAATAGATATATCCCATATTTCCAACAAAAATAGTATTTACAAAGATTTTGGTTCTCTATTTTTTGGGATACATGTTTATCTGATCCATAATATGCGCGATAGTCCCACCTGATTTTACCATACAAATTAAGTTTCAATGCTACAATAGTCGAGGGCAACGAGTCACTAATTTATATTATAATTATGTTGAAGCTAGTCGTGACAAATCTATAATTACATTTAGTTCATAATGAGCATTGACAATCTTGTAATTGTTAGTTTTAGCATAATTTAAGGAAATTTCAGTAATGGAGCGCTTCTCACCGATTCTGAACGTCAATTTTAACGCAAGACAACTTTTAACGTCAATTTTAAAATAAAAAATTGCATACTCGAAGATGAAAAAATAACATTTTATCACAAAAATAATAATTCGAAAAACAATATCGAGTTAAATGTCTCGCGATTCCTTTATGTAAACAACCATTCTAATGTGTTTCATTTACTTTTTGGTTCTTCTTCAATACTAAAAACATTGACACACGTACTTTGAGGGTTAATGTTAGTGATAGGATATACAAAATAGCGGTAAAGAACGACTAGTTCTCAGGGGTGGCTAGCGCAGCAACCCACCGCTACGGCCCCCCACTTAAATTACCGGCGTGTGAGTAAGTTTCGACCTCGTGACCCGTGAGCAAAGTTCAACGAGAGCCCCAGAAGCCTAATCCTTACCAACGCGGCCACCGGTTAGTGGGTATGTATTTTGCTTTTTAAGTTTCTTTTTTTTCCAAAAATTTGCAGCTCGTATAGCTTTAATTTTTTTTTAATATCAAGCAGCTCACATTATTCAACTAAATGTGCATTTGATTTTTCATAATCTCAAATTTTATTTAAATAAAAGTGAAAAGAAACACAAGAATTGCTTAAGAAAGCAACTTCAAAACTAACATGGACCATTTGGGTTTTTCTAGGTAGATGCGTGATTTGTCCTCACGTTTGAGAAACCTCTATCCAGCTCAGCGGAGGTAGAATAAAAGAGAAATGCAACTTGTCCCTTTATACTGAATAAACAGAGCATAACTGAAGGACATGTTTAATTTTTCTATAAATAGCGCAGTTTTGAAGTAATCTATTATTAGATTCTAATCTACACATGGGATTTGATTGACTTTGTTTAATGGGATGTGCATCGATAATTGGAGCAACATGGTGATTTAACTACTTCGTTGTGTCCCAGGTTGATTTGATGGATCATCGGAAAAGACAGCCAAGACGGTATCCAACTTATCCCTGGAGGTTCTACGTCTATCTCCCTTCCCACAATCCGAGATTAAATTGGCAAATCATGTCGATACACTTGTTTATGGAATAATAAGGAAATTGCTACCTTTTTTCTTTTTATATAAATCTAATCTGGCCCCTGTTATTTTTTATTTGGATTAAATCTACCCAATATCTTCTTCACCTAAGATTATGTATCTTGATAATGTGATTCTGACATATACAATAATTTAAATAAGAATTGGTCTGACATCTCTTCTCCAACCATCAATTCTCCTTTTCCACAAAAATCTTATGTAGATACAGTGCAGAACGCAAGAACATTTATTGCTATTTTTTTATTCAAAACTATTTTGGTTAAGGCAAAATGAGGGTGTTAGGGGCATTTGTTTGCAAGTTTGGAGGTTGAAATGACCCTAGTAGATGCTGAGTTACGGATGGGTTTTTAGTTGTTATCCTCGTAGTTTGGCGCCCTATGTTGGAATTGACTTGTGGCGAGTAAAAGATTTTGTAAATAGGATTGCTGGGTGACGTGATTAGAATTTGATCTCATGTAGTTCGTATTGTCTATCGTGGACTTTGGTTCGAACTCTCCAAGTGTCTTCAATCTCGAGAAATCCTAATTCGTCTATTACACGTTGGTTCACTTGTTCTAGGTATAGGCATAACTCCGACTTGATTCTAACTTGGTGCGCCGGCAATGAGCTTGTTCAAAACGAGTAGCAATTACGGCTCAAACATTAACATTCAAATGCACGTGTGCAGAAATCCCATAATAATAACTAAGGAGATACCAATTCTGTCCATTTATTCTAACTGTTTTACATGAAAAAGATAAAGTATAATAAGGTTTCATTAACATACATGTGGGTACACTTGTTAACCATCATCTTTCTCGAATTATGCATACACAATCAATGTATTGAACGTGAAAATATTTCTCCATTTAAGTGTGGTTAGGGAGTGCCTCGAGACACTGTCGACAAGATCCTAGAAATTATTAACACAACTAAATAATTTTCGACCCATAAAATAATATCACAACTAAATGTCGCCAGGATGAAAAAGATAGAAGGGCCCTCTCCCCCATGTGAATGGGAGCCAGCTTGCAAAGGGAGACTAGTAATTCGCACGTGCGAGTTCAGTCAGCATCGTCGCCGAGAACGCGTGCGGGTGCTCGCCTATTAATAAGAGCAACTTCGATTCCCCCATTGCTCAATTAGGCTTCGCTCCTCTCTTTTCTTCTTCACAGGTGATGACCTTATCGTCTTTTCTTCTTGTTTTCTCCCTTAAACGGTACACATTTTTTCGACTGTATTAATCTTTATCAGATCCAAAATGGAGCATACACCTTCGACGATGGCTTGTTCCTACCTTTCCTTTTAGTTAATGTCGTTGTCTTCGTTTTTTTCTGTTCAGGGTTATCCCAGAAGAAGAAGAAGAAGAAGAAGAAGGTGGCGATCTAATGGAGATCTTATCAGCCAGAGTATTTCCCCAAGTAACGCTCCTTCCCCTTTTTCGTGTTAGTATTTCTTAGAAAATGGACGCAAATCACATGTTGATTCTTCATTTTTTTTCTCCCTTCTTTGGGCGTGAATCAACCTCAGATGGTTGAAGATGCAGCCTATTTCAATCACCATCATCATCAGCAACAACTGGACTCCTTCTTCTCGCTTGATGATGAGTTTGATTTGTTCCATCCGCATTTTCCTTCAGAGCCCTGCTCGTACTCATTGCCGTCCTATCCGGTTCCTCTTGTTAGCCCCGAGACAGTGCCCGGTTTCACCGCCCGTTCCGTTGGAACTACTCGAGCGTTCACCAAGAAGCCTCAGAAACAGCTCAAGATCGAGAGATGGAACTCTCCGGGCGCACCGGAGCAGGAAATGATGGCTCAAAACGTGGTGATATCGCCATATCCGGCTCCGTCTCCGTCTCCTGACTCCCACTTGATATCTTTCGGGAACCCCGATTCTTCTCCAGCCATATCTGATCCGATCTATGGTAAAAGTCTTGCAAGAGACCAAAGCCTCGCACGTGAAATCAGTACTTTGAAAATCAATTCTTTTCTCAATGAATATTCATAACGATATTTTTCTTCCTCTGATGTGTTTCAAAGGCCCTTATGAAATCCAAGATTGGGAGGGACCAAAGGCGAAAAACGCCGGCGCAACGAGCAGGAAGCCGGTACACGCACAAGAGCACGTGCTAGCTGAGAGGAAGCGCCGCGAGAAGATCAGCGAGCGTTTGATCGCGCTCTCCGCCGTCATTCCCAACCTTAAGAAGGTACAAGCCGTAAGAGCTTGGAAATTGTTTGGAGTGTAGGATTGACAGGTTTGATTAAGCATGAGATTAGGACCAAATAGTTTTAGACTTTGGAGTCACTTCTCTCGAACGTTTCTGCTATATACCCTTAATCTGTGGACCCGTAAATGTTCTAACCCTAATTTTTAATTGCGTATTTCAGATGGACAAGGCTTCCATCCTTGAGGATGCCATCAAGTACTTGAAAGAGCTTCAACAACACGTCCAGCTGCTCGAGGAAGGGGTGGCGGCACAGACTGTGGAGTCGATCGTCGTGGTGAAGAAGTCCCAACTCACCATGGCTGGCGACACAAATTCTTCCACCGCTGAGCACTCTTGCGGCCAAGTTGACCAGCAACTCTTGCTCCCGGAGATTGAGGTGCGACTCTCCGGAACCTGTGTCCTCGTTAAAATCCACTGCGAGAAGCGCACCGGCTCTATACCGAAGATGATTGGCGAAATAGAGAAACTGAACCTAACTGTTGTGAACAGTTGTGTCATGCCCTTTGGGAGTTCCATACAAGATGTTACCATCTTAGCTCAGGTAAATATATAGAGCACAACATTTTCTTCCCGGCTTTAACACCATATTGTATATTTACCTTCCAAGAAATGTTAGATGTAGAAATAAATCTTAGTAAAATTATTTATCAAATATATGAAGCTCTCGTTGCCAAACAGATTTATTATTTTTTTCTGTTCCGAAGAATAAGCGTTACCAAACATGCCCCAATAACCTCATAAAACAGCTACTACATTGCTTAGCAAGTGGGTTTTAGTAGAATTTTTTAATGCACTCAGTATATGTCTAATAGATTATATTTTCCGCCGTCAAACAAAAAAAAAATAATTCTTGCAGACGGACGTGGGGTTCAGCTTGAAAACGGGGGATCTCGTGAGGAATATGCGTCAAGCTCTTCTGGATCTCATCTGATCTCCTGCCAAATTATCATCTTGTCAGAAGTTGGCGACCAACAGCGTGCCCGCGAATCTCTCTCTCTCTGATAGGACCGCGCCAAACCCTTTGCGAACTCCGAGACATTGGCTTTGGTTTTTTTTTTTTAAAGTCTGGAGACTCAATTATTTTGCAGGTGGGTTTTTCCCCCTTTATGTTTTTGCGTGGTTGACCCGTTGACCACGTTCAAAATACCCGCTTGCTGTATAAGGAAATTCTCCACGAATTTTTTCAAGAGGGGGTTTTACAGAGAGGTCTGACTATTTCAGATGAGGCCCCCCCCCCCCCCCCCCCCCCCCCCCCCCCGCCCCCCCCTCTCTCTAAAACTTGATTTTGCATGTGGGCTTTCTTGAAGAGAGGAAAACTGGCACTCCATATATCTTTTTTTTTTTTTTGCTTCATTCCTAAGGTGGAACATGCTTGTGAGTCGATCTCAAGAGATGCTCCTGGTCTTGTTCTGCTCTTCTGGGAATTGAATTCTTGCGATGAATAATCTTATCTCTCCACTTTATTTAAACTGTTATTTTTTGGTACATCAATGAATGATGAATGTATATTGGTGAGCTTGTCTGTTTGAATTTGAATCCAAGATCAGCATCTCCTCTGTTGCCAAGAGCATTATTTCTCTTGTTTTATTAATATGTACAGTTGGATGTCTTGGTTGAAGATATTCTATCGTATTAAATGCTTGCATTATTGAAGACTATATATAAGATATTATATTTAAAGCAAGCCATATGTATTAAATACTTTCTTTCGCCTATTCTTTTTTTTTTCAAGTTTAAATGGAAAAAGAGATAATATCTTGATATACATTATCTAATTTTTTTTATGGCTATTTAAGGCGCATATGGCAACACTTCTACTTAGAAGTTTATTTTTAAAGCAAAAGTTAATTTTTCTACTTCTGCTTCGGAGCAGAAGTTGATTTTTTTTTATTTCTGTTCTAGAAGTTGATTTTTGATAAGAGAAAAAAGATTAGACAATAGAACAAAATTTCTGCTTTTGAAACAAAAATTCCTTTGATAATGGTTGAAATTTTCATTTCTAAAATATTATTAACGCAAAATATTCAACGAAAAATTATTGTCAGTGAATGAAAAATTTCTAATTCATTCTTAATTTTTTAAAAATTTCTTTTTAAAGAAATTTTTAAAAATAAAAAATATTATTTGCCTTTTACTCTGACGGCCAAAGACGATGCCCTAATGACGAGCAAGGTTACCATGCATTTCCACTTCAAAAGTATTTTTAGAGCAGAAATTCATTTCTAGGAGTATTACCATGCACGCCATTAAACTCCTTACTTGCTAAGAGCTAAATTCCTAGGAGAACATTATTAAAATATAGAAGAGAAAAGAGAAAAAAAAAATAAAAGAAAAAAAATGAATAAATCAATATATATATTTGAAAATTATTAAAATATCCACATTAGTACTAGCAGTGCCATGTTGGAACAAATACTTTAGCGGTTTGTTATTGAAATTGGTTGGATAGACTCAATTGATAAAATGTAAAATTTTTAGGACTCAAATAGCAAAACTAAAATGTTTAAGACTAAATTAACAAAAGTACAATTGATTTAGGACTTTTCGAAAAAAATTTCCTTGCTTTATACATTAAAATATGATAGAGCTAGGGCAATGATAGGACTAAGTAAATGTTTTTGACAAGGTTTAAGACTTAAAATTTATGAAAAATTATCAAAAAAATCCTAAACTTATTGTAATTGTGCTAATTTAGTTCTAAATTTTTTCAATTTATTTTTAAATCTTTTACATTTGTGCCAATTGGCATTGATATGGATGTCGACACTGACATCTAAATTTTAATAATATTTGAATTTTTAAAATATTTTTTTCAATAATCTTCTTCTTCTTCTTCCAACCTAGGCAGAAGAAGAGAGGGTCGGCGTTGGGTGAGCTCAACCTTGCCAATCCTCTTCTTTGGTTGGTCATTAATCCGATAATCAGTTAGAGGAGGGAGGAAGAAGAAAAAAGATAAATTAATAATAAATTAAATTTAAATATTATTAAAAATGGACACATCAATGCTAGTAGCTCCACGTCAGTGCTAGCTAGTGAAATTTGGCTGGATAGATTGAATTGATACAAATGCAAATGTGTAGGATTAAATTGGCACAAATTCAAAATATTTAATACTAAATTGGTAAAAAAGAGAGAGTTTATGATTGAATTGACATAATTGCAATAGGTTTAAGACTTTTTTGATAATTTTTCCTTAAATTTATGACAACAAAGTCCTAAAACTTCAATGCATTATCAATTATCATGCCAATTTTAGGATTCTTGTTGTAATTGTCTCCATTATTAGTAGATTAAAAGTAAATCATGAATATGGTCGAAAATGGCTAACATGGATGTTAGCTATCGAGCGACTGTCCTACGTGGCACAATTGGCGCTAACATGAATTTATTTTATTACTTTTTTAATTTTTTATATCTTTTTATTATTATTATTGTGGGCCAGCCATACATCGAGGCCCCGTGAACTCTACCAGCCACCAGACAAGGGTTTTGGACATCGTCCAATTATGAGCGAAGGCTACAAGTCCTCCGCTCGTGGCTGGGGAGGGCTCGCGGCCCATGCACTTAGATGACAAGGGCTCGTAGCTCCTAGCAAAGTGCAGGGGCAATGAGCCCTCGCCCAATGGTTGACTAGGATCGTGACCCTCGCTAGTCGTCAGTGAGGGCTTGCTAGCCCTCATCTAATGGAATAAAAACATATAAAAGAAAAGCAAAAACCAGAACAAGAATCATAATATAAAAATATAAAAATTTTATATCAGCATTGACTGTGTCGCGTAGGAGGATTGGTGGATGGCCAAGGTCTATGTCACAGTTTTTTGCAAATTGATTGAATAGACTTAATTGGCAAAATTTGAAAAGATTTAGCACTCAATTGGCAAAAAAAAATATATTAAGTATTGAATTAATACAATTGAAATAGATTTAAAACTTTTTTTTGGTAATTTTCCTCACATTTAAATATTCATTTTTAACTATATTCACATTTGTTATCAATCAACTTTCATGCTCTATAATTCTCGATGTTGTGCGTCTTTCTCATTAAAAGCTGAAAAATCTTCAGTGACCCAATTTCTTCTTCTTCTTCTTTTGAATAACGAAGTAACGCTATAGATTGGACGGTGATTTTTCTTTTGGTGGGACTGGACGGTGATTCAATAGCAAAAATTTCAGTCAAAATGTTCCACCCAGCATAAAGCACAATCCGTACTTGGATTGGTCAATTATGCTGAGGCAATCCGAGTTATTCAAGGAGGATTTGCGTTTCATATACTAAGTTGAACTTTATGGACGCTGATTCAATAGTTTAATGACAAAATTTCACGGAAAAGGCAAAAGTCTATATATATTTGTTTGGACTGAAGGACAAGAAAGGTAGTCCAAATTAACGTTAAGGAGAGTGCAACAAAAATAGTCCACTCCAAATACAACGTTATTTGAGCAAAAAATAAAATAAAATAAAAGTACAACGTTCCGTTCGACCAAAAAACAAAAAGTTAAGGTACAACGTTCCGACCAAAAAAAAGTCGAACGTTAATGGAGTTCATCGAATGAAGTGGCCTTCTAGATGGATGTTGTAAGGTCATTTTAGTGGATTAGGGATAGAAGGCTTTGAATTAAATGATGTTTAATTATTTTTCAAGGAGGAAAATTATTCGACCCCCAATTGCTGTTTTGTTTTGTTGAGACGTGACCGCTGCTAAAAATTGATATATCTCCTGATGAGTGCTTTTAAAATATCTATTAAGAAAAAAAGTTATGCTATTTTTCAAGGAGGAAAATTATTTGTCCTTCAATTGTAGTTTTGTTTTTTTCGAGAGTTGACCGTAGCTAAAAGTTAATATGTCTCCTAATGAGTGCTTTTAAAATATCTATTAAAAAAATAGTTATACGATCCAACTGAAAAAGACGTCCACTTATGGCGACTCTTTCTCTCTCATTTCATAAAAATTTAGGACTTGGACTATATTTTGTAGATGGTAGATCTATGACCTATGGTGTAACTTTTCAGATATGGATACGTACATAACTTTGGTAAAACTAGTGAATGATCAAATTCTTATGCTAGATAAATATATGTATTTAAAGTTTAGGCCTTTGAGAAAGCAACTCTTCCTGTACAAAATATTGTTATAATATATCTCTCTCTTTCCTCCACCTGGTTCTTATAATGTCCTCTTGTGCCCTCAGCAAATTTTTTTCCCCCTTGGGTACACGGGAGTTCCTCCAATAAGATATTTCAACTCGAAATGGATGCTTGAAATCGAAAAGGAGGCACCTACCTGACAAAAGCACGTTCATGTACCTTAATTCAAAGTAGATGAAGCTTCCATGAAATGGATGTCCTATAGTCGTGAAACACGTGCAGCAAGAGAGCCACTGAGCCAAAAAAAAAAAAAAATTGAAAGAGAAATTGAAAAGAATTTTAAGCTTTCGAAAATATAGTTGTCTTAGAAAGAATCAAATAGGTTACAAAACTGATCAAATTAAGCTCTACTAAGGGGCACTTGTGTGGGTCTAAGATGAATTAAGTCTCGAATCGAGAATATCTTGTAATATAGAGAAATTAATACATTTTGGTCAACCCATAACTTATTTATTTAGTAAAGTTGGGTCCAATTTGATACATAATAATTTCAGGATTGGACCCTAGTGATCTTTCCAGATTAAGGCATTATACTTTAACATTGTGTGCAGACAAGCTCGAAACTCAGCGGACTTCAACTGATGGTCTTCTTTCATTCGAAATATTTGAAACTAGATTCTATCATTGGAGGAATAAGATGAGTTGCTATCTTATACTATCAAGATAAAAGATGTGCAAATATTGGATCAAAATTCTTTTCCTTGTAACTTACGTGTGTACTACTATTCGCGTTGGACTGCATTAATTTGCATGGCATTTAAGAAGTAGGGATAAATATGGCTGGAGTACTAAAATTTTTCATGATAGTGTGAATGGAAACGAGTCCAAAAATTCATTTGTTCATCTAAATCTTAAAGGCTTGCACGATTTTCACCCTCTAATTAGCTCTTACATCCCTTTTGTATTGAATTAGCTATGTTGTCCTTGCGGGTCCCACTGTTGACTTAAGATTATTTCCTACCATTTTTTTTTCTTATTTTTCATTTGTTTCAATTTTACTACCACTGGTCGCGTGATAGGGAGTAGACCTGCTGTGGCCCCCGCTGAGTAGTACTCGCGGGTCGCGGGGTCGAAACTTACTCGCCCCTTGGTGTCTTACCCGGAGTGCTATGGTGGTGGGGTCCTGCGGCGTCTCCCCGAGGATTAGTCGGGTTCACGGCCCCGGTTCGAGCTCTGCTCACCAGCATCCGGACACCTTGGTTATCAAAAAAAAAAAAAAAACTACCCATGCTCTAATTATTGTGTTTCTTGTAAAAAAACAAAAAGCGAATAATCTATTAATGAGTTGTATATTTCTTTATTTATTGTTCTACGAAACTATTTGAAAAATCACTTAAGCACAAGTAAGATGATAATCTATGAGTACATTGTGTATAATGCATACATCAATCATAATATTTCATTTTTAAGTAAATTCTCATTGATCCAAATATCAAAGTTGAAAAATTTGCAATCATGAGAATACTATAAGGAAATCAAATAAACAAATTGTAAATAAAAATAAAATTGATTAACTCTAGTATATGATTAGTGCTCACTTAGATACTGTTGACACCTGATTTTTAATCAACTTTTCTTTTTTAGAATTAAAAAAAAACTCATAAAAATTCATAAAATTGAAAAAATCAACTTTGGGGACCTTGGCCAAGCCTAGGGAACAAATTTTGTTTTTTCATAGTTTTCCCAGGAGAATGTACAGTAGATAAGTATCCTAGCACATGTATTGCCCTATGCTTGGCAAGCAAGTTAGTGCCTTTTGTATGCAGACTTGTCTAGGAAGCTCTCAGGGAAGGATTGAGCAAAATGCTTTGAACAATAGAAGTAACTAAAAATGCGAAAGTCGGCTTTTACTCCTACAAATCAGAGATTCTAATTATGAGATTTGACTACATTAGATTGATCTAAACACTTTTTTCAGTACGTTTTCTCTATATAAAAAGGTTTATACGCAATCTGCATCAATTTTACTACTCTCTAATTCTTCTAACAGATGAAAAGTGTTAACACCTGGTGGTCGAGCAATAAAATAATCAACTAAGTGAATTAAAGTAATAATGAAGCAAAATGCTAACAAAATCTAATGAGTCAAATTAAACGTACGCTAAGCTAGGATGCATGAATGATATGGTGTAAGTTCCTAAGTGCTAGATAACATGGATGCTAAACTACATATAGAATTAGCTATGCAATAATTAAATTAGATGAAACCCAAACAGGATACTAATCAAAATTTTCCGGTTTATTTTTTATTTATTTATTTTTATAAAAGACTCAATTAAGCTAATTATCAAATGATGAAAACTAGAGACGTCGAAATTACATAAATGCCAAATTCAACTAATTAAATGTTAAAATTAAATAAAGACCGATGCAACCAAGAACCAAAATTAATTCTTTCAAAGCAAAGCTAATTATATTGCCGAAATTCATACATACCGAAATTGACACCAAATATACTCTAGAGGAATCTATTCAATTATGCATCTAAACTAATTAATTAGTAAAATTAAATACCGAAACTAATTAATTAACTGATCAATTACCGAAGTTGAGAAAAGAATCTGAAATCGACTAATCATCTAAATTATTTAATTAACTAAAGGGAGAATTAAATAAGCTCCTAAATTCACTGCTCACCCAATTTTTGCAGGAAATCTTGTATATCTTCGTTCGAGTTCCTCGAACTGCCACACGTGCGGCCACAAATAAATAATGACCAAAATTTGTGAATTGTCGAATAATGAAATAAGAGTCTCGAAAATTTGAATGTCCGCGACTGGGCTAATTTAAATGAAACTCGTGTAAGGCCCATACTAATATTTTTCTTTATTTCTTATGCGATAAATCCTAAATGATTGGCCAAAACTTAGGTGTCGACTGAATGGTTTGGAGGTTTTGACATTTCGGCATTTCTCAAGATCGCAGTAGACGTATCCATGAGCTATGTATCATCTATAACGAGTTACCTCAAATTCCTCAAAGACTTTAAAGTCCTAGTCTTTATCACCTCTACGGGCATTGCCAGGAATGGTACCAGATGGTCTTGCGAAGATTTTTCATTTATCACACAACTGAGGAATCATACGTGGATATTGCCACTTGGGTCATTGAACTTGCAAGTCAACTATGCCTTTGGAGACTGCTGGATGTACCTCTCCTCGTGCCATGTTTGAAGAGTAGATAAAGAATGTGGACAGATGATCCATCTGGGGGGGGGTGTCGCCAAGCTGTCGCGACCCTCTAAAAAAATTTAAAATTTTAAAGGGAGTTAACGGATTATTAGGTTAATTAGATTTGACTAACCTAACGCGGACCCTCCCAAGCCCTACCAAATCGCAACTTTGGTTTTTGTTTAAATGATTTTGAAAGTTGGAGTCGCCACTAATCATTCTTGGTAGGTTGATTAGGAACCTAAATAAATTAGCGGGAGAACTAATTTATTCCTGCGAACCAGAGATTATGAGTTCGGGGACTTGGTTACACTAGTTAATTAAAACTAATGCCCTTTCGGTACCTTAATTTCATGGATATCCTAATTCGGCAACTCATGCTTGGTTTATTCCTAAGGCTCTAGTAGCATTCTCTTTTGTGTTTTCACTTTTTAAATAGGATGCATGGATGGTATATATTTTTATTTGTTATATTTTTTTAAGTGTTAAAGATTCCCTGAAGCCGAAAGAGGGAGTGTGTTAACGACTTCTGTGCAGTATTACGACCCACTCATCTTTTGGGTCTGATGATTCAAAAATTAAATTATAGGAAGTACATGACAGTGAATAAACACCTCCAATGGGAGGCTTAGCATTGGCTTGGCTCTTCCCTTTGGGATTTAAGGTACAGGTATTTAAGTTGCAGGTATTTAAACTACTGTAAGTAAAAACCTCCAATGGGAGGCTAAGCATTGGCTTGGCTCTTCCCTTTGGGATTTAAGGTACATGTATTTAAGTTGCAGGTATTTAACTACTGTAACTAAAAACCTCCAATGGGAGGTTAAGCATTGGCTTGGCTCTTCCCTTTGGGATTTAAGGTACAGGTATTTAAGTTGCAGGTATTTAACTACTGTAAGTAAAAACCTCCAATGGGAGGCTAAGCATTGGCTTGGCTCTTCCCTTTGGGATTTAAGGTGCAAGTATTTAAGTTGCAGGTATTTAACTACTGTAAGTAAAAACCTCCAATGGGAGGCTAAGCATTGGCTTGGCTCTTCCCTTTGGGATTTATGGTGCAGGTATTTAAGTTGCAGGTATTTAACTACTGTAAGTAAAAACCTCCAATGGGAGGCTAAGCATTGGCTTGGCTCTTCCCTTTGGGATTTAAGGTACATGTATTTAAGTTGCAGGTATTTAACTACTGTAAGTAAAAACCTCCAATGGGAGGCTAAGCATTGGCTTGGCTCTTCCCTTTGGGATTTATGGTGCAGATATTTAAATTGCGGATGGACTTTGTCCTCTCCATTCTGGGGTATGAATTCTTTAAAATGAAATACAACGAATTGATTCAACAATTTGAAATTTGTGCGCGCTTGAGGACTCATCTAAGCCGATTTTGTGCTTCCATAGGGTTGACCATTGATATAGAGCTGCGGCTTCCTGACATAAAATAGAGTGAAGTGTCAGTATACAAAATATGTGCTAATATGCACCTAAAACCAGAAGAGTGGAAAGAGTACTTATCTCCCGTTTTTTTGGGAGGGATTTCTATAATTGATTTTCGCTCTCTATGTTCCCAATATAGAGAGTTTCTTTTGAATTAAGAGGGACTTTTAGTCACAGATCAGTTGAGAAATCGGTGGACAGCTTAGGAGCTTGTCTGGGCCGATTTTTGCATCTCTACGAGATTTTTGCTGTTGAGATAGAGATGTCCTTCTCCTGACATAAATATGGGAAAAAATGGAAGATGGAGAAAGTGTATACAATTTGTGCTAATTTGCGAGTAAAACCATAAATAAATGAATAAATAAAAACACTTAGCTCGAATTTGCTTGCTCGTTGACGATGACGAACTCTTGATTTATATTTGATCGATGAAGGAATTTGTGATGATAACCCCTAGCTTTAAACTCCCATCATCTTCAAAATTCTCTCTCTTTTGGTATTTTCTTTCTCTCAAAATTTTCTTCAATCTCCCAAAACTCTCTCAAACATCAAAAATTTTCTCTCCAAAAAATTCTCCCAAACACTTCAAATTTTCTCTCTCAAGAAATCCTTTCTCAAGCTCACTTCTTCCTCCTTTTATAACCTACTCATCTATCTCCCATTCTAATTTTTCCACTAACTCTATCTCCCATTCTAATTTCTCCACTAACTCTTCTTCATTTTCATCTTCCATTCTCCATCTCTATCTCACATTCTAATCTCTCCACTAACTCTTCTTCATCTTCATCTTCCCTTCTCCATATTTATCTCCCATTCTAATTTCTCCACTAACTCTTCTTAATCTCCATCTTCCCTTCTCTATTCTTATCTTCCATTCTAATTTCTCTACTAACTCTTCTTCATCTCCATCTTCCCTTCTCTATTCTTATCTTATTTTCTCCATCCATTCTTCTCCAACTTCTCTTCTTCATCTCCTCTTCTTCATCTTCCCTTCTCTATTCTAATTTATCCACTAACTCTTCTTTTTATTATTTGTAAAATAATCCTTCAAGAGTTAGGTATTTGCACTCTAGTCCTTGAATTTTAAGTATTTACAATTCAGTCCCTGAAAAAAATATATTTCTTTAAGTCCAAATCTCCTCACAATTTTTGACACACCAAAATTTACCACATGTCAAATTTAAGCTCATTTCTTGTCGCTGAAAATAATGCATAATTTAATTAAAGCCCTTTTGCAAAATTAAGTCATTCTGGGTATAATTGGGCCAAGATGAAAATTTAAAATATTAGAAGACAATGTCACAACTCATAAAAAGTGAAAGTTAAAAATAAGTTGACTCAAATTAAATTTGTTTAGGCCCGATTCGAGATTATACTCGTGAAGGAACACGTGACTCGAATTGGATTTTTCTGAATTTGCGATGGCCAATATGAAAATAGATTTAAAATAAAAATATTAACTATCTTTGTGTATTTTTTGGCCTCAAATGTTATTTTTCCAAAATTTTCAAATATTTTTGTATTTTTTTTTAAAAAAAATTAAAATATATATAATATGAAAAATTATTTTTTGGTCAAAATTCGTTCCCTAGGCTTGGCTAAGGTTCCCAAAGTTGATTTTTCAATTTTATGAATTTTTATGGATTTTCTATTAATTTTCGAAAATAAATAAATAAAAAATACGTAAAAATACTGAAAATATGAAAAATCGTTTTTTGGTCAAAATTGGTTCCCTAGGCTTGGCTAAGGTCCCCAAAGTTAATTTTTCAATTTTATGAATTTTTATGGATTTTTTATTACTTTAGCAATAGAAAAAAAAATGATTAAAAATCAGGTGTCAACAGCTGCCCCTCTTTGAAAGGAAGCTCGGTAGAGGTTCATTTCAAAGACGAGATGACACCTGGATTCTTATCGACTCAATACAAGTAAATAAAAAGAGTCGTGACATGATTGTTCCACTGAAAATGAAATGAGAACCTAAGGATTCGTTATATAAAAAAAACTTTAGGGTGGTTGAACTTGAACCCGTATGGTGGATCAACCCATGGTAGATTCCTAATAAAAGGATTCTACTGATTAAAAATTGAATTAAAATTTGACCCGTATGGTGGGTCATACCATTTGACCCGTATGGTGGGTCGTACCATGGTAGATTCCTAATAAAAGGATTCTACTGATTAAATTTTGATTGAGATTTGACCCGTATGGTAGGTCACCACGTGGAGATACCTGTAAGAAGGACTTGGTGCCTGTAGAAAGGACTTGGTACCAGTAAAAAGGACTTGGTGCTTTGCCTGTAAGAAGAACTTTGTGCCTGTAAGAAGGACTTTGTTTGCCTGTAAGAAGGACTTTGTTTTGTCTGTAAGAAGGACTTACTTTGCCTGTAAGAAGGACTTTGTGCCTGTAAGAAGGACTTGATTTGCCTGTAAGAAGGACTTTGTTTGCCTGTAAGAAGGACTTTATGCCTGTAAGAAGGACTTGATTTGCCTGTAAGAAGGACTTTATGCCTGTAAGAAGGACTTTGTGCCTGTAAGAAGGACTTGATTTGCTTGTAAGAAGGACTTTGTGCCTGTAAGAAGGACTTTGTGCCTGTAAGAAGGACTTGATTTGCCTGTAAGAAGGATTTTGTGCCTGTAAGAAGGACTTGGTTTGCCTGTAAGAAGGACTTAGTTTGCCTATAAGAAGGACTTGGTGCCTATAAGAAGGACTTGGTTTGCCTGTAAGAAGGACTTGGTTTGCCTGTAAGAAGGACTTTATGCCTGTAAGAAGGACTTGGTGCCTGTAAGAAGAACTTGGTTTGCCTATAAGAAGGACTTTATGCCTGTAAGAAGGACTTGATTTGCCTGTAAGAAGGACTTGTTTTGCCTGTAAGAAGGACTTGTTTTGCCTGTAAGAAGGACTTGATTTGCCTGTAAGAAGGACTTTGTGCCTGTAAGAAGGACTTGTTTTGCCTGTAAGACGGACTTGGTTTGCCTGTAAGAAGGACTTGGTTTGCCTGTAAGAAGGACTTGGTGCCTGTAAGAAGAACTTGGTTTGCCTATAAGAAGGACTTTATGCCTGTAAGAAGGACTTGATTTGCCTGTAAGAAGGACTTGTTTTGCCTGTAAGAAAGACTTGATTTGCCTGTAAAGAGGACTTTGTGCCTGTAAGAAGGACTTGTTTTGCTTGTAAGAATGACTTGTTTTGCCTGTAAGAAGGACTTGATTTGCCTGTAAGAAGGACTTTGTGCCTGTAAGAAGGACTTGTTTTGCCTGTAAGAAGGACTTGATTTGCCTGTAAGAAGGACTTTGTGCCTGTAAGAAGGACTTGATTTGCCTGTAAGAAGGACTCTGTCCTTGAGACAAATCATGCTTTATTGAAGAAGGTGGATACCTGTATGTACCGCAATGGATTCGAGTACCCCAACAACCGTCAGAATTCATTCTCTTGAAAGGTTCAGGTTGAAGATATACTTACCTGAGAATTTGGAAGAAATGCTTGGTGGCTTCTCGACAACCAGGCTTGTTCATTCAATAATCGCTGAATGAATTTCAAGACTTTGGAAGGTAGTTTGAACATTGGGAATGTGTTGCCTGTCAGGCAGTATCAGAGGTAACATGTGCAAGCATTTTCATCAATGAGTTGATCGGTTCATGTAAAACTATTCAACCAAGTCGGCAATGATTAGAAGTAGTCTGTGTGATAACTCATGATGCAATCAATCCAAATATGGATCATGCAAAACTATTCTGTCAAGCTTGCATTACCAATTCTGTTTAAGGAGGTTCTCATAGTATGAACGCCTCGAATGTAATCTGAATGGGGGACTTCAATCCGAAAGGGCCTTCTCTCACTCTGGGGAAAGGCTGTTTGTCTGTAAATTAAAATGTTAGACTTGCGTGGAAATGGTTTGCCTTTCCTCATCCTGTCATGCCCCATTCTGCACATTTGATGTCTCCTGTGCAGTTTATGCTCTAAGTTGGAGTTGGTAAGTTAAACACACGGAATAGTCATACATAATTCATGAACTGTGTAAGCACAATGCGGATGTGACAATTTTTTAGCATTACGTGTGTTTATATAATGTGCAAATATGGGCGGATTTGAATTGCCCTTGGTATGTGGGCGGACCGAACAAATTGGGAAGCCTACTCCTTATGTCGAGGGGTGGTTCGTCTCAAACTTTGTCTCTACGTGATGAAGCATATGGGTGAGGGAGCATTTCGGTTTGTTTAATGACAGCGACCGCCACGGTTTAGCGGTTGAATGCCCCTGTAAAAAGCAGAGAAATTATTCTTGAAATCAAACAAGATAAGGAAGACATATTTACTTTTTCGCTTCAGAGCTTGTGATCAATTTGCCCCATTTTTCACCAGAATAGATCTTGTCAGATGATCATAATTTTCTTTTGGATTTGTCTCCTTCAACATGTTAAATGTTAGTGTAAATATTTCCTGTAAAAAGAAAAAGAGACATATCAGCCAGTATTAAAAGGGATAAATTGAAAACGATACTGATTTACCCTTCATCTTGAATGTCTTGCACGAGTCTTTTACCAGTTTTGTTGGATTGAATTTTTCTCGACTTTTGTTGGGCGCCTCACCATTATGGGAAGACTACTCGTCGAGTATTCCTGTTTGTAAAAAAAAGAAATGCACAAAAAGTTGTTTCATTTATTTATAATACATACAACATTCCCCACCCTTGGGGATCGAACTCGGAATATTTCGGACCTACTGTCATCCCCCATACCATTCGGTCCATTGGACCGTAGGTGTCCATGGGGCTTTCTTTTCAAGGGTTAATCCTTGGGGATAACGCAGCCCTGTTGTATCACCTTGGGCCATGTTACGGTATTTCTCGAGGTAATTTGCAATCCCTGTTAAGAATGGAATAAGACAATTCAAGACTTGAGATGATTATGTGCACATTAGAACGATACAGAATTACCCATTTCTGAGATTGTTCGCGTCTTTCGCTTGTACTTTCCTTTGTCCGAAGCTGTCTATCCTGTGGTAATGCCCATGAGTTGATTTGCCCCCAAATTTTATCCAACCTGTATTCGGATATGATTGCGTTCTCGGGTCGATTTGCAATTTCCTGAGAATAGAAGGGGCTTAATTTTAAAACTTGGAGCAACTGAGGGTAAATTGAAACGATACGGAGTTACCCTTCAGGTTTATGCAGATTTTCACTCGCCATCAATTCGTCGCGAGGTTGGTGAGGTGGCGGATTCGAGCATTTAATAGGGGGAAGTCGGATTATTACTCCTTGCTTTTACACATTCACAAAAGCAGAAAAACACATCAAGCAAGGAAATAAAACACATTCACTCATTCAGGATTAGTTCCACTTCCTCTGCAGGCTCTCCCATGATCAGCTGGCTTCATCCCAAATTAGGTATGCATCGGCCATATTGAAGGTCTCGTGGTCACTGGCTGAACAAGTGCATCACAGTCCCGATGCTTTACCGATATCAAACTGGTTGATTATGGCGAAAAGATCATCGTCAATGTCCGCTTGGTGGTGATCTGTCCCTTCTTCCTCGGGAGGTATTGATGCTGATCCAGTATCATTGGTCCTTTTGTACCCTCCTCCAACAGAACTCGATCCTGTTATAAACTGGTCTAACTCACCTCTTAAACGTGCATTTTCGATCCTCAGATTATGCATTTCATCGAGGGTGAGGAGGAGGCTATTGCAGTTGGGGCAGGTGGCGGAGTCAAAAGTCTTTTTATACATCTTGTTTTCCGCTCGGAGGTTATCATTTTCAACTCTTAGAAACTCGGCTTCGTTGTGCTCATGACGAGCCTTCATTCGGGTTCGCCTATTTTGAAACCAGAACTTGATTTGCAAAGGTTCAAGTCCTAACTCTTGACTCAGTTCCATTTTCTGTTTGCCGTCTGGCATAGGGCATGTTCTGAAGAAATCCTCAAGCCTTTGTACCTGCTCCTTAGTATGGCGACGGTAACGCTTCTTTTGACCATTACCGTTATTGTCCTTATCTTTACTGAGATTTTGGACGTCGTCGGCGGAAGAGCCAGGCTCCATAGGCTCGATCCCAAACATGGCTTCGAACTCTTCCTCTCCCATATTCAGCAGACAATGATAGCTCTCGGGAGTATTAGGTTGAGACATCTTTGATTTGGTTGATGATTTCTCAAGATTTGCTACTCGCTTCCGGTGTTTTCACTCTCTTTGAATTTTTCTGAGCGATTGCCTATGCCTTAAGACCCTCTTCCGAGCATGGCGTCTCTTTTAAAATTAAACGTGGGTTTAGCAACTGTATTGCTTCTTCCAAGGGTCCAGCCTTTCTCAATCCTCTTTTCTTATCGTGTCTCTTGCTCGGCTCGTCTCCTTCCATCTTTTCGTGATAGGGCCCCTTGTTGTTGTCTCCACCGTCAATTTGCTGGCGAGTTCTTCAATAAAGACGAGTCGTATCTCTTTTCTGCCGAAAATGTCTTTGTCTCCCACTCAGCTTATTTTTTATCTTTTCTTTTTCAAAGTAGTGGCGTCCCGTTTAGCTTTGCCGTAGAGACGTCGGATTTGCTTGGCTGGAGATTGGAGACGAGTAGCGGAGGTGATACTGATAGGGAATGTTAGACAGGAAAATCTGGCCAGTAGAGACTTCCCCTGCAAAAATAAAAGAGAATGCGACAGTATATGTTCTTCATATTCTAGAAAAATTGGAACGATATTGTTTTACCCTTGTGTGTACTTCTATTGAATTTGAATTGAGGAAGTTCCTTCATTTGGACTGGATTGAATTGTATGTCCCGAGTTGCCCTTCACTTTGAGCTTGCCACGTAAGTGCTTTGCTTAGTTGGGCCTTATTTTCTTTCGGGTTGCCTTGGACCATCATCATTTTCTATGCCATCGGGTCCGTGGACCGGAGGGCTCTTTTAATTTGAAAGTTACCTTCGAGGCAAATGAGTCCTATCGCGTTCCATTGGGTCATTTCATTTTGCGACACTCTTGAGGCACTTTGCGATTCCCTGGGTGAGAATGGAACAAATCCAATTTAGCATTTTGCAACGATTGAGGGTAAATTGGAACGACACACAATTACCCGTCTTCGAGCTCGCCTGGGCATTTCACTTGAAATTTCCCTACGTGAGGCCATTCAACATTTCTCATTATGGCAGTCAGCGACGTTACCACAAATTGATCCGCCCTAAATCTAGCATAAAAAGGGATTCACGCATTCGACGGGATAAAAAAAAATAAATAAATTGCCCCCTTGTCCCTGAATTAAATCGAGACACCTAGAAAGCTGGAAAATATCATACGTAGGGGAATTAAGCATGAAATAAAATGTGCACTTATTCAAGGTCAGTTCTGCCTCTCCTGTGGCTCTTCGATAATCAGCTAGTCTCGTGTTGGTTCGGGTGTGGATGATCGATGTTTGAGAGTCCCTACTCACTGGCTCCTGATCGCGGCTTGGGACGTCTGTCAACCCTAAACTGGTTGACCAGGGCAGTAAGCTCATCATCTGGGTAATCTCTTGAACCTTCCAGCAATTGATGCTCGAATTGGGCATTGTTGTTGGCAAATGCTGGCGGTAGATTTCTCATTCTGTCCTCGCCATGAGCAATTTGACTTCTCGTGCTGGAGCCTTCATCATTACTCGAGAAAGTGTGGGGATCACCAACTGTCCTGCTGCCAAAAACTCCTTCCATTCTAGGATTAAAGAAGTGGAAGTGCTCAGGATAATTTCTTGTCTGATTCTCTGGCTGCGCAGGCGCGCTGATCATGGGATGAATTCTAGCCACGGGTTGGTGCTCAGACCAAGGAGTCTGAATACACTGCCCCTGCGGTCTATACTCTTGAAGAGCATTAGGGTGATTCTGGGGGATACTTTGATTAACGCCTGGAGGATTGATGGCACGGCTACTGGCTTGGTTGATGATGGGAAGTGGCTCGCCCCATGCTAACCCGCAGAACTTATGGTGGCGAGGAGACTCGACATTCAGGCTTGGATCAGTCCCGCCTTGGTTTTCTTGATTCTGAGCTGCATTGTGTTCTCTCACCCTTTTTCTGTACTTCTGAAGATGACTCGAAACATTTGCTTTAGTGAGTCCCTCTACGTTCATAATTTCCAGTATATGTTGCGGCCGTGCCGAATCGATTCCTACCTGTTGAACTGCATTAACAAACATACGATGCAGCTCGGGAGACCAACTCATCTTCTTTCTCCAGTTGCTTGGAACAAAATTGAAGGCTTGATGCTTGTTCTCATGGTCGTGCAATTGCTTCCTTACCACGTGCTGCCATATGTTTTGAAGCATCTGAACCCTAACTGGTTTCGTTACGACGTCTTGGGCCCCATTTAAGACAGCCTTCATTATGGCTTGCTGATCATCGCTTGCCGATATTACGAGGACTGGCATGTTTAATTTAGAATTGATGACTTCCAAGAGAGTGAAAACATCCATGTCAATCCCTACCATGGCGGTGAGGACGATATCAAACTGGTCACCACTCCTCCTTAATATCTCTAAGGCCTCTGTCGCCTTTGCTTGAGCTACAACCTTATACCGGCATTTTCTCAATACGGTAACAAGGATTGACAGAGAGACTGGATTACCGTCAATGGCCATGACCAGTAGACCCTCAGGGTAAGGAACTTCATTAGCTTCGACCAGGGTTGAACATGCGCCCGTTTCCCTAATGCTCGACATATTTCTGGATCTAGGACTGCCGACTCGAGACCGCCTCAGGATGTCTTCTTGGACTTGAGGGATCACGGGATCGTCGATGGTTTCTCGTAACAGGCTTTGAAAGCCGATGCTTTGATGGTGAAGGTTTTGAATTCCTCTCCCACGAGAACTCCTTCCTCTCTATCTTTCTCCTGCGAGTTCTTGCGAATGAACTCTCACTATCAAATGAGGACAAGTTCTCTCTCTGGCAATAGCAACGACTTCCCTCTTCACGGGCAGTGCTATTAGATTTTTCGAGGGAGAAAATCTGATATTCAGCTTTTGATCAAAGGGGAAATCCTTGTTTCTCGCTCAGTTCGTCTTCCTTTTTTCTTTTCGTGGTAGAGGGCCCTTGTCAAGATATCCACCGTCGATTTACTGGCGGGTCCTCCAATAAAGACGAGTCGTATCTCCTTTTCTGCCGAAAATTTCTTTGTCTCCCACTCAGCTCGTTTTTTATTCTTTCTTTTTCAAAGTGGTGGCAGCCCGTCCAACTTTTCTGCAGAGACGTCGGGTCTGCTCAGCTTGAGGTTGCCACTTGACTGGAATTCGAGCCAGCGGGGGTGTTGCCGACAGAGAATGGTAGATAGAAAAAACTCGACCAATAAGGACTGCCCCTGTGAAATCATTATTTAAATTGAAGCAGATTATCACCTTCGCATTCCGATCATCTGCCTCGCCTCTCTCCTCCTTTCTTTCGTGATCTGCTTTCAAAAATGGCCAATTCTCCTAACCATACCTTCTCCGCCGAAATCCTGGCTGGGTGGGAGAGACTCTACAATCTTCTTGGTAGAGGTTACGCTCATATAGCCCAAAACTCTACCGTTGAGGCTGAAATCCTCGGTTTATTCAGGACCCTAGACGCTGCTTCTGTTGAGGGTACCCAACTGGGGAGGGAGTATCGGAACTTCCCGACCCTCTTCATTAATTTTCTGGCTGCCTATAACCGCGCTTATGAGACGGTCATTGTGACTGCCGTCGTGAAAGCTCGTTACCGAGACCTGCACGAGCGTCTGGAAATAGTCACATTTATGGCTGATAATCACAAGAAAGCCTTCAAGTTTGCCAATGATCAGCTTTCGTGGCTAGTTCGTGAGAGGGGAAAGTTGGTGGACCGTCTGGCCTTGGTCCGAACTTACGCCGAACAGGAGCCGAGCAATATTATGATGAGGTGCAAATGCGGTTGGCTGCAGGAGAGACTTGATGACATTACGGCAGATATTGCTTTCGAGAGGGCGGCGATTTCGGACTTGGAGTTTGCTGTCGAGCATTACGAGGCCAGTATGGCCCAGGCTAAGGAGAAGCGCGATCGCCTCTTCTTCAGGCTCGCGGAGCTTGATCCTGAGAACGCCCGGTGCACCCGGAGCATCAACTGTTTGGAGAGTCAGTTGAGCTCCTTCGTAATGGTTATCAGGGCTCAGTTTGGCTTTACTTTTCCTCCCCAGTGAGCTGTTGTAATGCTCTTTGATGAATGGAATGAAAGAAAAGCTTCACGTGTTTTTTTTTTGTTTAATTTTCCTGCTATTGTTTCTTCCGTATAGCATAACAGAACGATTTGAGGTACCGAAGATGTCGAGGCTTAATGTTTTTCTTGATGTTCTTGTTTAATTGCTCCAGACGATGATATCGAGAACATTGATGAAGGGTTCGGCGGTGGCCCCCACTATCCATCTTGAGATCACAAACAATAACACTATGACAACTCGATCAGTGCGCTGGTAATAAATCCGGCCACCTGTTGTGTGCCCACGTTTATCCATATTTTATTTCTTTCGACGTCCACTTGCTCGTGTCGGTCGCCTGTAACGTCAGGAGAAATTCCTGTGGGCCACGTTCATTAATAGAACCTCGGTCCTCTAAAGCCCTCCGCATGTTTCGGATAAGAGGAAATTTTAAGATCGGTCTCTGGTTGATTTAATCAGGTAAAGGTATTTGTTTCATGGGTTCTGATTATATAATCCATATTGTCTTTCAAAAGACGCGGGATCCTCTGCAATACATTAAATATGCCCCTGTGTTTAATCAGTATAAATCCACCGTCATATCAGAATACACTGCCCATACAAGTTTACGGATTGACATAACTCTGTCTGTCAAAGATGGACAGTGTTCGTTTGCCCCCCGGAATTAACGGTTGAAGCGTCGGTGTTTTTCGTCTTTTGGTATTTCTGGAGATGATTCTTGATATATTTTGAACTTAATTTTTACACCCGTCTAGGGTATCTAGGATCTCCCTGCAAAAGAAAATGATATAATTAGTATGCGACACAAGGAATGTCGGTCCATGACTCCTATATTAGTCCAATTTGATTTTCTCTATTTTATAGAAAAATCAGAAAAAAAAAATTCCCTTAGGAAGAAATGGGTTAATACAGAATTTTTTTGCAGATTTATTACTCTTTTTTTTTTAAGGAATGTGACAAAATCTCTTGACGTTTACTAAAATTTTTGAAGGAATTTCCTTTTCATCAGAATAAATTTTCAGAGGTAAATTTGTCAAGAAAATTTTATTTTTATTGAAGCAGGAAAGACATGACAGAAATCCTTTATTGGTTAACAAAATTCCCCCGAGACATTAGTCTAATTTTATTTAGAGAAAATTTTCTTAGAAAAACATGAGCAAATTTCTCGAAAAGAATTTTTGTTGCAAGTTTTTATAATTTGAAAGAATGTGATAAAATCACTTGATGTTTACCAAAGTTTTTTTTTTGAAGGAATTTTTCTTTTATCGAAATAAAATTTTAGAGGAAAATTTGTCAGGAAAATTTCATTTTTATTGAAGCAAGAAAAACATGACAAAAATCTCTTATTGGTCAATACAATTCCCCCGAGACATTAGTCTAATTTTATTTAGAGAAAATTTTCCTAGAAAAACATGAGCAAATTTCTCGAGAAGAATTTTCTTGCAAGTTTTTATAATTTGAAAAATGTGATAAAATCACTTGATGTCTACTAGAGTTTTTTTTTTGAGGGAATTTTTCTTTTTATTAAAATAAATTTTCAGAGGAAAATGTTTTCAGGAAAATTTCATTTTTATTGAAGCAATAAAAACATGACAAAAATCCTTTATTGGTTAATAAAATTCCCATGAAGGGATTTTTCACATCATTTTTTCAAAATTTTTTTAAAAGAAATGAGGGACAAATTTAATTTTTATTTTCTTTTAAAAGAATGGTCGTAATATCAAGCTCAAAAACTGACTAACACCTAGCATGAACCGACCGAAAATAAATACAAGATAAAATTAGAGAACTTACTTTTACCTTGGAGAAATGCAAATCACATAGTCATGCGCATGACTCAAGTGAGGAGTGAACTCTAGAAAATAAAAGAAGGAGAGACAGGGTATGGACCTAAAAGGCCCCCACTATCTGAATTGACAACCTTACCCTCCGCGCAATCAAATCACAATGGGAAGAATTGTCAATTCAGATAATGAGCGGGATAAAATATGGTCAACCCGAGCGTAATCGACGCAAGAGCTTTACATATTCGATCCCTATCTATGGTTTTCTAGGAAGAATTTCGCGACTTGGGTTTAGACGCTTGTGTGTGCAGGTGTCGTGATCCTCAGAGTATGCAAGACATGCACAACAATTGATATCAAAACAGCGCTTCTAAAAATATGCGAAATTAAACAAATAAACCAAACACCGAGCCTGCAAAACAAAGGGGTTAGCCAAACACTCCGCCCCTTATAACTCCCATCCTGCAAAAACATATAACACCTATAGAATGAGTCCCAAACAAGATCGCCAGAAGCGAGATATCCATGAAATTTTCATTGGCTTAAGTCCACTAAGACTTTTAAAATTTCGAAAAAATTCAAGTATTCCAATTGGTATCTTTTTTCGAAAATTTAAAAATCCCGTCCCCAGTGGAGTCGCCAAGCTGTCGCGACCCTCTAAAAAAATTTAAAATTTTAAAGGGAGTTAACGGATTATTAGGTTAATTAGATTTGACTAACCTAACGCGGACCCTCCCAAGCCCTACCAAATCGCAACTTTGGTTTTTGTTTAAATGATTTTGAAAGTTGGAGTCGCCACTAATCATTCTTGGTAGGTTGATTAGGAACCTAAATAAATTAGCGGGAGAACTAATTTATTCCTGCGAACCAGAGATTATGAGTTCGGGGACTTGGTTACACTAGTTAATTAAAACTAATGCCCTTTCGGTACCTTAATTTCATGGATATCCTAATTCGGCAACTCATGCTTGGTTTATTCCTAAGGCTCTAGTAGCATTCTCTTTTGTGTTTTCACTTTTTAAATAGGATGCATGGATGGTATATATTTTTATTTGTTATATTTTTTTAAGTGTTAAAGATTCCCTGAAGCCGAAAGAGGGAGTGTGTTAACGACTTCTGTGCAGTATTACGACCCACTCATCTTTTGGGTCTGATGATTCAAAAATTAAATTATAGGAAGTACATGACAGTGAATAAACACCTCCAATGGGAGGCTTAGCATTGGCTTGGCTCTTCCCTTTGGGATTTAAGGTACAGGTATTTAAGTTGCAGGTATTTAAACTACTGTAAGTAAAAACCTCCAATGGGAGGCTAAGCATTGGCTTGGCTCTTCCCTTTGGGATTTAAGGTACATGTATTTAAGTTGCAGGTATTTAACTACTGTAACTAAAAACCTCCAATGGGAGGTTAAGCATTGGCTTGGCTCTTCCCTTTGGGATTTAAGGTACAGGTATTTAAGTTGCAGGTATTTAACTACTGTAAGTAAAAACCTCCAATGGGAGGCTAAGCATTGGCTTGGCTCTTCCCTTTGGGATTTAAGGTGCAAGTATTTAAGTTGCAGGTATTTAACTACTGTAAGTAAAAACCTCCAATGGGAGGCTAAGCATTGGCTTGGCTCTTCCCTTTGGGATTTATGGTGCAGGTATTTAAGTTGCAGGTATTTAACTACTGTAAGTAAAAACCTCCAATGGGAGGCTAAGCATTGGCTTGGCTCTTCCCTTTGGGATTTAAGGTACATGTATTTAAGTTGCAGGTATTTAACTACTGTAAGTAAAAACCTCCAATGGGAGGCTAAGCATTGGCTTGGCTCTTCCCTTTGGGATTTATGGTGCAGATATTTAAATTGCGGATGGACTTTGTCCTCTCCATTCTGGGGTATGAATTCTTTAAAATGAAATACAACGAATTGATTCAACAATTTGAAATTTGTGCGCGCTTGAGGACTCATCTAAGCCGATTTTGTGCTTCCATAGGGTTGACCATTGATATAGAGCTGCGGCTTCCTGACATAAAATAGAGTGAAGTGTCAGTATACAAAATATGTGCTAATATGCACCTAAAACCAGAAGAGTGGAAAGAGTACTTATCTCCCGTTTTTTTGGGAGGGATTTCTATAATTGATTTTCGCTCTCTATGTTCCCAATATAGAGAGTTTCTTTTGAATTAAGAGGGACTTTTAGTCACAGATCAGTTGAGAAATCGGTGGACAGCTTAGGAGCTTGTCTGGGCCGATTTTTGCATCTCTACGAGATTTTTGCTGTTGAGATAGAGATGTCCTTCTCCTGACATAAATATGGGAAAAAATGGAAGATGGAGAAAGTGTATACAATTTGTGCTAATTTGCGAGTAAAACCATAAATAAATGAATAAATAAAAACACTTAGCTCGAATTTGCTTGCTCGTTGACGATGACGAACTCTTGATTTATATTTGATCGATGAAGGAATTTGTGATGATAACCCCTAGCTTTAAACTCCCATCATCTTCAAAATTCTCTCTCTTTTGGTATTTTCTTTCTCTCAAAATTTTCTTCAATCTCCCAAAACTCTCTCAAACATCAAAAATTTTCTCTCCAAAAAATTCTCCCAAACACTTCAAATTTTCTCTCTCAAGAAATCCTTTCTCAAGCTCACTTCTTCCTCCTTTTATAACCTACTCATCTATCTCCCATTCTAATTTTTCCACTAACTCTATCTCCCATTCTAATTTCTCCACTAACTCTTCTTCATTTTCATCTTCCATTCTCCATCTCTATCTCACATTCTAATCTCTCCACTAACTCTTCTTCATCTTCATCTTCCCTTCTCCATATTTATCTCCCATTCTAATTTCTCCACTAACTCTTCTTAATCTCCATCTTCCCTTCTCTATTCTTATCTTCCATTCTAATTTCTCTACTAACTCTTCTTCATCTCCATCTTCCCTTCTCTATTCTTATCTTATTTTCTCCATCCATTCTTCTCCAACTTCTCTTCTTCATCTCCTCTTCTTCATCTTCCCTTCTCTATTCTAATTTATCCACTAACTCTTCTTTTTATTATTTGTAAAATAATCCTTCAAGAGTTAGGTATTTGCACTCTAGTCCTTGAATTTTAAGTATTTACAATTCAGTCCCTGAAAAAAATATATTTCTTTAAGTCCAAATCTCCTCACAATTTTTGACACACCAAAATTTACCACATGTCAAATTTAAGCTCATTTCTTGTCGCTGAAAATAATGCATAATTTAATTAAAGCCCTTTTGCAAAATTAAGTCATTCTGGGTATAATTGGGCCAAGATGAAAATTTAAAATATTAGAAGACAATGTCACAACTCATAAAAAGTGAAAGTTAAAAATAAGTTGACTCAAATTAAATTTGTTTAGGCCCGATTCGAGATTATACTCGTGAAGGAACACGTGACTCGAATTGGATTTTTCTGAATTTGCGATGGCCAATATGAAAATAGATTTAAAATAAAAATATTAACTATCTTTGTGTATTTTTTGGCCTCAAATGTTATTTTTCCAAAATTTTCAAATATTTTTGTATTTTTTTTAAAAAAAAATTAAAATATATATAATATGAAAAATTATTTTTTGGTCAAAATTCGTTCCCTAGGCTTGGCTAAGGTTCCCAAAGTTGATTTTTCAATTTTATGAATTTTTATGGATTTTCTATTAATTTTCGAAAATAAATAAATAAAAAATACGTAAAAATACTGAAAATATGAAAAATCGTTTTTTGGTCAAAATTGGTTCCCTAGGCTTGGCTAAGGTCCCCAAAGTTGATTTTTCAATTTTATGAATTTTTATGGATTTTTTATTACTTTAGCAATAGAAAAAAAAATGATTAAAAATCAGGTGTCAACAGGGGGGCTGGGGGGTCATCGAAAAGATTTCCAAACTTTTCTTGGTTTGGCAATTCTGGAAATTTTGGGGCTACTTCTTAAAATAATTTCGGCGGGATTGAGGTTACGATCACACAAAATCGGATCGATTTCCCGGATTTTTCCATCATCCGTCCACTGAGATATTTTCTCTAAGTGGACTCAGATGGCTCTCGGACTCCCCAAGCCTGGGTTGGAATCCTCTGGGCGGGATTGGCGATGAGGAACGAGTAATGAGTATTCAGGCTTTTTCATGGAGAACTGTCCGTATCTTGGCGTGGCGATTGCGCGAGCGGGTCGCAGCCATGACGGGGTTCCACTTTTGGTTCAGTAATTGCCTGATAATCTATGAAACTCTTATCTGAGCCTCCGAGGTCGGTTCTTTTTCTCGCTTCGAATTTCGCCCGGTGTCCTACTGTCAAACAGAGAATTGAGAATCTGTGTATGAAATCTCAAGATTGCTGGTCGATCTGCTTCGCCAGTCGTGGCAACCTGGTCGGCGGTGGGGATCTTGAGAATTCATCTATCTTTTTTTTTTTTGTTGGGTCAACAGATTCGTTTTCTTTCAAGAGTCAGATTCCCATTTTCAAATAATTTTTCCTTCAACTTTTAAAAGTGAAACAAGATCTTCTTCATCTTCATACAAAAAATGATCTTCCTTGCTGTGAATGCATGGTGGATTCTGATGGAGTTTCTGACTTGCACGTTACGGAGAAATCCTTGAAAACGGAGAAGTTCACGGCTTTGGGGGTTTGTCGGGCATTCATTCATTCCATGAATATGCTCATTGAATCCTAAGCAGAGCTGGGCAGGCACTGACCTTTCGAAATTACGATGAGGGGCATAAGACAATACAATTATCTAAAAAAATACTAGGTCGAACCGACGTGTGTTCGTCAAAGTACTCTCCTATAGCTGGGGCTGTTTTGATAATTTCGGATACAATGGTTTTGGAGACTCAAAACGGGTAAATGCCGAGCATCAGAATAGGAGACACAGAGAGAGAGAGTTGTACTACGAAAATCAAGGGTTTGAAGCGGAAACAGACGCGGCTTTGCTCTCAGAGAGACATGGCAGCCCCGACCGGAGGTTTGCCGCTTCTCCGATCAGTAGCGAAGCCAGCGATTTCTTTCCTTTTGCTTCTCGGTCGCTCAAACATATGTGATTTATTAATCCATCGCAAGCCGTTCCTCGAAAGCGAAGTCTTGAGTCTTGACGCCAAGAAAATCCCACTTTCGGTATTCAGTACTCATACGTGGAGTCCATCACAGATGAAGAATCAATCGGGAGTTGAAACAATGCACCCCCTGGAGAAATCCCGTTTGAGCTTGTCCATCTCAAAAGGCTAAAGCTTTCTCAACCTCTTTATGAACAGATTGTATGAGTTAATTCTTGATTATACTACTGATTTGCGGGATTTTGAATTGCTGGTCTTGTAGATGAACAACTTCGCAGGCTTGTGCTCATCGAACCAGCTCGAGATATTAATTCTCTTGAAGAACTTCTTCTTTGGGTCTATCCCGGATTGCTTAGAGAAGTGCTCTCGCCTAGTCAGGGTAAAGAACATTGCCAGAAAATAATAATAGCTCCTAAAAGCACACGAAAACACAGTACCGATCCTCTCTTTTTCTCTCTCTTCCTACATTGATAAGAATGGTCGAATGCATTAATCTTGTGATGAGATGAGCCTTCTTGAATTTGTTTAGAGTATTTGGTTATCTTTTTTTTTTCTCTTAAGCGTAAAACCGTCTTTGTGTGAATATTGGAGAGAGCGGATAAGGTGTCAAGATTTCGTGGATTGCTAAGTTTTTATTATTAAGACCCTTTATGCCATACTTTAGTTTCTCGTTGTTCCAGTATGTTTGATCTTGTGAGATTTCTTGTCCAAAGAGTTGGTGATAAATTGGTCACTCAAGGTAATGAATTGTAGGAAGTTTATTTGTGATCACTTGCTGAGCTCCAAGTATATTAGGGTGCAATAGTTTTCATTATTTCTCGTTTCTTTAGTAGCAATATATCAAGAGTGGGACTGCTGCATTTGTTTAAAGTAATGGATTTCCTAATGAGGGATTCTTTGTTCGTGACGCATAAAAGGTTATTTTAAGAATTTATATGGTAGACTTTTAGTGGACGTCCAGCAGGATCCATCTTTTAAAATGTACATACGCTATTTGCTACGTTGCGAATTGACGTCTTGCATCGCCCCTAGCATAGCTAATACGCTCTCGGTTTTCAGTTTAGCCAAAATTAATGGAGTTTATCTCGGTGTAGCGATTGTCCTCTCCTTCGATTTTAGTATCTCTACGGAAAGTTATTTTAGTGGTGCGCGAATGTCATACTCTTTTCCCTCTTATTTGCCTTAACATTCGATTATAATTCAAATCATTCGCATGAAATATTGCTTACTGATATACCTTAGCATACAAAATTCTATTAGCCCTGCTATTTCCGTTTTTACTCCCATTTAAGCGAATCTCCGACCCCTTCACCATGCCCTCCACAACAAGCATGGAATCTGTTGTCTTTTCTCGGACCCTGAAGCGAAGGCCCATGCGATGATGACTTGGTGCGATTTCAACCATAAGCGCTTATAGCAGAGGAAACTCGATTGGCCAATGGAAATTCTCCATTAATCTCCATATATGATTATCTACGATTGAAGGCCAACTCTGACAACCTCCGGCAATAAACTAAAGCTGAGCCCTCTTCTATTTCTTTTTAATTGTTTTATATTATTTATTGTATTTTGTTAATTCGTTATCGTCGTCGTCGTTATTATTATTATTATTATTATTATTATTATTATTATTATTATTGATGTTATTATTACTATTATCAATCAAGCACAGATTTTCCACTCCCCACTTCACTCTATTTTATGTCAGGAAGCCGCAGCTCTATATCAATGGTCAACCCTATGGAAGTACAAAATCGGCTTGGAGGAGTCCTCAAGCGCGCGCAAATTTCAAATTGTTGAATCAATTCGTTGTATTTCATTTTAAAGAATTCATACCCCAGAATGGAGAGGACAAAGTCCATCCGCAATTTAAATATCTGCACCACAAATCCCAAAGGGAAGAGCCAAGCCAATGCTTAGCCTCCCATTGGAGGTTTTTACTTACAGTAGTTAAATACCTGCAACTTAAATACATGTACCTTAAATCCCAAAGGGAAGAGCCAAGCCAATGCTTAGCCTCCCATTGGAGGTTTTTACTTACAGTAGTTAAATACCTGCAGCTTAAATACCTGTACCTTAAATCCCAAAGGGAAGAGCCGAGCCAATGCTTAGCCTCCCATTGGAGGTTTTTACTTATAGTAGTTAAATACTTGTAACTTAAATACATGTACCTTAAATCCCAAAGGGAAGAGCCGAGCCAATGCTTAGCCTCCCATTGGAGGTTTTTACTTACAGTAGTTAAATACCTGCAACTTAAATACCTGTACCTTAAATCCCAAAGGGAAGAGCCAAGCCAATGCTTAGCCTCCCATTGGAAGTTTTTACTTACAGTAGCTTAAATACCTGCAACTTAAATACCTGTATCTTAAATCCCAAAGGGAAGAGCCAAGCCAATGCTTAGCCTCCCATTGGAGGTTTTTACCTACAGTAGTTTAAATACCTGTAACTTAAATACCTGTACCTTAAATCCCAAAGGGAAGAGCCAGGCCAATGCTTAGCCTCCCATTGGAGGTTTTTACCTACTTAAATCCCGAAGGGAAGAGCCAAGCCAATGCTAGGCCTCTCATTGGAGGTGTTTATTCACTGTCATGTACTTCCTATAATTTAATTTTTGAATCATCAGACACAAAAGATGAGTAGGTCGTAATATTGCACAGAATTCGTTAACACACTCCCTCTTTCGGCTTCAGGGAATATTTAACACTTAAAAAATATAATAAATAAAAAATATATACCATCCATGCATCCTATTTAAAAAGTAAAAAAAAAACAAAAGAGAATACCCTACTAAAGCCTTAGGAATAAACCGAGCCTGAGTTGTCGAATTAAGATATCCATGAAATTAAGGTACCGAAAGGGCATTAGTTTTAATTAACTAGTGTAACCAAGTCCCCGAACTCATAATCTCTGGTTCGCAGGAATAAATTAGTTCTCCCGCTAATTTATTTAGGTTTCTAATCGGCCTACCAAGAACGATTAGTGGCGGCTCCAAATTTCAAAATCATTTAAACAAAAACCAAAGTTGCGATTCGGTAGGGCTTGGGAGGGTCCGCGTTAGGTTAGTCAAATCTAATTAACCTAATAATCCATTAGCCCTTTTAAAATTTAAAATTTTTTAGAGGGTCGCGACAGATACAATGATGGAAAATAAGTTCAGAAGAAGACAAACATGAAGGAAATATTGAAATGTAACGTGTAATAAGCAGTTCAGGTGGGAAAAAAAAAGGTAGTTTGGAAGGGACATGGGTAAGTTTTTCTTTTAGTACAATTGAAAAAAAGAAGAAGAAAAAGGTAAAAAATAATTTGTAGCAAAAGTGAGACCCACAAGGAATAATGTGGTTAATCTAATATGATAGGGGGTGTTTGGAGCCAATAAAAGTATAGAAATAGCATGAGCCATCCTAAAACTTGCAAATTTCATGTATTGAAAACATTCCATTTTTTTTTGTTAGTTTTAAGTGGATTGGACGTTTTATCTGGCTATTGATTTTTCCTTTTAGACACGTGGCACAACGTGACATTCAATTACCACATCAAAGAAAGATCAAAATTTTGAATAGAAATTGGAACAAAAGAGACTCATAGAGAGGCTAGTAGAGATGATCAAGAGGGGGAAAGGGGAGTGGCAAGCGAGGGTTGAGCCTTGCCTTGGACATGGTGAGCGTCTCATGGCCAAGGCAAGAGCCTCGCCACAAGTAGAGCAGGCAAGGGCTTGCTTACCCTCGCTTAGATCTAGGGGTGTGTGATTGAACTGAGTTTATCTGGTACCCGAATCAAACCACCCGAAAAATAAGGCTGGGAATCGGTTCCTATTCAAACTCGTCCGAGAACCGATTCCAATTTTTGAGAACCAATTGAAACTAGTCTGGTTCCTGATTCTAGGTAAAGACCCACCTAAACTAGCTTATAAAATCGATTTTTAGATACTGTTTAAAAAAAAACTAAGTGACTAATTCTTCGCTAAGTTAGCTTGCCAATTGCAGCCTTGCCTCACGCAGCATGCTCACCTAGGGGAATAAATAATCCTAAGATTCTTCCTTCCTCTTGGTGTTATGTGATATGATGTCTAAGCTTAATTTAGCATTGATAATATTTACATCTATAAATGCATATTCTTTCTTTTTGGTCAAATATGCAAAGTTGATTGACTGAGTAGTATGTATATCTCCCTTTATCAAATTTAGTAGTGTATTGTCAAAATCATAGTTCATGAGGAAATTCTCTATTCTTAATATGATCTATTCCCCTTTTTTTCTCTCTCACTTCTCTTTTTATTGAGCTTATACTAGTAAACTATAGAAGTTTTTAGTGATCGTAAAATTTTGTTTTTATTCTCACATACAGGGAAATTAGGTAGACCCCAGAACCGGATCGAAAAATAGGGTTGGTTCCAAAATAGGTTCCAAGATAAATAGAATAGGATCTCCGTTTCAAAAATTGAGAATTGATTGTAACAGGGTTGGGTTTAGGATCTAGGTCTAGACCTGACCCACCTAGCCATGTTTACCCCTACTTAGATCTTCCAAACTCAAGCAACCCATGGCCCTCATCGGCAAACAGTTAGGATCTCACTAGCTCAATCGCATCAATCACCCACCATAGTGGTGATCGTTGTCTTCAATGGTCACTACGGTCAAATAGCCTTGGTGATTTTTCTTGACTTTCTTTCTTTCTTTCTTTTTAGGAATTTGCTTACTTGATAATTTATATTTTTCTTAAATCAGGCCTTAAATTCACCGGACAATATCTTTGATTGGATATAGCTTCATCCAATGAAAAGGACATCACAAACATCATAACTTTTTTTTTTCAATCATTAGAATGTTGTAACTTATGTACGACACTCACATGAGTACCATAATTATTTTTCTTGATGCCACAACTTTTCAAAGACATTCGTCACAAGTGTCATGCAATGTTAGATTTTCGACTCAAAGGTGAACATTTTTTTTTTAAAGTTATGATACTTAAGTGATCAATTCAAAGTTATGGTACTTAAATGGAATTTTTTTTAAAAGTTATGTCGCAAAGTGGTCGGCAAAAAATTATGGTATTCAAGTAATTGTTATACGAAAGTTATAGCATTTGTGGTGTGCTTATCTCGCTTCATCGATTGTTATATTTGACATATTTTCTACAAAACATAATATATAAGAAATGTAGGGGCATTTTTTTTTATCACATCTTAATCAATCTTTTCCTAAATGTCCTAGCGACTATATGCCGCTTTAGTATATCTATGGAGTACGTAATAGAATTGGCACAATTCTTTTGGCTGAAAAAAGGAGCGGTAAGAGGTGACAAATGATGGAAACTCCTATTGGGGTTTAACATGGGAGTTTCACATTTGCAATGGAATGTTCGTTTCGTGCTAGATAGGACTCCACGGGCAATGTCTATATGGCGAGCACGTACCACAGCTTTACCACAGTGCAAGTTAAATAAATTACATCAACCTCTTCATCTTATTCGGGGAGTTCTCCATCTCTAAGGAAAAATAAGACGAAAGAGATACGAGACCTGTCAAAATAATTATATTAACGGCCTATACAACTCGTAGTTTTTTATGTCTATGGACACAATATGCTCAAACTGTCCATGAACAATCATGGGGAGTTCACTGCCTAAATTGGTTCGTAAATTCAATCTTTCTTATGGAAACGGTTTGTCAATGACATCTGCATCATAAAGAGTTCACGGCCTAAATTGGTTCGCAAATTCAATCTTTCTTACAGGAACGGTTTGTCAACCACATCTGCATCGAATATGGATCAAAATCAACTGAACCTATATCACTATATACAACAAGAAGATGATCCCCACAATCGTTCAATTTACTTTGATTACAACAAATATGAACTGATGAATACAGAATGCTTCTGAACAAAATACTAAAAAAGAGACTGAACATCTAATCCAACGGGGAGAGGGAAAAGTTCCGGTTCGCTATCTGAGCAAGACCCATTTTCACTTGCAATTAGAGTGCGAAAAAGAGGCTTCATTGGAAAGTCAAACCTCTTAAAAAATTGTACTAGAAGATTCCTGTACAGCTCGTGGGTAAGATTTCAACATGGCCAAACATATCGACCATGGAAAAAAAAAAAACAGATGGAAAAAACCCACTAGCAAAAATAGGAACTCTTAGTCAAAACAAGACATTTCGTGCCGCAAGTTTGTGGTCTGGTCAAGAGAGACTCAAAGGTTTTTTCCCTCGCAAGGTCCCAAAAAAACTCTATTGGTGGGGAAAAAGGATACCTAATTTCCAAATGACGAAAGGAAAAATCAGAAGTGACTTTTGAAAATAGAAGAACGAAGATGATGTTGATTGATCACACAATCCTGAGAATAGCTTGGCGTAGATTCTTGACGAGATCGTCAACTTTCATGCAGAATCCAACATCCATCTGAAAGGGAAAAAAAAAGAAAAAGAAAAAGGACATGTTAAGGAAAATCCACGATAATAAAGGTTATGTAAAATGTTTTTAATTAACTGATTTTTAGACAGAATTCCTTATTCGACTTGGAAGTTTCTAAGTATGTGTTAGTTTGGAAAACTTAATCAAAAGCACAAGCTTTGGCTGCTTCGTGCTTTACCCATAAAAGAAAACGAGAGGAACGATGCAAGAACTTGAATTTACCTGAGCTACGATGGTCATATCTAGCATGGAACTCCCAAACGGTAGTACACTACTGTTGAGAACAGATAGTTTCAACTTCTCTATTTCGCTGAGTATCTCTGTTGTATATCCCTTTCGTTTCTCGTGATGGATTCGGAAAAGAACATTTCTATCCAAGACTCTTGCTTCGATCTCCAGGAGTTGTTGCTCGAATTGGTTACAGAAGTTCTGACTTAACAACATATCATTGTCTGCCGAGACTTGTGACTTCTTTACCGTCACAACTGATTTCTTACTCTTGATTGCCACCTCTTCCTCGAGTTTCTTGACTCGTTCTTGAAGCTGCTTCATGTACTTGATCGCGTCACCAAGGATCGATGCCTTGTCCATCTGGAAAAACCACATCAGCGCACAAGAAAATTGATTTGAGGGTATTGTGGTGTAGTAGCTACATCTTTCAAATATGTCAATTTTGATGAACGTAAAGAAAAACTAGTACTCAACCTTGTTGACGATTTGTCAAAGGTAAGCAAACGTTTTTCAAGCTAACTTTAATTGTTTCCAATGGGAGTGAAATACCCAGTTGTAAACCAGAAGATTTGCACGACATTGTGGCTTGGAAGTTCAAGCTGTTGTAAGCAGGAATATAGATACATATGATTTTAACGTTAATCCATATTTTAGGAAAGTGAGACTTCTAGCTAACGCCTCTTTCCAGTGTAAACTTGTGAAGTGTGATTGGATGAGATGATCTTATGTACGAAACAAAGCACCGTGCTATTAATTGCTACATTAGCGGTGGGCAAAATCGTGTTGCTACTACGACTAGGATCTCTTAATTAAGATTGTTGCAAACCCGACTTTAGGAAATTCACAACAATCACCGATAGTGATTAATTGGAGCAAACAATAAGTTACTCTTTCTAATATCATCTCTGTTTCCACAGTGCGATCTTCGGGTATCCTACCGTGGGCGTGTCAACATCGATCTCCGACATATGTGCATTGTCAACATGGTTTTGCTTTACAATTCTAATGTTATGATGAAGATATGTATTCCTGGCACTAGAGTAACTTTCCAAAGAAAAACGCAAAGAAATAAGGGGCAACAAAATTTTGTTGAAGAAGGTTCACCTTTTTAAGGCCAGGAATGATGGCAGAGAGAGCAATGAAGCTCTGGCTAAGTTTCTGGCGCCGCTTCCTCTCTGCAATCACATGTTCTTGCGTATGTAAAGTTGGTCTACTCATTGGCCGAGCTCTCTTCATTTCTTTTTGACAATCTTGGATTTCATAAGAACCTTCACAAATTAATTAAAAGAAGACAGTTTTAAGCACCATCACAAACTAATTGAAAGAAAGCTTTTCGTGTTAACATCATACAGCACACTACCTTAGATCTTAATCTTTAGTCTAAAAACAATCAAAAGTGTTCCAAGTAAGTACCGTTAAGCTGTTGCAAGTCGGTCGGGGACAGATCCAAGCTCCCAAAAGATATCAACTGGGGACTAGACGACGGTGAGGACATCATCCTTTTTGGGGCTTCGTTTGTTTTAGGCGAGCAAGTGTTGCTCCAGATCTCAGTCTTCTGCTTCTTCATCGGCCTCTCCATGGTTGTCGGAGCAACTTCGGCCAGTGAATCCCCGATACCTCTCGTCGTTTCCGGAACAAACAGCGCACATGGGTAGTGCATCTCTGAAGAGAAAAGGTTGAAGTCGAAATCGTCGAGAGGGAAATCGAAGGGGTTCATCATTTGATGATGTTGATGCATATGAGGAAGTGGATCTTCTGTTACCTGTGAAACCGGGTACAATATATAGAACTTGAAAATTAGACATGAAAATCGATAGGGCTTGCAAGGAAAAGTAAATGCTTACTATCTCAGGGAACAATTTGGGGGATAAGATCTCCATTGAAGCACTCTCTGGGGTTCTTAAGAAGTACGATTTTTTTACTTCTTTTTATTACGGGTTTGGGTTGATGCAAAACCTCACAAGTTGTGATTTCGAACCCTAGATAGAAGAAAGCAAAAATTTCATCAGAAAAGTACGGTTGATTATGACAGATGAAAGTCAAACATCGAAAGTTCTCTCCTTTCCGCTTTTTCTTTTCCTTGGTGTGAACAGAAAATTCAAACACTCTTGAAATGGATTGACCAGAGGGACACGAAAAGAAACAAAAGTCAGAAATCTCACCTGGAGCTGAGGAATGTGTGAGAACTTTTGCCCTTTCGAAACTGGGCTTCAGGGAGGAAATGATGCCTTTACTTTTATGGAGGACCAAACGCGGCCTCGAACGCACCAGTGTGAAGCAAGGCTTTCGCACGTGCCAAGCTCCTATGGCTGTCTTTATCTCTTTCTTCGGTCAACTTTAGCCCTCTCAATTTAATATTTATATATTATAGACGATGATACCCATAACTACATTTGGAGAAAAAAAAAGGAAAGAAAAAAGGAAAAGAAACCCTTATCTAAGGTCTAAAATGGTCGGTCATGTCAGATTTGTGGTTTTTCTTCCACTAAAATATTATCCAAATAATTTTTTTCCTACTAAACCCTTATCTTTTGGCGTTCGAAATTTGTTACAAAGATCTTGAACCTTTTTGTTGCACCGTCAAGGAGACCATTTTTACACTTTTTACCATTATTTCAATGAATTATGGATAATCTTTGTCCCCAATTTAAAAGGGGTTTATATGCAAAAGAATTGAATGAAGAGACAATTGAGCCAGCTAGACCAATACCATTAAGACAATAATTGAAAAAGCAATCTTTCACTATATCTTCGAAATGATCTGTCCAAACATTAGTTTTATGCTCAAGACACAGGCAACTTGACATATATAGCAGGGAGATGTAACATGTAGATAGATATTTGTATCTACTTTATTGCCTATCTTTATGCCAACGTCTATACTGGGTATCCCATTGTAAAAATAAAGAGGACCTCCCATCTTTAAGGGATAGTTAATATATAATAATAATCTCCAGGCCATGAAATTAGGTGTAGATAACAAAACGCGTCAGTAAATTATTATATCTTAACTTTCACAAGTTTCACTATTAAATTATACTAAGACGAATTTCCAGAAAAAAAATCACATATTGAGGCTCTAGTTGTTTCACGAAAAATGAGTCAATTTCTGAAAAATATTTTCCATGAAGTCAATTTCAGGAAAATGACTATATTTTTCAATGCTTAATTGAGACCTGAAATTGAATTGAAAAATATATTACATCATTTGGTAAGGAAAATCTAATTTGATTTTCTACTTTGCCTTTTGGTCAAAAATTACTGATATGGACTCAACAATCCTACGTGTCACGGCCGTCGTTAATGTGGATATTTTTTTTACATTTTTTTAAAAAAGGGCGAGGAAAGGCCGAGCCCAGCTTCGCCAGATTCGGTGAGGCTCAGCCTGAGCTTGCTGGCGTTGAGCAAGGTCGAGGTGAGGCCAATCCTTGCTTGTGGCCAGTTACTAATGTTACTGTGGGTAGCGATTGGCGCAGAAGTGAAAAAGAGAGAAAAATTATAAAAATTATAAAAAAAGGAAAAGAAAAAAGAGAAGAGAAGAAAAGAAGAAAAGAAAAATAAAAAATAGTATAAAAGAAAATGAACCTAAAGGAACTAAGGGAGCAAAGATGAGGGAAAATGTTTTCCTCTTCTCAAAAAGAGAAAAAAATATTTTTCCCACTTTTGAAAAAGTTTTTTTTCATAGGTAGAAAATATTTTCCTATACTTACTTATTTTCAGTGAACCAAACACCAAAAAATCTGAAAAACGTTTCCCTGGAGGTTATTTTCCGTGAAACAAACAAAGTCTGAAATATCTTTATAAAACTTCCATGCTTAACTTTTCAAATGTCAATTTTCTTGCATGGACATAACCTGTGTGTAGATTTACTAACATTTTATAAAGTAAAGATGACTTCATAATTTGAAAGGATCTAGGTCAATTTTTTCCTAAGTGTCCCAACTACTAATCGTACAAATATATATTTTATGAAATGCTGTTGTGTTGTGTAACTTTTTGAATAACTTCCCTCGACTATTCGACGAATTTAAGTTTCTTTTAATAAAACAAGTTTGCTAGATCCTTTAAATGTCAATTTTATGTGCGTAATGTGTGTACGCATCTGCTTGTACGTATATATGTATACTCCCAATATGCATATGTTTGGTCAAACCCATAATTCCCTCATGTTTGGCCGGAGAAAATCCTTCGATGATTCTCTCTTCAAAAAATGCCTCGCCAATCGAGAAGATTGAAGATGATGAAGGACGGACGAAGGTTCTTGGGAACGCGTGTCTAAAACCATCGTTTCTTCTGCTTCCCTCCCTATTTATTTATTTATCAATTGACTGCCAATAATCCATTCCGGAAAGTATAATAAATAATGAATAAATTGATCATTTGAGCACGAGCAAAATGTGGACTCAAACCCCGAAAGTTCTGCCCCATTTCTTGTACGGACTTTTGGTTTCATTGGACTCGGACAGATGGCACAGGATGCACATGCAGTCCACTAAGAATGAAATATTTAACTTTTGGTTTATTCTCTGTGTTCCAATACTTATCTTAAAGATTTATAGGTGGTCGTACCCAAAAATTGATTCGTAATCGACACCCAACAATAACGTGCTGGATCACTATGTATGTCGTTCTTATTGACAAATTTATCGTACCAACTTCATACTATATATGCATTTGGTATGAGAGAATGAAATGGAATGATAAAAATGATTGTTTTGTATACTTGATTAAGTTAATAATGAATAAAAAATTGAGAATTTTGTTATTAAAAAATAACTCTATATTATTTTCTGTTTATGTTACTAAGACTAGAGCTATCACGAAAATTTCATTCTGTTCTATTCCCACAATTTTTTTTCTTAAAATCCAACACATAAATTTCCATTTCATTCCATTCTCATACTTGTTCATAAAAAAAATATCGGAGTTAGCCAAAGAACCTATTGTAATTTTGGGATTAATTAGTATTCGTAATTGATATATTATAATATGTCATTTCATCTTTTTTCACCATTACATAGAGATCTACGGGATAATATGGTTTTGTTCTCGATTGGTTCGGATTACTACGCCTTAAAATATGAGATTCAAACTTCATTTGTTTCGTAGTAAATAAAGGATAAAGAAAATATTTTCCTAAAAATGATTGATCATATTGCTTATAAGAATGAATAAACGAATAATATTTTTATCATTCGCAAAAGTATTTAGACAGAAATAGTTTTGATAACAAATACCTTTTCTATTGACTAAATATTTTAAGTGATGCAAATGATTATTTCTTAAAAAATAATTTTAAAATTATTTATTTTTTTCATGAAACAAACGAAGTCCAAATTGAAAAGAAAATTGTTTTTTTTTTCCTGTGTAAGCTATTTGGTCAAGTAATTAGAACGAACATATGCCACGATGGGACACATGTCAGAGTGCTACGGGACCGACTAAAGGATTACTTGCATTCACTAGGGGCTCCATGCTTATTTGAATACGTGGAGGCGAATAAAGAAAGAAGTGAACGTGTTTTATTATTTTCTAATAGCTTTTCCAGGATAACTACTAAAAGAACAGCATCGAAAGTATAAATGCAAACTTTTTTTTTGTTTTTGTTATGTGAGTAAAAGTAAGCAGTATATTAATTAAACAAGGCACAAATTACAAATGGAAGACCTGAATAAACAACCTCACACACAAAGCGACACAATAGGTGTCGAGACAAGTGCAGGGGTGTCGAGGGCGCAAAAACAATGAAGAACTAGGAGAGACAAGCTCCCAAGAGACAAAAAAGAGTCGAGAAAAGGGCAAACAGTGACCAATAAGCAAAGAGTAAACAAAAGGAACTATACAACAATCAAGCATTAAACAAAAATAGATGGCCAGAAACCCCAACTAGCTTGCATCCTCCAGTTATGAGGGGTGTCATTGACATGTTTAAATGTCAAGGCTTTGTCCTTGACAACCTTAACAAGGTACTGCTTAAGGGCATGCATGAGTTGAAATTGATTTCTAAAGAGAATATGGTTACATTTAGTCCAAATAATGTGGCATAAGGTTCCGAAAGAAAATCATGCAATACAGTGGTGAAATTGTTGGCCTTCAATATTTTGAATAGCCCAATGGAGAATGTCCTCCCAAGAACAATTATGCCAAGCCAAATTGCACTTAGCAGCCTAAAAGAGAGCAAGGGAATTGGCCTATCAATGAAGAACTCCAAGGCCATTGCCTTCCTTGAGATGCCTGAGCTATAGATATCTGTCAATGAACAGCTTATAGAGAGGCCCTCTATGATGCCAAAAATCAAAGCAAAAGAAGGTAGTGCACCCGTTGCCAATCCGCCAACGAAATTACAAATGAAAATTTGTGTAGAGGTCCGGGAATTTCCTTCAAGCCCAAGAACAAACAGTCAGTTTAGGAATGATCCAGAAGTTTTTATTTTTTATTTATTTATGAATGTAGTGTGAATCCACTACCATAAAGACTCCTTATCAAAAAAGAGAATCCATATGTGCTTGAGCATAGTGGCAAGATTGTAATCAAATAGCAAACAGATACCCAACCCACAATTTTCTTTAGAGAGGCACACCATAGTCTACTGGGCCTTTGCTCCACCTACTCCCAAGTCCAACCATTTCCACAGAAACTGCCTAAGGATCAATTCAATCCTTGAAAGAACAGATATAGGAAGAGTAAATACATTAGCATAAAAGATATGGATGGCATGAATGATAGACTTAACAAGTTGTAAGCAGCCACCACAAGAAAGAAACCAATGAGACCAGGATAGTGCTCTTGTAGTAATAGTGTTCACCAAAGAGTTGCAATCAGTGTTGCCAAGTCTAAAGACAATAATGGGAACACTAAGGTAACGGAAAAAGCAACATACCTTCTTGAAATTCAAGAGAAGACTACAGCATGTCACGAAGTTGTGCAGATCCATCGAAGAAGAAAATCTCACTCTTGTTGACATTAGGCCTCAAACTAGACCAAGCCCATCCTTTAGCAAAGAGATAGACGTCATGTTTTCTTCAGCAAAGAGGAGGACATCATCAGCGAAGAATACATTAGGTAATTGAGTGCATTTACAGTGCCAAAAGTACTTTAAACCAGGTAGCTAGGTTTGGGCATTGAGGATGCTAGTGAATATTTCCATAACCAGAGTGAATAGATACGGAGACATAGGATCACCTTGACGAATGCCTCTGTCATTGGAGAAGAAGCCATGAAATTCACCATTGATAACGATGGAGAACTTGGGAGAGGTAACACAAGTCATAACAAGACTAATAAACATAATTGGAAAGCCAAAGGATCACAGCACCACCTCAAGAAAATCCCAGTTCACAATATCATAAGCCTTCTAAAAATCGACTTTAATGGTACATTTAGGGAAATACGGCTCACGCTGGAACTCATATAAAAGTTCCTGAGCAAGAAGAATGTTGTCGCTAATCCAGTGGTCCTTAACAAAAGCATTTTGTGGAGGGCTAAGAAGAGCAAGAAGGATACACGCCAGCCTATTAACAATAATTTTAATAACGCACTTACACACGATATTGCAACAAGCAATAAGCCTAAGCTTGCCAGCCTCAAGCAAGGTCGAGGCAAGCTTGAGCCTTGCTTGTGGCTGGTTAATGATGTTGCCGTGGCCAACAACGGGCAAACGAAATGAAAAAGAGAGAAAAGAAGACAAGAAAAATAATTAAAAAAATAGTATAAAAGAAAATGAATGTAAAGGAATTGATGGAGCAAAGATGATGGAAAATATTTTTCTTTTCTTAAAAAGTGAAAAAATATTTAAAGAAGTTTTTTCTATGGGCGGAAAATATTATCTTATACTCATTTATTTTCAGTGAACCAAACGCCGAAAAATCAGAAAAATGTTCTCCTCATAGTTATTTTTCATGAAACAAACAAAATCTGAAATATCTTTCTCTTTCCACTTGTATCAATAAAATTTCCATGCTTAAATTTTCAAATGTCAATTTTCTTGCGTGGACGTAATGTGTGTGTAGATTCACTAACATTTTATAAAGCAAATATGACTTCATAATTTTAAAGGATCTCGATCAATTTTTTTTCTCCCTAAGTGTCCTCAATTACTTATTGTACAAATATATATTTTATGAAATGCCGCTGTGTTGTGTAACTTTACGATTAACTTCTCTTGATTACTTGCCAAATTTAATTTTCTTTTAATAGAACAATTTTACTAGATCCTTTAAATGTCAATTTTATGTACGTAACTTGTGTGCGCATCTGCTCGTACGTATACGTGCATACTTCGAATGTACATATGTTTGGTCAAACTAATAATCCCTCCATGTTTGGCCGGAGAAAATCCTTCGACGATTCTCTCGTCAAAAAATTCCTCACAAATCGAGAAGATTGCAGTCGATGAAGGACGGGCGAAGATTCTGGGGAACGCGTCTGTAAAACCAACGCTTCTTCTGTTTCCCTCCGTATTTATTTATCAATTGACTGACAATAATCCTATCCAGAAAGTATAATGAATAATGGATAAATTAATCATTTGGGCACGAGGAAAATGTGGACTCAAACCCTTTTGTTTCTGCCCCATTTCTTGGACGGGACTTTTGGTTTGACTGGGACTTGGACAGATGGGACGGGATGCACATGCAGTCCACTGAGACTGAAATATTTTACTTTTGGTTTATCCTCGGCGTTCCAATACTTATCTTAAAGTTTTATAGGTGGTCACACCAAAAAATTGATTCGTAATCGACACCCAATAATGACGTACCGGATCACTATGTATGTCTTTTTTATTGACAAATATATTATACCAACTTGTACATATAATACACGCGTTTGGTAAGACTGAATAAAAGGAATGATAAAAATGATTGTTTTGTATACTTGATTAAGTTAATCATGAATAAACGCTAAGAAGTTAGTTATTAAAAAATAACTCTATTATTTTCTGTTGTGCTACTAATACTAGAAGTATCAGGGAAATCTCATTCTGTTCTATTGCCACAATTTTTTTTTCCTTAAAATCCAACACATAAATTTCTATTACATTCCATTCTCTCACTTGTTCATAAAAAAAAATATTGGAGTTAACCAAATAAACTATTTGTAATTGATATATTATATTATGTCGTTTGATCTTTTTTTTTTTTACTATTACATAGAGATCTATGGGATAATATAGTTTTGTTCGCAATTGGTTCATATTACTAAGCCTTAAACTATGATATTCTGGCTTTGTTTGTTTCGTGGCAAATAAAGAAAAACGAAAATATTTTTTTAAAAAATTATCGCTTATATTGGTTATAAGAATGAATAAATGAGCAATATTTTTGTCGTTCACGACAATATTTAGATAAAATTGCTATTGTAACAAATATATTTTTTATTGACTAAATATTTTAAGCGATACAAATGAAGTCTAAATTGAAAAAGCAAATTGTTTTTTCCTGTGTAAGCTATTCGGTCAAGTAAGTAGAACGAACATATGCCGCGGCAGGACACATGTCAGAGCTTTAAGGGACCAACCTAAGGATTACTCGCATTCTCAAAGGGCTCCATGCTTATTTGAATACGTGGAGGTCAATAAAGAAATAAGTGAAAGTGTTTTATTATTTTCTAGTAGTTTTTCCAGGAGAACTACTAAAAGAAGAGCATCGAAAATATGAATGCGAACCCCTGTTAATGCTTGTGTAGTATAATAAAATACACCCGAGACACGCACGTACTAACCAGTGAAGAAACAAATTGTTATCACTGCTCTAACAAAAATTTACTAGCAATTTAGCACCATATCTTGCTGAGTGATGGTGACAATGGCAGCAACAACAACCTGGGCAATGGCTGGCACAAGAGCCCGAGCTTCATAAGTTGTTCCAATGTCGGAGATGTAGCGATGTAGATCAGGAAGGATCAAAGAGGAGGGGGTGTGGTCACTAAGGATAGAGATTGGCTAGTCGCGGTTGTTGAAATTGAAGAGGGTAAGGGAGAGGAGAGGAGCGAAGATTGTGCAACCTGTTTTTTAACTTAAATTTCCCCGTTTGACGATAAACCCATTGAAACCCCCCTTTTTTGGATTTTTCTCGTTGAACCCATTTTGATCCATAATTTCATGTTTGAGGTGATCAATAGTAACTCATTTTAATAAATTTGAGTAACAATATGAGTTTGTGACCCATTTAACTAATTTGCTTTTAATATAAAGCGATTAATACATCCTATAACTTATTTACTTAAATTTTTAAATTAAGTTGGGTTTGTCTTGATATATTAATTGAGTTCATACTTAATCTCTAGAGATCTTCCTAATTAAGATATCATGCTTGGACCACGTGTCCCAACGAGCTCCAATCGGAGGAAACTTCAAATGAGAACCCCTTTACCCAAAAATTCTTTGAACTAGATTCAGTCAAGAGAGGAATCGGAGGAATTACTGTCTTACTGTGACAACATAATAAATGTGCAAAATATTGGATTGAAATTCTTCTACTTACTACTTATTATTAGCTTCTGAATGCGTCAATTTGCATGGCTTTAAGAAGTAGGGATATTTACGGCCGGAGTCCTACATTTTTCAAATAATACATGTGCACTTGAGTTCTTAAAATTTCGTTTTGTTCATTTAAATTTTAAAACTTACTAAATTCACATTCTTTTAGCCCTATTTGTTTCGTTAGTTTTAAGTGGATGGAACATTCACGTGGCATTGACAGCTACCAATCATTCAAAAAATGCGCGCAATGTTCCCCCTGTTCTCTCTTGCCTCTACCTCGATTGACATTGTTCAATGGTTTCAACTTTTGGCATTTTCCGGTGTCTGGCCTGTCGGATCCGCCTGAGCTTTGTTGTCTGAGGTTGCCCCATTTCCTTCTCCATCCTCACGACTGGGATCTTGGATTGGAGTGCTCATTTTGCCTCTATGGCAGATCTGTGTGTCTTCATGGCTGCCTGAGCTGTGAATCGGGAAGAGAGTCTCCTGCAAAAGTCTACTGCCTTGGCAAAGGCTAAATCTTCTAAGAATCTCATCCCTTCTAAGCAAGCATCTAGTGTCCGTTTAGGGTCTACTGATGATTGCCTGAGTTCTTTGGCGATAGCTTTCCCAGGAAAGGGAAAATGTCTGATGTAGCGAAGGGGAAAAATGGTTGCTGCTACAGACGATGGTGGGACCTCTTCTACCAAGATTCGGGTTCCAAAAGACCTGCGTCCCAATAGACGTGGTTGAAGCCGCAACAGGACTTCATCTAAACCATCACAGCCCCACTCTCGGGTTCCCGAGGATGCAAACCGCCCCTCCCAGCGCTCCTTGGCAGCAATGGCGAAATCGGCTGCAAAAGAGTATGACTTAACCGATATCCCTCCTACCATTATTAGTGATAGAACTGTGGTCAATATCCTTAACGAAATTCTTGAGGGGGCTAATCCGAAATGGAAAGAATGTCCGATGCGTTATTTCGTTAGGAAGAGACTCCCTTTCAAACTTACTGAATCTGTCACCAAGAATTACTGGGGACCTCACTTATCGAAAGCCATGGCCAATGATGATGGCTTCTACTTTTTTTTATATTCCAGACAATGAGTTCCGTCGCAAGACTTTAGACAATGGGCCTATAACGGTTGCACGAGTGAGAATTATATTTCAACAATGGCACCTTCTTTCAGATCTGAAGAGAGGCCAACACAAATCCTTGCCTATATGGATTCGGTCGAGAAACCCATATTCGATGTGATCTGCTCTGGGTATCATTATGGTGGTAAGTGCCATTGGTAAGCCCCTCTATGTAGATCTTGAAACTAAAAGCATGAGAATGATCTCTTATGTTTGTGTTTATGTCGAAATAGATGCTAGGCAGCCTTCATGTGATTCTATTAAGATAATGTTGAACGCTGCAGCTCGTTCAATCAAAGTTGAGTATGAATGGAAGCCTATTCCATGCTCTAATTGTAGCACATTTGGTCGCAAATGCAACCCTGCCACTGCAGACTCTGTTGTTGTCCTGTCGGTTGCACTTGTAGCTGATAAAGCCGTGCACCTTCTCAGATGGCTACCTCTATTACCACTGATAATGTAGGGTTTTTGGTTATACTGCCCTTACCAAGTCTTGTTATTTAGAGCATGCTGGTGTCTAAACCTCGTTTGACTCTTCGGGATGCATTTGTGGTCTCTTCTGACTGAACGGATAATGTTGGAGGTGAGGCCAGCAATATAGCCAATGAAGAGGACGAGGATACCGTTTCCCCAGCCCCTCTAAACACTCCCAAGTAAGTTACTATCTCTCAAGGGGCCAGGACCCGTCTTCTTAACTAATCGGCAACCCTTCCCCCTTCCACGAAAGATTTATAGTAGGATCATACCTCAGATAGCAGTAGCAGCTCCGCTAAGGTTGCCATACAGATTTCTAGGAAAAAAAAGCAGGTTGACCACAGAAAATGGTAACATTTTTCCTCACTGTATATATGTATGTAGGTGTGTGGAACATTAGGGGCCTTGTTAACCCCTTGAAACAAGCTGAAATCAGGAACTTAATTAGAGCCAACAATCTCTGTCCATTGGCATTCTTGAAATTAAGGTCCCCTTGTCTTCTTTCACTACTATCTTTTTTAGTCTACTATCTAATTGGAGGTTGACTGCTAATTGTAATTATTCCCATCGAGGGAGATTTTGGATTAGGTGGAATCCTCTGCTTGCAGATTTTGTTGTCTCCTCCTTGTCTTCTCAAGTTATTCATGGACACTTATAGCTATTGGCCAATAACAAGGCCTGCTACTTATTTATGGTATATTCTGAACACACGTTTGTGTCTAGAGTGTTGTTGTGGCTATCTCTCCTTGGCTCGTCACTGGGATTTTAATGCCATTAAACCCTTAGGATAGAATGAGTAGCTCTACTAGTTGGCTTTCTTTTTCTGATGAGTTTGGTCAATGCCTTGCTCAAGCAGGCTTAGATGACTTTCGTTATATTGACCACAGATTCACCTGTTCTACATCTTTGGGGGATACTCATAAACAAGTGATGATTAATCGGCCCCTATTAATTTTCAGTGGAGTATTGACTTTTCATTTTCCGAGGCTTTGATTTTGGCTTCGAGGGCTTCCAATTACATCCCCATTATCATTAAAATTATGGCTCCCCCAGCTCCAAGAAGCCATTCAAGTTTTTTAATTTCTAGATGTTTCACCCTTCTTTCTCAGCTATGGTCTCTTAGGTGTGGAATACTCAAATGATCACCCGTCGGTGTTATTGGCTATTGAAAACTTCTTTGAGACGAGCAATCTACTTCGAGAGACTAATGCTACCATCCTTGCTTTGGTACTGAAAGTCCCTAATGTTGTTGCCATGAATGAGTTTAGACCTATTGCTTGCTGCAATGCCATCTACAAATTTATTAGAAAGATTATGGCTAATAAGCTTGCTTGTGTCCTTCCTAATCTTATTAGCCCCTCCTTAGAATGCGTTTGTCATAGGCCTATATATTAGTGATAACATCTTACTTGCTCCTAAACATTTTGCAGGGTTTCATCGGGAGCTTTATTTGCCCAAGTGTTCTGTCAAAGTTTATTTCCAAAAATCTTATGATTCTGTGAATTGGAAGTTTATGGAGTTGATTCTTCAAGTTTTTGGGTTTCTTGATATGTTTACCAAGCTTGTTGTGATGTGTATTCACACGCCAAAGTTCTCTATCTCTATTAATGGGAAACTCCATGGGTTTTTCTCTAGTGGAAGAGGCATTTGACAAGAAGATCTTATGTCTTCTTATCTCTTCACACTTGTCATGGAGATATTCGCATGTATGGCAGTCGGGATTCAAATTCTTCTAGAGATGCAAAGCTAACAAAATCTCCTACTTATTTTTTTTTTGCTAATGATGTCCTCTTGTTTGCTAAGACAACATTGGGCTCTATCAATTTGATGAAGGAAGAGCTTGATAAGTTTTTCACTTGGTTTGGTCTTAGTCCTAATGTGAACAAGAGGGAGATTTTTTTTCTTGTGGGGCTTAGAGGAACTACAAAGCCAACTCCTCTCTATTCTCCACTTCCAAGAAGGAGCCTTATCAGCCCAGTATCTTGGAGTTCCCATTATTGCATCAAGGCTTAGCAAGGTAGATTGTGTTTCCTTGGTGAACTCGATCACCACTAGAGCCCAATCATGGACTCAACATTTTCTCTCTTTTGTTGGTCAACTACAGTTTATCAAAGTGGTCCTTCATGCTATCCATGTTTATTAGGCTAGTGTATTTATTCTTCCCAAGTTGGTGCTATCTCGTATTGAGTAAATTTTCTTGCAGTTTCTTTGGAAAGGCCTGGATTTCGATGTATGCAGAGCTTAAGTTTCCTAGGATGATGTGTGCCTCCCTTAGGAAGAAGGAGCTCTTGGTATTCACAAGTTATCTGACTGTAATCAATCTGCTATGCTCAAACACATTTGGATCCTATTTACTGATAAGGAATCCTTATGGTGTAATGAAGAACAAGACTTTTTGGATCGCCATTAAGCCAACTACAGTTCTTGGGTGTGGAAGAAAATTCTAGGTTTTTGTCCTAACTTTCAGAATCTTTTTTGATGGTGGGTTGGCAATGGTGGCACCACCTCTTTTTGTTTTGATTCCTAACACAAAGAGGACCTCTCTACAAGCTTTTCTCTAATTTGGATATCTATCGTTCTGGTATCCCTCAAAAGGCTACTATTCTCAAGTTCCTTTCCATAACATCCTGCCTCTCTTAAGTAGTAAGTACCATTGCATCTTGGTCAGAGCCTCCCTCTTCTCTATCCATCAAGAGCAATGATCGTTTTATATGGCTTGGCCACCCTTCAGGAGTTTTCTCTATTGTTGCCGCTTGGGATATCATTCGACACAGAAGGCAAGTTGCACCCTAGCACTCTTTTGTTTGGGATTGTTTCATCACTTGTCGGCACTTTTTCCACCTTTGGATTACCACGTTGAATAGGTTGTCAACTAAGGTATTGTTATTCAAATACCACATAATTTTGCAAGGTGTTTGCGCTTTCTATGTGGGCTATCCAGATTTGGTAAACCATTTATTTTTTGGCTGCCACACCACTGGCGCCCTTAATTTGTTATAGGCTGCCAAGTGCAATTTGGCTTGGCAAAATAGTTGTTGGCGAGATAACCTCCAATGGGCTACGCAACATCTCTGTGGCTAGCATTTTCATTAAATCATTGCTCGGGTTTCATTTGGCACTTTGTGTCACATTATATGGATGGAAAGGAATTGTATCCTTTTTGGCAATCACATGCATTTCATGCTTGCTCTTAAAATACACCTTTAGAGGATTGTCAAAAACAAAGCCTTAACATTTAAACATGTGGATGACACTCTTAGGAACCGAAGGATGCAAGGAAGCTGGGTTTTCTCTTTGACTATATTTGACTGAGATTCGATTACCTCCCATACTAATCCGTTTTTGCTTTTCGGCTGCTTGTTTGGCCTATTAATCTCCATGCATATTCTCCCTTTGCGTTTATTTCCATCGTTCTTTTGCTTTCACCTTCTTGACACCCTTACACTCGTAACTACATTCCCTAGTGTCATCACGTGTGCAAGGCTACCCTATGTGGTGTCAGGTTGTCTTTTGTAAGCTACGTTTTGATTAAGTTAATACATATCTTACTTTTAAACACCCCCCCCCCCCCCAAAAAAAAAAGACATTTACGCAGCATTTTTTTTTTTTGATTTTTCCTTTTCCTTTTAGACACTTGGCACCTTATAATGTTAAGTGGATGCCGCATTAGAAAACAACCAACAATTTGAAAACAAGAAACGAAAATGAGAAACAGGAGATGATGAGCCTTGCCCAGGCCATGGTCAGCTTTGAGGTGCCTCGTCTGGGCAAGGCGAGGGCCTCACCCCGAGTAGAGCAAGTGAGGGGGCGATGGTAGCCGCTGATGGAGCCTCGATCACCAACAAAGAGCGGTGGTGGCGGCTGACGCTCACCCTCACTCAGGTCTGTCGAGGGCAAGCAGTCCATGGCCCTTGTTGGAAAAGGGCTGCAATCATATCAGGTGATTATCATAGTGATGGGGTTACCATCATCAGAATGGCCGTGGTGGTTACTCTTCAACATTGGATTATGGTTTTCTTTCTTTCTTTCTTTTTATTAAAGTTTGTTACTTAATAATTGTTACTTTTATTAAATCTGTATCTAGCTTCAGCAAACACTATCTTGAAGTGGATATAGCTTCAATTATTAAAACATGTGATATCTTTTCTACAAAATATTACAAGAAATAATTGGCCTAATTCTTTTCACTAGAAAACGGAGCAGTTAGAGGCGACTAATGATGGTAACTCCTATTGGGCTTTAACATAGGAGTTTCACATTTATAACCGGATATTTGATTTATGCTGCATAAATTCTCTGGTGCGTAGCGTCAAGATGTCAAGTCCATCACTACAGTCTCATCATAGAGCATGTTAAATAAATTACATCAACCCATCGTAATATTAATTCGATTTACTTATTTAAATAGTGTACATATACTAGATCGCTTCATCTTATTGAGGGAGCATTCTATCTCCAAGGTATATGGGACCTGTCAAAACAATTATATTAATGGCATACACGACGCATAGTTTTTGAAGTTTGTAGACATGACAAGCTCAAATTGTGCATGAAGGGAAAAATTATCTAAAAAGTCATAAATATATTGCATTATTATCAATTCAATCATAAACCTTTTTAATTTTGCCAATTGAATTCTAAACATTTTCATATTTTGTCAATTGAGTTCATCTTGTCAATTTTAGCTGAAAATCGTTGACATAGACTCTGGCCTGGCGCTAAAAAAACCTTTTCATGTTCTTTGTTATTTATTTTATTGTCTTATGTTATTTTAGCACGGCTGGCCGGAGATGAAGGATCACGAGGAGTTCGCTGCATTGGTTTACAAATTCAACCATTCACATGAAAACGTTTCCAGAGTATCATGAATATCGATCCATCACCTTTTTGTCAGTCACATTGCATCAAATATGGATCAACATCAGCTGAACTTAAATCTCCATACCCAATAAGAAGATGATCCCACAATCGGTCAACTTACTGTCATTACAACAGATATAAACTGATGAATACATAATGCTTCTGAGAAGAGCACAAGAGAGGCTTCATTGAAAAGTCAAACCTCTAAAAAAAGACCCTTAAAAAAAATTAACTAAGGCTTTCCTATACAGCTTGTGGGTAAGATTTCAACTTGGCCAAACATGTCGCCGTGAAAAAAACAGAAGTAAAAAAACCCACTAGCAAAATAGAAACTCTTAGTCAAAACAAAACATCTCGTGCGCGAAGTCGTGGTCTGGTCAAGGGAGACTCCAAGGTTTTACCTCACATGGTCCGAAAACGCTCCTACTGGGGGAAAGAAAGTAGCTAACTTCCTAATGACGAAAAGGAAAAATTAGAAGAGACTTTTGAAAATAAAAGAACGAAGATGATGTTGATCGATCATGAAATCTTGAGAAGAGCTTGGCGTAGATTCTTGATGAGATCCTCAACTTTCATGCAGAATCCAACGTCCATCTGAAAGGAAGGAAAAAGGGTTTTCGTTATTGAAAAGGAGGATTATTTAGCCCGAACTTAATTCTCAAGGACACAAGGTTATGTTAAAGAAAAAAGAGAGGAATGATGCAGGTACTTGAACTTACTTGAGCTACGATTGTCATATCGAGTATGGAACTCCCAAAGGGTAACACATTGCTGTTGAGAACAGACAGATTCAACTTCTCTATCTCGCTAAGTATCTCTGTTGTATATCTCCGGCGTTTCTCGTGATGGATTCGGAAAAGGACATATTTATCCAAGACTCGCGCTTCAATTTCAGGGAGTTGTTGCTCAAATTGGTTATAGAAGTTCTCGTCTAAGGACACATCACTGTTTGCTGAGGCTTGAGACTTCTTTACAATCACAACCGACTCCACAGTACGGAGTGCTACCTCTGCCTCTAGATTCTTGACACGTTCTTGAAGCTGCTTTATGCACTTGATAGCCTCGCTGAGGATCGATGCTTTGTCCATCTGAAAAGCGTGACAATATACAAGAAAATTGATTTAGGCATTGGGGTCGAGTAGCTACACCTTTCAAACTTGTCAATTTTGATGTACTTAAAGGAAAATTAGTATTCGAATCTCGTTCATGATTTGTCAAAGGTAAATAAAACTTGTTCATTCTAGCTTTAATTGTTTTCTATGGGAGTGAAATTCCAGGTAATGAGCCAGAAGATCCACTCAACAGTATGGCATAAGAGTTTAAGCTATTGTAAGCAAGTCGATAATGGCCAGAGATATATATGATGTGAATGTTAATCCCTACTTTTAGGAAATTGAGACTCTTAGCTAACACCATTTTCCTTTGTAAACTTGTGAAGTGTGATTGGACGAGATGATCTTATGCCTGAAATGAAGCGCTGTGCTATTGACTGTTTCAGTTGCAGTGGGGAAAATTGTATTGTTGATATGATTGGGATTGTTGCAAACCCGAGTTAGGGAATTCACAACAATGGCGAGTAACAATGAATCGGAGCAAACAGTAAGTTACAGCTTCTAATATCATCTCTATTTCCACAGTGCGATAGTCGGATTCCCTAGCTTGGTGCTTCAAAATTTCGATAGCTGACATATATTCAATATGGATTAGTTTATGTTATGGCATCTCTAATGTTAGGACAAAGATACTTATTTTTAGCAGTAGGGAATTGTTCCAAAAACAAAGAAAAGGAAGAAGGAAAAGAAATTTGTTGAAGAAAAATTACCTTTTTAAGGCCAGGAATGATGGCAGAGAGAGCAATGAAGCTCTGGCTAAGCTTCTGGCGCCGCTTCCTCTCTGCAATCACGTGTTCTTGTGTATGTATAGTTGGTCTACTCATTGCCCCAACTCTCTTCATCTCTTTTTGAAGATCTTGGATCTCATAAGCACCTTCACAAGTTGATTAAAAGAAGACTACTTTCAGGATTACCATCACAGAGCATACTACCTCAGATCTTAATCTTCAACCCAAGTATATAAAAGAGACATGAAGTAAGTACCGTAAAAATGTTGCGAATTGGGTGGGGACAAATTAGAGCTCCCAAACGATATCATCTCGGGACTAGGCGACGGTGAGGACATCACCATTCTCGGGGCTTCATATGTTTCGGACGAGCAAGTGTCGCTCCAGATCTCAGTCTTTGGCTTCTTCATTGGCCTCTCAATGGTGGCCGGAGCAGCTTCGACTGGCAGATCTGGGGGACCTTGCATCATTCCCGGAACAAAAGGCGCACAAGGAGAGTACATCTCTGAAGAGAAAAGGTCGAAGTCAAAATCGTCCAGAGGAAAATCGAAGGGGTTCGTCATTTGGCGATGTTGATACATATGATGGAGCGAATCTTCTGTTACCTGTGAAATCAAGTACAGATTAGATCTTCGAAAACTCATCAAGTGGACATAAAGATCGATAGTGCTTGCAAGGAAAAGTAAATGCTTACTATATCAGGGAACAATTTGGGTGATAAGATCTCCATTGAAGCACTCTCTGAGCTTTTTGCCTTATTTTTTCTGTATGTTTTTTTTTTTTTTTGGTAAGGGTATTTTTTCTGTATGTTTGGTTGTGACCGTGGGAAGAAACGTTGCTTATTTATAGAGGAACCAAACGCGGTGTCCAGTCTCCTGCGTGTTAGCCTCCCTCTCGCTGTCTCTCTTTGTTAAGCCATCACTGTTTTGGTTTTTCAAGTGTTCCCACGTAATGCGTCTACGGTTTTATCTTTTCCTTCGGTCAACTTTAGCCCCCCTCATATCTCTCTATATATATATATATATATATATATATTTGTTATATCCGTGGATGATACCCGTATCCACGGTCGGGAAAAAAAAGAAAAAGGGGAGATGATGTTACGGAAAGAAAATTTCGTCATATGCTACGTTATATCCAAATCTTCAAATGAAGATTTGAAATGTTCTTATTTTCTTAATAAGGGCTTGAAGTGGACGTGCTTTCAAATAAAGCCTAAAACGGCCAAATCATTTCAAATAAAGACTTTTGGCCTGCCGATTAGTATGTGAATATTTCAGCCATCGAAGAAAGGGTATTTTAGTAAAAAAGGTATTAGTGTATATATATAATTTACTTTACTTTATTTTTTCTTATTTTTTTCTCTCTTCCCTCCCCAGTCATCGTCTACTCTTGGCAATGGCCAACAAAGTTTGCTAACCTCAGGCAAGAGCCACTCTTGTCAAGTCCAATGGGGGCAACCTTGCCTGTACTAACCAACCCATGGGAGGGTGAGGGCTATCCTCACCGGCATCGGACGAGGGCTATCCTCACATGGCCTCACCAACCTAGGTGAGGGAGGCAGTTGCCTTGCACTCACTTGAGTTCGGCAACCTTCACCGACCATTGACAAGGCCATGGTCAAAAGAGGGAAGAGGCAAAAAAATAGAGAAAGAGAGGAAAAAAAACACATTGATGGACGAAAATGTCCTTCAGCTGGTGAGGTCAGGCTCTTTTTCAAGATTGATATGACCACTTCAAATTTTTATTTTTAATAAGACCAATTTCATCTTCTTATTTATAATTTTTCTCTTCTTTATTCAAGCTTTTTTACCATTATTTCACGAAACTATAAGTAGATATTTTTTGACAATTTAAAAGGGGCTTATACCTCAAATAAATTGAATACAAAAAACAATTGATTGGAGACAGAACAATCCGTCGCGAGATCTTCGATATGATTTGTATACCCCTATGGATGTATGTATCTTTGACCAGAGAATTTCCCTCCATATTTGGCCAAAAAAAAAAATCCCTCGATGATTCTCCGGTTGAAAAGTACGTACCTTCCCAAAAACGAAAAGATGGAAGATGATGCATGACGAAGGATCTTGGAACGCCCCTCTAAACCACCTTCTGTTTTCCCTCCATATTTAATAATTAATTGGCATAATGTATTAAGAAAATATAATAAACAATGGATTAATTACTGACTTGAGCATGAGGAAAATGTGGAATGTGGACGGTTGGTTTGGTTGGACAGCAGACACGGATGGATAGGACAGGATGCATCTGCAGCCCACTAGCGGTTCCTCGGACTCCCTGATGTTATGCTTACGTTGTCTTGGGCCACTGAAATATTTAATATTTAGATCGATCCTTGATGTATTAAGATTATTCATGAAGAGTTAGTGGTGGTCGTACCAAAAACTTGATCCATAATTGACACCCAATAAGAGCATATTGTATCACTAAGTATGTCATTCTTATAAACACGTTAATTATATCGATTTGGATGCATCACATCAGGTTTGATAGGACAAAATGGAATGGAATGAAATAGAATGACGACTCTCATATCTTTGTATGGACAAGTATGGAAATATAATTATCTTGAAAATTTCTTTCTTTGATTGTAATCAAAGTCTTATGGGAATGGAATGAAACGAGATGTTTGGAGTACATTTACTCTTAGTTACATAAATACAAAACGATATACAGTAATTTTTTTTAATAATTAACTTAATCAACTACACATAATAATCATTTTTCCTTAACTGAATAAATAGTTTTAGTCTATGATTAATTAGTATGTATTTTCCTTTTATTGATTCTTAGCTCTTCGGTAATTAATATAATTTGTCATGTCACTTGATCAATTAATTTAAAGAAATAATTCAAATTTAAAAATATCATTATCAATGAATTTTTACTATAGTTTGATAATAGTTAATGATAATTTTAAAATTGTGAATTGTGATCTATATAAGTTAACAGAAATTCAAATAATCATTTGTTGTGAATATATATATATAGAGGCAGGAAGCACGATTCGACCCTTAACTGTCTTCATTTATCTCTTAAAAAGTGTGGACTCTTTGTGAGATTTTTGGAAGAACGATAGAAGGTTAACTTGATATAATAGAAGTTCCCATCCTGTCCTGTCCCTCCGCAACAAAAGTTACGAACACACCAACGAATGGGAACGGTCTCATTTCCATTTTACTAACTTTCATTCCCGCTAACCAAACGGCGAAAATCAATAGCAGATGAAAAAGTAAAAGTGCTTGTTTCTTCTAATAATTTTGTTGCAGGTTAACTATCAAAATAATAGCATTTAAGGTTTTGTTCGTTTCACGAAAAATAAGTATCAAAAAAATATTCTTCAAATTTTCCATCATCCGATTCAGTTCACGAATATAAAAAAAAATCCAAGCCTTGCCTTGCCGAATCTAGCGAGGCGAGGCTCGAGATAGTCAACTTGGGGCGAGGCTTAGCCTCACCTGTGGCCGGTTTCTAGCCATAGCAAGTTGGAAGGGAAAAAAAAAAAGAAAATAAAGAAGAGAAAATAAAGAAATATTCTAAAAATATCGAGATTCGAAATGAAAAAATTATTAAAAATTAATGTTTTCTTTAATAACAAAAATAAAATCACGTTAGGATCAATTGTGCCACATAGATGACCAAGTCCACATCAACAATTTTCAACTAAACGACGTTGCGGAAAATCAAATGACGAAAAAATATCCTTACCAAACGATAGAAAATGATTTTCATTTTTAGGTTTTAGCTTAACACCGGAAAATATTATCATTTAAAAAAAAACATGTTTTGTGAAACCAAGGGAGCCTAAAATGCAAATGCACATTTTTGTTAAGAGACTGTTTATTAATCAGACACATTGAGCTGTCCTCGCTATGATATGAAAGAAAAATGCAACAATGACCTATGATTATGGTGCTATGTCTCTAGTCTATTTTCATGGAGAAATATGAAGTGCTTGCAAAGCTCCAGGTTAATTGCTGTCGTGGCGCGCAATTTTTACTTATGTCCTATGATAAGATGACATGCATCCGCTGGAGTTGGAATAACAAGAGACCAAAAAACAAATTTTACTCTTCTTCGTCCTCCATCCTTCGTTCTCCTCCATCCCTACCTGAGTTTTCTCTGCTTCTTCTCCTCCTTAATCCATGGCTGCAAGATTTGCTTGTCCATGGCTCATGATGTGGCTTGGCTTGGATACTCAGGGGGGAGCCCCGACGATTTGGCCGGTGGCGATAGTGAGGGGAGGCCTGCAACTCCAATGAAGGAAAGAAGCTTCAGTTGTTGACATTGTTTGTCCATGGACGAGATTTAGAGCTTTTCATCAAAACTCGCGGCTATGGACGATCAACGAAATACGATGAAGATATGAAAGATTGCTTATCAATCCAACGCACTGAGTTCGTCCTCGCGATTATATGAAAGGAAAACGCGACAACCTTAAGATAAGGATGATGATAATTGATAGTAATAATGGCAATGTCGTGTGGGTAGTCTATCATTTTCATGTAACTGTGATTAGATATGATTATTGAGGCTTCTGCACTTTGAAAATTGCAAATAATCACGGTCGAGTCCATAAAAGGTAACATAAAGCAAAAGAAGGAAAAAGAAAATTTCCGTTGCCGGGACTTGAACCCGGGTCTCTCGGGTGAGAGCCGAGTATCCTAACCAACTAGACTACAACGGAATCGTTGCTCCTACTGCAATGGTTTTATAATTTTACTCAATCTTCACAGCAAACTTCTCCGACTCGATCGAGAGGGAGAGGCTGCAGCCAATTTCAAGTAAGTTCTATTTTATCCTAGTGAGTAGTTGCACTTGATTTGTAACTCGGAGTTTGTGGCGCAGTGACTTATGCATAGAAGGTGGTGATCGTGGCTACGTGTAGCTCTTGGTGTGGCTTGACCTATTTGTACTCTCGATCGAAGTTGATTAGTAAATCCTACGGCCCGGTGATTTTCCCCATTTTCTCTCTCTGGAATATCGTTGTAGTTACCCTCTTTGAATACTCTCTTATTTCACTTACAATATCATGATAATTCGGGTTATTAGTCGGTAGTTGCCTCTGGTGTGGAAGGCGCTTACGTGCTAACAAAGACTTCACCCTAGCCTTGGCGATGCCCCGCGAGGCCACCTTCCCCCCAGGCAACACTTGACCTTGCTGGTATGCCCTCGACAGCCATTGAAAGAGGAGGTTGGGGGGGGGGGGGGGGGGAGGACGACTAAATTGGTTTTAGATCAAAATGTTTAGCGCTTTTTTTTGACACTTTTCCCTCGAGTATCCTTACACCTAGACTAAAACCTATATAAAAAAAAAACAAAGAAGAAGATAAAATTATGAAAAAAAAAAACGAAAAAAGTCATGATAAAATTTCGTTTCCAAGACTATCCAAATAGCCGTATACTCTCAAGTAAATATCAGAATGCAAAATCATCTACAGTAAGTTAGTTTTAGTAGAAAATTAGAAGGTAATTTTGTTTTTAGTAGAAAATTAGAAGCTAGTTGAAGTTATAAAAAGTTTTCAAAATTTGGAGAAGTTTACACCAAATATTTCTGCGTCAAGTAGATTTTCTTCGGATATAAAATTCCTAGCTTTCTAACGCTTGGATCTTGTTCTAATCCCGACAGCTTCAATATTATAATGCAAGAGAATTACGAAGCTTCCATGAGGCCAGCAAGACCCCGCCACATGAGCATGAGGCACGAGCAGATTTCTTTAAGCTTTCTTTGAATGTGAATGATGAGGAATTGGCAAAAGTAAAAATAATCGAAAAGGAAAGGATAGAAAAGTCAATAGCAAAGAGAAATGGACGGAGGAGATTGTCTTTTCATTTGATAGCTAAAATTTAAAGAGAAAAGAGATCGAAAATAAATAAATAAATAAATAAATAAATAAATAAATAAAGGAGAAATGTGATTTCCCAATAATAAAGATAAGTCCTTTATTTAAGAGTTTTTAAGGTACTCGTTAAGTGTGAAATGAACATTTCCATCCATTGACTTTTCAAACAAAAACCCCAACGGAATTTTCTCGCAATATATTTAATTAATGGCTGAAAAACTCTTCTTATTCGGTCACCTACTTATGTTTTGATTCGCATCTTATCTATTCTAAAGAGTGTTGGGCCCAGAATCTATCTTCCTAAGGTGAGCTTTTCTGTCATCAACAAAAAAGACAACAAGAAAGATGGTCAAATCCTTCTTACTATGTAATTGTATGATAAAAAAGAGTGCTTTCTTTCCTCTTCTTCATACATTACGAGCAGAAAGAACATCCTCGGCATGGAAAATTAATTCTTTTTCTCGTCAGACACATGCAAAGCTGTTACTGTGAAATCATCTCTTGTACCCCTTATAGTTACACCATCATATTCGAGAAGCAGGCTTACCCGCTTCTCATCAGAAGCCAAAGGCACAAAACTTTCTGGTTTACCTTTCAGCTCTTACACTGAGAAACTGTTTCTTCTTATTGGCTTTGGTTTTCATCATCGTCGGCACCTCAGTTCATCCTCGGGGAGAACCCGATTACTTGCATCGGAGATTCTTATACAAGAGCAACTTCGTAAGACTACATTTTACGACAACCTGATGGAGCCCTAGAGTAGATAAAGAGTCAGAGACGTCACATACCCAAAGAGGAAGTCGGAGCAAACCACTCTGACTGACACGGACCATGACGAACCAGATCTTTAGATACATCTTGGAAGGGCGGGAGACGAAGATATCTAACTTGGGTCAATATTCATATTGATACGGCATAATTAATCACCATAAAAAAAAGGTTATTCTAAAGACAAATCAATCTTTTTCCGATCTCTAGATCTTCACACTCTTCTCATATTCTCTGTCGCGTGTGACATGTTGGAAAGAACTCAATCACACACGTTAACGTATCGAGGGAAATACGTAACACTGTTTGTTGTAATCAGAAAAAACAATAATATGAAGAAGGCGATAATAGAACAAGCTAATGTACAATCTTTACAAATAAAGATTACAAACAAATGAACTTGCTAAAGTTTGTAAGATCGAAAAAGGATTAGACAAGAGGTGAGTTACGGCTAACCGAATCTCCTTAAAGCGATTAGTTCCTGCCAACGGTGCTAAGCAGCTTCACGAATTATGCTTCCCAAGATACAACATCTCGAACCTGTTTGTATCAACACTATACGAACAGGACTCTGTTGAATATTTTTCGAAACCGGCACACCTGGAGGACGACTATGAGAGACTAGAGGAATGCACTTGAAGTTGTGTGCTTTTCGTTCTCCTTCTGAACTTTTGAAATATGTCTATTTATAGACTGGAAAAATGTCGGTTACATCGACATTAATTCACATCGTAACTGACGACATTAATTCATGTCGTATCCGATGACATTAATCCATCTCGTAACTGACGTAACCGACGACATTAATTCACGTCGGTTATGCTGACATTAATTGAGCCATTAACTTATCAATTACAACAATCCCCCACATAATGGCTCAATAAAACTAAGACTCGAGGAATTCCAAGTATGCCTGTGGAAATACATTGCATCAAGATAGGTAGCTTTCGCTTTGAACCTTCTTTAGTGAAAGCCTATCGAACATACTTAACCAGTCGGTGAACTTAGTCTTGAACCGCCAGTTGTTGGTGTAAGCCCAGACAATAGACCTCACACAAAATATCTCCGAATCAAGATTGGTTCTCGGTTGCGTTCATTCTTTCAACCATGAACCTCTCAAGATTCATGCATGCTTTAGAAAATCTAGCCTTTAAAGATTTTCATAGAATCTGCCAGCTCCACGCATACTAGGATGTTAAAATCCAAGCTATAGGAATCATTAAACGCATAGCGTACCCTTAAAACGCTGTAGGAAGCACTGTTGTATCACAGGAATAGGAGACAGTGCTCACTCTAGAGTTTCCGAAATTTACGTTGTTCTGTTGAACCTATTCCATGGGATCTCCAATCACATAGGCTAGGTTTCCACCTCGGAAGCTCTTTATTGGGTTAAGGCTTTTAATCTCATTCCCCTAAATGCGCAGTTTACTTGCTCTCTCGACAAACCTTTTGTCAGTGGATCCGCAATATTTTCCTTTAACTTCACAAAGTCCAAAGAAATTATTCCATGCGAGAGCAACTGCCTTACGGTATTATGTCTCCGACGAATGTGCCTAGACTTACCGTTATATATCACATTATGTGCCCTTGCAATAGCTGCTTGATTGTCATAATGAATGCATATTGCAGGCAGAAGTTTTGGCCACAACGAAATATCCTCTAAAAACTGTCGAAGCCACTCTGTCTCTTCAGCAGTTTTATCCAAAGCAATAAACTCTAATTCCATCGTGGAGCGCGCTATTAGAGTTTGCTTTGAGGATTTCCATGATACTGCAGCACTTCCTAACGTGAATACATATCCGCTAGTCGATTTCGATTCATCAGAATCCGAAATCCAATTGGGGTCACTATAGCCTTCCAACACAATTGGATATTGACTATATTGTAGAATATAGTCTTTGGTATTTTTCAAATACCATAATACTCTCAACAAAGCATTCCAATGCTCGTGACTAGGATTGCTTGTATATCTACTCAGTTTTCCTACTGAGTATGCAATATCCGGTCTAGTACAATTCATGATGTACATGAGACTGCCGACTGCTTGAGAGTATTCCAACTGTCTAATACTGCTTCCAGTATTTTTCCTTAAAGTTAGGTGCAGTAGAAAAGAATTATTTGCATTTTTAATGCCAGATCCTTTGAACCTCTCAATTACCTTTTCAATGTAATGAAATTGTGTTAAACCTAAACCATCAGAATTCCTGAGAATTTTGATACCGAGTATAATATCCGCAACACCTAAAGCTTTCATCTCAAAGTTCTTCTTGAGAATATTCTTGGTAATTTTGATAACATCAACGTTATCTCCAAGAATAAGCAAGTCATCGACATACAGACAAATAAGTACACATCTAATGGACGTGGATTTGGTATACACACATTTGTCACATTCATTGATTCTGTACCCATTTTGGATCATCACGTGGTCAAACTTTTCATGCAATTGTTTAGGAGCTTGTTTGAGTCCATACAATGATTTGACAAGTCTACAAATTTTGTGTTCTTGTCCTTTGACCTTGAATCCTTCAAGCTGTTTCATATAAATCTCCTCATCGAGATCACCATTCAAAAATGCAGTTTTCACATCTATTTGATGTACCTGCAAATTGTTTAGCGAACTTATAGCAATCAACATCCTAACCGATGTTATTCTTGTTACTGGTGAATAAGTATCAAAGTAGTCTAGACCCTCTTTTTGTCTAAACCCTTTGGCAACAAGCCGTGCTTTATACTTATCAATGGAACCATCAGCTTTGTGCTTCTTCTTGAATATCCATTTACATCCAATTGGTTTATTTCCAGATGGAAGATCAACCAATTCCTAAGTATGGTTACTTAGGATAGAATCAATTTCATTGTTAATAGCTTCTTTCTAGAAAGGAGCATCTGGAGATGACATTGCCTCTTTGAACGTTTGAGGCTCACCTTCTAACATATATGTTAGAAAGTCAGGTCCAAAAGATTTTGCAATCCGCGACCTCTTACTCCTTCGAAGCTCAACATCTTCAGCTTCAATTTCATCATTCTCAGATTCCGAATGTCTGAATCTCTTTTGAGAAGGTTCACCCTGATTTCTTTTTGCAAGATATATATCCTCAAAGAATTTAGCATCTCTTGATTCTAGGATAGTATTGGCATAGATTTCCGCATTTTCAGATTTGTGAATCAAAAATCTATATGCACTACTATTTTGAGCATAACCAATAAATATGCAATCCACCGTTTTAGGTCCTAATCGAGTTTGTTTAGGAGAAGGAATCGCCACCTTGACCAGGCACTCCCACACTTTCAAAAAATTATAGGATGGTAGCCTTTCATTCCATAGTTCATATGAACTCTTACCCGTTTTCTTGTGGGGTATTTTATTAAGAATATAGTTCGCAGTTAGAACTGTCTCTCTCCACAAGTTTTGAGGTAAACCAGAACTTAAAAGCATGGCGTTAGCCATCTCTTTTAGAGTTCTATTCTTCCTTTCAGCAATTCTATTTTACTACGGAGTATAAGGTGCAGTTGTTTGAAGAATTATTCTCAAACTTACACACAACTCCTTTAAATTGGAAGAATTATATTCTCCTCCTCTATCAGACCTAAGTATTTTGATTCGTCTATCAAGTTGGTTCTCAACCTCATTTTTATACTTGATAAACATACTCGTAGCCTCATCTTTGCTAGTTAACAGATAAACATAGCAAAATCGAGTACACTCATCCACAAAAGTGATAAAGTACTTCTTTCCACCTCTACTTTCTACAAATTTTAAATCACATAGATCACTATGGATTAGTTGTAGAGATTTACTCATTCTTTCAATAGAATTGAAAGATTTCTTAGCAAACTTTGCTTCAACACAAGTCTCACACTTGTAACGGGCATCCAACTTAAACTTTGGAATTAGCCCTAAGTTTGCTATCTTCTTCATTGTACCATAGTTTACATGTCCTAATCTGCCATGCCATAGATAAGGACACACAACAATGTAAACTGAAGATTTCTCTTTATTAATTATCTTTGGGTATAAGAATTTCAAATTTACATAAATGACAGCCACATTGGCTTTAAACAGATAATTACTCAAGTACCCTTTCCCCACATACATTCCCCCTTTAAAAAGTACAAACTTATCGGATTCAAATACAATTTTGAAACCCTTCTTAACAAGTATGGGGCCAGAAATGAGATTCTTTCGGATCTCTGGTACATGCAGCACATTCAGCAGGGCTATCTCCTTGCTAGAGGTGAAATTCAAGATCACTTTTCCTTTCCCGACAATTTTTTCTGATGTAGAATTAGCCATATAAAGTATTACATCTTCCTCAGTCTTCTCATATGATGAGAATAGGTGTTTGTCCACACAAACGTGATTTATGGCACTTGTGTCTAACCACCAGTCAGTTTTGTTTGACACCAAGGATACCTCAGACACCACCATAGCAGTCAGTCTCTCGTTATCTTCCTGCTTTGCCTGATTTAGCTATTTGGCTGCACCATCGCCCTTACCTCTGTTCGGGCGTTTCTTTCAATCATTAGCACGATAGCCAGGCTTATTGCAAATAAAACATACCCCTTGAAATTTTTGGGATTGTACATTCTGCTTGCCTTGTCCTTGAAAAGACTTCTTCCTTTTTCCTAATTGCTTGGAATTGGAAGACTCGACAATGTTAGCCTTTGGTTCAATAAGAGGGTTTCCATTCCTCCTATTGTCCTCCTCGATTCTAAGGCGCAGGATGATATCTTCAAGGCTCATCTCTTTTCGTTTGTGCTTCAAATAATTTTTGAAGTTTGACCAACCCGGAGGTAGCTTCTCAATAACAGCTGCCACTTGGAATGATTCACTAAGTGATATTCCCTCAACAAAGATGTTATTCAGAATTATTTGCAATTCCCGAACCTGACTCATAACAGATTTAGAATCTATCATCTTGAAGTCTAGGAATTTGGCAACCACAAATTTCTTTGTGTCCGTATCCTCAGTCTTGTATTTTTACTCCAAGGACTCTCATAATTATTTGGCAGTTTCAATGTTACAATAAACATTATAAAGAGAATCTACCAAATAGTTAAGTATATAATTTCGGTGTAGGAAGTCTCCATGCTTTCAAGCCTGCAACACCCCAAGCATTGTGATATCTGTGACATGCTGAGTTTCGATCCATTTTTCCAGAATTTGAATACATAATGGTTACTTCATGGAGGCGCTATAAATGAATCTCACTTGAAACTGGCCACTTTGAGATGACTAACCAAAGGGGAATGGCTAACTAGGAATATAAGTACGTTGACCAAATGGTCGATACGCATGACTCCTAAAAGCCACTCATTAGTCTGAGAGTTTATTTAAAGCTACCATCTTATGAATGGGGTCGCGAATTGAGTTCCGAAATAGGACAATCGACTCTCATGAGTATCACAGTTGTGAATTTGAACTTTGCCTTGAAAGGTGAAAAAAATGGGCAGATGAAGTTGGGAATGCCCAGTGAAAAAGGGAAAAATTACAAATTTCTATCTTGCCCCTGGTTTGAGCTAGAATCCATGGCATAAGGGTAAGAATATTTTTAGAGAGGCTAGAAAAATTTTACGAAGAAATTCGGAGTTATTTTCCGATCGCAATTGAGCCAAATCAGTACTGATTGAGCCCCGACCGGTCCTGAAATTTCACGAATTTCGAGAAATGTCTTGTCGATCATCTTTTTTACCAATATGACCAGCTTTGACAGAAAATAATTGAGGTACTAGCTTTATCAGTCCAAATTTTACTGATAGTCCAAAAATCAGTCAATTCGTTCAGCCTTATGTCGCTTTCAGTCAATTATTTATAGTCAAACCACTCTCTCTCCTCCAAAAATATCCAGCAAATTCTCTCTCTCCTCTCTCTCCTCTCTTTCTAAATTTGGATCTCTCTCTCGCGGCCCAATTTTCTGGCCTCAATTTTAATCGGCCGCCGACGGAAATTCGACCGTTGGATTGTCGCGATTTTTGGGTATGTTGTAGATCAATGTCTTGTGGTTCTATTTCAACTTAAATCACTTCGATCGGAGGTCGTTTGATCTTCCAAATCTGCTTCGCCATTTCGATCGACGAACCAGTCTTTTATTACCCGAATTTCATATAGAGCTCATATTGAAATATGAGGACCCCAGCGACCCATAGAGCTCATTTTCATGTGAAAATATTAATTTTCAACTCGTGAACCATCTCGTTAAGCCTTTGGACAGCCTCGGTTCAAACTAAATCCGCCGGAATCCGCCGTCGTCGTCGTTGCCGCCGGTCGTCGCCGCATCCTCAGCCCTGTTTTGACTTTGTTTAGGTAAGTTCAACCTCTAGACTTCGTTCATGATGTTAGACTTGCCATGAATAAGCTCTAGGGATCGATTCGTGGTAAATCGGTTTAGGAAAATTGACCGTAATCAGCGTATTTGCTGGAAATCAATTTCTGTGGACTGTGTGTGGGCTGTGGATTGATGAAATGTTGCTTTCCATGGTTGAATAGTGCTGTCTGTGGTGATTGGAGTGGTTCCCGCGAGGTTCGGGTACCGAAAAATGGATTTTCGGGATATTTAGAGCGAAAACGGGCCAAATAGTGTTTTGAAATTACTATTCACAACCCACGAATACTATTCACATGCTGTTCAATTTGATTTTGGTTTGAAAACGACAAGTTTTGTGGGTTCTGTGTGGTTCAGATACCGAAAAATGGGTTTATGGAGCATTTAATGCAAAACCGGGCTCGGGTAATATTTTATATTACTATTTCAAATATTAGGGACCCATGTTCGTATTTATTACCCACGTATACTTGAAAATAATTATTCGAGTCATTTTGGGTCTCATGTGAGAAATTGGGCATTTTTTTTATAAAATTGGGCATGTGAAAGAAAATTATTGGTTTGTCCATTATGTCGGCCATCTGAATTGAAATATTTGGGCACGTGTTTTAAGTTTTGGCCTAACGTACTTGGCCAAGGTTTTTGCCCAATTGAAACTGATATTATTTCGTATGCCTGAGTGAAATATTTGGACTTATATTTGAAATGTGGCCTAATGTACTTAGCCGAAAATTTATGTCCAAATGAATTTAAAGGATTTTATTGCCTGAAAGGCGAGTGTAACAATTTAGATTCGCAAAATGAGTTGATTGGCTTGGCCATTTGGCCAGAAATATGGATTGAATATTTGGACTTGTATTTGAAATGTGGCCTAACGTACTTGGCCGATGATTTCTGTCCAAATGAATTTAAAAAGGGGTTTTACTGCCTGAAAGGCGAATGCGACGGTTTTCGCATGTTTGATTGTATATCATTGTGACTTGGCGTAAAATGTAGCCATGAAGTCACCTAGCGTAAAATGTAACCATTGGAGTAAAATATAGCCATAGAGGCGTAAAATGTAACCTCAGAGGTGGAAAACGTAGCCTCGTGCGCCCTGAAGCGTAAGACGCAAGGTAACTGGAGTGATAAGGTGCCAACCCGAGGCGTCTCATACGCGGGTTGCGACACGGACCTAATGCGCCTATATGACGCGGGTCAAATTGGCTGTTAAGTCGAGACTCAAAATTGAGCGTGCATGCATATGTATTTGAATTGATTATCCTGGATTGGACGTAGTTTCAAATTGAAAGTTTAAATTGCTTTTATTGTGCCCTTAACTGATTGTGTTATTTGGGTTTTTGTGTGGTCCTGGATTGGGCCTGTTAAAAATGCTTTATATGTTTGACCACCCTGTAGCGACTTTTCTAAATTTGAACTGCTTTTTGGCTATAGAATTTGGCTTGGTGATTTTGAGTACCTGAGTTGGGATCTGAGAGTTTGGTCTAGGTTTGTTTGGCGTCTTGAGGAGGAGATTAAGGGTTAGCTTGCTGAGATTTGTTCTTACGGGTGATTACCCTTATTTTTCAAACCCCGTCCGAGTAGCGAATATAATACGGGTAAGACAAAGAATCTCGAAGGAAAATGATCTAGAGACTAGTCTTTCCCTTGACCAGATGGTGGGACGGATGATGATGAGTAAGGTGGAGGTAGAAGCCCATTGGTATAAATTTGTGTGGTTTGCTCGCTATTTGAGTTGAGAAACTTGCCGACCTAAATCCTTTTATTGTAAAGGTCGAGCAATTGGTTGTAATGAGGTGACAAGAGCTTTGAATTGTGTATGGCATCTTCTTGAATGTTGTATAAAAAGGACATGCAATATAAATTGTGATTGGATGAATTGATTGGTCTGTCTCTCTCTTTACCCTTATTCGATGTATGAGATTGAAGGAGCTCGTTTCCGTTGTTACAAAAACTCTGAGGTCGTTTGGTTACGACGAGTTTCCTGAGCCGTCGTAGTAGTCAACCGTTCGACCGTACAGGTATAACAGGGATGTCGCGTGGCTCATGGGGTTCGGGATGTGACAATATCTACATAATACGATTACTAGAAATAACGCTAAACATATGTGACTCTCTAAATGACATATATTATGTGACACGAATGTTATAAGATTGATTAGTCCAACACCTAAACGCAATCAATATGAAATCATATGACATTTTTATTGGCTTTTATTTAATGAGAACTATGATCATGAATTATGTAATTAACATGCATTGTCTTAAAAAAAATCCCTAAATTACAAATGTGTCGTAAGTTCTAAATATGTAGGTGCCATATGATGTGACGATGAGAAAATTTTATGATACAACGAAATATATGTCTTATCCAAAATTCAACAATAAAGTTCAATGACATATTATCTTAACACAATCAGAATTTATTTTAGCTCAATGAAGTCAAAATCAATTTGATTCCACGGCAATATTAGGGATCCATCCGATGCCCTAATGGATGGCAATCTTGAAGGAAAATAAATATTCCAAGACATGCAAACAATTAGAACATGCAATAGATGGACACGTAAAAAATCAAGTCAAACCATCCCAAAAAAACACGGTCCTACATTGATTTTTATTACCAACAATGGCGGATCGCCGGCGAATGGATGGCGAAAGGATGGCGGTGACGGTGGCGGATGTGTACTGGAGTACGGGCTGAAGAAAAGACCAATGGTGTTGAGGCACGACGGGACGAAGACTTGGTCGTCGTTGGTGACGGATCAACCTCAGGTGCGGCAAGTGCTGACCTTCACGATATGCTTTTCTTAGTCATACTTCAACAGGAATCACACAAGGGTCTTCCAAAAGTGGAATAAGTGTTAGACAGACGTTCAATAGATTCAAAACCACAAAACCCACAACGGACGCTGCTTTGTTCCTTCAAGTGTGGACAAAGGCAAAAGAAAACAAATTCACCGTTTTTCCCGCAAAAGCTCACTGGGTGTTGCTCCAATTATTGGCTCTTTTTTGAAGTATTGCTGATTATCATGTCTTTTCACTCTACTTTTATATCACTGAGTCTCCACCGTTTTCTTGTTCTTTTGTCTTCCACTCGCGGTGACTTCTCGCCTCGTATGAAATGTGTAATATGTGGACGTCTGACTTAATTACACCTCTGATAGATATTCTGCAGAATTTTAATTCCTCTCACCGGCGCATAATCAAATTCAGCCACATCCGGCGAAAAACTTTCAGCATGATCATCCCGGACTGAAACTTCAGCATTCCAATCCCACTTAGCTTCCTCGTCAAATGTTAGGCTCCAAGAGACAGAGAACTTTTTAGTTATGGGATTATACACCCTATACCCCTTGGTATTTGAACCATAACCAAGAAAGATACATTTCTCCGCTCTTTGGTCAAGTTTGTCACGTTTTTCATCCGGAACAAAAAAAATAACAAATGCAGTAAAAAAACCTTTAAATGTTGAGCCGAGGCTTTGGTGCCGGTCCATGCTTCAAACGGAGTGATTCCCTTCAACACTTTTGTAGGAAGCAAATTTAGAAGATAAACTGCAGTGTTCGCCGCCTCTGCCCAAAATTCTTTGGAAGAGCTTTTCTCAAACATTAAACATCTTGACATATCCATTACAGATCGATTCTTCCTTTCACTTACCCCATTTTGCTGCGGGGTATACGGCACGGTGAATTGCTATAAGATACCAGCTAACTCACAAAATTTCTTGAACTCTTTCGACGTATACTCATTGTCGTTGTCCGATCTTAGAATTTTAATTTTATTGCCGGACTGATTCTCGACAAACTGTTTGAACTTCACAAACTCTCCAAACACTTCTATTTTGTGCTTCAAGAAATAAATCCAACAGAAGTGCGTGAAGTCATCAATAAAAATAAAAAAAATACCTACTTCCGCTGAGAGAAGATATGCTCATCGATCCACAAACATCTAAATGAATTAACTGCAGTTTTTCAGTTAACTTCCAAATGTGTTCTCCAAAAGGCATTCTTGACTGCTTCCCTAACTCACAAACAGCACAAACGTCAACACAATGACTCATAGCCGGTAAGTTCTGAATCAACCTATCTTTATGCATGAGCTCGAGAGTAAAGAAACTGATGTGTGCCATCCTTCAATGCCACAGCCGAGTTTCATCCACGTTTGCAGATAGTATCATCGAGCAAGACTTAAATTCAATCGAAAAGCATTTGTCCCGCATTTTCACCTTCATAATCTCATTTCCTTCAACATCGGACACCGAGCAGTGCATATCTTCAAAGTGCACCAAATATTTTTGTTCCAACAACTGACCTAAACTCAAGAGATTTTGACATAAGTCAGGAACAAAAAGAACTTCAGCAATCCTCTTAATACCTAATGGAGTCTCGATGATAGCCGTTTCCTTGCTGATAGCCTGCAAAAATTGCCCATTACCAATTTTTAAATTGGTCGAGTAGGATTTATCCAAGTCGGCAAACAACTTCTCATCTGGAGAGATATGTTGAGTACATCCACTATCAATTAGCCACGAATCCACTCCATAATCTGATGCAGAAAAAGTTGTCGAAAACAATCGATCTTCTTGTTTAGGCTCATTTTCAGTTAATTGAGCCTACTCAACAAAAACAATCTTCTTCTTCCTACAAAATTTCTCACCGTGCCCGGGTAAATTGCAATGTTTGCATTTATATCCCAGTTTAAACCAACAAAACTCCGTAGTATGAGAGGTCTTCTGACGGTGAGAACAAGGAGCGAACTCCCTTTTAGTTTTTTTGTTGTCCCACTTTCTTCTTTTAAATTTCTTTTCAAAAACACCTTTCTTTGCTTCACTGCTGGAACCTTGTTTATCCTTCCCTTTCACATTCATCAAAAATGCACCTTCGGGCTCCTCCTATCTTATAGCACATCTTTGTTCCTGTGCCTGCAAAGAACTCAGTAACTCCTCGAGAGTTAGCGTAGATAGATCCTTTAATTATTCCAGAAAAGAGATTTTTGATTCGAACCCCTCCGGAACAGTAACCAGAATCTTTTCAATAATCCTTCTATCAGGCAAGTCATCCTGTAACAGACGGATCTGATTGACAATTTTCATAACTCGGTCAACATACTCCTTAATATTCTCAGAATCATTCATCTTGAGAAGTTCAAATTCTCTCCATAAATTCAACAATCTCATCCTCTAATTTCTTCCACTGCCCTAAAACATCTGCTTCGACTTATCCCACACTTCCTTCCCCATTATGCACGTCAAAATTCTTGCAATCACCCCGTCAGATATGGAAGCATGAATAGCAGCTAACGCCTTGTAAGGCTTTACAGATTCTTCACTGCGCCTTTAGCTGATTAATTGTGGGATTTGCAGGTAAAGCTCGAGGCTCCACAACTTGATCAATGATCATCCAGAGATCTTGAGACTGTCGAAAAACCTTCATCTTAACAGCCCAAATTTGATAATTTTCGCCGTTAAAAGGTTGCGGAGGAGATACGGTGTAGTTGCCGGCAAAAGACATGACTGGGTTTCTTCGAAAAGGGAGGAAATAATTGGTAGTGAATTTCTATTTTTCTCATAGTCCCTCAAGAAGAAGGCTCTAATACCATGTCAGATTAAATCAGCAGAAAGGATCGACGAGAAATGCAGTAGGATGAAGAGGAAAAAAAACAGAAGCAAAGGGTTCAGTTCTCTTTTAAAATTCAATAGAAAAGCCAAGGCTCTTTAATAAAAATAGCAGAAAAAAATAATAATTGCTGCAACAAACCAGCAGCAATGATTCCTAAAATCACTCTAACAAAACAATTAGATTGACTAGTTCAAATTTATTCAAACATAATAGCTAAAAATATTAATAATAAATTAATTCCTAAAAAACCTTAATTTACTAACATGAGTCTCCACCGTTTTCTTGTTCTTTTGTCTTCCACTTGCGGTGACTTCTCGCCTCGTATGAAATGTGTAACATGTGGACGTGTGACTTAATTAAGGCACAGAAAGTGATTGATCAATGGTCATGAATGTGAGGTTCGTGCTGTAATATGGTGGTCGCAGACGGTGGTGATCACGGATGACCTCGTTGGCGAAAAGCGATTGATCAAATATTTTTTTAAAATTGATGATGTATATTGCTTTAAAATAATTAGTTAATAATGAAAGATATTTTCATTATCGATAACAGTTTGTGTTGAATGCGAGGTCCGGTGATCACCAATGGCTGGTAGGAGATTCTCAAATCGATGGAGGCTGAAGTTTCAACCACCAAGACTTCTCTCTCTCTCTTCTATTCCAGCTTGTGAATATTTTTGGCTTCATCATATTTTGCTCTGCCCATAATATTCCTTCCTCATTCCTTCTATGGCCAAATTCTCAAGATCTCTACGCAATACTGCTCTCCAAGTTTTTATCTCAAAAATACTTTCCTTATGATGACCAGACCAATTTACCAATTTAAATAGAATTTATTTAGTGCGGAGGCAGTATTAAAAAAATGTCCCAAATGCCTAAATGCAACGCAAGTGCGAAACCGTGGTAATGATTTCTTGTTTAGGGTCGAGGTTGACTCCTTTACGTGTCTCGCAAGTTTCAAACAGGAAACATGCTTTCAACGTCATTGATTCTGGACGTGATGCTCCCAAAAGTCAGGATGTTACACAGAAAACATCCTTAACAGATGACCAAATTAGAGTCTCAAAGCAAGATTTAACCACGGGTCAAACAAGATGAGATATCTACGACAAAGAAAACTGCAATAACAACGATAAAAAAAAAAAAAGGATAACCTTGACGATTGTACCGCCGGCAAGCAGTTCAAAAAAGTTGACAAGGGCAATGGAAGCAAGACCAACAGAGAAAAAAGCCATAAGGGCAAGAGGAGTGACAATTGCCCACAATTCTCGCACTAACATGTGGTTAAATCTTGCCCTAACTGATAGTTACCACAACACGAAAGAAAATACAACGCACATGATAGTGCAGTTACCCACAACCCTTGCACTAACAGTGTAATCAAGAACATCTCTAAGAGACAGACCATCGGAGAAAACCAATTTATCCCCTAGCAAGCTGACCGTCTTGAAGATGATCCGATAAACATTGTCAGAGCACGGCGTAGTTTTTCAACAATCGTCTCAATTGTCGGGCAGTTCTCATTTTCTATCTGCAAGTAATATAGACGAAACAAGATTTCAATATAACTGCAGATTAAATTCCATAACTCAACTCTAAATAAGAAGAGAATCATTTATACAGCAGCATGTCAATAAATCCAACATAAATGAAACTAAAAATGGATTGAACATGCTCTAAAAATTCGTGCACATGCAATATGCGATTTTTAAGAATCGTTTCCTTTTGCAAGGGGAAGTAGTAATCTTCACGCGTTTATCAATATTAGATGTTAAAAACGAAATGTTAAAGCTTTTGGGGTATAACGAAAAGTGACGCTAAAGCTCAAATAATTATCCAGGAACTGTGTTGCCGAGATTAAAAAAATTTCAAAGCCGAAATCAAAAAACCAAGAAAGGGAAAAATCTGGATTACAGTTGGTTTCCAAGAATATCTAAACAGACAATTTGCTCTCAAGAAAGGATCAGAATGTGCAAAAACGTCCGCAGTAGTGGGAAATTAGAAACCAATTGAAGCTTTAAAAGGCTAATTTTCTTTAAAATAATTTGAAGAAATAGACAATAATTACCTTGGCCATAATTGTGACATCCAAGAGTGAACTCCCAAAAGCTAGGACACTGATATTTAGATTTGTCAAGTTCATGCCCTCCATTTGTTTCATCACTTCCTTGATGCAACCCTCGTGCTTCTCGCACTGGACTTTGATCAAAACATTCTTCCCCGACACCCGTGCTTCAACCTCAGGCAGTTGCTGATCGATAACTTGGTCATACGACTTTTCTTCGGATGAAAAAGATACAATGCCAGCACCACGTTGGAGCAATGGCTTGTTCGTGAAGATCGCCGATTCTACGGTTCTTGTGGCCGCCTCTTCCTCGAGGATCTTCATGCGTTCCTCCAGTTGTTTCAAGTAGTTTATAGTATCTCCAAGGATAGAAGCCTTGTCTAGCTACGCAACCAGAACATTTATTAATTTTTTTAGCCGGAACAATGAAGGCTTATAATGTGACGAATTAGAAGACAATAATCTGGCTAGCATTTACAAAACGTTATGCATGACATATGACTTAAGTGATTGATTGTCCTTCCGATAGTCATAACAGGGAAAATTAAGCAGTAGAAACGAAATTCAAGGTTGCTTTTAAATCATGATGACAAAACTAAGGATCTAAATGTTTTAATCAATAAGAAAAAGGTTTTCGACAACCTCTGGACAAGTTCAAAGCACAGTCTATCAAAATGTAAAAGATATTGACTTATGCAGGCTATACATATCGAAATCGACAGATGATAAATGCATAAAACCTTATCAAATTATGAATGCGTGAATAGTCTCCAATACTATTTTAATACGAGAATGAATATACAATAACCAACATGGTGCAAATATGTATCAGAACAATCTAAATCAACTCAATCATTCTCAAGCTTGGGCAGTTGAGTGATTTGTCAGAATGAATTCCAGCTTAATGATACTTGACTTTAGCAACCCTTTGCCCATATGTAGTTGGTTATAAGTTTAAAATGATAATCATGACTCACTTAAATTATCTATCACTGATTTACAATTTTCTCAGAATATGGGCAATATGGGTCATTTTTAATTTTTCCTCCTTAAGAGAACACACCCAAGTTCTCATGAATGTAATGGATTGAATCTAATTTAATTCATTAACCACCAAAAACCCATAATCACAGGAAGAGAAAAGATCTCTTCCTCACATTATTTGAAGTCAGCAACTGCTTTCTACCTTCTATCTGAGGTGCATTGGCATATAAGCTCCAATCGGTGAATCTAAAAGTTAGGTAGAATTATGAGACTGGTCTGCCACCCTCGATAAACGTACACCGAAAAAATCACATATGTCGTCCAATGTCAATTCAAGTGAAAAGCATATAAGGCCAGTGTCCAAGTACCCATTTGCCAATACCGTCTATGAGAGCTTTGACATGGAGTCCCGCATTAAGAAGCATATGAAGTTCATTTGATTCTTAATCATGGTTTCGTATGCACACCGTTTTGGAACTGCTGCTAGTTTTTAAGCCCACATTCAAAATGTGCATTCTGATATGGATTAAGAGTAGGTTTTGCTTGATGATGCATGGCTTTTTTAGAGTACTTGATAAACCCGGGGTTTACCTATCTAAGGTGTGTTTCCTTTACATAAATAGAAAGTAATTAACTCTTTCATAAATCATTATGCAAAGTCAAGCAATAAGCAACGAGCTCCTTCTTATTCAATAGTGAGGAAGATAAATGTCTGTCCTATTGTTTGTCCTCCAAATAATTAGTATAGCATAACTGTTATACCCCTTTCATTTCTGTAGATACATATATCCTGTCAAGAGGGTCATTTTTTTTTCCTCCGTTTATTAACAATTCAAGTATTAGCTTAATGTAAGTTTTTAATATTTGGTTTATGTTTGGACATAAAATTCTTCGAAACCCAATTACAATTGCTGAAATGAAACCAAGATCACGAACAATGATGAAGGCGGAGAAAGAACAGATATTGATCCTTCAGGAATTTTCACACAAAAGGAATTGATTTGGAGTACCTTTGCAAGGCCAGGAATGATGGCTGAAAGAGCAGCAAAGCGCTGGTTCAGCTTCTCCCGGCGCTTCCTCTCTGCAATAACGTGTTCTGGTCCATGCAAAGTTGTTCTACGACCACATCTTTTCATCTTCATCCCATCCCCATAATCTTGCAATTCATAGGTTCCTAAAAAAATAATAGTAACCACAATAAAGACAAGCGAAGAGAAAAAAATTTCATTTCCATCACACCACCAAATAACTGTTTCGGCCTTCAACAATTTGTCAGTCCACAAGCCTCACTTACCGGGATATAGCCAAGCCATGTTTTGGGATAGATCTGAGTTCTGAAAGGATATAATTTGAGAATCTGACGATGGAGATAGTTTTGTTTGGGGCTTTTTCTGCTCGGTTGCGAAAGGGACATCGTGCAAGTGGCCAATGTTTTGAATTTGATCCGACGAGGAGGTTGACGACGAAGAAAACGAAGTAAATCGAGTAAAGCCAGACTCTGGGGGAGAGTAACCAAAGGGATTCATTTGATATTGATCCGTGAAGGCCGGATTTTCCGTTACCCTGAGAAAAATTCGATGAATGTTTCGAACGCTCAATCAGCCTAAAACTTCAAGATTCTACTAAGAAAACACTGTGCACTACCATAGGAAAATTGAAGAAACTCAACATATCAGAAAGTACTTAAGTATCAGAAATAGCATTATCATCCAAACCACAAATTTCTGTAGCCAAAAGAAAACGAAAGAAATCCCAAACAATTGAAGATGGGCTCCATTATGAAGTTTCGTTCCAACAAAAAGATTCAAGGTAGAAATTTCTAATGTTCTCTGTTTTCTGGAATAAGAAAACCCGAAATGCTAACATCAAATCGATAGATCCAAACCATTACCAGGTTAAACGAAAAAAGAGAAGAGGAGAGGAGAGGGGGCTGTTGTGGGGGGGGGGGGGGGGGGGGAGAGAGAGAGAGAGAGAGAGAGAGAGAGAAGGAGAAGGAGGTCGCCGAGGGTTTTCGTATTTTCTTGAAAAGCTGCGACTCATGAAGTTGCTGAGCTTTGCGTACCTTAGTTTTGTTTAATAAACAACTCACCACGAGGGGAGCGTTCTCGCCTAACATCGTTGGCGCATTTTGACTGTATTCCGCTTAGGGTTTCCACACGCACCCTATTTCTGTTTGTGGTAGAATATTAACCAAACTGGAAGATGTTCATGCATTGGACTTAACAAGTACTTTTATCTTCTGACCAATAATAAAAGTACTTTTATCTTCTTCTCCTTCTTTGGGTAACAGTCTAAGTAAAGATTATCTCTCGACGCAGGGAGAACGTGGAGCCCTGAGGTAGTAAACTTATCGACCTTCTTGTCATTAATATCCATGCACATTCTTTTGATTCCACCTTAATATACACTTTTCGAGTAATTTCTATGCCAAATTGAGTTTTCTGTCACCAAGAACAAGGGAAAATATAGCGCTTTTTTTTAAAATCCTCATCCATGTATCACCAAATAAATTATTGCACCAAGTAGTCGACCGTACGTGTCAAATATTAAAATGTGTTTATCCTTGGTGGAGCGAGCTTCTATGTGTGCATGAAGTTGCACTATTTTTCATTGACACTACATCAATATTGTGACCGATACTACATCAACATTGTGTCCGATACATCAATGGTGATCCAAAGACATGATAATTATGCTATTAAATTACCCTTTTAATCTCAAGAAATAATATATATTCAAGGATGCCCCGACTATAGCTTATCGTAGTCATTACATGTATAATTTGTGTATTAAAGTGTCGATGGCATACAAAGACTTAAAAGGTTTACAATTAATCCTTTCCTTTCTTTTGATCCGACAACAATCAGTTATAGAGATGGAGTTCAGCTTTTTTTCATGTTCTAGTTGTTTTTATTTGAAAGGGGTGCTTCCAATATAAAATTCCTAGTTATCATACCAACCCGGATCTCGTTTAGATCGTGAAAGCTTCAAACATTTTCTAATGCAGGAGAATATATGAAGCTTCCATGGGACCTGCAATACCCCCATCGCATGGAGCCACGAGCAGATTTCTTTATGCTTTCTTTGAAAGCGACTGAGGAAAAATTGGAAAAAAAAAATTTAAAATAAAGTCAAAGGAAAGGATAGAAAAATCAATTGCAAAGTGAAAAGGATGGAGAAGATCCTTGATAGTACTCTCTTTTTATTTGATAGGGAAAATGTAAAGAGAAAAGAAATCGGCAGTAGGATAAAAATATGATGAGAAAGGTAATCTTCCATTAAGCAGCAATACGTTCTTATGTGTAACTAAATGAAGAAAATTCATAATTTTCAGTTAACTGACTTTTCTTACAAAAATTTCACGGACTATTCTCGCAATATATTTAGTCGATGATCATAAAATAGGACCTTTCAGATCATTCCATATTCCATATTATTTCTTTGAAGTGGGCTTTTTCGTCATCCAAAAAAAGAGAAGAAAGAAAATCAAATCTCTCTTATTAATTACGCTAAACAAGAGTGCTTCCTTATCCCCCTTCAACCCAGAACCCGCATTAAATATTTTGCCTCCCGGTGCTTGTTAGTAAGTCATGCGATGAAATATAAAATTAAAAAAAATGACACAAATGATCCCGAACTTTGGCTTAATGTATAATATGGTCCATAAATTTATAAATTTTTTCAATATGATCCCTAAACTATAGCCTATTATGCAATGTGGTCCCTTAAATTTTAATTCATTCAATGTGGTTCATACAATTTTGATACATGTTTAATTTCGTCCTAGAATTATGAGAAAATGTTCAATTTCTTTAAACTTAAATTAATGAATGGCTAATATTGGACATTTTCATATAGTTCAAAGACTAAGTTGAATATATTCCAAAAGTTTAAGGATCATATTTGACAAATTGAAAGTTTATGGATCATATTGCACATTACACTAAAGATCAATAGCGACATTGACCAAAAATAAATTTTAGAGATCATATTGTATATTGAGCCAAAGTTAAAAGAAGATTTGTGTCATTATAAAGAACAAAAACAATAAACAAACAAATGAAAACGAGAGTGTTTTCTCCTCTACATGCTTCTGTATATTTATTCATTAAATAGCAATTTCTATTCCATATTGCATATTGAGCCACAGCTTAGAGATGATTTGTGTCATTATAAAAAAAATGAACTAAAACAAGAGTGTTTTCTCCTCTATATGCTTCTTTCACTTTTGAAATGCAATTAGAAAACTGTATATTTATTCTTTAAATAGCAATTTTATTTTTCACATCCTTTTTGAATTAGTGTTAAAGGCTTTGAGGTGGTGTATGTCAAGAAGGTATACCCAACGATAAAGTGTTACCCTATTGCATGTTAAAGGTGTCAAACGAGTGGGTCATATCAAAAATAGTCCGGCAATATTGATCCATTTAACCAGTTTTAACCCATTTCCATGCAGCACAAATCTAACGGCTCATACCTAACCCAACTCAACCAGGATCACTTAAACACTTTTATATTTAACCAAATTATTGAATACTTGTCTCTTACCGTTTGTTTAAAAAAATTATATTGCTAAAATATTTCCATGCGATACAAATCTAATAGAAAACTTTTTAAAATTTATTTTTTAAAATTTTTTAAGGAATTATAAAATTTTATTTTTTCTATTTTATTTTCCTTTTTACCTTTGAAATTCGGCTACAGGTTTCCACCTCTTGGACATTTTTTTATATTTTTAAATTTTATTTTTCTTTCTTTCTTTTACTTATAAAATATAAATTAATATAGTTGAGGTCCATTTACAATTGGAGTTCTTTTCATTGCATGATCCAATCTAACTAATGACTTAATGGGTCAAAAAATGGGTTCAACTGTGACTCATTTTTTACCCATTTGATTTAAACTTAACTTTTTGGATTCATTTGTATTCGTTCCTTTAAAAACTTACATATCATATACAACTCATTTACACGAAATATGAGTAAAAAATGGGTCATACCCCCATATTGATGGCTCTACTCCATATATAATTAAAATGAAATGGGAATTGGAAGTGCATGTGGTAATGCAAATCAACTTCAATCGAATCGGGGCACCATGTCAATGGCGACTAGTTGAGCCTAACCTGAGATGTATGCTCCAACGGGAAGGTCAATTTCAAATTATGTCCGATGCCAAAATATTGTTTTCAAGAGACATTTTTATTCCTCTTTTGTGAGGAAAAAATGTCCGTGGAGTTTATATATGTTGTAGGGTAGTCAATTCAATCATTAACTTTAAAATCTTGTGACGATTTTATCAATATAATTCTTCCAGTCAATTTTAAACAAAAATTATTAAGGTGAAAGACGGTCATTTTATGTGACACAATAGATGTTGATGTTGATGTTCTTTGCACTTTTTTTAAATTTTTTAGAAAATTTTATTTCTCCCTCTTTCCTTTTCTTTTTCTATTTACCTTTTCTTTCTTTCTTTTACCTTTTCTGTGTTTTTTTTTTGGCCAGAGGTCAGCGACGTCGACCATAGACCTCGCTAGCGATCGCTAGGGCTCAATGACCATAGAGGAGAAGGGGAAAACAAAGAAAGAAAAAAAAGAGAGAAACAATGCAAATATTTTTTTTATAATCGAGGTGTCCGCACGGCCGGCGAGCTTATGCTCAAACCAGCGATGAAGCATGACTAGTCATCGGGAGGACCCGCAGACCCCACAACCACGAGCCCCCGATTAAGTCATCTAACTCCGAGAAGTTTTGAACTAGGAACTCTCGTAAAAGAAACTGAGCGCAAACCAACTCGACCACCAGATGTAAGTGAAACAATGCAAATATTTTTTTAAGGAAATTACAAAAATCCTATCCGTCAGCTCTTGCCGTGACGTCGACAATCGACGCTAAATAGGCTGCCACATCAGTGATTTCTGATCAAAATTAACCAGAAGGGCTATTAAAAATTCATCAAAATACTTATAACTAAATTGACCAAATTATAAATTTTAGGATTAAATTGGCCGGCAAACAATAGATTTAGAAATTTTTGGAGAATTATCCCTATTTTGTAGGAAAATTACCAAAAAATTCATAAACCTATTACAATTGTGTCAATTAAATCCTGAACTTTATTTTTGTCAATTAAGTCCTAAAAGTTTTGCAATTATGCTAGTTCACTCCACTTTGCCGACCGGCGCTGACATGGCGCCACCAACGCTGATATGGTTAATTTTTAAAAATATTTTAATGTTTTTATTTTTATTTTATGCTTTCTCCTTTTTCTTTTTCTTTTTCTTTTTCTTTTTCTACTTATTATAATGACTGGTGAGGGCTTCGCAACCCACCCCTGTCGCTGCACCTCGCAAGGGTTAGGGTTTGTGGTGACAGCCATGGCCTCACAAAGCACAACCACGAGCCAAGGCAAGGGTTAGGGTTTGTGATGACAGCCTTTGCCTCGTGAGGCACGGCCATGGGCCAAGGTGGCCATGGCCTTGCTAGCTACAAGCAAGGCTGTCTTCACCGATGACCGGCAATTCCATGGCGAGGCTGCCCTCACCCAGATCTTGGCGAGGCAGCCTCACTTGCGACCGTGATGGCCTCACCCTGTTGTGGTAAGGCTGAGCGGGAGCCGCCAAGCTTTCACCAGCCACAGTAGAAGTAGGAAAGGGGAAAAAAAGAATAAAAAGGAGAAACAATTAAAAAAAAAGTAAAAAATATATTAAAATATAATTAAAAATTATTCATGTCAGTGCTCATAACGCTAGAGGTGAGCAAAAAAATCATGATCCAACCAAATCGAACCAAAACATACTGAACCGATTGATTTTAGATGGAATTGGCAGGTACAGATCCAATTTCTAGTTTAAATTTTCTAGAACCAAGAGATACTAGTTCGATTTGCTATCTCAAGTGGGAACCTTTCAACCGGCCCAACCGAATTGGTCCTTTTATATAATATAAATATGTATTCTTTTAATTGAAGCCATCTCCCTTAAAGGGCCAAAGTCCAGGCCCATTCGGAAAAAAAAAAGTCTAGACCCAACTTATTTTTATGTATAATATATATTGTACACTATGAATACATTTGAAAACTTGCGTTAATTAGTTAATCAACTACTATTGCCTTGTTCACGATACTCAACTCCATTGCTAACAATCATATTGCTGCCTGAAAAGACATTTTTCTTAAGTTTTTCATATGATAAAAATACTGAACGCAAACGTGCGAATATACTGTCAAAGTGCCAAGTTGAGCTCTTCTCCTTCAATAGCTAGAAATTGATTCTATTTTCTTTTTTAATCGATGTGATGCTCGGTAGGACTGTAATCAAGATCCAACCCAGAACCGGACCAAACTAGTAATTTGATTCTCAAGTGGATTCATGAAACAAGCGGATAGTTCACTGTTCATATTTTGCAAAAGTGTGGAGCAAATAACAGCTGAAAGCATCTAAGTAGAAAGCCCACCCCAAGATAAGTGCTCTCCTATTCTAACCACACATCCTGCAACCAATCATCCCTAGACAACGCCACATCAGCACCAGCCAATAAAATGGATTGAATTGTCATAATTACAAAAGATTTAGAACTCAATTGACCAAAAAAAAAAATTTAGGATTGAATCAATACAATTGCAACAGATTTATAATTTTTTTTATAATTTTCCCCTCTTTGTGAATATAACTTAAACGGTTGAATTGATTTCAAATCATGGTATCAATTTTAAAGAATATTTCGCATCAATTTTGAAATAATATTTCATCAATTTGGAGACACCGGCACAAAGATCAAATTATTAGAAACTCATAAAATACCCCCCAAGTCTCGCAAACCAATTAAGTTCAGATTTTTTTGTGTGTTCCTAACTCAAAGTAACTTGCATGTAGTTTGTAAGAACGAATGACTTCCGATTTGTTAACCATGAGTTCCACTACGCTTCATCCAGCTTCGGCGACCTTGGGGTTTGTTTCTTTTGTTTAAATATGAGTAGCAAGGATTGCAGTATCTGGAAAGCTTAATTAGTGAATGACCGAATAACTGCCCAAGGGAGAGATCATTGGAAATCGAAGATGACTACTAAGAAATTCGTAGTTTGCGTAACTCAATCTCGGTCAGATTCTGACATCACCAATTTAATGCATCTTTCATCTTCTACCATAAGAATAGTCGTCCGCCCAATATAGCCCACATTTAAACCTGATGTCAAATGAGCACAACACAGAAGAAGCTAATCCATTTTGCCTGAAGAACAGCATGAACCATTCATCATGGAAGATCACGGATATCATTTCCGTACGGAAAATCGAAAACAACAGTGGCAAAAACCATGGACATCACTCAAATGCTTAGAAAGCCCAAGAGGACTCATTGTTGGTGAAAAAAAAAAAGAAAGACATGGAGAAAAACAGTTTCATACATCACATGATTGGCTAAAAAGAGCAGCTCTGACAACGGCACCATCCTAGAGAACAAAAATGAGATAATCGAACGAAGAACTGCATCAGATAGGTAGTTGAGTATTGTCGAACTAGATGACGATAGTAAAAACAGCTATTAAACCCTCATTAGAAAGGTAGTACTAAACTTTTTAACTTGAGATAACAACAAAAACCGTCGTAAAGACAGTAAGCTACTCTCCTTAACTCACCGTGAGTTATGTTTAGTAGCACAAGGATAGCATGCAGCTATTTGGAAATATGATTACCCTTGCTCAAAACAAGGTAAGACCAAGAATTTGTCAACAAGGCACCGTTAAAACAGAACACTAATCACAATCTCAGATCATAAACTGCCAACTCAGCAAAAGTCAAGCGAAATCTAACACAGTACATCTACATACGTTGCAGAATCATGGCGTGCAACTAAATTCAATAAGCCCAGCACTTTCAGTTTCAGGTTTACCTTTCAGGTCTTTCACTATGCAGCTTTTTCTTCTAATATCGGCTTCAGTTTTTCTCATTGTCGACACCTCAGTTCAGCCTCAGGGCAAACCTAATTACTTGCGTCGGAGGATTATTAAATACAAGTAACTTCCCAAGAGTACATCTGAACAACTTAATAATACCCTCGAATACAAAAGCAGTTAGAGATGTCACATACCCAAAATGGATATTGGAACAAACCACTCTGATTGACAGGGACCATGAAGAACATTATCTTTAGATGCATCTCGGAAGGGAAAGAAAAAAATATCTAACCTGGTTCAAGCTTTACATTATTACCGCATAAATAATAACCACAAAAAAGGTTATCCTAAAGAGATCAATCTCTTTCCTGTGTCCAGATCTTCACACATTTGTCATCGCCTAACGCTCCTGATGCAATCATATTCTCTGTTGGGTGACATGCTACCGATATGACCGCATCAGTATGACCTTCCAATCTCTGTACTACTTTCCTCGTCTGTAGCTCCCATAGGTATACACATTTATCCTCCGAACCACTCACAACATACTTCCCATTAGTCACTGAGAAAGAAGCAGAAATACAATATTTGGAATTGGCATGACCTGTATATGTCTTGATAAATTTTCCTGTGGATATGTTCCATAGTCTCTGCAAGCACAATATGATTCAAGTTAGCTGCCAGAAAGGGGCTAAAATGAGGAGACAAAAGACACAAATTTTTTCCTTTTCATCGTCCTTCCTTTTTGTGGTCATGACATTAGGCGAAAGGGGAAGGAACTGACCCATAAGTCAAGCTTGGGGAAGCTCTCATCTTTGAAAAGATTAACACCAGTTCCGAACACCTTTTCCCTAGAGTTCTAGTATTCAATTATTCATTGGACGATGGTTGCCCTAGTAGGGTTTTTTCAGTAGATTGTAGGTATCAAGGCATGTCTAGAAACAAAGAAGAATGCACATTTTCTGCAATAAAAGGAAAACAGAACCTAAAAGAAAATATACATGTTTCGAGACAAAATAGCAGGGGAAACCAGGACATAATCCCTCAATGCCATCCATAACTGAGCAGATGCAAGTACCGCCACAAAGCTAAATTTTGATCACAGCTAGAACAAAGGAACCGATCAGAAGTAGATTTTTCTAAAGCTGCTTTCAACATAATAGTGAAGAACCAAATTGACACAATGGAGCAAACAATTACATCTGAAAAAAGTTTCACACATTAAAGTTTGGAAGAGCTCTCGAGTACAGAGGTAACTCAAATACTCCTTCAAGCGATCCATAATCTGAAAATGATACTAAAAGGAAGTCATTTGCACACAGATAGTTCCTCTGTTTTTCATTATCAGTATTTCCATTCCCATGGCGTGATATATGTATTCTTTTGCCTTTCAATGATGAACGTCGCCTTGCCTAATGCAAGGAGGATAAAAGGCACAAAGTCCACCGCCAGCATTACATGTGCAGATAGAACACTCATCTCAAGCTTGACTAGCTAACCCCTTCAACCTTGTACACGGAGTGACAAGACGAAGAGACAGCAACAAGGTAGACAAGTGCACAAAATTTCACCTTCTAGAACCTAAGTAGAATCATACAATATCAGCCTAAAGAAACAAACTTTAGCATCTAAAAGCTCCACTATCAGTCCATCAACTGAAACAGACAACCAGAAAAAGCCCTAATCGCATCACCAGCACATTCCCAGAATCTTCCACCAAAACCCCACCACAAAATCTTTGGCATTTCAATCGAATTAAAATAAAGGGAAAACAGTACAAGCTCGAGACATTACCAGAGTATTATCGAGAGTGCCCACGAGGATGAACTTGCCGTTCGGCGAGAACTTGACGAAAGAGACCGGAGGGTTCTCATCGTCGATGAGGGTCTTCATACAGTGCCCAGTAGAAGCGTCCCAAATCCGGCACAGCCCGTCATAGCTGCTCGAGACGATCATGGTGCCGCCGTGGTTGAAATCGACGGCGGTGACAGGATCGGAGTGGGCGGGCAGGACCTTGAGGCACTTGCCGCTCTTGACGTCCCAGACGCGGACGGTCTCGTCGAAGGACCCAGAGACGAGGAGGTTGGAGTGGGGGTTGAAGTTGACGCAGAAGGCGTAGTTGGTGTGGCCGTGGAGGGTCTTGAGGAGGGTGCCGGTGGGGACGTCCCAGAGGCGGAGGGTCTTGTCGTCGGAGGCAGAGGCGAGGAGGCGGGTGTCGCCGGAGAAGGCGAGGTCGGAGACGCCCTGGGAATGGCCGTGAAAGTCGTGGAGGGGGGAGAGGGAGGCGGTGGAGTAGGCGCGGAGGGTCTTGTCGGCGGAGGAGGAGGCCAGGAGGTTGCCGTCCGGGGAGAACTTCACGGCGGAGATGGCAGCCTTGTGGCCGGTCAGGGTCTTAGCCAGGGTGTAGGGCTTGTAGGCGGAGGCGGCGAGGTCGTCCGCCTCCGCCGTGGCCGCGGCAGTCGACGACGCCATTCGTTCTCCGGCGACCGATTTGGAGGGCGGCGCGACTCGATGGTGTTAAGATTCGAGTACTGGGAGAGCGAGAGCTACAGGGGAGACGTAGGAATGCGGCTCCGTTAAACCCCGACAAATCTCGCATATATATATATATATATATATATATATATTATATATTAATTTCCTCTCTCGGTTTACGAAGAGTGCAAGACTTGCGAAATAGAAAAAAAAAAATTAATATCACGAAAAACCTTAAAATGATATATTTATAATAAATTTAATCTAATTATTTTTTTATTATTAAAAATTTCAAACTAATACACTTGTGATAAATTTATTTCAAATTATTTTTTTAACCACCAAAAACTATAAATTTGTACAACTATGGTAAATTTACCATAAACTAATATTTTTATAATGAAAAATCTCAAATGAGTACATATGCAACAAATTTACCATATGTTAATTTTGTTAATTTGAGTTAATATCATGAAAATTTTCAAATTGATACATCTATAACAAATAGATGATAATATATGCACCTGATAATTAACACATGTCATCCAATTCAGCAATTTGATGATAAAATTTAATGAAAACTGTAAATTTATTACAAGTATATCGGTTTGGGATTTTTGGTGATCAAAAAAATAATTTGAAATAAATTTATCACTAGTATATCAATTTGGGGTTTTAACCCCCAAAAAAAAATTACAAGATAGGATTTTGATGCTTGTGCAGAATATGATCTGAATATGATTGATTATTCATTGAAATTAGAGCTAAACCAAGGAGAAAAAGATGACGCCTATGGAGGTCCAGTACCCGGACTTCGAAAACTATGTTGACGAGCAGCAGCTAAGTGCTAGAACGAAGAGATCGATGTGACGACTGAGCAATGGAGTCAATATAACCGTCAAAGTAGTATGACCGACGTAACCATAAACTAGTTGAGTCAATATAAATGTTGAGTAGTGAAGTCGACAAAATCCTAAATGTAATCTGTTCCGTTCATTTCATGAGAGATCTTAGGTTCAAAACTTCTCGGAGTTAGTTGACTTAACCGGAGGCCCGTGATTGCTAATTCTTCATCTGCTTATGGTAAATCAAAAGGTAATCTCTCGCATTCTGCTAGGGAAGAAATTAGAAAAACGAAAAACCCTATAGGTTGACGCCACAAATTCCATTCCCAAAAATGTAGGGTCTGCGAGTTCTCCCGAGTACTAGTTGTGCTTCACCGCTAGTTTGAGCACAAGCTCGCCTGTCGCGCGGACGCCTCGGTTATCAAAAAAAAATATCAAATGTAATCGTTTAATGCTGCTGAACCATAGCCATGTAAAGCATGTTTATTTTTTTTTAGTAACGGTTGATTGTTAGATATAAATACCGATATTATACCGTGTGTAAAGCCTGCCTAATTGATTATAAAACTTGAAATTCTTTCTAGATTTTTAATTATTTTCAAGAGAATACACACATACATATATATATGTAACATAGATTCTGAAAATGAGTTGGACTCCTTATCATTTCTGCAATTTACATTAGTGGCAATCATTGTTCCCAATGTTCATGCTTAAAATTTCTTGTCATTTTCTTGTTCTAAATCAACAACGGACCATGCAACCTTTGTCAATTCACATCTATTGACCCATTACACTTAAAAGGATATTGTCTTTTCGGTGGAACACGTTTATGGATGCACGACAACATGATAATATGTAAAAAAAAAAAAAACTTTGCAAAATTGATGCGAGAGACCACTTGACATTTTTGCAAGTAAAGGGAGATTTCGGCCACAACATTATCCAATAGGTCCACTAAGGAGAATGTATGGAAGATGTTGAGCAAAGGAGCCAGCAGAATCAAAGGCTGGAAGGATTTTTTATTTTACTTTTTAAAATTTCAGTTGTTTCCTAGTTCGAGTTTGTTTCCTAATTTGATGTTTCCTAGTCTGGGTTTCCTTGTAAGAAGCATATTAGAGAGTTGGTAATATATGAGAATTTCTATCAAGTGAGTGATTCTTTCAGCTCTTTATCCAATTTCTAGATAAAAAAAAAACAAAAAACCTTACAAGTTCTTTATCCTTCGCTGATGGACTAATCCTTATGCATTGGTAGTGAACTCTAATATCCATCTAGTTCTTTATCATTAACTGATCGAGTATTCTTTTATGTGTTGGTGGTAAACTCTTCTATTCCCAAGTTAAGCAAATACTCTTTTTTTTTCTGGTCTAATCTGTTTTGAGTTCTCAACCAATCTCACCATGCATGAAAAAAATCACGTGTAAGCATTCATTATAATATGAAAACATGACTTATAGGATGATACCACGTGAACAAATGGAATGACATGGCAACATGACGTGTAATGTGACACGGCATAGACATGCGAGGTGTTACGCAAGCTGAGACTATACGGCATGGACATGGAGGATGCATGACATAGACAAATAACATGGCGTGTATATGATGACGCGGCATATCCGGCAACATGGGATATCATGCCCGATTGTGACCAAATGAGGAGGGAAGATGGAAGAAGGAAATGAAAAAATATTGGCGGAAGTAGAGAGGAATTCAGCTAGCGTTGGAGCTTCCAAATCCTTTCGAGTTCATGAAATACTCTGCGATTCTCACAAACCAATTTAAGTCCCAGGATTTTGGCTTTATGCAGGTGGCTGCCTGTACAAAGTTGGTGGGATTCAATTTCGCTCTTCTTTCCGGTAAAAGAAGAAGGCAATGTCCAAAGTCCGGTCTCTCACCGGCGGTTTCTGAATCTGAACTTGCAACTTGAGATTTGGGGGAAAGAAGAATATGGTGGAGATCTTAATTGTGGATGTGGTCATTTGGAGGATAGTGGAATCATTGATGCTAGAAAGACATTGCCAAAAAAGTTCTAAACCTATTGCAATTATGACAATTCAATCCTAAGTTGACCATCTATTCAGACAGTCGAACGGTCAGCTATTCACCACAAATTTCTTTTGTGAAAACCGGATCGTTTGTTGATTCGGTTTCCACAATTTTGACTCCCACTTTTCCTTTTTTTTTTATACTTTTATGTCTTTTATTGAAAGTTCCAATTAGAAGATAAAATTATAAAAGGCCCACATAATCAAGGAGTTTGTTTCCGACAAAAAAATAAAAAGGTAGTTTGTTAAATATTTTTTCACTAATAATTCTAATTAACACAATGTAATTTTCTCTTCTTCTATTTTTCAGTTTCACAGTAGTTTGTTAAACTAGTGCATCTGAACTTTCTTGTAGAAGAAAACAATCCCTGATCACTTGATGTGCGTTGGGTCTCTAGTGAATCTAGATCACACGATACGATGTTTCCAAATTTTTCAATAATTATGTAGAATTATTTAAAAATATATGTCTTAACACTTGCCAATTGAATTAACTAATACAATATGCCAGAGCAAGGGTACGAGGAATTTCATTAGTTTTTACACTACTGGGAATCCGAATCAAACGAGTCATCATACGTATGCTCAAAATTTGATTTGCAATCAAGAAAGAATTGGGATCTTATGATGTTATTTATCATTCCCATAATTTCTTGATTATGCATTTAATTTCATTAGTTGTGATTTGCCAAGGTTTAGGTATTTTAGACTTAGTATAGTTTTGAAAATTTTGAAAAAAGACAACAACAAAAAAAAAAGTGTGAACACTTAGCATGGGCTTACCTCATAGGTTTAAAAATGAATTGAAAATTTGCATGAACACATTTAGAAAACATGCAACTTCGGTGCTGAAAATGCATCAGTGGAAATACTGACATAACTAAGTTCTCGGACCCTAGATTTCTTAAGTTGCGTAGAATCGAACGATTTCTCTCAACCATTCGATAAGATTTTCGATCCACCTTCCTCAAGAGCTTGTAATGACTCCATTTACATGTACATATATACATGCCACCATCACACTAAGATCGAATTTGATATTCCCTCGTTGCGATTTAGCATAGACCTAGAAGGGGCTCGATCTAATATAAAATCATATACCAACCCAACACGATCTCCCTTTTTAAGCTTAAGATGACACGTTATGACATTACAATTAAACAGAATAGTATGAAAAAAAAAATGTATATTATATGCAATATGTTATATAAGAGAATCAATATGAATTAATTTTTAATTAATTCAAAATATATGATAAAATTTCACAAAGTAACTATATAATTACTTGACTTAAATGACACAAATTAGGAAAAGAAATTATATTCGAAAATAAAAATTTTGTGCAGTTACCAAACATATTTATGTTCCAAAAATAGAAAATTTGCACAATTATCAAACACATTTTGATTCTCTAAAACTCATCTAGAGAACAAAATCAGAAAAAAAAAAATCATTATAATCAAAATCAGTTTTTAGGATCAGAATAGTTGTCATATAGACCCTTAGCTTGCAGGTGCAATTTCAAACGTAAAGGGAGCTAGGGCTAAGTTTGTAATACATGAGATTTCCTCCTCAAGGGAGTGATTTCATTTTATTTTCAATTCTTTATCCATTAATTTGGTGGAGAGCCGTAAGTTCTTTATACTTGATTGTTCCTTTAAACTTTGGTGGTAAGCTTTATCTATCTCAGCTTCATTTTCGTCATCATAAACTCCAATTTATATTTATTTCAAAATTCCGGCAGCTTCCTATTTTGATAGTAAATAAACAAGACACTCCATCAAGCACATTCTCGCAAGCACCTCTTCATACATTTTGTTCCTGTAAATACATAGAGCATCCTACACTTAGCCCCGACCACGAATTTCATGATCCCATCATTCCTATCACGCAACAATCCCTACGATTTAACTCAACCCAATCGACTGATGAAACCTAAGATGAGACTGAATTTTCAATTCCTCTAGCTGGAGATTTGAAAATGGAATTATGGCACCTTCAATGAATCTGCAACTCGTTTTATTAGAAGATTGAATCATATTATTGCCATCAGCCTGTTGCTGTAACTCTCCCTAAAAGCTTGATTGCACATTGGGCAAAGCATTCATAACTGTTGTTGTAACTTCCCCTAAAAACTTTCTATAGTGTTAAACTTCGTATCCTACTACGATTTTCTAATGCACTAGATACATGAAATGCTTGCTCCCATGGGACTCACCCTTGCCTTGCCCCTTTGCTGTTCCTAATTTATAGTTTTTAACCTCGGCATCACGACGGATCTACACTTGACAACTTACGAGATTCAATTTTGACTAACCGCACTTTAACCGAAGAATCTTCTTCCTTTCCTTACGAGAGTGATCGTCCAAGTAAACAATACTTTCAGCATTAAACGGGGCAAGTGCATGCATATATCCCTCATGCCTAAGTCGCTAAGTCAGTCGATTCACACATAAATGACAATAAAAGTATACTCATCGATTCTGGATGTGACGCTGCGGAAGGTCAGGATATTACACAAAAAAACTTGCATAACCACTTAACTCGGTGTGCTATCGAGTTGAAAACTTCGTAAAGACATCGTCTATTTATACAGACAAATAAGTGTGCATATGTAGAAACTTAAAAAGGGTTAATACCATGAAAAACCCCAAACTGGTACGCCTGTGACAAATTTACCCCAAATTATTTTTTTGACCACGAAGAACCCCAAACTGGTACACATGTGACAAATTTACCCCCAAACTGTTTTTTTAACCTCAAAAAACCCCAAACTGGTACATTTGTGACAATTTTACCCCAAATTAATATATTTGCGACAAATTTACCCTCTGTTAATTTTCGTTAAATTTAACATTAAATTACTTAATTTGATGGCATGTGGCACTTCACGGGTATACCGGTTTAGTATTTTTACCCTCTGTTTACCACAGATTTATCAATTTATGATTTTTCATGGTACCGATCCAATTTAATAAATGGTAAATTTGTCATAGGTATAATAGTTTGAGATTTTTCGTGGTAAAAAAAATTAATTTATGGTAAAATTGTCACAAATATACCAGTTTGGGGTTTTTTATGATTAAAAAAATAGTTTATGGTAAATTTGTCACGGATGTACCAGTTTGAGGTTTTTCGTGATAAAAAAAATAATTTGGGGTAAATTTGTCACATGTATACCAGTTTGGGGTTTTTTGTGGTCAAAAAAATAGTTTGGAGTAAATTTGTCACAGGCGTACCAGTTTGGGGTTTTTCGTGATATTAACCCAACTTAAAAAACCTGCATAAAACAGACAACAGATTAACCAAACCAGTATCTTTTTTTTTTAAAACTTTTCCTTTTGATTTGTAATGATGGCCTGGAACCTAGCAAACACAAAAGGAGGACATCATGAACCTTAGAGATAAATGGGTGTCAAAAACAATTTCTTGGTAATATCTGCAAAGAAGAGGAGCCTTGGCGCATCTGGTTAAGGTGTTGCCGTGTGACCTAGAGGTCACGGGTTCGAGCGTTGGACGCAGCCTCTTGCAAATGCAGGGTAAGGCTTGCCTCCATTCACCTATGTGGTGAGGCCCTTCCCCGGACCCCCGCCTCTCGGGGATGCTATCATGCACCGGGCTGCCCCTTTCTATCTGCAAAGAATGGGCTAGAAGAAATCTATGAAATTGAGTTACATTTGAATATCTGTCCATCTCTAATCCAAGCAATGGATTTTATCAATCAGTGAGACAAACACATGATTTACAAGTATACACAAACTATATACAACAACTGCATCTACAGTCTGCACACTGAAAAAGCCAAAAACATCTAACACGCCATTCCTCCTGAGAATCCAGATCTTCTCTCCTAACTTCTCGGCACTAAAGTAAGACTAAACTTTGCAATGCAACTACCTGAAGCGTGGCACTACAACCTGTATATACAATTGCTGGAATGAATAGAACAAAAGAATGATGAACGAGTGAATGTTTTTGAAGGGTAGGGCCAGAAGAAAATGAGACTACAAAAGCTTCAGAGGCAGCGGTTTAGAACCAGGGCCAGATGAATCGAACGCAACAGGTTCCTGGCTAGAATACGAAGATGATATAGGAGATTTATAGCAATTTAGGTTCTGTTTCTTGATGAAGGTCATCTCTTCTTTCCATGCCAGAGGTCTGTGCCAATGAGCTACAAGGAAGGAAAACTTGGTTTCTGCTGGAATGGTTTATGACATATGACTATTGCTTGCTTCTATTTCCATCACAATCCTCATGAAAATGCTGCCCAGAAGTAGCAACTCCTGAACCCTGTGAGAAGCTTCACTGTGGATGTAGGAAATCAACCAGAATAGATGGCCAAATTAGAGTCTCAAAGCAAGATGTAATCACGGGCCAAAAAAGATGAGCAGCCTACCACAAAGAAAACTGCAATAACCAGGACAAATAAAGATATCTTCATACTATGTTCCTCTTATCTTTTTCAACCAAGCAACAGTTTCTTGTCTATTCGGAAGTGACTTCTCATGATCATTCTAAGAGAGAAAGAAAGAGGATCTATACGACAGTTAATTTGAAGAGGACTACAACTGCAATCGGGTCAGCTTCACATCTGTATAAGCTGGAATTGTGAGAAAGGAGGTTTTAAGGCCAAATTATCAACAATTGTTATGTTAAGTTAATACTTATACAGGTACTAGATCTATTAAAATCTGAAGGGACAAGAGGAAAGAACAAGAAAGGGTTAAAACATGTTAGTAAAGGGGATTGATCTGTGGATTCGTACCTCATGCTGCTGCGCAAAAGTAACACCAGAAGATAAACGACTATGACAAAGTGAAGGCTGACATGTCACTTCTGGAGAGGGACGGCATGAACCTTGGCGATACACATCAGGTGTGCCAAAGCGTGACCTTGGCTTATGACAAACACAATGTTCAGGACTCTTACTCGACCTCAAATGGGTTGATTGTGATACATCATGAGATAGTAAGTAGTACGAACTGTGATGCTCCTCCCTGCACAAAGCACTCCAATTGCCCGAGGGAGTTGGCCCACTGTAGAAGAATTGATGGTGATTTAAGTTGCAAGATGATTTGGATAGAGAACAGCCCATGCATGGGGAACTTCCAAAAGGGAGATATCTGTGAGAAGCCACATTTTCCAAGTGACTATTATCTGATAGCCTCAGATAAGGTGTCATCATATAGTCTTCAATTGGTATTCCCTGCCAAACTGCAACATCCAACAGCCTTTTTTTATCAAGTGACTCGAGCCCCAGCCCCATAACCAAGTTCCAAAGATTTCTCTGTGCTTCTCGCTGATTATGAATCACTTGATCCCTCATTGCTATTTCGAACTGAAGCTCAGTATTTGACATCCCCTACATAATGGCACCACAACGATAAGGTTCGCACTGGTAGTTGATAGCAAGAGAGAGATGGAAGAAATATGAAGACTACTCGCAGTACTCTCACCCCGGCAACCCATTTAGATGGTAGCTGTAAAATGAGAATCTTTATGTAGCCATGCCTCTGCTATTAGGGTTTGGAGTTTAAAGAATTTTTTCGGAGGTAATCAGTTCATTAATTGCACATTCTTTTCTCTTTCCGCCTAAACTTTACTTACATAAAAATAAATTAACAACAAAAGACACATTGTACCCTAAGTGAAAAGTGTTGCCAATGCAGGATAACTCACCAAGAGCCGGTACTGACTAAGAATACGCAAGTATGTTTTGTTTCCATCGTAACTGATTGCTTCATTAATCTTCTCTTGTAGCTCAGATCGATGCTTCTCATTTGCCTCAATTTCCTAAAGAAGCAAAGGTTATATGTTCAAATGCAATGTACAACACTTAAATAACGTAGACAGTAGACACCTAAAGTAACAGTGACTGAGGAACCACCTTCTGATAATTGAAACCAGCTTCATCATTGTCCCTGATGTTATCGAGAATTACTTGTCGTCTAGCTCTCAAAGCCTCGACAACTGGACCATCCTTTTCAATTGCCTGTGACACAGGTAATCTATTAAATCTTAACAGAACTATTATTTTCTAACTAGCAACTCAGGAACAATGATCTTTGGATATGACAAATTCGTCAACTAATAGCAAATTTATTAGCCAATTATATATGTCTTCATCCATACAGTTCATCCCCATCTCATGTTACCAATAAATAGAATAAAAAGGCAAAGGCTGCTGTTAAAGCTAACATACAACAGACTTTCATGGATTGCAAATAAAATGAAAGTATCCACTTTATACATAAGGGAGCAAGAACCGTACCACGTTCTTGCAGGAATATTTCAATTAGCCCTCTGAAGCGGGCTTGTTTTCTCAGAGTACCCCCATGCACTTAGTTTTGTTTCAAATGGCCCCTATATTAGCAGAAGCAATGCTCATCGCCGGTGGAAAAGTGGCCGGCGTGAAGTATGTGCATCTTTGTAAAATTTTACATCAATTATAGGGGTATGTTCAAAATAACAAATTAATACATGAAATTTACACAAAGATTAATTAAAATTAACAACTACAGACCCTAGAGACAGACAGGCAGAGAGAGGTAGAGGGGTAGGGGGCAGCACAGGAGTCGGAGTCGTCAGGCACCAAAGAGGGTTTGGCATCCCTCGTGGTGCTTCACTTACAAGCTGCAGCAACCAAGGCCACAGATCACACCCATATGTTTTAAGCTTTAAGCTTGTCATGGCTGCCAAGCTGTAATAGTTTCGAGAGTGCAAAAAGGGAGATAAGATTTTAAAGTGTTTTCCCATCACAAGATAAACTTGAAAGATCTGGATTGATGGCTTTTGCCTAGAATTTTAAGTGTTGATTAATCATAATTTCAGTTTTCGAGCGCTGAGCACGTTCTTTTTGCATTCTCAAAGATCCAAATGTAACATAAGTGAGCATACAGGGAATTCGATGTCCATTGCCATGACGATGGACCATGGATGTTGACACAGAAATCTGGGAGAAGAGATGATGAGAAGGCGAAGGAAAATCTAACAAACTCTTGACAAAAGATGGTCAACCTACCCTCCATTCCTGCACTTCCATCACAGCTCACCAAACTCTATGTTTTCCATATGATCTCCGCCATGGCCACCCAATCATCAATACTTCTTCAATGGAGACAATCTTCAACACCCACCTTTGCCAAATACCACATGCACCAACCCCATTAATGGCCATCTTCTTCCTTCACCGGCCACTCATCAGTCATTATCTTCAGCCTTCACCCAATCATCAATGTGTTCAAATGTGTCTCGCCCAGCAACCTCTCTCTCATTCTCTTTGAGGGTGTGATATGCAGCAGTAGCGACTACAGCTCGTTCACCCAAAGCCAAAAAAGACACCAAACCCTCCTCATTGCGTGCCGACAACACTAACGCCATCTATTCCACCTCTTATTGTGACCCTCTCTATATCTCTCTCTTTCTAGGGTTTTTAGCTCAAAGTTTAATTCATTTCAAATTTCTCATATTAGTTTATGGACCAACAAACTCCTATGAATAATGCAAAATTGTGCACACCAGATGCACTTGCTCCACGGTTGGCCACTTCTCCACCAGTAAGCATACGGATACATATTCACCAAGTAATAATGGGACATTTGAGAAACAGCTAAGTTGAGGGAGCACATTGGGAAAACAAGCCCACTTCAGCGGGCTAATTAGACTTTTCAATTCATTTTGAGGTTGCCATTTAACTACCTGATCAGTCTCAACTAAGGAGCTAAACATGCTAATTCAGTTTGGGATAAACCAAACCAGCCAAAAAAACTTCAGGGTGGAAGTTGTCCAACCCTTAACTGAAAATCAAAATGAGATAAGCCAAAAGAACGACCGAACTTAATAGAAGACCACACGGAGGGATACACTGTTGTGAGCCTGTGAAAGTTGTGTTTCTGAGAATTCAAGTTGATGGTTTGCAGGAATAAGGGAAAGGTCCTGTTGAAGCGGGTGGTTTGACCCAGTCTGGTAATAGATAGCATCATATATTCGAACCTCAAATGATATCCTATGATTAAAATACTAAATGAAATGTACAACCAGGTTAAAAGTTCACTTAGGTGCTAGTTATTTCTCCACCTTGCAGCTCAGGTTCAACACAGGCAGATAGTTTGTTTAAAGAGGCTATTTGATAAATCTTGATAAGGCTGGGCAATTGAAACATGGGAACTAGTTTCATAAGCTGACCTGTTGTTTCGCGATTGCATCATCAAGATGTCGGAGTTCAGCACGGTTACGAAGATTAATCTCCTCAAGCTCAAACATTGCCTTTTGTAAGTTTATCCTTTCCTGAACGTTTTCACTGGTTTCTTGGCTGAGTAAATTTAACCAAGACAACTCATCATCTGCAAGTTTGTCAGTAGGTCTGACATTAAGTTGGGACTCTTTTTCAGCCAATTCCTTCTTCAAGTGACAAACCTCTACCTACAATATCAAATAAGTTGAATGACACTGCATATTGTAGTCAAGTGAAATACATAAAACACCAAAGAGTAAGGAAAACCTGAAGACTGTCAATCATCCGCTGGTAATCTGACACGTGGGTGTCAATTGTGCCAATATTTTTCTGAGAAAAGAAAACACCCATATTATGAACTGCTAGCAGCACGAATGACAAATCAAGCAGAATAGTATAGCCCAAGATGCATAGAGCACAAATAAGCAACATAATGCAATTGAAAAAGAGCCAAAGAAACAAAAGAATCTGTGAAAATGAAGAAGTTACACTTGAGTAACGTCTAACATGACAGAATATCAATGAAAGGAGGGAGGTTGGTATAACAAATGGTATAATACAGAAAATTGAATTACATCTGACGGTGAGCGTACTCAGTTCCTCTTTTCTATGGATGGTCGAAGATCATTGCAGGATGATCAAGCGATGTCATAAAATGAATATCAGATAAAACAAACAAGCAAAACTCATCAACAAATTATGGTCCCATAATACATTTATTTCAAGGAATTCAAGGCCTGCACAATGTTCATATATGTATCTATCTAGACTTTCTAACCTGAATGTGCGTCTTTATTTCCTTGGCTCGGTCAGCATACTTTAAGGTATTGACAGTGTGATTATATTGACTGTCAGCAGGAGATATTGTAGCCACCATAACTGTTTGAGAATTACCACTCAGACCATCTTTAAGGATCCGTGTCAATTTGCTGTAAGATATGTCTGTTAGATGCATAACCAAAAAGAATCCTGGCCACAAAATGATCAATACCACCAACCTATTCCGATAAGGAACGTAGGCCAGGCCCCTCTTTTGCTGTTTCCCTAAGGCATTAATGCAATTCGCTAATGCAAGAAGCGAGCGGTTAATATTAGCTCCATCTCTGAGCTTCTGCCCTCCACTGTTGGTCTCAGAAGCTCGTTCACTGCCAGCTAGATCCACAAGTGCAAGTTTTCCTTGCATTAACTGATCTTGGTACTTGTTCTTCTGTTTTCTTTTCACAACAATCTCGAGAACTGCATGTGATCTGATTCCAGAAAACAAAACATCATAAACCAGCCAAGGTTTATGAAAGAATATTGGAGAAAATATCGTAGCAGTTTCTGCAGTATTTTCTTCGATTGGGAATCCACAAGCAAAAACCATCACCAAGAACATCTATCTATACTTCGAAGGCAATTAATCTTTAGCTACACTCATTTATCTTTCTGCATTTCATACATTAATGCCGATCTTATTTAAGGGAATTCATTTGAAATTGTTGTGATAGGTATAAAACAATCAAAAGAAGATTCACCGATCTTTTATTTTATTTTTTTTACTTCTCAGTAACAGTGAAGATAAAGGATTCTAAGGTGACATCAAAGATATACTGATGGAAGAAAAAAAGCATGAATACATCATTCTTCAAAGACAGCATGCATGAAGCACCTATGTCAACCAAAAGAATCCATGTGTGCCACGGATAAGCTGGAAACTTTATTACCTTCCAGAGCCTTCAAAAAGTTCAAAATTGTCTAAGCATGCAAAACCAACACTCCCTCGCAAAAAGAATAGACAACGACGCTTAATCAGTAAATTGCTATACCAAGACACCATCCACACCTTAGAGCATGGATACTATAATCAAATTATATAATGGTGGCAGTGAGCTGAGTTCCCGACATTAAACTTAAAAAACTGTAGAGCGAGAAGGTAAACAACCACAGCCTACAATCAGAAAACATCTGTTATTTAACTATTTTTGCCATCCACTGTATAAACAAATTCTTCAACCTTCAGTTGAGGAAAAATTATCCACTATGAAAACAAAACCATAAAACATAAAGCAAGAAGGTAACCATTAATCATGTGCCTTGTTACCTCGAAGAAGTTGCATTAGCCTCTGTGCTCTCTGTTTTTCTTCGGCTGTTTCCCAAATTGAGAAGTTCAAGTATCTTATCTGCTGAGTGAACCTATTTTCAAAAATATATATATCTCTCTAAGATAAGGCTGTATCAACAGGAAAAGGTTGGTGTTCTACAAACAACAAGCATGATGTACATTTTACTTTTTCCATGCCAGTAAGATAGTAATAAGCAGACAAATAAACTAGAAAACTCTATTGACACAATTTTTCGAAGCAAGGAACCAATATATAATGAACAAATCTATAAATATGTGCCACTGGATAGTTCAGATGATTGAAACATCAAAGAGCTTTGCTTATATGACATCCATAATCTACATTCACCTTTTAAAGAAAATGGAGACAAAATAAGTCCTACCCCTATAAAATGAAGAGGAAAATACATGTTTCCCGTAGAGTTTATTTTTCCTTTTGCCTTGTGCCTACGTTTTCACAACTGATAGCAATTTCTCCCAAGTTTTTGTTGCCGCTGAATTTTTCGCATGAAAAGAGTTATCATGGGACATACAGTTTCTTAGGATAATGTGTAAAACAGTCTGAAGAGACTGTTTAGCATCAATCTTAGTCGTTTTATGAGGATGCGTCTACCAAAGAGTTTCTCAATTTTGCAGTCAGAATCCTGTTTTAACCATTTAACTGGGAGGTGGCACTAAAAGAAGTCTCCTTGAAAAATTTATGGCATTAGCTAAGCATTACATGATTCATTTAAGGCATGACTAGATTCCGGAAAATAATTATACCACTTGCAAGAATTGGCAAACTGATGCAGCTTCTAGAAGTGTGGAGGCAAAGTAAGAGAAAATATAGTTTAAAGGGAAATGTAGTACACAGATTACAGAAAAACTATCTTCTTTTCCAAAATTGAGCTGGTCACATGTGAGAATCGATAATTTTATAAACATTAAGGTACACCATATGCCTACATTAATATCTGCTCTTTGTATCCATAACCAAACAGAAGTCAAACTAGTTGATATCTCCATTGGTAGTAGACCAACAAAGATGATTAAGAAAAACCAAATTGACCAAGAAAGTTCCACAAGTATCGATCAATGCATTGGTCGTTGGACCGAGTCCCTCACAAGTAAATTGAAGGATTTAAGAGTGGGGAGGCCAACCACCCACCAGCCTAACTAATATAGCAGACAAAAGCCCTAATAAAAATCAGGAAATTTTTGGGAAATCAAACTTGCAAACCAGAGAAAGAAGAAATCCTTTTCTTTTTCTTCAGTAACAAAGATGCTTCCTAAATGCTTTAGCAGAGAGGAAGAGACATACGCATGACCAGTTCCGGATAATGACATAATGCAAGATACATTGTGCCCTACTCTTTCTGCGTATTCTTTCTGGAGGCAGCTAATAACGCATGCTCCTTAAAGGTGACTCCATAAACAGAATGATTTTAAGTACCTCCCATAAACAGGATAAATCATCAGCTTTAATCCAGTGACTCGCAGCTTTATACTCAATCAGCATTTACTATACACATATCAAAGAAAAAGGAAGAACCTTAATTGACTTCAAGCCAGCAACAACAATTCCTTGAACAGGATCCTCCCTGAGTTCCAGATGGCCTGACGATTTCTCAAGCAAATCGTAGATAACCTGAATGCATTGAAATTAGCCAAACATGTCCACGCCAAGCGTTGTGTAAAGAAAAAGAGACCAACTGATCTTCTCCTTACTTCATTGTAAACTTCAAGGTAGGAACAGTTAACTTCAAACTCATCAGAATTACTGTCCTGCTTGATAATGTGAAAGATTGTATGCAAGCTAAGAACCATAAGTCCAGGGTCATTCTTAGTTCCAACCATTGTGTATGTCTTTCCACTGAAAATTTGAGGGAATGGATAGAAACACAGGGACCAAACATTCAGTACATCATTAATCCACGTGATCTCAACGTGACACAAGCTGAATTTGATATGATGCTAAGCTACACAAATTGGCATCACTATATGAACAACAACCAACACGGCAGGTAAGCTACAATATTGAGGATAATTCACAGCTACAGGCAATTTGATCATGCCTAAATCTATGAAGCAAAATAGTGGCTATACAAAGAAAGAAACTGTAAAGAGCAGATTCTTACTAAAAAAGAGCGTCAGCATATGATTAGATTTGCAAAATATGGTAGCGTGGTTCAAGCTATATAACCACAAAGAAGCTTTCATATGTTTGCTTTCCCTCTAATCAAATTCAATCAGTCATTGCAACTATTTAGAATCATGGACACCAGAACCACTGGCATGCACAATATTGCTGACTGCATCTCCTAAATTAACAGCTATACTTAGGCAAGTGCAATTCACTAGGAGTTTGGTCAAACTACAAAAAGCTATGTTCATGTTGAAACTAGACAAACGCTACAGATTCTACTATATAACAAGAGGATACCAAAATCATAAGTTAAACGAAAAGTCAACTTATCTACAGCAGAAAATCAGCAAAATGATCAAGGCTACCATCATGTCATTTAATAGATGTACCTTCCAGTTGAACCATAAGCAAAGACTGTTGCGTTGAGGCCTTGAACAACTCCAGCAATTGTTGAAGCTATACATCTACTGTACACATCCTGCATATCATTGACACTGTTAAAAAAAAATTCATAATACGAGCTATTTGCCAAGATGCTATGTATAGAGAGACATGTAACATAAGCTAAGACGTAAGAATTTGAAAAGAGGTGCAAATGTTTTTCCAACATCATTTCATGCCTTAGTAGCATGACGCTGGTGCCAAATGTTCAGATCCTGTCTATACCTACCATCTAGGGCGGAGAAAACAGAGACAAAAGCTTTCAAATACATGCACGTTAATCCCGAGCAAATGAACATGCTTTGAGAGGATCTCAAGCAGATGAACAAACATTGAAAGGATGAAAAGTCAATCACAAATGCTGCATACCCTATTGGAACATTCGGGACCAAACGCATGATCGAAACAATACTTCTTCTCTTTCGTTCGATTTTGTATGCGGTCAAGGTAGTCTTTCGACAGGTCGGGATCTAACACAAGAACCTCCTGCATAGCCAATGCAACATAGACTCTCAATGCTAGTATCTAAAGTCAACCACTTCAGTGCGTAACCATAGATAAGACGTCACTCACCTTACCATCGCTAACTCTAACAATATCGCGGCCATAATCTCTCCGAGCAGACGCTCTACACTTAACAGCAACCTGACACCAAATGCAGAACAGAAATTCAGTTCATTCAAAAACCAGCGACTGCGACTGTCATCGAACCAAACAAACAAAGCACGCGAATCGAACCGTTAAGGTTGTGGCGGTCTTCCTTGCGGCAGGAGCCTTTAAGCTGGGCATGTTTTACGGTTCGCATCAAATTCCGTGCCTATGTACACTACTCGAGCTGATAACACTATCTATTTATCCAACGATTGCACATGCAATCGCATAAACCCCAAGCTAAAAATCGAATTCGAAAATCGTAACGTTCAAAAAAAAAAAAAACACGCGAAGGAAAAAGTCGCCAGCTGACTTTCCGTTTCCGGAGCTGATCAGCAAACCGACGCTAGATTTCCAAATGGTCGGAAACAACGAAAAAACGGAACCGATTCAAACGAGACGATCGCGGCACGAAGAGAACGCAAATGTAAGATTTCGAATTTCCGCAATGCGGCAACGACGAGCACCGCCTCGAGAACGGGAGCAAATGAGGCTACATTTGAACGAGGCGGACGGAGAACGATTTCAAAATTTTTCAAACTTCCGGACAAGAAGATGAGGAGGAGGAGGGAGAGAAAATCCGATATCCGAGAACGTGGAGTCCGAGAAAATTGCGAGAGAGAGATGGAGAAACGACGAGGAGGACGGCAGAACCAGAAGCAGAAGCGACGCGCGTCGGTCGAGTAGAAAATTAAATTATATCCTCTTGTCTTGTTTAGAAGGAGAGGAGGGGGGGGAGAAGGATCAGCTGCTCCCGAGCTTACAGTGGGGACGCATTCAATGCCGTCTGGTCTTTTTAGAGAGAGAGAGAGAGTGAGTGAATGCAACTGGTGAGAGAGAGGTGGAAACGACAAGCGGAGGAAGACGACGAAGAAGAAGTAGTCGATTTGGGGGAGACGTGGAGCGATCGCGACCGTTGATTTTGGATTTTCTCTTTTTAATCTTTTCCGGTTCGTTGGGTTGAGAGCGATTGATTTTGGATTTTCTTGCCTTTTCGATTTTTCTAAGGATGACTTTTTTTGGGGGGCATTCTATTTTTTTGGGGAGCATTCTATTTTTTTGGGGAGCAAACCACAATTAATAAGGTCCCGAGGGGGGGTGGGGGGATTTGTGGATCGGGAGGTGTGGGGAGGGGAGAACGTGATTCGAGAGGGACGTGGCCAAAGTGACCATCTTTGCCCCTTTTTTTATTCAATTTGATGTTGAGTTGGACGTGATCGATGGGCGGCGGGCTCTGCTCAGCCTTCGAATTGTGCGGGCCGGGGCGGCGAGGCATAAAGTCCAATCGAACGGGGGCGGGTCGAGCTCTATAATTAAAAGCCCCTTTCTAGGCCCACACAAAGTTAAAAGTGCCTTCTGGACGGACCTTTGAGCCACTAGGTACATGATCAAGTCCGATGTTGAGGTCGAACCCCGTCCTCTTAACTTTTATCATAACGGTCCACGCATGTTATTGAATGTTTAGTTTGAGTCGTAAACATTCGATAGACACGAGAGGGGTCAAGAGCCGAGATTGTATGTTAGGTTGATGAAGTAGATCTTTTAGGGTGCGATGATTTTGGAGCAGGGGACACTTGTCTAAACGCACACTTAAAGTCTGTCACGCCTTGGAGGAGGGGGGGGGCCTAGGCACTCGCTCTCTCAGGTTGGCCCAAGCCCAAAGCCCCAATTAATTGGGCCCATAGGATCTAGCCCAATTACCCAACTAATAATGGGGCTTTAAAGGCTCTAACTACACCATTCAACAATCGCGGTTTGACAGTTAAAATCGTTATCGAAAACTTCAAATTTTAGTGATTTAAGCGAGCTCTCGAATCTCGCGATTAATAGGAGTCATTTTGGATGGGGGCGAAAAATGCAACGTAACCTTTAATGAAGCCACTTTGAGTCCCTCACTTAGCCGTATGCTCGGTTCTGGCCGAGCAAGAACAAACGATTCCACGACAAACGAGGGAGACATAACAAAGAGGATGACTGGGAGGAACTGCGTCGGCGAACGTCTTGAACCGAGCTAGACCCCATTCCCATTTCCTCGGCCGAAACTCCTATCTCGGATGATTTCGAGCCTGTTTGACAGTGAAGAATGTCCGATGTTTGGCGGACAATCGGAGGTCGAAACCCAGCCCGGGTGGTGAGAAGGGGGGTTGCTTGCATGGTATGTCGCTAGGAATTATCCAGCGAATAGAAAAGTACGATGAACCACTGGGAAGGCGCCGAGCCAAGCATGATCATTAAAATTGGCTTTGGGGGAGCTCCTCAAGTTCAGCAATGCACAACGGAAGCCCCGTTTAGATATGAGGAGATGAGCAAGCAGAGGGAGCACGCGTCTTATGGTTTTTTTTTTTTTATGAGGCTGCCGAGCAAACGTCCAGTTTTCCAGAAGATCCAATGTTCTTACGCAAGAACCGTTGGGTGCCCTTGGGTCTCTCTATCTCAAAAGCTAACTCAAAGAACAAGCTTTTCCTTCACACTTATAAACCGATCGCTAGCCCCTTTCACAACAGATATGAGATGACCCCAATAATCTCGTCCTCACACATTGGAGCCACAACAACAATCTAAATCTCTCTCGTGTGATTGTTGGATCTATACTTGATGGTAACTAGGTTCTCATATCAGTATTGGATGGTCTGGGGTCTTTCTCATCCAAAAAACTAATTCAAATGACGAGCATTTCCCTCACATTTATAAATTGACCACCAGCCTATTCCATAATTGATGTGTGAACCCCAATAATCTTGTCCTCATACATTAGAACCTAGGTTGGAACCACAACAACCTAAATCTCTCCCATGTGATCATTGGATCTATACTTGTTGGTAATTTGCTCTGATACTAATATTGGATGGTCTTTGAGCCTATCTTATCCGAAAAGCAAGCTCAAGGGATGTAACTTTCTCTCACACTTCTAAATCGACCATCAATCCCCTTCTACAACCGATGTTGGATAATTTTAATAAGAACCGCATCGTAACCTTGATTCAAGCCCATTTTTCGCAGTCCTGCCTAAACAAGCAAGGGCTGCTTACCCACGCCGACTAGATATCTTAAAAAAAAAAAAGAACAGAGAAGAAAATAATAATAATAAATATATTTGAAAAAAATATTAAAATATTAGTAAAAATGTCCACGTTAACGGCGATCATGCCATGTAAAATGACCAGCATCCACCAGATTGACTCAATTGGCAAAAATTATAAAGGTTTAGGACTTAATTGAAAAAAATTTATAAAAATTTAAGATTCAATTGAGAAAATTGAAAGGATTATGACTGAAATGACAAAACAAAAGAAATGGACTAATCTATGTATCTGTCCTAGTGTTACACTGTTACTACCCACTTTTACCCTATAGGTTTTAAGAGACATTTGGTATAAATGTTATTCCCACATTTTTCCTTTGCTTCCTTAAAGATGTGTTACAAATAACATGAAATGTTGGTGCACACAGTAATTTGACAGGTTTTATAGGCCAATGTAACTTATAGCCAATGCTTCCCCGATCAAAATAACATGATTTTCTTCAAGTGCTAAGCAATGAACAAGGGAAAGAAAAGTCCTTGTTGCAAGAGAGACGGAGAAAACAGCCATGAAGAGAAGTTAAATTTGAGGACAAGCAGCAGGTTTCTATCTGTACTTTTCCTTTCACGCATTTTCAATTTCACGTACTTTTCCTACATTGCATGCATTTCAAGTCCTTTTTTTTTTAATTATAAATCTTTTGGAGATATTTTCGATTCCAATATAATTTACTTTTCGTCGCACCAAGAGTCACTGAATTTGCACTGCAATGTCTCCCTGCTTCGTGCAGTTTTGCTGTTGTCGTTGTTGTTGTCGTTTGTTTTTTTTTTTTTTTTTGGGTTCCTTCTAAACATCTCTTAAAATCTCTCTCAATAGTTTTCCCCCCTTTTATGTTGTTTTATTAAACCGCATAAAGCGAGAACTGAAAACGAGGGCACGGCTATTTCCACGGCCACAAATGCTGGGGGCACAGCTTTTTGGCTGGAGAGACAAAAATCATCCTCCTGCAAAGACACCCGCGCCCCGTCCCTCCCTATGTAGAATTCCTCTCTAATCAATCGTATTCGATCTCATAATCGAAATCTCAATTGCAACCGACATCGAGTCCTAGCCTCCTTTGTCGCAATCCCACCTCCGGCGGCATCGTATCCATCCCAAGCAGCCTGAGGCCACGGTGTAAGGCATGGATTCTTTTGGCAATCAACTTTTAAACTTCACTGCCAAAGAGACCAGCAATAATAACATCCATGACATTGGACCGACCATATACCACAAGAGTGAATTTATTGGCACATAGTATTACACTATATAAAGCCTTTATGGCCCGCAAATGATGCCTAGTTTTTATTCTTTGGTTATTCTTGGTAACCCGGCATCGGGCCAATTTGCAGGGACTCCCCGATCGTAAAGCGGCTTTCAAGTGGCGATATACTATGATGATCAACGGCTATGTATATAGTTATACACCTGCTCATACTGTTACAACTACCCTACAAGTTCTTTAGAGCTGCATAAGCAGAGATATGTACGTCGCATGTTTCCGCATCCCAGGAGAAGTCCTTGTCCATTGCGTCCGCCATCTTTCGCTTCCATTTGAAAGGATTACTCCTCTAAAACCACAAGCAATAAAATGTCCAAAAGATACCACTGAGAATAAGATCAACTAGCAATTGTACTGCCGGAGCTGGTACAATAAACTTTCTAATCACGGGGATAGATAGATCTAAACGTCTGTGAGATATTAGCAAGGTACTCACCATTTCGTCTAGGGCTTGGTTGAGAGATATATTCTCAAACGTGGACTTCATGAACCGTGAGTACTCTGAGATATCACGGTCGGGCTCAACAATGTGCCTGTTTAGACGCCAACGGTGAAAAGTAGGGGCACTTGAACACGCTCCCAAATTACATCATATGGGTTAATAATGGATCAATGCATGAAAAGGTCACCTGGATCTTTCATCAGAAGGAGACAGAGCAACTGGAGCAGCTCCATATTTCAATGCTTTCATCTGCAAAAACTTCGATTGCATCTTAATCATGCATGGATGAAAAAAATTCCATAATGAAGTCCTTTGTGCAGATGAATGCTCAATGAAGAAAAACAGCAGCTACGAGAGCTTTGCAGCTCTAGTTCCCATGAGTTCTGAAGATCATTTACTCAGTAGTCGAAAAAAAATTAGTGAGACCAAGAGACATTTTATCAAAGGAAGCCATCCAACAGATACACAGAAGCACGACCTAGAGTCGACCCAAACATGTATTCATGAAGTTTACTTCAAACAGTAGCTGGCATTGTTTGCATATTCTTAAGGACCTATGTTTAATAGTAATGAAGTCCTATAATCTATCTTCCCCAATGATAATCTTGGCACACAGTATGCTGTGCCAGCAAGCACCATATGAAAATACAATGGACTAATAGCTGATAAACTGCAGATAATATCATGCACTTAACATACCGGCACTTGTAGTGTAGGATCCTCGAAAGACTGACACAAGATAATGTCAGAACCAGCCAATATCAAGTGGGACAAAGCTTCATCATATCCATCAACGAATCTCACGTTTTCATCCTGCCCATGAGAAAAATTAGGAGGGGAAGAATTAGCCACTCTGGAAGATCAAGCGCAGTTAAGACAGATCCTCACCCTGAAGTCTACAACCATATGTAGCTCTATAAGAAAAGAATTGCAAGTCCAACAATACAGGACTATAACCGCAGTGGCCAGGCAGCCTCAGAAAGAAGCAGTCAAAAGCAAAAATTTTCTTTCAGCAAAAGAAATCTGATAAGATTGTTAAAGAGAAAGGACAAAGGAAAGAAATTATCTTTTCATGCCAATGTCAAGTAAGAGAATGTGTTTCAACAGTAACAGCATGTACCCAGAAAGGATGAAGGAAACCAACAGTTCCTGCCAATACCTTCAGATCTTTTACAAAAGATTCAGAGGCCCTATCCAGATTTGTGATTTTGTCTATCCTTGCCAAGATAAGCTGCACAGATTTGTCGGTGAAATTAAAGCATTGTAAATATCTCACAAAAAATTTCTTCTAAGTTAAAGCTAATATTGATTTGCAATCCTTCTGAATGGATAGATCACATCTATGGTGAAATTAACTTCTTTCCTGTAAATGGGATTTCTCGACCTGCAGCGTCTCTAAGCATAGGTCATGACTCATGGCCAGTTTGCTTAGGCACTTCACTATATAACACTAGCTCATTATCTCCTCAAGTTTATTTGTATGGCAGCAACCTGCCACACCTTAAAGAGATCCCCCGAGAGCTGAATTACCAATTCATTGGTAAAAAACAAATGAATAATATGAACCTGGCCACCCTCATGTGTGATGCTCTGGACAACAGTTTTTAGTGTCTTCAAGTCAATATCCGATACTTCTTGGTAGATCAATCCAACCTGAAATAAGAAACTCTGTTTACATTGAGGGAAATGCACAAAAGAGAATTTTCAGGAATTGAAAAAGAAAAGCATGTTGTATTTTATAATCAAAGATGAACAGACTCTAGAACCACAGTATTCAGAACTGGGATCGCTAAATAAGTTCCATTTGACATGACCGACACTACTAAACCATTGACATACGAATCTGACTTGCAATATTTAGAAGCTGCTATATGTATTTGCAGAATACTATATAATCCAGTAACTCTTAAGTGATTTCAGATGATCCCACCTGAATATTGGGAAATGGTTCATATATTAGGTGCCGAAAGCCTCAAAGTACATAGTTGTGCCCCCATATATTACCACAATGAGCTCTAGTCGTTGAATAAAAACTACAAAGAGAAAGAAACTAATCCATGCCTAGAAGGTGCATCAAATCAATATCAGTATGAAGTGACAATGCAGAAATATTGCAACCCATATCCCATGTTTTGCTAAGTAGAAAGACTACCTCGCTCCCAGGATTGCAAAAACATATACCACATGTCAATGAAGGTATCAAATATTCATATAGATTAATCTCTGACATGGGATGCATAATTACTTGCAAGGTACATGTAGGATTATGACAGAGACATAATAGAAAGCAATGACAGCCTGCATGATCTTTGCATCTACCAAGACATTTGAAAAATATCAATTTAATGAAATAAATGAAATTTGCATGCTCTATAACTACTCAATGTAGAGTATCATGAAAAGAGAGACCATGCAACAAATGTATGAATATTGTCATAGATCCTCCATAGTTTTTTATTTCATCGCAATACTCACAAGTGCAACAGAAGCATCCTTACGCAAACCCACATGCTGCTGCAATGCAACTTTGCAAACTGTTTTACCCTCCAAGTCATCTGCACTGTAGTTTTTGGGAAGACGTTTGTCCCGGAAAGGATCCCATGTGGAGTTGTCAAACCCACTAGGAGCAATTAGCAACTTGTCCCTGTGATGAAAGTATACCAAAGAAAAGCTATCAACTTCGATGTTAGATTACTGACAATATGAACCGCCTTAATAGGGAAAAAAACCAGACAAAAATTGCCTAAAATAAGTTTATTTTACTCATAGGAAAGGAGAAAGACATTGTTGCAATATATACTCTAACGATAAAAAAAAGAGGTGTACAATAAAGCATTACTTGTGAGTTGTTAAGGTGGGCTCCAACCCATAACCAAAATTACGGATTATCCTTCCTTTGGAGTGCATGGATGAAATAATTACAACTTTGTTTGAGAATATGATTCCACCCTGGAAATTTACCCAAAAAATGGAAAGGAAAAGATAAGTGATGGTAAAAAATAACTTAAGAAAAACAATGAAAATTGTGAGTCTAGGACACAAGCTTGATATGGATGATGTTCCAAGAAAAAAGAAGCAAATGAAATCATGTGTTCCTTTTATCCAATCCCGATATTCAAGTAAACGAGGTGACTTTCTGTGATGGGTTCATCTTTTTCTGGAACTAATGATGGCTTTACTATCATTGCCCAAAAGGGCAGTGCAGGCAAAATTTCGAATAATATATTCACATTATGTATTAAAAGAAAAAGCTGGTTGTAGAATGATAAAGATTTAGCTTTAAATTTAGAATTCACATAGATTTATTGAATAAGAGGAGTGTTATGTAGACTCCTCTAAATTATTTTGATGTAGTAATATACGTCATTATTCATTTTATTGCAGGCATCGCCTTCATGCGTATGTTTTGGCAAACAGGTCAAAGATGTTTTGGGTTTTCTTGATAATTTAGAAAGATTTAGATCCAATATGTAAAGGCAAAAGATTATAATGTTAAAAATAATAGCTAAAACTCATAAGTTATCATACTCCAGCCCATTGTCATTGCCATAAAAAAACTAAATGGAGGTAATGCCTGGCTAGTACTGGCAGTGCATCTTTACAGGATTACTTAAAGAAAGTGAATTCTCTTCTTTGCCTGAAAATTAGATCTAATAAAGCAGAAAATTATCTCTCAACTTAGGCGTTTATACTCTCTGAACAGCATTTGACAAACAGAGAAAGACTTTAGAAAGTAGGGTCACCCCAAAACCAAGTGCACACTAATCAATAGCTGAGTCCTTTCTGCACCACAAGAACCATCCATTTAAACTGATCAAACTGCCTTGAGGAAGAGAATCAAAAAGTTCTATTCGCAGAAGATGCTCCTAATAACAATGGGAACTATTATTGTAGGTTGATTGATGAAGGTTTTGAAGAAGTGGTAATTTGAAAGAATGAAAAAGTGCTCCTTGAAAAAGTGCCCCTTCAATCATTATACCACAAAGGAGAAAGTGAATACCCTAAAAACATTAATTGAAGTATGAAATGCTTTTCTGAATGAGCTTTCTTGAATTTACTTGAAGGTTCCAAACTCTACCTAAATCAATGTGTAGAACTCTCTCTTCAGGATGAAATTTGTAGATTTTAGACACTAGAATGTAACTTTCTGATAATTGCACAGTGGATCTTGAAGACTGGGCTAGCCCCAAATCAGTCTGGATCAAACAGAATAACTAAGGTTGTGGCCAAGTTATCTTGATTGGTGCGAAGCTCAGAAATCTCTAGCCGAGACATATCGGCCAGCCAACTATAAATAGTTGTTCACATTAAATGAATTTGGTAATGACAAATAATCCCGTTCAGAGCTGCAGACTAATAGCCAATACATAAAAAGAAAAGACCAAGCCTTACAGTGAATCTCGTTTTTATTTTTCTTGCTTTCATCTTATAATTGATGAGATCCTGATGCATTAACCACTAGACAAGTTGTCAAAAGAAACTTTCAAACAATAAATTCAGTAAACTTCTTTCTAAAATTAGACTTCTAAGAATTTTACTAAATTATCACATGAAACTGATGTGCCAATTTATTCAATCTCTACCTAAAGAAATTTACCTTCAACAAATTTACAAGGGATGCCCTGGAATTGTCTTGGAAACGATCTGGACGATGAAGATGAGCAGGTTCTAGTCCACTTAGAGCCAGCTTATCAGGTCGCTCAAGACACTGATATCTACCAAATGAAGCCAATGAGAAGGTCCAGGATACAAGGGTCAAGCCAGATAAAACAAATAGCTACATGCCTGTGAATTAAGGTCGTGGCAAGTTAGCAATATTTTTGTACCTTCAAGTCCCTACAAATAAACATAATAGCATTCCGTTAGAATAATACATAGATAATGAAGAGACTGCATATCATTAAATGCCAGAATGAAAAGAATGGTAAAACCTTTCCATAAGCATATCAACATGCTGCTATAGCCTACTGAGTTCTCTTAGTCAGCATGCTACAAACTTATGATACTACTTTCTCTTCAATAATGAGTCTGTAGTGCTTGATGCATAGCTTTATTTTCCTTATAGGACATTAAAGTAATTTCATTTTAAAGATAACTGACCAATAAAACAGATTCAGCAATGAACAGAGATAATGTAGTCACAAAATGAAATGCTTACAGTGGCTGATTATGTGATGTATTAGCCTTGCACTTAATGCCGCATGCAAGTCGAGTTCACCATTATCTCCAGATGAAACCAATTACTATGCTCATATAACTCCATTTTAATTTAATCGCATTTTTAGTATAGGAAAACCAACGAATAGACTACATCACAGTGAAATGGTTTTATCTTCTCTTTATCAATGGCAATTAGGCTAATCCTGTTTTATACTGATGCTTTACTCCAGGATAATAACTGGCACAAAACTAAAGACAAGGAGGTTTCTTTTCCCAATAAGACAAGGAGGTTTACAAAACAGCTTCTTGAAGGCAGAGGGCTTTTTTATTCTTGATGTGTCGATTGTACACTCATTCAACTATATGCTCCAAAAAGAGGTAAGAGTTGGCCTTGGATATAACATCACATATACCCACAAAAAAATTCATCTGATGTGAAATAATTAAAAATGCAGCTCCCAGCTTTACCTGTTTCACAAAAATATCCCAGAAAAGAGGCCCTACAATAGAAGTTTGCCAGTTGTGTATATGCAGAACATCAGGCTTCTTTCCAGCTTTGACCAAATAATCTAATGCAGCACGGGAGAAATAAGCAAACCTGAAAGTAGCGAGAAGGTAATGTTTAACGCATATGGCATTTGTATTTGCTGTAGTACTTAAATTTAAATCACGCTTTCAACTAATAAACTAAGCTTTTCTCCAACCAAAAAAAAAAAAAAACTAAGCTTTTCAAATATTTGACAGTGGTTTGACAAATATGGCTTAAAGTATAATCCTTGCCCCTTATAAAAAAAAAAGTAGCTTTTTTCATCTATCATCTTAAACTTTTGCATTGGATTTCCTAATACTATTAAAGATGGAATCAAATTTCCTAAGGTCTTATTCAGAAGCAGAGTCAGAAGAGAAACTAAACAACATGTCTTTAAGCAAAGCAAACCAAAATAAGTAGACAATAAAGGCACAATCAGCGATAAGAATGGAATACTCTTCTGGAGCTGAACTATTACTCGTCTAGGCAGACAAGAGGCGCAAACATGATATTAATAATTATGCGCAATGCCATGGGTAGTCCCTAAACTTTCAACAATTGGGTTTGATTCCTGCCACTAAGTAGACTAACAGAAATTGTTGATGTGGCATCTAAATCACTTTGACCAATAAGTGTCCAAGTTGGCATTTTACATGTCCAATTGCACAGTTCAGATGCTTCCACATCCTCCATTAAGGGGGCCCACAAAATGAGTTGGCCCACAAAATGCTGAGTTGGTAGTCCATGTTTACAAAAAGGAAGGTGACTTGGCATTGGATCTAATGGCAGGACTGCATTGAGCGGATTTTGCAAAACTCAGTAACTTAAAAAAAAAAAAAGATATAGGGATGACATTGAACATCAAGAAAAAGTTCAGGGACTACTCATGCTGTTATCCCTTATAATTTCTGCTAAATCTCTAGAAACGGGCTCACACCGTATCCTTGGTCTTGTCAAAGATCAGAAGTTTGTAAAAGCACATTATGAAGTAGTGCAACAAATAAAAAATATGTTTGACTGACCGCTCGAAGTCATCTGAGTAGCCATATATCTTCTCACGGCTAAAAAAGGATGAGAAAAATATAGGCTCGATGAGAGTAACTCCAATACCGCAGACGATTCTGCATGAAAAGACCGAGAGGTTAGTTGCAATCAAACTATCTCCAACCAAAAAAGCATTAGTTTCCGTTTTCAACTCCACATAAAACAGTAACCTATGACGTCATTATCAGGAAACCAATCACTCTAATCAGAGGTAAAAACTAATGTTTCATATAAATACGAACTGAAAAGATTGCAAATGACTCACCCAGTCCAAATCCTGTTTCCATGCAGCTGACCATTATAGTATGAATAGAATTCTGTCTCAATTTCTCTTAGCCCTTGAACCTCTGCAAGGTTCAGCCTTGCATACCTGTTTCCAAAATAGATTCCTATATAAAATTATGGGAAGTTCCAACATCTATACCTGACTCATATCATGCTAGACTAACCAAATCAATTTTCTTTATTTAATATAAAAATCTCTAATAGATTTTCCCGATACATGAAGGCATTCTGACATATAGAAATGTCCATGCGTGAGAGAGAGAGAGAGAGAGAGAGAGAGAGAGAGAGAGAGTGAGTTTAGTAAATAGATCCACGGCATCACTAATTATCTTATTTTTGGTGAGGACATGCTTGAGTATGTTATATTGCAGTCATAAATATTTGCAAGCCATCATGCATCTTACTATTTTCTATCAAGGTAGAGATCATCGATTGGAATATCAAAATTATGAATCCTAAAACCGAACCTAATCATAAGGTTTGGTGAAGAAACCCAAATGCTTTCTAACATAATATAAACTAAGATACTGCATATAAAGAAGTTTTGAGTAAGACCCATGATTAAAGGCAAGATATCGATTTCAAGTACATACGATGATTCCTACATGTTGGACATTGCAAGACATTTTTTTTTACAATGAGAAGTATAACACTCAAGAATAAACACAAAACAGCTGCATGTTTTGCAATATGAGATAGGATATTATAATATTAGATGGAGAAATATGACAAATTACAAGTCAATATATCAGTAGTGTATCTATTCATTTGCACTTCAGAATTTTAAGATTCACCTGAAAGATACATTTAGATTGAAACTTGAATCCAATTAATATAGGAACTGATAGATTCTAATACCCGTGCATACTATAATGCCTACCCAATTTCTGAAATGTTTGGAGTTGATAAAGATAGCATTTGACTAGATATGAAGATCACAAATTTCTCTGGTTAAGTTTTCCTATTTAAGAGGCTCAAGACCATCAAGAACGTATGCCTCATTAATGGTTGATTTAGCTAGGTGATGCAGGTACTTCATCACTTTCCACTCTAATATTTGAGAAAACTTTTCAGACCATATACTAAATTTATCATTTTTTATCATCCTCCATGCTTCAAAATCCTCTTCAAACTCAAGGCTTAAGGCCTTATCTTTTAATTGTAGGCAGGTCTTTATTTATCGAAACTTGTAATGTTTAAATTAATTAATGCAGTTTATAGTTTTCGAGAATTATAATCAGAACTCAACTAAATGATCAGCTTTACTACTCTGGTGATGTGAAAATGATCCCTTATTCTCATCCTTCCAGAAAAATGTCTTATGTTAAGCATATGCTACCACAACGAAAAAGTTTCCAAAGAAAATTTTACTAAGAATTGGCATATCATAAATTGTTGCAAGCACTTGCAGAAAGAAAGTATGAACGAGTATGAATGAGAAGGTCCTTGATTACTTGGGCAAAATAACCTCTACAATGTGGCCCTTCCGTTGTAGTGCGCAGCTCAACCCCGTTACATATGATGCCAAAGATCCAACATAGACCAAAGGTTCCATTTCAGTGCATATATGAACAATGTGAAAACCATTCCTGAAGAGAAAAGGCATGAACTGCAAAATTAGTAGGGATCACGGATAACCGTTGAAAGAAATATGCAAGTTGATGGAAATTACGTGCCTACTTGATGGCAGATTATAAAGAAAGCACGTCAAAGGGATGCTATAATTTAAAATGAGAAAAGAATACAGTGCCACATTTTGTGATCTCCCGTCCTGGTGATGCTGAAATATTTTACAGCACGCAAAAAGACCAGTATATATTCCTAGACAAACCTACCTTTTGCTTCCATCTGCAAAGTGGCGAAGTTTCTCAAGAAGCTCCAAATCTCTTTGGTCCAGGACATCAGAGAAGATATCAGCTATACTAACTTTGCTATCCATGATTAGCCTCCTCCAATGGGATGCCTCCTCAATATTGACTTTTCGTGTAAGGATCATTGAGTCTATTCGATGCAGCAACTCCCACAAAATTGATAGCCTATCCTGCATAGATTGAGACCAACATAAGATAGAAAGCCCTAAAAAGATGATAATACATATGTGACTGAAGACTCAATTGCCTCTAGTAGGAAGGGAAGCTTCTGGCTGTCAAAGAGGAATGAATATGCAAATGCAAATTGAAGAGGAGAGAGAAAAGGTGCAGAACAATGCATGGCCATGAGCAGCTAAAATCTGTCTTTGTTGCAAAAGACAACAAAGTAAAGTATTCGGTTAGATTATTAACTTGAACGAGCAAAGGTGTATCCAGATCAGATCAACTCTCCAGCCAGAGAAGGATAGAACTTACAGTGCCATTAGATCTCCCATCAACAGCTTTATTTTCCAGCTGAAACTGCTCTATCTGGCCAAGCAACAGTTGTTTCTCACTGTTTGCTTTTTCTAGTTCCTCAATGACCAGGAGCCGCTGTTTGTTTAAATACAAAATATCTGAATGGAACCATGAGATGCATCAGATGAAAACCAATTACAGCCAATACATGTGTAATAACTGGTGTTGAGATGTTGGACAAAACTCATTTCTTTTTTTATTTTTGGCTTTTTGAGATGACAGACGGAATTTGAAATCAACAGGAAAAGAGATAAACAGACTTTGTTGAGCTTCTTTAAAAAGCTGCCAGATGTCGGCATGTTTTCCCTTTGCTTCGAGATTTGATGGTTGAATAATTTCCTGCAATCAACACAACCTGATTAGCAGAAGAGCTTATAAGAAAAACTATTTAGGATCGAGGAATGTCACTACATGCCTCATTCATCTGCTCATCTCCCTGATTTTCTGATCTACAATGAAAATTGCTCCAAATCAAACATCAAGATGGAGAGAACACACAAAAATGCAACGTGTAAGATGCAACCAAAGAGCAAAGCAACTCACCCAATATGTGAGGGAGTGGAATATAGTCCATTCACTTCCCCATTTTTCCTGGAATTAACATTAGGTGATAAGATAAACAGCATAACTAACATATAAATTTGTAAAATGACCAATTGATTGACAAATGGTTCAACTATAATGAAAGGGGAAATAAATCTCAGATAACTTTCTAGTTGGAAAATTTTAGAATAAACAATCAGTTACACTGAAGCTAGAAAAATCACAAGCAACAGGAGAAATGCCACCTAAAGTAGACATGTCCACTTTATAATGAGCTAGTATGCACTGCAGAGATGCTGCTGTATTAGATAATATACATGCAGGTTTGATCAAAGTAAAGACTCCAAAACATTGGTTTCATGGCGTAAAGATATCCTACGCTTTATTCTGATAAAGTATGAGAAAATGCAACATATAAGACATCAAGGGACCCCACATAAGAACCATTTAAAAGTAAGAATCTATGAGGTTGAAACTCAGCAACCTGACCAATGTATTGAGGAGTAACTAGAAATGCCTGTGTTCAACTTCACTTTATTAAGAAATAACTAGTTTCATGCCATCAAACTCTTCCAGTCTCTCCATTACAGCGGCTGAAACATTTGCATGGTTGAGATGTAAAATCTTACTTTTACTTTTTCGTTGGCTATTCAATTCAATGAGTAAAGTTCTTACCAGAAACAATGTCAGTGCCCACACAACTATAGAAGTCACAAAATGTCAAATAGTTTGGGTCCAAGGGAAAATCAAAACCAGATGGCCAACTAATTCATCAGAACCTTCACCAAATGTTTTTTGACATTGAACGCCCACCTCTACTTCCAAGAATAAAGGAAGAAAAGTTTCCATTGCTCCTACGAGAGAAAGAACCATTGGAAATTGCCTGTTCATCTGCCTTTCTACAGCCAATAGCTAGGTCCTCAACTTGCCACTTAATGACTGCTGACAGGCTTGCAGGTCCAAATGGTTCAGGGAGCTGTTTAGCTGTTGCAGACTCTGTTTAATTCACTGAAAACTACAGAAATGACTTCACAAAATGTCTTTCCCCTTTTCCCACTATCAAATAACATTCTTCTTTGGCCTCCTTGGTAATCTATGTCCAAAAAGGATACTGAAACAATTTGAGAGACTCCTCAATCTCCCACAACACACTTCAATTACAAATTGCATCCCAGCTACTGTTAAATGTTGAACCCCATTCGGAGTCCACAAACACTATATTGTTTGTGTAAACGATAGAAACATATTATGAAAAGGTTACAATGCAGGGGCATCATGACACTGCAATACTTCTAGGCTTCAATTTGAACTCAACAGATGAAACCCCAGCACTTCATAATCCATATTCTCATGCCCACAAGCAATTAAGTTAACTCCACACATCTCATATCAAACCACCACGAGCTTCCCTTCAATATTAACACTATCGATTATCGGCGTTACAAATTACATTCAGTTAGTCAGTGTAACAGGACTTTTCATCAACCAAGAGATACAGAAGCAGAGCCATCATATCATGTGTAAGAAATTCCAACTTATCAATCAATGTTGATCAGTCCAAATGAGGTGAACCGAAGTACTGTGACAAAAGGTTTCAGAGGCCATTAACTGACAAGTAGTAATCAAATGCATCCTGTCAAACTGCACTATATTCGCACCAGAAGAGCAAACAGTTCGAGATTAATTCTACACTTCTCTACGTAGTGGCTCCTAATTTAATTTAATTTTCCACCATCAATTTCAGCGCAACCCGGCTCTCTCCTTCGAATTCAAGTTGGGTTTTCCTAAAGCAACAACTTTGTGGATGAAAAGCCAAATGGGGCTCCCAAATTTGGACAAAAAAACTAACCGGCAAGCTTTGACATCATTCTCGATCGTGTTCGGTAAGCACGTAGATGAGGGGATAAGCTGATCAGCACTTACCGGGAGCAACAGACTGAGAGATGATTCGGGGGTCTCTGGATCGTTGCCGAGCGGTTCGGGAGATGAACTGGCGCCGGGATCGCTGCTTTGATCAAAGCCTCCATTGGCAATGCAGACAAGGTAACCTGGAGACACAGACACGGACACACACACACGAGAGAGAGAAGGCTATGTCCCAGTACTGAAACAGATAATGGCAGGACTAGAAGACATGCCTGTGTCCCGCGAGTCAAAAATAGTTGCGGTTAATCTGTGAAAATATTATTCATATTTATCTAGCTTCTAAAATTACCCACTATTTTAATAACTAAATTTTGTGACAAAAAAAATAGTAATAACAAAGGCCTATTTGGTAATCTTTCTATTTCTTTAATTTATTTTCTGAAACAAAAAAAAAGATCAAAAACACGTTTAGTAACACTAATGATTCTAATTCTGCTCTTGAGAGCAGTTTTAGACCAAAAATAAGAAAAGAAAAACACTTTTGAGAATCATAAAAAATAATAAAGTAGATTAAGTTCACATGAACTTTTGAACTTTAGAAGAAATTTAGATTTGAAATTTTACTAAATAGTAATTTTTTAAACACGTTTTTTAAAATTAAATTTAAAAATAAGCTTTAAAATTTAATAAAAAATTTAAAAATTTTAAAAGGGGAGAATTAAAAATACAAGAAATGAAAAAATTAAAAATTAAAAATAAAAATGGGGAGATTTTAAAAATGCAATTTTTAAAAATTAAAAATATTTAAAAAAATATGAAATATTTAAATAATAATAATAATTCTCGTCACTTGGTTCTTTTCGAGAATAAAAATTTTGTGTAATTACCAAATCCCTTTTGATTCTCTAAAAATCATTTAGGAAACATAATCAGAAAATATTATTCTAATGAAAATCACTTTTTTAGATCAAAATCGTTGTCAAATAAACCCTAAATTTACTCAACAATGAGTAATTGCAACCATTCTAATTCTATTTTCGAAACATAAAGATGAAAAGCCTATTTAATAACATGATTTTGATTGTCAAATTATATGATGTTGTTCCTAAGAACAGATTTGGAGCAGAAGTAGGAATAAAAACAAAATTGATTCTTTATTTTGGAATCACTTTTTTGAGAAACAAGACCTGCCATCGCCCACCGGAGAAAAAGGAAAAGAAAAATAAAAATAAAAATAAATTTTTAAAAATATTTTAAAATAAAGAAATTACGTATGATGATTTGGAATCAGTCTTCTCATATGATGAAAAACCTCAGCAAGATACTGTCTTTGCTTTGCAAGAAATATTATGGGAACCAAAATCTCATTCAGACTCAAAGTGAAGAAGAAATCTACAAGTTTTTCTCATTTCCTACATACCACCTCCAGTAAAATTTCCAGCCATCCTTTCATTCGTACATTACATTTAAACTACACACCCCCTCATTCTTCATAATCCATCTAGTTTATTGCTCTTGTTGACACTAGAGCCTCAGTATCACTTCTAGACACAAAAATCCTTCCTCTATAGTACTCAAAACCACACACCACCCATTTCACTGCAACATCAAGAACCATGTTTTTCTCCCATTTCAGAACAACTCCAATTACACTGCAAATTATGCATGGATATCAGACTACTATGTCCATACTTGGATGTAGTGCACTTGATAGAGATTTAATATTAGGTTGGGACATTATCTCCTAACTTAAGGTCAAAATTCAAGCCACAGAGTTAAAATTCAAAAACCAGTTCAAGGAGTTTATCCACACAAGGAGACTTTTCACCATCTCTCCTATACTCCTAAACCCAATCCTTCAAACCCTATCCAAGTTATGTGTAGAATCTCACTCCCAGCTTGCTCACAGTAACCCAAACTTTTTTGTAAACCTTCCTTTTCGGATTAAAAAAGACATAAACCCCACAAAGGCCACACACTTGAGTATGAACCCAAACCATTTCCAGCTTGCTCAAAAGGAGTGCCAAGAACAATTAGTACAATGAATTATTGAGCCAAGTCACTCTCGGTGGGCTTGTGAAGCCTTCTATGTCAATAAGAGAGCAGAGCAGAATCATGGAAAGCTTAGACTTGTCATCAATTATTAGCCTCTAAATATTTTTCTTAGAAATGACAAGTTTCCAATCCCCACAAGAACTCCCTATTCTCCAGTTTAGCCAAAGCCCATATATGCTCGAAGTTTGATCTTAAAATAGGATTTTGGCAAATAGAATCAACCTAGAGGATAGGCCCAAAACGGGATTTTGTATCCCAAACCATCATTACTAGTAGACTGTGCTTTCATTTGGCCTAAAAACAGCCCCTTTACTTTTCCAAAAAGCCATATGCAAAATCTTTCAACCCATCCTGGATAGCATCCAAATTTACATTGATAATATCCTCCTCTATAACCTAGATGAGGAAACCCATTGCATCCTATTGGCCCAATTTGCTGAGTTGGCCCAAAAGCATGGAATCATGCTATTCGAGAAAAGATGATATTGGCCCAAAATGAGATCGAGTTTCTTGGAATGCATCTCAAAGATAGATCATACTTCCCTGGTCCATACATCGCAGAGGAATTGCTGAAATTTCTAGATTCTGATCTTAGTTAAAGAGATGTCCACATATTTTTAGGTATTGTAAGCTACCTTCGAGACTATGTTCCAAAAATCTCTGAGATCATGAAACCACTATAGAAGATGCTAAAAAAAGAGCCCCCTCCTTTGGGATTGAATAAGACTCAGTCTATCCAAAAATTGAAAAGTTACTTGCAGAACCTTCCGCCCCTGAAGATCCTATCTGATGGAAAAAGGATCTTACAAATCGACACAAGTGACAAATATTGGGCAGCAGTATTACTAGAAGAGACAGAAGGAAAGTGCCACATTTATGCGTATAAATGGTCGTTTCTCTAATGCATAAATACATTACCACTCTATGTTCAAAGAAATCCTTACTGTCAAGTATGAAATTAATAAATTCGAATTCCACCTCATCGGAGTTTACTTCTTAATTGAGATGAACATGACCTCATTTCCTCAAATGCTGAAATTCAAGCAGAAACAAATCTTCCATTCTCAACTTTTGAGATGGACAGAATGGTTTTCGAAGTACTCATTCGATACCAAGCATCTAGTAGGAAAAGACAACACTATTGCTGACTTTCTCTCCAGATCGAGAAAGGTGGAAGCAGTTAACATATTCGTCAGAAGATTGTATTCTGGACCCTCGCGTCTAGAAACACATGACATCCGAAGAAATTGGATTCCTTTCTAATTTCCACCAGAAATCAGAAAGCTAATCCAATAAGATCGTTTCAATGGATACAACATCGATGGCCTGATCCAGACCTATCACAAAGACATAATCAACTATTATGGTGAACTTATGATCGGAGATATTGATATTCGGTATCCTTTCATACGGCCATTTCGATGGACGTTTTCTCAGATCTTTTCAGAGGATCAAAAGTGGATGTTTTGGCTACCGATGCATAAATTCACAATTGCCATTGAATTCTCTACAGAACAGTTGTACTAGACCATCCGAACAGCCATGAGAAATGACTACGAAGATCCTAGCCAGAAAACATTCATCTAGATGTTAGTATGGTTCCATACACTCAACCGATGAAATGATTTTGTTACAACCCACAACCTCATTGAAAGAGCTGAACTAGAAAGAAACACCATTGTTTTTTTTTCCACAAATCGTTGATATTCATTCGCACCACTAGATATGGAGAAGTTTCAGACTCCCCTCCGTTGATAGCCGTAGCTATGTTCAAGGCTCAACAAAACCTTTAGGTCCTAACCTTTTACAGAACCTTTGGTTCACGCATTAGTAATATTCCTTATGAATATAGGGAACTATAACGCATTCTATGCGAAAGAAATGGACAAATCCCTCATGAGATTTGGCATTTGGATCCAAGCATTCTAGTTCCTTGGGATACCATCCCCCCTCCAGCTTCACCAGATGATCTAATGATTGACTTACAAGACCCTTATACATTAGATTCCCAATGGCATCTAGATAACTGGCCCAATTCATCCACAGACAACTGTTGACACTTGATTTTTAGCTAGTTTTATTTTTAGAAAATTTTTAGGAAATCTATAAAAATTTAGAAAATTAAAAAAAATCAACTTTGAGGACCTTAGCTTAGCCAAGGGAATCAATTTTGAGCAAAAAAATATTTTTTCATATTTTTAGTATTTTTCAGCATTTTATCTTTATAAACTCATAAAAAAAGTAATAAAAAATGAGAAAATTGAAAAATCAACTTTGGAAGCCTTGGCCAAGCCTAAGTAACCAATTTTGAACAAAAAAATAATTTTCATTTTTTTTTCACATTTTTTAATATTTTCGGAAAATACCAAAAATAGTAGAAAAATCGGAAACAAAATGGCATTTGAGGCCATAAAAATACGGAAAAATAACCAGTATTTTTCTTTAAATTTCTTTTTCATTTTGGCTAAAGAAAATTTAGAAAATTTAATTCGAAATTATATGCTCTCTCTTTGAGCATAATTTCGGATTATTAAAAAAAATTGCTTTTCTAACCCAATAAATTCTCATTTTTACATATTAGAGTCGTGACATCATTCCCTATCACCAGAAATTATAGCTTGGCCAAATTGTACCCGAAATTGCTCAATTTTGTAAAAGGGGCCTTAGTTGGATTTTGCATTTTTCAATCTAACCCCTAAGTTGACAAAAAATGAAATTAAACTTTTTCTAGGGGCACCCATGAAAATCGAAGACCTCTATCCTATAGTTTTCATCATTCTAAATCCATTGGAGGGGGTGGTTTGGACTGATTTCGCCGTTTAGGCTTTGGATTGCTCAAAATTCGATTTCGGGTCAAACTAAAAATTTGGGGTTTTTGTGCAATTTCAAGCAAATGTTTTGCGAAAACCACATGTTTAGATGTAATCCAGCATGGAGAATCCAATTTTAGCTTCAATTTTGAGAAATTTGATCGATTTCTAGGTCAATTTGAGCGAATCTTGGCCGGGCGGATCGTCGGGTTGGGCCGACCTGACCCATGACCCAGCCACTATTCTCCTTCTTCCTCCCATGATGCACGCGTGAAGGATGGGCAGAGGGAGCAGCTTTTGTTAGAAGAAAATGGGGAACAAATGGAATAAAAGAAGAGAAAGGAGAGGCTTTTCAGTTTTTGGGGTTGTTGAATAGGGAAGTCCCAAGCGAGCGGATTCCCCCAGGCGCCAGAATTCATCAGGGAAGAAAAGGGGAGACGGGGGCTGGTTTTTAGGGGGGAGCTCGAAGTTGACCGGGAGGGAGTTTTTGGGAATGATTCGGGAGTACACCGAGAAGCTCCACGAGCGACCACCACCCAACCAAGATACACCTACACACCACCTACCTACCGAGCCATCACCGACGTCCATCCGCCATCTGAGTCGCCGGAAAAAGTAGTGCAAATACCCCTCCGTGATTGTTTTTTTCTAGTTTGAGCCTTTGCCTGCACATAAGGTGTTTAATGAAATGCCTCGGGTGGTTCAAACCCCCAACTTTGAACCTGATTTTCGTGGTGATTTCACGTGATATTTGGTCGTTTCTTTGCTCAAATGCATTCTACACGTGTAGATCTTCGTTTTGATATGATGTGCTGCTCTTCATTGCGATCGAGGTGTGAGATATGCTCTTCCAAAGTTGCCTCATTAGTCTGATCAGAATCTGAAAATTTTGCCTAAGTGTTGAACTCGGTCCGACTTGCTTGCTTCGTGCTCATTTTTCATTATCTTACAATGGGTATCTCTGGGAGATTCTTGATTGATTGTATTCCTGGTATGTAGTAGAACACGTATATACAATCGGTTGCCCTTGGTTCAATCTTTGACGATAGTTACGAGGTCGGGAATACCCCATGTTGGTCTGATTTGTGCCCTGATTTGTGCCCTGATTTGAATTTAAAACAGCCCAAACCCCCGACTTTCGGGGCATTTTTCTCTCTCCTCGAGCATTATTCATGAGTCATTTCTCTTCCATTTTGTTGTTGATGTGTAGCTCTTCGAATCGGTATATTATTTTCCCATTATTTCTAACGGAGGGGTGAGATATGCCCTCTCGAAGTTGCTTGGTCGGTCTGGCTTAAACTGAAAATTTTTTCTAAGTGTTGTAACCACTTCAGACCCGTCACTTCCCGACACCATTACGATGTGCTCGGTTGACCATTTCTTGATTCGTCGATCGTTTTGGAAACTAGATCATACCTAGTTTCATGTGGTATGATCGGTTCCCTTTGGTTTAATTTGAGTACAAAGTTATTGGCACTTGAAAACACCTCCATGAGCTGCAAAGTGAGAGGTGAAGCTAGTTTTCCCAGATTTGGTTTTGCGGCAAGCCATCTTCGTGGCTTTGTTACAGAGCGCTCCCTTAATATTTTTGGGATATTTAAACACATTTTGAAACCTTATTTGATCTAGTTTCAGGTCATGTGTTTGGTTTTCCTTAATTGTATTTGACCATGGAGATAATCGCTCCCGAACATGCCCTCATGAGCTGGTTTCTGGGAATTTCTGGGTTTCCATTTGCGAATGGCCATCTTTCTAACGTCGACGCGACGCGCTCGGTCAATCATTTTTCGAGCCGTTGGTCATTTTAGAAACCTGGTTATACCTAGTTTCATGTGGTATAATCGGTTTCTCCTAATTGTATTTGACCATGGAGATAATCATCCTTGAACATGCCTCGGTGAACTGCCAAGTGAGGGGTCTGGAATTTGGCTAAGTGTTGGCTTTCGAGTAGTTGTCTTGTTGATACCATTGCGATGCGCTCGGTTAACCATTTTTCGAACCGTTGGTCATTCTTGAAACCTGGTCACACCTAGTTTCATGAGGTGTTATCTCTTTTCTCTGAATATATTTGTACACTAAGATAATCGCGTTGAAAGACCCCCTCGCGGTCGACTCCTTTTTTAACAAAAACTTTCCGAAATGGACCGGAATCACGTCTTCAAGTGAGGTTTTCATCACATCTTCAATTAAATCAGCATTGGTCATGTTCAACTTGCTTCGATATCTCTTTCCAAAAAAAAAATAAAATAAATAAAATAAATAAAAAATAAAAATAAAAAAAAACGGAAAATTTTCGAAAATTCCTTTTATTGCATATTTACATTAACTAAACTCAAGTTCACCATCGAGTATGACCGATGTCCATTCCGGTCTTATTTGTTGTACACTCGATCATGTCTCGGGTTTAATATTTGGGATTGTAAATACCCGACGAGTTGCGGGTTTTTCTTTATTATTTTAGCGTAGCTTTTATTATTGTCCTTGTCGTTTTATTTCTATTCTCTTTATTTCCTTTGAATGTATTGATTGCTTTTTCTTAGGATTGCATATTTAGAAAATGCCATGAAATGAACACCTACAAGAACATTTGCATGAACGCTTAGTGACTGACAAATACACGATTAGGAGTCAGGATTGATATAAATCTCGCGTGCTCACAAGTTAGGTAATAATCAACCCCGAACGGTAACCGAAAGGACTCTAATTTAAACTCCCCGGCTCTAGAATCTCTGGTTGCGTAGGATCGAGTGACTTCTCCCAATCACTCGATGAGGTATCCGGTCTACCTCCCAAAAAAACCGGTGGCGACTCCAATTGCATGCACACATAGCACCTGCCACCCGACCACACCAAGGTCGAAACCGATAATTCCCGTCGCGATTTGGTATGGGCCTGGGAGGGCCCGCGCCAAGAGCCCGTCATCGTAGCCCTTTGGCAATCCATTCGCCCGATCATCCGATCGCCTCGGATGCCGGGTCGCGACAACAACATTGCCAATTTCATCCACCTAGCCTCCACTTAACAATGCAGGCCAAGCGTCATCCAACATCAGTCAGACACCACTCCCCACTAGACCAACAATATTAGTGGACATCTACCAGTGCAATAAAGATGCAACACAAGACACTGATGATGACACCTCTCCAGTCCACACTCCATGAGGCACTTCTCCTAGCAGTCCAAGATTCCGTGCATACAAAGACGTGTCCGTTAAAGCAGTCCAAGATTCCTTGCATAAAAAGACATTCCTTACATGGAAAGACATGTTCGATATTACTTTAATCATGTTGAGTGTGCTTTACTCAAGTGTGCTTCAATAATTGATCAACGTGATCAAAAGTTATTTGTCTTTTAGTTGTCAAGTCTGTAATAGTGTCACTGTGCTAAAGAGATCTATGAATCTCTCTCCTATTTCGACTCCTATATAAGGAGTTCAAAGGTGTGTTTGTAAACAGGATGGAGAAAATTGAATAATATCCTTTTCAGATTTCTCTACCATGAGTTTCTAAACATACACTCTCTCTCTCTCTCTCTCTCTCTCTCTCTCTCTCTCTCTCTCTCTCTCTCTCTCTCTCTCTCTCTCTCTCTCTCTCTCTCTCTCTCTCTCTCTCTCATGGCCTCTTAGTATTTAGAATGCCAAGAATTCCGAAACACTCTAAGAGATCCTCTAATAGTATACTCTACACTCGCTGCTATGTCATATCTTGTGCATCAGAAAGAGACTCTCTCATTATAATTTCTTGATTAGTAGAGGTTCGTAGTTCTTGACCAATCAACTAAAAGGCAGTTCCTTAACCCAATGCTAGAGGGCATTTCTTGGTCGGGATAGCATACCTATTAATGGTTAAAGGCCTATGAATGTTTAAAAGCCTAATTTGAGTATGTTGTAGATTTCTTGACCACATACTATTTATGGGACCGGTATATGGTATAAAAGTATTTTTAGTAATATCATTTTTCTTAACAAATTAAAAGAAATAAATATGTCATGATTTGGTTAAATATAAAAGCGTTTAAGTAATATGAGTCAGGTCAAGTATGAATTAGGTCGAGTATGAGTTATTAGGATTGTACTGCATGAAAATGGATCAAAACGAGTTAAATGAGTCAATATGAAGATTTAGAATAATTAGGCACAAAAAATTCTATTTAAATTTCCATATCTTGATTTTTATTGAACCTAAAAAAGATATAAGAGTCGGTGAATTGATATTCCTTCTCTTAGCCCTAAGTAAGATCTATTCATTGTTGGTCAATCCCCCTCGGCATGGCTTTTCACTTTTCACAAATATGTCTCCCCTTGTCGCGCCCCGAACCTTTACAAGCGTACGACATCTGCACAATAACAGTCGATATATGCGACATCCCAAGATTGTCGTTGACCTTGAAACCTTAATATCCGAATAAACGCTAGCGGAAGCGATACCTTACCCCTGACAACGAATGAGCAAGGACTAGCGCAACCATAACACCTCATATATTACACAATTTTAACTCCGTATTATACATGAATACCAGTTTTACAAATATTAACAACAGCAACCAACTCAGGGCGACCACGTTACTCAGCAACCACCGATTCACCATCACCTATCCTTGCCAATTGGGTACTCCGCCACCTGGATATCAAATCATATGGTATCCCTGCTATGCTTATATCCTAGAGACTGAAAGGTGGAGGAAACCACCGTGAGAATACATCTCAGTAAGCTCACCCCTAATCTCAGTTAGGATATTATATGCCCTTAGATCCAACTTTAACATGCTCTCCTAATCGCTTGGGTCATAGAAAAGAAACAAAGGCAAACGAGAAATGACGCATCATTGAAATAATCAGGCATGCCAATAATTCATAGCTACATAGATATTAACAATGCAGATGTGTGCACATTCCATACTAAAATTCCTGTCTCAGCTCTCTAGCCAACTCGACCCGCGTTAAACCCATCAGGTCCGTGTCCTTTTTCCACTACAATATGCATTTTAGGCCAACGTTATCTCAATAATTGACCCTAAATACGAATGGAAAACATGTGAACACTATTCTAAGCTCTTGAACAGTCCTCATGGTGTTGTGAATAGTGATTTCAAAACACTATTTAGCCCGTTTTTGCTCTAAATCTTCCAAAAATTCATTTTTCGGGACCCGAACCTCACGGGACCCACACCAATAATCACCAACAGCTTATATTCAGCCAAGAGAGTAACATACCCAGCCCAAATAATATATCACAGCCTCGCCACAAAATCGATTTGCTCAAATATGCCAATTCCGGCAATTTTTCTATACCGATCTACCTCGGATCGCACCCTAGAGTCTATCCAAGAATCCTCTAATATCCTACTCGAGGTTTAAGGGGTCGGCTTACCTCGATGAGGTTGATTCGAAGCCGGATGGGCGACGAAATGACGAACGGCCCGGCGACGGCACAGAATCCGGCAAAACCCAAGGAAACCAAGGCTGTTCAAGGGCTGAACAGAATGGTTCATATGCTGAAAATCAATATTTTCACATGAAAATGAGCTCTAGGGGTTGCTGGGGTCAATATATATCAATATGAGCCCTATATGAAATTTGGGTAATAAAAGACTAGTTTGTCAATTGAAACGGCAAAGCAGATTTGGAAGGCCAAACGACCTCGGATCAAAGCGATTCAAAATTCTGTGAACTCATCTCGGATAGGAGTATGACATATCTGAAAATACGAAAATCCAACGATCGGATTTCCGTCGGTGGCTGATCAAAGTTGATGGTAGAAAACTGGAATTCAGCAGGGGGAGAGAGAGAGAGAGAGAGAGAGAGAGAGAGAGAGAGAGAGAGAGAGAGAGAGAGAGAGAGAGAGAGAGAGAGAGAGAGAATCTACTGCAAATAATGGAAGAGAGAGAGTGGTTTGACCAATAAATATTATAAGGATAATTATTGCCGATGACTATTAACCGAAAGCGACTTAAAATTGAACAAATCGACTGATTTTTGGACTATCAGTGAAATTTGGACTGATAAAGCTTGGGCCTCAATTATTTTTGGTCAAATCTGGTCAAATTGGTCAAAAAGATTACTGACGAGACATTTCTCGAAATTCGTGAAATTTCAGGACCAGCAAGGGCTCAATCGGTGTTGATTTGGCTCAATCGCGATCGGAAAATAACTCGAAATGCCATCGAAAAAATTTTCTAGACTCACTAAAATTACTAATACTCTCTAGCTATGGATTCTAGCACAAGACGGGGGCAAGATGGCAATTTTCAATTTTGCCCTTTTTCTAAACACTCTGAAGCCAAACTGCCAATTTCACGCCTTTCAAGGCGATGTCCAAATTTCAACTACGATATTTATGAAAACTCGATTATCCAAGCTCAGAATCTAATTTGTGGCCACATTCATATGATAGCGACTATAGTAAATACTCAGACTAATGGGCGGCTTTTAGGAGTCAAGCGTATCGATCATTTGGTCCACGTACTTATTTTCCTAGCTAGCCTTTCCCCTTTGGTTAGTTATCTCAGAGTGGCCAGCTCCAAGTGAGATTCATTTATAACGCCTTCATGAAATGACTATTCTATATTCAAATTCCGGAAAAATGGTAGAATTTCAGAATGTCACATCCCTTGAATCATATTTTACTAAACTCAAACCCAACATAACATACCTGGTTGTCACCTTTGGTTCCACATCAATTTGTGGCAAAAATTTAAGTGTAAATTGCCCAATGAGCTTATGTTCTTTCTTAAGGATCTAACATATGTCTTCATACTCCATGAAATAAATAAACTAATTATGAGTTTTGCATGATCTGTATTGATTATACTAACGATGCTATATAGATTGACTTTATGGTGATAAGACTTAATTATTTGACTTAAATGAAAAAATTGAGAAAAGAAATTGTTTTCGAGAATAAAAATTTCGTGTAATTACTAAACGCATTTCTGTTTCGAGATCAGAAATTTTGTACAGTTACCAAACGCGTTTTGATTCTTTAATACTCATCTAAAGAACAAAATCAGAAAAAAAAATCAATTCTTATCCCTAATCTACCAATTTTCCTCCTATTAAATTACATATGGATTTGAAAGGAAAATCTCTCAAGGTTGAAAGCATGCTTTCATTTATTTCGGAGCAAACGATGTATTGTTAAGAACACTAATGATAATGTTGGTAAGTTCGACCCAGTGGCTCATGAATGTACATTTCTTGATTTTGGTAGAACATATCACGTATTTAACAAAGTTTCGTGGAAAGTGGAGGAGTCAATATATTGTCAATATACACGAAAGAGCTAGAAGAAAGATCAGACCGATCGTTTTCAGGAGCAATAGACTACTGGCAGGAGCAGCTGTCGATATTAGAGATGTGGATGACATATGAAGTCATTTTTCTAAACTCTATAAATAAAGCTCAAGTTTCTCCTTTAAACTCTAATGCACAAATAATCTCATATAAAACGTCATCTCAAGAAATGATATGTGAATGATAGTCTCATTGAAACTAGGGATCAATGAAGTTATAAAGGAAAAGCTCTTGAGTATCGAATATCACTATTCTGCATCGCGAACGACGGATCCTAAATAAAGTGTGTAAATTCCTCTAGTTTATTATTATCATTAGTGTATCTATTTATGGTGATCTTAGAACGCTGCATGAAGGTAATAATCGCAGGGTACAGCTCGCCCCTAATTAACATATATTTTTGTGCTAAAATAATGTAACTTTTGTATTTTATTATGAGAATTCGATTTTGTGTTCTCGATTTCAATCTTTTGAAATCGGGGATCGGGGTCACTTCCCAATACCTTGATTCCCCCAGTTCATACACCATCACCAATTGGAGCCCACCACATCAAAGATGGTGTTCCCGAAGTTAGCTATGGACATGAATCAAGTACGTTGGTACCATCATTCTCCAACCGGAAACAAAAACATAATTCTGTAAAATCGACTGAAGTCTCGACACACTGTCCGGCCGGCGACCCTCTTCGGGGCCGTCTGAAATCTCATCCTCATCGGTGCTCGTCGTCCTTTCCTTAGCAGCCTCCTGAACGTTCTTCACACCTGATAGGTCCCAAAATGCCCTGGAGTTCCCACTGTAGTACTTGGACATCACTCTCCTGCACACTCAAGGTAAGGCCCCCCCAAAAATAAAAATAGGGCAACTTGCAGCTATACATGTGCATAGATTTATTTCGGTTGGCAAACACATTGGGTACTCGGAGCTCTATGAGTGCTCGAAATCGCTCATCGGGTGTGAGGATTCTTATGTGCCCGACAAACACCGGACGACAATCGGAACACCCGTGCGCCCATGTCTCTAGGATGTTCTCAAATTAAGACCGCACAGGCATGGTGATTAAAACCCTAATGAAGTTAGTTTACAAAAGACACGAGCCATCTCTAACCGTCTTGTTGGCTCTCTTTGATGCTTTCCAACTGAATGGCAATCCACATCGTCCATGGCTTGCTCGCCTTTGCTCGCGAGCCTCTGTTCGTTCATGCGTGCGCATAGCATGACGAATGGATAAACTTAAGTCCATCCTTGGTGATGTGAGAGGGAGATTTTCCTGCGTAGGGAGAAACTGATGCGGTGATTCGAAGATTTTGGCAGAGTACATAGCCAATGACAGTTAGCAACAGCTTCCCCATTCGATTGCAAAAGGGGAAGTTTCTACGTTCGGATGTGTGTCGTGCGTGGATTTCAGGAAACTTTTTGGCGGCTGTATTTTTTTGTGGACCGTACTTTAATTTTCTAGTGAAAGTTATAGATGGAAAGTGCATACATTTGGCTGTCATTGGCCATTATGATAAAATTTCAAGTTTCATTTCCGGATATATTCGCAGAAATAGAATTGCACATGAAAAAGGTAAGGAGAAAGGGGCAGCCAAAGCATAGGCTTGGAAGCTTTCCTCTCGTGATTAGTTCTATCGCAATCAATTTTTCCTAACTAAGATGATTGTCAACGCCAGCTATACTATGTTAAACGGCTGACGTCCATGTTAGCGATTGCCGGTCAACATTAGCTAGAAGGACTATATTGGCAATTCATTAAAAAGTTTAGGACTAAATTAATCAAATTAAAAAGTTTGGAAGCGAATTGGCATTCATATAATAGATTTATAACCTTTTTGATAATATTTTCCTCAAGTAAGCAACATATATTATACTTGTAGTGTCTTTATCCCAATATAATGATAGAACCATGGTGGCTAGATTTAAAATACTTAAACAAATACGCTTGTCACATGCAATTTGAACGTTGAGCTACACTTATTTAGATTTTAAAATATCAAATAAATAGCAGTGTCCCAGTAATTTATTCCGCACTTGAAATTCCTATGGACTAATGCTCTTCACAATGTCTCCAAGTCCTTAGCAAGAAAATTCCCAGACCGCTTTGTTTGTTCCGAGTAAACAAAATGTGATGCAACTCAAAAACATTTTTCTAAGACGTCATTTTTTCTGAACATTGACAATGTCTTCTTATGTCTGGCGAATTTAAATAAAAGAATTGAAAAATAATTCGCGCCGTACAGAAAATCGATTTGTGTTTTTCATTAGGGAATCCATTACTTTTTTCTAGATCACTTTATTGAATTGCTTAAGTTGTGTGTTGGATTGACGCTTCTCCAATTCCCACGAATAACTATTTTGGCAGGATGGCTGTGAATTTTAATCAGATTTCCTTGTGAAATTTTGACAAGCAGTTGGTGGGCTTTGTTATGATTAGCGTCCCAGGTCCAATTTGTTCTTCCAGATTGAACCATATCCGCAGAACCAACAGTATAGATCAAATAAAAAAAACATAAATCCTCATATATCTAGTCCTCAGCCAGAAATGAGTAAGAGTAGAGAGCAGTGTCAATGGGCTGGGTCGGGCAGAGTCTCATAGAGGGCCGACCCGGGCCCGAAACTTAACAATGCCAAACTTGGCCCGGCCCGACTTACTCCGATACCCGAATTTCAGTTTTGAGGCTGGAGCTAGATGAATTGCAAGCGACAACTCTCTTTTGTTGTTAGGGGAAATTGATTTCCGGATTTAATTGGGAGAAGTCATTTTCCATGTAACTAAACTAGAGTTTTATGTTGAATTATTGTCCTAGATTAACTGAAAAAACAATTCCCGTAAATCATTTACCTCGAAATAAACATAGCCTAGTTAATGTAAAGTGGGGCCCACATATCTAGAACAAAATCAGAAAGAACCAATTTTCATACTTAGACATGAGAAGAGCCATTTTGTTTCCTAATCTTAAAATGTGTTTATTTCATCGAATTTTCATAATGAAGAAGATGGTTTTGTCCAAAATATATATTCTCGAAAAGTGATAGATTTTCCTTAGTCAATTGTGAGCATAAAAATGAAAGGAAGTAGTTTTATGCCATTTGATCATGAATTCTGAAAATAGGATAGATTGTGCAATGATAATAGATTAGATGGAGGAAATTATAGATTGTAAACTGAAATATGAACCATGAAGTGACAATTGTTGGTACAGAGAACATGGAGGGAATAAAAGATGGACGAATTTGAAACATAATACTTTTTATAGAATTAAATATAGCGAAAAAGTGCAAGAAAAACATGGGACAGAAGATCATGCGCATTTTCTATGACGTGGAACCTTTCGAGGTTCGGTTCCAAGTGGGCAAGTATGGACAGGCCTTCACTGAACATGAAAGCACGAAGCGTTACAGCGACGGAGCCATTAGCGAGTGGAAGGGTGCTCTTAGTGAAGTTGGGGCACTAAAGGTGAGGGACCTCCAGAGCATTTCCAACGGGGTGATCATTTCTAAGATTAAGACTAGCAATAGCTTGGATCCATAGAATGCAACTTAGTTCTGATTGAGTCCTCGCTGAGTTATTGTTATTTCGAGTTTTGAAATAGAAATCATTCGGAAATTATACCGAAATTGGAATGGTTCACCGGAATTTAACTTTGTCTAAGCTTCACTCTTTTTATTTTCCCCTTCAAATAACACTAACTAATTCATATAGTTCATATAGTTTCAATAAAGAGTCTTAAACAAACCGGTTGTTAACTTTTTCTAATTTGGTATGACCTGAACATTTCTTGTTCAGCCCAATTTTCTAATTCCATGTGTTTGCAACTCAAAAAATAACAGGCATCAAGGGGACTTCGTGAAAACGGTTGTCGGTTTTCAGTGAGTTGAAAAAGGGTTGTTTGGCATTATCGGATTGCTTGGTTAAAGTCAACAATCACGTGAGTTAAATCATGACAACAATTGGCCGTGGGACACATGAAACGCAGACCGTCGGTATCCATGGAATCAGTGTTGTTGAAAAGACCACTCTTCTCAGAATCATCTACAATCGACTTTCACCTGAGCATGGTTGTTTCCTTTCTAACATTCAAGAAACTTCAAATGTAAAGGGCGTTGAGTACTTGCAGGATGAGCTGATCTCTGACATTCTCAAAAGAAGAAGAAGAAGATAGATATAAGCATAAGCACAAAGATGAAGGGATTGAGATGACTAAGGACAGGCTTTGGGGTAAAAGGCTTCTCCTTCTCCTTGATGATGTTGACAACAGGAATCAATTGAATGCACTTATGGGGCACAATTGGTTAGGTGAAGAAAGTAAGGTTATCATCACTAGTAGAAACAAACAGGTTCTCAACATTCTTGAAGTGGATTGGACCTATGAACTTGACTGTATGGATTTTGACAAATCTCTTCAACTTTTCAGTAAACATGCTTTCAGAAGAGATCGTCCTTTGGATTATTATCTCACCTGCTCCATAAAGGAGGTAGGCATTGCTAGAGGTCTTCCTCTAACTCTTGAGGTTATTGGTTCGCTGTTATCGTGCAACAATAAAGAAAAGTGGGATGCCATATTGAAAAAGTTAGAAAAGTTCCTCATTAGGAAGTCAGCAGTAAGCTCAAGATAAGTTACGAGGCACTAGATGATCAGCGAAAGAACATCTTTTTCGATATAGCTTGTTTCTTCATTGGATGTCACAAAGAAACGGTAATCCACATGTGGGATGAGTCTGAATTTTTTTTTCCAGAAGAAGCTTTGGAAGTTCAGCAGCATATGTCCTTGATAAAGATCATAGGAAAAAGTGAGTTGTGGATGCATGATCTAATAAGGGACCTGGGGCAAGAAATCATCCGTCGAGGTAGTAATATGGAAAGAGAGAAGCAGACTAGGGTGTGGGATGCTGATGAAGCGTTAGATTTGCTGATGACAGACCAGGTAAAAGCTCCCTGCTACCACTACAATGTGGCTACTTTTTCTTTAATGATGACACAAAACATGAGGGGTTAGTAATGTATTTACTTTTTGGCAGGAAAAGGAAAAAGTTGAAGCTCTCGGTCTCCGGTTTCGCCGTACGGCAGAACAACGTTTCGCATATGAGGACTTCATGAAATTTCCAAATCTAAGGTTCCTTGTAGTTAATGGCGGGACTTTAGGGAACTGGCTAACTGATCTTATGGATCAGAAGAAAAAAATCTTCAAAATCATGTTTGCGTTAGTGATGGTATGTCAGGATTTGAATCTTCGGAGCAATTTTTCCCAAAAGAAGTCGCATCTGCTTCCGAAATTGCGATGCCTTGCTTGGAGTAATATTCTCTAGATTTTAACATAGCCAAACTGTCCATGAGGAATCTAGTCGTTCTCTGTCTAGCGCGGAGCTCCATTACCCATCATTGGGATGGTTGGAGCCATCTAAAGGTGTGGCATATGCTAGGAACGTCTGCATGTTAAATCCATAAGTTGATCGTTTCATGACTTTTTTATCTTTCTGTAGTTGCAGATGGCGAAGAGCTTAAAAGTTCTGATTATGTCGCACTGCTGCGACTTGGTGAGAACTCCCGACTTCTCAGGATTTGGAAATTTAGAACGTCTGATCATGAAGGACTGTATAAGATTGGTCAGAGTCGATGAATCTGTCGGTCAGTTACGACACTTGGTTTTCTTAGATCTCAGGTTTTGCTCGCAACTTCGTGACTTGCCAAATGAGATTTATATGCTAAGATCTCTGAAAGAGCTCCTTGTTCAGGGCACACGAATGCAGAACAATATGAGCTCTCGCCCTCTATTGACAGCAATCTTTAGCTTATATTGGAGAAAGCACAAAGAGAATGAAGAATATTAACGCTGGAGTATCATGTTTGTCGCTCTTTGTGTTGTGTTCTTTCGCAGTTTCTGGAACGACTATAAAATTCCAGTTTGCTGAACACGGAAATGTGTTTCGTCGATGGTAGTTATGTAAACACCGACGGTAAATTCTGCATCAATGAAATTAGTCCAATTGGTATACTACCGGTCAGGCTATTAGTTGTAATTCACAAACGACGTTAGGGATTTACGACCATCAATGTGATAGTAAAATATTAAGCAAGCTTTTCATAAATTCACTACTCAGATAAATATTAGCAGTGTAGACAGTAACCAGTGAAATCAATAGTATTCTTTGAGGAACTGGTAGGAATTATGTAGTAAATTTGTCAGCAAGATACACCTGTTAAAAGATGTCCAGGTACTTTGATGCGATTTAGTATCGATATTGGGGACTAACGAACGTCAATGTAATCGTAACGTTGATTTTTTTTTTTTTTGTAAACCTAACCTATTACCGAAAAATAAATTTTAGAGGGGTCAACAATAAGTTACTACTGACTGAACAACCGAAGCGGGAGTACATTGGCCGTTGGAGGAATTTTAGGACTTTTTTCATGCAAAACAAAATGTAGATGATGAAGTAGAATTCTTTGATGAAACATGATATTCAGAGCAAATATCTGCTGCTAACATAAATGTAAAGAGAGTATGGATAGAAGAGATTTGCAAGATAATTTATAGTGGTTCGGTCTTTCCTCTCGGCCTACTCTACTCTCTCAACTCTAACATCTCTATAGCAAGACTAGAATAAACTTGCCCGACACTTACTCTACTTAGCCAAAAATGGCACATTCGGTCTAATTTCTCCAGAACGTCTGTGGATTTCAAGGCCTGCAATTGGCCTCAAAGTACCAATTTAAATTCGAAGCGAATCGATTTGGAGTAAAGTCTTCGTTTTCAAATACATGGAATGTTGTCCACTCCGTCTATAGCGTGAGCTTCCTTTGCAACGCAGTCCACCCAGACTAGATGGTTTTAGCAAATCTTAATCTGTTTAGCTCGTGCACTTAGATCCTTCCAAGAATATTGATGCACTTAGACGATCTTTCTTCTGAAGTCATTAGAGCAACAAGACATGTATTTGCAAGCACATGATCTTTCATGGTACACACTGTTTCGTCTGAAGTTGACTCTCCCTAACCTCCTTGAGTTTAGTCAGAATCTGTTGCAGCAGAAGCTTGATTTCCTGACTTGCTTCAGTAGGCATAGATGCCTCCCGCTGAATTTCCCTTTCTTTAGCAGATGAAGAGGGCTGTTTTCTCTAAAAGATAGCGCTTTCTTCTTCTTGCTAACTCTCAATACCTCCAGCTTCTTCTGCAGGCCCCTTTTCCTACTCCTTCTTCCCTCTGTACTTCTCCTTCAACAGCTTCTTAGCTTCCTCATTCACTCTTGTCCACAGAGATAAAATTCCCTATCTGCTTCCATCCATAATCAGCAGAAGGCTTGGTTTGCATTCGATTCAGAGTCTTATGCCCCACAACCCTTGGCATGGACTCCTCATTCTTCAGCACTTCAGAAGCTTCTGTTCATTTCTCTCATAGAATTTTCGTGATGACATAGCCATATTTGAGTTTATAAGAACTATGCAATACATGTGTGGAAAGACACCGAGTGCGAGACTAGAAGGGATGCCGTATATGATGGCCCAAAGTAGTTTGGCCATGCTTCGTCACATTATCTGTGAATGCATGCTTTAGGAGAGGATAAAGGTTTAAACTTTTTCGAAGGACTCTCATTTTCACAGGAAAGTATCCACAGTTCACATCAGAACAGAGTGCGTGGACAAAGGAATCATCTTGCATAATTGTGCGGTATGCCTCAGCAGGAGAAGTATTGTCTTGGTAAACACCCGAATGGGAATATCAAACACAGGAACTTTTGCAATCCAACGTGGTAGGACTCAAATCTAAGATTGGTATGAAAGTTTGTTACCACAGGAGGGCACACTTCATCATCGAGACAGTACACAGATTGCTCAGATTATGGTTTCCAAGGCTCTTGGAGGTGTAGATACCACGACCCTTAAAAAGTTCGAAGTCCACAACTCTAGAAGTTACCGTCCCACGAGAGACAAATAAAGCGATTCAATTTTGCAAGAACCAATCGCCTAACTTTGTCACTTACACAATCAATGTGAAAAGTGAAAAGTGCACTAGAAGTCCTAGGCAGCCCCAAATGTGGAATGCAGTCATATCATAAACGTCTCGATTGTTTAATTAAGTCATAAACATTTCTTTTTATACAAATGCCACAGGTCCTTTTGATGAATGGTACCTTTATTCTTTATATTCTATTCAAGAGTTACGTACATGACATTCTTAGTTGCACCTTTGACCATAAGTTAACGAGATTTGGTTGTATTTTTTAGGGTTGAGCAAATTAGATTGACCGGATTGGGATAGGTGATCCGGTTCCCGATTCTAGAGGGGTCCGATTCAATTCTCAGTTCCTAAAATTGGAACCAGTGAACGGGCAGTCTGATTCTCGATTCTCGGGACGTAGGATCGGACCGGTCTTTTTTTTAAAAAAAAATTATCAATTTGGTCCATGAATCTCTTTCGGCTCCTTGGACCTCTTGTTTAGCTTCATTTGCTACTGGGAGGTCAGTTTATGCAGATGTTGAAGTTCTATAATGTTTTTTATTTCAACTATTTGAGAGTAATTTGTGCTACATTTTTTTTTTTCAGTCCGATCTGGTTCATTTCGGTCCGGTCCATTTGTCGGTCTAGTCCAATCCGATTCCCGAGACGGTCAGTCTGGTTCCCGATTTTGGTAAATTGGGAACCAAGATCATCAGCCTGATTCTCAGTTCTTGAGGGGAACCGGACTAGATCGAGAATCGATTACCTCTAGTATTTTTCACTGAAAGTACAACCAACATCCACGTTTGCGATTGTTAGCCAATGTTAGTCGAAAGAACTACATTAGCAAATCATCAAAAGGTTTAGGATTAAATTGGCCAAGTTGAAAAGTTTAGGACTAAATTGACAATTGTATAATAGGGTTAGGGCTGTTTTAGTAAATTTTTCCTCAAGTTGGCTATGTAGAAAAGTTATCATAGTTGTGGTATCCTTATCCCAATCATAATGATAGAGTCATGATGGCTAGACTTAAAGTACTTAAAACAAATACACTTGTTGAAATGCACTTTGAATGTTGAGCTAAACTTGATAAATGACTAGAACATTAGAATTTTATCTTTTTGTTAACAAATCAAATGAAAAGCAATGCCTCGGTATATTATTCTAAACTCGAAGTTCCTATAGAGTATAGACCAATGGTCTTGACTAAGGTTAAGCATGGTTCTAGGGTAAAATCAAAAACTCGAGAATCAAATAAATGGAATAGGGTAGGTTCCAACTTTCAAAAATTGGGGAGGGTATGCAGGATAGATTTCAGGTTCCAAAAATTAGAGGACTAATTGTGGCGGATAGGTGAAATATAGAGTCTAGAACCTAAAACCTATAACAAGTCTTTGTGTTTTTCTTATTCTATATCTTCACGTGATCTCATGGTATTCCATGGTGTCCGATGATGAATGTGTAATATGGAACCATTAGTCTAAGCTTTCATTTTCGACGATATCCATAACTGAGAGTTTTACTTTGTTAATCTTTCAGATTCTTGGTATGTCTAAATATAAGTTATGGACAGTGAATTGTAGTAATAAATTGTGGTCATTAGAGGTTATAATTCATTGCGGGTGTTTAATTAAAAATACATGTGAAACCTAGATAGATCCTGGAATCAACCTTGAAATATGTGACCTTAGAATTTTACTTGTAACAAATTTTACCTCAAACTAATACAGCTATAACAAATTTACCATTCATTACTTTTTGTTATTTTTACTATCAAATTGTTGAGTTGGATGACACATGGCAATTGTTGTTTATACAAGTTACCCTCTACTTTTTATATGTATATCAATTTGGAGTTTTTCGTGATATTAATTCAATTTAACGGAACACAGAGTAAATTTGTCCCATGTGTACCACTTTGGGATTTTTTGCTGTAAAAAAAAATTAGTTTTGGGTAAATTTGTCACAAGTAAACCAGTTTGAGATTTTTTGTGGTAAAAAAAATAATTTGGGATAAATTTGTCATAGGAATATCAGTTTAAGGTTTTTCGTGGTATTAAGCCCGGTAGATATATGTGCAAGGCCAATGAAAAACATCAACCAACTAATAAAGGGATCATATGCATAAATGGTTCAGCTAACTGGCTTCTCTGAACTGATTAAATTGACTGCATACCATCTCTTCTACTGGAAACTTTATAATTTATGAACATCCAACAAGCAAAAGTGGCCCTCTCTTGCCTTAATAGGGCGGAGACATTCCGCAGCTGCACAAATCAAGATATCATGAGGAGCTCAATGAGCGTAGAAATTTCAAATCTAGAACGACAAATGCCAGATATCATTCCACGAGGACATCTTTACTTCCGAGACACATAAAAATGTTGGTATGTGCCTGTCCTATTTTTTATGGATTAATTATAGAGGAAGCAGATTTTTTTGTGTACATTTTTCCATAGAGGGGGACTCTCAGCCGCCGCCATTAGATTATTGAAAAAGAGAAGTAATGTCGGAAACATCCATGAAATGCTTATGACCCTGATATCACGCTCCAGATGCAGAAAAACCAACAACTCTGCGTTATTGTTTGACTTTGACCCAGTCGTCTCGGAGCTTCGAACTAGTCATTGCTGACAGTGTCTTCTCTGCTGTTCCGTTCAAGGATCTCTTCCACAGAAGACTTTGAGCAGGCAACCCTGAAGGTGGCGCTATACATAAATGATGCAGCTGCAAACGATGGACTAGCCCATCCGGCTGCTTGTATATGCACTTGAAAAAAAAATTGAGGATATGGAGGCTTCGTCGGGATTCGATTATGAGGTGTTCTTGAGTTTTAGAGGACCGGATACTCGAGCAGGTTTTGCCGACTTCCTTTATGTCAGCCTGATCGATGCGGGAATCCGCGCGTACAGAGATGACGAGGAGATGCGCATGGGGGAAGAGATTGGCCCGGAGCTTCTCCAAGCAATCAAGCAGTCAAGAATCTCCATACCCATCTTCTCAAAAGGATATGCCTCCAGCAAATGGTGTCTTAAGGAGTTGGTCCAGATGGTGGAGTGCAAGAAAAACACGGGACAGAAGATCATGCATATTTTCTATGACGTGAAGCCTTCCGAGGTTCAGTACCAAACCGATGGGTACGGACAGGCCTTCCTTGAGCACGAAAGCAAGCGGCGATGCGATGATGGAACTATTAGCGAGTGGAAGGCCGCTCTTAGTGAAGTCGGAGCACTAAAGGGAATGGGCCTGCAAAGCAGGCCCAACAGGTGATTACTCCTAAAATAAAGACTACTGCAATATCTCGTATACTCATAATACAACTTTGCTCTGATTTAGTCCTTGCTAAATTTGTGTAATTTAGAGTATTGAAGTTCAATGTGTTGCTAGAAAAAATAGAAATCATTGGGAAATCATGCTAAGAGTGGGGTGGTTCGCGGTAATTTACTTTTTATGAGCTTAACTATGTGTTCTAAGTCCATTTTCATCCGTTTCTTTTCAAATAAAATGATTTAATTCAAATAAGGAATATATCTAAACGGGGTGTAAGATTTTTTAATTTGGATTGGCCTGACCATTTGTTGTTCAACCCAATTTTTTAATACCATTTGTTTTCAACTCCAAAATTATCAGGTACGAAGGTGAATTCGTGAAAACAGTAGTCAAGAAGGTTTTTAGTGAGTTGAAAAGGGGTTGTTTGGCATTATCGGGTTGCTTGATTGAAGTCAACAATCACCTGAGTGAAATCATGAGAACAATTGGCCCTTGGACACATGAAACACGGATCGTTGGTATCTATGGAATAGGTGGTGTTGGAAAGACCACTCTCGCCAAAATCATTTGCAATCGACTTTCACCTTATTTTGAGCATCGTTGTTTCCTTTCCAACATTCGAGAAACTTCTAAGGTAGTCTTGCAAAATCAACTGATATCGGACATCCTCAAAAGGAAATGGAAAGATATAAGAAACACAGACGAAGGGATTGAGATGATTAAAGAAAGGCTATGTGGTAAGAGGATTCTCCTTCTCCTGGATGATGTGGATAAAAAGGATCAATTGAGTGCACTTATGGGCCACAATTGGTTCGGTGAAGGAAGTAAGGTTATCATCACAACTAGAAATGCACAGGTTCTCATTCGTTTTGATGTGGATATGACCTATGAACTTAACTGCATGGATTTTGACAAATCTCTTCAACTTTTCAGCAAACATGCATTCAGAAGAGATCATCCTTTGGATGATTATCTTGCCCACTCCAGAAAGGCAGTAGGCATTGCTGGAGGTCTTCCTTTAGCACTCGAGGTTATAGGTTCGCTTTTATCGTGCATCAGTAAAGAAAAGTGGGATGTCATACTGAACAAGTTGGAAAAAGTTCCTCATGAGGAAGTCAACAGTAAGCTCATGATAAGTTACAAAGCACTAGATGATCGCCAAAAGCCTATCTTTCTCGATATAGCTTGTTTTTTCATTGGATATTGCAAAGAAATTGCAATCCACATGTGGGATGAGACTGAATTTTTTCCAGAAGAAGCTTTGGAAGTTCTGCAGCATATGTCCTTGATAAAAATAGACAGAAATAATACATTATGGATGCATGATCTATTAAGGGACATGGCGCGAGAAATCATCCGCCGAGATAGTAATATGGTAACAGAGAAGCAGACCAGGGTGTGGGATGCTGATGACGCGTTAGATTTGCTGAAGACAAACCAAGTAAATGCTCCCTGCTACCACTACAATTTGGCCACTTTCTCTTTTATGATGGCACAAAACATGAGGCGTTATTAATGATGTATTTCCTTTTTGGCAGGAAAAGGAAAAAGTTGAAGGTCTCCGTCTCCGTAAGGCAGAACACCGTTTTGCAATTGCGGACTGCATGAGACTTCCAAATCTAAGGTTCCTTGTAGTTTATGGCGGGACTTCAAGGAACTGGCTTAGGGCTCTTATACTTGAGAAAAAAATCTTTGGATGGGTGTCTGGATTGATAAACGTGAATTCATGTCCGGAACCTCATCGTTGGATCAACTGTTTCCAAAAGGAGTCGCATCTACTTCCGAAATTGCGATGGCTTGCTTGGGATAATATTTCTCTAGACTTTGACTTAGCCAGACTGTCCATGAGGAATCTAGTCGTTCTCAGTCTAGCACGGAGTACAGTTACCCACACAGTTGGGACGGTTGGAAACACATGAAGGTGTGACATATGCTAGGAACGTCTATCTGTTAAATCCAGGACTCGATCGTTTCATGATTTTTTATCTATCTGTTGTTGCAGATGGCGAAGAGCTTAAAAGTTCTGATTATGTCGCGTTGCTGCGACTTGGTTAGAACTCCCGACTTCTCTGGACTTGCAAATTTAGAGCGGCTGATCTTGAAGGACTGTATAAGGTTGGTCAGAGTCGATAAATCCATCGGTCAGTTACAGCGCTTGGTTTTCTTAGATGTCAGGTTTTGCTTGCAACTTCGCGACTTGCCAAATGAGATTTATATGCTAAAATCTTTGAAAGAGCTCCTTATTCAAGGCACACCAATGCGGGCCAATGTGAGTTATAGCCCCAGCTATGGACAGCAACTTGAGCTTATTTAATGAAAAACAGAGAGCACAAAGGGAATGAAGAAAATTAATGCTGTTGTATCATGTCTGTCGCTCTTTGGGTTGCGTTCTTTCGCAGTTTTTGAGCAAAATTTAGTACTTTCATGAGCATGGTCCAATCATAAATCACGTTCAGATCCCTTATCCACCACCGTTCAATGCAAAATACTCCTATTTACATGTAATTTAACTAACATTTTTGTTTAATGGCCGAGGTGAATCGATAGTTTTCTATGTAGTGAATAACCAAATGAATTTATTAAAATTTAGGGGTCAACAAGATGCCAATGCATTAGAGATAATGAATAAATACTCATGCAACTATCAAAGACTGGTTTAGCTACTATGGCTATAGATAAACGGACTCATGAAATTCCATAAAAGTACATTTTATAAATATAATATTAAAGAACATGCAAATTGTTAGCAAAAATAGAACCGGCAATTAACATAATAAATAAATCATCAATGGAATGGAATAAAGTAAGTGAAGCAGCTAAATAGCGCCTTGTTATTAAGCCTCGGACAGGAATAAAGCAAGTCCAGGGAGGTCGATTGACATGGCCAAAAACCCTTCAGCCAAGTCGTCAACTAGGCTTTTTCATCTTGTCTAAGTCATAGTCGACGTTCGCACCGAACAAGATGTTCGCGATGACCTTATAAAAACACCTTGTTCATCTCGTTCATGCGTGCAACCGGCCACCCCGACTCGGCCCAATTCGCCATGGAGGCGACCATGATGTCCTTGATCTTGGCGACAAACAGAGAGGGCGCCTCACCATGGAATGATCTGTTGCCTAATATCGTTTTGGTTGTTTTCGGGTAGGCAGGCATGAAGTGTTAGTCGTCTGTCAATATACGCTTGCATATCTCAAGATTGCTTAAAATGATGCTCGGACGCCCATATAGGAAGGTCCTGTATAAGCCTGTAAACCCATATTTGTAGTGAAGTAACACCATAATAGTTAAACTATCACATATGTCAGGATCTGAGTGAGATATCACGTAATCCTAACTGCATTCACCTCAGCATTTGATTGATCTGATAGCTCAATGCATAACTACACCGAGGTTTTCGATAAACCTTAATGGTGAGCAGGTAGGCTACTTTGCTGCTACCAATGAATTATGGCAAGGTGATCCACTCTCTTCTTATTTGCTTTCTTCGTTATGGAAATTTTTAACCCAATCATCATTGAGCAAGTTGCCGCATCTTCTTTCAAGTATCATTTGTGCTACAAAAGGAAAAAAATCACTCACTTATGATTGGCCAATGACAAAATTTTGAATGCACATGGGGCATACTCAAGTGAGCATTTTTTTACTGAACCCTAAAATTTTTTAAGAAAAAAAAATTCCCGTCAATAACTAAAATTTTATATCATTGGGCTAGATGACATATCAAGCATATCCTCATTTAATGAAAATGACAAAATTTTCTCCTCTACTTACCTTTTCAGTCATCAACTCATTCATCAACTTGAATGAATTTTGAGCATTTAAAGGTGCTACTCTGGTTCATCGCAACACATGACTACACTAGATCACAAAGCTATCAAGACTAATAGAGAGAGAGAGAAGATAAGAATAGGGTAGGAGGGAATAGCCATGGAGGTAACAGCATCGAAGAGAACGGCGTCAATGATGTTCATGGCGGCTCTGATACTATGGTCATCAATCGGTGCTGACGCCGATTTTTGGCACAAGTTGCACTGTGCATTTTTCTGTGCCACAGACCCTGACCCACTTCTATGCACTATTAATTGCATTGGGCATCACTCCGCAGAGTCCTTCACGCCCACGGCATCGGAGCACTGCGAACTCGGTTGTTTCTTGTCGACTTGCTTTGACTACCATCCAGGTAATAATCTTCACATTGAGATCCATGAAACCATGAAAATCATTATATAATCTTGTTTTTCTTGTTAGTGTTCAAATTCAATTTCGATGTGAGTAACTTTTTTAATCTCTCATTTCATATTTAAACTCATGTAGACACTAAGAAATTTGGAGTGGACGTGAAGAAAGTTGGAACTTGTGCGGATTCATGCTCTAAGGTTTGCCAGAAGGCCTATTCATTGCATTGAAGATTGGAAATTTCCCCTTTTTTTATAGGTGAAAAAAAAAAACAATTGAGTTATGTAATGCCTTTGTGGTTTCTTTCCTCAAATAATAAAGTGCCTTTCAATTATCTGCTTGACTATGAGTGAAGTACATTTATATGAGATTTCAGTTGTGATTAAATGAGTCTGCTAAATATTATCCAGAAATAGATTACGTTATATAAACACAAAAGAAAAGGTAACCTCTACATCATATCAAGGTTGCCTTTGTCACGCCTTTTGGTATTCTCGTCAAAACACGTATCTATGTTGTCACGCAATTAAAGTTTTACGATGTGCATAAGATTGTCAATCTCTGGCACAACATGACAAGAGAGCATGACTTGGTGGTGCTGCCAACTAGATGGATCACATGATATGTATGAGCATGAGCAAACAAAAGGAATTATAATTCACCAAAAGTTAACTTTGGGAAAATACGTTTGGCTGGCAATTTATAATAGACGGGACATCAAATATTTTAAGGTCACCCAGATAAATACAGCCTATAATCAGGGAGAGAAGTCTCTCCTCATGAAGGTGATGTTCGAAAAGGCATAAGTTAAATCCAGTTTTTTATGTGTATGTTTCAAACACGCTATCCCTCAAGTTTGGTGTACAATTCAATTCGTTCTTATCCTATTCTCCATCCTAAAAACCCGCTAGGGGGCCGCTCTAGAGATGTCATCTAGATATTTCATGAGATGCATTTCTTGAGGTGTGTTTTGGTATAAAAAAAAAGAGATGGAAAATGTTGATATTAAAAGAGTTGAAAACGTGGAAGCTAACGAATTAGCTTAAATGGAATCTCAATACAGAAACTGAAAGAGTTAGCCAAATTCACTATCACTAAAGTAAAAGTGTTGCCTTCAATAAAAAAACCGAGTGATAACGATCAATATAGATTTTCCTAAGGATCATGGCATGAATATCGGCCAGGAGGAGGAGAGAAAACCATTCGTCGATTATCTAAAGAATGATGTTGCCAAATTCAAAAATTTTAAAAGGCAAGCAATGCATCCGTGGTGATGAGTTATATAGAAGAACTATTGACTTACTCGGATGCTTAGACAAACCTGATTCAATGTTGGTCACGGCAGAATACATGAAGGAATCTCTGGTGCGCATCAAGCCAGATTAAAAATGAAATGGTTAACGCAAGATTGCATTGATTACGCAAAAGGGTGTGAATCTTGTCAAAAGCATGGCCTAGTTCGGCACGTCCCAGCATCGATGTTAAAAGCCTATTATTGAGCAATGGCCATTTCAAGAATGGGTTGTGAACATAATCGGAAAGTTTTCTTTTTTTTTTTTTTTGATGACCGAGATGTTCGCGCGGCCAGCGAGCTTGTACTCAAATCAGTGGTAAAGCACGACTAGTCCTCGAGAGAATCCACAGACTCCACAATCACGGACCTCCGATTAAGTTATCTAGCGCCGAGAAGTTTTGAACCAAGACTTCTCGTGAAAGGAACTAAGCGCAAACCAACTCGGCCGCTAAATGGTGGGTAGACTGAAATTATATTTCAGTTAATATTAATTATTTCACAAAATGGATCAAAGAAAAGACCGTGAAGCTGTTTTTAGAAGAACATATTATATAAAGATTTGGCATACCCGAGATGACAACTGCCGATCAAGCGACCTTGTTTACCGTTTACGAGGTATTGGACTTTTTAAAGTCTATATCCTGCTCAGTAGAGCATAAAGCACGATCATGATTCCAAAAGGTCGTAGTTAATTCTTAGTTAAAATAGAATGAATGTATAAACTCTATTTCAACACTTGAAAGCTTTGGCATCACTCAATTGGTCATTTAGGTGGGAAACGAAATAGCTCTCAAACATAAACTTCGCTGGGTTTTTGTAACTGTATTTGAAAAGAAGAGTAAATTATGTTGCCTCATCATTTAGGTGCTTGTCTATCGATAAGTACTTGTCTATCGGAAGGGGATAATCTCTTGAGACAAATTAGTCACTTTTTTAACTCTCAATAGTTCTTGTTGTAATTGATGGATTAATGGCCCAATTTATATTTACGTAACCGACATGGTTTAATGGAAGCATAACCGACGTGCTCTTATGTCGGCGTGTAACCGACGTCCATCTATGTCTACGTAACCAACATGGTTTAATGGGATCGTAGCCGACATGCACTTATGATCGGCGTAACAAACATTTTTTCGATCTACAAATAGACCTATTTTCATAGTTCAGAATCACAACAAAAAAACTTAGAATTCCAAGCATATTCCTCTGATTTTCTCATAGACGCCCTCTAGGTGCGCTAGTTTCGAGAAGTGTTTGACATAGTCCTGTTTGTATAGTGCTTATACAAATAGGTTCGAGGCATTATATCTTAGGAGGCATAGTTCGTTAAGCTGCTTAGCACCATTAACGGGAACTAATTGCCTTAAGGAGATTCGGTTGGCCGTACTTCACCTCTCGTTCAATTTCTTTTCCGAGTTTACATAATTTAGCAAGTTTATTTGTTTGTAATCTTTATTAGTAAAGATTGTACATTGACTTGATCGGTATCAAATATTATTATTGCCTTTCTCCTTATTATTATTTTTTTTATGACAACAAACGGTGTTACGTATTTCCCTCGATACATTAATGTGTGCGCTTTTTTTTTTTTTCCAATAGCTTCGTTATGCCATGTGAGTTCAGTGAAGCATCATAGCTTATGCTTTCCAAGTCCATCATAAAAGGCATTAGCGAATGCCGCCGCTACCTGTAAATGGCCTTTGACAAATGGCTTTGGAAACAGCGAGAAGACTTCAATTGAGATGAAATTAAGAGGCGTAATTGATCGCTGTTTTATTTCTTTTCAGCTGATATATTATCAACTAGCATTTAATTTGAGCATTATTAGGATTTTACGAAGTCCCTTCTTTTTTTTTCTTTTTTTTTGAAATTTGAGTAGTAGGATCTTACCTATACTCCAATTATATTACTTGTTTAGAGGTTTCCTATGTCTACTAGGAGCAAAACTTTTAGAGACTCTACAAATATAGTTGTAATTTTAATTTGCAATAGACCTGAAACTTGGAACCTACCCGTCTATATAGGTTACTTATTATTTGGAACCTAGAACCAACCACGCATACCTTAGAATCTAAAAGCTACCCCGTCATAGGTTTCAAGGTCGATTTCAGGTTCCACATGTATTCTTAGTTGAATGATTAAAATGAATAACCATATTTAATTACCATCACATACTACTAAAATTCACTGACCATAATTCATATTTAGACACGAGAAAAATATAAAATATTGACAAATTAAAAGTCTCAATAATAAAGTGATTCTGGATTACATACTTATTATCGGACATTATGGAATACTACATGATGACACAAAGACATAAACCAAGAAAAAATATAAAAGCTTACTTCTAGTTCTAGGTTTTAGGTTCTAGTTTCCAATGCCTATCCATCAAAGCAAGTTTCCTAATTTTTGGAACCTAAAACTTACCCTTTATATTCTGGAACTTGGAACCCATCGGTTCCTATAGTTTGGCTCTTTAGATTTTCGAGTTTTACCTTGAAACCATGCTCACCCCTAATTGGCAAGTGTTTGCTTTGCAAATTATGTGATGCAATTCCTCTTTTGCAGATTATGCGATGCAATGGGCTCATTTGCAGAAACCTCAGGTATGACCCTTATGCAGTTTTACGAGTGATGCTTAAATGTACATTGCTTATTGTGGGACTCATCGTCCTACATCAAAGCCATGAAATGTTTTTGACACTACATTGTTTGATGCATGAGTTTTTTTTTTTTTTTGGGTAAGGTTGTCTGATGCATGAGTTAAAATGCTCATTTTCATCAAAACTAATAGCTTCCTTCGATTATCATTGACAATTGTTCAGTTCAGTCAAACGAGGAAGGTAACTATTTAGGTGATTATTTAAATGAATGGACTTGTATGTGCCTCGATTATGCTTGTGGGTGGAAAATTTTGTTAATAATTAATTGGTAATGTTGTTATTGAGCTATAGCTGCTTGGTCATGTGTAGAATGGCTGAGAACTTGGCTGAGGCTGCTGCAGTTCTGTTCCTTCGAGATTTCTACCAGTGACAAGTGAGACCTGCTCCGTAACTTGGACGGACGAATCTCCATCTCTCTTTCTCTCTCGCTCCCGCCATTCCCACTTTTCATCTTCTCCCGCAAATCAATTTCACGGTCTCGTCTTTCCCCAAGTCTCTCTCTCTCTCTCCACTTTTCATCTTCCCAACAATTCCACCGTCTTCCGTGTATTGAAATTATAACAGACATTTTCTATTATCTTTGGATTCCTTTGTGTATTGCGATGAAGAAAACGGCTGTAACCACGTGGTTGCGGCTCCCGGTGAATGAATTCTTAATTACAATTGTGGTTGCCAGCTGGTTCCTTTATGTATAGATCTAACCACAAGAGAATGGCCAACAAGAAGGCATTTCCTGTTTTCCCAGGAGAGGCATTCTGGTTCTTTTCTCCGCTAGACTTGAAAGCGATAGTCAAGGGCAGAGTCACAGCAAACCCGAAATGCATCGTCTCATGTTTGGGAATTCTTTTGCCCGGCTCGTGGCACTGATCCTTCTCCTTGGGCTGGCGTTCTATTTTCTCAATAAGAAGAAAGCTTGTGTGAGAAGAAATGCAGAAGATGTTCATACTGGCGCATCTGGTTTGATGACTGCGCCGATAAAAACTAATGCCGGTGGATCTAGTTCATCTCTGATAGAAACTGATAATGCTGCATCTACTTCGTCTTCAACAGAAACTAGCAACGGTGCATCTAGCTCGTTGACTGCATCGACTGGACACTGTTACGAGGTGTTCTTGAGCTTCAGAGGCCCGGATACTCGGCATGGCTTCACCGATCACCTCTACCATGGGCTCCTTCGTGTCGGAATTACTGCTTTTAGAGACGATGACGAGCTCTGTCAAGGCAAGGACATCAGACGAGAGCTTACGGCAGCCATCACGAACAGTAAGATCCTGATCCCCATTTTCTCCGAGAGTTACGGTACGAGCAGTTGGTGCTTGGATGAACTGGTTGAGATAATGGAGCGCAAGAATAATAACGGGCAGATAGTGTTGCCTATATTCTACAAAGTGAAACCATCTGACGTGGGACATCAGATTGGGAGTTTTGGAGATGCATTTCACGAGCGTGAGAGGCGTTTGCTGGAGAGAGACCTGACGAATTTGGAGAAATGGAAGAAAGCACTCCGTGAAGTCAGCACCTTGAAAGGATACGAAGCCAAGGGGTAAAATTTCTCACCAAAACATTCTCTACTTCCTTTTAATGCGTGGGTGTTTACTGGTTGTTCTGATTCTCACCGGCTTCATTTGCGTCCTTTTTTCTTTATATATTCTAAGATGCATGAGTTCTGCAAGTTATTTTTTTTTTCCCAATTTTTTGCTTTAATGATATTGACCAATCTAATGATAGAATTTATTGTAATGACCCATTCGCTTGAATTATAAGACTTTTAGAATGAGTTTCTATAACGACCTGGGTCCACCACTCGCAAGATATTGTCCGCTTTGGACACACAGTCCTCACGGTTTTGTTCCTCCGAGGGTCGCCCATACAACCCCCAGAAAAGGCCTCTTGCGTTAAAGGCAAGCCCAAGCCTTATAAACTAGCCCAGGACTCCCCCCCTAAGCGATGTGGGACAAGAAGTTGTCACACCCCCTCCATGGGATGTCACATACTTCCCCCCTCAGCGGCACAGCGTCCCCGCTGTGCACTACGTGCACCAACGAGCGCCCGCTGCGGTCCACACATGCTGTCGGGAGTCGGCTCTGATACCACTCCCTTCGGGGATGTCACGCCCCGGACCCGTCGGACGCGCAACATCCCTTCACCTGCTAATTCGCTCATCGCTTGGCCAACACTGGCGACGGCCCAGGACTCGTCGCGGCCAAACGACGGTTAACAAATGCGACAGCGGAAAGCATACAAACCCCTGACAAACACACATGTGGAATAGAGAGATAGAGAAGATCTAATTTACATATAACAATAATAGGCTTTATACAACCAGGAGAGGAGGCTAACATCTGAACCTCGAAACACAAGCCGATCATGGTCAAAAAGGAAACAAGCCAAACCAAAAAGGTCACTACGCCTCATCTTGGCATCCTCGAGGAACTACTCATCCTCCTCAGACAACGGAAACTCCTCTGGATCAGTTTCCTCCGATCCCGGAGATCCAGGCTCGCCATCTGCCTGCTCGACGAACACGTCGTCTGCTCCCTCGATCTCCATTACTACGTCCCCATCTACATCCTGGACATCCATTGGCTCAGGGTCTACAACCTCACCTTCAAAAGTGGCCGCATTCATCAGGCCTGTCGGCCCCATCAAAAAGACTGGTATATCCAGACCCTGCAGAGGACCCTGCCACAACTCCTGGCCCACCCGACGGTACCATCCCTCGTATCTATGAGGGAGCAAAACGTCGTAACCTTCGTCGACCCATACAGTACAGCTATGCCGCTCATACGAAACTCCATCCATAATAGGATATGAAAATACCTGTGTCTCAATCTCCTGAGGGATCCCGTGGCGGACAGGGGGAATACGATAAGTCATACCTACGATCGAGGGTCTGAAATGGCGATCAGCCAAAAATAGGTGAGTCGAAACTCAGTGAACACACATCTAAACTCAATTCAGTAAACAACATGCGCCTCTTGCTAGAATATAAATCATCACATGCATATTGTGACCTCAAATCATACAGATGTCAATGCAGATGCTCAATGCTTGCCGGTGGCTCTCTGGGCACTGCCGGACTTTCTGTTTTCGGGTTGCCGGTGGCTCTCTAGGCACTGCCGGACTCAACCCAACCGGTGGCTCTTATCGGCACTGCCGGTCCCCGGCCACGTCTTAGACGTCTCAGGCCTGTGCCTCAACTCGTGTCTATTCACACCGAAGTTGGCACCCTTGTCTCTCCAGCTACCCCGTGCCGAGCACGTTCAGGCGCAAGTGCAACGACCGTGGCTCAATTAGCTCTGCGATCGGCACCTCCTTATCTCCCCGCATTCCCGGTGGCCCCCTAGACACTGCCGGGCCGTCCCGCACGGTTCTACGCACTCCGCCAAACGCACATGTCTCATGCCAATATGCAAATCAATGATGAGCATCACAAAATTCTCAATTGGCTCACCCCATAAACACTCATGCAAGCCAGTTTTGCCACATGCATTTCCCAAAATTATTCACATTGGCACACCATTCACCTCAAAATAAATCGAATAAAATAACCAAGCAATTCGTGTTGCAAAAACTCGTATTTCAAGACCTGGTTTCCATTCTAAGTCACTTAGGTTCAAGGCAAACAATCTGGCACACGTGGTAATTTCTAGAGTCCATAAAAATTATCAATTGACCTCTAAGGTCAACAATAAATAATCAACATTCGACGTCCAGGAAATTTAATATTTTTCATCATAAAATTTTCCCTACTAGTCCCTAGCATACTCGACATTCTAAGTCAAGTTTAGAAATGTGCTCACCCAAAAATCGAGTTCGAGCTTGGGCTAGACGGTGATGAGCTCGGGCCACGAACGGTAACGGCTAGTTACTGTTCCGGCGACACTATTCCGGCGGCACTATTCCGGCGACACTATTCCGGCGACACTATTCCGGCGACACTGTTCACGGCGGCAACGACGGAATCGACAGCGATTTTCCAGCGACGAACAGAAACACGGCAACAAGCAAAACACAGCAGAGATAAGGAAGATTGCAGCTACAACAAACAAAAGAAGAAAACCAACAAAATAGGGTCAACTTTGATTCAAAACTGGGAATTCTCTAGGAGGTTCTTCGCTGATTCGTTTTCAGAATATCGAAGCTTAACGTCTTACGAGTACACAGGCGAAAACGGGGCTCGATTCGGACACCAGACGACCCCGAACGAGCCGATTTCCTCCGGGCGCGCGTGCTGGAACGCGAGAACCCGAGAACCCGTGAAGAAGAAAATTCCAGTAGCTGAGAGGGACACACAATAGCAGTAGATTGAAGGAAGGAAGCACACGCAGCAGCAGCAAATTGTTTGTTTTTTTTTTTTTTTTTCCAGCAGAGGCCGAATGAAACTAGATAAGAAGAAGAAGAAAGAAGAAGAAGCCAGCTGTTGCAAAGTTTCCCACGTGAAGGTGATCAGAAAATCATGAAAACGGTCTTATTTGCGTGGGGAATGAGCTCAGTCAAATTGGTGGAGCAGAGCAGCCGCATTTCCAGCTAACAAAGACGTTCCAGCTCTTGTCTTTGGGGAGCAAAAGCAGTGAAGAATTATTAGCGCACACATGAGGTTCTGGATAAGCTGCAGCCGAAATGGAGAAAGCAAAGTGGGTCAACATTCAACATTTTTTTTTTCTTGTCTTCTTGTGCATGGGAGCAGGACGTCACAGTTTCTACTTTTATATCCAAAGAATTTGTTACATCGTGCCATCTTTCTTTCATCTTTATAGTGTATGCTACATTAATCTTCATCACAAACTTTTTGATCTATCAAAATTATTTTACAAAGAAATGTTTCATTGGTTACGCATGATGATGGTTAATATGAAAAGGGAAAACAATATTCTATGTTTGTTTCAGAAATTTTCAATGCATTTCCTGTCTTCAACAAGCAATTTCTATCTCATACACCGGCATATATTGAACCAATGTTCTTATCTTGGGTAAAAATTTTTCTTCTACTTCCCTATAAAATTGATGTTAGATCAATTGAAATCACAGAACATAGATACTCCAAAGGAAAATAAGTACAACCCGCTATTGTCCCTAGAGAAATTGAAAACAGATAGAACACTAGTAGAAACTTGCAAGCATGTACAATTGCACAGCCAAAGAGAAATCCCCTCACTTGGATTCAGGTAGTTCGCAATATCAACCTCTGTATGACTTTTAGTTTTTAGATTCGTATTGTAAGGCCTGAAATCCTCTTGCATCAAAAGTTATGGCTAACTTTCATAATGGGTTGGCTTATTGGATTTTTGCTTATTCAAACGCTCTAGAAAATTTTTCAAAATCACATCTCATCCCTAATATCTTTAATAAACAAGAAGTTAAAAGTTCGGTTCAAATCCCTAATATATATATATATATATATATATATATATATATATATATACACACACAATATTCAAGATTCATAACCGATGCCCTCAAATTTCTTCTACCTTAATAAATTATGTCAGAGTAACAGTGTAATGGGGCATGCCATCTTAAGCAACTACCAGCATTTCCCCATTAGTCTTAGCATTTAAGATAATATACAGAGGTGTGATGACAACGAGTCATAGAGTATTTCAATCTATACCCAGATTTGTTTATTATTGTGTTCTAAATAGATTAACAATATAAAATTGTTGCCACTTATTTGAGCTTTTGTCACATTTGACAGGTCTGAAGTAGGGTTAATGAATTTGGTTGTGCAAAGAGTCTTGAGAGAACTGAAGAAAAATTTTGAGTTGGTTATTTCTAAGAATTTGGTCGGAATTGAAAGTCATGTGAAGAAGGTAGTGGAACTTCTAGATGACAAATCTCATGACCGCCTATTTGTTGGTATCCATGGAATGGGAGGCATTGGTAAGACTACTCTTGCTAAAGCCATCTACAACAAGCTCTCCAATCAATTTGAGCATCGTAGCTTCATTGCTGATATAAGGGAATCATGGAAGAGTGGCGTTCATCAGTTACAGAAACAGTTAATCGGTGATATATTGCAGCAAGAAATTGGAGTTCGTGATGAGAATGAAGGGACTAATATTATCTCCTCTAGGCTTAAAGATAAAAAGGTACTCGTTGTTCTTGATGATGTGGATAATGTCAATCAGGTGAAGCGTTTGGCTGGTAATCATGATTGGTTTTCTTCGAGAAGTAGGATCATTATTACCACTAGAGACAAGAGGATTTTTAAAGGTGCTGAGGTGGACTACAAGTATGACCTTAAGGAAATGGATTACGATCAATCCTTGATTTTGTTTAGCAAACATGCGTTTCGAATGGACTCTCCTCCGAAGGACTTTGAGGACCTCACTCATGAAGTTGTATCGATCACTGGAGGGCTTCCCTTATGCCTTGAGGTTTTTGGTTCATTATTCTACGGAAAAGAGTCAAAAGAATGGAGAGATACAATAGATATGTTAAAAAAAGTCCCTCATACGGAAGTGCAAGAAAGGTTAAGAATAAGTTACGAAGCATTAGACTATAGACAAAAACAAATATTTCTGGATATTGCTTGCTTTTTCATTGACACCGACATGAGAATCGCATCCTACATGTGGAAGGCCTGTGACTTTTTCCCAATGGTCAATATTGAAGTATTGAGACTTTTGTCATTAATAAAAATTGAAAATGATCATGAGCTCAGAATGCATGACCATTTGAGAGATCTTGGTAGGACAATCGTTCGCGAGAAGTACGAGCAACGGCCTTGGCACCATAGTAGGTTATGGGACTCCGATGAAGCCTCAAAAGTGCTAAAGACAAATAAGGTAACCATTTATCTTCTTTTGTTCTCTTAGTCCATGTTCTACTATAAGAGTAATGTTGGACCTTTATTTAGTATTTGCTCTAGTGAACATAGAACCTTCTAATATTGGTATGCTCGTGTCATTTTATTGACGTGATTAGAAAGTAGGAGGTTGCTCCTCTTAGCAAGTATCACAGCTTATCTGGGATATTTCTTAAACAAGTCTATATTACGAAGTTATCTCCAAGAATGAGGTACTTTCATTTTTTTTTTTTACCAAAATCCAAAATCTTGAATTTCTATGTTGGTTTGGTTACGTCCTTGAAACATGCAATAAATTAATCGACTATGCTACTGTAAACCATAACTACTCAGGATATATAAACCATATGTTAGATTTAATATAAAATGACTAATGATGCCACATTTATCATGAAATTTTGGTCACTATTCCATAATGGAGAATGGAAGGGATTCTTACTTTATGTGATATTACGTTAGGAATTCCATTTTGCCAATATTCATGCAACAAGGACTAATTTAAAACTTACAGATTTAGATAGTACTGGAAATTATATATATGTATATTATGCAATGACCATTAAGAAGATAAATGTTTTACTTTTTCTACATAAAAGGTCCAAGAGTTAAATACTCTAAAATTCTATTTTGAATAATGAAGCATGTGGTTTTGTTTGCATTTGCGAAATTAATCCTAATTATGACTCTACTACTTTTTATTTATCATTTGGTTTGACTCAAGCTGTTGCTCCAAAGCCTAGCACTTACTTGCATTCTCAACTTGCGACCCATGTATAATCTCAAGAGCCAATTCATATATTAACAACTTCAAAGGCAATGACTATTTACAATGTCTTTGTTACTACATGATTAAATAAAATAAACTTACCAAAAGAAAAATGGATATGCTGTATATTATAATATACAAATACAATGGTATAGCTAATTTTTTTATATAATTATTTTCCAACTAAAAAGGTGCACTATTTCACTCATGGGACAAAAATGATATCACATTTCAAACTCATCATTTCACTCATGGGACAAAAATGAAATCTGCCATCAATCCTTCCTATTCTCATTTTAAATCGCCTGCCTCATCTTGCATAGCTTATTGCGCAAACATGCACAATGAATCACGTTAACCAGACCACAAATGACTTGTTTTTCTTTTTTTCACAAAACACATCATCCTTTTGGTGTGGGTTGATATAGCTCACTATGTACATTAGCACAGTAAGCAATGTAGGCTACCCATGACGAATTTAACGATGATAATGGATGAAATCTGTAACAGGTGTTAGCTTTGTTCGACAACTAAATGGTTGAGCTAATTTTATTACGTTTGAAAGGTTATGTTTTCTTTTGAAGGAGATGCAGAAAGTTAGATTTTTATTGAGACGTTTGAAAGGTTTTGCTAATTTTGTTACAAGTATGAAAGGTTGGGCTTATTTTTGGGATTTGGCCAAACTTTAGCTATCGATTTTGAAAGGTCAAAAAAGTAGACACACCACACAAAGAAATCATGAAGATAGATAGGATATCTTGATATTTTGAGAGGTAAGTTTATAGTAACTCTTCTCTTGGATTCCTATTAGGTGTTGCGGTCTGATTCCCTAACAAATATATATATATATATATATATATGCCATTCACCTATGTGTATCCATGAAATCTTGTACAACATTGTGTAGTACCACAGCAATTTTTTTTCTTTTTCTTTTTTTCTTGTGAAAGCTTGCTACACATTTGGTTATCAGGAACAACCATTCTATATCTAATCTATTCTGATGAAGCAATTATTCCTTTGTTTGGTTCATAAACAGATTATAAATTATTATTCTCTCAAAATCAGGGATAGTTATTCCTTGGGGGCCAAGAAAAAGTTATACCATGTAGCCAAGAACAGCTTCAATTTTCACATTTCAAAAATGCTTTGCACTTTCAACAATTAATCTTCTTAATATACATCAAAGTTATTAGGGTTTGTTGATTATATTTATGATACTTGAGTAATTCAATTATTTATGATTATGATTTTATCACATTACAAACTAAAATTTATGATTAAATAAGAAGTGGTAGATACTATATTAATATATGTACTGTCACAAATTTCAATTTCTTGTTATTATTTAATTCTCCAATGGAAAATAAGAGTATATGTTATTTTTTTAGTAATAGCTTAGGGAGCACAATCGAGTAATATACACAAAATTAATATGAAATTTACACAAGGAAATTTTCCTATTTCTATTAAAAGTTCATCAAATCAACTTTCGATTTTGCGCATTGTAATTTGGTTAAATTTCGTGCATTGGACGCATGTCCTAAGTAATTAGCCAATGGAGCTACAATACTGGAAAGAAGAAGATCACAAGTGAATTATTTACTATATGAACCATTCTAGTCACAACTCTTTTTGAGATCCAAATGCTTATGGCCAAAATTCAAAATGGAAGTTGACATCCTTCATTTTGTTAGCCTTTAGAAATACAGTTTATCGGCGTTAAACGAAAATCACATCTTCACATTTCTAGTCTCTTCAAAACATTAATGCGCGTCAACAACAAGATGAATCAAATGATATTAGATTACTTTAGTTGGATATAATAGTATTAATGAACATTGATTCTTGCTTATAGGGAACGGAAATGATTGATGCCATTGATCTGAGTATAGGTAGCTCAAATGGCGACATTTACACAGGTAAACAATTCAAGAATTTGACAAGCCTAAGATTCCTTCACATGACAGTTGGGGCACATCTTAGTGGAGATTTTGAGGACTCAATTGAGAGGTTAAGATGGCTTCGATGGGAAAGATGTCCCATTAATTTTGAAGTGAACAATTTTCACCCTAGAGAATTAGCTGTATTGGAATTGTCAGGAAGTGAGATAAATGAGAGGTGGCTGGGATGGAGTTCTTTCATGGTAAGAACAAGTCTTTTATTATTTATTCTTTTTGCTTTCTTTTGTATCATAATCACTCTAGACTAACCCCTCAATAAGCATAAAATTATTTGTTTCACCAGATGGCAGAGAAGCTCAAATTTCTGGACCTTTCCCGTTGTGAATCCTTGGAAAATACAGACTTCCTCTCAGCTTTTAAGAATTTGGAGGTTTTGATCCTCAATGGTTGTCAGAAATTGCAGCAAATGGACTCTTCAATTGGAGACATGAAGGCCCTCCTTCGCTTGGAGTTGAGCGGCTGTGAGAGACTCATGGAGCTTCCAGTAGAAATAGGGAAGTTAAAAGCGCTGAAGCAACTCCTCCTGCACTCTACTCAAGTCCTTTCTGCATTACCAGAAAGCATAGCGTCTTTGGAGAATCTAGAAATTCTAGATATTTCTCGGAGTGGTATAAGAGAATTACCCAACACCATTGGAAGGCTGAGGAAGCTCCGAGAGTTACATGCTTCATTTTGCATAAATTTGGAAGGGGAAATGCCTGAAAGCATAGGGTCTTTGGAGAATCTAGAAATTCTAGATATTTCTCGGAGTGGTATAAAAGAATTACCCAATGATATTGGGAGGTTGAGACAGCTCCGAGAGTTAAGTGTTAATGGGTGCAAAAATATGAAAGGGGAAATGCCTGAAAGCATAGGGTCTTTGGAGAATCTGGAAATGCTAAATATTTTTGAAACCCATATAAAACAATTGCCAAATGGGGAAAGGTCAAAAAGCATGTGTAATCTTTCTTGCCTACAACGCTTGGATGTTCGTGGCTGCATGACGCTCCAATCACTGCCAGACCTTCCTTCCAGCTTAACATATTTGGGCGTCACCTGTCAAAGTAACATATTGCCTTCACTCTCCCACCTAACCCGTCTTAAGAAGCTAAGTCTTACTTTCTGTGAATTTCTCGAGTGCCTCCCAGAGTTTCCACCAACACTCCTAAAGAAGAATTCAGAGTGCTCCCAACCGACAGATGTTGAAGACTCAGAATTACCACAATCCCTAAACACTCCCTTCAAGTTAGAATTCTTGGAAGTCACTTTTTGTGAATCTATTGAAATACTGGACGTTTCGCAATTAATCCATCTAAGAATATTATTTACCCATTCTTGCAAGAATTTACTTGAAGTTCGAGGTCTTGATAGATTGAAATATTTGGAAAGCTTAACTATCATGTTTTGCAATGCACGGCTAGACCTTCCAAAGTTCGGGGGTCTGAAGGAATTGGATGTTCGTAATTGCAAGAACTTAGTCGAAATTCAAGGTCTCGATAGGTTGGTGTTCTTGGAAGAGCTGAGTTTCTCCGAGTGCGCTTCAATTAAAAGACTGCTTCTTCCAAAATCTAGGAGTTTGAAGAGATTGGAAGCCAAATCATGCATGAACTTAACCGAAATTCATGGCCTTGGTAGGTTGGAGCTTTTGGAAAGGCTGAATATCTCCAAGTGCGCTTCAATTGAAAAGTTGCACCCTCCAAAATCTGAGAGGTTGAAGACATTAAATGTTGAACATTGCAAAATGTTGGTCGAAATTCAAGATCTCAATAGGTTGGAGTTCTTGGAAGGGCTGAGGATCTCCAAGTGCGCTTCAATTGAAAGGCTAGACCTTCCAAAATCTGGGAGTTTGAAGCAATTAGATGTTTCATATTGCGAAATATTAGTCAAAATTCAAGGTCTCAATAGGCTGGAGTTATTGGAAGAGCTAAGTATCTCCAAGTGTGCTTCAATTGAAAGGCTAGACCTTCCAAAATCGGATTGTCTAAAGAAATTAAATGCTGGATATTGCGAAAGCTTAGTTGAAATTCATGGCCTTGGTAGGTTGGAGTTCTTGGAAAATTTGAATCTCACTGGGTGCGCTTCAATTGAAAGTTTACCAATTTTGTGTTGCTTTGACACCTTGAGAACGTTGACGATCAACTACTGTGACAAGCTTCAAGATATTCAGAGCCTAGAGAGATTCCCATCTTGCGAACGTTTATGGATTGAACATTGCAAGTCCTTAGCAAAATTACCAAACTTGTCAAGTTTTCATAATTTACAAAAATTGTTCCTGTCAAACTGTCATGAACTTCGGGAGATCCCGGGGCTTGAAGAGTCAACATCTCTAAAATTTATTGCTATCTTAGGATGTTCCTCGATTGAGATCTTACCTGATTTGTCATCTTGTACCCGCTTGATCAGTCTGATTGTGCAAAATTGCGAGAAATTGACTGAGCTTCGAGGGCTTGAGAAATTGGAGCAACTAGTGGAATTGGACATTTCTGGATGTACGTCACTCAAAACAATTCCGGAATTATCTGGAACACGACTTTATCAAAATTATGAGAAAAGGCCATTTGACTTATTTCCTGAAGCGATAGAATTTGGATTTCCAGATGTTGACTCAGGTGAGTCATGATACTAGAGATGATCCACTTTTTCTAAGAAAGGTACATCTGCTAAATTCCCTTTGCTCTTTTGAGATCTACTGCCCAATTTTCATTTGCATTTCCTGCTTGAGTTTCTTTCAAGATTTATGATCCTGTCATTATTATTTTCCTGGTTAACTGTCTCATTGTTTTCTTACTTGAATTAAAGGAATCCGTGTGTGCTTTGGCAATATGATTCTGCTTATCAGGCCAGTAATGAAATACATGAAAAGGCTTTCTAAGTGCATTCATCATTTGTCTTTGTGTAAGACCCTTCATTCTATGCAGAAAAATAAAGATTCTCAGCATTTTGATTGATTCTGGAATGCTGGAAGTACTGAATAAAAACTGACGTATACAATGCCAAAGGTAATCGTATAGATTGAGAAATGCTAAATGAAGGGGCCTATATGGCGGTTCTTCTAATGTGAGATTTTAATTTTCCCTCACAGTTCATAACTGCATGTTTCAGAGGTGCACTTAGAGGGCATCCCTTAGTACGCATACTCTACTGACTTAGGACAAAATTCGTCCAATCATTGTGTTCCACATATTTTATCTCACAAAACCGTCTGCATTAGGTTATGAAGGTAATCACATCAGTCTAGAAACGTTAAAGGTAAGAACAGGCCTTCTCCTAGTGTCGTGGTCTTGGAAGAACCAGCAAACAGGCGAGAGGCAAAACCAGCTTGAAATATTTGGATAAGATTTTACAGAATTGCAATTCAAATTTTTCTTACTGACTATGAATCCATGTTCTTTTGTTTGAATCCAGGATATACCTAAATGTCCAAGGCTAATAATAGATTATCCTAAATAATGCATCTCGATGTTTGTAGAGTTGAGTTGGTAAAGCCATCTGTCATATACCTGAACTTTTGAGCCAAGCAAATAATTAAGATGGCAGACATTACCTAGAACATCTTTTGACATATTGACTGTGCTGTATTCTGAAATAATCCCTTACATTGTGCATAAGCTCTTGTTAGTGCATTTTCTTGCTGAAAAGAAAAACGCAGGAAGCATTCCAAAAGTTTCCACTTTCCAATATGCCATTTGGAAACCGTCATTAATTCTCATACATGAATAGTACATGATGATGAGTAAAAAAGCAAGCGATGTGAGTTGAATTCACTATGCTACCTTGATCAAAGCTTCTGTGGTTGATGATGTTAGATGCACAGTTGGATCCGAAGAGTTCATAATGAATTTTGAGTTTAATAAATAAAGATCCATAAACTTCGGAGTATTATTTAGTAGTTCATTGATGTTAATTGCTGAATTGATTTCATCTGACTCACTGGCAGGATTCGGTTACCATTCCACGAATTGATGTAAGTGCTGGAAATATCCAAGAGAGCTTTCCCAAGGCAATTTTAAAAGGAAATCATCAAAGGATCAGGAGCTTCATGTTTCTTGAACTTCTCCAAACGCTGACAATGCATCCTTGGAATGGTAAAGGATGTTCGCATGTTGTCATCCCACATTGTCCTGATTTATATTCAACCGAAGCTTTGCAGAGCTGGAACTTTGCACCTCTGCTCCTGTAATCAAGTCTCTCTCTCTCTCTTCTGCAATTTTCTCTGCAAATTCTCAGACTTCCTCACTCTCTAGCTCATCTCTGCTCCTGTTAGAAAATTCAACCTAAAGGCTTAAGCTATTAAGTGAAGGGAGAACACATATAAATAGCATTTAGGACCCATTATCAAGCGACATGGGATAATACTTCAGCAGCTCCCTAACTAGCCTCGAGCTTTCCTCTGGGTTTTCGAGCTCCTTCACAAGTTCTCTTTCAGCTTTCATCCTCACGATTTGTTCCAGCAGCTGGTGCTGTGTTTTCAGCGGCTCACGGAACTTTTTAGTTATGGAGACCGACGAAGGACCGAGGCACGGGCTTCCCTTTCGGCTTCAGTTTGACAAACTGCTGGCTTCTTAGGTTCGGCTCCCATTCGGCTTTCTTTTGTGACCTAATGGGCGGGTCAACTCAATTGTTCCCACAGGGTTTTGTGAAGTTTGCTAAATTTCCAACTTGCAGGTGAAGATGGCAAGGTGCAATCCGGAGAAGGATTTGCTGGCGATGGTCAAAGGTGGACTCGAAGGGGGTTTCTTCATGCTTCAATTGGCAGAGGCTGTGTACGGTCTCTCCTGGTAATTGCTTTGACTAGAGAAGGTTCTCTTTTAAATTCAGCATGTTCATTTCTTCAATGATGGTTTGGTGCGCCCTTTAAGTCATTGGCCTTTTCTCATTTTACTTCTTTTGCTTTTCCTTAATGTGCTTAGCTTCCTTTTTCCCCGTAGGAACCACTGTAACTGCGTAGTTCAGATTACATTTGATGGAGAATTGTATGAATATAGAAGTGCTTGAAAGTCTAAATGAGAAGATGACAATGAACTAAATTTGGTGTTTTACAGAAAAAGAAGAGTGAATGATGGTGATACAAGTGGAAATCTAGAGATGACTTAGTTGCAAGTAAAGAATTCCATGCTGATATCAGTTGAATGGAGGGGCTTTTAGTAACAGGCACCATAGATTCCTATCAACTTTTAGACAACGTTGGTGCCTTAGGGGATTTTTTCCCTAACTTAACCGACAGTCATCTAGACCAACCAAAAGTGTACCATACTGCTGCATTGCCATCTTGTTTTGGCACCCCAGTTAAAGTGTCCATGAAAATAAAGAACTGGAATTGAAAGGAAGGTCATTTACGCTAGATAGACTAGCTATGTCACCTGCAGAAATGCTTGATTGGAGTTGGTAGGTTTAGGCCTGCTGAATACCATGTCAATGCTATCAGGCATCTATATAGTTTTCCTTAGATTTCTAATGCTGACTGTTATAATGTAATGCTACTTCTGGCTCCTCTTCTTCCTCTTTTCTTGTGATTGAGCAACTACAAGGAGATATTTAATTTATACTTGATTGTAGGGTATAGGCAGGAAAGTTTCTCGCATTTTGCACTACCTTGAAGTTAATTTATCTTCCTCTGATTACAGAGGGGCATTGGGAGTTTAACTTACTTGTTGATAGGATATCTCAAGCTATGCTGCATACTTGTATGATAATCTGGTCGAGAAGGATGGAGTTAGGAATTGGAGAAAGCACAGAGACTTGGAGTGTAGAGGGAGCTGCATCCAAGTATGTTAAGTTCTTATATGGCTATCTCTTGGTAATTGAATTAGGATTAGATGCCTAGCCTCGGCAGTTCTTGCTATCCATTCTCACTGGAAAAACTTAGGGAGGAGGCACTTTTTTTCTCCAGAAACATCTGAATGTTTCACGCATCATATTGTCCTCTGGATTTGGAGAATACGGTTTAGAGTGCTCTATATAAGGTAAAAGCTTGGTATATCATATTTCAAAGCCCAAATTTGCAAATGTGGCCAATATATTCTGTTGGAAACCGGAACATCAAATTGTGAGTTGCTAAATAAGATGAATGATACTTGTGAAAATGTGGGACATGCAGGGATGACGATCTTGCAGGCCAGTCACCTTCCATCTGTGCATGCTGGAACCACTTGTGCCAATAACTGGGAGCTGCACCAGTTGAAGGTAACCCGTGGATCCGGAGTTTGCATATTGATTTCTTACTCATGATATCCCCGAGTTCTATTCCAATCATGTCAATTCACTACTTAAAATATTGATGGCAAAGGGGAAAAAGGAAACTAGCATATTGTGCTTTTCTGTCGACTACTGATATTTTCTGAGTTTTAAGTAGTGGCTCTGGTTGTGTCTGCCGACTCACTGGGCTTCTTTTGTTCTGGACGTGTGTAATCTAATATATGCAGAATACTCTATCAGATGACATCACATGCAATCGGTCAAACTGATGGCTGAACCACTGGTCTTGTTTTAAAAACATTTGTTCTTTCTGTTTATTATTTATCTGCTCTCCTCATCAGCGCCAGTAGCAGCAGCTTAGTTTTTCCTCCTATGTGCATAATGCATATACATGCATTACATGCTTGCAATTTCAAGCGATACTTTATTTTCTGCTTTACCGTAACTCTAAAAGTTCCAACTTATCTTGACAGCTAATGGGTTAGTAGTGCCCCTTTTGCTTCTATGTTGTGAGGACGTTTTGGCTAGGTCATGTTATTCTCACTTTTGAAACACTAACCCAGTGAAACTTCACATCCAGGACCCTATCTTGCACCTGGGGATGGAGAATGAGAAGCTTCGCAGCATTCCCCATACTGTAGTTCCTCCATTCTCAGTTAGTGGTAAAAACATTTTGACACTGTCCCACTGTTGAGCTAAGTATGCATTCATCAGGAAGCCATCAATTGTATAGTTCTGAAAATTTTTCCTTTGAGCTTCTTAGCATTTCCATTTGCAATTTTGGATGTCTGGAAACTTATTGTCGCCCATACTCTTTTCTTTGTGTATCAATGTTCAATAAACTTGCCAGTCGGTAACAAATTTATCTCGTTGGCTGGGCAGCGGAACTGAATTAATCCTGTCCATGCTCCTTACAGCATTTCCACTTAGAACCTACTCTCAAGTTTAAATGTGCCTAGGTACATTGTGCCTCTTTAACAGACCACTTCATGGGTTTTTCCTATAGATTGAAGAAGTGCAAAAGTATTCTCCAAAGAAGAATATTTTTCCAGTCGAAGAAGTAAAATACTGGAGTATTAAGTTTCCCCTAAATGTTGCAAATCAATTGAGAAGACGAAGTGCAAAAAGGATGAATCTATAGAGGCCAGACAAATGCAAAAAGAATAATCATCCTTTTGTGGTAGGTGCATAGCAGTCTGAGTTACTGACTGAGAACTGCTATGTACAAGTTCATGATGATAGATACTATCATGGTATCTATTCAAGGAACCCCGGACTAAAATCAAGTCTATGTTTTCTTGACAACAGCAAGTAGAGGCGTGGCTTGTGTTTTAGATGCAAGAAAGTGGGCCCTGGTCTACATACTGGAGGAGGATGAAGATGAAGTCTCTGATTCGGAATGATCATTTGTTCAAGAATTTGCGGTGGTTATGATCGTGTTGCTCCTGTTGGTAGACCTCTAATACAGTAATACTTGAAGCTGCAGACGTCAGTGTGAGAAGCAATGCATCTGGGCTTTCTGACTGAAGTTTTTTGACCCCACCATTTCTTGGAGAGTCTTAATCTATACCTGCAATGTGCCTTCTCTGCTAGGCAGGCATTTGTCGAGGAGAAAGATGGAGTAAAAGGTAACTATTAGTCTATTAACTCAGATAGAATCGACCAAAGATGCAGAGTCATGGCTTCTATCTGGTGCTAACTATCTTCAAGCTATTGCTGCAAGCTCTGAGACCTACTCCAGAGTGCCAAGCTTTTGCTTCATCTGTATATGTTTATCATTTTCATTTGTAAGAGAACCCAATGTTCCGATTATCATTTTCATTTGTAAGAGAACCCAATGTTCCGATTGGATTATTTATACTTTGGGTTGAATGGTTCACGCAGTGTACTCAAGGAACAAACTTCGCATTTGAATGTTGAAATCTCTCGCCTGAGATTGACTCGCAACTCCACCTTTCAATGTTAAGTGATACATCTGCTGAGATATACTAAGTACATTCTTATGTTTTCAATATCATTAATGGATTTCGTATCCTTTAATAAGGAGTATCATGTAATCCTTTTTATTATTTGCCGTGATGATCGCTTTTTGTGAACTTTCGCTGAATTTACTCTAAAACTAGATTCTCCGTTATTGATTTCCCTTTCACATCTTCACATCTTCAATGTATTCTTCCCTGGTGCAAGTGCAGAAAGGGTGACATTTCACATTAATTATAAGATCATTAGTGAACTAACGATCCAAATGAATGGAGAATATCAAGGTAACTTAGCATCGTGTTTTAACAGTGTTCTGAAGAATAGCTTTGTTGCCTGTGGACAGCAGCATACTGCAAGACTTTAATTCATAGAGCTTGATGGACGTGGTTGTGATTCCGATGCATAATCAGCGCAGAATCGAAGTACACTCCTTGGGTGATATACCTTGCATTCCTTACATGTGAAAAATCACAAAACTTCTGACGAAAGATGTCGAAATATCTAAAGTAGACAGAAATTCTTTGATGAAGCAAATATTCTATACACAAACGAATAAATCTATCAATGATGACAGAAGATGTCAACGCCGGCCAATGTCTACGTTAGCAATGGCTTATCAAAGTTGATGGGAATGACTAAATTAACACAAATGCAAAAAGTTTACGACTGAATTGACACAACTACAATTGGTTTGGGACTTTTTTTTTATTATATAATTTCCCTTAGTTAAACACATTGAGCAACTCTCATATGTCAAACTCCTTTGTTTGCATAATTGCACTCGTCAAACTTACGAGCCTCAACCGGTATCTTCAATCCATTCGACATTTCCAGATACAATGCCTCAGCATGCTTTGTAGAATATGAAGTACATTGGACGATTGCTATTCCACTAATTATGGTGGCACACAACATGAGAATCAACCCTAAAAGTGTCTTCAAACTCTTCAACTAGGCGTCATAGGTGCTACTTTCCATTGTGAACCATCAAGAGATTCCTATCTCTCCCCCACTCTCCGGTCTGTTTACAATCCAAAGGAATATAATGTGTTAAATTCATGGGACCATGTACGTGACATAGTCACACATCAATCCTCTTCTCTTCTGTCTCGATGGGTTATTGGGAGCTCTCGAACATCCTAATCGAATGTGGCACCCCCCTGCACAAACACCAAGTAATCATTGAAAACGCAAATGCTTGTGCTGCTGGATAGCCTTAAAGAATGCGAGCATGCCGTTATCTCAAGGGCTAAATTTAGCTGGTGGACTAATCCCTGCTACTAGCTTGATGGAGCTGGTTTATTAGTGCTCTTGCTGTGCACTATCATGGATTCAATGTGGACGCCAGTTTTAATGCTTAGTTTCAAGGAATTAACTTGTCCCTAGATTCGATTAGTTTGTCGCACCACATTATGTACATTTGGAACACGAAACTGTAGGTCTTGACGTCAATGTAAACGAAATTTCCAAGATAGAATTCTTGACAAATAAATCGTCCAAAAAAGCACGACGTCGTATACTTTCCAGTCGACCGAACCCATTATAACTTCTTGTGAATATATTTCGTGATATATCCAAAATGACCTTCGTGTGGGAAAATGAATTTCCTACTCACTACATAGACTTTCACACAGCAATATCAGATAATCTGTCTCGAAAAGGATATTTAACTAAAAGGTCGCGTTTGTCTCAATTTACAGTTGACTATACTAGTAATTGACATTATATTCAAAATAACTTAAGTTTAAGGAGGTAAATTTTCAGCATGCTATAGTTCCTCCCCCCTTAAGAAATTGCATCCTCGCAATTCTAGGCCTCTGCTTCTTTTCCAAACAACTCAGGGTGTTGTCACCTCATCAGTTCCTCACTTTCCTAGGTGGCTTCCTCTATATTGTGGTGTTGCCACAACACCTTGACTAACGGAACAACTTCGTTTCTCATAACTTGTTCCCTTCTATCCAATATATCTACCGATTTCTCCTCATACTACACGCTTTCATCCACATCAAGTGCATCATAGTCTATTACATGGGTAGGACCTAGGTGATATTTCCTCAACATTGACACACGAAAGACATTGTGAATGTGGGATAGGCTGGGTGGCAACCAGTCTATAAGCCATACTCCCAACCCTTTCCAATATCTCGAACGGTCCTACGAATCGAAGGTTATGTTTACCTTTCTTTCCAAATCTTGATACCCCTTTTATTGGTGATACTTTTAAGAAAATGAAATCCCTAACTTCAAATTCCAACGGTCACCGACATTTATCAGCAAAACTCTTTTGTTGGTTCTACGCAGCTTACAAACGATCTCAAACTACTCGTACTATTTCTATGGTGATCTATACCAATTTCGGGCCCATGATGCTTCACTCGCCTACTTCATTCCAACATATCGGAGTTCGACATGTTTGTCCATGCAATGCTTCAAATGGAGCCATGCCGATGCTTTGTTGGTAGCTATTATTATAAGCAAATTCAACTAAATGTAGTTTCTCGTCCTAGTTGCCCTTGAAATCAATAATGCATGCTCGCAACATGTCTTCGAGAATTTGTATTACCCTTTGTCTGTCTGTCCGTCTAAGAATGGAAGGTAGTACTAAATTGAAGTTTTATTCCTAGAGCCTCCTGTAAACTTTCCCAGAATCTTGCAGTGAATCTTGGGTCTTGATCTGACATCATAGTCACTAGCATACCGTGCAATCAAATGATATTTTTCACGTACACATCGGCAAGCCTTTCTACAGAAAGATCTTTCTGCACTGATAAGAAATGAGTTAATTTGGTCAATCTATCCACAATAACCCAAATTGGATCATGCCCGCTTGATGTCCTTAGTAGTCTTCGTAGGAAATCCATTATGATGCTCCCATTTCCATTGGGGAATCTCTAATGGCTTTAGTAACCCCACTGATTTGCGGTTCTCTGCTTTCACTTGCTACTAGATGAGGCATTTGGCAATGTATTGAACAATATCTCTTTTCATGCAATTCCACTGATAATGCTTGTGAAGATTTTGGTACATTTTGGTGCTCCCTAGATGTATGTTGTATTCACTCCGATGAGCTTTAGTTAAGATGTCTCTTTTAAACGTTTCATCATTTGGTACACAGAGCCGTCCCTAGTATCGGAGCATACTGCCTTCTGATGCTTGAAAATCTGATTTGTTTTTTCTTAATACCTCTTGCTTAATCTTCACAATTTTAGAGTCATTCTGTTGCAAAGCTTTGATCCTCTGTATAATTTCAAGCTTGATTTGCAAAGTCGTCATTATGCCTGTCAATTCATCGATCTCTAATTTATACTCTAAGCTTGATATTTCTCCAATTAAACTCCATTCTCTCAACATTAGGTTAGCGACAACCACATCTGTATATATAACATAAGTGGACAAGAAACCCTTATCCGGAGAGAGACTAGATAAAGAATTAGATGTTTACTCCCATCTTATCTGGCTTCACCAATTAAAATGCATCCCATATTAGCGAGTGCCTTGTTACTTGTTAGGTCATTGTGTCTTGAAAGAACAGGGCAGGATCATGCACTGTCTCTTTCCGTTCCTCCCAACACCACCCCCACCACAGCCCTCTCTTCTTCTTCCGCCACAATCCCCACCTCGAATTCAAACCCAAGTGGCAATTCCCTTCCAACTAAGAGAGAAACTTTCCACTTTGATCTTGTCCTTTGTCGTTGTATTTTATATCTGGCCTGTATTTGGGTATATCCAATCTGATTTTGCATATGCCAAAGAATATGCCTTAACTCCGATTACTCCGTATAAAAGCCACAGAATATCCAAGCAAGTCTGAGACATGAAAGAAGGATATCTTCAGTGATAATCCCTTTTAGTAGCAGACAGAACAAATTTGCATAACTTAAGAGGCAACAAGAAAATCAATCACTAATCATCGCAAGGTAATTGTTTGAACTTTCCTCTGATTAACCGATAACAAAACTGTGAAAATGTCCAAATAAAATGTTCCTATCACATGCCAATGCATGAGAGAATGGAAGAGTCATTACATATATTTCCAGGAAAAGCAAAAGAGAATGTTTAGAGCATTCTACCTTCGTCCTCCAATCTAGAAATACTTTCCATCTTTTGAAAGTAACACCAGCAATTGCAAGCTTATCATCTGTAACTTTAAAAAAAAATTCACATAAGGGAAATCCAATCATCTAGCACTTAAATGGGTAACCCCACCTTGTGAACCATGTAAGATTTACAAGAGTTCCATGTTATCTTCTCTGTAGGTTGCAGTAGTCTGGGAGGAAGAAGGCGTGGATCTCCCTTTTCTTTCTTTTTCCCTTTCTGATCGTGTATCCCTCCTGAATGACCTTCCCTGTGTTGCCAAATATTCTATTGCCTATGTCCTCCTGCATTGTTGGCAGGAACTAATCGCCTTAAGAAGATTCGGTTAGCCGTACCTCACCTCTTCTCTAATTGTTTTCGACTTTACATTATCTAGTAATTTTATTTGTTTTGCAATTTTTAATTGTAAAGATTGTACATTGACTAGATCAGTATTTAATTATTGTTATCGCTTGCTATGTATTGTTACTTTCTGATTACATGCAAACAATATTACGTATTATTCCCGATTTGTTAACGTGTGTGTGCGTATCATTTTTCCAATAGATACCCCACACTCTAGAGAAGGTAAGCGCTCAGTTCAGTCCTGGAATTGCATGAGCCAAATATCTAACCTGTTTAAGCCCCGAGAGGAAAGCTGAAATATTGAGGTTTTGATTTTTCTAGACTTCGTTCATCATGGAGACCGACAGTGTACTTCTACTCAACGCTTTAAAGAGCACAGATTACTCACCGTGGAAGGTACGACTGCTTATCACCGAGTGGGTGGAGCAAATTTCTCAATTCACTTCACTGTTGATAGCCCATTGTCCATAAGTTTCAAACTCAGTAGCTCACTGGGCTGCAAAAGTCCAATATGATCTTCCAGCTCTAACCGTATCCCAGAACCAACAGTAGAGATCAAATAAGTATAAAAATGAATAAATCTTGTCCTCAGCCAGAAATGGATAGCAGTAGCAGATCTCATGGGGCTCAACAAAATCGGATGATGAGAGAGAATGCGAGAAGAAGACGCACTTTTGAGGCTGGAGCGTTGATGTACGGTGATGGAGTTGGTGGCGGGTGGTCGCGCACGGTGGGGTGATTTCATCTCCATTGACTTGTGGGGGTGGTCATGTCCCCATCAGTTCGTCGCGGCAGTGGTGTTGGAGTGCAGAGACACGGTGCCTGCCAAGTGAATTGCGGCAGTCATGTCGTGGTGGGGGTGGTCACAGCCCTATTGACTTGCGGGGAATTTGAGTCCCTGTGAGTCGGTGGCGGCGGCAGTAGCGGCAGTGTCAAAGCGTAGAGATGGTGGCGGTGACGAAGCCATTTGGGTGTGGTGGTGGTCGAAAACTTAGCCATTTACTATTAAAGAGAAGGAATGTGTGCATCTCAATCATCAGATCATGTGGGCCTCACGTGGAACTCACAAATATCAAAGATTAAAATCAATTGGACCAACATGCATCCAAAATACTTTAGAAATTTTCAAGAGATGATGTGAATTGTTTTGAAAGAAAGACAAGCGTGGCGTGCATTAGACGTGACCGACATTGCCATGATTTCGAGTAAATTAGGGAAAGTCGATTTCCAGTAAGAACGAGCAAGTGTGCTTGAATTCGAACTCGGTTGAGAACGTGTGCATCTCAACCCCATCACCGCACTCTCTTGTATGTTTTGGGGAACCCTGATTTCCAGTTTTGATTTGGAGAAGTCATTCTCCAAGTAAATAAGCTAGAGGTTTCTGCCCAAGTAATATCATTGCCAACCTCCCTTCAAAAACTTCATGTTGAAAGAAATGGTTATGACCAAAATATATATCCTAGGAAAGTGATTGATTATCCCTTATTCAATTGGGACCATACAACTGAGAGGAAGTAGTCTTACGATATGTGATTACTAATTCTGAAAATAGGATAGATAAGCAATGTTATTAAACTATATGAAGGAATTATGGATTGTAAAGTGAAATATGAACTATGAAGTGACGATTGTTAGTATAGAGAACATCGAGTTAACGATCAAAGAAGGGTGAATTTCGTATATAGTGCTTTCATAGAGTAAATATGGCAGAAAGAAGCTATCCAGTCTAGTAATCATAACAACGAACGTACATGAAACTATCCAGTTTCTTCGCTCTTTGAAGCGGTAAGTACAATCGTCCAGAAACAAGTGGTAAGTTCAATCACTTTGACATTTTAACAAATCTCTTCTGCACTCTCCACTTCAACGCCACCAATGGAATAGCAGATCCCGCTGCTAGTATATACACCTGCAAAACATTGAGGAGATGGCGGTTTCGCCAAGATTCGACCATGAGGTGTTCTTAAGCTTTAGAGGACCAGATACTCGAGCAGTTTTCACCGACTTCCTTTATATGAGTCTGATTGATGTGGGAATCTGAGCATACAGAGATGATGAAGAGATGTGCATCGGGGAAGATATCGGCCCAGAGCTTCTCCAAGCAATCAAGCAGTCAAGAATCCCCATACCCATCTTCTCAAAGCGATATGCATCCAGCAAATGGTGCCTGATGGAGTTGGTCCAAATGGTGGAGTGCAAGAAAAGCATGGGACAAAGGATCATGCCCATTTTCTATGACGTGGAACCTTTCGAGGTTTGGTACCAAACGAGCGGGAATGGACAGGCCTTCATTGAGCACGAAAGCAAGAGGCGATACAATAATGGAACTATTAGCGAATGGAAGGCCGCTCTTAGTGAAGTTGGGGCACTAAAGGGATGGACCTGCCAAGCATGCCCAACAGGTGATAACTTCTAAAATTAGGACTACAGCAACAGCTTGTATGCTTAGAATGCTACTTACTTCTGATAAAGTCCTTGGTGATTGTGTTACTCGAGCCTTGAAGTTGAATGTATTTCTACCAAGATTAGAAATATGCTACAAAAGTGGCATGGTTAGCCGGAATTTGACTTTTTCTAAGCTTTAACTATATGTCATAAGCACCCATCCATCGGTGGCCCAGTTGGTTTGCGTTCTGGTCCTTTCATGAGAGGTTCTGGGTTCGAACCTCGCTGGGTGCCGGTGATTTAAGCGGAGGGTCGTAGCGGTGGGATTCTGCGCTACCCTCCCGGAGGGTTAGTCGAAGTGCGCGATCCGTACGGACGCTGGCCTGGACAATTTCGATACCAAAAAAAAAAAACTATATGTCATAAGCTCATTTTCATCCTTTTCTTTTCGCATGACATATTTAGATCAAAGGAATCAATCTAAATGGGATATTAAATTTTCTAATGGTTTTGCCTCACCATTTGTTGTTCAACCCAATTTTCTAATTCCGTGTGTTTTCAACTCCAAAAATATCAGGCACGAAGGTGACTTCGTGAAAACAATCGTCAACGAGGTTTTTCGGTGAGTTGAAAAAGGGTTTCTTGGTACTGTCGGATTGCTTGGTTGAAGTTGACAATCACATGCGTGAAATCATGAGAATGATTGGCCCTCGGACATATGAAACCCGGATTATTGGTATCCATGGAATGAGTAGTGCCGGAAAGACAACTCTTGCCAAAATCATCTACAATGAACTTTCACCTGATTTTGAGCATCGTTGTTTCCTGTCTAACATTCAAGAAACTTCAAACGTAAATGGTGTCAAGTACTTGCAGAAACAGCTGATTTTCGACATGCTAAAAAGAAACGGAAAGATATATGCATGAGCAACACAGACGAAGGGATTGAGATGATTAAGGATAGGCTGTGCGGTAAAAGGCTTCTCTCCTTCTCCTCGATGATGTTGACAGAAAGAATCAACTGAATGCACTTATGGGCAAGAGCTACCGGTTCAGGGAAGGAAGTAAGGTTATCATCACTAGTAGAAACAAATAAGTTCTCAATGTTCCTGAAGTGGATTGGACCTATGAACTTAACTGCATGGATTTCGCCAAATCTCTTCAACTTCTGAGTAGACATGCGTTCAAAAGTGATCATCCTCTGGATGATTATCTCGCCCACTCTAGTAAGACGGTAGGCATTGCTGGAGGTCTTCCTCTAGCTCTCAAGGTTATAGGTTTGCTTTTATCGTGCAGAAGTCAAGAAAAGTGGGATGCCATGCTGAACAAGTTGGAAAAAGTTACCCATGAGGAAGTGAGCAGTAAGCTCACGGTAAGTAACGAGGCATTAGATGATTGGCAAACGCACGTCTTTCTCGATATAGCTTGTTTTTACATTGGATGTGACAAAGAAATTGCAATCCACATGTTGGATGAGACTGAATTTTTTTCCAGAAGAAGCTTTGGAATTTCTGCAGCATATGTCCTTGATAAAGATCACAGGACAAAACACGTGGCGGATGCACGATCTAATAAGGGATGTGGAGCAAGAAATCATCCACCGACAAAGCAATATGGTAAGAGAGAAGCAGACTAGGGTGTGGCATGCAGATGAAGCGTTACATTTGATGATGACAAACCAGGTAAAAGCTTTCCTGCTACCACTGCAATTGGGCTCCTTTCTCTTTTATGATGACACAAAATAGGAGGGGGTTAATAATGTGTTCCCCCTTTGGCAGGACAAGAAAAATGTTGAAGCTCTCCGCATCTGGTGCCGTGGTGAGGCAGAACACCGTTTCGCTGATGAGAACTTCAGGAGGCTTCCAAATCTAAGGTTCCTTGTAGTTCATGGCGTGTCTGAAGGGAACTGGCTTTGGGATCTTATGGATCAGAAAAAAAAAATTCTTTCAAATGATGTTTGGATGAGCTGCTGGGAATTTATCTCCAGAACTTCATCATTGGATCAACTTTTTCCAAAAGAAGTCGCATCTACTTCCGAAATTGCGGTGGCTTGCTTGGAATTAGTATTCCTCCACTCTGACACAGCCAAACCATCCATGAAGAATCTAGTCATTCTCTGTCTAGCACGGAGCTCCATTACCCATTGTTGACACCTGATTTTTAATCATTTTTTCTATTACTAAAGTAATAAAAAATCCATAAAAATTCATAAAATTGAAAAATCAACTTTGGGGACCTTAGCCAAACCTAGGGAACCAATTTTGACCAAAAAATGATTTTTCATATTTTCAGTATTTTTACGTATTTTTTATTTATTTATTTTTGAAAATTAATAAAAAAATTCATAAAAATTCATAAAATTGAAAAATCAACTTTAGGGACCTTAGCCAAGCCTAGGGAACCACTTTTGACCAAAAAATGATTTTTCATATTTTCGATATTTTTCGGTATTTTTATTTTCGAAAATTCATAAAAACAAAAAATTAAGAAAAATGAGAAAATTGCAAAATCAAGTTTAGAGCCTTGGCCAAGCTTAGGCAACTATTTTCGAAAAAAAAATAATTTTTTGTATTTATATATATTTTTTATATATTTTAGAAATTATGAGAATATTTCATAAATAATAGCATTTGAGGCCACCAAAATATATAAAAATAGTCAATATTTTTATTTTAAATCCCTTTTCATGTTGGCCATCACAAATTAAAAAAAAAATCCAATTCGGGGTCGTGTATTCCTTCACGAGCATAATCTCGAACTGGGCCAAAAAAATTCAATTTGAGTCAATTTATTTTCATTTTTTCACTTTTAGGAGTTGTGACATTGTTTTCTAATATTTCAAATTTTTATAGTGGCCCAATTATACCCAGAATGACTCAATTGTGCAAAAGGGCTTTAATTAAATTCTACATTATTTTCAGTGGCAAGAAATGAGCTTAAATTTGACATGTGGTGAATTTTGACTAAGTATAGGGAAGGTATGTCAAAAATTGTGAGGAGATTTAGATTTAAAGAAATATTTTTTCAGGGACTAAATTATAAATACTTAAAATTCAGGGACTATAGTGCAAATACCTAACTCTTGAGGGATTATTTTGCAAATAACAAAAAGAAGAGTTAGTGGATAAATTAGAATAGAGAATGGAAGATGGAGAAGAGAAGATAGAGAAGAATGGATGGAGAAAATATGATAAGAATAGAGAAAGGAAGATGGAGATGAAGAAGAGTTAGTGGAGAAATTAGAATGGGAGATAAATATGGAGAAGGGAAGATGAAGATGAAGAAGAGTTAGTGGAGAGATTAGAATGTAAGATAGAGATGAAGAAGGGAAGATGAAAATGAAGAAGAGTTAGTGGAGAAATTAGAATGGGAGATAGAGTTAGTGGAAAAATTAGAATGGGAGATACATGAGTAGGTTATAAAAGGAGGAAGAAGTGAGCTTGAGAGGGGATTCTTGAGAGAGAAAATTTGAAGTGTTTGGGAGATTTTTTTTTAGAGAAAATTTTGGATGTTTGAGAGGGTTTTGGGAGATTGAAGAAAAATTTGAGAGAAAGAAAATACCAAAAAGAGAGAGATAATTTTGAAGATGAATGGAATTTAAAGCTAGGGATTATCATCATCAATTCTTTCATCGGCAACATAAATCAAGAGTTCATCCTCGTCAACGAGCAAGCAAATTCGAGCTAAGTATTTTTATTTATTCGTTTATTTGTGATTTTAGTCGTAAATTAGCACAAATTGTATACACTTGCTCCCTCCTTTCCCCATTTTTTTCCTGATACTTTTATGTCAGTTAAAAAGGAGGACTCCATATCAACGACAAATCTCACGGAGGTGCAAAAAATTGGTCCAGGAAAACCAATTCTAGAAATTCCTCCCAAAAAAATGGGAGATAAGTGCCCTTTCTACTCTCTCTAATTTTTAGCATAAACTAGCTCAAGTTTTCTTATCCCTCACTTCACTCTATTTTCATGTTAGGCAGCCGCAGCCCTATATCAACGATCAATCCTACGAAAGCACAAAATTGGCTTGAATGAGTCCCTAAGCGCGCACAAATTTCAAATTGTTGAATCAATTTGTTGTAATTTATTTTTAAGAACTCAAACCCCAGAATGGAGAGGCAAAACACATCCACTGGAGGTCATTTAAATACCTGCACCATAAATCCCAAAGGGAAGAGCCAAGCCAATGCTTAGCCTCCCATTGGAGGTTTTTACTTACAGTAGTTAAATGCCTACACCTTAAATCCCAAGGGGAAGAGCCAAGCCAATGCTTAGCCTCCCATTGGAGGTTTTTACTTACAGTAGTTTAAATACCTGCAATTTAAATACCTGTACCTTAAATCCCAAAGGGAAGAGCCAAGCCAATGCTTAGCCTCCCATTGGAGGTTTTTACTTACAGTAGTTTAAATACCTGCAACTTAAATACTTGTACCTTAAATCCCAAAGGGAAGAGCCAAGCCAATGCTTAGCCTCCCATTGGAGGTTTTTACTTACAGTAGTTTAAATACCTGCAATTTAAATACATGTACCTTAAATCCCAAAGGGAAGAGCCAAGCCAATGCTTAGCCTCCCATTGGAGGTTTTTACTTACAGTAGTTTAAATACCTGCAACTTAAATATTTGTACCTTAAATCTCAAAGGGAAGAGCCAAGCCAATGCTAGGCCTCCCATTGGAGGTATTTATTCACTGTCATGTACTTCCTGCAATTTAATTTTTGAATCATCACACCCAAAAGATGAGTAGGTCGTAATACTGCACAGAAGTCGTTAACACACTCCCTCTTTCGGCTTCAGGGAATCTTTAACACTTAAAAAATATAATAAATAAAAATATATACCATCCATGCATCCTATTTAAAAAGTGAAAACACAAAAGAGAATACCCTACTAAAGCCTTAGGAATAAACCAAGTCTGAGTTGCCGAATTAGGATATCCATGAAATTAAGGTACTGAAATGGCATTAGTTTTAATTAACTAGTGTAACCAAGTCCCCGATTTCATAATCTCTGGTTCGTAGGAATAAATTAGTTCTCCCACTAATTTATTTAGATTTCTAATCGACCTGCCAAGAACGATTAGTGGCGACTCCAAATTTCAAAATCATTTAAACAAAAACCAAAGTTGCGATTCGGTAGGGCTTGGGAGGGTCCGCGTTAGGTTAGTCAAATCTAATTAACCTAATAATCCGTTAACCCTTTTGAAGATAAAATTTTTTAGAGGGTCGCGACACCCATGATTGGGACGATTGGAGCCGTATAATGTTGTGACGTATGCTAGGAACATCCAGCTGCTCATTCCAGAAATTGTTCGTTCCATGATTTTTTTTTTCTTTTTTAATCTCTCTGTCGTTGCAGATGGTGAAGAACTTAAAAGTTCTGATGATTTTGTCGCATTGCTGCGACTTGGTTGCAACTCCCGATCTCTCAAGACTTGAAGACTTTAGAACGGTTGGTCTTGGGTAAAATTGTACAACCATGCAAAAGCGATCCTTGCATCTTTAAGATTTTTTAGTACCTTTTCAGTTTCAGGTCTTGAGTTTCAAGTCCTCATGCACGTGAAAACTTACGATGGAGAGTTAATGCCTCGATAAACTTCAAATTGATAAGCTTGTACAAATTTACCCAAAATAATTTTTTGATCACAAAAAACTCTAAAATAGTATACATGTGATAAATTTATTCCAAATTATTTTTTGACCATTAGAAATTTCAAACTAGTACACTTATGATAAATTTATCCCAAACTAGCATTTTAACTGTCAAAAATCTCAAACTAGTATACTTGTAATAAACTTACTGTCCATCAGTTTCTATTAAAATTTACCGTCAAACTACTGAGTTAGATCACACGTGATAGTTGAAGAGTATACAAGTTTACGGTTTTACCCTTTCTTTGTCACATGTGTATCGATTTAGAGATTTTTCGTGGTATTAACCAAATTAACTAAAACTAATTGTGGGTAAATTTACGATAGGTGCACCCGTTTGAGATTTTTAGTGGTCAAAAAATAGTTTGAAATAAATTATCAAAAATATATCGATTTAAAATTTTTTGTAGTCAACAAAGTAGTTTAGAGTGAATTTATCATATGTGCATTAGTTTAGTATTTTTTTGAGAAAAAAATAATTTGAGATAAATTTACCACATGTATACTAATTTTGATTTTTTTCATGATATTAACTCTATCATAAGAATGTCACGGTAGGTATGGTTTGAGGTTTTTTTGTTGATTTCCCCTTAATATTATAAACAATAATAATTTAGTAGGAAATACCCTACCTTTTTCAATGACCTTGGTTGCACAATAATCTAAAAGGTATCGATACTTTTCGGAGGCCTAGGTGTCTTGTCGGACTCTCTTCAATACTCTTCAAAGGTCTATGCATCGTGTCAAGCACTCTTCAATACTCCGACACTTTCTCGATACTCTATCATGTGTAATTGGCACATGATCAATGCTCCAATATGCCAGCGGCATGCGAGTCCAACATCTAACACTCCATTTTGATATGCACGGGATTCATCTTAAGTATTTTCAATAAATTAGGTGTCGAAATGTAAATTTGTCAAAAGTATGTATTTAAATCATATTTCTAGCCACTTGAAGATTAATATACCTAGTTAGCCATTAAAAAAAAAGGGAAATTTTCATTTAAGGGCCCGAAGTGCACTTATTTTTTCAAATAAAGGCTCCAAGTGAACCACGTTTCAAATAAGGGCCTGAAATACCATTTTTATTTCAAAGAAGTGTTTGACCAAGGATATTTTTGTCATTTCCTTTTCTGATTTTTCTTTTCTTTTCTTTTTTTCGTTTGTTTAAAAGAGGCACTATTCATCGTCTTCAACCTCAACTCAGGGGCACTGTTCATCATCCCCTCCACCGTCGGCCTCGCCCCGACGAGCCAAGGGTTGGCCTTGATAGGCCTTGCCTCGACAAACAGAGAGATCAATTAACGGAGAGAGAGAGAGAGAGAGAGAGAGAGAGAGAGAGAGAGAGAGAGAGAGAGAGAGAGAGAGAGAGAGAGAGAGATGGAGAGCAAGAAGCTCTTGGAGGCGGTCCAGAACCGCGACATCTCGGCTCTCTTGGACCTGCTCGAGCAAGACCCGCTGGTCCTCGACAAGATCATCGTCCTCAGCGTCTCCGAGACACCCCTTCACGTGGCCTCCCTACTCGGCCACGCTGACCTCGTCTGGGAGCTGTTGAGCCGCACCCCCGGGCTCGCCTCTTAGCTGGACTCCAGGGGCAACTCGTCGCTCCACCTGGCCGCCACCATGGGCCACGGTGAGATCGTGGGCAAGCTCTTTTCCGCAGGCCCGATGGTGACGTCGATAAGAAACCTCGATGGGAAGGTGCCAATCCTTGCCCAGATCGGGGAGAGAGCCCGACCCTCTCCCAATTTTGGCGAGGGCCAGACATCCTCGGCTCTGGTCGGTGGGGTCGCCGGCACCGTCGACCCCCCACCAACGGTGGGCCGACGGCCACAGGCGAGAGGGTTCCCTCTCGCCTGTGTTTGCTGGTTTTTTTTATTTTTATTGTTTTTTTTATTTTTGAGAAATAGAAGAAAAAGCAAAAAAAAATACATAAAAAAGTCAAAACGGAAAATGACAAAAATGCCCTATAGGCCAGACCCTTTTTTGAAACTTTATTACCATTTTAGACCCTTATTTGAAATATACTATGTCATTTTAAGTCCTTATTTGAAACAAAGTTCACTTTGAGCCTTTATTTGATAATTTGATAGGACTTCGGATCTTTTTTTGAAATTTTCCCCAAAATTAATCATGAATCCCCTAACAGATGAAAAAAAAAAACACAAGGCTGATATTTATGTATTTATATATTAACATGCCTATTTGTTTCCCTCCGCCACGAGCCGATTTACTCTTTTTGGGCAGACTCGCCGCACGCGACTTCCAACGTCTTGGTCCTCTCCTCTGTTCTTTCTGCTCCTCCACACAACCGGCGACGCCAGCCGGAGGCTACGGCGAGGTCCGTCCGGCGGCGGCGCCGCCATCAAAAGCGGTACGCTCTCCGGTACGATACGGTTTGGCATCATACGCGTCATCGAAGACGTGCCGTGCTTCCAGAAGTAAGAATTGGTCGAGCCCGCCGTGTCTCCTTCCGCGAATATGGAGTACGGGAACAAGCATGTTCTCGCTCCGATGGTTCGAGTTGTGAGTTCAAAAACCTCCTTGAAACCCTGATGATTGCCTCATATCATCGTCCTTCGATCTGTTGCGGAAATTTGGGGTGACAAATTTCGAAATTTTGCAGGGGACTTTGCCTTTAAGGTTGCTTGCTGCTAGGTATGGTGCTGATATAACGTACGGAGAGGAGATTATTGACCACAAATTACTGAAATGCGAGCGGAGAATAAACGGTACGGTGTGCACCTGCTTTTGAAGGAAATCTGGTGAAACTCTGTTGTTGATGTGTTATGTGAATGGATTGTGGTTCGTTTCCATGTCTACAGTGTGAACAGGAGAATCTGACATGAATTTAATTTGGTTAGACTTAGATAATATACGTGGTAGCAGATATGCTGGACAGATCTCTTCAGACATTGACGCTTTTGTTTCTTTAGGCTTGGTTTGTTTTGCAAAAAACGAATTATTTGAAAAATATTATCTTAAAAATAATTGTGTGTAATGCTCGAAATAATGACTCAATGGAAATATTTTCATTATCGACGGTAACTTCTAAACATTTAAGTAGACGATATTCTTGCTTAATCATTTTTGTAAGCGACACAAGCAATTATTTTTAGGAAGATGTTTTTCAAATCATCAATTTTCCTTGAAACAAATTGAGCCATAAATTCGTGCCCAACTACTTTCAAGTTGCTGTTGGCCCAGGCTACTAGTCTAGAAATTGCTGTTGGAAAGTTTCGATTGTTTTATATTTTGATAAGTAAAGCAATGAGCGAAGGCTAAACTTTGAAATTGGGCTTGCTAGCTGAAGCTAACTGAGTTTCAATCTTGTAACACATCTTTCACCTGAAAAAAATGCTACTTTACATGAGCAGGCAAGTTTGATCTAGTCTCACTGTGATTTCTGAGAGAATGTTATCATCGGAAGGGGGAAATCCAGGACCCATTACTTTATTCTTTTCCTATCCATTTCATCACTTCTCCATTTCAAACAGGGGAAGCAAATTTTTCCCGTTTTATTTTCTCTCGCTCTACATTCTTCAAGACATAAAAAGAGGTAATTGGATTTTCAGTTCCCTCATGTTCTTCCAATATTCCTCCTATGAAAATTAAGGATACAAGTATAATTGGTAAGACTTGCAGGTAGATGCTCAAATAGAGAATAAGTGGATGTTTTTTGACATCACATGGATATTCCCTTCAGCTCCAAACATTTACTAGACCAGTAGCTGGTTTTATCTTATGATGGTAGTAAATCAATAAAATTTCCAGGGAAGATAGGTTTTGATTTCTGGAATCTCCAAGTTTTACTAATAAGCAAGTGACTTTTTCTCTGCCGATCATTGTTGGCAAGCTAGAGAACTTTCACATGAGGTTTTCTATTTAAGTTCCTTAGCAAATAAGCACTTGATGCTTTGTGTTGATATTTTACCAGTAAACATCAAGTGCAAAAGTCAATGTATATTGCTCAGGTTCACTGACATTTACTTATGCTTCGAGATGATATATGCTTCGCCTTGGAGATGACAATGACGCATATTGGCTAGATTTTAGCTAAGCCAATTCTTCATTTAGGCCTTAATCCTAATTTTCTTGCTCTCCTTACATAAATGTTAAGGCATAACGTGAGTTTGAAAATGCCTTGACAAAAGGGGCATTGACTCGAGCATTTATATTGAAAACAAAATATTCTGGTATGTGGTATTTCAATCACTTATTGTGGAGCAACAACGAATACATAACCATTTCAGAACATACCACAGCAGCCTGTCTAACTTTAAAATGAAACCAAAGATAAAAGGAAACAGAAGGAGAAGTGCAGAGAACTACAGAAACGTTGAGGACAGGGCAGGGACATGAGGCCTAAATGAACATCTAGCTACTTAATAAGAATAAAATTCTTAAAAGGAAACATCCAATTATATAGGAAAACTAATTAAATCCTAAAGGATGTAAGACTGCTAATATATGTATGAGATGAATTCTAATCCCTTAGGACTCTTATTTGATATGTGAAGTCCATATTCCACCAAAACTTCGTAGGAACGTCAAAATTGAATAAATACCATCTTGCATGGTTTTGGTGGCTACATAGGAAATCTTGTGAAGAGAACTTCTCTTCTCTGAAGTTTTATTTTTCCTCTTTCGTCAGAGCGCATTGGTTCCACAGATTTTGTGGAGAAAGGAACAGAGAATGTTGTCTTTAGAACCTGCAAGCAAGAACAAAATCGGGTAGTCTTTCAAATGGGTACTTCTGATGCTGTGAGGGCTCTACGTGCTGCAGAGATAGTGTAAGTGACATGTGATATCTTGCCTTGCAATACAATAGCATGTTAGTTTAACAACTTCCTCTGACAATTGATTTGCATATCCAACATATATTTGGGTTTCTCTATGATACCTTTTTTTTTTTTTTGCTTGAGTTGAGCGATTCACCTTTAATGGCATTTGAAGATTCTTGTGGGAAGCTATCAAGCAGTCATTTATTTGTTCCGTACTTTTAGTTTTGCTGTCAAACCAATTAAGAGCTCTGAAATGCTGATTTGCTGCCGGTCGTGAAATACATGTCACATTAGTAGGCAGGATGCTGGGGCAATCTTGGTACTTCATTGGTTGTAGTATTGTCAAACTTCAACAAGAGTGAATAGTCATGGAGCAGGAGTTGCTATAAAATAAGTTTTTGCAGTTTGGCTTGTTAAATAAACTAGATTGTCTCACAGCGATTTCGTTTTATTTGAGTTTCAGTAGGATGACCTGGGAATGGTACAGGCATTGCTGGAAATGCCATTATGTGTAAATTCCTTGAAATGAAGCAATTTTGTTATCAAGGGGATTGGGAACCTCATTTGTTTTTTTTATGGCCTCTGAATGCTATCTCTGATAGCATTTCTGATATTAGGGAAATGTTATTAATTGAAAAGAATGACATAATTTATTCCTAAGGAGGAAGGAATGAAATAGGTGAGAGAAACACAGCTTATTAAATATAGTAGTACCTAAAGATTATCAACTGGAAAATTGTAAAAGCTTGCAATGTATCCATGTGTTGAATTTTGCCTTTTGCTTCATCTGTTATTGTAGGGTTGGAATTTGACTTAATATTGAACACCTGAAAATTTTAAGACAGGAAAATATGGATAAGTATTTACTTGAAGAAAAATATCCACGGTGTTTGCTTTGTGGCGAAGGCATGAACATGAATGGGTGAACTAGTAGAACGCAAGGAATCCCATGTTTGCACCACCTATTCCAGGTTTGGCGCATCTTACGTGAGGTTGTTGGGCATTTATGGGTTAGGGGTCTATTACTTAGAAATTTTAATGAATTTTACACTTTGGTGGGAAAGCAAAACTTTGGAGAGAGAGCAAACTAATTACTTAGGACAAACTCTCCCAAACACAGCCTTAAGTTCTGCTATGGAGCTTTCTTGCTAAATATCCATGGACAAGTTGTGTATGTGACCTGTTTAATGATTCTACTCCTAGATTTTTAAAACTACCGTGGCCTGGTAGAAGTTGGTGAAGGTGGACCATAAAAGGTAAGGAAAATTATACACTGCCGACCTGTAAAACAGTCCATCGTCCCATGTCCTAGCTCACTTATTCAATGTATCAATTCAGCTATTTCAAATTGCATCCGAATCAGATTTTCACAAACCCTCCTAGATGTTTTAGATGTCTATGGACGAATTTACCCAGTTGTATTTCAGTTGTATGTGAATTTTTTCCTGAATGTGTTTGATCGATCTCTTTCTCTCTCTCTGCCCCCCCCCAAAAAAAACACAAAAATCAAAGGCTTAAGTAAAATTCACAGAAATTTAGAAAGATTTTTCGGCGTTGACTGGATGTAGCATCATATTCTTCCACCCCCTATTTGTGCTGAGTGCTGGTGGATGATTGAATTAAAAATGGAGCCTGACTTTGTCAAGCAACTTGTGACATGGAACATATATCCTTAAATTGGGACCACATACTGGAAGTGGGTGATGCCTGATTCTCCTCACAAAACATAATTCAGAAAATTAATTTTAGTTTAATGAGTGATTGAATGCTTGTATTTTTCTTCAATTTTTTTTAATTGATGTTGGTCTAAAATTTGGAAGAAGCAGTTTCGTCACCTACTTATTCTGACATGGTTTTTTATTCCCAGATGTAGAGACGTTGCTGCAGTAGATATTAATATGGGATGCCCAAGGTCATTTTCTTTGAGTGGGGGCATGGGGGCTGCACTACTGAACAAACCAGAGCTCATTCATGATGTATGCGTCACCTTATCTTTCCCTGGCTGATACTGGAAGCATCACTCTTTGTATTCTACTTCAGACCGCTAAAGAATCTAATACATTTTATTACTTTCTCATGGGCAATTCAGATTTTGACTACCTTGAAGAGGAATATGGACACACCAATTACATGTAAGATTCGACTTCTCAAGCATTCTCATGATACAGTAGAACTAGCAAGGAGAATTGAAAAAACAGGCGTCTCTGCGCTTGCTGTTCATGGAAGGTAATTATACATAAAAACAGCTCTAATGGTTATTCTGCTATAGGTTTTGGTACCCACCATACTTTATCAACTAACTAAAGGCTAAGATAATCACATTGAAAACACGTAAACTTGTCAGAGATTATTATTTGAGTACTGTAGCTTCAAATTTCATTGAATTAAGTAAATCAACTATTGCATTTTGACTCAATGAAGTACCTATAAGATAGTTCATGGGAATACTGATGAGAGCTTATTGACTTCTTAATCTTGTTCAAGAATGAATTATAATGTTGGATGTAATTAATTCATAACAAGCAAACTTGAAAAGAAATGAAAAAGCACTCTTACGGATATGCCTCTTCCACAAATTCTGCATCATCTCTTCGAAACTTATTAATGATGGTAGACAAAATGTTTTCTCTACTCCATTATTGCATTTTTTTTTTGTTTGTTACATCCTATTATTATCACCAAAATCCAGCAAAAGTTTAGATTTGTAGCTGTTGCAACAAATTATATTTGCACTTATAAAGTTCGATTTTCCTATGGAATTCCTTGTGCGTTCCATCACTTTGTCCAGATATCTACAAATTCCCGAATTTTTTTCCTGGTACATGGTGTTGCAACTCTCTCTCTCTCTCTCTCTCTCTCTCTCTCTCTCTCTCTCTCTCTCTGTATTCTAGAAAGTCTTCCTTTTAGAGAGAGAAGCGGATCCTAGCGCCCGAACTTTGTGAGGCTTTCTATACAAGTACTTGGTCAAGCTTGACACTTCAATATGTTCAACCATGGTTCCTGTGAACATTCATGTTACCTACCGTCTGCCCACACAGTTATCCTTTGATTTAATTTGCATTGCTAAGACATTATTCATTCAATGACCTAAATAAGCAGATAATTGCTTCGGTTAGTCTGATTGCTTTTTATCGTGTAATTACACAGCTGAAGACAAGTTGCATTTCTGAGGGCCGATGTGCAAAGTTAGGACAAAAACTTGAATATTGCTCGAAGAAATGCATTTTGTCTTTTGAAGTCAAATTAGAGTATATAAGACTACTATTTTCTTGTCAGAGGTCCATTTGCAAGGGTGACTATTACTAGGGTGGAAAGTGGGCAGTGTATTCTCCTTCAAAAATTTTTCCCAATACTATCGTGTAGATGTGGAGGGGTAACATACTTAGAAGATTGATATCTAATGGTTTTTATTACGAGCTTCAAGAGTCGTGATGTTTATTTCGAGAAACGTGTTATGAGAACTGGTAGTGCTAATGTGATTAGAAGACACTTTTGCATGTGAACTCACTTGCATGAAAAGTTTTTCTGTGCATGTCATTGAACATTAGGTAGGGGCTATAGGATTAGAAATTTAATATTGGGATGATGGCACCATTCAAAATATCAGTGTGAGGATGGCTGTAAATAGGATATCCTCATTCATGAATATTTAAACTCTAATTTCTCTTGGAGGCAGATTTGGAAGGCTAAGGTTCCTACGAACATGAGATACTTTGCTTGGACAGCTTCCTTCGGTGAGATTTTGACTAAAGGAAACTTTAAGATCTATAGGTGTTATTATAGTGGATTGATGCTGTATGTGAGGATGTAAATCTGCAACCATGTGTGATCTTTGGCAACGTGGTTCCTTGATGATGTCTACCATTGGTTATGCCAGTTTTTTAATTTCGAAACCTAGTCTTTGGAGGTGAACTAATTGCTTGAGATTCTGAAGGTGGAAGATTTTGGATGTCCAGCCCTTTCTGCTCCATGTAGAACAGTTGATTGGAAAGAAATAGAAGACTATTTCAGAGTTAGGAACTCTCTTCCGAATAATTTAGAGAAAATGGCGCATAACCCCCCCTGCTGTTGTTAAGTTGTAAATTGCCACTTATCTTTTTAATTTCTTGTGATCATACCTCAATAACTAGGCTCAAGCTTAACCTTAAAATACTAGAAGTGTAGAATTCCTATTTACAGAGTATGTTCTTTCTAATAAGAACGAAATCTTATTCATTTAAAAAAGAAAATAATAAAAGAAGAAGATGAAGAGATGAGCAGCACCAAGTTGATAAGAAAAGGAGACTGCAAAAATGTACCTCGTAAATTTCATTAAAGTGAAACTGCCAAATTAGTTAAATGATGTGCCCCCAGTACAATAAACAAAGGATAAGAGTGATAGTTGCAAGATTATAGCAAAGGGTGAAATGCAGCTAATTAATAGCTGGGGGGAGTGTTTGCATATTATAGTGTTTGTGGTGCAGTGGGATCAAGGGTTTCAGAAAGAACAGCAATTTGGAGATGGAGCAGACAATTGATGCTTTTTGGCTGGAATTTAGTCAGCTTTTGGCCTAGCTTTGACATGGCTGACACTTGGCATGACATGGAGCCCAGTTGGATGCCATTTCACCACAAAAAATTAAAAATAATTCAATAAAAAGAAGGCAGAGCCTCAACCTTTGCCACCTTTGGTGGAGATCTCCATTGCAGAGTGTGCGACAGTGGTAGGCGGTCACGCAACCCTATGTTGGTGCCGGTAGAGGGTAGCAAGACCCTTTTCCATTGCTTGCAGAGGGTCGCGTTGGTCTTGATTTTGATTTTCAGTTTTTCTATTAGGTATGAGATGAGCCCATTTTAGATGCCATGTGATTGCCACGTGTCTGTCATGTCAGCATTTTTGGCTGGTAAATTGGTTGGACTCTGTCCATCAATTACAAAAATCGGGTTCACTTAATTGGGTGATTGAAACAAAAGTCCAGTGACCTGACAAATTCCACCTGAGTTGACCACCCGTGGAACTTACATGAACAAATGATCATAGTTAAATTGACATATGGTATGTAGATCACAATAATGTTGCAAGTTTTGAGAACGAAGGCGCATAAAAGGGTTTGTCGAAAAGTCCTAGCCAAAACCTTAGGCTGGTACGTGGAGGGAAACCACATGAATATAAAGAGCATATATGATCCATTCACAACCAATGTGAGGCAACAACAACTTCAAAACCCTTCTCATGTGTAAATCGGATTACAAGCGGCACGTGGAAATTGACTAATTGGGGGGGTGGGCCCACATTACGCGGAAAGCAGTAACATTGGCTCTAATATCATATTAGAAAGTCCAACCCAAAAACTTAAGCCAATAGGTGAAGGGAGGCCACATGAATATAAAGAGCAATACATAATCTGTTCACAACTGATGTGGGACAATAACGACAGCAACTTCAACACGGTTATTTCCCTACTATTCCTCATTGAAAGATATGTCGACTTAGCAAATCATGACTGAACTTGAAGATTTCATGTAGTAGAGACATGAACTGTTTACTGCATGCTAAGCTAGTAATTTCTGGAATTTTGTGCCACCAATCTGATGCACGATGACCATCATTAATGCTATTTATCTGATATTTTGTATTTGGTTATTTATGAGAAATTGCAGAAGAGTATCAGATCGACCGAGAGATCCTGCTAAATGGGATGAGATTGCGGATATTGTTGCAGCCCTATCTATTCCAGTTATAGCAAATGGTGATGTCTTTGAGTATGATGATTTCCAGTGTATCAAAGTTGCAACAGGTAAATGGAACACATTCGGTGTCTTGAAAGATTTAATGTTTCTGAAAAAAAATTGATTTTTATCTGATTGTCTGCGACCTTTTTATCAAGTATCATATCATGTGTGTGACAAGAAGAATGCTGTTGAATTCATTGTTGTGTACCTGCACCATAATAAGATTTAACTTTTTTATTAAGATTCAAGTTTCAAAATGTCTAGGAAAAAGAACAAAGGACAAACATAGGCAATTTGAACTATATGGAGTGGCCTTCTGAAGTCTCTTGCCGTTAAGATGTTTTTCCGAGCTAGATAATGAAAGTTTATTTTTATCTTATTTTGAATACCATTTGAGTCTGTGACCTGTCACTATTGCCTCAGAGTCTTACCATTTTGCTAAACAAGTGACAGCTACTTGTGCAGTGAGCTGCTAAAATCCACAAAATTTTGACGCTGCTTTGATCATTGGCATTGCTAGAGTTTTTCAGCCAAGTGATATGAGTCTAGAATATTGTGTTAAGAAATTAAACAGCATCACTGGAGCTCCAAAAGGCATTGCTCCATGATTTGATTGGAGAATTTGAAGGTGGATGAGGATATTTTCTGAAAGGAAGGAATTATGCCTGAGTTTGATTTGGGTGAGTTAGTGACTTGGTAGGTGGTGGGTGATGCTGGTAGCAGAGGCCGTGATGGTGGTGAGTTTGTGTAAATTGGCTTCTTAACTGAAGTCACATATTGGTGATGATGGGAACTTTTAAATGACTACCATAGACCTGGTTGAAGAAAAAACATGGTCTATTGGAGAATATTCAAGATTCATCTGTTTCGTATGTTTCAATTTTGGTCAAATTCATAAATTTTCAGCAGGTGGAGAGAGATTCCATGAATTGATGATTGAATAATATTGGGTTGTTCAATTATTACTTGTCATGTGTTTTTAGTTGATATAGTGTAAATTATTGATTGAAGAGGAGAGTTAAAAAATCTTCTCCAGTTTTCTCATTACCTACACTTAGCAACCTGAGGTTTTAAATCCTACAATTTGCAGAAAGTTTCTTAGATCTTAGACAGTGTAAAAGTGTAGGTTGGTTTGAAATGGGTGCAATGTACAGATCCATGCTAAAGACTGAAGTTAAAGTTGGAGGATGCTTAGTTTAATGAGGTAAAACTTGAGGATTGTTTTCCTATATTTCCGTCATATACATGTTAAGGTTTTGGTTACTAGGCGGTGTAATTGTAGGTTTTGAAATTGAAAATGCAAAGTATGGAAGGTGACACTTGAGGATAGTTCTTTCAAATTCAGGTAAATAAGTTGCCTTATGACATGTTATTGTCATTTTTGTAGTTTGATGTCTTTAAAGTGTCATAATAATTTCGACTTTGCACTAACCAGTAACAAATTGCATTTCACTTAGAGAACACATATTCAAGGGATATATCTCTGTTATTTTTGTATAATTCTTTAAAACAAAGATAACATGTTTATTAGCATTAAATAGAAGTGTCGAATTCTTCATGGATCCTTTTTAGACATGTCCTGGTGACTAAGATTTTCTCAAAAGGAGAGTCAGACACAGAGATCTACACCCACATCTGATCCTTACACCCAAGTCCATGTAATATAGCTAACGGACATATTAAAAGAGTGTTGAGATGCGAATCCTTTCCTAATGCTTTGCTACCATGTTCAATAATAATTTCCATCAACAGCTGAAGATGCTCGGAAATGTGCTCACAATGTAGATCTACTATCATAATAAGACTCAATTGACAAGCACATTCACTTTTCGTGACTTTGTTTCGCAGTAAGCTTTAAGCTTTGCAGAATGATACCAATATTTCCAGGCATTTTCTTCCTTATTTTCTTAGGGGCCTCGTCAGTGATGGTTGCAAGAGGAGCCTTGTGGAATGCTTCTATTTTCTCTCCTGGAGGAAAAGTACCTTGGGAAGATGTCAAAAGGGAATATATTAGGAAGGTACTTCTTTGACCTCAAGATCTGACAAAATCAAGATTGTCAATCGATTCTTTTTGTTTGTTGAGTATCTTCTCTTTATGCTAGAATAGTAGGAATTCACCAGATTCTGTTTTTGGATTCAGAGCATCTTGTGGGACAATGATGTTAAAAGCACAAAGCACACGCTCAAGGAAATGATAATGCACTATTCATGCCTTGAACTGCCTGAGGGGAAGGCTGTGATCAAGTCAGAGACGCTGGCTGACTTAGCGTAAGTATCATCTTTTTGGTTTCATCTTCTTGTTTCAGTTATGTTGACAAATTGCAGTTGCAGTTTCTAAATGAAATCCTCCATTTAGTCCTAAACATTTGAACTAAAGTGCTTGTTCCCTACTTTAAAATTGATCCATCTCTTCACCTGATTTGTTGCTACTACCAATTCAAGCGGCTGGTGTGCAGAAAGCAGTTTGATGCCAGCAGGTTCAGGGAAAAAAATCCTGCTGAGGGATCAAAACTTCAGAAAGCTTAATATTGATAGTTGCATGAATCCTTGGAGATTGCAGATGGAAAACATGAGTTGTTAGAAGGGCAATAGTGTGTATTATCACAGTAAATGTACTTTAACTTTTTTCTTGCTGTGCATTAAGGAAGAACCTCTTAGGTCAATCTTACAAAACGATATGATCCAGATTTTGTAGTAGGCTGGGTGACATGGATCTAACCTCAGGATACGGCATTTAACAATGGTTAATCTATTTGAGATGTTCTTGAGTGTACTGGATTAATGCCATGATGTAAAGAAAGATTTTATTCTTGTTTGAAATTTCATAGTCAATGGTCTCCTCTTGATTTTATTCCCCTCTTCCCGTATATCAACTTCTGAAGTATCATTTGAACTCACAATTCGCTATTTGTATCAAGGTTAGCATCACACGGCTTGTCATTTATTAGGAAGGATGTCCACAAATATTTGCACAAACTTGATGCTAGTTGCAAGAGCAGGCCTGTGAACTTGCGGAAGATTTGTCTTCCTCCATGGATTTGAGATGCTAAAAAGATATACTTAGACCGTTTGAATCAATTGTATCGACATGTAAGAGTTGAGCTAATATTAGCTAGGTCCTTTTCCATGTGGACTCGAGGAAATATCGCGAGTCCTTCACAAGTTTTTTCAAATAATATAGTGAGGTAGCTGCTAGAACATATCAGCATTGGAAGACGAGTTCCTCCATCAAGTGATTGAGGTTGAAGTGTGAACCTTTGACCTCAGGATGGGATGCAAAACTTGTTATCCCTTGGAAGCCATTCATCTATTTCTTGCATAAAGGGAGACAAAAATGAAAGTCCTAGTCCAATCCCTGTTACATTAATTCTCTTAGTGTCCAATCTGCCATGATCTTTTACTGATTTGTCCAATCTGCCATAATCTTTTACTGATTTGCTTTTTTCGTAATTATCAGGCAACTCTATGGGGAGGAGGAGTACTACCAACACGCTTACAAAACCAGGTTCCAGGTTGAAGTTGACTAGTTCTTGTGATCTGACATGCAGTCTTACTCTTTTGCTTTTGTTCAATGTGAGGACGAGTTTTCCCAACTGTCTGCCCATTAGGCAGGCCTACCTTCAAATGCTTCAAGATACTGAGAGTAACTTGGGTTAAGTGCTTTGACCCAAAAAATGCATCATCTGATTTTATCCGAATAACGTTAAGAGGATTTTGGTGTGAGAGCAGCACTAAGGTCTCAGCAGTAGAGAGTATGAGGCATCTGCTATAGCTTACCAAATTGAATTGGTTGTTCGCTAATATGCAACTGTTGACAATCAATGGTGTATGGTATAGTATTGTATGTAGAAGTGTTCTTTTTCAGACCACTTGTGTATACTTCTTTTTCTCTGTCTTAACAATCTTCATGGAATTCTGGGTAGCCAATATCCGTCTGTCTAGCCAGCCTTTCGGGTGCTGGGCAATCATTGGCATTCTTCTGGATCGAACTGCAAAACGCTGGCTTAACACCATTGGGGGGAAGGTGATTCATGGTGTTTGTTGACGCTGGGGAAAAATATTTCATGTGGAAGCCCAATTGATTCTTGTAGATAATGATGATTAATACCAATGGAACCCAAACTAAAGTAAATTTACAGTTTCTTTGCTGCACATGACTCCCAAACTATGATGAGATTTTACTGGGTTCAACCATGTATGCTGCTGAAGTTTTTAGTGTTTTGATTAACGGGAGCTTGAAGGTAGGTGCTTCGAGTCAGTCTCATGTGTTGGCATTGCAATTCTTCTTTGATGTAATTGGCGGCACCTACACTTTTGGTGTTTGTGTGGTCTTTTTCTTTGGCAGCAGCATGGGAACTTTGGCGGTATCAGGGAACGCACTTTTCCAGCAAAGGAAGCACCTACACCCTCCACATGCAAGATGGACTGGCAGTTCCTTCCATGAATTGTCCCAGCTAAGCTTGACTTTTTCTATTGGTACCAGTCAATTTGGGTGATTGGTCATCTTTTGCGACTACACTTCTGGTACAAATTACTCCACATTACATCTTGTCCCTGTTTTTTTGTCGATAAGTCAGATGGAGTGTTCAATCATGAGAACGAGATGCGAGGCACATCGCGCGGGGGGAGGGGGGGGGGGGGGAGAAGAGAGAGAGAGAGAGAGGCACATTTGAAGGATGGAACAACGCTGCGGTCACCTTTTGTTGGCAACCGTGAGCTCTTCACACCATTAGCCGTCGCAGAGCCTCATGTTAGTGATCGCAAGCTCTGCTTGCCAGCCCGTAATTGTAAGTTTCTCTCATCTTCACCACCACTCTGTGTCGATGCCATTGTCGTCCCCTACAACCACTGGTTGCCTCATCCCCTCTCTTGCTGCAGCTCTTTGCCGTCATTGCTACTCAATGACCGGTCGCCATCCTTCTCAACCAGTACCAAAACTCCCTCGCCTCCGCCATGGATATTTCTCATGGTCGATAATCACCTCCCGAGGCTCTATGTTGCCTGACCTTCTCCAATTCCTCCACGGCTTACTGCGGCCATGCGGCCATCTTCATTTTAACTTCAGCACGACCTCCTCAATCTTGCACTCAAAGCTTCTGCCAGCCGGCAAGCGCTTTCTCCTTGCTTCTCCATCTTTGCTCGTCTCACTTATGGCGTTTTCCGTGCGAAACGAGGGAAGTTTTTATCTCTATTGATGGCTTTGTCAGGGACCTCGAGGCCAGAATCCAATCTCAAGCTTTGTTGCTGTGATCCACGCTATTTTCGCTTGCCGGAGCTCGCACCCCTGGTGAAACCGTCAGGATTGGCATAGCAAGGGCTTCTCCCACCCTCCATCAATTAGTAGCCAAAATGTTGTGAGTTTGTCTTTGGTCCCGCCCTGCTGGATGTGCTCTACGCCCTCTACCCTTTTGTTCTCTTTGGTTTGTAATTGAACCATTCCTTTCTTGGGCATCGGCCAAAGCCTTTAATCTTTTGCCTTTTGAGTTTTTTCGCCTGTTCAGGCACCTTTACCATCTGTACTTATTTGTCGGCAAGGAAAATCATTAAAAAAAAAAATGCTACGTTTGGATCGATCCAGGCAAACTCCGTTTCCAAAACATATGATGAAACACCACACATAATGGCTTGTCTGCTGTCTTAGTCTGTATTTCACCGAGACTAAACTTTCGGTTGCATTTAATTCCGACGGCAAGGAAAAATCCTTTTGAGGCACCATTTATCTCGCGAAAAATAAACAATTTGAAAAACATTACGTAGTCACCCGTGACGATGGAAATAATCAGTCGATGGAAAACGTTTTTAGTAGCGCCAGATATTTTCGTGGATGATGAAAATATCTTTCGTCCATTCATTTCCGTGACGAAACAAGTAGTCATTTTCAAGGGAAATAGTTTCTGAAACATTCATCTCCCGGGAAATAGACGGAGCTTAAAGTTCAATTTGTTTGCGTCTCGATCAAGCAAAATTATATATTTTCGCATTCTCCTAGCTATATAGCACTGCCTGCAAGAAGAAGTTCAAACAAATCTTGTTCATAACCTAATCTTGAGTCCGGTGATAACTTGGACGACTCCAGAACCCTCACGCTATCATCAATTCATTCGGAAATCCTGATGTAATCAATCCCTAGATGTCCTAATTGACTGCTTCCGGTTGCTGGTTCCCGAATTGCGAGTGCCGGAGTTCGGCAACGGAAGGCACCGATTCGTCGTCCTTCGAGCGAAGCGAACGCAGTTGCAGGATGTTCAACCGGGCCGCGGGGATCTTATTTGGGCTTGGATCCATCAAAGGGAAGATATGGAATGAATACCGTTCTTACTTGGGAGGGGCAGGTGGGGCCATGAGAGAGAGTACAGTACAAAAGGAAGAAGCAGGGGCATTTCGGTAAATTGTCACCATTCTCGGGACTCTCATCGCCTTGCTCGAGAGGTTTCGTCTCTCTCTCGCTTTCCCCCTGCGCATCGATTTCGTACGCTTTACAAGGTTCGGGAGTTCCTTCCATGGTATGGATTAGCTTTCATGGGTGTAATCATTTGTGAGTCTGACTCTGTTTCGCCTCCCCCCCCCCCCTTTTTTGTTTTTTGGGTTTGCGAATTTTCGTTTCTGATGGGAGTCTCTCTGTTCGGTTCTCTGTGAATCGAAACATGCCATCGTGTTTTTTTTTTTTTTGAGGTTGCCTGTCAATGGTGAAACCAGATCCTGTGCCCTAACGCATCTCCTCTGTCTCTCTCTTCTAATCTCGGCCTCACTCCCTGTCTCTCAGTCTCTCTTCTCTCCTGTCGCTCGCGCAGCACGGTTGAGTCCTCCGAGTTGCCGCTCGCCGACTCCGAGTCGCCGCCGCCTAGCTCGCCGATTTGCCTTCTGAACCCAGGTGAGTCTCGTTCCCTCTCTGTTTGTGTGTGCTTGTCAGATCGCAAGGAGCGCTGCTCCACGGTTGCCCCGCCCTGCTTCAGCAAATTTGTGTTTTGATTCCTTGAATTGGGAAGATGAAGTGTAACAGGTCACGGGTCGGAGATATATTTTTTGTGTTTGCTCTTTTCTCGAAATGGTGTTTGATGACTTCTTTGTATTAACTTTCAGGTGAATAAGTCTCTTCACTGTATAGACGCATTCGAATCTGGTAGCGACCTCCTTTCTTTCTCTTTGTGAGGCAATTGGCTGCATTTCCCTTTATACGTAATTTTCTATGCGTAGCGGTTATATAGTTTGTAAGGATTCATGCCTTCATATGAAATTAGCTTGGGGAGGTTCGTTTTCATCTGAGTTTGAAAGAGAGCCCTGCGATCTTCTCTATGTGAGGTTTTAGCGATTTCTTAATGCTGGTGATGGCACTTTTTTTCATGACATTTGATTTGTCATGTTTGGGATAATTGTGGTGATAATTTCTTCTGTTCTTTTTAGTTTCTCTTAATTAAGAAAATAGTCGTAAGGCAGCTGTGCAGCCTTCGCAAGGACGATAGGAAGAGACCGATCCTCATCACTTGCAATCTCACAGGGATAGATTATCTTAGGCAGGAAGAATACCATCCCTAAACAGAGGCAGTATAAGTATAGAGCTCCAATGGAGGAACCAACTTCAAACGACCAAGCCCTTTTCTAAATGGTCAGTGTCGTTCAGGAAATAAGAGAAAGTGGGGAGGATGAAAGGTTGGATGGAAAATGAAGACAACTTCAAAGTTTATGACTCGGAAAGAAGGCAAATTTAGACTTTTTAGCTACTTTCTTCCTAATTTTCCTTCTCTCTCTCTCATCCAACACGGCCTCTTGAGATCTGCACAATCCCATAATTGGTGAATTGCCTATTGAAATTTTATAATGAGTCTCTTGGCTGCATGTTGAGTCTTCGAATAGTTTTGGAAGGGTTGATTGACTGACTCAACATGCCCAATTTACTCCCCTAGATCTTGAAGGTTGAATCTTGAAAGTTTTAAACAAGATATAGCACGTGAGTGATTTTAATAATGAGGCTATATCTTGCTCTGATGTGGCTCTAAGTTGGTGAATTGCAAGTGACTTCCAATTTTCAGCCAGAATCTCAATTACATCAATGTTTTTTAGTTTCCACAATATGTATCAGTTAGTTTAGTTGCAGTCTGAGAACTCCTTTTGTTACCTGATGGGGCTGCCAGCGGAAGGTTGATTAGTTATGTTGATGACAAAGACTAAGATACACTGAGTAGAACCAGAAGGCAAAGAGGATACAGAAGGTATAAGATAAAGAGTGAGAGCATTTCAGTTCAGTAGCTTGACATTCATCTCCACCTCCTTCCTCAAGAATGAGAGGGTGCATACTTCTTGATGAGGTTTCACCACTTTAGTCTCTCTCTCAGAGATTAAATGACAGATAGAGCAGTAGTCGGATGTCGATTTGTCCAGCAAAGATAAACCTTTGATCATGAGATTCAAAAATCGGTTTCAACAGGTCTTTGTTTTAGGGACGGTATCTTCATTTCAAGTCTCTTGGTTTCATAAGGTGCTGAGTTTTTTGATTTATCAAATGTAGTCTCAAAAGACAGTCCATTGGATGTGGCATAGGGTCCCCTTTGTCTAATCAGATTGATGATGGGTTGATGTGTTGTTTGGAATTCATTAATCCTGTAATTGTTCTTCTTCCTTTTCTTGACCAAAATTATGTACGGTGAACATTTTTAAGTTCAGCTTTTGGAACTTGATGAGTCTCAACCCTTCTTAATCTCATGGGCATTTACTTGATCTTGTTAGGGTTTTTTGTTTAAAACTGGTACTTTGTACAATTTCTTGTGATCTAGAGGTTCCTTGAGGTTTCCAATTAACTGTTGGAAGTAGCCACAGCTGCAATTTTATTTTGAAGTGAATATTCATGGTGAATTGGTATTTTTCCTTTTCTGATAGATATTTTTCTGGCAATCCCGAGTTTTAACCTGGAGCAAGAGCTCTTGCGCAACTAGAAATGGAAAAACTCGAGCTGAGCTGAGTCAAGCTTAAAAATGTCTACATTGTTCTTGACTGGATCTCAATCTCAAATATCGATACTTGATGGAGCTCCATCTCAAATGTTGGTACTTGAGGGAGCTTGAGTAAAGTTTTCAAGTTTAGGAGACAATTTGAGCTCAAGCAAGGAACTTTGATGGCTTGACTTGACTTAGCTCAATTATGCTTTGAGGCATCTGAAAGCATACTTTGAAAATCTATTCGCATGAATAAATGATGGTAATTAGAAATAGGCCCAGTTTTCTTTTTAAAATTAATATCTCAGAGACTTTGTGACCCAAGTCTGGCTTGATTTCAATTGCATTGATTGACTTCAAGAAGATGATTTGATGTGCTTCGTGGTCCTGATTTTCTTATTCCTTTTGGGGCATATATTTGTCTTGCCAGTACGTGTGGGGAAGGATGGGATTTTTTATGTTAAAAGAATTAATTAAATGGGAATGGATCATTGATTTGATGGACTTTCAGGGTATTACTTTGGTGGGTTGAAGAAAATTTTGCTGGTGACCCAGTATATGGCACAAAAGAAAATACAAAGTCAAATGAGTACTGTAAGAAAGAAATCCTCATTTGTGATTGGATGCTCTGATGATTTCTATTATTGTAACTTCAACTATGATGCTTTGGATATTGCTTTGTTTCACATGTAGATGGGTGAGTTGGACTGCTCACTGATTTCTTGAATTACTCTTGGTCATTAAATTTTTAAAGAGCGCTTGAGAAAAGCATATCAATCCCTCTGGCTCTGGTCTGTTTTCAGAAATTGCTGATTGGCTGAAGATCTCATATAACTTTGGCTAATCTAGTAGTATAGACTTTTAAATTCTAAGGGACATGGATAAGAAAGCACGTTTTCATATGGGCAAAGAGTCATTGAATAAGCCTTTTTACTTTTTACCTAGGTCTGAACTCTGATTCAGTTACACCCAGAGAAAGGAATGGTTGAATTAGAAATTTTAAAATTGATTGCATTAGGAATACCTTAGTTGATAAGCTCTAAAGATTTACACTAGTGTAGAGTTTTTATCTTTTACGGGGCATTGATATGAAAACATCATTAAATAAGGGATGTTGTCCTAGATCTCTTTTTGTTAGCCTTTTTACTTATCACCTCAGGTCTGAACTCTGATTTAGTTACATGCAAAGAAAGTCATAGTTGAATTAGAAAATTTAAATTGGAAGGGTTGCATTGGGAATAACCTTCTGTGACAATGTCTAAAGATGATACAGGGATGACCATTTTTCTCTGATAGGTTGATCTTGCACTTATATCTTCAAGCTTTTAAGAAACATACCAAAACATGAAAGAATCCTTTAGAACTAAAATCTTTTTATTTAGAGCTTTCTGATGAATTGAGATACAATAGATTTGTATTCATCAAGATCAAGAAAGCGGCTAAATGGTGATCTGACAGCTTGAGGATTATTATGATAGTTCACATATATCGAAATTTTTCAGGCAGATGGCGCCATAATGGCAGGGGTATGTTTTTTAAGTTAATTGAGTCAAAGGTTCTGAGGGTTCAAGTTATGCATAGGGACTTAGATACCTTTTGGTGTGTTCTGATTTAATGCCGTCTTTCTTGTACTCATTTCTAGTTCACTATACTTGAATGCAACTTTTCTGACCTTTCCTTATATGATTCTTGCATAGATGTCTTGAGCACCTGTGTTGTTTTCATGGTTCTTTATATGTAAAACAGGGATTTTTTCAATTCTTTTTTTTTTCCTATGTTCCAGAGTGCTCTGTTTAGTCCTTTCTATTTATTTTTATTTATTTATTTATTTATTTTTGGGGTACCCATATTTTTGCTTTTTTTTTTAGTATATTTTAAGCTTTTCGCTTCGGGTTCATTGACCGCCGGCTCCAACTGATTTGGGATAAAGGTGATGTTGTTGTTATTAATATGGAAAGAGCCAAACATAAGAGCCTCTGAATGAAGTGTCTGCCTTTTCTAACACTTTTGGTATATTGGAAGCATGCATCTGCATGTGAATGCTCTGGTTGCATGGTAGATGGTTTGCCTTGTAACCGACCTCTTTTGGCATATGGCTTTGCACCCCGTGGGTGCGTTATATTACACTTTCACCTTCTTCCCACGCCCAAACCAAAAGAAAAAAAGGAGAAAGATGGTATAATAAAGGAAACTGAAAGTCAGGTGCCATAAATTTGTTCATGTGAATGAGCTGTTTCTCTTCTAACCTTCGGTTTAGTGTTTTAACTCTTAATCTTGCCTTATCAACAAATGTGGTTAATCAAGAATTTTTTCTAGTACTGTTGATGAATTTCTGGCTAGCAGGCAATAGCTGTTTGCCTCTCTCCCGTAGAAGGTTTTCTGTCATGATTAATCAGTCTGTATTTCTTGAGATGGCTCTGGGGATAGGACTTACGTTTCACTTTAAATTATTTTTCTTTGTTTTTTTCTTGTCATGAAATAAGGATTGTTGGCAGATTGAAATATTTCTCGCTGGAGTTCCATGTGTGTTTTTTTGTGCGTGCCCTACTCTCTGAACATTAATTGACCTTCTATTCATCAAGAGTTCGTCTCTATCTTCCTCTATTGATGCACTTCGGATAGAATCTTATTTATATGTTGAGGAGCCTCTGTGACTGGTGATTCGATAATCCTGTCACCATTGGCTATGTGCTATTCAAGTTCTCCTTGACTTCTTACATGAGCTTTCGACACCTGAGATTGTCGACAAAATTGAGTTGTGCAACTAATAATTCAATGCTTAACGATGTACTTATATTAGCGTTATGATGCACAAAGTAGGACAACTCACTACCTTTATGATTTCACTTAGTTATATTTTGGCTTTGTAAGCCTTAGGAGGTGCTATAACCCTCCAGGTTTAATCCTCTTGCTTGTTGCTTGAGCTGCTTGGTAGAGCTATTTTATTTGTTCTGGCATAACACATCTAATTATAGATATCACTGAGTGAACTTCCTCTAAGTAGTCACTTCTTATTAACTTCTAAGCTCATAATTTATGAAATTTAAGATTCTGTCGTTGATAAGGGAATAGAGTGTCTCATTTTTCCATGATGGTTTCTGTGGTGACTGTTGTATGTGAGATTTAGTCTCTCAATGGAAGTTAAGTACGCCCTTTCTTCTTTGTCTAGCAGGTGGCTTTTTCGTTGTTTGTTGATCAAAGTTCACCTTACTTTGTCCAAGACAGAAAATGGATGTGAACTCTATTAGAGATGCATTCGATAGAGTTGCTAAAAAACAGAAGCTTTCATATTCCAAGACCCAAGAAGTGATTGATCAAATCACTCAAGAAATTTCGGACTCAATAGAGAAGATTCGGAATGCTCATAATTCTGACTCTCATGCAGACTACAAAACTTTACTGGCTGATCTCAAGACTAAGATAAAAGAGATGGTTCCACTGACTATCTTAGAAGGTACACAGAAGGAATTGAATGTTGCACTTAGCAAGTATCCAAAGCTTCTGGAGAAGTCCTTTAATCCAGACATATCTAAGGCTTACAGAAATGTTGACCTTGATACAACCACAATTAACTATGTAATTGCAAGCCATTTCTACCAACAGGGTCTTTTTGATGTCGGCGATTGCTTTGTTGCTGAGGCAATGGAGCCAGAATCTATCACTTCAATGAGGTCTCCATATGTGGAGATGTATCAGATACTTGAAGCAATGAAGAGTCGAAATCTAGAACCAGCACTGAAGTGGGCTACTTCCAACTGTAGTAAACTTAAAGCAAATGGGTCTGACCTCGAAGTAAAACTTCATCAAATGCAGTTTGTGGAGATACTACGAAGGGGAGACAAGGAGGAGGCCCTTAAGTACGCAAGGATCCACTCGGCATCTTTTGTGTCTGACCACATGGTTGAACTAGGGAGGCTTATGTGTTGTCTCGTGTTTGCTGGCAAGCTCGAACAGTCCCCATACCATGATTTACTATCCCCTGCTAACTGGGATAAATTGGCTGAAGAACTAACTAGGCAGTTTTGCAGTATTCTGGGACAATCCTTTGAGAGCCCTTTGGGGGTGACTATAGCTGCTGGCGTCCAGGCTTTGCCCCAACTTTTAAAGTTCATGAACGTGATGTGGGGAAAGAAGCAAGAGTGGCAGTCAATGAAGCAATTGCCAGTTCCGGTTGAGTTGGATGATGCGTTTCAGTTTCACTCCATATTTGTGTGTCCGGTGTCCAAGGAGCAAGCTACAGATGATAATCCACCGATGCTAATGCCCTGTGGACATGTTCTCTGCAAGCAGTCAATAGTGAAGATGTCAAAGAACCTCTCTAAGTCCTTTAAGTGCCCCTATTGTCCAACAGATATCGACTCAGGTCTCTGCAAGCCACTATATTTCTGACTTGTGCCACTTGTATAACAGAGATGTACAAGTCTCTCTCTCTCTCAGTTGGACCAAATTGCATGTGCATAAACTAGTTGTGTACCCGGTCATACGTTGCTTTCTGTTGGCAGCATCTGTAAATAGACATTCTTTTGATATTCATGTGGGAATGGAAACGCAAGCTGGTGTCTTGACGTGAGATGGTATGGTAGGCACATCTTTTATGGGTTACACAGAATTCAAAGCTTTTCGTCGGCAAAGCTTGCCAGGTCTGCCTAGTTAGTGGAGTCTGAAAGTCGTGTGGGGTGTTGACAAGTGTTAGATGCTCTGTTGACTTCCGTAGCTTGGATTCTCCGGCATGTCTGTCAAAACTGCTACTCAGTTCCTACCTAGTGATCTTAGATAGTCGTAAAAGGAGATTATAGAAGATCTTGGCCTCTAAGGGAAAGGCAAAAGAGATTATCATTTGGTACATTTCGAACATACGATTTGTATTTGAAATAGTTATTTTCACTCATTGTAATTTTTGAATAACATTTTGTTTTAACTCGGACTTGTTTGAAATTCTTGATTAGGATGGAGACCTATTAATAAATCAGAATTAAAATAGAAACAGAAGAGGCAATGGCTAGCATCGACAGTGTGGACTGGGATTCTAGACTCTGAGCTGCATACACCACTCTTTTGTTGAGAGCATTTCAAGTTTTCTTATGGCGCTCTGCCCCCTTCATGTCTTAGTAGGGGAAGTTGGCTTCATCACATGGTCTTTCCCTTTCGTGTCTCGGTTTCTTTGCACTTCTCTTTGTGGGGAAGCAAATTCTGTTAAGGTCTTTTCAAAGTTTGATGTGAAAAAATGTTCCGAGAAGTGTCGACGCTTCTTAGTATAGTGGAAGCGCATGGAGGTAAAACGCATTGGTTGACCTTGGAGATGCTTGTTCTTGGAATTGATCGCTATTTTTGGTGCCGTGAGCTCTTTCATGGGTTTGCACCCCGTTGTACCCTATAGCTGTATTCACTTATCTGTGCAAAAAGAGAGCCCGTGTGGAAAAATAGATTAAAGCTACAAGCAGGGTTTCCTCCAAAGTGTTGTAGCATTTGAAGTGTATAGCTTTCACCGGAGCATGGGAGGCCCGACGGTTGCCCGTGAGCCCTTTTGGCACGAAATAGCGAAGTAGGATTTTGAGCAGGGTGAGCATGATTTTGCCACGAGTAGGGTTCCATCTAACAGTAAAGTGAAACTCCTCATCATGAAACCGACCGCAAAAGATTGGAGGTGACGACAGTGGCAAAGAAGCGAACATCCGACGTGTCTACGGTTCCTCTGCAGCCAGCCCGTATGTATGAGCTTCCAGATCTTATTATTCAGGAATAGAGCGGGGACTAATTCAGCCCTGGCGCTATATCACAATTCGTTCATTCTCACGCATAAGTGTTCGAGTAGACAAAGATTATTGGATTGGTAGATACCCCACTCCCATAATGGACTATTATTGCATTGATGCATAGCTCTGTCTAAGACGCAATAATTGAAAGAAATAAGTTTGATCATGCCTTATGTCATTACAAATTTACAGTTGGGAGCACATGAAGTGTGCAAAGTAGATGAAGCGCAAAGCAATGAAACGTCGATCTAAGTTCTGTACGCGATAAAATCTTGGGGAAACCTCCTAATTCCTCCCGTTTCAAAGTCAATTTTTCAAGGATTGTCACAAACGACATAAATCAAGAGCCATCCCGGAAACGTCATTTTCCTTTGCCAATTCACCTCCAAAGAGAGCCAAAAAGCATCCGCCTCGCATCGATAAAATAGACATGGATAATTGAGCAATAATTGGGATAGAGAATAGATGGTCCACGCACTTCTTCATGTGTAAAAACCAGTCAAAAGACCAAAAAAAAAAATACTAATGGAACGACGCAACTTTCTACATGAAAAAGTAAACACATGACCATCTAGTGTGTAAAAACATATCCATGTAACTCAATGGTCGGTATGATGCTAAAGGTTAACACTCCGAAAACGAACACAGATCATTAGAGATTTCGTCCAGACATTATGGAATTTGGAAAGAATCCTAAAACGGACAAACAAAACATTACGGACGAGGACAAGCGATGGGGATCGGCCTTCGATCCTGCCACACTTTATATTCTCCCATTTCTAGCAAATGGAAAATAAATAAATAAAAAAAGCGCTCGTGAATATCCTTTCTACACTGTAAAGGGAAAAGACTAATGCTCCTGCGTGTGCAACTCTTTTAACTCCTAGCACAAATTTGGACAAAGGTAAACAAAATGCAAAATCATGGATAGGATATTGGAAGAATCGAGGGAAGACTAACTTGGATAATTTATTTGCAAGTCAGAAGATTAAGTACGCACACTTGAGCCTAGAACACTTGATCATAGCAAAGCCTCACCAATAACATTGTCGGCATGTAGAGGGACAATTTCCAAGATACCTAAAGTTTTTCTCCACAGGCAACGCCCCGGTACCCCAATTGTCGAAATGCATGCTCTTTGGTTACAGAAATAACTAGCCACTATTAGATGAACGGCAATGCAGATATCAATTAGTCAGGCTACACATTTCTTATGATAATAAAGCAAATTAACAGAATGCAAGCATCCAACAGATCTCTTTCTGACAGGAACAATTTTATCTCACACAGAGAACCAAGAATTCTACTGGGTCACTAAATTCCAACAAGCACAAATTCTTCTAGCAAATTATGAAAGTAACTTACACCGATATAAGATTGAGACAGACTTCAGACTAACAACATCGACATTTTCAAGCAATAAACAAAGACTCATGATGGACATTAGCACCAAGCCGAGTAGTACTCTTTCCCATTAATAAACAAATATCTCCACATTAACCACTCCAGTAGACAGACAGATGTAACTAGGCAAGCATAGTAACCTGCACTAGTTTCTTGCCTTCGACTTTTCCACTGCTCGAGGTGCTGCAATGTAGAATCATAAGAAACAAATAATTACTGAAAATAACAGAAGTGACAGGAAAATTAGTAAAAACAACCATGAGGCAGGAAATAGGTCACGAAGAATGACAACAATATATCTAGGGAATAAATACTTCACTTGAGCAGTGGCGTTAGCATATGTTGGTTAGCATTCCGGAACAACGCTAAGGCAGATGTACAAATAATACCACATCATGCCATCAATATCCAATAGAAGAAATGGTTAACTGGAACATCCCTAAAGCAAGCTACTCTAATTGAACTCTACATCGTGCATAACATTTAGAGAAACAGAAAATGAGGGTTGAACAACACAACATCAACCTCAGCACGTTCTCCAACTCCAATAAATCAAAATGGACATTCCAACAATTAAGGAACCAACTCAACATTGACTTCACTCATTTTAATTTAGGATACCGCTATCCAAATTTGAGCAAGAACGGAGGATGCAAAAAGGTTAACCTCCTGAATGCAACAGCCTAGTTCTTTCGTCTCTACTCTTCTATTTGTTCACTGCAGCAACAATAAAGTGACAGAACTCATTCAGTCACTTATCTGCAACTTTTCTCCATCCTGCATTACCTCTATCCATTCTATAAAGCATAAGGATGCCAGACAATATAAATAATACTTGGACAAAATACATCCCAAGCAGTAAGAGAATTTGTGTGGTGAATGAGTTGTGCAAACAAACAGAAGATGAATGGAAAGCATCTTTTTGTAAAAGGTGAAGTTAAAAAAAGACTAATTCTTCCACAGATCAAATCAAATAATAAGACTAGGCTCACATAGACTCGCCCGGAAAAAGTAACATCAGTAGGAAATGAAAGATGAAAGAGTTGGTAAGAACACAGAGATAAAAGTTTAATTAGCGGCACAAACCTAGTCCAATTGCATCAGCACCCTTCATAATCTTGAGCCGCTTGCATGAATCAATGAACAGCCTACCATCGCAAATTAAATCAGGTTGAATAAGCAGAAACTTGGGGGGAAAAGTTCGAATTTTACATGAAAAATAAAGTCTTATTCTATACTTCCAGAGGCTAAGTGAATAAAAAAAGGCACAAAATGGCATCTTGTCAATCATAGCAAGAAAAAAACACTAGCTCTTACTCTCATCATTTGCTGCATATCTTATTAGCTGTAGTAGTTTTAGAAGAGGTGATGTAAGCCAGTCAAAGAGACCCCCAAAACAGGAAGAGTAGAGTTGCAAGGGTGAGAGTCACTTTATTTCTCTATCAGTTTCCTTATGATGTACTCTTAAAAATATTGAAGCATTAAAGAACCATGTCTTGGTCACAGGAACCAAAAAGACAAAGCAAAGATGTAGTCATCCAAGAACAGTTTAAAAATCAAGTTATCTTGGTCAGATATAGCCAACCGACTAAAACACATTCATTTCATGCATCTGAACAGCGAAATGATTACACTTGATTTTCCTTACCCAAAAAAAAATGATTACATTTGATTTTTATACTTCCAACTAGACAGACAAGTCAGCCATCATGATTTTCAAATGACTTTATCCTCCCACAAGTCAAATTATTCTTCTTGGAAATGGTGAAAGCACTCAAAAGATTCTCCAATTTATGGCAAGAGTGACTCAATTCTCATCAAATGCTCTAAGTGGGAATAGAAAGGGGAAACCATTCAAAGACAGAAGAGGGACAAGTGTGACCATATTAGCTGTAATAAAACCTCGGTGTTACATATCTGTAGGTGTAGCCTAACTGCTGATTAAAACAAGAGGATTCCGTCCGAATGTCAATCCTTAGAATCTCCAAATAATTTACATTGGTAAAGATTTCCCCCTAAATGTTCTCTGTGCATGGCTTTTTAATGCTTCCTTTTGGATATTTCTCGAAACAAATAACTAAATAAATAAATAAAGAGCCTCATGCTGAATATTTCAACAAGCTTCCCAATGATGATCGATCCACATTTGACTTCTTATTTTCAAGGGAAGTTGCTATATCATCCAACGAAGCATACTGGAAAGGGCTATTTCTTCCATACGTAATGAATGCCCTTCATGTTGTAAAAAATTGCGATCTTAAGTTGTGCGAGCAGTTTTTCAGTTTATTGAGACAATCTACCTAGAAGTGATCATTGTTACAACACGTAGATTGTAGTTTATGCAGCTTCCGTAGAACATGCAAAGTTACGACCAAAAAGAGCTCAAGAGTCATAAATAAAGGTAAGAAGCACATGTCCACTTCTTTTTTCAGATTCAAAACTTATAGTTCATAATAACAGAATCACTTATTAAGTTAACTATGTCATTGATTAGACACGTCTTATTTCAGTAGTATCGATTTTTCTAGTCATCTATGTAAACATTATACCTTTGAGTGCCTATCTCTAATGTACAGGAACTCCTGTTTTATCAAGCTTCTCTTTTTCCTCTCTCAATATTTGACAGCCAACATACAAATCTTACTTATGCTACCTTTTAGTGCATAATGAAGCAGAGGAACAACTTATTTTAAATATATAAATAATTCAGTAACATCAAATAAGCAAAAAAGACAGCCCATCTAGCAAACTAAACTCTAACAGACTCCGCTTTTCTATATTTTTAAAGCAACACAACGCTCAACTTGATCCATTTTTGGCAATATCTAATACAATCACATTAAGCTCTTACCAGTTACCACTCAGGTATCATTAGTTCTTATGTTTATTTTTTTTGCAGATTACAGTATTTTTGAACAAAGCAGTAGCATTCTTTATTTTCTGCACCACTGCTGCCATGACATTTGCAAGTTATGAATGTTTATTTTTTTTTGCAGATGACAGTATTTTTTAACAAAGCAGTAGCATTCTTTATTTTCTGCACCACTGCTGCCATGACATTTGCAAGTTATGAACCTATTAGACTCTAGCAATATTTAACTTAACCTCATAAATGTTCGACATTCCACAGCACTTGTCCATGAATATCTAAAACAGAGTTAAAGCCTAGCTAATCCAACCAAATTCATGTTAAATGGCTTATTCTGAGTTGTTGTGTACGGGCACTTTACATGATAGCATTTGCCTCCGTACATGCTCTTCGAGAAATCTAACTGCTAGATATTAAAAATACTTGCTTCTTTTGCCGACGCACAGTAACTCCTCTCTCCCCTTATTTGTTCAGTTTAGTCTTTGATCGAGAAAAACAATAATCAATAGTTCAAAGTCTATTTTGATAGGCCTTACCTTTCATGGCATGAGAATTTTTTCTTACTTGTAAAGAACTAGTGGATATTTATGTAAGCACTCCAGCATCCCTCAGTACATATCAAGTGGATTCTATGTATTTCCAGGTGACTTTAATAGGCTAAGAATTCCAGATGCAGAAGCCTCATGGTATACTACAAGTTAGGAGGATTCTCCAATTTTATATTAAAAAAAAAAGGAAAGTAAAAACAAAAGAAAATTTCAATTCCCAAGTACTATAAGTTAGGAGAATTCTCCAATTCTTAAATAAAGGAAAAAAAAAAGTAAAAACAAAAGGAAACTTCAGCTGCCCAGTACTAGCAACTATTGAGTTCATGTTCTTCTTTCTTTTCCTAATTCCTCCACACTCCTCCATGATTTCACAATTGAATTAGCAAGCTCTACAGTCTAAAAGAGTACTGTGTCTGAGTTATGAGACATGTTACATGCAGCATGCATCCTAAACGAAACTTAAAACTTACTCCCAGGGGACATCCCCGACGAGCATCCAGTCCCCATCCTTGTCCTCATAAGTAAGAACATACTCCGATCCATGCAGGAAATCTCGCAGCTTACTCTCGTTCAGCATTTCTCTCCCTGGAGTTCCATTAGATCCACATTGACCTGAAAGCATAAAAAATGTAATCCACTGGAAGCATGCAAAGGTTTTCAATATTCACTGATGATCTATCAAAATCAAATCAAGGTTGACCAGGAATGGCAGACAATATACACACCTATGGTGAACCCACTGAACATCTTCTCCAGAGAAGATGATAACTCCTGATATGTAGAGTAATTCCTCAGATCCACCTTCCTCAGATAAGGAGCACCATCCATGCTAACCTTCACATAAAGAGCACCAGGACCCGGTTTACCATCGACTTCATCATTGTCCTTTGAAGTAGTTGCCAATGTATTTTTTCTGTATGATCTAATAGGAGGCCAACCAACAACCTGAGCCCTGTCATCAAAGATAGCATCGACAGCCATTAGAAAGCCAAAACCTTGTTTGTTGTTCATGATCAGCCGTTCTCTTGATTTTGGACATAAAGCCATATGCACAGTGAATTAAACTTACTTGGCAGCTGGAGCATTGTTTGAAGCTCGCGTCTGATTAACCCCGGTTCCATTAAGAGCACGAGGGCATTCTGGTGCTGGTATTTGGAGTGTCTCCTTCGGTACAGCCGACTGGGCCCCAGAAGTCCTTGATGGGAGCATTGCCTTCATCCCTCCCGCATTACCAGGAAACTTTCCTTGGCCTCCAGACTGTGCATTTTCAGAAGCAGATCCAGTCACATGAAACATCCAATTTCCGTCTGTATATTTAGAGCTCTTCAGCTCTGAGAGCCCGTCTATGGTGTCAGAAAATCCTCTTTTGTTTCCTGAAGCAATATTCTTCTGCAGCGACAAGCAGATCCCATCGTTCGAAGGAAGCAAAGGAAACAATGGCTTCTCGTCAATTTTTCCAGAACTCAGCAAGCACAGTTTTGGTTCTCTTTCAGGAGATTGAGATCCAGGGAGACCGAGCCTCAACTCAGTAGCCTTTAGATTCAGATTGCTTTTATTCTCATCAGACAAGCTTGAGACGGCAGAGCTATCAACTGAAGAACAGTCGGACAAGCCCAGATAGTTTCGCTCCTTCAACCCCAAGCAGTCACGAGGAACGCCATCTATGGAGGGTGAGGTGGCCAAAGTAGTATTACCACCCCCTTCCTCCACACCCAGAAGCGGTGGAGACATCAGACTTGAAAGACAATCAATCTATTCTCTTGAACTGCACATCAGTGACGAGGATATAAGTACAACCCAGAGTCTGTATTTCTTTGAACTGAAGGCTCTCAAGCAAAAACTTGGATCAGTGAAGATGTAAAAGCAGAATATGGGGAGAGAACAGCAATTATCAAGGTTCATATGCTACAACTGGCAACAATAAGATGAGAATTGTGTCAACAGTTTAAGAACTTCACGAGATGATGATAAACAACAATCAAAGCCAAAGAATAATGGCGTAAACCAGCATTTTGCGAAGAACTTAGACAGTACTGATGCTTCAGTAGCTTTACACTTAAAGATCAAGGACGCTACAATGGGGCAAAGCAACACTGCACCTAGAGGAGAAAAAGTAGTCATTTGCATCATCGCCACAAGAATCAATCTGAATATACGAAGCCAAAGTTTTCCCCTATTCAAGTATAAACTCGAGTCACCAGTGGAAAGGAAAGACGGGAAAGAAGCAGAAGCACAAAGAAATGCGGATGGAGAGGGCAGTTTCATTAAAAAGGTAAACAATTACACAGAAGATGAATCACAGGAGAGACCCGAATGGAGCAGAATTATGGAAAAGAAACGCCTCTTGGACAAAAGAAGAAAATACCCAATAGAAGAATGTTATACTAGGAAGGAAAAGAAGTAATGAAGCATGATATTCCTAAAACAGTGAAACCTAAAGAAAGCAGGTGAAAAGAGAGAGAGAGAGAGAGAGAGAGAGAGAGAGAGAGAGAGAGAGAACAACAAGCCCGCAATACTACAGATATGGTAGGACGAAATGGAGCTACAATTTCTTCGCTGTAGGAGGAAAAAAACCCACAAAGTCAACTAAGCTAAAAAGAACATACTAATTTCCAATCAAATTAAGCAGCTGCAGAACTCTATGTACCCTGGGATTCCAAAGGGCCTTCAGACATACACAAGAACCTTCCAAAACGACACGCTACATCATTTTCTCAGATTTAACACCCCAACAGAGCACCAGCTGATTTCCTAAAGACGCTGAGAATTCTTCACTTTTAACCAAAGCTCAACAAGAGCAGAAACCCAAAAAGAAAATAGGAGGCTTCACCCATGAAAACTTGTACAAGCCACAAGAAATCGACGGGAGATTCTCAAATCGACACAGAACATATTCGAACACACGCGGAGAAATACACAAGATCTCCAACTGGGCTCGCTCAAAACACCAACTTTACACCAAGCATGCACCGCAAAGATTCCCAAGCAAAATAGAGAGAAGTAGAAAAGGAGGAGCTAAGAACAAAGATGTTGGAAGGAGGCAAATACCTCGAAAACACCTTCCGAACTGGCCAAAGATGAGCGAAGCCGAGGTACCCTTCTAGCCCAAAACAAAGAAAATGCACGAATCGCAGAGAGAGAGAGAGAGAGAGAGAGAGAGAGAGAGATTACGGGTCTTCCATTAAGCAGAAGGCAACAAAAGCAAAAATGGGCAGTTTTCGCCGGAGCACTCGAAAACTCAGCTTGAAAAAAAAAAAAAGGCGCAGACGCGCCTTGAGAAGGAGCCACGGGGTCAAAATGGTAAATGCATACGCGACAATAAGTGCCGTGGAGGTCACAAATATTTCGCGGCCAGAGTACACTGTGGAGAGCGAAAGGCGGATGGGGGGCTAATTCAGACATTTCCCATGTGCAGTCAAAAGAATAGATAATTGATATTTGCTTTGACTCATATAAATTCCATTGATACGACCTCGAGTCAGAGGATATTTTCGTGGGGCTCAAATGACGACAATGACCTTGTTTTTTTTTTTGTGGTGGCCGGTTGGGGGGGGGTGAGGTTAAACCAGTGGCACGAACGTAAATAAGCCCCCCTCCTGCTCTGCAAAATCGCAGGAAGCAGGAAGCTGTCTTGTGGTGACAGGAAACCATAAAAAAAAATTAATAAATAATAATAATAATAATAATAATAAACAGAAGACAGATCGAAACCGAGATTTCCATGTCTCCCTCGGACGCATCAAAATTCAACGACTCAACTCATCGCTCTTTCCACTCCCCAAATTTCTATATCGTCACGAAATTACCCCCTCTTTTTTCTTTTTTATTTGGGCCTTTATAAACTTTTACTTTTAACTTTGACCGTCGGATCAACTTTTTTTTTTCCACCCTTTCTTTCTTTCCGACCCTTTTCTCGTTAAAGGATATTTAATCGCATTCGCATGTCAAAACGATGCGTACCGACATGTTCGCGCACGTTCGAGTACTACGATCCGCACATAAGAGCTTGTATCTCAAATCATGTCATGGTAATTGTGTCGTACCGTGTTAAGCATATTAAAAAACATATCGCATCGGAGTTTTTAAATTACGAGATGGGTATAAATAAAACGATGTGATTTTAAAATTAGATATAAGAAATATGGATCGTCGTCCTTGAGTGGAGATTTACCTATTGATGCGTATTTATATTCAAGCGAGGTTGAGTTTTTTTTTTATGGTATTATGGCAATGCGAAAATAAAACTTTATGACAGCTTGGCACTCGAGTTCCAAAACATTTTATTGTTCGATTCAATTCTAAAGTTCCGATTCGATACAATCCTTAGTAACCTGCCTTAGTTTAAGTGGACTAAAATTTTAGCTAGTAAAATTTTTTTAGCGTTTTTTTTTTGTTCTTGTTGAATGCGGTAGTGACATGGCATCGCATGGATGACAAGTAAAAAAATATGATGGCAAAAAAAAAAGCAAGCAAAGAGAGGTCATGAAAGATCATAGGTTTGAGCATTTGAGGTAAATTTATTACATATATAATAGTTTAGGGATTTTTTTTTTTTTGGGGTTAACTCAAATTATCTTACTTATATAGGGCCAAAAGGGGGAATGCAAAAGTTTGGAACCCACCATTAAAAGAAATAATGAGAAGAGAAGGGAAAGTCACCCAAAGAAGCATTTAATGGTTGGGGGGGAGAGAGGGAGAAGGAAAAGACAAAAGTGGGTAAGAAAGATAAAATAATAATGGGGGATTAGACAGAGGAAAACAGGGGAGTTGAATTGTGCGATTGAATAGGGGGACAGGAAAGCGGCATTTTAAGATGCTTTGCCGGGCAGTGATCGCGACATCCATCTCTCACTTTCTCTCTCCATTAATTATACATATTTGCTTATCATTCACTTTGTTAAAATAGTGCCAAATGAAAATTAAAAGGGATGGGCTCGTTCGGCCCCACCTTAGAACCGAGAACTAGGACAAACCCTAAGGCACACGAAACCGGATCAGGTTCGATCGGATCCTTGAGGGATTCGGTGAAATCGATTGCATGTGCTTGAAATACGTATTCACATCGTAAGTGTGTAGAGATACCCTTAATAATTATGAGTTTCAATAATTTATTCTAAAAATTAAGAAATAAAATCAAAATTTTAAAAAATAGTCAATCTGACTTGGGTTGTTCGGATGGGCAGCTCTACCCCCAAGAACCGGGGAACCAAATAGACAATTGCCAATTCTAATTTTATGGAACTATGAACCGATGGACCGAAGATTCCCAATCGGATCGATTCTTGCTCGATCCTATTGAAAATGTTAATTGATTAAAAATATTTTTTTTTCCATGTATTGATTATGTATATATACACACACAACGAAAAGAAACAAATATTTTAGAGTTCTTACTTGGGGTTTTAACCCGTGCATCGAGGGTAATTTATTAATGAAGTCCTACGTAGAATTCTCTTAGCAAAACCAATGAGGAATTATCAATCCTACCAAAAATGAAATGCACTGGCATCGTGATGATAAGCATCGTCAATGCTTAAAAAGCCATAAATTCCCTTTTTAAGCATGCTTAATAAAAATAACGACTATTCCCTAAATACACAAGTCGTGGCCCAGCTGCAGATATAGGTATTCCGAGAATGTTCGAGGGCCGATGTAGAAAGTCGAGCGATTTCCAAACGAGAAAGCTACGCGTTCAAACCCTCCACCAACCAACCGCATGCAAACTACTTCGATCTAGAGTCGCATGCACACACTAAATGCGTGGACCTAATGAATTAAAAAAAAAAAGAAGAATACCACTTGTCAATGAATCAATAAGACTAGTATATGTATAGTATATGTATGGATGATTGATTTCCGGTCCGACTCGATTCTTTTCAAGAATCGGGAATCAGACTGGTGGTCCCAATTCCCAATTTGCCGGAATCGAGAACTAGACCGTTGGTCCAATTCGATTTTCGGACGATTCAATTGGACCGGTAACATGCATACAAAAAAAAAATGCATCATAATTATTTGCTCATCGATTATTTTCTTAAAGAAAATATTTCATTTGCATTGCATCAAGACAATTAGAACTTAGGTTGGAATCTATTGTAAATTCATTAAGTAACGAACATTACACTATGAGGCTTTTTTAATAAGTAAATATTATGTTACTTTTAAAAAATAAATATAAAAAATCAACCAATCCAATTCGAGTAGTCCGGTGCGGTCCTACATCATTGAATCGAGAACCGGATTAGATCTCCTAAAATCGAGAATCTGATCACCAGTCCTAATCGATGTGGGTGATTCGGTTCGATCTATCCAATTTACTCTCCTCCAAGTATATGTGCAGGGTGCAGTAAAAAGGAAAAGTAGGGGATTATAATAATAGAGGTACGATGTCATGTCTGGTCCGAAAGCAACATTATGAGCTGCTGCGGACGGGTCTCGCACGCTCGGGGCACATCCACTCATGCGACGTGCTGGCCATCCCGCCTATCATCACCATCGCCTCACCCTGTACGTCACTCCCGAAGCCCCCGGAAAAACATCGTAATTTTCGGATCGTGCCGCGGGATTAAATTAGCATCCAAAAGCACAGTTTTAATTTGCGGCTAATCGATGCTCAACAGGACACGTGGAAGATCGCTCGAACCGAGGCTGAGTGAGGTCTTTGGTGTGCTGTTCAGGATGGGGTTCGATGCGGATTTGTCCGAAAACGTTGTAATTCGCAAATCCGCGTGTATTTCGATGGGAAATATATGGAAATTGTTTTTAGATTTTAAAGGGAAAAAGTCATTAAAAAAATTCCGGATCGCGAACATTTAAGTCTTGTATTTTTTTTTTCGTGATATTAAAAACTTCAAAATACGCTTAAGGCGACACGTTTACTCTCCCCTCGTCAGATGATTTTTCAATCGAATTATTTCGTTTTCATTTCAGCTAAACCACGTGGGCGTGGGTTGTCATGTCAAGTATTGTTTTCTTTCTGGCGTCCATGTCGGTGGATTTTTAATTATTCTCGTTAGCATAAATTTTGACGAAGGATAAATACATCTCATTTATAAGTTTGGATTAATATAATGAAAAATCTTAAATTAATATATCCATGACAAATTTATTTCAAATTATTTTTTTTACTATAAAAAATCTCAAATTAGTGTATCTATAATAAATTTACCCCAAATTTATTTTTTTGACCATCAAAAATTTTAAACTAGTACATATGTAATAAGTTTACCTCAAACTAATTATCTTGATCATGAAAAACTTAAAATTGGTCAATATATGATAGATTCACCCTTCATTAATTTCCGTTCTATCCGTTAGTTTGCTAATTAGATTAATACTACGAAAAAATTCAAATTAATACAATAAAGGGTAAAAATCCCAACGCCTATATCCGATAATTATTACGTATCATCCAACTCAATAATTAGACAATAAAATTCAATTAAATAGAGGGTAAATCTATCATATGTGTATAGTTTTGATAAATTTATTAAAGGTATACCAGTTTAAGATTTTTGATGATCCAAAAATCATTTAAGGTAAATTTATCACATATATTTTAATTTATAATTTTTCGTGGTATTAATCGTATGAGTTTTGAGATTTTGGTATCGTAAATTTTTTTTTTTTCCGTGAGGGAACATAGAATTTCCAACGCGAGGATGTGCACGAGTAGGTCGAAAGCGACGGTGGTGGTGGGACGAAAGAGAAAAATTAATAATTAAAATTTAAACAAACACATCAATTCGGGAATTAATAAGCAGGAAAACTTTGCTTTACAGCCACAGAATTTGCGGGCCTGTGACACGACAGGGGGGCCCAGTGCCGGAACACCTCCACCTTTGCCGGTGACTTTTTGCCCAACACAAACCAACCCCCCCTCTAACCCCGGTTAATCGCGTCCCTAACCGTGGTTAACTACCCCCAACTCAGGTTCCTTTTAATTAATTCTTCCCCCCGACCCACTGGGGCGTGACGGTTCGGTTCCGTTCCAGTGAGGCGAGGGCTAGGACGCTAGAGCCCCACCCAATGGGAAGACGACACGTGGATCGAAAAAGGGAGGGGGGGCGGGTGCGGGGGTTGGTTTGGTTGCGGGGATTGCTAGGGTGACAGCCAATAATGGCACGTGGACCCGTGACTGACAGGGATGGAGTGTGTAATGTAAGGTCAATGGGATTTGTGGATCGGGGACCGCTCTAGCACGCTTTTCGTGTTGAACTGATGGGGAGAGGAGGTTGTAGCTCACGTGCGGGAAGTTTGCATTTGTATATCTCAAATTTTGTCTTCTACTCCTTAACTCCAGTGCTGTAAACATAAGCATGGATAAAATAAATAAATGAATGAATTATAATAAAAAAAATTGAAAAATAATAAAGTATTTCAATTACCCTTTTAAAAGCTAGAGCATTTTCCTTCCGAAAGAATCACGACCTTGACGTGAACATAAGGACTTTTCTTATTCGTAGGGTTTAGCAGACAATATTCGTAGAAAATCATGAGCGTGTTACGTGGCTAAACGCGCACCTTCCTCGACGAGTCTAGCTTGAGATTAGCATCTCACCTCTTTTACATTCTTCTGTCGACACAAAGATGAGATTTTCGATAACTGAGGTAATTTGAAGATCGGTATGATCCAATTATCGAGATAAAATCGTGTGAAGACACCGGGCGTTGTAATGGAAAAAGCGGTCTGATCTCTTGAAGTTGGAGACTCGGAGGCACTAAATCTTACTCCGCGCCGACGTATAGGAGGCAGACCGGTCCGATCTCCTAAACTCCACGGCATTGAATCTCTAGGTGAATCGAAATTATTTTTCCAACATCCTACTTCAAGCTTAGTCTAGGATTCGGGAGTCATGCAAGGCCAATTCCGGGTTTCAATGTGAAATTGAATTGGGCTCAGTGGGCCGACGTCCTAGCTCCGTGCTATGTCAACGGGCTCGCCAGAGTTTCTCGGCCCAAAGAGACCGTGAGTAGCTAAATTGATGCATATTCGCATTTTTTTTAAGAGAGCAATGCTAAGAATGCTTAAACTTGTTTGTACGCATATGGAGCGATGCGACTCTGAAGCCAAAATTCCGGTCACCATCGCCATATCCATTTAGTGTACACGTTGTGCGTGCATTTCGTCCATTAACAAATGTGTTGCATTGGCATCTAACGTTTAACACAAAATGGCAATGGCTTATATGAATCGTTCGTCTCACTTGACAACATGCGATATGCAATTTTTATATCTCTCTCTCTTTTTTTTTTTTGGCAATTTGGGTTTGTAGTTTGCATCGATTTTCAGTATAATCGATGATTAGGGTTTTTGGGTGAATCGATTTGCGCAGCAAACTTATAGACAACGGCTGGACAAGACTAATAGGTCCCCCACCCCACCCCATTCGTTTTTTTGACATCAATGAGGCTTAAAATCGGTTGCGGTTTAAGATTGCGAGATGGGTTTAGGATACATTTGTTTCATGAAAAATGAACTATTTAAGAAATATTTTTCTTAAAATGATCGCTTGTGATGCCTGAAATGATTAACCGACGAAAAATATTTTTTTTTATTACCGACAATAATTTATATCTAAATATTTTTATACACAATAAAATTACTTTTCGTTCGTTCATTTTTTGTAAACGATACAGTCGATCATCTTTAAGAATTTTTTTTTTCAAAACATTCATTTTCTGCGAAGCAAGCAAACCCTTAATTTTGTGAGATTAAGTCTATGGCGATTTATAATGTACTTCTAAGACAGTTTTCTTATACATAAGCTATTACTAATAGTTTAGAATTACATTAAATAGTGTTAATTGAGAAGTTGTGGGGACTTCAACATGGGCCCAACATAAAAAAAAAACTCAAACTTTACCCTCTATCCCAATTGTATCTAAATTTTTTTTTGTCTTATAAAAAATTTTACTTTTGTCCCAATTCTACCAATCTAATACTAAAAAAACCCTCAACTTTAGTATTTGTCCAAATTATGTCAAAAAATTATCTCATAAAAATTTCAAACTTTTATTTTTTGCCCAATTCTACCACCACTAGCCTTTCATCTATAATCATTATTAGTTAATCTTATGTTGTCTAAATTTTCTCGCTGAACTTACCAATAAATCTTCAAAATTAAAAAACAACGTGTTTCAAGGATGTCAAGATTTGAGATTATTTGTCCACATAATTAAATCTCTACGTTTAGTCGTTCTTTGGAATGTTGAGTGCCGGGGAGAATCTAAAATGCACCATCTCGAATGGCTTTATAACTCTTGGTAATGTGTAGGGGAAGCAGACAATAGAAGAGAAGTTGTTGGGTTAATTTTATGTTAGATATAAAAATGTCACATAGAATTAACTAACCATGATTATGAACGGAATGCTAACATTGGTTTAATTGGGGCAAAAGTAAAAACTTGGGTTTTTTTGAGACAAAAAGAGGTTTTGGATATAATTGTAACAAATATTAAAGTTATGATTTCTCACCTTACCAAAAAAAATGTTAAAGTTATGATTTTTTTTAGGTATTATGCTGGTAGAATTGAGACAAAAGCTAAAGTTGAGGCCTTTCTTTTTTTAGTGTTAAGCCGGTAGAATTAGGATAGAAATAAACATTTTTGAGGTTTTTTATGACACAAGAAAATTGGATATAATTGGAACAAAAACTAAAGTTGAAGGTTTTTTTGTGCTTGAGGCCTTTCAACGGGTTTAACAAAATCACTGTGCTTCATTTTAGCTTTTAAACTAGGATTAATTAGGTGACATTGTCATTGTCGGCCATATAAACGCGGAGGCGGTATAATTTTCCACGTGTATAAACAAGTTTAACATTTTCACTTGCTCCCAATATATTGCAATATCATTTCTGTGATTGGCCCTTTTCCCCCCCTTTCTATTGAGTTAATAAAAGAGCATTTTCCTTGAATAAGTGGAAATGATGATTTTGACTTCCAAAAAAAAAAAAAATACACCCATTTGATGGTTTTTGGAGCTGGTTCTAATTTTTATTTCTTTCTAATAGTGAGACTATCGGTGCCATTTTAGTCGCGCGCGAATACTGAATATTAAGAGAGATCATCGCATATTTCTAAAATAGTTTTGTTATACTCGACTAGTAATGAATTGTTTAAAGGAAGATCGGAAAATATTTTTGTATTAATCTTGATTTAAGTTTTAGACTTTTTTTTGATTGATACTTAAAAACTCGATCGAAACACATTTTCGATATTAGTGTGATTTTAGATAAATTTTTACTTGTATTTTGTTTGTGATCTCTCTCTCTTTCAAATTTCCACTCTAATTATGTTTATAATATTTTACATGAGTTCAATTTGCATTTCTTTCCTCATTTGTCTAATTCTTTTTTGGTAAAAGTTGGGTCTCCTCGTGATTGGTCGTCAATGTTGCCACTTATCATTTAACCGAAGTGACAAATGTCAAAGTACAAGGAGGGGCCAATCACCTATCCTTCCATACCCTGTTACTTTATCTCATTTCTTTTAAAGACTTTTCAAAATACAATTTTATTTTTATTTTTCACAACAAGACAATTTAGTATTATAAATTTGCAAAATATCAGGCATTATAGAGCGCTTTCTGAGGAGCACGTCGCCAGAATATATATACCTTTTAGCGAAAGATTTTGTACGACTAATATAAATTTTCGACAAATGACACTCTCTCATGTTGTAAACTTGAACCTACCATTGTTAATTATTAACGTGAACTATTTGGATGTTTATTGTGGAACTATAACATAGAATGAAGACAATTGTATTGACTCGAGATATTATAAACACTTGTATTGTCGACTTTATTGAGAGAATTACATGTCGGGTGATGCCAATGTGAAAATAGGAAAACCCAAGAATCTCTAGACAATATAAAACAAGCCCAAAATGAGTTTCAACAAAACGTTTGAATAATCTTAATGTGATATACATTAATTAAAACTAATATATGGGTTGATCTACTAAAGCATGACATATACTCTTGATACATGTTAATATAGCTTGTCTTAGTGTAGACTAAAAATGCACGGCTTGTTGAGGTCGAAGAGGCACGACCCATGATGAGAGGTTCCATGCCAAAATCTCTGTAAAAGGCACAGGTTCCCCTCTTAGCTTTTTGATGTAGAAATTTCGGAACGTAATATTTATTTATGTTGTTGTTCTCATCGGCCAACAACAAACCAAAAGGAATAGAGGGGAAGATCTAGACTCAAGAATTGTGTGGTTTCGCAAAAGATGGATTAAACCAGGCATGTTTGCTAACCTTTTCTCTATGGCATATGTGTTTTTGATTCCGATTAGACGATTATTGGGCTTGCCACATTTTTATGGCCTATACAAAAAACTTTTACGAAAAGAAATTTCTAATTAAAACCCGCGCATGTTCTGAGATTGATAGTATTAGTAAGTAACCGACTAAAAGATAATTTAAAAGGGTTGATATAATTGTCTTTCTCTCGTAGATTATAGATTCACTTTAAATACTACTAATATAACACCAATCCCATGATTTTCCCTTAAAAATTCTTCATCTTTAATCACAATAGAAAACACATATAAAGCAACAAAAGCACAAAGTACGTCCAAAAACCGTCCAAAATAATTTTCATTCTAAACGCGTGCTTAACTAACAGCCAATGATTAATACAACTCACCAACTGGTCTCCCATTCCGGAATGGCCACAAGGCAAACCCCAGCTACCATAAAACTTCAAAAGGAAACTATAAATAAATAATTTTTAAATATATTTTTTGCTAGCACATTCAATAAACAATGAAGAAAGTCTTTTTGAAAAGAGTTAATATTACGAAAATCTCAAAGTGGTACACTTACGATAAATTTATTAAAAATTATTTTTTTAATCAGAAAAAAATTATAAACTAATACATATCCGACAAATTTACCAAAAATTGATACACCTGTAATAAATTTACTCTCCATTAAATTTTGTTAAATTTTATTGTCAAATTATTAATTTGGATGATATGTGGCAATTGTTAGATGTACATGTTTAAGATTTTTACCCTATATTTGCCACACACATATATATATCAATTTGGAGTTTTTCGTGATATTAATCCAATTTAACAAAAAGTAACGAATGATAAATTTGTCACATGTGTACAAATTTGAGATTTTTGGTGGCAAAAATAATTAGTTTAGAGTAACTTTATCATAGATGTACTAGTTTGAAATTTTTGGTGATCGAAAAAATAATTTAGAGTAAATTTGTCATAAGTGTACTAGTTTGATATTTTTTGCGGTTAAAAAATAGTTTGCGGTAAATTTATCAAATGTATCTTAATTTTGAATTTTTCGCGATATTAATCCTATTGAAAATACTCACTTATGATTTATCACGTCACTCCCCATATATTGCGTAAATTTAATCTTCCCATACCTACATTATTGCCCAAATAAAATAATGAAAACATAAAAAAATTTGTAAATATGACTAATACAAGGAACAAAAAAACTCCCTCATCTTCCACATCACAAGAATGCCTCCCGGCGGAATCTCTCTCGCCATCCTCATCTTCCTCATCATCATCTTCTTCTTCTTCATCGAACCCATCACTCCAACTCCAACTGCAACCACAACTCCAACTTCAACTTCAACTTCAACTCGGCACCCGAAGTTCCCCTGCAAGCCGCCCCGCTTCGACTCCTACCCTTTCTGCAACACCTCCCTCTCCGTCCCCGACCGGGCTCGCTCCCTCGTCTCCCACCTCACCCTCCGGGAGAAGATCCAGCAGCTCTCCGACAATGCCTCCTCTGTCCCGAGGCTCGGCATCCCCGCCTACGAGTGGTGGTCCGAGTCCCTCCACGGGATCGCCTCCAACGGCCCCGGCGTCTCCTTCGCCGGCGTCGTCGGGTCCGCCACGTCCTTCCCCCAGGTCCTCCTCATGGCGGCGGCCTTCAACCGCACGCTCTGGTCCGCCATCGGGTCGGCCATCGCGACGGAGGCGAGGGCGATGTACAATGTGGGTCAGAGCGGGTTGACCTTCTGGGCTCCGAACATCAACATTTTCAGGGACCCCAGGTGGGGGAGAGGCCAGGAGACGCCCGGCGAGGACCCGATGGTCGCCTCTGCCTTCGCGATTGAGTTCGTCAAGGGGTTTCAGGTAGGGCCGGCCGATTTTCGACACGAATTAGCTCTGCGTATTTTAAAAATCAATCTTTTTAGCACGTTTAGGATAAATGTCTACCGTAAATTGCGAGACGAACTTGACATGTGAACGTGAACTCAGGGCGGTAGTGGAGGGAGCGAGGAGGATGATGGGTTGATGCTCTCGGCTTGTTGCAAGCATTTGACTGCTTACGACTTGGAAAAGTGGCGCAATTTCAGCAGATACACATTCGATGCTGTGGTGAATATTCCATCTTTCTTCTTTTACCCTTTTAAATGATCGAGGGCAATAAAATGCTGGGGATAGAGATTGATCTTAGTGACGAATGGAATGGTTCGTGATTGCTTCGGTTGCATTTGAAGATCTCTCATTAAGAGTGTCCTTTTGATTTCAATGATGGCTTTAGCTTTTGGCTTCTAAGTGTCACTCTTATTACAATACTTTCTAGTGAGGTGATATGGGTAAATAAATTATAGCAATTTTCATAGATCTTATTCTATTAAGAATTTTTTCCATAGTACTAAAATAATTTTAGTCCTCCTTGGCTTCTTAACTATTGTCTGTTGGCCTATTCTACTGCGCTCTAGTGAGCTAATAGGTGCCTCTTGCCAAAAGGTGTTGGGGGGAGGTGAAGTCTCCTCAAGCACACAATTCCTTTTTACTAATGCGATTTTATTCACTTGTAAGACGAAATGAATAGTTATGGTCAAATGAATAAGACCACGAGAAAACTTCAGGTTGTATTGTGAGAATGCATTGGCTCACTTTCTCTGTGTTAATGAGGATGTCTAGCTTAATCCATTTCCCTTTGTAGGTTACACAGCAGGACTTGCAGGACACATTTCAGCCTCCATTTCGGAGTTGTGTTCAACAAGGGAAAGCAAGCTGCTTAATGTGCGCCTACAACGAAGTCAATGGGGTGCCTGCGTGTGCTATGCAAGATCTCTTGCAGAAAACTAGAGTTGACTGGGGCTTTAAAGGGTAAGATCGTTCAACTCTTTCAGGTCGATTAGTGATGCTTTGAGCTTGTTATGTAAACTCCTTGCTGGTATTAAGTTCAGATACATCACCTCAGACTGTGATGCGGTCGCCACTATTTTTGAGTACCAACATTTTGTGAAGACGCGTGAAGATGCTGTTGCTGATGCTCTAAAAGCAGGTTATTATTATTATTATTTACTTTGTCTGCTGTTTGCTTTTGCTGCTTCTCTCCATTACATATACATATAATTTTGTATGCTTACATTACTGATTCTCCCCTGATCGTTAATAAATCATGTGTGTGATCCTCATGTGAAACCAAAGCCCAAGTCACAAGATGAAGTATGTATGGATGATTGCGTTATAGATAATGAACTGAAGCTCAGGGTCTATGAAATTTATCCACCCTTTCGCTTCTTCACAAAGTGCTCATGACATAGAAACTATGCCTTCATGACATGTTCTTCGATATATCAAGAATGTTGGAATGGAATCAGCGACAGGATCGAAATGGGATTTCTTTTTTTTTTTTTTCGATGTAACAATGGAAAGGGAGTGAAAAACCAAATGTCAAGACTTTCCTTTGATATATGATGAGAAAGAAAAAGGGAAGGAGCTCCTTGTGCACAAAATTGATAGGGCATTTTATGCTTCCATCCAAATACTCTTAAGAACCTAGTGGCTAAAATATCAGCATAGATCTTTGATTTTTGAATTAACAGTGTAAGATATTCCATGTTTTCTAAGTCATGGCTATGAAATCATGTCTACAGGAATGGATATAAATTGCGGATCATTTTTGGTTCGAAATACCAAGTCTGCGGTTGAGCAAGGGAAGGTGGGGGAAGAAGACATAGACAGAGCTCTTCTCAATCTCTTTTCAGTCCAATTCCGTCTTGGAATTTTTGATGGGGACCCCAGGAAAGGACAATTTGGAAAATTGGGACCTAAAGATGTTTGTAAAGCTGAGCATAGGACGCTAGCATTAGAAGCTGCGAGGCAGGGAATAGTTCTCCTAAAGAATGAAAACAACTTCCTGCCTTTACGCGCGGATGATGTTGCTTCCTTGGCCGTTGTTGGTCCTCATGCTAGAAACATAAGCAATATTCTGGGCACGTACACAGGTTTGTTAGATGTGCACTTACTCTAGTTGCTTGTCTGATTCTACCCCATGTCATTGACAGTTGTTCTCTGCATTTTCTGTCGAGATCATCTACCACTGCATTTATGACTGTCCGAAATCTTACATCTTTTTCCTTTCACAGGAATCCCTTGCAGGCCAAAAAGCCTGTTTGAGGAACTTCAAGTGTATGTACAGATGACATCTCATGCAGCTGGTTGCGAAGACATCCCCTGTCATGCAAGCAATGCATTTCGTGAAGCAATTCAGGCTGCAAAGAAGGCCGACTATGTTATTGTTGTCGTGGGCTTGGACTTGACCCAAGAGACAGAAGACCTAGACCGAGTCAGTCTTCTCTTACCTGGAAAACAGATGGATCTTGTGTCTTCAATTGCTGCTGCAAGTAAGAACCCTATAGTCCTCGTTCTGACTGGGGGCGGGCCCCTTGACGTTTCGTTCGCTAAACATGACCCACGAATTGCGAGCATCCTTTGGATTGGTTACCCTGGCGAAGCTGGTGGGAAAGCGCTTGCGGAAGTCATTTTCGGTGATGTCAATCCAGGTTCGTTCTTTCATACAGCAACTAATTAGAGAGAAGATCCGTTCTTTTCTGAAGATGAATAACCTGAGCATCGCACAATGCGTTTTCCCTTTATTTTGTGGGATCCTATGAAAGCAAGGAGCCTGTCATGCGTGCAGCAATTAATTTGACATAATTATCATCATCAATGGTTGAGTCTAGTTTTGGATCTCTTCTTTTCGCCAGTGAATCTCTTTCTTATGCCTAAAATCTTGTTGAAGGAAAGTTTTGCTGGCTTGTTTTCTTTTATAGATTTATATATAAACGTAAATTTGCGTTTGTTCCCAATTTAGTGTTAGCACCCTGGACATATGGGCATGAATTTTTGATGCAACAAACTTTGTTCAGGTGGTCGATTGCCCGTGACATGGTATCCGGAATCATTCACCAAAGTCCCAATGGATAAAATGAACATGCGTGCTGATCCTTCTCATGGTTATCCCGGAAGAACGTACCGGTTTTACACCGGCGACAGAGTCTATGGATATGGACATGGCTTAAGCTTCACGGATTTTCATTACAATTTCCTGTCGGCACCGGCGAAGCTAACTCTGCTAAAATCTTCTAGAGCTAGTCCTTATAGGGACCGAGTACTCCGACATGCTGAAAGACTTACTTCCTTGGATGTTGCCGAGATCGAAGAATCCTGCGATTCGCTGAAATTCCGTGTGCAGATCTCCGTGACAAACGTCGGTGATATGAAGGGAAGCCATGTGGTGATGCTATTCTCTAGAGCGCCGAGACTAATACGAGGCACCCCACAGAAACAACTTATCGGATTTGACCGCGTACATACTTTTCCGAACAGATCTATCGAGACAAGCATTTTGGTAGATCCTTGTGACCATTTTGGTGTTGTAAATGAGGCTGGCAAAAGGATGTTGGTTGGGGGCGGGCATGTCTTGATGCTGGGAGATCTGGAGCATATCGTGTCGGTTGAATTGAACTAGCGATTACGAAACTCATTTGTGTACAACATGTACAAATAATGGTGCATTTCCTCATGCGCTTATAGCTCGAGAATTCTTTGTGTACTTTCTGGAAGTAAACTCTCTCGCTTCTCAAACTCGCGTGGGTCGGATTGGATCCGCATCAGGGGCGAGGGTATGCTTACGAGTCGACCAAATTTGCGGTACGGAGGCGCGTATAGCAAATTTTGAAGCAATGCTAATGGTAGAATGAAGATTACCACCGAAGAACTTCATTGCTCAATACTGAGATGGTTTTTGTTTTGGCTATGAACTATGAACTGCTAGGCCAGTTGACTCATCCTGCAACTGGGCATTAAGGCATATCCATCAGTATAAGTGCCAATACCCAAAAAAACCTCTAATTTTGGCATTTGTTTTAATTATATTCAAAACTTTTTTTGTCTCATAAAAACCTTTTACTTTTGTCTCAATTTTATCGGTTTCATATATAACTTTTACTTTTATCCTAATTTTACTAGTCTAACACTTAAAAAAAAAACTCCAACTTTATTATTTATCCTAATTATATTAAAATTTTTTTTGTCTCATAAAAAATCTTAAATTTTTACTTTTGTTCCAATTCTATCACCTTTAGTCTTCCATCAATAATTACCATTAGTTAATTTTATGTGGCATTTTTATGTTGTTAATGAATTACATCTCATCGAAGTTGACGTGAAAATCCCCTCATCTTTTCTTCTGTTTTTGCTTCCCCTACATATTGCCAGGAGATATAAAATCACTTAAGATGAAACGTTTCGGATTTTCTCTGATACTCAACAATCCAAAGAATGACTAGACATGGAGATTCAATTATTTGGATGAACGATATGAAATCTCGTTGTTTATAAAACCTATTGTTCCTAATTTCGAAGATTCATTGGTAAGTTTGACGAGAAAATTCAAGCCACGTAAAATTAATGAACAATGATTATGGATTAAAGACTGGCAATGGTAGAATTAAGACAAAAGTAAAAGTTGAAGATTTTTTTAGAAACTTTTTTTTAAATATAATTGGGATATATGCTAAAGTTAGGGTTTTTTTTTCCGTATTAGGCCGGTAGAATTGGGATAAAAGTAAAATTTAGGGGTTTTTTATGAGATAAAAGTTTTTTTTGGATATAATTGGAATAGATGTTAAAGTTGAGATTTTTTTTTTGATATTAGGCCTCAGTATAATAGCAAAACCACGATGTCAAAAAGAAACATATTGCTGAAGCTGTGGCTCTTGGGAAATAATTGAATCTTTATTGGGCTATCGAGCAATAAATCTAGTTAAAAAGCCCAATTATAAAAAGCACCAATCGTGGACCTTGATTAACTTTGATGGTATTGATTGTAGTAACATTGGATCCGAGTGAAAAGTTGAAATTTTGTGCCGTACTGTTTATGACTAATTTATGATGGCATCGTAAATGCTAATGAGATGTATGATAAGACGAAGAAATCTTAGTGCATTTAGCATATTATTTTTTTTTTCCAGGCCATCGCATCGAGTTGCTCTTTTTTTAAGGCGACCGTCGACACGTGGATGACTTCGGGTTTAGACACGAAAGTGTTCCTAGCCTCGACTTCTTTTAAGAATTCCCCTCAATTTTTATGATTTGAAAGCGGTAATTTTAGATCGCTTGGATATACACAATTCTGGATAGACGCCCAGTTTGGCAAAAGGTGAGGTGGTTTGGGCTTTTTATATTCACTTCACAATTCACATCTTCCTCTCAAGTCTATGAGATAGCCTTACTGAACATTTAGGATATGCTGCTAGTTTATCATCCACAGAAAAAGAAAAAGAGGAGAAATAAACCTTTCCTACGAGGAGAATATTTCTTTTCCTTTCGGAAAGGAAAAGAAATATTTTGTTTGGAAGTTCCATTCACATTTCCTAAATTAATTTTGCAGATATTATTCTTGCTTTTTTTTTTTATCACAAATTGCTGATGAGATATGATAAGGTGAAGAAATCTTAGTGCATTTAGCACATTATTTTATTTTCTAGGCCATCACATCAAGTTGCTATTTAATAAGGCGACCGCTATTACCTGGTTGACTTTGGGTTTAGGCACGAAAATGTTCCTGCCCTTAAATTAATTGCCTGGAGAATTATACCTCATAAACAATAAATAATTCCACATAGTTATCACTTTAAGTAAAAGTATATATTCTTGGGAATATTATGATTACATCTGTACATGTCCACGACCTACGAACGTGAAATGATGTCCCTCGCTTTTCCTTTGAACTTTTTCACTCTGGTCATTCCTTTTGGAGGCTTTTTCAATCTAACAGCTGGGTTTCCCAAAAGATCTGTGCATGGCTTTCCTCTGAAAATCTCTCCCATTCGAGAACGCGAAAGGTCGATTAGGGTTTCATTATGTGGATGAGAAAGGGGAAGCCACGTGATGACCCAAGGCCACAGGACTTTCATGCATTACGATAGAAATGCCGAGGTTATTTAGGTTTCGTCTACTTCATAAAAAAATAAATATTCGAATAATATTTTCTTAAAAATGAATTCTTATATCGTCTACAAAAATAAGTAAATAAATAATTTTTCGTCTACGAAATTATCGATCATGAAGAAAATTTCAACGAAAGAATTATTTCAAGTGATAGAAATGATCATTTTTAGGAATTTTTTTTCAAATTATTCATTTTCGCAAAACAAATGGAGTATCAGATTTTGCAATTAGGTCTTGATTGGTCTCAATTGCTTAAACATCGTGGATAATTAGCTGGAGTTCGGTACGGTTAATTAAAAAGAAAAAAAAGAACAAATTCTTTCACGACGTAGCTATGTCATCTATTAGCAACATTATGATATTTAGTTGATTCAGTATATCTTTCAGGATTTTTGTATCCATCTCCTTTGATAGTTCATATCCTTAATTGATTATATTTACATTATCTTTATCTAATAATTACCTTAGTTGGTCTTCTAATAAAGACTAGGATAGGTTTCATGTACTCTTTTTTAGATACATTGAAATATATAGTAATTCTCCAATTCTTTTTTGTTCTATTCTCAATTTGATATTAGTAAAAAAAAAAAAAAAGGGCATTAGAGCCACCATTCCTAAGGAAACCTGTAGTGTACATAGTACCCAGTGCACCGTGCACCCCTTTGCAAAATATCTATCTCGCTGACAATGTTGACCCAAGTGCCTCATTTGTGTCTGACTAAACGCTACGTGGTTGTGCTTCAATGCTAGTTGCATCGTGTCGACCGGTTAAGCCTTTCCCATAGAGGTGGCTTTTCTTTCGATATAGTCACACAAGCCGCATCGCTTGATAATTATTTTTTCAATCTAGCCATGTAAGTCATTTGATGCTATGATGCTAGCCGTATAGGCCGCATTGCTCAGTTACTATTTTGTAAGCCAGTTTTGGAAGCGCAAAGTTTTCTTAGCTAATGACTTTATTAGAGCCTGGGATATTACTTCAACGAATTTCATAATGATAAGGATCGTGTTAAAGAGTGACGCAAATGAACCATTTAAAGAGATTTTGCTGTTTCTAATACAATATCTCCCCTTAGGTTACGGCCACTCAATACACAAAAAATAAAATATTAACATAATGACAGAAATGATCCTTAAACTTTGCCTAATATGCAAGTGGTTTTTGAATTTTAAATTGTTTAATATGGTTCATGAACTTTAGCCCAATGCACAATATTGTCCCTGAATTTTAAATCTGTTTAATGTGGCCCTGAACTTTCAGGATAATATTGAATATTTTCATACAAAATAGGAATTAAATCGAATGAGTACCAAAAGTTTAGGAACAATATTCAATAATTTAAAAGCTTAGGGACGATATTACACATTAGACAAAAATTGAGGGACCGCATAGAGCAAATTTAAAGTTGAGCATAGCGTTACGCATTTGAGCAAAAGTTTATGGATTATTTTATCATATTTACCCTAAAAGAAATCCTCTGTAATACTATGGTTAAGATTCTTTGCGTATAGTTGCGGCTTAAGTTCCTTTTTACCCACTTTCCAACATGTCCACGTCTCTGTCGAACTAATTAATATTGGTAGTAAATATCTTACAGTATAAAGTGGTGCAATATCGCAAAAATGTAGGGGGGGATCTGCTGAAGCATGCAATGCAAATTCAGGGTTTGGCCGCATCGAAGCGTGAAAACAATTCCTGGCATAGAAAAAAAGAGAGTGCGAAACCAACTGCTCCGACACATCCGCTGTCTCTTTGCCCATGTATATGTCCTCTCTCTTTCCCTTCTCTCTCTAGAAAAAGAAGCAAATCTTCATCACATCTTCCATTGCTGTTCTCTGCAAATCTCGAGTTCCCATATTGATTTTAACGACATATGATGATATCGCAAAATCCCATGAGATGTATGATAGGGCGAATAAATCTTAGTGCATTTATCATTTTTTTTTCCCTAGGCCAGTGCGTCCAGTTGCTCTTTAAAATAAGGCGACTGCCAATATCGTGGGTGACTTCGGGTTTACACACGAAAGTGTTCCTGGCCTCGACTTCTTTTAAGAATTCCTCTCAATTCATATGATTTGAAAGTGGTAATTTCAGATCGCTTGGATATATACAATTCCGGATAGATACCTGGTTTGACGAAAGGTGACGTCATTTGGGCTTTTAATATGCACTTCACAATTCACATCTATCTTCCGAGTCTATGAAATAGTCTTACTGAATATTTAGGATATGTTCCTAGTTTATCATCCATAAAAAAAGAAAAGAAAAGAAAAGAAATAAACCTCTCCCAAAGAGGAGAATATTTCTTTTCCTTTCGAAAAAGATAAGAATATTTCGTTCGAAAGTTGCATTCACATTTTCTAAATTAATTTTGCAGATATTATTCTTGCTTTTTTGCCGCAAATTGCCTAGAGAATTATACCTCATAAACAATAAATAATTCCACATACTTATCACTTTAAGTACTAGCATATATTCTTGGGATTATTATGATCACATCTGTCCATGTCCATGACCAGAGAACGTGAAACCTTTGAACTTTTTTCCCTTTGGTCACCCCTTTTGGAGGATTTTCTTACACCTTTTTTTACCACGAAATCTAACAGCTGTGTTTTCCCAAGAGATCTGCACATGGCGGCGCTCCTCTGAAAATCTCTCCCATTCGAGAACGTGAAAGGTCGATTAGGGTTTCATTACGTGGATGAGAAAGGGGAAGCCTCGTGATGACCCAAGGCCACATGGCTTTCATGCATTACGATAGAAATGCTGATGTTATTTAAGTTTTCTGTCTATCTCGTAAAAAATAAACATTCGAATAATACATTCTTAAAAATGATCTCTTATATCGTCTTAACAAATAAGTAAGTAAATTTTTTTTCGTTGTCTAGGAAATTATTTAGACATAAATTGTCGTCGATAATGAAGAAAATTTCAATTGAATGATTATTTCAAGTGATATAAACGATCATTTTAAAAAAAATATTTTTTAAATTATTTATTTTTTTGTAAAACAAATGGAGCATCAGATTTTGCAATTAGGTTTTGATTGGTCTTGATTGCTTAAATGTTGTGGATAATTGGCTGGAGTTTAACATGTTTAATTAAAAAGAAAAAAAAGAACAAATTCTTTCACGACGTAACTGTGTCGTGTTAGCAATATTATGATATATAGTTGATTCGGTATATCTTTCATGATTATGCATATGTCTCATTTGATAGTTCATATCCTTAATTGATATATTTGATATTATCTTTATTTAATTACCTTAATTAAACTTCTAATAAAGCCTACGAATTGTCTCCATATGCTTTTTTCTAGATACATCGAAATACACAAAAATTCTTCATTCCTTTTATACTCTATTCTCAATTTGGTATTTGAGCCTCTATTCCTAAGGAAACATGCATTGGATGTACATAGCACCCAGTGCACCCGATACCCCTTAACAAAATAAATCCATCCCGTTGATAGTATTCACGCGAGTGCCTCATTTGTGCTTGACCAGACGCTATGTTGGTCATGTTTCAATGCCGCCACAGCATCTTGACTAGTTAAGCTTTTCCCACGGAGGTGGTTTTTTTTTTTTTTCCCCTTTCGATGCTAGCCGCACAAGCCGCATTGTCCAGTTATTGCTTTGCAAGTCTACTGCATCAACTACTTGATATTTCCTCTTTGATTCTTGACCTTTCGTCTGTTGTTTAGAGGAGCCAACACCACCACTAGACTTGCCACCTTCAAACCAGCTAGATCTGGAAGTTTTGCCACGACCAATCACGAGATGCTGTCCAATTTGTCATGTCTCAACATGCCATTTAGGCTGGTATTCAAACTCAAGTTGAAATCTTCTATGCACCTTGAATTTGAGGGCCCCATAATGAGAACAATCTTTCAATGGTGGACCCCGTACAATGTGAGTTTATCAACGGTTGTCTTTGGGACACTTTTAAGTGACCAATTAAGAAAATAACAGGGTTTTCAATGTGTTAACTGTTCTCGTAAAGGATGTATCATTATTATGGACGGTTGAAATTTTCCATTTACTGGTATTATGGAGGCCTATGTTAACAAGATCCTATCTCTATGTCTTTGTTACTAAGCTACAAATGCTATGCGTTTCATTTGTAGCTTTTCAAAGTTACCTTCATTGTCATGACCCCAAAAATTACTATAAAAGGGTTTGTGATGAGCTATCCTTTTTAGGAAGGATGCAGCCTCAATATAATTAAAATCTCAACATAATATCAAATATGTACACATATATATATACACTTGATAAAGAGGTATTTTGGTTACAAAATCAAAGTTTGCTACTAAACCTTCAAAAGGTATATTTACATATTTACCAAAAAGATACATACAACTATCTATCAAAGGTATGTATACCTCCAACAAACACCTCAAAGGCTCATTATAGCCATATCCAACTTACCACTTGTACCTAAATATCTCTACTAACAAAAATGTCATATGCTAATGATTGCTCATGTAGTCATGTTCTACTTGCGACTCGCTGAATCTAAAAGACAAGGAATATGGAAAGAGTAAGCTAACACAGTTTAGTGAGTAATACATTTATTCTAAGTGAATCAACAATCATTAATACACAAAATATAACTCATCTACACTAAATTCGAAACATATCAAACCTTTATGAACAAAACGAGTTATTTATTACCTTAACATAACATATTCATAGCAAAAGTATCCATTCCAAATCATAACATCAAAGCACATATCAATGGTCTAACTCATTGATCAATCTTATCCAAAACATATGTCAGTGGTTCATCCATTGACTAATCTTGTAATCTCATCAAAATATATGTTAATGGTCTTTCCATTGACCAATCTTGTACTCAAGAATTCAACAATAGTCAAACACAATGCCTCATGATAAAACGCAATCAAGATTCTCCCGTGGTAAGGTCTCTACTTATAATACTGGTGGCTCAGCTCACAATGATATTCTAAACTAGTATATGTATACCTACAAACCCCTCAAATGGGTTCACAATAATCTTGAGCACCATATACTCATAACAACATCCTTCTTAGCAATCAGAATATATGTCACAACGAAAATCAGAAATCATCTCGTACATTAGTCTCAATTCGAATCATATAACTTTCACATTTCCATTTATCAACAAAATGTAGTAAATGCCTGATCCATGTTTTTACTTGCCAAATATGCTTTAAGCACCACTTTTACTTTTCTCTTTTAAAGGAACAAATTACTTGATAAAATCATGATATATATTCATATCATTTTCAGAAAAAAATGAGTTTACAAAAACCAAATAAGAAATAGTATTACTCACCTAATAGCGCCAAGAGTAACCCACAAGAGTCACTCGAGTCGACGTGACCCAATTCTTATTAAATATATGAAAAATAGATAAAAAAGAGAGTAACATGCCACTTTAATGCATGACTCAACTAGTTTACATTTATTTAACGATAGAATGATGACTACGCGCCAACATAAGCTCACCCATAGCGGAAAGCCCATTGTTGTTTGCTATGGACGGTTTGCACGTAGGATTCATTAAGGCTATGTTTCCCTCCGCCGAGCTCCATTTTAAGTAATCTTATAGTTTAAATGAAGCTTGTTCGATGTACAACAAAAGCCCTAATATTATTAACACCAAAAGACAACCGAAAATCGAAAATATAAGCCCTAGTAATGTACTGTTCGTACAACATAGCAGCGTACTAGATTTGTAAAATTCTATCTGAGCAAACCATAATATCAAATCAAGATCCGTTAAATTTCATGGCTCCAAAATACCATAAAGTTTTATCCTTATATATAAACGCAGCCAATTGACTCTTCAATCAAAACCACAAACTAAGAATCTACTAAATTTCAAATTCTGCCCTAATGGTTGAATACAACTAAAGATGGATCATAGCGTTGAGTGCTTACCCGACATAGCGATTCACGTCTAAAATGGCTTCAAATCATGTGGCGCAAGAATTTTCTTCTCTTTTCCTCTCTCTCTCTCTCTCTCTCTCTCTCTCTCTCTCTCTCTCTCTCTCTCTCTCTCTCTCTCTCTCTCTCTCTCTCTCTCTCTCTCGGTTTTGTTGATGGTCTTCATACCATCTGCTGAAAGAGGAAAAAAGAAGCAAATGTTTGGGGCTAGGCTTAGATCATGTTAAAGGAAAATGGGCTCACTTATTTAATTTGTGGCCCATTTATTACATTTATAATACATGATGTTGATTGAATAGCATAACTAAGACATTTGGGTATATGCTCTCATTACATACTTTCTTTCTATGCATAATTAGCCCACTACACGGACACAATAGCACTTGCCTAATCCCCGCTGATATGTACTCTTATATATAGGTCACTTTAACAAGGAGCCCAAGGCCATGTTGAAACAATTTTATTTTTGAAATAATTAATTGAACATAAAATGAGAATATTATCAGTTTTGAAACCGCAAAGTTTTCTTAGCTAATTACTTCATTAGGGCTTGGGATATTTCTTTAACTAATTTCATAATAATATGAGTGTTAAAGAGGGACATGACAAACCATTTAAAGATATTTTGCAATTTCTAGCGCAATATCTCCCCTTAGGTTATAACTAATCAATACACTAAAACAAAATATCAGCATAATGACAAATGATCCTTGAATTTTGCCCAATGTACAAGTGGTCTTTGAATTTTAAATTAGCTCAATATGGTCATAAACTTTTGTCCAATGTGTAATGTCGTCTCTAGACTTTAAATTTGTTTAATATGATCTTTGAACTTTTGGTACTTGTTCAATTCAATCCCTATTTTGTATGAAAATGTTCAATTTGAACACATTGAGCGAATTTAAAGTTCAGGAACAAAAGCTCAGGGGTCACATTGAGCAAATTTAAAGTTGAGGGATAACGTTACACATTTAGTAAAAGTTCATAGATTATTCTATCGTATTTACCCTAAAAAAAATCCTCTGTAATACTATGGTTAAGATTCTTTTCGTATAGTTGCGGCTTGAGATCCTTTTTATCCACTTTCCAACTTGTCCACGTTTCTGTCGAACTAATTAATATTGGTAGTAAATAACTTACAATATAAAGGAGGGCAATATCGCAATAATGTAGGGAGATCTGCTGAAGCATGCAATGCAAATTCGGTGGGCTATGCCCTTATATATATGTCCCTTCTCTCGCTAGAAAAAGAAGCAAATCTTCATCACATCTTCCATTGCTGTTCTCTACAAATCTCGAGCTCCAAACCCAACTTCTCCTCCTTCCTCCTTCCGGTTTCTCTTTCAAAGAGATGGCCGACCCCAAGTACGCTTACCCTTACCCTGCTCAAGGTCTCTCTCTCTCTCTCTCTCTCTCTCTCTCTCTCTCTCTCTATTCTGTACTTTTTCATGCACGCTCTTGATTTATTTCATGAAAAATCTCTTCTTTGACGTCGTCAATGGTGGTACCCTTTTTGCGTGCGAGAGGCTTCTTTTCACACGATCTATCGTCGACCTTCCGTTAATATAGTTGACCATGGTTCTGTGCTGGGTTTGGTTTTTCTGATTTGATTATTCTGAATATCTTTCTGGTTTGGTTTGTTGGGGTGTGCTTCAAGGATACTACCAAGGTCCTCCTGTCATGGCTCCTCCGCAGTACGCGGCTGCTCCACCGCCCCGGCGAGAACCAGGGTTTCTCGAAGGATGGTACTTTTTTTTTTTTGTTAATTTCGTTATTTACTTCTTTGTTAATTAAGGTTATAATGCGATTTTTTTTTTATTTTTTTCTTTTATCAAAGATACTCTTTTGCTTGGATTTGCAGTCTCGCAGCTCTCTGTTGCTGTTGCCTGCTCGATGAATGTTGCTGCGACCCCTCGATCATATGTGTTAGCTGAAGTGGTGGATATCGTTCGACATTTGCTTGCACAGTCAAACTCGAATAAATTTGGAAAATTGTCGTGGTTTACGAGTGACTTTTATTAATCTATCTTTTGCTTTCGATTAAATCTATTTTAATTGCCTCGACTGTGTGTCTTACTTGCGACATCTTGGTAAAGATATCTGATGTACTATTTATTCGGAATCAAGAACAAATATTGCGTGAAGAATATGAAAAATTGTCCTCTGCTGTTCCACACCGACGTAATTGCGCGAGAAAGGAAACTTGTTTTTAATTAAAGAGGTTCATATGATCTGCGTATGTACAAGATCACATGGCATGGAAATCAAATCACAATTTTATGTCTATAACTATGTCGTAAATACATAATCTTTTGGCTGTGATAGCACTTAAAAATGAAGAGGCCGCTATTGAAATTCGTCGTAGAAACTTTAAATGTTTGGGTTGGACATTATCCACTAGTCAAGTTTTCTAAAAAGAGCAACTCTCTAGGAGGGGTGTAACCGAGCCGTGCTAAGTCGATACATTGTCAAACCTGAGCTCTTGTCCACTTGCATAGTTGGTGCTCGAAATTTCATTTGATCTTGATTGAGTGTTAACTTTATGCTTGAGCTTGACGCAACTAAAAAGTCGAAATACTCGAACTCGACTTGACTCAATTATGATCAACTTATGAATAGCTCCGGTTCAAAAAGCTCGAATAATATATCAACTTGAGGGTTTTCATATTTATTTCCACAACCATTCAATAATTATGGAAAAATTATTAGATCCCCGAATCTGAAATCTCTTATTTGGAGAACTAAGACAGAATCCCACCCTTACTCAGCTCCTAGCTGGCCGAGAATAGTCCCCCCACCTACTTTCATTCTTTTGAGTACATAGATGCGAAGGAGACCTTTTGTGCTTTGCGCACATAATCCGTCTTGTTTTTGATTATCATGCTGTCCAAGTGCCCAAGGAATCCGATCTCTGTGGCCGACAGAAGGAAAGAATGCGGCTTAGCCGAACGCGAAGCACATATTTAACCATCAAGCAAGAAGTGGGATCTTTCAGCTTTATGCTTTTGCCCGAATTCCTACTGTTCAAGTAAAGAATATTTTGACGGGCTCATGCGATGAATTGAACAAGTGAACGACATGTCGTACAATTAAAGACATCTCGATATTCTGGCCATGCCTAGGCATATCCTCACCTAGAAGATCTTTTCTCATTTTCAAGGACGAAAGAAGTTCAAATCGAGAGAGCGTAATATTCATGGAGTTATATCCAAATTTCAAAGCACGTGGATTTACGCATCGAAGTATTCATATGTTATATGATAGTTTCAAATATTTATGGTCAAAAAAGTGTGTAGGCTGCAAGATTTAAATGATGTAAAATGTTGCGATATTAACGCGGAATAACAGAATTTTGCAAATTAAGTTAATGCAAAAATCCAAAAAAATAATGAGAAATGATAAATGACATCATAAATTACGTGATTCAATTCGAGTGTCGGTACTTATATATATAGAGGGAGTGCTAGCAAGAACAATTTACTACAATCGGAGAATTGAAGTTACAATTACTCAATACGCTCGTGTTTCTCACACTTAAATTATATCTAAATCTAAAGTGTTTTTTTTTTAAAACTCAAATGGATATAATAACTCATACAGCAAATCCACCGGTGTCCGAAGCTCAACGTACGGCTAACAACACAAACGTACGCCTCCTTTACTTTGTGTTCGCCTTTCCGTGGCTACGTCGAGAGCTTACCGTTCGCCCCTTCAACTTGTGTGGCTCCTTCCATTCACCTCACTGCGTGGCCATTAAGGAAAGAGAGCAGCGCCCCACTAAGTATTCTTTTTCTCTTATAGCATGCGACTACTGCAGAGGAGAAAGAAGATAGAGAGCAAAATCCTTTCTTTGGCAATGACCTTCTTGCCGTCACAAGTAAGTAGATATACAAAATGAGTGCACCTCTTATTTTGTCTTTTGGTGCCAATATGAAACCTGAGAAAAAGTTGTTCGTGCAAGCCAAGTTCCAATTCTTGATTTGTTAAAGATTTTCTTTTCATAGATCAATATACATATCTATAAATGATTTAAACTCGACACATAAATTTAACAATTTGGTATCAGAGCTGATGATTGACTGGTTGGCTACTCCTAATTGTTGACACCTGATTTTTAATCATATTTTCTCTTTTAAAATTAATAAAAAATTCGCAAAAATTCATAAAATTAGAAAATCAACTTTGGAGACCTTGGCTAAGCCTAGGAAACCAAAGTTGATCAAAAAATGATTTTCCATATTTTCACTATTTTTCAGTATTTTTATTTTCAAAAATTAATAAAAATTTATAAAAATTCATAAAATAAAAAAAATCAACTTTGAGGGACCTTGGCCAAGCCTATGGAACCAATTTTGACCAAAAAATGATTTTTCATATTTTTCGTATTTTCGGTATTTTTTATTTTCGAAAATTCATAAAAAATCAAGAAAAAATGAGAAAATTACAAAATCAACTTTGGAAGTGTTGGAAAAGCTTAGGCAACCATTTTTGAACAAAAAATAATATTTCATATATATATTATTTTTATATATATTTAGAAATTATGAAAATATTTAATAAATAATAACATTTGAGGCCACAAAAATACATAAAAATAATCAATATTTTTATTTTAAATTCCTTTTCATGTTGGCCATCGCAAATTTAAAAAATCCAATTCGGGGTCGTGTATTTCTTCACGAGCATAATCTCGAATCGAGCAAAGAAAAATTCAAGTTGAGTCAATTTATTTTCATTTTTCACTTTTAGGAGTTGTGATATTATTATATAATATTTCAAATTTTCATCTTGGCCCAATTATACCAAGAATGACTCAATTTTACAATAGACTTTAATTAAATTTTGCATTATCTTTAGCGGCAGGAAATGAGCTTAAATTTGACATGAGGTGAATTTTGACTAAGTATAGGGGAGGTGCGTCGAAAATTGTGAGGAGATTTGGACTTAAATAAATATTTTTTCAGGGACTGAATTGTAAATACTTAAAATCTCAAGGACTAGAGTGCAAATACCTAACTCTTGAGGGATTATTTTGTAAATAATAAAAGAAGAGTTAGTAGAGAAATTAGAATAGAGAAGGAAAGATGGAGAAGAATGGATGGAGAAAATAAGATAAAAATAGAGAATGGAAAGATGGAGAAGAGGAGATGGAGAAGAATGGATGGAGAAAAGAATATAAGAGTAGAGAAGGGAAGATGGAGGTGAAGAAGAGTTAGTGGAGAAATTAGAATGGGAAATAAATATGGAGAATGGAAGATGAAGATGAAGAAGAGTTAGTGAAGAGATTATAATGTGAGATAGAGATGGAAAATGAAAAAGAGCTAGTAGAGAAATTACAATAGGAGATAGAATTAGTGGAAAAATTAGAATGAGAGATAGATGAGTGAGTTATAAAAGGAGGAAGAAATAAGCTTGGAAGATGAATTTTTTTGGAGAGAAAATTTTGGATGTTTGAGAGAATTTTGGGAGATTGAAAATAAATTGGAGAGAAAGAAAATACCAAAAAGAGAGAAAATTTTGAAGATGATGAGAGTTTAAAGTTAGGAGTTATCATAACTAATTCCTTCATCGATCAACATAAATCAAGAGTGCATCCTCGTCAACGAGCAAGCAAATTTGAGCTATGTGTTTTTATTTGTTCATTTATTTGTGGTTTTAGTCGCAAATTAGCACAAATTGTATACACTCCTCCCTCCATTTCTCCATATTTTTATGTCAGGCAAAGGACAACTCCAAGTCAACGGTAAATCCCATGGAGGTGTAAAATTGACACTAACGAGCTCTTGAGTGCCCATTAAATTTTCAATTGATCCGTCGTTGGATTTCGGCCCGAATTGTCAAATTAATTTGTTGTATTTTATTTTAAAGAATTCAAACCCCAAAATGTGAAGGGGAGAGTCGACTCACTGGAGGTCATTTAAATTCCTACAATTTTAATTCCTGTATCTTAAACCCCAAAAGAGAGAGCCAAGCCAATGCTAGGCCACCCATTGGAGGTCTTTATTTACTGTAATTTAAATTCCTGCACCATTAAACCCCAAAGGGAAGAGTCATGCCAATGCTAGGCCGCATATTGGAGGTTTTTATTTATTGTATTTTAAATTCCTGCAATTTAATTCTGTTGACACCTAAATTTTGATTTTTTAAAATTCATTCAAGTACATAAAAAAATGAGAATTTGTTCTCACCAAAAATTAATTTTTTTCATGCATTGCATATTTGATTTTTTGTCGGTCATGCATTTTATTATGGCTAACGACGGAGGATTTGAGTTTAAATTGACAAACGATTGGATTGAGCGTGAGGGAGGTGTGCCGAAAGGCTTATAAAGTTTTGAACTTAAAAGAAATTTTTCCATAGGGACTGAATTACAAATACATAAAACTTCAGGGACTGAATTGCAAATACATAAAACTTCAAGGGTTGAATTGCAAATATATAAAATTTTAGGGATAGTGGAGAAATTAGAAAGGAAGATGGAGAAGGGGAGATATAGAAGGGAAGATGGAGAAATTAGAAAGGAAGATGGAGAAGGGGAGATATAGAAGGGAAGATGGAGAAATTAGAAGGAAAGATGGAGAATGGAAGATGGTAGAATTAGAAGGGAAGATGAAGAATTAGAATGGGAGATGGAAAGATTAGAATGGAAGATGGTGAATTAGAAGGGAAGATGGAGATAAAGAATGGAGGATGGTGGAATTAGAAGGGAAGATGAAGTTAGTGGAAAAATTAGAATGATAGATGAAGATAGAGAAAGGAAGATGGGGGAGTAGGCTATAAAAGGAGGAAGAATGAGAGCCTTGAAGGAGGGACTTTTGGAGAGATTAGAGAGAAATTAGGAAGACTTTGGAGATTGAAGAAAACTTGAGGAGAGATTTTGGGAGAGAAGAAAATTTAGAGAGAAAAAGAAAACAAAAAAAAGAGAGAATTCTTTTAGAAGAGAGAATTGAGGTTCGACCAATACAATCCGCGAGTCCATCCCCGTCGTTCGAGCCGCGATCCGCAATCTTGATCCACGAGGAAATCTGAGGTTCGAGTTCGATAATCAAATCCGTCAAGTCTGGTAACGATTGTAATCATTTAGAATATTCGAAATTATGTTGCCTAAATGGATTGATTTGAATTTCGATTATACCTTGTTGGACATATTGCATTTCTTTGGAATAAATTGCATATCCAATTTTTTTGAGATTTTTATTGCACGTTATAATATTTTCTTTAAAAAATAAAAAAAGGGGTTTGCTTTTGTTGCACATTTTCACATCATGTAGATAATTGCACGCGTAATTTATCTTGTAAATATTTAGATTAAACCGCATGCATTGCATATAATTTAGTTCCTTACCTTGTCATAAAAAGAAAAATAATAAAAAAATTGCACCTTTGAATCTCAAGTGAAAATTCATCAAAATTGCCAAGTTGAACATTTTCATGAAATTGGTATCGAAAGGGCGCTAGTAGAAATATTAGTGTAACCAAGTCCCCGAACTCATTAATCTCTGGTTCGTAGGAATAAAGTATTTCTCCCGATGCTTTATTTAGGTGTCTAATCAACCTACCCAAAATGATTAGTGGCGACTCCAAGATAAATCCTTCTTTTGATGAAATTGAACCTAAGTCACGATTTGGTAGAACTTGGGAGAGTTCGAGCTAGGCTAGTTAATTCAATTTAATTAACCTGGTAATCCATTAACTTTAAAAATTGGGAAACTGATTTTTTTAGGTCGCGACAAATTCTTGCACCATTAAACCCCAAAGGGAAGAGCCAAGCCAATGTTAGGCCGCTTATTGGAGGTTTTTACTTACTGTCATTTAAATTCCTGTAATTTAATTTCCTGCACCATTAAATCCCAAAGGGAAGAGCCAAGCCAATGCCAGGCCGCCCATTGGAGGTTCTTACTTATTGTAATTTAAATTCTTGTAACTTAATTCCTACACCATTAAACCCTAAAGGGAAGAGCTAAGCCAATGCTAGGCCACCCATTGGAGGTTTTTACTTACTGTTATTTAAATTCCTGCACCTTAAACCCCAAAAGAGAGGGCCAAGTCAAGGCTGAGCTATCTATTAGTGGTCTTTATTTATTGTCATTCATGTAATTAAATTTTTGAATCATCGACCCCAGAATGAGTAGGCCGAGCCACCTGTTGGGAGATCGTAACACTGTACAAAAGTTATTAACACACTCATTCTTTCGGTTTCAGAAAATTTTAATACTTTGAAGATACCAAAAAATACCATTCATGCATTCCATTTAAAAAGTGAAAACACAAAAAGAGAACACTCCACTAGAGTCTTAGGAATAAATCTAGTCTAAGTTGCCAAATTAGGATATCCATGAAATTAAGATACCGAAAGGGCATTAGTTTTAATTAACTGATGTAACCAAGTCCCCGAACTCATAATCTCTAGTTCGTAGAAGTAATTTAGTTCTCCCACTAATTTACTTATGTTTCTAATCAACCTACCAAAAATGATTAGTGGCAACTCCAACTTCTAAAACCATTTGAACAAAAACCAAAGTTGCGATTCGATAAGACTTGGGAGGGTCCTATTAGGTTAGTTAATTTAATTAATCTAATAATCCGTTCACCCAATTGGAAATTTTTTGGGTCGCGACAGCAATATGTATCTGTGTTTAATGAATATCTCGAGAAAGGAATCTAGTGACCAATGCAATTTTTGGACCAATAGGCATTGTTGTGTAGCAACGTGGGCTCGATGGGTATTGATGAAGATTCAAGTTGAGATATGTTGGTGTAGATAGATACTTAAGTTAAGGGATAGCAGATCTAACACTAAAGCTTACTTGTGAGGGGGATACTGTCAGGATACACATGTGACTAGTGTTAAAGAAGTCATACATTGGAGAATTAACGTGATCTAGAGCAGTCAATATATCCAAGTTGGCCTATAACTTATTAGCTTAAGCTTTTAAGTGAAGGTAAATCTAACTAGATATATTGACGGGCTTGGACTTGAGTTCTCTCTTAGAAAATTCTTCGAGTGATGGTATTGAACTTCTGCTGTGTGCTCCTAATAATTTGCCCCATACACATCGGGCCTTAGGTTGAAGGCAGCGACAAGCTATATCTCTTCTTTGTGACTATTGGGTCTAGAGTTGTTAATAACCTAATCTTTTATATTAGTGTTGGGTGGTCTTGGGCTTATTTTATCCTCAAAGGGGAAAGATAAAGATTGTTGCGCCTTTGACTCAGGGCCCGATGTGTGAGGAGGAGATTATTGAATTTGTTCTACATTAGTTGTGGAAGTGACTGATGGTCGATTTATAAGTATGAAAAAAATCTCATCCATTGAGCTAGTTTTTGGGATTAGATATGCCCAATACCACTAACACTGGTAGTATAGTTTATGTTACCAACGAGTTTAGATCCAATAATCACGCAGGAGAGATATAGATTATCTTTACCTCCAATCCAAGGCTTGATGTGTGAGGGGGAAGATTATTCGGATTATCCCACATTGATTGTTGAAGGGGCTAGTGGTTAGTTTATAAGTGTGAGGAAAAACCTTATCCTTAAGTTAGCTTTTGGGATGAGAGAGGCTCAAAATCACTAAACATAAAATGTTAGAAGGTAAAAGTTAATCTAGACACAAAAGAAGAAGAAGATTGAGTTAGGTTAGTATTAACATTCAATCCCCTACTACTAGCATAGTTGGTTGGGAATAAAGGGAAGGCCAATGGTTTAAATTTCACAAATTATGTGCAAACTTCTCTATAGAAGGCCTTACAAATTAAAGGGTTGTACTTACTCGATTTATAGACATTGAGGGATATTTCATGAGTCTCTAGGTAGTTTGGGCCTTGAGTTTGTCTTCTTAAATCATTAAAAAGATAACTTTGATTAGTATATAGTGATAAACAAACTTAATCTACCCCAACTCTCTCTCTCTCTCTCTCTCTCTCTCTCTCTCTCTCTCTCTTTGTGCCACCTTGGGTGGAGGGATCATATGCAGAAGCAACTCCTTCTATAGATGGAGTAGAATGTTGGGTTTATCCCACATCGATTATGAAAAAGGCAGGTTATTGATTTATAAATATGAGAGAAAGTTTCATCTTTTGAGCTAACTTTTAGAATAAGAAAGACTTGAGATCACACAATACTTGTATCACTTACCAATAAGTCTGGACCCAACAATTATACGAGAGATACGGCTAGGGCCCAATGTGTTCGGGGATATTGTTGCAGTTATCTCACATCTAGTTGTGGTTGGCTAGTGGTTAGCTTAAACTTCTAATTTCGAAAGACTTCTGCTTAATCGCAGACAACAAACTCAATTAGCAAAAAGTAGGTTTCTTGGCCAAAGAAGTGGCTTTCAACATTTAGTTTAAAGATTATATGGCTATTTTAGAAGATCAAGGGTGGCTGACTGCTTGTCTTCTAATTTTTATTTTTTGTGAGGTCTTAAGGAGAGAGATTACAATGTTCTTAAAGATGTTTGTAGTTGTAGAATTATTTATTGATTTTTGTGTAAAAACATTATTGTTTACAGATTGTGATATCTCTCAGATTACTAATTGATTCTAATCTTGTTGGTGGATGTCAATCTATGTTACAATATCCTCTACCTCTTGAGTGCCTTCATCATCTACTTGATAGAAGCATCTGCATATTGATGTCAAATGTGATTTCATATGCAATATTACTTCATAGGGCAAACTGTTTGATATGTTGGGGTGTGGTTCCCAGTCTTTATCAACATGAAGGCACGGGGGTCCTGCTCTTGGTTGAGCAGTGAGGGTTTAGGGGGGCTAGCTCGAGGGTAGAGGGGGAGGGGGTGGGTGGGCATAACCCCTGGAACGTTAGAGAGCTTTTATAGTTTAAGCTCATATTTATTGATAGTTTGAGTTTGAGCTCATGAATAACTACTATTATATATAATACATTCATATTGTAATTAAGAGTTGTAACATAGATATGAAATATGTTAATTAGACTGGAATCCTCTACCAAATGTAGTCTTAGTTTAAGGTAAACCAAGATAAATCTCGAGTCTTAATTTCTTTATTTCGCATTTACTCTTTGGTTGGTTATGTTTGTGCGCCTTATTCCAACATAATAGACATGTTGGTGTAGCCCATAACATTGGCCAAGTTCCAATATTGCTTGGACTTGGTTAGTGCATATGACAGGCAATGAGCTTGGCATGATTGGGAGAAACTATTATGAGCTTGAAGTTGGATTTGGAGTAAGGTGTAGATTTTTTATTTGTGGCTCGAAGTGAACCCAATCCAATTTGAAATCAACTTTTACTATTGGTCCGAAATGGTTGGATTGGGGTTTAGATTGGATATTGTTCCGACATTCGGCTGAGGAAAACTGGATGTTCGGCCACACAAAGCCAGAGGCCAAGGGATTGAACATAGGCAGGATTGGGCGTCAGACCAAGCTTAGTTCCGGCTTTTTAGCTCGACCAATAGTGGGAGGATGTCAAAACATGCACGAAATATTTTAAATCCAGGGTTCGACCTATTTCGAACATTACATTAGGTCTAACTCTGAGAGGACGATTTGGAGATCCCCGTCAGGGAGAACTTGCAGTGATTTACTTCTGTTTTCTCTTTGATTTTATTTTGGTGAGGCTATTCAGCTGCGGTCTGTCTTGAGGATTATTAGCGAAAATATCTCATCGATTACTTCCGGCACTTCGGATTTATCCATATCCGCATGATGATAATGTTATGCATCTTGTCAATTTACTTTGGAATCCCCAAAACGGTTCTAACAATTCAGTTAGTATTATCAAAGTGCTCTGTCACCTAGGGAGGGAGTAAGAAGCGAAACAAATCAGCTCCATGCCGAACGCGTCCTGATCAATGACTCAGAAAGTCATGGCCAATGTTAGGTTGCTTCAACGCCCATTTCCAAAAGAGATTGATGGCAATCTAGGATTCTCTCAGCTTACCTTGCAAGAAGAGTGAGCAATCAAGAATTTAGGAAAAATCTAACGGAGCTAGGCAAATTCAAGTGATGATAGCCAAATTTAAGAGTTATACTCCAACCAAAGGTCTCAAAGATAGCAAGAAGGCATACCCTGCTTTTCGTAGAATGCGACCACAATCAGATTCCGTATGCGACAACTACAATTTCAGTTTCAGAAGACCGACAAGAGAAACACAAAAGGCACACCAACAAAAAGGGTTCAAACTACCCCACCCAAGTGATCGGAAGGTGCACCGAGCGATGGGTCATAAGAATGGCAATTGTCCTGATCTGGTTATTGAGATTCTGAAGCCGATAAACTTCCCTGGCGGACTCGAGTTCTCCATTCTCACGTACACCATGACCAACCATGAGCAGATTGATGGGGATCGGGTTAAGGAGGACGTGTTGATGTATTATTTGGAATTTGTTAATCCTGCAATCATTCTTTTTCCTTTTCTTGACCAAATCTATGTATTGCTGAATAATTTTTAGGTTAGCTTTTAGAACTTGATGAGTCCTGACTCTTCTTAATCTGATGGGCAATTTAGTTGATCTTGTTATGACTTTTGTTTATAACTATAATTCGTACAATTTCTTGCAATCTTGGTGGTTTCTTAAAGTTTCCAACCATTTTTTTTAAAAGTATCCAATGTTGCAATTTTATTTTGAAGTGAAGATTGCCAGCTCGGTCTCGCTCATGTGGGGGGTTGAGCAATATTCTTTTGTATTTTTAAAAGGTAATAATGGAGGCAAGAATAATTAGATAGTTGATGAGGGAGAAAAAGAAGAAGAAAAAGTAAAAAAAAAGAGGTGTGTGTGCGTGTGAGTTTTTTGTTAGAAGGAGAAGGAAGAAAAGAGAGCGTTCTTATAGAGGGCTTACAGAGAGTCTACAAGGGAGAAGAGAGGAAGAGAAAGAATTCTTGCATTCCAAATTTGAGGGCCAAACATTGTCGAAATTGGCTCAAATTTGGATGCGTTGTTCGTGAGGCCGAGATCTACGTGTTGATAGTTCTCGTTTGCTGAGATTCTCCTCCAAATTCTCCAATCGTGGTTAGGGTTTTCTTACCTCTTGTGTATTATTCTACCTTTGTGGTGATGAAATATTGTTGTAATATTGATGTAGAGCCTCTAGAGTGTGACTAGAGATAGATCATGTTGTATACCTACTATTCTTGGTGATTAGTGCAGGATTTTGGGTCGTACGTGGTTTCTCCAGTTTCGGGTTTTCTATGTAAATCTTGGTGTACTATTTTTATTATCCCGCATGAGGTTATTTTCACTGGATATAATTGTTGGTTGTTGTTGGATTAATTTGGTGAAATTAGGGAAATATTTTTTGATCATGGATTGGTTTAATTAGAGGCGAAGTGCTACCTGATTTTCCCCAACAAAGATTCATGGCCAATTAGCATTTTTCTTTTATTGAAGGCTATTATCTTTGCAACCCGAGTTTTGAGCTGGAGTGAGAGCTCTTGCATTTGCGCAACTAGACATGGAAAAACTCAAGATGAGTCTAGTCAAGCTCAAATATGCTTAAATTTCCTGAAGCTGCATGAAAAACATATTTTAGAAAATTCAATTTCAAAACGTGGCTCCACACAAATCTCAAAATCAGTATTGCGAACCCGATTTTCACTTTGGTGCGATTCTAAAGTTTCGACATTTCATTCTTTTAAGGAAAAATGCAAGATAAAATCATGATCAGAATAAATATTAGGGATCGTAATACAAAAAAAGGAAACAAAATGGTAATTAATTGTTGAATTATCATGCTCGTAACTCCTAGAGTAAGAATATAATCTTTCTAGGGTTTAGATATTGTGGTTGATAACAAAAATATTTGCCATGTATATACATAACAAATCAAATTTTCTTCTCATAAAAGCTACTAAATCCAAAGCATAATTATCGATCCAACTTAAAGTTACCATCTGAGTTCATTCCCATTCACTTCTTTTCATTCCCACCTCCCACCTTGTTTATAAAATCCAAGCAAAAGAGCATTTTTCATTTCGACATTTTTCGATCCATTCCTCTACATTCCAAGTCATCACATGTTATTTATGAAAGAATGAGGATTCCATCCCCATTTCAACTTCCCCATTCCTTGTAACCGAACATGACTAGAGGGAATGGAGGGTGTGTTCCGCAACAACATTATTCCCAAAGCCACAAAGCATATGAAGTAAAGCTGTGTGGAAACTAAAAATGACATTTATGATAATCCACTGTGATCCTATGAAACACATCAAGTTTTACCGTGAATGAAAGAGTTTTGTGGAATTTCGACCCACAAAGAAAGAAAGAAAGAAAGAGTTTTGTGAAATGATTCATAGTTAAAAGTCATATGCATATGATCATCTATTGAGGATTCATTTTGGATGCTCACCCCATATTAGGCGTCTTAGGTCGTCGTAGAGGATATAAGATTGACTTTGGCCAACATATATGGAACACAACAGAGACAAGGAAGTCGGTGCTTTAAGGGGGGAAGTGTGTATTACCTTGAGTTCCAAATGGCCCCGACTTGAGTATTCCTTATCGAAGTCTCAACCTTAAATTCCATTCAAAAGTCAACCGATTTTGAATTTTTGAGATTGACGCGGGGTTTGACTGACAGTTACGCTATCACTGATTTGCAATCATGAGCATATCTTGGAATGAAAAACAAATTGCAAATCAGTCGGATCAAACTTTTCAACCGCCTACCAGACACACTTGAAGGCACAGAGGCCGAGCCCTATCATCAATGAATCCACATTTATGAACGTTGCCACGGGTGAATGCGATAAAGACTAGAAAATCGAGGCCTTCGGCCTAAAAAGGCAGGCTCTTCACCATCAAAATGGGCTTTGCACCATGGAAGGTAGCCTATAACATATCCTGTTGAATCAGAAGTAACAAAAAGCAGAGAGAAAGCTCTATATTATTCAAAACTTTTTAAGTTGTTTAAATAGGCAAGTACAAAATAGATACTCCAGCAAAGTAGGATCTGTAACAAAATGATCTCCATAAACCACCAAAATAGGACCATAACAACCCATGATCTCTATTAACTCCTAAAGACTAGGACAAATGAGAAACAAATCAAACGTGTAGAAAATAATTATTATTTCAACAATCCCTCCCTTCAACTGATGTTTGCCAATATTCAGTTTAAAGTCTTCACTATTTTCAGTGTGCAGACACCTAGTAACCTTATGAGCTTCACGAACGACTCCATCTTAAGGGCTTTGGTGAATACATCGGCAACTTGGTCTTCACTCCTGCAGTGGATTAGATCAATTGTTCCATCATTGCTAAGTTCTCTCAAGAAATAAAACTTCACATCAATGTGTTTGCTTCTTCCATGTAGCACGGGATTCTTAAAGAGTTTGATTGCTGAGTTGTTGTCACAAAAAATTTTAGTAGCTCTTGATTGCTTGAATTGCAGCTCTTCAAGAATTCTCCCCAACCAAATAGCTTGATAAACACAAGTTGTGGCAACAACAAATTTGGCTTCCGTACTTGACAAGGTGACAATTGGTTGCTTCTTAGATGACCAGGAAATAGCACCTGTCTCAAGCATAAAAGCATCATAACCTGAAGTGCTTCTCCTGTCATCTTGATTGCCTACATAATCACTATCAGTGAACCCTGGAGAATTGGACTTTTCACCTTTCTTGTAAAATAGCCTAAAGTCTCTAGTTCCTTGCAAGTAACGAAGGATTCTCTTGGCAGCTAACAAATGCATTTCTATAGGATTCTCCATATATCTACTGATTAAACTCCCAGAATACATTATGTCTTGTCTTGTTGCAGTTAGATACATCAAACTGCCCATAATCTGTTTGTAAAGTGTGCTGTCCATCTTCTTCTCTTCATGATCTTTACGTAACTTTAAGGCAAACTCAACCGAAGTGCTCATAGGATTACAATCCTTCATCTGAAGCCTATCCAAAATTTCTCGCACATATTTCTTTTAAGAAATAAAGATGCCATAACTCCATTGTACTACTTCTATGTCGAGAAAGTAATGTATCATACCAAGATCAGATATTTCAAACTCATCCATCATAGACTTTTCGAATTCCTCAAACATGGCATCACAATTTCTAGAAAATATCAAATCATCAACATACAAGCGGACAATGAGCATTTTTCCGTTATCTCCATTCTTAACAAAAAGTGTATGCTCATAGGGACATTTCGAAAAACCAACTTTAAGAAAGTAAGTCTCGATGCGACTATACCAAGCTCGTGGGGCTTGTTTTAGCACATAAAGAGCTTTCTTCAATTTGTAAACTTTATTCTCACTTCCAATCTTAACATAATCAGGAGGTTGTTCGACAAATACCTGCTCCTCCAAGTATCCATGCAAGAATGTTGATTTGACATTTAACTGGAAAATAGACCAAGAATTCTGTGCCGCCAATGCAACCACCAATCTGATTGTATGATGTCTTGCAACCGGAGAAAAAACTTATGTATAGTCGACCCCATATTGCTGCTTGTATTCTTCGGCCACCAAGCGTGCCTTGTACCTATCTACTTTACCATTTCTTTCAGCTTTGTTTTGAAAACCCATTTTACACTAATGGTTTTGTGTTCATTCGGAAGATTGGATAACTCCCAAGTATCATTTCTTTTAATGGCATCAATTTCATCATCCATCGCTTTTCGCCATTTCTCTTCTTTAACAGCACTCTCAAAAGTTGTAGGGTCACATCATGAAAATAAGGCAAAGTTAGTAATTGGATCTTCAATTCCAGTTACCTCATAATCTTCCATCCAAGCAAGCCTTCTTCTTACACGGCGAAGAGATTGAGCTTCTTTTTTATTGACTTCAGCAACTATTGGTGAAGTTTCAGCAACTGTAAAAGTTAAATTTTCGGGCATACAAGATGCTGAAATTTGCTCTTGCTCAGCATCATTGTCATAAAGGACTTGGGTAGGCTGCTACCTATTCCAATCCTAAAAGTTTTCTTCATCAAAGATAACATCCCTGCTGGTTACAATCTTCTTGGTCAGTGGATTAAATAATTTATATGCTTTGGATGCATCACTTACACCAAGAAAGAAACATTTTCAGCTTTATCATCAAGTTTCTTCCTTTTCTCATCCGGGACATGGGCATATGCAATGCATCTAAAGATTTTGAAGTGATCTACAGTTGGTTTTCTCCTACTCCAAGCTTCTTCTGGTGTCATATTTTGAACAGCAAAAGTTGGACTTCTATTCAAAACATGAATACTCCAGTTTACTGCTACCGGCCAAAAAGTCTTTGGAACTTTTCCTCTTGCCAACAAGCTTCTCACCATGTTGAGAATGGTTCTGTTTTTTCTTTCAGATACACCATTTTGTTGTGGTATATATGCGGTTGTAAGCTCTCTTTGAATGCCATGCTCTACACAAAAAACTTCAAATTCCTTTGAGCAATATTCGCCACCATGATCTGTTTGAAGAGTCTTAATGGTCTTTCTTGCTTCATTTTCCACATGAGCTTTGAAGATTTTAAATGTAGAGAAAGCTTCTGATTTTTCCTGTAAAAAATAAACCTAAGTTTTTCTGGAAAAATCATCTATGAAGGTAATTAAGTATCTATTACCTCCATTAGAAGATGGGTTTATTGGACCACAAATGTCCGAATGCACTAGCTGCAAAACATCCTTTGCTCTTCATGATTTTCCTTTGGGAAACTGAGAACGATGTTGTTTGCTAATAACATATTCTTCACAAACTTGGGAAGGAGCAATAATTTGAGGAAGACCTATCACCATGTTTTTTTGTTGGAGGGTCTTCAATCCACCAAAACTCAAGTGACCATAGCGAAAATGCTACAACCATGAGGGATCTTTTAGTTTAGATATCAGACAATACTGAATGCTTTCTATCTTTAATGGAAACAATCTATTTGAACTCATCTGAACAATTGCAATAGCACCTCTAACAGAATCATAAATTTCACAAGCATCCTTCTTAATAGTGATAACATAACCCTTTTCTTGTAACTGACCAGCACTCGATAAGTTATTTTTCAGGTCAGGAACATACAACACATCAGAGATTATTTCTACAAAACCATTCTTGGTTCTTATCTTAATATTGCCTTTTCCCATCACTTTCACAGTAGAATGATCACCAAAACTCTTAGTAGAATGAAAATCTTCATTTAAGTAAGAAAAAGAAGACTTACTTCCACTCATGTTGTTTCTGTAGCCTGTATCCACATATCAAATATCTGACTCGAGTTTCTTTTTATCTTGAACAGTCATCAACAACGTTTCTGTTTCCTTCTTTTCGACAAAATTTGAATTCTCTCCCTTTTCTTTATCATGAGACAATCTAGTATAACATTCAGATGTATAATGACCAAATTTACGACAGCTAAAGCACTCTACCTTGGATTTGTCAAGACCACGTCCTCTACCTTTGTCTTGAAATTGGTCATTATTAGCTTTGAAATTCCTGCTGACATCTCTATTTCCTCGATCTCCCCTTCCTCTACCTCTACTTCTACCCCTTCCTCTAAAATTGTGGAATGAGTATTAGCAGAAGCCTTCAACGCTTGCTCTCCTACAATTGAACTTCGGTTCATCTTCTGTTCATGGACCAATAAGGAGCTTTGCAATTCATCAAGACAGAGTGCATCTATGTCTTTCGACTCTTCAATTGAGCAAACAACATAATTAAATTTTGGAGTCAGAGAATGCAAAATCTTCTCCACAATGGTGACATCGTCCATCTTCTCACCATGGAATCGCATCTTGTTGCTAATCTCCATTGTTCTTGCATAATAGCTGGTGATGGATTCTCCATTCTTCATTGTTAGCATCTTAAAATCCCTTCTCAAGGCTTGAAGCTGTGCACGCTTCACCCTAACAAAGCCCTGATATTTCTTCTTCATAGAATCCCAAATTACCTTGGAAGTTTCTTTGCAAAGAATAGTTTCCAAGATGGGACGATCAATAGCCTGAAAGAGATAATTTTTTGCCTTTAGATCCTTCAGCTTTCTAGCTTCTAGTTCTGCTTTCTGAGTATCTGTCAGAGTCGTGCCTGCTGGTGGCTCTTGAATTCCAGATTCGATGATTGACCAATACTCCTTTGATCGTAAAAAATTCTCCATTAGCATGCTCCAATGATCATAGTGACCATCAAAGTGTGGGATGGTTGTTTGCATGAAATTGGAATCTGTGCCATTGGCTAAGTGAAAAAATAGGTGAAGGAAATTATTTGCTATCTCACGTTGTTTTTTTGCTCTCATGGCAGGGTCAACCTGGCTCTGATACCACTGTTGAATCAAAAGCAACAAAAAGCAGAGAGAAAGCTCTATATTATTCAAAGCTTTTTAAGCTGTTTAAATAGGCAAGTACAAAATAGATACTCCACCAAAGTAGGATATGTAATAAACCATGATCTCCATAAACCACCAAAAATAGGACCATAACAACCCATGATCTCTACTAACTCCTAAAGACTAGGACAAATGGGAAACAAATCAAACATGCAGAAAATAATTATTTTTTCAACAGACCAAGCCCAAAACATTGGCCAAGTTCCAGTACTGCTTGGACATGGTTAGTGTCCGTAGCGTGTGATGGACCTAGAGGGTTCAACAATCATGTATAAGCTTCAAGTTGGACATCAAATCAAGTGGAGATTTGTTATTTGCGGCTCAAAGCGAACCCAATTCGAATTGAAATTGGCTTGAGATTGGTGTCCGAGGATAGTGATTGGCTTGTTTTTGGAGTGAAATGGATGGATCAGGATTCAGGCGTTCCGATTGGATTTGCACATTCGGCCAAGGAAGACAGGATGTCCGACCATGTTGAACCAACGTTCGTGGGGTCGGATGTCAGGCCAGTCATGGGTCCAATGTTCGACCTACTCCCTGACTCGAGATAATTCAAACGTATCACCAACGATATGCGGATGTCAAAACACACATGGAGCAACATTTAAGTATGGAGTTCGACCTATTTCGGACATTACCTCAAGTCTAACTTTAGAGGCAGTTTGGAAAAGCCATCAAAGAGAACTTGTAATGGTTTACTTTTGCCTTTTCTCTTTGATTTTGTTCTTGTGAGGCTATGTGGCAACGGTTGGGTTAGCCAAACACTGGAGAGGGTGATTGACCTATTGTAATCTGTACACTTTCGATTATTGGTGAAAGTATCTCATTGATCTCTTTTGGTGGATCTAGACACTTTGACGAAACACGTAAATCCTTTGTGAATTCGATTTTCCCCACTAAATATGGGAGCATGATGCAACTTACAAAATTTTGGAGTTAGCCCTTTGGATCTGACCATATCTGCATGATGATAATGTTATGCATCTTGTCAAATATTTCCATTAGTTTTCCGATATTTCTCTTATGTTTGCATTATCCATGTCTTCCGCTTTACTCCTTATGAGAAAGCCAAGGGCAATCCACATCTTCGGGAAAGCAGCCACAAATTCGTACCTTGCTTCTTTCGAACAAATGGGTTGTTGACAACCTATGTTTTGGCAATTATCCGGTGTACTTCCTTCTGTAACCGCATAATTCACCTTGGAATCCTCGAAATGTTTTTAAGACTCCAGTTGGTACATAACTACGAAGGTTGCTCTTTGAAAGCTATATTGATGATGTCATCTTAGTTTAGCATTAACAAGTTTCCATGTGACAACTGATGACAGTAAATATCTTTTGAAACTCTTTTTCCTACCAATAATACTCAATTGGCATCTTACGACAAACAACGTTCAGCTGCATTACTTTTTCTGTACCAATGAACTTCAACACATAATTAGCTGGTTCACAAGTTCAGAAAGGAGTCAGCAACAGCAATTCTAGAGTTGCTTAGCGATCATACGTAAATCTTATGGTATCACTACAGGTCCAAGTAAGGTACGTTGATGGTAAAGAAATCCATTAAAAAAAGAACGTCCATCTTGTGACTCGCGTAGTGCGATTCTATTATGGACATTATCTATGCAAGCACTCCTGCTGTGGTTGGACCCGATAAATTTATAATCAATCTCACAAGCATGTAGAAACATCCAAGTGAGCTAGGCCAAGCGTTAGCCAATTGAAGAGCTAGACTCCAACCAAAGGCCTTGGAGTTTCCAAGAAGGCATGCCGTGATTTCCGAAGAATCCGACCAAAATCGGATTGTTCAATGAATGATCCTAAACCACCATGCTTTGAAACTATCTCCTTGAAGTGCCTCTCCAGCTGTGGAAACTCCCTCTCTCTCTGCCACATTTATTAATATCCCCTGTACACAACAGCTGCAATTTAGGAGACCAAAAGGAGAAACACTAAGAGGTAGTTCTAAATCTCTCTCCATCTCAACGCAATAAGTTCACCAGGGGGAAGTGTTCAAACCACCACCCAAGCGGTAGGAAGGAGCACTGAGCAATGTCTCATAAGAATGGGCATCGTCGTGACACGGTGATCGAAATTCCGAAGCCGATGAACTTCATTGGCGGGCTCGAGTTCTCCACCCTCACCTACACCGTGACCATGAAGAAGAAGATCGACGGGAACTGGGTCAAGCAGGACGTGGACCTGCTCCACAGGATCACCGGCTACGCCCCGAAAGGGTGCGTCATGGCAGTGATGGGCCCGAGCGGGGCGGGAAAGTCCACGTTACTGGATGGCCTGGCGGGGAGGATCGCGAGCGGGAGCCTCAAGGGCCGGGTCTCCTTGGATGGTATGGAGATGAGCCCTAGCTTGATCAAGAGGACCTCCGCTTACATAATGCAAGACGATAGGTTGTTCCCGATGCTCACTGTCTATGAGACACTCATGTTCGCCGCCGACTTCCGGCTGGGGTCGATCTCGACGGCAGACAAGATCCAAAGAGTGGAGAAGTTGATCGAGCAGCTCGGACTCTCGGTGAGTTTTGAGTACTGACCTCGAGCTTTTTCTAGCAGCATCGGAGGGTAAGACTGATTGTAAAATTTATTTACAAAATTGATGCACCGGATTTCTATTGAGTGCTTAAATAAGACTACTTATATAAACATAAGTTAGAATTTGTGGTTTTAACTTTTTATAAGGAGAAGATTGGATTTGCATCGAAGCATGCCTTGTCTAAGGACAAGTTCATTGTTTTCCCCAAGTAATTTGTGCGATCACTACGTTGATCACAGTCATCCCGGAACACCTACATAGGCGACGAGGGGACACGCGGGGTGTCCGGAGGGGAGCGCCGGAGGGTATCAATCGGCGTCGACATCATCCACGGGCCATCCCTACTCTTTCTCGATGAGCCGACCTCAGGCCTGGATTCGACCAGCGCCCACAGCGTGATCGAGAAGGTGCATGACATAGCTCGGTCCGGCAGCACCGTGATCCTCACCATCCACCAGCCCTCGTCGAGAATCCAACTCCTCCTCGACCATCTCATTATCCTGGCCCGTGGCCAGCTCATGTTCCAAGGATCGCCGAAGGACGTGACCCTCCACCTCGGCCGCATGGGCCGGAAAGTCCCGAAGGGCGAGAACTCGATAGAGCATCTCATCGACGTCATCCAAGAGTACGACCAATCTGAGTTCGGGGTCGAAGCTCTCGCCGAGTTCGCCAGGACGGGCATGAAACCCCCGCCGCTATCCGAGGAAGAGATGTCGATCTCGACGGTTGCACCCACCCCGCCCTCTCACCACCGCGATCAAAGGCATCGAGGGCACGATCAGAGCCACCACGACCACAGAAACGGCCGGCGGTTGCACTTACAAGCGAGCGTGCACTCTGCGAACGATGAGTTCGACCACAGCTTGAGAAGTACTTACAGTAATTCATCAATATCATGGACTCCTAGCCGCAGTGGAGTTATGCAGGCACTTGGGTTTACTCCTTCGATACAAAAGGGTGACTCAAAGAGGCAAGCTGCAATGAGGTACTAAACCATTTAATTGGATGAGATACGGCTACTTTTGCAATTCAAATATATTTTTCGCGCTGGTTTCGGACTCTTAAATTCGTTGAAATCTCGTACCTTAACCCTAAACTATACGACAGAAAATTATTTCTCCACTAATGTTTCTGCTTCAGTGTTTGGCAAAACTCATTCATCTCCATTATTCATTGGTTATACAGTGCATCTCTGGGAAGTTACTACGCAGATTCGAGTGAAATTCTCGGTGAGACGCCGACACCTCACAGCAGTGACTACACAGTGAATGAGAACGACTACTTGACCCCAAACATCGGCCCGAATGCCCTCCGATCTCACCAACATCTCGGCCCTAAGTTCGCGAACTCATTTTTCTCTGAGACCTGGATGCTCATGCGCCGCAATTTCAAGAACATTCAGCGGACCCCTGAGCTCTTCCTCTCGAGGCTTATGGTGCTCACCATCATGGGGGTCATGATGGCGACAATGTTCAAGAACCCGAAGGCGGACAACCAAGGGATCACGAACCGGCTCAGCTTCTTCATCTTCACTGTCTGCCTCTTCTTCTTCTCTTCCAATGACGCTGTCCCGGCCTTCATTCAAGAACGCTTCATCTTCGTCCGCGAGACCTCCCACAATGCCTACCGTGCCTCCTCCTATACAATCGCCGGCCTCATAACTTACCTGCCTTTCCTCGCAGTTCAGGCCGCGGTCTATGCTGGCATCGTTTGGAAAGCCCTAAAGCTGCGTGGGCCGTTCTTGTACTTCTTGCTCGTTCTCTATGTGTCGCTCCTCTCGACGAATTCGTTCGTGGTGTTTGTCAGCTCGGTCGTTCCCAACTACATACTCGGTTACGCGGCCGTCATTGCTTTCACCGCTCTGTTCTTCCTGTTTTGTGGGTACTTCTTGAATAGCCATGACATCCCGAGGTACTGGAAGTGGATGAACAAGATCTCGACAATGACTTATCCGTATGAGGGGCTATTGATGAACCAATACCAGACGAACGCGCCCTTTGGGACGAGCGTCACCCCTGAAGGACGCCCGCATAGCATCACCGGAAATGAAATTTTATCGGGACTCCGTATTTCGACAAATGAATCCGACAAGTGGAAGAATGTGCTGATCATGTTGGGTTGGGCGGTTCTATATAGGATCTTGTTCTACCTGGTACTTCGCTTCGCTTCCAAAAACCAAAGGAAATGATGATGGCGATGAGCATGAAACGAAGAGGAATTTTCGGACATGTAGTGCCGTTTTTTTCCCCCTTTTCTGCCGTAAACAAGGAAATATAGTGAAAGGTTCGGTAAACCATTTGATTACAAATTTCATACGTTCCAGGTGAAAAATTGTGGACGAAGTCGAAATTTTTGCATGAGAAATTTATTATTATTTTTTTGATAAGTTAAAAAGTATATTGATCAGAAAAACACGGTTAACAAACAAACCTTGATCGCACACCACAATGTGTCACAAAAAATGTAAGGGTAGCCTGACTAGAAAAAGAAGTTATTCACCAGTAATAGAAAGGCCCAAACAAGCGGCGTAAAGAACTGTGGGAAACAAAGCCAAAAGGAGAACCAAAACTAATCAAAATTTGAAACATTGATACCCCAGCTGGCTTGCATGCGACAGTTTCTAGGCGTGTTAACAATGGCCTTAAATGTCATTCCTTTATCCTTGACCACCTTCACGAGGTGTGCCTTAATGGCAGGTAAGAGGAAAATCTCGCTACGGAATAGTATGTAATTCCTTACGGTCTATATAATATAACATAGAGCACTGAATGAAAACCTAGCGGCACGCTGTGATTCCTATGGAATGAGTGTGCATTTATTTGACATGCAGTATTTCAATTTTTTTGTGATTTTCTTATTCATGTTTTTTACTTCGCTCTTCAACTTCACATGGGACTCGAGAGGGTCTATCAAGAGTTGCCGCTTGTTGACGGGTTTTATCGTCGTTCCTTGCCTTTACGCGCAAGTACTGTCCTCTGCCCAACAATTGAAGGTCCGAAAACTTCTTGTTCCTGATTGTATTTGATGACTAATATATTGCTTTGTTGGTATCTCTCATTCCCGAGCTAGATTGTGCTGCAATGCTTTGCTTTCGACGACGAAAGACAAAGCGGGTGTCGGAGGTCATAGAATCGTCAGTACCCTGAATGTGCCAAAATTAGGGATTACAGTCCATTACGGTATTGCTTGTTTTGTATGCTCCATAACCAAAGCTAATAAGCCTTCTGCAAACGACAGAGAACAAAAGTTTCTCCTCCCGATGTCTTGTATCTATCGTCCTAGTATTTGACAAAAGTATTAGCGTTAATCCACTCATCTCGGCGTGGTGTGCCCGACACATCAATGGTGATGGAGTAAAGATTGATGGTAGCGGATTCGAAGGGCAATTTATTTTTTTAATCTTTTAAACTTTTCAAAACTTATTTTGGAGGAACAATGTTCAAAGGCCTCTTAGGATTGGAGTGTAGGGTCGCCATCCAAAAGAAGACAAAAATGGAGATATTCCTTCTCTAACATTCTCTTTGGTTTTGCCTTTCTAATTTTCCTCTCTATTCCCCTACAAGCACATTGCCCCATGCCGGCCAGAAGTGTGGGTCAAGGCACTTGGGTTATAGGCTAAATCGGCTGACTTCCATTTCATACAATAACATGTTGGTGCATTAAAATTGGTGAGTCTAATGTGAATCTCACGGGTGTTTCGCTAGATATCAATCATCAAGATTCAACCGACTATGCTGATCGCTAATGAATAGATTTTAATGATGTTTGAGAAGAGATGGGTGGGAAGTATATGAATTGTCTTTTGACGAGCTGCAAATTGACCCGTCATGATTTGTACATCAACCATTTTCTTTGAAAATCACTTTCACGAAAAAAACATTTTCCTCCATCAAGAAATTATCCGCTGAACAAACGTACTCTTAAAATAACTAGTTTTTACAAAGCAGTCGTCCTTAGACAAGACTTCTTTGTTCCAACAAGAGCAAATGACGTGAATATGACGAAAAACATGCATAGAAATAACCTAAAAATTAACTTATGTCAATGGAAAATTGAGCTTCTCTATCCAAGCTTTCCCGTAGTTATTTGCACAGTTAGTTTCGGTGAGACTTCAACAAATGCCTGATGTCGATGACAAATCGTTACCTAAGGTCTGCTCTTGCGAGCCGCTCCATGGCAACGTTCACGTGGTCCATTGGGATAACCTCGATATCCGTGGTTATGCTGTGCTTTGCAGCAAAATCAATCATATCTTGCGTCCAATCCCTCCGATTATACTTCCTCCCACCATCTTCCCACCTGTCGTTATGATTCTTCGTTGGTTAATTTTTCTTCCCCTAAAAATTCAGAATTCTTTATTTAGTGCTCATTTATTTGTAATGATGAAGAAATTCAAAGTAGCACATACGAGTTCACGATTTTGATGCACACATTCCAGATTTGGGTAAAATGTATGCAGAGGCCCTGCATAACAATTTTAAAAATAGATTGTAATAAATGGTAATCTCCTTAAGTTGTATATTTACCCTTGAGGAGTGGGAAAACAAAGGTGCGTATGGTAACGCTCCAGAAAAAGTGTTTCTGTTTCCAAAGTGGAATACTTTGGGAACAGAAACGCGTATGGTAAAAAAGTGATCCAAAAGTGTTCCGAGAACACTTTTAAGAAACAAAAACACTTTTGGAGCAGAAATGAGAAACAAAAAAAACTTGCTTCTCTGTTTCCGGAACACTTTTTAGGAACACATTTGGAACATTTTTTTGAAAATAATTGGAAAAACTTTCTTGAAAGTAATTAAAAATAAAAATAATTAAAGAATAAAATAATTAAAATAAAAATAATTTTTTCGAAAAATAAAAAATAAGAAAGATTAAAAATCGAAATAATAAAAATCAAATAAATTAATTTTAAATAAAATGATTAAAAATAAAAAAAATAAATTTTTTCGAAATAATAAAAATAGAATATAGAAATCGAAATAATTAAAGAATAACAAATATTTTTTTGAAAAATAAAAAATAAAAAATATTAAAAAACTAAATAATTAAAATAAATAATGAAAAAATTAATTTAAAATAAAATGATTAAAAATAAAAAAAATAATTTTTTTTGAAATAATAAAAATAAAAATAATAAAAATTAATTTATTAATTAAAAATAAAAATATAAAAATAATTTTTTCGAAAAAATAAATAATAAAAATAAAAAATATTTTTTTTGAAAAAATAAAAAAATAAATTTTCCAAAAAATAAATAATTAAAATCAAAAAATTAAAAATAAAAAAATATTCTAAATAATAAAAATTAAATGAGAAATTGAATCATTTACAAATGGTATTTTTTTTTATTAAACGGTATTTACGTCAAAGTTGTATCCAAATATACTTTTCAATTATAGTTTATCAAACCGTATTTGTATTCAATTATATAATTATATGTTTATCTACTTGGAATCATTTATGTATGACTCATAATTGTAATTTTTTCTATCAATGGAAAACATATTTCATGTTTTCATTGCTCAATTCTAATTTATCTTCTCTTTTATTTTTTTTAATTATTGATCTCATCTATATTGAAAAAATTAGGAATAGAATTAAATGGAAAAATAGGAATATAATTTTTTTTGCAGTTAATAAATGCGTTTTTGTTCCGAGTACAAAAACTTTATGCAGTTATCAAACGCGTTGTTATTCCCTTTTTTGTTTCGAGAACAGAAACTTTATGCAGTTACCAAACACGTTTTTGTTCCCAGAAATCGTTGCCGGGAACAGAAACATAAAAAAGTGTTTATGTTCCAAAAGTTGTTCGGGGAACAGAAACGTTACCATACGCACCCCAAGTAGCTCAATGGGCTTATCTGAAACCAACCTTGACAAGCTTCCCACTAGTCTTCAAGAGATCCATCAACGGCAAGAGAGCATGCGTAGTTGAGATCGGTAATGCCATTTATTGAGCCCATTGCAGACTGTATCAGGAAAAAGTTCATGACATCAATTTACTTTAGGTGATCTTCACCCTAAGTAACATTAAGAAATCGGGTAAGTACACTACAAATGCCATAACTTTTGTAGGGCACTCACTTAAGTGCTATAATTTTTTTTTTTTCCGTTTTGAGTACCATATCAGAGAAAAATAGTTTACTTGAGTGCTACTTTTGGCAAACATCGTTCACTTAAGTGTCACTTCTGGCAAACCATCCTACGTTGACTTTTTATTATTTATTATTTATTTTTAGCAACATGTGGATTTTTTAAAATTTTTTAAAATTTTTTTGGAATTTTTTTCTAATTTTCTTTATTTCGATATATATATTTTATATTTATAAATATTTTAACGCCTTGGCTTGCGAGGGTCACCGGTAACCCTTGCCGGCCATGACTAGCTAGCCCTGGGGCGGAGAGCCCCTGGTAAGGTAATATCCAATGCTCAAGATAACTACTCTAGTGAGGTACTCAATTAATTGATCTGTTTAAGTGCAACGAGTAATTGTTAAATGGGTGGTTGGCACCTTCCATTTTGTGTATTTGCGGTTAATCAATGGGAATAAGAAGTGATCTTGAATGAAGCTTCTTGATGCTATTCTGTTTTTACTATTTTGTTACGAAATGGCTTTTGAACATAGGAATATGCTCGTCTTGATGTATTTACAGTTGGCTCTAGTTTTGGTCTAAAAGCAAATGACAGCTATCGGGTTTGACGAACTGAAAATCCTGGTTAATATGTTTTGTCTTTTTTGAGTAGGCGCTCATTAGTCGTTGATTCTAGGGGAGTAAAACTGGTCAGCATATTGTTCTGTCACCGAACATGATACAGTGAGTAAAGCATATTGTTCATTCACAGAACAAAAAACATGTGACCAGTTCAATAATTAAACCGCTTGAGAACTGGATTCGACTAGTGGGTATGGTTCTAGAACCAAGTGGTCCGGTTCCCAATTGTACAAAATGAAAACCGGGGCCGGTTCCCAATTTTTGGGTGAGACTGGACCTGACTGAAAACCGATCACCTTTACTTGTTGCCCTTGCCACCTCCACCTAGGACATGCTCCATGCTGCCTTTCCCCGCCGGTCTCAATTTGGAAACAATATTCCAAACAAGGTAACATCCCTCAACCAATTTCAATTACAACAGTTCTTTCCCTAAGTTGGAGTATTTCAATTCTAACTTTGATTCTTTGATACATTTAGACGTTATCCAATTAAGAGATTTTTATGCATGTAATCATTATAATCACTAATTTGAGCTGAAAAATTGTCGGAATTATTTTTTTTATTTTGTTATTTCATTTTGAATTTTGGTGAATATTGCTTCGTGGGGTTTGATATACTTTACGTTCTTTTAATTAAGTGCGCAAGTGTGAGAAAACTAATATATATATATATATATATATATATATATTGCATCGTATTTTGGGGTAGATTAATTTCCGAGTTAGAATTGAATGATTAGGAATTGTACAATAGTTTATGAAAATTTTCAATTTAGAATAGGATTTAATTTAAATTATTTCCTAATTTGAATTGGATAATCTCACACTTTAGATAGTTTTCACATTGTAAAGTTAGAAGAAAACCTATAAACAATGTGCATACCATATAGATTTAGTTGCATCGTTCTTGCCATGTCACCATGCGTACCACATCATTGCCATGTCATCAAAGATTTAGTTTCATAATTTGCATGTTTAGGGCCATTTTTAATTAGATTGCCTGTCATGTTAAATTAGTAGCATGCAAACAAAAATTAGGATTAAAATTGCATTACAAGCATTGCACATAGTTTAGTTTTTATAAGTAGAAAAAACAAAAAGAATTCATTAGAATTACATTGCATTTTGAAATCATGTTTAGGGCATGAATATGTTTTAATCAATATTTTAGAGCAATTAGGAAATTTTCTTAGTGAAGTTAGGCTTTGCTATTTCTAGTAGTTTATTTATCGTTTTGACTTTTTGGGTGTTACTTTATGGATGTGTACCTGCATTATCACCCATTTCATGCTAGTGGCTAGAGTTTAAAATTAACCAAGATTGCTTGCAAAATATTTTTGAAAATAAAGAAAAAGAGTATTGAAAGGGCATTAGATTAATCAAGCGTAATCAAGTTCCCAAATCTATTAAAAAACTGTAATCGATCTATAACAGATTAATGATGACTCTTAAATAAATTGAATGGCATATCAAATTAAAATTGATGCAAAAAACGCAATTGGTAGGGCTTGTGAGAGTACAAGCTAAACGTAAGCTTAGTAATCTATTAACTTTTCCTTGGGTGGTTCACTTCTAGGAAGGTTATGACACACATTAACGCCTCTCTTTTTTTAAAAAACATTAAAGAAATATCATGTCAATATTTGTTGTTAAATTAATTAGACGGAGTTAATGGAGCCGTTTGATTGTATTAATTTGACAAATTTTTGGACTTGGTTGCAGAAATACTAAAGTTTTAAGAGTCAATTACATTTTCACAGCAAGTTTTAGGATTTTTTGTATGCATATTATTGACAACGCTTAGGGTAAAAAACAATTTCAGGCAGAATTCTTGAAATAGAAATATCTGTGCACTAGTTAATGAATGCAAGAACTAAACAAAAACGTCGTACGTGTGGGCGCAAATCAACGCAGAGAGAGAGAGAGAACTTCACTTGAAAAAGCAATAGTATGAATCAATTCAACTGAAGTATCAAATGTAACAAACGATTGCTTTCTGTATACATCATAATCGAACCCCTACTCTACCTTCTTGAATAAGAACATCATCGACTCATCGCCGGAAAAGAATATTAAAACAGCTACGTCTAACCTAATCTTTTAAACATCACATGAATTTTGATAAAATGGTTCTCTGCGTGAACTCTGTACACAACTGGGGAAGTTCACTGAGTTCTCGGAGGGCCCTCCAAACGAATGTAGTCATACATGACACCTTCGAAGGGTGTCCTGGCCGATCGAGACTGACCGAGGTAGATGGAGTTCGTTCCCCTGTGCAGGCGAGAGCCGGGAACGTCAAAGCCGAACTTCCAGTACAGGCCGTGGATGCCGTGTCTGGCGATGGCGTTGTCATAGCCGAAGCGGCCCGTCGACAAGTGAGGTTCCTCGTTCGGATCGTTGACGCAGATCTTCAAAAGTTTCGAAATCGATTAGGCGTAACAACACTGATTTAGATAAATTATGATGATATATGCGGAGTTTAATCGGTTGTTGCTTCATACCGATATGCGAGACTGGGTCGCTGATGCCACTGCCATTTGAAGTCTGTAGGTCCCTCTAAAGTTCACATTTTGAAGATTAAAGTCGATCCTCCATGTTGTTGGCACGTATGTTGAATTTCCTATGTTCCTGTATTTAACGAAAATCACGTACACATTTATATTATATATGTATATAATTATATGTACAAATATACGTGTATTAAATATAGAAATAGTACCGAGTGACATGAGCGAAAAACCAGTCTCTGCGGTAGTCGTCGACGCCGACAGTGTAGACGAGATCGTTTTTAGGGTACAATTCCGAATACCGTTCCCATAGTCCGTATTGCCGGAACCTATAAAAAAAAAGGACAGAAAGAAAAGCATTCGATAAGCAGCTACAAAATCTAATAAATAAAAGAAGTCATTTTAAGGTTACTCGGAATAATTAACAAAAATGCTATACTTAAGTTTCGTGACTGAATTTTGTTTGGTATCGAATATTGTCAACATGTTAAAACACGCACTCATAAATTCCCATCAGACATTTGATTAATTACATCTGTATCCTCGATTTACGAAAAGATAGAAAGGCATAGCAGAAGCAATAAGGTCCACCTCTCTCCGGTGTCGTTTTTGAACACTTTATTCATTAACGATGGGTTTGGTAGGGGAACGTAGAATTCAGCTGCCGTTCGATCGGGGATGCCAATTTCCCACAACGTGGGACCAGATCTTGGAGGAATGAAAACCAGAGCACTCAGTTCGATATCAGCTCCTGCGCGTGAATGATTTCGACATTAGCTCGTGACCAAACTATAAAATTTAAAAAGGCCTTTTGGACCGGCTTGTTGAATCGAACGAAATTTGATGGAGTTTCTAACTCGATATCAAAATGTGATAATAGATTTTAGAATTTGATCGCGCATTTTCAAAGTTTTAGGACTCAATTGTATTTTCGTGACAAGTTTTAAGGCTTCGAATGCGCTTATCCCTATGAAAATTGGCTTGAAAAACCTAGAAATTGTACTATGCAAACGTCACGATAGAGTAATAGTTACCTGGCTTGACCGTGATATTCCTATGGTATCTGTAGTCTCCAATAAAACCGGGAACCCATGCATACAAACCGTAGACGCCTGGCCGGACGTTGTTAATTTCGAAAGACCCGTTGCCGTCCGCTCGAGTCCAGAATTGATAACCCTGAATTGAGAGGAGTAATATATAGAATTACCCCATGCTTATTGACCCCAAAATTAACCGAACGCTTTTTGGTAAATTTAATGAGGCATATCATTGAGATGAAAAGTAAATACCTTTGCGTCCGTTTGCCACGAGCCAATCTCCCCCGGTGGTGCCAACCCTACGTACGCCGAGTCCGCCGCCATGTCACCATTCTTTATGTATCTGGATCAAGAAATTTTTAACTGCTGTGCTTCAAGTGGAAGGACAATTTTTTAAACTTAAGAAATAGTTTAAACAACATACAAAATAAACGTGATAAATGCACGAATGGTTGTTGGTTCACACGATAAAGTTAGGAGATTTTCAAATTTACTCATTCAGCAAGAGTTTTTGAAATAATAATAATAATAATAATCATAGCATGGCGCCTAAGTTTCATCGAACATTTTTCCCTCACCGAAGAGAATTCTAATGCGAAATATGGCAACAAAGTAGTCAGGGAATCGAACCTGTCCCGAACCGATAGTTGACCGCTGACGGTTCCCCGTTCTGTGGCAGATGGGTAATCATCCGAATGAATGAAGTCGTAGGGCCAACTTACAGTTTCCGTCAACATCTAATCACATACGTCAAAAGTCATTAATTAAAAGGAAGAAAACTTGGTCATTCTGCAGGAATTACCAGGGTTTTAAGTAAACCAAAAGTTACTACCTGCCCCTTTGCGTCCACCCAAAGCTTCGATTCGTCTTCCTTGGGCGACACCGAGTTGACGTAGACCATGAAGGGTCCGTAAACCTTCTTCCACGCCTCTCCATTCCGGAAACTCATGTTCACGTCTTTCCCGGCGTAGTGGTTGCTATAAAACACCTGTCGAAATGAAAACCACGCGTTCATGTTAGGACAATTCGATAAGACTTTCAACGGGCGCCGAACGCGCTCAATATCTTTCAAAGTTCATCCGTTGCATCACTTGGTATCTACGAGTCGGGTAAGCCCGACCCGCAACCGAAGCCTCGCCGGGCCAGGCCGGGAGTCCATGTCCAGGTGGTTTGGAACTTTATCTCGTGTTAAGGGGAAAGAAGGGATGGTCACTCACGTTGAGAGTGGTCGGCCCGACGTGGGAAGTGAGGTCTTGCTTGACCGGCCCGGCGGTGTGCGACTCGTGACTGGGCGTGATCATCCAGAATCCCACCGGCGGATCGCTGCTGATCCATCCGTGCACCTTGTTCTCCTGGTTCTCGCATGAGTATTGGTACTTATCATCCACCTGAGGATGATGTTTGAGATGGGTGTCCAAGTTATAGACTTTTTTTTTTTTTGAAAATTTTTTGCGATGATTAAAATCAACGCATAAAACGAAAATGATGTAGTTCGAGTTTACCTCGCCTTCGAGCTCCAAATCGGACGGATTGGTCAAGAGCACTGCTTCTTTGTAGTCCAGTACGCGACCGGTCGCCCGATCTTCCGCCGTCGGCATAACCCTTTGCCTATCGTCCGATATAGCCATGTAGTGAAACCTAACAGAGAGTGACGCACAATAAAAGCCAATCAATAACCATGCGAAACGCTTCAGTCCCAATTAAATGAAAAAAAGGGCAAACCGAAAGTTAAAGGAACACGTAAAGGTTTTTCTAATGGGAAAAATGCCTTTTTAATCAGACAAACATTGCGAGACATATTGACGTGATATCATAATTTTTTATACGAGAAATGAGATCGGGGGTCCTTACTTTTGTCCATAAAGCTTGAAAACAATCCGGGCTTCTCCGATGTCCAAGTCGGGCCACCCCTTTGGGTGCTCAAATATCGCGTAACCATAGAGCCCTGAACTCCCCCGTCTCACTACAAATCTGCCCCCAAAAGTAGAATCGCAATCGAATATTAACGACACTTCAAAATCAGATTAATTAACCTTTTTCTTTTTATCCAAATTAAATGAGCTAAACGATGATGCTTCACTAGCCTCTTGTCGACGATGAGCGGGGCCAAGGACGAATCGGAAGAACGGCTCCATCTGCTGACGAACGACACCTCGACCACGTCGTCGGTGTTCGCTACCACCTTGAACGTTGTCCCCTCAATCCTGTCGAAACAATCCAAACATTTAAGTATCGTTTCCAGGTATGTTTATCGTACAAGCTTAAATTTAATAAATTGCACCAATCCAGGTTCCCCCTCAGAAATAGCAATATTCATATCGCCTCTAAACTGTAACTAGTTCTAGATACCACGCGGTGTATCTATCGAACCAGTCAACCTAATATGTTTTTCACCCTAATTTTAGTGTTTTGGACCGTGATTGGCGCTCACAGTGCGGCCTAATTTTAATCCTAGTGTCTTGACTAGCAATAATGAGCTGCTTTGAAAGTAATTAAGCCTTACCTCATATACGTACTGGCTTCCCCTGGCCGGTTCCACACAATGTCCCAGTACCTGAAATCATGAGTCAATAAAGAATTTTTTGAGGTCACAAGTCATATGTCGAGAAAAAATTCTTTTTTTTGGGGGGGGGGGGTTTCAAACAACATGGGAACTAAACTATGGTCCAAAAATGAGCATAAAAATAATAAAAATTTTTACAACCCAGATGAAAAATGACAACAAAAAAGTCTAGGTAGTTTCGGCAAGAAATCGACCGATAGGGAAAAAAGCACGAAATAACCTAATTTATCCTCGGTCAATGCTGACGTTCTCATAGACTATAGGAGAGAATGTTCCGATTATTATCATGGTCTGGGCGAATTAAATTGCCAAATTGACCACTCTTTGGTCAATTACTGCGGTCGAGCTTAGTCGGTCCAAAATGACATTATTAGCGACAACTTGTGAAAGAACAGCATTTGGTCCAATACGGAAAATAGACTTAGGTAGCTTCCAAGGACGAAAGTTCTTTGCCTTCACATACGCCTAACTGTTTTTATCGACGAATGGGAATTCTCGCGGAGTGATTGGCGTAATTTGCGTCTCTGAAATTGTGATACCACGTCGTGGAAAATAGATGCGTGGGAAATATAAGCTTCCAAATGAGGCAACTTGATGTAAAATGAGTAAGTCGAGTTAATTAATTTTCCATAATTACAAAAATCGTGATCCTTTTTCCCAATTAGAATATCCTTTTCATAAACAATTTAATTTGCACATTAACTGCATTAAGTTCTAAGGAAGTGAACATTTTCTTTTCCAAATGAAGATCTAAGAGGTTTTCCAAGATGACAATATTTACTGAAATTGACCAACAGGAATGAGAAATTAGTCCTGATAAATTAAGGAAGTGACATTAATTTTACGAGGATGAGAAGAGCAAAACAAAACCCCTAAAACACTGCGACAACAACGATGAAACGTGGTAATTGATAACAACGACAAAGTCAATGACCGTAAAGACCAAGGACTTCGACTGGCGCTATCACGACTCCTTGTTCTCATCAATATTGACAGAATAAATAGCATTTCGTTGTGATTTCTATTTTGATTTCCATTTTTGTATGAGTGAATATCCTTTTTTTTTCTTTTTTTTTTATGCTACTCCTTGCTAGGACTTCTTAATTGAGGAATATGTTTGCATGGCATTTGAATTTTGTAAATTGCAAATTGTCGATGCTTTTCTTTATGAAAAGAACGACTTAATTTAAGGAAGTGAAAGTGCATATTGATAGTTGGTACACACCCTCTATTGGTTTCTCTGTTGCGAGGCTCAAGGAGGTTATCGATCCCGTTGAACTTGATGCCCGTGACGTCCCCACCTGGATTTGAGAATGTCACCTCGACAATCCCATTGGCCATCACCACCTGAAAATTCCTCGCAAATTGTTATTCAATGAACAATTTGTTGAGCCTTAACAATTTGCTAGTAAAGGCTCAACGGATTCAATTTTAGTATTTGCACCGTTGATAAAACGCATCGATCCTAAAACTTTTAAATAATGTTGAGAAAAGGGATTGAAGATAAACATACATATAAACCCAGGGTATTTAAAATGATATCGTTTCATATGATTAAACCATATCTATATTATTAACCATTTTTTTTTCCTATGTCCAGAGTAATTTCCATTTTTGGGGAGTGTGTGTCTATATATATATTTTGTAGAATCACCTGATTATTATGCACCAGCAGCTGGACCCCAGGATACGTGTTTGCTCCAACTTCTCTGCAATAATAAGGTAAAAATTAGTTGTTTTTCACCCAACAGGTTCCATTTTTCAGCTGTTATATATATATATATATATATATATATATATATTCCCTCTTACGTCAAAATGTAAGAGAGTCGTCAACCAAACATCATCTCCCACTTTGACTTGCGACAACGAGATCAATAGACAAGACCTCAGAAAGGGTTTCTCTCTTCAATGACGTCTTAGAACAACGAGAAGCAGTTGGTCGATAGCAAGAACCTATGTGGAGCAGTTGAAGCAATGTCAAAGTTTGGTGCTCTTAATCTAGTATTTTCCGACGATGATTATTGTTCATCCCCGATAAGAAATGAAATAAATAAAATACATAAAGCTAGGAGTTAGGTTTTGCAAAGTAGGGTTTCGTCGTAATGCATGCAAACGATGGAAAGCTGAGCTGAAACCTTCTCCTTCGCATTCTGAGCAGCCTAGGGTTTATGGCTGACCCAATTGAGCATACCATTTAATGTGGTATAAGATCCTTTTGAGCTTTTGGCTTCGCTATTAAACATCGTATTAAGGGCACTAATCTTGATTCCCATTGAAGGAAAGTCATATGGTCTTCCCCTAAACAATACTTTGAAAAGTTGAATCGGGAATACAAGATTAACTCAATGCCTTCTGTTGTTTAACAGTATGATTAAGTTCATGATTTAATGATTTTCAATGCTCATAAATTCGCGAAAATGAAATCTTGGAAACGTCAAAAACCGTAGAGCGCTCGTAAATTCATTCTCTCTCTCTCTCTCTCTCATGCATGGAAACTGAAAACGTACGCCACAATGAAAATACCTTATTGTGGCGACACCGGAACAAGCCAAGAGCAAGAAGAGCCATCGAACTGCCATGTTCAACCACCCACGGAGCAATCCCCGACACTGCCGGAAACCCATCTCCTCCATAGTCGTCCGCACACAAAAAAATCACCCGCGAATCCAAATCTAACGTAGACTCACAATCAAGAGCTGGCCTTCTGCAGAATCGGAAATAGAGAGAGAAGTAATGACGGTTTCTTCAGAAGATAACCTTCAGAGAGGAGGGGAAAAAAAAAAAAACAGAGAAGGCTATCTTTCCAATATGAGCAATTTGGACATACCTTTGTTTATATACCGTTTTGCATAAATTGTGTACAAAACGACCGCTTGAACACAGAGGCAAACATATCAGGATAACCTTCGACCCCGCAACTACGTTGCCCCATTTATAGTGCATGGTGAAGCAGATGTGTGTGGTTGAACAAGGACTTGTCTTAACTCCAAATGTCGTTGTTTTTTGGCAGGGTTAGGACTACAACTTTATTTTTTCCCCTTCCATTCTTGGTATGTATCTGTGTCCAAGCTGGGTATGCAGTCGTAACGGGTGCGAAGTTCCCAAATTGCCCCTTGATTATTCAAGGTCTCCGAGCCTTTATAGGGCTAATGACGAAGGATAGTACTGTCCTCGAGAATTATAGTTAGGCTACAGCGTGAAAAAATTCCGTGGAAGGTTCACTTAGTCCAAATTGAATATTGTATATGAATGTGTTATGGGTTCTTGCCAAATGTTTGACAAGTTCGTATTCGCTTTTTCCTCTCTGCAGTAGAGAAAAATTCTCGCTAAGAAAAGTCCGACATTCGAAGTATTTGACGCAGGTTCCGTTGCTCTCTGGTATTCTGGGTCTTTTTGCCGTTTTTGTCACGGTTGATATATTCACGTTTTGTTCTGCTGCGTATAGAACCAAACGAAAATATCCATCTCAAATTAACGTGGGTGTTCATTCATGGACCATGTCTTTTAATGTCCTGCGAAATATTTCAGATCTCGAGTAGGGTAATACAGAATTATTCACCTAAATACGAACGACCTCGACCAGGTTGAAACTCTTTGCTGGATGTTTAGATGAGAAAATTGTCCAGAAAGTTGTAAACCTATTGTAGGAGCTTATTCCCTCGTAAACATTTCACTTGTGCCAATTTAATTGTCAATTTAATCCTAAACATTTTAATTTTGCAATATCATAATTTGTCAATTTAGCCTTAAATTTTTTTTTAATCATTCGTCAGTTTAGTCCTTCCAGTCAATTATCCAAATAATAGGTTTATGACTAAATTGGTGCAATTGAAACGTTTATGACTAAATTGACAAATCATCAAAAAGTTTAGGACTACATTGACACAACCGAAACGTTTAGGTAAAATTGATCGTCATACAATTGGTCTAGGACTTTTTGAGCAATTATCCGATGTTTAGATCCTCTTTTCTTTCGGAATCTTGTCTTAGTTTTACATTGCCATTGTCCAAATGTTGTTTATGACAATCAGTCTTATAATTAGATTGCTTAAAATTCACTTGTTAAAGGAAGGAACCGTATGTATCATTGTCTACAGCCCTTCGTGTGGAAAGTTCCTCTTACTTCATCGGCGACTCTTGGTATTGACGGGGACGGAAATATTCATGGACGAATTTACGTGGTGGGTAAACTATATGCTAGTAATTATTGTTAATATTTCCTCGCTGAGATGCTACCCCCACGCTAATTTTGAGTGGCGTTTCTCCTTCGTAAGCAACTATCACGAGCAACTCTTACGTGCTCCCGATGCATGTGACCACAACTCGCGCCCGCCATTAGATAGCGAGATCCAACGGGATGACCGACATCCAACGGTGCATGTTAATTGGGAAAATTGTTTATATAAACCTACTGCACTTTTGCCAATTCAATCATAAACATTTTAATTTTTCTTATTGGGTCAAAACCTATTCACATCTTACCAATTGAGTCCGTCCGGTTAATTTTGACTATAAATCACTAATGTAGACGCCAAAAATGCCATATAGGATGATCGGGGCTGATGTGGACAATTATTAATATTACTTTAATATTTTTAAAAAAGATTTTTTATTAATTTTTTTTTATTTTTTACTTGTTTTTTTCTTATCTCCTATTTTCTTTTTCTTTTTTTTTGGTTCAAGGCCGTTGGTCACTAAGGGTTGGCGACCTCCGCCAACCTCTAGGTGAGGGCTATGGTGAGGGATTGGGCGAAGGCCACCATGCCCTCGCCTTGCCATATTTGGCGGGGGCATCGCGAGCCCTATCTCGCCCTTGCTGTGGCACACTAACGGCTCGCCTGCCACAGCGAGAGCTCGCGAGCCCTCACCAACTCAAGCAAGGGCCGTGACCCTTGCCCTCGATCGACAAGGGCTTTATGGCCCCCTTGCCCAGTGGTTGGCAGCCCGATCAACCTTTGAACAAAAAACAAGAATAAAAAATTTGAAAAAGCATTAAAATTTATCAATAGCTGTTCACGTCAGCGTTGATTGTCCTACGTGGCACTTTCAATATCTACGTCAATGATTTTCAATCAAAATTGGCTATATGGACTCAATTGACAAAACTTTCTAAAGCTTTAGGGCAATTGAAAAAATTAAAAAGTTTAGGACCGAATTGACAAAATTCCAATAAGTTTAGGATTTTTTGGACAGCTGTCCCATATGAGTTGCCTTTGTAGATGCATTTGGACTAACAACCTTTTCGGAGTAAGTCTTACATGCTTCGGATAGACTTACATGAAGAAGTGCATGAGGAACTATATGTTAGTTGGCATCACACATGCATGTGGAGTATGCAATTCACGCCCGCCATTAGAGCAAGTACATATGGACCAACATGTTTGCTTCACACATGCATGTGGAGTACGCGATTCACAGCCGCCATTAGAGCAAGTACATGAGGACCAACACGTTGGCTTCACACATGCATGTGGAACATCCAAGAATTTTTCGATTCATAGAAGGCTGCTCGATTGATGACTCTACCCAACTTCATCGTCAACTAGTTTATCATACTTGTTTTTTTTTTCTCAATCAGTAGCACCAAATTCTTTTTGTAGGTTGTTTTAAGTTATAAACAAATGTATACTTAAAGTATATAACATCATTAATCGTATTGTGAATCGGTTTATACCCTAACAATATACCATCGATCGGATTAAATTCATTGAACTTGATGAGATAGCTATTCCTTAAACTAAAAAAAAAAAAAAATTCAAATAAGGGCATGAAGTGCATTCATTTTTTCAAATAAAGGCAAGTAGTGGACTTTATTTCAAAATACCTTACAAATTGCCCTCTACAAAATAAGTAGAATCCAACTTGCAAATGTTAGATTTGTGTTTATTCAATTTCTTTCTATTTTCTTGATACGAATGGTATAGAGGAAGCGAATCTAGGCATGCACCGCCAACTGACAACATAGTAATTACTAGAGAAGGAATTTCTAGTATGTGCTCATCATTGACAATGATATAAGATTCAGTGATCTGTGGTCGATTATTTTGCTTGATTGATCCGTTCTTGTGGAGCAATTGTGTGCTTAACCTTACCGGTACTTGGTTGATCTTCCTTATTTTCTAGATTTGGCTTTGTTTTGTAGTATATTGGGCTTTGCTTTGTTTCGATTTGCTTTGCTATGACTCTATGTACTTCTCATATATCCTTTTGAGCAATGGATACAATTTTCTTTTCATTAAAAAATTAAAAAGATCCTGAATATATTCACTGACAAATTAATTAGAGGCATGGGGATCCTTGTTGATAGATATAAACGAGATATAGGGGAAGATCTGCTATCTCTAATTCGAGTCCAATCTACCCAAAAACAAGAATTGAAACTGAAAAAAAACCCGCACACACATTTGAACATTTGGTTTATACACACAAACTCACACGTTTGGTATATACCCATTTTAACATTTGTGTGTGTGTGTCTATATATATATGTATATTAAAATGGGTATATACCAAACAAAAAGAATTCAAATAATTAGGCTTGATGAGGATATCCCCCAGACGAGTTTTGCTAGTTTAGAACCATTATCGCTGTGAACGCCTTAACCTCCTTGGTGTTCATGAATATCGCCAACTTGGGACCGGTTTGCTATACCCCCATTCACGTCTTGGCCCTTGGGTCTAGTGGGGCTAGACTGAACCGTTTGATGACAATGTTCTTTACCCGGCAGCTGGGTTGAACTGCCGAATCCTTCTAGTTGGTTGAGTTCCACTGCAATTCTATTACGAGAACAAACCGTAATTGTCCGTTCAAACAGTATCCATTGGTTCAGATATGTGTTTGATCTCGTTCCATACTTCCCTTGTAACAACTTGTTCGGAACTCCATGTTCAAATCTCAACATAATTTCATTAACATTAACAAGATCACATCCCTCCGATCGGACGAACTATGTGCAAATAAGATTGAGGGGCTAGGTTCTTCATAAATGGCCATTGGTACTTCTACTGGATGTAGAGAATTGTGTAATTGCTGTCTGAAAACGGAAAGTTAGGAAGGGTATCGAATAGTGACTTTCTTTTTGTATTGCGAGCTTGTATGCGTGCTTCCAAAACTACTTGATTAACCATGGAACCTTGTGCATTTTGCCAAGACTATCTTGAAGTTCCTCTACTGAATTACAATACATTACGAAATTCCTTTCTTGAGATCATCAAGAGAGAACCTATACTCGAGCTCATTGACATACATAGTTAAACTCACTTTTACTTCAAATGATTAAGCCAATGAGTTTTGGCTCGATGGTAGCTATAGTGAAGCCAATGAGCTTTGGTTCGATTGCATCTATAGTTGAGCCAAAATCATATCAATTTCACATGTCCGCCTCATTAGCATATGCGAGTGTTTGGCAAACAAGATTTTCTTAGTGATAAAGCCCATGAGAAGAAGCTATTCAGGTTAAATGACATGGACCATGAGAAAGGAGAGTGGAATCCGAATTCTAGAATCCGTATTAAATCAAAGTCCACCGTTTCCATTTTCAGGGTGGGCGTACTTGATTAGGGCAATTTTTCAGTTTATGGAGTGTAGTTCGCTCGTTCAAATTTGGTCAATTGTGTAATTGCTTTTGGCCATGATCATCTGTATAAGTCAAATTTCAAGACTTAACCAGTTTATGAACTTATAGGGTATTGGCGTGACGTTTCATGTAACGGGACCTTGCGCAAGTGCCATTAGCTATTAAATAAAATAGAATTTTCTCCCGTTTCGAAAGGGTTATCCTGACGTTACAAATATTAAAGTCGTTCATCTCCATTTTACTTCAAAAGGCATTAGATAAAATAACCTTCATATAAGCATGGAAAGCGAAGTCAAATCACATAAAAATACTCATGAGGACTCTCTCTCTCTCTCTCTCTCTCTCTCTCTCTCTCTCTCTCTCTCTCTCTCAAGCCAATTGCCTCCAAGTGATTTGGTCGAACAGTCTTCTGTGTAGCTGTCGAAATGTCCTTCTTTGAAGTCCACATTTCAAGCTTAGGATAGACAGGACTCTGACCAAAAGCAGCTGGACTTTCGTAGACAGCGGTCCGACCTGCGAAAAGCCCAACAGCGGCAACTTTGTGAAACGTGAAAAACGCCATTAAAACACGCCAAACATTCAATCTACGGAAAGGAAGCAACACATATCTCTGCCGCCCCCACACAGCTGGCCGTAAGGCCAGAACTCCACTAGAAACATCACAGGCCAAAAAGAAAATGTGATCCACAACATGACTCTCCAGCAGTTGAACTGTCGATGCCAATCTTCAACTTTCTCTTGGTCGAAAAGCAAAAATCAAATCAACTTCCTCATTCTGGTCTTCTGTTTGTTAAGAGTTGGCCTTTTTAAGCTAGCCATGCTGCAAAACTAAGCGTGGAAATAGATGGTGTGGACCGGAATATAGCTTACACCCATTTGGCGATTGATGCAGTTTTTACGTAACGAAATTTCAATGTTTCGCACCTCCGGATGAGGTAGGCACGGCAATTTTTGACCTTGTCACTAAATTTGGTTTCTCCGTCATCAGGATATGAAAATTATCTCTAACGGCATTGCGCAGAAGCAAGCGATTGAATAATAAATAAACATAACAAGAAAATAAATTAGACTTAAGATGTACATGATTCAGTCATAAAAATTAACGTCCACGGAAATTTCACTATAGATCAAGCCATACATGGAGATTACAAACCACACTCGAGTCATTTAAATGCTTTCATTATTTCTCAACTTTAATTATGTCCAATAACTCACACAGTGTTTAGCCCCATAATTCCTCACGAAATAATATCTCAATCTTAATAAGGAATTATTAACACTCGGTCTGTTGGATGCAATTTGTGAACACCACCAAGCTTTGAACACCAAATTGTATATTATGGTATCAAGCTTCACGAGAAGTCCTCTACACGTTAACTTCGTAAAAAGACAAACCACAATGTATATACCTTTTGGAACCCACCGCCTGAGGAAGTCCTAGGTAGACCAAACCAAGAAGAAACCTTAATCTTGGACTTCCCTTCTTTAGTTTGTTGTTATCCCGACCGAAGTAAACACGGAAACAATTTCCATAAGATTCGGCTATGTAATATTCGCCTTTAAACTTTTATACTTATCTTCCCTTTGTAGATTTCAATAGCTCGAGATATAAAATTCTGAGGATTTCAAAATAGATTTCATCAAATAAACAAAAAAGGAATATCCAATTCGGAGTATTCATATTTTTCGTTTTGAGCTCAAACTCGAGATATATTTTTAACAATATTCACCTTGGCTCGACGATTGAGCCAAGTCACAATCGCTTGGTTGAAAATTGAAACTTCGCTACTACTGTCCCATAGCCCCAATGGGCTTAACTGCCACAAACGTCTTTCAAGTCCAAGTCGTGCTTGAACTTCATCATAACTAAGGACCTCATTAGAACATTAATTGCACATGCACCTTTAACTACTCTACAAGGACTTTTTGATAGATATTGCATCAGATAGACCTTGTTGATCGTAGAGGACTTCTTGTACATGTCCAAAAGGCATTCATTAAGCTCGCAGTGGTCTTCTCTTTCATGATATTAAATGCGATGTTATAAGCCAACGTTAGCCGAATGACACCCATCATTCATCTATCTAGCAATTCCCAATCAGTTTGCTCCATCGACTTTGGTTTTTCCCCAGACAAGGGCAAGTGCAAATTCATCCGATATAGATAATCTTCAATCTGCATTTTTCAGAAAATCAAAATTCTTCCCATCAAATCTACCAATTTTCACTTTACCTTTTTCTGTCGACATCAATTCGCTTCAACTCAAGCAAGCCTGGCTCTGATACCAATTGTTGCGCGAGAGCAAGCGATCGAATAATAAATAGACATAACATGAAAATAAATTAGACACCAGATGTATGTGGTTCGGTCATAGAGACATATTTTCACAAGAAGAGCATCAATGAATTCAACTATAGATCAAACAATACGTTTTTGCTTAATTCATGAACCATTGATGACCACTCTTTTGCCAGATAGCTGTTGTGCATGGATATTGGCTCATTATTTTAGTGACGCAAGCGTTTTTTCAATTTTCTGTTTTGTTGTGGCCGCTAGGCATTTCGAATTTCGATTCCTGTACTTGGGTTGCAAGAAATGTATTGATTCAGGTCGAGGCAAGTTTTTAACGGGCCGAAACTGAGCGGCAAAACTTGCCATCGTCTTAGTAGTTCCTTTCCTATGAGTCTTGAACAACAACAGCAAAAGCAGATTCACGAAGTATGTTTCCACAAATGACCTCTCCTTGACGTAATTAGAAATGCATGCACCGAATTGGGACAGAATGAAGTAAAATCCAAACAAATTCGTCAAATAAATAGGGCGCTTGTATACCGTTGTCTGGTTGTGGATGGGGAAAAGGAACGAATTGACATTTGACCTGCTGATAAGAATCAAAAGAGACGAAAAACCTGAGGTAGTTTCGCTCCTGGAAGCTTGGGACAGGAAAAATGTGGGCATTCAAGACTCTTTCAACTAACAGTCATATTTCGCCACCTCTTTTGAAGGAAGAAAGAAGCCAAATTTGACGTGCTCGACAGAGTATCCACATATCAGCTCAGCACAAAGTCTGAGCTTAGGTTTCAATAAGTTATCAGCTTGTGGAAAATGGAAGCTGAAAAGATCATTTCACCCGCTCATGTGGTCATTTCTATTCTAATGGAGACAAAAGAGGATACGTAAAGCCTTTGAACACGATGCACCTGACCAAATCAGGACCACCCCATGCATCCTGAAGCTCTCTAACCACGCTTTCGGATTACTAATCAGCACCTTGTTCCTTGGTTGTTGTGACTGCGGACCATGACCTTAACATCCTCCAAAACCCTTTGAAAGAGAACTCGTTCGGTATATCCAGTGGCAATGCCTCACCTCCGCATCCCAACCCCGACACTCTCAAATGGTAAGGTGAGTCCCTTGTGACCATCAATTAAGTCCTTTATGCTGGGGTGCCAGAAGGGCAGTGTAGTATCGTGGAAGCGTTTCAAGACCAGATCGAACGTAAGGCTCGCTTCAAGATCATTGTAGCACCACACTGCAATCACACCTCCTAGCTTCCGGAGCAGACGGTACACAAGGGAGTAGAAATAGGGGGAGCTTGAGCCACGGTGATCAAATCTGTTGAATTTTCTCCTCCCATTAAGGTCATGATTTCGGCCTTGGAGATGTGTATTAGGGTGTGGATGAAGCGGAACATTAAATGCTGCATCATACATTTTATCTGGGCCACACTCACATCAGTGGCGATCACTTGGTCATAGTGCTCAGCTACCTACTTTACAAGGAAATGTATGGCATATGAATTGAGACGTACGTGACCAACAATCTGGTATTAATGAAAGAAATTGAGATTGGCGAAAGATCTATCATCAAAAAGCAAAGAGAAGGGAAGAGAAGCACATTTGGAAAAGAAAACAAAAGGGGCAAGAAGCTTGGGAGACATGAGCACTTGGCAAGATATGCAATCTAGATTCATATACCGGTGAAGGCCCTTATCGATCCCCTTCAAGTTGTTGATTGGTTTATTCATTGGCGATTTATGTTCTGATCAAGGTTTGTTCTCGCCGAAAGCTCCGACGGACGAACTAACCTCTCCTAATAGTCACAGTCAAGCAGTACATAAGCTCTCCATCGATAAATTAAAAAGCTAATATATTAAACTTCAAATAGCTCAGTGCAAGAAGGCACCTTGCTCTCTCAGTTTACTCAAAACTTGATGTAATAGATGATCTCTCGAGGAGTTCACACCCAAACATAAACACCAAATTTCGAACGAGGAAACCGACAGATTTAACAAATCAGAAGTCCTAACCAGGTTTTGGACATGCATGTAATCGAAGAAGATATGCGCTGCTGGTGAGCTGGGGGCGAATTGCTCCCCTACTTCGCGGACATCTTTCAGACAAACGCCTTTCTGAGAAATTTTTTGAGAGAGCGTCTCCACTTCACAGGACGTTTTGGAATTTTCCATCCTGCTTTTGCCGCCTCTGTTTTGCTCTCTCTCTTCTTCTCTTTATTTTCCTGGTCCTGCGGAAGGAAATAACGAGATGTGCTGCGCTCTCTCTGTGTTGCAGAAATAGAAAGCAAATAAAGCGGAACAAACGGTGATGATCTATGAATAGGAAGAAGGTGCACCTGTTCCAATAGAAGATCCCCTGTTTCTGTTTCAGAATCTTCAATTTCATAGTGCGACTCTCGTATTGGACGGTTCAGAATACGCTCTCTGTAATACCCCATAGTGAAGGCCCTAAACGGATGGCCAGCGCCGTACTGCCGGCAAATCGATATACTTATCCAGCAACTATCTGATATTCTTGAGCTTGCTGCACCAAAAATACCTTTATTTGCATTGCGCGCACGCAGCCGCAAATCTCGCAGAAACTCTAACCCGTCAATGCCCTCGACATGCTGCAGGCTCTCGCACCCTCCAATGTTTAAACGCCCCAACTTCTTCAAGTTTGACAAGCCAAATATACATTTCAACGAAATGCAATTTTCAACAGAAAATTCCCGCAATGATTCCAACGTTGAGACAAATCGAATCTCATGTAGCTCTGGGCACCTACACAGCTGGAGTTTTTCAAGCATGATTAGGGAGCTTGAGATAAGGAACACTCTCCTCCCACCATGAGTCAACTCGGGAGCTTGTAGCTCATTGTACCCTGCCTCCTCCGACGACAGACAAACCAACCTCTCCAAAGATTTGCATTCAGTAATAGATAAGCTCTCCATCGATAGCAAGACACCGAGAAATTGAACTTCAACTAGCTTGTTGCAAGATTCCACATCGGCTTTTCTTAGTTTTCTCAAACTCGATGTAATTGATATTCTGGTGACTAGTTCACAACTTGTGATAGTCAAACTTTCCAACTGAGGAAGCCCATCGAGATCTGCTTGTTTCACTTGAGTGTTGTCAAGCTTTAGAACTCTCAAGTTTGACGGAAGTTGTTTCAACATTTGCATGTCTACTCTATAGAGAGTGAGTACTTCCAGCGTAGAAAGGGAAGCCCACTCTGTAGACATTGCGCAGCCATTTGAAAGGCACAAGTGATGCTTCCTCAGTTTGGATAGCCTCCCAATCCATAGCAAGTCGGAAGGTTGAATTACGATTGAGTTATTATTACCTTCAGAGGCATCGGATAGGAGCAATTCGACTAGATTAGTAAGGTTTGAGAGGTCGGGGACAGTCTGCAGCGAGCGAGATCTAAGCTGTAGAGTGGTCAAACTTCGAGGGAGCTTCGGCAACTCTCGGATCTTATGACAATGATCTAAGTCCAGTGTTCGAAGGCGGCAAAGCTTGCTCATTGTACCAGGCAATTTCACTATGTCTGTGCGTGATACATTAAGAGACGACAGCCTTTGTAGTCTTCCAATGGATTCCGGCAATCTTGTGATGCCCGTGGATGATACATCCAGCTTCGTCAATGACTCTAATTTCGAAAATGAGTCGGGCAGTTCCCTCAAGCTCCCGCAACGCTTAAGAGAGAGGTGCTGAAGATTCTTTAGTTCGCCAATTTGTTCAGGCAATTTTTCAAGTGCCTCACAAAACTCGACACTCAAGTCAGTCAGCCCCGTCAATTTCCCAATAGAGCAATGAATTCCTTTCAAAAATTTGCAAGAAGAAATAGTGAGAACCTTCAATTTCCTTGCTCCCTACAAAAGCCAATGAAACATCAGGATGAAGTATTAGATGTCTGTACAACATATAAATATAGATTTAGGCTCCCAACTTATATCTTTTGTCATTTGATCTTCTCACTAAATAAGAAAATCAGACTGTACATTCATTAAAAATTGTCCTTCATTGAATGAGAGAATTAGACTGAGGGGGATTCTAACATACCTGGATTAGGCTCCTGACCGCGTCTTTTGTAAACCCATCACCATCAATCTCCATCACAACCAGGTTTTCTAGATGCAAATTGGTTGCCATAGGAAAGTTGCTGTTTATATAATAGAAATGCAAATTGATCCATCTCAACTCCGACAGACAGCCCGTGAAGTCACCTTGGAGGGCCATGTAGTCCAACCACAGCAACCGAAGATGTGGGCACCGTTTCATTTGCTCCGCAGTGAGGTTGGCTCTAGGATACCATGCTGTTAAATTGAGAGATTGAACACATTCGTTGATCTGCCAATGACATTGAGGAGCAGGAGCAGGAATTTGTCAGTATCCCACAAATTTATTTCGTCTAAGAGAAGGAAAAATGAAACAGGTGAGTAGCTCCCTGTTCAGAAACGTTATTCCTCAATTCAGAACAGAACAATTCAAATTTGGTCGTACTTTACCTCTGTTGATCTAAATCCGTGGGAGATGGATTCATCACCCCACAACCTGCTATGCTCTTGATTAGCAATTGCTCTTCCAAGATCTCTAAACTGGTCATGCATCCAAAACCTATTATTAGCTAAAACCTTTATCATGCACCTATTAATGAGGACATCAATAGCAGATGTTGGGCTAAACCCACAATCTTTCCGCATGTAGATGGGATTGGTCCTATCAGAACGAATGAAAAGGCATGCAACATTGAGAAATATCTGTTGTTGACCTGGTTTCAAGGTATTATAGGTAATCCTTAGCTTTCCCAACACATCTTCATGAGGTGTTTTCCTTAACTCCTCTAGCATCTCTTCCCATATTTCAATGTCTTCCCGACCAAAAAGCGATGAGCCTATTGCTTGAAGAGCCAATGGGAGTCCACCTGCAGTAGAGACAATGTCTTTCGAAAGAGTCTTGTAATCCGGTGGAGGAGAGTTATTATCGAAGGCATGCCTACTAAAAAGTTGAAGTGGTCTTTGTTGCTCAACCCCTTTATTTCATAGGACAGGATTTCATACTTAGCTCCCCTGATAGACAGAACCCCGTTATCCCTAGTGGTAACAAGTATCCTAGTACCAGGATACAAAGAACTCTTTCCAATTACATTTTGGATTTGGTTGACGTCATCTACATCATCCAAAACAATCAGTACCTTCTTGTTGCGAATCGTATCTCCAATAGCTTTGATACCATCATCAATGTTAACAATGTTGCGAGCCCCTCTAGAATTAGAGATATCGGACAATAATTGTTCTTGTAGCTTGATTAAGCCCTTGGTTTTTGCTGTTTCCCTTACATCATCAAGAAAGCTACAGTTTTTTCCAAATCGAGGACATGATTGGTTGAAGATTTTTTTGGCAAGTGTTGTTTTACCCATGCCGCCCATCCCGCAAATTCCAATAAGCTGAACACCACCAGAGTCGATGTCTAGTAAATTAGTTATGGCTGCCATTCGATCCTCCATTCCAACTAAATCTTTAGTGACTTCTCTCTGTCTTGTCTTGAGCGTATCCACAACCTCGTTAACAACTGACTTGTTTAGATCCCCATCACTGCCACAAAGTCGAACAGATTCGATCGAGAAAAAGTAACGAATTCATTTCCTTGCATGTTGACCAACCATATACAAAGTCCACTAATATCAATCTAATTATCTTAAACATTGTCCCCATGGAAACGTTAAAGTTAGGGACGAATGACATAATCATAATATGTAGTGTTGTGCTATGAGATCGACAATTCTTGCGCAAAAACAATTCAAAGGTATGGACATTTGTCCTTATTTTTATGAGGTAACTATTTTTTTTTTTCCCTTTTTTGGGGTGGGTCAGGCGGCAGCAACAATCTATACAGTAAAAAAGGGCACGAATTGAAACGGGACTCGAATATGATGTACTAAAGACTTGATTAAAATACATCGTTACCCCCAAAAATTCAGGAACATGCTAAATTACAAGCATGGACATCCATTACAAGTTTAAGTTGAAGGAACAGAGGAAGAGAAATGTTTGATCTTTCAATCAAGTATAATAATTAAAATACAAATGTGTAATGAGTTACAGCAATATGAGATTAACTTATTTCCTTTGAGGTGGAAAAGAACCTTAAAAATGCAACTGCATTCAGTTGCACAATCAAGTACCCTGACATACGTTAGAAATCTTAATATACAGGTGGATCGAGTTACTGTAAAAATGTTGAAGCAAAGCCAAATTTTTATCATGTAAAAAAAATTGGATATCTCATGATATCAAAAATAAAAATAAAAACAAAAGAAGAACTTGAGATTTTCTGTTTCAATTTGTGGAAATTATAGTGGAAGTATAATTTTTGCATATTCACAGTTAGATGGTTACCCTGTATAATTCTGTAGATCCAACCCGCTGATGCCACCAACTTTTCTGAGAGCCTGCTGCCACGTCTCTATATCCTCGGAGCTGAACTTCTTTGTCAAATTCAGTATGTCATTATTGTACAATTGGGTTCTCAATTTCACATCATCAGGTTTCACATTATAAAAGATGGGCAATATCACCTTCTTATTCCCATCTTCTTCAGGTTCATAGATGTTCTCCACCATCTTTGCAAGCTCTCGAAGGCACCAGTGACTCGAAGCATAGCTCGGGGAGAAGATGGGTATGTAGAGCCTAGAGTCATCGATCGCTCGAAGAAGGTTGCCCCCAATTCTTTCGCCCGGCCGAAGCTCTTCATTATCAATGAAGACGTGAATCCCAGCCTCAACCAAGGCATTATAAAGGGTGTCGGTGAATCCACGGCGAGTATCCTTCCCTCTAAAACTCAAGAACACCTGATACTCACCTCCTAATGGATTGTTAGTGCACGTTCCTGTCTCTGAGATCGCCATAGGAGCTCACTTCACACTTGGCTGGGTCAGCGCACAGCCAACCCCCCCTCTCTTCTCTTCTCTTCTCTCTCTCTAACAGGCACTTTGAAATACCTTTTCAGCTAGCACATTGCACCGGCTGTAGGCAAATTCGCAAGAAGCCGAAGATGTTTTGCACATCTAGATACGAGTCAGTGACTTTAATATTGCAGTCATGACTGTTGAAATACTATTAATTTGAAAAAAAAGTTGAGATATGAGCCAACTACCAGTCGATTGGGGAAATAAAAATGACTTAGCTGACCAATAATTTGGCATATTCAAATCTAATATGCAGTCAATGCGAATGGGTTCAGACATCAGCAACAATTGGTAATGCATTATTTCCGACTTGGAGAGAAGTGGCCTTATTATAACAATGTGAAACATCGACCACCGCATCATAACTTAGACATGCTATAGCAACGTCAAGGATTCGTATTTAGACAATTATTACGTTTCACATTAGCTGGAAAGTTGCCTATACGTGCCTTGCCTTTGAAAAACGCGTATAGGCAATTTCCTAGCTATATGAAGCGTAATAATTATCTAATAAGAATGCTTGACGTATAGGGAACTTCCTAGCAGGTGTCGCTGCCATTAGTCAATAAAATCGGTGAATTTTAAAAAACATTTGCCTTTAAACACGCTTATAGGCAACTTCCCAGTAGGTGCAGCTATCATTAGTCAATAAAATCGATGAATTTTAAAAATACAAGGTGTAGACCAAATAAGACGGAGATAGTCGTGTACCTTTTCACACGCCTAATAAAAAGAAAAAAAAAATACACCACCAAAGTACTGCCTTTTATTAGGATTGATTAGATTTAACTACTCAAATTTTCGTACAAATATTTTTAAAAAAAAATAAAAAAAAATGATTACGCAAACTATTAGGTGGTCAGCACGGTGTGATTAGTACAGTATGGACGTCAAACCGAACCAAACCGCGTAAATATGATTGATTTTCAGAAAAGTGAAATCAAACTAAACCATATTCTAGTCAAGAACCTGTGAATCTACCGCTGCACTTACCCAAATTGCCTTTTGAATTGGACGACAAATGTACAACACAACTGAAGCCTGTGCATTTATGTATGGTCCGCCAAAATATGAGACGGTCTTAAGCTCCATTTTTGGCACGGCTATTTGCCTATCGGCATGTTTTCGAGCGGCAAAACCCTTCCATTAATCCTTCGTCACATGTACTAAATTAGGTGTTAATTTTTAATATATAGATTTCTTTCAGCAAAGCCTGCTTGGGAAACAAACTTGGAGATTAGCTCAAAGCCCTTCTTCCTTGTGAGGCCAGGCTCTGAAAGGAATCTACTATCCTAGAAGAACTTTCTTCCGGGCGGAAAAGGGGTCCCAACCCCCTCATGGGGCATGCAAAGCATACTGACGGGGTAGGGAAGCGATTTCAAATCCAGTCATGTGGGCGGTTCAGAACAGGAGAAAGTATCAGTATTCGGAAGATAAATGGCTCAAGAGAGTAAACCATTGGAGGACCTGCTAACTTGGGAGAACCAACTAAAGTTTCTGAACTACTATTATAGGAAGAGGATTGTTGGGATGATCTCACCCTTCGCCAGCTCTTTGACGAGCAGACCGTAAGTGAGATTCTAACAGTGCCACTGAGGACTCAAACTACGCAGGATAACTTGGTGTGGACAGTGGACAGCTGCCGAGTCTGGTCAGTTCTCGGCGAAGAGTGCTTATAATTTGGCTCGGGAGAGAATCAATTACAAGCATCGTCATCATACCAACCACCACGCAAGCTATGGAGTGCTTGCCCAAACGCACTTCCAACCAAAGAAAACTTCTGCAGGAGGAACAATATACCTGAGTCTTCATGCCCTTTCTGCAAAAGAGAGCCCGAGACAGTGGAACGTATGCTCCTACTTTGTTCCTGGACTACCTAAGGTTGGGTGAACTCTGCAATCCAAAGTCCCGATCTCAGGTCAGAAAGTAACCCGAAATGGTGAATGGCTTTTGAATTACCGGAATCAGACAGGACACTACCCTTCCTTCGACCTAATTGCAGGAGTTCTTGTGGTAGCCAGAAACAGTTTCGTGTTCCGGCGTCAATTCCCAAACCCTAAACTCTAGTTGCTTCAACGCACATCATGCTTGTCAATTTCAGGAAATGGAACCCCCCGAAAATCGAATCTTGGAGCTGAAAATACCCTTCTTACCTCGAGCTTGGCTCCCCACCGACGAATAGCGCTGTTAAAGTCAAAACACTGATGGTTTAGGGGAAAATTGTCAAAAAAGTCCTAAACCTATTGCACTTTTGCCGATTTAGTCCTAAACCTTTCAATTTTGCTGATTCAGTCCTAAACCTTTTCATATTTTGCCGATTCAGTCCTAAACCTCTCGATTTTGCCAATTCAGTCCTAAACCTTTTCATATTTTGCCGATTTAGTCCTAAACCTTTCGATTTTGCCGATTTAGTCCTAATTCTTTTCATATTTTTTCGATTCAGTCCTAAAATTTTTATTTTTTAAAAAATATCTTGGAAATAAATCCGAAAATTAAAAAAATTATAAGAAAATTATAAAAATATATAAAAAAAATTTTAAAAAATAAAAAAAATTTAAAAAATTTAAAAAATTTTAAAAAAAATTTAAAAAAAATTTAAAAAAATTTAAAAAATGAGTGAGCCCTCGCCACTGCTGCCCCACCATCACCGGCTCGCCCATTTTTTCAGCTTTATTTTCAAAATATTTTTAAAAAATTTAAAAAATTTAGGACTAAATCGTCGGTTTTTTTCTCTTTTTTTTCAGCTTTTTTTCCAAAATATTTTAAAAAATTAAAAATTTTAGGCCCCTCACCGGCTAGCAATGGTGAGTTAGTCCTAAATCTTTTCATGTTTTGCCAATTCAGTCATAAAATTTTTAATTTTTTAAAAATATTTTGAAAAAAAGCTAAATAAAAAGAAATATATGAGCGGCGACGGTGAGTTAGTCCTAAATCTTTTCATATTTTTTTGACTCAGTCCTAAAATTTTAAATTTTTTTTTAAATATTTTGGAAATAAAGCTGAAAAAAAAACGGGCGAGCCGGCGATGGTGGGGCAGCGGCGGCGATGGCTCACTCGTTTTTTAATTTTTTAATTTTTTTAATTTTTTTTAATTTTTTAAAAATATTTTTAATTTTTTATTTTTTAAATTTTTTTTTAAATTTTTTTTATATATTTTTATAATTTTCTTATAATTTTTTTAATTTTCGGATTTATTTCCAAGATATTTTTTAAAAAATAAAAAGTTTAGGACTGAATCGAAAAAATATGAAAAGATTTAGGACTAAATCGGCAAAATCGAAAGGTTTAGGACTAAAACGGCAAAATATGAAAAGGTTTAGGACTGAATTGGCAAAATCGAAAGGTTTAGGACTGAATCGGCAAAATATGAAAGGGTTTAGGACTGAATCGGCAAAATTGAAAGGTTTAGGACTAAATCGGCAAAAGCGCAATAGGTTTAGGACTTTTTTGACAATTTTCCCGATGGTTTAGTAATGTTTGAAATATTTGGCATTAAAAGCCTTAATAGACAATATAGGCGGACCAAAGCAATTCCTACCTATTTCTTATTTTTTTTTGGGCATTTTGTAATTTTATGATTTTTATTATTTAATTCATTTTTATTATTTTATTAATAAAAAGCAGATCCGAGTCGGGTCGGGTCCACAAGACCAGACCCAGGGTTCACCGTCCTGGGCCCGCAGGCCTGCGAGCACGGTCACCGCTCGAACTGGGCTCTGGACATAAGCCCAGTCCACGGAACTCAATCTCGCCGAAACCTTAACTAGGCCCAAACTTCACTAAACGAGGTCCACAGGAGAGGCCTTGACTGACTCAAAAAGGCCCAACCGTCCGGCCTAACCTGAACCAGCGAAGAGACAAGGCCCGACCTCAGCCCAACAAGACCTGCACGACTTCCGCTTCTGTTCATCTCCTTCTTCCTCCCGAGTCCCGACGCAGCTCTCTAGACGGAAACGTCGTCGAGGGACCTACACCAGTTCGCCGGCGTTCAAACGGGTCGTCGACGACTACCGATCGCCAGACCGACCATTCCTACAGCAACCCACCAGACCAACAACCCCGACGGTTGTTAACAGACTCAGCGGGTACCACAGCAGTGCCGTCTCGGCCTCAGCCTTGATCAGCTGGGACTCGCATGTCGATGGATCGTCAACGGCAGAGCCATCATACTCTTCTTAGCCGCCTGAGACGACCTATCCTGTTCATCATCTAAGCACGCCCGAGCGCCTCACAGATCTGGACCGGCCACGGAGCCTCAACGCTGGTCTGAACGACGCCGCCACCTCCTGCCAGACCAGGTCGCACCATCGGGACCACCCAAGACCGCCGGCCTCACACCCTCGCCGCTGGACAGGGACTGCCATCACCGGTTCTTCTCCTGCTTCCTTCACTGAGCCCTTACGCTCTGATCTCCTCGCCCAAGCCCGCCATGGTCACCCCGCCGTCGCCGCCAAACGTGAGACCGTCTCCTGGGGCTGCGGCAACGAACGGCGGGTCAATCTTCGGACGCGCGGGCTTGGACCACAAGTCTCTCTCTAGATCCCTCTCCTTTGCTATTGAAAGCTCACGAGAAGCTCCCTCTCTGTTCTGTTTCTGCTTGCCGCCGCTTTTGGTCTCACCTTCCGTCGCCGCCTACCTCGAGGCGACCCTCTCGGGTTGCGACGACGGCCACCGAGCTCTCGCCCTCTCGCTCGAACTCTCTGGTCTTCCCTCTCCCTCGAGTTCCTTGGCTTACAAATCCTCCCAGAACCGAGCTCCCTCCTGAGAGGCCCACTGCCCCCCCTTTCTTCCCTTTTTTCTCTTTTGCTTTCCCCTGGTCTTCTCTTTTTTCTACCTGCTCCCGTCCGCTCCCAGGTCTCTCCCTGTAGACGTGGGCTGAAGAGCAGCAGTGCAGGACATGTGGTGATGAGCAGGGCGACATGGAAGACGATGGTGAGTGAACGGCGATGGGGTGTGGGCGTGAAATTCACGGAGAGTGGGAGAGAGAAACGCGAGATGTGAGGCGGGGGCAGTGAGCGAGAGCGAGGTGTGCGGGCCGAAGGTGGGAAAGAAAAAGGGGGAAAAATGGACCGCGAAGGTAAAAAAAAAGGGTAATTGGGCCAGGCGAGATTGGGCAGCGTAGGTTGACCCACCTTGATGCGAATTTTTTTTATACGTTTTCCGTACTTTTCTATTTTGCAATAAAATAAAAAAGATGCATATTTGACAATAATGACACATTCTATTCTATGAAGAAAATAAAATACGGGGGAGCCAAAATTAGGTGTCAACATAGTCATCCTTAAAACCTATTGTTTACAAGTTTCAAAGATTCATAAGTAAATTCGGTCAAAAAACCTATTTGTACTTGTATAACACATTTGCTTTTGACACTAAAAGCTCCAAACTTTTGGGTAAATATGTCATAGTGGGTTCACTTTTAAAAAAAAAATTTATGGTTTTTTTTCCTTGTATTGAAAAGGCTTATTACTTGGTAGTCTTCTTGATGAATTTTGAAGTTACCCAAGGTCTTTGACGTTATTCAAAATGACCAATCTTAATTTGACAGACGTCACATCAAATACCAACTCATTTTACACACAAATCGAATTTTTATCTTGCTTAATTTCAAAAAGTAACAACATTTATAGAGATATTTTGTGGAATCATCCATCACTTGTCTTAAAAATTTGAGGTAGATAGCTTATAGTTGATGAAGGCTAATTTACATTCCAGCTGAGATGCGAATTTGCCGCAACCTAAAATTCAATTTTCAATTTTTAGGTTGATGGATTATTAGATTAATTATTTGGATAACCTAAATCAGACTCTCCCAAGTTCTACCAAATATCAACTTAAGGTTCAAGTGATTATTATGCAAAAGATTTTCAATTTTTGGAGCCGCCACTAACTAGTTTTAGTAGATTGATTAGAAATTAAATAAAGTATCGGGAGAAAATACTTTATTTCTGGAAACCAGCATTGATGTCTCTATTAATGCGCTTTCATTAACAATTTTTATAAATAATGTTTAAGTTGACAACTTTTATGGATTTTGATTAATTTTTTTTTTGCTAAGATTCCAATTAAAGTTCAAAGGGTGCAATTTTTTGGATTTTTTTTATGAATGAGATGAGAATATTATTTTTTGGTATTTTTTAAGTGTATTTTCGAAATAGGCATGAAATTAAAAAATGATTTAATGAAATTAAACATGATTTAATTAAAGATTATCTTAAAATTCTTGGAATTAACTTGCATTACATCCCAAAATATTTAGAAAATCTTTTAACCCTAAATAGGCATGTTTTAAAATTAGAAGACAACGCAATCTACCCTAATCAATTCAAACCTTCTTGATTTATCCCACACCATCCATGAGAGAGGTTTCTTATAAACCTTATCTTACTAAATTTTTTGGGATTCTTTAAGCTTTGGGAACAAATCAAAAGATATGCATCAGAGATTTAAATTTAGGAAAGTAATTGCAAAGATATGCCATCATTGATTTTTTTGAAAATTGACTAATCCAAATCAACTCATGAAATTAGCGGATCAAATCCAAGTTACGGGTTGGATTGTCCAATTTAAGACACATTGTCCTTTTAAGAAAATATCCTAAATTGGACTTTTTTTTCTTTTTGTATTTGGCATGATATGTAACAAGATATGGATTTTTAATCAAATATCTACATCTTTGCAATTGATATCAAACCATCCGAAATAGGTAAAAATATTATGAAATTAAGGATTAGGAAATATACCCAAGAGACCTTCGAGATAGCTTTTCCTAATTTGAATTTGCTCCCTAACATGCGAATCAAGCTAGCAACTTTGGACCAGCTAGGGACTCACTGCTAGGCACGGGAACACAGCTCACGGTAGACCAGCAACAGTGGTGCTAGCAGGCTTCGGGAGCAAGGGAGTGCAGCGTTGGGGTAGCGGTAGCTGGGCAACAAGGCGTTAGGACGGCGACAGGGGGATAGCACAGCGACGGGTGAACTGGACAGGCAACATAGGACATTCGAGTGCCTTGAACAGTAGTGAAAATAATCCCTAACAACAGGGGTTCAAACACTGAACATCAGTTGGAATTTGGACTGAGTAGCAGCCAAATTGGACCCCGAACAGCAGAGGTTCAAGACCGATTAGCAATGAAGCTGGACTGGACATTAGGGGACGTCGAGTTGAAGCTGTACTGCTGGCGAGAGGAGCGATTGGTCGTGGCTGAAAAAGAAACACCCAGGGGGCAACTACACGCCAAAAGGAACTCCCAAGGATTTCGGCCTCTTAGCTTTAGGTCCTGAACTTTCTAAGAGAACTCTGAATATTTCTGAACAAGAGTGCATGCCTCAAAACCTAGGCTTAGGTTTGTATTTATAGAGAGAAATCTTGCAAGCTTGGGGCTTAAGGTTTTTTTTTTTTTTTGCAAAATAGACCCAAGATAAAAGAAAAATTAACTCAAATTGGGTCTCAAAGGACTAAATTGCATCAATGTAAGTCTTGGACTTGCAAAGGAATTCAGATAGATTCCATATATGGGCTAGCCGAATTTTCCTCTTAATTTGGGTTATTTGCGCATTTTTGGGGCTTAATTAAGGCTTTAATCAATTAATAAACAATGAATTTAAAAAGCCTTTTATTCAATTGAACAGAAACGAGCTGAATTAGACCCCAAAGAGGCCCTATAGCCTCAAACCCCAAATGCCTTAGCCGAATTTTTTTTATGTGGGCTAGGGTCCACCGCTCGCCAATTTGCCTTTAATTTCCCACCGGCGGTCCAATGTAATGTAAATAAAATCCATGCTAAAATTTATATGAAAAAATGATTTAATTATTTTTTTATATGAATTAAAATTAATCCCTAATTTTTATGCAAAAATAAATGACTGAAAAGGGTAGTCGAAATTTAGGTGTCAACAGAATTCACTAGCTTCCCTCTAGCAAAGTCGTTCTTCCATCAATAACCTTCGTTAATCGAGCCCCCTTCTGCTTAATGCCTTCGTCCATCAGTACCACACCTAATTTATTTGTCAGCAGCAAATACAGACAAATGAAGTGATCCCCCTTACCAAAAAAAAAAAAAATGAAGTGATCCCCGTTTGGTTATGCTGTTGACAAGTATTAAGCAAACATGACAACTCTGCATGGTTGTCCTGAAATCAGCAAAGAACGGTAAAAAGTTATATTGTTGTGGTCCCAAATTGAGGGTATTATCCTTATCCTAATTTATCGTATGCAGTGTTGTTTTCTAAACTACAATTTACTACTATCCATGCACTGATAAATAATAAACTAATTTCTGTTTGGTGTAGCATGAACGACTAGAATCCATAATTCATCTGCCAAATGATGAATCATCAATGACAAACAAGACAAAATCATCATTATTTGAATTACTGTCAGCTATAGCTACAATATAATCCACAGATTCAACTCTGGTTCCATTGTCATTCTCATTCTTGAGCTTAAAGCAATTTCTTTTAAGATGCCCCATTTTGTCATAATTCCATTAAACAGCACCACAACTTCTAAACTAACTACGTCTGTTCATGTTTTTACTATTTTTGCTAATACGAGTACCGGTTCTTCTTCCATTTTCACCTACTAAAATAGTAGACACAAATTCGTTAAATTCTCTTCTATGGATGTCCTCACTCAAAATTTAATCTTGAATCCCATCAAAAGTTAATCTTGTTGATCCAGAAGAATTATTCACATTAATAACGGTAGTATTTCAACTATCTACCAATGAGGATAATAGAATCAAAGCACGTACCTTCCCATTAAAGTCAATTTCAACTAAACTTAATTGACTAATGATTACATTTAATTCATTAATATGATAAGCAATTGATGCATCTTCACTCATCTTCAAATAAAACATAAGTTGCATCAAATAGACTTTGTTGATCATAAAGGCCTTCTTGTACATATTCAATAGGGCTTTCATCAAACTCGCAGTGGTATTCTCTTTCATAATATTAAACACGATGTTATGAGCCAACATTTGCCAAATAACACCCATCACTTATCTATCCAACAATTTCCACTCAATTTGCTTTATTGTCTTTAGTTTCCTCCCAAACAAGGGCAAATGTAATTTCATCTAATACAAATAATCTTCAATCTGCATCTTTCAAAACTTAAAATCATTCCCATCAAATCTGTTGATTTTTCACTTTAACGTTTTCTATTGCTATCAATTCGCTTCAACTCAAGTAAGCCTAACTCTGATACCAATTGTTATGCGAAAGCAAGTGATTGAACAATAAAATAGATAGAACAAAAAAAAATTAGATATCAGATGTACGTGATTTGGTCATAGAGACCTACGTCCACAGGGAGAGCAGTAATAAATTTCACTATAAATCAAGCGATACACGGAGATCATAAACCACACTCGAGTCATTCAAACACTCTTAGCATTTCCTACCCCCAATTACATAAAAAATCCCACAAGTATTTAACCCTAAATTTCTCACGAAGTAATCTCTCAATCTCATAAAAGAATTAACAAATCTTATATTCACAAGATTTAATCGGTTTCGACACTTGAATACTTACTATAATTTCACAGAATAATCCCAACAAGCAAGCACTTGACAAACGATGTTGCAAGACCTCCTCATGATGTTCTAAAGCACTCAAAGTACACGTTTGCTCCCACTCGTTTCCAAAAGAAAAAGAGAACAGTCCATTTACAGCAAAGAATCTTGACCGAATCATAGCAAAAGTTAATCTCTTCACTTTCCTTTATTGCTTTTCGCGGACTGACTCAATGAGGAGTTGATTTCCTTTTCTTAATTTCTAACCAAAATTCAAACTCCTAAGTCAGGCAACATCTAAGTCTAGTAGGAATCCATATTCACAGAAATATGTCTTAGATATCCACACGCACTTTTAGATCAGATTTATTCGTAAGTTCAAACTCAAGTCATATTTTAACATAAATTTAAACATCATGAAAGAAAAAAAAATGATAGAAACCTCAAGCTATTCAACCTGAGCAACATTTTTCATCCATAGCAAAGTCAATAGCATGACCTGAAGTGACTCTGTTCGCTCCTATGCTCAACAATATCATCATCAATTTTCAAAACTTTGTCCGTAGCCTTCTCTTTCCTATTTGTACACTGTTGAGGCTAACGGTGTCACTTAAAAGGGGTGAATAAGTGATTTCAAAAATTTTTGAAAGTTAATGTAGAAATGTGAACAAATAGATACATAGTTCAACACTCATATGATGGAAACAAGTAGAATCTAAGACTATCTCAGAATCGGCAACGTGCCTTGTTTTACTATCACAAAATATAAACAAAGAGAGTAAGTGATAGAGAAACTATATAGAGGGTTTATATTGGTTCGGCTTTGTTCAAGACTATGTCCACTTCTTCATGTTGGCAACTAATCGACTGGATTCTATTAGTGAATAACTCAGAAGTTACAATTCAATAGTGACACTTGAGTCAAAAGACTTTCCACCTAACAGTCACATAGTCAAATGCTCTCTTTTAAGTATTATCGTGTGGATCAAAGGTGTATGTATAATATGAAGTTCTCGTGATATTGGAAATTAGAATTATGCTCTCTTTCACACCAACTTTTTCTTCAATTTTGAGATGTCCTTTATACTCCTTCACTTCCAACTACCCATTGCAAGGTGTCTAAAGATCGCTCTCCAAATTCCCTATTTGGACAAAATTGTATCTCAAGAAGATCTAGTAGCTGTTGAGGTTGGCAAGGGAAAAAAAATTCCCCGTTGGATCAAATCGCCGATACAATCATAATCCTAAGTTTCCATAAATAGAGTTCTTCATTAGGAAGGTCAAGCTCATCTTCCTTAATCCGCATCCTTAGTTGATCTTTGAGATTGATAATCTTCAAGAACAATCTAGCGCGATTTTCTAGCTATTGTGGTGATATAATATATCAATTAAATCATCTTCAAGTGTATCTTTTAATATTCTAGTCATTGCACATGAAATACTCTCTCAGAACTTGAGCATCATTCAAATGTCTAAGCTCCCTGCTCAACGTCTAAGCTTAACACAACGTTTGTGTCTCTCAAAATATGATCTAATTCCTTTTTGTTAGATTGAATCCTGTATATTCCACACCTTCAGATAATCTGTTAAATAAGAATTTCATCACATTAACTTAGATATAAAAGACCATTGATTGTTTTGTCAACTTCAAAATCAACTATAGATTTTTCTCAACACACTTTGTGATTTTCTTTGAGTGCAACATCTCTCACTTCAATCTTGCCACAAATGTATACTATACGAGGGAGATGCGAAGCCTACTGACAGATCAGTTGAGTTGATGAGTCCATGCTATCATAGCCACATGGGTCGAATCACATACAACCTACCAGCTATGGGACTTCAATCCCAGGAAGCTCGCCCACTTCTCTACTGATTTCCCATTCACCACAAACATGCTTAATCGTTCATATGGCCAATATAATGCAGGGCTCATATTTTTCATAGCTCCTGTGGGATTTCAAATTCCCATCAATTCGATAGTTGGGTTTTTAGTCTTATTCAACATACACGTCAAGTTCTACACTTTTGCCAACCCATAATGGGACTCAATTATGAGCATGTTGGAATCAACAAGAACTCGATTGCTTCAAGCGTGACTAATCCTCGAAATGTCACTTATCATAGCGTAGATACTATTCACGCATGGATTGACTATAATGCCTCTCTAATGAACTTGAGTGTGTCATGGAGTTTTCGGACAATGCCACACCCCCATGAGAACACAAGCCTCTGGTACAAGATCGATTTGACGATAGTCCTTCCATAGTGGGTCCTAGTGGGAATTTGGGTTATGACTGGCATTTACATAGGAGAAAACACACTTCATTGGTGAGATTTCCAATTGAGTTTTCCTGTGGAGGGACCGAGTGGTGGGAATAAAAAAAAGGGTTGGCCTAATACTTGGGTTAACAATTCTGTTGAGTGTGATGGCTACAGCTTTAGCATTAGTAATAATGCGAAGGAGGAAGCAAAAGAGGACGGAGAAGTTAGTAGAGATGATGATACCCGACATCCATTGACGATGACTTTGAAGAAATCCTGCACTAAAGAGGTTTTCCTACCAAGACCTTGATTCGACAACTAACTATTAAAGTAACAAATCAAAATACAAAAAATCAGAATGATCATAGTGCGATATCTTCTATAAATCAGCATGAAGATAACATATCAAGCAATATGTTCACGAGTTGATTATTTAGAGATTTTGATTTGCATGTTGATCAATTTGATGGATGTCAACTTGTTATCTTCGATCTTTAATTTCTATAATAATTATAAGTGGCGATATCTCTCATAGCAAACATTCTGATTTTGTTGCATTATGATTTGTTGCTTCAACATCAACAACTTCTCATTTGATGAGGCATCAGTGTCTTGTGTAGCTCATAGGCTATTACCATGATAGGCATGAGTTCTTGCTCATCTATGAATAAGGGATGACCGTGGTAAAGAGTTGGGAGGCTTCTCCCTCTTCTCTCTCCACTCCAACCATCACTTTTATTCCTTTGGCAATTCGAAGACTTCTGTTTGTTAAAATTTGATGCCCAATCACAAAAAAATAGAAATAAAATTGATAAAGCAAAAGAGGATGGAGAAGTTAGTGGAGATGATGATGCCCGACATCTATTGACGATGACTTTGAAAAAATCATTGACTAAGGAGGTTTCTCTACCAAGACCTCGATTTGACAACCAACTATTGAAGTAGCAATTCAAAATGCAAAAAATCAAAATGATTGCAATGCGATATCTTCTACAACTCAGCATGAAGATAACATATCAAGCAATGTGTTCACAAGTTGATTATTTAGAGATTTTGATTTGCATGTTGATCAATTCGATGTATGTCAACTTATTATCTTAGATCTTTAATTTCTATAATAATTATAAGTGGCGATATCTCTCTTAGCAAACATTTTGATTTTTTGGCATTATGATTTGTTGCTTCAGTACCAATTTCTAATATGATGAGGCATTAGAGTCTTGTGTAGCTCATAGGCTATTACCATGATAGGCATGAGTTCTTGCTCATCTATGAATAAGGGATGACCGTGGTAAAGAGTTGGGAGGCTTCTCCCTCCTCTCTCTCCGCTCCAATCATCAATTTTGTTCCTTTGGCAATTCAAAGACTTCTATTTATTAAAATTTGGTGCCCAATCACACAAAAATAAAAATAAAAATGATAAAGCAAAAGAGGACGAAGAAGTTAGTAGAGATGATGATGCCCGACATCCATTGACGATGACTTTGAAAAAATCCTGCACTAAGGAGGTTTCCCTACCAAGACCTCGATTTGATAACCAACTATTGAAGTAACAATTCAAAATGCAAAAAATTAAAATGATTGCAATGCGATATCTTCTACAAATCGGCATAAAGATAACATATCAAGCGATGTATTTACGAGTTAATTATTTAGAGATTTTGATTTGCATGTTGATCAATTCGATGTATGTCAACTTGTTATCTTCGATCTTTAATTTGTATAATAATTATAAGTGGCGATATCTCTCTTAGCAAACATTCTGATTTTTTTGCATTATGATTTGTTGCTTCAGTACCAATTTCTAATATGATGAGGCATCAGAGTCTTGTGTAGCTCATAGGCTATTACCATGATAGGCATGAGTTCTTGCTCATCTATGAATAAGGGATGACCGTGGTAAAGAGTTGGGAGGCTTCCCCCTTCTCTCTCTCCGCTCCAATCATCAATTTTGTTCCTTTGGCAATTCGAAGACTTCTATTTATTAAAATTTGGTGCCCAATCACAATAAAATAGAAATAAAATTGATAAAGCAAAAGAGGACGGAGAAGTTAGTAGAGATGATGATGCCCGACATCCATTGACGATGACTTTGAAAAAATCTGTACTAAGGAGGTTTCCCTACCAAGACCTTGATTCGACAACCAACTATTGAAGTAATAAGTCAAAATGCAAAAAATCATAATGATTGCAGTGCGATATCTTTTACAAATCAGTATAAAGATAACATATCAAGCAATGTGTTCACGAGTTGATTATTTAGAGATTTTGATTTGCCTGTTGATCAATTAGACGTATGTCAACTTGTTATTTTTGATCTTTAATTTCTATAATAATTATAAGTGACAATATCTCTCATAGCAAACATTCTGTTTTTGTTGCATTATGATTTGTTGCTTCAATACCAACAACTTCTCATATGATGAGACATCAGAGTCTTGTGTAGCTCATAGGCTATTATCATGATAGGCATGAGTTCTTGCTCATCTATGAATAAGGGACGATTGTGGTAAAGAGTTGAGAGGCTTCTCCCTCCTCTGTCTCCACTCCAACCATCACTTTTATTCCTTTGGCAATTCGAAGATTTCTATTTGTTAAAATTTGGTGTCCAATCACAAAAAAATAGAAATAAAATTGATAAAGTAAAGAAGGATGGAGAAGTTAGTAGAGATGATGATGCCCAACATCCATTGACAATGACTTTGAAAAAATCCTATACTAAGGAGGTTTTCCCACCAAGACCTTGATTCGACAACCAATTATTGAAGTAACTAATCAAAATGCAAAAAATTAGAATGATTGTAGTGCGATATCTTCTACAAATCAACATGGAGAAGTTAGTAGAGATGATGATGTCTGATATCCATTGATGATAACTTTGAAAAAATCCTGCACTAAGGAGGTTTCCTCACCAAGACCTTGATTCGACAACCAACTATTGAAGTAACAAATCAAAATGCAAAAAATCATAATGATTGCAGTGCGATATCTTCTACAAATCAGCATGAATATAACATTTCAAGCAATATGTTCACGAGTTGATTATTTAGAGATTTTGATTTGCATGTTGATCAATTCGATGTATGTTAACTTGTTATCTTCGATCTTTAATTTCTATAATAATTATAAGTGGTGATATCTCTCATAGCAAACATTCTGATTTTGTTGCACTATGATTTGTTGCTTCAACACCAATAACTTCTCATATGATGAGGCATCAAAGTTTTGTGTAGCTCATAGGCTATTACCATGATAGATATGAGTTCTTGCTCATCTATTAACAAGGGATGACGGTGGTAAAGAGTTGGGAGGCTTCTCTCTCTCTTTCCACTCTGTCGCGACCCTCTAAAAATATTTTTATTAATTCTAGGGTTAACGGATTATTAGGTTAATTAGATTTGACTAACCTAACGCGGACCCTCCCAAGCCCTACCGAATCGCAACTTTGGTTTTTGTTTAAATGATTTTGAAATTTGGAGTCGCCACTAATCGTTCTTGGTAGGTCGATTAGAAACCTAAATAAATTAGCGGGAGAACTAATTTATTCCTACGAACCAGAGATTATGAGCTCGGGGACTTGGTTACACTAGTTAATTAAAACTAATGCCCTTTCGATACCTTAATTTCATGGATATCCTAATTCGGCAACTCAGGCTTGGTTTATTCCTAAAGCTCTAGTAGGGTATTCTCTTTTGTGTTTTCACTTTTTAAATAGGATGCATGGATGGTATATATGTTTATTTGTTATATTTTTTTAAGTGTTAAAGATTCCCTGAAGCCGAAAGAGGGAGTGTGTTAACGACTTCTGTGCAGTATTACGACCTACTCATCTTTTGGGTCTGATGATTCAAAAATTAAATTATAGGAAGTACATGACAGTGAATAAACACCTCCAATGGGAGGCCTAGCATTGGCTTGGCTCTTCCCTTTGGGATTTAAGGTACAGGTATTTAAGTTGCAAGTATTTAAACTAATGTAAGTAAAAACCTCCAATGGGAGGCTAAGCATTGGCTTGGCTCTTCCCTTTGGGATTTAAGGTACAGGTATTTAAGTTGCAGGTATTTAACTACTGTAAGTAAAAACCTCCAATGGGAGGCTAAGCATTGGCTTGGCTCTTCCCTTTGGGATTTAAGGTACAGGTATTTAAGTTGCAGGTATTTAACTACTGTAAGTAAAAACCTCCAATGGGAGGCTAAGCATTGGCTTGGCTCTTCCCTTTGGGATTTAAGGTACAGGTATTTAAGTTGCAGGTATTTAACTACTGTAAGTAAAAACCTCCAATGGGAGGCTAAGCATTGGCTTGGCTCTTCCCTTTGGGATTTAAGGTGCAGGTATTTAACAACTGTAAGTAAAAACCTCCAATGGGAGGCTAAGCATTGGCTTGGCTCTTCCCTTTGGGATTTAAGGTGCAGGTATTTAAGTTGCAGGTATTTAACTACTATAAGTAAAAACCTCCAATGGGAGGCTAAGCATTGGCTTGGCTCTTCCCTTTGGGATTTATGGTGCAGGTATTTAAATTGCGGATGGATTTTGTCCTCTCCATTTTGGGGTATGAATTTTTTAAAATGAAATACAACGAATTGATTCAACAATTTGAAATTTGTGCGCGCTTGAGGACTCCTCCAAGCCGATTTTGTGCTTCCATAGGATTGACCATTGATATAGAGCTGCGGCTTCCTGACATAAAATAGAGTGAAGTGTCAGTATACAAAATATGTGCTAATCTGCACCTAAAACCAGAAGAGTGGAAAGAGTATTTATCTCCCGTTTGTTTGGGAGGGATTTCTATAATTGATTTTCGCTCTCTATGTTCCCAATATAGAGAGTTTCTTTTGAATTAAGAGGGACTTTTAGTCACAGATCAGTTGAGAAATCGGTGGACAGCTTAGGAGCTTGTCTGGGCCGATTCTTGCATCTCTACGAGATTTTTGCTGTTGACATAGAGATATCTTTCTCCTGACATAAAATATGGGAAAAAATGGGAGATGGAGAAAGTGTATACAATTTGTGCTAATTTGCGAGTAAAACCATAAATAAATGAATAAATAAAAACACTTAGCTCGAATTTGCTTGCTCGTTGACGAGGATGAACTCTTGATTTATATTGATCGATGAAGGAATTTGTGATGATAACCCCTAGCTTTAAACTCCCATCATCTTCAAAATTCTCTCTCTTTTTTGGTATTTTCTTTCTCTCAAATTTTTCTTCAATCTCCCAAAACTCTCTCAAACATCCAGAATTTTCTCTTCAAAAAATTCTCCCAAACACTTCAAATTTTCTCTCTCAAGAATCCTTTCTCAAGCTCACTTCTTCCTCCTTTTATAACCTACTCATCTATCTCCCATTCTAATTTTTCCACTAACTCTATCTCCCATTCTAATTTCTCCATTAACTCTTCTTCATTTTCATCTTCCATTCTCCATCTCTATCTCACATTCTAATCTCTCCACTAACTCTTTTTCATCTTCATCTTCCCTTCTCCATATTTATCTCCCATTCTAATTTCTCCACTAACTCTTCTTAATCTCCATCTTCCCTTCTCTATTCTTATCTTCCATTCTAATTTCTCTACTAACTCTTCTTCATCTCCATCTTCCCTTCTCTATTCTTATCTTATTTTCTCCATCCATTCTTCTCCAACTTCTCTTCTTCATCTCCTCTTCTTCATCTTCCCTTCTCTATTCTAATTTATCCACTAACTCTTCTTTTTATTATTTGTAAAATAATCCTTCAAGAGTTAGGTATTTGCACTATAGTCCTTGAATTTTAAGTATTTACAATTCAGTCCCTGAAAAAAATATATTTCTTTAAGTCCAAATCTCCTCACAATTTTTGACACACCAAAATTTACCACATGTCAAATTTAAGCTCATTTCTTGTCGCTGAAAATAATGCATAATTTAATTAAAGCCCTTTTGCAAAATTAAGTCATTCTGGGTATAATTGGGCTAAGATGAAAATTTAAAATATTAGAAGACAATGTCAGAACTCATAAAAAGTGAAAGTTAAAAATAAGTTGACTCAAATTAATTTTTTTTAGGCCCGATTCGAGATTATACTCGTGAAGGAACACGTGACTCGAATTGGATTTTTCTGAATTTGCGATGGCCAATATGAAAATAGATTTAAAATAAAAATATTAACTATATTTGTGTATTTTTTGGCCTCAAATGTTATTTTTCCAAAATTTTCAAATATTTTTGTATTTTTTTTAAAAAAAATTAAAATATATATAATATGAAAAATTATTTTTTGGTCAAAATTCGTTCCCTAGGCTTGGCTAAGGTTCCTAAAGTTGATTTTTCAATTTTATGAATTTTTATGGATTTTCTATTAATTTTCGAAAATAAATAAATAAAAAATACGTAAAAATACTGAAAATATGAAAAATCGTTTTTTGGTCAAAATTGGTTCCCTAGGCTTGGCTAAGGTCCCCAAAGTTGATTTTTCAATTTTATGAATTTTTATGGATTTTTTATTACTTTAGTAATAGAAAAAATGATTAAAAATCAGGTGTCAACAGCTGCCCCTCTTTGAAAGGAAGCTCGGTAGAGGTTCATTTCAAAGACGAGATGACACCTGGATTCTTATCGACTCAATACAAGGAAATAAAAAGAGTCGTGACATGATTGTTCCACTGAAAATGAAATGAGAACCTAAGGATTCGTTATATAAAAAAACTTTAGGGTGGTTGAACTTGAACCCGTATGGTGGATCAACCCATGGTAGATTCCTAATAAAAGGATTCTACTGATTAAAAATTGAATTAAAATTTGACCCGTATGGTGGGTCATACCATTTGACCCGTATGGTGGGTCGTACCATGGTAGATTCCTAATAAAAGGATTCTACTGATTAAATTTTGATTGAGATTTGACCCGTATGGTAGGTCACCACATGGAGATACCTGTAAGAAGGACTTGGTGCCTGTAGAAAGGACTTGGTGCCAGTAAAAAGGACTTGGTGCTTTGCCTGTAAGAAGAACTTTGTGCCTGTAAGAAGGACTTGCTTTGCCTGTAAGAAGGACTTGATTTGCCTGTAAGAAGGACTTTGTTTGCCTGTAAGAAGGACTTTGTTTTGCCTGTAAGAAGGACTTACTTTGCCTGTAAGAAGGACTTTGTGCCTGTAAGAAGGACTTGATTTGCCTGTAAGAAGGACTTTGTTTGCCTGCAAGAAGGACTTTATGCCTGTAAGAAGGACTTGATTTGCCTGTAAGAAGGACTTTATGCCTGTAAGAAGGACTTTGTGCCTGAAAGAATGACTTGATTTGCCTGTAAGAAGGACTTTGTGCCTGTAAGAAGGACTTTGTGCCTGTAAGAAGGACTTGATTTTCCTGTAAGAAGGACTTTGTGCCTGTAAGAAGGACTTGGTTTGCCTGTAAGAAGGACTTAGTTTGCCTATAAGAAGGACTTGGTGCCTATAAGAAGGACTTGGTTTGCCTGTAAGAAGGACTTGGTTTGCCTGTAAGAAGGACTTTATGCCTGGAAGAAGGACTTGATTTGCCTGTAAGAAGGACTTGTTTTGCCTGTAAGAAGGACTTGTTTTGCCTGTAAGAAGGACTTGATTTGCCTGTAAGAAGGACTTTGTGCCTGTAAGAAGGACTTGTTTTGCCTGTAAGAAGGACTTGATTTGCCTGTAAGAAGGACTTTGTGCCTGTAAGAAGGACTTGTTTTGCCTGTAAGAAGGACTTGATTTGCCTGTAAGAAGGACTTTGTGCCTATAAGAAGGACTTGATTTGCCTGTAAGAAGGACTTGGTTTGCCTGTAAGAAGGACTTATTTTGCCTGTAAGAAGGACTTGGTGTACCTCAAAGGGTGCCATTCTGGAATCTGGAAAGATCAGGAATCCTGCAGAAGCTCAAACCCAAATTATATTATCCTGTCGCTTTAGGAATAAACCAAAGAGGCAGAGATCAAAAGGTCTCGAACATTTCTGTCCTTGAGACAAATCATGCTTTATTGAAGAAGGTGGATACCTGTATGTACCGCAATGGATTCGAGTACCACAACAACCGTCAGAATTCATTCTCTTGAAAGGTTCAGGTTGAAGATATACTTACCTGAGAATTTGGAAGAAATGCTTGGTGGCTTCTCGACAACCAGGCTTGTTCATTCAATAATCGCTGAATGAATTTCAAGACTTTGGAAGGTAGTTTGAACATTGGGAATGTGTTGCCTGTCAGGCAGTATCAGAGGTAACATGTGCAAGCATTTTCATCAATGAGTTGATCGGTTCATGTAAAACTATTCAACCAAGTCGGCAATGATTAGAAGTAGTCTGTGTGATAACTCATGATGCAATCAATCCAAATATGGATCATGCAAAACTATTCTGTCAAGCTTGCATTACCAATTCTGTTTAAGGAGGTTCTCATAGTATGAACGCCTCGAATGTAATCTGAATGGGGGACTTCAATCCGAAAGGGCCTTCTCTCACTCTGGGGAAAGGCTGTTTATCTGTAAATTAAAATGTTAGACTTGCGTGGAAATGGTTTGCCTTTCCTCATCCTGTCATGCCCCATTCTGCACATTTGATGTCTCCTGTGCAGTTTATGCTCTAAGTTGGAGTTGGTAAGTTAAACACACGGAATAGTCATACATAATTCATGAACTGTGTAAGCACAATGCAGATGTGACAATTTTTTAGCATTACGTGTGTTTATATAATGTGCAAATATGGGCGGATTTAAATTGCCCCTGGTATGTGGGCGGACCGAACAAATTGGGAAGCCTACTCCTTATGTCGAGGGGTGGTTCGTCTCAAACTTTGTCTCTACGTGATGAAGCATATGGGTGAAGGAGCATTTCGGTTTGTTTAATGACAGCGACCGCCATGGTTTAGCGGTTGAATGCCCCTGTAAAAAGCAGAGAAATTATTCTCGAAATCAAACGAGATAAGGAAGACATATTTGCTTTTTCGCTTCAGAGCTTGTGATCAATTTGCCCCATTTTTCACCAGAATAGATCTTGTCAGATGATCATAATTTTCTTTTGGATTTGTCTCCTTCAACATGTTAAATGTTAGTGTAAATATTTCCTGTAAAAAGAAAAAGAGACATATCATCCAGTATTAAAAGGGATAAATTGAAAACGATACTGATTTACCCTTCATCTTGAATGTCTTGCACGAGTCTTTTACCAGTTTTGTTGGATTGAATTTTCCTCGACTTTTGTTGGGCGCCTCACCATTATGGGAAGACTATGGTAAAATACTGACTTTGATATTACTCGTCGAGTATTCCTGTTTGTAAAAAAAGAAATGCACAAAAAGTTGTTTTATTTATTTATAATACATACAACATTCCCCACCCTTGGGGATCGAACTCGGAATATTTCTGACCTACTGTCATCCCCCATACCATTCGGTCCATTGGACCGTAGGTGTCCATGGGGCTTTCTTTTCAAGGGTTAATCCTTGGGGATAACGCAGCCCTGTTGTATCACCTTGGGCCATGTTACGGTATTTCTCGAGATAATTTGCAATCCCTGTTAAGAATGGAATAAGACAATTCAAGACTTGAGATGATTATGTGCACATTAGAACGATACAGAATTACCCATTTCTGAGATTGTTCGCGTCTTTCGCTTGTACTTTCCTTTGTCCGAAGCTGTCTATCTAGTGGTAATGCCCATGAGTTGATTTGCCTCCAAATTTTATCCAACCTGTATTCGGATATGATTGCGTTCTCGGGTCGATTTGCAATTTCCTGAGAATAGAAGGGGCTTAATTTTAAAACTTGGAGCAACTGAGGGTAAATTGAAACGATACGGAGTTACCCTTCAGGTTTATGCAGATTTTCACTCGCCATCAATTCGTCGCGAGGTTGGTGAGGTGGCGGATTCGAGCATTTAATAGGGGGAAGTCGGATTATTACTCCTTGCTTTTACACATTCACAAAAGCAGAAAAACACATCACGCAAGGAAATAAAACACATTCACTCATTCAGGATTAGTTCCGCTTCCTCTGCAGGCTCTCCCATGATCAGCTGGCTTCATCCCAAATTAGGTATGCATCGGCCATATTGAAGGTCTCGTGGTCACTGGCTGAACAAGTGCATCACAGTCCCGATGCTTTACCGATATCAAACTGGTTGATTATGGCGAAAAGATCATCGTCAATGTCCGCTTGGTGGTGATCTGTCCCTTCTTCCTCGAGAGGTATTGATGCTGATCCAGTATCATTGGTCCTTTTGTACCCTCCTCCAACAGAACTCGATCCTGTTATAAACTGGTCTAACTCACCTCTTAAACGTGCATTTTCGATCCTCAGATCATACATTTCATCGAGGGTGAGGAGGAGGCTATTACAGTTGGGGCAGGTGGCGGAGTCAAAAGTCTCTTTATACATCTTGTTTTCCGCTCGGAGGTTTTCATTTTCAACTCTTAGAAACTCGGCTTCGTTGTGCTCATGACGAGCCTTCATTCGGGTTCGCCTATTTTGAAACCAGAACTTGATTTGCAAAGGTTCAAGTCCTAACTCTTGACTCAGTTCCATTTTCTGTTTGCCGTCTGGCATAGGGCATGTTCTGAAGAAATCCTCAAGCCTTTGTACCTGCTCCTTAGTATGGCGACGGTAACGCTTCTTTTGACCCCTACCGTTATTGTCCTTATCTTTACTGAGATTTTGGACGTCGTCGGCGGAAGAGCCAGGCTCCATAGGCTCGATCCCAAACATGGCTTCGAACTCTTCCTCTCCCATATTCAGCAGGCAATGATAGCTCTCGGGAGTATTGGGTTGAGACATCTTTGATTTGGTTGATGATTTCTCAAGATTTGCTACTCGCTTCCAGTGTTTTCACTCTCTTTGAATTTTTCTGAGCGATTGCCTATGCCTTAAGACCCTCTTCCGAGCATGGCGTCTCTTTTAAAATTAAACGTGGGTTTAGCAACTGTATTGCTTCTTCCAAGGGTCCGGCCTTTCTCAATCCTCTTTTCTTATCGTGTCTCTTGCTCGGCTCGTCTCCTTCCATCTTTTCATGATAGGGCCCCTTGTTGTTGTCTCCACCGTCAATTTGCTGGCGAGTTCTTCAATAAAGACGAGTCGTATCTCTTTTCTGCCGAAAATGTCTTTGTCTCCCACTCAGCTTATTTTTTATCTTTTCTTTTTCAAAGTAGTGGCGTCCCGTTTAGCTTTGCCGTAGAGACGTCGGATTTGCTTGGCTGGAGATTGGAGACGAGTAGCGGAGGTGATACTGATAGGGAATGTTAGACAGGAAAATCTGGCCAGTAGAGACTTCCCCTGCAAAAATGAAAGAGAATGCGGCAGTATATGTTCTTCATATTCTAGAAAAATTGGAACGATACTGTTTTACCCTTGTGTGTACTTCTATTGAATTTGAATTGAGGAAGTTCCTTCTTTCGGGTTGCCTTGGACCATCATCATTTTCTATGCCATCGGGTCCGTGGACCGGAGGGCTCCTTTAATTTGAAGGTTACCTTCGAGGCAAATGAGTCCTATCGCGTTCCATTGGGTCATTTCATTTTGCGACACTCTTGAGGCACTTTGCGATTCCCTGGGTGAGAATGGAACAAATCCAATTTAGCATTTTGCAACGATTGAGGGTAAATTGGAACGACACACAATTACCCGTCTTCGAGCTCGCCTAGGCATTTCACTTGAAATTTCCCTACGTGAGGCCATTCAACATTTCTCATTATGGCAGTCAGCGATGTTACCACAAATTGATCCGCCCTAAATCTAGCATAAAAAGGGATTCACGCATTCGACGGGATAAAAAAAATAAATAAATTGCCCCCTTGTCCCTGAATTAAATCGAGACACCTAGAAAGCTGGAAAATATCATACGCAGGGGAATTAAGCATGAAATAAAATGTGCACTTATTCAAGGTCAGTTCTGCCTCTCCTGTGGCTCTTCGATAATCAGCTAGTCTCGTGTTGGTTCGGGTGTGGATGATCGATGTTTGAGAGTCCCTACTCACTGGCTCCTGATCGCGGCTTGGGTCGTTTGTCAACCCTAAACTGGTTGACCAGGGTAGTAAGCTCATCATCTGGGTAATCTCTTGAACCTTCCAGCAACTGATGCTCGAATTGGGCATTGTTGTTGGCAAATGCTGGCGGTAGATTTCTCATTCTATCCTCGCCATGAGCAATTTGACTTATCGTGCTGGAGCCTTCATCATTACTCGAGAAAGTGTGGGGATCACCAACTATCCTGCTGCCAAAAACTCCTTCCATTCGAGGATTAAAGAAGTGGAAGTGCTCAGGATAATTTCTTGTCTGATTCTCTGGCTGCGCAGGCGCGCTGATCATGGGATGAATTCTAGCCACGGGTTGGTGCTCAGACCAAGGAGTCTGAATACACTGCCCCTGCGGTCTATACTCTTGAAGAGCATTAGGGTGATTCTGGGGGATACTTTGATTAACGCCTGGAGGATTGATGGCACGGCTACTGGCTTGGTTGATGATGGGAAGTGGCTCGCCCCATGCTAACCCGCGGAACTTATGGTGGCGAGGAGACTCGACATTCAGGCTTGGATCAGTCCCGCCTTGGTTTTCTTGATTCTGAGCTGCATTGTGTTCTCTCACCCTTTTTCTGTACTTCTGAAGATGACTCGAAACATTTGCTTTAGTGAGTCCCTCTACGTTCATAATTTCCAGTATATGTTGCGGCCGTGCCGAATCGATTCCTACCTGTTGAACTGCATTAACAAACATACGATGCAGCTCGGGAGACCAACTCATCTTCTTTCTCCAGTTGCTTGGAACAAAATTGAAGGCTTGATGCTTGTTCTCATGGTCGTGCAATTGCTTCCTTACCACGTGCTGCCATATGTTTTGAAGCATCTGAACCCTAACTGGTTTCGTTACGACGTCTTGGGCCCCATTTAAGACAGCCTTCATTATGGCTTGCTGATCATCGCTTGCCGATATTACGAGGACTGGCATGTTTAATTTAGAATTGATGACTTCCAAGAGAGTGAAAACATCAATGTCAATCCCTACCATGGCGGTGAGGACAATATCAAACTGGTCACCACTCCTCCTTAATATCTCTAAGGCCTCTGTCGCCTTTGCTTGAGCTACAACCTTATACCGGCATTTTCTCAATACGGTAACAAGGATTGACAGAGAGACTGGATTACCGTCAATGGCCATGACCAGTAGACCCTCAGGGTAAGGAACTTCATTAGCTTCGACCAGGGTTGAACATGCGCCCGTTTCCCTAATGCTCGACATATTTCTAGATCTAGGACTGTCGACTCGAGACCGCCTCAGGATGTCTTCTTGGACTTGAGGGATCACGGGATCGTCGATGGTTTCTCATAACAGGCTTTGAAAGCCGATGCTTTGATGGTGAAGGTTTTGAATTCCTCTCCCACGAGAACTCTTTCCTCTCTATCTTTCTCCTGCGAGTTCTTGCGAATGAACTCTCACTATCAAATGAGGACAAGTTCTCTCTCTGGCAATAGCAACGACTTCCCTCTTCACGGGCAGTGCTATTAGATTTTTCGAGGGAGAAAATCTGATATTCAGCTTTTGATCAAAGGGGAAATCCTTGTTTCTCGCTCAGTTCGTCTTCCTTTTTTCTTTTCGTGGTAGAGGGCCCTTGTCAAGATCTCCACCGTCGATTTACTGGCGGGTCCTCCAATGAAGACGAGTCGTATCTCCTTTTCTGCCGAAAATTTCTTTGTCTCCCACTCAGCTCGTTTTTTATTCTTTCTTTTTCAAAGTGGTGGCAGCCCGTCCAACTTTTCTGCAGAGACGTCGGGTCTGCTCAGCTTGAGGTTGCCGCTTGACTGGAATTCGAGCCAGCGGGGGTGTTGCCGACAGAGAATGGTAGATAGAAAAAACTCGACCAATAAGGACTGCCCCTGTGAAATCATTATTTAAATTGAAGCAGATTATCACCTTCGCATTCCGATCATCTGCCTCGCCTCTCTCCTCCTTTCTTTCGTGATCTGCTTTCAAAAATGGCCAATTCTCCTAACCATACCTTCTCCGCCGAAATCCTGGCTGGGTGGGAGAGACTCTACAATCTTCTTGGTAGAGGTTACGCTCATATAGCCCAAAACTCTACCGTTGAGGCTGAAATCCTCGGTTTATTCAGGACCCTAGACGCTGCTTCTGTTGAGGGTACCCAACTGGGGAGGGAGTATCGGAACTTCCCGACCCTCTTCATTAATTTTCTGGCTGCCTATAACCGCGCTTATGAGACGGTCATTGTGACTGCCGTCGTGAAAGCTCGTTACCGAGACCGGCACGAGCGTCTGGAAATAGTCACATTTATGGCTGATAATCACAAGAAAGCCTTCAAGTTTGCCAATGATCAGCTTTCGTGGCTAGTTCGTGAGAGGGGAAAGTTGGTGGACCGTCTGGCCTTGGTCCGAACTTACGCCGAACAGGAGCCGAGCAATATTATGATGAGGTGCAAATGCGGTTGGCTACAGGAGAGACTTGATGACATTACGGCAGATATTGCTTTCGAGAGGGCGGCGATTTCGGACTTGGAGTTTGCTGTCGAGCATTACGAGGCCAGTATGGCCCAGGCTAAGGAGAAGCGCGATCGCCTCTTCTTTAGGCTCGCGGAGCTTGATCCTGAGAACGCCCGGTGCACCCGGAGCATCAACTGTTTGGAGAGTCAGTTGAGCTCCTTCGTAATGGTTATCAGGGCTCAGTTTGGCTTTACTTTTCCTCCCCAGTGAGCTGTTGTAATGCTCTTTGATGAATGGAATGAAAGAAAAGCTTCACGTGTTTTTTTTTGTTTAATTTTCCTGCTATCGTTTCTTCCGCATAGCATAACAGAACGATTTGAGGTACCGAAGATGTCGAGGCTTAATGTTTTTCTTGATGTTCTTGTTTAATTGCTCCAGACGATGATATCGAGAACATTGATGAAGGGTTCGGCGGTGGCCCCCACTATCCATCTTGAGATCACAAACAATAACACTATGACAACTCGATCAGTGCGCTGGTAATAAATCCGGCCACCTGTTGTGTGCCCACTTTTATCCATATTTTATTTCTTTCGGCGTCCACTTGCTCGTGTCGGTCGCCTGTAGCGTCGGGAGAAATTCCTGTGGGCCACGTTCATTAATAGAACCTCGGTCCTCTAAAGCCCTCCGCATGTTTCGGATAAGAGGAAATTTTAAGATCGGTCTCTGGTTGATTTAATCAGGTAAAGGTATTTGTTTCATGGGTTCTGATTATATAATCCATATTGTCTTTCAAAAGACGCGGGATCCTTTTGTCTGTCAAAGATGGACAGTGTTCGTTTGCCCCCCGGAATTAACGGTTGAAGCCTCGGTGTTTTTCGTCTTTTGGTATTTCTGAAGATGATTCTTGATATATTTTGAACTTAATTTTTACACCCGTCTAGGGTATCTAGAATCTCCCTGCAAAAGAAAATGATATAATTAGTATGCGACACAAGGAATGTCGGTCCATGACTCCTATATTAGTCCAATTTGATTTTTTCTATTTTATAGAGAAATCAGAAAAAAAAATTCCCTTAGGAAGAAATGGGTTAATACAGAATTTTTTTGCAGATTTATTACTCTTTTATTATTATTATTTTTTTAAGGAATGTGACAAAATCTCTTGACGTTTACTAAAATTTTTGAAGGAATTTCCTTTTTATCAGAATAAATTTTCAGAGGTAAATTTGTCAGGAAAATTTTATTTTTATTGAAGCAGGAAAGACATGACAGAAATCCTTTATTGGTTAACAAAATTCCCCCGAGACATTAGTCTAATTTTATTTAGAGAAAATTTTCTTAGAAAAACATGAGCAAATTTCTCGAAAAGAATTTTTGTTGCAAGTTTTTATAATTTGAAAGAATGTGATAAAATCACTTGATGTTTACCAAAGTTTTTTTTTTGAAGGAATTTTTCTTTTATCGAAATAAAATTTTAGAGGAAAATTTGTCAAGAAAATTTCATTTTTATTGAAGCAAGAAAAACATGACAAAAATCTCTTATTGGTCAATACAATTCCCCCGAGACATTAGTCTAATTTTATTTAGAGAAAATTTTCTTAGAAAAACATGAGCGAATTTCTCGAGAAGAATTTTCTTGCAAGTTTTTATAATTTGAAAAATGTGATAAAATCACTTGATGTCTACTAGAGTTTTTTTTAGGGAATTTTTCTTTTTATTGAAATAAATTTTCAGAGGAAAATTTTTTCAGGAAAATTTCATTTTTATTGAAGCAATAAAAACATGACAAAAATCCCTTATTGGTTAATAAAATTCCCATGAAGGGATTTTTCACATCATTTTTTCAAAATCTTTTTAAAAGAAATGAGGGACAAATTTAATTTTTATTTTCTTTTAAAAGAATGGTCCTAATATCAAGCTCAAAAACTGACTAACACCTAGCATGAACCGACCGAAAATAAATACAAGATAAAATTAGAGAACTTACTTTTACCTTGGAGAAATGCAAATCACATAGTCATGCGCATGACTCAAGTGAGGAGTGAACTCTAGAAAATAAAAGAAGGAGAGACAGGGTATGGACCTAAAAGGCCCCCACTATCTGAATTGACAACCTTACCCTCCGCGCAATCAAATTACAATGGGAAGAATTGTCAATTCAGATAATGAGCGGGATAAAATATGGTCAACCCGAGCGTAATCGACGCAAGAGCTTTACATATTCGATCCCTATCTATGGTTTTCTAAGAAGAATTTCGCGACTTGGGTTTATACGCTTGTGTGTGCAGGTGTCGTGATCCTCAGAGTATGCAAGACATGCACAACAATTGATATCAAAACAGCGCTTCTAAAAATATGCGAAATTAAACAAATAAACCAAACACCGAGCCTGCAAAACAAAGGGGTTAGCCAAACACTCCGCCCCTTATAACTCCCATCCTACAAAAACATATAACACCTATAGAATGAGTCCCAAACAAGATCGCCAGAAGCGAGATATCCATGAAATTTTCATTGGCTTAAGTCCACTAAGACTTTTAAAATTTCGAAAAAATTCAAGTATTCCAATTGGTATCTTTTTTCGAAAATTTAAAAATCCCGTCCCCAGCGGAGTCGCCAGTCTATCGCGACCCTCTAAAAAATATTTTTATTATTTCTAGGGGTTAACGGATTATTAGGTTAATTAGATTTGACTAACCTAACGCGGACCCTCCCAAGCCCTACCGAATCGCAACTTTGGTTTTTGTTTAAATGATTTTGAAATTTGGAGTCGCCACTAATCGTTCTTGGTAGGTCGATTAGAAACCTAAATAAATTAGCGGGAGAACTAATTTATTCCTGCGAACCAGAGATTATGAGCTCGGGGACTTGGTTACACTAGTTAATTAAAACTAATGCCCTTTCGGTACCTTAATTTCATGGATATCCTAATCCGGCAACTCAGGCTTGGTTTATTCCTAAAGCTCTAGTAGGGTATTCTCTTTTGTGTTTTCACTTTTTAAATAGGATGCATGGATGGTATATATGTTTATTTGTTATATTTTTTTAAGTGTTAAAGATTCCCTGAAGCCGAAAGAGGGAGTGTGTTAACGACTTCTGTGCAGTATTACGACCTACTCATCTTTTGGGTCTGATGATTCAAAAATTAAATTATAGGAAGTACATGACAGTGAATAAACACCTCCAATGGGAGGCCTAGCATTGGCTTGGCTCTTCCCTTTGGGATTTAAGGTACAGGTATTTAAGTTGCAAGTATTTAAACTACTGTAAGTAAAAACCTCCAATGGGAGGCTAAGCATTGGCTTGGCTCTTCCCTTTGGGATTTAAGGTACAGGTATTTAAGTTGCAGGTATTTAACTACTGTAAGTAAAAACCTCCAATGGGAGGCTAAGCATTGGCTTGGCTCTTCCCTTTGGGATTTAAGGTACAGGTATTTAAGTTGCAGGTATTTAACTACTGTAAGTAAAAACCTCCAATGGGAGGCTAAGCATTGGCTTGGCTCTTCCCTTTGGGATTTAAGGTACAGGTATTTAAGTTGTAGGTATTTAACTACTGTAAGTAAAAACCTCCAATGGGAGGCTAAGCATTGGCTTGGCTCTTCCCTTTGGGATTTAAGGTGCAGGTATTTAAGTTGCAGGTATTTAACTACTCTAAGTAAAAACCTCCAATGGGAGGCTAAGCATTGGCTTGGCTCTTCCCTTTGGGATTTATGGTGCAGGTATTTAAATTGCGGATGGACTTTGTCCTCTCCATTTTGGGGTATGAATTTTTTAAAATGAAATACAACGAATTGATTCAACAATTTGAAATTTGTGCGCGCTTGAGGACTCCTCCAAGCCGATTTTGTGCTTCCATAGGATTGACCATTGATATAGAGCTGCGGCTTCCTGACATAAAATAGAGTGAAGTGTCAGTATACAAAATATGTGCTAATCTGCACCTAAAACCAGAAGAGTGGAAAGAGTACTTATCTCCCGTTTGTTTGGGAGGGATTTCTATAATTGATTTTCGCTCTCTATGTTCCCAATATAGAGAGTTTCTTTTGAATTAAGAGGGACTTTTAGTCACAGATCAGTTGAGAAATCGGTGGACAGCTTAGGAGCTTGTCTGGGCCGATTCTTGCATCTCTACGAGATTTTTGCTGTTGACATAGAGATATCTTTCTCCTGACATAAAATATGGGAAAAAATGGGAGATGGAGAAAGTGTATACAATTTGTGCTAATTTGCGAGTAAAACCATAAATAAATGAATAAATAAAAACACTTAGCTCGAATTTGCTTGCTCGTTGACGAGGATGAACTCTTGATTTATATTGATCGATGAAGGAATTTGTGATGATAACCCCTAGTTTTAAACTCCCATCATCTTCAAAATTCTCTCTCTTTTGGTATTTTCTTTCTCTCAAATTTTTCTTCAATCTCCCAAAACTCTCTCAAACATCCAAAATTTTCTCTTCAAAAAATTCTCCCAAACACTTCAAATTTTCTCTCAAGAATCCTTTCTCAAGCTCACTTCTTCCTCCTTTTATAACCTACTCATCTATCTCCCATTCTAATTTTTCCACTAACTCTATCTCCCATTCTAATTTCTCCACTAACTCTTCTTCATTTTCATCTTCCATTCTCCATCTCTATCTCACATTCTAATCTCTCCACTAACTCTTCTTCATCTTCATCTTCCCTTCTCCATATTTATCTCCCATTCTAATTTCTCCACTAACTCTTCTTAATCTCCATCTTCCCTTCTCTATTCTTATCTTCCATTCTAATTTCTCTACTAACTCTTCTTCATCTCCATCTTCCCTTCTCTATTCTTATCTTATTTTCTCCATCCATTCTTCTCCAACTTCTCTTCTTCATCTCCTCTTCTTCATCTTCCCTTCTCTATTCTAATTTATCCACTAACTCTTCTTTTTATTATTTGTAAAATAATCCTTCAAGAGTTAGGTATTTGCACTATAGTCCTTGAATTTTAAGTATTTACAATTCAGTCCCTGAAAAAAATATATTTCTTTAAGTCCAAATCTCCTCACAATTTTTGACACACCAAAATTTACCACATGTCAAATTTAAGCTCATTTCTTGTCGCTGAAAATAATGCATAATTTAATTAAAGCCCTTTTGCAAAATTAAGTCATTCTGGGTATAATTGGGCCAAGATGAAAATTTAAAATATTAGAAGACAATGTCAGAACTCATAAAAAGTGAAAGTTAAAAATAAGTTGACTCAAATTAAATTTTTTTAGGCCCGATTCGAGATTATACTCGTGAAGGAACACGTGACTCGAATTGGATTTTTCTGAATTTGCGATGGCCAATATGAAAATAGATTTAAAATAAAAATATTAACTATATTTGTGTATTTTTTGGCCTCAAATGTTATTTTTCCAAAATTTTCAAATATTTTTGTATTTTTTTTTAAAAAAATTAAAATATATATAATATGAAAAATTATTTTTTGGTCAAAATTCGTTCCCTAGGCTTGGCTAAGGTTCCCAAAGTTGATTTTTCAATTTTATGAATTTTTATGGATTTTCTATTAATTTTCGAAAATAAATAAATACAAAATACGTAAAAATACTGAAAATATGAAAAATCGTTTTTTGGTCAAAATTGGTTCCCTAGGCTTGGCTAAGGTCCCCAAAGTTGATTTTTCAATTTTATGAATTTTTATGGATTTTTTATTACTTTAGCAATAGAAAAAATGATTAAAAATCAGGTGTCAACACACTCCAATCATCAATTTTATTCCTTTGACAATTCGAAGATTTCTGTCTGTTAAAATTTGGTGCCCAATCACAAAAAAATAGAAATAAAATTGATAAAGAAAATTCAAAACACAATATTTTATTTTGATTTCCTTTAAACTATGACTACGTCTAGTGAAGGATTTTACTATAATTAGCACCTTGCACATCTTTATTACGTCACTTAATTACAAGCAAAAGAGATTATGTATATAAGTATTAACTATTCATAGAGCCAAGCCTAAACTACTAATAGAATATTGGTAAGACCCCGTGCTTTCCTAATGATACAATGTATGAACCATATCCCAACACTCTCTTCCCAAACCTCCCTAAACTCGAGCCCTCTCCTTGTACTTTAGTTGACGACGTTGAGGCTAACATTGGTGCCAATTGCATCCTTAGGGTTTATTTTGGTAATTGACATTGTCCTGTGTGACTCGAAGCTGATTTTTGAATTTTTTTTTCTTTTTTTTCTTTGGCTTTGCTGGCTTCATTTAGAGTTTGCTCGATGGTTTACATGAGAAATTAGTGGTTCATTTTTTTTTTTACTTTTCTTTGGGGGTAGGGGATGTAAGGTTTTGTAAAACTACAATAAACTATTTTAAAATTTTAAGCTGCTAGATGAATGTATGGTTTAATATTAAATTACTCTATCACTCTCCATTATGCTAAGTGGTGTCTTTTTCATAGTATTAAGCATGATCATATTTAATTGGGGGGCAAAAGGAACTTGAAAAGATTTGAACTTATGATCTCTTACTCTGATACTATATGAGCTTTTTTATAATACCACTGCTAACTATTTTAAAAGCATAGATATATTTCATTGGGATGACAAATGAGGCACAAAAAAATTTGAATTTAGAATCTACTACTTTGATATTATGTGACATTTTGTAGGACCACTATCAATTGTTCTTAAAACTAAAAAATATTTTCATTGGTCACAAAATCTTTAGACATAAATCGTTGCCATTAATGAAAACATTTTAATTGCATTATTATGTTTTTTAGTAAAATTTCAAATCAATTTCACGAAATAAACAGAGTTTACATCACAAAAGTTTTCTCAGATGAGCGAGAATGGTGGTCATCATTGCTTTGGGAGAATAACCATTACTAGGCAGCGGGGAGAGAGAGAGAGAGAGAGAGAGAGAGAGAGAGAGAGAGAGAGAGAGAGGCAAGGCTAAGTCATGAGGTTAATAGTTAAAATTGTCTCCATTGTTGTGGGCAAAGCCAATTTCATTCTTTTATTAAATTTAGAAAAATTTACAAATGGATTAATATCACAAAAAAATTCCAAGTTAATACAAATATAACAAGTATATCCCAAACTAATTTTTTGACCATCAAAAATCTCTAACTGATATACTTGTGACAAATTCACTCTTCGTAAATTTTCATTAAATTTTATCATAAATTTGCTGAGTTGAAGGGCACGTGGTAGTTGAAGAGTGTACTAGTTTATGATTTTTACCCTCTGTTTGTCATAGCTATACTAGTTTGGATTTTCATGATATTTATTTATAATATGTCTCAAATTTGAGCTCGAAAATAAAAATTCCCTAATTTAAGTAGGTTTCCTAATTGATGGCTTCCTAGTTATAGATGAATTCCTATTTTTGATCCAACCCTTGCCTATAAATAAGAAGTAGATGTTCTTTATGAAGAGTATAAAAAATGAGCTTTTGCTAGTGAATTACATCCTTAGTATTTGAAGCCAATTAAATCTAGTGAGTAAATTTTTTTAAAAAAATTTTCATAAGATTGAGAGATTATTTCGTGAGGTATTACGGGGCTAAACACTTGTGGGTTATTGGATGTAATTGGGGTTGAAAAAAAAATAAAAGTGTTTTAGTGACTCAAGTGTGACTTGTAATCTCTATTGTATTGCTTGTTCTAAAGTAGAATTCGTTATTGCTCTCCCATAAATATAGGTCTCTATGACCAAACCATATAAATTGGGTGTTCGATGTATTTTATTACTTTGTCTATCTTATTGCTCGATCGTTTGCTTCACGCAATTTGTTGGAAGTGCAAAGTAGAAATTCGATATCTTTGCCAGAGGATATCACTAAGAGGGAGCTTAATTTTAAATCCATCAACATATCCATTTGGACCTATCTTCATTAAAAAAACTTCTGTCATTGATTTACAGGCCAATTTAGACATATGAACTGCTTTACACTATACTAATTCTCCAATGTGGTACGTTTCTAACATAACTCACGTGCATCACAACAATCTCCCTCTCCCATGTGAGCTCCATCGTTAGGTTTACTCCCCCCCTTATTTGAGGTATCCTTTTATATCAAGATCTCTTAACTTTGAATCTTCATCAATGCCCAATTTCACCTCTAGTCTCTTTCTTTAGATCGAACCATGAAGTTTGCCATTGGGTCCGCATTACTATACCACAATGCCCACCGCCTATAAATTGTGTTGGTCATTAGATTCTTTTCTTGAAATATTCACCAAACATCGAACAGATTGGGGGCCACCAATCAATCATCGACTCTAATACCATTTTATTGGGAGTGCAAAACAGAAATTCAATACCTTTGCCAAAGGAGATTGCCAAGAGAAAGCCTCAGTCTGAGTCTATCAGCATATTCAGTTGGACCCATCTTCACTCAAAAGCTTAAGTCATTAAGTTACGAGCCAACTTAAACATATTAACTGTTTCGCACCTTACCAATTCTTTGATGTGGTATTTCTCTAACACAATTCACACGTGCATCTCAACAGTATTAATCCAATTTAACGAAAACTAAGGAAATGTAAATTTATCATAGGTGTACCAGCTTACATTTTTTAGTGGTTAAAAAAATTACTTTGAGATAAATTTGTCATAAGTATACCATTTTGGGTTTTTGGTAGTCAAAAAATTAATTTGGAATAAATTTGTCATGAGTGTACTACTTTAGCATTTTTTTTCTTTGTATTAACCCGTTATTAAGGCGCCATTTGTATTGCGAAAAATGATCAATTTGGAAAATATTTTTCTAGATAGTTCATTTTTCACGAAATAAACAGAGCCTAAGTGGACGAATTTTCCACCTCCAACGGAAATCACTCTGTTCTCCTATTACCAAAAAGTCTCAAATGTCCCTATAGGACTTCAATTCTTACATATAACTCTGTTTCGATAATTCTTAAGGAATTGGAACTTTTTTTCCTTATGAATCGATACTAAAAATCATCGTGTTTCAAATTCACTTTTCTATCAAGGCACTGGATTTCTAAATTCTCATCCGGGGAATTCCTTCGAGAGCTTGTTGAATATTTTTTACCGGAATTCTGTCAGCGTGTACTTCTGCAATGTCTTATGCAGAAAAAGCTTCAAGGTAACCTCTCTGCCTGAATAAAATTGGGCAGAGTCTATTCCGAAGATGACAATGCTTATTAGAAATTGCTGTGGGCAGGCCATTAGATTACTTCTGTTGAAATCGTCCAACGGCCTTTGTCAAATAGCTACCTCGGGTATGACCGAACAAGATTTAGTCTTCGCCGCGATCTAATCGTACACGCAATTTTCAGGCCATTTACCTCGAAACAATGGTGCCCGTGATTGATCGAAGTCGGATAGTTACTTGTCTTTGTTTATATTTTCAAGCTCTTGATGTTTCTTCGGTAGATCTTCCCTCGGTTATAAAATATGCCGGGGTCGTTGAAATTGAAGCATCATGACAACTAATAAATAATGGAGACATCAAGCTATTTGATCTTAGCGACATTGCTGAGTCTTCTCAGGTCCCTCTCTGGTCACTGTATGTCCAACAATGTCTTCGTCAATTTCAGCAACCCTGTCCCTCCTATTGTCTTTCCTTCTTGTGCACTCTGCAATCTGCCTTGAATTCAGCATCTCTCGCTTCGATCCCGCCGCGAATGATATACTGTACGAAGGAGATGCGAAGCCTGTGGTTGGAGCCATCGACATGACGAGTCAGTCCTATTTCTGCCACGTGGGCCGAGCCACGTACAACCAGAAGGTCCGGATATGGGACTCTGGTTCGGGGAAGCTCTCCGACTTCACTACCCACTTCCAGTTCACCATCGACACGAACGGTCAGCGTCACGGCCAATATGCTGCGGGGCTTGCGTTTTTCATGGCTCCCGTGGGGTTCCAAATCCCCGTCAATTCCGTAGGCGGGTTTCTGGGCCTGTTCAACACCACGAGCAGCGATTCGTCCCAGAATCAAATCATACATGTCGAGTTCGACACTTTTGCAAACCCAGAATGGGACCCTGATTATGAGCATGTCGGAATCAACAAGAACTCAATTGCTTCAGCCGTTACCACTCCTTGGAATGTCACTTATCATAGCGGAGATACTGTCGATGCACGGATCCATTATAACGCGTCCACTAGGAATTTGAGTGTCTCGTGGAGCTTCCAGACTACGCCAAACCCGCAAGAGAACACAAGCCTCTGGTATCAGGTCGATCTGCGGACAGTACTTCCTGAATGGGTCGTGATTGGATTTTCGGCCGCCAGCAGTTATTACATGGAAAGACATACACTTAGTTCATGGGATTTCAAATCGAGTTTAGCTGTGGAAGGACCCAATAGAGGGAATCCGAAAAGAGTTGGCCTGATACTTGGGTTGACCATTCCGCTGAGCGTTATGGTAGCTTCTGGTGCAGCTATAGCATTAGCAATCCTATGGAGGAGGAAGCAAAAGAGCACGAAGTTGGCAGAGACGGCGATGCTGACGTCCATTAACGATGACTTGGAGAGAGGCACCGGACCGAGGAGATTTTCCTACCAAGACCTTGCTTCAGCTACCAACAACTTCTCAGATGACAGAAAGCTCGGCGAAGGAGGATTCGGGACCGTGTACCGGGGATATTTACTCAACCTAGACATGACGATCGCGGTAAAGAGGATCTCGAGAGGCTCCAAGCAAGGGAAAAGAGAGTTTGTCACCGAGGTGAAGGTCATCAGTAGTTTAAGGCACCGGAACCTCGTGCAGCTCATAGGTTGGTGCCACGACGGGCACGAGTTCTTGCTTGTTTATGAGTATATGCCAAACGGGAGCCTCGACGCACATCTCTTTGGGAAGAAAGGTCCTCTCAATTGGTCAGCTAGGTACAGAATCTCGATCGGCTTAGCCTCGGCGATCTTCTACTTGCATGAAGAGTGGGAGCAGTGTGTAGTACACAGGGACATCAAGTCCAGCAATGTCATGCTAGACTCTAATTTCAACGTGAAATTGGGCGACTTTGGTTTGGCGAGGCTGATGGACCACGAACTTGGTCCGCAGACTACTGGTTTGGCCGGCACTCTTGGGTACCTTGCACCCGAGTACGTAAGCACTGGCCGAGCAAGCAAAGAATCGGATGTGTACAGCTTCGGAGTCGTCGCCCTAGAAATCGCCACGGGAAGGAGAGCTAGGGATCCGAAAAATTTGGAGCCGGAGATGAGCCTGGTGGAGTGGGTTTGGAATCTTTTCGGAGACAAGAAGCTTATAGAGGCTGTCGATGGAAGGATGGGCTCAGATTTTGAGGAGACGCAAGTCGTTGGCTTGATGATGGTGGGGTTGTGGTGTGCTCATCCAGATCGGTCCCTGAGGCCGTCGATACGGCAAGCGATTCAGGTCCTGAAATTCGAGGCTGATGTCCCAAATCTCCCGACGAAGATGCCCATTCCTGTCTATCGAGTTCCTACACCGTCGGTCAGCTCCGGCGAACCGTTTTTAAGTTCAATCATCGAGGACGGTCGTTGATTGGGCTTCGTCATATCTCCGGTACCCTAAAATGTGTATATCTTAGTTAATATGCTCTTCATAAGTCAACATGTTGCGTTTTGTGGCTAGATTCTAAGCAAAGAAGGTATTTGGGATGTGCTCGTCAGTCTATATATCTATAATCATCGAAGTATTTGTTGTACCAAATACAGAAGAACGAACACAGAACATGAGAATTTACATGGTTCGATCACAAAGTGATCTACGTCCAGGGGTGAGGCAAGGTTCAATTTCACTATAATCAAGAGAGAGAAAGGATTACAAAGCACACGGCTCACTTAACTCTCTCAAAACAAAGGAAAAACTTACTTCAGTGAAAAAATCCTAATGCAATATAAATAGTGCCCCCAAAAAAATTTCGGTCGGGGTCTAGGCCGTCGAACCCCCGCGGCATACTTTGGGCGCCCATGGTAACACTTCTCTACCAGAATTAACTTCTGATAGAGAAGTTGATTTTTCAATTTCTTGCCAAAAGCAGAAGTTGATTTTTCAACTTCTCTATCAGAAGTTGATTTCTGATAGAGAAATGCATTTAAAGCGCGCATGGTAACGCTTCTCTTTGCCAGCGACCGACGGTGGGCGACGGCGGCGGCCGGCCGACGGCGACCGGCGGTGGCGGCGGGCGACGATCGACGGCGACCTGCGGCGGCGGTGACTGGCGACCAACGGCGACCGGCGGAGGCTAACGGTGACCTGCGACCGGCGGCAGCGGCGAAGACTACAAGTGATTTTTGAAGTTGAGAAGTAATTTTTTTTTACTTCTCAAATTGGCCAAAAAATCCAATCAGAAGTAGAAAATCCAACCAGAAGTAGAAAAGTCTACCAGAAGTGAAAAAATTTACCAAACCGATTTCTACTTCAGAAGTGATTTTACCAAACGGATTTCCCTGCTAGAAGTTGATTTCTCTGCCAGAAATCACTTCTGGAGTGTTACCATGCGCGCCCTTCGTAACCCATCGAGATTTATTCATTTGCTACGAGTTGGGCCTATCGTCACGAACTAAATCTCTATTTTCGGGTCGCATAAAAAAGTATCGAGTATGTCGAGTCGAGTCAGGTCATCAATCGACCCAACCATAAAAATTCAAGACAAACACCACAAATCTCCACTTTGGCTTGAATTTCCCAAAAACAATCAAGAAGTCGAACACATTCTCCCAGCATCCCTAGGCCTACGTGAGCTAGCTCGATGTAGGAAACAAGGGATGCAACGAAAGAATATATCCACTTCAAGAAACAAAAGTAGAACTTTCATTCATCTCGCCACAAGCCCTCAAAAAGGGGCGAAATTCAACAAAGCATGCCAATCAAGTTCAAGCAATGCTTAAACTTGTTGGCGGGGACTAGCTTGGTCAGTATATCAGGAGGATTGCCGGCAGTACCAATTTTCTTTACCATCATATTTATGTCGGAAACTGCCTCTCGAATCAAGTGGTACCTGACTTCAATGTGCTTGGTCCTCTCATGATATGCTTGATTTTTAATCAAGTGCATAGCACTCTGATTGTCGCAAAAGACAGCTGAATTGACTTCCTACTAGAGCCCAAGTTCCGGAACAAGATTCCTTAACCAAATAGCTTCTTTCACTGCTTCTGCTGTTGCCATATACTCTGCCTCTATAGTAGACAAAACAACTGTCGACTGTAAGGTTGACCTTCAACTAATAGTCGAGCCAGAAAGTGTGAAAAGATAGCCAGTCAAAGATCTCCTCTTGTCGAGATCACTTACATAATCAGAATCCACAAATCCCACAACTGAGATATCGTTAGAATTATTTCTATCAAACATTAGGCCCAACTCTGTGGATCCTTTAAGATATCTAAGTATCCATTTCACTGCCTGCCAATGGACCTTTCCAGGATGCACCATATATCTACTCACCACACTAACTACCTGCGCAATATTAGGACGTGTGCATACCATAGCATACATAATGCTACCCATCGCACTGGAGTATGGGACACGAGACATCGCAGCCTCCCCAACTTTTAATTGAGGTGACTGTAGAGCTGAGAGTCTAAAATGTGATGCTAACGGTGTACTGACAGGCTTAGCGTTTTGCATGCCAAATCTCTTAAGTACCTTCTTAATATAACTCCTCTGCGAGAAATATAACTTCTCAGCTTTCTTGTCCCTCTTAATCTCCATTCCTAAGATCTTCTTGGTAGGGCCCAGATCTTTCATCTTGAACTCCTCACTGAGTTGTTTCTTTAAGATCAACACATCTGACATGTTGTTTGCAGCAATTAGCATATTGTCCACGTATAAGAGGAGATATACAAATGATCCATCTGAACCCTTCCTGAAGTAGACACAACTATCATAGCTGCTCCTATCATAACTGCTCCCTATCATAAAGCTGTCAAATCTCTTATACCACTGTCTCGGAGACTGCTTCGGACCATACAATGATTTCTTCAATTTACAAACGTGATCTTCCTTACCTTCTACATAATAGCCCTCGGGTTGAGTTATATAAATAGTCTCATTAAGCTCGCCATGCAAAAACGCAGTCTTAACATCAAGTTGCTCAAGCTTTAAGTCAAATTGAGCAACTATGGCTAACAACACACGAATGGAAGTGTGCTTTACCACAGGAGAAAACACTTCATCATAGTCAATTCCCTCCTTCTGACTATAGCCTTTAGCTATAAGCCGTGCCTTGCATCTGGCATTTTCCACACCTGGAATTCCTTCCTTTTTCTTGAAGACCCATTTACATCCAATGGCCCTGTTTCCCTTAGGCAACGACACCAAGTCTCAAGTCTGGTTCTTGTGAAGTGATTCGAGTTCCTCAACCATAGCAGCAGCTAATAACTTCAGTATATGTAGAAAGTTCTGGAATACCCATACCTTCTGCTGTCATAAGAGCATAAGTCACCAAATCAGATAACCCATATTTCTGAGAAGGCCGAGTTTCCCTCCTTTCCCTGCTAGCTGCAATGAAATATAGTTGCTCCACCTGAGCTACAGCTTCGTCATCTGAACTTGAATCAACAGTAACGGTTTGCTCACCCAAATCATTCTAAGAGGTCTTTCTTGGAAGCTCCACCTGAACCTCCACCTCATTCATATCACTCTCAAGTTTTTCTGCAGACTCATCAACAGACTTACTCTGATCGAGCATAAGCATTTCATTAAAAGTAACATCCCTACTAATAATGAACTTATGTGAATTCGATTTCTAGCACCGTAAACGATAACCTTTCACTCCATCAACATACCCAACAAAAACACTTTTCCTTGCTCTAGGTTCTAACTTACCATTCTTAACATGATAATAAGCAGGGCATCCGAAAACTTTTAAATTAGAATAGTCACAAGGCTTACCTGACCACATCTCAAAAGGAGTCTTGCATTCGATTGCTATTGAAGGAGAGCAATTAGCCAAATAACAAGCCGTGTTAATAGCTTCAGCCCAAAAGCCCTTTTCCATTTCAGCATTAGAGAGCATGCATCTTGCTCTCTCCAATAGTGTTCTGTTCATACGTTTTGCCACTCCAGGTACGGTGTCGAACGATACCTTCATCTGCACAGAATTCATTGAAGCCGCCACCACAGAACTTAAGAACATTATCAGTCCTAAGACGTTTGATCTTCTTCCCTGTCTGATTCTCAACAAGGGCTTTTCATTTTTTAAAGGTTTCAAACACATCACTTTTTCTTTTCAGAAATAAACCCAAAAATTCCTGGAATAATCATCAATGAATGTCACAAAGTAAAGAGTATCACCTTTAGATGGAACCTGTGTTGGTCCTCATAAATCGAAATGGATGTAGTCGAGTGTGCCCTTTGTTAAATGCGCGCCCCTGCTGAATCTGACTTTGCACTGCTTGCCAAGAACGTAATGCTCATAGAAATCTAGCGAGGTTGTTTGCTCCCTGCAAAGTAAACCACATTTACTCAAAACTGTCATGCCGCACTCACTCATGTAGCCCAAACACATATGCTACAGTTTCGTTTTATCATTATCAAAAACTGAATTGGATGTGCCAATTGAAGGACCCATAATAATGCTACCCTATAGATGATACAAGTGATTTACCTTGATTCCTTTCATCACAACAAGATTCCCTTTGGAGACTTTGAGGACTCCACCTCCACTTGAGTACATACACCCAATGGAATCTAAATTGCTCAACGAGATGAGGTTTTTCTTCAAGTTTGGTATATGCCTTACTTCAGTCAAGGTTCTCACTGTTTTCTCGTGGCGTTTAATCCGAACAGTACCAACACCTACGACTTTGCATACAGCATCATTGCCCATCAAGGCTGATCCACTGTTCACAGTCTCGTATGTAGTGAACCACTCCCTATTTGGACACATGTGATATGATGCTCCCGAATCCATTATCCAAACATCGTTGGAAAAACTAACAGCAGAGCATGCTATAAGAACACTGTCTGATGTATTAGACTCATCTTTCTTTGCAATAATAGCACAAATGTGAAAGATCTATTCTATCAACTGAATCAGCACAAATCATGGAAGATTGGCTCTATTAACGAGAATGACATGGATTGTGAAAGATTTCTCTATCATGGGAGATTTGCTTTATCACACCCACTCAAGCGAAACAGTGGCAAAGCCACTGTGAGCTTGTTGCGCATAATAAGAAATCAGGATATGGATAGAGGCTTTGTCATGAGATCAGCCATTTGCACCTATGCAAAAATGAAGCGAACTTCCAACTGCTTTTTATTGATAAAATTACGAAAAAAGTGATAGTCAATTTCCATGTGCTTGGCTCGTTCATGGAAGATGGGATTTGCGACCAGATGTATTGCCCTTATATTATGACAAAAAAAGAAGAAGTGGTAACCATGAATAGTATATATCGAAGATCTCGGAGGAGTTGTAATAGCCATAGCAATTCAAAAGGCTGCATCAGCCGCCCCCCCCCCCCCCCCCCCTCTTGTATTCCGATTCAGTACTGGATTGAACAATGGCTGGTTTCTTTTTAGGACTCCAGGAAACCAAGTTGGGACTAAAATAAATGCAATAGCCCCTCGTAAACTTTTTATTCATCACGGCTCAGTCAGCATGTGTGAACGCAGTAAGGGTCAAGTTGGTGCGTAGGCCGCAAGCTTAATTCATATCTGTGAATGGGAACTAGTCAAAGCAAAGATTCGGATCCCCTTTTATTATTTGAAAAATAATTTCCCTTTACCTTTCCCATAGAATGATACGTCTAGTAAACTACAAAGTGCTTTTCCCATGTACTATGCAGGAAGCTGTAAGGTAACCATCCTCCGCCTTCTGGTCAGAAAAGCTGAATAAATTCGGCCTGTCTCTGTCATTCACATGACATAACTATTAAAAATTGCTGTGGGCGGCCATTCCTTGTCACCCAAGCTGAATTTGAGGTATCACTGAGAACATTTCTTCCTGTCTAGTTCGAAACAATCGCTTAGTCAAAGTCAGATAGCAACAGGTCTTTGTTTATGTTTTCGTGCTCTTGATTTTCTTTCGACAGTTCTTCGCTCTGTTATAAGATATGTCCGGGTCGTTGAAACCTAAGCATAATGAAAAATAACCAACTCATCAAGCTATTTGATCTTCGCGGCATTTTCCTATGTAGCATGCTAATTCTTCGTAAGCACGCTAGATAAATGATAAGGAATCTTAGCTGAAGCTCCCCATCTAGACAAAAAGAACCAATTACCAAGGATAAAGGACTTCAAGTTATATAAAGTTCAAATTACTAGTTATGGCATCAATTCACATCTTCCAAAATAAATCAATCATCTGGAATTCAGAATAAGTAAATACAAGTAAACCAGAGATAGGAACATTTGAGTTTTCGTCATTGAATTGAGTTATCGAAAGAAGAATTTACTTCGAATCGATCTACTTAAAATTAAGAATTTTGTTTATATTTTCATGCTCTTGATTTTCTTTCGACAGATCTTCGCTCTGTTGTAAGGTATCCCAGGGAAGTTGAAACCTAAACATAATGACAAATAACCAACTCATCAAGCTATTTGATCTTCACGGCATTTTCCTATGTGGCATGCAAATTCTTCATAAGCACATTAGATAAATGCTAAAGAATTTTAGATGAAGCTCACCATCTAGACAAAAAGAACCAATTACCAAGGATAAAGGACTTCGAGTTATATAAAGTTCGAATTACTAGTTGAGGCATCAATTCACATCTTTCAAAACAAATCAATCTTCTGGAATTCAGAACAAGTAAACTAGAGATAGGAACATTTGAGTTTTCGACATTGAATTGAGTTATCAGAATGAGAATTTACTTCGATTTGATCTACTTAAAATTAAGACGAACGGTTAACACAAACTTCATTGTCCCAATGTTTTAAAATTTAACGACACTTGCGAAATAATTCTTATTCCATTCTTGCAAATAGTTAATTAACCGCGGTCAACGACCTTCTTCAAAACTACTGGTGATGAGAGGCTCGCCAGAGCTGACGGACGGCGGCAACTGGGCGGGGTACACTGCGATTGGCATCTTATTAGGGAGCACCGGCACCGTCGCCTCAAAATTGAGGACTTGAAGCGCTTGCCTTATAGAGGGCCTCAAGCTCCGATCGGGATGGGCACACCACAAGCCCACGAGCAACAGGCACTCCACTTGTTTCCCACCAAAATCCTCTCGGAGTCTCTCGTCTGCAGCCTCAACAACCCGGCCTTTCCCATAGAGATGCCACACCCACTCCGCCAAACTCATCTCCGACGATGGCTCCATCGGATCAACGGACCTCCGTCCCGTGGCGATCTCAAGCATGACCACCCCAAAGCTATACACATCAGACTCCTTGCTCGCCCGTCCTGTGCTCACATACTCCGGGGCCAGGTACCCAAACGTGCCGGCTAGCCCGGTAGTCTGTGGCCCTAGCTCGTGGTCCATGAGGCGGGCCAGCCCGAAGTCTCCAAGCTTGACGTTGAACCCCAAGTCTAGCATCACGTTGCTCGACTTTATGTCCCGGTGCACCACGCACTGCTCCCACTCCTCATGGAGATAGAGCAGCGCGGAGGCGAGCCCGACCGAAATCTTGTACCGGGCAGCCCAATTTAGAGGGCTCTTCTTGCCGAAGAGGTGCCTGTCGAGGCTACCGTTCGGCATGAACTCATAGGCGAGCAGGAACTCGTTCCCCTCGTGGCACCAACCTATCAGTTGCACCAAATTTCTGTGCCTCAAGCTGCTGATCACCTTCACCTCGGTGATGAACTCCTTCTTCCCCTGTTTGGAACCTCTCGATATCCGCTTCACCGCCACTGCCGCGTCCAGGCCAACCAGATATCCCCTGTAGACTGCCCCAAACCCGCCCTGGCCCAGCTTCCTCTCCTCGGCGAAGTTGTTCGTGGCAGAAACGAGGTCCGCGTATGTAAACCTCCGTGGCCCTGCGCCTCTCTCAAGCTCGTCATTTATGGACGTCAAGTTTGTTATCTCCGGTCGCTCGCTCCTCCTCTTCCTCCTCCAGAGGATTGCGGATATTGCCACCACCATGCCGCAGAGTAGGACTCCTAGTGGAACTGCTAAGCCAACAACTAACTTGGTCCTTTTTGCATTTCCTGGCTTTTCCTCGACTTCAAGGTTTGAACTGAAGGACCAAGATACAACTTGGTGACGTTCCATGTAATAGCCAGTCGCGGCTGAGAAACCGACCATCACCTCCTCAGGCAAGACAGTGGTGAGATCAATGTGATACGAAATACTTGTGTTTTCGTGCGGGTTCGGTGTATTCTGGTAGCTCCAAGAAACACTCAAGTTCTTGGTCACAGAGTTGTACACAATCCACACGTCGGCGGTGTCGCCGCTGTGGAAGCTGGCATTCCAAGGGGTGGTCACGGCCGAGGCGATCGAGTTTTTGTTGATCCCGACATGCTCATACGAAGGGTCCCATTCGGGATTGGCGAAGGTATCGAACTCGACCGCGACGATTTTGTTCGATGACGAGTCGCTGGACGTGGTGTTGAACAGGCCTAAGAAGCCACCAATCGAATTGACCGGGATTTGGAACCCGACCGGGGCGAGGAAGAATGCCAAGCCAGCCCCGTACGACGTCTGGTTCCACGTGTCGATTGTGAAGGAGAAGCGAGTGGAGAAGTCGCTGAGCCTCCCGGAGGCGGAGTCCCAGAGCCTCAACTTCTTGGCGTAAAATGCTCGGCCAACATGGCACGAGTAAGTCGGGCTAGTGAAGTCAACCATGCCGACGTTGGGCTTCGCATCGCCTTCATAGACCATGTCGGTCCGCTGAGCGTCGAACCGAGAAATGTTGAAGGAAAGAGAATAGCCCGATCGAAGCGGCACATAGAAGGACAAGAAGAGAAGGAAATGTCGCAACGCGCGCGTCGATCCCGAATAGAGGGCCATGGAGAGAGAGAGAGAGAGAGAGAGAGAGAGAGAGAGAGAGAATGTGAAAATTGAGTTTCAAGACATACAGTGACGACTATATTATGTCGTTCGTGGCAGGAAAAGAGCCGGACCTTGATGCTCGAGTTTTGACCATAACGATTCGTTGACTTTTCGAAGTTCCATCGAAAGAAACAGCCAGAACAGATAATGTAAAGAACACACGGTCTTGCCCAGACTGATCATCGTCCCAACACAACGGCGAAAATAACGACATTATAGGATTAAATACTATGCAGACAACGAGGACAGAGTTCCATTTGTCCTATCTAAGATGAGCTCAAACAGGGTACATCCTATCTTTCCTCGTTTGAAACAAACCATTCAATTGGTCAACTGTTCGAGTGAGGTGGGACTTGGAGGACTTTCAAAAGAAAACATGTTCACGTTATATGATTGGCTTCTAATATTCCGGATGCAGGATTGAGGCTACAGGCGAACATGGTGGCATCTAAGTATTCAAATTTTCAATGAAAGCTCATATTGTCAAACAAATTAATAAAGAAATCGGCAACTTGAGTTCACACTTGTTCCGATCTAGGTCACCAAACGATAATTTGTTTTGAGTTGATGTCTAAACTTCAGGAAATATGTTGAAGTTGGGCCTCTGATGCTAAAGTCCAATGTTCAGCACAGCGTAACTAAATGGAGAGTGTAACGGTCCAAACCCCACATTGAAGGTGAGAAATCTTATGACATAATTTCTATAGGCAACCACTCTATATGTCTATTGCCTTGAGTACTCTTTTGGCGAAGATTGGATCACATATAAATATTATCAAAGTAAGATCTTCAATATGGTGATGGAGGAATCCAACCTACCGTATATTGCGAGCATATGGGCAGCCCAATTGCAAACCGCTCATTGGTTCATGGACCTTCCCAGGAATCGGATCAGCTCGCGAACTGGTAATTGCTTCTTGGACCACCCACAAAGTGCCATTCCACAAATTAGGAACTAGGAACTGACCAACCAGTTCTGGGTCGGTTCCCAAGATGGTTCACGCGGGAACCACCCCATAACCAGCCTATTCGGTTTGATTTGAGTGGTTCTCAAAACGTTTTCTTAGAATTTGTATAGTATTTAGATTTTGGGAGGACTAGAAGAAAATTTAGTTTGTCTTATATATGCCTAAATAAACACGCCTTAAAATTATATCCATGATAAATAATACATTATTGTAGAAATCTACGATTGAAATTAGAATTAGAATTAGAATTTGAACTAGAGTAGGAATTGGAATCATAGTGACAAACTTCTACTTATTTCATATGCCTATAATTAAATGGTATAAATTAGTTTTTGCATAACTAAAATTTATTTGGAATGAAAAAATCTGGACAATTTCTTAATTATTATCATTTCTATACTAAAAATAATGTAATTTTTTGAGAATAAAACCATTTGTCTTCACTACTTGTGAATCTTGTTTGATAACTCAAACAAGGGCTGAAAGTAACAATTCTGCGCTTGATGGGATATTTTTCTTTGACAACTCTTACTAAGATTGACTTAGAAGATTCAAAAAAGCCAAGAAATCATTTAACGAAGCAAGTAAGGAAGGGATTTGTTAATTCATTCAATTAGAAAAAAATAATTCATGGTAATTAAAACCTTATCAATTTTATTGTTAGAACCCGTCAATGATGACCCCAGTTCAATGTGTATGGTAATGAATTAATAGTATTCCATGAGAGCAAGAATTCTTATGTCAAGTTGGTTGTTTAGAAGATTTTCTCTTTACACCTTGCATCTTAATAGAGTAAACATGAGAGTTTTCAAACATTTCTGTTCATTTTACCTTTTGAAGGATTGAAGTCAAGCTCTTGCCCTTCATCTCTTCTTTTAGGCAGGTAGTGAAAACCCTCTTCTTTCATGTCTAAGCCTTGGATTGACGATTTAGCGAATTCAATCATCCCTCTGAGTCAATAGCATCTCTTTTCAAAGAATTCTAGGGTTAGCATTGCTAGGAGATTGGAGAATAGTATGTTATTATGAAAATTAGATGTCCTATAAATTCGTGAAGGAGATCACTCTGCTTCATCATTGGCCTCTTGATTCCTTCCTATTTTAGCGTACTCTAGCAAAATATCATCAAAAGCTTCTTGAAGCTCTTTTCCAAAAAAAAAAATGCTCTCTAAACCAAACGTGAAAGTCATAACTCCAATCTCAACTTGGGTTATATGTCAAATAGATACTTCAAGAGATCCATCCTATTGATCTTCCAAATCATTCCCGCAAGAGATTTAGGCTAGTATGGACTGAAAAGGTCTTGTGAATCCAGTCACCATATAGTACCCCTTTCAAGCTCAGCTGACCCCTTACAAGAAGTTCTTCCATTATGGTTACTCGGAAATATTGAAAGAGTGTTTTGCCAATTTGAAAGTAGAAGCATCAAGAGAAAATCGAAATTCAGTCCAATCACTGCGGTTAATGCAATAAAAACTATTGGCAATAAAGACAGCTTTCATATAGACTTATAGGAATTACTAGTCTTAAAATCTAGTTGAATATTGTATTGAAGTGTTGTGTATCACTCATTTGTGGGTAGGGGAAGTTATAGACATATTTTCATATTTTGTATAAGGAGTACTTCATAGTATTAATGAACCCAAGAGTTAAGAACAGCAAATTCTTCATTATTCAGAAAGACGAGAGAGAAGGGATCCAGAAAATAGAAAAACTTTCCAGAGGGAGGATTCCGTACTCAAAATTCAAAACTTAATATATTAGTATCATTTTTTTTTGTCAGTTTTATCATAGTAGCCTTAAGTGAGGAGGAGGATCCAAGAGTGTGAAATCCACACTTCACCTGATCGAGCGTACCAAATCCACAGCTCACATGAGTTAACGGGGCCGCGACTCGAATAGTTGAAACTCCGTGGGCTTTCTCTCCAAGAATCTTCTATCTTGCATATGAAGAGACACTCCGCAGGAAACAAGACCGATCCTCCTCATCTCAGGTGGTGAGTGATGATCAGGGAAGTGTTCTTGAGGGAAAACCCATCTAGGTTAAAAGTTTTGGTCAGCCGAAAGGCGAAGTAATGTACTATGAGAAACATGTACTTTTATAGGGAAAAAGAATACCATAAGTACCATAACCTTCGTCTAATGTTCCATTTGATACCATAAATGATCAATTAGTTAGGTGCCATAATTTTTGAAAAGAAAAAATATATTTACTTGAGCGACTCTGGCAATATATCTCCAACGACAAATTCTATGTGGACTCAACTTATATAACACAAATCCTATGTGGACTTTGACGTGGCTTTCTTTAAAGAGATTTAAGATAAAAGTGGACAATCGGCCAAATGACATGGCAATTGGCCGCCTCAAACAACACATCAAAGAATTAGGAATAACCGATTCTCTCTCACTCTCGCTCCACGCAAAGACTATAGGCGACCCAAGGCCACAGCTTAGAAGGGAAAATTAAGACTCGATGCCAGAGTGAAGAATCTCGCAATGGGGAAAATGTGAGTGATTTACTATGTTTCCTGGGGAAGATCGTTGATTTATTATGATTTGTTACCGATAATTGTTAAATCGATTTGGTGCAATTGTGGGACGGACTACTCAATTCCTCGTCTTTGTGTGTCTTTTGCTTCCCAGGATATTTTTTCCAATGTCGGCATCAGCGATACCACTGCACCCATTAATGTTTAATGATGTGGGGAATTTATTATTGGCGATGAGGAAATGTCGATATTCTGAGAGGCAATATGAGTAAATTATCGTATTAAAAATTTGTGAGAAATATAGTGGAATAGCTTGTGTGTAAAAAAGAGAAATTGGTAAGAGCTTAAAGGAAGAAATGAGATTGTCGCCTCATGATAATGGTGGTGGGGGAATTGTTTACCATTATCTTCATGGTTAGTAGTTACGATGCTTATTTACTTTTTTTAGTAGTATTATGACATTCTCAAATTCGGCCCTATTCGGGATGCAATGAATGATGAATTCTATCGATTTTTATCAGGAATTCGAATTCGAATGTGGATATCGAATTTACAAGAATTTTTTGGACATTGTCTCATTTAGCAATCTATTTATTGGTTTGCTCAAGATTCTCAGAAAAAAGAATATCAGATTGAGATTTGAAGCCCGCGAGGAAGTCAAGCCGAACAACGGCCCATTGAGCCTCAAGCCCATTAAGGACTCAGCCAAGTGGGCCCATTAGGCATTCTAAAGCCCATTTAGTCAAGGTGAGCCCAATAAGCTTTCTAAAGCCCATTAAGCCAATCTAAAGCCCAATCTCTATTCTTCCAAGCCCAAATTCGATTTATATGAACTAGTACAAAATTCTAGCCCGTATATGCATATCATACATATTACTTAACTTTGAAAAATTATCATTTTGCCCTTGGATGAGGAATTACTAAACTACCATCCTTGCATTTGTGGATTTGAGACAAGAGAACATGATGGAAGATGACTTTTGTGGCTTGCATTGATGAGAGGAATGCTTGGCTTGGGGATGAGATTTTCAGGAGCAAATATCTCATTCTTGGACTTCTCTCTCTCTCTCTCTCTCTCTCTCTCTCTCTCTCTCTCTCTCTCTCTCTCTCTCTCTCTCTCTCTCTCTCTCTCTCTCTCTCTCTCTCCATTTTCGGCCAACCAAAGCCCCAAACCCAAGAGACCCATTTTTTCGGATTTTTGCGTGCGTCTGGTAAGAAATTGCTTATTTGAGCTCATTCGGAGGGCAAATTGAGCTCGTTTTCTCCTACACAACCATAAGATCAAGCGCTACATGGATCTAAGGGATGTTTGTCTAAAAAGTTGATGTATTTTTGTGGGTTTGAGCTGCAAAGATGTTCTTGGTGAAGACCCATCATCCGTCGTCGTTCCATATGGTTTTTGGAGCTAACCATGCATAGCTATTGCCACCGCTACCACGCTTGTGTCTTTAGAATCATTGTCGGGTGATTTTTAGCCCTAATCTCTCAACTTGTAGGGTAAAATTAATTAAGATGTAATTAGATTAGACTAAGTATATTTAATGCTAATTACGTAAGGATTAGCTAATAAGCTATCAAGGTTTAGGTGATAAATTATCAATTCATATGATAAGTTATCATGGTTTGGCGATAAGCTATCATGGTTTGAGCGATAGGTTATCATGTGTTTGGTGTTAAGCTATTAAAAATTGGGTAATAAGTTGTTGAGGATTTGGTGATAAACTATCGGCTCTTAGGTGATAAGTTATCATTAAATTAGTGATAAGCTATTGATATTAAAGTGATAAGCAATCGATTTATTCTAATATTATTATTTTTATTAATATTTTATTAATATTAGATTGTAATAGTTTATGCTTGAATCGTGATATCTACATTGGAAATTACCATGTAAATTGACTTGTATAGCTTTGATTATTCAATTACATGTATATGATCACATATGATTTATTTATTTCATTGTGGCATGAGAGTGGCATTAGTTTTAGAAATGCCCAGATAAGTCGGAAGACCCCCCAATGAGAAGGGGGGTGCCATCGATCGGCTATAGTTGATCAAAATGATAACTTTCTGAATAAAACCAGAAGATCCTTATAAAAAGATGGGTGTGCCCTTGATCGGCCATAATTGATCAAAAGGATAACTGCTTGAATAAGTCGAAAGACTCTCATAGAAAGATGGGCGTGCCCTCAACTGACCATAATTGATTAAAAGGATAACTGCTTGGATAAGCCAAAAGATCCTCGTAGAAAGACAAGCATGCCATCGTTTGGCCGTAATTAATCGAATCAATGTCAAGTTGAGCCAGAAGACTCCCATGTGAGTACAAGCGTTCTCTTGATCGGCCGTAATGGATCAAATGAATGCTTAGTGGCCGTAGTAATTGAAAGACGTCTAAGTGTACTAAGTATTCGAATGCCAAGGAGTGTTCAGTAGTGTTGTGTACATTTTGCATATCATGATTTGAGACATGTCGGCTATATGCCGTGTAGCGCCCCAGAACGCTACGTCAAGGCTTACTCGTTGCTCGCTCACTTCTTACTGACACCATCTATTGTCTTCATCGTCTCCATCGTTCGATCCAATGCCAAACCTACACATCTCAAAAGATGATCTCCAAACAGGGGTGAGCTAACAGCTCAGCAAGTTCGCCCTCTAAATCTCGCTCAGGATACCAGATACTCTCATATCGAACCCTAAGCATGCAATTCTATCATATCATAGCAAATAAATAAAGTGCATACGAATGCATGCTCAAAACACAATCGTCACTTCTTATTATAATATCTAAGCCAATCACTTTGCCTAATCTGTTCCGATTCCGTCGGAATTGCTCCAATTGGCATTCTAACTTATCTCGACTTCGACACACGCCACCCGAGCCTACCAAACGTCGGTCTAACTATCAAGAACAGTAATTTCTCGAGGCTACACAGTGCATTCAGCACACTCACAGAATCGATTTTCACAAATATCTCTAAACCAGACAAATTTCTAAACCGAACTACCTCTAATCGCATCATAGAGCTAATCCATGAATAATCCAATGCCCTACTCAAGATTTAGAAGTAAAACTTACCTAAATAAGGCTAACAAGCCAGGGAAACAAGCTGGAATAGAGGCGGACAGCCGGTGGCAGCAAACGGATTTGGAAATCGACGTTAGATCGCGATGATCTAAGGTGAACCGAACTTTGTAGAGGCTGGACCAGAATGAAAACATGCTAAAAATCAATATTTGAACCTAAAAATGAGTCCTAGAGGCTGCTGGAGTCAAGATACTTCAACATGAACAAGATACGAAATTCGAGCAGCAAAAGACAGATTCGTCGACTGATACGAGAAAATACATTTGAATGGTCAAACGACCTCCGATCGAGGCGATTGAAGTTGGATTAGAACCACAAGACATCAAACTATAACATACCAAAAAATCGCGACGACCCAACGGTCGAATTTCCGTCGGCGTCCAGTTGAATCTGGAAGTCGGGATTTGAAGCCAAGGGAGAAAGGGAGAGAAAAGTGAGAGAAAGTGAGCTGCGGTGGAAAGAAAGAGAGGAGAGAGAGTGCTGCACGAAAATAAGAGGGAAAAAGAGAGAGAGGCCATTCTTATCCAAAGAAAAATTAATAAAATAATAAATATCAATTTGCTATGTAATTGAAATGACATAAAGCTTTGGTCAAAGAAGTCAAATCTGGTCAAAGCTTATCTTCTTCGGTCAAAACTTGGGAAGCAAGGATTGACTGGTCAAACCTCGAGATTCGTGTTAAATTGGGACTGGTTGGAGCTCAATCGGTACTATTTTGGCTAAACTGCGTCCCAGAAACGACTTAAAACAACGTCTGAAAAATTTTCTGACTGCACTTCAATTATTTCTACCCTCTAGCCACATCATCCAGAGCAAATCGGAGATGAGTTGAACAACTTAAATTTTCTTCCTTTCTTCTCGGCACTCCGAGTGCAAATAGCCTATTTCCGAGCCCTTCGAAGCGACGACCAATCATTATCCTTTAAACCTCGAAAATCCAGTATCATTTATTTTATGAACACCCGAATTTCGGGATGTTACACGCCGAGGTAATGGTTGGTTGCCTATATTTATATGATGGCTTGGTTGTGAATATCATACTATATTGTATGTATTAGGTACATCCGAGCTGAGTTGACCTCCTAATCAAGGCTTAAATGGTTAACTCGCTGAAATTTATTTCATCTGTTGTTGTTAATCGTTTTTATGATCTAAAGCAAGTGGAGGATCTAGCCTCTGACTCGGACGAGGACCTTAAAACCCTTGCCGACTACTGGTGGTGAGTAGAGGATGTGGACATGATCTTTCTGGAGTAGTTTTATTTGGGAGTAGCATTAACCTCAATCTCTGACTTGGTATCTTTAGTTGGTCATAGAAGGTGTTCATGAGATGAGGCTTGTAAATACGTAATTCCCAAGATTAACAGTAAATTAATAAAATGAGATTTTGTTTTATATTGATTGTTGGTTTTTTTTTAATCCCTTTTGTTTTATTTGTCTGGAGATTTGATTTGTTTTCGCATGTGCTTAGGTGAAAGATCAAAATATTAAGAAGAGAGTGAGAAATTAGTAAGCCTTGAGGTAGCATTCTGTGGTACTATAAGTATAATGATGAAGATGAGGATGCACAGGTTGCTCATGGATATGATTTAGAAGGAGGAGTGGAAGCTAGTATTGAATTGAGTATCCAGATGAACGATGGATCTACACTAAGGCAAGACATAGAGCTGGTACTCAAGAGAGAGTTCAGAAAATTGGGACACATAACAAATTTGGTGGTGAAGATACAGTCGACGGGGAAAGGGATTCGAGTGGGGTGGGGTTGGGAAGTTGCACTGTCCCTTGATGAAGATGATGAACCTTTGGTCCATGTAAATTGCCCAAGTGATGATGATGATAACGACTAACTTGCATAGGCAAGGGAACAAATGACAAATGCCAGTAAAGGAACAATGCGCTACTTAAGAAACCGGCTGAAGCTGTGAAAAGGGACTAAGGAGCTCTAGTGGCCGACGGTGATGACACAAAATGTGACCAAAAAGGTGATGATGAGAGTGTTAGATCAAAGGATGAGAATGAGATGATGAAGTGGATTTATGTAGATCCAAAGGCTGAAACTCCTGTATTTTGCATATTTCATGAAATTTGATTATGCAAAACAATTTAGAGATGCTATTGTGAAGTGGACAATTGTTGAGCAATTGAAGGAATATGTCAGAGCGAAGTGGGCACAAGAGAAACATCATGGAAGGTATATGAAGCACCAAGTAAGGTCACTTGCTCATTCCACATCAGGTGATTCAAGGAGGAACACAACTATGTAACTGTATGCGACAATAAAAGGGTAGTCGGTGTGTAGTTGGTCAATCGCTTCTTCAACATCTGTTAAATATGTCTTGAATTTATTTGACATATTATTTGAGTGGGCCGTAGGCCCAAACCCAGAGGAACTAGGTTTTCCTTTTTTGTTTGAGACACTATATATATAGCGTCATTAGGGTTTTCTAGTTGCATTGGCGTTGAGAGTTTTGTGAGGTGTTTGGAGTTGTCGACAAGATCGACTTTGTAATCATGCACTCTCTCCTTTTGATATAGTGGAATTTTATTTGCCTCGCCCGTGGACGTAGATCAATCTGATCGAACTACGTAAATCTCGTTGTTCCACTTTTGTTCTTCATTTGATTTCCGCAACAAATTGGTATCAGAGCCTGGTCAAGAGACGAAGAAGAAAGAGGGCGGCGTTTTGTGAGAGTTTTACGTCGGTCGACCACACATCCTTTACGCTCGGCCAACTCACTTGGCCAAGGCCCGTGATCTCGGCCAACTTCCGTCGGCCACGACCGGTGCTCTCGGCCACTTCCGTCGGCCACGACCCGTGCTCTCGGCCACTTCCGTCGGCCTCGGCCCGTTATCTCGGCCACTTTTATCGGCCAAGGCCCGTGCACTCGGCCACTTTTCTCGGCTAAGGCCTATGCGCTCGGCCACTTTTCTCGGCCACCTCCAAGCGACCAGACCAGAACAGTCCCGACAACCCCCGACGACCCGATACCAAATCAAAGGGCTCTTTTAGATGGCATCTCTGAAGTTTCAGATTTCATCTTTTGATAGACAGAATAATTTTGGATTATGGAGAATAAAGATGAAAGCTTTATTGAGGCGGGAGGGTACGGTTAGGGCGCTGGACGGAAAGTATCCAGATGACATGACCTCGGCAGAAATAGAAGAGATGGACGAGAAGGCGCATAGCGCGATTCAGTTGTCGCTGGATGACAAGGTTCTGCGAGAAGTCGCCGATGAGGAAACAGCTGCGGGTCTCTGAAGCAAACTGGAAAGTCTCTACATGAAGAAATCTTTGACGTCGAGACTTTATTTGAAGCAGCGTCTTTACACCCTAAAGATGTGCGAAGGTACGCCTGTTCAGGAACACTTGGATGAGTTTAATAAAATCGTTCTTGATATGAAGAATTTAGATATTAAACTTGATGATGAAGATCAAGCTTTGATTGTGTTATGTTCACTGCTTGCATCATATGAGAATTTTGTGAACTCGATGCTTTATGGACGTGAATCCATAACTTTGGAGGATGTTAAAGCATCTTTGAATTCTGCTGAATTGAGAACGAAACTGAATGGGAATACTAGTGAAAATAAAGCAGATGGTTTATTTGTGAGAGGCAGGAACAAGAACAGGGATAAAGCTCATCGAGGGAAATCTGTTAGCCACTCAAAATCTAGGCCACCTGACGATAAGACGAACGTAGAGTGCTATTATTGTCACAAAAGAGGACATTACAAGTCAAATTGTCATATGCTCAAGAGAAAAGGTAAACAACATGCTCAAAGACAAGATGTGGTGAATGTTGCTAGCGAAGATGAGTCTAAGGCGTCAGACAGTGTTCTTACTGCATGCTCTGCTGTTAGTTTGTCCGATGATGTTTGGATATTAGACTCTGGAGCATCATATCATATGTGCCCAAATAGGGAATGGTTCACTACGTATGAGAAAATAAATGGTGGATCAGTCTTGATGGGCAATGATACTGTATGCAGAGTTATGGGTATTGGTTCTGTTCGAATTAAATGTCATGACAAAGTAGTAAGAACCTTGACTGAAGTAAGGCATATACCTGACTTGAAGAGAAACCTTATCTCGTTGAGCAGTTTGGATTCCATTAGGTGTATGTACTCAGGTGGAGGTGGAGTTCTCAAAGTCTCCAAAGGCAATCTGGTTGTGATGAAAGGAAGCAAGGTGAACCACTTATATCATCTACAGGGTAGTACTGTTATGGGTCCTTCAATTGGCACATCTAATTCTGTTTCTGATAATGATGAAACAAAACTGTGGCATATACGTTTGGGCCACATGAGTGAGCGTGGCATGACAGTTTTGAGTAAACGTGGTTTACTTTGTGGAGAGTAGACGACCTCGCTAGATTTCTGTGAGCATTGTGTTCTTGGCAAGCAGTGCAGAGTTAGCTTCAGTACTGGCACACATTCAACAAAGGGCACACTAGACTACATCCACTCTGATTTATGGGGACCAGCACAGGTTCCATCTAAGGGTGGTGCTCTTTACTTTGTAACGTTCATTGATGATTATTCCAGGAAGGTTTGGGTTTATTTTCTGAAGAGGAAAAGTGACGTATTCGAAACCTTCAAGAAGTGGAAAACCCTTGTTGAGAATCAGACTGGAAAGAAGATCAAACGTCTTAGGACTGATAATGGTCTTGAGTTCTGTAGTGGTGATTTTAATGAATTCTGCGCAGATGCTGGTATCGTTCGACACCGTACAGTTAGACACACTCCTCAGCAGAATGGGGTGGCAGAACGTATGAACAGAACTCTTTTGGAGAGAGCAAGATGCATGCTCTCCAATGCTGGCATGGAAAAAGACTTTTGGGCTGAAGCTGTTAACACAGCCTGTTATCTGATTAATCGCTCTCCTTCAACAGCAATAGACTGCAAGACTCCCTTTGAGAAGTGGTTAGGTAAGCCTTGCGATTACTCTAATCTAAAGGTTTTTGGATGCCCTGCTTATTATCATGTTAAGGATGGTAAGTTAGAACCTAGAGCAAGAAAATGCATCTTTGTTGGTTATGCTGATGGTGTAAAAGGGTATCGTTTGTGGTGTCAGGAATCCAACTCACATAAGTTCATTATTAGTAGGGATGTTACTTTTAATGAAATGCTTATGCTTGATCAAAGAAAGGTTGTTGATGATCATGCAGGAAAGCTTGAGAGCAATATGAATAAGGTGGAGGTTCAGGTGGAGCTTCCAGAGAAAACCTCTCGAGATGATTTAAGCGAACAAGGTGTTATTGTTAATTCAAGTTCAGATGAGGAAGCAGTAGATGAGGTGGAGCAGCCATATTCTATTGCTACTGGCAGAGAAAGGAGGCAGACTTGACCTCCTCAAAAATATAGATACTCTGATCTGGTGGCTTATGCTCTCACGACAGTAGAAGTTCCTGAGAGAAATATGATGGTAAAGAAGATTGGCACTGCTGACAATCCTGCTGATATGTTGACCAAGCCAATCCCCGCCAACAAGTTTAAGCATTGTTTGAACTTGATTGGCATACTTGGTTGAGTTTTGCCCCTTTCTGGGGCTTGGTGGCGAGGTGAATGAAATTCTACCTTTGTTTGAAGAGAACATATTCTTTCCTTTGTTACATCCCTTGTTTCCTACACCGAGTTAGCTCACGTAGGCTTAGGGATGCCGGAAGAACATGTTCGGCTTCTTGACTGATTAAATTCAAGCCAAGGTGGAGATTTGTTAAATATGTCTTGAATTTATTTGACATATTATTTGAGTGGGCCGTAGGCCCAAACCCAGAGGAACTAGGTTTTCCTTTTTTGTTTGAGACACTATATATATAGCGTCATTAGGGTTTTCTAGTTGCGTTGGCGTTGAGAGGTTTGTGAGGTGTTTGGAGTTGTCGACAAGATCGACTTTGTAATCATGCACTCTCTCCTTTTGATATAGTGGAATTTTGTTTGCCTCGCTCGTGGACGTAGATCAATCTGATCGAACCACGTAAATCTCGTTGTTCCACTTTTGTTCTTCATTTGATTTCCGCAACAACATCATCAAGACCATACCAAAACTCAAAAATCCTTAATGAAAACTAGTGAAGGAGCAACTAGCAGTAAATGTGTTTGGAAATCAATGCAAAAAGGCCACATACGACGCGATGAGTATTTTTTGGAGGTGTAAGAAACAATAAGCATAGATCTCGGACTATGCAGTGGAACATAACCTTCAAAAATCGACAGTAGAGTTTATGTAGAGGTTATCGGGATGCCCCTATCCAATTCTAGGACTAAGTTTGATAGCATGTCCTTCTGGTTTGATGCATGCAAAAAAAAAAGGGGGGGGGGGGGGGGGGGCTTCTTGGTTGGCTGTAGAAGAAGAGTAGGATCAGATAGAAGTTTCTTGAACAGTTTATGCAAATGAGAGATATTGGCTGCAATAGCAGGAGATAGACAAACCAGAAAGTTCTTACATAAAAGTTTAAGAATTGGCTGCGAATGAGAAGTAGTGACTGCCATTGGAAGAGATGGATACAAAGAGCAAGGTTCTACTGAAAGTTTAATGAGCTGCAAATGGTCTCGGTTGTGTTCTCGAGACTCAAGAGAGACCCATCTTTTCTTCCTCCTTTCTTTCATTTTGATAAGTTGGAGAGGGGACTCATCATCACTTGCCCCGAAAGTGCGATCGATCCCTCGTTCTCCTCGGACAGAGGAAAACACATCAGTCGCCGCAACGCACCACGTGCTTCTCTCATTATTTTACGCCATGTTTGGTACCACCAACTAGAAAGTGAACTCCTTTTGCACAACCTGGTGACTCAGCAAAGCGACATTCACGCATCGTTGGGATTATAAACCCAAAATGGAAGAACATCCCACGGGATTACCTTTTCCTTGGTCTCTGGGCTCCTATGATTTGCTGATGATTGACACCTGTCTGAGCTCGCCCCTAGAGGCATTATTACTTCCAATATCGTAAGACCTTCCCTCCTGAACTTTGGAGTCTCCATGGTCCCATTAGGGTTTTCTCAAAGGCAGAATCTTGTCGGTCTAGGGAATCATGGGCACATGGGTCTACCCGATGGGAATCGTCCATTTTGGAGACAGCAATGAATGCTGTGTTATCATGTCTTCAATAAGATATTAGGGGAATACTGCCACAGAAATATTTTACATTATTTTCACATGACTGGCTTACAGAGGGGCATGGCAATTTTGATCGGGTGGAGTACTGAATCGTATTACTTTATATAATGTCTTCCAACGGACTTCTATAAGATTCGTGATAAATGAAGTTGAAGTAGCTACCACGATGAACTGTAGCATACGTCAATAGTTTGAAATGAACTCCCAAACCTGTCAATGGTCTAAGGTGGCTTGGGAAAGCTTTATGTTTTACTCTTTTTGCTTTTTTTCTATTACATACACTACGAAATCCTTAGGAAAGTGTTTTTTATTTTTATTTTTACAATAGTCCAAAAACATCTTGTTTATGTTAAGATTAGGTGTATAAACACAAAGAAATATAGAGTAAATACGAGAAAGATGAATAAAGATAATGATTTATCTCGATTCATTTTTTTTCATCTTTATGTTAACGTTAAATTTAGTAGAGACTTTCACTCTAATTAACACTCCTCACTTCTATGTTGTAACTCTATTATAAGATAAAGAGATTATATATAGGGGTGAGCATGGTTCCAGGGTAGAATTTGGAACCTAAAGAACCGGACCGATAGAATCGGTTGGTTCCAGGTTCCAAGGTGTGGAGAGTAGATTTTAGATTCCAAAAATTAGGGAACCTGTTCTGACAGGTAAGTTCCAGATTCCACAGGTTCTAGGTAGGTGGAATCTGGAATCGAAACATAAACCATTGAGCAAGTTTTTATATTTTTTCTTGGTATATGTATTTGCTTCATCCTGTGGTATTTCATAATATCAATGCTGAGTATGTAATCCAGAACCACTTTATCATTAAGACTTTTACTTTGTTAATGTTTCATATTTTTCGTCTTTAAATATGAGTTGTGGCAAGTGAATTTTAACAGTAGGTGATGGTCATTAAATGTGATTATTCACTGTAATCGTTCAACTAAGAATATATTTGGAACCTGGGTGGAACTTAGAACCGACCTTAGAACTTTTGACAGGGTAGGTTCTAGGTTCCAAGATATACATGATAGGTTTCAGGTTCCACAAAAAGAGGAACCTATATAGATGGGTAGGTTTCAGGTTCTAGATAGAACCTGTATGGAACCTGGAACTGCTTACTCCTAATTATATATAATAATAATTATTTATAGGTTAAAATTTAAACTCTTAATAAAATACTGCAGGGGTATTACCCCCTTGCAATCCTTACTAGGACGGCCTTTCAGACCCAGCCTGCTTATTGGTAAACGAGATTCCGGTGTCTTCCTATTGATATGGACGTAAACCTCACTCTGAACAGTGGAATGAAGAGGTGGCCGAATAAAGACGTTTGATCTGACGATGTTGGTTTGTGATCTGGAGAAGTGTAAAGAAAAAAAAAAAAGGAATGCCAGGCCATAAGGTGTACGGGACATCTGCCATTGGCAAATTTTGCTGAGAGCGTGCGAAGCTCTTTCTCGATTGGTGAATTCCACTTTCGCAACCATCACGTGTGTGTCAGTCATTCGGGTGCTGACATGTGTTTCTTGCTTATATCACTTTCTGCGTATTTTGGAGAACTCAACCGATGACGATGAAATTCAAAACCCTCTGGACTTGAGCTTTTAGTTGATTGAGGCGTGAGAGATTTTCAATTAAGTAAATACTTAGTTCATATAGACTTACTGATTATTTTATAGACATCTAGGTGCTTGGATTTTTCCGCACGTACCTCCAAATTACTACAATCGATCATGTCATATCATGTCAACTAACTGTGCATATCAATACGAAATTTACTTTGACACGTCACTCTATTAACCGTAAATCATCCATTTATTTTGCATAGTAACAACTAAAAGCAGGTGTTGGTCGATATGCATTTGAACTCCTGGCAACAACATACGTGATTTTCCTAATCTATTCACTTAGCTACAAGTAAAATATCATTGCTACTAGCTATGAGATGATGGTCTGGTCATATGAAGTAATCCTTCGACCGCTTTACTTTTGTTTCACCGACAATTCTCGTCCAAACCCATCTTACGGACACGGAGGCATATCTCTTGGAATAGTAAATTAACAAGAAGATTGTCCGGATCGTGTATCGAAGGATGAGCTTTGAGGGTTCTTTGATAGCTTCAAGTTCCAATCCGACAATCTCTTAAAAAGCAATGAAGAGATAACGTGTGTGGTTACATCCCTTCCTATTGAGTTTCAACACATGGCATGAACTGAATCTACTCCTGCCGAAATTGGCAAGTTTCCCTACTTGTGCACCTTTTCTCCGGTACTTTTCTAGCGTAACAATTTTTGTTACGAGCCATAAATTCGTAAATGAATGAATTTCACAATAATTTTAAATTATTTATTATTAAATTTTTATTGCTCACAACATATTGTCAATCTCATAGTAAATAAGAAACGGCCACTTAAACATATTCATTTTCCTCGTTGCATTCTCAATCTTAAATTGTGCATATATTAGTACAATTTATACCTTTCTTTTCGAAAATATCCATGTCCTCTTTCAACCCAAACCCCTGAAATCCTAATTCACAAAACCTTAATCTATAGGGATAATTGTCCCAAAAGTCTTAAACTTTTTGATAATTTGCCAACTCAGCAATAAACATTTCAATTGTGCTAATTTAATTCTAAACATGTTAACGATTTGCCGATTTAGTCCTAAACTTTTTGATAATTTATCGATAAAGTCCTTTATGCCAATATCAATCTAGTAATAAATTGGTCAAACTTCAAAAAGTTTATTACTAAATTGGCAAGACTTTAGAGAGTTTAGGGCTAAATTGGCATAATTGAAAGATTTAATACCGAATTAGCAAATCATCAAAAGGTTTAGAATTGAATTGACAAATTATCAAAAGATTTAGGACTAAATTGACACGATTAAAATATTTAGAACTGAATTGGCCGTTGTAAGATGAGTTTATGACTTTTTGGATAATTTTTCCTTCATTCATACCACGCCTTAGCTCTGCAACACTCATGCATCACCAATTGTTATTGTAGTTTTCTTACCACTTACCACCGCCATGAAGGGAATCTCACATAGAAATGCGTCACCCATGGCATCCCACCCGTGGATCATGACCATGGGCACCATGAATGACTCTCATTGAGGTCACTATAGGTACGACAACTATTGATCGAGGTCACTAGCAATGTTGATGTCAATTTGAGGTCACTATAATGTTATCAATGATTCAAAGGTGATACATATTGGGGTTTACCTCACATCGATTGTAGAAGGAACTGGTGGTCGGTTTAGAAGTATGAAAAAAAGTCTTACTCTTTGAGCTAATTTTTAGGATGAGAGTCCCAAGACCACCCAACAATAGAGGCTACACCGCCATTAGAATATGGCATTGTGTGGACTAGGTTTGGGGTCAAAAAACCATAGATGATTTAGAGGTTTGGGTTTTTTGGGGGGTTTTTTCCACATGAGGGCAATATTGTCATTTGAGATATACAACTTTGAACTCAAGTCTCAAAGAGTAGTGATTAGCCAGAGAATGTCACCTGCTATTTTAGAAGAAAAGAAATCACATTATGCATACGTGTCTTGCAAAGATAATAACTTGACATGTTGGGTGGATCCAAGTGGATCCTTTAAATGTGTGGAATAATGAGAGTTTTTCAAAAGTACAGTGTTTGAAACTTCCTCTTCCTTTCATCAGCTTCCGAGATTCATGTGAACATTTATCCATATAATTGTTACTCACTACCACACCACCATAGCTTAGCCACAACATCATCAACGCCATTGTCTCCGACTGCTCGATCCAATGGCGGCCCTGTCAATCGTTCTCTCTCTCTCTCTCTCTCTCTCTCTCTCTCTCTCTCTCTCTCTCTCTCTCTCTCTCTCTCTCTCTCTCTCTCTCTCACAACAAGCAACGCCGCCTTAGCTTCCCCAGTACCACCCCTCAATTGTGCAGCATCCAGATCCTTCAAGCTCCCTTGGCAGCGGCATCAAGTTCCCCACCGTTGTCGCCATCAACTGACTTCTCACTCCCCAAATCTAGGCAGATCTAGATTCCTTACTGTAGGTGTTCCATTTGTACAATGCCTACCAAGATGCAACGGAGAGATAGAGAGACATAACAGTAACAACGTGTAGACAACGCTTGGAAGCTGATCAAATAGCCAGTGGAGTAGAAAGATGATCTGAAGAGAGGGCAGAGGGAGCCGGGGATAGTCATAGATGGAAAAATATTGTATTGACTCACAAAATCAACACGATAATAACCATTGAGTCTGTTGGCCCCATAATGGGGCTCACAAAATCAATAGATATGATCATGTTAGTCTACATAGACTGAGTTTATGTAAGAGCTTCTAATTATATATATATGTAATGTTAGGAATTCTTGGGATGTGTGGTTTTAAAAATAGAGTTAACATGTGGATGACACTATAATATCAGGAAAAATAAAGTTTATATCGCATGAGTAAAATATTTCACACAAGCAATTTTATCCACCTTCGATTTGAGGATTATAAATACTCAATCTCGTAAATCCATAGTGTATAAAGTAAATATTCTCTTACACTGTTGCTATATACTATAATTACTTTTGACATTAACATGGGATAACTTATCAACACTAGGATGGAGCAAAGTTGCACCAAGAAATGAAGACAAGCCACAGTCCTGAAAATCTAAAGATGCACACTGGCCAAAAGATTTCCTCAACTTTTTTTTACACAGTGAATCTTCACATACGGGTACAGCCCCCAAAGGTGAAGACTTTAATAAATACGTAATGCTAAGACGACTCAACGGTTGTTCAGCGAAAGTTCTCTTCGGCTCTAATGACTAAAAGCTTTGTCCATCATCTTCGTCATAGTTAAGCTACTCTCTCTCTCTCTCTCTCTCTCTCTCTCTCTCTCTCTCTCTCTCTCTCTCTACAAAAGCACCATCAGTCCACCAACCAAAAACCCTAGAACTCTGAAGAGTGCAAATGGGCAGAGGAAAGATTGTGATCCGAAGGATCGACAACTCGACGAGCAGGCAAGTAACCTTCTCGAAGCGAAGGAAGGGCTTGATCAAGAAGGCCAAGGAGCTCGCTATTCTTTGTGATGCTCAAGTTGGGCTTGTCATCTTCTCCAGCACCGGAAAGCTGCATGAGTATTCTAGTACCAGGTCAGCCCCTACTCTGGTTCACGTTTGCATTTTCTTATTCCTCTCATCTTGTCAGGTCAGACCCTACTCTGGTTCTCGTTTGCATTTTCTTATTCCTCTCATCTTGTCAGGTCAGACCCTACTCTGGTTCTCGTTTGCATTTTCTTATTCCTCTCATCTTGTCAGAGAGATAGAGAGAAAGAAAGAGAGAGGGAGAGGGCTATTGATTTTGTGCGCAATATTTTCGGTCTCAAAGATTCTGCTGTTGTGGCCATTGAATCCATATACTTCCCGTTTTAGATCCTGCTGTATTTGTTTCTTTCTTGTTGCAGTTTCTTTTCTGGATCTCCGCCTTCAAATTAGTCTTTTGCATTTTTGTTTTATACAACGTCGGCAAGGATAATTTTCCACACACATGGTATTGGCAAGTAAATTTCATCTTCGTGTGAATGGGGGAAGTGTGAAGCTTTGTTAGAGCTGTGGTACCATTTGAGGAATCTCAATTCAAAAAATTTAACCAAGAACAACATATGTATATGTATATGTATGTGTGTGTGTGTTTCTGTCAATTATATTATCCTTAATGCAGATATTATGGTAAAACGAGGATATAATTAAACAGAAAGGATCAAACAAAGTTGTCGTTATCAACTGAAGACAGTATATAACCAAAAACAAGAACCCTTATGTGCTATTTTTGTTAGACATATAAAAATAAATTGTGATTGTGGTCTGCCATTTCGCTTGCTTCTAGTTTATTACCCGCTCATAACTGACTTCTTTCCGTGCACCCTATCATTTTCTGGACCTCTGTAATGAACTATTGAAAGGGAAGTTTGAGCGGTGTCCTTAACATACAATTTGGGCATGCATTAGTATGATAGGAAGCATCATGTTTCATTACCTTTCAAGGGCTCTTACATGTAAATATGAGAATACTTGATAGGTTATTAATGTCACATTACCTCGTCGCAAAGAAGGAAAGACTCTTTCCTGGTCAACAAAATAATTATGACAAACGCTTAAAGGATCCATCAAGAAACGCCACGAAAGTTTAAATTACTGGATGTAGGACGGTCTGTGTGGACAGTATTAGCCATTAACAAGCAAAAGGTGATACAAAACGCTCTGATTGCTTGAAGTTATTTGGGCTAAAATACACTATAAGTGTCAAAACTTGTGCACGGCGTTCATTTGACTGCCAAAACTTTCAAAACGATCATTTAAGTGCCAATTTTTTTTTAAAAACGATCACTTCAGTGCCAAATTTTTTGAAAAATAGTCACTTCAATATGTTTCAAAATGATCACTTAAGTGCTAATTTTTTTGAAAAACGATCACTTAAGTATCAATTTTTTTTAAAAAAAAAGATTACTTCGATGCCAATTTTATATCGTCAGATGTAGCATTGAAGCAATAGTTTTTCAAAGAAATTGGCACTTAAGTGATCATTTTGAAAATTTTGGCACTGAATTGATCATTTTTCAGAAAAAAAATTAGTGTTTAAGTGATCGTTTTGAAAGTTTTTTTAGCCCTTAAGTGATTATTTTGAAACTTTTAACACTAAAGTGAGTGCCGTACACAAGTTTGGCACTTGTAGTGTACCTAAGCCAAGCTATTTGTGTTGTTTCTCTTATTACAATATCCTAGGGAAGCATTGCCATTTTGTTATCCAACTTTAGGAAGTTGTTGAAAATTATTTGACTATTGCTAGATAATATTTTTCTCTTTCCATCGGTTTGCTTCAGTGGGTAAAGAACAAATTTGTTTGTGTGAATTAGAAACATGATCTGTGCCACTTAGCTTGTGTAAATAATTTTATGTTTAGATCATCACTAACATGGCCTTTAGCTTATGTCTTACCAGAAAATTAGACCACCCTGGTTTTCATGAGTCAATCATTTGTGATTCCAACTTACTCAAGCGTGCCTATCAGATTGACAGTCCCATCGTACTTTTTATTGCACTGTCTGCAACAATGGCATCCTTATTTCCAGCTTGGATGCATAAAGACATACCTAGGATTAGTCTTAGAGAAACGTAGGGAACTTTTTAAATCTCCTAGCCACGACTTTAGCTCACTATTTAATAGGAAAACTAGTTGGACGTTTTATATAAATTCTTCCGATTCTAGTAACACCGACAACTCCATGTCATATTGGTTGCACGTAGTTCTCAATGTCCTGAGAGGTTATTACTATAGAGTGCCTATCTCATCTCTCGAAATATTAAGTGGCTTGATAGAAGTTACTTCTGTTCTTACTAGTAAAGTCACCAATAGTAGTTATAAACACTCACATCCGTATGTGCAATATGTCATAGCCAGTATCATTTATGACTTTTTCGGGAATGGAAATGTGAAAAAAAAATGCATTTAAATTGTTATCAATAAAGGGTAGGAGGATAAATATTCTTATAAAAAAATAGTGATGAAGTTGTTGTCTCACATTGCTTGATAACGGGTCTTATATGCCTTTATATTTATGTGGTCTTCCTCTATTTATTAACTTAAACTTTTAATTTGGACTTCTAACATAGTATCACAGCCAATGTTATCTAACCCCATTAGTCAAATTCCACGTGCAAGCCAGATTGCTTGCATGTGAGGGGGTGTTGAAGTTGTTGTCCTACATCATTTGATAATGGGTCTTATTTGTCCTCTATATTTATGTGATCTCCTCTCACCTATTAACTTAAGTAAGGTCGAACTTTCTAACAAATATAAAGTATAAGAACTAAATTAAAACATTCCAAAATGGTATAGAAGTAGGACTCACGTGTTAGTGTAACTGGTGCTGACTGAACAATTTCTCACAATTTTTCGAAGAAAATTCACCACCCATAGGAAGAACCAAACACGAGTTTTCACAACTTCATAGGGAGCAAAAGTGTAACTTTCTTCTATTTGTTATTAAGTCCCCAACTACTGAAATTAAGAAAAGCAGTCAATTGATTGTTACATACACAATAACCAATTTTAAGTTAATGAATTGTAAACAACATGAGAATATCGTAATAAGCGATAAAGAACATCGAATACAAGCGACGCAATCTTCCTCGAGACTTCATAACCTTCTTCCATAAATCAGTTTCTACTGCTTAGCGCAGTTTTGTCAACACAAACCCCTCATCTGAATTGGCTTTACATTCTATAAAGCTCAAGCATGAGCTACCTTCATGACCTTGCTCTGATCTAGCTCTTTAATCCACGACCTTCCCTTATGTGCAACCCGCTTTGGGATTGCAATTTCATGGTCCCTTCGTAAGTCATATTTCTCCTGTAGTAATATTCTAGTTGGTAAGGATTATACTAGAAGCTATCACTACATTATGTGGAATAAAATTCGAATTCACTGGATAAGTGAAGTAACAATATTTTGTAGAACAATTTCAGTATGTCTAAGTAATATAGGCAGCATCGCTAGTTATTCCGCATTAAAAATATAAATTTAGTAGCATGCACAACTACTTGGAGATCATATTAAAAATTCTATGTCATTCGAAGGGTAAGAGAAAACCGAAATGCAAAAGTATAGGGTAAAAAACTTAAGGATGACAGTTTCCGTAACTTTCCATCGTGGTGAGGATTGAGGAAGTGTTGGAATGATATCGGCTCTCCTAAAAAAAAGAGACAAAAGAATGGGTTAAGCAAAGAAAAAAGTGGGTGGTTTCTCAGTAAACATATTGCAGTTGCAAGGGTAATTTTGAAAAAGAAAATGCGAAAGAAATGACTCTTTTGACATAAGTGCTTTTTACGAAATGTAGTTTTTTCATGGTTATGTTTTGCACTAGCATGAAGTCGATTTTCGAAAGATATCAGACAACGAAAGAAGAACACCAGCAGCCTCTCGATCCATTAACCGAAGTCAAGGTACTACACCCTACTCTTCAATCCCGCTGAAGGTTTCTATACTAGTCAAAAGTAATCTTTAGAACTGGTCTTGTTCTTGACTTGATTGTTGGCCTTTTTTCCTTCATTAACAAGCTTTGTCCTCCATTTACGTGACATCTGAAAAACATGATGTGAATACTAGACAAGATATGAATAAAACGCTTGGCATTGTCTTATCATCAACCAAGCTTGATTAAGTCAAATATAAATTGCACGACAGCAAGATATTCCTACATGATAATCTAAGGTTCTTATTAAGTATGCATGACTTTCTGTTTAGAATTTAAGGGTAAGCGAGGTTAAAAATAGGAAGTAAAATAAAGAAGTATGTTAAGCTTGAATGGAGAGCGACTGTGAACCTCTCCTTGCTCTTCCTCTTTGTAGTTTTGGCAAAGAGAGGTGGCAATGTTAAGCCAAGAATTGAAGAATCTACGTGAAACCCACAGGTAACAATTTTCTCCTAGTACAGTACTTGGTGGTTCTCGAGGTCATATTGCCTATATGGTATGCTCATAGAGTTTTTCCTGGAATAGATGCAAAAAAAAAAAAACAAAAAAAAAATGTCCCTCTCGCTAGATTCTCCTTTAAATGTTTTTCCTATGATTCCATATTAATTTTTCTCTATGACATCCTAGCACTCTAACGTTTAACATGTCTGTCGGGTTTAAGGTATGTCTCTCAACTCACATCATCTAGATATGGTTGTGTCGATAGATAAGTCTCATGCAATCTCAAAGTAGAACGGCATGTTTTCAAATCGAGTGCGTGTAATCTCAGTTGAGGTGAGCCAGGGTGGGGCTGCCAACAATGGTTTATCGGGAACGGGGATGTTGGATTTCATATATTCCATATCCCATATCGCCTAAATATGACTTACTAGAATATAAGTCAAAAACAAGCTAAAATTAGTCCCGCGCGTTGTAAAGTTGTGCCGACGTAAATGAGTCATGAATAGAGCAGAAAATGTCATGCTGGCAACTGGTCTAGGTGGAGCAGCCTATAATGGCAAAGAGATTTTGGTCACCACGATGAGAGTCTCTATCGAGCAAAACACTTTTGGTCTGATTAATGATTGAATTGGTATTTCAAAGTACTATTGTTGGAGAGAGCTTTCTTCACAAGTGATCTTTATTACACTTGATGTTGGTTAGCGAAATGGCAGGTCGGCACATGTAACAGATGAATGGCGTTGATGCCATTAGAGAAGAAAAGTTTGTTCACTGCTAGTATTTCCAAGATAAATATGCATTTGATTAATTAATGAATTTTAGCAAGAAAAAGACTTTGCAGTCCTAATCAGTTTTAGAACTGCCCAAAATTTTTGCCCAATTTAAATTAGAAACCTAGATATAATGCATGAGCTTAGTTGGGTACTTCATGGGTTCGCACTTTGCCTACTTTATCGTGTAAAAGAAAGGTGTGCAGATGTTTATATAAGACATTTTTCAATTGGCAATTGCATGCATCTCTAAAATCTAAGCAAATATCGTACATTATATTGAGTTAGGAAGTTGATGGGGGAGCAACTCAGCGGACTAAGTGTGAACGACCTACAAAACTTAGAAAACCAGTTGGAGATGAGTTTGCGAGGTGTCCGAGTTAAGAAGGTTAGAAAATGCAATTTGACTACAGGGGTATCAATACTAAAATTCCATGGTCAATCTTTATGCTAACAAAGAAATTTTGAACATCTGAAATTGCAGGAACAGATTTTGAATGATGAAATACAAGAATTGAGTCGAAAGGTAATTCCGAGATCAAACCCATTTAGCCGTTGAAGCGCCCTGCGAATCCTGGAGATTAAGCATAAAAACCCGTTTGTAATTGTAGGGAAGTATGATTCATCAAGAAAACGTGGAACTGTATAGGAAGGTGGACCTTGTTCGCCAGGAGAACATGGAGTTACTAAAAAAGGTAAGGGTGTTCATCATAGAAATTTTCTCATTCTGGCAAAACTTGTGGTGTATATACTTCGAGAACTAAAGCGCTATGACAGGTTTATGGGACGGCGGACGTGAATCCGTCAAGTGAAAATGGGTTGTATCCGTATGAACTTTGCACTACAGCAGATCCCCACGTGGCCATTCATCTGTAGAAGGTCGACCCGAGAGATTATATATAGGCAATATCGGAGTAATAAACGAGCTGCGGTAACACGTATTATGAGTCGTCCATACGGTTGTTTCCAGGATGATGTCGTTCCTTTTTGTTTTCACTTATGTTTTGCCTTAGAAAGCTATGGCACTGGATGGCAATGAGAAGCTTTTGCTATAGAGAATGAGAGGGGTACGTCAAGCAATCAATATGATGCTTCGTGGGGTGCTCCAGAAGCAAATTTATCACGATGAGAGTGACAAATATTAGAACTGCAAATGATTTGTGTGATTCTGTGTGACTGATCCAAGAAAAATTTGCAGGAATTTATCTGTACGATAAAAGTGTTTGCAGTTTTTCAAATGACCCGAAAAAGTTGACGAGCTTTTCCGTGAGGATTAAAAACAACCATCGTTAAAGTTTCCGCCCATATACGTTAACATAGCATTTGAAAACAGTACCGACATGTGCAATACACACGTTAACAAACGGCGTCATTTCTTATTACTCAAAAGCATCGTCATTCTCGAGTTTTCTGAATTGAGAAATCGTCTATTTTAGCGAGAAAAGAGGGAAACAATGTGCTACAACACTTAAAAGAGTTAGGGTTAATGCACATACTATGGCCATACACTCAACGAAAGGAATAGATTGAGTGAATTTTTAAAAGTTTAGGAACAACATTAAACATCGAAAAAATTTCAGGGACTATCCATGTCATTACCCGAATTTCTTAAATAGTTTTTAGGAGAGATAGAAGAATGAGGGTGAGTTCATTAGCAGTGTTTTAGAAAGATCTATATTAATTTTGTTGAGGTAAAATCCTAAATCTGATTTCTTGAGGGCTAAATTAGGGAGGGCAACTTTTTTTTTATTAGATATGTTATTGACAAGTTTAAGAAAAGATGTATTTAGGACAATATTGAAAATTCTAAATCAATACATGTATACGTGATAAATTTTGATGTGCTGATAGAAAAATTAGAAACTGGAATGTTTAAGTTAAAATAATCTAGAGTAATATTGAAATTTTCGAAGTGATGTGGATGTATATTCTTGCAAGATTATACGTCAATAATAGTCCATTTTAGGTGAGTCATATGAGTAGAAAATCCAAACAACGACTCTTGTAAGAACTCCATTTTGCACCTAAAAGATAATGGGGTGAGCGAACAACCCAATAAATGAATATTTCTTAGCCTAAGGTAGGAGTGTCAGTCCAATACCCAACTCAATGGTGTACATTCATTTTAAACAAAGCTATTTTGTGATCCATTAATAAAGGATGTCATGCAATGTCAATCATCGATCAAATCACTTTCATAAAAACATATAAATGCAATTGATGCATTTTCCTTTCACTTTCAATTTCAAGTTATGCAATCAATGCAATTTCTTTTCACTTTTGGCCATCCATGAATCCATTGTGGTGAGCAATAGTTGATAAAATATGTTATTTACCCCCGAGTCTCTACACCGTTGCTTTTCTCACTAACGATGATGATCATCGTCTTTTGATAACAAACACGTACTTACATATGCATGCTTCAATTATTATATGTCATCATTAACCCACATGTAAAACTTTAAAAATGACAGGACAAGGGATTTATTGGGTGGCGCATGACCCAATAAATTGGACAACTCAAGACCAACGACTCGTTCTGACTGTCCAAACGGTCCTAAAACAAAACCAGTTTTCGCCTGACTAGGCAGGGACGGTTCTAGTCTAATCTGGAACCAGTCCAAACCAATATGGCTAAAACCCAGTGGGTCCATTCCAAGCTATATTGTGCCAGGCTTGGCTAGATACAAGCCAGACCAGATCAAGGACAGGTAAGTCTCGGCCCGTTTCCCCTCAACAAGTCCCGCTTTTCCTTCGATTAGTCCCCGCTCGGTGTCCTCAACTTTTCCCTTATGATTTTAAAATAAAAACTTGTCACTAATGCCATGAAATACATGAATGAACACACAATCATACGTTAATGTAACATCAAATCAAGTAACAAATAGATGTTACCGCGTTAGATCTAAAAAAACCCATTTACTTCTTTATTGGATTATCATACTCTACTATGATTAATGAAACCTGAAATAAGATTACAAAAATGGCAGGACGACGGCGGCACAGCGTGAAGCAATGTGATAACAAAGTGGCACGGTAAGGGGACAATGTGTGGATGGTGGTGGCCGATGAGGCAACAGGCAATAGGTGATAGCGTTGGTGGCGTGAGTGGTAGCACAGGAAGGGGGAAGAAGGAAGGGATGGTCGGTTGCCTTGAAGAGAATTGAGGGACGAGAGAGCTCTACGTTCTTGTCTCCGGGGATCACTTCCCCTTTTATAGAGACAAACCTTATCATGAAATCCTTGAAGTCTATGGCTTGTAAGATGAGCCTTTTAAAGTCAGCTCACATTATTATTATTATTATTATTATTATTATTATTATTATTATGTTTTTTGACCCCTTTTTCTTCCCTAGTGAGATTCTTCTCCTGAAATCTCACGACCAAGGCTCTTCTTGACTCTAGAGTCTTCTTTAAATTGTTCAAGTAAATGCTAAGCACTTTTTGTTGTATTATGATGTTACCCTTAACCTATGCTCTTGTGATGTCATCCTTTTTTCTAGGGTAGTCATGTGGCATTATCTAATTGGTCCAAATATCGCCTTGATTCTAGGATAGATTCTTGTCATTTTCTCATTGGTCCAAGTGTCAAGAAGGATTTACTCAACTGAATCACTGTCTTTATCGATTAATCACCTTAATTATGCCTAACCCAAACTAATCCCCAAAAATCAAAAGTAAATTCAAGATTGGCCATCTACCTAGGAGGGATGGTGGCCGTCGACGCCATCCATGGGGTGCTGCCTAGCTCAAGCCATCCTCACAGTAGCGTGGCTGGAGGTTCAACTGGCATGTCCCAATCCGGCCTCATGTTGGCCAATCGTGATTCAATTGGGCATCATCATACTGTCACTAGCTTGACATTTGTCCTGCCCTGATCCGTTATTTTTATGCCTTCATTACTTATTTTATATTTCTTACCAATTCTAAAAGAATATCTTAAATTAAATTATTAACAATATCTCTTCTCGTTAAGTTTTTCTACAATATGAATATGTTTAAGAATACCTTGAATTTATTAATCCTACTCATTTATAATTATAATTTTTGACTTCTTCCCTAAGTTCCTTTAAAAAACACTTGCTCATTAAGTTCTTCCACTAGTGTGAATTCATTTATGGTTTTCTACTTCTCTTGGAAGTTACTTCATTGATAACTTACCCCGGTGTCTTAATCCCATTGATCCACCTAAAAGCCTAGCTTTCTTAGGTTGCTAGATTAGCTATATATCCTCATTTGATTGATCCACTTTTATCGTTATTAATGAATCTTATCTTCTCATTATTGCTTGAAAATGACATTAATATTATCTTTTAGAAAATTAACTTTTAATTGACTTCGCATTGACTTCATTCTTATCTTTTAGAAAATTGACTTATAATTGACTTCGTATGGACTTCGTTCTTATCTCTTATAATTGACTTTGCATTGACTTCATTTTTATCTCTTAGAAAATTGACTTATAATTGACTTAATATTGATCTTCCTACTTTGTTTGATTTATAAATATCAAGTTTATAAGTACTTATATTTTCTAATGCAATTTTCCAAGAAACCTCTTAAAAACAAGCTAAACAATAACTTTCTTAAGAAATTTCAAAATAACTTTCTTGAAAAGTTGATAATTAGCCTCTTCTAAAATTCCTTAAAGATCATGTTAAGAAGATTTATTTTACCCTCTAATTATTGCGAATGTAAAGAAATTCGGGATGTCACAACTCAATAAAATCTTTGCCATAAAACTCCATGCCATTGTCGGTTCTCAAGCACTTGATTTGTTTATCTGACTACTTCTCAATCAATACCTTGAACTTCTTAAGCCGATCGAACCCATTACATTTGTACTATAGAAAGTATACTGATACCTTCATCGAATAGTCATCAATAAATGTCAGCATATATTGGGCACCTCTTTTTGAAGGAACTAAAGACGAGCCCTAGATGTCTAAATGAATATATTCAACTGGTTGCTTGGTAGAATAAGTAGCTATAGTAAACTTAATCTAGCATTGCTTCCCAAAGATACATCGATCACGTAATCCAGCTTTTCTATCTTCTGACCTTTTAACAACCTCTTCTCACTCAGCGTCATCATACTTGCCTTCTTCATGTGCACCAATTGCATTTTTCACAACTAAGTCAAGTCAAAATTTGACTCACCTAATAAAATTGCAGCAGCTCCTATCACGACCTCTTTGAGTATATAATAGAGGTATTAACTTTCCTTCCTTTAAGGTCTTCACCCTCAGTAGTGTACTAATATCATCGAGTATCCCAAAGAAATGGGGTTCTTCTTGAGCTCCTATATATGCATCACATCTGTCATTGTGTGCACCACCACATTATGCATCCGAATCTAAATTGTCCCTATTCCTACACCTTGTTTGCTGTGTTATTCCCAACAAGAACTTTAACTCCATTTGCAATTTGGCAAGTAGTAAATCAATTCATATGAGGCATCATATGATAATAACACCTCAAATCTAGCACACATTCGTCTCCTAATGAACTAAGTTACAAACAAGATACCCTATGAATTACTAGTGCTCTCCTTGGTAATGTTTGCTATATTACTTTTGACATTCTGCCTATCACCTCTGTTTCTCAGCTTTGGAAAATCTCTCCTAATATGCCCTTCCTCATAACACTTAAAGCATTTCACGTGTCCTTTAGAATTTCTATGGCATGACTTTGACATGCTTTTATCTTTGTTGCTACTAAACCCTCAATGTCTGTCTCTACCTCAAATCACAAGTGCTCGTGCTACATTCCATGCCAAACTGTTATGGTGACCTAAATTTTTTCAAATCTAGGCTAATGGATTACCAAGCTTATTAACTAATGTAGCTCGAATTCTCCCAAATCCATATCTGTCGCGACCTAAAAATTTCGATGGTCAAAAATTTCTAGGTTAACAGATTATCAGGTTAATTAGATTGACTAATCTAATACGGACTTTCCCAACCCCTACCAAATCGCGACTTTGATTTTTGTTCGAATGATTTTAGAATTTAGAGTCGCCACTAATGATTATTTGGTAGGTCGATTAGAAACCTAAGTAAATAAATGGGAGAACTAAATTACTTTTACAAACTAGAGATTATGAGTTCGAGGACTTGGTTACACTAGTTAATTAAAACTAATGCCCTTTTGGCACCTTAATTCCATGGATATCCTAATTTGGCAACTTAGGCTTGGTTTACTCCTAAGGCTCTAGTGAGGTGTTCTCTTCTTTTATTTTTTTTTTTTGTATTTTCACCTTTTAGATGGAATGTAAAGATGGTAATGGGTGCATGGATAAGCAAAACGTGAATATGCAAATATAGACACGCAAACATATACATGTGAATGCGACATATGAACTCGAACATGTAGAGGTGACATGCGTATGTAGGTATACGAATACAGACAGGTGGATTTGAATACATACGAAGACTATTGTGCGGATACGAAGACGTACGAATACAACATGTGGATTTGAAGACGTATGAATACGATATGCAGATACGAAGACACACGGACATGCATACATGGACATGTGTATGTAACATAGGTATGCAAATCATGCATACGTGGACATGCGCACATGACATTTGAACGCGAACATGCGGACGTGACACGTGAATAAATCATCAAAAATAGGATTGGTCAGTCGAAATGGTCCGTAACCTAATTTTAGGGATTTTTCTGAATTTTTTTGAAATTTTTCAAGATAATTTGTTTATAACGGGCAAAATCATCATTTTGAAAAGATCATGAAGGAAAATCATTAAAATAGGATTGGTCAGTCGAAATGGCCTATTTCTTAATTTTTGAGATTTTTTCTTTTTGAATTTTTTTTATGAATATGCATGAATTAATGACAATATGAATACGACATACGTACGTGACATGCGAATACGATATGCATACATGTATATGTGAATACGACGTACGTATGTGACATGCATACGTGACATACAAATACAACATACGTGTCACAAAACCAGTCAACAGAATACATGATATCTTTACACCACAAAGTAAGAGGCAAAGCCTATCACGATCTGAGGTTCGGATCGAAAAAATAAAGAAAATTGCAATACGAATATGTATGCAGCATGGCAAAGTATGCATGAGCTATACTATATGAAATGCACATAAATGATATTTTTTGGTATTTTCGAATTAAATAAGGCTGACAATGCGAAATATTCTAAATATAAATACAACATTAAAAGATGCGATATAAAAAGTAGTATATAAAGGTAAACATAAAAAAATTCCCTGAAGCCAAAATATGGAGTAAGCTAATGACTTCTGTGCAGTGTTACGACTTTCAGCAAGTGGCTTGGCCTATTGATTTTGGGCTTTGATAATGTAGAAAACAAAATGCATAAAATAAAGTACAAAAAGTAGTAAATAAAGAATCTCTAGCAGGTGGCTCGGCCTATTAATTTTGGGGTTCGATAGTGTATAAACCAAAAGGCATAAAATAGAGTATAGAAAGCAGTAAATAAAGAACCTTCAGTAGGTGGCTTGGCCCACTGATTCTGAGGTTCGATAATATGGAAATTAAATTGTAGAAAATAGAATACAGAAAGCAGTAAATAAAGAATCTCTAATAGGTGGCTCGGCCTACCAATTCTAGGGTTCGATAATATGGAAATTAAACTGCAAAAAATAGAATACAGAAAGCAGTAAATAAAGAACCTCTAGTAGGTGGCTTGGCCTACCGATTCTGGAATTTGATAATGCGGAGATCAAAATACAAGAGATGAAATACATGAGATCTTTACACCACCAAGTAGGGGGCATGGCCTACCGCAATCTGGTGTTAGAATCTTTTAAGCGATAAATACAGAAAATAGCAATACGAATACGACATATGAATGGACGACCGATCCTCCCACGGAGGGTAGGCTTGTCAAAGTGAAAACCGTCGATGAGTGCTCGGTCCTTGGCTGATTTGTGACTTGGTTAGTGGCTAGATGATTGATTAGGTCTGATGAAGAGAACTCATGATCATGGTCACCAAACTTGAAGGATCATCAACGAATTCTGTGTTGTTCTCCCACTGAAAATCCATAAGTCGCCACTTGCCCGAACTCTCCATGATTCAAAATCTTGGAGAGGATAAATGCACCACTTAGATTCCTATTTCACTTTTGTCGATGTACCTTTAATCCTGCAAGTGAAGTCAATGAGGATGACTGGGACAAGAAATGAAAAATAAATCCAAGAATAATTGAGAGACAGACACATATATGGGATATTCAAGAAAGAACCGTCCCATTTCTCTTGATCATCTTCGATTCCTCCTTCAGTTCCAAGAACCTCATCTCGAGATTTCTAATCTCTTCATCTGCACAGTCCCGCTTTATATCGGATCCAATCTTACCTTTGCGTCTACATAGCCATCTCTAACTTGAAAGCAAGCTCCACAAGCCGTTTTAGCCAAGCACGCAAGAACCCGATGTTCGTGCCCAGGATTTTGAAGGCCTTCAAGGTCATGTCCCAAGTCTCGTACTTTTCTTGAGTAGTAGTGAGCTTGCAAGCCCTCCTTGTTTGTCTTGATGGCGCTTCAGGGTTGGTGCCATCTTCTGCTTCAACCTTTTTGGTAGAGACATCGAGCATGTTCGTGTACACATAAAGAGAGGTGACCAACCACTTGGCTCCCCAAGCACCAAGGCATACAGTGGCATCCAGGATCTAGAACGTCATCAAATTTGCCAAAAGGTTTCCTTAATGGCTACAGCTGGCTGATCCACCTGAGTACCTCCTAATGCATTTCCAGTTTCTCCGTTTTGGTGAGAGATTCTTCATGCTCTTTAGGCTTGCTTTCTCCTTGAGTCCTGATAGAGGATGGTTAAGGACGTCGGGTCACAGTGATGACCCATGCACATCGCGAGCCCATGGTTCATGCGCTTGTGGGTACAAATTGCACCTCATTAACGAAAGCCCATCCTCGAAGAAGTCCTTGGAGTGCATGCGATTAATCCCTAAGCTTATCGCCAGCAACTTGTGATCGCCTATGTCAGCATGTTCATTACCTGACAGTACTTCTGGTACACCTACCTTATCTGCAAGCACCGGAGTAACCATTGGCGACTCCGGGCCTCCTCTTCATGGTGAGCTTCTTGCTCATGGGGAGCTTGAAGATCGTGTCGGTCTCATCATGGGTGGCGCATATGAGGCCTAGGTCAACACTATGGTTGATGACTTGGAAAAACCCATGGTTGGTACAAGCATTCCTGATGAGTTCAGCTACTTGGGAAGTTGCTTCTTTGCTCCCTCTAAGGAAGCCTGACAAGTCTATGAGGGACTCTTTGAGCTCATCTTGGGTGTGAACAAAGGCTTTGTGTGGCCAAATGAACTCCCTTGCTAAGTTTGGTTGCTTCTGAAGCGAGGATGGGTCAAACAGGAGGGTCCCCTTCTCATGTTGGCTTTGTTCTACTCAACACCTAAGCTCATTCAAGCTTGGTCTGAACTTGCAATCTCCTCTTCTTGGTGTTGGCTTCATTCTCTCAACACCTAAGCTTGTTTGAGCTCGGTCTGAGCTGCAGTATGCTCTTTTACTGGTTGACCAATGGCAACTCCTATCTCATGGATGGTTTAGCAACATGAGACCCTCGAACTCTGTCATCCCCTTTTGACTGATGTTAGCTAGTCGTGATACATTTTTTCTAAAGAAAATAGTCCACACGCAACTTGCACCCCCAAACATTGATATTGCCAACTTTTTAGAGAAGAAGACCTGTAGCAAGTGCGATTGCCTTCTGTTATTGCCCTTTGGATAGCAATCATGGAGAAACAGAATTCTTCCCCCCACTTGATGTCCTTACCCTCACTCTTTTGAGTCCTCTGATACGCGTCGTCAACGAAACAAAAATAAATCCTTATCCGACCTAACTAAAATATAGCAAGGGCAAGCAAGGGTCAAATCCACAGGGAATCGTATTACGAAATTCTCTTAACGTTGTTCTCGTCAATCGTTTTGAGGTCAAGTTGAAAATAAATTTTGAAATAGTCGAATTAAAAAAATGATAAAACGGAAAGTAACAATGCAACAATCAATAGCGAAAAGATTTAGGACATATAACTTCACCTCGCGACATATGCATTCAATCCCTCCCTTTCTTATGCTATCGAATCATCCAATTGCTAACCTAGGATTCTAATATCTCCTCATACTTCTTCCGAATGTAAGAAAACGTATCACCGGTATCGAATTACTCACTCTATTCCTAGGCAAGTGAATTAGTGGTGACCCATTATGTTTCAATCCTAATTGGTTACCTAAGGCGTTCCGGTATATCCTTATCCTTCACACGATTAGTCCGGTTTTCCAACATTTAGACTACTTAGGTTATCCAAGTCGTGATCTAAATCTAAACTACTCTTCTGAGTCTCCCTAGATTATTGAATCTATGCCAATCGGTGGCCAATCAATCAACATGCATTAAGAACAACAACGATAAACAATTGGAGAAATTCAATTAACATTAAGCAAAGGAGCTCATGAAACACATAGGAACACGAGGTTCCGTCATAGTCCTAGAAAAATAAATTAGTTCATGATGGGGAAATCAAATATCACCGTTCTCGAAGAAAACATGAAGAACGACATAAGAAAAAGAGAAAGGAGATAGGGAATCTTGTCTTCCGGTCTTCCGACTTGAAGATTAGCCTCCTTTGATCTCGATTTTCGTCTAGAACTCTAGTTGTCACTCCACGTCGTCTTCCTCTCTCCTCTTTTTCAGAATGCAGCCCCCTTCCAGCAGAAGTTCGCTTCAAATGGTGATGCCCTTTAGGGTTATCTCCTCTTTCCTATTTAAACCCCCTAAGATTTTCCTAAGATATCCTCCAAGAATAATCTTCTTTTAGCCCTTAAAATAAGAAAACCAAATCCTAAAATATCAAAACAGAATATTCTAATAGGATAAAATCTTCATGCCGTGGCAATAAGGGAAAAATCGCTCGTCACGCATATTTGACTGCGTGCGGATGGATGCGTCCGTCCTCAGACGGATGCATCCATCTTGGTTCTATACACGGCCACAGATTGCAGATGGACACGTCCGTCTCCCAGGCGGATGCATCCATCTCGATTCTGTCTTCAACGACTTTAAGGCTGCAGTTTTCCAAAACTTCTCACTGATGCTCTTCACTTCATTCTTTCTCATCACACCTGCACATTGCAAGACCGCACTAAGAAACTCGAGCATGAAAACATGAGGATTAATATAAAAATCATCTAACCACAACCAAAATATTAAAGTAAAGAAAAAACACTAAAAAAATAAATAAAACTCGAACGATTAAACTCGATTGTCCTCATTTTAGAAGCACTTTAACTCTACTTTCGTAGAGTTATCATCCTCTTTCGATGAACTCCATATGAGTGTCCACTAAAAATTGCCTCCCCCCCCCCCGCCTTTGTTTAACCTCCTGTTCTCTTCTAGCATCCGGTCCAGCTCCTCTCTCTTTACGAGCTTGCCCTTCCTTTTTTCTAGCCTCCATTAAAGTAACTTCCTTTTCTTTTTTCAAGATGACCTGCAACGTCTGCAAACAATTTCTTCCTAGCTTCATCTATCTACCTCTGTATTTCTAACTTAACTTCCTTAGAGTTCAACTTCTCCTCTACATTCTTCCGCATCTCTTCCTCTAACCACTTCAATTCTGCCTCGTGTTGAAGCCTTCCATAGCTAAATAGAAAACAACAACTATGGTTGTTGGAAAATATTCTGGTCCATCACTTTCACCGTGAATCAGAAGCCAAAGAAGCCGCCAGTAGAAAACTCCCCCTCATTTTTTTTTATTAAAATCTGCTCTCCTCTTTTGATCTTTTTGGTCAACCTTCATCATTCACTCCACATGATTTTTCTTTTGATCGAGCCCACAGAAAGCATTATCCTCCACCCACGTTCCCTCTCTTTTTCTCCACTTTTCCCTGTAAGTGGTGTTCCACTTTTCCTTTGTAAATAGGAGAACATTTTATTCTTATGAACTAGTCACTATAAGTTTGGAGACTTGATTACGCTAGATTTACTTTCAACACTATAAGTTCATTGACACCTAAATTTTGATTTTTTTATTTTTAATTTATATATTACATAAAATTTGAGAATTAATTCTCACAAAAAATATTTCATCTTATGTCGCATTTTTATTTTTCTTTACATCGCATTTTGCATTTGACGATAAGAAAGTCAACCCAATTCCAAGCCATCTAAAAGAAGTAGGAGAGGACGGGGAATAGAGATTGACGCTGCAGTACCCATACAAAGAAGACAAGTTGACTTGGACCAATCTGCATGAAGCCACGAAGTAGTCCCAAGTCCCCTGATTTCACACATGGATAGCCTTTGCAATTCAGCCACATCGACGAGGAAAAGCCATGGCACAAGTTGTTAGTGGGATAGTGTGCTTCTCGACGGAAAAACTCAAAAGTGGATGATGAGATACCTACACTCGACACGAATATATATACAGTCTTGCTTGTGATAGCCGTACTTTATAAGCCATGCAAAAATGTTTACGTTGATTGCAAGGTGGAAAATTTGGCTCCATAATGGGCAGAGATACGAGTGACGAAGCCATGCATGTCTAAACATGGGAAACTTGGGGACAACCGTCGTGGGAACGAATGCTTCATGTACACAGGCGAGGCTTTATCAAATTTGAAGGGAACGCATTCCCATTACAAAATGTAGCCATTTCAATTTCAACGAAGAGGTATTTTTGCACTGCAGAGAACGAGGGAATGCGTTAGGTGTGTGTATAGAAGTGATCGTGAAATTGATTGATCGGAGCAACTTGACCGCAAAGAAAGTTGGTGGTGACCATGGTCAATGCTTATTGTTTGCTTATTGAGCGCACATTGCACACGTTGTCCAAAAGCTAGACAAAAAAGAAAGAGACGACTTTCGGTGATAATGGAGTGCTCATCACAAAAAATGAGTAGTGGTGAAGGCCATGATTCTCAATAGAAAAAATGGGCAAGAGAGAGCATTAAGGGATGGCTCAACGGGTGCCACTACAAAAGAAAAAGAGGAAAAACTATGATAAAAAATGGTGAGTGGATAATCATACACAGTGGAGAGTCAAAAAAGAGATGATGAAAGTGGATGAAGAACCAGCAATTAAGGAAAAAAATATCCAAAATTGTTCGAGTCAAGAGGAGAGCTTTGGGGAGAAACCCAAGGACTCCCTTTGCAAGGGTTTGCAGGAAAACCCCTCCGAAGCTCGATGTCGCCACTTCCGATGTCGCCCAATCCCGACCCCCACCGCGGCAACAGCAGTAGCGGTGGCGGCTAGACCGAGAATGAGCAGCAGGTCGCCGGCATCGAGATCATGCTTCAGATAAAGATGCTCGTCCTCTCCTTCGTCCTCAGCCACGTGCTTCGCCGTCACAAGTTCTATTATCTCCCTGAGGCCAGCGCTTTTCTTCTGATAGGTCTGATCGTTGGTGCACTTGCTAATGTTTCAGACACTAAGACTAGCATCAGATGTGGTTCAACTTCTACGAGGAATTTTTCTTTATGTTCTTGTTGCCCCCGATAATATTATATCCTGAAAATAAGCTTTTTTTGCCTCGTAATTGTCAATTTTTTCTGCTTGCCTTCATATTTCTAGCCACCCAATAACGAGCTTCGGGATCTCCTTGTTGTTTCCTTAAGAGCTTTGTGCTTACTCAGTCGGGCTTTAGCTTATCTCCTAAACCCTTTTTTTTTCGAATTTTTGAGCTATTGTGACATTTGCCATATTTGGCACTTTCATAGCTTCTGTTGTCACGGGAGTCTTGGTATATCTTGGTGGAGTGATGTTTCTAATGTAAAAACTCTCTTTTGTTGAGTGCCTCATGTTTGGTGCTCTTATATCCGCAACCGATCCTGTCAAGATTTTGTCCATATTTCAGGAGCTCGGAACAGATGTGAATCTATGCCTTGGTTTTTGGAGAATTAGTGTTGAATGATGCAATGGCCATTTCTTTGTACAGGATAATGTCTTCAGTGAGACAAAATGTGTCATCTGGGCAGAACTTCTTTATGGCTTAGATATTGACAATCTCCAGAACCTAGAGTGCTGCCTCTTTGTTCTCTTTCCATATTTCTCATACATGCTTGTAGAAAAACTTGGCCTTTCTGATAGCTTGAGGCACCAAGCTACTCAGATCGTGTCAATGAGGCTGAGCCGGGCGGAGCCACCACTGAGGAAGGAGGTCGTGGAATACATGCTTGATGTGGGTTCGATATGGACCATGAGAGAACTAGCAAATCACTTGTTGCCATCTCTTGAAGATTAACGAGTCTCAGATTATGGCACCCACAGCCATCATTGTCGTTACCAAGAACCAAAACTAAGTCTTCCCTATCCTGCCTCTAGTTATTAATTCTGATTCGATTAGTATTGAATTCTCGATTTCATTCCTTCGTTTTCAGCTATTTTCGTTTTCTATCCCTTGGAGAAGAGACCCATGTAAGCTTAAAGGAAAGTGCACTCCAAATCTTTACATGAATCTAGTGAAAAATTCTGGGTTGAACAGTCGAGTCCATTAATCCCTCTAACGTGTGGATTCTTGTGTTCTCCTCATCGTTGCTGCATGCGATCTTTTGAAGCTACTGATTTCAAGATGCTGACCCTTTCACGGCCATAACATACTGAGGATGGTAGAGATGGCCACGGGCCGGTTCATTGCGAACCGGAACCGGCCCGTGTGGCACGGGTCGGTTCCGGGTTGTAATTTTCCCAAATCGGCCCGGCCCAAACGGCTATATTATAGCCGTTTATTAAATTTTTTTTTGTTTTTTAATAATTTTTTTAATTTAAAAAATAACTATAACCATTATAAATATCCATCTTCACCTTTCATTTTTCCTCACAACTTCCCTCAAATTCTTTCATTTCTCTCATTTCTCAAATTCTCTCAAATTCTCTCAACTTCGCTCAAATTCTTTCAAATTCGCTCAATTTCTTCCGCTCAATTCTCTCAAAAAATGGCTAGTGGAAGAGGAAAGAGCCCGATGATTCCCGAAGAATCCAATTATTCTCATGATCCTTGTGAGTATGCACATTGGGGATACGATGACGAAGATGATATCAACGTTATTCCTAATATCGAGCACATCCCGACGTAAGAAAGTCTACAACCAACTACCAATACCGAAGAAGCATTAACAACAAAAGAAATGAGTCGAGGGAGTGCATCCATCATATGGCAACATTTCACCAAGCAACATTTAGAAGGTAACGACTACAATCTCATATGTAACCATTGCAAAAAAGTATACAGGTTTACAACTGGAAGCGGCTATGGAACATATCGTCGACATTTGGCGTCAAAACATCCAACGGAATTCGGGATCAACACGAGGCAACAACAAATTCCCAAGTTTGTCGATTCTAACACTTCTAATTTATTTCGTTACGATAGAAATAATTATGAGGAAGAACTTTCTAAATTTACTGCCGTTGAACATTTAGCGTTTAATTTTGATGAAAATTTTGGTTTTAATACTTGTGTACAAAATGCATGTACTCCACAAGCAAAACCCGTTTCGAGAAATATGGTTAAACGCCAAATGTTTAAACTTTATAAAAAAGGAAAAGATGATTTGAGAAATTTTTTTGCATTTTTCAATGGACGTGTGCATATAGGTAGCGACATTTGGAGTGATCCTTGGCAAACACATTATTATATGGGTATTACATGTCATTGGATAGACGATGAATGGAACATTCAAAAAAGAATTATTGCATTTCGAGTTTTTGATGAATCGCATACGGCACATAATATTTATAGAATAATTAAGCAAGTTTTAGAAGAATATTTATTGGTTAATAAAATTTTTTCAATTGGTTTTGATAATGCCGCGCCAAATACTGCTTCTGTTTGTGAGTTAGAAACAATTTGTAAACCCGCTTTTGGTGGAAATTTTTTTCACATTAGATGTGCTTGCCATGTTTTAAATTTATGCGTACAAGATGGTTTACGAACTCTTGAAGATGCTCTTCATCCAATAAAAACAGCAATTACATATTTATGGAAACATTCCCAAGTTATGAAAGAATGGGGTAGATTTTGTAAACAAAATGGAAAAAAACCAAAAAAATTTCCAAGAGATGTTCCACATCGTTGGAATTCTACATACGAGTTGCTTAATCAATCTTTTTCATATAAAGAATTATTATGTACATTTTTTGCGAATTATGTTCCTCAAAGTAATTTATACCCACAAGAGTGGGATATTTGCAAAAGAATTTTAGATTTGTTAAAAGTTTTTAATAATGCAACTTATACTTTATCCGGTGTTTATTATCCTACTACACATTTATTTTTAATAGAGTGTCTAAATATTGTTGATATTTTTCAAGAAAATGAAGGCGATAATCAATTAGGTCCAACTATTATAGCAATGCGAACGAAATGGATGCAATATTATACCAAAATTCCTATTATCTATTTGGTTGCTTGTGTTTTGGATCCACGTACGAAAATGGAGGGCTTACTTGATGATTTGAATTCATACTATGAGTGTTTACATTTGATTGAAACCGTATATATTAGAGATATAGAAAAAGAAGTTAAAGATATAATAGTAGAATTGTATAATGATTTTTGTAATAGATATAATATAGTTGGTGATAGTGGAACTTCTTCCCAAGTTAGTGGCATGCAAGGTAAGCACCTAGGTAGATGGTCTAGAAATCTAATAAATAGACAAAAAAGACAAAAGGGAATAATGGGAAATATTTCTGAAATAGAAATTTATTTAACTACTGAATTTGAGTTTCCTCAATCAGACGGCATTGATTTTCAAATTATAAAGTGGTGGAATAATCATTCAACTCAATTTCCAGTATTAGCTCACATTGCAAAAGAGATTTTAGCAACCCCTTGCTCAACCGTTGCGGTTGAACAATCATTTAGCATTGGAGGTAATATTTTGGATGATTGACGTTCGAGACTATCTCCGGATTCAGTTGAAGTTCAAATTTGTGTCGATGATTGGACAAAGGTGGCATATCGACAACAGGAAATGGATCGCAACAACGAAGCCAAATTCTTCAATGACAAAGATATCACCGCCATGGGTACCACCGCCACGGGTAGCGACGATTACTGATGAGGTAAGTATGGGGTTATCAAAGGTAAAAGAACTACATCGGCTTTGATTCTTCTATCCCTAAGAAGATATGTAGGCGCTTAATGATAATTCATTAAGTTCAAGCCCTTTCTTCCCTCCCTTTTTTTTCCCCGATCCATAAATTTGATTACAATTTGTATTTGAAAATTTATTATTTCATAATTTTATCTTTTTAATTTCATAATTCATTATTTAAAATTTTTTATTTCTTAAAGTTTTATTTGAAAATCAGTTTGAACCGGACGGAACCGCCAGTTCGGTTCCGGTTCGGAACCGACGGTTCCGTCCTGTTCAACCCGGAACCGGAACCGGCCCTTGAACTGGCCCGAACCGCCGGTTCATGAACCGGAACCGCCTTCAAGGTTCCGGTTCATGATAGTCCGGAACCGGAACCAGCGGTTCCGAACCGGAACTGGCCCGGTTCCGAACCGTGGCCACCTCTAGAGGATGGTGCTCACCGAAAGATCAATGCCTTCAATCTATAATTTTATTCCTAACAATTTTTGGTTGAGTTTGCAGGTCAATGGTTTTCTCGAATTTCTCTTCCAGTTTTTGCCACTGGACCTCCACAAAGAGAATAAGGAGTATTGGGGATTAGTCTAACTTCACTTTTGGTAGTTTTTCCCATGACTTTCTTGTCTGTTGTTTTGTATGCTTTCAATCCTTGTAATCAGCGTAGGCAAGTCATGGTTGCTCGCACCTATAGTTCCATTGTGAATTGTGAATTCCTCTGAGCTTCACTGAACGCGTCCCTTTGAGCACCTACAGTTCCATCGATTATGCTATGTCGTATTCGTATTGCAATTTTCTGCATTTTTTACTTAAAAGATCCGAATCCCAGATTGCCATAGACTCTACCTCCTACTTGGTAGTGTAAAGATCTCCTGTATTTCATCTCCTGTATTTTGATTTTCGCATTATCAAATCCCAAAATTGGTAAGCCGAGCCACTTGCTGGAGGTTCTTTATTTACTGCTTTTTGTATTCTATTTTTTGCAGTTTAATTTTTATATTATCAAACTCTAGAATTGATAGACCGAGTCACTTGCTGGAGGTTCTTTATTTACTGCTTTCTATATTCTATTTTCTGTAGTTTAATTTCCATATTATCAAACCCCAAAATCGGTGGGCTGAGCTACCTGCTGAAAGTTCTTTATTTACTACTTTTTGTACTCTATTTTATGCATTTTGATTTCTACACCATCGAATCCTAGAAGTTGCAGGCCGAGCCATCTGTTGGAGATTCATTATTTATTGCTTTTTGTACTCTATTTTATGCGTTTTGGTTTCTACACCATCGAATCCCAAAATTGGTAGGCCGAACCACATGCTGGAGGTTCCTTATTTACTACTTTATGTACTCTATTTTATGTGTTTTTGTTTCTACATTATCAAACTCTAGAATCGGTAGGCCGAGCTACCTGCTGGAGGTTCCTTATTTACTACTTTATGTACTCTATTTTGTGCGTTTTGGTTTCTACATTATCAAATCTCCAGAATCGGTAGGCCGAGCCACCTACTGGAGGTCATAATACTACACAGAAGTCGTTAGTTCATTCCCTCTTTTGGCTTCAAGGAATTTTTAATGCTTACTTTTATACACTGCTTTTTATATCACATCTTTTAATATTGCGTTTATATTCAAAATATTTTGCATCGTCAGTCTTATTTAATTTGAAAATACCAAAAAAATGTCATTAATTTGCATTTCATATAGCTCATACATACTTTCCCATGCTGCATACGTATTCGTTTGCCATTTCCTATATTTTTCGATCTAAACCCCAGATCATGGTAGGCTCTGCCTCCTACTTTGTGGTGTAAAGATCTCTCATATTCTGTTGACTGGTTTTATATTCGCATGTCACATACACATGTCACATACGTATGTCGTATTTGCATATGCACGTATGCATATTGTATTTGCATGTCACGCACGTACGTCGCATTCGTATTGTCATTAATTCATGCATATTCATCCAAAAAAATTCAAAAGAAAAAATCCCAAAACTTAGGAAACGGACCATTTTGACTGGCAAATCCTATTTTTGATGATTCATCTGCGTCTCGCGTCTGCATGTTCGCGTCAAAAAGGTCTCGTACACATGTTACATACGCATGTCCATGTACGCATGTCGCGTTCGCATATTGTATTCGTGTGTCTTCGTATCCACATATCATATTCGTACGTTATCATATCCGCATAATCGTATTCGTATGTATTCATATCCGCCTATCTGTATTCGTATACCTACATACGCATGTCCTCGTACATATGTCACGTTTGCATGTTCGCGTTCGTATGTTGCATCCACAAGTCTGCGTTCATGTGCTGTATTTGTATATCCACGTTCGTATGTCGTATTTACATGTCAACATTCGCATGTAACGTATGTTCACGTTTGCATGTTATATTTGTATATCCATAATCGCATATTCATGATTGCATGTCCGCGTTTCGCATGTATACGTTCGCGTGTCTATATTTGCATATTCACGTTTTGCTTATCCATGCACCCATTAACATCCATGCATTCCATCTAAAAAGTGAAAATACAAAAAGAGATCACCTCACTAGAGCGTTAGGAATAAACCAAACCTGAGTTGCCAAATTATGATATCTATGGAATTAAGGTACCAAAAGGGTATTAGTTTTAATTAACTAGTTTAACCAAGTCCCCGAACTCATAATCTTTAGTTCGTAGAAGTAATTTAGTTCTCTCTCTAATTTACTTAAGTTTCTAATCGACCTACCAAAAATGATTAGTGGCGACTCCAAATTCTAAAATCATTTAAACAAAAATCAAAGTCGTGATTCGGTAGGGCTTGGGAGAGTCTGTATTAGGTTAGTCAATCTAATTAAACTAATAATCCGTTAACCTGGTAAATCACAAATGAATTTTTTTAGGGTCGCGACAAACACTACATAAATGCCTTAGATATGTTGGAAGAAAATGACAATGTGGTAAGCTATAATATCAACTAATATTTGGTGTAATTTTAAGAATTATAAGAGTGCAACGTGTCAATTTTAAAACTAGAGGATGCAAGGTTGTACTGAGACAAAACTTAATGAGGATTTTTATTTTTTGAAATTTCAATAAATTATTTTCACTATATATATATATATATATAATCTTTCCAATCTTTCATGGCATACTCTTTTAATGGAATGACGTATTATATGAGTTAAGTAAACTTTTGATCCCTCAACTGTGATTGTCATACAGGGATTCGATCGCGAAACTTCTTGTTGATCGACCAAATCCTCGAGTTTTTAGTTTTTTTTTTCTCATGCGTCACAAAGAAATTGTTGAGAAACGACATTGGCTTGAGTGCATATATTTCTTAGTAAACCTAAGCGAGTTCTCGTGATTATGTGGATTGCATACTCCATAGGACAGCAACCTACGATGTGGTTGCTCTTTATAAAATGTAGTCATCGCTATTCCAAAGGGGACTATGAAATCACATCACCATACTATTTAAATATTATTGGCTCTGATGTATTTGATTGCTTTGCAGCCAATGTCTTCCGTCTTGATCTGAAGCCAAAAATATAAACTTATTAATGCAGACTGCGAGATGAAGATTTGTGATTTTGGTCCTGCTTGTGCTTTATTTAGTGAAACACCATCACTCTGCACGCTTGAACTAAAATTATATATATTAAAAATAAAGAGTGAATGCTCATACATAGAACAGATGGCACAAATTCCACATTAAACCAAATAAAAACAGCAAGAACTGTCCATGAAGAAGGAACTCATCCTTTCCTCACCGTTTAGTGCTTTTGTTGTTGTTGCTGTTCAATGGCAACAAAAACGAAGGTGGCTCTCTTTGCAGTTGTTACTGTTCAATGGCAACCCAGTCGAGTTGCTTCATGGCAAGAGTGGCAAAGGACACAAACTCCTTCCATACCCACTTCCGCAAGAACTCAAGTTCAAGTTCCTGCTTCATTTGAACTTCCAAAACAACTTGGAATTGTTGACGCTCTGTTTCTTCTCTTCTCTCTTCAAGCTCCGCTTCTCAAAGTCCCCAGAAAGACCCTTTTGTTTCAAACTGACATGAACAAATTCGAGAGGCACAAACAAACTTCAATTTACACACCACTACCAAATATTGCATTAAGCGACTAATTGTGACCGGAGTGATCAACATTGCATTCAGCAAATCAGTTGAATGAGCAATCGGTTCTCACAGATAGCCATGGCAAAGGTACACAGAGGTCCCTATACACACCCCGACAGAATAGGCATGAAGTAATCAGTGACTCATGTTTCACTTCTTGCACGCAGTCGAAAACAGAATAGGCACAAAAGAAAATTGCCGTATAGGTGAGAGAGCCATGGACAATGGGATGTGGCTCACTTGGGGCCACCTCTCGTTGCTGCCGCTTGAAGCTAAAATCTAAAAATTTAAGAACAATATGAATATAGAGGCTTGAACTGAAGTGAATGTCGAGCAAAGTCCCTACTTGAAACTCCCAAAAATCATAGAAACCACACTCCACACAAAATCTCCTGTACACTCACATGGTACCACTTTTTTCACCTTTCCCTTCCAGCACGCCCTCGTAAACAAAACTGCAGCATCAGCGAATCTACTTTTGGACAGTCCCTTTGGACCGTTAAACACTGGTTTTTCAGATGAGGTCATGTGGGTTCCGACGCTCAAGGTCTACGAGGGTTGCTTCATAGAGAGGCCAGCCACATCATGTGCAACAATCTGTCAAATCTAGGTTAAATGAGTGAACGATAGTTTATCAACCACAGTAAGTCACTTGAGTTCAGTATTGCTACCACAGCTCTGTAGTTGAGGACATAGGCCTGATACGCAGGGATTAATATGCATCCATGGATTTCTGATGCCATGATTAAAAGTTATTTTTCTCGAATGACAAATTGCTTAATTTAAAAATGTTAAAACAATAAGTAAATATAAAATACTATTTGGATTCAGATGCAAAGTAATCAAAATAGCAAGAAAAATGATGGTGTCTAATATATATATATATATATATATATATATATATATGCATGCACGGGTATATTACTATAGTTTTTTATTTAATAGATTTTTATTATGAAATATTGAAGGGAATAAAAAAAGAAAAATAATAAGTAAAAAATAAGAAAATTTAAATGAAGTAGAAGAATCATAATTTTAAATGAACAAGTTCAAATTTGAAATGGATAATTCTCTCCGTCTCCTTCTCTTTTGTATCTTAATTTATGTTGGAGCTTCATGACTCTTCTATAGTTGTTTGATCACGTCAGAGCTCCACCAAAACAATGAGAAAGTCGAAGTTCCTTCTCTTCCGTAACTCACTAATTCAAGTCAAATGTCCGTTACAGTAACCAAAAAAAAAAAGTTGAAACTCCTTTTTTGGAATTCTATGGTTTATGTTGAAGTTTCGCTTAAGTATTGAGAGAGTCAAAGTATTACAATTTACGGAATTCAAAAGTTGAATAATCTTGTTTCCTCTCTTTTATTAGATTTGGCATACATTTGCTGGTTTACCTATTGTAACCTCATTTACATTTCTTGTCATAGTCAAACATGTGGCTCTAGAATGTTGCGATGAGCTCATTTTTTTATTTAAGATGTACATCGTACAATCATTATGATTTGTTTCATGGAGGTCATCTCAGTGACTGTATTTGTGATTTCTTTGGCAAAGAATCATATTATATTCATTTGTGCATTTTCTAGTTCATTTACATTGATATAACCTTTATATAAATAATGATAGAATATGCTAATATCTGATTTTATTACTGCCATTGGACAAAAAAAAAAGATAATATATAGCAAAATTTCTAAATTTTATATTCAATCTTATACAGATATATTCTGACCAAAAATTCAGATAACTAGTTCTAGCCGGAAAAGATCCAAAAGAGCCGCGGGGTAGGGGGAAGCCCATGGGATAAGTCGCATGACCCAAGGGGCATAGGCCTGCAGCCGAACGTCAGTCGGGTGCCATCCGGAACCCCCCCGCCAATGTTGAGTCTCCTCGCAGTTGCAACGAGGGAGCCAAAGGACGATCGAAAGGACATGAGTTGCTTTCACGCCTTCCGTCCTCCGAGTCTTCGTCTTCCTCTCGACCCAATTCCGATTTCAGGGGCCAAACCACCACCAACCCGTCAAGAAACCACCCATTTCCGAAAGACCGTGCGAGGTCGTGTCAAACAGAAGAGAACTCCTGTGGCGACGAAGTCATTGGTGCCCAGAAATGTCGAGCTCATCACGAGCACTTCAAACCCGTTCGTGAAGCACTGCGTCAAGCTCCGCCAGAGCTCCTCGTATCGCCACTCCCACGGTTCGGCTCTTGTCGTGGGCACAACCCCGATAAGGTAAAGCTTGAATTTTGATGGTTCTTCTTCGCTCTTCAAATCGTCTCGTCAATTTGTAGTAGCTAGAGCGAGAGGCAGTACAGCTCCGTACTGATTCTGGCTCATTGAGGATCACAGGATGACATATCAGGGTTCTCAATGGATTTCGCTGGCCCCTGTTCTTCTTGAGAATTTCGTCGAACAGGTTACTGAATTGCGCATGTATTTGAGTTCGCAAAATCCAACTCATTTGGGAGTGGCAAAAATTTGCCGAATTGATGAAGTACACTGTTTCAAAAAAAAAATTGATGAAAGATGCATTAGTGAAGTTTGATACTGAAGGACTTGTTGTGGCGGTACAAGCATAAGCATTTGAAATTAGTGAGCCAATTTCTTTTATTATATGATCTTTCTGCTTCGGCATGTCTTTCTTTCTTCTGCAACACATTGGAGCCTAGTAGCTCCCGTCAGTAATAGAGCAGTTGTCTCGCTTTATAACAGGGGAACTGTGGATTGAGAATGCATCACAAAGTGTTCATACTTTTGGCACATTATTCTTGTGCAGGGAGATCTGTAATTTTCAGTCGTTGAAGAACGAAACTTCTATAATTGATTGCTTACTACTTCTTGATAAAGCTCAGATTCCTGATGATCTGGAAGAACATTCGGTCCATCTGGTGCGTGTAAGTTCATTGATCATGGAAAAACTTTCTGGGGTTGAATCGGCTGAATCTATTGAAGCAGTCGCTCTGATGAGAATACCCTGCACTTTCTACAATGTCAATGATGAGGCCAATGACAGAGATTGTCGGAGATGGTTTGCCTCTCCTCATCGGATTCTTGTCCTTGATGGGATCCAGGTGAACTTTTTTAATTTCTTTTGTAGTTCAAAGGAATATAAGTGCTTATGAACTAGTTCAGTTATTTACATAATGGCATGTTGGGTGTTGCTTCTGCTTATTTGTTTCGTCCCAATGTGATAAGAGAGCAAGTTTTTGTAGTTGGTTAAGTTCTGTGTGGAGATAATTTCTCTGGTAATGGCCAAAATTCTTTTTTGTTCCATCCGTTTTTTCAGGAACTTATTCAAAATAGTTATCCTATTTATTTTCCTACATCAGCATAATGTTTAAAATGAATATCCTTGTGGATGCCGAATGTCAATTCTCCTAGCTATGGTTTTTTGCTTTTCCATATGGATATAACTCCTACTTAGGAAGAAAAGATGCAACAAGTTTTGTTCATATGTGCTTGACAACATGTCTCGTTCAAACATGAACCTCTCAACTTTGTGTTGATAGTCGTATGAAATTGATTATGCAGTCTGAATGCACTGTTTAATCTCAAGATAATGGTTGATAACTATGGTTCTCATGATTTGTGAATACCGTGGGCATGGTCTTAACTTCTATCAATTGTTTGCTGCAGGACCCAGGCAACCTCGGAACATTACTAAGATCAGCTGCTGCATTTAATTGGGTAATGAAAACATCAGCATTGTTCAGAATATGTTCCTATAATGGCTCTTTGCTCTTCTTGCTCTTCCGATGTTTCATATGCTTGTGTGATGACATAAGAGCAGTTCGATATGTTTCTTGTGCGCGGTTGAACTGCCACACACAGATTTTGGTACCCAGAAGATCACCTTTCTTGAATTGATAACTGATTATTAAATTGATGTTCATTTGACTACCAAAAGCTGGTAACTTAGAAAAATTTTGAGGATTACGAAATGTGGGGTTCTGTTATATAGGTTCTGTTACAAATGTGTGTTCGGCCTCTGCTATGTGAATCCATTAGGACATTTAGAAAGTGCAAGAAATTTCGTATCGCCAGGTCCTACAGAGAGTGTTAGTTTGCTAAGTGCCATGTGACTCATACTTTTGCATCAGTTATTCTGGGGATTTCTGAAGCAGTATGTGGCTTATACGACAGGATGGTGTTTTTCTGCTTCCTGGCTGTTGTGACCCTTTCAATGATAAGGCCCTTCGGGCGAGCCGAGGAGCTTCGTTCCAGCTCCCTCTGGTATTAGGAAGGTGGAGCAATCTCGAAGTTCTTCGGAATGAATTTCAGATGAAGTTACTGGCTGGTCACCCCGAGAGCAACGCAGGACAAAATCTGGTGTCGAATTTATCTCCAAGTTTTGTTGATTCATTAGCCAATGTGCCTGTATGCTTGGTTTTGGGTAGTGAAGGAAGAGGCCTCTCTGGGGAATCTGAGTCTCTGTGCGAGTTAGTAAGTATTCCGATGGCAGGAAAGTTCGAGTCTCTGAATGTTTCGGTCGCTGGTGGAATTTTTTTGTATATGCTCCAACCTCAAGCTTGGGTTACTCCTTCCACCTTGTCCTAATGGAAATTGATACTTGAAATTGCCAATCTCTAGCGAATCGTTACGGTGGCAAAGTGCAAGAGGCATAACATATGTATACATGCATGTTTGCGCACGAGCGTGCAATGCTGTGCATGGAGTATATTGTTATGATGGCTTCTCTTAGGACTCTCAAAAAAGCTCGGAGGGCTTGAAAACCTGACTCCAGCCATGTTTCCCTGTTTGGGTCGGATATGGATTAAATTATGTTTACTATTTATATATCAGAAACAAGAAAACACCAAACATGTCTGGTTCGGGTTTCACCTAAGGACCCGAACCGATCCGTTGATCATAACCCTGGAAATAGGAATAAAGAAAGAGAAGAAAGACTGTCAAAATCTGCACCTCCATTAAGCCATATACCAATAAAAAGAAACTCAAATCTGCAGCGCTTCCTGGGTTCTCGCTGTTCCCTTGTTCATTAAACCGTCAAGATTGAGGCTGGCGGTATTGGAGGGCGCACCAGTGACGATGATGAGGACTTGATCATCATGAGTGGGTCAGCTTCGGCCTTGAGTGACTCGAGCAAGCCGCGGAGCTTGCCAATTCCACTTTCATTTCACTGGATCTCAGATCCTACTCCAGCACCGCGGGCTTTGAACCATGGTGATTGAAGGGATCGACACTGACGTTCGGCTATGGAGGAGGAGATCAACAAGTGGACTGACGACGACGAGTTGGCTGTGAGTCAGCCAGCTTGGAGAGGTCGATCACCATTGCAATCTGCATCATGGAATTTTGCAGAGGTTTTATTTTTTTTATAGCCAAAATGGGGCGTTGAGGACCTGGGTTACAATAAATTGAAGACCAGAATGTCTGGACTGAAGCAACCGGCATGTCCAGACCGAAGCGACGCGAACAGTTCATCTCAAGTCAGGTAATGACGGTTAGTGTTGGGTGAAGTTCTATCCTATGTAGCACCGATACCGATACCGATACCGACACCGACACCGATACCGATACCGACACCAACACCGACACCGACACCGATACACGACACGACACGCCGACACGTCGGTTTTAAAAAATAAAAATTTTCGATACGTCGGGGACACATTGTATCTTAAAAATATATTTTTATATATAAATGATATTTTCGTAATTTGATCCTAATTAATTTTTTTTAAAAGTAAATAAAATAAAAAGAAAATAAACTGCACACGCGAGGGGGAAATAATAAAAGGGGTAGGAGGAGAGAAATGAGAGTTGGGGAGGGAATAAATGAGAAGAGAGGGAAACTGGAAAGGAGTTGGCGGTGGCGAGAGTGAGAGAGAAGGAAATAGGAATGGGAGGATTTAAATATAGTTTTGAAAAGACTTTTGGAGAGTAAACAACGAAACAGGGTAGAGAGAGAGAGAATTGCCAAAAAAACCCACGATCCCCCCTCTTTTTCAATCAACTGCAACCCTCCACTTTCTCTCCCTCCCCACTTCTCTATTCTTCATTTTCTGCCCACGCCCACCCCCTTTCTCTGTGATCTTCATCTTCTTCCCAAACCCCCGACGTCTCTCTCTCATCTTCCTCTCTCTCTCTCGATCGATAGCCTCACCTCTCCCTCATCTCTGTTTCGCGAGGCAACCCGATTACCGAGTCCATCCTCTAGCGCTGGCTCGCTCCATCATTGCCTCCCTTTTTAGATCTGAGCTACCGAGCCCTCTTTCCCCACTGACTCGCTCGTTGTCGGCTCTCTCCCCCTCTGATGGTCCAAGACACTGCCACCTTTCTTCTCCTCTTCCCCCGGTTTCTGACCTCCAGATCTGCGCTTCCTCCGCCATCCTTCCTCAGCGACTCGCATGTCTCCAACGTGTCGCCAACGTTAACCACGTGTCGGACTGCCGACACGCGATCAACGCGTGTTGGACATGTGTCCGACACGTGTCCGACACTGACGCGGTGGCTTAACCAGCATGTCGGTGCTACGTAGGTTCTACCTCAAGCCATTTGCTTCCGATTGGGTTTTGTGCAAAAACTAGCCCAACCAACCCATTAACCTCCCCAATTGTGATCTATGTAGCACTAACACGACAAGACACGACACATCGACACGTGATTTCTAAAAAAATAGAAAATTCTAACACGTTGGAACATATTGTATATTATCATATCTATATAAAGTATCAGCGATGAGTTCCTTCTTTTTTTATTAGAGATTCATTATTTTTTTTTTGGTTAGCTGTGTGTAATAATTTTGGGATGGCTGGGTAAATGATTTAAGTATATATATATATTTTTATAAATTCATATCTTGACTCCTAATTTGTTGAAATGCTCAAAATTGACCACGTGCGTATGAAAATGGTGTGCTGAGATGCTGGACTTGCGTGTTGCTAGCATGTTTAGAGCGCTGTCGCGACCTAAAATTCAGTAAAATTTTAGATTAACAGATTATCAGGTTAATCAAATTAATTAACATGATTCGGACTCTCCCTCGTCCTACCAAATGGTAACTTAGGTTCAAGATTTAGCATGTAAAAATTTTTAACTTAGAGTCGCCACTGATCATTTAAGGTAAGCTAATTACGAACCTAAATAAAATAGTGGGAGTACATTTTATCCCAGCAAACTAGAGATTAAGGATTCGGAGACTTGATTACATTAACTAATCAAAGCTAATGCCATTTTAGTACCAATTTCATGAAAAAAAGATCTTTTTGGGTGATTTGAAAAATGTTTAGATAAAACTGACCAAAAAGGCAAAATGATCATTTTTCAAGGCTCGGGCAATAAAAATAGGTCAAACCAGCTGAATGTGGTCATTTCCTATTTTTCCCAATTTTTTTATGAGATTTTCCTGCTTTTTTTATTTTATTTTTTTGGAATTTTTTAGAACTTTTTTTTATGATTTTTATGAATTTTTCATTTCTTTTGGATTTTTTTATTGCATTTTTCAAATTTTTATTTATTTTAATATTATAAATATTATTTATTTTGAAAATAGTGATTTGGGCTACGCTTCTAAGCCCAACCCTTCTAAAGCGGAGAAAAAAAAAAGAAAGGGCTTGAAGCCCAAATGAAAAAAAAAGGCTCAAATCTTTATTCTAAAGCCCAACTTGACTTAAACCTAGACCTGACCCAATTCAGAAAAACAAAACCCACCCGTTGAGCCCAACTACTGGATTAGACCCAGTACTCTCTAGCCCAAAATAAAAGAAGGTCCCCCACCTTTTAACTTACTTCCTTCTTCTTTTGTTTTGTTTTCTTTTATTTTTCTGTTTACAGCTGATAAATGCTTGAATGCCCTTAGCTATGGATTCCACATGCATTCATTGCCTACTACATCCACAATAAAAGGAAGCCTTGGACATAATAATAATAATAATAATAATAATAATAATAATAATAAAAGTACGCCCACATTAAATAGTTCCTGTGTAGTTGCTCACCACTCTCGTCTATGCTTCGACCTGACGAAAAATTTATGGATGCTGACAGGTTCATGACAGGAGAAATAATCTCATGCCCTTGTAGCACATGCCTCAACATTTGCGGAGCACCACCTAGGAAAGCGATTCCGCCGAGGGTTGCATTCCACACGAAGAGCGATGATGACATTCTTGACGATGGTTACAGCTGGCGCAAGTACGGCCAAAAAGCAATTGTCGTAACCCTCCAGCCATCATCGTTGCGGCCTCGTACGATGGAATATGTTCATTGCATTGCCGCATCTTCGAATCTACTCATGCGTTAACGTATCGTCGGGTTTGCTCGTGGCGCATTCGATTTGGCTCACCTCGACGCCACCGTTGGGACCTGCTCGCTCCTGGGTTCAACTCACCTCAACGGACTATGCACGCATGATCACCATCTTGGGCCAATTCGATGCAACTTGCCACCTTCAACTCCACAACCCGAGCGCCATGGACGGACATGTAGTCACTGGAGGAAGAAACCATTACGGCTCGTTGATGGGGGATCCTCTTTGCTTCTCCGCTTTAGGATATCAAGCTCCTTCGTCTGTAAAAAACTAGAAATGTCTCCAACTTGAGCATTAGAGTCAAATGCAACGAGTTGCAATGCATCCTAAATTTGTTTTAATCACAAATACAGGACACCAACCCTCTGCAACAAGACATTTCTTTGTCACATCAAGGCTAAGCATATTTAATGTGTGATAGATAGCCTTCTCCTTCAGCACCAAGCGGCTCCACTACTCGTATTGGTCTCTAGTGGTCTGCAATAAGTTGCCGCGATGTGCAAGTCCAGCATCAATAGTGGTCTTCAGTTCATAAATTCTTCCTGTAGCCTTTGTAATCATTTCAGGTTGTTTTCCCAAAATCACCAATTTTCCCAATTATCTGAGCTAGTGGGGTTATCTCACATTCACAAAGAGTACAGTAAACCCACTAACATTATTCTCTAAAACCCCTATTTTGCTTGCGTTGCACCTTTCGATGTAGCCTCTCTTTGACGTAATGCTGTTTCCTTTCTGCTTAACAGTTTTACTCCCAAAGACACTTCAAAGATGACCTTAAGCATGGACTAACTTATGCAATCCAGCCTCCGTCAATAGCTTCCTCAAAAACATCATCAAAAAGGAAATTATAAGTTCCCTTCAGGTCACCATGCACAAGAGCTTTGTCCAAGGCTCGAACAGCTCCAGCATAACCACAAGAAGGGTTACCAGAAATAACAACCTTTTCCAGTTTGTCTACATGTCTTTGAATGGATGAAACATGACCAAATGACATAGCTTGGTAAAAGGCATCAAAACCTTTTCTTCTGAAAAAAAAAAAAAAAGCTACTTCTATAGAGCCCATTTCCATCTTTGCTATATCTTCATATGCCTTGGATAAATAACCCCCATCGTTCACCGTGTGAGAAACAACATTAGGAGGTAATGGAAAGCAATCCAAAGCAACAAACATATCAGGAACAGCAAGTATCAAATACTGAAGCATCTTAACTACTGCAGAAAAGGTGTATTCCTGCTGGTTTCCTCGGAGGAAGGGTTGACGATGGGGATGCGTTTCTTGAGGACGGGTTGCCTCCACTGGCCATCGATGAACATCAGACTATGCGGAACACGAGTCATCATTTCTTCGCCTTTTCCTTATTTGCTTGTGTGTTGTGTAGACGTCCAGAGGTTTGAGCTGATCCACATGGTGTCCTGCAACTGCTTGCATGTGCAGGCATGTGCTCGCTCCACCAGAGAACAATGCTGTGTGAAAATTTGCACCCATTGGCAGATCAGCTGGAGCATGATAATGCAGCCAAAGTGACTGGCATGCTTTTGGAAGTGGACTAGACGGAGGTTTTGCATCTACTCGAGTCACCGGATGCACTGGAAGTGAAGAGAGTGAGCAGATCGTCTAGTCCATTGATGTCATGGTGTTCTAGGGGTTGCATTAACCCTTGTAAAGGCAGTTGGGGTTTTTTTGAAGGGAAGAGACACTACGTCTAGCCCCTTTCATTTTTCCCCGGCCCTCCTTTTCGTCACCACCTCCTCTAGTTATCGGAGAGATGAGTGAAGGAGCCCATGAAGTTGAAGTTTTTTCTCCCTCTCTCTCTCTCTCTTCATTTCAGCCTTCCAAACTAAGGTAGGTCGTTAATCAGGGAGTTTTTCGATCTCTTCAATGTAACTTCATTCTCAACAAGAATGATTGTTGTAGACCCTGCACTTTCATGCACGCGAACAGAAGCCATGACTTCAGTGAAGATGCCCGCAATATCGAGAGGATAGACGAGGCCACCACCAACAAGAGAGTGGGATTTTGCGTATGATCGACTTTATAGAGAAGAAAAGGTTCCTCCACGGAGAGCTCCCTCTCAGCTAAGCTTTTTCATCCAAAGCTTTCTACTTTTCTCCATGTCCTTGATTCCCCCTCTCCATGCTCTCTTTTCTCCCGTTCTCCACAAGACGCCTTACCTTTTTTTTTCATGGAATGATGGGAGGTAATCCTTGACCAAAATCCCCCCACCATTTCTTGTCTGTCGACTTTTTTCTTTTCTTTTCTTTTCCCACCGAAAGCACCTTGTCGTGATCCTAAAAATTTTTAGATCGGTGAAAAATTCCCAAGTTAACGGATTATCATGTTAATTAAATTAACTAACCTAATACGGACTGTCCCAAACCCTACCGAATCGCAACTTTGGTTTTCGTTCGAATGATTTTAGAATTTGGAGTCGCCACTAATCATTTTTGGTAGGTTGATTAGGAACCTAAGTAAATTAGCGGGAGAACTAAATTACTTCTACAAACCAAAGATTATGAGTTCGAGAACTTGGTTACACTAGTTAATTAAAACTAATGTTCTTTCGGTACCTTAATTTCATGTATATCTTAATTTGGCAACTCGTGCTTGGTTTATTCCTAAGGTTCTAATGAGGTGATATCTTTTTTATATTTTCACATTTTAGATAGAATGCATGTGAATGATATTTTTTTTAGTATTTTCAGAGCATTAAAAATTTTCTAAAGCCGAAAGAGGGAGTGAGCTAACGACTTCTGTGCAATGCTATAACCTCCAACAGGTGGCTCGGCCTATTAATTCTGGGGTCTGATGATAATTAAATGACAAAAATTAAATGCAGTAATAAATGATCTCCAACAAGGGACTCGGCCTATCATTATGGGGTTTGATGGTACATAAATTAAATTGCAAGAAATTAAATTGCAATAAATAAAGAACCTCCAATAAAGGGCTCGGCCTTGGCTTTGCCTATCCATTTTGGGATTTGATGGTACATAAATTAAATTACAGGAACTTACATTGCAATAAATAAAAAACCTCCAATAGATTTAAACTTCCACCATCTTCAAGACTTTCTTTTGGAAAAAAAAAATTCTCTCTCTCTCTCTCTCTCTCTCTCTCTCTCTCTCTCTCTCTCTCTCTCTCTCTCTCTCTCTCATTTTTTTTAATCTCCCAAAACTCTCTCCAACATTTCAAATTTTCTCTCCAAAAAAATCTCCCTCCAAACTCTCTTCTTCCTCATTTTCTAATCTACTCATTTATCTCTCATTCCAATTGCTCCACTAACTCTATCTCTCATTCTAATTTCCCCACTAACTCTTCTTCATTTTCATCTTCCTTTCTCTATCTTTATCTCACATTCTAATTTTTCCACTAACTCTTCTTCATCTTCATCTTTCCTTCTCCATATCTATCTCCCATTCTACTAACTCTTCTTCATCTCCATCTTCCTTTCTCTATTCTCATCTTATTTTCTCTATCTATTCTTCTCTATCTTCTCTTCTCCATCTCCTCCTTTCCATCTCTTCTTCTCCATCTACCATTCTCTATTCTAATTTCTCCACTAACTTTTCTTTTCGTTATTTGCAAAATAATCCCACAAGTGTTAGGTATTTGCACTTTGGTCCTTGAGATTTTAATTATTTACAATTCAGTCCCTGGACAAATTTTTCTTTAATTCCAAATCTCTTCATAATTTTCGACACACCTCCCGTATGCGTAGTCGAAATTCACCTCATGTCTATTTTAAACTCATTTCTCGTTGTTGAAAATAATGCAAAATTTAATTAAAGTCCTTTTGTAAAATTAAGTCATTCTAGGTATAAGGGGCCAAGATGAAAATTTGAAATATTAGAGAACAATGTGACGACTCCTAAAAGTGAAAAATAAAAATAAATTGACTCAAATTGAATTTTTTAGGCCCAATTCGAGATTATACTCGTGAAGGAATACATGACCCAAATTGAATTTTTTCAATTTGTGATAGCCAACATGAAAAGGGATTCAAAAGAAAAATATTGACTATTTTTATGTATTTTATAGTCTCAAATGCTATTATTTATTAAATACTTTCCTAATTTCTAAAATATATAATAAAATTAAAAATAAAAAGAATGAAAAATTATTTTTTATTCAAAAATGGTTGCCTAAGCTTAGCCAATGCTTCCAAAGTTGAGTTTCTAATTTTCTCAATTTTTTTCTTAATTTGTTTTATGAATTTTCAAAAATAAAAATACCGAAAAATACTGAAAATACGAAAAATACTTTTTTGGTCAAAATTAATTCTCTAGGCTTGGCCAAGGTCCCCAACTTTGATTTTTTTTTAAATTTTATGAATATTTATGGATTTTCTATTAATATTTGAAAATAAAAATACCAAAAAATATTGAAAATATGAAAAATCATTTTTTGGCCAAAATTGATTCCCTAGACTTGACCAAGGTCCCTAAAGTTAAATTTTTAAATTTTATGAATTTTTATGGATTTTTTTATTAATTTTAAAAGAGAAAAGATGATTAATAATCAGGTGTTAACACACCCACCAAGATTGTCCCCACTCATTCTTGCACATTTCATGTCTTCTTTCGGTTCCACACCTACCTTTACTCTTTCTCTTTTTGAATGGATTAAATTCTGTCTCCGATGTAAGCTGCCAAGGTTCCTCAAGTTGATGGCGCTACCGAAGCCAACCTTAGCAACATCTTTTTTGGCATAATATGGCAAATGGGGTCAACTTTTAGTGGCCCGGTTGGGCTTTCTCTTTTAGAAATCCATCATTGCGCCCCCTCTTCCAAATATATGATCCCCACTATAAGTTGGAGAGCACTTTTGAAAAACTTAGCGGACAGCCCATCTTTTTCCATTTGATGTTTATTCAATGAGAAAATCATTAGCCTCTGTCCTCCACTCACGTTCTTTACCTGCCGACACTCATTGTAACCGTAGATCCACATCCTGAGAGAAGACCCGTGACCGTGACTGATTTGGTTTAACCTCCGACACCAGCATTTCGAGAAAAAGCACCAATGATAAATTGAATTCGAAAAATCGATTGCAACAACAGAAAGTGCACCATTAGGTCATTAAAAAATTTGGACTATTAGAGGACAATGTCATAACTCCAGAAATGCAAAAAAATCGAAAATTACAGAGCTAAAATGAATTTTCTACAATTGTTTTCAATTAATCCAAAAAATGAGATTAACAAAGTAATTGTCGATTCCAGATTAATCTTTACAGATTTTCTTTGGCCAAAATTATGATAAAATTAAAAGAAAATATTTACTATTTTTCATATTTTTTTGGCCTCAAATGCTATTTTTTTTACAAATTTTCAAATATTTTTCTAATTTCTGAAAAATATAAAAAAATGCGAAAAATATGTAAAATTATTTTTTATTCAAAAATGGTTTCCTAGGCTTTGCCAAGGCTTTCAAAGTTGATTTTGTAATTTTCTCTTTTTTTCTTGATTTTCTATGAAGTTTTTAAAAAATTAAAAAGCAAAAAAATACTAAAAATATGAAAATTTATTTTTTAATCAAAATTGGTTCTCTAGACTTGGCCAAGATCTCCAAAGTTTATTTTTTAATTTTTTAAGTTTTTACAAATTTTTTATTAATTTTTTTAAAGGGAAAAGGTGATTAAAAATCAGGTGTCAATAGCTGCCCCTCTTTGAACGAAAGCTCGGTAGAGGTTCATTTCAAAGACGAGATGACACCTAAATCCTAATCGTCTCAACTTAGAAAAATAAAAAGAGTTGTGATATTTGGTCTCAATACCTCTCTATGTAAGTTCTAATCCATATCGGGCTTGAGGGAGTTTTTATGAAGTGAGGAAGAGATAGAAAAGAGAGCTTACCTAGCACTTACCTGCGCGTCGTATAGTTGATGCCTAATATGAATACTCTTTGAATAGGCACACAAAGATTCATTCTAAGGATACTCTGGGGAGGTTGAGCTTTAACCCGTATTGTAGGTCAACCTATGGCACATCAACCCATGGCAAAGTTCCTAATGAATGGACTCTAGTGACGATTTATCCTATTTAGAGGATTCGCCTACATTTTGACTTGTATTGTGGGTCGTACTATGATAGAATTCCTAATTAAATGATCCTAATGACGATCTATCCTACTTAAAGGATTCGTCTATACTTTTCCTGCAACTCAAGACTTGAAGGTGAATCGTTTTGTATCGGGGTTTCCAATAGACGCGCTTTGTGCCTGTAGAAAGGACTTTGTGCCTATAGAAAGAACTTTGTGCCTCTAGAAAGGACTTTGGAAACGGTTCACCCGATATAGGATCTACCGAAGGAATGCCTGTAAGAAGAACTTTATGCCTATAGGAAGGACTTTGTGCTTGTAAGAATGACTTTTATACTTGTAAGAAGGACTTTTGAAAACGGTTCACCTGATATGGGATTTTCCGAAGGGATGCCTGTAAAAAGGACTTTGTGCCTGTAGAAAGAACTTTTGTACTTGTAAGAAGAACTTTTGAAATGGACCGTTCCGTATTGGAGTTTCCAATAAAAGGGTTCCAGAGATGGCATATCCTACAAAAAGGGCTCGTCTATGTGGTACCTGCAACTCAGGACTTGAAAATGGACGGTTTTGTATTAGGGTTTCTAATGGAAGGGCTCTAGAGACGGTATATCCTACAAAAAGGGCTTGTCTATACGGTGCCTGCAACTCAGGACGTGAAAATGGATCATTCAATAATAGAAGTTGCCAATGATTATCTAAATGTCACCTTTTTTGGGTAGAAAGAAGATGTATTAATTGAAAAATGATTTTTAGGTGCCAACCTGGGATCTGGGGAAACCATAAATCCTGCGAAAGCTAAAATCCAAGTTATCTTACCATGAAGGGTGCCATCCTGGACTTTGAGGAAACCAGGAATCCTGCGGAAGTTCAAACCCGATTTTTATATTCTCATGTCGCTTTACGAATAAACCAAAAAGGCAGAGATCAAAATATCTCAAACATTTCTATTTTCAAAACGAATCATGTTTCATTGAAGAAGGCAGATACCTATATGTGCTACAATGGAATCGAGCACCCTGACAATCATTAGAATTCATTCTCTTGAAAGGTTGAGGTTGAAGGTATACTTACCTGAGAATTTGGAAGAAATGCTTGGTGATTTTTCGATAACTGGGCTTGTTCATTTAATAATCACCGACTGAATTTCGAGATCTTGGAAGGTAACTCGAACATCAGGAACGTGTTACCTGTCAGACAGTGCCAGAGGTAACATGTACAAGCATTTTCATCAATGAGTTCATCGGTTTATGCAAAACTATTCAGCTAAGTTTGCAATGATTAGAAGCAGCCTATGTAATAACTCAAGATGCAATTAATCAAAATGTGAATCATGCGTAACTATTATATTAAGTTTGCATTACCAATTCTGTTCAAGGAGGTTATCATAGTATGAACACCTCGAATGTAATCTGAATGAGGGACTTCAGTCCAAAATGGCTTTCTCTCACTCTTGAAAAAGGCTGTTTATCCTGATTACATGATTGAAAAGAAATCACCCAATTTTACCATCATCGTATTCAGCAAGGTCTAAGTAATCTCGCAATTGGTACGATCAAGCCAATCTAGAGGTCTTGATTAAGACCATAATGTAGGTTAGGTCAAAGGCTTACTAAATGAGACTCTTTTGAGTCAAGGCTATTGAAAAAAAAGTTTTCTTCATCTGCTCCGAATTTACAAGTCAAGAACCCTGCAAAAATGAGAGAGAAATAATCTTGCTCGTATCTTTTCGAGCGATACTTAAAATCATTTATTTTTATGTTAACTTAAGTGCCTTAATCAGAAAAGACTCTTACAGGTTATAACGTAGGTTAGAATTGGGGACTAAGGAAGTAAAAGACTTATTTTGGCCTAGAAAATATATGATGTAGTTTTGACATTAGTGATCATCACATCTTTATTACCAGTCTCGGCCCTCTAGAATAGCCTTCAAAGAACACCATCGTTGTATGAGGAAAGTGTGAACTCCAACGGAGGAGACGTCAGTGATCTTTGGAGATTTATCGTCGTTCTTAGTCTTTTGGAACTGTCTTCATAGAACACCATTGTTGTATGAGAATGGTGTCTACTTCGGCCGATACCGTCGTCGCTCCCGAACGATGTAAACTTTAACTGAGTATATTTTGCAATTTAACTCCTTTGAAGAGTTTTCTTTTGCAACCAGATCCAATTGGGGATTTACAAAATGAGACAATATGTTTTCACTGAGTTTACAAAATATTCATGTAAAGTTCAAAGGCACTTAAAAATGAACATTGATTTGAATGAGCATTGGCCTTACTTTTGACTGGCACTTTGCTTTTTTATGCCTGAAACTAGCTCTTTTAGTCCCACATTTTTGCCTTTTTGTCTTTTCTATTCTGTTTAGAAAAAAAGAATTTCCAAAAATTGTTTCGTATACACATGCATATCAAAGATCTAGCACACTTGAAGAGTTGACTCATGAACTCTATGTAGACCTACTTCTTTTGAGCTCTTCTATTTTGAGGTGGCCACATCTTCATTTTGGAATGAACAATGATCACCAACAGGGTTTTAAGAAATAAATATGTAGGCTCAATTAGGCGATGCAAAAGATAAAAATATATCACATAGAGAAACAAATACTTTTCGTCGTCCTAAGGCACTTGAATTATCGTCCAAGGTTGAAAGCAAAAAAACACTCGAAAATTGATATTAGTCTGAGTAAGAAAACTTCTAACCATTTACCTCTTGCTGCTGTTGGAACTACCTCCATTTGGCCCCGATGTGGAGTGGTTCTTGACAAGAGTTACAAAATAAAAATCTTGCTCAAATGGGTTATCAATGGTCACCTGTAGCGTTTAGAATAGAGAAATGATCGCCTCCTTCCCTTCGGCCATCGTACCTTTTGCGAAAAAACCCATTGCCTTGGGGAATATTGAACTTATTTAGCACACGAAGCATTGTGGATTAAAATGTAGGATGTGTGTGGAAATGGCTTGCCTTTCATCATCCTATCATGCCCCATTCTACATATTCGATGCATCATGTGCAGTTTATGCTCCAAGTAAAAATTAACAAATTAAACATGCAGAATAGTCATGCATAAATCATGGAATATGTAAACACAATGCAGATATGTCAATTTTTATCATCACACGAGTTTACAGAATGTGCAAGTATGTGAGAAAATTCTCAAGAATGGAAGAATTTGAATTGCTCTTCGACATATGGGCGAATCGAATAAATTAGGGAGTCTACTCCTTACGTCAAGAAGTAGCTTGTCTCTAACTTTGCCCCTACACAATGAAATGCATAGGTGAAGAAGTCGAGTGAAGATTTGAAGCATTTGGTCTTGTTTAATATTGACAACCATCATGGTCGTCGGTCAAATGCCCTTGCAAGAAAGAAAGCAGAAAGGTTATCCTCGAAACCAAATGAGTTAAAGAAGACATACTCTCCTTTTCAATTCAGGGTTTGCCATCAATTTGCCCAATTTTCATCAGAATGAATCTCATCAGATGATCATAATTTTACCCCTTGGGTTTGTCTCCTTCGACATGTCGAATGTTAGTGTAAAATTAAATGTTAGTGTAAACATTTCTTGTCAAAAGGAAAGGAGACGTGTTAGCCAATATTGAAAGGGATAAATTGGAAACGATACTGATTTACTCTTCATCTTGAATGCCTTGCACGACCCCTTTACCAGCTTTGTTGGGTTGAGTTTCCCTCAACTTTGGTTGGAGGCTTCACTATTAAGGCTAAGGTTATGGCAAAATATTGACTTCAATCTCGTTCGTCGAGTATTCTTATTTCTTTCTGCAAAAAGAAATGTGCAAAAAATTATATTATTCATTTACAATATTTACAACATTCCCCAACCTTAAGGATCGAACTCGGACCGTTTTGGACCACTGTCATTCCTCATGTCTTTTGACACATGATTTTTAATTACATTTTCCTTTTAAAAATTTAGTAGAAAATCCATAAAAATTCATAAAATTAAAAAATCAACTTTGGTGACCTTGGCCAAGCCTCAAGAGCCAATTTTGACCAAAAAATAAATTTTCAGGTTTTTAGTATTTTTTTAGCACTTTTATTTTTTTGAAAATTCATAAAACAAATCAAGAAAAAATGAGAAAATTGCAAAATCAACTTTGGAAGCCTTGGCCAAGCCTAGGCAACCATTTTTTAATGAAAAATAATTTTTCATATTTTTCATATTTTTTAATATTTTTCAAAAAAATATAAAAATGCTTAAAAATTCTGGAAAAATAACATTTGAGGCAATATTTTTCTTTTAAATCTATTTTCATATTGGCCATCGCAAATTCATAAAAATCCAATTCGGGTCACGTGTTCCTTCACGAGCAAAATCTCGAATCGGGCCTAAAAAATTCAATTTGAGTCAATTTATTTTTAATTTTCACTTTTAATGAGTTGTGACATTGTATTCTAATATTTTAAATTTTCATCTTTACCCAATTTTTTTTTCGAAATGACTCAATCTTATAAAAAAGCCTTAGTTGAATTTTGGATTTTAGCCCCTAAGTTAATAAATAAATGAAATTAAACTTTTTCTAGGAGTACCCATGAGGTAAATTTCGACCAAAGCATAGGGGAGGTGTGTTGAAAATTGTGTAAAAATTTGGACTTAAAGAAACATTTCTTTAGGGACTGAATTGCAAATACTTAAAATATCGGGGACTAGAGTATAAATTCATAGTACTTCAGGGATTATTTCGTAAATAATTAAAAGAAGAGTTGGTGAAGAAATTAAAATAAGAAAGGGAAGATGGAGAAGAGGAGATGGAGAAGGAAAGATGGAGAGGAGAAGAGGGAGTAAGGAAGATGAAGAAGAGGAGATAAAAAAAATAAGATGATAATAGAGAAAGGAAGATGAGATGAAGAAGAGTTTGTGGAAAAATTAGAATGGGAGATTAATGAATAAGCTATAAAAGGATGAAGAAGTAAGCTTGGGAAAGGAGATTTTTTGGAGAGAAAATTCTGGATGTTTGAGAGGATTTTGGGAAATTGAAAAAAAAATTGAGAGAAAGAAAATACCAAGAGAGAGAATTTTGAAGATGATGGGAGTTTAAAGCTATGGGTTATCATCACAAATTCCTTCATCGATCAATATAAATCAAAAGTTCATCCTCATCAACGAGCAAGCAAATTCGACATAAGTGTTTTTATTTATTCATTTATTTGTGGTTTTAGTCACAAATTAGCACAAATTGTATAAACTTTCTCCATCTCTCTATTTCCCCATATTTTTATGCCTGGCAAAGGAAAACTTCAAGTCAACAATAAATACTATGGAGGTGCAACGTTGGCCCAGACAAGACCTAAATGTCCATCAAATTCTCAACCGACCCGTAGATGAACGTTGGCTTAATTATTGAATCAATTCGTTGTATTTTATTTTAAAGAATTCAAACCCCAGAATAGAGAGGACAAAGTCCATCCACTAGAGGTCGTTCAATTTCTGTAATTTAATTCCTGCACCATTAAACCCCAAAGAGAAGAGCCAAGCCAATGCTAGGCCGCCCATTGAAGGTTTTTACTTACCGTCATTTAAATACCTGCAATTTAATTCATGTACCTTAAACCCCAAAAGAGAGGGCCAAGCTAAGGCTGGGTCATCCATTGGAGGTATTTATTTAATGCAATTTAAATTCCTGCAATTTAAATTCTGCACTATTAAATCCCAAAGGGAAGAGCCAAGCCAATGTTAGGCCGCCCATTGGAGGTTTTACTTACCGTCATTTAAATTCCTACAATTTAATTCCTGTACCATCAAACCCCAAAAGGAAGAGCCAAGCCAATGTTAGGCCGCCCATTGGAGGTTTTATTTACTGTCATTTAAATTCATGTAATTTAATTTCCGCACCATTAAACTCCAAAGGGAAGAGCCAAGCCAATGCTAAGCCGCCCATGGGAGGTTTTACTTACCGTCATTTAAATTCCTGTAATCTAATTCCTGTACCATTAAACCCCAAAAGAGAGAGCCGGGCCAAGCCAAGGCTGGGCCATCCATTGGTGGTCTTTATTTATAGTCATTTCCTTTCTGTAATTTAATTTTTGAATCACTAAACCCCAAGATGAGTAGGTTGCAGCACTGCACAGAAATTGTTAACTCACTCACTCTTTCGGCTTCAAGAAAATATTTAACATCTTGAAAATGCAAAAAAAAAATGTTACTCACGTACATTCCATTTAAAAAAGTGAAAATACAAAAAGTGAATACCCCACTAGAGCTTTAGGAGTAAATCAAGCCTGAGTTGCCAAATTAGGATATCCATGAAATTAAGGAACCGAAAGAACATTAGTTTTAAATAACTGATGTAACCAAGTCCCCGAACTCATAATCTCTGGTTCGTAGAAGTAATTTAGTCCTCCCGCTAATTTATTTAGGTTTCTAATCAACCTACCAAAAATTATTAGTAGCGACTCCAAATTTCAAAACCATTTGAACAAAAAAAAAACCAAAGTTGTGATTCGATAGGACTTAGGAGAGTCCGTATTAGGTTAATCCATCTAGTTAGCCTAATAATCCGTTCACCCGACCAAAAAATATTTTTCGGATCGCGATAATGCCATCAGGCCCACGAGACCATAGGCGTTCATGGGGGCTTCCCTTTAATCGAAGAGCTAATCTTTGGATGGCATAATCTTATCATGTTACATCGGATAAACTCCAGTTTATGACGCCACCGAGGCAAGTGACAATCTCCCGTCAAGAATGGGATAGACTCAACTGAGAATTTGGAATAGTTAAGGGTGAATCAAATTAATACAAAGTTACCCTTCTTTGAGTTCGCTTGGATTTTTTACTCGTATTTTCCTTATTTGAGGCTATCCATATAGTGGCAATATCCACAAATTGATATGCCCCAAGTTTCATTCAACAAGAGAACTTCGTATTTGCGTTTGACTGTGCTCTCGAGACAGTTTGCAAATTCTTGAGAATGGAAGGGATTCAACTTAAAACTGGAGTAAATGAGGGTAAATCGAACGATAAGAAATTATCCTTCGAGCTTACGCAGACTTTTTACTCGTAATTAATTTGTCGCGAGTTTGGTTCAGTAACGGATCCAAACATTTAATATGAGAAAGGAAAATCACTACTTTTTGCTCTTGGATTATTTCTAGACATCTATAAAAGCAAAAAATATCCCACGAAAGAGAATGAAACATATTCATTCGTTCAGGATTGGTTTTCCTTCCTTTATAGGCTCTCCAATGATCAGCTAGTTTCATTCCAAATTAGGTACGTATCGGCAATGTTGAAGAACCTGTGATTATTAACTTCGAAATACAGGCTCCGTATGAACATTACAGCCCCGGTGCTTCATCAATGTCGAACTAGTTGATCATGGCAGCAAGCTTGTCATCAATGCCACTTACTTGGTGGTGATACATCCCTTTTTTCTCAGGAGGTATCAATACTTACCCCATAGAATTGGTCTTCTCGTACATTCCTCCAACAAAACTTGATTCTACTGAGAACTGACCTAACTCACCTCTCAAACGAGCATTTTCGATTCTCAAATGTTGCCTTTCGTCGAGGGTGAGTAGGCTACTACAATTAAGGCAGGTGGCAGTGTCAAAAGCTTCCATATACCTCGTGTTCTCTGCTCGGAATCTTTCATTTTCAGCTCTTAAAAACTCGATTTCATGGCGTTCATGTCGAGTCTTCACTCGGGTTCACCTATTTTGAAACCAAAACTTGATTTGTGAAAGTTTCAGCCCTAACTCTTGGCTCAGTTCCATTCTTTGTCTGTTATCTGGGATAGAGCACTTCGTGAAGAAATCTTCAAGCTTTTGAATTTGATGCTCAGTGTGGTGAGGGTGACGCTTCCTTTGACCGTTATTGTTATTGTCCTTATCTTTGTTGAGATCTTGGACGTTGTTGCCGGAAGGGCCAAATTCCATGGTCTTAGTTCCGAATATGGTCTCGAATTCTTTATCTCCCATATTCAGCAAGTGATGATAGCTCTCAAATGTGTTAGGTTGAGACATTATTGACTAGTTACTGGTCCCTCAAGGTTTGCTACTCTTCCTTACATTTTCACTCTCTCTGAATTTTTTGAGCGACTGTGTATGCTTCAAAACTCTCTCCTTTGAGCACGGATAAAGACTGCCAGGAGGACGCCTCTTTTAAAATTTAGGCGTGGATTCAGAAATTGGATCGTTTCCCCCAAGATTTCTATCTTTCTCAATTTTTTTACCATATCTCTCGCTCAGTTTGTCTTCTTTCAACTTTTCATAGTGGTAAAACCCCTGTCACTATTTCTTTCGCCTGTCTTGAGCATTGATTTTATAGGTGAGCTCTCTTCTTCTACAAATGGAGAGAAATTCTCTCTTCTTTTCTGCTAAAGTTTGCCTTATCTTTCACTCAGATTATCTTTTTCTTCTTCTTTTTCAAAGTGGTAATATCACCTCAAACTTTTTCGCAGAGATTTCGGATTTGCTTAACTTGAGATTGCAGACTAGCAGGGGATTCAAGCCAACATGGATGACATCGAAAGAGAATGGCAGATAGAGAAATTTGACCAACAGAAGATGACAATGTGAAATCAATATTTAACGCAAAGCGGATTAACACTTCCGTATTTCGCTCGTCTGCCTTAATTCTCTCTTCAATCATTTCAATGATAATGGCTAATCTTCCCACCTACATCTTCTCTGCTGATGTTATGGTTCAATGGGGGAGAGTTTATCACCTTCTTGGCCGAGACTATGTTTACATAGCCCATCATCCAGGTATTGAAGCAGAGATCTTTGGTCTACTTGGGGTTATAAATGTCTCTTCGATCGAAGGCACCAATTTCGAGAGGGAATACAGGGCGTTCCCAACCCTTTTCATAAACTTTCTAGACTCTTGCCAAAATACCTATGAAACGATCACCTCAACTCACATCATAAAAGCTCGCTATCAGGATCGCTCTGAATGCCTGAAATTTGCAAAAATCGTGGTTGTCTGCTATAAGAAGGCTGTCAAATCTGCTAATGAACGGACCTCGTTATTGGTTTACGAGAGGAAGAAGTTTGTGGAGCACCTAACTTTGAACTAGACTTACTTCGAGCACGACTCGAGTGCCGTCGTGATGAAGTTTAGATATGAATAGCTAAAAGAGAGACTCGAAGATGTAATGATGGATATAGCCCTTGAGAGAGAATTGATCGAGAATCTGAAATTCGTCATTGAACATCATGAGGACAGCATAGCCAGGCATAAAGAGAAATGCGAACACCTATTCTTCAAGCTTCCGGATCTCGAATCTCAGATCATTCGACATAGGCAGAGCATTAACTGCATGGAAAGTCAGTTGAGCACTTTTGTGATGCTCATTAGGGCTCAATTCGAATTTATTTCTCCCCCCTAGTGACTTGTTGTAAAGCTCGTTGATGAATGGAATGAGAAGAAAATTTCGTATGTTTATGCTTTAATCTTCTCGCCATCTCATCTTTTCTGTACAAAATCAGAGTTGACTGGGCTAGAGAAAATACGACCATCCATCTTAGTCAAAATCAGAGCACCTCCTAGAAGCACTTTCTTCACGATATACGGGCCACCATAGTTCGGAGCAATCTTCTCTTCTAGAAGAGGGATTAATGGCAGTAATCTTCGTAGGATGAGGTCATTCACCTCTACTGGATCCAATCAGCCTCTATCAATTGTGCTTCCTGTCGCGACCCTAAAAATTTTCAGGTTAACAGATTATCAGATTGATTAAATTAATTAACATAATACAGACCCTCCCAAGTCCTATCGAATTGCAACTTTGGTTTTTTGTTCAAATGATTTTAGAGTTTGGAGTCGCCACTAATCATTTTTGGTAGGTCAATTAGAAACCTAAATAAATTAGCGAGAGAACTAAATTACTTCTACGAACCAAAGATTCTGGGTTCGGGGATTCGGTTATACTAATTAATTAAAACTAATGCCCTTTCGGTACCTTAATTTCATAATGGGAAAATACCACCAAAAATCCTGAACTTTACCATTTATGACAAATTTACCCTGAATTTTTTTTTGTGACACAAAAAACCCTGAACTTTACCCTTTGTGACAAATTTACCCTGAACTTTTTTTGTGACACCAAAAACTCTTAACTTTTCCTATTGTGACAGATTTACCCTAAACTTTTAAATTTGTGATAAATTTACCCTGAACTTATCCATTTGTGACGGATTTACCCTGAACTTTTAAATTTTTATTTAAATAATTTTAAAAATAAGCTGAAAATTTTAAAAAAGGGCTAAAATTTTTTTAAAAAAATTTGCTTTTCCAGATTCAAATTAAAAAATTGAGAAAATACCACCAAAAACCCTAAACTTTGCTCATTGTGACAAATTTACCCTGGACTTAAAAAAAATTATTATTTAAAATAATTTTAAAAATAAGATAAAAATGAAAAAAAGGCTAAAAATTAAAATATATATATCTCCAGTTTCAAGGCCGGCGACCCCTGTCAGCCCTATTCCGGCAGAGGTCACCGACCTTGAAGCCAGAAAAGCAAAATTTTTAAAAACAAATTTAGCCCTTTTTAAAAATTTTCAGCTTATTTTTAAAATTATTTAAATAAAAATTTAAAAGTTCAAGATAAATCCGTCACAAATGATAAAGTTCAGGGTAAATTTATCATAAAATTTAAAAGTTTAGGGTAAATCTGTCACAATAGGCAAAGTTAAGGATTTTTGGTGTCACAAAAAAAAGTTCAGGGTAAATTTGTCACAAAGGGTAAAGTTCATGGTAAATTTGTCACAAAGGGTAAAGTTCAGGATTTTTTGTGTCATAAAAAAAGTTCAGGCTAAATTTGTCACAGAGGGTAAAGTTCAGGGTTTTTGGTGGTATTTTCCCTTTCATAATTATCCTACTTTGGCAAATCAGGCTTGGTTTATTCCTAAGGTTCTAGTGAGGTGACCTCTTTTTTGTATTTTCACTTTTTAAATGGAATGCATATAAATGACATTTTTTTTGTATTTTCAAATCATCAAAATTCCTTGAAGCCGCAAGAGGGCGTGAACTAACGTTTTCTGTGCAGTTGCGACCTCCAGCAGGTGGCTCGGTCTACTCATTCTGGGTTTAATAGTGCAGCAATTAAATTACAGAAAATTAAATTGCAATAAATAAAAGACCTCCAACGGGAAACTCGGCCTTGGCTCAGCCTACCCATCGTGGGGTTTGATGGTACTGAAATTAAATTGCATTAAATAAAGGATCTCCAACGGGGGACTCGGCCTTGATTCGGCCTACCCACCGTAGGGTTTAATGGTACTGAAATTAAATTACAGAAAATTAAATTGTAATAAATAAAGGGCCTCCAACGAGGGACTTGGCCTTGGTTTGGCCTGCCCATCGTGGGGTTTGATGGTATTGAAATTAAATTGCAGGAAATTAAATTACATTAAATAAAGAACCTCCAACGGGGGACTCGACCTTGGCTTCGCCTACCCATTGTGGGGTTTGATGGTACTGAAATTAAATTGTAGGAAATTAAATTGCATTAAATAAAGAACCTCCAACGGGAGACTCGGCCTTGATTCGGCCTATTCATCGTGGGGTTTAATGGTTTTGAAGTTAAATTGCATTAAGTAAAGGACCTCCAACGAAGGACTTAACCTTGGCTTGGCCTTCCCACCATGGGATTTGATGATACATAAATTAAATTATAGGAAATTAAATTGTAGAAAATAAAGGACCACTAGTGGGTGGGTTGGCCTTCCCATTCTGGGTTTTGATGGTGCAAGAATTAAATTGCAAAATATTATAGTATGAATGCGATATGCGGATATAGAGACATATGAGTACGACATGACATAATTAAGATTTAAATCAATCCATTTGTGTAACGAAATTCTTGAAGATTTTAATGGTTATGATCGTTACCTGATTTGACGGATTTAATGGTCGAATTCAAACCTCGTATCACATTGTGGATTAAGATTGCGACTCGAACTACGGGGATAAACTCTTGATTTATGTTGATCGATGAAGGAATTGGTGATGATGACCCCCTAACTTTAAATTCCCATCATCTTCAAAATTCTCTCTCTCCTTTTGGTATTTTTTTCCTCTCAAATTTTTCTTCAATCTCTCAAAACCCTCTCAAACATCCAAAATTTTATCTCCAAAAAAATCCCCCTCTCCATGCTCTTTTCTTCCTCCTTTTATAACCCACTTATTTATCTCCCATTTTAATTTCTCCACTAACTTTATCTCCCATTTTAATTTCTCCATTAACTCTTCTTCATTTTCATCTTCCCTTCTCCATCTCTATCTCAAATTCTAATTTTTTCACTAACTCTTTTTCATCTTCATCTTCCCTTCTCCATATTCATCTCCCATTCTAATTTCTCCACTAACTCTTGTTCATCTCCATCTTTCTTTCTCTATTCTCATCTTATTTTCTTTATATATTCTTCTCTATCTTCTCTTCTCCATCTCCTCCTCTCTATCTTCCCTTCTCCATCTCCTCTTCTCCATCTTCCCTTCTCTATTTTAATTTCTCCACTAACTCTTCTTTTTATTATTTGCAAAATAATCCCTCAAGTGTTAGGTATTTGCACTCTAGTCCCTGAGATTTTAAGTATTTGTAATTCAGCCCCTAGAGAAATATTTCTTTAAGTCCAAATCTCCTCGTAATTTTTTACACACCTCCCTTATGCCTAGTCGAAATTCATCGTATGTCAAATTTAAGCTCATTTCTTGTCGCTGAAGATAATACAAAATTTAATTAAAGCCCTTTTGCAAAATTGAGTCATTCTATGTATAATTGGGTCAAGATGAAAATTTGAAATATTAGAGAATAATGTCACAACTTCTAAAAGTGAAAAATGAAAAATGAAAATTCGAGATTATGCTTGTGAAGAAATACATGACCTCGAATTGGATTTTTTAAATTTGTGATGGCCAACATGAAAAAGAATTTAAATTAAAAATATTGACTATTTTTATGTATTTTTGTGGCCTCAAATGCTATTATTTATTAAATATTTTCCTAATTTCTAAAAAATATATATAATTCAAAAAATATGAAAAATTATTTTTTATTCAAAAATGGTTGCCTAAACTTGGTCAAGGCCCCCAAAGTTGATTTTACAATTTTCTCATTTTTTTATTTTTCATGGATTTTTGAAAATAATAATATCGAAAAATACTGAAAATATGAAAACTTATTTTTTGATCAAAATTGATTCCCTAGGCTTGGTCAAGGTCTCTAAAGTTAATTTTTCAACTTTATGAATTTTTATGGATTTTGTTATTAATCAAAATAAAAATGCCGAAAAATACTGAAAATATGAAAAATAATTTTTTGATCAAAATCAGTTCCCCAGGCCCCAAAGTTGATTTTTTTTTATTTTATTAATTTTAAAAGAAAAAAGATGATTAAAAATAAGGTGTCAACACTTTCGAAAGAATACATAGTGAACGTATCTTTACCTCAATTGGTAGGACTGCCTCCATTTTATCTTATCTTGGCAGATGGTGGCCACAAGATGATGACACACAGTCCAATAGACAAGGACAAAACCAAGAAAAGACTCATTTACTCTCTTCAGATGATGATAGCAAGAACAAAGAAGAAGGATTCGAGGGCAGCCCTCACTGGCCACATTGAGACCCATGACCAGTCATGTAAATTATTACTTTCAGTCAGTGTGCTAATAAGTGAATTAGGTCACTTGTTGTGTGCCCCACTTTACTCATATTTAATAACTTTCGGTGCCTACTTGTTTGTGTCGGTCGTCTATAGTGTCAGCAGAAATGCCTGTATGTCATGCTCAATAATAGAGCACCAACCTCCCAGAGTCTCTGTAGTTTGAATCCGAGGAAGCCAAAGGGCAAGCCTTTGGCCAATTTAGTGAGGAAGGCGTTGTAGGGTTGGGCTAACATACTTGCTTCTTGAGTTCTAACTACACAGTCTATACTTTTCTCAAAAAAGTGCAGGAACCCCTAATATTTTAAGACTTCCCTTATGCCTGATCTGGATAAATTCACCGCCCCATCAAAATACATAGTCCATATGTGCTCACTAATTGACACGATTCTATCTTCAAGAGGATCAATCTCTTTGCTTGCCCCAAGATTAACAGTTAGGACATCGGCAATTACTCATCCTTTTGCATTCTTCAAGGTCATTTCTGGCATGTTACTATCATCAATGAGCCCAATTTTTCTCCAGCCTGGGCGCTTATGATTTCCTGCAAAAGCAAAAAAAGTATTGAGTATGTGACTAAAGAGAGGTCAACCTATGACTCGCCTAATTGAACCAACATTATTTTTTTCATTTTTATGGAGAAATTAGAGAAACTTATCTTGGGAAGACGTGAGTAAATTTATCAGAAAGGATTTTCTTACAGATTTTATAACTTAAAAAAATGTGATAAAATCCTTTGACATTAAGCAAATTTTCCAAAGGAATTTTCTTCTTTTATCACTATGACTTTTCAAGAGTAAATTTGTCAAGAAAATCTTGTATCCATTGAAGAAGAAAAAATGTGACAAAATCTTTTCTTCATCAACAAAATTTTCCGAAAGAGTTTTTCCGCATTCATCTTTTTAGAAATGGCACACCAATTTGATTTTTTATTTTTATTTTCTTTGAAAAAAAATGACCATGATGTTAAGTTCACAATTTAACTGACACCTAATAAGGACCGACCAAAAATAAATACAAGATAAAGTTAGAAAACTTACTTTACCTTGAAAAAAATGCAAATCACTTAATCATGCACATGACTCTTGGGTTAACCTTATTCTAACCATCCTAAAGGCCCACAAATTGAAATAAAAAACTTACGACAATGCGACAATCTCGAGCACATAATCAAGATTAGGTGTGATCCCACGATGCAACTAGGATTAGCAGGCATTTCCACTTCCGCTGCTCGAGTTAAAAATTATAACCCCCGTTTCGGTAATATTACCGAGCCTGAGGCCTAACTTTTAAAACTCATTTATGAAACGAGATTCGGAATTGAATTTGGACTAACTTTCAATGTGATCTCACACTGAACGCTAGAACCAAATCACAATACCATCCTAAAATTAGTAGCCCAAGTCTGGTCACAGGACATGTGTGATGTAGTGCTAAAATAATTAATCATGCATAACAATTAAATTCAAACAACGCTTCAGAATGTGCAAAATTAAATAAAAAATTTCAACACGAATCTGCAAAATAAAGAGTTAGCAAACAAACTCTGCCCCCTATCACTCCATGTCTGCAAAAACATAAAACACCTATAGAATGAATTCCAACAAAGATCGCCAGAAGCGAGATATCCATGAAATTTTCATCGACCTAAATCCACTAAGACTTTTAAAATTTCGAAAAAAATTCAAGTACTCCAATTAGTGCCTTCTTTTTTTTCGAAAATTCAAAAATTCTAGTCCCCAACGGACTCCTGGCGCGATCTAAAATTTGGTGAAATTCCAGATTAATGGATTATCAAGTTAATCAAATTAACTAACTTAATTCGGACTCTCCCTTGTCCTATTGAATCACAACTTAGGTTCAAGATTTAGCATGCAAAGATTTTTAACTTGAAGTCGCCACTAATCATTTAAGGTAGATTAATTAGGAACCTAAATAAAATAGTAAGAATATTATTTTATTCCTGTGAACCAGAGATTAAGGATTCGGGGACTTAATTACATTAACTAATCAAAGTTAATGCCCTTTCGGCATCAATTTCGTGAAAACAAAGCTTTTTAGGTGATTCAAAAAAGGTTTGGATCAAACTAACCAGAAAAGTAAAATGGTCATTTTTCAAGGCTCAGAAATGAAAATAGCTCAAACCAGTTGAATGAGGTCATTTCTTATTTTTCCCAATTTTTTGAGATTTTCCTGAAATTTTTTTGATTTTTTTTGAATTTTTTAGAACTTTTTATGATTTTTATGAATTTTTCATTTCTTTTGGATTTTTTATTGCATTTATTTATTCCGAAAATAGTGATTTGGGCTGGGCTTTAAGCCCAACTCTTCTAAAGTAGAGAAAAAAAAGAAAGGGCTTGAAGCCCAAACGAAAAAAAAAAGTCCAAATCTTTATTCTAAAGCCCAACTTGACTTAAACCTAGACCTGGCCCAATTTGAAAAAACAAAACCCACCGGTTGAGCCCAACTACCGGATTAGACCTAGCACTCTCTAGCCCAAAATGCAAGAAATCCCCCCACTTTTTTACTTACTTCCTTCTTTTTTTTTGTTTTGTTTTGTTTTATTTTTATGATTCTTTTTTTACAGCTGATAAATGCTTGAATGCCCTTAGATATGGATTCCACATGTGTTCATTGCCTGCTATGTCCACAATAAAAGGAAGCCTTGGACAAAAAAATAATAATAAAAGTAAGCCCACGTTAAATAGTACATGTGTAATTGCTCACCATTCTTGTCAATGCTTCGATCTGACGAAAAATTTCTAAATGCTGACATGTTCATGACGAGAGAAATAATCTCATGCCCTTGTAGCAAATGCCTCAACATTTTGGCATGGAAGTAGACTGGTTTAGCCTCCTGTCTGGGTCTAATAAATTTGTGGAGCACCACCCAGGAAAGCGATTCCGCTGAGGGTTGCATTCCACACGAAGAGCAACGATGACATTCTTGACGATGGTTACAGTTGGCGCAAGTACAACCAAAAAACGACTGTCGCGACCCTCCAGCCATCGTCGCTGCGACCTCATACGACGGAATATGTTCATTGCGCCGCTGCATCTTTGGATCTGCTCATGCGTTAACGCATCGTCAGGTTTGCTCGTGGCGCATTCAATTTGGCTCGCATCGACGCCACCATTGGGATCTGCTCGCCCCTGTGTTCAACTCACCTCGACGGACTATGCACGCACGATCACCATCTTGGGCCAATCCGACGCAACTTGCCACCTTCAACTCTACAGCCCAAGGGCCATGGACGGACATGTAGTCGCTGGAGGAAGAAACTATTACGGCTCATTGGTGAGGGATCCTCTTTACTTCTCCTCTTTGAGATATCAAGCTCTTTCGTCTGCAAAACCTAGAAAATGGCTCCAACTTGAGCATTGGAGTCAAATGCAGCTCGTTGCAATGCATCCTAAATCTTTTTTATCGCAAATATAGGACTGCAACAAGACATTTCTTTGTCACATCAAGGCTAAGCATATTTAATGTGTGATAGATAGCCTTCTCCTTCAACACCAAGCGACTCCACTACTCGTATTGGTCTCCGATGGTCCGCAACAAGTTGCCGCAATGTGCAAGTCCAGCTTCAATAGTGGTCTCCTCGTAGTCTCTGTAATCATTTGAGCTTGTTTTCCAAAAATCACCAATTTTCCCAATTATCTGAGCTGGTGGGGTTAGCTCACATTCACAAAGAGTACAATAAACCCATTAACATTATTCACTAAAACCCCCATCTTGCTTGTGTTGCACCTTTCGATGCAGCCTCTCTTTGACGTAATCCTGCTTCCTTTTTGCTTAACAGCTTTACTCCCAAAGACACTTCAAAGATGACCTTAAGCATGGACTGACTTCTGCAATCCAACCTCCGTCAATAGCTCCCTCACAAACATCTTCAAAAAGGAACTTATAAGTTCCCATCAGGTCACCATGCACAAGAGCTTTATCCAAGGCCTGAACAGCTCCAGCATAACCACAAGAAGGGTTACCATAACTAACAACCTTTTCCAGTTTGTCTGCATGTCTTTGAATGGATGAAACAACATGACCAAATGACATAGCCTAGTAAAAGGCATCAAAACCTTTTCTTCTAAAAAAAAAAGCTACTTCTGCAGAACCCATTTCCATCTTTGTTATATCTTCAGATGCCTTGGATAAATAACCCCCATCGTTCACCGTGTGAGAAAAAACATTAGGAGGTAATGGAAAGCAATCCAAAGCAACAAATGTATCAAAAACATCAAGTATTAGATACCGAAGCATCTCAACTACTGCAGAATAGGTGTATTCCCATCGGTTTCCTCGGAGGAAGGGTTGACGATGGGGATGCGTTTCTTGAGGACGGGTTCTCTCCACTGGCCATCAATGAACATCAGACGATGCGGAACGCGGGTCATTATTTCTTCACCTTTTCCTTGTTTGCTTGTGTGTTGTGTAGATGTCCAGAGGTTTACCTGATCCACATGTTGTCATGTAACTACTTGCATGTGGAGGCATGTACTAGCTCCACCAGAGAACAATGCTTAGTGAAAATTTGTACCCATTGGCGGAACAGCTAGAGCATGATGATGCAGCCAAAGTGACTAGCATGCTTTTAGAAGTGGACTAGACGAAGGTTTTGCATTTACTCGAGTCACTGGATGCACTAGAAGCGAAGAGAGTGAGCATATCATTTAGTCCATTGATGTCATGGTATTCTAGGGGTTGCATTAACCCTTGTAAAGGCAGCTGGAGTTTTTTGAAGGGAAGAGACACTACGTCCAGAAGCTATTAAAAAGCTTTGTAGAGCTCATCACGAAGGGAGGGAGCCCCTTTCATTTTTCCCCGTGCCCCCCTTTTCGTCACCACCTCCTCTGATTATCGAAGAGATGAGCGAAGGAGCCCATGAAGTTGAAGTTTTTTCATCTCCATCTCTCTTGATTTCAGCGTTCCAAACTAAGGGAGGTCGTTGATCGTGGAGTCTTTCGATCTCTTCAACGTAAGTTCATTCTCAACAAGAATGTTTGTCATAGACCCTGCACCTTCATGCACGCGAACAGAAGCTGTGACTCCAATGAAGATGCCCGCAATATCAAGAGGATAGACGATGCCGTCACCATCAAGAGAGTGGGATTTTGCATATGATCAACTTTGTGGAGAAGAAAAGGTTTCCCCACAAAGAGCTCCCTCTCAGCTGAGCTTTTTCATCCAAAGCTTTCTACTTTTCTCCATGTCCTTGATTCCCCCTCTCCATGCTCTCTTTTCTCCCGTTCTCTACCAGAGGCCTTCCTTTTTTTTTCTTGGAATCCCCCCACCATTTCTTATTTGCCAGCTTTTTTCTTTGCTTTTCTTTTGCCACCGAAAGCACCCACCAAGATTGTCTCCCTTCATTCTTGCGTTTTTCTTCTTTCTTTCAATTCCACACCTACCTTTTCTCTTTCTCTTTTTGAATGGATTAGATTCTGTCTCCGGTGTAAGCTTCCAAGGTTTCTCAAGTTGATGGTGCTACTGAAGCCAGCTTTAGCAACATCTTTTTTGGCATAATATGGCAAATGGGGTCAACTTTTAGTGGCCCAGTTGGGCCTTCTCTTTTAGAAATCCATCATTGCGCCCCCCCTTCCAAATATCTAATCCCCACTATAAGTTAGAGAGCACTTTTGAAAAACTTGGCGAATAGCCCATCTTTTTCCACTTGATGTTTGTTCAATGAGGCAATCATTAGCCTCTATTCTTTGCTCACGTTCTTTAGCTGCAAACACTCATTGTAACCGTATATCCATATCCTGGGAGAAGACCCGTGACTGTGACTTGGTTTGGTTTAACCCCCAACACCGGCATTTCGAGAAAAAGCACAAATGATAAATTAAATTCGAAAAATCGAACGCAATAACGGAAAGTACATCATTAAGCCATTGAAAAATTTGGACTATTAGAGGACAATGTCACAACTCCAGGAATGCAAAAATCGAAAATTACAAAGCTAAAATGAATTTTCTATAATTTTTTTCAATTAATCTGAAAATGATATTAACAAAGTAATCTCTGATTCTAGATTAATCCTTATAGATTTTCTTCGGCCAAAATGAAGAGAAAATTAAAAGAAAAATACTAACTACTTTTTCATATTTTTTTTGGGTAAGGTAAGAATATATAAGCAATCACAGCGCATGTACAAAAAAACCAAACACAAAACCTCGAACCCAGGGTTACACAAATTGTCCCCGAGGGTGCAAGGGTGTTAGGCCCAACAAAATACAGACCAGAGTCAACACCTCACAAGGCGGAAACAACAAAACCAAGAACAACACAAGGGACCACAAAGGCCACCAAGAAAACAGCGGCCAAAACAAAGGGCCGAAACAAAGAACCAAGACAAAACAGCAAACCAGCCCGCGGCAACAACACAAAAGCATCAACAGCAACCCAAAGGCAACACGCAGCACCAAAGGTAGGTGATGTAGCAGTAACCAACAGCATCGTATCAAGGAGATGGTAGCTCGAGATCAGCACCCAACAGCAACAAAAAATAGGACACAGGGACCAGAACAAGCAGACCTAATCAAAGAAATTAGCCGGCAGCTCCCAGCAACATTGCACACGCCTGGAGCGTGGTGTATCGTCTACTGGCTTGAGAGAATAATTTTTCATATTTTTGTGGCCTCAAATGCTTTTTTTTATAATTTTTCAAATATTTTTCTAATTTTAGAAAAATATAAAAATGCGAAAAATTATTTTTTTGTTCAAAAATGGTTGCCTAGGCTTTGCCAAGGTTTTCAAAGTTTTTTTTTTGTGTAAGGTAAGAAATATATAAGCTAATCACAGCGCAATTACAAAAGGGCGACCGCACACGAACCTCGTACCTAGGGTTACAAAGCTGATGTCCCCAAGGGTGCAAGGGTGTGGAGCCAAACAAAAGACAAAGCGAAAATACAGCAACCTATAGAAGGCGAAATTGAAACAGAAAAAGATGACCACAGGGGCCGAAACAAAGCAGGCCAAAGCAACGGCCAAAACAAGCAAAAAATAGGCGGCATCAGCCACAAGTCCCTCAAACGCGATCTGCACAGGGTCCAACAGACGCCAGTAGCTTCTTGCAGCACTTCGACCATCTAGACTGGTGTCTTGGGGGTAACGAGGCTAGCGACGAAGCATCATCGGGGGAAGAATAGGTCCCAGCAAGCTAGGCCCCAAACCCAGAGGCCAAGAAGGCCCAAACACAGCAGACTATGCAAAGAAGACATGACTAAAGGCGAAATCCAGCAACTAGGTTCCAGTAGGAGTGGAAGAAACACACAGCGACACTCAGGCCATTCAGGCTAGTATAACCAGGATATTGACGTCCAGAGTCGCATAAATAACAATCCACACCAGCTGAAACACAGCAGCCCCTTCGGAGGAGTCATATCTGTATATATGCCAACACCAGCACCCACCAAAGCTCACAGCAGCTTGGGACTTAGGTAGAGACACTCAGCAGGAAGCCAAGCACAAGTAGGCAGCAACTAGCACGTCTACTAGGGGGGCAATGTGAAGCTGCAACAAAGTTTATGGCAAAACACAACATATTTGTAAGGATTAGGAAACAAAGCAAACTCCTAGCATCCTCAAACAGGCAGGCAGCAACCAGTGCAAGTAGTAACTCCCGGGAAGCACAACCAGTCCCCAAAACAGCAACGAGACAGCAACCAGTAAATAATACCAAGGAGGGGTCTAACACCCAGTCTCCCCTATCAGAAACAGAGTGGAGATAGGGCATAACCACCGCAGCCAACAAGGCAGGTTTCCAAAGTTGATTTTGGTCAAAATTGGTTTCTTAGGCTTGGCCAAGGTTCCCAAAGTTGATTTTTTTTAATTTTATAAATTTTTATGAATTTTTTTATTAATTTTTTAAAGAGAAAATGTGATTAAAAATCAGGTGTCAACAAGCACGAACCACGTATCGATTGCATGCCAATGAGTGTCTGAGAGTGTCCTAGAGTGTCGAAGTATCAGACATGACATGGAAACCTCCAAAAAATGTCGGTGCTACATAAATTGTGATAGTTAGAGATCATGACCCATGCTTGTATGTAGAGATCTATTCTATGGACAATTTTTGTTCGTCTCCACTTCTCGGACTTGTAAAGAAGTTACTCGAGTTTGGAAATGTTAACAACTTTAACTTTAGGCATATGGTTTTGTAGATTCTTTTTTTTTAATCAAAATTCCTTCCCAAATTGTACAAGTTTCTTTCAAAGCATGCGGTTTCTGAATGTAAATGATGACAAGAAGCCTTTTCGCAAGGGAGTGTTAACAAAGTTTTTCCTTGCATCTTGGTCATTCTCAATGTAATAGCCTATTTTCGCAATAGTACCTTGTGAAAAATAATTAGGTATGAATATCTTAAATACATGTAACTCGATTGGTGATCAAATCGAGAAAACAAATCTCTTACTTCGGTATGCTAATATAACTCGCCGAATATTTCCCCAATAAAAGCAAACAAAGTAATAAAGACTCTTGTATCATTTGATGGGACCAAAATCACTAGAAACTGTATGGTTAACCCATGTAAGCTTAAAAATTCATCCCATGTATACATATCAGGCTCAAATCCATTCGATTTCTAAAAATGATCACTAATTTTTAACATCTCAAGAAATCCTTTATCAATGATTGTGAATGACTGGCTTTTTTTCAAGCTCACGATGAAATCTACAAGAAAAATCATTTATAATAATTTACGCTATGACCGAACTCCAATGAAAAATCATTGTTAATGGCCTAAGAAACAATGTATTGTACTATTACAACAAGTCTGCTTGGTAGATTTCCAATGGTTGTTGTTCGTAAAGTAACATCCACAATTTGTTTTATGTGTTCCATGATAAGAAACAACATATTGCGACAAAGAAAATTTTGATGTACATTAATAGTTATTTGAACAAGTAAAAATAACATATCAGTATAAATGAACCTAAAAATTGCAAAAACAAAGATGGTTAGAATTTCTCATGGCATTCTTGCCTACTTCATTTTTATTTATTTAATATTTTTTAGTTATTCCTCTCTCTTTTTAATTCAATATTTAAATTCCTTTTCCTCTTCCATCATTCTCTAATACAATTTTATTGTGAACCATAATAATATATACCTAAAATACTAAAATACATGAAATATGTAATAAATATAAGAACTAAATATACATATGTTTGTGTATTTAATTAATTATAACACATAAAGAAATTCAAATTTAAAAGAAAAAATAGGAATAAATAAATTGAATTTTTTTTTGTTATTGTAAATCTTTTTCATACTATAATTCCAAATGTTATTCCAAATTAATTCATTAATTTAAGATTTTTTTTATTTGAGAAGAATAACTTTCATATTACGGATATTTGAAATTTCATCCACATTTATCTCACCTTCCCATAATTTTATCTAGGTTATATCCCTCTTATATCCGACTTTATCTTGTCTTGAATAAGCATTCTATCATAAATCTTATCCTAACTAACGATTGTAGCCTTAAGGGATGATCAAACTCAACCAATCGAGTAATACATCCATAATTCAATGTAGATTTGCGATTTGATTTGTTCTGTAGCCAAACAATTTTAAGTTTTATTTTTTGGATATGTTCACTAAAAGTCCTAAAACTAGTAACAAAAATGTAAATGCATTCTCAAACTTGCAAAAAATACAATCAAGTTCTAAAACTTGTCAATTTTGTACAATTGAGTCCTTTATGTTAACTCTATCCAATTTGACTAACGACAAATATTGATGTGATTTTTTTAATATTTTCTCTCTCCTACTTGGTAATGATATGACTAAAACAATGTAGTTTTGGTCCAAATCTAATTTTTAATATCATTTTTATTTGAATTAACTTAAAAAAATTAAAGCACAGAAGTAGAAGCGGAACCAGCAGTGAGGACTCAGCCCTCGCGGCCACCGCCCCACCACCACCAGAAAAGGGGCTGGTGATGGTGGGGAAATGGTCAGCAAGGGTCGTTGATCACCATGCCCGGCCAGGGGCCAATGAGCGTCACCAATAGCAGGCAAGGGCCGACTGGCCTTCGTCCAGATCTAGGTGATTTATACCAAAAAAACTTTGAATTATAACTTGAGCTTCTCAAACACGTGAATGAAAAAATAGGGGCTCATCATCAATAATGAAGGGGTGATCACCCGCGAAGATGGAGTAGTCTGACGATTAAAAGAGAAAATGGGATGAAAAACTAAAGAAGTTCTTCCGCCATTTTCTCTTCTACCCAAAAAATATTCTAAAATCTCTACCGCCACTCCCTGCTTGACAAACGCAATGCTTCCCCTAGTTGGTGAACGTCGAAGCTTTCGAAATAAAAAAGAGCTCTTAGCATGGTAACAAAGGCCTGAACGAAAAGAGTGATCTCTTGAACGAAAAAAACCAAGGACCCGAAAATAGGACCTCTCGGCTGAGCTTGTTGGATTCGATGCTGATGATAGTAGGTGGTCGAGTAGGAATTAGTGACGGTAAAGATGTTGTTCTAGAAGCTTGCCCGATGACCCTGACCACCGGCAGCCTTCGTCCAAATCTAGGCAAGGGTTGTGGCCCCTGCCAACCACTTCCCCACCATTGTTGGCCATTTTCAGCGATGGTGGGGTGGCGGTGACGAGGGCGCTAGTTCTCCTTTAGGGTTTGTTTTCTTTATTTGTTTGTTTTCTCCCCCCCTTCAATTTTAGCTTATTTTTTAAATAAATTTAATTAGAACTTATATTAAAAGTCATATTTAGACCAAAACAACGTCATTTTAGCCATGTTATCACCACATAGGACAAAGAAAATATTAAAAAAAGCAATGTCGGCATTTTCCGTTAACCAAGTTTGACGAAATTAACGGAAGAATTCGATTTCATCAATTTGACAAGTTTTAAGATTCGACTGTACTTTTTACAAGTTTTAAAACTTCATTGTACTTTTCATGATAAGTTTTAAGACTTTCAGTGAACATACATTTTTATCTTTTTCGTCTGAAAATGCGCACTTTCATTTCTTTAGAATATAAACGGATCACGAGGTGAGTGGGCCTCTGAAAATAAGAGGTTCCGTAAAGTCTAAGGAGAATTAAAAAAGCCAATTCACAAGGAAGGGCCTTTCATTGAGTGGGCTTGGAAGACCCATTCTGCTTTCTGATTGGCGTCTCTTAGACAATGAACTACTCGAACATCTTGACATTGGCCCAACAGAGCTTTGCATTCGGTGGTAAGAGGCTGCGCACAACCCTCCTCGCCGGCTTATCTTGATTTCTTAGGAAGTTTCTCCAAGACAGCTTACTTATATTCGTACCCGGAAGTAGTCGAGAGTCTCAAAGCACGCTAGGTTTCCGCAGGCTCACGGTGCTTGTAAAACCCAGGTACGTTGCTAGCAAGCTGAGTATCAAGTACTGTGCGAAGCACACGCTAGCAACACAAGAGTCAAAACTTCGACAGCTCATCCTAGGCACGGAAGACTACTATACTTACTTACTCGGTGATAACCATTCAAAGATGACGTGAAGTTTTACTCTGCTCACCGTCACCCCTAAAGTTGAGAAAAAATATTTTTCTTCTCCTTCGCTTTAGGAAGTATCCTCGAATTTAATATCTCAAAGTTCAAGCAAAACTTTTTGAAGACATACTTAGGTCAAAGAGGCAACTATCTTTGTAACCCACAAATCTTAGTGTATCTTCATTTCGAGCTCTAAAATATTTAGCCCATCATACGCGCAAGATTGACGAAGTACTTCAATGAAAGTTCTCAAAAGATCACAAAGTTTGTGCCCAAAAAGAAATAAAGGAGACTATTTTTTTTTCTCCCTCATAAATGAATTACTTTTTGCATATATTTAAGAAAGAAAATATTCAAAATTTGGAGAGATGTCGTGAATATCTTATATATTCAACTGCTGGCCATCAATCACTAGGAAATTGCCTTAGCGACCACTCTTTTCACGTATAAAAGGGGAGATGGGGGTGTTCGAGTCTCCACATTTGAAGGAGTTGAAGTAGGGACATATGAGGAGGGAGTAGATTTCACAATCTACATACACACATTACACACATGATGACAGATGACTAACCAACAAGTCACCCCTAGAACATATCCTTCGGAATCGAAACAAAAATCTATTTGGTAATACAATTTTATTTTTTTATTTTCTGAACAAATTTTTAATCGACCAGTTGCCAATCGCCGTTTGCCGTTTGCTGATCACCATAGAATTTTTACATTGTCATCAAACGAAATTTTATTATTAGAATAGAAACTTTGTATCGTAATCAAACACGTTTTTCTGCTCACTAACTTGCCCCCTGAAATAGAAACAGACAAATTTATTTATGACTGGAAATCATTTTCATGAATAGAATAGTTGTTATTCACGCTCCTAATGATCCTCATTTGTTCTTACAATTTATAACCACGATTTAGTTATGGATATAACTTAAAGGAAGAAGTTCTGATTAGTGATTTTAAATTACACCTTTATCATTGAATATCATAAAATAATCCACATTGGCGAAGATATAAAATGAAAAAAAAAAAAAACACGAAAGCTCACTCTATAGAATCTAAAACCTACTCGTCAAAAATCAATATCTCCTCGGTTTCCATTTGTTCGATTCGTCGACTCCTGGAAATCATGCTCGCCCCTTGCTTAAAAGTAGAGAGAACCTCGCCAGATCACTTTCCATTCTCTGAGTTTCACTCCACCGTTAACAGTAAAGAGAACCGCTGCTGCAAGGGGCGTCGCTAGCCCTCCCCATTACCGATCACGACCCCAAATCGATCGTCCACTCGATTAACAAACCTTCTCCAGCCTTACGCGCATCCTTCTGCACAAATCTCTGCCAAATTCTCCCCGGAGGTCCGATCGATCCCCGAAAGGTCCGACCGGCGATGTCGGCGGCGGGGAAGCAGCTGCAGCCGCCGCAATCGCCTTCGCCGTCGTCTCTGTTCACCCTCCGAGGATCTCTCCTCACCCTTGCCCTCCTGACCCTCATCTCGTTCACCCTCGTCTCCCTCAAGTCCCTCCGCTCCACCGCGACCCCCGTGAAGCTGAGCCCGTCCTCCTTCGGCTCTCAGAAGCTGTGGAGCGAGGGCGAGGGCGACGGGGCTTTTTCCGATATCTACCACTTACCCGACGTTTTCCGGCTGAACTATGCGGCGATGGAGAGGGACTTCAAGGTGTTTATATACCCGGACGGGGATCCCAACACGTTTTACCAAACGCCGAGGAAGCTCACTGGCAAGTACGCGAGCGAGGGCTATTTCTTCCAGAACATTAGGGAGGGTAGGTTCAGGACGGACGATCCGGACCGAGCACACTTGTTTTTCATTCCGATTTCGTGCCACAAGATGCGAGGGAAGGTATGATTCCATACGTTTTGCTTCTTCTTTATTGGGATTCGTTTCATTTCGATCAGATTCCATACGTTAGTGAACAACTATTCCGTCTTAGCTTTTGGTTTTCAGAAGTTCAAAGTTTAGATAGGGTTCGGGTTCTGCCTCTAAGTAGGGAAGTAGATTTACTTTTATTCAGATACTTTCTGTCAATACAAAGCCTGATGTGATTAGTCACGACATCTACCCACATGCAGTACATTCTGCCTATTGATACCTCTTCAAGAATATCTGTTGGCACCATGCAAATGCCTACCTTTATTTGAAGTCGATTGTTGAGTGAACAATCTGGTATCAGACGTTGTATCTGTGGCGTGGAGTTTGGGTTATCTCTGTTGTGAACTCTTCACCTAAGGCATGCATCTGGGTAGTGCTTTGCCATGTTTTCCGAAGTTAGAAAGCTCAAATCACATTGTAACATTCCTTACCAAAAAAGAAGAAGATCACATTGTAACATAAACTGCTTGGAGTCGGTTACATTTAGTTTGATCTTATCCGTGCAGTTTAGAGACACGTTGAGAATGCCGACTCTGGACTTTGGAGGTTGTGGATGTTCTGTTCTCAGTTTATGGAAAGATTTTACTGAAATTTCCTTTCATGCATGAACATCTGGCAGTAATCTCATGGTTTCGGTCTTCATGCTGGAACACTGGATTTCTTTATCTAGCTGATGTTTTAGCAATAATATGCATGGTGTGAGTTGAAACTTTTTGCAAGCATTCAATTGTTTTATGGGTCATTTCAAGCCTTTCCATTGCCTATTCCTATATTGGCAAGGTTTATTCCCAAATGTTTCTTTGCATTATGTAGCTTTTCCATCTAGCTTTTGATTAGACGTTTCTTAATCATAAAGCTTATGCATCTGACATACTGGTACTTCAATGTTATTCTGGTTGATGAAGTTTTCTCTTGGTTGTTGCATCTTTTATGACCGTATGCAGGGAACATCTTATGAAAATATGACCATAATAGTCCAGAACTATGTGGATAGTCTTATTGCAAAGTATCCATACTGGAATAGAACCCTGGGAGCAGATCACTTCTTTGTGACTTGCCATGATGTTGGTGTGAGAGCGACGGAAGGAGTTCCTCTTCTTGTAAAGAATTCAATTAGGGTGGTTTGCTCTCCTAGCTATGATGTTGGGTTCATACCACACAAGGATGTTGCGCTTCCCCAAGTATTACAACCATTTGCTCTTCCAGCTGGGGGAAATGATGTGGAGAATAGGTAAAATAGTGCATAGAAGAGAGAATTATGGTGCATATTTGGCTACATGTCACTTGTTGCTATTTTTTGAATTTTATAATTTGTGGCAATATAAATTGCATATTTGGTTTGGTCGTTTGTTATTGATCTGTTCATCTTTTAGCTTGTCTAGTTTCATCAAGGTTAAATTGTGCTATAACTTTTGTCATTTTTGAGTGGTCCCCTGTACTTTGTTTTTGGCGGGATAGCCCCATGTTCTTTCACATCAACAAGAGAGGCCTCATCACTAGATCAATGTCTGTGGTCTATCAAGATGAAATATCCACTATTTCAGTTGTGGCAATCTTGCACTGTCTCAGTAGCTTGGAAACATTTGCCTCCTGCAGGTTCTGGGATTCTATGAACTTGTACTTTTCATAGATGTCAGAAGTTTTTTCCTTTTGGTGGATTTTTAAACCCAACATTATTTTGTAAATCACTTAATTTGGCTAGAATTACTGTAGCAAGTTCTTGTCTGGTTGTGAGGTCTTCTATAATTATTTTGTCCTTCAAACATTTTTTCTTTCTCATTACATCCCATTATATAGGACCTACAGTTGTCTGGTTGAAATTTTGTTTTAGGCGAGTTAATAATATCCTGCATTTCATATGACTGCCTTTATTTCAGCCTGCTAAAACTTTGTGATAATGTGAGCAAAAGCCATCGTTGTGAAAAGGGAACCTTCTTTGCAGGACAAGACTTGGCTTCTGGGCTGGTCATCGCAACTCCAAAATTAGAGTTATACTGGCACGTGTCTGGGAGAATGACACTGAACTGGATATTTCTAATAACAGAATAAGTAGGGCAACTGGACATCTGGTTTATCAAAAGAGATTTTACAGGACTAAGTTCTGCATATGTCCTGGTGGTTCCCAGGTAAACAGTGCCCGAATAGCCGATGCCATCCATTATGGATGTATTCCTGGTGAGTGTCATTTTCATAGCTTTCGATGCTGTGTTCTTCATCTTAGCTTGTTGTTTTCTGAGGAGTGGTCAAGTAACTCTCTTGAAGGCACTCCAGATCTAGTAATTTTTGGATTCTAGAATGACACTAGAATGATCAAGTAACTCTCTTGAAGACACTAGAATGATACTCTCTTGATCAAGATTCTAATGTCATTCTAGTAATTTTTGGATCCATTAATCGAGAATGATTAAGTAACTCTCTTGAATTCACTCCGTGCGTTTAGTTGATAAAAAATCCGTGAGCAAAACCATGATAAAAATATCTTTCCTTTAGAGTTTTGGAATGGATTTTAAATAATTAATAAGTAAGTTTGATAATTTCTATGTAACAAATTCGATTGTTCATGTTTACCCCATTTTTCTTGTTCATGTACTTCTTACAAGCTTGCTTTCTCTTCAGCTATACAGACTTCACTGAAAGACCTGTATTAAGATATCAACAATTCAGTTATATCATTATGGGTGATGAGTTGCATATCATGGATTAAAATTTAGAAGGAATCTGTAGCAAGCAATAACACAAAACAAATTTGTTCCTTTAAGCACTGTCCGTAATCCCACATCGAGTTCCTCAAGCATAGCCCATAAAAAAAGAACTGTAGGACACAGTTCAATAGCTGACAATTTCTAAAAATATGACTTAAATGAACAATCTCCTTTCATGTGAGAGAATGTACTTTTAAACTTCTAAATCCTCCTACCAGTTGAGATAGAAAGGAGAAGCCTGATATTCTATTTCAAAATTAGCAAGAGGAAAATCATTTGTCTTATTTGGAACACAAAACTTATAGATATGACAACTCATTCAACCAAGAGAGGAATTCTTCTCTTATCTGAGTTGTTGGTTGAGGCAAAGGTCAATCTTCACTAAACTTGATAATGAAAAACTTCAATCACGATCAACTTTTTACTTTGTAATGTCACATGATGCATTCGCTAGTGAGCTGAGGATGGCGGCAATGAGGTGGGGTATCTGTAGCACCTATAAGTCTCATATATAGTGGAAGAGAAGCTGAGAACTGATGCTTAAGTAGAGATTTACTCCACCTAATTACTCCTTTTGGGTTCTTGGTACATATGCTGTGGATTGTTACTGGATCATTTATCAACCTAACTTCAATATCTATGTTGGCAGCACTTTATTGCACTAGAAAATGAGACTTTGTATGCATATCAAAAGCGTGATAATTGCGTGACCGATGTTTTAATTTTGAGGGAAATTGAGTGAAATGATATTCTTGCAATTTCTTGATTTATCTGTATGCTTCATTTGCAGTCATTTTATCCGATTACTATGATCTGCCGTTCAATGACATTCTTGACTGGAGAAAATTTTCGATCATACTCAAGGAGAGTGAAGTGTACAATCTTAAGCAAGTACTGAAGGATATATCTGATGCTGAGTTTCTGCAACTGCATGAGAATTTAGTAAAGGTATGACTTTTAATGCACATTCAGAGCATGCTGTTCATGTGTTGTCTATTAGGTGATGTAATAGTCAGTATTGTCTAATTTAATGCTGTAAATTCTGGGATTTCTGAAGATTTACCATTTGCTAAGCATATTAAGGTGTATCCTGTCTGAGAACTTTAGGGAGATGGGCCACTTAATTTCATGTAGCCTCAACCTGTACGTGTGGTCCACCCAAAAACTACCTTTCTTTAACATGAGATATCTTCGTACCTTGATTCTTAAAAATCTAGATGAATCCTTTAGTCTGATATTATACTGTGAATAGATATGGATGAGTTGGAGAAAGAGGTGTTAGTGAGTGTGCTCAACTTCTTTGATGCCCTAGCTTAAAGATGTATACTGCCACTTCTGTCATCTTTACTGAAATCAGAGCCTTGACTTGATTATTTTAGAGACAAAAAATGATTTTGGAAAAAGATAGTATATGTTTCAGGTGGCGCTATTGTTTGGACTCATTGATGTAGTGGACACAATAAGACATGATTATGCGTTATTTGCATGTGGTGCAAAATCAAAGTTATACCATTTGAGGATCCGGAAGGATACATAAGAATATGCAGTTTATATTATTAGTTGGACCCGATGTTGTAGAGGCTAGGTATCAAGTTGTTTAATGGAAGGATTAAAAAAAAAAAAAGAAACGAGTCAATTTTTGCTTTCTGATTGATATTTTGGGTTAGTTTGGTAATCTGAGAGCATCTTAACCTCTCTTTTAGTGAATAATGGCCTTTATCTCCACATGTCAAGAGTTAAGCTTGGCTAACCTTTCAACCAACGCAAGCACCAAAGGTTTTAATTCCTTTGAAAGTTGCAGTTTGTTGCAATTTGTTGATGGCCGTGCACTCACTGTATCGCTTTCTGTCTTGCATCTTCTGAAACAAATCAGATACCTCTTAATCAAAATTTGGTAGACTTTGGTCCTTCAATTGATTACCATCTCTGATGCCAAGATTCTACGGCCTGTTCTTCTAGGTCCAGAAGCACTTCCAGTGGAATTCACCACCAATAAGATATGATGCTTTCCACATGGTCATGTATGAGCTCTGGTTGCGCCACCATGTCATCAAATACTGAAATGGTAATGGTTGTTTTGACTGCCTTTTGTCCCGAGTATGATGGATGTTGACTACAAAACGTGTAAATTTTCACCTTATGATTGTCACCTTCCATGGCTCCAGTGGAGCAATCACTGAACAAATACTGGGTAATTGAAAATTCTTTGGTTCGTTATAGTATTGCCTTGATCTAGTCCAACTCATTTTTCGCTTTTCAAGTTCATAGAAAAGGAAAATTAATTGTAGAATACTTGTTAATTGTCATTTATTTGTCTGGAGGTACATTCTTTTAGATGCTTTTTGACCCCATATTGTAGGGTGGATCTCGAAAGATATGTCCGTTTACTGGCTTGGGTGATGCACTTTTTAGTTACTCAGTTGTGAAAAATTTATAGTGTACTGGGAAATACACTTTGTGGCCATTATTATACATACAAATTTATGGGTATAATCACAATTGCCATCTTGATTTAGCAATAGTACTAATATCGAGATCTCTCTCTCTCTCTCTCTCTCTATCTCTCTCTCTCTCATGGTTTGGTACATCTTTACTTCAATTTGCTATGTTAATTAAGCATGTTACGTTTTCTACCATGCTCTTTGAAATATTCTCAAATTAAGGCATAAATTGGTTATTTCTAAAGTTTGACTCACTATATATCTAAGAAGATTCATATAACTGGGTAGCGTAGACTTGTACTAATTTTGGTATGTAGCTAAGAATCGATATATTTTATTCCATTTCGTTTAAGATAATTGAGATTTGTTCAAATTGTTAGGTCTTAAATGGGGAGGTATTGAAAAAAAGATGGCATTCAGCGCTCGAGATAAGGTTGTGTCCTATTGGCCAGTTTAGGATTTGAAAGTCTTATTTTGATCAAATTGAGCCCATAAATGTTTGAAAAGGCCACAATCAGGTCTTGAGTATGTCATAGGTATAAGGTAGAATTCAGGCGTCGGAAATTGTATGTGACTGAAACATTTCACTTTGGAGCCTCGTCGGATTTCCAACACCTCAATTCCCCCGAGGGCGAGTTTGAGATCTGATGTTAGTATTCTGAAATAAAACGTGAAGTCTCAGTTACGCGATAAGAGCCATCTGGTTCAACGGGGTAAAGCCAATAAAGACGTTTTGTCTCCTGATGCCCAAGAAGTTTGCAAAGCCACGGATGCCCTGTGAAATGCCTCGGCAGTTCAGATGAGACAACAGCACCGGGACTAGTTCATCTCTGGCTTTCCTCCAGTATGTACTGAGAAGTTTCTATACAACCATTTCCTGGAAGATAAGCTCTCTCTAGAATGAAGAGTGTTCTTCTCTAGTTCATGACAATCAAATTACTGATAATCTTGTCATTCTCTCTTTCCATTTCAGAGCATGCTCAAGCTTGTTACGATCGCTAAAGAAGCCAAATCACTATAAATATGCCAAGCAAAGTTTGCGTAATCTGTTATATGAACTTATGAGATCAATTTTGATGACAAAGAATGGAGCTTCCAAACGTACATGGATGCGATACTCTGCTGATGCTTTATTCAAGACCTTTATACAACAAAATTGCCGGCATCTTAATTTTAAGACACCTTTTCTCGGTTGTGGAACTATGGCCGAATAACTTGTTTTCCATTTTTCTTCTCGCATCAAAGTTAAGGCTCCTATTTCCACCGTACATCTTCTAGAGCTTTCAAATAAAAACTACAATAAATTCTCGAGGACTTATCCAAATTGTCCCTGATATAAAGATTATAGAACTGCACTCCTTCTTTTGTCAGTCACTTGAATGCTGGCGGAGATGTTATTATCAAGAATCAAAAACTGATTCACCAATAGTCTCTGCAAGAACACAGGCCATCCTTAATATGATGATATCTCTTTGCATCTCTTGCAACAATTTCTCTTCCGATAGCGATGGAGACATATTTCATCCAAGAGTGACAATCGCCACAAACTCGAAGATTCTTAAGAATCCTGATACTGTTAGTCTTATTTTCAGTCCTAGATAAAGCAAAAGCTAAGGCCAGTTTCTCGCTGTGGTAATACAATGATGTCTCCTTCTTCTCTTCATCCAAATCCTGCAACACATATCTGGTGTCCGGGATATAACCAAGATTTCTAACTTTCTCAATCAGCTCTTTCAGCGTGTCAAGTATCTCTTTCGATCCCAAGTGAGATAAATCACCAGCCATGAAAGTATGAACTTCTCTATCAACTTCAACCCAACTCACCGCGGGGTTCTTCTTCAGTTTCATCTCCCTCATCGTGCTTTTCATCTCGATAAGCTGACTCCAATTGCAAGTCGAGGCATATAGATTTGACAACAGTACATGCGTTCCTTCATCTCCTGGTGCTAGTTCAAGCACTCTTTTCATAGCTCTCTCCGCTGTTTTCACATCTCCATGAACCCTACATGCACTTAAAAGTGTCCTCCATATAACAAGGTCTGGATTATTCATTTGTGTCACCAACATTTCAGCCTCTTCAAGTCTTCCGGATCTCCCCAGTAAATCAACCATGCATGCATAATGATCTCTTCTCAATTCTGTTTCACTACTGTCTCGTAAGTATGAAAAGATCTGCCGACCCTCTTCAACCAACCCTGAATTGCTGCATGCCAAAAGAACAGCCACAAATGTCACCTGATTTTGCTCAAGCTCCAAATCTTTCATTCTATTATACAAATCAAGTGCTTCCTGTCCCAGACCATTAACAGCATAGCTATATATCATGGAGTTCACAGACACCATGTCCATATCTATCAACCGATCAAAGACCGACCTTGCCGTTTCTGCCATTCCACATTTTCCATACAAGTCAATAAGTGCTACTCCAGCATAACCATTTCTAACCAATCCATATTTTGTGAGAACTGCATGGATTTGTTTTCCTGTTTCCAGCATAGCTAGGCTAGAACATGCTCGAAGAACACTTGATACTGTGAAAGAATTAGGATTTACTGAATTCTGCAACATTTCCCGAAATTTCAAAAGAGCGATCTCTTCCCTACCATTTTGCACCAGACCTACAATGAGAGATGTCCATGTCACCAGGTTTGGGTTAGCCAAATCATTGAACACCTTGAAGGAGTCATCAATTATCCCACATTTCGAGTACATTGTCAAGAGTGAAGTTTGTGAAGCGATTGCACAGTCAAAGCCAGTTTTGACTATACACGCATGAATAGATTTACCAGATTTTAAATCTGCCGAGTTTGCACAACCAATCAAAGTGCTTGCAAGAGTGAATTCATTCGGCTTGATCCCCTTCCTCGTCATATCCAAGAAAACCTCTTGAGCCTTGAACTCCTCGCCTTGTTGCACGTAACCAACAATCAATGCCGTTAACAAAACCACATCTTGGTCTGTTACTCGGTCCACCACCAGCTGCGCATCTCTCATTTTACCGAATTTCGCATACATATCAACGAGCGCGCTACCAACGAACACATTGGAAACCTCCAACCCCAAAACCACAGCGAGCCCGTGAGCTCTCTGACCACCAGCCACCCGCCCAAGGTCCGAAAAAGCCTTGAAGACGCTCGAGAACGTGTACTCATCGGGAAGGACTCCCTCACTCATCATCCTCTCATAAAGCTCTACCGCTTCTTCACTTCTTCTCTGCTTGATATAAGAAGCGATCATGGAATTCCAGGTGACTACGTGCCTTTCGGGCATTTCGTCGAACACGCCGCGAGCATCCCTCACGCTGCTGCACTTCAGGTAGGCGTCGATTAGCCTGTGGCCCAAAAGGGCGGGACACAGAGCGGTTTTTATCAAATGGGTCTGAACTTTCCGAACATCTAACAAGCATCTCGTCTCTGCACATCGACCCAAGAGAGAGGAGTAGGAATGTAGAGTCCTCGCCTGGCTTGGGCTGCAAAAAGTGGAAGTATCGATTGAACGAGCTACCCAGTGAAGAGAAGGTTTCGGGTGGAATTGGTGGCGGCTCGACCAGGTTGCGGTGGCATCCGAACGAGAGACCAGATTGAAAACGAAAGGAGGAGCAATTGGTCTGCAGAGGTGGAGGCTTCTGGGCATTTTCTTCCTACCCAAGCCATGAAAATATGCCGGACGTGCATCTTGTACCAACGTATCGTTCAATATACATTATGTATAAATCTTGCCACTAAGTTGGAGGAGGCGTAGTCATTTTATGGCCACAATAATGCTACGGATTTCAATCGAGTCTTAAATCCTGATGTGGTATAACAAAGTGCTGGACTTCGGAACAAGTTAAATCCCAATTATGAAAATGCGACGGTTCGAGAAGAATTTGAAATTCATTTTAAGTTATGTTTTTTTTTTGGTATAACATAAAAGTTCAAACTTGATTATGATTGTTTAGACTGTGATTTAATACAAATTCAATTAGGAAAAGTTTCGACTTTCGAAGTTTTCGCTCTTTCAATCTAATCTCCCAATAAATGTCTCTAATGATGGTTCGAAAATTTGACATCCAGTTTAGATGGACACCTTATTTTAACGTGTCGAGGCCCGCACATCTTATTTCCCCAATTGAAAATGAATCTTTCTCTTCTTCATCCTGAGGGAATACTCCCGTGTTTAACATCATAGAGCTTAGACGTAGCCTTTTAAAGATCATGCTAATGACCATAGTCTCAAATCCCGGTGTGATATAATAAAGTGCTGGACTTCGAAACAAGTTAAAGCCCAATAATAAAAATCGATGCTCCAGATGAATTTGAAATTCATTTTAGGTTTTTTTTTTTGGTGTAACATAAAAGTTTAATTTTTTTTTGGTCGGATAAAAAGTTACTTGTGTAAATCTAACATGAAACGAGAAAACACATATTTCTCTAGATCTTTGTTAGAATATGTATGCCTAGAAGAAATATATTATATAGTTTTTACCGTATAAATGAAACGGAAGAAACAAATGGAATCATCGAATATAAATGATATGGACTTAAGTCGAGTATCGGGTCGGTTCAGAGACCTCCGTTTCAGATTGAATCAATTTGGCACGACTCGGTTTGGTCGTCTATAGATCTTATGGATCAAGTTCATCCGATCATTTAATCTTTGTCAATCTCATGGGTGCAAGGTATGTAATTAAGGATTGATTTGTCACGGTAGATGGTATGATCCAAAAGCACAGCGGGTCGGGTCCTCCATTTCCGGCTGCTGTTCCCCCCTTAGAACTCGGTCGTAGAAGAACTCGGGACGCAGTTGCTGCTCTCCTCTCTGCAACGCGTCGAGCTCGCTCTCGATCCAACCCCCTGATCTCCATATGCGTGCCACTGCCATCGCAAAACCCTAGAGCTTTCCCTCAATGAGCGGAGTCGCCACCGCCGCCCGATGCTCCGCCGCGAGAATGACGTCGGCCATTTTCAGTCTTTGTGATCCCACCGCCTTCGCGCCCATTTCTGTCGCTAAAGCTCTCTCTTCCATCGCCTCTCCCGTCGCTTTCGCCGCCGCCGAGCCTGAGCCGTCGGATGTTTCGTCTCAGCTTCACTCGATCCTCACGTCCCCGAATTGGCAGAGGAACCCTTGGCTCAAGAGGCTGATCCCCTCGATAACCCCGTCTCATGTTTCCTCCGTCCTCGCTTCTAATCTCGACCCTCGGACGGCGCTTGGGTTCTTCAATTTGATTTCGCAGAGACCTGGGTTCAGCCACAATGTCCAGTCTTATTCCGCTTTGCTGGCCATTCTGATTCCTAACAAGTTTTTCCGTGTTGCTGAGAAGCTACGGATCGCCATGATAAAATGCTGTGGTACAGTGGATGACGTGCGGTTCGTGTTGGAGTTTTTGTCCCGGATGAACGGGGAAGGGGATTTGAGATTTAAGCTTACCGTGAGATGCTACAATAATCTGCTGATGGCATTAGCGAAGTTCTTGATGATTGACGAAATGAAAAATGTGTACATAGAGATGTTAGACCTGAAGGTTCTACCAAATATCTATACTTTCAATACAATGGTTAATGCGTACTGTAAGTTAGGGAATCTGGTTGAGGCAGAGTTTTACGTGAGAAAGATTTTGGAGGCGGGTTTGAGTCTGGATACATATACATATACCTCCCTGATATTGGGTCACTGTCGGAAGAAGGATGTGAATCGAGCCTACAAGATCTTTGCGCAAATGCCACAAAAAGGTTGTGCAAGAAATGAGGTTTCGTACACAATCCTTATACATGGTCTCTGCGAAGCTAGACGGGTGGATGAGGCTCTGAAATTATTTTCTCAGATGGGGCAAGATAATTGCAGTGCTTCTGTTCGAACATATACAGTTCTTATATGTAGTTTATGTGATTTGGGTAGAATATCAGAAGCAATGGATTTATTTACGGAGATGCCTGAGAGAGGTTGTGAGCCCAATCTTCACACCTATACTGTCATCATTGATAGTTTCTGTAAGAACAATAAGATCAGTGAAGCCCGGAAATTGTTGGATGAATTGTCTGATAAGGGGCTAGTTCCAACTGTTGTCACTTATAATGCTTTAATTAATGGATATTGCAAGGAAGGAAAAATAGATGCTGCATTTGATATTTTAGGTTTGATGGAGTCAAAAAAATGTAGTCCAAATACTCGTACATACAATGAATTGATAGACTGCTTTTGTAAGAATATGAATGTGCACCGGGCTATGGCATTGTTTAATAAGATGGCTGAGTGCAACCTCCCTCCATCTATTGTCACGTATAATTCCTTAATTCAAGGTCAATGTAGAGTAGGGGAGCTGGATAATGCTCATAGGCTACTGAAAATGATGGAAGAGAGTGGTTTAGCTCCTGATGTTTGGAGTTATAGCTTTATTATGGATACTCTTTGTAAGAGGTTGAGGATTAAAGAAGCTTTTGTTTTACTGGATTCATTGCATGAGAAAGGTATCAAAGCAAATGAAGTGATATATACCTCGTTAATTGATGGCTGTTGTGCATCTGGACAACTTGAGGATGCTCGTAGATTGCTTGAGAGGATGCTCTTGGAGGATTGCAAGCCAAATTCATTCACTTACAATGCTTTGATAGATGGATTATGCAAAGAGAAGAGAACACAGGAAGCATTGACGATGGTGAAAAATATGCTGAATCGGGACTTGAAGCCGACGGTGTATACTTATACGATTCTGATTAAGCAGATGCTTGCTGAAGGAGACTTTGACCATGCTGATAAGCTTTTAGACCAGATGGTCTCGTTGGGATATCAGCCTGATGTCTTTATTTACACATCGTTTATCTACGCTTACTGCTCTCAATGCAGACTATATGAAGCAGAAAATTTGATTTCTAAGATGAGAAGAGAGAATATCGAGCCCGACTCAGTTCCTTACACATATTTAATTGATGCATATGGGCACTTGGGATTACTTCATCTATCTTTTGATGTTCTGAAACGCATGTTTGATTCTGGTTGTGTGCCTTCTCACCATACATATGGTCGTTTGCTTCAGCATTTTTTAGATGGAAATCAGGTGAAAGGGGAAAACCTTGCGGTCAGAAGTGATACTTTGACTTCAAATATCTCAGCAGTTGATAAAGCAGATGTGTGGAGGATTGTGGATTTTGGAACTGTTTTGAATTTTTTCGACAAAATGCTTGAACATGGTTGTGCTCCTAATGTCAACACTTATGCCAAGATCATTATAGGACTTTGCAAAGTGGGCCGCCTTAAAGTAGCAGTTAGAATAGTCAATCATATGAGAGATAGAGGCATGAATCCTGATGAAAAAACTTACAATGCTCTTGTTTGCTGCTGTTGTGAGAAGGGAGAGTACAGAGAAGCAAAGAAGATGACAGAGGCTATGATCGAGCATGGTCATTTACCCCTTCTGGAGTCTTCTAAGCTGCTTATATGTGGCCTATATGATCAGGAGGAGGATGAAGAGGCTGAACATTTTTTTCGTAGTCTCTTAGTTTGCGGGTACAATCATGATGAATTGGCCTGGAAGCTTCTAGTTGATGGGCTACTTAAGAAGGGTTTTGTTAAGAGATGCTCAGATTTGCTGCAGGTCATGGAGAGGAAAGGCTGCCAACTGCACCCTCAAACATATACATTGTTGATTGAGGGACTTGATGGGGTGTGAATTGAAATAAAATATTATTTTGATTGGAGGCTACCGGCATTGCTGTCACTGGAAACAATGTGGTTTACTTGCTCATCTATCATTTTAAAGAACTGGAAAAAATGACTGCATATTGTGGACGACACTGAACATATGTTAATATGCAGCTGGAAGGAGTACAATTGCTTCCAGGGAAGAAAGAATAATTGGAAACTGTTGCACAATTACTGCCCTCTGCAACAGGATAACTATTGGAAGGTAAATATGTTAAAATTTTTACTTATCTACCTAATTTTTTCCTGATTTCTCCATTCTAATGTGTTTAAAATGAAAATTTCTCCTGGTAGGATGATTGACAAATAGAAGTATGTCAGAGTCAGCCAATATGGAAACCAATTCTTGGGAAGCACATCCAATAGTTTATGGTGGGTGAAATTTTTTCTTTTGGTTGAGTTTATTCATATAACATTTCTTTTATTGCATTTCTTTCTGACATGGATGATTTGTTTAAGCATACTTATAGATTTGTCTTCTTGTTGTTAGAAAATCCACTCCAGAAGTTTAAGTTAATAAGAAGAGAGAGATCATGTGTATATAAGACTTATATGAATCTTGTAAATAAGTGACGTGGGATACTCTATTATCTCATTTCACGTGCAAATCTGATTGAGAATGGCATGTGGAATTGATGAAGCACACATGCATAAATAAACTAGGCCGGAACTAGCTCTGCTACGTGCTACCGTGGTAAGGCTAGAGGACATAAGTTGAGACCAAAAGACTTGGGGTCTTGTACTCCCCTTTTTTTCATATGTAGTTATTATTACATAGTGTTTACAAGTATGCCCCTATAAACTCGTTTTAACATTATGCTGACAATTACAAGCACTCCCCCTTAATCTCTTCGTAATATTTTTAATGAACATCCAATAAGCAATGCAGCTGATATTTTCTATTATGGCCAAAAAGAACAACTGGTTTTAGTATAACCCTGATGCCTGCGGGGCATATCTACCTATACATCTAGATTAGACTTTGTTGCTGAAACTTTTAATTTTGTGCAGGGCATGATTGGTTTTTGAAGTATTGCTGATTCTAAAGGATCAGAGTTTCATAGGGAAGTGTCGAAGAATGAAATGAACCTGATTTATCTGATTGAAAGCGTGAGTGGGGGGGCGTCTGGAAAATCTACTGTTCCAGTGTGGTCTTACTGGACCGACTTTGGCTTATGTCCTGTTGGTTCCAGGTCCTTAATGCTTTGTTTGTTGAATCAATCTGTGGTGGTTTTGTTCTCGGTAAGTGTATAATTCTGGGTATTGTGAATTGAGCTGCTAAACTAACCGGCACTTATGTTTTTAATGCTCGTATGTCTGAGTGGAGGCAGTGTCCTGATAGGCTGTTATTAGGAATGAATTGCAAGAGTTGATCTGATCACCTGCTAATTAGTTGCTGAAGTCAGCTGTATACGTAGGAGGAAGAAGACGTTCCAATTTTTGCCTAAATCTAGAATGTCATGTAGTTGTTTGGGAATGTTGCCCCAAAGTAATTTTGAAAGATGGTATTTTAAAATGGAAACAATTCTTTAAATGATATTGATATTGATCTGGTGCCTTTTTCCCTTTGATTAATAAGTAAGAAGGTGAATAACAATTTCTCGATCTTTCTTTCACATGGATACGAATATTACAATCTTCACAGTGGAAATTATCAACACTCAGCTGATTCCATACAGCTATCCATCCCAAAGAGAAAAAGTAAAAGAAACAAAAACCTTAAAAGGGCGTTCTCACTCTCAAATCTGCTTGTCTCGAAACTTGAAAGGTTTTGTGTGGCACTCTATCAAATACCACTTGGATATGGTATTCTAATGCACGGTAATTGGCATTGCTTCTTGAAATTTGAATCCTTTTTATTTCAAATCATGATGTTAATGGGCCAGAAGTACTATCTGTTCTTGCCAACCTTTTCATAGACAGTTAATGTGTAGCGTGAACTTTTGTCATAAAGCTATTCATCTGTCTGTTTGTCATAATCGGCTGTGTGACAGGAAAATTGCAGCTATGAGTGATCGTGTCTGGCTCCTGAAATCTTGATGGAAATCTCATATGATGTGCTGGATGCAACCAATTCTTACCCAGTTGAGTGCTTTTACAAACGTGGGTTCATTTTCTTATGTAATTGTTGAATGTCGACTTTCTCATGTCTTAAATTATCTTTGAGCATGCACGCATGCACACATGTATTCATGCATATGAAGACGTTGCAGTCCTGACTGAGTTATAGTATTTCCTATGAGTGAGATTACTTATGATAACTGTTGGTTCTATGCACGGTTAATATGAATAATGTCTGTTGCATCATTAAGTATAATAATTTAAGTGACTGGTGCATGTTGTGGTGATATATATTTGAACTAAACTAACCTTCTAATATTATTGTTGATAAATCAACTGAATGGAGTTATTTCTCAACCATTTTTGTGATCACAACTAGAATAGCTAACTTTTATAAGAGAAGATTATGACTAAAATATATAATTCGGGCTTTCCATTAGAGGCATGTCTTTTTGACCAATATCGATCTCGTAGTGCCTAATTGATTGTTATGCGCAAAGATGGCATCTTGATAGATCTTGGTCTACACTAGTATTTCCTTCGCTAGTGTGTCTGAGCATTCAATGGAGTGATGGACTGTACCATCAAAATGAGGGTATCTGAAGTAAGCACCAACACTGTCTAGGGCTCTTGATTGGGTAAATTATTGACTAGGGGCTGGATGGGGCCTCACTTTTAACTGTATTTATTTGTGTCACTGTAATTGAGGGCTGTAGCCTTTGGATTGGGTATCCTGTCTCTTGAACTTAGAGCTTCCTATTTGTTGAATCAAGCTTTTTAGAATCCCCAATTTGCTTTTGCGCTCATGTTTTTTCACTTTTTTTGAAACTCAAACGTTGCGTAAAATGAAATCCCCAATTTTTTAGATTTGTTAAGTAGTTGGGTAAGAATATGCCAAGTTCAGATTTGGCGATGACCCTTAATAGAACTCTAAAGCCTTCTCTACTGCCAAGTTTATCTGAGTTCAAAACATGAAGCCAGTTTTGAGTGGTTTCTCATAAGATGTTGTTGAACCATTTGCAGAATCCTGTTTAATAAAGGACGAGAAAATATGGTTGTTTTCCTTGATTATGATGAAGTGTAATTTGATTTTTGATCAAAATTTAAAATTTATGATAGGTTTAAAGTATGCTGCATCATCAAAGGATGTGGGGAAAGGGCAGTACCAAGCTACAGTCACTTTTTACCATCGACCAACCTCGTATACTTCTATTTTGTTTCCCCTTTGCATTCTCCTATGGGTCCTTATTTTCAGAAAATACTCATCCTTCATTTTGGATCAGGCTAAAAAAATTGTGGTGGTCTTCTTTACATTGTCAAGTTATGCGCCATTGGGGGAATATGAAATTGATCTTTTTGCAAATGACTCGCAAGAGTTATAGTATGTTGGATCATGTTGGGGAAGTTCAGTAACCAGAGTACGAGAGTACAAAAAGTTATTGCTTTCTTTTTGTTTTTTTGGTAAGGTAAGAATAATATTGGCTAATCACTGCGAGAATACAAAAGGGGGACCAAACAGTATTGCTTCCAGATGTATTGCTTCCACATATTGTTGAACTTGAACTTTTTACAAATTCAGTTCTAGGTTTGCACATTTTGAAGGTCTCCAGATGTATTGCTTCCACATATTTTTAACCAGTCTACAATTGATTAACAACTTGTCAGTCTGTAGATTATGTACATGGCTCTTGGATCATGTTGTTGCTTCCTGTTCGGGACATAACTGCACATTTTCCTTTGTGTTTTATGTGTTAGATTCTGCTGATTACGAGCTGAAGTTTTCACAGACAAATAGATGCATCAATCGAACTAGCAAGTACTACACCTCAATGTTATCTACAGGGACAGCAATACAACATGAATTCCAGCTTTAGATTAAGTAAAGAGTAGTTTTCTTAAGCTAAAACAAACGGAACGTTAGTTCATATAATCTCTGAATTTCCTCAACGTTTATTGAGAAGAGGATGTGTGATTAGTTTTCAGATGTATTATGTTTGGCGGTTGCATTATCCAAATACCGTGGTAGTTTGATGGGTTTATACTATGATGTGCTTGGACTTATAGTGAACGAATGCAGCTTTACCTTGTTCAGCTTGATTTGGTTTGTATTTACACCCAATTCAGTCTCGGTGAGAGTCTCTAAAGACACTCGGTTGGCTGTTGAATCAATTTGTCCAATATACTCGAGTTGTCCAGAGGCTGTTAAGAGAATGGCATTGGACACGTGCAAGTTGATCCAAGTTCGCCTCAGACACATGTACTGCCTCTGGTTGGAGTAGATAAATTTAGGCCTGATTAATTCCTGTATAAGATTGCATTTTCTAAGTCTCAAACGTTTTTTCAATCTGAAAGGGTGATGGATTGTTTCATGATTCAAGTGGGTGACTGGTGTTCAGATGAGATTCGATCTGTAATGTGTGGCTAGCATAAGACTTTTCAGACTGGGACGATTTATTTCATTGAGCACAGCGAATCTAGTGCAAAACATTGATAGTTCGAGTAATTGTTTTCCACGTAAGTGACAAAGAGTTTGTTGAATTTTACATTCTCTTTCCACAGAAGAAATTCTACTTTCACGCGATTCATCGACACTAACCACCTTTGTGGGAAATTTAAATTCCAGCAGAAGATGAGAGTAAAAGCATATTGTCTGTAGAAAATGCCGCTAGGAGGACTGGCTAAAGAAGCAGATTAATGACCAGTTCTCAATTCAACTGGCTCAACTAGTCTGGTTTAACCTTGTCGTAATGTTGCGACGTGAAGTCAGCAACGTTTTCCTTCTGTTTTGCGGCTACTAGAGGAAAAGTCGATAAAAGAGGGGAAAAAAAAAAAGGACCACACATCACCTTTTCGTTCATTCATTAAGTGTTGCCCCATAAGTTTTTGCGTTAAAGATCATATATATATATATATATTCAAAAGAATTCAGTAATCGAACTCGCATAAACACCAGAATTTGATCCCTATACCAAAATATTGATCATTCATAGCCTTGCATTCATGTTTCTTATGGAATTTCTCTGCATTTAGTAGCAAGAGGCATTGTAATTTAAGTGTTTTGGACCCAACGGCGGAGAGTTTAAATCGTTGAGTGCATCGGAGGTCCTGAATCAATCGAATTTACAATCGGACTCATCCTTTCCTTGCCCTTAGCTTCCCCACCGATGTGCACCCCGTAAACACTCATTTAATCCCACATTCCTAACATCATCCAGCTGGACCCAGCGTGAACAAGAAGAAACCAAGGACAATGTCTGCTGATCTTTCAGCTGGAAACGTGAAGAGAAAACGTGAAGGAGGGCTGCAGCTGCCGGAGTGTTTTTGGTTTGATTGGAGTAGATTAAGGTGACTAAAATAGTTGGAACAAGAAAACCAAAGGCCTGCCAAATGCCGACTGTCGTGACTTCTCTCCGGAGAACCTGGCTATTCTCAGCTGATATTTCATCATCTCCACCTGCAATCAAGGAAGGGAAACGTGAGGAAGAGAGGCTGGCTTGATCTAGACTGATCTGGGAGTGATCCAAGCGGAAATGGGTTTACAAACCAAGCCAAAAACCCATTGGACAAAGCTGGTAGCCGCTGGACATGGGTGGATTGCTTCGTGCTGTGACTATATAAGGTGGTTGAGAGAGCGTTTTGGCTCTCTCTTGGCCATTTTTCTTCTCTGAATTCGAAAGCAAGAAGTGAGAGAATGGAGTTAAGAAAATAGAGAGCAAATTGGAAGCAAAACCGTGAGGTGCTAAGCTAAATACCAGGACTCCGATGATTTGAAACAGTAGACTCGCCATTAATTATTCTAGTTCATTTTCGTCCATTCATCTCTTTTCGAGCGCCCAACTGAAGTCTAAAGCCGGGTATGCTAGCTTCCCTCGCTCCGACTGGCGGTGCAAGCTTGTTACCTCGGTCTAGTGGTATATTTACCTCGGTTTGTTCAAAGTTTGGATCTTGTGCTTTCAACCTAATATTCTCATCAAAACCGTCCTGTGGAGATAATTATTTGAAAAGTATTAAACTTATTATTCGGCGATCGATTCAGTTCCTAAACTTTCAAATTTGCTTAATTTAGGCTCCGTTTGTTTCGCGAAAAATGACTAATTTGGAAAATATTTTCCTAAAAAAAATCGCATCTATCGCTTGAAATAATCAGTTAATGAAAAATATTTTTATTACCAATAATGATTTGTGTCCAAACATTCGCGTAGATGATGGAAATATTTCTCGTCCATTCATTTTTGAAAGCGACATAAGCGATTATTTTTTGAAAAATATTTTTCAAATCTCTCATTTCCCTCCGAAACAAATGGAGACTTAGTCTTAAAAATTTAAATTTAGTTCTAAACTTTCCAACTTAGTATAATTTACTAATCTTCCAAGATAAGTTGGCGTTTGTAAATTTCTTAAATTATTGGCAGCTTACTATTGTAACATGGGCCGACTTCGACTTGTTACTTGTTTGCATGGTGAGTTACTATCTTTGATTTTCCTTCTAAAAGCGACAAATTTCCTTACTCTACTGATAACATACTATCTTAAAAGCGGAAATACGTTGGTAAGTTATAGTTATAAATTACTAAAAGAGTTGATAGTCTACTCTTGTAATTGACGTTTCTAGGTTGCTAACATTTTGCATTAACTGAAAATCAATTAAACGAGTTATAAACATGGTTTAGAATTTACTAATCACCAACAAATTATGATGTGAACCATGTTTTGTTCCCAAACGGAATATGAACTCAATCATTTTGCAGCACTATTTCAAAGGACGGACGAAACAACAGATTACATATGATGTTCTCCATAAGAAGACATAGGCAAGAAAGATCTTCCGACCTCAACGAAACGTTCGACCAAAAGAAAAACAAAGAAACAAAAACCTCAAAGAATCATCTCACAGATGCTAAAGAAATTTCACGAAATTCTATTTAGGTGAAGACAAACACAAATCGACAAACTATCCTTAAAGAATAATTTGGCTATCGTTAGCTCATGCCGTAAGGTGTTGGGTTAAGTCCCGAACGGGCGCAATCTATACAGCATTTACGATAAAAGTTTGCCAACTCATGCCCTATTTCTATGACGTTCATAGTCTTATAAGCTCACAAGTTGTAAATAGCATACCCACTGGAGCATGTCTAGCTTTTGTCGAGCTCCCCGCGAATTTTGGTCCACGGGCAATGGCCGACACACATGATAATCTCCACATAGCGATGTTTCCACGGTTGGCTTTGGCCACATGATGCCATACATGGAGCTAGCCAAGTGGATGGCCAGAAGAGCCACCGGATATCGTTCCTATCGGCCCCGTAAAACATAGATTGCCTCCCGAAGCTCCCTCTAGACCTCGCTCCTCTCATCAGCTTCATGGGGCTCCCCTTACTGGCCATCGAACACTTGCAGGAGAGCACTGAAGCCACCGGCGACCTGCCTTACGAAAAGGTCCCCTACCTCAAGAAGGCTTATGACATGCTCCGAGAACCCGTGGCTTGATTCCTCCAATCTTTGGATCCCAATTGGATCATGAACGATTTCGCTCCGTATTGGGCTAGCCAAATCTCTTCTAGACTCGGCATAAGGATTGTTTTCTTTGTTATATTCAATGCTGACTGCTTGGGCTTCCTTGGGTCACCGAAGTCTTTAAAGGGGGATGACTACTAGAAAACTCTGGAGGATTTCACTTGTCACCCCAAGTGGGTTCCTCTGCTGACTAAGTCGCATTCCGCCACTTTGAGATCAAGAAGATCTTCAGTGAGGTAATAGGCGATGTGTCGGGCTTCTAAGACATGTTGGGGGTATGGTTCATATTCCCCTACGATAGGAAAGCACGTGGTTCCCGCTCTATACTGAGCAAGCAGGGGTCTCAAGGGGGCAGTGTTCCATGGACTCTAGAGGACTTTTACAATTTAAGCCTATACTTTTCCTTTAGCAATTTGGACTTGAGCTCATAAATAGCTGCTACTATAAATACTCTTTTTTTCTTGTAATTAAGGGATGTAATGAGAGGTGTGAGGTACAAATTATAATGAAATCATCTACTAGACATAACTCTAGTTTAAGGGTAAACTAAGATAAAATCTCGTGCCTTGATTTCTCTTTCTCACTTTACGTTTTACTTTGACTTGATTATGCGCCAAATCCTAACATATGGTATCAGAGCCTAAGTTACCAACAAGTTTGGACCCAATAGTCACACGGGAGAGATAAGAGTTGTTGTGCTTCCGACCCAAAGCTCGATGTGTGAGGGGGAGATTGTTGAGGTTGTGCACATCAGTTATGGAAGGGGCTGGTGGTCAGTTTATAAGTGTAAAAAAAAGCCTAATCCTTTGAGCTAACTTTTGAATAAGAGAGGCTCAAGACCATCCAACACTTGTATGAGAGCAAGATTTGAGGTTAGGATTTTCTTGGTGAGATCCAAAAAATCAAATCTTGGGAAGATGTCAGCTGGTCAATTACAGATTGAAGTAAAAAAAGTTCATAGGAAAGGGTTTCGAGTTATGGAAGTTGAAGATGGAGGGTTTGTTTGTGGATAGAGACATATGGTACATGATTGAAAAACATAAACCTAAGCGGATTACCAAGGAGAAGGTGAAGGAGGAGGAGATTACGTCCACATCCAATCAATTGAAGGCGTGGATCAGCAGCGATCGGAAGTCGTCAAACTTGATTCTTACTAATAACGTCTTGGTGAACGTGACCTTTGAGAAGGCGGCAAAGGATCTCTGGAATAAGTTAGGAAGCCTTTATCAGAGCAAATCGTTCATGAACAGTTTTTTTTTTCTGCGGAAGCGACTGTACAACCTTTGGATGAATGAAGGTGATTCTTTTTCTGCACACTTGAACGATTTTAATAGTATATGTGGGCAACTTGTGTCTATCGATGTTAATCTAGGTAAGGAAGATAAAGAATGTCCTTTGCTATATTCATTGTTGAATTCATGGGAACATATAATTGTTTCGATTGGCACAGTATTAGTACACTGTCCTTTGAGAAGATTGTATCTACTTTATTGTTTGAGGAGATAAGAAGAGCAGGTTTTGATAATACAGCGAATGGGGCTATTTTCATAAGAGGAATGAACAATGAACAATCCAAATCCAAGTTTGTTGGCAGGAATAAGTTCATAGGTAGATCTAAAAGTTGTGATCGATTTGAAATTAAATGTTGGAAGTACGGAAAAGCTGGACACTTAAAGAAGGATTGGAGAAGTACAAGTGTGGGTCCAGAGAAGCGTGATGAGGCATCATCGTCTAATACAAAAAAGGATGATAACAGCAGCGCGGGAGCCATTTATCTCGTATGCAACTCATATCAAGTTGACCACAGTTCGTGGATAATTGATACTAGAGCGTCTTTCCACATAATACCTCATAGAGATTGGTTCTGCTATTATAAGCCACATCAGGAAGGTACAATGTGGATGAGAGATGATATGATGCTTGATATTGTCAGTCGCGGAAAAGTGAAACTGAAGATTAAAGATGGGACAGTCAGGAATCTCCGAATGTGATGCATATTCTTAGTCTTACTAGGAATCTTATTTATGTGGAAACTATGGCAAATGCTGGTATTACTTTCACTAATGATAAGTATTCATGCAAGCTAACCCGTGGATCTATGGTGATTGCTAGAGGTGAACAGTGTGAAAAGTTGTGGAAATTATTGGGAAGCATAATGATCAGTGGCGATAGCTATATCACAGAGCAGGGGAAGAAGTTCTTGCGATAATGTGGCATAAGAGATTGGGTCATATCGGTGAGAAAGGGTTGGTGACCCTTACTTCAAAGAAGATGGTGGATGGAATCCCAAGTTGTTCTATGGGTTTCGAATTTTGTAAACATTGTCTACATGGGAAACAGAATCGAATATCTTTAGAATTCGTAGGAGGGAGAGTGAAAGGGATTTTGGATTTAATTCACACTGACGTCTTCGATTTTACACCTGCACCATTGTTTGGAAAATCAAGGTATTATGTTTCTTTTACTGATGATAATTCTAGATATGTGTGGATATATTTTTTGCAAAGAAAAGATAATGTATTAGAAAAATTTCGTGAGTTTAAAACTTTGGTGGAAAATTAAGCATGGTGATGCTGCTCGGTCTCTTCGTCAAGCCTGCTAGTGTCGTTGGTGGACTCGCCTGGGCCTTGTGTTTCACAACGCGGGCAAGCTGTGAATTCACTCAAAAGACAGCTCCTTTTGACTTGATATTGCAGCAAAAATCAACTCTGAACAGCCACCCATTTACTCCCTAAACAGCCTTGAACTTGATCCTTGGACCACGGGAACTTCCACGTCGACTTCTCTATGCTCCAAAAAAAATACTGCACTTGCGCGCTTGCTGGAAATTGCTCAAAGTTTCACCTTCCCGGGCTTGATTCACCACGAAATCGATCTAAATGATTTAACACAAGTAGTGACAAGGTTAGACATTCAGATTATGATAAAACGTGGGCCAATCTAACTCAAACCGTGGCTGAACAGTGGCGCAAAGAAGGCTGGACGGTAGGGAAGTTTCAGCGGCTTCTTAATGATAATCTGTATGGCTACTCATAACGTGTGAGAGCCCTTCTTCTTCCTTCACGTTCCTGAGCTTCCTCCTTTGCTGCAGCGAACACCCATTAACTGCGGGTTCTCGTCCTCCAGATGATGACAACGGATCACCCATACCCCTCCTTCCTCTTTAATTGCAATTTGTCCATATATGTATCGTGAGAATGTCTGCACACGCTCTACTCCATGGTCCCGACCTGTTCTTGCTATTGCAGGTTGAAATATGCAGCCCATTCTTTCGAAAGTTCTGATTTTGAATAAAGAAAATGAGCTCCTTCGTTAGTTTTGCATGATTGCTTCCTCTGCTCGTGCAATGCAATCCAACTTTACTAGTTTTAGTGCAGCAGTGGCGATAGTGCTATGAGCACGAAGTCGAGTGGGATGAATTTAATAGTAGCGCAGAGGATTCACCACGAAATTGATCGAATCTTGTCCCACAACCAGGCTTTCTGAGTGCGTTACAATCCAACTATCGCCCACCATGTGATCTTGGTCATTGTCATCTCTTCCTCTCTCCGCCGTAGATCCTCCTCAAGTGTTATCTCCACTAATGGAGTTCTCTCCTCAGTGCTCTCTTTCGGCGAAAGTGTCCCCCTACTACTCCTTGTCTTCTCTTAAAGTTCAACTTTGCATCTCACATTTTTCGACCAACCACGCGAACAAGACAGTAGTGAAGGTAGCAAAAAAATTCCCTGGTGAATTTAGACTGAGCAGGCATCAAAGTCCTTATCTGTCACGGCATCTTTCATGCTCAAGATCGGCCTCGGGAAGGCTATTTCAAGAGCTGAGATGACGAGATCCCGCTGGTCCGCTGGATTGACGTCTAAGGGAATGTGGTGAAGGCATCCTTTCTTATGTGAAGGCCAATGCAAAATGGCTTGGAATTGGCTTGAATTTCTCGCCGTCAAATGCAAATGCGATGAAAAGAAAAATAAAAACGCGACACAAGATGAAATATTTTTTGTGAGGATTAATTCTCAGTTTTTATGCAATATATAAATAATAATAATAATAAATCAAAAATCAAAATTTAGGTGTCAAACACATGCAAGTTCATCGTCCCATAAATGGATTTTGTCTCATTTTATACACATTACAAAGTTCAGCACATGACAAAGAAGTAACACAATTAATATAGTACTCTTTTCAAGGTTCATGTGCAGGGATTTGAAATGATATGATGAAGACCCAAGAGAAAAAGAGCATCGTAATGCTCAATTGCTCACAAGCATAAGCATCAGGATATCTGCAATGGAACTTTAAGGAAAGTGATGTAAAACCTTGACTTCACATGGCAAAACCCACAGCTACAAATAAATGTTTTCACATCGAATATGATCACTCAGTTTTGGCAAGACTATACCAATTGAATGTTTCTTGGCCGATGCTAAAGCTGTCTAAACTTAGCAGGTCTTGACACAAACATATGTGCTTTTCCTAGTGCAAATAACCTTCATTTCATTCATCCCACAAATACAAATGTTGACAAATACAAAGCATGTTCAAAATAGCACAATCTATGGCAAACTCAGAGACTATGTTATTATTATAAACAACAACGCAGCCAACATTATCTTCAATCCAGAATTTTCTTTCTTCAGGTTTGTCGAATCTTGTGTCACTTTTGCCTTGAGAGCTTTGACTTACAGCAACTACTGAACAACAATCATCCTCATTATAGGTCAACATTGGTTCTTGTCCACCATCTTGTCACTGACAAGCTCCAATCTAGGAGGATCCTACTACAAATGAGAAGGATGAAAATCTTTGTAAAGCAACTCATGACAAAGCAATAACAAGAATAGGAACGACACCGGAAACTGGAAAAGAACGCTTGTCATACCTTAGGGTTCCTATCCTTATCCAAAATTATGGTTCTGCAACCCCGCATTACACAGACAAGTGTCACTTTATCAACTGGATTCAAATGAAACTATACAACAATCATCTAATTAATTACAGAACCTGGTTATGAGTATGGCCATTTAACAATTTCGAAACGGGTCACTTGCCTAACCTAAATCCCCACTTATCTCTAATAACAACTAAGGCAATCGTGCAAATTAATTAACTCTTACAGTAAAAAGCTCTTTTAGAACAAATTGAGTGATTATAGATACCCTAGGCACTTTGACCTTCATGAAAGCATAAGGAAGCGAATTCTGCTATTGCACACTGCCTCAAGTAGTCAGTGAGCAAATATTCCAACCATACTATGAATTTTGGCTTTTACTTTGTTCATCCATCTATCACAGGTCTTTAAGTTAATTCTTAGTCTCTACATTTTAATCAATGTCGTGGCCATTATCCAGGTCAGGGACACTAATGCAAGTGGTAGCGTCATAGGCATATGCCTGCACGTCTAAATTTTAAATCAAGCAAACAGTTGTGATCGAATGTCTTCCACTATCCCGTCGTCCGTCGTCGAGGAGTCAGGGGCTATGGTCGGGAGCAGATCGGCATCGTGAAGTGGATAAGCATGGTCGAGCATCCGACGGCTGACAAGACTCGCCATGGAGGGGAGGAGCGTCATCGAGAGTCGTCGGACATTCGACGGTCGTCATCCGTCGCCCATCGCCCATCGTTGAAGAGTCGCTTTGATAGGGAGCAAATTAGGGTTCTGATTTGAGCTGGCTCTGATTTAGGGAGTAGGCGTGGGCGTGGGCGGAATTGGGGCAATTTGCCTAGAAACGAAAGCAATAAAAAAGAATTACAGTTTTTAATTTCTAGCATGCACATTAGCTTTAGACCGACCACATAGGTCGGCTGGCACTAACTAAGAATCCATGTAAGCATTTTCCAGCGGTTTAATTGATCGAAAGGACTAAAATAGTAAAAGTAAAAAGGTTTAGGACTGAATCGGAAAAATTGAAAGATTTAAGAACAAATTGACAAAAAGTGAAAAGGTTTAGGACTGAATAGGCAAAATTGAAGGTTTAAGATTGAATCGGCAAAAGTGCAATAAGTTTATGACTTTTTTTTTTTTATAATTTTCCCATTTTAAATCTATTGTACTTTTGTTAATTCAGTCGTATACCTTTTAATTATGTCAATCGAGTTCTAAACATTTTCATATTTTACTAATTGAATCTATCTGACCAATTTTGATCGAAAATCGCTGACATAAATGTTAGTCATCCTATATGGCATGTTCGGCGCTGACGTGGATAATTTTTATTAATATTTTGACATATTTTCTTCTCTTTTTTTTTCTTTTTTTTCTTTTCTTCTTTTCCTTCTTTTCCTTTTTCTTCCGCTAGCTTCAGGCGAGGGACACTTGAGCCTCGGCTGGCAAGGGCCATCCTAGCCATATCGGGCGAGGGTTGTGGCTAGGGCCACCCTTGCTTGATCTAGTGAGGGCGGCCCTCACCAACCCAAGCCTAAGCACCCCTCACCCAAGGCCACTGATGGCAGCTCTCGCCTGATTGCTGGCAAAGGAAAAAGGAGAAAAAAAAGTAAATAAATAAATAAAATTCAAATAAATGTTAAAATATTATTTAAAATTGTCTACATTAATGTTAGTTGTGTCATGTAGGACGGTTAGAACCCATGTCTTTGATTCCTAGCTAAAATTGACCGAATATGCTTAATTGGTGACATGTAAAAAGGTTTAGCACTCAATCGACAAATTGAAAAAAAAAATTATGGCTGAACAGTCAAGAATGCGTTTAACTCAAAACTTTTGGGCAACTTTCACGCATCGTCTTCCTTTTGCTTTGGAGCAATCAGAAACTCCCAAAAACAGAAAAAATGTAGAAAGGTACGGCAGATGCATGGTTCATGCTCACTTCTTGTGGGGACGTGCATTGCTTTTATGTTTCCCCAAGAGTAAAGAAAGACGTGGATCCCCGTCTTCTTTTTATGTTTCTTGTCTTTTCCTTTTATTAATTTTCATGAATGGTTGGAAATCTTTATGCCCTCAAGTTTCTGAGCTAGCCTCTGTCCAGTTGCTGTCAAATGAACAATCAATAGGCAGAGAGCTCTCTATAGATGGTAATGATTATCGTCTGCACTTATTTGGTCCATCAGGCGTAAAACACGTGTTACAAACCTCACACGGGAATCACGATGTCCATACATAACTCTGCATACTTAGGGCTCGTCATAACTAATAATAATCCACCTTACGTGAACACACACACATATATATCGAATAATATAAATTCTCATGCGAATCTCGTTAAAGCTAACTTTGTGTGTGTGCTAGATTCGCCTAAAACGGAGCGACCTCGTCAAGTTAATCGACACGGCAGACATGATCATCCATGGTATCGAAACTACAGGTGAACCAAGTGTAGATCGCTTGGACTTTTGTCTACCGACTTGCTCATGCGCTCTGCCCCTCGACGTACCAAATGCCCTTAAAAAAAATAATATTGGTCGACTAACAGTCAATCGTCTGAATGAAATTTTGGAAGGACAGACGAGAGATCAACAGCCATTTTGGGAACGGTGGCCGCGTGGGACAGGAGATAATGTTTGACCGTAGGAAGATCTAGCAAAACAAAAGGACTACAGACGTCATTGATGAGCAAACTTTCTCGAATCCTGCTCTATTTATTTCTGTTACTCCTACGGTCTTATGCACTCACAGATTTTGTTCTCAAACCCCAATGGCCGATACACATGACAACCTGCACATAGCGATGCTTCCCTGGCTGGCCTTTGGCCACATGACGCCATACATGGAGCTAGCCAAGTTGATGGCCGCAAAGGGTCACCGGATATCTTTCCTGTCGGCCCCGAGGAACATAGATCGCCTCCCGAAACCCCCTCCGGAGCTCGCCCCTCTCATCAGCTTCGTGAAGCTCCCCTTACCGGCCGTCGAAAACTTGCCGGAGGGCGCCGAAGCCACCAGCGACCTGCCTTACGACAAGATCCAGTACCTCAAGAAGGCTTTCGACATGCTCCAAGAACCCGTGGCCCGGTTCCTTGAGTCCTCGGATCCCGATTGGATCATGTACGATTTCGCTCCGTATTGGATCGGACCGATCGCTGCTAGGCTCTGCATAGGGAGCGTCTGGTTCACTATCATGATCGGTGCCAGCTTGGGATTCATTGGGCCGGCATGGGCTTTGAAGGGGGGAGACTACCGGAAAACTCCGGAGGACTTCACCACGAGCCCCAAGTGGGTTCCGTTCCCGACTAAGGTCGCTTTCCACCTGTTTGAGATCAAGAAGATTTTCGATGTGGTCACGGGCAATGCGTCGGGCGTCACGGACTTGTATCGCATGGGGACAAGCCAAGAATGCTGTGACATAATAGCACTTAGAAGCAGCTACGAGGTCGAACCCGAATGGCTGAGCCTCCTCAAGGATATCCACGCCAAACCAGTCTTCCCCGTGGGGCAACTTCCCCCAGGCGATCCCGAGGGGCGAGGCGAAACCGACACATGGCGGTCGATCAAGGAATGGCTCGATGCACAGAGGAAAGGTACTGTAGTGTACGTGGCATTCGGGAGCGAGTCCAAACCGAGCCAAACCGAACTGACCGAGATCGCCCTAGGGCTGGAGCTTTCGGGGCTACCATTCTTCTGGGTACTCAAGACTCGCCTCGGCTCGGCCGACACCGAGTCAGTCGTGTTGCCGGACGGTTTTGAGGAGCGCGTCAAAGGGCGCGGCGTGGTTTGGGATAGCTGGGTGCCTCAGCTCAAGATACTCGCGCATGACTCGGTGGGCGGGTTCTTGACTCATGGCGGGTGGAACTCAGCGGTGGAGGCACTAAGCTTTGGGAGAGCCCTGTTACTTTTCACATTCGTGGCAGATCAAGGACTCAATGCGAGGATCTTGGAGGAGAAACAGATCGGGTATCCGATACCAAGAAACGAGTCCGACGGGTCAGTCACGAGGCAGTCCGTGGCCGAGTCGCTGAGGTTGGTGATGGTGGAAGAGCGGGGTAGGGTTTACCGAGAGAAAGCGAAGGAGATGAGGCCCATCGTTGGGGACCAGGGCATCCAAGAACGTTACACCAACGACCTTCTGAACTACTTGAAGGAACATAGGCCTGCGAAACACCTAAAATCGAAGGGGACTACAATCTAAGGCAAGAAGCTATGATGTGATTCAATTGTTGTTAGGCATGTCTAGTTCTTCTGCTAAATTATTCCGCGTTTGGCAAGACAAAGGTGGTTTGCTCCGGACGTGAAACTAGATGTGTAAAGTAATTTATGTATATCAACCGCTCATTGGACGGAGAATCATTGATCAATAACCGTGTATTATGCACTCCAAATAGCTATGCCTTTAAATTTTGAGATCTCTCACTTCTCTGATTGACTTGCTTTTCCACACGTCGATGCTACGTGATCTTCTCAATACAAGAAATACCTTCCTTTAATGAGGACTTCGGATATTAGAGTAGTCAGAAATTGGAAAGCCAACACAAATTAACACCGCAACGGATATGCTCACCATCTATTGACCTCCTCGAAATACAATGCATATGACCTAACACTTACCTTGGAGCAAACCTTCAAGTACAGACAAATATCAAAACTGCTATAATTTAATCTTTTGTAATTTTTTTCTATTTGATTCCTAATTGTGTTAGTTCTATCAGCCAGATCTTCCATTTTTTTTTTCTGTCGATGAATAATCTGTCAAATCCATAAATCGAATTTGAATGGACAATTCATTAATCATCCCATTACTGATTATCCCATCTTTTTCTTTTTTTAGTTTCACTCAATTTAGATATTTCTCCTAATCGAAATAATTAAATTGGGTTTTCTTTGGGAAAGACGACCGTTAATCGTTAGACTAAACATAACTAAGAACATTAACTCTCGACTATACTTGACTCTAATAATAAGACACATTATTCCAGTTTAGTATTCAGTAACTGGGACTTGATTCTTTAGAAGATTTCAAATTGCATGAAACTTGATACATCTGAAGGTATGCTCATAGGGCTTTCCAATCACATATTATTTAGCTATCTTGAAGCATAAAATCCCTGTGAAAGTTGTAAACAAAGTCAAGCTTAAAAGATTCTGGCAACATTGATGGGCTTAACCTTCAACTAAGTTTGCATTTAGTGTTGGAAAAGGCTTAATCCTCTCGAAATGATCCTTCATCGAGGGTTCTCTTTGTTTTAGGAGGTTAATTGACATCCTCAACTTACCTTTGCACTGGATGACACCCAACACCTCATGGACCTACGCTTTGTTAATAACGTTTCAACAGACCAATGGGTTTTCCTCAACTGGGATGATTAACTGTACAAGGGTATAAAGCAGAGGTTATCGAATTTTCAATAGCATTAGTACCCATCACATTTGTTTGCGATTGTCCTCCTGTTGACGCGTGTTCCGAGATCTTAATAATAAAATGTTTTCATTTTAGTACACTAATTAAGAATTACACGAGAAGACAGTAACATTGAAAAAGAGAAACTCTCTTTATTGAGGTGTCAAGGCATGAATTCCCTTTTTCAGCTAGTGACATTTTCAATGGGCTGACCGGCTTTCATCTACTCCGATTCATTAATGAAAACCTGAGGATGGCAACAACCAAGAGTTAGAACGATGAAATTCCGTGTACAATGTTTGATCTGCCAGCATGAGACTTCAAACAAAACAAAAAATCTGCTCTGTGACTTCGTGGAACGCACTACTAGTCTGTTCTGCATTATTCTCTCTCTGTTAAGTGATGCAAACATCCGTACGCCTCTCTCGAGCAAGTGAAACACCATTCAAGTGGCACATTCTCCACACAGGCTCTTCGAACGAATAGACACGACTGAAACGATTCAGACACCTTAAAAATGCCTTTTGGAATGAATTGATGTAGCACTTCAAAATTGTCTTTCGAATGAACAGAACCCGATGAGAATGATGTAACAACATATGGGCATTCACTTCCGTTCCAGTCCTTTCCATTTCCATTTTACGACCGTACAACTTAATATTACCATCCACATGAGGATTCCTACCCGTATATGCAGCTTGTGAATGTGACCACGTCTACGTGAAGAGGCGACTCTATCTCTTACTCTGAAGAATTGTAGCATGCTCATGCATGGCGTCGGTCATGCAGTCCAAAAAACACAATGACTAAACAAAAGTGCCCAAGTGACCAACAATATGCACACGTCCTGCAGAAATACGACACAAACATAGCGGTGCTCGCCTTGATTTCCTTGTACGAAGTTTGGTCAGCCAGAGCAACAAAATCTGTCGACCAAAACACGACACCCATCGCCTATCATGTGGCCAGATCAGTTCTGGAACAACTTAATTCAAGCCACACACGTGGCAAGCCTAATTAAAATGCCTCAAGAATCATGTTTATACCTCCAATGAGACTTATCCAACGGAGGACTTTAGTAGAGTTGAATATACATTACCAAAATGAGGGAGTTTTACCGTGAAAAAATTAAGTGTGCAAGCACGCCATACCATGATGAAATGTGCGGAACTCATGAGACGTACATAACAGGAAATACCAATTGATTTTGTTACCCCTCCTCTGCAACCTCCTTTCCTCGCCAAGAAGGGAAAAACTACATCTAAAGTAATAACAATAGATGCATTATCCTAATGAGGAACGAGCCCAGTGAAATTTACCCAAGCTTAGACCACCAGATGAACCCAATTCAGTGTGTTTACACATAAAAAAGGAGAAAGAAAAGGAATCCAATGAAAGCTCAACACCAGTACTGCTTAATAAAAATATAAACATGCAAAGAAGGCATAACTTTGTCTTCAGGCAGATGGTGATTGAACAATCCCATTTCCTCGATAAGCTGATGAAAACTTCACTAGAAAAGATGTCTACATGATATAAGTGTTCTTTTTCCTTTTATGTTCCTTTGCAAATTCCTGATAATAGGTTATTGGCATAAGATGCAGAGCCAAAACCCCCGGTCTGATGGATATATCATGCATTCAATCAGCAACCCTAAATCTGTTATGCATCAGGATCAATTTATATCCGTTTGCGGCGATTTGTCTAAGTTACTAACAACCAACAGCATACCATAAATAATATCTTCTGTACCCAGAAGACTACAAGATAACAAGGGTATGACTATCAACATCAACCACATGGACATCTATACCTATATTTAAGCACATACATCATATCTAGCGAAAGGGGAGGAAAAAAAAAAAAGATCCATTTATTACCGAAACAAATGGCTCAAATGATTGCACAGAACATTATGAAAGCAACTTGATGTACAAATCTATTTACTGGATGGAGAGGTAAGCTTATTTTCATCTGAATCATGCTTCATCGTAGAATCGCCACCCATCAACTCCTGGAAACCTTCAACCTTCACAGGTTGAGCTCTAACCATACCTACATTCCTACAGGTAAATGAAACAGTTAAGAGTTTGAGCAACGGCCCAATGAACATGGAATAGACAATAGTTTCCTTACTGAGTCTGCATTTGGGGCATTTGAAGAGTAGACACTTGTCTGAACTGATCATTGTGTTGAGGATGGAGATTGGACAATGCCGCAATGTGCTGCTGTCGGATCTTTTGCATCTGTGGGTATCTCATATTGACAGTATTAAATGTATTGCCATCAATTGGTGGATCTGATGGGCTTTCGATTTTCACTTGGACCATGGGCCTGTTCTTGTCAAAGTCCATGACAGGACGAGGACTAGAAGCCTGCCGTCTTCGTAAAAACTCTTGCTGAAATGCCAAATTGGAATTCATCATCTGTTGCATCTGTAGATTCATCTGTCTTGGCATCTGCAGATTCATTTGAAATTCTTCTTACAAAGTAGGGATATCCTTCGCTAAGTAAAAGAATTAGATGAAAAAAAATTTTCAATAATCATTTGGCCAAACTCTTTTTAGAACCACATTGAGAAGTTATAATGAAAACAACAACCAGATTAATCAACTATTTTTAAAGTATACGACAAGAAGTTGCTTTTACTGACTGAAAAATACTTCCTGTGACTAATTATAAAATTTGGTGGGAACAAATAACTGCCAAATTGAAGTCTTAACTTATCCTATAGCACATGATCAAAGACATATCAATTCCACTTGCATTTGATGAGTCTAAGGCTTCTTCAACAAACTATTTAGGTATGTGACATTAAGCAATTTGCATCAGATAATAATATGTTACCCAATGCATCATTTGTTAGACATCTCATTCAATATGTCTAGCATATATAGTTCTATACTTTAACATTTTCTTCAGCCTCCCAAAGTCAATTTGCTCAACACAACTACATATAAGATTAAAAAGAGATCCAAGTCCTTCCTTGCAATCATGTACTAATAAGGCAATTGCCGAAAAAACGCCTTGGATGATCTAAATCAAAACGCCTTGAATGATCTATATCAATGTCAATTGGTAAGTGTGAATGTCAAAACTTGTAAAATGCTCTGTGCATGTAATCTTTTGCTGTCATAACCAAATTTCATTATTACTTAAAACCGCTATAAATAAACCAAAAACAAGTTAACCAAGAAACAAAAGAATCCAAACATTACGTTAGTCAATGATTGATTCACAATTATGACTCCAATGCAAGACAAGATTCAAACCTCTGACGGGAAGTGCATGAAGAGCACAGCTTATTAAAATTTAGTTTCTGGATCCTCTTTTTTGGTTTTTCTAATATTTCATTGAAATTTCTGCTCTTCCAAATGTATTTTTTGAATTTTTTGCAATCACTGCCTTCAAGTACCCAAGTTTTGTAGAATGACCAGTGGTGGTACTTATGGCATATTAATCCCATTGACTTATTCATTTTGTTTAAGAAATAAATGTCAAGCAATTTAAAGCACGTTTCACAGAAACTATCCACACAATTTTGCAACAACATATAATAAAGTTGTAAGAGCAGCATTTAAGGATATGTGGCAACATTCCTCATGCAACCTAAGAATAAATCGCATCATAAAAGAAATCGTCACATAGTGAATCCCAAATCATTAAAGTCCATGGATATGGTTACAAGTTTGAAAATACCCAAATTCTCAAAAATTATATGCTTTTGATCTTTTGAGATCCCAGAGAACCTCTTCTTCAAGATAGTTAGTCCCTTATGTTCCTGAGAACACCCTACAGTGAATATTAGAACCATTTTAATCATCCATTTGGTAATTCTCAAGGTTGACTATCTTTTTTATCCATACCTTCCGCTATCAAAATTTTTCGCTAGGGATCAGTTTCTTTTGTCAATCAATTTTATTGAGTCGAGGAAACCATCGTCAGGCATAACATCACCTTATCTATTAACACATACTTAAGGTTGCAACTCCAAAATGGCAGACATGCTATTTTAGGCAGAGGAGATGGGCACGCAATCACTCTTCAGACTGGTTAAGACTTCAGGGATTCATTATTAACAATGCCAACAGAAATTCCTTTCAAGGGAATTGTCTATTATTTTATCAATCCAACGACATAAGTAGTATCCTCTAAATTGAGGATGCAAAATGTAATTTCTAAAATGTGAAGGTGCAATGCGCAACTGCAGGTACAGCAGAGAAAATATAATTTCCCAATAAGTACTTAGCATTGACCAAAGGAATTTGTCAAGCAAGACATACAGAAAATATCAAAATACATACTTGCTGGGGAAGTCTAAGGGTTGTTTGCTGCTGTGAATGCAATAAGGGCTGCATTTCCGGAACTTGTTGCTGACATTGCTGAGAAAAGTTCTTAGGACCATCCTTGACAAGCTCAGCTAAGGTCCCCAAATTGCTGGTAAGGAAGTCAGAAAATTAAACATAAATAAAATAACAAGAAACACTACTATGGCCAACGTAAATCCTCCAATCACAATTATTGCCTAAAGGCCATTACTTCTACCAACACTGAATTTCTTTGGCAATTCAATAAAGCTTGTCACAAGCACGCTTTCCCTTTGCCAAAGCAGTCAAGCCCAGTAAGTTCTGAATTCTTAATGACAGTCAACAAAGTCGAACTAGTAAGTTTTGGTTCAACCATCCTAGTGTTTCTAATACGTGACAACGACAATGAAACAACAATGAGGAGAATCATTTTCAGCCATGGTGCTTGAGAGTTCACTACCTAAAATTTAGGCTTAAAAGAGAGAAAAATTAAAATTCTTACAAAAAAAAAAAAACAAAATACCTTCTTCAGAAATTTAAACGAGGCAAAAGAGTAGGTGGTGGAACAAATAAGAACCAAAAAAAAAAAAAAAAAGAGGATAGTTAATAGAGAGACTTCAGAATTACGTACTTCACTATGCTCTATTGAGGATATCTTCAGCTTACCTGAAACCAGATACTTGAAGGAACATTCTAAGCAGTTCAATGGCCGAATATTGCTTCCGGTAACTATCTGCAAGGACTTTCAAGTTTCGGCCTAGTTTACAGATATGAGAACCCAGTAACTGAGCTAACACTTCCATTGGAAGTTCTGTGGCACCTTCAAAACCCAAACTAGTCAACTTGCGTGCGACGACTTTCTGAGAAACAAGTGATGCCTGTTCTTCACCAAGATGTTTCCCACTCCCTTCAAAACCATTTTTCCCTCGATATAAACTTCCTCCCTGCTCAGAGCTTATGCCTAGTCTCTCGATCATAACTGGGCTCCTGGTTACAACTTGAGGCAATGAATCAAGAACACCGCGAAACTCCACTTTACTCTTATTTTCTAACCTATATGATACTGGCAATGCACTATCAGGTACACAATTCCACATGAACATCACCTCCGGTAGAAAAGACGTGTCATCGTCAATTCCAACATCTTGGACAGGACCCGCAGTTATGCTGACGGGATGAGTGGAATTTAAAAAGGCTGCCTGATCATCCTTGTAGACAACACGCTTTCTCTTATGTTTCTCCAGAAGTTTGAGATAACTAAGCATACCGTCAGGTGTGCGCTCGGCTGATCCTGGATCCCCATCGGGTAATCTATATGGTTTACAGGCTCTATGCTTCTCAATAAACTGATCGTACCACGTCTCTGGCAAGTCGTCCTTCCTCGATCTCTGGGATGGAGCATCTACTTCCGGATCACTGTATCTTGGGCCAACACCAAAAGTCGCTTTAGATTGAGATTGCATACCCTGTCATACACCAAGTGGCAGTTTATGGCTTATCCGAGGTCCAATCCAAAGACGTCCGCAGAAGGACAAACGAGAAGCAACTTGCTAAACACACAAGCTTTTAATGGCAACATTCACGTTGAAAACAAAGGAAATAACATGCCTCAGATTACACCTTTCAAGAGTAAATCAGCCAAAGCCAAATCCAACAACTCTTCTAGAATACGGAAAAGTAAATAATCCTCGCCCAAGAATTTAAAGGAATGTAATCGAATCAAACTATCAAAGTGTTCCGAGCCTGTCGAGGATTAACTATGGACAAGCAACCCCACAACCCTATCACACTGCAGGGACTTCAATCCAACTCAACTTCAGGGGATCAAAATGGAATACTCCAAATTCACAAAGACGATAACTCTAGCAAAATCAAATCTTTGCTTAAATCAAATGATCGATCAATTTAGGCTATGATACCTTCGACGACGTCGAACTGGACGCGTTAAAACCTTCTCGGTGAGGAGCGCCATCCTGCGAAGCACTGTCGAGCGGGAAGTACAAATCATCGCCGTGCAGCTGCAAATCTACGGCATCTCCAATTCGCCAAAAACGAAGTGAAGGAAAAGGTGAGTTGAAATCAACAAGAAGCAAACGAACTTCGATCGAAAGGAGTAGAATCACGTAGACGCACAAGTAGGATTGAGCTTCGAGACGGCCACGGAGGAGGAAGAAGAAGAGGCTTTCGCCGCGGCCGCTGAGGAAGGAGAACGGAGGAATAGGGAGATGCTGGCCTTGTCGAACAGGAGGGCGCGAGCCCTGAGCTGGAGGTGGAGCTGAGCCCTAGACTTGGAGTCGTCGGCTCGCATGAAGGAGTCCCATGAGGCAGGGGAGGTAAGGAAGGGAGCGAAGCTCCGGTAGCCGGATTCGCCGAGCCATGTCCGCCACACGCCCAAGCTCTCCAGCCTCCTCGCCAGCTCGTAGCCGCGACCGTCCTCCCCCAAGAGCGCCATCTCTTTCCCCTTCAGAAGACGGTCGGAGCGGAGTCGGAGGACAAGGAGGAAGGCGTCGTGTTGCAGGAACCGTCTCTTAGCCCAGCCGCCAAAACTTGCCCAATGGGCTCGGGTCCTGGGTTCAAATCCTCTCCTGGGTTCGATATCACAAGCCATTGCCTCAGTAATGACCGGTGACCAAAAGCCCATGAGGCCCAAACACAAAGTATAAAAAATAAAAATAAATATATAAAAAAGAACAACCCTATCATTCGGAAAGAGAGTGGAAAGAACTTGTCATGAGAATTCCATGAAATAAAATGCAAGGACACAATAGCATTTTCTTTTAGGGATGGGTGCAAAAACATGACTTAAAATATCGGTTGTCAGCCAATTGAGAAATTTAAATTTTCAATTTGGTCAATTGAGGACATAAAATTTTTTACGGGTTATGATTGAATTACGAGATTGTCATCCAAAAGGAATTCAGACATCGGAAAGAGCATGCACAAATGTTCCACGTCAAATTTTCATTGCCCGAATTCCACTAATATACAGCTAAAACGAACTTCCCCTCCATTGGCTACGTTGTCCTCCGAAACCTATGTTGGACATTTTCGTTTCTGATGTTAATAAATTTCCGTTCAGTTAATGAAATTTTAGTATTTTCGAATTTTTTTAATAAAAAAAAAATTCCACCAACGGATAGCTGAAAAGTGAAGTCATGTTTCTGCACTTACCGCCTTTTTCTTTCGTTTCGAAAGCGTCGTTAGAGTCGCGAAAGTTGTCGACTTCACAATTTGGCCCAAGCACGTGGCTCGCTCGTGCCATATGATGTTCTCTTTTAACTCCGATTGTAGTCAATACATCGTTTGAGAGAGGAACAAGCACAACCCACCAATTCCATTTCATCTCCATAGTTGACTACACAATAATCACTTTAGCTAGGTGCATGATTACTTTTGTTAGCAATATTAAGATAGTTTGTTTATTTTGCACTTCTGTCAAGATTATACGTATATCTGCTTTGATATTGCATATCCTTGATTGATTATATTTGACACTATCTTTATGTTATTTCCTTAGATACACCTCTAATAAAGTCTCTAAATAGACTCTCCATATGCTTTTTGCAATATATCGAAATATACATAATTTTTCCAACATTTAATTTCAACTTGGTATCAAAGCTACCGATTCTATGGAAACCTAGTGCATTGGGTGCACATCACAACCCATGTGCCCATAGCAAAATAAATCCACCTCCACCTCTCAACAATGTTCTTAGAGTGCTTCGTTCCTTTCTAAGTAAGCGCCACGGTGGTCATGGTACGATGTCGGCCACACGCTTGTCATAGCAAAATAAATCCACCTCCACCTCTCAACCCATGTGCCCATAGCAAAATCTTTTTTTTTTAAACATCGTTGCCTTGTCGAGCATTTTTTACCAAGGTGACTCTTCTTTAAATGCCAGCCGTACAGGCCACATCGCTTAATGACTATTTTTCAAGTCAACTATATAGACTGCTTGATGCTACGATACCAGCCGAATAGGTCGCTTGCTATTTTCCCTCCTATTCTCAACATTTTGCATGTCATTTCGAGAAATCAACCCTATCACCAGACTTGTCGCCATCAGACAATCAATATATTGAAATCTCATCATCAACAGAATCCTAAATCCATCGCGCCCGACATTATACAGTGCCAATTTCGACAATTTTCGCCATCTGATTTCATAATGATGAAAGATATTTTTTTTTTTGACATTGTTCATATTGTTTTTCAAACTCAAGTTGATTCAACTTACCTTGCGTTTGAGGAGAATGTTAGCAATATTAAGATATTTTATTTATTCCGCACATCTATCGGGATTATATATACGTCTCCTTTGATATTGCATATCCTTAATTGATTATATTCGACATTGTCTTTACGTTATTTTCTTAGATAGTCCTCTAATAAAGCCTACAAATGGTCTCTCCATGTACTCTTTCCAATATATCGAAATATACGGAATTTCTTCAATTTTTAATTTCAACTAATTTCATGACTTCTAACACGAAAGCTTTTTACTAAGTATCGAAAGCATCCCGTTCAAAATAATGTGCACCTTGATCTTGCTTGTCTAGGGTGTTGTGATTTCTTACTCCAGTGATACGTTTGCATCACGAAAAATTTGAATAAGGCGGGATTGGAATATTTTTTTTTTCTATGGGAATAAAATAGAGCAATTATAAAGACGAAATAGCTATCCTTTAGTTTGGTTTGCAGAATGAAATAGTCATTTCAATACTATACCATTATATCATGGAGAGTAAGTTAGAATTTTGGGATTAGTAAGGAACTCTCGTAATATCCGTTGACGATAGATAGCCGAAACCTGATCTCTCTTATTGTTATCTTTTAAAACATTAATGAAAGAATATTGCAATTTATAGATAATTAATATTTTTTTAATTCTTACTAGTGATATATGTCCTTAAATAAAAAAAGGAAATTATTATTAAGAGCATAAAACATCTCGAGTTTATTAAATTAAATAATATGTAGTTCTTCAATTATTATAATGAGAACATTTGTGATTGTAACACTTTGTTCATAACAATAATTTTTCTAGTTTTTAACAGTGAATGTAATCTAATAACAATTGATCTAATTACTATTTCATTGTAATATTGTAGTTGCCATTTAATAATTGGATAATTGCATTTATAACCATTGTTTAGGTACGATAATCTGAACATTCGTAATAACAAGACTAGATAATTAGAGGGTAGGTGCTAAAGAGAAGCTGGAGGACATTTAAGGACGGATGAAGATCATTATGGTACGGTCTTTTTACTAATTGGGCGCCCACAAGCTTGAAACTATCAAAATATCAACTACTATTATGGTACGGCCTTTCTACCATGCAACTGTCACGAACTGAGAGTCGATCAACTAATCTCACGATCCATGCGGTCTTAGGATTCAATCCCAAGTCAGCCTTCACGATCACTCTTGCTCGCTTGAGGGTCGGGTTAAGAGAACCGAACCGAAAGACACGATATTGCACGAGAGGGTAGAGAGAATTCTGCTTGTATTATGTATGGCTTCTTGCCTACTTACAAGTGTTGGGGGATGACCCCTTTTATACACGCTCAAGAGAGCTTCATCCCGAGTGAGGTCAGTATCATCATCACCCGACCAGACACATTTACTACCCAATATAGTTACTACTCGACCAGACACAATTACTATCCGACCATGCATTAACTACCCGACACATTGACTCACGGAAGGGACCTGCATCATCATTCATGCTGGAGAAATCTCCTTTATTCGGGTACCCGGTCGTCTTGGGGGATGCATGACCGGTTCGGGCTGTATTAGGCTTTCCTTCCTCATCCCCGCACGATCCATGGACTGGTCCGTGGGTCGTCTCATTCATCGGGCCGTGATACAACAATCATACTTTATATTTAAAACATAGAGGATTGATTCGAATAATTTCACCATTCAGACACAAGACGAGCCATTGCATCCTTCTTTCACATGTGTGTGTGTGGAAGAGTGGAAAGGGACGATCAGCGTTTGCGACTTCCTCCCGAGAGTTATCGTAGAAGTTTCATATCCCTAATGATTTGAGCCGTAACTACTGCTAATTTCAAGGGAGCCCGTCATTGCCTCTCTCCACCATGGTACCAGTGGGAGCAGAGTCGACGTTGTCCTACGCCATGGCGTAACAAAAACCTACGTCAACAAGTGAACCCAAGACTTTCACGAGGCCAAGGAGCGACTAGGAGAACCATTGCAAAGGTTGTTGCACATGAATTTCTTGATCTAGATATCCACGCAAAGAACCACTCCTGATACATATTTTATCGATTGTGGTGATTTACTCCTAAATCTGTTGACGATTTGCTGATCTAGTCCTAAACAATTTAATTGTGTCAATTTAGTCATAAATATTTTGATAATTTGCTAGTTTCATCATAAACCTTTAGACGATTTGCCCATATAGTCATTATAGTTAACTATCCAAATAATAGCTTTACAGTTAAATTGACAAATCTTTAAAAGGTTTAAGGCTTAAGTAACACAACTGAAAGGTTTATGACTAAATTGACAAATCATCAAAAAGTTTAGGACTAAATTGATCTAATTAAAAGATTTAAAATTGAATTGACCGTCCTATAGTAAGTTTACGAATTTTTAGATAGTTATCTAAGTTTGTGAAATAGGCCAATGAAAAGTTGTAGTAAGAGTGAAGATAGCTCAAATCATTACAAGCTTGACCATATTGGACTCGATGTATCCTCAATAATCAACATGCACTTTGCACAATGTTTGTTAACTAGGGGTACTAAGCCGATAAGTCGGTTAACAGACATCAACTTATTGCGCACAATAAATATTTAAGATTATATAATAGAAAAACCAATATAAAAACAACAATATGGAAATTTGAAAAAACTCCTATTTCCCCGAACATTGAAGTTTTTTTGGGGCTAGCGTTTTCTTATCCCATTGACAAAGAGGGACAATAATAATTGCACTGTCCCCTGCGATTGCCCATTCACATGCTTGTCATGAATGCATACCTGTTCGTACATTTATAGTACTAATTGATTGATTTCCATCTTCGGAAAAAGTTAGGCGCGCATGACAATAATTTTGTTCCGAAAATTTACTTCTTGTCAAATGTTAATATTTTTACTCCTTAATAGGTGTATTTTTTTTTTACTTTAACAAGTGGCTTTAAAATTGCTTCTAGAGCAAAAAATACTCTAAAAATAAAAAAAATAAAATTGCGTAACCAAATAAATTTCTGCTCCAGAAATTATGTTACCAAACGAATTCATGCTCTAAAATTATTGTCATGCGCGCCCTTCGTAGCATAAATATTGGAGATCTTTTCACATGGTTAATCACAAAGTAATGTGATAATGTCTACTTTTTGTTCAAATTTGATTATAACATAAATTAAAATGGGAACATTTTACCTCAGTAGAGCTATATGAATTGATTTTTAATGTCTCTTTTATTGCTAAAGCATCATAAATTTGGCTGGCAATCGTTTGGGAAGCAACACGACAAATGATAGTTGTGTCGGCAGCGTCCCCTGCTGTTTGAAGGCTTCTTCTGCCTCCCAACATTTAAGTCATTTTTTATATTTCTTTTAACGTAAGTCATTTTTATATTTAAAATGCCCATAATTATAGTTATCATCTATATATTTCCGACCAAAAAAATCTATATATTTACGGTCAATTACAATGTGTGTATAATATGTTAGAATCAGTGCATAATAACACAAAGTAAAGCATAAAAGTAGCGAGAAATAGAAATCGAGACACGAATTAGGACTACATTCAGCAGAGGATTACACTATAACTAGCATATTGCACCTCTCATTACATCACTCGATTACAAAAGGAAAAGAGTATATATAGTAGCAGTTATTCATGATCTTAAGTCCAAATATTAATGAAAAAATATGAGTTTAAATCGTAAAAGCTCTTTAGTGTCTAAGGGGCACATCGAGATGGCTCCCTTGAACCCTTGCATACTTAACGTGAAGCGGGACCCATGTGCTTTTCTATCGTTGGAGAATACAAACCACATCCCAACACACAATAATAATTTACTTTTTCAATTTTTAATTGATCCTTGGATATGAATCACGAGAATGTATATTCTTCCTCGAATCTTTTGCGGAGAGGTAAAGGATTAAATCCTTTTAAGAAAAAAAAAGGTATATATATATGTGTGTGTGTAACATGCACCTTTACCTAAGAAGGGGTAATCAAAAACTCTTTTGAGTATCTGCCGAAAACTCATTTAGCATAATAGTTCTCCTCCCATCCACAACGGGAAATTCCGAGAAATTGAAACCTATACTTTTGAGATAATTGGAACTGCCTTCCCGTAAGCAGGAAAAAAAAATGTGTCATTTCTATTTGCATATGTGAAAGCCACCATTACCGCTCGAATGAACGTGCGGCATCCGACACTTGCCGCCCTCGCATATCGAAACCTCCCTTCTCGCTCACCACGGGCCGGGTGAGAGGCCGGAAGCATACTTCAGGAGCTCCTAATAATTTTCGGGAACGACTGAAAGGTTCCAGCTGACGAGCGGTCGTTAAGCACATTTCATTCGGAACGGCCGATGCGATGCGAATTACAGAGAGCGGGTTTTCGATCGGCCGCTTGACTAGCGGGCCGGGTCCGAGGCACTTGTTAACAAAACTCCGTTCGCCAAATTCCATTTGAATGGCATGTAGCCATGTATGTCATTGGCAAAATGAAGGCTGGTGCTGATCCTCCTCCATGTGGTCGGGAGTCCCCCACCACAAGGAATAATGTGGGGGATGGGAAGTCAGGTGAGGACAACGGTTTCTAACAGCAAAACAAAACCGGTTTCTAAGACCTCTCTACTGACCCACCGACACCGTCCTCATGGTTTATTATGTTAGCCGAAGGGGAGAACATTTTCCCAAAAGGAAGAGAAAAATACAAATTTTTAGTTGGGAAAATACCTCATTTTTCACCCACAAAACCTCCGTTTTCTGAAGCACCAATTTATATCTTGAGTTCTGCCTTTTGAATCCACTTTTTTGCGCATTGATATCGGTTGATCAACGTGGATATATTTTCGAAATCAAAAGATGTGATGCTCGTCCGTTATAGGGACTGTATTTTAAGAGATGATTGGGGATTTTTTTTAAAAAATTTTAGATAATGATCACCACCGAGGCATAAAAGACACGCCACCAGCTAAGGATAAAGTTCGGGATAGGTGAAGTTTACCACCAAAGTGTCGCGACCCTCTAAAAAATTTTAAATTTTAAAGGGGTTAACGGATTATTAGGTTAATTAGATTTGACTAACCTAATGCGGACCCTCCCAAGCCCTACCGAATCGCAACTTTGGTTTTTGTTTAAATGATTTTGAAATTTGGAGTCGCCACTAATCGTTCTTGGTAGGTCGATTAGAAACCTAAATAAATTAGCGGGAGAACTAATTTATTCCTGCGAACCAGAGATTATGAGATCGGGGACTTGGTTACACTAGTTAATTAAAACTAATGCCCTTTCGGTACCTTAATTTCATGGATATCCTAATTCGGCAACTCAGGCTTGGTTTATTCCTAAGGCTCTAGTAGGGTATTCTCTTTTGTGTTTTCACTTTTTAAATAGGATGCATGGATGGTATATATTTTTATTTGTTATATTTTTTTAAGTGTTAAAGATTCCCTGAAGCCGAGAGAGGGAGTGTGTTAACAACTTCTGTGCAGTATTACGACATACTCTTCTTTTGGGTCTGATGATTCAAAAATTAAATTATAGGAAGTACATGACAGTGAATAAACACCTCCAATGGGAGCCCTAGCATTGGCTTGGCTCTTCCCTTTGGGATTTAAGGTACAGGTATTTAAGTTGCAAGTATTTAAACTACTGTAAGTAAAAACCTCCAATAGGAGGCTAATCATTGGCTTGGCTCTTCCCTTTGGCATTTAAGGTATAGGTATTTAAGTTGTAGGTATTTAACTACTGTAAGTAAAAACCTCCAATGGGAGGCTAAGCATTGGCTTGGCTCTTCCCTTTGGGATTTAAGGTACAGGTATTTAAGTTGCAGGTATTTAACTACTGTAAGTAAAAACCTCCAATGGGAGGCTAAGCATTGGCTTGGCTATTCCCTTTGGGATTTAAGATACAAGTATTTAAGTTGCAGGTATTTAACTACTGTAAGTAAAAACCTCCAATGGGAGGCTAAGCATTGGCTTGGCTATTCCCTTTGGGATTTAAGGTACAGGTATTTAAGTTGCAGGTATTTAATTAATGTAAGTAAAAACCTCCAATGGGAGGCTAAGCATTGGCTTGGCTCTTCCCTTTGGGATTTATGGTGCAGATATTTAAATTGCGGATGGACTTTGTCCTCTCCATTCTGGGGTATGAACTCTTTAAAATGAAATACAACGAATTGATTCAACAATTTGAAATTTGTGCGCGCTTGAGGGACTTCTCCAAGCCGATTTTGTGCTTCCATAGGGTTGACCATTGATATAGAGCTGCGGCTTCCTGACATAAAATAGAGTGAAGTGTCAGTATACAAAATATGTGCTAATCTGCACCTAAAACCAGAAGAGTGGAAAGAGTACTTATCTCCCGTTTTTTTGGGAGGGATTTCTATAATTGATTTTCGTTCTCTATGTTCCCAATATAGAGAGTTTCTTTTGAATTAAGAGGGACTTTTAGTCACAGATCAGTTGAGAAATCGGTGGACAGCTTAGGAGCTTGTCTGGGCCGATTTTTGCATCTCTACGAGATTTTTGCTGTTGACATAGAGATATCCTTCTCTTGACATAAAATATGGAAAAAAAAATGGGAGATGGAGAAAGTGTATACAATTTGTGCTAATTTGCGAGTAAAACCATAAATAAATGAATAAATAAAAACACTTAGCTCGAATTTGCTTGCTCGTTGACGAGGATGAACTTTTGATTTATATTGATCGATGAAGGAATTTGTGATGATAAACCCTAGCTTTAAACTCCCATCATCTTCAAAATTCTCTCTCTTTTGGTATTTTCTTTCTCTCAAATTTTTCTTCAATCTCCCAAAACTCTCTCAAATATCCAAAATTTTCTCTCCAAAAAATTTCCCAAACATTTCAAATTTTCTCTCCAAAGAATCCCCCCATCAAACTCACTTCTTCCTCCTTTTATAACTCACTTATCTATCTCCCATTCTAATTTTTCCACTAACTCCATCTTCCATTCTAATTTCTCCACTAACTCTTCTTCATCTCAACTTCTCTTCTCTATCTCTATCTCACATTCTAATCTCCCCACTAACTCTTCTTCATCTTCATCTTCCCTTCTCCATATTTATCTCCCATTCTAAATTCTCCACTAACTCTTCTTCATCTCCATCTTCCCTTCTATTCTTATCTTATTTTCTCCAACCATTCTTCTTCATCTCCTCTTCTCCATCTTCCCTTCTCTATTCTAATTTATCCACTAACTCTTCTTTTTGTTATTTGCAAAATAATCCCTCAAGAGTTAGGTATTTGCACTCTAGTCCCTGAATTTTAAGTATTTACAATTTAGTCCTTGAAAAAATATATTTCTTTAAGTCCAAATCTCCTCACAATTTTTGACACACCAAAATTTACCACATGTCAAATTTAAGCTCATTTCTTGCCACTGAAAATAATGTAGAATTTAATTAAAGCCCTTTTGCAAAATTGAGTCATTCTGGGTATAATTGAGCCAAGATGAAAATTTAAAATATTAGAAGACAATGTCACAACTCATAAAAAGTGAAAATTAAAAATAATTTGACTCAAATTAAATTTTTTTAGGCCCGATTCGAGATTATACTCGTGAAGGAACATGTGACTCGAATTGGATTTTTCTGAATTTGCGATGGCCAATATGAAAATAGATTTAAAATAAAAATATTAACTATCTTTGTGTATTTTTTTGGCCTCAAATGTTATTTTTCCAAAATTTCAAGTATTTTTGTATTTTTTTAAAAAAATTAATATATATAATATGAAAATTTATTTTTGTTCAAAAATGGTTGCCTAGGCTTGGCCAAGGCTTTCAAAGTTGATTTTGCAATTTTCTCATTTTTTCTTTATTTTTCATGAATTTTCGAAAATAAAAATACTAAAAAATACTGAAAATATGAAAAATCATTTTTTGGTCAAAATTAGTTCTCTAGGCTTGGCCAAGGTCCCCAAAGTTAATTTTTCAATTTTATGAATTTTTATGGATTTTTCAAAAAATAAAAATGCCGAAAAATACTGAAAATTTTTAAAAGAGAAAAGATGATTAAAAATCAGGTGTCAACACAAAGGAACACCACCAGCCAAGGATAAAAGATTTTGGATAGATGAAATTTGCCACCTAGTGATAAGCCATCCGCCAAGAATAAAGGACTTCGGAACAGGAGAAATTCATCATCAAGGACTAAAGAAAACCCACTAGTCAAGGATAAAGTTTTTTTTTAATTACGAAATAAATTTAGATAAAGAATCGAAATGATAAGTTCACTTCCTTGAGGAAAATCTCACGTACAAAAGGTCTGCTCGCATCGCCTATAAAGAGCTTAAATATGTTTTAACCTGCACGTCTAAGATTTTGGTTGCCAAATTGGATCGGAGAAAATTGTTGTCCATACATAAAAAGTTAGTCATTTATAGAAATGTTAAAATTAGAGGGATAGGAAAAAAAAAAGGATTTCACGATGTAGAATCATCCAATTCGACACGAAGCAAAGGGTCACGGGCTAACATGCCTCGTCGGCAGCTTGACGGGATGGTACAGACCAATATGTTCGAGCTTTCTCTTATATTATATTTTCTATTTATAGATGATTTTCCTAACCTTCATAAAAGCAACAAAAAAAAAAGAAAAAATGCTTTTCTGACAGTATTATCAAGAACGGTACAATTTTAACCGTAGATCAATACACCATCACCTTGTGTTTTGCATTAAGCATTCACTAATTGGAAGATCATATGGTTTGAAATAACTAACAGTACTGTCAAATTATCGCGCTCGCATTTTAAAAAAAAAATTGATGGAGATTCTTGTTAAACTTAAAAGAGCATAATCTGACTTAAGAGAAGATAAGGAAAACGGTCTGAATATTCAATTTTCAGCAGGTTCAAGTCCCGACAATATGTTTTCAATTTTTTTTTTATTTTCATCGCATTTTTAATTTTTTTTATTTTTCTTCAATTTTTTTAATCACCGGCTACAATTATAAAAAAAAATTTGGAAAAAAGTAACAAAGAATTTATACAAGTTCAAAAAGTATTAGAGCATTATAAAAAAAAAAGTTCTCCAAAAAAGCGTTAACCGTACCATGTAGGATTATCGGCATCCACATTAACGAGTTTTCAGCCAAATTTGGCTAGATTGACTAAATTGGCAAAATCTCGAAAAGGTTTAGGACTCAATTGGCACAATTAAAAAGTTTAGGAAGAAATCGGCGAAGATGTAATAGGTTTTAAGACATTTTGGACAATTTTTCCACCTCAATAAGCAAGCGATTGTAACTATATCGTGGCATGGGTCGTCTTTAGTCGATGTTGCTTTCTCACTAGCAGCAAACGAGCGCATTGGTGTGTGCCAGCTTGAGAATTATTCAAGTGCCAGCATGTGCTTACGAGGGTCCGATACAAGACAAGTCGTTCATATGATGGAATGGAAGGCAAGAATGCATGCGTGCGATTGCATGACGTTGCTGCGGATGATGGAGAAAGCGAGCAACACAGAGCATCGCTTAGAAAACTGTCGGTGCGAAGCTAAAGATGGAGCAAACATGTTTGGTCTTCAACCCGAAGGACTATGAGCTCTCCCTATTACAACACCCTTGTTGCTAGGGCTGGTACATGTTGGTCTTCCCCGAACAAAACCCCTGTTCTTTTCCCCCCAAAAAATTAGGTAATTAGAGGGCACAATTGTCCAAAAAAAGTCTTGAATTATCGTACGGCGGCCGATTCAGTCCCAAACTTTTCAATTGTACCAACTTAATCCTGAACAACTATGTCAATTTATTCATAAACACTGTGAAGTATTACCAATTTAGTCCCAAACCCATTATTTGAACAATTGACCTAGAAGACTAGATTGAGAAATTGTCAAAAGTTTTACATCATCAAAAGATGTTGGATTAAATTAGCGAAATTGAAAGATTTAGAGCTGACCTCCATACGATATGTGTTGGGTTTTTTTTGGATAATTCTCCCGTAATTAGGGGAGAGAGAGAGAGAGGGTATTGGGACCTTGAATTAAGAAATCATTCAACAATCTGGGGACCAAACACGATGCCCTAGTGACGCACTTTTTGCATACCTTGTTTCCTTTTATAAATCCATCAAGCCTCATCTTTACATTCCTGGAACCAGCCATCACTTTAATCCCCTCTAGCCAGGACTAGCGATAAGAGTCTATGGCAATTCATCCATGCCTTCCGCTCCTCCTAATGCACATTGTTCTGGCTCCTCGTGCATTCGCTTCTGCATCCCCAGTTGAAGATCCTGAGCTAGTTGTACAAGAAGTAAATGAGTAAGTAGTACTCCCCCCAAAATTGACCTTCATTATCACAACTTGATTGCTCTCCATATGCTGTATCTTATGTTCTTCCACAGGAGCATCCTCAACGCATCGAGACGGAACCTCGGCTTCCTCTCCTGCGGGACGGGCAACCCGATCGACGACTGCTGGCGTTGCGACCCCGACTGGGAGAAGAACCGCCGGCGGCTCGCCGACTGCGGCATTGGGTTCGGCAAGCACGCCATCGGGGGCCGGGATGGCAAGACCTACGTGGTCACGGACCCGGGCGACGACGACCCCGTGGACCCCAAGCCCGGGACGCTGAGGCACGCCGCGATCCAGGACGAGCCCCTGTGGATCGTGTTCGCCCGGGACATGGTGATAAGGCTCAAGGAGGAGCTGATCATGAACTCGTTCAAGACCATCGACGGCCGGGGCGCGAGCGTGCACGTCGCGGGCGGGCCGTGCATCACCATGCAGTACGTGACCAACATCATCATCCACGGCCTCAACATACACGACTGCAAGCAGGGAGGGAACGCGTACGTGAGGGACTCGCCCGGTCACTACGGATGGAGGACCGTGTCGGACGGCGACGGGGTGTCCGTGTTCGGAGGGAGCCACATCTGGGTGGACCACTGCTCCCTCTCCAATTGCCACGACGGGCTGATCGACGCCATCCATGGATCCACGGCCATCACTCTCTCCAACAACTACTTCACTCACCACGACAAGGTCATGCTCTTAGGGCACAGCGACACCGCCGCCCACGACAAGAACATGCAAGTGACCATTGCTTTCAACCACTTTGGGGAGGGGCTTGTCCAAAGGATGCCCAGGTAATTATTCAACCATTTTTCCTGAAAAAATAACTCGAATTTATTCCTTTTTATTGATTACTTTTTTATTTTATTTTATTTTTGCAGATGTAGGCATGGGTATTTCCATGTGGTGAACAATGACTACACCCATTGGGAAATGTACGCAATTGGTGGCAGTGCGGCACCCACGATCAATAGCCAGGGCAACAGATTCGTTGCTCCAAACGACGTCTTCAACAAGGAGGTGAGGCGATTGCTCTTCATTGCTTCTTTAAAATTGCGACGTGTGCACTTACAAATTCAAATTTTTCCCGAGCGATCTCGGTATTTTTTGAATTCGCGCTACATCGAGACGTGGTGCGATCAAAGGTTCGTAATCCCATGTGAATTGACGCGGCTAAGCGTTCGGAATTGGCCTCCTTTTCAGGTGACTAAGCACGAGGATGCGCCGCAGAGCGAGTGGAAGCACTGGAACTGGAGGTCCGAGGGGGATCTGATGATGAACGGGGCTTTCTTCACGGCCTCGGGCGCCGGCGCGTCCTCGAGCTACGCGAGAGCCTCGAGCCTGGGCGCGAGGCCGTCGTCTCGGGTGGGCTCCATCACGGCGAGCGCGGGGGCGCTCGGCTGCAGGAAGGGCAAGCGTTGCTGATCAGTTAATCCATGGAGGGGGAACCGACGGTTACTCTAAACCCGACCTATGTTTTCTCTTATGTGGTGGGAATTCCGGTTGCATATTCAAGACTAAATTGCACCAGACACAACTGAACATATCGCGACGCATTAGTGGGAAAATGTCTCGTTGATCGATGGGCGGCATTCCGATCATTCAAATCGTCCACCGGACCCAAACGATTTCCTCGCTCAGACCGGTTCATTTTCAATAAGAAAGAGATTCGAATCCTCTTCATGTGAATGACCGGGGAATCTAAGTGTGCCCAACTGAGAAGGCCCTCACGAACAATCTCGAAAACTTGAAAGTTGACGGAATTCAGTTCTAAACCTTTTAATTTTATCAATTATGTCATGAATTTCTTTTTTACTCTTTGCCAACTGTGCAATGCAGCCAATGTTTTCCGGAAAGTGCTGACGTAGACGTCGATTGTTTTACGTGGCATTGCCGACACTAACGTAGATAATTTTTAAATCCATTTTTTTGGATTGTTTTTATTTTTTTTTCTTTGAGGATAAGTGTATTGGAAATCTCAAACTGGTCGTGAAAACGCCATTGATTTCTAAAAATTTCAGAAAGTACAATCAAGTCCTAAAATTTAATACGAAGGTGAAATTGTGGCCTAAAACTTTCAAAAAATGCTATTAAGTTTTGAAACTTGTCTTGAAAATGCGATCGAATCCTAAAAATTTTAAAAAGTATAATCAATATAAGGACTTGATTGGACTAATTTGACAAGTTTTAGAAGTGGTTTGCACTTTTTAAAAGTTTTAGCACTCACTTGCACTTTTCTTATAAGTTTTAGGACTCAATTGCATTTCGTAACAAATTTTATATGGCGCATGAAAAGGACAAAAAAAAAAAACAGGAAAAGAAATAATAAAATATTATCAAAAATTATCATCGCCAGTGCTGATCGTGCCACATAAGATGATCGGCGTCCACATTGGCAAATCCAAGACAAAATTGATCCGATAGACTCAATTGGCAAAATGTGAAAAAAAAAATTTAACATAGAATTGCAAAAGGACAATAAGTTTAGGGCCTTCTTGGACAATTCTCCTTACTTTTACCTCGTTTTAAAACATGCCAAAAGCCTATGATTGGGCAGCATATTGATGGCAGAACAGGATGGGTTAAAGGCCAATGGAGTACCATGACCGATCCGTGATCAAATAATTTGATCAAATAATGTGATCAAACGGGGACAAAATTTGTTTTTCCTTTGGATCTTTTCCGAATGCCATTATTGAAGTAACATGCTCGTCCATTCCATACGACAGAGGACAATGCTTGCTTGCTTGCTTGTTCTCTCAGCTTCCATTTATCAAAAACCTCTTCCTTGTCTCCGACAAGGACAGATCTTGCCATGAATGACCGCCAATCCACCTCCTACCACCACCACCGCACGTCTTATTCCATAAACAGCAAATGCAGCGTCGGCAGACATTGGAAATCCTCTTCTGTCCAGGAAAAAGGGACAGTCGGTTTTCTTGGAAATGCGTATAGTTGGTTATATCCGATAACACGGATCAAGAGGCCAAAATCCTTTGAAGTGATGAATTCCTGAAATTTGAAGGGCATGGAAGACAAAGAAATTGTTGAAGTTATCATCTTTTTTTTTTAATCTAGTATCAACCCATTTGATATTAGAAAAGATCTGAGATTTGGCACAATCGATGCTGACGTAAATATTTTTTATAATATTAAAAAAATATTTTTTTTTGAATTGTTTTTTCTTTTTTTCTTTTCTTTTCTTTTTCTTTTCTATGCTTTACTTCTATTCTTTCTTCTTCTTCTTTTGGCTATGGGCCGCAAGGGAGTCACGGCCCTCGCTGACTCTGGACTAGGGCGCAATGCGCTATCCACTTTAGAATTGAATTGATCCAATTAAATGGCTTATAACTAAATTGGCACCAATCTAATATATTTTTTGAGTTTTTTAGTATTTTTGCCACCTCAATTGAGATTCCACCCAAAAAAAAAAAAATTGGGATAAATTCTTTTACCCCCAATCCAACTTCAAGATGTCTGTGCCGTGAATTTGTTCTAAATAAGTGATCTATGTCTAATTGGTACCACGAAACGAGTGCTCGGATGTACGGCAACCGTCCCTTGCACACAATAAGAAGGGAACCTTTGGAGGTATTTAGATGATGAAGTCTTTATTTAAATCTATTGACTAAATTGACTTTGGTACAATAGATTTAAAACTATTTAGATAATTATCATGATCTCAACATATTACATTATTGAACGACAAGAACACCCGCTATTGAGATCATCTGAAGGCCCAAAGTCATGATGCCATGCTATTAAGCTGAATAAAAAGGACTAGATCTACTAGATATCTCTAGCAATAAATGGAAGCTAAGTGTTCTTTTTTTAGTTTTAGATGCAAATGAGCATAGAATTTTTACACTAGCTTTCACCATATTTTTTTGTCGGGCAACAGCTTCGTATCAGTGGCAAATGATCAATGAAGCAGAAAGACAAAGCAACGCCGAAAATGGCCATCTAGGCTTCGTCACTCGAGGACGACACGAGAGTCGAATCTTCGAAAATTTCATTGCCTAAATGGATTGATTTAAATTTCGACTATGCCTTGTCATATTCGTATTGTAATTTTCTGCATTCATTGCTTAAAAGATCCGAAATCCAGATTGCAGTAAGCTTTGCCTCCTACTTGGTAGTGTAAAGATCTCATATATTCCGTCTTTTGTATTTTAATTTCTGCATTATCAAATCCCAAAATTTGTAGGTTGAGCCATCTACTGGAGGTCATAACACTGTACAGAAGTCGTTAACTCACTCTCTCTTTCCGACTTCAGGGAATTTTAATACTTATCTATATTTATTGCAATTTTGTGCATTTCTCGCTTAAAAGATCCGAATCTCATATTGCGGTAGGCTCTGCCCCATACTTGGTGATGTAAAGATCTATTGTATTCCATCTATTATATTTTAATTTACATTATCAAACCCCAGAATTGGTGGGCCGAGCCACTTGCTGGAAGTTATAACACCGCACAGAAGTCGTTAAATTCATTCCCTCTTTCCAGCTGCAGGGAATTATAGTGCTTATATTTATTTATTGCTTTCTATATTGCAACTTTTTTTTTTGGGAAAAAATCTATATTGCAACTTTTCATTACATTACATTATCGAAATTGTTTGTGAAATGATAGATTTCTGTGACTGTTTTTTATGATATATCTATTACTGAACACGTGCGCATGTCGTGTCCGTATGTCTATGTTCGCATGCTATATTTTCATGTCATGTCCACATCTGTATGTCATATTTGCGTATACATGGTCATTTATGTCATTTAAAATAAATCCATAAAAGAAAATCCTAAAAAAGATTACACCTTTGAACTTCAAGCGAGAATTCATCAAAATTGCCAAATTGAACATTTTCATGAAATTGATACCGAAATGGCATTAATTGAAAAAAAAAATTAATGTAACCAAGTCCCCAAACTCTTTGATCTCTAGTTCGTAGGAATGAAGTATTTCTCTCGAAACTTTATTTAGGTATCTAATTAGTCTACCATAAAATGATTAGTGGCGACTTCAAGTTAAAAAAACTTTGCATGAAAAGAACCTAAGTTGTTATTCGGTAGAACATGGGAGGGTCCGAATTAGGTTAATCAATTAACCTGATAATCCGTTAACCTAAAATTTCAATGATCGAATTTTTTAGGTCGCAACAAGTCAATGACTTGCCCGGGACGTCACCTTTTTATGACCCAAGGATGTCATAATACCACTACTAGAGAGTATTTTATGGGCTATCTCTAGTAATTTTTGCTCATCAACTTTGGAAACATGTTGTGATTTATTGGCATTAGTGTGATGTCTTACTATGCCTTTCTTTATTTAGAATTTATTTAACAATTCAAAGAAAAATCCTATGCGGTTGTCAATCTGTATATGTTTGATCATTTTACCATTCTTTTTTCTGATGACATCAAACGTGTACTTCCGTAGAAGCACCTAGGTTCCTCTCGAGTAGTCATCTACAACCTTTAGCATTAATGTCTCACTCCTTCTCAAAGGAAATCGCGACAGCTTATGAACATCCAAGTAAATTGCTATGCAATTTTGTGGTTTCTCTAGTAATTGTATTAAACTGCACTCCCCCTTTTTTCTCCAAATAACGATACCTGTATACATTCATTTCTTCAACCATGTAATCACACAATTCTCTTTTCTAATCAAAGTGTTTAATTTACTAATCTAGACAATAACATCAAATGTGTACCTCTACAAACACCTAGGGTCCTCTTAAGTAGTCATCTATAACTTTTAGCATAAATGTGGAACTTTTTTTCAAAGGAAATCGTGATAACCTACGAACATCCAAGAAAAACACCATGCTATTTTCAATTTGTATATGTTTGATCATCTTAGCATTCTCTTTTCCGATCAAAGTGCTCAATTGTCTAAACCAAAAAATAACATCAAACGTGTACCTTTGTACAAACACCTAGGTTTCTCTCAAGTAGTCATCAACAATTTTTAGAATAAATATAGCACTCTTTCTCAAAGGAAATCGTGATAACCTACGAACATCCAAGTAAATCACTCTGCAATTTTGTCGTTTCTCTAGTAATTGTATTGAATTACACTCCCCCTTGTTTGTCCAAGTCACAACACATGTATACATTCATTTCTTCAACCACATAATCAAACAATGGATTTTTTTCACTTACCACCTTCAAGCTTCTCTTACTAATGTGCCCAACAATTTAGGCTTGTGAACAGATGCATTTGATATCTCCGTGGCAAAATCTGTCACTTTCTCAACTTGAAGCTTACAAGTCTCTGTGCTTAATTCCTCTCACTATCACCAAGGCAACTCAAACAACCTTTAGAACTCCAACTTATGAAGTATACGAACACACATATAGGGCACTCAAGGAAATCAAGTTCTTCTTCAACTATCGAACACGCCCCTCCTTGTCAACGTCCTCAAGATACCATCATGAATTTTGATTTTAACATCACCAAAACCCACAACATTATTTTCCAACTACGCTCTACCCTTGTTCGTGCATTGATAAGCAGTACACCAAATTCTTCTTTGAGGTAGCATGAAATGAACAACTAAATCCATAATTTATCTGTCAAATGGAAAATCCTCAAGAGTAGACAAAACATAATGAATGATATCCGAATTATAGTCTGCTATAGCCGCAACATTATTTGTCAGCTCTAGTTTCTTTACCATTCTCATTCTTCAACTCAAGATAATCCCTTCAAAGACGACTCATCTTATCATAACTCGAACAGAAATGCTACTAGTCCTAGATTGACTTCATTTGTTGCACTACTCTAACTAATACAAGTATTAGATCATCCTTCATGTTCACCTAGTAAAACAGGAGACAAAGGTTCAGCAAATTCTCTCCTACGAATGTCATCACTTAGAATCAAACTAGGAACCTCATCAAATGCCAAGCTTCTTTACTTAGGTAAATTACTAATAGTATGAACAGTAATATCCCAACTATCAGGTAATAAAAATAGTAGGATCAAAACATGTACATCATTAATCAACTCAATCTCAATTGAACTCAATTGGCTAACTACCACATGGAATTCATTAATATGCTCAATAATCAACATACCTTTGCCCCATATTTAAGTGGAACAAATGTCGTATCAAGTAGACCTTGTGGATTACAATGGGCTTCTTGTAAATGTTCGACGGAGCATTCATTAGCCTCCCGGTGGTTATCTCTTCCGTGATATTAAATGCAACGTTGCAAGACAACATCAGTCGAATAACACCTAATGCATGTCTATCCAAGAAATTCCAAATTTTTTTTATTTATCCACAAATAGAGGTAAGTGCAAATACCTCTAGAATAAATGATGCTCAATCAACATATTCTAGAAACCAAAGTTCGTCCATCAAATCTATCGATTGTTACTTTCTTTCTTCAGCATCTGTTGATTCACATCAACTTAAGACAAGCTTGGCTTTGATACCAATTATTTTGGAAGAGATCGAAAAATAAAATAAACAAAAATGAAGAAATAAACACCTACTCTAAATGGTTCGATCGGTGGGACCTACTTCATAGGGAGAGTAACACACAATTCCACTAGTCAAAGTCAAACAATACATTAAATATTACAACCACACTCGAGTCACTCAAACACTCTCAGTATTTTCAAGCCTTCAATTATGGCTTATAACTCACAATATTTGGCCTCACAATTCCTCTCGAAATGATCTCTCAATCGCATAAAGGAAATCTTACATAAGATTTTAAGATTCAATTGGCTTCAACACTCTCGAATTATTTCACAGTGTAATTCACACAGAAGCAGCCACTTGAATACTCTTCACTACGATGATCCACTTCTTATAGAGGCAAGACTTGGATCTACAACAGGAAACCTACTCAAACTAGGTAACCACGTAAACAAGGAACCTACTTGAATTAAGAAAACGCCCTTTTCGGCTCAAACTCGAAGCCCAGACAGACGAACCTTAGTATCTCGTGCGCTCAAGAGAGAGGAAGAGATCACCACTAGGCACTAGCAATGCAGTGATCTTTGTCAGCCTTCGGTGGTTGTGCAAGTGATGCTATCAGGATTCAGGCATTAGAATCTTCAAGGATACTGGCTTCTCTACCGCCAGTGAAGTACGAGCACAGCATATAAGTTTCGATGCCATCGAATCGATTTGTCTTTATAAGATTCATACCTCATGCATAATGAATTGGAACGTTCTTTTTCTTTGCCTTTTCAAAAGCGTCGTCGGATTAATGATGCAAACAAACTGAGAAAGATGCTAGTGTTTTCCTTACATCACTGCTTCATGTTTCACACGAGGACCATCGGTTGGTTTGCCGTTACCAACATCTTTCCGTACAACCAGATCAAGATCGATCGATGCTGCCGGGAGAAATGTTTGGCAAGAATTAGGTTTGGCACTTCAACCGTTCTTTTCCCAAAAAAAAAATGGAACAAAGGAAACGGATTAAGAGCCGCGGAAAGACCTGGAAACACTTGGCTTTCTGGCTAAAATTAGCTTGGAACCAGAAGAAAGGGGCATCCCATTCATGGCTTTCCTCACAGAGCATGCTTTCACGTCCGCATTGCCCGCTCCATCCTAAGTTAATCGACCCCAACTCTCTTCAAATTGTCCCCCCACCAACGTTATCTCTCTCACCTACCAATTCTGCAGTTGTTTCTCTGTCAAACCTAAGAGAAAACATCTGCACAAAATACCTCTGTGTCCCCTAAAACTTGAGCGAAAACCAGAAGATGGCACGTCAACTTCTTGTCCTCGCCCTAGTGCTTGTCGCCATCCTCGGCTTGGCATCTGCCCAGGCACCAGCCACCTCACCAGATGCTGGCGCCAGCGCGGCGTCATCCCCGGTTGATGACAACACGATCGGAGCCATCGACGATGCTCCCATCAATGGAGAAGATGCTGTCGAGGCCCCTGTAGGCGGGCCCGTCCCAGAAGGAGCTTTCCCGCCCACCCTAGACGGACCGGCCCAAGCACCTTCCGCCGGAAGCGGCGCCGTTGTCAAGGTGTCTGCCATCACAGCGGTCGCAGCCGTCGCAGTGTACTTCTTTTAAGTGACGAGTTACGGTAGCTTCATTAAGAACGTCAAAAGAATATGGTACCTTGTTCATCACGTAAAGATTAAAGAAAGGTGCCCCCTTCTAAGACGACCCTTTTCTATTTCATTTGATTTGTGATTGCTTGTTCATTCCCAGCAAACGTTGATGAAAGCATCAATGTAGTCGCAAAATGAGAGAATTGAACGTATCTTGGGCGTCGATCTAATTAAAAGAGTGCAGCACCTTCAATCAATGTGCTTGTCTGAGCACCAGGTTAGAGCTCGGCTTATGGTTCCATGAGAAGGCGATGCACAGGTTAAAACCAGCTCGATACTCGGTACTTCGTCGCGCTTGACCAAGTTGCGCTTTTCCTTCGCCTCGTTTTTTTCTTTTTTTACATAAAGAACAGAAAATGCGATGACTATCGATGTCAGGATGGGTTTTTTTAGCGATAATAATCTGTCCCAAACACGTTTTGAATGTTCTATCTTTTATTCGAACAAAGGAACTTGTTTCTTTACTAAAGTATCATCCACACATCAATTTGCACCCTCGCTCTCGAAAACCTACGGTTAATCTCCCGTATTTTGGTACTAGATTTCGACTGGCATCTCCCTGCCATGATCATTGTCCGTATATTTACGAGATTATCGAATTGCTCGTCATTCTCTTCGCCCCTTCTTGAAAAGGAAAGCTCTAAAACACTACAATCCCTTCCTCTTTCTTACTCTTCTTCTCTTCCCTGACTGTCTTTAGCTGCCACCATTGCCCGATTCAGCGGTTATTGGCGACACTTACCCAGTCCGAGCCATCATCTCCAGACAGAGCTCATCATGCCCACAAGCTAGCAACCCTGAGATCACAATGGCCGAGAGCTTGCAGCCCTGTGTAGAGCTCCAAATGAATTTGCCCTGCCTACAGGCTCGAGCTATGGCTGAACTTCAAATAGAATTGAAGACCAAGCGCCATGGTCAAGCCTTTCAGAGCTTGCGTGCGAGAGGGGGCGGGGGGATGATGGTGGAGGTTGACGAGGTACTGGTCAGCACAGTGGCAGGAGGTAGCACGTCGATCAGTGGTAATTCGCTTCATCACCAGTCCATCTTCTTCAGCTAAGAGGAGCAATGCATTGGTAATTCACAATTTTCAGCAATCTGCAGACATCCATATCAGATGCTGCGGGAAGCAATTCACATTATCTTATGATCCAACTCTGTTAAAAAAGAATCGAGTTGCAACCTCAAAATGTACGTGACGCTGAAGTAATCGAACAACCAAATGGTAGAACCAAAACAAAACCTTCTATCACTACCCCCCTATTCATCTAACCCGAAACCTAAGATTGCAATTAAGCTTCTTCTCTGTATGTGACGACTGAATGAGAACTATCGGTCAGATCCGGCATGTTGAGACCTCTTGGCAGCAAAATCAGAGCCATCCTAATCTACTATATCCTTAATGAAAGAATGAGTACCAGAAGCACATTCCTTGAAAGTAAGACAGCGCAGTAAACAGGCATGTATTATACACCACCTCCGGACGCAATGGCAAGAGAATGTACTGAGTGTATGGCAGGGTTGGTCTTAGAGCTAAATGGAGGTGCCACAGTTGCAAATGGTCAAGCATTTCTGGGTACTTTTCACCAGGTATGTCAACCAAGTCAAGCTCCTCATCATGTATCAATACATCCCCTTGAAAACTGGATTGGTACGGCAAATGCTTGCCCCATACTCGTCGTACTCTGCTTTCGTATGGCAAGCCTGCAGATATATCAAAACCATTATAACCAAAGAATTCGACAAAAGAAAAAAGGCACTATTTTAGATACTTTCAACAGATTATAGTCACTATTCAAATGAACTACAAGTAATCCCATGTGCAAGGTCCTGAAAGGATAAAGAAATGTTTTTAATTGGTCATTTGTAATCCAAAAAGAAGTTCATCCTCCTCCTAAAATTGCAAATACAATGACAGTCAAAGCTAAATGCGATGCAAGAGAGAACTGCAGGTTTAATCAAAGCTGGATTTAGAAAAAGACAATAGTGCAAGTCGAACCTTCAAAAATAAACAAGATTTTACCACATCAAAAACATAATTAACTGATGAAGCACTGAAGAAACAGTCGATGCATCAACAGTTGACTTTTCTTTTCTTTTTTCTAGAATTGTTCCATCGAACCTGATGCTACCGCATCTATTTTCCTTTTTCCCTTTTTTTTCCCCTTTGAAATTAGAAACCACAGACCAACCAAGAGTTAGGAAGGATTCTACCCCTAGCACAGTCATTCCACGTGACAGCCACTAGAAGTAGCTCTGGTGAAGTGGCACCTACATCAGTAGCTATACTGATACAGGCACGGGTCCATGGGAAAGGGGAGAGAGACGGTGAATGAAGCGACAAAGTTCTTGCTTGAAAGGTACTCAATAGAGGGACCATGACCTAATTATATTGGTCAAGCCTGATGTTACTATAGATCAAAATACGCTCAATACGAGCAAGATGGCCATCCGACCTGTTGACGGTGACGAACAGATGAGACAGAAGAATAACAACATCGACACATGGTAAAGAAAATAGAAGTACTTGCAATTAGTGTGGGCATACAAGAACGGCCAAAAAACAAAGCACAGACTGGAGAAGACACTTCGATCTATCGATGGCAGCTCTATGGATGGCGACACACCTTGAATGACCGACTGCATCCACTGATAACATACAGAGATTGACGGTGACAAAGAAAGCTTAATGAGTTTGCCATTGACTGTATGACAGATTGACAATAAAGTCAATGGCCACACCGACGACTTAAAAACAAGTTAGCGACAAAGTTCAATGGTGGAGGAGAGGGATGATGGGGCAGTGGTGAACGCTGCTGACAATAGATTAGGCACACTTTTTTGTACTCGAGGCAAGAGGAAAACACAAAGCTAGGGTTTTTGTTTTCTCTCTTTCTTTGAGGCTTAGAGAAACAGGGAGAGAAAGAAAAAAAGACTACCTCTTGACTCACTTGAATAAGATTTCAAAGAGCTCTATTTGTAGAGCATAGAAACAGGCTCATATCTGAAACATAAAACCCTAACAAGATTATTTAGCAACCCCACACTTAATTAAAATTTTCCTACCAACTAATCCCGACTTCTGCTAAATATATTTTCACAGATACTATACATGTGTCTATCATTTCAACACTCTGTTGATTTTCTCGAAATTCAGTATTATCAGTCTTCACTATATTGATTATTGAACAACTCAATTTAGTTCTGTAATTAAAATTCGGACTAAAATAATTATTTGCCCTATGCTTTGCAGCATAAGTATTCAAATCCTAAAAATGCAAAGCCAAATTTGAAGTTTTATAAGACAAACCCTTATTCTCCCTTCTACCAAGAATCTTTTGTAAGGCCTTAAGCATTAAGGACATCACACCCAACAACTCCGAGGAAGACCCTATTTAATTACTTTCATCTTCATTCACAATAACACCCTCCCTATGTTAAAGCAATTCTAAATAAGCATCAGCAGTACAATGGTTACAATATTAACTTGATACGGATTCAAAAGAGTACAGATATACATAAGAAGGAAATCTAAACTGTGCAGTATCATATTCTAACTATGAGCATGAACGATATACCTCAAAAAATTCAGGGGTTGATCCAAGTACAGAGCCCCCAAACCAAACTGCAAATTTCTGAATAGGATGGCTAACAACATTTACTTCTACTGGTTGTGCCTGAAGGCAAGATAAAAATGGCAAAGCCATTCAGCTAATCAGTACAACAGGAAATAGGCTTAGTCAGTAGATCTCAAGGAGTAAATACAATCCAGCAAGCTCACTTTTACTTCCCCACCAAGTCGGGCATCAGAAGCAAGAACACGGGCATCCACAATCTTTTTCAAATCCCGCTGTAACCTTCTGTGGAAATCCTTAAACATGGTTGATCCCCCAGACAGCACAATATTCTGCAATCTCACAGAAAGAATTTGACTTGTACGAATGAGGCAACCAACATCCTGGTCAAGTACTACATACAAACAATCCTATAAGCTTCAAATATTTCCATCCACTATTTCCTTGTACATAGAGCTTTACTTCGGTCTTTCAACTATAAAACTAAATCTTACATATGTGTATTTTGATATTCTCAGAAAAGGACAATAAGTTTTCTTGTATTTGCTCTTACTGGTTTGTGCAGAGAACTAAAATAAAACACAGAGCATATAAATATCAATTTCAGAGAGGCAATGAGACTGTTGTAAGCTTATATAAGCATTTGCCAAGATACAAATATAGTTCAGGTCATTTATCATTATTATAGACTAACAATATTGTACCTTGTATAATGCTCTCCTTGTGTCTATCGGCGCAGATTGAATGCATTTGTCAATGACAACAGGCAAAGGGGAAGTAAAGTCAGAGCTGTAGATCTCTGGATTAAAGAATACCTGAAACGGAAACAGATTATTACTATAAGAAAGATGCAGCAACAACTATACAAATTAACAAAGAACACTTTCATATCGAACTTGTATACACACACTTTGAGAGAATGATAATAAGTATGTTATGGATGAGCATCAGGTATATTCTATTTCCTTTAGCTTCAATTCATGAAAGGGTAGCAAGTCTTCCCCCACATCTGGTGATATTGAGTTGTCTGACAAGTAGAAACAAAGGAGGGGAGTGTTTCCAAAACCAGGCAGTTGAATTGGTTGAATTGGCAACAGAGCTTCAGTCTAATCCGATGTCGTACGCTCAGGTAAAAAGATGGATAAAAACATGCTGGGGTATTTGCTCCTGACTTAGAATTTGGAGGAGTATATCCCACCAACTCAGATACATCACTTCTTGAGACTCCAAGGACACATAATAGATATAACTAAAGAACTAGGCGTGCTGTTCCCAGCTGTTGTTCCCCTCCCAAGGGCAGGTCGCAACTCCATCATGTATGATGGAATCATCCAAGATCGCAGTAGCTCTCTTATTCATTACATCGTGAAAAGCCATTCACAGTGTATTCCTGAATAATCTCACTTTTCAGGAAGAGTATTCTTTTTCCAACAAGCCCTTTGTTGAAGTACAAATGGTCTGATTCAAAATCCACATGATTAACTGTGGAACCAACACAACAAGCAAGTCCTACATTTTGTTTCTGTACACCGAGGAGAAAGGGGGTTATTTCCACCAAAAATAAAAAGTGAATTGGAGGCGCATGAGTAATCAACCCAACAACCAATAATTCGAAGTACAGAGCACTGTGCCAGCAAAGCTGCATGGTCTTCCTTATTTGGGCATGTACAACTGATAACGTTGAGTTCACGTGCAATGAACAAGCCGTCCAAGCAGTTGAACAGCGAAACATAGCCTGACAGGTTTAAAGGCTGAACCGGTTTTGAAACCCTTGGAAAGGATAAAGTAAGAGATTTGAGAAGCTAACCTCAGGTCCGAGAAATCGTTCATATCCAATATCACAAGTGTATGGAGCTCCTGTCTTTGGTTTAACACCTTTCCACTGCTTAATATACTTTGCTGGTTCCTTGTCATGCTTATTGTATTCCTGATTCATTACCAAGTTTGAGTCTCATTAGAAGATAGATTCCAATCCTCAAGAGATACCTAGAAAAGGAGAATGAGCATAAATTTTTTACCTTGACAATGTCAGAGCAGGTATAACAATAAGTTTCCTTCACTTTCCTCGCCACTTCAAAGGAATCCTCTGGTGGTACATGTTCCCCTCTTTCCTACATGAAACAATATCCCTCCTCTGGTAAGACTGCTGGACCTTTCATATTCTACCATGTTCAAATGTTAAAACAGTTTCATATTGAATAAAAATCAAAACAAGTCAGGGATGTAACCAACCAAAAGTTTCAGGTCATGACTGGGCTTGAGGATTCATTTGAATGAGTAAATTTACTGGCAACGACTATCAAAAAGAAAATCTATCAAGCAAATGGAGAGATAAAGGAAGTCAAAAGAAGTCTTCTTTTTAGGGATAAGTAGTTTGGGACATTTGAAACAAACAAATGGCCGCATGAGGAATTGAAGGAAAGCTAGCATCATTGTCCATTCAAAGATACCATTGTGCAGGAAGAATGCAATTTACTAGAAAATAGAAAACATTTACGTACAAATAGGGCCCTAGATGAGATAGATTTCAGGAAGGTCACAGAAAATGCTGCTACTTGCCTGAAGTGAAGCAAAAATAATCTCATAAATAAGTTAGTCAGTAACATCATCATGAATGTCAAAGCCATGCACAATTGCAACACAAAACCGAGTATGACAATAAGTTGGGTCCTAAGCTAAGTCTTGGCTAAACCTTGGAAATCTTAAAGCTACAGTTCCTTCCAGATCTTTCCAGGCAATAATTCTCGCTAATATAGTCATTGGCATACTCGGTGATTGGGATTTTTAATGTTGAATCACAAATAATGCATTTGCTCAAACTCTTCTTTGGTGTCAGAACCTATTCCTTCACTTAAGAGAAGGTAGAATAGTGCCACCTATTCTATGACACATGATGCATTGCAAAAATATTATCATCACCATCTTAAATCAAAGTACACTAAGTTATGGTCATTCATGCTCCCATTAAAACCTACAACACAATATTCGCAAGATAGGATTTAAAAACTCAACACCACCTCCACTGATCTTGAACATTTTGGAGCCAAGCCTTTGTTTAGTACTATTAGAATACAAAAGTAATGGAATAATTAAAAATTGTATACATTCGACCCATCGCACAGGATTTGATAACAGCGCATGACCTTAAGTAACCCAAAATAGAAGTCATTTCAATTCAACCAAAGGATGTACTTTATAGACTCCACAACAAGGTTTTGAATAATTGGGCAATTTTTTCAACTTCAGTATTGCCTTCATCAGGACACTCTCCAAGGTTTTAAAAGTTTGATGTGCTTATTTCCTTTGAAAAAATTGCTCAAAACTAAGCTGAAAAAATATGAGGCTTGCAAAGCAAAAGTGCAACTGAAAAAATATGAGGCTTGCAAAGCAAAAGGGCAACTCTTCTCAAGTCATTTGCAAGACAAAGCACATATAATCAGCGATTGTTAGTTAGTGATAGATATGATTGATCAAAGAAGTCTCAAGTTGGATATCTAGAATGTACAGACTCCATTGTTGGTGAAAAGAAACAAAGCTTTTTGTAATAACCCACTAAAGTTAAATGACTAAAACAAACAATTGGTTTTTATGAGGAGATTATTACATGCACTTGTTGTACACTTCTTTTCTCTCACCCACAATTTTGTGAGAGAAGGCGCATACACTATGTGCGCAAACCTCTGGTTTTGTATTTCTGTTGCACCACTCTTTAATTCTTGTCCAGTGACAATTAAAACCTAGAGAATAAACTGTATGAGGCTATAAGTTGGACAAGTGCAAATATTAGGAAAACTCAATCGGCAAGATTTTACTTTCGACAAACCAAAGCCACCTTCCTGGGAAGAAACTTTTGCAATCTAAACATTTCAGATCAGAAGGATATGTGCTGAGGTGACAACTATTCTTATTCAGACAAAGACAAGTAGTACATTGAGAAAGCGAGATTTAAGTATAAGGTACCCGCATGAGCTGTTGAATAAAGAGGGTGACATCTTTTCCAGAAATGGGTATTGACTTAATGCTGCTCCCAATAACATAACCATCAGCCACAGGTACGACATGAGTAGCACCATCTCCAACATCCACTACAACCCCTGTCATCTCACACTAAGAAAAGCTATTGTCATTTTAAAGGAAAAAGAAGAAAAAATAAAAGTACAGAAGATGAATGAAGGGCCTAATCGTTTTTGGCACAGAAAACACAAGGACATCTAGACTATGTTTCGTGCATTCAGAAAATATTGATTCCAATAAACTTTTTTCTTAAGTATTCTTGAGCATTAGAGCTGAATATATAACTTGATTCCCCAGCCAAGATCAACCACACAAATGAGCCAATTATTTATATTTTCAATTACACCTAAAACCATGTAACCAGGCTATTTTTGTTAAGTAGTAAAATAGACAGAAAACATAGAAAAAAGTCAGAACTTCATTCTAATCATTTGAACCATATCAAAACAAACCTCTCCGGTAGCATGAACAAAATAATTCAAAGATTGCAGCAGTAAACACATGTCAATGTCACAATTTCAGCTTAAAATACCAGAGATTGTCCTAGGTGAGGTCCACGAAAGAACCATAAGCCTTAGACATTCTGAAATAAATCTTTCAGGGTGCTAATCACAATGGAACTTCCAAGATGTCATTAAAAAATTTCAAAATATTCCACTGAGACATCACATCATCCTACAGCACCAACCGCATTAAATATAACATCGGCAGATCCTACAACTCTGCCAAAGATACAAATCTATAAAGCGAAATACGTAGCACGCAAACAGGTTATCTTAGATGACTGAACCTTATGATAACTCCAGTCTATACAATTTACTTCTAAGAAGAATGTGTAAAGTACGGTGCAAACCTTGGAAGTGGTGTACCCAGCAGCAAGAGCAAGCACTGGCTGTACCGCAATGTAAAGCCCGGGAACATTGAAAGTTTCAAACATGATCTCGCCTGTGTACTCCCGACTCTCCGGAGCAGTGAGAGGACTCTCCGTAAGCAGGAAGTAGTGATCCTCCGGATCGCACCGCAGGTAATTGAAGATGCAATGCTGCCAAAACCTCTCCATCGCATCCCAATTATCAACCTGCCCGTGCTTGATTGGATAGGTCAGGTTGTAAATGCTACTAGATCGAGATCTAGCATGTGCATCTTCTCCAATGTAGAAGTCGAGATCGGCCATGACCCCCGCGCTGTGCTGCGCTAGCCAATTGCTGCTCTTCGAAGAGCCCCGCGATTGGTTCTGAAACGACTCGTTCACTGCAACCACTGTAGGAACTATGAAGCAGGGCTCTACATTACCAGCGAACCCCATCTTAGTGTACCTGGAGATCGAATTCCACGCGAAAAACCATTAAAACCAACCGAATCAAAGCTGAGGCTCTCTCAGACACTCACCGGCACGGCGTTAACAGCTCAAACGACTAGCCAAACCAAAAAGAAGGAACCCTAACGGAAACGCAATCCACAGTCGGATTGCAGAGAAATGAAGAGGCGGAGGGCGGAATCTCACCCGGTTCCGTTATCGATTACAACGGCGGGGCGAGAGGCGGCGGGGTCCATATGGGAGAACACGGAGGGAGGGGACGGCGACGGAGATGGACCTGCGACCGAGATCCGACGAGAGAGCGCGGGAGGCAAGGGATCATGTTCAGGCGATGCGCTCAGAGAAGCGCCGACGTCGTCGTCGTCCCCGTCGTCGCAGCGGACGGTGAAGACGAGATAGGCTCGGATTGCAGGCGCAAGGAGGAGGAGCAAAACGGCAATTCCCAAACAGAGGCTCCCGAGCCGCTCTCGCGGTCGCGGTCGGCGATTGGTGGAGGAGGAGGTGGAAGCCTTCTCATACGCGACGGGCGCACGAGGGGGGAGGAGGAGGAGGAGAAGTAGGTGAAGTGGAGGCGTCGTCCATCATCGGTTCAGCGCCAGCAGGAGAGAGAAAGAGAGAGATAGAGAGCGAGAATCGATGCTTAACTTGGCAATCAATCAAAATTCAAGAAGAAGACGACGACGACTGCGACGACGAACAGCGAAAAGGACAGAGCACCTGAAAATCGCAGAAGAAAAAGAGTAATTAATTTATGGGAGCAGGAAATCGAGCTCTCCCTCTCGACTCAGACTCAAACTCCGAGCCGCGACTCGACTCGGGACTTTCCGTTTTGTTTCTGCTTTTGGCCGGAGCAGGACTTGCGAGTTGACTCGGTGGGTGGACGTGCGTATACAGTAGTAGGGTGGCCTCTGGGCCGTTCGATAGGGGAGGCGGCTGGACGGTCGTTGGATCCTACCGCACCCCCCCCCGAGGGTGGGACCCGGTTGCCACGTGTCCTCGCCACGGGTCAAAGTACACCTGATCCAGCCCATCCCGAGAGCTTTTGGGCCTATTTGCCCTTTCCTCTATAAACAAAGTCCAGAATCAGAAGGGAAGGGGAAAATCTTTGCCGCAATTGGTTGTGAACGTGAACCGACAGAGACGACGTCGGATACCCAGGAAGGACGATCACAGGGGACTCGAACTGTGGACCGTCAGGCATGGACGCAAGAGAGAATCGGCTCAGTGTTCTCCAGTCCCCCCTTTTCCTACCCTGAAAAAGCATGGGCGCCTTGCGCTCGTAAACCGATAACCATGTTTCGGCTAACTTAGCCTCCTTCGTCCCTCGAGATCGACAAGGGGTAGTACAAGAATATTCGACCTGATCTTAGGCCCTGACTTCGCTCTCCATAGACGAACCTTGCGAAGGAACCTTTACACTTTTGAGGCATTGGATTCTCACCAATGTTTAGGTCGTTTGGTTGCGGAAGAAACCCGTGATGGAAGTGATATGTTCTTATGAGAATATGTCTCAATTTTAAACCCGCCGGACAAAATAGATCTCGATGGAGCGCGTGAAAGCCCTATAGTGACTCACTTGCCATGTTACGTCTTAAAACGTGTCACGACAATGCAATTTTGAGTTTCAAAACTTGCAAAAAAAAGTGCAATTATAACTTGTCAAATTGATACAATTGAATTCTTTCGTTAATTTCGTCCAACTTGATAGAAAGAAAATGCAATGTGACTTCTTTTTAGTACTTTATCTCGCTTACATACCAAGGGTAGGCTCGTACTGTGCAGCACTATCCAGCTCTCGCAACTACCACGTGGTGTACTTTTTTTTCATTTAAGTAAGAGTTGACTTTTGTCCCTATCCGTGTTTTACCCCCCTCAATTTGAACACCGCCTTTTTTTTAGATAAGTACAATAGAAATTCTAAAACTCACTATAAAAGTCCGATTAAATACTAAAATTTTCAAAAAAAAATTGCAATCAAGTCCTAAGAAGATCTGCCAAATTAGTACAATCAAATACTTCTAATTAACTCCATCCAATTTGAATACCGTCTGCATTTTTCGTATGTGACATTAAGGTTAACTAAAACACTAAAATGAAGTCTGTCTAATCCAAATCCCAATATTTACACCAAATCTTAATTAAATCTAGTTAAAAAATCCATGTCAGCATGATAGCATTTTTCATCAATCAAGTTGGACAGAATTAATGAAAGGACTTAATTATATCAATTTGAGAAATTTTAGAATTTGATTATATTTTTTGAAAATTTTAAGACTAAATCGTATTTTCGTAATAAGTTTTAAGATTTTCATTGCACTTATCTCTTTTCTAAAAGTAAAAGTTGCCTTTCGGCCCAACTTTGATCACCCTTTTCTCTCTCATGCAAAGTTTTGTTGATCCAATTTTAGCACACTAGAAAGCTAGTGATACGAACTTCCAAAAATACAATGCAAATCTCGAATCACAAATTTCAATAAAATGAGCGAAATGAACACCAGATAAAAATTTATGACGTTCCCTCAAGAAAACTAACATCAAAGTTATTCTTCAGGCGTTGGAAAGCTTATGACCAAATCTTCGTGATCTCACCATTTGATTAGTGATAATAATGATTTTCCTAGCACATTCAAGATCGGATAGATACTATTGAAAATTGCGATTAATGGTGATCCGATTGTTCGACTTGGTCAAATTAGGTAGTTTTGGAAAGCTCCCACATAGCATAATCTAATTGTGCCAATCGATTCAAATTTTGGCAAGGTTGACCTTCGGTCAATATTTCGTCACACCCTAAAAAAAATTAGGAATAGGGGTCCTTATATGTCATGTTAACCATTGAAATATGGTCAAAAAAATATCTCTCCATTTGATAGGGGTAGTTGGAGCCAACGACTCTCTTAGGTTCCCCCATCTAAGATCTCCAGGGAAAAGGATCAAGGTATACTATCTCCCTTCAACCCTTTGAGCGAAATGCGGCAAACGGTGATAGGAAAGAAAATTCATGGACCATACCTCTACAAATACCAGTTACGGTGGCGTTTGAATCCAACAATATTATTACATAAACAACAAACAAGTATTTGGCTTTTTGGTAGAATCCTCTTTTTCGAAAAGCTAAAACTTAGTCATGCAAGAAGGTGATGTAAAACAATTAGCAAATGCATATATTGAAATGTTCAAGCATTGTAAGAGCAGAAAGCATATCAAATCAAAGAAGATTGGGAGATCTTAAAAAGATGTAAACTGGCTATGCTAATTTTGAAAATCTCTGATCTCTAAATTCACGCATTTCCCTTGATTATTGTGAGATTAGAGAATTCATACGTGTTTTGAAGACTTTTCCTTTTATCAGCATTTTTCCTTAATTTCAGGATTTGATTTTGATTGTTTCCTAAAAGGCACCTCTCTATGAATAGGCGCCGAAGATATTGTAAGACGCATCATTATCATTCAAAATAACATTTATTCTTTGGAATGTTTTTCAAGTATTTCTTCCTCTGCGTCATTTGATATCAAAGCAGGTTTCTCCTATGATGATGATTAATAATGTCAACGTCAATCTCCCCATAGTTGAGGGCTGTGAAAACAAGCCTATTACGCGCGCTAAGTTCAACTAGTTTGCAGAGCAAATTGAATGGAGATTTCAAGAATTACTTGTTGCCATCCAACTTTTGTCCACTAATCCCATACCAGGTACTCTTTCGGCCGAATGTGGTTAGGCTACTCGAGTTCTAGAATAGATATGGAATAGGGAAAATCCCCAACATAAGTGACAAGCCTATGTCGAGGACTCCAAAGAATAGGAGGAGTTCTTGAACAGGCTTGTTCATGGAGGTCGCCGAAATAGGAGATATCAACGAGGTCTCAAGCAATATCAATTGAAAGTTGACCTTCCAACCTTTAACGGCAACTTAAACATCGAAAACTTTTTGGATTGGCTCTGAGAGTTGAGAAATTTTTTGATGCCATGGAGATTGAAGAGGACCGCCAAGTAAAACTTGTGGTGTACAAGTTAAAGGCCTGTGCCTCAACCTAGTGGAAACATACCTAACATCGACAAGAAAAAGCTCCCATCCGAAATCAGATGAAAGAAATGTTGAAGGTTCGATTCCTCCCAATTGATTATAAGCAATTATTATTTCATCAATTCCAGAACCATGAGCAGCTGAGTCGATTAATCCAAACATACACGGAAGAGTTTCTCCAACTCTCTACCCGTAACAACCTGGCTTAGTAGAAGGCACAATGGACCGCTAGGTATATTAATGGCTTGCGACTCAACATCCAAGATCATGTTTCACTACACAATTTTTTCTCTATTAAGGATGCCCAACGAATGGCTTAAAAGATTAGGATGCAACTGGAGAGGACTAGCTCCACTACTCGGACTAACAATTATCTTACCCATGGATCATTTGGAATGGTGCGACAATTAGATGTTCCGAGATCCTCTAACCAAACCAATGATACGAATCGAATTTCAAGGAGTACTGTTGGAATGCCCAAGGAACCGGTCAGTGCAAACAACCGTAATACCAAAATGAATGCCTAGAATCCATACACCATGCCACAACAAGATAGCCAATATAGTTGAGCACGATAACGATGTATACGAAGATAACTGGGTGGATGAAGAAGAAGTGGATGACAAAGAGGGCAAACATGTTAAATGTTTCATTAAGCGACTATTGCTTGCCTCGCGAAGAGGGGACATCTAGCGAAATAGTATTTTTCCATAGCCGATGCGCTATCAAGAGCAAAGTCTACGATGTCATCATCAATAATGCCAGCTATGAGAAGATAGTGTCCAAGGCCTTACTAGACCATTTACAGACAGAATCACATCCCTCTCCTTATACAATTGAGTGAATTCGTAAAGGGATCGAACTCAAGGTAATGCACTTACATCGTTACATATTTCAATTGTAAAGTCCTATAAAGACATCATTACTTGTGATGTGGTGGAGATGGATGCATGCCATGCCTTGCTAGGACAACCATAGTAGTACGATGTTGACATCTCCCGCCGATCTTAAGAGAACACATACTCATTCATGTGGGAAAAGACGAAGATTACTTTGAAGCCAAAAAGTAAATACTCCTCAGGCCCCAAAGAAGCTAAGTGTGGGCATTATGCTAAACATCCATGAACATGAAGGGAAGTACATGATCATGGAGAAAGGTCATCAACAAGATGTTATTCACATTCTCGAGGCTTTTCAGCCCTTATTGAAACCATTCAACAATGTTATACCAAAAGACCTACCTGCGAGATAACCTCCCTTGAGGAATATCCAACACGAGATTTAACTTTCTTCCAATAGCACGCCTCCCTAATTTGCCACACTTTCAAATGAACCTAAAAGAGAATAAGATCTTACAAGATCAAGTGGGAGAACTCCTTCGAAAAGGCTTCTTACACAAGAGCAAGAGCCTTGTGCAATCCCCACACTCCACACATTGAAGAAAGATGGAAGCATGCGTATATATGTCAATAGCTGAGCAATTAATCAGATTACTATCGAGTACCGATTTATAATCCCATGCCTTGAAGACATGCTCGACTAACTTGTTAGATCAAAAGTCTTTACAAAGATTGATCTGCATAGCAAATACCACCACGTTCAAGTCTACCCCAAAAACGAATGGAAGACGGCTTTTATAATAAGTGAAGGATTGTAAGAATGACTTGTCATGTCATTTGGTCTTACCAACGCACCTAGCACCTTCATGCGTTTGATGACTCGGGTCCTCAAAACTTTCATGGGCAAGTTCATGGTAGTCTTCTTCGATGACATCCTCATATATAGTCCAGATGATCGACAACACATGGAGCATCTAAGGGATATCTTATCAGCCTTACAGATGAACCAATTGTATATTAATCTAAAGAAATGTAACTTCATGACAGATTGACTCCTCTTTTTGGGGTACATTATTGGAGTAGAAGACCATCAAGTTGATGAAAAGTAGTTAGTTGCCATTCGCAACTAGCCAACTCCTGAGACCGTTGGGGAGACGCCCAGCTTCCACAGGCTCACAATATTATGCCGACGTTTTATCCGAAATTTTAGTACCATTATAGCCCCGATCACTAAGTGTCTGAAGAAAAGGAAATTTCATTCGGGTAACAAAGTAGAAGCTAGCTTTATTCTCATCAAAGAGAAACTTTTTACGGCACTAGTATTGATGTTCTTGAATTTGAAAAGGTATTCGAATTGGATAGTGTATGTATTAGCGTTATTTTATCTTAAGAAGTTAAGCCTATTGCTTATTTTAGCGAGAAACTTAATGACACCCCTAAGCATTAGTAGCCTTATCTTTGAGAAGGAAAACTTTGCTATAGTACGTGCCATCAAGTATTGATGGCCTTGTCTTTATCAACATCATTTTTTCTTAACACTAACCATATAACACTCAAGTATATCAAGAGTCAAAAGCATCTAAATCGAATGCATGTATCACGAGCCGATCGAATCATCGATCAATCGCCCGTGCGGCCTTAGGAAGAACCTTCCCAAATCAGCCTTTCCCTCGCTCACCTCGCTTGCCTCTCACTCGCCTCACAACTCTTAGAGAGAGAAACTAGAGAGAGAAGCTCTGATTGTATAACTCGTGAGATGAGATGATACAAATGAGGGGGGAGGAGAGCCCCTTATATACAAGTTCTCGTGCGATAATATCCGTAGATCTCCCCTCTAATCTAACGGTAGAGATTAGATCTTGCCTAACCTTACCTAACTGCCATAATTACAACAGTGTACAATTACAGTATTGCCCGCCCCTAGGGTCCTTTTAGAATCATCTAGAATTCTCTAGGAGATTTCTCGACAAGACACGATCCTTTCTTCATTCAGAAAACCTCTTTGGATTAGCCTGTTCGCCCGGATCGTGTCATTCTCCCCCACTTATTCTGGTGACGCCCTCGTCGTGCTCTCAGCAAGGTACGCCTTGACCTGTTTCTGGAACTGCCATAGTGAGTCGGTAAGTTCCCACGTTGCTTCACTCTCGGGGAGTCCCTTCCATTGGATCAAATACTCCTTATTGGGCACGCAATATCTCTTCCATACGACCCGATCCGCCATGATGCAATCGATGTCACGATCATAGGAAGTCTTTGCCCCGATAGGCACTCGTTGCGATTTCCCTCGATCCGGATCCCCTTCATCAAAATGAAATAGCTTAAACATACTTACGTGGAACACCAGATGAATCTTCAATTGGCCGGGAGCTCCAACTTGTAAGCAACATTGCTAATTCGTTGCGTGATGCGGAATGGCCCCTCGTATCGTCGGAGTAGCGCCTTGTGGACACCCTTGTACCTTAGCGGTAGCTTGTATAATACTTGGTCTCCGACTTGATATTCCACATGCATTCGCTTCTGGTCTACCCATTTCTTCGTCCTCTTCGACGCCTTGTGAAGACATGTGCGAGCAAGATCGACTTGCTCGTGCCACTCCTCAGCAACTTTATGCGCGGCTGGGCTACTCCCCTTATGGCCTGACGCAATTGCACTCGGTGTGAGCAGTTGTTGCCCCGTCACTATCTTGAACGGACTCCTCCCGGTTGATTCACTACATTGTAGATTATAGGAGAATTGGGCTAAATCGATCAGCTTCGCCCAATCTCGTTATATCATGCTCACGTAGTGCCTTAGATACACCTCCAACAAGGCGTTCACCCGCTCGATTTGGCCGTCCGTCCGGGGATGAAGACTCATTGAGAAGTTCAGGTCTGTCCCGAGTAGCTTGAACATCTCGGTCTAAAATCTCCCCGTGAACCGAGGGTCACGATCGCTCACGATCGTGCATGGCACACCCCAGTGCTTCACCATATGCTTTAGAAATAGCTTGGTCGTTTCCTCGGCTGAACAATCGTCAGTGCCCGGTACGAATGTCGTGTACTTAGAGAGTCGATCCACCACGACCATCAGCATCCGATACCCTTCGGACTTAGGTAATCCCACGATGAAGTCCATGGAGACGCTCTCCCATGGACATTTTGGAACAGGCAGCGGCTCCAGCAGACCAGCAAGCGACTTCTGCTCCAACTTATCTTGTTGGCAAATCAGGCAAGTTCGAACATACGCTTCCACGTCGTCTCGCAAGTGCAACTAGAAATAATGCTCTTCCACCAATGCCAGTGTGCGGTGGACTCCCAAATGACCAACCCACTTTAAGTCGTGACACTCGCGAAGGACTTCCCTCCTTAAATTCCCATAGAGCGGGACATATAGCCGTTGCCCTTTTGCGTATAACAGGTTGTCCTCACACCAAAATCTTCGGGTCTTGTCCTCCTTCGCATAATGCAAGAGTGCTTGCACCGCTCGATCATCCTTCAGCTCTTCCTTGATCCTTCCAACCAGTGGGCAGTCTGGCCGACTCATGGACGCCAGTTCTGCTCTTCGACTTAGCGCATCCGCTACAACATTAGCCTTCCCTGGCTTGTACTCGAGTACGTAGTCGAATTTCGCTAGGAAATCCTGCCAGCGAGCTTGCTTCGGGCTCAATTTCTTCTGAGTTTGGAAGTAGCTTGTTACCACATTGTCCGTCCTCACGACGAACTTCGATCACAGCAAGTAGTGACGCCAAATGCATAGGCAGTGCACGATGGCAGTCATCTCCTTCTCCTGAACGGTGTACCGCCTTTCGGTCTCGTTCAGCTTTCGTGACTCATAAGCCACGGGATGCCCATCCTGCATAATAACACCTCCAGTCGCAAAATCAGAAGCGTCAGTTTCTACCTCATACGGCCTCGAGCAATCAGGCAGCGCCAAGACCGGCTCCTTCGTCATAGCCTTCTTTAGCCTTTCGAACGCTCCTTGACAGCGCTCCGTCCACTCCCACGGCTTTTCTTTCTTCAGCATATCCGTGAGCGAAGCGGTAATGCTCAAATAGCCCTTAATGAAACGTCAATAATAGTTAGTAAGGCTTATAAAGGACCGAAGTTCGGTTACCTTCATCAGCGGTTCCTATCCTACAATGGACTCAATCTTGGTCGGATCCATACGGACTCGTCCACCTCCCACAATGTGCCCTAAGAATGGCACTTCCTGTTGAGCAAATACGCACTTCTCGCGCTTCACGTACAGCTCATGGTCCCTCAGAACTTGGACAACCTACTTGATATGCTTGATATGTTCCTCGAGCGTCCTGCTGTATATGACTATATCGTCCAGGTATACAACCACAAATTGATCAAGAAATGGTTCTAATACCTTATTCATTAATGTACAGAATGTCGCTGGTGCATTTGTTAAGTCGAACGGCATGACTAAGAACTCGTACAAGCCATACCTCGTAACACAGGCGGTCTTCGATTCATCGCCCTCCGCGATCCGCACCTGATAGTAACCCGACCGAAGATCTAGCTTGGCGAACCATCTCGCTCCTCTAAGTTGGTCGAATAGATCTGCAATGAGAGGGATCGGGTACTTGTTCTTCACCGTCAGCTTGTTCAGCGCCCGGTAATCAATACACATGCGCAGCGATCCATCATGCTTCTTTTGGAATAGGACCGGCGCACCGAACGGAGCCTTCGATGGATGAATATATCCGAAATCAAGCAATCCCTTCAATTGGTTCCTCAATTCTTCAAGTTCTGGAGGCGCCATTCTGTACAGTGCCATTGCAGGCGGTCGAGCGTTTGGAATGAGTGTTGACACCTGATTTTTAATCATGTTTTCTCTTTTAAAATTAATACAAAATCTATATAAATTTGTAAAATTGAAAAATCAATTTTGGGGACCTTGGCCAAGCTTAGGGAATCAATTTTGACCAAAAAATAATTTTTCATATTTTTGGTATTTTTCAGCATTTTTTATTTTCGAAAATTAATAGAAAATCCATAAAAATTGAGAAAATTATAAAATCAACTTTGGAAGCCCTAGCCAAGCCTAGGCAACCATTTTTGAACAAAAAAATAATTTTTCATTTTTTTTGTATTTTTTATGTATATATTTTAAAAAATTAGGAAAATATTTAATAAATAATAGCATTTGAGGCCACAAAAATACGTAAAAATAGTCAATATTTTTCTCTTAAATCCCTTTTCATGTTGACCATCACAAATTTAAAAAAAAATCCAATTCGGGGTCGTGTATTTCTTCACGAGCATAATCTCGAATCGGGCCTAAAAACAATTCAATTTGAGTCAATTTATTTTCATTTTTAGGAGTTGTGACATTATTCTCTAATATTCTAAATTTTCATCTTGGCCCAATTATACTTATAATGACTCAATTTTGCAAAAAGGCTTTAATTAAATTTTGCGGCAAGAAATGAGTTTAAATATGTTATGGGATGAATTTCGACTAAGCATAGGAGAGGTGTGTTGAAAATTTTGAGGAGATTTAGACTTAAAGAAATATTTTTTCAGGGACTAAATTGCAAATACTCAAAATCTCAAGGACTAGAGTGTAAATACCTAACTCTTAAAGGATTATTTTGCAAATAACAAAAAAAAAGAGTTTGTGGAGAAATTAGAATGGAGAAGGGAAGATGGAGAAGAGGAGATGGAGAAGAGAAGATGGAGAATAGGAGATGAAGAAGAATAGATGGAAAAAATAAGATAAGAGAAGGGAAGATGGAGAAGAATGGTTGGAGAAAATAAGATAAGAGAAGGGAAGATGGAGAAAAAGAAGAGTTAGTGGAGAAATTAGAATGGGAGATATATATGGAGAAGGGAAGATGGAGATGGAGAAGAATAGGTGGAGAAATTAGAATGGGAGATAGAGATGAAGAAGGGAAGATGAAGATGAAGAAGAGTTAGTGGAAAAATTAGAATGGGAGATGGAGTTAATGGAGAAATTAGAATGGGAGGTGTCCATTCCGGTCCGTTTTGTTGTACTCTCGACCCACGAGGCTTGGCGACGGGTGTTTGACCGATGTCCATTCCGGTCCATTTTTGTTGTATTCCCAATCATGTCTCTGGTTTTATTTAATTGGTCTGTAATTATTCACCCGACGAGTTGCGGGTTTTATTTTCACTGTCCTTAGTGTAGTTTTACTTTACCTGCTCTCTCTTCACATCTTCATTTGCTTTGGGTGATTTTGCATTCTTTTATAATACATCCAAAATACAAAAAAAATGTAGAAAATCCAAAAAACCAAAAAAAAAATGGAAAATCTGAAAATACAAAAAATGCCATTCATGTGCATCTCATGTAGTATGTCTCATGTATGTTTATTATGTTATCCGTATGTTCGTATAGACATATCGTATTTGTTTGTTCTCGTATGCACGTCACGTACGCGACGTTTGCAAATCCACATTTGTCTGTTATGATATGTTATTAACCCATGCATATTCATTCAAAAAAATCAAAAATTTCAAAATGAGGGTTTTATCCCCTCTTTTTCAAAAATGAGGGCTTTATCCCATGTTTTCAAAATGACGACTTTGCCCTTTATGGGCAAAATCGAAATGTACGTATTTACATACACATATCACTATGCATGTCACATATATATGTCACGTATTTGTATGGTGTATGTATGCATGTTACATATCGTATTCGTGCGTCTTCATACGCATGTCACATACGTATTCGTATTCGTCTATCCCCGCATGCATGTTGTATTCATACGCATGTCACGTACGCATATCATTCGCATGTCCACGTACGTATGTCCTTCGCATGTAACGCACGTATATGTATTCGTCTATCTCGTATGCATATCGTATTCATACACATGTCACGTACGTATGTCGTTCGCATGTCATGTACGTATGTCATTCGGACGTCACGCACGTATTCGTATTCGCATATCTACGTATTCGTATATCATATTCATATGTCCGTATTTGTGTGTCGTATTTGTATGTCAACGTTTGCGTTCATACCCTTTATGCATTTCATTTTAAAGTGAAAACATAAAAAGAACACCTTACCAGGGTCTTAAGAATAAATCAAGTGAGAGTTGCCAAAATAGAATATCCATGGAATTAAGGTACCGAAAGGGCATTAGTTTTAATTAACTAGTGTAACCAAGTCCCCGAACTCATAATCTCTGGTTTGCAGGAGTAATTTAGTTCTCCCGCTAGGTTACTTAGGTTTCTAATCAACCTACCAAAAATGATTAGTGGCGACTCCAAATTCTAAAATCATGTGAAAAAAAATCAAAGTTGCGATTTGGTAGAGCTTGGGAGAGCTCGAACTAGGTTAGTTAATTTAATTAATTAATCTGGTAATTCATTAACCTAAAAATGAATTTTAGGTCGCGACAATGAGCTCGATCCGATGATCCACCTCCCTCATAGGCGGCAGCTTCTTCAGCAGCTCTGGAGGCATTATGTCTTTGAATGCTTTAAGGACTTGAGTTACCTCCTTCGGGATATCGTCCATCCCATCCTTGGGATCTACCTCCTTAAGCACGGCTATAAAAGTCTCCTCGCCCTTCCTAGCCCCCTTGGATAGTTGCATGGCCGAGAGCATCTTGTGATTGCCTCCCAACCTTCTTTGAATTGGAACCACGCATTGCTTCCGTTCACGCAGATACAGTCCGTGAATGGGAGTAATATCGCATCGATCCTGTCAATGAATCCCAATCCCATGACAATATCATAGTCATCTAAAAGGATTACCTCAAGATCCTCCTTGCTCATCTATTGACCAATGTGGATCTCCACGTCTCGAGCTACCCCGCACATGGGTACTTGCTTCGAGTTGACAGTCTTCAGCCAGCCCATCTTCTTCTCAACCTTAAGGTCGAGTTTCTTCACAGCTTCTTCGGAGATGAATAGATCGAAGGCCCTGTATCCACCAGCGCAATAATCATGGTGTTGCCGATCTTCATTTCCACGAACATCATCCCCTTAGGCTTCCCAGCTTTCTCAGACTTGATCGAGCTAAGGACTCGCAAGGATTCGAATCGCGTCTCGTCCTTCTCGGCTTGCTTTTTCTCCTCTTCCTTAGCTTTAATCACTAATGTGATTTGCCCTTTTGCTGAGCAATCGTGTGTAAAGTGCGGTCCGTCGCACAGGAAGCACTTGACTTGGAATCGCCTCTTCTCGTGCTTTCCACTGCTTGAGGCTTCCGTCCTCGCTTTAGATGGAGCAGTCAGTGGCTTGCTATTGCTCGGGCGATGGAATTTCCCATGATCTCCCCCACCGATGCTCTTTTCCCTCGGGTGGAAGTCCGGCTTACTCACTGGAGTCGGCTTGTATTCCACGATAGATTCAACCGCAACCATGGCCGATGCGAGATCCATCGCACCGCAGCACTTGAGCTCCTGCTTCACATACGGCTTGAGACCCCAATGAATTGGTAGTAGGCCTTGGTGTCGCTCATCATCGAAATCTGAAGTAGCAGCTCCGAGAACTTCTTCACATAGTCCTGGACGCTTCCCCTTTGATCCAAGCATCGGAGTTCCTCTCGGGCTTCCTCCTCCGTATACGCCGGGTAGAACTGCTTGCGAAACTCTGCAACGAATGTCTCCCAAGAAGTGATCGGTCCACCACTTCATTCGTCACACCTATGACGCCACCACACTAGTGCGTTTTCGGTAAGATACATAGAAGCAGTACTAACCTTAAGGGTATCATCAGCTATCCCCATTACGTTGAAGTACTGGTTCACGTGCCATAAAAAGTTGTCCACGTTCTTGACCACCCTTGAGCCTTTGAACTCCTTAGGCTTTGGAGCGTTCACTCGTGGAGCAGGTTGCATGGTGATCACCCCGTTCACACGTGCAGCTTCCACTTCAGCAACCTTCACTTTGAGCGCGTCCAGCTCCCCGCGCATAGCCTCAACCAGGGCTCACTAGTCATCGTTCTCCTATCGGAGTTCTTCAGCGGTGCACGTCAAGGTCCCTAGCATCTCACCTCAGAGCTCCCCCATGCCGGATTTCAACTCTTGCACCTCGGCCTCGAGCATCTCCTTCCCGGACATGTCTCCATCAGTGTTTTCGGCTAGATCCCCGACCATGCCTTGGACGTCCGCGAGTGCGATCTCCATCTTCGACACCCGAGTTTCCAAGAGCCCCATTTCATCCCTCGAACTCGATCGAGCACGACTCTTCTTTGCCTTGCTGGCCTTCTCAGCATCACGACCACGTTCGTCTATGGCCTTCTCACCATGGGCAGCGGTTGCCTCAGACACTGGATCCCTCACACCCCTTTAATGAATCTGGCTACGAACTGGACGTTGGCTCTGATACCACTTGTCACGGGCTGATCGAATCATTGATCAATCGTCCGTGTAGCTTTAGGAAGAACCTTCCCAAGTCAGCCTTCCCCTCTCTCGCATCGCTCGTCTCTCACTCGCCTCACAACTCTTAGAGACAGAAACTAGAGAGAGAAGCTCTGATTGTATAACTCGTAAGATGAGATGATACAAATGAGGGGGGAGGAGAGCCTCTTATATACAAGTTCTCGTGCGATAATATCCGTAGATCTCCCTTCTGATCTAACGGTGGAGATTAGATCTTGCCTAACCTTACCTAACTGCCATAATTACAACAGTGTACAATTACAATATTGCCCGCCCCTAGGGTCCTTCTAGAATCCTCTAGAATTCTCTAGGAGATTTCTCGACAAGACACGATCCTTTCTTCGTTCAAAAAACCTCTTCGGATTAGCCTCTTCGCTCGGACCGTGTCACATGCATGTTGGTCTCCTTTTTGGAGCAATTCAACTTCGAGCTTCAACCTAAGCTTGGCTACTCGAATAGACTCCCTGATGCACCTAGTCGTTGTGCTAAAACACTTGTCATCATGAGCAATGACATTGTGAGCTTTGACCACCATTGTTTCCTTTATGACAAGAAGTGTTTTGCGGCAGAGTCTTATGGTGACATGAGCATTCAAGATAAATTCTTGTCTTTTAGTAATAGGATGTACATCCCTCGCAGCTCTTTGCAGGAACAACCTATTCGAGTACTCAATGTTAGCACCCTCAGAAGACATTTTGGAAGAGACAAAACTATTGCCTTGGTTTTAGCCTCAACTAAAGTAAGACATCGGGCGATTTGTGAAAAAGTGCTACATTTGTCAAATTGTCAAAGGCCATGTTAAAACACTAGTCTTTACACCCCTTAACCTAATCCTTCTGGACTGTGGATAGACATTTCTATAGACTTCATATTGGTTCTACCCGGAACCCAATGAGGTGTGGATTCTATTTTTGTGGTGGTAGAAATGTTTACAAAGATAACACGTTTCACTCTTTGCAAAAAGGCTTCTAATGCTTCTCATACGGCAAGCCTATTCTTTCGATGTCATATCCTAAAATCACTATAACATGATATCGAACCATGACATGGTCGTCCCTTTCTCAAAAGGACGCCGCCTCAATTAACCAAAACTCAACATAATATCATATATGTACACATATAAATATATGGTTTAGTAGAGATATGTGTATATCTATTGATAGTTTTGTAGCAAGCTTTGATTTTATAACCAAACGGCCTTTAACCATCACTAGATCTACACATATCTCTATCAAAAGGATGAACATATCTAAAAACAACTTCCTACAACCAAAAGCCCCCACTAACAAAAATATCATCTGTTAACGATCGTTCAGGTTCTACTTATGACTCGCTGAACTTGAAAGATAAGAAAGACGAAATGAATGAGCTAACACGGCTCAGCGAGTAATACATTTTTTTCTAAGAGACCAAATAATTACCAAGCACATTTAATACTCAAAACAAACAACAAAGGTCTAATCCATTTATTAATCTAGTCAAAAACATATGTCAATGGTCTATAAATTAATTAATCTCATGCTCAAAATTCTAACTATGATCACATATAACGCTAGTAATAAAAGACAATCAAGATTCCCCTTTGACGAGGTTTCCACCTATAATACCAATGACTTGACCCATAAGAATATCCTAAATCAGTATGCGGCTACTTAGGGTGTACATGATAACACTTCAGAAATTATTTCTGGCAGAGAAAATAACTTCTAGCAGAGAAATTTGTTTGGTAAAATTACTTTTGAAGTAGAAATCTGTTTGGTAGATTTTTTCACTTTTGGTAGAATTTTTTGCTTAATTTGAGAAGTAAAAAAAATTACTTCTCAACTTCAAAAATCATTTCTGGTCACCACAGCCGCCACCGATCGCCGTTGTCGCCGCCCATCGCCGCCGCCGCCTATCGCCAGCCGGTCTTTGGTCGCCGGTCATTGGTCGGGCACCGCCCTCCCGCGGCAACTGGTCGTCCCCACTCGTTGCCACCGCCGGCCACCGGTCCCCACCACCATCGCCGATCGCCGCCCTTGGTCGCTAGTTGCTAGCCGCTGCCAATCACTAGTAAAGAGAAATGTTACCACACGCACTCCAAATGCATTTCTCTATCAGAAATCAACTTTTTGCCAAAAGTTGATTACTGGTAAAAGTGTTATCATGCGTGCCCTTACAAACCCATCAGTTGGGTCCATAGCTATTTTGAGCACCACAAATCATAATAACATAATTCTCATAAATAAGAATATACATCATAATTAACTCAAAATCAAAGGTACAAAATGACCACAAATTATCTCAAATAGACAAAATAGCAGTAAATATTTTTTTTGTAAGGACACAGTAGTAAATGTTTTTTTATAACCGAGGCATCCGCACGGCCGACGAACTTGTGCTCAAACCAGCGGTGAAGCACGACTAGTCCTCGGGAGGACCCGCAGACCTCACAAGCACGGGCCCCCGGTTAAGTCACCTAGCTCTAAGAAGTTTTGAACCCAGGATCTCTCGTGAAAGGAACTGTGCGCAAACCAACTCGGCCACCAGATGGTGGATTTGACACAGCAGTAAATGTTCAATCCTATTCTATACAATAAAAATATTCTAAACACCGCTTTTACTTTTTTTAAAAGGAACAAATCATATTATAAACTCATATTATATATCTTATTATTCTAAAAAATATATGATTTTATATAAGTCAAAAAATAAATAATATCACTTACAAGAGAAAGGCAAAAGTCAAATACGATGGTTGCGCAAGCTGACACGTCCCAATTCCTATTTAAAAGTATGAGAAACGAATCGAAAACAAGTGAAACGCCACTCTAACGGATGACTCAACTAATTTACATATGTTTAACGATCGAACAATGACTACGCACCAACGGAAACTCACCCATAGCAATACCCTTTGCTATTTGCTTTGGACACCTTGCACTTCGAATTTAATAAGGTCGTGACTCCCTCCATCGATATCCGTTTCAAGTAGTCTTATAGTCAAAATGAAACCAACTCAACATACTACAAAATTCCTAATATAGCTAACCCGAAATGATAATCGAAAAATAAAGATATCATCCATTGAATTGTATTGTTCGCACAGTAATGTACCTGCTGACACTTGATTTTTGGCCAATTTTATTTTCAAAATTTTTAGAAAATTCATACAAATTCATAAAATTGAAAAATCAACTTTGGGGACCTCAGTCTAGCATAGGGAACCAATTGTGAGCAAAAAATAATTTTCCTAATTTTTTATATTTTTTCTGCATTTTATTTTCAAAAATTCATAAAATATAAATAAAAAGTGAGAAAATTGCAAAATCAACTTTGGGGACCTTGGTTTGGCCTAGGGAACCAATTTTGAGCAAAAAATAATTTTCCTTATATTTCATATTTTTCTCCACTTTATTTTCAAAAATTCATAAAACAAAAATAAATAAAAAGTGAGCAAATTGCAAAATCAACTTTGGGGACCTCAGCCTAGCCTAGGGAACCAATTTTGGGAAAAAAAAATAATTTTCCTTATTTTTTGTATTTTTAATATTTTCAGAAATTAGGAAACTAATGAAAAATTAATAAAAAATACCATTTCGAGTCAGAAAATTACCAAAAATAGTCAATATTTTTAATTTAATTTTATATTCACTTGGGATGAATAAATTTTGAAAAATTAATTCTGGAATCTAGGGTTTCTTTGTTAATTTTAATTTTTAGATTATTTAACTAATTCCAGAAATTCTATTTTTGCGTTTTAATTTTCAATTTTTACGTTTTTAGAGTCGTGTCATCCTCCTCTATTTTTCAAAATTAAAATCGAGTCCAAAAACCCTCAGAATTGTCCAATTTTGCTAAAAGGACCAAAATGCAATTTCTGATTTTTCAATTTAGTCCCTAAAATCACTAAAAATGAAATTAAAAATTTTCTAGGGACTAAATTGAAAATAGGGCGACGTCACCCCCTAGTTTTTGATATTCTGAAGCCAATGGTGGCAACAATATTTGCAAAAAGGGACCCCAAGGCTTTGGATTTTGCAAAATAGTCCCTTGGGTCAAATGTGAAAATTGGGTTTTTATGCCAATTCTTAGGAACATCGGCACGAAAACTTGTTTTCCTGATAGATTTCATGTCATAGAATCCAATTTTGGGATTTAATTCGGGAAATTTTGAGCCTAAGAGAGTCAATTTGAAAGAAAAAATGATTCAGGTTAGTCGGGTCGGACTGGATCCGACCCGACCCGACCCATCGATCGTCATCTTCCCCAAAGTGCTCAGGAATTGCGCCGAATGGAGTTGAGATTCGCGATCCAAATTCAAAGTTCTCAGTCCACAATTGCGAAATCGGCGACGTGGGCCAAGAAGCTTTTGATGTTCCGCTCCGATTGAGCCGTGCCCGACGGCCAGCGGTCACCGGCGCTGGTTTGACGAAGCCGGTCAAACCCACGGCCGTGAGAAGCCAACAGAACCAGGTTTGGTTCTCCTCCCTCGCGCGAAAATGACTCAAAATTGGGAGATCCTAACCGAGGTGGTTTGACAAGATTTTGAGGGATTCTGGGGAAATTTGGGAGAAGATTCGAACGAGATAGCCACGAGACGATCTCAGGGAAGTGAGGCAACTGAAATCCAGTTTAAAAGGGGGAGTGGCTGGCCGAAACGGGGGGCGACTGTAACTCGAAAATTAAGGAGATTGGGAGAAAACAAAAAGAGAGAAAACACTTTAGGAAGATCATTCAGGTCCACTGGAGCTTGCCGGCATCATTCTCGGAGCTCGCCGTTGCCGGAAAACGTAAGTCACAAATCAGAGCTTTAGCTTTGGCCTCTAATGGCAGATCTATGATTCACGCGTAATTCTTGCCTTTTTTGTGTGCGTTTTATTCCTCATGCCCTACTGACCACATTCACATCTTCCTTTTGCATTGATTTTGCGCATAAACTCCGAGCCGAGACTTCAAACCCTAGCTCATCCTGCCTCAATTCAATTAGACTATTCTGTCAACTTAGGGTCCAATCAGAGCTCCAAGTAAGTGTCCCGAACTCTCTGTGATGCTCTCCTGCAAGTTAATTGAATGGTTATGGTCTGTATCACTCAATTGAATTCACCATGCTCGCGACTGTGCGAGCTTCGATTGATCTGTTCTAACCGTTAGATTTCAGTAGAATTCTGATATGTTGGTCTAGGTTTAGAGACGAATCGATTGAGACTGGTTTCATGTTGTTTAGTCGAGATCTCACCATCAGATCGTTGTCGATAAGCGGCGGCCGTTCGTTTCAGTGTAGTCTAGAGGTAGAAGACGATGCCTAGTCAGCTGTTGACCGAGTCAAAGTCTGACGTGGCGATTACTTGGTATTACACGTCGAACGCCACGAAGGATTGATCGTTCAGATTGTTTTTGAATAATAACTTTGATCGAACGAGCAGGATTAGTCATGGAGTTCAATCTCGACCGTAGATTCCAGTGACCAGAGCAGGATTAGTCATGGATCTAAGCTAGATCCGACGGTGAAATTTGGTCTGCCGATCCAAGAGTCGTAGTGAAGCCACGTGGCAGCCCTTTTAGCCGTAGGATTAGAAATAAGAGAATATAAGATAAATAGAAATAAAAAGTCTGGAAATTTTCAAATTTCAAAAAAAAAATCAAAATAAAACCTAAAGCTACGTCGTTTTTGCATCGGGCTTAGGAAAGTGGGCTTTGGGCCGGGTCAATATGGCCCGATCCGTATAACAACAAACAAAAAATTCAAAAAATTAAATAAAAATTAGAAAAATTAGAAAATTAGTAAAAATTAATAAAAATAATAGGAAATTAGCCAAAATAAAAACGGTGCCGTTTGATCTGGGTTTGAGTCTGCGGGTCGAGTCCTCAGACGGGCCGGGTCGACCCGACCGGATCCAAAAAAATAGAAAATAATTAAAAATAAACAATAAAAGAAATAATAAACAAATAAATAAATAAAAATCAATAAAAATTCGTAAAAATTCGTAGAAACCCCTAAAAATTTAGAAAAACCGTTAGAACATACAAAATAATGTTTTGAAAAATTAGGAGAATATTAGAAATAAAAAATAAAAAATTCCAAAAAATATAGAAAATATTCTAAAAAATAGGAAAACTCCCATAAAGTCTTAGAAAATCCTAAAAAAATAAAAAAAAATTAGGAAAAATCCTCAGAACAATTCTTGAAAATACTCCAAAATTAGGGAAATTCTTGGAAAATCTTAGAAAAAAAAACTTAGAAAATCCAGAAAATTCTAAAAAATCTACAAAAATTCTAGAAAATCCCAAAAAAATCCTAGGAAAGCCCAAAAATTCTAAAACAAATTGTGAAAATTAAGGAAAAACCACATTCAACTGGTATGACTTAATTTCATAATTTTGACTTCCTGAGCTTCCCGAAATGACCACTTTGCCCCTTTGTTCAATCTGGCCCCAAACTATTCCAAACCATCCTTGAACCAAATTGGCATGTTTTTTAGGCTTTTCTAAGATCCCCTTAGGCCCACTCTGATTTGACTTGGTGTGTCTTTTCTGCATATTGGTTTCTTGATTGCGTATTTATTTTCCTGATTGTGAATGATAGGACAGATAATCCCACCTGCATAAACCCCTTAGAATCCTAGAGCCTACCTTACCCAATCTCGCCTGCATGAATTCCTCAGATTAGGAAATCATTCAACTTAGGTACCGAAAGGGCGTCGACTAGTGGGTCGACGTAACTAAGTCCCCGAACCCATTCCTCTGGTTTTCGTAGGATCGAACAATCTCTCACAATCATTCGATAGGGTTTCCAATCATACCCTCCAATAAATGATTGGTGGCGACTCCTATGGCATGCACACTAATCACATGTCAGACCACACTAAGGTCAACCTAGATTTAAATTTTCCTGACCCGATTTGGTATGGGCCTGGGAGGGCCCGAGCTAAGCCCAAATACTCAACGGGCTTAGCAATCCATTAGCTCCCTCGAGATCCCAGAAAATCTCGGGAGGGTCGCGACAGTAACACATCAGATTTCAAAAATCTTCTTTCAGGCAAACTAGAATATAAAATTAAAATCCGTCAAATATCACGGCTTCACAATATCCCAAATCTTCATCCTTATACAAAAGTGCAGCCCAAAAACTCCTCAAGTGAATACGACAATTGAGAGTCGATACAGATCCAAAATTGAGCCATAAATCTGAAAATAACTAAGAAATAAGGAATGAAAGGTGATAGTATTTACCGAATGTTGCTAATAAATCTTAGAATGGCTTGGTCATGTGATGTGGAAAGAACCCCCTTTTTTTCCTCTCTTCTTCTTTCTCTTCTTTCCCTTTCTTTTCTTTCAATTTGTCGTTGCGTCATGTTTGGTTAAAAAAAAGAAGCCGAGCATCCTATTGCTTTTTCATGTCTTCTTTGTTGACTTGATCAACGTTTTACTTTTTTTAAGTGGGTCCCACCACTTTTTTGACCTAGTCAAAAAGCAAATATTACATTTTACCATCTTAAATGAAATTTCGTCCTTGAAATTTGAAAAATTGAATTTACCTCAACTTTTGAATAAATGAGGATACTTGTGTCTCACCTCCTCCTCGATGTCACACCCAAAAATCACTATAATAAGGGTGACTAATATGGTCGTTCTCTTATCAAAAAGACGTAGTCTCAATTTAACAAAAACTCAATATAATATCATATATGTACATGTATATGTATTATGTATGTATATATTTGATAAAGAGGCTTTTTGGTTACAAAATTAGATCTTTCTACTCAACTACCAAAATGATGAACACATCTAATAACAACTCAAAGAGCTCATCATAGACAAAATCAACTCATAAGTTATAAACAAATGCCTCCCACAGATAAAAATATCATTCTCTAATGATCGCTCACATCTTACTTGTGACTTGCTGAACTTGAAAGATAAGAAAGATGGAAAAAGTGAGTTAACACAGCTAAGTGAGTAATACATTTCTTCTAAGCGGATCGAACAGTCACTATGGACATTTAATACTAAAAACAAATATCAATGGTATATCCATTAACTAATCTCATACTTAAAATTCTAACTATAGACATATATAACGCTCGTGATAAAAGGCAATCAAAATTTCCTTAGCAATGCCTCTACCTATAATGCCGGTGGCTCAACCCATAAGAATATCTTAAATTAGCATGCGCATACTCATAAACCTATCAGTTAGATTGATAACTATCTCAAGCATCATAAAATCACAACATTATTCTCATAAATCAAAATATACATCAAAACTAACTAGATATTAATAGCATAATATATTCATAAAACTGTCTCAAATAGACAAAATAACAGTAAATTTTTTTTATCCTATTTTGTGCAATAAAAATGTTCTACATAATGCTTTTACTTTATTTTCCAAGGAATAAGTGACATTATAAACTCATATTATACATTTTTATCATTCTCAGAAAAATATGAATTTACACAAGTCAAACAAGAAATAATATCACTCACTGAATGAAGATAAAACCAAATGCGACGGTTGCTCAAGCTGATGTGTTTGAATTCCTATTCAAAAATATATATAATATGTCAAAAATAAGTAAAACGACACTCTAATGGATGACTCAACAAATTTGCACATATTTAATGATAGAACGATGATTGCACGCAAATGAAAAGTCACCCATAGCGAATTCCAAAGGGTATCCACTATAGACAGATTGCGCTTCAAATTTGATAATGCCACAATACCCTTCACCAATATTCATTTCAAGCCATCTTACAGTCTAAACAAAGTTTACTTGACATACTACAAATGTCCAAATATGGCCAGCCCCAAACAACAACAAAAAAAATCAAGATATCATCCTTTGAAGTGTACTATAGCGCACTAGATTTAAAAATTTTGTTTCCGCCAAGACAAAGGATCAAATTAAGATATATTAAATCTCACGACTTCACAATATCCTACAAAAGCGTAGCCCAAAAACTAATCAAACGAACGCAGTAGCTCAGACTCGATATAGACTTGAAAGTGAGCCATAAATCTAAAAATCACTTCGATAGGAGGAACAAGGGGTGTGATATTTACTGAATGTTGCTAATAGATATCGAAACGGCTAAGCAAGGCGACTTGGAAAGAACCCCTTATTTTCCCTCTCTTCTTCTTCTTTCTCTTCTTTCCCTTTCTTTTCTTTCTTTCTATCATTACGCCGTGCTCAATTAAAAAAAGAAACCGAGTATTTATGTTGCTTTTTGTTTCTTTTTTGTTGATCTGATCAACTTTTTAATTTCTTTTTTAAAGTTGGATCCCACCACCTTTTTGAGTTGGTCAAAAATCAATTGTTACATTCTATCATCCTTAAAAGAAATTTCCTTCTCAAAATTTCAATAACTGAACTTACCTCAATTTTCGAATAAGTGAGGATACTTACCTCTCGCCTCCTTCTAGATGTCACATACATAGCTATTCCTTTCTCAAAAGGATACAGCCTTAACTTGACCAAAATCCAACACGATATCAAAAATGTACATCTATATTTTTCATAGAGAAGCCGTTTGGTTACAAAATTAGAGCTTGCTACTAAGTCATTAATAGATATATACATATCTCTATCAAAACGATGTACATATTGTTGACACCTGATTTTTAATCAACTTTTCTCTTTTAAAATTAATAAAACAAATTCATAAAAATTCATAAAATTAAAAAATCAACTTTGGGACCTTGGCCAAGCCTAGAGAACTAATTTTGAATAAAAAATAATTTTCCATATTTTTTTATATTTTATATATATATTTTTTAGAAATTAGGAAATATTTAATAAATAATAGCATTTGAGGCCACAAAAATACATAAAAATAGTCAATATTTTTATTTTAAATCCCCTTTCATGTTGGCCATCATAAATTTAAAAAATCCAATTCGGGGTCGTATATTCTTTCATAAGCATAATCTCGAATCGGGCCTAAAAAAATTCAATTTGAGTCAATTTATTTTCATTTTTTACTTTTAGGAGTTGTGACATTGTTCTCTAATATTCTAAATTTTTATCTTGGCCCAATTATACCCAAAATGACTTAATTTTTCAAAAGGGTTTTAATTAAATTTTGCATGCGGTGAATTTCGACTAAGTATAGGGGAGGTGTGTTGAAAATTGTGAGGAGATTTGGACTTAAAGAAATATTTTTCCAGGGACCAAATTGTAAATGCTTAAAATCTCAGGGACTATAGTGCAAATACCTAACTCTTGAGGAATTATTTTGTAAATAACAAAAAGAAGAGTTAGTTAAGGAATTAGAATAGAAAAGGGAAGATGGAGAAGAGAAGATGGAGAAAATAAAATAAGAATAGAGAAGGGAAGATGGATATGAAGAAGAGTTAGTGGAGAAATTAGAAAAGGGAAGATGAAGATGAAGAAGAGTTAGTTGAGTGATTAGAATGTGAGATAGAGATGGAGAAGGGAACATGAAAATGAAGAAGAGTTAGTGGAGAAATTAGAATAGGAGATAGAGTTAGTGGAGAAATTAAAATGAGAGATAGATGAGTGGATTATAAAAGGAGGAAGAAGTGAGCTTGGGAGGGATTTTTTTGGAGAGAAAATTTTAGATGTTTGAGAGGATTTTGGGAGATTGAAGAAAAATTAGAGAGAAAGAAAATACCAAAAAGAGAGAAAATTTTGAAGATGATGGGAGTTTAAAGTTAAGAGTTATCATCACCAATTCCTTCATCGATCAACATAAATCAAGAGTTCATCCTCGTTAACGAGCAAGCAAATTCAAAATAAGTGTTTTTATTTATTCATTTATTTGTGGTTTTAGTAGCAAATTAGCACAAATATTATACACTTTCTCCATCTCTCTATTTTCCCATATTTTTATGTCAAGTAAAGGAAAACTTCAAGTCAACAGTAAATACCATGGAGGTGCAAAGTTGGCCCAGACAAGCCCTAAATGTCCATAAAATTCTCAACTGACCCGTAGACGAACGTTGGCCCAAATTGTTGAATCAATTCTTTGTATTTTATTTTAAAGAATTAAAATCCCAGAATGGAAAGGATAAAATCCATTCACTGGAGGTCGTTTAAATATCTGCAATTTAAATTCCTGCACATTAAATCCCAAAGGGAAGAGCCAAGCCAATGCTAGGCCCCCCATTGAAGGTTTTTTACTTACAGTCATTTAAATACCTGCAATTAAAATTCCTGCACATTAAACCCCAAAGGGAAGAGCTAAGCCAATGCTAGGCCGCCCATTGGAGGTTTTACTTACCATCATTTAAATTCCTACAATTTAACTCCCGTACCATCAAACCCCAAAGGGAAAAGCCAAGCCAATGCTAGGCCCCCCATTGGAGGTTTTACTTACTGTCATTTAAATTCATGTAATTTAATTCCTATACCATTAAACCCTAAAAGAGAGGGCCAAGCCAAGGCTGGGCCATCCATTGGTGGTTTTTGTTTATTGTCATTTACTTCCTGTAATTTAATTTTTGAATCACTAAACCCCAAGATGAGTAGGTTGCAGCACTGCACAAAAGTCGTTAACTCACTCCCTCTTTCGACTTCAGGGAAATATTTCATATTTTGAAAATGCAAAAAAAAAAATCACTCATGTACATTCCATTTTAAAAAGTGAAAATGCAAAAAGAGAATACCCCACTAGAGCCTTAGGAGTAAATCAAGCCGGAGTTACTAAATTAGGATATCCATGAAATTAAGGTACCGAAAGGGCATTAGTTTTAATTAACTGATGTAACCAAGTCCCCGAACTCATAATCTTTGGTTCGTAGAAGTAATTTAGTCCTCCCGCTAATTTACTTAGGTTTCTAATCAACATACCAAAAATGATTAGTAGCGACTCCAAATTTTAAAACCATTTGAACAAAAAAACCAAAATTGCGATTCGGTAGAACTTAAGAGGGTCTGTATTAGGTTAATCCATCTAGTTAGCCTAATAATCCGTTCACCCAATCAAAAAATATTTTTCAGGTCACGACACATATCTAATAACAACTTAAAGGGCTCATCATAATCAAAATCAACTCACAATTTATAACTAAAAGCCCCCACGAAAGTAAATGTCATCCGTTAATGATCGCTCACATCTTACTTGCAATTCACTAAACCTAAAGAATAAGAAAGATGAAAGGAGTAAGCTAAGACAGCTCAGTGAGTAATACATTTTTTGTAAGGGGATCAAATAATGATTTTACATATTTAATACTCAAAACAATTTTTGATAGTCTAATCCATTAATTAATCTTCTCAAAAACACATGTTAATAGTCTATCCATTAACTAATCTCATGCTAAAGATTATAATCATGGTCACATATAACGCCAGTGATAAAAAGGCAATTAAGATTTCCTTCTTGGCAAAGTCTCCACCTGTAACACTGATGACTCGGCTTACAAGAATATCCTAAACTAATGTGTGCATACTCATATATCCACAATCGAGTTCACAATTATCTCGAGCACCACAAAATCATAATAACATCACTCTCATAAATCAAAACGTACATCACAATCAACTCAAAATCAATAATACAAAATAGTTATAAACCATCCCAAATAGACAAAATAGTAGTAAATGTTTGATCTTATTTAATGCATGACAGATACTCTAAACACAGTTTTTACTTTCTTTTCAAAGGAACAAATCATATTATAAATTCATATTATGGGCCTGTTTGGCTCAGCATTTGGCTAAGGGACTTTGGAAAACTGCAAATAACTTTGAGCTAAAGAGGTTTGGAGAAATGCATATGCTATTTGGTAAACTGTAATTGAAAATTACATTTGGATGCAACTTTGGAGGAAATGTTGTTTGGTAAACTTTTAAATCTGAAAAGTCCTTTGGTGTCCCAATTTAATATTTGTTTAACTTTAATTTGTTTAAAATTAGGAGAAAAAAACAAATGATTGTGACTTTTTTATTTTCGTGTTGAGAGTAACGTAAAGGACACATATTAACAAATTTATAAGTCAAAAAAGTTAAAATATGACGTGTGCAATTATATCAAAAGATCATTATGATAAATATGATCACATAAGTCATTTATCCAAAAAATTACAAAGACGATCATATAAGTCATTGAGAATAGAAATTAGTTTTCCTCAAAAAATTACAAACCTCTTTAACTATTAATTAAACTCATGGCTACTTCATCACGTAAACATGCCATGTCAGGGGATGCATTAGTATTTAAAGCACTGATCCCCTCATCTACAGTATCACAGCCAACTGAATATCCATACTCGAGATCCAAATCTGCATTTTCAAAATTCATATCTGTTACGGCATTGCTTCATATATAACTGTGCAAATCCATTGTCGCTATGACAATTTGCACTTGCATTTCATATGGATAACTTAACATTTTTTTAGAATATGCCATTTCTTCTTTAATACACCAAAGGCTCACTCAATTTTTGACCGTAGCAAGGAATGGGTACGGTTGAACACTTCTTAATATCTCACTTGTCTATATGGCCCCAAATAAGCCGTGAGATTTGGATATCCAGCATCTACTAAATAATATTTACCTACACAAATAATATAAATTTAATTAACATGTAACATAGATGATAAGTAAATGCTGCATGAAGTTGATAAACCATTAACTCATGAATCTAGAGGAGGATGGGGAAATTGTGCACTACATCTTCCAATTGCTTCATGGAAGACACAGGTATCATGAGCTTATTCCTCCCAACCAGCAAAAACATAGATAAATTTCTATGTTAAAATTATATACGGTCAACACGTTTTGAGTTGTCCTTCCTTTTCGCCCAATAAAATGAATTTGATCATACGTAGGTATCACCATTGGGATATGTGTAACATTCGTAGATCCAATCTAATCCTGAAACAAATAGTAGAAATACTACTTGTATAATCTTAACTTACCTTAAAATATGCATAAAATCACAGATCTTTCTTGATCTTCTATGGAACTTTTCGATATTATTGATCTGTTGGTTATAACAAATCTTTTGCCATATCAAATATTTTATCTAAAACTAAGCTAAAGCGGCTACTAATGGTTTCTCCTGAGCGCTGAAAGTGCTCTCGTGCTAACCTGTTACCCACGTCGTGTCCCAACATATAAGGAAACATTCCAATCATTTTTGTAACATCAGTATTCCTAGATCCTTTAAGGCCATGGCATGTTACTAAGTCATGTGTCAAATTACTAAATATGGCCTTATGCATTCGAAACATATTATAGCACCTTATTAGATTAGCATCTTCGCCCATTAACTCTTTTAACCATGCATAACCTGTATATGATAAGGACATGCAAGGTTATTTGCAAAGATAGATTGCCTGACAAGTAATAGAAACTTAAGTGACTGCGAGAAGATTCAAGAATTTATTTTCCTCCTCTTGATGATATTCCCTTTCAAGAGAATCCATAACTGCTTAACATCGTAACAAAATATTGATTTAAAATATGAAAAACAAAGAATAGTATTGATCATCCATCAACATAAACAATATCAACCATCATAAATATGCAAACTCAACCATGTAAAGAGAACACCAATTGAAAACAGTTCTCACATTAAAATAAATAATAGAAATTGGGTTCGCACATAAAGCAAATAAAAATCTCACGAGAAAATAAAATAACATAGTGAAGAGTACAAGCAAGTTGCTATAACATCCTAGCTATGACTAAGCTCGTCCATCTTCAAACTTGGGATATTTGACTCTTAGTGCATCACTATTCAAGCTCATGAAGACTTGCCAATTATTTTTCTTTTTCCTTAAAATGTTTAATTGTGAAAAAGTATAACTTTTCACCTTGTAAGGACCAAATCCGTACTTTGCTTGAGATGTGGCATTACTCCTGCTTTCAACGGCGGAAACTATCCTTTCAATTTGGTTTCTAAGCTTCTATTGTGGCGTTATTCTCTTTTCTTTCTTTACTCAAGCTTGCCTCATTGAAGTTCGCATAACTCTTTTATGGGTTTGAGTTGCATTAGGTTTAACAACATTTTCACCACCTTCAGAACTCCAAAATATCATCTGCAGATACATCAACATCAGTGGTATTAGGTTGTGTGGTATCAATTTCCTCCTAATACGTGAACATTGTTCAGGATTCCATGTGATTCCTCTAGTACCAGCTATATTACAAAACATTCTAGCTAACAGCATATTAAAGATCAGGATGTATACCTTTTATCTTAAAAGGCTTAAACCTACAATCAGCATTTATAATAATAGAGTATTTCAGTATGTTGTATTAATAAACTTGAATTTGATAGAAAAGTAAAAGAAGAAGTGATACAAACCTTAATTTCATTGTCCCATCATTTATCACTCACAGCAATGGTTTTCTTCTTCTCGTTCCATCTTAGTCTTGTTTCACTTAAAATCAATGTCCTCCATCTCTTCCATTCTTCCTTGAGATTATCCCACTAACTCTTCATTTGAATTTTGTCATACTTTTTACCTGTTAATTCCTCGAACTTACTAATTATGACTGTCCATTCTTCTCTCTTATTGTTTGCAAGACGGTTGCCTTTTTCAGTTTCCTCAATGCGCAAGTTACAAAATATTTTCACATTTTCAATAGTCCAATATGCCTTTCCCTTTGATGAACTCGCCATCTTGTAATAATATGAACATAAACATAATTGAGAAGTACAAAAAGTAAGATCTGAAACCAGTAAACCAATCTTAGCTAAGTCAAGTAGATAAGGCAGCAGCATTCTCCATGTAATCATAATTAGTAGAGCCATAGACCCACAACACCAATCGAGTTTATTCAATTCTCACACCAATTCAGAGTAGTTTATGTACAACACGAATCTTTGCATGTAGATTATATCATTCGGGTGAGAGCAAACAAAGGGTGCTCACGATACTAGCTACTGCATTACATATGCAAATGTAAAGATCCAGAAGGAAGAAAAAGAGTCATGTAATGGAACACAGCTACTCACGATACTAGCTATTGCAAAAGCAACAAAAACTGGGACAACCATAAATTTAACTGCCTAAAGATTGAGAATAGGTACATGGACCTCCTGTAGAATAATTTAAAATTTATTAGAGAAACATGGCATAACCAGTATAAAGAGGGAGATTTGAAACATGACTAGTCAATGCCTATGGAGCTCCATAAATTGCTCATTCAAATTGGTATACACTGAATATAAACATTGTTGAGACCAAATGCCGTTAACAAGTAAATCATTGTATGCACATTCTTCATTAAAGAAAAACTATTTCCTCCCCATGAAGAGATTGAGGTAGACAACGACATGGCATATAGAGAGCACTACCACCGACAGGTGTAAACTAATCAATTTAATATGTCTTGTGATAATTAACATCAATTAATAACACGTAATTATCTTGAATAATCAAGATAGGTGAAAATTGATAGTAAATTGTCAATAGAGTAGTAAAGTTTGTTGTGAGCATAGTACTCTCTGCTCAAAAGTTCTGCCTTGAGGGCCGCAAGTACATCACTATAATAATTTCAGCTTCTAAACATCAAAGAGAAGACCTTCTATGAATTACATGTGTGTGCGCAAAAAGAAGTAAAATCTATCTTGGTTTATCTTAGGAAAGCATGTTGAGATACAAAGGGAACTATTCAGATATCTAGTGTAGGCAACGTATGAGCTCATCAATCATCATAGAAAAGTTCTCTCACTGTGATCTACATTTGTCTCCATGCAAGATGCAATAGGGTCTTCAATGTCATTAAATTGCAAATGCCTTCTTGATATGATGGTTTATTATGATTTATCCTTTGATGTTTTCTATTTGGTTTTTGTTTGAATTGTACTCTGTAGTTAGAAATTGCATTCTAGACTAGCCAAATGAAAAAAAAATGTTATGGAACTTCCTGATGTGGTTTGTATATGAGATGGCATCATCAAAACGAAGAGTTGATCGACCCATTAGTCTACTCCTACAAGTTACCACTTACCATTGATGACAAGCCTATCGAATAGAATAGAGATTATCCAAGCTTATTAATCTTCAAAATTGGTTGTTGGATACTAAAATGGAGTTTACCAGATTTCATGAATCTATACATCGATGACTACCCCCAACACATGTTATATTTGCATTCAACCGAGACACTAGGCAATTTAATCTGGTCACAATATCAGAGTTGCCTCTCATTACTAAAACTAGCACTCTTGAGCTAGCAGTGCTTCCAAAGCCTTAATATTCTCTAACTTCCAATCGGTCCTAAACACTATCAACTGGAATCGAGTAAATTTGACAGCCTCAAGCACATGCAAAACCACAATAGCGAAATTTCACCCAACAATCGAACTCATTCATAGCTAACCATTTAGAAATATTTTGTGATGAGCGTACAAGAAAACCTTCTTTGGATTTACCAAAAATTTTTGGAATTCATTTATTTCTTTTAGGGGTGACTTGCTTTGGGTTTAGCGCATTTCAATTAACAATTTCATAGATAAAATCATTTTGCAAAACCTTTTTACTTTTTATTTGATTTTTTTATTAAGAGAAAAACCAAAAAAATTAGAAATCAACAAACAAAAGAAAAAGTAAGTAGCCCAAGATCGAGTCCTAGACAGACAAACCTCATTCAACTAAATACAAAAGAAGCTTGAGGCTAAAACTGCGAGAAAGGAAAGAGAATCGCAACATAGGACGAGGACACGCATAAACAAAATCAAGCAAAAAAGAAAATGAACTTGAGATACGAATTGACAGGAGAAACTACAAAAGAAGAGAAAGAATGAGAAATCAAACCTCGATCTCAAATTCAAATCAGCAGAGAGTGTACGTAGAGCAAATCAAATCTCCAAATTTTGGAGAGTAAGTCCTAAGAGAGAGATCTATGCCAGTCAAACAACCCAAAAAATGGAACAAAGCACAATCCATATAGCTTGAAAGAACATAAAGGGAAAGCGAGCAATCAATGAGATAGATCTCTTCGAACAATCCATCACTGATCTTACAGCAAAGCCAGAAATTAAGGGCAACACAAACAAAGAAACAACAAATTCTTACCCGAGAAGAGATACGAGCGTGACGTGTGTAACAAAGACACAACTGCATCTCAAGGGCGTAGGGACAACGGCGCCCAACAAGAGAGGTCGATAGCGAGAGAGTCATGAAAGGGAGGGTGTTCTTGAAGGAACAGGGGCAAGAGACCTGATTTTAGGGTTTATTATAAGCGTCTGTTTCCAAATGGGAAAAATGGGCATGATTGCTGATGAATGAGGGTAAAATGGGAAGTTTTGATATTTTCATTAAACAAGGGAACAATTGCATTCCGAAAATGTTGCATCTCAAAGTATCTCTTGAGCAACATTAGGTCAAAAGGGTTTGGAGAGCATTTAAAATGCACTTGCATCTACCCAATGTGAATAAAAAAAAAATCCAAACAACATTTGCATTTGACCAAGGGACTTTAGAGCCTCAAAGCGCATTTCAAATGTTGAACCAAACGGTCCCTATATATTCTTATCATTCTAAAAAGATGTTAGTTTAGGCAATTCAAAGAAAAACTAATATCATTTATCAGATGAAGGCAAAAGCAAAATGCGATGGTTACTCGAGTCGACGCGTCAGAATTTCTATTCAAAAGTACAGAAAACAGTTCAAAAACAAGTAAAATGCCACTCTAACGGACAACTCAAATAATTTTTGCCTATTTAATGACAGAACGACGATAACGCACCAATGGAAGCTCACTCACAGCAGATACCTTTTGTTGTGCACTATGGACAACTTGCACTTTAAATTTGATAAGGCCATAAATACCTCCATCGATATCCATTTCAAGCTGTCTCACACGAAGCTTACTCGGCGTACTACAAAAGCCCTATATAGTCAACCCCAAATGACAAGAAAAAAAAATCAAGATACATCCCTTGAATTGTACTGTTTTGCATAGTATTGTAGCACACCAAATTTAAAAATCTTGCTTCGAGCAAATCGGCGTGTCAAATTAAGATCCATTAAATCTCGTGACTTCACAACATCTTAAATTTTCAATCTCATATAAAAGTGCAACCCAAGAACTTCTCAAATGAATGTAACAACTTAGATTGGATACAAATCTGAAATTGAGCCATAAATCTAAAAACCAATTTTGTAGGAGGAACGAGAGGTGCGAGTACTTATCAAACGTTATTAATAAGTGTCCGGACAGCTTGATGACGTGGTGTGAGGATAACCCCTCTCTTCTTCCCTCTCTTCTTCTTTCTTTTCTTTCTTTCTGTTGTTGCATCGTGCTTGGTTAAAAGAAGAAGCCGAGCTTTGGGCAAATCAATGGGTCAAATTAAGAGTCATCAAATCCCATGACTTTGCAGCATCCTAAATTTTTAATCTCATGTAAAAGTGCAACCCAAGAACTTCTTAAACGAATGTAACAACTTAGATTCGACATAGATCTGAAATTGAGCCATAACTCTAAAAATCAATTCTATAGAAGGAACGAGAGGTACGAGTACTTACCAAACGTTATTAATAAGTGTCCAGACAGCTTGACGATGTGGTGTGAAGATAGCCCCTCTCTTTTTCCCTCTCTTCTTCTTTCTTTTCTTTTTTTCTTTTTTTCTGTTGTTGCGTCGTGCTAGGTTAAAAGAAGAAGCCAAGCGTCCTTGTTGCTTTTTATTTTCTCTTTATTGACCTAATCAAGTTTTTGCTTTCTTTTTTTAAGGTAGGTAAAAAAAATAAATATTACATTTTACACTCATTAAAAAAAAATTTGTCCTCGAAATTTGAATACCTAAACTTACCTCGGCTTTCAAACAAGTGAACATATTTGTGTCTTGCTTCTATCATGATCCAATCTCGAAAAATTAATCAAGCTAATGGATTACTAAGCCTTTAAAGCGAGCTTACCTTGGGCCCTCCTAGGCTCACACTAAATTGCGACAAGTTATAGGATTTGATCTTAGTGTGATCAGGTGATACGTGCGTAGGTGTATATGCTTTCAAAGTCGCCATCAATCTTTAAGGAAGTTAGATCGGAAACCTCATCGAACGGTGGGAGTAGCCGTACGATTCTGAGGAAATTAGAGATTTGGGATTAAGAAATTAGTTATGTCAATATTGTCATTGAAATCCTTTCGGTACTTAAGTTGATTGATTTTCCTAAGTATAATTGCACGCAAATGCTTTGGGATGAGGAAGTCATAAAATTTAAGAGTTCATATAGATGGAGAAATCTAACCTATAATTCACAACCAATAAAGATAGAGCACAATCAAGGATTCAAAACATGCAGATAAAATGCATCAAACTAATATATAGCACCTCTATAACCCTAAAGGCTTAGAGAATAGGTGTATTAAGATTTAGAATGAGTATGGGATAATTTGTAAGCTATTTGTCCATCGGGAGCAAGATCATCATTTTGTGACATAATTTGCCCAAAAAGAAAATGTCGATTTTGAAGAGATTTGAAATCCAAATCGTTGAAAATAGAATTGACCAATTGAATATACCCATTATTCAATTTTCAAAATTTTCTAAAATTTTTCCTGAATTTTTGGGACAATTTGCCTTTTGAGGGGCAAAATCATTATTTTAGAAAGAATTGAGTGCCAAAATCACAAAATATGGGTTTGACTAGTCAATTTTGACTATTGTCCATTTTATGTAATTTTAGGAAATTTTTTAAAATTTTTCGAGATGATTTACTCATGAGAAGCAAAATCATCATTTTGTAAATATCATATGGGAAAAATCATCAAAAATAGTATTGATTGGTTAAAATGGCATGTTTCCTAATTTTTGAGATTTTTTTGAATCTTTTGAAACTTTTTTAGAATTTTTTCAATTTTTTTAGAATTTTTATATGAGTTTTCCATTTTTTGGATTTTTTAAATCATTTTCTGATTATTTTTGAATTTTTAAAAAAAATTTTAATGTTTTTTGGATTTGGCCAGCAGACCTGGCCTGTGTTATAGGTGCTTAGCCTGTGCGTTAAGCGCCCAAGCTAATCTAAGACAAGACTAACTCTTAGGCGTGGCATGATCTTTGCATTTTTAATTGATTTTCAAGAGGCCCAAATTGAAGCACGATTTAGGTTGATTTTAAACTCTAGCCCAATTTCTATCATAGAGCCAAATGCAAGAAAACAAGCCAATGTGCGCCCCCTCCAATCTAACCCTTTCATAACCCACATTTTTTCTCTCTTTTTTATTTTGTATTTTTCTAATTCCTTTATTTTTTTATTTATTTTTTTTATTTTTGTTTCCTTGGATCATCTTCTTCTCGAGAATGACGAACAGGAGCTTCACTCTTCCAGAACGTCACAATCAATCCCCCCCCTCTTAAATGTTCATCGCTACTCATCTTCAATCGTCATCGACCATCGACACCACCACCTCTGACGACAACATCGATCATCAACGCCAACATCATCAAATCAACTTCCCAGGCCAAAACAAACAATGCTGGACCTTAAAACTGACCAAAAAATAGTAATGCCAAAAAAAAAAAATTAAGCAACGACGATGAACACACATATGCATGATAAAAAGAAAGAGAAAAGAGAGCTAACTGCGACGAACTTAAACCGTAGACACCATCTACGGTGATCATGACTCTGGTTCGTACACTAGTACAAGGTCGGCACCAAAAATTACCACCTGGTTTGTCGGTAGGAAGAAGTCACCAGAACTTGGCTCAGGCAAGAAGCAGAAACGTCAGAACTCCCTATCAAAAGGATTCTTCCCCCCCTTTTTTCTCTCTCTCTCTCTCTATTCTCGAAAATAGATGGTGATGATCTCTTTCTTTTTGTTCCCGCCGAGCATCAGTGGAGGGCAGCTGAATTTTTTTTGGGAGCTGTTTCCTATTCCTTTTCACTTGAGCTCAATTCAATGGGCTCCACGTGCTTTCCTCTTCAGAATCAAACTCTAGCATTTTTTCCTTGAACCAAAAATCCAAAACCAAAAGAGAGCTCCTCTTGGGGTGCGCAACTCCTTCATGGACGTCTTCGGGTGTGTTTGCCTGGAGCACCACTGATCTCCCATCATCGAGCACCTTCACGCCACCTCCAAGTTCAGCCCACCATGCCGCCTCTGGTCCGGTTTGTCTCATCGCTGCCACCTCTGGGCTGGTTCACCTTGCCGGACGTTGCTAATAGGTATCGAGACGGCTTGACGAGGCGGCGTGGAGAGAATCCCTCTTCTTTTCCTTCTCCTCTTCTTCCTCTTCTTTCCCTTCTTTCTTTCTATCGTTGCATTGTGCTCAATTAAAAGAAGAAGCCAAGCATCCCTGTTGCTTTTTTTTTAAATTCTTTATTTACCTGATCAACTTTTTACTTTTTTTTTTTTTAAGATGGATCCCACCACCTTTTTGACTTGATAAAAAGCAAATATTACATTCTACCGTTCTTAAAAAAAATTTTATTTTTAAACTTTAAATAACTAAACTTACCTCAACTTTCAAACAAGTGAGGATATTTGCGCCTCACCTCCTACTTTAGTTCCCAAGTATCCTCTCTTTTTGTGTGATTCTACCATTAAATCTTTACATAGGGAATAATTTGCTGTTATAATATGTGATCTTTCCTTTTAACGATCCGAATAGGTTGTTCTTCATATGTCAAGTTCTCCCTGATCCTCAAAGAAGTGAAATCCAATACATGTTCATGATTCAACACATAACTCCACAATAAGGACACCTGAAACACATCGTGCACTCCAAATAACGCTAGTGGCAAAGCATGTTTATAAGCAACTCCGCTAATCTTCTTTAATATCAAGAATGGTCCCACATATCTTGGACTCAATTTCTCTTGATTACTAAATCTCATAACACACTTCATTGATAAAACCTTCAAGAATACATGATCTCCCACACCGAACTCTACGTTGTGCCTTTTGAGGTCTAAATGGCTTTTTTGACGGGTTTGACCTAGTAAAAAAACAAATATTACATTCAAGAAGTAGTCTACCTGCGTGGTGTACCCAAGACAATCACTTCCGATCATGACGCCAAGTTCCTTAGTCATTTTTGGAGAACCCTATGGCGCTTATTTGGAAGACATTTACAATACAGTAATTCCTTCCATCCCCAAACTGACGGTTAAACTAAAATCATCAACCGTACTATGGAGAATATCATTCGACACATCTGTAGTGACATGCCAAAGCAATGGGACCGATATTTTGCTCCTGCTAAGTTCGCCTTTAACAACGCTATTAATTGTTCCACGGGCTCATTTGAGGTCATCTATGGGCGAATTCCATAACATACATTAGACCTCATACCTTTGCCCAAAGTCCCAAGACATAATGTTGCAGCTGAGAACTTAGTAATAAAACTATAAGAGATACAAGAGGGTGTGAAGCAACAATTGAAAGCTTCCATTGTTGTCTATGAAGCTATTGTAGATAAACATTGCCACCTAAAAGTATTTGCCGAGGGTGATGAAGTGATGGTCTACCTCCGCAAGGAACGATTTCCTATCGGTACATATAATAAGTTGAAGCACAAGAAAGTTAGCCCCTGCCGAATCGTAAAGAAGATCAATGACAATGACTATGTTGTTGATCTTCCTAGTGATATTAACATCTCTCCTATATTCAATGTGGTAAACCTGTTCGAGTATCATTCTCAAGATACTTCCTTTTATCCTGATATGATAATTTTCATTATTTGATTTTAATTGTTTCCTAAATGATGACCTTTAACCACAAGGGATCGCCCCAGTAGCCACTCTTATCATTTGAGAAGAGGGAGGTGAAGGGTTCAAATCCCCATCTTCAAGAGAAGTGAGATGAGGACACATAAGGACGGAGTAGGATTTCGCAATCTGCATACAGTACATAACGCATACGATGCGGCTTGTATAGTAAAATATAATAGGATAAAACTAGACCAAAAAAAAGAAAAAGAAAAAAAAACGACCTCTCCATAAATAGAGGCCTAAGATTGTAAGATGTGTCATTACCATTTAGGATGATATTTATCCTTCAAAACATTTTTCAAGTATTTCTTCCTTTGCGTCAGGAGGTATCCAACTCTCCATAACCCAACAAAACTTGTCACTAAGTCGTATCCATATTCGAAAGAATTTTTATTGGCACGTTAGTCATGCACTCTCATTTAGCATTCGTGTTTTAACATTCACTCATGCAATTGTTAGAGGTATTGGGTCATCCATCCATGCGTTCAGTGCATGCCACATGGACCCAAACCGGGTGTCTGTAAATTCCTGCAAACCAAATTCATTCATTTTCACAGAAGATACTCCAACCATGGAAAATTTCCCGTGTACGCAACTTGAATCGAAGCCAATCTAAAAGTTTGTATTACCATTGCAACATTGGGTTTCCTTAGGAGATAAATACACAGCGTCCCTTTAGGCATTTGACAGGCAAAACACTCATCCAAACGTTTTTTTTTTTTTATTTCTTGCTACGATGAGGGCTTTTGGTACTTCCTGAGGACAACACCAAATTATCCAAAATCAAAGTGGGTCTTTCCCAAGGTTTGTAAAGTTGGCTAGGTTTTGATTCTTTTGGAACGGGATCTTGTTCCAGCTACAGAGGAGGAGTCAAGCCCTACAAAAGAAAACCAAATGAAGAAGGAAAAGCCCCAAATCGTTTCAATCCCGAATTCTGGTCCTAAACTGCAGTAGTAACGGCACAAATGTAAAAAGTTCAGCACTGTGAAATGGGCATCATCGTTCCATTTCATCAATGAGAGAAACAACTGTGTCTATTCGGTTCCACACGGACTTCATACTAACTAAATTTACATAACACAATCTTCAATTCTAGCTCCATCCTAGACGCCCACTCTAGGGAACAAAATTGTGACCCGTACAGACAGGCCTATACTGTCCCGCTAAAATGGAAAGAGAAATCCCCATTTCATGCAACTTAAAAGATAGATAATAACTGCAAAAGGTGAAGGAAAGTTATGCAGCTCTCCATGAGAATATAATACCGTAATGCGCTAACATCCTGAGCTCCACTTTCGTTGCTGTCTCAATTCACAAAATTATTTCCACGCTTTCTTCCCACGGAACTGCTTACCAAGTCGCCCTTGTTTCCTCTTTTTGTCCTGGCGAGATCTTTGTACTTTCGCTCTCTTAGCAGCTATAGGCATAGCCTTTCTGTGTTCCTTCTGCTTGTTGCTCGAACCACCCGTCTGTCCATTATAATTAAGTCAACATCATTAAGGTTAAATCTTGTGAAGTAGCATCAACAACTTGTCTTTAGGGGATATGCATTTATTGCAAGACAAAAACATCATTTTGTTCCCAAGAGCTGTCAACTTCAAGCCAAATGGAATAAAATGTCGCACCTTCTTCTGCTTTATTGCAGCTCGAGCTTGGTACTTCCCTCTTTCCTCCCTTCCAGCCTTCACGAGCGCTAATCTTTCCTCTTTACTTAGCTTTTGTTTCACATGAGCCTGAATCCCACAGCATACCATGCTTAAGTAAAAATTAAAGAGAAATACAGAAGCACTTCAAATGAAAAAGGTTCATGAACAGAGCGACAGGAGATGAGAGACTCCATCCAAACAAGAATGCTACAAGCATTTTACATGAAAAACCTTTTCAAGATTATTGAAAGGAAATTTTACATTTTCAATTCTATCAACAAATAACTTCTAGGAGCAACTATTATTATGATGATGATAAGTAAGGAATTACGCCATTGCTTCCACCAATTATGATGCAACTTTTTAAAGTAAACATGGGGCCAAACAAAGTACCTCAAGTTTTGCCGGATCCACACGCTTGAAGCCTAGTTGATCAGAAGTGGGAACCTTAAAAGCTGACTTCTTTTCCACACCCTTTCCCAACAAACCATGCTTGGTCAAAGCAACTTTTGCTTCTTTCTTGGCCTGATAAATAACCCAAAGCTTCAGGAAATCACATATTTTCAAAACCAATCGACCTTACCATGTTTAGAAACAATGAAAAATCTCTCTTCAGAATCAACTGATGCATTTCAACACATCATAAGCAAATTTCAGTACCTTTAGCTGCTTGATACGGTGGAAATCCTCGTTAGAAAGAATGCCATCAACTGAATCAGATGGAGGCTGACTCAATTTTGTTTCAGCCAATTTCTTTAAAGCCCTAAGACTTGTTTCAGCGGCATTAATCTGTCCATCAAGATCAGTGAATTTCCTCTTCCTTGTCTCAGAGATTTTAACTCTAGATCCAGTTTTTTCCTCACCACTATTAGTTTCAGAGATGGTATTAACTTCATCATGCACCTCTACGTTATCATCACTACAATCTGCCTTTGCATCCTCATCTTCATCTACCTCATCACTCCTTGCTTCATCGAAACCTTCACAAGAGGAGCTATCTTCTCCGCGTACACTGTCGCCCTCCAAAGATTCATCATCACATTCATTATCATCAGAGGATGTGCCGGTTTCTTCATTATCACTAGTAGCATTTTCGTCATCTGACCCATTGGATACAGAATTGTCAATGCCAACACTACCTCCATCATCACTGTCCTCAGTGTCAATGTCCTCATCACTACCAATGTTGTCATCATCCTCGTCGTCGTCGTCATCGTCGTTTTGTAGCAGTTCAACACCAGGAACAGCACTGGCAACACTGACTTCACCATATGCCTTTGGTCGTGCCGTTGGGTCACTAGGGCGTCCTCGGTCTTTCTTTACCAGCATTGAGGGACAAAGCTGTGATATGTCAAGGCAGTAAATAAGTGAGACACCCTCTGAAAAGAGTAATGATGAAACAGAGAGAGAGAGAGAGAGAGAGAGAGAGAGAGTATATACCTCTCTAAATAAAGAGATAAGAGACCGAGCCGCTGCTGATACTGCCTTCTCATGTGATTTTTTATATAAGACGAGATCTTGCAACAAGTCTTCATTCATCAACTAGATGCCAGATCAAATATGTCAGTCAAAAGATGAAATCAAAACTATCAGTAAGAAAGTGACTCAAAAGTCGAGACAAAAGAAGGGCACTAGGACGATCAAATATCAAACTTATGACTCCAGCAAATTAAGAAAGGAAAAGAACAACTTCCTCCTCGTTCACTTATTGAAGAGTTGTGAGCAGCAGATTCAAGTTCACCAGTAAAGATACGAAAGCATCATCATAGAACCAAACAATGCAAATCAATCCTATCAAATCTTGAAAGGGAAAAAATATGCCAGAGAATAAGAGGTAGTCACCAGAGGCATGCGTAGACATATCTCCCTTACTACATTAATTCCAACCGCAATAGCCTGGAAAATGCAATCAAATGATCAGGAACCTTGCAAAAACTATAACATTATAAAGAGGCTAGTTTCAAAAAATTACCTCAGGACGTGATCGATCATGTACAAATTGGTTTACTATTTGCTTAAATAGGGGTTCAACTGCATCAGGAGGCACCTACGGAAAACATAATTACTTTTAAGAAAACAGAATAATTGATAGGTGGCAAGAGCCAGTAACCCAAGTGAATACATTGACTCAGCAATCAGTAGGAAAATGTTGAAGGAAACACAAAGTAATTATGTTTTCTGAAGGTGTTGCAGAAAACATAATTACTTCAAGAAGTGTTACAGAAAACATAATTACTTCAAGGACATAGAATAATTGATAGGTGGCAAGAGCCAGTAACCCAAGTGAATAAATTGACTCGGCAATCAGGAGGAAAATGTAGAAGGAAACACAAAGAGAAACACGGGGGAGGGGAAGAACTAGCAAGGAATCTACACTACCATATCATGACAGGCCTGAACTGCTGCTGCTAGCAAGGTTGTGACATCACGCTGGTGAGGCTGTAACACCAATAGAAATTAATGAAATCTCCAACACCTAGCACACCAGAAATGATCCGCACAGTTTTTTTCCAAGCACATACCTGAACATACTTTTGGATGAAAGGATAAAAATTTAACAAAATCAAGTGGTGAAGGCCCACGGTTCGTGCAACTACTTTCAACATCATCATCTTAACCTGCACCACATATCAAGACAATAGACACAAGAAAACCTTTAGGCTTCGAGCCAATGCATAAGTGTGTTGCACAAAAGAAAAAACCTGAAGTCTCAGTGACAAAGTTAGAAATTAATCACAATAAAGATTTCACTGGCAGCAATTCTATTTTGGAGCTTAAAATGATGAAATTGCCCAACGAAAATAGGAATTATACATGCTAAATTCAGAGAAAATCAAACCATAAAAAGTAACAGAAAAACAACAGCACTGAAACTTTTGGGGCATTGAAGAAATTTCTAAAACTATAAATGTTCATCTGAGAAATTCTTTCGGATTGATTCCTTGTTCCGTCACTATGCAAGGAACCCAAAGATTCTACAATCATGAAACTGATTTGGCACAAGATCTGCCTCACTGTCTCACTGGTTTTGTATGAACACTTCTCCTAAAGTTTAATGCCATAATTTCAAATTGAAATTAAAAAATGAATTGGTCCTAGAAACTCTCCTAATGCTGCCAGGTATAAAAATGCAATGAAACATCAATTTATGATTTAGAAAAAAAACTAAAACACAATAATATGCTAAGAGAAGAAGAAGAAATGAAGAAAATCGAATCAATCACAAGGAATACTTGTAAAGTTGCTAAAAAAGGTAAAGTTCAAGATATGCAATTCAATATCTTCACTAACTAAATAGTACTACAGACCTCAAAGCGTTCGTTGCAAGTCTGAAGGCGTGAGAATAACTTTTCAGCGAACCCCTGAAGACAAGGTGAATGTGATAAGAACACCAGGATAAGCTAAGGAGCAGAAGTACAAAGACAAAGGAAATGGCAAACCTGAGCATCTTTCAGATGATTGAGGGGTGAATAATAATTTGAGGCGCTATTATCTGAAGACATTCGTTGTTGCCTTTTCATGCTCCGAATAGCTCGCTGCAGCTTTGCCTTCTTTTTCTTCTTGCTAGCAGAAGTACCTTGATGGTGTGCCTGAAAGTCGGTTCAAAATTATAGGTTGAGAGTTTATCCATGTTTGACATCAATGAGACAATAGAAGCAAATGGTAAATGCAACTCAACAGCTGTGAAACAAGAACCCGACCTCTGACACATACAGATGGCTCTTTATCTATTAGTTATTGGAAATAAAATACCAACTGATACTTTTATAATGTAATATCTTAAAAGTTGATTAAAGCAATTGCACGTGCAAAAAATTTCAAGCATTAACATAGGCATGCAATATTAAATCCTTCATTGACGAACTTTATCACCGAAGAACAAACAATATGACTTACAGGATTTTCAAGAATCTACTGACCTTATAGACAGCTCCCTTACTAAGGATGACATGAGGACTTTGATGAGATAATTCGTCATCACTGCTTGAAGCATCACTATCTGAATCATCTTCAATCTTCTCATAATCAAGAAGAAATGATAGAGCGGCGATCATGATCCTGATGGTATTAAAGATACAAATGATTTTTTTGAAGACGAAGAATACAGCAGATTAATGAGAGACAGGCAAAAGGACACTACCTTGATGCTGGATGAAAGCATGCTGTACATATGGCATTAGCTGTTCTATCGTCAAACCACACCTTTCTTCTGTGAAGCTCACAGAGCATGATGAGTGATTGCTTAGCTTTTGTTCCCTCCTCTTGCTATAACAGGACAATCACGATTTAGCATAGGCAAGGATAACGTGACAAATTCAAATTCCACAGGCTACAAGAAGTTCAGAATTTCAAACCTGTAACAACGAAAACAAAACATTTTGAAGGGCTCGGTTAGTAGCTTCATTCTTGTGTTTCTGATTCATCTTCCTAATGCTGTGAACCACATGTGAGAATGCCAATTTCCTCAAGGCTCTATCCCCCAGAGTCTGCAGCTCCATGAACAAAGCCAGAGTATCTCGTATATTGACCATCTAAGGAGAAAAGGGCTACATCAAATCACGTCTTCAAAGTGAAATCAGCATAAAAAAAAGATACCAACTACAAATTGTTGATCTAGCACCCATTAGTCAAAAGAAAATCCAAAAAACAAGAAGATTGTCAACTTTCCGACCATCCACAATCTCAGTAGACAGAGGCTCAATGCTAATTATCCAGCTTCATCACCAAAAGTTCTACCAGACGCATAGAGAAGCTGAATTGCGAACGTAAATCCTAACTACATCATAAGTGAACACTTTACTTAAGAAAAATCTACATTTCTGAGAAATAACAACTCCTAGAAATTGACAAATGCAACATCAACGATGAAATGACAAGAGATACGAAATTAATTCCATATCGAAACCGACCTTCCGATTGACGAGCAAGATAAGCGCCTGAGTCACCGTGCATCTAAGACCCGAGGGCAACGACCTAGCAGAAGAGCGGAGGAACTCGGCGAGTCGACCCGGGAACTCGGCCAGCTGCTTCGGGTAGAACGGAGCCACGTGAGCCAAGAACGCGGCGCGGTCGCCGAGGTCCTTAGCGACGGTGGGATCGGCGGCCACGCCGCTGATGGAGGTGAAGCTGAGAGCGGCCTGTTGCTCGAAGAGCTCGAGCGAGGAGCTGAACTGGCTGTGGACGAGACCGAGCTCCGTCTCGTAACCTTCGGGGTCGCACTTCATCTTCGACTGGAGCGATGACAGGCTCAGCTTCTCGGAGCTCCGGCCGGACGCCGATAAGGCCTCCAGGGAGAGGTGCGCGGACGACATTGCCGGTAGCGCGAACCAGGTGCCGAGGGTTCCTTCTAAAACCCTAGAACCGGAAAACCCCGGTGCGGTACGGTCGCCGTTTTCTTTTATGTTCTTAGAAGCTAGGGCGCGCATGATAACACTCCAGAAGTGATTTCTGGCAGAGAAATCAACTTCTGGCAGAGAAATCCGTTTGGTAAAATCATTTCTGAAGTAGAAATCCATTTAGTAAATTTTTTCACTTCTGGTAAACTTTTCTACTTCTGGTTGGATTTTTTGGCCAACTTGAGAAGTAAAAAAAAATTACTTTTCAGCTTCAAAAATCACTTCTAATCTTCGCAGCTACCACCGGTCGCCGGCGGCGACGGCAAAGAGAAGTATTACCATGCGTGCTTCAAATGCATTTCTCTATCAGAAATCAACTTTTGCTTCTGGTGAGAAGTTGAAAAATCAATTTCTCCATCAGAAGTTAGTCCTCGATGAGAAATGTTACTATGCACGCTAGCTAATCCACATTTCCTCTTGCCCAATAAAAAAAATAATCAACTTTTCCGACCCAAAAAAACCAATCTTTTAATTGGAAATGAAATTAATATTTTTTTCTAAATGTTAGTCTAACATACTATATCATTTTTGAATAAATGTCATATCACAATATTCCTAAAATATAAAATATATCAAGGGTGAGCGTGATTTCAAGGTGCATAAGGTATACAACTAGGCTTTAAGGTATCATATGGAAGGTATGTTCCAAGTTTCGATAATTAGAGAACCATTACGGTAGATCCAAGAACTTATAATCTGAAATAAGTTTTTATGTTTTTCTTACTCTACATCTTCATGAGATCTTACAATATCTTACGACGTTAAATGATGAGTGTGTAATGTGGAACTATTAATCTGATTTTCATTTTCGATAATATCCATGACTGAAACTTTTACCTTATTAATATTGCATATTTTTTGTGTGTTTAAATATGAGTCATGATAAATAAATTGTAGTGGAAAATTATAGTAATCAGATGCGATAATTCACTGCATTCATTTGATTAATAATATTTATGAAACATGAGTAGACTTTGAAATTGACCTTCAAATCCGTAACAAGTTTCAAAAGTTAAGGAATCGATTCTGACGGATTAGAACCTAAAATTGCTCACTCCTATATATATATATATATCATTTTGTTTGATCAAATCGGGTGAAATTTCACCAAAATTCCGAAACTGTTATGAAATGTTCAATCTAATGTCTGTACTTCTATTATATCGAACACAGTCCACTCATCAATTCTTTATAATAAAATTAAATCAAGTCTTTAATATCATTCATAAATTTTCGTAATTACATTATTTTTTTATTTCGATTTATCTCATCCAAATAAAATAAAGAATCTAACCATTTACTATTATATTTTACTTTCTTGAATTTTCACGAATAAAATATATTTAGGATTATAATCATCATAATAATAAAATTAGAACCCAAAGTGTTTCTCCTAGACATACGGTACGGCGGACACCGCTTGGATTGATGAATTCCTCCTCGTCTATATAACATCGTACGAACGGTGAACCGAAGCGTTTCCTTCTTCTCCGAAGTGGACGACATTTGAAGGATGAACCATTTTCAGACATGAAGCTTCAACGTATATCCATAACCATTTCGTCTGGGTTTCACTCTCATGCCCATCTTCCTCGCAGCCCTCAGGTATCTCGCTCTCTGCGCAACTCCTTGTGTTGCTTTTACTTCATCCAGTTATCTGAATTCAGAAAAGTCACTTGGGGGTTGTCCTTTCCAAAGGAAGTTGCTTAGCTCCCTGTTGAACCAATGTAGCTTCTCGTTCTGATGATTTTGGTGGTGCAACGTTTCTCGATTGTGTCGGGTCAGCATGAATTGATGAATCGAGTTCGAGTGCTTCGCTGAACGTGCGATAGTAGTGATTGTGTTGTGAAAAGGAAGCAGCTTTCTGAAACATTAGTCAGAACAGAATCGTTTCGATGCTCGTCATTCGTCCGTCTTGACTGTTGAATCTTGATTGGTTTCGATCCTTCGATTACTCTGCTAATTGTGGGTAGTTGCATGTCTAAATCGCTTCCATCGTCGGTTTTTTACTCCCTAGAAATTGCATCGTATGATCTTCAAATGTGATTGAACGGTGATTGTCTCTGATTGCCAGGGGATTTCCGAAGCCAAACTGGGTTGCGAAGAATTCCTTGCAAAACTCCTTGACAGAAGGTGGACATTGCTCAGCCCAGATACTAAAATCCAGCAGATAATGTTGGCTCCTGAGCGAATCAAAGACGAAGATGGGCCACTTAAGGATAAGTCCTGGTTTAACATTCCAAATCCATTATTGGGTGATGAAATCGCAGATAAGAGTGGTCCAGACTCTTCATTCTATGTCGTCAGGGATGACTTGCTCCATCCTCTAATCAATGGCAATAAAGCGAGGAAGCTGGACGCGGTGCTTCCTCTTCTTGAGGATCACTCAGTGACTGATGTGGTAAGACCCCATTATGTAGATTAAGATTCATGTTTCTGCTTTTCTGGTACTGTGTAGCTGGAAGCATCTTAGGACTTACCCTATTTGATTTTATTCTTGGAGGATAAAATTGCCAAATGTGTCGCGTGGCATGAATATGTTCTGCATAATTTCCATTATAGTATCTACGAGTTATCAAGTCAGTCATTCACCTTTTATTATGCTTTTGCCACTAGCCTCCTGCAATTTACTTCCACGATTGTTGGTCCCTCTAAATTAATGTTTGACTTGTCCATTCAGATTCAATCATTTGTGTTAACCATGGAGCTTGTCCATTCAATTCGCATGACGTTCTGCTGGGACATTTTCTAGGTGACATGTGGAGGATGTCAAAGTGCACATGCAGCAGCTGTTGGTATGTTCTTCTTTTGGAAATAATCACAATTATGTATTCCGGGCAAAAAGATTGATCACATTGGTACTTGAATTAGACAAGCAAGTAGAAGTAGGGAGAAACAAGCACACTGGATTGGCTACTTTTGGAATTTCTCGACATTTTTGTGAAATGAATCCCTCACTTTCTGGATCTTCTAAGTCTCTGTTGTAAGTCAATCATTTTGGGACAGTAACAGTGGAAACAAGCAAAATTAAGGGTAGAAATCTTTATGTTTCTGCAAAATTGGTCTATCACGAGTGATCATTTCTTAACGATGCGCAAATTGCAGCTGTTTCATGTGCAGAACGAGGACTAAGATCACATTTGCTTCTACGAGGAGAGCAGCCTGATATTTTGACTGGATATAACCTGATTTCAACAATGTATGGAAATGTCAAATATGTGCCCAGGTCTGTTTATTCCAATCGAGAAGAAACTCTAAAGACCCATGCAAGTTCAGTGGCAGGTAAAAATGGATGTGTTCTTTCACTGACTGATATTCTTGAAGCTCCTTTGACGAAGCAAAATGTAAGCTCTTCCCATCCCATTTCAACTTCAATGGACGACTGGAGAAGCTTAGGAAACTTCTCGAGGAAGGTCGTTATCATTAATGAAGGAGCTGGAGATTCTATAGCATTATTAGGTAACACCTCCGTGGACATAGACTTTGTGTTTCTATCTGCATGCTTACTGGGTCCACTAATGTGCTTATGCATTGACACGAGCAAACAGTAATTTATGTTATTGTGCATAAGAAATGCATCTGGGTTGGATAGTACTGGCATGTCTGGTGGTTTCTGCAGGCTGTATTTACTCGTATGAAGATATCTGAAGGTGATAGCTAGGTGCATGTATAAATTGTATATTTTGTTGACATGAGTAGATATCAGTTTAATCAATGACTGCATCCTTATCTTTGTCAAGTAAATGTGCGCCAATGTAATCATTGATTTCTTTGTGGGGCTCCAAACTATCGTCCCGTCTTCCCTTTCTGTAGTAATTGAGATGATCATATTTTTATATTTTCTCTTAGGTGTCATTCGCTTGGTACATCACTTATCTCAAAGTCACTTGCTCGGAAAAGAGAAAGCCATGAAATTTGTTGTGGATGCTGGTACGGGGACAACGGCTGTTGGTCTAGGGCTTGGAGCCACATATTTTGGGTGCGTTTTACTTTTTGTTTTTTCTCTGTTCTTTTCATCAAGCTACCTATTTTGATGATTGCATTGATTTGATCAATTTGAGCCACGCTATTTGCATCTTGCCAAGTTGAGCCTCAATGAATGAGGTCGAGTGGTGACTTATATTTTCCTCTCCATCAGGCTCCCCTGGAAAATCACTGCTGTGATGCTGGCTGATACACTTGATAACTACAGAGAACGGGAGAGAAGGTTGATCTCTGACTTCAAGAGGCACTTCAAATTTGATCTTGATCACGCCTTATGTGAAATTGACAGGGGAGTAGTTAACTGGGTGGAGCGATACCATCCAAGAAAGTGAGTAAATCTTCCTCTATAACAGTTCCATTGGTTGTAGCAGATACATTGCAATGAGCCATATGGATAGTGCACATTTTTCAATCCCCTACATCCCACCTTCAGTTGATATTATACTTGTGCACTTGTAATGGGAAGCATGCTCATAATTTGCTTTGCCTATCAATTGATCATTCTGGTTTTTTGCGGTGTTTCAGTTCTGGATGTGGAATGCCTTCTAGCAACTGTTAGTGCTTCATTAAGCATAATAACTGCCTTTCATCAATACTGAATAGTTGTAGGCTCGACTACTGTAGAGACTGCTGCTTTTAGTATAAAATGGTAACATTTAAGTCGGCAGCCATGTATCTATTGACTTTCACTCCATTATGTCTCTGTCACCCTTGTTTTGAATCTTCCTCCTCTTTCAATGATGACCATTTATACTCATAATATTCTGGTTTTATCTTTGTCAACACCCTAATTCGACAAATGTCGATGTCCACTTCATGTTTTTAGAAGACGATACTGTTTTTAGATGACACTTCTTTAGACATAGCATTCTAAGGCAATCTTCTTGTGATGGTGTATTTGTATCTGCAAAATCTTATGCACATTATTCTTGCTGGCTAAACCATATCTAATGGGCAGATCATGAATACAAACCTTGTCATAGCTATTCCTTAAATGCAGGGCAGATGGCCCATATCCAGATGTTGCTGACTTTGTTGGGTAAAAACTGATACGTTGTAGAATTTGATGGTAATTGTCTTGGTAGATTTGGCAATGTGATTAAAGGCGAGATAGATGTATGCCAAGAGATCTCCCGGCAAACTGGTATTCTCGTGGATCCGGTTTATACCTTGGCAGCTTGGGAGCTGGCAAGTTTGCTTAGCGAAAAGGAAGCAAGAGGCAATGCAGAGGTCGTGATGCTTCACACCGGTGGCACACTCGGTGTGTTTGGACTGGCGCAAAGGTATAAGTCCTATTTTCAGATGCTGAAAGATAGATAGTTGCACTGTCAAATAGTTAAAATATGGGTTGTAATCATTCTCGCTAGTCTGGAAATCATTATTCTCATGGAAAGGTGAAAGCTTGAAGGCAAAGCGTCAATGCATGCGCTTTCCTTCCGCAACTTTTTGCTTCGTCTTGCACGTGCGCATGTCCATGGCATTTTATGAAAATCTCGTTGAATCACCTCACTGTTAAGGTGAATAGGTCGTGTCTAAGGTGTGGTTAATAACAGATTTGAAGTGTATAATTGCCGCTGTGGAGCAGGCCTGATAGAAATCAGGGAAATCACAGGCCTGACAAACAAATAAAATGAAGTGAGAATGCTGCTTAAGCCATGAAGAGGAAAAAAAGAAGTGAGTACACAGAATTTTAATTGGAGAATCCACTGTAACCTCTCTGGTGTACAGTTATTGAATCAGTCATCATTCATAGAGGTGAGTATACAACATTTGGAGAGGCCACTACACACCATCTCGCTTCTTTGTTGTTAACTGAACTGCAAAGTCGGATGTATGTTGGGTCTAGTGGTTCAGGCAAAGTGAGTATACACAGCTCTGCAAGCTGCTTTCAACTAGGATGTTGAACTTTTAAGGTAGCTATAGCGTTTCCAGGCTTAGAAATATTGGGGGTCGTTGCGGTTCATGTTTGGGAATTGTCCAAAAAAGTCTTAAACGTGCTACACTTATGCTAATTCAATCTTAAACGTTTTAATTTTGTCAAATAAGTCCTAAATATTTTCACATTTTGCTAATTGAATCTATCTGATTCATTTTGGATAGACATTTTTTAATAATATTCTGATATTTTTCCTTCCTTTTTCTGTTATCCTTTATTTTTTTTCTTGCCTTTTTTTTTCCTCTGCGGGCCATTGACGAGGCCCAGAGGAGGGGAAACAAAGAAAAAAGTAAAGAAGGAAAAAAAAAAGAGGAAAAAATTGTTAAGGCGTTTATTTAGTCGATTTTCGGCTAAAATTGGTCCGATGACTTAATTTGCAAAATCAAAAAGTTTCGGATTAAATCGGTAAAAGCATAATAAATTTAAGACTTTCCGGATAATTTTCTCTTGGGAATAGAGATGATAGGAGAGCATTGCATAGCCTTTCCCGCACTCGAGCGACCTTTTTCCTTAAACCCCTAAATCGGAGTTTGCGCAGCGACGCAAATGCGGACCATGAAGATAAACGAGTGACTTACTACGTACGAACCGTTTGCTTGGCGCAATGGATGCAAGAAATTCAAACAAAGCCTCCTCCGCAACCTCTTTCTTTTATGGAAAATTGATTCTCGTTTCAACCCAAACAATGCTTCTCGTTACTATAATAGTGGAGTTGAAACTTGGCGTTCTTGATCACAGTGTTGCACGGTCTATAACTTAGACCCAAAAAGAAGTTCTTGCGTAAAGAAATGGTGGGGGGGACCCGACATATAATTGAACTCTTAAAAAGCAACCTAGATCTCCACGCCCAACTAGAAAAAATCAAAGTAAAATAAAAATAAATTAATTAAATGAAATTAGTGCCTCCCTTCCTTGAATTCCCAACATGCTTAAATTGCAATACGACTCGCCACAGTATCAGAGCTATAGGGAAGCAGGACATGCTGACTCACACTGCAAACGAGATTCAATTCAACTTTGCTTCAACACCCACTATAATATTTATATGTTATAGAAACACTTAATAATTTGAAAAGATGGATGGTAAATACCCTTTTGACCCAGGAATTGAGGCAATAAAGCAACAATAAAAAAAATGACAAAAAAAGATAAATAATATAAAAAACAAAACAAAAGTGGGCCTCCTGAGAACAAGGGGGGAGCAAATGGGGATGGTCCCAAATGGTTCTTGTGCTCGCAAAAACACTAAAGAAAAGAGGGGAGGGGGGGAAGGAGAGCCACGACCCTTTTTTTAAAACTTGTCTTGTTAGGCATGAGAGGAGAGACCTGAAGTGGCAAAATGTTCCAGTGCCTTGAACCCAAAACAGAGGATGTGCTGGTCCGGAAAGAGGAGCCCCCCAAAGTGTCTTTCACTCTCTGCCATGTCTCTGGCTCATGTTGGTTGGGTTTGGTGGACACCTTCAAGTGACCAGACAAACATTCTCCTGTCCTAAAAGAGACACAGAGAAAGAGAGAAAGAGAGAGAGAGGGAATGAAGGGGAGGGTTGGGGAGAGCAACAGTAAGCAAAAACTACACAGTACAGAATGTGGGTGAGCACTAGGGAGTGAATGGGATGGGGAAGTGGTGTGGGAGCTTTCTTTTTTAAGGATCAGAGGCTTTTGCTTTCGTGACATGCTTGTAACTATTTCTTCATTTTTTTTTTAAGTCCCTTCTGTTTGGTTCCACTTCTTATTGCTCTCATGGTGTGTGGCACATTGAATTGGCCAAGAATGAATGTGTTTGCTAATGCCCTTGATCTCTGCGTTTAAACCTTTTGGTGAAGTCTCTGCTGACCTCTTGTATGATGCTATTAAACTGACTCAGTGGGTGGCTAGTGCCAAATTATGCATTGGTGTGTGTGGGGGAAAAATAAAAAGCACTTAAATAAACGAGGCATAAATCAACTGACCATATTAATTGCTTAAGGTCGTGGAGAGACAACTAGTTGCAGCGCAGCTAACTCTTTTTTGAATTTTCCCATGAGAATCATATGGGCGCTTAGTAACATCTAATTCTAATACCGCTGCTTAGCATCACGGATGACTCAAAATTAGAGTTCGATGAAAACACGCCACTTTTCAATCCAATACCGCTTTCCTGCTTCGCTTTTTGTTAAAAACCAGGGTAAAAAGTGGGTATTCCTTTGGTGTGCTTCTCGTTTTCCCTTCATTTTTTTTTCCCAAATGGACAATTCTTTATTTGGTTAAGCAGGCATGACAAAAAAAAAAAAAGAAAAACCTCCATGCCCGTATATGTGTGAACATGCTTAGGAAAGAACAACAGCAGCGGAAAGGCTAGCTACGTAGTCAAGACCCTGCTGCTGCACCCGCAAGGCAAATGGAATAATGTCTAGTCTTGTTGGAGTAATGTGCACACAAGCCTCCTTAAAAAGAGGGATTGGGATGGGCATGAGAAAGGAAAACATCCCTTTCACTCGCTTTTTGTATGCCATAGAAAAATGGGTGGGTGGGGGGATCTCTCCTGTTCACATGCAATGACCCCATTTGTACCGTGTGGAGCGAATAGGGGACACAGTGTATCAAAACCTAGGACGTCTAGCGGCTCTAGCCTAAGAACAATAATTTCTAGGGTTTGGGAAGAACCTGACAAGCCAGAATTATTCAATGGATTAGAAGACAAGTTTATTATTGCAAGCTTTATCCCACTTTGGTTCATTGATGATTACACAACCAAAAGCACATAGCCAGTAGTCCATGATTGCGTCTTGTGTCATGCACCAACGAGGCGCCTGTTCATTAGTTTTTATCACGACAAGGGATTGAGCCATGATTCACATCAGCCCGTGTGGTCTTTAAAGGCAACCTGCTTTTTCATCCGAAGATTGGTACACTCGATGGGACGATGATGTTTCAGTATGCGCAGTTTGATGTATACGGTACATCGCTTGCTGAACGGGATCGCAGTCGGTATATACCTCGACTTTGTTACCGTCGAATCATACCTCCGTGTCGTGAAAATCCCGGATGTTGGATTGGTTCTCGTTTATTGTTTTTAGTTTAATAGGTCCTTGTAACTGTGTCATCTTCCATCATGTTATTCATGCTTAAATGTGCACTCAGTATTCTCACTCTCAGGAAGAGATGACTGGATGAACAAATCTTGAGCGGAGGGGGATGAGAAACGCCTAAAGCAAAGCCAAGTCATCACAGCTTTCTCTAATACCATCTTATCCACTTTTTTTCTGCGTTAGTGTGTCCTAAAAGTTCTATATATTGGATAGCGATGAGTGATATTCTTTGAGAAACGACTAATGTAATGCCTCTGCTTTTATAACTACAAGTTTGCTACCTCACGTCGGTAAATTCATTCATTTATTTATTTGTTTCACGAAAAATAAATAATCTAAAAAATATTTCCTAAAAGATGATTACTCATGTCACTTGAAATAGTTAATCGATAAAAAAAAAGTATACATTATCAACAACAATTCATGTCTAAATATTTTCGACGAAAATTATTTTCATCATTCATTTTGATAATCGATACAAGAGATCATTTTTTGAAAAATGTTTTTCAAATCGCTAATTTTTCACGACACAAATTGGCCTTATTTATGAATTTGTGATTACTCTTGCCAAAACTGCTCCTGCCGAGGTTTTCACATGTCCGAACCCTAATCGACAAACAACAATCCCATTCCCCTCGTCAGAGATAGTTTTAACCACTCAATGTTGAAATATTTAACTAGTGAACCAACTTTCATTCAATAGTTGAGTTTTTAGAACAATTGACAATTATCCTATAAAATTTTTATTTGGCATCAAAACAAGAAGTCTTGAGTTTAAATTTTTACGAACCCGTTATTTTCCTCCCTTACTATAAATATATATATTCATGCTTAATTTAGGTCAAAGTCCATCCTATGTGTGTGGGCGGCATTAGAATATTCAAATATTAAATCAAGTCTTAATCAAACAGCTTAAATTTAGGAACAGCAAGCAATGGTCCATTACTCATGACATCACGAAGGGCTGCGAAGTCTGATACAAAGACAATGATCGTCCTTGCCCCCTCCTAGACCTTCTCACTTCAATCATCCTCAACACCCCTCTTACATGCACAACGGTGCACAGCCGCACCTAGGCGGCCTAGATGTAAGGCCGTTCATAGTGTTGCAACCTCGGACGAGTCCCTAGAGGCCATTAGCAACCTCATCGAGCTTATCATAGTTGTCCATGGGCACATCTTCGATTAAGGTCTCCCATGCTCGTGTAACCTCCGATCGAGGTGGGCAACAAAAGTGAGGGCTTGACCTAGGGGGAAAGACGAGAATTTGGATGTGTCTATGGTGTGAGGCTAGGGTTTATGAGACCTTCACATAGAGGAAGTTATTCTACACATTTTATTAGAGTTTTTTTTATTATATTTGATTCTACCTATCCTATTATATTTTACAAGCCACACTATGTGCACTATGTTCTGTGTGCAAGTTGCGAAACCCTACTTCCTCACTCGTGTGCCTCTACCTCTAACCTATCTTGAGAAGATGAGGAGGAATCGAACTCTCTACCTCTCCATTCCCAAGTGAACAGGGCAGCCACTGGGGTAATCCCCAGTGATTGCATTTTACTAGAGTTGAAGCGCAGCAAACTTGTAATTTTGATAGTAGAAGTATGTTTTTTTTTCTAACTCCCTATTAATTATTTTGATTTTGCACCTTATGTAAATGATGCTAAGAGAATGCAAAATGGAATTGCACATTCAATCTTAAATATTTTAATTGTACCGATTTAGTGTTTAAAATTTGTTATCGATGTCAATTTTAGGTTCGTTAAAGCTATTCATCGTGTTTTGCATGTTAGAAAATGAATGTTCCTTCCGCATTTTCAATGCTCACAAAAGAAATCACCGGTGGAGAGACAAAGGTGGTGGTGGGACCAAATTTCTTTTTTTTTCAATGGTGATCAAGCGTCTCGTCAATGCCTTAACGGATGAACATGAAAATTAATGCCCTAATGGATGAACATGAAAATTTTACGCACTTCTACCTTATTTCACCTTGTAAACGGTATCACTCAACAATTGATTAGTCTCCCTCTATCCGACAATTTAAGCTTTTCGATTGCATTTTCTGAGATGGCATCAGAACCAATGGTTAGAGATGGTAAAATGAATCTAGACCCATATTTTAACTAGTGTTTAAATGAGTTAGTTATGTAATAAATCTAAGTGAGTCGAAAATCAAATCTTTTCTTAATTCTTCAAATTTTTTATATTTCAAATTTTTTATTTTTATATTTTCTTTCTTTCTTTTCCTTTTTTTCCACGAAATCTGAAATGGGTTGCCAGTCACCGTCGATCATCATGTATTGCTGATTGCCATCGATGCTAGTCATTAGTAACTATCGATGGTTGCCTATCTGGATGTATAAGGAAAAAAAAAAAGAAAAGAAAGAAAGAAAAATAAAAATAAAAAAATTCATAATTTAAAAAAACATATGTTTTAGTAATATACACATATATAAAGATTTATAAGAAACAAGTTTTTCTAAATTTGATTTAATATTAAAATGTTTTAGCAATGTGGCTTGGGTCAAGTATAGGTCGCTAAATTTGTATTGCATGAAAATGTGTTTGACTATTTTCGACTAGACCCAAACTCAATCCAATCCATCCATTTGACGACTCACTGGTATTATACCTTTCACGTGTGCGAGTCCACTCCCCATCAGTCAAATTCCAAGTCTTGCTCCTAATGCCTCTTGCACGTGAGGAGGTATTGTAATTTTACCCTGCATTGCTTGATAGTACTTGGTGTGGTTTATACTTCCTATCGATAGGAATGTACATGGATCCCACTCCACACTTAGCGAGCAGGGATCTAGGAGAGCGAACCCAGCGGAGTCTCTGGACACTAAAAGGCTTTTATAATTTAAACTTATATATTTTTTCATTTGTAGTTTAGCCTTGCACCCATGAATACCAACTGCTACACACACACACTCTCTCTTTTTTGCTTATAATTAAGGATATAACGAGAGGTGCAAGATAATGATTATAGTGAAATCATTTATTAGGCGCAATTTTATTTTAGGGGTGAACCATGATAAAATCTCATATCTCGAGTTTTCTTATCTAGCGTGTCAAGTTTTCTTTCTCATTTTTTTGCGCTTTACTTCGTTATGTTTGTGCGTCAAATCCTCATAGACAACGGATCATATATTCTCTTTACATTCAGGTAGGCTCTCTTCATCTAACAATTTAAGCTTTTTGGTTTGATTTTCTAATGCGAAATTTGGATTCCTCTCCTTGTCAAGCATACTGCTAGATACTCTCTTTTTTTGGCCAATTAATTTTAATCTCTCGAATGCAAGAGAAGAGACGCATAATAATAAGGGCCGAATGGTTCAGGCGAAGGAGAGAAACGGAGCGATGATCCGCGAGGATCGAATTCCTTGATCAACATGGAAATCATTTCTAAGGGCGACTTTGGGCAGCACGTGAGGGTGGGGGGACGTGAAGTGGGAGACAAAAGCATGCACAAGGTACGAACTCGAATGCCTATGTATTAAGCATTAGATTACTGCGATTGAGGCGATGTCGTGATGGTGGCTTTGGAAATCTCGTAATGGTGAAAACATGTTGGGCCTTTAAGACACGATGTGAACTTCGGTGCACGTGTGCCGGTCATGCTCGAATCTACGCACCGTATGGTCTCCCACCGATCTTATGCGGGAGCCAAGAAATGCGTATTGCAACCCAAGAAAAAGAGGGTTTTGCCTTTTGCCTACTATCTCAAACGATGATGTCGGACGCTTGGAACCCAAGCAAAAGGGGTTTTGGTTTGTGCCTTCTTGTTCACATCAAAAGATGGACTTTCGGTTGTTATCGATGTGTGATAGACTTAACTGATGAGAGCGAAGTTTGGTTATTTACGAATAGAATTATCGATCGCGTGATGAATCGACAAAAAGTGGAGTCAATAATCTCATATACAACTGTTAGAAAGGCAACCGTTAATGTAGTGGAATAAAGTAACCGTCAAGATAATAGAGTGGAAGAACCTTTGATAATCATTTATAACTTTCGTTAGTAACTTTTCTTTCTAACCTCTGATTGTAACCTCCCTTTGTCTACGTTTGGTTCTTTCATAAAAATTGTACTTTTCAACCTTATCGTCAATTAAATTTCAATACGGTTTGTGTCTATATAATACTATGGAAATTCAAGTTGTTGATTCTCCTATTTGCTTGGACATTTCCTGTCCAAAGTTTTCGCGAGATTTGGTCTATAATAGTTAAAATCAAAGACTTTCAATGAAAGATATTTCTTTGCAGGAGAAATTCTAGTGAAACACTTCTATTTCGAAAATCATCCCAACGAGTGTCTCGGCGATTCTTGTTGAATGTATTTGATGAGGAAATGTTCCGCATTGGATAGGGGAACACGCGTGGCTTAATTTGTAACTGCAACCTCACCCCTTGATAGATGACGACTTTGAGTGGTGATGCTGGAGTGCTCGTTTTGGAGCTCGATCAATATGGAATGATTCGATCGTTACAAATAATATCAGGGTGAGAACTTATTCGATAGATGTGTGATTTGATGATTGGCTTCTTCCCAAGCATATGTAATTTACTATGAAACCTATACTAATGAGGACACCTAAAGGAGTTGGTTACACCTTAAGTCCTATGTCAAATGAGAAGGGACTTTACTTTATAACCTAGTTCATAAGTGTGATCTTTCGGAAGGCTATTGTCATCTTGAGCGGTCGAACTCGAGCATTCCTTGGAATGTTTGGTCCTCCCTTATCGGATTTGATCAACCAATGAACTTTTATTGCATAACTCCGTCCTCGAGCTTGAGGTGGAAGAATTATTTTTATTGCTTTCTATTATTATTTAGTACATGGATAATGTGGGAAAATGGAATTTTCTTTTTCATACGAAGGGCGATATTGAATAAAACAAAAAGAAGAAGAGGAAAATTGTGATGAAAGGGCGATTTTGGAAAACTCGGGACGCTTTTCTTTTTCCTTTCCTTTTGCGGTAGTATCTGGGCTTTTAGATCACACGACATTCCCACATCGCCACGTGTATGGTCCACAACCCTCCTCAGCCGAAAAAAGCTTTTTAACTTCTAGTGCCATTTTGCCTCGACGTATGGGCATGACCGTAATTTCGCAACCGGAAGCATTAGATGGGCAAAAGGGCATTTTCAGCCCAACTTTGGCTTTCAAAAGCGCAGTTGGAAGAGAAAAGGGACAAATATAAATGATTATAAAATTCTATTTTGTTAAAATGGCCCGTATTATTAACAAGTTAATACCATCGAAAATCGCTATGCCCCATTTATCCACATATATCCTATATTAATTTTGGTGTCCTAATTTTGCCATAAGATATTGATGGATCTGTCGTAAATCTGCTGATTTGAGGTCTTTCTGCGACGCGAAAATTAACTCAAGGTAAATGAGAAATGGATATTATGAACTTAAGATCGTTGGTAGTCTTATCCCTACTCATAGTACCATCGAGTGTAGCCTATCGATAGAAATCATATTTCTCTGCATCTCTTAGTAGATAGAACTCCCTTTAGACATATCTATCATCGATATGTTACATGTATGAAAAATCAGTCGTATTTACTTACACAATCAGTTTCAAATCGTACACGAGCGATACTTCGTGTAAGGCGAAGCAAGTCTTTTTTTTTTTTTTCCTCCTCTCGAATCAGATATGGAAGGAAATACAAGCCTTATTCGACGTATCTACCGAGTAATGAAGATATGGAAGAAGGTATAATTAGTATTCGAGGTGTGCATAGGGTAATGAAATTTGTGTTCATTAAGGGAAAAAGAATGATGGGATGATGATCTTTAAATGGGATATTTACGAAGCTAGTAAAATATCTGATTAGACATTCTTTTATTAACAGGGGAACAGGGATCTTTATGACATGATCCAGACATGGCTTATGGGTCTTTTGTTATGGGAAATTTTTTAAGGAACATCATTTGGGGCAGCCTTTTGTGTTTCGAGGGAGAGCCATCTAGCTAGCTCATCAGCTTCCTCCTCCTCCTGCTGGCTCACCGCCACCGTCCTGAACTTTGAGGCGACACTGCTTAGGTTAAAGAGCGAGAAACACATCGGATAGAGAGAGAGGGAGAGAGAGCTGTGTCGTCGTCGTCGTCGTCGTCCTGTTACTCGGGAAGACCGCTCGAGCTCGAGACACGGAATTATTACGCGGGGTGCCGGTCTCGTGAAAAAGCCCGGTCAAAGCGAAACGCCGGTTCCATGAGCCCGGTCAAACTCCGCCCCACCACCGCCGCTGCCGCCGAGCGTCTTCCCTAGGAGCGCCGCCGCTTCATGATGGCTCAGAGCGGCGTCGTGCGGTTCCACGGCAACCTGGACCCGACAGCCCAAGAGTTCCGTCCGGTCAGAAACCCTAATCCTCCCTTCTTCGCCCCGCTCCCGCTCCCGCCCCCGCCTCCGCCACCGGCGCAGCAGCAGCAGCTCTACTACCCGCCGGCCTTCGAGGTTCAGGTGGTGCCCTTCCAGTACCACCACCAACAGCACCACGCCGCGCCGCTGCCTCCCGCCCCTTCCGTGGCCCCGCCGCTGCCGCCGCCCTCCCCGACGGCGACGCGGGCGCTGGCGCTTGGCCCAGTGCCGGGGGACGCGAGCGAGTCGTGGGTGCGGCGGGAATTGGAGGTGTTCGGGGACGTGAGGGCGGTGCAGATGGAGCGGGCCCGGCGCGACGGGGTCGTGACCGTCCACTTCTACGACCTGCGGCACGCGAAGCGGGCGCTGAGGGTCATCCGGGAGCAGCATATGCAGCGGCAGTGCCGCCTCCGGGACCACTACGGCGCGCTCCCCTCCGAAGAACCCTGCTGCCTCGGCGGCCCGCCCGCCAGCCTCGCCGCGGGGCCGCCTGCCGTGTGGGCCCAGTTCGTGATCCCGGCCGTCCATGCCATCCCGGAGGGGCAGAACCAAGGCACCATCGTGGTCTTCAATTTGGACCCGGACGTGTCCGCGGCCAGCTTGAGAGCGCTCTTCGACCCATTTGGTATCCACCAAAGCGTGCCTTAGCGACTCCAAATTTCGTCTTTCGCTTCTTGTGGTTAATATCAAATCCATGGGCTTTGCATGAAAATCCTTCGCCGTGAGCGAGTTCTTATTCTTGGTGGGGCTGGTTCAGATGGATTTTCTTTCTTTATTCGTGGGGTAAAGTTGGGGGCTTAAAGCTGAGACTCGAGCGTTTTCCTCTTCTCCTTTTCAATCTCCATTTCATTCCCACCGATGCGTCTCTTTCTTGTTTCCTTTTCGTGCCTCTCCTGTGATTTTCTTGTCTCTCTCGTTTGAATGCTCTCGATCTCTCGATGATGTCGTGCAGGTCCGGTGAAGGAGCTGAGAGAGACTCCGTTCAAGAAGCACCAGCGGTTCGTGGAATTCTACGATGTCCGCGACGCCGCCAAGGCGCTGGCCCAGATGAACGGCAAGGAAATCCACGGCAAGAACGTCGTCATCGAATTCAGCCGCCCCGGCGGCTACAACCGCAAGTTCCTGCTCGACGCCGCCAGTCCGACCCCTTTCGCTCACGATTCGTCGTACCTGTATAACTCCCCGACGGCCTTCTACCATGCCAAAATTCCAAAGAATTCGCCGCCGCCCCCTCCGCCTCTGCCGTCGCCCCGCCGCGTCGCCGCGGCCGATCCCCCCGGGCTGCGAATCCTGCAACCGAGCAAGCCCGACAAGAAGCAACTATCGGGTCTTGGCGTGGCTAGCCCTAACGTGGAGAAGAGCTCGGAAGTCGATGCGTCGATGAGCCGCTTGAGCTTGAGCGGCGGCGATGCTCGTGGAAGCGAGAGAGTGGAAGGAGAGTATTGCAACAAAGGGAGCGTTGTCACCGCTAGGAAGAGTGCCAAGAAGAGGCAGGGCAATAGCATCAAGCAGCAGCAATCGCTGTCGTGTAGGAGTAGCGGCGGCAGCAGTAGTGGGAGGCCATGGAAGAGCAACAAGCAAGGCAGGCACAAGGTCGATTCGCGGTTCGTCATAAGCGAGGAGGACGACTCGGCGGTGGCCGAGTCGAGTTCCGGCGACTCCAGGACCACCGTCATGATCAAGAACATACCCAACAAGTACAGGTAAAGAGGGGGTCGTTCTCGTTCTCGCTCTTCTTCATCGTCATACATGCTATTTTTTTGAGTAAATTCGTCTTCTTGTTCTTTATTTTATTATTAAAAACCTGTTATTTTTTAATGTCGGGGACAGTCAGATGCTGCTGTTGAACATGCTGGACAACCACTGTATTCACTGCAACGAGCAGCAGGTTGGAGAAGACCACTGCGAGGACGACGATGGCCAGCCGCTGTCCGCATACGATTTCGTCTATCTCCCTATTGATTTCAAGTGATTATCCTGAACACCAGAAGTCGCAGAACCCATTTGTTCTTTTTCTTCTTTTGGTTCCTAGTTTTGATTTTTATTTGGGGGCTTGAATTGCTGATGTTGGGATTTGATCTTCGGCGCATTTGGACAGCAACAAGTGCAATGTGGGGTACGGGTTCGTGAACATGACGACGCCGCAGGCGGCGAGGCGGCTCTACAAGGCATTCCATCTCCGCCACTGGGAGGTCTTCAACTCCAGGAAAATCTGCGAAGTCACCTATGCAAGAATCCAGGTAATGACGCGATAATTCAGGAACCAACCCTTTATTTTTTCGTTGGTATTTCTACCGCAATCAGCATGGAAAATGAGAATTTGGGTTATCTGGGGTAATAAAAGGGTTTGGAGGCGTTGAAGGCGCACTTCAAGAACTCCAAGTTCCCGAGCGAGGCGGAGCACTACCTGCCGGTGGTGTTCTCTCCGCCGCGGGACGGGAGGCGACTGACGGAGCCACTCCCCGTGGTGGGGCAGCAGCAGCAGCAGCAGAGGCGCGAGGGGGACGACGAGAACGAGATGGAGGGGATTGATGGGAATGACGTCCACTGCAGCGAGGAAGGAGACTGCGGCGGCGGCGGGTGCAGAGGAAGTGGCAGTCAAAGCTCAAACGGCGGCGATAATGGTGATGATGACGGTGACAAGGAGAGGAATTGAATGCCGTGTTGCGTCGCATCGCATCCTCTTTCCCTTTGGTTCGGTTTTCGCTCAGAGAGAGAGAGAGAGAGAGAGAGAGAGAGAGAGAGAGGAATGCACAGAGCGTGGCCCAATGAGGGGTGGCCGTCGAGCTCTGCGCCACTAGGCCACCGTCGCACAGCTCTTCCCCCCCTCCCTCCCCCCTACGACTCTCTCTCTTCCCCCTCTTCCTCTCTCTAGTTTAGCATGGGCATGGCTATTTTGGTCCTTCTCTGTAGAATCTGTGGTGACGTTTTCTCTGTTTCGTCAGAAAATAATCTGTCTTTCTTCTTTTTGTAGCGTTTTTCTTTTTAAAAAAAGAAAATTTTGGGAGTAATTTTTACATTTTGATGGGGGTGTGGATTTTATTCATTTGTTTAGAAATGTGACAAAAAGTTGCATTTTGGGGGAAGATTCAAACTCTCTTTTCCCTCCTCTCTTGGGTGTATAAGATGTGGGAAAGTAGTACATCATCAAGGATATGTGCAGAGAGGTGTCACCGAACTCAAAAACTAATCTTACTCTGAACTCGACTCCGAGTAGGAGTCGAGCTTGAATAATCTCGGATCGCTTAAATCCCGTTCGGAGCTCGGAATTTGGAGATATTTCGCTTGAGCTCCCTAACGGGACGATTAGGCCATGGACGCGAGATCGAGCTCGATTCGGCGAATTAGCGGCGTATGGTTATGATCGCCGGGCTTTTCCTCCTCTGTAAGTTAAGGCTTCGATCGTGCGAGGTTCGCATGCTTTCATGTTCGATTCTTCAATCACCTATGACATATGGAAGAGATCTTTAGGTGGTTGTGATTGATCTTTTACGATGGTGCTTAATGGCTAGGACTCTTAGAAAATCGATCAAGCATGCACTCAATTGAAGGAAAAAAAAAATAGAAAAAATGACTGGTGTTTATGTCTTTTTTGGCCATAGTATTTATGTCTATTCGCCCTTTAATTATTTAAGTGTTTAATGTTAAGCTTACCTAGATATTGATTGATTAATAGAGTAAATAGTTGTAATGTAGATTACACACTCAAATTTTCGTTCTTGACCACTCCGTTTTGTTACATTGCACAGTCAAATCATTGAAGTGGGATTTGGAAATCCATCGCAAATGATGCGCTCTGAATCTCTGATGTTCACTTCCATTGATGTGGAACCTGAGTTAGCACTGCATCAGCACCATACCAATTCTTAATAGAAAAAAAAAATTTGGCTAATCTTCCATTAAAACAACTTTTTGGGAAATAAAAAAAATTGTAGACATATGGTCGATCAACTAGAAGTTTTCCCATGCCTCGACAGCCAGTCTTGTGTCGTGAGGGAAGCGGCAAGGGCTCACGAACCCTATCAGGTGGCGGCGAGGGCTCGCCATTGTCGCGATCCTCTAAAAAAATTTTAAATTTTAAAAGGGGTTAACGGATTATTAGGTTAATTAGATTTGACTAACCTAACGCGGACCCTCCCAAGCCCTACCGAATCGCAACTTTGGTTTTTGTTTAAATGATTTTGAAATTTGGAGTCGCCACTAATCATTCTTGGTAGGTCGATTAGAAACCTAAATAAATTAGCGGGAGAACTAATTTATTCCTGCGCACCAGAGATTATGAGCTCGGAGACTTGGTTACACTAGTTAATTAAAACTAATGCCCTTTCGGTACCTTAATTTTATGGATATCCTAATTCGGCAACTCAGGCTTGGTTTATTCCTAAGGCTATAGTAGGGTATTCTCTTTTGTGTTTTCACTTTTTAAATAGGATGCATGGATGGTATATATTTTTATTTGTTATATTTTTTTAAGTGTTAAAGATTCCCTGAAGCCGAAAGAAGGAGTGTGTTAACGACTTCTGTGCAGTATTACAACCTACTTATCTTTTGGGTCTGATGATTCAAAAATTAAATTATAGGAAGTATATGACAGTGAATAAACACCTCCAATGGGAGGCCTAGCATTGGCTTGGCTCTTCCCTTTGGGATTTAAGGTACAGGTATTTAAGTTGCAAGTATTTAAACTACTGTAAGTAAAAACCTCCAATGGGAGGCTAAGCATTGGCTTGGCTCTTCCCTTTGGGATTTAAGGTATATGTATTTAAGTTGCAGGTATTTAACTACTGTAAGTAAAAACCTCCAATGGGAGGCTAAGCATTGGCTTGGCTCTTCCCTTTGGGATTTAAGGTACATGTATTTAAGTTACAAGTATTTAACTACTGTAAGTAAAAACCTCCAATGGGAGGCTAAGCATTGGCTTGGCTCTTCCCTTTGGGATTTAAGGTATAGGTATTTAAGTTGCAGGTATTTAACTACTGTAAGTAAAAACCTCCAATGGGAGGCTAAGCATTGGCTTGGCTCTTCCCTTTGGGATTTAAGGTACATGTATTTAAGTTGCAGGTATTTAACTACTGTAAGTAAAAACCTCCAATGGGAGGCTAAGCATTGGCTTGGCTCTTCCCTTTGGGATTTATGGTGCAGGTATTTAAATTGCGGATGGACTTTGTCCTCTCCATTCTGGGGTATGAATTCTTTAAAATAAAATACAACAAATTGATTCAACAATTTGAAATTTGTGCGCGCTTGAGGACTCCTCCAAGCCGATTTTGTGCTTCCATAGGGTTGACCATTGATATAAAGCTGCGGCTTCCTGACATAAAATAGAGTGAAATGTCAGTATACAAAATATGTGCTAATCTGCACCTAAAACCAGAAGAGTGGAAAGAGTACTTATCTCCCTTTTTTTGGGAGGGATTTCTATAATTGATTTTCGCTCTCTATGTTCCCAATATAGAGAGTTTCTTTTGAATTAAGAGGGACTTTTAGTCACAGATCAGTTGAGAAATCGGTGGACAGCTTAGGAGCTTGTCTGGGCCGATTTTTGCATATCTACGAGATTTTTGCTGTTGACGTAGAAATATCCTTCTCCTGACATAAAGTATGGAAAAAAAAAGAGGAGATGGAGAAAGTGTACACAATTTGTGCTAATTTGCAAGTAAAACCATAAAAAAATGAATAAATAAAAACACTTAGCTCGAATTTGCTTGCTCGTTGACGAGGATGAACTCTTGATTTATATTGATCGATGAAGGAATTTGTGATGATAATCCCTAGCTTTGAACTCCCATCATCTTCAAAATTCTCTCTCTTTTGGTATTTTCTTTCTCTCAAATTTTTCTTCAATCTCCCAAAACTCTCTCAAACATCCAAAATTTTCTCTCCAAAAAAAATCCTCCCAAACACTTCAAATTTTCTCTCTCAAGAATCCCCCCCTCAAGCTCACTTCTTCCTCCTTTTATAATCTACTCATCTATCTCCCATTCTAATTTTTCCACTAACTCTATCTCCCATTCTAATTTCTCCACTAACTCTTCTTCATTTTCATCTTCTATTCTCCATCTCTATCTCACATTCTAATCTCTCCACTAACTCTTCTTCATCTTCATCTTCCCTTCTCCATATTTATCTCCCATTCTAATTTCTCCACTAACTCTTCTTCATCTCCATCTTTCCTTCTCTATTCTTATCTTCCATTCTAATTTCTCTACTAACTCTTCTCCATCTTCCATTCTCTATTCTTATCTTATTTTCTCCATCCATTCTTCTCCAACTTTTCTTCTTCATCTCCTCTTCTCCATCTTCCCTTCTCTATTCTAATTTATCCACTAACTCTTCTTTTTGTTATTTGTAAAATAATCCTTCAAGAGTTAAGTATTTGCACTCTAGTCCTTGAATTTTAAGTATTTACAATTTAGTCCCTGAAAAAATATATTTCTTTAAGTCCAAATCTCCTCACAATTTTTGACACACCAAAATTTACCACATGTCAAATTTAAGCTCATTTCTTGCCGTTGAAAATAATGCAGAATTTAATTAAAGCCCTTTTGCAAAATTAAGTCATTCTGGGTATAATTGGGCCAAGATGAAAATTTAAAATATTAGAAGACAATGTCACAACTCATAAAAAGTGAAAATTAAAAATAAGTTGACTCAAATTAAATTTTTTTAGGCCCGATTCAAGATTATACTCGTGAAGGAACACGTGATTCGAATTGGATTTTTCTGAATTTGCGATGGCCAATATGAAAATAGATTTAAAATAAAAATATTAACTATCTTTGTGTATTTTTTTTGGCCTCAAATGTTATTTTTCCAAAATTTTCAAATATTTTTGTATTTTTTTTTTAAAAAAATTAAAAAAATATATATAATATGAAATTTTATTTTTTGTTCAAAAATGGTTGCCTAGGCTTGGCCAAGGCTTCCAAAGTTGATTTTTCAATTTTCTCATTTTTTCTTCATTTTTTGTTTTATGAATTTTCGAAAATAAAAATACCGAAAATACTGAAAATATGAAAAAATCGTTTTTTGGTCAAAATTGGTTCCCTAGGCTTGGCTAAGGTCCCCAAAGTTGATTTTTCAATTTTATGAATTTTTATGGATTTTTTATTACTTTAGCAATAGAAAAAAAATGATTAAAAATCAGGTGTCAACAGCCATCACCACAGGACGAGGGCCTTACTTGGAGCATAATCCCGGCGAGGGCTCGCCATCACCACAGGACGAGGGCCTTACTTGGAGCATAATCCCTCCTCCCCTCCCCAAACCCCGGTCGCTTAGTCAAAACATACTCTTCGATGAAAATACATGAGATGTCGCGTCTGGACCTTTGTTTGGACAATCGGTCGAAATTTAATCCGGGTACATTAATAATAAAGAGATATATTAGTTCAGTACATTCGGTGAATTCTAATATAGTCCATTCGCTTGATTGCAAAATGTTCTAAAATTCATTATTCCAATTTACATATTAAATGAAGGTTTCCCATCATGATTAGTCATCTATCTAGAAAAGGCACAGATCGCAAAATAATGACCGAGATGGTGCGGAGTAGGGCACCTAGATTGGTACACGTACATCTAGTCACCTGTCTCGATAAAAAGCACAAGGAAAATTGACATCAACAAATTAATTATGTGTTTATTTCGCAAAAAAATAATTAATTCACAAAAGCAATTAAAATAATCGCAAGTATTATTTATAGAAATGAGCAAACGAAAAATATTTTATCATATACGAAAATATTTAGATATAAATTATCGATAATTATTCGCCAACTTAATTATTTCAAGTGATATAATTGTACAAAATAATTTATTTTTGCAAAATACATGGAGCGTAGTTATGATGGGTTTTTGAAAAGGTCTAAGTCATTTTCACCTATTAAGTGACCTATTCTCGCTAAAGAAGAGAAATTGCTCTTAATTATCCAATAGGCATTTTAAGTCTCATATTATTCACTTTACTTCCTTTTTTTTCTTATTTTTTTAGTGAAAGCCGTTAGCTTGACAGTCTAATAGTACTGTCACTTATTTCTGACCATACGATCTCTCAATGAATGAGTGTTTTATACAAAACACGCGATAATGGTATATAAATCTACGGTTGAAATTATATTGTCCCTGACAGTACTGTTAGGGAAGTATTTTCCTCTTTTTATTTGTCTGTTGGGTCTAGTTGCCATAATTAGGAATATAACGTTTTGCTTTTTTTTAAGTTAAGTGGCTATTACCATCCAAGAAATTTCCAAGAAACTTAGTCCTTTTCCATGTTGTTAAGCAAATTTATGGATGGATTGTCAACTGAAAATCCAGAATGGAGCTACTTTTTACCACGTCAAAGATTTATGAAATTTAACTATTGTTGTTCCTATCATTGCCAAACATTTTTGTTAACAGTAGGTCATGGGATGACAAAATGAAAAAAAAAACCCCTTCGTCTAGATTTGCCCTCATAAAATCACAATTAAATTCTCCAATATAAAAATTTAAAATATGCAACTTAATTTAATCAAACCTTGCATAACATAAGATAAAGAGATTTCATTAAATTTGGATTGACAAAAAAATTAATGTTGTCCATGAAGTGTTCATGAAAGGGTACCAATGTGCCTCAATATGCAGAGCTTTTTTATGTCTTTGTTTTTAGTGCAATTTTAGATACTCTAATAATTTCTTACATACTTCGTGCAAAAGTGTCTAATTTATGATAGAAAAAAAATCACATATTTGTTAATATAAAAGTTAAAGATATTCAATATTTTTTCCCCGAGATTAAACAAATAACATATAACAAATTCACCCAAAAATGGACCTTTCAGATTTTTTTTTTTTGGTCGAAGAAACTTTGAGTTAGAAGTGACCAAAAAATTGGATGTAATACCATCAAATTTTGTGTATGTGAACGTAATTGATATGTTACGAAGATACTGTATTAGCAAACAAATCCAACATGATTAAAAAAAAGTATTCTTGTCTTAGAGCAACATGGTAAATTGTTCAAATGCATATAAACCATTTAACTTAAAATGGATTGGCTGCAGCTTTAACCCTGAATTTTGTTGATGGTGCAATCGGACATCCTAAAAATTATTTATGCGGCATTTTGCTGACTTGACGACTGTTTTAACCCGTTGGGGTTCAGAAACCTAGTTCTCTGGTGCTAATTCGGAGTGAGCGATTTTAGGGTATGTCTAGTTTTCAACTAGAACCTACGTTGTCGAATCGGTTCATCAATTTTTAAAATTTAAAACCTACTCTTGCATTTCTTGAAATCCGAAATCTATCTAGTCAGTTGGTTCCAAAGTCTACCTAGGAATCTTAGATGATAACCTGGGAGTGGTATGCGGTTGCTACTGGTATGTGACCAACAACATTCTTTCTTGGCACAGTTCGTGGGAGCTGTATCTATAAGTAGCGTTCTATCTAAAAAAACAGCAACATGCTTGCGTTTCACACCATCAAAGTCATACAAGACACATTTGAGTTCATTGTGCGTGAAACATCAACTGATCTGTTCATGGCAAAAATTATGTTTTCGTTTCGATTCCCGATCCCGATATCCGATATCATACATATTCTCTTGTAAACATGCACCATGTGGTGCGGTTTCCGGATTCCCGACCAAACTCCACAAGAACTCATCCGGCTCCCCGATTCTTGGTTCCTAACCGGGAACCGGGAAAAAAACCACATCGTACATGCTTCGAAATAAATGAAATCAGGAACCGAATCGAATTTCAAGTGAAGGTTTTGCGACTTAGGAGTGGACCAATTACACCTGCGAGTGGTCCTGCTCGCTTGCAAAATCTTTGTTTCTTAGCAAAAGGAGGAGAGGAGAAGAGGGGAGCAGCAGCAGCATTTTGTCTCGACTCTTGATTGAATTTGTGTGTAGGTCAAAGCAGGCCATGTCAGAAGGTGAGACAAAAGAGAAATTTAATGCCATGTTAGGGAGGAAAATTGGACATGGGAGGCCTCCCCCCGGCCATGCTTCGGTGTTTGGAAGCCGTTGTCAGCATCTCGACACCAACCATACGAGGTTGAGCCGAGGCCGACGGGTCGTGGATGGGGCGGGTGGCCGGGGGGAGGTGGGGATCGCGGCGGCCCGACCCGCGGCCACGTGGAGGGCATCCGGAGGTCCACTTGTCGAGACCCCAGGGCGTCAGGGAAAAAGGGAGCAGGAGGAGCGGAAAGGTCACCGGGCTGACAAGAAAGGACGTGGTAGCGTGGGTGATGAGCATGCCAAAAAGCTGTGGACGACAACTGTGAGTGTGAGGTGAGGGACAGCCATGAGCGAGACGGAGACGGTCAGGAGTTTTAGAGAGAGAATGATGACAATTAGCAAGCCAGATCAAGATTTCCACGAAAAGACACAAATAATTACTAAATTTTATTTAATATGAAAAAATACTTCTAAATTTTTAATTTGTCAAATACAACCTCCCATTTTTGGCTCAATAATGCTATGCCGTTCTTACACTTTTAATTTATTCATTTTAAATATCTTAATATAAACTATGAGTTATAGAGACCACATAAAATAAATTTAAGATACACGAACGATATTACACATCGAATAACTATTCGCGCCGTTATTTTTTAACAATAATGTCTCAATCATTAAATCGTCTTTTCTAAGGAAGCGATTAAATGGCCAGTGTATTTGTTGGAGCGAAATGATCGATTGCGAATCAACTTTTTTTTTCAGTATTTTCATGCGAATTTGGCTTGCCAAGGACGGTCGATCGACGAAAGAAAGGAAAATATGCGCACTTAAAGTTTATCGAAATGTATTTCTATCTTGGAAAAAGAGAGGAAAATAACTTTTTCGAAAAATAATTTGTCCGTGAAAAGGTTTCTTAGGAAAATTGAACCGAAAATTGAACTAAGAACCGAACCGAACCGAACCGACGGGATGAGTTTTGATTCGGTTCAGGCACGTTTCCATACAATTCAGCCCATGTCAAAAAAAAATTGAACTGAACGGAACCGTTAACGTCTTAGAAATAACCACGTCTTAAATTTAATTTGAATTCAAATGAGACCCACCAAAATTAATGATTTAAATCTCCTTTTCTTTTCTTTTTTTTTTGGGTCGAATGATGATTTGTGGGGGCAGATGAGATAAGATAGAGATGAAGATTAGCTGTGGACACTAGAGTCTAGACAGAGACTGGGCGTAGGTGGCCTCGGAAAAAAAAAAAAGGTTCGTAGGGCCTTCTCCTTATGTATTCGACATTTATAGTCCCCGTCTGGGGTTTCGTACGGAACTGCTGCGGGGTCGAGACAACTCCCGATATGCAACATGCTTGTTTCCCGATCACAGCGGGCCCCACCTTCTGTTTTTTTTTAAAGGTGGGGCCTAGCTAGCGGTCAAAGATTTGGGAGCGGGGTCAAAGACGTTCCTCCACGGCGGCCGCGGCCGCGGCCCACGGCGAGCGGCAGCGGGCGCCACGTCAGCAGGCCCTTCTGACCTGGCAACGCCCCCGGCACCGTACCCTCTTCGGTGGGATTTAACCGCGCGTCCCTCTGTTCACTCGTCCCTATCCATTTACATAAATTCATCTACCGTATCCAATATTTTTTTTTTTACCGTGCCACGACAAGATTTGCGATTCCAAAACATTCCCTTTCTTTGTTTCGGTTTTTCCGAAATTATACAAAACTAATTATTACTTTTGAGTAACTTGCTCACGTCGAAAACCTAGATAAAGAGAAATATTTTTTTAGGCGAAACGACATTTTTTCCCCCTTATTTTCTTATATTGCGTTATGTATAGGGTGAGATCAATCGGAACCTTACCGAACATGATAGGAGGTCGAGTATGGTTATAGGGAAGAACCTGAAATCCGAAATCGGATTGATAGCGAATTAATCTAGTTCTAAGTTCTAAGGTATGTATGGTATGGTTTGAATTCAAAAAATCGGAATACCTAGTTCGATAGACAGGTTCCAATACCTGTCATAAGTTTTTGCCTTTATCTCGATATATATTTTTGTATAATCCCAGATATTCCATTGCATCTAATGAGAATTGTGTAGGATGAAACCATTAGTTCGAATTTTCATTTTTGGTAATATTTATGACAAAGGTTTTTACTTTATTATTGTTTCATATTTATTCGTTTACCTAAATATGAATGAATTGTGATCAATTGATTGTAGTAATAAGTGATGGTCATTAAATGTGATGGTCATTAAATGTGATGATTCATTGCAATAGTTAAATTAAAAATATGGGTGAAACCTGAGAAGACCCTAGAACTTGTGACAGAGTAGGTTTCAGGTTTAAAAAAACGAGTAACATATTCTGATATGAAACTTGAAACATTTCACTCTTCTAATATGAGAATTTTGGGGGGAAAAAAAAAACGATGCTAACCGAATATGGTGGGAGACGGCTTAAGGAAATTTAATACATAAAAGAAATGTCGGTAAGTGATATTTCCTTCGAGTAAGTGCGATGTTGCGTAAAATTTTGACAAAGTGCATATATAATTCATCTCCCTGATATGGACTTTCGAGTCCGCATTTGGTCGTCGAGACTCTTTTGCCGAATAGGATAAGGTCGGATTATATGAAGATGATATTATGATAACTTATATGGGGCTTGGGCGCGCATGACAACCATTTTGTTTCAGAAATAATTTCTGGAATAGAAATAGATTTTTCTATTTCTGCCAGAAACAAAAAAATTTTGTTTCTGGTTTTGGGACAAAATTTATTTTTGGAACAGTTTTTTGTTTCAGAAATAGAAAAATAGATTTGCATTGCCAAATGAATTTTTGTTCCAAATCTATTTTTTTGAATAGGTTTGGAACAGAAATAGTGAAATAGAAACGTTCTCATGCGATATAACATGGATACAACAAGCCCGACCAAGACATGGACAACCTCCCCCATGCAATACTTCTGGCCACAGATAAATCCCACCTCACTCTTCTCGCCACCCTCCTCCTCGTCTTTGCCTAAGCTGAATTGAATCTCGACCATTCTCCGAGCTCCCGGGACATCCAAGCTTCTTTTAAACATCACCAATGTGCAAAGTCACTCTTCAGCATGCATAATTTCCACGATGTCAACTGCGGATGGAGGCTCTTAAACGATATCGGAAGGGCTTCACCTCCGAATCGATCGCCGCCCACAAATAGCTCAATACCGTCGAGGGGGTGCTTCACCTCCAACCCCATCGCCGCCTCCGGCACCTCCTCCATATATACATCACTGGCCTGAAGATCCTATGCACGAGCTCAAAGCAGGAGAAACATGTGCTTTTTGTGTGATTCGAACACCATTCGTGAGTAGCATGGCCCAATTTGGTTCGTGTTGGTTTGGTATTAGAACGATGATGCCTCGCATTTAATTTTTTTTTCCCTGAATAGGGGATATCTTATCATGATACATTTTCCCCTGATGAGATTTTTTATCCGATGTAAATCCTAATTATATCCGGACATATTCAAATTCGCGTTACCTCAAATACCAAATATAATATAAGCTTTCCAAGTTGCACTTAATCAACTGAAAGTAGCCTAAAATATCGAAAACCTAGAGACTAAGAAGGCGGTCACGCTAATAGACTAAAAAAAATGACCAAGAAGAGGAGCATGTTCTCTATTTGATTATTTGCCGTCGCGAGAGGATCTCCCGACCGATAAATTATTATATAATTCTCGTGTCGAGTGTCCTTATTCGTTATTATATACAATAATATCAATATTATTTTAAAAAAAGGACTATATATAAATGGACATATGACGTCACGTTAAGGGTTATGTGATAATTTCTTCGTCTTTTTTCTTCTTCTTTTTTTTTGTTCTTATTCGCGAGAAGAGACTGTATATCTCCGTGACAAGGGGGATTCGTTGTCCTTTTCCCGAGCGCACGGTTGTGCCGTTCCAAGGTCAATGTTTATGTCTTTTGGGTTTCGATCTACTAGGCGTCGGTTCGCGCATTATTATCGTATTTCTAAAAAAAAAAAGACATGTTTTTTTTTTGCTTTGACCGGGCGGTCAAAGATTGGGGCCCGCAAAGTGGAAACTCGTGTGCTCTTTTCGAGTGGATCCAGGCCACACGATTGGGCACTTCGGACCATCTCCTTCCTTTTATATTTCGTAACATTGATATTACGAAAAATCATAAATTATTTTTTAATTACGAATAATTTTAAATTAATATAGTAACGATAAATTTAATTTAAATTATTTTTTGACTATCAAAAATCTTAAATTAATATATCTGTGATAAATTTATCTTAAATTAATTTTTTGACCACGAAAAATCCTAAACTGATATACCCGTGACAAATTTATCATCCGTTAAATTGGATTAATATAGCGAAAATTTTTAAATTGATACACTTATAACAAATAGAGGGTAAACCCCAAGTTGGTACGCCCCGACAATTGTCACGTGTCATATAAATTAGCACCTTAGCAGTTTGATTTAATAAAAATTAACGGAAGGTGAATTTGTCATAGTTATATTTGTTTGGGTTAAATTTTTCATAAGTGTACTGGTTTGAGATTTCTTGTAGTTAAAAAATAATTTAGAATAAATTTTTCACAAGTATATAAGTTTGAGGTTTTCCATTAGTATTATCCCTATTATACATATCTTTTAATTTTCTTCTCTCTATTTTCTCCCTTAAAAAAACCCACAAAAAGGTGGATTTCATTCTTTTTTTGATATAATGGATTGTAGAAATGATTAAAACTTAAAATCAGCATGACTACATGTCGCAGTTCAAGTATAGCTAACGATTTGGAAAATATTTTTTCAGCATATTTCTTAGAAGAGAAGAACTTCCTTAGCAATTGATAACTCTTCATAACTTTTACTTTGATACCAAGAAAGAGTTAAAAATTTTTCATTACTTGTTATTAGTGCTGCGAAGGGATGAACCTTAACTACCTAGCATATTGTCATAGCTAGAATCTTTGAAAAGGCTTGCAAACTCCCCGAGAGGTAAGGTTATTATAGGGAAATATGTGGGTAGACAAGAGAATGGATGGGAAATATTTTCATTATTCACGAAGATATTTAGCGGTAATGAAAAGATCTTTTACTTACTGATTATTTTAAGGGATATAGACGATCATTTTTAATAAAAAATTCTCTGAATCATTGTATTCCCGTGAAACAATCAGGAAGTTTAAAGGGCTAGAGTTGTGAAAATATTTTTCTCGAAATAAACGGATTAATGAATGAATTCTTTTGTTTTTGTTGTTTGTGGTTCTCCTCTCCACGGATAACTGTCCCGAGTGTTGGCCCATTCTGCATGTTGGTGGGCCTGGTAGAGCTAGGGCTCGAGAGAGATACAAGGCAACGTCGTCTGAACCGTGAAGGTGGTGAGCTTCACAAAGAGGCCGAGGCAGAGCATCTGAAGATCTATGAAATCCTTAAAATGCTATCGGCTGAAGAAACATGGGAAAACAGAAGCTTTTTTTATTCATAGGATTTTGTCCCAAAAGGAGAGATACGTAAGAGCGAGAACCATCAAACACACGTTATTACTCAAGTCATGGAGCAGGAAAGTGGCAGGAAGCGCTGGGGAAGACGGTGGTGGTATTAGGGTATAATCTCTGAGCGAGGGTGGTTCGTTGAGGAGGACTTGATGGGATAAGAGGCGTCCATGGCGATGCCGCACAAGCCCTCTTTCTTGCCGATCCCACGCCGCATTCGGACGTAGCCTCCCTCGCCCCAGTTGGTGCCCCACGAGTTCTTCACCGTCCAGTATCTCGTCCCGTCCCTCGTGCTTCCGTATCCCACCACCGCCACCCCGTGATTCAGCTCCGTCCCGCAGTTCCCGTCGAACACTCCCTGCACGCACACAACGCATGCATCAGTCTCCTCTCTTGTCCGCTGTCGCGATCTGTTTCCAAGATCGGTTTGGGAGATTACCTGGGAATAGAATTGGAAATCTAGGCTGCTGGCGTCGATGGACACCGCTACCGGTTGGTTGGCCACGGCTTTCATCAGAGCCTTCTCGTCGTTTTTCGGCACCTTCTCGTGCCCATCAATCTTGACTACAGGAGCATTCCTCTGTGATTTGAAGAACGACAAGGCAGCGGTTAATGTCGTTAGTCAGTTCAAAATTCTGTTATCGACAGTTGGCCAGTTACCTTGGGGGCAATGCAATGGCCATCTTTGGCCGTGTAAGGATAGTCCTTTTCTGTGGTTATGCCGCCGTTCTGCTTGATGAACTCGAAGGCGTAGTCCATGAGCCCCCCCATGCAGCCGTTGTTTTTCTTGCTGCAGTCGACGAGCTCTTGCTCCGACAACGACACCAGCTCCTTCGTCTCGATCTGGTTAATCCCTTCTACAGCCACCACACTCGAGAACGCCCAGCAACTACCTGAAGATATTTTGGACAAACCTTAACTCGGTCAGTCTCGATGAACCTGTACGTAAGTTTTCTAGACGTAACGAAAGGATTTCCTGTTCCATGCATATCGAGTCTCTTATTTGCTCGTAGACTACATTTACTGATGCAGAAGTAGCTGCTGAAGACTTCCTGATGAGTTTACAGTTTACACCGTTCAATAGACAGGCCATTTTTTGTGTTAATTTCCATGCCTAACCTAGTGAAATAGAGATCTTAATATGTGATACTAACCACATCCGCCCTGATTCTTGACACCGGTGACAGCTCCCAGTGCCCTCCAATCAATCGAAAGGGGAACGTTCCTGGTCTTCTCGTGCATGAACCGGCCGGTCCCTGGCGGTTCATCGTGGAGGAACATGCTGTGGTTAGCCACCTTCGAGCCACCGTAGGAACTGATGAACTCTTGGTTGGTCATATCAGCGAACTCGTTCAGCTTCAGCTTGTAAGGCCTGTCCATTTGGTTGGCCTCGTGGACGTACTTCGCGTTGTCTTTGAACGCCACGAAGCGCTTCCGTTGGTCCTCGAGGTCGCGGGAGCCGGTGTGGTGGCTCCTCCACCTCTGGTACAAGTCCCAAAGGCTCTGCTCAGAGGCCAAGTCCTTCTCGCTGAACTCGAAGCTCTCGACCAGCCCGAGCACAAGAGCTATGGCTAGAGGCATTATGACAATTTTAGCGGGACCCATGTTTTCTGCAAACCGGGACACACTGTCCAAGTATGGCACCTGATGAGTTTCAGAAGTTGCTCGATTTGATGCTGCTGTTCGAGCATGTGTATTTATAATGTTCTGGTACCTAGCATATCCCAAAATTCATATTATATGTATAGGATATGTCCATCAGAAGTCCTAAAACTTGTCGTTGAAGGGCAATTGAGTCATAAGACTTGTAACAAGTTCAATCAATTCTTAAAACTTGTCAAAATAGTGCAATTAAGTCATTCCATTAACTCTGTCCAACTTGGCTAAAGAAAAATACCGATTTGGCTATTTTAATATTTTCTCTCTTTTATGTGGCAATGTCATTACTAAAACATTAAACATATGACAAAACTATGTTGTTTTGATCCAAATATAATGTTTTATACAAATTTCACGTAAATTAAATATAACATAAGCTAACTTAAAAGAAAATGAGAGTTGGAATCTAGGCAGTGACGGCTACAAATCCCTCAGTGCCGATCCCACCATCACAAAGCCCTGGCTAGGGGCGACAACCCTAGTCAGTGGCGGCCTTAGGCTACATTTGGCGGAGGGCTTGTAGGTCCTCACCTGTAGTCGGTGGGGGTCGTCGGCCCTTGGTCAGGGATTCCCTAGCAATGGTGGGGAGATGACGGTGAGGTCTTTGCAGCCTTGCCACATGGCTTCCAATTTTTCTTTTTTTGGGTTTAATTATTATTTTTATTTAATTCAAGTACAATATGTATAAAAAAAATCGGATTTGGACCAAAACGATGCTGTTTTAACCGCATCATCATCATCTAGAAGAGAGAAAATATCATAAAAATAAAATATCAACACTTTCGTGATAAATTTTTTAGACTTTCGGTGCACATACCCCTACACGCATTAAATATACATTTTTTTATTTGTACATAGCTTGTATAGAGTTCTAGTGACCTGGGCTGTCTCGAAATATGCAGTCTGCAATTTGGAGGCTATTTTTGAAAGCAGCCGCTTTGATTACGTTGATTTCTGTTAAAAAGAACTATACTTTTTCAGACATCATATGTCACTCCCAGTTATATCTGGGCTGGTGTTTGAACTTACTTGCTGCATCTCTGCATGCTTTCGTATATGCCCTCGTTATCTTCTTTAACTAACTGATCATGCATGGACACCATTTAGTTTTCTTTGACGAATGCCTTTTCGGCTTTGACGTGCGAAAGTGTTTGATGAAATGCAAAGAACTTTTGTCTCTATTCTTTTGTCCATGATAACTGAAAACTTTTCTCCAGAGATTGTTTGCTTTTTGGGGGATCAGGTTTGGATGTTTCTTTAACTAAAAACTAATCTTTATTCGGCCATTCAAATTTGCCAAACATGACATTATTCGATGAGTTTTTGGCCTCTAAAGGCTAGTGCACCAAACATGCTTGGCATGCAGGAGCTTCTTAAGGGGAAAGAAAAACACACTTTAATGATTTTAAAACAACTCCACGTACTATGCACATCTAAATAGAGCCTCTTTCAACAAGATTTGGATTGTTTTATGCCCCCATTCGATGTGGCAGGAATATTCTAAACCTATTATATGGTGATTAATTTAGTTTTAAACCTTTCAATTGTGCTAATTTGCTCCTAAATCCTTTGATAATTTGCTTATATAGTCCTACCGGCTAATCAATAAAAGGTTCATAAAATTTTAAAAAAATCACAAAAAATTATTTACATTAGCGTTGGTCATGCGACATAGAATGACCGATGTTCACATATGCGATTTTCAGTCAAAATTGATTGAAATGACTATATATGCAAGTCATCAAAATGTTCAAGTTAAATATTAAATTGGTCACTGTATAATAGGTTTAGAGTTTTATGCGTCATTTTGTCCGATGTGGTGTGACCCCCCATCCACTAGCTTTGGCTATAAAGTCACAGTACACCCTCAACAGTTATTTTCATCATCGCGGGAAAAAAACATAAAAAAATCTTGAATTCTTCGTGGATGAACTCAATCTGGATAACTTCACAAATGACAACCTTATCATTCTTCGCAATTATCGTTTACATGTTTTCCAAAATTTATTTCTATTACTGTTTGCAAACAACTTGTAATGTTTTTATATAATGCTCTAATATCATTGAAATATCACTCATTTTAGAATAATGCCATTGTGTGTTTGCGTATATCTAAACTAGTTTTTTTTTGTCCTAATATATACTAGTTTACTCTCTAAAAAGTATCAAAATATTGTAAAATGATGAGAGTTAACTCTAATTATGCATTTAATGACAAGGGTTATCACTAATTAATATTAGTTATTTTTTGTTCATGAAACATGCATAATCATGTAGTACTACCCTTTAAAAATGTATTATGAAATTGTTCTGAGTGATTTTCCTATTGATTATATAATTACCTTTATTTATCGAATATATATGCCGCATTATATAAAAGTTAACGATTCTCTAACATCTTATATTGATGCAATATGAATTTTCAGTCATAGACACCTTTTAAGTGATTAAGTTTTATGATAAATCATATGTGTCAATTAGTAAATGATAATCAAATTGCCTAATCATGGGATATAACTTTTAGCATTATTTCTACGTGGATTTTTCAAAATAAAACTTATGGACATGACCATTATATGCACAAGAATTAGATGTGTAGAATTAGGAATTCAATAAAATATGCATAGTGATGTATTTATAAATTACTCAGTAAATAATGTGTAATATAAGTTTAAAGCATTTAATTGTTCACTTTAATTTAATATGTAGTTTTTCTTTTTAGCTTATATCTTTCTTTTTATAACTCAGATGCATGAAATCCATGTCAACATATACAAAAACAATTATATTCAAATATTTATCATCAAAATATGTGCGATTATGATATATTAACATGTTTATGACCTTTTTTTAATCCTACAATAAATAGATATTGCACAAGAGAACATACATATACACACTCAAATAAACTACAAAGGCATAAAAATTAGAGATTTGCTAGTGATCAATAATAAACAAATCGTGGGGCAAAGTTCACGTGTAAGCGTGCCGCATGGTTCAATCTCTTGCTGGCTTTATCCACTTTCATAGGTTATGTAGGTTAGCAGTAATAATTTCATTTGATGAGGTTCTTGTGTATTTTGATGCGATCATAGATATCCTGTGAATTTATGCCGAAGGAAATGGTTTATTTGAAATTCATTTTCGAAGCAAGTGATTGATTCTTCCCTATTTGGTTGTGAGCATAAAAATGAGAGGGAGAACAGATTTGTTAACAGAGAAAATGAATTCAGAGAGAGAGAGAGAGAGAGAGAGAGAGAGAGAGAGAGAGAGAGAGAGAGAGAGAGAGAGAGAGAGAGAGAGAGAGAGAGAGAGAGAGAGAGAGAGAGAGAGAGAGTAATTGAAGGTCTAAGCTTGATTGAGATTCTTTAGTATTTCGTGATATCGAATAACTTGAAACTTAGTTAATGAAAACACTTTCTCTTATTAGAAAGGAGAATCACCAAAACACCCTCCCAAAAAAAAAAAAAAAACTTAACTGCAGCTCCTCTTTTAAGGAAACAAAAGCACCTTAAATAGGATTTTCGTTTCTGTTTTTTGTCAATCAGCCATAAGGCACACACTTGTATGCTTATGCAAAAATGGGAAAGATTTTCATTTTCGAAGCAAGTGATTGATTCTTCCCTATTTGGTTGTGAGCATAAAAATGAGAGGGAGAACAGATTTGTTAACAGAGAAAATGAATTCAGAGAGAGAGAGAGAGAGAGAGAGATATTAAAGGTTGTCGCGACCTAAAATTCATTCTTTAGGTTAATGGATTACCAGATTAATTGATTAAATTAACTAACCTAGTTCGAGCACTCCTAAGCTCTACCAAATCGCGACTTTGGTTTTTTGTTCAAATGGTTTTAAAATTTAGAGTCGCTACTAATCATTTTTGGTAGGTTGATTAGAAACCTAAGTAAATTAGCGGGAGAACTAAATTACTTCTACGAACAAGAGATTATGAGTTCGGGGACTTGGTTACACTAGTTAATTAAAATAATGCCCTTTCGGTACCTTAATTTCATGGATATCCTAATTTGGCAACTCAGGCTTGGTTTATTCCTAAGGCTCTAGTGGAGTGTTCTCTTTTTGTATTTTCACTTTTTTAAGTGGAATATACGTGAGTGATATTGTTTTTGGCATTTTCAAAATATTAAGTATTTCCTTGAAGCCGAAAGAGGGAGTGAGTTAACGACTTCTGTGCAGTGCTACGAACTACTCATTTTGGGGTTTAGTGATTCAAGAATTAAATTACAGGAAGTAAATAAAAATAAATAAAGACCACTAATGGATAGCTCAGTCTTGGCTTGGCCGTCTCCTTTGGGATTTAAGATGCAGGAATTTAAATTGCAGAAATTTAAAATGATCTCCAGTGAGCGGGCTCTGCCCTTCACATTCTGGGGTTTAAATTCTTTAAAATAAAACGAATTGATTTGACAATTCAGGCCAAAATCCATCGACGGATCAATTGAAAATTTAATGGGCACTCAAAAGCTTGTCAGCGCCAATTTTACACTTCCATGGGATTTACCGTTGACTTGGAGTTGTCCTTTGCCTGATATAAAAATATGGAGAAATGGAGTAATGGAGCAAATATGATTTAATTCACATTAAAAATTAGAACAATGAAAGAGGCACTTAGCTTCAAGGGCATTATGAGAAGTGCTTGATGGATATAATTGGTTCCTACCTGAAATCAAATATGGAGAAATAGGAGAAGAGTAGAAAATTTGAGCTAGTTTATACTAAAAAATCAAAGAGAGTAGAGGGACACTTAGCTTCAAATCTGGGATGAATTCTTGATTTATGTTGATCGATGAAGAAATTGATGATGATAACCCTTTAGCTTCCCATCATCTTCAAAATTCTCTCTCTCTTTTAGGTATTTTCTTTCTCTCAAATTTTTCTTCAATCTCCCAAAACCCTCTCAAACATCCAAAATTTTCTCTAAAAAAAAAAAAAAAAATTCTCCTTCTCAAGTTCACTTCTTCCTCCTTTTATAATCCACTCATCTATCTTCCATTCTAATTTTTCCACTAACTCTATCTCCCATTCTAATTTCTCCAATAACTCTTCTTCATTTTCATCTTCCATTTTCCATCTCTATCTCACATTCTAATCTCTCCACTAACTTTTCTTCATCTTCATCTTCCATTCTCCATATTTATCTCCTATTCTACTAACTCTTCTTCATCTCTATCTTCCCTTCTCTATCTTCATCTTATTTTCTCTATCTTCTATTCTCCATCTCCTCTTCTCCATTTTCCCATCTTCATCTCATCTTCTCCATCTTCCAGTCTTCATCTCCTCTTCTCCATCTCCACTTCTCCATCTTCCCATCTTCATCCCCTCTTCTCCATCTTCTCTTTTCCATCTTCCCTTCTTTATTCTAATTTCTCTACTAATTCTTCTTTTTGTTATTTGCAAAATAATCCTTCAAGAGTTAGGTATTTGCACTCTAGTCCTTGAATTTTAAGTATTTATAATTTAGTCCCTGAAAAAAAATATTTCTTTAAGTCTAAATCTCCTCACAATTTTTGACACACCTCCCCTATATTTAGTCAAAATTTACCGCATGTCGAATTTAAGCTTATTTCTTGCCGCAGAATTTAATTAAAGTCCTTTTGCAAAATTGAGTTATTCTGGGTATAATTGTGCCAAGATGAAAATTTAGAATATTAGAGAACAATGTCACAACTCCTAAAAGTGAAAAATGAAAATAAATTGACTCAAATTGAATTTTTTTAGGCCCGATTCGAGATTATGCTCGCGAAGGAATACACGACCTCGAATTGGATTTTTTTAAATTTACGATGGCCAACATGAAAAGGGATTTAAAAGAAAATATTGACTATTTTTATGTATTTTGTGGCCTCAAATGCTATTATTTATGAAATATTTTCCTAATTTCTAAAAAATATATTTAAAAAATACAAAAACATAAAAAAAATTATTTTTGCTCAAAAATGGTTGCCTAAGTTTGGCCAAAGCTTCCAAAGTTGATTTTTCAATTTTCTCATTTTTTCTTGATTTTTTATGAATTTTCAAAAATAAAAATATCGAAAAATACTGAAAGTACGAAAAATCATTTTTTTGGTCAAAATTGGTTTCCTAGGTTTGGCGAAGGTCCCCAAAGTTGATTTTTTAATTTTATGAATTTTTATGGATTTTCTATTAATTTTTGAAAATAAAAAAAATAATTAAAAATCAGGTGTCAACAAAGGTCTAAGCTCTACGTCGAAATGGGAGTTGGTGCATCAGCTTTTATTGGCATGCGATTTACCTAAAATTTAAATCCTCAGTGAAGTATCTTCAAATCGAGAAGATGTTTCAATGCACATATTTCCTTTTTCTCGCAGAGGGAATTTGTTGGACAAGGACCATGGAGAGACAAACTTCTCGCATCCGAGTCGAGTACCTGAAGTCAATCCTAAGCGAGGAAGTCAGTTTTTTGAAGTAGTGTCGGCCATATCTTCCATGCACATTTAATCCAAGATGTCGTAGCAGAGAAAGTAATTCCTATTGAGAAGCATTGACTTCTCTCTACATATTGAGAATCTCTGACTTCTTTTTAGATTTTTCATCAACTTTCTAGAATGTTTTTGATTTGCCTAGATAGCCTAGAGTTTTGTCTCTCTTCCATGTTCCGGAATTTTCTTCACATTCCTAGACTAGTTTTTCTAGAATGTTCTATAATATTTTGAAGTGGTGTGAGAAGTCCAAACATCGTTTGTACTTGTAAGTGGGGTAAACTTAATAGTTTTTCTAATAATATAAAGATGGTTTTATTTAAATTGAAATATCCACTTGATTCTCTACAATGCCAACTTTCATTTTTGCATAATCTCTGACTCTTCTCCTTATAGCATTAATCCCACTCTCACTTCCAAACTCTTCGCAGATCCCAAAATGCCGGGTCCACCTCTCGACATTCGTTTTCACGATGCTGGTCGCCGATGCTGGTCGCCTTCAAACTATCATGGCGACTAGCCCTTGCTGCTCTTCCATTTTCTCTCTTGTTCATAATGCCTAGTCTTGGATTCGGAAGCAACTAATAAACCTGGGGATGGAAACGAAAGAGTCCTATGCCGTCGCCAACGGTATTGCCGAACGAGCGATCTCATCCATCCAGACAATGTATTCATATGTGGGGGAGATTCAGACGCTAGTTCAGTTCAGCCGTGCACTGCAAAGTACTCTGGAGCTCACTATAAAGCAAGGCTTTGTGAAGGGCTTGATGTTAGCAAGCATAGGAAAGATTTTTGCAACTTGGGCATTCCGGGCTTGGGTCTGTAGCATTCTCGTCACCGAGAGAGGAGAAAGAGGCGGCCCCGTTTTTGTTACCAAAATCTGCATCATCATGGGAGGACTGTGAGTTTCTTCTCATCTGATAGTGTGTTTTCTCAGGAAATGATTGAAAGAGATCAAAAAGAATCGGCACGCACCTAGAGCTAATGAAGAAGAACAGAGCATAACAGAGGAGAAGCGGAAGAGACTCCTTATGGGGCAATTTTCTATATTATCTCTACCGCTATTTTTAATAACAAAAAACTATAAGAAGACGCTTAACAAAACAACTAACCACTAACCAAATACCAACCAATTAATTCTAATTAAATATTCCACCACTAAATCTCTATAACTCCAACGCCATTGTCGTGGGTTCAGTTGCACTCTTCATCAGAAACTTTATGGCCGCGTGAGGATTAAAAGAACAACGCATTAAAGCCAACACACTCCCCCTTAATCCTGACGCGGGCCAAGATCTCGTACGCCAAGAAGATGACGCATCGTCGCCGTCTTCACTCCCGACAAGGCTTTCGTTAATGCATCAGCCTTCTGCTCCTCTGTACACACAAACTCCACAATAATCTCCCTGCTTTCAACACACTCGCGGATAAAATGGAACCGTGTGTCAATGTGCTTGCTGCGGCCATGGAATACCGGATTCTTCATCAAGGCGATGGCGGACTTGTTATCAACGAACAGCTTTACCGGCTTGGGCCTTTCCCCTGTTAGCTCTTCTAAGAGGCTCCTCAACCAAAGTGCTTGACACGCCGCCGCTGTGGCCGCCATGAATTCAGCCTCACATGATGATAATGCCACAGTCTTCTGTTTTTGTGAAGCCCATGTCACAAGATTTTCGTTGACGTAAAACGCCATGCCTCCTGTACTCTTTCGATCATCGTGATCTCCAGCGAGATTGCTGTCGCTGTAGCCCGTGATTTGTTCTTCTTGCCTCCCCTTCACGTACACAAGACCGCAGTGGATAGTGCCCTTTAAGTACCTCATAATCTGCTTTGCCGCCTTGTGGTGCATCACCGTGGGTCTTTCCATGAACCTACTAGCAACCCCAACTGCATAGGAGAGGTCTGGCCTTGTATGAAGTAGATACCTTAGGCAACCGATGATACGCCGATACTCCGTTATGTCCACGGGTTCACCCTCGGGATCCTTGTGTAGTTGTGCCTTCTGTTCCATCGGAAACTTTGTTGGATTGCACTCTGCCATACCAAACTGATCCAACACTTTCTTCGCATAAGCCGATTGCTTGAGTGTGATTCGATTTCCTCCTTGCGCCACTTCAATCCCAAGGTAGAAAGTGAGTAATCCTAAATCACTCATTTCAAACTCCTTCATCATCTGTTGCTTAAACAACACGATCTCCTCCGGATCCTCCCCTGTAACAATGAGATCGTCAACATAAACACCAACTATCAAGCTTGCTCGTCCTTCTCCTCTTGTGTACACAGCTTGATCTTGAGCACATTTAGTGAAACCGAGCCTCTTTAAGCTCTTGTCGAGTCTCGTATTCCAAGCCCGAGGCGCTTGTCGAAGTCCGTACAATGCCTTGCTCAGCTTGTACACGCAATGCTCCTTGCCCTCCACGACAAACCCTTCCGGCTGCTTCACATATACTTCCTCTTCAAGCTCCCCATGTAGAAAGGCCGATTTCACATCTAGGTGGTGAACTTCCCAGCATCTATTGGCAGCGATCGCAAGAATGAGACGCACCGTGTCAAGTTTGGCTACCGATGCAAAAACTTCGTCGAAATCGATACCCGGACGCTGCACGAATCCTTTTGCGACCAATCTCGCCTTGTGTTTGACCACCTCACCATCGGAGTTTCGCTTTAGTTTGTAAACCCACTTCAAACCTATTGGTTTTTGTCCTGCCGGCAACTCGGTGAGTGTCCAGGTTGCATTCTTCTCAATGGATTCAATTTCCTTCTTCATCGCTTCCTCCCAGCGTGGCTCTCCAGCAGCTTCCTCATAGCTTGATGGCTCCTCCAACTCTAGTAGAAACACCTCATCATCCTGAAGTTCCATTTTCCTTGTTTCTTGCAAAAGATCAAAGACACTTTTGTAACGAACAGGTCCATCATCACTACCATCAGCACTGCTAGATGGTGAAGTCGGTGTAGTTGCGGCCGGTGAGACGGATTCATCCGTCCCTATCCCTCGTCCAGATGATCCCCTTGTCATTGTTGCTGCAGCACGCGCATGAGCCCTCATCACCGGACCTGGAGGGACTGTATTTTCAACGGTAGTGCGTACATGAGCCTCGGCTGCCAGCGTTGGACGAACATCACCTTCCGATACCGTACCCAATGGGGATGGAAGTACAACGCTCGTCCCAGCTTCAGAAGTCCCTAAAACATACGAGCCAGAATTTCCCGACTCCGATTCAGCGAAGGTCTCTTCCACGACAAAATCCGATTCTTCTCTGTCGCTTGTACCGAAGCCCCAACTCCACTTAACTTCTTCTTCAAACTTCACATCTCTACTCACATGGAGTTTCCGCTTATGTGGGTCATAGAGACGGTGTGCTTTGCAACCCTCCTCAACGCCAAGGTAGACCATTACTTGACTCCGATCATCAAGTTTCTTTAAATATGGTGTCGTCACCTTCACATGCGCTGTGCACCCAAACACCCTCAAATGTGCTAGGTGTGGTTTCCTGCCGTTCCATGCCTCAAACGGAGTACACGTCCCCAACGCTTTTGTCGGCAATCGATTTAATAGGTACACCGCGTGTCGCATGGCTTCCCCCCAGAATCTACTAGGAACACTCATACTTTTAAGCAAAGACCTCGCCGTCGCCATCACCGTACGATTCTTGCGTTCGACCACGCCGTTTTGCTGAGGAGAGTACGGCGCGGTCAAATGCCTCAGAATTCCACTCTCCTCGCACAGCCTGACGAATTCTTCAGAAAGGAACTCCCCTCCACGGTCAGTTCTGAGCGTCTTCACTCGCCGTCTACTGGTGTTCTCAACCAATTGCTTGAAGTTCTTGAACGTCACGTATGCTTGATCCTTTGTCTTAATCATGTAGACCCACATCCAGCGAGTGTTATCATCAACAATGAGCATGAAGTAGTTATTACCGGAGATCGTTGGTGGGGAGATTGGCCCGCAAAGATCAACATGTAGAAGCTCCAAAGGTTCCTCCGCCCGATAGTTTGCGGCTGCCGGAAATGGTAGCCTCACTTGCTTCGCGATCAAACAACCTTGACACAGCTTGTTAGGGTGTGTGATCAACGGCACTCCCACCGCCAAATCCTTCTCTACTAGCATTCTTAGCGCATTAAAATTGACATGCCCAAGTCGCGCATGCCACAGCCAAGCCGAGTCCTCTAGAGATATCAAAAGACATATCGGCCTAGATACCTGCAAGTTGATCTTGTATAATCGATTTGGAGATCGCATTACTGACATGAGCAGCCGCACCGGGTCCTTGTTATACACCTGCAAGTACCCTCCGTCCATGATCACCTTGTGTCCGCATTCCGTCAGTTGGCCGAGGCTAATGATGTTGCTGCAAAGCCTCGGAATGTAATATGTCTCCTGGAGTAACCACTGGCTGCCATCCTTACATGAAAACAAGACTGAGCCTTTCCCCATGATCTGCACCGACGATCCATCGCCGAATCTTACCCTGCCAGTGACTCCTTCGTCCAGCTCTTGAAACTTCGCCTTATCCCCGGTCATGTGATTACTAGCACCATTGTCGAGGTACCACTCGCTTGTGCTGGTGATCTTCTCTTCGGAATGATGCAATTCCGGCTTCACTTTCTCCTTATTGAGCATCATAACCATATGTTGTTCATGCTGCGTCGGTTCAGGCTCATGTGACACCGCGAGCATCAAGGCTGGCTCGGTGTCATCAACACTCATGAGGTGTGCTTCGTTCTCCCTTTTCTTTGTTCTGCATTCGGACGCATAATGCCCCATCCTCTCGCAATTGAAGCATTTTATATGGCTCTTGTCTCGACCCCTAACTCCGAAGCCCCCTGTACCAACTTTGTGTGGCAAGTCACCACGGCTACCCCTGCCACGGCCTCTGTCTCGTCCGCGCCCGCCCCGGCCGCGGTTACCATCAACACTACGTGCATTGTTCTTCACTTTGTTGCTTGACGACGATTCGCAGCCATTCTTTTTTCGGGCCCGCCACTCGGACTCGGTGAGCAAAAGCTGCCCGTCGCTATTGCCGCCGGGAGTACGTTGCCGCAGCCTCTCCTCAAAGGTTTTCAGACGACCCACGGCCTCCTCAAAAGCCATGGCGTCGATATCACAGAACTGCTCGATGCCGACGACGACAGGATAGAACCGATCTGGCACAGTATCCAACAGTTTCTTCACCAGTGCTGAGCCTTCGAGTGTCGCCCCTAGGTTGGCAAATCGCACTAACATACTGCTGAGTTTTCCGGCATACTCATCCAACGTCTCGCCGTCCTTCATTCGCAGCACATCGAACTCCCCTCTCAAGGTCGCCAACCGCGCCGACTTGACGCGATCGGCTCCGACAAACCTCGTCTTGAGGCTGTCCCAAAGCTCCTTTGCTGTCCTCTTTGTTGCCACCTGCAACAGGATGTCCTCGGGAAGCACTTGGAGAAGGTGAGCCCTTGCCGCCTTGTCCTTTCTCGCTTCCACAACCGCGCCCTCTGCCGGAGCCACGGCTTCCCAGAAACCCTGGGCATCCAAGAGAGCCTCCACCTTGATGGCCCAGGTTGTGTAGTTGGTCGCCGTCAACTGCGGGTATTGGAATGATACGCCGCTACCATCTCTTACCGTCGCAGCTTGTGGAACCAATGCCATTTGATTCACGCCGAATCACCTACAGCTCTGATACCAGAATGAAAGAGATCAAAAAGAATCGGCACGCACCTAGAGCTAATGAAGAAGAACAGAGCATAACAGAGGAGAAGCGGAAGAGACTCCTTATGGGGCAATTTTCTATATTATCTCTACCGCTATTTTTAATAACAAAAAACTATAAGAAGACGCTTAACAAAACAACTAACCACTAACCAAATACCAACCAATTAATTCTAATTAAATATTCCACCACTAAATCTCTATAACTCCAACGCCATTGTCGTGGGTTCAGTTGCACTCTTCATCAGAAACTTTATGGCCGCGTGAGGATTAAAAGAACAACGCATTAAAGCCAACAATGATGAGTTTAGCATTCTTTTTGTGTTGGCATTCAACGAAGTTCAATTTTTTTAATCTCACAAGCCACGACTGGTTGCTCGCAAAACCCAAGTCATTCATGAACATTCTCCATAACCTCTCTTCTATCACTATTGCAATAGATGCTGCAGGTCGAATCTTTGAAATGATCGATCAGGATCCGCATATTGACTCTGAGGAGAAGAAATAGAATGATCCATTTTTGAGTCCCACGTGGGAAGCGAAAAACACAACCAGAGTCGTTCACGTGCAACTGTAGATTTTTGATATGTTTAGTCAGTTAAGGCATGGAGTAATCTAGAAATGACCAGCCATATCATGTAAAGGAAAGCTGGCAATTTGAAGTAAAAATAAGCTGCTGTTAGTCGGTTAAGAGGTGGTGTTAAACGCCTATATATAGAGCATTAGTGGGTGTCCATGTTGCTAGACAAAAAAAAAAAAGCAAAAACAACATGTACTGTACTACTCCTTCCACCTGTAATCAACAACTATTTATAAAAATTTTGTCTGACCTTTTTCTTTGAAAAATCCTTACCTTTTTTTCTTGTCCACTCTTGGGTCTTTTTATCAAATGGGGTTTCAAATTTTTTATTTTTACTGATTTAGGTTTACGAATTTTGGATCCATTTGGTAGTTTTGGTGTCGGACGGATCCAGTTTGGCACTGAGTAGTTGGTCAAAAATTGACCCCAGTTCGGCACTGAGAATGCCGAATTGGATGACCACCCCCCCTCCCTTTGCTGACCCCCGCTGGTCAATATGAATAGTGGCAAAGGGGGCGGCATCTAAGGGAAGATGGCGCAGCTACAAGAAGTGGCAACCGAAAACGAAGCGCCTCCTAGTCCATTCTTCTAGACGTGGAATGCATATAACCCCCAAACACTGAACAAGGTGAGGCCGAGCTGGCCAAATGGCCCCGCTTCCGTCTATAGCTTGGTGTTTTCCATCAGTTTGCCACCCTCCTTCCAAATGGATTCATGGGAGGATTTCAATGATAGCGACTCGGCGAAACATCCTCATCCTTGGTCTTCTCACTGGCGTTTGCTCGAGATGAACGTGCCAGAGTGGAGACAAGCAATACAAGGATGTCTAGGGGCTGCTGGCTTCGGAGCAATTCAGACAATTCATGCTTTTTGTTTGGGAACCGTTTACTTCTTGGGAGAAATTGCGGCCATCAAGTCCGAGTGCTTCGTCTTCTTAGGCCTCGCAGTTCTCAGCCTAACAACGTTCTTCAACATCAAAACTTTGCCATTGCCGGTGAGCGCTTGACTAAGAGGGTGCGGGAACGAATGCTAGAGAAAGTCCTCACTTTTTAGATTGGTTGGTTCGATCGAGATGAGAACACAAGTGCAGCGATATGCGCAAGGCTAGCAACCGACGCGCAATTTGTACGTTCCCTTGTTGCCGACCGCTTGTCTTTGTTAGTGCTTGTACTTTTCAGTGCCACGACGTCTTTTGTGCCCGGATTGGTGATCTCCTGGCGAGTTGCGATTGTGATGATCGCTGTGCAGCCTCTTATCATCGGTTCCTTCTACTCAAGGAGCGTGTTGATGACGAGATTGGCCAAACGAGCTCGAAAAGCACAAACCGAGGGATGCCAGCTCGCCAGTGAAGCCACCGTTAACCACAGGACTATTACTGCCTTCTCCTCTCAGTGTCGTGTCCTCCGTCTCTTTCGAGACACGCTCAAAGGTCCGAGAAAAGAAAGCATCAAGCAATCGTTGTTTTCGGGCACTGGCTTGTTCAGTTGCCAATTCCTGACGACCGCCTCCATAGCTTTGACGTATTGGTATGGCGGGAAGCTAATGATCCAAGGTTTGGTCACCTCAAAGCATCTTTTCCAAGTTTTCTTCATATTAATTAGCATCGGCCATAAAATCGTGGACGCAGGAAGCATGACTTCTGATCTGGCCAAAGGAAGTAATGCCGTCAGATCAGTCTTTGCGATCTTAGGTCGGGAAAGCGAGGTCAAGCCGGAAAACCCTGAGGGAATCACGATGAGAAGGCCGATCAGAGGCCATATAGAATTGAAGAACATATGCTTCTCTTATCCAGCTAGGCCTGAGCTGATCATTTTCAAGGGTCTAAGCCTTGAATCGAAGCCAGAAAAAGGGTGGCGCTTGTTGGGCAGAGCGGGTCAGGCAAATCCACCATTATAGAATTGATCGAAAGATTTTACGACCCTCTGAGCGGACATGTACTAATAGATGGACAGGACGTCAAGAGCTATAAGCTGAGAGAGCTGAGGTCTCAGATAGCTCAAGTAAGTCAGCAACCGACTCTTTTCGCAGGAAGTATTCACAGGAACATCGTCTTTGGCAACAGTCCTATCTAGAATGACTCAACAAGCATGACTGTATGTGGAGGTTTCTGATTTCAGAATATCTGATATTTCTCATTTTAGTCAATGAAGGACGGGGTACGACACCAACTGCGGGGCTAGAGGAGTTCAGCTATCAGGAGGGCAGAGGCAGAGGATCGCGGTGGCTCGAGCGATACTTAAAAGCCCGGCAATCCTCCTGTCAGATGAGGCGACGAGCGCCCTCGACAGCATCTCGCAGAAACTAGTCGAAGAATCACTGGAGAAGATGATGGTCGGCCGAACGGGTGTGGTCATGGCTCACCAGCTGTCCACGACACAGAGATTGGACTCGATAACTGTGATCAAGGATGGGAGGGGTCGTGGAACGAGGCTCGCGCAGGGATTTAATTGCTGTGGGGCATCGAGGGGCTTATTACTCTTGATAAAAGCCCAGGGCAGTCAATCAACATAGTGCAGTGAACAAAAGAATTGTGGAATGAGGTGCTGCAAAATTGTATATCCTACAGTCATACATGACTTCTGAATGTGGTCTGGCGAAACAGTTTCAGCGTCAGTATATTGAGCCAAATTCTACAAACAAAAAGATCTTTTTTTTTCCATAAAGATTTTCTCCAAAAAAACCCGAAAAAACGTTCATGTTTCTTCTTCGAATTCACAATCTAGACAATCAGTATGCATGGCTTACTATGTTTAGATTATGTTAGTCCATTACTCCTCTTAACAGGACAACCTCCTCTTAACAGGACCGAACAAGCTGCATGTTTTTCACACATGACATGAACCTTGTCCTGAAGCCATTTTCTGAGATTTACCACATGATCTCTTATAAAGTTACATAGATGCATGTCCGGATGAACAAAATTAGAAGGACACTACGAAACAGCCGGGAGTCTGACAATATCCTTCATAGTTTTCTGCCCGGAACCTTTTCTCAAACCTGTTGTTCTGCGTCATGATGGACTTGCCCTTGTGAACCTGATACGAAGGATCTTCCATTGGTAAGAATGCTTGTTGCCATGAAACAGCAAGTAATGGCCACGGTCGTCATGGACTCAACAACAAAAGTTCTACGCAAACAGGCAAGATAATCACAATTTGCAACTGCGCATAAAGGGTCGCCTTGGACTGATTCAGCGTAATATACAATGTTTCAGCATTAGGCGATTGGATCCATCTGGAGAGATCCGCACAGGCATTCGCTAGTTAGCATTGATTCCCTTGCCATTCACGGAATTGGTGTCTATGAAATATTATAAGCCACCAAACCACACATGGTAAGAAGTATCCGGCCGTTTCGTTGTGACATCGACCTCTAGGAGAGATGTGTTTATCGAGTAACTCCACAATTTTGGCCTCTAGCTTGTTCTGAAATTCTATTTTCACATATGGCGACGATGATCAATAAACCGTAAAGTTGAGGCCGACATGGAAAATGGCCATGAATTAATCGACCACGAAGGGATCTCGAAAGAGATGAGTGCCAAGTTAGACGGACCAAATTCAAGAACATTGCATAAGACACAATATAGATCATAATCCTTACATTTCGTTCTTCCTTTCTTCCATCAAATGAATAGCTGCAACAAAAGATTTTGATCAGAAATTAATTCTGCATTTACCCTTTACAGGCTGCTCAATTGTTCTATGATTGGCAGTCACTTTGGGTCTACATACTCTTCCCGCGTGCGGCATGAATAGTCAAAAGCTGAAAATTGGTAAAGAAAGGGGACATCACTGGCTGCTCATTGGTTGGACCGGTTCCATAAGAAGGAACCTTAGAGACCAAGACAGTTGAAGTCTTAACGAAGTTCTTCATCAAGTACTCAGCTAAGAGAACTGGTCGGCCCTTGTTCGAAATCTATGACCATCTCGGCCAAAGTCAATGTAGAACTTGAGTGGGAAAAACCGCCCAAATTCGAAGTTCACAAGAAAAGGGAAATAATTCACAACTGTGCAATTCGTACCAAGTAGGCAAAAGATGTTTAATTGCTTGATTGCCATGCTGCTAAACGTATTTGAACAAGATTAAGCTTTGCAAGCATATACAAAACGAAAACCATACATTAATGATAAGATATACATTCCTCAAACAAGCTATTGAGATTAATGTCTGGAATGTGAATGTGATTTATCAAAACCAAAATCAAAGTCAGAACCTGTTTCATAATTAGGATTGCCCATAACCCATTTCTATTCGGCCTATAACCAAAGCCCGAATCCATTTTATAATTTGTGGTTGGCCCAGGTTTACCATCACCTTCATGCCCCTATCCATAACTCGACTGTTGGGTACGTTACGAGTGGGTTGAGCTCCCTGACCAACTAGACAAACTAATCCATGGAGCCATCCATTTCTTCAATAGCAACGATAGAAGGAGAAAAATACTAAAAATGAGTCCCGAGATGGGTTAGGTATGGGTCAAGAAATTTGCATCATGAAAATGGGTTAAGACGGATTAAATTGGTCAATTGGGATCGAGCCTTAAACCCGACTTAACCCACCATTTTATGGTATGTCAATGTGATCCCCACCATGATTACTTATAGAGAAAGAGATCAAGGATGAAAGTAGACGTTGGAGATTCAAATTAAGAAATTTTGATGCAGAAGGGTACTTGAATTAGGGAGAAGAAGACCTAAAAATTAGCTCATGTGAGGACAAGATTGTTGAAATGCATGTGTGAATTGTGTCAGGAAGTCCCACATCGAAAAATTGATGTAATGTAGAGCAGTTGATATATCTCAGTTAACCTATAACTCATTGGATTTAACTTTTAAGTAAAAGTGGATTCAATTGAATAGATTGACAAGCTCAAAATTTGGCTCCCTCTTGGCCATCTCCTCGAGTGAATGTATTGGGTTTTTGCTATGCGTTTCCAACAATAATTTTGAACACCAACAAATATCCTATATTATTATCGATATTTATGGTTAAGTAAAATCACAAATAGAGAACAAATTAATTAGTGATGTTATATGTTATAATATGTTGAGAAACTATAATTATGAATTGCATGAACTATTATGATATTTGTGGTATATTGTTAACTACTTAATTGAACTCTATATGCGATTATACTTTGCTAATTTTTCATTGGTGTATACTCTTCTTAATTTTCTAAGAAGCCAACCCCATACCCAACTATTCTTTACCAATCATTTCGATGACATGAGCTCTTAAGTCATTCATATTTACATCATCATACATTATGTCATTCTAGTTATTGCAAGTTGTTAAATGTTATAATGACTCACACCCTTACTTGGCCAATGGAGAAGAGCCTCCACAAAATATCCACTCTATTGGCCTATGTTATCAGCAATTTGCCTCCTATTTATTACCATAGGGGCATATAATGCAATTTAGACACTATGATAATTAAAAACTCTAACTCTAGTTATTAATAGAGAGGCCATATGAAGCAAGTTCATTGTAACACTCGCCCCTTCATTTATTAAATCATTTAATGCTCCAATCATGGATGGGGATCCGGATCCCCTGACATAACAGATTTGGGCCGTCCAATTCAAAAATGGATGGCTCAAATTGATCAATTCAAAATTTTAAAATTCCCGCAAAAAATTTTTCCCTCTTTTACAAAGATGATATGGATTAATCTAGGCCATCTATTTTGAATTGGATGGCCCAGATTGGATAATGTCACTCCTAACATTATGTTAGGGGACCCAAACACCATGGAAGAAGGGCATGTGAAAGGACCCCAACTCCATTTCATTAACATTCACCCACCAACTTCTCTTTCAACTTTCATTTTTAAGAAGACTCCACACTTGTGTTATTAAAGTTTCTATCTCGATCTTTCGAATCCGACGAGGAGATTTAGAGCTTTACATTACGAATCTTTTCGCGATAAATGAAAAATCTATGTGCTAGGCTGGAATAACCTACTTAATACTTCGACTTGGTTGGTTAATGATTGTTAATTTTTAGTTTGAACCTTGATGTTAAGCATGAGAAAGTTATAATGGTTTTGTGATGAATTGTTCTGCTTGACACATGAATCGATGAATTTCTATATGCCGAAGTTGTGATTAATCAACTTGATTGAAATTTTGTAGTATAAAAGTAAAAAGGGAGAGAACAAATTAGAAAGTGATAGTTTTGAAATTCAACTTAAAAACCATTTACTAGCCAAGTGTTGTCGATTAATAGCATTGCCCATAATTATGGTATAGGTGATTATGTTGTCGAAGTTCATGTTGTCAATTGTTTGACTGTCAATCTTCAAGTGATTTTCATATCATCTATTATGGGTGATTGGCTTTAGGATGGGTAGTTCCTATCCTAAAATTGAGAACCACTCGTTAGGGAGCGGTTTTGCAAAGTGTGAATTGTGAACCATTTGCTTGTGTCATTGATCTACTTGAGAACCAAACCACCAGTCCGGTCCGGTTCTTAGTTGGATCCTGATTACGATCCTATCGAGCACCAATATTAATTAAAAAGAAAATGAAACCAATCCCTTTCTCTCTCTTTTGTCCTCTTGTGCCCTATGTGTATAGAGTGCTTGCGAGTTGATAAAGGGGTTGCCGTTCATGATCGCAAAGGGGAGGCACAACCAAGAGGGGGACTCAGATGCAAGCTCTCTCTCTCTCCCCTTCCTTTCTAATCACTTGTGCCTTTTCTTTGTGTATGTTCTCTGCGTGAATTGCCAACCCTGAAATGTGACACAAGGCTGCATTTATAGAGCTTTTGCTAGGTTTAAATTTCATCACTTTACGAAATAGTCCATTTTCACATATGTGCAATATGATCCTTGGGAAAAGATTCTATTCAATTAGGTCTATATTTGGATGAATTATTGTTAGCACTATTGTATGGGCCTTGATGATGGCTCCTCCGCTCATTTGATCTTAAGGCCTTTAAACATTATGAGTTAAACATTATGAATTGATAAAATGGACTAAGAAGAGCATTTTTTATTGGACGGATAGGTTTGGATTTGGGCCTTTAAGGGATATATATTTATATTATATAAAGGGATCGATTCGTTTGGATAGGTTGGATGGTTCCCACTTGAAATTGTGACTTGAATCGATATCACCTGCTCCAAAAATTGAAATCAAGAATCGGATCGGTACCCATCGGTTCCATCCAAAATCAACCAGCGGAGTATGGTCCAGTTCGGTTCGGTTTGGGTAGATCATGATTTTTTTGCTCACTTCTATCATCTATTGTTTGGTTGTCGATGTTCATGTTGTCGATTCTTGATTGTTATCATTGTTTGTATGGAAATCGAAAGGGTAAGTATATTATTATTCATGATACCATGTAATTATAATGTCTCACGTGAAAAATTTTATAATTTGAATACAATAAGTAAATTCCTTCATCAGTATATAATCAATGATGATGCCCGAGAGATTTGGGATGCCTCCGCTGTGTGATCTAGAATGTCTCGGGGAGTATTTCGGGATGTCTCACAGTGAAAATGCCCAGTGTGGTTGGGATGACTCGGCGGGAGATGCCCTAGGAGTTTCAGGATGCCCATACTATGTAATCTTAGATGCCCTAGGAGTTTCGGGAAGGGAAATAATGAAAAAAATAATGCACGTTCATGTGTTTATGTGCACTAGATGATGCTAGTGCATCATGATGTGTGTGATGTGTGATGGCATCCACCAACCGACGAGGGGATAAACACATGTGATATCATTGTCGGTACATATTTCTATGGTAGGTTTGTAAATTATGCATCCACCAACATACTTGACCATGATGTGACACTTTGTTTGTGTAAAAAGTTGAGTGGTGAGCGAGTTTCCTAACTTAAACATAGAGGCTTTCATTTATTAGGCCTCGACTCACCCCTGATTATTATTATTATTATTATTATTATTATTATTATTATTATTATTATTATTATTATTATAAATTTGTAGGATGGATCACTTGGAGTTTCCATGTGCTTTGAATGTGAATGCCAAGATGAGCTTGTACATGGATTGGCAGGGAGTTGTTGGACTAGCTAGGGGTATGAGCGGTATCCATGGTTCCCCTGGTTCCGATGGCAATGGCTTATCGACGAGTGAGATTACCGATTTATGATGAGTAATGATGATATGTTGCCCTAAGCCTTTCCCAGGTGTTATGTATTGTGTGTTTTGTTTGAAAGCTATGCTGTAAAACATATATTTAATATTGTAAAGCAGCATATGCATATTAGTAAACGCGTGCTTTATTTATTAGGGTTGTTGCGAAAAATTTTATTGTGCTTCCATATGCGTAATTGTAATTATAAATATAAATGAAAAATACACGTGTCGCGTGTGACACATTCTGGGACTTGATAGTAACTCCCTCAATTACGACTTAGTTTCCTTCGTTTCAAAAGTACTCATATAGAATTGGACAGTCTTGATGGTAATGAATCCCATATGATAATTCAATATTACAGTCTTGATATTGTAATAAACAATTTATTATCATCTTTATTCGATTACATAAATCGTACTGTGCCATAGCTATAACAACTCGACATTATAGAAGTAGTAACTATTTCAATAAAGATTATACTAAACGAGCGGCAAAAAGGAAAAAATAAAAATAAAGTAATGATCCGATCTTCGAAATTCTTATTTATCTCGCAAATGCATATCAAATTTTAAATCATCAAGAGTTTGTCACGTAACTTTGTGCATTCATCCCACGTAATGATTTTGCAGCACGATTTGTCGAAGCGTGATTTCCCCACGTCTCTTAAGTTAGAGATTTTCATGGATCCCCCCCGTACTCGTATGTTCTCTTGCCCTAATCACTTCAATTACTTAGTCGGACTTTTTTATCATGTCGATATCTAAAATGGACAAAAAGGTGCATCGTGGTTGTCATCTAAAGACGACATGGACCCATTTTCGGGGTAACTCGAGCTGGACGGCCATGGCGATGGCGATGGGGTTCGTCGTCTTTGATTCCGGGGAGACAGAAAGAGAGAAAGAGAAAGAAGAAAAAGACCGTTTGCTTCCCAAGTGGACTTGTGGACGTTTGCTAGAGCGAAAGCACATTAGTCGGTCTTCGTCCCGACACGTACCGGTCTTAGCATATGCTTCCGGGATCCCGCGAACCCAATCGATCTCGCCGTCGAATGATGTGAAAATCGCGAATTTTTACGCGCCTGAACGGCTCAGATCGAATGGGCTCACATGCACGAAACACATGCGAACATTTTTTTTCCCTCCCCCTCCGGAAAAAAAAAATGTCGTTCACTTATCCATTTGTACCATCTTTGATTGTGGCCACGGCAAAAGCCTCGAGTGGGAGTCCACGGTTTCGGCATCTCCCCTGTCCGCCCCCGCTCTTGTGGACCGGCACCAACCGGAGAGCGGGCCCCTGCATTTTTCCGAGTGTTAGAAAAGGCGCATCTCTTTCTCTTCTTGTCCGCTTGACGTTACCGCGTTTCCTTCTCAATCTTTTCTAAATTTTATAGTACCACGACTTCGCAAAAAAAAAAATAAGTAGAAGCTCTTCATCCTCGTCGGCCGCGTTTGGCGCGGCGTTTTCCGATAAGAGGGAGCGGAGCAACACAGATTGATCGGATCGAAAACCCGCATATACCGGACTAAACTGGCCAGTTGGGTTCGGTTCCCGAATCCGGTTTCGTAAAATTGAAACCGGTGATGTTCGGTCCAGTTCTCGATTCCATAAAATTCTAATCAGTAATCTTCGATCAAGTTCCCGATTCTAGGGAAAACTGGATCGATTTTTTCATTTCTTAAATGTAAACCTAATTTTAATTTTTACATTAAAATTAAAGTCCATGTTGTTCACTCCTATTAATAATCCACCATTTCCACTCTGGTCTCTCTTGTAAACCTAATTTTAAATATTATATTAAAATTAAAGTTTGTGTTGTGTTGTTCGCCCCTATTAATAAATAATACACCGACTCAATTTCGATCTTTCCTGCATAGTATTGGATCGAATTGGGAACCGATCACCTATAATTTTCAAGTAGCTATGTGTCTCTAAAGACCCTCTAGTCAAAATTTTTATTTTGGTAACACAATTTCGAGAATTTTTATTATTATTATTATTATGAAAATGCTCAAAAGTCAAGGTAAGTGCCATCAGGCATTGACTTTTTGAAATGTTATTTCCAGGATTTAATGAATTTTTTTTTTCTTGTGATATTGACCTCACTACATTATTCAGATTCCAAATTTACTCTCACCTCACTCACTCTCCATCTAAGTCTCCGTCGAGTGGCCCCAACTTCCTCGATGTGCCCAATGCCGGACTCCATAGGCGACCGCCGCCGTGCCCACTAGCCTTGTTAGCCTCTTCCTTCCACCTCCGACCACCCCCTTAGACTCCAACTACCGCCACATCTTCTTATCATTTTCTCAATCTCGTCATGGTTGAAATTGTCAAAATACCAGGACTTCAAAAAATGAGATGATCGACAATTAATCTGTAGGTGGCGCTATTTCAATTCTCATCTTGGCTAAGACACTCATTTATTTTTCGATTAACTGACATAAATTACCCTTTGTTTCTCCCTTCAATTTGATCCGTCGTGTTTTTCTTTTTGACAAACTAAAGAGGTGAGATCCAAAAAACAATACATTACGGCAACGTCAAGAAAAAAAATTGTTGACTTACCAATTTATTAACCATGTGTGTGCGACTTCGTGGGTTTTCTTAAGTAACTCTATAAACTTGGACAAGTTTGAGTTCGAGTTAGGGAAAATGATACAAATAATTCATGAATTTTGGTTCAATGTGCAATATGATCAATGATTTTTTTGTTGTTGTATATATTCAATTCAGCCCATAGATTATATGAAAATCTCAATGTTGTCCATGATTTTGAATTAATGGAATGACATTATTGAATACTTTCATAAATTCCAATGACCACATTGAACATGTATAAAAAGTTCAGGAACTGCATTAAACAAATTAAAAATTTAGGAATTACATTACACGTTAAATCAAAGTTGAGAGATTAGTTGCATCATCATCCCTTCAAGTTAATACATGAAGATCACACGAGATAAGCGATCGGATGGCCCGATCATCGACCATAAGTGCTAAAGTCCTCCTTGACCTAATCTGCTAAATCCACATCTTACCTAATTTTTGGGCGACCATGTTCAAGCATATAAAACTATTAAGGCGTATGACAAGGTCCATAGGATGAACCCTAAATTCAATATCTACTCCCCAAGTCAACGTCAAATCATCCGGAGCGCACCGAGATCGGCGAGCAGCCCAACCCAGATGCCCCGCATCGTCCTTTTCACAACCTCGGACACGTCGTACCAACCATCACGTCTCCCTTTTCTTTGCCCTGTCATCTTCCGACGCGTCACTTTTGGTGTCCTCTGTGTCTCTGTGCCCCACGTTTTAATGAAATGGTAATTACTAATGATATATTTTTCTCATTTCTCTTGGTTTTGACAATCCTAGGGTATTTTTGGTCTAATTTGGACATACTAAATTAATTAGTTGGATACTCAATATCCTATTGGTCGTCGTCCGTAGGGGCGATCATTTCCCGATTTGGCCCGATGGCACCGGCGATTAGTAAGGTTGAGTAACACGAACTTTAAAATTAATATATTAACTAATATTAAGTTTACATTCGCAAATAAAAAAAAATAACGATCGACTATTGGCTTTTTATTTAAAAATAAAGATTAAAAAATTAAAATAATTGATCCGATCCGAGCGATCTAACTCTCTCATGGAATCGAGAACTGAATTGAAAATCATAGGTTCCAATTTTAAAGAGTCGGGAACTAGATTGGCGCCCTCAGAAACGGAATCGAATCGATCGCTCTAAATAATTTCAAATTCGATCGATCCGTCTTGCTCACTCTTAGTCGTAATATGAGTTTAGGATGTTTTCCATGGGTTGAGTTTAGGATGTTTGTGTCTACAATCACTCTTTCCAGGAAATGTTCACGGTAGATGAAAGAAATACAAGTTGCAAAAGTATTTGTTTATAGTTGATTGTGTCCATAGCTAAGTATTGTTTCCTCTGTCATCCCTCACATGCTTTTCTATTTATGCTGCCTTTGATTCCTCTATCGGCCCCCTCACAACAAGGACGACGGTCATGAAGATCCGGTCATGGCTCGCCACCTGCTCGTCCTCCTCCTGCGCGGCCACCGCTGCCGACGCAACTCTCCCATTATACCGATCGTCTAACTGCGGCACAAGCCACTCCTCCGACTCTCCAAGTGGCGCCACCTCCTCCTCCTCGTCTAGCTCAAGCTCTCGCGAGACGAGCAGTAGCAGCATCGAATCCAACCTCTCCCTCCAAACGCTACCGTCTGTCCCTTCCCTCCAAACCCTAACCACCGACTCCCTCCACCTCTCCATCTCTCACCACCTCCTCTACACACTCTCTCCTCCTTGCCTCCTCCCCATCACCTGCCTCGCCCCCCACGACAACCTCCTCTACGCCGCCTGTGGCCACGAGATCCACGTCTACGACGCCTCGAACGCCTCCACCGGCGGCGAGATCTCCCACATCGATGCTTTCAACATCCGCGCCTCGTCCTCGGGCTCCGTCAAGTCCGTCGCCTTCTGCGGCGGCCAGGTCTTCACCGCGCACCAGGACGCGAAGATCCGCGTCTGGCTGGCGGCGGCAGACGGGCGGCACGGGCTGGTCGCGACTCTCCCCACCCTAGGCGACCGCCTCCGCCGCTTCATGTTCCCGAAGAACTACGTCACGGTACGCCGCCACCAGAAGCAGCTCTGGATCGAGCACGCCGACGCTGTCTCCGCCCTCGCGGCGAACGACGGCCTTGTCTACTCCGTCTCCTGGGACAAGACCCTCAAGGCATGGAGCAGTGGCAGCGACAGTGGCTCCAATCTCCGGTGCCTGGATTCCGTGCGGGCCCACCACGACGCCATCAACGCTGTGGTGGTGGCCACCGACGGGACGGTCTACACCGGGTCAGCAGACCGGAGGATCCGGGTCTGGGCGAGGCAGACAGGCGAGGAGCGGCACTCGCTGGTGGTGACGCTGGAGAAGCACAGGTCAGCGGTCAACGCGCTGGCATTGAGCGGGGACGGGTCGGTGCTGTTCTCGGGCGCGTGCGACCGCTCGATACTGGTCTGGGAGCGAGAGGACAGCGCCAACCACATGGTGGTGACGGGGGCTCTGAGAGGGCACGCGAAGGCCATACTGTGCTTGATCAACATCTCCGATCTGCTTCTCAGCGGGTCGGCGGATCGGACGGTAAGGATCTGGCGGCAGGGAGCGGAGGGCAGGTACTGTTGTTTGGCCGTGTTGCAGGGCCACCGGAAGCCCGTGAAGTCGCTGGCGGCCGTTTCTGGCGGAGACGGCCTAGTTACGGTGTTCAGCGGAAGCCTGGACGGGGAGATTCGAGCGTGGCGGGTCCTGGTCTCGAGCGTCGACGAGGGCCGGTTCGGATCGTGCTCGTGAGGCCAAATAAAAAAGCGAAGAAATTTAGTCGGATGAAAAACAACTGAGAAATTATGGTATAAGTTATTTTTTAAGCTTTTTTTGTGGCACTATCTTGTGAATATGTTGTTTTATTTTTTCTATTTGAAGAATTTGATATGTACCCCACGGAGTTTATTAAATTCATGATTATATACAATGGTATAGTTGATTTACCAAATTCGCATTTTCAATACGAAAATTTATTCATTTTTCTCTTATTTTCTTTATGAATAAAACGACACAGAAAGGGCAATTGACATTAACTAATCTTCATAAGCGGGTATCAAAAAATTTCAAATCCAGTATAATATATTTAAATCGAGCCATATATGCTACATCAACTCCCATGAAATGAGCGCCTATCGAATCCATAGGAGACCGTTGATCCTACTGCGATGAAGAGCTTTCGTGGTAACTTTTGTCCATTATCTTGTAGCCCGAGATGCTACCATCCCCCGGGCTTATTGGTAAGCCATAACTCTACTTTACTTTGAACTCCCGACATCATCTGTGTATTAGAACATCGTCTTGTCCATCGCGGAGGTTGTGAAAATGGAAGTTCGTTCACTCTATGGACAGCATGGTCTCTTTTTTTATGCTTGGGGTGGTTGTTGAAAACTAGGGTTAGTGTTGTATATATGTTCTTTTTTTACTTGTACGTAACGTTTCCTCGTCATTCTCCTTTCGAGTTGACTTGCTTTTACTGTTTTTTCGATGTCTATTCCTTTCCTCAAGGTCCCTAAAAATATTCCCTTTTTTCTAGAGTTGGCCAAGTTGAAAAGTGAGTTTATCTTTTGGGCGCAAAAGGTGCGAGAGTGATGGGAAGTTTGATAGATGATCGGGAAACAAATGCGTTTAGGTGGACAACCAGTAAAGTTTGTCTTCAATAATATCTTTCTCCACTCAATTACGTCCTTTCAAAGGGAAAGCTTGTCTTCCAAATGCACTCAGGCAAGAATATAACCTATTTTTAGAGTTACTATATTAGGGCTGAGTGTAACGAGCCGACCGAATTAAAAATCACTCGAGCTAGGCTGAACTGGTTAGTGGTTCGATTCCCAATGGCTCTAGTCTGATCTCAAAACCATTGGTCTGATTCTCGGTTCATGAAATTGGCAACCTGTTCTCTTAGTTCAGTTCTCGATTTCAGGATGAGATCTAATTGGACTGAAAATCAATCACTCTTAATTATTAGTTACTATACTTCATTTGATCTCTTTTATTTAAGTAATTTGGCTGACCCTTGATGGACGACACGATTGAAAATCTCAATCAATTACTAATCTGAAAATATCCCATATTAATACAAAGGTATCCTCCTCAAGATTCTTGCCAGGATTGTCAATAATCATGACATCATGCCAAAGAAAAGAATATATTCCTTCAGATAATTAAGATATCCCAAATATAATTGATCTGGTTAAACTAGACCACACGCCTACTCTCTCTAGAAAGATCTCAAGTATAATAATATCCAGACATTGTCTCTAAATCCCATATATTTTATGTAAAATGAACGAACATTAGCATTAAAAGAAGTGCGGGCATATGATCATTTTGTTGTAGCGACGCTAGATACAGAGTAACTCAAGGAATTTCTGCGAGCTCTTTTGTGCCCGGAAAGATCTCATAAAAAATCCTAATTTTTCGTGTTTGGATCCCCTAACATAATATTAGGGGTGACATTATCTAATCTGGGTCGTCCAATTCAAAATGGACGACCCAAGTTAATGCACATTAGCTTTTTAAAAGGGAGAAAAATTTTGGGCGGAAATTTTAAAATTTTGAATTGATCAATCTGGGCTGTTCATTTTTGAATTGGACGGCCTAGATATCTTATGTCACCCCTAACATAGTGAATTTTCTCCGCGGTTCAAACTTTTTCTCGTCTCATCAAACTCTAAACTTCACTAGTAACTCAAAAATACATTCCATCACAGATCCGTCCATAATGGTTGTTAAATATCTGATGTCACAGCATGCTTGGATATGGCCACGGCAAATTCTTAACGGCCATTATGAGCGGAAGTCTACTGGAAGGCATTTTTGGGTTATTACTACAAGCTTGAAGTATTGATTAGGGGTGATCGGTTCCCGGTCCGGTCCGGTTTCCCTTAAGAACCGGGAACCGAACCGGTGGTCCCGGTTCCCAATTTGTCGGAACCGGGAACCGGACCAACCATCCCGAGAACCGGACCGGACCGGACTGACAAATGGATCGGACCGGACCCGACCAAAAAAAAATTCTTTAATTTTTGAAATTAATAACATTATAAAACTTCAATATCTATATAAAATGACTTCCCAATAGAAAAAAATAAGAGGTCCAAGGAGCCAAAATAGATTCATGGACTGAATTAGGAAAAAAAATTTAAAAAAAATGACCGGTCCGGTTCGGGCGGTCCGGTCCAGTCCTAGAAACCGGGAACCGGACCGCCCGGTCACCAGTCCCAATTTTAGGAGCCGGGAACCAGACCACCGGTCCCGGTCTGGTCCGAGCGGTCCCGGTTCGAGTGGACCAAGTTGCTCACCCCTAGTATTGATGAGATGAAAAAAGTTTAGGTTATTAATATCCACATACAAAGTTTATGATTTTTTGGCGGAATTATCCAATTTTATTTATACTTCGATGAAAAAAGTGCCAGGCGAATTAAAAATGTAATTGTCCTAAAATTGACCATGGAGACAAAATATTATTCTTTTTTATGAATAAAACTGGAAAATGTGGTTATCCTTTTTTCCTATATATAGGCTTTTTTCCATGCTTACTCTTTCCACAAAATTCATCGTTCATAATTTGAATTTAATCAACAGTAGTAGAACATCGTTTGAACTTGAACTCTATTTGCAATTCATTATTTTTATTTCATTGTCCCCTATTTTTTCTTTTTTCAGCAAAGCCTTCTATACCTAGCTATTATTATTATTATTATTATTATTATTATTATTATTATTATTATTATTATACCTACACACTTTCTTTTTTCATGGATAAGAATTCCTCATATTTTCACATAATTGGCACTAATACTAGATCCTTGCCCTGAAAAATGAATTAATACTTTCTACTCGAGCTGCATCACATACTCTTTACACTATAACTCAAGAAAAATGAGGATTTTAGTGGAACAAAATAAAGGATGTTTTAAAAAACAACAGGATATATTGCGAGCTTTGGAAGATTTTACTATATGCACATTCATGTGATCTATTTTAATATTATTCTACAATTACAGATGTTAATATCAATTTGGCTTTGTCGATATCACACACACACATGTATATATATATATATATATATATATATATATATATATATGTAATTCAAAAAATTTGTGGGGGGCAAAAATTCCAGAAGAGATAAGAAGAGAGAAAACTAGCATAGTGATTGGCTAAGTAGTCAAAGTTTGTGCAGTGATAGATCCAATCGTAGATTCGCATCGGTGCGGGGGGTAGGTGGACGAATTATTATATTATGGAACAAATAGATCCCTATTTTGAATATTCTTTAAACTATTAAAATATGGATATATCTTATCTTGTATGTAACGAAGCGAAAATAACGAGACGATGTAGACAAATGCCGAGTTTTTATAACCGCCATTCAGATATCTTAACTATCTGGAGATTTAGCCTCGGAATAATAGTTTATTCTTGGTTGATGGATGATGATGATGCGTGAATGGAAAACTTCGCCGTGCGCGGCTTTGACCATTTTCAACCGTTGATGCATGTAAGTGTCGCCATGCATCGACGGTTAACAAAGTTAGAGACACGTAAAACTACCATTGCGAAATAAGAGATTCACATATTTTACTTGCCAAAATCTAGTGGTAATTCATAAACTTTGCGAAAGTCATGGCCTGGCGAGACACAAGCTCCATGGACTCAAACACCATTTTCTTATGACAGATATGCTATCCTGATCCTCAGAGCCCTCATGACATTGGTCAAGGGATTGCCTTTTAGTCACAAGAAACACAAGTGAAGAGAACTGGGGACTTGAACCCATTAGAACACCAGAGGAAGTGGAAGAATTAGAAAGAACATTGAAGTTTCAGACTTGAGAAACTAGAGGTTCTCGTGGTAAGAGAGAAAGTGCTTAAGGGAAAGAACTCATATTGAAAACAAGAGAGATTTTTTCCCTCCTCTTGACATATAGACTCATCCTTATAAAGGACTTGGACAGACTTCAAACCACACATCTCAGTCGGAGACCGAATTATTTGCACACATGTGCTACAGTGGGAAATAATAAAAAGTGCTACAGTAAAAGTGCTACAGTACACACTACTACAGTAACAACATAATATGGTCGTTATCATAGTGGCCAGTGGGGTCTTCAGCCGAATCCTTCTCTAAATTTTCCATATCTTAATCATCAGAAGAAGTGCGAGGGATATTCCAAAGTTTCATAATTTGCGGGCTGCGGGAGCGCTCATGGGTGACTTGTGCTTGGTCTTCTGGCATGTCGTTGAGATTCATTGAATGATAACGATTGCTAGAGCTTTTTAGTTGGTCATAGGAGGAATGTGGATCCTGGGAATCCAAAGCATACGGGTCCTGAGAGTCTTGGAAATCCAGTACAAGTGGGTCTTGTGATTCCAATGGATCCATAAGTTTTTAGATCACAACAGTAGGGCATGGCCTTGTGAGACGCAAGCTGAATGTATGTTTGTAGTGGTGTATGGGAGTATCAGTGGCCCAAAAGAAGTGAACAAAGTGTTTAGGGTCCGATTCTTCAGGTCGAATCGGATCTGAATCACGAGGAGTGAAATGAGAATAGTTGGAACTGGGGGAAATTTCGAAGGACTGGGTTGACTAGGTTGGGTAATTTTAGCTTAATTAAAAGTTCGATTATAATTTTTAGCGATTTTTCTTTTTGAAATGCTCGATAATTGTAGTTTCAACTAGACAGGTGAGTCGGGTCATAAATAGTTTGACTCAAAAAGACACGTTTATGACTAATTTAGTGCAATACAAATCTAGTCACTCATACTCAATCCATACCCGACGGGATTCATGTTCCTAGAATACTTTTGTACTTAATGAAACCTAGGAAAACTCGTACCAAAACTGAGGTGAGAATGGGGAATGGAGGTGAGAGACAATGTAGAGAGAATCATGAACATGAGTTGGATCAAATTAAGTTTTAAACTTATTTATGATCAATTTACAATCCATTTAACACTTATATTATGGTTAAAACTCATTATGTGACTTATTGAATATAACTAACACATATGGCAACTTAGCCCATCATATATGGTTAAGAAATGAGTTTATGACCCATTTTGACATATCTAGTTTCAACTTCACTAGTTTCCATGGACGGATGCTTGTAAACCCTCCCATCCACATGTGTCGAATAAAACGCCATTAGTAGGACAGCCATAACTCTTAAAATTGCTATAAGAAGAAGACCCACATGCATCTTTATTATATATTTTAAACTTTTAAAGAAAAGAAACGATCTTTGATGATGTCTTTTTAGATTTTTATTAACTCGGCGGCTTATTATTCCAGTGCTAAAAAAAGGAAGGAAATAGGTCAATAATGCACTTTGAGAATGTACTATTCAAATCCTTCAGAAAAATTACCAAAAAATCTCAAACTTGTTGGAATTGTAACAATTTAGTTATAATTTTTTAATTAGTTGAGCCTTAAACCTTTTGCATTTGTGCCAATTCTATCCATTCGGTCGACTGATATTGATGTGGATAACTTTTAATTTATTTTATTTTTTGTTATTTTTCCATTCATTTCTTTTTTTTTCTGTCTTTTTTTCGCTTCCAACTGTGGTCGACACCCAATGCGAAGAAAAAAAAAGAAATAAAAGAAAACATGAACAAAAAATAAAAGTGTATTAAATATTATTAAAAATTATTCATGTTAGTACTGACAATGTCACATTGGTGTTGGCCAAGCAAATAGCTTGAATTGGCACAAATACAAAAGATTTAAGACTCAATTGATAAAAAGGGGTTTATCACTAAATTTGCATAATTGCAATTGGTCCAAAACTTGGTAATTTTCCTCACATCCTTTCACACTTGCAATCACGATTTCGTACTTAAAATAACACAAAAACGACTAGATGAATTAAAATTCATAATTGCAAGGATTGACTATATAACAATGGAACAAAATCATTGAAAGTGTCACAGGGAATTCAAGATTAAACCAACAGAAATGTTGTATTTTTTTTTTCAATTTCCATTTTATAAAAACAAAGTGAATAGGAGCTTATGTAAAATTCTTTTGAAATAGAAAAACAGGCAGTAGCTAAGTGCTAAGAAGTTGGTTTTTGCACTTTTCTTAACACATGCAATTCGTAGCAGATGAATCTAAGTTGCTAATAAATGGAGTTGGTATTAGAATCATATCAAATGTTGCGATGTACACAACATAGAAATAATCACTAATGCTAATTCATTTGAATGTAAACTAATGTTAACTATGGAAAAGAGGAAATAAATGTTGAAAGGGAGGGAAAAAGAAAATGACACAAATGTTCCTTTAACTTGGTCTGATGTGCAATATGATCATGAATTTTGACTTGTTCAATGTGGTCCCTGAACTTTGACCCAATATATAATGTCATCCCCGAACTTTTATATTGTTCAGTGTGATCCTTGCACTTTTGTTACCTATTCAATTTAGTCCCTGAATTATATAAAATGTTCATGTTGTCATTGAACTAGAATTGATGAAGGAACAACATTAAACACTTTAATATATTTCATTTTAATTTGAATAGGTAACAAAAGTTTAGGGGTTACATTGAATAAACTAAAAATTTAGAAATCATATTACATATTAGGGTAAAATTCATGACCACATTGAATAAATCAAAAGCTTAAGGATCACATTGCACATTAAGCTAAAGTTTACGAACCATTTATGTCATTATCCCAACTTTCAATTTACTACCCAGTACCTCATTGAAATTGCTACAACTATTAACACTCTCGTAAATGTTTTGCTACATGGGTATATTCATTTTATTTTTGAAAGGAAATCTCTTTCTTATCTAATTGTGCTGTAAAATGTATAAAAAAACAGGAGATAGCTAAATTTACTAAAATACTTACAATATGTAATAGTGAAAATTTGTTGAAATTCGATGAAGGTAGTCATTCTAACTAAGTAATTTATTCTAAGAAAAAAAATACGAATTGGTTAGTCATTATGTACTTTTATAATTTGCTATATATTAAGCCAAAACATTCAATTGACACACTTTTTATTCTTTCAACATTATATTTACTAAAATGATAAGCAAAATTAACAATTAAGTTCTACTTACAACTTAAGCAACAACTTTCTTTGTGTTTGGTCGTCTGAATTTTATTTACTGTTTGGTAGATGGCAGTAATAAAGTCAGATATTTTCATATTTTCTTATGTCCATTTTTTTTTTTGTACTATAAACAATTCCTTGTAAATGAATCCGTTTGTATAAGATGACGTTTTGTTATTGAGGCATTTGGGGTTCTTACTTAACAAGTTTTCTGATATCTTTATGAATGTTTATTTTACGTTATCACTAGCTTAGTTTACTTTTCTCCTTTTGTAAATTTTCATTTTTACAACAAATTAAGGGATCCATTAGCGATTTTTCATTATCAATCTACCCCCATTAGCAGTATGGGGTCTGACGTGGATGGAATATTTGAATAAGTAGCACTAATTTGAAATTTTTCATGAGAAAAATTAATTTAGAGTGAATTCGTCATGAGATATTAGATTGCGATTTTCGTGAATTGATTGGGTTAAATGCGTTGTGGGGTTATGAGTTGTTGATTTGTTAGTGCAGCCAGACATATGTCAAAATCAAAGTAAAGGAAGTGTCACTCGCAAATTGACCCAAAACACCTGGACCTTTACAAATTATTTAGGGGCCCCTCCTTATCTTTTTATCCTTCTCCTTCTTTTCTACAATCAGACAACTCTAAAATTGGGCCTGGCAAAGCGAGGGGCAGTGCTTCTTTTCAGAATCTCCAACCCCACAATTCTGAAGAAATCGTGTGAAGAAAGCAAGTGATTTGGTCATGGTTGGTCGTTGAGGCTCAAGTTGCCAAGTTAAGCCCACCAAGGAAAGAGTCTACATTAGCGATTTTCGATTAAAATTAATCCGATAAATTTAATTGATAAAATACGAAAATTTTTAGAAGTCAAGTACCATAATTAAAAAGCATAGGACCGAATTGACAAAAATATAATAAATTTAAGACTTTTTGAGCAATTTTCCCCAAGCATGCAGAATCAACGTTAATTCTAATGACATTACATAAAATAAAAATACAATGGTATTTGGATGGACTCGGACAATCTAAGAAAACCGAGTGCTTAGATTTAGAACCTCAAAATGGATGCTGATTAACGCAGTGCCCTAAAATATTTGCTCCAATTTTGTTAATTTTGTGTCAATGAGCGCCAGCCTTATTGAAGGTATTTTCAGAATGATTTTCTTTTTCATTTGAAGTAAGTGCGATTCTTAAGATTCTTTGCGTCTCCTTTGTCATCCTCATAGTGTAGAGGTGGACTCCCGGCGATGACGGTAGCGATGGAAGACAGCGGCTAGGGCAATGGCAAAGAGGAGAGAGGAAGGAGGGAGATCCAGAGAGGAGCGGAAAGTGTGCTTTTCAATGAAAACTTTGTGATACAGGAAATTTTTTTTTTCCATAAAGATCATTTTCAAGGAAAATAGTAAGTTTTTAATCGATTAGTGGTTCGGAAAAAAGTGATTTTCTTCTTATTATAAGAAGTCATCATCTCTCAATCTAAGCTCGTTGTTTTCACTTCATGAGATCAATTAATTTTCTGTCATCCAAACAGTGAAAAGTCGGAAAAATAATTTTCCTTCAAACAAACGGATCCTTATTATGTATTGTATTTCTACTGCACGGCACAAATCCAACAGTGAATGGGAAGACGACGAGGATCGGGTACAGCACATGCCAAGTGGGAGCCACCTTACCACATGGCGAGCATTGTGTGGAGCGTCTTATGCCTGACGTGGAAAATCAGTCCTGCCTGATATTTTCTCGCGCAAGGTAACAACTGAAACCATTTTGGTTTTCCTTTTGTTTAACAAATGCTTTTTTGACAACAGACATTACAATCTGCCGATTGAGATTGACACGAGACAGCGTATGACACTTTTGAAACTGAATCTCTTTTTTTTTTTTTCTCTTCTCTTCTTGCATGTCGAGGTTTCACTGTTCTTTGCACGAAGACCAATCGACAGCAGACATATACCGACATGGTGTCATAGGACCAATTCTCTCTCTCTCTCTCCATCTCTTCCTGTAAAGTTGGTACGTGCTTCATGACAGATGATGGAGACAGAAGAAGACGACGAACAGCAGACGAACCTTTCGTCGCTGTCTTTCGTATTTTAGATCGCAAGACAACTTGGATCGGCTCATTCAGCGTTAATATATAGAATTCTTTTTGTTTATAGGAAAGGCACAGTCCGTCCATACATGCATTTGGATGCTTTGGACTCAAAGTCGGCAACTTCAACAAGCGGTAAAACAGTGCCTTCTTTAGCGTATCGAGGTTTGAACGGAGATCATCCACGCCAGCGCACATGGTGCCTTCTTTGGCGTCTCCACGAATTTCAACCTTAGATGTGTCGGAGTGATTAATTTGGAGTCTCTTTTTATTGGCCAAACATGTAATACGGTTTCCGAATTTTTAATTTATTCAATATGATCTATGAACTTTAACTTAATGTTCAATATGGTCCATGAATTTTTAATTTATTCAATATAGTCCTTTTATTAATTTAAGATCAAGGAGAACATTTAACATATTCTTATAGTTTGGAGCATAATTTGAACATGTATCAAAAGTTCAAGAGTTACATTTAACAAATTAAAATTTTAATGATCACATTGCACGTTGAGTTAAAGTTTAGGGACCATTCATATCATGGAAATTCAAATGGCTAACTCATATTTTTTGGTTCGAATGAACGATGTCGGGATCAGTATAAGATCCGAAAGTCAATTTCCCTTTGGGCTGAAACTTTGGGCCTGCAGAGTTCCTTTGGCCTACTTAAGCTTGGGCTAGACCCCGTCGCATCTATATCGGATATTTCATGCTTTTTCGTTGACGAAAGTGGCGCAGAGGACTGACTGGTGCTCCGAGCAACCCTTTGAGTGCTAACATAGGATCTCACATCCCCCTCGGAAAAGTTTGAATTGAGTCACAGCTACTCTGTGCCACTTACGAATAGAAGATTCAAAGTTTAAGAGCCCGTCATTGCAGCCCCACCAAGATGCTACCGGTCATAGAATATGTTTACACGAAGGGTTGCATTTATTTCGTAGAAAATGAGTGATTTGACGAACTTATTCCCAAAAATGATTACTTCTGTCGCTTACGAAGCTGAAAAAACGGAAAATATTTCATTGTCCACAAAAATGCATAGACATGAATTGTTGTCCATAGTAAAGACATTTGTTATTGGCTAATTATTTTAAGCGATAGAAGCGATCATTTTTAGGAAATTAGTGTGCAAATCATTCATTTTCCGTGAAACGCACGGAGCTTTCAAACGATAGAAGTGATCATTTTTAGGAAATTAGTGTGTAAATCATTCATTTTTCATGAAACACATAGAGCTGAAGTACAACTTGATGTGGCTAGCAACGACACTTAGAGGGGGGGTGAATAGGTGCTTCTGAAAATTTTGAGATTCAAATGCAAGCAGGCGCAGAAGCGATGTATTGAATGTAACAGAACAAATATGCATGAAATAAAGGAGTTCAGAAGGAGAATTGTGCACACAGATTTATAGTGGCTCGGTTATAGTAAGCCTACGTCCACTCTCCCACGATGACAGCCGATTGACTGGATTTCACTATAATGATCACAAGGTTACAATGAACTTCTCTCAACTCACTGACAAGAGTATTTCCACAAGAAGTTAAAAATTATTTTCTCAATAGTTTGCTTGACTTTTCTATATCTCACGTTCTCTCTTTTCTTCGAATACCAACACCCTCCTTTTATACCCCTTTCACCTTGAACTAGCCGTTGTCAAGGTACTCCACGGGATCACTCGTCAATCTTCAATCAGCCTTGATTGAGCGAGATCAACTTGGAAAGATGCTAGGTAGTCGTTGAAGAAAGATTCTGGTAATCTTCAGATTTGGTCGCCCATACAACTAAATCTTCAGTTTCCATTTACGTGAGATGTTGAATCTTCTTGAAAGAGGGAAAGAAAGATAATATCCAATCAAGAATTTTGTCCCAATAAAGATGGACAATCATCCTGTAGATCGAATCCTTTCATTTCCCGTATTTTCCGAAATCAATCGGACCCTTTGTCGATCGTGGGTCTTCTTAGTCCAGCTGTAGAATCTGAATCCACTTAGAAACAGCTTTCAAGTCATGTGAGGTCTCTGAATCTGATTCAATATTATACTGCGAATCTGAGCTCTTAAAGCTTCCGCTGGCGACGTCTCATACGAGTCTTTTTGAGGTCTTCCAAGGTAATGCTGTCCTCCATCTGAATCCATTTGAGGCAGTAAAACACTTCATCTGAATTACTCAGATGTAAACTCCTATTTCTGATTCATTTAGAGGCACAGACATAGTTCCTCCTTCTGACTATTTAGAAGCACTATGGTGACGACTCTTCCTTGAGTCTGAACGCCAGTTGTGGGATATTCAACGCTCTTTTCACATCGTAATTTTCTGCAAGGAAGATATACTTCAATTAACTGGACTTCTTAAAAACGAGTTTTGTCAGAATCAAAATTCTTGGCGGGATAGTTTCCTCAACAATCTCCCCCTTTTTGATAATGACAAAACTCCTTCGATTTAAAGTAATGGTAAAATAAAAAATAAGCACGAAAGATTAGAATCTTTTTAAAGATGGAGGTGGATAGAAAAACTTTCGAGAAAGTGCGACATGGTGAGCGATATATATGCTTCTAAAACAATATCACCGTATCAGCTGCGGTTGCACATTGTTATAAGTTTAGCCACCTGCAATATTATCTGCAAACAATAGTTCATACTTTCTCCCAACATTGTTGTATATCAAACAAATCATACGCTACACTCTCCCCCTTTTTGTCATCAACAAAAAGAGAAGTAGGTAAAACAACATGCTGAATAAACGATGTTGATATTTCAAAATCAATAGAAATGAACAATGTTTAAGAAACAAATGAATTAGGAATGAGTTGGCTCGTAATCATCCTCTTTGGCTTCATCTTGAGGTATGCTTTTCTTGGATCTGACAATAGTGAAACTGTCGAGATCATCTATTTTGGCGCAAAGCAAACTACAAGTCTTCTTGATCAAATTTTCCAACGCAGCCAGTTTAGCTTCCACTTTGGCCTCAAATGCCTGCATCTGTTCTCCGTTCTCCTCTCTGAATTGAGCTTCATCTCTAACCTCTGTGCGCAGATTCTGAATATCTTGTTGAATTTGAAGTAACAGATGGTTAGATGCTGAAGCATTAGCTGCATTAGCTGGTTGAGATTCAGATGGCTGAGGCTGCTCTTCAGCAGTTAATTCTGATGGCTAGTCAGCTAGTGGTGGTGCTGAAGGTTGGTTTTTAGCAATTAATTCTGAAGGCTGGTCCGTTGCTGGTGGTGCTGAAGGCTGTTCCTGAACAGAAGGTTCTGAGGGCTGTTCTTCAGCCGTTGCTTTTGAAACCTGTTGTTTAACAAAAGGATATGAAGATTGGTTTTCAGCTGGTTGATCTTCAGCTGTTTGTGCTGAAACCGGCTCTTCATCTGGCTGGTCCTCAACTATTAAGTCGGAAGACTGTTTCGCAATCGGTGATTCTAAAACCTGTTCTCCAGCTTGTTGCCGTTCCACAACAGTTCCTTCTGAAGTCTATGCTTCAGTTAAAAGTTTAGAAGGCTGTGCTTCAGCTGTTGGTTCTGAAAACTATTTGTCAACTGGAGGAGCAGTAACCTGTTCTTCAGATTTAGATGATGACTGTGCTGTAAACTTTTGTGGTTCTAGATATTTTGAGAGTCTTGAGAAGACAATCTTTACAGGAACTTCTTCCTGAAGAATAATAGGAAGTCCCTCTTCTGGTCGTGCATCGAGAAGACTTAAAACTCTCGCAGCTTCCATCTGCCGTTCAAAGAGTGCTTCTTCATCTTCCGTAGGCACTCCTTCAGTTGTTTCCTGAACCTCCCCCTGAGGTTGTGCACGAGGTATCTCTTGTTCAACCTCCATATGAGCTTGTTCCTCAGCAACTGAAGGTTCCTCTGCTGCAAGTTTCTTCTTCTTCTCCTTCTGAGATTTTGTTCTAGCCGTAGTAGACCTTGATTTCTTCTGAGGAGTCAACTTCTTTGTCTTCTTAGGTGATGCAGGGGGTGTTTCCTCATTGTCAGATTCAGAGCTGCTGCTCTGAATTGTCCGCTCCTTTCCCTTTGTTGCCATAACCTTTCTTCTTTTGGCTGATCTCTCACCCTGATCAAAATCCACTGGTATTGATCTTGACTTGTTGTACCACTTACCATCTTTCAGCCTGAACCCCATTTTCTGAAGCATTTCAGCTCCACCAGTTTTGACTGAAACCTTTGTCTCTGTAAGAGGTGTAGGCAGGATGATTGTGGTATCTAACGATGTCATGAATGAGAGCTGCATATGGCAATTGACCTTTTGTCTTTTGCACAGTTCTATACATATGCAGTATGACTACATGTGCAAGACTAAACTTGTATCTTGTCAACAATGCCCACATCAACTTAGCCTCGAATCTTGAGGTGTCAGTCTTGGATGATGCTTTGGGTCGTAGAGACTCAATCATAATTTTGTGCATCATGATGTGCTTCAAGGGAAAATCATCATAGGCAATGTGTGCCTTGGAATCTCTGGAGAAATTATCTTTCCTTGTCAGATATGCAAAAGCCTCCTTCGGCTGGATATTGATAGGAGTAAACTTTCTGTATTTGACCCATATTATATGAGCCAATTCATTATCCCTCAGATAGCAGACTTTATCACCTATCTTGTAATACAGAGAATTGGCATTAAAGAAAGACAAGGTAGAGTAGAAGTAGGCAACCAAGTCAGGATAAATAGGAGCCTTTCTCTCCACGAAATAATCCAGTTTGCATTTTTTCAGATGCACCTTCAGAGGAATTCCGACAGACTCCAAGTAATTAAGGTCAAAAACCCTGTGAGGCATAATACATCTCTTTTTAAGAATTTCAAATCTGTCCTTGTGATCAGAGTTCACAAAGAATTGATCGGTATAACCTTCTCTTCTGATCAAAACAGTTTTAAACTTCGCGAAGTTTTTGTACAGATACTCATCATCATCCTTTGACTCTTCTCCCTTTCCTTTCTCAGCCGATTCCTTAGGCACATTCCCTTTGGGAGATGTCTTTTTCGAAATAAATTTTTCAGGGACCACTTCCCTTTTTCATCGCCATAAACAGGGTATCATCATCGCCCGGAATGACAGTTCTTAACGACTTATTCAGATAATCTAAGTATTCTTCTTCACTAGAAAAACGATAAGTGGTCAGAAACTTACTGACACTAGTGTACGCACCATCTCTTGCTTTCAGATTGTCATAGATGTGCTTGATACGATGAGTCGTCTCGACTTTCTCATCAAAATACTCCATGGTCTTCATTGTTTGAGATGATTCTGAAACTCGAGGTCGCTTCCCGACTCTCTGTGATCGTTTCAGCCTGTTCAGATAGAGGACCAGATGTCTTCTTTGCCGTCGAGGATGATTTAGGAGTCATTTAGAAAGAGAAATGTGATGAAGAAAAGATGAGGTCTTTTGAGAGTGAAAGAGCTTGTGAAAAAATTTGGAAGAGTTTAGGGTTTTTCAAAAGAAGAGAATTCATTATTTATAAGATATCATAGAGTAACGGTATTTTTGGCAACAGAATTAGAAATATTGCGAAAATATTTGAACGAATATATTTTACCAATCAAGATCGTATAAATAGAATTAAGATTGAGAACATATTTGTCTTAGATTCTGTCAGTCAAATAAAATTACTTACAAGAAATTCTGAGCAATTTGAAATCTTGCTCCCGTAGTTTCATATAATCTGCTTCTGAATCTGAAACTTTAAGCTGAGCTTTCAAGTTGCGTCTGAATACTTAGTTCCTGAGATAACTTGGTCTTGATAGTTTCCTGTTTCTTATAGATCTTAACAAAAAGGGATAGTGATTGATAATATATCACGAATAAAATTAAAACTTAACTTATCAAGAGGCTTGGTAAAAATGTCTGCAAGTTGATTCTTCGTGTCCACATGATGAATCTGAACCTCCTGGTTCTGAACATGATCTCGTATGAAGTGATGCTTTATCTCAATGTACTTTGCTCTCGAGTGGAGTATTGGATTCTTGGTGAGATTGATTGCACTTGTGTTGTCGCAAAGAATTTCAACATTTGAGGCTTCAATTCCATAATCCCTTAGTTGCTACTTCAACCATAGAATCTGAGCACAACAGCTTCCAAGAGATACATATTCTGCTTCCGCTGTTGATAGAGCCACAATGCTTTGCTTCTTAGAGAACCATGAGATTAACATATCTCCCATTAATTCACACGTTCCAAAAGTGCTTTTTCTATCAATTTTACAACTAGCTAAGTCTGCATCTGAATATCCTTTGAGCACAAAAGTTGATTCTTTTGAGTACCATAGTCCGAGATTTGGATAAGTTCCAACGTATTTGATTATTCTCTTTAGAGTCGAGAGATGAGATTCCCTGGGACTGATTGAAATCATGCGCATAGACAATCATGCTGCGATAAAGCTTCTGATCAACTTCCTTTCCATCTTCATCCTTGTCCAATTTTGATAAATGGGCCATGGGAGTTTCCATCTTTTTGCTATTCTGCAAACCAAACTTTTTTACTATTTCAAGAGCATATTTCTCTTGATAGATAAAAGTTCATTTCTCAAATTGATGAATCTAAAGTCCAAGAAAGAATTTTAATTCTCCCATCATGCTCATTTCGAATTCATCCTGCATAGCTTTAGAGAAATTCTTACACAGTGATTCGTTAGATGAACCAAATATAATATCATCAACATTAATCTGAATGATCAAAAAGTCTTTGCCCTGCTTCTGAATAAACAGAGTAGTGTCTACTGTGCCTTTTGTGAACTTCTTTTGAGAAAGAAAGTTACTTAACCTTTTATACCAGGCACGAGGTGCTTGTTTAAAACCATATAGAGCTTTGTTCAATAGATAAACTAGATCATTTCCTCTTGGTTCTTCGAACCCTGGTGGTTGTTCAACGTAAACGTCTTCCTTGATGTAGCTATTTAAGAAGGCACTCTTTACGTCCATCTGAAATAACTTGAAATCATTGTAACAAGTATAAGCTAGAAGTAGTCTTATGGCTTCTAATCTGGCAACTGGTGCATATGTCTCATCATAATCTATCCCTTCTTCTTGGGAGTACCCTTTTGCAACCAGTCTTGTCTTGTTTCTGATTACTTTTCCTTTATCGTCCAGTTTGTTTCTGAAAACCCATTTTGTCCCAATGACAGGTCTGTCTTTGGGTCTTGATACTAATTTCCAGACGTTGTTGATCTTGAAATGCTGGAGCTCTTCTTGCATTGCATTTATCCAGCTTTCATCAATTAGAGGTTCTTCGATGCTTTTTGGCTCCAATTCAGAAACTAGTGCAAAGTTCCCTGATAGCTCTCATATCTTCGATCTGGTTGTTATACCTTCATTTAAGTTTCCTATAATAAGATCCTTTGGATGACTAGATTTATGCTTCCAGTTTGTGTTGAATCTTTCATCTTCTTGCGAAGTGGTAGAGTTGTTCTGCCTTTTTTCATGATCTGAAGAAGTTGTTGCTTCAGGTTCATGAATCTGAATATCTCCTAAACCATTATCTTTTTCTGAATTGAGATGTATAGTTTGGCATTTGAATAGCTTCTTCCTTGTTTCTTTCCTTCTGACTGCATTCTGCGAATTTGACATTCATAGATTCTTCTACCATTCGAGAGGATTTGTTGTAGACTCGAAAGGCTTTGCTGGTTGTTGAGTATCCAAGGAAAATCCCTTCATCTGACTTATCATCAAACTTGCCAACACGATCATTAGCATTTTTCAATATAAAGCATTTACTGCCAAATATATGAAAGTATGAAAGATTTAGTTTTCTTTCTTTAAAAATTTCGTAATGAGTCTTTTCAAGGATGGGTCTTAAGGAAACTCGATTCAGAATGTAACAAGCTGTAGAAATTGCTTCTGCCCAAAAAATGAGATGCAATTTTGCTTTCAATAAGAAGAGTTCGACCCATTTCTTGTAAAGAACGATTTTTCCTTTCAACAACCCCATCCTGTTGAGGTGTGGAAGGAGTAGAAAAGGTATGTTTGATTTCAGCATCATTACAGAAACTAGGGAAATCCTGGTTTTCAAATTCTCCACCGTGATCGGTTTTAATGCAAGAAATCATAAAACCGTTTTCATTCTGAATCCTTTTTGAAAATTTTGTAAATGCAGCAAATGCATCACTCTTGTGAGCTAAGAAAATAGCCCATATAAATCTGGAGAAATCATCAACAATAACCATACAGTATTTCTTACCTCCAAGACTTAGTACCTTGTTTAGTCCAAAAAGGTCCATGTGAAGCAACTGTAATACACGATTGGTTGAAACATGATTTATAGGTTTAAATGTGCTTCTGACCTGTTTTCCCAGAGTGCATGCAGTGCAAAGTTCTGGCTGTTCAAATTTTGATTGAGGTAATCCTCGAACCAGGTTCTTGGATGATAATTTCGAAATATGCTTAATACTGATGTGACCAAGCTTCCTGTGCCAGAGATCAGATTCATTTTTGACTGATATGAGGCACTTGATTTCTTCAGATGCAACATCCAGAAGATAGATGTTTCCATGCCGATATCCAGAAAAGCTCTGTTTATTATCACTACTGACACCTGTACATTTCATATCTTGAAAACAAATTTTATATCCAGAATCACATAACTGACTTACCGATATCAGATTGTACTTCAAACCTTTAACGAGAGATACATCATTAATAATGAGGTTTCCAATTTTAACTGTTTCTTGTCCTATTACCTTACCTTTATTCTTACCTCCAAATGATACACTTCTGCCACTAATCATGGATAACTTAGTAAAGTTTTCTAGATTACCAGTCATATAACCTGAGCATCCATTATCCAGAAATCATTTCTTATTTCCCTTTCGAGGTACTTGCAAGAAAAAATAATCTTACCTTTGTTTTGATACCCTCATTTACTGGGGTCCATGGAAGTTAGTATAAGCAGATCTATTCACAGGCTTCTAAACAAACATACATTCATTTTTACTATGATATCTACCACCACAATTAGAGCAACTTCTAGAGTAATATCATTCTATTAATTGCTTGTTAGGATAATGTAGACCTGTATGCTTTCTATAGAAGTTCTGTGGATAATGAGATTGGTAAATACTCTAAGAGTAGTTAGTTCTGGGCATGTTCTGAAATCGTCTAATAGAATTATGATATGATCTATAATGATTTTGTGAATGATATGGCTTGTAATAATTCTGTAAAGGTCTAGTATAATACCTATATGAATGATGCGTTTGATATGGTTTTGTAACCTGATTTTGGAAATGATTAAATGGATAAAAACGTTTACGAGGTTGATATGAAGATTTAGTAAATTTCTTGAAAAGTGTTGTTGATAAGCAGACTTGGTAGGACGATGTTTCAATCTGTTTTCAGAATCTGAAAAACTGTTTTTAAGACTATCTTGTTTTTCAAAACCAAGACCAGATTTTATGCCAAAAGGAATTTGGGTGGAAATGAAACTTTCTAGATCTCTAGAACTTTGAGAAAACTTCTTATTTATGTTTTCAACTTTGGTCTTTAAAGTATCGTTTTCTTTTAAAGTAAGATCGTGACTTTCCTTTAAAGAGTGAAATTCTTTTTGTAAAAACTCGATCCTATCTTTTTGATAAAGATATTGTTGTTTCAAAGATAAATTTTCCTTTTTTAAACATGAAATCTTTTTGAGAACTTCCTTATAATTTTTGCATAGCTCTGTTATGTATTCAAAAAAATTATCAGGTAGCTCAGAAAGGTTTACCTCCATATCTTATTCTGAGTCTGAATCTGAATCTGCCATAAGACATATGTTTGCATAGTCCTCGTCGCTTTCTTCAAAATCGCTTAGTGTTTCTTCAGATCGGTGAGGATAGTGTACAGAAGAGTGAGTGGACAGCTTTAGAGTCGAGTTCTTGTCTCTTGATTCTCTCAGCATCTGTAAGTGTTGCTGGATTTTCTTCTGATCCCGTATTTACGGAAATGATAGGGACCACTCCTCTGGTTACTACATCCCACATTTGATCATCTAGCGCTTTGATAAACCATTTCATCTTGTTGCACCAAATGTTGTAATTCTTTCCGTCGAAATACGGTGGTTTGTTGTGGAATGATGAATCACCAGAACCTGAGAAGTTGTTGCTAGACATGATAGATCGTTAGCTCTGAAGTAGAACACTTCACAAAAGTGAGCAACCTTACTCTGATACCAATTGATGTGGCTAGCAACGACACCTAGAGGGGGGTGAATAGGTGCTTCTGAAAATTTTGAGATTCAAATGCAAGCAGGCGCAGAAGCGATGTATTGAACGTAACAGAACAAATATGCACGAAATAAAGGAGTTTAGAAGGAGAATTGTGCACACAGATTTATAGTGGTTCGGCTATAGTAAGCCTACGTCCACTCTCCCACGATGATAGCCGATTGGCTGGATTTCACTATAATGATCGCAAAGTTACAATGAACTTCTCTCAACTCACTGACAAGAGTATTTTCACGAGAAGTTAAAAAATTATTTTCACAACAGTCTTGCTCGTCTTTTCTATATCTCACGTTGTCTCTTTTCTTCGAATACCAACGCCCTCCTTTTATACCCCTTTCACCTTGAACTAGCCGTTGTCAAGGTACTCAACGGGATCACTCATCAATCTTCAATCAGCCTTGATTGAGCGAGATAAACTTGGAAAGATGCTAGGTAGTCGTTGAAGAAAGATTCTAGTAATCTTCAGATTTGGTCGCCCATACAACTAAATCTTCAGTTTCCATTTACGTGAGATGTTGAATCTTCATGAAAGAGGGAAAGAAAGATAATATCCAATCAAGGATTTTGTCCTAATAAAGATGGACAATCATCCTATAGATCGAATCCTTTCATTTCCCGTATATTCCGAAATCAATCGGACTCTTTGTCACTCGTGGGTCTTCTTAGTCTAGCTGCAGAATCTGAATCCATTCAGAAACAGCTTTCAAACCATGTGAGGTCTCTGAATCTGATTCGATATTACACTGTGAATTTGAGCTCTTAAAGCTCCCGTTGGTAACGTCTCACACGAGTCTTCTTGAGGTCTTCTAAGGTAATGCTGTCCTCCAATTGAATCTATTTGAGGCAGTAAAACACTTCATTTGAATTACTCAGACGCAGACTTCTCCTTCTGATTCCTTTAGAGGCACAAGCATAGTTCCTCCTTCTGACCATTCAGAAGCACTATGGTGACGAGTCTTCCTTGAGTCTGAACGCCAGCTGTAGGATATTCAACGCTCTTTTCACATCGTGATTTTCATAAAGGAAGATATACTTCCATTAACTGGACTTCTTAAAAACGAGTTTTGTTAGAATCAAAATTCTTGGCAGGATAGTTTCCTCAACATAACTAGGCAACGTAATATGAGCAGCTTAGAGGCTTGTTCATGAATGAATGGAACTCGCGAATTCGTGGAAAATAAGTGATCCCTTTACCGCTAGGCCAATGATCTTATTGGTATGTTTATATTCTATATTGTTAAGCCAAAGCGGAACTCTACCACACTTATTAGCTTTTTCCTGATAATCTCTGTATTAAGTTATCGAAATTTTAAAAAAAAATGGGGTTATAATGCAGAACATCCTTAAAACTACCTAACCTCCATTTTAGAGGTAGCTACTGATTTCTTTACCATTCAGCATCTGCACACTTGTGCCACGCTCCTTAACACTAGTAGTTGCGCAAATAAGAAATCTGTATTTTAGAAAAATTAAACTTCTTTACCTTTGCAAAATGTGTGAAATTTTGTAGATCACTATCAATTGTTCTAAAAATTTAAGCTATTAGATGAAGGCGTGAAAATATTTCATTGATAAGGAAAATAAGGGCCTTGAACTTGAGCTCAGAACATGCTACTCTGATATCATGTGAAATTTTGTAGGATCTCTTGCTCTATGTTAGGGGTGATTGATTCTAGGATGAGAATATTCTAGTATGGGTGATTTTCATTCTAGAACTGAGAACCACCCGCTAGGGAATGGTTCTGCAAAATGAGAACCGTGAACTACCCACTCATTCCATGGATTCACTTGAAAACTAGACCACCGGTCCAGTTCGATTCCCGGTTGGATCTTGATTATGGTACTATCGAGCATCAACATCAATTAAAAAAGAAAATGGAACCCATTCCTAATGATTGAAGGAGGAGGGCTCAACTTGAGACTTTGGTAATCCATTCCTCACGTTTGCATTCAGTAGTTCTGATCACATGAAAAACTTAAGGACAATGGTTTTGTAGGCAGCAGTATTATTATCGGCAACGAAGCCGAGTATCGTGGAAAATGCAATAGCAGTTGATCGACTAATTAACGCAGTTTTCAAATGCATCCATAATGTACAACACATATCACAAAATGAAAATAAGTTTGGTTTGGACTCTTTATTTTTTGGACGGATGAATTTAGACTCTGAGCCTTTGAAGGAGATGACTTCAATTACAAAAATATATATTTATATTATATAAAGGGACCAGTTCAGTTGGGTCTATTGGATTGTTCCTGCTCGAATTACGAATTCAATCGATATCTACCGGTTTCAGAAAATTGAAACTAGGAATCGGAGCGGTGCCCATCTGTTTCATCTAAAATCAACCGGTTGGGTACTATCCGATCTGATTTTGGTAGATCATGTTTTTTTTGCTTACACCTATTCTATATCATGTGAAATTTTGTGAGACCACTATCAATTATTCTAAAAACTTAAGTTGAAATTATTTATTGTATTATATCTAGAAACTTTCACATTTTTTTAAAATCACTTAATTAAGGTGGAGCTGAAATTTATATATATGCCGGCCGTGGCGTGGAAGCTTGGCCCACCCCCAGCTAATACAGGTAGATCTATTGGAAGGACTTAGGCACAGAACTAGTTTCGCAAGTTTTAGCGGGATAGATCTAGTTGCAATAGAAAAGGACTTGCACTGAGGAAGTCTTGAGAGAGAGAGAGAGAGAGATCGATCTTACAAATCATGAGTATACGGCGGTGAGATGTAAAAAGGTGTCTGCACGCGGTAGGGACGACCCCGACCTGTTTCTTTGCTACCTCGTAAGAGTGTCTGAACTGAACCGAAATATAAAATCGAACCACAACTCCATGCACATTCGGTTTAGTCAGATAATGAAAAAAAAATTATTGTTTTTTTTTCCGTTCAGATTATTTTGATTTGGTTCGGTTAATGAAACCATAATCAAAATTCTCAACAAAAACTTCTCACATCTCTCAAAATCGCCTTGAACCCTAATCTTCATCTCCCTTCTCCGTTTCAAAAATCAAAATCGATTTGTATTCAGTTTGGGCCACGGTTCAATTTAGCTCAGTTGCTCACCCTATTGAAACCGAACCAAATAGTTAACAACCCGACTAATATATGCTGATCTAATTATTTATTTTTGTAACAAAATCGAGCGGTTGGTACGGCCTTGACCTGTTCTCCTACTATCATGTGCTAATCTAATTACTTCTTTCGCCAAAGAGCAGTTTCAAGGTTCAAAGGTGAAGTTAAGCTTTCTCGCATTATTGTCAATTTTAGCCATGATTCATGACGAACTCTCTCTCTCACCTTGAGAGCTCTCCCCTACCTTTTGGTAGCTACCCCCAAACTCTTTCCTCGAAACCCTAAATACTGCCGCCATGTCTCTTCCACAGATCCAGAGTAACAACCAACCCCAAGACCGAAAATCACAAGTTGGGGCCATGAATCCCTATACCTGTCTTCCCACTATCGCAAAACCCTAAAAAAAAAAACCCAGATTCAGACAAGGAATCTTTACACCTGCCCTTCCACCGACCCAAAACCCTAAATACCCAGTTTGCGCCAAGATCCTTCATACCATGTCATTTCATCAACACAAAACCCGAAAAAACCCAGATTTTCGCTTCAAAACAAATGCTCATGTTTCGATTTAAACCATTAAGCCATAAGCCTTGAACCTTGAACCCTGTTCCATTACATTTTCGTTACTTATAAAACCTAAATCCCCCCTTGGGCGCTTTGCTGATGGCTCTTTATAAGTCTCCTCTCGGTAATCCACGTACCCCCTCCAGTTTCTGTGTCGACCACCATCCGAAGCTCTCACTGGCCAAGATTAGTGCGGTAAGGTCCCAGCTGAACACCCCCTAAGCTCCTGCCGTATTACCCCGGTCAAGCCAAGCACCATGGATCAGGAACAATGTATGAATGCCTTGTGCAATAGGCTGGGCCACCTATGGTCTAGAACAAAAAAAGCAGTTGTTGATGAGATTGTCACAGAAGCAAGTCTAGAGGAGGGAGAACGCACTGTTTTCGGACGTCTCTACGGAAACCCAGAGGTCAACTTCCAGGCGTTCCAATCGACTATGAAAAAGGCTTGGAAAACAGATAAGGTAGTGTGCACTCACCTTGAGGTGGGGCCTTTCTCTTTTGTCTTTGAAACTATAGACGAAAAAACGAGAATCCTAAACACAGGTCCTTGGTCTTTCTCCCGTCACTTGCTGGTTTTATTACCTTGGGAACCAAATTTCATCCCTCAATGCAATCCTTTTGTCTCCTGCGCCTTTTGGCTTCATATTGTGGGAATCCCGGTGGAAGGAAGGAAAAATGAAGTGATTAGAAGCATAGCGGAGAAGATAGGGAATGTGGATGAGGTTAAAATAGAAACCAGGGGATATGCATCAGTAGCAGTGTGTAAAGCAAAGGTGGTTTTGGAGCTTACAAACCCTCCGGAATCAGGAATAATCTACAGTTATAAGGGGAAAGAGCTTTGGGTGGATTTTCGTTACGAAAGATTACCTACGTTCTGTTTCTCATGCGGAAGGATAGGGCATTATGCTAAAAACTGCAAAGAAATACCTTATAATGAGGAATTTTTTTCCAAGAATGAGAACTTTCTATTCGGGCCATGGCTGAAAGCCGAATCAAATACTACTATTCCTTTTTGGAAAGCTTTTTACGAGGCGAAAACAGAGGGATTTATGGAGGAAGAAGCCATTCCTGAAACCCCTGATGCCCCAACACTTTCTGATACTTCCCATGGGAATCTGAAGGAGAACATGAAAGACAGCGGTCCAGGAGAAGAAAGAGGAAAGAGGAAAGTGTACGAGATAGAAGGCTGTACCTCAGGACGTTGCCCTTCTTCTGTGCGGTAGCATCACTGTTGAGGAGTTCATTATCTGCAGCTAAAGAGATGACATTGCGAGACGCTCTAAATTCGGTACTTGATGAGGAAAAGTCAACATCCAGGACTACTCTAGGTGTAAGGTTGTTACGGGATGAGGTGTGGCTTTGTGGTCTCTAGCAACATCTCTTACCCCCTGGGCTGCTGAGAGTTTTTTTACTGTCTCTCCTTGCGATGCGTGTTTTACCTGGCATGACCAAACGGAGGCTATTCTTAGAAGAGCTCTTCAGAAAAGGAACTGAGCACTTTGGATGGTGGAAAGCCGAATATGAATACGTAAAAAGCAGGGGAGGCTGTCGAGTTGTTCAATCACAAGACCAAGGCGCTCGAGGGTTTCTGGATCTCGGTGGCTGAGACGAAAGCGAAGACGGAGTCGTTGAGGGAGGTGTGGTCCGCATCGCCGCCGTTAGAAAAGAGGAAGGTCGGGGCAAGCGAGTCAGACTGGTTCGCGGGGCGAGTTCCGGTGAGTTCGGACCGCGACTCGCTCAAGTTCTTGCCGGGGAAATTACCAGGTTAGATATCATTTGCCTGTTCAAGAGTCGGTCGAGTCGTTTGCTTGATGGTGTCAAAGTTTTCTTTCTTTTATTCTTTTTCTCGACTTTGGTTTATGAAGCATAGTTATATAAACATATGTGCATATAGAATACGATATAACCTGTTAAATATATAAATATTAAATCGTAAAAAAATAAAAAGAAGAAGAAGGAGTTAATCAATATGAACTTGGGTATGAATTTGCATGAAGGTAGATTGCATGAAAGGTGATGAAGGAATTTGATGGGAAGGTGATTTACAAGCAAGAAGTGGGGACGTTGCTCGTGGATGGCAAAAACTTAAGTGTGAGTTGGGTTAGGTTTAAGTCTTAGGATTGGGCCCATCAGAAAAGAAAATTGAACAAAAGGAAATTAAATTTAGACCAAGTCTATAGTGTGTGATCAACTTGGACCCTTAAAGTGCGGGTTGAATTCTGGTCGAGCAAGTCGGGTTAGGACCCAGTCAGGATTACATTTTTCGTTAATTAAAAAACAAAATCCAAAAAATAAAAAATCAAATAAAAAAAGATAAAAGAAGAAGAAAATAAAAAAATAAAAAAATTTCTAAAAAATTCTAAAAAAAGTTTTTCAGAAGAATTCTAAAAATTAAAAACTTTAAAAATTCCCAAAAACCTCAAAAATTATGAAATGGATCATTTCGACTGACCAATCCTATTTTTGGTGAATTTCCATCCCGATCTTTTCAAAATGACGATTTTGCCCTTTACGGGTAAATTGTCTCAGAAAAATTCAGAAAATTCAGAAAAAACTCAGAAATTAGGAAACATGCCATTTCGATTGGTCAATCCTATTTTTGATAAATTCACTCCCCGGTCTTTGAAAAATGACCATTTTACCCTTCTGGTCAGTTTGACCCCCAAATCTTTCTAAATCACCCCAAATGAATTCTCATGAAATGGTACCGAAAGGGCGTTAGAGTAATCTAACGTAACCAAGTCCCCGAACTCATTTTCTCTGGTTCGCAGAAATAAATTAGTTTTCCCACTAATTTATTTAGGTTTCTAATCGACCTACCAAGAACGATTAGTGGCGACTCCAAAATGAAAAATCATTTGAACAAAAACCAAAGTCGCGTTTCGGTAGGGCTTGGGAGGGTCCGCATTAGGTTAGTTAATCTAATTAACTTGATAATCCGTTCACCTGAAAAATTATTATTTTTAGGGTCGCGACAGAGCCCCGTCAACATATCTAGTTAGACACACCTTTATTCAAAAGCTTAAGTCATTGAGTTTTAGGTCAACTTCGACATATTAAGGGCGCGCATGGTAACACTTATCTACCAGAATTAACTTCTGATAGAGAAGTTGATTTTTCAACTTGTTGCGAGAAGCAGAAGTTGAGTTCTGATAGAGAAATGCATTTGAAGAGCGCATGGTAACACTTCTCTTTGCCAGTGGCCGACGGCGGGCGGCGGTGGCCGACGACGACCGGCGGCGGTGGTGGCGACTGGCGGCGGCGGCCAACGGTGACTCGCGACCGACGGCAACTGTGAAGACTAGAAGTGATTTTTGAAGCTGAGAAGTAATTTTTTTTACTTCTGAAATTGGCTAGAAAATCCAACAAGAAGTATAAAAGTCTACCATAAGTGAAAAAATTTACCAAACGAATTTCTACTTCAGAAGTGATTTTACCAAATGGATTTCCCTACCAGAAGTTGATTTCTCTGCCAGAAATCACTTCTGGAGTGTTACCATGCGTGCCCTAACTGATTAATACCGTATCAATTCTCTGGTGTGGGACTACTGTAACATAACTCACATATGCATATCAAATAGACCGAGCCTACTTAGGGCAACTTGATTTAATTAACGCGATCAAAGTAGAGTTAATGATCATTTTAGGTACTCGTCAATGCGATCCGTTATAACTGATCACAACCATCAACTCGAATCTGCCATTAACACACGCCAACTTGAGCCACTGTTTGTAGATGGTGCCAACTTGCCAAACGTGGCCGGCTGAACATTCCGAGGAATCCTTGTTCATCTTCTTGTTTCGGAAAATACCACGATTTGTAAAAACTGGACCCCCTTGACTCGATCCACGACGAAACCATCTCGTCCTCGTCTAGACGTCTCCTGTCCAATTCTATCTTCACTTCATGTCGAAATACCCGCAATAGTTTTAGATGATCTAGTTAGTAGTTACATATTACTTACGCTCTCTCGTTAACCATCAAATTAAAGGAGGATAAAACCGTTTATACAGAAGTTTTAATTTTGCATCGCTTATTAATTTATTGATTTTGTAGATGATTGTCCAAAAATTCCTAACCTATTATACTATGCCAATTCAGTCATAAACTTTTCAATTATGCCAATTTAATACTAAATCTTTCAATTATGCCTATTTAGTCCTCATTCTTTGTAAGTTTTTTCAATTTAGTCTTTAGATTTGTTATTTAGATAATCGAGCAAAAGGATTAAATTGATAAATTATGAAAATATTTAGGACTAAATTGTCAAAAGATTTAGAACTAAATTGGCACAAGTGAAATGGTTATGATTAAATTAACAAATCAAAAGTTTTAGGACTAAATTAGAATAATAAAAAAGTTTGGGGGTTTTTGGATAATATCCTATCGACTTTGTAACATTTAAGACCACTCAAGTATTCATAACAAAGACAATCCCCCGCCTTAACCCTAATTAATTCCTCTATTCGACCCTAATTTATGTTTGAACATTTTTGTAAATGAAAATAATATTTTTGGTATATTTATTTTTGTAAGTGTTAAAAGTCATAATTTTTAGGAAAATATTTTGTGAATCACTTGCAAAATATTGATTTGCAAAATATTTTCCTAAAAATCATCGTTTTATCGCTTATAAATCTAAATGCACGAAAAGTATTTTCACCGTCCATCAAAATGTCCAGGCATAAATTATTGTTGATAATACATAAAAATTTTCATTACTAATTCCTTTAAGTGATACAAGCGATCATTTTTAAGAAAATATTTTTTAGATTATTTATTTTCCATGAAACAAATGAATCACAAGGGTAGAAATCTCAATTTGATTATGAACTAAGTCTATTCGTAGGAATTAAACCTTGCATGCGTCGTTGGATCAACTCGGCTTATGATCGGAATGAGTTCTTGACGCTTTCAATGTGCAGAATAAAATTTAGAACTTTTCTCGCGAGGCCACTTATTCATTTGCACCTAAAACTGATAGAATGATCCGAGGTTCAAAGCTTCCTTTTCTGCTACATCAAATAGAAGACGATGAATCCTGGCAAACTAAGAGCTCCTAGAGAAAACAAAAAGAAAGAGGAAAAGGTCCCCGTCCTGCCGGCGTTGAACGCCTTGTGTTTACCAACTGGAGCCACTGGCTTGCTGGGTCACAGGAAGTCTATTCTCTCAAGCATTTGCAAGGACTTGTGATGATGCTCTTAGGGCTGAAGACTATGTCCAAGCAAACTGTGACATTACTACCAAAAATGTTGGAGGAGAATGCATTTTGGAATCCAAAACGGTCTTCCATTCAGAGACGTGGTCCCCACAATCCGTGCCGAGTCTCACGAGTTTCGCCAGCTGATCTGCTCGCATGCACAAATCAGTTCCTCTTACCCGGACTGTGCGGCGGCGCATGTGAGTCCAAGCTTCGGGCTCTCTGCACGGCCTCAGCCGCAGTTGTCCCTGATCTTGCTTCCTTTGGACGCAGAGAACCGTGAACGGATGAAAAAGAATTCTGTTCGAAGGGGTGCAATGTCATGGACATGAGAAAGAGATACTGCAGAAACAGCGTAGTTTACGACATGATCGAAGAGTCAATCAGTCGAGCTCCCATTTGAAGAGGGACTCGTGTTTTGATTCGATCTCTCGATTTCCAACTAATAAAATCTTGGGTATTGAAGCGGAGGATGATATCTTATTGTGAAAAATAGATGAACAAAGTTAGGAGTATGTAGTGTTACTATACCTTGGAAGAGGGCTTGAAGGGCGGAGATCCTTTGCAAGAAGCTAGCATTTCTAGGCCCAGAGAAGTCCTTGTCCAGCACCCCAAACGGCTCGTCCATTCCTACGATGCCTTTTTGTAACAGTCTGAATCTTCGACCCATTTTGGGAATTTAATGAGAATGGACGTATTTCATTATTTCGCTTTAGATGAATCTCACTTGAGCCTGATCAACTCGGGATGACTGACCAAGGGGGAATGACTACCAAGGAACTTAAAGTACGTGGACCCTGACAGGTCGATACGCGTATCTCCTTAAAGCTGCCCGTTAGTCCGAGCATTTGCTAAAGTTGTAAATCAATGGAAGTGGCCACGAAATAGAATTCCTAAATTGGACAATCAAACTTTTCCAGAAAAGTTACAGTGAAAATTGGACGGTACTGCCTTCGAGGAAATTCAATTGGAAACCGAGACAATGATAGAAAATTTCCAAAATGCCTCTGGACCGTTCGAAGTTCTCCGGATCATAGATTGAGTATTTCCTAGCAATTTCTAGGTAATTAGAATTGTTAGTTTAGTATAGCTCGAGAGTCACGTCGGGCTCGATAGAGAATTTCCCGGTCTCGAAGGTACGCATCCCGAGGGAAAAGAAACACTGGGAGGATATTTGTCAGTCAAATTTTCCTCGAGAATTGAACTCTCGCCTCACTGTGACAAGTGTCACGGCCACCTCAATTCCAAGGCCACCATTATAATTCCCTATATTAGAATATGTCACCTAAGTTCCAATATATATCATAATCCCCCCATTCTATATCTACCAATGCATGTATCCACTTTCTCTCTCTCTCCCTCATTCTCCAATTTTTTTATTTCGTTCCCTTCCAATATAAGACCCAAGACTTCATTCTCTCTTCCTCCTTTCTTCTTCTTCTTCTTCTTCTCTCTCGCTCACTCGTTCTCTCCCTCGGCGACCAGAGAATCCGCCAGCCTCCCTGCGCACCTCTCCTTCAAGAAGCCATAACTTTGGCTAGAACATTCCAAATGATATGAAACCACCGGCATTCTCTTCCTCTCTTCAAGACCATTCCATAGCCACCTGAATCGTACCAAGAAACTGCCGAAAGCTCCCCGTCCAACCGCTTGAACCTCCCTGTTCTGTTACCGGCGCGGAGCCCCGACCCCCGCACCTTCCGACGGCCATAACTTTCACCTCAGAGCTCCGTTTGCCCAGAAACCACCGCCATTCTCTTCTTCTCTTCCAGACGATTCCAACGTCGCCTGAATCGTAGAAAATAGCCGTCGGAGCTGGCTGGAACATCCTTTCGACGGTGGCTGTCCAAATCCCATCGCGGCGGACTCCAACGCCACCGATTTTCAAACGGATCGTTCGGACTCACCCGGAGTCCGAATCGACCCCTGTTTTCTCCCTCACGTCGGTAAGATCTTGAATTTCGATTATATTGAATTAGATCAGACATGCAAGACCACCCAAGCACAAATTCTTCACATGCAACACCATCTAAGCATGAATACCTTACATGCAATGCCATTCAAGTGTGATTTAATCACATGCAATGTCATCCAAGCTTGAATTCCTCACATGCAATCCCATTTGAGCACCTTCGGAGTTGAATCGCCCTTGCATGTCCACGGATTGAACACTCTCTCACACTTCCGAATTGTCTCTCTTCTAATACAGCTCCGACAACCTCGTCAAAGACTTCCAAGGCCAACACTCTCACGGTTTCGTGCTTAAAATCGATAAGGGTAATCTCATAACTAGACTTGGGGTAGAACCATGTGTGAATTGAGGTCTTCTTGTGTGTGTGCCGTGAGATATAATTCCTTGCATGGCAAAATGTGCTGCTGGCCGTGTGTGTGTGGTTTGGTCCGAGAGGCTTTAGTACATACGGGATGTGATATGAGCATTGTATGATGGATTCAGAGAGCCTATGATGGGTAATTATGTGATAATTGACCATGCATGTCCAACTTGAGGGATGACCGTGTGTGAGGAGGTTGTGTCGTGAAGTGTAGTCCTTTGTATATCAAGATTGGTTGCTGGTCATGCATGTTAAGTGGTCTCCGAGAGGTCATGGAGTCCATGGAGTGTGATAGGAACATCGTGTGATGGTTCTAGGGCGGTCTAAGACGAGAAATTGTGTGGTATTGGTCGATGCACGTTCAAATAGGTTGCTGGCCGTTCATGAATGATTTTGGCCGCGAGGTCCTAGGGTCCATAATGCACGAGACGAATATTGTACGGTAGCCCTAAGAGGATCCAAGAGTAATCACATATGTTGGGACCCATGCTTGAGGTCAAAAACACTGAAAAACGGAGTTTGAAACTCGGATTGATGTGCATTGTCTGCTTTGGATTCACGTGAGTGATGGGTGATGAATTGAACTTTGATGTGATGTATGTGAATCCATGTAAGCTTGATTGAGACAGGCGTGTGCGCTGAAAATGCGTGGTGAATTGTGGGCCGAAGGCTGGGACACAAAATGAACGCCTGATGCATTGCACTTAACCTTATGAGCGAACGTTTGGCGGAGTGCGTAGAACCGTGCGGGACGGCCGGATAGGTGTCAAGAAAACACTGGAGTTGGAGTGACAAGAGGTATCGGCCGTAGGGCAAGTAGGCCACGGTTGCGGTACCGCGCCTGGACGTGCGCGGCACGGGGCGTTGGAGTGACAAGGGTGCCAACTAAGCGAATGCAGGGGCTCGGTTTGGGGCACGGACGACAGTGCTATAAGCCACCGGTGGACTTAGCTCGGGTCGATTAAATGAGAAATAACATTTTGCATCTGAATGAGACTTGATCATACCATGGCATGAAGTATGCGTTCATTACTGTGATACAGTCCATTGTTATATGCTGACCATGTGTTTATTGAATCATGTGTCGAACTGTCTCATTTGCATGCTATGTTCTATTTTGAGTCTTTTGTGAGATTACTGGGTTTCGACTCACACTGTGGGCTAATCGCCCAATTTCAGATCCCCACCCCTGAAGATATCTATAACCCCAGCTCGCCACGGTTGACCGGTTGAGTTAGAGGAAGACGAGGTAGAGTATCAGGTACCTGGCTACACGTGGTTTAAGAGGATAGTTACTACGGTTTGGGTCGACGTGGGGGAGAAGGATAGTCTGACAGGTCATCGGTACGTAGCATCGTATCGATGGAGCGGGTTGTCTTGGCATGGTTCGCTAGACGCCATGGACGCTCCCGTCTTAGGGCCAAATGGGAACCCGATACTTAACATAATCCACAAAGGTGAGGTGGTAGACCCCGAGCCTATGCAGGTGGAAGACTCCGATGATGATGCCCAGATGGAGTTTGATGGCGAGGACGACATGTTTGGCGACACTGACTAGGACCCTGAAGAGTTTCCCTTGACCGATGAAGATAACCCTTAGATGTACGGATCGCATGTTGATGGATCTGTCCTTTTGCTAGGTAGCTGTTAGGGCTTATTTTGAATGTTGAATATTGTCTCCCTCACAAGTTTGTCAGACCCTGGACTGGTTTTGTGTTTACCCCTCTCCCGTCGAGTTGTAATGAACCCCGAGACCTAGTCACTTGTTAAATGTCATGTGTTCTTCCATTTTCCTGTCTTACTTGAATGACTGTTTGGTTGGGAGTAGAGCGCTATCTGCTGTCGCTTTTAGTTATCTGTCGTTTGGCCGCGACAAGTCCTGGGCCGTCGTTCGCTGTTGGGCCAAGCGATGTGATTGCAGGTCAGGTGTAACTCGACGGGGATGCCGCGCGGCCCGCCGGGATCCGGGGCGTGACATCACAGCTCGAAATTGGTATCAGAGCAAGGACAGCTCGAGATGAGACTGATTTGAGGTTTGGAGTAATAAGGATGGTGATTCATGGGGTAGTTAGATAGCAAGACCCCTAAGGCAGGATTAAGATGGGAACGCTGCATGTCATTGATTGGCGCATGTGATTGCTATTGTAAACTGGTTGCTCAGGTCTGTGCTAGGTCCCTGTGTTAAATGCTATTTGTGGTACTGCTAACTTGCAGATTACGTCTGGACCTAAGGTAAGAGACCGAACCCTAACTGTGATGTGATGTGAGTGCCTTTCTGAAATTGTTGTTAGTGGCCATATGTTAGCCTGTTGTTGTGTATTGCTAGGCCTGAGGTGTGGTATAGGCCTTAATTCCTCAACGGGATTATAACAGGTCTAGGTAAGTAAGATCCGAGAACATGAACAATCGAGGCAGGCCTAGGAGGACCGATGGCGCATTAGGCTCGCAAGCTCCAGCAGCTGAAAACCCCAGCATCGTAGACATACTGCGAGTGCTAGCTGAGATGGGGAATCTGATGGGTAGGCAGGCTACAGAAAGGGATGCCACTGTAGCCCAGGCCGCTGAAGCAGCTGTAGCTGCTACAAATGGAGCGAATGGAGCGAATGGAGTGAACGGGGCAAATGGGAACAATGGTCGTGGGAATGGAGGCCGACAGGCACCACACCTGGTGGAGCAATTTCTGAGGTTACAGCCGTCAAAGTTTGACGGAGGTGGTGGGCCCGAGGCCGCCTCACTTTGGATTGAACGGCTGGAGAAGGCATTTGACGTATTGAGGTGTGCAGATGAGGAAAGGGTATCACTGGCGGTCTACCAGCTCCAAGATACCGCGAATGATTGGTGGAAGGCTACTCGAGGAAGGATCTTTCCCGAGGGTACAGCGCCGAACTGGGCGACTTTCTGCGAGGCCTTTAATGGCAAGTATTTCTCGAAAGCTGCGCAGGAGAGGAAGATGGAGGAGTTTCTGCGACTCCGCCAAGGGCAGATGACGGTGGATCAGTACGAGGCCGAGTTTGCAAGGTTATCCAAATTCGCCCCCAGATTGATCGAGAATGCTTGGGATAGAGCATGGAGGTTCCGTGAAGGACTGAGGTCGGACCTCCGCAGTAGACTGATCACTGCAGGAGTAAGGGAGTATGGGGCAATGTATGAACGGGCACAGGAGTTCGAGAGGGACTCAAATGAAAGAAACGCCGCAACCGGTTCGCGGTTTACGCATTCGGGGGATAACCGAAGCCTTGGAAAAAGGCCAATGGTTGACAACGGGAGGTTTGTCCCTCCAGCCCGAAAGATTCTGGGAAAACCGACAGTAGGCAATGGTCCAAGATGCTCTGACTGTGGAATGAGGCATGCGATCGGATCCTGCCCTAGGAAGACTGGTGCTTGCTTTGGATGCGGACAGATGGGGCATTTGGCAAGACACTGCCCGAGGAAGAACCGTGGACAACCGAATCAGCAGCAAGGACCCCCGATCAGACCACTACCGGTAGCTGCACAAGGAAACCAGAATCGACCACCTACACAAGGGAGAGTGTACGCTGTGGCGCGCAAGGACACTGAGGATGCGCCAGGGGTGATCACAGATACGGTCTCTCTGTGTGGATGTGCTGCATATGCCTTGTTTGATCCGGGGGCTACACACTCGTTTGTGTATGAGCAGTTTGCCCTTTTATCTGATATGGAAATGAAACCATTGAAAGTAGCGATGCATGTTATGACCCCGTTAAAAGATAAGATTCCTGTTTTGATGGGTAGCATGGGCTGTGAGATAACTTTTGGCATAGGGAAGGGAGTAATTGACTTGGTAATGCTGCCCATGTTTGATTTTGACGTCATAATAGGAATTGATTGGTTGACTAAACAGGGAGCCGTGATTGATTATAGTAGCAGGGTGATCCAGTTTAACCCAGCTGGGCACCCTAGATTCGAATTTGTGGGTAGTCAGGGAGGAACTTCAATTCCTTTGATAACGTCGTTGGAAGCGACCAAACTGTTGGATGAAGGATGTCAGGGTTACCTGGCGTCTGTGGTCGACTCCTCTATCAAAGAAGTGAGGTTGGAGGATGTGGCTATAGTTCGTGAATTCCCTGATGTATTCCCACAAGAGTTGCCTAGCTTACCGCCAGAAAGAGAGGTGGAGTTTGTTATCGAGTTAGTCCTTGGAACTGAACCGATTTCTAAGGCACCCTATAGGATGGCGTTGGTGGAGCTAAAGGAGCTCAAGGTGCAGATGCAGGAAATGCTAGACAAAGGATTCATCCGACCCAGTGCGTCGCCATGGGGCGCGCCAGTGCTGTTTGTTAAGAAAAAGGATGGGTCGTTGAGATTGTGTATTGACTATAGACAGCTGAACCAGGTGACGGTGAAGAACAAGTACCCACTCCCCAGGATTGATGATCTATTCGATCAATTACAGGGAGCAACCATATTCTCAAAGATTGATCTTAGGACGGGTTACCACCAGCTGAGGATTAGGAGTGAGGATATACCAAAAACGGCCTTTAGGACAAGGTATGGTCATTACGAGTTCACGGTTATGCCATTTGGGTTGACCAATGCGCCTGCTGCATTCATGGACCTAATGAACAGGGTGTTCAAGGAATTTTTAGACCAATTTGTTATAGTGTTCATTGACGATATCCTGGTTTACTCACGGAGTGTTGAGGACCATGAATTGCACTTAAGGACAGTATTGGAGACGCTGAGGAAGCATTCGCTATATGCGAAGTTCAGTAAATGCGAATTTTGGCTGAGTTAAGTAGCTTTTCTTGGACACGTAATTTCTGGAGAAGGACTCTCTGTGGATCCGACCAAGATAGAAGCGGTAATGAACTGGCCGAGACCGACAACTGTAACGGAAGTAAGGAGCTTCTTGGGACTGGCCGGATACTACAGACGCTTTGTGGAGAAGTTCTCCTCAATAGCTGGACCCTTGACACGTCTATTGAAGAAGGAGACAAAATTTGAATGGACAGATAGGTGCGAAGAAAGCTTGCAAGAACTTAAGAGAAAATTAACGACCCCACCTGTGTTAACGATTCCATTTGGACCCGGAGAGTTCGAGATTTATAGTGATGCGTCGTTGAGGGGACTGGGATGTGTCTTGATGCAACATGGACGGGTTGTAGCGTATGCATCTCGACAACTGAGACCGCATGAGATGAACTACCCGACGCACGACTTAGAACTCGCTGCGATAGTATTCGCACTGAAAATATGGAGACACTATCTGGTTGGAGAAAAGTTCCAGATTTATACGGACCACCAGAGTTTAAAATATTTGTTTTCCTAGAAGGAGCTAAACATGAGGCAACGTCGTTGGATGGAATTGCTTAAGGACTACGACTGTGATATCCTGTATCACCCTGGAAAGGCTAACAGAGTAGCCGATGCCCTTAGTCGAAAGTCAAGTATGGCGTGCCTGATGGTTAAGGAGTGGACTCTACTTGCAGGATTGAGAGACTCAGAGTTTAAACTGGAGATGGGACCCCTCTCGAGTCTAATAGCTACCCTGAGGATTGAACCGACGATTCAAATGAGGATCAAGGAACTGCAGTCTACGGACCCTGACTTGTAGAAAATTCTGCATTTGGACACAAATAAGAGGAGACCAGAGTTTCAGGTGGCAGAGGACGAGATTCTGAAATTTAGAGGACGACTGTGCGTACCAAATGATGAAGCCTTGAAGAGGGAAATTCTGACGGAAGCTCATCGAAGCAGCTATAGTATTCACCCTGGTAGTACGAAGATGTACCAAAACCTGCGTCAGCAGTACTGGTGGAACGGAATGAAAGTCGATGTGGCAAAGTTTGTGGCCAAGTGTCTGACGTACCAAAGAGTGAAGGCGCAGCACTGTAAACCTGGAGGACTGTTGCAGCCACTGGAGATTCCAGAATGGAAATGGGAACATGTCACGATGGATTTTGTGACAGGATTGCCAAGGAGTCAGAGGGGGAATGACTCAATATGGGTTGTAGTTGATCGACTAACGAAGTCAGCTCACTTTATCGCCATGCGAAAGGATCATCCTCTTGAGAAATTAGCCGATCTATTTGTACGTCAGATAGTCCGCCTACATGGGGTACCTGTAACGATCACTTCAGATCGTGACCCCCGTTTCACCGCAACATTTTGGAAGAGTTTACAAGCTGCATTGGGATCAGAGTTGCATTTTAGTACGGCATATCACCCACAGACAGACAGACAGTCCGAAAGGACGATACAAACTCTGGAGGATATGTTGAGAGCCTGCATCATTGACTTTAAGGGCGGATGGGAAGAACAGCTACATTTGGTGGAGTTTGCCTACAATAATAGCTATCAACAGAGTATTAAGATGGCGCCATTCGAAGCTCTGTATGGGAGGGCGTGCAGGACGCCAGTGTGTTGGGACGAAGTGGGCGAAAGGAGGATAACTGGACCAGAGCTGGTCCAGCAATCAGTCGAAGCGGTTAAGGTGATTAGAGAAAGATTGAAAACTGCGCAGAGTCGCCAGAAAAGCTATGCGGATCGGAGGCGCAAACCTCTGGATTTTCAAGTTGGAGACCACGTATTTCTAAAGGTTTCGCCAATGCGAGGGCTATCACGGTTTGGGAAGAAAGGAAAGTTGAGCCCAAGGTTTGTAGGCCCATTCGAAATATTGGAACGAATTGGGACGCTGGCGTATCGACTGGCCTTACCGCCGAACCTGTCGCAAGTACACAACGTCTTTCATGTGTCGATGTTAAGGAAGTACGAGCTTGATCCTGGCCATATACTCGATCATGAAGTCATAGACATGGACGATAGGGTTTCGTACGTCGAGAAGCCGGTCAGGATAGAGGACAGAAGGGAGCAAGTTTTAAGGAATAAGACGATCCCACTCGTCAAAGTCGTTTGGGAGCATCATGGCACAGAGGGAGCCACATGGGAAAGCGAGGAAGAAATGAAGCGCTTGTACCCATTTCTGTTTGAATAGTCAAGCGTAGTGGTGATGTACAAGTTTCGAGGACGAAACTTTTTAAGGGGGGAAGAATTGTAACAGTCTGAATCTTCGACCCATTTTGGGAATTTAATGAGAATGGACGTATTTCATTATTTCGCTTTAGATGAATCTCACTCGAGCCTGATCAACTCGGGATGACTGACCAAGGGGGAATGGCTACCAAGGAACTTAAAGTACGTGGACCCTGACAGGTCGATACGCGTATCTCCTTAAAGCTGCCCGTTAGTCCGAGCATTTGCTAAAGTTGTAAATCAATGGAAGTGGCCACGAAATAGAATTCCTAAATTGGACAATCAAACTTTTCCAGAAAAGTTACAGTGAAAATTGGACGGTACTGCCTTCGAGGAAATTCAATTGGAAACCGAGACAATGATAGAAAATTTCCAAAATGCCTCTGGACCGTTCGAAGTTCTCCGGATCATAGATTGAGTATTTCCTAGCAATTTCTAGGTAATTAGAATTGTTAGTTTGGTATAGCTCAAGAGTCACGTCGGGCTCGATAGAGAATTTCCCGGTCTCGAAGGTACGCGTCCCGAGGGAAAAGAAACACTGGGAGGATATTTGTCAGTCAAATTTCCCTCGAGAATTGAACTCTCGCCTCGCTGTGACAAGTGTCACGGCCACCTCAATTCCAAGGCCACCATTATAATTCCATATATTAGAATGTGTCACCCAAGTTCCAATATACATCATAATCCCCCCATTCTATATCCACCAATGCATGTATCCACTTTCTCTCTCTCTCCCTCATTCTCCAATTTTTTTTATTTCGTTCCCTCCCAATATAAGACCCAAGACTTCATTCTCTCTTCCTCCTTTCTTCTTCTTCTTCTTCTTCTTCTTCTTCTTCTTCTTCTTCTTCTTCTTCTTCTTCTTCTTCTTCTCTCGCTCACTCGTTCTCTCCTTCGGCGACCAGAGAATCCGCCAGCCTCCCTGCGCACCTCTCCTTCAAGAAGCCATAACTTTGGCTAGAAAATTCCAAATGACATGAAACCACCGGCATTCTCTTCCTCTCTTCAAGACCGTTTCATAGGCACCTGAATCGCACCGACAAACCGCCGGAAGCTCCCCGTCCAACCGCTTGAACCTCCCTGTTCTGTTACCGGCGCGGAGCCCCGACCCCCGCACCTTCCAACGGCCATAACATTCATCTCAGAGCTCCGTTTGCCCTGAAACCACCGCCATTATCTTCTTCTCTTCTAGACGACTCCAACGCCGCCTGAATCGCAGAAAATAGCTATCGGAGCTGGCCGGAACATTCTTTCGACGGTGGCTGTCCAAATCCCGTTGCGGCGGACTCCAGCGCGCACCGATTTTCAAACGGATCGTTCGGACTCACCCGGAGTCCGAATCGACCCCCGTTTTCTCCGACACGTCGGTAAAATCTTGAATTTCGATTATATTGAATTAGATCAGACATGCAAGACCACCCAAGCACAAATTCTTCACATGCAACACCATCTAAGCATGAATACCTTACATGCAATGCCATTCAAGTGTGATTTAATCACATGCAATGTCATCCAAGCTTGAATTCCTCACGTGCAATCCCATTTGAGCACCTTCGGAGTTGAATCGCCCTTGCATGTCTACGGATTGAACACTCTCTCACACTTCCGAATTGTCTCTCTTCTAATACAGCTCCGACAACCTCGTCAAGGACTTCCAAGGCCAACTCTCTCACGGTTTCGTGCTTAAAATCGAGAAGGGTAATCTCATAACTAGACTTGGGGTAGAACCATGTGTGAATTGAGGTGTTCTTGTGTGTGTGCCGTGAGATATAATTCCTTGCATGACAAAATGTGCTGCTGGCCGTGTGTGTGTGATTTGGTCCGAGAGGCTTTAGTACCTACGGGATGTGATATGAGCATTGTATGATGGATTCAGAGAGCCTATGATGGGTAATTATGTGATAATTGACCATGCATGTCCAACTTGAGGGATGACCGTGTGTGAGGAGGTTGTGTCGTGAAGTGTAGTCCTTTGTTATCAAGATTGGTTGCTGGTCATGCATGTTAAGTGGTCTCCGAGAGGTCATGGAGTCCATGGAGTGTGATAGGAACATCGTGTGATGGTTCTAGGGCGGTCTAAGACGAGAAATTGTGTGGTATTGGTCGATGCACGTTCAAATAGGTTGCTGGCCGTTCATGAATGATTTTGGCCGCGAGGTCATAGGGTCCATAATGCACGAGACGAATATTGTACGGTAGCCCTAAGAGGATCCAAGAGTAATCACATATGTTGGGACCCATGCTTGAGGTCAAAAACACTGAAAAACGGAGTTTGAAACTCGGATTGATGTGCATTGTCTGCTTTGGATTCACGTGAGTGATGGGTGATGAATTGAACTTTGATGTGATGTATGTGAATCCATGTAAGCTTGATTGAGACAGGCGTATGTGCTGAAAATGCGTGGTGAATTGTGGGCCGAAGGCTGGGACACAAAATGAACGCCTGATGCATTGCACTTAACCTTATGAGCGAACGTTTGGCGGAGTGCGTAGAACCGTGCGGGACGGCCGGATAGGTGTCAAGAAAACATTGGAGTTGGAGTGACAAGGGGTATCGGTTGTAGGGCAAGTGAGCCACGGTTGCGGTACCGCACCTGGACGTGCGCGGCACGGGGCGTTGGAGTGACAAGGGTGCCAACTGAGCGAATGCAGGGGCTCGGTTCGGGGCACGGCCGGCAGTGCTATAAGCCACCGGTGGACCTAGCTCGGGTCGATTAAATGAGAAATAACATTTTGCATCTGAATGAGACTTGATCATACCATGGCATGAAGTTTGCGTTAATTACTGTGATAAGTCCATTGTTATATGCTGACCATGTGTTTATTGAATCATGTGTCGAACTGTCTCATTTGCATGCTCTGTTCTATTTTGAGTCTTTTGTGAGATTACTGGGTTTCGACTCACGCTGTGGGCTGATCGCCCAATTTCAGATCCCCACCCCTGAAGATGTCTATAACCCCAGCTCGCCACGGTCGACCGGTTGAGTTAGAGGAAGACGAGGTAGAGTATCAGGTACTTGGCTACACGTGGTTTAAGAGGATAGTTACTACGGTTTGGGTCGACGTGGGGGAGAAGGATAGTCTGGCAGGTCATCGGTACATAGCATGGTATCGATGGAGCGGGTTGTCTTGGCATGGTTCGCTAGACGCCATGGATGCTCCCGTCTTAGGGCCAAATGGGAACCCGATACTTAACACAATCCACAAAGGTGAGGTGGTAGACCCCGAGCCTATGCAGGTGGAAGACTCCGATGGTGATGCCCAGATGGAGTTTGATGGCGAGGACGACGTGTTTGGCGACACTGACTAGGACCCTGAAGAGTTTCCCTTGACCGATGAAAATAACCCTTAGATGTACGGATCGCATGTTGATGGATCTGTCCTTTTGCTAGGTAGTTGTTAGGGCTTATTTTGAATGTTGGATATTGTCTCCCTCACAAGTTTGTCAGACCCTGGACTGGTTTTGTGTTCACCCCTCTCCCGTCGGGTTGTAATGAACCCCGAGACCTAGTCACTTGTTAAATGTCATGTGTTCTTCCATCTTCCTGTCTTGCTTGAATGACTGTTTGGTTGGGAGTAGAGCGCTATCTGCTGTCGCTTTTAGTTATTCGTCGTTTGGCCGCGACGAGTCCTGGGCCGTCGTTCGCTGTTGGGCCAAGCGATGTGATTGCAGGTCAAGTGTAACTCGACGGGGATGCCGCGCGGCCCGCCGGGATCCGGGGCGTGACACTTTTCGCAAGTAATAGCTGCCCACGATCGTCCACAAGGCCCAGTCGGAGTCGAGCTTGGCTGCGGCTGCGAAGAAGCAATTGAAGTACCGATAGTCATTCACATTTTGTCCGCCTAGTTCTCCTCCGAATTCGCTCTCGAAGAGCGGCATTCCCTGGTTCAGCATGAACCCCGCCTTGGTCATCACCTGGTCCATCGCGTCCTTCCACCGCTCATTGGCATTGCCGTCCACCCAGACCGCCCCGCTCGAGGACGCACACCAATGCAGCTCGAACACTAGCTTTCTGGTGAAGCTCACCTTCATTGGTATGCGGCCCAGGAACCATAGGTCGGTGTCATAATAGAGGCCAGAAACTATGACGAGCACGTGCGGGTTCGCCGAATGCGCGACTTCGGCTCTTCTCTACATGTACCTGGAGTTCATTTTAGGACCCAAATCTAACGTCGGATGGGACGATCATGTTAGGTCGAATACCTGTCGGGGATCCGATGTTGGCTGGGTACGGATTTGGATCCCCTAACATAATGTTAGGGGTGACATTACCTAATCCGAGCCGTCCAATTCAAAATAGACAGCCCAGATTGATCCACATCAACTTTTTTTAAAGGAGGGAAAAGTTTTGGCGGGAATTTTAAAATTTTGAATTAATCAATCTGGACTATTCATTTTTGAATTGGACGGCCCAAATCGCTTATGTCACCCCTAACATAATTTAACTATGTTAGGGGATCCGGATCCGCTGCGTACGCCTCCTTGTGAGGCCCAACTGGTATTTCAAATAAAGAAAACAGAAAAAGAAAAAAGAGAAGAAAAGTCAAAAGAAAAGAAAGACAAAAATAAAAAGAAAAAAAGAGAAGAAATGGGGCTGTCTTTCTTTGTGGATTGCCCTGTATCGGAGAGAGAACAGAGGCGCGAGAGAGCACCGAGAGTGTGCAGGGCTTTTTTCCAATGTCGGTTTAATTTTTTTATTTTTTTACAAAAATAGGGCAAAAAAATAAGATATTTACCGAATTAGGGCCCACGCGACCCGAGTGTGGCACCTGGCCCGCGCAGCACTTTAAGTGCCCCAGGAGCCTGCTCGGCATTTGAAGTGCCGCACGGGCCATGTGGGCCCATGCGGCCCAAAGACTCCAAGGCTTCAAAAGGAAAAAAACTATATTTATAAAGTTATATAAATATAAAATTATAGAAATAGTAAAAAAATATGAAATTAAAAAAAAAACCCCAACACCAGTATCTTTAATATTTTTATTAATTATTTATATAGTCAATAAATTAATTACATGTATCTTAATATATTTTTAATTAATTATTGATAAGTATGCTATAAAAAACTTGAAAAGGAAAAAAATAATATTCTAAATATAAATATAAAAAATTTTATGAAAAATTTATCTTAATAAATAAATTATTTTTTTACATACTAAATCAATTATATTAATAGAAAATTATATTTTTTAATTTCATATTTTTACATATTTTTATAATTTTATATTTATATACATATTTATTTTTTTTATATTTATATTTAGAACATTATTTTTTCCTTATTTACTATGTAAATAGTTAATAAAAAATATTTACAAGAGCAGTGCGGGAGCTTTTTTTTTAATTTCACATTTTTTTTCCATGTTTTTACATTCTAAATACATTATATTAATTAAAAATTTTATCTTCATATATTAATTATTTATATTAAAAAATTTATATAAATATAAATAAATTTTATGAAATTTGTTTTTTAATTTTTCACATATAAGTAAATTACTTACATATATCATAATGAGCCTCAAAATAAAATTATATATACAAAAATATATAATCAATGATGTATATCTTAATAAATTGATTACACATTTCTTAATAAGCCTCAAAATAAAAATTTATATTTAAAAATTTATATTTATCATAAATTGATTACATATATCTTAATAAGCGTCAAAATATTTTTTTAATTATTTATATAAATTTATGTAATTATTTATATAAATTGATATTTAAAAATTTATATAATTATTTATGTAATTATATCTATAAATTTATATTTAAAAGTTTATATAATTATTTATATGAATATTGTTTATTAAATAAAATTTTATATAATCATTTATATGATTATTTATATAAATTTATATTTAAAAATTTTATTTTTATATGATTATATGTATAAGTTTATATTTAGAAAGTTATATAATTATTTATATTTATATATAAAATTTTTAAATATAATTAAAAACATATAACAAAATATTAAAAAAAAGGAAAAAAAAGGCCTTGGGACCTTTGGGCAGCGCAGGCCCGCACGGCCCGTGCGGCAGTTAAAATGCCACCCGGGCTCGCATGGCACTTTAATTGAAGGTGCCGCACCTGGGCCGAGTGCAGCATTTTGAATGCCGCTCGGGCCTAGGCGGCATTTAGACTGACGCTAGGGCTGGGGCGGCATTTAAAATGTTGCGCGGGCCCTAATCCAGTAAATATTTTTTTGCCCTATTTTTGTAAAAGAAAATTTCAAACCTAAATTGGAAAAATGCCCGAGTGTGCATGTAGGAAAGAAAGAAAAGAGACAGTAGTTTGGTGAGGTTTCGATGGCCAATCATTATCAGAATCAGCTCAATATGTCGTTGGTGAGATTGAGGACTACAATTTGATCTATTTCGTTCGTCGAGATTTTTCTCTTAACTCTCTAATTACGGTTAGGGTTTCTTGCCCTCCTTTTGTATTGTTCTAACTTTGTGGTGATGAATACACTTGTATTGTTGATGTTGAGCCTTTAGTGTTTGACTAGAGAAGAACTCCTTTATATGTCTTACTATTCTTAGTGATTACTGGAAGTTTTAGGTCGTCCGTGGTTTTTCCCGTTTCGGATTTTCCATGTAAATCTTAGTGTGTTGTCTTTTATCATTCCACTTTTATATGTACTCGTTGTGAGATTATTTTGCTGGATATATATTGTTGGTTGTTGTTGAGGAACTCGGCTTAGTTTTGGAAAAATTTGATCATGGATTGGTTTAGTTTGAGATGAAATGCTGCCCGTTTTTTTTTTCCAACATCCGAAACCCTAACATAATAAGTTGAGATAGTTTATCAACTTATCCCTTGGCTATCTCATATTTTGCCTCATTTTGTAGCGCTCAACATTTGTTTTTCAACTGAACAATGGCCTACTGTAATAGCAACAGAATCCAGAAGAAAAGAACTTCCTTACTAAGGCTAAATCCACAAATTCTTTCCTACAAATTTACATGGAGTACCTGAATCAGTCCCGCAGATTTTCTCTAGGACCTCAGAGCTCATTCCTCAAGCTCATACAGACCATGATACGGATGCGGCAGAACATCGTGGCCATCCGAGTAAGGCCGATAATCCAAAGGTCGAAGTACCAGTTGCTGAAGAACCCATTACCGTCGAGGCTGCTACAACACCAACCGGGCTTGCTGATGTGATTGTCGAGTATGACCGTCACATTATTGTTTTCGAGGGTTGAAACAAGCGCCTGTGACAAGTGAACTGATTTAACTCACTGACTGGTCTTAACTAGTTTGGATTTATTGTGACAATGTGAAGGACAAATTTTACCCGGAAAGCAACAAGAAGAGAGACATCCAGAAGAGACGGGTTCTTCCGTCGAATGCCTCCGGTATAATCGACCAACCCAAGATTGCAGAGCAATTGTGCCACCGACATCGAACCCTGCTAGTCGTTGGTGACCATGACGAGCAGCCACGTGAACCTAACGCAGTTGAATCCCGTCGAGGCGATCTGCTTCGAGATCCACTCGACGGGTCGCTTGTCCACCCCTTCTGCGACCATGGGCTCGAGGTTCGACGCGCAGTTGACGCTCGTCAGCTTCACCTGATGCCCATGTCCATTGATGATCCTCCTCGAATCGATGTGGAGACACCTTCAAACCCTCGCGGGCTCGGCGTGTCAGGAGGCCATCAGAGCCCAGAGAGCGGTGAAACACAAGCAGAAGGGACATCTCATGGCGCTGGCTAGATCTCTTTATCAGATGATTGCTTCCTAACTTGCAAGGATTCAAAGGACGTACTTTGAAACACAACGAAATAGGGAGAAACCACTATAATTAGTGCACGAAACCAAGTGTGTCGTTTTGAAAAATGTGCTTCGAAATTGTTCAGATTTCCGCTTGCTGCTATTGATTTTCGAACATGATACATTAATAAATATATTTCGGAAAAATCTGTGCTGCTCAGTGGTCATAACACCTGAAAAGGACTGCATCAAGGAATTGGAAAAATCGGATCAAAGGTTGGAACAGAGGAAGACATACCAAGAAATGGAGCGACCTTTGTGGAGACAAAGTCAATGGTAATTTCGCATGAATTGACGTTCTCTAAACATAGAGGTCAAGGTCGCACAAAGCACGTTTTGCGTCTCATAACCATCGCCAGAATTACTCGGAAAATAAAGAGAGAAGAAGAGTATCGAGATCGAGATCCCCCTGATCAGATGCTTATGTTATCGATGTTAATTTTATTAATCACCTGAAAATATAAATTACCAGATCAGTCCTAAATCTATTGCAAGGATGTTAATTCAATCATAAACTTATTGATTTTGACAATGCGGTCCTAAGTCTTTGCGTGAAAACTTCATCATTCGGCATTGCTTGCGGTCTGACATGGCGTTCTGACTTGGACAACTTTGTTTGAGAGCGACATCAATCATGGTTCACCATGTTTGCAAGTTCCATCTATAATTGGCTAGAATGGCTATATAGAATTCCACGCGTAAAGATTTAAGGTTACGTTTATGATGGAATTAATATCCATATAATAGGTTTAAGACTGAATTGTTAATTTTCCCTTGCTCGAGTCTAAGATTAGATTTGTTATACTATTTAAAATTTCGATGTGAATTAATCCCAAAAATAAAATATGGTAGTATATTTAAAATTAAATCAATAAAACCCTTTGTTAGAGTTTACATAGAATTTCGTTTAAAGTGAATCCAATCCTCATCACGTAAGTTTAAATCTAATTCAGTACGAGACATAAAATAAAAATATTTATTCAATAATATGAGATACTATACTTTAAACACGTAAAGTAATATGAATCGATAAAAAAAAACATTAAATCATCGTCGAGATGTTCAACTTTGTGCCAATCGACTTGGTGCGGAGAAAACAATCAGGTTTCTTGTATAGAACTTTCTTGTTACCAAAATAGTTTCTTTTCTCTCCTCCACTTGCTCCACACTATTTTGTTTCTTTGTTCTATTTCTAACTTTCTTCTTTCTGACTTTTGCTCTATTTTTTTTACAGAGCACGAAAGTCGAAACCGTCACCTATTAGAATGGTGTCCCCACCCTTCAATCTCTTTACCAGCAGGGCCGCATGTTGGCATTTGCTCTGCTCTGTGCATAGAGAGTTGGAGGTGATCTCTTCAAAATCATCATTTAGTTCCATATATTTTAGTTTTCTTTTCTACGGATGCCTTTTTTTTTTTCAAAACTATTTAATGTCTATCATCATTCAGTTCCGTAGATTTTAGTTAATCCTTTTCTTAAAAAAGAAAATTCATTGCCTAAGGTTGCATGTTACATGATATGCATTCGGAAAATGCACCAAAGTCCTTTCAATGGACCGTTCGTTCAAACTATTAGTGAATAGACAAAACCTAAAATTAACAAAAGATAAATAAATAGGAACTTGGAACGAGGAAAATCAAATACTGGATGAAAACAATCGAACCGTTCAGTCAAACTACGTGGAGAATTTTGTTCTTTCTCCATAGTTACTGTATAACATAAAAACGCACGAAGATATCAACGAGTTCATCTCAATTCTAACTTTAGTATAATGAAATTCAATTGGCTAATCAATCAAAATTTGTGCATAGAAATAAGCTAATGGGAAGCACGGGTATGAATTACTAGACGTCCCCAACATGCATCCACGAGGCCCAATCGAACTTCACTTAAAGAAATAGAGAGCCAAATCAATTCGACCCAAAGGGTGGAAAGGATCCAATCGAATAAAAAAATGAAGATCGAGGACCAAATTGAGAGAACAAGACTATTCATGACGTTGCCCAATTGCTTGGAGTGCTTATTTAATCTGCCGTCGCCAAATTAAAATTATGTGATGGATGGCCTTCTCCATTGCTCATGGAAGTATCTCTTCCGTAGTATTCAGATTCTCCCTGCAAGTTTGCTGCAGACTTTTCTCTATAACTTGTCCATCAGATTCTCGACCTTCCGGTAAAGACCAAAAATAAAAATGTATAAATGTATAAATAAATTTCAAACAAATTCCCACACACAAAAATTAAGTGTCTAGGTGCATATGTGTTGCTAAGAGTTCAAGGTGTTCAATTTTAATCAAAGTTATACGCCAATGCTAAAAGATAGATCGAGAAACAAAAAACCTAACGAAAATGAGCTTTTTAGAGGTAGATTACCAGTATGCTTCAAGAAATATATATTATATGGTCAATTTTGATTAATTATCTAACAGCTCGAGCTCCATTTCGGATAAACATATAAATTTCGACATCCCTTATTGGGATTATTCATCTGATCTTTATATAGAAAATAATTGAATATGCTATCAAGACCTAATATGCTAATTTTGATTTTGGCATTTTCTAGCTAGGTGTTTTCCGAAAACCATGCAAATCAATGGGCCTTCGACCATAGACTTAGATCCTCTTGACTCCAGAAGACTTGGTCGACGCACCTTTCCTTCGACTGTGTAACTTTTTCGAAGCAAGCCCCTGAAGATTCAATTTAGATCATAATTTGCCATCCGCCGGCCGCCGGTCTCCATCCGCCCGTTGCCATCCCCCAAGCCTCATGACCGACAGCCGTAGAAATTTTATACTGTTATCAAACAAATTTCTATTTAAATCAAACAAATTTCCGTTTCAAAAATATAAATTATTTATCTATGTTCAGAAACTCGTCTAGAGAATTGAAAATAGAAAAATTTATTTTTGGCCAAAAATAGAATTCAGAAAGAAAATGATTGTCATTGGCGCGCTAACTCCCACCAACTAGTATATTCTATAAAAATGTTCAAGGTCCACATGAAGCAGGAACCAACATATAGATTACTCAACAAAAAGAAAAGAAAACCAACAGAACTTCGTTCTTCTTGCACAGTCAAAGTAACCAAATTTGGATTTTTTTATTATTATTTCAGAGCCGGGTTCTGTCCACCAGCTTGAACCACTGGCTCGCCGGATCGCAGGAGCTGTCTTTGCTCAAGCACTTGCAGGCCTCGACCACCACCGCGTTGCGAGCATCCACGCCCAAGCAAACGGTGCTTCCATCTTTGGTCTTGGACGACAAGTGCATCCTGGAGGCCGATATCGTCTCCCACTTTGTGCCGGGGTCTGTCGGGCTTGTGCCCAGTCTCGCCGGCCTGCCCAGCTCGACGGCTCGCAAGTACAGACCCTTCCCCACGAGCGACAGCGCATTCTGCGGTTTGTAGCTCCATGGCTCCGAGTGTGTGCACGGACCCAATACCAGCGGCGAGGACGGCGATCGCCCCAGTATGCAGAGGCCGGTCAAGGGGTGGAATATGACCTTGTGAGTAACCGTTGGTTTCCCTCCTGGTCCTGCAAGAGAAGAAGATTTTCAGAAACCAGAAGCCCGAGAACCAATAAGGAATATGTATACAGGTAGTTTGAAAGATTTTTATACCTTGGAAGGGTAATTGAAGGGCCGTTATGCGACGAAGGTTGCTCGAGTTCCGCAAGCCGGACCAATTGTAGTTGAACAATCCGTAGAACTCCTCCACTCCTGCCACTCCTTCCCTCAAGTAGTAACTCCCTTGAAGGCTCCACAATGCAGAATCCCAGTCAAATTCAGCGGCCATGGCCATTAAGCAATTGAAGTACCTATTATCGTTTACATTGGTTCCTCTTTCGTCGATGCCGAACTCGCTCACGAACAAAGGATATCCTTGTTCCAGCAAGAACACGGACTGACTTGTCACTTCTTTGGACACTGCTCCGCACACGTCGTTCGGGTTCCCGGATTGCCACGCCTGGCCGTTGTGGAACCCGTACCAGTGCATCTCGTACACCAGTTTCTTCATGAAAGAGAGGCTGACCGGCCTGCTCCGGAGAAACGAAAGGTCTTTGTCGTAGTTGAGGCCAGAGAGGATGACGAGGACATTAGGGTTTACTGCATGCACGGTTTCCGCGCCTCTTTGCATATACCTATAGATGCAGTATTTGCAGTTGTTATTGTACGTCTTAAGATTTATGAGCACACTGACTTCTTACCAACTAATTCCAATCAATAGGTTTCTGCAAAGTCATTTTCCTTTAGGACATATAATTAAGAGTGATGCGACATACTTGTACCAATCATCCACATTTTGTCTAGGACCGCGAAGCTCGTTCCTCAAGCTCATGCCAATCACATTGCTAAAACCAGTGGCCATCGCTGCCATCTTATGCAAACCTTGGATCCAAACTAGTGGATCGAAGTACTTGTCTCTGAAAAAGCCATTGCCGTCTTTGTCACTGCAGCACCAACCCGGCGTGGTTATATGATTGTCGAGTATCACCATCACTTTGTTCTTTCTAAGGATCGTCATCACAGACTGAAATAAGAGATTTTCGAAAAGGACATACATTAAGACATAATGGTATTGATAGATAGCACCATAATAAAAATTCATCAATTTCTTCCCTGAATCCTAGTGCAATTGAATTTCCGCATGATAGTAAAAGTTTTATATCCTGGACGTATATTGAGCAATGTGTTTGTCCTTACAATCAGAAGACACCCAAAAAAAAAAAAAAATGAAGTTACGTTACCTTGAATGCTTCCATTACAGTAAGATTAACAAGGGAAGGGTTGTTGGTCTTAATGCCGGCGAGAGCTTCCGACAGTCCGAGATTCTGGAATGATCGCCCCACTGCAAGAGAAGCGAGTGTGTCGTTCATAGGCAACTCGAGGGCCCATGTGAGCCTCACACAATTGAACCCCATTTCCCTAATCTTCTTGGCGATCGCGTCAGCTGGTCGCTTGCTCAGCCCCTCGGCCAGCGGCGGCTGGAGGTGGGCTGGCCAGTTCACACAGGCGAGCTTCACCCGTCTCCCATCCCCATCGACAATCCACCGGGAATGGGCGTAGAGCCGCTGAGCAGCCACAGGCTTGAGTTGGGCTATGGGAAATGAGAGCATTGTCAAGATTGGGAGGAGGAGATGCAACTTTGGAAGCGTTCCCATGGTGGGTCTTCGCTCTCCCTGAACCGTCCTTACAGGGAAAAAGGAAAAGAGTATGTATAAGGTGAATGAAGTCAGTTCAATGCCAAGGCGTGCCTTTGTATAGAGTATGCCCTTCATCCCCTCGGTCAATAGTCCTTCATGCAATATGAAACAGGGATAGAGTTTGATAGTTGGTTTGGTTTAACCGCTTATTTCCAAACTCTTTTTGCACATTTTCGGTTTAGAATATTAACAGTATTTTTCTTTTTTTTGGGTGTCCTCAACAAATGTTCTCGACTTGTTAAGTATGTTATGGAGAATAACTTAATCTTCGAATTGTTGATCCTATCTTAATCTTTAAAAATATCACATCCCTGCTAGAAGTATGAACGGGGAAGCTCCACATAAAAATCATGTCAGCCATGAAAATGGCAAACCTAGGAACACCATAATCAGAAACTGAAAACACAACAGGGTAGAAGAAGAGGGATGGCGCACACCTCGTTTGGAATCCATCGAATCTAATGCGGATGACTGCAATTCAGAACTCAAGTCTTCCTCTCTATTCCCTTTTTGGAACACTAGTGAAACGTTATGGTCTTCCATATGTGAGACAATTTGTAAATTAGATGGTTAGAGGAGGAACTTGAGCCTATAAAAAAGAATTTCAGCTCATTGCAAGGTGGGTCCAATTCGGCTCACACTAACAAGCCCATTTTGATGTATATCAATGATTCAGAAAACATCTCTCTAAAAATGATTGTATGTATTACTTGAAATAATTAGTCAAAGAAAAGTATTTCTAATATCGATAACAATTTGTATCTAAACATTTCCGCAGACGATTAAAATATCGTTAATTTATTAATTTTTTTTGCGGCATAGATGATTATTTTTCAAGAACGTTATTCAGATCATTTATTTTTCGAGAAACAAATGGAGTTCGTATGTTTTAGGTTTAGAATGGGACTACCTCAAGTCACTAACTCCCACCAACCACAATGTTATATAAAATTGTTCAATGTCCACATAAAGCAGGAACCACCACATGGATTACTGAGCAAAACGAAAAAAAAACCAACAGAAATTCTACTATCCTTGCACCGTAAAAAAAGAAAACCAACAGAAATTCTATTATCCTTGCACAGTAAAATTAACAATATTTGGAACTTGTTTTTGTAAGGTTTTCCTAACGTGGGCCTTTATTAATTGAGAAAGTAATTTTCCATTTACAGGATTGGTCTAATAAGGTAAGATATAAGTATTCTTAATCGGTCAGATATGAGCTTAAATAGTGTGGGTTGAGTTTGGCCTGGCTCGTAATGAGAGGGCCCAGCTGAAAACTTTATAAATAGCACTCCAACCCTCCTCTAATCCTAACGAGCTTATAACATCCTAACATACGGAACACATATGGATGAGGGGCTATCTCATTAAGCCAAGGATACAGATGGTCATAGAGGAGAAAATCTTGAGCTTTGAATCATTGTTATTTTGCATAAAAAACGATGGATTCCAAATCATGTGCACAAATTCTTTTCTATCTCCGTACAGCGTTTTATTTCAAGCTATGCTGATACTGGGATTATCGTACAAGGTTTTTAGCGGCTAATAGTTTTTGTTTTTCTCAAAGCCGGGTTCTGTCCACCAGCTTGAACCACTGGCTCGCCGGATCGCAGGAGCTGTCTTTGCTCAGGCACTTGCAGGCCTCGACCACCAACGCGTTGCCAGCATCGATGCCCAAGCAAACGGTGCTTCCATCTTTGGCCTTGGACGACAGGTGCATCCCAGAGGCCGATATCATCTCCCACTTCGTGCCGGGGTCTGTTGGGCTTGTTCCCAGACTCGCCGGCCTGCCCAGCTCGACGGCTTGCAAGTACAGACCCTTCCCCACGAGCGACAGCGCATTCTGCGGCGTGTAGCTCCATGGCTCAGATTGTGTGCATGGACCCAACACGAGCGTCGTCGACGGCGATCCCCTCAGTATGCAGAGGCCGGTCAAGGGGTGGAATATGACCTTGTGAGCAACTGTTGGTTTCCCTCCTGGTCCTGCAACAGAAGAAGTTTTCAGAAACTAGAAGCCGGAGGACAAACAAGAAGCATGTATACAGGTAGTTTGGAAGACTTGATACCTTGGAAGGGTGATTGAAGGGCCGATATTCTTCCCAGGAAGCTCGAGTTCCGAATGCCGGACCAATGGTAGTTGAACAGTCCGTAGTACTCCTCCATCCCTAGCACTCCTTGCCTCAAGTAGTAACTCCCTTGAAGGCTCCTGTTAGTTTTTGCGGAAGGGTATTTAGTTTTGTAAGTGAATGAGCACAATGGAAACGAAAACTTTTATTAGTTTTTGTGAGTGATACAAAGGAAGAGGAGAGCTTTTGGTTGTTGGTTTTTTTCTCAGCACTTTCTAGCACTTCATGGCCTATTTATAGCCATCTTCCACCGTCATACAGGAAAATTCTAGAGTATCCTAGATAGACACTATTCTAGAGTTTTCTACAAAATCTAGAGCATATTGTTTCTAGATTTTTCTACACATTATCCTTCTAGACATATCCTAGGAATTCTCTAGAAGTACCATAAATATTCTTAACTTTCTAAACTATTCTACAAAAATTTATCCTAGAATATTCTAGAAATTGGATCAACTTTCTAACACTCCTCCTTGATCCAATTTCGTGATACTCCAAGCATGCTCCGTAGTGCCTCGAACTTTGTTGGCGGCAGTGCTTTGGTGAATATATCCGCAACTTGATCTTCAGTCTTGCAATATTGGAGCTTGATCTCTCCATTGCTTTGCGCTTCGCGAATAAAGTGATATTTGATGTCGATATGTTTCGTTCTTCCATGAAAGATGGGATTCTTGGATATAGCTATTGCCGATTTGTTGTCGCAAAATATTGGAGTTGATTCCATTTGTTTTTCTCCAAAGTCTTCTAGAATTCTCCGAAGCCATATTGCTTGACAGGTAGTTATAGCAGCCGCGACGTATTCAGCCTCCGCAGTAGATTGTGCCACCGAGTCTTGTTTTTTGGATGCCCATGAGAATATTCCAGAACCCAATGTGAATGCATAGCCAGTAGTACTCCTCCTATCATCAGTAGAACCTGCCCAATCGCTGTCGGTGTAGCCGATGAGCTTAGCCGTTGCACTGGGCTGATACCAAATGCCATAATCTGTAGTTCCTCTTAAGTATCGTAGAATTCTTTTGGCAGTTCCAAAATGAATTTGACTCGGACTCTGCATGAACCGTGATAGTAGACTTGTCGCGTACATGATGTCTGGTCTTGTGGTAGTGAGATATAGCAGACTGCCAATCAGACTTCTGTAGAGGGAGGCGTCGGTTTTTTTTGCTCCATCTTCCTTTAGTAGTTTCTCATTTGTCACGAGTGGTGTTGTAACTGCTTTACAATAATCCATCTTGAATTTCTTCAGGAGGTTCTCGGCATATTTCTTTTGTGAAATGAAAATTCCTTTATTTTGGATGATTTCGATGCCGAGGAAGTAGTGCATCAAGCCCAAGTCCGTCATCTCGAATGTCTTCATCATTTCTTCTTTAAAAACTCGAATCATCTTCTCATTGTTCCCTGTATATATAAGATCATCTACGTATAGAGAGACAATGAGAGTGTCAGACTTACCTTGGGTCTTGATGTAGAGCGTTGGCTCACTCATGCTTTTCCTGAATCCTTGCTTGGTGAAGTATTCATCAATTCTGCTATACCATGCTCGTGGTGCCTGCTTTAATCCGTAGAGAGCCTTCTTAAGTTTTAGGACTTTTTCTTCTTGTCCTTTGGCTATAAAGCCTTGTGGTTGCTCCACATATATTTCTTCTTGAAGATATCCATTTAGGAATGCTGACTTCACGTCTAGTTGATGGATCTTCCATTCTTTTTGTGCTGCTAGGGCTATAAGAGCACGAATAGTATCAAGACGAGCAACTGGAGCAAAAGTTTCAGTATAGTCGATACCTGGTTGTTGCAAGTATCCTTTTGCCACGAGCCTTGCTTTATGCTTCTGGATTGATCCATCTGCGTTGAGCTTCGTCTTGTAGACCCATTTGACGCCAATGATCTCTTTGTCCTTAGGGCAATTGACAAGCTCCCAAGTTTCATTTTTCTCGATCATCTTGATTTCTTCCTCCATGGCTTTTATCCAAACTTCCTCTTTGGATGCTTCTTCATAGTTTTCTGGTTCTAAAGCAGCAAAGTTGCATGTGTCATAAATTCTTCTAAGGGATTTTACTCTCATTACTGGAGATTCTGGAGTAGATTCTTCTTCTGTTGCTCTCGGAGAAGATGGTGGCGTTACATCGTGAGTGGTGGAGTCTGATGCTTCACCTTCTTCTTGTGTTGTTGACTCCTCACGAGCAGGTGGTGTGTCAGGCAAGATGACATACTTCTTCTCGATCTTCTCATTCTCCCAGTTCCAGGTGGCATACTCATCAAACTCAACGTCTCGACTAATCACGAGCTTCTTAGTTCTTAGGTTGTAGATGCGATAACCTTTTGATTGATCACTGTAGCCAAGGAAGATTCCCTTTTCTGTCTTCTCATCGAGCTTGCTTCTCTTTTGAGATGGAATGTGAACGTAGCATATGCAACCAAACACTTTGAGATGTTTCGCCGAAGGCTTCCGTCCACTCCATGCTTCGACTGGAGTTTTATTTTGGACAGCTCTAGTTGGACACCTGTTTAAGATGTATACAGCCGTGTATATTGCTTCTGCCCAGAACGAATTGGGAAGGCCTTTGTCCTTTAGCATGGACCTTGCCATCTCCATGACAGTTCTATTTTTCCTTTCTGCTACCCCATTTTGCTCTGGAGCGTAGCCAACAGTTAGTTGATGGTGAACTCCTTTTTCTTCACAGAATTTGTTGAACTCCCTTGAGTTATATTCTGTGCCTCTGTCACTCCTCAGGACTTTGATTTTGTGGCCACTTTGATTTTCGACGTGGTTCTTGAATTTCTTGAAAATAGAGAAAACCTCCGATCTTTCTCGAAGAAAGTAGACCCACGTCATTCTTGTGTAGTCATCAATGAATAGAATGAAATATCTATTCTGACTGGCTGTAGGAGTCCTCATTGGACCACAAACATCCGTATGGACTAGTTCTAAAGGCTTGTTAGCTCTCCATGCACCTCCAGATGAGAAGGACTGCCGTTGTTGTTTTCCAAGGAGGCAGCCTTCACAGACATCTGAAATTTCCGAAATTGCTGGAAAATCTCTCATCATATTTTTTTGATGGAGAATTTTCAGTCCAGCAAAATTAAAGTGGCCAAATCTTCGATGCCAGAGCCATGACTCATCAAGTTGAGCTTTCATGGCCATATTTCTGACATAATTCCATCGAATAGGAAAATTCCTATTTTCCATTTTAACAGAGGCAATAATATTTTTATATTTGTCGTAGATAATGCAGTCATCTCCATTAAAGTATAGAGAATACCCACATTGTATCATTTGGCCCACGCTAAGTAGATTTTGTGCAAGACTTGGCACTAGATATACGTCATGAATGTATTTTGGGCCTTTATCTGTTTCAACGGCGATAGTTCCTTTCCCTTTTGCGTCAACTATTGCGCCGTTGCCCAATTTAATTTGATTTTTCACCGATGTATCAATATCGATGAATATAGATTCGTCCCTTGTCATATGATTGCTACATCCACTATCAATATACCATGTGTCACTTTTCTTATTATTTGCCGCTTGACCTGCATAAAATGTATTATCTTGTCTTTCCTTTTCTTCAGCATAGTTGGCTCGAGAATTTATTTTCGAGCGACAATCTCTTTCTATGTGGCCATATCTTTTACAAAAGCGGCATTGTGGTTTATTTCTAAACCAGCAATCTTTCTCCAAATGATTATTTTTCTTACAAATGCCACAAGGTGGGTATTTCTCCTTTTGAGTAGTTTCTCCTCCTCTTTTATTTTTCCATGAGCTCCTTCCACCAGTTTTAGATTGATGAGACCGTATGTTTATTTTAGACTGGAAGGCACTTTCAACTGAATCCTCATCTTGTGCCATTAGTCTTTTCTCATGCGCTTCTAGAGAGCCAATCAATTCACTTATTGTCAGGGTCGTTAAATCCTTAGTTGCTTCTATTGTTGTAACAATAGGATTGTATTTTCTTGTGAGGGAGACTAATATTTTCTCTACGACCCTTTGATCAGTGATTCCATCTCCATAGGCTCTCATTTGATTAACTAGTTCCTTTAGTTTTCCACAGTATTCTTGAACGGTCTCATTTACTTTCATTTTAGCATTCTCAAAATCTCTTCTTAGAGTTTGAAGCCGAATAGTGCGTACCTTATCCGATCCTTGAAATTCTTCTCGCAGTGTTTCCCAAGCTTTCTTCGCCGTATTTGCTCCAATTATTCTCGGAAAAACGGTTTCCGAGAGCGCTTGCTGAATAACGCATAATGCCCTTGCATCCTTTTGTAGTTGATCTTTCGGAATAGAGGCACCTTCTCGCGGAGTCTCATAACCTTTCTCCACGATGTCCCATAAGTCTTGGGCCATCAAGAATGTAGTCATTTTGATGCACCAATAGTCGTAGTTATTCCCATCGAAAATGGGAATGGGAAATGAGGATGAGGAAACATTAGCCATGGGTGTGGTGTTTTTAGGAGAGGGTGGCTAGGACAAACGCCCAAAACCAACCGAACAAGGCTCTGATACCACTGTTAGTTTTTGCGGAAGGGTATTTAGTTTTGTAAGTGAATGAGCACAATGGAAACGAAAACTTTTATTAGTTTTTGTGAGTGATACAAAGGAAGAGGAGAGCTTTTGGTTGTTGGTTTTTTTCTCAGCACTTTCTAGCACTTCATGGCCTATTTATAGCCATCTTCCACCGTCATACAGGAAAATTCTAGAGTATCCTAGATAGACACTATTCTAGAGTTTTCTACAAAATCTAGAGCATATTGTTTCTAGATTTTTCTACACATTATCCTTCTAGACATATCCTAGGAATTCTCTAGAAGTACCATAAATATTCTTAACTTTCTAAACTATTCTACAAAAATTTATCCTAGAATATTCTAGAAATTGGATCAACTTTCTAACAGCTCCACAATGCAGAGTCCCAGTCAAATTCAGTGGCCATGGCCATGAAGCAATTGAAGTACCTATTATCATTCACATTGATTCCTCTTTCATCGATGCCGAACTCGCTCACAAACAAAGGATATCCTTGCTCCAGCAAGAACACGGACTGGCTCATCATGTCGTTCGACACTGCTCCGCACACATCGTTTGGGTTCCCGGATTGCCATGCCTGGCCGTTGGTGAACCCGTACCAGTGCAACTCGAACACCAGTTTCTTCGTGAAAGAGAGGCTGACCGGCCTGTTCCGAAGAAAGGAAAGGTCCTTGTCGTAATTGAGGCCGGAGAGGATGACAAGGACGTTAGGGTTTGCCGCGTGCACGGTTTCTGCACCTTCTTGCATAAACCTGTACATAGCAACCCCGTCGAATCAAAACCGACGCAGCATTAGCAGTTGTTATTGTACGTCTTAAGATTTGTGAGCACATTGACTTCTCACCAACCAATGCCAATCAAATAGGTTTCTGAAGAAACACTTCCGATACGAACATAGAATAAAGAGTGATGCGACATACTTGTACCAATCATCCACATTTTGTCTAGGACCGCGAAGCTCGTTCCTCAAGCTCATGCCAATCACATTGGTAAAACCGGTGGCCACCGTCGCCATCTTATGCAAACCTTGGATCCAAACTTGTGGGTCGAAGTACTTATCACCAAAAAAGCCATTGCCGTCGTCCGCACTGCAGCACCAACCCGGTGTGGTTATATGATTGTCGAGTATGACCATCACTTTGTTGTTTTTGAGGCTCGTCATCACGGACTGAAACAATAAATTTCCATAAAGGACATACGTTAATACGTAATGGCTTTGATAGCAATGAACGCAATTACTAGTACCATAATAAAAATTCGACAATCCCTTCCCCGAATCCTAGTGCTATTGAATTACTTATGACAAGACTTAAAAAGCTCTAGCAACTATTTCTCATCTCCTATCATGGTAAAGATTTCATATCCGTAGGACGTAAATTGAGCAATGTGTTTGTCCTTACAATTAGAAGAGACGACAAAAATGAAGTAGTACCGTGGTGGTGGGGTCCTACGGTGCCTCCTCGGGGATTAGTCAGTCGCCGTCGGTTTGAGCGTCAGCTCACCGGCACGGCTGGACACCCCGGTTATATAAAAAACAAAAAAACAAAAATGAAGTAACGTTACCTTGTAGGCTTCCATTACAGGAAGATTAACAAGGGAAGGGTTGTTGGACTTGATGCCGGCGAGAGCTTCCGATAGTCCAAGGTTCTGGAGCAATTGTGCCACGGTAAGAGAAGCGAGTGTTTCATTCATAGGCAATTCGAGGGCCCATGTGAGCCTCACACAGTTGAACCCCATTTCTCTAATCTTATTGGCGATCACGTCAGCCGGTTGGTTGCTCAGCCCCTCGGCCAGCAGCGGCTGGAGGTGCGCCGGCCAGTTCACGCAGGCGAGCTTCACCCGTCTCCCTGCCCCGTCGACAATCCAACGGGAATCAGCGTAGAGTTGCTGAGCAGCCACAGGCTTGAGCTGGGCCATGGAAAAGAAGAGCATTGTCAAGATTGGGAGAAGGAGATGCTGCTTTGGAAGCGTTCCCATGATTTGCGCTCTCTGAACCTAGGGAAAATTGGGATAGAGTTTTGGAGTAGTGTGTATAATGTGAATGAAGTCAGTACAATTCCAAGGTTTGCTTATGTAGCGGGCGTCCTTCATCCACTTTGTCAGTAGTCATCAATGCAATATAAAATTGGGATAGAGTTTTGGGATAGAGTTTGATAGTTGATTTACTTCCTTAAAATATTTAATTATTAAATCGCGCATTCCTTTGTTAGCTTAACCTTTTAAACATTTGACATTAATCTCATAAAATCTCACATGTTATCAAAACTCTTATTTACCTCTCTAATTAAATATTTCTACACTTAGTACTTGGCAAATAAACCTCACCAAGTGTGAGGGGAGTGTTACAGTATATAAATATTAAATCGTGCCTTCATCTGCCAGTTTAAACTTACAAAATCTCACATGCTTTAACCATTTATTTATTTTTTATAACCAAGGTGTTGCTTTAACCATTTATTTCCGAACTCTTTTTTTCACATTTTCGGTTTAGAACATTAACAGTCTTTTCTTTGTCTGGACGTCCTTAACAAATGTTCTTGAAGCACTTGCTAAGTATATTATTGGGAATAACTTAATTTTCAAAATGTTGATCGTCCATGAGAGGAGCACAATCAGTAATGTATCGAAAACTGCAAAGGATCAGTAGGACACTTGTTGATAGAATATATATATATGCGCGCGCGCGCAAAGGGAAGAGTGAGCGCCTGGAAGTACAAGCTCGTTGCCGCAGCCCCACTAGAATGCAGCGCGACAATATAAATGTTAGATATATTATGTCGGGTAATCTTAGTACTACATTAATCTTAAAAGAAATCACATTCGGATTCAAACTTTGAGCCGGTGATTTAAGCGAAGGATCGTGGCCGTGAGATGCTGCGCTAGTCTTCCCGAAGGATTAATTAAGATGCGCGTTCCATACAGAAGCTGGTCCGAGCACCTTCGATACAAAAAAAAATCGCATTCACGCCAAAAGTAGGAATGGGGAACCTCCACATCAAAACCACACTATTAGCATTTCCTAATAAGTAACTTGCAAGAATGAAACACGTGACCCCGAAAACAAACTAAAATATTTCGTACAAAATTGTGGTTTCTGTTTCAATATATATATTGCACTCAGTAGAAAGACCGTGATTTTTTTGCAGTTAAATAAAATATTAATTTCAGGTATTTTGCATTGAAAGCTATGACACACATCGCGTGATTTTACTTTGAAGATTAAAGACTGGTCTCAGTGATTTTTAGACCTTCTCGATAGGTCAGAATACTACAATGAATGCTTCTCGAAGTGATTGTAGGATTCGAAGTTAAATTGAGTGTTTAATTCGACATGATTAACAGGCAGCATCTTCTGACTTCGAGGATGACTAAAGTGTACTGTCCAAACATGGAAGTATGATTAAGGATAATTAGTTGGGAGGTGGACTCTGTAAAGATGAGCAGATCATATTAAACAAAAGGCCTTCAAGCACCAATTTGTACGATAAACAGAACTAGAATACCTATTCGATCACTTCGAAGTCAGAAGAACATATATTTCCAACAGGAGTACTTGCAACTAGGAAATTTGAACTTTCGACAAATGATTAGGCTCCATTGATTTTGTAGAAAACTACTTTTAGAAAAATATTTTTCGGGTTTTCTAACATTCGATTCATAGAAAATAAACGAGTCAAAGAAAATATTTCTCATCCATTGAAAAAAATTCGAATTTGGGAAAAATGATTTCCTCTTTTTGAGAAGATAACGACATTTTCCATCATCTTTGATTCCTCTACTCTTTCACATTCCTTTTCTTTGTAACTATTTTTTATTTTCTATTTATTTTCTTAAAAATATGGTGAATTTCTCATTTTTAAAATTTTAAATTTTTATATATTATTTTTCTTTATTTTAAATTTTTTTATTTTCCCTTCTTCTTTGACCGATCGCCGGCTACCACAGTGGCTAACAACCGGCCAAAGAAGAGGGGAAAAGAAAAAAAAAGAGAGAGAAAAAACTAGAATTAAAAAATAAAGAAAATAATAAATTTTATTAAAAGAGTGCATGAAGGAAAATCAAATCCGATTTTCCATACCGAATGAAAGAAAATATTTTTGGATCATTTTCAACTTTCAACCGAACATAAAAAAAAAGCTATCATTTTCTCGAAAAATGACTTTTTGAAAAATATTTTCCAAAAACACTTCGTTTTCTACAAAACAAATGGAGCCTTAATTAGTTTTGACAAGTACGTAAGACGCCCACTCTTCAGCATTTTCCAAATTAAAATTTTATCTGGTGATTTTGGTGATTTCTTTTGAAAAATATACCTTGTTTTTGCTCGTCTCGTGAGAATGTTGATATCTTGATTTTGTCTGCTTTTTTGCAAGAATATTCAGATTTAGGGGTTCGAAAAAATTTAGCAATAATTTCGAATCTTAAAGAAAATTTGTGACCTCCTTATAACTTAGGTTAGCGTTTTCTTGACCAAGCATGAAAAAAAAAACTTCATAGGCCAATCATTTTTATTGTTGACACCTAAATTTTCAATTGTAAACTTCTCACTCATTATCAACAGAATCTGACCACTAGACAATAATATAATATTACATTTAATTATTTACTGCTCTCTACTGCATTTATAAGTTAGAGACATTTTGTTTAGAAATTGCGAGTCGGCATTCAATTTAAATTTGGGAAATTTTGTGAATTTAATTCAAAGTGGGATCTCAACTATTTTTTTAATTATCAAAATAACATTTCATTCACTGTCTCGAAATATAAGAGAAATATCGTAGTCCAACTGAAAACAAGATAAATGCTAGACCACTTCAAAATAAAATAAATTCCAGATAACAAGAAGAGTTATCAGAACAAGATAATGGGTCACAACTCAAAATCGATGGTCGACAACCGAATCCTTGTTCACAAGAACTCCATCAGTTACTATGGTTTTACCTTTCAGCGATGCGCACCTAGAGATGGCGTCCCCAACACTATCACCTAGCAGAGTAGAAAGGTTGAACGAGTATAGATCCGACACCTATGAGAGTGAAACCTCCATAAAGCTAATGTGATCTCTTTTGAAGTTAGACTTGTTCACCAATGAAACCTGAGGAAAGAGAAACCCCGAAAAACTTACACTAAAAATCCCCAAAACAAGACTAGATCGAGATAAAACTCTCTTCGAAATATGAGAGAGAATCTTCCACGTCTAAACTAAATTGGCTCAAATGATAATATGAAATTGTTTCAAAAATATGAGTCGGGTATGATATGATCACTAGATTTGCGTTGCATGAAAATGATCAAAACAAAGTAAATGAAATTATTTGGGTCAGCTCATCTAATCGCTAGCAGGTTCCCCTGCTCGTATTAATTGCGGATGATATCTATGAGTAGAGTCTGTATTTCTTTATCTATTCTCTTCATCCTCAAGTCATCTTAGTTTATACAGACCTGCTATGCAGTGGCCGGTTTCATAGACAGACTTGGAATCAGACTAGATCGGTTGTCTAGTTCCCATGTGGGTCCAAAATCAATGGGTAGTTCACTATTTTCAATTTGTAAAATCAACCCTTTGTGGGTCATTCCCAATTTTAGGGTGGCAATCGCATGCAGCACAGCAACTCACTATATACGTAGCTTGTTAAACCTCGAGTTAGGCCGATCCTAGAGAGCTCGAGTTCCCCTATTGTTGACACCTAAATTTTGACTAATCTTTTTAATCATTTTTCATAAAAAAATATAACTAATTTTAATTCTTGCCAAAAATAATTAAATTATTTTTCATATTTATTTATACATATCATTCTAGTTGTAGTGGAGGATATGAGCTTAGATTGACTAGCGATTAGACTAAGTATGAGGGAAATTTGTTGAAAATTTTATGAAAGCTTGGATTTAAAGAAATATTTTTAGGGACTGAATTGCAAATACTTAAGACTTCAAGGATTAGAACATAAATATTTAAAATTTGAGTGACTATTTTATAAATAACTAAAAAGGTGAGTTAGTGGAGAAATTAAAAAAGAAGGTGACGAAAGGAAGATGGAGAAAGGATGATAGAGAAAGAAAGATAGAGAAGAGAAGGTGGAGACAGGGAGATGGAGATGAAGAAAGAAAAATTAATAGAGAGAATGGTAGATAGAGATGAAAAAAGGGAGATAGAAGAAAATGCTATAAAAGGAAGAAGAAAGAATGCTTTGGGAAAGAATTAGAACAAAAAATCCAAACAGAATCAAATGAGAGCATATTTTTAAAAGAGGGTTTTGTAGAGTGAAAGTTTGAAAACTCAGTGCTACCATTGCTAATTTCTCCTTCATCGATACAAAGCTACATCCATTCCCATCATTGAAGTCGTGATTTGAGATCCTGATCAATAACGCAATATGAGATTTGAGATTGGTAGTCAAATCTACCAAATTAGGTAACGATTCTAATCTTTAGAATAAAAAAAAATTATTGCCTAAATTGATTAATTTGAATCTCGATTAAATCTTGTTAGATATATCATTCCATTTGGCATGCTTAAAAATTACATTTTTCAAAAATTCACATCATGTAGATAATTGCATGCGTGATCTATCTTGTAAATATTTATGTTGAACCACATTTTTTTAAATTACATCTCAAAAATGAAAATTCATTTTTTTTAAAAAATACTCACGACATGCATTGTATATAATTTAGTTTTTCACATTATCATAAAAAAAAATTTGCACCTTTAAATTTCAAGTGGAAATTCATCATAAGTGTCAAATTGAATATTTTTCATGAATTTGGTACCGAAAGAGTATTAATTGAAAAATTAATGTAACCAAGTCCCCGAACTCATTGATATCTGGTTCGTAGGAATAAAGTATTTCTTTCAATACTTTATTTAGGTATCCAATCAACCTACCCAAAATGATTAGTGGCGACTCAAAAAATTAAAATCTTTTGTTTAATGATCATTTGAACCATAAGTCACGATTTGATAGAACTTGAGAGATTTCGAACTAAGTTAATTAATCTAATTAATTAACTTGATAATTCATTAACTTAAAATTTAGAAACCCGATTTTTTTTAGGTCATGACAGCTTGGCGACTCCACTGGAGACATAAAAATGAATTTTTGCAAAAAAAAAAATTTAAGGAGGACTTAAGCTAGAAAAATTTCATGAAAATTTATTTGGTTTGATAATTGATTGGATTTTAATATTTAGGTGTTAAATGATTTTATAGAATGAGAGTCATAAGGGGGGAGTTGATTGTTAATCCTTTGTTTTGCAGGTCGGAGTTTGGAATAAATATCTTAGATTATATTGAAGTGTTGATTAATTATAAACTATTGTGCATGCTCTTTACCATTTTTGCATATATATACTTAGTGTGACGTCCCCCCCCAATTCATGTACGTGACGACAAGAGAACTTAAAGTTTGGGGACCCACTCTCTATTTCTTCTTCTTAGAAGTCATTTATTTTTCCTGCGCTTACTGTTCAACCAAAGAAAACTTTCCCATACGTGCAGCTAGCCTCTCTTTCTTCTTCTTCTTTCTTCATTTCCTAGTGTTGCAGCTGTACTCCATTTTCTCAGCTGGAACTTACTGTTTGCTGCTCTTCTTCCTCTTCTCTGCTGTGAACTCTGCTGCAGCTGCTCGTTAGATTTGTTGCTCCCTCTTTCTCGGTAACTTGCTATTGAAACTTCTACTCTTCTTGGCTGGAATTTTCTGCTACAGCTCATACTTCCGTGGCTGCTTTCTTTGGCCGATAATTGTTGTAGTTTCTCGGCTGATTGAGTTGTTGTCTCGCTCTAGATTTCCTTTCCCTCTGCTGAAGTTTCTGTGAGCTTGCTGCTGCGTCTTTCTTCTTCATTCTTGGTCTACAGCTGCTGGATTTTGTTGTTGTCTTCTCGGGTTCTCGCGTCCAGCACGCACACCCGGAGGAAATCGGCTCATTCGGAGTCGTTTGGAGTCCGAATTGAGCTCCGTTTTCGCCTGTGTACTCGTTAGACTTCAAAATTCAATATTCTGGAAGTGGATCGGCAAAAAACCTCCTAGAAAAATCCCATTTTTGATTCAAAGTTGATCCTGATTTGCTCGTGTTTGTTTGTAATTAGTTCCTCACCCTCTCGGCTGAAGTTGCCTTGCTCGAAGCTCGATCATCGTTGTACGTGACCCGAGATCAAACTCAGATTTTTAGGTGAGCACATTTCTAGACTTGACTTAGAATATCGGGTATGCTAGGTACTAGTAGAGAAAATTTTATGTCGAAAAATATTAAATTCCTTGAACGTAGAGTATCGATAAATTCCTACTAGCTACAAGAGTAATATTGGTGATTTCTGCGAACTTTAAAAATTGCACTGTGTGCTAGATTGCTTGCCTTTGTGCCTAGGTGACTTATGATGGAAATCGGTCCTAGAATGTGAGTTTTTGCAACGTGAAGTGCCGGGTTATTATATTTAATTTATTTTGAGTTGAATTGTGTACTCTGGTGAATAATCTTGGGAAATGCATGTGGCAAAGTTGACTCGCATGAATGTTTATGGGATGGGCCAATTGAGAATTTCGCGATATTCATCATTGATCTGCATACTGGCATGAGATATGTGCGTTTGGCGGAGTGCGTAAAACCGTGCGAGACGGCCCGGCAATGTCTAGGGGGCCACCGGGAATGCGGGGTGATAAGGAGGTGCCGATCTCAGTGCTAATTGAGCCACGGTCTTGCACTTGCGCCTGAACGTGCTCGGCACGGAGTAGTTGGAGAGACAAGGGTGCCAACTTTGGTATGATTAGACACGGGTTGAGGCACAGGCCTAAGACGTCCATGATGTGGCCGGGACCGGAAGTGCTATTGAGCCACCGGTGGGGTTCGGTTCGGAAGTGCTAGTGAGCCACCGGGGCCCCAAGTGAATCATCGAGCATCTCTGCATTGGCATCTGTATGATCTGAGATCACAATATGCATGTGATGATTTACATTCTAGCAAGAAGTGCATGTTGCTTTCTAAATTAAGTCTAGACGTGTGTTCACTGAGTTTTGACTCACATATTTTTGGCTGATCGCCATTTCAGACTCTCGCCCGTGAGATGAGTACTTCAGGTGTGCGTTATGGCATCCTGGTAGAGATAGAGAGGTGGGAGACTTTATACCCTGGTTTGAATAATACTGTATATAAGAAAGTAAAGTGTTCTGTCTGGCTAGATGAGGGAGGTGAGTTTTTCGGGAGCCCCTTATGTTCGAGGCATGGTTAGAGTGGTGAGGTTTAGTATTTGGTGACCCCATTCCTGGTTTTGATGTGCGGATTCAGAGCGAGGACAGGTATGGACTCATAGAGGCTTTGAAGTACGGAGGTGAGGTCATCGATCTAGAGCTGATGGAGGTTGAGCCAGAGGAGTATTGGCCGATGGAGATAGACGGTCATGAGGACGACTGGTTTGTGGGTGAGCAGCCGGCCGAGGACCCAGAGCAGATGTTGTCGACACCCGAGGAGTCCGACCCGAAGAAGTTACCGTCCTCGGAGTGGAGTGGAGCTGAGTCAAAGTAGACTTAGCATTTGTTTATCTTTTTTAGAGTAGGAGACCCGATACTATCTTTTGAGGGTTGTCTATAAATGCCGTTAATGATATGATATGAATGTTTAGTTTTTGTTACGTTGTTGTCTCTCTATCTTTCTATGCTGCATGTGTGTATGTTAGGGGTTATGCGTTTTCGCGGTCGCATTTGTTAACCATCGTTTGGCCGGGACGAGTCTTGAGCCGTCGTCTATGTTAGCCAGGCGATGAGAGAATTGACAGGAGGCGGGATGTTGTGCGTCCGCCGGGTTCGAAGCGTGACACTTAACACATACTACTCGCCATTGAACCCGAATGACTAGGCTTAGGATGGTACTTAATTGGAGTCACTCAGCCAAAACTATTTGGCCTGAATCACCCTTTGCAAGTCTCGAAATTTTCTAATTGGTGCCAAGAATTATCGCCCTATCATCGACCATTATGATGTGGGTCATTACTTGGCTAAGTCGGATGTTTACGGGGATACTCTACTCAATCACAAACTAATGTGGTTTGGTCCAGATACCTTTGGGGCTCCACCTTTGTTAAGCTATGCTAGATAGAAATCGATCTTCACGAAGCATCTCATGTGCATATCTCTGTGATTGTTATTTTCAATCGTCTAAAGGCGGTAGTTTCTCAATCATTTATCTCTTTTGCTTACTTACGTTTTTGAGTCGGTCTATGACATATTTAGGTGTGTCATTAGAGTCTTGAGCTATGCATTCATGGGGAAAGTTCGAGTCATCACTTCGGCTAAGGACCAATTGAAGGAATGGTGGAATGGATTGCATGAGGATGGCTGAGAGATTGTCAGATTCCACATTAGCCGTATCCTCCCTTTGATTGATATTTGACTTCGGTCCGGAATCATCCATGTGTTGAGTCATTTTTGGAGCCAGAGGACTACAACATTCATATTTGATAAGCATAAGCTAACTCCAACTTTAGAAGAGTATAACATTCTTCTTGGAAAGTCACTTGACTCGGGTTTGGTTAGCCTGCCAATTGGGGAGGACCCAGTCTTGATTTGCAAAGGCTAAGGTTTTAAAGGAAAATTGAGAGAGTTGTCCCATTCCATTTTTGGACTTATGTTTTGCAAAGGTTACCTTTGAATATGACCGAGCCAAAATTTTCATGCTATTGTTCTTTGGCTCGTTGATTTTTCTACACAAAACAAATGTAATCGACCCTTTGGTCGCATCTTTTGCTTGACAAGTTAAAAATGGGAAAAATTGTGTCAATGCCATTTTGGCGGAAATATTTACCTCTCTTTCAAAACTTAAGAGCGATCATGATTAGACATTTCGTGTTTCGCCCGAGATTCTTCAAGTTTGGTTCCTCTTTCATTTCACTAAATTTAGGAGCCTTCTTGAAATTTCAAAAAATATTGAGTATGAATACCTACTTTTGTGTTTCGAGCATGAACAAGATGGGTCCCTAAATACCATTACTCCCAATGGCTAGTCTTGTTAATGAACCCAAGTTCTGTGACTTTCTTGTGGAAAGCTCCTTGGTTCAAAGTTGAGAAAGTTAGACTAAAGTGTCGAGATGGGACACCCGTGCCTCTCTTCGGTATGTCCAGCATTACTAAGTATTATTTAGTAAGGGTAGTTCGACAATATGAGGTGATATAGTCAATCCCTCCAAGCTCAAAAGACAACAAAGTTCGTATCGACTTTATTATGGGCAGCCGTTAAAGAGCATGTTTCTCGTGCCAATGCCGTGTGGGAGCAATGTGGGCCAGCAAAGCTAATCTTACCCAAGGAGGTCTTCATAGGAAACGTCAAGACATATCATGCCTTTGTGAGATATATACGGGAGCATGTCATTCCAAAAGAATGGCTTCCAGTGATACCTCAAGCGTCCGTCCATGACACAAAACAAGTCGAGATCAATCGTCTCAAGCCTAAGGTTGTCGAGGCTAAAGAGAATATCAAGAAGATCGATGACAAATATAAGAAGCTCAAGAGTTGTGTTATCCCCCAGAAGTTCATACCTCGGACTAGTTAGAGTCATGTTTTAGTTTGCATTCGATACTGCTATTTTCATATGTACCTTGCTGCTTTGTACAAATTTTTCGATTTCCTTTTGGTCATTTTTGGATCCCGACAATAAAAGATGTTTGGAAGACCTTGATCTATGTTATGTAAAATTTTCAGATCAATCCATCATGTTTTTCATTTTCTACCAAATTGATAATGAAGGAAAAATAATCTAGGTTTTCAGGAAATTTCTTACATTGATTTTGTTTCACCAATTGCCACTAGAAAGAATACTTTTTTAGATGAAGTCAAAACATAAAAGTGGTAGAATGGCTTTAAAATAGTAAGCTATAAAGTTTTGGGCATTAATTCTCAATTTTGGTGACCTATTTATCCCCTAAACAGAAATCGAATGAGCTAGCTTTCTGAACAATTTTTTTTTATTAAAGATGCATTAAACTGTACTGATTTGTGCATTTTTTGCAAGAACACAAAACATGAAAGTTGTTCCCGATTGTCTTACTTATGTCCTCACAAATTTTGGTATTATTTTGTCCACTCTAAGAGTCAATGCAAACTGTTTTGTAACAGCCAACGAAACTGGAATTTGCTGAGTCAATCCTCTGATCATGATTCCTTTCATTTTTGGGTCTAGAGGGATGTCATGTGACGTCTTAAGTTTCGATCCTTTTTTTCCGGAATTTGAATATAAAATGGTTTATTTCACGGAGCTACTATAAATGAATCTCACTTGAAGTTGCCACTCTGAGATGACTAACCAAAGGGGAAAGGCTAACTAGGAATATAAGCACGTGGACTAAATGGTCGATACCCAAGACTCCTAAAACCCACCCGTTAGTCTGAGAATTTATTTAAAGCTGTCGTCTTATGAATGAGGCCACGAATTGAGTTTCGAAATAGGACAATCGACTCTCATGAATGTCACAGTTGTCAATTTGGACCTTACTTATGTTGACACTTGATTTTTAGTCAGTTTTATTTTTAGAAAATTTTTAGAAAATCCATAAAAAAATTTAGAAAATTAAAAAATCAACTTTTAGGATCTTAGCCTAGCCTAGGGAATCAATTTTGAGCAAAAAAATAATAATTTCTCATATTTTTAGTATTTTTTAGTATTTGTTTTTTGGGTAAGGTAGTATTTTTCAGTATTTTATCTTTATAAATTCATAAAAAACAATAAAAAATGATAAAATTGAAAAAAAAACTTTGGAAGCCTTGTCCAAGCCTAAGGAACTAATTTTGAACAAAAAATAATTTTTAGTATTTTTCGCATTTTTTAATATTTTTCGTATATTAGGAAAATACCAAAAAAAATCAAGAAAAACAGAATTTTTGGCCACAAAAATAGGGAAAAATATTCAATATTTCTATTTTGAATCCCTTTTCATGTTGGCCATCACAAATTTAAAAAAATCCAATTCGGGGCCATGTGTTCCTTCACGAGCATAATCTCGAATTGGGAAAAAAAATCCAATTTGAGTCAATTTATTTTCATTTTTCACTTTTAGGAGTTGTGACATTGTCCTCTAATAGTCCAAATTTTATCTTGGCCGAATTGTACCCGGAGTGACTCAATTTTACAAAAGGGCTTTAGTCGAATTTTGCATTTTTCAATTTAGCCCCCAAGTTAACCAAAAATGAAATTAAAATTTTTCCGGGGCTACCCATGAAAATCAAAATCCATCATCCTATACATTTTAGCATTCTAAATCTGTTGGTGAGAGTATTTTGGTCCATTTTGGCCGTTTAGGCTTTCGAATGCTCAAAATTCGATTTTGGGTCAAACTCACAATTTGGGGTTTTTGTGCGATTTCAATTAAATTTTTCATGAAAACCATATTTTCAAATGTGTTTCATCATGGGAAATCTATTTATGGCCTCAATATCACCAAAAAAGGTTTAATTGTAGCTCAATTTGGCATTTTTTCGGCTGGTCGGATTGCCGGGTCGGGCCGACCCGACCCATGACCCGGCCACTATTCTCCTTCTTCCTCCCATGATGCACGCGTGAAGGGGGGAGTAGATGGGCAGCTTTTCTGAGCAACAAGAGGGGGAAAAATGCAAAAAAAAAAAAAAAAGAGGGGGATGAAAGCTTTGGAGTCTTTTGAGCTATTGGATGGGAAGTTCCAAGAGAGTGGAGTCCCAGAGGCGCTATAATTCATCAGGGAGGTGTCGGGGAGGAGGAGAAAAGAAGGAAAGAAAAGGGGAGACGGGGGATGGTTTTTTTTAGGGGAGTTCGAAGTTGGCCGAGAGGGGGTTTTCGGGGGGGATTTGAGAACACACCGAGGAGCTCCACGAGCGACCACCACCCAAACAGGATACACCTACACACCACCTACCTATCGAGCCATCACCGACGTCCATCCGCCATCTGAGCCGCCGGAAAAGGTAATGCAAATACCCCCTCAACGACTGTCTTTTTCTGGTTTGAGCCTTTTGCCTGCACATAACATGTTTGATGAAATGCCTCGGGTAGTTCAAACCCCCGACTTTAAGCCTTTTTTTCGTGGTGATCTCACGTGTTGGAATCAGTTCAACTTGTTTGCTTCGTACTCATTTTTCATTATCTTACCATGAGTATTTTTGGGAGATTCTTGATTGATTGTGTTCCTGGTACATAGTAAAATACGTATATATCCTCGGTTGCCCTTGGTTCGATCTTTGAGGATAGTTACATGATCAGGAATACCTCATGTCGGCCTGGTTTGTGCCCTGATTGAGTTCAAAACAGCTCAAACCCCCGACTTTCAGGGCGATTTTCTCTCTCATCTCATATACGTTTTGGGTCATTTTTGTTTCATTTTGTTCACAACATATGGATTTTCATGTTGAAGTGTTTCTTTGCCATTTTTCATAAATAGGGCCGAGTTATGAGTCCGAGAAAACGCCTTAGTGAGCTGAAAAGCTAGGGGCAGTTGCCGGATTTTTTTTTCTAAGTGTTGAAAACAGACCAAACCCCCTACTTTCGGGGCATTTTTCTCTCTCCTCGAGCATTATTCACGAGTCATTTCTTTTATATTTTGTTCCTGATGTGTAGCTCTTCGAATCGGTATATTATTTGCCCACTAGTTCCAACGGAAGAGTGAGATATGCCCCCTCGAAGTTGGCTTGTTGATTTGGCCCGAACCACTTTTTTTGGCTAAGTGTTGGAAACAATTCAAACCTTCTACTTTGGACCCGTTTTTACTGATGGTATTTCAGTCTTTTGAGGTTTTTATTTAGTTTAAATCACTCTTTGCATGTAGTACTTCACATTGACATCTTGATCGTGGCTTGGTTCTTGCTGTGAATCAAGTTATGATCCCCGAAAGTTGCCTCAATGAGCTGCAAAGTGAGAGGCGAAGCTAGTTTTCCCAGATTTGGTTTTGCGACAAGCCATCTTCGTGGCTTTGGTACATCGAGCTCCCTTAATATTTTTGGGATATTTAAACACATTTTGAAACCTTGTTTGACCTAGTTTCAGGTTATGTGTTTGGTTTTCTTCTAATTGTATTTGACCATGGAGATAATCGCTCCCGAACATGCCCTCGTGAGCTGGTTTCTGGGAATTTCTGGGTTTCCACTTGCGAATGGCCATCTTTCTAACGTCGACGCGACGCGCTCGGTCAATCATTTTTCGAGCCGTTGGTCATTTTAGAAACCTGGTTATACCTAGTTTCACGTGGTATAATCGGTTTCTTCTAATTGTATTTGACCATGGAGATAATCGCTCTCGAACATGCCCTCATGAGCTGGTTTCTGAGAATTTCTGGGTTTCCATTTGCGAATGGCCATCTTTCTATCGTCGACGCGACGCGCTCGATCAATTTTTTTTCGAGCCGTTGGTCATTTTAGAAACCTGGCTATACCTAGTTTCACGTGGTATAATCGGTTTCTTCTAATTGTATTTGACCATGGAGATAACTACCAGAGAAAACCTCTTCGCGGTCAACTTTTGCGTTGGCAAATGTTTAGAAAATGGGTCGTAATTTTTTTAACTCGGGTGAGATTTTCGCTGTATTCCCGATCAGGTCAACATGGGCTTTTCCGGGTCCGCCTCCCCGCCAAAAAAACTCGGAAAAACTGAAAATTTTCGAAAAACTAAAAGTTGGTCTTTTATAACATATTTATGCCTATCGAATCCAATTTCACACTGGAGGATGACTGATGTCCATTCCGGTTCAATTTTTGTACGCCCGATCATGTCTTGGGTTTCGATTTCTCAGCCTTGTATCTAAATACCCGAGGGCCGCGGGTTTTTATTTATTACACTAGCATAGATTTCCTTTTATGTTTGCTTCTCTTTCCTTTGAGTGCTCTGGATGATTTTCTCTTTTCTTTTTTTTCTTTTTTCGATAAAAATTAAAAAAAATTAGAAAGTCACGAAACGAATCCCCGAAAGACTATTTTGCATGAACACTTAGCAGCGGATAAAAACATGATTAGGACTTAAAATTGGTAAAAACCTCGTGTGATCATCTTGGGTAACATTTAAACTCTGGACGGTAACCGAAAGGACTCTAGTATAAGGCTAGGGTATCCAAATCCCCGACCCTAGAATCTCTAGTTGCGTAGGATCGAGTAACTCCTCCCAATCACTCGATAAAGTATCCGGTCTACCTCCCAAAAGGGACCGGTGGCGACTCCGATTGCATGTACACACTGTACATGCCACCCGACTACACTAAGGTCGAAACCGATAAATCCCGTCGCGATTTGGTATGGGCTTGGGAGGCTCCGCGCCAAGAGCCCGTCATCATAGCCCTTTGGCAATCCATTCGCCCGATCATCCGATCGCCTCTGATGCCGAGTCGCGACAACCTAGAAAGGAGGAAAATAGGCAAGTAGATCTTGGAATGCCTAGTGAAAAAGGAAAAAATTAGAAATTTCAATCTTGCCCCTGGTTTGAGCTAGAATCCATGGCATGAGGATAAGAATATTTTAGAGAGGATAAGAATATTTTAGAGAGGCTAGAAAAATTTTACGACGAAATCCGGAGTCATTTTCCAATCACGATTAAGTCAAATTAGCACCGATTGGGTCTCACCCAGTCCTGAAATCTCACGAATTTCGAGAAATGTCTTGTCGATCATCGTTTTGATCAATTTAACCATCTTTGATCAAAATTATTAATGCCCAAGCTCATTAGTCTGAAAATTCACTGATAGTCCAAAAATCAGTCAATTCGTTCAACTTTAGGTCGCTTTCGATAAATAGTAACTTTCAATAATGGACCCTAAGGATAATATCTACTCTCTCTCTCTCTCTCTCTTCCATTATTATCATCAGAACGCTCTCTCTCCTCTCTCTTTAGAAATTTCGAATCTCTCTCTCTGGCGACCTAATTTTCTGCTGCCAACTTCAATTGGCCGCTGACGGAAATTCGACTGTTGGATCATCGCAATTTTTTGGTATGTTGTAGTTTATTTTCTTGTGATTCTTTTCCAACTTAAATCACTTTGATCTGAGGGCATTTGGCCTTTCGAATCTACTTTGACATTTCGGTCGATGAATCTATTTTAGATTTCCAAATTTTGGATTTTGGTTCCCGTTGATATATATCAACGCCGGCTGTCCCTAGAACATGTATTCATGCCATAATCTTGTTTTCCAGCTCGATTTGGTCTTGTTTTAACACTTGAACAACCTCGGTTCAAACTAAATTTGTCGAAATCCGCCGTCGTCGTCGCCACTTCTCCGCCACATCCTCAGCTGGTTTCAACTTTGTTTAGGTAATTTAAACCTCTAGATTTCGCTCATGATGTTAGACTTACCATGGATTAGCTCGAGGGGCCGATTCATGGTAAATCGATTTAGGAAAATTGGCCATAATCGGCGTATTTTGATGGATATCAATTTCTGTGGACTGCGAATGGGCTGCCGATTGATAAAATGATACTATCGATGCTTGAATAATGCTGTTGGTGGTGGTTGGTGTAGGTCCCGCGAGGTTTGGGTACCGAAAAAATGGATTTTCAAGATATTTAGAGCGACAACGGGCTAAATAGTGTTTTGAAATTACTGTTCACGACCCATGAATACTATTCACATGCTGCCCAATTTAATTTTGATTTGAAAACGATAAGTTTTGTGGGTCCCATGTGGTTCGAATACCGAAAAATAGATTTATGGAACATTTTATGCAAAATCGGGCCCAAACAATATTTTACGTTACTATTCCAAATATTTGGGGGCCCGTGTTCATGTTCAAAATAATATATGAAGACATTCCGTGAATGCTTGAAAATAATTATTTAGGTCATTTTGGGTTCCACGTGAGAAATTGGGCATTTTCAATATAATTATGCACATGAAACGAATGGATTGGTTTTGCCCATTGTATCAGCCATGTGAATTGAATATTTGGACTCGTATTTGAAATATGGCCTAACGTACTTGGCTGGTGATTTTTGTCCAAGTGAATTTAAAAGATTTTGTTAGCCTGAAGAACTAGAGCGATGGATTTCGCATGTGAAACGTAGCCATGGAGGATGGCCTTGAGGTGCTTATATGACACGGGGAATTGGAGGGATAAGTGTGCTGACCTGAGGTATCTATATGACACGGGTCGAGGATGGCCATGAGGTGTCTATATGACACGGGGAATTGGAGAGATAAGTGTGCCAACTTGAGGTGCCTATATGACACGGGTCAAGGCACAGTTGCCCTGCAGTGCTTGACGCGAGGTAGCTGGAGCGATAAGGTGCCAACCTAAGGCATCTCACAAACGGGTTAAAGCACGGACCTGAAGCGTCCACGACGCGGGTCGGACCTGATGCGTCTATATGACACGGGTCAAATTGGCTACTAATCTGAGGCTCATAATTGAGCATGCATGCATGAGTGATTGCTATAATTGTCCTGGATTTAACGTGATTTCAAATTGAAAGTTTAATTGTTGTTATTGAGCCCTTAACTAATTGCGTTATTTAGGTTTTGTGTGGTATTGGATTGGACCTGTTATAAATGCTTTATATGCTTGGCCACTCTATGGCGACTTTTCTAAATTGAACGGATCTTTGGTAATGGAATTTGGCCTAGTGATTTTGAGTGCCTGAGTTGGGACCTGAGAGTTTGGTCTAGATTTGTTTGGCGTCCTAAGGAGGAGATTAGAGGTTAGCTTGCTGAGATTTGTTTTCATAGGTGATTGCCCTTATTTTTTTAGGCCCCAGGCCCCAAAATGAATGCCATACGTATGAGGCAAGGTATCCTGCGAGATATTGATGTTGAGAAACGATGGTACCCTGACCCTCAGGGTAGAGGTGGTGTGTTTGTAAGACTAAAGAGCACGGTTTGGGTAGACATTGGAATACCGCAGTGGCAGCCCCATATCTATATTGCATGGATGTACGAGAGTGGCGAGGTACTTCACGGACTGCTTCAGGGATACAAAGTTCCGATAGAATATCTAGTACCTTGGGACGCAGCTAGGGAGGAGCAGACTATAAGTGAGGCGTCTAAGGCGAATGAGGAGTCAAATGGACGTTCGCAAGGCATTGACCCCGAGGAACTCTCATCACCCGAGTGGAGTGGAACCCCTGATGGAGGCACAAATGATAATGAGTGACCAGGAGAGGAGTTGAGTGATTGTAGATAATCTTGTGAATAACGTAAGCTGACTGTAATCAGAGTAGTTTGCCGACCTCGTTCTTTTTTGTCAAAGGTCGAGCAATGGGACGTCAGGAAGAGGCGAAAATTTTGAATTGTAAGTAATCGTCATCCTGACTATGGCTTAAAGGCTTATAAGGGAAAGAATAGAGAATTTTGAGTTGTAACCGGCCTCTATTATCTGTTTATGAACATAATATGTGGAATAAAAGTTCGAGGATATCGATCATCTCTCTCTCCTCTATCCTTTTTCTTTGTATGGATGTTGGGAAGAGTTCGTTTCTGCTGTGGCGGGAACTCTGAGGTCGCTTGGTCACGATGAATTCCTGGATCGTCATTATTGTCGACCATACAGGTACAACAAGGATATCGTGTCGCTCGTGGGTTCGGGGTATGACATCTGAAGTTTTGGTATCAGAGCCAGATCAGCTCGATCCAATGAGGATTTGAGACCTGGAGTGATAAGGACGATGGATATTGGGGTAGATGGATAGAGAGATTGTAAGCTTTGATTTGGTTAGGAGAAGCTTTTGCATGATACCATTTGGCACAGTTGATTGTTAAGTGAAATGATGGTGCTAGTGAGCTTGTGTTACTATTGATATATAGCTATTTGACTTGCTACTTGGATTAGTAAGCTTGCATATTGGATTGAGTCTAGTTCCATGATGAAATTATAGTAGGTGTTGTGAGAAAGTTCTAGAAGCATGAGCGATAGCGGTGGAAGATGAAGAGGTGCTGAAGTGCCTGATGTACAAACTAGAGCTGCTGAGGGCCCGAGAGTGGCCCGAACCACTAAAGGTTAAAAGGCTACAAGGAATCCTCGAATGGAAGGAATTATGAGAGCTCTAAAGGAAATTGAGAGTCTGATGGATAGACAAACTCGAGGAAGAGCTGCTGAGCTTGCCTAGGCCGCTGAGGCAGTAGTGGCTGCAATGAATGTGAATGGGGGAGGTAGAAATGGAGCTCAACAGATACATCAGATGCATCAAGTTCAATGGAGGTGGAGGACATGAGGTGGCATCCAATAGATTGAGGAATTAGGAAAAAGGTTTTCGCTCTATTGGGATGCATAAAGGAAGAGAAAGTTACATTGGTAGTGCACCAACTATAGGGTATAGCCAGTGATTAATGGAAGACTACTCAAGGGAGAGTGTTCCCTGAAGGAACAGTACATAATTAGACAGCCTTTTGTAAGATGTTCAATGGGAAGTATTCCTCAAGGTCAGATCACTATGGATTAGTATGAAGTCGAGTTCGCAAGGTTGTCAAAATTTGTCTAAGAGATGATAGAAAATCCCTGAAATAAGGCTAGGAGGTTCCGAGATAGCTTAAGCTAGAACTCTGTAATCAGTTGATCCCAACTGGTTTAAGAGATTATGGAACGAATTAGGAAAGGGCGTAAGAGATGGAAAGGGCCGCCGTATTTGGATCGCGGTTTGTGCCTGGCTGGGATAGTAGAATTTTGGGAAAAGGCCGATGCAGATTGATAATCAGAGGTTTGTCCCTCCTATTTGAGAAAATTTAAGGAAATCAAGCTATTCTCCCAATATAACTTACCGTAAGTACAGAAGAAGGCCTACTAGAGGTTCTTGCCCAAGCGTAACTAGAGTATCGTATTCGTTTATATCTGAACTCGTATTTGAAATATGGCCTAATGTATTTAGCCGGTAATTTTTGTCCAAATGAATTTAAAAGATTTTATTAGCCTGAAGGGCTAAAGCGATGGATTTCGCATGTGAAATATATCCATGGAGGATGGCCTTGAGGTGCCTATATGACACGAGGAATTGGAGGGATAAGTGTGCCGACCTGAGGTACCTATATGACACGGGTTGAGGATGGCCCTGAGGTACCTATATGACATGGGGAATTGAAGAGATAAGTATGCCAACCTGAGGTGCCTATATGACACGGGTCAAGGCATAGTGTGCCCTGAAGCGTTTGACGCGGGGTAGCTGAAGCAATAAGGTGCCAACCCGAGGCATCCAACACGAGGGTTGAGGCACGGACTTGAGGCGTCCATGACACGGGTCGGACCTGATGCGCCTATATGACACGGGTCAAACTGGCTACTAATCCGAGGCTCATGATTGAACATTCATGCATGAGTGACTGCTATAATTGTCCTGGATTATACGTGATTTCAAATTGAAAGTTTAATTGCTGTTATTGAGTCATTAACTGATTGTGTTATCTAGATTTTGTGTGGTATTGGATTAGACATGTTATAAATGCTTTATATGCTTGACCACTCTGTGGCGGCTTTTCTAAATTGAACGGATCTTTGGTGATGAAATTTGGCCTAGTGATTTTGAGTGCTTGAGTTGGGACCTGAGAGTTTGGTCTAGGTTTGTTTGGCGTCATGAGAAGGAGATTAGGGGTTAGTTTGTTGAGATTTGTTCTCATAGGTAATTGCCCTTATTTTTCAGATCCCAAGCCCCAAAATGAATGCCATACCTGTGAGGCAAGGTATCCCACGTGATATTGATGTTAAGAAACGAAGGTAAACTGACCCTCAGGGTAGAGGTGGTGTTTTTGTGAGACTAAAGAGCACGGTTTGGGTAGACATTGGAATACCGCAGTGGCAGCCCCATATCTATATTGCATGGATGTACGAGAGTAGCGAGGTGCTTCACGGACCGCTTCAGGGATATGAAGTTCCGATAGAGTATCTAGTACCTTGGGGCCTAGTTAAGGAGCAGCAAACTATAAGTGAGGCATATGAGGCGGAGGAGGAGTCACATGGACGTTCCCAAGGTAGTGCTCCCATGGATCTCGAGAGTTCTCCTGAGACCAATCGGGTAGTCGTCCCTCGTACTCTTGAGGAATCTAACCCCGAGGAACCCTCATTGCCCGAGTGGAGTGGAACCCCTGATGGAGGCACAGATGACAATGAGTGACCAGGAGAGGAGTCGAGTGATTATAGATAATCTTGTGAATAACGTAAGCGGACTGTATTCGTTATCCTGACTTTGGCTTGAAAGCTTGTAAGAGAGGTCAGGAAGGGGCGAAGATTTTGAATTATAAGTAATTGTCATCCTGACTATTGCTTGAAAGCTTGTAAGGGAGGAGAGAACAGAGAATTTTGAGTTGTAACTGGCCTCTATTATCTGTTTATGAACATAATATATGGAATAAAAGTTCGAGGATATCGATCGTCTCTCTCTCCTCTATCCCTTTTGTTTGTATGGATGTTGGGAAGAGTTCGTTTCTACTATAGCAGGAATTCTGAGATCGCTTGGTCACGACGAGTTCCTGGGCCGTTGTTATTATCGACCATTCGACCATACAGATACAACAAGGATATCGCGTGGCTTATGGGTTCGGGGTATGACATGTCATAAACCGGCTCATCGTCGTTTTACCGACACATTGATCATGTTGATGCATTTCTACAGGTAATTCATCACAGATACTCCGCACCCTCATACCACTAGCTTCAAGGTGAAGAAAATGGCCGACAGAGCCAAGATTATTATAATAATTCAAGAGGCCCTCAAGGAGCATATAGTAGTGATGAATGAACGGATTGAGGAGACAGTATCTCAAGCAATAGAAAAGATGGCTATCAGATTTGCAGCCACGCTGCAACATTTAGCTCAATTCGTCCACCCACGGTGCCTCTACCTCCACCAATGAACAATCTTGGCAAAGGTATAGACCATGTCCCTAAACTTACTCTACCATTAGAGGATGTTATTTTCATAAGTACTAGCTCAAGTGCATCGCTCGTAGTCTCTATACCCTAGGCTAGCCCTGTGGCCGGGGGAATGAACAAGGAAGCCATGAAAATCATAGCCTAAATAGAACAGAGGATACGAGAGGTGGAAGGGACACACAACATTTCCTAGGTTAACCTATCCGTCTTCTTGAAAGTCCAAGTACTTGAGAAATTCAAGATGCCCGACTTTGAGAAGTATGATAGCACCTCCAATCCAGTTCAATATGTCTAAATGTATCAAGTTAGGATGAACAAGTATGCGACTAATAGTCCCCTGATGATTCAAACTTTTCAAGCCAATTTAAAAGATGCAGCCATGAGATGGTATAAAGACTATGAGATTTATTGTATGCAAGATTGAGAAAAGGTAGTCAATTTATTTGTTAAGCATTTTAGCTTTAACCTAGATGTTGTCACCATTAAAGAAGATATAGAGTAGTTAGAAATGAAGAAGGGCGAGACGATTAAGCAGTATGCCACCAAGTGGAGAAATATTGCATCTCAGTTGAAGCCAATGTCGCTTGAGCAGGAACTCACAAGATTATTTATCTCTACCATTCCCTAAGTAATGCGATCACATATCCTTAGGACTATAACAAGCTCATTTAGCCACTTCATTGCAATGAGCGAGGAGATAGAGAGTGGCCTGAAGAAGGGGTGGCATAGAGATACCAATTCAAGTATCAAGTGGTTTATACCGAAGAAGTATAAGGAATCTACCCCACAGATTAACATGACATATACCCAGAAGCCTCTACTTCATGCATCGGTCATGCAAATCCCTAATCAGCAACAAGGTAATTTCCATTCGCAAGGACAAAAGAGGAATCAATGCAACAAACGACAGTATACCCCCCCAGGGACCTTGTCACAAGTTCTTGTCATCCTACGCAAAAAGGGGCTATTAACTTCAGAGCCTTTGTGGCCAAGTAATGTGAACTCGCCTAGGCATGATCCACCTAAAAAATACGAGTATCATCATGGTGAAACCAGCCATGACACAGATGATTGTTATGTACACAAGAATCGCATCTAGGACTTACTCGATTCTGGAGCATTCTCATTTTAGGATAATCGTCAACCAAATGTTCAGAATAATCCTTTAGCTAATCATGAAGGTAAAGTCAATGTTGCTTTTGGAATGGAAATAGGGCCAATCGAGAGGATTAGAGTACGGGTTACTTACATTTTTTTATGCTCTAATTCAAGACGGAAAGTTCTCAGCTTGATAGAGCAGGGAATGATTGTGCATGCAAATCAGACCGGAGTAGTAGCTACTATTTCACAAATCATCATCAATTGGGATAAGAAATTAGCTGCGTTAACTGTCCAAGATGAACCTAAGATTGAAAATAAGTTAGTGAAAGGTGAGATAGCTAACGAGATCGAAGAGAACCATGAATTAGCCAACATACCCGCCCTAGAAGATTCTTCTAATGATGAACTCGGAATTGTCATACCTGATAGTTTTGTTATTACTTCGCCCCAACTCTTTTCATATAAAGATGATAAAGCAGTGCCTTGGTCTTATGACCTTGAGTTGGCCCTGGTAATAAGGTCAGGGCGTATCTTCAATGATTCACCAGTTAAGCAGGCACCAGATAAGGAAGCGAGGGATTTCTTGGCGGCCATTAAGGCAAGCGAATATTATATGGTTGATCAACACGCAAGTACCAGCTTAGGTTTCTTTATTAGAGTTCCTCCAGTCCTCTGAGAAGCATCGAAACTCTTTGATGAAAGTGCTGGGAGAAATCCATGTGCCCGAAGATATCAATGGAAACAAACTGGAGAATTTTATCTGGGCAATCCTTCTAAAAGATTATGTAGCATTCGCTGACAATAAGATCCCGACTGAGGGGAGAGATCATAATAAAGCTTTACATATCTCGGTCAAGTATAGTCAGTCTCATAGCCCGAGTGCTGATTGATAATGGGTCAGCTTTGAATTTGTGCCATTTAGCTACGTTGAATCACTTGGGCATTGACCCAGCCAGGATGCAGGTTACAAAATTATCAATCAGAGTTTTTGACGGGATGAGGAAGAGTGTCTTGGGACAGATTAATTTAAAAATACAAATTGGCCTTTATATGTTTGATATTTTGTTTCAGGTGTTAGACATCTCCTCGACTTTTAATCTTTTGCTCGGTTGCCCGTGGATTCACAATGCTAGAGCTGTCCTATCTAGTCTACACTAAAAGGTCAAGTTTGTGGTTGATTAGAAGCTGGTTATTGTTCACGGGTTCGTATCTATAATAAGATGGTTATTCCATACATTGAGCCAGATCATAGTGAGGAGGATTCTTATCACTCCTTTGAGTTGGTACAAACCATTCATGCTTCGCCAGAAATTCCCTTACTGATCGCTGAGCTATAAAATGTCTCTTTTATGGTCGCTAAAGTAATGGTGAGTAATGATTTCAAACCTGGTGTTAGATTAGGCAAGTATGGTCAGGAGATTCCTATCCCAATTGAAGCCAACGGACAATCCCATATAGTCGGTTTGGGATATCATCGATATGGCTGACCTAGATATAAAAAACGGAGCTTGATAGGCCATGGCAAGTTAGAACGCAGTCCTTTACCATCACCCTTGAGCGAGGCCTTTCATTCAGCTAGGATAGTTAGTGGATATGACGATTTGACCAAGTTTGAGGGTGATTTCATTAGCTCATTGAAGTTTAGGATTTTGAACCAACGGTACTGGCTACTAATAATGTCGATAATGATGGCATACCTTACCTGGCCGACTGGTTTAGTGACTTGACCGTTGCAGCTATCTTCAATGACCCCATGAAGATTGGTGGAGCCCCTGAAGATGAACCTTATATGGTGCCCAAGCCTTTGAAGTTGTCTGTCAATGATGATCTATTAGAGGGTTTAGACTCAAAGGGGAAACATGAAGAGGAGAATACGGTGGATCTTGAAATATACAATACTCACGATTCGGGAGGTTCAAAAGAGTCCGATCTTGAAGTTGAAGAGCTACGACGGAACTTTAAACAACATGAGAAAGCTAAATCGCTAATCAATAAGGAAACGATATCAATCAATCTTGGCGATACAAAAAACCCTAGAGAAGTTAAAATCAAGGCTAGTCTCCTTGGGGAAATGGTTAAAAGACTAACAAAGTTGCTAAGAGACTACCATGATATTTTTGCTGGGACATATGTAGATTTGCCCAATCTTGATCGAGCGATTGTTAGACATTGTTTACTGACAAACCCTTTAGTTAAGCCTAAGAAGTAGAGACAGCGGAAGGCTAAGCCAAAGTTGGCAAAGAAAATTGAAGATTAAGTCATAAAACTCATCGATATTGGATTTATAGAAGTTACTCAGTATCCTACTTGGGTAGCTAATATAGTTCCCGTATTGAAAAAGGATAGTTGTGTTCGAGTCTGTGTGAACTATCGTGACTTAAACAAAGTTAGTCCAAAAGATGATTTTTTGATCCTACATATTGATGTACTTGTGGATAATACAGGAGGGTTTGAGATATTCTTGTTTATAAATGGTTTCTCAAGTTATAATCAAATCTTGAGGCAGAAGGACACTTTTAGTTCCATAACTTGTGTACGGAGATCACTTTGGTGCTAAAAGTTTCAAACGGATCACCTTAGCGCCAAGTTTTTCAAAAAACGATCGATTTAGTGACAACTTCGATTTGGTCCACCGGATTTCTGACGTGGCCTTATTTTATTAATAAGTGAAGTGGACGTGGCCGCCGGAGAGTCCAGTCAACAGCTGAAGAAAGCATGACGCCGTTTTACATATGGTTCTTCAAATAAGAACCCTAAATCAGCCAATTGAAGAGAAAAATCTCCAATTTGAAACCCTAAATCAGCAGAGCTTTGAGCAACTTGTGGAGGGCTTCACAAGCGACTTCAGCAGCGCCTCAAACCCTAAATTAGCCAATTCAAGAAAATCCCCAATTTCAAAGGACAACCCCAATTTCGGTTTGGCAAAAACCGAATCCACTTAAGCTATTTTTTAGATTACTTAAAAAGAATGTACCAGTTAAATGGGACAGCAAATGCAAAGGAGCATTTGAAAAGTTGAGGCAGCTCCTCATGAATCCACCTATGCTCATTCTGCCAACGTCAGGGTAACCTTTAATTCTATATCTCACATCCATAAAGAGTCTTGCAGTGCGATTCTTGCTCAAAAAAGTCACGAGGGCGGAAAAGGACGGGCTATCTGCTATTTGAGTAAGAAGTTCATAGCCTCTAGGTTGAATTACTTTGAAGCAGAAAAGACATGTGTGGCACTGGTTTGGGTGCTACATAGGATACGGCAATATACCTTGCATTATTAGGTACCTTGGTGACATAATGTGATTCTATCAAATATTTGCTGAATCAACTCGCCTTGGTCGAGAAGCTTACTAAATGACAAGTTCTTATTTCTAAATTTAACATTCAGTACCTGTTACAAAAATCAGTTAAAGGACGAGTCATAACTGATGTCCTAGCCGAAAATCTAAGGAAAGCTGAAGACATCTATTACCATGGGGACGGAATCATGGTGGTAGATAATTATACCTAGACTATGTACTTTGATGAGGCCGTGAAACTTGTCAAGATTAGACACTGAAGTGGTTTTAATATCCCCAAGTGGACAACATTATCTAGTAATTAGGAAATTGATTTTTTCATGTATCAACAATATAGCGGAGTATGAAGCATGCATTATCAGATTACAAGCTACAATTGAGATGAGAGTGGCTCAACTCAAAGTATTTGGGATTTTGGCTTTAATTATTCCTCAGATCATTAGAAAATAGAAGACACGGGATGCTAAACTGCTCTCTTATCATGAGTATTTGGATGAGTTAGTAGGTGAGTTTGATAATATCTCATTCGAGTATTTATTCAGAACTCATAATTAGTTTGCTGATACATTAGCCACACTATCGTCAATGCTGCAAGTCACCGATGGGCTTAAGGTGGAACCATTGAAAATTGAGGTATTGAGAAAGCCAGCTTACTATATGACTATGGTTGATGAGCCACATGGCAAGGATGACATCAAGACTTGCATCCAGAAGTAAGAGTTTCCTGAAAATAGTACTACATCTGACCAAAGGTACATAAAAAAAAAAGGTCTCGAAGTTTTTTCTATGCAGAGAGAATTTGTATAAGCGGTCTTTCGATTCCACTAAAGCAGTCCGCCTGATGATGGAAATACATGAAGAAATTTGTGGGCTGCACATGAACGGCCACATGCTTGCTAAGAAGTCATGAGATTGGGTTACTATTGGCTCGCCATTGAGAGCGATTACATTCAACATTTTCAAAGTTATCACAAGTGTCAAAGTCATGGTGACAAAATTAATGTTCCTCCAAATAAATTGCATCAGTTATTTGAGCTATGGCCATTCTCTATGGGGCATTGACGTGATCAATTCAATTAACTCAAAAGCATCTAATGGTCATAATTCATCCTAGTCGCCATTGATTATTTTTCCAAATGGATCGAAGCCGCTTCATATTTGGCAGTCACAACATGAAATGTTGTGAAATTCATTCGTTGAGATATCATTGTTTGATACGGTTCACCTGAGGCTATAATCAACGACAATGAATCGAATTTCAATAACAAGCTGGTTGATGAGTTATTCAAGGAATTCAAAATCAATCATCTGAACTCTTCCCCATACCGTCCCCAAATGAATGGAGCAATAAATGCAGCCAATAATAACATCAAGAAAATCTTGGCTAAAACGGTCGAGTATTATCGAGATTGGCATGAGAGGTTGCCTTTTGCATTCATGGCGTATCGAACCTCAATCCAAACCTCGACCCCATATTCTCTTGTCTATGATATGGAAGCAGTATGACCATTTAAGTTGGAGACCCCTTCCCTATAAATTCTTTCCCAGATCAAGTTGACTGAAGCAGATTGGATCCAACAAAAGATGGATCAATTGAATTTGATTGACAAGAAGCGGCTTAAAGCTTTATATCATAGCCAAGCTACCAGCAAAGGGTTGCCAAATCCTTTAACAAGAAGGTTCGACCTCGACAATTCCATGTGGGTGACCTTATTTGCAAAAGTTGTTGCTGATAACTAATGCTACCAGCAAAGGGTTGCCAAATCTTTTAACAAGAAGGTTCAATCTCGACAATTCCATGTGGGTGACCTTGTTTTGCAAAAGTTGTTGTTGATAGTTCCACTTCCAGAAGGAAATTTTGCTCCGAACTACGGTAGACCGTATGTCATGAAGAAAGAGCTTTAAAGAGGTGCTTTAATTCTAGCGGAGATGGATGGTCGAGTTTTTACCAGTCCTATTAATTCTGATGCTATAAAGAAAATATTGTACTTGATTTGTTTTGACAATTTGAAAAGTCAAGTTTATCTAATAAGAGGTTCATAGCAAAGAAGGATAGGGAGCTCATCCTTAAAGTCAGTATGACTTATGTGCAGGAGGCATTGGCAAAGGCCCCAAAAAAGGAAAGTTTATTCCTAACCATGGTGGCCCGTATATGGTGAAGAATGTGCTTTCAAGATGTGCTATGATCTTAGCTGAGATGGACAATCATGTTTTCTCTAACCTTTTCAACTCTGATTTTGTAAGAAAAAAAAGTAATATACTTGATTTGTATTCATTTTCAATTAGTTTGAGTTTCATTCTTCAAGAAATGCCTCATGCTATTTTATCTTACTACGCAAGAGATAAGATGACGGGAAGATTAAAATACAAACTCTCTTCTTATTCCATGCACTAACAAGTTTAACAACGAGTCACTGAAGCGGAAAAGTAAAATCAAATTGAGCCTTTATAAGCATCACAAAAGAGCTCAACTGACTCTCCAAAATAGTTAATGCTCTGTCTACACCGAGCGATCTAAGATTCGAGATCTGCAAACTTAAAGAATAAGTGATTGCATTTCTCCTTCAGCCTGGCTGCCCTAACCTCATGATATTCAACGGCGAGTGTTAGATTCTCCACTATGGCTCTTTCGAGAGCTATATCCACTGTTAGGCTTCGAGCCTCTCCTCTAGCTAGTCACATCTAAACTTCATCACGATGTTACTCGACTCATACTCGAAGTAAGTCTAGATCAAGGCTACGTACTCCACCAACTTTTTCTTCTCGTGAACCAATAGCGAGGCCCGTTCAGCAGCAGATTTAACGGCTTTCTTGTGGTGGACAACCGCAAGTTCTGTAGATTCTAAGTACTCAAACCGATCTTGATAGCGAGCTTCCATGATGCGAGTTAGGGTAACCATTTGGTAGGTGTCCCGACAAGCATCTAGAAAGCTGATAAAGAGGATTGGTAACGCCCTGTATTCTCTCTCCAAATTGATGCCTTCGATCGAAAAGGAACTTATATCCCTAAGCAAACCAAAGATCTCAGTTTCAACACCCAAATTATGAGCCATGTAAATATAGTCACGGCCAAGAAGGTGATAAAATCTCTTCCATTTGACCATAATTTCAGCTAAGAAGATGTGCATGGGAAGATCGGCCATTTTTGTTAAAATGGTAAAAGAAAGAATCAAGGCAAACAGGCAGTTAATTGAGAATGTGAAAGTGTTAATGCGCTTTGCATTAATTATTGATTTCACAGTGTCATCCTCTGTTGGTTAAATTTTCCTATCTGCCCGTTTTTCGATGTCATCCTATTGGCTCGAATCCCCTATCCATCCACGAATTATGGGCCTACTGCTAGTCTGCAATCTCGAGCTAAACAAATTCAAAATCTTTACAAAAACGTTTGAGGGGATACCACCACTTTGAAAAAGAAGAAGAAAAAGACAACCTAAATGGGAGAGAAAGCAGATTTAGCAGAAAAGGAGAGACAATTTATCTCTATTCGTAGAAGCAGTGAGAGTTCAACTACAAGATTAACGCTTGAGACAAGCATGAGAATTAATAACGGGGGTCTTACTACTATGAAAAGATAAAAGAAGACAAATCAAGCAAGAGATAGTAAAAAATTGGGAAGACCAAAATCTTGGGGGAAGTGATACAATTTCTGAATTCATGTCTAGATCTTAAAAGAGGTGTCCTCTCATAATCTTTATCCGTGCTCAAAAGGGGGAGTTTTAAACATACACGGTCACTCAAAAAAATTCAAAAAGAGTGAAAATACAATAAAGAGTAGCAAACCTTAAGGGACCAATAACTAGTCAAGGATGTCTCAACCAAATATATTTGAGAATTATTATTACTTGCTAAATATGAAAGATTTCGAAGAGTTCGAGACCTCGTTCGACACTGAGACCATAGAACATGTCCCTTCCGCCAACAACATTCAAGATCTCAACAAAGATAATAACGATAACGACAACAATGACAATGATGACGACAACAACAACAACAACAACAACAACAACAACAACAACAACAACAACAACATTCAAAGGAAGCGTTACCGTCGTCACACTCAATATCAAATTCAAAAACTGGAAGATTTTTTTACGGAGTGCTCTAACCCAGATAATAAACAAAGAAAGGAACTGAGCCAAGAATTAAGACTGAAATTTTCACAAGTCAAGTTTTGGTTTTAAAATAACCAAACCCAATTGAAGACTCGACGTGAACGTCGTGAAATCACATTTCTAAGAGCTGAAAATGAAAAATTCCAAGCAGAGAACATGAGATATAGGAAAGCTCTTGATACTACCACCTGCCCTAACTGTGGTGGCCTCGCCACCCTCGACGAAATGCAGCATCTGATAATCGAAAATGCTCGTTTGAGAGGTGAGTTAGGTCAGTTCCCAGCAAAATCAAGTTTTGTTAGAGAAATATACAAGACTGATCCTATGCGTCAGTATTGATGCCTTCCGAGAAAAAAAGGGATGTATCACCATTAATCAAGTGGCATTGATGACGAGCTTACCGCCATGATTAACCAGTTTGACGATGATGAAGTTCTGAGGCTGTAATGTTCATACGGAACCTATATTTCGAAGCTAGTGATCACGGGTCCTTTAACATTGTCGATGCGTACCTAATTCGTAATAAAGCTAGCTGATCGTTAGAGAGCCTGCAAAGGAGGCAGAACCAATCCTGAACGAATACATAGTTTCATGCAAAATTCCCTTGTGCATGATATTTTACGCTTTCTAGATGTCTAGAATTAACTCAAGAGTAAAATGTAGTGATTTTCCTTTCTCCTATCAAATGTTTGGATCCTTTGCTAAACCAAACTTGGGGCAAATTAATTAAAGCAAAGTGTTGAATAGTGTTGACACCTGATTTTTAACCATTTTTTCTATTGCTAAAGTAATAAAAAATTCATAAAAATTCATAAAATTGAAAAATAAACTTTGGGGACCTTAGCCAAGCCTAGAGAACTAATTTTGACCAAAAAATGATTTTTCATATTTTTCAGTATTTTTTAGTATTTTTATTTTCGAAAATTCATGAAAAATAAAGAAAAAATGAGAAAATTGTAAAATCAACTTTGGAAGCCTTGGCCAAGCCTAGGTAACCATGTTTGAACAAAAAATAAATTTTCATATTATATATATTAATTTTTTTAAAAACAAATACAAAAATACTTGAAAATTTTGGAAAAATAATATTTGAGGCCAAAAAAATACACAAAGATAGTTAATATTTTTATTTTAAATCTATTTTCATATTGGCCATCGCAAATTCAGAAAAATCCAATTCGAGTCACGTGTTCCTTCACGAGTATAATCTCGAATCGGGCCTAAAAATTTTTAATTTGAGTCAACTTATTTTTAATTTTCACTTTTTATGAGTTGTGACATTGTCTTCTAATATTTTAAATTTTCATCTTGGCTCAATTATACCCAGAATGACTCAATTTTGCAAAAGGGCTTTAATTAAATTATGCATTATTTTCAGTGGCAAGAAATGAGCTTAAATTTGACATGTGGTAAATTTTGGTGTGTCAAAAATTGTGAGGAGATTTGGACTTAAAGAAATATATTTTTTCATGGACTGAATTGTAAATACTTAAAATTCAAGGACTAGAGTGCAAATACCTAACTCTTGAAGGATTATTTTACAAATAACAAAAAGAAGAGTTAGTGGATAAATTAGAATAGAGAAGGGAAGATGGAGAAGAGGAGATGAAGAAGAGAAGTTGGAGAAGAATAGATGGAGAAAATAAGATAAGAATAGAGAAGGGAAGATAGAGATGAAGAAGAGTTAGTAGAGAAATTAGAATGGAAGATAAGAATAGAGAAGGGAAAATGGAGATGAAGAAGCGTTAGTAGAGAAATTAGAATGGGAGATAAATATGGAGAAGGGAAGATGAAGATGAAGAAGAGTTAGTGGAGAGATTAGAATGTGAGATAGAGATGGAGAATGGAAGATGAAAATGAAGAAGAGTTAGTGGAGAAATTAGAATGGGAGATAGATGAGTAGATTATAAAAGGAGGAAGAAGTGAGCTTGAGAGAGAAAAAATTTTTGGAGAGAAAATTTTGGATGTTTGAGAGAGTTTTGAGAGATTGAAGAAAAATTTGAGAGAAAGAAAATACCAAAAGAGAGAGAATTTTGAAGATGATGGGAGTTTAAAGCTAGGGGTTATCATCACAAATTCCTTCATCGATCAATATAAATCAAGAGTTCATCCTCGTCAACGAGCAAGCAAATTCGAGCTAAGTGTTTTTATTTATTCATTTATTTATGGTTTTACTCGCAAATTAGCACAAATTGTATACACTTTCTCCATCTCCCATTTTTTCCCATATTTTATGTCATGAGAAGGATATCTCTATGTCAACAGCAAAAATCTCGTAGAGATGCAAAAATCGGCCCAGACAAGCTCCTAAGCTGTCCACCGATTTCTCAACTGATCAGTAACTAAAAGTCCCTCTTAATTCAAAAGAAACTCTCTATATTAGGAACATAGAAAGCAAAAATCAATTATAGAAATCCCTCCCAAAAAAATGGGAGATAAGTACTCTTTCCACTCTTCTGGTTTTAGGTGTTGATTAGCACATATTTTGTATACTGACGCTTCATTCTATTTTATGTTAGGAAGCCGCAGCTCTACATCAATGGTCAACCCTATAGAAGCACAAAATCAGCTTGGAGGAGTCCTCAAGTGCGCACAAATTTCAAATTGTTGAATCAATTCGTTGTATTTCATTTTAAAGAATTCATACCCTAGAATGTAGAGGACAAAGTCCATCCGCAATTTAAATACCTGCACCATAAATCCCAAAGGGAAGAGCCAAGCTAATGCTTAGCCTCCCATTGGAGGTTTTTACTTACAGTAGTTAAATACCTGCAACTTAAATACATGAACCTTAAATCCCAAAGAGAAGAGCCAAGCCAATGCTTAGCCTCCCATTGGAGGTTTTTACTTACAGTAGTTAAATACCTGCAACTTAAATACCTGTACCTTAAATCCCAAAGGGACGAGCCAAGCTAATGCTTAGCCTCCCATTGGAGGTTTTTACTTACAGTAGTTAAATACCTGCAACTTAAATACGTGTACCTTAAATCCCAAAGGGAAGAGCCAAGCCAATGATTAGCCTCCCATTGGAGGTTTTTACTTACAGTAGTTAAATACCTGCAACTTAAATACCTGTACCTTAAATCCCAAAGGGAAGAGCCAAGCCAATGCTTAGCCTCCCATTTGAGGTTTTTACTTACAGTAGTTTAAATACTTCCAACTTAAATACCTATACCTTAAATCCCAAATGGAAGAGCCAAGCCAATGCTAGGCCTCCCATTTGAGGTGTTTATTCACTGTCATGTACTTCCTATAATTTAATTTTTGAATCATGAGACCCAAAAGATGAGTAGGTCGTAATACTGCACAGAAGTCGTTAACATACTCCCTCTTTCGGCTTCAGGGAATCTTTAACACTTAAAAAAATATAACAAATAAAAATATATACCATCTATGCATCCTATTTAAAAAGTGAAAACACAAAAGAGAATACCCTACTAGAGCCTTAGGAATAAACCAAGCCTGAGTTGCCGAATTAGGATATCCATGAAATTAAGGTACCGAAAGGGCATTAGTTTTAATTAACTAGTGTAACCAAGTCCCCGAGCTCATAATCTCTGGTTCGCATGAATAAATTAGTTCTCCCGCTAATTTCTTTAGGTTTCTAATCGACCTACCAAGAACGATTAGTGGCGACTCCAAATTTCAAAATCATTTAAACTAAAACCAAAGTTGCGATTCGGTAAGGCTTGGGAGGGTCCGCGTTAGGTTAGTCAAATCTAATTAACCTAATAATCCGTTAACCCCTTTTGAAGATAAAATTTTTTAGAGAGTCGCGATAGCCTTTACAAGCCTTTCCACTTTTTCCCTAAAAATGTGACTAAGACACTTATGCCACAATGCATAAGATTGTTCTTTAGTTGGAGTTTTTTTGGAGACAACCATTTCGGTTGTATAAGTTACGTATATATCATTGAGAGTCAAACACAATTTGTACAATCCATTAGATATGTTACAGTACCTAACCATATTTGAATTAAGAAATATAGAAACCACACTGTTTTTTATTTCAAAAGAGTAACCATAGATGTCTAAACATGATACGAAAACTAAGTTGTCTAAATGAAAATAAATATGAAGTATTTCTTAACATCAAATTGAAACTAGACTCTAGAATTAAAATGACATCTCGCACGAATTCAACGTCAACCTTATTGTTATATCCCATTATGAGCTTTGATTCATCCTGATTTGGCTTCCTCGGATTTATGAACCCTTGTATAGTGAATGTAACGTGATTAGTTACACTGCTATCTAGTCACCAGAACTAAATAAGGCTTCGAATAGATTTGATTCATAAATTAGTGCCAAAGAACCGTTACCTGTGTATATTGACACTTGATTTTTAGTCAATTTTATTTTTAAAAAATTCATAAAAACTTATAAAAATAAAAAATCAACTTTCAAAACCTTGGCCAAGCCTAAGGAATCATTTTTGACCAAAAAATGATTTTTCATTTTTTTTTTGTATTTTTCGATTTTTTATTTTCGTAACTTCATAGAAAATCAAGAAAAAATAAAAACAAAATTAAAAGAATTAACTTTGCGTCCCCCATATTTGCGCTAGTTAGCCTTTATAGTACCAAATCATGATCTTGGTCTTTTGTCAAATCGCAATGTATGCACTCTTACGGTTTTGATCCTTTACCAAATCACAATCTATACGCTCATGTTATCTTGGTCCCTCTTACCAAATTATGATGTACGCATTGTCATGATTTTGGTCTTTTGTCAAATTGCAATGTATGCGCTCTTGCGATCTTTTTCCTTTACCAAATCACAATGTATACACTCTTATGATCTTAGTCCCTCTTACCAAATTGTGATGTATACGCTCTCATAATCTTGGTTGTTTGTCAAATCGCAATGTATGCACTCCTGCGATCTTGATCCTTTACCAAATCATAATGATATGCTCTTATGATTTTAGTTTTATTTTTTCAAATTGCAATGTATATACTCTTGCATCTTGGTCCCTTTTTTTATTCACAATGTATACGGTCTTGTGATTTCGAAAAACATATTTCAACTCTACATATACCTTGCACTGTCCTGCATCAGAGGGAAATCTCTGGTAATGGATAAGGCTCTAGTACCTTGAAATCCTCACAACCACAAGAAGAAACTTGAAAATCAAGGGAATCAACAGTATTATGATGTGCCTGGTAAAACATGTATATCATATGTAATTCATGTGCGGGTTTCTCTAATCCATTTCTTTAGAGCGGAGAAGTATTAGCACGTGTTATTTATAGTTATGCATATCATGCATCACTTCATCTGCATAGAAAATGAGATTACAACTCCACCAAAAAATTCATTCATCATTTGCATTGTCAAAATTTAGGTTCAATTTGGTCTTTGAGCGAAACCTCTATGGGCCTTTACTCAAAGAAAAGCAATTGTTGACACATAAATTTTGACTGATCTTTTTAATCATTTTTCATAAAAAAAAATATAACTAATTTTAGTTCTTGTCAAAAATAATTAAATCATTTTTCATATTTATTCACGCATCTCATTTTGATTGTGGTGGAAAATATGAACTTAAATCGGCGGGCGATTGGATTAAGCATGGGGTAAATGTGTTGAAAATTTTATGAAGACTTGGATTTAAAGAAATATTTTATCATGGACTAAATTACAAATACTTAAGACTTTAAATACTAGAATATAAATATTTAAAACTTGAGAGAATATTTTGCAAATAACTAAAAATGTGAGTTAATAGAGAAACTAGAAAGGAAGGTGGAGAAAGGATGACGGAGAAAGAAAGATAGATGAGGAAGGTAGAAAAAGGAAAATAGAAAAAGAAAGATAGAGAAGAGAAGGTAGAGAAAGGGAGATGAATAGAGAGAAGGATTGATAGAGATAGAGAAGGGAGATAGAAGAGAAGACTATAAAAGGAGGAAGAAAGAATGCTTTGGGAGAGGACTAGAAAAAATGTGACATCCTGAAATTCGACCCATTCTTGGATATTTGTAATAGAATGGATATATATTTTATTGATGCACTGTAGTTAAATCTCACTCGGAACTAATCATTTCGAGATGACTAACCAAAGGGGAATGACTAGCTAGGAATTTAAGTACGTGAATCTAATTGCAGGTTGATACGCGTAGCTCTTAAAAACCACTCGTTAGTCTAAGTACTTACTAGAGTCGCAATCATATGAATGTGGCCACAAATCAGATTCTGAGCTTAGATAATCGAGTTTTTAGGAATATCGCAATTGAAATTGGACATCGCCCTGAAAAGCTTAAAAATTAGCCGATTGATTTTCGGAGTGCCGAGAAAAAAGGCAAAATATCGAAAGTGACCATTTTACCCCCGGCTTGACCTAAACTATATGGCTAGAGAATATTAGTAATTTTAGAGAAGCTAGAAAAATTTTACGATGAAATCCCATGTTATTTTTTTATCACGGTTGAGCCTCGATTAGTCCCGATTGTGCCCGATCAGTCTCAAAATGGCACGAATTTCAAGAAATGTCTCATCAACCATTGTCATCATATCAATCGCATCAATCGACCATCGATTGCTGTCAGTCAAACCTTCTGACTGGTCAACCGATGAATAGTACCCACCAAAAATTGAAGATATTTTTCTCTCTCTCTGTTCAATTATTAGCAGATCACACTCTCTATGCCCAGAAAATTTCGTGGCCCTCCCTCTCTCTTGGTTTTTGGCCGCCGGAAAACTACCACTCGTTGTGCCACTCATTCACTGCCTAAACGTCGTCATTTTGAGACTCCCTTTTAACCTCATCTTCACCTATCTCTCTAAAAGTTCTCCACCAAAAATCAACTCAAGATGAGCCCTGGAACCCCCTCAAACAAAGCTAAAACCGGACCCTGCACAAGCTGAATTCCAACTTTCTGCCACCAACAGAACTTCGACCGTTGGATCATCGCAATTTTTGGGTATGTTGTAGTTCAATGTCTTGTGTCTCTATTCCAAATTGAATCACATCGATCGGAGGTCGTTTGGCCGTCCAAATCTGCTTCGCCATTTCGGTCGACGAACTAGTCTTTTGTTACCCAAATTTCATATAGGGCTCATATTGAAATATGTTGACCCCAGCGACCCATAGAGCTCATTTTCATATGAAAATATTGATTTTCAGCTTGTGAACCATTCCGTTCAACCTTTGAACAGCCTTGGTTTCCTTGGGTTTTGCCGGATTCCGCGCCGTTGCTGGGCCGTTCGTCGTTCCATCGCCCATCTAGCTTCAAACTAGCCCCGTCGAGGTAAGCCGACCCTCTAAACCTTGAGTAGGATGTTAGATAATTCTTGGATAGACTCTAGGGTGCGATCCGAGGTAGATCGGTACAGAAAAATTGCCGGAATTGGCTGGCGTATTTGAGCAAATCGATTCTGTGGCGAGGCTGTGATATATTATTTGGGCTAGGTATGTTTCTGTCTTGGCTGGATATAAGCTGTTGGTGATGGTTGATGTGGGTCCCGCGAGGTTCGGGTACCGAAAAATGGATTTTCAGGATATTTAGTGCAAAAACGGGCCAAATAGTGTTATGAAATTACTGTTCATGACACCATGAGTACTGTTCACGAGCCTAGAATACTGTTCACTTGCTGTTTCTTCACATTTATGGTCAATTATTGAGATATCGTGGGCCTAAGATGCATATTTTAGTGCAAAACGAGCACGGACCTGATGCGAGTTGTCTAGAGAGCTGAGACTGGAATTTGAGCATGGAATGTGCACGCATTTGCATTGTTAATATCTATGTAGATATGGATTATTAGCGTGCCTGATTATTTCGATGATGAGCTATTTCTCGTTTGCCCTTATTTCTATTACCGTGACCCGAGCATCTAAAAGAGCATGTTAGAGTTGAATCCGAGGGTGTGTAATATCCTGAGCAAGATTAGGAGTGAGCTTACTGAGATGTGTTCTCATGATGATTTCCCCCACCTTTCAGTCCCTAGAATATAAGCATGGCAGGGATACCATATGATTTGATGTCCATGTGGCGGAGTACCCAGTTGGCAAGGACAATTGATGGTGAATCGATGGTTACTGAGGAACGTGGTCGCCTTGGGTTAGTTGCTGTTGTTAATATTTGTAAAACTGATATTGATGTATAATATAGAGTTGAGAATGTGTAATATATGAGGTATTATGGTTGGTTAGTCCTTGCTCATTCATTGTCAGGGGTAAGGTATCGCTTACGCTAGCGTCTACTTGGATGTTAAGGTTTTAAGGTCGGCGACAGTCTTGGGACGTCGCATATATCGATCGTCGTTGTGCAGATGTCGCACGCTCTTAAAGGTTCGGGGCGTGACAAAAAAAAATCCAAAGAGAACTAAATTAGAGCATATTTTTAGAAGAGAGTATTGGAGAGTGAAAGTTTGAAAGCTCGGTACCATCATCGCCAACTTCTCCTTCATCGACACAAAACTGCATCCATCCCTATCGTTGAAGTTGTGATCTGAGATCCTAATCAACAACGTAATATGAGGTTTGAGTTTGATAGTCAAATCCGCCAAATTATGTAACAATTCTAATATTGAGAATATAAAAAAAATCATTGTCTAAATTGATTGATTTGAATCCCGATTAAATCTTGTTAGATATATCATTTCATTAACATGCTTAAAAATTACATCTTTTAAAAATTCATATCATGTAGATAATTGCATGGGTGATCTATCTTGTAAATATTTATGTTGAAACACATTTTTTTATTACATTTCAAAAATGAAAATTCATGTTTAAAAAAAAATCATTCACGGCATGCATTGCATATAGTTTAGTTCTTCACATTGTCATAAAAAATGAAAAATTTGCACCTTTAAACTGCAAGTGAAAATTCATCGTAAGTGTCAAATTAAACATTTTTTGTGAAATTAGTATCGAAAGGGTATTAATTGAAAAATTAATGTAACCAAATCCCCGAACTCATTGATCTTTGGTTCGTAAGAATAAAGTATACGTTCCTATATTTTATTTAGGTGTCTAATCAATCTACCCAAAATGATTAGTGGTAACTCCAAAAATTAAAATCTTTTGTCTAATGATCACTGTTGACACATGGTTTTTAATCATCTTTTCGCTTTTAAAATTAATAAAAAAAATTATAAAAATTCATAAAATTAAAAAATTAACTTTGGCGACCTTGGCTATGCCTAGGGAACCAATTTTGACCAAAAAATAATTTTTCATATTTTCAATATTCTTCGGTATTTTTGAAAATTCATAAAAATTCAAAAAATTAAAAACAAATCAACATTGGGGACCTTGGACAAGCCTAGAGAACCAATTTTGAACAAAAGATGATTTTTCATATTTTTTGTATTTTTTTATATTTTTTTAGAAATTAGGAAATATTTAATAAATAATAACATTTGAGGCCACAAAAATACATAAAAATAGTCAATATTTTTCTTTTAAATCCCTTTTCATGTTGGCCATCATAAATTTAAAAAATCCAATTCAGGATCGTGTATTCTTTCACAAGCATAATCTCGAATTGGGCCTAAAAAGTCAATTTATTTTCATTTTTTACTTTAAGGAGTTGCAACATTGTTCTCTAATATTCTAAATTTTCATCTTAGCCCAATTATACCCAAAATGACTTAATTTTGCAAAAGTGCTTTAATTAAATTTTGCATTATTTTCAGCAGCAAGAAATGAAGTCAAATTTGACATGAAGTGAATTTAGACTAAGTATAGGGGAGAGCCAAGCCAAGACCGGGCCATCCATTGGAGGTCTTTATTTACTGTCATTGACTTCTTACCCGTTTAATTTTTGAGTCACCAGACCCCAAAGTGAGTAGACTGCAACACTGCATAAAAGTCGTTAACACACTCCCTCTTTCGGCTTCAGGGAATTTTTAACACTTTGAAAATAAAAAAAAAATACCACCCATGCATCCTATCTAAAAAGTGAAAATACAAAAAAGAGAACACCCCACTAGAGTCTTAGGAATAAACCGAGCTTGAGTTGCCAAATTAGGATATCCATGAAATTAAGGTACCGAAAGGGCATTAGTTTTAATTAACTAGTGTAACCAAGTCCCCGAACTCATAATCTCTAGTTCGTAGAAGTAATTTAGTCCTCCCGCTAATTTACTTAGGTATCTAATCAACCTACCAAAAATGATTAGTGGCAACTCCAAATTTTAAAACCATTTGAACAAAAACCAAAGTTGCGATTCGGTAGGACTTGGGAGGGTCCATTTAAGGTTAATTCATCTAATAAACCTAATAATCTGTTAACCCGATCGAAAAAAAAAAATTTCAAGTCGCGACAGCTTGGCGACTCCGCTGGGGAAGTCTTCTTAATTTTTGAAAATTTAAGAACTTAGAGGACTTAGGCCAGAAAATTTCATGAAAGTTCATTTGGTCTGAATTGATTGGATTCCAACCTTTAGGTGTTAAATGGTCTTGCATATGGGAGTTATAAGGGGTGGAGTGTTTGACTAATTCTTTATTTTGCATATTGGTGTTGGAATTGTTTGTTTAATTTCGCACATTTTTGAAGCAGTGTTTGCATTTAATTGTTGTACATGTTTAATCGCTTTAGCACTACATCACACACGTCCCGTGGCCAGACCTGGGCCACTAGTTTTAGAATGATATTGTGATTTGGTTCTAGCGTTCGGCGTGAGATCACGTCGAAAGTTAGTCCAGATTCAATCCCGAACCTCCTTTTAAAAATGAGTTTTAAAAGTTATGCCTCAGGCTTGGTAAGATTACCAAAGCGGTGGTTTTAATTTTTAGCTCGAGCAGCCGAAGCGGGAAGGCCCGGCTAATCCTGATTACGTCGTGGGGGCACGGCTAATCTTGATTATGTGCACCAGATTGTCGCCTTACCGTAAGTCTTTCGCTTCAATTTGTCAGACTTTAAAGTAGATAGGCTAAGATTTAAACTCACGATTCATGTGTATGTCTATGTGACCTACATGGTATTTTTCACTGTGAAAGTAAGTTTTCTAACTTCATCTTGTATTTATTTCGATCGGTCCATGTTAGGTGTCGGTAAAATTTTGAACTTAATTTCATGGTCATTTTTTTCAAAAGAAAATAAAAAATCAAATTGGTATCTCATTTCAAAAAAATGAATGTGGAAAAATCCCTTAAGGGAATTTTGTTGATCAATGAAAGATTTTGTCACATTTGTTTCTTAATACTTCAATGGACCCAAGATTTTCTCAACAAATTTACCTTGAAAATTCATTCTGATAAAAAAGGAAATTTTTTCAAGAAATTTGGTAAAATATCAAAGGAATTTGTCACATTTTTTTCCAAAGTTATAAAATCTGCAAGAAAATTTTTTCTGAATAAATTCGCCCATGTTTTTCTAAGAAAATTTTCTCATAAAATTGAAAAACAAAATTGGACTAATCTAGGTGTCATGGACCGACCTCTTTTGGATCACATACTAATTATTTCCTTTACTCTTGCAATTTAAATTATAGGTACCCCGTGCAGGAGAAAAATTGGGCTTGTCGGTGATAACAAACCATGAATAATCTTGAATAATACAAAACGACGGAAAAATGCCGATGCTTTAACCGTTAATCCTGTGGGCAAGCAAAGAGATTGATCCTCCTAGAGACAGGATCATGTCAACCGATGAACATGTGTACGTATAGGCCATGTATGTTGATTGGGGTGGTAAATGTATCCAAATCAGGAATGGGGGCATTTTCAATGTATTTGGAGGTCCCTGTATTTTGAAAAGCATACATTTTGTAATCAGAATCCGTGAGGCAAGTATGATTGATCCGACCTTACAACCTTTCTGATTAAATCAACCAAAGATCGGCCTTAAAACTTCCTCGGATTCGAACCACGTGGAGGTCTTTGTGGGATTGATGTTTTATTAATAAGCATGACCCACAAGCGTTCCTCCCAATATTACAGTCGACCGACACCAATAAATAGACGCCGAAAGAGACTAAGCACGATTGAAGTGGGGCACGCAATGGGTGGCTGGATTTATTAATTGGCACGCTGACCGAGTAGTCGTATCTATAATAATTCACGCAACTAGCTCACAAAACTCAAGGTGGCTAGTGGGGGCCACCACCGAATGCGTCTTTAATGTTCTTGATATCATCGTCTACCGTAGCTAACAAGAACATCAAGGAGAACATCAAACCTCAGCATTTCTAGTACCTTAAGTCTTCATGCTATGTGAAAAGGAAGGCATGGCAGAAAAATAAGAACACAAACATGGGAAACATTTCTCTTATTCCATTCATCAAGGAGTATTACAACAGCTTACTGGGGAAGAAAAGTAAAGCCAAACTGAGCCTTAATAAACATTATGAAAGAGTTCAACTGGCTTTCCATGAAATTAATGTTATGCCTACATTGAGCAACCTGGGATTCGAGATCTGGAAGCTTGAAGAACAGGCGTGTGCATTTTTCCTTGTGCCTGGCTGCATTAATCTCATGGTGTTCAACGGCGAGTTTCAAATTGTCGATCAAGTCCATCTCGAAAGCTATATCAGCCGTTAGATCGTCAAGCCTCTCCTCCAGCCACTTACATCTGAACTTCATCACGATGTCACTCGGATCATGCTCAAAGTATGTCTAGTTTAAAGCTAGGCGCTCCACCAGCTTCTCTCTCTCGTGAACCAACAGCGAGACCCGCTCTTCAGCAGATTTGACGGTCTTCTTGTATCGAGCAACCGAGCATTCTGCAAACTCTAGGCACTCAGATCGATCTTGGTAGCGGGCCTTCACGACGCGGGCTAAGGTGACCGTCTCTTGGGTATTTCGGTGTGCCTCTAGAAAGTTGATGAAGACGTATGGGAACACCCTATATTCCCTCTCCAAATTGGTGCTTTCAACTGAAGAAGCATTTATCTCCCTAAACAAACCGAGAATCTCAGCTTCGACACCTGGATGATGGGCTACGTAGATATAGCCTCGGCCAAGAAGACGATAAAGCCTCTCCCATTTGAACATAACGTCGGCTGGGAAGATGTGGGTAGGGAGATTGGCCATTATCGAGGAGAGAGTCAGGATAGACGATTAGAATGCGAAGATGGTAATCTGTTTTGAATTAAATATTGATTTCACAGTAGCAATATCTATCGGTCAGATTTTCCTACCGGCCATTCCTTTCCGGTGTCGTCCTTGTCAGCTCGAATCCCCTATCGGTTTGCTATCTCGAGCCAAGCAAATTTGATATCTTTGCAGAAAAAGTTTGAGGTGATACCACCGCTTTAGAAAGGAAGAGAAAAAGGACGATGTAGGTGGGAGACAAAGAAAATTTGCAGCGGAAAAGAAGATGAGATCCGTCTTTATGGGAGAACGCACCGGCAAAATCAACAGTGAAGATAAGCGAGAGATATGACGACGGGGACCCCTACCATGAAAAGACGAAAGAAAGGAAACCGTGCAGGAGACACGGTAAAGAGGTTGAAAAAGACAGAATCCCCGGGGTGAGCAATACAATTTCTAAACCCACGCGTAAATTTTAAAAAGAGCCATTCTTCTAATAATCTTCATCCAAAACACTGAAAAGAGTTTCAAAGCATACACAGTCGCTCAGAAAAATTTAGAGATAGTGAAAATACCAGAAGTGAGCGGCAAACCTTGAGAAATCATTACCCAAATCGAAGATGTCTCAACCCAATAATCTCGAGAGCTATCGTTACTTGCTGAATATGGGAAAGGAAGAGTTCGAAGCCATGTTTGGGATCCAACCCATGGAGCCTGGCCCTTCCGCCGACGACGTCCAAGATCTCAGTAAAGATAAGGACAACAACAGTGAGGTTCAAAGGAAGTGTTACCGTCGTCATACTGAGGAGCAAGTACAAAGGCTTGAGGATTTTTTCAGAACGTGTCCTATGCCAAACAGCAAACAGAAAATGGAACTGAGTCAAGAGCTAGAACTTGAACCTTCGCAAATCAAGTTCTGGTTTCAAAATAGGCGAACCCGAATGAAGACTCGTCATGAGCACAACGAAGCCGAGTCTCTAAGAGCTGAAAATGAAAACCTCCGAGCGGAAAACATGATGTATAAAGAGGCTTTTGACTCCGCCACCTGCCCCAACTGCAATAACCTCCTCACCCTCGATGAAATGCATTATCTGAGGATCGAAAATACATGTTTAAGAGGTGAGTTAGACCAGTTTATGATAGGATCAAGTTCTGTTGGGGGAAAGCATGAAAAGACCGAGCCTATGGGGTCAGCATTGATGCCTCCCGAGGAAGGGGAGAGGTATCACCACCAGGCAAGTGGCATTGACGACAAACTCACCACCATGATCAACCAGTTCAATGTTGATGAAGCACTAGGACTGTAATATGCACACGGAGTCTGTATTTCGAAGCTGGGATCACGGGTCCTTCAACATGGCCGATGCATACCTGATCTAGAATGAAGCCAGCTGATCATGGGAGAGCCTGCAGAGGGAGCGAAATCTATCCTAAACGAATGCATATTGCTTTATTTCCTTGCATTAGATGTTTTCTACTTTTATTGATGTCCGAAATGAACGCACAAGCAGGAAGTAGTAACTTTTCATTCCCCTATTAAATGCTCGGAGCCTTTACTTCACCAAACTCGGGATAACATTAATTGCGAGTAAAAACCCGCGTAGGCTCAAAGGGTAAACCCGTATCGTTTCAATTTACCATCAATTGCTCCAGTTTTGAATTGGAACCCTGTTATTTTCAGGAATTTGCAACCCGACCCAATAATACAGTTGTACCCAAATGCGAAATTCCCTGGTTGAACAAAATTAAGGGCAAATTGATTTGTGGACATCACCTCTAGATGGATGACTTCAAACAAGAAAGAAGCGAACAAAAGCCCGAGCAATCTCAAAGATCGATAATCTTGTATCGTTCTAATTTTTCCATTATCGTCTCGAGTCCTGAATTACCTTTATTTTTAACATGGATTTTAAATGGCCTTGAAAAAAACTGAGACGTGGAATTGCCCAATGCAAAGTAGCAAGACCACGCCATCTCAACGGTTAACTCTTAAAAGAAAGCCTCCATGGAAGCCTACAGTCCAATCGGCCTAATGGCATGGGGAATGACAGCGGTCCGAATTATCCCGGGTTCGATCCCCAAGGGTGGGGAATGTTGTAAGTATTGTAAATAAATAAAACGACTTTTTGCGCATTTCTTTTTGCATAAAGAAACAGGAATACTCGACGAGCAATACCAAGGTCAGTATTTTGTCACGATCTTAACCTAATGTTGAAGTGTCCAGCGAAAGCCAAAGGAAACCCAATCCAGCGAAGCTAATAAAGGGGTCATGCAAAACATTCAAGATGAAGGGTAAATCAGTATCGTTTCCAATTCATCTCTTCCAATACCGGCTAACATATCTCCTTTTCTTTTGACAGGAAATGTTAATACTAACATTTAATATGTCGAAGAAGATAGCCTCAAGGGGCAAAATTATAATCATCTAGGGCAAACTCAGATACGGGTCATTCCTCGACTTAAGGAGTAGACTCCCAATTTGTTCGATCTGCCCGCATATCCAGGGGCAATTCAAATTCACCCATTTTCTTCCATGCTTGCATTTTTGGTAACACGTGTGAGGCTGAAAACTGCTACATCTGCATTGTGTTTATACATGCCACAATTCATGTCTGACTATTCTGCATGTTTAATTTTACCAATCTTGGCATGATACTTCGAATGTGTAGAATGGGGCATGACAGGATGACAAAAGGCAAACCATTCCCACACACGTCCTACATTTTAATCCACAGTGAGTCGAGTGCTGAATATGTTCCGCATTCCCCAAGACAATGGGTTTTCTCGCAAAAGGTATGATAGCCAAAAGGAAAGAGGCATTCATTTTTCTATCCTAAATACTACAGGTGATCATTGACAACCCATTTAGGCGGTGATTTTATTTCATAACCCCTGTCAAGAACCACCTCACATCGGGGCTAAGTGGAGATAGTCCCAACCAATAGCACAAGGTAAATGGTTAGAAATTTTCTTGCTCGGACTAACATTAATTTTCAAGTGCTGCTTTGCTTTCAACCTCACACGGTAATTCAAGTGCCTTAGGACGACAAAAAGCATTCGTTTCTGTGACAGTCTGAAAATTCGACCCGATTATCGGAAATTCTAAATGAATAGAAATACTTCGTTAATACACTCTGATCGACGCTCACTCAGGATTAGCTACCCTGAGATGACTAACCGAAGGGGAAGGGCTATCTGGGAAGAATTTTCCAAACAGCCGCCCGTTGGTCTGAGACAGAGACAGAGTCGTTATTTAATGAAATTGACCACGAAATGAAATCCGACGATGGACAATCGAATTAGCAAGATAAACACAATTAAGAACTGAAATCAATTTCTGAATTGTCGCCAGAAGGGCAGACAGCCGGTGAATGTCGAGAAGCAAGACGTGATTGGAAAATTACCGAAATGCCCCCGGTAAATGCTCAGTCCTTAGGATTAGTTGAATTAGGATTTTTGAGAGTAGATTTGATCAATCGAAATCAAATCCTGTCTGATTTTTGTTCGCGCTCGGGACCCGATCGGTGCATTTAGCACGCAAATCGAGGCAAGTCAAATCAGTTGTCAAATCAATCGATGTCTTGTCAATCCATCAATCAAATCCATCGGTCAATCATGGCACAAGTTCCCATGCAAATCCATCAAGTCAAATCCAAGTACAATCAAGAGTACATGTCATGTCCTAGTCACTATTTACCTCACCTAACCCCATTATCTCTTCTCTTTGATTTTCACCAAAACCATATCACCTTCTCTCTCTCCTCCTCACCCCTCATTTTCGGCCACTCCCACACTTCCCTCTCTCTCCCGAAAGCTCTCTCCCTCTCCTCTTTTCCTTCTTCGTTCGGCCGCCGAGGAGCCCCTCCGCCCGTGCCGTCGTTCCGCCGCCCTTGCCGTCGCCGTCGGCCATCCCTCATCTTGGTAAGTCCCTCAACCCTCCTCCCTCTCATTTTCGTGGAAGGACCGCCCCTTATGGACGCCCAAACAGCCCCCTTTTCTTCGTCGTTCCGCTCGTCGTCTTGTTTCAACTTGGAACCCGGCCTTGCCCCCTTTGTTCCCTTCGGTTCCTCACCTTTCTCAGCTTGTTTGTTGGTCGCTCTAGGATCCTTAGAGGCCACGGAACAGCCGAGATCAGCCCCCGTTGTCGCCGTCCTTTCCCATCGGCCGTTGAACCCCACGGGCCACCGATGTCCTTTTCGTCGTTGCCGCTCGTTCCTTCCCATTTTCGGTAAGCTCCGCTACTAATTCTAGCCTAGGTTAGTAGTATATGCATGTAGGATGATATGTTAGAGGCTGGTTAGGCTTGATGTGGGGTTAAAATGTGATTAAGGCCAAGATTATCTTAGGCTAACTTGTTGGAAACTTGATTGGGTTGAATATATGGGCTGTGAATTCATAGAATGGACCCTAGAATGTGGTTAAGGGCTGCAAATGGGTGGACTTAGGCGTGAAAGGGTAGGCCGAAACATGGAAATAGGCTTAGGGGCTTTTATTTCAAGTAATTGGGCCAAAACTAGACTAATTGGGCCTAATCCAACTAATGGGCCACAAATGGACAAAAATCCACTTAAATTGGGCCTAATTTATGTCCATGAACATTAAAGTGTGAAACCTAAAAGTGTATATGGGCTTGGGTTATCAAGTTGGGCTTAAAATAATGGAAATGGGCTTAAATAGTCAATCTTTAAAAACGGGCTTGGGCCTCACACGAAATTAATAAAATAATGGGCCCAAAATATATAATTTAATTTAAGAACTAGATAATGTGCCTCAAATCTTGAAGTGGGCCTTAGGCCCAGTTGAACCCAACTTGCTCAATTAGACCTGTTCTTAGGCTAGACCTTGAATTTTGTGAGTTCAATTGGGGAACCGCCTGTGAAGGGCACTAGTATGACAGGATCGCGAGTAAGATGTTAAGGCGAGCCTAGATGATCGAGGATCCGAGTATATAGCCCAAATTCTATGAACGTATGGCACGATGAACATGAAATTTATTAGACGATCAGTAGATGTACTCTGTTCCTATACTTGTGTACTTTGGCATGCATGCTCTACGATTGAAGTACTGATGCAATCATTTGGGCCCCGCATACATTCAGAGCATTGCATGAGTCACCGGAGATGTGACATGAGAATGTGCCCAAGAAGGGGAAATGGAGAGAAAAGGGAGACCAACGTAAGGCGTCAGAAACGCAGTGTGGTAGTTGCCGTGTGGCACCGAGATTGAGCCCTGATGGGAATTGGAGTGATAGGCGGGCTGATCCGTGGGATCCGTGATGGCTGCTTGAGGCCTGCAGCATTGCATGACTTGATTGTTGATTGTTTGATATTGCCCGTCTGTATCGTATAACTCGTGTTATTATGTGGTTCGTGTTGATTACGATGGGTTATAGTATCTTGGGAGATCGAGAGTGGTTGGACTCTGAACCCTGAACCCTAGATACTGGTTAGGACCGACCCCACTTGTATATCCTATCCTACGCTAGGATTAGTGGTGAGCTTGCTGAGTCCTCGACTCACTGGTGGTGGTTACCTTCCTTTTTTTTCAGATCCTGGACGCCAGTGATGGTTGCACCCCCGATACTTTTTGAACTGTCGATTCAGATGGATACTCAGATCACCCTCCATTTTGATATGCACGCTACTCTATGGCATAGGCATGTGATGACTGTACTAGTAGATTAGGGTGGACCCTACCTAGTACCCCATAGGTTCGAGGCGTGGTTTAGAGAGGGCCTTCATGGCTTTGAGGGACCCCAGCGAGATTCCCCGATACCCATGGAGGAGGACCCATTTTGGCTGCAGCCTACTGAGTGTGGAGGCTAGGTGATCGACCCCGACCCACTGCAGGAGTTGCCGTCCCCTGGACGATCTGAGATTGATGGCCACGAGGAGGGCGATGCCATGGATACCGATGAGGAGGATCCAGAAGTAGACCCAATGGAAGATTCTGATGAGGAGCCAGAGGAGGACTGAGTTCCTGGCAGTGGTTTAGTGTTTTTGAGTTTGCATGAGCGTAGGTTGGTCTGTAGGTTGTGGCTTCTTTTTGGGGTCTGTACCTAACGCTTGATATGTATATAATGCTGTTTGTATTTACTCTGTCTATGCTACCCTCTGCTATGTATGCTTGTGTGTGTGGATAGGAGGCACGCTTCCGCAGGTTCGTAAGTTTACTGAGGACGCGTCGTCTGGTTGCGACGAAGAGGTTCATCCTGGGCCGTCGAACTTTGGAAACCAGGCGAGCGCGAGGTGTATCTCCCGCAGGGACGGGATGCTGCGTTCCCGATTGGGGATTCGGGGCGTGACAGTTTCTTCATCTAATCCACTTTTATCCTTTGCATTGTCCAATTGAACCTGCATATTCTTTTCTTAAAAACCCTATTGGTGATCATTGCTCATTCCAAGATGAAGATGGCGACAACTCAAACTAGAAGAACTCAAAAGAAGTGAGTCTACATAAAGTTCTCAAATCAACTCTTCAAGTGTGATAGTCTTCAAGAAAGAAAAGAAAACGAAAAAAAAGAGAGAAGAAGAAAGTCAATTTGGGGCATGAAAAAACAAAACGCCAATTAAAAGCAAGGCCAATGCCCATTCAAATCAATATTCATTTTTGAATGCTTTTCCAAACTCAGTGAAAACGTACCATATCCTTCGGTAAATCCCCAATGGGATTTGATTGCAAGAGAAAATTAGTTGAAGGAGTCAGATTGCAAAATATACGGATGAAGTTTACACCGTTCGGAAGCGACAATGGTACCAGCAGAAGTATACACCATCCTCAGACAACAATGGTGTTTTTTGAGGACTGTTCTAAAATGGCCGAAACTTGTGACAAAGATACGATAATCACCAATGTCAAACCCACCTCATATTCTTCTGGGCCAAAATAAGCCTTTCTTGATCCCCAATCGTAATCTACGTTACAACCCTTGAAAGTCTTTTCCAATTAAGGCGCTTGAATTAACGTAGAGTCGAAAGATTTTAAGCATCGCTCGAAAAGGTATGAGCAAGACTATTTCTCTCTCATTTTTGCAGGGTTCTTGACTTGTAAACCCGAAGCCGATGAAAGACTTTTCTGTCGATGGCCTTGACTCAAAAGAGTCCCCTTTGTTAACCCTTTGACCCAGCCTACATTACGGTCCTAATCAAGACCTCCAAATCGGCTTGATCATACCAATTGCGAGATTACTCAAACCCTTGTTGAATGCGATGATGGTAAGATCGAGTAATTTCTCTTCAATCTTGCAGTCACGATAAATAGCCTTGCTCGAGAGTGAGAGAAAGCCATTTTGGATTGAAATTCCCCATTCAGATCACATTTAATGTATTCATACCTTGATAACTTCATTGAACAGAATTGGTAATGCTAACTGGATAGAATAGTTTTGCATGATCCACATTTTGATTGATTACATCATGAGTTATTACACAGACTGCTTCTAATTATTACAAACTCAGCTAAATAGTTTTGCATGAACCAATGAACTCATTGATGATAATGCTTGCACATGTTACCTCTGACATTACCTAACAGGTAACAAGTCCCTGATGTTCGAGTTACCTTCCTAGGTCTCGAGTTTATTTGGCGATCATTGAATGAACAACCCTAGTTGTCAAGAAATCACTAGGCAGTTTTCCAAATCATCAAGTAAGTATATATTTAACCTGAGCCTTTAAGAGAATAAATTCTGACGATTGATAAGGTACTCGAATCCAGCGTGGCACATACAGGATTCCCGGTCTTCCCATATCCTAGAATGGCACCCTTCGGGATAAGATAAATCGAGTTTAAGCTTCTGTAGGATTCCTGGTCTTCCCAGATCCCAGCAATCCACCCTTCATGATAAATTAAATTGGGTTTGAGCTTCTGCAGAATTCCTAATCCCCCGAGATCCCAGAATGGCACCATTCATGATAAATTAAATCGGGTTTGAGCTTCTGCAGGATTCCTGGTCCCCCCAAATCTCAGAATGGCACCCTTCAAAGCCCTTCTTACAAGCAACCCTAAGTCCTTTCTACAAGCACCAAAAGTCCTTTCTACAGGCACCCAAAGTCCTTTCTACAGGCACACCCAAGTCCTTTCTACAGGCAAACCAAAGCCCTTTCTACAGGCAAACCAAAGTCCTTTCTACAGGAAAACCAAAGTTCTTTCTACAGGCACTCAAAGTCCTTTCTACATGCACCCAAAGCCCTTTCTACAAGCACCCAAAGCCCTTTCTACAAGCACCCAAAGTCCTTTCTACAGGCAACTAAAGTCCTTTCTACAGGCAACCTAAAGTCCTTTCTACAGGCAACCCAAAGTCCTTTCTACAGGCACCCAAAGTCTTTTCTACAAGCAAACCAAAGTCCTTTCTATAGGCAAACCAAAGCCCTTTCTACAGGCAACCCAAAATCCTTTCTACATGCATCCAAAGTCTTTTCTACAGGCACATGCCAAGTTCTTTCTAGAGGCACCCAAAGTCCTTTCTACAGGTACACAAAAGTCCTTCTTACAGGCACCCAAGTCCTTTCTATAGGCACCAAAAGTCCTTCTTACAAGCACCAAATTCCTTCCTATAGGCACCCAAAAGTCCTTCTTACAGGCACCAAAGTCCTTCTTACAAGCACCCAAAGTCCTTCCTACAAGCACACAAAATCCTTTTTATAGGCACTCAAAGTCCTTCCTACAGGCACATAAAAGTCCTTCTTACAGGCACATAAAGGTCCTTCTTACAGACATCTAAAGTCCTTTTTACAGGCACACAAAGGTCCTTTTTACAGGCATCCAAAGTCCTTCCTACAGGCACACAAAAGTTCTTCTTACAGGCACACCAAAGTCCTTTCTACAGGCACACAAAAGTCCTTCTTACAGGTACCAAGTCCTTTCTTCAGGCACGAAGTCCTTCTTACAGGCATTTCCATGGAGTGACTCACCATATGGGTCAAATCTCAATCCAATTTTAATCAGTAGAATCCTTTTGTTAAGAATCTACCATGGGTTGACCTACCAAAAGGGTCCAAGTTCAACCACCCTAAGATTTTCTCATAACGAATCCTTAGGTCTTCATTCCACTTTCGGTAGAGTATTCATGTTAGGCAGCAGCCATACGATGAGCAGGTAAGTTGCAGGTAAATTCCTTGCCTATCTATCTCTCCCTCACTTTATAGGAGCTTTCTCAAGCCCAGCCTGGATCAAAACTTACATAGAGAGGTATTAGAGATCAAATGTCATGACTTTTTTTATTTCATTGTGTTGAGTCAATTAGGATTCAGGTGTCATCTCGTCTTTGAAATGAACCTCTACTGAGCTTCTTTTCAAAGATGGGCAACTGTTGACACCTGGTTTTTAATCATCTTTTCGCTTTTAAAATTAATAAAAAAAATTTTATAAAAATTCATAAAATTAAAAAAATTAACTTTGGCGACCTTGGCTATGCCTAGGGAACCAATTTTGATCAAAAAATAATTTTTCATATTTTCAGTATTCTTCGGTATTTTTGAAAATTCATAAAAATTCAAAAAATTAAAAAAATCAACGTTGGGGACCTTGGACAAGCCTAGAGAACCAATTTTGAACAAAAGATGATTTTCATATTTTTTTGTATTTTTTTATATTTTTTAGAAATTAGGAAATATTTAATAAATATAGCATTTGAGGCCACAAAAATACATAAAAATAGTCAATATTTTTCTTTTAAATCCCTTTTCATGTTGGCCATCATAAATTTAAAAAATCCAATTCGGGATCGTGTATTCTTTCACAAGCATAATCTCGAATCAGGCCTAAAAAATTCAATTTGAGTCAATTTATTTTCATTTTTTACTTTTAGGAGTTGTGACATTGTTCTCTAATATTCTAAATTTTCATCTTAGCCCAATTATACCCAAAATGACTTAATTTTGCAAAAGGGCTTTAATTAAATTTTGCATTATTTTCAGCAGCAAGAAATGAAGTCAAATTTGACATGAAGTGAATTTAGACTAAGTATAGGGGAGAGCCAAGCCAAGGCCGGGCCATCCATTGGAGATCTTTATTTATTGTCATTGACTTCCTACCCGTTTAATTTTTGAATCACCAGACCCCAAAGTGAGTAGACTGCAACACTGCACAGAAGTCGTTAACACACTCCATCTTTCGGCTTCAGGGAATTTTTAACACTTTGAAAATAAATAAAAAATACCACTCATGCATCCTATCTAAAAAGTGAAAATACAGAAAGAGAAGACCCCACTAGAGTCTTAGGAATAAACCGAGCTTGAGTTGCCAAATTAGGATATCCATGAAATTAAGGTACCGAAAGGGCATTAGTTTTAATTAACTAGTGTAACCAAGTCCCCGAACTCATAATCTCTGATTCGTAGAAGTAATTTAGTCCTCCCGCTAATTTACTTAGGTATCTAATCAACCTACCAAAAATGATTAGTGGCAACTCCAAATTTTAAAACCATTTGAACAAAAACCAAAGTTGCGATTCGGTAGGACTTGGGAGGGTCCATTTAAGGTTAATTCATCTAATAAACCTAATAATCCGTTAACCCGATCGAAAAACAATTTTCAGGTCGCGACAATCACTTAAACCATAAGTCACGATTTAATAGAACTTGGGAGAGTTCGAGCTAAGTTAATTAACTTGGTAATCTATTAACCTAAAATTTGGAAAGCCCGATTTTTTTTAGGTCGCAACACCTATGGCCGTTGTCAACCTGTCGCAGTAGAGGAAGGTGGGAAAAGAAAAGGAAAGAAAATAAAAAGAGAAAGAGAAAAATGAAAATAATTAAATTTGAATTTTCTAAAGAAAAGAAAAGAAATAAAATAAAAATAAAAAAAGTAAAAAGTAAAAAGTAAAAAATTATTAAAATGAGTACATTAAAGGAAAATAAAATCCGATTTTCCATACCAAACGGTAGAAAATATTTTCTTGTTTATTTTAGATTTTAGTCAAAAACAAAAAAAATATTTTCATTTTTTTGGAAAAGACTTTCTTGAATTGTTTTTTCAAAAATATCATATTTTCTATGAAATGAGCAGAGTCCTAATTGCAATATTACCTTTCATGATGGTTTTCTAAATTTTGCTAGAAAAATCATGCATGTTAGGCATGAAGCTTATTTAATTGTATGGAGTTTTATTAACCCAGAGCTTTGTTAAAGAGTGCAACCAGATACTTCCTAGGAACTCAATTACATTTTTTGTGTGTTGTGTGCAATCTATGTTTTTTGGCAATCAAAACATTCATTATTGACTATGCTTAAGGCTCCGTTTGTTTTGTGCAAAAAAAAATGACTTGAAAAATATTTTCCCATAATGACAACTCATATCACTTATAATCAATGAAAATGGTTAGATATAAATTCTTGTCAGTAATAAAAAGATTTCAAGTGTTTAATTCTTTTAAGCGATGTAAGCGATCACTTTTACAACAAATATTTTTTAAATCATTCGCATTTCGCAAAATAAAAAGACCTAAACACCATTCAACTTTTTTCAAAGAGCAATGGATTCTAGATCAGGGGTTATTCCAACAACAAGAGACTACGGCAAACGAAAAAACACTTACTTTTGCTGCACTCCCTCCTATCATAGGAGTCCTATGCTTTCTTGAATCAGGATGCAAGGGCTAGCCCGAGATATTTCCCGCAAGGCTTAGCTAATTGTCATTTAAAAAAGGAAAATTTGACCTTATTCATATAAGAAGAGGAGCAATCATGAGAAAATAAAAATTGAGTAATTGTGAGAATCACCGTATGTTGTGAGTCACATGTTTTTAAAAGAGTGGGCTTTACAATAATTTTTAGCTAATTGTTATTTATTTTTTAAGCACAAAACAGACTGTTAGCATAACAGTCTTCCAAAGACTATTTGCATAACAGTCACCCAAAGATTGTTGCATAGTCCGTTCTCTTTATTAAATATCAGTGTGATTTCATTCTTTATGTTGTGTAATAGATGGTGAATAGCCCTCTTTCTCTGAAAATAAGTCCGACTAACGTCAAGACTTAGCATAGCAAAGTTATTATTCGATCAAAACTAGATCTTGTACTATTATTGGCTGCCTATTCTATATCTTCCCATTTTCTAGAAGATTCTCTAAAGTAATTTTCTTTTTTAGGTAACACGTTAAGGCATCCCATTAACTTATGATCTATAATTTGATGACTGTGTTCATGCCACACCATCCCGAATGGTAACAAGGACCAATTCAACCTTTAAACACAAGCAAAACATGCAGTAACCCATTTAGACTCATTCTTCATAATTGTCTTTTTCTTACTGTGAAAACACGGGGCAACGAAGTCCAGTTGCAACTACTACTAACCTGAACTACAATATATGAAGGAATCTTCATTTGAATCGGGTTAAAAGCAATGAAAATCAATGTTTAGACATATGACAAATTATGTCTCTAACTACCATGGGAATAACCAGATCTGGCCATGTACTTAAAAAGCTTACGAAAAGCTGAAAGTTAAGCTTTCGTAAGTCTTTTTAGTATTTTCTTCGTATCAAGGAAAGAAAAAGTAGCTAGGTAGGGATTTAGGGGCTTCAGGGTCGGCCTTGGACTGACATTAAATAATTTTTGGGTTTTGCTACCCACTTTGTTGGGAGATAGGAGAAACCAGCCTCAAGTTGCAGCAATATCTGGGTACTTCATAATTGCAAAACCTTGAACTAGAGCCATCAAATGGGTAGGTCGGGTCGAGTCTAGGTTGAATCAAAAACAGTCTGACCCATATCGACACATTTAATCCATTTTGATCCATTTTCACGCTATGCAAATCTAGCGATCCTATACCTGACCCGACTCATATTGCTAAGATACTTCCATAATAAAATCCATGTTAGTGAAAATTGTTTCTTATATATATTTCAAAAAAAAATTCTGACTTTTGTATGAAAAAATTCAGAAAATCTATTTATATCTCACTTAAGATAATTATCATAGCTAATCAATTTATAACTTATTAAAAACTCATTAAGTTTCAAAGTAATTCATTTACTATTAAAATTTAAGCAACCCATTTATAACCAGCTAGGCCATCCCCATTAAATATGGGTTAAATAAAAATTTTAGACTCATTTTACCATCCCCGGTTGAAATTCTGAATGGGACAACCTCACGTCACTAACTCCCACCGACCAGCATACTCTTTGAAAACGTTGGATGTCCACATAAAGCAGGAACCACCACATAGATTACTGAACAAAAAGAAAAGAAAACCAGCAGCATTCTATTCTTCTTGCACAGTAAAATTATCCAAATTTGGAAAAAAAATTTCCCTCCTCAGAGCCGGGTTCTATTCACCAGCTTGAACCACTGGCTTGCCGGATCACAGGAGCTGTCGCCGCTCAGGCACTTGCAGGCCTCTGCCACCACAGTGTTGCGAGCGCCTACGCCCAAGCAAACGGTGCTCCCGTCTCTGGCCTCGGACGACAGGTGCATCCTGGAGGCCGTTATCATCTCCCACCTCGCTCCGGGGTCTGTTGGGCTCGTTCCCAGGCTCGCCGGCTTCCCCAGCTCGACGGCTTGCAAGTACAGCCGCGTCCCCACAAGCGACAGCGCATTCTGAGGTGTGTAGCTCCACGGCTCCGAGTACCTGCACGGACCCAACACAAGCGACGACCACCGCGATCGCCTCAGTACGCAGAGGCCGGTCAAGGGGTGGAATATGACCTTGTGAGCAACTGTTGGTTGCCCTCCTGGTCCTGCAACAGAAGAAGATTTTCAGAAACTGGAATATGTATACAGGTAGATGAAGGATTTTTATACCTTGGAAGGGCAATTGAAGGACCGATATTCGACGAAGGTAGCTAGAGTTTCGGACGCCGGACCAACGGTAGTTGAACAATCCGTAGTACTCCTCCATCCCTACCACTCCCTCCCTCAAGTAGTAACTCCCTTGAAGGCTCCACAATGCTGAGTCCCAGTCGAATTCAGCGGCCATGGCCACGAAGCAATTGAAGTACCTGTTATCATTTACATTGGTTCCTCTTTCGTCGATGCCGAACTCGCTCACGAACAAAGGATACCCTTGTTCAAGCAAGAACACGGATTGGCTCATCACCTCGTTCGACACTGCTCCGCACACGTCATTCGAGTTCCCGGATTGCCACGCCTCGCCGTTGGTGAACCCGTACCAGTGCATCTCGAACACCAGCTTCTTCGTGAAAGAGACGCTGACCGGCCTGTCCCAGAGAAAGGAAAGGTCTTTGTCGTAGTTGAGGCCGGAGAGGATGACGAGGACGTTAGGGTTTGCCGCGTGCACGGTTTCGGCACCTGTTTGCATATATCTATCGATGCAGTATTAGCAGGTGGTGTTGTACGTCTTAACATTTATGAGCACAACGACTTCTTACCAACCAATGCCGATAAAATAGGTTTCTGAAAAAGCAATTCCTATTCGAACATATAATTAAGAGTGATGCGACGTACTTGTACCAATCATCCACATTTTGTCTAGGACCACGAAGCTCGTTCCTCAAGCTCATGCCGATCACATTGCTAAAACCGGTGGCCATCGTCGCCATCTTATGCAGACCTTGGATCCAAACTTGTGGGTCGAAGTACTCATCGCCGAAAAAGCCATTACCGTCGGCCGCACTGCAGCACCAACCCGGTGTGGTTATATGATTGTCGAGTATGACCATCACTTTGTTGTTTTTGAGGCTCGTCATCACGGACTGAAACAAGAAATTTCCGAAAAGGACATGCATTAATGCATAATGGCTTTGATAGTAATTAATGTAGTCACTAGTAGCATAATAAAAATTCGACAAATTTCTTCCCCGTATCCTAGTGCCATTGAATTGCTTATGACGAGACTTAAAAAGCTCAAGCAAGTATTACTCATCTCGTATCATAGTTAAAATTTCATATCCGTAGGACGCAAATCGAGCAATGTGTTAGCCCTTACAAATAGCAGAGACAGAAGCTAATGTTACCTTGTACGCTTCCATTAGAGGAAGATTAACAAGCAAAGGGTTTTCGGACTTAATGCCAGTGAGAGCTTCCGACAGTCCCAGGTTCTGGAAAGACTGCGCCACGTTAACAGAAGCGAGTGTTTCGTTCATAGGCAACTCGAGGGCCCATGTGAGCCTCACGCAGTTGAACCCCATTTCTCTAATCTTCTTGGCAATCACGTCGGCCGGTTGCTCGTTCAGCCCCTCCGCCAGCAGCGGCTTTAAGTGCGCTGGCCAGTTCACGCACGCGAGCTTCACCCGTCTCCCGGCCCCATCGACGATCCACCGGGAATCGGTGTAGAGTCGCTGAGCAGCCGCAGGCTTGAGTTGGGTCACCGCAAAGGAGAGCATTGCCAAGATTGGCAGGAGGAGATGCAGCTTTGGAAGCGCTCCCATGTCAAGGTGTGTCTTCGCTCTCTCTATGAGCCTTCCTTACATGGAATACAGAAAAGAGTGTGTATAATGTGAATGAAGTCAAGCCAATATCAAGGTGTGCCTTATATAGAGGGTGTCAATTCAACCACTTGGTCAATAATCATTAATGCAATATAAATCGGATATATCGGATGAACTCGAGACAAGAGGTCTTCAAAAAGAGAGACAAAAAAAAAAAAAAAACCTCGTTTGGTAGATAAAGAGTCGAACTTGGAAATGTGTGAAGGAGAGGAATTCATGGTGGGTTCCGCGGGGTGGGGGGGGGGGGGGGCGGGGAGGAGTACAGTTGCATAGTTGGTTTGGTTAACTGTTAATTTCCAAGCTATTTTCGCACATTTTCGGTTTAGAATATTAACTGTGTTTTTCTTTTTGGGTCTTGTTAAAGAACGCTCTCAAAACGCTAGTGAAGTATATTATTCACATCGACCAAAAAAAATGTATATTATTTAAAATAACTTTAATTTTCGAAATATCGATTGTCCATGACAAGAGCACAACCAACACATCGAAAGTTATAAAGTGTCCATACGACACTCAGTTGATAGAATCTTCTCTTCTTCTTTTCTTTTTTTTTTTTTTGTATGTGAGGAGTGGGCAAATGAATGACCCATATTGGCAATCTGAGGTGCAGTGCAGAAGTCACACGATTATTACACGATGCTCTCTCTATTTGAGGCATAAATAGTTCATGGAAGTACGAGCTCGTTGCGGCAGCCCCACTACAGCGCAATGGCTAGAAATATAATTGTTAGATATATTGTGTTGGGCGATCTTAGTACTATCTTCATCTAAAAAAAGTCGCATCCACGCCAAAAGTATGAACTGGGAAGCTCCGCATCAAAATCACACTATTAGCATTTCCTAATAAGTAACTTGCAAGAATGAATGTGACCAAAAAAAAAACTTGCAAGAATGAAACATGTGACCCCTCGAACCAGACTCATATATTTCGTGCAAAATTTGTGGCTTCTGTCTCAATAAAAAAGAATAGATTGCACTCAGCACAAAGGCCATGATGTTGAGCAGTTAAATGAAATATTAATTTTAGGCATTTTGCATTAAAAGCTATGGTGCATATCGAGTGATTTTACTTTGAAGATTTAAAGACTGGTTTTGTGATTTTTATACCGATTCCCAAAAGGTCAAAGTACTTCAGTTGAATGCTTCGTGTTGATTAATCGCTACTTCGCCAGCAGCAGAAGTCAGTCGCAACCTAATTTATAGCGATGTCAGTCGCGGGGGCCATTTGCTTAACCGCATGCAATAAATGTAGTCGGAAAATGGGAAAAGCCAAGCACCCCTTTCCTCCGGTGCAGTGATTAGTTATGTTACGAAGTTCTTTTTTTTTTTTTTTCGTGGTCGAAAATGTTACGAAGTTGAATTGACCGTGTTTAATGCATCTCAAGTTAACCGGCTGCGTCTTATGATTGCGAGGATGACTAGGGTGTGTGTTGTCCAAATATGGGAAGTCTGGTGATTGAGGATTGTTAATTTGAAGGTGGACTCTGTAGAGTTGAGCAAATTATATTAAATAAGTAAGAATACCTGGTGAGTCACTTCGAAATCAGAAGGTTTAAAAAAAAAACATATTTCTTGGGGTTTCAAAATCAAATTGAAAAACAGAATCAAACCGCTAACCAACCGAATTGAAAATTTTCGTGCATTTAGGTTTAGTTCGATTTTCGGTTCAACTATTTAAAAAATTAACCATTCTTTTTTTTGTAATTTAGTTAATCGAATTGCATTGAAAATCCCTAAAATGACCATTTTCCCCTTTTTCTAATTTTTTTTCTTTTTTAGGGTTGAGAGCCCAAGCAAAGCCTGCTATGCCTTGTTGATGCCAAACAATAGATTTGGTGTTGGCAAGGGCCGCAGCAAGATCTGCCACACCCTCACCAGCGCCAAATGCCAGATCTAGTGTTGGCAAGGGTGAGTCCCTCACCAAGGGCCAACGAGGGCGTCAGGGCCCTCATCCAAGGGTCGCCGCCCCTCAACCCTAAAAACGAAACAAAAAAAGAAAAGAAAGAAAAAGAATAAAATAAAATAAAAAGTAAAAAATCAAAAATAGAATTGAACCGAATTGAATTTTTAGTTCATTGATATTCAGTTTAGGACTAGATTTCATTCGATTCAAGCTTACATGCTAATGGTTCAGTTCGATTTAGTTTTCTTGAAAACCAAAGTGAACTAAATCATTGATAGGTTTTTTCCCAAATTAGGCTAAAAAAATTTATTTACGAAACTGCGGCAAAAAAATACATATTTACCAAAACAGGACTCGCATGGCACTTAAAATATCGTGTGGGCCCCGTTTAGCATTCAAAATGCTGGCCCAGTCATATGCGGCATACAAAACGCTGACTGGGCCTTGTGCGGCAATTTAATTGCCACCCAGGCTTGTGCGGCAGCCTAATTGCCGCACACGCCCAATCATGGTTCAAGCCCTTTTTTTAATTTTGTATTTTTTTATTATATTATTACCATACGAACCCATGGGGTAGACCAATTGCCGCACAGGCTTAATCATGGTTCATGCCATTTTTTTATAACATAATTATCAATAATTAATTACATTTTTTAAATTTCATTTTTTTGTTATATTATATTTATAACATTTATAATTATATAAGTTTGTAAATAAATTTTTTTAAATTATTTGGAAGCTTATTTTATAACATAATTGTCAATAATTAATTAAAAATTTTATTAAGATATATGTAGTTAAATTTAATTAGTATGTAAATAACTAATAATTAAATTTATATAATTATAAATATTATCAATATAAAATAATTAAAAATAAGTAAAACATATGAAATTTTGAAAAATGATGCCACACGAGCCATAAAAATATTTTTTATTTATTATATACATACTAATTAAATTAATTACATATTTCTTAATAAAATTTCAATTAAATTTTGATAATTACATCATAACAATAAGCTTAAAAAAATTGTATTTACAAATTTTATATAAATATAAATGTTATAAATATAAAATATGTTTTTTAAGTGCCGCATTTTAAGTGCCGCATGGGCCCCATTTTAGTAAATATGTTTTTTCCCTAATTTCGTAATTAATTTTTTTAGCTTTATTTGGAAAAAAACCACCATTGACTCCCCTAATATTATTCGGGAGTGCTTGCATCTAGGAAATTTGTACTTTCAAGGCACACTTAATTAGTTTTGACAAGTATGCACTAAGGGCACTCTTTAGGATCTTTTCCAAATTAATATTATATCTTAGGACTGGTGTCTTTGTTGAAACTTGTACCTTGTTTTTGCTCGAAATCAAGGTTAAACCGTGCTGAACCCTGGTCGCCGCACCGTGAGTTGGAGTTGGTCGAGAAATATTGACGTCTCAATCTATTTGCAACTCTCGATACATGTAAACGAGTAGTTACGAGATATATCGAAACGGATCCAGATCCTCTGACATAATAACTATGTCAGGAGTAACATAAGGGATAGATGATTGTGAGGGTTAAAGGATTCTCAACTGTTGATCATTAGTACCTCTGTAACGAAATTCGGCGAGGCCAAAATTCACCAACGTAGATCTACTGCTTCACACGGAACTCCCATTGATGGCTCATCCTATCTCAACCCCTTTGATATTATTTACTCAAGCCGATGATTGAGAATTGATTAAGATGCCAAGGGAAGTATCGTCCGGGGCAAAGGATCTTCCTTGTAAATTTATCAAATTGCTTTATTGCTCACATTCTACTTCATAATTTCTAATGTGATTTGGACTTATATTATGCCTATCCTAGGCGGAATAATCTATTTATATGATCGATAAAATAAAGTAAACATGTAATATGCCTTGAGACACCATACATACACAAAATAAAACCACTCCTTGAAAGATTTCTTTGCGACTTTCTTTCTACTATTTTTACGAGATGAGCAGATAGTAATCAATCAATGAATCATGACTTGAGAAGCCTTTCTTCATGCGTGTGTTTGAGCTGCTATATACCGAATGCATCCCTCATCACCAACTCTGACCTCTAAAAGTTTACTCTTCGCCGCCGCAAGAACACACCGAAATCATTGCTCAGGATTTCACGGCCACAGCCACCCTAGGCCGGAGAGTCACTGGCAGGCCATATTTCATGTAGAGAGTGGTGGTGAGCTTGGACACTGCCCTGTGGCCCTCTGCCACCACCACGGAGTACTTCCACAGAACCGACGCCGCTACCATCTTCATCTGCATGTAGGCGAACTTCTTCCCCACGCACAGCCTTGGGCCGGCATTGAACACCGCGTACTTGAACTGGCTCTCCCTCACCATCCCCTGGCCGTCATCCCTCAACCACCTCTCCGGCCTGAACTCCTCGCAATCCCTTCCCCACAACGCCTCCACACGCGCCATTGAGAATATGCAGAAGATGGCTCGGTCACCCTGTTTCAGCTCGGTGCCGTCAGGAAGCACGTCGTCTTCTTGAGCCTCCTTTAGCTCAATGGGTACTGCCGGGTACAACCTCAGGGACTCTGATAGCGCGGCTTGCAAGTACACCATGTCGGTCAACTCCTCCGGTGAGAATACCACGTCATGATGCACTTCCCGACCGGCCGGAGGGCATCGTCGTAGAATAATCTGGTGGATTTCACTGAGGACTTTGGCTTCTACTTCCGGGTGCTTGTATATCAACCAGAAGAACCACACCAACGCGACGGAGCTCGTGTCGCGGCCAGCTAAGATGAAGTTCACACAGAAATCCCTGAGGAACTTGTTGGAGAAGAAGTGGTTCTTGTCCTCAATGAACCGGGACAGGAGGTCGGACCGGTGACTCAAGCTCCCCAGCTTGCTCAGCTCCATCCGGCGGTCAGACACTGTCTCATCGGCGAACTTGTGCACAATCCTTACAGCTTCCTTGAGCCTCTTCTCGTGCCCGAGCGAGAGAAACCTCAGGGGCTTCCACACGAAAGGAGGCACCAAGAACCTAAACAGAGAATACTTTTTTGTATCAGTTACTTTATGAAGAAACAAAGCGATAGCCGCACTTGAAAATCACAATGTTTTACATTGGCCATTTTTGAAGTAACAGATCTAAAATTAATCAAAAAGTTATGCAACTACTATACGAGATACGTCTCAACCTGAGCAGCGTTAGTTCGGTGGCCTCCTCGAACGCCCTAGCAAAGAGCACGTCGGGCAGATCGACGTTCAGGCAGCCCGGGTCATTACCAAAGGCGGCGGTGCAGATGTTGTCGAACGTGAACCGGAGAAGGACGTCCTGGAGGTCAAGCGGCGGCTTATCATCTCCTGGGGCGGCGGCCCTCGCCTCCAGAACCTTGAGGAGCTTGTGGTGGACGAGCTCCCGCACGGTGTTGTACGAATGCCACACGAAGCGCGAGGAGTGCATCTCCGACGTAGCGAGCCGCCGCTGCTCCTTCCATTCGGCATCATCCGCGTTGAAGATCCCGTCACCGAGCAAGTCACGGAATCTCTCCCGGTAAAACATGCCCTTCGGGTAATTACCGAACCGGGTCCGGACCACGTGCTCGAAATTGGCAGGGTCTGCTGTGATGATCCCACGGGCTCCGCCAAAGGCCACACCGCGGAACCGGAACGTGCCCCCGGCCTTCACCAGGGCCCGCGTCGCCCAGTCGTAGATCTCCTCGCGACAGAACAAAACAGTGGGTAGGATCCCGAAGACCGGCCATAGCGTCGGCCCATTCTTGTTCGTCAGCCGCTCGACTACGCATGAGAATATGAAGTAACCTAAGAAAGCGATGGTCGCGTCCCAAAGAGATACGTGATGTGCATGGGATTGGAGCCACTCCATTGCGGTCATCGTCCGATGTTATTTATTGAATTGAACTGCGGATCTGAAAATTAATGGAGAGGTTGGAGTTAGACCCCAAAACTAAATTTGGAAGGAGAAAATGGAAGAATCAAGAAGGTGAATAGAAGAATTAATTAGGTTTAAGCTTTGGTGGCGGCGTCAAGATTCAAGCCGCTTAATTCAGAAATGAAAATTCCCTTTTGTTACGAATACTTGACAGATTTTATTGAAACAAAAGCCATACTTTTGTACGAAATATGTGAGTTTGGTTTGAGGGGTGGTCACGTGTTTCATTCGTGCAAGTTACTTATTAGGAAATGCTAATCGTATGATTTTGTCGTGGAACACCCTCGTTCATACTTCCGGCATGGATGTGATTCGTTTAGATTAAGATAGTACTAAGATCATCCAACCTAGGATGTCTAACTATTATTCTCTAGCATTGCACTGCGGTGGAGTTGCGGTGCAATGCAAACGTGGGACTCCTCGTACATCAAATTGTCAATATTGATCGTTCACTTGCCCGCTCTTCACTTACCCCAAAAAGAAAAAAGGAAAGAAAGAAATCTATCAATGGGTGTCCCAGGGACAATTTGCAGTTTTCGAAGTACCGGTTGTCCTCTTGTTATGTACAATCAGTTTAATTATTAAGTTGGACTAAATAATATACTTAACAAGTGTTTCAAGGGAAATATTAACGAGACCCAAAAAACAAAAAAGAGATATTCAATACTCTAGACCAAAAATATGCCTCTCGTTCATACACATTTCAAAGCTCTCCTGGCTTCCTTCCCTCCATGTTTGATAGTTGTTATTCTTTAATATACCAAATGAATAGAGCATCTTCTTTCAAGATATGGAACGAACCCCGGTGTTACATAGCGACCATCCAAAGGTGAAGGCCAATAAGGTCGACCTCACTAGTCTCTAGCAAAGCTTGCTCCCGCTAGCCACCGGCAAGGGCAAGCCTTGCTTGTAGATGACCAACGACAGCGAAACTTGACCTCATCGTCACTGGGTGAGGTTGACCTCACCCTCGCCAATGGCCAGTGGGAGCTAGCTTTGCCAAAGGCTGGCAAGGTTGACCTCAACAACTAGCTAGAGGAAGAATGAAGGGGAAAAAAAAAAGAAAGAAAGGAAAAGGCAAGAAAATATAAAGAAAAATAAATTAAAAGATATCATTAAAAACTATTCACGGTAGTATCATGTCAGTAATTTCCTATCAAAATTAACTTGATAGACTGAATTGGCATAAATATGAAAAATTTAGGACTCAATTGGTAAAAAAAATATTTATAATTGAATTAACATAATTGCAATAGGTTTACAATTTTTTTTATAATTTCCCCTCTTCAACGGGCCTACCTCTTATAAAAACAATTTCAAGGATTCTCTGTGAATTTATCAATCAAACCCAAATAGTAACTATGAGAAAATTTTAGTGTTGGTGGAAATGTCTTTTTTTTTTAATTATTCTGAAGATGGCAGAAAAGTTAAAGCTAAACACGCGGATTTTATTGTTATAGATCAAAATTCAAGTTTGAAACTTTACAAAGTTACCTCTTTTTCCTTTAGGTTTTTCCTAAGAACTAAAAGGGACATCATGAAAATGAACGGTGAGGTAGGAAACTCTCGGGTACGGTTCTAAGTTAATGAATTGACCCGCCTATTTTGGCCGGGGTAGAACAAACCATCTCTCTCATATCTGCTTTCTCAAATGGCAATCCATAGGAATGATCACTGGATAAGCTCGAGCGATGCCTGAAGGTTGTGCCTAACGTGTTCTCTAGGCCTGCACACCACATAAAATTTACTCAGAAGTTCGCAGGCTTGGTCGGGCTAGGCTTTGGCCAAACTTGGGTAGCCAAGGCTTTTCTCATGTAAGAACGTTGCTTGAGCCTGCACATTTACCTCTCGCGCCAGGGAGGGCCACCCGCTCGTCGACCTCCTCTTGCAGGCAAACTTACTCGTCTACTAGTTATTTATACCGTGCTTTGCTTGTGTGCATATTGAGGATAGAGAATTGAAAACTTGGAATAAGGCTTATCATTTTTCCACGTACAATCTAGGTAAAAATGCCTGTTTCGGAATTCAAGTGTCGTCCGATTTTGAAAATTTGTATGTACAGCTGAAACGACAATTGGAATAATCGACTGGTAACAATTTTTACAAAACAAAATTGAAGTCAATTAACTAAACAAAACAACCTTAACGACACAAATGTCACTCATGCATTTCACAATGTTCTAGGGCTTGCCTTCCTAGGACTCCAAGCCAACCAATTGTATGCATCTAAAGTTTAGAAAATGAACTCCAACATTCCATGTCACATATCCAAAATAATGGATTGAGTTTTACCTTTTAAATTTTCACACTTACTCTAATTTTTGTAATTCCGACGCTTCACACTTTTAAATACAAAACTCCTGCAATTTTCACAATTTATAAATATTGACTCGTAGGTCACAAATAAATTATTCAGAATTTTTTAAAAACTAAATACTTTAAAGTGTCATGGGAAAGCAAATAAGTATTTTTTTTTTTTTGGTACTGTCTCTTCATTAAATCTTTCATTTGATTAATAATGTATCGTTTATTATATTAAACAACTGAACTTCATGGCCAGTACTATCAATACCATTCCTAAAGAAAATTAGAAAAACATGGTCCGACGTTATTAAACTATAAGGACACGACGTCGTCGGGGCATGATAGACTGCCAATTTAAAAATACCCGTAATAAAACTTTAAAAGCACCGACCACATGAGCCATTGGCGCACTCCGATGTCTAAGAATATCTCTTGCTTTATGAAATGAGCCAGTGCATGAAATTTTGCCCCTTTCTTTAAATAATCATGGGTCTTACAAGGGCATAAGGTAACTTAATTTCCAAAAAATTGCACAGCAGTCTATTAAGAGCAAAAGTTTGTTCTTTAGCTTTATTGATCTCTTTCGTGAAAAGAGAATCCTGTTGGCCGATGCAGAATGGCTAACTAAACGCCAAAAGTGTACGGAACGGCTCATTGGTTGATTGAGATGATTTTATGAACTTTTTCATTTTTTTTTTTGGGCATATCAAACAAGCTGCATAGCTGCTTGGAAATGGGAACAAATATCACTTTCCATGTGCCCAACACTGGGAAAAAGCTGTCCTTGTTAGTGGGAAAAAAAAAATATGTTCTTTAGTAACAATTGACATCCGTAAATTAGATAAACAAAAGCTTTGAATTAATGACTATTGGCCACGCGGATGAATGGCGCCCTCTATATAAGCACACCTTGCCGTGAAAAAGTTGAGGGTGTGATTCATACTTCTCATCAATAGAAAAGCAAAAGAGTCCGCTCCAGCAAGAGGTGTCCTAAGGAGCTGCTTTGCCCCACTAAACACTAGGAGACTTATATAGTTATGCCCATATTTAATTGGCAATTTTGAACTTGGGCCCATGAATAACTATTATATATAATTTTTTTTACTTATAATTGAGTGATATAACAACAATATGAAATGTACTAATTATAGTAGGAAGCCCTAGTTTAAAGATGAACAAAAATAAAAACTTGTGTCTTGAATTCCCTTGTCATTTTCATTTTTTACTTCGCTTTGATTTATGTGTCTAATCCTACTAGAACTGACTTCATTCACATTTACACTCTCTTTTCTTTTTCCTTGTAAGGAAGGATCAGAGTGAGCAAAGACCCATCATGGGAATGCTTCCAAAGTACATCTTCTTATCCCAATTTTGACAATGCTCTTCTTTTCTATGGCCCAACTGAAACTTGTAGTTGCTCAACAACTCTACACTAACTCTCAATTGATTGTCAATGGCACTGGGGAGATGGGCGAAGCTCGTGTTGGAGTTGGCGAATACTTCGGGATCCCTTGTTTCTCACACCGGGTATACCCACGTGAGCTTAGGGAAACTGAAGTGTTATCCAACGACATGTGATCCCTGCGTGCGGAATGCGGGGGTTCGGGGGCAGCGCCCCCGACATAGGTGCCCCGCTGCCCGGTTAGCGGATGGGGGTTCGGGGGCAGCGCCTCCCAACGGGGGTTCTGCTACCCGGTCAGCGGACGGCTGCCCCGCTCGCCAATGAGCGGACGGCTGCCCCGCTCGCCGGTGAGCGGGCGGGAGCTCGGGGGCAGCGCCCTCGAAACCTCAACAGGTTTCGGCTTTTATTTAAGCTGGCCCGTTTAGTGCGAAATTAAGAGATTAATTATAGGTTTAGGTTTTGGGCCCGCTTTGGGGATATATATATATTTTTTTCTCGTTTCTGATCATTGTAACGAGTTGAGCGGCTGTAAACCGAAAACGTAGTGAAATCTCTTTGCAGAACGTAGCCCTAATCTTGGGGTAAACCTGGGTAATCTCTTGTGCATCGTTCTTCTTCTTCTTTATCGTGATTGTTCTGATACTCTGTCGCGAACGAAAACCCATCAGCTCGTGCGTGAACTAGCCGATGCACCTCCAAGCATTGTTGGCCAAGGGGCGAGGCAAGAAACCGGCCAACATGATTGCCAAGAAGATTAGAGAAAGGGGTGTTCAATTGCATGAGGCTCACATGGCCACTCGAATTGCTTGTGAATGAAACACTCGCTTCTCATACCGTGATCCAATTTTCCAAAAAATGCAAGTTGTCGAAATCTCTCGCCAACATTAAGTCAAACAACCCTTCCCTTAAAATTAGGTAAATCTAGCTTTTGTCTATTCTAATTCTAAGCACTAACACATTGCTCAATTTGCGTCCTATGGATATAAAACTTTTACTGTATGGTGGGTTTTGTACAGCAAGGTATACCTCTCAAGTGATCTTCTTTGCAATATAGACCTCATTAGGATTGGTTCAAGTGATGCTTCATCTTCAAACTCAATATCAAAATCTACTATATCATCCTAAAAATCAAGCTCATCAGCTTCAAAATCTAAATTTTCTATTTTGGCTTATGTAGCTTCTTTCTCTCCCTGCAAAACAATATCTAATTCAACCGCCTATGGTTCTTTAAGAGCCTGTGAAACAATCTAATTTATGATAGATTCTCTAAACATCACATTCCTACTGTAGATAATACGTGTAGTATCAGGATTACACAACTTATACCTTTTGATACCATCCTTATACCCAATAAAGATACACTTTTTTGACTTCCTCTCAACCTTGTTCCTCTTTTCCTTTGGCACATATATTCTTCATAGCCAAACACTCTAACATGGGATATGTATAGCTTCTTCCCAAACAGTGCCTCAAATGGTGTTTAGTCCTTCAAAGTTGAAATGGAAAACCTATTCTTCAAATAGCACGTGGTGGCCATTACTTCCACTGAAAACTCACTTGCTAAGCCTTCACCACTTAGCTTAATCCTTGCCTTGTCCATGAGATACCGATTAAGCCTCTCTGCCACCCCCATTCTACTAAGGTGAACATGGCATTATTTTATGACTTGCTATGCCACTGGTCGCATAAAATTGATCAAATTTTTTAAAATAGAATTCTCCTCCATTGTCAGTCCGCAAAACTTTAATCTTTCTATCAAATTGATTTTCTACCAAAGCTTTGAACTCACAAAATTTTTCAAACACATTATTTTTTTTCTGCAAGAAATATATCTACATATATCTGAAATAATCATCAGTCAAAAAAACATAATACCTTGGTTTTCCCAACGATGTTACAGGTGTCGAACCAAAAACATCACTATGGATTAAATCTAGAATCTCTTTCACTATCTGTCATACAAAATCAAAAGACATCCGATCTTATTTTTCATGTAGACAATGTTCACAAAATTCGAAACTCATAAAACAATTTGGGATCATATCCACCATCTTCTTTGAAGTAAGGATCATCAACCCTTTCTCACTGATATGACCCAATCTCTGATGCCACGATATTGGGGGATCTTCTTCCACTTGCTCTATGATATATCTCTCACCATTGATCGTTGTGCTTCCTAGTGACTTCCACAACTTTCCATACCATTCGCCTCTAGCAATCACTATAAATTCACGGGTTAGCTTACATGAATACTTGTCACTAGTGAAAATAATACTAGCATCTGTCATATTTCTCACAGAAATAAAATTCCTAGTAAGACCTGGAATATGCATAACATCTAGAAGATTCTTGACTGTCCTATCTTTAATTTTAAGCTTCAATGTTCGGCAATCGATAATATCAAGCATCGTATCATCTCCCATCTGCATTATAGCTCTCTGATATAGCTCATAATAGTATGACCAGTCTCTATGAGATGTCATGTGAAAAGACGCTCCAGTATCAATTATCCATGCACTGTGGTCAACTTGAGATGAGTTGTAGACGAGATACATGTCTCTCACACTACGGTCATCATCGTTCTTTATACTAGACGATGGTGCCTCATCTCTCTTCTTTGGACCCATACTTTGGCTTTTGCAATCCTTATGCAAGTGTCCAGTTTTTCTACACATCTAATGCTTTATTTCGGATCTATTGCGGCTTTTAGATCTTCCTTTGGATTTATTTCTACCAACAAATATAGGTTGGATCATTTATTGTTCCTTATCCTTATGAAAAGAGTCTCATTCATTACATTATCAAAACTTGCTCCCCTCATCTCCCTCAAATAATAAAGCATGTACAATATTCTTAAAAGATAACGCACTAACACTAGTGCAAATCGAAACAATTATATGTTTCCGTGAATTCGCGGTGCACGCAGCAAAGTACATGCTTTATTTTTCTCATCCGAATTAACATCAATAGATGCAAACTGCCCACAAATAGTATTAAACTCATTTAAGCATACAGAAAAAGAGTCACTTTCACTCATATGAAGGTTGCACATTTGCTTACGCATAAACAACTTGTTCGCAAGTGATTTACTCTAATAAAGGCTTCTCAGCTTAGTCTAAAGATCCTTTGCTATCTTCTCAGAGGTCACATTCATCAAGATATTATCAGCGAGACATAGCCAGATCAAGCTTTGCATCTTCCAATCATTGTTGATCCACGCATTTAATTAATTTGATGCAGACGCAATCTCCTCCTCCTTTACCTTCTCCTTGGTAATTGGCTCAAGTTTATCTTCTTTGATCATGTACTATAGTTATCTATCCACAAGCAAAGCCTCCATCTTCAACTTCCACAATGTGAAACCGTTCCCTCCGAACTTCTCTACTTCGATCCATGATTGACTAGCCGACATCTTTTCAAAATTTGATTTTTCATATCTCTCTTCACCATTGTCGCGACCCTTTTTGAGCAAATATGGGTTTCTAGGGTTTGTGGGTGATCGCCGAAACGCTACAGATTCGATGTGATCCGTGGAATCAGCTTGGACTCTCCCAAGTCCTCACATCGAACAATAGTGGGATCTGGTAATCAAGTTCAATCTTTCGTGTGGTCAAGTGACATGTACAAAGTGTATATGATTTCGAAGTCGCCATCGATATTTGAAAATGGTAGGTCAAAAATCTCATTGGGTAGTGAAAGGAGCCGTATGGCTCTAACAGAACCAAAGATTTGATTGGAGACTTAGTTATATCAACGTTACCCTTGACGCCCTTTCAATACATACGTTAGATGACTTTTCTAGCTATGATTTCATGCAGACAACTTGGAGGGAGTTAAGCTTTAAAATCTAGGAGTTCATGCAGATGAAAATATGTATCCTATTACTCACAATCGATAAAGATAAACGCAACAATATATGCGAATAAAATACATCAAATCAATATATGACATCTCCAGTAAAACTTCATTGGCTTAGAGAAGGGTGTTTGGACATGTGGAAGGAATTTGGGATGATTTGGAGGCGATTTACCCATCAAAAGTAAAATCATCATTTTGGGGACAATTTACCTAAATGAAAAAATTTATCAATTTTGGAGGGATTAAAAAATTATCGAAAATATGGTTGATCAGTTGAATGTACATGTCTCCCAATTTTCGAGATATTTTCAAATTTTTATGGAATTTTGGAACAATTTGCCCATAAGAAAAAAAATCATTATTTTAGGAAGAACTAGGGGCCAAAATAACAAAATATGGGTTTGGCCAGTTAGGTTTGGCTATTTCCCATTTTCTGTGACTTTTTTCAAAATTTATCGAAATTTTTTTAGATGATTTGTTCATAAAGGAAAAAATCATCATTTTGGAAAGATCAAAAGGAAAAAAGAATCCAAAATAGTATTGATTGGTTAAAATGATCCATTTCCTAAATTTTGAAGTTTTTGAAAATTTTTAAAATATTTTTCAATTTTTTAGGTTTTTTAATTTTTCAATTTTTGGGATTTTTAAAATCATTTTTTTAATTGTTTTACCTAGCCCAGATCAAAAGGTCCGAACCAGTCTAGGCCTAAAATGACATAGTTTTGGACTTTTTTATTTTTTTCAATTTTTCAATTATTTTTTGATTTTTTTAATCTAATTATTAATCCTACAGTCAAAATTAGGCGACATGGCTATCCCACAACCCTCTAATCACTCTCTCAGACGTGGTTAATCCACGGCTATCCAATCAGGGGAGATTTTTAATATTAAAGATGAATTTTTAATTTTCTAAAAATATTTTTAAATTTTCAAAATTTGAACGAACTGATAGGATGGTAATGCATGGCCAAACCTGGACCACGCAATCACAATATATTTTTAATTTTCAAAATTTAGAATATTTTTTAAAAATTATTTATTTATTTTTTTTGAAAATTTTCAAATCGCGACACTTGGCTTAAAGACCATCATCGGATCTACAATTTTTTTTATCTTTTATTTAAAAACATCTTCAACTGACGTGGCAACCGCGTCAGCATTAACTTGGTCAATCATCGTTGACTAAGTCAACAAATCGTCAAAGGAGACAATCGGGAGGGTCAAGACTTCGGCAAGGCCACCGGAACTTCAACAGAGACCCAAAAACGGTGCACAAAAGAGCACATGATCCCCCGGTTCAAGGCTACATCAATTACTCAGCATCTCGCACTAGCATATATTAATCTTGAACCTTGAATCGATTAAGAGCAGACTACCCATCTCTGGCGGAGACCGATTCCGGCGAGGACCCACCCTAGCCGTTTCTAGCGCGATTCAGCTAGCCTATTCCACCCAGCATCATCATAGAAGGCCGAGGAAGCTTACCTGCTCAATTGCGAAGGCTAAGGAAGTCAGTAAATAGCTCCACGAGTTAGTTGCCGAGCTGTCTGTGGTGGGGGTATATGGACTCGGTCGGGGGCTTTTAGTTCGGTTTGATGCAAAAACGAGACACAACCGTACTCAGGACATGATTTAGATAAGTTTTAATCGAAAAACAGAGGGAAAAGAGGCAAGCCCGAGGCTCGCCATGAACTCCGAGCTCGAAGGTCTGAAAGTTAGAACCCACCAGTTTCGGGGCTGACGACGAAGATGAGTGGACTTGACGTACTCCTTGGATTACGGCGAAGCTATTGGTACTGGTGGCGCTCGGTGTGGCTCGGGCCGCCTGGAAAACAAGCTCGCAGAGCTCGTTTTTCACCTACAATGGTAAACAAACATTGGCCCAATTTGGGTTTCCCATCATAGAATACATCTAAAACTGAGGTTCTTGTGAAAAAAAGATGCACTTAGAATTGCACAAAAATCCTGAATTTTGGGTTTGACCCGGAATTGAATTTTGAGCCATCCAAAGCCCAAACGGCAAAATCGGTTAAAAGGACCACCGGTGGCATCATCTCATGTTTCATGCATTAATGCCACATTGGCAGGCACGTACAGTAGCAGATCGTGTACTTGTTTTCCTTTGGTGGTAGTTTCAGAAGTGATGGAAAGCTGTTTCCTGGAATCTCGTGAACGATCCGGGGAGAAGTTGAGTGTTCATGAAAAACTAGAATCTGTCGTTGGAAAAGTGCTTCCTTAGCATCTGAGAGCGGTTACCAGTTGTCGAGAAACCTTGAAAGATATCTGGGCATGCCTTTGATTCACAGTAGAATGGCAGAAGCTACTTATCAACCCTCTGTTGACAAGGCTCAGAGTAATCCATCAGGGTGGAAAGCATTTGTCTCCCTAGCAGGACGAGCAACTTTTAGCACAATCCTCCCGGCTCTCGCTACCGGTTTTTGGTTAGAAATCTTCTAAGCTACCACCCGAAAACTTTGTATTAAGGTGGAGAAGCTATGCAGAGGTTTTCAATGGGGTGATACAGAGGAGATAGAAACTGACATGCACAGTACACTGGACAAGCATGGGAGGAGTCGAATTGTGGGCAAGTTGTTTGGTGGCCAAACATGGGAGAAAGTCAAAAGACCGTCGTAAGCAATTTCAAAACAAATCTGGAGAACAAATAGCTAGTGCTTTAAATTAAATTTTACTCGTGAGAAAATCATAAGTACATGCAGCCAAACTTTAAATCTCTCCCGACAGAAAAGAGCCAAGAGGAATAGAGTTTGGTATTTGGAAATGGACCTGAGAAGCTGTTAAACAGGGCAGAAAAAAAAATGAAAGAATTATGAACCGGTCATATTTACATCCGCCTTGCATTACTATTCCCTACATCGGCATTCTCAAATTACCGAAGTAGTTCCTCAAAAATAATCAAACCTAAAAGACCATCGACGAACCTAAGTAGACGAATGGACAGTTCAAAAAATTTCTTCTTCAGACGAAGGAACTATCAGCAGTCCTTTCCCAATGAAGATGTCGGGCTGCTACTTTCCCTTAGCAGCACATACTTGGACTAGAAAGTCTCGACGACATGGTGAAGCTAAGAGTATCAATAGAGCTTTATCCTGGTGTGAATAGAACTCCGGCAAATGGGGCACACTTCAAGGCCATCACCGCACTCGCAACACGTCTGTGGAATCAAAGAAACGACAGTCATCATGTAAAACTGCTAACCATGCCCAACCGGTGCCCGATAGGGCCAAGACGGAATCGAAAGGGGTTTCATAAACTACCTGGTGACCGCAGCCAAAAGCCATGTCCTTTGGATAAGTAAAACAAATTGGACAAACCTGTGAAAGACAAAGAGAAAAGCAAGGTGAAAACATTATCAAGTTACGTACAATTGCCAGAAATTTACTACTGACGACTTCATGCTCTGAATCACCAAAAGCATTCAACGTTATCTTTGATATAAGAGAATTCAAATTAGGGAAAAAGCTTGCTTACCTGATTGTCGTTCCGATAGCTGGAAGTAGGGGCGCTCGAGGTCGCGGTATAGCTGCCATAGGAAGTGTCTGGCTGAAAACTGCTTGAGTGGTATGTCTTCGAGCTGCTCACCCGAGGTGTAACATAAGCAGGTGGAGGAACAGGTATTCTCTCCGGAGCGTCCAGTCTTCGGCGCCTGTTTTTGCAAAGCCCAAAAGGAAAGGGAAAATTAAAGCTCGCACAGCAAAAAGAACAACGACACAAACAAATATATAACCAGAAGAGACACGGACAAAACATAAATCCTACCCTAATAAGCCCAGCTCAAGAGTCGCCTTGTACTGAGAAGGTATCTCCATCAAGGCCGATAGGGCAAATTCTGTCTGCTTTCTCCGTGAATCCACGTTCTTCGACATGATCTCAGTGAAGTTGACAAACTAGCAATAAATTAAGAAGTTCTTTCCCTGATAAGTCTTGCGTCGAATGTGTGGCAATTGCTTGAACATTGCAGATATCAAAAGCTACATCGCGATTAATGGCTCTCTACCTGGAAGTTATCGAACGCACGTGCAGGAATGTTGTCGTCGAATTCCCTCATCATCTCCCATGGGCCATCTCCGACCCCGACAAGAACTATAGATAAAGGGAACTCACTGCAAAGGATGAGCAAGCACAGGAACATCAAGTCTCAGAAGAAAGTTGATAAGAAGAGAGGATGAGCTTAAGAGCAAAGACTTTTTCCGTTTACCTTGCTCTAACTATTGCATCAACAGTCCTTTGTTCTTGTGGACTCAGATGCCCATTCTCCGTGTCAACACTTCTCGTCACCTAGGCAACCATGCATAACGTTAGACTGAATGCAAGCAAGAAATCTTCAGGAATTTTAAACGCTTGATCGAAAAGTCTAAGCAGTATACTGTCACTTTAATTCACATGATATGTTTCAATAGCCATATAAGATAACCAGTCCAATACTTCCTTCCGTCTAACATAATGTGGCTTAACTTGATTGAACCTCAGAAAGCAGACGTTTCTGTTAGCCCTTACCTGTCCATCCGCGATTATCAGCAAGACGTGATACTGTCCGCCGCTTTGCTCGACAATTGTCATGGCCATCTCAATGATGGGAGCGAAAGACGTGGGTCCTATAGCAAGAACAGAAATAGGAAAGCCATGAGCAAGCTGGAGACCAAATGACCAGTACATAAGCGTTTATCCGTTCCGTCACGGTAAGCCAAAGAAGCACCTGCGAGCTTAAGCTGGGGAACAATTTCTCTGTACCGTGTCAGAAGCTCTTCGAATCCATTGCAGAATCTATCATCTTGATAGAAACTAAATACGTCTTGATCGTGCGTCGATGCTGCAAGCACAGAAAGCTAAGTACTTCCGAAACAATTCAAGTACCCACAGGAAAAACTAAGCAACAAGCCCGGAAAAATATACCGTCGCCAAATCCATAGCAGGGGATCAGGTTGTCCTCATCGAAAGCAGACAATGTCTGTCCAATGATTGAAATCGCCTGTTCATAGGGGTTTCTACCATCCCCGATATGGTGCAAGCTCCGCCGGTGGAACGACCTGGCACCTGATGTTCGAAAGAAGGGTTTTAGCCTATCAGATTCGAAACCAATTAAAAACTTCAAAAGGATTGAGCGACTACAAAGACCTGTCCACTCATTGCTCTTCGTGAAGTCAATACCGACGATGAGGTTAGAGGACTCGAGGCCAGCTTGGGCGAGGGCAGCAGTAACCTATTATAAAACCATGATCATATTAACATCGGAACATCAGTGACTTGTGAACCAAGGCATGGCTTCTAAAAGATTAACCAGCAGTCCGAGCATCGGGTCCGAATGCTGCCACATGGATTATCCGAACTCCTAAACCCTCTCCACACAAAATCTTAGAAAACAATGATGGCAGAAGAAATTTACTTGTTTACGGATTCACCATAAGTATGCTGGATAGTTAACAAGAAACCTCTCATCCTCTCTCGAGTTTGCAATCTCAAGTTCATAGTTTCGTAAATTGCATATCTCCAACACCAATTTCATCGTGAATTATATGCAAATTTTGATTATTTACGATACTTTGCGTCTATTTACAACGAAAATAAACAGAAAGCACCAGACAAATTAACCATAGAAAAGAAACTTTCACTGTTCATCCGACAATTTAACGAGCTCACAAAATTTTACGCCGGCCTACACAAACACAGAGCCCAAAAGGCACGAGTACGCATATCGCACATAACTCACTTCGATCGAGAGAGAGAGAGAGAGAGAGAGATGGGGTTTGATCTAGACTCTAACCTCGTCCAAGGAGCGATAATTGTCTGCGATCCTCGAATACTTCCGGTCCAACCTCTTCTTCATCGGCTGCGGAGCCTGCGAACCATAGCCACCACCGTACGAAGGCGCTGGAGACGGCGCGAAACTATGCTGAGGCGTGTAATACGAGCTCGGCTGGGCGTACAACGGCGGCGCGTGGGAATGCCCGTATTGACCCCAATCCGAGCCCGCGGACCCGCCGCCGCTGCTGTATTGCCTCCTCATCTTTGATCCTTTGCTTCCCATCTCTATTTTGTCCTTGCACAAAATCTAAGCACAGATAGAGCTCTATATATTACTGTTTCTGATTACAACTGAACGAGAAACGCCCAAGAAACTGTCCGGAGGAATCTGGATAGCAATAAAGTTGTAATTTTGGCTACGGAATACGAAGATTCAAAGAGCTTCTTTACCCAGAAACTTTAAGGGAGAAAAACAGGGGACGACGAAGATTCGACGAAAAAGTGTACTTCTCCAATTTGGATATCTCAATATGAAAGCAACGATGAATCGGGGAAGCAGCGTAAAAACAGCGGCCTCGGCGAGACCGAGACTTGTTCAAAATCAGAGATGAAAACGACAGGCACCGGCTGCGTGAGATCGCGGACGACGAAGCAGAGTAGATGAAACCGTCCGCTCTGTTCCAGCACCCGAGATGCAGAGACTTGCTGAATGTCAAGAGGAGAAAGGGAGAGGGAGAGAGAGAGGCGCAGGATGACGCTAGTGTGAAAATTCAGACCAGAGGATTCAAGAAAAGAAGAAGCGAGAGAGGAACGCACGTAACCTGTTAAGCCAAGCTAAGGAAGCGCCTTTCATGAAACAGGGTCTCAAAGTCAACTCCGACTCCGAGTCTTCGCGGGCCCTAATCCAACTCAAAATTTGATAAAATAGATTTCTCTTGTAAGTTCAAGTCGCGTTTGAACTGTGAAGAGGAAGATCAGAGGATTATGATGATGATGATGATGATGATCTTCGTGGGATCCACAGCTCTCTCTCTCTCTCTCTCTCTCTCTGCGGATTTAATGCGGCTTTGTTTATTGGGGTTTTCCCCTCGCCCTCGAGCGCTGATCCTTAAAACCGGGTGCCATTAATCATTTTCTTCTTTGTTAATTAATCTTATCCTGATTATTTATTTTAGATAATATACTCCAATCGAAATTCGAAGACGACTTCTTTAAACAAACAAACAGGATTTGATATCCCACAAGACCCTTTAATTTAAAAAGGATGAACATAGCTACACGGTCAATTCATGAATATCTCCAGCATTTCATTTGAATTAGATCTTTCTCATCTAATGGGGATTTAAATTTCGTTTTCCAAGCAGCTCGAATCCCATTTCTCAATTTTCTTTATCGGATTTTGTCAGATCGTTTCTAAGCGCGTAACCAATTAGGGACGACTCAAGTTCGAAAAAGTCACACAAGGTAATTACCATTTAAGGGTGGATGTTTACTTATGAATGTTAATTTGGCATCCTCGTTAATATTGGCCGATATCAATCGGTGACGTATCATTTGTGACGATCCGATGCGTTTTCACATTCACAAATTCTCAAAAGAGTACTTTGAATAATAATGACATGAAAGGATGATCACACGACGAGGGCATGCTAATAATTTATCGGTGCATGCCAAAAGTTGAAAAAGCCAAGTTTGTTCATGAGAAAGATATACTAGTATCCATCAACGCGATCGCATGTGCTTGCGACACTACAATTACTACTCCATAAGTAATAACATTCACTTACACATGGGTTTAAACAAATTTTCTTAACGCGCGATCGTATGATCATTTTTTTTTTAAACTTATGCATGGCTTCGAGTGCTTCGATAGTAAGATTTCGGAACTTTCGTCGGAGAAATGAGGCATGCCATTGAACTGATTATATTCTTCTGATCAAAGGTTGCAGTTTGCCAAGCTCTATGACCCCAATCTATCCGTAGTTTCTTGTTATCTTCTGCTTGGGACCGGAAAAAAGACTCGATCCAGATAATGAAACAAAGAAGAAGAAACGTGCAGTACTCTTTTCCAAAAGACGGTTTGATATTTTGACTATAAAAGGCGACAAAACTAAGTTAGATACACGTTGAAGGACATCTGACAAGTCCAACGTCAACTCCCGGGAATCGGTCGTGTTTGGGCAGGTCCGCCCCTGCGGAGGCCAGATCATCATTTTTTTTAATATTCTAGAAAGAAAACGATAGGGGCTGAAATGTATTTTTTTTTTCTTCTTTTTCTTCTTATATCAGGAGAGAGAGAGAGAGAGAGAGGAGCAGTTCATTGCGGCCGACGAAAAGGGGCGGAGAAGCGTTACTTGGAAGAGGAGAAGAGTCGGTCCAAATTCGACTAGGAAACTTTGTACCTAGGAAACTTCGTCGCAATCAGCTTAAAATTTCAGTATGTTGTCCGCAAACCCGAGATCCATGAGTCGATTGGTTTTGTTGATTGGAATCCTTCTTTAAATTGTTTTTTTTTTAATTTTTTTGCCATCGTGAGATCGTGCTTGCTTCTTTATGTTACTACACCTTCGTGGTGATAATATATTGCTACTTTGCTGATGTGAAGAGACTCTACTTGTGTGACTAAAAATGAATTATTGTTTGTCAACCTATTCTTGGTGATTCGTAGAAGTTTTTTTTTATGCAGCCCCGTGGTTTTCTCCACATCGGGGTTTCCATGTAAAATCTGCGGGTGTTGTTTCCGCCTTACTTTAATTTTCGAAGACTGCATCTACCGTTTCGAGCTGGTATTCACAAAATATTGTGACCGGTTGCCACTGGGGCCAATTTAATATCAAATCGATTCATTCTGGACATAATACGTAGTAAATCCCTGCTCATTCTCCGTAACAACAATAGGGGAACAACCACTTAAAACACTCACGTCTTTGTTCTCCTCTTGTGGAGATCATCCTCCCCGTTGATTGGACCTTTTAACCTTACTAATGGAGGTGTTTTCTCAGTCGGGCGCTTGTTTCTGGGCACGACAAAGAGAGTGGTTGGCACATGGACTTTGGCAGTGTGAACGTGGGCTTTTTTGGTTTTTTTTTTTTTTTTTTGGTCCGAATTGAGGATGAAACGTGCATCGAACATGCAAAGATTGGGGATGTGTTAGGTTTTGGAAGAGATTCCATCTCCATCATCCTTGTCACATCTTGTACGAGTGATTTACGCATAGACAGATGACCGGACATTGATCAAAGACAAAAATGATTAAAAAGCAAGAGAGGGAGATGTCTGAATGCACGACAATTGACTTGACTGCTCTAACTTGCCCTCTACGCAAGGCCAAAGGCGAAAAAAAAAAGAAGAAGATTATTCTTGCTAGGCATATGAAATGGAGCTGTGATTTGTAAATGGAATTTCGCGAATTCGGTCCTAAATCTACGAGTGAGGCAGGCACTTAAATTCGTCGTGGAACCTTTTAGGTGGACCAAAGTCATCCTTAATCATCGAGTGAAAATGTAACAAGTCTTCTCCGCCAAGTCTTTTCTAGAACATAGCAGTTTAGTCATTGGTTCTGATTGATCGTGATAATATGTGTCACGATCGGTTATCTGACACGGACAATCTCTCTCGAAATGACAATGATTTGCTTAATTTTCTTTTTTTGCTTCGTTTTTCTGTTTTTTTTTTCCTTCTTATCTTGTTATTATTCATCTTCTTTTCTCAGTTCCTTAGAAAGAGCGCAAAATTTCCACTCGTCAAGCCTCAACAACAAACGGATTTAATAGATTTAGTTTTCTCTCGAGGAGCCTTCTTTTCCTGATAAAATTTAAGAGTCTTGTAATTTAAGATAGGTTGATTTATTTACATATTACTTATTTTAAAAAAAGACTATTTAAGTTCAAATGTAAATCTTTCGAAATTCTAATCCAAACAAAACTATCCAATTAGAAATATAAATTTTATAAGTAGTAAATTTGATTGTAGTAGAGAGGTATACCTGAAATTTTGGAACGCTTTTGTGATGCATAGTACATACTGAAGTTAGTTATAGTACTAATTATTAGTTTTGTACAAGTTGAATGTGTCGTGATATAAATTTGTAATAGAAGAATATTTTGAAAGAGTTTCTAGTTTTTATGAAATCCATACGAAACATGGGCAAGAGCATATTCTAGACCTATTTCTATAGGTCAATTAATTACGAACCCTAAGATATTATTAAACTATTATCTAGTTTTTTCCAATATCCAAATATAATCTAATCTCATCTAATATAATCGGTAAACATATATATAAACTTTGCTCCCCCTCGTTAATAAAATCAAACAATTATGCACCCTAGAACCCATTAAACTGTTCTTTAGTTCTCCTACAACTACCAAAATCTAATATGTTACAAAAATCGAGCACACCCCTAACGATAAATTATCTACTTGCAAAATCAGGTTGCTCCAAAATCCATAGAGACCCCTACCTGCTGAAGCCTCAAGGAAATAGTCTGAATCTGCTACGAAGTACAGAAACGTCCTTTTGTTTTCAAGAAAGAAATTAAAAACATTCAAAAAGCTGATCATGCGAGAGAATTCAGCAGATTTTGGCTGATGTACGAGGTTCCCAAGGAAGGTTCATACATTATAATATCTATTCCATTTAAGTTCAAGACTGCTACGGCATGTCGATGGTGCTGTCTGATTTTGACTTTTCGTACATGTGCATTCATTCACAGTCAACCGCTCATCGGTCATCACTAATAAAGCCCCGTTCACACTTGCAATCTCGTGGCTGACCACTTATATATCTAAACCAGAAACAAACATCTGATTCGGACGTTTTGTTTGTTTAGCGCATAATAGACCCTTATCCCAGATAGCTCCAGGCTTCTGGGGGTGTCGGATTGTTGCTTCGTTTTCTTTGACAATAGAAAGGAGCAAGAATGGTGTTTTGTGAACTATCCAGAGGTTTGACCAGAAAAGCGGGGTAAAAAAAAGGAACTATGCAGAGATAGCGAGGGCAAAATATGGGGGTTTGAGTGTGTAAGCTGAGCAAAGGAGTGAGGGTTTATTGGTCTTTGTTCGAACTGGGGAGATTAGGTGCAGTTGATAATTTCAAGTCTGTGTTAGGAAAAATCCATATGATATCTTGAGGATGACCAAATATTCTAAGTACACTAAGATGCCTAATTGAGTGTGCTGAAGATATCGTCTGTACATCCACCATCATAGGTGGACGGTATTATCAAATAGAACGTCTAAGAGTGATAAACGACCTTTGCTCTACAGAAGGTGAACGAGCTATTGGACATGAGATATGTTGATGACGGGGTGGAAGTTACCAATAGTGAAGAAGTTATGGGACGAGGAACGTGCCGATGTTCGGAAGGATCTTATGGATGATGAATCAACTAGAAGATGTGTGATTGTTAAAAGATTTTGGATAGACCAATGGAAGAGGAACAGACTAAAGGACATGAAGATGCTAGTAAGCTTCGATGGACATCGCGGATGGCGACAAACAAGAGGACATGCGATCACCGAAGAGCTTGGATGGACGCAATAAATGGTGAGCAGACTGCACAATACAAGGATGTCGATATGCTTGGAAGTACCAAAATGTAGAAACTTGGATGGACCTCAATATATAGAAGCTTGGATGGACCTAATTGCGAAAGGTATTCTTGTTATACTTGCGTACATGATGGGATTTGTCAATAAAAAGGTGCGTCCATAAGGCAACATTTGAGAGATATCCCACCAAGAGGTGCATTTGAAAGGCACCATCTTCTTATCTATAAAAGAGAGAGAACATTTGAAAGGGTGCATTAGAAAGATAACGACAGAAAATAAACGTATAGAGAAGTTACATACGTTGTCTTCTCTCTCCCTCTCCCTCTCTCAAGGTTGTGACGGACAAAGAATCCATGGATGGGGAAATGAAACTTTGGAGACGAAAAGAGAGAGAAGCGCAACGCTAGAAATCGGGGAAAATGATTTTCGTATTTCAGAAATGGAAATTGTTTTCCCCAATTTTAAAAGAACATTTTCCGTTGATTGGAAAATATTTTCTTTAACTACATATTTTTCGTCCCCCATAGCTAGAAATTAGAGAAAATATTTTTCAAAAAACCTTTTCCATGGAACAAACGGAACCTAAGCTGAGTTCATCCAACGATGCATGCAAGGTTTTATTCCTATGAATAGACTTAATTCATAATCAAATTGAGATTTCTACTGTTTCGCGAAAAATGAATGATTTGAAAAATATTTTTCTAAAAATGGTCGCTTGTATCGCTTGAAGTAATTAGTCATGAAAAATTTTATCCATTAGTGACAATAATTTATGCTTGAATATTTTTATGAACAGTGAAAATACTTTTCGTGCATGAACGACTATTTTTAGTAAAATGTTTTGCGAGTCATTCATTTTGTTTCCCGCAGAATGAACAGTTTACAAATGATGCTTCTAATGCTTACAAAAATAAATGAACGAAAAATATTTTTATTATTTATAAAAATGTTCGGACACAAACTATGGTAAAAAAAAAATATTTTCCATTGCCTAATTTAATAATTTTTATTGGCTAGTTCTTTTAAGCAATACAAGCGATTATTTTTAGGAAAATATTTTTCAAATCATTCAATTTTCGCAAGGTAAATGAAACCTAAAAGTGCTTGATTTCTGTACTGGCGGTGTTTATAACACATCCTTCGCATGAGCAACAACAGTGCTGGGTTTCTGCATTCAGAAAGCAAATTTCAGAAATGGCTCTTTGCTCATATGAAACAGCAAAGAAGACATATTGGTAATGGAAACAGAATTCTTAAAAATTTAATGATAATTTAATTACTATACGTAAAAGATGACATAAAATACTTTGCAATTGTTTTCCTGTTTTTGCCATTATATGAATTCTTTTCTAAAGAGCAAATACGAAATGAACATTTTACACTTTCTCAATAATTTAAGAAGATATTTATTCAAAAATTGAGAAAAAGAAAATGAGAGGAGATGAAGCTGGTTGTTGTACTATAGGAACAGTTAACAAATTTCACCAATTGCACTTTAGGCTTCATTTGTTCGGCAAAAAATGTGCTATTTGAAAGATATTTTTTAAAAAAAATGGTCCCTTATATTACTTACAAAGATGAATGAACGAATTATTTACACATAAATTGTTATTGATAGTGAAAATATTTTTATTGACTTATTATTTCAGGCGATACATATGATTTTTTTTAGAAAAATACTTTCCAAATCACTCATTTTTGGTCAAATGTGACTTTTTTGGAAAAAAATTCGAAATTATTTTTCATAAAATTGATAATACCTTTCGGTGTTTTAACCAAACACTGAAAAATATTCTCCGTGATTTAGTAAGGAAAATCTTTTTTTATTTTCTACATTATCATTTGGTCAACAAATACTATTGTGGATGTGGCCATCCTAAATGATACGGCTGGCACTAATGTGGACAATTCTTATAAATTTTCAAAATGAAATATGCAATTTTTGATTTTTTGGTTTTCTTTTCTTTTCTTTCTCCTTCTTCCTCCGCTGCCACTGGCCGATAATGGGTAAAGGCTAGCCTCAAGCTTATTGGGCTTTGGCCATCACCTTGGCCGGCGACCAGCTAAGGAAGAAGGAAAAAAAGAAAAAAAAAGGAAAATACAATAAAAGAAAATAAAAATACAAATTAATTAAAAATAAAAATGATAAATATATATAATCAGATTTATTCTAATAGTAAAAGGAAAATGAAGGTGAAGGAGTGGAGGGAGGAAATATGGGGAGAAATGATTTTCTCTTTTCAAAAAGAGGAAATCATTTTTCCAACTTTGGGTGTTTTTTCCATTGACGAAAAATATTTTACTTTACTAATTTATTTTCCTTGAACCAAATGCCGAAAAATATGAAAAATAATTATTGAATTTTTTTTTTCATGAAACAAACGTTTGCAAAAAAAATGAATGATTTTGAAAATATTTTTCCTAAAAATAATAGCTCATACCACTTGTAAACGTTTTCATTATTGGCAATAATTTATGTCTAAATATTTACGTGAATGATGAAAATATTTTTTATTTATTCATTTTTGTAAACAATAGAAATGAATATTTTTAGAAAATATTTTTCAAATTATTCATTTTCTGCATAACAAATGGAGCCTTGGTGAGAAACGGTAAATAATTTCTTGCTTCAACCATTTTTCTATTTCCTTTGGTCGATTTTATGTTTTTTCTCTATCACACTTAAACCCCATTTATTTCACAGAAAATAAATAATTTGGACAACATTTTCCCAAAAATGATAGCTTGTATCCTTTACAAATGTTAGCAAATGAAAAATATGCTCATTATCCATAAAAATATTTAGACATAAATTGGTATCAATATTAAAAATATTTCTAATCAGTTAATTATTTTAATCAACACAAGAGATTGTGTTAAGCAAAGAAAATTTTAAATCATTCATTTTTCGCGAAAGAAAGGAAACCTTAATTGCATTAAACATTATAAAAATAGACCAAAGGGAAATCTGATAGTGACAAGAAACTGTGTTTTGGCTTAAACATATGGAAATAAGTACATAAGGGTAAAACGGGAAATGCAAAAGTAAGGGGAAAATATTGTTTTGGTATGAATGGTACGTGCACTTTGCAAATGAGTTTGACTATTTTGCAGTAGTGGGTAGTTTTCATGCATAAAAGGTATTGGGCACGTCACTATTCCGACGGTTTTACAATTTTTTTTTTGTATCGAATGTGTCCGGACCAACGTCCGTATGGATCGCGCACCTCAACTAATTCTCCGGGAGGGCTAGCGCAGCATCCTACCGCCACAATCATTCGCTTAAATCATCGACACTCAGCGAGGTTCAAACCTAGGACCTCTCGTGAAAGAACCAAAACTCACGACCCTCCGCTTACAATGTTAAACTTTGAAAAAAATAATAATTGATGAGAAAAAGAAAATTAATGTTGTTACCAAAGAAAGTGCAAATAAGAAGAAATTTCCTCATCATAAGCACTCTCACGTAGCCAAACCTTCCAAGAGCAGTTCTTCATATGGGAAAGAAACTACGAGTCTCTTCACGATTAACACTCCTTAAATATGTCTATAATTTTGTCAAAGCCCATGCTACGATGTTTGGTGATATGTGATAAAAAAAAATTATATTAATGTGTCCATCATCTCAGCCGCTCTCCTACACTAACCTAAAAGTGACGACATCTTAATTAGTCAAATCGTATTTATGGTAGAGTTTAGGTAGGTCTAATTAACTTGTGTGTCAACTGAACCTAACAAACCCCCAAAAAAAAAAGACCTTAGTAACGTTAAGTATAGAGCACAAATCTACTTGCTTTATATTCTTCGAAATGACCCAAAATTCGTCATACGTAAATTATTTCATGATATTAATATCTCGATCGATTCTCAACTATTGATATATGTAGACGAGAAGTTATGAAATATATTGGCGAATTAATAAAATACTCATGTGGGTTAAAGGGTTCTCAATTATCGTCATAGTACCTCTCTCACGAAATTTGATAGGGTTAAAATTTATTTGTGCTGATCTTTTGCTTCACACATCAGATAGATAATCATGTAATGTACCATGACACACCATACACGCGCAAAATAAAAACACTTCTCGAAAGATTTATTTTCCACACTTTTTGACTATTTTGACGACATGAGTGGGTAATCATCAATGCACCATGACTAGAGGAGTGTTTCTTCGTGCATGTCTTGGAGCCGCTAGATCCCAAAGACGGCTTCATCACCAACTCTGGCCTCTGCAAAATTTACTCTTCACCGCCACAAGTACACACCGGAATCGTTACTCAGAACTTCCTGGCCATGGCCACCCTCGGCCGGAGAATCACCGGCAGCCCGTGCTTCATGTAGAGGGTTGTGGTGACCTTGGGCACCGCCCTGTGGCCCTCTGCCACCACCACCGAGTACCTCCACAGCACCGATGCCGCTACCATCTTCATCTGCATATAGGCGAATTTCTTCCCCACGCATAGCCTTGGGCCAGCGTTGAAGACCGCGTACTTGAACTGGCTCTCGCTCACCATCCGCTGCCCGTCCTCTCTCAACCACCTCTCCGGTCTGAACTCCTCACAATCTCTCCCCCACAGCGCCTCCATACGCGCCATCGAGAATATGCAGAACAAGACACGGTCACCCCGTTTCAGCTCGGTGCCGTCGGGCAGCACGTCGTCCTCTTGGGCCTCCTTTAGCTCCATTGGGACTGACGGGTACAACCTCAGGGACTCTGATAGTGCGGCTTGCAAATACACCATGTCGGTCAACTCCTCCGGTGTGAACACCCCATCCTGATGCGCATCCCGACCCACCGGAGGGCAACGCCGTAGAATAATCTGGTGGATCTCGATGAGGACTTTGGCTTCTACTTCCGGGTGCTTGTATAGCAACCAGAAGAACCACACCAACGCGACGGAGCTCGTGTCACGGCCGGCTAAGATAAAGCTCACACAGATATCCCTGAGGAACTTGTTGGACAAGTTGTGGCTCTTGTCCTCCATGAGCCGGGACAGGAGGTTGGACCGGTCACTCAACCTCCCATGCTTGCTGAGCTCCGTTCTGCGGTCTGACACCGTCTTGTCGGCGAACTTGTGGACGATCCTTACAGCTTCCTTGAGCCTCCTTTCGTGCCCGAGCGAGAGAAACCTCATGGGCTTCCACACGAAAGGTGGCACCAAAAACCTAAACAGAGAATACTTTTCTTATCAGTTACTTTATGGAGAAATAAGTCAAAAAAGTAATGCAACTGTTATATAAGATACGTCTCAACCTGAGCAGCGTAAATTCGGTGGCCTGCTCGAACGCCCTAGCAAAGAGCACCTCGGGCAGATCAACGGTCAGGCAGCCCGGGTCAATACCGAAGGCCGCGTTGCAGATGTTGTCGAACGTGAACCGGAGGAGGACGTCCTGGAGGTCGACCAGCGGCTTATCGACTCCTGGGGCGGCGGCCCTTGCCTCCAGAACCTTGAGGAGCTTATGGTGGACGAGCTCCCGCATGGTATCGTATGAGTGCCGCACGAAGCGCGAGGAGTGCATCTCGGACGTAGCGAGCCGCCGCTGCTCCTTCCACTCGGCGTCGTCCGCGTTGAAGATCCCGCCGCCAAGCAAGTCACGGAACCTCTCCCTATAATACTTGCCCTTTGGGTAATTATCGAAACGGGTCCGTACCACGTGCTCGATGTTGGCAGGGTCCACCGTGATGATCCCCCGGGCGCCGCCAAAGGCCACGCCGCGGTACCAGAACGTGCCCCCGGCCTTCGCCAGGGCCCGCGTTACCCAGTCGTAGATCTCGTCCTGAGCGAACGGAACGGAAGGGACGATCCCGAGGACAGGCCACAGCATCGGGCCGTTCTTGTTCGTCAGCCTCTCGACGATGCATGAGAAGATGAAGTAGCCCAAGAAAGCGATGGTCACGTCCCAGAGAGATACGTGACGTGCATGGGATTGGAGCCACTCCATTGCGGAGTAGACGAGTGTTCTTGCGGTCATCGTCGTCGCCCGATGCCGTTCGATACACCTTTTTACCAGCACTCTGCACTCACTGATTATTTATACAATTGAACTGCGGATTCGAAATTAATGGAGCGGTTGGAGTTGGACCCCAAAACGAAATTTTGGGAGAATATTGGAGGAATCAAAAAGGTGAATAGAGGGATTAATTAAGGATAAGCTTCGGTAGGTGCATCAAGATCCAGGCGGCTTAATTCACTACCGGAAATGGCGGAACATTGCTAACCGATGCTGACGTGGCCAGTTTTGACATATATCTAAGCAGTAAATGAAAAACCAATTGCAAATGTATAAATTGAACATCAACCATTCACAACATAAAAATAACAAAAGTTGTTTTCTTAACTCTTCCAGTATAGTATTTAGTACAAGAGATGGATGAACTAATAGTGGAGATATATAATTTTAATCCTTTCAGAATCTATTTTATTGTAATGCACCAGTTAATGCAAAGTTAATTGGAAACTTGTTCGCGTAATAAAGTTATATGTGCGTTGATTATGAAAAATTGTAATTTTAAATGGATAATCTTGATACCGTGAGTCATATTGATATTCCATAGCATAATTTTTTTTATCTTTAATTGCCACCTATATTATTTAACTGAGCATAAGAAATATATATTTTGAAAAACATATTGTTCCCCAGAATTTTCCCAGCCAACCGGTTCAGGTTATGGCCTGCACCTCGTGTCCATTCCTAATTGTCGCAAACTTCAATGTGGATAGTACTTACACTGGCATCATCTTTGTTAAATATTCATGTTTCCCTATGTCATTTCAACCTTTTTTTGGGTTGGATTCTTCTTCAATCTTGGTTTACGACTTAGAGCTTGATCTTTGCAAAAACGAAGAGAAAAATTGACAGTTGTAGTGACATTATTTTGGCTTGTGTAAGCTGTGTGGAGTTGTTTTTAAGGTTCGAAAAAACTTTAATGGCGTGGCAGCGAAGGAGTTCGATTTAATTTTCAAAATTTAAGGAAAGAAAAAATTACCAAAAAAATCCTAAACCTATAATAATTGTACCAATTCAATTCTAAACTATTTGCATTTATGCCAATTCAGTCATTTTGGCTAACTTTGGCCTGGCGGCACCAACATGGACGCCAACGACAGAGCCGATGTTGATGTGGCCAAATTTTAATAGTATTTTAATTTTTTTTTTTTTTTGATTTTTTTTTCTTCGTTCTTCGTCCGGCCGCCCGTCAAGCACAGCAATGTTGACGTGGCAGGAAGTTTCTCTTATGTGTGGTTTCTCTCTTGTTTATGGAGTGTGGCTCACGGTTGTAAGCTTCGTAAAGCAACCTAATAGAAAATTTTTACCGTTAAAAGCATTCTTTTTGGCCCTTTCATATTTTCCCAGGCAGAACCATTAAATCGAAGTTTGAGAATCTGAAAAATAAGAAAGACTCTCATGCACAAGCTTCGAACATATCTTGCGATCGAAGTTAGGAAGGAGTATCGATAATGGGAGTAAATTACTGATATACTTAGCGTGCATGGCAACACTGATGTTCTAGAAATCAACTTTTGGAGAGAAGTAAATTTTTTTTATATTTCTTTATGTAGCTCTCAAACTACATCTAGAGGGAAAAAAAAACTCCAGAAACAAAAAATAAAGTTATGTAACTAAACGGATTTCTACTATAGAAGTTGCGCTAGCAAACGGATTTCTATTTCAGAAGACTGTTGGTGTAAAAATTTTACTCCAGAAGTGTCGTCATACATGCCAATAAAATGGTGCAAATACAAAAAAATCAAAATGCCATAGATTAAAAAAAAAAAAACCAACAAAACCCTCAACCAAAGGTAATTGCTATCGGCTAACATGTCTACCAAGTGAAAGAGATCGAGAGAGACAGAGAGACATTCACATCCACTAGCGACCAATAGAGACAGAAGCAAAAAGTGGTCTCAATTCCATCCTTCTTCATCAGTTGTGCATGGAGCAAAGGTCTTTCCCCGACCCCACAATCCTAATCCGCTTTTCTTGATTATGTATCTTCTTTTTCAACCCCCCCCCCCCCTCACTTATTTAAGGAAAGAAAATTCCATCATCGTGACCACGTTCGACCAAGAAAGAATTGAAACTAGCAAGTCTTTCTGATCATATCGTGTATCAAATATCTCTTTTTTACCCCCCTCACTTGTTTAAGAAAAGAAAATTCCACCGTCCTTCCCGTGATATCGACCAAAAAAGAATCGAACCCAGTAACGTAGGGCCTCTTCTGATCATATAGGAGGAAATAAGAAATTTAATTTTCTTATTAATTCCTGACAAGTGATAATTAATCAGAGTATTGTGTAGTTTTCTCAACCGGTAGGTTTTCGAGCCCTAGGACCTAAGAAGTGATTCTCGTAGTTCCTACATTAATGTCTTGCCTTTGACTAAACAGCTACACAACATAAGTCGACAAAGAGAAGATGACAAGATTTTCTTTATAATGCATGCTTCACGAATGCCTTCGGGCCCTCATTAACATGACAAAAAGGTCAAATCAAAGTAGAGCTCGCAAAGTAAAATTGAGATCATGGCTCTCCTTCTAGTTCATCTGACCTTCTTCACGCCAATCTGATGAGTAGAACATTTAAAATCGGCCTCAAAGCATCATGAAATATATGATCGAGCTGTGGATGTCCAAGAGTCGTCCAAAACGAAATCTCAAAAACATAATAATAATAATTCCTATGGTTTAAAATGATTATATTTCATTCGAGTAAAAGATATTAATTTTTATGAAAAACGCTACCTAAGGGCGATGTGGAAAGGAGTGTATCAGTCACCGTTCACCCTATTCAATTTATTTCTCTCGACTTGGATGTTGTGAAGTGGGTGAGATGCCGCTTTCCATATAGGATAACATCATATTTGAAAATTTAATATGATTTTGAGAGCGACGCCCAAGCCAATGAGGCGTTTTTGTTTACCACTGTGGCCGCGATGAATTGGAAGCACAATTGACAATTGAATAAGGGGATCCGTGATGGGTCCAAATCGAAGAAATCACCAAACACCGGGGGCGGACCCTACTTTTTTTTTTTTTTCTTCTCATTTATGGTCCAAGGTTCATCGACCCGTGTGGCAAAAAAGAGAAAATTATCCAAAAAAAATCATAAACTTTTTGTATTTGTATCCATTCGACCACTTTTGATCAGAAATCATTTGTGTGGACTCTACCCAAAAATTGATCAAATCGACTTAATCGACAAAATGTGAAAAGGGTTTAGAGCTCGATTGGTAAAATTAAAAGGTTTGGGACTGAATTGACAATAATGCAATAAGTTTTATGACTTATTGGATAATTTTCCCGAGCAAATAGATAACCATGAAAGCTTGTACATTAGGAACATCGATCTACATATGGTTTGCAGGACTCTTTAGTCACCCATTGATTTTATATGTTGTCACCGGAGAATGACAATGTTTAATCGTGATGTCTTCGCGTGACATCGAAACAAATTACGCACCATGGTCGACCCAATACACTATCTAATTTCGTTACCAAGGAAAATTCGATTGTCGGGTTCTCGATGTCGAGAGTTACGATGTACCTATTGTTCCAATTTCAGGACGCGAGAAAGAGTCCATCGTTATGCCGATGGATGCCGATTCCTGTACTAATTGCATGGGAACGAATCACACCAAGATGGCCGGGCTCTCACTCTTCCCTCACCCTCTACTCTGGCTGCACCTCCTCGTCTCCCTCTCCCATCTCTGCTCATCATCTCTCTCTTCTCTTTTCGTATAGTGCTTCCTATTACAATTTTTTTGGCCGATAAAGGGATCGAATGGTTAATTTGAAGAGATATATAATTCGATCTCAAAACCTTAAACGCAAAACGAAAATTGTGCGTATCGGGAACGAAAATGCGGAAACGTGGATAATAAATGAACATACCTCCAGCCATTGATAAAGACGATGATTTCGTATACGCGCGTTAAATGTTCGACGAAAACGGGATCTCTCTAGCCAATTACCCCCTCCGAAGCGATGATGTGTTCTCTGTGGTTTTTCTCTCTTGAACGTGACTTTCTTGTGTTCTGGATAAGAAACTGACGTCTCTCACAAATCTCACGTAGTAACCACCTCTCTTTAAAAACTGACGTAGGGGCTTGGCTTAGATAACCCATTTAAACTGACGTCTGCCCCTTATAGATAACTGTCTCCCATCAAGACGGTTATCGGACGAGACAGTTGTCACGTAAAATTAATATGCGTAATATAACGTTGATGTAATATAAATGTCGGTATTTCATTAACGTGGGATCATAATTAATTATTTATAACATAATTTTGTAAAAGAAAGACACTTATGGTACTGGCCATGAAGTTTCGTTGGTCCATTACTTAATCAAATGAGTGATTTAACGAAGATATATTAGATGTTAGGGCCCAGAAGGGGCATGATGTTACTTTTGGCTATCAAAACAACTTATGATGGTGGGTTCTGGATTCCTCAATCCAATGCGCATCCATTTACAGGAAAAATTCACAAAACCAAAGCTCACCCTCTCTCTAATTATAATTGCCTCTAACTTTGCTATAACAATGTCTCAATTATCGTATGCCTTTTTCAAAGCGAGGCACAAATATGACAATCGTTCATTCACATCCCAATAATAAAAAAAAAATTTGGAAATTTAACGTATGTAGATAACTTTAAACTATTTTGGGCGAATTCCATTAGCAACTTGCTTTGTTTTACATGTGCAAAAATATCATAAATGTAAGGAAAATATTAAGAAGTCCAAATGATGTAGAATGCAGGCACATGAAAAGTATTAAAAATGGAAACATCAAGATTATTTTGGCGAATGCAACACAAAAAAATTAGCTTAAAAATTATGGTACATGCGTGTATAACCTTCATAAAAGTTAAATATCTATATCATTTTACAATATCCGAAAAGTTGGTTATTACTTTTCTTCTTTTCTTGTTTCTTTAGGATATTTTCGGTTTCGATTTTCTGTAAACAGATTTGCTGTTTCCAGATAGTTAGTTTCTAAAGGGGTTGGTTTGCTGTGGTCATATATACTTCTTGGTAATGTGTAATTAATCTCTCTTCGTCAATGAGTTACATCATTTTGGTTAGTGAAAGTATCCGATAACTAGACCCGTCAAAATGGGTCTAAAATCCATTTATAGCGGTAACGTAACAATGGTTTAACGATAATAGCATTCTTAATAACAAAAGATCCATCTTTTGCTGGTGTTTGCAGTGGTTCTTATGTTAGACGTAATAAGAATTAATTCGCACGCGTAATGTTATTTCCTTCAAAGAAATGACTTAATCCCATTACCACTCTTTACTCTCATTGTCTCTCTACAAACTAACTAGAAACTTGTACGCGAGTGAGTTTGCCCTCAAGAGGTGGTCAACGAGCTGTCTCACAAGCAGCGTTCTTACTTGAGAAAGCCTCGGCTGCCCAACTTTGGCCAAGGCTTAGCCCGACGTAGACTGCAAACTTGCATGTAAATGTTATATTATGGGTAGGCTTGGACAACACGTTAGGCACAATCTTCGGGCCTCGTTCGAGCTAGTGATCATCTCTATGGATTGCCATCTAAGAGAGCGGATATGATAGAGGTGGTTTATTCCACCCAATCAAAATAGGCGGGTCAATTCATTCTCTTAGAACTATACTCGAGAGTTTCCTACCTCACTATTCATTCTTATGGCCCGTTTGGCAACGATTCTGATTAAAAAATAATAATAATTCTGATTAGAATCATATTTTTTTAACTCTGTTTCCTAGATGATTTTTAAAGAATTAGAACGCATTTGGTAACTGCATTAAATTTATGTTTTCGAAAACAACCATATGGCAAGAATTCTTTTTTTAAAATTTTTCATCTTTTTAATATTTTTAAAAAAATTAAATTATTTTTTCCAATTTTTGAAAATAATTTTTTTTAATTTCCCCCATTTTTATTTTTTAAAAAATTAAAAATTTTATATTTTTAATTTGCCCCCTTTTTAATTTAATTTTTTGTTAAATTTAAAATATTCTTTTAAAAAAATTAATTGTTAGTAAATTTTAAAATCTAATTTTAATTTTCTTAAGTTCATAAATTCATGCAGAAGACTACGTGGACTTAATCTTTTTAAAAGAACTAAGACTTTATCCCTTTTTTAAATTCTCAAAATTGATTCTTTTTTTCAAAATCGATTTTTTTATTCATGTTTTTGCATCAAAAACTGTTTCCAGGAACAATTCAGAATCGCAATTATTTATATTACCAAATATATTTCTGATCTTTTTTTTTTTGTGTTTCGGTGAAGAGAATCACAGATTCAGAATCGTTGCCAAACAGATCCTTAAATTCACCAAAAAGCCAAAGAAGTTTGTCCGATAACAATAAATTATTCCACGAGTTTAATTTTAACTTTTCCGTGATCTTCGGAAACATTAAAAAAAAAAAAACAACATAGACATGTTCACCACCGCTAGAATTTCCTCACAGTGACTTCTCGGGCTCGATAGATAAAGTGAAGTAGAATCCTCGAAATTAAATCCATAAAGAAGCAGTTCCATCAAAAACCGATCTGTTTTGCTTTGATTTTCTCTTCCCTATTTTTTTTTTCCAAGAAAAGAGAAGTGATCTGCCAACTGATCGACCCACCTTCGTTATGTTCTCGCTTGCCACTGCGCCAACCCGATGACCAAATCTGCTCTGAGCAATTAAAGCGGTAACGCTTGAGTTCTCTCGAGATATCTACCGATTCCCACACCAAATCATACTTGCAAAGGTCGCGATTCTCGATAGTCGCTTCCTGTCAAGTCATACTTGGTCACTGTGATTGCTCGACCACATGGGCTAGAACACGTAGGGCGGCAGAACTGCAACAGTTTTTTCGTGCGGGCTACCCAATATTGTAATTAATTAATTGACAAAAGAGACACAAAAGAGTTGAAGTGATAGAAGTAGGGGTTTGATTTACTTTTCAAGAGTTAACAAAGGCAAAGATTATTAAAAGAAAAATCAAAATAATTATAATTATGTCAATTTAATTGTAAATTTTTTTTTTTTCACAATTCAGCTGATGATGCTGACATGGCAGGAAGTTTCTTATGTGTGGTCTCTCTCTTGTCACCATTACATAGAAGTTTGTGAATCTGCAAAAATAAGAAAGACCCCCGGCGGAGAAGATTCGAACGTATCTTGCGATGGAAGTTACCAAGGAGCATCTGTAACGGGATTAAATTGCTGTTGGGCCCATGGGCCTCTTTTGACAGCGAGTAAGAAGAGACCAACAATTACCGAGCGTGGATTAATGGTCTCGGTCGATCAACTTTCATCGACTACATCGGCCACCTGCATTACTCGCCGGATTTGTGGCGACACTTCCCAGTCATCCTGTCGACAACCCAATATGAACCTCCGCCGATCCACCAAGGCTTGAATTATTTTGGGGGTGTCGACAATCGCTAATTATGGAAGTTCTTTCGTTTCTTTTTCTGGAGGGAAGTTTTTGCGAACGATCTGGAGAGAAGGTGAGTGTTTATAAACAAAAACTAGAATCTGCTGTTGCAAAAGCGTTTTCTTAGCACTTGAGACCGGCTACCAGTTGTCAAGAAACGTGGGAAGATAATCTGGGCATGCCTGTTCATTCATGCTAGAATGACAAAGGCTGAGTATCATCAACCCCCCGTCGACGAGGCTCGGGATACGCTATCTGGGTCGGAAGCAGTGTCTTCGCTCTCGCTTCCGGCTTTCGGTAAAGAAATCTTCTAAGCTACCACTTGAAACTTGTATTTAAGATGGAGAAGCTATGCAGAGGTTCTCTGCGGGGTGATAATACAGAGGAGAAAGAATCTGCATGCTTTCCCAATGAAGACGTCACTCGGGGTGATAATACTCAGGAGAAAGAATCTGCATGCTTTCCCAATGAAGATTTCACTCAAGGGTGATCCTCTGATATTAACGTCTTCATGTTAGGCGATTACAATCATGGTCTAAAGCCATTCTTTGGGAGAAATATGCCAGGCTGTTCCTTCCCTTACCAGGACGCACTTGGACTAGAAAGTCTCAACGACATGCTGAAGTTAAGCGCATCAATAGGGCTTTATCCTGGTGTGAATAGAACTCCGGCAAAAGGGGGCCACAGTTCAAGTTCGCAACACGTCTGCAGAATCAAAGAAACCGAAAGTTCATCATGTAAAACCACTAACCATGCACAACCGATTCCCCATAGGGGCCAAGACGGATTCGAAAGGGGTCTCACCAAACTACCTGGTGACCGCAGCCAAAAGCCATGTCCCTTGGATTAGTAAAACAAATTGGACAAACCTGTGAAAGACGAAGAGAAAAGCAACGACCTCCATTCCATTTGGAGTCGTGAAAGCAAAGGTGAGACATTATCAAGTCATGTACAATTACCAGCCATTTACTAGGGACGACTGCAGCTTCTGATTCACCCAAAGCAATCCAGGTTATCTCTGATATAAGCGAGTTCAACCAAAGAGAAAAAACTTGTTTACCTGATTTTCCGTTCTGATAGTTGGAAGTAGGGGTGCTCGGGGTCCGGGTATAGCCATCATTAGTCGTCAAGCCGCTCACCGGAGGTGTAACATGATCAGGTGGAGGAATAGGCATTCTCTCCGGAGTGTCCTGTCTTCGGCACTTATCGTGCGAAAGCCCAAAAGGAAAGGGAAAAGTAAAGCTCGCACAGCAAAAAGAAGAATCTCACGTCCAACATATAGCCAGAAGGGAAAATTAAAGCCCTTGCGAGCCTAAGCTGGGGAACAATCTCTCTGCACCGTGTCAGATACTCTTTGTATCTGTCACGCCCCGATCCGAGGCTCGCGGCAACCCTACCAAAACGCCTCAGGTCGGAAAGGATAGCGTCCAGGCACGCTAACGATCAAACAATTATTTTCTACGCATGCCGAAACGTGCAAACTCCCCGTACAATTAATAACAACCGGGATAAAATAGTAGGATAAAAGATCACTCGATAAAAACCAATTTAACAAAATCCAAACCAGTCATTCAAATGGCAGATACTCTTCAACCCTACGGAAGCTACAGTAAATACAGCCCCACTCTTTGGGGCGGCTTCCTAAGACCGACAAAAAATCTTAAGGTTAGGCAGGGTTAACTTCGTATCTACTCTCAAAAGAGGGGCCTACTACGCCCTCGTCTTCCTCAATGCTTCGGACCTGAAAAAGGTGTCAACGACGTGGAATGAGATAAAAATCTCAGTGAGTCAGCGCCTAAGTCCGGCTAGGGCGCTGATTCGCTCAGGCATCCTATGCAATAAAATATTCCAACAATACAAAACCAACCACATGCAAGCTTACCACGCCTTGGATCACACATATGCAGGACTCGACTCCTCACATAAATCAGTCAATTAAGGCGAACAATCAGAATCCCACAGTAACTTGCACACGTAATGCTCCACACGAATTCCAATTTTTATTAACCATTGGGCTTGGCTCACACGACTGGTGTGGCCCGACACTATGACTAGCAGTGTCCACACTACGACTGGCAGTGTCTACTGGCATGACCAGGCTTCGTCCCTTCCCTCCGGCGACGGCTTCCAATAGTCCGTAAGATTCGTACGACTGGCACAACACGGTACAATTAGGAATCCCATAAGGGCTTCAGCCCATCACAAGCTGCGACCGGCGTCCGATAGTCCGTAAGATTCGTACAACTGGCACGACACGTTACTATCAAGAACAACCGTACGACTGGCACGGACCGTACGACTGGCACGGATTTTTAAGCCCATCATATGACCACACGAGCACGCTATCCAACTAATCCAGTTTTATCTTTGCATTTAATTAAAATGCACACACGATCGTGCTTAAAATCCGGCTCAAAACCGTTTTCTTTTGCATGCTCAAGTATGAAATTTTGATTTTGCATGCGGTCACATGATTATTCACACAATTTACCAAACTTCGAATTTAAATAAGTGCAACTCACCATCAATAAGCATACAACAGATGCACAATTATTCAATAATCACTCAAAAATAAATCAATAATAACAAGTAGATAAATAAATAATTAATCGTGAATTAGAAAATCAACAAATAGTCATCCATCGATAATTTAATAAAATTAATCAATAAATTCTTCGCAAATAATTATCAATTTAATAATAATTACTAATTTGGACCACGATTAATTAAAACACTATAATCAATAAAACAAATATTAATTAATTAATTTTGTCCAAATTAATTAATTAAAAATAATAATAATTAACCCAAGAATAACAATTATTATTGTTTATCAAACCAAAAATAATTAATTAAATTCTTAATCAGTCCAGAAGTAATTAATTAAATTTTTATACATCTATCATCATAAATATTTATTAATTTAATAATAATAAGTCACGGTCAATTAAAACATCATAATTAATTAACCAAATATTAATTAATTAATTTCGTCCAAATTAATTAATTAATAAATAATAATAAAATCAATAATTATTATTATTATTTACCAACTCAAAAAAATAATTGAATAATAATTTTTTTTATCAGTCCAAAATTAATTACTTAAATTTTAATTAATCCCGGCCCGCCTCAATTAAATAAATCAATCACAATATAGACAAGTCAATTTAGTCTAATTACCCTAATCGTGGTCATTTAACCTAATCGGAATTACTAACTTAAATTAATCGCGATTAACTAATTAAAATATATTAATTTAATCTAAACTAACCTAAACGCAATTAACGACCTAATCGGAGATTAGGGGCTAACTCACGAGGCGTCGGTTACGACGACGGGCATGAGCGAAAAATTCTGATCGCGACGACGAACTCCGGCTTCGGCGAGCGGCGGCGGACGGCTGGTCACTGTTCACGGCGACACTGTTCACGAGGTATTGTTCACGCGCGTACTGTTCATGGCAGCACTATTCCGGTGAGGCTCCGGCAAACGGCAACGATGACGAAACCGACAGCGTAGCTTATCCGACGTTTCAAGGCTGGATGGGGCTCGGGTCCGACAACGGCCGGGCTCGAGGACGGCGAGCAACCGAGAATGGAGACAGCGGGCGACGAGGTCCGGTAAGATCGGGCCGAGGAGAACGAATACGCAATCGGGGGTCGCGGATCCGAGCAACGAGTGAGGTGGAGCGACGAGATGGGGTGAGTAGCTGAAGGTGAGGCCGGGTGGTGGTGCTGCGGGCGAAGCCGACTGAAGACAAAGAAGAAGAAATCAAAGGAAATGGAGCAGGCGTGCGTCGACTGACAAGAAGACCACGAAGAAGAAAAAGAAGATAAAGAAGAAGAAGAAGGCGCACGCGCAGAAGGGGGGGGATTGTTCTCGGTGGAATAGAAAAAAAAAAGAAGGGGAGAGAGGAAAGAATAATAAAAAAAAGATTAGTGGAGTTGATGGGGGAATAATAAAATATGGTGGTGGGATGGTGGGTAGGTGGGGGGGTTGCGTGGGGGAGGAGAGAGAGAGTATAAATGATTAAAAAAAATATGGGATGTTACAGTATCCATTGTAGAATCTATCATATGTATAGAAACTGAAGACGTCTTGGTCGCTCGTCGACGCTGCGAGCATGGAAAGCTAATTACCCCCCAAAGCAAATTCAAGTACACACGGGAAAGACTAATCACAAGCCCGAAAGAAAATACTATCTCCGAAATCCATAGGAGGGGATCAAGTTGTCCTCATCGAAAGCAGATGTTGTCTGTCCAATGATCGAAATCGCCTGTTCATAGGGGTTGTTTGTGTTGGGTTTTGGACAACAAAAACCCATAAAAAAAAATAAATGAGAGTTGTGGGAGAAATAGTCCTACATAGGTTAGAAGAGAGATAGAAAATGGGTTTAAATAGTTGAGCCTTTCCAATGGGTTTGGGCCCCAAGGGGCACCCTACTTTTGTGGAGGAAAGAGGTCTTACACAAAGTTGGACCGGTCTCCACGCGCGCCGCCGTCATCCAGCCGGCCGGCTCGGATCGAGTCCGGGTTAAACCCATTGATTTTATTTTTTTTCGAATAGACATATCCGTTTGAATTTTTTTTTTTAATAATTTCGGATGATGACTGTTGACACCTGATTTTAATCCATAAAAATTCATAAAATTGAAAAATCAACTTTGGGGACCTTAGCCAAACCTAGGGAACCAATTTTGACCAAAAAACGATTTTTCATATTTTCAGTATTTTTACGTATTTTTTATTTATTTATTTTCGAAAATTAATAGAAAATCCATAAAAATTCATAAAATTGAAAAATCAACTTTGGGAACCTTAGCCAAGCCTAGGGAACCAATTTTGACCAAAAAATAATTTTTCATATTTTCGATATTTTTCGGTATTTTTATTTTCGAAAATTCATAAAACAAAAAATTAAGAAAAATGAGAAAATTGAAAAATCAAGTTTGGAGCCTTGGCCAAACTTAGGCAACTATTTTCGAACAAAAAAATAATTTTTTGTATTTATATATATATTGTTAATATATTTTAGAAATTATGAGAATATTTAATAAATAATAGCATTTGAGGCCACAAAAATATATAAAAATAGCCAATATTTCTATTTTAAATCCCTTTTCATGTTGGCCATCACAAATTTAAAAAATCCAATTCGGGGTCATGTATTCCTTCATGAGCATAATCTCGAACCGGGCCTAAAAAATTCAATTTGAGTCAATTTATTTTCATTTTTTCACTTTTAGGAGTTGTGACATTGTTCTCTAATATTTCAAATTTTTTATATTGGCCCAAATTATACCCAGAATGACTCAATTGTGCAAAAGGGCTTTACTTAAATTCTGCATTATTTTCAGTGACAAGAAATGAGCTTAAATTTGACATGTGATGAATTTTGACTAAGTATAGGGAAGGTATGTCAAAAATTGTGAGGAGATTTGGACTTAAAGAAATATTTTTTCAGGGACTAAAGTGCAAATACCTAACTCTTGAGGGATTATTTTGCAAATAACAAAAAGTAGAGTTAGTGGATAAATTAGAATAGAGAAGGGAAGATGGAGAAGAGGAGATGGAGAAGAATGGTTGGAGAAAATAAGATAAGAATAGAAGGGAAGATGGAGATGAAGAAGAGTTAGTGGAGAATTTAGAATGGGAGATAAATATGGAGAAGGGAAGATGAAGATGAAGAAGAGTTAGTGGAGAGATTAGAATGTGAGATAGAGATGGAGAATGGAAGATGAAAATGAAGAAGAGTTAGTGGAGAAATTAGAATGTGAGATAGAGTTAGTGGAAAAATTAGAATGGGAGATAGATGAGTAGATTATAAAAGGAAGAAGAAGTGAGCTTGAGAGAAAAACTTTTTTCAAGAGAAAATTTTTGATGTTTGAGAGAGTTTTGGGAGATTGAAGAAAAATTTGAGAGAAAGAAAATACCAAAAGAGAGAGAACTTTGAAGATGATGGGAGTTTAAAGCTAGGGGTTATCATCACAAATTCTTTCATCGATCAATATAAATCAAGAGTTCATCATTGTCAACGAGCAAGCAAATTCGAGCTAAGTGTTTTTATTTATTTATTTATGGTTTTACTCGCAAATTAGCACAAATTGTATACACTTTCTCCATCTCCCATTTTTTCCCATATTTTATGTCAGGAGAAGGATATCTCTATGTCAACAGCAAAAATCTCGTAAAGATGCAAAAATCGGCCCAGACAAGCTCCTAAGCTGTCCACCGATTTCTCAACTGATCTGTGACTAAAAGTCCCTCTTAATTCAAAAGAAACTCTCTATATTGAGAACATAGAGAGCGAAAATCAATTATAGAAATCCCTCCCAAAAAAACGGGAGATAAGTACTCTTTCCACTCTTCTGGTTTTAGGTGCAGATTAGCACATATTTTGTATACTGACACTTCACTCTATTTTATGTCAGGAAGCCGCAGCTCTATATCAATGGTCAACCCTATGGAAGCACAAAATCGGTTTGGAGGAGTCCTCAAGCGCGCACAAATTTCAAATTGTTGAATCAATTCGTTGTATTTCATTTTAAAGAATCCATACCCCAAAATAGAGAGGACAAAGTCCATCCACAATTTAAATACCTGCACCATAAATCCCAAAGGGAAGAGCCAAGCCAATGCTTAGCCTCCCATTAGAGGTTTTTACTTACAGTAGTTAAATACCTGCAACTTAAATACCTGTACCTTAAATCCCAAAGGGAAGAGCCAAGCCAATGCTTAGCCTTCCATTGGAGGTTTTTACTTACAGTAGTTTAAATACCTGCAACTTAAATACCTGTACCTTAAATCCCAAAGGGAAGAGCCAAGCCAATGCTAGGCCTCCCATTGGAGGTGTTTATTCACTGTCATGTACTTCCTATAATTTAATTTTTGAATCATCAGACCCAAAAGATGAGTAGGTCGTAATACTGCACAGAAGTCGTTAACACACTACCTCTTTCGGCTTTAGGGAATCTTTAACACTTAAAAAAATATAACAAATAAAAATATATACCATCCATGCATCCTATTTAAAAAGTGAAAACACAAAAGAGAATACCCCACTAGAGCCTTAGGAATAAACCAAGCCTGAGTTGCCGAATTAGGATATCCATGAAATTAAGGTACCGAAAGGGCATTAGTTTTAATTAACTAGTGTAACCAAGTCCCCGAGCTCATAATCTCTGGTTCGCAGGAATAAATTAGTTCTCCCGCTAATTTATTTAGGTTTCTAATCGACCTACCAAGAACGATTAGTGGCGACTCCAAATTTCAAAATCATTTAAACAAAAACCAAAGTTGCGATTCGGTAGGGCTTGGGAGGGTCCGCGTTAGGTTAGTCAAATCTAATTAACCTAATAATCCGTTAACCCCTTTTGAAGATAAAATTTTTTAGAGGGTCGCGACAATGACTATTCGACATCTTTCTTCGAGCTATTGGTTCGGGTCCGTCAATAACTGAACACCGAACGAAGATGTCCATTCAGCAAACGAAGGCAATGATTCGGTGATAATAGAACATCAAACAAAGATGTCTATTCATTTCAATAACCGAATCGAATTAACCGAATAACTTCGTGACTCTTTGGCCCGTGACTATAAAATTGCATATTTTTCCATAAGCAAAAAAATATCCATCGGTTTTCTACCGATTTCTTTCATTCACATTCACTCTCATCTCCGTGCGATTGCTCTGCAAGTTGAGTTCGGCGTTTTCTCTTGAAGAAGTACTGCTTCAAAGAGAAAGGCGATCCGTTCTATCATGGGAGGCAATTGTCCAAGACCCTTGGGTACCGATTGAGGGGACAAATTTGTCTTAAGATTGTTGTCGATATATAATACGTTCGCATGTGCAAGATATATGTTCGCTCATGAACAATAAGAGTTGGTAGACAAACTTGAATCGCAAAATAAATGCGTAGATGAAATGAAGACGATCCGTTCTATCCTGGGAGGCAATTGTCCAAGATCCTTGGGTACCGATTGAGGGGACAAATTTGTCTTAAGATTGTTGTCAATATATAATACGTTCGCATGTGCAAGATATATGTTCGCTCATGAACAATAAGAGTTGGTAGACAAACCTGAATCGCAAAATGAACGCGTAGATGAAATGAAGACGAGTGATCCGAGCCCAACAAATTCACGTTGTGTTCTTAAGAAAAATTTGTAATTATCGTTCGTGTGTTGTTATGTGATTGCTACTCCAATAATTTCTAATTCTAGTTTCTGAAATTGTATTGTTCGTGTTTTGCTATATGGTTATCAGTCCATACGTTTTTGTGTTTGCATTTGAAAAATCGTATCGCTCCTGTTGTCATACACTTATATGTTCAATCAGTTCTATTTTCATAATAGAAATGGCTTCGACATCAATGACGCATGTTGCGTCTATTCCGACTCATGGAGAAAAGCCAGAAAAGTTCAATGGGTCTGATTTCAAAAGATGGCAACAAAAAATGTTTTTCTATCTCACGACTGTGAACTTGGTAAGATTCCTCACCAAAGATGCTCTTAAGTTGGATGAGGGAGAGATGAACAAGGAAAAGTTTGCTGCGGTGGATGCATGGAAGCATTCCAATTTTCTGTGTCGCAACTACATCCTCAATGGTCTGGACAATACCCTGTATAATGTGTATAGCCCGTTGAAAACGGCTAAGGAACTATGAGAAAGTCTAGACAAGAAATACAAAACCGAAGATGCCAGATTGAAGAAGTTCATAGTCAGCAAATTTCTGGACTTTAAGATGGTCGACTTCAAGACCGTCTTAAGTCAAGTCCAAGAACTTCAAGTGATTATGCATGACATTCATGCCGAGGGTATGATTCTGAATGAATCATTTCAAGTCGCTGCCTTCATTGAAAAGTTGCCACCATCTTGGAAAGATTTCAAGAATTATCTGAAACACAAGAGAAAGGAATTATCACTTGAAGACCTGATTGTTCAATTGAGGATCAAGGAAGACAATAGACTTTCTGAAAAGAAAGTTGGTAGAAAACTGGAGGTCTCAAGGGCCAACTTTGTTGAAGGAGGATCGAAACCCAACAAGAAGAGGAAGACGTTTGAAGAGGGATCCACCAAAAACCAGAAAAAGTTCATTGACAAATGCTACAATTATGGAAAAGCTGGATATCGAGCCAAAGATTGTAGAGCCAAGAAGAAAAAGCATATTCAAGCTAATGTGGTGGAACAAATTTTCGATGGCGTTGAAGATATCAATCTGACTGCTATGATATCCAAGTGCAACTTGGTGGGAAACCACAAGGAATGGTGGATTGATACTGGAGCAACTCGCCATATATGTGCCAATAGATGGATATCACATCCTATACGCCTATGGCACATGATGAGAAACTCTATATGGGTAATTCATCGACCTCGAAGGTTGAAGGTATTGGCAAGGTGTCGCGACCCTCTAAAAAAATTTATTTTAAAGGGTTAACGGATTATTAGGTTAATTAGATTTGACTAACCTAACGCGGACCCTCCCAAGCCCTACCGAATCGTGACTTTGGATTTTTATTTTAAATGATTTTGAAATTTGGAGTCGCCACTAATCATTCTTGGTAGGTTGATTAGGAACCTAAATAAATTAGCGGGAGAACTAATTTATTCCTGCGAACCAGAGATTATGAGCTCGGGGACTTGGTTACACAAGTTAATTAAAACTAATGCCCTTTCGGTACCTTAATTTCATGGATATCCTAATTCGGTAACTCAGGCTTGGTTTATTCCTAAGGCTCTAGTAGGGTATTCTCTTTTGTGTTTTCACTTTTTAAATAGGATGCATGGATGGTATATTTTTTTATTTGTTATATTTTTTAAGTGTTAAAGATTCCCTGAAGCCGAAAGAGGGAGTGTGTTAACGACTTCTGTGCAGTATTACGACCTACTCATCTTTTGGGTCTGATGATTCAAAAATTAAATTATAAGAAGTACATGACAGTGAATAAACACCTCCAATGGGAGGCCTAGCATTGGCTTGGCTCTTCCCTTTGGGATTTAAGGTACATGTATTTAAGCTGCAGGTATTTAAACTACTGTAAGAAAAATCCTCCAATGGGAGGCTAAGCATTGGCTTGGCTCTTCCCTTTGGGATTTAAGGTACAGGTATTTAAGTTGCAGGTATTTAACTACTGTAAGTAAAAACCTCCAATGGGAGGCTAAGCATTGGCTTGGCTCTTCCCTTTGGGATTTAAGGTACAGGTATTTAAGTTGCAGGTATTTAACTACTGTAAGTAAAAACCTCCAATGGGAGGCTAAGCATTGGCTTGGCTCTTCCCTTTGGGATTTAAGGTACAGGTATTTAAGTTGCAGATATTTAACTACTGTAAGTAAAAACCTCCAATGGGAGGTTAAGCATTGGCTTGGCTCTTCCCTTTGGGATTTATGGTGCAAGAATTTATAGTATGAATGCGACATGTAGATATGGAAACATATGAGTATGACATGACATAATCGAAATTTAAATTAATTTATTTGGGCAAGGAAATTCTCGAAGATTTTAATAGTTAGGATCGTTACCTGATTTAACAGATTTGATTGCCGAATTCGAATCTCGTGTCACCTTATAGATCAAGATTGCGGCTCGAACGATGGAGATGAACTTGTGACTCGTGTTGATCGGTAGAGGAATTGTTGATGGTAACACCTAGATTTAAACTTTCACCATCTTCAAGGCTCTCTTTTGGAAAAAAGGATTCTCTCTCTTTTTTTATTTTTTTTCTTTCTCTCTAATTTCTTTCAATCTCTCAAAATTCTCTCAAGCATCCAAGATTTTCTCTCTCAAAAAAATCCCCCTCCCAAGCTCACTTCTTCCTCCTTTTATAATCTACTCATCCATCTTCCATTCTAAATTTTCCACTAACTCTTCTTCATCTCATCTTCCCTTCTCTACTCTTATCTTATTTTCTTCATCTTCTCTTCTCCATCTCCTCTTCTTCAACTTCCCTTCTCTATCTTCCCTTCTCCATCTCCTCTTCTCCATCTTCCCTTCTCTATTCTAATTTCTCCACCAACTCTTCTTTTTGTTATTTACAAAATAATCCCTCAAGTGTTAGGTATTTGCATCCTAGTCCTTGAGATTTTAAGTATTTGCAATTTAGTCCATGAAAAAATATATTTCTTTAAGTCCAAATCTCTTCACAATTTTTGACACACCAAAATTTACCACATGTCAAATTTAAGCTCATTTCTTGCCGCTGAAAATAATGCAGAATTTAATTAAAGCCCTTTTGCAAAATTGAGTCATTCTGGGTATAATTGAGCTAAGATGAAAATTTAAAATATTAGAAGACAATGTCACAACTCATAAAAAGTAAAAATTAAAAATAAGTTGACTTAAATTAAATTTTTTAGGCCCGATTCGAGATTATACTCGTGAAGGGACACGTGACTCGAATTGGATTTTTCTGAATTTACGGAGGCCAATATGAAAATAGATTTAAAATAAAAATATTAACTATTTTTGTGTATTTTTTTTGCCTCAAATGTTATTTTTCCAAAATTTTCAAGTATTTTTGTATTTTTTTTTTTAAAAAAATTAAATTAAATATATATAATATGAAAATTTATTTTTTATTCAAAAATGGTTGCTTAGGCTTGGCTAAGGCTTCCAAAGTTGATTTTGCAATTTTCTCAATTTTTCTTTATTTTTCATGAATTTTCGAAAATAAAAATACTAAAAAATACTGAAAATATGAAAAATCATTTTTTGGTCAAAATTAGTTCTCTAGGCTTGGCCAAGGTCCCCGAAGTTAATTTTTCAATTTTATGAATTTTTATGGATTTTTCAAAAAATAAAAATGCCGAAAAATACTGAAAATTTTTAAAAGAGAAAAGATGATTAAAAATCAGGTGTCAACAGCTGCCCCTCTTTGAAAGGAAGCTCGACAGAGGTTCATTTCAAAGACGAGATGACACCTGAATCCTAATCGACTCAATACAATGAAATAAAAAGAGTCGTGACATGAATGTTCCAGTGAAAATGAAATGAGAACATAAGGATTCGTTATAAGAAAACCTTAGGGTGGTTGAATTTGAACCCGTATGGTAGGTCAACCCATGATAGATTCCTAATGAAAGGATTCTACTGAATAAATTTTGACCCGTATGGTAGGTCACCCCATGGTAGATTCCTAATGAAAGGATTCTACTGATTACAATTTGATTGAAATTTGACCTGTATGGTAGGTCAACCCATGGTAAATTCCTAATGAAAGGATTCTACTTATTAAATTTTGACTGGTATGGTGGGTCGTGACATGGTAGATTCCTAATAAAAGGATTCCACTGATTTAGAAATTGAATTAAAATTTGACCAGTATGGTGGGTCGTACCATTTGACCCGTATGGTGGGTCGTACCATGGTAGATTCCTAATAAAAGGATTCTACTAATTAAATTTCATTGAGATTTGACCCGTATGGTATGTCACCCCATGAAACTGCCTGTAAGAAAGACTTTGTGCCTGTAGAAAGGACTTGGTGCCTGTAAAAAGGACTTTGGTTCTTGTAAAAAGGACTTGGTGCCTGTAGAAAGGACTTGATGCCTGTAAAAAGGACTTTGTGCCTGTAGAAAGGACTTGGTGCATGTAGAAAGGAATTTGGTACATGTAGAAAGGACTTGATGCCTGTAAAAAGGACTTTGTGCCTGTACAAAGGACTTGTGCCTGTAAAAAGGACTTGATGCCTGTAAAAAGGACTTGCTGCATGTAGAGTAGAAAGGACTTGATGCCTGTAAAAAGGACTTCGTGCCTATAAAAAGGACTTAATGCCTGTAAGCAAGACTTTATGCCTGTAAGAAGAACTTGGTTTGCCTGTAAGAAGGACTTGATTTACCTGTAAGAAGGACTTTATGCCTGTAAGAAGGACTTATTTTGCCTGTAAGAAGGACTTGATTTGCCTGTAAGAAGGACTTTGTGCCTGTAAGAAGGACTTGGTTTGCCTGTAAGAAGGACTTATTTTGCCTGTAAGAAGGACTTGATTTGCCTGTAAGAAGGACTTTATGCCTGTAAGAAGGACTTGATTTGCCTGTAAGAAGGACTTTGTGCCTGTAAGAAGGACTTGGTTTGCCTGTAAGAAGGACTTGATTTGCCTGTAAGAAGGACTTTGTGCCTGTAAGAAGGACTTGGTTTGCCTGTAAGAATGACTTGATTTGCATGTAGGAAGGACTTTGTGCCTGTAAGAAGGACTTGGTTTGCCTGTAAGAAGGACTTGATTTGCCTGTAGGAAGGACTTTGTGCCTGTAAGAAGGACTTGGTTTGCCTGTAAGAAGGACTTGATTTGCCTGTAAGAAGGACTTTGTGCCTGTAAGAAGGACTTGGTTTGCCTGTAAGAAGGACTTGATTTACCTCAAAGGGTGCCATTCTGGAATCTGGGGAGACCAGGAATCCGGCAGAAGCTCAAACCCAATTTAACCTACCATGAAGGGTGCATGTATATGCCGCTCTAGATTCGAGCACCCTGAGAATCGTCAGAATTCATTCTCTTGAAAGGTTCAGGGCGAAGATATATTTACCTGAGGATTTGGAAGGAACGCCTAGTGGTTTCTAGATAACCAGGCTTGTTCATTCAACCCGAACATTGGGAATGTGTCACCCCAGACATGTGGACGGGTCAAGTAAATTGGGGAGTCTACTCCTTACGTCAATGAATGGCTTATCTCGGACTTTGCCCCTGCACAATAAAATGCAAGGGTGAAAGGGTCGAGTGAATTTTAAAAGATTTGGGCTTGTTTAATGTTGACAACTGTCATAGTCGTCGATCGAATGTCCCTGCAAGAAGGAAATCAGAAGGGTTATCTTTAAAACCAAATGCGTTAAGGAAGATATACTCTCCTTTTCAATTCAGGTTTTCCATCAATTTGCCCCATTTTCATCAGGACGGATCTCATCAGATGATCACCATTTTTCCATTTGGGGTTGTCTCCCTTTACCAGCTTCGCTGGGTTGATTTTCCGTCAACCTTTGTTGGACAATTTGATCTTGTTCGTCGACTATTCTGCAAAAAGTAATTTACAAAAATTTGTCTTATTTATTTACAATATTCACAACATTTCCTAACCTTGGAGATCGAACTAGGGGCGTTTCGGATCACTGTCATTCCCTCATGCTATGCAGGCTCTCTTTTAATGTAAGAGCCAATTTTTGCCGACATAATCTTATCATGTTGCATCGGATAAACTCCCTTTTACGACGCCATCTGACAATTTCCTTTGGTTGGAAAATGAGTATGCTAACAGGTAACTCAGCTCGTAGACTCCCTTTCTTCGTAATCTTCTAGCCTGGATAATGTTATTTAGGTTGTTTTCTCCATCTGGGTGTTCGTCTTAAACCTGCAATATAGAAAAAATGATACAAGTGTATACATGTATGCATGGAATATATGTAGTGGCCTTCAATGTGGCTAAGACACCTATGAGATATGAAGACTGATCCGATCTTTATCTTATTCAAGGGTAATATTTCTTGACAGCATCTGCATTTACAGGACTTGCCAATTCCTCTTCATCCATATTTATGAGAATTAAAGCACCGCCGGGTAGAACTTTCTGTACTACATACGAACCCTCATAATTTGGTGCGAACTTGCCCCCGGGATGAGGAGCATTAGGGAGCGTCTTCTTCACAACTAAATCCCCGACGGTAAAGTTTCTGAGTTTCACTTTGCGGTTAAATGACTTTGCTACCCACTTTTGATACGCCTGTCCATGACAGATAGCCTTCACTCGTTTCTCATCAACCAGATTCAATTGCTCATGCCTCTGCCGGATCCATTCGGCCTCTGAAAGTTTCGCTTGGGCTAATATTCGTAAGGAAGGGATCTCAACTTCCACAAGAAGGACGGCCTCCATGCCATATACTAAAGAGTAAGGCGTTGCCCCGGTTGAAGTCCAAATTGAAGTTCGGTATGCCATTAACGCGTATGGCAATCTCTCGTGCCAATCCCGAAAGTTCTCTGCGGTCTTAGCCAAGATTTTCTTAATATTCTTATTCGCCGCTTCCACAGCTCCATTCATTTGTGGGCGGTAGGGAGAAGAATTAAGGTGTCTGATCTTGAATCGATCTAAAAGATCATCCACCACCTTGTTGTTCAGGTTGGATCCATTGTCTGTAATAACGGCTTGGGGCATCCCATACCTCGCAATGATGTCCCGCTTGATGAACTTTGCGACGTTTTTGGCTGTAACGTTCGCATACGAATTGGCTTCGATCCATTTGGTGAAGTAATCGATTGCCACCAAGATAAAACGGTGTCCGTTTGAAGCTTTGGGGTTAATCGGCCCGATCATATCGATTCCCCACATTGAAAACGGCCAAGCCTCAGACATTTGATGTAGTTCATTTGGGGGAGCGTTGATCCTATCCCCATACACCTGACACTGATGACAAGATCTCACGTGTCGGTTGCAATCTGACTCCATGGTCATCCAATAGTAACCGAGTCTCATGATCTTCCTGGCGAGGAGATGGCCGTTCATGTGCGGTCCGCACTCTCCTTCATGAATCTCCTGCATGAGTAAGTTTGCTTCCTTAGCGTCTACGCACCTTAATAGGACCAAATCGAACGACTTCTTGTACAGCGTCTGACCACTAAGAAAGAACTTCGTAGCCATCTTGGCTATGTACTTTCTATCCCCCATTTGGCTCCCTGGAGGATATTCTCCATTCATCAAGTAATTTTTAATGTCCTGATACCAGGGTTGGCCATCAAACCCTTCTTCGATCACCATGCAGTAAGCCGGTTGTTTAATAATGTCGACCCTCAATGGCTCGATGTCTAAGCCTTCCGTTACTTGCAGCATGGACGATAGGGTAGCCAAGGCGTCCGCAAAATGATTTTGGGTTCTCGGTAGGTATCCAAAATCGATCTCCTCGAACTCCTCAATCATTTCCTCTAAGAACCTGTGATAAGGGATGAGCTTAAAATCTTTAGTTCTCCATTCGCCTTGGGTCTGTAGGATGATTAACATGGAGTCCCCATATACTTGCAGCCTCTTTACTTTCATGGTGAGAGCTAGCTGCAGCCCTAGGATGCAGGCTTCGTACTCAGAAATATTATTGGTGCATGGAAATGTCAGCTTTGCAGCGACTGGATAATGTTGTCCCTCAGGGGATATTAAAATTGCCCCAGTTCCAGACCCTGCGAGGTTTACAGCACCGTCAAAATACATTGTCCATTTATCCTCGGACAAGTTTGAAATGTGATCCTCTGACTTCTCGTCACTTAGGATACTAAGCCCCTGGGCATTTTCAGCTAACATATCTGCTATGGCTCGTCCCTTAACGGATTTCTGAGTTGAACTCCTAACGTCGAATTCTGATAGGAGGACCTGCCATTTAGCCAGTTTCCCAATTAAGGCTGGCTTTTCTAGGAGATATTTTATCGGGTCGTTCTCTGTGACCAGCTGTATGTGGTGATGAAGGGTATATTGCCTCAACCTGTGTAGCACCCATACCAACGCAACGCAAGTCTTCTCGATGGTAGGGTAATTCATCTCCGATGCAGTGAATTTCTTGTTCAGATAATAAATTGCCCGTTCCTTGCCATCTTCAGGGTTTGTTTGGGCTAACAGAGCCCTTAGGGATTCTTTGATGGACAGTAAGATACAGGGTTAACGGAAAACCTGACATGGGAGGCACCAAAACTAGTGGCGAGACGAGGTAACTTTTGATCTTTTCCAAAACTTGGTGACACTCAGAATCCCATTTCACCTTGGCACCTTTCTTTAGCAGCTTAAAGAATGGTTTTGCAACTTCAGATAGTTGACAAATAAACCTGGCGATGTAGTTCAGCCGCCCCAGCAAACTCCTCACTTCCTTAACTGTCGTAGGGACCCCGAGGTCTAATATCGCTTTGACTTTAGAAGGGTCTATTTCAACTCCTCGGTTGCTCACCATGAACCCAAGAAGCTTTCCTGATCGTGCCCCAAATATGCATTTGGCGGGGTTTAGCTTCAATCTATATTTCCGAAGTCGTTCGAACAGCTTTCTTAGTATTTGGATGTGATCATATCCGGGTTTAGACTTCGCGATCATATCGTCGACGTATACCTCTATCTCTTTATGCATCATATCGTGGAACAAAGCTACCATAACCCTTTGGTAGGTTGCTCCTGCATTTTTCAAGCCGAAAGGCATAACTTTATAACAGAAGGTGCCCCATGGCGTTATGAACGAGGTCTTAGCCTTGTCTTCTTCCTTCAAAAGAATCTGGTTGTACCCAGAGAATCCATCCATGAACGAGAACATATCAAAACCGGCGGTGCTATCGACCAAGACATCGATGTGTGGGAGAGGAAAGTCATCTTTCGGGCTTGCCTTATTCAGGTCGCGATAATCTACGCAGACTCTGACTCTCCCGTCCTTCTTCATCACCGGGACAATATTAGCAACCCATTCGGGATAAGCGATCACCTCAATAAATCCCACCTTAAGCAGTTTCATCACTTCTTCTTCGATCTTTTTGGATAACTCCGGTTTTGTGCGTCGAAGTTTTTGCTTCTTAGAGGGAACATTCGGATCTGTTGGGAGCGAGTGTTCAACGATGTTTGGGTCCAAACCCGGCATATCTGCATAGGACCAGGCGAACACATCCTGATATTTCCTGAGGAGATCAATAAACCGAGACACTTCTGACGAAGACAGTCTTCCTCCGATTTTTACTTCTTTCAAGTTCTCAGAATCACCCAGGTTGACTGTAATGGTTTCCTCTGTCGTTAAGGGTTTATGTTCCTCATATCTGCTCCAATCCCTTCTGACATCACTGGTATCGTCATCACATTCCTCCTCAATTCCATAGGAGAAGTCATCGATACGGTCTGAGCTACATAATAACCTGTTATGCATATGAGGGATGGTATGCCTGAAATGTCACAAGCATGGTCAGTATTTTGCTGGTACTAATAAAGATGCATGAATTTCTGAAAACACTTTGAAAAATGAAGAAAAAAAGAGGGGGAACTGGTCGTCGTCTCATTGGACGTCCTCGCTCTCCTAAAAGATTTTTCAGGAAAACATGGATCATGTGGCAAATCAGCCCTCAAACTTCAAAGATTTGAAGTCAAGTATCATCATCGGGCCAATTTATCATTCCACAAAACTCATGGGACTTTTATTAGATGGGAAATGGACCGCATTACAGCTTACACTACTTAGACCGACGGTCGGAGATCCAAGGGTGGTTTTCAGAAAAGGAAAATGCATTGCTAAGGAATGAAAACATTATGCAGAAATCTAAATGCAGGAATTGAAATGCATCAAGGGAAAAGGAAAGAGAAGGCTTCTTTACACAGGCTGGCTGGAGTCCTCATCAAGCCGTTCGATGATGACGTTGACGATGTCTTCTAGAAATGGGTTAGACAGATCATGCTCAGCTGCATTTTAAACAGTTTCATCTGCCAGCATCTTAGGACGCTTGGAGAAATACTGGGCCAGTGGACTGCCGATCACGCTAGCTCTTCCCTTCCAAGGTCCGGAGCCAATGAACGAGCCAACTCTGCCTCCTTGGCTTCCACGGCCTCGATACTGGCCTCTGCCTCGACGTCCACGATAGCCTGTCGAAATGAAGCTACTACTGAATCCACCAGTATATCCTAGGCCTGATCGGTGCTCGTTCGTGTCTAACTGCAATGGTGACCGGATCCCTTGACCATTCTTCCCTAGCCCGCATCCAGGGACAAACCCGTATGCCAATAACATCTTCCCTGGGGCTAGAGTGTATTGGGAAGGTGCAGGAACTCTCTTCCTAGTCCCAGGAGGTGCGTGCGTAACTGCCACTAATTCGAGAGAGTGGTAGCTTGCTTCCTCCTTGCGTTCCGGCTCTATATAGGGGATCGCGCTCTTCTGGTATGTAGCAAAATCCATCTCTCCATGCATGGTTACCACTTTCCCGTCAACCACGAATCGAACCTTCTAGTGTAGGCTAGAAGGCATTGCGCCTGCCGTATGAATCCACGGCCTACCCAAAAGCAGCCCGAAGGCACTCGGGAGATCCATAACCTGGAACCCGATAGAGAACTCCACGGGTCCAATGAAAATGTCCAGCTCGATTTCGCCAACCACGTCTTTCCTCATTCCGTCGAAGGCTCTGATGGTGGCCTTAGAAGTGCGGATGAGCTCCTCGTTTATACCCAAATTTCTGAGTGTGGCTAACGGGCATATGTTGAATGCAGACCCGTTATCAATCAGCACATGGGAGATCTGTTTGCCATGGCTCCTTGCCGATATGTACAAAGCCTTGTTATGGGCCCAGCCATCAATAGGAACATCCTCATCTGAGAAGGATATCTGGTCTCTCAGTAGTATGGTCCCCACGAAGTCCTCCAACTGCACCTCGTTGATAGTTTCTGGTACGTGCACTTCATTTAGTACCTTCATCAGTGCATTCTTATGCTTCTCCGAGTTGGTAAAAAGATCCAGTAGTGATATCTGGGCTGGCATTTTCCTCAGTTGTTCTATGACTTCGAACTTACTTGTCCTGACAATGGACAGTGCCTTCTCTGCGTCTTCTCTCGTCACTTCTCTCCTTTCAGGTTCCCCTTCCCTCGGTGCGTAGCACCTACCAGACCTCATGACTGCGTCTATCTCGCTTGTTCCGTAGTCCCAAGGGACAGCTCTGGGGTTGTAATCTGCCAGTGGAGGGACCTTTATCACGATCTTTTCAACTTTTCCATCGTACTGTGCCTTCCTGTCCTCCAGCTTAAAACCAGATAAGGAGATGACCGTGCGTTCAGAGGAACTACTCTTAGTGTCCCCCCATTTGTCCACCTCATCTAGCCTAATTACAAATGGGGCCTTTGACTCTAGTACTGTAACTAGATCATCTTCATTGGTCGTGCAAGGTGGTTCCTCGGCCATTAATTCCAACTCGTCCATGTCATTCTCATCCCATATAGCGTTCACTTTCTCATGATCCGGTAGGGGATTTTGTTGCACATTTGGTCCCGTCTTATCAAACTCCAATACTCCTCCATCTATCAGTGCTTGCACCTTGTATTTGAGCACGAGACAGTTATCTACGTTGTGCCCTTTTTCGCCCATGTGATAGGCGCACGACTGGGCCTCGGTGAACCCAGGGAATCTTGGCAGATTCGGTCTCGGGGGTTCCTTGGCGACTAGGCGCCCTTCCAGCAACATCGGTAACAGCTTCGATAGCGGACGAGGTAATGGAGTAAAAGACAGTGCGGTTCTTCTCTTAGCCTCGAACTTCTTTGGAGCCGGTCCTGATAAGCCACCTTGGGTAGGGGTGGATTCTGAAAACTTGTTTGGTCTCGGTGGGTTTGGCACAAAAGCGACATCGCCTGCATTCTCCCTTTCTCTCTTGGCTGGATATGGCCGCTTGAATGACGGCTCTGGTACACGTTTCTCCCTTAGAGCCCACTCATGACGCTCAGCTACCCTGATAAGGTGTGCGAAAGTTTGACATCCTGAGGTATTAAGCTTCTCGAAATACTCGAGCGGTAGTGTCTTCAAAAACAAATCCACCAACTCTTCCTCTGGGATGGCTGATTTGACTTGGGTAGCTATCGCTCGCCAACTTTGGGCAAAAGTACGTATAGACTCATTCCTTCCTTTCAAAGTTCTCAATAGGTTTTCTCTGGTAGGAGCTGTAGCCGTGTTGAACTTGTATTGGTGAAGGAATTCCTCAGCCAGGTCCTCCCAACTGTCATACTCTTCCATGTCGAGCTCTTGGAATGTGTTCATCAGCAGCGGGACATAATCAGAATAATGTGCCATTTTACGCAAGTAGTATTTCAAAGGAGCTCGGGGACAGCCTGTCCCGTCGTATTTTCTCACAAACTCAGGTTCCTTGTACCCAGCTAGAACTTCTATCTTAGCAAACGGTGTGATTTTGTCAAATCGAGCCAACTCGTATCCTTGGTTACTAAGACATTCTTCGATCTTTGCTAGCCTCCTCGCGTCTTCTTCCGTCTTGGCCGAGGGTTTCTCTTTCTTTTCCTTCTCCAAATCAACTACGACTAGAAGGGCCCTAGGGGGTGCTTCCCTCTCGGGCTCTGTGCTAGCGGTTTGATTGATGTCTGAGCCAGTAGATGTATTGGGATTTACAAACGGATTAGCCTCAGGAGCATTGGAGGACTTCACCTGCGTAGCGGTCATCATTGCCTTTATCTCCGCCATCATGGCGGCTATCATATTTATCTGGTTTTCAAGATTGGCCACTCTGGGAGTCAGTTCTTCGTGCTCCATTCTTAGTTTTCTCGTTTTGCTACGAGTCCTTGTGACTATAAATTATCACCTGATTTAACATAGGAAGTCAGAAACTCGCAAGTAGAGAGAGAAAGTTCAGAAATCTAAAACCTCCTTAATACTATGTTCATACTTGATTAATGGGAGGAAAGACTCAATCATGACCCTTAGCCTCATGTAAACAGTCTTTCTACTCATTAAACATGAATGACATACTATTAAGAAGGCGAATAACCCGTGATAATTATTTACTTAAGAAGATCATGATGAATGATCATATATGCAAATGTTACAAGCTTATTACAGATGAAGATAACATCAAAATTAAATGGGGAAATCGTCTATGCAGTCCGGAGGCGCTTGGAGGCTAAGGCATCCTTGACAATCTCTGATCCACCCAAATCCCACACATGCAGGTCTTCGTCCTCCTCGGCTGGCGGTGGTCCCATGTCTTCTGGTATATACGGCTCCACTCCGGGCAGGTACGGGACGATGTAGTCAGGTACGTATGGTTCCACCATGGACTGTCAGTATTCCTTGAACATCTTGATGTACTCCTTAGATGCCCGGTGGACGTTCATTTCCTCGTCCAGGTAATCTGGCCACTCTACGTCCTGTAATGGGGAGTTCTTCAGGGTGTGGATTATGAGGTCGATCTTGGCCTGGTACAGTGTCTTAGTCTCCTTAGTGAGTCTGCCTTGGGGCAAATCGAAGGCGAAATTGTCGAGATAAACTGCTGGCGGGACTTCCTGTAACATACCGAACTGTCTCACTACCCTGATAGGATAATAGGCACTTCCACCAGTACAGCCTAGTAAGGGGATAGGGTTCCCATCTATTCCCGTGATACGGGCTTCTAAGATCCTGGGCCAAGTTAATCGCCAGCGAAGCTGTTTTGGCTCTAAGTCTCCTAGTAATTTCACCCAATCTTTAAATGACAGTTTCTCAACAGAGGATTGACATTTCAGAAAAGATCCCAATGGGTGGATATATTGGCTAATTTCATAACATCCGACGCGTAAATTGAAAGTTTTGATGTGTGAGGTGAACCACATGTAGAGAAGGCCATTGGAGGCTTGGAAAGTACCCTTTTGGGTGAATTGAAAACGACTCAAGGAAAGGAAAGTCTCTGCTAAAATCATGTAGGAGTAGTTCCAGCGATAACATGCTTGTTTGGCGACATGAACTATGGAAGGATCGAATGTGGTCTTAGAAGTAGGGAATAAGACGAAAGCGAAAAAAGCCAGAATGAAGATTCTAGCCGGTTTAAGACCAGCTTCGATTGGGAGTGATGAGTAATTGTTATAGAGGAATGAGAGGGTAAACTTACCAGAGTTAGATTTGAGAATTTTCTCGATCTCGGTGATTTTTAGGTGAAGGAATTTGGATAAAGCTATGGTAGAATCCTTCCCCAATAATGGATGTACAATATGGTCATCAAATTTCACTCCAATGATGGTCGTATACTCCTCCAGGGTGGGTGTAATCTCCAGTCCTCGGAAGTCGAAGGTTAGAGTCTTTGAATCCCAAAACTTCGCCAATGCCTTAATGAGAGTGGGTTGGTAATCCACCTTGATGAGATCCACTAAATGCCCTAAGCGTTCTTTGATGTAGGCCTGGTTGTCTGGGTTGAGGCGGTTCCACCATGCCGTGAGCTCCTTGCGTGGGACTGGGATGACTTTGATATTCGATTTCCCCATCTATTTTTGAATATGCGAGAATGTACCAAAATTAATTACCACGGGTTATAATGCAAAATGAATGGGTATGCGATGCAAATGTATTAGCCCGATTCCATATTTTCTATTGGTGAAATAAGGGTTAAACACTCCTATTTGACCAAAAAAGTCAATTAGGGAGTTTTAACCCAGATTTCTTTTGAAGGAAATTATGCAATTGGCTAGAATCGCTCAATGATTGGAATGAAAGTTGTTGCCACACCAATCTACATAAAACCTCAAAACAAATTGAAAAATGTACATATACATCTCAAAAGATCCTTAATACATCAAGTCTAGAGGGGACGAGGGAGGATGCGAAAATACATCATTTGAAATTTTGGATTAAAGACCTAAGGTAGATGGGTGTGGCAACTACTAAGGGTGCCCCAAATCAGATTATAAGATAGATGGTTTTCCTATGATGTGATGCATGATATGCAGCATTTAAAATATGCAGAACTAATTACAAGTTCAAGGTAAGAAAACCTCACTAACCAGACCTTCTTTGTTTTAGATATATCAACCGTCCAACTCACATGCGCATGAGACGAGTGAGGAGTGGACTCTAGAAAATAAAAAAAAAGAGACAAGGGTATGGACTTAAAAGGCCACCACTATCTGAATTGACAACCTTACCCTCCGCGCAATCAAATCACAATGGGAAGAATTGTCAATTCAGATAATGAGCGGGATAAAATATGGTCAACCCAAGCGCAATCGACGCAAGAGCTTTGCATATTCGATCCCTATCTATGGTTACCTAGGAAAAATTTCGCGACTTGGGTTTAGACGCTTGTGTGTGCAGGTGTTGTGATCCTCAGAATATGCAAGACATGCACAACAATTGATATCAAAACAGCGCTTCTAAAAATGTGCGAAATTAAACATAATCCCAACACCGAGCCTGCAAAACAAATGGGTTAGCCAAACACTCCGCCCCTTATAACTCCTATCCTGCAAAAACATATAACACCTATAGAATGAGTCCCAAGCAAGATCGCCAGAAGTGAGATATCCATGAAATTTTCATTGGCCTAAGTCCACTAAGACTTTTAAAATTTCAAAAAAAATTTAAATATTCCAATTGATATCTTTTTTCGAAAAATTTAAAAATCTCTGTCCCCAGCGGAGTCGCCAGTCTGTCGCGACCCTCTAAAAAAATTTATTTTAAAGGGTTAACGGATTATTAGGTTAATTAGATTTGACTAACCTAACGCGGACCCTCCCAAGCCCTACCGAATCGTGACTTTGGATTTTTATTTTAAATGATTTTGAAATTTGGAGTCGCCACTAATCATTCTTGGTAGGTTGATTAGGAACCTAAATAAATTAGCGGGAGAACTAATTTATTCCTGCGAACCAGAGATTATGAGCTCGGGGACTTGGTTACACAAGTTAATTAAAACTAATGCCCTTTCGGTACCTTAATTTCATGGATATCCTAATTCGGTAACTCAGGCTTGGTTTATTCCTAAGGCTCTAGTAGGATATTCTCTTTTGTGTTTTCACTTTTTAAATAGGATGCATGGATGGTATATATTTTTATTTGTTATATTTTTTAAGTGTTAAAGATTCCCTGAAGCCGAAAGAGGGAGTGTGTTAACGACTTCTGTGCAGTATTACGACCTACTCATCTTTTGGGTCTGATGATTCAAAAATTAAATTATAAGAAGTACATGACAGTGAATAAACACCTCCAATGGGAGGCCTAACATTGGCTTGGCTCTTCCCTTTGAGATTTAAGGTACATGTATTTAAGCTGCAGGTATTTAAACTACTGTAAGAAAAATCCTCCAATGGGAGGCTAAGCATTGGCTTGGCTCTTTCCTTTGGGATTTAAGGTACATGTATTTAAGTTGCAGGTATTTAACTACTGTAAGTAAAAACCTCCAATGGGAGGCTAAGTATTGGCTTGGCTCTTCCCTTTGGGATTTAAGGTACAGGTATTTAAGTTGCAGGTATTTAACTACTGTAAGTAAAAACCTCCAATGGGAGGCTAAGCATTGGCTTGGCTCTTCCCTTTGGGATTTAAGGTACAGGTATTTAAGTTGCAGGTATTTAACTACTGTAAGTAAAAACCTCCAATGGGAGGCTAAGCATTGGCTTGGCTCTTCCCTTTGGGATTTAAGGTACAGGTATTTAAGTTGCAGATATTTAACTACTGTAAGTAAAAACCTCCAATGGGAGGCTAAGCATTGGCTTGGCTCTTCCCTTTGGGATTTATGGTGCAAGAATTAAATTGCAAGAATTTATAGTATGAATGCGACATGTAGATATGGAAACATATGAGTATGACATGACATAATCGAAATTTAAATTAATTTATTTGGGCAAGGAAATTCTCGAAGATTTTAATAGTTAGGATCGTTACCTGATTTAACAGATTTGATTGCCGAATTCGAATCTCGTGTCACCTTATAGATCAAGATTGCGGCTCGAACGATGGAGATGAACTTGTGACTCGCGTTGATCGGTAGAGGAATTGTTGATGGTAACACCTAGATTTAAACTTTCACCATCTTCAAGGCTCTCTTTTAGAAAAAAGGATTCTCTCTCTTTTTTTATTTTTTTTCTTTCTCTCTAATTTCTTTCAATCTCTCAAAATTCTCTCAAGCATCCAAGATTTTCTCTCTCCAAAAAATCCCCCTCCCAAGCTCACTTCTTCCTCTTTTTATAATCTACTCATCCATCTTCCATTCTAAATTTTCCACTAACTCTTCTTCATCTCATCTTCCCTTCTCTACTCTTATCTTATTTTCTTCATCTTCTCTTCTCCATCTCCTCTTCTTCAACTTCCCTTCTCTATCTCCTCTTCTCTATCTTCCCTTCTCCATCTCCTCTTCTCCATCTTCCCTTCTCTATTCTAATTTCTCCACCAACTCTTCTTTTTGTTATTTACAAAATAATCCCTCAAGTGTTAGGTATTTGCATCCTAGTCCTTGAGATTTTAAGTATTTGCAATTTAGTCCATGAAAAAATATATTTCTTTAAGTCCAAATCTCTTCACAATTTTTGACACACCAAAATTTACCACATGTCAAATTTAAGCTCATTTCTTGCCGCTGAAAATAATGCAGAATTTAATTAAAGCCCTTTTGCAAAATTGAGTCATTCTTGGTATAATTGAGCTAAAATGAAAATTTAAAATATTAGAAGACAATGTCACAACTCATAAAAAGTGAAAATTAAAAATAAGTTGACTTAAATTAAATTTTTTTAGGCCCGATTCGAGATTATACTCGTGAAGGGACACGTGACTCGAATTGGATTTTTCTGAATTTACGGAGGCCAATATGAAAATAGATTTAAAATAAAAATATTAACTATCTTTGTGTATTTTTTTTGCCTCAAATGTTATTTTTCCAAAATTTTCAAGTATTTTTGTATTTTTTTTAAAAAAAATTAAATTAAATATATATAATATGAAAATTTATTTTTTGTTCAAAAATGGTTTCTTAGGCTTGGCTAAGGCTTCCAAAGTTGATTTTGCAATTTTCTCAATTTTTCTTTATTTTTCATGAATTTTCGAAAATAAAAATACTAAAAAATACTGAAAATATGAAAAATCATTTTTTGGTCAAAATTAGTTCTCTAGGCTTGGCCAAGGTCCCCGAAGTTAATTTTTCAATTTTATGAATTTTTATGGATTTTTCAAAAAATAAAAATGCCGAAAAATACTGAAAATTTTTAAAAAAGAAAAGATGATTACAAATCAGGTGTCAACACAAGGTAGCTCTGAAGATGACGTCTGGAAAAATCGTGACATTAGTCGATGTGCTGCATGTGCTAGACATAAGCAAGAACTTAGTGTTTTAAGTTGGTGTTTGTATCTGACAAATTTGTCTTAAGGACACAACGTGAATTCGTTGGGCTCAGATCACTCGTCTTTATTTCATCTACGCGTTCATTTTGCGATTCAGGTTTGTCTACCAACTCTTATTGTTCATGAGCGAACATATATCTTGCACATGCGAACGTATTATATATCGACAACAGTTTGCACCGCCGCAGCCACCGATATGGTGCAAGCTCTGCTGGTAGAACGATCTGGCACCTGATGTTCGAAAGAGGGGCGTTAGCCTATCGGATTTGAAACCGATTAAAAAACTTCGAAAGGATTAAGCGGGAACAAAGACCTATCCACTAATTGCTTTTCATGAAATCAATACCGACGATGAAATTGGTGGACTCGAAACCAACTTGGGCGAGGGCAGCAGTAACCTGCTACAAAACCATGATCGTATGTAACATCAGAACATCAATGACTTGCCAACCAAGGCATAGCTCGCACGCGGAGTAATAAAGATTAACCGGCAGTCTGAAAATCGAGTCCGAATGCTGCCACACGAATTATCCGGGAATATAAACTCCAAAATCCTCTCCGCACAAAATATTAGAAAACAATGATGGCTGGAGAAATTTACTTAATCTTCCATAAGTATGCTAGCTAGTTACAAGAAACCTCTCATCCTGTAACTTAAGCCCCTCGCTGGCAAAAAGATCTCCAGAAACATGACCTTTTTCTTGAGATTTTTTGCAAAGAACACACTTCAAACCACCATCGCACGACGGGGGCATTTGATTTAGACTCTAACTTTGATTAAGGAGTTATAATTGCGGCGCGATCTTCGAATAGTTCCGGTCCAGCCTTTTCTTCATCCGCTGCGGAGCCTACAAACCATAATCACCGCCGCACGAGGGCAGCGTTTGGGAATGCCTACTCATCTTCGATCCTTCACTTCCATCTTCCAATTTTTTTTCCTCACACAAAATGTGAGCACAGACAGAGAGGCAGATATATATATATTTTCGAAAAAGAGGTAACATAACTAAATAGGGGAGTTTAGGACAAAAGGACCCAAAGTCAGAGCATCAGTACATAGTAAACCCCAAAGCGGCTAAGGTGGATTGGAGATCCAATGGGCCGGTAGTTTCCTCGAGCGATACGTTTTGACAACCCAATCCGCTACTTTGTTTGCCGTTCTTTTGCAATCGGCCAATGATGCACGTGGCAGAGAGGTTAGAATATGTTGGGCTTGGCGGATAAAGGCTTCTGCTTCCCAGCTGGCTTCCACTTCCTCGTTGACCGCACGAACTAAAGCAGATGAGTCAGACTCCACTTTGACATAGGCTCTTAGATCTTCTCTCGCCTCTCTTTCTTCGAGAAACTTCAGTCCACAAACCACCGCTTGAGCTTCAGCAGCCAACGGGGAGCAAGAGGGGATTTTTTTGGTGAAACCCGCCACCACGACTCCTCTAGAATCTCGGAGGACTCCTACTATGGCCCCTCCTGTATCTGTTCCGCCCACAGAAGCGTTGACGTTTAGCTTCAGATCCGAGCACACCAGTTATGGCAGACAGCACATAATGCTCTACCTACGAGGGATAATCTGTTCAAGCGCAACATAATTCCTAACCCTATATGTCCTATTTGCAATCAGAAAGCCGAAACAACAGAGCATATCTTCATAAATTGCTCATGGATAGAACAGATCTGGAAAGAAATTACCGTATGGGAGCGTTATACTCAGACCCATAGAATGGACACGTGGTTGCAGGCCATCCTTGAAGACTCGAAAAGGCCAGCCTCCTTTGATTTAATTGCAGTGATCCTCTGGAGCATCTGGAAGCAGAGAAACAATTTAGTATTCCGAAGTACAGATCCTACTGCTACAAGCTTGATAGACGAAGCAAAAGCTATTCTAAATAGCCACAACAGGTGGAACCCGAAAGCACAAAACTTTAGGGGAAACAACTCAGAGAGAGAGCTATATAGAACTGCTGCTGTTACAGAAGATTTACCAAGTATTTATATTTTGTTTCTCTAATATTTTTTTTGTCTCTTGTTATTAATTAGGATGTACTTTTTATTTGAGTTACCATAATATTTAGTATATCATTAACAATTAGTTGGGGAAAATTCCAAATAAGCTCACGAAGTATTATCATTTTTTCGAAGAAATGTTTGAAATTGACTTTATTTCAAATAACCTAAAGTGTCCTCTTTGTTTTAAAAAAATGCCTGACTAAAATCATTTTTTTCATTTACTTTTTATTTTTATTTTTTCCTTTGTTTCTTTCCCATCCTTTTCGGCGATCAGCTACCAGCGAGTGTGACATCGACTAATCTTCTTTCCCAGTTTTAGGTCCATTTTCAATTTTACATTTAATTTTTTGTCTTATAAAAGATCATCAACTTTTACTTAAATCCTAAATCTGCCTCCATTCCATTTGTTAAAATCACTCTTAGGGATTTTGTGCTCAGTCTTCAATGACTCGGGCTTGGTGAATGTTTCATCTCTCGCAGTCAAAAAGCTCTCAGGATGCTCAAATAGCTCATGCTTGGGAGATTTCCGTTTCTTGCTTGTAAATGAGAAATTTTGGACAGAGGGTTAGTTGGAGAAAATTTGGGCTGGAGAATTAGGATAAAACCTAAAATTGAAATTTTTTATACGATAAAAAAACGTTTAGGCTAGAATTAGGATAGGACCTAAAGTTGAAGTTTTTTTATGGGACAAAAAAAATTGGGGAATATTGGGACTTGATGTAAAATTGAAAGTTTTTTTTTACGAGACAAAAGGAAAAATTGAGACAAAAACTAGAGTTGGATGTACTTCAAAATAATGGGCCTCGCTTTCTTTAAACTTATACATGGTTTCAAGTGCTTTGATAATAACATTGCGAAATCGTGGTTGGACAAATGAAGTTATATCATTGAACTGAATATATTTTTCAGTTTTCCCTATCTAAAACTTAATAAAAAGAAAAAAAAAAGAAGAATTAGTAAGTGAAATATCTGGTCAAATAATAATGAGTAATGTAAATATTTAAACTTGTCATATACAAAGTAGGTGGTAGTATAATAATTTTTTTAAAATAATCAAAATGTAAAATATCTAAAAGAAGTTATTAAATACTCTATAAAAGTTACCAATATCCACTCAATAAGCTACATGAAGGATTTGTATCCAAATTCAAGCTGTTGGACCCCTGTTGACATGAGAGAGAGAGAGAGAGCCGCACGGCGCGGGGCCCCGCCCCCTCGGGGGTGTGGGTGTGGGTTTTGCTTGTGGAAGCAACGCATGATGACATGTCACCCTCATGTGCCACGTCAACAGCCGTTGTGCCGCTTAAACAGCGGCTTAAGATGGACTCTAGAGTAAACATCAATGCTGATCAAAGTTTGGGTCGAAAGCATCTCCCAAATGAAGGTTGGTGCATTTTTCTATGACACTTGAAAGTTTTCGCCGATTTCGTCCATCAAATGAAAATTTTTTCCTATTTTTGTAGGAAAAAAAATCCCTCTAGTTAGTAACCAATGATCATCTTTAGATTAAGTCAGATTAAATTAAAAACGTATCGGTTAGATAATATGAAGGCCTTTTGCCCTACATCTAGCTTAGTTCACCTCAGGACGCTTCACTGGATTCCTATGATCGGTGTAGATATCAATATAGCATTTATATTCCAAGTACTAAGTATTCTCTGATTGCTCAAATGTGCCAATCCCAAAAGCCCATCATGATCTTGGCCTGTGGCCCATTGCGAATTTAATTGCTGAATGTAGAAGTATGATGGGCCAGTTGAAAGGAGTCGATATCCACTTCTGCCCTCACTCACAAAGCTAATTCATGCGCGGACTGGTTAGCTAAGTCTCATAAATTAGGTTATCTACCTTCTAATTGGCTATCGATGCCCCCCTCCATTCTTTAGGATTTGTTATGTTTTGATGCTACTTATGGTTGTTTCTCAAACTTTGTTAAGTGAATGAAATTTCCGTTTCGACCAGGAAAAAAAAAAAGACGTGTCAATCCGCCAGAGATATCCTCGATTGATTTTTTTTATTTTTTTTTATTTTTTTGGTTCGCTTACCTCCTAAAAAGGAGAGGTATGGATCGGGCCTAATCGAGTTGGCGGATCGCTCAAGCCCAATGGGCCTCCGACTGGCCTTGGGCCAATCAGTTTCGATTCCCAGAACACCATCTGGCATTAGTCCCAAAAGTCAACCCGAATCCTAAATGTCCACCTATCCGTTGGATCAGACTACTACGAAAATACCAACCAGTGACGTGGCGAAATCATACGGCCCGTCCCTATAAACTTCAATGCACTGACCACCACACGATCATTCATCTTTTTCAATTTCTTGAAATTAATTCTACGGGAAACAGACGGACGGCCAGTTGATGGTGACCTTGCTGCTGCTTCCTTCTTCACGGCACGATTCACCGTCTCCCGCAAGAAATTTCCCGTCACGCCGCGAACACTCGGTGAAGTTCGCTCCAATCGCTAATCTATCTCGCAACTTCGAAGCCCTAGGTCGTGGGAGGTAGCCTCACCGGTCGCGTTGACGGGCATCGGGTCGTCACCGTTCATTGTAATTGACCCCGATTGAGTAGCTTTTTCTTGGATTCGCCGACCCTCGTTCTGCGATGGCTAGCGCCGACGACGAGGACGCCGCCTCCGATGCTGTCCTCAGCGATGTGGAGGAGGACGATCCGGTGCCGATCGCCATCAAGGAGCCGTCGCCGGACGACGTGACGGTGGAGCGGTTTCGCGAGGCTCTGGCGGAGCTCGATCGCGAGAGGCAAGCGCGAGTCGCGGCGGAGAAATCGAAGTCCGAATTGCAGGGCCAGTTCAACAGGTTGAAGGCGCTTGCTCACGAGGCGATTAAGAAGCGAGAGGAGTGCGCGAGGCAGAGGGACGACGCCCTGCGCGAGAAGGAAGAGGTCTCGAGATCCAAGGAGGCAGTCGATGCGGAGTTGGTCGAGGCCAATCGGGTGAAGGATGAGGTTTTGAGTCAAAAGGACGATATAGCAAAGCAATTGGATGAAGCACTCAAAGCGAAGGATGGTGTGCGGTCGGAGATCGAGAGTTCGGCGCATATGCTTGTGAGGGGCATCGAGAAAATATCGGGAAAAGTTAGCAACTTCAAGAATTTCGCTGCCGGAGGATTGCCAAGGTCAGATAGGTACTCGGGATTGCCTGCAGTGGCGTATGGAGTGATTAAGAGGACTAATGAGATAGTTGAGGAGCTACTCAGACAGATTGATACGACTACAAAAGCCAGAAATGAAGCAAGAGAACAGATGGAGCAGAGGAATTATGAGATTGCCATTGAGGTTTCACAGCTTGAAGCGGCAATTAGTAGCTTGAAGGAAGAGGTTGCCAAGAAAAGTAATGCCGTGGATGGTTTGCACAGGGCATTGAACGAGAAGGATGTGAAAGTTGCAGACTCCGAAAGGGAGATGTCAGAGAAACTAAGTTTGCTGGAAAAGGAGAATTCAGATTTAAGAGATTTAGTAGCTGAATTTGATGACAAGTTAAGGAGCTTGGAATCGAGGATTGAGGCACAGAGGCCTTTGCTGATCGAACAATTGGATCAGGTGTCAAAGATTCATCAGAGAACTTGTAATGTGATCAGGATTGTAGATGTTCGAAATTCTGAACAATCTGACTTGGCAGAGTCTTTATTTTTACCACAAGATACGGACTTGGAAGAAAACATACATGCCTCACTGGCAGGAATGAAATCCATTCATGATTTAATGGGGATTGTTATTTCAAAGTCGAAGGATTTGGTGGAGGAGAATCATCGCAAAGTGAAGGGTCTGAATGAAACAGTTGATAGATTGGTGAAGGAGAAAGAGCAGATTGGGTCACTGCTCAGAAGCGCTTTGTCAAAGAGAATGTCATTAGACTCGTCTTCTAGAACCAGTGATGTATTTCAGGTTGCAGAAAATGGTTTGAGAAAGGCAGGGATAGATTTCAAATTTAGCAGACACGCGGGAGATGGAAAAGTTGCAGGCCTTGGAGGTCCTGAAGTGGAAGAGATGGAGACAGAGGATGATGAAATATACAATTTGGTCAGAATCTAATCATCTTATGCACAAACTATTGTTATGGTGTTATTGTATTTCCTTTTGATTTGACTAAAAGATTTTGGCAATGGACAATACAGGCTGGTGCTTTGGAAAATATTGTTAAGGAGTCCCAGCTTGAGATAGTGGAACTTCGACATTCTGTGGAGGAACTAAGGTACATTCATTTACCATACCTGATGGTGGTGCAGGCAGTGCACTCTTACCTTGAGTACTTAATTTGATTATGAATTTTTCTGGTTTTTTGTGAATGTTAATTCAGTCCTTAAGTTTGGGATCTCTATGCTATTGTTGTTCTTCCTGTTGGTTTAGCTTTCTAGGTAGGTCAGATACACGAGGGAGGGGGTAATAGACTTGCAGGAGAGGTAATTTTTTGACACAAGGTACTGATCAGGTACTATTCTGTCTTGTGTATTGCTTTGCTGGATGAAGGGCAGAGTCGAGTGTACTTAAAGAGCATATTGAGGCACAGGCAAAAGAGCTCAACCTTAGAAAGCTTCAGATTGAGGAACTTGAAGAGAAGGAGAGAGTGGCAAATGAAAGTGTGAGTTATTTGTTTGTACTTTGAGGCACTACTTGTGTATTCTGCCCTTTGCTATTAAAGTCAATTGCCTAACTTCTCATTCTTATCTTAGGCAATGTTGTGATTGAAATGGTACTTTATTGAATGATAACTGATAATTTTCCTCCATAGATTGAAGGGCTTATGATGGATATTGCTACTGCTGAAGAAGAAATTGCTAGATGGAAAGTTGCAGCAGAGCAAGAAGCTGATGCTGGAAAATCTGTTGAGAAGGAGTTTACCGTAGAGGTTTGCTTTCTATGTTGATCACCCTTTTGTTGTGAATTTGAGTTCTCAGTGTTTAATTAGGACATATGTGCTTTCTCATATCAACGTAGATGAATGTATCCAGCAGGAAGACAAGAGCCTATGTACAGCACAGTAGCCAAGTCAATATGGTATCCTAGCTATACTTAGTGGTGGTAGGGTCTTAAAATCAAGATCCATGGGTTGATGAAACTCAATAATGTTGTGGCATGTAATCAAGTTTTTTTTTTTTTTTAAGCTAGATTGATAGCATGAGATTAATATTCTCATGGAGTAAATTTCAGAGAGGTGGATGCTGAATTTCTTGAAGCCAGGAACTCTTTATGTTATAGAAAAGCCACTTGTATAGACGGAGAGTAGTGCATAAATCTGCCAAATTGTGCCACTGACCTGGGTCTCTTTGTATTTGATGCTATTTTCTACAGTGGAATATTATAATATTTTGCCCAGGGGTATAGGACAAGATACCATAAGGTTGTAGCATGAAGGCTTTCATTGAAAAAATTTAGTCAACATTTTCACACACTTAAATTATAGCCAAGTATTCCAGATTGTCACATTTGATAAGCCTCCATCCTTCTCCATTGTCGTCAAGATAGCCGCGTTATTCTTAGCGTGTGTTTCTCACCATTAGGTCGTGAGCACAGGCAGTACATCTTTGTAGCAAGAATTTTTGTCACAATCGCATTGTTTGAATATGTTCTGCAGTTGAGCATTACGGTTTCGAAAATCTCAGGAGACTGACTTAAAGACCAAGGGTTAAGGTGTAGAGGAAGTACCATGGATCATCAAGAAAGTTGTATGGTATACTAAGCTAGCTAGCATCCTAAAATTGCACTAAGAGGAGCACTGAATTTCCCATGAATATGTTAGGGCAATTAACAACTCCTCAACAGGGGCTGCTACTATATGAGTTAATCAGCCATGGACAGAGCTCTATTTCAGAGCATTGACAACCATGGATGCTTCTTCCATTTCTTTCATTAGTTTAGGTCCCAGGATCTTCTGTAAACAAAAGAAGCATTAGTGCTTCTTGGCTTATGGCAGTGTTGTCATGAAATGAGAGATGATGGTTATTAGTTAAAGTTTGCTTTTAAGGGAAAGGCCGGATAGATGAGGGGTGTGATTGTGATTGTGATTGTGATTGATGGAAACAATATAAATTCATGGATGAAACACTCAAGTCAATACAGGTAGGGCTGGGGAATGGTAGTCCCTCATTCTGAGGGAAAAAGGCAGAGTACCAGAGATCTCTGCTTGCTTATGCCATTTGAAGTTAATTCTATCAACTACTCTTGAACCTTATAAATGCTGGTAGAACTGACTACTCTGTGATTACCAGAAAACCTGCATTCAAGGTGAGGGGCGGCTGCATATAGCAATGGCCAATAGCATATTGTTTGCTATCCTTTCTGGCTGAACTTTAACAGATCATTTATATCTCTTGAAGACGGGCCAACTAAGTGAATTTATGTCTTTTCGCTCTCTACCGTTGTCAAGTTCAAGATCCTAAGAAGACTTTCTAAATCCGCTGAATATAGTAGCTCTAATTGATTAGGGAACTGGGGGAAAAATTTAGCCTCCGTAATGTTTGATAGGAAGTTCGAATATTTTCATTATTATTTGAATTTTATAATTCACATTATTTTATTATATATACAATTTCTTAATTTACGGAATTTTTATTTATCTTATTTGTATTTGAATTCTATTTATTATTTAATGATTTCTTTCTTTCTTTTTTGAAAGAAAATAGAATTCGAAAGAATTCGAAAAGATGCGAGGTTTCTGTTACTTCTTGTTATTTCTAGTTAAATTTCCTTGTTCAATGTTTTAACACTGGGTTTATATATGCCTGCAGTTGTCTGCTCTCAAGCAAGAACTTGAAGAGGCAAAGCAGGCCGTGTTGGAGTCCGAGAAAAAGCTAAAATTCAAGGAAGAGACGGCAGCAGCGGCCATGGCAGCGAGAGATGCAGCTGAGAAATCACTGAGGTTGGCGGATCTGAGGGCGTCGAGACTAAGAGAGAGAGTAGAGGAATTAACCCGTCAGCTTGAAGAGTTCGAGCTGCAGGGAGATGCAAGGAGGAACCGCAGCAGACCGAGATATGTATGTTGGCCCTGGCAGTGGCTCGGGTTGGACTTTGTGGGTGTTCAAAGATCTGAGACACCGCAAGAAAATTCTAATGAGATGGAGCTTTCCGAACCCTTTTTATAGTAACAGCTCTGAAACTACAGGGATTCTGATCACAGAAGCGGTGGTTTCAAGTGACACCTTTTTTTTAGCGACACTCGTGCTGGCCCCGCGCTCCCCGCCTCGTAAGGATCAATACCTCCAAGATTGAAATTAGCTTAAGACGGAGACGAAATGAAACCATGGGCGCTGCAATTTGCTGTCAAATGTAACGCTACGTTTGTCATCTTCTGCTTGCTTGTAAATTCCAATAGAGATATAGAGGATTGGTGTTGTTCTCACTCCGTCTCAACTTGGTACATGGGATTGGATTTACCATGTTCGGCCGGAGTCTGCGCAGATAACGGGGACCGGATGAGCTTACCTTGCCTTCGAAGCTTAGTAGCACAAAACGCTACAGGGGGGAGATTGCTGCAGCCTCAGAACACTCATTTACATGAAATCTCTAGTTGGCCCTTGATTACTCCTCCCAGGGTTCTTCAAGTAGACATGGAAACATGAATGTTGAAGAGCCAGCGGAAGTCAAAAGTGAAGATTGAATACAGATTTGCAATACCGATACATGAAGCCCTTTCTTCGGACTGACTTTCTTTTAGTCTGCAAATGTTATTAAGATGTATATCTTAACAACTTTGGAAGTCTCCGTATTAGTGTTTTTTTCTATTCACAAGTTCCATTTTAAGGCAGTGAGCGGATGGGGAAAATACTTATGTCATCAAAAAGTGACTTGTTCACTTTATCCCAAGATTTCTTCCTATCCTACAAACAGCATTAGGACTGGAGAAAGCATCAGTTTACCGGAACAAAAAAGATTTTCTTGGGAAAGTTCAAACCCATTTTACTCAAATTCTTCCTGAACTTTTTATTACCGAGAAGGCAAAGGGCATTAGAGGAATCGCAGAACACACCTTAAGTGGCCGAAACAGATGGCCATTTCTCAATAATACATCATGGAAATAAATTCTCTTATGGATAGTAGACATTTATAAAGTAACGCTAGTACAATAAAACGTGCAATTCCTACATACTACTACAAAGCATAAAGCAGACAAGTTGACATGACAATCTGGCAAAATTCCCTCACCTATTGATTAGGTACATTGGGGTGCACATACAAACTAGGATCATCAACCGAAATCATTTTCTTACGCGCCCCTCCAAACTCCCAAGGGTCTCTGCACATTTTAGCTCTGTAGAGAACAGACGTTGTAGGTCGCCAGGTAGAGGATACGAGAGCGTGTTCTTAATTCACTGTCTTTATCCTTCCACCCCCGACAAGAAGATCAGGAAGCTGCTCAAATCAGCTATCGAAGAACACTCCCACTATGTTAGTCATGAATAGACGCTCCATCTTTACTTACAACAAAAGGAGGAAACAAACACTAATGATATAAATAGATCCATGCAAAGGCTTGGCGGAATTCTTGGCCACAGTTGAAAGATGAAGTGACACATGAACATATTCATACGTCTTAGAATATGAAATATTCCATGTCATCAGTACAAGTACTCGGATACATGTAGCTCAACAACAGCAGAGTACGATGATGCAAAAAGCTCAATCCTCTCCTACTAAAGTGCTTTACCAAACAAGATCATATTCAACAAAAGCATCTACGCAAACAATAACAGCAATATCACACAGAAAACACTGCCCCACCATGGAATTGCAATACTAGGCAGTGACCTATTCTCCAATTCCAGGTCTGCAGCAGCTCCCCAAATGGTGAAGTCTCGATTCTGCCAGAACAGCAAAATTCCAAACAACATGAGAGAGAGAGAGAGAGAGAGAGAGAGAGGTGGAAGGCTCGAGTTGAACTCACCACAGATGCAAAGATCTCAAGTTTCAATGCCTGCTGCGGTGTTCCCCTCTATCACTCTCTGACCTCCTCCCACTGGACCTGGAACCATCATATCTACTGCCTCTCCTGGAGGAATCCACTTTACTGTCTGTCTGGTAATCTCTATATCCTCGCTGCTCATCCTCTCTCCGAGTGTTCTTCTGTTCCCCATAATGTTTTCCCTGCCTTTCATTATTTTCTCCAGAAGCTACATTTTCTCGCCCTTCCTCCTCCCTTGCATCATATCTCCTACTTTTGGAAGGTTGATCATCTCTACTATGCCTTGCAGAATAACCATGCTCTTCATCTCTCATGTGCTTTCTTCCAGCACGCTCTCTTTCATCTCTGCCATGCCATCTCTCTTCGCGTGCCCTCTCATCTCTGTCATGCCATCTTTCTTCAAGTTCCCTCTCATCTCTGCCATGCCGTTTTTCTTCACGATCCCTTTCATCTCTCTCACGCCGTCTCCCTTCACGATCCCTTTCATCTCTGTCAAGCCGTCTTCCTTCACGATCCCTTTCATCTCTGTCAAGCCGTCTTCCTTCATGCTGCCTTTCATCTCTGTCAGGCAGCCTTTCTTCTCTTTCCTCCCTCTCATCTCTGTCATTCCGCCTTTCTTCTCTTTCCTCATAGTCATCATTGGCTTTCCTTCCAGTCATCTGTAATTGATTCTCCTTTTCATAACTTCGACCTCTCATGTCATTCCAATCTTCATGCCTTCCTCCAGATCTATGAGATCTAGAGTAATCAACAAACTGATCTCTCTCGTCCTTATATGTTCGTGTCTTCACTTCAGACTCGGATTTTTTATCCTTCCTATGTTCCAAGCTGTGCTCTCCCTCTCTCAAAATGTCCTGAGATTTTGATTCTTGCAGGTGCCTGGTGTCACCATCCAAACTGTCGCCCTTCTTTCTTTTGTCAGTCTTATCCCAAGATTCATTGGGAGTTTCCTTCCTTGATCTGTCATCAATTTTATCTGCAGATCTCAACCCTTTTCCTTCTCGATTAGGCACGTTGCCGGCCATTTTCTTGACATTAGAATGATGTATACTCTTGCCAGTACCATCACTAGCTTTTGCATGTCTGCGACCATCACTGCTACTGCCAGAGTCACTATCACTGTCACTCCCACCACCAGTATCATCACTGCTACTATCATCTGCTGAAGAAACTGGTGCTCTTTCGACTGCCCTTTGTTTTCTTGTTGTTCTGCCACTCCTCCCACCAAAACTGCCATCAGAATCCCCATCATCAGAGTCATGTCTCCGACTCCGACCTTTATCTAATTTCTTCTCTCTCCCAGAACCTGAATCATCATCAGTATCATCCCTCCTCTGCTTCTTCACTTTATCAAACTTTTTATGCTTTCCCACAATGACTACGTCAGATTCACTATCACGGTCTTCATCATGCCTCCTGCCGCCTATCCTTCGCATGTCATGACCCAATTTTCCAGAGTTCCCGGAATCAGAATCACTTCTTCTATGACCTCCACTTCGCTTGTTTAATTTTCCAGGTTCACCTGTCCTTGTTTTCACCTTACGATCAATATCAGACTCATCCTCAGTGTCCTCATCTTTGCCAGTTCTGATATGGTGCTTTCCCTTCTTTGATTGCCGCTTGGAGAAGCCCTCATCAGAAGTATCATCCTCACTCGACTCATACTTCCTCTGATATTTCTTCATTTTCCGAGATTCCAGTTTGGACTGCCTCTTGCCAACACCGTCACTTTCAGAAGAATAGTCAGATTCATCAGACCTATACTTCCTACGTCTCTTGCTCTTTTGTTTCTTGTGCTTCCTATCAACATTTTCTACCTCAGAATCATTTTCTGAGTCACTTCTCCAGCTATCTTTGCGATGCTTCGTCTCAGATGCTCTTGTCTGTTCCCTAATATCATCTGAATCAGAAGAATCATCATGTCTTCTTTTTCGGCCATTGTCTTTCTTATGCTTCATATCCCTAGCACTATTTCTCTTATCATCATTTCCAACTTCTTCCACCTGTTTTTTCGAACTGTAATCTCTATCCAGGAAAGCATGTTCAGGTCTCTCGTGTTGCAAAATCTTCTGACTCCCTTTGGGTTCATCATCAATTTCCTCATAACTTTGCTTAGTCAACCCTATACCCAAAGCAGCTCTGAATGTTTCCATCTGCTTCTCTTTTCTAGCAGCAATTTGGTGTGTTTGTGTATCAGAAACCCTGATCAAGCCGCATGATTATGCCGCAGGTTAGTTGTTGCGATGTGAAAGAAAAGTAAATTACGGACCTAGCTTGCTAATTGGATTACAAAAGCATCACCAATTCTCTGAACTAGAATAACATGATGTGGAAAGAAAATTCTCTTGAAGAGAGCATATACAGTCATCAATTCAGGAGTCCCCTGACAAGAAAAGGCCATTTGTAGTCCAAGACATATCTTAAGAATTAAAACAAAAACCCCATGCCACAGGAGTGTTCTGTTCAAGCAAGTATTTTTCCCCCTTCTCTAGAAAGTAGAGTTGAGCAGCGAGCATGACTTGTTACTCTAGCAAAATGAGAAGCTTGGCCCAGAAACAAGTTATTAGCCCAAACTCTTAGCTACAGTATGGACAAGCTCACTTACTTGAGGGGTTCCTTGAGTAAGACCTTATGTTGAAAAATATAAAATATGAGGATTGAATCTAAAAAAGCCTGTCCTGTGCAAACGAATAAAGATAAGACAAGACACTCATACAACAAACAACCATTTGACTGCACAAGGACATGCGATATCGTGCATATGCAGCATCATTCCTGATTATTCAGGATTAAATATTGATCGATATGGCATACTTCAAACAATCTTCCTGCATGTGACTCTGCCCTAAGATGAAGCAAAGAGTGGGGAACCACTTGCTGGTTTTTGAAATTGACATCAGGAAGTTTTTCACACAGACACCGATCCTTCCCTAAAGAATGATCTTCCTTCACATGAACATCATCTGCTTGCAAATTAAACTTTCAAAAAGTCATTTCATGTCCACAGACACGGGCGCGTGTGTGGGGAGAGAGAGAGAGAGAGAACACATACTTCTTTTCGGAAGCCACAATGGCAGTAGGACCTCCACTAGCTTCAGAAGAAGAGGCAGCTTCCAGGGTTCTCCTGGCTTCTTGCAGCTTCTCTGCAATCTCAGCTTCAGTGTATCCTTGATCAGTAAGCTTGTCTTCAAGCACAACAAGCTTAAGCTCTATCTGGCGTTTGCGATCATGCTCAAGGATGTCCTTGTTGGGCTTCTTGGAGACACCAGCTGTGCCCTGATCTCCCTCAAACCCCTTGGTGGTTTCAGCAACCCTCCCAGTCTTCAGCTTTACGAAGAACTTGTTTGTCTGGATGTACCCATTCGTCCCAGACCCTCTTGGGGTCTGTAACCCTATTCCGTTGTACATCTCTCACTCGAAATTCCTACATGGCAATCCATAAGGAAAATCACCACAGAGAAAATACCTTGGAGAACAAAAAAAAAAAAGTAAAGGCCAATCGCAATTCTATATTCAATCACATGTCAAAAGACAATCGGAAGGCCCGTATCAAAACATGAGCCTTTCATCTAGGGCTGGCAATTCCTCACACGATACAATAACACAGACTCAAAATCGACACAGAGCTAGCATATTCGGGGTAAGATGTTAATAGATTTTCAAGGATGACGTGTGGAAATCAAGCTTAAAAAATTTCCTATAATCTTCATTTCGAACAAAAGAAACCCTAGCTGGCTCAATCAGATCAAATCCAAACAGCTCGCAGCCCCCCTCATTCGCTGACCTCTCGCTCGTCCGCTCTCCGAAAGGTCCTCTCGCTCGCCTACAACTCTCTGGCCTCTCGCAAGTTGTTAAATAGAAGCCGCAGCAGTCACAGCGGCCTCCGCGACCGCCACCGGATGCTGTTACAGCGAGATCTCAGGCCGTAACCACTCCCGCGGTGAACGGCACCACCGCTATCCCCTCGTCGCGATAGACGAAAAAACAAAAAAGAAGACACGCACGCGGACAAAAAAAGAGAATCCGATACCAACCGCGTCTCAACACCGCATAGCCTGCAATCAACGAATCAGAACCCACTTTCACAAGAACCAAAGGCTTACCTCCCCTCCAAAAACCTCGCCTCAGCTGGCTATCGGATGCAGACGATGTTGAAGGAGCCAGGAAAGAGCACCGCCTAGCCGGTAGTCGCCGGTGGCGAATCTAGACTCCGGTGACTCGTCGCCCTCGAAATGGTGGATCCACTGGCACGCCCGATCGCCTCTCCCCTCTTTCGCCTTCTGCTTTTGAATTTGACCTAGCGTTGCTGATTTATCTGGTAAGGATTGGAGATTCTTCTTAGTGGGCTTTGGGCTTACATGTTAGTTGGGCTTTGATGGGCTTTCAGTTTTTTATACGGCTGGTTTAACGAGGATATATATATTATATCGTGGAGAGTGCAAGAAATTAAATATTCGCAATGCTAATATATATATATATATATATATATATATATATATATATTTGTGTGTGTGTTCCACTTAAACATGCATTTACCGCTCACCTAGAACATGTATTTTGATGCCTTCACGTTAATTACTAGCATTTTATTCTAATTAATTACATTTAACTTATTTAAGCTATAAGAGTCGTTTTTTTTTAACTATTTTTCTTATGACACGATATATTCACACACAAAAAAAAAAATAGCCATTCACTATTTTTCTAATCTGTATTTCAATAAGAAACTAGAATGGGCCTTACACAATATTGCGGCTAAATCTAAAGGATAAATGGACATCTACTAAAAGTTAAATGACCATATTAAATAAATTAAAAAGTTAATGATGACACTATACATTGAGCTTATATTTCATGGACCATATTAAACAAATTTAAATTCTATGTACTACATTGCATTTCAAGAAAAAATTTATGAATTATTTGGGTTATTATCCCAAATCTAAATTATCTTTGTGACACATGTTCTAGCTAACATATAATTTTAAAATCATTTTTTTTAATTTTGTTATTCATCATCAAAGTAATGCCAATGGCATCTATACTCTCAAATGCATTCTTTTTATAGGATGAACTAATACTTTTGTTTTGAACTGGCTTTATAAATTGCAAAAACAAATGTGTAAGTATTTCAACAACATTTTCATTTATTTCAAATGCTTTTGTGCATGTTACATTGGGAGATAGCTATACATTTATTCATTTACAATGAAAGATGAAGAATCATAGCCTAAACTAAACAAAAAAAAAACACATATAACTCACATAAAAGAACTATTTAACAAATGAAATAGTTTGATAAGAAAAGGAGCATAAAAGTCAAAGAAATTTTTTTTATTGCAAAATTAACTGGTCTATCCTCCTATTTATATAGAATAACATATGCATACACGGGTACAATGCTGTCAGTAGGATCGTAACATGCTATATAACTTAGAGACTATTTACATAGCTAGATAATATTATCATAACATTATAATATCTTATCTGACAATTAATTTTCATGTAATAAACAAAATTAAAAAGGATGAGTATAACGTAAAATATGTTTTATTGCACTAAGTACTTAAATTGCACAAAAAAAGAGGATTTCCTATAATTTAAACATTGCAAATCACGTATATGCCAACAGTTATTTCAATTTTTATTCAAATGAACACATTTTTGAAGATTTTTTTTTTACATGCTACGTTTTTAAATCTATTTAATTTTGGCAGGCAAACAGCCTTTACCGTATCTTCATTTCTTCGGTCCGTCATTCCCGGGGAGTGATGACGTCATAATCTTCGAGATGACAAAATTACCCTCAATAGTATCTCAATTTCACGAACCAGCCTCTCTCGCTCAGCATATTCCAAAGAAAGGACCCCCCCTCTCTGAATGATGCTAACCACACCCAACCAGACCCAACCCCTGGGTACGCGACCCTGGTCCTTAACCACGGTTAGATGAGATTTACCGATCCGACGGACGAGATCAGCTCCCAGAAACCGATCCGACGGCCGTCGAGCACGCGCAAAGAGCGGGGGGCTCAAAATTGTTCCGCTCCTGCAGGATTCGATCTATGTTAGCTCGCCCGATGATCGATTGAATCGAGAAGATTGCGAAGCAGTTTAGATGGAAATGGACTATGTGTCCGAATTCCCTCACATTCACACGGATCGGCGTCCCAGGAAGAGGCCTAGGTTAGCTTGGGAACCTCTTCCCAAGGTATAGAATGTTGTCTTTTTTGAGAATTCTAGCTGCTTGCTTGGTGAAATTCGTTCGTTATTGTGGTTTATGGTTGCCGTTCTTTTGTTTCTGATGGATTTTTGAGAAATTAATCTGGTGGGGCTGTGATGTGGCAATGAAACTGAACTTTCATCGGATTCGAATTCGTGGTGTTCTTGGGCGATTCATCTTTCTTTGGGGGGGTTTTTACAGGATATTTGAGATGGGTTTTCTGTGATTAGACCTGAATCTTGCTGTACGGAGATGTTTTGGCCTTGTGTGAGGTTGATAGCGTTTGTATATCGGAGGTTCATGGTGGAATTATGCTTTGTAATTCTGATGAATTTCGTGTCTTAAAGTCTAAAACTTGTCATGGTAAAGCGAGGTTCATGGGCTCGGAGAAATATTGCTGAAGGATTTGGAGTTTAATTGGAATTCTACCTTGAAAAGGTAGTTCGTTGTATAGAGGAATCAACTTAAGCATTCTTTGTTAAGAATTTCTGAATGTGTGTATGTGTAGGCGTGCATTTATGTCTAAATTACCGAAATTAAGATGTACATTGGGATTATCGAAGGCCTGTTCTGAAAAGGTAGTTTTTTGGAATAGATTTGATTGGAATAATGGAAAATAGGGATATTTTTCTGTTCAAGAGATGACTTACGTTTTTGTATGTCTCACTGATTGTTTATTTTTCCCGTTAATGATATTTGATGGTGCAATATCTTGACGGGTTATGTTTTCGGTAAGGGTGGGTTTCCGGTGACATGTTTGTTTGGTGTGAGTGTGAATGGATGGCTGTGTGTAGGCTCAGTCAGGAGTTTTTTGTGGGCAAGAGCTTGGGAATGTGACAAGCTATGGACCTCCCAGAGTACTGCAGGACCATGCTAGTCTTTTTGTAAGGGGATTGGATCAAAAGGGCTCTCCCCCATGGCGAGATGATGACAAGGATGGGCATTACATGTTTGCAGTTGGAGATAATTTAACTTCTCGCTGTAATTACACTCAAACTGGGGTTTCCTCCTATTCATATCAAATATCTATCAGTTTGATAGTCAATTGATTGTTCCTTTTCGTTTTCTAACAGTCATTTCTATACATCACATTCGGAACTAAATTTATCAAAGTTTTTCATAGGGGAAGAATCATTGTTCTCGCAATCCCAATTTTCCGAGATTAACAGACATTCTTTCCCTTTTGCTTCTGTCACACATTCACGCTTAAGATGGAAGTTTGACTGGAAACACGTCCTTCGATGTGGCAAAGACAACACATCTTCATTCTACACTCACACTCACCCTCACCTGACCCCCTTTCTCTCTCGTCTATGTCCTTGTGCAGATAAAAAGTTCCATTCTTTCATCTTGTTCATCCTTTTCTTTTCTTTTTATTTTCGGTGTCAAGTCTTTTATAGATTGTGGTTTCTATACAATATATTGTACTTGCAATACTGAATTCTCTCTTGTCTCTGCAACTGCAGATAAAATCAACAGGAAAGTTGGTGAAGGTTAGTTGTTGCATTTATATTAGGTCCTTTTGCATCAGGGATTTATGTTCTAACAGACCTTCGGATGCAGGCACTTTTGGACAGGTTCTGGAGTGCTGGGATAGAGAAGCCAAGGAAATGGTTGCCATAAAAGTTGTGCGAAGCATTAAAAAGTATCGTGAAGCTGCAATGATAGAAATAGACGTGCTCCAGTTGCTTGGGAGATATGACAGAACAGGCAGCCGGTGAATGCATCATGCCTTAAATGCTATCTTGTGTATGCTGCTTTTGGTTGATATAAAAGTAGTGTGGCTGTTCATTCTTTGCAGTTGTGTTCAAATACGGGACTGGTTTGACTATCGTAACCATATCTGCATTGTAAGTAGTGTTTTGACTTGGATGATTGGAATTATCTATGTGCTATAGGGCAAAAACTTTACAACTGATTGAATGGTCTTGACAGGTGTTTGAAATGCTTGGACCAAGCTTGTTTGATTTTCTTCGGAAAAACAGTTATCGCCCATTTCCAGTTGACCTTGTCCGGGAACTTGGCAGACAGCTTTTGGAGTGTGTAGCATGTCTGTGGTTGTTACTTATTTAGTCTCTATTGTCATTACTGGAGCTTCCACCCCAGATTTAGCTGCACAAACTATCTTTTTCGTTAGGGGTCTTTGAATCTCTGTCTTTGTTATTCTCATATTAAAAAAAAATTATATACTTTTAGCTTTATCATAAACTTTTGATGCCATAGTTATGGAGGCTTGTTTTGGGTTTGGCTGGAATAGAATTATGTTTCAAGGGAAACATTTGCCAAAGTTGCTTATTCTGGTTGGATTGTAAATGTTGCAGTTATGCATGATATGCGCCTCATTCACACAGACTTAAAGCCTGAGAACATCCTATTTGTATCGGCAGAGTATGTGAAAGTACCTGACTACAAGGTACATCTTCCTTTATTAGCTTTGGGCCTTCTTAGTTCCTTATACTGGATTGGATGTGATCTTCCCTTTTTACTCTTTTGTTCGTGGTATTATTTGGGCTCAATTTGCATCTCATCTGCTATGCAGGCTTCATCTCGATCACCAAAAGAAGGAAATTACTACAAGAGGTTGCCAAAGTCAAGTGCTATTAAGGTCATCGATTTTGGAAGCACTGCTTATGGGCATAGAAGTCACAACTATATTGTATCAACCAGGCACTACCGAGCACCAGAAGTTATTCTTGGTAACAGCGGTTCTTGGGTGTCATCGCTGGGTTATTTTTGTCCGAGAGGGCGATTCCCATTGGTATAAGAGAGCTATGTAAGCTTATAAGATTTTTGCAGGGCTCGGATGGAGTTATCCATGTGATATATGGAGTGTTGGCTGTATCCTGGTGGAGCTGTGCTCGGTATGTGGTAATTGTAAATTCTATTCTTGGGAATTTCAATTTGCGAGAGGGAAATAAATTCTGATGTTGGAGATGATTGTTGACAGGGGGAAGCATTGTTCCAGACTCATGAAAATCTGGAGCACTTGGCCATGATGGAGAAGGTCTTAGGACTATTGCCTCAGCATTTACTGAAAAGAGCAGAGTGCGTGCTTTTCCATATTCCTTTTTGTGACTGTAAAAGAGAATCATCATTGTTCTTTCTCAGCAATTTCTCTTTTGATGGTATTATTTGGTTAGCCGGCATGCCGAGAAGTATGTTAAAAGGGGAAGACTGGATTGGCCAGAAGGGGCAACATCTCGGGACAGCATTAGGGCTGTTCTAAAGTTACCTCGTCTTCAGGTGGGTATTACTGTATCAGCTGAGGAATAGGTAGTACGCTACTCGTATATCCAGGTGCATTTGCCGTTTGAACTCTACCATGTGCTGTTTAGTACAATCTGGTTTGGCCTGTGTTTTTCTGTGCTGAGATGACGTGATTTGGACCAGGTCTGATTCAACACATCTAGTAGTTGACCTCTTTATCATGGGATCATTATTCTCAATTTCGACTTGATAAACCTAGTGGTCTATCTATTTACTTGTTTTCTTCTCAATCTTTTTACTTGGCAGAACCTGATAATGCAGCACGTGGATCACTCTGCTGGGGACTTAATCGACCTTGTGCAGGGTCTTCTTAGGTACGAACCGTCTGAAAGGCTAACCGCCCATGAAGCCCTCAGACATCCATTCTTTTCCAGGGATCATTACAGGAGGTTTTAAGATAAAATGGTTCACTCTACTGGCACTCCGATGTATCGCCAGAGCATTACGTCATTCTATGTGCTCCACAGATTAGAGAGATCAATTTGGCTCTTGAATTGCTGTTGGAGATGAATGATAAGGAAAAAAGGAAGAGAAAAAAGTAGGAAGAATATTCCACCTTCACCCAGAGCCTCTTAATTGAGCTGTTGTAGATAACCCCATTGTCAAGTGAAGCTTTATCCTTATCCAAGATTGCAAGTTTTGTATCTTTACAATATGCTGTATCCATTTTTTTTTTGGGGGTCCCTTAGAGTTTTTCGATGATGAGCTTTGCTTCCACGCATCGCTCATAAGAAACTTAGGATCATCAATTTATAGAACGCGAACGAAAGCATAGCTGCATTACTAGAAAAAAAAAATCAGAAATGATTTCGGAATGCAGTTCAGCTGGAGATGTTGTAAATTTGGAGTAAAATAAATGCTTGTTTCCTGATTGTTAAGCTCTTGATACCGGTACGGCTTCTGTGTTGAATTCTGCAGGTTTAAGTACTGTTTTTTCGAAAGCTCAAGGCGACGCATGTATTCGGAAATTTTGAGCTTGCATGTGTATTACCTGAAAAACCTGTAGCAGTGTCCTTTCCTTTGACAAGAGAGGGCACTGGAAGCCATGGACGGATTGAAATTGACGGTAAATGTCAACAGAAACCTAGAAACTTGGCAAAAGAAACGACAACAAAACCATTTCTCAGTGCCGAGGTAAATGAAACAAATGTCAACCATCTGTGGGGGGAAAAAAAACAAAAACAAAACAAATCTGATGAATATTTCAAGATGTCTGATAGCTCAACGCTTTGTCCTGCATTTGCTTGCTCTGAGAACCCCAGAAGGAGGTCCAGTGAGAGCGATGGAGCAGTGGCTGTACAACCAGTAGGAGTATCTCAGAAAGCTCCCAAATTTTGATCTTACCCGGACCAACCCCTTGACTTCGAACACCACCAAGCCATTACTCTCAAGCTGCTTCCTGAGCTTCTCACTGTCTTTTGACGGGAGCCTCACCTGGCTGCTGACCATATGAACATTCGCGAGCCGGGACTCCAACTTTGTGGTTGAGAACGGCTCGATGTATTGCGTCGCAATCGCGTTGCTCCCGTAGTAAAGATCAAGGATCACATAGCTGAAGTCATTTCTTACCTTCCTGTTTGGATTCGTGAAGTTTGTGAGCAGGGTCATGTCAGCATTTAAGAGGTAGTCCATGTCCAGGTATGCTGCATTGAGGGTGGCGCTAGAGATGTTGAACTTTGGGAGATGAGGGCGGAAGACGAGGTACACAATGAGGACTATGAGGCCTCCCACAATAATGACAACCCAGAAGATGAAGCAAAAGATGGCGAGAAACCATGTCAGGAAGTGGGTTTTATGTGACGCAGGGACATGGAGTGGCTGTTCGTGGCGATCTAGTTGTTGTTGGGGAGGTGCTTGAATGGGTGGAGGAGATTCTCCAGTGTGGGCATGTAATGGTTGAGTTTGTTCATCGTGCGGCGACAGTGAGCTTGGAGGTAGCGGTTGTGGCGTTTCATCTACCTGAAATTTGGGTCTGGTTTGCTCGCGTGGTTGGAGTGGGTAGTGAGCACGGGCAGTCGAGACTCGCTGAGGAGCATGAGGTCCGCGGGGCCGGGGTGGCACTCCTGGTCGTGTCGGCAGTCGCTCCCGTGGTGGTGGACCTTGACCTACTGGGGATGATGGCTGGCGAGGTTGGTCAGGAGGAGGCGATTCTGGCTGCCGCCGAAAATGAGGGTTGGTTTCGTGATGGTCGGAGTTGAACATGGCTGGTGCGGACAGGGAGGAAAGGTATGAGGATTGGGTGTTGAAATCATGGGGAAGGAGGGATGATTTGATGTTAAGTTCAAAGGAGGAGGAGGATTCATGGAAAGGCAAAGAATCTAAGCATAAGCTGAGTGAGAAGGGGAGGCAAGTAATCTTCTGTCGATGCTATTCACTCTTTCCTCTAAAGAGCTGAACTGGAAAGGTGCGCTAATGTTGAGCATTAACTTAATTACATGGGCTAAGGTGGCTTGCACAATACATTTTTCCCCCTTATGTCTAGAAGCAAAACTACTTTGCCTTCTTCATGGTCACCATTTTCCTACTACACATGATTGAAATGCACAAAGAGAAGTTTCAAATCATCAAAGGATTTCTGGCATCTCATAGACATTAGCGTTTCTTTACAAGAATGCTTAGCACGAAGACATGGCTACCGCATATCATTTAACCGATTTTTCCTGTAGGCTTAAATTGACAGCTAGGAAGAACAAAAAAGTAGGACAAAGTACTGGCAGTATACTGTGTCATCCAAGTGCGGAACAGCGACAGAAACCTTCAAATGTCCCCCGTGATCCTGGCAGTAATAAAAATAGCAAGATCACCAGATATTGCTCTCCTTACCTTGGAATTAACTTTTTTGAATCCCGACATTATGACCACTTCTTGTGGAAATCAACTCTTTCAGGTTCGTTCCAAACGATTTGATTCTTTCTTCTTTATTCCTTTTTTTTTTTTTGGGCTAATGCAAGAGAGAGTGCATCATGTCCAAATCGTTACCTGTTCATCATTTACTCTAGGGAAGCCAAGGATCTCTTGGTTTGCTTGAGGAGGGCATTCTAAGTCTCTTTCTCCAAATCGACACATCGTCAGCTTTGAGCAACTTCAGCTTGCCCTGTTCGATTCTATGAAACCAGCGGCCATCAGCATATTCTGCATTTTGTGACTTCCCTTGCAACATCAGCTGTGAGCTCCACTTGGCCCAATCATCAGAAGTGCCCTGGCTTCCTAAGGGGTTCTGATGAACTGGGAAAGGTCTGGGAATGATGCAATACATCTCATAAGACCTTTGCGAGTCAATCGAATATTTTTTCTTTCGTCAATATATGTCCAGAAGTACATAAGTCTTCTCCTTCCTATTTCCTCATTTTCCTCAAACATGTAAGGGCATCGTCAGAAACTTCAATGATCTGCTTGCTTGATGTCAGTCATCCACTTCTTTCATCAGCTTCGAATTGTATTTCCAATAAGTTCATCTGAAAAGCTTCAGGTCCATATACGATGAAGGATGACAATGAGTCTAGATGCTCTGAAATAACTAAGGCAGCCTGATGGAATTATTAGACTCCTTTAGGCATGTTAAGCCAATAAGATAATGGAAAGGACTCAACATCCAATCTACTTTAGAGAGCTAGCACGGTAATCCACAGTCGTTCGATTGGCATCCTTCTCCATCATAATCAACAGCAGAAAAGTCTTGGTTAAAACCCTCTCCATACCTCAAAAATTGTCTCTGAAAGCAAGGACACCAAAGATATCCTTCCTGAAACATGACAGCATCCAATTTTTCAGATAGATCATCTGACAAATCAATATTGAGCCTCAGACCTTCTTGGGGTGGATTTTTACACATAAGAGAGGCATCATCTGCGCTCTTTGCACCTGACAAGATGCTCGACTATAAAAGATGATGCACTCTTGCACATGTGTATCAACTGACAAAGGTCATCAAGATATCTGGTAGAGTAAATAGCAATGATCTAATGATTCACTTGCACTTGTGTATCAACTTTTAAATGTCATCAAGATATCTGGTAGAGTAAATAGCAATGATCTAATGATTCACTTGCACTTGTGTATCAACTTTTAAATGTCATCAAACTATCTGGTAGAGTAAATAGCAATGATCTAACGATTCACTTACCACCTTGAATCCACTTCATTCTGAACAACAGCCACTTAAGTCTGAGCAGACCACTCATGAGTGAAGCTGTTCACCATCTATGTAGCAAGAGTTTCATCTACTGCATGATTAGGTCAGGAATTAGTTTAACCTTTGGGACAATGTTATGCAAAATGACATGACAAAACAAGCAAGTCCAATAATATAGTTGCTGCAATTGGGAAATATATCATATGAACTGACAGCTTAAAGCCTCAAACCTGGGGGGCTATCTCATCTTGTAACAACATAATTGTCACGAAAAAGGCTGGAAACCATAATCTAGCCAAAAGCACGTCCTCATCCAGGTATGGCAGAAAGAGAGAAGGAAATGCAACAGCTTTTTGACCTGAAAAGATAAAAAATCATCTAGTGCATGATTACAGCTAAGAGTAGCTAAATGCCGGCATGGCAGTTCATTATCATTACAATTGTCATCAAGGAGCTTGCGACTACATATGTCCCTATACTTCATGTCATCTAGCAAAATCTGAATGAGAAAGTCAAACGGCTAGCTAGAAAAACGTAGAAAATTAACTATGGAGTTATTCCAGGGCTTTGGATTCAGCAACTCTAACATTCATAAATATTAAACTATCATACCACTAATAATAGTCTGTCAACTGAAACAATCTCTAGCAAAATCAAGAATCAATAAAGATGCAACAGTATAGGAGATGTTGAAAATACAAAAGAGAGTGATGCGCATTGTCCCGAACCTTTTATCCTGCAGAATCTACTGAATGGATCGCACTAATGAGCATCTCAGAAATAGAGCTGTCAAGTGTAAATCCTTTCTCCATCATTTCATCCCATACTTTACAAGCAACAGAGAGCTTCCTTTCACGAATGAGTCCACTAATAATCAACTTATAAGTTACTTCATCAGCATGGCATCCCCTAGCTTGCATTTGTTCATACAGATGCATTGCTTCTTTTACTTTAGAAGACTTGCAAAGTCCATTGATGATAGCATTGTACAAAACTACATCTGGCCAAATTCTTTTCTCCACCATGTCATTGAATATGTTCTCAGCTATTGTAACTTCACCGGACTTACAGAAGTGATCAATAATGGTAGTATACAAAATTCGATCAGGGAGTATATTCATCCCTGACATCTGATCAAGAAGTTCTTTTGCAATAACTGAATTGCCATCTCTAAGGAAAGCATTGATAAGAATCGTGAATGTAACAACATTTGGTGCAATTCCCTTTTGACACATTTCTTCAAATAGCTTGTAAGCCCTTCCTGTATGACGGTCCTCAGAGAATGCTGTCATTAGTGTATTATATGACACAACATCACATAACCCTTTTACTTGCATCTCGTTCATCATCAGCCTGTAAGCACGATCAAACTGCTTTGCTTTACAAAGGCCCTTTAAAAGTTCATTGTAACTATAAATGTCAGGTTGCAATCCATCCCTCTCCATCCTCTTCATCAATTTCTCTCCCTCCTCCAACATAAGCTTGCCGCAACAATAATTCAACAAGATATTATACGTAACCACATCGGGATTGCACCCATTCCTCCCCATAAAGGATTTAATCGCTAGTGCCTTGTCAATCTTACCAGATTTACAAAACCCACTTATTAACGCGTTATAAATTAAACGAGTGATCTCCGCTTGACCACCCTTCATTACATCAATTATAAGGTCATATGCCAAATCAACCTTTCCACCAACACAGAGCCCAACGACAAGCGCTGTGCATGCAATTTTATCCGGGACGAATCCCTGACCAATCATACGATGCCACATTCCGACCGCAGCATCGAATCTTCCTGCTTTACACAAGCCGTCGATGAGAATAGTATAAGTCACAACATCAGGCTCACTACCTAGCTCTACCATCCTATCCAACACCTCCACGGCCAACTCCACGCGATTTTCATCGCACAGAAGATTCAAATAAATGTTACCAGCCCAAATATCAAGCATGCACCCGACCTTATCCATGTCGGGAAGGAGCTTATCGATGAGAGCGAAGTTCTTGACCCTGCAGAGGCCGGAGACAAAACGGGAGTATGTGAACGAGGTAAGCGAAAAGCCCCGGAGGGTCATCTGGTAATAGTAGCTCTCGGCTAACTCGAAGCGGGTCTGGCGGACCAAGACGCCGATGAAGCGGTTGTAGTCGATGGAAAAGACGCGGCAGTCTGAGCGGGACATTTGGTCGAACACCTGGATGGCTTGGTCGATGAGGCCGGCCTTCACGTAATTTGAAATGCGAGCGCGGTATATCAGGCGGGTCGCCCCCAGCCGACGGCACATGTCAGAGCGAAGGCATAGCAGCGGCGGAGCGTGACGGTGGCTGTGCGCTCGTGCTCGCTAGACTCGGGGGAGGCCCGGAGGGAGGGGGAGGGAGAGGGAGACGGGCTCGTTGAGAAGAGAAGGAAGAGCGTGTCTGAAAGAGAAGGTGGCGAATGAATCCGGGGCCCAAAATGCGGAGAGGGTGCGGACGTTGTCGATGGGCTCACGACTTGTTTGGGGCTTTTCGATCCATCTTAAGAAGGCCCACCATGAATTTTTTTTTTTTGCTTTTCTTTCTTCTTATTTTCCTCCATCTCAAACCGAAATATTTTCCGGTTATGTCCTTTATTAAACTTGCACGTGCGCAGAACGAAAAATCTCAAACCGATATATTTGTAATAAATATATTCCACACTAATTTTTTTAATCACAAAAGAATTACAAATTGGCACACCTGTGATAATTTTACCCTCCGTCAGTTTTCGTTGAATTTTACCGTCGAATTGTTGAGTTGGATAACATATGGCAATTGATGGGTATATCAATTTAGGGTTTTTACCTTTCATTTATCACGAGTGTATGAGTCTGAAGTATTTCGTGATATTAATCCAATTTAAAGAAAACTAAATTTAAGGAAAACTAACGGTAGGTAAATTTGTCACAAGCATAGTGATTTGAGATTTTTAGTGGTTAAAAAGTTAATCTGAGATAAATTTATCGCATGTATATCAATTTATGATTTTTCATGATATTAGCCTTTTTTAAAAGACTTAAGGGATGTGAGCGCAAGACCTGCTTATTTGGAGGTCGATGGTACGACCCAAAAATTTCATGAACCAGTTAAGTATTCACCTTAAACTTATGTTGTCGGTGCCCGTTTCAGAACAACAGGGAAGCTCTAGTTCCTAAATTGAAAATCGAATGAAGTCCATTTGTGTAACACCGCTAAATTTGGGATCGAGGGAAAATACAACCTTATTTTTCTTTTATCTTCTTTCTTTGCGCTAGCACGTTGTAACTTCATTTTCAATTCATTAAATTCCCATATCTTTCGTCCGACATATCTAGAGAGTACTTTTCCTTCGGGTTTTCGTCGATAAATGCTCTCGACGCACTCGAAAAGTAGGCTAAAGGCAGTAAAAAAAAAAATTTCCGAGAGAGTCAAGAATGTATTTTTGAGAAAAATAATTGCTTCTAAAATAAGATTTGCATTCACAAAATACGTATTATGGAGTCATTAGAAAGCGCACTTCAATTTGCTCATGGGGCGTCGAACTTTGATTTGACGTTGCTCGCGCACGATTCTTGTTAACAAGCGTCTCCAAAACACTTCTTAAGCATGCTTTATTTAGAATAATTCAGTTTTCAAGATAATTTGTGCACAACACAAGGACAAATCAGAGTGTCGAAAACCGTAAAGTTTCCTTAATTGATTGCTTAACAAGTGTCAAGACACACTCGTCAACAAAATTCAATATGTGCTAGGGAATTTTACAAATTAAACATTTGGCAAATGAAAAGCTTTTTTTTTTTTAATAACCGAGGTGTCCGCGCGGCCGGCGAGCTTGTGCTCAAACCAGCAGTGAAGCACGACTAGTTCTCGGGAGGACCCGCAGACCCTACGATCACGAGCCCCCGGTTTGTTTGGTACAATTTTAGTTTATTTAATTTATCTTTTCAAATTTCACAAGTTGACTTTTATTTGATGTAGGCCGTCATGAATATTTTAAAGCACGCAAACATTACCTTGCGTTTTAAGCAAGACCAAACGTATACTGAGTCTTCGTCGTTGGATTAAGATGTGATGAAAAAGCCTTTCATTTGAGTATATAAGCGAGCAAGGACAAGGATCTTCTTAATGAAACAATATACGTATATATATATTGTTTTATACTATAATCAAAGTTTATATTAAAATACACAGAAAATAAAGATCCTAGTGCTTACAAAAAAAAAAGAAAAAAGAAAAAAGAAAAAAGAAACCCCTTCGTTTGCGAATATGGCTGATAGCTATGCAAGCGAGCGAGTCGAGTAGGGTCTTACAGTGTCACACCGAGGTGATCCCCGAGTTCGGGTCGTGACAAATGATATCGAAGCAATACTCCAGGTGCCCACCAGGTTTTTATAAGAATGTTGAGTTCCGAGAGCGGTTAACGTTGGAGACCATCGCTAAGAGAATTGAGGGGAAGGCCAAGAAAGCTGGCCCGATGGGATATCGCTTTCACCTTCAATAGGAAGCTAGCCAAAGTGAAGCTAATCTATGGTGACTTGAAGGATAGGTTTGAGCAAGAGACACTGTTGAATCTTTTCGTTTTCCTTAAACAACTGCAAATTCACATCAATCAATTAGTATCGTCAAAGTCATGTCCAACGGTACCAGCCCAGGTCCGATCGATTCAGATTGGTTCTAGTTCAAGTTTCAGGTAACATGGCTTGCTCCAGAGTCCAGAATTTCATCCAAAGAACAATTTCAGGGAGGCAAAAGGAATGCAACTGTCGGCGAGAATGTACGGTCAGGTAAGCGACATTCCTCCGGTAGGCAAAGGGTCCAAGCTCAGGATATCGGGATGATTGTGAAGTCTGATGTCGCAAGATTAAAGAGAGAAGTAGGCCAAAACAGCTCATTCCCATCTCTAAGAAAGAAGAAAGGGCTGAACCATAGGGCTAAGAACTTCTCCGCTTAATCGACTGAACCGAATGACATCACCATAGCCTTAAATAAGACATAACAAACACCAGCACAATTCAACATTTACTTGGGAAGACAACTCAGTAGAAAGCCAATCAAATGACAACGATCATTCTTATCTCTAATGGCATTTGGTATAAAGAGAATGAGGTAGAAAGGGAATGGCAGTGGGAGTGAAATATTGTGTTCGGTGCGAAATTTGTCCTATAAAATAAAGCTACAGCAAGCAAACTAGAGTAAACTTGGAAATGATAATTACGAATATACACCAAACATGACCTAAAGTAGGTCGAGAATACATTTGCCAGTTCAAACCCACGGCATCGCCCTTATGTACAGAAGTCCAACATTACCACTAAATTACAAAAGGTCACAATTACTGCTCCCAAGCAGATAGAGAGGATTTTTCTTGGCACTAATCAATCTTTGCACTGCTAATAACACCACTCCGATTAAGATTAGCGAGCCCTCGCATACAAAAATGGACTCAATATGACACACTAAACTTTAACATCACATACGGCGATTTCACTAATTCATGAAAATTGACTGAAACCGATAAGGGGAAATTGATGATGTTCACACCCCATTTTGAGCTCTCAAAAGGGCCACTGTTGGACCTAAAGCACTTCCTCTCAAGGCCTTGAACGACCAGGAACTTCTGCCTGAACTTTGTTTCATCGTCCAATTGTCTTGCTGAGACAACTGTGCCTTCTTTGCACTCAAAGCCTCGCTGATTTCGTCCCATACGTCTACCCTTCCATTTACTAAAACACCGATGTAATGAACACATAAGAAAATGGAGATGTGTTTGCGTTTTAATGGAATATAAATCAACAGAATGGAGAGTATATATACCTTTCGTGGGACCAGGCGTCGCTTCACCAATATTGTCAGTTGAACCACTTGATTTGGCATTTTGATCTCCCGCAGCAACTTCCACTACACCACCAGTGACTTGTTCTGCCGAATTCAATTTGCCATGCTTGACAATTCGGACATCAATAAGTGATGAAAAATCGATCTGCACAGGATTTCTCTCATCATGCTGTATTAAAGTACAATAATACGAAAATTGAGAAATATGGCAGTTCAAAGCTCCAATGCATCATCAGAAACATTGTTCAATGGTAAGACATAGAACATGAGAGATCCATATTGCACAGCTGAATTTCTACAACTATAATGTAAAGAGATTCTTTGGACAATTAACTATTGCCAAACAAAACTCATAGCGATCTATAAGGATAATTGCTTAGCCAAAAAAGCTATAAAAATGATTTAGGCTGTCAACTTGGAAGCAATTTCAGCAGCTTGTTAACTTTATACATGACACAAGGGAGCTGCCACTTTCAGTACCTCCAGGGAGCCATCCTCTTTATACAGGGACTTGTCTATATTCTCCAAGTCAAGGGCATATTCTGCCACAGGCACTATCAAGGTTTTATTAGATCGTTGATGGTATGATGATATTTTTCCGACCTGCAGAACCAATGAGACGAAGGAAATATGTTTGAACTCAACCCATGTTCAAGACCCCACGTTTCATGTCAAACTCATCCGAAATAGAGAAATCAGAAGTTTTTACCCTGAATGAAGTGAGTTCAGGGCACCAGGAGGATGACAGCTCAATTACACGATATGCCACAATATCACCTTCCTGCAAGTATAGAATGACATATCACGTTCCAAACAACATGATGACAAAACGGCAGGAACTCCCACAGTGACACTGAGACAGTTGGGAACAAAAGAAAATCTCAACTACTAATCTGCAGCTGTAAAAGATATTTAAAACACTTCCATAATACCTGATAACTATTAAAACCACCACACATCTTTCGCACATACCGCATGACATTGGGAGTCATACAAAGCAAAAATCGAACAAATATATAAACCTGAGGTGACAACCCATAAGGTGGCAGTTTATCAAAGTCCCCAAGATCAGTTAAAGGCAACTCTGCTACAGCATTTGTCACTAGAGAAGATTCTTGGTTGAGACTTTTATTATCGGTCTGCTGCCAGGATCCTGCTTTCTCTTTGCCCCATTTTTGTCCTTTCTTCTTGCTTGTGATCCCATTCCATTCAAAAGTCTGCAACTATCATAAAACAATAATACTTGCATCAATGAGTGCAGGAAAAAGGTAAGGGATGCAAAGTAAAAACCAAAAATTACACAGGTGTAAAAGAACATCAAAAGCTGTAGATCAAGCTCTATGCAGCCCGCAATCAGAAGATGTGCATATCCCGAAGCTCAATTTTCAAGACAATTGCAAAACTAGATTCAAGAAACACTCCATATGACAAAGAACCAAGCTTATGTTTATACACCTGTTGTTAGGTAACAATAACCAGACATCCACTAGGATTTGTGCATCATGCTACATAGAATTTTTAAGTTACAAAATGGATACCTGCATTATATGTTGGTACTTCACAAAATCATTGGTTGCCTCCAGTGAGAAAGGAAAGGATGCAACAACACAAGTAAATGAGCTATCCATGCAATGCTCGAGAAATCTTCAGCCATAGAGCTTATTAAACACAAACAATAGTGAAGCTGTTGACAACAATGGGTATGACCAATGTCTTCATACATGAAGATATGGATCACAAACAAAACGATCCCTTTCTCCTTGAAAAATTCTTTCAAAAAATTTATCTATCTGATTGATGATTCATATTGATGAACAAACAGTAAGAACTCCAATTCTTATTGAAGCCTTGTCTAATTGCTCTAAAATGAATGAGCAGACAGCAATGCACTTCAAATAAAAAATACACCTAACACATTCGCCACCCTATAGAGGCAACTGACATACTACCAAATTTCAACAAATGACTGCTAAAATTGAACAAAGCATGGTACCATATCAATTAAGAAACAAAAATTAATGTAACACAAGCATGAAAAGCCAATGCTTACCAGCGAAACTTGAGTTTTTTGGACATCCTGATCTATATCTGCAGAGGTTTATGAATCAGCATGGAAATAGAACATATTCATTGACAAATAAAACAAGTATATGGTAATGGCTGTTGACCTATACCTTTTTCCAGAGGCTCAAAGCGAATATGCCCAGGCCTAATTACAATAGGAACTACGTCCTCATTTGTTTTATTTTCATTGACATGATCCAGTGGCTGGTGTTTTTCGGCAAAGGTATGACTTTGACGCTGTTGCTCATGTTCTTTAGAGAACTTGCTATCCTTTTTATTAGGCAGCTGCCGACATTTTTTTCCAAGTGATTGCTTTTTATCAGGCAGCTGCCCATGTTCATCTTTTTCCACCTGCAAAATGAATGCTATCTTCAAAAGAAAGGGCAAGGAGGAAGGAGGGGAAGGATTTTCCCACCAAAAGCAACCACAGAAGGACATTAGCACAAGGCCCCTAGTCTAACCTTCACAGTTTAGAGCATGAGCAAGCTTTGGGGCATGGTGGTTTAATCACTTCCAAGGGTTGAACACGACCGAATATAAATTACAAAGCCTTTGAACATCCATTACCTCTTTCTTTCCAATTTGGCGCATTTCCCTCAGCCACCTTCGCTTTGCTTTTTTACGGCGAGCACTTCGACTTGGTAACTTGCAAAAGGCACAACCATAACAACATAATGACTTATTGGGAATATCAGAAAAATCACATTTGCAACCAATTGAAGTTTTGACAGTATAAAACCTCTAAAATCTTGACATCAAAGATGGAGCTGCTTTACCACAGTTCTCATGCATCATATCAGCAAATACAGATAATCGATTGATAATCTCAACTCTCAAGGTAATGGTTGAGTTTCAAAATCCTTCCATCAAATTACCAAACACAGGCTACAATAGGACCACTTACACCATAAATGTTCATCCTAAGATCAGCTATACAGAACTTTTGGTATTCAGTACATCTATATCTATGTCAATAAGTGTATACAGTGGAGTACGTAATAACACAATATGTTTAAATATTTGATCGAGAAATTTGAATCACAGAAATATTCAATTACCTTTGGTTTGGAAGGTGTATCAGTTGAACCTTCACTTCCTCGATCATTTTCCTGTTGTGAACTGCAACAGAGGGAAAGAGTACACAGAGCATTTCATTAGCATGAAGAAGAGCGCAAGAAAGCTTCTAAATAAGCTATAGCCTCCTTTTAATGGAAACAGCTCCATGTGCTACCTGCACAAGCATGTATAAAAGACAACAGTAAGCCACTCACCTCTTAGCAGCTGGAGTAATTGTTACGTCATTTGCAGGGGCAATCGACTTGTCTGGTTCAGCCTGTCCAGAGGAGGACTTGCAGTTATCAATGGTGGCTCCATCTTTTTGCAGTCTTTCCTTCTCAACAGGACTATCATCTATGACACGTCCAGGGACTTCTAGGCACTCCTCCACACCCGACAATTTACTTTTCTTCCTTCTGTAAAATGCAATAAAACAAAAGTTGAATACCCCGGGAAGTGATCCTATGATACTAAATGCTCTACGCGAACGGGGAACCCCACGGGAGTGAGGTGGATGAAGAAGAGCTCAAGTTCCACATGTTACCAGATATACGAAAAATCCACATGAAAAGCAGATTAAGAATGACATATACTCAAAAGAGGATGATGAATAATTGCAGGTGTATTTATCCTTGCAGGTACTCCCCAACCATCTGTCATGAATGCAGTCACTAGATAAGCAGTTGGTGGAGATTTTCACCTTTACACGAGCCACTGATATTTCCTTTATCTGCGCTTGCAGCAGAAAGGAAGAAAGATATGTATTGACAATATGCCTACTGAAAAAGGAACAACTAATTAAAGTTTTCAAACATTGAATAGGCTGTATAAATCCTTGTGCCAGATTCTATTGAATATCAGCCCATGGTCATACAATAAAACAGCATCCTAAAGCATGAGGCTCCTATTGGAGCAGTACTTGCAGAAGATCAGACATGCACAATTATACACATAACGCTTCGAAGGGCTTTGTAACTTGGAATGTCGTTCACAATGCAACCAAGTTAACGGGCCAATTTTTCAAACATCTCCAACCAAAATTTAAGGGGACAAAAAAATTCAACCTTCAGAACTTTTGAGTCCCATATAAGTAATGGCTGGATGCTAGTTTTCTCTTTTTATCCAGGGAAGTTGCATTGTAACTAGAATGGCCACTTACTATAATAATGGATACTTCTTAATATATCCTACCCTTCACTGCACAAATGCACCACAAAATACTCATTATTTGGGAGTAGAATTCTGTATCTTTACTGGATGCAGAAAAAAAATTATATGACACAGAAATTCACATTTTGAAAAGAACTACAGTATATGGGATTTAAAACATACTTTGAGCCGTCGAGCTTTTTTGACGCCTTTCTCTTCTTGGAAACCGCATTACTATTGGATGCATCTTCCTTATTCAAACAACCATGTGACTGTCCACATCCATCTTCTTCGGATTCACTTTCATAACCCCCAGTCTCCTTCTCAAACTCTTCATTCGCGAGCAGCTTTAAACACGTCTGCACAGGCTGCTTCTCTACAAACTCTATTTCTTCCAAGGTATTCTCCGCATCACACAACTTTGCGTTGTCCCTGGAGGTACCCTGTTTCATTTTCACTCTGTAGCAAAGAAACACGAAGTTAACAACCTCTTCCTCAGAATGATCAGAAAAATTGGTACAAAGCGAAGGCGTATGATTAACTAACCCAACAATATCCTTGTCCTTGAGTATAGAAGTCGACTCAAAGGGCGGTAGAACATAACCATCCATCTAAAAGGAAGCAGACGACACATTAGGAAATTTAGAAATACGGTAATGCTGCACAATGGCAATAGTCAGTGAGCAATCAATCATCATAATCAGGGCAATGAAGAACCAAAATCTTCCTGAACACCCTATCATATTGCTTCAATTGGCAAAGTAAAGGGGGAAAAAACGGATACTTTTTCCTTTATTACTCGCAATCTCGCAGTGAAGGAACGAACAAAAATCAAAATCTTGAACTGTGGACAAGCGCACAGTGCAGCTAGTTAGCAGTCAATTAAGAACCGCTGTCCGACAAAATGCACATGACGGAGGCCAGAAAAACAAAAAAGAAAAGAACGCACCGACAGGACGAGGCCATTCGGGCAGGAGTCCCAGAGGTCGAATGTGTGTACGACATGGGAAGCGAGGTCCGAGATCGTGTCGTGTTGTGGCTTCAGCAAAATCCAGCTCCGCTTCAACCCTTCTTTCCTCTGCGACTTGCTCAGAATGTGGCGATCCTCGAACGACAACCGCAACCTCACGCCGTCCATCGGGCATGCAGGTGGAGAATCAATGGCGACGGAGTACTTTCGCTCGGCGACCATTTTCGGAGCACTTAAACCCTCGTCGCCATTACAGGGGTTTTTGTGGTGCCTTCTGAAGTGCTCTGTAAAGCCGGGTATTGCCGGTTCAAGTGGTCCAATCCAGAAGCGGCCCGACTTCCTGTTTTGAACCGGTTTCCTTTCCAGTTTTGGCCGGCTCAACCCGTTTAGTCGCGCGTCGCCAAATAATTCTGTTCAGTCCGAGCTACGGTCTGGAAAATACTTAACAGTAGTTTGGTTGTCACCTAAGTAGCACTGACATCAACATGCAATACTAGATAGACGCAACATGCTGACACATCAGTTAAAAAAGATAAAAAAAAAATTCCAATAAATTAGATGTTATATATTCAATGTACGATAGTAAAGTTTTTTTTTTCTTTTCTTCTGTTAGGGATTGGTTATTATTATTATTTTGCTAACTGGATATATTAATTTTGAGTGGATGGATATATGACTTTAGTGTGTGTATATATAAATTCCGGTACATAATTATTGAAAATGCTTCAAAATTAAACCCGTACGTATCGAAAGGACGTGTCAGATGCTAGACTCGTGTGTTGCTAACGTGTCTGAAATACTGACCACATGTCGATCGCAACGTTAGAGAGTGTCAAAATGTCAAAGAGTGCCGGACATAACACGAAGACCCTTAAAGAATGCTAGTGCTTCATAGATTGTCGCCAAAGTTTAAGTGGTATTTACAATCAAACAAATGTACTTAAACAACAAACTTACTTTGAATTCAATTATTTAGTATAGTTTATCTTCAATTTTTTTTTTCATTCTCGATTTTGAATGGCATTGGATCATGGACCGATCAATGAGACAAACGGCTTTCAGACGTCCTTCCCACCGGTCCACTTTGATAGGAGTTTGACCCCTTTTTCAACCAAAACATACATTGACGTCTAATTGGTACTTATGAAGAAAAAAGACTTCCATTGGCGGAGTAAGGATACATAAGGATTCAAGCAGCTCCCAAAATACAACAGACCTTCTTCTATATTTAGGACTAAATATTAAAAGAAATAGAAGTAATATTATACGTGTAACCTGCCGAAAAAACAAAAAGATATGTAAAGAGAAGTGAAGGAAAATTCTCCTTTTCGATCGGGGAGAGAGACAGCGTTTCCAAATCGCAATTTGTAATTTTATATCCAAAGAAAAAGCCATTAAGAAATCAATTGATAATTTATTCACGACCGTTTTATTGCGGTTGCAAAAATGGAGAGCTTATGAAGACATAATCAAAGCTATAGAGCCGTTATCTGACCGTTAGAAAGCTGTTATATGGCCGTTGCAAAAAAAAAACCGTTGCATAATGAAAGCTGGAGATCATTACTATCATCAAAGCCGTTAAAAATATTTCAAAACTGCCGAAATATCCAAGGTGACGTCGACAACAGGGAGACGGCGTCGATGTCGGAGACGGCTACGGCGATCATCTCCACGCCTCTCTCCTCCTCGCCGGTACATCCTCGTCTTTGCTTCTATACTGGTGATTGTGCCTTCACTGTCGATCCAGACACGTCATTTTGAACTGCCGAATGCAAGCGTCGTGTTTCATTCTGCCCGTGTCTGGGTTCATGCTGGTGCTTGCATCATGTTCCGTTTTGTTGTTCTGTCATTTTGGGACATGATGTCTGCTTGATTCCATCGCCCCCAGCTTGGCGCATTGATGAACCGGATGTCTTTCAGTTTCCTTCATTTTACTCGTTGACTTCTTGTCATTTGATCTGCTCGGATCGCGCATATCATGGGTGCTGTTAAAAGTTACCTGGTTTCTTTCTCCACAAACTTATCCTTAAAAGAATTTAGATGAATACGCTAATTTAATGTGGTACTAAGTAGGTCAGACACTACATCTACATCTCCACAATTTTCGATGGATATCGTGTTATTCCAAACTATTGGATATGGTCGCCCGGGGGCCCAGCGATCCAGGCTTGGACATTGTCTTTCCGCATCAAAATGTGTGGCTTCCATCTTTTAATTGGCTTTCACTTGATGGAAATGCGAGCTTGAGCTAGCTTACATAATCTGACGACGACATGGGTGAGCTTGAGCTCGTATCACATAAAATGTGGGCGCTATTTATTTATTTTTCTTTGTAGGTCCATCTGCCGACAACAAAGTTCTCGTCACTGGTTTCTTTGGAGGTAAATTTCAAGTTAGCCGCCCTTGAAATTCACAGATTGAAGGATCAATATCGTCGAAATAGACTTAAGTTAGAGTTCGTATGATATAACTAAAGCCATTGAGAGCTTTGAGTGGGTATAAAATAGAGATAAGCCATTAAGTTTTTCAAAAGTAATGCTCTTGAAGATGGCCTTAGATATTTATGGAATTGAAGGTTGCTAATGGGAATGTGGAAGAAGATGATAATGCGTGTAATTGGGTGGCTATGGAGCATTTGAGTGACAATGATGATCTTGAACCGGTTGAAGAAGTTATAGAAGAGATAAACTCTTAAGGTCACCTAGGTAATTCCGAGTAATTTTCATCGAAAGCAATAGATTGCATTTTTAAAACGCTTTCGAAAAAGGGTTTTCATCTTGCTTGTCCATCAGATTTATATATTATTGTAATTCCAAAAAGTGTTTGACATTGGCAATTTCGAAAATTTCAAGAGTTACGTGTTTAGAGAAGGAAGATGTATGATTTGCTTGATTTCGATTGATCATTTTGGCTGTAGATTTAGCTGATTAACTAGTGGTGCGCATGTGTCATTAACCAACAGAGAGCTTACCCTTTGTTTCTATTAGCTTCGTGAGCATGTTGGAGTCAATCCTAGAGGGCGCGCCAGAAAATCAGTTGCAAAAATCCATCTTAAATGGCTGATTCAAATTTTTTCTGAAAGGGGAAAGACGAAGGGGGATGAAGATCCTATCACCTTGATGTGATGAGACGAAGGAATTGTTTGCTCCCATTCATGTGATGGATCGGACTGCAATAAGTCGCTTCTCTTATAGTTGTTAGCTCGTTCTTGACAGATCTGAAGCCATAGTCAGACGATCCAAATTAGGTTGAGAGCGTCGAAACTAGCGACTCTGACGAATCTAATCTTGCTAGAATTGAGGTGAAAAGAAAGGCGGATTCCCTATAGTTAATAAGTGAATTTCTTCTTTAATCGATTTCTCTCGACCTTATATTGCTACAGTTAGCCCTCCGATGAATGGGCGTTGTGCTGGGGGTCAATTTCGAGAAGGGGGCCGATATCTTTTGATCGTTTCACTGTCATAATAGGATCACTACATTGACCTGAGAAGGTATGTTTTCAGTTATGTAATTGAGTACTTTTTAGATGTGTCCCAAGTTTTGTAATTTAGTACTTTTTTTTTCAATAAAAAGCTAGAATGAAGTAAATCAGAGATGAGTAAAGAATTGATATTAGCCTCATCATTGTTTAGAAATGTTCGGTGTTTTGCACGTGCTTCCCATTTTTATTAGAAAAATTGGTGGACATCTAGTGAAAAAATTGGTTTTTCAGTACGTGGACGCCTTGTTTACAAGCACCGTCGCATCACATCGACGATCGACCACATACATCATCGAAGATGGCCTTCAGTCCGAAGCGAGCCATGGCCGAGCTCCGGCACTCGAGCTCGCTCGGAAGCCGGACCTCGTCCTCTCCGATGAAGCGCGACGGCGACTCGTCGCCCCTCGTCCCCGATTCGCGACCCGACGACGACGACGACGGCGGCCGCCATACCGCCCGTGATCGCGACCGTCCGCTCTGGTCGCACCTCCACTCCCTCTGGCCCCCTCACTTCTCCGACGACCCTAGGGTTTCCCCTCACAGCTCCAGGATCTCGGTCTTCCTGCTCCTCGTCGTCGCTCTCGTCGGGCTGATCTCGATCTTCTCCATTGTGCATCGCCTGGTGAGTGGTTTTCGTGCTCTTCGTTACGTCTTGGGATGATGAATTACAAGCTCTCATGTAGACAAACGCTGAATTCGGAAGCCGATCGCGGTTGGAGTTCATGAGATGACCCGATTTCAAAGAAGAATTAGGAAATGCTGCTGAAGGTTGCTCTATGTCTTCACATTGCGAAGAATATGGAAGAGCTGTGACTTCGCGCTTAGAGTTGAACAGCTTTAGGGTTTTGGTCGTTTTAGTTGAAGTATCTTGTTCGTTTTAGTTGAAGTATCTTGTTCATGGACACTTATGTAGATTCGGAATGCTAGTCCTAACCAAAAGCTTTTGCGAGGCCTCAGGTCTATGAGATCACATTGTGGTTCTTCATGTTAGTTTATTGGAAACATATATCTTAGTTGATACGTAGTTCCTGAATTGTCATGGTCAGCCAGCTGATAGATGATTCTGATACCGGCTCTGTACTAATTTCTCCTTGAACACCTTGCAGAATGCCCCATACCTTTGCCGGAAAGATGGCATCGTTCTTCATTGCCCTCGCGTGAGTTGTCAAGCGATCTAGTTTGAGCTTCTTCTTTTCTGCTTTCTGTATGTGCCATGACAATTGCTAAATAATCTGCATTTTTATGCTAGGTCAAGGAGCGACCTTCGCTTTGGGAAAATCCATACTCAGCAACTACTTCGTGGAAGCCTTGTGCTGAGCGTCGTGATGGTGGAATATCGAGTATGCAGCTTACTAAGCCTAGGCTTTAATTAATACTTCATCACTCTTTATATACAAAGTTATGCCGCTTACTCATTTGGCTTTTCATGTCTATACTCAAAGAAAAATGACAAAAGTAGTAGTTTAAGAAAAATTAAAGAAACTGGTTTAGCGAGGTAACTTGGGATTTGCTATTCTTGAATCAACTGCTAGTACCATGGGTGTCTATTGATTTGCTATATCTGGGAAAACAATTTCTATCTGTGCTTCTCTGCTAGTCGCTGTTTAGATAGTTCTAGACCTGTGAAGATCAGCTCAATAACTTTGTTTCATCTGGAAATCTATATCTTCTCCTTTGTCATGTTTGTGCTGAAAGTTATTTCTTTCCTTCACGGTTTCAAGATCTCTTACTGGCTTCTTGTAAGTTCCTTCCCAAGAGCCAGCTCTGATGTATAAGAACATCCAGGTATAGTGATGTCATTAGATCATTAGATGCACCTTGTGGGCAGGTCATGAAGATCAGCTCAATCACTTTTGTTTGTATCTGGAAATTTATATCTTCTCCTTTGTCATGTTTGTGCCAGACGATATTTCTTTCCTTCATGGTTTCAAGATCTCTTACTGGCTTATGGCAAGTTCCTTCCAAAGAGCCAGCCATGATGTATAAGAACATCCAGGAATAGTGATGTCATTAGATCATTAGATGCACCTCGCGAGTAGGTGATGAAGCATGTTCATACAATTTCTGTTGACAGAAGCTGCGCTTGCACAGTCATAATTGTCTTGAAAGCTTTTAAGTATAATTCTCTGTGTGAATGGAATGATCGTGCCATGTAAAAACATTCCTGCAATTTTTAGCATCATAATGTGATGCAGAGTTCTTTCCTTTTTATCCTCTGGACAGGTGTTCCTCCCGAGAATGAAACAAATGGCTACATATTCATCCATGCTGAGGGCGGTTTGAATCAACAAAGGATTGCGGTATGATTTCTGCTCCATCAGTTTCTGAATCTAAATGAGAAAATTCAGCTTATTGGCATAATTGGTTGGATGTCCTTAATTATCCATGCCTCTACAGCAAGTGTGGGTTTCAGGCAATACTTTTCACTCTAGGACAATAAATTAATGACTTTGCATGTGAAAGTTTTTTCTGATATGCGATTGTAGTAAATCCTTATGTTCAATGAACTTTGCATTATTTAGGCCCAAACAAGGTTTTAGGCTTTTGCATATTTGCACCTCCTAAGTGAAGTTTAGTGGTCTCTGAGGCTCAGTATGCTTACCATCTGCTTAGAAGATACCTCAGCTTTATATCCTTCATCTCACGTTTTGAACTAAGAAGTAGAATCTTTTTAGGGGAGTGGAACTTACATATGAAAACAATTAGAGGGCGAATTGGTAGTTACTACTTACACGTTCTACTTTTCTGTTTTTTTTTTAATAAAAAAAATGGAAAACTGAAAATAGATTTAGGCAACGCCAGCATAATTTCATGCTCCTGGGTTCGATCTATTTTGTGTGGAAGCAATGCAAATGCAAATTTGTTGTTAAGATACTTTAACTACATCATATCTTCCCTCTTTCCTTCCTTTCTGCTTTTAATAGATGCTTTTGATGGATGGTTCTTTCATAGATTTTCAAATGTTTGCACTATTATGTTAATTATGACCCAGACGAGTTGGGATTTGTTGCTTTTCATTTTAAAACTACGAGGAAACTCATATTCTTGCTTAGGTGTTTTCTTTTCTTACTGGGGATCCTTGTCATTTATGCTTATCGTAAAGCATGAGGCATTTCAATAAGAAGTAACTGTAGTCCTTTAAGCTATTAATGATGCAAATTACGATATCTATCAAGACAGAATATATAAATGTAGCCCCTGTACTTTGTGGAAAAGTTGAATAAACGCTTTGGGCTACTTGATTGCCACAGTTCTCATTTGAGTTTGACCTCCTAATCAATGCTTGTTAGCATAGCATTCAGCATGGACAATTTGCATTGTTTAGACAAGTATTTTAGGAAACAAGATTACATTTGTTTGATGTGCTGTTTGTCATCGCTCATCAAGAATATACTGCTTGTTAATTTAATCTTTTGATGTAGAGCTGGCTTAATGAGAATCTATCTTATTCATATTCCTATATGCAGATATGCAATGCCGTTGCTGTTGCTAAAATTTTGCATGCTACTCTTATTTTACCAGTATTAAAGCAGGATCAGATCTGGAAAGATCAAACGTAAGGTGTCTGGACTTTGCACTCATATCTTCTCCTCTTTTTCCTTTTCCTTTTCTTCTTAATTAAATAAACTGCAACGCCTTTGCTGCACAACAAGGTTCCAGTCAGGCTTTTCTGATACCCAGGACAGGGAGTTCATCATTTAGGGGAAGTCCTTGAATTATTTTATGCATTTTCTCTTACCAACCCTTGCAATTGTATTTACACACGCGCTTTTCTCTAGTCATCAAGTTAGGCTAAGTTACTGTATCTTAGACATCTCAATGGCTTCGCTCCAGGCTTCTGCTCTACTAGGAAAGTTTTTCCAGATATAACTTCAGATATTTGAACAGTGGACATGGCTTGACTCCCCCAACATAGAATTATCTATGTATTTGCTTAGTCATACATCATTGACCAGTTATGTCAGTAACCAATTGCTTATTCTTAGATAGGATGACATCTTGTGAAGAAATTCGGATCTCAACAAAGAAAATGGAATTATGGATGAACTTTTGCTTTAATTGGTCTTATGGAACTTCTTGCGTGCTTTTCAATAGATCTTTTCGTGTTCATGCAGGAAATTTGAGGATATTTTCGATGTTGACCATTTCATTGATTATCTGAAAGACGATGTTCGGATTGTGCGCGATATCCCTAAGTGGTTTACTGATAAGTCAGAGCTGTTTACAAGCATCAGGTCTGATGAGGCTATGTTTTGCTGCTTCATAATCATTGCTGCCAATTACAAATTGTTTTTCACTAGTTCAAAGAAGTATTTCTAAGAAATAGGCTGTGCTAAATGTCAAGTATACTTTTAGAGGTCCAAAGAACAAATTGCCTTGCTGATGTTGTCTTGGTGAAGAAAGCATATTGCATAGACGGGACAAAAATGGTTTATGAAGGTGCATGTTGGTCTCTTTTTCTCTAGTTGTATAGGACATGCACGCACAGACATGCACATTGCACCTATGGAGATTGCTTTAATGGTTGCTTCTAAGTTTTGTTGTTAAAAAGGTTGCTTTTGTTGCAAAGTTGGCAGATGACAGACCATAGATTCTGAAAACTATGGCTTTTTTCAGCTTACAAAGCAAGTCAATAAAAATGTGGCTGCATGATATTCCCATACTGTGATGAATGCATGTGCTTACTCCTTTTAGTGAGTCTTAAAAGTTGTTAAGTGCTTGATTAGTGTGGCTTATGATGTGAATAGAGAGATGGTCCATCAGCGTGTCCTTATTTTGGATAAGCAGTTTCCGAGGAAGAAGTATGTGATGGTAGTATCATTTTAATTTCCTCTGGCTGATGGTTTCTGAGACCATATATAATGTACTGAATAGAACTAGATAGAATGTATTGGCAATGAGATAAAAGATATTGATGGCCATATCAAGCCTGTTGTACACCTATGGATTTAACCTTCGGAAAACGGGTTACTTTACAAACCAAAACTATAAAGGGCTGTCTTATGGAAATTGTTGGTTTAAGTTGTGAACCATGGAGTGAAAAAGAGCACATCTGTGACCTCTTTCTGGCAGTACCAATGAAAAGCTGCATTTTTCAACTAGTGTTCAACTTGCCAGTATTATGATATGACTGATGGTTTACTTAGAGTTGCATCTGGCATTAATGGCTTGAGTATTTTTTTTTGTCTCATAGACGGACAGTGAAGAATATTCCAAAATATGCACCCGCACAATTTTACATTGACAACGTTCTACCTCGCATCAAGGAGAAAAAGATAATGGCACTTAAACCTTTTGTCGATCGTCTTGGGTAAGTCAGTTATTTCTATGTATACTTTGGTTTTCTATCACTCTGAGGTCCTTGTGCAAAGTTTGTTTATGTCCTTACGATCAATCCTTTCTTGATTAGGTATGATAATGTTCCTCCAGAGATCAACAGACTTAGGTGCAGAGTGAATTACCATGCTCTGAAGTTTCTCCCTGAAATTGAAGAAATGTCAAATTTACTGGCGTCAAGGATGAGAAACCGCACTGGCAGTCAGAATCCCTACATGTATGCAACTGCTTCACTTAATATTTGCTAAATCATTTATCGGGTTCTAATACCTCATGGACCTGACTTTGGAACAGGGCGCTTCATCTAAGGTTTGAGAAAGGGATGGTCGGCTTATCTTTTTGCGATTTTGTGGGAACAAGGGAGGAGAAAGCTAAAATGGCTGAATACAGAAAAAAGGAATGGCCTCGGCGGTATAAAGTGAGTGAGTGAGTGAGTGTGTGTGTGTGTGGGGGGGGAGGGGGTGGTTTGGCTCTATATGTCAAATAGGAATTAAAAGAAACATGCACTTCATCGCTGTCTTTGGTTGCTCTTGCCTGCAGAATGGTTCTCATCTATGGCAGCTGGCTCTGCAGAAGAGAAAGGAAGGCCGATGTCCTCTTGAGCCAGGGGAAGTTGCTGTGATTCTGCGAGCAATGGGTTATCCCAAGGAAACTCAAATTTATGTTGCCTCTGGGCAGGTATATGGTGGTCAGAATCGATTGGCACCGCTAAGGAACATGTTCCCCAATCTGGTGAGACCTTTATTTATTCATACTATACGATTTAGTGCTAAATAAGTTAGTGAGCGGCCACTTGCTAGTTTCTATTAAATCTTGCAAGGAGCAGTGGGAAACTCACATTAATCTTATTTCTAGCATGAATAATAATTCTCGTTCATTATTCTACAAGTTTGCCATTTTCTCATGTAGTTGCAGTTTAGCTACTAAATACTACTTTTTTAGTTTTGGCACATTCAGATTAAATTATTAGATATACTACCTAGGTATATAGACGCCTGAGGTCTGGAAATGTCTCCTTTTGAAGTATGTCCAAGAATACTTAAGTAGTGGATGATATTGAGGCTTGAAATTGTGCATAGGCCGCAAGTGGCAAAGGATTAACAATTTGACAGAGCTCGATTTCTTATGCAGTTTCTTTGATGGTTGCTTCCTTTCATCACTTATTTGGACTATCAAGCAGAACCTTTTTGCATGTCATTATTTCTAAAACACCCAAGTACAACTTTATGCATGCTGAAAGGTATGAAAGTTGGAAGGACAGTCAGATGAGAATATAGTGTTTTTGATCTGGAACGGTCTTTTTATTTGGGATAGAAAAAGGCAACATTTGAAACTCTGCTATGTTCCGTGGAAGATTTTGGTTACGATTGTAATTGGGGATCTTTGCTTGGTAAATATCGTTAGCTTGTCAATGGTGAGATGCACACCGAGAAGTTTCTAAGTCTATAATGAGCATGGTAATCATCAAGTCTGATGCTTTGCGACCCTCACTTATATCACACCAAATAACAGGTGACAAAGGAGGAGCTGGCGACGAAGGAGGAGCTTGATGGTTTTAGAAAGCACGTGACAAGCTTGGCAGCCCTTGATTTTCTGGTATGCTTGAAGTCTGATGTTTTTGTGATGACCCATGGAGGCAATTTCGCTAAATTGATAATTGGAGCACGGAGATACCTGGGCCACCGGCTTAAATCAATAAAACCTGATAAGGGCCTCATGTCTAAATCCTTTGGTGATCCCTACATGGGTTGGGCGACATTTGTTGAGGATGTGGTCATAACCCACCAGACAAGGACTGGATTGCCCGAGGAGACATTTCCTAACTACGATATATGGGAGAATCCTCTCACTCCTTGCATGTGCAGAGCTTAAAACGAGGATGGCTGATTAGAAATTTCTTGGGCACTAACTAGCCTGGCAGGGCGTCATTTTTAGGAGTGCACTAAAACTGGGACACTAATCTCCATGCACTGTGCAACAAGATGTGAAGAGTTTGTGCCATGATCTGCACACGTTTGTGAGTTGGCAGAAAAGGATGGATCTTGGATTTGAGCTCATTTGTACGAGTAACTGAACCGCAGGAGTCGGGCATCCCCATTATCGCAGAGGGTCTTGTGTATTACGGCCTTTGCTCATGTCGTAGGGCAGGGACCCTGTATCAGATGGTTGAATGGTTTTCTAGTGTTAGCATATCCTTTCTATGTGAGGTGATTTCCTGTAAAGCAACTTTGAGATAGGCAAGATAGCATTTTTTCTTTTGTTTTTTGGTTTTTTACGTTGACGGGGAAGGAGATGACTGCCAATGATGTAAGGAGGAGCTCGAACGATAGGTCCGTGCGCGTTCTTTCGTTCGGACTCGGGAATCAATTACCGATTCGGGAGTCATGAGAATATCGACACTAGTGTAGTAATGAAATACAGTTGATCTCCCTCTCTCCCTCTCTCTGTGCAAAATCGATAGCCGCACCTTATTTTGTTGTGCTTATCGACTTGGGGTTAGTAAGGGGTTTGTCTTCTTGGTGTACGTTGGAAGCAACTTATCTGTGGGAATCAGCTACATGACTTGAAAAGATTAGTCATATCGAGGGCTGAAAAGTGTACAATAAACAAATCTGACTTCGAGCGCGAAATCTTACGAGGCTTGATTATGTTGAACCAGCAAAGAAAGAACGAAAAAGGCGTGAATGCGCACAGTGAAATCGATCCCGGGTGAGATGTCATGGTCAACTACTGCGAAACTTCCTGGACACGCACTCAACCATCACCGATGGGCGATTACTGTACTGGCGTCAAAGAGGCGAGGACAAGACCGGTAAACGGCAACAAGTTCGGGTGTCTGGGTCGCCTTCCGATGATGGCTCTCTCAATCATATTCGATTTCAGATCTCACCCGGAAAGACAAAGGAGAGTGGTGGGTGTGGTAAAAGGTCGGAGCATTTTCGATTCCGGGTCTCACCCAGAAAGACAGGAGAGTGGCGGGTTTGGTAAAGTTCGGAGCCGTGAAAGTTGTAAGGGGATCTCAGCCTTTACAAATTTACCAGCTTACCTACCGTTGGACCAGTCAAAATGGGTCCAAAATCCATTTATGCACCCATGTGTTTAAATGGACCACTCATGATTTCCCAAATCAAACGTAATGGCTTTTACAGATAAGAATGCCAAAATAGATGGGTTTACGCCACACCCTTCTTCACTTATTCACGACCGCGATTGCAACGCGTGATCACATCTTCTCTTTCCCTCTTAACGCTTCCACCAACGCCACCACCGCCTCAACTCCCGCCACCTTGAGCACCACCGGCGTGTGCTCACAAAGTTCGCTCCTGCGATGACGGTCGAGTACTTGGTCCTCGTCTCGTTTGGCTCGACCAACCGAGTTTGGTAGCTCAAAGGGAGGCCAATCAGCGCGTGCGAGCCGATCGCACTCGGCGAGGTTCGAAGGGAATAGCCTTTTTTTTTTTTTTTCGTTGAGTTTGCCTAGAATTTTTGCTTTCGAGGGGTGAGTTTGTGCTGTTAGCTGGCTAGATTGTTATGTTCGGATTTCAGTGGTACAACATCTGCAAGTGTTACGTCCTTTCTGCTGTTATTTGTGCATTGTCGATGTAACACACCTGCTTTTGGCTTATTATTGTGTTGGGGCTTGAAGAGTAGTTGTTAGTTGCGTCTACGATAATGAACTTGTCTCTACTGACGCCTAGAAATAGCTTACTGATTCTGTTCATTCGCAAGCCTTGTGATCGCCGCTGTTTTGACATTATATGTAACCCAGACCGTTTTGTGTCGTACATTGTTCTCGAGGTGAGATGTAGAACAAGTTCGAATGGGTTCGTGCTCGGGGAGTTTCTGCTTTCTTCAGGTTTGTAGTGAATTGAATCACAACATTCGAATGCGAAAATCAAAACTTCGTTAACAGTACAGTCTGCTGTCTGCTTGACATGCTTGATTCAGCGCACTTCTCAATCAGGTCACTCTTCCAACTGAAGTATTTGGTAGGGGTGAGCATGGCCCGGGTGGGTCGGGTCCAAATCTAGACCCTAAACCCGACCCTGTTATAACCGGTTCCCAATTTTTGAAATTGAGACCCTACCCTGTTTTTCTTGGAGCCTGTTTTGGAACCGACCCTATTTTTCGGTCCGGTTTCAGGGTCTACCCGGTTTCCCTGTTTTTTTAGTCATCCTCAAAAGAAAATAAAGCCAACGGTTTCTCCTTACCAAAAAAAAAAAAAAAAACACAAAGCCAACGGTTTCAGGGTCTACCAAGTTTTCTTATTTTTTAGTCATCCTTAAAAGAAAATAAAGCCAACGGTGCAGAAAACATATTTACTTCACTTAGGTTGCGATAAATACTGGGCGACATCCCTAGAGGTGAGTGTGCTCCGAATGCATGAGGTAAGGCTGTGGCGAAAATTTAGTCATTTTACTTAAGATTTTTTTTTTAAAAAGTAGCATGCAAAACCGGTTCTATAAACCGGTCCGGGTGGGTTTTTACCTAGACCCGGTTCCTGGTCCGGTTCTAACCGGTTTGAATGTAGACCAATTCCTGACCCTATTTTTCGAGTGGTCCAATCTGGATACCGGGTAAACCCGATTTGATTGCACACTCCTAGTATTTGGGTGATTTCCATTGCACGTCCGTCGGCAAAAGAGTGATGACCTGCATTGAATAGAGAATATTTATAGTATTTCAATTGCAGGTTCTTCTCAATTTTATTGTCGTCTGATTCCTCTGATTTTCTGTATCCGTACGTCAAGCTCGTGCTCTCACTTGCTCTATTTATGTACGCGCGTGAAATAGTTAGAACATGTTTTTAAGGCAACCCACTTACGACATGCACTATCAAATATGAGTTAAAATATTATTTTTAATCCTATTTTGCCACATTTATTTTAAAAACGGTTACAAGCAGGTTATAAATAGGTTGCTTAAAGACTTAACGGGTTATAAATATTAAATGAATTGTTTGAAAGGTTAATGGCACTTAAATGGGCCAGAAAAAGGAAAAGAAAGAAAAAGGAAAATAAAAAATAGAAACTAAAAATTTAACTTTAAAAAATGTCCATTTTGTATTGCGTGAAAGTGCTTTAACAATATAATTGTATTAAAAACTCACAAGAAATAAGTTTTCATAAATTGAATTAAATATAAAAGTATTTTAGTAATATGGGTTAGGTCAAATCAAGGGATCCACCCTTCGCTAACAAAACATCATATCAAAATATGGTCACAATATATTTTTACTACGGGATAATAGCACAATTAGTCTTCAAACTTTGGCCTAATGTGGAATATCGTTTCTAAGCTTTTGACTTGTGCGATATGGTCCTCAAACTTTGATTCAATGTGTAATTTCTCCCTTAAAATTTAACTTGTTTGATGTAATCCCTAAATTATTGTTAATGTTCAATATAGTCCTTAAAACATATGAAAATGTTTGAAAGTTTAGGAGTCACGTTGAACATTGTACAAAAGTACATTGATCATTTTGAACAAATTAAAAGTTCATGAATGACGTTACACTTTGGACCAAAGTTCATGGATCACATTGAACAAGGTTAAAGTTCGAAAACGACATGACACATTGAATCGAAGTATATGAATCATTTATGTCATTTTTTGTTATTTACTAGTGTAAATTAAATAAATTATATATTATTGGACAAAGAGGACTAGTCGACTAAGCCGCATTCGACAAATGGAGAAAAATATTAGGTGGGCCGGGATCAATGCGCGCTGGCCAATCAGGAGAGGACACATGTCCTCTCCTGTCCTTTCTCCCTTATCCTGCTTCTCTCTCTTCTCTCGCGTGAATTGAGGTGCGCAGACACGTGTTGGCCCTCACCCATTCAATATTTTCTCGGCAAATGGACCCCAAAAGTCCAACATATGGACTGCAAAAGTCAATAGGATTCAGTCTGCCAGTTCGTTCATACTTTGTTATCACATCCCATCGGCATGCATTTCGAGGCTTTGCACGGTGGACTTATACCTCCTGCAGTCAACATAAACAAACAAATTGACCATCCACATCCCCTCCTTCTCCTCCTCAGTTGGGATGACGTGGACTTTACAGTTACCTGGAAATTCACCCACCCTCGAATTAAATAACTAAACTTCAAAGAGGAGAAAGAATTGAGTGTGTTGGGATCAATACATGTGCGTGCGTCTCGACCAATCGCAAGAAGAGACAGAAGAGAGAGGGGGTGAGAGGACACGAGAGGACATGTGTCCTCTCGCAATTGGCCGGGACATATAGATATGTGATGACCTTGGTCCACTTAATATTTTTTTCTTTTCAAAAGGCCTGGTTGGTGAGGACCAATAGGAACGAGTTGCGCAATGTGGATGCCAATGATATATGTCCCATAATAGATTAGACTGCCTTATGATATGGTTTAATGGCATAATTGTATTGGTGAATTGGCATTTTGCCTTTCGAAATTCGAGCTCGACATAGAACCCCACTCGAATCTAAGTAGTATATTTATTTACAAATCGAATCAGGATGGGTTGGCTCGGTTTGGATATAAGAATGCAACATAGTCAAGCTCCCCCCGGTTTCGTTCAATCGAAACCCCCGTTCCGACTAAAACTGAGATATCGGTACAAGCTCTTCCCCCTCCTAAGACCGGGCCCGACACGAGCCGGTTCTCGAGCTATGTATAACAATTGAGTCAAATCGGGCATTAGATGACATGCATTATGGACATCAACCGGTCCCCCTTCTATTATACCCATTGCATCTACACCTTTGCTAGGCTCAAGCTTCTTTCTGGCATTGGCACCTGGCACCCTCCAAGCTACTGCACCTGTCAACACCCCAAAAAAAAGAAAAAAAAAGTGGATAATTTGGACATGAACGTGATCAGGAAATTTCCTTTCGGCAGCTCAATGTAGAAAAAACAAGTCGCTTATCGTTGTCATTTTTCCTAGTCCTTCACCAATATCTTTTCATTGTGAAAAAAAAGTTTTCTTTATGACGTCAGATTTGACAATCCAAAGCAATCGATGGCCCACAACGTAGGGTTAAAAAAAAAAAAACAAGTCGCTTATCGCGTCATTATTCCCAATCCTTCACTAATATCTCTTCATTATGAAAAATTCTCTTTATGACGTCAGATTTGACCATTCAAATCAATCGATGGCCCACAATTCGAAATAAAACCTTACGGTGGATGCATTTTGACATTTTTAATTTAACAAAATAATATTTTAACATGTAAACTGAGGAGAGAGAGGGAGATATCTAACTAACCGACGGTTGAGTTCCGGTGGCCCCCTGCTGCTCCAAATCAGACCCCGTCGATCTCTCCCTGATCAGAGCTTCGGTCCTCCTCTGCATACTAGTCAGCACGTTCTGCCACGTGTTCGCCCTCGAGTGCGCCACCACGCCGACGTTGATCGCCGCCAGATCCTCCGCCCTCACGGCGATCACCTCCTCCGGCTCCGCCTCGTCCAGCGCCCAGATCAGGCACGAGCAGAACCCCTTCGAGATCTCCGAGTCGCTGTCCGCCCTGAACCTCATCCTCCTCCTCCCCCTCCCCCCGCCGCCGCCGTACGTCCCGACCTCGAGCCACACCCGCGTCGCGCACCCGGCGACTCGGTTCGCGTCGATCCGAGCCGACTCGTCGAAGGGAGGCAGGATCTCCGCGTAGTGCAGGAGCCGCTTCACCCTGTCGATTGGCTCCGCCAGGGACTGGAACTCCGAGGCCAGGAGCCGGAGCCGATCGGGAGCCGCCGCGGCGCCAGATACCGACCTCGAGTGATGGGCGGATCCGGCGGAGGCGTCGCCGTGGAGGCTGAGGGAGCTCGTCACGAGCCTGGATCGGATGTCCTCTCTGCTCGACGGTGGCGCAGCTCGCGCGCGCCTCCTGCGAGGATCGGGCGGCCGAGCCGAGGGAAAGCGGAGAGAGGCGGAGGCGGAGGTCGGAGCGGAAGATGTTAAGTTCATGTTAGGATGGAGGGAAAAAAAACGAAGCGGCATTCGGCGAGAAAGTGAGGGAAAGGGAGGGAAAATGGATCGAGAGTTTTCTCGGAAACGGCGAGAAAGGAAGAGAAAGGGTGGTCGGAGGTTCGAGCATGTCAGAAAGGGCGAAAGTGCGCGAGTGCCTCCTTCCGTAGCGCAACGAGAAGAGAAGACGAGGGCTTTTATATATATATATATATATATATATATATATCGTTTGTGTCACTTATAAAAACAAAAATGAATGAATAACAAGGGATGATTTAAATCGGTCCCGAATCACGTCGCAGCTCGCCGGTTGGCCGGATCTTCCCCGGCCGACGAGCACACGCCGTTCGCATGCTAATTTCTCTAACATTCCTAAGGGCATTTTGTGTTGCTTTCTTTCTTTCTTTTTCTCCTCCCCTCTCTCTGGCGCCGTGTTCCCGGCCACCATCCCCACCTCCTAAAAAGGTCAGATATGTGTGATACTAGCGCCGATGTTAGTCCATCAATGGATCAATTTTGGCGTCGTACTTCATCAGGCACATCGAGATTGATTCACAACTTCGTGTAATTTTTATTACGTCCAGGTGCGATCTACTGCATATGAACACTTGCTTACAGTTTAGCGCAAAAGTCGGAAATTCAAGTTAAATTATGATTAACCTTGCTAATTCTTTTTACTTTAATGCTCGATTCGGTAAGGGAAAGGAGCCTCAAAAAGTAAAGCGATCATTGCCACGAAGCAGAGCGCCACTGACTCCTAATTGTTTAATTAAGAAAATCGAACGCAAACGCCATGTTAGGAAAACAAAATGACGTAAGCGATTACATCACATAAAATGGCAGTTATGGAACCAGTTAAATCGACATATCCAAGATGAAGACAAAAAGGCAAAAACCCCCCCAGTTAATGGAGATATTTTATAGAAGAACTTAGGCACCAACGTACGAAGATATTATGCTTAGAACAAATCATTCGATTAAGTAAGTACCTAACTTGCGGTAACATCGTATATGTAGTTCACATTCACCTAATAATTTGAAACCTTAAAATCGGACTTTTCAATATCGTATCCACGACGGATTTTAAAATTGTCTCTCTTCTTTTCGCACCTCTATCCTTCGATATTCAATGCCGTAGATAAATAGTTTAATTAATTGACATATCTAATTTGTCATATAAATGAATAGGATCTCAACCCATATGTTTTGTAATTATATTTTTAATTTAAACCTAATATTGTTGTTATCTCCTCCTCCTATAAAAAAAAAAAACACCAAAAAACAAGAAGAGGGGCGTCCGAGGAACGTGAAGCCCAGCCGCCACCAATTAACAAATGGTTTCGGTTCGGACAACGTGCGCAAAACCAAAAGGAAGATGCCATCTCACGGTAAAACGTACCGTGACGGCCGAATTTTATTCAAATATAAATAAAAATTTCCTTCCCTAAATTACTACTTGTTTTATTTAAAGGTGTTGAGATTCATGGGAAGGGCCTTGGTCTGCACACACGGAGGCTATCCCAGCCCTTGCCCCTCTTTGGGTAATCTGCCAAAAGGGTAGTTATCATTTTAAAAACGCGACAATGACATCACGTTTCATGAAATGTCGATTCCTCGACCCGTCGCTTTAGACGTTCCTTATAATAAAAAAAAGAACAACAGAATATTTAAAAAAAAAAAAGAGAAAAAAAAAGAGGTTGACGACAAATCTCAAATATCAAACGGACGAGGACTCTCTGGACGTCGCGACGTGTATATTTAATCCGCGAAAAATGATGTATGTTCGTTACTTAATATATTTCTATGATCATCCATTCAAGTTCGGTCTTGGGCACGTTAATTCCGCTCGAATTCGCGAGTATGTTGGTGGGAATGCGTTTCCTTCGTAAAAAAAAAAAAAAAAAAAGGAAAACCAACAAATGATGATGGACCTCGCACGAGAAGAAATAGGCTATATTGATGCAATGATTGGGGGAGTGCATCTAATCTGCTAAGTGGTCAAACCACTCGCTAAAGCATAATCTTAGGCCTTGACTGAAGGCAAAATCCAAAAAGGAATTTCACTCCGTATCCTTGCTTTTTAGTGTGGACGTGGTATGATGATGATGATGATTTTTTTTTTAGCATTTATTTTTCGCATCACTCTAGACCACGAAAAGGCAATAATAAAAAATCCCAAAAAAAAATATGATTAAAAATTGCTCAAATTAGTGTCGTTTGCGTTATGTAGGACTGCCGGAGTTCATGCCAGCTAATTCCTGCTAATAAGACTGAATTGGCAAGAAGTGAAAAGATTATGACTCAATTGGCAATCTTAAAAAGGTTAAGGACTGAACTAACGAAATTGCAATTGATTTATGATTTTTTTTTTGACAATGTTCCCCTACGATGAGCATATTACTTGGTAGCCGTGATTGTTTGAGCTCTTGTTGATTAGAGCTCGAGACCTAGGAAATTATGTGAATGAAAGTATGCATTTGTTTCGCGAAAAGTAAATGTTTTGAATTTATTTTTCTCTAAAAGTGATTGCTTATATTGCCAACAAAAATGAATGAGCGAAAAATACTTTCCTCGTTCGCGAATTGTTTAGATATGCATAGTTGTCGATAATGAAATAACTTTTTATTGATTAATTACTTCAAGCGAGCAATTATTTTTAGGAAAAATATTTCTTGAATCGTTTATTTTTTGTGAAACCAACATAACCGAAAACCTTAAAAATTAAATGATCAGATTTTCTTTAATAAAGGGTAGTAATAAAATAATGACAATGTCAATGTTGTGTAATCTTGACGATTTTTGACTGATTAAATTGTTTATTTTTTTTACCAAAAAGATTGTTTAATTTTTTTTTTAATAATTTCTCTCCACTCTTTTTGCTTTGATTTGTGTCCACTGCTTCGGAGGACGATATTATAATAATGCGTAATAATTTCGCCGCCTCAACCACTAATGGGGAAAACACTAAAAGATTATCATTAATCCTTCCAGAGGTCGAACATATTAAGGAACTAAGCAAAGATGGAGACGTCTTACTTTTGTCCGAATTTTGTAGTCCATTGGCTCAAACGAGAAAGACAAAACCACTGTTTGCGTTTGGTTTTGAACCACCGTTTTCCAGTTTTCTTTCCTACTGTTGAAAATGAATGAAAATGACTCTATTTCCATCTTCCTCTCGTTTTAAAAAAAGTTAATACCACCAAAAACTCCAAATAAATATGCTCATATCACCATCATCCTAAATTAATTTTCGTGTTAATTTTTTTTTTAAAAACTTGGTCCTGCGGTGTCACATATATCCCAAATCACTCTTCGTGTAAAAAAAAAAAATCTCAAATTGGTATGTCCATGTAATATTTATCCCAAACTACTTTTCGTGTCAAATCTTAGGAAAAAAATTGGGAATTTTAGCATATTTTCAAAACGTGAGGGAGCTCTTAGTAGATTTTAGCATATTTCACGATCGAAGATCTTGGTAATTTGGAATTTCCTGTGACATGAAAATTAATTCGGGGTAGATGTGGTGCATGAGCTCTGATTTGAATGGCAAATAAATTAATTTAAGGTAAATGTGGGACGAATATGTAAGTTTGATATTTTTATTTTTTGACGCCGAAACCCAAGAATAGGTTTAGGAATCGAACTTGTGATGTTCGGTTTTGCAAACTACATCTCTCGCCACTCGGCCAACCATTAGATTGGTTAGGCAAAAGCCGCATGGCGGAAAACCACCGTTAGCCGGCGTAAGCCACCGGAGTTACCTCTCTTCTTCCCTTTCTGTATCACCAAGTCGTCACCTTCCTCAATCGTCCCCAAGAAAAGGGAGGCGTGGTTGCCTTGGCACCGTAGGAAATCGCTCTCTTGAGAACTTGCAGACACTTTGCGTCGTCGACATTTCACTACGATCAAATTCAAAGCTAGAAGCTCCTATTTGACAGTATGAATAATTTGACTCCGTGATCCACAAAACCTGCTCCTCTAAATTTTGCAGCAGGGCAGGTCTTCATAATTTATCAGATTCAGCAAAAATTGTTCTTTGCAACGACGCCAATGATGGTAAACAGGAATAAAGTCGAAAGGAATTTGAAACTAAAATCTATTTGCGCCTATTCGTCCTAATCAATTACACTTGAGGACATATAGGGCGCTATCATGAGATTTCACGAATGATCTTATTGTGTCCTTCGTCGGGTGTTCGAGGTTGGTGTTGCCCCATATTTCTTTGCCTGTACAAGAGGTGATGCTCCGACTGGGAAGAGCCTTGGCCAGGTTGGAGACTTCTGCAGCCATCACCATGTCGACTGGATTCAGGTTGAAAAACGCCAGATATATTTCTCCTGCATTAACGTAAGGAAACTGACTGAGCCCAAAAAAGGGTTTGAAGATGCTCATACTTGCTCAAGTAGATTGTTTGGCAAAGCTATTAAGATCTCCTGTTTAGGCCTTTATCTGAAACTGGATCCAAATTATGCAAGAGGAGGAGTGGGGTAAAAATCAAACCTGATCTTCCAGTTGCCATCCAGGAGCGAGCTCCTGCAGCACCAGCATTAGCTGCAAAAACAATGTGGTCGTAAATAAGCCGTAACCAACAGTAGATTTCAGGTGTTTGAAATCAGGATCTCTTCTAATAACCTTTGACTTTTTTCATTATAGCACATAGTCCAGAATAGCTGCTCATCAGTGTCCCGTTACTGTGAAACTCCCACATCTGCCAAAATTAAACATTCCACAGGTTATGTTCCGCATGAATCTAAGCCAAATGATGAATTCTAATTCTAAGACGAAAATATAGTGGTATGGAATGTCACAATAACAGCATTTACTTTACAATATCAACTGTTTCCACAAATGCAACTCAGAATGGGAGCTTTTCTAATTAGGTCTCAAGTTTGACTTCTTTGCTGATCTTCAGCTAATAAATTAATAATAACGCGTACCTGATTAGCATTCCGTGTGCAGTGTGAAAACGAGCCTCTGCTAAACTCACTAGACGTGATTTTGCGTCTTGGAGAAGCATTTAAGCAGAACTCCGCATTTTCAGAAGCTAATAAGAGATGTGTTCCCTGATATTGGCTCCCGTACATGATCTCTTCATCTCTGTTATTCAGCACAAGCATATATCAACACTTAATGCCATGCAAAACTACAGTAGAGAGAACATTAAATGGAAAGAGTAGAAGGAGGAGAGAGCTTCTTACGATTTGACTAAAGAATTTCTCTTGTATAGGCAAAAAGGTTCTCCATATCCCTCCATCTTCTCTTTCCAGCAGATCCGTTCCAAATCTTGGTCCAGCTCTTCAACCAGCCATCTCCTTGCTTTCAGATCTTTGCAACTAGTCAGACCCAAAACCTCTACCTCTGTCTCTTCCAAATTTGTCAGGTACATTCTAGACTGCCCATGTTTTCTACCTCTTAAACTCGATGACCCATGGACATATGGGAACTGTAAATTTATCCACATTAGTAGCCTAAAAACGCTTGAAATAATTGTTTTCTTGAATCTTAAGAGAGAGTACATGCCTCCATATTGTTTGAGCTATAGGAATTTATCTCAAGCAGAGTGGGATTGGTGAGAAGACTGAAAGTTGTATCATCGATGTTCCTCAAATCTCCACCAAACATGAGGGGAGACTTGGCCATCGACCACAAAGTTATCTACAACTACAATCTGTTAGCTTGAAATATGATTTTTTGATTGGTGCAAATATTAAAAATAAAAAAAAAATTCATATTAAAAACGTACCTGAGTTTTTTGCTCCTGTAGGTTAAGCCTACATCTCCTATGAGGGCCTTCGTTTGAACCTAAATGTTGAGGAAGTTTTCACTTTAGCAATACATCACTTCCTCTACTTTTCAAAAAACAGTGATAAGGAGTACATGAATGCAAAATAATTTGCAAACTGCAAAATTACATAGGGAAGGAGCCCTGACAGCCACTGTCTACTGACATTTGCCATATAACCACTTCTGTAAAGTATCAAACTATCCATCTGCCACATTCTGAAATTGCAGTTGAAGCTTTATCATGAGCTGTAATTTTGTGCAAGGCACATGAAGTTTACCTTGCATGAGCTACAGCCAGAATTCACTCTATGTGTGTAACAAACCGGACAGAGTCTGCATGGTCAAAGCCCCAAAGGAGCAGTTAAGGCATACCCTTCAATGGTCGGGCCTTACTATCACGTCAGAGCCTCACTCTGGCTCCACAATGCACATTAGGTTTTACAACATCACATGATTAGCATGTTAATTACTTAATTCTGAAATCCAACACAATACACTGGGGCCTGCACTATTGGGTATAGTCTCTCGGCTCCTCATGTAACAGTAATCTGACCCATTTGCAAGCAATATTAATTTGATGGAGTGCTAGAGCCGTTAAAACAGCTCTATACCTACTTATTAGTCCAGCCAATTCCTTAGGGGTAAGATGGAGCAACAGACATTCAAGTCTATTGCAGAATAAGACAAGTCCAGTTTTATTACCTGGATCAGTAAGATATCCCAGCGGTAGCATATCAAGGTCAGGCCATGATTTCCCCAACAAGCCACCGGAGCCAATCATTTTAGCAGCCGCAAAGTCCCTGATGAGCAGTAAATTATCAGATTATCAATAGGTAATCTAAGTCCACAACTTTTGAGCTAGACTGTCACATGCGAAATAACCTCGCAACATCAAAATGTGCTGCGACATCTCCCCATGAATCCCAATCATCCGCAGTAATTCTGTACATATTGGTCAATCCACTCACAGCCTTTGCCATATCTGGTGTCACACTAGTTCCAGGAGACAGAGAATACAGGATGGGACGATCAAGCTCCTTTAGAACCTGTGCAAGGCCACGCCAGATAATGAACCTGCCTCAGTTTTCATTTGAGAGTCTCCATAACAGAAAGGACAGTGGTGAGTAAAAGATAAAGAGCCACCTCGGAGAGGTACGTGATCTCATTTATATTCAGATCGTCACCAAATACACAGTCATGTTTTACTGCATCAAAACGATAAACAATTAATGTTAAAGATAGTGATTGAAATGATTCACAAATTAATTTCATCCACAGTCATTATGTAGTTAAATCATTGTTTGAAACTAATTAAAGCTGTTGAATTTAAGAGGTGTTCAGCAGCACCAAAATTTACATAAGTCCTCATCAACTCACTGAAATCAACGCCCCATGATGCATATTGCAGATAAAGTGACCTCAAGAAGGCTTTCCCAGCTCCTAAGTCAGTATTGACACTCATGAATCCATTTTGCATCCAAGCACATGCCTTTTCCTTCAGCCCTATATCTTGTGCATGCCAAACCCGACCGGACTCTTCATATGCAATTCCCTAGTATGGGAACAGAGTAGACGAAAAAAAGTTATTTCAGAGAAAATCAAGGGTCACGCTTAATACTTTTTTCTTAGACCATAGCAGCGGATCAGTCTTTTAGATATTTTGATAATATCAAACATAAATAGTTTCAAGGAACTCACTCTCATCAGTAATTTTAACTCTAACGATACAATTTCCCATCAATTTTGTTAAAAGGAGAGACTTAGTGCAACACAGAAAATCAGCAGATGAAAGCCATCGAGTAAATGAACAAACCGTGGTTGTATCCAAGATAGGAGTCTTGGCATTGACAGCTTGCGTGCTTATTCCTCTCATGATGTGTATCCCAAACTTTAGACCCATGCTATGGACTTTATTTGCAACTTCAGTGAACCCTTTCCCGCCTCTAGACGAAGGCCATCGAACCGGGTCAGGGAGCAGCCTTCCCCATTCATCAATCACATCGAATCCCAGAGAATCAACGTAAGCGCCCGGCACTTTTCTTCGGTACCAAAGGTAGTCGACAACTACATACTGCGAGTTTGGAGGGAGGAGACAAAAGTGAGGATGAGAAGAAAATGCTCTAGTTTCACTAAGAATAGCGTGCTATTCTAGATAGAAACTGACAATCTATCAATAAAATGTCACACTAGTATGGATATGACCTCATATCCCTGAGCATGTAGCTTCTGGGAAAGGATCTCCGCATTTTGCAGAAACTCCTCTTCGGAGATGGTCCAGCAAAAGGAATCATAGGAATTCCAACCTCTTGGTGGGGTGCTAGCACGCTCTTCATTCTTACGATGTGAAGCTTCAGATGAGACACTGAAAAATTGAAATTAGTCTTACCCACATGCTTCACCCAATTAACGCTACCGGATACTTCAGATGTCATGCCAGAAATTTGCGACCCAATAAATTAACATCCAAGCCAGAAATACATTGCCATACACATATAAAGATTCCAACCCACGTTACGGTATAAGTTAGTGTTTTTACACAAGAATTTTTACAATGTTGTCAACATGCATCAAAGCACCAATTTTTGCTGGAGATATTTAAGCCCATTTTTGCCAGTACCATAGTTATTGAAGCAAAATAGCAACAAAAGAATAAAAAGCACAGACATTGACACGGAGCAATCTCAATAAAGCAACTAACAACCAGAAATTTATCAAAAAAGGAGTATGCTGACTATAGCAATTCTCTGATTCAGCCCATCCCCTGTCTCACAATTACCCTCACGGGACTCCAAATGCAAAATCCGAGACCGACCCGAGTCATCATAGAACAACAAACACGGGAACGAAACAGTTTCCCGAAATCACCGCGATTGTTTCTCCAAAACTTTCGGACGGCACTCACAACAAACGCGTTGACCACGTCTTATCATACCTCCATCAATACAGAGCATAGATCAGCAAAAAGAGCTACCAGAGCTTATTGGGTAAGTCGGTCACTTGCATTACCAGACGAAAAAAACACAACGACCCTCGTCGCAGTAAGTTCAGAACTGCCTTATCTCCTAGTCGGTGCATGAAGAAAAAGAGTCAAAATCAAATTTGAATTCGCGGTGCGAGATTCGAGCTTTCACCTGAGAACGATGAGGCAGAAGAAGAAGGAGAACGAAGAGAGGGAAATGGAGACGGGGAGCTCCATCGCCGAGAGCGATAACTGTCGGTCGTGTGAGCTGGAACGCACAAAAAAAGAAAGAGGAGGAGGTGGTAACTTTCCTGGTTTTCCGGATGCAGTAAGGAGGACGAGGAGTACGTGGATGTTTATACCTGGGTTAAAAGCCTAGTATTATTACATGCTTCCTCGTCGTAATTCATAGGTACGCAGAGAGAGAGAGAGAGAGCAGCTACAGCGGATGTTCTTTACTTTTCCGATTTGTTCAGTTGGTTTCAAACCCAAGGTATTACCTGTTTATTCTTTTTAAGAAATTAGTTATTTCTTACTTGTTGCTATTTAAAATCTCATTGTTTCAATGACTTGGCCACCCAATTTTTATGAATTTTCATTTCATCTTCAATTGATAGGATTGTAGCTATCCAATTTCAAGGGTTTTTATTATAATTACGTTGAAATATTTTTTTTTTAATGTAATGCTCATGTGAATAGTCGATACCAACATGACACGGAAATATGAATTGTGAATCCTATTTGAGAGCCACGCCTTTCTGGTTAGACAATTTTCTTTTCACCCTCCAAATCTTCACATATACTTTCTCTAGCCCTTCCAAACAAGGCATTTGAGGCGCGCATAACAACAATTTTATTTTATTTTATTTTATTTTTTCCATTTTGGGAAACGGGTTTAGAAAAGAAATTTTTTTTAATAATGTAATCTCGTTTTTCTATTTCTTGACAAATTTTTTGCCTAGAAATAGATTTGAAGTAAAAATAAGAAGTAAATTTTTTTTCCCTTTTCTATTTTGGAATTGAAACAAAATAAGAATTTTTTTTTATTGCTCACTCCCACCTCTCTTGCGTATTATAGCCATTCGCCAGCCATTGATCATTGTTCGCCAGCCACCAGTCAACTCTCTCGCAACCTTGCCGCTTGCCATCCACTAGCCATTGGCCTCGAGTCCTCAACCGTCGATCGCCCGCCGTCAGTCTCCAATCCCCGCTCCCGTTCTCCCTTCGCCATTTGCCATCCATCGATTGCCATCCGTTAGTATCATTTCATTGTCCGCTCGTCTCCTATCGCCTTCTGCCGGTCTCTAGTCCATCAACCATGGGCCGAGGCCTAACGGCTGACAATCGTAGAAATTTTATGTTGTTATCAAACAAATTTATGACTTGAGGAAAGAAATTTTGTGTTGTTACCAAAAGTATGTTTCTACTCAAAAACTTGTTCAAGAAATAAAAATAGAAAAATATATTTTTACCCAAAAATAAAGTTCGAGAAGAGAATGATTGTCAATCTCCACTTTTCTTTCGCTCCTCGTTTTTCACCCAACTTTTTGCATTCTCAAACAGCAACAAAGCAGTAAAAGGTTCTCTTTACTTGTAGTAAAAGAAAAGAAAACCTAATATGTTTTTTTTTTAACAATAACGGCCTCAAGAAGAGAATGATTGTCAATCTCCCACTTTTCTTTCACTCCTCGTTTTTCACCCAACTCTTTTGCATTCACAAACAGCAATGGAAGGGGGAAAAAGGTTCTCTTTACTTGTAGTAAAAGAAAAGAAAACCTAACATGTTTTTCATCAATAACTTACCTTAGTTAATGGCAATTTTTGCTATTTTTTGGTTGCGCTATCACTTTCTCTAATGGGTGTCCTTTTATCCTCCATTTCGTAGACTTTTTTATTGCTTACTATCACTAATCTTTCTAATCATAGGGAAGGATACAACTTGTTATGATGCGCCTCATGAAAATTAAATTTGAACCCCAATACATCACAATTAATGCATGGATTTGCTATTTTTGGTCTTAAGGGCAGCTATTAGATTAAAAAAAAAAACCTTCAGTGCTGGAAAGAAGGCCTATTCTATCGGCGAAAAAAGTGAAAAAACCATTTCAATCACGTAGAAACATATGACCGGGACCAATTCCAACCCGCCCTCTGAACAAGTCCAAGGTTTCTTTATTTCGTGAAAAATGACATTTTTTTAAAAAATGTTTTTTGAGAAGTCATTTTCCAAAAAAATAATAATACCTTCCGGTGATTGATTGAGATCTAAAAATGAATTGAAAAATATTTTTTGTCGTTTGGTAAAGAATTATTTTTCCTAAATAGATAAACACTAATTGGCCCCTAGTGACTTATGCATAGATAGCTAAGTAACTCGGCATGAGCATTGATGTCTCAAGCTTGGATACCTGATTCCCGAGCACGAACACGGACCCCTATTCTTGGGTCCACCAAAATTGAGCCTAAGAGCTTGGTGCTTGTGCTTGGCTCCTCGGTGGCCTCACTCAAGTCTATAGAGTCTAAGCCCAAGTTGCCGGTGCTCGAGCTTAGGTCCATCGAGGCCACGCCCCATACCCCAATGCCTAGCTCTAGGACTTGGGCACCCGGGCTTGGGTCAATTGAGGCCAAGCACGGATTCGATATTAACGACCGTGCTTGGGCCTGTATCCACGCCTACGACTTAGTCCCCTATGCTTGGACTCGAGTCCTTCATGGTTGGGCCTCAGACCTTCGCTTCCATGCACAATTCCATCGAGGCTAGGCTTGTGCCTAGAACCCCAGTGCTTGGCTTGAGTCCATTGAAATTGGGCCCCAATCCCTAATGCCCTCACTTGGGTCCATCGAAATTAGGCCTAGGATCCCTAGTGCTCGCATCCATTGAGGCTTGGCCTCGGTCCCCAACACTTGGGCTTGAGTCCATCAAGGTTAGGCCCTGGACCAGGATTGGGACCATAGTGCTTGGGTATATCCATGGAGATTGAGAACAAGACCACTATGCCAATGCTTGGGTTCTCAACGCCCCGTGTCCTAGTCCATCGAGATTAAGCCCGTGTCCCGGGCGCTAGCTTGACAATACATCAAAGTTGGGCCCTAATGCTAGTATTTAGGTCCATCGAGGTTGGGCCCTAGTCCCTAGACCCCATACTCAGGTCCATTAAGGCTGGGCTAGGGTCCTTGCTACCCAAGGCTAGATCCTTGACAGCTAGAACTGGACATGGACACTTGGATGTCAAGCATGGCCTATGCGGACTCGGGCTAAGGCACTGCTGAGATCCAGGCCCAAGCATTAAGGTCTTGAGCGTAGTTTTGATGGATTTGAGGCCTCGTGTCTTGTGCATGAGCTCCGGCATTAGGGTTCTAGACCCGGCCTTGATGGACCCGAATGTGGGAGTCAAGAACTTGGCCTTAGCCTCATTGGAGCTAGGTACTGTCACCATAGTCCTAGTTAGCCTTGATAGACGGGACCTAGAGGTAGATGCTGGAGTCCAAGGCTAGGCCCAATATTTCTTGGTGCGATGCTGACGTCTATGGCTCGACCTCATTGGACCTAGGTCTAAGCGTTGGGGACTTGGTCCCGAGTGTCCGTTGTTTGGGGCTGGCCTCGATCGACCCAGCAGGGGCAGGCGGGGTCTCGGGCATGGGTTAGTGCATCGGGACCCGGCTCCATTGCCAAGGGTCTTGGAATGAGCATTGGAGTTCCCATGCCCAAGGGTAGAGTATCTTGTTCAAGCGCCGATACTTAGTCTTATTTTCCAAAATGATTTTCAATTTTTTTTAAGAAAATCATTATGCTGAATTTAAGCTTTGATAGGAAAACTTTTCTATTGATTAGCAAAACATTTTCGTTGACATCGATTCAAAGGACGGAAAATGAGGGAAATGTTCCCAAAAAAAATGTTTTGCGCAAAATAAATGGAACTTAAATGTACAAAGTATGCGACCTTTGAAAAAAGGTCTCCGACCAGATCAATCTTCTATTTTCACACAAGGCATCTGATAGTGCGACTAAATGACCAGCTCAATTGCAACAAAAATTGTCGTACGCGAATTATGTTGTACATTGTGTCCAAAAAATAAATAAATTATGTTGTACATTACAAAAGGCATACTTAACGATGTTATTTCCGTTATGGGACATTGCTCGCGACAATGCGTGCAATATATATATTTGCTTAAGAAAATGAAGCTGATTTAATAACGACGTGTGTGGTTTTTAGCTCTTTGTCGGCTATTGATCCCAGCAGAGAGAGACAGGTGGCTTCTCGACGCGAAAAGAGACAGAGGCAGGTGGTCGCGAACACGTGGGAGATTGGACCGTAGGTTGTGACCACAGAGGCTAGCTCGACATCAAAGTTGACTCGGTCTTGACACATGCCTCTCCAAGTATTCTTCAACCTTTCCTTTTAAACGTAAACGTAAACGTAATCCTCCTCTAGTTCTCTTGATATGTGCAGCCAGATACTTGGGTGATCTGTCTAGAGCAATCCCCATTAAAGTTGACTTGCTTGGCGTGAGAGGTGAAGCAAATTATCCAATAATACCAATGCTACACGCATAATCAGAAAAGAAGGTGATAAATAGGTCGTCCCTACTTCTTCGTGGATGAAGTTTTCATTAGATGTCCAGTAATGATCACCGTTCCGAGCCAAGATGTAGCCTCATTTTTTTTTTTTATTTCTCCAAAGACCTTTGACCACCCCCATGACAATGGTGAAGACGCGAGATACGCCCCCCTAACTCCTCTTTATTATTTATTTATTTATTTATTTTTTGGGCCGAGAGATGAGGGACGATTTTCACCGTAGGAAGAATGTTATGCCATCGATTAACAAAAATGGTAGGTACGAACGACAGAAAAGTTCAACTACAAATCAGGCGAGTTAAAAGAAGTTAATTGTACCTAGTACCTACTCAGCATACTAGAAAAGGTACCAGACCTCGGAAAGATAGAAGCCGCTTCCCGTGGACTAATGTCATTAAGTGACACTAATTAAGTGCTCTACTAAATATTGTAAAAATCGATTTTGTTGCCTTTTGTTTTGAGATAAGTGCAGGGAAAGTGCTTAAACATGAAAGTATAATTAAGCTTTAAAACTTTCAAAAAGTACAATCAAGCCTTAAATCTTGTCACAAAAGTTAATTGAGTCCTAAAACTTCTAAAAAGTGCAATTAAGTCATAAAATTTATCAAGTTAGGGGAATTAAGTCCTTTTGTCAAGTTGTTTGAAGGACTCGATTGCACTAACTTAATAAGTTTTAAGATTTAATTGCATTTTTTTAAAATTTAGGACACAATTGCATTTTTATGATAAGTCCTAGTACCTTTTGAAAGTTTCATCACTTAATTGCACATTTATAACAAATTTTAGTATTTTCAGTACACTTATCCTTTTTGTATGCAGTAGGACAATACATCAAGTCAAATTAGTGTTTGTCTCACACCACCAGTGAAGTATCCATGATGAACAAAAACTTGCTAAGCTAATCCTAAAGGCTAATTTTGATTATTTGAATTTTTAGTCCGGATAAAATTGAATATGACGTGATCTGAATACCAAGGACTCAAAAAATTCGTTTGATAATAACATTAAATTTGTAGAGTTGTTGGCCATTGACAAATCGCGGGTCGACAACTAGGGGCCGGCGATCGGTGGACTAGGGACTTGTGGTTGGCAAACTAGGTACTTGAGAATCTGCGACTAATGGTTAAAGGAGCAGCAGATGGTGAAGTAGCGATTGGCCGACGACCGAATAGTGATCAGCGAACCAACGAACAATGGACCAGTGATTGGCGGAAGGCGGAGTGGTGATTGGCGGATGGTGGATGGGGGGTCAGCGACTAGTGAACCGATGAACAACAAACCAATGGAGTGGCAACTGATGATTGCCAAACGGTGGAGAGGCGATTGGTGGCCGGCAGACCAATGACTAGCAAACGATGGAGCAACGACTGGTGAATCAGTGATTCATGGATGGCATAGCGATGACTAGCAGACCAGTGGTCGGCAATTGGTGGATCAGTGATTCATGGATCAGCAACCGGCGGACCGGTGACCAATGGACTTATGATTGGCCACCGGCAGACCGCGAATCGGTGACCGACTAACTGGCGAATGGTTAACTGGCAGATGATGCACCAACTATTGGAAAATTGGCAAATGGTGAAGCGGCGACCGGGAGCTAAAAGAGAAGGAGTGAGCGATGAAAAGAATTGCTATTTCTCATTTTTGTTCTTGGAATAGAGAAGCTAAAAATTTGAACTTCTCATTTCTGTTCAAATCCATTTCTGGAGCAAATTGCTATTTCAGATATATAAAAATGAAATTATATTACCAAACAGATTTTTGTTCCAAACCTATTCCTGGAATAGGTTTGAAACAGAAATAGGGAAACAAAATGATTATCATTTGCGCCCTAAACATCTATATTTAGTCATACTTAAGAAAATGATTATTAATTTTTAAAAGTGGAACCCCTTTTCTTGAATTTAAGATTATATTTTTCTCTTAATTATGATTTTTTTTCTGTGGACTCATTTCCTTAAACAATCTGACCGTCCAAAAATAGGAAAAGAACTTCCCTTATATTTTCTCTTAATCATGAGATTCCGCGAAGGATGCGATAATGTCGTTCATGGGGCGGTCATAGGCAGTGTCGCTCCATATTTCTTTGCCAGTACAAGAAGTGACGCTCCGACCGGGAAGAGCCTTGGCCAGGTCGGAGACTTCTGCAAATATCACCATGTCGTCTTGATCCAGGTTGAAGAAGGCCAGATATATTTCTCCTGCATCGACGTAAGAACGAAACTGACTGAGGCCACAAAGGAAAAAAGGGTCTAAAAATGCTCATGCTTGCTCAAGTAGATTGTTTTCGCGAAAGCTATCAAGATCTGCTGATTAGGCCTTTGACCCTTTGCTTGAAACTGGATTGTAAAGCATTTTGTTCTGCCTTAAAATATGCATACATTCAAATTATGCAAGAGGAGGAGCGGGGAAATGAATCAAACCTGATCTTCCGGTTGTGATCCAGGAGCGAGCTCCTGCGGTACCGGCATTAGCTGCGCAACAATGTGGCCGTTAAGTAGGTCGTATGGGTGTCGAGATCAGGATCTCTTCTTATAACCTGACTTTTTTCATTATAGCACATCGTCCGGAATAGCTGCTTATCAGTGTCCCGTTGCTGTGAAACTCCTACATCTGTCAAAATTAGACATCCCATACGTTATTTTCCTCAGGAATCTAAGCCAAATGATGAATTCTAGTTCGAAGAAAAAAAATATAGTGGTATGGAACACTGCATGAACACCATTTGCTTGATTATATTAACAGGCTCCAAAAAATGCAGCAAATTATAGGAGTTTTCCTATTTGTGTGTCAAGTTTGTCTTCTGTGCTGACCCTCAACTAATAATAACACATACCTGATTAGCAGTCCATGTGCGTGCAGCGCGAAAATGAGCCTCTTGTGAACTCACTAGACGTGATTTTGCGTCTTGGAGAAGCATTTAAGCAGAACTCCACATTTTCAGGAGCAAATGAGTGAAGTGCTCCTTGATGTCGGCTCCCGTGCATTATCTCTTCATCTCTGTTACATAGCACAACAATATAGCAGCATTTTCTATTAGGAACAATTACAATAGAGAGAACAGCAAATGGAAATGAGTGGAAGTTAGGAGAGAGCTTTTGTACGATTCGACTGAAGAATTTCTCTTGGACAGGCAAAAAGGTTCTCCATGTCTGACCTCCATGTTCCCTTTCCAGCAGATCCATTCCGAATCTCAGTCCAGCTCTTCGACAAGCCATCCGCTTGCTTTTGGATCTTCGCAACCAGTCAGACCCAAAACCCTTACCTCCGACTCTTCCATACTTGTCGGGTACATTCTAGACTGCCCGGGTTTTCTACCTCCTGGACCCATTCCATGGTTATATTGGAACTGTAAAGATCCACATAAGTAGCCTAAAAGTGCGTTGGAATGTTCTTTTTTTTTTTTTATTATCAGACGTTAAGAGAGAGTGCATGCCTCCACATTGTTTGAGCTGTAGGAATTCATCTCAAGCAGAGTAGGATTAGGGATAAGACTGAAAGTTGTATCTTCAGTGTTCCTCAAATCTCCACCAAACATGAAGGGGGACTTGGAAATTGACCACAAAGTCACCTGCAAACTACAATCTGTCAGCAGGAAATATGATTTTCTGATTGGCGCAAATAGCAAAGTCGCCAAAAATCGTCATTAAACACAATGCCTAAGTTCTTTGCTCTTTTATGGTAAGCCTACATGTCCTATGAGGGCCTTCATTTGAACCCAGTTGTCGAGAGAGTTTTCACTTTAGCAATGCATCACTCCATCTACTTTTCCAAAGGCATTCACAAGGAGTTCAATTATGCAAGATGATTTGGAAACTGCAAAAGTTACATAAGGAAGGAGCCCAGACAGCCACTGCCTACCGATATGTGCAATTTAATTATGATGTATCATACTACCCATGACAATAAGGAAGCTTTTTCTTGTGCTGTAATTTTATGCTGGGCACATAGATTTATCTTGCATAAGATAAAGTGAGAATTCACTCTTCATCTGCAAGCCGGACGGAGTCCACAATGTCGAAACCCCAACGGAGCGGTCGAGGCATAGCCTTCCAAGGCAAAACCTTACTGTCACGCCAAAGCTTCTCTCCGGCACCATGTGGACATCAGGTTTTACAACATCACAAGATTAGCATGTCAATTACTATGTTTTGAAAATCCAAAGCGATCTACTCGCGCCTGCTCTAATGGGTGGAATCTCTCGGCTCCTCATGTAACTGTAATCAGACCCATTTGCAGGAAAAATTAATTTGATAGAGTGCTAAGGCCGTTAAAACATCTCATACCATACTCACTTATTAGTCCAGCCAATTCCTCAGGGATATGATGGAGCAACAGACCTGATGGGTTTTCGTTCACGACATAGTATCAGAATAATCGCGATAAAGACGACATAGTATCAGAATAATCGCGATAAAGAAGAAGAAGAACGATGCACAAGAGATTACCCAGGTTCACCCCAAGATTAGGGCTACGTCCTGCAAAGAAATTTCACTATGATTTCGGTTTACAGCCGCTCAACTCGTTACAATGATCAGAAACGAAAAAAATATATATATCCCAAAAACGGGCCCAAAACCTAAACTTATAATTAATCTCTTAATCTCGCACTAAACGGACCAGCTTAAATAAAAGCCCAAACCCGCTGCCCCCGAGCCCCCGCCCGCTCACCGACGAGCGGGGCAGCCGTTCGTTGACCGGGCAGCGGAACCCCCGTCGGGAGGCGCTGCCCCCGAACCCCCGCCGGCTGACCGAGCAGCGGGGCACCCGTGTCGGGGGCGCTGCCCCCAAACCCCTGCATTCCGCACGCAGGGATCACATGTCGTTGGATAACACTTCAGTTTCCCTAAGCTCACGTGGGCGTACCCGGTGTGAGAAATAAGGGATTCCGAAGTATTCGCCAACTCCAACATTTCATTGGAAAATAACACAAGCGCAGTGTTATTACTTGGATCATTGAGATATCCCGATGGTAGCACATGACGGTCAGGCGACGATGTTCCCAACAAGCCGCCGGAGCCAATCATTTTAGCAGCAGCAAAGTCCCTGATGATCAACAAATAAACAGATTATTAATGGGTGATTTAAGCTGTTGAAAATTAGATTGTGCGCGGATGCGTGGTTTTGATAGAAATTTGTGTTTTGATATGTGCAAGGGTATGTGCATATTTTTATAGAGGATGGACAAGGGTCGGATACTTTAAGGAATGTAGGCAAGGTTTATGGGAGAAAGGATAGTTTGACTCGTTTATGGAAATGGTAATACAAATATAGTTGATGGAGGAGTTGGTGGAGGAGTACAACGATTTAGAGTTTATTCTCAACTCTCCACACTTCCTTTTTCTAGTACTTCATGGCCTATTTATAGACCTCTTCCACCTTCACAGTGGAAAATTCTAGAACATCCTAGATAGACACATTTCTAGACTTTTCTATAAAATCTAGAGCATATTTTTCTAAATTTTTTTACACATTACCCTTCTAGGAATATTCTAGAAGTATCTTAAATACTCATATCTTTTTAGACTATTATACAAAAGTTTATCCTAGAATATTCTAGAAATTGGATCAACTTTCTAACATAAGCCCAAGACTTGCGAGCTCGAGTGTCGCGCGTTGAATCACCTTGCCACATCAAAATGTGCCGCAACATCTTCCCATATATCCCAATCATCCGCAGTAATTCTGTACATGTTGGTCAATCCACTCACAGCCTTTGCCATATCTGGTGTCACACTAGTTCCAGGAGACAGAGAATACAGGATGGGTCAGTCAAGCTCCTTTAAAACCTGTGCAAAGGCCCCATCAGATATCATACCAACTTCACTTTTCATTTGCGGGGTCTACTTAACAGAAAGGACAGTGGTGAGTAGGTGAATTATAGATAAATGGCCATCATATCGCACCTCGGAGATGTACGTGATCTCATTTATATTCAGATCGTCACGAAATATAGAGTCATGTTTTACTGCATCCATACGATAAACAGTTAGTGTTAAAGATAGTGATTTGAGGGATTCAACTTTAAGTTAATCTCCAGTCATTTATTTAGTTATATCATTGTCAGAAACTAATTGAAGCGGTTTGAATTTAAGACGTGACCGCGGCAGTAAAAACAGGAAGAAGTCATTGTCGCTCACAGAAATCTACACCCCACGATGCATGTTGCTGATAAAGTGACCTCAAGACGGCTTTTCCAGCTCCTACGGCAGTATGTACACTCATGAATTCAAGTCGCATCCAAGCACAGGCTCAAGCCCTATATCTTGTGCATGCCAAACCTACCGGACTCTTCATATGCACGTCCTATGATGGAAACAGAGTGGAATGAAGAAAGTCATTTCAGAGAAAATCAAGGGTGACAGCTTAATACTTTTTCTAAAACTATGGCAGCAGATCCGCCTTTGAAATTGTTTGATGAAAGCGAACACAAATAGTTTAAAGGAACTCACTCTAACGAGGACTTTCGACACCAATGAGAAAAGTTTCCGTTAATCTAGTCTAAAGGAAGGCTTTGTGCAACAAGTAAAATGAACAAACCATGGTGCTATCCAGGATAGGAGAGTTAGAAGAGAAAGCTTGCGTGCTTTTTCCTGTCATGACATGTATCCCGAACCTTAGTCCCATGCTAAGGACTTTATTTGCGACTTCGGTGAACCCTTTCCGACCTCTAGACGAAGGCCATCGATCTAGGTCAGGGATCATCCTTCCCTATTCATCAATCACATCGTATCCCAGAGAATCGGTGCCAGCGCCTGGCACTTTTCTTCGGTACCAAAGGTAGTCGACAACTACATACTGCATATTTTCAGAGGGAAAGACGAAAAGAAGGATGAAAAAGAAATGCTTTGGTTTCACTAAGCATCCTTCGCGATTCTAGATAAATCCCCGACGATACCATCCGTGAAACGTCACAGTAGTATGGATGTAACCTCGTATCCTTAAGCATGCAGCTTCTGGGAAAGGATCTCAGCATTTTGCAGAAACTCTGCTTCGAAGAAGATCCAGGAAAAGGAATCATAAGAATTCCAACCTCTTGGCGGGGTGCCAGCACGCTCTTCAGATGAGACACTGAAAAGTTGAAATTAGTCTTGCCACTTGCTTCACCTAACTAGAACTACTGAATTCTTCACATGTCGATCGAGAACTTTGGGACGCAATGAATTAACTTCCGAGCTGGAAACACATTGCCACATACACAAGCAGTTTCCCACCAACATTATTGCATAAGTTAGTGTTCTTACATGCGACAAGTTACCATGTTGTCAAAATACATCAAAGGATTAATTTTGCTGGAGATATCCAAGACCATCTTTGTTAGAGCCACCATTATTCAAGAAAAATAGCAACTAAAGAATACAAAGCACAGAAATTGTCGCAGAGTATTCTGTCTAAAGCAATTGACAACAATTTTTTTTTTTTTTCACGAAAAAGTGTATCTCTAAAGCAAAATAGCCCATCCTCCGTCTCAGATAATCTCACTGGACTCAAAATGCAAAACCTGAGATCGACCCAGGTCATCATAAACCAAAAGAGACATGAACCAGCCGGATTGTTTCTCCAAAACTTTCACATGGAACTCACGACGAATGCGTCAACCTCCAATTTCCACGTCCTATCAAATTTCCACCATTACAGAATATATAAGTCAACAAAAAGAGCCACCGGAGCTGATTGGGTGAGTCGGTAACTTGCATCATCAGACGATCAACGCAACGATTCTCGTCACCGTGTATTGAGAACTTCTTTTCTTCTAGTCGTGCATTTAGAAATAGATAATACAAAATCTGATCTGAGTTCACAGCGAGCAAGCGCGTGAGGAAGGCGACCGTGATTCGAGCTTCCCCTGACAACAAGGAGGAAGAAGACGAAAGAGAAGGAGTCGAGAGAAATGGGGAGCGAGAGCTTCATCGCCTGGGCGCTGACCGTTGGTTTTTGAACTGAAACGCAGGCAAAAAAGAAGAAGAGAGAAGGCGTCAACTTTCAGCGGGTTTCGGAATTACGCATCCAGTGACCAGGAGGAGTACGTGGAAACTCGAATGTGATTTCGCTAATGAGAAATCACATTAATGCAGCACAAGTCTTTTCATTTTCGGAATAGTTTAGTTGCGCAATGCCAGTCGAGTCTACGCAAGTGATATAGGTCTGTTCATGGCCCCCGGTCTAATTACAATGGAAACTATATGAATGTTCCTAAAACTTTATACAAATTAATATAATTTATTTTTTTCACGGACTAAAGTTGCCCCTAATTTTCTATGCAAATAACAACTAAATGGGTCATCCAAATTTAGATGTCAATGGCTCTCTTATTTATCAAGATATTTTTCGTTGTCTCATTTTTTAAGCTATTCAAATGCCAAAAAAGAAGAAAATGTGAGTATGAGATTCTAATTCTGAGCCACTATGAGGCCTCACTTCATTGCCAATATGACTGAATTGAATTAGCGATCGGCAAAAACTGCTCCTGTAATTTGCAGCAGGGCATCTTTTTGATTTCCCGCACTTTCCCCCCCTTCCTTGCTCCACTGCATAATTCATAGACTCAGAAGAATTTGTTCTTCGCAACGATTCCAATGAACGAAAGATGGTAAAGGGGAATAAAGTTAGAGAATTGATAATCAAAATTTTTTGGGTCGGAATCTAATCAAAATTTATTCTTGCCCATTTGTTTAAATTAACGACAGTTGAGGACATATAGGGCACAATCATGTGATTCCACCCGTATCGATACCATGTACAGCGTTGGGCGGCCAATCTCGGTGCCAGTCCATATTTCTTTGCCTGTACAGGCGCTGACGGTCCGACCAGGAAGTGCCTTGCCCAGGTCGGAGACTAGCGCGGATATTGTCATGTCGTCTGAGCTCAAGTTGAAAAAGGCCAGGTAGATTTCTCCTGCATTGATGTAAGAACCAAACTGAGACCAGGAAAAGGTCTAAAAATGCTCATACTTGCTCAAATTAATAAGAATCAAACCCGATCTTCCGGATGCGATCCAGGAGCGAGCTCCTGCTGCACCGGCATTAGCTGCGCAAACAACATCGTCGTAAATAAGACATACAAAACATTAGAACATTAGATTTCTGGCGTTTGATATCAGGAACCCTTCTTTATTACCTTTGACTTTCTTCATTTTAGCGCATAGTCCAGAGTAGCTGCTTATCAGGGTCCCGTTACCGTGAAACTTCCACATCTGTCAAATTTAAACATTCATCAGTATGTTATCTTCTGGGTGAATCTAAGCCAGACAATGGATTCTAATTCGAAGACCAAAACGGGTACAGAATTTAGCAAATAAACATCACTTACAGAGAGGATTCTAATATCAACAGGTTCCAAAATTGCAACGAATACGGAGTTTCCTAATTGTGTCTAAATTTTGTCTCCGAGCTAGTCTTCAACTAGTAGTAACGCGTACCTGATTAGCATTAGACGCGCAGCGGGAAAATGAGCCTCTTGCAAACTCACCAGACGTGATTTTGCGTTTTGGAGAAGCATCTAAGCAGAACTCCACATCTTCGGAAGTTGATAAATGGAATGATCCGTGATATCGGCTCCCGTGCATCATTTTTTCATCTCTGTTACCCAGCACAAACATATATCAATACTTAAGTTCTGAACAATTGCAGGAGAGAGAACAGCAAATGAAAAAGATCAGAAGTAGGAGAGCATCTTTACGGTTTGACTAAAGGATTTCTCATGGACAGGCAAAAAGGTTCTCCATGTCTACCCTCCATGTTCCCTTTCCAGCAGATCCGTTCCGAGTCCAGCTTTTCGACCAGCCATCCGCTTGCTTTTGGATCTTCACAACTAGTCAGACCCAAAACCTCTACCTCTGATTCTTCCACACTTGTCGGGTACATTCTAGACTGCCCGTGTTTTCTACCTCCAGGAACCTCCCCTTGGATATATGGGAATGGGAACTGTTAAATTTATCCACATAAGTAGCCTAAAAGTGCTTCAAATTTTTTTTTTATAAATAAATCAGATGTAAAGAGGGAGTACATGCCTCCACATTGTTTGAGCTATGGGAATTTATCTCGAGCAAAGTGGGATTAGCGATAAGACTGAAAGTTGTATCATCAATGTTCCTCAAATCTCCACCAAACATGAGGGGGGACTTGGCAATTGACCACAAAGTCACCTACAAACTACAATCTGTTAGCAGGAAATGTGATTTTCTGATTGGCGCGAATGGTGAAGTCACTGAAAATCGTCATTGAGCACATACCTGAGTCCTTTGTTCCTTTATGGTAAGCCTACATGTTCTATGAGGGCCTTCATTTGAACCTAGTTGTTGAGAGAGTTTTCACTTTAGCAATACATCATATACTTTTCCAATGGCATTCACAGGGACTCCACATATGCAAGATAATTTGAAACTGCAAAAGTTACATTAGGAAGGAGCCTAGACAGTGACTGTATACTGATGTGTGCCATTCAATTATGACTTTGAAGTATCAAACTACCCGTATGCCGCATTCTAAATTTGGTAGGCAACTTGACAATATGAAAGCTTTATCATGAGCTGTAATTTTATGCTAGGGCACTTAAAAATTAGCTTGCCAAAGCTACAGTGACAATCCACTCTTCATCTGCAACCTGGACAGAGTCCACAATGTCGAAACCCCAAAGGAGCAGTCAAGGTATAATCTCCGAGTCTAAAACCTTACCACCACGTCAAAGCCTCCCTCTGGTTGCAGGGGGACATATGGTTCTACAGCATCACAAGATTAGCATGTCAATTACTTTGTTCTGAAAATCCAAAGAGATCTGCTAGCGCCTGCACTAGTGGGTGGAATATCTCGGCTCCTCATGCGACAATAAACAGCTTCATACCCACTTATTAGTTGAGCCAATCCCTCAGAGAAATGACGGAGCAACAGACCTTCATCAGAGAATGAGACAAGCCCAGTGTTATTACCTGGATCAGTGAGATATCCCAGTGGCAGCATATCAAGGTCAGGCCATGATGCCCCCAGCAAGCCGCCGGAGCCAATCATTTTAGCAGCGGCGAAGTCCCTGGTGAACAATAAATTATGAGACTACTAAATAGGTGGTCCGAATCCATAACTTTTGCGCTCTACCGTCACATGTTAATTCACCTTGCAACATCAAAATGTGCCGCAACATCTGCCCATGTATCCCAATCATCCGCAGTAATTCTGTACATGTTGCTCAAGCCGCTCACAGCCTTTGCCATATCTGGTGTCACGCTGGTTCCAGGAGACAGAGAATACAGGATGGGACGGTCAAGCTCCTTTAGAAGCTGTGCAAAGCCACACCAGATAATGGACCTGCTTCAGTATTCATTTGTAGAAAGGACTGTGTAATTAGGTGAATAAAATTTAAAGAGTCGTCATATAAAACCTGGGAGATGTACGTGATTTCATTTATATTCAGATCGTCACCGAATACACAGTCATTTTTAACTGCATCAAAATGATAAACAATCAGTGTTAAAGAGAGCGACTTATGTGATTCAGAATTAAGTTCATCTAGTTATATCATTGCTATAAACTTATTGAAGCAATTTGAAATTAAGACGTGACTGCGGCAGTAAATATACACGGAGGTCGTTGTCACTCACTGAAATCAACGCCCCACGATGCATATTGCTGATAAAGTGACCTCAAGAAGGCTTTTCCAGCTCCTAAGTTGGTATTTACACTCATGAATCCATGTTGCATCCAAGCACAAGTCTGTTCCTTAAGCCCTATATCTTGTGCATGCCAAACCCGACCGGACTCTTCATATGCACGTCCCTATGGTTGAACCAGAGCAGAAGTAAAAAAGTTATTTCAGAGAAATTGAGGGTCACACTTGCATTCTTCCTAACAGTGTGGCAGCAGATCAGTTGTTTAGATCGTCTGATGAAAGTGAACAAGAATAACTTTCGAGCAACAAAGGAGAAAATTTCCCGTCAATCTAGACTAAAAGTAAGGCTTTGTGCAACGAGGAGAAAAATTAGCCGATGAAAGCCTAGAGTGAAACGAACAGACCGTGGTGGTATCCAGGATAGGAGAGTTAGCATTGACAGCTTGCGTGCTAATTCCTCTCATGACATGTATCCCAAACTTCAGACCCATGCTATGGACTTTGTTTGCGACATCGGTGAACCCTTTCCCATCCCTAGATGAAGGCCATCGATCTGGGTCAGGGATCATCCTTCCCCATTCATCAATGACATCGAATCCCAGTGAATCGGTGCCGGCGCCTGGCACTTTTCTTCGGTACCAAAGGTAGTCGACAATTGCATACTGCATATTTTGGAGGGAAGAGACGGAAAAGAAGGATGAAAAAGAAAATATTTTAGTTTCACTAAGAATCCTTAGCTATTCTAGATATATAAAAAAAGCTGACGATTCATAGTGGTCGAATGTCTCAGGAGTATTGATATAACCTCATATCCCTGAGCATGTAGCTTCTGCGAAAGGATCTCGGCATTTTGCAGAAACTCTGCTTCGGAGATGACCCAGGAAAAGGAATCATAAGAATTCCAACCTCTTGGTGGGGTGCTAGCATGCTGTTGAGACGAGACACTGAAAAATTGAAATTAGTCATACCACTTGCTTCACCAACTCGACATGTGAAATGAGTGAGCTAGGTCGAAAATGATCCAATTCAAATTAGCTCATTTAACTCATTTTGATCCATTGTCATGCGATGCAAATCTAGTAACCTGTGCTCGATCCAATCTATATACAACTCATTCCCGACCCGATTCATATTTCTAAAACACTTCCATATTTAACCCAATTTAAGAAAAGTCATAATAAAAATTATGGGTTAGGAATAAGCAAGTTTTGAACCCATTTAACATCCATATTATTTGCGGTTTTTTCATCATAAATCAATTTACGATGCATTTACTTAATATAACTAACATATATAACAATTCAACACATCAAATATGAGTTAAAAAATTGAGTTTATAACCCATTTTGACGGATTTACCATACATACAACATAAATTAGTGCTTTCACAAACGAGCTTCTAAATGTTGTCAAAATACATCAAAGCATTAATTTTGCTGCAGATATCCAAGCCCATCTTTGTTAGAGCCACCATTATATTCAAGAAAATAGCAACAACAGAATAAAAACACAGAAGTTTTCTCAGAGTAATCTATATAAACCAACTGCTCCGAAAGAAAAATCTGTATAAACCAAACTCGCAACAAAAAAATTAACGAAAAAGAGGGGTATGTTGACTCTTGATAATTCTCTGATTTAGCCATCCTCTGCTTCACAATTACCCTCGCTGGACTCAAATGTAATCTATATAAACCTATTGCTCCAAAAGACAAGAGATGATTCGAGTTCGCAGTGAACAAGCCCAGGAGGAAGGCGAATGTGATTCGAGCTTCACCTGAGAACAAGTAGGAAGAAGAAGGAAGAGAAGGGAATGGAGAGAGGGAGCTCCATCGCCAAGAGCGATAACTGTCGGTCTTGAGCTGGAACGCAGGAAAGGAGAAAGAGGAGAAGGTGGTAGCTTTCTTGGTGTTTCGAATTACGCATACAGTGAAGCGGACGAGGAGTACGTGGATGTTTTACACCTGGGTTAAAGCCTAGTATTATTAAATGCTTCCTTGTCCTAATTCATAGATACACACAAAGAGAGAGAGAGAGAGACACACACACACAGACACACACACACACAAAATTACCCTCACTGGACTCAAATGCAAAATCCGAGGCCAACCCAGGTCGTCATAAACCAACGGAGAAATGAACGAATCCGTTTCCAAAAGTCACCCGGATTGTTTCTCCTATCATATCTCCACCATTACAGAGTACAAGTCAGCTGAAAGAGCCGCCAGAGCTTATTAGGTAAGTCACGAAAGAACGCAGCGATTCTCGTCACCGTATATTCAGAATCGCCTTTCTTCTAGCCGTGCATTAAGAAACGGACAGCATCTAATTCGAGTTCGCAGCGAACAAGCACACGAGGAAGGCGTATGTGATGCGAGCTTCACCTGACAACAAGGAGGAAGAAGAAGAAGGAGAAGGAGAAGGAAGGGAGGGGAACGGAGAGGTCGAGCTTCATTGCCGTGAGCGCGAACCGTTGGTTTTCGAACTGAAACGCAGGACAGAAACGACAGAATGCGTCAACTAGTGATCAGTAGGAGTACGTGGATATATATACCTGGTTTGATATGAAAAAAAAAAAAGAATATTAACTTTCAAATGAAGAAGGAAATCCTCCATTTATGGTAGGCTGATTCGAGATTTGACTCACATGGGATTTCGAATGTGATTTCGCCAATGACATTTATAGATTTGTTGAAAAGTTGGCATATTTGGAAGTTTTTCTTATCCAAATTTCGTTTATTACCTATTTAGTCGTCTACGACATTATTCTTTCTTATTTCAGTGAGTGTTTTCCTTCTTTTGTTGGTAATCATGTACCCTGCTGAATAATGAACATGGCAAAAAAAAAGTTAGGAAATGCCTGCTGAGGATTCTTTTTTCCCCTCGTGAAAGATAGAAATCCATGGTTGTCAGAAAGAATAGGTAAATTTCACCAAAAAAAAAGAAAAAGAAAGAATAGGTAAATTTTAAGAGTAGCCTGTATATTATAGTTAGTAATTAAACATCAAACATCACAAGATAAAGTCTAGATTTTCATTATTTGATTTTGCTAAGTTAGATTTATAATTTTTTGAGTTACCATATGGAAAATTTCTTAAGAATATATTTTTATTGCAGTCCGTTATAGTTTATTATGTAATTGTTCTTTCTTATGTCAACGAGTGTTTCCTTCTTTTGGCGATATCAATTGGTAAATTGAATCATGTGTCTTGATGAATAATGAATATGGCCAAGAAAAGTTAGTAACTTAAATCTTGCCTGCAGAGGTTTTTTTCCTCGTGAAAAATTAAAATCCATTGGATGCAAAAAGAAGAAGATAAATTTAAGCACATCCTATATATTATCTTTAGCAATTAAAGATGATATAATCACAATTATCCAATGTTTGTTTCATTAGATCAACGAAATATCACTTTCCATTACAATCTCATAAATTAAAGAAAAAGTCAAAATTTTTATTATGCAAATTGAGGGGACAAGTTTTTATTAGGAGAAATTGCTCAATCAGACCTAAACATTTCAATTTTATCAATTTAGTCCTAGATTTTTAAGTGAAATTTAAATGTTGTACTTTTGGCATATTTTCACCGGAAATCACTAACATGGTGGTGTATTCTAGCTGGTCGTGCTACATGGGAACACACATTAGCGAAAATTGATCAGAATCACTATATTGAAATTTTGCGCAAAGATTTAGGTCTAAATTGACAAAACTGAAAAAGTTGGGATTATATTGGTATCTGCACAATAGATTTAATAGTGATTGGATAATTTTCCCAGTTTGTCGAAGCATTATGTAATTACGTTGAAATTTTTAACCATACGAAAGGATATCAATAGATACAAATTCTCAGTCTTATATGAAGGTGATGTCTTCCTGGGGAGGAAACCCCTGAATCGCCCTCCAAATCTTAACCCCCTTTTTTTTTTTTTCTGCAGCCCTTCCAAACAGGGTAATTGAACTTCTCCCTCCACTTTTCTTTCACTCCTCATTCTTTACCCAAATTTTTGGCCTTCACAAACAGCGGCTAAATATAGGAGATTTTCCTAATTTGTACTTGCGATAAAAGGAAATAATAACTAGCATGTTTTTCCTCGTCAATGATCCTTTCTTAAACTTATTAATTGCATTTTTGCTATTCCCTTTGGAGGTAGTACTTTCTCCATTGGGTGTGCTTCTATGCTGCATTTTGCAGATTTTTCAGTGCCTAATATTACAATCACGGGGAAGGGATGGTTTTCCATTTTCTAACTCCTTATGATGCGCGTCATCAAAATTAAATTTAAATTAGGAAGCATCACAATTAATGTATGGATTTTCTATTTTTGGTCCTAAGGGTTGTCCCAATGGTGCCAAGGAAACGAAAAGAATAGAAGAAGCTTTGAGTCCTTCATGCATGCTTCACTTGGCTAGGGGGGATATAACTGAGTAGGTAGAGGTCCGCTCTTGTAATTAGATTGTTACCATTATGGATGGATGCCCAATTGTCTAGGCAATAATGATAGTATGTTGTATCAAGACCGGTGGCTCACTTTTTTCTAATGGGGAAGAGAACTGAAACATGCCATTGGAAAACTGTACAAAGATGAAAATGGGCTATCAAGAGTGTAGATGAGGTAGGATGGACAATTGATTAGATCTAGTATGGATCATACATGGATGATAGTTGGAGTCGGGCCCTCTTAGGGTTCCCTCATCTGGGATCCCTAAGGAAGATGATCAAGTTGGCTCTTATGAATAGCTTGATGCACCAATCTCCCTTCAATCCTTTGAGTGAAATACGGTGGAAAGATTATTTCTATTATACTTTTATTCCACTGATAAAACATGGCTATATGAGTTGATACCATCACTATCTAGAGCAAGATGCTAGGTATGAATCTATCTATATGCACAAATAGATGCATGATCCGTCTATGCCTTGTGAATATTAAAAAAAAAAAGACCCGCTGCATCATGTTCGAATAAAGTAAGAATAAAGTAAAATTTGGTGTAAATAAGTCATTTTGAATCAATAAATTCATTATAAATTTCCTCTATGATATAATGCTCTTTTTTAATATAATTGTTTTGACTGATAAAGGGATCAAATAATATAATTCTTTTGTTTTGTTGCTAGATTGAAGGATTAGAAGTATGGTTATTGGTTTCCAATTGGCTGTTTTCTTTGTCAGTGTCTAGTTGTTAATAAACTATGCAAGCTTCCTGTCCTTGGATTTGGTGGAATTGAATCAAGAGTGTCACTTACAATAGAATCGAGGATAAGTATTAGAAAGGAAACTGAATGGATCTTGCTTGACTTTCTTTGCCTAGGAACTTTGGGATGAATAGCCGTTCTTATAGTGATAGTAGTTGTGAAAGTCTCTAGTATGATTGAATCAATTCCCCCTCTTACTAAGACTATAAGAATCTTCTTGTGAATTATGGCCAATACCAGGTATATGAATAGTGATTCAAATCTGAAGGTTAATCATACTTTGACAACTTTACATAAGGTAGAGTTTGGTTTTTCGGAGGGTGAGAGTGGAAAAGTTGACAAATAAGTCACTTTTATTGCCACCCTATAGAACCTTACATGAGATTTTCACTTCATGCGACTTCTTGTTCAATTCTTTCAAAGTCATTAGGTTCTTTTCCTCGGTTCAAGAACCTTCTTCTCTCTTCCACCCTATTTCAAAGAGTAATGAGGACCAATTTTAGCTACATTTTCATGTTCCCATAGAATACTTTTTATTTTGGATTATTGTCAAAGGAGATTGATTTGGAAGGGTTTGGCAATACCACCCAATTCCCAACTGCAAACGAAAAGATAAACGAAATGGTCCTCTCGAACCTACACTAACTGAACCACGTCCTACCCTCCCTAGACCTGACGGTCGAGTACTCCATTTTTACAGGGCTTTGCAAGAATTTACTTGTGACAAGGCCTTTGGTCATATAATCGTGTGGCACCTCCGTTTTCTCGATAGTTCCCCACCGTCTTGATCGATGAGCTTGAACAGTTAGTGAATTTTTGAGATTCAGAAATCGTTGTTAAAAAATAAATGCTACTTAGACTCATGGAGTTTTTGACAGAACAAAAAAAAAGGTGATTCCATTATTAGTAGGAACAATAAGAGCGGCCAAGGTTATTACCCACACTGGGTATTCAATAAACAGAGATGACAACTTCTTCTCCTAAAGCAACAGCAGGAATACTCAAGTAGCGGCAACATTCATAGCAGATGACATAGTTTCATATTATTTCATAAGAACGATAGCATGAGGTTTTTGAATCCCACTAGCAGGAACTCGGCTCTTCCTTTTGGTATGTCGGCTTTTTCGATGAAGTTCTGCATAATTTTGTTAGTTTAAAAGTCAACCTAAACTTACTTTAAAGTAAATTCTTAGCTCAACCTAGATGTTCCTTCCTTGCCTCGAGCGGTAAGGAATTTCCCCAAGAATGGGTGGGATGAGACAGTTATTTATTAATTATTAATTTGGGCGTATTAGGAACAAATAAGTTTTTTGTATTAAATCTACATTATATCTTCAAGGAAATTGTGAGGATATTATCCACGACTTTATAAAATATGTATTGTAAAACAACACAAATTCTAGAAAGAACCAATGTATCAGATTCGACTTAGTATTTCTTTATTCATTCCCATCCAATCAAACAATGCCTTTTTTTTTGGAAGCCATAATTCCTACATTTTCAGAAATTTTAAGATAAAGAGAACCTCTTTGATCCAATGGATTCTAGTCAATTAAAGGATATCCTAATCAAGCTGGAGATCATTTTGATTTCATTAATGATGAGGATTCGGAATATCACACATTCATCAATCAAAGATATTCAATGACTAAAAAAATATCGATTCTTTGAGATCGTTCCTTTCTTTAAACAAAATGAATAGAGCTAGAATCAGACTGATTCTATAAATATCTTTTCTGAATACTTCCTGCTATTCATGGAATGTGAGAAGGAGATGAACAATCATCTGTTTTTGAAAAAAAATAAAGAATTTCTTGGGAATCCTACGAGTTAGTTGACAAGTGCCTACTACGAGGGATATCTACCACATGATCGAGTTGGAGCCTGTCATATACTAGAGAAAATCCTTCCATGCTGGAAAGAAGGCCTACTATATTGGGGGAAAATGTACAAAAATGATTTTGGTCATGTGAGGGTCAGATATGGATTGAGCAAGTCGTACGACCCATAATTATATGACCGGGGCCTATTCCAACCCACCCTATGAACAAGTCTAAACGTGCAAAGTATGTGACAATTTAAAAAGGGACTCCGATGAAAGTAGAAATTCTTCGCCATTGTCAGGCGAAGTAACCATGAATTAGACTATTAGTAAGTGCACTGGAAAGGGCCTAATGTAAATCAATTACTCATAAAATGAATATATTGATCAAACTAATCATATATTTTGACATAAGGCCTCTAATGGTGCGACTAGTACCGAGATGCACTGGAATTATATGTCATTCGTGTAACATGTTATACATTATAATGTTGTCGCTACTAATAGTTTGCGGTGTTCATTCTTTACTGTTTTGTTGTAAAAATTTCCTGGTCCTTCTTTCGTTGATGCAGGTGGTTGTTAAAACGTGGGAGGTTGGGAGGCTTTGTTTGGCTAGATGCAGTTGGACTGTAGAGAGGTGATACCTGAAGCTATAGATCAAGTTGACTCATTTCTTGTAAGATGTATTAGAATTAGGTGCACAAACACAACGAAAAAGAGAAGAAAGCGAGAAAGAGAAGTAGAGACATAAGATTTATTATAATTTACTCTTAAACTAAGATTACATTCATCATATGATTTCATTATAATTACCACCTTCCACTCTCCATTATATATCTCCCAGAGAAAGAGATTATATATATAGATGGCACAGGAAAACCTTAGGAACTGAGAAAACCCTAAGACAATCAGTAATTACTTATTAGCCCAAACCCAAACTATCAAAAAAATACAGACCCAAACTCTAAAGGTCCTCTCGCAGCCCAAGGGCGCTACCCTTGTGCCCCTATTGAGGTGGCCCCCTGGACCCCTGCCCGCTCACTGGGGAGTGAGACTATTGTGCCGTTCTGTTGATGAGAAGTATGAACCATATCCCCAACAAGAAGCTTTTTCGACCTTTTTTCTTTTGTGTAACTACATCCTCTCTAATTTGCTTGATTTGTGCGATTAGATTGTCGTGCAATGTATCATGTACGATTCTGTATAGTTCACCTGCTTGGCAAGACAGCAAATTGTTAAATAATCTCGATCGGCCCTTTGAGGATGGCCATGCAAGGGTGATAACTCCCAAGAATAACCCTCACCTAGATTTGCTGGGCGTGAGCGGGCTTGTCGACCCTTGACAACCCACTTTTTTTTTATTTTATCTTATTTGGGCTCTGAAGTGCATGACAATTTCCACTGTATGAAGTATATTTTATCATCAATGGGCAATTGGGGACCCGATTGCATATTTGACGCTAGTTTGGAATAAAAGGCTCTTTCACTATATTGATAGTTGCCCCAAAAAGTAAAAAATCTTTCACCAAAGATTGATCCCCAATTTTTTGTTGGATGGGTTCAATAGCGATTTTGGACAGAAATTGAATTTGCACGACAAAGAATATGAACAATAAATTCAAAAATGAAGCAGTATAGATGACAAAAATTAAAGAGACATTCGGAATTTGTTCTTGATGATCGTAGATACTATAATAATTACATTCCGCCATATATAATATTTCTAATTACAGCCGCTCAAGAACAGTTACTAACTTTTTGACTAAAAAAAAAAAGCAGTTACTAACTTATTATGCTAAGCACAAGTGTAACTACATTTCCGAGATTCTAAGCCTCCTATTTGCACATTGTCCTCGTCCACAACCGACTTTAACTCCCCAGGCCATTGTCACTCTACCATCAAGCGACAGCTTTGTACTCAATAGACATCGTAGTCTTTGTATTCTTATCTCTATACAACAGTTGGCTTTTAACTTTTTTTTGTCAGAATCATATTTTCCAAGGATTTGTTTTTTCATTTTGGCTTTATGCTTAATTTAATTTTTGCTTTACCTTCTATAGTTATTTACCTATTTTGGCCATTACCTGGTATTTGGTTGGCACAGCAAATTTACACCCCTACCATACCTTAAACGGTTCGCATGTTCCTTTTTATCTTCCCCAGGACAATGATTGAGTCAACCCGGTTAACCCAATAAAACATAGCATGTTTTGGAGAAATTGAATTTAAGCAATTCATTTAAACTGGTTACCCAAAACAGAAACAAATATCTGATTTCGCTCGCTAGATTGGGCTTATCATTAAAGGGATATAATAATATGAAACCTAATTACTTTCTCTGAAATTAAGGACGTTTTTGATTTTGTAGATTTTGTTGATACTATTGACTGAATCTAACCTCATTTGGACCTAATATGTAACACTAATGAGTCAATGACAAAGGGGTAGCTTCCATATTTTAGTCAGCAAGTGGAGATAAGAACCATTCTACTAATAGGTAAATCAAATTAAATTGCTTGCTTAATAGCACTGTGTCCCATGGATTACTTTCTTTTCTTGGATTAATAGAAATTTTGTCAGAACCAAGAAGGTAAATAAAATCTAAACCAAAAATGTGTGAATCTAGAAAGTTGTTGAATAGCAAGACCACCCCTTATAGAGGCAAGCCAGCACTATATAAGCTCGACTTCTGCCCGTACTTTGGACACACCCAACTCTTTCACTCAAAAGCTAATGTCTATGCTCTAGGATTACACTGGTCCGAAACATCAAACCGAGTTCTTCGTACTTCTTACTGGTTTGCCACTTTGCCCTCTTGTTCTTTTGTAGATTTTGAAGTGTTCATGAAGTTGGGTGTGAAGAATGATGAATATATTCTCCTGGTTCCCAAAATTTGTCAATCTTTGATAATATACTCATACAGATTAGTGCTCAACAATTTCATTTCTGTCATTTGACAAGCAAACTTTTACTGTGATTGAGCCCGAGAAAAATTATAGATGTCCTTGCTGATGTCCTCTTCCTCGACTGACGCTGTATTCTCCTGCAGATTCTGAAAGAAAATGGGTCAACCGGTGAATGCTGCTGCGCCATCCACCGCTGCTCCTGCAGGCGATGGCATGATGACTGATGACCAATGCTTCCTCCTGACCGTCGTTTTGGGAACATACTTTGGACCTCATCTCCAAGGGGAAGGCCGCCCCACAAGTTGGCAATGCAGAGAGCACATGAATCAAAGTGAAGATCCGAGGCCTATAATTCCTGAAGCTAGTCATGCATTCGGGTACCCCACTCATCAGGCTGGACAAACAAACTACATGAACAAGGGTTTGAACATCGGTTATGATTCTTAGAGGAACATGACTGTCGGAATTCCTTATTGCAGTTGGCTGCGTCCAAGATGATGGGGTTCCAAATGATGCATGTGCATTTGTTGGAATTGATTGCGCCAACGAAGGGAAAATCAATAATTGTCTATAATGCATTAATCGATTGCAATAAGGGGCTTTATTTGTTAGAATTTTCCGTTTGTGGATTCGCCTTAATTGTAATTGTAATCGACTGTAATACGGTATTAATTTACCGTATACGGTATTGGTTTAATAAATGATGAATTACATTTTTTCTTAACGGGCCAAAAATTGGGCCTGGAATGTGGATCGGATTTGGCCCGGCTCATGATGGGAGGGCCCGGCCGAAACCTCTATAAATAGAGGCATGGACTCCCTCCCTTAGGCTAAGGAAAAACACCATTCTTCCACGCCTTCCTCCATATGGTTTCCGAGAGTGAGAGAGACGGGAAGGAAGTCGAAGACAACCTCATATCGCTGGGTATACGGATAGCCATAAGGGGGAAGAGAATGTCTCGTGTAGCTGCTACTCAAGGCCGATCGTCGGAATCTCCACGCCAAATGTCGACGGACGCCAAATCAGGTATGCTGTCTCGAAACCTTGGTTATTCCGTTGCTAAAATCTGTCTACGGTGATATTGGGGGATCGTCGGAGTAGACGGACGGCCAACATTATTTCCTATTCTAAAAGAGGAAAGATAGCACATTGCAAATTCTCTCAATTGAAAGTACGTTGTTTAGAAAAAGCAAAGAAACGCTCTCAAAAAACTTTCAATGAAAACTCTTTCAAAGAACAAGATCATCGGATCCAATTTCTCATATGCTCTCCAGGGCTCTTCATATGTGGCTATCGAGGTATCTTCGTTAATCATGATATACTTGTCCAATCATTGATTCAAGATGATTCTTGGGCACATAATTCCGTGCTTTTTTTTCCCACTGCATATAACATGGAATTTGTTGTCGATCTATTGTAGATGTTGATCTAATGTTTCCACTACATGTTACATCTGGATTAGGGTTTATATGTTTAACCCATCATTGGTATTAGAGCAATGTCATTCTTGTTTCCTGATCATGTGTTGTTCTATAATGGCAATTAGTGCGACAACCCATTTTTCAAGTGTTTTGTTCTTTGGTAAGCATTATCTGTTCCGTAAAATGAAACTTGATTTTGAACACATCAATGGAATGGGCTCAGCGAGATGAGAATTTTGAGGGATCGACGGCCGTTGGAGGAGACTGGATGGCACTGCATGCATCGGTGAAGCCCGCCACGTGTGGGCCTCACGCGCCACGTGTGGGGCATGATCCATGTGAGGTGCACGTTCTGCGTGAGTGCCACTGACATCAATGGGTCAAGTTTCGATTCGCGACCCCATTTAGGATCCGATTAAAATTGCTTTTAAGTCCCTATATTTTCTAAAAATAGCAATTAGATCATTGTATTTTTTTGAAAATTGCAAATTGGTCCGTAAATTTTTCTAAAAATTGCAATTTTTTTGGGTAAGGTTCTAAAAATTGCAATTGGTCCCTTAACTTTCTAAAAATTGTAATTTGGTCCCTAATTTTTCTAGCAATTGCATTTTGATCCTGTTGTATTTCCAATATCTTGTAAATTCTTGCTGGTGTTGATAGTTGTATCATGGATTATGAGTAATTCTCTTCTGTTTCTATATTCGTTGCATAAACAATGGTATAATGGCGGCGCACTCCTATTGTTCCAAGAACAAAAGCTCAAAAGGAAAAAACTTAAGGAGTTACAACGTGAAATGAGAGCTATAACATGGGATGGATGCACCCCATTGGTTGACCATGTTGTCAGATCAAACGAGAAATTATAGGATGTTGTATGGGCAGGTGGTTGTAAGAAAGACAAAGAGTTTGAGAAAGTTGTTGCCTTCAACAATAGTCTACTTGAACGTGGAATGAACTTTCTTCGTGATCTTTGAGAGCGAAAAGCCCATCCGGACTATAATGTGCTCCCTGAAGGCTATATAAGAGAGGACATTAAGATTAAGACATCGAGGACGTTGACTTTTTCCATGAATACCACCCGGCGCATGAGTGCATCTTGGTGCAAGTCAAAGGGATTTGCCCGGGTTGAAGCCCTTGGGATTATATCAAACAGTGAGCTTCCAAAGCATTTTTACAAGACCTTGCCTGTTTATAAGAAAAACCTTAGTGATTGATGTGCATTTCTTTAGAATATGCTACCTACTTGGTATTCTTTCTATTTGAGGCTATTTCTCCCGCTTTGTTTTAATCTTAAGTTCTTGAACTTGTTTATGGATCATTTGATTGTGAATAATAAATGTCAACTTTTATTGATTATATTACTTTGACATCATTGTTCACTTTTATCCATGTATGTTTGAATGGGAGTTTGATAAGTTTATGTAACTTTAAAAGAAACTCGATTGATATAAATGACTAGGTTAATGGTAATTTCAAATTAGGTTCTTTGGATGATGATGGGAATTTAGTGAGCTTTTGAATCTTAAGGCCTTTTGTGAACTATTTGTTAACATAATTAGTTAGTATAAATCTTTTAATGCTTAACATTTGTCCATAAATGTTAGGCATTAAAAGATTAATGCAAATAGTGTCTAAAGAACTTTGTGTTCTTATAAAATGGCATTAGCAACAAAGAATATCATAGCTGAGTCGAACAAGGGAGAGAAACTTAATGGCGAAAATTATGAGATATGGAACATGAAAATCCAATATGTGCTAGACGAGCAAGAAGCACTAGAAAACCTAAACCAAGTTATGGATGAACATGAAGAGAACAACATTGCATAGCATCGGAGAGATAGAGATGCTTTTACTGCTTGGAAAAGAAAGAACTCTCTTGCTCGTATCACGTTGCTAAGCAATATTAGGTGGTTTGACAATGCCAAGGATATGTCGGATGCATTTAAGGCTAAGTTTGGTCAAACATCAGTGACTAAACTAAGACAGCTCATTACAAGGTTCGACACATATAAGATATATTGAGGGCTAAGTTTGGTCAAACATTGGTGACTAAACTAAGACATCTCACTATAAGGTTCAACTCATATAAGATACCTAATGGCCAAAATATGAAGTAACACATGAGGCGGATCTTGAATATGATAAATGAATTGTCTGATCTAGACACATATTAACTAACAAGCAGCAGGAGCAAGCGATGACATAAGCAAATCCATTTAACTCACAATGATAACATCAAAACCTTTGAGGATGCAATGCAATATCTTGAGCTAGAAGAGAACTGCATCCTAGTAGCTAAACCATGAGCAGATATTTATTATGCTGCTTCTAGCTCACATGAAGCTGTGGGCTCCTAGCGCAAGCATTTGGGTGGTTTTAAGAAGTGGAAGGGCAAAGGAACGGAGTCTTCAAGGAAGAAACCAAAAACCAACCAACCGAAGAAAGGAAAGCGTCCTTTCAAGAAGAACATTTCAAGAAAAACATTTCAAGAGTGAAGTGTGTTAATTGTGACAACAAGGGGCACTTTGCTCATGAATGCGCTAAGCTGAAGAAGGTAGAAACCCATAATACGCTTGTGACTATTTCTTATGTTTCTAGTTTGGTCCTTTTAAATGAATCTCATCCTTTTTGAACTGTAAACTCAAGCGCCACATATCATATAGCAAAGAATCAAGGAGCCTTTGTAAAATTACGACAAGTTTCAAATGAAACAAAATGGATATATGTGGGAAACCACCCCAAAGCAAAGGTTAAAGGCATTGGCACTAGTCAATTGAGTTCGCGGTTGTCATACCTTATTCCTGCATGATGTGTTGTGTGCTCCAAAAATTCATCGGAATTTGGTTTTAGTGTTGGTGTTGGTTAAGCATGATTTTAGTTTGAATTTCCACAAAAATAGGGTTGATTTATTTTTGGGAACAAATCTATATGGTTCTAGTTATTTTCTGGATGGTTTTATCATTTTGGATGTTAATGACGATGGTGTTAATATCAATTATTCCCTATTTACATCTTATGATTCTAATGATAATGATATGAATATGTGACATGCTAGACTCGGTCATATTAGCTAACAACGAATTAATAAATTAGCAAAGAAGGGCATGTTAGGCAATAATGAAAAAGTCAATTTGCCTATTTGTGAGCGTTGCCTAGCGGTAAAAGCGAACTAAAAACCATTTGAAAAAGGGACTAGAGCCGAGTTTCTATTGTGGTTAATCCATTATAACATCCATGGTCCAGTGAATGCGAGAGCGAGACATGGGGCTATATACTTCATCACATGTATATACAATTACACTCAATTCAGTCATGTCGATTTGATTTCTCATAAATTAGAGTCATTACATTGCTTTAAGAAAGAGGAGAAGGTGGTAACTTTCTTGGTGTTTCGAATTACGCATTTAGTGAGGAGGACGAGGAATATGTGGAGAGAGAGACACACACATAGTTACCCTCATTGGATTCAAATGCAAAATCCGAGACCAACCCAAGTCGTCATAAACCAACGGAGAAATGAACGAATCCATTTCCGAAATTCACCTAGATTGTTTCTCCTATCATGTCTCCACCATTATAGAGTATAAGTTAGTTGAAAGAGCCACAAAAAATTATTAGGTAAGTCAAGAAAAAATGTAGCGATTCTCGTCACCGTATAGTCAAAACCGGTTTTCTTCTAGCCATGCTATTGGAGATAGGGTTTGATTCTCTATATTAGATTGATTGTGTAAATTGTGGATTGATTCTCTGTATTAGATTGTTTGTGTAAGTCATGGATTGATTGATTCCATGACATTGGAAATTGTTTTCTACTTTGTATTTCCTTATACTATATATCCTAGTGTACATTAAGAAAGGACAAGAAATACAATTTCTTATTTCCAATTTCTTCTTTTTCATTTCATGTCATGGTATTAGAGTCTTCGTTCCTTGGCCTTACTTTCGTGAAATTTCCTAATTGCCTCTAATCAGTTTTTTGTCCAAGTTATTGCAAGAAAACAATAACTCGCAAAATAAGGTTAGCGCTCTGGGTAGGAATCTATAGGCTATTTTTTTCTACTGATACAATGCCGAAAAATGAAATTTCAACCTTGAGAGAAAGCCATGATCTAGACGCACCTATCTTAGAAGAAGTCTCCGACTCACCTCAAAATGAAGCTTCAAATCAAATTGATCCAGATCAAAGAGAGCAAGTTTCAGCCCAACAGTTATCTCAAGGGCAATTTAACTCGACTATAATGGCCACCATTCCATTGGTTTCTTGTTTAGGGCCAACCTTGGACTCAGTAAAGCACCCTCATAGAAGATACGATTGCTGCTTTTGGAGCCCAGTTCAATGGAGGTGAGCCTTACATATTCGGGACTAACCCGAACGGTGGATCAGGCTTCTCTTTTCTGGGTCAGAGACCCACCCAAATCAGTTTCAACAAGTTTAGGGATGAATCCGTACCTATTCATCCAACCTGGATATCTACCATTTCCCATTCCCACCATTGGCAACTACCCAAAGCTCAGGGATCCGCTCTACACATCAACGGTTGATGGGTCGAAATTGTGACTCATCAACCAGTAACTTGTTGGGCCAGACAATTACTCGACCTGTTTTAAGGATTTTCGATGAGCACTTGTGATGAAAGATAAGGACGATTTCCTTGATAGAACCATCCCCTTTCCCACCAATGATCGACTCCAATGACATTAGTGCAAATGCAACCAACTCGTATGCACATGGATTGGAAACTGTGTCACTCCCGAGGTTGCGGTGGGACTCCCACTAGCTGAGGACTAAAAAATGATGTGGGAAAATATCCAGGAAATGTACCACAAATTGGCTCGAGTGAATTTTTTTTTCCGCTCACCCAGGCCTTGTCGGGATTGAAGCAAGGAAACCTCTCAGTAAACGCTTGCTTCAATCGACTCATGGCTTTGTGGAACAAGCTTGAGGTGGCCAAGGAAAAACTTGAAGGGCCTGAAACCACCTTGAAGTAGTATCAGGCTACCGAGGAACGAGAGAAGGTGATACGATTCTTATTAATCTTGAATGATAGTTACTTAACTTTTTGATCGCAGATCCTCGCCATGGAGCCCATTTTGCCACTTGGCTAAATATACTAATTTGCTGTCCAAGAGGAAAATTAACGCCTTGCAACCACCGAGTGCATCCGAGTGGGTGAAAGTGTGACACTTGCGGCTCTGGCAAACCTGTCGTAGCGAACTCCCACAAGCACGAATACCCATTGTGCGGCATTAGGCTTTTGATGGGAAGAAGGAGAAGACCTTGTGAAGTCTCATGTGGATGGCTCAAATCAAAAGTCACCGTCTGATGGCCATGTCCACTTATGTGCTTGAACCCAACCGACCACATCAAACCATGTCAGCGCTAGCCTTTAAATCATCTAGTGGCTCACAGGGTGATATGCCATCACAAAAACGGAGTGGGCAACATTTGAAAGGAAAAGGTAAATTCCATGAATATTGCAAATGTCCACACCATACTATTAATACATGCTAGAAATTACATGGAAAACCTAGTGGTAAAGGCAAGGGGGGGGGGGGAGATCTACTTATCAAGTCTCGACTCAAGGGACTGAAAGGGCAAATCAGACAAGTACTCATGATCAGTACCTGAACATTATGAAGGCCCTAAATCAATCAAGCATTTTTAACAAGAATGCAAGCTTCTCAAGTACTTATTTTTGGGCGGCAAACTCCATTCCATTTGATGCATGGATAATCGATTTAGGGCCAGTGACTACATAATCTTCAATGAGCAAATTTTTTCCCATGTTCACAAAAAATCCCTTTCTTCTGTGTTGGTATATCTTTCAAATGGGAACATCACTTATGTTACTGAAATCAACACGGTTTATCTTAGTCCCACTATTATCCCTAAAAATGTCGTATATATTCCCGAATTCGATCTTTTTTCCATTTCCAACATTTATGAGGACAATTCTTGTCGTGTCATCTTCAATTCCTAAAATTGCTTCTTTTAGTACCTTTCAACTAGCAAACTGATAGGCTTGGGTAACGTCGCACAAGGATTGTATTTTTGAAACTTTTTTCCAAAAAATATTTGATTTATCTTGCACTTCCTTGAATAAAGGAATTTCATGTAATGCCACTACCAATAATAAAACTTTTCTTTCCCATTAGCATTGAGTAAAGGAATTTCTTTATTGCAGAAATGGTGAAATTGAGGAGGATTTGTCATGGATGGACTGAAAAAAGATGGAATCGAAGCTAGTAAAGTCAATGGCTGACGTAGACAAGGAACAAAGAGCCTGTATAATTCTACGAGAAGTAGAGGAAGTTAAGGCTTTTGGTAGGGTCCAGATTGCATGTTTGATCAGCCAAAGCTAAGGTCTTTAAAGAGATGAAGTTTTAGGGACCGAAAAAGCTTCCCGTTTTGCGACGGTTTCAGCATCTTAACCACCCAATGGAACCGCCCGATCCAATGGAACCACAATCCTATGTTGCTGGTCCAATGGAACCGCCCGAAAACCGGACTGGACTGACGGTTCGGTTCCCAGTTTCGGTAAATTGAGAACCGGGACCACCGGTTCGGTTCTCGGGTCTTGAGGGGAACCGGACTGGACTGGGAACCGATCACCCCTACGAGCTACTAATGCTTTTTTCATTCATTTATGTTGATATTTGGGGTTCCTATCATACTCCACATCATGATGGAGTTTGATTTTTTTTCCTAACTATCGTGGATGATCATACCCATGCCACATGGGTTTTTCTCATGCAATCCAAGAGTCAAACTTTTTCTCATTTGTCAAATTTTTTCTCCCTAATAAAAAATCAATTTGAAAAATCTATTTAGTGAAGTCGTATGGATAATGGGCATGAATTTTTCACTACTGAATGTGTCATTTTCTCTCATGGTATTCTCCTTGAAAGCTCTTGCACCTACACTCCCCAACAAAATGAAATTGTCAAGCGCAAATATCATCATCTTTTAGAAGTAGCCTGAGCTCTTAAGTACCAAGCCTCTATTCCTAAAACTTTTTGGGGGAGATTGTGTGGTCACGGCTACCTATCTAGTCAATCGCATGCCAACTCTAGTCCTTAAAGGTCGAACTCCTTTTCAGATGCTTTTTGGGAAACGCTTAGAGATTGATCACTTAAGGGTTTTTGGCTGTTTATGCTATGTAACAGTTGTGGGCCATTAGGAAAAGATGGGTCCTCGTGCTATTCGCTGCATTTTCATGGGATATCCCCCTCTACAAAAAGGTTAGCATATTCTAGAGAAATCTATGGGTCATTTCTTGGTCAGCCATGATGTTGTTTTCAATGAAGATATATTTCCTTTTCAAGAAATGACATCTTCGTCTCAATAATCTATCTCAACATCAGATCATTCTCAGTTTTTATCTGCAGAGGATTTATCTTTGACTCTCCACGATATGTTCTTATCACTTCGGATTCGATGTCTCCTGTGTCAGTCATGCATAATTCAAGCCCGTTATCAACTTTGGACTGCATAATTGAGCACTCGAGAATGCCAACCATGGAGAACTCTTCTCTTGCTTCATCAATAGCCTCTCCTCAACCAATTTTTGACGAGTCCTCTTCGCCTGATCATGAACAGACTCCCATTGAACAACCTTAATGCTTTGATTGCCAGATTCATCCCCCTACATAGACTAAAGATTATATATTTCCTACTTTGGATTCTCCAGGTACTCATTATCCTATTTCTTCTTATGTCTCATTAAGTCAACTATCACCAAAGCACATGTGTTGTATTAGTCGCATATTCAAGGAACAGGAACCTTCTTCTTATGATGAAGCATCTCATGATCCACGTTGGCAAAAAGCTATGGAGGTTGAATTACATGCCCTTATAGAGAATCAAACTTGGGATGTTGTATCATTACCTCCACATCAAAAATCAATTGTTGCAAGTGGGTGTACAAGATCAAGTACAGGGCAAATGGTTTTGTTGAGCGCTACAAGGCTCGACTAGTAGCTAAGGGCTTCACACAACGAGAAGGTTTTGATTACCATGAGACTTTCGCTTCAGTTGCAAAGGAGGTAACTGTTTGTTCCTTCCTAGCCATTGTTACCTTCTGCAATTGGCCACTTCACTAGATGGATGTCCATAATGCTTTTCTTCATGGCGACTTAGATAAAGAAATATACATGGATGTTCCACAGTTTTTACATATGCATGGGGAGTCTCGAGTATGTCGTCTCCATAAATCTCTGTGTGGACTTAAATGGGCTTCATGACAATGGTATGCCAAGTTTACCACTGCACTTACAGATGCAGGCTTCAACATTCCAAATGTGACTATGCCCTATTTACATCAATAGAAGGTACATCATCAATCTATTTATTGATATATGTTGATGATATACTTATTATGGGAAATGATGAATTTACTATCATAAAGTTTAAAGCATATTTGCACTATAGTTTCCTCATTAATTTGGGACCTCCCAAGTATTTACTTGGCATTGAGATTGCTTAGTCAGATAAGGGAATCTGCCTTAGCCAAAGCAAATTTATATTGGAAATCATATCAAAGTCAGGGTTGTTAGGATGTAAGCTAGCTGTTATTCCAATTGAGCAAAATGCCAAGCTAACAATCCTTAAATATGACATGGGATCTTCATCATCATCATCTAATAAAGACCCGCTACTTAAAGATCCATCAAGCTATTAGCGACTCATTGGAAAACTGATTTATCTTACCATGACTAGACCCGATATATGCTATGCAGTGTAGGTTCTTTGTAAATTTATTCCCAATTCGAAATAGTCCCATATGAATGCATCACTGAAAGTTGTCAAATATTTGAAGGGATGCCCGAGACTTGGAATACTTTTATCTCATGACCACAGCATAAAAATGACAGTTTATTGTAACACGAACTATGCTACTTGTCCAATGACCCAAAGATCTATTACTAGTTTTGCATGAATTGGGGAAGTCATTGGTTTCATGGAAAACAAAGAAACAACCAACTTTTTGCTTGTCATTAGTGGAATCCGAATATCGAGCCATGGCAAAGATTGTTTATGAAATAGTATGGATATGAGGTTTGCTTTTAGACCTTGGCGTAAGAGTCGATAGGTCAACCATATTTTTTTGTAACAATGATGCTGCACTCAACAAAATATATGGAAATAGACTGTCATTTCACTCAAGATAAAATTCACAAAGGAATAGTCACAATGAGAGGAATTGGAACCGCTGAACATTCTACGGACATTTTCACCAAACCACTATGTCAAAGACAACACGCATATTTGCTAAGCAAGTTAGGCATCTTTGACATATACAAGCCGCTAGCTTGAGGGGGAGTGTTGGAAATAGGGTTTGATTCTCTCTATTAGATTGATTGTGTAAATCATGGATTGATTCTCCCTATTAGATGGATTGTGTAAATCGTGGATTGATTGATTCAATCAATCCATGATATTGGAAATTAAGTGTGCTGAATAGAAAAAAAACTTGTTTCCTACTTTGTATTTCCTTATACTATATAAACCCTTGTGTACATGTAAGAAAGGACAAGAAATACAATTTCCTATTTCCAATTTCTTCTTTTTAATTTCGTGTCACATGCATTGAGAAAAGGACAGCATCTTATTTGAGTTCGCAGCGAACAAGCACACAAGGAAGGCAAATGTGATGCAAGCTTAACCTGACAACAAGGAGGAAGAAGAAGAAGAAGAAGGAGAAGGAAGTGAGGGGAATGGAGAGGGAGAGCTTCGTCCCCGAGAGCGCTGACTGATGATGTGTCTATTAAACATCTATTTCGATTATATTTGATATTTTTGGGCAGATATTTGAATAAATATAGTGAAATTTATTTGATTTTATGCATTGTGATTAGGTGATAGTGAATGATGCAATCGTGAAGATTTTGGATGCAAAACTGGTGCAGAATTTGGAGATATGATTTGGCCACTAATTTCCATATTATTCAGATTTGATTTTGGAGGATCTTTATACTTAATTCGAACTCTTAATTAGGGATATTGCGGAGAAGTTTTTATTTTCTTTTTCTCTCTTTCCATGTTGGAGAGAATTTTTTTTAGACTTCTTCTTATAGTTTAAGGGGCTGAACGTAAGAAGGAGGACAGATCTGACGTCAAGAAATTGCGAAGCATATTAATTTTTTCTCTTTTGCGCACTTTGAAGCCATGCGTGGCTAACTTCTCTTTAATCTAGCAAAGGTTTATCAAGGTTCAAGTTCCTTCAAGTTGTGAGATCTAAACTTAACTCTCCTTCTTAATTTCTGCAATATTTGTGTATTCTTTGTTTTATTGTTTATTATTGCTTTGTTGGTTGTTACAATAAGAGCTCGTTGTACAATTGATAGGGTGATGATTTGCCAATTAAAACATCCAAATCCGTAATTGTTTAGGTGTTTTAATAATAGTGGCAGATAATATAACTTGATTAAAACCAGATTTTCAGGTTATATTATGAGAATATATGGTCTAGCTTGAATAAGTTATGTGTATGATTTATTGGCTAGGGTTGGGTTTTTCTCGTTTACATGCTATTAGCGAATTGAATCCTTGGTGCGTGTCGGGGTTATTCGTTAATAAGAGATTAATCATAGGCGCGTGTCTGGTTAATCTAATATTAAGGAAAGATTAGGTTGTTAGAAGCGTTTCAACAACCGTAACCAGTCTATTGTAGTATTTGAGATTATTCCTTTGATTCAATGATTAACTTTCGAACTTGAATGAGATTACCTTTGCTAGACGTTGCATAATCTGATTTATTATTATTATTATTTTTGTTTGCTTATTTTATTTTAGTTACGTTTTGCATAAACCTTCCCCCTTTAAATTTCATTATTATTGTTTACTTGGTTTTCAAAGGATTAGCAATTTGTCAGTCTCTGTGGATTCGACTTTACTCACCCTAAGTACAATTTATTTGCAATATAAAGAGTAGGAATTATTTTTGGTGGATTCGACACCCATCAACTTTGGCACCGTTGCCGGGAACTGATTTTAATTGATTTTATTCTTTGATGACCAGGTCTAATCGTACAAGTGAATTTCAGTACGATACCGAGATAGAGAAGACAGCTAAGAGGTTGAGAAAAGAAGCAAAATTAAGAAAACAAGCGTCTTCATCTACTATTTCAGCACCCAAAGACGAAGCATCTCTTGAACCACTTTATTCTTCCAGCGAATCTGATCAAGAAGAAAAGATGGCCGGAGAAAATAGGACTTTGAGAGAATTAGCAGCCCCTCCAGTCAATCAACAGCCTTTGTGCATCACTTACCCAAATTTAGAGGCTCCATTTGAGTTGAAATCAGGTTTAATCCACTTACTACCTACTTTTCGTGGATTAGAGAATGAAGATCCTTATAAACATCTCAAGGAATTTCATGTAGTTTGTTCCACCATGAAACCACAAGGAGTAACGGAAGAACAAATTAAGCTAAGGGCCTTTCCGTTTTCTCTAGCTGATGTGGCCAAGGAATGGCTATTTTATCTACCTCCTGGGACTATTACTTCGTGGACAGACATGATAAATAATTTTCTTGACAAGTTCTTTCCTGCCTCCCGAGCCGCTGGAATTAGAAGAGACATTTGTGGGATTAAGCAACGGGATACGGAGACTCTCCATAAATATTGGGAGAGGTTTAAAAGATTGTGTGCAAGCTGTCCTCAACATGGAATTCCAAATCAAGCCCTTATTCAATATTTTTATGAAGGATTATTACTCATGGAGATGAGGATGATAGATGCCGCAAGTAGAGGAGCTATTGTCAACAAGACACCCCAAGCTGCCCGTGATTTAATTTCTACGATGGCTGCAAATTCCTAGCAATTTAGGTCTCGCCAAGAACCCCCAAGAAGGGTTAATGAGTTAAGTACATCTTCTCTTGAGAGCAAAATTAATCAACTAACCTCTTTGGTTCAGAATTTGATTGTAGGGAATGCACAACAAGCCAAGGTGTGCGGGGTTTGTGCTTACATCGATCATCCTACAGATATGCGCCCCACTTTGCAAGATGATACCCCCAGTCAAGCAAATGCCATTGAAAATTTTCCTTGTCCACAAAGGAAGTATGATCCATACTCAACTACATACAATCTAGGATGGAGAGATCACCCTATCTTTAGTTATGGATCAAGAGCGCAAAATTTTCAACAATTTCAGCAAAGACCATCAGGCCCACCGCAGCAAAAATCTTCAGAACCAGGTATGTCTCTTGAAGACATAGTTAAGTCTTTTGTAACTAACACTCAGTAATTTCAACAAGAGACAAAGGCGAGCATACAAAATTTGGAGAATCAAGTTAGCCAATTAGCAACATCTCTAAACAAGCTGGAGTCTCAAGGAAAATTGCCTTCCCAAACAGTAGTGAACCCAAAAGAGAATGCAAGCGCAATTATCTTGAGAAGTGGAAAAGAGTTGGAACCTATTGCTGAAAAAAGACGTAAGCATGGCTTGGCATCAAAAGCAGAAACAGAGGTGGTAGTAAAGGAACAGACAGAGCAGTCTGAGAAGTCTGTACCTGAGGAGCCCAAAATATTGGAGACCAAGCCTTCTTTTCCAGAAAGATTAGCCAAATCAAAAAAGGAAAAGGAAGAGAAAGAAATTCTTGAAACATTCCGAAAGGTAGAGGTAAATATACCATTGCTTGATGCAATTAAGCAAATACCCAGGTATGCAAAATTTCTTAAAGAGTTGTGCACTAATAAGAAAAAGTTGATCGGGTATGAAAAGGTAAGTGTGGGAGAAAATGTGTCTGCTGTTCTTCAAAAAACATTACCCCCCAAATGCAAAGATCAAGGTATGTTTGCTATATCTTGCACAATTGGGAATGTAGAAATAAAAAGGGCTATGTGTGACTTAGGAGCTTCAATTAATGTGATGCCATGGTTCATTTATTCTTCTTTAAATGCTGGTCCATTAAAGGAAACTGGGGTAGTAATTCAACTTGCTAATAGATCAATTGTTTACCCCAAAGGTGTGTTAGAGGATGTGCTAGTTCAGGTTAATAGTCTGATTTTTCCTACAGATTTCTTTGTTTTAGATATGGAGGATGATAAATCATCAAACTCATCTGATATTCTGCTAGAAAGACCTTTCCTTAGTACTACTAGAGCAAAGATCGATGTGCATGATGGTACATTAACTATGGAATTTGATGGTGAGGTGATTAAATTTAATGTTTATGATGCCATGAAATATCCTAATGATATATCTTGTGTTTTCATCATTGACATTATCGAACCATTAACCCAAAATACATTTGGGTTAAGTGAGGATGACAAGTTGATGATTGCGCTTTGCAAAAGCATAAGTTTGGACAGCGTTGGTAAGGTTGAAAGAAAGTTTTTAATTGATGATGAATTGCAAGAAGTGGTGTATGAATTAGAGGCACTTAAGCCTAAAGTAAGTTCTAGTTCTTCCGTAGACTTGCCCACATCTCACACCACTCTTTTACCTTCTATTTTACAGCCTCCTAAATTGGAATTAAAGCCTCTAACCAGCCATTTGAAGTATGCATTTTTAGGTGAAGGAGATACCCTCCCAGTGATCATCTCAAATAAACTTAGCAAGGAAGAAGAGAAAGAGTTGATTGAAGTGCTAAAAGAACATAAAGGGGCTGTAGGATGAACAATTGCAGATATCAAAGGAATAAGCCCATCAACATGCATGCATAGAATCCTTTTGGAAGAAGATAACAAGCCTAGTAGGGAGGCTCAAAGGCGTTTGAATCCGCCTATGATGGAAGTTGTAAAGAAAGAAATTGTGAAATTGTTAGATGCTGGTATGATTTATCCAATTTAAGATAGCAAATGGGTAAGCCCGATTCAGGTAGTACCCAAGAAAACAAGTATAACAGTGATTGAGAATACAGATGGTGAGTTGGTGCCCACCCGAGTTCAAAACGGATGGCGGGTTTGTATAGATTACAGAAAATTAAATGCATCAACTAGAAAAGATCACTTTACTCTTCCATTTATTAATCAGATGCTTGAACGGTTGGATGGTAGAACTCATTATTGTTGTCTTGATGGATATACAGGTTTCTACCAAATTCCGGCTGTACCTGAAGATCAAGAAAAGACAATATTTACCTGCCCGTTTGGAACTTTTGCTTATCGAAGGATGCCATTTGGACTTTGTAATGCCCCAGCCACTTTCCAAAGGTGTATGGTTAGCATATTTTCTGATTATATTGAAAATATCATAGAAGTGTTTATGGATGATTTCACTGTCTATGGTAATTCTTTTGATGAGTGCCTGGCTAATCTTACAAAAATCCTAAAAAGGTGTTTGGAGTCCAATCTTGTGCTGAATTATGAAAAATGTCACTTTATGGTCGATCAAGGGTTAATTTTGGGACATATCGTGTTTGCTAAAGGAATTGAAGTCGATAAAGCTAAAATAGATGTTATTAAATCCTTACCTTACCCCGCGAGTATTCGGGAGGTGCGTTCTTTTCTTGGACATGCAGGTTTTTATAGGCGCTTCATCAAAGATTTTTCCAAGATCACTCAACCTTTATGCCAATTGTTGCAACCTTTGAGTTTAATGAAGAGCGTAAGATAGCTTTTGATGCTCTTAAAGAAATGTTGGTTTCTGCACCAATTATCCAACCGCCGAACTGGAATTATCCTTTTGAAATCATGTGTGACGCGAGCAACAAAGCCGTGGGCGCGGTTCTGGGACAGGGAATTGATAAGAATCCACATGTCATATACTATGCCTTAAGGATGCTGGATAGTGCTCAGTGCAATTACTCCACGACGGAAAAAGAAATTTTAGCTATTGTATTTGCTTTAAAAAAATTCCGTTCTTATTTATTGGGTACTAAAGTGATTATTTATTCCGATCATGCAGCGTTGAAATTCTTACTCAAGAAGAAGGAGGCAAAATCGAGGCTGATCAAATAGATTCTTTTGTTACAAGAATTCGATTTGGAGATAAAAGATAAAAAGGGGTCCGAAAATTTGGTTGCTGACCATCTTAGTCGACTATCTATTGTTGAAGAAGCATAACCTTTGCAAGATGATTTTCCTGATGAGTACTTATTTTCCATGCAAAGTACAACTCCCTGGTATGCTGCTATTGTAAATTACCTGGTTATTGGTACCTTTCCTAATGAGTTAACTAGGTTTGAAAAAGATAAAATCAAGAGAGATGCTAAGTATTATGTATGGGATGATCCTTATTTATGGAAACATTGTTCTAACCAAGTTATTAGGCGATGTGTTTTTGAGGTAGATGTTGAGTCAATTCTGAAATTTTGTCATTCTTATGCTTGTGGAGGTCATTTTGGACCCAAGAGGACAGCACACAAAGTATTAGAGTGTGGACTATATTGGCCTTCTTTATTTCGTGATGCTTATATGTTCTGTAAGTCCTGTGCTAATTGTCAAAGAATTGGTAATTTAGAACATAGAGATCAAATGCCACTCACTACTATACTTGTTTGTGAAATATTTGATGTATGGTTATTGATTTTATGGGTCCTTTTCCACCTTCATTTGGTCATACTTATATTCTGCTTGCCGTAGATTATGTTTCTAAATGGGTGGAAGCCAAGGCTACACGAACTGACAATACTAAGACTGTTGCAGATTTTGTCAAAACTCACATCTTTGCTAGGTTCGGAACGCCAAGGGCAATTATCAATGATAGAGGGACTCATTTTTGCAATCACATCATGGAAACGCTCTTCACCAAATATGCCGTAACTCATCGCACCTCCACTGCCTACCATCCACAGACGAGTGGACAAGCCAAAGTGTCAAACAGAGAAATTAAGTCCATACTTGAAAAGACAGTGAATCCGAATAGAAAAGACTGGAGTTTACGGTTGGATGACGCATTCTGGGCTTATCGTACAGCCTACAAGACCCCTATAGGCATGTCTCCATATCGTCTTGTTTTTGGTAAGCCTTGTCACCTCCCTGTGGAGTTAGAGCACCGCGTTTATTGGGCTATCAAGCAATGCAACATGAAGATGGATGAAGCTGGTGAAAATAGGAAATTACAATTTCATGAGCTGGAGGAGCTTAGAATTGATGCATATGAGAGCTCTAGAATTTACAAGGAAAAGACAAAGAATTTTCATGACCAAATGATTTTTAGGAAACAATTTTCAATTGGGCAAAAAGTTCTACTTTATCATTCTCATTTAAAATTATTTCCTGGAAAATTAAGGTCCAAGTGGATTGGTCCTTTTATTGTTACTAATGTCTTTTCTCATGGTGCAGTAGAGATACAGAGCCTAGAGACAAACAAAGTTTTTAAAGTAAATGGACATCGTCTCAAGCCATTTTATGAAGGATTTCAGGCTCATGGAAAAGAGGAAATATCCTTAGATAGGGTTAATGAGAGAAAATAAAAATGCAGGTCATCTAGCCTAGGACGTTAAACAAGGGCGCTTTTGGGAGGCAACCCAAGATTAAGGCGTGCCCACGCCTTATTTTTAGTTCATTCTCAATTCATTTTTTTTTACTGTTGTCTTCTCTAGTAATTTACCTTAATTTTCTGCTCTTATTTTCTGGTCAGGATCCGCACATCTGTTGATTTTTTTTTAGAAGTTATGGTGGACAGCTCATACATGTCTACTCATACCTTGTCCGATTTTTCCACAGGAACAGCACACTACTAGAGCTCCCGACACGAGCATGGCTTCTCTGCCCACTTCAGCTATCCATCTTAGATTACTATGATTCCATCTCCTCCATCATTCAGGGAAGTTAGAATCCTCTTTCTTTTTCATTTGTGCTTTTCTTTTTCCTATACATTGAGGACAATGTGTCTATTAAGTGTGGGGGAGGTTTGATGAAGAAAATGAATTATCTTGATTATTCTTTTTATAAAATATTTGGGTTTTGATGCTGGATTTGATATGGTTGTTGCTTGAGGAGAATTCTTTCTGATATCGTAATATTTTGGAAGATCCTTTATTTTGACTGATTCTTTTTGCGGAAAAATTTACTTAGCAAATTTTCTCGTCTTGAATTGATAAAATGTGCTAGATTATGTAATAAACTTAATATAACCATATTTGTTCTTAATTTTTCGTGAAATAAATGGTTGATTTTGGTTGTTCCACTTGTCATAAAATATGAGGCTTGAATTTATGAAGTGAAATATGCTCAACTGGCTTGATTTAAATCTATGTCATATGCATATGGAATTTCCACTAAACTTGTCTAGTCACATAATTTTTCATATGTGAATGTGTGATGAAAATGAGGTTGCTGCAAAAGTAAAAAAAAAAGGTTTGATTATATTTGCTTTGCTGTTCTACTCTAGTTAAGTAACCGGGGGTCTTCATGTAACCCATGTTGACACTCAGGCAAAAAAGAAACTAGTAGAATATGAGCAGTGCTAGTAGCCATTTAGGGTTGTGATGGGTTGAGTAACCGGGGGTAACCACAAAAACTTGTCTACTTTCGCGTCAAAAGGTCTATGACGCCCTAGACAAGCTTAAAAGTGTGGCAATAATTCAAAAGCACCTCAAATTCTTGTTTATTGTGAGATTTGTGACTTGACAAGTTAAGGGATGATTCTTTATGCATTGACTTAACTTATGTAGAACTTATTTGTGTGAATCTTAAATAAAAAAAGATCGAGCCTTGTGTTTTATGATGATAAGAATTATTAAAATCAGTTATTTATTACTTGAGAAATTGAGACTTGTTGGTTATATTGAGTTTATTATGTCTTTTAGTATGTTGAATCATGAATGGATGATGAATTTGTGTGAGTTACGGCCGAATGCTGTTAGTTGACAGATTAGGGTTATGCTTGAGGACAAGCATTGGATAAGTATGGGGGAGTTTGATGATGTGTGTATTAAACATCTATTTCGATTATATTTGATATTTTTGGGCAGATATTTGAATAAATATTGTGGAATTTATTTGATTTTATGCATTGTGATTAGGTGATGATGAATGATGCAATCGTGAAGATTTTGGATGCAAAGCTGGTGCAGAATTTGGAGATATGATTTGGCCACTAATTTCCATATTATTCAGATTTGATTTTGGAGGATCTTTGTACTTAATTAGAACTCTTAATTATGGATATTGTGGAGAAGTTTTTATTTTCTTTTTCTCTCTTTCCATGTTGGAGAGAATTTTTTTTAGACTTCTTCTTATAGTTTAAGGGGCTGAATGTAAGAAGGAGGACAGATTTGACGTCAAGAAATTGCGAAGCATATTAATTTTTTCTCTTTTGCGCACTTTGAAGCCATGCGTGGCTAACTTCTCTTTAATCTAGCAAAGGTTTATCAAGGTTCAAGTTCCTTCAAGTTGTGAGATCTAAACTTAACTCTCCTTCTTAATTTCTGCAATATTTGTGTATTCTTTGTTTTATTGTTTATTATTGCTTTGTTGGTTGTTACAATAAGAGCTCGTTGTGCAATTGATAGGGTGATGATTTGCCAATTAAAACATCCAAATCCGTAATTGTTTAGGTGTTTTAATAATAGTGGCAGATAATATAACTTGATTAAAACCAGATTTTCAGGTTATATTATGAGAATATATGGTCTAGCTTGAATAAGTTATGTGTATGATTTATTGGCTAGGGTTGGGTTTTTCTCGTTTACATGCTATTAGCGAATTGAATCCTTGGTGCGTGTCGGGGTTATTCGTTAATAAGGGATTAATCATAGGCGCGTGTCTGGTTAATCTAATATTAAGGAAAGATTAGGTTGTTAGAAGCGTTTCAACAACCGTAACCAGTCTATTGTAGTATTTGAGATTATTCCTTTGATTCAATGATTAACTTTTGAACTTGAATGAGATTACCTTTGCTAGACGTTGCATAATCTGATTTATTATTATTATTTTTGTTTGCTTATTTTATTTTAGTTACGTTTTGCATAAACCTTCCCCCTTTAAATTTCATTATTATTGTTTACTTGGTTTTCAAAGGATTAGCAATTTGTCAGTCTCTGTGGATTCGACTTTACTCACCCTAAGTACAATTTATTTGCAATATAAAGAGTAGGAATTATTTTTGGTGGATTCAACACCCATCACTGACCGTTGGTTTTCGAATTGAAACATAGAGTAGAAACGAGAGAATGCGTCAACTAGTGATCAGCAGGAGGAGGACAACATGGATAGAGATGGATAGATAGATACATACATACATATACACACACCTGATTTTATATGAAAAGAAATAGACTATTGACTTTCTAATGAAGAAGGAAATCCTCATTTATTGTAGGCTGATTCGAGGTCTGACTCATATGGAAACTCGAATGTGATTTCGCTAATGACATTTATAGTTTTGTTGAAAAGTTGGCATATTTGGAAGTTGTCTTATCCAAATTTAGTTTATTACCTATTTAGTCGTCTACAAAATTAATCTTTCTTATTTCAGTGAGTGTTTTCCTCCTTTTGTTGATAATCATGTACCCTGCTGAATAATGAACATGGCCAAGAAAAGTTAGGAAATGCCTGCTGACGAATTTTTTTCCTCGTGAAAGATGAAAATCCATGGTCGTGAGAAAGAATAGATAATTTTAAGAGTAGCCCCTATATTATAGTTAGCAATTAAACATCATACATCACAATTGTCCGATGTTTCATTATCATTAAATCAATGAAATACCACTTTCACGAGTTACAGACTTACAAATTAAAGATAAAGTCAAGATTTTCATTACTTGATTTGCTAAGTTAGATTTATAATTTTTTGGGTTACCATATGGTATTTTTCTTAAGAATATATTTTTATTGCAATCCAAAATAGTTTATTATGGGTAGAAGAGCACGAGTGTCCAAAGTTGTGCATGGCGCTCATTTTACTATAAAAATTTTTCCTTGGATCCCTTTCTTTTTTTTTTTAAATGATCACTTAAGTGCCAACTCAAAATTGTTTGGTCAAAAATCCAATGTGGCATTTTTTCATCAATATTTGAATTTGATGTAGCTCCTCGGAGGTCCAGTCAGCAAAAAAACATAAATTAAAAAAAATAATAAAAAACACAAGCTTGATTAGATTAAAAATAACGAAATTAAAAATTCCCAAAAAATAAAAATTTTCAAATTTATAAAAAAATTTGAAAATTAAAACTAAAATTTAAAAATTGCTATTTTTTAAGATACACATTTATTTAAATTAAATTAAAAATAGGCTTAAAAATTTAACACAAAAAAGCTTAAAAATTTTTAAAAAAGAGAGGATGGGGAAGAACCATGCGCAACGAGAAATTATTATTGTTTTTAAAATTTCCAGAAATATTTTATTTTTAAAAAGTGATTTCAAATTTCTTACAGTTTTTTTAAAATAAAATTTTTAAATTCACCCGTTTTATTTTTAATTTTTTTAAAAAATATATAATTTCTTAATTTCTTAAATCGCCCTTTTTTTAAAATTTTCGTTTTTTAAATTTTTAATTTTAATTTATAAAAATTTTAATTTTCAACAAAATTTTAAATATAATTTTATTTTTTACAAAATTTTAAATGTTGAGAAGTCCATGTGGACTTAATTTTTTTTTTAAATAATGTCACTTTAAATTAAAATATAATTATAAATTTCATGTATTAATATTGGCTGGAACATCTTATCGAAGGCACTTAGGTGATCATTTTGTTTCTCTAATTTGGTACTTTAGTGATTCGACGGAAAGTTTTGGCACTAAACTGAGCGCCCTACACAACTTTTGGCACTTCTAATATTGTTCTCCCATTTATTATGTAATTGTTCTTTCTTGTGTCAACGAGTGTTTCCTTCTTCTGGCGATAGTCAATTTGTAAATTGAATCATGTGTCTTGATGAATAATGATTATGGCCAAGAAAAGTTAATAACTTGAATCTTGCCTGCTGAGGTTATTTTCCTCGTGAAAAAAATTAAAATCCATGGTTGCAAAAAGAAGAAGATAAATTTAAGCACTTCCTGTATATTGTCTTTAGCAATTAAAGATGATATAATCACACTTATCCAATGTTTGTTTCGTCAGATCAATGAAATATCACTTTCCATTACAATATCATTAATTAAAGATAAAATCAAAATTTATATTATGTAAATTGAGGGGAAAATTTTTTATTAGGAAAAATTTATTAATTTAGTCCTAGATTTTTTAGTGAAATTTAAATGTAGTCCTTCCGGCATATTTATACCAAAAATCACTAACGTTGTAGTCTATTCTAGCTGGCTGTGCTACATGGAAACCCACATCAGCGGAAATTGATTGGAATGATTATATTGAAATTTCACGCAAAGGTTTAGGTCAAATTGACAAAACTAAAAAGTTTGGGACTGTATTGGTATCCGCATAATGATTTAATAGTGATTGGATAATTTTCCTAGTTTATCGAAGCATTATGTGATTATGTTGAAATTTGTAACCATACAAAAGGATATCAATAGATACAAATTCTCAGTCTTATATGAAGGTGATGCCTTCCTGGTGAGACCCTTGAATCACCCTCCAAATCTTAACCCGTCTTTTCTTTAGCCCTTCCAAACAGGGTAATTGAACTTCTCCCTCCCCTTTTCTTTCACTCCTCATTCTCTACCCAACTTTTTTGCCTTCACAAACAGCGGCTAAATGTAGGAGATTTTCCTTATTTGTACATGTTGGTGTATAATAGTTAGGGTGTGCGCCCATGCGGGCAAACACACCCTACCACCAGAGGATAACTACCTAGCAGTTATCTTTTTATTTGAAAAAAGGAGAAAATCATGTTACGTGATATCCCCCTATCAGTTATTGAAGAGAAAAAAAAACTGACGTTGTCTTCTCTACGACGCTCTCATTAAACGAAACCCTTGGTTCTCCCAAAACACTCTCTCTCGACGACGCCTCTCCGACGAAGCGATATCGGTGCAAAGTTAGCTCTTAGTCCGTGAACAATAAGGTACGATCCGTTTTCCGTGACGTAGCCTTCGATCGGTGTCTCAATATTTCTGGGCATGCTTTTCCGCAAAAATCGTTTGGGAATTAGGTTTTCCCTTCATTGGTATCAGAGCGAAGCGTTATTGATTCCCGATTGCTTGATCTACTTTGTGTTGATTTTTGGAATTGAATTAAGAAAACAGGCTAGAATACATATTTTTGGAAAGTTACTGTTCATGCATTTTCTAGAAATTTGGTTATGTGAAAATAGGTTTTGATTGGGTATATAGAAAGTACTCAGCGATTCGAGCGTTTTGATATATTATGCGTTGTGAACGGAGGTTAGATGTGGCCGTGGTGGCCGCCGAAAGCCGCTGATCTCCGGCGGCAATTTGCAAGGGGAAGGCGGTGTTGGCCGAGGTTGCCGCGCCGGCCATGACCCAGTTGCGACCGGCCAACGACCCGGCCCGCGACCGGTCAATGACCCGGCCCGCGACCAGGTCGCGACCGGCCAATGACCCGGCACGCGACCAGTCGCGACCGGCCCATGACCCGTCGCGACCGGCCCACGACCAGGTCGAGGCCCAGGCCTCGTGGGCCACGATCAGGCCGCGACCAGGTCGCGACCCATGCCCGGCGGGCCGTGACCCAGGCCACGGGTGCGCGGGCCCAGGCCACGCAGAGCCTCTAGCCCATTGACTTTGACCGTTGACCGTTGACTTTGACCGATGAAAAAAAAATTAAAATAAAAAAAATTAAAAATTAAAAATTAAAATTAAAATCTTTATTGGGTCTCCTACGGGGGCATATGATATCCAATTGGGATGATTTTGGTACCGATGTGTTCGTATCAAAATTTTCTTCAATGTAATTATAATTAGGGGCTTGCTCAAGTTTTGTTTACTTCCGTGCCTATTATTGCATATTACGATATGTTCGTGATTTTTTTTAATTGATGGGTTTTTGTAATCCACTTTGTTCTGCATTCGTTGCAGGACCAATGTCGAGGCCGATGCCTAGGAATTTATGGACTAGGAAGGGAACAAAAACGCCTCTCATAAGATTGACAAGTGAGCAAGTTCGAGCCCTAAATGTGAAGGTGGATGCACTAAATAATTATCGATGGAATAATGAGAGTGATATCATATCCCATGCGATAACGGTCAACAACATGATCCAAGAACTCATTTGGGATGGATATCGAATGGATGCTGAAATGGGTTTTTATGCCCTAAGGAATTCCATACCAGAGGAGTGGCATGGAATGATTACTCGAGTGTGGCTTGATACCAATACCTACAGAGCCCTAGTGTTGCTTTTCTTAGACAAGTACATCAGGGTTTGAGCGACGAAGACGTCGTCGCTTGGTATGAATGGTTCTTGGCGCAGACAGAATGCGCATTGGCGTCATAACACGGGTATTAAGAAGGGTTTTCCTAGCGTACCATTATGGGCTCCTGATTTAATTAGCAACCCCCCTAAGGATTTAAAGGACTCCCTCCCTTGTACGATGGAAACTAAGTGGGTTCATAAAGAGACTGACGAAAAGAAGATGACGCGTTATTACCTTTGACTTTTTTTTTAGTTCACTTTGGGATTGTTGAATTTGTTTCGAATCGCCATTGCTTATATTTTTTTTAATGTTCTAATTTTTGAATTATGATAGCTTTTCTGTTGTTAATGCTACTTTATACATATATTTGTTATATGTTTTGAGTGGGAGTGTTCATAAGTTTTTTTTGTAACTTTAAGAGGAACACATTTGAATCATTGTATTAAAAATAAATACAATTTAAATGCATAAATATGATGCATTTGTTGCATACAAATGGGCTTTAATAAATCGTGCTTAAATGTCTAAAATGTTCAGATACAATGGCTTCTGCATCTAAGAACATTGTGGCAGAGCTGAATAAATGCGAGAAGTTGAACGGCGAAAATTATGAGATTTGGAACATGAAAATCCAGTATGTACTGGAAGAGCAAGAGGCTCTGGAAGCTCTTAACCTGATCATGGCTGAACCAGATGATGGAACCACTGCACAGCATAGAAGAGATAAGGAAGCCTTTACTGCTTGGAAAAAGAAGAATTCCACTGCTCGCATTACGTTGTTGAGCAGTATGGATAATGATATCATGCGAGAATTCAGACAGTATGAAAATGCAAAGGATATGTGGGATGCATTAAAGATAAGGTTTGGACAGACTTCGATCACCAAGCTTAGGCAGCTAACTATCAGATTCGACACATATAAGATGCCACATGGGCATAATATGAAGCAGTATTTGAGGCGCATGTCGAATATGATTAGTGAGCTGAAGGATGCAGGTCACATATTATCTGATGAGCAGCAAGTGCAGGCAGTAATCCGTTCTTTGCCCCACAGTTGGGAGCATATGAAAGTTAACTAGACCCATAATGAGAATGTCAAGACCTTCGAGGATGCTATGCGCCATCTTGAGCTGGAAGAGGACCGCCTTCTGGCGGCCAAGACACAATCAGATGTGTATTTTATTGGATCTGGCTCACATGGAGCTTCGGGCTCTAAGCGCAAACGTCCTGGCTGGTTCAAGAAAGGGAAAGGTAAAGGAGCGGAACCTTCTGGAAAGAAACCAAAGTTTAACAAGCATGGAAAAGGGAAACGTCCCTTTAAGAAAAACATTTCAAGGATGAAGTGTTACAACTGTGGCAAAAAGGGTCACTTCGCTCGCGACTGTGGTGAGCCGAAGAAGGTAGAAACCCTCAATGCACTTAAAAGTGTTCTTATGTATCAAGTTCTGTATTTTTAACTGAATCTCATCCTTTGTGGACTGTAGACTTAGGAGCCACAGACCATGTAGCCAGAGACAGAAATACCTTTGTGGAATTTCGACGAATTCCACGCGGAGCGAAATGGATTTATGTGGGGAATAACTCCAGAGTATAAGTTAAAGGAATTGGCACCTGCCAACTGATGATGCGCGGTGGTCGCACTTTATTCCTGCATGATGTCTTATACGCTCCAGAGATTCGTCGGAATCTTGTTTCTGTATTAGTTTTAGTCAAACTTGGTTTCTGTATGAATTTCCATGACAATGGTGTGGATTTGTTGTTAGGTACAGCTTTCTACGGATCTGGTTATTTTGTGGATGGCTTTATTGTGTTGGATGTTGAAAACACTAATGTGAATGTTTGTTATTCCCTGTTTACATCTACTCATTCAAGTGATAATGATGTGAACGTGTGGCATGCTAGACTTGGCCATATTGGTCAACAACGAATGAATAGATTAGCCAAAGAAGGCTTATTGGGTAATATTGAGAAAGTTGAATTGCCTACTTGTGAGCATTGCCTAGTGGGAAAAACAACTCGAAAGCCATTTGGAAAAGGGATAAGGGCTGAGTTTCCATTACAGTTAATTCACACTGACATCTGTGGGCCGATGAATGTGAAAGCTAGGCATGGTGCTGTTTATTTCATTACATTCATTGACGATTATACTCGATTTGGATATGTCTATTTGATTTCTCATAAATCAGAAGCATTGAGTTGTTTCAAGAAATTTATGACCTTAGTGGAAAATCAGCTAGACAAGAAAATAAAAGCATTAAGATCCGATCGAGGTCGTGAATATCTATCCGATGAGTTCAGACATTTGTGTCATGAAAATGGGATAGATAGACAGTTATCTATTCCTTATACTCCTCAACAGAATGGAGTAACTGAGAGAAGAAACAGAACCTTACTTGAAATGGTTAGGTCCATGATGGCGCAAGCAAATTTGCCAATCGCCTTTTGGGGTGATGCTTTGTTGACTGCTGCCTATGTACTTAATCGTGTGCCTACTAAATTGGTGACTTTCACTCCATATGAGTTATGGACAGGTCGAAAACCTGATTTGAGTTTTCTTAAATCTTGGGGTTGTGCCGCCTTCACTCATGAGACCTCTCATATATATGGAAAATTAGGTCCAAGAGGCAAAAAGAATATTTTTATAAGATACTCTGAACACTCAAAAGGATATGTGTTCATAGGCGAACAAGAAAGTGGAAGTATAATTGAATTTGAATCTCGAGATGTCATGTTTTTAGAGAATGATTTTCCGAAAAAGGGCGAAATAGGTGAAGACTATTCCCTATTTGAGACACTGGATCAAGATAATATGATAGTTGGATATAACGATCCAAGTGGGAGCAATGTGAGAAGTGGGGAGTTAAGTACTAATCAGTCACAATTGCAACCACTTGATGAGTCAATGCCACTATCTGATCCGAGTGGGAGCGTAATGGAAAATGAAGTACCTAGGGTACAATCTTCTCCACGACGAACAAGTCGTAAAAGCATTCCTCGTCGACGCTTTGAGATCGAAAGGGAAGTTTTCATGATCGCTCCACAAGATGAAGATGAGCCAAGGAATGTCAATGAGGCTTTATCTTGCCCTGATAAGGAAATGTGGATGAAAGCAATGGAAGAAGAAATGGAGTCAATGAGATCGAACCAAGTTTGGGAATTAGTTGATCTTCCAAAAGGACGTAGAGCCATTGGGAACAAGTGGGTTCTCAAAATAAAGCGTAATGTTGATGGCTCAATTGAGAGATATAAAGCTCGTCTTGTGGCAAAGGGGTATAACCAACAGGAAGGAATTGATTATGAAGATACTTTTTCTCCTGTGGTAAGATTTACCTCTATTCGCCTTATTCTAGCAATAGTGGCCAGCTTGGATCTTGAATTGCATCAAATGGATGTAAAGACTGCGTTTCTCAATGGAGAATTAGAAGAAGAGATCTATATGGAACAACCCGTTGGGTTTGTTACTAAAGGCCAAGAACATAAAGTATGTCGACTTTTGAGATCAATATATGGCCTTAAGCAGTCTTCAAGACAATGGTATATATGCTTTCATAATGCCATAGTGGCATATGATTTCGTGATAATTAATGAAGATAATTGCGTGTATATCAAAAGATCCAAAGGGCAATTTGTGATCCTATCGTTATACGTTGACGATATACTAATTGCTGGAAGCAATATGGAGTTTGTCAGGATAGTCAAAAGTTGGCTGTCTTCAAATTTTGAAATGAAGGATATGGGTGAAGCTGCATACATTCTTGGAGTTAAGATCTCTAGAGACCGTTCCAAAAGGTTGTTATCTCTTTCTCAAGAGACATACATAAATAAAGTCCTTGAACAATTTTGTATGCAAAATAGTAAACCCATTGATACTCCTATTGCAAAAGGTGAAGGATTGAGTCGTCGAATGTGTCCTAAAAATCCACATGAACAAGAGCAAATGAAAAATGTTCCATATGCCAATGCTATTGGAAGTCTAATGTACGCTATGTTGTGTACTAGACCTGATATTTGTTATGCAGTTGGATTGGTTAGCAGATACCAATCCAACCCAGGTCCAGCACATTGGACTACCGTTAAAAGAATCCTGAGATATCTGAGAGCGACTGCAAATTACTCGCTGACATATCAAGAAAGTGATCTGGACCTTGAGGGCTATACTGATGCTGACTGGGGAGGAGATTTGGATGAGAGGAAATCCACTTCTGGAAATGTATTCTTACTTAATAATGGCGCCATATCATGGAGTAGTAAGAAGCAACAATGTATAGCCTTGTCTACCATGGAAGCCGAGTTCGTAGCATTATCAGCAACAGCACAAGAAGGTGTTTGGCTTAGAAGATTTTTGGATCATTTGGGTGTTGCTAAACATGCTGCAAATCCTGTGTTGATTTACTGTGATAGTCAGGCAGCAATAGCTTACACTAAGGATCCTAAGTTTCATTGTAAGACCAAACATATAGACATTAAGTATAACTATGTCAAGGACATGGTAGCACGAAAAGATGTGAACGTACAGTATATATCTATGCATAGAATGTTAGCAGATCCTATGACGAAGCCGATTCCTAGAGATGTTTTTACTGGTCATGCAAAAACTCTAGGACTGCGTAGAGGTTGATGTATTGTATATTTGTATTTTCCCTAAATGTTCATAACTGATGATGTTGTTTATCAGTATAAGTGTTTATAAGTCTATTTGAAATTTATGCATGTTAATGCTTGGTGCATTATATCGAAAAGGTATGTCGGACAGATAGGAGATTAGCCCACTCACACGGGTAATCGCCTCTATTTACTATGTGATGAATAGAGATGAGGCATTTTTTAAGCTTATTATCTAAGTGATAATTGAGAGCTCAAGCTTAAAGTACTAGTGCCGCCTTAACTGAGTGTTAAGATGAGGTCATAATATTTATTACGTCCGCAGGTGAAGTAACCCACATATTTCACCTTACCTGTCTTAAATGCCAGATGTGAGTTCTGAAAGAATTTTATTTTTGGAGTAGATTTGTGAACTCAAGTTAGACATTGGGTATGTCTGAACCATCATCTGTACGGTATTATTTTTGAAGACATACGCTCCATAGGGAAGGAGAAAATATCGTAATACGTATTTCATACTACGTGTGCATTATTTGACCAATAAGAGTTGGCGAAAATTTTGATCTCAATTTTCTAAGCCGTGTGAGACTCTTGAGGATAGAAGTTCCTCAAATAGTACTCTCATAACTCTTACTTATTCTCAAGATTCCTTTTTGGTGTTTGCTATCTTAGAGTGTTGCTAATGATCATGAGTGATTCGGTCTAATGGGACATTTCTAGAAAAGCAAGCTGAACTGAAATCGAGAGGTTTAAGTAAAGAGGAAGATCGATATATCTTTGACGCACATTACAGTTGGTATTCACAGACCGGTCAATTATGATTGTTTTGTACTTAATCATAATTGTGAATACAACATATATTATTTTAAAGAGATCAAGAGAGAGTAAATGTGAATGATCGATCTAGGGCATTGCATACTGAATCTGCTCTGAATTATCATGTCTAGTTTGAGTTGCTATATACTCCTAACAGATGTATAGCAACGAGCTCTCGGAGTATGCTGGTCACACAAACTATTTGTTAGTATGAACTTTGCAAATAAGAGAGAGTCACAATTAGCCCTCAGTGGGCAAGTGAAATTTGTTGGTTCTTGATGGACTTGTGGGAACTGTTTGCCCTACATGGGCGAGTGGGAGATGTTGGTGTATAATAGTTAGGGTGTGCGCCCATGCGGGCAAACACACCCTACCACCAGAGGATAACTACCTAGCAGTTATCTTTTTATTTGAAAAAAGGAGAAAATCATGTTACGTGATATCCCCCTATCAGTTATTGAAGAGAAAAAAAAACTGACGTTGTCTTCTCTACGACGCTCTCACTGAACGAAACCCTTGGTTCTCCCAAAACACTCTCTCTCGACGACGCCTCTCCGACGAAGCGATATCGGTGCAAAGTTGGCTCTTAGTCCGTGAACAATAAGGTACGATCCGTTTTCCGTGACGTAGCCTTCGATCGGTGTCTCAATATTTCTGGGCATGCTTTTCCGCAAAAATCGTTTGGGAATTAGGTTTTCCCTTCAGTACATGTAATAAAATAAAAGAATAAATAGAATGTTTCACTTCTATGCTGTATTTTCCAGACTTTTCAGTGCTTAATATTACAATCGCTTGGAAGGGAAGGTTTCCATTTTCTAACTCCCTATGAGGTGCGTAATCAAAATTATATTTAAATTACGAAGCATCACAATTAATGTATGGATTCTCTATATTTGGTCCTAAGGGTTGGCCCGGTGGCGCCAAGGAAAAGAAAAGTAAAGAAAAAGCTTTGACTCCTTCGTGCATGCTGACAGCTAGGGGGATATAGCTGAGTTGGTAGAACTTCACTCTTGAATTTAGGTTGTTGTCATTATGGGTGGATGCCTAATTATTTAGGCAGTAATGATAGTATCTTGTATCTGAACTGATGGCTCACTTTTTCTAAATAATTGGGAAGAGGACCCAAACATGCCACTGGAAGACTCTACAAAGGTAAAAATGGGCTATCAAGAATGTAGATGAGGTAGCATGGATAGTGGTTAGATCTAGTATGGATCATACATGGCAATAGTTGGAGTCAGGCTCTCTTAGGTTTCCCTCATCTAGGATCCCTGAGGAAGATGATTAAGTTGGCCCTTATGAATAGCTTAATGCATTGATCTCCCTTCAACCGTTTGAGTGAAATACAATTGAAAGAAAATTTTTACTATATTTTTATTCCTCTAATAGAACATGGTCATATGAGTTGACACCATCACTATCTAGAGGAAGGTGTTAGATATGAACCTATCTATATGCACATATAGATGCACAATCCATCTATGCCTTGTGAAGTTTTTTTTTTAAATGACATGCGGCTTCATGTCCAAATAAAGGAAGAATAAAGTAAAATTTGGTGCAAACAGGTCATTTCAAATAAATGGATTCATTATAAATTTCCTTCATGATATAATGCATTTTCGAATCAATTCTTTTGTTTTGTTGCTCGATTGGAGGCTTAGAAGTGACTATTGCTTTCCAATTGGTTATTTTCTTTGTCAGTGTTTAGCTGTTAATAGACTCTTCTGTCTTCAAAACTAACTCGAATGCAAGCTTCTATGAAACTGTCCTTGGGTTTGGTGGAATTGAATCAAGAGTATCAATAGAATCAGGAACATCTGTTAGAATGGAAACTAAATGGATCATGTTTGACTTTCTTTGCCTAAGAACTCTGAGATGAATACCCGTTCTAGGAGTGATAATAGTTGTGAAAGTCTCTAGTCTGATTGAATCAATTCCCCCTCTTACTAAGATTACAAGAATGTTTTTGTGAATTGTGGCCAATACCAGGTATATAAGTAAGGATTCAAATCCAATGGTTAATCATACTTTGACAACTTTATATAAGGAAGAATCTGGTTTTTTGGGGGTGATAGTGGAGAGTTGACAAACAAGTCACATTTACCGCCCCTCTACAGAACCGTGCATGAGATTTTCACTTCATATGACTTCTCATTCGATTCTTTCAAAGTCAACAGGTCCTTTTCCTCAGTTTGAGAACCTCCTCCTTTGTTCCACTCTATTTCAAAGAGTAATTAGGACCAATTTCAGTTACATTTTCATGTTCCCATCAAATGCTTTCCATTTCTTGATTATTCTCAATGGAGATAGATTTAGGAGGGTTTGATGATACCAACCAATACCCAACCGTAAATGAAAAGGTAAATGAAATGATCCTCTCGAACCTCCACTAACTGAACCATGTCCTACTCTCCCTAGACCTGAAGGTCGACCACTCCATTTTTACAGGGCTTTGCAAGAATTTACTTGTGACAGGGCCTTTGGTCATGTTATTGTTTGGCATCTCCGTTTTCTCAATAGTTCTCCAATATCTTGATTGATGAGCTCCAACAATTAATAAGTTTTTGATATTCAGAAATCGCTTTTAAAAAATAAATGCCACTTAAACTTATAGAGTTTTGGATAGAATATAAAAGTGGTGATTCCATTATTACTAGGACAGTAAGAGCGGCCAGGGATATTACCTACACTGGGTGTTCAATAAACAAGGATGGCAACTTCTTCTCCCAAAAGAAACAACCGGAGTACTCAAGCGGTGGCAACATTCATAGCAGAAGAAATAACTTCCTATTATTTCAAAAGAACGATGGCATAGGTATCTGAATCCTGCTGGTTAGGATTTGGTTCTTTCTTTTGGTATATCTGCTTTCTCGATGAAGTTCTGCATGATTTTGTTAGTTTTAAAGGCAACCTAAACTTAATTTAAAGTAAAGTCTTTGCTCAGCCCAGATATTCCTACCTTGCCTCAAGCGATAAGGGATTTCCTGATGGATGGGTGGGATGAGACATTTCATTATTAATTTGGGCATATTAGGTTGCTAAATATTTGGAACAAAAAAGTTCTTTGTATTGAATCTACACTACATCTTCAAGTAACTCGAGAGGAGATGATTCATGATTTCAAAACATATTATGCATTATAATGTTGTCGCTACTTGTCGCTCCTAATAGTTTGCGATGTTCATTCTTTACTGTTTGTTGTAAAAATTTCCTAGTCCTTCCTTCTTTGATGTAGGTGGTCGGTGAAACGTGAAAGGTTGGGAGGCTTTGTTTGGCTAGATGCAATTGGACTGTAGAGCGTTGATAACTGAGGCTAGAGATCTAGGTGACTCATTTCTTGTAAGATGTATTAGAATTAGGTGTACAAACACAACAAAGTAGAGACTAAAGGCGAGAAAGAAAAGTCGAGATACAAGGTTTATCTTAATTCACCCATAAACTAGGACTACATCCAGCATATAATTTCACTATAATTAAGACCTTCCACCTCTCCATTATGTATCTCCAAGAGAAAGAGATTATAAATATAGACAGTATAAGAAAACCCTAGGATACTCCATAGTCACTCATGGATCCATACTCAAATTACTAATAAAATATAAACTCAAACTTATTAACTGGAGAGCGAGACTATTGTGCCTTCTTGTTGATGAGTAGTATGAGCTGCACTCCCAACAAGATGTCTTTTTCGACCTTTTTCTTTTGTGTAACTACATCCTCTCTGATTTGCTTGATTTGTGTGATTAGATTCTCGCGCAATGTCTCATGGACGATTCTATCAAGTTCACTTGGCAGCAAATTATTAAATAATCTCGATCATCCCCTTTTAGGGTGGCCATGCAAGGGTGATCACTACCAAGAATGACCCTCACCATGATTTACTGGGCATGAGCGGGCTTGTCGACCCTTGACAACCCACTTTTTAATTTATCTTATTTGGGCTCTGAAATGCGTGACAATTTCCACTGTATGAAGTATATTATATCATTTAGACCAAAAAAGAGAGTATATTATATCATCAATTGGTGAATGGTCCAAATATAATAGAAAGATTCAACTACAAATCAAGCGAGTTGAAGGATTTGATAACCCAATTGCATATTGGACATTAGTTCAGGGATAAAAAGCTCTTTCACTATATTGATGGTTGCCCCCTAGTGTCGAATATTTGAATTCGATCCTATCAACAATGCAAAAAAGTAATGGAAATTTGCACAACACACGAGTTTACGTGATTCGGCAACGGAGAGGTTTTGCCTGCCTACGTCCACGGGGAGATGAGATCTATTTCACTATTATGAAAAAGTATTTACAACCAGTTTTGCCCTCAATATATATAGCGAAACACTACATGGCACAAATTTACAAAATTGCCCACATAGCCTAAAATATTTAACTTTTCCATATAAATCATTCTATGACTGAACATAAAACGTCTTTGGCGGCTCGGGGGTGCTACCCCCGTGACCCCCGTCGGGGTGGCCCCCCCGAACCCTCACCTGTTCACCGGGGAGCGGGACCCCCATGCTGTCTAGTCGTCAGGGGGCCTTTCGGAACCGCCTCATAATCTCTTGTATAACAGAATACAAGACATCAGCCTCAACACCTAGTAGTTAAAAGCCTTTCACCAAAGATTGATCTCCAGTTTTTGGTTGGATGGGTTCAGTAGCAATTTTAGATAGCAATTGAATTTGTGAGACAAAGAAGATGAACTATAAATTTAAAACTAATGGACTTTACATGACAAAAATTAAAAATACATTCATAATCGCACACCGAAAAAGTACATTTGGAACTTGTTCTTGATGATCATAGATACAATAATAATTACATACCGCCATATATATAATTACTAATTATATATCGTATATTAACTTATTATGCTAAGTACAAGTGTAACTACATTTCCGAGATTCTGAACCTCTTTGCACATTGTCCTCATCCTCAACCGGTTTTAACTCCCTAGGCCAGCGTCACTCAACCATTAATAGTTTGTGTTCAATCCACGTCGTAGTCTTTAGGGATGATCAATTCCCAAGAGGAACCGGACCAGTGGTCCTGGTTCCCAATTGTATCGGACCAACCATACCCGGGAACCGGACCGACCATCCCGAGAACTGGACTGACCATCTCGGGAACCGAATCGGACCGGACCAACAAATAGACCGGACCGGACCGAACAAAAAAAAAATATAGCCCAAATTACTCTCTAATTGTTGAAATCGGTAACGTTATATAACTTCAACGTCCATATAAAATGACTTCCTAGTCCAAGCGGTTTGGTCCAGTCCAAGCGGATCGGTCCGGTCCGGTCCTAGGAACTTGGAACCTGACCGCCCAATCACCGGTTCCAATTTTAGGAACTGGGAACCGAACTGGACCTCTATAGAACCGGGAACCGGACCAGGCAGTCTCGGTCCGGTTGGTCCAATTTGTTCACTCTAGTAGTCTTTGTGTTCTCATCTATCCAACACCTAGCTGTTTTTTATTTGTCAGAATCATATTTTTAGTAAAATTTTTAAATATTTTTTGGCTCTATGCTTAATTTAATTTTTGCGGTACCTTCTATAGTTATTTATCTATTTTGGCCGGTGCCTGGCATCGTTTATTGGCACAGCAAATTTACCCCCGGACATCACCTTAAACGGTTTGAATGTTTCATTTTATCTTTCCCTGGACAATTGATTGAGTCAAACCGGTTAACGCAGTAAAACACAGCATGTTTAGAGCAATTATATTTAAGCAAGTCATTTAAACTGGTTGGCCAAAAACAGAAAGAAATATTTGATTCTGCTCCCTAGATTGGACTTATCATTAAAGGGATATAATAGCATGAAACCTAATTATTTTCTCTGAAATTAAGACCTACTGGATTTTGTAGATCCGATTGACCAAATTTAGTACTAATGACAAATGGGTAGCTTCCATATTTTAGTCGGCAAGTGGAGATAAGAATCATTGGATTAATAGGTAAGTTAAATTAAATTGCCTACTCATTATCATTGTGTCCGAATGGATTACTTTCTTTTCTTGGATTAATAGAAATTTTATCCGAACGAAGAAGGTAAATAAAATCTAAACCAAAAATGTGTGAATCTAGAAAGTTGTCGAATAGCAAGACTACCCCTTATAGAGGCAAGCCAGCACTATATAAGCTCGACTTCTGCCCGTACTTTGGACACACCCAACTCTTTCACTCACTCTCTGGTGTCAATTCTCTAAGATCTGGTCCGAAGCATCGAACCAAGTTCTTCGACTTACTGGTTTGCCTCTTTGTCCCCTTGTTCTTTTGTACATTTTGAAGGGTTCATGAAGCTGTGTGAAGACCGATGATTAAACTGAATATGCATTCACATGATGTGCAACAATTAGTCAATCTTCCATAATATACTCGTTTACTGGAAGTACTGTGAACCTGATACAGATTAGCGCTCAACAATTTTCGTTTCTTTCATTTGTCAAGCAAACTTTTACTGTGATTGAGCCCGGGAAAGATTATAGTCGTTCTTGATAATGCAATCTTCCTCGAGTCCTCGAATGATGCCGTGATCTCCTGCAGATTCTGATCGAGATGTCTCAACCGGTGAATGCAGCTGCACCGTCCACCGCCGCTGCTCCTGCAGGCGAAGGCATGATGACTGACGAGCAATGCTTCCTTCTGACCATCATTTTTGGAATATACTTCGGGCCTCATCTCAGAGGGGAAGGGCCGCCCCCTAAGTCGGTAATGCAGAGAGCATTTGAAAGATTGCCACGATACACTGTCGATCAGCTGGCTGGGTCAAAGATGGTGGTGGCCCAAATGATGCATGCGTATTATCACATACTCAGGAAGGCTAGTAAATCTGTAGTGCTGGGCCCATCGTTGTTGCTGACGTTCTTCCGTAGCATGCTTCCGGCCAAAATGCTCGGTCCTGAGAGCAATTACCCTCGGTTCTTTGACCTCTTTCCAACTAACCTGCACCCTTGTTCATTCATCGAGGAGCACCTTATGGCGATAGACAACATCGTCTTAATCACTAACCCTAGCACATCTTACCTCAAGGAAGACGTTGTTGCAAGGTTTAAGAGTTTGACTGGGCTGCAGGAGTTCGTTCTTGAGAAAGACGCGGCCAAGCTACCCGTTTATGTCGCCAACGAGTCGTTTTATGAAGTGGTAGCAGGGGAAGCGCGTTCAGAGGGACAGACTCGTTTTTTCATGCCTCCTCAGGGTTCTCACAGAAGAATATGCAAGGGCAACGTGGCTCTAGATGTAAAGCCTTTGCGAATGGCTCCACATGAAGGCTTACCCTCCTCGACATCATCGTTTTCCTCCGGAGAACGTGACAACTACTTCAAGGCTCAATTTGATCCTAAGGTGGTGTTTACTTCACTCAGTACGACAGAGATGCAATATAGTGGTGCTGCCGCTGCCTGTGGTGCTGGAATCGGAGTCCTTGGGAATGTGGTCGTGGGGCTTACAGGAGCCGTCACGGGGCGTGTGAACCTTGCAGAGTCCGAAGACTGTTACCTGTTCCACGTGTCACTTCCATGGGTCAGAAGAGATCAGAGTAAGTTCTTGATGGCCTAAAAAACCTCAATATTTGTAAGTCAAGAAGCTAACTACTAAGTTTTGAGTGTTCTCTGTCTTGCGGGTTGTGATTATATGATGAATTTCTCTAAAACTTCCTTTTGGATGCTGCAGCATTTAGTTGTGAACTTGATATAAGTGGCGAGGTCTTAATAGAAGGAGAGACTGCCACGGATGGGAAGGTGGTTGAGGACAAAACGGGAAACCTCTGTCCATCCGGACACTTCTCTCTCTGTTTTCAGCTGCCCGGTCGTATTGATCCCAGACGGTCCAACTGCAATATCAGCTCAGATGGGATCTTCGAAGGAGTTGTGAAGAAGCTCATCGACAACCAATGACTCTTTTGCAGCTCAGACATTGTAAAAATCATGTTGGAATCTACCAAAACTTGGTTAGACACAAATAGTGTCCTATGTTTGCTCCTCTTGTACAGATATAATGCAGACAAAAGAATGAATATAATTGCTCCTACTTGATCCATTCTGAATTTCCACATGTACTACATTCGAGTCTAAATTCCGCTGAATGATAGTATAGAAGGAGCTGATTCATATTTTTGTCTAGTAATAATCTGCTATTATTGATGTAGAGTGATTGTTCATAATTGATGGGTATCTCTCAAGTGTCAAGCTATGGAATTTACCACTATTGATATGACGAGACTATGGAGCCATCAGGAAATTCAAAATAAGCACATGCTAGGAGCTCTTTTAGATGTTTCAACAGAATATGTTGCCATTTTGGGAGAAAATATCAGAATGCCCAAGGAATTCTTTGCGATGGTTATTATCTAGTTTGTGATTTATGGGAGATTCTTTCCCGTAAGATTAAGCAGGACAAGCAAGATAAAAGAATATACCTCGTGTGGACTCTTCATGAAATTCTCTTCAACGCCTTTCACAATCGATTTGGGAATCTGATTTTTGCTTCTTCCAAGATGACTCCCATGGATCAAATTACTCTGGTTTTTTTCCTCATCATGGCCACATCATTCTCCACCATTTGTAGCTGCGACAACATCGTGCCATTTTAGGATGTGTTGACCCTTGAAGACAGTATCACGTTCTCGGGATATAGAACCCAAGTTGAAAAATGCCCACGACCATGAGCCCTCATATGGCACCATCGGAAGAGGCATGATATCTAGAGTCACTTTTCTTTCCCGTTTTCTATCAGGGAACCACGAGGGGGCAAGAAAAGGATGATGCTGTTCATCTGAATAGTTTTCTCATTCTACCACTGGAAATGTAGCCTCGCTGCATCCTTCACCAGAATGAACCTTGCAGCCCCGTCCAACTCTTCGACCTCGCAATTGCCTTTTTCCTGAGGCAAGAGATACTCGGTTACCGCTGAACGCAATGTCATCAATATTCTTGAGTCTCTCTTTGACAGATGCACCAGGGTGCAGATAGTGGGAAAGAGCTCGACGAAGCGGGGGTAGTTGCTACCGGGGTTGGGCACTTTGACTGGATGAGGGTCCATGGAAGAACGTGAACAACAAATGGGGTCACTGCAACAGATTGACTGGCCTTACTGAGGATGTGATAGTACACGCGCATCATTTGCACCACCATCATCTGGAACCTGGCCAGCTGATTGAGAGTGTATTGCAGCAATCTCTCAACTAGTCTCTGCATTGCCGACTTGTGGGACAGCCCATCTCCTTTGATATATGGCCAGAAGTATGTTCCAAGTAGTCAAGAGAAGCATTTACGTCCCTGGGCGCAACGGAGCCATGCTACAGCAGATTTGACTCACCTTACTGACTTGACGCACTGAAGCCTGAACCTTCTCCATGTGAACCAGAGCTTATTGTCCTGATTGATCTCTGTAAAAAGAAGAGGTCCTTGACTCAGAAGCGTGAATCACTCAAACGTCCTTCTCTCAAAGATTTATTGCTCAATAAAAGAGTTACTTAACAATAGGAAATGAGCATTTGAGTTAGAGCAGGAACGTTGCCTGGACTCAACTAATTATTGGAGATTCTCTATCTTCCGTTGAGTTCAAAACCTGACAGTCCATGCCCTCAGTTGAGATCAAACCAATCATATATCGACAAGACAACAACCATCCAGAGTTCCACGTTGTAACTTCGCTCAGCCCTCAGAGATCGGCCTTCCAGCTTCAGAGAGCAACTGATGTTTTGCAGGTCAACGCAAAGATTCATTTTTTGGAGTTCAGCAGCATTCACTGCTTCAACCATTTTGCAATCTGCACAGAAGGCAAGCGATCAGGTGAGGAACAGGTCATAGCAATAAAAACGTAAGTTATGCAGAAACATGAATTGCAAGAGCATCCCGAAATCCATGAAATTGACAAACAAAAGCAAGCGATCCTCGAATACCTTTCATGCCCTCCTTGCGTTTCTCCTATAGGAGAGCAAGAGAATAGCGTGGCCTGCGTTGGCATCGTGAGAATCACGCTGTGAGAGACACTTGCAGCCCTCCATGCCTCCTCATGCTTCTCGCAGTTCCTGATAACCAAAGTTAATGCTTTGCCTCCACATGTTAAGAACCTAATTGTCAGGTTTCCTCTGAGCGGAATATCCATTTTTATAGTAGCTTATGGGAGACGTACGTAATCATAGAAGTTTAACACGTTTGATTCGTCGATATCTGCTTTGATATGGTCATAAGTGCCCGTTATCATCGAAGTTAACTCGTTCGATTCGCTGATATCCGCTTTGAATGGTCATTACCGGGCAAGAGTCCGGATGCGGTAACAAAAAAAAAAAAAAAAGGCAGGCACAAAATCACAAACTGGTTAAAAATTTCTTGCGAAACCTGTTTCCCCTGGAAAAGGCATCAAGTATCCGATTTTTAAAGAGCAAACTGTAGCTCATTCATGTGATGGATACGAGAATAAGAAAAATGATGGAAACACCGTTAACAAAGTTAATTATTGAAAGAGCCTCGACAAATGCAGGATCAACTTGTTCTGTCGTGTGACGACGCATTCGACATTCGACTAGCGAACCGATATTCCTAGGCCAACTTTTATTTTTCTTGGTATGCACTAGTACACAAGTCGAATAGTTCCTAGGCAAAAAAGCAACGTTTATTTTCTTTGTTATTTTCTTATCTTCATATATATGGAAAATATTTATTTGTTACTGGTTTTTTATTAGGAGGATGCTGGTAGAGGGTGCTTTGCCGGCCACAAGTTTGTGGCTGGCAAATAACAAAATATATATATATATATATATATATTTTTTGCGAAGAAAAAAATTATGGCAAACATAACACAGTCATGACTGTGTGATCGTCAAACAAGACTTTCCCTTTTGATTATTAGGCTCAAGTGAGGTAATTGTTGATTTACTGAGTAAAATCGGATATTTTTTTCTTTTCAGTGTAGATCAGAATCGGCATATTAAGTGAATTATATAAATCGAGAAACTCAAAATAGGAATACTTTTACAATGTTTTATTACCTTAACTGGATTGCTTTCCTCCCTTATTCCGGGGAAAAAAGAAAAGAAATGCAGCCTTAATTACCCGCTATGACATTAAGGCCCGTCTGCATTTTTGTAAATTTGCTGGTGTAATTGACCGATTCTAACCTTGTTTGGCAGTAATAACTACTAATAGCGACAAATAGGAACCTTCCATATTTCTCATAGCACTGGTCCACCTGGCTATATATATTTTTTTTTTGGAAATTATCGAGCTCTTTTCCAACGTAGTTCTTTCTACCAATTATCAAAATAATAGATTTATGACTAAATTGAAAAAAATTAAGATTAAATTGACATAATCGAAAGGTTTACAATTAAATTAGCACAACTGAAATATTTATGATTGGATTTGCTGACGCATAATTGATTTAGGACCTTTTGGATAATTATCCTAGTATAAAATTGTGATACATGCATTGTAGATCCAAAAGAGTCAAAGCAGACAAAGAGAAGATTGAAGCTCGTGCGGATTCATGCTCGGATGATTGCCAAAAGTCTTACCCACTGCACTAGGGTTGCGAGCTTGAATGAGGGAGAGGAAAAGCAAATAAATAGTTGTTCCCATCATACAAATAAGTTTGTTCAACAAATCCATCGCTTTTGCTCATTGATGCGTAATTGTACGAGCAAATTCTACAGCTCTGCGAGATCTTGATGGTGTTTCCATGATTTAACTTTCTGGTCAATGCTACAGATCGGTCCATGTCACGAAATTCGTTGCTTTAGTGTCGATCATCCTAACTGGTGTTCTTGTAGAATTTGTGCAAGGTCACGTGCACCTTGCACAGAGCTTGAATATCTGGATCTATGATTGGTAATTTCTGATCAAGTGAGTAACTTCAAAGACATGGATTCGCTACAAAAAAAAAATATTGTTTTGGTCGGAATACAAACTGGTTAAAGCTAGGAAAATTATTGAGTCTACAAGGCGCCCGTCTAAAATCTCTTAGGGTACCATTCACTCTCTGCTAGGACACATTGCCTCCGCCAAGACCAATTCATAGCCAGAGTAGACATCCTTGCCATCCATATGCTCATGTACTCAGCCAGGAATCTAATCCCAAAACACTTATAAGAACAAGGTTGACTTCCTATAAATGATCTATGACCCCATGGCACTCTATAAGAAGAGGGGTTCTCAGCGCTGTGGCTCTCATGTGGTTTGGCATTACGTGATCATCCCAATGGTAAAGGGCTAGAGCATTCTATAGGAGTTCATCAGTTTTGAGAGTTTTTTTTCTATGTTCATCACTTTTCACGGCTATACGAGTTCATATCATCCAAGGCATTTTTCCTACAACAAATGTGGAAAAAAAATGGAATTAATCATAATCCATGATGAATAAAATGGAAATTGAATATACCATATTGTCGGAATTTTCGAAACGGATTCATCATTATCAAAAACACCCCAATTGGAAGTCATACTCCCCCGCACGAGCCTCAACAAGATTCTGTGTTTTTTTTTTTGTGTGTTAATGGTCAAAGTCAATGGGTCATGGTCAAAGTCAACAGGTCAATGTTGACCGAATTGGATCGGAGCGACTCGAGTCAGGCTGGACTGCCACGTCATTGCCACAAGGCAGTACGTGAGTCCCATGCATAGCCACCACCTTTGGCACATGTTGGCATGCGTGGCCTCCTCCACCAGTCTCTTGCAGCGATCAACGACTCTAAATGCTCACATGTTGGCATGCGTGCAATGTGTGCAGCGTCATCCGGTCTCCTCCGGCCAAAAGCAACCACTTCCCAGACTCATATCGATGAGTACATGCCAACCATGTATTCACATTTCATTTTTATAGAACATTCGTCTTTGAAGATAGGCGAACAGTGTACTGATGAAGAACGTCCATACCTAAAATGTGAAAAGCTTCAAACACAGATTTGTTTCATGGCAATTTTTGAAGGTTCTGATACCAATGAAGGATATTAAATCCTTGAGTATAAACAGTAAACATGCGGAAACATGTCCAAACATATCTTGTATCACTAATCGTTAACGGTATATTACACGAGAAATAGACAGTGATCGTCACAGATCAGATATCGTCTTGTTGTCTCGAGAATCCCTTGGTGTGATCAAGTGTTGGAGAGTTTTTGTGTGAGAATGCCCTTTTTTTTTTTTTGTAAGAATTGGGGTGTGACAGATTAGAAGACTATGCCATCCATGTTCTATCTATTAGATAAGAAGAAGAAGAAGACAACAATAACCGATCTGGTCTTTCTTTAAGGGAGAAACATAGAAGCTCAACTTAAAGGCCTTCTCAAGAACTAACTATCAGGCGAGAGTCAGCTGTCAAAGTTTGACTAGCAAGAGTAATTCTATCAAGTTTAGTTGCTTGGCAAGATAGTGAATTGTTAAGTAATACTGATTTGACATATATAATTGTTAAGATAGTCATTGACCAATCTTCAACTTAGATATCTAACCATGATCATCTATGACACCTAGTGACAAGGCAACCAAAAATTCTCCCTTAGCTAGGTTTCCACTTATATTGCTGATGGTCTTCTCAGTGAGAAGTGAGCATGGGCCGGGTGGGCCAGGTCCAAACCTAGACCCTAAACCCGACCCTGTTATAACCGGTTCCCAATTTTTGGAACTGAGACCCTACCCTGTTTATGTTGGACCCTGTTTTGGAACCGACCCTGTTTTTCGGTCCGGTTCCAGGGTCTACCCGGTTTCCCTGTATACGAAAATGAATACATATTACTCATTCAATGAATTGTGCATATTCGACCAAAAAAAAATTCTGCATTTACAAATGTAAATACTCCCTAATGCAAGATTGAGCCGAGAAGATGTCGAAAGGAAATAGAGGAGGCCGAGGTAAGGGGCTACGAGTCTGCGACTCGAAGACTTGATTAGGGTTTTTTTTCTTAAAACATCGCCTAAAACCTGGTCCTATAAATCGGTCCGGGTGGGTTCATATCTAGACCGGGGAACCGGACCGGTTCTAACTGGTTCTCAAAAATTGGAACCAGTTCCCGGCCCGGTTTCAACGGGAACCGATTCCCGATCCTGTTTTTCGGGTGGGCCGATCCGGGTACCGGGTAAACCCGGTTTGGTTGCTCACCCCTACTTCTCACAAGGATATCCTAAATTAATATGCATATACCCACGAACTCTCAACTGAGTCCACAACGATATTGAGCACCCAAACGCCATCCTCCAAAATCAACAAACCAAACCATAATCGGTATGACAAGTTGATTTACAAAACAAAACGCACAAACCTTCGCAGCTAAACTCATCCATCAGCATGCCTTTTGCAATTCATTTCATTAACTCTTCTTAAATCATTTTAAATAAAAAAACAGGGTAGTAAATGCTGATACAAAGTTACGGATCAAACATGTGATAAACATTATTTTCCCTTCTTCAAAGAAGTATTAAACATGTAATGCATCTTTAACTGATAATATACTTTTTTTTATCACTTCAAAATATGAGTTTTACAAAATCAAAAAAGAGATAAGTATCACTCATCTAGAAAGTTGAAAACCAACCTATGATGGTCACTTGAGTTGATGCCCTCGAATACCTAATAATTTATTGAAAAATGATATAAAAAACTAAGTAAAATAATATTCTAACGAACGACTAGACCGAACTATGCCTATTCATTCATAAAATGACACCTACGCTCCAAGAAAAAAGTCACCCATAGCGGACACTCATTATTGTTTGTTATGCATAGCTCGTGCTCTGAATTTGTTCGGACCATAACTTCCTCTACTGAATTTTGGTTCAAGGTAACTGATAGTTGATATAAAGTCTTTTCAAAGTGTTGCAAGAACCCCAACTTGGCTGACCCAAAAACTAGCTAAAAATAGACGAAATTCAGCCCCTAAAAGTGAATGCTAGTTACTGTTTAGCATGCCTGGTTAACTTCAAAAATTCTTTTTGGACAAATCGTAAGTTCAAATTGAGTCCCAAATGCTATAGCTTCACAACATCTAAACTATCATTTTTTCACATACACGTGGCTCGACAACTCTTCAAACAAATCTCGCTGCTCAAAATTGACCTAACTTAAAAAATTATGCTGATAACACAAATAATAAGCTTGAATACTTACCTAGCATTGTGATTTAGAGTTCAATCAATTTCGAATGGCCAACACACGCTCGCTCGTGCGCACGCGCGCACATCCCCCCTCCCCCCCCCCCCCTTTTTTCCCCTTTCCCTTCTCATGGACCAGCTCTCTTCTCGGGTTTCCCTTGGTTGTAGGGTCTATTAAAAAGAACTACCCGGACCGGACCGAACCTACATGTTTTGGTCAGTTCTCGAGATTGCCAAACCATTTCTCAATTCCATAAAATAGGAACTGTGGAATTTTGGTATGGTTCTAGGGTTGGAGCCATCCTCCCGAACTTACCAATTATTTTTTGTTACTAATTTTATTTTAGTTTCCTAGTCTTTACGTACGGCATACTCACGCTAGTTTCTCTCAATTGGTTGACCTTGACATAACCTCTTTATTTCTAAATCTCTTCCTACTTCTCAATCTCTTGGTTTAATAAAATCATTGGTTGACCTTTCGTTTGTTAAGGAAAAAAATATATAATTTAACTATAGAATATAACAAGAAAAAAGCAACATGCCACAAGTTCCATTGAACTACTTAGAAATTGGTCAGTTCAGTCCGATCTGGTTCTTGATTCTTGGGTGGGAACTAGACTGCACATCCCTATTGATTTATCCTTCAATGGTCTCTATTAAAGAAGAAAGGATTGCAAGGGGTTGGGCTTCAGGAGACACGGGCCGGGCCATATATCACAAACAGAGATGTCAAACTTTTGATGATAGTGAAGAGGCAAGTGGTGCAACCCCTGACCTCTCTCCACTTATTCATTTTATGGTATTTATTTGGGCTCAGAAATGAATGACAAATTCATTGTATGAAGTACACTATATCATCAATTGGGAAAAAAATGAAAGATGCAAATAATAGAAAGATTCAACCACAGATCAAGTAAGTTAAAGACTTTAATTGTGCATAAAATTCAGGATTTGACGTGAATTTGAGAACAAAAAGCTCTTTCATTAGATAAATAGCTGGCCCAACTAGTGAAAAACTTTTCACTAAAGATTGATATCCAAATTTGTGGATTTAGTGATGATTTTTTGGACAGGAATTAAATTGATGTGACAAAGAAGATCAACAACAAATTTAAATGTAAAGGACTGTAAATGGTGGTAATTTAAAGGACATTAATAATGATAAACTGAAAAATCATATTGAGAATTTGTTCTTGATGATCATAGATCCTATCATAATTACATACTACCATATATATAATCCTTAATCTTAGCCACCCAATTGCAGTTATCACACTAAGTACATGTATAACTACATTTTCAAGATTGTAAGCCTCCTATTTGCATGACATCCTCATCTACAACTGGTTTTAACTCCTTAGCCCACTATCACTCAACCGTCGATTGATAGCTTTGTGTTCAACCGAGATCGTATTTGACCACACCCCCTCCCCCCCCCCCCCCCCCCCCCCAAAAAAAATAGAGATCATGGTCTTTGCGCTCTCATCCCTATTCCAACACTTAGCATTTTTTTTTTGGTCGGAATCATATTTTTCACTATTTTTTATTATAAATTTTTGGTTTTATGTTTAATTCAATTTTTGCTATACCTTGTATAGATATTTACTAGGAAAAGGACATTTTTAATGCTAAAAGTTGCTTAGGGAGAACACTTTATTGGCAAAAGTTTCAATCAAATCATTTTGGTACCAAATTGAAGATAAAAAGATTACTTTAGTCTCAAATCGAAGACGAAAGGATCATTTCGATGCCTCCGACAAAAGTTTCCGGCCAAAAGTGCTACGTGTCATTAATAATTAATTTTTTTAATGTAAAATGATATTTAAAAAAAATAAGTCCACATGGGCTGTCACATGGACTCTGCACTTTAAAATAAATCAAAATAAATCAAATTCAATTTTAAAAAATTAGATAAAATTTAAATTCATTAAAAATAAAAATAAAAATAAGCTTAAAAATTTAACAAAAAATCTTAAATTAAAAAAAAAAGATATCAAATTAGGGGACGGGGGCTTGCTGTAACCCTCATCGCTGGCAACCCACCATCGTCGGCAACCCACCATCGCCAGCTGCCGGGGCTCGGTGACCCATGCTGGCCATGCCCTATCTTCGCCGACCATTGTCGGTGATGATGGACCGATGCCGACAAGGGTTATAGCAAGCCCTCGCCACTTGATCTGAGATCCTTTTTTTTAAAAAATTCATATTAATTTTCAAATTATTTTAAATAAAAATTAAATTTTAAAAAAATGCCACGGCCAACATCATATAATAATAATAATAATAATAATAATAATAATAATAATAATAATAATAATAATAATAAAAGTGCCACGTCGGATTTTCGACAAGTTGGCATTTAAATGATCATTTTTCAAAAATGTTGGCGGTAAAATGATCCAATTGAAATTTTTGACACTAAAGTAATATCCGCACATAACTTTTTGACCCTAAAGGTATACTTTTTCTATATTTACTTATTCTGGCCATTACCTTGTATGGTTAATTGGCAGAACAAATTCACACACTAACCTTACCTTGCATGTTCGTTTTAGTCGTTCCTTTGTGAGAGACGGCCATGCAAGGGCGATCACTCCCAAAGATGACCTTGACATGGATTTGAGCATGAGCTAGATTGTCGACCCTTGACAATAGTGAAGAGGCAAGTGGTGCGCCCCCTAATACCTCTCCACTTCATTTTATTTTATCACCGTATGAAGTATATTATATCATCCATTGGCAAAAATGGAAGGTACAAATAATAGAAAGATTCGACTAGAAATCAAACGAGTTAAAGAATTTAATTGTACAAATGAATTCAAGTAGCCAAAGTTCTGGAACAGAAAGCTCTTTTTATAGATTGATAGTTGACCCGAATAGTGGAAAACCTTTCTCTAAAAGCTGATATCCAGTTTTTTCTTTTTTTATGGATTCAGTGACTATTTCTTACAGGAATTGAATTCGCGGGACAAAGAAAATCAACAATAAATATAAACATAAAGGATTGTGAATGAAAATAATTTAAAAGACATTATTAACGATGAATTGAAAAATTACGGTGGGAATTCGTTCTTGATAATCGTAGATACTAAAATAGTTACATATCGCTGTATATATAATCCCTAATTATAACCGCCCAATAGAATTTATTATGCTAAGTACATGTGTAAACTATATTTTCGAGATTCTAAGCCTCCTATTTGCGCACCATCCTCATCCACAACCGGCTTTAACTCCCTAGGCCACTATCACTAACAGTCGAGGGATAGCTTTTTATTCAATCGACACCGTAGTCTTTGTATTCTCATATCTATCCATGGGTTAGCTTCTTTCTTTTTTTCTTTCTTTCTGTCAGAATCATACGTTTCATGAATTTTCTTTTTTTAAATTTTTGGCTTTATGCTTAATTTAATTTTTGCTGTACCTTCTATAGTTATTTATCTGTTTTGGCCATTACCTGGTATGGTTGATTGGCACAGCAAATTTGCACGCTGACCTAACCTTAAACGGTTCGCATGTTCCATTTTATATTTCCCTGGACAATGATTGAGTCAACCCGGTTAACCTAGTAAAACATAGCATATTTAGAGTAATTGAATTTAAGCAATTCATTTAAATTGATTTGCCCAAAATAGAAAGAAATATCTGATTCTGCCCACTAGATTGGGCTCATCATTAAGTATGAAACCTGATTATTTTCTCTGAAATTAAGGACCTTCTGGATTTTGTAGACTTTGTGGATACCAGTGACCGAATCTAAACTCATTTGGACCTAATCTGTAATACTAATGAGAAACGGGTAGCTTCCATATTTTAGTCGGCCAATGGAGATAAGAACCATTGAATTAATAGGTAAGTTAAATTAAATTAAATTGCCTACTCATTATCATTGTGTCCGTATGGATTACTTTCTCTTCTTGGATTAATAGAAATTTTGTCCGAACGAAGAAGGTAAATAAAATCTAAACCAAAAATGTGTGAATCTAGAAAGTTGTCGAATAGCAAGACTGCCTCTTATAGAGGCAAGCCAGCACTATATAAGCTCGACTTCTTCCAGTACTTTGGCCCCACCCAACTCTCTCACTCACAATCTAGTGTCCATGCTCTAAGGTTTCTCTGGTCCGAAGCATCAAACCAAGTTCTCCAGTCTTACTGGTTTGCCACTTTGCCCTCTTGTTCTTTTGTAGATTTCGATGTGTTCATGAAGTTGTGTAGGAAGAATGATGAAAAAGACATGTATTCACACTGAAAGTATTGTGAACATCATACAGAGTAATGCTCAATAATTTCATTTCTTTCATTTGTCAAGCAAACTTTTACTGCCATTGAGCCCGAGAAACTATTATAGGTGTTCTTGCTGATGTCCTGTTCCTCGACTGACGCTCTGTTCTCCTGCAGATTCTGATTGAAAAGGGGTCAACCGGTGAATGCTGCTGCTCCTGCAGGTGAAGGCATGATGACTGATGACCAAAGCTTCCTCCTGACCGTCATTTTTGGAATCTTCTTCGGGCCTCATCTCAGAGGGGAAGGGCCGCCCCACAAGTCCGTGATGCAGAGAGCATTTGAGAGATTGCCACTATACACTCACGATCAACTGGCTGGTTCCAAGATGATGGTGGTGCAAATGATACATCTGTACTATTACATACTCAGGAAGGCCAGCAAATCTGTTGTGCTGGCCCCATCGTTGTTGCTCGAGTTCTTCCATGACCTGCTTCCAGCCGAAGCTTTTGGTCCTGCTAGCAACTACCCTCGATTCGTCAACCTCTTTCCTATTGACCTGCACCCTTTTTCTTTTGTTGAGGAGCGGTTTATGGCGATAGACAACATCCTCTTCATCGATAACCCGAGCACCTCTTACCTGAGGGAAGAGGTAGTTGCGAGGTTTAAGAATTTGACCGGGCTGCAGGAGTTCATTTTGGAAGAGCATGCTGCCAAGCTACCCATTTATGTCACCGATGAGGCATTATATGAAGTGGTAGCACCAGAGGTGCGTTCAGGGGGACAATCTCGTTTTTTTGTTGCTTCTCGTTGTTCTCATGGAAAAGAACGCAAGAGTAACAAGGCTCTACGTGTAATGCCTTTCCAAATGGTTCCATATGAAGGCCCACCCATCTCAACGTCATCATTTTCCTCCGGAGAACGTGACACCTACTCCAAGGCTCAACTTGATCCTGAGGTGGTGTTTTCTCCGCTTACTACGACGGGGATGCAATGTGTTGGTGCCACCGCTGCCTGGATTGCTGGAGTCGGAGTGGTTGGGAATGCAGACGTGGGGCATACCCGATCCATCACAGGGCGTATGAGCCTTGCAGAGTCTGAAGACTGCTACCTGTTCCACGTGTCACTTCCTGGGGTCAGAAGAGATCAATGTAAGCTCTTAATGGCCTTAGAAAATCTCAATATTCATAGCTCAAGAAGCTAATACTAAGTTTTGAGTGTTGTTTTGCGGATTTTGATTCACATGGGGAGGTCAAGGTAATAATGAATTTCTCTAATGGATGCTGCAGCATTTAGTTGTGAAATTGACATGAGTGGCAAGGTCCTAATCGAAGGAGAGACTGCCACGGGTGGGAAGGTGGCCGAGAGCAGAACAGGCAACCTTTGTCTGTCTGAACACTTCTCCCTCTGTTTTCAGCTGCCCGGTCGTGTGGATCCCAGAAGGTCCAACTGCAACTTCAGCTCAGACGGGATCTTTGAAGGAGTTGTGAAGAAGCTGGTCAACAACCGATGACTCTCTCGCTGCTCAGACATTGTAAAAACATGTTGGAATTTACCAAAACTTGATTAGACACAAATAGTGTCCTATGTTTGCTCCTTTTGTACTTTTTTCGTATGCACACAAAATTGCTCCAACTTGATCCGGTCTGAATTTCCACATGAACTACATTTGAGTCTAAATTCCACTATGAATGATTGTACAGAAGGAGGTGATTCCTATTTTATCTCGTAAAAGTACAGGGCTAACGAAACAATCCAATACTTTCGGTGAAGAATGATTGTTCATCATTGATGGGTATATCTCAATTATGGAGCCATCAGGAAATTCAAAATAAGCAATTACTAGAAGCTCCTTTAGTTGTTTCCTGAGCAGAACATGTTGCCATTAAGGGGAAAATATCATAAGGCCATTTATTGATTTAAATGGGTAACCTGGTTGCATCCTTCTCCAGAATGAATCCTGTAGCCCCATCCAACTGTTCAACCTCGCAATTTTCTTTTTCCTGAGGCAAGAGATAATCGGTTACCGCTGAATGCAATGTCATCAATATTCTTAAGTCTCTCTTCGACAAATGAACCGGAGTGCAGGTCAGTGGGACAGAGGCCGACGAAGCACAGGAAGTTGCTACCAGGATTGAGCACTTTGACTGGATGAGGCTCCACGGAAGAACTTGAACAAAAAAGATGGGGTCACTGCAACAGATTAGCTGGCCTTACCGAGTATGTGATAGTACACATGCATCACTTGCACCACCATTATCTGGAACCCAGCCAACTGATTGAGAGAGTATTGCAGCAATCTCTCGAATAGTCTCTGCATTGCCAACTCGTGGGGCAACCCCTTCTCTTTGAGATGTGGCCAGAAGTGTGTTCCAAGACTGATAGTCAAGGGAAGCATTTACATCCCTGGCTGCAACAGAGCCAGGCCACACCAACGACTCACCTTCCTGACTTAACGCAACGAAGCCTGAACTTCTCCATATTAAATGCAGCGTATTGTCTGGATTGATCTCTGTAATAAGAAGAGGTCCTTGACTTAGAAGCGCAAATCCCTCAAACATCCTTTCTCTCGATGATTTATTACCAGATAACAGAGTTACTAAACACAGGAAATAAGCATTTCAGTTAGATCAGGAACCTTGCCTGCACTCAAGTAATTATTGGAGTTTCTCTATCTTCTATTGAGTTCAAAACCTGACATTCGATGCTCTCAGTCGAGATCAAACCAATCATATCTCACCCAGAAGATAACCATCCAGAGTTCCATGTTGAAACTTTACTCAGGCCCTCAAAGATTGGCCTTCCAGCTTCAGAGCTCAACTGCTCTTTTGTAGGTCAAGGCAAAGAATCAAGTTTGGGCTCAGACCATTTCACTTCTTCAACCATTTTGCAATCTGCACAGAAGGCCGCGTCAGGTGAGGAACAGGTTATAGAAATAAAAACGTAAGTTATGCAGAAACATGAATTGCAAGAGAATCCTGAAATTCATCAAATTGACAAAACAAAAGTAAAAGCAAGCTATATACTTCATGTCATATAGCCTGGTCCTTGACAGTGTTAGAGGATTTTCCTTTGGACAAAGATGCTTCTATGCTACTAATGTATATCATCGATGATAAATTCCATGAAGCAGTAGCACTAAAAGTGCATTCTCGAGGTCAGTTTCTGTCCTTTGAGGCCCTCCTTGCAGTTCTCCCCGTAGGAGAGCATGCAGTGGTATCACGAGAATCACGCCGCGAGGGACACTTCCAGTATTTTGCTGTATGTAGTATTGGCGTACTTTGCCAGATTTAGCTCAGTCTCTACGGGTTAAGAACCTAATTGTCAAGTTTTGAGCTCTATGATTCAATGAATTCATAGTGCAGAACTTCCATTTTTATAGCAGCTTATGGGAGACGTCCGTAATCATCGAAATTAACGCGCCTGATTCGCTGGTATCTGCTTTGATATGGCCATAAGTGTGTTGTCATCGAAGTTAACCCGTTTGATTTGCTGATATCCGCTTTGAATGATCATCAGCCTGCAAGAGAATGACCAGGGACAAATCACAACCAGGTTAAAATTTCTTGCGCAATCTGTTTCCCCTGGAAAGGCAACAAGTATATCCGGATTTTAAAGAGCAAACTGTAGCTCATTCATGTGATGGATACGAAAATAAGAAAAAAGATGGAAACACCATTAACAAAGTTGATTTTTGAAAGAGCCTCCACAATTGCAGGATCAACTCGTTTTCTAGCTTAGTAAGTGATTAATGGACCTTCCACTATGCTGATGGTTTTGTTCTTCGACCGTTTTCATATTTCATAACTATTCGGCCAACTTTTATTTTTCTTGGTATGCACTCGGACGCAAGTTTTTTTTTTCTTTGTTATTTTCTTGTCTCCATATATTTAGAAATATGGAATTTATTTATTGTTACTGGTTTTGATTATTAGGCTCTAGCGACGTTAGAGGTTGTTTACCGAGTAAAATCGGATATTTCTTTCTTTTCATTGAGGATCAGAATCGGCAGATTAAGTGAATTATATAAATTGAAAGATTAAAAATAGGAATACTTTTAAAATGTTTTATTGCCTTAACCGGATTGCCTTCATCCCTTATTCCGGGGGAAAGAGGAAACGGAATTACCCGGAATTACCCGCTATGAAAGCCCTTCTGCATTTTGTAAATTTGCTAGGGTAATTGACCGATGATAACCTTGTTTGGCAGTAATAACTACTAAGTACTAATAGCGACAAATAGGAACCTTCCGTATTTCTCATAGCACTAGTCCACCTGGCCTTTTTTTTATTTGGAAATTATCGAGCTCTTTTCCAATGCAAGAGAGGGAAATATATTGACTGAAAAAGTTAGAGACATTTCCAAATGAGGGCCTCATGTCCCTTCATTTTCTCAAATAATGGCTTCAAGTAAATTTTGTTCCAAATAAGAGCTTGAAGAGATTTTTTGTTTCAAGAAGATCTAGATCAAGGGTATTTCAGTCATTACATATTCTGAAAATTTTTCCTTCTTACCTTGGCCAGCGACGACGAGGGCTCACCTCACCCAAGCGACTGTCAAGGAGGTTGCTCTCAATGGCCATCTGCCTGGCCTAGGCTCTTTGGGGCGAGGCGAACCCTCGGCTAATCTAGTAGGGGGCTGGCCTTGCCCCGCTGGCCGCTAGCCTCACTTGGGCGAGAAGTGCTCTATTTGTTTCAAAGGACCTAGATCGACAGTATTTTCGTCATTACATATTCTGAATATATTTTTTTATTTGTGAAAAGCCAGTAGAGGGCGCTCTATTAAAATAAGATTCACTTTATACCTTTATTTGAAAAAATAAAAGTACTCCCGACCTTTATTTGGAATTTTGCCAAAAAGCAGCGGGAGAAACAAAGATTCAATCAAAAAAATAAATAAATAAAGAGCGACTGGTGGTGGTGAAAAAGGTGAACAGTAACAAGAAGCAAAGAAAACAATAAAAAGTTGAAAACGAATAATAACCATAAGGTTATGACAAACTCATCAGATCTCAACAAGCTCGACAGCCATCGGACATCCATATATTGGTAGGCTTGGCTATTCTCCTCCATGGCCATCAACCTTGTGGCCTCTAGAAAGAATAACTATTTGTGGTATAGTTATTATTATTATTATTATTATTATTATTATTATTTTGGGAGGTTGCTCAAGCGGTATAGTTAAGTAGTTAGTATTCTTCTTAGTGTGGGCAAACGTTGGTACGACATTAAACCTCGCAAGATAAGAAGTCGGAAAGTGATTAAATGGCATCTTAACGGGACGAATGCTGCAACTTCAGTCAGATTATGGTTGGTAATTTTGAATATTGTCGGGATACAAAAGTAAATACCGGTAGGTTATTCAAGTAGTTGGTAATAGTGGAAGACACGTGTAAGTTGAGGGTGTATTAGTTTGAGATTTTTACTCTCTATTTGTTAGAGATGTATCAATTTTAAATTTTTCGTGGTATTAATCTAATTTAATAAAAAAAATGCAAATGATAAATTTATCACATGTGTACCAGTTTGAAATTTTTGGCGTTAAAAAAAATTAGTTCGGGGTAAATTTGTCATATGCATATCAGTTTGAGATTTTGGTAGTTAAAAAAAAATAGTTTGAGGTAAATTTGTCACAGATGTATCAGTTTGAGATTTTTTATCGTAAAAAAATAGTTTGAAATAAATTTACATAGGTATATTAGTTTGAAGCTTTTTGTAGTATTAACCTTTAAAAAAAATGTTGGTACCTTTTTTTACCACTAGGGATTGCCCTTGTGGCGAGGGCATTCTCGTGCTTTGGTCGATGAATCATGGTTGTGGGTCTATGATATTTTGAGGATTCCAATGGCTGACCAAAGTATGGAAACTATCTATTTGTGGTTAGTGTCAAATATTAGGTCCAAATGAGATTAGATTCGGTTGTTCATATCTACAAAATGAAAGCCATCCATATTTTCATAGAAATTAATTAGGTTTAACACTGCAATAATGCTTTAACGATAAGGATAATCTGGTGAGAAGAATCAGCTCGGTACACAGCTTCCTTTGAAATCAAGTCATATGGGAGTTCATGACTTACACTGAAAAAGCAGAAGAAGGCTCCCAAGGTTCGTAAATGTAATTGACCCGGGGCCTGTCTCAATAACCCTAGTTTCCCCCCCCCCCCCCCCCCCCCCCCCCTCTCTCTCTTTCTATCTCTGATGTAAATGTAAACGCGAAGATAGCATAATCCAATTGCTTAAAATCAAAAAATTTCTCCATGCTTTCCTCATGCTAGTCAGGTAATGATTAGAAATTAACATTAGGGTTTTCGTGAAGATGACCATACAAGGATGCCAGCATTCTTTCAATGTTTCCATATACACTTCAAAGTCCATAAGGGCTATGTCCTTTTCTGACCATAAACTTCCCAACCTCTTACACAGAGATGCCATGAGAGTCTCTTCGGCCTTCTCTTCCTCTATTGTCGACTTGGCGAGGTGAAGACAGATTGGGGAAGAGAACTTGACAGGAGGAACATTAATCTGTGGATGCCCTCAATACCGGTCGAGGAAGCAAAGGCGAATGGATGCTGGGATTGTTCTTCAATCAGGAATGCCAACTTCAGTGAGCGACCAACAAAATTTAGTATAAAAAATGGATGAAAGGAGACAGAGATGGTCGGGGTTTGAGGGAGCTACCACCAAAGGGGGGTAAAGGGGAGTTCTTCAAGGCGAGAGGGTTCTTTCTTTTTCATCTACCTAGGCTTTACTTTTGTTAACTTTTTACGGACTATTTTGAGTAGATATGTCAAATTAATGGGTCGGATCGGATTTGAGTGCTTAAAATAAATCTAACCCAAATTAACCAAAGGTAATGGCAAGATTTAAGAGTTTGAATGGGCTAAAGGATTTGTTCTGGAGCAGGATACAATTGGCTACCCATTTATGTCACTGATGACAAGTTATTTCAAGAGTCCACGCGAGTTATATAAATATTATATATGATCCCATAGGGAACTAGTTCTAGAATTATCACAGACGCGAGACTTTAGCGAGGCTACATCGATAGATGACTTTACCACATTGAGGACACAATGTCAAGTCATGAGAGACTAATCAGCCATATCCGCAGTATGTATCTGATCACCCAAAAGGTAATTCAGAAAAAAGCAAATAGGAGCGATGACCGAGGCAAATAGGAGCAATTGAACTCTTGTGACTTCACGTTGTGCCCTCAATGTGGTGAAGTCATCTCTCAATTTAGCCTTACTAGAGTCTCATTCCCGTGATGATTCTTGAACTAGTTCCATCTGTGATTATATATAATAGTTATATGCTTCGCGTGCACTCTTAAAATGACCCGTCATCAGTGACTTAAAAGGGGTGGGTGTTCTGCATCCTTCCACGAGTCCTTTAGCCTAGTCAAACTCTTAGACCACGCAGTTACCTGTGGCCTAAGGCAAAAGATACTCTGGTTACTGTTGAACGCAGTGTAATTGATTTCCATAAATCTCTGACAAATAAACAAAGTGCAAGTCCATGGGAAGGAGGTCGATGAGGCGAGGATAATTGCTGACAGGATTCAGCACTTCTGGCCCGATGAGGGGTTGTGGAACTTGACCAACAAAGATGCGGTCATTGCAACAAATTGACCTCCGCCCTTCTTGAGTATGTAATAATGCACGTGCATCATTTGCACCATCATCATCTGGACTAGGCCAGCAGATTGATAGTGTATTGCAGCAATCTCTCAACTAGTCTCTGCATTGCAGACTCATGCATGTGGCCTGAAATATGTTCCAAGAATGACAACCAAGAGGAAGCTTTACTTCCCGGCAGCAACAACACCGGGTTACAGCAAACTTGACTCAGCTTCCCGACTTGACGCACTGAAGCCTGAAGCTTCTGTATTCAAACCGAAGCTTATTGTCGGGATGGATCTCTGTAATAAGAAGAGGTCCTTGACTCAGAAGCACTCTCAGACGTCCTTCCTCTCAAAGATTTATTACTAGACGGCAGAGTTACTTAACAATAGGAAATAAGCATTGTAGTTGGAGAAGGAACCTTGCCTGGACTTAGGTCATTATTGGAGAGACTCTTATCTTCAATCGAGTTCAAAAGTTGCAATTCCATGCTCTCAGACAAGATCAAACCAGCCAAATTTCAACAAGAAGACAACAATCAGGAGTTCCAATCGTTAAAACTTTGCTTAGGCCCTCAGAGATCGGCTTCTAGCATCAGAGCTCAACGACTGTTTTGCAAGTTGTTAGGAATATGCTTCAAGACTGAAACATATCCACGTACAGCATATGTTTTTGTTATTTCAGTCTGTTAAATGGTTGTCCTAGTCTTTAGGAAGCAGTTAAGCTTTTTTTTTTATTAGTGCTGTGATCGTGCAGTTAAACTCCTTATTTGTAGAGCCATGTTGTTAGTGGTTGATTATTTTCTTCTTCCTTTAAATTGTAATGTTTGCTGAATTGGTAAAACAGAGTAGTCTTTCCTTCCATGTGCTTTTCTTAAGCCTGTTGTCTTTCCTCTCTCGACTAAAAAACCAACAATTTGTATCAGATCTCTCTTCTTAAGGGACCTGTGTGAGTTTGGCAAGCCATGGATGTCGAAGCTAATCTCTCTTCAATTGCTCCACCAGTGTTTGATGGAGATAACTACCAGATATGGGCAGTACGCATGGAGACATACCTAGATGCAATGGATATTTGGGAAGCAGTGGAAGAAGACTATGAAATCCCTGTACTTCCTGCTAATCCAACCATGGCTCAGATCAAAGCTCATAAGGAGAAGAAGACAAAGAAGTCAAAGGCCAAAGCTTGCTTGTTTGCCGCAGTTTCAGCCACCATTTTTTCTCGAATTATGTCTCTCAAGACGGCAAAGGAGATATGGGATTTTCTCAAGTCTGAGTATGAAGGGGATGAGAGAATTCGTGGAATGCAGGTGTTGAATCTAATCCGTGATTTTGAGATGCAGAAAATGAAGGAGACTAAGACCATAAAGGAGTATGCTGACAGACTTCTTGGGATAGCCAATCGAGTTCAGTTGTTGGGTTCTTCATTGACAGACTCAAGAATTGTCGAAAAAATTCTTGTGACACTGCCTGAAAGGTTTGAGGCTACAATAACCACCTTCGAAAACACGAAGGACTTGTCCAAGATCACACTGGCAGAACTCTTAAGTGCCCTGCAAGCACAAGAGCAAAGGCGTGTAATGAGGCAAGAGGGAGTTGTTGAAGGAGCCTTATTTGTCAAGCATCATGATGATGGCAAATTTAGATGGCAGAAAAGTAAGAAGACTCAAGCAACAGGCGAAGGTTCAACATCTGGCAGCAAAAACAAGGCTGGAGATAAGAAAGTTGGAGTGAAAAGGGACTATCCTCCATGTCAACATTGCGGGAAAAAAGGTCATCCACCTTTTAAATGTTGGAGAAGACCTGATGCAAAATGCAGAAAATGCAATCAAACAGGACATGAAGCCATCATATGCAAAAACAAAAATCCACAGCAAGTAGAAGAGGCTAAACTTGTTGATCAAGAGGAGGAGGATCAACTTTTTGTAGCCACGTGTTTTGCAAGCAGTGAAGCAAGTGAGAGCTGGCTGATTGACAGTGGCTGCACCAATCATATGACCAATGATAAGGAGCTTTTCAGAGATTTGAGGCCTACCACCATCACCAAAGTGAGAATTGGGAATGGCGACTATATTTCAGTTAAAGGCAAGAGAACAGTTGCAATAACTTGCTGTTCAGGTACAAAGTTCATTCATGATGTTCTTTTTGTTCCTGAAATTCAACAAAACTTGCTGAATGTTAGTCAGTTAATTGGAAGAGGGTTTAAAGTTGTTTTCGAAGACAATTTTTGCCTAATTAAAGATGCAGCCAACCAAGAAATCTTTAAAGTAAGAATGAAAGGCAAAAGTTTTGCTCTAAATCCATTGGAGGAGGAGCAGGCAGCCTTCTCAGTTAAGGAGAATGTCACTGAGATTTGGCACAAAAGACTCGGGCATTACCACCACCATGGGATGCTTGTCGCGACCCGAAAAAATAAGTTAATTTTCAGGCGAATGGATTATTAGGTTTATTAGATGAACTAACCTAACGCGGACCCTCCCAAGCCCTACTGAATCGCGACTTTGGTTTTTGTTTAAATGATTTTTAATTTTGGAGTCGCTACTAATCGTTTTTGGTAGGTCGATTAGAAACCCAAATAAATTAGTGGGAGAACTAATTCATTTCTGCGAACCAGAGATTATGAGTTCGGGGACTTGGTTACGTTAGATTACTCTAACGCCCTTTCGGTACCAATTTCATGAAATCTCATTTGGGGTGATTTGGAAAGAATTGGGGTTAAACTGATCAGCAGGGTAAAATGGTCATTTTTCAAGAATTAGGGAGTAAAAATGGGTCAAATCAGTTGAATGTGGTCATTCCTATTTCCCACAATTTTTGAGAATTTTTCTAAATTTTCTGAGACAATTTACCCATAAGGGGCAAAATTGTCATTTTGACAAAATTAAGAAGGAAAATAATCAAAAATAGGATTCATCAGCCAAAATGATCCATTTCTTGATTTTTAAGGATTTTGGAAATTTTTAGGAATTTTTCCTTCTTTTTTTTTAAGATTTTTTTTTAGACTTTCTTTTTATTTTTTAATGATTTTCTGATTAATTTATATATATAAATGAAATTGTACGGATTGGGTCAGTAAACCTGGCCCAGTTGGCTAGAGCTCAATTCGGGCCTTATGGGTCCAACCTCATCTAAAAATAAAAAGGGAACTCAATGGACTTAATCCAAATTTATTCGTTTTCAATTTTAAGGAAAGCCCAATTATATAGCCCAACTATTCTCAAATTTCAAGCGAAGCCCACACATACCAGCCTAGACAGAGTATCAGGCCCAAAATTGAATCACCTAATCTTCCAAAACAAAAGCACACACCCAAAGTTTGCTCACGTTTTTTTTATTGTTCTAATGTGTCTTCTTTATTTTATTCTTTCTCTTGAGCGCATGCTACCTCCCATTTTCTTTTCCTATGCATGGTCTTTTATGCAAGTCATCAGAATGCATGAATGATTTTGCAGCTTAACGCATGAAAAGAAGAATGAGAAAGTGCCTTACCGTGATTCCACGCACGCTCCTATATCGGACCTTCGTCGGTCACCGCCCGCATCGCATTCGTACAGATCCCGCCCCATCGCTCCTTGCTTCAATCGTCCCCGATCTCGGGGCAGAAATAGCTTGAGCGCGTCGATCAACCTCGGTGTACACAGAGAATCCCTGCTCTCCTCTTTCATCTCCGTGACCTTCCTCAGCAAAAGTGCGTCCTCCTCGTGGTCTGAAAGCTCGAGGCTCTCCAGCTTCGCCAACAAATTCTCCTCTTTCGAATTAGGAGCTAAACTCAAGGTCTGGCTCTCCGCGATCTCATACGAGCTCCACGGGGAGAAGTAGGAAGGCCTCGTCATCAGCGACAATGGAGTTTCCGGGCTCACCGCGACCACAACGGATTCTTCTAACGAGCTCGGGTAAAAGTGGTTCACCCGGGGACCAACCGCGCTCACTGCGTGGGAGAATATCAGTGGCGACTTCTCCGCGACTCCTTTCAGCAACTCCCTCTCCGAAGCTCTAATCTCGTCCCTTGGCTCCTTTTCCTTCTTCTTGCTCTTCCTTGACGGTCTCTCTCTGGTAGTCTCTTCAATTTTATCAGCCTTGACTACTGTCGCGACCTGATTCACCAACTGCGACAGGTCTCCTCGGGCTTCTTGTATACATTAAGGTAGCAGTTCCTTCTTTCTCGGCTCGCCCAGTACGCGGGATGTAGCATCGATAGCAGCAAGAACAGTGGACTTCCCCTGCTGGAAACCATTAAGAGTTCCCTCCCTTTTGCGGACGTGGGCATCTCAAATGTGTGATCTTCTCTTGGTGTAGAATATTGACCGAAAGACCAAAGAGGGCGTCTTCCTTTCATCCTCTTCGTATAAGATTTTTATTCACGAATAAGTCCTCTCTTGTTTTCTTCCTTCTGGTCTGAGCTAAACCCACATGAACCCCAACAAGCTCTTCCCTTTTTGACCTCACTTAGTCTCTGCTCTTCTAGGCCAGAAGCTTCCCTCTTTTGCATTTTTGTTTTTTTTTAAACCAGGTTTATTGGCTCTCAACCCAACACCACAGATTAGTGTCTTCCGCCCTTAATAACGCAAGTCAAGGGAACCAAAGCATGTATATTCGAATAATCATAATAATAAAAGAAATACCAGGGAGTATGTACAACTGATATCAACGTGGGTAAGAACTCGGATCGAATATTCCGAAATACATACCCTTCCACAACCTCCACTGAAATCCGGCTTTGTGTATTCTGGGATCCTACTGGATGCTAGGCCAACCGAGATTGGAGCCATTAAAGAAACTTTTTACGTGATTGAACTTCTTCAGACTTTGCAGTCGCAGGACAAGGCCAGATGGAGCATCGTTGGTGTGAAAATAGAACCCCGAGAACCATGGCACTAACTTCCCCGATGGACTTGTAGCTTTCGTTCTGGTACTCTTTTCAACTGCTAGTTGAACTTTCCAAGGTGACTGTGGTGACACGAGCAGAACTGGACCCCAAATGTCACCGGCAAAGCTACGAATTCGGTACCGATACCATGGGTCCTCACCCTGAAGCAAGAGCCCAGAAACTTTTTGTACATCTCCTCTCTTCACGAGTCTGCTACTCTCCTTTTGATGTACACATCCTGCATGGGGTCTTTGCCCACGAAGAAGCCCACATTGCAGCACCCCCAACCAGAAAATAAAATGCGTACTTCAAGATTTCCTACATCATCTGGTTCATATCGTCGGCATTGGGCCCGAAGAAAATGACGAGATCAACTTCAAGAAGAGAAGCAGAGAACACCTACGTACGAGTGCACCCGGAGATCTAAGCCCCATTAGCACATAATGCAATCCATCTGCGAATCTGAACAACTCGTCGAGTCCAACCACAAGAACATCTTTCGTCTTCTCTTCTTCTTTCGATTATCGACTGGTAGCTCCTTGACCGTGAGCATCATTTCTTGAACTGTGCCGAAAAAACTCAACGCTCTCATCAATATTTCAACTTGACAAAAGATTTCTTGATACTGCCAAGCTCAGTTGGACACTGTTAAGGGGGAGTCACAAATATGGAGAGCTAATTAACCGCTTCAAGGACGTCCTCGTTCGACGTGAATATGTACGCAAACTTGTCATGAAATATCATGGCCAAAGCGAAGAAGACGATGCCGATATTGTCGGCTGAACCATGGAAACCTTGTTCGCGAATTAAGTGCCTTGGTCGTTCTCGACGACTAACTCGTCCGCCGTGCGGACCCAGCCTTCCAAGCAGAACATGACCTCGGAAGCTACCAAGAGCTTGAGGAATTCCCAGACCCCCGAGAAGAAAGGGAACTCCTCGGTCATTCTCTACGTGCCTAGTTTTCTCACTAGGCCATTCTTCCTTCTTGCCACGAGTAATATTGCTTCCTGTGGCTGCACAAAGTCAATACCTATGTGGACTGAAGCAAATTGAGTGGATAATGGCACTGGCCTCTAGTGAGTACAACTTCTTTCCTTCTGCTAAGTCCCAGAGCAATATCTCTCCATCCTTGCCACCGCTTGCATAAAGTATTCCATTGGGCGACGCTGTCACAGTATTTACATAGCCAGAATGCCTATGAAAGGCGTTCTCCAGCTTGCAATCGGTCAAATTCCACACTTTCACAGTGCGATCCTACGATGCAGACATGATGGTCGGCTGAAGGTTGTTGGGACTGAACCTGACACGATTCATCCAATTAGAATGAGCTCCACCTTCATGAATGGTATACTTGCACTCTCCCAGTGTGTTCTAGAGTTTGATCGTGCGGTCACGAGATGCTGATATAATCTGTCGGTCGTCGATGGAGAAGGCCACCGAGAGCACATCCTTAGTGTGCCCCACAAACCTACGGGCGGAGACGTCGGAGGCGTGATCCCGGAGGCGGAGCTCGCCGTCCCAGGAGCTGGAGAGGGCAAACCGACCGTCGGAGGAGGGGACAACGTTCTAAACAAAGTGGGAGTGGCCGGTAAGGCGACGGCCGGGGATGCCGTAGACCTTGTCCTCCTTGGTGAGCCGCCAAAGGATGATGGACTTGTTGCGGGAGGGGGTGATGACTATGTCGGAGTTGCCGATGAGGATGACGATGGCGGTTACTATGTCAGTTTGGGCCCTCATCGTGCCCTTCAGATGGAGTCCGACTCCCATTTTTCCTTTCTTACCTTAGGGTTTCTCAGCCTCGAGCGGCGGCGGCACCTCTTCTCTAAACATGTAATGAAGATGGAGCTATGTCCAGACTTGTCATGGACCTGAGATTTTCTCGAGAAGTCATATAACGGAGTGCATGGTAGTTTTTTTCTCTCTCTCTCTCTCTCTGGTGATGGGTTTTGTGAAGTTAGGAGTTGACTCGAGCCAAGGATCTAAGGATTGGTGGGTGATGACAATCATAGTGGAAATGAGCATAGAGAACACAAAGACAGAGAAGACCAGGCTCCCAATGAGCGTCATCAGGTTTTGCTTGATTAGCTCTGTACTTTGACTCGAATCCGTCCTTCGTTGGTGCTTCTCAACAATTTCGTGCTAAGCTGATAGACCGAGAAACTGGATCGTGCACACTCCCCTCTGACCACCCCAAAAACGATGGGATTTTTCTTGGAGATCTCCCTGATCCCTCCCTCCTGGAAGTCTCCCATAGCCATCTCTCTTTCGGTGGCTCACCAGGAAAAAGCCCCTCAATGCCACCCTCTTTTTCTTGTTTATTCTGAGTGCCTTTTCTTTCCTTTTTGTCCATTTCTGAAATTCCCCCTTTAGTAGCTTTCGTGTCCTGCCTTTTCTCCGTTCTCACATCTCTTTTACAGTAAAGGCCAACCCATCATCCCCTCGAGATACCCCAGTCTTGGAAAATTCATATCTTCACTCTTTTCTTGTCCCCGAGGAGAATCACTCTGAATGAACTAGTGGCGATCCCCCAGGAGAAGCAAGACGCGCATGCCTCTTTTCTTTTTGGCACCGAAAGCATTCCACCCACTCCCCATTACCATCATTATGTTCTCCACTTGCATGCATATTTCCCTTGGTTTAGTGCATTTAGGTCTGTTCTTTCTTCTCGATTTCCTCCTGTACTTTGGATTTTCTAGCTGACTTGTAGTCACCTCAAATTCACAGAGAAGTACCCAGTGGATAAGGCAAGAAGTATGAAAACATGGCACGCTCCATTCGAGCTTCGTCCTTCTCAAGAAGTCTCGCGGCAATCCATCATAACCCACAGTTTCACATGCAAATTACAGATCTCATTTTTGACTAGTACGTCTGGAATCAATAGGTAGCCGTCTCCTCCATCACCATCTAGGGCTTCCTCCAACTCACGCTCGAGCTTAGCATGGATGCATAAAGCTCATGCAAGTCCTTTAGCGGAAACATTTAAACAGCAGATACGCGGGTCAACCAAGGGCGAATGTGATGGTGCACGTCGTGACTCAGCCTAGTGAATTGCTTAGGTACTTTGAGAACCACGGTATCTGAGACTTATGCTTTGGAACCAAAACCTCATCATGCTCCAGGAAACCAAGTCATCCGTCCTTCCAATGATATGTCCTCCAGCACATGGGAAGTTTTTCTTTCGGTTGTCCACTCGATTTCCTTCTTGTTGCTCCACTTATTGCCCTTTCTTTTTTCCTTTCTTTTTTTTTTTTTTGACTGAGAGCATCCTTTTTTCCTTTTTCAATCCTTCTTGTCCTCTTCTTTGAGTGTCCATCTAACCTCAAAATTCGGAGAGAGGGGCCGCAATGCAGAAATTTGTTCAGCAATTACAAAGAGTATATGATCCCAACATTGGTATTCGACGACTCCAAATATTTCGAAAAAAAGCATAAATGATAAATTGAATTCGAAAAACCGAACACAACAATGGAAAGTGCACCATCAGGCCATTGGAAAATTTGGACTTTTAGAGGACAATGTCATGACTTCAACAATACAAAAATAAAAAATAAAAAATTACAGGGCTAAAATGAGTTTTCTACAATTTTTACAATTAATTTAAAAATGAGATTAACAAAGCAATTCTCGATTCCATACTAATTTTTGCAGATTTTCTTTGGCTAAAATTTTTTTTCATATTTTTGTGGCCTCAAATGTAATTTTATTTTTAAATATTTTCCTAATTTCTGAAAAATATTAAAAAATACAGAAAAACACTAAAAATATGAAAAATTATTTTTTGGTCAAAATTGGTTCCCTAGGCTTAGCCAAGGTCCCCAAAGTTGATTTTTCAGTTTTATGAATTTTTATGGATTTTCTATTAATTTAAAAAGAGAAAACATGATTAAAAATCAGGTGTCAACAATGCTGCAAATGAAATCCAAGATATTGGCAGAAGGTCTTCCGGAATTTGAAAATCAGATTTCAAGTTGTAAGGCATGTCAATTCAGCAAGCTAAATAGAAAACCATTCTCAAAGTCAACTGGCAGAGCTTCAAGGAAGCTGCAACTGATTCACATGGATGTCTCAGGCCCCCAAAGAACACCTTCTCTAAAGGGTAGTCTCTATTATATTGCCTTTATTGATGATTTCACCAAAATGTGTTGGATTTTTTTCTTGAAGTTCAAATCAGAAGTGGCTCAAGTTTTTTGGAAGTTCAAGGCAAGAGTAGAGAATGAGAGTGGCTGCAAAATTCAGATTGTTAGATCTGACAATGGGAAGGAGTACACTTCGGTACAATTCAACAAGTTTTGTGAAGATGCAAGCATTGAGCATCAACTCACAGTCCCATACACTCCTCAGCAAAATGGAGTTAGTGAGAGGAGAAATAGGTACATCATGGAAATGTCAAGATGCATGCTGCATGAGAAGAATTTGCCAAAGAAGTTTTGGGCAGAGGCAACAAGTACGGTGTTGTTTCTTCAAAACAGACTTCCCACGAAGACAATGAAAGATCAGACACCATATGAGGCATGGTATGGTTACAAACCAACTCTGAAATATCTTAAAGTTTTTGGTTGCTTGTGCTTCACTCATATTCCAGAGAGTAAGCGTGACAAGCTAGATAGAAGAGCTTTATTGGGTATTTTTATAGGCTATAGTACAATCAGCAAAGCCTATAAAATTTTTCAGCCACAAACTGGAAACATTATAGTTAGCAGGGATGTCCACTTCGTGGAGGATGAAGAGTGGAACTGGGATGATGCAAAGAAGACAAGTCAGATCATGGCAGAGTCAAAATTCAAGCTCTTTGGTTCAAGCACTGAAGAATATGAAGAAAGACAAAATGAAATAGTAGATAATGTCCCCGTGAGAGGAACTAGGTTGCTCTCTAACATTTTTCAAAGATGCAACATTGCTGTGTGTAAACCTGCAGATTATGAAGAAGCAAGAAATGATCAAAAGTGGATAGCTGCAATGAAGGAGGAGCTGTCCATGATAGAGAAGAACAATACATGGATTCCAGTGAAAAGTGTTGACACCTGATTTTTAATCATCTTTTCTCTTTTAAAAATTTTCAGTATTTTTCGGCATTTTTATTTTTTGAAAAATCCATAAAAATTCATAAAATTGAAAAATTAACTTCGGGGACCTTAGCCAAGCCTAGAGAACTAATTTTGACCAAAAAATGATTTTTCATATTTTCAGTATTTTTTAGTATTTTTATTTTCGAAAATTCATGAAAAATAAAGAAAAATTGAGAAAATTGCAAAATCAACTTTGGAAGCCTTAGCCAAGCCTAAGCAACCATTTTTGAACAAAAAATAAATTTTCATATTATATATATTTAATTTAATTTTTTTAAAATAAAAAATAAAAAAAATACAAAAATACTTGAAAATTTTGGAAAAATAACATTTGAGGCAAAAAAAATACACAAAGATAGTTAATATTTTTATTTTAAATCTATTTTCATATTGGCCTCCGTAAATTCAGAAAAATCCAATTCGAGTCACGTGTCCCTTCACGAGTATAATCTCGAATCGGGCCTAAAAAAATTTAATTTAAGTCAACTTATTTTTAATTTTCACTTTTTATGAGTTGTGACATTGTCTTCTAATATTTTAAATTTTCATCTTAGCTCAATTATACCAAGAATGACTCAATTTTGCAAAAGGGCTTTAATTAAATTCTGCATTATTTTCAGCGGCAAGAAATGAGCTTAAATTTGACATGTGGTAAATTTTGGTGTGTCAAAAATTGTGAAGAGATTTGGACTTAAATAAATATATTTTTTCATGGACTAAATTGCAAATACTTAAAATCTCAAGGACTAGGATGCAAATACCTAACACTTGAGGGATTATTTTGTAAATAACAAAAAGAAGAGTTGGTGGAGAAATTAGAATAGAGAAGGGAAGATGGAGAAGAGGAGATTGAGAAGGGAAAATAGAGAAGAGGAGATAGAGAAGGGAAGTTGAAGAAGAGGAGATGGAGAAGAGAAGATGAAGAAAATAAGATAAGAGTAGAAAAGGGAAGATGAGATGAAGAAGAGTTAGTGGAAAATTTAGAATGGAAGATGGATGAGTAGATTATAAAAGGAGGAAGAAGTGAGCTTGGGAGGGGAATTTTTTTGAGAGAGAAAATCTTGGATGCTTGAGAGAATTTTGAGAGATTGAAAGAAATTAGAGAGAAAGAAAAAAATAAAAAAAGAGAGAGAATCCTTTTTTCCAAAAGAGAGCCTTGAAGATGGTGAAAGTTTAAATCTAGGTGTTACCATCAACAATTCCTCTACCGATCAACGCGAGTCACAAGTTCATCTCCATCGTTCGAGCCGCAATCTTGATCTATAAGGTGACACGAGATTCGAATTCGGCAATCAAATCTGTTAAATCAGGTAACGATCCTAACTATTAAAATCTTCGAGAATTTCCTTGCCCAAATAAATTAATTTAAATTTCGATTATGTCATGTCATACTCATATGTTTCCATATCTACATGTCGCATTCATACTATAAATTCTTGCAATTTAATTCTTGCACCATAAATCCCAAAGGGAAGAGCCAAGCCAATGCTTAGCCTCCCATTGGAGGTTTTTACTTACAGTAGTTAAATATCTGCAACTTAAATACCTGTACCTTAAATCCCAAAGGGAAGAGCCAAGCCAATGCTTAGCCTCCCATTGGAGGTTTTTACTTACAGTAGTTAAATACCTGCAACTTAAATACCTGTACCTTAAATCCCAAAGGGAAGAGCCAAGCCAATGCTTAGCCTCCCATTGGAGGTTTTTACTTACAGTAGTTAAATACCTGCAACTTAAATACCTGTACCTTAAATCCTAAAGGGAAGAGCCAAGCCAATGCTTAGCCTCCCATTGGAGGTTTTTACTTACAGTAGTTAAATACCTGCAACTTAAATACATGTACCTTAAATCCCAAAGGGAAGAGCCAAGCCAATGCTTAGCCTCCCATTGGAGGTTTTTTCTTACAGTAGTTTAAATACCTGCAGCTTAAATACATGTACCTTAAATCCCAAAGGGAAGAGCCAAGCCAATGCTAGGCCTCCCATTGGAGGTGTTTATTCACTGTCATGTACTTCTTATAATTTAATTTTTGAATCATCAGACCCAAAAGATGAGTAGGTCGCAATACTGCACAGAAGTCGTTAACACACTCCCTCTTTCGGCTTTAGGGAATCTTTAACACTTAAAAAATATAACAAATAAAAATATATACCATCCATGCATCCTATTTAAAAAGTGAAAACACAAAAGAGAATACCCTACTAGAGCCTTAGGAATAAACCAAGCCTGAGTTACCGAATTAGGATATCCATGAAATTAAGGTACCGAAAGGGCATTAGTTTTAATTAACTTGTGTAACCAAGTCCCCGAGCTCATAATCTCTGGTTCGCAGGAATAAATTAGTTCTCCCGCTAATTTATTTAGGTTCCTAATCAACCTACCAAGAATGATTAGTGGCGACTCCAAATTTCAAAATCATTTAAAATAAAAATCCAAAGTCACGATTCGGTAGGGCTTGGGAGGGTCCGCGTTAGGTTAGTCAAATCTAATTAACCTAATAATCCGTTAACCCTTTAAAATAAATTTTTTTAGAGGGTCGCGACAGACTGGCGACTCCGCTGGGGACAGAGATTTTTAAATTTTTCGAAAAAAGATACCAATTGGAATACTTAAATTTTTTTTGAAATTTTAAAAGTCTTAGTGGACTTAGGCCAATGAAAATTTCATGGATATCTCGCTTCTGGCGATCTTGCTTGGGACTCATTCTATAGGTGTTATATGTTTTTGCAGGATAGGAGTTATAAGGGGCGAAGTGTTTGGCTAACCCATTTGTTTTGCAGGCTCGGTGTTGGGATTATGTTTAATTTCGCACATTTTTAGAAGCGCTGTTTTGATATCAATTGTTGTGCATGTCTTGCATATTCTGAGGATCACAACACCTGCACACACAAGCGTCTAAACCCAAGTCGCGAAATTTTTCCTAGGTAACCATAGATAGGGATCGAATATGCAAAGCTCTTGCGTCGATTGCGCTTGGGTTGACCATATTTTATCCCGCTCATTATCTGAATTGACAATTCTTCCCATTGTGATTTGATTGCGCGGAGGGTAAGGTTGTCAATTCAGATAGTGGTGGCCTTTTAGGTCCATACCCTTGTCTCTTTTTTTTTATTTTCTAGAGTCCACTCCTCACTCGTCTCATGCGCATGTGAGTTGGACGGTTGATATATCTAAAACAAAGAAGGTCTGGTTAGTGAGGTTTTCTTACCTTGAACTTGTAATTAGTTCTGCATATTTTAAATGATGCATATCATGCATCACATCATAGGAAAACCATCTATCTTATAATCTGATTTGGGGCACCCTTAGTAGTTGCCACACCCATCTACCTTAGGTCTTTAATCCAAAATTTCAAATGATGTATTTTCGCATCCTCCCTCGTCCCCTCTAGACTTGATGTATTAAGGATCTTTTGAGATGTATATGTACATTTTTCAATTTGTTTTGAGGTTTTATGTAGATTGGTGTGGCAACAACTTTCATTCCAATCATTGAGCGATTCTAGCCAATTGCATAATTTCCTTCAAAAGAAATCTGGGTTAAAACTCCCTAATTGACTTTTTTGGTCAAATAGGAGTGTTTAACCCTTATTTCACCAATAGAAAATATGGAATCGGGCTAATACATTTGCATCGCATACCCATTCATTTTGCATTATAACCCGTGGTAATTAATTTTGGTACATTCTCGCATATTCAAAAATAGATGGGGAAATCGAATATCAAAGTCATCCCAGTCCCACGCAAGGAGCTCACGGCATGGTGGAACCGCCTCAACCCAGACAACCAGGCCTACATCAAAGAACGCTTAGGGCATTTAGTGGATCTCATCAAGGTGGATTACCAACCCACTCTCATTAAGGCATTGGCGAAGTTTTGGGATTCAAAGACTCTAACCTTCGACTTCCGAGGACTGGAGATTACACCCACCCTGGAGGAGTATACGACCATCATTGGAGTGAAATTTGATGACCATATTGTACAGCCATTATTGGGGAAGGATTCTACCATAGCTTTATCCAAATTCCTTCACCTAAAAATCACCGAGATCGAGAAAATTCTCAAATCTAACTCTGGTAAGTTTACCCTTTCATTCCTCTATAACAATTACTCATCACTCCCAATCGAAGCTGGTCTTAAACCGGCTAGAATCTTCATTCTGGCTTTTTTCGCTTTCGTCTTATTCCCTACTTCTAAGACCACATTCGATCCTTCCATAGTTCATGTCGCCAAACAAGCATGTTATCGCTGGAACTACTCCTACATGATTTTAGCAGAGACTTTCCTTTCCTTGAGTCGTTTTCAATTCACCCAAAAGGGTACTTTCCAAGCCTCCAATGGCCTTCTCTACATGTGGTTCACCTCACACATCAAAACTTTCAATTTACGCGTCGGATGTTATGAAATTAGCCAATATATCCACCCATTGGGATCTTTTCTGAAATGTCAATCCTCTGTTGAGAAACTGTCCTTTAAAGATTGGGTGAAATTACTAGGAGACTTAGAGCCAAAACAGCTTCGCTGGCGATTAACTTGGCCCAGGATCTTAAAAGCCCGTATCACGGGAATAGATGGGAACCCTATCCCCTTACTAGGCTGTACTGGTGGAAGTGCCTATTATCCTATCAGGGTAGTGAGACAGTTCGGTATGTTACAGGAAGTCCCGCCAGCAGTTTATCCCGACAATTTCGCCTTCGATTTGCCCCAAGGCAGACTCACTAAGGAGACTAAGACACTGTACCAGGCCAAGATCGACCTCATAATCCACACCCTGAAGAACTCCCCATTACAGGACGTAGAGTGGCCAGATTACCTGGACGAGGAAATGAACGTCCACCGGGCATCTAAGGAGTACATCAAGATGTTCAAGGAATACCGACAGTCTATGGTGGAACCATACGTACCTGACTACATCGTCCCGTACCTGCCCGGAGTGGAGCCGTATATACCAGAAGACATGGGACCACCGCCAGCCGAGGAGGACGAAGACCTGCATGTGTGGGATTTGGGTGGATCAGAGATTGTCAAGGATGCCTTAGCCTCCAAGCGCCTCCGGACTGCATAGACGATTTCCCCATTTAATTTTGATGTTATCTTCATCTGTAATAAGCTTGTAACATTTGCATATATGATCATTCATCATGATCTTCTTAAGTAAATAATTATCACGGGTTATTCGCCTTCTTAATAGTATGTCATTCATGTTTAATGAGTAGAAAGACTGTTTACATGAGGCTAAGGGTCATGATTGAGTCTTTCCTCCCATTAATCAAGTATGAACATAGTATTAAGGAGGTTTTAGATTTCTGAACTTTCTCTCTCTACTTGCGAGTTTCTGACTTCCTATGTTAAATCAGGTGATAATTTATAGTCACAAGGACTCGTAGCAAAACGAGAAAACTAAGAATGGAGCACGAAGAACTGACTCCCAGAGTGGCCAATCTTGAAAACCAGATAAATATGATAGCCGCCATGATGGCGGAGATAAAGGCAATGATGACCGCTACGCAGGTGAAGTCCTCTAATGCTCCTGAGGCTAATCCGTTTGTAAATCCCAATACATTTACTGGCTCAGACATCAATCAAACCGCTAGCACAGAGCCCGAGAGGGAAGCACCCCCTAGGGCCCTTCCAATCGTAGTTGATTTGGAGAAGGAAAAGAAAGAGAAACCCTCGGCCAAGACGGAAGAAGACGCGAGGAGGCTAGCAAAGATCGAAGAATGTCTTAGTAACCAAGGATACGAGTTGGCTCGATTTGACAAAATCACACCGTTTGCTAAGATAGAAGTTCCAGCTGGGTACAAGGAACCTGAGTTTGTGAGAAAATACGACGGGACAGGCTGTCCCCGAGCTCATTTGAAATACTATTTGCGTAAAATGGCACATTATTCTGATTATGTCCCGCTGCTGATGAACACATTCTAAGAGAGTCTGTCCGGCGCTGCACTAGCATGGTTTATCGAGCTCGACATGGAAGAGTATGACAGTTGGGAGGACCTGGCTGAGGAATTCCTTCACCAATACAAGTTCAACACGGCTACAGCTCCTACCAGAGAAGACCTATTGAGAACTTTGAAAGGAAGGAATTAGTCTATACGTACTTTTGCCCAAAGGTGGCGAGCGATAGCTACCCAAGTCAAATCAGCCATCCCGGAGGAAGAGTTGGTGGATTTGTTTTTGAAGACACTACCGATCGAGTATTTCGAGAAGCTTAATACCTCAGGATGTCAAACTTTCGCACACCTTATCAGGGTAGCTGAGCGTCATGAGTGGGCTCTAAGGGAGAAACGTGTACCAGAGCCGTCATTCAAGCGGCCATATCCAGCCAAGAGAGAAAGGGAGAATGCAGGCGATGTCGCTTTTGTGCCAAACCCACCGAGACCAAAGAAGTTTTCAGAATCCACCCCTACCCAAGGTGGCTCATCAGGACCGGCTCCAAAGAAGTTCGAGGCTAAGAGAAGAACCGCACCGTCTTTTACTCCATTACCTCGTCCGCTATCGAAGCTGTTACCGATGCTGCTGGAAGGGCGCCTAGTCGCCAAGGAACCCCCGAGACCGAATCTGCCAAGATTCCCTGGGTTCAACGAGGCCCAGTCGTGCGCCTATCACATGGGCGAAAAAGGGCACAACGTAGATAACTGTCTCGTGCTCAAATACAAGGTGCAAGCACTGATAGATGGAGGAGTATTGGAGTTTGATAAGACGGGACCAAATGTGCAACAAAATCCCCTACCGGATCATGAGAAAGTGAACGTTATATGGGATGAGAATGACATGGAAGAGTTGGAATTAATGGCCGAGGAACCACCTTGCACGACCAATGAAGATGATCTAGTTGCAGTACTAGAGTCAAAGGCCCCATTTGTAATTAGGCTAGATGAGGTGGACAAATGGGGGGACACTAAGAGTAGTTCCTCTGAACGCACGGTCATCTCCCTATCTGGTTTTAAGCTGGAGAACAGGAAGGCACAGTACGATGGAAAAGTTGAAAAGATCGTGATAAAGGTCCCTCCACTGGCAGATTACAACCCCAGAGCTGTCCCTTGGGACTACGGAACAAGCGAGATAGACGCAGTCATGAGGTCTGGTAGGTGCTACGCACCGAGGGAAGGGGAACCTGAAAGAAGAGAAGTGACGAGAGAAGACGCAGAGAAGGCACTGTCCATTGTCAGGACAAGTGAGTTCGAAGTCATAGAACAACTGAGGAAAATGCCAGCCCAGATATCACTACTGGATCTTTTTACCAACTCGGAGAAGCATAAGAATGCACTGATGAAGGTACTAAATGAAGTGCACGTACCAGAAACTATCAACGAGGTGCAGTTGGAGGACTTCGTGGGGACCATACTACTGAGAGACCAGATATCCTTCTCAGATGAGGATGTTCCTATTGATGGCTGGGCCCATAACAAGGCTTTGTACATATCGGCAAGGAGCCATGGCAAACAGATCTCCCATGTGCTGATTGATAACGGGTCTGCATTCAACATATGCCCGTTAGCCACACTCAGAAATTTGGGTATAAACGAGGAGCTCATCCGCACTTCTAAGGCCACCATCAGAGCCTTCGACGGAATGAGGAAAGACGTGGTTGGCGAAATCGAGCTGGACATTTTCATTGGACCCGTGGAGTTCTCTATCGGGTTCCAGGTTATGGATCTCCCGAGTGCCTTCGGGCTGCTTTTGGGTAGGCCCTGGATTCATACGGCAGGCGCAGTGCCTTCTAGCCTACACCAGAAGGTTCGATTCGTGGTTGACGAGAAAGTGGTAACCGTGCATGGAGAAATGGATTTTGCTACATACCAGAAGAGCGCGATCCCCTATATAGAGCCGGAACGCAAGGAGGAAGCAAGCTACCACTCTCTCGAATTAGTGGCAGTTACGCACGCACCTCCTGGGACTAGGAAGAGAGTTCCTGCACCTTCCCAATACACTCTAGCCCCAGGGAAGATGTTATTGGCATACGGGTTTGTCCCTGGATGCGGGCTAGGGAAGAATGGTCAAGGGATCCGGTCACCATTGCAGTTAGACACGAACGAGCACCGATCAGGCCTAGGATATACTGGTGGATTCAGTAGTAGTTTCATTTCGACAGGCTATCGTGGACGTCGAGGCAGAGGCTAGTATCGAGGCCGTGGAAGCCAAGGAGGTAGAGTTGGCTCGTTCATTGGCTCCGGACCTTGGAAGGGAAGAGCTAGCGTGATCGGCAGTCCGCTGGCCCAGTATTTCTCCAAGCGTCCTAAGATGCTGGCAGATGAGACTGTTCAAAATGCAGCTGAGCCTGATCTGTCTAACCCATTTCTAGAAGACATTGTCAACGTCATCATCGAACGGCCTGATGAGGACTCCAGCCAGCCTGTGTAAAGAAGCCTTCTCTTTCCTTTTCCCTTGATACATTTCAATTCCTGCATTTAGATTTCTGCAAAATGTTTTCATTCCTTAGCAATGCATTTCCCTTTTCTGAAATCCACCCTTGGATCTCCGACCGTCGGTCTAAGTAGTGTAAGCTGTAATGCGGTCCATTTCCCATCTAATAAAAGTCCCATGAGTTTTGTGGAATGATAAATTGGCCCGATGATGATACTTGACTTCAAATCTTTGAAGTTTGAGGGCTGATTTGTCACATGATCCATGTTTTCCTGAAAAATCTTTTAGGAGAGCGAGGACGTCCAATGAGACGACGACCAGTTCCCCCTCTTTTTTCTTCATTTTTCAAAGTGTTTTCAGAAATTCATGCATCTTTATTAGTACCAGCAAAATATTGACCATGCTTGTGACATTACAGGTTATTATGTAGCTCAGACCGTATCGATGACTTCTCCTATGGAATTGAGGAGGAATGTGATGACGATACCAGTGATGTCAGAAGGGATTGGAGCAGATATGAGGAACATAAACCCTTAACGACAGAGGAAACCATTACAGTCAACCTGGGTGATTCTGAGAACTTGAAAGAAGTAAAAATCGGAGGAAGACTGTCTTCGTCAGAAGTGTCTCGGTTTATTGATCTCCTCAGGGAATATCAGGATGTGTTCGCCTGGTCCTATGCAGATATGCCGGGTTTGGACCCAAACATCGTTGAACACTCGCTCCCAACAGATCCGAATGTTCCCTCTAAGAAGCAAAAACTTCGACGCACAAAACCGGAGTTATCCAAAAAGATCGAAGAAGAAGTGATGAAACTGCTTAAGGTGGGATTTATTGAGGTGATCGCTTATCCCGAATGGGTTGCTAATATTGTCCCGGTGATGAAGAAGGACGGGAGAGTCAGAGTCTGCGTAGATTATCGCGACCTGAATAAGGCAAGCCCGAAAGATGACTTTCCTCTCCCACACATCGATGTCTTGGTCGATAGCACCGCCGGTTTTGATATGTTCTCGTTCATGGATGGATTCTCTGGGTACAACCAGATTCTTTTGAAGGAAGAAGACAAGGCTAAGACCTCGTTCATAACGCCATGGGGCACCTTCTGTTATAAAGTTATGCCTTTCGGCTTGAAAAATGCAGGAGCAACCTACCAAAGGGCCATGGTAGCTTTGTTCCACGATATGATGCATAAAGAGATAGAGGTATACGTCGACGATATGATCGCGAAGTCTAAACCCGGATATGATCACATCCAAATACTAAGAAAGCTGTTCGAACGACTTCGGAAATATAGATTGAAGCTAAACCCCGCCAAATGCATATTTGGGGCACGATCAGGAAAGCTTCTTGGGTTCATGGTGAGCAACCGAGGAGTTGAAATAGACCCTTCTAAAGTCAAAGCGATATTAGACCTCGGGGTCCCTACGACAGTTAAGGAAGTGAGGAGTTTGCTGGGGCGGCTGAACTACATCGCCAGGTTTATTTGTCAACTATCTGAAGTTGCAAAACCATTCTTTAAGCTGCTAAAGAAAGGTGCCAAGGTGAAATGGGATTCTGAGTGTCACCAAGCTCTGGAAAAGATCAAAAGTTACCTCGTCTCGCCACCAGTTTTGGTGCCTCCCATGTCAGGTTTTCCGTTAACCCTGTATCTTACTGTCCATCAAGAATCCTTAGGGGCTCTGTTGGCCCAAACAAACCCTGAAGATGGCAAGGAACGGGCAATTTATTATCTGAGCAAGAAATTCACTGCATCGGAGATGAATTACCCTACCATCGAGAAGACTTGCGTTGCGTTGGTATGGGTGCTACACAGGTTGAGGCAATATACCCTTCATCACCACATACAGCTGGTCACAGAGAACGACCCAATAAAATATCTCCTAGAAAAGCCAGCCTTAATTGGGAAACTGGCTAAATGGCAGGTCCTCCTATCAGAATTCGACGTTAGGAGTTCAACTCAGAAATCTGTTAAGGGACGAGCCATAGCAGATATGTTAGCTGAAAATGCCCAGGGGCTTAGTATCCTAAGTGACGAGAAGTCAGAGGATCACATTTCAAACTTGTCCGAGGATAAATGGACAATGTATTTTGACGGTGCTGCAAACCTCGCATGGTCTGGAACTGGGGCAATTTTAATATCCCCTGAGGGACAACATTATCCAGTCGCTGCAAAGCTGACATTTCCATGCACCAATAATATTTCTGAGTACGAAGCCTGCATCCTAGGGCTGCAGCTAGCTCTCACCATGAAAGTAAAGAGGCTGCAAGTATATGGGGACTCCATGTTAATCATCCTGCAGACCCAAGGCGAATGGAGAACTAAAGATTCTAAGCTCATCCCTTATCACAGGTTCTTAGAGGAAATGATTGAGGAGTTCGAGGAGATCGATTTTGGATACCTACCGAGAACCCAAAATCATTTTGCGGACGCCTTGGCTACCCTATCGTCCATGCTGCAAGTAACGGAAGGCTTAGACATCGAGCCATTGAGGGTCGACATTATTAAACAACAGGCTTACTGCATGGTGATCGAAGAAGGGTTTGATGGCCAACCCTGGTATCAGGACATTAAAAATTACTTGATGAATAGAGAATATCCTCCAGGGAGCCAAATGGGGGATAGAAAGTACATAGCCAAGATGGCTACGAAGTTCTTTCTTAGTGGTCAGACGCTGTACAAGAAGTCGTTCGATTTGGTTCTATTAAGGTGCGTAGACGCTAAGGAAGCAAACTTACTCATGCAGGAGATTCATGAAGGAGAGTGCGGACCGCACATGAACGGCCATCTCCTCGCCAGGAAGATCATGAGACTCGGTTACTATTGGATGACCATGGAGTCAGATTGCAACCGACACGTGAGATCTTGTCATCAGTGTCAGGTGTATGGGGATAGGATCAACGCTCCCCCAAATGAACTACATCAAATGTCTGAGGCTTAGCCATTTTCAATGTGGGGAATCGATATGATCGGGCCGATTAACCCCAAAGCTTCAAACGGACACCGTTTTATCTTGGTGGCAATCGATTACTTCACCAGATGGATCGAAGCCAATTCGTATGCGAACGTTACAGCCAAAAACGTCGCAAAGTTCATCAAGCGGGACATCATTGCGAGGTATGGGACGCCCCAAGCCGTTATTACAGACAATGGATCCAACCTGAACAACAAGGTGGTGGATGATCTTTTAGATCGATTCAAGATCAGATACCTTAATTCTTCTCCCTACCGCCCACAAATGAATGGAGCTGTGGAAGCGGCGAATAAGAATATTAAGAAAATCTTAGCTAAGACCGCAGAGAACTTTCGGGATTGGCACGAGAGATTGCCATACGCGTTAATGGCATACCGAACTTCAATTCGGACTTCAACCGGGGCAACGCCTTACTCTTTAGTATATGGCATGGAGGCTGTCCTTCCTGTGGAAGTTGAGATCCCTTCCTTACGAATATTAGCCCAAGCGAAACTTTCAGAGGCCGAATGGATCCGGCAGAGGCATGAGCAATTGAATCTGGTTGATGAGAAACGAGTGAAGGCTATCTGTCATGGACAGGCGTATCAAAAGCGGGTAGCAAAGTCATTTAACCGCAAAGTGAAATTCAGAAACTTTACCGTCGGGGATTTAGTTGTGAAGAAGACGCTCCCTAATGCTCCTCATCCCGGGGGCAAGTTCGCACCAAATTATGAGGGTCCGTATGTAGTACAGAAAGTTCTACCCGGCGGTGCTTTAATTCTCATAAATATGGATGAAGAGGAATTGGCAAGTCCTGTAAATGCAGATGCTGTCAAGAAATATTACCCTTGAATAAGATAAAGATCGGATCAGTCTTCATATCTCATAGGTGTCTGAGCCACATTGAAGGCCACTACATATATTCCATGCATACATGTATACACTTGCATCACTTTCTCTATATTGCAGGTTTAAGAGGAACACCCAGATGGAGAAAACAACCTAAATAACATTATCCAGGCTAGAAGATTACGAAGAAAGGGAGTCTACGAGCTGAGTTACCTGTTAGCATACTCATTTTCCAGCCAAAGGAAATTGTCAGATGGCGTCGTAAAAGGGAGTTTATCCGATGCAACATGATAAGATTATGTCAGCAAAAATTGGCTCTTACATTAAAAGAGAACCTTCATAGCATGAGGGAATGACAGTGATCCGAAACGCCCCTAGTTCGATCTCCAAGGTTAGGAAATGTTGTGAATATTGTAAATAAATAAGACAAATTTTTGTAAATTATTTTTTGCAGAATAGTCGACGAACAAGATCAAATTGTCCAACAAAGGTTGACGGAAAATCAACCCAGCGAAGCTGGTAAAGGGAGACAACCCCAAATGGAAAAATGGTGATCATCTGATGAGATCCGTCCTGATGAAAATGGGGCAAATTGATGGAAAACCTGAATTGAAAAGGAGAGTATATCTTCCTTAACGCATTTGGTTTTAAAGATAACCCTTCTGATTTCCTTCTTGCAGGGACATTCGATCGACGACTATGACAGTTGTCAACATTAAACAAGCCCAAATCTTTTAAAATTCACTCGACCCTTTCACCCTTGCATTTTATTGTGCAGGGGCAAAGTCCGAGATAAGCCATTCATTGACGTAAGGAGTAGACTCCCCAATTTACTTGACCCGTCCACATGTCTGGGGTGACACATTCCCAATGTTCGGGTTGAATGAACAAGCCTGGTTATCTAGAAACCACTAGGCGTTCCTTCCAAATCCTCAGGTAAATATATCTTCGCCCTGAACCTTTCAAGAGAATGAATTCTGACGATTCTCAGGGTGCTCGAATCCAGAGCGGCATATACATGCACCCTTCATGGTAGGTTAAATTGGGTTTAAGCTTTTACCGGATTCCTGGTCTCCCCAGATTCCAGAATGGCACCCTTTGAGGTAAATCAAGTCCTTCTTACAGGCAAACCAAGTCCTTCTTACAGGCACAAAGTCCTTCTTACAGGCAAATCAAGTCCTTCTTACAAGCAAACCAAGTCCTTCTTACAGGCAAACCAAGTCCTTCTTATAGGCACAAAGTCCTTCCTACAGGCAAATCAAGTCCTTCTTACAGGCAAACCAAGTCCTTCTTACAGGCACAAAGTCCTTCTTACAGGCAAATCAAGTCCTTCTTACAGGCAAAATAAGTCCTTCTTACAGGCATAAAGTCCTTCTTACAGGCATAAAGTCCTTCTTACAGGTAAATCAAGTCCTTCTTACAGGCAAACCAAGTTCTTCTTACAGGCATAAAGTCTTGCTTACAGGCATTAAGTCCTTTTTATGGGCACGAAGTCCTTTTTACAGGCATCAAGTCCTTTCTACAGGCATCAAGTCCTTTCTACAGGCACAAAGTCCTTTTTACAGGCATCAAGTCCTTTCTACAGGCACCAAGTCCTTTTTACAGGAACCAAAGTCCTTTTTACAGGCACCAAGTCCTTTCTACAGGCACAAAGTCTTTCTTACAGGCAGTTTCATGGGGTGACATACCATACGGGTCAAATCTCAATGAAATTTAATTAGTAGAATCCTTTTATTAGGAATCTACCATGGTACGACCCACCATACGGGTCAAATGGTACGACCCACCATACTGGTCAATTTTTAATTCAATTTCTAAATCAGTGGAATCCTTTTATTAGGAATCTACCATGTCACGACCCACCATACGAGTCAAAATTTAATAAGTAGAATCCTTTCATTAGGAATCTACCATGGGTTGACCTACCATACAGGTCAAATTTCAATCAAATTGTAATCAGTAGAATCCTTTCATTAGGAATCTACCATGGGGTGACCTACCATACGGGTCAAAATTTATTCAGTAGAATCCTTTCATTAGGAATCTATCATGGGTTGACCTACCATACGGGTTCAAATTCAACCACCCTAAGGTTTTCTTATAACGAATCCTTATGTTCTCATTTCATTTTCAGTGGAACATTCATGTCACGACTCTTTTTATTTCATTGTGTTGAGTCGATTAGGATTCAGGTGTCATCTCGTCTTTGAAATGAACCTCTGTCGAGCTTCCTTTCAAAGAGGGGCAGCTGTTGACACCTGATTTTTAATCATCTTTTCTCTTTTAAAGATTTTCAGTATTTTTCGGCATTTTTATTTTTTGAAAAATCCATAAAAATTCATAAAATTGAAAAATTAACTTCGGGGACCTTGGCCAAGCCTAGAGAACTAATTTTGACCAAAAAATGATTTTTCATATTTTCAGTATTTTTTAGTATTTTTATTTTCGAAAATTCATGAAAAATAAAGAAAAATTGAGAAAATTGCAAAATCAACTTTGGAAGCCTTAGCCAAGCCTAAGCAACCATTTTTGAACAAAAAATAAATTTTCATATTATATATATTTAATTTAATTTTTTTAAAATAAAAAATAAAAAAAATACAAAAATACTTGAAAATTTTGGAAAAATAACATTTGAGGCAAAAAAAATACACAAAGATAGTTAATATTTTTATTTTAAATCTATTTTTATATTGGCCTCCGTAAATTCAGAAAAATCCAATTCGAGTCACGTGTCCCTTCACGAGTATAATCTCGAATCGGGCCTAAAAAAATTTAATTTAAGTCAACTTATTTTTAATTTTCACTTTTTATGAGTTGTGACATTGTCTTCTAATATTTTAAATTTTCATCTTAGCTCAATTATACCAAGAATGACTCAATTTTGCAAAAGGGCTTTAATTAAATTCTGCATTATTTTCAGCGGCAAGAAATGAGCTTAAATTTGACATGTGATAAATTTTGGTGTGTCAAAAATTGTGAAGAGATTTGGACTTAAAGAAATATATTTTTTCATGGACTAAATTGCAAATACTTAAAATCTCAAGGACTAGGATGCAAATACCTAACACTTGAGGGATTATTTTGTAAATAACAAAAAGAAGAGTTGGTGGAGAAATTAGAATAGAGAAGGGAAGATGGAGAAGAGGAGATTGAGAAGGGAAAATAGAGAAGAGGAGATAGAGAAGGGAAGTTGAAGAAGAGGAGATGGAGAAGAGAAGATGAAGAAAATAAGATAAGAGTAGAAAAGGGAAGATGAGATGAAGAAGAGTTAGTGGAAAATTTAGAATGGAAGATGGATGAGTAGATTATAAAAGGAGGAAGAAGTGAGCTTGGGAGGGGAATTTTTTTGAGAGAGAAAATCTTGGATGCTTGAGAGAATTTTGAGAGATTGAAAGAAATTAGAGAGAAAGAAAAAAATAAAAAAAGAGAGAGAATCCTTTTTTCCAAAAGAGAGCCTTGAAGATGGTGAAAGTTTAAATCTAGGTGTTACCATCAACAATTCCTCTACCGATCAACGCGAGTCACAAGTTCATCTCCATCGTTCGAGCCGCAATCTTGATCTATAAGGTGACACGAGATTCGAATTCGGCAATCAAATCTGTTAAATCAGGTAACGATCCTAACTATTAAAATCTTCGAGAATTTCCTTGCCCAAATAAATTAATTTAAATTTCGATTATGTCATGTCATACTCATATGTTTCCATATCTACATGTCGCATTCATACTATAAATTCTTGCAATTTAATTCTTGCACCATAAATCCCAAAGGGAAGAGCCAAGCCAATGCTTAGCCTCCCATTGGAGGTTTTTACTTACAGTAGTTAAATATCTGCAACTTAAATACCTGTACCTTAAATCCCAAAGGGAAGAGCCAAGCCAATGCTTAGCCTCCCATTGGAGGTTTTTACTTACAGTAGTTAAATACCTGCAACTTAAATACCTGTACCTTAAATCCCAAAGGGAAGAGCCAAGCCAATGCTTAGCCTCCCATTGGAGGTTTTTACTTACAGTAGTTAAATACCTGCAACTTAAATACCCGTACCTTAAATCCCAAAGGGAAGAGCCAAGCCAATGCTTAGCCTCCCATTGGAGGTTTTTACTTACAGTAGTTAAATACCTGCAACTTAAATACATGTACCTTAAATCCCAAAGGGAAGAGCCAAGCCAATGCTTAGCCTCCCATTGGAGGTTTTTTCTTACAGTAGTTTAAATACCTGCAGCTTAAATACATGTACCTTAAATCCCAAAGGGAAGAGCCAAGCCAATGCTAGGCCTCCCATTGGAGGTGTTTATTCACTGTCATGTACTTCTTATAATTTAATTTTTGAATCATCAGACCCAAAAGATGAGTAGGTCGTAATACTGCACAGAAGTCGTTAACACACTCCCTCTTTCGGCTTCAGGGAATCTTTAACACTTAAAAAATATAACAAATAAAAATATATACCATCCATGCATCCTATTTAAAAAGTGAAAACACAAAAGAGAATACCCTACTAGAGCCTTAGGAATAAACCAAGCCTGAGTTACCGAATTAGGATATCCATGAAATTAAGGTACCGAAAGGGCATTAGTTTTAATTAACTTGTGTAACCAAGTCCCCGAGCTCATAATCTCTGGTTCGCAGGAATAAATTAGTTCTCCCGCTAATTTATTTAGGTTCCTAATCAACCTACCAAGAATGATTAGTGGCGACTCCAAATTTCAAAATCATTTAAAATAAAAATCCAAAGTCACGATTCGGTAGGGCTTGGGAGGGTCCGCGTTAGGTTAGTCAAATCTAATTAACCTAATAATCCGTTAACCCTTTAAAATAAATTTTTTTAGAGGGTCGCGACAAAAAGGCCTCAAGATAGAAAAGTAATTGGAGTTAAATGGGTGTTCAGAACCAAGCTCAATGCTGATGGCTCTATCAATAAACACAAGGCAAGACTTGTGGTAAAGGGCTATGCTCAAGTTTTTGGCGTGGACTACTCAGATACTTTTGCACCAGTTGCTCGATTGGACACCATAAGAATTCTGCTTGCTGTAGCTGCTCAAATGAATTGGAGAGTATATCAACTTGATGTAAAATCAGCATTTTTAAATGGTGTTTTGCAGGAAGAAATTTATGTTGAACAGCCTGAAGGATTTGAGAAGAAAGGAGAAGAGGACAAGGTGTTTCTTCTCAAGAAAGCTCTTTACGGTTTGAAGCAAGCTCCGAGAGCTTGGTACAGCAAAATTGATGATCATTTGCTGGGCTTAGGCTTTGAAAAAAGCATGTCTGAGGCCACTCTTTATGTCAAACGTCTAAGCAATGATATTCTCATAGTTTCTCTTTATGTTGATGATCTTTTGCTGATAGGAAATGATGCAAAGCTGGTTGAGGAGTTTAAACATGAAATGATGAAGGTCTTTGAGATGACAGATCTCGGCTTAATGTCATTCTTTCTTGGAATGGAAATTAAGCAAGCTGAGCATGAGGTTTTCATCTGCCAGAAGAAGTATGCGAAGGAGATCTTAAAGAAGTTTAAGCTAGAAGAATGCAAGGAAGTAAGCACTCCTATGAATCAAAAGGAGAAGCTATGCAAAGAAGATGGTGCGGATAAAGTTAATGAGGGATATTTCAGGAGTTTGATAGGTTGCTTAATGTATCTCACAGCAACAAGGCCTGACATTTTGAATGCTGTAAGTATTTTGTCCAGATATATGCATTGTACAAGTGAATTGCATCTCAAGGCTGCTAAGAGAGTGATTCGATATGTCAAAGGGACAAGTGATTTTGGTGTCAAATTCACGAAAAGCAAGGAGTTCAAGCTGGTTGGTTTTTCTGACAGTGATTGGGGAGGTTCCATTGATGATATGAGAAGCACTTCAGGCTACTGTTTTGTTCTTGGATCAGGTGTTTTCTCTTGGAGCTCGAAGAAGCAAGAAACCGTGGCTCAATCCACTGCTGAAGCAGAGTTTGTTGCTGCAACAGCTTCTGTTAATCAAGCCTTGTGGCTGAGGAAAATTCTAATGGATCTCAATCTTGAGCAGAAAGAAAGCACTAAGATCTTTGTTGACAACCAAGCTACCATTGCTATTTCCCACAATCCTGTGTTTCATGGGAAAACTAAGCATTTCAACATCAAGCTATTCTTTTTAAGAGAAGTGCAAAAAGAAGAATCTGTGACTTTGGTTTATTGCAAGTCTGAAGATCAGCTGGCAGATCTATTTACAAAGCCTCTTCCAACCAGCAAGTTTGAGTTTCTGAGGCAGAAAATTGGTGTTTGCAGCTCCTAAAGCAAGGAGGAGTGTTAGGAATATGCTTCAGGACTGAAACATATCCATGTACAGCATATGTTTTTGTTATTTCAGTCTGTTAAATGGTTGTCCTAGTCTTTAGGAAGCAGTTAAGCTTTTTTTTTATTAGTGCTGTGATCGTGCAGTTAAACTCCTTATTTGTAGAGCCATGTTGTTAGTGGTTGATTATTTTCTTCTTCCTTTAAATTGTAATGTTTGCTGAATTGGTAAAACAGAGTAGTCTTTCCTTCCATGTGCTTTTCTTAAGCCTGTTGTCTTTCCTCTCTCGACTAAAAAACCAACACAAGTTAGGCGAAGAATCAATTATTGGGGGTAAGCAGCATTCACTGCTTCAACCATTTTTGCAATCTGCACAGGAGGTGGCATCAGGTAAGGGACAGGTGATAACAACAAGAGCGTAAGTTATGGAAAAACTTGAATTGCAAGAGCATCCTGAAATGCATGAAAATGAAAAAAAAAAATACATATAAATAAGGAAAGTGATAGTAAACCATTTATCTTACTGAATGAAAGAAAAGAAAATTACTAAAGCAATTGTTCCCTGACCACAATTGTAGCTAGTTATGAACGGTAGCTTGAATGATTTTCTGCATAAAGTATGCAACTATTTGTTGAATTCTGAAATGCAATTATCAGATTTAATATTGTCAATATGCTAAAATTACTGCTTACAGCATACAGAGCAGAGACAACAGCTTTCTTTTTTTTTTCATTTGCACGCAGAGACGTACTTCAGACCAGATATCTGAGAAGAGAAGCCCCACATGACAGCAATACAGAGAGTAGGCGAGAAATCTCAGTTACGTGCTTCTGGTCAGATAGCCCAGTCCTTGACAGAGCTTGATGATTTTCCTTGGGACAAAGGTGCTTCTATGCCTCCCATTTATATCGGCACTGATGCACTCGATGAAGCAGTAGGACGAGAAGTTCATCCCCAAGCTCAGTCCTTGTCCTTTCATGCCCTCCTTGCTGTTCTCGTGAAGAAGAACGCGAGAATAGCGTGGTTTGCAGTAGTATCATGAGAATCACCCTGCGAGGGACAGTTTTAGTCTCCCCACGCCTCCTCGGGCTTCTCGTGAAGCTCGAAAGAAAGTGCAAATATCACATGGCTATGGACGTAAGGCCTCCCAAAGATTCCAGTAAGCTCCTGATGACCAAAATCAATATCCTGCTCTATGTAGTAGTCGCCTACTTTGCCAGATTTAGCTCAATCTCCACAAATTAAGACGCTCAATGTAAATATAATATGGAACTTCCATTTTATAGTAGCCTAGTGGGAATCATCTGTTTTCACCAAACTTTAACGCATTTGATTTACTGATTTCTGCTTTGATATGGACATTAGTGTGCAAGAGTCAGGTTTTGGTAACGGAAAGACTAGCCACAAATCACAACCGGAAAAAAATTTCTCACACAATCTGTTGTCCTGGGAAAGGCAGTCTTGACATGGTAAGAACTGTTTTCGAGCCATTAAAATTATGGTTTCATTATAGAGTTGCCAGAAGCGGGACCAACTCGTTTCAAGTCATGTGATGACGCATTTGGCTTCTATCGTTCCTTACCATGTAGAAGATGTAAGCCGGAAGCATGAAGAAATTGGCGTTGATGCTATGAACTATAGTGGAAATGATTTGGAGTGGCCTAGGTGCTGACATAACCCAAGCTTTTACTATGTTGGGTTGACTATGTTACAGGTAGTTTTGTAATCGAAAAGTTTTCAAATTTCATATCGCTATGGCCAACATTTAGTTTCTTTTCTATGCATTCGGAGACAAGTTCAAACCCCCCCCCCCCAAAAAAAAAAAAAATCAACTTAGATGGCAGCTGTATTTAGCTCTTTGTTCTTACCTCATACGCTTAGCTACTTTTTCCTCTGCGCTGCTAGTGTGGAAAGTTCATGTGTTACTTATTTTTATTAGGGTTAGTACCATGAAAAACCCAAAACTAGTACACCCATGATAGATTTATCTCAAACTAATTTATTGCCAACCAAAAATCTTCGACTAGTACATTTGTTACAAATTTACACTTCATTGGTTTCTGTTAAAATTTACCGTCAAATTGCTGAATTGCATGACATTTGGCAATTTACGGATATACCAGTTTAAGATTTTTTTATGGCATTAACACAATTTAAAGAGGCCATATGAGTGGCCCTACCCCCTCCCATTCTATTTCCTGGTCCACAGAATTGTTCGAGGTGAGTGAAGCCCATCCAAAATGAGAGAGAGAATGCACGCGGTTGACGCCACAATAGAATCGCACGTTCATTTTCCTTTCTCTTATTATCAACTCCTGATTCCCATACGAAGAGCTCACAATCCTGCTCGTCCTTCTCATCAACTGTTAACCGCCGGCGATTCCTCCTCAGCACGACCATTCACTCTTGTTTCTCATACGGCAATATCGATGACCGCTTCAATATCGGCTCAATTCATCACTGGAATTTGTCACCTCTACTGGTCCAGATCTCCATAGAGAACAAAGTGGAGCCGAATCTCCCTCCGTTGTTCTTCTTCTGCTCATCTCTTGAGCTTCGCAGTTCCAACTTTGATTAGTCTCGATTTGGCAACGCTTAGTCGAAGCTTCTCCATCTTACTTGAGATGGAATCGATAGTGGCTGAGCACCTCCATCGTGATTCAGTTGTTGGATTCCATGTTGTCTAGTTATTGTTATTGTAGCTCCGGTGTGATTATGATCATGTCGTTTCATTTTCCATTGAGATTTTAAATTGCATACATATGTAGATTTTTCCACGCTGATTCTTGTGCTTCATTTTCAAGGATAGCCTGAATTGAGCCATGGATATGCTTGCTGATCTCGCATTGCACTTGAAGCAGTGCGTCATGATCAGAGGATAGCATCCATGACTGATGCTTGATCGAAATTGAATTCTTTGTTTCAAGGTCAATCATTCGATTGCTGTGAAAGCTAAGTGGTCTCCCTTTCTCTAATTTTGATTTCAAATTTATTGGATTCATTGATGTTCTTGTCGTTATTATTGTACATGTCAAGAAATATGTTGATTTCTTGGCTACCAGTGTCATACAAGTTCATAACCTGTTGGTTTATTAGATGAATAATGAGCACAATCATAATATGATTTACTCATGGTTATAAGTGCTGTTTGAGACTTAGATTTGCTAGATTCATGTCCATGCCTGACGTCCATATTCATTTCTTGTTCAACCAACAATCGTCGTGACTTGGCTATGTGGTGTCCTGGTCATATGAGTTGAGATGAGGAATCCATGTTAATATCGAGAGAGAAAATCATGTTGTCATGCTTGAATTCGCTGAAATTAAACGTGTGCCCGTTCCTGTACAAGCATTGATGATCTTGATTTCACTTCATTGCTCTTTCTTGCTTGTGTGTTCCTACAATGGTCTACGATGGTGATTGATGAGAATTTGATGTGGAGTCATTCATTTGAGTCCTCAACCCTGGTGAAGTTCATGGTCTACGCTTCTACATGTCTACTCTTCCTCTACACATTTGCGTATGGTAATGGCTATGATTAGAAGTGATGGTTGATTTTGCTGGCTCTTGATGAAGATGAACTTTGTTGGTTCTTTAAGTTTTATTGCTTTTTGTAATTTGAATTTAAAAAAAGTTGGTGAAGTATTACTTCTCGATGAGCTTGAGAACTTTCCATTGATATCAATTTTTTGTAAAAATCTGAGCTCATTTCATCGAAATAGTCTCAAGCTCAAATTAGTAAGAAAAATTTCCAGTTTTGATTCAAAATTGTGCATATTCGCATGCCAATTTTGTCTTGCAAAAGTAACATAGTTCCAGTCGTTTTTATTTATTTATTTATAAACTCAAAGAATAGAAGTTGTTCAGAATGGTTTCAATTGCTAATCTGGAAAGTTTGACGCCAGTTTAGCTTGATTCAGAAGTCCATATTTGCAAAATATTGGACGAAGTCAATTTGGCCTACAAAACAGTTTGCAGTTACGTCCCTTGGAGAAATCTGTAAATTTGGCATAGTTCAAGGGCTTACTTGCAATTGAAGAGGATGGTTACCACTTTTTCATATTTTTCTGCAGTTTTGAAAAGTAGGTTGCAAGTCAATCTGATCAAATCCTGGTTAATTGAGTTTGGATTGGGTTAAGTGTACTCCCTAATCCTTCTAAAGATACCTAAATCGTTTCATTTGGATTTCGTTTGAGCGGTGAATTACTTGAAAACGTGAGTGAACATAATATGTCCAAAATTGAACAAGTAATCCATATGGCTCACTAATTGATTGATTGATTGATTGCCTCCCAACTTGATAGTGCACCCGCTTGCATCCCATAGCAAAATAAGTTCATCCCACTGCTCGACAGTGTCACCGAGTGCCTCATTCATGTTTGACCAACCGCCATGGTAGTCGTGTTATGTATTGAAAATATTAAAATAAATTTTGGAAGAAAGTCAAAAAAAGAAGAAGCCTCAATTTTTGACTATTAATGGACAACTTAGGTGTGCTTAAGTCTCAATTTTTGACTATTGATTGTCAAAAATGGACAACTTAGGTGTGCTTGAATTTGATAAAATTAAGTGTAGTCAAATAAAGACATTTAAGTTTGACAAAAATTAGGTATAGAATTGGCTATAAATATGTGTGGTTTTTCTTGTAAGTTTCATATCAAGGAGAAGAAGAAATAGAGAGAGAGAGAGAGTTTTCTTGTAAGAACAAGCTTAGAGCAAAGATTGATTTTCTTTGTGTAAAACCTTGGCAAAGGTATTTTGTAGTATTGCTCTCTCATTTGCATTTTTGTTATTCTCTCCAAATTAAATCCTCCAAGCTTCCGCAAAATTCCTCCTTCCTTTTTTATTTGGTTCCTACATTTGGTATCAGAGCCAAGTTATGGCGTCCACAAGTTCCGTTCAATTTCAACTTCCAAAGTTGAACGGAAAGAATTTCAACAACTGGTCCGTCCAGATGAAGGTTTTGTTCAAATCGCAAGATTTGTGGAACCTGGTGGAGAATGGCTACATCGAAGTAGCTAATAACGAAGAATTCAATGCCATGAGAAAGGAGGAGAAGGATTCGTTGGTGGAATCCCGGAAAAAAGATCAGAAAGCATTATATGCGATCTTTCAAGCCGTGGAGGAGACGATATTTGAAAAAATATCGAATGCCGAGACCGCTAAAGCAGCGTGGGATATTTTGCAAAAATCCTACAAGGGCGACGATCGTGTTCGAAGAGTTCGGCTTCAAACACTTCGAGGTGATTTTGAGTCTTTACGCATGAATGATTCTGAATCTATCTCTTTGTATTTTGATCGTGTACAAAACATCGTTAACCAATTGAGGGTTAATGGTGAAACACTCCAAGATGTACGAGTCGTAGAAAAAATCTTGAGGTCTTTGACTGAAAGATTTGACTACGTTGTTGCGGCAATCGAAGAAGGCCAAGATATATCAACCATGACGTTGGAGCGGTTGATGGGTTCATTATGCTCGCATGAGCAAAGAATGAATCAGAAGTCTGTCAGTTCATATCCCGAGCAAGCTTTGCAAAGTCGTATCGCTCCATCAAATCGAGGAAGCTATCAAGGAGGTCGAGGTCGCGGAGGAGGCCAAGGAAGAGGTGGAAATTCCAATTTCACCGGGAAATTTAAAACACGTGACAAATCAAAAGTCAAGTGTTTTAAGTGCAACAAGTTCGGACATTACAAATCCGAATGCCATGCAAAGGCGACGTACGAGCAGGCGGAGCACGCACATACCACTGATACTGAAGAATACATGGTGCTAGCATGTAAGAAGGATGACTCAAGCACTGTAGATACCAACATATGGTATCTAGATACTGGTTGCAGCAATCATATGACTGGCCGGAAGGAATTATTCTCGCAATTGGATGAGACGAGTCGTGGTGAAGTCAACTTCGGGAATAAATCAAAAATTTCCGTGATGGGCAAAGGTAACATTAATATCAAGTCAAAAGATGGTACTAATGTTGCTATTGCAGATGTTTACTTTGTGCCAGGACTTTTTTGGAATTTGCTAAGTGTTGGGCAACTTTCCGAAAAAGGCCACAAAGTTCACATTGAAAATGGAATTTGCACCATCAGAGGTGTCAACAACAAGTTGATCACAACGGTGCAAATGACGAAGAACCGGATGTTTCCCATGACTCTTCAGACGAAGAATCTCTTGAGTTTTCAAGCGATGATGAAAGACAACAACTGGCTGTGGCATCTTCGATACGGTCATCTAAATTTTCGTGGACTAAAACTACTGGTTCAGAAAAGGATGGTGACCGGCATGCCTTTAATCGAATGTCCAGATCGTCCATGCGAAGGATGTCTCGTTGGAAAACAACATCGAGAATCATTTCCAGTAGGGAAAGCCAGAAGAGCAAAGCAACTTTTGGAGCTGGTACATACAGATATATGTGGCCTTATTGAGGTTGAATCAGTCGGACAAAAAAGGTACATGCTGATTTTTGTTGATGATTTTACCAGAAAAACTTGGGTATATTTCTTGAGAGAAAAATCTGAAGCATTTGCCAAGTTCAAAGAATTTAAAGTCTATGTTGAAAAACATAGTGGCTTTAATCTGAAGACGTTGAGATCGGATAGAGGAGGAGAATTTACCTCAAATGAATTTGACAAATTTTGTAAAATTCATGGAGTAAAACGTCAGTTGACTGCCAGCTATACACCTCAGCAAAATGGTATAGCAGAAAGAAAGAACAGGACAATTTTTGAAATGGCAAGAAGTATGTTAAAAGCCAAAAATTTGCCTAAGAATTTTTTGGCAGAAGCGGTTGCTTGTGCTGTATTTGTACTAAACAGGTGTCCAACAAGGAGTGTTCTTGGAAGAACCCCAGAAGAGGCTTGGAGCGGCAACAAGCCAGATGTTTCGTTTCTACGAGTATTTGGGTGCATGGCATATCCCCATATACCAGATGAACGAAGAAAGAAGTTGGATGACAAAAGCGAGAAGTGCATCTTCATTAGCTATAGTGACACAACTAAAGGGTATAAGCTGTATAACCCAGTCACTGAAAAGGTAATTATCAGCAGGGATGTCCAGTTTTTTGAAGATGAAGCTTGGGACTGGAACCAAAAGGGTGACCAGAAAAGCATCACCATCGAAGATGAACCATTGGAGAAAGAAATAGAAGAGCCTCCATCATCTTCAACTAGTGGTACATCTTCACCAACAGCAGCTTCAGAACCACCACTACGTCGTTCACAACGACTGAGGGAGACGCCAGCAAAATTCAGGGATTACGTGGTCACAGGAGGCGATGGCAGTGATAATAACGGAATCACTGATGAAACATTGGTAAACTTTTGTTTATTTGCTGAATGTGATCCTGTAACCTATGATGAAGCAGCTGCAGATGAAAGGTGGATTCATGCAATTGATGAAGAGATTCACTCCATTGAGAAGAATGACACATGGGTGCTAACTTCTTTACCACCTGGTAAGAAACCCATTGGTGTCAAGTGGGTGTACAAGACGAAGTACAAACCCAACGGTCAGGTGGACCGTTACAAGGCCAGACTGGTTGTAAAGGGCTACAAGCAAAAGCCAGGTATTGATTATTTTGAAGTATTTGCACCAGTGGCTCGGATGGATACCATCCGGATGATCTTAGCACTTGCAGCTCAAAATCATTGGAAGATCCATCAAATGGATGTGAAATCGGCATTCCTCAATGGTGTTCTTGAAGAGGAAGTCTACGTGGAGCAACCACAGGGTTATGAGAAAGGGCATGAAAATCAAGTTTACAAACTGAAGAAGGCTTTGTATGGGCTAAAACAGGCACCTCGTGCTTGGTACACACGTATCGACACATACCTGTTAGAGCGTGATTTTCAAAAGTGCCCGTATGAGCATACACTGTATATCAAGTCAAATACTAACGGTGACATAATAATTGTGTGCCTTTATGTTGATGACTTGATATTTACAGGCAGCTGTGAAAAAATGTTTTCAGAATTCAGAGAGGCTATGACTAGCCAGTTCGAGATGACTGATTTAGGATTGATGTCCTATTTTCTTGGGCTTGAAGTGAAGCAGATAGATAATGGCATATTTATTTCACAGCAGAAATATGCTAATGATATTCTGAAGCGATTAAAAATGGAATCGCTCAAACCAATTCGAACTCCCGTAATTGAACGTTTGGAGCTGAAGAAAGAAGGAACCGGTGAATTGGTAAATCCCACTTATTTCAAAAGCATTGTTGGCAGTTTAAGATATTTGGCTTCTACAAGACCAGATATTACCTATGGAGTGGGAATTATTAGCAGGTTCATGGAGAAACCATACCAATCACATTTACAGGCGGCAAAAAGAATTTTGCGGTATGTCAGTGGAACTCGTGATCATGGAATTTTATATTCTTATACTGACAACTTTGATCTGTTGGGGTATACAGATAGTGATTGGGCAGGTGATACTGAGACTCGAAAGAGTACTTCAGGGTATGCTTTCTTTCTTGGATCAGGAGTAATTTCTTGGTCTTCGAAAAAACAGCAGGTTGTTGCACTCTCGACAGCTGAAGCAGAATACATGGCATTAGCTTCAGGGGCTTGTCAGGCAATATGGCTTCGATGGATGCTACGTGAATTGATGCATGAACAAGCAGGTCCTACTAAATTGATGTGTGACAATAAGTCGGCTATTGCATTAGCCAAGAATCCTGTATTTCATGGCAGGAGCAAGCACATCGACATCAAGTATCACTATATTCGTGAGCAAGTCAAAGATGGTGAAATTGAACTTAATTTCTGCAGATCAGAAGACCAGATTGCAGATATCCTGACAAAACCATTGAAGGCTGATTTGTTCGAAAGATTGAAGACGATGCTTGGCGTTATGAACTTCCAAAATCAATTTTAAGGGAGGCTATTGAAAATATTAAAATAAATTTTGGAAGAAAGTCAAAAAAAGAAGAAGCCTCAATTTTTGACTATTAATGGACAACTTAGGTGTGCTTAAGTCTCAATTTTTGACTATTGATTGTCAAAAATGGACAACTTAGGTGTGCTTGAATTTGATAAAATTAAGTGTAGTCAAATAAAGACATTTAAGTTTGACAAAAATTAGGTATAGAATTGGCTATAAATATGTGTGGTTTTTCTTGTAAGTTTCATATCAAGGAGAAGAAGAAATAGAGAGAGAGAGAGAGTTTTCTTGTAAGAACAAGCTTAGAGCAAAGCTTGATTTTCTTTGTGTAAAACCTTGGCAAAGGTATTTTGTAGTATTGCTCTCTCATTTGCATTTTTGTTATTCTCTCCAAATTAAATCCTCCAAGCTTCCGCAAAATTCCTCCTTCCTTTTTTATTTGGTTCCTACATTATGATATTCGCGACGTGTCGTCTTTTCGAGCTTTCCATTTTCACAGAGGTATTCTCGAATCTTCACGACCTCGATGTAAACTAGGAAACCAATTAGGAAAGAAGGAAGCAGTCCAATATAAGAGCTATATGGCATCTAGGAAATGATGAAAAACACTAATTGTGGAAGTGGTGTCCACTACGTAAGAATAGCTTTAAGGTACGTTTGTGATCATGAACGCCATGGATGAAGCCCTTTCCTGAGCAAGCGTCAAGGTCTAGTTCCAGTTCCCATTCTCCACATCCCAGTTATAGCCTGAAGACCCGTAAATATAGTTAGAGCGACCCATATTCCTATTAAACCATCACTCTTAGAGAGAAGGAATAATAAAACATTGTTAATAAGAGAGGCCAAATCCACAAAATATGCAATATAGGCGATTTTGCCTATATTGCATATATCATGGTTTTCGCATCCATTATTATCATTGCTTCGCTATTCCTTCTCTCTCAGAGTGATAGTTTAATAGGAATATGGGTCACACTGACTATATTTATGGGCCTTGGGACTGCAACCGGTACGTGGAGAATAGGAATTGGAACTGGACCTTGATGCTTTTTTCAGGAAAGGACTTCTTCCACGACATTCATGATCACAAACGTACCTTAAAGCTATTCTTAAGTAGTGGACACCGCTTCTACAACTAGTGTCTTTCAGTATTTCCATAGATATGCCCTATATATCTTACATTAAACAGCTGTTGCAACCCTCCTTTCGGATTTCCTCTCGTGGAAATAGGAAGAGAAAGAGTTTAGGGATATTGCCTACCCATCGATTAGGCGCAGGCTCTTCTAAGCCCGAATGTCGCTTGATGTTGGATTTTCATTTTAAGTGGCTCTAAAACCTGGATCCTATCCCAGCCGAACTAAGCCCGCACCAAGATTCATAAGCATCCTTTTCACTTAAAAACCCAAATCAAGTCCAAAGTCTGCAAATACCCATCTCAAGCCCTCCCTTTTACAGCTAAAAGCTTAACAAACAGATTGGTAAAACTTTTAACGATTTTTACACCCAAAACCAAAACATTCCAACAGTAACTCGGGCTTCAACATTGCTCAATCTAGATCATCGCCAAGCCGAGTACTGTCGCTGCCAACAACCAACATCATCGCTAACTAACGCCATCGGGTGCCACTGCTTCAAGATTCATGATCACGGTATGACAAGAACGCCCAGCAAATGAACAAGAAAATTGTTGGCGAAATATGGTAAAATGGGATGAACAAAGGAATCAGACTCTGAAGCGTGATAGCACTCTCTTTAAGGAATTATTTGCCCCCACAAAGCTGCTAATAATTACCGACAAAAATCCTCCAGGATACGACAGAGTCTCAAGCGAGATTATTAGATAGCAATTCTAATAATTCTCCAAGAACTCTCTAGGAAACAATCGAAAACGAAGGCTATATTTAATTTTTGGAAGAAAACGAAAATCTGAAAATTTTTGAAGAAGTAAGTTTAAACGAATATAATAGTTAACTATATACAGAGAATAGAACACACCCTTTTGCATTCGAAAAGTGGTTAATTCTCATATACCTCTTCGTGTCCGAATAACTGTATATTAGGACATACCCATTCATGTTCATTGCTAATTCGGACGGACGCAACCTTTCATTTTCTAGAAATTGTCTCGTCCGAATCATAATAAATTACTTCAACTCTTACGTGAATAGTCGTACTATTTCAGTAAAGTTTAGTAATTAATTATTATTATTATTATTTCAAAAATAAAATAAAATAAAAATAATTGCCGGTTCTAAATCACGACCGGCAAGCATGCCAGGTGCTAAGTGTGCCTAACAATCGCGCAATTACACGCACTCCCGCACGCGAGTATGGTGGAAACTAGCCCATTTCTCTCTTTTTTTTAAAAAAAATACTATAATAGTATTCTAATTTATAAACTAACTTGCACTCTCCCCGTCTTTTCTATGTGGGACGCAAAGAAAGGCACTTTTGTTTTTTTTTTTTTCAAACACAACTTCAACAAAAACTTCACGACAGTACTCACTCACTCACCTGCATTTTTTGGAAATTATCAAGCGCAACATCCACCCCTATGTACTGGTACAAGTAGATCCGGAAATCGAACAAAAGCACGGAGTCAGCAGTACTCTTGGTAACAATGACATATGGCAGGAATCATCAGGCTCAATAACGTACGTATTGGTACGCACTCAAAGTAATCCACGACGGGAGGTAAACTGCCACGGATTCAGTTTTTCATCGAATAGGTGGTGGGCAATCGGTTGGATCATTTATGCGCGAAATTCAGGCAACGACTCATGCTAAAAAACTATGAATGACATTACTGGGAACTTGAATCATTAAATCCTCCACAAATCAACATAGACGTAGCAGACTTTGGGAGAGCACAGGTCTGGCTTTGCTTCTAAAAGTGACCAAGAGTCTGGCAGGGGATTCTTACCTTTGCAAAGCTCAGTTTGTAATGCCAATCAGCGACGAAATCGATGCATGGATATTCTGGAGATGCCACCAAAGGGAGCCAATGAAGATCAAATATTTGATAACTATCTGCCAACTTCTCGGCTGCGAAACAAGTAAGAACAAAACAGGGGAAGGCGCAGCTCCAGAATGGCGTGGACTGGTGGCGGCGGCGGTGATGGAGAAGCCCTCTCGAGTGAACTGATGACGCGAGTTTCAACCGGCAGAATAGGCAGCGGCGACGATAGCTCCAACCCCCTAGAGACTGAAGTCCGAGAACAAAGATATAACTTGTGCTGATGGAGATGAAGTCTTCTGTTACGCCCCCCCTCCTTGCTCGCTCTTTGCAGAGATTGTCAAACGGGGAATCGGTTGGAGAGAGAATCGCTCCGCATCAGCTCAGCAGATTCTCGCTCCTCCTGCTCCTTCGCTAGTCTCTGCCTTCCCTTTTTCGGGCGAGCGTGTTCTTCGTTCTTCGTCCTTCGTTGAACGAGGGAAATGCGGCAACGTCCGAAAAAGCCCTATTATTATTATTATTATTATTATTATTATTATTATTATTATTTGAATACTACTATACTACCTATTTGTCTATTTTTGTTGTTTATGCTGTTTTGAATATGTTATATTTAATATTTTAAAAACGACTTACCCAACTGGCAAAATCACGTGAATATATCGATAAATAGTATGTAAGACTATTTGCAGACTTTATTGGATAACTCTTAAATGTAATAAGATTATTTTAAAAAACACCACATATAAGTAACCAATGATATGCTCTATCAAATGATATATGAGCATAATCTTGATAGATATATAGAATCAAGTAAATATTCTAATATGGCTGTTAACACACGCAAAAGATTACATAAAGTTTCTCCACAATCAAAGACCAACATTTTCGTCGAGCTTTTCTTTTTCTCTTTATAATTTGGGCAGCATAGAAGGCTCGATTTTAGGTATCATAATGGGTTCAACATGACTGTTGCCTAGATGCTTAATTTCACAAAGCTAGTCGAAAAAGTTTGATAAAACCCTAACATGGGATTATCAACAATTCGAATCATATCCCGTTAATCAAAATGATGTAGGATGGACAATTTGCATCATAATTTGACGTGTGTTTGAATAACAAACTTCAAACATTAGAAGCGCTAAGTTAAATAGAATTAGAGGAGCCTTGGCCTTTTTTCCTTTTCTAACTTTGCAAGCGTTCTTCATAAGTAGTGAAGAAAATTAAGAAATTACTACATTTCTTTTTACTTATCCTTTTTATAAGTGCTTTATTTCTCATACCCAAAAATTAATTACTATTCTCGAATAAGCAATAGTGATAATAGTCCATGAATTTTGGTGCAATATGCAATGTGGTCTCTAAACTTTTAATTCGTTTATGGTCCTTAAATTTTATTTTAATGTGCACCCTAAACTTTTAATTTATCTAATATGATCCATAAACTTTTTGTTTATGTTCAATCTAGTCCTTGACTTATATGAAAATGTTCAATATTGTTCCTGAACTTGAATTAATGGAATGACAATATTGAACATTTTTTATAATTTAGGGGCAAAATCAAACATGTACCAAGAGTTTAGTGACTATATTAAAACAAATTTAAATTTTCAGGATGAAATTACTTATTGGCTAAAGTTCGAGGACCATAATTGATAAATTAAGAGTTTAAGGACTGACCACATTGTACATTATTCTAAAATTTAATGATTATTTGTGTTATTTTGCAATCAAAAAGTTTCCAAATTTCATGTCTCTTTGGCCAACTTTTAATTTCTTTCTCTATGCATTCAGAGACAATTTCAATAATTCCCCAAAAAAAGAAAAATAAAATCAACTAGGGTAGCAGCTTAATTTAGCTCCTTGTTCTTGCCTCCTTCTATTTACTAATATGCTCACCGAAAAATGCAAGAGGTCAAAATTCATAACATCTAATTAAAGGTCACACTGATTATATCAGGTTATATATGCAAAGATTTACTGAGTAAAAAATTGGAAATTTCTTTCTTTTCTGTGTTGATCGAAATCAACGAATTAAATGTTTCACGCACATTGTCAAATTCTAAATAGGAATATTGTCTTAAATCCTTGTTCCAGGGAAAACGAAAAAAGGAATGTAAAAACCTTACACGGTAGAGGTGTAAATAAGATTGAAACATACGAAATAAGGGCTCGCATTGACTGTGATGTGTACTAATATACTATACGAGTAAGGTTTTCCCAATTTGCCAAACCCTGAGTTGTATGATTCATCTAATCTCTTCGACTGAAAAATAGAAATAATATCCAATTTTGCACTTTCTTATAGGCTGATATAATATTGTGAACGTGGCCTTAATTTCTTGCCATGAAGTTAAGGCCCCTCTAGATTTTGTAGATTGTCTTGTGTGGTTGACCAAACCACCTCCCCTCTTTTTTTTTTATAAAATAACCTTTCATTCACTCCTCGAAATACAAAAGAGCAGCAGACTGAAACAACTCCCAAACAACTTCAAAACAAAAAAAAAGGTTCTAAATAATGAGAGTAATCATTAGAATAAAATTATGGATCACACGCTCAAAGAGCAAATCTAAGACTTTTTCGCATCAAAATCGGCTATTGATCATCGACTCCGTCTTTAGTAACAAGCACACACCAAGATTTCCATTTGTTGTTATGGCTTTGTCTTTCAGCGGTGTGCACCTAGTTTGGCGTCCCTAACACCACCATCGAGTAAAATAAAAAGGTTAAATAAATGTGTATTTGACGCTTGTAAAAGCGAAACCTTCACAAAATTCTTTTGATCTCTTTTGAAATTGGACATGTTTACTAACGAAACATGAGGGGAGCAAAACCCCGAAAATATACGCAGAAAATCTCAAATCTAAACTAGATCGAAGTATAAATCTCCCAAAAAAGGGGGGGAAAAAAGGCTTTTAGACTAAGACTAAATTGGAAGAGAAAATTTTCCAAAAGAGAAGAAAGCAAGAAAAAGGAAATAGAGAATCAAAATAGCTTAAGAAGAAGGGGAGGGGAGAGAGAAATTTAGTTCAAACTCTCCCCCTTCATTGTAAAGAGAGAGAAGAGAGAAAATCTAACGCTAGCTAACGGTTCGTATGATAATGTTTCTATTCTCGGAACAACTTTTAGAACAGAAACACTTTTTTATGTTTCTGTTCCCGGCAACGATTTCTGGGAACAGAAACGCGTTTGGTAACTACATAAAATTTCTATTCTCAAAACAAACAAAAAAAAGGAACAGAAACGCGTTTGGTAACTGCATAAAATTTTTGTACTAGAAACAAAAAAAAACAAAAACGTATTTATTAACTGCAAAAACAATTATATTCCTAATTTTTTCATTTAATTCTATTCCTAATTTTTTCAATATGGATGAGATCAACAATAAAAAAAAATGAAAGAGAAGATAAATTAGAATAGATTAATGAGAACATGAAATATGTCTTCCATAGATAGGAAAAATTACAATTATGAGTCATACATAAATAATTCCGGGTAAATAAACATATAATTACATAATTGAATGCAAATACTATTTGATAAACTGTAATTGAAAAGTATATTTGGATACAACTTTGATGTAAATGCCGTTTAATAAAAAATGCCCCTCCCTCGTAAATGATTCAATTTTTCAATTAATTTTTATTGTTTAGAATATTTTTTTATTTTTAATTATTTATTTTTTTGGAAAAATTATTTTTTTATTTTTTTGAAAAATTTATTCTTTATTTTTATTTTTTATTTTTTTGAAAAAAATTATTTTTTTTATTATTTTTATATTTTTAATTAATTATTTATTTATTTTTTATTATTTTTATTTCTATTATTTTATTTTATTTTATTTTTATTATTTCAAAAAAATTATTTTTTTATTTTTAATCATTTTATTTTAAATCAATTTTTTTGATTATTTATTTTAATTATTTCGATTTTTAATCTTTTTTATTTTTCAAAAAATTATTTTTTATTCTTTAATTATTTCGATTTTTTATTTTTATTTTTATTATTTCGAAAAAATTATTTTTTATTTTTAATCATTTTATTTTAAATTAATTTATTTGATTATTTCAATTTTTAATCTTTCTTATTTTTTATTTTTTGAAAAAAATTATTTTTATTGTAATTATTTTATTCTTTAATTATTTTTATTTTTAATTACTTTCAATAAAGTGTTCTTAATTGTTTCCAAAAAATGTTCCAAATGTGTTTCTAAAAAGTGTTCCGAGAACACGGAAGCAAGTTTTTTTTGTTTCTCATTTTTGTTCCAAAAGTGCTTTTGTTTCTCAAAAGTGTTCTCGAAACACTTTTGGATCACTTTTTTACCATACGCGTTTCTGTTCTCAAAGTGTTCCGAGAATACTTTGGGAACAGAAACACTTTTTTTGAAGCGTTACCATACCACCCTAAGTATCCCAAATCTAACCTGTTGAAGAAGAGCACATTGAGATCTCAGCGATCTCAACGGCGTAGGTCGTCCTTAACTCTACGGGCTCGGCCACTCCCCCTCCATGCCCGTTAAGCTTGTTGACCATCAAGAGCAACAGCAGGACAATTCATTCAGCCCTAATCTAGCTCGTTTGAGCCAAGGGTGAGAACGAGATGACTTGATTGGTCTCGTCACAGATCACGCTGGCAGTGCGTCAATCTCGAAACGAACAGTAATCAGACACCTAGTGAATAGTAGAGTGTCCACATGAGTCGAAGACAAACCGTGACCAGAAGGAAAGGAAGAAAAAAAAAAAGGAGGGATACGAAAGTCCTAAAACTTGTCATAAAATTACAATTGAGTCCTAAAATTTACAAAATGTGCAATCATATCCTAAACTTGTTAAATTCGTGCAGTCGAGTCATTCTGTTAATTTCGTCTAACTCATCTAATGAAAAATGCCGACACGATTTTCTTTTAATAGTTTCTACTTCCCACGTGACGATGACGTGACCAAATGACAAAATTCAAGGCTAAAAGAGCGTCATTTTGGTCCAAATATGATTTATAATACAATTTTTACTTAAATTAAATTTAAAAAATATGCTGAAATCTATAACCAAAAAAAAAAATTAGACTTAAAGTATTGCGCATCACCCTCGCCACCACCGCCCCAATCACCGTTGGGAAGGTCCGAAGATGATGGAGAAATGGTCAGCAGGGGTCGCTGGCATACTACCTTCCATTACTATCGACATTTGCATGTCGCTATTATAACATTGACATTTGCATTTCAGAACTTCACAAATATTTCATGACTCAAGCAGAAAATCACGCCTACTACCTTTCATCACTAGCTAAAATTGTTGTTAGAGAACGATTGATTTCGTGGTTTCCTTTTTCTTTCGTTCATTAAGATAAATGGTATTCGAGGATAGCTTGCTTTTACTTTTATTTTGTCAATTTCATGAACTTTAGTATGCTCTTGCAATTCATGTTTTTGCATGACTTACGTTTTTATTGCTATGACCTGTTCCTCACCTGATGCGGCCTCCTGGGCAGATTGCGAAATGGTTGAAGCAGTGAATGTTGCTGTACCCCAAAATTGTTTCTTTGTCTTGACCTGCAAAACAGCAGTTGAGCTCTGAAGCCGGAAGGCCAATATCTGAGGAACTGAGTGAAGTTTTCAACGTGGAACTCAGGATGGTTGTCTTCTTGTCGATATATGATGGGTTCGATCTCGACTGAGATCGTGGAACGTCAGGTTTTGAACTCAACGCAAGATAAGATTCCCCAATGAATACTCGAGTCCAGGCAAGGTTCCTCCTTTTAACTCAAATGCTTATTTCCTATTGTTTAGTTCCTCTGTTATCTAGTAATAAATCTTTGAGAGAAGGATGTTTGAGTGATTCACGCTTCTGAATCGAGGACCTCTTCTTATTACAAAGATCAATCCAGACAATAAGCTCTGGTTCATATGGAGAAGGTTCGGGCTTCAGTGTGTCAAGTCAGGAAGGTGAGTCAAGTCTGCTGTCGCCTGCCTCTGTTGCGGCCAGGGACGTACATGCTTCTCTTGACTATCATTCTTGGAACATACTTCTAGCCAAATCTCGAAGGAGATGGGTCATCCCACGAGTCAGCAGTGCAAAGACTAGTTGAGAGATTGCTACAATACACTCTCAATCAGCTGGCTGGGTTCCAGATGATGGTTGTGCAAATGATGCACGCGTACTATCACATACTCAGTAAGGCTGATCAATCGGTCGCAGTGGCCCCGTCTTTGTTGCTCAAGTTCATCCGTGGCGCGTCTCCAGTCAAAGTGCTCAATCCTGGTAGCAACACCGTCGCTTCAACTACCTCTTTCCTGCTGACCTGCATCCTGATTCATTTGTCTAAGAGAAACTTAAGAATATTGATGACATTGCGTTCGACGGCAACCAAGTATCTCTTGCCTCAGGAAAAAGGTTATTGCAAGGTTAAAGAGTAGGATGCATTCTGGAGAAGGATGCAGCGAGGCTACCTGTTTACATCACTGATTGTTGCAAGCATGTGAATACATATTCATTTTGTCATCATTCTCCACACACAACTTCATGAGCATATCAAAATCAACCAAAAGGAAGAAGAGGGCAAAGTGGCAAACCAGTAAGTCTGAAGAACTTGGCTTGATTCTTTCGACCAGAGCAATCTCATATTGTGAGTGAAAGAGTTGTGTGTGGCCAAAGTACTGGCAGAAGTGCTGGCTTGTCTCTATAAGGGTTACTTTTCCTATTCAACAGCTTTCTACACTCACGCACTTTTGGTTTAGATTTCATTTACCTTCTTCGTTCGGACAAAATTTCTATTAATCCAAGAAAAGAAAGTAATCCCTACGGACACAATGGCAATTTAATTTAGCTTACCTATTAATCCAATGGTTATAATTCCACTTGCTGACTAAGATATGGAAGATACCCGTTTGTCATTAGTTATTGAATATAAGGTCCAAATGAGGTTAGATTCGGTCAGTCGTATCAACAAAATCTACAAAATCCAGAAAGTCGTTCATTTTAGAGAAAATAATTAAGTTTCATACTATAGTATCCCTCTAATGATAGGCCCAATCTAGTGATTAGAATCAGATATTTCTTTTTATTTTGGGAAAATCAGTTTAAATGAATTGCTTAAATTCAATTTCTCCAAACATGCTATTTTTTACTATGTTAACCGGGTTAACTCAATCATTTGTCCAGGGAAAGATAAAAAAAAGGAACGCGCAAACCGTTTAAGGTAAGGTTAGGGTGTAAATTTGCAGTGCCAGTCAACCATACCAGGAAATGGCCAAAACAGATAAATTACTATAGAAGCAATAGCAAAAATTAAATCAAGCATAAATCCAAAAATAAAAAAAATAAAAAAAAAATCATGAAAATATGATTGTGACAAAAGAGAAGCGTGGGATAGACATGAGAAAACAAAGGGTATGATGTCAATTGAATACAAAGCTATCGCTCGACGATTGAGTGACAATGGCCTGAGGGGTTAAAGCCAGTTGTGGATGAGGACGGTGTGCAAATAGGAGGCTTAGAATCTCGGAAATGTAGTTACACATGTACTTAGCATAATAATTGCTATTGGGCGGTTATAATTACGGATTATATATGTGACGATACGTAATTATGGTAGTATCTATGATCATTAAGAACAAATTCCCAACGTACTTTTACAGTTTATCGTTATTGATGTCTTTTAAGTTTAGTATTGTTTACAATCCTTTGCTTTTGAGTTTATCGCTCACCTTCTTTGTCATGTCAACTTAATTTCTGTCCAAAAAATCGTTGCTGAATCCACAAAACTAGAGATCAACCTTTACGGAAAGGTTATTCACTATTTGGGTCAACTATCAATCCAGTGAAAGATCTTTTTGTTCTCGGAGTCATGTGAAATATACAATTGGATTCCTAAATTTTTATGCGGAACTAAAATTTTTTTTAACTCGCTTGATTTGTAGTTTAATCTTTCTGTTACGTGCACCTTCCATTTTTGCCAATTGATTATATAATGTACTTCATATAGTGAAATTGTCGCTCATTTTCTGAGCCCAAATGTAGACAATAAAATGAAAAAGTGGGGAAAGGTTGGGGGTGCACCACTTGTCTCTTCACTAATCATCAAAAGTGGACAACCCTGCTTGTAACATATGGGCCCAGCCCATGTCTCCTGAAGCCCAACCCTTGGAATCTTTTCATCTTCAATAGAGACCATCCACGAACAAACCATTCAGGAATCGAGAATCAAACCATTTGATCTTAGAACCGGATAAGACCGAACCTTATCTTAAACAGTTCGTATGTTCGTTTTAGTCTTTCCCTTGTGAGGGGTGGCCATGCAAGGGTGATCACTTCCAAATATGACCCTCACATAGATTTGGACATGAGCAAGATTGTCGACCATTGACAATAGTTTTTGGCAAGTCATGCGCCTCCTAACACCTCCTCACTTTATTTTATTTATTTCTATTTGGGCTGAGAAATTTGTGACAATTTCCGCTATATGAAGTGTATTATATCATCGATTGGCAAAGACGGAATGTACAAATAATAGAAAGATTCAACTACAAATTCAGTGAGTTAAAGAATTTAATTGCACATAAAAACTGAAGAACCCAATTGCATATTTGACGACAGTTTGGGAATAAAAAGCTCTTTTAGTAGTAGATTGATAGTTGACCCAAAGATTGGAAAACCTTTTGCTGAGTTTTTTATTGGATGGGTTCAATGACGATTTTGAACAGGAATTTAGTTGACGTGACAAAGAAAATGAACTATAAATTTACTTTGAAAGACATTATTATTGATGAACTGAAAATATATATTGAGAATTTATTCTTGATGATTGTAAATATTACAATACTAACATACTGCCGTATATATAATCCCATGTTATAACCGCCCAATAGCGGTTATAATGAGCCTCCTATTTGGACACCGTCCTCATCCACAGCCGGCTTTAACTCCCCAGGCTAGCGTCACTCAACCGTCGAGTGGCAGCTTTATATTCAATCGACACCATAGTGTTATTATTATTATTATTGTTAGAATCATATTATTCATGATTTTTTTAAAAAAAAAAATTGGCTTTATGCTTAATTTAATTTTTGCTATACCTTCTTGTAGTTATTTATCTATTTTGGCCATTACATGGTATGGTTGATTGGCACAGCAAATTTACACCCCGACCTCACCTTAAAGGGTTTGCATGTTTCATTTTATCTTTCCCTGGACAATTGATTGAGTCAACCCGGTTAACGTAGTAAATTAAACATATATAGCATGCTTAGTGCAATTAATATTTAAGCAAGTCATTTAAACTGGTTGGCCAACAACAGAAAGAAATATCTGATTCTGCTGGCTAGATTGGGCTTACCATTAAAGGAAATATAATAGCACGAAGCCTAATTATTTTCTCTGAGATTAAGTACCTTCTGGATTTTGTAGATTTTGTTGATCTGCTTGACCAAACCAAACGTCGTTTGGACCTACTATTTAATACTAATGACAAACGGGTAGCTTCCATATTTTAGTTGGCAAGTGGAGATAAGAACCATTGGATTAATAGGTAAGTTAAATTAAATTGCCTACTTATTATCATTGTGTCCGTATGGATTACTTTCTTATTTTGGATTAATAGAAATTTTGCCCAAACGAAGAAGGTAAATAAAATCTAAACCAAAAATGCGTGAATCTAGAAAGTTTTGTTGAGTAGCAAGACTTACCCCAAGTAGAGGCAAGCCAGCACTATATAAGCTCGATTTCTTCCGGTACTTTGGCCCTACCCAACCCTTTCACTCACTATCCAGTGTCTATGCTCTAAGATTACTCTGTTCCGAAGCATCAAACCAAGTTCTTCAGACTTTCTGGTTTGCCACTTTGCCCTCTTCCTCTTTTGTAGATTTCGATGTGTTCATGAAATTGTATGTGAAAAATGGTGGAAAAAAAACCCAAATATGTATTCACAAAATATGCAAAATTAGACTGAAAATACCTTGAACATCACACAGATTGGTTCTCAACAATTTCATTTTTTTCATTTGCCAAGCAAAATTTTACTGTGATTGAGCCCGAGAAAGATTATAGGTGTTCTTGCTGATGTACCGTACTGATGCCGTTTCTCCTGCAGATTCGGATTGAAATGGGTCAACCAGTGAATGCTGCTGCGCCATGCACCGCCGCTGCTCCTGCAGGAGAAGGCATGATGACTGATGACCAACGCTTCATCCTGACCATCATTTTTGGAATATACTTTGGGCCTCATCTCAGAGGGGAAAGGCTGCCCCACAAGTCGGTAATGCAGAGGGCATTTGAGAGATTTCCGCAATACACCGTCAATCAGCTGGCTGGGTCCAAGATGAAGGTGGCCCAAATGATGCATGTCTATTACTACATACTTAGGAAGGCCAGTCAATCCGTTGCAGTGGCCCCGCCTTTGTTGCTCAAGTTCTTCCGCAATACGCTTCCAGCCGAAGTGGTCGGTCTTGGTAGCAACTACCCTCGGTTCATTGACCTCTTTCCAACTGATCTGCACCCTTGTTCGTTCATTGAAAAGCGATTTATTGCAATAGACAACGTCATGTTCATATATAACCCGAGCACCTCTTACCTCAAGGAAGAGGTTGTTTTGAGGTTTAAGAGCTTGACTGGGCTGCAGGAGTTCCTTCTGGAGGAGGACGCTGCCAGGCTACCCATTTATGTTGCCGATGAGGCGTTCCATGAAGTGGTAGCACGACATGAACGTTCAAAGGGAGGATCTCATTTTTCGGTGCCGCCTCCTGGTTCTCACGGCGTGGCGCTCAATGTGATGCCTCTTCGAATGTTTCCATATGAAGGCACACCCTCCTCGAAGTCATCACGGTTCTCCAGAGAATGGAACACCAACTTCAAGGCTCAACTCGATGCTAAGTTGGTGTGTTCTCCACTCAGTGAGACAGAGGTCCAATTCCGTGGTGCTGCCACTGCCTGCAATGCTGGAGACGGAGTTGTGGGGAATGCGGACGTGGGGCTTACAGCATCCACCACGTGGCATGTGAACCTTGTGGACTCCAAAGACTGTTACCTGTTCCAGGTGTCACTTGCAGGGGTTAGAAGAGATCAAAGTAAGTTCCTGACGGCCCAAAAAAAGAAAAGAAAAATGTTTATAGGTCAAGAAGCTAATTTCCAAGTTCTGAGTGTTCTCTGATATGCGGATTTTGATTAATACGGTGATGTTAAGGTAATAATGAATTTCTTTGAAACTTCCTTTTGGATGCTGCAGCATTTAGCTGTGAATTTGACATGGATGGGGAGGTCTTGATTGAAGGAGAGATAACAGAGTGGGGGAAGATGGTTGAGAGCAGAACAGGAAACCTTTATCCACCCGGATGCTTCTCTCTCTGTTTTCAGCTGCCCGGTTGTGTCGATCCCATGCGTTCCACCTGCAACTTTGGCTCAGATGGGATCTTCGAAGGAGTTGTGAAGAAGCTGATCGAGAACCGATGACTCTCAGGCAGCTCAGAAATTGTAAAGAAGTTGCAATTTACCGGAATTCAGTGAGACACAAACCGTGTCCTATGTTTTTGGCAGCTCAGACTTTGTAAAAGAAATGCGGAATTTCCCGAAACTCAATTAGACACAAATCGTATCCTATGTTTGCTCCCCCTGTACTTTTTTCAGATGCATATATAGTGCAGACAAATGGAATAGAATTGCTCCTAATTGCTTCTTTCTGAATTTCCCCCCATGAACTACATTCGAGCCCAAAGTCTGCTATGGAAATGATAGTATGGAAGGAGCTGATTCAACTTTCATCTTAGTAAATGCTCAGGACAAACAGAACCGTCCGATATTGTTGATACTGAATGATTATTCATTATTGATGCTCTCTCTCGTGTCAAGCTATACAAATTTTATCAATGCTTGTATCAGGAAATTTTATTGATGGAGCAATCAGGAAATTCAAAAGAAGCGCTTAGGGCAAGCTCCTTTAGTTGTTTCCTCAAAGAATATGCTGCCATTCAAGGGGGGAAAACAGAATGCCCAAGAAATTCTATCTGCTTGTGCAGCTATTGTCGTATCTAGTTTGTGATTTGTGGAAAAGCTTTCCTCGTACGTATGTTAGCGAAGGATAAGGAAGGTAAAGATTATACCTAATGTGGACTCTTGACCGATTTCTCTTGAACGCCTTTCATCTATGAATTTCGGAATCACACTTTTCCGTGATAACGAAGGAAACGTTGAAATAGCTTCTTCCAATAAAGGCCAAGCTAAGCTAAATCTGGCAAAGTAGGCGACTAGCACATAGAACAAATATGACTTGCCATTGCTCAACTTACTTTAGTTTCTTCTGATAGTTAGTCACCCTCCTTCAAAAACATCATTCTCTACCATTTGTAGCTGCAAAACATCATGCCAATTTAAGTATATGTTGACCCTCGGAGTTGGCATTAACGTTCTCCGGGTGCCAAGTTGGAAATTGCCCATGACGATGAACCCTCATATGGCACCATTGGAAGAGACATTTTTGTTAGCAGGGGCATTTGAATATAAGTTGCGAGTTGGATATGACTATGATGAGCCTTTTGAGGTATTGGGGGTGTATATCCTTTTGGTAGAGATGTGTATGTCTTGTGACAGATATTTAAAGATATCTTTTGTTGGTTCAGTAGCAAGCTCTGATTTTGTAATCAAAAGACCTCTTTATCAAGTAATATATGTGTGGATGTACATATCTAATACCGGATTGAGTTTTGGTTATGTTGAGGCTACACTCTTTTAGAATAAGGATGCCATGTCATGGCCCCGTTTTAGTGGTTTTCGAGTGTGACTATTAGAGATCCTAATGAGCAAACTAGGGGTGATCGATTCACAGGATGGATGGTTCTACCCTAGAATCAAGAACCGTCCGTTAGGGACCGGTTCTGCAAAATGCAAACCATAAACCAACCGTTTGTTCCATGGATCCACCCGAGAACCGAACCACCGGTCCGGTCTGGTTCTTGGTTGGATCCTAGTTACGGTTCTAACGTCTGTCGCGACCCTCCCGAGATTTTCCCGAATGGTGCGTCTGCCGAGAGCTGATAGATTGCCAATGCCCGTTTCGAGATAATCTGGTGGGCTTGGCATGGATCCTTCCAGGCCCATACCAAATCGCGTCAGGGAATTTAAAAAAAATCGAAGTCGACCTTAGTGTGGTCGGGTGACATGTGCTCAGTGTGCATGCCATCGGAGTCGCCACCAATCATTTCTTGGAGGGCATGATTGGAAACCCTATCGAGCGATTGGGAGGAATCGTTCGATTCTGCGTAAACCAGAGATTTGAGTTCGGGGACTTAGTTACGCCGATATTACTATCGACGCCCTTTCGGTACCTATGTTGAGTGATTTCCTAGTCTAAAAAGTTCATGCAGGCGAGATTGGGTAAGGTAGGCTCTGGAAGTCTAAAGGGTTCAAGCAGATGAGAGTAGCTATCCTATCAATCGCAATCATGAAAGTAAATACGCAATCAAGGAAACAATCAGGGAGAAAACATATCACATCAGGTCAAAGCGGGCCTAAGGGAGTCTTAGGAAAGCCTAGAAAACATGTCAATTAGGTTCCAGGATGGTTTGGAATAGTTTGGGTCAGATTGACCAGAAGGGAAAAATGGTCATTTCGGAGTGCTCGGGAATTCAAAATCGTGAAAATAGGTCAAATCAGTTGAATGTGGTTTTTTCTTAATTTTCACGATTTTTTGGAATTTTCTGAATTTTCCTGAGTTTTTTTTTTAAGAATTTTTCTAGATTTTTTTTGGATTTTTCTAGGCTTTCCAAGAATTTTCCTATTATTTATTTTTTTAAAATATTTTCTATATTTTTTGGTATTTTTATTTTGATTTTCTAGATTTTTTTCTATTTTTTCAAATATTTTCTACATTTTCTAAAGATTTCTTTTATTTTTTATTTTTTATTTTATTTTTTATTTTTATTTTATTATTTTATTATTTTTTATTTTTTTATTTTTTAATTTCTGAATTGTCCTAATTTTTTTAGATTTTTCCGAAATTTTTATGATTTTTTTATTTTATTTTTATTTTATTCTTTTTATTCTATTTTTATATTTTTATTTTCTTTTCTATTTGATTATTTTTTATTATCTATTTATTTATTATTTTCTAATTTCCCGGACCGGGTCGGGTCAACCCGGCCCAAGACCCGAATTCTAGCTCAAAACCCAAACGACGTAGTTTCAGTCTATCCTTTTTTGAATTTTCGAAAATTTTAGAATTGTTTATTTCATTTTTTATTCTCCCGCTTAGATTCGATCCTACGGCCGGGAGCTCGCCACGCGGCACCATCATAACCCACTGGAGTTTCACACTAATCTAACGGTCGCGGTTTAACCTTAGAAACGAATCGAGACCGTTCACCCTTCACACCAGATCTAATGGCCTAGGAATTCCCATGTGTCCTCGATCTAACCGCTCATTCCCTATGCTAAGTCGACGGCTAAGATCATATCCTGAGATTAAATCGTAACCGTTCATTATTTTTATTTTCTAAAACGAATGTAAAATTCAAATTAGATTTTTTTTATTTCTGAGAAAATGCTACGATTGTGACACGTGTCTCACCGTTGACCGTCGGATCTATTCTGTTATTAAGTTCAGACGGTTATAACGCTCTAGCCGACGAATATTCCGCGTCAGCCTTTGACCTAGTCAACCGCCGACGTGGCATATGACGTAGCTTGCCACGTCAGCGCCACGTCGGCTTTTGACTAGGTCAAATTGCCAGCTAGACATCGTCTCCTTCCCTAAGAGCTAACCCTAACGGACTGCCGAGGTGACCTCCGTTCCGATCAGCGACGGCCTAACCTCCAATTGACTCGAAAATACCACCAATCGATTCGTCTAACATAACTAATCAACATACCTAAGAATCAGAGTGATCTGTTTTCCATAACTGGAGTATTCGAAGTTATACAGAGCCTAAACATATCAATGGCAGCACTCGAACCAGGACACATCACAGCAATTAGATCACAAAATAGCTTCAAGACGAGCTCAGATTACTTATCTGCAGGTCCGATTGACCTGGCTCAGGCTAGCATGAGCTAGAGGAGGTCGTAGCCATTTCGAAGGAACTCGAAGCTCAGTCAGGGGATTTCATGTGGTGACAGGGCAAAGACAGGGCAGAAATGAAGTCAGTGAAGCTCAAGGATGAAAACGCACACATCATCGCGCAAGGTGAATGCCAGGAAACAGATTTGACATGAATGCAGACTCTCGAACTCAACAATGGCGGTTACCTGTTCTGACGATGGTTCGGGGAGCGACTAAGCTCGAGATGTTCGTAGTGACCTCCTGAAGCTCGGACGAGTAACCTTCTGGTCTGTTCTTGCACAATGGACGCGGATAGAACTTCTGAAGATCCTCAACTCAAGAGTTCCAATGGCGTCCCGGTGAACAGCCTTGAGAAACTATCTCCCTCTCCCCTTCGCGCTCTCTCTCTCTCTCTCTCCCTCTGTAATTCTCCCTTTGTTTCTCTCTGTGCGTATGTATGTATTTTTTTGGGCCTCTCCGCCTCTGTCGTGCGTCTATGTATCTCGCCCCCCTGACGTCTGTATATCCCCACCCCAAGAATCTTTTTTTCTTTTTTATACTTCCCCGGCGTGAACCCTAGTTTTAGGGAAGGAGACGGATTGTTCCAAATGGGCCAAGTCGGGTCAAATCGGGTCGGATCTAATCCGACCCGGTTGGCCAAAATTCCTCCAATTGACCCCAAATCCATCTAGATTTTTCAAACTTAATGCTGAAATTGGGCTCAGGAGGGTGAATTACATCAAGAAATGAACTTCATCTCCAAAATTTGAGAAAATTCGCATAAAAACCCTAAATTCTAAGTTCGACCCGAAATCTATTTCGCCAAATTCATACTGTAGAAGGACTTTTTTTGCAATAATTAACACTGCCAATGGACTCAGAAGGCCAAAAAATGTAGGGTGACGTGCTCCAATTTTTAATTCACTCCTTGGAAAATTTTTAATTGCATTTATGGTGTTTTCAAGGACTAAATTGAAAAAAATGAAAATTGCACTTTGGTCCTTTTGCACGAAATTGGATAATTCAGTGGATTTTTGGACTGAATTTTAATTTTTGAAGATAGATGGGGATGACACGACTCCAAAACTGTAAAAATAAAAAAAATTACAGAATTAAAATAAAATTTCTAGAATTTTTGTAATTAATTTGAAAATGTGATTTACAAAGAAAACCTCATTTCCAGATTAATTTTTTCAAAATTTCTTCGGCCAAAATGAAGAGAAAATTAAAGGAAAAGTACTGACTATCTTTCTGTATTTTTGTGGCCTCAAATGATATTTTTTATTTATTTTTTTGGTAACTTTCTATTTTCTGAAAAATATTAAAAAATACAAAAAATAAAAAAATTATTTTTTGTTCAAGATTAGTTCCCTGGGCTAGACCAAGATCCCCAAGATTGATTTTTCAATTTTCTAAATTTTTATGTATTTTCTAGAAATTTCTAAAAAAAATGAAAAAAATAAAATGGCCGAAAATCAAGTGTCAACAACGTCACTCGCTTGTTTCATGAAAAAATTAAGTTGAATACTAATCCGACAAATATGACTCAATAAAGCTATATAACAGTAGACTTAGGACTTTCCTTTCTTTTTTTTTCTTGTAAATTAAAATTCTCAGCAATCCAAGGGTATCGGCTAAGTGACAATTTGCCCACTGCATTAGAAAAAGAAAGAAATTGCAATCGAATTGTACAACAAGAGCGACTGAGTGCGAATAGAGTTGAATTAGGGTAGGGTCTTTTTTCATTTTGCGAGTCTAGACTCTTTTTTTGGGGCGGATGAGTTAGGCATTTAAAAGATTGTTTCATTAAAATAATTGGCCCATTTATATTATATAAAAACCGATTCGGTTGGGCCGGTTGAATGATTCCCACCCGAAACCGGGAACCGAACCGATACCTGCCGGTTTTGGAAAATTAGAACCGAAAACTGAACTGTACCCGCCGGTTATGATCCAAAATTAACCTGTTGAGTACGGTCCGGTCCGGTTTGATTAGATCGTGATTTTTTTGCTCACCCCTAGAGCAAACTATCGGACAAGGTCAATTCGGCCTACAAAAATATTTTTCCAATTGAGTCCCTAGAAGAAATCTCTAAATTTCGCATAGCATTTGGCATAGCTCAAGGGCTTATTTGCAAAAAGTTAAAGAATAAAAGTCAAAGAGGACAGTTAGGACCAATACCTGTGAAATTACAAATGATTTTAACTTTTTTTGATATTTTCCGTAATTTTCAAAATTTGGGTCCGAACTGGGTTAAATTTTGTGCAGTGAGTCAATTTGATCAAATTAAGGTCGATTGAGTTTGAATTGGGAGTAGATTTATAAATGATAATTAAACTAGACTCCCTAATCTTTCTAAATACACCTGAATAATTTCATTTGAATTTCGTTTAACTGGTGAATTACTTGAAAACATAAGTGAACAAAATCTGTCCAAAATCGAAGAAGTGCTCCATGTGGCTAATGGGATAGTACCAAGAAAAACCCTAAGTGGTACACATTGTCATTGCCCCAAACTCATTTTTCAACCATAAAAAAATCCTCAAATTGGTACATCTATGATAATTTACCATAAACTGATTTTCCTATCATAAAAAATCTCAAACTAGTACATATATGATAAATTTACCCAAACTAGTATACTTATGACAAATTTATCCTCCGTTAGTGCTTCTACAGACTAACTTGCTAAACTAAATTACACATAGCAGTTAACGAATGTACCGGTTTGAAGCTCTTACCCTTCGTTTATCACAGGTGTGTCAATTTGCAATAAGTTGTGGCATTAATCCACTTTTACAGAAACTAACATAGGATAATTTTATCATAGATATACCAATTTGAGATTTTTTTTTATGATAAATGAATTAGTTTGAGGTAAATTTATCACAAGTCATCAGTATATAATTTTCGAGCCAAAAAATTAGTTTTGATTAAATTAGGCGTATTAATTTTAGGGTTTTTTGTGGTCAAAAAATTAGTTTATGGTAAATCTGTCAAAGGTGTATCAGTTTGAAATTTTTTGTGACAAAAAATTAATTTGAAATAAATTTATCATAGGTACATCAGTGTAGAATTTTTTATGGCATTAACTCTTAATTGATTGCTTCCCAACTTGTCATTGGTGCGACTTGATGCACCTAATGCATCCAGTAGCAAAATAAATCTATCTCGCTACTAAACACTGTTCACCCTAATATCTCATTCTCCTTTGACCAATCGCCACGATGGTTGTGTTATGATATCCGCTTCGCGTCGTCACGTCAAGCTTTTCTTTTTTACGAAGGCATTTTTCAAGTCTTCACGACCTTGACAAATATATATCATAAAAATTAATTGTGCAGGTAAACTAGGAAACCAACCAGGTAGGAAGGAAGGAAACTAATTTAAGAAATATATGGCATGTATGGAAATAATGGAAAAACATTAGTTGTGGAAGTGATGTCCACTATATAAGAATAGTTTTAAGGCACATCTGTAATCATAAATACCATGGAAGAAGGGGAATTAGAATTGGGCCTTGGCGCTTTCTCCGGGAAGGACTTCTTCCATGGCGTTTATGATTACAGACGTACCTTAAAATTGACACAACTTCCGCAACTAGTTTTCATTATTTCCATATATGCAGTATAGCTCTTACAGTAGAGTGCTTGCTTCCTTCCTACCTTGTTAGTTTCCTAGTTCATTCGCACAATTAATTATTTTTCATATACATATATAATCACATATTACATACACTAGAGTGCTTGATTTTGTTGGCTTTTCATGAGGATGGACTTTGCTGGTTTTTTTATTGTTATGATTTTTTGTGATTTGAATTGTGAAAAAGTTGGTGTAATAGTACTTCTCAGTGAGATCGAGATCTTCCCAATGATATCATTTTTGTAAAAACCTGAGCTCGTTTGATTGAAAAAGTCTCAAGCTCAAAGTGGTAAAAAAATATTTCTAGTTTTCATCCAAAATTGTTTAGTTTTTGCATACCAATTTTGTTTTGCAAAAATAAAATAATTTGAGTCCATCTTTTATAAAAACCCAAAAAATAAAAGTTGTTTAGAATGGTATTTAATTGCTAGTCCAGAAAGTCTAAGGTCATTTCAGCATGATTTAGAGATCCAAATAAGCAAACTATCAGACAAGGTCAATTCAGCCTTGAAAATAGTTTTGCAATTGAAACCCTAGAATAAATCTGTAAAGCGTAGCGCAAGGGCTTATTGACAAAAAGTCAAAAATGAAAATCGAAGAGGACAGTCAGGACTTACTACTAGTGAAACTTCAAATGGTTTCGACTTATTTTGATATTTGCTGCAATTTTCAAGGTTGGGTTTGAAGTGGGTTAAATTTTGTGTGATGGGTAAATTTGATCAAATTAGGGTCAACTGAGTTGGAATTGATTAAGTGACATAAATGATAATTAAACTATATCCCTACTCTTTCTAAAGACACCGGAATCATTCATTTGGATTGCATTTAATTGGTAAGTTGCTTGAAAACATAAGTGAACAGAATTTGTCCAAAATTGAAGAAGTGATCCATATGGTTCACTAATTGATTGATTGGTTAATACCGCAAAAAAATTCTAAACTTGTTTATATTGTCATTATCACAAACTAATTTTTTAATCATCAAAAAATCCAAACTAGTACACCTCTAACATATTTAACCCAAACTAATTTTTTTAACCTAAAAAATCTCAAACTGATACATTTGTGATAAATTTACCTCAAACTTATTTTTTTACCATCAAAAATCTTAAACTAGTATACTTATGATAAATTTACCCTTCGCTAGTTTTTACTAAATTTTACCTTCAAATTACTAAGTTAAATAACACGTAACAGTTGACCGGTGTATCAATTTGAAGTTTTTACCCTCTATTTGTCACATGTATATCAATTTGAAATTTGCTATGGTATTAACCCACTTTACTTACACTAGCAAAGGGTAAATTTGTTATAAGTGTACCAGTTTGAGATTTTTACGGTAAAGAAATTTGTTTGAGGTAAATTTGTCATAAATGTATTGGTTTGCATTTTTTCATGGCATTAACCCTTTATTGATGGCCTCCCGACTTATCATTGGTGCCCCATAGTGCACCCGATGCATCTCGTAGAAAAATAAATCCATCCCGCCGCTCGACAATTTATTCACCCTAATACCTCATTTACATTTGACCAAGCGCCATCATGATCGTGTTACGACGTCTGCTACATGTCTTCAAGTCAAGCTTTTCTTTTTCGCAGAGGTATTTTCTGAGTCATACATATCACAACAATTAATTGTGCAGGAAAACTAGGAAACCAACTAGGTAAGAATGAAGTAGCCTAATGTAAGATATATATGGCATCTATGGATTTAATGAAAAAGAAAGTTGTGGAAGTGGTGTCCACTATGTAATAATAGTTTTATGGTACGTCTATAATCACAAACGTTATGGAAGGAGTCCTTCCCAGAAAAAACACTAAGGTCTTGTTCGAGTTCTCATTCTCCACGTACTAGTTACAGTCCGATGACCCATAAATATAGTGACGGTTTTATCGAAATATGGATCGCTCTAAGTATATTTAGGGGCCTTCGTCTATAACTAGTATATGGAGATTGAGAAAAAGAATTGGACCTTGGCGCTTTCTCAGGGAAGGACATCTGCCACGGCATTTGTGATTACAAACATATCTTAAAACTATTCTTATATAGTGACCCAACTTGCACATCTAGCTTTTTTCATTATTTCCATAGATGCAGTATAGCTCTTACACTATACTGCTTCCTTCCTACCCGGTGGATCTCCTATTTTACCTACACAATTAATCATCATCATCATCATAACAATAATAATAATAATAATAATAATAATAATAATAATAATAATAATTGTTATTATTATTATTATTATCCGAAACAAAAACATTCCAAGATTAACTCAGGCTTCACCATTGCTCCAGGTAAGGTTGCTGCAGACGGAAATAGAACAAAAACATGGAGCCGGCAATACTTTTGGTAACAATGACATATGCGAGAAATCATCATGCTCAATAACGTACGTATTGGTACGCACTCAAAACAATCCACCCCCGAAAGCGTTCGTGCATTTCATCGAATAGGTGGTGAGCAAGTCGGTGGGATCGTTCATGCACGAAATTCAGACCACTATTCATGCTAAATAACTTTGACTGACATTACAGGGAACTTGAATCGTCAAACCCTCCCTCCTCAAATCAACACAGGCACATACAATTTTGGGAGAGCACAGGTTCGGGTTTTCTTCTACACGTGACCGAGAGTAGGACAGGGGAATTCTTACCTTTGCAAAGCTCGGTTTGTAATGCCGGTCAGGGAAGAAATCGAAGCATGGCTATGCTGGGTACTTCACCAAAGGGAACCAAAGGCGCTAATGAAGGATGGAATATGAGATCATTATCTGCCGCCTTCTCGGCTGCGAAACAGGTAATAAGAACAAAACAGGGGCAATGCATAGAAAATGTTTCGCCGGTGTATGGGTTACGTTCTACAGTCTTGTCTCCTTTCCTCCCGCTCTCTTCAGCGCTCCCTCTCTTCTCCCCCCACCTCTCCTTTTTATGCGATGATCTTTCTGTTACTGCTCTCCTTTATCTGCGATCTTTCTGTTGCTGCTCCATCGGACTCGCCTTCTCGCTCTTTGTTGCACCCCCTCCTTGCTCGCTCCTTGCAGAAATTGTCGAACGGGGAATTGATTGGAGCGAGAATCGGTCCATCTCAGCAGATTCTGTCGTTCGTCCTTCGTTGAACGAGGGAAAAGCGGGAACGTCAAGTTGGGCCGGATGAGGGACGGTCTGGGCTGGAGGGCTACGTGGCCCGAACGATGGGCCAACAGGTATAGTACGAAATGGGCTTGATTGGGCTGGAGCCTTAGAGAGAAGGGCCGAAAAGCTCTTTTCTCTCTTTTTTTTTAATGCTAGTATTAATTTTAATATATGATATAATAACTCTTATTACTTGCCATCCTACCTGTTTGCCTAGTTTTGTTGTTCATGTTATTTATACTTCTATATTTTAAATTTAAAAAAAATCACTCACCGAACTGGCTTAATCATGTGTCGACAAGTGCATTTCGATATATTGATGAATAGTACGTGAGCTTATTTATAGGCTTTATTGGGTAACTATTGAATGTAAGAAAATGAAGATAACACCAAATATAATCAATCGATGGTATGATCAATCAAATGAGATATAAGCATAATCCTAAGAGATATATGGAATCGAGCAAATATTCTAATATTTCTGGTAACCATGCAAAGAAGGCAATACATAAAATTGATCTTTGAGTATATCCATGATCAAAGACAAGCATTTCCATCGAGCTTTTCTTTCTGTCTTTTTATTTTGGGGAATTTAGAAGGTTTTTGATTTTGGGTATCTATCGCCAAGATGCTTAGTTAGTCGAAAAGGTTTAATAAAACCCTAGCGGGGAATTACCAACAATATATCCCCGCTAATTAAATTGATGTCCCCTAAATTTTTAGTTTGTTCGATATGTCCTTGCATTTTACTTTAATATGCAATGTTGTCCCTGAACTTTTAATTTTTTCAATGTGATCCATAAAATTTGGATTTATGTTCAATCTAGCCCGTGACCTATTGCACATTGGGCTAAAATTCGAGAACCTCATTGATCACATTGCACATTAAGCTAAAATTTTAGGACATCTTGTGTCATTTTTCCTAAGCAATATAGTTCTAAAATAAAATGACTTCACCGGTTAACAGCATGGCGCATGCCTCCTATTGATTTGATTTGGTCAATACACAAAAGCACATTTATTTGGAAAAACAAAAGTGATGAAATGAAAAATGACGGAGTAACTTTCAGATTTATCAGAAAGCAGGATCAACTATGCTGGCTTGATTCTGTCACAGGTAGTTTTGTAATCCAACAGTTTTCAAATTTCATGTCGCTTTGGCCAACTTTTAGTGTCTTTTCTATGCATTCGCACACAAGTTCCATAACCACCCCCCCCCCCCCAAAAAAAAAAATCAACTAGGGTGGTAGCTTAATTTATCTCATTGTTCTTATCTCCATCTATTTACTGAAATTCATAACGACTGATTAAAGGTCACGCTTGATTGATTTATTATATCGGGTCATATATGCAAAGCTTTATCGAGTGATCGGACATTTCTTTCTTTTCTGTATCGCTCAAAACCAGCAGATTAACGTCGCAAAATTCTAAATAGGAATATTTTAAAGTGTTTTTATCACCTTACCAATACCTGGATTGTCTTCAATCCTTATTGCGGGGAAAAGAAAAAGGGATGTGCAAGCCTTACGTTGTATACAGAACGAAGTCAATGTTTTGTGAAATCAATTTAGTCAATCTTTCATAAGATACTCGGTCACTGGAAGTTTCTGTGAACATCGTACAGAGGTGCTAAAACATTTCATTCCTTTCATTCATCAAGCAAACTTTTGCTGTGATTGAGCCAAAGAAAGAATATAGGTGTCCTTGCTGATGTCCTTTTCCTCGGCTGAGCCCGCGTTCTACTGCCGATTGAAATTGCTCAACCGGTGAATGCTGCTGTGCCATCCACCACCGCTCCTGCAGGCGAAGGCATAATGACTAACGACCATTGGTTCCTCCGAAATATCATCCTTGGAATGTCATTCAGGCCTCATCTCAAAGGGGAAACAGCCACCCCACAAGTCGGCAATGCACAAAATGGTCCAGAATAGCCAGGGTACACTCCCAATCAGCTGGCTGGGTCAACGTAATTGCGGTCCAGATCATGCCCGCATATTAGTACATGCTCAGGAAGGCCAGTCAATCTGTCGTAGTCCGCGAAATGCTTCAAGCCAGAGTGCTCTGTCCTAGCTGCAATTACCCTCGGTTCATTGACCTCTTTCTGACCGACCTGCACATTTGTTCGTTTTGTCACAAAGCGAGGTACAGTAGTGATGCCATTGCATCCAGCGCTAACCGAGTATCTTGCCTCATGCGCTAACCGTGCCTACTTGAAATGACTAGTCATCAGTGACGTAAATGGGTAGCTTTGCTGCATCCTTCTCCAGAACAAATCCTGCAGACCAGTCCAACTCTTAAACATCGCAATTACTTCTGGTCTGAGGCAAGAGATACTTGGAAGAGCTCTGGATGCAATGTCATCGGCATCCATGAATCTCTCTTTGACAACTGAACAAAGGGAGGTCGATGAAGCGAGGGTAGCCGCTACCAGGATCGAGCACTGTGGCAGGACGAGGCATTGTGGAAGAACTTGTGTGATAACTATGGGGTCACTGAAACAGACTGACCAGCCTTCCTGAGCATGCAAAAGCACACGCGCGCCATTTGCGCAGCCATCATCTGGGACTTGGCCAGCTGATTGAGAGTGTATTGCAGCAATCTCTCAACTAGTCTTTGCATTGCCAACTCGTGGGGCAGCCTCTCCCTTTTGCCAACTCGTGGGGCAGCCTCTCCCTTTTGAGACCTTGTCTTTGCATTGGCCGCAACAGCACCAAGTCACAGCAGACTTGACTCAGCTTCCTCAGTTGGTGCCCTGAAGCCTGAAGCTTCTCTATTAGAAAAGGAGCTTATTGTCCGGATTAATCTCTGTAACAAGATGAGGTCAAGGGATCAGAAGCACAAATCATTCAGACATCCTTCTCTCAAAGATCTATTACTAGACAACAGAGTGACTAAACGATAGGGAAAAAGCATTTGAATTAGAGAAGGAACCTTACCTGGACTATGGTCATTATTGGAGCAATTCAGCTTCCATTGGGTTCAATCCCAGCATTCCATACTCTCGGCCAAGATCAAACTCATTGAATATCAAAATCAACAACAAACAGGAGTTCCAGTCGTTGAAGCTTCGCTCGGGCCCTCAGAGATCGGCCTTCCAGCATCTGAGCTCAACCTCTATTTCGCAAGTCAAGTCTTGGTGGGTCAGCAGCATTCACTGGTTCAACCATTTTCGCTTGTTTCTATATTTTTTTCCCCTTCATGAATTTCAGGATGCTCTTGCAATTCATGGTTCTGCATAAAAGTTACGTTTTGATTGCTATGACATGCTCCTCACCTGCTGTGACGAATGATAGAAAAGAAAATTGCGAAAGCAAGTGTTCCCGGATGACCATTTTAGCTAGTCATGAAATATTGTAAAATTCCATCTGGATTTTACGATGTCAATATGCTATAATCACAACATAGAGCATCATAGACCATATAAAGCAGAGAAAGCAGCTTTCTTTACTTTCATTTGCAGGCTAATACATACTTCAGGCCCGATCTCTGAGAAGAGAAGCCTCAGATGTCAGCAATGCAGAGAGTAGGCGGGAAATCGCTGCTACACACCTTGGTCAGATAGCTCTGTCTTTGCCAAGGTCGGACGAGTTTCCTTTGGACAAAGATGCTTCCATGCTAAACATTTATATCATTGATGAGGCATCGGATGAAGCAGCAGCATAGGAAGCGCATTCCCGAGGTCAGTTTTTGGCCTTTCATGCCCTCCTCGCAGTTCTCGTGAAGGAGAATGCGGGAATTGCGTGGCTTGCAATGGTATCACGAGAATCACGCTGCGAGGGACACCTTTAGTCCTCCGATGCCTCATCGAGCTCCTCGTGAAATTTGAAAGAAAATGCGAATTTCACGTGGCTCCCGAAGTCGGGCCTATCAACAGTTCCGATATGTTCCTGATGACCACAGTTTATATTTCTTCCTATGTAGTAGTGACGTACTTTGCCAGATTTAGCTCAGTCTGCACAGGTTAAGAAGCTAGTTGCTAAGTTTCCTCTGAGCTCTACGATTCAATGCTGAAACATAGTACTGAACAATTTTGATTTGTTCATTAGTGCGAAAGAGCACGGATAGCATTTCTTGCGCAATCTGTTTTTCCGGAAATGGCAACAAAATATCTGGTTTTTAAAGTGCCAACGCTAGTAACAAAGTTAACTATACGAAAGAGCCGCAACTACTGCGCTGAAGGGACTCTTGACCCTGCAAGAACCGTTTTCGAGCCATCAAAACTATGGCTTCCTTCAGATTTATCAGAAAACAGGATGAACAATTACGACTACAAGAAGCAGAAGAGGTAAAAATGTAGTTTTAATCAAACCAGAGTGATATGATATTCTAACTAGAATGGAAATGACAGAACTCAAGCTTCTACTGTGCTGGTAGTTTTGTCAACCAAACTTTTTCAAATTCCATAAATTTTCAGCCATCTTTCATGTTCTTTGCGCGAGTTCAGTAATTCCGAGAATAAAAATCAACTTTTTGTTGATTTGCTATGTTCTAATCTCCATTTACGTAGAAATATGGGAAGCATGTGTCTGTTGCTGGTTTTTATTATGAGGCTCGAATAAGGTTTAAATTTGGGTATTTACACCACCAAAAGAAGATCCGGAATGAGGTTGAAATTCCATAACGAGTTAGCAAAGGTCGCACCCACATGTATTATCGTATCAGCCTATCGGGTCATGTATGCAAAGTTTATAACGAGTGAAATCCGATATTTCTTTCTATCTCGTGTTGATTAAAATCAGCATAACAGATGAGTGTGTACATAGAAAGTTCAAAATAGGGATACTTTGTGACGTTTTGTTACCTAACTGATTGTCTTAATACCTTGTTCCGAGGAAAAATAAAACCAAATGTGCAAACCTTATAATAGGAATTAGCCCTACAATATATGGCCTGGGGAAATAAATTAACATATAAGGTTGGTCATTTCGAATATAAATTAGTACTTTGAAGGTGTTGGTAAGTCACGAAAGTAAATGTTGGCACATTGTTAAAGTGATTGGCAATCTTGGGAAGCATGGAGAAAAATTGTAGTTTTTTTTATCCCCGGGATTGACCCTCCTGGCCAAGCATTTTCATACTTCAGGCTTAGGAATGATGGTTGTGGATTAGTTTACTACTCTTGGTTTTCAAATTAAAGGTAATGGTGACTGGTTTCAAGTTTCGTATAAGTTTCATCTAAAATCTTAAACCTAATTGTCTGAACAGATTCCAACCTAAAATCTTCCATGCATATCCTAAAGCCTAGAACTTACCCTATCATAGATTTCAATGTCGATTTCAAGGAATACTCAGGTTTTACATGTATTCTTAATTAAAAGATTTAAATAATCACTTTTAATGACCATCACTTACCACTACAATTCACTAACCACAACTTATATTTAAACACACAAATAAACATGAAACATTAATAAAGTGAAAATCTCAATCATAAATATCACCAAAAATGAACATTTAGACTGATGGTTTCAAATCACACCCTCATCATTGGACACCGTGGAAAATCGAAGGATCGCACTACGACATATACTAAGAAAAACACAAAAACATTTTTACAGGTTCTAGGTTCCACCTCCTTAGAGCCTAGAACCTACCCGTCAGAACATGCTGCTTTAATTTTGAAATCTGAAACTTACCTTGCAAACTCTAAAAATTGAAACCAAACAGGTTTCCCACCGGTCCGATTCCAAGTTCAAACTTGAAACCATACTCACCCTCAATTAAAATGAGGGCTATGATGGTGAGTTGTTGTATTAGTTCCACTTCTTGTAACCAGCTAATTACAATTTCGCCCCTTAGTTATAACAAAAATTTCGGTAATTCTCAAAATCAAGCATGATGAAATGTTGTGAGCGACTAAAATTAGTTGCTTTTTAATGAAACTAATATTGCTGCATCCATCAAATTAAGATTGGTTATTTCAAGTAAAAGTTAGTAACTTAAAAGATGTTAGTGGTTGCCTTATGAATATAGTAGATAATTCTTGAAGTATAAAGAAGTGTCGTTACTTTTCAAAACTAAGCAAATAAAAAGTTGACAAGTGATTAAAACTTATCGCTGCTCGAACCTCGAGATAATTTTGAATAATTGGTGTCTTAGCATAACGGATATTGGTATACCAGGTAAATAAGTTTGGTAATTTCAAACGAAAGTTACAAAAGTCCACAGCACTGGTAAGTCATTAAAAAAACTATGGGCAGATTATCAAAATAGATAGTAACATTTATGTAAGAATAAACATTAGTACTTGGCAAAAACCTGTCGGTAAGTTTCTGATGCACGATTAATCAAGCAAGTTATCGTTCGCCCTTTTTATGCCCGTGACATTAACATTCGCCAACCATATCACCGATGTACCCGCCTGTTCCTTTTTTTACCCCCATGGAATGCCAGAAAAATGATGAAATTCTTGAATCATAATATTGTAAAGCATGAATGGTTGCATTATTGTTGAAGTTGGCGAATACTTCCGGGACCCTCGTTTTTCACATTGGGCATGCTCATGTAAGCTTAAGGAAATAGAAGTATAAACCAACGACATGTGAACCCTACGCATAGAATACAGGGATTCGAGGGCAGCGGCCTCGAACACGGAGGTCCCGCTGGCCGGTCAGCGGGCGGAGATTCCGCTGGCTGGTCAGCGGCCAATATAAGTTTTAGGCTTTTATTTAATTTGGTCCATTAGTCGTGGGCCCGTTTTGAGTCTATATATATTGTTTTTTCGTTCATTGTAACCGTGAGACAGAAAACCTAATAATACAGACTGCAAGACGTAGCCATTTTCTGGGTGAACCTGGATAAATCGCGTTGTTCGTTTTTCTTATCTCTGCAGTTATTTCGATTCGATTGATAAACCCTCGTCAATTATCACATAACTTCTATTCTTGTTGATGGGCAGCACAGCCAACGAAATTTTATCTTTTACCAGAAAAAGCATGTAATTGAACTTGAGTGTCACATTTTCCAAATTTTGCCAGAATCGTATTATTCATGAATGCACCTTTTATGTTTAAATTTATTTTCGTTATACCTTCCATGGATATTTATTTATTTTGGCCATTACGTAGTATGGTTCATTGGCTCACCTTATGTGGTTTTGCATGTTCCCATTTCTTTTTCCTCTACACAATGTTGACGTAATAAAACACCGCATGTGTCTTCAAATCAAATTTGAGCAATTCATATGGGCGAAAAACTATTACTCATCATGCACCACAACAATTTGAATCGAAAAGAAATGGTTTAAATGCAATCATACAAAAATTTTTATGAAAGCCTTTCGTAAAGACGATTTTTTATGCCGGTTATCCAATTGCAAGGAAAGAAATATCCAATTTTTGCTCGCTATAATAGCGTGAAAACGTGATTACTTGTTACGAAATGAGGAACAATCTGGATTTTGAGAAGATATTCGGAAATTTAGAACTATCACGTCAGCAACATATATTCAGCGTGCAAAAATTCTGCTCAAATCCAATAAAAAAGCGACACGTGGTTGTCTGACGTAAACACAAAGAAAGATTAAAAATCGAGAAAAATTGAATATCTTCAGTTAAAGCATCCCTTCTGTTTTACGCCACCTTCAAATCAAACTCTTGCTTTTTCATCGTAAGTTTTCTGGCGGGGTTTGTTTCAGACAGAGTCTCAAAACCCTCGTTCTTCTCCGTGGAGTGGGAGCGACCATGGAGTGAAGACAACTTGTGCTTCCCAAGGTGTTTGCGTTTCTGTGGTAGTTTTACTCTCCTGTTCTGTTTCCTTTTCTCAAAATCTCAGTTTGAGTCTGGTTTGGTAAACTCTTTACGGCGAATTTGTTAGGTTTTCGACATCGCAGAGGTTGTCCGTGAGTCTGAGATGGGACTGGCATTCGCAAGGTGCGACATTGGCTCCTATTACTACAATGCTTGAACTCCTCTGTTCTTCGAAATGGGTGTTCACAAGGTTCGAATACTTTTTTTTCCCCCTTTTTTATGTATGCTGTGTTCATGAAACCCACTTTCGATCTAAAATAACCGAAATAAAGTATGCACAAATACAAAAACTTTTGCACTAACTTCCATTTTCGCTACTGTTCAGCAGATAATTCCTAGTCCTCGGTAGCTAATTCGACTTGTTCTCAGGGAGAATGGGTATGATCTTTATCTCTTTAGAATTTAAGTTCGATTTGAATTGATCTTTCTTCTTTAACTGATTAGATTTTTGTCTTTTTAACTTGTAGATGCTGCAAAGGATAATGTCGTCGTGCATAACGTTGATGAAGAATTTGAATTTAGAATTGGCATGACATTTGCTAACGAGGATGAAGCTTGTAATACATACAATGCATATGCAATTGGCAAGGGATTTGGAGTGTGAATAGGACAAAAGGCAAACAATAGTAAAGGAGTATTGCAAACATGCACATTTCTGTGTAATTGTGCAGGATACTCTCCACCAATCCTACCTCATGAACGAAGAGATGTCTATAGGACCGTGAGAAGAACCGGGTGTAAAGCTTGCATTAAATTAATAATCAAGATGGAGTTTGGGTATTTGCTAAGTTTGAGTAGGTTCATAATCACCTGTTCATTGATGATGAACAAAAACATCTCCTACGGTCATATCGGCATAAAACAGATACTAATGGCAGTATTTTGACTTCTTTGACCAGGGCCAGTGTAAGGGCTATGAAAGCATATTTGGACCTTAGTGGTGAAGCAGGGGGACGCGAGAATGTTGGCTTTACGCTTTGTGATTATCAAAATTACATACAATCAAAGAGAAGGGACCTTATTAGTGCGGCTGATTGTCAAAGTCTCATTGATCATTTAATTGCTTGCAATCAAATGGAAGCAGTTTTTCTTATACATTTCAATTGGACAAGGAGCAAAGATTAACCAATTTTTTTTGGTCCGATGGTGTATCCAAGCTAGATTATGAAGCTTTTGGAGATGTTGTGGTGTTTGATACTACTTACCGGACAAATAAATACAATATGACATGTGCACCTTTTGTTGGCTTGAATCATCATCGGAAGAATGTCGTGTTTGGTTGTGCATTTCTATTAGATGAAACTATTGCTTCTTTTGCATGGGTATTTCAATCTTTTCTAGAGGCAATGCATAATAAAGCACCCACAACTATTTTCACTGATCAAGATCGTGCAGTGACAAATGCCATTAAAATTGTTCTTCCGAACGCTAATCATCGTCTGTGTGTATGGCATATTGAGAAAAATGCTACACATCATATCGCACATCTTCTTGGAGAGACAAGCTTTTGCTATAGATATTGGCATCAAGTTTTATATTAGTGGGAATCTGAATTTGAAATGGAGAACACTTGGAAAGCTATGTGTCACGAGTGGAACTTGGAGGACAACAAGTGGTTGGCTAATATGTATCACCTACGTCATAAATGGTGTCCTGCATTTGACTGGGATACTTTTTCTGCAGGAATCAGATCTACACAAGGAATCGAGAGCACTAATCATGTCTTTCAAGATATAGCATGTAAGACCATGACTTTGTCCGAACTTGTCAGTCATTATGAAAAGCAAGCAGAAAAAATGCGCTACTCTGAAGTTGTTGATGATTTTCACTGCACTCAAGGACAGCGGCAAGTTGAAAATAGTGGAATCTTGAAACATGCTGCACATGTCTACACTTATGCCATTTATAGAAACTTCCGCTTCTAGTTCTTGCGTGCTTTGTCTGAACGTGTTCTTAGATCAGAAACTGATGGGCGGCTACACACTTATGTACTGGGAATTGGAAGTAGTGACAGAAAGTATATTGTCCATTTTCGTCCAAGCGATTCTACCATTACATGTGGCCGCAAGTTCTTTGAAATGCAAGGATGGTTGTGTAGGCATACTTTATGCATCTTGACACATGTTGTAAATGTTACAAGTATTCCATCACAATACATTTTGAAGAGGTGGACTAAAGCTGCAAAACAAAGTACTCATTATGATGATGGGAGAAAGCTCTCATGATGCGATAAATTCGAAGACATTGCGCCTGAAGAGGTTGATGCAATTGGCTTTTAGTGTTATGAACATTAGTGCAAATCATGATGCTACGGAGAAGCTGGCAACTACAACCTTGCTGCATCTTCGCTCTCATATCACAAACCAAATGCAGTCTCGCATAGGTAAAGATGATGTTAGTTTCCTGATGGAAAACGATGAATCTGAATATGCAGAAAATTGTGGAATTCGAACACCAAAAGGTGTGCCAAATACTCGGGCAAAGGGCGCTGGTGAGAAGCGAAAGAGAAAGGAATCTTCATGCATAGGAGGCACCTCACACTAGGTGCATGATATGAGAAAAGCCTTTTCTTTCCTTTTTGTGGCTCTAATCTGGTTGTATTTAAGTTGTACTTGGCATGATATGAAAAATTACACCATTTCTTTCATCTTGTAGTTTTGACTAGTCCTTGTCCTTTTTTTTTTTTTTTGCAGACGAAGACAACAGGTGTTAATGGTATTTTATGACATAAACAAAAAGCAGTATTCGTAGTTCTTCTCTTTGCATGATGGGATTAACTTCCTACAGCTTATGCTTGATCCGTGCTCAATTTTGGCCATCAGAGAGCAGATTTGTAACAACTATTTATCTTGTATGCTTCAAAATACTGGAAGCACATTTCTCTCTTTGGCAATATGCTTGCCTTACTCTTGTAGCCTAGCCTGCTAATTGCCAGCAACTTGATAATGTCAATTTTTGTGGATACTGAGCTGTGTTTTGTGTCATATTACCTTTTATGGAAGAGCATGTTGTTTCTACTCCCTTTTGAGGGCTTTATATTTCACTATCCTTCAATTAGCGTTGGTTGCTTTCTGCCCTGATGAGCCATCGCAGGCGAAGCTTCTGGAGGATGAATGTCAAAAAGCTGGATTCATCCTCACAACAATACAAGTATTTCCATGCTGTTTTAGTTTTGGTTGGAAACTAGTCGCATCTAGTTTGAATGAGGTCGAACGCTACACATTGAAGAAGTAGTTAGTACTGATGAGCCCTGCCAGATTGGGGATTGATTTCAGTTAATTACCATTGCTTCATGCACCGAAATGTCTAGTGATGTGGTAGTCAGCCATTGATGCTCTTGCCTGCTCTAGCAATGTCTTTAAACTCCGAGCGCAAAGAGAGGTCTCTCCACGATCAAAACATTCGTCGAAGAAATTATGGAGAGAAGCTTCAAAGTGCCAGCCCTATTCCGGCAAAGTTGTGAAGCAGTGAGAGATATGAGACGGTCTCATATCGTGGTATTTTCTTGGACCAATAATGTAATTTTATTTGAAATTAAGATCCTAATATGTTTTTTTTTTAGGTCCTTATAAATCTTTTCCAGCGATGAATGAGAGAATCTGTGGCAGACAGCCTTTCTGCCAATGTTTTATTGACTGTTTTGAGCATGATTATTTGGCCCGGTGGAGGGAGCATCACTGCGGCATTTGTCTGCCAAATATTGTAAGCTTGTGTATATGTTTGGATAATGCTGGTCACTGTTAACGGTGACTCTTATCCTGACTTAGAGCTGGGCTTGTGCCATTTATGAAGTTGGATTTTATTTTCTTTATTGCAGTGGAGATCATATGATGAAACTCGTTGATTCTCAGACAGGAAGTTGCTTCAAGGTGTTAAGGGGTGATCTTGAGTATGCTAAGTATGATTTAGTGCTCTATTTTAGCTTTATCTCAGTTGTTTCTCAAATTTGCAGGCAAGATTCCATCCCCTGTATCCGGAGATCCTTGCACATGGCAGTCTGGATCATGAAGTTCACCTGTGGGATGCAAATGCTGCAGAGTGCATAGGATCATGCAATTTTTGTATTTGGCGTTCTGTTTCCCCTCCCTGACATATCTTAAGAAACTATGTGGATTGGGGGACTTGTTTGGAAGATTTTTCTTTGCTGTCTTTTCTACAGACCGCCCTATTGCATCAATTGCATTCCATGCTCGAGGAGAGCTTCTTGCTGTTGCATCTGGCCACAAGGTGGGGATTTCGCTTTGAATTCTTGTGGATTGCTAAATGGAGATTAGTTTCAGAGGCTTTGACATTGTGTTTCCTATTACTTGTACATACGGCACTACAGACTACAGTAGCAGAGGAGAGACATCATCACCAACTATCGTTCTGAGGACACAGCGATCTCTTAGAGCCGTGCATTTCCCACCTACATGCAGCTCCATTTCTTTTAACAGCTGAGGTGAAGTCTATACCGTTAGCACTTTGTTCCTCGGACCATAGCTTCTGTTGATGCTGGCATTTTATTTGTCTGCAGGTCAACGACCTTGACGCGGCAGATTCAGCTGTATAGTTTGGAGACGCTCATTCTCATGAAAGATCTAGGTTCGCGGATGAACTCCCTCTCATGCCTTTAACAATTCTGATGTGTCCTTTGCTAGAGATGATGGAAGAGTACCTTTGCAGCCCATAGACGGGGATGTGTGTCTTAATGGGTAGATTCTCTTTTAGCGAAATTCGAGTGGCCAAGATTTAGCATGGACTGATAATATCTACCAATATTAGTGAAGGATCTTGTTGAGTTTATTACTAGTATTAGCAAGTTGGGGCAAATATGTAATTGTGTTAGGCTTAACCCTAAGCCTATAAGTACTTCCTTTGATATCAGAAATAAAACAATTTTGCTCTTTTATCTCTAACATGGTATCAGAGCTAGGTTCTCTGAAACCCTAACCCTCAGTCAACCCACCGTCAGCCGCCGGCCGCGACCCGTGTGGTCGGCCAACTCGCTCGGCCACGGCCCGTGCGCCAGCCAAGTCCGTTGGCCACGACCCGTGCGATCGGCCACTTTTCTCGGCCACGGCCCGTGATCTCGGCCACTTATCTCGGCCAAGGCCCGTGCACTCGGCCACTTCTCTCGGCCACGGCCCGTGATCTCGGCCACTTCTCTCGGCCACCTCCCGGCGACCAGACCAGAATAGCCCCCGACGACCCCCGACCAGCCCGGCGACGCCTAGGGTCGGCGACTTACAAGCCGGCGACGTCAAATACTACCCATTGTTGAAGACTCGTCCATGCTACTTCCATGAACTGAGTATGCGTTTTGTGACTGCTGAATTTTAATGTGGTTTCATAGTAGTGTTGTTGCTGAGTTAATGTGGCTGAATTTGGTATTGTTGTTGAGTTAGTACGACTGAATTTGGTGGTGTGGCTGAATTTGGAGTTCAAGAGAGATTAGTGACGTGATACTTTGACGTGAATTATTCGTGATAGTAAGTGATTTGGAGAAATGTCTACTGATTCAGCAAGCTCCTCGTCTATTGTTTCGGGATCTGTTCCCCCTAGTGCTTCTTTGAGTTCAGGATCTGTTGGACCATATCATAGTATGACTGGTTTGCATAATACTTTGATCAAATTGGATGGTACTAATTATCCTTCTTGGTCCATGGCTCTTTCAACCTTTATTTATGCTAATCGTCAATCTAGATGGCTCGAAGAAGACCCACCTGAAGATCTAGTTAGTCTAGAAGAATGGAAGTTTGTTGATGCTACTTTACGTACGTTGTTATGGGGAAGTATGGCTGAATCTGTTCGCCACCTTTTTATGGATTGTGCAACAGCTCGTCAGGTATGGACGAAGTGTAGCTTACTATATTCTGGACAAAATAACATGAGCCGAGTTTGTGATATGTGGGAGGCTTTATTTGAAGCCAAAATTGGTGATGCTGGGTTGACAAAATATTATGCTCGTTTTGCGTCTTTGTATCAGCGGCTCAAATCTTATTTTCCACCGGCGACCACGGTTACTCAGATGCAGCAACGAGAAACTGACATGATAACAGTGCTCTTCCTCCGCGGTCTTGGTCCAGATCACAATGCTCTTCGACAGCAGATTACCTCCCAGAGCACTCTCCCATCCATTGAAGAGGTGTATTCTTGAGCTGCGCGTTACACTTCCAGTCCTAAAACTTCAACAATTTCAGAAAGCAGTGCTATGGTAGCTCGTGGAGGCCAAGGGACTCGTGGTCGCATTAATGGTCGAGGCCATTGGAGTACTGACAGTTCCTATCGTGGTCGTGGTCCTCAGGGCCGGGGTGTTACTCGTGGTGGTGGTAATAATACTCTTAGGGGAGCTCGTGGCAGTGGTCGAGCGAACCGTTTTTGTACTCATTGCCAACTGTCTGGGCATACGGTTGATTATTGTTATGATCTCCATCCTGAGTTACGAGGTCTACATGCTTCTGTTGATACCGAGCCTTGGACTCCTCCATCTGGATCCTCTACTGGACAAGGTATGATAAACTTGACTCGTGCAGAATATGATGAGTTGGTTAAAGCACGGCATAGCATGAGTGATGCTATCTCTGGTCCTACTGCTACTTTGGCACGGAACAACGATCCCACCTGTCTATTGTCTAGTTCGTCTGCTCCTCGTTCTTGGATTATTGATTCAGGTGCTACTCATCATATGACCGGTGACTCTCGTCTTCTTACATCCACTTTGTCTGTTCCTTCTACATCAGTTACCCTAGCAGATGGTTCTCAGTCCAAAGTAACTGGTACAGGTTGTGTATCATTGAGCTCTTCTGTCTCTTTACCTCTTGTTTACCATATTCCTCATTTCCCTTACAACCTTTTGTCTGTCAGTTCAATTACTCGTGATCTCGACTGTGATATCATCTTTTCTTCGTCTTCTTGTGTTCTTCAGGATCGGAAGACTGGACGCCGAATAGGTGGTGGGCGTGAGGCTGGTGGATTGTACATCCTGGATCCTGAGATTATTGCTGCTACCACAACAATCCAAAATAAATCTGTGGATGATCTTTATCGCTTACATTGTCGCCTTGGTCACCCATCAGCAGACGTACTCCGACGTTTTCCCTTTGTGTCTAGTTCAGGTCTTCAGTTCCATTGTGAAACATGTGAGTTAGGTAAACACCATCGTGTGTCTTTTCCCCTTCGTGTTTCGAGTCGTGCTTCCCAACCATTTGAGTTAGTTCACTCTGATGTTTGGGGTCCTAGTAGAGAGTCTTCCTTTGGTTTTCGTTATTTTGTCACCTTTATTGATGATTGTACTCGAACCACTTGGTTATATTTAATAAAAGATCGTACTGAAGTCTTTCATTCTTTTCAACAGTTTTATCATGAAGTTCGTACTCAGTATGGTTTTTCTATTAAGTGTTTACGTACAGATAATGCTCGTGAATATTTTTCTTCTTCTGTCTTCATTCCATTTCTTGAATCTCATGGTATCTTACATCAAAGTTCCTGTGCTCATACTCCGCAGCAGAATGGAGTTGCTGAACGTAAGAACCGTCATTTGTTGGATGTTGCCCGTTGTCTACTTCTTCATACTCATATGCCTAAGTCCTACTGGAGCTATGCTCTTCTTACAGCATGTCATCTTATTAATCGCCTTCCATCCTCCGTGTTGAAAGGAGCTATTCCTTATACTGTTCTTCATCCTGATCGTCCTTTGTGGTCTATTCGTCCTCGTATTTTTGGATGTGTTTGTTTTGTTCATTCTTTGTCTCCTGGGTTAGACAAATTATCTCCTCGTGCTGAAAAATGTGTATTCGTGGGTTACTCTCGTACCCAAAAAGGGTATGTCTGTTATAGTCCTTCTCGTCGTCGAGAGTATATTTCTGCTGATGTGACTTTCTTTGAGCATCAAGCATTTTTTCGTGATGTTAGCCCTCAGGAATCATTCACTATGGATCTTCTACCATCCTCCGCACCTATGTTTCAGTCAGAGCCACAACCAGCTATTTCTGATGATACCTTACCGGATCCAGGATCAACAGCTCCGACTCTTCAGGTTTATACACGCGGTCCTCGACCTGTTTGGGGCCATTCTTCTCCACCAGCAAGCGCTCCACCACCACCATCTCCGGTCCAAGCTTCCGATCCTTTTCCACCATCTCCTGTTAGCTCTCATATCGCTCATCGTACTCGGTCACGGTATCCTCTTTCTCATTTTGTTTCTTATCATAACTTAAATCCTCAGATGTCTGTCTTTGTGTCATCCCTTGCATCTGTGTCTGTGCCAAGTAGTGTGCAGGAGGCTTTGGCTCATCCAGGTTGGACTTGTGCTATGAAGGAAGAGATGACTGCATTACATCAAAATAAAACTTGGGAGCTAGTTTCGTTGCCGGTTAATAAACAATTGGTGGGTTGTCGTTGGGTCTTTACTGTTAAACACCATCCGGATGGTTCAGTTGAGCGCTTAAAAGCGCGTCTTGTGGCAAAGGGCTATACTCAAACTTATGGTATTGATTATGATGAGACTTTCTCTCCAGTGGCCAAAATTCCTTCCATTCGCATCATTATTTCCTTGGCTGCACGATCTCAGTGGACTCTTCATCAGCTTGATGTTAAGAATGCATTCCTTCATGGAGATCTTCACGAGGAAGTATATATGGAGCAACCACCTGGGTTTGTTGCTCAGGGGGAGAAGGTATGTCGATTGCGAAAAGCTCTTTATGGACTTAAACAATCTCCATGTGCTTGGTTTGGCCGCTTTAGTGATGCGATTATCACTTTTGGCATGCATCGGTGTAGTGTGGATCACTCAGTATTTAGTATGTCATCTTCTAAAGGGTGCGTTATTCTTGTTGTCTATGTTGATGATATCATTATCACGGGAAGTGATGTTGAAGGTATACAACGACTCAAGCAATTTCTACAGAAAGAGTTTAACACTAAAGACTTAGGCCGTCTTCGATATTTTCTTGGTATCGAAGTTGCCTATGCTAATGGTTGTATTGCTCTCTCCCAACGAAAGTATACTCTTGACATTCTTAAGGAGGTTGGCTTACATGATGCTAAGCCTGGTGAAGCACCTATGGATCCTGGAGTGAGACTTGATAATGAAAACGGAGAACTTCTACATAATCCAGAGAAGTACCGCCGATTAGTAGGCAAGTTGAATTATCTTACCATTACTCGTCCAGATATTTCATTTGCTGTTAGCGTGGTAAGTCAATTTATGAGCTCTCCTCGTACTACTCATTGGCAAGCTGCTCTACAAATTGTTCGATATTTGAAGGGAGCTCCGGGTCAAGGACTTATGTTCCATAATCAGGGTCATCTTCGTACAGCTGGTTATTCTAACCCTGAGTCATTGGAGGTGACGGGATATTCTGATGCAGATTGGGCTGGTTGTCCTATGGATCGTCAGTCTACTTCAGGATACTGTGTTTTCCTTGGCGGTAATCTTGTGTCATGGAAAAGCAAGAAACAGACTGTTATTTCTCGATCTAGTGCAGAGGCCGAGTATCGTGCTATGGCTAATGTCGCGGGTGAACTTCAATGGATTCGTATGTTGTTAGCTGAAATTGGATTACCTATGACCGGATCATCTACTCTTTGTTGTGACAACCAGTCTGCTATTTATATTGCTAGCAATCCAGTGTTTCATGAGCGAACGAAGCATATAGAGGTGGATTGTCATTTTGTTCGGGAAAAGGTGAACTGTGGGGACATACAGCTGGCGCACACACGTTCTGAAGAGCAACTAGCGGATATTTTCACAAAGCCTCTTCGAAGTGAACGAGTTTCATATATTTGTCATAAGTTAGGTCTGTTTGATATGTATGCTCCAACTTGAGGGGGAGTGTTGAGTTTATTACTAGTATTAGCAAGTTGGGGCAAATATGTAATTGTGTTAGGCTTAACCCTAAGCCTATAAGTACTTCCTTTGATATCAGAAATAAAACAATTTTGCTCTTTTATCTCTAACAGATCTAATCTTGATGATACAATTGAAGATGGAAGATGTATCATTCACAAGTTAGATGGATTCATCATCATCATCAAAGCCAGTGCTCAGATCCGGTGGGGGTGCCGTGGCATACAATTGAGATTATTCGTCCACCTTAGTGAGCAACTCTTGCCGCAACGAAGAAGCCATATGAAGCAGCCACGGCAGAACCATCAAATAAGTAAAAGGTGAAGCTCATGACCTTCTCTGAAACCACTCTTGAACCACAGGTACTGGTTCCCGTGGTCTTCCTTTGGATTGCCTTTGTCGCGACCCTCTAAAAAAAAATTTAAAATTTTAAAAGGGGTTAACGGATTATTAGGTTAATTAGATTTGACTAACCTAATGCGGACCCTCCCAAGCCCTACCGAATCGCAACTTTGGTTTTTGTTTAAATGATTTTGAAATTTGGAGTCGCCACTAATCGTTCTTGGTAGGTCGATTAGAAACCTAAATAAATTAGCGGGAGAACTAATTTATTCCTGCGAACCAGAGATTATGAGCTCGGGGACTTGGTTACACTAGTTAATTAAAACTAATGCCCTTTCGGTACCTTAATTTCATGGATATCATAATCCGGCAACTCAGCTTGGTTTATTCCTAAAGCTCTAGTAGGGTATTCTCTTTTGTGTTTTCACTTTTTAAATAGGATGCATGGATGGTATATATTTTTATTTGTTATATTTTTTTAAGCGTAAAAGATTCCCTAAAGCCGAAAGAGGGAGTGTGTTAACGACTTCTGTGCAGTATTACGACCTACTCATCTTTTGGGTCTGATGATTCAAAAATTAAATTATAGGAAGTACATGACAGTGAATAAACACCTCCAATAGGAGGCCTAGCATTGGCTTGGCTCTTCCCTTTGGGATTTAAGGTACAGGTATTTAAGTTGCAGGTATTTAAACTACTGTAAGTAAAAACCTCCAATGGGAGGCTAAGCATTGGCTTGGCTCTTCCCTTTGGGATTTAAGGTACAGGTATTTAAGTTGCAGGTATTTAAACTACTGTAAGTAAAAACCTCCAATGGGAGGCTAAGCATTGGATTGGCTCTTCCCTTTGGGATTTAATGTGCAGGTATTTAAGTTGCAGGTATTTAACTACTGTAAGTAAAAACCTCCAATGGGAGGCTAAGCATTGGCTTGGCCCTTCCCTTTGGGATTTAAGGTGCAGGTATTTAACTACTGTAAGTAAAAACCTCCAATGGGAGGCTAAGCATTGGCTTGGCTCTTCCCTTTGGGATTTAAGGTACAGGTATTTAAGTTGCAGGTATTTAACTACTATAAGTAAAAACCTCCAATGGGAGGCTAAGTATTGGCTTGGCTCTTCCCTTTGGGATTTATGGTGCAGGTATTTAAATTGCGGATGGACTTTGTCCTCTCCATTTTGGGGTATGAATTTTTTAAAATGAAATACAACGAATTGATTCAACAATTTGAAATTTGTGCGCGCTTGAGGACTCCTCCAAGCCGATTTTGTGCTTCCACAGGGTTGACCATTGATATAGAGCAGCGGCTTCCTGACATAAAATAAAGTGAAGTGTCAGTATACAAAATATGTGCTAATCTGCACCTAAAACCAGAAGAGTGGAAAGAGTACTTATCTCCCATTTTTTTGGGAGGGATTTCTATAATTGATTTTCGCTCTCTATGTTCCCAATATAGAGAGTTTCTTTTGAATTAAGAGGGACTTTTAGTCACAAATCAGTTGAGAAATCGGTGGACAGCTTAGGAGCTTGTTTGGGCCGATTTTTGCATCTCTACGAGATTTTTGCTGTTGACGTAGAGATATCCTTCTCCTGAAATAAAATATGGGGAAAAAAAAGAGATGGAGAAAGTGTATACAATTTGTGCTAATTTGCGAGTAAAATCATAAATAAATGAATAAATAAAAACACTTAGCTCGAATTTGCTTGCTCGTTGACGAGGATGAACTCTTGATTTATATTGATCGATGAAGGAATTTGTGATGATAATCCCTAGCTTTAAACTCCCATCATCTTCAAAATTCTCTCTCTTTTGGTATTTTCTTTTTCTCGAATTTTTCTTCAATCTCCCAAAACTCTCTCAAACATCCAAAATTTCCTCTCCAAAAAAATTCTCCCAAACACTTCAAATTTTCTCTCCCAAAAAAATTCCTCTCAAACACTTCAAATTTTCTCTCCAAAAATCTCTCCCCTCAAGCTCACTTCTTCCTCCTTTTATAATCTACTCATCTATCTCCCATTCTAATTTTTCCACTAACTCTATCTCCCATTCTAATTTCTCCACTAACTCTTCTTCATTTTCATCTTCCATTCTCCATCTCTATCTCACATTCTAATCTCTCCACTAACTCTTCTTCATCTTCATCTTCCCTTCTCCATATTTATCTCCCATTCTAATTTCTCCACTAACTCTTCTTCATCTCCATCTTCCCTTCTCTATTCTTATCTTCCATTCTAATTTCTCTACTAACTCTTCTCCATCTTCCATTCTCTATTCTTATCTTATTTTCTCCATCCATTCTTATCCAACTTCTCTTCTTCATCTCCTCTTCTCCATCTTCCCTTCTCTATTCTAATTTATCCACTAACTCTTCTTTTTGTTATTTGTAAAATAATCCTTCAAGAGTTAAGTATTTGCACTCTAGTCCTTGAATTTTAAGTATTTACAATTTAGTCCCTGAAAAAATATATTTCTTTAAGTCCAAATCTCCTCACAATTTTTGACACACCAAAATTTACCACATGTCAAATTTAAGCTCATTTCTTGCCGTTGAAAATAATGCAGAATTTAATTAAAGCCCTTTTGCAAAATTAAGTCATTCTGGGTATAATTGGGCAAAGATGAAAATTTAAAATATTAGAAGACAATGTCACAACTCATAAAAGTGAAAATTAAAAATAAGTTGACTCAAATTAAATTTTTTTAGGCCCGATTCAAGATTATACTCGTGAAGGAACACGTGACTCGAATTGGATTTTTCTGAATTTGTGATGGCCAATATGAAAATAGATTTAAAATAAAAATATTAACTATCTTTGTGTATTTTTTTTGGCCTCAAATGTTATTTTTCCAAAATTTTCAAGTATTTTTGTATTTTTTTTAAATTAAAAAAAATATATATAATATGAAATTTTATTTTTTGTTCAAAAATGGTTGCCTAGGCTTGGCCGAGGCTTCCAAAGTTGATTTTTCAATTTTCTCATTTTTTCTTCATTTTTTGTTTTATGAATTTTCGAAAATAAAAATACCGAAAAATACGGAAAATATGAAAAATCATTTTTTGGTCAAAATTGGTTCCCTAGGCTTGGCTAAGGTCCCCAAAGTTGATTTTTCAATTTTATGAATTTTTATGGATTTTTTATTACTTTAGCAATAGAAAAAATGATTAAAAATCAGGTGTCAACAGCTGCCCCTCTTTGAAAGGAAGCTCGTAGAGGTTCATTTCAAAGACGAGATGACACCTGAATTCTAATCGACTCAATACAAGGAAATAAAAAGAGTCGTGACATGAATGTTCCACTGAAAATGAAATGAGAACCTAAGGATTCGTTATATAAAAAAACTTTAGGGTGGTTGAACTTGAACCCGTATGGTGGATCAACCCATGGTAGATTCCTAATAAAAGGATTCTACTGATTAAAAATTGAATTAAAATTTGACCTGTATGGTGGGTCATACCATTTGACCCGTATGGTGGGTCGTACCATGGTAGATTCCTAATAAAAGGATTCTACTGATTAAATTTTGATTGAGATTTGACCCGTATGGTAGGTCACCCCATGGAGATACCTGTAAGAAGGACTTGGTGCCTGTAGAAAGGACTTGGTGTCTGTAAAAAAGACTTGTGCCTGTAAGAAGGACTTGATTTGCCTGTAAAAAGGACTTAATTTGCCTGTAAGAAGGACTTGATTTGCCTGTAAGAAGGACTTACTTTGCTTGTAAGAAGGACTTTGTGCCTGTAAGAAGGACTTGCTTTGCCTGTAAGAAGGACTTTGTTTGCCTGTAAGAAGGACTTTGTTTGCCTGTAAGAAGGACTTTATGCCTGTAAGAAGGACTTGATTTGCCTGTAAGAAGGACTTTATGCCTGTAAGAAGGACTTGATTTGCCTGTAAGAAGGACTTTGTGCCTATAAGAAGGACTTGATTTGCCTGTAAGAAGGACTTGGTGCCTGTAAGAAGGACTTGGTTTCCCTGTAAGAAGGACTTAGTTTGCCTGTAAGAATGACTTGATTTGCCTATAAGAAGGACTTTGTGCCTGTAAGAAGGACTTGGTTTGCCTGTAAGAAGGACTTGCGTTGCCTGTAAGAAGGACTTTGTTTGCCTGTAAGAAGGACTTTATGCTTGTAAGAAGGACTTGATTTGCCTGTAAGAAGGACTTTATGCCTGTAAGAAGGATTTTATGCCTGTAAGAAGGACTTGATTTGCCTGTAAGAAGGACTTTGTGCCTGTAAGAAGGACTTGATTTGCCTGTAAGAAGGCCTTGGTGCCTGTAAGAAGGACTTGGTTTGCCTGTAAGAAGGACTTAGTTTGCCTGTAAGAAGGACTTGATTTGCCTATAAGAAGGACTTTGTGCCTGTAAGAAGGACTTGGTTTGCCTATAAGAAGGACTTTGTGCCTGTAAGAAGGACTTGGTTTGCCTGTAAAAAGGACTTACTTTGCCTGTAAGAAGGACTTTGTGTACCTCAAAGGGTGCCATTCTGAAATCTCTGGAGACCAGGAATCCTGCAGAAGCTCAAACCCAAATTATATTCTCCTGTCGCTTTAGGAATAAACCAAAGAGGCAGAGATTAAAAGGTCTCGAACATTTCTGTTCTTGAGACAAATCATGCTTTATTGAAGAAGGTGGATACCTGTATGTACCGCAATGGATTCGAGTACCCCAACAACCGTCAGAATTCATTCTCTTGAAAGGTTCAGGTTGAAGATATACTTACCTGAGAATTTGGAAAAAATGCTTGGTGGCTTCTCGACAACCGGGCTTGTTCATTCAATAATCGCCGAATGAACTTCAAGACTTTGGAAGGTAACTCGAACACCGGGAATGTGTTGCCTGTCAGGCAATGTCAGAGGTAACATGTGCAAGCATTTTCATCAATGCGTTCATTGGTTCATGCAAAATTGTTCGGCTAAGTTTGCCATGATTAAAGGCAGTCTGTGTAATAACTCATGATGCAATCGATCAATATATGGATCATGTATTGCATTACCACTTCTGTTTAAGGAGGTTCTTATAGTACGAACACCTCGAATGTAATCTGAATGGGGGACTTCATTCCGAAAAAGGCTTTTTTTCACTCTGGAGAAAGGCTGTTTATCTGTAGATTAAAATGTTAGACCTGTGTGGAAATGGTTTGCCTTTCCTCATCCTGTTATGCCCCATTTTGCACATTTGACGTCTCCTATGCAGTTTATGCTCTAAGTTGAAGTCGGTAAATTAAACATGGGGAATAGTCATACATAATTCATGAAATGTGTAAACACAATGCCGATGTGACAATTTTTAGCATCATGTGTGTTTATATAATGTGCAAACATGGGCGGATTTGAATTGCCCCTGGTATATAGGTGGATCGAACAAATTGGGAAGCCCACTCCTTAAGTCGAGGAGCGGTTTGTCCCAAACTTTGCCCCTGCGCGATGAAGCATATGGGTGAGGGAGCATTTCGGTTGGTTTAATGACAGCGACCGCCATGGTTTAGCGGTTGAATGCCCCTGCAAAAAGCAGAGAAATTATTCTTGAAATCAAACGAGATAAGGAAGACATATTTGCTTTTTCGCTTCAGAGTTGTGATCAATTTGCCCCATTTTTCACCAAAATAGATCTTGTCAGATGATCATAATTTTCTTTCGGATTTGTCTCCTTCAACATGTTAAATGTTAGTGTAAATATTTCCTGTAAAAAGAAAAAGAGACATATCAGCCAGTATTAAAAGGGATAAATTGAAAACGATACTGATTTACCCTTCATCTTGAATGTCTTGCACGAGTCTTTTACCAGTTTTGTTGGATTGAATTTTCCTCGACTTTTGTTGGGCGCCTCACCATTATGAGAAGACTATGGTAAAATACTGACTTTGATATTACTCGTCGAGTATTCCTGTTTGTAAAAAAGAAATGCACAAAAAGTTGTTTCATTTATTTATAATACATACAACACACCCCACCCTTGGGGATCGAACTCGGGATATTTTGGACCTACTGTCATCCCCCATACCATTCGGTCCATTGGACCGTAGGTGTCCATGGGGCTATCCTTTCAAAGGTTAATCTTTGGGGATAAAACAGCCCTGTTGTATCACCTTGGGCCATGTTACGGTATTTCTCGAGGTAATTTGCAATCCCTGTTAAGAATGGAATAAGACAATTCAAGACTTGAGATGATTATGTGCACATTAGAACGATACAGAATTACCCATTTCTGAGATTGTTCGCGTCTTTCGCTTGTACTTTCCTTTGTCCGAAGCTGTCTATCCCGTGGTAATGCCCATGAGTTGATTTGCCCCCAAATTTTATCCAACCTGTATTCGGATATGATTGCGTTCTCGGGTCGATTTGCAATTTCCTGAGAATAGAAGGGGCTTAATTTTAAAACTTGGAGCAACTGAGGGTAAATTGAAACGATACGGAGTTACCCTTCAGGTTTATGCAGATTTTCACTCGCCATCAATTCGTCGCGAGGTTGGTGAGGTGGCGGATTCGAGCATTTAATAGGGGGAAGTCGGATTATTACTCCTTGCTTTTACACATTCACAAAAGCAGAAAAACACATCACGCAAGGAAATAAAACACATTCACTCATTCAGGATTAGTTCCGCTTCCTCTGCAGGCTCTCCCATGATCAGCTGGCTTCATCCCAAATTAGGTATGCATCGGCCATATTGAAGGTCTCGTGGTCACTGGCTGAACAAGTGCATCACAGTCCCGATGCTTTACCGATTTCAAACTGGTTGATTATGGCGAAAAGATCATCGTCAATGTCCGCTTGGTGGTGATCTGTCCCTTCTTCCTCGGGAGGTATTGATGCTGATCCAGTATCATTGGTCCTTTTGTACCCTCCTCCAACAGAACTCGATCCTGTTATAAACTGGTCTAACTCACCTCTTAAACGTGCATTTTCGATCCTCAGATCATACATTTCATCGAGGGTGAGGAGGAGGCTATTGCAGTTGGGGTAGGTGGCGGAGTCAAAAGTCTCTTTATACATCTTGTTTTCCGCTCGGAGGTTTTCATTTTCAACTCTTAGAAACTCGGCTTCGTTGTGCTCATGACGAGCCTTCATTCGGGTTCGCCTATTTTGAAACCAGAACTTGATTTGCAAAAGTTCAAGTCCTAACTCTTGACTCAGTTCCATTTTCTGTTTGCCGTCTGGCATAGGGCATGTTCTGAAGAAATCCTCAAGCCTTTGTACCTGCTCCTTAGTATGGCGACGATAACGCTTCTTTTGACCCTTACCGTTATTGTCCTTATCTTTACTGAGATTTTGGACGTCGTCGGCGGAAGAGCCAGGCTCCATAGGCTCGATCCCAAACATGGCTTCGAACTCTTCCTCTCCCATATTTAGCAGGCAATGATAGCTCTCGGGAGTATTGGGTTGAGACATCTTTGATTTGGTTGATGATTTCTCAAGATTTTCTACTCGTTTCCGGTGTTTTCACTCTCTTTGAATTTTTCTGAGCGATTGCCTATGCCTTAAGACCCTCTTCCGAGCATGGCGTCTCTTTTAAAATTAAACGTGGGTTTAGCAACTGTATTGCTTCTTCCAAGGGTCCGGCCTTTCTCAATCCTCTTTTCTTATCGTGTCTCTTGCTCGGCTCGTCTCCTTCCATCTTTTCGTGATAGGGCCCCTTGTTGTTGTCTCCACTGTCAATTTGCTGGCGAGTTCTTCAATAAAGACGAGTCGTATCTCTTTTCTGCCGAAAATGTCTTTGTCTCCCACTCAGCTTATTTTTTATCTTTTCTTTTTCAAAGTAGTGGCGTCCCGTTTAGCTTTGCCGTAGAGACGTCGGATTTGCTTGGCTGGAGATTGGAGACGAGTAGCGGAGGTGATACTGATAGGGAATGTTAGACAGGAAAATCTGGCCAGTAGAGACTTCCCCTGCAAAAATGAAAGAGAATGCGGCAGTATATGTTCTTCATATTCTAGAAAAATTGGAACGATACTATTTTACCCTTGTGTGTACTTCTATTGAATTTGAATTGAGGAAGTTCCTTCATTTGGACTGGATTGGATTGTATGTCCCGAGTTGCCCTTCACTTTGAGCTTGTCACGTAAATGCTTTGCTTAGTTGGGCCTTATTTTCTTTCGGGTTGCCTTGGACCATCATCATTTTCTATGCCATCGGGTCCGTGGACCGGAGGGCTCCTTTAATTTGAAGGTTACCTTCGAGGCAAATGAGTCCTATCGCGTTCCATTGGGTCATTTCATTTTGCGACACTCTTGAGGCACTTTGCGATTCCCTGGGTGAGAATGGAACAAATCCAATTTAGCATTTTGCAACGATTGAGGGTAAATTGGAACGACACACAATTTCCCGTCTTCGAGCTCGCCTGTGCATTTCACTTGAAATTTCCCTACGTGAGGCCATTCAACATTTCTCATTATGGCAGTCAGCGACGTTACCACAAATTGATCCGCCCTAAATCTAGCATAAAAAGGGATTCACGCATTCGACGGGATAAAAAAAAAATAAATAAATTGCCCCCTTGTCCCTGAATTAAATCGAGACACCTAGAAAGCTGAAAAATATCATACGCAGGGGAATTAAGCATGAAATAAAATGTGCACTTATTCAAGGTCAGTTCTGCCTCTCCTGTGGCTCTTCGATAATCAGCTAGTCTCGTGTTGGTTCGGGTGTGGATGATCGATGTTTGAGAGTCCCTACTCACTGGCTCCTGATCGCGGCTTGGGACGTCTGTCAACCCTAAACTGGTTGACCAGGGCAGTAAGCTCATCATCTGGGTAATCTCTTGAACCTTCCAGCAACTGATGCTCGAATTGGGCATTGTTGTTGGCAAATGCTGGCGGTAGATTTCTCATTCTGTCCTCGCCATGAGCAATTTGACTTCTCGTGCTGGAGCCTTCATCATTACTCGAGAAAGTGTGGGGATCACCAACTGTCCTGCTGCCAAAAACTCCTTCCATTCGAGGATTAAAGAAGTGGAAGTGCTCAGGATAATTTCTTGTCTGATTCTCTGGCTGCGCAGGCGCGCTGATCATGGGATGAATTCTAGCCACGGGTTGGTGCTCAGACCAAGGAGTCTGAATACACTGCCCCTGCGGTCTATACTCTTGAAGAGCATTAGGGTGATTCTGGGGGATACTTTGATTAACGCCTGGAGGATTGATGGCACGGCTACTGGCTTGGTTGATGATGGGAAGTGGCTCGCCCCATGCTAACCCGCGGAACTTATGGTGGCGAGGAGACTCGACATTCAGGCTTGGATCAGTCCCGCCTTGGTTTTCTTGATTCTGAGCTGCATTGTGTTCTCTCACCTTTTTTCTGTACTTCTGAAGATGACTCGAAACATTTGCTTTAGTGAGTCCCTCTACGTTCATAATTTCCAGTATATGTTGCGGCCGTGCCGAATCGATTCCTACCTGTTGAACTGCATTAACAAACATACGATGCAGCTCGGGAGACCAACTCATCTTCTTTCTCCAGTTGCTTGGAACAAAATTGAAGGCTTGATGCTTGTTCTCATGGTCGTGCAATTGCTTCCTTACCACGTGCTGCCATATGTTTTGAAGCATCTGAACCCTAACTGGTTTCGTTACGACGTCTTGGGCCCCATTTAAGACAGCCTTCATTATGGCTTGCTGATCATCGCTTGCCGATATTACGAGGACTGGCATGTTTAATTTAGAATTGATGACTTCCAAGAGAGTGAAAACATCCATGTCAATCCCTACCATGGCGGTGAGGACGATATCAAACTGGTCACCACTCCTCCTTAATATCTCTAAGGCCTCTGTCGCCTTTGCTTGAGCTACAACCTTATACCGGCATTTTCTCAATACGGTAACAAGGATTGACAGAGAGACTGGATTACCGTCAATGGCCATGACCAGTAGACCCTCAGGGTAAGGAACTTCATTAGCTTCGACCAGGGTTGAACATGCGCCCGTTTCCCTAATGCTCGACATATTTCTGGATCTAGGACTGCCGACTCGAGACCGCCTCAGGATGTCTTCTTGGACTTGAGGGATCACGGGATCGTCGATGGTTTCTCGTAACAGGCTTTGAAAGCCGATGCTTTGATGGTGAAGGTTTTGAATTCCTCTCCCACGAGAACTCCTTCCTCTCTATCTTTCTCCTGCGAGTTCTTGCGAATGAACTCTCACTATCAAATGAGGACAAGTTCTCTCTCTGGCAATAGCAACGACTTCCCTCTTCACGGGCAGTGCTATTAGATTTTTCGAGGGAGAAAATCTGATATTCAGCTTTTGATCAAAGGGGAAATCCTTGTTTCTCGCTCAGTTCGTCTTCCTTTTTTCTTTTCGTGGTAGAGGGCCCTTGTCAAGATCTCCACCGTCGATTTACTGGCGGGTCCTCCAATAAAGACGAGTCGTATCTCCTTTTCTGCCGAAAATTTCTTTGTCTCCCACTCAGCTCGTTTTTTATTCTTTCTTTTTCAAAGTGGTGACAGCCCGTCCAACTTTTCTGCAGAGACGTCGGGTCTGCTCAGCTTGAGGTTGCCGGTTGACTGGAATTCGAGCCAGCGGGGGTGTTGCCGACAGAGAATGGTAGATAGAAAAAACTCGACCAATAAGGACTGCCCTTGTGAAATCATTATTTAAATTGAAGCAGATTATCACCTTCGCATTCCGATCATCTGCCTCGCCTCTCTCCTCCTTTCTTTCGTGATCTGCTTTCAAAAATGGCCAATTCTCCTAACCATACCTTCTCCGCCGAAATCCTGGCTGGGTGGGAGAGACTCTACAATCTTCTTGGTAGAGGTTACGCTCATATAGCCCAAAACTCTACCGTTGAGGCTGAAATCCTCGGTTTATTCAGGACCCTAGACGCTGCTTCTGTTGAGGGTACCCAACTGGGGAGGGAGTATCGGAACTTCCCGACCCTCTTCATTAATTTTCTGGCTGCCTATAACCGCGCTTATGAGACGGTCATTGTGACTGCCGTCGTGAAAGCTCGTTACCGAGACCGGCACGAGCGTCTGGAAATAGTCACATTTATGGCTGATAATCACAAGAAAGCCTTCAAGTTTGCCAATGATCAGCTTTCGTGGCTAGTTCGTGAGAGGGGAAAGTTGGTGGACCGTCTGGCCTTGGTCCGAACTTACGCCAAACAGGAGCCGAGCAATATTATGATGAGGTGCAAATGCGGTTGGCTGCAGGAGAGACTTGATGACATTACGGCAGATATTGCTTTCGAGAGGGCGGCGATTTCGGACTTGGAGTTTGTTGTCGAGCATTACGATGCCAGTATGGCCCAGGCTAAGGAGAAGCGCGATCGCCTCTTCTTTAGGCTCGCGGAGCTTGATCCTGAGAACGCCCGGTGCACCCGGAGCATCAACTGTTTGGAGAGTCAGTTGAGCTCCTTCGTAATGGTTATCAGGGCTCAGTTTGGCTTTACTTTTCCTCCCCAGTGAGCTGTTGTAATGCTCTTTGATGAATGGAATGAAAGAAAAGCTTCACGTGTTTTTTTTTTGTTTAATTTTTCTGCTATCGTTTCTTCCGCATAGCATAACAGAACGATTTGAGGTACCGAAGATGTCGAGGCTTAATGTTTTTCTTGATGTTCTTGTTTAATTGCTCCAGACGATGATATCGAGAACATTGATGAAGGGTTCGGCGGTGGCCCCCACTATCCATCTTGAGATCACAAACAATAACACTATGACAACTCGATCAGTGCGCTGGTAATAAATCCGGCCACCTGTTGTGTGCCCACTTTTATCCATATTTTATTTCTTTCGGCGTCCACTTGCTCGTGTCGGTCGCCTGTAGCATCGGGAGAAATTCCTGTGGGCCACGTTCATTAATAGAACCTCGGTCCTCTAAAGCCCTCCGCATGTTTCGGATAAGAGGAAATTTTAAGATCGGTCTCTGGTTGATTTAATCAGGTAAAGGTATTTGTTTCATGGGTTCTGATTATATAATCCATATTGTCTTTCAAAAGACGCGGGATCCTCTGCAATACATTAAATATGCCCCCGTGTTTAATCAGTATAAATCCACCGTCATATCAGAATACACTGCCCATACAAGTTTACGGATTGACATAACTCTGTCTGTCAAAGATGGACAGTGTTCGTTTGCCCCCCGGAATTAACGGTTGAAGCCTCGGTGTTTTTCGTCTTTTGGTATTTCTGGAGATGATTCTTGATATATTTTGAACTTAATTTTTACACCCGTCTAGGGTATCTAGGATCTCCCTGCAAAAGAAAATGATATAATTAGTATGCGACACAAGGAATGTCGGTCCATGACTCCTATATTAGTCAAATTTGATTTTTTTTATTTTTATGAGAAATCAGAAAAAAAAAATTCCCTTAGGAAGAAATGGGTTAATACAGAATTTTTTTGCAGATTTATTACTCTTTTTTTATTATTTTTTTTTTAAGGAATGTGACAAAATCTCTTGACGTTTACTAAAATTTTTGAAGGAATTTCCTTTTTATCAGAATAAATTTTCAGAGGTAAATTTGTCAGGAAAATTTTATTTTTATTGAAGCAGGAAAGACATGACAGAAATCCTTTATTGGTTAACAAAATTCCCTCGAGACATTAGTCTAATTTTATTTAGAGAAAATTTTCTTAGAAAAACATGAGCAAATTTCTCGAAAAGAATTTTTGTTGCAAGTTTTTATAATTTGAAAGAATGTGATAAAATCACTTGATGTTTACCAAAGTTTTTTTTTTGAAGGAATTTTTCTTTTATCGAAATAAAATTTTAGAGGAAAATTTGTCAAGAAAATTTCATTTTTATTGAAGCAAGAAAAACATGACAAAAATCTCTTATTGGTCAATACAATTCCCCCGAGACATTAGTCTAATTTTATTTAGAGAAAATTTTCTTAGAAAAACATGAGCGAATTTCTCGAGAAGAATTTTCTTGCAAGTTTTTATAATTTGAAAAATGTGATAAAATCACTTGATGTCTACTAGAGTTTTTTTTTTGAGGGAATTTTTCTTTTTATTGAAATTAATTTTCAGAGGAAAATTTTTTCAGGAAAATTTCATTTTTATTGAAGCAATAAAAACATGACAAAAATCCCTTATTGGTTAATAAAATTCCCATGAAGGGATTTTTCACATCATTTTTTCAAATTTTTTTTAAAAGAAATGAGGGACAAATTTAATTTTTATTTTCTTTTAAAAAGAATGGTCGTAATATCAAGCTCAAAAACTGACTAACACCTAGCATGGACCGACCGAAAATATATACAAGATAAAATTAGATAACTTACTTTTACCTTGGAGAAATGCAAATCACATAGTCATGCGCATGACTCAAGTGAGGAGTGGACTCTAGAAAATAAAAGAAGGAGAGATAGGGTATGGACCTAAAAAGCCCCCACTATCTGAATTGACAACCTTACCCTCCGCGCAATCAAATCACAATGGGAAGAATTGTCAATTCAGATAATGAGCGGGATAAAATATGGTCAACTCGAGCGCAATCGACGCAAGAGCTTTGCATATTCGATCCCTATCTATGGTTTTCTAGGAAGAATTTCGCGACTTGGGTTTAGACGCTTGTGTGTGCATGTGTCGTGATCCTCAGAGTATGCAAGACATGCATAACAATTGATATCAAAACAGCGCTTCTAAAAATATGCGAAATTAAACAAATAAACCAAACACCGAGCCTGCAAAACAAAGGGGCTAGCCAAACACTCCGCCCCTTATAACTCCTATCCTGCAAAAACATATAACACCTATAGAATGAGTCCCAAACAAGATCGCCAGAAGCGAGATATCCATGAAATTTTCATTGGCTTAAGTCCACTAAGACTTTTAAAATTTCGAAAAAATTCAAGTATTCCAATTGGTATCTTTTTTCGAAAATTTAAAAATCCCGTCCCCAGTGGAGTCGCCAGTCTGTCGCGACCCTCTAAAAAAATTTTTAAATTTTAAAAGGGGTTAACGGATTATTAGGTTAATTAGATTTGACTAACCTAATGCGGACCCTCCCAAGCCCTACCGAATCGCAACTTTGGTTTTTGTTTAAATGATTTTGAAATTTGGAGTCGCCACTAATCGTTCTTGGTAGGTCGATTAGAAACCTAAATAAATTAGCGGGAGAACTAATTTATTCCTGCGAACCAGAGATTATGAGCTCGGGGACTTGGTTACACTAGTTAATTAAAACTAATGCCCTTTCGGTACCTTAATTTCATGGATATCATAATCCGGCAACTCAGCTTGGTTTATTCCTAAAGCTCTAGTAGGGTATTCTCTTTTGTGTTTTCACTTTTTAAATAGGATGCATGGATGGTATATATTTTTATTTGTTATATTTTTTTAAGTGTTAAAGATTCCCTGAAGCCGAAAGATGGAGTGTGTTAACGACTTCTGTGCAGTATTACGACCTACTCATCTTTTGGGTCTGATGATTCAAAAATTAAATTATAGGAAGTACATGACAGTGAATAAACACCTCCAATGGGAGGCCTAGCATTGGCTTGGCTCTTCCCTTTGGGATTTAAGGTACAGGTATTTAAGTTGCAAGTATTTAAACTACTGTAAGTAAAAACCTCCAATGGGAGGCTAAGCATTGGCTTGGCTCTTCCCTTTGGGATTTAAGGTACAGGTATTTAAGTTGCAGGTATTTAACTACTGTAAGTAAAAACCTCCAATGGGAGGCTAAGCATTGGCTTGGCTCTTCCCTTTGGGATTTAAGATACAGGTATTTAAGTTGCAGGTATTTAACTACTGTAAGTAAAAACCTTCAATGGGAGGCTAAGCATTGGCTTGGCTCTTCCCTTTGGGATTTAAGGTGCAGGTATTTAACTACTGTAAGTAAAAACCTCCAATGGGAGGCTAAGCATTGGCTTGGCTCTTCCCTTTGGGATTTAAGGTGCAGGTATTTAAGTTGTAGGTATTTAACTACTATAAGTAAAAACCTCCAATGGGAGGCTAAGCATTGGCTTGGCTCTTCCCTTTGGGATTTATGGTGCAGGTATTTAAATTGCGGATGGACTTTGTCCTCTCCATTTTGGGGTATGAATTTTTTAAAATGAAATACAACGAATTGATTCAACAATTTGAAATTTGTGCGCGCTTGAGGACTCCTCCAAGCCGATTTTGTGCTTCCACAGGGTTGACCATTGATATAGAGCTGCGGCTTCCTGACATAAAATAAAGTGAAGTGTCAGTATACAAAATATGTGCTAATCTGCACCTAAAACCAGAAGAGTGGAAAGAGTACTTATCTCCCATTTTTTTGGGAGGGATTTCTATAATTGATTTTCGCTCTCTATGTTCCCAATATAGAGAGTTTCTTTTGAATTAAGAGGGACTTTTAGTCACAGATCAGTTGAGAAATCGGTGGACAGCTTAGGAGCTTGTTTGGGCCGATTTTTGCATCTCTACGAGATTTTTGCTGTTGACGTAGAGATATCCTTCTCCTGACATAAAATATGGAAAAAAAGAGATGGAGAAAGTGTATACAATTTGTGCTAATTTGCGAGTAAAACCATAAATAAATGAATAAATAAAAACACTTAGCTCGAATTTGCTTGCTCGTTGACGAGGATGAACTCTTGATTTATATTGATCGATGAAGGAATTTGTGATGATAACCCCTAGCTTTAAACTCCCATCATCTTCAAAATTCTCTCTCTTTTGATATTTTCTTTCTCTCAAATTTTTCTTCAATCTCCCAAAACTCTTTCAAACATCCAAAATTTTCTCTCCAAAAAAAAAAAATTCTCTCAAACACTTCAAATTTTCTCTCCCAAGAATCCTCTCAAACACTTCAAATTTTCTCTCCCAAAAAAATTCCCCCCCAAGCTCACTTCTTCCTCCTTTTATAATCTACTCATCTATCTCCCATTCTAATTTTTCCACTAACTCTAGCTCCCATTCTAATTTCTCCACTAACTCTTCTTCATTTTCATCTTCCATTCTCCATCTCTATCTCACATTCTAATCTCTCCACTAACTCTTCTTCATCTTCATCTTCCCTTCTCCATATTTATCTCCCATTCTAATTTCTCCACTAACTCTTCTTCATCTCCATCTTCCCTTCTCTATTCTTATCTTCCATTCTAATTTCTCTACTAACTCTTCTCCATCTTCCATTCTCTATTCTTATCTTATTTTCTCCATCCATTCTTCTCCAACTTCTCTTCTTCATCTCCTCTTCTCCATCTTCCCTTCTCTATTCTAATTTATCCACTAACTCTTCTTTTTGTTATTTGTAAAATAATCCTTCAAGAGTTAAGTATTTGCACTCTAGTCCTTGAATTTTAAGTATTTACAATTTAGTCCCTGAAAAAATATATTTCTTTAAGTCCAAATCTCCTCACAATTTTTGACACACCAAAATTTACCACATGTCAAATTTAAGCTCATTTCTTGCCGTTGAAAATAATGCAGAATTCAATTAAAGCCCTTTTGCAAAATTAAGTCATTCTGGGTATAATTGGGCAAAGATGAAAATTTAAAATATTAGAAGACAATGTCACAACTCATAAAAGTGAAAATTAAAAATAAGTTGACTCAAATTAAATTTTTTTAGGCCCGATTCAAGATTATACTCGTGAAGGAACACGTGACTCGAATTGGATTTTTCTGAATTTGTGATGGCCAATATGAAAATAGATTTAAAATAAAAATATTAACTATCTTTGTGTATTTTTTTTGGCCTCAAATGTTATTTTTCCAAAATTTTCAAGTATTTTTGTATTTTTTTTTAAATTAAAAAAATATATAATATAAAATTTTATTTTTTGTTCAAAAATGGTTGCCTAGGCTTGGCCGAGGCTTCCAAAGTTGATTTTTCAATTTTCTCATTTTTTCTTCATTTTTTGTTTTATGAATTTTCGAAAATAAAAATACCGAAAAATACGGAAAATATGAAAAATCATTTTTTGGTCAAAATTGGTTCCCTAGGCTTGGCTAAGGTCCCCAAAGTTGATTTTTCAATTTTATGAATTTTTATGGATTTTTTATTACTTTAGCAATAGAAAAAATAATTAAAAATCAGGTGTCAACAGCCTTCACTCTGCAGATATCTAAAAACAGTGACTAAATACAACTCAATGTGAGAAAAGAAGATTTGCATTTGCCATATGCTCTCACAAGAAAGTAGACAATGAAAGCAACCTCGTCACATCCTCATCATTATTAGAGATGTGAAATTGAATTGCCCTCCCATTAAAATTGGTTCCCAAACCTTTTATTCTCAGATTAATAGAATTTTTTCCGAAGGAAATAAAAGTGACACAAAAAAATTAATGAATTTTGGAAGCAGTCGACTTACAAAACTACCCCTAATGGAGCCTAGCTAGTTCTATATAAGCATGAGTTCTGCCAATACTCCGACCACACCCGTCTCTCTCTCTCTCTCTCTCTCTTCGGAGCACTCCCAAGTCTTTAGCTCGCAATTTTGTGTTGGCACTCTCATATTTAAGGAGAAACGACAATAAAAGTGTCATAATTTTTTTTTACAATGCTCAATTCAGTTTCAAAATATTTCCAGGAATCACTTGAACACCATCAAAGAGCCTTCGGCAAAAAAAAAAAATCTAGCAATTCATCTTACGTGGCATATTTAATAATACTTCAATTCTTACCCGACTTCTCTTGTTAGAAAAAATAGAAAATAAAAAGAATGCCAACATGGACGATGACACTCTCAATAATATTGTAATTCTCACTTGACTTGTTTGCGCTCATCCTTCCTTTCTCTATTTTGATCATATCTAGAACATTCATTTAAGAAAAAAGATTATGTCATGCTAGGAGCGATGTCGGTTAAATCCTCCGCAGAATCATAAATCATTAAGTCGTTTGAATAGAAGTTATAAGTCCTTGATTACTTCGCGCAGCTTGAAAGATCAAAGCATTGAATAAATAAAAAATTCAAAAACGACATTGCGTGTTCGGCTAATGCCCAGAAAGTCCCGTTGCATAAATTTAACGTTAGGATCACATACAATCGAAGTTTAAAAAATTCACTTTGTGTTATTTATCCGTTGCGGGGTCTCAACCGGGGGTCCCACGCGACTGATTCGTTCGTTGCCCGTGGTGCATCGACCCGGGCCCGTGCAGGAATCGCGGATCGAGAATCGCCATGGACCGGTCGCGACCCAGCGGCGTCGTCGGGAACTTGAAGCGTCGCTTCTCGCCGAGAAACGCCGCCGGAGTCGTCGCCATCCTGGTCTCCTTGACGGTCGCGTTCTCGACTCTCTCCTCGACGAGACGCTCGACGGACTCTCTCCAATCCAAGGCCTGCGGTTTCCCGGCGATCTTCAACTTCGGCGACTCCAACTCCGACACCGGCGGCAAATCGGCCGCCTTCCACCGTCTCCAGCCCCCGAACGGCGACACGTTCTTCGGCAAAACTTCGGGGCGATACTGCGACGGCAAAGTGATTCTTGATTTTATAGGTGAATGATTCGATCTTGCCTGCCAATTGCGTGATAATTTGCTAGGTCGCCTCGCTCGTTCTTCCTGCTGATCGTGATTGCTAGAGTTTTGACTACAAAAAGAAAATTGTTTAAGAAAAACAAAGAAACAGGTTTTAGACTGTCCTGCATTTCTCTGCAGTCTCCACTGGGTATTTGTAACAGCACTCCATCTCTCACGTGGAGAGGTTAAGGGATTGTTGAGTGATACTCATTTTGGGGTTTGATCCATATGAATCACGCTGGATCGTTATGATTTGCGATGCCATTTTGAAGACCTGATGATAAAGGCGTAATGTCAAATTTTATGGACAGAGTTGGAGGTTCAGCTTGATCTCCTCGATAAGTTAGTTTCTCTCTTAGCCTCTCACTGTATAGGGTGTTTCCGAATCTGGCAGCTGAGAAGCTGGGATTGCCATATTTGAGTCCTTACTTGGATTCCATGGGGACAAACTTCTGCCACGGGGCAAATTTTGCCACAGGAGGGTCCACGATTCAGCCACTGGATACCCGAATCTTTGAGGCAGGCTTCAGTCCCATCTCGCTCGACATACAGCTTTCGCAATTCGAGCAATTCAAGGCACGCACTCTTGAGCTTCATGCTGGTACTATTCGTTTGATTTGCCAACTTTGGACAAGTTTAGGTCTTTGCATTTTCAGAATCTGTTTCCACTCACAAGCATGGAGGTGTGAAAATTTGTGCGTTATGTTTCTCAGATAAGAGTTATTATGCAAAGAGCAGTCTGCCGAGACCTGAGGACTTCTCCAAGGCATTATACACACTGGATATTGGTCAGAATGATCTTCATGCCGCATTGAGTTCCATGACTGAGAAACAGGCATTGGCGTCCATTCCCAGCATGATGAATAAGTTTTCTGTAGCAGTAGAGGTAAGTAAAAGCTTCTTTGATTAACTGCTTATCAACTCTAGTTTGTGAGAAACCCACCCATATGTGGCCCAGCTGGTTTGCGCTCTGGTTCTTTCACAAGAGGTCATAGGTTCGAATCTCGCTGGGTGCCAATGATTTAAGTGGAGAGTCGTGGCGGTGGGATGCTGCGCTAGCCCTCCCGGAGGATTAGTCGAGATGCGCGATCTGTACGGACGTCAACCCGGACACCTTGGATACCAAAAAAAAAAAAAAACTCTAGTTTGTGAGGAGCGTGTCATTGTATACCCTTTACCAAGGAAAGTTGCAGCTTCGCTAGGGAAATTATCAGGTAATCGGAGATGAAAAAATTCCTTGTCGGGTCAATAAAATCCTAAAATTATCTCTCGCATGAAAGAAAAAGGAGTTTGCAGTTTCAGAGCCGCACCACAGCGGAATAGACTCGTGTGGTTTGCTCAACATTAGTTGATTTTACGAGGACCTATCAAAGACGCTTTTAATCAGTATTATGTACAAAAACAATAGGTGGAAGAAGCTGGATGTGGGTATAAGATGTTTGAAATTGGAGTAATGTTCCTGATCACAATGGGCTTCTTTTATTAGTTGCTCAATGCATCTTACATGAGAGAGACATGGCCTTAGATGCGATTGGTTGTTTTTTACCTGATTGGCTAGCTTCATGAAATGTTGCCATACTGATACAAATTCGCATTTCATTTAATACTCAATTAAGTAGAGATTAAACTATGACTCTCTGGCTTGTGTATGCATTGTCAATGCTTGTAAAGCCTTTGTATATGTTGTCAATGCTTGTGAGACTTTCACGATGAACTTTTGGAAGTTGTAACTTAAATGTGTCATTAACAAATCTCATGCTTTAACGGAGAATATTCCCTTGGATAATTTTTTGTTGGTGGACCGAGAGCTTAATTTAAATGCCTAATTAGGTCACTTCAGGATCCTAATGCTGATTACATGATTTCAGAGATTATATCAGCAAGGAGCAAGGGCATTTTGGATACATAATACTGGACCTATTGGATGTTTGCCCTATGATGTCATCACTTATCCTCCAGAATCGAACAACACGGACGAAAATGGATGTGTGGCATCCCACAACAGAATTGCCCAAGAATTTAATATGCAGCTCAAAGCACTCGTGTCCAAGCTAAGACTTCATCTCCTGGGCGCAGTGCTAAACTACATTGACATTTATTCGGCTAAAAACACTTTGATCTCTGAAGCTCAGAAACACGGTAGGCATCCTGCAGCTATCTAAATTTCAGATTAGACATGACATGTAAGATATGGAAAGAGTGCAGAATTTGACATCAATTCAAGTTGCAATTGGATTCTTCTAGGTTTTGTTGGTCCCCTGGAATATTGTTGCGGGCACCATGGGGATTACACTGTGCAATGCGGAGAGAAGGCGATTGTGAATGGAACTGAAGTATTCGGGGCTTCTTGCGGCGACCCTTTGAAGGTGATAAGCTGGGATGGAGGGCACTATTCTCATGCTGCAAATCAGTGGGTATCAAAGAGAGTTGTCGACGGCTCCCTCTCAGATATTCAGGTTCCTCTCCCAGAATCATGTGGCGAGTCTCTTCGCTCGTGATCATTGTGTCCGAACAGCGAATGGTCCTGAAGTTGCAATGCTGCTCAGTAATGTGCCAGTTTTTACATCCCAAGGTCCAGCTAAATCGAGGCAGATCCGAACATTCCTCGAGTCTTGGTGGAGAAGCCACGACGAGCTACCTGATACTGCCAGGCTTAGTTCTCTTCCGCAATTCAAAAGCTGTGGTAGATTCTCCCACGATGGACATTAGTCGGCCCACCACTTGGCAAGCATGTGAACGATCAATTACTTAATTTCAAAAACACCTTCTCACACGTAGGTCAACAACCTTTGTCTTTCCAATTGCATTTGGTTCTTTTTCCTTCTTCATTCCATGATTCGTCTTCTTTATTGCTTTCTCAAGGCAATGTCAATTCAGAAACCAAACAAATCTACATTACCATATCTGGGCAAAGATAAGACAGCCATCAATCGACCCGGAAAAACTGCTCCACCTGTCGCCTCCGTCTGTGCTACCCGAATCCCATACAGGTGTGTTATAACCTGAACCTTGCAGTCATTACTGGTGTTGACACACTAAGATCCGAGACTCTTTCAAGTATCTCGATCAGATTCTATTCTTACAAAGCCTATGCGACATTTCACTTTATTCGTGAACGGGTTCATTCACAAACGATGCTATGGAAGCCACAGTCATTGTCATAGGCAGGGCGACTAACTTTTATTTGTCAGGTTGGCCATTCCATCCCAATATATTTCATGTCGAATCAGAAACTACCGAAAGGAAAGTGTAAGGGAGCCAGCTGATGTCTCCAACATGTTTGGAGGATTGGTGTTTCAATGTACGATCGGCTTTAACTCCATGCTACTCACTACGATATCCTGGATGATGATGATGCACGATGAAGACAAGCCACTAAGAAAGCACTTTTTCACCCTTTCCCTATAAGAGTTTTCCCTTTTCTCCCTTAAGAGTTTTCCCTACCTATGGAGGTAGTGACCCTTAAACCCTAAAAATCTTCCCTTTTCTTCTCTCTTCGTAACTCTTCTTCCCTGTCCCACCATTGTATCCCTTTTTGCATTAATCTTTCAAACCATACACTCTTTCATCACTTCATCTCTCTTCTTTTTGATAGTTCTCTCTCTTAAATAGAATCAGCAGCTTGTTTCCCTGCCTCCTTTTCAATCCAGTAAATTTATAGAAAACCCAAAAAACACTATGTAGTTTTCTCGGTAATCCCTATAATCTACCGTTTTTCTATCCTCCCCTTTTCATTTGTCGCACTTCTGCCCACCTTTGTCTCCTCCCTGCCGTCAACCTTCCCATGCTCTTTTCAGCTTGTCTTGTACCCCCATGGTGATCTTCGGGGGTATAGGGTAGCGGACCTCATCTCCACAAGATCGCCTCCCCCCTTATTTGGTTTTGGCCTCATTTCTGCGTATCCCACCTAGTATGCCCTGTTCATTAGAGCAGCTCTTTCTCAATAACCATGGATAGAGAGTCGAGCAAAGAGCAAAAGTTAGCATCTCTATGCGGAAGACTCGGTAACCTACTGAAGGAAGATGAAGCAAATGAGGTATTTGATAAAATGCCTATGGAGAAACAAAATTTGTGTAACCTTACTCTGCTGAGGATGTTGTATTCTAACCCGAACGTCAATCTACAGGCATTCCTAACTACCATGAGGAAAGCATGGAGGACTAAAGAGGTAGTAGGTGATCATGTTTCATCGAATTTATTCTCTTTCACTTTACGGTCAGAGGAGGTGATGAAAAGGGTGCTTGATGCTAGCCCTTGGTCTTTCTCAAGCAATTTCCTTATCCTTCAACAGCTTTATACAAAGATCCATATTTGTTGTCAGGAATTTTCTTACTGTGCTTTTTTGGGTGCAAGTGATAAATGACAGCATGCTACGTAGGTTAGGTTCACATATAGGATAGGTGCTTGATGTGAAGATGGAAGGAAGGGAGTCCTCGCAAGATGGGTAAGATTAGAGTTGCAGTAAACCTCTCGAATCCCTTTTTGCTAGGGATAGTAGTGAATTTGCAAGGTGAGCAGCTCTGGATTGACTTCAAATGCGAGCGTCTACCCTGCTTTTGCTACTCCTGCAGGAGGATTAGACACTTCATAACTAATTGCAAACATGCACCCAAGAAAGGAATTAGAAACAAAGACATCAGAGATTGTAATTTTGGCTCGTGGCTAAGAGCAGAAGCGCGGGAGGCTAGCTTTTTGGAAGCTTTTCTTTGGGAAAGATCCCCCTGACTCTGACTTTGATTAAACTATCTCGGAAACCCCAATTTAGGAGAGCACTAAGAAGCTCTCGACCCCTAGTATAATAGAGCATCAATAGCTGCCCAAACCAATGGAGATGAAGGTTATTGAAATGACAAAAGTTTTACAAAGAAAGGGAAAGGAGATCATAGAAGTGGCAGTAATCCTAATGAGAAAGAGAAACTAGTGGAAAGTTCTGCTCCTCTCAGGTTCCCCATGGCCCGAGACATGTCCAAAGAACATGACAAGCATTTTTAAGAAGATCAAGAAGAAGATGGAAGTAGCAGCTTTCAAAAAAAAAAATCCGTCGCAACAACCCTCAAAGCTTCAAGGGGGTTGCCTTAAGATACTTGGATGAAAATCAACTACTTGACCCTCCCATTTCAATCGAGGATAGCTCAAATGTTTTAGCTTTGGTGGTTAGCTCTAATAAGCCACCGGAAGACATATGAAGCTGATTAGCTACAACTATTGGGGCTTAGGCTCTCCCTTGAGGTTCCAGCATCTTCGGGCCTTATTTGCCCAAGAGAGACCTAGTTTGCTCTTCTTGATGAAAACAAAGAATAAAGAAGTAATGGTAGATAGAGTTAAGAGAAAACTGCACTACCAAAATTCTATTCTTATAAATCCTTTAGGTCTAGTTGGGGAATTAGCGATCATGTGAAACCATGAAGTTACAATCGAGGTAGGAGAGTGCTTGGAGAACTTTATTGACCTTATTTGCAAAGATCTAGAGAACGGGGTGAGAATAAATATTACTTTCCTACATGCATCGACAAATTTTCAAGAGAGACTATGCCTTTCACTGGAAAAAGATAGGGAGACGAGAGGAGGAATACTATAGAATGGCTGCTTTTCGCGAGTTAATAGTAGAATGCGCTTTTACGGATGTTAAAAGCAGGGGCTGTGCATTCACTTGGTCAAACAACAGGGATGGCAAGGCACATGTCAAAAAAAGGCTTGATAGAGTTTTATGCAACTTCGATTGGAGGGTCTTATTGTTGAATGCGGAAGCTTATGCTCTACTGGTTATTGGCTTGGAACATAGCCTTATCTTACTTTCGACCTCTCCCATGTGGTCTAAAAGGAAAAAAAGAGTTTAAATTCAAAGCATTTTGGCTTGATCATCCAAAATATCAAAAGATTATTAAGAAAACCCCGAAGGATCAAGTGGGCAGAGAGTTTGATTTTGTGAGCAAAACTCAGAAGGGACAGAGGCATTTACAAAGTGGAGTAAGAGGAGTTTCTCAAATGCATCTAAACAGATTAAAGACTTTAAAAAGAGACTCACAGCAATCACGAACAGTAAAGAGATTGCAAACAGCAGAAAGACAGCACAAATTATCACAAAATAGATCAAGGACTTGTGAAAACAAGAGGAGATGTATTGGGGGATGAAGGCCAGAATTGAATGGTTGAAATGGGGCGACGACAAGAATACGAAGTTTTTTTCATGCTACTACGGTTCAAAGAATGGTGAGAAATAGAATTTCTATTTTGAAAGTTGATGATCAGATTTGGTATCAAGAGCCTACACAGCTTAAGCTTCACGTTATGGAATTCTATCAATCTCTATATGATACAGTGGGTTAGACAAATTTCCAGCCAATCCTCCACATTTGTCCAGCTATAGTAGGAGACGAGATGAACTACTCCTTGCTAGCACCCATCACTTTAGAAGAGGTCAAAGCAGCGATTTTTCAATTGGGATCGACAAAAGCACCTAGATCGAATGGCTTGAATGGCCTTTTCTATCACCACCATTGGGACTATATTCAGTAGGATGTGTTTTTGCTAGTCTCGAACTTCTTTAAGATAGGTACTTTTTTATGTAGCTAGCACGCACAGAAACTGAGTACTGAGACTAAACAGATCAAGTATGCACGAAATAAAGGAGTTCAGAAGGAGAAATGTGCACAAAAATTTATAGTGGTTCGGCTATAGAAAGCCTGCGTCCACTCTCCCACAATGACAGCCGATTAGCTGGATTTCGCTATGATGATTGCAAGGTTACAATAAACTTCTCAACTCACTCACAAGAGTATTTCTACTAGAATAAAATTCTCAACAGTTTTACTCGTCTTTTTCTTTTTCTCACTACCTCTCTATAACGAATACCAGCACTCTCCTTTTATACCCCTTACACCTCGAACTAGTCGTTGTCAAGGTGCTCCACGGGATCACTCGTCAATCTTCAATCAACCTTGATTGAGCGAGATAAGCTTGGAAAATGCTAGGTGCCAGTTGAAGAAAGATTTTGGTTACTTTAGATTCAGTCGCTCATACAACTAAATCTTCAGTTTTCATTTTCATGAGATGTTGAATCTTCTGAGGAAGGAAAGAAAGATAATATCCAATCAAGGATTTTTGTCCTAATGAAGATAGAAAATCATCCTGTAGATAGAATCCGTTCACTTCCCTTAATTTTCGAAATCAATCAGACTCTTGTCAACCGTGGGTCTTCTTAGTCTAACTGCAGAATCTGAATCCGTTCAGAAACAGCCTTTAAACCATGTGAAGTCTCTCTGAATCTGATTCGGTTTTTCTCTGTGAATCTGAGCTCTTAAAGATCCTACTGTCGACGTCTCACATTCACATGAATCTTCTTGAGGTCTTCCAAAGCAATGCTGTCCTCCATCTGAATCCATTTGAGGCAGTCAAACACTTCATCTAAATTACTCAGATGCAGACTCCTCCTTCTGATTCTTTTAGAGGCACAAGCATAGTTCCTCCTTCTGACCATTCAGAAGCACTACAGTGAGGACTCTTCCTGAAGAGTCTGAACGCCAGTTGTGGGATTTTCAAAGCTCTTTTCACATCGTGATTTCTGCAAGGAAGTTATACTTCCATTAACTAGACTTCTTAATATGAATTTTGTCAGAATCAAAATTTAGTGGGATAGTTTTCTCAACAATCTCCCCCTTTTTGATGATGACAAAACTCCTTCGATTTTAAGCAATGATAAAGTAAAATAAATTAGTTTAAGCACGAAAGATTCTCTGTAATGAAGCAATTATATTATAAGAATCTTTTAATAATAAAAGGTGGATAAAAACTTTCGAGAGTGCAACAAGATGACATAAGATTGTTGCAACTTAAGCGATATTTATGCTTCTAAAAAAGATATCACAGTATCATGCTGAGGTTGCACATTGTTGTTATAAGTTTAGCCACCTGCAAACAGTTCATGCCTTCTTCTCCTTTTTGTCATCAACAAAGAGAGATATAGATAAACAATAAATGCTAAATAAACGATGTTGATATGCCAAAATTAATTAAGAGACATGAACAATGTTTTAAAAAAATTAAGAGAGTTGGCTCGTCATCATCCTCTTTGGCTTCATCTTGAGGTCTGCTTCTCTTGGATCTGGCAATGGAAAAATTGTGCAGATCGTCTATTTTGGCGCACAGCAGACTACAAGTTTTCTTGACCAAATCTTCCAATATAGCCAGTTTAGCCTCGACTTTTGCCTCGAATGCCTGCATCTGTTCTCTGTTTTCCTGTCTTAATCGAACTTCATCCCTAATTTCTGTTCGCAGATTCTGAACATCTTGCTGAATTTGAAGTAAAAGATTGTTAGTTTCTGGATGAAGAAAGGCAGGTTCTGAATCATTATCTGTATTTTCTGGTTGAGTTTTAGATGGCTGAGGCTGTTCTTCAGCTGTTGGTTCGGAAGGCTGTTCTTTATCTATTGGTTCCGAAGGCTGTTCGTCAGATAGAGATGATGGCTTTGCCTTAATCCTATCTAGCTCTAAGTCTTTGAAGAGCCTTGAGAAGGCACTCTTTACAGGAACCTCTTCCTGAATAGGAATTGATATGTCCTCTACTTGTCGTGCATCGAGAATACTTAAAATTCTTGCAGCTTCTATCTGTCTTTCAAAGAGTGCTTCTTCATCTTCCTTAGGCACTTCTTCAACTGTTTCCAGAGCCTCCCTCTAAGGTTGTGCAAGAGTTACAAATGTAACTTCCGTACGAGGTTCCTCCTATACAATCTCTATCTGAACTTGTTTCTCAGCCACTAATGATTCCTCTATTGCAAGTTCCTCTTCATCAACCCTTTCTTCAAGTTGTTCTTCAGAATGTCTTTCGGAAATTTTAGGGAGGTCCTCCAACTTGTCATTAGGATCCTCCTCCTCCTTCTGAAATTCTTTTATTGACTCAGTGGACCCTGATTCCTTCTGAATGGTCAACTTCTTTATCTTCTTAGATGATGGAGAGGGTGTTTCCTCATTATCAGATTCAGAACTACTTGATAATGAGACGTTTTGGATCGTCTTGTCCTTCCCCCTTGTCGCCATAATCTTCCTTCTCTTGGCTGATCTCTCATCCTGCTCAATTTCCACTGGTACTACTCGTGACTTGTTGTACCACTTGTCATTTTTCAGCCTGAAACTCATCTTCTGAAGCATTTCAGCTCCACCAGATTTTACAGGAACCTTTTTCTCTGTAAAAGGTTTAGGCAGAAATTGATTGTGGTATCTGAAGATGTCATGAATGAGAGCTGCATACGGTAGTTGACGTTTAGTCTTTTGCACAGTTTTATACATATGCAGTATTACTACATGTGCAAGACTGAATTTGTATCCTGTCAACAGTGCCCACATCAAATTGGTTTCGAATCTTGAGATATCAGTCTTTGATGATGCTTTGGGTCGAAGAGACTCGATCACAATCTTGTGCATCATGATGTGCTTCAGAGGAAAATCATCATAGGCAATGTATGCTTTGGAATCTCTGGAGAAATTATCTTTCCCTGTCAGATAAGCAAATGCCTCCTTCGGCTGGACATTAATAGAAGTAAACTCTCTGTGTTTGACTCCCATTATGTGAGCTAATTCATCATCCATCAGATAGCAGAGTTTATCACCTATCTTGTAATACAAAGAGTTTGCATTAAATAAGGATAGCGTAGAGTAGAAGTAGGCAACCGAATCAGGATAAATAGGAGATTTCTTTTCCACGAAATAATCCAGTTTACAACTTCTTAGATGCATCTTCAGTGGGATTCTTGCAGACTCCAAATAGTCTAGATCGAAAACCCTGTGAGGCATAATACGTCTCTCTTTAAGAGTCTCAAATCTGTCCTTCTGATCTGAATTCAGAAAGTATTGATCGGTATAACCTACTCTCCTGGCCAGACGAGGTTTAAACTTCACAAAGTTATTATACAAAGGGTTTAGGGTTTTTCAAAGGAAGAGAATTCAATATTTAAGGGGCAACACATAATAACGCTATTTTTGGCAAGAGAATCAGGAATATTGCGAAAATTATTTTGAACGAATATATTATATCAATCAAGATAGAATTGAATTAGAAAACGTACCTTTTGTCTTAGATTCTATCATTCGAACAAAATTACTTACTTGAAATTTCGAATAATTTGATACCTGCTCTTGAAGTTTCATATAATCTGCTTCTGAATCTGAAACTTTGAGCTGACCTTTCAATTTGCGTCTGAAGACCTGGTTTCTAAGATAATTTGGTCTTGATAGTTTCCTGTTTCTTATAAATCTTGACAAAACGGATTAGTGATTGATAATCTATCACGAATAAAATTAAAACTTAACTTATCAAGAGGCTTGGTAAAAATGTCTGCAAGTTGATTTTTCGTGTCCACATGATGAATCTGAACTTCTTGGTTCAGAACATGATCTCGTATGAAGTAATGTTTTATCTCAATGTGCTTTGCTCTCGAGTGGAGTATTGGATTCTTGATGAGATTGATTGCGCTTGTGTTGTCACAAAGAATTTCAACATTTGAAGCTTCAATTCCATAATCCCTTAGTTGCTGCTTTAACCATAGAATCTGAGCACAACAGCTTCCGAGAGATACATATTCTGCTTCTGCTGTTGATAGAACCACGGTGTTTTGCTTCTTAGAGAACCATGAAATTAGCATATCTCCCATTAATTGACACGTTCCAGAAGTACTTTTTCTGTCAACTTTGCAACCTGCTAAGTCTGCATCTGAATATCCTTTTAGCACAAAAGTTGATTCTTTCGAGTACTATAGTCCGAGATTTGGATAAGTTCCAATGTATTTGATGATTCTCTTTAGAGCCGAGAAATGCGATTCCTTAGGACTAGATTAAAATCTTGCGCATAAACATACACTATACAAAATATCAGGTCTTGATGCCGTAAGATACAGGAGCGAGCCAATCATGTTGCGATATAGCTTCTAATCCACTTCCTTTCCATCTTCATCCTTGTCCAATTTTGATGAATGGGCCATGGGAGTTTCCATCTTTTTGCAATTTTGCAAACCAAACTTTTTTACTATTTCAAGAGCATATTTCTCTTGATGGATAAAAATCCCTTTCTCAGATTGATGAATCTGAAGTCCGAGAAAGAACCAAATATTATGTCATCAACATAAATCTGAACGATCAAGATGTCTTTACCCTGCTTCTAAAAAAACAGAGTAGTGTCTATTGTGCCTTTTGCAAATTTCTTTAGAGAAAGAAAGTTACTTGACCTTTCATACGAGGCACGAAGAGCTTGTTTTAATCCATATAGAACTTTGTTCAGTAGATGAACTAGATTTTTTCCTCTTGGTTCTTCGAACCCTGGTGGTTGTTCAACGTAAACTTCTTCCTTGATGTAGCCATTTAAGAATGCACTCTTTACGTCCATCTAAAACAACTTAAAATCGTTGTAACAAGCATACGCGAGAAGTAGCCTGATGGCTTCTAACCTGGCAACTGGTGCATATGTCTCATCATAATCTATCCCTTCTTGTTGGGAGTACCCTTTTGCAACCAGTCTTGCCTTGTTTCTGACTACTTTTCCCTTATCGTCTAGTTTGTTTCTGAAAACCCATTTTGTGCTGATGGCAAGTCTGTCTTTGGGTCTTGGCACTAATTTCCAGACGTTGTTTATCTTGAATTGTTGCAGTTCTTCTTGCATTGCATTTATCCAGTTTTCATCGAATAGAGCTTCTTTGACACTTTTTGGCTCCAATTCAGATACTAGTGCGAAGTTTCCTGATAATTCTCTTATCTTCGATCTGGTTCTTATACCTTCATCCAAGTTTCCTAAAATGAGATCCTTTGGATGACTGGACTTGTGCTTCCAGTTTGTGTTGAATCTTTCATCTTCTTGCAAAGTAGTACAGTCATTCTGCCTTTTTCCTTGATCTGAAGAAGTGGTTGCTTCGGGTTCATGAATCTAAATATCTTTTGAACTATCATCTTCTACTGGGTTGAAATGTACAGTTGGCGTTTGAACAACTTATTCCTTGTCTCTTTCCTTCTGGCTATATTCTGTGAATTTGACATTCATTGATTCTTCTACCGTTCTAGAGGATTTGTTGTAGACTCGAAAGGCTTTGCTAGTTGTTGAGTATCCTAGGAAGATTCCTTCATCTGACTTATCATCAAACTTGCCAACACGATCATTAGCGTTTTTCAATATAAAGCATTTACTGCCAAATATATGGAAATATGAAAGATTTGGTTTCATTTCCTTAAAAATTTCGTAAGGAATCTTTTCAAAGATGAGTCTTAAGGAGACTCGATTCAGAATATAACAAGCTGTTGAAACTGCTTCTGCCCAAAAAAGAGATGCAATTTTGCTTTTAATAAGAAGAGTTCTTCCCATTTCTTGTAAAGAACAATTTTTCCTTTCAACAACCTTATTCTGTTGAGGTGTGTAAGGAGTAGAAAAAATATGTTTGATTCCAGCATCATCACAAACTAGAGAATTCCTAGTTTTCAAACTCTCCACTGTGATCGGTTTTAATGCAAGAAATCATAAAACCTTTTTTATTCTGAATCTTTTTTGAAAATTTTGCAAATGCAGCAAATGTATCACTCTTGCGTGCTAAAAAGATAACCCATGTGAATCTGGAGAAATCATCAACAATAACCATACAATATTTCTTACCTCTAAGACTTAGAATCTTGTTTGGTCTAAAGAGGTCCATGTGAAGCAGCTGTAATACACGATTAGTTGAAACATGATTTATGGGCTTCAAGGTGCTTTTGACCTGTTTTCCGCGAGTGCATGCAGTGCAAAGTTCTGGCTTTTCAAATTTTGTTTGAGGTAATCCTCGTACCAGATTCTTGGATGATAATTTCGAAATATGCTTAATACTTATGTGGCCAAGCTTCCTGTGCGAGAGATCAGATTCATCTTTGACTGAGATGATGCACTTAATTTCTTCAGATGCAGCATCCAGAAAATAGATGTTTCCATGTCGATGTCCAGAAAAACTCTGTTTATTATCACTATTAATACCTATGCATTTCATATCTTAAAAACAAATTGTATATCCAAAATTACATACCGATATCAGATTGTACTTCAAACCTTTAACGAGAGATACATCGTTAATAATGAGATTTCCAATCTTAATTGTTCCTTATCCTATTACCTTACTTTTATTCTTACCTCCAAATGATATACTTCTGCCACTAATCATGGATAATTTAGTAAAGTTTTCTAGATTACCAGTCATATGACTTGAGCATCCGCTGTCCAAAAACCATTTCTTATTTCCCTTTCGAGATACCTGCAAGAGAAAATAATCTTACCTTTGTTTTGATACCCTCATTTACTGGGGTCCATGGAAGTTAGTGTATGCAAATCTATTCACAGGTTTCCATACAAACATGCATTCACTTTTGCTGTGATTTCTACCACCACAGTTTGAGCAACTTCTAGAGTAATATTTTTTCTGTTGATTCCTTGTTAGGATATTGTGAAAAACGTGATCTTGTGAATCTATGTGGATACTATGAAGGAGGTGAACTAGTATACCTTCTATAGAAATTCTGCGGATAATGAACTTTGTAAATATTTTGAGAATGATGAGTTCTACGCATGTTCTGAAAACGTTTAACAGAATTATGATATTATGTATAACGATTTTGCGAATGATATGGCTTGTAATAATTCTGTGAAGGTCTAGTATATTGCCTATATGAATGATGCATTTGATATGGTTTTGTAACTTGATTTTGAAAATGATTATGTGGATTAAATTGCTTGTAAGGTTGATGTGATGATTTAGTAAATTTTTTGGAAAAATGTTGTTGATATGCAGATTTGGTAGGTCATGTTTCAATCTGTTTTCAGAATCTGAAAAATTGTTTTCAAAACTATCATGTTTTTCAAAATCAAGACCAGATTTATTACCATAAGGAATTTGGGTGTAAATGATATTTTCTAGATTTTTAGAACTATGAGAAAACCTCTTAGTTATGTTTTCAAATTTAGTTTTTAACAAATCGTTTTCTTTTAAAGTAAGATCGTGACTTTCCTTTAAAGAGTGGAATTCCTTTTGTAGAAACTCGATCCTATCTTTTTGAGAGAGATCTTGTTGTTTCAAACATTGATTTTCCTTTTTTTTTAAATTACATCTTTTTGAGAACTTCTTCATAGTTTTTGCACAGCTCAGTTATATATTCAGAGACATTATCAAGAGACATTATCAGGTAGCTCAGAAAGTTTTGCCTCCGTATCTGACTTGAAATTTGAATTTGATTTTGCCATGAGACATATGTTTGCATAGTCCTCGTTGCTTTCCTCAAAATCACTTAGTGTTTCTTCCTTCAAAGCCTTCTTGTATTTCTCAAATTTGGCTTTATCCTTCTTCAGCAGTGGACACTTGGGTTTAATGTGTCCCACTTTCTTGCAATGAAAGCATACGATGTCATTGCTTTCCTATTTGTCATGACCAGACTGTTTGTGGTCGTTTCTTCTGAATGTCTTCTTTCCCTTGAAGAATCTACCTTACTTGATCATCTTTCTGAACTTTTTCACCATTAATGTGAGCTCTTCATCGTCTTCATCTTCATCATCTGAATCTAGATTTCATCATCAAAGTTAGATGAAAGAGCAATTGACTTCTTACCTTTTGGAATCTCTGATTTGTTGTTGTTCCTCTTTGTCTCATATGATTGCAGAGTTCCAACTAACTCGTCGATATAGTCTGGCATTCCTGAATGGTAGGCTTGATGTAGTTTCATTCTTCAGTTAATCCTCGGCGGATTTTTCTGACCTGCATTGGTTCAGCCACAGGAGCACCTTGTTGTGCCAAACCACTAGCCAGAATCTGAAACCTGTCAATCATCTCAGCAATTGTTTCGTCAGGTTTCATTTTAAAGGCCTCATAGTCAGTCAGTAGTATATTGAGTTTAGTTTCTTTGACGCGATTAGTGCCCTGATACGTGATATGTAATCTGTCTCATATCGCCTTTGCAGATTCTTCTTTTGCTACACGATTATAGATTGGTGAGGATAGAGCACAAAAAATTGAGTGGACAGCTTTAGAGTCGAGTCCTTGTCTCTTGATTTTTTCAGCATCTGTAAGAGTTATTGGGTTTCCTTCTGATCCCGTATTTGCGGAAATGATAGGAACCACTCCTCTGGTTACTACATCCCACATTTGATCATCTAGTGCTTTGATGAACCACTTCATCTTGTTGCACCAAACGTTATAATCCTTTCCGTCGAAGTACGGTGGTTTGTTGTGGAATGATGAGTCACCAGAACCCGAGAAGTTGTTGCTAGACATGATAGATCGTTAGCTCTGAAGTAGAACACTTCACAAAAGTGAGCAACCTGGCTCTGATACCAATTGATGTAGCTAGCAACGACACCTAGAGGGGGGGTGAATAGGTGCTTCTGAAAATTTTAAGTTAGAAGCGCAAGCACGCACAGAAACTGAGTACTGAGACTAAACAGATCAAGTATGCACGAAATAAAGGAGTTCAGAAGGAGAAATGTGCACACAGATTTATAGTGGTTCGGTTATAGTAAGCCTACGTCCACTCTCCCACGATGACAGCCGATTGGCTGGATTTCACTATGATGATTGCAAGGTTACAACAAACTTCTCAACTCACTCACAAGAGTATTTCAACTAGAATAAAATTCTCAACAGTTTTGCTCGTCTTTTTCTTTTTCTCACTACCTCTCAATAACGAATACCAGCACTCTCCTTTTATACCCCTTACACCTCGAACTAGCTATTGTCAAGGTGCTCCACGGGATCACTCGTCAATCTTCAATCAACCTTGATTGAGCGAGATAAGCTTGGAAAAATGCTAGGTGCCCGTTGAACAAAGAATTTGATTACTTTAGATTTAGTCGCTCATACAACTAAATCTTCAGTTTCCATTTTCATGAGATGTTGAATCTTCTGAGGAAGGAAAGAAAGATAATATCCAATCAAGGATTTTTGTCCTAATGAAAATGGACAATCATTCTGTAAATCGAATCGATTCACTTCCCATAATTTCCGAAATCAATCAGACTGTTGTCAACCATGGGTCTTCTTAGTCTAGGTGCAGAATCTGAATCCGTTCAGAAACAGCCTTTAAACCATGTGAAGTCTCTCTGAATCTGATTGGGCTTTTCTCTGTGAATCTGAGCTCTTAAAGATCCTATTGTCGACGTCTCACATTCACATAAGTCTTCTTGAGGTCTTCCAAGGCAATGCTGTCCTCCATCTGAATCCATTTGAGACAGTTAAACACTTCATCTGAATTACTCAGACGCAGACTCCTCCTTCTGATTCCTTTAGAGGCACAAGCATAGTTTCTCCTTCTGACCATTCAGAAGCACTACAGTGACAACTCTTCCTTGAGTCTGAACGCCAGTTACGGGATTTTCAAAACACTTTTCACATCGTGATTTCTGCAAGGAAAATATATTTCCATTAACTAGCCTTCTTAATACGAGTTTTGTCAGAATCAAAATTCTTAGTGGGATGGTTTTTTCAACACTTTTGACCCTTCTATTAATTTAACACTCATCACTCTTAACCCTAAAGTCACAAACCCAGAAAACATATCTCAATTCAAGCCTATTAGCCTATGCAATTTTAACTACAAAATCATCACAAAAGGTTATGGCCAACATAATTAAGTCTTGGCTTCCCGATCTCATCGCAGCTAAACAAAGCGCCTTTGTGGGAAATAGACAAATCCAGGATAACATATTTATAGTGCAATGGTAATTCATTAACTGAGGGTGCGAAAGAAGAAAAGTAAATTCCAAGCTTTGCTGAAATTTGACATGCAAAAGGCTTACGACCAAATGAAATGGGGCTTTTGTGTGCATGTATGTCTAAGATGGGGTTCAATAAGAAATGGGTGCTCTTGATTAAGCAATGCCTCTCTACAGTATTTTTCAGCATTAAAGTTAATGGGGAACCCCTCCCCCATTTTCAGCCAACCCGAGGTATTAGGCAAGGGGATCCCTTGTCCCCATACTTATTCATTACCCTATCAAATATCATATCTTTTCTGTTAAAAGAAGTTGTGGAAGATAAGAGCTTCAAGGGGATCAAATTGAATAGGTTTTGTCCTATACTTTATCACCTACTTTTTGTTGATGATGTTGTATTCTTTTTGGATGGAACAGTGTTGGAATGCCAGAATTTGGCAAATCTATTAAAACCAATATTGTTTTACCTCGGGTCAAGCCATAAGTTTGAACAAATCAGGGGTTCATTTTAGCAGTGGCTGCCCACAAGCTTTAACGTACAATATGGCCAATGAGCTGAAAGTTTCAATTATTGAGAAGACAGGGAAGTACTTAGGCATTCCATCGGATTGGGGCAAGTCAAAAAAGGATATGTTTGGTTGAATTCTAGCAAGAACAGACAGGAAACTAGCTAGATGGAAAGAAAAATTGTGGTCTAAAGCTAGCAAAGAGATACTTATTATAACAATAATTCAGGCTTTACCGCAATACGCTATGGCCATTTTCAAGATCCCTATTTTGATATGCAGAGCTATAGAAAAAAGATTGCTTCTTTTTGGTGGAAACGAAACGACTTCAACGCTGGTTTACATTGAAAAATATGGGAGGTCTTAAAAATCAAAAAAGACAGAGGAGACCTTGGCTTTAAAGATCTCATATCCTATATCAAGGCTATGCTAGGTGAGCAAGCTTGGAGACTAGTCTAATCACCATTAGCCCTTTAGAGTCAAATTTTGAAATGAATATACTTCCCAAATGGAGACTTGTGGGAGGCCAAAAAAAGCTCAAGGCCTTCTTGGGATTGGCAAAGCTTAATTGTCAGGAGAGATGTTGTTATTCAGAATGTTAAATCGATTATTGGGGATGAAAAAACATTAGAGTTCATGAAGACAGGTAGCTGTCTACTAGGTAAACCCAGCTAATCGAGATTAACCTTTACTGGTGGCCTACCTGATTAACTAGGGCATAAGGGATTAGGATATTCAGAAATTGAACTCGATGTTTGATCAAAGCTTGGTGCAGGAAATCTTAACTATCCCCTTGTGTACTTATCCAAAAAAGGATAGATTGGTGTGCTTACACGGTGATGAGCGAATACAACTCTATTCCTACTTCGACAAGGAAACAACAAACAAATCAAGCAACATCTTATCAGCCTCTCCAATCTCTCTGGGGCTCTATCTAGAAGCTAAAAACTAGCCCTAAGATTCAGTTATTCTTATGGAATGTGTGCCAAAATACTCTTCCAACAACAGAAAAACTCTATAAGAGAAAGGTTTTACCTAATCCTATTTGTCCTATTTGGAATAAAGCTCCGAAAACAACTGAACACATCTTCACGTAGTGCCACTGGACAGATCATGTGGGAAGACCCAAGAGTGAACATTGATATATTTCTATGGAATATCATGCGAATTGACAAGTGGATTTCTTAGATTTTTACCGATAACTATTGGGCGACACAAAAAGAAAAGCTTGCAAGTCTTCTTTGGCAAATCTGGAAGTCCCGAAACTCATCCATATTCCAAGGTCCACAGATTAACCCTCTGTTCACCTTAACTAACGCATTAATCTTGCACAAAGATGAGTCCTTTGGTCAGCAGAGGATACCAGCGATAGAAAAAATCGAACCTTCTCAAGTAGGAAGATGGGCACCTCTAAATCATGGCTGGCGGAAGCTAAACGTCGATACATCATGGTTTGGGGGAGAATTCTAAGCCTCAATCGCCAGCATCTTTAGGGACAGAGATGGAACTATGGTCGATGGATTCATCATGATGATTTGCGCTAAATCTGCAGCCACAGCAAAAGCCCTAGCCTTGCGCGAGGTTTAAGGCAAATTTGGGAAGCTTCGAGAAAGAGAAAGTCAAGTGTACTTGATAGATATGAAGATAGAAGCCGCTGGATTCCCCTCGTACTTGTCTCTGACTGCCTTATTGTTGTTGAAGGCATACACAAAGTGGACCGAAGTCCACGACCCATGAGAAATGTTTTCAAAGAATGCGGCGAAATGTTGGTCGATCTTAAGGAAACTCAAGTCATATTTTCGGCCCATGAAGTAAACAAGTGCACAGATTGGATTGCTAAGGCCCATAAAACGGGTCTCTTTCTCCTAATTGGCTTTCTAAGCACCCCCTGCCTCTTTGAGATTTGCTTTGTTTAGACGCTATTAGTGTTCCATGTCCTTCAGGGACCTTTGTTTAATGAAAGCATGCTTGTTCTGACAAAAAAAGGAAAATACTAGTGGATTTCACAATTCGAGCGTGCTAAAAGGAATATATTTAGGGACAACAGCATCCTTTCGAGGGACAAAATCGAGGGCCGGGGATTCTCGTCAATGGCGGGCAATGCCAAATGAGAGGGACATAGTTGCCGCCATTTTGGAATAAGAATGTTCATGCTGATCTTGGAGGGGCGTCTAAACTTGAAGATGTAGCTTAGAAAAGCATGAATAAGAACTCTATTTGTTACTTGTATCACTTACAAAAAAAAATGAATGAATTTTTTAGAATGTTTTCATCTCTGCAAAAATGTTTAGCTATAATTTGTCGTTGGTAATAGAAAATTCTTTGGCTAATAATATTTTCTAAATTATTTATTTGTCTCTAAATAAATAGTGCCTAAAACAGAGAATGAGTTTTTTTTAAGACACTCTCTCTTTTCACTATCTGAGGTGATTTTCGAACCCTAATCATGGGTTTTGAAAGGAACAGAAACTTTCAAAGCCAACGGGCTTGCCTGGTTTACTTTTGTGACGGCTTATACCGGAAAGAGCCACTTTTGTTTTTTGTTTTTTTTTTTTTTGGAAGAAAGATATCAAAGAGTCCTAAATAATTTTAAATTGTTTAATTAGGTCTTGGAATTCTTTTTGTGCGATTACGTTTGCAAATTATATAATTTTTTGCTCAACTTAGTTTTTCAAAATGAAAACGCAACGTCTGACTTCTTGCCGAGTCACGTGACCCAGTTGTTGCTCACGGGTGTCTAGCAATCCCCAACATCCTGTCGTCAGGAGTCATGCAACCCCAGGCAATCATCCCGCTAGGGTCATGTGACTCCACCGCTGCTTTGACAATAGGAATTGATCTACATCGCGAATGAACACACATGTTTTCATTTTTAAAATTTGCTTATTTTTTAATTTCCTAATTACTATCTAGCTTCATTTCTATTTTTTAATTTTGTATTCTTGATTTTGTTACAAATTTTCTCAAAAAGTCACGAATGATGCCACGTGAGCAATTCCCATCATAAGTACGATGGAAGGAACGACTCCAACAAAAAAGCATATAGTCTAGGGGACCCAATTGCACACACAAAGAGTTCAAGAACCCTATGGAACAATTTGGAAAAAGTTCAAGGACCTCTAGTTATTTTTTTTCCCTCCTTTATTTGGTCTTGTTTTCTTCTGTTCCTTCTTCCTTTTTATATTTATGAGTGTTGGGTTGTGTAAATGGGTGGGCCGCCCAAGATGGTCTAATCCAGCCCATTACCCATCCAAGAGTTAACTATCAAAGACAATTACTCTTTTCAAACGTGATAATATTCACGTCGATTCTCACGTTCAAGAGGAAGAATGACTTTTTTGTTCTAAAATGAAGAATAGTAAGCGAAAACTAACGGCAATCTCCCAAAGTCAAACGGATGAATGATCTTTCAAAAGGCTGCTAATGATACATTTAATTTGTGAAAAATTGAGGTGCATTCGTTCTGCGATGTTCTCCTCCAATTGGCAATTCAAAATGATTACGAAGCTTAGTAATTCTAAGTAATTCCGCTGCTATGTATTGGAATCGATTCCCTCCAATGAGAAATGAAGCTCCAAAATAATTATTATTATTATAAAGTGGGTCTTGAAGAGTATATTAATCATTAGATTCAAAATGCTCAATTAAAATAAGCAACGCAAGCTAGAGAACCTAGTCCCCATTAAGTAGTTCTACTCATGCCTTTCAAAATGCAATTTGTCTACTCACTTTCTCTGTCATCAATGAGAAAAATAATGATACTCTTTCTCTTTCCTTCCCAAAAGATAACATCAACAATATAGAGAAGTCTAATTTTCAATCGCAACATTTTAGCTTTGTACAGGCTTCAATGATCAATCAAGAAGACAACAACATCCCTGGTGTCGAGATAGAGAAACAAGGGCAAAGGGCAAAAGACGAGGCCGAAGTGGCAGAGACCGCGACTTGACCCCAACCAATAATACTACCTTAAATTCTTCAACCATGACAAGAAAATGCCCACACCTTCACTGCTTACGTTCTAATTCTTCAACAACATCAACATCATCTTTATCCTAAACTAATTGGAGTCGGCGGTCGATGAACCCGAAGTTAAAGGGTTCATCCCATAACGATAGCTCTTTTTTTTTTTATACGGCCGGCTCGCTACGTCTGACGTCACCCCTTCTCCTTTACCCTGTCTTAGGACAAGTTATGCGAGCATACATAGACGGAGTTGTTCTGATTCTTCAACAATCCATTATTTGCAACTATTGCATTGTTTGGAATTCGAACCAGAGAACATATACCATCACTTTTTCCCGGAAGTTGGATTGTCCGAAGATACAAGAACCAACCCCCCCCCCCCCCGAAATGACGGTGCACCCCTCGAAGTAATTATCGGAGTTGAAGAGCTCTTAGGATGTGTTTTACAAGTAATCGTAGAGCGATCTCTAAAGATACTTACGTGCATTATGAAATGTTGGGTTTAAATTATAACTATTTTACGTCTAAATTTTTTGAATTGACGAGATGGGTCAAGCGGAGGTCAAGTTCGTGCGCATTTGGGAAAGACAGGCAAGGCTAAGCTGATGATGATGCGTGGCAGCTGAATACTTCTATCAATTGATTCTTGTTTTGGCCAAAACGCTTTACCACTCAATATCAAACAACGTGCGTCGCCCATGTTTGACTCCTGTGCGAGGATGTAGAATTCAGGCGCGAAGCGCTGCTGACCATTGCCGAAAAGCTTGAAGCTTTGCCGACCATTTCTGCTGCTGCTGCTCTCTCTCTCTCTCTCTTTCTCTGAAACTACAGAAACCTTCGCTCGTTCTCAAGCTAGGAAGGTGCCCTTTTGGGTCTTCCACCGAAGGCAAGAGCTACAACAAGAATTGGGTTTTGACAGTTCTTCCTTCTCAGGTGTTCGCAGTGACGTCTACTGTCGTACCCTCTTTGCTTTTCTGCTCGAATTTCTTGTTTTAGCATCTCCGGTTCTTGCTGTTCATGAGGATCGACTATTTAGCAGCATCAGAAGTTCATTTGCGTATGTTTTTGTTCATTGGAGACTGTTCTGCTTGTTTAGATCCAACATCTTCTCTCACACAAGAACCTCCCTTGGAATCATCACTCCAGCCAGTTGTATCTAGCTTTGAAGTGATTCTCTGATATTTCCGACTGTCTAGGTTTAGATGGTTGGAACAAGAGAAGCCCAATTGCATATGGGGAAGCAAACCTCTGGGCTCGCTAGGGGCATTGCGACAGTGGTGATTGGAGTCCTTGTGGCTATTGCGTTTTCAGTCTTGATGCCTAGGAAAACAGAGAGTAGTAGCTGGACATTCCAGGACTCGGGGGTCTGCCGCTTCCCGGCAATTTACAACTTTGGAGATTCGAATTCCGACACCGGTGGTCGGTCGGCCGCGTTTTACCGGCTCCCTTTGCCCTACGGGAGCAGCTTCTTTGGGAAATCATCGGGCCGATTCTCGGATGGCCAAGTCGTTATTGATATCATAGGTGTGTTTTACTTGAGGGTGTGCGCTGACTCTGAAATATGATCTCTCTGTAGGAATATCAGATGATTTTTCCTGATTCTGTGAGGATTGCTTTTCTCTTCTGTGGTTTGATTTCGTGCTCGCTCAATGATCTAGTTTGTTATAAGCTTGCCTTCTGTTAGATGTAGCTTAAACAGTTTGCCGTGTTCTGTGCCGATCCATAGTTCTCCCGCTTAGATGGCCTTGGATTGGGATTCTTCTTAAGCGTGATGCTAACTTTGCTGTCATCTTTTTGTGCAGCCGAGAAACTTGGTTTGCCATTTGTATCCGCATATTTGGACTCTGTAGGTTCTGATTATCGCCATGGAGCGAATTTCGCCACTGGAGGCTCTACCATCCAGCCAATCGACGGCAGAGCATTTGATGCGAGATTCAGCCCTATCTCTCTCGATGTACAGCTTCTGCAGTTCCAACAGTTCAAGGCGCGGACCAACGAGCTATTCAGCAACGGTGTCAAAAGCCGTCTTCCACTGCCGGGTGACTTCTCCAAGGCTCTATACACTCTCGACATCGGTCAAAACGATCTCCATGCCGGCTTTAAATTTATGACAGAAGAACAAGTGCAGGCCTCTATTCCCAACATCACACAACGGTTTGCTTCAGTTGTTGAGGTTTGCAGCCTCTGTATTTCATCTTCCCAAAGTGAGGGTTTCTGTTACTTAGCCGAGAAAACAAAAGGCGCTGCTGTCATACTACTTCTATCACTGAAAGGATTACATGTTCCACCACAAACTACATAAGAATTTAACTCAACCTATGTCGAGATAGGTGTCGTTGACCCCACAAACTTCCCGGGTTGGATTTGATGTCAGGGATCGAGATTCTCATTCTTCATCTAGTTACATTTTCTACGGTCAATTCAGTTTCTTCATCCTATTGATGTTAACACATGAAGGGTCCTTCGGAGGCAGGACCAAGTCCTTATGTCTATCAGACATGTATCAGAAATAATGACATCGGCCTATTGGATCGATCACCTCTAGCGTTGCTCACTCGGTTTACGTAGCAATTTCTTGTGCGCTCTCTACTATGAGTCCGCTAGTTTTCGATGGTAGTGCTAGTAGCTAATGTAGTTGGCCATGCCTCCAGTCTGGTTTAGTCCTTTTGCATCGTCTGTTGCTGAACTAAAATGTTGTGTTGTGAGCATAAGACCCTAACCTCTTACTTCAAATTACGAGATGCTAAACTCCTGTAATGTCTCGTGATCTGGAAGCATGCGCGTTTTATCTAGATCTCACCGTGCTTCTCTGTTGCTGTAGAAGCTATACCGAGAAGGGGCAAGAGCTTTCTGGATACACAACACAGGTCCCATCGGCTGCATACCCATGACCGCTAGGCACATTTCCGCCGTGCAGCCTGACAAGGTGGACGGAATGGGCTGCGTGAAGTCGCACAACGAAATAGCTCAAGAATTTAACAGGCAGCTCAAGGAAAGAGTCTCTGATCTGAGGGCCAAACTCACCGGTGCGGTTCTCACTTATGTGGACATGTATTCTGCGAAATTCATGCTGATAAGCGAAGCAAAGCAGCATGGTGAGTCCATATCGTCGTCTAATTTTTCTTCCATCTCAAGTAATATCATGTTGCAGCAAGTGCTTTCTTGCAGCCTCGGTTCGGTTCAGACGTGTTTGGATAACTCTTCTGACAGGCTCAATTTGGCGCGCACAGGTTTCGTCGATCCCCTCAGCTATTGCTGCGGCCGCGACGGAGATTACTTGGTACCGTGCGGGATGAAAATAGCAGTGGATGGAGTTGAAGTTTCTGGGGATTCCTGCAGCGATCCTTCCAGACACGTGAGCTGGGACGGTATTCACTACTCTCACGCTGCAAACCTTTGGATTGCGAACAAAATCCTGGATGGCTCCTTCTCCGATCCCCCCGTGGCCATAACAGAAGCATGTCGTGAGGCCCTCCAGCAACGTGTATGAACAGTGACAAAAGGGTTCATTCACATCCTTCAAAGAGCGAATCCGAACTCCATTTTTGTCTAGGAAGAGGCCGAATTCCGAGCTCTCTCCACGTCGTCAAGGCCCTCTAGCAACGTGTATGTACAGTTACAACAAGTGGTTCATTCACATCCTTGAAGGAGCGAATCTGAACTCCATTTTTGTCTAGGAAGAGGCCAAATTCCGAGCTCTCTCTACGTCATCGATGTACATGGCTTCCTCGGTCGAAATAGCCGGACGAAAGGGATGCCATCGCTTGCCACTTTCGATGTGTGTCTGATGGAATGTACATTTTAGATCAGAGTATCATTCAGGAGCTGCGTCTGTAGGAGCTAAAAAGAAAAAAGAAAGAGTTGAACGTAAAAGAAAACAAAAGCAACGGGTTTGTCAAATTATGAGCACGCAGCCACTCCACTGGGGATCGAACCCAGAATCTCTGGTTCCGTAGACCAGCGCCTTATCCATTGGGCCATGGAGTCTTTTTCTAGCCCAAATAACTAGTTTAGTTTATCAACACTGAGAGAATAAAAGAACAGCAGCACCCAGCTCGCACATTAGGCCCGACTTTCGGACCCGGGCCCAGTCCGAGCCAGCCCAAAGATCACCTCTATTTATTGGGCTGGCTCTCCGTGTGTGGGCCACCTTGCTTCAGGCCTTTGACTTTGTTGGGCCTCGTTGGCACATGCAATGCATAATCAATAATTTTCGAGAGACATGGTGATTGGCGAATTGGGCTCACTTAGGAAAATCGGGCCCAAGTAGAATATGAGCCCGGTCGGTTTTTATCCTTGTCAACTTTTTAAGTATATTGATGCACATTTGATACTTGCATTCTTTGTGTAATATGAATATCTCAATTTTTCTCAATGCACTAACCCAAAAACCAAAATTTCAGTTAGATCTCTACTCCCACACTAGAGATTCATGTTGGAATTATTATTATGTTGATAGTTCATTAATCAATCAATTGTCTCTCTGAATACGACCGGCTTCGGTGAAAATATCTGACTGATATTGACTCTGCTTTCGATTTGTATCCAACTTGTGTTCATATGGCAATTGCTTGTTGATCTGATCTTGTATTTTCTATCCGGTGCTTTGTACTAAGTGAGCTCGAGTTTGTGTAGAAAATCGCTCAAGGGTGATAGAGATCCTAGAGGGTAGTTTGGGAATGCTTTCCTTAAAAAATTTGCATTGAGACAAGGAACCTAAATCAAAGAATTTTAAGCAAACAATATATATAAAATACTCACTAAAAAGAAACTTTCAAAATGAGGGAAAAATGGAAAATAAAAATATGGAATTGAAAACCTACCTTGGGGGGACACTCTTCTGCCTTGTCGGGGTTCGCATGGCCTCCACTCTCGATGGTTTTCATAAGTTGCTGCGAGTCCATCATTCTTTAATCAAATGAGCATAGCCAAAAAGAAAATCCACATAAGATTTTTCATAAAGCTCCGTTCACAACACCATTGAAACTCGTGAGCTCATTGAAGATAAAGGGGCATTTCATCCAAAAATTCGTGGGTTATGTCCAGATAGACTTTATTTTTTTTCACTTTTATGTTTTACTTGGTTTAAATTTTTTAGCGAATACACTTTGAAATTTTTTAGAAACTTTCAAGATGCACAAATATTAACTCTTACCTTATATATTATATTTATATATATTCTTTTTCGTAATTTGAATAAAATTCTAAATTTTGGCGGGAAAAAAAGAAGAAGCATTTTGTAATTAAGCTTTACTTTATTTTATTTTATTTTTTTTGGGTCGGGAATTAAGCTTTAGTTCAAAGCACGTGGAAATTATCTTGTTCTCCCATATGAATGTCCTCCGAACTTTACGAGGATACAGAAAAAAGGCGACGTGGCCGTGCTTTGTCTTGTCTCGAGTCTTTCATTTATGGATATGGCTCAGATTGCACCTGCAAAGCCGTACTCATCATCGTCCTCTTCCTTCCCCCCCTCTCTCTCTCTCTCTCTCTCTCTCTCTCTCTCTGCACCGTAAGCTCAACAACCGCCACTACAATGCTCATCTCCTCCCCACTCTCTCCCCAAATCCTCCTCTCCTGCACCACCGCCGCAGCCGCCACCTCCACCTCCACCGGCAACCTCCTCCTCCTCTGCTTCCTCACCTCCCCGTCTCACAAACCCCACGCCACCTGCAAATGCAACTCTCTCCCCCCGAGCTCTCCCTCCCCCAAGTCCCTCTCCCTCCCTCTCGCCGGCTCCGCCTCCGACTCCCTCCGTCACGTGGCCCACGGCGCCCCCCCGCCCGGCGACGCGGATTGGCCGCTCTTGCCTTCCGCCTCTGCCGTCGCGTCCGCCATCCGCCGGGCCTCGAGCTCGCCCGTGGAGTTCGCGCAGAGGGTCGAGCGGGACCAGAGAGGCGGCCTGGTGCTTCCCAGCCCCGATTTCCAGCGGCTCTGCCTCGAGCAGCTTGACCTCTTCCGCCGAATCGTCCATCCCGATGCTCTTCTTTCCGTCGGTTCCTCGGAGCTTTACCCTCTTTTGTGCTTTCGTTTTGCTTATCGAGATCGTTGAAACGATGATTTTTTTTTTCCATGTTCGTGAGAATTTTTCGATTGGAATTGCAACAGGTTTATGTGAGGCCGGCTGGTAGTTATGTGATGGACCGCCTAGAGCTGCGTCGCGTCACTTCTTATCCGGTTTCCGAGGTGAATGCGTCTGACATTGTTATTTTGGTCGGCAATTTCAACGTTCCGACTGGATTGCGCGCCGCGGAAGCTGCACTTTCTAACCAACAAGTAAAGGATCACTTTTGCTCAGTTTTTGATTGCCATTAGCTTCACTGTCTTTGGGAGATGGAAGTTAGTTAGTGGAATACCTTGTAGGTTGAAGATATACCGGAGCGTGGGGCCGTGGTATTTCCGATGGTGAAGCACCCTTTTGTGGTTGGGTTCTTGGTTGCTGAGTTTCCCATGGCGGAAGAGCACAGCATGTTGTATTCGCCATCTCCAGAGGAAGTGTATGAATTGCCGCCTTCCGGACTTGACTTAAAAATGAGGGATATTCCTAGTGGAAAGGATCTCGGAATGTGCCGGTTGAGTCCTGAGCAGAGATCAATCGCAGTCAACATCTCCCGTTCTATTGCAATGGCCTACGTCCTGGATCAGGTACAGGTGTTCTGCTATTAATCTGAGATGCTGTTTTGATTCGCCGTTTCTTGTGTAACTGTATACATATTGGATTCTGTGCGTCTCCTTTGCATGCACACTGCGTAAAGAAAGTGCGTGCCAAATCTGGACTCCGGGGCGGTGGATTACTTGTCTAGTCTGTTGCTTGACGACTTTAATCTTCTTGGCAAATTTGATTGTATACTGTTTTTATTTTGTAGGCATTGTTGGATGATATGATTCAGTCACTTATTGGGTAGAACAGTTTCAACTTCTGTATGGCATAGTCTATCGTTGCTACATATGAATGTGTGGTCTGTGACTGGAGTCAATTTGATCTTTGATTTCCTCCACGAGTTTCTAGAGGGGATTTACAGCATTTTCTGCTACCTAGATTAAATCATTGCACTTTTTCCCTGCAAGGTGCTTCATTTTCCACTGGAATCTTGCAATCAGCACATTAGTCAGGCTATGTTGCACGCTTAATTAGGGTTTCAGATTAAGATATATCTACCCCGAGCATGCTAAAAGCTCAACCTGTCAGTAATCTGGTATTTATTGTGAGCTGTACTATTCACGCCCTCTTACTTTTGTAGATTTAGTTATTTTCACCCTCTGTTAGCCCTTCATATACCTGAACAGCTTATTGGTTTTCCTGTACATTTAGCATGTGATCGGCTTGCCTCACCATAGGACTTTCACTTTACTTCCTGCATATTTGCATTGGATGTCTTCTTGGTGTGTACTGTTCAACTGAGATTGCTCCTGCTTGTTTTTGCCCCAACAGAAAGCAATGTTGCTCCAGCAATCTTCCTGGCAAAATAATGTTCGGATGAGCAACTTAGTCGAGCAGGTAAGATGCATCCTTCGCCATCAGCATGTGTTCCTTGAAGTGATTGTTGAGAAGTCTAATCTATGTAATTTGTTGGCAGATTCGCGGTCCTCTATCGAGCATTCGAACTTTGACCAAAATGTTGTCTCTGCACATGAAACGAAGTGAGGTTTGTGAATTTCACTGCTTTCTTTCCCCCTTTTTCTGGCCTGAGACTCCACTTCTGAAAGACATATGGTCACAGATTGCCTATGACATTGTTGAAGACATCTTGGTGCAAGGTGATCAAATGCGAGATACTCTTCAACAACTTCAGGATGCAGTATACCTTACAAAGGTGCATGCTGTCATTTCTTTTCACAGTTGTCCTTTTCCAGAGATAAGAGTTGTCATTTTGGTTTTTCATCTTTCTATATAAACCACAGACCACTGCTGTTTAGTAATTGGTCTCAGTAATCACATAGAGTTGCTCACACATGCTTGCTCATGATGTTTTTGCAATGCAAAATTCTCTTGGAGAACAACATGCTGTAAAGGTGGATGGAGTTGTTTAATTTGGCATTTGAAAACCTTTGTCTAAGTTTAAGGATTTTTCTGTTGTTCTCTGACCGTGCGTAGACACTTCTTGGTGAAGCATGATACGCCCCAAATTCAGGCAACGAACATCTTTTGGGCATTTGATTCATAAAGAAGCTATAGGGGAGTACTGATCTAATATCATCGACAAAAATCATATTTATTCTCTCTCTTGTTTTCATTTCCGCCTGTATATGATCCTGATCTGGAATGATACCTAGGTTTATATGCTTCTTCCATTTATACACTTATCAACGTCTACATATATATCTGTGCCATTTGTATCTATATGCGTTAAGATCCCGATTCACGGTATATTTCATAGTTTGTCAACCTGCAGCAACCCTCAGTCATCAATGCTTTCCCTTTTGCCAGATCCAAGTCATTTAACTCTTTGTCTATCTACTTTGTATGCAGAACAGATGTGACCTTGCTGTTAACGTAGCTGAGTTGTAGTTACAGTTTTAAGAATAGACTAGACTTAGCTCTTCAGTGTCTCTTTGTAGTGTGAAGGGAGGCTCATCGTAAGGAATCCATGTTAGCTGGCTATAGATCTGACTCTTGATTGTTCAATATATTGCAGGCTAACATAATGCGGTATAATGAAGAAACATTAAAGAAAATGCATAATTCAACCTATGCCCGTCCTGGTTCTGGAAGATCTCAATTGACAGATAATATTCAATGCGAATTCTCGAAAGCAGATCGCTTTTCTCGGAATTCTGCTGTGAAAGATCTAGAGTTGCCCATGCCACCTCTGGCTCTTGCACCTCTTGAACAACATGGAATCAGGTGGTTATATTCCTCAAGTTCAATCGTATGCTTTTGTTATTCTGAGAGCACTCTTTTTTCACTTTTCATTTGTGAATACTGTAGCTTTTGATCATCACTTGAATCACTTCTGCTAGGAATGCTGTAGCGAGCTAGCTTTAGACCTCCATTTGACCTCTGGTTATTGGGAAGTAACTTCATTTACAGCTCTTACCTTCTTAGGCAATGACTTGAGCTGACAAACACATTCTCGGATACAGATTTTACTATTCTTTAGAGCATCAATCCCTATTTGTGCACCAAGATACAAAATATACCTTTTTAATCAACAATAGTTACAGCAGTGATTTCATATAATAGCTTGTGCCTTCCATAGTTCGATTTATGTGCATTGATACTTTTAGATATCTTGCACTGATAAGCACATTCTCTATTTTAGAGCGAACAGTCAAGAGAGCATATATAGTGTGTCAACCTTTTAACTGGATACCACCAGGCCTTACAAGTTGCAAGTGTGGTTATTGATTCTCCTAAGAGTATGCCATGGAGAACTGGAATTGGACTAGTGCACAAGATGGAAAAAATTCTTGTTGCTTTTTAGCATGTAAAGGAAACTAGACCATGGCCATCGTGATCTCTTAAAGTTCTTCATTAAATGTCGAGGTGTTCTAGGAAGGGAGCTCATAATTTCATTACTTCTGTATAGTTTGAGTTTCAGGGGAGATGATCGAAATGGATAAATCTCTCTGTGATACTTTCTCATGTAACTATCTCAATTTTCTCGTGTTATGTTAATCCACCTGGTTTATCCCCTAATGCCCTTTCTTCTCGTCAGGAAGACCATGCAATGTTTCTGATGTGCTCTCGGACCTTGTTGGTGCCATAACGCCTCTTGCTCGTGAGCAGCAGCGAGTGGTAGAATTAAGTGAACTTTCACAATCCTTGCAAGTTGCCATAGAAGAACCTGCTTTCCGCCAGGCTCTGAGCAACTTGATTGAGGGTGCATTGTTGCGTACGCATGTGGGGGGAAAGGTTGAAATAGTGTTGACAGGAGCACCAGCAGGTGGTGCTCTCCTGTTAATTGATGATGATGGACCTGATATGCATTACATGGTATGTATGAAAAGTTTTCACCATTTATCTCAATTCATCTAGCTTATCGAGTTTTGACTTTAATTTGCATGGAGGTATGTGATATGGTTGGAGTGTGATTACTTTTCCTCGCTTCCAATCCTTTCTTTGTAACTTTTACTAGAAAAAGTAGTGCAAATGGAATGATTCTTTAATGATTTCATTGATGATAATTCAATCTTCTATATGAAGGTCTTGTATAAAACTCGTCCCTCCACAAAATTGCGGTGCCGTAGCCCTACTTTTCACCTTTTCATGTATTCCCTTGTCGCTTGAATTGTGGTTCTTTTCTCTCTCTCCTGTCAATTTGCATTCGAGAGAAGGTACCGAAGTATTTTATTTATTTGTCTAAGGGGTTTGTCTAGGCCTTAATACTGATTGTTTCTTTTGTCTCTTAGCTTTAGTTCTTGGATTGAATATTAATTAGTTTTCATTTGGAGTATCTGAAATTGAAGAACGACAAAGTGGTTGTTATTGTTAATAAGACAAAGATGGTTGCAGAGATAGGCAAAGTGGCCGTGTATTAGTGAATCATGGAAAGCCTTTGTTAAGCATGGATTTAGGGAGTCTGGACAATTTTGCACAGTATGATCTGGCATGCAATCTGCAGAGATGAGAGTAAATACATCTAATGACTATTCAAGTGAAATCAAGGGATCGTTCAATTTCTTTTCCTGGGTTTATACCATAAAATTCAGGCCATTAATGATGAATAAATCGTTGTTGCTTACTCAATTTTTTTTCCCTGTTGTACCATAAAATTTTGGCCCTCTAATGTATATATATATTTTTTCCTTTTTGTGTTTGCCTACAGACACAGACGCACTCACTGACACCATTTGGACCAGATCTTCTCTCCAAAGATATGGTTGAAGACAACATGACATGGAACTTTGTAGCGGGGCTCACAGTTGCTCGTGAGATACTTGAGAGCTACGGTTGTGTGGTCCGTGTGATATCACCACGGACCCCAAATGCTGCCCTTGGCGCTGGTGGAACTCGCATTGAGCTATGGCTTCCCTCTTTAGCATCTGTATCCCATCCAGATACCCCTGGAGAGGAAGTTTAGCAAGAATGAATGGTCTCTGTGGTGGAAATCTCTTTCCTCCTCAATATTAGGAACTGATATGGTGGGTTTTGCCTTTCAACTCCTTCCGCGCTTCTGAAATATGCGGGAGGTCCTGTACAGAGAGTTTAGTCTTGTTCTGATATAGGCAGTGACAAACTTGTAAAATAAACGTGCTATATAGGAGATTCACAGCTACCTTTCGTTCAGAAACTGGCGATCATAGAGCATATACGGTAGATAGCGACGTGAAAATCAAAGAAGGTAATACATTATACAAGTTTATGTCTTTACCAGTTCTGGGAGACTAGATTATCAAAATTGCTCTGCCCCCATTGTTAAGTAGTGATGTGGTCCAACTGGTTGTTGGTTGTCTAGCTCAATTAACTTTTCTATAACTTGTCTCAATCGGCCATTTAAAAAAAAAAAGCTTCTCTCCTTTTTTCGTATTAATTTGTAACGAAATCTCAATTCGAATGTCAAGCCCCCAATAGAATCTGAAGCACTTCTCGCGTGAGTACATTCAAGCAATCAACGTAGCTAACATGGTTAGCATTTGTTTTTCCCTCACCAATGACATACCGGCACACTGATTTTTTTGGCTCAATCCAAATTTGGCGAAGACAATAGAAACTTAATCTATCGCAAAAGCCTTTATAGGACGGAAAAAGCCGGCATTGATTGTTTTTGCCATGACCGAAGGTCTCGGAGTTTCGCGCACATGATGTCGTGCTCTAAGACATCTCTCGGGTTAGAAGTTCGGACCGGGATTCTAAGCGGGATCGATTCGAGATCGATTCAATCTCACGGGGATAAAAAAAAACGAGACATCTCCAAAGCTAAGGGGTGCAAAAATGGAACTAGCCCTATGTCAATTCTCGGTCAAAAGTCCATGCCAAACTTGCAAAACTCAAGATGGACTCGAGAGCGTCAATCAGGGAGCGCGCAAGGAGTTGGTGGAGCCAGCATCCCTCGACGTACTGAAAACGGAACTAGCCCAACGTCAAAGTCTCAGTCAACGCTTTGGCTTCCGTCTTTGTTTCGGTTCTACGTTCAACATCTTCTGAGTTTGGCACTTTTCCGCCTAAGTTTTCTATGAATAAATCAAAGATTAGAAAGGCAGAAGGCTGTTGCTCTTACATTCTGCTGGCACAGCCCATGATGAGTTAGGGACCAGAGTAGCCTTGATTTCGCCTCCCGGGAAGATGCCGTGCCGGTAGGGTTTAGGACAATGAACATGGCACGACTTTCTCGTACCATGTCCACAGGATCTGATGACCAGTTTTTCTTCTCCCTCCATTGTGCGAGGAAGTTCCATATTGAGGCTCACAAGTATTCTCGTGCATCACTTCATACGTGAGTCGGGATTCGAGTTGGTACCCTAACTAGGCGCTAACCAGCGTCATGGCAAGTCGTTTGATAATGTTTATCATTAAAAAAAAAGAATTAAATTACACAAATGGTCTATGAATTTTGACTTAATATGTATTGCAATCTTTGAACTTTTAATTTAATCAATATGATCCATGAATTTTAACACAATATGCATTGTGGTCGCTAAATTTTTAATTTGACAATATGGCTCATAATCTTTTGGAACATGTTCAACTTAGTTCTTAATATTCAACATAATCCTTTCTTCAAAAGTTCAGGAATTGTATTGATCAAAGTAAAAGTTTAGAGACCGGATTGCATGTTGGGTTAAAGTTCATGAACCATATCGATCGAATTAAAAGTTCAAGAATTACATTACCCATTGAGACAAAGTTTAGAGATTATTCATGTCATTATCCCGTAAAAAAAAAAAAGGGATGATGTGCGATACACGTAAGCATAGCGGCCACTTGATGTCAACTTGACGTCAACGTGTTATTGGATTATAAGAACTATGATATAACCCTGATGTTAAGGAGTTGAAGCAACTTTACAAATAAATGACCTACTAAGACATCATGGCGGACATCTTATATGGTTTAACAATGTATTCGAAGTTAAGATAAAGATTTTTTTAAAAAAATTTAATCCAGGAATGGGCATAGAGGCCGGCTACTTGGACGCTCATGGAATATCACAGAAAGTATAATGAACCGGTTAAGTCTAGATCTTTGGTTTTTGCATGCAGGTGACCTTGATCCAGAACAGTTTGCACGCAATTGGTACAAACATGTGATCTCCGCTTTCTAAGCTTGAAATCCCTAGACACTAAAGTATCGATAAAGTCACTTACCAAAAAACGTGACACTCTTCGAACAGTGATCTCAATCGGTCACCGCCCCCGTTCAGGCATTCTAGCCTAGTGACTTCGAAACGCAAAAACCTTACCGACGGGCAATTTCCGTGGGAGGAGCAAAGTTTGGTGCCAACCCAATGCGGACAAAGACCAAGACTAAGTAACAGCGGTCAAGGTTTGGCAGCTGAGCACAAGAATCATCTCTGCTTCCGTGAATCCCGTTGGATTTTCCTAAGTGATTCGTCTCGTCAGGGCCGCGGAAAATGAATTATTTGAATAATTTTCAAAAACCGATCGCATACATCGCTTACAAAAATAAAAAAGAACAAAATACATGTTCCTCACCAAACCAAAAAGGCCAAACAAAAATTGTCTAAACCTAATTTTTATGCCCACCAATTTACTCTTAAACTTTTTAATTTTACCAATACAGTCATAAACCTTCCGATTTTTCATTGTAATCCATTTGACCAATTTAGGACGAAAATTGCAGATGTAGCAGCCTATGGCACGATCGGCGCTAGCATGGATGATTTTTGAAATTTCTTATTTTTTTTTTCCTATACTGCTATTCATCTTCTTCCTTCGCCGATTTTCAATGCTTGGCGATGTTAGATGTAGGTTGCTAACCACAAGTGAGTATCGCCCTCGCCAGATCTTGTCGACTGCTGCCGTCGCCGAGGCCTCGGCAACCCGCGGAGGAAAAAGATGCACAGTAGAATAGGAACCAAAAAAAGGGCCAAAAAAATGAAAAATAAAAATAAGACCCAAGGTCATTCACGTCTGCGCTGGTCATACTGCGGAAGATGGTCGAGGCTAATCAGATAACTACTCCGGCAACTCCTGCCTATATTGGCCGAATGGATTATATTTGAAGAAGATCAAAAAGTTTAGCATTATATCTATCGCATTGCAAAATTAAGGATCGAAATGGCGATCGTAGAATAAATTTATGACGCTTTAGATAGCGAGCACCTTTTTCCAAGAGGCTTAACTAAACGTACCGGTTTAATTTCGGCGAAACGAGAAGGAAAGAAAGCCGAAATTAAAACCATGCATCATTTAGCTGATTAATGAATGAAGTCTCTTTCATTGAACGCCATGCATCGCCGTTCAATGATGCCTAACCTTGTCAACGCATTTATCGCCATTCAATTGCCATGCATCGCCCATTTCGTTACATTTTCGTTCCCCCCATCTCGAAGCTCGCAAGAGAAACGAAGCGCGAATCAGAGATTCTTCCCTCGCGTTTCAGCGATCGAAGTGAACCTTCTTCCTCCTCCGTCGAGAGATCTCGAAGGCGGTCTCGTGGTCCAGCTCCTTGAAAGCTGAGGGCCGCAATATCGCCTGCTAACGCCGTTTTCGGTCCAGTTGATGCGGCTGCTGTTCCCGTTTCGCTCCCGAGGAACGTTGACGAGAAGAGGTCGGGATCGCGATCCCTGAGCCGGAGGTTTTTCCGTATTTACGACACGGAAAACGACGAGCCCTGGTGATTTTTTTTTTTTTCCATTTTCGGACGGTATGTTCTGTTGTATGAGCTGTGCAAGTTGAACGTCGGAGCTAAAAACCAGCTCCGATGTTGTTGGTTTAGCTCTTTTGTTTTGCGGGTTTGAAGTTCGTCTGCTCGAGGCATGCGGGTCGATTCTAGTGCTTGCTTAGTGATTGTCGTCGTGAAAATCGCGTGGTTAATACTTTGAGATTGCTGGGTTTTGCTGCTTAGAGCTAACTTCGTGCTTGGATTTGATGCGAGTGGACGTTTTGAGTTCATTCTCTTCAGTTGGACGCAAGGTGAACTTGCTTCAATAAGCGGGGAACGGTTAGGATTCAATTTAGGGGCTATGGCGATTATTATATTGGCTGCAGAAGTTCTGTCATAAAGTGGCACACGGTTGCTTTCAGTTGGAGTTATTTGAATACTGAATCGGAAACTGGAAGGGGCTGGAGAGGGGGTTCTCTGTCAAAGGTCAAAAACAGGATCACAAGCACATGTTTGCTTGTTCATGAAAAAGCTAACTTTTTTAGCAGATTATGAGGAAGGAGCACATGATTGCTTGCTTCTTCAATCACTCATGCAGATCTCAAAAACAGTTTTCTCTTCGCTTCCAGCCCTTAGTGATGAGTGTTAATGGGAAATCTGAAATCTTGAGCTTTAAATTTTCCCTCCTGCAATGTGGCATAAATCTTTGGCATGAGTTAGGAATGAAGCATTAGAGAGAGAGGGAGACCATTTCTTTCGAACGACGCCTTAAATCACATCGGAGAATTGACATTGGTGTCAACTGGTCGAGGGGTCTTTAGGCGACCTCTCATCTGCTTGTATGAGTCTTCCACTGCTTCACTTTTTGCAAATGCCCTTAATCTTTTGCTGAGTTTATATGGCCTGTGGAGGTTTAGGTTGTAATATGGTCATATGATGTCCCTGCTACAGAATTTTTTGTCAGTCTGCAGTTTTTCGGGTGACATGCTGCATGAGTGCTTGTGCTTTTTCATGTTTCAAATCATAAGTTCTGCTGAAATTGTCCTCTTCTGCACTTTGTCAAAGTATGTGAACTCTTCAATCTAACCGGCTTGTTGTAAACATTCTGTCATATCAGGTCCCCTGTACACATTTTACAAGCAACTTTATGTTCTGTTGGATACCTGGAACTGTGGTACTCCCAATCTGCTAACAAGAGCAGAAGAGTTCTTCCAAACGTTATTGAATACTTTCTGGGAAGACTGCAAATAGCATGGGAAACTTTTCGCACAGGTTCCAAACTTTTTTTATGCTCTCTCTGCTCTTACTTTTGCAGTAGTAATAGTCGCTTAAGTCAAAGGTTTTGCCTTCTTTGGCTGCAGTGCAGGTGGTACAAAACATGGCGGAACGACGAGGGGTATAATATCAACTTTGGTCGGAATCTTTTTTGGTTTCTTCTTAGGGCTATCATTTCCAATTTTGTCATTAACTAAGGTATGTGATTGATCACTGCTTTTAGTAGTTTCGATTAACTATGACTTTTTTTTTTATATAAAAAGAATTCAATGTCCAAATTGGCAGTTTAACCTTTCATCCAGTCTTCTTCCCATCCCTGATCTCTCAAAATATGATAACCAACAAATGAGACCCCCAACTCCAATTGCTTCTGAGAATGGCTGCAACAGCAGCACAACCGAAGCTCCAAAAGTGAACAATGGTTCTAAGGTGAGTTTCCCATCTCTAACTTCAGTTATCACTGCTCTATCCTTGTTATGTTTAGATTGTTGAATTTGTATCTGATTTATCGAGCTCTAGTTATGTAGATTGACAGAATGTTTAGGAGGGGAAAAATCCATTCAAGCAACTTCTAATTCAATCTTAAAAGCAGTTCTACTCTTTGTAGGGAGAGGTTGAGCACTTCATCTTATGATTGTTGTTTTAGATGGATTCTGCAGAGTGGAAGCTCATGCCATGCCATTGCCAATTACCAAATCGACTTGTGTAACTAATCCTTGTTTTGATTACCTTGCCGTAATTTACATATTACCGTCGGCTACAGTGAATCTGTCCTATTTTGATGGGTTTTGCATGGCTCAAAGAAATATCAGAATTCCTTTGCATTATGCTAGTGGTAGTGGCACTGATTAGTCCATTTCCTTCTTCTAGCAGTAGCTCTTTTCTTTATTAAGTTTTGCTCCTGATCTATTGTAGATTTTGGTCCAAACAAATCCGAGAGGTGCAGAAAGATTGCCACCAGGAATAATAGCTGCTGAATCAGATTTTTATTTGCGTAGATTGTGGGGAGACCCCAATGAGGTATGAATTCCACCAATGCAAGGTAGCTAGCACCCCAAAATTTGCAGAACAAGCAACTGGATATTCTTTAATATTTTCTTTTGTAGAAAAAACTGTAATCTTAGAGAAGAGACACAAATGCTTTTACATTTTCATCGATGAAACAGCACGGATGTTACGACGGTGGGAACATCTTGCGAAGTTACTGATTACAATTTCGCGACATTTTCCATAGTACTTCCAAGCCACCAAGATGTCTGGCTGCTGTGTCAAAGATGAGTAACACTATGTTAAATTTGGCCTTTTGGTGAAATTGCTCTGTGCAGGACTTGACTTTCAGACAGAGGTATCTGGTAACCTTCACTGTTGGTTATAACCAGAGAAAGAACATAGACACAGTAGTGAAAAAGGTGAAAACTCTCTTGTATATGTGCATCTGCATTTTCCCAATGCATGTAGTTATGGGTTCATAAGCTTGATGTCTTTTACACTCCCATCAGTTTTCAGAGAACTTCACCATTCTTCTGTTTCATTACGATGGGCGAACAACAGAATGGGATGAGTTCGAGTGGTCCAAGCGAGCCATACACGTGAGCGTTCCAAAGCAAACAAAATGGTAGGAAGCGCTGTCCACTTCATTGTCGAGGTTGAATTCGATGATCTTCTGCAGATCCTCCTATATCTTAAAACTGCCGGAATATTTTGGCCTAGGTGGTATGCCAAGAGGTTTCTACATCCCGACATCGTGGCTCCTTACGAGTACATATTCATATGGGACGAGGACCTAGGAGTGGAGCATTTTGATGCAGAGGAGTGAGTACAGGAGCATAGCTTCTTTGTGTATGACAATGCTGAATCAATTGGTCTCACCGTGTGCTAAGCTCGGTAAATTCCAGGTATTTAAAATTGGTGAGGAAGTATGGCTTGGAGATATCACAGCCTGGTCTGGAACCTGACAGGAAGTTGAACTGGTTGATGACTAAAAGAATAAATGGCAGTGAAGTTCACAAGTAAGTCTGTTTGAGGCCTCCACAAATAATCAATCTATAATTCCAGGGCAGTTGACTAATGTTGCATTACAATCAGGGAAGTAGAAGAACCACCAGGCAGATGTCGCGACCCGCATCTACCTCCATGTGCAGCGTATGTATGACTTAGATCATCACCTTCATTTTTTCGCTTGCTACGGTTTACATCTGTTCCGCATCGTTCTTGCGCCCTGATGAAAAATTTTCGGACTTTCGTGTTTTGCTTGCTTAGGTTCGTCGAGATCATGGCTCCAGTTTTCTCAAGAGAGGCATGGCGCTGCGTATGGTATTTGCTTCAGGTACGACACCCGACCCACACCGCACCCAAAAAAAAAAAAAAAACAAAGAAAGAAAAGAGCAGCAAGAGAAGCACCTTCTTTACTGAAATGTGTATTTTCTTCATCTGGGAATCTACAGAATGACTTGGTCCATGGATGGGGTTTTGACCTTGCCCTGAGGAAATGTGTAGAGGTGAGGCTGTGGCCATACTACTTGCAAATCTGGACATAACCCGTTATACATACATGACGCATACACAACAATCTCTATTTTGAACAGCCTGCCCATGAAAAAATCGGCGTGGTCGATGCTCAGTGGGTCGTGCATCAGTCGTTTCCTTCGTTGGGCAACCAGGTAACCGGAAAAAGACAGGCTGTCAATGCATTGCCTCCTTCACTAGCGATCTTCTTAAGAATGCCGACGTTTCCATTGTTCTTGTTGAGCTGATACCGTTTTGCTTTGCGGGGATCGTTTCTCAGGGCGAATCACGGAACGGAGCAGCTCCATGGCAAGGGGTAAATCAGTTCTAAATCCTCCTGAACTTACAGTTTGAGACTTGTCGTGTTTGAAGCTGTTAGTTAAGATGTGCCGTCTGATGTGGCGGATCGATGATTTTGTTACACAGCAACAGTGATTCGGACCATTCAAATTCACCTTCCCTGTGCTTCAATGGCTTGCATTGCAGGTCAGGGACAGATGCGGGAAAGAGTGGGCGATGTTCAACAGCCGATTGTCAAACGCCGAAGCCGCTCAACGACGGGCCAACGGGGCTTGATCCTTCCATAGTAAAGCCACAGCAGCGCATATGCAGCAACAGATTGTTCTGCGGATATCATAGTTACGCACACCCCCGAGAAGCTGAAATTTTCTTCGGAGACTTGGTAAATTGTAATTGCTCCTGTACCATAGCGCTACGAGAATACAGTCTCACATCGTCAAATTTTAAAGAATTTATTTTCCCATCTGATAGATTTAGTCGATAAGGACAAAGCTTGATCATTTATTAATAGAATTATCAGTAATCTGAATAAGATCATCAGCTCACCAATGAAATCATCAACATCACACAATGTGAAGTTATCGACATCATCCTTGAAGTTGATCGACGAAGTCATCGATATCGACAACAAGCAATCGATTGGAGGATCGCCGATGCTTGGTTATTTTGCTACTATTTTTAGGATTGCTGTAATTTCTTGTTACCACTAGAAAGTTATTTTCTTTGTGGTAATCGTTTGTAACCCATTTATGGAACCTCCATCGGTAATTATCTTTCTAATCCTGCACTGTAGTTAGGTTTCCAATCTCACTTCATTGATTAAATTCCCGAGTGTTTCTTGACTGTAATTTCCAGATCTCATCGCCGGTTAAATTCTAGCGTGTACCTTTGTTGTATGTCCTAGGAGCTTCGTCGAAGATTATAATTCGACATTGCATCTTGCGTTCCCAAGCTTTATTGGCAATTAACTTTTGGTATAATTTGTGCATGCTCACTTCCATTTGACATGAAGTTATTTACTATCTTGTCTACCCGTGATACTTCCTCTCTAGAGTCGCCACACCGCCTAGCTTTTCTAATAAAAATCGAAGAACGACTTTCTATTAAAGATATTTAATCGTGAAGTTGAATTTCGTCGGAGTATCATTTTTGGTACGCCCGATTGGATCAATGTGTTTGATTCGAGGGAGAACAATGCCGAGAACAAAGAATCGCGGTAGCTTAATCATGCTGCGGGCAACAATCCCGGTGACATGGCTGCCCAATCTGAGACCTTAACTGCTCAGCAACATAACCAAACTTAGGGGGGAAACTTCAAAATCTGGCACACCTCACGGAGGATCATACGACAGAGTTAGCACTAAACTTTACTTGGGTGGCTACCATGAAGAGGCTGTTCGAGGAATAGTTGAATAAGATGACATCACATAGCAAGACACATTTTCGATGTGATCAAGTCAATGGTCGTCAATTCGATCAACAATGTCATCTCTAGGCCCTAGACGTTCAATCAATCCACATCGATCCAATTGAACACGGTGGCTTCTTCCATGCATGTCCCTTCATCTCCTAATCAATTGAACGGCAAAATTATTTGGGCCAAGTGATCCCACCACCATGAAAATTCTACGGAGGCCTGAAAAATCTTATCTAGTTAACCCTAGGGGATATAGTATGGTCAAGTCTATCGATGTATCTACCTTGAACTTAGGGGGGGGGCATGAAGGATGTAAACTTGCAAATCATGTTGAATGGCTGAACTTGTATTATAACAACTAGGTGTCGACAAAGGAGTGGTCAGGCTAGTATATGAGAAACCACATCCTGATTGGGTTGACACGATACCTTACCCATGAAAATTCAAAAACTCATGACTTCATTGTTTTCATTGGCAAGGATGAGTAGTCAACCATCGAATGAATGGGTTGATTTACAGCCCTATGTGAAGAGGCAAGAATAAATGAATTCCTGAGACTTAGGTCGTTCCCTTTATCTTTCTACAAATTGCATTTACTTGACACGTGACTTTATCTCCTAATTCAATCCATACTTGGGCTCAGATGGAAAACAAAAATCATTTTCCAATTTTGTATACGATACTTGAAGTATCGATTGTTGACTTGATCATAGACGATACTTGACTTGATCATGACTTATCTTTACAATAATGAATCAAATTGATTAGTTGGTTGCTTGATTTTAAGAGCGCTAGGAATAGATGCCTTACCTCACTCTCGGAGGAAAAGTCCATAAATTTGGCTTTTAGTGGATTGAAATTCAATTTTAAAGAAAAATGTGAAAGCCAAAATTTTGTCAATTTATTCAAATTGACAAAAAGATTGTCTAAGCATGACATGAGGACAAAGATAGAGAACCACATGAAGACTTTACACAAAACGCACCTTTCGTGGAAAAATATGAGCAATATAATGAATACGGAGCTAAAATTCAGCAAGGAAAAAAATATCAAATATGCTTACAAAAGTGGAATACATGACGACTCTCAATTATCTAATTTGAAAGGATAAAATGACGGATGAATCATTCGAGAAATTTAAAGGAGGCAATTGTTGAGTGCAAAAGATAAGGGCAAAGTTTGATCATTTATGAATAGGATTATTGGTAATTTGAAGAGAATCAACAGCTCACCATTTGTGACATCTACGATACACGACGTGAAATTATCGACGAGAACCTTGAAACCGATCGATAGAGTCATCGATATCGACAGCAAGCAATCACAAGACGACAATCACTGGTTGATTACTTCGCCGCTATTTAAGGATTGCTATAACTTCTCGTGACCGATAGGAGCTGATCTCTTTTTCAACAACCGGTTCGAGCATTTGTTTTTAACTTCCAGTTATAACTTTCGTTGGTAAGCGTCGATTGTGAACTTTAAATAGTCACATCATACTCGTCGGAGGGCTCCCGGCACACACAGACAAACAAGTATGTTATCCTCTCAATTTCTGCATTATGATTATAGTTTCTAGACCCGCGCCATCGGTTAAATTACTATGTGTTTGTTACCTGGGGTTTCTAATTTCGCACCGTTGATTAAATTTCGACGTGCATCTTTTCTGCACTGTGTCCTTTTGTGCTTCATCGTTGATTAAATTTCGAAATTATATCTTTGTACGCTCGGAGACTTGTCGTGTAAGACGTCTAAGTTCTTGTCGTATTATATCGTGCTGTCACAAGTCCTAAGACTCGGACACTCCTCCCAACCGGCAAAGAAAGAAACTTCCGCGCAAGAGGAAAGCGTCTCAACTGCTAAATGGCGCCATCTCATGGGCTGCCAAAAAGGGCCACGTGTCGTGCACCGTTACCGTCATGGCCGAAACGCGCACACGGTTTTTGGGCGCTGCCGATACATCCCACTATCGTGCGCTGTCCTTACACGTGTCGCCACGTGTCCCGAGCCATACGTCGCCGTCGGAAACCGGGGCCATTTATGCCCGACGCGAGAGCCCGATTCTTGTCGTCGTGGCGAGTCTTCTTCGTCTTCTTCTTCTTCTTCCCCGCTTTGAAGCGTCGAGCAGGTTTTCACCTCCATTGGAGTCGAGAAGAAGTAAGCAAAATACCAAAACAAATGGGGCTGCCGAGCTTCCCGATAGCAGCAGAAGGGATCTTGCCGTTCCTCGTGATGAACACGGCCCTCTCGGTGTCGCGCGTGAAGAGCTCCCGGAGATACGTCCTGCAAGTCGTCGCAGGCGGTGTCGAGGCCGAAGCCGAAGCCGAAGCCCGCGATCCCGCGCCTCGCGACGAAGGAGCAGCGAGGGTCCGCGTGAAGCAGTTCGAGGCGGTGTGCCCCGAAATGCCGGCGAACGAGCGCGTTTGCTGCTGCTGCGTGTGCCTGTGCCGGTTCGAGGCGGAGGAGGAGGTGAGCGAGCTCAACTGCAGGCATTTCTTCCACAGGGTGTGTCTGGAGAGGTGGTTCGAGAAGGACCACAGGACTTGCCCTCTCTGCCGCTCCCTTCTCTGAGAAACGAAGATGGATCGATCCTCGCGAGGTAGACAGAGAGGAAATTCTTGCGGGAGCGACATTGGTACTTCTCTGTCCTTTACCACGTGTAAGAGCAGAGCAGAGCAGAACAGGGGAATGCACTTCTTCTTCTTCTTCTTCTTGTACGTATGTGGGGGGAGAAATTTCCCACAATGAAAGATCGCGAATTCGATTTCTCACTCTATCAACAATAGAAGAACAAGGGAGTTACCAAGGCTCATATGATCATCAAGTATATCTCCCACGCATTAATTAAGCACCAAATTATTTCATAATTTTCTCATAGCGATCTCGCTCGAAAAATCTCAGAGAGGAAAAAATCTAGTACTTCTCTTGTTCTCTCCATTATTTCCGAAATCATAGTGAGCGTGTGTATGCATTACTCCTGACAAATATACAGGGAACTTTTTCTAGGAAACATGCTTGAACTTGGGACGTGTTTGTCAGGCCATGATAGACGTTTATCAGGCCCAAGCTAAGCTTAGGTTTTGTCTAAAGGAATCAAGCTCGGTTCGCATCGTCCATTCCATTTCAAGAAGCTTCTTCAAGGTCACGTCATCTCTCTAGATATGATAAATCCGATGCGCTGATTTCGATCACAAATGAACCCGATTCTCCCGAAATCACTAGCTTTCATCGAAAACCGCGTTAGCCCGACGTATCACGTCAACCGTACGACCCAAGCCATTAGGTGACAGCACCCTCTAGCTCCTTCAGTAGCCACCGTGCCTTTGAAACGACATCTTCCAAAATATAATACAACCTAGCAAGCTCCCTCGAATTCAATTATTATTAATCTTGACTTAGACTTATTATTTCAAAAAGCACTCACTGTTCGCTTACTTCTACCCTTGGCTAGATGAGAAAGTTCCCTTTGTCCATGAAGGGCCCACTTTTCTATTACAGTGGTCTCCGAAAAAACTCGAGAAAGAAAAGAAAGACCTAGAAGCTGCTTCTTTGGTCACTACGATTGCGCTGTATCATCACATTAATCAACAGCTCGAGGGGAATTGTTTCCCGTAGCTGCTCGATAATAAACTATCTTACACATGTCCTATGTGACCAGGGTTTGCACACCCACTTATTGCCACCTATAGCCTATGAATCATATCCCCATATCTATCGCCCTCATTGAAATCAAGAGAATTTACTTCGCAACATCGCAATGGATTAACCTTTGATAAAAAAAAAAACTAGATTAATCATGTATACGATTTTGATACCAATTGTTGTAGTATAACACGAAAGCTCACCATATAATGTAATTAAATCAATGCGAATCACCATAGAAATAAATAAAAAATAATAAAGAACGCCAGAGATTTATGTGGTGCGATCTGAGTGTCGGTACCTATTCTATAGCAATCCACTAATAATCGAAGAATCATGGAGTTATAATTTCTCACGTGCTCAAGTGTCTTCCATGCCTATATTAAGCGAACATCTATGCCCAAACCTATGTTTAATACAGCCTTTGTCAAAACTGCTAAACCCACTTCACCGAGCTGTCCAATCTCTCTCCTGACGATCCAAAGTTGACCTCAAAACCTAAGAAAAATTAGCGATCGTCGAGGATCTTGCTAGGTCGAGTTCTCCAAGGTCTATACCATTCCCTGCGTGCTGCGGGAGTGAACCTTCTTCAAATAGTGAGCCACGTTTTCGACCTCGGACGACGATCTTTCATCTCTCTTTCCTAAAAAGCTCCCTAGTCCAATATCAACCTATGTTGTGCTCGGCCCTTTTTCCACGACGGTTTATCTCCGACGAATCCTCAGCGACAAACAATGGGGACTGCATTAAGTCACATCAAATTCAATTGAGTTAAGCTTCGAAGCCTGCAAGAATTCCCAACCCATATTTTTGACACTCATGGTATTTGAGATCAGCAACTTTAGACATTCGGATTCGTTTTCGTTTCATTTGTGTGGAAAGAATCGAGGGAGTTGTGCTTTTATTTGTAGAAAGATGGAGTTAGAGATTGTACCCATTTAGATCTATTTTAGTATAATTTCATATCATTTTTCTTGTCTGTTTAGGACTTGAGATTTGACCGTGCTACAATATCATTGGATGTATTCCATTTATAACCACTAGTATATACAATTCGGCATAAGTAGACTAGAAATGCCAGATTTTGTGTACAACGCTCATTTTAGTGCCAAAATTTTTTTCAGCTCGCTTAACTGTCAAAATGGAGAAGAAATAATCACTTAGGTGCTAAATCAAAGAAGTTCAGGCTCAATTGATTACGTGACATTTATTGTTAAAAATTTAGTATTATGTGGCAAATTTCTTTTTTAAAAAATCAGCCCACATGGAATTTTTTTAAAAAAAGAATGCAGTCCATGTAAATTTTTAAACTTAAAAATAAGGTAAATTTTATTTTAGTTTTTAGTTTTTTAGCTTATTTGTTTATTTTTAATTTTTAATATTTTTTTAATTTTTAGCTTTTTTTTTATTGCTGTTAGATCCTCTAGCGAGCCATGTGGGCTTAAATTATTAGTATGAAAAAATGCCACATAGATTTTGAGCCAAATAGATTGGAGTAGGCACTTAAATGATTATTTTTAAAAAGAGTTAGCACTTAAGTGGGCCGAAAAAAATTTTGACACTAAAGTGAGCGCGGTACATGAATTTTCATACTTCTAGTGTTCTTTTGTCCATACAATTTAGTTAAGAAAAGGACAGAAGCCCTTTTTTGGCCTAGAATCAACTTGCTTACAATGTTTTTTTTTTCATTTCTATCGGAATATTTTAATTATTTTCAGCATATTTGATGTGTAATTATGTAATTCAAGTTATTTAGGAATTTAGGACTTTACTGAGATGTTTCATACGTATACTACTTTTATAAGGATCAAGGCAACATAAGCCTCAACTTTTCATATATGTTTAATCAGGTCCGTGAACTTTTCTTTTGTGCAATTATATCCATAAACTACACAAAATCTCTTGTTCAGAACGGTCCTTCTATTACAAAAGTGAACAAAAATGCTGATGTGCCTATTGATTTGCCATGCAGCGCCGCGTTGGCATACGCATGGCATCCCATATGGCAATAAAAATAGGATCACGATTTTTTCACTTCCTCTTTATCTATCATACTCCGAATTATTATTTTAACAATAATATTTCTTATGGATCTCACCTTTTAACATATCATTTCTATTAATAAACTATTAAATTAGAGGTGGCTCCCGTTTTGTGTTTACTTTTTTCTTTGTTCTCTTTCTTTTTCTTCCCTATCTCTCTCTTCTCTCTCTTTGGGTGTTCATCGCGTACATCCTCCAACACCCCTCCGACCCAAAGGCTCCATTGGTCGTGCCATTCGCTCATTTCTCCACCTAGCCATCTCAACCCATCGCTGTCATCACCTTCCTGACCATGGTTTATTCCACTGTAAAGAGGCGGCGTTTTGACCTTGACAGCATCGTTAGGTTGGTCGCAAAGAGCAGCGAGATGGAGAAACAAGCAAACAGTGCGGCCAATGAAGCCTTGGGGTAGGAGGCACGATGGAGGACGTACATGAAAAAGGTAATAAAAAAGAAAACAAGAAGAAATTCGCAAAATGCGAAAAGAGAGAGATAGGGAAGAAAAGAGGGAAAAAAAAAACAAAAACACAAAATTAAGCAAAATTGGGCCCACATTTGAATTTAATAATATGTTAATGAGAATGATACGCTAAAAAGTGAGATCCACAAGGAAAATTAATTGTCAAAACATTAATTCAAGGAATGTAGTAGCTAAAAGGGGAGCGGAAAAAACGCGACCCTAAGAATAATCTTGACAAAATATAGAATACTAAATATATTTTCCAACATCGAAAAAAAACATCGACAAAAAAAAAAGGAAATCCTATCAAGTAAAAAGAGAGATGAGTGAAGCTCGGAGCGTTGTTACATGATGGTAACATCGCGGCAACAAGCACCGGCGAGGGGGGTCGGGCTTAAGTGAACTCAGCAACGTCGCCGCCACCTTCACCATTGAACATACACACACGCAAAAAGACTCACGGACACACGCGGGCAAGGGTAGCGAGCGTCGCCACCGTAGACGCCACCAGGCCCGCGATGGCGGCGACACCTCGGGTGGACAGGCCCATCAAGCCTCGCCTGAGACCACCTGCCCCTAGATTCATGTGCACAACGAAGAGCAAAATACGAGCTGCAAAAATCAAGAGAAATTTCCGGCAGGAATTGCACATGGATCTTCAAGTCCTTTCTTGACTTGATCTCCAAAATCACCTTCAGTTCTCTACTTGCTCTTTCTTTACCAACAGCAATATTAACCTTACTCTCTAATTTCCAGATCCAGCTACAATAATCACATAAAAGAAAAAAAAAACAGTCGACGATGTACCACACTTGACCTCAAAATCCCAATTTTTTTGGCAAAAAAAAAAAAAGGTTCAACTCAATCGTCGCCTATTGTGACAGCCATGGGCGACAAAGTGTTGTAATTTAATAGCCAAGTAAACCTGTCAAAATGGTTCATAAATCAATTTCATAACCCGTGTATGATATACTTAGTTGTTATACGAGTCAGTTATACTCAGTAAAAAGATCATAAATGAATTTAAAAATAATATGTGTGTTAAAGAGGGCGTAAATTGATCATAAATGGATTCATAACTTACTTAGACCCAATCCACATTTATGCCCCTCTCTTGCGTTCTTCCGCATTCTCACCTATATGAGGTTTCCTAAATTGCATTAATATGAAAGTATTTTACTTATATGGGTCGTTAGAGATTCGCATTGCATGAAAATGAGTCAAAATAAGTTAAATGAATTTATTTGGATTGGATTATTTGTCACTCGACCTGACCCACCGCCCGTTTGACGAGTCTGCCACCAAGATACAGGCGGAATTGCCCAGGCCATCGAACACCTATAGCGACGGAACAACTATGGCGACCAAACAAAATTCTCGACCCGTCGCCGTTGATCACCTCACAAACAGAATGAAACTGAAATATGTTCATTAAGCAATATGGTGACAACCTTGACCCCCCCTGTATTAAGTGAGGTGGGTCGAGGGTCGACTTATTCGTGTACAAAATATATTGAGACAATCCAGTCTGAAACATAATGACAGAGTCAAATTATGTGTTCATCTGTGTGGAGCCAACAAAAGCAAAGCAATCCGACGTAGCCTACGACAGAGTCGGTTGAATCAAAAGCAAGCCCGACATAGCGCGGTTCATGGCTGTTATTTACGTAGCGTACGACGATCATTGGCATGTTTCAGCCACCCTTGCTGGACATCCACTTGCTCATGTCGAACCTCTTGTGCTCCATCTGGATGAATTCCTCGGCTTCTTCGTTGACGTCCTCGTCCGCAAACTCGCCGCACACGTTGCCCTTCACGCCACGCGCCGGAGCATCCTGGCGAACCTCCTCGTACTCAGCGTCTCCGACCCTACGAGGCCCCGTCCTATCGGTGTCGCCATGTCGACCGTCGTAGGTACGAGGAGGGTTTGCATAGTAAGAATAGCTGTCATACAGGATAGCATCCGTGTCGGAGCGCCGGACTAGGTAATCATGGGGTTCATCGATGCTGTGGTGGTGCCCGCCGTGAGGAGGGTGCTGGACTCGGTAACCACGTACTTCATCCGCTTTGTGGTGGTGGCGCCCGGCATGATTCGGGGTGCTCGAGAACATTGTTGCTTTCCGGCTGGAGCTTGGAACAGAAGCTAGGAAAAACAGTTTCAAGGTATCTATCTGTATCTAGACCTTCGTTTTCATCTGCAGCGTTTGCCATTTATAGGCCAGCTTGAAGCATATGATCGGGAGGCACCGATTGAATGGACTACGCCGAATCCGATTCCGCGGATTAAACCCGGATGAGATGCTAAAGAGGACCACGTTTCTATCAACTTGGTGGAAAAGAAGAATCTCTTTAAAAGAACTTTCGTGGTAGCTTCATTCTTCCGATGGAGTTCTCTGAACACGTCGTTCTGGTTAAAGGTTTGAATAACCATATCAGGGTTGTGGCTCCGCGTGGAGACTCGTCGCGCGGTCCGCTCACCCCGGAATCGAATCTCGAACGAGTCAAAAGGCTTTTCGAATTTTACGACGTGAGCTTAGATATTTGTTTTCAGGCTCATGTTTTTTGACTAGTTTGTGATCGGGAAGTCCTGGGCTTTGGGAAAGGTGGAGGTCTGAGCCGAGAAGGAACCGCCACGCCGCCGGATGAGAATGGCATATACGTGGCTAAAATTTCTCCTGTTCTGGCTAAAATTCAAAAAGGAGTCACCTCCTCCTCCTCGTCCTCAAGATTCAAGAGCATGCGTGAATGTCCCAAGCAAAAACGAGATCGTGCAACAACAGTTCAAAAGCTTGAATGGCAGGAGAGCAGATGCCAAAATTTGAAATGCCAAGTGTTCTAATACCATTTCATTATTATAGCTAAAGCTTGCACGTATCTGCGTCAGTGCTTCGATCATAAACTAGCATTACCCAATAACGTTCTTTTTATTGGCCCACTAGTATTTTCTATTGAGAGAATGTAACTTTATGATAGATGAATTTCACATTAAAGTTTCTAATCTTTTGTAAATTAAGATTCATTTGGAAATTATGATTAGTGGGCCATCAAAAATAGTGATGCATGCTATATCTAAAGATGGCAAAATGGGTCGAGAACCTAAATTTGAATCATATTTCATGATGATAGGTCATAAATGGGCTCTTTAAATTTTAAAAGTAGGTCATAAATGTGTTACTTAGATACTTCATGAGCTAATAGTTCATAAATTGATTAACTAAGAAAATTATTTAAAACAAATTAGCAATATATATCTTTAAAATATATAGGAAACAACTTCCTTTAAACTCAATTTTTAATATTGAAGTGTTTTAATAATATAAAGCGGGTCGGATTAGGCATGGTTAGGGGTCAACCAAAAAACCATAATCCAACCAAACTGGACTAGACCGTATCCAATTAGTTGATTTTGGATGAAACTGACGGGTACCGACTCGGTTCTGGTTCTAATTTTCTAGAACCGGTGAATATCAGTTCGCTTCACGATTTCGAATGAGAACTATCCAAACGGCCCAACCGAATTGGTGCCTTTATATAATACAAATGTATGTTCTTTTAATTGAAGCCATTTGTCTCAAAGGCTTAGAGTCCATATCCATCCGTCCAAAAAAATAAAAGTCTAGAGCCAACTTATTTTTATGTGTGATACGTGTTATAAACTATGGATGTATTTTAAAAAAATTGCATTAATTAGTTGATCAACTGCTATTGCATTTCTCGATCCTCCACTTCATTGCTGACAATAATACTGCCGCCTGCAAATACCTCGTTACTAAGTTTTTCATGTGCTAAGGATACTGAATACAAATGTGGGGAGCGCACTGCCGAATTCCCAAGTTAAGCCCTCCTCCTTCAATCACTAAGGATTTGTTTCATTTTCTTTTTTAATGGATATTGTTGCTCTTTTGGATTATAATTGGGAACTAGATCGGACCGGTAATTTGGTTTTCGGATAGCTTCATCGAACGAGCAGGTAATTCATGATTTACATTTTATGGAACTGATCCCTAGTGGGCAGTTGTGGATTTTAGGAACCAATCACCCTTAGGTGCGGGACACTAAATTTGTATAGCATGAAGATTGATCAAAATAGGTTAAAATATGTCAATATGAATTGAACCATATTTGGCCCAATTCACCCGTTTGACACCTTTAGAAATGGCCATCGGGCCATGCTAGCTCGAGCACGCCCGTTTGATCTCGGGCTAATGCTCCACCCAAGCTTATGGACTCTAATGGGCCTACCCAAGTCCGAATCTCTATTGACGGCTGAGCCCACTACTTGGACCCGGCTGGCCGCATGACAAAAAGAATTTGCACGGCGGGCGTCCGCTGCTCCGAAGACATTGAAAACCGAGGTCTTCCCTCGCCTCACGTTACAAAGCAGTGGAGCCCACGATAATTTGCATGTGTTTACACTCGCCCGTCGAGTAGCCCCTCGGTTTGTGCCACCGCACGTTACGCGCATTCCACAATCGAAGAACGCGGGAAACGTACACGGAGGGACTCTACCAAGAGAAAAGAGCGGAACTGGTGATTTTTCAAGCCTTTTTTATTATTATTATTATTGACTTCGGATTCGCGGACAAGTCACAATCAATTTCCCGTAAGGGGCAAACGGTATTCGATTCTACTGTTGTCCAAATCATGAACATCGGAAATTTCATTTCTTTGATCGTTTCGATCCCCTCTCCGGGGGAGGAAATTCCACTACGTGGTCGTCTCGTCCGTGACGAGACATCCCTCAAATCAGGAATCACTCCCTAAAAGCGACCGACGAAACCTAAAAACGATGTCGTCCAACAACATCTGTCCCCACTTTATGACATCGTGTTCCGGGGAAGATAAAAAAAGAACGAGGAGAAATGATAGATTTCATGGGTGGGGTTTTGGCTTGAAGCCATGGAAGTTGGGGGGGTAGGAGCAGGACAAAGATAACCTAATTTTTATAGCAGAAGTAGGCCAAGGTCAAAGAGACAAAGGAAGGTAGTGAATAACAATGCCTTCCCCAAATGCTTCATGGAAAACTTGGGGTTAGGAGTAGGACCGAGTGACCTTAATTTTTATAATACAAGTTGGCCAAGGTCAAAGAGACAAAGCAAGGAGTGAATAACAATGCCTCCCCCGTATGCCAGCTTTTCTCCTGCCAGAGAGGCAAGCCTGGCGGTCCTTTCCTCATTCTCCAGTTAGACAGAACATGACAATGACAACCTCTCTCATGTATAATAAACGTATCGACCCGCGTTAGAGAGAATAGCAATATTCGGTTTTCGTCATAGGGAAAGCCAAAATATCCATCACATTCATCGATTGGAGAACATGACCGATCAAGTAAACCCGAGATTAAGCAGGCCATCGCGTCGGATAATCCGATAACACAGACCTTTAACCATGTCGATATCAGCAGATAAAAAAGACGCATCAGCAGAACCCATCGGTAATGTTAGATTTTCGGCAAACCGTTCGTAAGCTTGTGTTAGGCCAGCAAATCCTCATGTCTTGGTCACAGTTGACAACCAAATTCAGAACCAAAAACCAAATCAAGGGAATAATCTCACATTGGGTAACACCAATGCCGGTTCACCTAACCCTAAAGATCCTCAGGCCAAAGTCAGGAGGGCCAGGCGTTGCACAAAACATTACAAGCTGATATTTCGGAGTTCCAGCCTGAATTATGCGACTCCCCATAAAGAAAGACCCTGAGAAGGAGAACTTATACATGAATGTGCAACTGATGGCGAATCGCTGAACCCACAGTGTCACAATCGATATCCAACCTCGGAAAAGATACCTTGTAGATATCACATTTGGCTGAACTCATCAGTCGCCTTCTCTGAAAGGCATAGTGACCAAGGACCAAATCATTCCGCAGCCAGTTTCTATACCAATGATAATGGCGAAATGTACCAACAAATCCCTTTCTGTGCGATCGAAGGGAAAGTCTAAATTAACACTCATAGAACATGCGTGAGCTCGACAATAAATGGTAAAAAACTTCGTCAGGAAATAATGAGATAGAACGACATTCACAACAAATGAGCCTCAGGAAAGCCATAGCGTCAGCTCTATGAACAATAGATTAATAATGGCAATCAGATGATACAAATGGAACTCGTCAAGACGGACATTTAGCATAAATTTGTCTCAAAACAGAAGCCATATCAGTTGGTATACAAGTCAAAACATGTGATACCAACGCCCAAGTAAAAATACACTCTGCAGCAGGTTTCACCAAATTCCCACCATGGCTAACAAGCCCTCCTCCCAGCAACCATAATTTCTCCGACTCTGAAAAAAGATTATGTACAAAGCCTCACCTAAATGTCCAAGATGGTCCCAAAAAACCTGGAAGGATTATATCTCAGCTGGACATATGGAGCAGCTACATCAGCGCCATGCCTCTTCCAGTGAACCCCAGACAAGGAGTCGACAAAGCTGTGCCTTAAGCCTTCATAGAGCTCACGCTGTATGAAAATGTCAGCCACTTTCTCTCAGGCAATTTCCAGGCAAAAGAAATTTGTACTTGTCGGCATTTTCCAGGAGATATGAAGGAAGGTGAACGGCCGAGAAGGAATGCGGAACAGGTCCCATCTTCCCAATAATATCCTTGAACGTGTACTCCTCCGGAAGCATATCGAAAAGATCAGCCCCCTTGCATATCACTCTCTGAACTCTCTTTGGGCTCAAAAAGTGGGGGAACCTCACTCTATCGAAGTGGCTGTACGCCTTCATCTTGAATATGAACTCACTGATGTGGCGGAAGCAAAAGCTGCAATGCCACCCAGCATCTGCCAAGATGTCATCCGTCTGACGATAGTGTGCATATTTTGTCACGCCGGATTGATACCTATGCACCGACGCTCTCCAGCTATTATTGTCAACTAGGAATTCAAATGAATAGAGATAATTCTTAAGCCGAAGATGCAGAATAGGCGGGATCTCATCGCACCACCGCAAGAGATTGATAGTGTGTCTGCTCGGAATCTCATCCACATCCGACATAATCAACAAATCATCATCAGTTATGCCAGCAAGCTTAATGAGCCGATCCAACATGACTCTTTGATAAGCTTCCTCGATGAACGGGTTCTCCCCCCTCCTAGATCTCCCCGGGATATTACCGTAAGTCAATCGAGGCTCCACAAATTTGAACCGATCTTTGTTGGCGGCAAAAACCAGAGGTTTTGCGAACCCAGTGAACGTCGAATTCGATTCGAGGAGAACAAACTGTGTTATATAAGGGTACAGCTCTTTCCACCTAATAGTGAGGAGGTCCAGCTCATTGCTGAACAACACAGCATCATAGACACGTCTCGGGAACTCCCGGATCCCCCAACCGTGGAGCTTGCAGAGGTTCTCCATGGACACATTCTCGTGGTAGTAATGTGGGATGTCGTTGAACGGTTTGGGCGGCGACTCCCATAACGGCCGCAGGAAGTACGAAATCTTCTGCCCGTGTATATAGATGCCAAGAATACATGTTGGGATAAGAATGAACAGCAGCAAGAGCGTCTTCAAGTCCAAGCCGCGCAGCATGCAACGCAGTCTCGACAAGCTCAAAGCTCGATCTGAGTCCTGCAAATTTGAATTCACACATCCACTGTTAGAACACAATTCAATGACAACTAAGAAAGACCAGAAAAGGCAAGGTAAATCAAGAACCCGTGTATACAACAAAAAGCTTAGCTAATGCCCACCATCAACAAGAAACCAAAATCCACAAGATGCCATAGTTTGGGCTTTCAAATGTCAGCCAATTACTTTTAACAAAAAGCTCCGAGCTTTCCTTTCTTCCCAGTGAAAAAACAACCTAGCATGTACTTTACCAACTTCTATAGATGCTAACGGGGGTAAAAAAAAAGCCGTATGCTTTTTCAAAGACCAAGCCTATTCCCCGATCTGCTGATGCTTCAGAAATCAGTGTCGCCTTACCTATCTTTTTTGGGGCCCACAATTCAAACAAAAAACCGACAATGAGAACCCAGATCACACGGCTGAAACTACAAGGTCTCTGTTCATTGCTCCATAGGAAGTATCAGGGAAAGCGCACGAAACCATCCCACATTTTCGCCGCAGGCGAGGAACAAACAGACACAATCACACAACTTCGCATCGAAGAACAACCAAACAAGATCTGAAACGAAGCCTGCACAAAAAAAACAGATCGACATCGACAAGGGTCGAGGACTCGTGAAGTTACCTGGCCACAGAGATCGCCGCAAATATCATCAGTCTTCTTGGAGCAGTAGTGCCCACCCGTCTCACTCATCATCCACCACATTTTTCTCCGAAATTAAGGGAGGAGCGTCTCGATCTCGCAAATTTAGGGCCCTTTTTAGCTTTATCGACCGATCGGCCCCAGAATTTACCCAAATGCCCTCGCACCCACTTCGCGATCGGCCCGCAGAACCGAGGGGCAGGGCTCGAATCGAGCAAAGGCCCCTCCCCCAAAACCCTACTCGGGCTCTCCGGATCTCGGCTCCTCTCTGAACAAAAACACTCCTCAAAGTTCCCAACTTTAAGGCTCCAACTCCCAAGTTCAATCGCTTCTTCGAGGACCGCTGGCGAGAAGAACAACCAGGGGCTCCTCTCCTTCTTCTTCTTCAGCCGGTGCGGGGTAGATGCAGAAGGATTTCCCCGAGAGAACAGAAGGGGTTGGGAGTGCCGGGGAACTCACAAGCACGAATCAAAACAATAAAAGAATAAAAGAACATGGGGAACAACCAGATGGAAAGTTGGGAGATGGGAAGAGAGAGAAGATGAACAAGAATCTGATTGGGTGGCAGTTGGAAAGATCACTCCTCGATGTGCCCCCCCTCTTTCTCTCTCTCTCCCTCGTTACTTTCTCTCTCTAAAAAAAGCTTCGCAAACACAGCCCGAAGAAGAGCTAGCCGTTTCCCTTGTCCTGTACCCCCACGCCTTTTATTTATATCCACCAACTGAGGAAAACCCCACGAGATATCACCACGACCCCCGATGCGTTAGTGCGCAGACGGCGAAATTACGATGAAGACTGCGTCAATTACTAGGAAACCGCGCGTCCCGGTCGCTCCCAAGGGAGAGCGGGCAAGGGTAGTTCGGTCATTTCCAGAAAACGCAGATTTTAATATTCTCTTTAGGGCTGGGGGTGGGTCCCAACGCGTCTCTTGACTGGGCTCCAGACAGACTGTGTCGTGTTTCTGTTGATGTGTTGTTGGGAAGAGGGGGAGAGAGAGAGAGAGAGAGAGAGGAGGCTGCACGTGCCTCCGAAGAGCCACGTCATCCGGATCGGTTAAATCAATCGCTTAGTGAGTAAATTCCCGAGTTGTTTTAGACGACTTGTTCGTTATTATGAAATTAGTCGATTTTTTTTTTGGTCGGAAGCAATATTTTCATTTTTACGTAATTTCAAAATAAAAATAAAAATCAAAAGAAGTGAATAAATCTAAAAAATAAATCAAATTAATATAACATACGGAAACTCGCTCATGTCATAACATCAAGGCCCAATTTGTGACTAATCATTGAATCTCGCATCAATAATGAATACACGTGGAGAAATTCCTCTCCACTTACGGCTTTGTCAAATGGCGGTGAGTGCCTAAGTTCGATGCCCATCACAAAAAAAAAAAAGATAACAACACCAAAAGATTAAGAGAGTACAGAAAATGCCTTGTGAATTCCTTGTTATTTTTAGATCAAATTGAAAGGAAAAGAAAAAGGGTAAATTTTGATGTGAAACGGGAAATCAAACGACGAGATGAATTTCAATCGGAATATATTAGATAAATTAATATGATGACACGCTCGGATCACTCGAAAATTGCTCGATTCCTTGTGTGGAATTCTTACATTTTTTGTTTTTTCGTGGGGCGGATTTGGTATTAATGGCTAGGATGTGGAGAGGTCATGTGAATTTCCATTAATTCAACTCACCTTCAAATTGGGGCCCATCGGAGGGGATGCTGACGATTAACGTCAATGGCTCCTTTTCAATCTTAGATATATCTTGTTAGAAATATTTGAGATATCTTCTTGTCTTTTAGAGATAATAGGATACTTCCTATAACACTGAAAAAATCATACATCAATTGTCATTTCCATAGTGCGCGGCGACTCAACTGGGAAGATGATCAAAGGGCTTGCTCGGATAGTGCATGTCCGGTCCACATTTTAGGCGAAAACCCTAGGACTCTTTGAAATCCTAGGGATGAACAAGTGCTTATCAAAGAACGGTTAAATTTGCTTGTCAAAATGCCAAATCTTCATTGGGCTCATTGCCCCGGAGACCAAAATAAAATAGCAGATTGGACCGTCAAATCCCAAATCCTCAAAACTCTCCCTTTGAGTTGGGTCTCCACCCTCCTTATTGATTTATTATGTTATGAAGCTCCACATACATTTTTTAATTTATTTTTATGAAAAGAAATTAGTTTTTGCCGATTAAAAAAAAATACAAAAAATGCTTCGATTTCACATTAGGGAAAAAAAGACGAACGGGGGAGAATTTCTCGGTGGCGACATCCATGTGCGATTTTGACAAGCCAAGGGCGGTGCCACGGCGACACGTGTGCTTGTGCGGCCCCTTGGGGAGGACACGTGGCTGATGTGGGTGGGATGATCGGCGGAGGCCGACTTTTTCTGGCTGGTGGTGGTGGGACCCACCCACGGGATTGGGGGAAGAGGCCCGCGATCATCCACCTGTCCACAAAGCAGAATTCCACAACTACGTCGTTCAACTGACGAATCAAATGGCTTTTGTGCCGCGAGGGGAGAAAGATTAGGTGGTCATATAGAATTAAGAAGCTACTTGATAGTTTAATAGTACTGTCAATTATTTTTTATCACTTATTTTTTAATTAATAAATATTTTATACAAAATTTATGATAATGATGTGTGAATTTACGATTGAGCTTACACCGTCTCTAACAATATTGTTGAAAATGAATTTTTTATAGAATTATTACGCCTAATTCCCAACATGGAAATGTTATTCGCCTAATTCCCTTTTTTTTAAAAATCAAATTTAGATACAATTTTTCTCTTGCCCAGAATTTTTTTAAAAAAAAATCATCAGAAAAAATTTTAGTCCGTCCTGAATCTGCCTCGCATCCATATATTGCTACTAGTTTTTTTTTTTTTTGGTCTTTTCAAAATTATCAATATCAAGAGGCTATTGTTGGTTCATATGAAGTTGAGGCCATTAGTGAAGAGGTGGGTAAAAATCAATGGCGATTTTCGGATGCGTGGCAAATTCGAGACTAGACTGAAAGTTTATGATTTTTTTCAGATAAAAAAGATCTTGAGACGGAATTGAGACTGGATCTAAATTTTGAGATTTTTTAAGAGATTAGGCACACAAAAAAAAATGCGGTTGTTGAGTGGATTTCTCGATTGCACGACGTAGAATAACTCCGGCTTTTCTCGACACTAACGTTTATCTAAAAGGGTTGGGTAATTTCTCAAGACATTCGAAATGTCGAGTCGAAAATAAAATGAAATAAAAAATTAACCGGAGATGTGACCGTGATTTTACACGTATCAGAGCAACATACATGTGAATGGGATCGACGTAACAAGGAAGGCGAATCGGTCTAGGTGCTGAATTACCGGAAGAGGTTTGGGATCCCAATCGTTGACTCGAGACTTGGAATTGTCCGAGCAAGAAACGGTCGTGGGGCTTTCAAGAGGACGCATTTCATCCTCGGATTCGTGTCCTCAAGTCCAACTCGGAAGAATTCAATAATAAATCGACGAGCTCATCAAGAGTGTACATTTCATCCCCGGCGACGCCAATGCGACGATGGAGCGGTGCAGGCTTTCTTGCATTATGCAAAGGAGGGCAAGACTCAAAGATTTTGGTGCGAAGACGACCTTCTATATGCTAAGGGGCGACGGCTCTATGTCCCGCTGTGACTTCCACCATTGCTACTTCCTTGACCCGAGGTCTCAAATGCTAATGATCTCATCGATTTATTGAATTCTATTGGATCAACCACAATGACCTCGTCGATTTATTGAATTCTACTACCTAGTGGAGTTTATGCGCCAAATTCTAGTACTAACTTTTCTTGATCAAATTCATCGGTTACCAACCTCAACAAATCGAAACTAATGTGTCGATACCAAAATCAAAAAAACTATTTGGATTGGGGTCGAATACGTTTAAATGAAAGTGATTACAAGTGGATTTGCTTTTAAATTCCTTAGAAAGAAGAATCGGAACTTACTTTTAGTCTTCCGTGAGAACAAATTGAGCCAATTTGTTTGTAACTATGGTGTATCATTCAAAAGATAAAATCTAGATGTGAAATTTATTCGAGTTATAAGTATCTTAAATCTTTTAAATGTCTTTCAAGATTTTCTTGCAGCTCATAATCTTTCAAAATTAAATTAAGTCAAAGTATTTAAATGCAAACCCAATGGGTCGTCGCCGTAATAAATTCTGAATTGGAAATATTCCTGCTAGGTTGCTATGGCAATTTCAATATTTTCCAAATGTGGACCGCATCAAAATTAAAACCGCTTAAGGCACACATGGCAACATTTTTGTTCTAGTAATCAATTTTTTACTAGAAGTTGATTTTTTTACTAATACTTTTGAGCATGAGTTGATTTTTCTATTTCTAGAGAGAAGTAAATTTTTTTTTTTCACTTCTTCAACTAGCTACAAAACTATTTTGGGGGCAAAAAGTTTACATAAATAGAAAATAAAGTTGCGTAACCAAATGGATTTCTACTTTATAAGTTATGTTACTAAACAGCTTTTTGTTCCAAAAGCACTTTTAGAGCAAAAATTTTTCTCCGGAAGTATTGTAATGCACGTCCTAAGGATTCAAATTTTAATTAGCTTTTCCTTGAAATTTTAACCTGAGGATGGTTTTCACCTTGACGGTTAATGGAATTGGCTTGACCTGGGATAGTTGTTTTAGCCTTTGTTTGTTTCGCTAAAAATTAATGATTTAAAAAATATTTATTGAAAATAATTGTTTGTATCACTTGGAATGACTAATAATTTAAAAATATTTTCTGTGTCGACAAAAATCATGTTTAAATATTTTCAAGGATGATATATGTTCATCCTTTTTATAATGGATGCAAGCGATCATTTTTGAATTTTTTTTCCAAATAAATTGTTTCCCGTGAAATAACCGCAGCCTTAGTTCCTTATTTATGATAATTGGTTTATTTTTATTTTATTTGAATGTGACTCAATATCCTTTGGAGTAAAATTATTTCAACGATTTTTGAAGTATGATGTGAGTTTATTGAAGTTTAACCAAGATATTTTTAATTAATTCCGGACATGGATGCCATCATGCAGGGATATAGTCAAAAGAGAACCCAAAGCATAGCAAGTCAACATATTCAGTCGCTGTGATGTAAATTGGTTAATAATTTTAGCGGCTTCTCTTTTGAGCTAAGGCAATTTCAACTGAATATATATATTTTCACCACATTAGTTTTTTGATGTGAGATTTTTTCAACACGATGCATTCATGCATCTCAACAATTACACGCATTTAACAAAATCTCTTAAAAATACAAAGAAAAAAGAAAACCTTTTGAACCCAATATCAATTATTAGTAGCTTTTTTTTTTTTTAACAATGGTCGATAGCACATGCAGCAAAAATTTAATGGGGCCAGATGTGCTTGTACTATTCTCTGGGGTCTTTCACGACATGTATGTGTACTTTAGGAAAAATAACAGAAATAAATGAGCTCTACGATCGACTAAATGAATTTGTTTGCTAAATAATTGAATATTAAGAATTTTTTTTATCCCTCATTAATTTGAACAATTTGAATTTTTAGATCCTAAAAGATCTGTCCGTCCCCTGTTTGCTCCTCTCCCCCACCTACGACTTTTTGCGAAAGAGGCACGACGCGGAAGGAGAGAGGCGGCGTTACGTGCACGCTAGCTCCGGCGTCGCTGGTTTTGGACGGCAAGGAGTCCGCGTCAACGGGCTTTTAAAGTCGGGCGCGGCGCACGACTTCCTTTTCGTTTCCCGCTGTTTCCGGAGATTTTAGTTTTCCACAGAAACAAAAAAACAAAACCTTCTCCTCCTTTGTTTATTTTTTATTTTGTTTTTTTTAGCCTCTGTCTTTTATCAAGGGTCCACAAGTGTCGACAAACCATGGACCCTTTTAATTCTTTATTATTAATCTATTTATTTAAGGCTTTGGCACTTAGAGCATTTAAAAAGGTACACATAAAATGGGAAAACAATCAAAAAAGAAAGAAACCTCAAATTATATTACATATTTATCTCAAAATTTTTTTTTGGCGATACCAAAAAACTCCAAATTATTGTCATTGTAACACGTTTACTCTCTATTACAATTTCTTCTGAAGTCACTGTTAAAAGGCCAATGTGACTAAAAGAGAAAAGCCGATACTGCTTATTGTCTTCTCCGAATAGGAAGAAACGTGCTTTCTTGTCCATAGAAGGAAGCTTCAAGAATGGAAATAGCTAACTCTTTGGCAAGTTTTGTCTTTCCTAGTTTTAACTCTAGAAAACGAAGCTTCAAGAATGGGAAATAGTTAACTCTTTGGCCCTTTCCAAGCTCGCGGGTGGTCGCAAGTCGTGAGGGCCAAGCTTCGAAGCATCTTGAAGGTTGAACTTAAAAGTTTGCAGGCCCCTAAATAGCTTGAGCTCAAAGTGACCTCGATCTTCAAAGCTCGCAGGTGGTCCGACAAGTGGCGACGAGCACCACTAGACGTCCAAGTAGTAGTGGGCAGCAAAGCAAGAGCATTGGAGGAGATTGGCCAAACGAATGAAGATGATGAACGGTATTTTGCCATAAGCAATACTTCACAAAATTTTGGAGAAGATTATGAACCATCCAATTTTTATTTTATTTATTTATTTTTTTACTTTTCCGTTGAGGCACCCCACGTCGGACCCACATCAACTTTTAAATGATGATTTTGGATGGAATTGTAACGGACGGTAAATATGTCACAATAAGCATAGTTTAAGATTTTTAGTTTTACAAAAAAAAATTGGGGTAAATGTATCAAAATGGGCATAGTTTGGAGTTTTTGATTGTTTTTTGCTTATATGGAAATTGCCAAAACAAAAGTAATAACTCGAGAAGATAGAGTTTCTAAAAAAATGTTGAGAAATAATCAAGCACTTTAGAAAAATAGATGAATATAAACCTCAAGTAAAAATATTGTTCTACTCAAGCCGTCTCGGCAACATATATTTTTAAATGCGTTGTGATTGAGTTAACATATACTCCTACTTCTAAACGCACACAAAAAAAAAAAACCCCAAGTGCATTTATATGATTTATGGATATGCTTTTTCATATGAATGCGAAATATTGTGCTTGAAACCTGGAAAATATAAGCGAATAATAATGCATCAATAGAAAAAATTATCTGAAAAATCCTAAATATAATTTATAGATGTCTATTGAGTCATAACTTTTTCAGTTTTGTCAATGTAGTTCTAAATTTTTGGCAATTTTTTTTAATAGAGCTCATCCAACCAATTTTGATCGAAAATCACTAGTGTAAAGCCTAGTCATCGCCAACCCTCCTATGTGGACATGCGAAAATATTGTGCCTCAAACCTAGAAAATATAAAGGGCTGATATAAACAATTCACAAACAGTTACATTAATGCCATATTCACCCTAAACTAATTTTCGTGTCTCAAAAACTCTTATTTTGGTACACCCATGCCACAATTACCCAAAACTAGTTTGTATGTCATAAAAAAAAATCCCGAACCAGTGTATTTGTGCCACATTTACCCTAAACTAGTATAAGTCTATGATTGTTTTTTTTTGTGTGGATAAATGTGGGATGAATGCATCAATTTGGGATAAATATGGCACATATATACGTAGTTCAAAAGTAGTTGGGGTTAAATGTGGTGCGGGTGTAGTGGTGTATCATTTCTACAGTTTTTGTGACACAAAAATTAATTTGGAGTAAATGTGAAAGGAATGTACCGATTAGGGATTCTTGGTGATATTAACTCAAAGATAAAAGAATACTAATGCACTTACAGAAAAATATTTCAAAAAGTTCTAAATCTGTTAGACGTTAATCCTATACTTTTTAATTTGGCTACTGTAGTTCTAAACATTTGAACGGTTTTTCAATGTAATCTATATGCACTTTGTCCTTTATGATCATCGTCTTTGTTAAATTACTTTGCTGCGTCACAACCATACAACATATCTATCTATCGTACCACTCCACTGTTTTGCAGCTAAAATAAACTGTGGCACGCACAAAATTAGTTGTGTTGCTGTCTGTTAGACTTGTTCATTAAGTAGTTATTCAGAAAACATTTATTGACTTATGTCAAAAGAATACGCAATTACCACGAGTTATAACATAGAATATACCATGGCAATATTTCAAAATTTCTCTGATTATCAGAAAAGGGGGATAATTTCGAAGCAAGTTGGTCACCAAATTAGGAATCGACTATGCTCCGATGTCGGCCGATTGGTCTTTGAGGCCAAATTTGATGTGTTACGGCTAGTTCATTGAAAAGCCACTATGAAAATTTTCATGGACTTATAACAAAATGATTGCAATCACCACGTGTAACGACTTAAAAAACCACAAAGAGTATCTTCAGGTTTTCCCGGCTATCATGAATCATAATAATTATAAATTACTATTTATTTCATGAAAAATAAATGATTTAATTTTTTAAAAAAATATTATTTATATTACTTAAAATAACTATTTAATTGAAAATATTTATATTATCGATAATAATTTATATCTAATTAATTTCTTAGATGATGATAATATTATTTATTTATTTATTTTAATTAATATAAGTAATCATTTTTAACGAAATATTTTTTTAAATAATTCAATTTTCGAATCCTCAGCAGATGAAAAAAAAAGGAACCGGCCTACCGATGCTTGGACATCCGTCAATGGATCGCTGACGGTAAGATAAGAGAACTTGTTCATTGAAAAGGTGTTGCGTAAATGTTCATTGACTTTCTTATAAAGAATGCAACTACAAAGAGTTACAACCTCAAATATATTATTGAAAATACTTTAAAATATTCAAAGCATCGGTCCTTGATTTATCCACGTCTCCAATAGTCAATGTCCGCCGCAGGTGTAGGTCATAAATAAATACTCATTTTTTAAAATTTACTTGTGTATTTTTATTCACAATGGAGTTAATATTCTTGTTTAGAAATTCTTTTACCTATTATTTTGTTGACACTTGAATTTTAGCCAATTTTATTTTTAAATTTTTTTAAAAAATTCATAAAAATTCATAAAATTTAAAAATCAACTTTGAGGACCTTAGCCTAGCCTAGGAAATCAATTTTGAGCAAAAAATAATTTTTCATATTTTTAGTATTTTTCAGCATTTTATCTTTACAAATTCATAAAAAAATTAATAAAAAATGAGACAATTGTAAAATCAACTTTGGAAGCCTTGGCCAAACCTAAGGAACCAATTTTGAACAAAAAATAATTTTTCTTATTTTTCGCATTTTTTAATATTTTTCGTATATTAGAAGATACCCAAAAAAATCAAGAAAAATAGAATTTTTGGCCACAAAAATGGGGAAAAATATTCAATATTTCTATTTTAAATCCCTTTTCATGTTGGCCATTACCAATTTGAAAAATCCAATTCGGGGTCATGTGTTCCTTCGCGAGCATAATCTCGAATCGGGCCAAAAAAATCCAATTTGAGTCAATTTATTTTCAATTTTCACTTTTGAGAGTTATGACATTGTCCTCTAATAGTCCAAATTTTCATCTTGGCCGAGTTGTACCCGGAGTGTCTCAATTTTGCAAAAGGACCGTAGTCGAATTTTGCATTTTTCAATTTAGCCCTCAAGTTAACCAAAAATGAAATTAAAATTTTTCCGGGGCTACCCATGAAATTTAAAATCCATCACCGTATACTTTGAACATTCAAAATCTGTTGGTGGGTGTATTTTAGTCCATTTTGGCCGTTTAGGCTTTGGAATGCTGAAAATCCGATTTCGGGTCAAACCTACAATTTGGGGTTTTTGTGCGATTTCAATTGAATTTTTAATGAAAACCACATTTTCAAATGTGATTCATCATGGGAAATCCATTTATGGCCTCAATTTCACCAAAAAAATGTCTAATTGTAGCTTACTTTGGCATTTTTTCGGCCGGTCGGATTGTCGGGTTGGGCCGACCCGACCCATGACCCGGCCACTATCCACCTTCTTCCTCCCATGATGCGCGCGTGAAGGAGAGGAGCAGAGGGGGCAGCTTTTTTGAAGAACAAGGGGAAGAAACGCAAGAAAAGGAGGGAAATAAAAAAGCTTTTCAGTCTTTGGAATTGTTGAATGGGGAAGTCCCAAGGGCGTGGAGTCCCCTAGGTGCCAGAATTCATCAGGGAGGTGTCGGGGAGGAGTAGAAAAAAGAGGAAAAAGAGAGAGACCATGGCTGGTTTAGGAGGGGGGGTGGGAAGTTGGCCAAGAAGGAGTTTTGGGGAGCGATTCTAGAGCACACTGAGAAGCTTCACGAGCGACCACCATCCAAACAGGATACACCTACACACCACCTACCTACCGAGCCATCATCGACGTCCATCCGCCATCTGAGTCGCCGGAAAAGGTAACGCAAATACCCCCTCACGACTGTCTTTCTCTGATTTGAGCCTTTTGCCCGCACATAACATGTTTGATGAAATGCCTCGGGTGGTTCAAACCCCCGACTTTGAACCTATTTTTCGTGGTGATTTCATGTGATATTTCGTCGTTTCCTTGCTCAAATGCATTCTACATACGTAAATCTTCGTTTTGATATGCTGTGCTACCCCTAGTCACGACCGAGGTGTAAGATATACTCTTCTAAAGTTGTCTCATTAGTCCGATCAAAATCTGGAAATTCAATTTGGAAATTTTGCCTAAGTGTTGAACCCAGTCCAACTTGCTTACTTCATGCTCATTTTTCATTGTCTTACCATGAGTATTTTTGGGAGATTCCTGATTGATTGTGTTTTTGATACATAGTAGAACACATACATATCTTCGGTTGCCCTTGGTTCAATCTTTGAGGATAGTTACGAGGTCGGGAATACCCCATGTTGGTCTGGTTTGTGCCCTGATTGAGTTTCAAGTAGTTCAAACCCCCGACTTTTGGGGTGATTTTCTCTTTCATCCTACATGCGTTTTGGGTCATTTTTGTTTCATTTTGTTCCCAATATATGGCTTTTTGTGTTGGTGTGTTTCTTTTCCATTTTTCATAAATGAGGGCCGAGATATGAGTCCGAGAAAACGCATAAGTAAGCTGAGAAGCTAGGGCAGTTGCTGTTTTTTTTTCTGAGTGTTAAGGGGCAATGCGAAGGGGCCTGTTCGTGGCCCATTTCCAGCACGGTCGTGCGACCATTTTCCAAACCGTGAAGTTTTCTTAAAACCTCGTTCCACCCTCTTTCGCACGGTATGAATGGCTCCTCCTAATTTTGCTTGTGGACCAAGATACAGGGCCTAAAAAATGTCTCAGTGAGCTCAGAAGTTAGAGGGAACCCCTTGTCATTTTTGGCTAAGTGTTGCAGCGGTGCGTAAAGGCTTTTTCCCGGCATCTTTGCGATGTGTGCATTTGGTCTCTTGCTGGGAAGTTCGGCATTTTGAAAACCTTTTGTTACGTAGTTCGTCCAACACTAAACCTTCTCTAAAAAAGTCCACGAGGTGGGAGATTTCGGAGCTTGAAAACGGGCACATAACCAGTTTATGTGCATGGGTTCAAGTCCAAGTTCCTTGAGCTGCTCAGGTTTACACCTTTGGGTGAGCTTTTCATCATTTTTTATGCCCACTTTTCATCATTTTATCACTTTCCAGTATTCCTTGCATGTTGTAGTTTGCGTCGGTGTACCTTTTTTGCTGCTGGATCCGTCCGAGATGCTTGAAAATAACACGTTAAAATGCCTCCAGGGGTAGCCCTTTTGACAAACAAAAAAAACTAAGTCTGGTGAGGCAACCAACATCAGTTTTCCCCGTGAGTTTTCGGTCGTGTATTGGTTCGTTTTATTCACGTATCTTTGATCCGTATCATTCTTGGTATGTTGTAGTTTGTATCGATATATGGATTTTCTGTTGAGTGTTCCCGAAGAGTCGGGAATTAGTGCGAGAAAACCCCCCGATGGGCTATTTTGTCGATAATGAGAATGGAAAAAAAATCCAAAAACTACGTCGTTTTAGACTATCCCGAGATCCATATGGTATGGGCCGTGCGTCTTCAAGAAGTGGGCCGGGTCGACCCAACTCGGCAAAAAAAAAATCGAAAAATGATTTTTAAATCCCAAAAAATGGAAAATCCCCGGAAAATTCTAAAAAAAATTTAGAAAAATCCAGAAAAATTCTCAAAAAATTGTGAAAATTAGGGAAAAACCACATTCAACTGGTTTGACCTATTTTCATAGTTTTGAATTCCCGAGCCTTCTAAAATGACCGTTTTGCCCCTCTGGTCAATCTGACCAAAATCATTCCAAATCACCCTTGAACTTAATTGGTGTGTTTTTTAGTCTTCTAAGACTCCCCTTTGTTTGTTTTGACTTGCTTAGATGTGATTTCTTTTTGAATCTATTCCTTAATTGCGCATTTATTTTCATGATTGTGATTGATAGAAAATATACTCATATCTGCATGAATACCTTAGACTCTTAGAGCCTACCTTACCCAACCCCGCCTGCATGAATTCCTTGGATCAGAAAAATCGCTCAACTTCGGTATCAAAAGGGCGTCAATGGCAACATTGGCGTAACTAAGTCCCCGATCCCATATCTCTGATTTCGTTGGAGTCGTGCGGCTACTCCTACCGTCCGATGAGATTTCCGATCTACCTTTCCCAAAGATCGGTGGTGACTCTAAAAGCATGTACACGCACGCACATGCCACCCGATCACACTTAAGGTCGAATCCGATAACCCGCCGCGATTTGGTATGGGCTTGGGAGGGTCCGAGCTAAGCCCTTCGCTCTGGAGAGGTAACTTAGCAATCCACCAGCCGATCTCGCCGGAAAAACGGAGATCGGGTCGCGACAGCTGGTGACTCCACTGGGGACTTAGTTCTTAAACCTTTAGAAGACTTGAGTCGATTAAAAAGTTGGTTGATTTTCTGACATGTTTTCTGTAGATGCTCTTGAAAGTGAGGTACGTACGCTAACCATCATGTTAAATGTTTTTATAGATGGAGAAATAAGGGGTGGAGTATTTGGTGATGTTGTTTTCTGCAAGTTGAAGTTTGGGATGTATGCTTGTGAATAGAGAAGCGGGTTTTGATATAAACTGTTTTGCATGTACTACATTTGTTGGCGAGCACGACACATCGCACACATTGGCGGTTATACCCCGACTACAACCACCTTTAGGTTTACCTTAGATAGGGAAAGGGTCCGAAAGGATCTCGTGATTGATTGCACTTGAGACTTTCGTATTTGTTCCCGCTTATTATCCGGATTAGCATTTCTAACCCTCTTGGGCGGGTGCTCTTTTGGGGGAATCTGCTATATACGGATCGTGAGAGCGTTGGCCATAGATTACATACCCTCTATTTTGACTTTTAGAGTATTATCTTCACTTGTCTCATGCGCATGTCTGTGGATGGTTGGTATACCTAAAACCAATAACAGGGAAGAACAAAAAAATCTCTCACACCGATCGCTGTGAGTATGATCTCTTCCTCTTTTGAAGTTTCATTGTAATCAATTGAATGCCCTAGGCCTTTACGCTTACAATTAGGAATCTCTGGCAATTACTTTTCAAATTGAACCTTGAGCATGATTTCAAATACCTCTACTCCGTCCCTACGGAGTGTATGGTCCATCCAAGTTTTCAATCATGGGTTTAAAATTACATTTTGTGTATAAATCCTCCCAATTCAAGATGGAATTTTGGGGCATAAAATTGAAATCATATTTTCAATAAAATTCAAATCACATTTTCAATAAAATTCAAATCACATTTTGTGCAGATTTTTTAAACAAAAATCATATCACTTTAGTAAGAAAAGATCGCAATATGATTCTTAAAAATTGATGCCTCATTGTGCAGACTAAACTTTTGAAATTAAATGGGCATTCGATTGATAGCCGTAATCAATCTTTTAATATCGTCTCCTCTTAATATGAAATATTGGCGAATATCAAATGCCTATAATTAGGAGGGTTATGGGATATGTATCGTCGCCTCATTGAAAGATCTCTCTTTCATTCAAATATTGACATTGTCTTCTCTTGACAGGTTGCACGCAACAACTTTCTATCGAAAATCCCTTTATCCGACAATGAAAAGATAGGGAGAGATGGTAAAACTATAATCGTTCTAATTAGGATATTGGCTATCATAATTGACGTATATCCATCTCTTTTATCAACAGGTTAAAATGGTGAAAGACTAAAGAGGGATAATTGTCGCGACCCTCTAAAAAAATTTTAAATTTTAAAGGGGTTAACGGATTATTAGGTTAATTAGATTTGACTAACCTAACGCGGACCCTCCCAAGCCCTACCGAATCGCAACTTTGGTTTTTGTTTAAATGATTTTGAAATTTGGAGTCGCCACTAATCGTTCTTGGTAGGTCGATTAGAAACCTAAATAAATTAGCGGGAGAATTAATTAATTCCTGTGAACCAGAGATTATGAGCTCGGGGACTTAGTTACACTAGTTAATTAAAACTAATGCCATTTCGGTACCTTAATTTCATGGATATCCTAATTTGGCAACTCGGGCTTGGTTTATTCCTAAGGCTCTAGTAGGGTATTCTCTTTTGTGTTTTCACTTTTTAAATAGGATGCATGGATGGTATATATTTTTATTTATTATATTTTTTTTAAGTGTTAAAGATTCCCTGAAGCTGAAAGAGGGAGTTTGTTAACGACTTCTGTGCAGTATTACGACCTACTCATCTTTTGGGTCTGATGATTCAAAAATTAAATTATAGGAAGTACATGACAGTGAATAAACACCTCCAATGGGAGGCCTAGCATTGGCTTGGCTCTTCCCTTTGGGATTTAAGGTATAGGTATTTAAGTTGCAAGTATTTAAACTACTGTAAGTAAAAACCTCCAATGGGAGGCTAAGTATTGGCTTGGCTCTTCCCTTTGGGATTTAAGGTACAGGTATTTAAGTTGTAGGTATTTAACTACTGTAAGTAAAAACCTCCAATGGGAGGCTAAGCATTGGCTTGGCTCTTCCCATTGGGATTTAAGGTGCGGGTATTTAAGTTGCAGGTATTTAACTACTGTAAGTTAAAACCTCCAATGGGAGGCTAAGCATTGGCTTGGCTCTTCCCTTTGGGATTTAAGGTACGGGTATTTAAGTTACAGGTATTTAACTACTGTAAGTAAAAACCTCCAATAGGAGGCTAAGCATCGACTTGGCTCTTCCCTTTGGGATTTAAGGTGCGGGTATTTAACTACTGTAAGTAAAAACCTCCAATGGGAGGCTAAGCATTGGCTTGGCTCTTCCCTTTAGGATTTATGGTGCAGGTATTTAAATTGCGGATGGACTTTGTCCTCTCCATTCTGGGGTATGAATTCTTTAAAATGAAATACAACGAATTGATTCAACAATTTGAAATTTGTGCGCGCTTGAGGACTCCTCCAAGTCGATTTTGTGCTTCCATAGGGTTGACCATTGATATAGAGCTGCGGCTTCCTGACATAAAATAGAGTGAAGTGTCAGTATACAAAATATGTGCTAATCTGCACCTAAAACCAGAAGAGTGGAAAGAGTACTTATCTCCCGTTTTTTTGGGAGGGATTTCTATAATTGATTTTCGCTCTCTATGTTCCCAATATAGAGAGTTTCTTTTGAATTAAGATGGACTTTTAGTCACAGATCAGTTGAGAAATCGGTGGACAGCTTAGGAGCTTGTCTGGGCCGATTTTTGCATCTCTACGAGATCTTTGCTGTTGACATAGAGATATCCTTCTTCTGACATAAAATATGGGAAAAAAGGGGAGATGGAGAAAGTGTATACAATTTGTGCTAATTTGCGAGTAAAACCATAAATAAATGAATAAATAAAAACACTTAGCTCCAATTTGCTTGCTCGTTGACAAGGACGAACTCTTGATTTATATTGATCGATGAAGGAATTTGTGATGATAACCCATAGCTTTAAACTCCAATCATCTTCAAAATTCTCTCTCTTTTGGTATTTTCTTTCTTTCAAATTTTTCTTCAATCTCCCAAAACTCTCTTAAACATCCAAAATTTTCTCTAAAAAAAAAATTCTCTCTCAAGCTCACTTCTTCCTCATTTTATAATCTACTTATCTATCTCCCATTCTAATTTTTCCACTAACCCTATCTCCCATTCTAATTTCTCCACTAACTCTTCTTCATTTTCATCTTCCATTCTCCATCTCTATCTCACATTCTAATCTCTCCACTAACTCTTCTTCATCTCCATCTTCCCTTCTCTATTCTTATCTTCCATTCTAATTTTTCTACTAACTCTTCTTCATCTCCATCTTTCATTCTCTATTCTTATCTTATTTTCTCCATCTATTCTTCTCTAACTTCTCTTCTTCATCTCCTCTTCTCCATCTTCCCTTCTCTATTCTAATTTATCCACTAACTCTTCTTTTTATTATTTGTAAAATAATCCTTCAAGAGTTAGGTATTTACACTCTAGTCCTTGAATTTTAAATATTTACAATTTAGTCCATGAAAAAATATATTTCTTTAAGTCCAAATCTCCTCACAATTTTTGACACACCAAAATTTACCACATGTCAAATTTAAGCTCATTTCTTGCCGCTGAAAATAATGCAGAATTTAATTAAAGCCCTTTTGCAAAATTGAGTCATTCTTGGTATAATTGAGCCAAGATGAAAATTTAAAATATTAGAAGACAATGTCACAACTCATAAAAAGTGAAAATTAAAAATAAGTTGACTCAAATTAAATTTTTTTAGGCCCGATTCGAGATTATACTCGTGAAGGAACACGTGACTCGAATTGGATTTTTCTGAATTTGTGATGGCCAATATGAAAATAGATTTAAAATAAAAATATTAACTATCTTTGTGTATTTTTTTTGGCCTCGAATGTTATTTTTCCAAAATTTTCAAGTATTTTTGTATTTTTTTAAAAAAAATTAAAAATATATATATGTAAAATATGAAAATTTATTTTTTGTTCAAAAATGGTTGCCTAGGCTTGGCCAAGGCTTCCAAAGTTTATTTTGCAATTTTCTCATTTTTTCTTTATTTTACATGAATTTTCGAAAATAAAAATAATAAAAAATACTGAAAATATGAAAAATCATGTTTTGGTCAAAATTAGTTCTCTAGGCTTGGCCAAGGTCCCCAAAGTTAATTTTTCAATTTTATGAATTTTTATGGATTTTTCAAAAAATAAAAATGCCGAAAAATACTGAAAATTTTTAAAAGAGAAAAGGTAATTAAAAATCAGGTGTCAACAATAATCAAACCATTAGCCAAGCATAATGGAGCGATACATAATTGAATCAATTGACCCAAGAGGAAGCATTCTATAGCTGGGGCAAATCCCTTCCTCACTTGGAAAGCCTACTAGGGGGCAAACTCATCACATCCACTGCAAAAGGGTGTATGTCGTTCCTATACTCAATTCATTTGAGAATGAAAATAACATGTTTTCTTTCCTATCTGTAGGTGTTAATTGAGGCAAGTTGCCCAAGTGATGGTTATCATCCGTAAAGCATAACGGAGTAGAATCCACCGTTAAATACAAAATCATTTTGATCATAGAGACACTTCCGGTTGAGAAGTGTAATGAGGTCGAACCATTTATTTCAATGAAAAGTGTCGCGACCCTCTAAAAAAAATTTTATTTTAAAGGGTTAACAGATTATTAGGTTAATTAGATTTAATTAACCTAACGCGGACCCTCCCAAGCCCTACCGAATCGTGACTTTGGATTTTTATTTTAAATGATTTTGAAATTTGGAGTCGCCACTAATCATTCTTGGTAGGTTGATTAGGAACCTAAATAAATTAGCGGGAGAACTAATTTATTCCTGCGAACCAGAGATTATGAGCTCGGGGACTTGGTTACACAAGTTAATTAGAACTAATGCCCTTTCGGTACCTTAATTTCATGGATATCCTAATTCGGCAACTCGGGCTTGGTTTATTCCTAAGGCTCTAATAGGGTATTCTCTTTTGTGTTTTCACTTTTTAAATAGGATGCATGGATGGTATATATTTTTATTTGTTATATTTTTTAAGTGTTAAAGATTCCCTGAAGCCGAAAGAGGGAGTGTGTTAACGACTTCTGTGCAGTATTACGACCTACTCATCTTTTGGGTCTGATGATTCAAAAATTAAATTATAGGAAGTACATGACAGTGAATAAACACCTCCAATGGGAGGCCTAGCATTGGCTTGGCTCTTCCCTTTGGGATTTAAGGTACAGGTATTTAAGCTGCAGGTATTTAAACTACTGTAAGTAAAAACCTCCAATGGGAGGCTAAGCATTGGCTTAGCTTTTCCCTTTGGGATTTAAGGTACAGGTATTTAAGTTGCAGGTATTTAACTACTGTAAGTAAAAACCTCCAATGGGAGGCTAAGCATTGGCTTGGCTCTTCCCTTTGGGATTTAAGGTACAAGTATTTAAGTTGCAGGTATTTAACTACTGTAAGTAAAAACCTCTAATGGGAGGCTAAGCATTGGCTTGGCTCTTCCTTTTGGGATTTAAGGTACATGTATTTAAGTTGCAGGTATTTAACTACTGTAAGTAAAAACCTCCAATGGGAGGCTAAGCATTGGCTTGGCTCTTCCCTTTGGGATCTAAGGTACAGGTATTTAAGTTGCAGGTATTTAACTATTGTGAGTAAAAACCTCCAATGGGAGGCTAAGCATTGGCTTGGCTCTTCCCTTTGGGATTTATGGTGCAAGAATTAAATTGCAGGAATTTATAGTATGAATACGACATGTAGATATGGAAACATATGAGTATGACATGACATAATCGAAATTTAGATTAATTTATTTGGGCAAGGAAATTCTCGAAGATTTTAATAGTTAGGATTGTTACCTGATTTAACAGATTTGATTACTGAATTCGGATCTCGTGTCACCTTATAGATCAAGATTGCGGCTCGAACGATGGAGATGAACTTGTGACTTGCGTTGATCGGTAGAGGAATTGGTGATGGTAACACCTAGATTTAAACTCTCACCATCTTCAAGACTCTCTTTTGGAAAAAAGGATTCTCTTTTTTTTTTCTTTCTCTCTAATTTCTTTCAATCTCTCAAAATTCTCTCAAGCATCCAAGATTTTCTCTCTCCCAAAAAATCCTCCTCCCAAGCTCACTTCTTCCTCCTTTTATAATCTATTCATCCATCTTCCATTCTAAATTTTCCACTAACTCTTCTTCATCTCATCTTCCATTCTCTAGTCTTATCTTATTTTCTTCATCTTCTCTTCTCCATCTCCTCTTCTTCAACTTCCCTTCTCTATCTCCTCTTCTCTATTTTCCCTTCTCCATCTCCTCTTCTCCATTTTCCCTTCTCTATTCTAATTTCTCCACAAACTCTTCTTTTTGTTATTTACAAAATAATCCCTCAAGTGTTAGGTATTTGCATCCTAGTCCTTGAGATTTTAAGTATTTGCAATTTAGTTCATGAAAAAATATATTTCTTTAAGTCCAAATCTCCTCACAATTTTTGACACACCAAAATTTACCACATGTCAAATTTAAGCTCATTTCTTGCCGCTGAAAATAATGCAGAATTTAATTAAAGCCCTTTTGCAAAATTGAGTCATTCTTGGTATAATTGAGCCAAGATGAAAATTTAAAATATTAGAAGACAATGTCACAACTCATAAAAAGTGAAAATTAAAAATAAGTTGACTCAAATTAAATTTTTTTAGGCCCGATTCGAGATTATACTCGTGAAGGAACACGTGACTCGAATTGGATTTTTCTGAATTTGTGATGGCCAATATGAAAATAGATTTAAAATAAAAATATTAACTATCTTTGTGTATTTTTTTTGGCCTCGAATGTTATTTTTCCAAAATTTTCAAGTATTTTTGTATTTTTTTAAAAAAAAATAAAAAATATATATAAAATATGAAAATTTATTTTTTGTTCAAAAATGGTTGCCTAGGCTTGGCCAAGGCTTCCAAAGTTGATTTTGCAATTTTCTCATTTTTTCTTTATTTTACATGAATTTTCAAAAATAAAAATACTAAAAAATACTGAAAATATGAAAAATCATTTTTTGGTCAAAATTAGTTCTCTAGGCTTGGCCAAGGTCCCAAAAGTTAAATTTTTTAATTTTATGAATTTTTATGGATTTTTCAAAAAATAAAAATGCCGAAAAATACTGAAAATTTTTAAAAGAGAAAAGATGATTAAAAATCAGGTGTCAACAAAAAAGAGATGATTGAAGGCTAACAAAGGGAGTCTACTGCAAGCCAGCTTATCACATCCTATCAAAAGAATATATTGGAATAGTGAATGGGGAAAATCACCAAAACGCGATTGCAATCCCAACTGAGCAAGGAGACAAGATTGAATCCTCCCTTTTGATGAAAAGGGACGTATCGTTCTCCAATTACTTTCAGTCGAGTGCGAAAATAATGTTCTTTTATCTTTTCCTTTGCAGTCAATAAATGGACGCAAAGCACTCGAGGAACAGTACCCTCAGGTGACAAAACAGGGAGGGGTGCCAAAAAGTCGATGTAGAGAAAAGTGAATGACGGGAAAATATCAACATTTGAAGGATAGATGAGAAGGAAGGGGAAATATTAAACACTTCAAAGGCGAATGCGATGGAGAGAATTACCAAAGCATCATATGATGGTTTTCAAGCAATTAAAAAAAAATCTCTAAATGATTGCATTAGTGCGAGTCATCTTCACCTTTTGAGGAAACTGACGCAAGTTCGAATGGAGGGTAAGGTTGTATCGCTCCAAATTTTTCATTACCTAAAAGATCTTTAATTGACACGTCTCTTCTCATTCTTACAGGATTGTCAAACCATTAAGAGGTAGATAAGTATCATTCTCCTTAAAAGCCAAATTAAAATATTTGAGACATTTAATCACAAGAAACTTCAGCATTTTCTTGGAAATGAACATGCAAATGTGTTTGTTACAAAAGTTATTCTTCACATTGAGATGTCAAAAAGGAGCCAAGTTTTGAAAATTGTTTCTTAATGTGTCTTCTCATTTCATGATTGCCTGTAACCAAGAAGGATGAAAGAAAATTCGACACTTGATCCCCTAAATGTCTTTTTCTACTCGGTTTTTGAAAAAATAGTTTCAAAACCCCATGCATAGGCTGTGATTTCACTCATGTCATGATTTTGTAAAATATTTCAAAGAACGACACCCCATGAAGGTAAATGTAGTCTTTCCAATGGAAGCACTTCATATATAAACTAAATTATCAATCTATTTCTCTGGAAACAAATGAAAACGGTTGATGACTCAATAAGCTGAGATAAATAAGTGGAGTCAATAAGGAGAATCCAATGGGGGCAAATCATTCTCTTTCCATCAAAAATTAATTTCGGGGCAAAATATTTTCCTTCCTCACCAAATAACATATTGGGGCAAAGCTACTAAGCCCATCATGGCGACCAGTAAGACATGTCCAACTGGGGCAGGGCGCTTGAAAAGAGCAGTTTCTTCAAGCATCGGTCAAAAGAGACATGAAAATCTCAAACATAAGATATTCTCAAATTGGATGAATGTCGCGACCTAAAATTCATTTTTTTAGGTTAATGGATTACCAGATTAATTGATTAAATTAACTAACCTAGTTCGAGCTCTCCCAAGCTCTACCAAATCGCGACTTTGGTTTTTTGTTCAAATGGTTTTAAAATTTGGAGTCGCCACTAATCATTTTTGGTAGGTTGATTAAAAACTTAAGTAAATTAGCGGGAGAACTAAATTACTTCTACGAACTAGAGATTATGAGTTCGGGGACTTGGTTACACTAGTTAATTAAAACTAATGCCCTTTCGGTACCTTAATTTCATGGATATCCTAATTTGACAACTCAGACTTGGTTTATTCCTAAGGCTCTAGTAGAGTGTTCTCTTTTTGTATTTTCACTTTTTAAAATGGAATATACGTGAGTGACATTTTTTTTGGCATTTTCAAAATATTAAGTATTTCCCTGAAGCCGAAAGAGGGAGTGAGTTAACGACTTCTGTGCAGTGCTACGAGCTACTCATTTTGGGGTTTAGTGATTCAAAAATTAAATTACAGGAAGTAAATGACAATAAATAAAGACTACCAATGGATAGCTCAGCCTTGGCTTGGCCCTCTCCTTTGGGGTTTAAGGTGCGGGAATTTAAATTGCAGAAATTTAAAATGATCTCCAGTGAGCAGGCTTTGCCCTTCACATTCTGGGGTTTAAATTCTTTAAAATAAAACGAATTGATTTGACAATTCGGGCCGAAATCCATCGGCGGATCAATTGAAAATTTAATAGGCACTCAAGAGCTCGTCAGCGCCAATTTTACATCTCCATGGGATTTATTGTTAACTTGGGGTTGTCCTTTGCCTGACATAAAAATATGGAGAAATGGAGTAATTGAGCAAATATGATTTAATTCACATTAAAAATTAGAACAATGAAAGAGGCACTTAGCTTCAATGGCATTATGAGAAGTGCTTGATGGATATAATTGGTTCCTGCATTCAAATCTGGGATGAATTCTTGATTTATGTTGATCGATGAAGAAATTGATGATGATAACCCTCTAGCTTTAAACTCCCATCATTTTCAAAATTCTCTCTCTCTTTTTGGTATTTTCTTTCTCTCAAATTTTTCTTCAATCTTCCAAAACCCTCTCAAACATCCAAAATTTTCTCTTCAAAAAATTTCCATCTCAAGCTCACTTCTTCCTCCTTTTATAACCCACTCATTTATCTTCCATTCTAATTTTTCCACTAACTCTATCTCCCATTCTAATTTTTCTACTAACTCTTCTTCATTTTCATTTTCCCTTCTCCATCTCTATCTCACATTCTAATCTCTTCACTAACTCTTCTTCATCTTCATCTTCTATTCTCAATATTTATCTCCCATTCTAATTTCTCCACTAATTCTTCTTCATCTCCATCTTCCCTTCTCTATTCTTATCTTATTTTCTCCATCCATTCTTTTTCATCTTCTCTTCTCCATCTTTCATTCTCTATTCTTATCTTATTTTCTCCATCTTCTCTTCTCTATCTCCTCTTCTCTATCTTCCCTTCTTTATTCTAATTTCTCCACTAACTCTTCTTTTTGTTATTTGCAAAATAATCCTTTAGGAGTTAGGTATTTGCACTATAGTCCTTGAATTTTAACAATTTACAATTTAGTCCTTGAAAAAAAAATATTTCTTTAAGTCCAAATCTCCTCACAATTTTTGACACAATTCACCGCATGTCAAATTTAAGCTCATTTCTTGTTACTGAAAATAATGTAAAATTTAATTAAAGCCCTTTTTTGTAAAATTGGGTCATTCTGGGTATAATTATGCCAAGATGAAAATTTAGAATATTAGAGAACAATGTCACAACTTCTAAAAGTGAAAAATGAAAATAAATGGACTTAAATTGAATTTTTTAGGCCCGATTCGAGATTATGCTCGTGAAGGAATACACGACCCCGAGTTGGATTTTTTAAATTTACGATGGCCAACATGAAAAGGGATTTAAAATAAAAATGTTGACTATTTTTATGTATTTTGTGGCCTCAAATGCTATTATTTATGAAATATTTTCCTAATTTCTAAAAAATATATTTGAAAAATACAAAAAATATGAAAAATTAGTTTTTGCTCAAAAATGGTTGCCTAAGCTTGGCCAAAGCTTCCAAAGTTAATTTTTTAATTTTATCAATTTTTATGGATTTTTTTTATTAATTTTCAAAAATAAAAATATTTAAAAATACTAAAAATATGGAAAATACTGTTTTGGTCAAAATTGGTTCCTTAGGCTTGGCCAAGGTCCCCAAAGTTGATTTTTTAATTTTATGAATTTTTATGGATTTTCTATTAATTTTAAAGAGAAAATGTGATAAAAAATCAGGTGTCAACAACTGCCCCTCTTTGAAAGGAAGCTCGGTAGAGGTTCATTTCAAAGACGAGAAGACACCTGTATTCTAATCGACTCAACACAATGAAATAAAAAGGGTCGTGACATTTGATCTCCAATACCCATCTTTGCAAGTTCCGATCCAAACCCGGTTTGAAGAAACTTTCATGCAGTGAGGGAGAGACGAAGATGAAAGTTTCCCTGGCACTTACCTGCCCGTTGTGTGGCGGTCGCTTGACACGCATGCTCTACTGAAAATGGAATGAGAACCTAAGGATTTGTTAAGAAAACCTTAGGATGGTTGAACTTGGACCTGTATGGTAGGTCAACCCATGGTAGATTCCTAATGAAAGGATTCTACTGATTTGATTGAAATTTGACCCGTTTGGTAGGTCACCCCATGGCAGAGTTCCTAATGAAAGGATTCTAGTGATTAAGATTTAACCCGTATGGTGGGTCGCCCCATGAAAATGCCTGTAAGAAGGACTTGTGCTTGTAGAAAGGACTTTGATGCCTGTAAGAAGGACTTGGTATGCCTGTAAGAAGGACTTGGTATGCTTGTAAGAGGGACTTAGTGTGCCTGTAAGAAGGACTTGGTGTGCCTGTAAGAAGGACTTGGTTTGCCTGTAAGAAGGACTTGATTTACCTGTAAGAAGGACTTGGTGTGCCTGTAAGAAGGATTTGGTTTGCCTGTAAGAAGGACTTGATTTGCCTGTAGAAAGGACTTTGATGCCTGTAAAAAGGACTTGATGCCTGTAAGAAGGACTTGTGCCTGCAGAAAGGACTTTGATGCCTATAAAAAGGACTTGGTGCCTGTAAGAAGGACTTGTGCCTGTAGAAAAGACTTTGACGCCTGTAAAAAGGACTTAGGATGCACGTAGGAAGGACTTGGTGCCTGTAAGAAGGACTTTTGTGTTGCCTATAAGAAGATCTTTTGAAAATGGACCATTCCGTGTTGGGATCTCCAATGGAAGGGCTCCAGAAACAGTATACCCTAAATGTCACCTTTTGGGTAGACTGAAGAGGTATTGATTGAGAAAATGATTTTCGGGTGCCAATCTGGGATCTGGGGAGACCAAGAATCCTGTAGACGCTCAAACCTAATTTCACTTACCATGAAGGGTGCCATTCTGGGATCTGGAGAAACTAGGAATCCTACAGAAGCTCAAACCCAATTTTTGTTGTCCCATCACTTTAGGAATAAACCGAGGAGGCAAAGATCAAGAACACGAGAGTTGGTCAATTATGATTTGATAAAGTTTGAGAACATGAGATTATATCAATCGTGAGCTGATGAAGACTTCATGAGAGCATATTGATCATGAGTCGCAAGGGTTCAGAAGACTTACCTGGATCTTCTGAGTTAATGATCGAGGCATAGACAGACTGATTGTATCATGTCTGCTTGCTCACTGAATGACCTTATGTGCTGCAATGGATTTGAGCATCCAGACAATCATCAGAATTGAAAGGTTCAGGCTGAAGATATACTCACCTGAAAATGCTTGGCGAGCATTGTTGACACCTGATTTTTAATCATTTTTTCTATTGCTAAAGTAATAGAAAATTCATAAAAATTCATAAAATTGAAAAATCAACTTTGGGGATCTTAGCCAAGCCTAGGAAACCACTTTTGACCAAAAAATGACTTTTCATATTTTCGATATTTTTCGGTATTTTTATTTTCGAAAATTCATAAAATAAAAAATTAAGAAAAATGAGAAAATTGCAAAATCAAGTTTGGAGCCTTGGCCAAGCTTAGGCAACTATTTTCGAACAAAAAAAATAATTTTTTGTATTTATATATATTTTATATATTTTAGAAATTATGAGAATATTTAATAAATAATTAGCATTTGAGGCCGCAAAAATATAAAAATATATATTTTTATTATTTTTACATTCATTTGTTATTGAAGAAAATTCGAAAAAAGAAGAAGAAAAATTAGTTCGGAATGGTGGGTTACCTAGTTAATCGCCTTTTTGAATTAATTATCAAAAATTCTAGGAATTTCATTTTTAGCTAGGCAATGTTCTATTTTTGCGTTTCCGGAGTCGAGATGTTATCTCCTAATAGTCCAAGTTCTTCAATGGCTTGGTGATGCACTTTCCATAGTTGCTTTCGACTCAATATGATGTTTCTGAGCCACAAGGGCAATTCCAATGGAGATCTTGAGTATTCGACTGCACTCAACTTAAAATGGGAAAAGACAATTTATGTGGTCAAGAAAGCCGAAGCCGTAAGTTGTGAGGAATGAGCCGATTATCAAACATGAAAAGCGCGCCGAAATTCAAGGTCGCAAGCGAACCGTTTAGCGCCCTCACGATCAATGAATCTGGTGAATTGGATGCTGATATCGTGAATGAGATCACGCGGGGAGTTGACGCAGACAAGGATGAGTGCATCAGCTATGAAGAATTTGTTGCAATGATGAAACTGGAACAAATTGGAGAAAAAAACGTTTCGGCAATATTCAAGGGAGAGATTCAAAAGCTTGAATATTAACTTGATAAAAGATGGTTCACTGCATCTCCATGATGCTCACACTGGACAATCTGTCGTGGCTTAATCGGAATGGTTGGTCCTTTCATTTCTAATTCTGAAAAAAAAAAACGTGTTCACGAGCCACCTAACTCGTGGGTACATTTGACTGGACCAAAAGAAGACATGAAGGGGAGATGAAACCGAAGCAGACAAGGCGGTGACCTTTACTTTTAGTTCTAATTGGCACATAGCTGGTTCAGGATGGAAAAGAATCCTCTCTTTAATTGCCCGACACGTCTGAAAAGTGGCTGAGCACGGTGTATTAATCAACTCTTCCTGCATTTACCAAGGAATTTTTTTTTGGTCGGCCACGAGAGGAGAATAAAAAAGGGAAGGGCCTTGAACGTTTGGTGGAAAAAAGAAGCTAACCAGCAACTGAAGTAAAAAAAAAAAACGGAGATCATTGGGGGGTTCCTTCTCGGGGGGAACTGGTGCGCACACCCACGAGGAGGAGGAGGAGGAAAATCGGTGATCTTTGAGTGGGAAGGGGGAGGACCTTGGGAAAAATCTGGGGATTTTGGGAATCTCTACTCATCGTCTAGTCTTAATTCTTCTACGGCGGATTTTGGGTTTTGTAATGCCGTTCGATGGATTCTTTCCTCTTCTTCATCTGAGAATCTAAGGATGCTAAATAAGCTGAAACTGATTAGAGTTGCGTGGGACTTGAGAAGTGGTCCCAGGTGCGATGGAGGAATTCGAAAATTCCAGCAAAAGATTTCTTTCCAGAGTCCCTTACTCCTCAGTCCGAAGTTAAGAACTTGGCGTACGATCTTCGCGCAACTTCAAATCTGGAAAAGCGATGCCTCGGTTTGGCTGGCGATGTTCAGTGGCGCTTGAGATGCACACCCTCAACGCGTTCATTGTCTTTATCCGTTAGACTCGCGCCAGCTCTTCGACGAGCAACTCTAACCGGGCGTTTATTGATTTCAGACAGGAGCTGGAATTGGCGTTCAGCCCATCCCCATGATGATCTTGGCCGACAACTCGATATCTGTTAGCGAGTTATGAAGAGCTCAGAGTCTATACAATGAATTCACCATAGGCCATTTTAAAGGATTGGCTGGGTTTTAGACCGTTACTGGTGAGTTTGAAAAATAACGTCATTTGTTGTCATTCATCTAATTTGATACTCTTAACTGAGCAGAGGCAAAAGTCGTGATGGTTGGGGTTATGAAAGGTGTGACCTGGAAAATCTTTGTTTGATGCCATCCCTAGAGCTCTTGGAAAGATAAACGTAATAGCGGAAGACTTGGTACATTTTCTTTCACTGTTAGGTAGTCGTGAAATTTTTTATTGGACTAGCCCGTAATTACCTTTTATATGTCTAGTCAGAATATGGTTAACGCCCAGGTGAGACTTAAAAAAAACATTAACGGTCATTTCAAAATGGATCCTTCTAAGATAGTGGACAATAGCTGCATTTTCCACAATATACTTCATTGTGAGAACCAAAACCTTCTTTTACGCTTCCCCAGTATGCTGTTCCTTGTAAATTGCTGGCCATTAGATGAGACAATTTTTAGTTTTTACATGATTACATCCCTTTAGCAACTGCAAATCTTTGCACGGTTCAGAAATGGAACTCATTTTTGCTTATTGTGGTCTTCATTTTTGTAGCGAGAAGATATGACTCTATGATGATTGATGTAAATTTAAAGGGTGGAAGATCTGTGAATCAATATGGACAGAAAGTCTTAAGAAATATCCTGAGTATTTGGATTTTATTGAAGATGTGATTCTAAATAAAGCATAGTAGTGTGAGAGGTCCCACGTAGCTGATACATTTTGTTGTTGTGTATATTCGTTCGTGTATGTCAAATAGAAAGTAGTCAGACAAACCTGAATCGCAAAGCAGACGAGAATTAAATTGGAGATGAAGATCCGAGCCCGACGAATTCACGTCGTGTCCTTAAGACAAATTCATCCCCTCAATCGGTACCCAAGGTGTATGGACAATCGTCTCCCAGGATAGAACGGATCGCTCTTCTCAAAAAGTGGTACTTCTTTCAGAGAATACTTCGAACGCAACTCGGAGGAAAATCGCACAGAAAATGAGAATGAGAGTGTGTAGTTTTCGAACAAACCAGATAATATACTTAAAACGCATGCCTCAGTTTTTTATATTTGAAAACGAATGTAATATGTCGCCGAAGAGTCACGAACCAATTCAGGTTCGGTTATTACCGAATCAATACATACGTTCGGTGATCAGTTATTTGCGAACCCGAATCGGTGTCTTGAAGAGAAGTAATTCGGACACACTTTCTTATTGTGTCCATTCGAAAAAATAAAACACTGATAAAATAAATGGGCCGAGTTCCAAAAAGATAAATGGATCCAGGCCCGGGCCCGGCCCGAACCGAACCGAGCCGAGCTGGCCGGTCGGACGGACGGCGGCGACGGCGCGCGCGCGCGTGTGGACCGATCCAACTTTGTCCAAGACCTCTCTCGTCCACAAAAGTGGGGTGCCCCTTGGGGCCCAAACCCATTAGTGAGGCTCCACAATATAAACCATTTTTCCATCTCTCTTATATCCAATGTGAGACTATTCATTCACCTTTCTCATTCACTTTTTTATGGGTTTTTGGGTTCCCAAAACCCAACACATTTAGCAGTGAAGATGCTTTTATGCCGTTGTCTTTCCTATTCTTGTTTTTGACAAAGAAGTTGTGTCAGGATAAATAAAACAGTATGATGTTGAGGCTGATTTATCCCAGAATCCAGACTGAGTGACTACTATGATTGGTAACTGGAAATAACGACATATTATCATAGGCAATATTCATAAGCATTGGAAGAGAGACACAGCTCGCCAATTCAGACCCCATAACATGACTAATGAATTCTAGCTTAAGGAGCACCGGTTTGCTTAAGCTCTTGGTCGGGTGCTTATACTTGAATTGCTTAATTTCGCCGCAGCTCGCAGTAATTTTTTTTTATTTGAAGCATTCTAGTAACTTCTCGGCTGCCTTTCCTCTCTCACTTCCATTAGCAAACTTGTTTGATCGACTTATTTGGAATTCATTTTCCAGATTAATATATAAGCCTCTACTCTTTTCCCTATTCTTTGGTTAGAAGTACTTTGAAGTTGATGTTAAAACCTTCACTAGGAAATCTCGAGTATGGTCTGAGCATTGCTCTGTGACATGCCACTTTTCGGTTATGTGACTTCCCATTTCTTTCATTCCATGTTTTAGGTTGATGTGCTGACAATTACTTCGAAAATTATGAACTTATGGACATCTTTTTTTGTTCATTTGTTAATGCATAGAACTGCTCAGAGTTCATTGAGCTCTCTGTCTCTACCTCTCCTCTTTTCCCAATATTTTTTATGTCAGGTAAAAAGATGACCCCCCGTCAAAGGCGGTTTCCATAGAGCTAAGTGCTCTTCTGCTTCTTTTTATTCTTTATACTTTATTTTACTTCATTTGCTAGTGTTATTATTGTTATTATCATTGTTATTATTATCATTATTACTATTATTAATACATGAGCAAAAATTTCTTTTTACCTCATTTCCCTATGTTTTATGTCAGGAAAAAGGATATCTCTATGTCAACGGCAAAAATCTGGAGGAGGTGTAAAATTGGCCCAGACAAACTCCTAAGTGTCTACCAATTTCTTAGCTGATCAGGGACTAAAAGTCCCTCTTAATTTAAAAGATACTCTCTATATTGGGAACATAGACAATGAAAATCAATTATACAAATCCCTCCAAAAAAATGGGAGATAAGTGCTCTTTTCACTCTTCTGGTTTTAGGTGCAGATTAGCACATATTTTGTATACTGACACTTCACTCTATTTTATGTCAGGAAGCCGCAGCTCTATATCAATGGTCAACCCTACGAAAGCACAAAATCGGCTTGGAGGAGCCCTCAAACGCGCACAAATTTCAAATTGTTGAATCAATTCGTTGTATTTCATTTTAAAGAGTTCATACCCTAGAATGGAGAGGACAAAGTCCATCCGCAATTTAAATACCTGCACCATAAATCCTAAAGGGAAGAGCCAAGCCAATGCTTAGCCTCCCATTGGAGGCTTTTACTTACAGTAGTTAAATACCTGCAACTTAAATACCTGTAACTTAAATCCCAAAGGGAAGAGCCAAGTCAATGCTTAGCCTCCCATTGGAGGTTTTTACCTACAGTAGTTTAAATACCTGCAACTTAAATACTTGTACTTTAAATCCCAAAGGGAAGAGCCAAGCCAATGCTTAGCCTCCCATTGGAGGTTTTTACCTACAATAGTTTAAATACCTGTAACTTAAATACCTGTACCTTGAATCCCAAAGGGAAGAGCCAAGCCAATGCTTAGCCTCCCATTGGAGGTTTTTACTTACAATAGTTTAAATACCTGTAACTTAAATCCCAAAGGGAAGAGCCAAGCCAATGCTAGGCCTCCCATTGGAGGTGTTTATTCACAGTCATGTACTTCCTATAATTTAATTTTTGAATCATCAAACCCAAAAAATGAGTAGGTCGTAATACTGCATAGAAGTCGTTAACACACTCCCTATTTCGGCTTCAGGGAATCTTTAACACTTAAAAAATATAACAAATAAAAATATATACCATCCATGCACCCTATTTAAAAAGTGAAAACACAAAAGAGAATACCCTACTAGAGCCTTAAGAATAAACCAAGCCTGAGTTACCGAATTAGGATATCCATGAAATTATGGTACCGAAAGGGCATTAGTTTTAATTAACTAGTGTAACCAAGTCCCCGAGCTCATAATCTCTGGTTCGCAGGAATAAATTAGTTCTCCCGCTAATTTATTTAGGTTTCTAATCGACCTACTAAGAACGATTAGTGGCGACTCCAAATTTCAAAATCATTTAAACAAAATCCAAAGTCGTGATTCGGTAGGGCTTGGGAGGGTCCGCGTTAGGTTAATCTATCTAATCAAATTAACCTAATAATCCGTTAACCCCTTCCGAATTTAAATTAATTTTTTAGAGGGTCGCGACAAGTATTAGCCAACAAGGCTTATTTGTTCAATAGCCTCTGGATGAATTTCGAGACCTCGAAGGGTAACTCGACTATCAGGAATGCACTACCAGTGATAAGTGTCAGAGGTAACATGTGCACGCATTTTGATTAAAACCGTATGTGTGTGCTCATAATGTGGATCATGCATGACTATTCTGTCGAGTTTGCAATTCCAATTCTGTCCAGGGAGGTTATCATGTCATGAATACCTCGGATGTAACTTGAATGGGGACTTCAGTCTGAAAGAGCTTTCTCTCACTTTCGAGAAAGGCTTGTTTATCCTGATTGCAGGATTTGAAAAGAAATCACTCAACCTTACCATCATTGCATTTAGCGAGGGTCTGAGTAATCTCGCAATTGATACGATCAAACTGATCTGGAGGTCTTGATTAGGACCGTAATGTGGGCTGGGTCAAAGGCTTATCAAAGGGGACTCATTTCGAGTCAAGGCCATTAACAAAAAGATCTTCATTATCTGCTCCGAGTTTACAAGTTAAGAACCCTGCAAAATGAGAGAGAAATAATCTTGCTCGAACTTGTTCGAGCGATGCTTAAAGTCATTCAACTCTTACATTAATTCAAGTGCTCTAATCAGAAGAGACTTTCAAGGGTCGTATCGTAGGTCGGGATTTGGGTCTGAGAAACGAAGGGCTCGTTTTGGCTCAGAAAAATATATGAGAAGGGCTTGGTGTTGGTGATCATTGCAGTCTTGTCACTAATCTTTGACCTTCATAAATTTGTCTTCAATAAATACCGCCATTGGCTGAGGGGTGGTAGTTCTTTTATACTTTGCAAATTGACTTCTTTGGGGATCCTTTTTCGGGAATTCTCAAAATGTATGTTCGAAGTTAGAAGTTCATTACAGATATATGGGCGTTGGCCTTACTTAGGCACTTTGCTTTTTTTACCCGAGATTCTTTGAAGTAGCCCTTACTTTTCTTACTCCCGACTCCCTTTTGTTTGGAAGCAGGCCCATTTTCTTTAGGCTACACTTGTTTTTCTTTTTCTTTTGTTTAACAATATTGTGATTTTGAATTTTAGCAACAAGATGATTTTCAACAAATGATACTAGACATTACATGAAAGTCTAGCATATGAAATGGGCTAATTCGAGAATTCTCTATTGGCCCAATTTCTTCAATTCTGCTCCTTGGGGGAAGGTGTCATCGTTACCTTTGAAATGAGCAAGGATTACCAACATGGGCTTGAGAAATGAATTTGCAGGCTCAATTGGGTTGTGCATAGGATGAGTGTGTAGGATAGAGAAAATAAATGCTCTTCGTCATCCTAAAACACTTGAATTAAAATTCGAATATCATGCAAAGAAACACTCGAAGATTGATGTTAGTCCAAGCAAGAGAATTTCTAACCATTTATCTCCTGATATTGTTGGAATTACCTCTATTTTTAACTCATTGTGGATTAAATGCAGGACGCATGTGGAAATGGCTCGCCTTTCATCGTCTTGTCAAGGCCCATTCTGTACATTCGATGCATCGTGTACAGTTTATACCCCCAGCCAAAATTGACAAATTGAACATGCAGGACAGTCATGCATAAATCATGGAATGTGTAAACATCATGCAAATATGGCAATATAATGTATAAGTATGGAAATTGCCCCTGGCTGTGTGGGCGAATCAAACACGTTGGGGGCCTATTCCCCAAGTCGAGGAGTAGCTTGTTTCTGGTTTTGCCTCTTTTTGATCCAGGGTTCGCTATTGATTTCCCCTATTTCATCAGACAGATCGCATCAGGCGATCATAAATTGGCCCCTTGGGGCTGTTTTCTTTGACGTATCAGATGCTAGTTTTAACATTTCTTGTAAAAAAGAAGGAGACGTGTTAGCCAATATCAGAAATGATGAACTAGACACGATACTGAGTTATCCTTGAGTGCTTTGTGCAACTCCTTTACCAGTTTTACCACTCGGGATTTTCTCCGTGAGTATGTCAAGTTAGACATTTTCTGTCAAACAATGGAGGAGAAGACGTGTTAGTCAGTATTAGAAATGATAAATTGGATACGATACTGGTTTACCTTTCATCTTGAATGTTTTGCGTGACCCATTTATCAAGTTCACTGGATTGAGTTTCCCTTGGCTTTGGCTGGACACTTCAACATTAGGCTAAGCTCATGATAAAATACTGACCTTGGTATTGTTCGTCGAGTATTCTCATTTCTTTTTGCAAAAAAGAAATGTGTAAAAAGTTGTTTTATTTATTTACAATACTTACAACATTCCCCACCCTTGGGGATTGAACTCGGGATATTTCGGACCACTGTCATTCCCCATGCTATCAGGCCCATTGGACCGTAGGCGTCCATGGATGCTTTCTTTTAAGAGTTAACCGTTGAGATGACGTGGTCTTATTACTTTGCATTAGGCAATTCCACATCACGGTTCTTTTCAAGACAATCTACAGCCCCTGTTAAGACAGAATAAATCAATTCAAAACTTAAGATGTTTATGGGCAAATTGGAACGATACAGAATTACCCTTCTTTGAGATCGTTTGGGTCTTTCGTTCACATATTCCTTGTTTGAAGCCATCTATTCTGTGGCGATGTCCATGAATTTATTTGCCCCAAGTTTTGTTTAATCGGGGAATTTCGTTTTTTGGTACGACTGTACTTTTGGGTCAATTTGCAAATTCCTGTAAACAGAAGGAATCTAATTTAGAATCGGGACAATTTGAGGGTAAATTGAAATGATACTACTTTACCATTCTAGTTCGCGTGACTTTTTACTCGCAATAAATTCACTACGAGTTTAGTGTGGTAGTAGACTCGAGCATTTAATAGGAGAATAGGAAATTACTATTTCTTGCTTTTGTGTTCATTCCGAATATCAATAAAAGTAGAAAACATCCAATGCAAGGAAATGAAGCGTCTGCATTCGTTCAAGATCGATTTTGCTCCCTCAGTAGGCACTCCCATGATCAGCTGGCTTCATTCTAGACTAGGTACGCATCGGCCATGTTGAAGAACCCGTGATCCCAGCTTCGAAATACAGACTCCTTGTGCATATTACAGTCCTAGTGCTTCATCAACATTGAACTGGTTGATTATGGCGGTGAGTTCGTCATCAATGCCGCTTGCCTGGTGGTGATACATCTCCCCTTCCCCGGGAGGTATTGATGCTGATCCAGTAGCATTGGTCTTTTTGTAATATGCTCCAACAGAACTCGATCCTGTTATAAACTGGTTTAACTCACTTCTCAAACACGCATTTTCGATCCTCAGATCATGCATTTCATCGAAGGTGAGGAGGTTATTGCAGTTGGGGCAGAGTCAAAAGCCTCTTTATACATCTTGTTTTCCGCTCTGAGGTTTTCATTTTCAACTCTTAGAAACTCGGCTTCGTTGTGCTCATGACGAGTCTTCATTCGGGTTTGCTTATTTTGAAACCAGAACTAGATTTGCAAAGGTTCAAGTCCTAACTCTTGACTCAGTTCCCTTTTCTGTTTGCTGTCTGGCATAGGGCATGTTCTGAAGAAATCCTCAAGCCTTTGTACTTGCTCCTTAGTATGGCGACGGTAACGCTTCTTTTGACTCTTACCGTTGTTGTCCTTATCTTTACTGAGATCTTGGACGTTGTCGGAGGAAGGGCCAGGCTCCATGGGCTCGATCCCAAACATGGCTTCGAACTCTTCATTTCCCATATTCAGCAAGTAATGATAGCTCTCGAGAGTATTGGGTTGAGACATCTTCGATTTGGCGAATGGTTCATCAAGATTTGCTATATCTTTCTGTATTTTCACTCTCTCTAAACCGTGTATGCTTTAAAACTCTCTTCAAAGTATGGACGAAGATTATCAGGAGGATGTCTCTTTTAAAATTTGACGTGGGCTTAGCATCTGTATTGCCTCTCCTGAGAGTTCTGTCTTTCTCAATCTTTCCTGCGTGTCTCTTGCTTGGCTCGTCTTTTCTCATCTTTTCATAGTGGTAGGGCTCCCGTCGTCGTTTCCACCGTCGATTTGCGGGCGAGTTCTCCGATAAGGACGAGTCGTATCTCCCTTTCTGCCGAAAATTTCCTTGTCTCCCACTCAGCTCGTTTTTTTTATTCTTTTTTCCCAAAGTGATGGCGTCTCATCCAGCTTTTCCACAAAGACGTCGGATTTTGCTTGGCTTGAGGTCGCTGCCTAACTGAAATTCGAGCTAACGGGGGTGTTACTGATAGAGAATGGTAGATAGGAAAGTCTGACTAGTTGATACTGTTACCACGAAATCAATATTTACTTCAAAATAGATTATCATCTTCGTACTTCGCTAGTCTGCCCTAACTCTCTCTTTCAATACCTTCGTGTTTCGTCTGTCTGCCTTGATTTTTTCCTTGATAATGGCCAATCTTCCTACACATATCTTCCCGGCTGACATTAAGTTCAAATGGGAGAGGCTCTATCATCTTCTTGGACGAGGCTATATCTACATAGCCCATCATCCGAGTGTCGAAGCTGAGATCCTCAGTCTGCTCAGGGAGATAAATGCTTCTTCAGTCGAAGGTACCAATTTGGAGAGGGAATATAGGGTGCTCCCACACGTCTTCATTAATTTTCTGGAGGCCTGCCGAAACACCCAGGAGACGGTCACCTTAGCCCGCGTTATGAAGGACTGCTATCAGGATCGGTCTGAATGCTTGGAGTTTGTAGAACGCTCGGTTGCTCGATACAAGAAGACCTTCAAGTCTGCTGAAGAGCAAGTCTCGCTGCTGGTTCACGAGAGGGAGAAGCTGGTGGAGCGTCTTGCCTTAAACCAGACTTACTTTAAGCATGACCCGAGGGATATCGTGATGAAATTCCAATGTGAATGGCTGGAGGGGAGGCTTAACGATCTAACAGCGGATATAGCTTTCGAGAGGGACATGATTGACAACTTAAAACTTGCCGTTGAACACCATGAGATGAATGCATCCAGGTACAAGGAGAAGTGTACCCGTATGTTCTTCAAGCTTGTAGATCTCGACTCCCAGATTGCTCAATGTAGGCAGAGCATTAATTTCATGGAGAGCCAATTGAACTCTTTTGTGATGATTATTAGGGCTCAGTTTGGCTTTAACTTTCCTCCCTAGTGAGTTGTTTTGTAAAACTCGTTGATAAATGGAATGAAAGGAAAATTTCGCATGTTTGTACTTTAATTCCCAGCTATCCCTTCTCCCGAATATCACCATAAATCGATTCAAGGTACAGGAAATACCGAGGCTTAGCATCCTTCCTGATGTTCTTGTTTGCCGTTGTAGACAATGATATCGAGAATCGGCGGCGGCCCCCACCAGCCATATTGAGACTCACAATCAGTCAGATAAATCGAGACAGCTTGACTACTCGATCAGTGCGCCAACAAATAACCCAGGCCACATGTTGCTCGCCCCACTTCACTCATCTCCTGCCTCTTTCGGTGCCCACTTGCTCGTGTCGGCCACTTGTAGGATTGGGAGAAATGTCTGTAGGCCATGCTTAATAATAATTCTCCGATCCTCCAAAATTCTCCACGTGATTCGAACCCGAGAAAGTTTAAAATGCACTGGATTTGGCTAGAAAGACGTTGCGGGGTTGGATCAACGTAATTGCCACATAGATTCTGATTACGAAATTTATACTTTTCAGAGGTACAAGAACCTTCAAATACATTAAAATGCCCCCAACTCCTGATCTGATACATTTACGGCCCCGTCAAAATATAAAGCTCATATGTGCCCACCAATTGACACGTTTGTGACTCCGGGAAGATCGACTTCCTCACTTGCCCCTTGGGTCATCAGCTAAGACATCAACAATTATCCGTCCTTTCGTATTCCTCGAGGTTATTCCTGGTATAATGCTGAACCCAATTTTGCTCCTACCTGGGTACCTGCGACTCCCCTGTAAAAGAAAATGACATAATGAGTATGTGATTCAGGATGGGTCGGCCCATGATTCCTATGTTAGTCCAATTTTATTTTTACGAAATTAGAGAAAAGTTTCTTAGAAAAACATGGGAAAATTTCTCAAAAAGAATTTTCTTGCAAATTTTTACAATTCGAAAAATGTGATAAAATCTCTTAAAATTTAGCAAATCTCCCGAAGGGATTTTCCTTTTATCAGAATGAATTTTTAGGGGTAAATTTGACAAGAAAATCTCATTTCTATTGAAGTAAGAAAATGTGACAAAATCTTTTATTGGTTGACAGAATTTTCCTAGGGGATTTTTCACATTTATTTTTTCAAAGATGGGATACTAATTTAATTTTTATTTTCTTTTGAAAAACAACCTTGATGTTAAATTCAAAATTTGACCGACACCTAACATGGACCGACCAAAAATAAATACAAGATGTGGTTAGAAAACTTACTTTCATTGTGAAAATACCATGTAAGTCACAGACATGCACATGAATCGTGAGTTTAAATCTTAACCTATCTACTCTAAAAGCTGGCAAATTGAAGCGAAAGACTTACGGCAAGGCGACAATCTCGCGCACATAATCAAGATTAGCCGTGACCCCCACGACGTAACCAGGATTAGCCGGGTCTTCCCACTTCGGCTTCTCGAGCTAAAAATTAAAACCACCGCTTTGGTAATCTTACTAAGCCTGAGGCCTAACTTTTAAACTCATTTTTGAAAAGAGAGTTGGGATTGAATTTGGGCTAACTTTCGATGTGATCTAACACCGAACGCTAAAACCAAATCACAATACCATCCTAAAACTAGTGGCTCAGGTCCGGCCACAGAACGTGTGTGATGTAGTGCTAAAACAATTAATCATGCACAACAGTTAATATACAAACACCATTTCAAAAATGTACGAAATTAAACAAACAATTCCAACACCAACTTGCAAAACAAATGGTTAATGAAACACTCCACCCCTTATAACTCCTATCTGCAAAACCATTTAACACCTAAAGATTAGGATTCACCCAATTCAGTTCAAATAAATTTTCATGAAATATTCTGGCCTAAGTCCTCTAAGTTCTTAAATTTTCAAAAATTAAGAACACTTCCCCAGTGGAGTCGCCAAGTTGTCGCGACCTAAAATTCATTTTTTTAGGTTAATGGATTACCAGATTAATTGATTAAATTAACTAACCTAGTTCGAGCTCTCCCAAGCTCTACCAAATCACGACTTTGGTTTTTTGTTCAAATGGTTTTAAAATTTGAAGTCGCCACTAATCATTTTTGGTATGTTGATTAAAAACCTAAGTAAATTAGCGGGAGAACTAATTTACTTCTACGAACAAGAGATTATGAGTTCGGGGACTTGGTTACACTAGTTAATTAAAACTAATGCACTTTCGATACCTTAATTTCATGGATATCCTAATTTGGCAACTCAAACTTGGTTTATTCCTAAGGCTATAGTGGAGTGTTTTCTTTTTGTATTTTCACTTTTTAAAATGGAATATACGTGAGTGACATTTTTTTTGGCATTTTCAAAATATTAAGTATTTCCCTGAAGCCGAAAGAGGGAGTGAGTTAACGATTTCTATGCAGTGCTGCGAGCTACTCATTTTGGGGTTTAGTGATTCAAAAATTAAATTACAGGAAGTAAATGACAATAAATAAAGACTACCAATGGATAGCTCAGCCTTGGCTTGGCCCTCTCCTTTAGGGTTTAAGGTGCAGGAATTTAAATTGCAGAAATTTAAAATGACCTCCAGTGAGCGGGCTCTGCCCTTCACATTCTGGGGTTTAAATTCTTTAAAATAAAACGAATTGATTTGACAATTCGAGCCGAAATCCATCGACGGATCAATTGAAAATTTAATAGGCACTCAAGAGCTCGTCAGCGCCAATTTTACACCTCCATGGGATTTACCGTTAACTTGGGGTTGTCCTTTGCCTGACATAAAAATATGGAGAAATAGAGTAATTGAGCAAATATGATTTAATTCACATTAAAAATTAGAATAATGAAAGAGGCACTTAGCTTCAATGGCATTATGAGAAGTGCTTGATGGATATAATTGGTTCCTGTCTTCAAATCTGGGATGAATTCTTGATTTATGTTGATCGATGAAGAAATTGATGATGATAACTCTCTAGCTTTAAACTCCCATCATTTTCAAAATTCTCTCTCTCTTTTTGGTATTTTCTTTCTCTCAAATTTTTCTTCAATCTTCCAAAACCCTCTCAAACATCCAAAATTTTCTCCCCAAAAAATTCTCATCTCAAGCTCACTTCTTCCTCCTTTTATAATAACCGACTCATCTATCTTCCATTCTAATTTTTCCACTAACTCTATCTCCCATTCTAATTTTTCTACTAACTCTTCTTCATTTTCATCTTCCCTTCTCCATCTCTATCTCAGATTTTAATCTCTCCACTAACTCTTCTTCATCTTCATCTTCATCTTCTATTCTCCATATTTATCTCCCATTCTAATTTCTCCACTAACTCTTCTTCATCTCCATCTTCCCTTCTCTATTCTTATCTTATTTTCTCCATCCATTCTTCTTCATCTTCTCTTCTCCATCTTCCATTCTCTATTCTTATCTTATTTTCTCCATCTTCTCTTCTCTATCTCCTCTTCTCCATCTTCCCTTCTTTATTCTAATTTCTCCACTAACTCTTCTTTTTGTTATTTGCAAAATAATCCTTCAGGAGTTAGGTATTTGCACTCTAGGCCCGATTCGAGATTATGCTCGTGAATGAATACACGACCCCGAGTTGGATTTTTTAAATTTACGATGGCCAACATGAAAAGGGATTTAAAATAAAAATATTGACTATTTTTATGTATTTTTGTGGCCTCAAATGCTATTATTTATGAAATATTTTCCTAATTTCTAAAAAATATATTTGAAAAATACAAAAAAATATGAAAAATTATTTTTTGCTCAAAAATGGTTGCCTAAGCTTGGCCAAAGCTTCCAAAGTTGATTTTTTAATTTTATGAATTTTTATGGATTTTCTATTAATTTTCGAAAATAAAAATATTGAAAAATACTAAAAATATGGAAAATACTGTTTTGGTCAAAATTGGTTCCCTAGGTTTGGCCAAGGTCCCCAAAGTTAATTTTTTAATTTTATGAATTTTTTTTATGGATTTTCTATTAATTTTAAAGAGAAAATGTGATAAAAAATCAGGTGTCAACAATGAAGAATTGCGAAAAAATGCAGAAAGCATTAAGACACCTAGCGGGGGCAAATGCCACCTAGCTGAGGCAAATGAAGTGTTGACATGACCGAGCATCTTCTTGTGGACAATAGCCTCAAGCATGGATGAATGGGTTCAATCGATATTGTTCATATCAATATGAAATATTGAAATGAACTCAATTAAAGGGAAATATCGACACTCAAGAAAGAGAAGGGTAGTTGAGTATCGTGTCCAATTTACTTCTTTTCATCCTATTTGCTAATACAAATTCATTTTTTTTTTGTTTTGACAGAATGTGTCGACAAGACATTATCATGAGCTCTGATGAATGAAGGATTTTATGAGAGAGATGACAAGTGAGAAAACACTTAAAAGAAGATAATTACCTCAAACATTAATAATACAACGCCTCAAAGCGGGGCAAGTGGATCCTTGGTACGACTGGACACGAAAACAAGATCTTCCCTTTTCAACGAGTTCATGGATGCAAAAGAAATGCATACCCATAAGACAAAGAGAAATGTATACCCATCAAGCAGATGTGGTACAAGCTTTTTGTGGATCACACCTCCCATCTCAAATGAAAGAGGTTCAATGCAGGCTGTCTATGTTAGAAAGAAATCTCAAAATTGTCGACACGAACTCAAGTGAAGGGTAATTTTGTATCGTTCCAATTTGATCCTTGATGGTTATATTGCTAATATGAGTTTATCCTCTTCTCGGTAGGAAAATTATTCACACCCAAGAGAACCCGAGGAAAAGAGTTCACCCGGGTTAAAAGAAACACCAATGAAATGTCAAGAACTTCTAGTAACACATCCAAACAAACGCAGCCATCAAGCAAATACAGTTTATGGCAATGGGAGCTTTTTGGATGAAGAGCAATAGACAATGCCTACCATAACATGACGGAGAGATTCTTTTCCATGCAAACCTAGGAGGTGAAAAGATTCAAAGACTCCCAAGGATGCAATCAAGAGGGTCGTCGCCATGGCGGTCAAGTAAGTACCCCTTCTTCAAAACGCAAAAAAGTCCAAGAGTCTTAAAACATCTGACAATTTCAAGTTTCTGAATAGATATCAGGTTTCTACAATCTACACTTCAGCATTCATATTACAATGCACAATCAAGAGTAAGGAGGTATCGTTCCAATTTATCTTGAATTTGGGAATATGTACTGACACCTCCTGTTTGATCTTTGCAGGGGTCGCCGCGCCGAAAAGGTAAGTATCACTTCCCCTTAAAACTTTGGGATTCTGAAGAATCTAAGAAAACTCAATCATGTCATGTCCAAAAAAATGAATGAAATTTGAAAAAATAAAATAAAATAAAAAATAAAAGTACTTCATCCGCATTTGGATTTGAAAAGCCGTTGAAGTTATTCGATCATGTATTGAAGTATGCATCGTGCATCATAAATCCACGTGGGGAATTGAATTTCGATGAAAAGAAAAGAATTTTAAAAAGGGGGTTTAAACTCTGTCAAAAGGAGTACCTCAAATGATGAGAGTCAAGCCATGTCCAAACACCTCCTCATACACACTTGAGAGGCATTGAGAGTAAAACCCAGATCTACGGACGTAGGGATTATTCGCAGCGATTACATGGATTGAGAGGACAAAGGGCGTTCGTTTCTCCCTCCTAAATACATAATGATCCTTTGCAAGCCCCTTTGAACCCATAAGGAGGTTTTCTAAAAACAACCCTGTCAAGAACCACCCCACACTGGGGCAATTTAGAGGTTCATTGATAGATATGTTGGAGAGAAAAGGTTGGGAAAGACTTTATTGTACCGACTTGCATCAATCTTTTCGTGATAGTTCCAGGTAATGTCCCATGGAAACTTAAAACATCTTGAAGTGAGGAGGATCATTTCATTTCTCTATCCCCAAATACTTCACCCTTTGACAAGCCAATTTGAGCATTCGAAATTTCATTTCTAAGCCCCATTGGTGATTACCTCCCACATTGGGGCAATGCACATGATTTACTGAAAAGATGAGATAATATCATGGCAATTTTGAGAAGGTCCTCATAGCTCAAAAAAAAGGAGAAAAATCGAAAAAAATCGATTGAATTTGAGGGCTAGTAAAAACAAAGGGCCTAGTAAAAGCAAAGCCAAAGCCCTTCATTGAAAAATGATAAGAGTTGAAATGCATTCAAGGACAAGACAATTGCATTGAAAGGCAAACCTGCCAAGACAAAAAAGGAAGAAAAAAAGAGGAAGTAGAAAAGAGTACCTAGACTCAACAGACAAACGTTCAGGAAAATCTCTGGTTATAAGAAAGTCATCCCTAGTGGATACTGAGAGTCGGTAATGATGTAAAAGGTAATCACCAACCTTTCATACCCCTCTTTCTTAAAATCTAGCCTCTTAAGCCCACCCAAAACCAACGATGCAACCTTTTCCGAAGACTCTTCTAATCGAGGTGTTTCGAGTTGATATCGGGCTTCACAAAGGAAGCTACTGCTTAAGGAAGTAGGTACAATTCTGTCTTATCTTGTTTTTCAGGTTCTTGGCTTGTAAACCCGAAGACGATATTTTGAAATTATTTCATTCTTGGCCTCAAAGTGCCTATCAATTATGAAAGCCTTTGACCAAACCTACATTTCAGTCCTTTGAAAGACCCTTTCTGATCAATCAGAATGTATACATTGCGAATGATCTCGAAATCCTTGATATTAGGTTTTGTGAGATTAGTTCGAAAGATGTTGTTAAAATGTTCCCCAACGAGTGGGAACCCAAAATAGATTGCTGAAAATTGCAAGAAGTCCTCTTTGATGAGAGTACTCTAATTGATGATTAACCAAACCCCTTTGGCAATTTCATATCATTTGATTCAAAATCATCCCCAAAAGGAATTTTTGATCACGAGTATTGCAAAGATGTTTTGGATGACTTCCTGCATCGTGATTGCATTTACTTAAAAAATGCGTGTGCATGACTCTTAGATAATCACTCAGGAGCATGATTTGTCTTGAAAACCTTGAAGCATTCAAGATATTTTAGAACCCATAATCTCTACTTTCTCGATTTGTTTCGAAGAGTAGCATGAGAATATGATTCGGGTTTGAACTTCTGTAGGATTCCTAGTTTCCCTAGAGCCCAGAATGGCACCCTTCATGGTAAGTTAAATCGGGTTTGAGTTTCTACAAGACTCCTGGTTTTCTCAGATCCCAGAATGGCACCCTTTATGGTAAGTTAAATCGGGTTTGAGCTTCTGCAGGACTCCTGGTTTCCCCAGATCCCAGAATGGCACCCTTCTTGGTAAGTTAAATAGGGTTTGAGCTTCTACAGGACTATTGATTTTCCCAGATCCCAAAATGGCACTCTTTATGGTAAGTTAAATCGAGTTTGAGCTTCGGGAGGACTCCTGGTTTCCCCAGATCTCAGAATGGCACCCTTAATGGTGAGTTAAATCGGGTTTGAGCTTCTGCAGGACTTCTGGTTTCCTCAGATTCCAGAATGGCACCCTTAATGGTGAGTTAGATCGGGTTTGAGATTCTGCAGGACTCCTCGTTTCCCCAGATTCTAGAATGGCACCCTTCATAGTAAGATAAATCGAGTTTGAGCTTCTGCAGGATTCCTGATTTCCCCAGATCCCAGAATGGCACCCACATCAATTCCAGGATGACACCTTCCTTGGTGAGATAATTCAGGTTTGAGCTTCTGCAGGTTTTCTAGTTCTCTCCAGATCTCAAAATGGCACCCTTCTTAGTAAGATAATTCAGATCAAAGATTCCGCATGATTCTCGGTTTCCTAAATCTCAGAATAATGTCAAAATAAGATTTCCACGTTTGGAGTCTTTTTCAAGTCTAAACACCCTTATAATCCGTGAAAGCGTCGTCAAGGGTCTGCTTTTTGAAAGATCACAGAGAGGCGTCTAAAAGCATAGTTCGAGCTCGGAACTGAAAGTTCACGACTCGTCGTTCAAAGAAGCATGATGACTTTGATAAATCTTTCTGTGAGTGTTCACAGGTTAGTAGCCGCGGAGCTGTCATCCTCCGGACTGGATCGCCAACCTTCAGCTTCATAAGATTTGATTTCCCCCAAAACCCTCCTTGATAAGAATACGCCTCTAAGGTATCTCGAAGCCTAGTTCGAGTCGGAGCCCGGGGCGCTCACGACTCGTCGCTTAGAGATACGGTAACCGCCTTTTCCGAGAGGGTGCATCGGTTAGTAGCGTCAGAGGTTTCACCCTCCGGAACGGATAGCACAGTTTGAGTCGGAGCCCAGAGCGCTCGCGACTCGCCGCTTAAAGATACGGTGACTGCCATTTCCGCAAGCGTGCGTCGGTTAGTAGCCTCGGAACTTTCACCCTCTAGAATGGATAACAGTTGATAGCCTCGGAAAAGATTATCTTTTCAACAAAGTCCTTGATATAGGCACCAAGTCCTTCATACAGGCACGAAAGTCCTTCATACAGGCATCAAAGTCCTTGATATAGGCACCAAGTTCTTCATACAGGCACCAAAGTCCTTCATACAGGCACCGAAATCCTTGATAGAGGCATCAAAGTCCTTAATATAGGCACAAAGTCCTTCGTGTAGGCATTTCCATGGGGTGACCTACCATATGGGTCAAATCTTAATGGGGCGACCTACCATACGGGTTGAATCTCAATGAGATGACCTACCATATGGGTCAAATCTTAATCCAATTTTAATCAGTAGAGTCCTTTCACTAGGAATCTGTCATGGGGTGACCTACCATACAGGTCCAAATTCAATAGGGTGACCTACCATACAGGTCTAAATTCAACCACCCTAAGGTTTTCTTATAATGAATCCTTAGATTTCCATTACACTTTTTAAGTAAGCAGTCAACAACCGCCGCGGGGCAAACAGGTAAGCCTCAGGTAGCTAACTCTCTCTCTCTCTCTCTCTCTTTATCCCGTATCAGAATGAACCGGAGGAAATATTGGACTGAGGCTTTCACGAAAGAAAATTTAGTTAGATGTCACGACTTTTCATTTTCCCAGTATAGTCGGCTAGACATCAAGTGTTATCTTGTCTTTGAGAGTGATATCTCACGAGACCCCTCTCAAAGAGGGGAAGCTGTTGATATTTGAATTTTAGCCAATTTTATTTTTAAAATTTTTTAGAAATCCATAAAAATTCATAAAATTAAAAAATCAACTTTGAGGACTTTAGCCTAGCATAGGAAATCAATTTTGAGCAAAAAATAATTTTTCATATTTTTAGTATTTTTCAGCATTTTATCTTTACAAATTCATAAAAACATCAATAACAAATGAGAAAATTGTAAAATCAACTTTGAATGCCTTGGCCAAATCTAAGGAACCAATTTTGAACAAAAAATAATTTTTCTTATTTTTTGCATTTTTTAATATTTTTCGTATATTAGAAAATACCCAAAAAATAAGAAAAATAGAATTGTTGGCCACAAAAATGGGGAAAAATATTCAATATTTCTATTTTAAATCCCTTTTCATGTTGGCCATTACCAATTTGAAAAATCCAATTCGAGGTCATATGTTCCTTCGCGAGCATAATCTCGAATCGAGCCAAAAAAATCCAATTTGAGTCAATTTATTTTCATTTTTCACTTTTGAGAGTTATGACATTGTCCTCTAATAGTCCAAATTTTCATCTTGGCCGAGTTGTACCCAAAGTGTCTCAATTTTGCAAAAGGGCCGTAGTTGAATTTTGCATTTTTCAATTTAGCCCCCAAGTTAACCAAAAATGAAATTAAAATTTTTCCGGGGCTATCCATGAAAATTAAAATCCATCCCCCTATACTTTGTAACTTTCAAAATCTGTTGGTGGGTGTATTTTAGTCCATTTTGGCCGTTTAGGCTTTGGAATGCTCAAAGTTCGATTTCGGGTCAAACCTACAATTTGGGGTTTTTGTGTGATTTCAATTGAATTTTTAATGAAAACCACATTTTCAAATGTGATTCATCATGGAAAATCCATTTATGGCCTCAATTTCACCAAAAAATGTCTAATTGTAGCTTAATTTGGCATTTTTTCGGCCGATAGGATTGTCGGGTCGGGCCGACCCGACCCATAACCCAGCCACTATCCACCTTCCTCCCATGATGTGCACGTGAAGGAGAGGAGCAAAGGGGGCAACTTTTTTGAAGAACAAGGGGAATAAATGCAAGAAAAGGAGGGGAATAGAGGAGCTTTTCAGTCTTTAGAATTGTTGAATGGGGAAGTCCCAAGGGCGTGGAGTCCCCTAGGTGCCAGAATTGATCAGAGAGGTATCGAGGAGGAGCAGAAAAAAGAGGAAAAAGAGAGAGACCGGGGGCTGGTTTTTGGAGGGGGGTGGGAAGTTGGTTGAGAGGGGGTTTTGGGGAGCGATTCCAGAGCACACCAAGGAGCTCCACGAGCGACCACCACCCAAACAGGATACACCTACACACCACCTACCTACCGAACCATCACCGACGTCCATCCGCTATCTGAGTCACTGGAAAAGGTAATGCAAATATCCTCCCTACGACTGCCTTTCTCTGGTTTGAGCCTTTTGTCCGCACATAACATGTTTGATGAAATGCCTAGGGTGGTTCAAACCCCCGACTTTGAACCTATATTTCGTGGTGATTTCATGTGATATTTAGTCATTTTCTTGCTCAAATGCATTCTACAAACGTAGATCTTCGTTTTGATATGCTGTGCTCCCCCTGGTTACGACCGAGATGTGAGATATGCTCTTCTAAAGTTGCCTCATTAGTCTGATCAAAATCTGGAAATTCAATCTGGAAATTTTGCCAGTGTTGAACCCAGTCCAACTTGCTTGCTTCGTGCTCATTTTTCATTATCTTACCATGAGTATTTTCGGGAGATTCCTGATTGATTGTATTTTTGATACATAGTAGAACACATACATATCTTTGGTTGCCCTTGGTTCAATCTTTGAGGATAGTTACGAGGTCGGGAATACCCCATGTTGGTCTGGTTTGTGCCCTGATTGAGTTTCAAACAGTTCAAACCCCCGGCTTTTGAGGTGATTTTCTCTTTCATCCTACGTGAGTTTTGTTTCATTTTGTTCCTAATATATGACCTTTCGTGTTGGTGTGTTTCTTCTCCATTTTCCATAAATGAGGGCCGAGATATGAGTCCGAAGCTGAGAAGCTAGGGGCAGTTGCTGTTTTTTTTTTCTAAGTGTTGGAGGCAGTGCGAAGGGGCCTGTTCGTGGCCCATTTCCAGCACGATCGTGCGACCATTTTCCAAACCGTGAAGTTTTCTTAAAACCTCGTTCCACCCTCTTTCGCACGGTATGAATGGCTCATCCTAATTTTGTTTGTGGACCAAGATACGTGGCTTCAAAAATGCCTTAGTGAGCTTAGAAGCTAGAGGGAACCCCTGAACATTTTTGGCTAAGTGTTGGAGGAGTGCGTAAAGGCTTTTTCTCGGCATCTTTGCGATGTGTGCATTTGGTCTCTTGCTGGGAAGTTCGGCATTTTGAAAACCTTGTGTTACGTAGTTCGTCCAATACTAAACCTTTCTCTAAAAAAGTCCACGAGGTGAGAGATTTCGGAGCTTGAAAACGGGCACATAACCAGTTTATGTGCTTGGGTTCAAGTCCAAGTTCCTTGAGCTGCTCAGGTTCACACCTTCGGGTGAGCTTTTCATCATTTTTTATCCCCACTTTTCGTCATTTTATCACTTTCCAGTATTCCTTGCATGTTGTCATTTGCGTCGGTGTACCTTTTTGCTGCTAGGCCCGTCCGAGATGCTCGAAAATAACACGTTAAAATGCCTCTACGGGCAGCCCTTTTGACAAACAAAAAAAAAAACAAAGTCTGGTGAGGCAACCAACATCGGTTTTTCCCGTGAGTTTTCGGTCGTGTATTGGTCCGTTTCATTCACGTATCTTTGATCCGTATCATTTTTGGTATGTTGTAGTTTGTATCGATGTATGGATTTCCTATTGAGTGTTCCCGGGGAGTCGGGAATTAGTGCGAGAAAACCCCCCTGATGGGCTATTTTGTCAATAATGAGAATGGAAAAAAAAAATCCAAAAACTACGTCGTTTTAGACCGTCCCGGGAAAAACCACATTCAACTGGTTTGACCTATTTTCATGGTTTTGAATTCCCGAGCCTTCTAAAATGACCGTTTTACCCCTCTGGTCAATCTGACCCAAATCATTCCAAATCACCCTCGAACTTAATTGGTGTGTTTTTTAGTCTTCTAAGACTCCCCTTTGTTTGTTTTGACTTGCTTTGATGTGATTTCTTTTTGAATCTATTCCTTAATTGCGCATTTATTTTCATGATTGTGATTGATAGAAAATATACTCCCATCTGCATGAATACCTTAGACTCTTAGAGCCTACCTTACCCAACCCCGCCTGCATGAATTCCTTGGATCAGAAAAATCGCTCAACTTCGGTATCAAAAGGGCGTCAATGGCAACATTGGCGTAACAAAGTCCCCGATCCTATCTCTGGTTTCATTGGAGTCGTGCGGCTACTCCTACCGTTTGACGAGGTTTCCGATCTACCTTCCTCAAATAACGGTGGCGACTCCAAAAGCATGTACACGCACGCACATGCCACCCGACCACACTTAAGGTCGAATCCGATAACCCGCCGCGATTTGGTATGGCCTTGGGAGGGCCCGAGCTAAGCCCTTCGCTCTAAAGAGGCAATTTAACAATCCACCAGCCGATCTCGCCGGAAAAACGGAGATTGGGTCGCAACATATTTCAAGAGTCCAAAGTGCCAAACACATAATAAAAAAAAGAGTGAAAATCATCCAAAAAAAAGATCAAAACCCGTGAGGCACTGTGCTAAGGACACGTTTGGCAATAATTTTGATTCTTTAATTCTATTTTTCAAAGTAAAAAAGGATGAAAAACATATTTAGTATCGTAAATGATTCTAATTCTGATTATGTTCTCATGAATAGTTTTGAAGCAAAAACAAAAAAAAATATTAATTCTGAAAAAAAGAATCACTTTTGAAAATTACAAAAAAGAAAAAATCTCAATTCATTTAATAAGATTAAGTCCATGTGGATTTCTGAACTTTTAAAAAAATAAAATAAAATTCGGAAATTTACTAACGATTGCTTTTTTTAGATACACTTTTAAAATTAATTTTAAAAATTGAAGAATAAAAAAATTTAAAATGGGAAAATTTAAAAAATTTAAAATTTAAAATTTAAAATTAAAATAATTTAAAATAATACGATTTTTTTCAAATTCTTGCCACCCGAGTTTTTTGGAAAATTTTTTTTGTGTAATTATCAAACGCGTTCTAATTCTCTAAAAATATTAAGAAATAAAAACAGAAAATATTATTGTAATAGGAATTACTTTTTAAGATTTGAATCGTTGACAAACAGCCCTAAAAGGGAACTCAACGACAACTGAACAACCGGCACTTGACGGTCATGAAAGTGAGGATTGTTTTTTTTTCTTTTCTTTTTTTGTAACAAGGATTGGTTCACCGGGGAGGGTTTCGTTTGTTCTGTTCCGTGACAAGCAAGCAAGATGTTGCAAAGAGTGGCCCAATGCGCCAGGATGGCAATGTCCCGAATCTGAACCGCAAATAATACTCTTTTTGGATATTTTAAACTAGAACAAGAATATCTTATCTGGCTACCTATTATAACATGTATTTACAAAAGAAAAAAAAATAGTTATAATATGAGTTGCCCCAGTTTGAGGCCCAAAATAGCTCAAATGCTCTAGGTTTTTCTAATAGGGATCCCAAATCCTGTCTCGCAGCATAAACCTGATCATAACTCTACGAGGTATTGTATTGACAGATAAATATCTCATTTAACGTAGTCGGCTGTCATCTAGCAAAACTCGAGTTGACGCTCTAATGGAGAGTTAGCTCAGTAAGAAGATCTAGTCAGTCTCGAGTTGCAAATAAAATAACACCATTTTGTTTTTTTGGCTTGCCTTGTATAATATGTCCCTATGATGACTATTATGTCGGTAGGGCTTCATAAGATGTAGAATTATCATACAAGCTACTGGTCTAGGACACAAAGATGAAAAATTGACCCGTCTTGCTTATGATTTTTTTTTGTGTGTGTGTGTATCAATAGGTGCCTTGCAACTCTTTAAGCATCTAATTATTTCAGCGGATGGGCTAGTTCCTTCATTGTAGATTCTAGGAGTGGCAAAATGGGTGTATTGGGTTTAATTGAATGAGTCATAAATGGTTTCAATCCAAATCCATCCAAATAACTCACATTGACCCATTTGTTTCCTAAAAAATTTAGATGATCATACCTAACCTAACCCACATCCAACTAAAAACCCATCCAAAAAAACAGAGTAAAAGGCCCAAAACTAACTTGCAAAAAACTTCAGAAAAATTTTAGAAAAAACTCCTCATCCTCATCCTCCTACTCCGCCTCCGCACCCCATTCGCCTTACCTTGAGTCCCAAGCAACAACCACACCACCTCCTCCACTGCTATCCCCAACCATCGCTAGCTCTAAGGTCCCACATCTCCTCTTTGCCTCCAGTGTCTCTTTCAACTCCACCTTTAATCACCACTCCAAGCATGGCCTAAACCCTAATTCCTCGGCTGACAATGGCGAGATCTTCGATCCTCCTAGCTATGATTTCCCTCCTCTCCTTCCTCTCCATTTCCCTCTCTCTTGAATGTCCCAAGGGTCGGAGCGTCCTCCGACAGAAGCGCGGGACCTACTCATTGACATCGATCGCGACATGAGGAGAAGGTCCATCTTGTTCCTCTGTTTTTCCCTCTTTGTAATCAAAATGAGATGTAAATGATTTATCTTTAAATCCATTTAAATCCACATATAATTAGGCGTACGACTCAAACCCATTACTGGCCCATTTACTAAAACTTGGCTAACCCATATATGAACCACATCCTTGAGTAAGTCTTAAATGTAGGTTTTCAGCCTATTTCGACATCTCTAGTATACTACTCACCAAGCATCAATGAAAAACACATAAATCAACGCTTTTACGGATGTCCCAAAAATATATGCAAGTGTAGTGCAAGGATTATGGATTCCATACGTCGCAACTACGAAACCAGTAGACCAATAATTGCATTTTGTATTGTAAGGTAATTAGTACGTCAATTCGAGCAAAACACTTTATTCTTGTGGCATTGCTCAATGTATAGAATTACTTTTTTCATTACGAGAAAACCCCTCTTAAATAGGTAGATGTAGCCCTAAATACAAGTAGTTGAGAATGTCATCTCCGCCTGACCTACTCTCGTTGAAAGGAATTTCTATTACTGCTCACCAACTATGCAACCAGGGTAACCGCGCTTCTGGTTCGTGGGCTCAGACTAATAGTTGGAGATGCGTGCCTAGATCGTTATAGAGTTATTATTGTTAAGCTCCTATGAATTGAATGGGCTTGGCCCAATTGAGATTTTACAGCGGACTAAGTTATCAAAAGCGAGGCCCAAATTGAAATAAGACTCAAACCTTTCAATCCCAGCAATCAGCATGGTGATTATCGTCCTTTCTGTAACGTTACGCATGTCTCCGATTTCGAATCTTTTCAGTCATGCCCTTGTTTCCTTATACTAATTAGGGGGCAAGTCGAGCGCTTGGATCCACGCCCGAGTTCTCGACACTCGAACCTGAGTCCGAGGAGACATAGGCTGGGACGTAGTGACAACAATAGCAGCATCGGTCGCAAGTTGTCCGAGGGCATGTTTAGTTATCAAGAGTGAAATCATTGGCTTAGGAATGGAAGCATCATTCCCTTCCTTGACATCATTTTGACAAATTGGAATAAGGTGGAATGGAACTGGAAGCTACGAACGAAGATTGCCAGATCATTGTGTTTTCAGCATGAAGTTCCGGCGATCAATCTCATGCTTTGCAACCACCTTCTTCGGTTCTCTCCACTATTTTCCTTGATAGGGCTCTTCCAATGAGTTCACTATCGATCTTGCAGGGTATCATCATCGGTGGGATAACTATCGTAACTAAACTTGTCGTGTAGATGCTAATTCAATCATAAACCTTTTAATTTAACCAATTTGATCCTTAACACTTTGAAAAAATTATTGATTTAGGCCTTTCGGGTAATTTTGGTCGGGAATGGCTAACACGAAAGTCAACCTTCTTATGTAGTGACACGGTCTGAGCTGACGTTGATAATTTTTACAATATATATATAATTTTCATTATGGCTGACGAGCCTGCGATGGCCTTTTCGAGGGCCTTTGCAGTCTCGTCTAGCATAATGAAGAAAAAAAGATAAGAAAAAATAAAGAAAAGAAAAACATAAAAAAAATAATTAGTCATGCCATGTAGGACTATAGGCATCCATATCAGTGACTGCTGGCCAAAATTAGCTAGAAAGACTATGTTAGCAACTCGTCAATGACTAAATTGATCAAATTAAAATGCTAATCATACGATAGATTTAAAAAAAATGGTAATTTTCTCATGGCTATCTAGTGCTACCACAGCTGCGGCCTGCATGGAGCAACTATCAAGCTTGTTTCTTCTATTAGCTTGCACACATCTAGTCAATTTACGAGGAAATATCGGATGGTCATTGCGCATCAAGTTTCGACGAACCTAATTATATGGCGAACAATTCCGATGCGTCTTCCTTGATGGCCGGCTATTCCAACACCCTAAGACCTCCGTAGTCGTATTCTAACAACCAAATAGCCAAGATTTCGAGACGGCGTACCTGATTTAGCATCCATCGTCACACGGCATAGAAAACCAATGAACGGGCTTCGGAATCTCGGCGAGACGAGCTCAAAGCTTCCCCCTTATAACCCTCGGTCACCTGGCGTCGATGGAAACGGCCTCTACCTCGTCAATCTCTCTCTCTCTCTCTCTCAAGTCGTATAGAGGAGGAAGAAGAGGAAATGGAATTAGAAGGGCTAAGGGGGGGTCCTTGCCATTTATAGAACATCTGGCGGGGCCCTCCCATCACGGGTCGGGCGGAATTTCAGCCCACACTCGCTAGGCCCTTATTAAACCAATATCGTATACTGTAAATTAATACCGTATACGATTAATTACAATTACAATTAAGGCGAGCCTGTCGCGACCTGATCTCCGTTTTCCCGGCGAGATCGGCTGGTGGATTGCTAAGTTGCCTCTTTAGAGCGAAAGGCTTAGCTCGGGCTCTCCCAAGCCCATACCAAATCGAGGCGGGTTATCGGATTCGACCTTAAGTATGGTCGAGTGGCATGTGCGTGCGTGTACATGCTTTTGGAGTCGCCACCGATCTTTGGGGAAGGTAGATCGGAAACCTCGTCGGACGGTAGGAGTTGCCGCACGACTCTAACGGAACCAGAGACTTGAGATCGGGGACTTAGTTACGCCAATGTTGCCATTGACGCCTTTTCGGTACCGAAGTTGAGCGATTTTTCTAATCTAAGGAATTCATGCAAGCAGGGTTGGGTAAGGTAGGCTCTAAGAGTATAAGGTATTCATGCAGATGGGAGTATATTTTCTATCAATCACAATCATAAAAACAAATGCACAATTAAGGAAAAGATTAAAAAAGAAATCACATCAAAACAAGTCAAAACAAACAAAGGGGAGTCTTAGAAGACTAAAAAACACACCAATTAAGTTCGAGGTGATTTGGAATGATTTGGGTCAGATTGACCAGAGAGGCAAAACGGTCATTTTAGAAGGCTCGGGAATTCAAAACCATGAAAATAGGTCAAACCAGTTGAATGTGGTTTTTCCCTAATTTTCACAATTTTTTTGGGAATTTTACTGGATTTTTCTGAATTTTTTTTAAAAATTTTCCGGGGATTTTCAATTTTTTGGGATTTAAAAATCATTTTTCGATTTTTTTTTGGCCGAGTTGGGTCGACCCAGCCCACTTCTGGAAGACGCTCGGCCCAGACCATATGGGTCCCGGGACGGTCTAAAACGACGTAGTTTTTAGATTTTTTTTTCCATTCTCATTGTTGACAAAATAGCCTATCGAGGGGTTTTCTCGCACTAATTCCCGACTCCTCGGGAACACTAAATAGGAAATCCATACGTCGATACAAACTACAACATACCAAGAATGATATGGATCAAAGATACGTGAATGAAACGGATCAATACACGACCGAAAATTCACGGGAAAAGCTGATGTTGGTTGCCTCACCAGACTTAGTTTTTTTGTTTGTCAAAAGGGCTGCCCGTAAAGGCATTTTAACGTGTTATTTTTTAGCATCTTGGACGGACCCAGCAGCGAAAAGGTATACCGACGCAAACTACAACATGCAAGGAATACTGGAAAGTGATAAAATGACAAAAAGTGGGCATAAAAAATGATGAAAAGCTCACCCGAAGATGTAAACTTGAGCAGCTCAAGGAACTTGGACTTGAACCCAAGCACATAAATTGGTTATGTGCCCATTTTCAAGCTCCGAAATCTCCCACCTCGTGGACTTTTTTAGAAAAAGGTTTAGTGTTGGACGAACTACGTAATACAAGGTTTTCAAAATGCCGAACTTCCCAGCAAGAGACCAAATGCACACATCGCAAAGATGCCGGGAAAAAGCCTTTACGCACCGCTGCAACACTTAGCAAAAAATGACCATGGGTTCTGTCGCGACCTAAAATTCATTTTTAGGTTAATGGATTACCAGATTAATTAATTAAATTAACTAACCTAGTTCGAGCTCTCCCAAGCTCTACCAAATAGCAACTTTGATTTTTTTTCATATGATTTTAGAATTTGGAGTCGCCACTAATCATTTTTGGTAGGTTGATTAGAAACCTAAGTAACCTAGCGGGAGAACTAAATTACTCCTGCAAACCAGAGATTATGAGTTCGGGGACTTGGTTACACTAGTTAATTAAAACTAATGCCCTTTCGGTACCTTAATTCCATGGATATCCTATTTTGGCAACTCTCACTTGATTTATTCCTAAGACCCTGGTAAGGTGTTCTTTTTATGTTTTCACTTTAAAATGAAATGCATAAAGGGTATGAATGCAAACGTTGACATACAAATACGACACACAAATACGGACATACGAATATGATATACGAATACGTAGATATGCGAATACGAATACGTGCGTGACGTGCGAATGACATACGTACATGACATGCGAACGACATACGTACGTGACATGTGTATGAATACGATATGCATACGAGATAGACGAATACATATACGTGCGTTACATGCGAAGGACATACGTACGTGGACATGCGAATGATATGCGTACGTGACATGCGTATGAATACAACATGCATGCGGGGATAGACGAATACGAATACGTATGTGACATGCGTATGAAGACGCACGAATACGATATGTAACATGCATACATACACCATACAAATACGTGACATATATATGTGACATGCATAGTGATATGTGTATGTAAATACGTACATTTCGATTTTGCCCATAAAGGGCAAAGTCGTCATTTTGAAAAGATGGGATAAAACCCTCATTTTTGAAAAAGAGGGGATAAAACCCTCATTTTGAAATTTTTGATTTTTCTGAATGAATATGCATGGGTTAATAACATATCATAACAGACAAATGTGGATTTGCAAACGTCGCGTACGTGACGTGCATACGAGAACAAACAAATACGATATGTCTATACGAACATACGGATAACATGACAAACATACATGAGACATACTACATGAGATGCACATGAATGGCATTTTTTGTATTTTCAGATTTTCCATTTTTTTTGGGTTTTTTGGATTTTCTACATTTTTTTTGTATTTTGGATGTATTATAAAAGAATGCAAAATCACCCAAAGCAAACGAAGATGTGAAGAGAGAGTAGGTAAAGTAAAACTACCCTAAGGACAATGAAAATAAAACCCACAACTCGTCGGGTGAATAATTACAGACCAATTAAATAAAACCCGAGACATGATCGGGAATACAACAAAAATGGACCGGAATGGACATCGGTCAAACACTCGTCGCCAAGCCTCATGGGTAGGGAGTACAACAAAACGGACCGGAATGGACATCGATCATCCTCCAGTCTTCAAAGCATCGGGCCGAAAGCCAAATGAAAATAATGAACTTATCCAATCGGACATGCACAATCACCAATGAGTTAAGACAATTCAAAAACTCAAAGAGAGTTTAACACGTGCTGATTAAACTTCATTGAGACCATTTTTTACATTTTCCAATGCATTAACATAAAAAATACGAATTAAATCATACTGTCCATGAACATTCTTAGGGAGAAAGCAGTAACCATAAAATACAAAAGAAATAATGAAATGTATGTAAAAATTCTGAGATTTTTTATGTGGATGGGAAAATGTGTCTTTGACAACTTTCATGTTTTACATTCTTATTGAAGAGACACTCATTTTCGTGTAGAAAATGGTCTTTCATGAGAGCTCAGCAGCAAACAAACAAATTTCACAGAACAGACATATTTCAGGATTAAGCTTAAATGGACACTCAAATCTCAAAATTAATGCACCAAACTTTCCAGTCTACTAAACAAGACCCCAATGAACAACTTTCATTTTTTGTGAAGTTTCAAAAGAAGACTCTAAACATAAGATAACTACAAATCAATATGACCACGCACAGAAAAACACTCAGACTCAAGGACGCCAACAGAATTGCATGATTTCATTAAATGCATTAAAAATACGAAACGTGCATGAATATTTTTGTATTTTTTATATGTTATGCATTAAGATCTTATGAACAAATGTCATGAGGAGGTCTTTATGAAACAAAGTCTAGAATAACCCATGGCAAATCATTTAGCGTGAAAGGTCAGATCAGAAAAATTCCATCTCAGGTTCTGATCACCATATTTCCAGATTTCTGCTTTCAATTTCGGGACCCTTTTGACATAGCAAACAACGTCAATTTTCGTGCTATAATATATCAAATCGAAGATCTCGAAGTCATCTACGAATGTTCAGTACATTTATTTTCGAGATTTCGTCATCTAAACACGAAAAATTGAGTTACCAGATAATTGCACATACTGATGCGCCTAGAGCTCGTTGGAGATGAATCCGTCGCGTCGCCAAGGCTTGTTCCACGGCGGCGAATTTTTCTCTCTCAAAATTTTTTTCTCTTGAAATCTCTCCAAAAAAATTTTTTTCTCCAGTTTTTCTTCAATCTCCCAAAACTCTCTCAAACATCCAAAATTTTCTCTCCAAAAAAAAAATTCCCCTCTCAAGCTCACTTCTTCCTCCTTTTATAAACCACTCATCTATCTCCCATTCTAATTTTTCCATTAACTCTATCTCCCATTCTAATTTCTCCACTAACTCTTCTTCATTTTCATCTTCCCTTTTCCATCTCTATCTCACATTCTAATTTCTCCACTAACTCTTCTTCATATTCATCTTCCCTTCTCCATATCTATCTCCCATTCTACTAACTCTTCTTCATCTCCATCTTCCCTTCTCTATTCTCATCTTATTTTCTTTATCTTCTCTTCTCCATCTCCTCTTCTCCATCTTCCTATCTTCATCTCCTCTTCTCCATCTTCCTATCTTCATCTCCTCTTCTCCATCTTCCCTTCTCTATTCTAATTTCTCCACTAACTCTTCTTTTTGTTATTTACAAAATAATCCCTCAAGTATTAGGTATTTGCACTCTAGTCCATGAGATTTTAAGTATTTGTAATTCAGTCCTTGGAGAAATATTTCTTTAAGTCCAAATCTCCTCACAATTTTCGACACACCTATCGCATGTTGAATTTAAGCTCATTTCTTGCTATTGAAAATAATGCAAAATTTAATTAAAGCCCTGTTTGTAAAATTGAGTCATTCTGGGTATAATTGGGCCAAGATGAAAATTTGGAATATTAAAGAACAATGTCACAACTCCTAAAAGTGAAAAATGAAAATAAATTGACTCAAATTGAATTTTTTTAGGCCCGATTCGAGATTATGCTCGTTAAGGAATACACGACCTCGAATTGGATTTTTTAAATTTGCGATGGCCAACATGAAAAGGGATTTAAAGGAAAAATATTGACTATTTTTATGTATTTTTGTGGCCTCAAATGCTATTATTTATTAAATATTTTCCTAATTTCTAAAAATTATATTTAAAAAAATACAAAAAATATGAAAAATTCTTTTTTTACTCAAAAATGGTTGCCTAAGCTTGGCCAAGGCTTCCAAAGTTGATTTTGCAATTTTCTCATTTTTATAGATTTTCTATCAATTTTAGAAAATAAAAATACCGAAAAATACTGAAAATATGAAAAATCATTTTTTGGTCAAAATTGGTTCCCTAGGCTTGGCAAAGGTCTCCAAAGTTAATTTTTTCAAATTTATGAATTTTTATGGATTTTCTATTAATTTTAAAAAAGATGAAAAGAAAAGGTGATTGAAAATCAGGTGTCAACAGCTGCCCCTCTTTGAAAGGAAGCTCGGTAGAGGTTCATTTCAAAGACGAGACGACACCTGAATCCTAATCGACTCAACACAATGAAATAAAAAGAGTCATGACATTCGATCTCCAATACCCCTTTTAGCAAATTTCGATCCAAACCCGGTTTGAGGAGGCTTTCATGCGATGAGGGAGAGACAAAGATGAGAATTTACCTGGCACTTACCTGCTCGTTGTATGGCGGTTGCCTGACATGAGTGCTCTGCTGAAAATGAGATGAGAACCTAAGGATTCGTTATAAGAAAACCTTAGGGTAGTGGAACGTGGACCCGTATGGTAGGTCACCCCATAGTAGATTCCTAATAAAAGGATTCTACTGATTAAAATCGGATTGAATTTTGACCAGTATGGTGGGTCACCCGATGGTAGATTCCTAGTGAAAGGATTCTACTGATTAAATTAAGATTTGACCTGTATGGTAGGTCACCCCATGGAAATGCCTGTAAGAAGGACTTTGGTGCCTGTAAGAAGGACTTTGGTACCTGTAGAAAGGACTTTGTTTTGCCTATAAAAAGGACTTTGGTGTGCCTGTAGAAAGGACTTTTGGTTGCCTATAGAAAGGACTTGGTGCATGTAAGAAGGACTTTTGTGGGCCGGTAGAAAGGACTTGGTGCCTGTAAAAAGGACTTGATGCCTGTAAGAAGGACTTGTGCCTGTAGAAAGGACTTTGATGCCTGTAAAAAGGACTTGGTATGCCTGTAAAAAGGACTTGATTTGCCTGTAAGAAGGACTTGGTTTCCTGTAGAAAGGACTTGGTCGCCTGTAGAAAGGACTTTGGTTGCCTGTAAAAAGGACTTTTGATTGCCTGTAGAAAGGACTTGCTCGCCTGTAGCAAGGACTTTGGTCGCCTGTAAAAAGGACTTTGGAAATGGACCGTTCCGTATTGGGGTTTCCAATGGAAGGGCTCCGGAGATAATATACCCTAGATTTCACCTTTTTTGGGTAGACTGAAGAGGTATTGATTGAGAAAATGATTTTTGGGTATATCTGGGATCTAGGGAGATCAAGAATCCTGCAGACGCTCTAACCCAATTTAACTTACCATGAAGGGTGCCATTCTGGGATCTGGGGAAACCAGGAATCTTGCAGACGCTCAAACCCGATTTAACTTACCTTGAAGGGTGTCATTCTGGGATCTAGGGAGACCAGGAATCCTCAAAATCCGACTTAACTTACCTTGAAGGGTGCCATTCTGGGATTTGGGGAAACCAGAAATCCTGCAGACGCTCAAATCCAATTTGACTTATCATGAAGGGTGCCATTCTGGGATCTGGGGAAACCAAAAATCTTGCAGAAGCTCAAACCTAATTTTTGTTGTCCCATCACTTTAGGAATAAACCGATGAGGCAAAGATCAAGAACACGAGAGTTGGTCAATCATGATTTGATAAAGCTTGAGAACACGAGATTGTATCAATCGTGAGCTGATGAAGACTTCATGAGAGTATGTTGATCATGAGTTGCAAGGGTTCAGAAGACTTACCTGGATCTTCTGAGTTAATGATTGAGGCATAGACAGACCGATTGTATCGTGTCTGCTTGCTCACTGAATGACCTTATGTGCTGCAATGGATTTGAGCACCCAGACAATCATCAGAATTGAAAGGTTCAGGTTGAAGATATACTCACCTGAAAATGCTTGGCGAGCATTAGCCAACAGGGCTTGTTTGTTTAATAGCCTCTGGATGAATTTCGAGACCTCGGAGAGTAACTCGACTATTAGGAATGCACTACTTGTCAGACAGTGTCAGAGGTAACATGTGCAAGCATTTTTATCAATGAGTTCATCGGTTCATGCAAAACCATTCAGTTGAGTTTGCAATGATTAAAACCATATGTGTATGCTCATAATATGGATCATGCATAACTATTCTATCGAGTTTGCATTTCCAATTCTGTCCAGGGAGGTTATCATGTCATGAATACCTCGAATTGAACCTGAATGGGGACTTCAGTCCGAAAGGGCTTTCTCTCACTCTCGAGAAACGCTGTTTATCCGGATTGCAGGATTTGAAAAGAAAGCACTCAACCTTACCATCATCGCATTCAGCGAGGGTCTGAGTAATCTCGCAATTGATACGATCAAGCCGATCTAGAGGTCTTGATTAGGACCGTAATGTGGGCTGGGTCAAAGGCTTATCAAAGGAGACTCATTTCGAGTCAGGGCCATTGACAAAAAAAGGTCTTCATCATCTGCTCCGGGTTTACAAGTCAAGAACCCTGCAAAATGGGAGAGAAATAATCTTGCTCGAACTTCTTCGAGCGATTCTTAAAGTCATTCAACTCTTACATTAATTTAGGTGCCCTAATCAGAAGAGACTTTCAAGGGTCGTAACGTAGGTCGGGATTTGGGTCTGAGAAACGAATGGCTCGTTTTGGCTCAGCAAAATATATGAGAAGGGCTTGGTGTTGGTGATCATTGCAGTCTTGTCACCGATCTTTGACCTTCCTGAATTTGTCTTTAATGAATACCATCATTGGCTGAGGGGTGGTAGTTCTTTTACACTTTGCAAACTGACTTCTTTGGGGATCCTTTTTCGGGAATTCTCAAAATGTATGTTCGAAGTCAGAAGTTCATTACAGATATATGGGCATTGGCCTTGCTTTTGATAGGCACTTTGCTCTTTTTGCCCGAGATTCTTTGGAGTAGCCTTTGCTTTTCTTACTCCCGACTCCCTTTTGTTTGGAAGCAGGCCCATTTTCTTTAGGCTACACTTGTTTCTCTCTTTTTTTTTTGTTTAATAATCTTGTGATTTTGAATTTTAGCAACAAGATGATTTTCAACAAATGATACTAGACATTACATGAAAGTCTAGCATATGAAATGGGCTGATTCGAGAATTCTCTATTGGCCCAATTTCTTCAATTCTGCTCTTTTGGGGGAAGGTGTCGTCGTTACCTTGAAATGAGCAAGGATCACCAACATGGGCTTGAGAAATGAATTTGCAGGCTCAATTGGGTTATGCAAAGGATGAGTGTGTAGGATAGAGAAAATAAATGCTCTTCGTCATCCTAAAGCACTTGAATTAAAATTCGAGTATCATGCAAAGAAACACTCGAAGATTGATGTTAGTCCAAGCAAGAGAATTTCTAACCATTTATCTCCTGATATTGTTGGAATTACCTCTGTTTTGCCCCAGTGCGGGGTGGTTCTTGACAGGGTCATGAAATGAAATTACCGTTTAAATGGGTTGTCAATGGTTGCCTGAAGTGTTTGGAATGGAGAATGAATGCCTCATTCACTTCGACTATCGTATCTTTTGCGAGAAAACCCATTGCCTTGGAGAATGCGGAATCTGTCTACCGCTCAACTCACTGTGGATTAAATATAGGACGTATGTGGAAATGGCTTGCCTTTCATCGTCCTGTCATGCCCCATTCCCTGGCTGTGTGGGCGGATCAGACACGTTGGGGGTCTATTCCCCGAGTCGAGGAGTAGCTTGTTTCTGGTTTTGCCTCTTTTCGATCTAGGGTTCGCCATTGATTTCCCTTATTTCATCAGACGGATCGCATCAGGCGATCATAACTTGGCCCCTTTGGGCTGTTTTCTTTGAAGTATCAGGTGTTAGTTTAAAATTTCCTATAACAAGGAAGGAGACCTGTTAGCCAGTATCAGAAATGATGAACTGGACACGATACTGAGTTACCCTTGAGTGCTTCGCGCAACTCCTTTACCAGTTTTACCACTCGGGATTTTCTCCGTGGGTATGTCAAGTTAGACATTTCCTGTCAAACAATGGAGAAGAAGACGTATTAGTCAGTATTAGAAATGATGTATTGGATACGATACTGGTTTACCCTTCATCTTGAATGTTTTGCGTGACGCCTTTATCAAGTTCACTGGATTGAGTTTCCCTTGGCTTTCGCTGGACACTTCAACGTTAAGCTAAGATCGTAACAAAATACTGACCTTGGTATTGCTCGTCGAGTATTCCTGTTTCTTTTTGCAAAAAGAAATGCGAGAAAAAGTTGTTTTATTTATTTACAATACTTACAACATTTCCATCCTCGAGGATCGAACGCGGGACGTCTCGGACCACTGTCATTCCCCATGCCATCTGGTCCACAAGACCGCAGGCGCTCATAGAGGTTCCTTTTAAGAGTCAATCCTTGAGATGACATGGTGTTGTTGTATTGTACTAGGTAATTCCAGGTCACTGTATTTTTCGGGGCGGTTTACAAACCCTGTAAAGAATGGAATAAAATAATTCAGAACACGAGACAAGTATGAGCAAATTAGAACGATACAGAATTACCCTTCTTTGAGATTGTTTGGGTCTTTCGTTCACATATTCCTCATTTGAAGCCGTCCATTCTGTGGCGATGTCCACGAATCTATTTGCCCAAAGTTTTGATTAATCGGGGAATTTCGTTTTTGGGTCAATTTGCAAATTCCTGTAAACAGAAGGGATCTAATTTAGAATCGGGACAATTTGAGGGTAAATTGAAACGATACTGCTTTACCCTTCTAGTTCGCGCGACTTTTTACTCGCAATAAATTCACTACGAGTTTGGTGTGGTAGCAGACTCGAGCATTTAATAGGAGAACAGGAAATTGCTGCTTCTTGCTTTTGCGTTCATTCTGAACATCAATAAAAGTAGAAAACATCCCATGCAAGGAAATGAAGCGTCTGCATTCGTTCAAGATCGATTTTGCTCCCTCAGCAGGCTCTCCCATGATCAGCTGGCTTCATTCTGGACCAGGTATGCATCGGCTATGTTGAAGGACCCGTGATCTCAGCTTCGAAATACAGACTCCCTGTGCATATTACAGTCCCCGTGCTTCATTAACATTAAACTGGTTGATCATGGCGGTGAGTTCATCGTCAATGCCGCTTGCCTGGTGGTGATACATCTCCCCTTCCCCGGGAGGTATTGATGCTGATCCAGTAGCATTAGTCTTTTTGTACCCTGCTCCAACAGAACTCGATTCTATTATAAACTGGTCTAACTCGCTTCTCAAACACGCATTTTCAATCCTCAGATCATGCATTTCATCGAAGGCGAGGAGGAGGCTGTTGCAGTTAGGGCAGGTGGCGGAGTCAAAAGCCTCTTTATACATCTTGTTTTCCGCTCGGAGGTTTTCATTTTCAACTCTTAGAAACTCGGCTTCGTTGTGCTCATGACGAGTCTTCATTCGGGTTCGCCTATTTTGAAACCAGAACTTGATTTGTGAAGGTTCAAGTCCTAGCTCTTGACTTAGTTCCATTTTCTGTTTGCCGTCTGGCATAGGACATGTTCTGAAGAAATCCTCAAGCTTTTGTACTTGCTCCTTAGTATGGCGATGGTAACGCTTCTTTTGACTCTTACCGTTGTTGTCCTTATCTTTACTGAGATCTTGGACGTCGTCGGCGGAAGGGCCAGGTTCCATAGGCTCGATCCCAAACATGGTTTCGAACTCTTCCTCGCCCATATTCAGCAAGCAATGATAGCTTTCGGAAGTATTGGGTTGAGACATCTTCGATTTGGTTGATGATTTCTCAAGGTTTACTATATCTTTCTGTATTTTCACTCTCTCTGAACCGTGTATGCTTTAAAACTCTCTTCAATGTATGAATAAAGATTATCAGGAGGATGTCTCTTTTAAAATTTGGCGTCGGCTTAGCATATGTATCGCTTCTCCCGAGATTTCTGTCTTTCTCAACCTTTCCTGCGTGTTTCTTGCTTAGCTCGTCTTTTCTCATCTCTTCATAGTGGTAGGGTCCCTATCAACGTCTCTACCGTCGATTTGCTGGCGTGTTCTCCTATAAAAACGAATCTCATTTTCCTTGTCTCCCACCCAAGTCACCTTTCTTTCTCCTTTTTCAAAGTTGTGTCATCCCGTCAAACTTTTGGCAGAGATGTCGGATTTGCTTGGCTCGAGATTGGAGACGAGTAGCGGAGGTGATGCTGATAGGGAATGGTAGACAGGAAAATCTGGCCAGTAGAGACTTTCACTGCAAAAATGAAAGGGAATGCGGCAGTATATGTTCTTCATATTCTAGAAAAATTGGAACGATACTGTTTTACCCTTGTATGTACTTCCATTGAATTTGAATTGAGGAAGTTCCTTCATTTGGATTGGATTGGATTGTATGTCCCGAGTTGCCCTTCACTTTGAGCTTGCCACATAAGTGCTTTGCTTAGTTGGGCCTTGTTTTCTTTCGGGTTGCTTTGGACCATCATCATTTTTTATGCCATCGGGTCCGTGGATCGGAGGGCTCCTTTAATTTAAAGGTTACCTTTAAGGCAAATGAGTCCTATCGCATTCCATTGGGTCATTTCATTTTGCGACACTCTTGAGGCAATTTGCAATCCCCTGGAAGAGAATGGAACAAATCCAATTTAGCATTTTGCGACGATTGAGGGTAAATTGGAACGACACACAGTTACCCGTCTTCGAGCTCGCCTGGGCTTTTCACTTGAAATTTCCCTACGTGAGGTCATTCAACATTTCTCATTATGGCAGTCAGCGACGTTGCCACAAATTGATCCGCCCTGAGTCTAGCATAAAAAGGGATTCACGCATTCGACGGGATAAAAAACAAATTACCCCATGCCCCTGAATTAAATCTAGACACCTAGAAAGCTGGAAATATCACACGCAGGGGAATTAAGCATGAAATGAAAGGTGCACTTGTTCAAGGTCAGTTCTGCCTCTCCTGCGGCTCTTCGATAATCAGCTAGTCTCATGCTGGTTCAGGCATGGATGACCGATGTTTGAGAGTCCTTAATCACTGGCTTCCGATTATGGCTTCGGATGTCTGTCAACCTTAAACTGGTTGACCAGGGCAGTAAGCTCATCATCTGGGTAATCTCTTGAACCTTCCAGCAACTGATGCTCGAATTGGGCATTATTGTTGGCAAATGCTGGCGGTAGATTTCTCATTCTGTCCTCGCCATGAGCAATTTGACTTCTCGAGCTGAAGTCTTCATCATTACTCCAGAAAGTGTGGGGATCACCAACTGTCCTGCTGCCAAGAACTCCTTCCATTTGAGGATTAGAGAAGTGGAAGTGCTCAGGATAATTTCTTGTCTGATTCTCTGGCTGCGCAGGCGCGCTGATCATGGGATGAATTCTAGCCACGGGTTGGTGCTCAAACCAAGGAGTCTGAATACACTGCCCCTGCGGTCTATACTCTTGAAGAGCATTAGGGTGATTCTGGGGGATACTTTGATTAACGCCTGGGGGATTGATGGCACGGCTACTGGTTTGGTTGATGATGGGAAGTGGCTCGCCCTATGCTAACCTATGGAACTTATGGTGGCGAGGAGACTCGACGTTCAGGCTTGGATCAGTCCCGCCTTGGTTTTCTTGATTCTGAGCTGCATTGTGTTCTCTCACCCTTTTTCTGTACTTCTGAAGATGACTCGAAACATTTGCTTTAGTGAGTCCCTCTACCTTCATAATTTCCAGTATATGTTGCGGCCGTGCCGAATCGATTCCTAGTTGCTGAACTGCATTAACAAACATACGATGCAGCTCGGGAAACCAACTCATCTTCTTTCTCCAGTTGCTTGGAATAAAATTGAAGGCTTGATGCTTGTTCTCATGGTCGTGCAATTACTTCCTTACCACGTGCTGCCATATGTTTTGAAGCATCTGAACCCTAACTGGTTTCGTTACGACGTCTTGGGCCCCGTTTAAGACAGCCTTCATCATGGCTTGCTGATCATCGCTTGCCGATATTACGAGGACTGGCATGTTTAATTTAGAATTAATGACTTCCAAGAGAGTGAAAACATCCATGTCAATCCCTACCATGGCGGTGACGACGATATCAAACTGGTCACTACTCCTCCTTAATATCTCTAAGGCCTCTGTCGCCTTTGCTTGAGCTACAACCTTATACCGGCATTTTCTTAATACGGTAACAAGGATTGACAGAGAGACTGGATTACCGTCAATGGCCATGACCAGTAGACCCTCAGGGTAAGGAACTTCATCAGCTTCGACCAGGGTTGAACATGCGCCCATTTCCCTAATGCTCAACATATTTCTGGATCTAGGACTGCCGATTCGAGACCGCCTCAGGATGTCTTCTCGGACTTGAGGGATCACGGGATCGTTGATGGCTTCTCGTAACAGGCTTTGAAAGCCAATGCTTTGATGGTGAAGGTTTTGAATTCCTCTCCCACGAGAACTCCTTTCTCTCTATCTTTCTCCTGCGAGTTCGTGCAGATGAACCCTCACTATCAAATGAGGATAAATTCTCTCTCTGGCAATAGCAATGACTTCCCCATTCACGGGCAGTGCTATTAGATTTACCGAGGGGAAAATCTGACATTCCGCTTTTGATTAAAGGGGAAATCCTCGTTTATCGCTCAGTTTGTCTTCTTCTTTCTTTTCGCGATAGAGGGCCCCTGTCAAGATTTCCACCGTCGATTTACTGGCGGGTCCTCCAATGAAGACGAGTAATATCTCTCTTTCTGCCGAAAATTTCTTTGTCCCCCACTCAGCTCGTCTTTTCGTTCTTTCTTTTTTCAAAGCGGTGGAGTCCCGTCCAGCTTTTCCACAGAGACGTCAGGTTTGTTCGGCTCGAGGTTGCCACTTGACTGGAATTTGAGCCACCGGGGGTGTTGCCGACAGAGAATGGTAGATAGGAAAACCTATAAGGACTGCCCCTGTGAAATCAGTATTTAAATTAAAGCAGATTACCATCTTCGCATTCCGCTCATCTGCCTCATCTCTCTCCTTTCTTTCGTATTCTGCTTTCAAAATGGCCAATTCTCCTAACCACACCTTATCCGCCGAAGTCCTGGCTGGGTGGGAGAGACTCTACAATCTTCTTGGTAGAGGTTACGCTCATATAGCCAAAAACTCTACCGTTGAGGTTGAAATCCTTGGTTTATTCAGGACTGTGGACGCTGCTTCTGTTGAGGGTACCCAACTGGGGAAGGAGTATCGGAACTTCTCAACCGTCTTCATCAATTTTCTAGCTGCCTATAACCGCGCTTATGAGACGGTCCTTGTGACCGCCGTCGTGAAAGCTCGTTACCGAGACCGGCACGAGCGTCTGGCAACAGTTACATTTGTGGTTGATAATCACAAAAAGGCCCTTAAGTTTGCCAACGATCAGCTTTCCTGGCTGGTTCGTGAGAGGGGAAAGCTGGTGGACCGTCTGGCCTTGGTCCGAACTTACGCCGAACAGGAGCCAGGCAATATTGTGATGAGGTGCAAATGCGGTTGGCTGCAGGAGAGGCTTGATGACATTACGGCAGACATTGCTTTCGAGAGGGCGGCGATTCCGGACCTGGAGTTTGCCGTTGAGCATTACGAGGCCACTATGGCCCAAGTTAAAGAGAAGTGCGATCGCCTCTTCTTTAGGCTCGCGGAGCTTGATCCCGAGAACGTCCGATGCACCCAGAGCATCAACTTTATGGAGAGCCAGCTGAGCTCCTTTGTGACGCTTATTAGGGCTCAATTTGATTTCACTTTTCCTCCCCAGTGAGTTGTTGTAAGGTTTGTTGGTGAATGGAATGAAGAGAAAGTTTCACGTGTTTGTGCTTTTCATTTTCCTGCCATTTCTTCGCCCATATAGCATGATAGGACGATTTACGGTACTGAAGACGTTGAGGCTTAACACTCTTCTCGGTGTTCTTGTTATATGCTGCCGGCGATGATATCAAGGACATTGGCGAAGGGTTCGGTGGCGGCCCCCACCGGTCACAGCGCCGTGAGTCAGTCGTGTGAATTATTGCAAATCGACCACTCGATTAGTGCTCCAATAAACAAACCGGGCTGCCCGTTGCGTGCCCCACTTTACTCCTGCCTATCTCTTTCGGCGTCCACTTGAATGTGTCGGTCGCCTGTAGCGTTGGGAGAAATGATTGCGGGCCATGCTCGGTAATAAAATACTAGTCCTCCAAAATCTTTTATGTGTTTTGAATCCGAGGAAGGTAAAAAGGCAAGCCTTTGTTCAATTTAATCAGAAAGGCGTCGCAAGATCGGGTTCATAATCTTACCCCATGGGTTTTGATTACACAGTCTCGACTTTCTCAACAAAAATACATGAACCCTTCTAATATATTAAAAATGTCCCCAGGCCCGATTTGGATGCATTCACTACCCCTCATCAAAATACATGGCCCATACGTGCTGACTTATTGACACGATTCTGTCTCCGGAAGAATTGGCCTCTTCATATGCCCCTAGGGTTAACGATATCTTCGCTTGCCCCCTGATTGTTATCACCAACGAGCCCGATTTTTCTCCACCCCAGGGTACCTATAATTCTCTGCAAAAGTAAAGAAAATAATCAGTATGTGATCCAATAGGGGTCGGCCCATGATTCCTACATTAGTCCAATTTTATTTTTCAATTTTAGAGAAAATTTTCTTAGAAAAACATGGGTGAATTTCTCAAAAAGAATTTTCTTGCAAATTTTTACAACTTGAAAAATGTGATAAAATATCTTAAAATTTAGCAAATTTCCCGAAGGGATTTTCCTTTTATCAGAATGAATTTTTAGGGATAAATTTGTCAAGAAAATCTCATTTCTATTGAAGTAGAAAAATGTAACAAAATCTTTTACTGGTTAACAAAATTTTCCTAAGGGATTTTTCACACTTATTTATTTATTTATTTATTTTTATTTTTTTCAAAAATGGGATACTAATTTGATTTTCATTTTCTTTTGAAAAATGACCTTGATGTTAAATTCAAAATTTGACCGACACCTAACATGGACCGACCAAAAATAAATACAAGATGAAGTTAGAAAACTTACTTTCACCGTCAAAAATACCATGTAAGTCGCATAGACATGCACATGAATCGTGAGTTTAAATCTTAGCCTATCTACTCTAAAGGCTGACAAATTGAAGCGAAAGACTTACGGCAAGGCGACAATCTCGCGCACATAATCAAGATTAGCCGTGACCCCTACGACGTAATCAGGATTAGCCGGGTCTCCCAACTTCGGCTCCTCGAGTCAAAAATTAAAACCACTGCTTTGGTAATCTTACCAAGCCTGAGGCCTAACTTTTAAAACTCATTTTTGAAAAGAGGTTCGAGATTGAATCTGGACTAACTTTCGACGTGATCTCACGCCGAACGCTAGAACCAAATCACAATACCATCCTAAAACTAGTGACCCAGGTCCGGTCACGGGACGTGTGTGATGTAGTGCTAAAACAAATAATCATGCACAGCAGTTAAATTCAAACACCGCTTCAAAATGTGCAAAAATTAAATTCCAATTTCCATACACCAAACCTGCAAAATAAGGGGTTAGCCAAACACTCCACCCCTTATAACTCCCATCTGCAAGACCATTTAACACCTAAAGATTAGAATTCAACCAATTGCCAAACCAAGTGAATATTCATGAAATTTTACTGGCCTAAGTCCTCTAAGTTCTTAAATTTTTCAAAAATTAAGAACAACTCCCCAGTGGAGTCGCCAAGCTGTCGCGACCTAAAATTCATTTTTAGGTTAATGGATTACCAGATTAATTAATTAAATTAACTAACCTAGTTCGAGCTGTCCCAAGCTCTACCAAATCGCAACTTTGATTTTTTTTCATATGATTTTAGAATTTGGAGTCGCCACTAATCATTTTTGGTAGGTTGATTAGAAACCTAAGTAACCTAGCGGGAGAACTAAATTACTCCTGCAAACCAGAGATTATGAGTTCGGGGACTTGGTTACACTAGTTAATTAAAACTAATGCCCTTTCGGTACCTTAATTCCATGGATATCCTATTTTGGCAACTCTCACTTGATTTATTCCTAAGACCCTGGTAAGGTGTTCTTTTTATGTTTTCACTTTAAAATGAAATGCATAAAGGGTATGAACGCAAACGTTGACATACAAATACGACACACAAATACGGACATACGAATATGATATACGAATACGTAGATATGCGAATACGAATACGTGCGTGACGTGCGAATGACATACGTACATGACATGCGAACGACATACGTACGTGACATGTGTATGAATACGATATGCATACGAGATAGACGAATACATATACGTGCGTTACATGCGAAGGACATACGTACGTGGACATGCGAATGATATGCGTACGTGACATGCGTATGAATACAACATGCATGCGGGGATAGACGAATACGAATACGTATGTGACATGCGTATGAAGACGCACGAATACGATATGTAACATGCATACATACACCATACAAATACGTGACATATATATGTGACATGCATAGTGATATGTGTATGTAAATACGTACATTTCGATTTTGCCCATAAAGGGCAAAGTCGTCATTTTGAAAAGATGGGATAAAACCCTCATTTTTGAAAAAGAGGGGATAAAACCCTCATTTTGAAATTTTTGATTTTTCTGAATGAATATGCATGGGTTAATAACATATCATAACAGACAAATGTGGATTTGCAAACGTCGCGTACGTGACGTGCATACGAGAACAAACAAATACGATATGTCTATACGAACATACGGATAACATAACAAACATACATGAGACATACTACATGAGATGCACATGAATGGCATTTTTTGTATTTTCAGATTTTCCATTTTTTTTTTTGGTTTTTTGGATTTTCTACATTTTTTTGTATTTTGGATGTATTATAAAAGAATGCAAAATCACCCAAAGCAAATGAAGATGTGAAGAGAAAGCAGGTAAAGTAAAACTATCCTAAGGACAGTGAAAATAAAACCCGCAACTCGTCGAGTGAATAATTACAGACCAATTAAATAAAACCCGAGACATGATCGGGAATACAACAAAAATGGACCGGAATGGACATCGGTCAAACACCCGTCGCCAAGCCTCGTGGGTCGAGAGTACAACAAAACGGACCGGAATGGACATCGGTCATCCTCCAGTCTTCAAAGCATCGGGCCGAAAGCCAAATGAAAATAATGAACTTATCCAATCGGACATGCAAAATCACCAATGAGTTAAGATAATTCAAAAAGTCAAAGAGAGTTTAACACGTGCTGATTAAACTTCATTGAGACCATTTTTTACATTTTCCAATGCATTAACACAAAAAATACGAATTAAATCATACTGTCCATGAACATTCTTAGGGAGAAAACAGTAACCATAAAATACAAAAGAAATAATGAAATGTATGTAAAAATTCTGAGATTTTTTATGTGAATGGGAAAATGTGTCTTTGACAACTTTCATGTTTTACATTCTTATTGAAGAGACACTCATTTTCGTGTAGAAAATGGTCTTTCATGAGAGCTCAGCAGCAAACAAACAAATTTCACAGAACAGACATATTTCAGGATTAAGCTTAAATGGACACTCAAATCTCAAAATTAATGCACCAAACTTTCCAGTCTACTAAACAAGACCCCAATGAACAACTTTCATTTTTTGTGAAGTTTCAAAAGAAGACTCTAAACATAAGATAACTACAAATCAATATGACCACGCACAGAAAAACACTCAGACTCAAGGACGCCAACAGAATTGCATGATTTCATTAAATGCATTAAAAATACGAAACGTGCATGAATATTTTTGTATTTTTTATATGTTATGCATTAAGATCTTATGAACAAATGTCATGAGGAGGTCTTTATGAAACAAAGTCTAGAATAACCCATGGCAAATCATTTAGCGTGAAAGGTCAGATCAGAAAAATTCCATCTCAGGTTCTGATCACCATATTTCCAGATTTCTGCTTTCAATTTCGGGACCCTTTTGACATAGCAAACAACGTCAATTTTCGTGCTATAATATATCAAATCGAAGATCTCGAAGTCATCTACGAATGTTCAGTACATTTATTTTCGAGATTTCGTCATCTAAACACGAAAAATTGAGTTACCAGATAATTGCACATACTGATGCGCCTAGAGCTCGTTGGAGATGAATCCGTCGCGTCGCCAAGGCTTGTTCCACGGCGGCGAATTTTTCTCTCTCAAAATTTTTTTCTCTTGAAATCTCTCCAAAAAAATTTTTTTTCTCCAGTTTTTCTTCAATCTCCCAAAACTCTCTCAAACATCCAAAATTTTCTCTCAAAAAAAAAATTCCCCTCTCAAGCTCACTTCTTCCTCCTTTTATAAACCACTCATCTATCTCCCATTCTAATTTTTCCATTAACTCTATCTCCCATTCTAATTTCTCCACTAACTCTTCTTCATTTTCATCTTCCCTTTTCCATCTCTATCTCACATTCTAATTTCTCCACTAACTCTTCTTCATATTCATCTTCCCTTCTCCATATCTATCTCCCATTCTACTAACTCTTCTTCATCTCCATCTTCCCTTCTCTATTCTCATCTTATTTTCTTTATCTTCTCTTCTCCATCTCCTCTTCTCCATCTTCCTATCTTCATCTCCTCTTCTCCATCTTCCTATCTTCATCTCCTCTTCTCCATCTTCCCTTCTCTATTCTAATTTCTCCACTAACTCTTCTTTTTGTTATTTACAAAATAATCCCTCAAGTATTAGGTATTTGCACTCTAGTCCATGAGATTTTAAGTATTTGTAATTCAGTCCTTGGAGAAATATTTCTTTAAGTCCAAATCTCCTCACAATTTTCGACACACCTATCGCATGTTGAATTTAAGCTCATTTCTTGCTATTGAAAATAATGCAAAATTTAATTAAAGCCCTGTTTGTAAAATTGAGTCATTCTGGGTATAATTGGGCCAAGATGAAAATTTGGAATATTAAAGAACAATGTCACAACTCCTAAAAGTGAAAAATGAAAATAAATTGACTCAAATTGAATTTTTTTAGGCCCGATTCGAGATTATGCTCGTTAAGGAATACACGACCTCGAATTGGATTTTTTAAATTTGCGATGGCCAACATGAAAAGGGATTTAAAGGAAAAATATTGACTATTTTTATGTATTTTTGTGGCCTCAAATGCTATTATTTATTAAATATTTTCCTAATTTCTAAAAATTATATTTAAAAAAATACAAAAAATATGAAAAATTCTTTTTTTACTCAAAAATGGTTGCCTAAGCTTGGCCAAGGCTTCCAAAGTTGATTTTGCAATTTTCTCATTTTTATAGATTTTCTATCAATTTTAGAAAATAAAAATACCGAAAAATACTGAAAATATGAAAAATCATTTTTTGGTCAAAATTGGTTCCCTAGGCTTGGCAAAGGTCTCCAAAGTTAATTTTTTCAAATTTATGAATTTTTATGGATTTTCTATTAATTTTAAAAAAGATGAAAAGAAAAGGTGATTGAAAATCAGGTGTCAACAGCTGCCCCTCTTTGAAAGGAAGCTCGGTAGAGGTTCATTTCAAAGACGAGACGACACCTGAATCCTAATCGACTCAACACAATGAAATAAAAAGAGTCATGACATTCGATCTCCAATACCCCTTTTAGCAAATTTCGATCCAAACCCGGTTTGAGGAGGCTTTCATGCGATGAGGGAGAGACAAAGATGAGAATTTACCTGGCACTTACCTGCTCGTTGTATGGCGGTTGCCTGACATGAGTGCTCTGCTGAAAATGAGATGAGAACCTAAGGATTCGTTATAAGAAAACCTTAGGGTAGTGGAACGTGGACCCGTATGGTAGGTCACCCCATAGTAGATTCCTAATAAAAGGATTCTACTGATTAAAATCGGATTGAATTTTGACCAGTATGGTGGGTCACCCGATGGTAGATTCCTAGTGAAAGGATTCTACTGATTAAATTAAGATTTGACCTGTATGGTAGGTCACCCCATGGAAATGCCTGTAAGAAGGACTTTGGTGCCTGTAAGAAGGACTTTGGTACCTGTAGAAAGGACTTTGTTTTGCCTATAAAAAGGACTTTGGTGTGCCTGTAGAAAGGACTTTTGGTTGCCTATAGAAAGGACTTGGTGCATGTAAGAAGGACTTTTGTGGGCCTGTAGAAAGGACTTGGTGCCTGTAAAAAGGACTTGATGCCTGTAAGAAGGACTTGTGCCTGTAGAAAGGACTTTGATGCCTGTAAAAAGGACTTGGTATGCCTGTAAAAAGGACTTGATTTGCCTGTAAGAAGGACTTGGTTTCCTGTAGAAAGGACTTGGTCGCCTGTAGAAAGGACTTTGGTTGCCTGTAAAAAGGACTTTTGATTGCCTGTAGAAAGGACTTGCTCGCCTGTAGCAAGGACTTTGGTCGCCTGTAAAAAGGACTTTGGAAATGGACCGTTCCGTATTGGGGTTTCCAATGGAAGGGCTCCGGAGATAATATACCCTAGATTTCACCTTTTTTGGGTAGACTGAAGAGGTATTGATTGAGAAAATGATTTTTGGGTATATCTGGGATCTAGGGAGATCAAGAATCCTGCAGACGCTCTAACCCAATTTAACTTACCATGAAGGGTGCCATTCTGGGATCTGGGGAAACCAGGAATCTTGCAGACGCTCAAACCCGATTTAACTTACCTTGAAGGGTGTCATTCTGGGATCTAGGGAGACCAGGAATCCTCAAAATCCGACTTAACTTACCTTGAAGGGTGCCATTCTGGGATTTGGGGAAACCAGAAATCCTGCAGACGCTCAAATCCAATTTGACTTATCATGAAGGGTGCCATTCTGGGATCTGGGGAAACCAAAAATCTTGCAGAAGCTCAAACCTAATTTTTGTTGTCCCATCACTTTAGGAATAAACCGATGAGGCAAAGATCAAGAACACGAGAGTTGGTCAATCATGATTTGATAAAGCTTGAGAACACGAGATTGTATCAATCGTGAGCTGATGAAGACTTCATGAGAGTATGTTGATCATGAGTTGCAAGGGTTCAGAAGACTTACCTGGATCTTCTGAGTTAATGATTGAGGCATAGACAGACCGATTGTATCGTGTCTGCTTGCTCACTGAATGACCTTATGTGCTGCAATGGATTTGAGCACCCAGACAATCATCAGAATTGAAAGGTTCAGGTTGAAGATATACTCACCTGAAAATGCTTGGCGAGCATTAGCCAACAGGGCTTGTTTGTTTAATAGCCTCTGGATGAATTTCGAGACCTCGGAGAGTAACTCGACTATTAGGAATGCACTACTTGTCAGACAGTGTCAGAGGTAACATGTGCAAGCATTTTTATCAATGAGTTCATCGGTTCATGCAAAACCATTCAGTTGAGTTTGCAATGATTAAAACCATATGTGTATGCTCATAATATGGATCATGCATAACTATTCTATCGAGTTTGCATTTCCAATTCTGTCCAGGGAGGTTATCATGTCATGAATACCTCGAATTGAACCTGAATGGGGACTTCAGTCCGAAAGGGCTTTCTCTCACTCTCGAGAAACGCTGTTTATCCGGATTGCAGGATTTGAAAAGAAAGCACTCAACCTTACCATCATCGCATTCAGCGAGGGTCTGAGTAATCTCGCAATTGATACGATCAAGCCGATCTAGAGGTCTTGATTAGGACCGTAATGTGGGCTGGGTCAAAGGCTTATCAAAGGAGACTCATTTCGAGTCAGGGCCATTGACAAAAAAAGGTCTTCATCATCTGCTCCGGGTTTACAAGTCAAGAACCCTGCAAAATGGGAGAGAAATAATCTTGCTCGAACTTCTTCGAGCGATTCTTAAAGTCATTCAACTCTTACATTAATTTAGGTGCCCTAATCAGAAGAGACTTTCAAGGGTCGTAACGTAGGTCGGGATTTGGGTCTGAGAAACGAATGGCTCGTTTTGGCTCAGCAAAATATATGAGAAGGGCTTGGTGTTGGTGATCATTGCAGTCTTGTCACCGATCTTTGACCTTCCTGAATTTGTCTTTAATGAATACCATCATTGGCTGAGGGGTGGTAGTTCTTTTACACTTTGCAAACTGACTTCTTTGGGGATCCTTTTTCGGGAATTCTCAAAATGTATGTTCGAAGTCAGAAGTTCATTACAGATATATGGGCATTGGCCTTGCTTTTGATAGGCACTTTGCTCTTTTTGCCCGAGATTCTTTGGAGTAGCCTTTGCTTTTCTTACTCCCGACTCCCTTTTGTTTGGAAGCAGGCCCATTTTCTTTAGGCTACACTTGTTTCTCTCTTTTTTTTTTGTTTAATAATCTTGTGATTTTGAATTTTAGCAACAAGATGATTTTCAACAAATGATACTAGACATTACATGAAAGTCTAGCATATGAAATGGGCTGATTCGAGAATTCTCTATTGGCCCAATTTCTTCAATTCTGCTCTTTTGGGGGAAGGTGTCGTCGTTACCTTGAAATGAGCAAGGATCACCAACATGGGCTTGAGAAATGAATTTGCAGGCTCAATTGGGTTATGCAAAGGATGAGTGTGTAGGATAGAGAAAATAAATGCTCTTCGTCATCCTAAAGCACTTGAATTAAAATTCGAGTATCATGCAAAGAAACACTCGAAGATTGATGTTAGTCCAAGCAAGAGAATTTCTAACCATTTATCTCCTGATATTGTTGGAATTACCTCTGTTTTGCCCCAGTGCGGGGTGGTTCTTGACAGGGTCATGAAATGAAATTACCGTTTAAATGGGTTGTCAATGGTTGCCTGAAGTGTTTGGAATGGAGAATGAATGCCTCATTCACTTCGACTATCGTATCTTTTGCGAGAAAACCCATTGCCTTGGAGAATGCGGAATCTGTCTACCGCTCAACTCACTGTGGATTAAATATAGGACGTATGTGGAAATGGCTTGCCTTTCATCGTCCTGTCATGCCCCATTCCCTGGCTGTGTGGGCGGATCAGACACGTTGGGGGTCTATTCCCCGAGTCGAGGAGTAGCTTGTTTCTGGTTTTGCCTCTTTTCGATCTAGGGTTCGCCATTGATTTCCCTTATTTCATCAGACGGATCGCATCAGGCGATCATAACTTGGCCCCTTTGGGCTGTTTTCTTTGAAGTATCAGGTGTTAGTTTAAAATTTCCTATAACAAGGAAGGAGACCTGTTAGCCAGTATCAGAAATGATGAACTGGACACGATACTGAGTTACCCTTGAGTGCTTCGCGCAACTCCTTTACCAGTTTTACCACTCGGGATTTTCTCCGTGGGTATGTCAAGTTAGACATTTCCTGTCAAACAATGGAGAAGAAGACGTATTAGTCAGTATTAGAAATGATGTATTGGATACGATACTGGTTTACCCTTCATCTTGAATGTTTTGCGTGACGCCTTTATCAAGTTCACTGGATTGAGTTTCCCTTGGCTTTCGCTGGACACTTCAACGTTAAGCTAAGATCGTAACAAAATACTGACCTTGGTATTGCTCGTCGAGTATTCCTGTTTCTTTTTGCAAAAAGAAATGCGAGAAAAAGTTGTTTTATTTATTTACAATACTTACAACATTTCCATCCTCGAGGATCGAACGCGGGACGTCTCGGACCACTGTCATTCCCCATGCCATCTGGTCCACAAGACCGCAGGCGCTCATAGAGGTTCCTTTTAAGAGTCAATCCTTGAGATGACATGGTGTTGTTGTATTGTACTAGGTAATTCCAGGTCACTGTATTTTTCGGGGCGGTTTACAAACCCTGTAAAGAATGGAATAAAATAATTCAGAACACGAGACAAGTATGAGCAAATTAGAACGATACAGAATTACCCTTCTTTGAGATTGTTTGGGTCTTTCGTTCACATATTCCTCATTTGAAGCCGTCCATTCTGTGGCGATGTCCACGAATCTATTTGCCCAAAGTTTTGATTAATCGGGGAATTTCGTTTTTGGGTCAATTTGCAAATTCCTGTAAACAGAAGGGATCTAATTTAGAATCGGGACAATTTGAGGGTAAATTGAAACGATACTGCTTTACCCTTCTAGTTCGCGCGACTTTTTACTCGCAATAAATTCACTACGAGTTTGGTGTGGTAGCAGACTCGAGCATTTAATAGGAGAACAGGAAATTGCTGCTTCTTGCTTTTGCGTTCATTCTGAACATCAATAAAAGTAGAAAACATCCCATGCAAGGAAATGAAGCGTCTGCATTCGTTCAAGATCGATTTTGCTCCCTCAGCAGGCTCTCCCATGATCAGCTGGCTTCATTCTGGACCAGGTATGCATCGGCTATGTTGAAGGACCCGTGATCTCAGCTTCGAAATACAGACTCCCTGTGCATATTACAGTCCCCGTGCTTCATTAACATTAAACTGGTTGATCATGGCGGTGAGTTCATCGTCAATGCCGCTTGCCTGGTGGTGATACATCTCCCCTTCCCCGGGAGGTATTGATGCTGATCCAGTAGCATTAGTCTTTTTGTACCCTGCTCCAACAGAACTCGATTCTATTATAAACTGGTCTAACTCGCTTCTCAAACACGCATTTTCAATCCTCAGATCATGCATTTCATCGAAGGCGAGGAGGAGGCTGTTGCAGTTAGGGCAGGTGGCGGAGTCAAAAGCCTCTTTATACATCTTGTTTTCCGCTCGGAGGTTTTCATTTTCAACTCTTAGAAACTCGGCTTCGTTGTGCTCATGACGAGTCTTCATTCGGGTTCGCCTATTTTGAAACCAGAACTTGATTTGTGAAGGTTCAAGTCCTAGCTCTTGACTTAGTTCCATTTTCTGTTTGCCGTCTGGCATAGGACATGTTCTGAAGAAATCCTCAAGCTTTTGTACTTGCTCCTTAGTATGGCGATGGTAACGCTTCTTTTGACTCTTACCGTTGTTGTCCTTATCTTTACTGAGATCTTGGACGTCGTCGGCGGAAGGGCCAGGTTCCATAGGCTCGATCCCAAACATGGTTTCGAACTCTTCCTCGCCCATATTCAGCAAGCAATGATAGCTTTCGGAAGTATTGGGTTGAGACATCTTCGATTTGGTTGATGATTTCTCAAGGTTTACTATATCTTTCTGTATTTTCACTCTCTCTGAACCGTGTATGCTTTAAAACTCTCTTCAATGTATGAATAAAGATTATCAGGAGGATGTCTCTTTTAAAATTTGGCGTCGGCTTAGCATATGTATCGCTTCTCCCGAGATTTCTGTCTTTCTCAACCTTTCCTGCGTGTTTCTTGCTTAGCTCGTCTTTTCTCATCTCTTCATAGTGGTAGGGTCCCTATCAACGTCTCTACCGTCGATTTGCTGGCGTGTTCTCCTATAAAAACGAATCTCATTTTCCTTGTCTCCCACCCAAGTCACCTTTCTTTCTCCTTTTTCAAAGTTGTGTCATCCCGTCAAACTTTTGGCAGAGATGTCGGATTTGCTTGGCTCGAGATTGGAGACGAGTAGCGGAGGTGATGCTGATAGGGAATGGTAGACAGGAAAATCTGGCCAGTAGAGACTTTCACTGCAAAAATGAAAGGGAATGCGGCAGTATATGTTCTTCATATTCTAGAAAAATTGGAACGATACTGTTTTACCCTTGTATGTACTTCCATTGAATTTGAATTGAGGAAGTTCCTTCATTTGGATTGGATTGGATTGTATGTCCCGAGTTGCCCTTCACTTTGAGCTTGCCACATAAGTGCTTTGCTTAGTTGGGCCTTGTTTTCTTTCGGGTTGCTTTGGACCATCATCATTTTTTATGCCATCGGGTCCGTGGATCGGAGGGCTCCTTTAATTTAAAGGTTACCTTTAAGGCAAATGAGTCCTATCGCATTCCATTGGGTCATTTCATTTTGCGACACTCTTGAGGCAATTTGCAATCCCCTGGAAGAGAATGGAACAAATCCAATTTAGCATTTTGCGACGATTGAGGGTAAATTGGAACGACACACAGTTACCCGTCTTCGAGCTCGCCTGGGCTTTTCACTTGAAATTTCCCTACGTGAGGTCATTCAACATTTCTCATTATGGCAGTCAGCGACGTTGCCACAAATTGATCCGCCCTGAGTCTAGCATAAAAAGGGATTCACGCATTCGACGGGATAAAAAACAAATTACCCCATGCCCCTGAATTAAATCTAGACACCTAGAAAGCTGGAAATATCACACGCAGGGGAATTAAGCATGAAATGAAAGGTGCACTTGTTCAAGGTCAGTTCTGCCTCTCCTGCGGCTCTTCGATAATCAGCTAGTCTCATGCTGGTTCAGGCATGGATGACCGATGTTTGAGAGTCCTTAATCACTGGCTTCCGATTATGGCTTCGGATGTCTGTCAACCTTAAACTGGTTGACCAGGGCAGTAAGCTCATCATCTGGGTAATCTCTTGAACCTTCCAGCAACTGATGCTCGAATTGGGCATTATTGTTGGCAAATGCTGGCGGTAGATTTCTCATTCTGTCCTCGCCATGAGCAATTTGACTTCTCGAGCTGAAGTCTTCATCATTACTCCAGAAAGTGTGGGGATCACCAACTGTCCTGCTGCCAAGAACTCCTTCCATTTGAGGATTAGAGAAGTGGAAGTGCTCAGGATAATTTCTTGTCTGATTCTCTGGCTGCGCAGGCGCGCTGATCATGGGATGAATTCTAGCCACGGGTTGGTGCTCAAACCAAGGAGTCTGAATACACTGCCCCTGCGGTCTATACTCTTGAAGAGCATTAGGGTGATTCTGGGGGATACTTTGATTAACGCCTGGGGGATTGATGGCACGGCTACTGGTTTGGTTGATGATGGGAAGTGGCTCGCCCCATGCTAACCTATGGAACTTATGGTGGCGAGGAGACTCGACGTTCAGGCTTGGATCAGTCCCGCCTTGGTTTTCTTGATTCTGAGCTGCATTGTGTTCTCTCACCCTTTTTCTGTACTTCTGAAGATGACTCGAAACATTTGCTTTAGTGAGTCCCTCTACCTTCATAATTTCCAGTATATGTTGCGGCCGTGCCGAATCGATTCCTAGTTGCTGAACTGCATTAACAAACATACGATGCAGCTCGGGAAACCAACTCATCTTCTTTCTCCAGTTGCTTGGAATAAAATTGAAGGCTTGATGCTTGTTCTCATGGTCGTGCAATTACTTCCTTACCACGTGCTGCCATATGTTTTGAAGCATCTGAACCCTAACTGGTTTCGTTACGACGTCTTGGGCCCCGTTTAAGACAGCCTTCATCATGGCTTGCTGATCATCGCTTGCCGATATTACGAGGACTGGCATGTTTAATTTAGAATTAATGACTTCCAAGAGAGTGAAAACATCCATGTCAATCCCTACCATGGCGGTGACGACGATATCAAACTGGTCACTACTCCTCCTTAATATCTCTAAGGCCTCTGTCGCCTTTGCTTGAGCTACAACCTTATACCGGCATTTTCTTAATACGGTAACAAGGATTGACAGAGAGACTGGATTACCGTCAATGGCCATGACCAGTAGACCCTCAGGGTAAGGAACTTCATCAGCTTCGACCAGGGTTGAACATGCGCCCATTTCCCTAATGCTCAACATATTTCTGGATCTAGGACTGCCGATTCGAGACCGCCTCAGGATGTCTTCTCGGACTTGAGGGATCACGGGATCGTTGATGGCTTCTCGTAACAGGCTTTGAAAGCCAATGCTTTGATGGTGAAGGTTTTGAATTCCTCTCCCACGAGAACTCCTTTCTCTCTATCTTTCTCCTGCGAGTTCGTGCAGATGAACCCTCACTATCAAATGAGGATAAATTCTCTCTCTGGCAATAGCAATGACTTCCCCATTCACGGGCAGTGCTATTAGATTTACCGAGGGGAAAATCTGACATTCCGCTTTTGATTAAAGGGGAAATCCTCGTTTATCGCTCAGTTTGTCTTCTTCTTTCTTTTCGCGATAGAGGGCCCCTGTCAAGATTTCCACCGTCGATTTACTGGCGGGTCCTCCAATGAAGACGAGTAATATCTCTCTTTCTGCCGAAAATTTCTTTGTCCCCCACTCAGCTCGTCTTTTCGTTCTTTCTTTTTTCAAAGCGGTGGAGTCCCGTCCAGCTTTTCCACAGAGACGTCAGGTTTGTTCGGCTCGAGGTTGCCACTTGACTGGAATTTGAGCCACCGGGGGTGTTGCCGACAGAGAATGGTAGATAGGAAAACCTATAAGGACTGCCCCTGTGAAATCAGTATTTAAATTAAAGCAGATTACCATCTTCGCATTCCGCTCATCTGCCTCATCTCTCTCCTTTCTTTCGTATTCTGCTTTCAAAATGGCCAATTCTCCTAACCACACCTTATCCGCCGAAGTCCTGGCTGGGTGGGAGAGACTCTACAATCTTCTTGGTAGAGGTTACGCTCATATAGCCAAAAACTCTACCGTTGAGGTTGAAATCCTTGGTTTATTCAGGACTGTGGACGCTGCTTCTGTTGAGGGTACCCAACTGGGGAAGGAGTATCGGAACTTCTCAACCGTCTTCATCAATTTTCTAGCTGCCTATAACCGCGCTTATGAGACGGTCCTTGTGACCGCCGTCGTGAAAGCTCGTTACCGAGACCGGCACGAGCGTCTGGCAACAGTTACATTTGTGGTTGATAATCACAAAAAGGCCCTCAAGTTTGCCAACGATCAGCTTTCCTGGCTGGTTCGTGAGAGGAGAAAGCTGGTGGACCGTCTGGCCTTGGTCTGAACTTACGCCGAACAGGAGCCAGGCAATATTGTGATGAGGTGCAAATGCGGTTGGCTGCAGGAGAGGCTTGATGACATTACGGCAGACATTGCTTTCGAGAGGGCGGCGATTCCGGACCTGGAGTTTGCCGTTGAGCATTACGAGGCCACTATGGCCCAAGTTAAAGAGAAGTGCGATCGCCTTTTCTTTAGGCTCGCGGAGCTTGATCCCGAGAACGTCCGATGCACCCAGAGCATCAACTTTATGGAGAGCCAGCTGAGCTCCTTTGTGACGCTTATTAGGGCTCAATTTGATTTCACTTTTCCTCCCCAGTGAGTTGTTGTAAGATTTGTTGGTGAATGGAATGAAGAGAAAGTTTCACGTGTTTGTGCTTTTCATTTTCCTGCCATTTCTTCGCCCATATAGCATGATAGGACGATTTACGATACTGAAGACGTTGAGGCTTAACACTCTTCTCGGTGTTCTTGTTATCTGCTGCCGGCGATGATATCAAGGACATTGGCGAAGGGTTCGGTGGCGGCCCCCACCGGTCACAGCGCCGTGAGTCAGTCGTGTGAATTATTGCAAATCGACCACTCGATTAGTGCTCCAATAAACAAACCGGGCTGCCCGTTGCGTGCCCCACTTTACTCCTGCCTATCTCTTTCGGCGTCCACTTGAATGTGTCGGTCGCCTGTAGCGTTGGGAGAAATGATTGCGGGCCATGCTCGGTAATAAAATACTAGTCCTCCAAAATCTTTTATGTGTTTTGAATCCGAGGAAGGTAAAAAGGCAAGCCTTTGTTCAATTTAATCAGAAAGGCGTCGCAAGATCGGGTTCATAATCTTACCCCATGGGTTTTGATTACACAGTCTCGACTTTCTCAACAAAAATACATGAACCCTTCTAATATATTAAAAATGTCCCCAGGCCCGATTTGGATGCATTCACTACCCCTCATCAAAATACATGGCCCATACGTGCTGACTTATTGACACGATTCTGTCTCCGGAAGAATTGGCCTCTTCATATGCCCCTAGGGTTAACGATATCTTCGCTTGCCCCCTGATTGTTATCACCAACGAGCCCGATTTTTCTCCACCCCAGGGTACCTATAATTCTCTGCAAAAGTAAAGAAAATAATCAGTATGTGATCCAATAGGGGTCGGCCCATGATTCCTACATTAGTCCAATTTTATTTTTCAATTTTAGAGAAAATTTTCTTAGAAAAACATGGGTGAATTTCTCAAAAAGAATTTTCTTGCAAATTTTTACAACTTGAAAAATGTGATAAAATATCTTAAAATTTAGCAAATTTCCCGAAGGGATTTTCCTTTTATCAGAATGAATTTTTAGGGATAAATTTGTCAAGAAAATCTCATTTCTATTGAAGTAGAAAAATGTAACAAAATCTTTTACTGGTTAACAAAATTTTCCTAAGGGATTTTTCACACTTATTTATTTATTTATTTATTTTTATTTTTTTCAAAAATGGGATACTAATTTGATTTTCATTTTCTTTTGAAAAATGACCTTGATGTTAAATTCAAAATTTGACCGACACCTAACATGGACCGACCAAAAATAAATACAAGATGAAGTTAGAAAACTTACTTTCACCGTCAAAAATACCATGTAAGTCGCATAGACATGCACATGAATCGTGAGTTTAAATCTTAGCCTATCTACTCTAAAGGCTGACAAATTGAAGCGAAAGACTTACGGCAAGGCGACAATCTCGCGCACATAATCAAGATTAGCCGTGACCCCTACGACGTAATCAGGATTAGCCGGGTCTCCCAACTTCGGCTCCTCGAGTCAAAAATTAAAACCACTGCTTTGGTAATCTTACCAAGCCTGAGGCCTAACTTTTAAAACTCATTTTTGAAAAGAGGTTCGAGATTGAATCTGGACTAACTTTCGACGTGATCTCACGCCGAACGCTAGAACCAAATCACAATACCATCCTAAAACTAGTGACCCAGGTCCGGTCACGGGACGTGTGTGATGTAGTGCTAAAACAAATAATCATGCACAGCAGTTAAATTCAAACACCGCTTCAAAATGTGCAAAAATTAAATTCCAATTTCCATACACCAAACCTGCAAAATAAGGGGTTAGCCAAACACTCCACCCCTTATAACTCCCATCTGCAAGACCATTTAACACCTAAAGATTAGAATTCAACCAATTGCCAAACCAAGTGAATATTCATGAAATTTTACTGGCCTAAGTCCTCTAAGTTCTTAAATTTTTCAAAAATTAAGAACAACTCCCCAGTGGAGTCGCCAAGCTGTCGCGACCTAAAATTCATTTTTAGGTTAATGGATTACCAGATTAATTAATTAAATTAACTAACCTAGTTCGAGCTGTCCCAAGCTCTACCAAATCGCAACTTTGATTTTTTTTCATATGATTTTAGAATTTGGAGTCGCCACTAATCATTTTTGGTAGGTTGATTAGAAACCTAAGTAACCTAGCGGGAGAACTAAATTACTCCTGCAAACCAGAGATTATGAGTTCGGGGACTTGGTTACACTAGTTAATTAAAACTAATGCCCTTTCGGTACCTTAATTCCATGGATATCCTATTTTGGCAACTCTCACTTGATTTATTCCTAAGACCCTGGTAAGGTGTTCTTTTTATGTTTTCACTTTAAAATGAAATGCATAAAGGGTATGAACGCAAACGTTGACATACAAATACGACACACAAATACGGACATACGAATATGATATACGAATACGTAGATATGCGAATACGAATACGTGCGTGACGTGCGAATGACATACGTACATGACATGCGAACGACATACGTACGTGACATGTGTATGAATACGATATGCATACGAGATAGACGAATACATATACGTGCGTTACATGCGAAGGACATACGTACGTGGACATGCGAATGATATGCGTACGTGACATGCGTATGAATACAACATGCATGCGGGGATAGACGAATACGAATACGTATGTGACATGCGTATGAAGACGCACGAATACGATATGTAACATGCATACATACACCATACAAATACGTGACATATATATGTGACATGCATAGTGATATGTGTATGTAAATACGTACATTTCGATTTTGCCCATAAAGGGCAAAGTCGTCATTTTGAAAAGATGGGATAAAACCCTCATTTTTGAAAAAGAGGGGATAAAACCCTCATTTTGAAATTTTTGATTTTTCTGAATGAATATGCATGGGTTAATAACATATCATAACAGACAAATGTGGATTTGCAAACGTCGCGTACGTGACGTGCATACGAGAACAAACAAATACGATATGTCTATACGAACATACGGATAACATAACAAACATACATGAGACATACTACATGAGATGCACATGAATGGCATTTTTTGTATTTTCAGATTTTCCATTTTTTTTTTTGGTTTTTTGGATTTTCTACATTTTTTTGTATTTTGGATGTATTATAAAAGAATGCAAAATCACCCAAAGCAAATGAAGATGTGAAGAGAAAGCAGGTAAAGTAAAACTATCCTAAGGACAGTGAAAATAAAACCCGCAACTCGTCGGGTGAATAATTACAGACCAATTAAATAAAACCCGAGACATGATCGGGAATACAACAAAAATGGACCGGAATGGACATCGGTCAAACACCCGTCGCCAAGCCTCGTGGGTCGAGAGTACAACAAAACGGACCGGAATGGACATCGGTCATCCTCCAGTCTTCAAAGCATCGGGCCGAAAGCCAAATGAAAATAATGAACTTATCCAATCGGACATGCACAATCACCAATGAGTTAAGACAATTCAAAAAGTCAAAGAGAGTTTAACACGTGCTGATTAAACTTCATTGAGACCATTTTTTACATTTTCCAATGCATTAACACAAAAAATACGAATTAAATCATACTGTCCATGAACATTCTTAGGGAGAAAGCAGTAACCATAAAATACAAAAGAAATAATGAAATGTATGTAAAAATTCTGAGATTTTTTATGTGAATGGGAAAATGTGTCTTTGACAACTTTCATGTTTTACATTCTTATTGAAGAGACACTCATTTTCGTGTAGAAAATGGTCTTTCATGAGAGCTCAGCAGCAAACAAACAAATTTCACAGAACAGACATATTTCAGGATTAAGCTTAAATGGACACTCAAATCTCAAAATTAATGCACCAAACTTTCCAGTCTACTAAACAAGACCCCAATGAACAACTTTCATTTTTTGTGAAGTTTCAAAAGAAGACTCTAAACATAAGATAACTACAAATCAATATGACCACGCACAGAAAAACACTCAGACTCAAGGACGCCAACAGAATTGCATGATTTCATTAAATACATTAAAAATATGAAACGTGTATGAATATTTTTGTATTTTTTATATGTTATGCATTAAGATCTTATGAACAAATGTCATGAAGAGGTCTTTATGAAACAAAGTCTAGAATAACCCATGGAAAATCATTTAGCGTGAAAGGTCAGATAAGAAAAATTCCATCTCAAGTTCTGATCACCATATTTCCAGATTTCTGCTTTCAATTTCAGGACCCTTTTGACATAGCAAACAACGTCAATTTTCGTGCCATAATATATCAAATCGAAGATCTCGAAGTCATCTACGAATGTTCAGTACATTTATTTTCGCGATTTCGTCATCTAAACACGAAAAATTGAGTTACCAGATAATTGCACATGCTGATGCGCCTAGAGCTCGTTGGAGATGAATCCGTCGCGTCGCCAAGGCTTGTTCCACGGCGGCGAATTTTTCTCTCTCAAAATTTTTTTCTCTTGAAATCTCTCCAAAAAAAATTTTTTCTCCAGTTTTTCTTCAATCTCCCAAAACTCTCTCAAACATCCAAAATTTTCTCTCCAAAAAAAAATTCCCCTCTCAAGCTCACTTCTTCCTCCTTTTATAAACCACTCATCTATCTCCCATTCTAATTTTTCCATTAACTCTATCTCCCATTCTAATTTCTCCACTAACTCTTCTTCATTTTCATCTTCCCTTCTCCATCTCTATCTCACATTCTAATTTCTCCACTAACTCTTCTTCATATTCATCTTCCATTCTCCATATCTATCTCCCATTCTACTAACTCTTCTTCATCTCCATCTTCCCTTCTCTATTCTCATCTTATTTTCTTTATCTTCTCTTCTCCATCTCCTCTTCTCCATCTTCCTATCTTCATCTCCTCTTCTCCATTTTCCCTTCTCTATTCTAATTTCTCCACTAACTCTTCTTTTTGTTATTTACAAAATAATCCCTCAAGTATTAGGTATTTGCACTCTAGTCCATGAGATTTTAAGTATTTGTAATTCAGTCCCTGGAGAAATATTTCTTTAAGTCCAAATCTCCTCACAATTTTCGACACACCTATCGCATGTTGAATTTAAGCTCATTTCTTGCTATTGAAAATAATGCAAAATTTAATTAAAGCCCTGTTTGTAAAATTGAGTCATTCTGGGTATAATTGGGCCAAGATGAAAATTTGGAATATTAAAGAACAATGTCACAACTCCTAAAAGTGAAAAATGAAAATAAATTGACTCAAATTGAATTTTTTTAGGCCCGATTCGAGATTATGCTCGTTAAGGAATACACGACCTCGAATTGGATTTTTTAAATTTACGATGGCCAACATGAAAAGGGATTTAAAGGAAAAATATTGACTATTTTTATGTATTTTTGTGGCCTCAAATGCTATTATTTATTAAATATTTTCCTAATTTCTAAAAATTATATTTAAAAAAATACAAAAAATATGAAAAATTATTTTTTTACTCAAAAATGGTTGCCTAAGCTTGGCCAAGGCTTCCAAAGTTGATTTTGCAATTTTCTCATTTTTATAGATTTTCTATCAATTTTAGAAAATAAAAATACCGAAAAATACTGAAAATATGAAAAATCATTTTTTGGTCAAAATTGGTTCCCTAGGCTTGGCAAAGGTCTCCAAAGTTAATTTTTTCAAATTTATGAATTTTTATGGATTTTCTATTAATTTTAAAAAAGAAGAAAAGAAAAGGTGATTGAAAATCAGGTGTCAACAGGTTCCCTCTAGCTTCTGAGCTCACTGAGGTATCTTTGAAGCTCCCGTATCTTGGTCCACAAGAAAAATTAGGAGGAGCCATTCATACCGTGCGAAAGAGGGTGGAACAAGGTTTTAAGAAAACTTCACAGTTTGGAAAATGGTCGCACGACTGTGCTGGAAATGGGCCAAGAACAGGCCCCTTCGCACTGCCCCCCAACACTTCGAAAAAAAATAGCAACTGCCCCTAGCTTCTCAGCTTACTGATGCGTTTTCTCGGACTCATATCTCGACCTTCATTTATGGAAAATGGAGAAGAAACACACCAACACGAAAAGCCATATATTGGGAACAAAATGAAACAAAAAATGACCCAAAACGCACGTAGGATGAGAGAGAAAATCACCTCAAAAGTTGGGGGTTTGAACTGCTTGAAACTCAATTGGGGCACAAACCAGACAAACATGGGGTATTCCCGACTTTGTAACTATCCTCAAAGATTGAATCAAGGGCAACCAAGGATATGTACGTGTTCTACTATGTACCAAAGACACAATCAATCAGGAATCTCCCAAAAATACTTATGGTAAGATAAAGAAAAATGAGCACGAAGCAAGCAAGATGGACTGGGTTCAACACTTAGGCAAAATTTCTAGATTGAATTTCCAGATTTTGATCAGACTAATGAGGCAACTTTGGAAGAGCATATCTCACACCTCGGTCGTAACCAGGGGCAGCACAACATATCAAAACGAAGATCTACGTATGTAGAATGCATCTGAGCAAGGAAATGACCAAATATCACAAGAAATCACCACGAAAAATGGGTTCAAAGTCGGGGGTTTAAACCACCCGAGGCATTTCATCAAACATGTTATGTGCAGGCAAAAGGCTCAAACCAGAGAAAGGCAGTCAGCGGGGGGGTATTTGCGTTACCTTTTCCGGCGACTCAGATGGCGGATGGACGTTGGTGATGGCTCGGTAGTTAGGTGGTGTGTAGGTGTATCCTGTTTGAGTGGTGGTCGCTCGTGGAGCTCCTTGGTGTGCTCTGGAATCGCTCCCGAAAACCCCCCCTCAGCCAACTTCCAACCCCCCCTCCAAAAACCAGCTCCCAGTCTCTCTCTTTTTCCTCTTTTTTCTGCTCCTCCCCGATACCTCCCTAGTGAATTCTGGCACCTAGGGGAATTCACGCCCTTGGGACTTCTCCATTCAACAATTCCAAAGACCGAAAAGCTCCCCTATTCCCCTCCTTTTCTTGCGTTTATTCCCCTTGTCCTTAAAAAAAGCTGCCCCCTCTACTCCTCTCCTTCACGCGTGCATCATGGGAGGAAGAAGGTGGATAGTGGCCGGGTCATCGGTCGGGTCGGCCCAACCCGACAATCCGACCGACCGAAAAAATGCCAAATTAAGCTACAATTAGACATTTTTTGGTGAAATTGAGGCCATAAATGGATTTCCCATGATGAATCACAATTGAAAATGTGGTTTTCATGAAAAATTCAATTGAAATCGTACAAAAACCCCAAATTGTAGGTTTGACCCGAAATCGAACTTTGACCATTCCAAAGCCTAAACGGCCAAAATGGACTAAAATACACCCACCAACAGATTTTGAATGTTAAAAAGTATAGGGTGATGGATTTTAATTTTCATGGGTAGCCCCGGAAAAATTTTAATTTCATTTTTGGTTAACTTGGGGGCTAAATTGAAAAATGCAAAATTCGACTACGGCCCTTTTGCAAAATCGAGACACTCCGGGTACAACTCGGCCAAGATGAAAATTTGGACAATTAGAGGATAATGTCATAACTCTCAAAAGTGAAAAATGAAAATAAATTGATTCAACTTGGATTTTTTTGGCTCGATTCGAGATTATGCTCGCGAAGAAACACATGACCCCGAATTGGATTTTTCAAATTGGTAATGACCAACATGAAAAGGGATTTAAAATAGAAATATTGAATATTTTCCCCATTTTTGTGGCCAAAAATTCTATTTTTCTTGATTTTTTGGGTATTTTCTAATATACGAAAAATATTAAAAAATGTGAAAAATACAAAAAATTATTTTTTGTTCAAAATTGGTTCCTTAGGCTTGGCCAAGGCTTCCAAAGTTGATTTTACAATTTTCTCATTTTTTATTGATTTTTTTTATGAATTTGTAAAGATAAAATGCTGAAGAATACTAAAAATATGAAAATTTATTTTTTGCTCAAAATTGATTCCCTAAGCTAGGCTAAGGTCTCCAAAGTTGATTTTTTAATTTTATGAATTTTTATGGATTTTCTAAAAAAATTTAAAAATAAAATTGGCTAAAATTCAAGTGTTAACAGAGCCCACATACGGAAAACTCTAACATTCCCATCGCTTTTCTCCTCAACTGTTTTCATAGGGAGTGGCCGACATAGTGGCACCATTATGCTCACTTTCTAATGGTGAACAACTGACCATAGCATTTAGCCTTCATTCATTCCGCGAAAAATAAGTTATTTACAAAGGATGCCATAGCATCGATAATAGAAGGGGGAAATAGGAAGGGCAGGAAATGACAACTGCAGGATCCCAATCCTAATAGGAAGTGCTCTCTTAGGGCGCACATGGCAACATTTTTGGAAATGAATTTCTCCTCCAAAAGTGCTTTTGGAGTAAAATTCTGTTTGGTAAAATAACTTCTGAAATAGAAATCCTTTTGATTACTTAATATTATATTTTTACTTCTGAATTTTTTGAACTAATTTCAAAAGTTTAAAAAAGTCAATATTCTTTCAAATGTGGAAATTTCTTAGCATCGATATCTCTCTCACTTCGGCCTCTTTTCATTTTTAGTATCTCTCTCTTCCAACCACACCTCTATTGTCCTTGCCCACCGCTGCCAACCGTCGCCCCCAATTACCAATTGCCGATGACCACTCTCTGCTGACCTGCCAACCTCCACCAACAGTCGTTGACTGTTACCGCTTCCTACCGTTTGTTGCAGCGCACCACTGTCACAACCACTGCCCACCACCATTAGCAGTTGTCGTCGAAGTAAAAAATAAATAATAATTTTTTCACTTTTAATAATTTCAATAATTTTTTAATAATGAAAAATATTTTTATAGAAATTTAAAATAATTAGAAAATTTTCAATTGTTAATAATAATTTTTCGTAGAAGATTTTGTGTCAATAATATTCTAAAAGTAGAAATTTTCAACCGTTATTAAACAAATTTTTATTCAAGAAGTAGAAATTTGGTCCTATTATCAAACGCATTTTTTCTGATTAGAAATTAACTTTTGAAGAAAAAGTAGAAAAATCAACTTCTACTCGAAAGCATAAGTAGAAAAATCAATTTATGGCTAGAAGTTAATTTTTGAAGCAAAAGTATTGTTATGTGCACTCTTAGTTATTGCACTAAAAGCGGCAGCCATAAAAGAATTAGGGGTTCTTTCTTTCTTTCCTAACTCTCTGATAAAATGCGATGCGACTAATGTTAATAAAAATGAACTGAAAAATATTTTTCATTGTTCGTTATAGAAAATCATATTTAAGTTTTCTTCTTGCAATTTTTAATAGTTTTTTTATTTTATATAAAAACAATTTGAATTTTTATTTTTGGCTTTGTACTTTTTGATTTTTCTCTTTTCTCTTTGTCTTTTAATTAAAAATAAAATTAAAGATGAGGGAAAATGTTTTTCTTTTTTTAAAAAGAGGAAATCATTTTCCTCACTTTTGAATATATTTTTTTTCATGAGTGGAAAATATTTTCCTTGACTAATATATTTTTATTAAATGAAAACCAAAAAATATGAAAAAATTATTCCAGACAGTTATTTTCCACAAAACACACGAAGCCTTAGATAACAATAGATGGGCAACCGGATTATAAAAGGGGAACAATGGGCTTATGGTTTAAGGCGCATATAGTAACACTTTTGTTTTAGAAATTAATTTTTGGTCAGAAATTAATTTTTTTTTTAACTTTTCCAAATGGCTCCAGAAGTAGAAAAATAAAGTTGTGTAACCAAGCAGATTTCTGATTTAGAAGTTGTATTACCAAATAAATTTCTTTTTCTGGAGCAAAAATTCAACTCTAGATGTGTTGTCGTGTGTGCCCTTAAAGAGCCAACCGACTGTTGGAAAATCAGTGAGATTTTCAATAGAACCAAATGTAAGAAAATTATATTCAGTCGATAAGTAGATATTGTTTTCCGATCAAAAAGAAAATTGGTGGATATTGTTCCAAAAAACAAATTGAAAAGATTAAGAACTAAAAAAATATTTAGAAAGATCTAGTATAAGCTTTTGATTATTTTAGGATTTTGCAATCAATTAACACATGTAATTGCAGGAAAAGGTTTATTAGGACATGTTTGGTAAAGTTTATGTTCCTCTGATTTTGTTCCCTAAAATAAAAAAGAATCATAAACATGTTTGGTGACGCCAGTGATTCTGATTCTGATTTTGCTCCCGAAAATAATTTTGAATAAAAAATAAGAGCAAAAAAAAAAGTTGGTTCTCCAAAAAAGGAACACTTTTGAGAATCAACAAAAATAATAAAATCTCAATTCTTTTAAAAATTTTAAGTATGTGTAGGCTTTTCAAGGGAACTTTTGAACTTTAAAAAAAATTAAAATTAGATTTGAAAATTTATTAACAAATAAATTTTAAAAAAATTAAATTTAAAAATATGCTTTAAAATTTTAAAAAAATTAAAAAATTTTAAAAGGAACAAATTAAAAATGTAAAATTCAAAAAAAATTTAAAATTTTAAAAAATAAAAATGGGGGAATTAAAAAATTTAATAAAATGTAAAAATTTAAAAAATTTAAAATTTTTAAAAAATGTTTAGAAAAAGATGAAGAATTTTAGAAAAAGAATTCTTGTCACCTAGTTGTTTTTGAGAACATAAATTTTGTGTAGTTACCAAATATATTTCCGTTCGACAATATAATTTTTCTGTCATTACTAAATGCTTTTTAATTCTCTAAAAATCATCTAGAGAATAGAATCAGAAAATATATCCTAATCAGAATCACTTTTTTGGATTAGAATCATTGTCAAACAGGCAATCTCTTCTTCTTTTGATTGATTAAAATAAGAGATATGTATTAATACCGAATTTCAGTTGGAATATGCCAATATAATTTAGAACAATGTTGCTTCAATCCCATATAGATGGATTGAGTTCGTGTTGAAACCAACTCGAGTAATAAAAATGATATTAGTGATGAAGACGAGATGAACATTTCAATTGAGAATGCTAGTGATGAAAGAGTCACGCACAACATTTTGAGTGATTTTCATCTTTGAAAGTTAATAGATCTCTCTAATGGCATTAACAATTCTTTTGTTCGGTAAGTGATTAAATTCTTTTACTTGCGACTATCTATTTTTTACATTTAATTTACTATAAAATTATAAGTTTCCTCGTGTCGTTTTTTCCTTCTCCATATTTTCCAATTCTCCAAGGAAATTGATTAAATAAGGAACAGGTTTCCTTATAAAAATTTGAGGTGGAGAACCAAACTCATCCCAACGATTCAGCTCAGATCTGAATTTTCTTGCCTCTTCTTTTCCCATTTTCATTGGGAATATGCTCGTGCGATAGGTATGTTGTAAGTCACAAAAAAAAAAAGATAATAAATAATTAAAAATTATTGTAGAGTTCCGCTCTTTTAAGAATTTGTAGTCCATTCAAGAAAGAAAAAAAAACTGTTATGCTAACAAAATCCATTATCTTGTCCAGGTTTGAGCGATGTGCGACAACCTGGTAACATACTCTGAACTAAGCAGCAACCTCACCCACGTGTGCAGAGAAGCACCGTCCGTAACGCACATGCGGGGGAGGGCACAACAAGGGGGCTGAGTTTGATGCTTGTGTGGGAGCTGAGCTGTGGGGTGGGGGTGGGGGTGGGGGTGGGCTGGCTCTTTTCCGGTGTTCCCTTACCAACCGGCCGTTTGGCCTCTAGTGGAGCGAACAGTCCCTGTTGTTTCACAGGTTTTGGGGATCGTCTGGTCTGGTCTGGTTCACAGGATCAGCCGTCCTTCCTCTTTCGGTTTGGATTCGTTAACTGGCACTTGGGTTCGTGTTTGTTTTTCGTCCTCTCGTGGGTTTGATAAGTGACTTTGTCCGCATGCAAAATTTACTTCTTTCCAGACATGAAACGAAGGCTGATGGGTCTGGGCCTGCCCCTGTCGCCCCGCCTTTCTCCGGCAAATGGAGCCTACTTGGATTTCACTCGCTCGCCCTGGCAAGTTCTCCCGACGATTTATCGCTATTTCCAGCGGGTCATACTAAATTCACCAGTTCAGTCTGGTCACTGACGATTCTACTAGACGGAAAAATTTTAGGAGGATCCTACATCTTTCCAAGTCTACATGCGCAAATCCTCTTAGACGTGGGATCCGGGACAAAATCTTCTCACAAATTACACTTATAGAGGCTCTTTTAGTCTGTTAGAAATGGTAGAATTCTAGAAATGGAGAAGACAAAAGCAGCAACTCCTCATCAGGAACTAGATGGTGATACGTATAGGGATGATGAAGTTGCCCATCTTGATGACCTACCCCTTTTGTTGACTTCTCATGTCACAAAGATCACTGATCTTGATCTTTCCCAACAAAAAAAAAAAAGATCACTGATCTTGATGATAAAGATCAGATAACTTCCCCTCAGGAAAAGGCTATACAACTTTAATCAGATGGGGTTGGTCAAATATTCTTCTCAGCAGACTCCATGAACTTATCTTTGGATTGAACATCCCCAAACCCTATCCCATCGAGACTCGCTTTTTTCATGCTTTTAGTACATCATAATATGAAGTTTGACCAACAACTAGGTGCTGATGATCGTTAGACAGATAGTACATGTATGATTACCGTCCTCCCTTTTCCTCCCACGTCTATAATTTAAGGGAATTTGAGAATTATCAAATAATAATGAGTTCACCTACCAAATCCTATTTGAAAAAGCCACAACTCAGCACATCTCCTTTAGATGCTTTTGGCTTTCCAATATGCGGTTATGATTAGTTTCTTATTGTTTGCTCGCACAAAATAGTTTTTTATTGTTTAGGTGTGTGGAGAACCAGGAGTTCTCGAGTTCAAACCTTGTTGTACTCTCTCTCTCACACATTGCTTGACTAGTGGTTTGGATTTGTAATCCTGAGTTGATTTTATGTTTGGACCGCTTCTCGAGTTCATTTTGCTTGACTCATGAGATTAATATACAATATTCTCGTGAATTGTCAAGGCTATATCTGGCTATGAATAGAAACATTGAAAGCCAAATAAGAGGTACATTTTGGCCTTGAATAAAAGCCTGGAGAGAAGATGTTTAGAGACCTCCCTCTTAATCCTTTAGTACATAGGGATTACCAAACAAATCAATCTTTCAACCCTTCCATCCTTTGTTCTTTGTAACCTTGAGTGTTCTAGATATTACAATTTCTTCACGGCAACTCGAGGAAAGGTCATGGCACTAACATGAAGTTGCCTTATTATCTCAGCTAGCTACACATTGCTTAATTATGTTTCTTTAGCCCTCGTGGCATCTACTTTAAGCAGTTATTAACAATATTATTGTTGTTCTTATTATTAAGGCCAAGAATATGGCTTAGGTTATTATAGAAACTGGAATTTGATGTGACAAATGAAGATGAAAAAGAACTTGATGATAGAATAATTAAAATATTAAACTACATATTTATCTAACCGTTTAAGCTTTTAAAACAGTTGACAATAGTCTCACAAAATCTCATAAGCTTTTGACAGTTAAAGGAACTAGGGGTTTAAAGGAATTAGGAGTGAGCACTGGTTCTAGGGTACCAAATCGGACCTATCCCGATTTTGGTCCGATTCCTTTTGGAATTGGCTATTACTGATTGGGTTTCCGATTCAAGGTATTACCCAGTTCGTTCAAGGAACTACCAAGTGAAAAATACACGATAAACATAAAAATGTTACTCCTACTACTGATCTAGTATTTCTCTCCGAGAGACAAAAATAGAAATATTCAATTAATCCATACACCATGCGATGTCTCAGTCTTCTACCAACTCCTCCTTTTAGGTGTAAGAAGTTCGACCGGCCCTTAGAAATCGACCGGCCACTGGCAACCAATCACAAGAAAAAGGAAAAGTAGACAACAACGTTGGCAACGAGGTAACCCGCGACTTTCTTTTTGTACGACGAGTGAGGTGAGTTGCAAGTTCAATGCAATGGATGGAGATGCTCTTACTCAAACCCTCTTGAATTTCAGTTCCAATTACCACGACAATGAAGGTCATGACCTTTTCTTTAGTTTTTACAAATGAACTTTGCTAGCATAACAATTTTTTGGTAACTGTGAGAATAACAACATATTGTGAGCAATAAATTCTTCAAGAAGTGAACCTCATAATAATTTTTAATTATTTGTTATTCATTTTTTGTGGCTCGTAATACTTTATCTTTCTAATAGTTGATAATAAAAAAAACTATCACATAAGCATATTCCTTTATAGACCGTCATTTATACGGTTCTTTCATTTCCATACAAAACCCTACCAAGTATATTTTCAATTGCTTCCTTGTGATTGATGATTAGATAGGAAACATTTAGTAAGATCATTTAATTTTTCTTGAAATCAAGTTTTTATACTAACTTAATGATCAATCATGCCTTTGAAAACAACATCATATAAAGAATAACTTTCACTAAATATTTCAATAGATGGTAAAGAAAACTGAAGTAACTTTCAGTCATATATATCATTTCATATATCTATCATAGTCAATAATATAAGTACCTTTTGTTATGCAGTTTTTTTTTTTTTGCTGATTTATAGGTTGTAATTTCCGATTTGTTATAACGCTAATGATGGATACTAGTTAAACATCTATGCCCATCCCCTCCCTTTCTGACACTAGAATTAGCTGCTGTCATTATTGCTAGCATAAAAGGCTAACTCAGAAGATTTGTTAAAGCATGCTAGGAACAAGAAATCTCACACTGATAAGCGGCGACGGTGGAGTAAACTATTTATATATTTAGTTAGCTCATAACATATGGATTTGAACTTTTTTTTTTTGGTCGGAAGATTTGAACTTTTAAATACAGTTAAGTCCAACTTAATTTGTTGATTAACTTTAACAAGACTTCCCCTCTTGGAGATCGTCCCGAGATGAAGTTACCGAAATTCCCCTGCATGTTCCCGTTATAACATTAGGCATGCTAAAGAAATGCTGCTTTTACTGCCTCTCTTCTTTCTCTCACCTTCTCTCGTCGGCCATCATACCAAACCGCCACTGCATAAGGGTCTCAGCCGCGAAGATGGCCATGGCAGTTTTGAAGATGGGGACGCAGCCCAGCGTCGGCTGCGGTGATTGTAGTCATGGACGAGGATGACGACTCCGTTTGTAAAAGAAAGAGAACAGAGAGAGACGAGAGAAGGGTGGCATGAGGGTCGACGGACCTCTTAATTTGTAAAAAATTGGCATGCATATTAATGTAGCACAAATCCTACAATGTGTGATTAAGTAGAAAATATTGTGCAAAATTTACATCCTATTATGAAGATCGATGGCTTATCATTTTTTAAAAGAGGAATAAAATAACAAATACCATCCATCGGCCTAATTTCCTAAAAACCCTTCAGCTTTAGGTCTAGTCTCAATTCTTATCTCGAACATTTTTTTGTCTAATCAAAATTTTCAGGTCTAGTCTAGGAAAAATTACCAAAAAAACCCAAACCTATTTCAATTGTATGAATTCAAACTTAAATCTTTTTTGGGCCAATTTAATTCTAAACCTTTTGCAATTATGCCAAATTAATCCATGTGACCAACTTTGATTGACTGGCGTTAATGTGGATGCCTACCGGCATTGATATGGGAGCCGGTTGTCATTGATGTCATGATTTTTTTATTTTCTTTTGTACTTTTTCTTCTCCTTCTTCCTCTTGCCAGTTGTCAATTTGAACAATGAGGCTCAACCTGCCATGGCTGGGTGAGCCAAGCCAAGCTAGCTCCCATCTTTAGACAATCGCCAATCTGGCTATTGGTTAGAGGAAGAAGGAGAATGGAAAAAAAGGAAAGAAATTATAAAAAAAAAGAAAAAAATAAATTAAATAATTTGAAAAAAATATTTAAATATTATGAAAATTTGCCACATCAATGCTGTCTCGCGTCCACATCAGCGTCAATCGACCAAATTTGCTCGAATGGACTAAATTGACACAATTGTAAAATGTTTAAAATTCAATTAGCAAAAAAAAGAATGGTTTATGATTGAATTGACACAATTGCAATATGTTTAGGACTTACTTAGTAATTTTTCTGTCCAGTCCAAATCTCTTCCAAACTTTTATTTGTCTAAAGAAAAGCCCAACTTTAAGTCTAGTCCCAAATCTACCTCGAACTTTTTTTTCTATTAAAGAGAAAAATCAGTAACTTTTAGTCTAGTCCTAAATTTGCCCCCACTCAGTCCAAAAACCGCTCTTAATTGTGCTTAATTTTCATATCCTAGAAAGGTTTCATTTTGGAGATAATTTTTCATGTCACATTGCTAGTGTGGAATTATTTTCGACATGGAATACAATGTTAAATTAGGACTAAACTACAAGGGTAGATTTGAGAATAGATTGAAAGCTAGTGATTTTTTTAGACAAAATAAAATATGGGGAAATTTTGGGTTGAACCAAAAGTTTAGTTTTTTCTGAGACACAAAAACGTTTGGAGCAGATTTGGGATCAAACCTAAAATTTGGGATTTTTTCTGAGACAAAAAATTTCAAGGCATGTTGGGACTGAACATAAGATTTAGAGTTCGTTCTAAGACAAAGGAAAATCAAAGCAGAATTGGGACTAAACCTAATGTTAGAGATTTTTTAGTTCAGGGCAAATTACACTCCCGATATCCCTCTCATTGGCCCTATTCACAAGCAACTTCCAAAGTCACTAGGATGCTCAACCGTTATTGAATATCTATGACTACATTCGACATTTGATCCGTGTATCTTCTCTATCTACAAGAAGGCCAAGTACTAAGATGGCTAACCCCTTGTTTGCTTAGTTGATAAGTTTCACTTAACACCTCTTGATTACTTGTGGATATCAATTTTGCATAGCTATCAATGACTCTACCTCATAAATGTCAATATCCAAGTCATATAGTCCATGTCTATTGTACAATGGCTTAAAACTTTCATGAAAGGTTACTTTACGCACTAATGCGTATCGAACCTATATTAGAACTTCAACAAGGGCGACACCTACTCTTTGGTATATGGTATGGAAGCAATCCTACTGGTTGAAATGGAAATTCCATCATTGCCAATTCTATCTCAAACTAGACTCTCAGAGGCCAAATGGATTCAATAGAGTCACTTTAATATCATCATGTGCATATCATGCATTCATGCATACACATACTTTTTCTTTGTGTTATCGGAAGAGTACCTTTTGCTCAATCTTGTCTTTTTTTATTTTCGAAGTTCTTGCCTTGTAAACCCGAAGGAGACATTTTTGATGAATATTTCGATTCATAACCTTAAAGTGCCTATATGTTGTATAAGCCTTTGACCAATCAACATTACTGTCTCTTAAAAAACCTTTTCATATTAGTCAAATTGTATACATTGGGAATTATTCTAAAATCCTAGACATAGATTTTGAGAGACGATTCGAGTGTTTCTTTAAAAATCTTTCCAAGTGGATAGATATCAAAACCCTTTTTTGAGAGATTGTAAGAAGTTTTCTTTGATGAGCATGCTCCAATTGATGTTTTAACCAAACTCTTTTGGCAATTTTTTTATCCACTAAATCAAAATTTCCCCCACAAGAAATTTTGATCATTTTGTTTTGTTGCAAGGTGTTTTGGATGACTTCCTGCTTGAGATTGCACTTATCGAAATTTTCGCATATTCTTAGCACAATACTTTAGGATCATGTACTCCTATGACCAAATTTGAAATCTTTCCTAGTCCACCTCTTTTGTCTAGCCTAATAAGCAGCATTAGGGTAATTCCTTGGTAATTCTTTTCATTAGGATGATCCAATCCTTCATGGTCTTTATCACTCGTGTCTGCCCTCGAAATAGACATTAGGTTAGATTCCTTGATGATTCCATGATTGGGGATGATCCATTTTCCTAGTCCTTAGCTTTTCTGCCTGCCCTTAAAATGTAGCATTGGAATAATTCCTTGGTGATTCCATGCCTTGCCTTAAAAAGTAGCATTAGGTTAATTCCTTGGTGATTCCATGATAGGGGATGATCCGTTTTCCTAGCCCTTAGCTCTTCTGTCTTGCCTTAAAAAGTAGCATTATGGTAATTCCTTGGTGATTCCGTGATAGGGGTTGATCTATTTTCCTAGTCCTTAGCTCTTTTGCCTTGCATTAGAAGGCAGCATTAGGGTAATTTCTTGGTGATTCCATGATGAGGATGATACATTTTCCTAGTCCTTAGCTCTTCTGCTTTTCCTTAAAAAGTAGCATTGGGGTAATTCCTTTTGTTAGGATGATCCAATCTTTCCTAGTCCTAAACTTTTTTGTTCACCCATAAAGCAACATTAGAGAATTTGATGATGAACCCTATTCCAAGGGGCAATCATTTACCTGGAAGTCCTTGTTCAAAAGGCATTTCCTAGTGAACTTTTCCTAATCAAAAAGTAAACCATTTCCCTGGAAGTCCTTGTTCAAAAGGTACTCTTCCGATAAGTCCTTTCTAGGACGAGCCATCATATGGACTGGCCTATCATACAGGTCAAATCCTAATTTTCTTGATTCTTAGAATTCTTTCATTAGGAGACTCGTGGGTTGACCTACTATACGGAGTCAAATCCTAGTTTTCTAAAATCTCAGAATCCTTTAATTAAGATTCTCATGGGCTGACCCACCATATGGATCAAAATTTTTTTAATCCATATCTCTTATGTTTACCTTAAAAAGTGACATTAGGATGATTCTTCGATGAGTCCATGTTAAGGGATAGTCCATCTTAGTCTTTAGGTTCCTTTCATTAGGGATCTTCCTATGTGTTGACCTAGCATATGGGTTAGAGCTTAACCACCCCAGGGTATTCTTATAACGAGTCCTTAGATATTTCTATTTAAGATCAATCACATCGACAACACACATGCGACTGACATGTAAGCTTTTCATAAACCTCTCTCACATCATAAGAGAAAATGAAATCCAATGGGGACTTGGACTTACATTGAAAAGGTTTTAAAACAAATGTCATAAGTTTTTCATTTTCATCCCCAGTTGAGCCGATTAAAATTCAAGTGTCATCTTATCTTTGAGAATAACCTCTATCAAGATTATTCTCAAAAGGAGACAGTTGTTAATACTTGATTTTTTTTTAGGTAAGGCCTGATTTTTAATATCTTATATTTCTAGAAAAATACCCAAAAATACAAAAAAAATTGAAAATTTTTAAAATCAAGTTTGGAAATCCTGGCCAAGCCTTGGAGACCAATTTTGAAAAAAAAATTCTTAATTTTCTTGGAATTTCTAGCATTTATTTCATTAGAAAAATACCCCAATAGTCATTAGGTTTATTTTAATTTAAATTTCATTTTGGTCACTTTAAATCCAAAAATTCGGTCATGAATCTTGATTTCTAAAATTTTGTATTTAGGTTCCTGAAAGAAAAAAAAATCATAAATTGAGTCCTTTATACCATTCTTTCCACTTTGATCCAGTTTTGACATTTGTTTCTAATAACTTTAATTGTATTTATGTGCAATCACTTTCATGGTTTAAACAATTTGGAAAATGGACAAAAATATTTTCAATTTAGTTTTTCGATTTCCACCTAAGTGCAATTCATGAGCAATGGGCCGTATCCATTCAAATTTAAACCCCTGCCCCTATTTTCTTCACCATTCTAAGATCTTTAGTGGCATCGGTTTCACTTGATTTAGTTGTTAAGAAACTCAATTGAACAAATCTCATATTCGGGTCAATTTCGAAAATTGGGGGCTTTGCACTACACTGAACCAATTTTGCCTAATCTTGTCATTTTTAGATGCAACACATGATGTAGAATGCAATTTTGACATTTAATTTGAAAATTTTAGGCATTTTGTCAAGTCAATTTGATGAAAATTGGGCAATCGGGTCTGTCAAGTCGGACGAATCCGACCCAACACCCTAGCCTCCCTTCTTCTTCCCCAAACCGCCATTTTCCCATGTAGGTTCACATCCATGGTAAACAAGATTTGGAAGCCAAATTGAAGTCCATTTCATGTCTTCGTGTCTAATTGGAGACTAAACGCGATGGGCACCGAAGGCCTCCTCGTTTCGGTCCCAAAGAGCTCGGCTTCGCGACCAAAGACCGCCGGAGCTGGGACGACCAAAACATTCTTTTCGTGGGTGTTACCCGTAGACACACCCGAGTGTGAACGAGACCAATTCCAAGCCAATTTGAGCACGCTGGAGTACAAAAGAGTCCCGTCGGATCACTTGCAAGCCCCGGCCCCGATTGGACCCAATGGTATGTGGTCTCACGAGTGAACCAGAGTCGGTGGAGACTCTCTCGAGCACGCTAGTTTTTTTTAAAATTGGCCATAATCGAATCCGCTTTGGGACGCGCAGGAGGAGGCTCATTCATGAGAGAGAGAGAGAGAGATATCTCTCTGGAATCACCATTGACGCCCCAAGCTCGAAAACCTTCCAGAGGTTCGTCACGCTGCGACACGCAGAGTCGAAGCCTCCTGATCGGTCTCCGAGCTTCTAGAGACTTCAAGGAACTCGTCGAGCCCTGCCGATCAGCTCCAAGATTCGTAGGGATCTTCGTAGGGGTGATCATTCTTTGTAATTCGTCGTGCGTTTTACTCCTCATGCATCATCAATCGTAACTCTGGATTTTGTTTCGCTTCGATTGTGCATAAAAACCCCCATGTTGAACTCCCAAACATCGCGGATCAATCAAAGCTTCCCTAGCTCATGCTAGCCAAAGCCGAGTCAATCGGACTTGTAGTAAATCTTCTAAGCTCCATTGATGACTGCTAGTTGCTTTGATTCATTTGTCATGGCTGTTTTGTGCGATTGAAATCGGCCATGGTTAAGCACCGTGGCGCTTGATTTAGGATAGTTTTAATCATTAGATCTTACTAAAATTAGGATGCGTTAATCTAGAAGTAGTGTGGAATCCAATCATATAAGATTAGGGCCAGAATCTCCGGTTTGGAGGTCAATCGATGCCGGAAAAGCACTAGCCATCCGCTAGTTTTCTTCTCCAATGAAGATCTGACCAAGTTATGCTGACGTGGCGCCATGTGGTAACCACGTCAGCCAAGCGACAGGTATTTTTGTTGTTGAAATAAAAAAAATAAAAAATACACAATCAACGACAACGAATTGGCCACGTGGCAAGTCCTGGATTTTTGGAAAATTAAAAATGATTTTTTGAATAAAAAAAGTCTTTTTTGGATTAAAAATAGATAAACGGCCAAGATTTGCTCACGTGGCACGATTTGAGATTTTTTAAATATAAAAATCAAATTTAGTAAATAAAATTGGGTTTTTTTGAAAATAAAAAAAAAGTTATTTTCCAATTGTGTGCTAGGTTTGGCCACATGTCAACGTCTTAGATTTTTAGGAACAAAAATTCATTTTTAGAAAATAAAAAATCAATGTTTAGAATAAAAAGTAGAATTTTTTCTTATCTAATGGCTAGCATTAGCCCACATGGTGCAATCTAGTGTGTCCACTTGAAATTCAAAAATTTGGGGGTTCAATTTGAAGTTGCTCTCAAACATCCCAAAACTACATCCTTTTGGGGAGCTTTTGAAAATATATATTAAAAAAAAACCGCTTTATTTTGTAAGCCGACCCAGACTTGTACAGTCTGTGTCAAGCACCCACAAGGTGCGGGCTAGGTTGACTAGTCCGAATAATTTTTTAAATAAAAAAATATTAAAATTCATATTAAAAAATAGGAAAATTCATACGAAAATCCTAAAAATTTTGGAAAAAAAATAAAAAAAATTCAAAAGCATTCCCCCCTGTCGCGACCTAAAATTCATTTTTAGGTTAATGGATTACCAGATTAATTAATTAAATTAACTAACCTAGTTCGAGCTCTCCCAAGCTCTACCAAATCGCAACTTTGATTTTTTTTTCACATGATTTTAGAATTTGGAGTCGCCACTAATCATTTTTGGTAGGTTGATTAGAAACCTAAGTAACCTAGCGGGAGAACTAAATTACTCCTGCAAACCAGAGATTATGAGTTCGGGGACTTGGTTACACTAGTTAATTAAAACTAATGCCCTTTCGATACCTTAATTCCATGGATATCCTATTTTGGCAACTCTCACTTGATTTATTCCTAAGACCCTAGTAAGGTGTTCTTTTTATGTTTTCACTTTAAAATGAAATGCATAAAGGGTATGAACGCAAACGTTGACATACAAATACGACACACAAATACGGACATACGAATATGATATACGAATACGTAGATATGCGAATACGAATACGTGCGTGACGTGCGAATGACATACGTACATAACATGCGAACGACATACGTACGTGACATGTGTATGAATACGATATGCATACGAGATAGACGAATACATATACGTGCGTTACATGCGAAGGACATACGTACGTGGACATGCGAATGATATGCGTACGTGACATGCGTATGAATACAACATGCATGCGGGGATAGACGAAGACGAATACGAATACGTATGTGACATGCGTATGAAGACGCACGAATACGATATGTAACATGCATACATACACCATACAAATACGTGACATATATATGTGACATGCATAGTGATATGTGTATGTAAATACGTACATTTCGATTTTGCCCATAAAGGGCAAAGTCGTCATTTTGAAAAGATGGGATAAAACCCTCATTTTTGAAAAAGAGGGGATAAAACCCTCATTTTGAAATTTTTGATTTTTCTGAATGAATATGCATGGGTTAATAACATATCATAACAGACAAATGTGGATTTGCAAACGTCGCGTACATGATGTGCATACGAGAACAAACAAATACGATATGTCTATATGAACATACGGATAACATAACAAACATACATGAGACATACTACATGAGATGCACATGAATGGCATTTTTTGTATTTTCAGATTTTCCATTTTTTTTTTTTGGTTTTTTGGATTTTCTACATTTTTTTTTGTATTTTGGATGTATTATAAAAGAATGCAAAATCACCCAAAGCAAATGAAGATGTGAAGAGAGAGCAGGTAAAGTAAAACTACCCTAAGGACAGTGAAAATAAAACCCGCAACTCGTCGGGTGAATAATTACAGACCAATTAAATAAAACCCGAGACATGATCGGGAATACAACAAAAATGGACCGGAATGGACATCGGTCAAACACCCGTCGCCAAGCCTCGTGGGTCGAGAGTACAACAAAACGGACCGGAATGGACATCGGTCATCCTCCAGTCTTCAAAGCATCAGGCCGAAAGCCAAATGAAAATAATGAACTTATCCAATCGGACATGCACAATCACCAATGAGTTAAGACAATTTAAAAACTCAAAGAGAGTTTAACACGTGCTGATTAAACTTCATTGAGACCATTTTTTACATTTTCCAATGCATTAACACAAAAAAATACGAATTAAATCATACTGTCCATGAACATTCTTAGGGAGAAAACAGTAACCATAAAATACAAAAGAAATAATGAAATGTATGTAAAAATTCTGAGATTTTTTATGTGGATGGGAAAATGTGTCTTTGACAACTTTCATGTTTTACATTCTTATTGAAGAGACACTCATTTTCGTGTAGAAAATGGTCTTTCATGAGAGCTCAGCAGCAAACAAACAAATTTCACAGAACAGACATATTTCAGGATTAAGCTTAAATGGACACTCAAATCTCAAAATTAATACACCAAACTTTCCAGTCTACTAAACAAGACCCCAATGAACAACTTTCATTTTTTGTGAAGTTTCAAAAGAAGACTCTAAACATAAGATAACTACAAATCAATATGACCACGCACAGAAAAACACTCAGACTCAAGGACGCCAACAGAATTGCATGATTTCATTAAATGCATTAAAAATACGAAACGTGCATGAATATTTTTGTATTTTTTATATGTTATGCATTAAGATCTTATGAACAAATGTCATGAAGAGGTCTTTATGAAACAAAGTCTAGAATAACCCATGGAAAATCATTTAGCGTGAAAGGTCAGATGAGAAAAATTCCATCTCAGGTTCTGATCACCATATTTCCATATTTCTGCTTTCAATTTCGGGACCCTTTTGACATAGCAAACGACGTCAATTTTCATGCCATAATATATCAAATCGAAGATCTCGAAGTCATCTACGAATGTTTAGTACATTTATTTTCGAGATTTCGTCATCTAAACACGAAAAATTGAGTTACCAGATAATTGCACATGCTGATGCGCCTAGAGCTCGTTGGAGATGAATCCGTCGCGTCGCCAAGGCTTGTTCCACGGCGGCGAATTTTTCTCTCTCAAAATTTTTTTCTCTTGAAATCTCTCCAAAAGAATTTTTTTTTCTCCAGTTTTTCTTCAATCTCCCAAAACTCTCTCAAACATCCAAAATTTTCTCTCCAAAAAAATTCCCCTCTCAAGCTCATTTCTTCCTCCTTTTATAAATCACTCATTTATCTCCCATTCTAATTTTTCCATTAACTCTATCTCCCATTCTAATTTCTCCACTAACTCTTCTTCATTTTCATCTTCCCTTCTCCATCTCTATCTCACATTCTAATTTCTCCACTAACTCTTCTTCATATTCATCTTCCCTTCTCCATATCTATCTCCCATTCTACTAACTCCTCTTCATCTCCATCTTCCCTTCTCTATTCTCATCTTATTTTCTTTATCTTCTCTTCTCCATCTCCTCTTCTCCATCTTCCTATCTTCATCTCCTCTTCTCCATTTTCCCTTCTCTATTCTAATTTCTCCACTAACTCTTCTTTTTGTTATTTACAAAATAATCCCTCAAGTATTAGGTATTTGCACTCTAGTCCATGAGATTTTAAGTATTTGTAATTCAGTCCCTGGAGAAATATTTCTTTAAGTCCAAATCTCCTCACAATTTTCGACACACCTATCGCATGTTGAATTTAAGCTCATTTCTTGCTATTGAAAATAATGCAAAATTTAATTAAAGCCCTGTTTGTAAAATTGAGTCATTCTGGGTATAATTGGGCCAAGATGAAAATTTGGAATATTAAAGAACAATGTCACAACTCCTAAAAGTGAAAAATGAAAATAAATTGACTCAAATTGAATTTTTTTAGGCCCGATTCGAGATTATGCTCGTTAAGGAATACACGACCTCGAATTGGATTTTTTAAATTTGCGATGGCCAACATGAAAAGGGATTTAAAGGAAAAATATTGACTATTTTTATGTATTTTTGTGGCCTCAAATGCTATTATTTATTAAATATTTTCCTAATTTCTAAAAATTATATTTAAAAAAATACAAAAAATATGAAAAATTATTTTTTTACTCAAAAATGGTTGCCTAAGCTTGGCCAAGGCTTCCAAAGTTGATTTTGCAATTTTCTCATTTTTATAGATTTTCTATCAATTTTAGAAAATAAAAATACCGAAAAATACTGAAAATATGAAAAATCATTTTTTTGGTTAAAATTGGTTCCCTAGGCTTGGAAAAGGTCTCCAAAGTTAATTTTTTCAAATTTATGAATTTTTATGGATTTTCTATTAATTTTAAAAAAGAAGAAAAGAAAAGGTGATTGAAAATCAGGTGTCAACAGCTGCTCCTTTTTGAAAGAAAGCTCGGTAGAGGTTCATTTCAAAGACGAGACGACACGTGAATCCTAATCGACTCAACACAATGAAATAAAAAGAGTCATGACATTCGATCTCCAATACCCCTTTTAGCAAATTTCGATCCAAACCCGGTTTGAGGAGGCTTTCATGCGATGAGGGAGAGACAAAGATGAGAATTTACCTGGCACTTACCTGCTCGTTGTATGGCGGTTGCCTGACATGAGTGCTCTGCTGAAAATGAGATGAGAACCTAAGGATTCGTTATAAGAAAACCTTAGGGTAGTGGAACTTGGACCCGTATGGTAGGTCACCCCATAATAGATTCCTAATAAAAGGATTCTACTAATTAAAATCGGATTGAATTTTGACCCGTATGATGGGTCACCCCATGGTAGATTCCTAGTGAAAGGATTCTACTGATTAAATTAAGATTTGACCTGTATGGTAGGTCACCCCATGGAAATGCCTGTAAGAAGGACTTTGGTGCCTGTAAGAAGGACTTTGGTGCCTGTAGAAAGGACTTTGTTTTGCCTATAAAAAGGACTTTGGTGTGCCTGTAGAAAGGACTTTTGGTTGCCTATAGAAAGGACTTGGTGCCTGTAAGAAGGACTTTTGTGGGCCTGTAGAAAGGACTTGGTGCCTGTAAAAAGGACTTGATGCCTGTAAGAAGGACTTGTGCCTGTAGAAAGGACTTTGATGCCTGTAAAAAGGACTTGGTATGCCTGTAAAAAGGACTTTTGATTGCCTGTAGAAAGGACTTGCTCGCCTGTAGAAAGGACTTTGGTCGCCTGTAAAAAGGACTTTGGAAATGGACCGTTCCGTATTGGGGTTTCCAATGGAAGGGCTCCGGAGATAATATACCCTAGATTTCACCTTTTTTGGGTAGACTGAAGAGGTGTTGATTGAGAAAATGATTTTTGGGTATATCTGGGATCTAGGGAGATCAAGAATCCTGCAGACGCTCTAACCCAATTTAACTTACCATGAAGGGTGCCATTCTGGGATCTGGGGAAACCAGGAATCTTGCAGACGCTCAAACCCGATTTAACTTACCTTGAAGGGTGTCATTCTGGGATCTAGGGAGACCAGGAATCCTCAAAATCCGACTTAACTTACCTTGAAGGGTGCCATTCTGAGATTTGACTTATCATGAAGGGTGTCATTCTGGGATCTGGGGAAACCAAAAATCCTGCAGAAGCTCAAACCTAATTTTTGTTGTCCCATCACTTTAGGAATAAACCGATGAGGCAAAGATCAAGAACACGAGAGTTGGTCAATCATGATTTGATAAAGCTTGAGAACACGAGATTGTATCAATCGTGAGCTGATGAAGACTTCATGAGAGTATGTTGATCATGAGTTGCAAGGGTTCAGAAGACTTACCTCGATCTTCTGAGTTAATGATCGAGGCATAGACAGACCGATTGTATCGTGTCTGCTTGCTCACTGAATGACCTTATGTGCTGCAATGGATTTGAGCACCCAGACAATCATCAGAATTGAAAGGTTCAAGTTGAAGATATACTCACCTGAAAATGCTTGGCGAGCATTAGCCAGCAGGGCTTGTTTGTTTAATAGCCTCTGGATGAATTTCGAGACCTCGGAGAGTAACTCGACTATTAGGAATGCACTACTTGTCAGACAGTGTCAGAGGTAACATGTGTAAGCATTTTTATCAATGAGTTCATCGGTTCATGCAAAACCATTCAGTTGAGTTTGCAATGATTAAAACCATATGTGTATGCTCATAATATGGATCATGCATGACTATTCTATCGAGTTTGCATTTCCAATTCTGTCCAGGGAGGTTATCATGTCATGAATACCTCGAATTGAACCTGAATGGGGACTTCAGTCCGAAAGGGCTTTCTCTCACTCTCGAGAAACGCTGTTTATCCGGATTGCAGGATTTGAAAAGAAAGCACTCAACCTTACCATCATCGCATTCAGCGAGGGTCTGAGTAATCTCGCAATTGATACGATCAAGCCGATCTAGAGGTCTTGATTAGGATCGTAATGTGGGCTGGGTCAAAGGCTTATCAAAGGAGACTCATTTCGAGTCATGGCCATTGACAAAAAAAGGTCTTCATCATCTGCTCCGGGTTTACAAGTCAAGAACCCTGCAAAATGAGAGAGAAATAATCTTGCTCGAACTTCTTCGAGCGATTCTTAAAGTCATTCAACTCTTACATTAATTTAAGTGCTCTAATCAGAAGAGACTTTCAAGGGTCGTAACGTAGGTCGGGATTTGGGTCTGAGAAACGAAGGGCTCGTTTTGGCTCAGAAAAATATATGAGAAGGGCTTGGTGTTGGTGATCATTGCAGTCTTGTCACCGATCTTTGACCTTCCTGAATTTGTCTTCAATGAATACCATCATTGGCTGAGGGGTGGTAGTTCTTTTACACTTTGCAAACTGACTTCTTTGGGGATCCTTTTTCGGGAATTCTCAAAATGTATGTTCGAAGTCAGAAGTTCATTACAGATATATGGGCATTGACCTTGCTTTTGATAGGCACTTTGCTCTTTCTGCCCGAGATTCTTTGGAGTAGCCTTTGCTTTTCTTACTCCCGACTCCCTTTTGTTTGGAAGCAGGCCCATTTTCTTTAGGCTACACTTGTCTCTCTCTTTTTTTTTGTTTAATAATCTTGTGATTTTAAATTTTAGCAACAAGATGATTTTCAACAAATGATACTAGACATTACATGAAAGTCTAGCATATGAAATGGGCTGATTCGAGAATTCTCTATTGGCCCAATTTCTTCAATTCTGCTCTTTTGGGGGAAGGTGTCATCGTTACCTTGAAATGAGCAAGGATCACCAACATGGGCTTGAGAAATGAATTTGCAGGCTCAATTGGGTTATGCAAAGGATGAGTGTGTAGGATAGAGAAAATAAATGCTCTTCGTCATCCTAAAGCACTTGAATTAAAATTCGAGTATCATGCAAAGAAACACTCGAAGATTGATGTTAGTCCAAGCAAGAGAATTTCTAACCATTTATCTCCTGATATTGTTGGAATTACCTCTGTTTTGCCCCAGTGCGGGGTGGTTCTTGACAGGGTCATGAAATGAAATCACCGTTTAAATGGGTTGTCAATGGTTGCCTGAAGTGTTTGGAATGGAGAATGAATGCCTCCTTCACTTCGACTATCGTATCTTTTGCGAGAAAACCCATTGCCTTGGAGAATGCGGAATCTGTCTATCGCTCAACTCACTGTGGATTAAATATAGGACGTATGTGGAAATGGCTTGCCTTTCATCGTCCTGTCATGCCCCATTCTGTACATTCGATGCATCGTGTACAGTTTATACCCCCAGTCAAAATTGACAAATTGAACATGCAGAACAGTCATGCATAAATCATGGAATGTGTAAACATCATGCAAATATGGCAATACAAGTACAAGTATGGAAATTGCCCCTGGCTGTGTGGGCGGATCAGACACGTTGGGGGCCTATTCCTCGAGTCGAGGAGTAGCTTGTTTCTGGTTTTGCCTCTTTTCGATCTAGGGTTCGCCATTGATTTCCCTTATTTCATCAGACGGATCGCATCAGGCGATCATAACTTGGCCCCTTTGGGCTGTTTTCTTTGAAGTATTAGGTGTTAGTTTAACATTTCCTGTAACAAGGAAGGAGACTTGTTAGCCAGTATCAGAAATGATGAACTGGACACGATACTGAGTTACCCTTGAGTGCTTCGCGCAACTCCTTTACCAGTTTTATCACTCGGGATTTTCTCCGTGGGTATGTCAAGTTAGACATTTCCTGTCAAACAATGGAGAAGAAGACGTATTAGTCAGTATTAGAAATGATGTATTGGATACGATACTGGTTTACCCTTCATCTTGAATGTTTTGCGTGACGCCTTTATCAAGTTCACTGGATTGAGTTTCCCTTGGCTTTCGCTGGACACTTCAACGTTAAGCTAAGATCATAACAAAATACTGACCTTGGTATTGCTCGTCGAGTATTCCTGTTTCTTTTTGCAAAAAGAAATGCGAGAAAAAGTTGTTTTATTTATTTACAATACTTACAACATTTCCATCCTCGAGGATCGAACGCGGGACGTCTCGGACCACTGTCATTCCCCATGCCATCTGGTCCACAAGACCGCAGGCGCTCATGGAGGTTCCTTTTAAGAGTCAATCCTTGAGATGACATGGTGTTGTTGTATTGTACTAGGTAATTCCAGGTCACTGTATTTTTCGGGGCGGTTTACAAACCCTGTTAAGAATGGAATAAAATAATTCAGAACACGAGACGAGTATGAGCAAATTAGAACGATACAGAATTACCCTTCTTTGAGATTGTTTGGGTCTTTCGTTCACATATTCCTCATTTGAAGCCGTCCATTCTGTGGCGATGTCCACGAATCTATTTGCCCAAAGTTTTGATTAATCGGGGAATTTCGTTTTTGGGTCAATTTGCAAATTCCTGTAAACAGAAGGGATCTAATTTAGAATCGGGACAATTTGAGGGTAAATTGAAACGATACTGCTTTACCCTTCTAGTTCGCGCGACTTTTTACTCGCAATAAATTCACTACGAGTTTGGTGTGATAGCAGACTCGAGCATTTAATAGGAGAACAGGAAATTGCTGCTTTTTGCTTTTGCATTCATTCTGAACATCAATAAAAGTAGAAAACATCCCATGCAAGGAAATGAAGCGTCTGCATTCGTTCAAGATCGATTTTGCTCCCTCAGCAGGCTCTCCCATGATCAGCTGGCTTCATTCTGGACCAGGTATGCATCGGCTATGTTGAAGGACCCGTGATCTCAGCTTCGAAATACAGACTCCCTGTGCATATTACAGTCCCCGTGCTTCATTAACATTAAACTGGTTGATCATGGCGGTGAGTTCATCGTCAATGCCGCTTGCCTGGTGGTGATACATCTCCCCTTCCCCGGGAGGTATTGATGCTGATCCAGTAGCATTAGTCTTTTTGTACCCTGCTCCAACAGAACTCGATTCTGTTATAAACTGGTCTAACTCGCTTCTCAAACACGCATTTTCAATCCTCAGATCATGCATTTCATCGAAGGCGAGGAGGAGGCTGTTGCAATTAGGGCAGGTGGCGGAGTCAAAAGCCTCTTTATACATCTTGTTTTCCGCTCGGAGGTTTTCATTTTCAACTCTTAGAAACTCGGCTTCGTTGTGCTCATGACGAGTCTTCATTCGGGTTCGCCTATTTTGAAACCAGAACTTGATTTGTGAAGGTTCAAGTCCTAGCTCTTGACTTAGTTCCATTTTCTGTTTGCCGTCTGGCATAGGACATGTTCTGAAGAAATCCTCAAGCCTTTGTACTTGCTCCTTAGTATGGCGATGGTAACGCTTCTTTTGACCCTTACCGTTGTTGTCCTTATCTTTACTGAGATCTTGGACGTCGTCGACGGAAGGGCCAGGTTCCATAGGCTCGATCCCAAACATGGTTTCGAACTCTTCCTCGCCCATATTCAGCAGGCAATGATAGCTTTCGGAAGTATTGGGTTGAGACATCTTCGATTTGGTCGATGATTTCTCAAGGTTTACTATATCTTTCTGTATTTTCACTCTCTCTGAACCGTGTATGCTTTAAAACTCTCTTCAATGTATGAATAAAGATTATCAGGAGGATGTCTCTTTTAAAATTTGGCGTCGGCTTAGCATATGTATCGCTTCTCCCGAGATTTCTGTCTTTCTCAACCTTTCCTGCGTGTTTCTTGCTTGGCTCGTCTTTTCTCATCTCTTCATAGTGGTAGGGTCCCTATCAACGTCTCTACCGTCGATTTGCTGGCGTGTTCTCCTATAAAAACGAATCTCATTTTCCTTGTCTCCCACCCAAGTCACCTTTCTTTCTCCTTTTTCAAAGTTGTGTCATCCCGTCAAACTTTTGGCAGAGATGTCGGATTTGCTTGGCTCGAGATTGGAGACGAGTAGCGGAGGTGATGCTGATAGGGAATGGTAGACAGGAAAATCTGGCCAGTAGAGACTTTCACTGCAAAAATGAAAGGGAATGCGGCAGTATATGTTCTTCATATTCTAGAAAAATTGGAACGATACTGTTTTACCCTTGTATGTACTTCCATTGAATTTGAATTGAAAAAGTTCCTTCATTTAGATTGGATTGGATTGTATGTCCCGAGTTGCCCTTCACTTTGAGCTTGCCACATAAGTGCTTTGCTTAGTTGGGCCTTGTTTTCTTTCGGGTTGCTTTGGACCATCATCATTTTTTATGTCATCGGGTCCGTGGATCGGAGGGCTCCTTTAATTTAAAGGTTACCTTTAAGGCAAATGAGTTCTATCGCATTCCATTGGGTCATTTCATTTTGCGATACTCTTGAGGCAATTTGCAATCCCCTGGAAGAGAATGGAACAAATCCAATTTAGCATTTTGCGACGATTGAGGGTAAATTGGAACGACACACAGTTACCCGTCTTCGAGCTCGCCTGGGCTTTTCACTTGAAATTTCCCTACGTGAGGTCATTCAACATTTCTCATTATGGCAGTCAGCGACGTTGCCACAAATTGATCCGCCCTGAGTCTAGCATAAAAAGGGATTCACGCATTCGACGGGATAAAAAACAAATTACCCCATGCCCCTGAATTAAATTTAGACACCTAAAAAGCTGGAAATATCACACGTAGGAGAATTAAGCATGAAATGAAAGGTGCACTTGTTCAAGGTCAGTTCTGCCTCTCCTGCGGCTCTTCGATAATCAGCTAGTCTCATGCTGGTTCAGGCATGGATGACCGATGTTTGAGAGTCCTTAATCACTGGCTTCCGATTATGGCTTCGGATGTCTGTCAACCTTAAACTGGTTGACCAGGGCAGTAAGGTAATCTCTTGAACCTTCCAGCAACTGATGCTCGAATTGGGCATTATTGTTGGCAAATGCTGGCGGTAGATTTCTCATTCTGTCCTCGCCATGAGCAATTTGACTTCTCGAGCTGAAGTCTTCATCATTACACCAGAAAGTGTGGGGATCACCAACTGTCCTGCTGCCAAGAACTCCTTCCATTCGAGGATTAGAGAAGTGGAAGTGCTCAGGATAATTTCTTGTCTGATTCTCTGGCTGCGCAGGCGCGCTGATCATGGGATGAATTCTAGCCACGGGTTGGTGCTCAAACCAAGGAGTCTGAATACACTGCCCCTGCGGTCTATACTCTTGAAGAGCATTAGGGTGATTCTGGGGGATACTTTGATTAACGCCTAGGGGATTGATGGCACGGCTACTGGTTTGGTTGATGATGGGAAGTGGCTCGCCCCATGCTAACCTGTGGAACTTATGGTGGCGAGGAGACTCGACGTTCAAGCTTGGATCAGTCCCGCCTTGGTTTTCTTGATTCTGAGCTGCATTGTGTTCTCTCACCCTTTTTCTGTACTTCTGAAGATGACTCGAAACATTTGCTTTAGTGAGTCCCTCTACCTTCATAATTTCCAGTATATGTTGCGGCCGTGCCGAATCGATTCCTAGTTGCTGAACTGCATTAACAAACATACGATGCAGCTCGGGAGACCAACTCATCTTCTTTCTCCAGTTGCTTGGAATAAAATTGAAGGCTTGATGCTTGTTCTCATGGTCATGCAATTGCTTCCTTACCACGTGCTGCCATATGTTTTGAAGCATCTGAACCCTAACTGGTTTCGTTACGACGTCTTGGGCCCCGTTTAAGACAGCCTTCATCATGGCTTGCTGATCATCGCTTGCCGATATTACGAGGACTGGCATGTTTAATTTAGAATTGATGACTTCCAAGAGAGTGAAAACATCCATGTCAATCCCTACCATGGCGGTGACGACGATATCAAACTGGTCACTACTCCTCCTTAATATCTCTAAGGCCTCTGTCGCCTTTGCTTGAGCTACAACCTTATACCGGCATTTTCTTAATACGGTAACAAGGATTGACAGAGAGACTGGATTACCGTCAATGGCCATGACTAGTAGACCCTCAGGGTAAGGAACTTCATCAGCTTCGACCAGGGTTGAACATGCGCCCATTTCCCTAATGCTCGACATATTTCTGGATCTAGGACTGCCGATTCGAGACCGCCTCAAGATGTCTTCTCGGACTTGAGGGATCACGGGATCGTTGATGGCTTCTCGTAACAGGCTTTGAAAGCCAATGCTTTGATGGTGAAGGTTTTGAATTCCTCTCCCACGAGAATTCCTTCCTCTCTATCTTTCTCCTGCGAGTTCGTGCAGATGAACCCTCACTATCAAATGAGGATAAATTCTCTCTCTGGCAATAGCAACGACTTCCCCCTTCACGGGCAGTACTATTAGATTTACCGAGGGGAAAATCTGACATTCAGCTTTTGATTAAAGGGGAAATCCTCGTTTATCGCTCAGTTTGTCTTCTTCTTTCTTTTCGCGATAGAGGGCCCCTGTCAAGATTTCCACCGTCGATTTACTGGCGGGTCCTCCAATGAAGACGAGTAATATCTCTCTTTCTGCCGAAAATTTCTTTGTCCCCCACTCAGCTCGTCTTTTCGTTCTTTCTTTTTTCAAAGCGGTGGAGTCCCGTCCAGCTTTTCCACAGAGACGTCAGGTTTGTTCGGCTCGAGGTTGCCACTTGACTGGAATTTGAGCCACCGGGGGTGTTGCCGACAGAGAATGGTAGATAGGAAAACCTATAAGGACTGCCCCTGTGAAATCAGTATTTAAATTGAAGCAGATTACCATCTTCGCATTCCGCTCATCTGCCTCATCTCTCTCCTTTCTTTCGTATTCTGCTTTCAAAAATGGCCAATTCTCCTAACCACACCTTATCCGCCGAAGTCCTGGCTGGGTGGGAGAGACTCTACAATCTTCTTGGTAGAGGTTACGCTCATATAGCCAAAAACTCTACCGTTGAGGTTGAAATCCTTGGTTTATTCAGGACTGTGGACGCTGCTTCTGTTGAGGGTACCCAACTGGGGAAGGAGTATCGGAATTTCTCGACCGTCTTCATCAATTTTCTGGCTGCCTATAACCGCGCTTATGAGACGGTCCTTGTGACCGCCGTCGTGAAAGCTCGTTACCGAGACCGGCACGAGCGTCTGGCAACAGTTACATTTGTGCCTGATAATCACAAAAAGGCCCTCAAGCTTGCCAACAATCAGCTTTCCTGGCTGGTTCGTGAGAGGGGAAAGCTGGTGGACCGTCTGGCCTTGGTCCGAACTTACGCCGAACAGGAGCCAGGCAATATTGTGATGAGGTGCAAATGCGGTTCGCTGCAGGAGAGGCTTGATGACATTACGGCAGACATTGCTTTCGAGAGGGCGGCGATTCCGGACCTGGAGTTTGCCGTTGAGCATTACGAGGCCACTATGGCCCAGGTTAAAGAGAAGTGCGATCGCCTCTTCTTTAGGCTCGCGGAGCTTGATCCCGAGAACGCCCGGTGCACCCAGAGCATCAACTTTATGGAGAGCCAGCTGAGCTCCTTTGTGACGCTTATTAGGGCTCAATTTGATTTCACTTTTCCTCCCCAGTGAGTTGTTGTAAGATTTGTTGGTGAATGGAATGAAGAGAAGTTTCACGTGTTTGTGCCTTTCATTTTCCTGCCATTTCTTCGCCCATATAGCATGATAGGACGATTTACGGTACTGAAGACGTTGAGGCTTAACACTCTTCTCGGTGTTCTTGTTATCTGCTGCCGGCGATGATATCAAGGACATTGGCGAAGGGTTCGGTGGCGGCCCCCACCAGTCACAGCGCCGTGAGTCAGTCATGTGAATTATTGCAAATCGACCACTCGATTAATGCTCCAATAAACAAACCGGGCTGCCCGTTGCGTGCCCCACTTTACTCCTGCCTATCTCTTTCGGCGTCCACTTGAATGTGTCGGTCGCCTGTAGCGTTGGGAGAAATGATTGCGGGCCATGCTCGGTAATAAAATACTAGTCCTCCAAAATCTTTTATGTGTTTTGAATCCGAGGAAGGTAAAAAGGCAAGCCTTTGTTCAATTTAATCAGAAAGGCGTCGCAAGATCGGGTTCATAATCTTGCCCCATGGGTTTTGATTACACAGTCTCGACTTTCTCAACAAAAATACATGAACCCTTCTAATATATTAAAAATGTCCCCAGGCCCGATCTGGATGCATTCACTACCCCTCATCAAAATACATGGCCCATACGTGCTGACTTATTGACACGATTCTGTCTCCGGAAGAATTGGCCTCTTCATATGCCCCTAGGGTTAACGATATCTTCGCTTGCCCCCTGATTGTTATCACCAACGAGCTCGATTTTTCTCCACCCCAGGGTACCTATAATTCCCTGCAAAAGTAAAGAAAATAATTAGTATGTGATCCAATAGGGGTCGGCCCATGATTCCTACATTAGTCCAATTTTATTTTTCAATTTTAGAGAAAATTTTCTTAGAAAAACATGGGTGAATTTCTCAAAAAGAATTTTCTTGCAAATTTTTACAACTTGAAAAATGTGATAAAATATCTTAAAATTTAGCAAATTTCCCGAAGGGATTTTCCTTTTATCAGAATGAATTTTTAGGGATAAATTTGTCAAGAAAATCTCATTTCTATTGAAGTAGAAAAATGTAACAAAATCTTTTACAGGTCAATAAAATTTTCCTAAGGGATTTTTCACACTTATTTATTTATTTATTTATTTTTATTTTTTTCAAAAATGGGATACTAATTTGATTTTCATTTTCTTTTGAAAAATCACCTTGATGTTAAATTCAAAATTTGACCGACACCTAACATGGACCGACCAAAAATAAATACAAGATGAAGTTAGAAAACTTACTTTCACCGTCAAAAATACCATGTAAGTCGCATAGACATGCACATGAATCGTGAGTTTAAATCTTAGCCTATCTACTCTAAAGGCTGACAAATTGAAGCGAAAGACTTACGGCAAGGCGACAATCTCGCGCACATAATCAAGATTAGCCGTGACCCCTACGACGTAATCAGGATTAGCCGGGTCTCCCAACTTCGGCTCCTCGAGTCAAAAATTAAAACCACTGCTTTGGTAATCTTACCAAGCCTGAGGCCTAACTTTTAAAACTCATTTTTAAAAAGAGGTTCGGGATTGAATCTGGACTAACTTTCGACGTGATCTCACGCCGAACACTAGAACCAAATCACAATACCATCCTAAAACTAGTGACCCAGGTCCGGTCACGGGACGTCTGTGATGTAGTGCTAAAACAAATAATCATCCACAGCAGTTAAATTCAAACACCACTTCAAAATGTGCAAAAATTAAATTCCAGTTTCCATACACCAAACCTGCAAAATAAGGGGTTAGCCAAACACTCCACCCCTTATAACTCCCATCTGCAAGACCATTTAACACCTAAAGATTAGAATTCAACCAATTGCCAAACCAAGTGAATATTCATGAAATTTTACTGGCCTAAGTCCTCTAAGTTCTTAAATTTTTCAAAAATTAAGAACAACTCCCCAGTGGAGTCGCCAAGCTGTCGCGACCTAAAATTCATTTTTAGGTTAATGGATTACCAGATTAATTAATTAAATTAACTAACCTAGTTCGAGCTCTCCCAAGCTCTACCAAATCGCAACTTTGATTTTTTTTCACATGATTTTAGAATTTGGAGTCGCCACTAATCATTTTTGGTAGGTTGATTAGAAACCTAAGTAACCTAGCGGGAGAACTAAATTACTCCTGCAAACCAGAGATTATGAGTTCGGGGACTTGGTTACACTAGTTAATTAAAACTAATGCCCTTTCGGTACCTTAATTCCATGGATATCCTATTTTGGCAACTCTCACTTGATTTATTCCTAAGACCCTAGTAAGGTGTTCTTTTTATGTTTTCACTTTAAAATGAAATGCATAAAGGGTATGAACGCAAACGTTGACATACAAATACGACACACAAATATGGACATACGAATATGACATACGAATACGTAGATATGCGAATACGAATACGTGCGTGACGTGCGAATGACATACGTACATGACATGCGAACGACATACGTACGTGACATGTGTATGAATACGATATGCATACGAGATAGACGAATACATATACGTGCGTTACATGCGAAGGACATACGTACGTGGACATGCGAATGATATGCGTACGTGACATGCGTATGAATACAACATGCATGCGGGGATAGACGAAGACGAATACGAATACGTATGTGACATGCGTATGAAGATGCACGAATACGATATGTAACATGCATACATACACCATACAACTACGTGACATATATATGTGACATGCATAGTGATATGTGTATGTAAATACGTACATTTCGATTTTGCCCATAAAGGGCAAAGTCGTCATTTTGAAAAGATGGGATAAAACCCTCATTTTTGAAAAAGAGGGGATAAAACCCTCATTTTGAAATTTTTGATTTTTCTGAATGAATATGCATGGGTTAATAACATATCATAACAGACAAATGTGGATTTGCAAACGTCGCGTACGTGACGTGCATACGAGAACAAACAAATACGATATGTCTATACGAACATACGGATAACATAACAAACATACATGAGACATACTACATGAGATGCACATGAATGGCATTTTTTGTATTTTCAGATTTTCCATTTTTTTTTTTTAGTTTTTTGGATTTTCTACATTTTTTTTTTGTATTTTGGATGTATTATAAAAGAATGCAAAATTACCCAAAACAAATGAAGATGTGAAGAGAGAACAGGTAAAGTAAAACTACCCTAAGGACAGTGAAAATAAAACCCGCAACTCGTCGGGTGAATAATTACATACCAATTAAATAAAACCCGAGACATGATCGGGAATACAACAAAAATGGACCGGAATGGACATCGGTCAAACACCCGTCGCCAAGCCTCGTGGGTCGAGAGTACAACAAAACGGACCGGAATGGACATCGGTCATCCTCTAGTCTTCAAAGCATCGGGCCGAAAGCCAAATGAAAATAATGAACTTATCCAATCGGACATGCACAATCACTAATGAGTTAAGACAATTCAAAAACTCAAAGAGAGTTTAACACGTGCTGATTAAACTTCATCGAGACCATTTTTTACATTTTCCAATGCATTAACACAAAAAATACGAATTAAATCATACTGTCCATGAACATTCTTAGGGAGAAAACAGTAACCATAAAATACAAAAGAAATAATGAAATGTATGTAAAAATTCTGAGATTTTTTATGTGGATGGGAAAATGTGTCTTTGACAACTTTCATGTTTTACATTCTTATTGAAGAGACACTCATTTTCATGTAGAAAATGGTCTTTCATGAGAGCTCAGCAGCAAACAAACAAATTTCACAGAACAGACATATTTCAGGATTAAGCTTAAATGGATACTCAAATCTCAAAATTAATGAACCAAACTTTCCATTCTACTAAACAAGACCCCAATGAACAACTTTCATTTTTTGTGAAGTTTCAAAAGAAGACTCTAAACATAAGATAACTACAAAGCAATATGACCACGCATAGAAAAACACTCAGACTCAAGGACCCCAACAGAATTGCATGATTTCATTAAATGCATTAAAAATACGAAACGTGCATGAATAGTTTTGTATTTTTTATATGTTATGCATTAAGATCTTATGAACAAATGTCATGAAGAGGTCTTTATGAAACAAAGTCTAGAATAACCCATGGAAAATCATTTAGCGTGAAAGGTCAGATCAGAAAAATTCCATCTCAGGTTCTGATCACCATATTTCCATATTTCTGCTTTCAATTTCGGGACCCTTTTGACATAGCAAACGATGTCAATTTTCGTGCCATAATATATCAAATCGAAGATCTCGAAGTCATCTACGAATGTTCAGTACATTTATTTTCGAGATTTCGTCATCTAAACACGAAAAATTGAGTTACCAGATAATTGCACATGCTGATGCGCCTAGAGCTCGTTGGAGATGAATCCGTCGCGTCGCCAAGGCTTGTTCCACGGCGGCGAATTTTTCTCTCTCAAAATTTTTTTCTCTTGAAATCTCTCCAAAAGAATTTTTTTTTCTCCAGTTTTTCTTCAATCTCCCAAAACTCTCTCAAACATCCAAAATTTTCTCTCCAAAAAAATTCCCCTTTCAAGCTCATTTCTTTCTCCTTTTATAAATCACTCATTTATCTCCCATTCTAATTTTTCCATTAACTCTATCTCCCATTCTAATTTCTCTACTAACTCCTCTTCATCTCCATCTTCCCTTCTCTATTCTCATCTTATTTTCTTTATCTTCTCTTCTCCATCTCCTCTTCTCCATCTTCCTATCTTCATCTCCTTTTCTCCATCTTCCTATCTTCATCTCCTCTTCTCCATCTTCCCTTCTCTATTCTAATTTCTCCACTAACTCTTCTTTTTGTTATTTACAAAATAATCCCTCAAGTATTAGGTATTTGCACTCTAGTCCATGAGATTTTAAGTATTTGTAATTCAGTCCCTGGAGAAATATTTCTTTAAGTCCAAATCTCCTCACAATTTTCGACACACCTATCGCATGTTGAATTTAAGCTCATTTCTTGCTATTGAAAATAATGCAAAATTTAATTAAAGCCATGTTTGTAAAATTGAGTCATTCTGGGTATAATTGGGCCAAGATGAAAATTTGGAATATTAAAGAACAATGTCACAACTCCTAAAAGTGAAAAATGAAAATAAATTGACTCAAATTGAATTTTTTTAGGCCCGATTCGAGATTATGCTCGTTAAGGAATACACGACCTCGAATTGGATTTTTTAAATTTGCGATGGCCAACATGAAAAGGGATTTAAAGGAAAAATATTGACTATTTTTATGTATTTTTGTGGCCTCAAATGCTATTATTTATTAAATATTTTCCTAATTTCTAAAAATTATATTTAAAAAAATACAAAACAAATATGAAAAATTATTTTTTTACTCAAAAATGCTTGCCTAAGCTTGGCCAAGGCTTCCAAAGTTGATTTTGCAATTTTCTCATTTTTATAGATTTTCTATCAATTTTAGAAAATAAAAATACCGAAAAATACTGAAAATATGAAAAATTATTTTTTGGTCAAAATTGGTTCCCTAGGCTTGGCAAAGGTCTCCAAAGTTAATTTTTTCAAATTTATGAATTTTTATGGATTTTCTAGTAATTTTAAAAAAGAAGAAAAGAAAAGGTGATTGAAAATCAGGTGTCAACACCCCCCATTAAAAAAAAAAGAAATAGCCACATTCAATTGGCCCAACCTATTTTTGTCGATTTTGGCCTTTCATCCTTCTCTAAAATGGCATTTTTGCCACTCTAGATAATTTGTCCCAAATCTTTCCCAAATTTTGATCATACTTTCTCTAAGTCTTTAGGGTTTTACTAGGAATGTCATGATATGATTTGATGCATTTTATTTGCATGTTCTTGTCTCCTTGATTTGCGCATCTTCTTTCACTGATTATGATTGTTAGCATTAATTATTCCAATCTGCATGAAATTTTAGATTTTAGGACTTTCCTCACCCAAAATTAAGCCTTTATGAAATATAGATTAGAAAAATCACTCGACATTAGGTAGCAAAAGGGCATCCGTAGAAATACCCACATAATTAAGTCTTCAAACCTAAATCTTTGGTTTTGTAGAATCAAACGGTCTCTCTCAACCATTCGGTAGGGTTTTCAATGTACCCTCCAAAGAAAGATTAGTGACGACTCCAAATGCATGTACATATATGTTGACACCTGATTTTTAATCATCTTTTCTCTTTTAAAATTAATAAAAAAATTCATAAAATTAAAAAATCAACTTTGGAGACCTTGGCTAAGCCTAGAGAACCAATTTTGACCAAAAAATAATTTTTCATATTTTTAGTATTTTTCGATATTTTTATTTTTGAAAATTCATAAAAAAATTTAAGAAAAAATGAGAAAATTGAAAAATCAACTTTGAAAGCCTTGGCCAAGTTTAGGCAACCATTTTTGAGCAAAAAATAATTTTTCATATTTTTTTTATTTTTTTAAATATATTTTTTTTATAAATTAGGAAAATATTTAATAAATAATAGCATTTGAGGCCACAAAAATACATAAAAATAGTCAATATTTTTCTTTAAATCCCTTTTCATGTTGGCCATAGCAAATTTAAAAAATTCAATTCGGGGTCGTGTATTTCTTCACTAGCATAATCTCGAATCGGGCTTAAAAAAATTCAATTTAAGTCAATTTATTTTCATTTTTCACTTTTAGGAGTTGTAACATTGTTTTCTAATATTTCAATTTTCATCTTGGCCCAATTATACCCAGAATGACTCAATTTTAGAAAAAGGGCTTTAATTAAATTTTGCATTATTTTCAATAGTAAGAAATGAGCTTAAATTCAACATGCGATAGGTGTGTCGAAAATTGTGAGGAGATTTGGACTTAAAGAAATATTTCTCCAAGGACTGAATTGCAAATACTTAAAATCTCATAGACTAGAGTGCAAATATCTAACACTTGAGGGATTATTTTGTAAATAACAAAAAGAAGAGTTAGTGGAGAAATTAGAATGAAGAAGGGAAGATAGAGAAGAGGAGATGGAGAAGAGAAGATAAAGAAAATAAGATGAGAATAGAGAAGGGAAGATGGAGATGAAGAAGAGTTAGTAGAATGGGAGATAGATATGGAGAATGGAAGATGAAGATGAAGAAAAGTTAGTTGAGAAATTAGAATATGAGATAGAGATGGAGAAAGAAAGATGAAGATGAAGATGAAGAAGAGTTAGTGAATGAATTAAAATGGGAGATAGAGTTAGTAAAAAAATTAGAATGGGAGAATGATGAAAAGGCTATAAAAAGAGAAAGAAATGAGTTTGGGAATGGGGATTTTTTGGGGAGAAAATTTTGGATGTTTGAGAGGGTTTTGGGAGATTGAAGAAAAATTGAAGAGAAAGAAAATACCAAAAAGAGAGAGAAAATTTTGAAGGTGGTGGGAGTTTAAAGTTATGAGTTATCATCACCAATTTCTTCATTGATCAACATAAATCAAGAGTTCATCATCGTCAACAAGCAAGCAAATTCGAGCTAAGTGTTTTTATTTATTCATTTATTTGTGGTTTTAGTCTCAAATTAGCACAAATTGTATACACTTTCTCCATCTTCATTTTTCCCATATTTTATGGCAGGTAAAAAAAAAGCGGGAAAACTCCTTATCAACGATAAATTCCATGGAGGTGCAAAGCGGGCCCAAACAAATTTCAAGGTGCCCATCAAATTTGCAGCCGACCCGTCAACGGATTTTAGTTCAAATTGTTGAAACAATTTGTTGTATTTTATTTTAAAGAACTAAAACCCCAGAATGGAGAGGCAAAGCACATCCACTGGAAGTTGTTTATTTTCTGCAATTTAAATTCCTACACCATCAAACCCCAAAGGGAAGAGCTAAGCCAATGCTAGGCCGCCCATTGGAGGTTTTTACTTACTGCAATTTAAATTCCTACACCATTAAACCCCAAAGGGAAGAGTCAAGCCAATGTTAGGCCACCCATTGGAGGTTTTTACTTTCTGCAATTTAAATTCCTGGACCATCAAACCCCAAAGAGAAGAGCCAAGCCAATGCTAGGCCGCTCATTGGAGGTTTTTATTTACCGTTATTTAAATTCCCGCAATTTAATTCTTGCACCATTAAATCCCAAAGGGGAGAGCCAAGCCAAGGCCGGGCCATCTATTGAAGGTCTTTATTTACTGTCATTGACTTCTTGCTCGTTTAATTTTTGAATCACCAGACCCCAAAGTGAGTAGACTGTAACACTGCACAGAAGTCGTTAACACACTTCCTCTTTCGACTTCAGGGAATTTTTAACACTTTGAAAATAAAAAAAATGCCACCCATGCATCCTATCTAAAAAGTGAAAATACAAAAAGAGAACACCCCACTAGAGTCTTAGGAATAAACTAAGCTTGAGTTGCCAAATTAGGATATCCATGAAATTAAGGTACCGAAAGGGAATTAGTTTTAATTAACTAGTGTAACCAACTCCCCAAACTCATAATCTCTGGTTCGTAGAAGTAATTTAGTCCTCCCGCTAATTTACTTAGGTATCTAATCAACCTGCCAAAAAGATTAATGGCGACTCCAAATTTTAAAACCATTTGAACAAAAACCAAAGTTGCGATTCGGTAGGGCTTGGGAGAGTCCGTATTAGATTAATTCATCTAATAAACCTAATAATCCGTTAACCCGATCGAAAAGAAAAAAATTCTTAGGGTCGCGATAATATCGTACATGTCACCCAATCTTATTAAAGATTGATCATGTTGATATAAAAATTATCCTTCCCCTCGTTGCGATTCGGTATGGGTCTAGGAGGACCCACACTAAACACCACTTTTATTGAGGTTTAGCAATCCATTAGCATGCTCACTCGATACAATAGAGATGTAGAGATCGAGGTGACGTCAGGTCATGACAATGTTGAAGTCCAACGTTAGCATTAAGCTCAGCCTACGAAGGCTATCAAAGGTCAATAGCATCATTTCATCGCCATAGATCAGTCGTGAGTTAGGTTGTACTAATGCTGGAAATTAGGGAGGCAGATATAAAGGGCAACAAATGGCATGGAGGTTGGAACGAAATATGGGTCAGTACTAGTGTTAGGAGCACGTAGCAGAAGTCGATATTTTCACCTGAGCCCGACAACATATTTGATTAAACTCACATTCACTTAAAGTTTAAGCCATTGAGTTATTAGTCAACTGGGATATATTAGTTGCTCTATACTATAACACTTATCTAATGTAAAACTTTCCTAACATAACTCATACATGCATCTTAACAATTACCACATCACATGTGGGATTAGTATTAGCATGTTCTTCTCTTAATTTAGTTATTCTTTTACACCAAGAATATGTTCCCTCTTAATTTAGCTATTCATTTACGCCAACATGTTTCAACTAGAATCTCCAAGGCTTATTTTTATCCTGAGTCTTTTCTTCTAAACCAAACCATAAAGGTTGCCATCAGGATTGCATTGCTACACCACAACGCCTACTTCACCGATTTTCGTTAGACTGAACCATGAAAGCTACCTGAAAGCTAGGTTGGTCACAAGATTCATTATTTGAGATATTTACCAAATGCCAATATGCATTATGAGTGGGCCACAATAAACCATCAACCTATATACCATGTGTTGGAAGCATGCATCACTTCACCCATTTTGGTCAGATCGAACCATGAAAGCTAACCGAAAATCAAGTTGGTCACAAGATTGCTTACTTGAGATATTTACCAAACACCAATATGCATTATGAGCGAGCCACCAAGAAACCATAAACTCTTATACTATTTGTTGTAAGCACGCAATAGAAGCTTGATACATTTACTAAGAGAAATCGTCAAGAGGGAAGTCAAATTTGAGTTTGTCAACATATCTAATTGAACTCACTTTCACTCAAATGATTTTGGTTAATGAGTTACGAACCAAATAAGATGTGGAACTTTTCCGATACGAGACTAATGTGTATCTTAAAAGATAACGTCGAGTTAAGGGAGGCTAGGCATTGTAACTGTGTTTACTTTTACGTTTATGAAATTTAGAATTGTGGCAGAGATATATTAGGGGGAAAAGGGGCGATTTCGTAATTGGTCACCGTACGTTAACCGACGTGAGTTGCAAGTTGGTATTAACAGTAGAAATTCAGGATGCAAAGTGGTATTTCTCCCAAGAAAAAGGAAAAAAGAATGTGAATGACAAGACTGAAGGAGGTCGTATGCTTGATATCATCTAGATCATCTAGGTTTATCTTGGACCGACCAAAGGCATCGGAAGGTCATTGCTTTTGTGCATGTTTAGCTAATAGCTATCACAACCCCTTTTCCTACTTTATTAAAGTTGATTAGAACCAACCAACCACACCCACTATGAAAAAGTGAAGTCAAAGATATAACCCCGTTGATTTTCACAGCCAACACCATAGACTCCAAGTGGATTATGGTTCTATTTTTGTTCCCTTTTTATGAGATATAAAGTCATCTTCGCATACCCATTCTGGTTAATGAAGGAGACAGAGCATTTGCTCAACTAAAAGCCCTCGAATGTTTATAGCGGCTTCATAGATAGTTTGATTTATATGTTTTTCTACGATGATATATACTTATCTCGTAAGACCACTTGCAAACGAATCGAAAATGTTGACAGTGAATGACATGTATTTAGAGGAATGTATGTCTTTCAATTATCTTATACAGGATTAAGTAAAATCCATCTGTTAGTTTGGGGTTGATCAATCTAGCTGGACTTAATGATGAACTAGTGAAATGTTTTGTGGCGCTTTGAAGATGGGTTAATGACAAAAATTTTGTTTTATCGACTTTTTTAATTTAACCACCGAGTGATATAAGCAAAGAAATTGTCTTGTCTGATTGTTTAGTGCGTACTTTACTCTTATTGGTTGTTTTTCTTTGGTTGAATGATAATTTGTTGAAAGCCGATAAAAAGAAAGATCTGGTTTTTAGATAAATCTTGAGGAAATCTTTCTACTTTTGCACGAACTTCTTTTCAACACAACCCAAAAATTGAAAGCAAGTCCTCTGAGCTTTTCTTTTCTTGAGTGACACAGATTATACAAACCATTCGACTCGATCAATCCCTGTCGATGCATGCAAATTGTCTTGTTCATGTTTATCAGATAAGGCTAGAGACACTGTAGGTTAAGCATGACAATTTGTCTTATCCAGATCAAACTCTTTGGCGTTCGGCCAATTCTCTAGTAGTTCAGTTGCTCTAAGCTTTTAATAGGTCTCATTTTTGAGTTATGAACCCTAGAAACGTAGACTTTTTTTTCTTTGGTCGACAGAAACACACACTTCAATTTGCAGCTGCTTTAACCTTTTGTGGTAACATAGTACACCGTCTACATTATTATTAGGTTAATTATTGATGCTTCTTCTACTAGCCTGTCAATCCACCATTCCACACCCAGCCAAGCAGGCCACACATAACTTTCTTGCTCACCAAACAGTGCAAAAGAAAGATAAAAGAAGGAGAGGATATCTTGGGAATCATACCTAAGACCTCAAAAAAGAGCCTAGTGATGATGATTGGGTCAATTATTAATCATGGTATAAAGCATCTTACTTTCCACCTCTTTTTCTTTTTTTTTTCTTTTTAAAATTTCTTCGTCCACAGTCAAAATAATTGAGTAAGGGGAAAAAAAAAGAGAGAGGGGCAAGAAAAAACCACTCTGTCGTGTCATACCCATCTTGCCCTATACATGCTTTGCACGCGAATCTTTGACAAATGGAGAGGTCTGCGTCCAATTTAGGGAACCAGAGTTACATGATTAATTACCCAAGGAGAAGAAAAAGCACCACAAACCGACTGTAATTTTCCGTGCTTCTCGGCACTTCATTTTTGACCATTTATCCTTTGGCATCTCCACCATCATTTGTCTGCTTATCCAGCTAATTATAATTTGATAGAGAAAGATGATCATATGATGATACTGTTCACAGGAATAATAGGGCAAATTATCAAAAGAAAAAAAAATTTGTAGTTGTGTCAATTCAGTTCTTTTTTTTTTTTTGCTAATTCAGTACAAAATAATTGCACGTTTTTCCAATTGAGTTCGTCTGACTGATTTTTGCTGAAAAACATCGACATGGATGCTAGCCGTCTTATATGACACGACTAGCGCTAACCCTAAGTACAAGGAAAAAAAAGAGAAAAGAAAAGAAAAAAGAGAAAATTATAAGAAAAGTAAAAATAATATTAAAATTTTTTAATGTCAGTACTGTCTTTGCCATGTAGGATGGCTGGTGTCCACATTAACGTTTTTCAGCTAAAATTATCTGAAATGACTCAATTAGCAAAACGTGAAAATTTTTATGACTGAATTAGCAACAAAAAAAAGATCTAAAACTGAATTGACACAATTATAATGGGTATAGGATTTTTTTTTTTTGGATAATTTTTTATCCACTTACAAGTTGATAGGGAAAGATGACCATATGATGACAGTGTTCAAAGGAATAATAGGGTTTTGTTGAGTTATCAATACTTTTTCACCTTGTCGTTTTTGTCAATTGATCAATGTCAGAGCAGCCATTGCTTTTTCTTTTTCTTTTTCTTTTTTTTTTTGGGTCATGGAGCCATTTTCTACTTACTCAAATTCCGACGATTGACGATTATCGGAGATAATATTATTAGAATTCGAAGCAAATGTTGCTAATCCAACTCTTGATACTCCCTCTCTTTATTCTCACTCCGGTTTTCAATGAGTGCCGGGTGACCCACCATGAATTGATCCCCATTTTGAGTACTCCTTCTAGGGCTTGACCCATGCCGATTATGGCCAGGTCGCGGCAAAGTTTGATGGAAGTACTGCGCTGAATATTGAGTTAAAACATCGGATTTTTGCAGTGCTGTAGAGCGGCCAGGTCGTGGCAAAATTGTTGTCGGTGTCGTGGTCGTCGGGGTTGTCGCTTTTTCGTTCAACCTCTTGCTTAGTAACACCTAATCATCTCTTGATCGAGCCTGTCGGTTTTCTACAGTGAAAAGGCAATGTAAGAAAGAGTCCAGTGCGGCTCCCTCCCCAGCTTTCCCTTTCAGATAATATTCCCTCTTTCCTTCGAGGGTTTGGCCTCATATCTTTAAAAAAAAAACCCTCGAATTTTAGGTCCAATTCCAATTATATCGTAAACCTTTTTTTGTCCCGTAAAAAATTCTTAACTTTAGGTCATGTCCCAATTCTATTCTAAACTTTTTTTATCCTATGAAAAACCACAAACTTTAGGTCTTGTCTCAATTTTGCCTCCAGTTCTAATTTTACCTTGAGATTTTTATAATCTCATAAAAAATCATAAACTCTTCACTAAGTCACAAATCTGCGCCCGTTTAACCCTTCGTCCAAAATTTCTCGCTTACAATCGAGAAATAAAAAAACTTCGAGCGTGAGCTCTCCAACTGCAAGAGATGGGACATTTCCAAACCACGATAGATCAAAGAATGAGCGCAAAATCAATAAGGATAATTTTGACGGAAGGGTAATGAAGGCAAATTCAAGACTCAAGTAAGAATTGGTGATCTTTTATGAGATTAAAAAAAATAGAGTGAAATTGAAACTAGAACTAAAGTTGTTACTTTTTCACAAGACAAAAAAAAATATTATGATAGAATTGGTACTAAACCTAAAATTTGAGGTTTTTTTTACTAGAAAATAAAAAAAAATAACAGGGTAGAATCATGATTGGAATAAAAGTTGAGTGTTTTTTATGGGACAAAAAAAGTTTCGGATAGAATTGAGACTACATGTAAAGTCGGAAATTTCTTTTTTAAGACAAAAGGTAAAATCAGAACAAAAGCTAAAGGCTGTGGCTTATTAGGGCATTGGGCCCGATGATTTCGAGATTTTGTACGTATTGGAGAAGAGGGAAAGGTACACTGCAGATTTGCACTACACGAGCTGTGGGGGGTAATCGTGTGGTTTTGCGTCCGAGGCACAGCGATTCGAGCTGTAGCCTCCACCCACGCCCGGATCTTTCCCAATGCACCGGACGTGTGTGGTCATGGGTCGAGGCTCCAGTCCCTTTCAGCTTTCTCATTTCGACTCACCCGCGACATTTATTCTTCTCCATGACAGGCAGGGTCGACACCCTCGCACGCACGCATCATGCGGGGTCTCCATGTTCCTCATCCTCCCGACCGCGAGATAGGGACTCCGGACCCGCAGCCGACCGACATGTGGCGGAAGCGAGCGGGTTTGACGGTTTGCTCTCACAAGATAAGGCGGTATGGTATGCCCCGGTTCACGTGAGCCGCGACTCCCGAAAGGTTTTCGGAGACTCGAGGGTGACCATTCAATGTCGTAACTACTGGAGTTGGGCCAGCACTGATCGAAGAGGCGAAGCTCGTCTCCCGTTCGATGTGTGACTTGGGGCGTCACGAGCTCGCCCACATAAAGCTCCACCGATCTCATCATTATCGGATCATAGCAATACTCCCTCCCTCCCTCCCCTTTCGATAGGCAATTCAATGTACTTATGCTCTGTTCGCTGTCCTAAAAGCCTGTGAAGAGCATCACTTGGTGCAAACCCTTACGTTCCGATGATCTCCCCCCATCCTCATTGGATCGTCTTGAGGTCCAATCCATTCTTGAACCGTATATTCACTAGCGGGGATCTTGCTCTGATACTATCTATAACGAATCGCTCCGTTTTGCGGTGGCTAAAAATCCTCGAAAGGATTTCTCAAAGTGTAATAGGTGATTATCACTTATTAGGGTGTGAGTTTCCCTCATCAATCATGCACAAATCTTCCTTAAATTCTTTCTGGCAACGTGTGAATACCTAATGCTTAAATCAGTCGCCAATTTGTTTTGTGTCTTATCTGGAAGAAAGAGGGACAAATCAGGCGCCGCATCAACGTAAGACAGCTGATCTTTTGGTCTCGAACGGAAAAGGACCTTTTGCGATTTTTTCCACGACGCCGATAAGAAAAGGGGATGAGATTGGTATGAAAAAGACGCATTTGGTGGGGGTGGTCATGACTAATTAGGTGTTGGATTAGGGTTCAGACATGGCTTTACACTAATTGAACCTTTTGTCTATTTCAAACTATATAACAAAAGCGGCACTTACGAGGAGTAGGATAATATCTTCACAGCTTTATACATAGCTAGCTAGGATTTTTTGGCATAAAATTTTACAAAAAAAAAAAATTGTCCAATCCATTCTAAATCCATAGTATGGATTCCAATTCCATCCTAAACTTTATAGTTTTGTCAATTTAATCTTAAATATTTTGAGTGAAATTTCAATGTAATACTTTCGACCATTTTTCATCTGAAATCAATGACTGGGTAGTGGAGAGAATTACCAAGAAAGTCCTAATCCTATTGCAATTATGCCAATTCAGTTCAAAAATTTTTTTGGCCAATTCAGTCCTAAACTTTTTGCAATCTTTTCAATTCAGTCTACTTGCCCGACCGGCATTGACTTGGCAAATTTTTAATAACATTTTAATATATTTTGAATTTATAATTATTTTTATTTTTAATAATTTTCTTTTCTTCTCTTTTTGGTTTTGGGCCGTTCCCTAGGTCAAAGTCACGGCCCTTGCCAGCCACGAGCAAGGGTTGTTGCCCTCGCCAGCCGTGAGCCCTCTCCCAAGGCCCTGTGACCTCCGTCGACCTAAAGCTAAAAATAAAAGCTTTAAAAATTAATTAAATATTAAAATATTATTAAAAATTTGCCATGTCAACGCCGACCGGCCATTTGTTTCAACTTTACTTTAGATTAGTAGAGATTAAGATCAAATTTGATTCTACAGAGTAACGGTGGATCAAACTTGATGTTGGTGCTCCATGTGCCGTGTGTCGCAAATTAATAGTTATTTTCTCGTCTCCTTAAAAAGAAAAAGGTGTTTAATATATTACATGAAAAAATAAAATTTTGTCATTAGTGTATGCCATTTAGCATTCGCTCAACGTCTGTTATGATAGTTGTGCTATTCACTTACCTATGCTTAACTTCCTTAACTGGTGCTTGCGGAGACACTAAACAGACGACGCAGCAGAACAGTTGTTGGTGCTACAAATCCTACTTCACATATTGCAAATGAATGACACATTTTCGAATGTATTTCGATTCTCGCATTTCTCTTTTGGGATACTCGCGCTTCATGTCGACATTTGCAATTGAAAGAAGGGGAAGAAATTGCACGATTAGTCCTAAACATGCTGGGCGGATTTCAATTTAGCACTATAGCTTCCAATTAAACCAATAATATTTACTTAACAACAGTTATAAACACGGTTTCTGTATTTCCTGAAATTCTGGGTGCACGTTTCATGCACGCGTAATCATTATCCAAAGAGAAGTTACAATTTTTTCGAGGTTATTGGACTAACAAACCGTCACTCAGTACTAGAGCCGTCGCCGGACATTACGACCGTGGTCGATTAGCAACTATCCTCATAGACAATCTTTCTACATGTTGGTCGTCGATCGATCTCTGCAAGACAATCTTCAAGTCGATCACCTCGATCATCGCCGACTCCCCCTTGGCCGGTCCTTACCCGCAATCGATCGAATCCAATCATCCGTTGATGGAGAAAGTCGATCGTTTTCTAGTATAAACAGGATCGTATTTTACTTTCATCTCTCGTCGAAGATTCTCCAATCAGGGACGGAGGGCAAAAAAAAAAAAGAAGCGGGCCATCCTGGATTGGGCGGCCAAAGCCGATGCTCTAACGAAAGGGGAAGATCTTGCTTTTGCACAAGAAACCAAACCTCCGTGGGGTTTTGTCTTCTTTTTCTCTTTCGCTCTTCCTCTTTTTCAAGTGGGCATCTCCACTTAGATGTTCTCAAGAGGAAATACGCAGGGAAGTGAATGGAGGGGTGGCCCCGCGGCTGTCGGTTGGTCGCCCCGTTGGGCTGCACGGAGAAGGACGGATGATCCCATCTTTCCAATCCACCTCGCCCTCCTTCGTATGGTAGACATCAATGCCTATGCCCACCCCGCTTTACCTCTATTTTTCATATACCCCCAAAGGAACCCCATCAAAAACATTAAGAACGGGACGAATTCGGACCACCGATTCTCTCGACAGCTCACCCTGAAATCCCCCACCGAATTACAGGCATTGCCATTGGCCGGACCGGCCGATCGAGCCAAGACCTGCTCGGGTCGCAATCCGAGGAAGACACCGATCGAGCCAACACGTGAACTGTGTGTCGACACTTCAGGTCCACAGGTCCGAAGTTTGGGAATCGTCGAGTGGCCTCGATTTCAGGGGGGCTGAAAACACTCTAAAGGGGAGATATCGATCCTCCCTAAGCATGCCAAAAAGGGAGTAAACATTTTTTTTTTTGGGTCCCAAGTAAACTTTAATGGACATCATGTTATTATAGTCGTTTTGGCTATTGCTATGGTTTAAGTCGGAAGGGTAAAGCGATATATCATCACCTTTTAGTTTTTCCAATTCCTAGGGTTTCTTCCTAGGGCTGTGGTGGCACACCCGTTTCTTCTCATGTAGTAAATTTGTAGCCTTGACATCTATAACATCGTTAACTATCAGATGTTTGGTATTGTAGATGATACACCCCACATTAGATCCTGTAGGATAACGAAAGCTCAATTCGTTCGAACTATGCACGTGGAAGAGGAAAGAAACAGTCGAAATCGTGTTAGGTACGAAGAATATCAACGCGAGAGATCGAACAACGAACCAATTGATTTTGTATGCCACTGTGTCAAGAGGCTAGAGAAAGGGGTTGGTATGCATTTTCAGTCATACTATAATTCGAGAATTAATGTCCATTCTCTGAATTTTCGATTTTAGTTACGCCTAGTAAGCCATACCAACTGGTATAACTAGTATGAGCAATGCACGTACGAATGGGAGCTGGAAAGAGCCACTAGCCAAGAGACAAAAAAGGGAAATTCAATACTTAACCTAGCAGCCCCTATTCTCTACCTATCTGCTAAAAAATTGGCAGTTGAGACTTGAGAGTAAGAGATTGTGTGTTTAGATTCATCTATATAGAATGGAATATTGTCATGAGTGTCTATTCAAAAAACTATTGAAAAAAAAAACTCTAAATTTTCTTTTTATAACTCAGAAGTACGGCTATAATTAGCAGCTAGCTCGAGAAGAACTAGCATAACAACCTATTGCCATGACTTCCACTTCATTCTAAATTCTCCGAGGCAAGAGAAAATGCGAGTACCCTTACCATTGGGTCGATACCAAGGGAGATAAACCATCTATAATTGAAGGTCTTTTTGGCTCATTTTGATTTTCTTCATAAGCTCATTGAGTAATTTGCTTTCAAAATGTAACAAGCTTTATTCCCTGTATTCACACCATGAATATTTGTCAAAACCTTGGTCTAAGGGGACCTAACAAGCAAATATGTCAAAAAAATGAACTTGAAGCGGATTTTTTCAGTCGATGACGCAAATATCAAAGAGAAACGAAGATCCGGCCAAAAGGGTAAAAAAAAAAACACAAAGAAAATAGCAGAAGCTCTTTTGAATTACCTCAACATTTTCCAAGTTCATCTCTAATAAAGACTCTCTCTATGTCAAAAAATGAACTTGAGGCAGATTTTTTCAGTTGATGACACAAATATCAAAGAGAAAAGAAGCTCCGGCGAAAAGGGTAAAAAAAACGCAGATAGAAAATAACAGAAGTTCTTTTGAATTACCTCAACATTTTCCAAGTTCATCTCTAATAAAGACTCTCTCTCTCTCTCTCTCTCTCTCTCTCTCTCTCTCTCTCTCTCTCTCTCTCTCTCTCAATGTCTGACTGATTGTCGCTCCCCAAATAGATCATCCGTTTGATCCAATAAAAAAGCAAAAAAAGAAAGTGGGTCAAAAATCATCTGCATGCCAAAGCGATAATTGACGAACACACCCAAGATTTTATGTGGATGACATAGCTTTTCATATTTATGATCTTGTGGTGATGTAAACACACCCAAGTCTGAAAACTCTTTTGACATATAGGGGAGTCCAAAGTTGGCATCTAGTAATTGAGGTGGGGTTGCCCTTAGCTCAATTATCATTGGACCATTATCTTTTCTCCCCAAGGAAAAAAAAAATTCAAAGCAAAAATTAATGTGAAAGCAAAGTGTACATAGAGAACATCAAAAACTTACCTTATCAAACACAAACGTTGTTAATGTTGTAGGCTCAAAAATGGTGCTATGAACATCATATGCTCATCAACTCCTAGGTTTCTTTTACTCTCTTTTTCATTTTTATGTTCTTGTGATTTTTGCCTTTGGTCTTTCTTTCAACCAGGACCCACCAAGATTGTCAATGTCACCACTCAACGATTCCCATTAATCAAAACTCCCCACCAAGAAATAAAAAGAAAGAAGGAAGGGGGGAAAAAAAGATAGTGATTTTAGAAGAATCCAATGCTGACGATGACCCCCGGCAGCCCAGGAATTGCACCAATTTCAGCATGTAAGAACCATTGACTTTTCATCTCACATGGGCCAACAAGGGTTTCAAGCACGGTCGTGGGTAGGACCATTTGCCATCAATGCATGGAGGCACCTCCGTTATTCTGGTGAAAACCAAGGGCAGTTGTTCAATCCTTTTTCCCCTGTTTTTCCCATAGGATTGATGCGTGTGGGTATATATACACACACTGTGCAGGCTGAGGATGAGCTAAGGATGAAGATGCCCATCTTTTGAAAACGATACTCTTATCATCATCTTTCTTCTGCTGCTGCTGCTGCTGCTCAATCCTCATCCTCTTCCTCCTCTGTTCTTCTTTGCTTTTGTGCAGTCGCTTTGCCTTTTTTGGGGCAAAATATTCCCCCCCGTTTTCTTTTTGTTTCACTTTATCATACCCTGTAAATTCGGCCGCTTTCGATGCCAATGGGATTGTGAAGCCGTACGATGTTGCGTATAAAATAGTGTTTGACTAATAAAATAACGAAATCTTGGGGGGTCACACACAGTAACAAAAGTAAAAAAATAATGGTGTGGCAATGATGAGGGGGAGGGACACAGGTGGGCGCAGGATAAGCACGTGGGCTTCGCCTTTCCATTGGCACGCTGGCGTTTTCCTTCTCCCTCCTGGGGACAGAGGTTCGAGCTTGGCTTGAAAACCACTCTTATTCTTATAAAAAGAGAAAAGGAAAAAAATTTCAGGATACATTTAATATTTTTCCCCTGGTCCAGGTGGAATATTTGCAGTGAATGATTGTCGTCAGGTTCCGCTTCTTGGGAGTGCCACGAATCCAGCATTTCGGGTGGGTAAATCTCCTTGTCTTTCCTCATAAAAATTCAATCTTTATCCACTTCTGGGAAATTCTGGATTCTTGGGTTTATTTATGAATCTTCTTTTTTGCTTCTACTTTTCGGGTTTAATTCAGCTGCGGTGAATGATTGACTTGGTGGGGAAAATAGGAAGGTGGGTGTTGGGTTGGGTATATGTTTGATCTTGATGGGGGGGTTGATTCCTTGTTTTTGCATGTCCAAATCAAAAAAATTAAAAAAAAAAAATCGGGCAATGGAATTTTGACTGAAAGGACATGGGCCTTGGGGCTGTGTTTGATTTCTTCATAGGTTTCTGTCACCTTACACTCACCTATTCATTCGCCATAATTCCAATTCCTTTTATTTAATTCATAAGTAGCAACACTTCATCCACCCCCACAAGCCAAATGGTTAGCCCTTGGTCCTCTGTTCTTCTTGGAGAATAATTCTCTTCCATCTCGTGACATTTACATCCTCTTCTTTTCTCTTCGCTTTGGGGAAAAAAGGAAGACAGACAATTCACAGCTCTTGAAGTTCAGGGTCCCTGTTTTGGCCATTTGACTTCAAGTTTGGCTTGCTGAGTTGGGAATTCATTGAGTTCAAGCAATATGAACCAGCGAGCTTGACTCTGGTTTGGTCTACCCAAGGCTCTCTCTCTCTCTCTCTCTCTCTCTCTCCCCCCTTTGGCTGGAGGGTGCATCAGATTTAGAGCCTCGTGCAGTATCAGGAGTAGCAAAGTCTCCAAGTCTTCACATCTTGTTGAGTACTTAACCGGATGATCAAGTGAAAGCTAGAGGAAGGATTTGGAGTAACAAGTGAAATCATGAAGTTTATGAAGCTCGGATCTCGGCCGGACACTTTTTATACTACTGAAGCAGTGAGGTACCTGTGGACTAGACTAAGAGTGAATTCTCTCTTTTTGTTCTTTCTTTCAAGTTTGTGGAATTGGAGGTTGAGCTCATGAATGGAATTTCTCTGGATGCAGGTCAGTGTCTTCTGAAGTGTCCAGTGACCTCATAGTGCAAGTAAAAGGATGTAGATATATGCTCCACAAGGTAAAATACTTTTCAGATTGAGCATCCTTGAATGAATCTCGAGCCTTTTGTTCTAAAGGTGATTCCGGAATGTCTGTTATTCTGATTAATTTCTCGTCACACGCAGTTTCCCCTGCTCTCGAAGTGCTTGCGATTGCAGAGACTCTGCTCGGAGTCGCCTGAGTCGTCGCAGCACCATATTGTCCAACTTCCGGATTTCCCGGGCGGCGTTGAGGCATTCGAGCTGTGCGCCAAGTTCTGCTACGGGATCACCATCACCCTGAGCGCCTACAACATCGTCGCTGCTCGATGCGCCGCTGAGTACCTCCAGATGTCCGAGGACGTCGAGAAGGGCAATCTGATATACAAGATTGAGGTCTTCTTCAATTCATGTATCCTTCACGGTTGGAGGGATTCAATTGCGACTCTGCAGACCACCAAGGCCTTCCCTCTGTGGTCTGAGGACCTCGGAATCACCAGCAGATGCATCGAGGCAATCGCGATCAAAGTCCTGACAAACCCGTCAAAGGTTAGTCTATCTCATAGTCATTCGCGTCGAGGCCGGGACGATATGTCGTGTAATGGAGCTGAGAGCCAGAGGCATAGATTGACAGTTAAGGGTTGGTGGGCGGAAGATCTAGCCGACTTGGGGATCGACCTTTATTGGAGGACTATGATAGCCATAAAATCCGGGGGAAGAATACCCTCCAATTTGATCGGCGATGCCCTGAAGATATACGCTTCTCGGTGGCTGCCCAACGTATCGAGAGCTGGGAATGCAATGAAGCAAGCCGGGTCCGAATCGGATTCGGACTCTAACAATGAAGAGCCCGCTTCGAAGGATCGGCTTCTTCTGGAGACCATAATTAGCTTGCTTCCTGCAGAGAAAGGCGCGGTTTCGTCCAGTTTCCTGCTGAAGCTCTTGAAGGCGGCGAACATCCTAAACGCAGCTTCTTCTTCAAGAATGGAGCTGGCCAAGAGGGTGGGGATTCAACTGGAGGAAGCGACGCCGAATGATCTCTTAATTCCTCATCTGGCGCAGGCGAGCGAGACACTGTACGATGTGGACATAGTCATGACAATTTTGGAGCACTTTATGTTACAGGGCCAGAGTCCCCCAACTAGCCCTCCGAGATCGAAGCTCGCGTGCGAGCGGAGGAGGTCTCGGTCAGCCGAAAACATCGATATGTTTCAGGAAAGCAGGAGGTCGTCTTCGGCATCGCACAGCGCAAAGCTGAAGGTCGCAAAGATCATCGACAATTACTTGCAAGAGATCAGTCGCGATGTTAATTTGCCGCTGGCAAAGTTTGTAGCTCTCGCCGAAGCGGTTCCGGAATTCGCAAGGGTAGATCACGACGACCTTTACCGAGCCATAGACATCTACCTCAAGGTAAATGACATCAAAATAGGTAAATGGCGTCAACATGCCTTAAGGTCTAACGATCATTGTCAACATCGGTCGTAAGTCATTATCAGCAGTAGATGACCAACTCTCTTGACCCTGGGACTCTTGCTCCTGTTTCAAACTTTTCATTGGCAGTTATGATTGTGGTGAAAATGGATTTACGTCCCTCATAAATTTGTGCAAAACGGGATAATAAATCTGACTTCACATGGTCATATGTGGTAGAGTCAAATAACCTTACGTGGATTCATAGTACTACTTCTGCAGCACAATCTTGGCGTATGTCATGAGACTAAGTTCCCAGTTTAGCCAGATTTGTTCCTGATATAAGGTGAAACTTCGTAGAAATTTTATTTCGTTCCCGAACAAATTTCCGTTTTGGCCTCACTCACTTTGGAAATTCCTCATTGCTACCGCTGAATTCCGATTATGATCTGACCATACGTGTTTCTTGTTTGATCTTTTATACAAAGGCACACCCGAACCTGAACAAGAGCGAAAGGAAGCGCCTGTGCCGAATCCTGGACTGCAAGAAACTATCCATGGAAGCCTGCATGCACGCAGCGCAGAACGAGCTCTTGCCCCTGAGGGTGGTGGTGCAAGTCCTCTTCTTCGAGCAGGCGCGAGCCACGAAGGCGAGCGGCAAGGTCACCGAGCTCCCGGGTAACATCAAGGCGCTCCTGGCAGCACACGGCCTCAACTCCTCCAGGACTCCAGCACCTTTAAGCACCGCGACGAACATCCCCCCCGAGGACCAGTGGAGCGTGTCGGGCCTCAAGTCCCCCAGCAAATCAAAGCTCTCAACGTTGAAGATGAAACTGGCCGAGGACGACGACCTGGACGACAACGACGATGCGCAGCAGGACAGGATGTCGAGGAGTTCCATCGTCAAAGCTTTCTGCGCAATCCCGGCGCGGCCCAAGAAGATGTTTAGCAAGTTTTGGTCCAACGGTAGAACTACTGCCAATGATAAGAACTGAGTGAAGGAATGGAAATTTTTTTGGGGTCTAGCCCCAATTTGGGGATGGTAAAGTTATATGCATAACTCAATACTCTGCTCTGGTCTATATCTGTTTTTTTTTTTTCTTTCCCTTTTCACCCTTTTGCCAAAACCAAGCAAAAAGGAAATTTGCCTTTGTAAACCTTTAGGAGGAGAGACACTCTTGAGAGAATCTCAATGTGCATTGTCAGTTAGCATAATCTATTATTTCAATAAGGTGGGAGAGACCTTCTTCACTTTTCCAGGACATGAGAGGGAGAGAGCGGAATCTCCCGTTCTTTCAGACACAGCTTGGTTTAGGATTTTATTTCCTGGGGACTCCTAGTTGTGCATTGCAGTAAAAAGCGGGGGGGTGGGGCGGACCAAAATTATTTGTGCTTGTCCCTAGATAGCTGCGGAACCGCCTGTTGTCTCTTGTCTTTTCTCTTGCAGCTCAGTTGGATCCTCAGCTCCGTGTCTGGAAATTATTGAGGATGCTGTCTTGCATCTGACTGAATTATTGCAGATCGTGGAGACCCTCCTGCCCTTCCTTCATTCACACGCGACCACACACAAACTCTCCTTGTTTCCTGAAACTGGAACCGGATTCCAAATTCATTTCAGTCGGTTGCTGTCCTTTTCTTGTCACCTCAGAGATGAGAATGGCTGAATAATTTCGGAGGTTAATGGGGCTAAAGCTTTTGTCCCGAGCCGCCAATCTTTTTGTCAAAGTTAGATTGGCGACACGTAATTGAACTCCTGAACTAAAAAGTGTGCCAAATTATGAACAGTCGAGACCAACAGCAAGGCATGCCCCAAGTTTTGGAAGAATCTATGGTTTAAACAGCGAGTCTGAAAAGTGCGTTTGTTTCGAGAAAATAAAAATTACGACAAAGGAAAATTAATTTTTAGAAAACTGTCCCCTTCACAAGTTAAGAAATTCAATTTGATAATCACACAAGGGAAAGTCCAGCATATTGATTAGCAGATAATTTTGTCGGTCGGTCGAACTCACTCACTCGAAATTCCAATTTCTTCCAAACGAAATATCTAATGCACCACTAACGAATACATAACCTAGGACCTCTTGCAGTAAATCAGTAATTACTTTTGCAAAACCCATCTCTCGTTTTCACCTCCACCGACCTTCATTTTACATCTCCAGACAAGAAAGACCAGATTGCTAATGACCAATTTGGCCTCCTACAAAAATGAATCTGAGAAAAAAAACCCTAAGCTTACAGTACCCATCGACCCTAATACCGGTAAGGTCCTGTTACGACCTGCTAGAGTGCTAGGCGCGCACAAAGAGGTGTTCAAGATTTTAGGGTCATTTTTGGTTGATAAATCCACAGTGAACATTTTTTTTTTGGGGTCAGACATTGTGAACAGATTGGAAAGGGTGGTTTTGGAAAGAAATTATCGAATCAGAAAATAATTAGATAACAGGAATCGGTGGTAAATTCAATAGGAGGTCTAACATGGAAACTTTAGGGCACAAAATGTTGATGAGGCTGCCAATTGATGCGATCGCAAAAAGCGCGGGCGGTTTCCCAAGCTTAAAAGTTTGCACATAGATAGATAGATAGAAAACTTTGTAAAGTTCACTAGAAGTACTAAACCTTCAATAAAAAATGAAATTGAGGTCAAGCATTTCAATAAGTACAATCGAATCTTAATATATCAACCAAGTCATTGCCCTCTCCATTTCCTAGGGTTTTGTCGTCTTCCCCCAAGGCGCCGCAAACTACAGCTCTCCCGCGGCGACATCCTAAGCGCGACTCTCCCTCTCTCTATCTCTTCATCTTCAAGACCTCTTCGTTGATTTTGTAGACAACGCCGTCGACTTACTCCATGAAAGTGCAAAGGTTTTGAGTTTTGTCCCACCAGCCCAAAAGTTGAAAGGTCGAGTGTCTCGAAAGAATCTACTTTTTCGGGTATGCTTGCTTGCTCCGACTTTGGTGCTTACTCTATGTAGTCAAGCGCTCCGCAAGTCCATGAGGCCCCTCTGTTGTTGCCTTTAATGTTTCGGCTTATCTGAAAGTGATTTTATGATCAATTGGTATCTTCTTTATAGGTTTTCTCTCCCCATCTAGAATTATATCTAGAAGTATATCTTAGATTTACAAAACATTTTCTATGTTCATTTAACGTGTCGATGTTGTTATTATCTTCATATAACACCGAACCTAGACACGCACTACCTTTTGGTAAAGCCGTGGTTATTGAAAAGAGAAATCTCGACATGTACTCAAAACTAATATCAATATAAGATTCGATGATCGGCCGCCGGTTGTACTTTGATGCTATGACAGACTCGCATTTATGGAATGAGCAAATTTTTATAGGCTGTACCAAGTTGATTTGGCGTTCAAATTTACTTGCTTTGTTGGATTTGCATCTTTATCTTGGAATTATGTATCTCTTTTTTTTTATATGAATGAAAATTTTTTTTCTGATTTAAAAAACAACCAAGTCATTGGTATCGAAAGTCGCATTTGTGAAGATCAGGAAATGCTAACATGGTAGATCCAAATTGCACTTATCAATAGAGGTTGATGACTTGATTGCAACCCTAGTGAGGATTTATGATCCGATTATATCCCTCAAAAAGGTTCAAGACTCGATTGCTCTTCTAAACGAAGGTTTTAGTAATCCGATCATCGCACCGATTCAAATTTGGCACTTGACTGCACCATATACAACGGGCTTTGTCTTAGAAAACGTGCTACAGGTGCAATAAATACACGTAATCATACTAGACAGTCAAGGACGATCAAAGGGCATCATTTTGATGCGTAATTATGGAAAGTGTTCTCATAAGCAAAGGCTGGCCAAATACAAGTTTAATGAATGTGCCGTGATGGTAATGATTTTCACGTGGAATGAAACCGCAAAGCAAGAACACACACCCTGTTCGAAGATGATTTTGTGCCTTAACCTGCCATTATCCCGAGAACCCTCTTCGAACATATAATAATGCCGTGTTTTTTGCATGGCAAAGGGGAAATCATGATATCAATCTTTGCCACACCAAGCGTAAAGGCAGGCTATGCTCTTGCTTCGTGAGTATCAATGAGGATCGCAATGAATAGGTTCTGTTCATCAGCCATGCCGGTTTTTGTCATGCAAGCTTGTTGTCCATCATCATTTTGATCATGAAAGCCACCGCCATCGTCATTATATCACTGTTATAACAAAAATCACCAAAAACCTTAAATGGTACCCACCATGACATGACATGTTTACTGTAAACACTTTTTTTCTTTTGATACCAAAAAATCCCAAACTTATACCCATATAACACGTTTGCCCTACGTCAAAGTTTCATCCATGAGATTTGTTAAAGATCAGCATACACGGACGCCATAAAGCAAACGGTATTGACGAGGTGCTCACATGATTTAAGTGAAATGAAAAAGAATTTGTTTTGGCTGAAAGTATCTAAAGGAACTTTGACAGAGAGTAAATATATTATAGAAGGGTGTGCAAAAAAATCACAGACCGCCCAGAACCCGTGGTTCCTATGGGAACTGGGCCGATAATGCCTCCAGCCGTTCATCACCCCCCTCTCTCGCTCTCATTCGCCTCCATTTACTATATTTTCAAATCACTAATTTTCAATCTACTCACCAAATCCCTAATTTTCAATCCTCATTTGGTCAATAAAGCCTGGTGGGACTGGGTCTATGACCCGTCTAGGAATTGTAATGGATCGTTGTCCAATTCCCAATTTTAATTCTTCGAAGCCGGTCCTTAGTGGACGGTTCTTGGTTCTAGGTTAGGAACCACTCACCTAGACCATGCTCACCCTAGCGTTACATAAATATAAGTTTGAGATTTTTTATATTACAAGAAAAAGTTCAAGGCAAATGTGTCACAATCGATATAGTTTGGGATTTTTTATGTCGCAAAACGAAAATACAGATAAATGTGCCACCGTGGGTCTAATTTAAGATTTTTTTTTTTGTGGTGGCTTTTTTCCTTGTGATTTTATCATCATGTTATGCTTTGCAATATAAATGAAAAATCAACTTTGAGGTCTACGCCGAACTTATGCTGTCAACACTCGATTCAGATATTTCTTCAATGATGCATCCCCGGTGGTCCGTCCTACGGATGCCGACGTTTGCCTCTATGAAGCTAAATTTATCCTATGGATCCATTATTGACCCCCCTCAGTTTCCTCCTCCTTCCCTTTTTGCTGTCGCCGCTCAATTTTGAGGTGGGAAAGTAGAATAGTCGCTTTCGATGAAATTATGTAGGTTCGATTAAAGAAATGCTACCACATTTACCCCTAAATTTCGCGCGTCGAAAATTGATACGACATAAGTGCAAAGGAATATGGATAAGTTACTTAGGGCATAACATATAGAAATGTGACGAAAGATGTCATAATGTCCTTTGTTTAATCAAGTCTAGATTACAAGGACGGGTTGGACTCAATCCCGAAGATCATAAGTCTGGTCGAGCAAACTCACCGGTGGGGACGCTTGATGATTTGCATGAACTTAAATATGTTGATTTCGTGCCGGATCAAATTCTATTCTCCAGTTAGAATTCCATGCACAAAGAATCCACAGCATGTACCGATGCAATCGATAGTTCTAAATATTTCGAGTGATGCGATCAAGTCCCGACTCTTTTCTAAAAGTTGTAGTCAAATCTTAGAGGTGAACGGTATTGAGAATTACCAGCATGGCACTAAAAACACTCATATTGGAGTATTAAATTGCGCTCTTTTCCCCCCGGTTTTGGTACATTTTACAACAGAGGTTTAGGATTTGATTGCACCGTTCGGCGCATTTAGGACTTTCATTCTATTTTACGACTTTTCTCCCAGTTAATTTCGTTAGTTTTTTACACGAAAATGGAGATTGTGTCAAGCCCGGCATGCGCAATTAGAAGATGTTGGGATCTTTGGACTGAGTTGGGCCGTCCATGATGGGCAGACTCCAACCCATGCAAGCAATCGAAAGATCAAAGCATATTGGCCAGGAGACACACAAGTGATTACGCAAACAATCGGTGTAAATAACGCAAGGATTACGTGCAGCAATCTTGTTATTGGTGCTTTTTCATGAAACCTGTCCACATTAAAGTACCGTACATGATTTCATTGTTAAACATACAAGAAAAATTAGGAATCTATAAAAATCAATCGCTAGATATACGCTGCATTTGACTGAGCTTTGGGGGAAATCTTTGGGAAAATGCAAAGAACTTTAGGTTAAAGAGGTGTTTCAAAATGCAAATAGTACTTGGTAAATTATAATTTGAAAAGTGCATTGGGAAGCCACTTTGCTTTAAATGGCGTTTGGAAAAATCACACTTTGCAAAAGGGTTTTTTGTCGGTTAAATATAAAATCTCAAACTAGAGAAGGAGCTGGCAGCGCTCACCTGAGATCGCATGGCCTCGGGGGTAGGCCGCCTATTAAAGGTATAGTCAGGATCTAGCTCACCCGCCGGTGGCCGAAGCCCCTTGCTAGCGATGTCGCGCGAGCTTAAGGTATTTCTGCAATTATGAAAGTTCAGCGGTGGTAAAGTTGAAAAACAAAAGAAAAGTATTAGCATTCCGGATATATTAAAGCTCAAAGTTAGTTCGGACCTACCTTGGGCTAAGAGGCTTTAGAGAACTTTGGAAATGCATTTGCAAGGCTCTTTAGAGGCCCAAAGGCCTTGTGGCCATCGAATCCTAGACTCTAGGTAATTACTAATTCACTCAATAAATCGAATCGAATCGTATGATAAGAATTTACAACCCGTGAATCTTGATAACACTGAATTTGGTGGATTGAACTGATTGAATACCTTTATGTGTCGTACTTCTTCACTGTTTTTGATGTCAAATGATTCACAATTACAACGAAAGACAAGCAAGGGTTGTCGCCTCTTCGAGCCCCCGCAACTTATTCTAATAGGCCTAAAAATTGTACTTTTTTAAAGTTAGGAATACGGCTTAGGTTCTTAAATCTCATGTTAAGGTGTGACCACTTACAGCAAAATGTTAGGTTGTGGGGACGCTCGTTTTTAACTATTTTTATTATTTATTCATTGCTTGTTTTATATATGTCGTCAATAAAAAAAAATTCTTTTTGGGATTAATGTTGAATAGGAAATACTTTCTTAACGTGAATTATCTCTAATTTACACAAGATTCACGATCCCGTCATTAGAATTTAAGACACGTTTTCGCGAAACCCATGAACAACCAAAACATAATATTCATAGTCAAATATGAGCGAAGCTATGTATTGTCGACCAAATCAATGGGTACTGTCATGTCTTATACTGGCCAGTGATTGATAGGTTCGATTGCGATTTACGTGACTACAGGTTCACGTAATAAACATGAACAATCGTTAGAAAATTTAACTCAAAAACTTAAACTGAAAGATGAAAAAAAAAATCACATAAATAGAAAAAGCATATAAAATCAATTGTCAAGCGATAAGGAACAATAACTTCAACACCTCCTCTTACGAGGAAAGCATGGAATTTTGACAAGGGGGTAGACATGTTAGGATTGACGTATAATAACACGAAATAAAATGCAAAAGTAGCGAGAAATAGAAATCGAGACACGAAATTTTATCTTGCTTCATTATTAAATAAGAGTTACATTCAGTAGATGATTCCACTATAATTAGCACATTATATTTCTCGTTTCATCCTTCAATTACAAGAAAAAAAAATTATACATAGTAGTAGCTATTCATGGGCCCAAGCCTAAACTATTAATGAAAAATTAAAGTCTTGAATCATAAAAATCTTCTAGTGTCTATGCGCTTTCTTATTGTTAAAGAGTATGAATCACATCCCAATAGAACGTATAATCGTGCACAACACTGGCTCTGATATCATATTAAAAAGTCCAATCCAAAATCTTAAACTGATAAATGGAAGTAGACTGCAATAATATAAAAAGTATATAGAATCTGTTGTGACGTGACGTGGGACGACAACTTCAACAACAATTTAAATCTCAAACCAAATCAAAACAAATCATGAAATAAGAATCGGAAATGGACTAATCCTGATCACTACGAATATGATGAATTAAGCCGATTAAAAACCCTCTCCAATGAACTTCTTCATTGTTTTGCTGTCAAATAATCACCAATAGAAGAAGTAGATGTACCAAAAGGTTTTAAAAGAGTTGATCTATTTGGGCTATGCACCATTACGGCTATGCAACCAGCGGACCAGCAAATCGGCAATTGGGACATGACAGAAAAGGAGTGAGCGATAAGAAGAATTCTTATTTCTCATTTCTGTTTCAAAAATAGTCTAGGCATGCATAACATCATTTTTGGAGTAGAATTTATGTTTCAAAAGTATTTCTGAAGCAAAATTCCGTTTGGTAACGTAATTTATGAAGCAGAAATTCATTTAGCTGCAAAACTTTATTTTTCTACTTCTAAAACACTTTTTTGCTCCAAAGATAGTTTTGGAACCAGTTGAAGAAATTAAAAAAAAAAACCACTGCTTTCCAGAAGTAGAAAAATCAACTTGTAATCAGAAGTTAATTTCTAAAGCAAAAGTGTTGCCATGCGCGCCTAGAGAGGCTAAAAATTTAAACTTCTCATTTTTGGAACAAATTTTTATTTTAGAAATAGAAAAATAAAATTACGTTATCAGATGAATCCTGCTCCAAACCCATTCGCATCTTAAATGATCATTCTTTTAAAATGTTGCAATTAAGAGATCTTGCAAAAAAAAAAACTCAGGTTTGGTATCGAAATAAAGAAATAGAAACTTATAATTCGTGTCCTAAATGATCATTCATTTAAAATGTTGCAATTAAGAGACCTTGCAAAAGAAAAAATTGACACTAAATTGAGTGCACGAGAGATATGAAACTTCCAATTTCCTTAATCCATCAAGAGTTACAATCCACAAAGGATAATTATGCTAGTGTCACCCCAAAATGGTTCCTTGCCTTTGAGAATGAGAGCACTCTGGGCTGTTCGTGTCTTAAGAATCCTTAGATGAAAAGGATGAATGAAAGCTAATAATCACAAAAAGCCACAGAGCCATGATTTCTCCTGCTTAATCCATCCAAGTACAAAAGTCAGTACCTTAGAAAATTCAAATATTCAAACTCTAAGAGAGAGGGAGGAACGGAAGGGGCGGCCGGAGGTGGCAGCATCACCTAGCCTCCGGTTAGGGTCCAGCGACCCTCGTCGGCGGCTGGGCACTGGCCAGCTTCTGGCTCTGACCACCACACATGCAACATAGAGAGAGAGAGAGACTTCAATCACCCAAAAACGTTGGGAGCGAGAGATCTGCAAAATTGGTTTCGCCGAGCGAGGAACCAGCCAAAATCCAACTGCTTGGTGATTTTCCAGTGCTGCAAATGATTGATTAATATTCCCAGGACTCTTAAGAGAACAATGAAATCTTCATTCTCTTGCTGATTCACCAACGAAGTGGGTAGGATGGCAGACAAGCTCCTGGAATTAGCAGTCTGTGCATTCGCCATTTTTGTTCTCTTTCAAGCATGCAAGAACGCAGAGAGAGAAGGGGTCCCTGTTGGTAACCCAGCCGCCGGCGAGGATCACTAGACCTGGGCTAGTGGCTGTTATAGCTAGCATTATTACCTAAATGGGGGTGAATAGGTGATTTCAAAAAATTATAAAAATCAATGCGGAATTAAAACAAATAAGCTCATAACTTGATTCAGATGATGATCGCCAACAAGATTTGAAGTTCTCTCGGATGTAGTAATGTGCACAATTCAACTACCATAGTGCGATCATAAAGAGCTTAAGGGATAGAGAATTTACATACATAGTTTACAATAGTTCGGTTTTGTCCAAACCTACGTCCACTTCTTTACGCTGGCAGATAGTCAACTGGATTTTATTAGTGAATGGCTCAAAAGTTACAACACTTGTGACAATACTTGAGTCAATAGACTTCGCATCTAACACTCTCTCCCTCAAATGAACTTCTAAGTATTACAATGTTGAATCAAAAGAATGTGGTGAATGTGAATCTCTATTGATCTTGGAATTTTAGATTCTGCTCTCTCGTCGTGCATTCTTCAACCTTGAGATTTCCTTTTATACTCCTCCATCTCCAATTGCCCATTGCAAGATCTCCAGAAAATCGCTCTCCAAACTTCTTGTTAGACAGGGTTGTATACAAAGAATCTCATAGTTGTTGAGGTTTGACAATGGAAAGAATCTCCCATTAAATCAAATCGCCATACAATTATGATTTTGGGTTTCCATAAACAAGGTTCTTCATTAGGTGAGTCATATCTGTCTCCCTTAATCCACGTTCTTGATTAATTTTCATGATTAAGAATCTTCAAGAACGAATCCAACTTTATTTACTAGCCATTTTGATGATGTAATAAATAAATTAAATCATCTTGGATATATCTCTTGATAATCTTATCGTTACACATGAAATGATTCCTCAAAGCTTTTGCTTCATTTCAATGTATGAGCTCTCCGCTCAATGTCTGAGCCATCTACAACGTTTGAGTCCCTCAAAACATCGTCTAAGCCTTTATTACCAAATTCAATCATGTGTAACTTACTCCATACACATGAACACAATCTACAAAATAAGCATTTCATTGCATTAACTTAGATATTAGAGAATATATATTGATTTGTTAGCTTCAAAATCAATTAGGGTTTTTCCCAATAGTGGCTGGGCAGCAACAATGGCCGTCCCACCCTCTCTCTCTCTAGAATTTACATTTTGTTTTAATCTTCTAAACTATGATATCCATGTAGATGTAACATGGATATCCTTATTGAGCCATGGTTATTGTTCTTGTTGGCTTTTTAATAGTAGGATCGATATGAGTAAACAGACAAATAATTTGAGGACATGATTGCATAAAATTTCTTTAAACGTGGGGCGACATTGCACAGATCAAAAAAGTCGAAGGACCACCTATATCATTATCCGAATGCATAATCATCTTTTGGTAGAGAAATCGAAAGAAACCGCCATGTGTTTGATCAATAAATACTGGGCCCTAACCCTGAAAAACATACTAGTGCCAAGTCATCGATCCATGTGCCAAATATAGACGAAACTTTGGCGTTTGATCAATGGAAATATGAATAAACATTCCCTTCTTGAAGTTTTGTTTTTTTTATTTTTTCAAATTCCCTTCTTAAAGTTGGCATGAAATAATCTAATTAGCACCGACACCGACACGCGATATAATACATCAACATATCATTTCTCAAAAAATAAAGAATTCCAACAAGTTGAAACTAGTAGAGAACAAAACGGATCGACCGAACTAGGACCATCTGGACCGAATCGGGACTGGTGGTCTGGTTTTCAATTGTAGAGGGGTCTGATCCAGTTCCCGATTCTTTAAAATTGGAACCGATGATCGAGCAGTCCGGTCTTTGATTTCGGGACATAGGATTGGACCGAACCACCTAAATCGGACCGGTTGTTTATTTAAATTTTTTAAAAGTAAAAACATTATGGCTTTTTTTTAATTGGTCTGGGAAAAGAACTTGGTTAGGAGAACATTTAGTGGTAAGATGCAGTGGTATTCCGCAAATCAAAGGGTTCACTGAATCAATATGCAGTGAAGCTCGGTTTAAAGTTTAAACTCCTACTGCATGGTAAAGCATTCTAGATTTTTTTGCAGTCCAGTTCAGTCCATTTGTCGGTCCTATCAGATCCGATTCTAGGATCATTTGTCCAGTTCCCAGTTCTGGCAAATTAGGAACCGGAACCACCGATTTGATTCTCGGTTCTTGAGGGGAACTGGACCAAACCGAACCAGGAACCAATCACCTCTAATTTGGACATGTTGTAAATTATCATGTATGTATACATATATATTATAGGTGAGTTTTTTCTTCTTCTTCTGTTAGAGATTCATGATTAGTTTTTTTTTTTTGCTGGTTAAGTATATTAATTTTAGAGTAGTTTATATTTTGATATCTAATTTATTGAAAATGCTTAAAATTAATTTTATGTGAGGCAAAATGGCATGTCAGACAGTTGGACTTGCTTGTCGCCGGCATGTCTGGAGTGCTAATCATGTATGGATCCCATGTCGAAGAGTGTCATAGTGTCGTGTCCGATATGCATCCGACGTGACACAAAAGCCCATGAATAGTGTCGGTGCCTCGTAAGCAACAATTGTCTTTATTTGTGACCGGATGTTCTCGTATTATTCACTTTCATGCATACCATGAATGGAGCTTAGAAGAACATTGTCTCTTTTTGTCAAATGGGACCCGGTGTGGGTGGTGCCTGTCTACATCCACGGATAGAACATATCAATCTGCCACTCGAGTGACAAAAATCCTATAATATCGGAAGCCTAATCCAACAAGAAAATCATCAACAAGTAAACCTAACCATTAGATACACGATGATTGAAGCATAACGTAATCCCTTTCTGACTCTGTGTCCTCTAAGCATCTCTAGAGTCAAATCGCAACGATATTTCCTAAAAATTAGGTTTTTTTGAAGCCAGTAATCAATTTTTTGCACATGGCATCCGTCCATATTCAATTGTGCAGATCAAAATATTATCCAAATTGTGCAATAAAAACCCTAAACAAATTAGCTCTTAGTAAAAAAAGAAAGAGGCAAAAAATTGAATGAAGATGAACATTCGAGTTTTACATAATAAAGTTCATATCAGCCATGCAAAAGTATTCACTAATCTTCAATTAACAGTGGCGAAGACATCCATATCAGAGACAAATAGCCGATACACACACACACACAAAGGAGACCACTTTCATCCAAAAACCACAGCTGAGCTTTAACCTTCAAAGTATTTGACATGATTCATGAAATGGGATCTCGTCAACTGCTTTTTGTGGGCGAATCTTGAATGGTGGTCGAGGAAGTGTCCATGCTCCTTGTCCTCTGGAGCGACGGCGTGCGGTGGAGCCGGCACCGGAACGAACCAGGGTGGGTGGTCGGCGAGCACAGGCAGGCATTCTTGGTGGCGCTCGGCTGCCTCGTGAGGCTGGACGGGGCGGCGATCACGCTCTCGCACGAGACCTCCACCTTCAGATCCTTACTCTTGGCGGGCTCTTGGTTCTCCATTCTCAGTTCCCAAGTCCTGCAAGCATAATTCATATGGGCTGGATCAGTTGTCAAATTATGAAGAAGATAGAACCTCGAGTACTAAAACTGGAGTTGCGTTTGGGATTTGAAGAGGGTGAAGATAAGGAAGGTACTGAGTCAAAACTCGAACGATAAAGAAAGCAATTTTTCACAAGTGTCCACTCTCTCTCTCTCTCTCTCTCTCTCTCTCTCACGGGAGTGATGATCCAAAGTCCATCGATGTCCCACCTAATTTTACAACTTTTGATAATGCTTCAACCACTCAAAAAGAAGCCATCATAAACAGAGAAACCCATCATGTATTTCCCGTCTCTTTAAAAAGTAAAAGGTGAAAGCGGCATATCCATCTCCCCGAAAATTAACAAACCAATCCTAAATCTATTACCGTATAAATATCAATTCAATTCTAAAATTTTTTTATTTTACCATGTAGCCCTAAATCTTTGTACTAAATTTCAACATATTCATTTTGGTCAATCGCCGTCGAAAATAGTTGACGAGGCGATTCATGATGCATATCGTTTTAAGGAAAACTGTCCATATCGACATGCCACGTAGGATGACTAGAGATGACTACATGCCATGTCTGCAATTTCCCGACGGTAATTGATTGGAATGATCACATTGGAATCTCGAGCGGAGATTTATAAGTACATTGATAAAATTAGAAAGTTCGAGATTAAATCGATAGGTCTACTTTACGGTACCAAAAAAAAAAGCAAAACATAAGTTAACTGAAAATTAAAAAAAAGGTGCACTTAATTAGACTAAAGACTTGACTCGTAATTGTATTTCATAAAACTTTCAGGAAAATAAAGAATAAAAATGAAAACAAACACATTGTACCTGTGCGTGAATACTCAAGATGATCTATGGAGTGTGACAATTATCTAGCTCATGATGTTTCTGATCGGTACTTGAAATACTAACGTGGTGTATTGTCGATCAAATGTAGTGTCTGTCATCGTATTCACGAATTTTCCAAAAATTCTAGCTGACAGATACAATCGTGATAAGGCCAAACTCCTTTCTTTCTTTGTCAAAAGTCAATTTTTTTTATTCATATCTCAAGATCTCAAGATAATAGGTGAGAGGTTCAAAACAAAGCAAATCTCGAATGGCAAAGTCGAACAACGAAGCATGTTGCGATAAGCGTGTTCTTATCCCACAAGATTAGATATGTCTCCGCATTAAAACGAAACGAATGGCGGACGACGACCGATTCTCATATCCATCGCAATCGCAAGTGGCGAGCACACACCGAAATCTCCGTCTCGTGTAGCTGCGGGACGAGCCAGAGTCTGATCACAGGAAATTGGGCTTTGTTCAACCCTACCCACCGCAAATCTTTCTCGGTGTTTCTTGTGTTTGTGGCACTTCTTTCCGATACGACCGAAGTCAAGCTACCAAGCTGGCCCAAGTCGCTGGTTGGGCTTCATGCCACACCGTAAGTCCCCCCCCCCCCCCCCCAAACTTGCTGATCTTTCCAACCCCTCACTAGAATTATATGAACTTTAAATAAGTACATTAGCTGCCTGCGTAATTGCACCTTAAAAAAGACAAATTAAATCATGGGATGGCTTAATTTACTAGGAAAGGGCTCGGTGCATGACGCAAGTTTGTCTCGTCTCTTGTCCGATAAAATATCTGGTTCACAAATCTATGACGAGCTTGGTTATCATCCCAACAAAAGTAGCAGCAGCAATTGCAATAATCATATATAATTGACAACGGTATTTTCTCTCTGCCACTTTGAAAATGGATGAATAGTCTTTTAAGTCTCCAAGAATCATATAAAATATTACATATAACTGGATATGTCGATATTCTTTCTATATTTGAAAATGCTTCAAGTGTTTTCGTGGCAAGTTAAATAAAATGCAAAATGCAAAATATTAAATACACACAAACGTCATGCATGACAAGACAATCTCCCTCGTTAAGAAACCTTTCACATGATCTCAAACCTTTCCGCGAGGGAGTGGATGAAGTGGGAAGTCATTAAGAGATGCTTAACATTATGTCTCGTTTCTTTTAGAGCTAATATCACGAAAAATCCTAAATTAGTACGTTGTGACAATTAACCCCAAATTAATTTTTTGATCACCAAAAATTATAAACCGATACATTTGTGACAAATTTATCTCGAACTAATTTTTTAACTACCAAAAATCCCAAATTAATATATCTGTGACAAATTCATCCTATGATAGTTTCCATTAAATAGGGTTATTACCATGAAAAAATTCAAACTAGTACACCTGTGGGAGGTTAAAATCCTCAATGTGGTGCCTGCGTCAACTGTCACGTATCATCCAAGTTAGTAATTTAATAATAAAATTTGACGAAAAATAACTAAGGATAAATTTTTGATAAGCGTATCATGTACCAGTTTGCGGCTGTTGGTGTTCAAAAAATTACTTTGGAGTACAATTATCATGGGTGTACTAGTTTGTAAATTTTCATGATATTAACCCTTCATTTCGTTATTTGGTACGAGGGTAATTTTCAATATATTTTGTTTCATTTGTTGTTGGGGGCGCTACGGAAAAAATGTGTGCCCCAATACAGAAAAATAAAGTACAAGAAAAAGAAAATTTCCTCTTAACAAAGGAACACATTTTTTCCCCATTTTCTCTCTGCTAATTTTTTCCATTTGACTCCAAGGTGAACTGACTTGCTTTCATCAAAATGTCCATGTCTAATTGACATGTCCCCATCGAGCTGTGTCAACAGCATATACAGATTTTGTTTTGTGAAGCAATTGATCATCGCGATCGCGGCTAAACCAGATATTCAACATTTACCTTATTAGGCCAAGACTACTTAGCCAAAGACTGAATAACAAAACCGTGTTATGCCAAAGCAACCCCACAAACTCCGGAACCTTCACATCACAAATTCAGTAATTAAGACCAAAATTGATGATTCGAACTTCTGTTAACATTGAATGGAAACTTATGTGACCTTGACACATGTCCTAGAAACAAGTTTCTAGATGGAGTCCGAAATGTCATCTTGCAGGCAGTTGAGGAAGAGAAACGGAAATCAAACATCTCCGGTTGGTACAAAAGCCTGCTGTCCTCTGGAGATTAATGTAGTGTTAACATCATTTAAGTTCCATTTATCTTACGAAAAACGAATAATTTGAAAAATATTTTTCTAAGATTGATCGATCTTATCACTTCAAATAATTGATCAACGAAAAATATGATCATTTTCAACAATAATTTACGTCGAAATTATTTAGTGGACGGCGAGAATATTTTTCGTTCATTAATTTCTATAAGCAATAGGAGCGATTATTTTGATAATAGTATTTTTCAAATCATTCACTTTTCGCTAAATAAATGAAGTCTTAGTTAACCTTCATGATCACGTATTTGGGAATGTGGGGGACCAAAAGCATGGTCCAGCATCTACCAACGAATAATAACTTCTTCCGCAATTAACTCTACTTTCATCATAAGAGGAAGGTTAGACTTTTCGATTAGGGTTTGGTTAATGAATGAATCCACTTGTGTAAGTGGTGGTACCTCTAGAAGTAAGCTATTTATTATTAATTTCCTTTTGGTTCAACAATAATGGACTCTTAGGGGAGGCATTGTATAACCCTTTTCAGCAAACTTTTAGATCAAGTGGTAATTGCTACCAAGGTAGACATTTGGTTCCGCAATTAACGAATCAGACTTGATTTAATGCTTGAAGAGGGCTGTGAATGAAATTTGGATTCTTAATGGCTTTTGTTTGAGGGAAGCATGGCTGGTCCATGCTCTTGTGGATGTTTCCAGGGCCACGGATAGAGACACGCATGTGATCCGTTTCGAGTTGTGAATTTCTTGTCCACCTTGAAAAGGACTTTATGGGACATCGAACTGTGGTTTGGCAAATCAGTTAAGAATGTCAGTTTGTTCCGTCCCTTAGCTCTTGCCCAAAGTTCTGGAATGTCGATAGCATTTGCCTATCGACAATAATACATGCAGAGTTAAGATCGTCCATGGAGGTGGACTAGTCAAGGTGTGCGACGAACAGCTAACCTGGACATCATCTGAGCACACTAAAAAAAAAAAAATTTAGTGCGAACCTACCAGAACCGATCTTTAGAATTTTTGAATAAAAATTTGTTTGGGGGCGATTTCACCTTGCAAGTTTTTCATAAATCTTGTTCTATTCATAATCTGACTTTCATTTAAAGTAAAGTGCTTAAAATGATTCAAAATAGTCGAATATTCATAAATCATTGTTTTTATCTTAAAGTAAATAATATTTTGTTTTTGAGAAATTATTTTTCGACGTTCCGCTATTTAGTTGATGAAAAACTAATCGATGGATGGAAAACAATAAGTTTAGATTGGGGGGAAAATGACTTTCATTTTTGGTAAAAAGGAATTTTCCCTAAACCACCAAATAAATGAAAATTGACTATTTTCGTGGAAATTTTTTTCATTGAAAATATTTTCTTTTGTCATGAAATTTGCAATGAAACAAACATACCCTTAACTAGATTTCTTACTTCTTTAGGCACCGTTTTTTTTTTCACACACAAAAAAATCGAGAAAAGATTTTCCTCGCTTTTCTTGCATTTGGATCATTGTTGACACCTGATTTTTAATCATGTTTTCTCTTTTAAAATTAATACAAAATCTATAAAAATTTGTAAAATTGAAAAATCAATTTTGGGGACCTTGGCCAAGCTTAGGGAATCAATTTTGACCAAAAAATAATTTTTCATATTTTTGGTATTTTTCAGCATTTTTTATTTTCGAAAATTAATAGAAAATCCATAAAAATTGAGAAAATTATAAAATCAACTTTGGAAGCCCTAGCCAAGCCTAGGCAACCATTTTTGAACAAAAAAATAATTTTTCATATTTTTTGAATTATATATATATTTTTAGAAATTAGGAAAATATTTAATAAATAATGGCGTTTGAGGTCACAAAAAAATATGTGAAAATGGTCAATATTTTTCTTTTAAATTCCTTTTCATGTTGGCCATCACAAATTTTTTAAAAAAAAAACCCAATTCGGGGTCGTGCATTTCTTCACGAGCATAATCTCGAATTGAGCCTAAAAAATTTAATTTGAGTCAATTTATTTTCATTTTTTCACTTTTAGAAGTTGTGACATTATTCTCTAATATTTTAAATTTTTATCTTGGCCCAATTATACCCAGAATGACTCAATTTTACAAAAGGGCTTTAATTAAATTTTGCGGCAAGAAATAAGCATAGGGGAGATGTGTTGAAAATTTTGAGAAGATTTGGACTTAAAGAAATATTTCTCCGTGGACTGAATTGCAAATACTTAAAATCTCATGGACTAGAGTGCAAATACTTAACATTTGAGGGATTATTTTGTAAATAATAAAAAGAAGAGTTAGTGGAGAAATTAGAATAGAGAAGAAAAGATGGAGAAGAGGAGATAGAGAATGGAAGATGGAGAGGAGGAGATGAAGAAGAGGAGATGGAGAGGAGGAGATGGAGAGGAGGAGATGGAGAGGAGGAGATAGAGAAGAGAAGATGGAGAAGAATATATGAGAATAGAGAAGGGAAGATGGAGATGAAGAAGAGTTAGTAGAATGGGAGATAGATATGGAGAAGGGAAGATGGAGATGAAGAAGAGTTAGTGGAGAAATTAGAATGTGAGATAGAGATGGAGAATGGAAGATGTTGAAGAAGAAGAGTTAGTGGAGAAATTAGAATGTGAGATAGAGATGGAGAATGGAAGATGTTGAAGAAGAAGAGTTAGTGGAAAAATTAGAATGGAAGATAAATGAATGGGTTATAAAAGGAGGAAGAAGAGAGTTTGGATGGTGGGAATTCTTTGGAGAAAAAAAATTTGAAGTGTTTGAGAGAGATTTTTTAGGGGGAGAGAAAATTTTGGATGTTTGAGAGAGTTTTGAGAGATTCAAAAAAAAATTAGAAAGGAAGAAAAAATCAAAAAAAAGAGAGAGAATCCTTTTTTTCAAAAGAGAATCTTGAAGATGGTGGGAGTTTAAATCTAGATGTTACCATCCATAATTCCTCTACCGATCAACGCAAGTCACGAGTTCATCCCCATCGTTCGAGCAGCGATCTTGATCCATAAAGTGACACGAGGTCCGAATTCGACAATCAAATCTGTCAAATCAGGTAACAATCCTAACCATTAAATCTTCGAGAATTTTCTTGCCCAAATGAATTGATTTAAATTTCGATTATGTCATGTCGTACTCGTATGTCTCCATATCCACATACCGCATTTGTATTTGTGTTGTCATTAATTTACGCGTATCCACCTAAAAAAAAAATTTTGACTGGCCAATCCTATTTTTGATGTTTCCACCTCCCGATCCTTGAAAAATAACCGTTTTATCCTTCTGGTCAGTTTGACCCAAACTTCTTCCAATCATCCCAAATGAGCTTTCATGAAATAAAATGGTACCGAAAGGGCGTTAGAATGATCTAGCGTAATCAAGTCCCCGAATCCATTTTCTCTGGTTCGCAGAAATAAATTAGTTCTCCCGCTGATTTATTTAGGTTTCTAATCGACCTACCAAAAATGAATAGTGGCGGCTCCAAATCAAAAATCTTTTGCATGAAAAGAACTTAAGTTGCGATTCGGTAGGACTTGGGAGGGTCCGAATTAGGTTAGTCAATTAACCTGATAATCCGTTCACCCGATTGAAAAAAAATTAAATTAATTTTTTTCGGGTCGCGACAATCATTAAGGAAATATCTCAACAAAAAATATTTTCCCATTCAACGGAAATCTATAGTTAAATTCAAGAAAATGATTTCGTCTTTCATAAATTAGGAAGTAGTTTCTAAACCATGTACGATATCGACACTTGGACCAGAGACTTCACTTGGGCACAAGAACCCCAATGCCCCTTCCTAGGTCCTTGGCAGGCAATTGCTAGTCCATTAAGGCCAAGCCTGGGTCCAAAGAGGCTGAGCTCAAAATCTAGTACCCAAGCATGGTTTCCCGATACTCAAGCTCGAACCCATAGAGGTCGGAACTAGAACCCTGTTCCTTGTGCCCTGTTCCCCAGCGCCCAAGCCCCATCCATGGAGGCTAGACTCAAGTCCACTAATGCTTGGCTTGAGACCCAATGCCCATGTCCAAGTCCTTGACTCTTAGAGCCTAGTCCTCGACGCCTAAGGAGGGGCTCAGGGCCTTGGTGCCTGTATCCACACTCTTGCCACTCGTGCCCTAGTCCTTTGAACTCATGCTCTAAGCCCTAGTGGTCAAGTCGAGGTTCATTGAGGCAAGACCAGGTCCATGGAGACCGAGCCAAGGACTAATTTACCCTAGCCCAAATTCCGGACATCCAAGTGCTGGTCCAATAGGCAGGATCCAAGTCTATAGAGGCTAAGCATGGGACCCTGTTACTCATGCTTGGGACCCCAAGTACAGGCAACAGGGTCTCAAGCTTCACCTCTATAAACCTAGGCCTTGCCTTGATGGACACGACCTCAGGCATTATAGATCCAGACATGGCTACCACAATCCTAAGCTCATCCTCTATGGACTTGGGCTCAACCTCCATGAACGACTTGGGCACGGGAACCATGGTCTTGAGCCTAGTCTCTGTGGACATAGGCCCGGGCATCAAGGTCTCAATGCTTGCTTCTTTGGACCCAAGACTAGTGCCCATGCTAGTGCCTAAGACCCCAATGCCAATGCTCGGGTCCTCGATGCCTGGGTTTGGGTACATCTAGGACGAGCCCGAGATCCCAATGCCCATACCTGTTCCCCATTTATCCATGCCCAAAAATCACTAGCGTCTAAATAGTGCTTGTCTATTTAAAAAAAAATGAAGCAATTTGCCTTTTCATACGACGGAAAAAATTTTCAATTACATTCTCAAATCAGCTAACCAAAAATTAGTTGTTTTTGGTATTGTCTAGATTGCTCATCAATATAGATTGGCAAAAGTTTAATTAGTTTCAACATGGTGACTTGCTAATGACTACTATTTCAATTTACGATGATGAGCGCCCCCCCCCCCCCCCCTCTTCACTTTTCTTAGTTTTCGTTCTCTCTTCTTCCTCCTTCCGTGCTACCTCTCTTCTCTTCCCTTTTTTTTAAGAACCATTTTTATGCTAAGGACCATAATCGGTTCACGACACATTCCATGCGTTTTTCTTGTTACAGTCTAGAAATTGGGAAGAAACCGGATATTTGTTCCTTCTACTAAGTAGTACAGAGTAAAATCAGAAAAATATCTCACATAACGAATGCAGCCCACGTCATGGATCAGAATTTTTGCAAAAAAATGTAAGTACGATGTAACAATTCGACCCCCCCAAAAAAAAAAGTACGATGTAATAATAAGACTTAAATAAGGTTGGCTAGTTGGCTACCGTGTGTGATACATGATATAAATGTGTACGAGTCTTTAGTGTTATTACTGACTTCATTAGTAACAAATCTTTAAACAATTTTGGCCAACCTAGTACATGAAGGTCCTTACATTCAATGTGACAGCGTACTTGTTCGTACTACTAGAATTCGGACGAAGTCCTGTAAATTGTCTAAAATATTTAGAAGTGAGCAAAAGTTGTGTTGTGGCTAGAAGACTTGCAAGTTACATATACAACAAGCATATGCCTATATGCATTACCACTGAAAATGAGGACGCCGTTCTTGAATGTGGGATCTCAATGGGACTGTCAATCTTATTGGGCACGCTTGAAAACGCCTTAATTTAACATTTTCATAATATCTCGCCTCCTCCTCCTTCTTTTTCCTCTCCCTTTTCGGTTTTTCGGTTTTCCTTTTCCCTTTTTCCTTTTTTCCTTTTTCTCCTCCCCTGACCTTATGCAAGGGCCACTCCCCCTAGCACTTGGCAAGGGTCGCCCTCGCTTGAGCCGACATGGGTGGCCCTTGTCTGCCCTCCCCTGAGCCAGGTGATGGCGGAAGGAAAAAGGAAAAGAAAAGGAAAAAAGAAATAAATTAAAAATTTTAAAATAGTCGAAAAAATTAAAAAAAAAATTTAAATTCATCTACGCCGACATCGGCAATGTCATGTAGGTTGCCTGGCGTTCATGTCAGCGATTTTCGATCAATAGGACTAAATTAGCAAAAATTAAAAAGGTTTAAGATTGAATCGACAGATCTAAAAGATTTAGGAATGAATTAGCAAGAGTGCAAAAAAAATTTTGGAATTTTTTTTTATACTATTTTCCCTTTTGGTGTATATATTTACAAATTGCGCGTTAATGCTTGTGGCTAATGATAATAGTTGATTTTTGGCATTTCACTCGAATGAAAAAGTAGGAGCAATGGCGGTCTTTCATGGAGACCCCAATTTGATAGGGAAAAAGACTTATACAAGAATTACGCGATATTTCACAAATATGTAAGATGCGGTGAATTACGGAAGATATCTAACTGCATGGCAACATTTTGAAACCTAGTATACAGACATGTGAAACTATAGATATTATGTAACATCCACCTCAAATACAAGGAAGTCGTAGGGGAACCATTTGAAGTTTGGATTAGCCTGTGACAGAGAGGCCTAGACGATCGGCTTTATCAAAGATGTCGGCATTTTGATTCATGGGAGAAATATATGGAGAGAGAGAGAGAGAGAGAGAGAGAGGGGGACAGTTCCATGATGAACAGGCAATTATCTTTGATATGCCTTGTTCTTTCATGGATAAAGTCATTGTGAGTAATTTCTAAGGATGTAGCCCCATCACCTCCGAGCACCGTCGAGAGCTCCACCGCAACACTACGACGTGCGGCCACCAATGATGGACCCCCCCTTCACCCACACCCCCCCCCCCCTCTCTCTTCTCTCTGTCCTCTTTTTGGGTTTTCTTTGTCTTCTCTGTCTCAACCATTCACAACACAGAAAAAACTCGACCCCGCCACAGCACCAGCTCTCGACTGCCCGTTGCACAGGATCTTAGCACGGCATTGATGGTGGAGCCAAGTCCTTCATAGGGTTGACGACAAGGCCGTCAAGGATTGATGGTAAGGCTAAGGTCCAATGATCACGGAGGATCCGCCAGGCTAGGCGGCGATGAAAAGGCACACACAGAGGCTAAGGGATTCAAGGTTTTGCCGGCAAAGGTGAGCCACACAACAAGCGGCGGAGATCGCGATGGCTTTTGGCATGTCGGCGACCATGCACGATGGGGGCTGTCGCTAAAGTACAGTGATTAGGGTCAGGGACGATTCGGAAAAGAAAGTGGCAATTTTCAATGTAACTAGATGCATCGAAAGAACCTTAATTTTTCTCTTTAGCTAAGGGGAAATTCGACAAATTCCTAGTTCACACGACTTACTGAGAAAATTATTCCGGCGTCCCTCGTTCTTGAAGTAGTGATTAGTCATTTCGGAGAAGGATTTACATTTACCAAAACAAATTTAATGAACTTAACAAGCACACCCTAAACTCTCTCTAACATTTTCCACTTTTATAATTTCTTTTTCTCCAAAAAATCAGTAGTTTTAATTTCTCCAAAAAAAAAAAGTTAAAACCTTTCTTCCCCGGAGGAATTTTTGTCGCCAAAGCAAAGAACGAGTGCAGCACACCACAGCTTTTTTCATTACCAAGGTCAACGCTCACCACCATGAACTCCAAGGAAAAAACCTCGAGAATTAACTCGAAGTTGCAGATCACGCTCCGCCATTTTCTTCGAACCTCTCGTTCATCAATAGCTCGCACGCTCTGCAAATTATTAGCACCCATCGACCCACCATTAACGACGCTTCTTTAACCCCATACTTAACAACTGACCTAAAAGTAATTAGCAAACATGTCATCAACTCAGCGATAGATTGAGTGGGACAGAGAACAGAAAACCAGACGGTAGCACATATGTAGAGGAGGAGAAGGAGAAGCGCGAGGAAGAAGATGACAAAGAGAATTTGCAGAGTACCATCGTTACAACATCCATCTTTCTCAAAACCCTAGGAAAAAAGAAAAGGCAGCAAAGATAGAAGAAAAATGACCAAGAAAGACGAAAACTCCTTCGATGTTCAATCTAGGTTCATGGTTTTCTTTTTTCTCCAGAGCTATATCATCAATACACAGAAGCAGGAAATGGGTATACAACTATATATATATATATATATATATATATAGGAATATAGTAGAGACTCCCAAGTGATCGGCTCAAGCATCATGTACCCTAGCTGCGAAAGTGCCGAGACACTCGGGGTACTGGAGCACATCCACATCCAACAGCGACGGAGCCGCTGTGGGAACCCCGATGAGCTCTTCGCCGCCGCCGCACGAGTAGGTCTGCAGGTGCAGGCTGGTGAGGCCGTTCAAACTCTGCATTTGCTCGCGAGGCGAAGTGACGGCGCCGAGGCCGTGCGGGTCGCTGTTCCAAAACTGATCCTTCACTTGATCCGAGCTCTTCTTCTTCCTGGGGAAGAACCCCTGGATGACTTCCTCCAGGAGGCCCGACTCGGGAGATTCTTGAAGCAAGAAGCCGCACGAGTCGTCGTCCTCGTTTGGCTCGGCCGGGGCTTGTGGCTTCTGATACTCGTTTGGAAAACGGAGACTCTCAGGCTGAGCATAAGAAGAAGTTTGAGACGGTGGTTGAAGCGGCGGCGGTGTTGGGTACAGAGGAGCGGTGTCGGGAGGGTTGAGAATGTCGCGGAGGAAAAGCGAGACGTCCAGAGAGGCAGCGTTCCTCGGCTGCGGCACCGCCACGGGAGTTGCGGCGAGGACTGTTCCCCTAGTGGTTACGCTGGTTAAGTCTCGAGAGTAGGGTTTAGGAGGGAACGAGCCGAAGGGGACCGGGTTATGGAGGAAGTGGTGGTGGTGGTCAGAGAGAGGCAGCGGGTTGGTGGGGTAGACGAAGTTGGTGCGGGCCTTGACACCGCGCATGGCCCGGGCAGCGCAGTCGTAGGCGCAGGCCGCCTCCTCGGCCGTGTCGAAGGTGCCGAGCCACCGGCGCTCCTTCGACTGCGGGTCCCGTATCTCCGCCGCGTACCGCCCCCACGGGCGACGCCTCACGCCCCGGTACCTCATCGTGACGCCCGAACCCCCTCCCCCGACGCCGCCGCCGTCCCTCAGCGCCCTCTTGCCGCTGTTGGCGAGGGCGGTGGGGGTTGGGGTGGATGGTTTCCGGTGGAGAGAATTATGAGGCGGGTTGGGAGAGAGGGCGTTGAATTGGGCCTGTTCCTGATCCATGTCTGCGAGAGGATTGATCAGAAAACTGTGAAGAACTGAGAGAGAGAAAGAGAGAGAGAGAGAGAGAGGAGGGTTTTTGGGACACCTGAGGATTGGATTGGACGGGGGAGATTGTGTATTTATAGAGGGAAAGGGACGGAACGAGACGAAATGAGAAATGAAATGGGAGAGCTTTGGAGATTGCTGGGGGCCTAGGAAAGTGATTGATTTAGTGCCATTCGAGTTTTAATCGCGAGAGTAGGTATTCTTTTTGTACTCGCTTGACTCCGACATAATTCCTATCAGTTAGCGTAAAAAACTTAATTCAAGCTTCGCATTCGTTCTGATCTCGAGAGTAGGCAATTTTTGCACTTGCATATTCTCGATTGTATATTTAGTCAATTGATATTAGGAACGTTCAAACTTCATTTGATAGAGGATCGTCGCTTTTAATATTGATAAAAATACACGAAGCGACCGCTTTTCTCAATTGATCGATACGAAATTGAAAATGTAATTGGTTGCTTTTGCATGTTGGGAGAAACCAGATTACAAGACGAGATTGCTCTTCTTGATTCGATCTATTTTACCTAGTCATGAAAAAATGGTTTTCGGAGGAAATTCGGATTATCTATCTATTTTTTGTTTTAATGTTGCGTTGTAGAATTCGGATGATCATTTCTCTTTATTTTCAATTGAAAAATAATTGAATCAATCGCATTATATTAAAATAAGGTAGATCTTTTGAGAATTTCTTGACGTCATCGGCTCCATTAGTCGCACCGACGATAACAGCTTTCATGATCGCACGTACGCTCTATTCTTTTTTTCTCTTTTGTAAATAGTTGAATGATTTTGGTACTTGATTACGAAAATTGTAAAGTGAATGAAAAATAAATTATAAAAACACCAGATGGGGTTTAAGTCCCTAAGGACCTATTTTGTAACATTTCTACTCCAAAAAAAAAAAATATGATTAGAATCGATTTTTTATTCTGTTCTCGAAAATAAAAATTTTATGTAGTTACCAAACGCGTTCATAAAATTTTTTGTTTTCGTGACAAAAATGCTCTTGGTAACTACACAAAATTTCTATTTTTTGAAATAATTTATCTTCCTAATTCGTCATTTAAATCAAATAATTACATAATCACATTTGATAACTTTCCTCAAACACCACAATTGTGATCCTCTTGCACCATGACATCTTTTCGGCCAAAATAGAGATGCTTTAGCTTTGTTCCTTGAAAGAATAGTGCGCTAAAATTGTTGTTTTTCCATGCTTCTCTTGAGGCTATGCATATGCCAAGATAAAAGAGGTGACTTCGATTATCTTTTATTGCTCATAATGAATAAAATCCATCTCTACCACATAGGTGGCTCAATTTTATCCTTGGATACCATGCGGATGGTCACTGATGCAGCATGGTACTCTGGCAACAAATCAAGTAGGGCTTAGAAAAATCGAAAGGCAAAATCATCAAAAATAGAATTGGCAAGTTGAATGAACCCATTTTCTACTTTTGAGATTTTTTTTGAAATTTTCGAGATTTTTTGGAATGATTTTTCCTTGAGGGGAAAAATCATCATTTGGAAGAACTCGAAAGAAAAAATCATGGAAAATAGAACTGGCTGGTTGAAATGACCCATCAACTAATTTTTCAGATTTTTTTTGGAATCTTTTTCTGATTTTCCCAATTTTTTTACAATTTCTATAATTTTCCCATTTTTCGGATTATCAATCATTTTCTGATTTTTTTTAAATTTTTTATATTCAGAAAATTTTGTTAAAAAATTATCCGCATAGGATCGAGTTGACTTGGCCCACACCTCACGGGCGCCCGACAAAAGTAAAAAAAGACAATTGTTGCATTTTTAATTCTCAAAAGTATTATTGTTTTGGAAAACCAACTTTTTTGGTTACCAAATCTGTTTTTTTTTTGGAAGAACGGAATTAAAAGAATAAAGACATTACCAAATAGATCCTAAAGGTCCTTCAAGCTTCCCCCATATCAAGAAGGTCGAAGAAATTGAAATATTTGAAAAACATGATATTGTAATATTGATCAAACCCGAGAAACCGAAGACAAAATTTTCCTGCATATAGTAATTAGGTAATAGGTGTTATTAAGGCAGCATGAAAAAAAAAAACCCAAGAAAAGATACGAGATAAGCAATTGTCCAGATCTGGTCCAACCCTTTGTGCCCTAACTTCATCCTTTGTTATCATGTTTGTCAATCTCTAATACTGTGGTTTTTTTTTATGGGTTTTATTCTGGTTATCGAGATTTTAACTCAATTCACGCCACGCACTTTTATTTTTATCTTATTTAATTATATTTCTCGAGGTCATGTCACTATCCACATGGGGTCTTTAGCGTCCGCCCTGCCTATCCTCAACTCGCGGTTCGGCAACGCAAGCGTGGCACGAGTGACAACTATTTTCTTCTCGAATTTTATTTTTGACCAAAAATATTTTTTTTTATTTTCATTCCTTAAACGAGTTTTTGAATAAAGATACGTATTTGATAATGACACAAAATTTTTATTTTCGAAATAAGACTTCGTTCGATAGCAATATAAAATTTTTATAGTTGAGTGACAGGCGAACAGCGTTTGGCTACCCGTAGACAACAATGGGTGGATGGAGAGCGGTAGCTAGGGATCAGTAACAGACGCGCGAGAGAAGCAACCGGTGATCGATGGATAAAGACCAAGGGATGGCAACCAGCGAACCATGACTAGCAACAAGCGAACTACGACCGGCGGCTTGCAAATGGCAACTGGCAGTAGGGACGCAAGAGAGAGTGAATGAACAAGGAGAAAATTTATTTCTTTTTTCTAGAAATAAGGAAAAAAAAAGTTACCTCTCATTTCTATTTCAAATTTATTTTTAGATAAAAAAATTTACCTCTAAAATAAAAAAAAATAAAATGATATTATCAAACAGATTTGCCTTCTAAAATCATTTCTTATAAAATAAAAAAGAAATTGTCACGCGCGCCCTTATGGGCAATTATTCCTCCTAGTAATTAATTGTCTTCTTTCTTCCACTATTTCCAAAGAGCAATGACGTGAACCCGATTAATGCACAACTCCAATTTGTCTTTCTTTTCCCTTATTTTGTTTTCCCATTTTCTTGATAATGCAAAATCGACATTTGCTTTAAATAAATATCTTTTTTTTCTTTTTTGGGCAATAATGTCCTGCTTTTCGACACCCCTTTGTCCCCCAGAGAAAAAGTAGAAAAGGGGGTCTTCATCTGCAGCAACTGGTCTGCAATCTGCATCTTCTTCACGTCCCCATCACACATGCCATGAAAAAGAAGTCGGGATTTTCGGACAACGAGTAAGTGAAGAAACTGATCCTCTCCTGTCCTCTCCTCCCATGGCTTTTCCAAGAGCTTTTTGTTTTGTTTTTCTGGGAAGTTGGAGAGAGAGAGAGAGAGAGGGAGGGAGGGAGGCAGTGTTGTTCAGAAAGGATTATATCATTCAGAATGATTACACTGGCGGCGCTCAGAAGCTGTTCCTCCGTCTTTGGTGGTTTTGTCATTGCTCCGCCTTTCCCTTTTCGATTTCCCTCTCTGTTTGACTCTTCATCTCACTTTTATTCATTTCGCATGCGCCCACATTTACTGTGCTGGAAGAGCAAGAAATTTAAAAGAAAGAAGAATAAGAAGAAGAAGAAGAATTACCCATGATTTCACTTCGGTTAAACCCATTAAATGCAATTTTTCTTTTCTTTTTTGTGAAGATGCCGATATGATCTTTTTTTTCTTGGAGATATTATGTTGTTGGTAGTCTTTATTATTTTTGCTAGAGGATATGATGCATGAAAAGGAGACGTACATAGGCTTTTTCCTACTACAAACACATGCCGAATGAGCGTGGATAATAAATGTTCCCAACTTTGGCAAAATTATTCTAGTAATATGTGTGTACCGCTCAAGTGAAGCACGTTACATTTGCAAGTCGCTTGATAATTTCGAACTACGTTTTGTGGCCTTCTGGATTTGAGACAGTAAAGTGATTCGGTGATGCTTTCAAATCCAGAAGGCCACAAAACGTAATTCGAAATTGTCGAGCGACTTGCAAATGTAACATGCAATTTGATATGTGGATCGACAATAGAGTGACTCGGTGATGACAAATATTCCTTTCACGAAACCTTGAGTACATAGAACTAAATAAATGGTAAATAGAGTTATCGCATAATCTGTTGTGTTTAACGTATCTTTGCCTGCGTTCTTCACATGACCGATATCGTCGCCGAGTCGTTTTTGTGGGGTTATTTAAGCGAATAACCACAGTTAGGTTTCCAAGAACCATGGGGTTAAATGTCACATGGATTTGTCTCATGTAGGTTTTTATGTAGGTTGCGAGATTGACGGGGAAGTGGGTTTGTTAGGCCATGTTGGTGAGTTAATAGTCACATGGACTTGTCTATCTAGGGTTTACATAGGTTGTAAGATTATGAGGGGGGGTTCATTAGGCTATGTTGGCTGGTTGTTAGTGTTAAGCAGTACAATTTTGCATTAATAAAGAAGACAGGCAACTCCCACCTACATACGTGATTCCACTTAGCTTTTCTCGTTGCCTGAACCATGATCATTCGGTTATAATGAGCCGTGAATAGGACTTCTAGGGTTTTCACAAGAGCTCGCGAATTATTTCCACAACTTTATTTGTCGAGGGAAACTGATACAACTTGATATGTTTCGATCCATTTTGGTCATGCATGTTACTGAAGAAAGGTTTCTCGCTTTCGCTAAAGTCATAAATAAACACGAAGATGCAGTGCTTAAAAGATCGTGTTAGTGAAGACCATTCAGCCTTTGTATCGACCTCTCATTGGGCATGTAAGTTCTATACCAGCCATTGAGGTTAACACTCGAGGCATTTCAATTTGAATGATGCTTCCAGATGGATCGGTATTAAAGTTTATGTCCTTTTTCTTGGGCTGCTTCAGATTGTACGAACAGAACTAAAATTTGTATCTCAAATTTACTAGTGCAGTTGCATAGTTCTTTCTACACGAGCCACCTCCGCCGCCGCCGCCGCCGCCGGAGTCGATTGCCATGTTTTGGAAGTTAAAAGACCTATCAAAATCGATTGTGAAAAAGTGGCTCGTGTTTAAAAAGCAAGGGAATGTTTCACTTGACTCCCTGAACTATAGCCCTCTTATACAGGCGGTACCCTAAATCTGTACGTGCTTCCATTTATTTTTTTAAATCTCCAAATTCTCACATTCTCACACGAAAAATTTTGTATCTTGCAAACAAGCCCCTGAACTTTCGCTCCATTACACGTCAAACCCTAATTTTTAAATCCTTGCACTCTACTCTCCCAAATTATGCTGTCGACTTTCACCGTCAAATTTTTCCCTTAAATTGTACAGTGCATGCGATTCTTTAAACTACGATGAAGGATCACACTAGAGAGCTCGTCCCACAAAAAAATAATAAATAATAATGTGTCGTAATCAGCATGTTCAGCTTAGAGATCACGTGCATTGCACGTTTTAACGTGGAAATCTGACAGTGCTATAATGACGGAAATAATATGCTTGTTCGAGGAAGTAAAGTGTGATGATTTAAAGTAAACGGTTTAACATGTAATAAGGCGAGAATTCAGAGAGATAAAATCGAATGAAATGATGTAAAGTATACGGCGTAACTATCAAGCCTATCCCCTAACCCAAAAAAAAAAACAAATGAAAAATTGCCTTATCAGACATAAAATTTATCATACAGATATCGATTAGATAGTAAACTTTTAAAATTTGTCAATTTAATTTTAAATTTTTGTGCGAAATTTCAATCTAGCGATTGGATACCACCGGCGAGGTGGTCCACCCATCACAAACCACCTTACGCAGAGCATCATCGCCAAGCCCAAAAAAAAAAAAAAATTCCCCGCCCTCCGCGACACGACACGTTCACTCGCGAGCCTCTAACCCGCCCGGCCCCTTGTGCACTTGCTACTTCGGGCACCATGGGACGGACCGAGCAATTTCGGCTCAGGCGAAACACTCCATAGCCGATGTGAGGTACGTTGGAACAATTTCGATTGATTCCGTTAGAATATTAAGATTGATTTCGCTGCATGTATTACGATTAGGATTCCGTGAATCGCAATCGGGATCGACTGTAATCGGCATGTGTCCAAGGAAACTTTCGGGGGGCCGATTCCGCTCGAGAAGCGCTAATGGAATGAAAGAGGAGGAGGAGGAGGAGGAGGACACGAGGGACGAAATGCTGTCCAAAGTCTCTGAGAAAGATGGAATTGTTGAAAAAAGGGGTTCGTGGGGGATGGGGTTTGCTGCTGGCGGCTGCATCTCAGAGTTTGTTTCTTCTAATCGATTGACTCCTGAGACTCTTGTCCCCCACCTCTCCCCTTCTACCCCCACCCTGACCTCCATTGATATCTCTGCAAATCCTCATCTCAGTCCCCTCTTTCTGAAACCTCGACGACCGAAAAACTAAAGCCTACAACCTACGACCCACCCCCATCTACTTCTTCTTCTTCCCCCCAACTCCATTCCTTTTTTTTTTTTTTTCCTTCTTTTTGAACAGAAAGGATAGCTTTGATTTATGCAGAAAGGACGAAATTCAATTGATCGGATTCGTGCTTTTCGAAACCGAGCATTCCATGCCGTTCAGAGGAATCTATTCGAGCCGGTGGTGGTGCATGTTCAATTTAGTCGCTTAACTATACGAAGATTTTCGATATTTATCCCGAGACTTGGATCGATGGGCAAAAAAGAAAAAGCGACATTGGACATTTTCATGCGATTTAAGAACTAGATTGAACATTTACAAAAAAAAAAAGTTTTAAAGAACGCATTGAACAAATTGACATTGCACGTTGAGCTATAGTTTGGAGACCAAACTGAACAGAATTTCGAGACGAAGTTGCAGAATTCAAAGATGACATTGCATGTTGCGTTGTGGAGACACCGGCGCCAGCGCTATTACCATGGAGGCTTCGGTAGACACCGGCGGCAGTGCGCCGTGTCCTCTGGCGAACCCCAGACTAGAAGCTCCGGAAAAAGCCAGCACGAGTGTTCCCTTGAATCTGTTAAGTAGATTGAACGTTTGCCAAAAAGTTTAAAAAGCATGTTGAACAAATTAAAAAGGTTCGGACATGACATCGCACGTTGCGCTATAATTCGGGGACCAAACTGAATACAATTGAGGGAGGACATTGCATATCGGGTTAAAAGCTCAGAAATTATTTGCGTAATTATCCGCTTGACCCGAGATGAGATTTGTTTGGAGGCAGAACAACATTAGAATTTCTCAGGCGTACGAAAGCTAAGCGCTTTGGAGAATAAAAAAAAGAGAAAAAGGAAAAATGTCCAAGGCAAGAACCAATTGAACCGGGATCTAAACCTGGTCCTCATCCAAAAGAAGTCGACAATGGGGAGAGGCCAAATCCGAAACCAACTACTGCGTCCAAGAGAGGAAAGAGAAATCAGGAGGGCGGAAGTAGTCAACATCTGGACAGCCTAATGTCCGGCAAACATCGGACTGCACTATCCATCGGACACATCCAAACATTGTTTTCAATGCTAGTTCATTCTAAGTATCTTTACCCACGAGATTGGCTTGGGGAATTCAGAAATCTGACTCGTAACAATTTTAATTTTGAGCCCATCGTTTAGGTTGTGATTAGCGCCTACTTTTGTCCTTAAAATTAATTCGGGATGCTTCATGGGCTGAAGGGCTACATACGTTACATGGGTTTCCATGTCACAAAAGATTCATACGTTACATATGGTGAATCATATCCACGACTTAAGTTTGGCTCCAATGTTTTTTTTTTTTTTTTTATATCGAAGGTGTTCGGGCTAGCGTGAGTATGGATCGCGCACTTCGACTAATCCTCCGGAAGGGTTATCGCATCCAATGTTTTTTTTTTTTTTTGATATCGAAGGTGTTCGGGCTAGCGTAAATATGGATCGCGCACTTCGACTAATCATCCGGAAGGGTTACCGCAGCATCCCACCGCCACGACCCTCCGCTTAAATCACCGGCACCCAGTAAGATTCGAACTCAAGACCTCTCGTGAAAGAACCAGAGCGCAAATCAACTGAGCTACCGATGAGTGTCTAGGCCAATGTCCGTACGGCTCCAATGTTATCTAGCGCAAATTATCATCTTGCGGGGGTTTTTCTTTTCTGTTTTTTTTAACAGGTGCCTTCAGGAGACTTGTTAAGCACTCAGATAAAAAGAAAGCTTGCCATTTTCAACATACCGTCTCTCTCGTGTTGTATGCAATCGGTACATTGGAAATAACAATTTTTGCTATATGGAGTGCGGTTATCGAAACCCTAATCTTATAAATGGCCTGTTCAAATGGATTTTAAATGACGGCTCACTTGATCTATGAAGTTGTTGCGACATTTAAAGGATTGGATTTACCTACTTGAGGTGAGACCGATTTGGTCTAACACCAGTGTGTCTCGATCCGAGCATGAGCTTAAAGGTGCCGCACGAAGTACGTGTTTTCCTTGTCTTGCGACAGTGACTAAGTACCCATGAAACCATCTCTCTCCCCCCCTCCATCCACGGAGTCTTCCCGTTCCATGCCATCGCCGCAACTTCACCCGGTCTCACCTGTCGCTAGCCTCTTAACATCATCGAACCGCCGCGGTGACCCCCTCATCGGCTCCTCCCTCGCTCAATGCCTCTTCCTTTCTTTATCTTTGTTCGCGGAGGTCTTGCCTCCATGCCCAAGGTCGGCGCCGGCCGTCGAGCTCGAGGAACCTACCCACCGGAGGTCGTCACGGACCTCGAACTACGTGGGATCGATTGCCCTAGATCTTGCGCGCACAAGTGCACAACGAGTGACCAACCTTAGCCCATGCTAAAAATAACATAAAGAGTGAACATCGAATGGATCCGTAAGAAATTTATGAAATTGTCGGATGTGCTCACACGGATCCAAGCAAATTGCTTTCCTACGGACAGACGGTCAGGATGCTGCCTCCCGTGTATCCCCCAGCAATCGAGTGCCACGTGTGATTGGTGTCTCTTTAGCGCATACGCGCGCAGCTTCACATTCCTTGCGCGCTCAGTCGAGCCAGACTCGATCCTCATGCCATGCAGGGTATATAGGTTACCACATGCCACCCTTTAGAGCAGTTGACTTTCTTTGCAAAAGTAAAAATACAATAAATAATGAAAGATTAGTGTAATTAACGATTCTATTGCCACTTATTAAGTTTAAGATGGACTTCCTCGTTGTAAAAAAAAGTTTGAACTTTATGATTATTTTAACTAAAAAAAATGCTGTTTGTAGAGAACTCAGAGTGATCATTGAATACGAATTCGAGATCAATATTTACATTCTCTTCATAGTTTTAATTTATGTGAAGAGTCGTATGTAATGTTAAGATCGATATAAAACGCAATATTTATACGAAGGGTCCTTTTGTGTATGCTAAGATACCCAACACTTGCATTTTAAGATTTATTATCATAAGGAAATTGTTCTCCATATTTGATATCGGCTCTCAAATTGATAAGGAAAATCAATTTATGCTCAAGAAACATGAAAATACATAGACTCATTTATTCGCTAGGGCTGGTTCCCGACGGGCTTTCCAACTTAAAGATCTTTATCGTCATGAGACACGTGTTGGTCGTATGTCGCGCGAGAAAAAAAAAAGGTATATTTACAATGCAATGATGATGACGCGGGAAAAGAAAAATGCAGATCGAAAATCACGAACATTAATTTTTTTTTGCTTATTTGTTTTTGCTAATTAAATTATTAATATTTTGGATAAAGAGGGGAAGAAAAGGCACGAGAGGGAAGCGGAAAAGGTGGGTGCCGCCAAATCAGAAAGTCAGCGTTTGGGGCGCGAACTCCGAAAACGACAATCCTTCCCTGCGTTCTGAATCTCTCTCTCTCTCGGTCTCGGTCTTTACGAGGGAAGATCCGATGGTCGGCATTTAAAATTCTCCTCGCATCACATCAATGCCTCCGTTCTTCTCTACTTCCTTCCCTCCCCCATCAAATCAATCTTCTTCTTCTTTTTTTCTCTTTCTCCCCTACCTTTTCTTCCCTTTTTTTTTAAAATGCATATTTCAAATTTAAAACAAATGTAATTAGGATCAAAATTCTAGATATCAAAATTTCTAAATACGTAAATGTTCTCGAAGCCTAAGATAATTTTAAATTCCGTAGGAACTATCGCTATCTGTCTGTGGCTTCTAGATAGGGTGCGTGTTTGGTAACATTTCTGGTTCCAACAATAATTTCCCAGCACGAATGATTTTTCCAAATTCTATTTTCGATAACAGTTTTTGAACAGAAGAACGCGTTTGGTAACTGGATAAAATTTCTACTCTCGAAATAAAAAAAAGAACATAAATGCATTTTGTATGACCCTAAAAAATTTTATTCTCAATTTTATTTATTTTTTTTTATAAAAATGTCAATAGAGGCAGTGGTGACTAGGGATCGACAGCAAAGGTAGTGGACTCATGATTTTAAAGCGAGTATTAATTTATAATGAGTTTATTTTTTTAAAATGACATTGTTTCTTTTTTTGTTTTCAAGAACAAAGAAAATACTCCAATTTTTAACATATGAAGTTTTCTATTGAATAAAAATCTCATGAATGTTTTGAAATGGTAACCTCAATCTAGTAAATTTAATAAATGCCTTAAAGCAATTGTTAACAGTAAAAAACTGCTTCTAACTAAAATTCATATTTAATTTATCAAGTGACTTGAAATGTCTTCTCCAACAGAAAAATGCTTCGATTTTTTTATATTTAATTTTTGGTTAATACTACAAAAAAACCCAAATTGGTACACACGTGACAAATTCATCTTAAACTAATTTTTTGACTATAAAAAAAAATCTTATGTCGGTGCATTTGCGATAATTTACCATTCGTTAGTTTTCATTAAAAATTACCATCAAATTATTAAATTGGATGATACGTACAAGTTGATGAATGTATCAATTTAGAGTTTTACCTTCCATTTATCATAGGTGTGCATATTTGAGATTTTTCATAGTATTAATTTAATTAATAGAAATAAATGGACGATAAATATGTCATAGTTACCAGTTTGGTATTTTTGATAATTTGGGATAAATCTATCATAGGTACACCAGTTTGGAGATCTTAGTGATCAAAAAATTAATTAAAAATAAATTTTTCATAAATGTATTTATTTATGATTTGTTTTGTTCTATTAGCCCTTTAATTTGACAAGGACCCACTCTTTTTTTTGGGGGGGGGGGGTAGAACCCACATTATTTTGCAAGGTAAAAAGTAGATATTTTACTACCACGTGAAGTAACTAAATGTACGGATAAAGAAAATTCACAGCAAGAAAGAAGTGCGTGGGTGATCGTGACGACAAGACATGTTTCCCATAAAGCCTTTTGCCCCGATCACCTCGAGAAACGAGGGTTCCTTAGATCCTCTTCTGAGGCTTGGATTTGGATTTTGCTTTTTGTCTTATGGTACACAAAAATGGCCATGAATATTTCTCACTTTGTATGAAGGAAAAGCTGACCCATTTATGGTTTTTCTCTATTTATGATGCTACGGACGGCCTTTTAATACAATTTTATTTAAAGTAATTGTAATGCTAACTTTTAAATTTAGTATCTATATATATATATTTCGTCTTGACATATAATATTATCCCGCCGAGTAAGGATGAGATAAATTTGTAACTCATCGAGCGAGGTAAAGGGAATGTCCTAGTTACATGATAAAAGGGGTCTCGTAGCAAATAAGCTCCCGACGAGGGGGGAGGGGGATTAGAACAATAGCAATTTCTTCGATTCAGAGTAATTTCTTGAATTAGGTTTATGATGTTAAGTTTAGGGATTGACTACATCTATTTTGTCCATTGACACAAGAGGTTTCGGGCTCCTCTTGTAACACTCCTAATCCCACATCGCCTAAGGGGGAGTCTTGGGCTATTAATAAGGGTTGAGCTCTCTAACTAGTATGACGCGTTTTTCCGTTATGGGACGGGGAGAACAAAACCGTGAGGGCTTAGTGCCCAAAGCGAACAATATCGTGCTGGTTGGAGGCCCAATCGTTACACCTCTTGGCACGGAGGGCGTGTTGGCGTAGGTACTATCTTCCTTCTAAATAGATTTTTTGGGTGGAGTTTTTAAGATTCCATTGTTTCTTCCAGAGATCCGTGGGTTTGGTAAGGAGACGAGGTCGGGTTCGCGTCGTGCTTAATATCTATCTCCAAGCTTGTCGTAGCTGCTCTTGATCGAGTAGCATCTTGGTTAGGGGTGTGCATGGTCCGGGCCGGTCCGGTCCTGGCATGGAACCGGGGACCGGACCGTTAGTTCGGTCCCCAAATTTTCAGGACCGTGGACTGGACCGGGATCGGGACAGGCGGTCTGGTCCCCAAATTTTCAGGACAACGGACCGGACCGAGACCGGACCGGATCGCTAACACCAATTACTTATAAAAATCTAACTCTTGAAAGACATGCAAAAATATGTGTAGTGCTATAAATGATATTAATAATAGGTGCTGGACGACAAAATATGCATCCACTTCAGGTTCCTCCACTTAATCAAAAAAGTATTTGAAGTCCTAACTTTTGTTTTTGAGTTGGATATAAGTGATAACGACCCTAACGCAACCGATATGGTGAATTAGTAGACAATAGCAACCTAAACTTTAACTAATTCAATAGATATCTAGTTCCTTTTTTTTTTTATCATTTATTTGAAGTCAAATATTTCTAATTCTTTTTTATATATACAATTATATATATTGGACGATCCGGTCCCCGGTCTCATACCACGGGACCGGGGACCGAGGACTGGACCGCCGGGTCATCGGTCCCATTTATTGGGACCGTGGATCGGACCGCTCCCCTTGAGGACCGGACCAACCCGACCGGTCCGGTCCAGTTTGCACACCCCTAAATTCTTGGTTGATCGCATGTCCGGACTAGCTTATCAGCTGCTGATGTTGTTGAGAGATGAATAGCTAGGAACGTCGTCTAGAGTTTGCTCGTCGTAACTAATTAATTTGTCCAGACCAAGCTTGCCTGCATCTTGATTTCCCAATGAAGGTCAGCTTCGGATGCATTCATTTTCCATCACGAAGTTGCCATCTTTCGCTCAACGGCTCTGCAGATGGACCCTGGAATTTTGAAGACTGATATCGCATGTTGCGGTGAAGTCTGCACGACGGATTCGATTAGAATTATTTTCTTTTCCACCTCGAAAGTAGACTTTTCTTTCCAAAGCTCCATGTTCACCCTCACCATGATGATCTTGTTTCCAAAAAAATCCCATTTCGCTCTGTTATAGGCCTTCATCTTGTCCAGTTTCAGAAAACTCGATTTTTATTTTTTTATTTTTTCTCTTCGTGACTCTGAGTTGGTGTAATACCTCTTGAAAAATGGGAAGAAAAAGTTACAGATATCAGCTTGCAATTGTCGATTAGCTAAAATAGATATTAAAAAAAAATTCTGATTTTATGATAAAATGAATGCGTCCCATAGGACACGAACTTTATTTACTCTGTTATTTTTTGAGATTTTTTGAGATAAATTTGTCACATATATACTAATTTTAATATCTCTAAGCTTGTTGAAGCTCCATGTTCACCCTCACCCTGATCGAAGCGAACAGTTTGTTTTCAGAAAACCCCTATTTCACTCTGTTTTAGTCCTTCATCTTATCCAATTTCAGAAAAGTTGGTTTTTTTTTTTTTTTGCCTCCCCCCTTCGTGACTCTGAGTTGGTGTAATACCTCTTGAAAAATGGAAGAAAAAGTTACGGATGTCAGCTTGCAATTGTCGATTAGCTATATATATAATTTTGAGATTTTATCATAAAATTAGTGCGTCCCACGGAACACGAATTTTACTTACTCTTTTATTTTTTTTTTAGTAGAGGCTACTTATGAACTTTCCCATTAAATCGGAAATTTTTAATTTAGAATTTAATGTACTTATTTAAAATTACGCAAATGACGACAATATATGTATACTTTGAAAAGCATTTCGAGTTGAACAAATGTCAACTCACAAGAATTGTAAGTTTTGAAAGAGGATCTGAAATGAAAACTAAGAATCACTTGAAATAACATTTCGGGCAACGATTCTGATTCAAAAATGTGATTCAGATTAGAACCATATTTTATGATTCTGTTCCCTAAAGGATTCTTAGAGAATCAGAGCATGTTTGGTAATTGGCCAAAATTTCTATTCTTGAGAACAATCAAGTGGCGAGAAAATTCTTTTAAAAAATTTTTTCATCTTTTTAAAAAATTTTTAAAAAATTTTATATGTAAATTTTTTTAAAAATTTTTATACGTAATTTTTTTAAATTTCTCCCTTTTTAATTTTAAAAAAAATTTTAATTCCGCCCTTTCTAAAATTTTTAATTTTTTTGGTTACGCTTATTTTTAAATTTAATTTAAAAGAATTGGTAATAAAAAATTAATTTTTAGCAAATTTTCATAGCTCATATTAATTTATTTTTACTTGATTTAAATTTAAGAAGTCCACATGGACTTAATTTTTTTTTTAAAAGAACTGAGACTTTATTTTTTATTTTTTTGTAATTCTCAAAAGTGACTCTTTTTTTCAAAATTATTTTTTTCTTCTTCTTTTTTCTCCAAAGCTGTTCTTGAAAACAGAATTAGAATCAAAATCAAAATTATTTACATTACCAAACATGCTTTTCAACCTTTTTTGTTATGAAAAATAAAATTAGAAAATCAAAATCATTGTCAAACAGGCTCTTAATATCATTATCAAACAAGCTCTTAATAGCAAGATTCAAATAACTGCTAGCAAGTTCAGATTTACCCAATCAGCCCTACGATAGTTTCTCAATCGTTGGGCTTTTACAACTTCTAAAGCTATGATAATCATGCTCTCGTTTCAAACAGAAAAGATGCTGGGCATGGGCTCAAGCCCATGTCTCACACTCTTTTAAATATGTCCCAATGCATTGCTAGAGCCACGCTCATTATGGAAGTGATCATTCCTGCAGAAGAGTGCCATTTCCATTCCCAAGCTTCAGAGCTCTCCATCCCAAAGCTCTTCCACGGACTTGAATGGCCCTTTGGCTGAGACAAACTCTTCCTTGAGCATCATTTTCTTCTGCGGGATCTGCTCGATCTTCTCGTGGTCGCCCTCCGTCAGTTCCCAGTCGAAGATGCCCAGGTTCTCCTTCAGCCTCTCCTTGTTGAAGCTCTTCACCACAAATGTGACTCCTTGCTCATAAAGCCATCTCAGACATACCTGCCAAGGGAAATCCCCGAATGTTGCAGTTGAATGTGCTGATTGCAATCCATTTTGACTTGCAAGTTTATATTCAATCTCCATCTGAAGTTAGTTGCCTAGTCTAAATCTTTTGCTGTTGTTACTTTTGGTGGTTGGATTCACTCATAATCGGGTGTCTTCCTAGGCCGATTTACTTCTTGTATGGCTAGCCTATGTACAGACAATAGGAGTCCAAGTAGTCGGTTCAAACAATAGAATATTTCGAGATGTCGGAAAAACAAACAATCAGCTTTGATAGTAAAACCTGGGCAATGCTCTTCCCCTGAGCCTTCGCAATCTCTTTCAGAGATGCGTTCTCCATGACTTCATTGGTTCCCCAGTTTGCTCCTCGAGCTCCCAAGGGAGAGAAAGCGGCGATGATGACGTTATTCGCTTTACAGAACTCTCTCAGCTTCTTCTGCTGCCAGAGAGGGTTCATTTCCACCTGAGAGACAATCATCATCCAGACAGTTAATGGCTCATTTACGACGCGGTCACTCGCAGGCTGCCATGTCCACTAGTCTTCAACTTCCTTTAATTCTTGAACCAGAATTGTACAAATGAGGAAAACCAGGCTCACCTGATTTACTGTTGGAGGGATCTTGGCGAAGCTGAGGATGTTTCCGAGTTTCTTGCAAGAGAAGTTGCTGACTCCAATGGACTTTGTGAGACCTAACCTCTGACATTCTTCCATGGCTGCCCAGACTGCCTCAAAATCCATCGGCATGAGGTCTGATTCGTCCACTGGGTATACGTATGACCCTGGCTTACAGCTGATTGGCCAGTGGATGAGATAGAGGTCAAGGTAATCCAATTGAAGATTGCTGCACATATGAAACAGTCACTGAGCTTCAGCCCCCCCAAATATGGGAGAAAATGATTCAAAAACTGTATATCACAATGACTAGAAAAGCCAATCATGAGTGTCTCTGTCACGCAACGCACACACCTAACATAAACAATTTTCATTCCACAAGTGCGACTGATGTAGAGAAAAACGCTCTTTAGTCCGTCGTCGTACAAAATGTTTGAGCTATAACTGATGTGAATTCGAGTTCATTCATCCTTTCACATGAATTCGTTCTTTCAAGTTCTCATTACAGTATGAATTCATTCTTTGAAGTTTCAATTACAGCTATAGATTTTTCTAACCCCGAGAATCCAAGAGGGCTCCAACTTAGATAAATGGAGGAGCATCGCTACAAACTCTGGTGTTAGAAGCTGCCCGACTCAAGTCCAAGGAACATCCACGAAACAAGCCGAACAGCAAGCATGTTCATCTTTCTTAGGAAGACAACTAATTTCTGTTGGTGCCTCAACAGCTGATCCGACAGACAAGAATCAGCCAACAAGGTACTTTGTTTTCCCAGGTCACTCTGTTTAAACTCAATCCTTTGAAATCATTAACGAACAAGAATCGATCCAACCGGATTTGCCGATAGCTTGATCGCAGTACAACTATCTACTAATTCCAGAACGAAGACAGGCCCAGATAGCAGGATTCTGCAGAAAGCAGTGTGCAGCCGACAACACCAAAATGATCGAAACAATCAAACCTCAATTCTATCCAAAAACAGATCCCAATCACGAACCACGTAACGACCACACTATTCATAGTCGAGCGGAGGTCAGATCGATAAGGATTACCTCAGCGACTTCCTGAGCGCAGGCACGACACGATCGGCGTGAGCGTCGCTGCACCAGAGCTTCGTGGTGACGAAGAGCTCGGCCCTCGAGCCGACGAGCCCGAGCCGGAGCGCTTCGGCCAGGACTTCCCCGAGCGGCTCCTCCGACCCGTACATGGACGCGGTGTCGAAGTGCCTGTAGCCGAGCTTGATCGCCTCCAGCACCGCCGACCTCATCGCGACGGCGTCGAGGGGGTCCGACGCCGTGCCCAGGGCGATCACCGGCATCGGGCGGCTCCCGGCGGCGGCGGAGCTGAGCCGCACCTCCGGGACCCTGATCGACGGCCCTGAAGCGCTCTCCATTGCTGCTCTTGACTGCTTGGGAAGGCAACGTGCACGGGAATGGAGAAATGATGTCGGGGGACTGTCGGCACGCGAAGTGAAGCGAGGAGTTCAGGCCTCACGAATCAAAAAGCTCGAGAGGCTAAGCTAAAGTCCTCGCCGCCTTCGAGCTTTCAACGTAATTTTTAAGCCACTCGTTTCGGATGTGCTTTTGTCCGAGTAAAGGCGTCTTTCCGAAACTTCAATTTTTAAATTTTCAACCGTTCGATTGATAAAAATGGATTAAAGAACGCTACAAGTGTCAAAATTTATAGACGGTACTCGTGCTTAAAACTTTCAAAACGATCGTTTAAGTAGTAATTTTTTTTGAAAAACACTCGCTTCCTTTGCGGATATCTTGGCCTCGGCAATGGTTAGGACTAGTCAAACGAGGTCAAGTCTCGCCGTATCCGACGAGCTCGAGCTTGACCTTGACCTTGTCTGGCCAATCAACCACTGAGGAATAAGGGGAAAAGAAACATGAAAGATAATTTAATATAAAATAAATATTATTAAAAATTTAATATACATATATTTTTATCTTAAATGAAGTCGTAAGATTGAAATCATTTTTCAATTGAGTTTAAACACGAGAAAAAGCTTGCGAGCACATATCACCAAACAAAATAAAATAAACCGTGTTTTTGAAATTTTTCTTTTTCATGAAGTTCTTTGCCAAATAAACGCACCGACGCGGGGGACCGTGGTGGAGCCTCGTGGTGCGGCGTCCACTTCTCCCATATCTGGTCTGGGACGACCAACGGTTGGATAGACCGAACCTTGAAGAAGCTTTTCAAGATCTGCGAGGGTCGTCGACCCTTCTTCCAAATTGGACCGTTGATCGTTAGGTTATGTGGGTCATGACACTTCCTAGATTTTACACGTGGCACCCCAATCCTCACGTGAGGATTGGGATCTCGACGCGTCAGCACGACACGATTCTTTCGGACGGCTCGGATTTATCCTCCTCCTTAGAGGCTGTTTTGAAGGGCTAAAAAGCGCCTTAGATAACTTGGGATTTTGGAAGCGGAGGGTCCAAGGATGTGAATCACAAGTTCACATGTCCATGCGAGAAGAGACGGACCTTGGCCATCCCGGCTAGAAAACCCCGTTAGGACGCCCCGCCCCGTCTCGCCATTTTTGAACACATGAACCCTTGAAAACGGTGGATAAGGTTGGCTAGGGCTTTGTGGCCCTTGCCCAGTGGCTATCAAGGTAACAAAAAAAAAAAAAACAGGGCAAGAAAGAATAGTATAAGAGTATGAGAAATAAAAAAAAAAAAGAAGTGTAAATCATGTCGTGACATCTCCAAGTCGACTTGGCGCATTAGGCACTTTATTTACTCCTAGATGGCTAGTGAAGAGCTTTTACTTCTTTTTTTTTTTTTTCACATAGGTATGAAATGATTTAACAATCAATCCCGACTCGTTAAGTTGTCGGGTAGTCCATTTATGATCCATTTAAATCTGTTTGTAAAACTTAAGGCAACCCATTTGTGGCATGCGTAATTAAATATGGATTAAACTATGGATTCTAGACTAATTTTGCCACCTCCATCTGGGGTCCTATCGGGGACACGCTCGAATGCTTACATAAGTAAGGTGGGAAGTCCAAATCATTAGGGAGTGGAGTTAGGAAATTGACAAAGCGTTAGCTCATATATGTTGTGGTCTGGTGTTTATGAGCATTTTATACTAACCTCGTAACACTCGACTTTAAATTCATTACAATCTTAGCACTAATTTTTAGCATTTCTTCTTGTTACAATCTAAGATTGCTGACAGGTTAAGCGAATAACTCTTCCCAAGTCAAAAGGGCTTATGCGCGGTTTCCCTCTGTCATAAACAGTGAAGAAAGACTCCAAATCTGAAATTTGGTTGATGGGGCTCTTGAAGTAAAAAGCCCGGGCACTTGTGTCGCATGATTTTCCTACGGCCCGTTGAAAGCTCAACAAAATTCAAGACTTCATTTGCTTCGTGAAAAAGAGGAAGAAGAAGAAGTACGATTTGAAGAACATGTCCACAAAAATAATTCGATGAAATTTCAAATAAGAATACGAAATGTCATTATTGTTTCGAAAGGGGGATTTGACCAAATGCCATTTTTGTCGTTTAATTCTTTGAGCTTTTTCTTTTTTCTTTTCTGTTTTCCATTTCCTTTTCCTTTTTTCTTTCTTTTTGGTCTTTTTTTCCTCTCACCTCCCTCAACCATTGCCGATTTTGGGTGAGGGTTACCCTTGCTGGATTTCGTGAGTAAAGCCCTCACTTGCGCCAACCTAGGCGATAGCGAGGGCAACCCTCGCTTGGGCCGGTGAGTCCAAGCATCGGGTGGAGGGGAGACGAAAAAGAAAAAAGAAAATAAAAAAAGTTCTAAAAAAGCAAAGCGCGAAGATGCCCTTCTGCCAAGCGCTTTTTTGAAATAACGAGGGCACTTCAAGCTTTTATTTGAAATATGATTCAATTCAAATCCTTATTTTAAAAAAATGACAACACTTCAAACCTTTATTTGGATTATTTTGAATTTTCCCAAATAATCATTTATATTGCTTGAAAAATAAAAAAATGTGTTCATTGTTAATAACAAAACATGTTTAAAATTTCCGGGAACGATGAAAATATTTTTCTTTCATTCATTTCTATAAGTAATGCATATGCTCGTTTTTGGAAAAATGTCATAAAAAAAGGTGGGCCGACCGGCCGACCGGCCGACCGATCAACCGAGATGGGCTGGGTGTTCATGTCACATAACCTTTTGTTCACTTACCACGAAACAAATGCACCCCAAGTTAGAAAAAAAGGATCTCGGGTCTTGGCCCGGCCCGATCCCAACAGGGCCCGATACATGAAGGGCGGGCTAATCTCTGTTCTTTTGATATTTTGGTGATATTATTGCAAGGAAGATAGTAAGACCTTTTGAAGAGAAAAAGAAGAGCAAACGAGCACCACTCATTTGAAGAGAGAAGAGGAACAAGCAGCCAAATCCATTCCACACCACACTCCCTCTTCCCCACCAGAAAAATTCGTCCATTGGAAAAAAAAAAACAGCAAATGAAATCTCTTCCATCTTCTTCACCTCCATCTCCTCCTCCATCTCTCTTCCATTCCTCCCTCCTCCTCCAATGGCCGCCGCCACCGCCGCCGCCGCCGCCAATTATCCTTCCTAACAGCGATCCGGCCCCCACCATCCCCATTACTGTCTCCCCACCTCTGCCCCCTCCACACACGGCAAACTCATGACTTCTTCTTACTTCTTCTCATCCTCCACCAAACAGTACGGCACCATACCCGAACCCCTCCACCTCCTCCTCCACCGCCGCCGCCGCCGCCACCTCCCAAGACACCAAGTCCTTCCGCTACTATCCTCGGCCAATGGCGAACCTCAGCTCCCGCAGAAACCATCCGCCTGCTCTCTCCAACCGCTCCGACCCTCGCACCGGTTCAGGAAGCCCTCCTTTGCCACCGCCATGTCGTCCTCCTTAGAGGGCGAAGAAGAAGGAGAACAGCCGCAGGATGAGGTGCCGGAAGGCATGGCGGAGGCTTTCCACATCTCATCAAGCACCGCGACGGCCATCTCTGTCCTCATCGCCGTCGCCGTCCTGTCCTTCCCGCTGCTGATGAAGTCGCAGCTGGGGGCGGGGGCGCCGCTGAAGAGCCGGGCGCTGACGTACGCGACGCTGCTGTTCGGGTTCTACATGGCATGGAACATCGGGGCGAACGACGTGGCGAACGCAATGGGGACGTCGGTGGGCTCCGGGGCTCTGACGCTGCGGCAGGCGGTGGTGACGGCGGCGGTGCTGGAGTTCTCCGGGGCGCTGCTGATGGGGACGCACGTGACCAGCACGATGCAGAAAGGCATCCTGGTAGCCGGCTTCTTCCAGGGCAAGGACACCCTCCTCTTCGCCGGCCTCCTCTCCTCTCTCGCCGCCGCCGGCACTTGGCTCCAGGTACTGTCCATTTCCTAGAATAGACGATTTGGAAGTGGCTAAACTAGTAAACCGGGATGCAATTGGAATTGTTGCTGAATTGCACGCTTATCTACGCCATGTTATATGGTGCTAGAATCTTCAAATTTGAGACCGCGCTTTTATCTAATAACAATCGACGGAGATTTCACGAAACTATAAAATTAATTGTTACCATAGCAGTTTAAATATGGAAGCGTGTTCCCATATCTATGCAAGGCATTGCCAAGAAGAAAATGCTTTCCTAATAGTATTATCGGAGGCGGTACAATTTCAGCCGTAAATCCACGTACTATCACAACGTATTTTACATAAAGCACCAATTGATTAGGAGATGATGGGATCAGAAATAACTGATAGTATTGACAGACCGTCAGGCTAATAGTTTGCTTACTACTATTTACAAGAGAGAATTATTTAAATAGTGAAGCATTTCATTATGATTTTTTTTTTTGTGGCTCAAAAACTCTGATTCATCGCTCTGAAAGTATCGTATCCTAGTATATTTTCTCGTATTTATTACAAACGAAAATGGGCCGGCACGCAAACATCTTAAAGATATTTTAACGCACGATAGAGATTTAGTTCTTTTGTGATCCGATGCTTATCAACTTTATGAGTATGTGAGGTCCTTGGGGATTGCCCTTGTATTTTATGGTCATTAAGTAGTCATTGGAATTGCTCATTTGATCAGGTTGCATCCTACTATGGTTGGCCTGTCTCCACCACACACTGCATCGTAGGATCGATGGTCGGGTTCGGGCTTGTGTACGGCGGACCGGGCGCTGTTTTCTGGAAATCGCTGGCGAGGGTGCTGTCGTCGTGGGTTATTTCGCCTCTGATAGGGGCCCTGGTATCGTTCCTCGTCTACAAATGCATCCGCCGGGTACGCTTCCCCGTCCTTCATGAGACAGTAACGTCCAAAGCGCAGATGTCGATCTGCTTCAACTTTCTTTGAGACCTAACCTTGGTTTTCAGCTCTGCTTCTAAATGACCTTTGGTATGTCCAGTTTGTGTACAGTGCTCCGAATCCAGGACAGGCTGCCGCCGCAGCTGCACCAATCGTGGTGTTTCTCGGCGTAACCACAATCTCCTTCATGGCTTTCCCGCTCAGCAAGAGCTTTCCTCTGGCTCTGGCCCAGGCTTTAGGTTGTGGCACGGCTGGTGCGGTCCTGGTGTACCGAATCATCCGGAAACAGCTTGGACATCTCCTCGACAAGACCGACTCGTCAAGGACGGAGCCCAAAGAAGCAGCCGTACTCAATCAAAAGGTCGGATTCCTGACCGAAATCGCCGGCCCGAAAGGCACCGAACTGGAGATAGTGTACGGGGTGTTTGGGTACATGCAAGTCCTGTCGGCCTGCTTCATGTCGTTCGCACACGGGGGGAATGATGTGTCGAATGCGATCGGCCCATTGGCCGCTGCCCTGTCCATTCTTCAGGGCGGGGCGAGCGGGGCCGAGATCGTGATCCCGATAGACGTTCTTGCTTGGGGAGGATTCGGGATAGTCGCAGGTCTTACAATGTGGGGGTACAGAGTGATTGCCACGATTGGGAAGAAGATAACGGAGCTCACGCCGACTAGAGGCTTCGCCGCAGAGTTTGCGGCAGCTACCGTGGTTCTCTTCGCGTCAAAGTTTGGCCTCCCAATCTCAGCCACTCACACGTTGGTTGGCGCCGTCATGGGAGTCGGGTTCGCGAGAGGACTGAACAGCGTGAGAGCAGAGACTGTCAGGGACATCGTGGCCTCTTGGGCAGTGACAATCCCTGTAGGCGCGTCCTTTGCGGTTGTTTACACATGGATCTTGACGAAGCTTTTGTCGTACATATTGTGAAGATGATGAAGATCGATCGCTTGTTCAACGCCTGCTGTTACGATTCTACCTTCGCTCTTCCCTGATGATTCTGGGGGATGATTTTGTTTTCTCTGAGCTTTGAAGGTGATTCGCTTCGGACGGAAATCTGCATTATATTCTGACCTGGAGTTCCCCATGAAAGATTGCTTCTCCTGCTCGTGTTTTGTTTCCAAGTTCAAGCTCTTTCTCATCCTGCATGTCGTTCCTAAATGTCATATGCCTTCTGTATGAGCCAATTCACAAGGGCCCTTGTTGAAAGTGGGGGGGTCTTCTTCTCTACCTATGATGTCTTAAGAGTAGCATTTATAAGGCTCATGAGCAGAATGAACTTCACAACTTCTCTGTTGGTCTGACGAGACCGCCAGTTTTTCGCATTTCCAGTAATCACCGGGGCAAGTGAACACTTGCTCCAGAGATTTGAATGGAAAGAAAACCGTCGCATTTCCACAAATATAAACACATCGGGTTCTTCCGGGCGGTCACAGAGCAAAAACTAAAACTACGGAGTCCAGCCCCAGTAGGAATTGTGCTATATAGCCATCCCTAAATTGAATCTGGCACACCACGAAACATTAACGCAATCCAACACCTACTTTGGCAAAGCTTGTCGGCATGCTTTGCCTTTCTGAACACATCTAGCACCGGTACAGAATTTCACTTTTTAAGAAATTTTTACTGGAACACCGACGCTGCCAGACACCAGCTTCCACTAGATCTCTGGATTGGAGTATCTCATTGGAGTATCTCATCATGCTTGATTTTCCATTCTATTGTCAACATTAAAAGTGCGTTACTGGAACCATCAATTTTGATGAAGAAGCGGGCAATTCAAAAGATCATAGCGGACAAGCAAGAGAAAGTCAACATCTACACGAATGAGGATTCTAATTTCTCTCATTTCGACTGTAATTACAGAGGGGCAAATAACTAAATATTTGCTAGGAGATGAGACAGAGGAGATGGATTATCTCGCAAGCAGTAGGGCACTCCTTTGATCACCGTAAAATCCATGCACTTTTTAACCCCGCACCCTTGATGTATTAACATCCACCCAGAATGAAACACAAGGATGCTCGGGCACAATAAGATGGTAAAGGAATCAGGAATCATCAGCAACCACCATGACTAGAGCACTCGTTTCAAACTTACAATCAATCTTCTCGTCATCTTGGCCTTCTGATGGGTGATTTAGACCTCGACCTTCTCCTTCCCCTGCAAGGACAGAAAAGAAAAAAACCAACTTTTATTGAAGATCTAGGTGTATATATGTATAGAAACCAACGTCTTCACCTGTAATTCTATTGTTGTTATGAGTGTCAAGTCTTGAAAACATCAACAGAGTAAATTGTCAGAGGCTTATGGAAACGTACCTAGTATTCCCAAGAGAAGAGTAGGGAGAATGCCTGCGCTGAGAATGCTTGCTATGTGGGGACCTCGATGGTCTAAAAATGAGACATCCATCACACTAATTTGGTGAGTTTAAAGATGCAAATCCAGAAGAAAGATGCTCAGCCTTTTAAAACATCAATTATCCTCCACTTTCTAACAATTACTAAAATGAGAACACACTAAAAACAGAAGCACCACTGTTGACCAGCCAAAGGAGGAAAAAGAAAACTGCCAAATAATTCACTGTGATGATCATTAAGACACCCTATACCATGGAACTACATGAAGGGCATGCTAATCTATAACCTGCACGGTATGAGTTCCCACACTAAGTGCTGTTTGCAACACAGCTGCCAACAGCTGTTAAGCTGACATGGAACTACATGAAGGACATGCTAATCTATAAACTGCACAGTATGAATTCCCACACTACATTCTGTTTGCAACACAGCTGCCAACAGCTGCTAAGCTGACCCGGTAGATGTGGTGGGGGGTGTGGCTTGGAATCTATCAAAATGATGGCCTCCACTCGCATAATATCTCTCAACGAAAATAAAACTGACTCAAGAGAAGATGTCCACTGTTTAACAATCAGGAAAAAAAATTAAAACACAACAGGTTACTTCCAGGCAAAAACACAAATATTCCGTTGCTTCTGCAGATAACAATTTGTTGCTGTCGAAGCAACAAAATATTTGTGGTGGAGATGGAAGGGAAAGGTGTTGCCGCATAATTGACAAACTTGTGGAACAGAGAAGCAACGAGCAAATCACCATTAGAAAGCAAATTATTATTGTCGACCATTGTTCCAAGGAAACAAAGCAAAGGGAGAATTTTTTCAGATCCTTCAATCAAAAGTTTAATACCAGCTAAAGCCAACCTCCACAAACTTCACAATAACTTGTTTAAAGAGCCAAATGCGCAAGTCGCTTGCAGCTGCTATAAGATCAGCCCAAAGCAAGAACAGCAAAACCTCCGTAACTAACAAAATGATGTTACAAATAAGCACGGATTTTATATATCCTTTTACTTCTTGTACTAATTTGCATTTTGGCCCAATATCTTATGTCCTAAATGTACGTTATTGCATTACCAGAGATAACAGCATTGAGGATATTACAAATGACTCCCCTAGACTTATGAGTTCATCTTTCATCCTTCACTGCCAAGTAAGCTCTCTTTCCATCCAGCCTTAATATATCCTTGCTACACTAGAGGAGATGCCGAAAAATAATACACAAAGAGCAAAGAACTGAGTACAACAGAAGACAAATCATCCACAATTTCGATGGTACTTCCTGTTCCAGGAATATTCTTCTCTCATCCCAAGTCCATGACAAAAGGTGAAAATCAGATGGTCCACAGTCCAGAAGCAATGCAAATAATGAGATGAAGCTGCTATCCCAGTCAGTAGGAAGGAAATGATAAATTTAAATCCTACTCAGAAGGTATCACATAAATTTAAATCCTACTCAGAAGATATCACATACTCTTCGAGTCAATCTTAGACTCAGCAACCACCACATCGAGAAAAAAGGAACAGCACATTCCTAAAGGATTTAGATGACTTCCAAAAATATCTAATCATCATGATTATTTGTCCGACATTCTTTCGTGTAGATGGCATAATATTATGGACTTAATTGAGCAATGATCTTATATCCACTTAGCAGTCTTATCAATCATCTGCTTAATCCAGAGTACATGCTTAAACGCTTAAATTCTCACAATCAGCCAAGATGCTAGATGACCATGACAATATGCTAAAATCCAAAGCAATGCCATTTGGTTGAACAATTACCTTCTTGACCTAACAGGAGAAGGTGAGAGGTCTCGTTTTCGGGCACGTGACTTCCTGTCAGACATCAGAAAAGAAGGCAGTTGAATCCCAAAATGTCTCTCCTTAATATTTGTAGTGTAGTAAGCAAAATTTTAGCTCAAGCATCAAGTAAAAGGCAGAAAATTCTCTACAAGTAAACAAATAAAGGAAGATAAACCACGAGAGAAAGTAGACATCAACCTAATGACAAACCTTCTAGAATTGTCAGAAACTTCATCACTTGAACTTTTTGCATGTGAATTTTCCTTACTATTTCTACCTCTGCTACCAGTTGAGGAGGAACGTCTTCTCTTATGCCTTCTTGAATCATTTGAATGCTCATTCCCCAACCTGTCTTCCTCCTTATGCTTTAACCTTTCATTTCTTTTGTCACCTTCTTTAGCACTAGACCTATAGGATCGCTCTGCCTCCTTTCTATCCTCCCTGCCATCAACATCGTTCGTTCTGCTCCTTGAATGGGATTCCTTCACTCTATCCTCAGATTTACGTTGCTCCAGCGTCCCTTTGGAATCCAACCTTTCTGTCCTTTCCTTCCTTAGATCCCTTTCAGCCTTTCTCTGGTTCTCATCCATCTTCAAACCCACTTTAACTTTACCAACTGAATCACCTCCGCTTGATCTGAATCTGGCCTCTTTATCTTGAGAATTATCTGTCTTGAGTTTTGACACAACATTCTCACTATAATGTTTTGACTTCATTGAGACATCATCTTTCATGGCATCCCTTGGCCCAGAAATATTGACATCTTCATTCACCTTTTTACGATTTAAATTCATCCCATCAACTGTGCCGCCAGGAGCTAACTGCCCCGTCACATCTGCCTTGCTGACACTTGAGCCAATACCATCAGTTCTGTTTTCCCTTTTGGAACCATTGACTTTGGTGGAACCACTCTCCATTTCCGCCTGAACCCCACCACTATCTTCAATTTTAATTGGCGGCCGGCCTTTCTCAAGGGCCTTAGTTACACCATTTTGATCCCTTTCACCACCTGAGATCATTGGAGCAACACTTTTTGCAAGAGTTGCGGCACTGGAGCTGTGTGTTTCTTTGTGCCCAACATCGACGTCATCATCAGAGGTATAATTTGCCAGACCCAAGATATTCCCTGGGGAGCTGGAGCTAGACTTTTCACTGACATCTTCAGTCTCTGATTCCTTAGTGTCAATTGAGACTGAAAGCTTTGCAGGTGTTTTTGGAATAAGGCCAGAAAGGGCAGATGGTGAGACCCTTTGTTCTGAAATAGTTACATTGTAGTCAGCTGGAGAGAAGTAAAAACACCCATAGAAAAGAATCCATAAGGAGGATGCAAGAAATGCCAAATGATTTGACAAATGGAGAGCTGCGTGGTCATGATAATTACCATCAGTTACCGGATCATCTTCATTAAGGACCTTTGTCGCTATTTCATCAAAAAGCTCATCAGTCACCTGTCCAAAGAATTATAAATTTATACTTTATCGATGCACGCTGATGTATATGTTCATGAAGAGAAGTATCAGACCCAAACAGCTATTAACCTTCAAAAGAACTTCAGTTAGAACACGCTTGATTTCTTGGTTAATGGCCGTAGTTCTGGCGGCTTCTGCATAATCCTACAACAAAAAGGAAAGCCGTCTTACCAGGTGGAAAAACACTCGCTCATGCAACTGAACAATATGTGCAAAGCCATATTGGAATATTTACTCAGTATACCCCTCTCCCACCCTAGAGAACACAAAAAAAAAAAAGGGGAAGATAGGAAAGAAGGGTAATTTCAGGTAAACCTCATCGTCATCATCTTCTTCAGTTGACCTAGATGTGTCAACGCTTTTGTCTTCTCCTTGGTCACCTGTTTGGAATGACTTGTCTGATTCTTCATCCTCTATGGATTGAGATTCAACTTTAGCATGCCCCAGAGATGTGCTTGAAATTGTAGCTTTTGTCTTAATTATCTCCTCTCTAAGCCAATTAGGCACTGGAGCCTGGAAATATGTCAAGCCAGAAGTCAGCACCAATTAAGTCATGCTTGATGGGTCAAAGCAAAGATTACAAACTAGTACTTTTTTGGGACGCTCGGATATATTAGAAACACCATAAGCATCGCCAGCGAAGGCTGAAGCAGGAGGTAATGCTGTTCCTGCACCTAGACTGAAGGGGCCACTGGGAGATGGAACTGTAGGCTGAAAACTTGATCCAGAATATCTTGCAAATGGAGTTGCTCCATGTCCAGAGAGAGAAGTTGGTACAGAGGGATCGAGCTGCAAGAAAATTTTCTTGGCATGTGTGCGCAGGCAGATATAATACAGAATGGGAGAGAGAGGGAGATCCAAACCTGAGGCCCTGGTGGATTAGCTGAAGGAACTGAAGGGTAACCTGCATCAGGAACCACAGACGAGGTCCAAGTATTCACAGAAGCTGAAGCTGCAGGGTTAAGGTGATGAGCATAACCAGGCTGCTGAAGTGAATCTTGATCCCGAGTGAATCTGGGAGTAAATTGCAATGGCTGGTCAGCAAGATCAGTTACAGGCTCAGCTAGTTGATTGCCATATCGAAAGGGCTGTCCAGATGGAACTGATCCAGCAATAGCAGGCCTGGATGGTTGCAGGTGGTGCATATTTTCCTGAGTTGCAGAAACATGCCAATGCGATGACTTCTCCCTTTGATCTGCCCCGTCTTCTTGACCTAAGATCAAATCAGTTGTCAAACAGCTGACAAGGGGAAACCAGAGGATATCTTACAGGGACATTCATGAGGAATAGTAATCAGATTTTTACACCAGCATCAAAATTCAAAAAACTTCTAGGTACTTTGTAAGTTCACAATCCATGTACAAATAAGTAACCTTGAAATAAACATAGTACATTATTTCAACCATCTTCATATCCGATATACCTCCTACTTTGTCTACACAAACTAGATTCTTTGAGAAGTAGGAATAAAGAATTAAGGCTTTGTCCATTCCTATTTGAATCGGGTTTGAAACCATTCAAAAAAAGAAAAAAAATACCAAACTTTAGATGACTTTTATATCAATAATTGTATATATACAGAGGTCCAACAGTGAAATAAATATGTCAAATCTCAAACATAAGAGCAAATAATCAAAAAGATAAAAACAAGATTCATGCTGAACACAACCCCTGAGGACGTCCCCACTGTATAAGAAGTAAACTCCCCCAGAAATAATAACGATACTCAAAAGAAAGCTAACGCGACTACATGGAAGCGAAATGGATAATATAGCGCCCCTTTCACATCTAGTCACATCTTTAAACATGTGGTCCCTTACCTTTCCTCAGGCAGAGGAAAAAAAGGTGAAAATACATTATGTACACAACCAGTTTATCTGTATTCTCTTGTAAGAATGTTTATGTCAGTGGCTTGCAATCTTAAGGGGATATTTGGAAACCAAAAGAGTGTAATAAAAAGTAATTACTTCTATGTAATTAAAAATAATTACTTCCATGTATGAATTTTTCTCCAAAATTAGAAAAAAGGACAGAGCTTAACTATTGTCTAAGTTACAACGTCACACAAGCCAACAGTAGATTTTCGATTAGAAAGTTCCATGGAAACTGCTCATCAGCTCTAGTTTCACATGCAAACTATATGTTAAGTGAATATTACCTGAAACAGAAGAATAACTAGAAGGTACCTCCTGCTGATGAACAGAAATGTTGGTCGGCAAAGAATCTTGTTGGCAAAGCACCGAGTTTGCATGTCCAGTTACTCCTCCATCTCTAGCCGGGAAGGGTGAACTTCCATCCGGAAGGTAAGCTGATGGCCCAGAATTGACAGATGTAATCTCCTGCACATACAATGGTTGCCCTTGTGGGGATGTGGTAGAAAGAGAATGTTGCTGATGGCCCTGTCCAGATAGTGGCTGTTGATGATTTTCCATATAGTGAGAGTCCAATGCAGCTGGATATGAGATGTGATAATGGTTCTGCTCATCCATCCTGCCGGGAGGTGCGTATTGTGACTGAGCATGCTGGTTTTCCGTGGCAGCTTTTGCATCTGCCCAAGCTTTAGCCCTGGCAGCCCAATCTTCGGCATTGCTGTGTGCTGCCGAAGGTACCAAAAACCATTCACAGTGAAATATATAAGAGCATTAAAAGGAGGCAAAAATACTACCGAAAATTTAGTGTACAAAGAAAATTCATCCAATTAGCTATATGGTGAGTGAACATGAGTTCCAGAATCATGGGAAAGAAATAATGACAAACTATCAATGATGATATACATAGTACCTGGCTTCTGCCAACTCATATAGTGACATTAACTATCAACAGGAACTTAGCATGATTATATACTTTCTACAGACCACCCATACGGGGCCTCTGTAACAACATAAATTAAATCAATGCACAGAATGAGAAACAAAACAAGACTAATATCTATAGGAACTCACATCTGGTCAATTATTGTTGCTTCCATAAAGGAAGATGGCTATGTTCTCCATCATTTTCTCAGGCCAGACTAATATAAATGGATTGCAAGAAGGAAAGTTCATTCTCGATATACATATACTTCAGACAAGAATTTTAGTCTTAAGAACCTTAAGCTCTAGAACATAAGTGGCAAGCAAAATATAGAAGGACACATAATTGTTAACAGTAAACCAGTTGCACCTATACTCAAGGAAATCAACAGTTTACATAACATTGAAAGAATCTGCGAGCCCAGATCATCGATAACCAAGAACTATGAAATACAAGAACAGATAATTCTTCAAAAACCTGTTGGATGGTTCCAATTTTGCTGGTAAGCCCAGTTCGGATTGCTCCATTCCTGTAAACATTACCGGATTAGAAATCAGAAAAAACACAAAACCATTCTACAAAAGAAACTAAGCAAACATATCACCACACACAAGCTGCTTAAGCAAATTAAGCAAGGTCTCCTGCGTAATTAACAGTGCAAAACCAAAACTCACTGAAACAAAAACAGACAAAGCCCTCCTCAATGTCCCCAAAATCAGACCCACCTAGCACACAAGAAAACCTAACCCAGCTTCAGGGTTTCGCCTAAAAATAAATACAAGGACGATAGAATCGATCATTCATCCTCGAACGAAGGCAGCAAACCAAAACACCTCCTAATGAATAGTAGAAAATGACAGATAAACCTAGGAAAAAAAAAAGCAGCAAGTCGAAGAATCAAATAACCTGCGGAGGATACGAATTAGGGTACGCAGAATGAGGAGGAGGAGGAGGAATTGGAGGAGGCGGGGGGAGGTGAGGCCGAGGAGGGAACTGGCCGTGGAGAGGCGGATAAGGCACCGATCCCGGAGGAGGCGGAGGCGGCGGTTGAGCCCATTGCTGTGACTGCGGAGGCGGCGGTGGCGGGGACGGAGACTGGTAGTGGAATTGATTGGAGTACCACGGACCTTGAGGAGGGGGCGGCGGCGGCGGGGGCTGCTGCTGGTACTGGTGGTAGGGATCCGCCGTCGACGGCGGCGGAGGATGTGGCGGCCTCATGTAGCGGTGGTACGCGTCCATCGCCGGGCGAAAGGCGGGCCGGTGGTGGTGCGAGCACGGAGAAACGAAGATGGGAGGTGTCGGCGTCTGTGCGCTGCCTTGTGTAGAGAAAGGGTTGTTTATCAGCGTTATGCAACTGGTGTGATCCCGTGACAGACCAGGTGGACACCGGCGTAGGGGATCGCAACACTACATCGGATCGGGTCGGGTGGGTCCATTTTGTCCACAAGGATAGACCCGATGGGGCGGTATGTTTTTTCCGAACCGATGGAAATGATTGTCATTAAAGGATTAGATTAAACTATTATCTTCTAATAAATGGTTAGGTTTATTTGATGTATTGATTCTGAAAAACCGTTTCTGAAAGGATGTCACATTCGCATCAGCTTCTGATTAATTACTAAGTTAACTTGATGTATTTATTCTGAAAAATCATCTTTAAAATGACGTAACATTGTTATCCGCTTCCAATTTAATGATTATGTTTATTTGATGTATTGATTCTGAGAAACCATCTCTGGAAGGATATCACACCTGCATCGGCTTCTAATTAATTTCTGGGTTTACTTGATGTATTGATTTTGAAAAACCATCTCTAAAAGGATGTAACATATGCATCAGATTCTAATTTAATGTCTGGGTTTATTTGATGTGTTGTTTCTTAAAAAATCATCTCTGAAATGGTGTAAGATGTGCATCAGTTTCTAGTTAATGTCTAGGTTTACTTGAGACATTGACTCTGAAAAAAGTACTCTAATCTTTTGTTACCCAATCCCGCTCGCCTTCCTTTGTTCTTGCCCCCGGTCCGATCACATCTATACCCCCACAAAGTTCCTTGACCCGCTGTGCGTGTTGCTTACATCTCCAAGCAATCGCCGGCCGCCGCGTTCAACTCTCGTGGCCATCTACGGTGGCACAACGTTCGTCGAACGTGCTGCGAGAATCAGAGAGAGGGGGGCCATAGTGAAAGGCAAGAGACCAATCCTGACAGAAAGTTCAAAATTCATGCGTTTCATGCTATTCTTTCAGTCTGGACTTGAATCGATGGTCGTGCTTGAAGCAAAATTGTTACACCTAGCTTTTTACTAGGAGTTACGGCAAATCTGCGGGTTAAAATATAGGGTTTACGCTATTTCCACATGAACGATGGTGTTCTGACTAAAATATCCCCAAGTTAAAGCGGGTCAAAATCTTAACATTACCCCGTCAACAACTCGCCATTGATCGAGGTTGCTACTCGTTTGCGGATCTTCTGCTACTCGTGTGAGAGAATCCGGCCTATATAGAATGAAGATGGGTGTGTGTGAGAAAACCCCGGTTACCAACATGGAAATTTGATGAGCCGTCGTCACCGCCACTACCGCCCCTGTCAACAGAGGATGGGACATCTTGTGCTTTTTCTTTACTCCACGGTGGAGAGTGCGAGTGAGTAGCCATTTGGGCCTTTTCTTTTTCTCAAATTTTACGAGATACAAATTTTGAGAAAAAGAAAAAGCCCAAAATTGTATTGTTAAATTTTAAACACAGAAAACATTCACAATACAAATGCATAAATTCATGTTCATATACATATATGTAATCGTGTTTTATATTTTGACGAAGAAGTACAAATACTACGCTATATAATTGCGTCTATATTTGTACGAATTTATTTTTCAAATCACGACCTTGAAACTTCTTCTATTTTCGATTAATCTATATAATATGTAAAGTAATACTTTTAGGTTCAACACAAATTCTCAACAGTCCTCCGAGCTCCCTGTCCTCATCCTTCGATCCTTGAAATCATTACGATTAAAAAAAAAAAACCGCACGTCGTCGTCTTGCGCTTCATACAAGTCTAATCGGATTGAGAATTTTAACTGGAGTAAAAAAAAAAAAAAAACAGACTTGGCCGACATTCATAAATAGTCAGCCACTCATCTCTCCTCACCTTTTCCGGAGAGGGAGAGGGAGAGGGAGACACTTCAGAGGAGGATGGCACATTGCCGTTCTTCTACCTCTCATGGTTCTGCTTACGAAAATAATTCCTTTAACAAATTATTGCAATGCCACTTGTTTAGTAACTAATTAAACAGAATTTGCCGGTATAAAATATTCTAATTATCTATAATTAAGTATGCTTAACAAGCGTCCCGGGTCAACCGTTAACATGACCCAAATGACGAATACAAAAATATGTGATTGGTACCTTTTGGTTACAAAAAGAGTTATCGGCGGCGGATGCTTGCCAAAAACAGTATCCTCGCGCTGTTAACTAAATGGCCAAAAAACCCATGTGTTTTAACCTGCCAGAGAGTAAAGATCAGAGAGAAACATATAATCTGGCGAATCTGCTGCCTTCAGCAACTCACCAAAGTGTAACCCGTGTGTGCACTTCCTGTTGAATGATCCTCGTATAGAAGTGAGGAAAGACAAATAATGCTCGATCATCTATGCTGCATCCAATGAAGTTGTGAGCACACTGCATCGAAAGAATGAGAAATCGCCCATGTTTCGCCTCTGCAAAATCACGCTACAGCGTCCGCCTGCCTTCTGGTGAGTCGTGCATACAGCCCATCTCTGAGGAGGAGCTCGCTATGCGTGCCCATCTATAAGAGAGAGAGGAATTAATTGATGGCTCAGGAACATAAAATGATGAAAGGATACTTCTGCAAATTTTTATAATTGTCATGCGGTCTTCATTCTACATCTACATGATGTAGCAGAAAAGTGCAGCCGCGTTGGTGTAGGTGATCAAACTAGGACTCCGATGTCAAAACTCGAAGTCTGGGATAAAGCACTGCAAAGTCCCTCCATCCATCTCAGAGGTTATAACATGCTCATGAGCAGTTAAGCACTAAATAGCCAGGCATTATGTTCTTAAAGCTTGTTTGAGCATCGTGTAGAGAGAAGCAACAGAGAAATTGATAAACAACTCAGAGATTAGAAATAAATCTGCACTAGGCAAATCCACCAATCCATTGGCGAGACAAGACGGCAGTTTACAATAAAAGTGGCAAGAATGTGAACCTCAACAATTTGGCCGCTGTCCATTACCACTATCCTATCAGCAGCTTGTATTGTGGAAAGCCTGGAGAAATGTAAGAATAAAACATCAGCACAGAAAGTGAAATGCTCAAAATGGGCTGATAATTATCACACCTATGGGCAATGACTAGAATAGTTCTCTTTGTGGTTGAGTTACTTCTCTCAGCACGAAGAACGCCCTGGTAAAGTTAAGAGAAAGAAAAAGGATATCAGATGATGACGTTGAACCCGCAAAACCCAGTCTCTTCCTTTCTCTTCCCTAGGCTTTTCTGTTGTTGCTAAATGCACCAACCAACCTTGATATTGTGCTCACTCTCTGCATCAAGTGCGCTTGTCGCTTCATCAAGAATCAAAATGGTTGGATCTCTAAGAATTGCTCGAGCAATGGCAATTCGTTGCTTTTGACCTCCGCTGAGTAGATCATCATCAACAAGAGTTTGGTAACCATCGGGCAGTGATAGAATGAATTCATGAGCATATGCCTGCTTGGCTGCCCATTCCACATCCTCCTGTTTAACATCGCGTGTACATCCATATCTTATGTTTGAAGTAATATCCATGCGGAAAAGGCGAGGTTCCTGCTAAAGCTATCGCGTCAACAATCAAAACATAAAAAAACGAATTTCTAATACTAATGATAGGCTAATTAGGGGCCAAAGGCAAAAAAGAGAGGAAAATTAGGCATAACCTGTCCCACATATCCAACTTTTTCCCTGAACCACTTCACATCCAACTCTGGAACGGGAAAGCCATCTACCAAGATCTGAAAAAGACACAAACCAAAGTAGCATCATATGACTGAGCAGAAAGTCTTTAAAATATAATCACCGGAAATAGCCTAGTGCTAAATGTCCAGACAATGGAGGCGTCCAACGGCAGAACGATAGCACAAAAAAGTTCAATCATTGAAGATGACAATTTTAACATGCTATGGGAAAGAATATCTAAACCAGCTACTGTTTACTCTAGAACATTATAACCACCAAGCACTTTCTACCCAACAAAAATGTTCACAAGTGAATCTTTAGCCTACAGAGAACCTCTCATTAATTTTCACTTTGAGATAGCATATTTCTTAAGCTTCATACAATTCAAATCTAGTCCACCAAGGTTAAGGATAAATCACCTGACCATCTGTTGGCTCGTAAAGGCGGAGCAACAGATTCACTAGTGTACTTTTACCACTCCCGCTAAGACCAACCTGCACAATACAAGATGATGAGGCAAGGGGTTCCTAAAGGGTAACCTACAAAGTAAAAGAAATTGATTATAGGAAACGTGTCCATACAATTGCAACAACTTCACCAGGTTGCACAGAGAGGTTTACGTGTCTGAGAACCGGCACCTGTTCAGTGTTTATAGATGCATATATAGAGGAAGGAAGAGTTGTTAGAGTGACAATTTATCAGTACTAAGTAATACATGAGAATGTAAATCAGACCGACCCAAAGAAGGCAAAGAGAATATGATGTTATAGCCTCATCTACAACCATGGAATTTACAGTGCTTGTTGGCTCTGGCAGAGGAATGTGAGTAAAAATAAAAGCAATCGAAACAGAGAGAAATAATCCAGTGACAGTGGAAACATGGTAAAGGAAAACAGCACTGCCAGCTAGGGAACAGATGATGGAAAATATGTACTTGGGTCAACAAAGAAAAATAAACTAACCATAGGCCTAGATGAATAGTAAAATGAGACATTATGAAACTCAACGCATCCAAGAAGCCTTTGCAACTTTGAACCTGAGAGATGAGAGGGAAACATTAGAAAAGGTGATCCCTGCAATTAAAGATTTATTGAGGAATGGAAAAGATGCACAGATAATTTGAGCCCAAAAATCACATAACCATGTAAGCTAACTTCAATTATTCATATTGTCCATTTGAATGAATAATGTATATTTTTAAGTAAAAAATGTGGTAAGGTTTCTGATCTCCGCCTTTTTTATATGATATTCAACACTGCAATTACAGAAATGCCACTGAGAAAGTATACTGAATATTATGATATTATGTTATTCTATCAATTACCAAAACACATATTATTGCTTGTATTTGTAAAGTTGAAATTTCTCCAACATTTCTTTGTAAATACCACTCCAAGCCTCTTATCTATAGCTTAGAAAAGCTGTAAAATAAGATGGGGAGATAAATGCTGCTTTCTCTTGCAGCTCACCTCCAGAAAGGACTCAGGAGGAAGAGACAACTAGCACTTATTCAGGTTAGTCCCCTTTAAGCAAACTAAGCCACTTGCCTTTTGCTATGAATTGGTCACTCACTGGAAGATCCATCAGTTGGAAGACTTTTTCACTAGCCCCAACAGATTGCATCAATGACGATAAATTGTCCCCAATCCACCATGTCGAATAAATTAGCCATTCACTGTACAATAAAAACTTCGTGAGTTGCTCTGCAGTTATCTGACCAGCCAGAATGGACATTCCTCCTATCAGCACAGCAATAACCTACAAAAAACAATCTGCGTGTCAACAGACAGAATGTTGTCAACTTTATCTTTCATTTGAAGAAAAATATTCAATTAAATCTCAAGTGAACACTTGTTCCTTGTATTTAATACCGTACGAGCCAAAGCGCTAACTCACAGAAAACAACACAGATATATATGATAAACGACAGGCCCTGAGAAATAATAATAGAAGCACCTAAAAGTTTGATTAAGAAAGTGAAATAAAAGCAGCTTTTTCTTAATTCTGAATGAGTATTATCGAAATGATCTCTCCTCAGCCTATTGTCTATGGAAAAGAAGAAACAAATACTTTAATTCTCATAAATCACGCATCAGTAAACATCAGAAAAGGCATAGCAGACCTGTGTACTGTGATAAAGGGTATTGAAACTCCAATTCCAAAATCCATATGCAGCACTCTGCCTCAAGCTTATGCCAGCCATTTTTTGAAGCCATTTTCCATACCTTTGAAAGATAAACATATATAGCTGTGTCAGTTAAGCCACCATCTAAGTGGTTTCATTTGTTGCAACTGCAACTTGTACATCAAATATGAAAGTGCATACAAAGAGGCATCCTTTGAACAGTGAAGTACTAATAATCACCTCGTGAGTTCTTGCTTTTCCGTTCCGTAAACATGTACTGTTCTCATAAGAGAAAATGTCTCTTGGGCCACCTATTGCCATTTACACACAAAAAAGGGGGAAAACAAAATTAAAAAGCGAGGAAAGGTGCTTTTGACTGACGACTCATTCTGGCAAAAAAGAAAATTCAGAAAATATGAAGTCAGTTCCTACTTCATTAGCAGAAGCATTGTACTCCTGGAGTAGCTTTGCAGACTTCTTTTGGTACCTGCATGAAACATTACAGTCATGTGAGAAATGCCACATAATGTGGCAGGAGAACAGGAGCATAAGAACTTGTCAGTATGCAAAATGCAAGTACTGAATGTTCGAAAACATATGTGTAGGAAGTATCTTCTTTGAAACCATACTCTTAACAGTACTAGAGAATCAGCAACGAAGCCAAAAGAATCTTACTGGCCATAAATAAGCATAATTGCTGACAAAGTAGAGCATATAGCCAGTGTGCATAGACCAAGTGGCCTCGACAGGATTAGCAAGTAGATCAATGAACCTGCACCCTGCAGGGTTTGAGGCATAAGACTACAAAGTTGTTGATAAATTATAGGCAAAACATGTGGCCAGCAAGTTCAAAATCAACCTGAAGGGAATTGCGCAATATCAGGTTAAGATCATTGCCAATTACACGTGACACTTGCTGACAATCCGCACCGAGCCTACTAGTCAAATCACCCACTGTTTCCCCATCAAAGAAGGAGATATCCTACAGCATTGGCAGTATGAAAAGGACATCATATTAAGTATTTTAGCAAACATGGAGATAGATAATCCAGCTTGCAAAAATAGCATTTATATATCTCCTCTACCTGAGAAAGGAGAGACTGGTACAGAGTTTCTCTCATTCGCTTGACCTACAGAAGAGTAAACCAGGTTAGCTTCGATATCCCTCCCATTAGATAAATCTTCCATGCAACAGCTACTTATCAAAGATAAGCACTGGATATCGCAATCATCCCGAGGTAGTATTAAAAAAAATCCAACTCTTGCTTCTGTTTGTTATGTTATATTATCCCGATTATGAATTTCAAACCATATCATGAAATGCCCTTCCTTCCGTCAAAAACAAGCAGCAAAGATTTGTAGCTCTTTTAGGTCATATATTATCCACATTTAAAGGTGATGTGTTCTTTCTCAACTATTAGAGAACGACAACAAACTTAAGCACCATCTCACTAATTGAGTTGTTTACACAATTGTGTTATGCTTTGTGCCATAGATCAGCACCATATCTGCAGTTAATACAATAAATTCAGCTAAAATATGGAACGGAAGCGAAAATTAAGGATTAAAAATTCGAGAAATCCATCTTTTATCTATTTCAAAGAACAATTACCAAAATCAGCAGTCTGGATGCAACACAATTAAGAAACTTTTTCCATCCCTAATGACTGCATACATGCATGTAGATCTATCAGTTGGGTGCTTCAACAGCTCGAGCTTGAGAAGAAAATGAACTACCTCAAATTATTTAACAAGGAATTATGCTAGGTTATAACATTCCATGCACCATGAGCATCCGCTACATCAAGTGGAGAGTTGCATGAATCTAGCTCTATCAATTATTTTTCCATGAAAATCCGACAATGTCCAAAGGAATAGCAACTTGTAACTGTCATTGAACAGATATTTCGTATGAGACAGCCTTGGAAGCACCTCAATTTTGGCAACTTGCCATTTTTATAACGAAAAAATAAGACGGAAACTCACAAGGATCATATTTGCAATGCCGAAACAGCAACCGCGTACACCACTGTTCATCAAATGAACAGAGCATGAGGTCAAAGATCTCCCTCAAAATCTGGGGATTCGAGATACTTCAAATCAAAAGGTTCACCAGGAAATTAAGCAAATCGTTCGTTGGTAACATCAAATGAAATGCAAAACATGAAACTGCACTAAGAAATGTCCTCCGTTAAGCAGCCTATCAATAATACAACGTGTCAACATACAATGTCAACCAGAGAAATCACATATGGTGTAGTATTACGGAAACTAAAACTTGGACATTAGGAAAAGACTATCGAAGGAGTGGAGAAAAAACGTTCTACAGTTAGCAACTTAGAGGAGAAGGGAGTTTTGACCATACAAGGTTTCAACCTGCATATTCCTGCACTGATACACAGAAGAACCAAGAGACACACATTCCGATGAAACACTGCGGTGTTCCCACTCTGTGCTGAGAATATTGATGCCGTCAAGTAATGCGGTATAGAGATCTCCGAAAGCTGGAAAGAGGAAAAGCAATATGATTAAAATGGACCCAAAAATATAAAAAATGAAACCAAGAACTAGTTTGCTTTGGTATCTAAATCAAACTGAACGATATAGTGCACCAACAACAGATCACTAGTAAATTCAGTGACAGTGACAGTAGCCACCACTTAAATCCCAAAGATAGAGTGTGCTTAGTGGTCCAACATTCTTGGCAATGAAGGGGCTGGAACTACCGCCCAACATCTCAAGATTAAAAGCAAGAAAGGACTGTTGGCATTTCCATAACACGTGTTTTTGTTTCTTTTGGTCCTTTTGTGACCAGCTATTAGATAGGCAAAGTTTTTTCTTCCTTCTCAGTAATAGTAGGACATTATGAATAGCTCAAATAAGTACCAAAATCTGTGATAAGTTAGAATTATCTATGTTAAGTGCAACATTAAGCTAGTAAAAGGTTTTAGATGCATCTCAAGAAAAGGACACTTATTACATGAACGAGATTCAAAGATTCTAATGAGAAACCTCAGCTTTCCTATATCACCTAAAACAGCAATTTGCAGTCCCTGAGTCCATTAATAGTATGCAATTAGAAGCTCTTGCACACTACACCATCCACTATAGTCCTGAGCTCCCCAGTGAATTAAGCTATCTGATTTCCCTCGCTCTTATTCCATACAATTATCTCGTCTCCTTGCTAATGACAAGTTGATGCACTTTCATAAACTGAAGACATCCTCATCCAAGAAATGGCCAGCCGAATTCAAACACTATTCAATTGCTGCCCCAATGCTGATAGTATCCTAAGCATAATGTACTAGATAGCCCCATTGCAATCATGTATCCGAACTTATGAGCTAGACATGGAAGTCATCTCTACCATGCTGCCATAGAAATGCAGCGACAAAATCATGTGAAAACAAAATGCAACAAATCACACTCCACAACAAATGAACAAACGAATTGCACGAGAGTTCCACCACAACCTAGTAGTAGAGAATTCAAAGGACTAAAGCGGGAATCCTAACGAAAGAATGCCCCAAGACAGTCACAAACCGCGGCGACAATGAGGGTGGAGAAGGCAGCGAAAATGATCCACCGGTCCCTGGCGACTAATTCCCACATCCTGGTCAGCGCCCGCCACACCGTGACCGGCTTCGCCAGCATCTGGAACTCCACGTCCTCCGACAAGTCCCACCACCGCCCGCCGGGCAACACCGACCGGACGGACTCCATCCAACTCCGGAGCTTCTCGAACGCGCCGGCATCGCTCCCTCCGCCGGCCCCGAGCAACGGCTCCTGATGCTCCTGCGCGACGGCACCGTTGATCGACGAGGATCTCGGCGGGGACGGGCGGGGCCGCCGAGCGCGGGAGGAGGCGATGCGGAGGCTCGCGAGAGGGAGAGGGAGCCGAGTGGCGGCGCTGTCGGCGGCGAGAGGAGGCGCGCGGGGGAGAGAGGTGGAAAGGAGGAGGCACGGAGGCGGTTGCGTGTGGGAGAGAAGGCGAGGCCCGGTCATGGCGGTGGAAATGGCTGTCAACGAAGGAGAGAGAGTGCGAAGACGGAGGTGGTTCTTGTTTGCAGAAGAGAGAGACTCCCAACCAAACGGTGCTGCGTGGGAAGAATGCCACGACCCTGAGCCGGATGAGTGACGGCGGTCGGAATCCACTGATTTACCAGAAAACAATCAATCATTTCGAAAATAATATGTCAATAAAAAAATATTTTAATTTTCGACCATACCGTATGTTTACCCATTTTCACGTTAATTTATGTTTGCGTATTCTCAAAAAAATGATGAAATAATTTTTTTTATTTTGATTTTTATTAAGGATACGAGCGGTTATTTACCACCAAAACTAAAGCTATAAAAAAGAGAAGGAGTGATTGGGCCAACACCCAATCAACTCGGATAATTGTCTTAATTGACGTTTATGTCAATAATTTTCAATCAAAATTGATTTGATGAACTATATTGATGAATCACCAAAAAGTCTTATGACTCAATTGACCCTTTTTTTTTTATATACTTTTTCCGATCAATGCCTATGTTCATCGCTCGCCTCTCGCTTGAACATGACGAGGGTCATCGGACCTTGGGTCAAGCATAGCGAGGGCAAGCGGCTCGCCCCAATGGTCGGGCAACGGGGCCCAGCAATTGTTGCTCTCTCCCTCTCCTAGGGATTCTCTTGTACGAGCAATTTTGTTCCACATAGGCAAATTATGGGTCGTTCGCGTGCACAAGCACAAACACCTATAATGTCAACCGCTATTAGGAACAAAGGAAAAAGTAAAATGACGCGACTGGCCAAAAGGAAAAAACCGCCGACCTAATTGAATATTTGGTAAAAGTCCAGAAGCTATTAGCTCCTTAATTACCGTGGTTATATGATCTATAACTTAGATGGTAGTTAAAACGGAGTACGTTTTTTATTTAATTCGTCGGTAGTAGTAAACTAAACAATGAAGTTGAGCTAGCTTTTTCGGTTGTCGTTGCCAGAGCTGCCTTACATCGGCGTGGAGCTGAGTCGCAGAGTTGCGCCACCGAACCATCATTGAGCTTAGCAGAGCCGAGCCACGCCGTTGTCAAAGCCTACTCAGCTCGTGAATAATCCGTGGTTCGTTTTCCTTTTAAGTAAAATTAAGGGATAGTCAGCGCGGTAAAGTATATGAAACTTTTGTCTGTTTTACGGTCGAGCAACTAAACTTTGTTTTTTTTTTCCCCGATCAAGTACCTCGACTTTTCAAATTTGGCTCAATTATTGATTTCATGTTGAATAAATTGACGTGTCGTGCGATTTAACTGACGTGGCGCTCGCTTGCTAAGTTAAAATAATGTCGATCTCTATTTACGTGTTTGGTGATAACGAGAGAAGAAATGTTGAATTGGATGATCTTGGTTGTCCAGCACGTCTCTGTTGATGTGACATTCCTATCGAGATTGCGAAACGGATGAAAAGTTCACGATCTTGCCGGGCGCCATTACCCTTTAAAAAAAAATTGATTTTTACATTACCGGGCATACTCGAGTTGTAAAATTCGAGTAATTATCACGTCCCACTTATGCAAATAATTGTGGTTAATGTTCGAATAATTTGGACACTACGAGAAGAATTAATCGCTTCAGCATTGGACAATTGATTTTGGATTTGGAGACTATACCATGCCCCTTTTTTTTTCACTTGGTTAATCGAATTGATTCCTAGTTACACTTTCCATTGTGAAGTCTATCGTTAAACCTCGTTAAATAGAGTTTGACGATCGATTTGGTCTAGTTTACTGAACTTAAGGCGATAAGCGTTGCAATTGAACTTGACAAAGGAAAATTGTAATGACTAGGTGTGATCGGTTTCCGGTTTGGTCCGATTCTCCTCGAGAACCGATAATCGGACCGGTGGTGGCGTTCCTAATTTTTCGCTATCTAGAACCGGGAACCGAACCGACTGGTTCGATCCGATTTCCGAGTAGTTCTATTGGATCGGAAATATGACAAAAAAAAACATGCACCATAATTATATTAAATTATGAGCAACGGCTTTTGCTCTTGGATTCCTTCAAATCTGCCCTCCACCCCATCAAATCCGCTCAACATTGGGAACATGGACCGCTTGCTTTATTAGAAAATTGGAGATTTATCAGAAAATTGGAGATCTCCACCTACACTCCATCTCTTTCGCAAGACATTAGGCATATGCGTGCTTTTACACAAGACACGGGGAAAGTGGCAAACTGCCCTCACAAGAAATGGACATGAAATTACTCCATGAGAAGTCTCTTAGGTTCAATGTTGGAGATACTTCTCACAAATTTCGGCTAGTTTGATTTGGGCGGTCCGATTCGGTCCTGGGCCCTTAGAATTGGGAATCGAACCCCCTAGCCACTAGTTTTAATTTTAAAAATCATGAACTGGACCGTCGCCCTTTAGAACTGAAAACCGTACTATCGGTCTTGGTCTGATTAGTCCAATTTGCTCACTTCTAGTAATGACCTTGTTTTCCTAAAAAAGGGAGAGAAAAGATAACTTGCGTTTCAAATTCTTTTCTTTCACCTTTTCATTTAGTTGCATATTTGTATTAACTAGATTTTGTTTTTGTATGTTTACATTAACTGGATTGGAAAAACATAAATGTACGTAGGACAATTATAATCGAGTTAAAATAAATTAATAATATAAAACAGTATCCCGTTATTTTTTATATTGTACTATTTAAATTGAGAAAGTGAAGTTGGTGCGATTTTAATGGAATCATGAATTTACATTTTGAGCTATACCATCAAAAACCACAAATCGGTACAATGGTATTATGCCACATTTACCCCGAATTGTGATAAACTCGGAACTTGATATCACATTATCAAGACAATTGGCTATATCAAATTTGAACAAGTAGCTAATCCAACTTCTTTCCAACTCCTTTCGTTGTAAAGGAAAGAAAATGGAATATCCATTTTGGGGATAAATATGGCACATGGGCACTAGTTTAGGTACATGTGGTATGACTAAATACCAATTTGAAAATTAATATGGGGTAAATGTAACAAGGGTATACCACTTTGGAGTCCCTGATGGTATTGACCTTTTTTTTTGTTTGATTATCTTAGTAACAATTTTTTTTGTGGTTAGTCCAAGATATTTCTTTATTTTTTGTGCCCCTATTTTCATCAAACCCTTAAGTTTGTCTTAGGGTTGACAAAGCGTTAACCAAAAACCAAAAGTTGACCGGTGAGATACAAAACCCAAAGCACATTTTAAGAAGTTACTAGATTGTTCTGTTCTGCGCTTTTGGTTGTAATACGCTTTGTGACTGACTTTTCGTTTCGAGCAGATTAGTCCATACTATGATTGATGGTTGGATTTTGGATATACGATAGGTAATCCCGTATATGGTGGCACGAGCAGCTGTTGGAATGCAAGGTTTTGAAGAATGATCAAGTTATTTTTCGGGCGAGACACTGATTTTCAATGCTTATGTGGTTGATGATGGAGAGCCTGAATGGGGGCAAAAGCCTCTAGATGATACTTACATTCGTAAGTTATTTTTTTCCTTTTGTTAACCTTATTTTCAATTGATGTAGAATTTTGGCTGAATTTCTAGTCCAAGGTTCATTATAACTCCCTCTATGAAATACAAGGTGTCTTTTTCACTCGGCTACTTAATCATTTGGCATGGAATCTCCAGTTATATTGCAGAACAAAACTTTTTCTTGTTTTCCAGATGCTCCATCTCCTCGTAAACCGAAAAGGAAACGCTAGCTAGGATCCTCTACCGTCGAGATGGATTAAACTAAATATGGATGGAATACATTCATCTTCACAGGCTAAGTTATGGGTCTATGGTTGGGACTTACCCTAGCAAAAGAACATGGTTTCATAAACTCATTATTGAGATGGTCTCCAAAAATTATCACTGAAATTGTTAATCAAGAGAATATGGTGGATACCACAAGTCTAGAACTACCGAAAGACATTAGAAGATTTTTGGGCTCTCTTTTTGAGTTCAAAATTCGTCATATTTTTGGGAAGACAACTAACCCGTTGTTCAACCCAAAAAAATAAATAAATATTGAACCGCCGATATGCTTGCCAATTTTGATAAAACGAAGCGATTGGATATTGCGTTTTACGTTTAGTCTCCTAGAGAATTATCTCATGTTTTGCTTAGTGATAAAGTTGGGAATGCATATTTTAGAATATAATTTACTTAGTTTGTACCTTTTGTTAAAAAAAAAACACTGGTTTCTTCAGAAGAAGCAAGTCACTCATGGGAACCAAAGTTATACAGTCCATATACATGACATGTTTTTCTTGTTTTATATGTTTTACAGGAAAATGGTCCAAAGAGTCATAAACCTTTTGCACTTTTATTAATTCAGTCATAAACATTTTATATTTGTCAATTCAGTTCTCAACCTTTTACATTTGTGTCAATTCAATCCATCTAGCCAATTTTACCCAAAAATCTCTAATGTGGCACAATTGGCATTTATATGGCACGGCAAGCACTAACGTGATCAATATATAGTAATATTTTAATATTTTACATCTTTTTTAAATTATTTTTTCCTTATTTTCTTTTCTTTGGTTATTTGTTTGGTAGTGCCCGACAAAGCTAGCCTCGTCTAGCCCATCATAGCCGTGGGTGAGGCTAGCCTTGATCATGGCCAAGTTGGCCTATCCAAATCTAGGTGAGGCCAATGACGAAAGTAGAAAACTAGAAGGAAAAAGGAAAATAAAAAAAATAAAAAAATATATATTATTAAAAATTATCCATGTCAAGGTTGATTATGCCACGTAGGACAACCGGTGTTCACGTTAGTGATTTCCAGCTAATATGACTGAATTGGTAAAAAAATGAAAAGAATTTAAGATTCAGCTGATAAATTTAAAATGTTTAGGACTGGATTGAAAAAAGTATGATAAGTAAAAGAATTTTTTTGACAATTTTTCTATGTTTTACCATTTGGCTTATGTAATATTCATCTTTTTTGTTAGTGGCATGTGATTGCATGTTAATTATAGATGAGGTACGATTATCCATAACTTAAATTTATGATACATTTTAGATTTTATTAAGAGATAGATGTTCTATTGTAGCCTTAAGTAGATAATATACATTGACTATGTATAGCATTTGAGATCATCATGTTTTAGTTTCCTCTAAGAACAAAGGTTGGTTTTTTTTGCTCGATCACAATACATTCTTTTTATATTTCTTATGGTGTTGGTTCCGTGTGTTGAAAAAATGGACCGAAATTGAGGAAGTGTTGAAGTATACCGATTCTTTTCAATTAAGACACAACAACTTCAATTGAGGGGTTGGCTGCTTTAAATGATGAAGCATTTTCTGACTTGACATGTTTATATCTTAGTGCGAAGGTTTCTAAGCCTGAAGAACAATGATGTGTACACAAGGTGGCGGATGTTGTTTTGAGTGATGGATAAAGGAATTGTGATGTATTAGAGTGTTTGGTCGAATGGGTGTCGATGAAACGAAGTAAATGAAATGCAAATATAGGATAAATATGGTCTCTGCCAAGGTGTAAAGGATGAACCACCAGCCAAGATACATAAAAAGAAGAAGAAGATAGAGTACGATTTACATCGAGGGCGTAAAGGATATGCCACCAATCGATGCTACAGATCGAGATTGACAAAGCTCACCATCACAGCATAAAGACAATGTCGCCAACTGAGGATAAAGTGCTTTGGGATAGAAAAGCTCACCACAAAGGATCAAAGATATCACTAGTCGAGGATAAGGGGCTTTTTGGTTCACCATTCAAGAGTAATCCACTCTCCACAAATAAAGAAATCAAGGAATCATCCAATCTCTATAGGTATTCACTCAAACATGAGGAAAATCTCACAAGTATTTTTATTTATCAAAATCATTATTTGTTTTACAATTGAGATTTTGTCTCTTTACATAGAGATAATAGAATGTTGGAAATAGACTAAGAATTAGAGACTGACAGCTAACCAATCAACAATGGCATGAAAGCTAGATAACAATTTTAAGCCAAGGGTGAGCATGGGCCGAGTGGGTTAGGTCGAGACCTAGACCTTAAACTAGACCTTATTATAATCAGTTCCTAATTTTTGGAATTGAGACCCTGTCCTGTTTATTCTGAAACCAGTTTTGAAACCGACTCTGTTTTTTTGTCCGATTCCAAGGTCTACCCTATTCCCTGTATACAAAAATAAAAACAAAATCATACAATTACATGAATCTTCCCCTAGTCAAATGAAGAATATAAAAAAGAAAAAGCAGTTATTCATCGATCATCTCCAAAAGAAAATAAAGTCCAAGATGAATAAATTTTAAAATTCAGCAGAATAGGTGCAGAAACTATATTCAAACAGTTAGATTCCTAGGGAAATAGATTTTCCATCCATGATTTTTCAATAAATAATTTGCAAATGTTAAAGTTCAACAAAATAGGTGACTATGCCACCAGTGTCAAACACTCTAGCATAAGATGAACATAAGTGGAAATGCCTCTCAATATTTCTGTGAATCTCAAAATGCTAAATTAATAATTGCAGGCCTCTCCTTTTTGTCTTGCAAGTCGAAATACTCGAAACCAACTTTGAAATTTACAGGCATAACTCCTCCAAGAGTGATATCACGAGCCAATCTACTTAGTACAAAATCTCTCAGAAAAACATGAAGTTCATACATAAAGAAAAATCAACAAAAAACCATACTCTAAAGACAAATGCAAAAGTGTTGATCAATGAAGTCTATCTACTTACCACAAAATCATAGTTTTCACAAAATGAAGTCTGCCAATGCTAATGTCCTTTCTAAGAGAATCCAAATCTAAAAACCAAAAAAGATCAGAAAATACTCATTCAAACAGTAGATATGTGAATGAATTACAAGATTGAAATATACACAACTTACCTAACTCAAATTTTTTGCATTATCAATGCGCTGTTCAACATTGATTGACACCTGGATGGCTATCAACTAGTCTTAAGTGCAAATCAGAAATTCCACCACTTTAGGAGTCAAAGAACTTTGAAAATTATCAAGCACACAGCTTGATATACTAAAAGTCGCCTCTGAAGTAACGGTAGTCATGGGAATAGACAAAACATCACGAGTCGTCAATAATAAGATTTTGTACTTTAACCCAATACTCTTCTATTACATCAAAAAGGTCAAGATCAATGATATATTCACTTTTAACTTCAAGATACCAATCAAGCTTAGATTTTTTTTTTGTCATTAAACACAATTTTCTTCTTATGAAGAAATATCTTTTGCTAAGCTTAGATGTCATTCTCGCTATTACCTTTATTGTTAGTAGCATTGGAACTATTACTACTATTAGTACTCACGCTTGAACTTGAACCACCAAAATTTTGTTTACTAGAAGAATCAACAAATGATTGTTTATAAAATTCAAACAAACTCTCCAAGGCAACCTTCACCTTATTATGCATCTCATCAATTTTTGCTTCATCATCATACATTTATCCATAAATGAACTTCACATAATGAATCTTTTTTGTAGGATCCAATGTAACCGCAATCAGCACCATCATATTCACTTTATCCAAACTCCCATACTATACTTATCAAACTTCTATTTCATTTTTTTCTCATAACTTTAAGCTTAGGGTTTAAAGCATTCGCTGCATCGTTCAAATATTTATACAGAAAAGCTATCTCCTCAAAATAATCATTTGAGGTAACATATGAATTCCCTGACATCCATTTGGTGGCATCATAAAATTGCTTCAGAAATTTAGAAAGAATGATTGCATTTTCCCAGTCTTTATTTTGAGGAGCATCATTGTCGATATCCCTCAAAAAAGACAAATCACCTTCTTTTATTCTTTCAAAAACTTTTCTAAACTTTGTGATGGTGTCTAACATTAGATAAGTGAAGTTCCATCTAGTGGTAACATCAAGATAAACCTGACCCTTGTGTGTGATTCTCTCACTCTCAATACCAGATTGAAATGTTTTTGCTCTCATAGGATAACTTCTCATGTGTCTAACTACATTATGGATATATGCAATAGAATCATGCACCTCTTTCAATCCATCTTTTACAATCAAGTTTACTATATGAGCAGTGCACCTTATATGTAAATAATTACTATTTAAGATAAAAAAATATTTCATTTGAGGATTTTTCCTTCAAATAACCAATGGCCACATCATTGGAATTCATATTATCCATAGATATTGTAGAGATCTTTCTTTCTATTCCCCACTCGTAAATGCATTTTTCTACTATCTTCCTAACCTCTCTGCCCTTATGGCTATGCTTCACCACAAAATTGATGATTCTTTTATGCAACTTTCAATTTTCATTAATAAAATATGCAGTAAGATATAAATAGTTTAAGTTTTGAATGGAACTCCATAAAGCAGTTGTGAGCACAATCTTATAATTAAGCTTACCAAAGTAAGCTTTCAAACAAGTTCTTTCACTCAAATACAAATTCATAAAATCTCTAGTAATCGTAAATCGAGACACATGCTGGACGAGAGGTTGTATTTCAATGACATAATCATGAAAACCAATACACTCAACCATGAAAAAATGTTGTTCATCAATAATGATCATCTGAGTAAGTATATGCCTACTACATTCTTGGTTAAACTTCTATGTTGTTAAGATACCACCACTACCACCACCACCACCACTAATATTTTTTTTGGAAAGGAAATAAAACCACCACCACTAATATTTTCCTCTACCTTGCCATACAAATTTTTGTTACGCAGTGCAGAAATCATTTTATTTGCACGAGGATACTTTTTGCACTTGTTTAAGTGCTTCCACATATTAGATGTTCCATGATTAACATTATAGTCATACTTAACTCCACAGTGAATGTGCTTTACCTTAATTTTTTTTTCAGTGTTTCATCATCTATGATTCTCAAAAAGTGATCCCAGGCCTCTGAGTATTTAGCTTGCTTTTTGCTAAGAGGAGGATGGGAGTTAGGCATCATCGCCTTTTTTGTCACGCTCACGATTGATTCCACTTCGTCAACTCCATGGAATGGTAATTCCATCATTTCATTATGTCCATGCACTTCTATTAATATGTCTTTGTCTTACTATATCAAATTGAAAATAAATTATATATTTGTGTTAGGATCCTATTGTTTAGATACCTTCCATATTTCAAGCGTTAATTAAATGGGAAGTACAAGATTATGAAAATGCCACTAAAGGAGAGGTGCCATGCAACAGCGTATAGAGCTGCACTTAGAAGTTGGGACCCCAACTCGACTCTGAGTAAAACAATTCAATTTGTTGTTTTGGTTGAAAGTAAAACAAATTGATTCAAAAGCCAACATAAAGCTGTGATATAACTACTGTTTAAATCACTTGGACATTATTTGCAATTTGCACCAATTTAAAACTTGTACTCTGGCTAATCAATTAAAAGATACTTCATCAGTTAAACAAGAGACGTTTGGCTCAAATAAAAGCCTGATGAACAAATTGTCAATTTCTTATGAATGTGAACTGAATTCATGCGATGCCATTCAAACCAGGTCGTAAGTGAAGATCACGCGAGGAAAGCAACTAGCTGATATATGTTGCACATTTGCTTTCTTTATCTCATCAAAATTCTCACTCTCTATTTCCCAAATAAGTCCAGTTCGAAAATAAAAGGCAAAGTTAACTCAACCTTTCATGGAATCAATCCCAACATGACATTTCAAAGTAGGGAATGCATTACTCCAGGAGGTCGTAATTTGAATTTCTCTGACATGTACTTGTTGACACCTCATTTTAAATCATCTTTTATCTTTTAAAATTAATAAAAAAAATCCATAAAAATTTATAAAATTAAAAAATCAACTTTAGGGACATTGTCTAAGCCTAGAGAACCAATTTTGACCAAAAAATAATTTTTCATATTTTCAGTATTTTTCAATATTTTTATTTTCGAAAATTCATAAAAAAAATCAAGAAACAATGAGAAAATTGCAAAATCAACTTTGGAAGCTTTGGCCAAGCTTAGGCAACCATTTTTTAGCAAAAAATAATTTTTCTTATGTTCTGTATTGTTTTAAATATATTAGAAATTAGGAAAATATTTAATAAATAATAGCATTTTAGGCCACAAAAATACATAAAAATAGTCAAAATTTTTCTTTTAAATCCCTTTTCATGTTGGCCATCGCAAATTTAAAAAAATCCAATTCGGGGTCGTGTATTCCTTCACGAGCATAATCTCGAATTGGGCCTAAAAAAGTTCAATTTGAGTCAATTTATTTTTATTTCTCACTTTTAGGAGTTGTGACATTGTTCTCTAATATTTCAAATTTTCATTTTGGTCCAATTATACCAAGAATGACTCAATTTTGCAAAAGGGCTTTAATTAAATTTTGCATTATTTTCAGTGGCAAGAAATGAGCTTAAGACATGCGGTGAATTTTGACTAAGTATAGGGGAGGTGTGTCAAAAATTGTGAGAAGATTTGGACTTAAAGAAATATTTTTTCAGGGACTAAATTGTAAATACTTAAAATTCAAGGACTAGAGTGCAAATACCTCACTCTTGAAGGATTATTTTGCAAATAACAAAAAGAAGAGTTAATGGAGAAATTAGAATAGAGAATGGGAAGATGGAGAATGGAAGATGGAGAAGTGAAGATGAAGAAGAATAGATGGAGAAAATAAGATAAGAATAGAGAAGGGAAGATGTAGATGAAGAAGAGTTAGTGGAGAAATTAGAATGAGAGATAAATATGGAGAAGGGAAGATGAAGATGAAGATGAAGATGAAGATGAAGATGAAGATGAAGAAGAATTAGTGGAGAGATTAGAATGTGAGATAGAGATGGAGAAGGGAAGATAAAAATGAAGAAGAGATAGTGGAAAAATTAGAATGGGAGATAGAGTTAGTGGAAAAATTAGAATGGGAGATAGATGAGTGGGTTATAAAAGGAGGAAGAAGTGAGCTTGAGAGGGGGATTTTTTTTTTGAGAGAAAATTTTGGATGTTTGAGAGGGTTTTGGGAGATTGAAGAAAAATTGGAGAGAAAGAAAATACAAAAAAGAGAGAAAATTTTGAAGATGGTGGGGGTTTAAAGTTAGGAGTTATCATCACCAATTCCTTCATCAATCAACATAAATCAAGAGTTCATCATCGTCAACGAGCAAGCAAATTCGAGTTAAGTATTTTTATTTATTCATTTATTTGTGGTTTTAGTCTAAAATTAGCACAAATTGTATACACTTTCTCCATCTCCCTTTTTTCATATTTTATGGTAGGTAAAAAAAAAGGACGACTCCGTATCAACGATAAATTCCATGAAGGTGCAAAGTGAACCCAAACAAATTCCAAGGTGCCCATCAAATTTGCAACCGACCTGTCAACGGATTTTAGTTCAAATTATTGAAACAATTTGTTGTATTTTATTTTAAAGAACTAAAACCCCAGAATAGAGAGGCAAAACGCATCCACTAGAGGTCGTTTATTTTCTGCAATTTAAATTCCTGCACCATCAAACCCCAAAGTGAAGAGCCAAGCCAATACTAGGCCGCCCATTTGAGGTTTTTACTTACCATTATTTAAATTCCCGCAATTTAATTCCTACACTATTAAACCCCAAAGGGGAGAGCCAAGCCAAGGTTGAGCCATCCATTGGAGGTCTTTATTTACTGTCATTGACTTCATGCCGTTTAATTTTTGGATCACCAGACCTCAAAGTGAGTAAACTGTAACACTGCACAGAAGTCGTTAACACACTCCTTCTTTCGGCTTCAAGGAATTTTTAACACTTTGAAAATAAAAAAAATACCACCCATGCATCCTATCTAAAAAGTGAAAATACAAAAAAGAGAACACCCCACTAGAGTTTTAGGAATAAACCAAGCTTGAGTTGTCAAATTAGAATATCCATGAAATTAAGGTACCGAAAGGGCATTAGTTTTAATTAACTAGTGTAACCAAGTCCTCGAACTCATAATCTCTAGTTTGTAGAAGTAATTTAGTCATCCCGCTAATTTACTTAGGTATCTAATCAATCTACAAAAAATGATTAGTGGCGACTCCAAATTTTAAAATCATTTGAATAAAATCAATGTTGCGATGCGGTATGACTTGGGAGGGTCCGTATTAGGTTAATCCATCTAACTAACCTAATAATCCGTTTACCCGATCGAAAAAAAAATTCTTAGGGTCGCGACAGTACTCTGCAATAGACTTCTCTTTTGGATGATCTACATTCTGCAACATGAAACCCCTAGATATCCCTAATGAGCATGCTGCTATGAAAGCTCTAAGTCCAAAAGAACAGCAGATGACCATGACCCATCAAACGTGGCACAAAATAACATCGTCCTAGTCACCGATATCGCTAGAGAACACGACAACAAGTCCAGAAATGCAAGAACACAAATCATCACAACCTCAATCGCACAGTCTAAAAAAGCATGACAATGCGACGATAGGAGATGCTAACTCACCTACCATGAGTAAAAGTAGCAAGTTTCTAAGTTACAACTCATCAACACGAATGCTTCTGTACATATATATACATATATTTTTACATCAATTTAGTGCCAAAATTGAACTCACCTTGCTCTGGATAGCTGTGTCGGTGTTGGTGAGCTGCAAAAGAGAGGCAATAATGAGAGACTAGATTGGCGATTGGCGATAATGAGACGAGAGGTGACAATGAGCTGTGTTGTGTAAAATGGAAACACGTTGATCTTGGTGAGTCTAGTAGAGGTCTTTTCGAAGTGAGATGATTTTGGCGACAACGAAAGGAAACACGAAACAGAAGAGTTCATGGCGATAACGAAAGGTGAGTTGATCTTGGCAACAACAAGAAACTCTCTCTTGGAGTGAGAAAGCAAGATGAGATGGAAAGACGAAACAGAGGAGGTCAAAGGTGAGCATGCTGGAAGTGAAGGCAAGGCTGTGGTTGCAAGTTAGCAAAGACTTAGTCTGACTTATGTTTTTTTTTTCTCTCCTAAATAGCTCTAAAAATTGGTTCTATAAACCGATCCCAGTGGATTTTTACTTAAAATTGGGAACCGGATCGGTTTTAACCGGTTCTCAAAAATTAGAATCGGTTCCCGTTCAAGCTGATCCGAGAACAGATTCCCAACCCTTGTTTTCGAGTGATCCAATTTGAGTACCGGGTAAATCCGATCCGATTGCACACCCCTAATTTAAACATAGGATCTAGATGACATGGGAACTAGAAAATACATTAAAGTTCTAGGAACCAGAGAGTGTAATAAAACATAGAATAACTACATTGTTGACTCTTGAAACTTACAAGACAATTAGGACTCATAACAACTAAGACCAAAGACACTTGACTAGAGATAACAAAGACTCTAAATTTGTCCATCAGCATGGGTAGCTCCATAAACATCTTTGAAGATTAACAAGCAGCAAAAGACTTCATCCAAGACAGCCTCCAATTGATATGTTGTTGCGCTTCAAATATAGGCATTTATTATGGTAATTCAGTAATATAATTGGCATGTAAGAATCAACAACTGAACTCAATTGGGTAGGGAAGAGACGATAGCTTAATATGTAATCAACAAGAAAGAATTAACATCTCCTTAATTCATAGCTTAGAAATGCTTTCATGTCAGCAACCTAATTGTCGGCATCTTGGTTGCTAGTCTTCACACCGATAACGTCATCTTGAGCTAGAACCCATCAAAACAAATTAAGACCAACACCAGTCTTAACTTGAATGGACAAGGATATTGCTTGACTACTTGACGAAACCACGTGGGATCTTATGGATTGTTTCATAGAATTGGATGCTCCTTCATCTTTAGTTAGATTAATCGATGAGGATTGAGTTGAGCTTGCGAGCCAATGGATTAAGTTAAATGCTCCTATATCAAACTAGAATCCATGCAAGAAAAAAGTCTCTCTCTTGGGTTCTCCAGAATATTTTTATGGGAGGACAATGTTGAAAATGTGCTTTATTCTAGAGAGTTCTTGTAATTTGATTGGTTGACAGTGAGGTACAATCTCCACCGTTAGATCAAAAATTAATCAGCAGTTGTAATTGAGGGCTCTTTGTATAAACATGGATCCCCTCTCTATCATTTGTATCACCTTACAAGCTAATAGAGTTATAATCATCTCTCCGGTGTTTCTTTCTATGATCCTTGTAAAGGATGTTAGTAATTTTTAAGGATAACTTATTCATTTCCTCCATATATATGTGATCATATTTATTATAATAAAAATACACTATTTTTAATTGAAAAATATCCAGTTTGATGTAATTTTTTTAGCAAAAAAAGAAACGTGATTTTTCATTTATAAATTTGTTAATATGTCTATTTTACATTTTGTTGAATATATAAAAGTTGTGCTGACACCTAAATGTTTACTAACCTTTGTAGTCATCATTTTTGCATAGAAAATTAGAACTAACTTTGGTACTTTAGTTCTTACAAAAACTAATCAAATTCATATTCATTTTTAGTGTTGATGCATTTTATCGACATTCATTAGGACCGGCTGTGCGAGAACAAGGTTGGATCAACAGGCAGTTTGGACTCAAATCCATCACAATTTTTGGCTAAGGCATGAGGTTGTGTGCCAAAAATCTCAAGGCTAGTAGAGCATATTTTGAGCTTAATTTAGCCCATTTAAATGATTAATTTTGGAAAAAGGCTTAATATAAACGCATATTTAATTGGAAAAAGCCTAATTAGAGCCCACAATTGCGCGAATAAATCCAGAATTGAAAGGAAAATTTGGTTGATTCCATTCCTTGAGTGGGCCGAAATTTCTAAGGCTATTGGACTTATTCAAATTTAATTTGGCTCATAAGGCCTTTATTTAATTAGTTTTTAATTAATTAAAGCTCAGTTGGAGCCCAAAATCACTCGAGATGACCCATAAGTGATAAAAAAAAAATTTGGGTAGCCCACTTAAGCCTCCCTTCAGCCGAAATTTGCTAAGTATTATAAGGGATTTGGAATCTTAAAAGTTTAATCAAATTTTGAATTTTTCAAATGAAGATATCCTACCTTAGCTAGGAATCCTACTTTGACTAGGATTAGAGTTTCTTAAAGTCTATGTAAGGATCCTTATGCCTAGGTTAATTCAGAAAGACTTTTTCTTTAGAAAATTCAAAGTGAGCTTAGAGAAAGGCTTGGGAAGAAAAGAGTTCGAGGATCTCCCCCACCGGTTGAGGTCTTCCTCTTTTTAGTAGTGCATCATCCCGGCATCCCTTGCTCCCTCGCACAGTTGAAGCTCCCTCAAGTACCGCCGCTGCTTCACCATTGTGCGCACCGTCGTTCACAGTTGCTCCAACATCGCCCAGCTACTATTCGCTATTTCGATGCCACACAAGCTGTTGTTGTTGCAGCTCAACCCTAGTGCAGCCACCCAAAATCGCTGCCATTATTGCCCAAAGCCTCTTGTCCACCTCTCGATTTGAGCTACTGATCGGTTTGGTTCAGTGGCTGATTAGTTTCATTCTTTCATCTCGGTGTCTAATGTAGCTGCTCTTTGGTGTTAGAATCTTGGCAATTCGGCGCCCAAATTGGCTGCAAATTCGGGTCAAAAGGTGATATCCTAGGCGATTTACTTTGCTTGCACAAGTGCATAATTTTTGGTTTAAAAAGGTGAGAGTTTTAATATTTGATTGTAAGACATGTGATGTTTGGTTGGAAATTTGTGTGTGTGTGTGTGTGTGTGTGTGTGTGTGTGTGTGTGTGTTGCTGAAAATACATGATTTGCAATCAAGTTTGAGAGGTAAAAACCCATTTTTGATCAAAAATGAAAGAACTTTTTATCATTCATCAAAATTTGAACTTTTTGAGATGTTGCTTCATCGTATCACCTTCAATTGACCATATGTTGTCACTCGCTTTGCGCTGTGTTTTGAATTGTTCATTCTTTGATAAATGACTTAATTCATAATTTTGGCAAAAACTAAAAAAAAAATCCAAACTTTTGCACAAAAAATTCTGATTTCTTTGAGGAAATATGATTTACTTAATAAACTTGTTTGAATGCTATGCATTTTTTTGAGCATAATTAATCTAATTGGAACTCTTTTCTCGAAATTACAAATTGTTTGACATGCTTTTTAAAGGCTAAATTGGATAAATTACACCTTTTAGAAAAGAGCGTGAATTTTTGGCATATGGTTTAATTTGTTCATGAATTTTTCAACATTACGCCTTTGATTGCCGAATTTATGCCCTGCCATGGTGTTGACACATAAATTTTGATTTAATCATTTATTTCATAAAAAATTAGAGATTAACTTTAGTCTCCAATCAAAATATTTAATCATTATAGTGTAGTTCTATGTGCATTAATTTAATTTTTTGCTTGTGTTGCATTTTCTCTTTATTTCATTTTAATTGGTCTAACTGTGGCACACGTGATTTAAGTGAGCAGTTTCAAGTTTAATTGACAAAATGGATCTTGAGGCTTCATTTGCCGAATATCAAGGCATTAGGGTACCAGATTGCTGGCAAGAAAGCCGCCGCGCGGCAGTTGGCAGCCAGTTATGCCATCGTGGGAGAAGCAATTCTACAAATCGGTTGGCTCAGTTTATTGGCACAGGCTCGTGGAAGCAAAGAAGTACACACACATTCATGACAAAGTAGTTAAATGGAATGACTCTGCGATTGAGGAGGCATTTCCTAATGCAAAAGAACGGTATTGGGCAGAGATCAATGGGCTTCCATGCAGCATCTCTTTGCCTGATCCAAATATTCACATAGATGAAGTAGATTGGGGTTCCAATGTTGACCTTGAACTGCTTTTGGACTTGGAGCGAAGAACTTGAGGCGGATTACAATAGTAATGGTGGTCCAACAATTTTCTTTGGGGATGTCTTAGCTAATCTATCCTTTGCATGTGATGGATGGGGAGATGCAGAAGAGGAATGGCCAAAGGATGAGACATCTTGGAAGGTCAATTGTGTGGGTGGCGAAAATGTTTATGGAGCTGATCCTGCGAAGCAAGTCGCAGCTGATGCTGATGCTCTTTGTGGGGTCGAAGCAGAACCAATTTCAGGACATGGACTCACTTGGGCTATCTCATTTTTAACCAGATTTTATTATCACTTCGTTTTACAGAGTTTTTGGGTATGATCCAAGTGGCTTCGGATGCCTTCTGATTGAAAAATCTGTTATAGGATCCCGAGGGACAAAACTATCGGTGGAGGGGAGTAGAGGCCAACTCATGAGAGGACACGGCTATTGAGAGCTTCGGGGGGCAATTGCATGTGAGCAAGACCCCATCATTAAAAAGATTAGTGAAGAGTGGGTGAAAGATGCAGATTAAAAAAAAGAAAAGAAAAGTGAAGAGGGGCTTTTTTTCTTTTCTCTCTCTCAGTGATAGTAGGAGAGCTCTCCATTTTTGTTGAATAGGGACTCTGTGATAACTATGATTTGATTCCGAAACCTTAAACACAAAACGAAAATCGTGCGTATCGGGAGCGAGAATGCGGAAACGTGATAATAAACGAACATACCTCCAGCCAATGATGAAGACGATGATTTCGTATACGCGCGTTGAATATTTGACGAAAACGGGATCTCTCTAGCTAATTACCCCCTCCGAAACGATGGTGTGTTCTCTGTGGTTTTCTCTGTAAAACGTGAGTTTCTCTTGTATATTCTAGATGAGAAACTGATGTCTCCTATAAAAACTGACGTCCGTAACCACCTTTTTTTTTTAAACTGACGTAGCGGGCTTGGCTTAAATAACCCATTTAAACTGGCGTCTGCCCCTTATAGATAACCGTCTCCCATCAAGACGGTTATCGGGCAAAACGGTTATCACGTAAAATTAATGTACGTAATATAACGTTGATATAATTTAAATGTCGGAATTTTATTAATGTGGGATCATTTACTTATAACATTCTCCCACTTGATCCCAACATTCATCAACGAAATAATGAACCAAATGCGCATTAATTTCATGCTGAAGATAAAACACATGAATCATGGCGACAAGTCCTCTTAGAACGAGTATTATCTTTCATGTATCACAATGCATTTTGTCTCATCAAAAATAGCCCATATATGATAACATAACTTAATGAATAAACCTTATGTTTATTTTGGGTCTACTTAATGAATAAACCCTCAAGTTTATTTTAGGTCAAAATGACCGATTTTCTCATAATAACTGAATGTGCACCTTAATTGAGAAAAACATCATAACCGAACGAGAGTTTCAAAACTTTGTCCATACAAAGAAAATTTACATAATGAGACCAATTCCCGTTCTATCTACGTGATCCTTGTAACTCCTTGGTGGCATGCCTTTAGTTAAAGGATCAGCTAACATCAATTCAGTGCTAACGTGTTCAATGACCACTTTCTTTTCCTTAACACGTTTCCTAATGGCTAAATACTTAATGTCGCTATATTTACTTCGACTACCACTCTTGTGGTTTTTAGCCATGAAAACAGCAGCTGAATTGTCACAAAACAGCCTTAATGGCCTAGCAATAGAATCCATAATTCTAAACCTTGAGATGAAACTCTTCAACCACACACCATGCGAGGTGGCCTCAAAACAGGAAACGAACTCAGCCTCAATAGTGGAAGTAGCAACCAAAGTCTGCTTCGCACTCCTCCAAGAAACGGCTCCGCCAGCAAGCATAAAAATATATCCAGATGTTGATTCGAATATCCAGCAAAGTCCGAATCCGAATATCCAATTACTTCCAAGTTGTCAATTCGCCTATACATAAGCATGTAATCATTTGTACCTTTTAGGTATCTCATCACCTTCTTTGCAGCTTTCCAGTGGTCCATACCTGGATCACTCTGATATCTTCCCAACATTCCCACAGCAAAAGCTATATCAGGTCGCGTACAAACCTGAGCATACATTAAACTTCTGACAGCAGAAGCATATGGGATGTTTTTCATTTGTTCCCTTTTTAAAATTGAACCTGTCACCCTTCACAATGGGTGCTATACTCGGTGAACAATCTTTCATCCGAAATCTCTCTAAGACTTTATTGATATAGGTTTCTTGAGACAGTCCCAAAATGCCTCGACCTCTATCTCTATGGATCTTAATGCCAATGACATAAGATGCCTTACCCATATCTTTCAAGTCAAAACTTTTAGAGAGAAATTGTTTCACTTCATATAACAATCCTTTATCATTGGTTGCAAGTAAAATGTCATCCACATATAGGACAAGAAAACAAATCTTGCTCCCATTGACCCTTTGGTATATACATTGATCCATGACGTTCTCTACAAAACCAAATGAAGAGATAACTTCATGAAACCTTAAGTACCATTGGCGGGATGCTTGTTTCAAGCCATATATTGATTTCTTAAGCTTGCACACCAATTGCTCACCATCACTAGAGAGGAATCTTTCTAGTTGTTTCATATAAACCTCCTCTTCCAGTTCTCCATTGAGGAATACCGTTTTTACATCCATTTGATGCAATTCCATATCAAAATGGGCAACCAGCGCTAAAACAACACGAAGAGAATCTTTCTTAGATACAGGAGAAAAAATCTTTGTGTAATCGATTCCTTCCTTTTGAGTGAATCCTTTGGCAACGAGTCTGGCTTTGTATCTCTTTATGTTGCCCAATGAGTCTTTCTTAGTTTTGAAGACCCATTTACAACCAATAGCCTTCTTACCATCGGGCAACTCAACCAAATCCTAGACTGCATTAGATGCCATAGAACTCATCTCTTCCTTCATGGCATTGAACCATAAATTGGAATTGTCGCAATTTATCGCTTGTAAAAATGTTTCAGGATCATTTTCAGCTCCAATATTATAGTCAGATTCTTGTAGGTACACAATGTAATCACTAGGAATTGCTGACTTTTTCATTCTAGCAGATCTCCTTAATGCTGTATCAACATTCTCTTGAAGAACATGTTGTTCAACTAGTTGTTCAATAGTTTTTGGTAAGTGGTGAACAGTTGGATCTACTAAACCAATGCCGGCAGGTTGTGGAGCTTCAATGATTGGTTGTTCAATAGCCATTTGAACTGGAGGGGCGTTATGAATAACAATCAATCTGGTACTTGAAGTGGAAGGTCGAGCATCTGAATGATCTTTCTCAAGAACAAGGTCTTGAAATCAATCGCTCCCACTAATCAAGTCATTTTCAAGAAACTTCGCATTTCTCGATTCCACAAATCTAGTGGTATGAGATAGACAATAAAATCTATATCCCTTGGACTTTTCGGCATATCCAACGAAATACCCACTTATAGTCCTTGGGTTTAACTTCTTTTCCTGTGGATTATAGATTCTCACTTCAGACGGGTATCCCCAAACGCGTACATGTCGCAAACTCGATTTCCAACCTTTGAACAGCTCAAAAGGCGTCTTCGGGACAGCCTTGGTTGGAACTCGGTTCAATATGTACACTGCCGTCTTAAGAGCTTCAATCCATAAGAACTTAGGAAGTTTTGAGTTGCTAAGCATACTACGCACCATGTCTAACAAAGTACAGTTTCTTCTTTCTACCACACCATTTTGGTCTGGAGAACCAGGCATAGTGTATTGGGCAACTATCCCATGCTCTTGAAGAAATTTCGCAAATGGACCAAGTGCTTGTCCATCTTCAGTGTATCTACCATAGTATTCGCCACCTCTATCCGATCTCACAATCTTAATTTGCTTACCGCATTGTTTCTCTACTTCGGCCTTAAACACCTTAAAGGCATCCAATGCTTCGTGCTTATTATGAAGCAAGTAGAGATACATGAAACGTGAATAATCATCTATGAAGGTGATGAAATATTTCTGACCATATGAGTCTATATCTGGACAACAAACATCTGTATGTATGATTTCTAATATTTTCGTACTCCTCTTGGCACCTTTCTTTAACTTGTTGGTCTACTTTCCCTTTATGCAGTCCACACAAGTATCACAATTAGTAAAATCTAAAGCACTGAGTACTCCATCATTTACCAATCACTTAATTCTTTCTATGGAAATATGTCCCAATCTCTAATGCCACAAAGCAGAGGAATCTTCATTCACAACACATCGTTTTATACCATCGCTATCATAAACATGTATCGCATTATAAAAGGCATTGTCTTGCAAATTAATTTGGAAAAAACCATCAGACAAGATACTATTCCCAACAATTTCAGATTTGTACGACAAAATGAAGGTCGAATCTGAAAAGTGAAAGGAATAACCAAACGGTACAAGTCTTGAAATTGAAATCAAGTTTCTAGAAAAACTAGGTACATAAAAGGTCCTTTCCAAATTTAAAACAAAGCCACTATATAGGACTAAACTGCATGTCTCAATAGCTTCTACATGCGAACGCATCTTATTTCCTGAATAGATGCACTGTTCACTTCCCACCGGCTTCCTGTGGGTTTGAAAGCCCCGCAAAGAATTTGAAATGTGGATTGTAGATCCATAATCAATCCATCAAGTGTTGTGACTCACATCAGTCATATTAAATTCATAACAAACACAAGAGATTGAATTACCTTTCTTCTCAAGCCAGGCTTTATATTTGACGCAATCCTTCTTTATATGCCCCCTCTTTCTACAGAAGAAGCATTTGGATTCCTTCTTAATGTTAGCTTGGGGAGGTATTTTACCCTTTCCCTTATGCTTACCTTGCCCCTTATGTCTTCCTTGTGTTGCTAAATGAGCACTCTCTCCCACTTCCATAAGCAGTCTTTCTTCCTCTTGAACACATATGGTCATAAGTTCATTAATTGACCATTTCTCTTTATGTGTGTTATAAGAGATCTTAAAAGGTGTATATTGCTGGGGAAGAGAGTTCAGAATGTAGTATACAAGGAAAGACTCAAGTATCTCAACCTCAAGATTCTTGAGCTGAGCCACAACATCCCTCATTTTCATAATGTGCTTACACACACCTCTAACACTGGTGAGCCTTAATGATGAAAACTTCATGATCAGGGTCATAGCATGGGCCTTTTTAGAAGACACAAATTGTGCATCAATAACCGCAAGCAAAGCTTTGGCATTATTATGCTGAGCGACTGAACCACGAATACTAGCAGAAAGTTTACTCCTTATGAACAGTACACTAAAGCGGTTAGACCGCTCCCATTGTTCGTAAAGAGAAACTTCAGCTGGAGTGCTAGTTTCTATAACAGCATGTGATTCATCTTTCCGAATAGCATAATCAATGTCCATGCATTCCAATTGAAGGAGAATTAACTCATTCCAAGTCTTATAGTTGTCACCGTTTAGCTCCAGAACAATAATATCAGACATATTCACAGGTGGTAAAACTGCATAATAAACAAATAAACATGCTTACGTCACAATATTTGAGGCAAATTCACTTGATACATGCTTTACCCATGTAAAACATGTCATATAATATGAATCAAATAACATCAAAAACTGTCTGTGGGCTAAGTTTCTAATTTATAATAGATTCATAAGAACTGTATGATGAAACTATCATATTATATTCCTTTCTCCTAATCCCTGTGCGGAAATTAAGAAAAATAATATAATATTTCAACTTAATTAATCATATTAATATAATGAAAATTCCTGTGGGATAAAATTCATTATATTAATACAATTAATTACAAGCAAATGTCATTTACTATATGTGATCTAGAGGCTCTTAATATATAATTTAATCAATTAGAGTTGCTGTGGCTAAACTCTAATTAATAAAAAATATATAGATCACGAGACATTTAATTTCATGTAAAATATACTTAATATTGCATATAAGGGCAAATTTGTAAATTTACATGGGCATGGACTAAACTGTAAATTAACTGAATGGGTAAAACCGTAAATAAATTAAATTGGGGCATAACCGTAAATTTCTAGAGCGGAGGAGTAAACCGGTATTTTACGGTTAAGCATGTGCCACTCACGTGTGAATATCCACAATCAGTCCTCTTTAATAATAACAATAATAAGTGTCAATTTTGAACACAAAAGAACAACATGGCTGAGTGGTCTAGTAGGCTTGTGGACATTCACGTGGACGTGGGTTCAAATCCTATTATGCCCAAATTATTATTATTATTAATTTTTTTTAATAATAAAACTGACAAAAGTGACTCTAGAAATACATGGACACTCTCCCACTTTCCAATACAATTAAACCCTTTTTTTAATCCTTTCCCACGCACACCCGTGGTCTTCTCCTTTCTCACGACCTGCGCACAAAACTTTCTTCATTCGTCCCCAAATTCCACCGCGTTTTCAATCGGCCGATTTTTTTTCGATAGCCCACATCCAAACAAAATAAATGGTGGGTTGCCTCTTTTCCGATAGCCCACATCCAAACAAAATTGTTGACACCTGATTTTTAATCATTTTTTCTATTGCTAAAGTAATAAAAAATTCATAAAAATTCATAAAATTGAAAAATCAACTTTGGGGACCTTAGCCAAGCCTAGGGAATCAATTCTGACCAAAAAATGATTTTTCATATTTTCAGTATTTTTACGTATTTTTTATTTATTTATTTTCGAAAATTAATAGAAAATCCATAAAAATTCATAAAATTGAAAAGCTCATAAGCTGTCCACCGATTTCTCAACTGATTTGTGACTAAAAGTCCCTCTTAATTCAAAAGAAACTCTATATATTGGGAACATAGAGAGCGAAAATCAATTATAGAAATCCCTCCCAAAAAATGGGAGATAAGTACTATTTCCACTCTTCTGGTTTTAGGTGCAGATTAGCACATATTTTGTATACTGACACTTCACTCTATTTTATGTCAGGAAGCCGCAGCTCTATATCAATGGTCAACCCTATGGAAGCACAAAATCGGCTTGGAGGAGTCCTCAAGCGCGCACAAATTTCAAATTGTTGAATCAATTCGTTGTATTTTATTTTAAAGAATTCATACCCCAGAATGGAGAGGACAAAGTCCATCCGCAATTTAAATACCTACACCATAAATCCCAAAGAGAAGAGCCAAGCCAATGCTTAGCCTCCCATTAGAGGTTTTTACTTACACTAGTTAAATACCTGCAACTTAAATACCTGTACCTTAAATCCCAAAGGGAAGAGCCAAGCCAATGCTTAGCCTCCCATTGGAGGTTTTTACTTACAGTAGTTAAATACCTGCAACTTAAATACCTGCACCTTAAATCCCAAAGGGAAGAGCCAAGCCAATGCTTAGCCTCCCATTGGAGGTTTTTACTTACAGTAGTTAAATACCTGCAACTTAAATACCTGCACCTTAAATCCCAAAGGGAAGAGCCAAGCCAATGCTTAGCCTCCCATTGGAGGTTTTTACTTACAGTAGTTAAATACCTGCAACTTAAATACCTGCACCTTAAATCCCAAAGGGAAGAGCCAAGCCAATGCTTAGCCTCCCATTGGAGGTTTTTACTTACAGTAGTTAAATACCTGTACCTTAAATTCCAAAGGGAAGAGCCAAGCCAATGCTTAGCCTCCCATTGGAGGTTTTTACTTATAGTAGTTTAAATACTTGCAACTTAAATACTTGTACCTTAAATCCCAAAGGGAAGAGCCAAGCCAATGCTAGGCCTCCCATTGGAGGTGTTTATTCACTGTCATGTACTTTCTATAATTTAATTTTTGAATCATCAAACCCAAAAGATGAGTAGGTCGTAATACTGCACAGAAGTCGTTAACACACTCCCTCTTTCGGCTTCAGGGAATGTTTAACACTTAAAAAATATATATACCATCCATGCATCCTATTTAAAAAGTGAAAACACAAAAGAGGATACCCTACTAGAGCCTTAGGAATAAACCAAGCCTGAGTTGCCGAATTAGGATATCCATGAAATTAAGGTACCGAAAGGGCATTAGTTTTAATTAACTAGTATAACCAAGTCCCCGAGCTCATAATCTCTGGTTCGCAGGAATAAATTAGTCCTTCCGCTAATTTATTTAGGTTTCTAATCGACCTACCAAGAACGATTAGTGGCGACTCCAAATTTCAAAATCATTTAAACAAAAACCAAAGTTGCGATTCGGTAGGGCTTGGGAGGGTCCGCGTTAGGTTAGTCAAATCTAATTAACCTAATAATCCGTTAACCCTTTAGAAATAATAAAAAAAATTTTGAGGGTCGCGACAGACTGGCGACTCCACTGGGGACTAGAGATTTTTAAATTTTCGAAAAAAGACACCAATTGGAATATTTGAATTTTTTCGAAATTTTAAAAGTCTTAGTGGACTTAGGCCAATGAAAATTTCATGCATATCTCGCTTCTGGCAATATTGTTTGGGACTCATTCTATAGGTGTTATATGTTTTTGCAGGATGTGAGTTATAAGGGGCGGAGTGTTTGACTAACCCCTTTGTTTTGCAGGCTCGGTGTTAGGTTTATTTGTTTAATTTCGCACATTTTTAGAAGCGCTGTTTTGATATCAATTGTTGTGCATGTCTTGCATACTCTGAGGATCACGACACCTGCACACACAAGCGTCTAAACCCAAGTCGCGAAATTCTTCCTAGAAAACCATAGATAGGGATCGAATATGCAAAGCTCTTGCGTCGATTGCGCTCGGGTTGACCATATTTTATCCCGCTCATTATCTGAATTGACAATTCTTCCCATTGTGATTTGATTGCGCAGAGGGTAAGTTTGTCAATTCAGATAGTGGGAGCCTTTTTAGGTCCATACCTTGTCTCTCCTTCTTTTATTTTCTAGAGTCCACTCCTCACTTGAGTCATGCGCATGACTATGTGATTTGCATTTCTCCAAGGTAAAAGTAAGTTCTCTAATTTTATCTTGTATTTATTTTCGGTCGGTCCATGCTAGGTGTTAGTCAGTTTTTGAGCTTGATATTACTACCATTCTTTTTAAAAGAAAATAAAAATTAAATTTGTCCCTCATTTCTTTAAATAAAAAATTTGAAAAAATGATGTAAAAAAATCCCTTCATGGGAATTTTATTAACCAATAAGGGATTTTTCTCATATTTTTATTGCTTCAATAAAAATGAAATTTTCCTGAAAAAATTTTCCTCTGAAAATTTATTTCAATAAAAAGAAATATTCCTTCAAAAAAAACTTTAGTAGACATCAAGTGATTTTATCACATTTTTCAAATTATAAAAACTTGCAAGAAAATTCTTCTCGAGAAATTCGCTCATGTCTTTCTAAGAAAATTTTCTCTAAATAAAATTAGACTAATTGACCAATAAGAGATTTTTGTCATGTTTTTCTTGCTTCAATAAAAATGAAATTTTCCTGACAAATTTTCCTCTGAAAATTTATTTCGATAAAAAGAAAAATTCCTTAAAAAAAAACATCAAGTGATTTTATCACATTCTTTCAAATTATAAAAACTTGCAACAAAAATTCTTTTCGAGAAATTCGCTCATGTTTTTCTAAGAAAATTTTCTCTAAATAAAATTAGACTAATGTCTCGGGGGAATTTTGTTAACCAATAAAGGATTTCTGTCATGTCTTTTCTGCTTCAATAAAAATAAAATTTTCCTGACAAATTTACCTCTGAAAATTTATTTTGATAAAAAGGAAATTCCTTCAAAAATTTTAGTAAACGTCAAGAGATTTTGTCACATTCCTTAAAAAAATAATAAAAGAAAGAGTAATAAATCTGTAAAAAATTATGTATCAGAAATTAACCCATTTCTTCCTAAGGAAATTTTTTTTTTCTGATTTCTCAATAAAATAGAAAAAATCAAATTGGACTAATATAGGAGTCATGGACCGACATTCCTTGTGTCGCATACTAATTATATCCTTTTCTTTTGCAGGAAGATCCTAGATACCCCAGACGGGTGTAAAAATTAAGTTCAATAATATATCAAGAATCATCTTTAGAAATACCAAAAGACGAAAAACACCGAGGCTTCAACCGTTAATTCTGGGGGGCAAACGAACACTGTCCATCTTTGACAGACAAAGTTGTGTCAATCCGAAAACTTGTATGGGCAGTGTATTCTGATATGACGGTGGATTTATACTGATTAAACACGGGGGTATATTTAATGTGTTGCAGAGGATCTCGCGTCTTTTGAAAGACAATATGGATTATATAATCAGAACCCATGAAACAAATACCTTTACCTGATTAAATCAACCAGAGACCGGTCTTAAAATTTCCTCTTATCCGAAACACGCGGAGGGCTTTAGAGGACCGAGGTTCTATTAATGAACGTAGCCCACAGGAATTTCTCCCGACGCTACAGGCGACCGACACGAGCAAGTAGACGCCGAAAGAAACAAAATATGGATAAAAATGGGCACACAACAGGTGGCCGGATTTACTACCAGCGCACTGATCGAGTTGTCATAGCGTTATTGTTCGTGATCTCAAGATGGATAGTGGGGGCCACCGCCGAACCCATCATCAATGTTCTCGATATCATCGTCTGGAGCAATTAAACAAGAACATCAAGAAGAACATTAAGCCTCGACATCTTCGGTACCTCAAATCGTTCTGTTATGCTATGCGGAAGAAACGATAGCAAAAAAAAAACAAAACACGTGAAGCTTTTCTTTCATTCCATTCATCAAAGAGTATTACAACAACTCACTGGGGAGGAAAGGTAAAGCCAAACTGGGCCCTGATAACTATTACGAAAGAGCTCAACTGACTCTCCAAACAGTTGATGCTCTGGATGCACCGGGCGCTCTCGGGATCAAGCTCCGCGAGCCTAAAGAAGAGGCGATTGCACTTCTCTTTAACCTGGGCCATAGTGGCCTCGTAATGCTCAACGGCAAACTCCAGGTCCGGAATCGCTGCCCTCTCGAAAGCAATGTCTGCCGTAATGTCATCAAGTCTCTCCTGCAGCCAACCGCATTTGCACCTCATTACAATATTGTCTGGCTCCTGTTCGGCGTAAGTTCGGACCAAGACCAGACGGTCCACCAACTTTCCCCTCTCACGAACCAGCCACGAAAGCTGATCGTTGGCAAACTTGAGGGCCTTTTTGTGATTATCAGCCACAAACGTAACTGTTGCCAGACGCTCGTGCCGGTCTCGGTAACGGGCTTTCACGACGGCGGTCACAAGGACCGTCTCATAAGCGCGGTTATTGGCAGCTAGAAAATTGATGAAGAGGGTCGAGAAGTTCCGATACTCCTTTCCCAGTTGTGTACCCTCAACAGAAGCAGCGTCCACGGTCCTGAATAAACCGAGGATTTCAGCCTCAACGGTAGAGTTTTTGGCTACATGAGCGTAACCTCTACCAAGAAGATTGTAGAGTCTCTCCCACCCAGCCAGGACTTCGATGGATAAGGTGTGGTTAGGAGAATTAGCCATTTTTGAAAGCAGAATACGAAAGAAAAGGGGAGAGAGGTGAGGCAGATGAGCAGAATGCGAAGATGGTAAGCTGCTTCAATTTAAATACTGATTTCACAGGGGCAGTCCTTATAGGTTTTCCTATCTACCATTCTCTGTCGGCAGCACCCCCGGTGGCTCAAATTCCAGCCAAGTGGCAACCTCGAGCCGAACAAACCCGACGTCTCTGTGGAAAAGCTGGACGGGACTCCACCGCTTTGAAAAAAGAAAGAACGAAAAGATGAGCTGAGTGGGGACAAAGAAATTTTCGGCAGAAAGAGAGATATTACTCGTCTTCATTGGAGGACCCGCCAGTAAATCGACTGTGGAAATCTTGACAGGGGCCCTCTACCGCGAAAAGAAAGAAAAAGACAAACTGAGCGATAAACGAGGATTTCCCCTTTGATCAAAAGCTGAATGTCAGATTTTCCCCTCGGTAAATCTAATAACACTGCTCGTGAAGGGGGAAGTCGTTGCTATTGCCAGAGAGAGAATTTGTCCTCATTTGATAGTGAGGGTTCATCTGCACGAATTTGCAGGAGAAAGATAGAGAGGAAGGAGTTCTCGTGGGAGAGGAATTCAAAACCTTCACCATCAAAGCATTGGCTTTCAAAGCCTGTTACGAGAAGCCATCAACGATCCCGTGATCCCTCAAGTCCGAGAAGACATCCCGAGGCAGTCTCGAATCGGCAGTCCTACATCCAGAAATATGTCGAGCATTAGGGGAACGGGCGCATGTTCAAACCTGGTCGAAGCTGATGAAGTTCCTTACCCTGAGGGTCTACTGGTCATGGCCATTGACGGTAATCTAGTCTCTCTGTCAATCCTTGTTACCGTATTAAGAAAATGCCGGTATAAGGTTGTAGCTCAAGTAAAGGCGACAGAGGCCTTAGAGATATTAAGGAGGAGTAGTGACCCGTTTGATATCGTCCTCATCGCCATGGTAGGGATTGACATGGATGTTTTCACTCTCTTGGAAGTCATCAATTCTAAATTAAACATGCCAGTCCTCGTAATATCGGCAAGCGATGATCAGCAAGCCATAATGAAGGCTGTCTTAAATGGGGCCCAAGACGTCGTAACGAAACCAGTTAGGGTTCAAATGCTTCAAAACATATGGCAGCACGTGGTAAGGAAGCAATTGCACGACCATGAGAACAAGCATCAAGCCTTCAATTTTGTTCCAAGCAACTGGAGAAAGAAGATGAGTTGGTCTCCCGAGCTGCATCGTATGTTTGTTAATGCAGTTCAGCAGCTAGGAATCGATTCGGCACAGCCGCAACATATACTGGAAATTATGAAGATAGAGGGATTCACTAAAGCAAATGTTTCGAGTCATCTTCAGAAGTACAGAAAAAGGGTGAGAGAACACAATGCAGCTCAGAATCAAGAAAACCAAGGCGGGACTGATCCAAGCCTGAACGTCGAGTCTCTTCACCACCATAAGTTCCGCCGGTTAGCATGGGGCGAGCCACTTCCCATCATCAACCAAGCCAGTAGCCGTGCCATCAATCCTCCAGGCGTTAATCAAAATATCCCCCAGAATCACCCTAATGCTCTTCAAGAGTATAGATCGCAGGGGCAGTGTATTCAGACTCCTTGGTTTGAGCACCAACTTGTGGCTAGAATTCATCTCATGATCAGCGCGCCTGCGCAGCCAGAGAATCAGACAAGAAATTATCCTGAGCACTTCCACTTCTCTAATTCTCGAATGGAAGGAGTTCTTGGCAGCAGGACAGTTGGTGATCCCCACACTTTCTGGAGTAATGATGAAGACTTCAGCTCGAGAAGTCAAATTGCTCATGACGAGAACAGAATGAGAAATCTACCGCCAGCATTTGCCAACAATAATGCCCAATTCGAGCATCAGTTGCTGGAAGGTTCAAGAGATTACCTAGATGATGAGCTTACTGCCCTGGTCAACCAGTTTAAGATTGGCAGACATCCGAAGCCATGATCGGAAGCCAGCGATTAGGGACTCTCAAACATCGGTCATCCATGCCTGAACCAGCACGAGACTAGCTGATTATCGAAGAGCCGCAGGAGAGGCAGAACTGACCTTGAACAAGTGCACCTTTCATTTCATGCTTAATTCCCCTGCGTGTGATATTTCCAGCTTTCTAGGTATCTAGATTTAATTCAGGGGCAAGGGGGTAATTTTTTTTTATTCCGTCGAATGCGTGAATCCCTTTTTATGCTAGACTCAGGGCGGATCAATTTGTGGCAACGTCGCTGACTGCCATAATGAGAAATGTTGAATGGTCTCACGTAGGGAAATTTCAAGTGAAAAGCCCAGGCAAGCTTGAAGACGGGTAATTGTGTGTCGTTCCAATTTACCCTCAATTGTTGCAAAATGCTAAATTGGATTTGTTCCATTCTCACCCAGGGGATTGCAAAGTGTCTCAAGAGTGCCGCAAAATGAAATGACCCAATGGAATGCGATATGACTCATTTGCCTAGAAGGTAACCTTCAAATTAAAGGAGCCCTCCGGTCCACAGACCCGATGGCATAGAAAATGATGATGGTCTAAGGCAACCCGAAAGAAAACAAGGCCCGACTAAGCAAAGCACTTATGTGGCAAGCTCAAAGTGAAGGGCAACTCGGGACATACAATTCAATCCAGCCCAAATGAAGGAACTTCCTCAATTCAAATTCAATGGAAGTACACACAAGGGTAAAACAGTATCGTTCCAATTTTTCTAGAATATGAAGAACATATACTGCCGCATTCTCTTTCATTTTTGCAGGGGAAGTCTCTACTGGCCAGATTTTCCTGTCTACCATTCCCTATCAGTATCACCTCCGCTACTCGTCTCCAATCTCGAGCCAATCAGATTCGACATCTTTGCAAAAAAAAAAATGGTGTGAGGGGACGTCACCACTTTGAAAAAGAGAAAAAAAAATGAGCCGAGTGGCAGACAAAGAAATTTTCGACAGAAAAGAAGAGACGGCTCGTCTTTATTGAAGAACTCACCAGCAAATTGACGGTGGAGATAACAACAAGGGGCCCACTATCACGGAAAGATGGAAGGAGACGAGTGTCGCGACCCTCTGAAAATATTTTTATTATTTCTAGGGGTTAACGGATTATTAGGTTAATTAGATTTGACTAACCTAACGCGGACCCTCCCAAGCCCTACCGAATCGCAACTTTGGTTTTTGTTTAAATGATTTTGAAATTTGGAGTCGCCACTAATCGTTCTTGGTAGGTCGATTAGAAACCTAAATAAATTAGCGGGAGAACTAATTTATTCCTGCGAACCAGAGATTAGGAGCTCGGGGACTTGGTTACACTAGTTAATTAAAACTAATGCCCTTTCGGTACCTTAATTTCATGGATATCCTAATTCGGCAACTCAGGCTTGGTTTATTCCTAAGGCTCTAGTAGGGTATTCTCTTTTGTATTTTCACTTTTTAAATAGGATGCATGGATGATATATATTTTTATTTGTTATATTTTTTTAAGTGTTAAAGATTCCCTGAAGCCGAAAGAGGGAGTGTGTTAACGACTTCTGTGCAATATTACAACCTACTTATCTTTTAGGTCTGATGATTCAAAAATTAAATTATAGGAAGTACATGACAATGAATAAACACCTCCAATGGGAGGCCTAGCATTGGCTTGGCTCTTCCCTTTGGGATTTAAGGTACAGGTATTTAAGTTGCAAGTATTTAAACTACTGTAAGTAAAAACCTCCAATGGGAGGCTAAGCATTGGCTTGGCTCTTCCCTTTGGGATTTAAGATATATGTATTTAAGTTGCAGGTATTTAACTACTGTAAGTAAAAACCTCCAATGGGAGGCTAAGCATTGGCTTGGCTCTTCCCTTTGGGATTTAAGGTACATGTATTTAAATTGCGGATGGACTTTGTCCTCTCCATTCTGGGGTATAAATTCTTTAAAATGAAATACAACGAATTGATTCAACAATTTGAAATTTGTTCGCGCTTGAGGACTCCTCCAAGCCGATTTTGTGCTTCCACAGGGTTGACCATTGATATAGAGCTGCGGCTTCCTGACATAAAATAAAGTGAAGTGTCAGTATACAAAATATGTGCTAATCTGCACCTAAAACCAGAAGAGTGGAAAGAGTACTTATCTCCCATTTTTTTGGGAGGGATTTCTATAATTGATTTTCGCTCTCTATGTTCCCAATATAGAGAGTTTCTTTTGAATTAAGAGGGACTTTTAGTCACAGATCAGTTGAGAAATCGGTGGACAGCTTAGGAGCTTGTCTGGGCCGATTTTTGCATCTCTACGAGATTTTTGCTGTTGACGTAGAGATATCCTTCTCCTGACATAAAATATGGGGAAAAAAAGAGATGGAGAAAGTGTATACAATTTGTGCTAATTTGCGTGTAAAACCATAAATAAATGAATAAATAAAAACACTTAGCTTGAATTTGTTTGCTCGTTGACGAGGATGAACTCTTGATTTATATTGATCGATGAAGGAATTTGTGATGATAACCCCTAGCTTTAAACTCCCATCATCTTCAAAATTCTCTCTCTTTTGGTATTTTCTTTCTCTCAAAATTTTCTTCAATCTCCCAAAACTCTCTCAAACATCCAAAATTTTCTCTCCAAAAAATTCTCCCAAACACTTCAAATTTTCTCCCTCCCAAGAATCCTCTCTCAAGCTCACTTCTTCCTCCTTTTATAACCTACTCATCTATCTCCCATTCTAATTTTTCCACTAACTCTATCTCCCATTCTAATTTCTCCACTAACTCTTCTTCATTTTCATCTTCCATTCTCCATCTCTATCTCACATTCTAATCTCTCCACTAACTCTTCTTCATCTTCATCTTCCCTTCTCCATATTTATCTCCCATTCTAATTTCTCCACTAACTCTTCTTAATCTCCATCTTCCCTTCTCTATTCTTATCTTCCATTCTAATTTCTCTACTAACTCTTCTTCATCTCCATCTTCCCTTCTCTATTCTTATCTTATTTTCTCCATCCATTCTTCTCCAACTTCTCTTCTTCATCTCCTCTTCTTCATCTTCCCTTCTCTATTCTAATTTATCCACTAACTCTTCTTTTTATTATTTGTAAAATAATCCTTCAAGAGTTAGGTATTTGCACTCTAGTCCTTGAATTTTAAGTATTTACAATTCAGTCCTTGAAAAAATATATTTCTTTAAGTCTAAATCTCCTCACAATTTTTGACACACCAAAATTTACCACATGTCAAATTTAAGCTCATTTCTTGTCGCTGAAAATAATGCATAATTTAATTAAAGCCCTTTTGCAAAATTAAGTCATTCTGGGTATAATTGGGCCAAGATGAAAATTTAAAATATTAGAAGACAATGTCACAACTCATAAAAAGTGAAAGTTAAAAATAAGTTGACTCAAATTAAATTTTTTTTAGGCCCGATTCGAGATTATACTCGTGAAGGAACACGTGACTCGAATTGGATTTTTCTGAATTTGCGATGGCCAATATGAAAATCGATTTAAAATAAAAATATTAACTATCTTTGTGTATTTTTTTGGCCTCAAATGTTATTTTTCCAAAATTTTCAAATATTTTTGTATTTTTTTTAAAAAAAAATTAAAATATATATAATATGAAAAATTATTTTTTGGTCAAAATTCGTTCCCTAGGCTTGGCTAAGGTTCCCAAAGTTGATTTTTCAATTTTATGAATTTTTATTTATTTTCTATTAATTTTCGAAAATAAATAAATAAAAAATACGTAAAAATACTGAAAATATGAAAAATCATTTTTTGGTCAAAATTGGTTTCCTAGGCTTGGCTAAGGTCCCCAAAGTTGATTTTTCAATTTTATGAATTTTTATGGATTTTTTATTACTTTAGCAATAGAAAAAATGATTAAAAATCAGGTGTCAACAGCTGCCCCTCTTTGAAAGGAAGCTCGGTAGAGGTTCATTTCAAAGACGAGATGACACCTGGATTCTTATCGACTCAATACAAGGAAATAAAAAGAGTCGTGACATGATTGTTCCACTGAAAATGAAATGAGAACTTAAGGATTCGTTATATAAAAAAACTTTAGGGTGGTTGAACTTGAACCCGTATGGTGGATCAACCCATGGTAGATTCCTAATAAAAGGATTCTACTGATTAAAAATTGAATTAAAATTTGACCCGTATGGTGGGTCATACCATTTGACCCGTATGGTGGGTCGTACCATGGTAGATTCCTAATAAAAGGATTCTACTGATTAAATTTTGATTGAGATTTGACCCGTATGGTAGGTCACCACGTGGAGATACCTGTAAGAAGGACTTGGTGCCTGTAGAAAGGACTTGGTGCCAGTAAAAAGGACTTGGTTCCTGTAAAAAGGACTTGTGCCTGTCAAAAGGACTTAATTTGCCTGTAAGAAGGACTTGATTTGCCTGTAAAAAGGACTTAATTTGCCTGTAAGAAGGACTTGATTTGCCTGTAAGAAGAACTTTGTGCCTGTAAGAAGGACTTGCTTTGCCTGTAAGAAGGACTTGATTTGCCTGTAAGAAGGACTTTGTTTGCCTGTAAGAAGGACTTTGTTTTGCCTGTAAGAAGGACTTACTTTGCCTGTAAGAAGGACTTTGTGCCTGTAAGAAGGACTTGATTTGCCTGTAAGAAGGACTTTGTTTGCCTGTAAGAAGGACTTTATGCCTGCTGTAAGAAGGACTTTATGCCTGTAAGAAGGACTTTGTGCCTGTAAGAAGGACTTGATTTGCCTGTAAGAAGGACTTTGTGCCTGTAAGAAGGACTTTGTGCCTGTAAGAAGGACTTGATTTGCCTGTAAGAAGGACTTTATGCCTGTAAGAAGGACTTGTTTTGCCTGTAAGAAAGACTTGATTTGCCTGTAAGAAGGACTTGATTTGCCTGTAAGAAGGACTTTATGCCTGTAAGAAGGACTTGATTTGCCTGTAAGAAGGACTTTGTACCTGTAAGAAGGACTTGGTTTGCCTGTAAGAAGGACTTGGTTTGCCTGTAAGAAGGACTTAGTTTGCCTGTAAGAAGGACTTGATTTGCCTGTAAGAAGGACTTGATTTGCCTGTAGGAAGGACTTGGTTTGCCTGTAAGAAGGACTTTATGCCTGTAAGAAGGACTTGATTTGCCTGTAAGAAGGACTTAGTTTGCCTGTAAGAAGGACTTAGTTTGCCTGTAAGAAGGGCTTGGTGTACCTCAAAGGGTGCCATTCTGAAATCTGGGGAGACCAGGAATCCTGCAGAAGCTCAAACCCAAATTATATTCTCCTGTCGCTTTAGGAATAAACCAAAGAGGCAGAGATTAAAAGGTCTCGAACATTTCTGTTCTTGAGACAAATCATGCTTTATTGAAGAAGGTGGATACCTGTATGTACCGCAATGGATTCGAGTACCCCAACAACCGTCAGAATTCATTCTCTTGAAAGGTTCAGGTTGAAGATATACTTACCTGAGAATTTGGAAAAAATGCTTGGTGGCTTCTCGACAACCAGGCTTGTTCATTCAATAATCGCCGAATGAACTTCAAGACTTTGGAAGGTAACTCGAACACCGGGAATGTGTTGCCTGTCAGGCAATGTCAGAGGTAACATGTGCAAGCATTTTCATCAATGCGTTCATTGGTTCATGCAAAATTGTTCTGCTAAGTTTGCCATGATTAAAGGCAGTCTGTGTAATAACTCATGATGCAATCGATCAATATATGGATCATGTATTGCATTACCACTTCTGTTTAAGGAGGTTCTTATAGTACGAACACCTCGAATGTAATCTGAATGGGGGACTTCATTCCGAAAAGGGCTTTCTTTCACTCTGGAGAAAAGCTGTTTATCTGTAGATTAAAATGTTAGACCTGTGTGGAAATGGTTTGCCTTTCCTCATCCTGTTATGCCCCATTTTGCACATTTGACGTCTCCTATGCAGTTTATGCTCTAAGTTGAAGTCGGTAAATTAAACATGCGGAATAGTCATACATAATTCATGAAATGTGTAAACACAATGCCGATGTGACAATTTTTAGCATCATGTGTGTTTATATAATGTGCAAACATGGGCGGATTTGAATTGCCCCTGGTATATGGGTGGATCGAACAAATTGGGAAGCCCACTCCTTATGTCGAGGAGCGGTTTGTCCCAAACTTTGCCCCTGCGCGATGAAGCATATGGGTGAGGGAGCATTTCGGTTGGTTTAATGACAGCGACCGCCATGGTTTAGCGGTTGAATGCCCCTGCAAAAAGCAGAGAAATTATTCTTGAAATCAAACGAGATAAGGAAGACATATTTGCTTTTTCGCTTCAGAGCTTGTGATCAATTTGCCCCATTTTTCACCAAAATAGATCTTGTCAGATGATCATAATTTTCTTTTGGATTTGTCTCCTTCAACATGTTAAATGTTAGTGTAAATATTTCCTGTAAAAAGAAAAAGAGACATATCAGCCAGTATTAAAAGGGATAAATTGAAAACGATACTGATTTACCCTTCATCTTGAATGTCTTGCACGAGTCTTTTACCAGTTTTGTTGGATTGAATTTTCCTCGACTTTTGTTGGGCGCCTCACCATTATGAGAAGACTATGGTAAAATACTGACTTTGATATTACTCGTCGAGTATTCCTGTTTGTAAAAAAGAAATGCACAAAAAGTTGTTTCATTTATTTATAATACATACAACATTTCCCACCCTTGGGGATCGAACTCGGGATATTTCGGACCTACTGTCATCCCCCATACCATTCGGTCCATTGGACCGTAGGTGTCCATGGGGCTATCCTTTCAAAGGTTAATCTTTGGGGATAAAACAGCCCTGTTGTATCACCTTGGGCCATGTTACGGTATTTCTCGAGGTAATTTGCAATCCCTGTTAAGAATGGAATAAGACAATTCAAGACTTGAGATGATTATGTGCACATTAGAACGATACAGAATTACCCATTTCTGAGATTGTTCGCGTCTTTCGCTTGTACTTTCCTTTGTCCGAAGCTGTCTATCCCGTGGTAATGCCCATGAGTTGATTTGCCCCCAAATTTAATCCAACATGTATTCGGATATGATTGCGTTCTCGGGTCGATTTGCAATTTCCTGAGAATAGAAGGGGCTTAATTTTAAAACTTGGAGCAACTGAGGGTAAATTGAAACGATACGGAGTTACCCTTCAGGTTTATGCAGATTTTCACTCGCCATCAATTCGTCGCGAGGTTGGTGAGGTGGCGGATTCGAGCATTTAATAGGGGGAAGTCGGATTATTACTCCTTGCTTTTACACATTCACAAAAGCAGAAAAACACATCACGCAAGGAAATAAAACACATTCACTCATTCAGGATTAGTTCCGCTTCCTCTGCAGGCTCTCCCATGATCAGCTGGCTTCATCCTAAATTAGGTATGCATCGGCCATATTGAAGGTCTCGTGGTCACTGGCTGAACAAGTGCATCACAGTCCCGATGCTTTACCGATATCAAACTGGTTGATTATGGCGAAAAGATCATCGTCAATGTCCGCTTGGTGGTGATCTGTCCCTTCTTCCTCGGGAGGTATTGATGCTGATCCAGTATCATTGGTCCTTTTGTACCCTCCTCCAACAGAACTCGATCCTGTTATAAACTGGTCTAACTCACCTCTTAAACGTGCATTTTCGATCCTCAGATCATACATTTCATCGAGGGTGAGGAGGAGGCTATTGCAGTTGGGGCAGGTGGCGGAGTCAAAAGTCTCTTTATACATCTTGTTTTCCGCTCGGAGGTTTTCATTTTCAACTCTTAGAAACTCGGCTTCGTTGTGCTCATGACGAGCCTTCATTCGGGTTCGCCTATTTTGAAACCAGAACTTGATTTGCAAAGGTTCAAGTCCTAACTCTTGACTCAGTTCCATTTTCTGTTTGCCGTCTGGCATAGGGCATGTTCTGAAGAAATCCTCAAGCCTTTGTACCTGCTCCTTAGTATGGCGACGGTAACGCTTCTTTTGACCCTTACCGTTATTATCCTTATCTTTACTGAGATTTTGGACGTCGTCGGCGGAAGAGCCAGGCTCCATAGGCTCGATCCCAAACATGGCTTCGAACTCTTCCTCTCCCATATTTAGCAGGCAATGATAGTTCTCGGGAGTATTGGGTTGAGACATCTTTGATTTGGTTGATGATTTCTCAAGATTTGCTACTCGTTTCCGGTGTTTTCACTCTCTTTGAATTTTTCTGAGCGATTGCCTATGCCTTAAGACCCTCTTCCGAGCATGGCGTCTCTTTTAAAATTAAACGTGGGTTTAGCAACTGTATTGCTTCTTCCAAGGGTCCGGCCTTTCTCAATCCTCTTTTCTTATCGTGTCTCTTGCTCGGCTCGTCTCCTTCCATCTTTTCGTGATAGGGCCCCTTGTTGTTGTCTCCCCCGTCAATTTGCTGGCGAGTTCTTCAATAAAGACGAGTCGTATCTCTTTTCTGCCGAAAATGTCTTTGTCTCCCACTCAGCTTATTTTTTATCTTTTCTTTTTCAAAGTAGTGGCGTCCCGTTTAGCTTTGCCGTAGAGACGTCGGATTTGCTTGGCTGGAGATTGGAGACGAGTAGCGGAGGTGATACTGATAGGGAATGTTAGACAGGAAAATCTGGCCAGTAGAGACTTCCCCTGCAAAAATGAAAGAGAATGCGGCAGTATATGTTCTTCATATTCTAGAAAAATTGGAACGATACTGTTTTACCCTTGTGTGTATTTCTATTGAATTTGAATTGAGGAAGTTCCTTCATTTGGACTGGATTGAATTGTATGTCCCGAGTTGCCCTTCACTTTGAGCTTGCCACGTAAGTGCTTTGCTTAGTTGGGCCTTATTTTCTTTCGGGTTGCCTTGGACCATCATCATTTTCTATGCCATCGGGTCCGTGGACCGGAGGGCTCCTTTAATTTGAAGGTTACCTTCGAGGCAAATGAGTCCTATCGCGTTCCATTGGGTCATTTCATTTTGCGACACTCTTGAGGCACTTTGCGATTCCCTGGGTGAGAATGGAACAAATCCAATTTAGCATTTTGCAACGATTGAGGGTAAATTGGAACGACACACAATTACCCGTCTTCGAGCTCGCCTGGGCATTTCACTTGAAATTTCCCTACGTGAGACCATTCAACATTTCTCATTATGGCAGTCAGCGACGTTACCACAAATTGATCCGCCCTAAATCTAGCATAAAAAGGGATTCACGCATTCGACGGGATAAAAAAAATAAATAAATTGCCCCATTGTCCCTGAATTAAATCGAGACACCTAGAAAGCTGGAAAATATCATACGCAGGGGAATTAAGCATGAAATAAAATGTGCACTTATTCAAGGTCAGTTCTGCCTCTCCTGTGGCTCTTCGATAATCAGCTAGTCTCGTATTGGTTCGGGTGTGGATGATCGATGTTTGAGAGTCCCTACTCACTGGCTCCTGATCGCGGCTTGGGACGTCTGTCAACCCTAAACTGGTTGACCAGGGCAGTAAGCTCATCATCTGGGTAATCTCTTGAACCTTCCAGCAACTGATGCTCGAATTGGGCATTGTTGTTGGCAAATGCTGGCGATAGATTTCTCATTCTGTCCTCGCCATGAGCAATTTGACTTCTCGTGCTGGAGCCTTCATCATTACTCGAGAAAGTGTGGGGATCACCAACTGTCCTGCTGCCAAAAACTCCTTCCATTCGAGGATTAAAGAAGTGGAAGTGCTCAGGATAATTTCTTGTCTGATTCTCTGGCTGCGCAGGCGCGCTGATCATGGGATGAATTCTAGCCACGGGTTGGTGCTCAGACCAAGGAGTCTGAATACACTGCCCCTGCGGTCTATACTCTTGAAGAGCATTAGGGTGATTCTGGGGGATACTTTGATTAACGCCTGGAGGATTGATGGCACGGCTACTGGCTTGGTTGATGATGGGAAGTGGCTCGCCCCATGCTAACCCGCGGAACTTATGGTGGCGAGGAGACTCGACATTCAGGCTTGGATCAGTCCCGCCTTGGTTTTCTTGATTCTGAGCTGCATTGTGTTCTCTCACCCTTTTTCTGTACTTCTGAAGATGACTCGAAACATTTGCTTTAGTGAGTCCCTCTACGTTCATAATTTCCAGTATATGTTGCGGCCGTGCCGAATCGATTCCTACCTGTTGAACTGCATTAACAAACATACGATGCAGCTCGGGAGACCAACTCATCTTCTTTCTCCAGTTGCTTGGAACAAAATTGAAGGCTTGATGCTTGTTCTCATGGTCGTGCAATTGCTTCCTTACCACGTGCTGCCATATGTTTTGAAGCATCTGAACCCTAACTGGTTTCGTTACGACGTCTTGGGCCCCATTTAAGACAGCCTTCATTATGGCTTGCTGATCATCGCTTGCCGATATTACGAGGACTGGCATGTTTAATTTAGAATTGATGACTTCCAAGAGAGTGAAAACATCCATGTCAATCCCTACCATGGCGGTGAGGACGATATCAAACTGGTCACCACTCCTCCTTAATATCTCTAAGGCCTCTGTCGCCTTTGCTTGAGCTACAACCTTATACCGGCATTTTCTCAATACGGTAACAAGGATTGACAGAGAGACTGGATTACCGTCAATGGCCATGACCAGTAGACCCTCAGGGTAAGGAACTTCATTAGCTTCGACCAGGGTTGAACATGCGCCCGTTTTCCTAATGCTCGACATATTTCTGGATCTAGGACTGCCGACTCGAGACCGCCTCAGGATGTCTTCTTGGACTTGAGGGATCACGGGATCGTCGATGGTTTCTCGTAACAGGCTTTGAAAGCCGATGCTTTGATGGTGAAGGTTTTGAATTCCTCTCCCACGAGAACTCCTTCCTCTCTATCTTTCTCCTGCGAGTTCTTGCGAATGAACTCTCACTATCAAATGAGGACAAGTTCTCTCTCTAGCAATAGCAACGACTTCCCTCTTCACGGGCAGTGCTATTAGATTTTTCGAGGGAGAAAATCTGATATTCAGCTTTTGATCAAAGGGGAAATCCTTGTTTCTCGCACAGTTCATCTTCCTTTTTTCTTTTCGTGGTAGAGGGCCCTTGTCAAGATCTCCACCGTCGATTTACTGGCGGGTCCTCCAATAAAGACGAGTCGTATCTCCTTTTCTGCCGAAAATTTCTTTGTCTCCCACTCAGCTCGTTTTTTATTCTTTCTTTTTCAAAGTGGTGGCAGTCCGTCCAACTTTTCTGCAGAGACGTCGGGTCTGCTCAGCTTGAGGTTGCCGCTTGACTGGAATTCGAGCCAGCGGGGGTGTTGCCGACAGAGAATGGTAGATAGAAAAAACTCGACCAATAAGGACTGCCCTGTGAAATCATTATTTAAATTGAAGCAGATTATCACCTTCGCATTCCGATCATCTGCCTCGCCTCTCTCCTCCTTTCTTTCGTGATCTGCTTTCAAAAATGGCCAATTCTCCTAACCATACCTTATCCACGGAAGTCTTGGCTGGGTGGGAGAGACTCTACAATCTTCTTGGTAGAGGTTACGCTCATGTAGCCAAAAACTCTACCGTTGAGGCTGAAATCCTCGGTTTATTCAGGACCGTGGACGCTGCTTCTGTTGAGGGTACCCAACTAGGGAAGGAGTACCGGAACTTCTCGACCCTCTTCATCAATTTTCTGGCTGCCTATAACCGTGCTTATGAGACGGTCCTTGTGACCGCCGTCGTGAAAGCCCGTTACCGAGACCGGCACGAGCGTCTGGCAACAGTTACGTTTGTGGCTGATAATCACAAAAAGGCCCTCAAGTTTGCCAACGATCAGCTTTCGTGGCTGGTTCGTGAGAGGGGAAAGTTGGTGGACCGTCTGGCCTTGGTCCGAACTTACGCCGAACAGAAGCCAGGCAATATTGTGATGAGGTGTAAATGTGGTTGGCTGCAGGAGAGACTTGATGACATTACGACAGACATTGCTTTCGAGAGGGCAGCGGTTCCGGACCTGGAGTTTGCTGTTGAGCATTACGAGGCCACTATGGCCCAGGTTAAAGAGAAGTGCGATCGCCTCTTCTTTAGGCTCGCGGAGCTTGATCCCGAGAGTGCCCGGTGCATCCAGAGCATCAACTGTTTGGAGAGTCAGTTGAGCTCTTTCGTAATGGTCATCAGGGCCCAGTTTGGCTTTACCTTTCCTCCCCAGTGAGTTGTTGTAATACTCTTTGATGAATGGAATGAAAGAAAAGCTTCACGTGTTTTGTTTTGTTTTTTTTTTTAATTTTCCTGCTATCGTTTCTTCCGCATAGCATAACAGAACGATTTGAGGTACCGAAGATGTCGAGGCTTAATGTTCTTCTTGATGTTCTTGTTTAATTGCTCCAGACGATGATATCGAGAACATTGATGATGGGTTCGGCGGTGGCCCCCACTATCCATCTTGAGATCACGAACAATAACGCTATGACAACTCGATCAGTGCGCTGGTAGTAAATCCGGCCACCTGTTGTGTGCCCACTTTTATCCATATTTTGTTTCTTTCGGCGTCCACTTGCTCGTGTCGGTCGCCTGTAGCGTCGGGAGAAATTCCTATGGGCCACGTTCATTAATAGAACCTCGGTCCTCTAAAGCCCTCCGCATGTTTCGGATAAGAGGAAATTTTAAGACCGGTCTCTGGTTGATTTGATCAGGTAAAGGTATTTGTTTCATGGGTTCTGATTATATAATCCATATTGTTTTTCAAAAGACGCGGGATCCTCTGCAATACATTAAATATGCCCCCATGTTTAATCAGTATAAATCCACCGTCATATCAGAATACACTGCTCATACAAGTTTACGGATTGACACAACTTTGTCTGTCAAAGATGGACAATGTTCGTTTGCCCCCCAGAATTAACGGTTGAAGACTCGGTGTTTTTCGTCTTTTGGTATTTCTGAAGATGATTCTTGATATATTATTGAACTTAATTTTTACACCCGTCTGGGGTATCTAGGATCTCCCTGCAAAAGAAAAAGATATAATTAGTATGCGACACAAGAAATGTCGGTCCATGACTCCTATATTAGTCCAATTTGATTTTTTCTATTTTATAGAGAAATCAGAAGAAAGAAAAAAAAAATTTCCTTAGGAAGAAATGGGTTAATTTCTGATACAGAATTTTTTTCAGATTTATTATTCTTTTTTTTATTTTTTTAAAGGAATGTGACAAAGTCTCTTGACGTTTACTAAAATTTTTGAAGGAATTTCCTTTTTATCAAAATAAATTTTCAGAGGTAAATTTGTCAGGAAAATTTTATTTTTATTGAAGCAGGAAAGACATGACAGAAATCCTTTATTGGTTAACGAAATTCCCCCGAGACATTAGTCTAATTTTATTTAGAGAAACTTTTCTTAGAAAAACATGAGCGAATTTCTCGAAAAGAATTTTTGTTGCAAGTTTTTATAATTTGAAAGAATGTGATAAAATCACTTGATGTTTTTTTTAAAGGAATTTTTCTTTTTATCGAAATAAATTTTCAGAGGAAAATTTGTCGGGAAAATTTCATTTTTATTGGAGAAAAAAAAACTTGACAAAAATCTCTTATTGGTCAATTAGTCTAATTTTATTTAGAGAAAATTTTCTTAGAGAAACATGAGCGAATTTCTCGAGAAGAATTTTCTTGCAAGTTTTTATAATTTGAAAAATGTGATAAAATCACTTGATGTCTACTAGAGTTTTTTTTGAAGGAATTTTTCTTTTTATTGAAATAAATTTTCAGAGGAAAATTTTTTCAGGAAAATTTCATTTTTATTGAAGCAATAAAAACATGACAAAAATCCCTTATTGGTTAATAAAATTCCCATAAAGGGATTTTTTCACATCATTTTTTCAAAAAAAAATTTTTTTTTAAAGAATTGAGGGACAAATTTAATTTTTATTTTCTTTGAAAAGAATGGTCGTAATATCAAGCTCAAAAACTGACTAACTCCTAGCATGGACCAACCGAAAATAAATACAAGATAAAATTAGAGAACTTACTTTTACCTTGGAGAAATGCAAATCACATAGTCATGCGCATGACTCAAGTGAGGAGTGGACTCTAGAAAATAAAAGAAGGAGAGACAGGGTATGGACCTAAAAGGCCCCCACTATCTGAATTGACAACCTTACCCTCCGCGCAATCAAATCACAATGGGAAGAATTGTCAATTCAGATAATGAGCGGGATAAAATATGGTCAACCCAAGCGCAATCGACGCAAGAGCTTTGCATATTCGATCCCTATCTATGGTTACCTAGGAAAAATTTCGCAACTTGGGTTTAGACGCTTGTGTGTGCAGGTGTTGTGATCCTCAGAATATGCAAGACATGCACAACAATTGATATCAAAACAGCACTTCTAAAAATGTGTGAAATTAAACATAATCCCAACACCGAGCCTGCAAAACAAATGGGTTAGCCAAACACTTCGCCCCTTATAACTCCCATCCTGCAAAAACATATAACACCTATAAAATGAGTCCCAAGCAAGATCGCCAGAAGCGAAATATCCATGAAATTTTCATTGGCCTAAGTCCACTAAGACTTTTAAAATTTCGAAAAAATTTAAGTATTCCAATTGATATCTTTTTTCGAAAATTTAAAAATCTCTAGTCCCCAGTGGAGTCGCCAGTCTGTCGCGACCCTCTGAAAATATTTTTATTATTTCTAGGGGTTAACGGATTATTAGGTTAATTAGATTTGACTAACCTAACGCGGACCCTCCCAAGCCCTACCGAATCGCAACTTTGGTTTTTGTTTAAATGATTTTGAAATTTGGAGTCGCCACTAATCGTTCTTGGTAGGTCGATTAGAAACCTAAATAAATTAGCGGGAGAACTAATTTATTCCTGCGAACCAGAGATTAGGAGCTCGGGGACTTGGTTACACTAGTTAATTAAAACTAATGCCCTTTCGGTACCTTAATTTCATGGATATCCTAATTCGGCAACTCAGGCTTGGTTTATTCCTAAGGCTCTAGTAGGGTATTCTCTTTTGTATTTTCACTTTTTAAATAGGATGCATGGATGATATATATTTTTATTTGTTATATTTTTTTAAGTGTTAAAGATTCCCTGAAGCCGAAAGAGGGAGTGTGTTAACGACTTCTGTGCAATATTACAACCTACTTATCTTTTAGGTCTGATGATTCAAAAATTAAATTATAGGAAGTACATGACAATGAATAAACACCTCCAATGGGAGGCCTAGCATTGGCTTGGCTCTTCCCTTTGGGATTTAAGGTACAGGTATTTAAGTTGCAAGTATTTAAACTACTGTAAGTAAAAACCTCCAATGGGAGGCTAAGCATTGGCTTGGCTCTTCCCTTTGGGATTTAAGATATATGTATTTAAGTTGCAGGTATTTAACTACTGTAAGTAAAAACCTCCAATGGGAGGCTAAGCATTGGCTTGGCTCTTCCCTTTGGGATTTAAGGTACATGTATTTAAATTGCGGATGGACTTTGTCCTCTCCATTCTGGGGTATGAATTCTTTAAAATGAAATACAACGAATTGATTCAACAATTTGAAATTTGTTCGCGCTTGAGGACTCCTCCAAGCCGATTTTGTGCTTCCACAGGGTTGACCATTGATATAGAGCTGCGGCTTCCTGACATAAAATAAAGTGAAGTGTCAGTATACAAAATATGTGCTAATCTGCACCTAAAACCAGAAGAGTGGAAAGAGTACTTATCTCCCATTTTTTTGGGAGGGATTTCTATAATTGATTTTCGCTCTCTATGTTCCCAATATAGAGAGTTTCTTTTGAATTAAGAGGGACTTTTAGTCACAGATCAGTTGAGAAATCGGTGGACAGCTTAGGAGCTTGTCTGGGCCGATTTTTGCATCTCTACGAGATTTTTGCTGTTGACGTAGAGATATCCTTCTCCTGACATAAAATATGGGGAAAAAAAGAGATGGAGAAAGTGTATACAATTTGTGCTAATTTGCGTGTAAAACCATAAATAAATGAATAAATAAAAACACTTAGCTTGAATTTGTTTGCTCGTTGACGAGGATGAACTCTTGATTTATATTGATCGATGAAGGAATTTATGATGATAACCCCTAGCTTTAAACTCCCATCATCTTCAAAATTCTCTCTCTTTTGGTATTTTCTTTCTCTCAAAATTTTCTTCAATCTCCCAAAACTCTCTCAAACATCCAAAATTTTCTCTCCAAAAAATTCTCCCAAACACTTCAAATTTTCTCCCTCCCAAGAATCCTCTCTCAAGCTCACTTCTTCCTCCTTTTATAACCTACTCATCTATCTCCCATTCTAATTTTTCCACTAACTCTATCTCCCATTCTAATTTCTCCACTAACTCTTCTTCATTTTCATCTTCCATTCTCCATCTCTATCTCACATTCTAATCTCTCCACTAACTCTTCTTCATCTTCATCTTCCCTTCTCCATATTTATCTCCCATTCTAATTTCTCCACTAACTCTTCTTAATCTCCATCTTCCCTTCTCTATTCTTATCTTCCATTCTAATTTCTCTACTAACTCTTCTTCATCTCCATCTTCCCTTCTCTATTCTTATCTTATTTTCTCCATCCATTCTTCTCCAACTTCTCTTCTTCATCTCCTCTTCTTCATCTTCCCTTCTCTATTCTAATTTATCCACTAACTCTTCTTTTTATTATTTGTAAAATAATCCTTCAAGAGTTAGGTATTTGCACTCTAGTCCTTGAATTTTAAGTATTTACAATTCAGTCCTTGAAAAAATATATTTCTTTAAGTCTAAATCTCCTCACAATTTTTGACACACCAAAATTTACCACATGTCAAATTTAAGCTCATTTCTTGTCGCTGAAAATAATGCATAATTTAATTAAAGCCCTTTTGCAAAATTAAGTCATTCTGGGTATAATTGGGCCAAGATGAAAATTTAAAATATTAGAAGACAATGTCACAACTCATAAAAAGTGAAAGTTAAAAATAAGTTGACTCAAATTAAATTTTTTTTAGGCCCGATTCGAGATTATACTCGTGAAGGAACACGTGACTCGAATTGGATTTTTCTGAATTTGCGATGGCCAATATGAAAATCGATTTAAAATAAAAATATTAACTATCTTTGTGTATTTTTTTGGCCTCAAATGTTATTTTTCCAAAATTTTCAAATATTTTTGTATTTTTTTTAAAAAAAAATTAAAATATATATAATATGAAAAATTATTTTTTGGTCAAAATTCGTTCCCTAGGCTTGGCTAAGGTTCCCAAAGTTGATTTTTCAATTTTATGAATTTTTATTTATTTTCTATTAATTTTCGAAAATAAATAAATAAAAAATACGTAAAAATACTGAAAATATGAAAAATCATTTTTTGGTCAAAATTGGTTTCCTAAGCTTGGCTAAGGTTCCCAAAGTTGATTTTTCAATTTTATGAATTTTTATGAATTTTTTATTACTTTAGCAATAGAAAAAATGATTAAAAATCAGGTGTCAACAACGAGCTGGACGAGAGATACGATAAAAAGAAAATTGAGAAAGACAGAACATTCGAGAGAGGCAATACAATTGCTAAACCCACGTCTAATTTTAAAGAAGGCATCTTCTTGATAATTCTCATTCGTGCTCGAAAGAGAGACTCTTAAAGCATACGCAGTCTCCTAGAAAAATCTAGAGAGTGAAAATACAAGAAGATGTAGCAAACTTCGAGAAATCGTTAACCAAATCGAAGATGTCTCAACCCAACACACTTGAGAGTTATCGTTGCTTGCTGAATATGAGAGATGAAGAGTTCGAAGCCATGTTTGGGATCGAGCCCATAGAGCCTGGCCCTTCCACCGACGATGTCCAAGAGCTCGGTAAGGACAAGGACAACAACGGTAAGGGTCAAAAGAAGCGTTACCATCGCCATACTGAAGAGCAAGTACGAAAGCTTGAAGATTTCTTCAGAACGTGCCCTATGCCAGACGGCAAACAGAAAATGGAACTGAGTCAAGAGCTAGGACTTGAACCTTCGCAAATCAAGTTCTGGTTTCAAAATAGACGAACCCGAATGAAGACTCGTCATGAGCACAACGAAGCCGAGTTTCTAAGAGTTGAAAATGAAAACCTCCGAGCGGAGAACAAGATATATAAAGAGGCTTTTGACTCCGCCACCTGCCCCAACTGCAATACTCTCCTCACCCTCGATGAAATGCATTATCTGAGGATCGAAAATGCACGTTTAAGAGGTGAGTTAGATCAGTTCATAGCAGGATCAAGTTCTGTTGGATCAAGGTACGAAAAGACCGAGACTATGGGACCAGCATGGATGCCTTCTGAGGAGGAGGTGAGGTATCATCACCAAACAAGTGGCATTGGCGACGAACTCGCCGCCATGATCAGGCAGTTTGATGCTGATGAAGCACCAGGGCGTTAATGTGCATACGGATCCTGTATTTCAAAACTAGTGATCATGGGACCTGCGACACGGCCGACGCGTACCTGATCCGGAACAACGCTAGCTGATCATTCAAGAGCTTGCAAAGGGAAGAAGATCAAGCCTGGACGAATACATCTACTTGGCTTCATCGCACGTTTTCGCCTTTTATCGATGTCCAAAATTAATGCACAAGCTAGAAGTAATCATTTCCCTTTCCCCCTATTAAATGCTCGGAGCCGTTAACCGCACCAAACTCGAAAAAATTAATATCGAGAAGAAATCCGCGTAAATCTGAAGGGTAAATCCGTATCGTTCCAAATTACCCTCGAACTACCCAGGTTTTAAATTTAATCCTTTCTATTTTCAGGAGTTTGCAAATCGACCCAAGAATGCAATCATACCCAAATACAAGTTGAACAAAATTTGGGGCAAATCAACTCATGGATATTACCACAGAGTGGACAGCTTCAGATAAAGCAAAATGCGAACGAGGGACCCGAACAATCTCAGACATGGGTAATTCTGTATCGTTCTAATTTGCTCATAATCATCGCAAGTCCTGAATTGTTTTATTCCATTCTTAACAGGGATTGCAAATTACCTCGAGAAATACCGTAACATGGCCCAAGTTGATACAACAGGGCCACGTTATCCCCAAGGATTAACCTTTGAAAAGAAAGCCCCATGGACACCTACGGTCCAATGGACCGAATGGTATGGGGGATGACAGTAGGTCCGAAATATCCCGAGTTCGATCCCCAAGGGTGGGGAATGTTGTATGTATTATAAATAAATAAAACAACTTTTTGTACATTTCTTTTTGCAAATAGAAATACTCGACGAGTAATATCGAAGTCAATATTTTTGCCACATTTCGGCTTAATGGTGAAGCATCCAACAAAAGTCGAAGAAAACTCAATCCAACAAAATTGGTAAAAGACTTGTGCAAGGCATTCAAGACGAAGGATAAATCAGTATCGTTTCCAATTTATCCCTTTTAATATTGGCTGACATGTCTCATTTTCTTTTTACAGGAAATATTTATACTAACATTTAACATGTTGAAGAAGACAAATCCCAAAAGAAAATTGTGATCATCTGACAAGATCTATTCTGGTGAAAAATGGGGCAAGTTGATCGCAAGCTCTGAAGCGAAAAAGCAAATATGTCTTCCTTATCTCGTTTGATTTCAAGAATAATTTATTTGCTTTTTGCAGGGGCATTTAACCGCTAAACCATGGTGGTCGCTGTCACTAAACAAACCAAAATGCTCCCTCACCCATATGCCTCATCGTGCAAGGGCAAAACTTGAGACAAACCGCTCCTCGACATAAGGAATGTGCTTCCCAATTTGTTTGATCCACCCACATACCAGGGGCAATTCAAATCCGCCCATGTTTGCACATTATATAAACACACATGATGCTAAAAATTATCACATCGGCATTGTGTTTACACATTTCATGAATTATGTATGACTATTCCGCATGTTTAATTTACCAACTCCAACTTAGAGCATAAACTGCATAGGAGACATTAAATGTGCAAAATGGGGCATAACAGGATGAGGAAAGGTAAACTATTTCCACACAGGTCTAATATTTTAATCTACAGATAAACAGCCTTTCTTCAGAGTGAGAGAAAGCCCTTTCGGAATGAAGTCCCCCATTCAGATTACATTCGAGGTGTTCATACTATAAGAACCTCCTTAAACAGAAGTGGTAATGCAATACATGATCCATATGTTGATCAATTGCATCATGAGTTATTACACAGACTGCCTTTAATCATGGTAAACTTAGCTGAACAGTTTTGTATGAACCAATGAACGCATTGATAAAAATGCTTGCACATGTTACCTCTGACATTGCCTGACAGGCAACACATTCTCGGTGTTTGAGTTACCTTCTAAAGTCTTGAAATTCATTCGGCGATTATTGAATGAACAAGCCCAGTTGTCGAGAAGCCACCAAGCATTTCTTCCAGATTCTCAAGTAAGTATATCTTCAACCTGAACCTTTCAAGAGAATGAATTCTGACGGTTGTTGGGGTACTCGAATCCATTATGTACAGGTATCCACCTTCTTCAATAAAGCATGATTTGTCTCAAGGACAGAAATGTTCGAGACCTTTTGATCTCTGCCTCTTTGGTTTATTCCAAAAGCGACAGGAGAATATAATTTGGGTTTGAGCTTCTGCAGGATTCCTGGTCGCCCCAGATTTCAGAATGGCATCCTTTGAGGTACACCAAGCCCTTCTTACAGGCAAACTAAGTCCTTCTTACAGGCAAACTAAGTCCTTCTTACAGGCAAACTAAGTCCTTCTTACAGGCAAACCAAGTCCTTCTTACAGGCACAAAGTCCTTCTTACAGGCAAACCAAGTCCTTCTTACAGGCATAAAGTCCTTCTTACAGGCAAATCAAGTCCTGCTTACAGGCAAACAAAGTCCTTCCTACAGGTAAAGCAAGTCCTTCTTACAGGCACAAAGTCCTTCTTACAGGCAAATCAAGTCCTGCTTACAGGAAAACAAAGTCCTTCCTACAGGTAAAGCAAGTCCTTCCTACAGGCAAATCAAGTCCTTCTTACAGGCACAAAGTCCTTCTTACAGGCAAATCAAGTCCTTCTTACAGGCACAAAGTCCTTCTTACAGGCAAATCAAGTCCTTCTTACAGGCATAAAGTCCTTCTTACAGGCAAATCAAGTCCTTCTTACAGGCAAAACAAGTCCTTCTTACAGGCATAAAGTCCTTCTTACAGGCAAATCAAGTCCTTCTTACAGCATAAAGTCCTTCTTACAGGCATAAAGTTCTTCTTACAGGCATAAAGTCCTTCTTACAGGCAAATCAAGTCCTTCTTACAGGCAAAATAAGTCCTTCTTACAGGCATAAAGTTCTTCTTACATGCAAATCAAGTCCTTCTTACAGGCAAACCAAGTCCTTCTTACAGGCATAAAGTCCTTTTTACAGGCATTAAGTACTTTGTACAGGCACAAAGTCCTTTTTACAGGCACCAAAGTCCTTTCTACAGGCACCAAAGTCCTTTCTACAGGCACCAAGTCCTTTCTACAGGCACAAAGTCCTTTTTACAGGCATCAAGTCCTTTCTACAGGCACCAAGTTCTTTTTACAGGAACCAAAGTCCGTTTTACAGGCACCAAGTCCTTTCTACAAGCACAAAGTCCTCCTTACAGGTAGTTTCATGGGGTGACCTACTATACGGGTCAAATCTCAATGAAATTTAATTAGTAGAATCCTTTTATTAGGAATCTACCATGGTACGACCCACCATACGGGTCAAATTTTAATTCAATTTTTAAATCAGTAGAATCCTTTTATTAGGAATCTACCATGGTACGACCCACCATACGGGTCAAATGGTACGACCCACCATACGGGTCAAATTTTAATTCAATTTTTAAATCAGTAGAATCCTTTTATTAGGAATCTACCATGGTACGACCCACCATACGGGTCAAAATTCAATAAGTAGAATCCTTTCATTAGGAATCTACCATGGGTTGACCTACCATACGGGTCAAATCTCAATCAAAATTTAATCAGTAGAATCCTTTCATTAGGAATCTACTATGAGGTGACCTACCATACGGGTCAAAATTTTAATCAGTAGAATCCTTTCATTAGGAATCTACCATGGGTTGATCCACCATACGGGTTCAAGTTCAACCACCCTAAAGTTTTTTTATATAACGAATCCTTAGGTTCTCATTTCATTTTCAGTGGAACATTCATGTCACGACTCTTTTTATTTCCTTATATTGAGTCGATTAGAATTCAGGTGTCATCTCGTCTTTGAAATGAACCCCTACCGAGCTTTCTTTCAAAGAGGGGCAGCTGTTGACACCTGATTTTTAATCATTTTTTCTATTGCTAAAGTAATAAAAAATCCATAAAAATTCATAAAATTGAAAAATCAACTTTGGGGACCTTAGCCAAGCCTAGGGAACCAATTCTGACCAAAAAATGATTTTTCATATTTTCAGTATTTTTACGTATTTTTTATTTATTTATTTTCGAAAATTAATAGAAAATCCATAAAAATTCATAAAATTGAAAAATCAACTTTGGGAACCTTATCCAAGCCTAGGGAACCGATTTTGACCAAAAAATAAATTTTCATATTTTATATATATATTTTTAATTGTTTTTTAAAAAAAATACAAAAATACTTGAAAATTTTGGAAAAATAACATTTGAGACCAAACAAATACACAAAGATAGTTAATATTTTTATTTTAAATCTATTTTCATATTGGCCATCACAAATTCAGAAAAATCCAATTCGAGTCACATGTTCCTTCACGAGTATAATCTTGAATCGGGCCTAAAAAAATTTAATTTGAGTCGACTTATTTTTAATTTTCACTTTTTATGAGTTGTGACATTGTCTTCTAATATTTTAAATTTTTATCTTGGCCCAATTATACCCAGAATGACTTAATTTTGCAAAAGGGCTTTAATTAAATTATGCATTATTTTCAGCGGCAAGAAATGAGCTTAAATTTGACATGTGGTAAATTTTGGTGTGTCAAAAATTGTGAGGAGATTTGGACTTAAAGAAATATATTTTTTCAGGGACTGAATTGTAAATACTTAAAATTCAAGGACTAGAGTGCAAATACCTAACTCTTGAAGGATTATTTTATAAATAACAAAAAGAAGAGTTAGTGGATAAATTAGAATAGAGAATGGGAGATGGAGAAGAGGAGATGAAGAAGAGAAGTTAGAGAAGAATGGATGGAGAAAATAAGATAAGAATAGAGAAGGGAAGATGGAGATGAAGAAGAGTTAGTAGAGAAATTAGAATGGAAGATAAGAATAGAGAAGGGAAGATGGAAATGAAGAAGTGTTAGTGGAGAAATTAGAATGGGAGATAAATATGGAGAAGGGAAGATGAAGATGAAGAAGAGTTAGTAGAGAGATTAGAATGTGAGATAGAGATGGAGAATGAAAGATGAAAATGAAGAAGAGTTAGTGGAAAAATTAGAATGGGAGATAGAGTTAGTGGAAAAATTAGAATGGGAGATAGATGAGTAGGTTATAAAAGGAGGAAGAAGTGAGCTTGAGAAAAGAACTTTTTTGGAGAGAAAATTTGAAGTGTTTAAGGAACTTTTTTTGGAGAGAAAATTTGAAGCGTTTGAGAGAATTTTTTGGGGAGAGAAAATTTTGGATGTTTGAGAGAGTTTTTGGAGATTGAAGAAAAATTTGAGAGAAAGAAAATACCAAAAGAGAGAGAATTTTGAAGATGATGGGAGTTTAAAGCTATGGGTTATCATCACAAATTCTTTCATCGATCAATATAAATCAAGAGTTCATCCTCGTCAACGAGCAAGTAAATTCGAGCTAAGTGTTTTTATTTATTCATTTATTTATGGTTTTACTCGCAAATTAGCACAAATTGTATACACTTTCTCCATCTCCTTTTTTTTCATATTTTATGTCAGGAGAAGGATATCTCTACGTCAACAGCAAAAATCTCGTAGAGATGCAAAAATCGGCCCAGACAAGCTCCTAAGCTGTCCACCGATTTCTCAACTGATTTGTGACTAAAAGTCCCTCTTAATTCAAAAGAAACTCTCTATATTGGGAACATAGAGAGCGAAAATCAATTATAGAAATCCCTCCCAAAAAATGGGAGATAAGTACTCTTTCCACTCTTCTGGTTTTAGGTGCAGATTAGCACATATTTTGTATACTGACACTTCACTCTATTTTATGTCAGGAAGCCGCAGCTCTATATCAATGGTCAACCCTATGGAAGCACAAAATCGGCTTGGAGGAGTTCTCAAGCGCGCACAAATTTCAAATTGTTGAATCAATTCGTTGTATTTTATTTTAAAGAATTCATACCCCAGAATGGAGAGGACAAAGTCCATCCGCAATTTAAATACCTGCACCATAAATCCCAAAGGGAAGAGCCAAGCCAATGCTTAGCCTCCCATTGGAAGTTTTTACTTACAGTAGTTAAATACCTGCAACTTAAATACCTGTACCTTAAATCCCAAAGGGAATAGCCAAGCCAATACTTAGCCTCCCATTGGAGGTTTTTACTTACAGTAGTTAAATACCTGCAACTTAAATACCTGCACCTTAAATCCCAAAGGGAAGAGCCAAGCCAATGCTTAGCCTCCCATTGGCGGTTTTTACTTACAGTAGTTAAATACCTGCAACTTAAATACATGCACCATAAATCCCAAAGGGAAGAGCTAAGCTAATGCTTAGCCTCCCATTGGAGGTTTTTACTTACAGTAGTTAAATACCTGCAACTTAAATCCCAAAGGGAATAGCCAAGCCAATACTTAGCCTCCCATTGGAGGTTTTTACTTACAGTAGTTAAATACCTGCAACTTAAATACCTGCACCTTAAATTCCAAAGGGAAGAGCCAAGCCAATGCTTAGCCTCCCATTGGAAGTTTTTACTTACAGTAGTTAAATACCTGCAACTTAAATACCTGCACCTTAAATCCCAAAGGGAAGAGCCAAGCCAATGCTTAGCCTCCCATTGGAGGTTTTTACTTATAGTAGTTAAATACCTGCAACTTAAATACCTGCACCTTAAATCCCAAAGGGAAGAGCCAAGCCAATGCTTAGCCTCCCATTGGAGGTTTTTACTTACAGTAGTTAAATACCTGCACCATAAATCCCAAAGGGAAGAGCCAAGCCAATGCTTAGCCTCCCATTGGAGGTTTTTACTTACAGTAGTTAAATACCTACAACTTAAATACCTATACCTTAAATCCCAAAGGGAAGAGCCAAGCCAATGCTTAGCCTCCCATTTGAGGTTTTTACTTATAATAGTTTAAATACTTGCAACTTAAATACCTGTACCTTAAATCCCAAAGGGAAGAGCCAAGCCAATGCTAGGCCTCCCATTGGAGGTGTTTATTCACTGTCATGTACTTTCTATAATTTAATTTTTGAATCATCAAACCCAAAAGATGAGTAGGTCGTAATACTGCACAGAAGTCGTTAACACACTCCCTCTTTCGGCTTCAGGGAATGTTTAACACTTAAAAAATATATATACCATCCATGCATCCTATTTAAAAAGTGAAAACACAAAAGAGAATACCCTACTAGAGCCTTAGGAATAAACCAAGCATGAGTTGCCGAATTAGGATATCCATGAAATTAAGGTACCGAAAGGGCATTAATTTTAATTAACTAGTATAACCAAGTCCCCGAGCTCATAATCTCTGGTTCGCAGGAATAAATTAGTCCTTCCGCTAATTTATTTAGGTTTCTAATCGACCTACCAAGAACGATTAGTGGCGACTCCAAATTTCAAAATCATTTAAAAAAAACCAAAGTTGCGATTCGGTAGGGCTTGGGAGGGTCCGCGTTAGGTTAGTCAAATCTAATTAACCTAATAATCCGTTAACCCTTTAGAAATAAAAAAAAATTTAGAGGGTCGCGACAAAAATAAATGGTGGGTTTTCAAAGCAACGTAAGCGCGACTATGCAGATCCAAGAATCGATGAAAATGGTAAAGAATTTTTCCTGAAATCGAGCGAAAATTGCTCAAACGCGAAAAACCCTAATCCGCGAATTCTTTTCCGAAATTCATCTCCGCCTAATAACAAAAAACCAGAATACCTTAGGGCTTTTGTTCCCCATGGCGAGACGACCTTATGGTTCCAAAATCATGCCGCAACTTGCCGGAATTCGGCCGGAATCGGCTAAAAAATCTCGCGGCCAGAATACCCCAACAACTGTTTACCCAAAAATTCCCACGAAATTCACCCAAAACACAATAATTCAACGAAAATCATACGTTAAACATCAAGGCAGAGATTACAAGCTCTAATACCAAATGTGAGAACTATGATTCCATCCTGAAACCTTAAACACAACGAAAATCATGCGTATCGGGAACGAGAATGCGAAAACGTGATAATAAACGAACATACCTCCAGCCATTGATGAAGACGATAATTTCGTATACGCGCGTTGAATGTTCGATGAAAACGGGATCTCTCTAGCCAATTACCCCATTCGAAGCGATGGTATGTTCTCTGTAGTTTTCTATGTAAAACGTGATTTTCTCTTGTATATTCTAGATGAGAAACTGACGTCTCCTATAAAAACTGACGTTAGTAACCACCCTTTTTTGAAACTGACGTAGGGGGTTTGGCTTAGATAACCCATTTAAATTAGCGTCTGCCCCTTATAGATAACTGTCTCCCATCAAGACGGTTATCGGGCAAAACGGTTATCACGTAAAATTAATGTGCGTAATATAACATTGATGTAATTTAAATGTTGGAATTTTATTAATGTTGGATAATTTACTTATAACAAACTCATCATCACCAACAGACACACCAAAGAAAAAAAAAACCAAGTGGAGAGAGGGGGTCGTCAGAAAGGGGCTATCCCAAAGATTACAGGGCGATCATGAAAAAAAAAGAAAAAGAAAAGGAAACCACTTGCGTCGGGGAGAAAGGATTTTTTTTTTGTTGAGAACCATCACCGCACTCTGACCTCCTCCTCCGCATCAGCCACTCCCCCAAAGAAGAAGGAGACACCATCGACGACAGAAAAAAGGCGATGCTGTGACTGACATAGCGTAATCAAGGCATCCAAGACGTACATCACTGCAATCCGTGCGACTGGGTCATCGTCAGCAGGTTAAAGCCGGCTCAGAAACTCGAGCAAGTCGGATGACCATTCCGATGTTCACAATGGCAGTAGGGGTACTCAAACTTAGACACACCAAAGCGGTGGGGCCAAAGGCGAGGCCGAAGGGGATTTCAAGTGATAAGGCAAAGCTATGCCCAAGTCCGTGAGCAGGCACATGCCCATTACGTGGGGCAGCCACTACAGTCGTATGGTTGGAGAACTACAGCGCAAGCTTGAGGAGAGTGCACCGTGGTTTGTCGGGGTCTTTAATGTATCTCTAAGCATTTGGACGACGGAGAATATAAGAGAAGAGCCTCTCTATCTTAAAGGTTTTGCCCCCCTCCCGAGCTCTTTCTTGCAAGTGCAACCACCTATGGGAAGAGCATCTTTGGTGTGTACGCTAATGTGCTTAAATCACTAACCGAAGAGTTCCGCTTTACATGCCATGCAAGAATTGGAACTTTGGTTTCAAAAGGGCATCCGTTTCTACTCAAATCTTGGAGGCAAGTACGCATACACATGAACTCTAGTTCTTTTCTCCTCACATCCTCTTGGAGCAACCAAAAATAGAGAAGCAATAAGGGCCCCGAGGGTGGCGCTCTTATGGCGGCGCTACATCCGAGCTGAAGCAAGGGTGAGCGTAGAGGCCGTTGTAGCATGCAAGCCAATGGAGCTGAGCTGAAAATCCTCAAAAACAGATTCTTGTTCTTTAAAGCGAGAATCAAGGCCACAAAGGTTCGAGTCGAAACTTAAAGTGGAGATGTCTATGGTTGCTACAGGAGATTTGGCCTTGCCAACTCCAAAGGACACAGCTTTCAAGAGTCCAGGCGAAACAGGAGATGCGTCGAGAATGGGGCTGTTCATGCAGGAAGCCATCGCGTGTTTTGACTCTAACTAAAAAGGAAGGTGTATGTCAAGGGGCCAGAAGTTTTGTTCTCCAAAATCCTGACCATTAGGTTATAATGCCGACTGTGGAAGCAAATGTTGCATTTGGCCTTGGCAAGTCCAATCTTACCCAAGAGGAAGTAAGGTCCAAGATGTTTCAAGCTTTGGATACTGGGGACATGTTTGACTACATGCAAAGACCAATTCAAACCCTCAGTGGCGGTCAAAAGCAAATGAAAAGCTGCTGAAAATGTTTATCGGGAGGAAAAGAGTCAAGTTCTCCAGAGTCAGTATCTCTTCTTACCATCGTTGCTGGTTATCCACGACGTGTCAATCCAGAACCAGCTACGACGAACCTCCCGAACCAGAAGTGGCTTGCGATTGGAGGCCACACAGGTAAGCTTCCCCAAAACCTCTTCTTCCAACATGTTCGGAATGGCATGTTCTATATATGATTTCATGAGTAAAATCGCACTAGTCTTCGCCGGCGATAGTAAGGTGTCGTTTTTGTTGATCGATGTAAGTGGTCGACAATTTTTGGTGTGGTGGACGAAGGGCGATGTAGCGGGCATGGTTCTGTGTTAACGCCCTGATGAGGGTTGTGAGTAGATGTGTTAAATGGGTAGATCGGGTCGGGTTTGGGTCGGGTCGAATATGGTCTGACCCATATTGACCCGTCTAACTCGTTTTAACCCATATTCAATGACCCATACCCGACCCAATCCACCCAACCCATAACTAACCCATACCCGACATGACCCATTTTGACCTATATTACCAAATCACACTAATATTTTAAGAAAAATTATATAACTCATCTAAACTATTTGATGCTTTTCACATGTGTATGTTATCAAATATAATTTTTACATTAAATAATAAAAAAATTATTAAATAAAATAAAAAATAATATTACTAAAATACTTTCATGCAATAAAAAATCTAGTGAAATTTTTTTTATTTTTTAAAAAATAAAACAAAAATAAAAATAAAAAATTATTTCCAGAAACGGACATTTCCTTCAATTCTCAATGTGGATGCATGCTATCCCGCATCGTGGAACTGAAAGCCACGTTCCCTTACGTGCCGTCACGCGTTTCCCTGTGGCTCCTTTGTTCGTGTCCCCTCCCTTCTTCCCGTCTTTCGTTTTGACCATCTTCCTCGTCATGTTCATATATATCAGGCCCCCACATGCAGAGAGAAGAGAAATAAGAATGGGTTCGCTCTTTCAATACCTTAATCAGGTGGCGTTCCCACAATTAAAACTCAGCAATCGGTTCCGAGTATTCGAGTCTCATGAGGTCTATTTTGGCCGCGGCCATCTGCTTTGTCTTGCTCCAGTCGTACGCGCTCGCGATCCGGTCGCTCCTCGGTGAGCTGAGCTATGGCCTCGACGGCGCGATAGGAGGAGTGGGCTCGAGCTACGACGCGCGTGTGAAGTTCTTGGAGGCGCCCAAGTATTGGAACGAACCGAGGTGTCGGAAGTCGAGTGCAAATGGCGGCGGCGCGGGCTCGGTCTACGACGCGTCGCTCGTCTGGATAGCCATGACTCTTGATTTCGAGTACCTAAGGCGACGGGTGGCGACCATGACGGCGGCGGCGGCGACGATCGGCGATCACGACGGTGGCGATGGGCAGCAACGGCAATTGGCAGACGATGCCGTGGGTCCATTTGTAAAAATAGAAAATTAAAAAAATAATTGAGGCCCTATGCCATTTGTAATTTGTGGAGTTATGGGTCGAAAATGAGTCTAATATGGGTCAAAAATGGGTTTTATGCATGGCCCAATTTTCATCCATTTAATTTCACATCAACTTTTTGGTCCATTTTTAGTGAGTTCTTGAAAAGTTAATGACCCATATAAGATTCATTTTATACAAAATATGGGTCAAATATGGGTCTTTGACCCATATTGACGGCTCTAGTCGTGAGGAAGATGACCAAAAAAGATAAAAAGAGAAAACAAATAAAAATGATGGAAAACGAAAAGAAGATGGGACCCATCATCTGGTGGCCGAGTTGGTTTGCACTCAGTTCCTTTCACAAGAGGTCCTGGGTTCAAAACTTCTCGGAGCCAGGTGACTTAATCGGGGGTCTGTGGTTGTGGGGTCTGCGGGTCCTCCCGAGGACTAGTCGTGCTTCACCGCTGATTTGAGTACAAGCTCGCCGACCGCGCGGACACCTCGGTTATAAAAAAACGAAAAGAAGATGGGAGGTAAGGAACGTTCAGGAAAGAATAAAAAATAACAATAAAAGAAAACAAAACAAAAAAAAATGAAAACCGTAAGCAATAAAAAATAATTTAGACCCACCCATCGGTGGCCCAGCTGGTTTGCGCTCTGGTCCTTTCACGAGAGGTTCTGGGTTCGCACCTCGCTGGGTGCCGGTGATTTAAGCGGAGGGTCGTGGCAGTGGGATGCTGCGCTAGCCCTTCCGGAGGATTAGTCGAGGTGCGTGATCCGTACGGACGCTGGCCCGGACACCTTCGATACTAAAAAAAAAAAATAGACTGCTGGGTGTTGGTCTTTTAGGCTTCATATGTGGGCTTGTATTTAAATTTGGGTAAAAAGTAAGCTTTGAATTTGAGCCTTCCTTGAAGAATACAATAGTTTGATTTAGGCCTAAGTTAGGCTTCTGTGTCTTAGATGATTCGAGCCCTTAAGGCACGAGTTGGGCCTATATTGTTCGGATCGGGTCAACCCAACCCGATCCAGAAAATTAAAAAAAAATCCAAATATATATATAATCAAAAAATGAAAAGGAAAAATTCATAAAATCATAAAAAAAATTTCTAAAAATTTTCTAGAAAAATTAAAAAAAATTCATAAAGATTATCAAAAATTGTGGAAAATAGAAAATGACCACATTCAACTGGTTTGACCTATTTTTACTTTCCGAGCCTTGAAAAATGATCATTTTTCTTTTCTGGTTAGTTTGACCCAAACTTTTCAAATCACCCCAAAATTCTTTTTTCATGAAATAAAATAGTACCGAAATGGTGTTAGAGTAATATAGCGTAATTAAGTCCACGGACTTTGAATCTTTGGTTCGTAGAAATAATTTAATTCTCTCGCTAATTTACTTAGGTTTTTAATCGAACTATCAAGAATGATTAGTAGCGACTCCAAATTGAATAAATTTTGCATGAAAAGAATCTAAGTTGTGATTCGATAGAACTTGGGAAAACCCGAATTAAGTCCGTCAATTAACTTGATAATACATTAACTTGGAATTTCACAGATTGAATTTTCTAGGTCGTGACACATGGGTGATTATTGCTTTGGATCTTGTCTTTTGCATATTTGAATGGCTTTGCATATCGCATGTTATTTTAGTATCATTGTTTGATTGTTTGTGTTAAAGCCACATAAATAAACAATCATTTTCATAATACATGCTCTCCCTTGTGTCTTGTCACTTCATAATACGTATATTAAGGCATTTAATTTGACTTATATTTTGAAGCATTACTGTGCTCATATATACACATGAATTATACATCTAACCCTCTATTTTGAGAGGCAAAGTGATAATTCCAAATAGAACTTCATGGTTTGCCCTATGTATATAGGGGTGATGGTAATTCTATATTCAACTTGTTTTTCTAACCCTAATATAAGGGCATGTTATGATTCAGAATTAAATGTATTATGAAAACAAGTTGGGAATTGGTAGGATTTTGTAGAATTTGAATTAAGTTAGTCAAATAATTAACCTAATAATCCATTAGCCTTAATTTTAGATCATGATAAGTTGCAATCACTATTTTTTTCAATTTTAAAAAAACTAAAAATTTAAATCGATTACACCAAATGGCTTTCCAAATATATTTCAACAAAATGTCATTTCTTTTGAAGTTGCTTTCCAATTATAGTTTTCGTTCAAGTTAAAGTCCTCAGCATTTTTTTTAACGAGCAGGGAAGGCAAAATGAATAAGGGAAAATTTCAATTAAAGATTTGAAGTGCAACCATTTTTTAAAATAAGAACCTAAAATAAATATTATTTTAAATAAAATTTTGAAGTGTTTAAATCGTTTCAAAGAATGACTTGATCAAAGAGTATTTTCGTCCTTTTTTTTAATTTTTCTTTCCCTTTTTTTTTTTGGTTATCTTCTTTCTTTTTCCTCATCCTCTCCTCTCATCTCCCTGGCCATCGCCATCTCCACTGTCACCTCCCAATCCTACATCCCCCTCTCCTCTGGTGCCGCCGCCGGCCAGCACGGCCTTATGGACAGGCCCACCTCCCCCAGCATGTTGGCCTTGATCATCCAGTTAGCCGCTCTAGCCAGGGGCGGCGCTGTTGATGCCAAGGAGGCGGTCTCCATCTCCAAGACCTAATCGATGAAGGAACCGACACATCGCCCTTATCTCCTGGCAAAACCCCCACCCCCATGGAGACCACTTCCAGCTCGCTCAGCACCTTTTTCTCCTCCTCCCCACACTCCCTCTGCAGTGCGTAGCCACACTTCTTTCCTTTGCAGTATGTCCTCCACACTACCTCCTCCATGAGCTTCTCGCCGTTCTTCTTCTTATTCCTCTTCTTGGCAGCCTCTGCCGCCGCCGTTTCCTTCTTATCGCACTTGAGGGCAATCCGCACGACCCCTGACGCCATCTCACGCACTAGGACACTCGATGGCACTGCCAGCTGGATCAGGAAGGCCGGGGCCGAACTCGAGTCGTCCTGGAACACGAAGTAGACATGGCCCTGCCGGTTGCCAAAGAGCGTCCTGACCACGTCCGTCGTACGCATGGCATGGAAAGAACGCTTCTTGTGGAAGAGGTGGAGCGCGGCGCGGCACGGAGCTTCGGGAGTTTCTTCGGCGGGGCCTGGAAGGGGGCGACAGAACTGGGGACGGGGTAGTGGGGTTCGTCATGGATGGGATCTTCGTCATTGTCGTCGAAGAGGTGGTCGGAGGAGGAACTGAACTTGAAGCTGAGGGTTTGATCTTCGTCAAGATCAGTCCGGGTTTTGCTTATCGCTGAATATTTGTTGTTCTGTTCTTGCACTCTTTGAATGTCAAAAATCATTTTTTTTTTGTCCCCGTGTTTATATTGATTTGGCAAATTGCCGAACTTCAGTAAAGGAAAGCTTTTGATTTCCAGGGTTGCGAAATTCCTCCATGAATTTTTCTGAACCCGGCCGCCACTTATGGCGGCAATGTTCCATTATGTCAACGGTGGCGACACGGTAGGACATGGTTCCAATTCGATGGCCCTTGGCCAGCGCGGCGGACTGGACGATCAGGGCGGACATGCTTTGAGAAATAGGCCCGTCTCTAGGGTCGTGGTGGCCGGTGGCAGCGCCCAGGGGAGGGGGATGCAGGACTGGTAGGTAGCAGTGGAGATGGCAATGGCGAGGGGTGGGGGAGGGAGGAGGAAAACGAAAGGAGATAAAGAAAAAAATAAAATAAAGAAAAAATAGAAAAATAAAGAAAACAAAAAAAAAGTAAAGGACAAAAAATCCTTGGATCAGAATTTTTTTTAAATAATTTAACACTTCATGCATTTATTTAAAATAAAAATTTTACCTCATATCCTTTTTTGAAAAAATAAATATACTTTAAGCCCTTAATTAAAATTTTACTAATGAATAATTTTAAATTGGTTAAAAAAGGGATTTTTCAACAAACAAAAAAAAGTTTGACAATTTTCAATCTATGATTGATTTTCAACTGTCTTTTCGACTTTGTTTCTAACAAATTTTTTAGGTCGCTCTTATATTTTTTGTAACATATTGTGATATGCGGTCTAAGTTTATTTGTTATTCGTGTATTATTGATCAATATACTTTTTAACTATCCTCAAAAAAGTTTGACAAAAAAAATAGATAAAAAGAATAATAAAAAAATTAAGGCTTCATTTGTTTCATACAAAATAATTAATTTAAAAAATATTATTTATATTATTTTAAAAATTAATTAATAAAAAATATTTTCATCATTGATAATATTTTTTTTTTGGCGATGGAAAAAATATAAGCCGTACGTAAAACGAACGGAGCCGTGAAACTAACAGTCCTCGAGTTACGTGTTGACCCAGCTTATCTCTAAACTAGGACGAAAAGACAGCCGCCATCCTCAGACATGAAGACACGTCAGAAGCTGTCACTCGAGTCCCGCCCGAGTCGGAGTCCGACCAACCTCGACCTCGACGAGACTTGCGTCCTTCGCCGAATCTGAAGTCTACGACCATTTCGTCTCGCCTGATCGGTCCGCACTCCAAATGAATCTCCATCCGCCGAGGATCGCCGAGCAGCCGTCTGCGGCGCCGCGGGAGAGCCGCGTCGAGGATGCGCTGTCGCACTCGGTAGTCTTGTCGGAGCAGGTCCGCTCGGCGGTCGAGGAGTCCAAGTCGTTCAAGCTCGAGTGCGCCGAGATTGGGAAGCAAGTGGAGAGGCTCTCGCAGATGCTACGGGCCCTGGCCCGGCTCACGACCTCGAAGGCGCCGCCGCTCTACGAGCATCCCATCCGGCGCGTCGCCGCGGAAGTCGCCAGGAGCCTCGAGCGAGCCCTTAGCCTCGCGCGTAAGTGTAAGCGCCAAAACCTAATTCGCCGCTTGATTACGATCACTAAAGTCGATTTTAGGAAAGTGTTGAGCATGCTGGAGGCCTCTGTTGGGGATATGAAATGGTTATTGAGTGTTTTTGACTCTGATGCGCCTGGTGGCGGCGGGATTGTGCCCTCTTTGCCTCCGATTGCAAGTAATGATCCGATTTTGGCGTGGGTTTGGTCCTTTATTGCTTCTATTTATATGGGAGAATCGTCGGACCGGATTGAGGCTGCCAATGAATTGGCTTTGCTTGCCCAGGATAATGACCGTAACAAGAATATTATTGTGGAGGAAGGTGGGGTTCCTCCTCTGTTGAAGCTCTTGAAGGAGGCTGCAGTCCCAGAAGCGCAAATTGCCGCAGCGATCACATTTTTCAACCTGGCCAATGATCAAGAGAGAGTCAGGGTTATTGTGAGTGAACATGGCGTTCCTCTCATTGTGAAGGTCCTCAGGGATGCGCCTATGCGGGTGCAGATATATGTGGCACGTTTGGTTGCAAGGATGGCAGAGTTCAACCCCATCGCTCAGGATGATTTTGCAAGGGAGAATGCCATTGGTCCTCTGGTATCATTGTTGTCATTCGAGACATTTATGGAGGATGATATGAAAGTTCATTTGGGTAAACAAAGTATACATTCGATCATTCAATTGAACAAAGAAAAGGGTAAATTCTCTTTGGCGAAATCTAACAGTCATCTCCCTCAATCAAGCTCTCATGCACGCTCGTTATCTGATGGGGTTAATAGATTTGGGGGTCAGAGGAAGGAAAGAGAGGGTGAGACCCCAGAGATTAAGCTTACACTGAAATGTAGTTGTGTGGAGGCTTTGTGGATGCTTGCAAAGGGGAATGTTCTTAATAGTAGGAGGATAACTGAGACAAAAGGATTGCTTTGTTTGGCAAAGTTGGTTGAGAAAGAGCATGACAAGTTGCAGTACAATTGTTTGATGACATTGGTGGAGATAACTGCAGCTGCTGAACTGAATAGTGATCTTAGGCGTGCGGCTTTTAAGACGAGTTCGCCAGCTGCTAAGGCTGTAGTGGATCAGCTTTTGAGGATAGTCAAGGAAATAGACTGGCCATCATTGCGAATTCCTGCCATAAGGTCCCTTGGTTCATTGGCCAGGACATTTACAGCAAGAGAAACCACAGTAATTCAGCCGCTGGTAACCCAACTGAGCCACCGAGATGAAGATGTGGCCACTGAAGCTGCCATTTCTCTGGCAAAGTTTGCTTGTCCTGATAATTATCTCTGCACGACACATTCAAAGGCAATAGTTGAGTTCAATGGAGTCCCTCGTCTCGTGAGACTTTTGAGAGGCAATGAACGAGCTCAGTTGAACGCGCTGATCCTCCTCTGCTACCTCGCTATACAAGCTGGAGATAATGAGGCTCTAGAAAGAGCTAGGGTGTTGACTGCACTTGAGGGAGTAGATTGTTCCATAACTGGGCAGAATCTTGAATTGAGGGATTTAATTTCCAAGGCCATATGCCAACTCAAGATGTATCATGCGGATGTCCATTCTCATCACATACGTTCATACTTGCCCTGAACTTCAAGAACTGCATTCGATGTTTTTTCATTCATTGGTCACCTGGAAAAAATACTTCTGTTTTATAAGCACAGACAGGTTAGGGGTCTTAGGTCAAAATTGTAAAGCAACCATCAAATACACATTTGCAGTACAGTGGATTGAAATCTGAAATATAGTTTTCATGCCTTCATGGTTGCTCGTCTGACGGAATTTTTAAGTTTGCGTGGGCAAAAAGATGTCCTGTGGCCTTAATTGTTCTCCTATCCAACTGGAATCCCAACTCGGGAGTCCTATCATGTGCAGGTAAGTGATATTGAACTATGAAAATGTGTCTATCTCTACAGTGAGCTGTTTCATTGCCTGTAGCGGATTTGCTCAACTTTGACATCTGGCATTGACAAGCTTGAATGGTGTGATGATCTATGCTTCTTCTGGTACTGTTGGTTCTTCGTTTTGGTTGCACGAGTCGGAATTGGGCTGAGACCATACAATAGTGTATTTTAGTTCCAACCAATAATGCAGTTAGTTTCTTTACCAAATTGGGCCAATTCCTTGTTTCCTCGTGCCGGTTGTTGGCAATGGACATTTGATTTTGGCCCCATGGACTGATCTGCCCAACCCATAGAATAGCAAGCATCTCTGTGTGGTGGTTGTGGGTGTGATAATTAATTAGGCGGGTCTTCCGCGTTTGCCGTGTTCTGGATATTCTGTTAGTATCTCTCCTCTTGTCTTGTTCACAATTAGGTGGGTGTCGCCTCCATTTGTAGTGTGTCGAGGAAAAAGGGTATGCTAAAAGGTTCTACTCTGGCTTTGCTTTGCTCGAGGGCTATCGGATCATGTTACCCGTCTGAGGAATCGGTCAGTGCGGACGCGAGGGCAAAGCATAGCTGGAACATGTCTTGAAAAGCATGCATCTGACTGCAGCACGATCTTCACATTGTGAGGACTGAAAAGGTTGAAAAAAAGAACTCTCGCCATATGAAACTGTGAGGAGAAGACTGGCATACCTGTCCGAGCCATACGAGAAAAGACTGCTCTCCTTTCCCGCTCGATAAGTTGGCCTCTTGCGGCGACTGTTCCATGAAGTGGATCGATCCCCCAGAATCCGACACCACCAAGACACCATCCCCCACCAGTGTTTCTTCCTCCATATTAACCAAGACCAGCGAGATGAAACCGTTCTTCTTCACAGCTGATGATGGAGATTCGAATAACAGAAACTTGATGATATCATGGTAACTGGGTGATCGTACCGATGTTCCGAGTCTTCTGGAAATGCCCTTGGCGGCCTTTTCCCTGCAGCAGACTACTGTCCATTGCTGCGCCGTGTCAATCACGGGAAAATCGACAATGAAGTCCCTCATTTTAGCAAGTCTCTGAGTTGTGGCCATGAAGGTTTCCATGAGGCCTTCTTATCCTGCTTTCCACAGATCAAAGACGCAATTTTTAACTCTGTTGCCCTCTGACCCGATTAAACCCTGGAAAAGATCGACCGACTTGCCATCACGGGTTTAATACAGGGCATATTTAGGAACAACATCCTTGAGTTCTTCCATGAAACTGAAAGCTTTAATTCAGACGACAGAACTAGAAATTAAACCGGACCGATCCATGGAATATGTGGCAGATGAGCGAGCTGGAATCCTATTCCAAAGAGCGGATCCTGATGAGCTCCTAAGATTCATTTCTCATGTAAGACAGAAACAATTCAGATACATCGCGATTCATGATAGCGCGATACCAGCAAAATGAACGAACTAAAAGAAAACTCGGCACATCAGACTCTACATGGACGTCATCCAGAACTCCGGAGCACGCTTCATGTTTGATTGCTTCCCAACTGGAAGATCGAAACCAATGAAATACTACCACTTCCGTTCGTCTCCAGTTTACCCGAAATGCTTTTTGCCGCAAATTCCAATGCATTTCCGGCTCCTACCTCGACTCGATTGTCTCTGCAGTTAGATAACGAGGAGGACTAAAGATAATCGATCGGCCAGATTCGGAGATCCCTCGACAATCTCAAACGGTCAACTGAATGACTGAATCATTAGAATCTCCAAAGATCGGCAGAATACATTTGCTTTCAAGCGAGGAAAAGGAATTCAATTTCAGCCATCTGTCAAGTGGGTTGCCATTGTAAACAACATAACCGTAGCCCAAACGGTCAGCCGCGCAGTCAGGTATATACAGACACGAACATAGACCACCTTGTCTGACGACATGGTTCAAAAGATGCAAAAGCTGGGAATCAATGACGTTCAAGTCCAGATAGCCAACGGGAGATTTCTCTGTCCTCGTCCACGTCTTTCCCATGGCAGCAACCAGCAGCGACTGCTCGATTGCGCCAGAGGTCTGGCCTCTGGATAGCAGGGAGGCCAAGCGCATCATCAAATGCTACATAAAAACATATCCGATCCGTACCCAATTCATATCCGATCCTATCCATATTACTTAAACACATCAATATTTAAAAAACAAGAACTTTTATGCTACGCGTGCACTACAAAAGCTAAAATTTTTAGTAGTCCCGTAAGGCTCCAAATAAGATTTTCAACTTAGTTTGCAACCTTTTCTTTATTGCAATTTTAAGACTTTTCTTTAGAGGTTTTTCTCCAACTTCGCGCTTGTGAGCGTGTTCGGCATGCGGTTGATTTATGTTTCTATTGTTTCTGCTGCATAACTGAACAGCAAAGAAAAAGTAAAGATCTATCCAGACACGCTTTTTGTTTAGTATGTTTACCACACGTCTCAGCTTCAGGAATTACATCAATTCCCAGTGGTCCCATCCACAGCTCTGCTTGGCACGCGATGTGCTGGCCATAACTCCGCTCACCATTGAACAGGCTATGGTTAATCGACAACCAGATTCATGACCGATTTCATAATGCGGCCAAACTTGCAAGACTTCAACATGTAGCCCGGTCGAACAATCGGATGGAGGACCAGATTGCTAGTTTCAACTGTCATCAAATTCACCAAGATTCCTGTGACCATTTACGACTTTACAGAGTTGGAAAACTTGTCTTACAACCTGCAACTGGGTTTCATGTGGAGTTCAACCCTCATGACACCAACTGTGCATCCGCTTACCATAAAGCACACTCCAAGAACTACCAGCAAAGATCAGCTTCATCACAGTGCAATAAGGGAGCACAAGCAAGAAAGCCATCAACCAGTAGCTAGGTCCATCATAACAGTCCCTTTTGCCCTCAGAAACTTGAATGCCTACGACAGCTGACACATTTGGAATATCAGAAATGAGAACCAATAAAAGTGGTACAGGAAACGAGTTAATAACACATTCTAAAGATAGCTTGAAAGGTAATCAACTGTTGCCTCTGCACTTAACAGTCATCATCAGCAGAAGAGTCTATTGCATGCAATTACCCTTATCTGCAATTTATTTAGAATTAGTCACTATCACTTACGTGCACCGCAAATAATGTGCCACTAAAGTCACCCAAATTGTTATATAAGATAGGTCGCAGCTCTTCATAGATCAATTGCATCTTGATTTTTTTTGCAACCTATGCATTCACAGTGAATTGCTTAGCCATCTTCTGTACATGACATTGTCGATCCCACTCGAGGGAAAATGACCCAAAAGCGATGCATTCTGTGTTTGGGTAAACCACATTCACCTAGCTAAGCCGACCGTTGTGAAATCCATCTAAATGCTACTAAAACAACAATAACTTAGCCTCCCATACATTGCCATTTGATGGCAATGAAGGGAACATTAAAATTCATGAATAACTACCTCAACGAGATGAAGGCATAGCACGCCAATTGTCGGCAAGAAACATCGCACGATCACGTGATGGTGCTGACAGCTGTTGGAGAATTACATTCTTCAGGTGGGCTGCTGCTCTTTCACCAGCCCGAGTAGCAAGTTCCAAGTATACAACAGCTTTCAGCATCTCACCCTCCTGCCATATAGTTTGAGAAAGCCCCCATCAGTCTCCGTATTCCCTTAAGAGTGCAAAGTCCAAGTAAGCAAACTGATGATACAGTTATTACATATCCATTCTCAGACATCATTCATCATATTAGAATGGTAAAATGAAACATCCAAATGAAATCGAGTAGCTTAATCACACTGGATGATAAGAACAATGTTTCCTGTGATTGTTACATACAGAAAAAAGACTCAGCCCGTGCTCAAATTGAGCTTTGCTGTGACCACGATCAGCTGCACGCTTCATCCAGCTTCTACCTTGTCTCCGATTTTGGTTAAAACCCTCACCAAACGAGTAGCAAAGTGCAACATTGTACATAGCACGCACATAACCACCTTCAGCAGCTTTCAGATACCATCTACCCTATAATAAAAGAACCTGACAATTAAAAGTGAAGAAATGATAAAAGAAAATAAAAAGAAAGCAGTGGGTCTGTTGGAACACTTGCGAACTCATCTTTTATCATGGACACTTGCCGAACCATTTGCAGGCATAGCATTGCGATATAAAAGGACTACTAGGGACATCCACTGCTTTATGATTAGCTTAAACTTCAACTTAGATTCACCGAGATTCTTCTTTAAGTTGTACTTTTTGATGTTCAAATACATTGAAAGAATAGGACAAAAGGCAGCCTATTACAAGTATTAAATTCTCCAGTCCTCAATGGCATTAACACATGTCCATATCTGATTCTTCAGTACATTCAAATGCCACCACTGTTAAGTTCACCAAGTTTTCAGACAACCGAAGCACGGACTCAGCATTAGGATTTTGAAAGAAACTAGGGAAAAAAAAATTGTATGTATGGACATTAGAAAAAATTATGCTTAGAGCAGGGAAAGGGGGGAGGGGTGGCTATAAAGTATGTGAGAAGCTCATAAACACAACAAACTTTCTTGAATTTTAATCAGCTACACAGCCTTCAGAAGACCAAAGGCTAAAAGACAGAAAAGCAGCATACCGCTTCCACTAAATTACTATCCAGACCACAGCCTCGATGCAGGCAAAGAGCCAATTGGTACTGTGCCCGGACATGGCCAGCTGTTGCAGCTAGTTGTAACCATTTAATAGCTTCCTGAGGTTTTGAAGGTTCAACTGCAAGCATCGGAGTGATCATAAGAACATATATATGAACTTCAGCAAAAACTGAACCACAAGAGGGAGTCATAATTTAAAGCAATAAAAGAAGAAGCAGGTCAGGAGCAGAATGATCCCTGGAAAGAAGGGAATTTGAAACATAATAGAGTTCACAAAAAGATTGAGCATTGAAGCAACAAGCCATTTGCATTTTGTGCACCCGGACATGGCCAGTGTTAAAAACCATCTCCTTCACGCAAATGGAGAAAATCACTCTCGACAGCAACCTGATTCGTTCATTTTCGATCCAAAATCCTTCAGATATCCACTCGCAATCAATATAATCTCATTTCCTAAAACCAGGAAAATCAACTGACACCAAGCTCTTCTAGTTCAACATTTACCATCACTCCTGGGGGATAATGGTTGCTAAATGTTTGGGAAGCAAAAGTTACAACAACAAAAGCATAAAAAAATTAGAAATTGAAAAATGTCAGACAACAATAGCATCTACTCATCACTTCACAAGTCCCCAGATGCAATCCCAACAAAAAAGAAACCAAAGAAACTATCCGCGATGCACAAAAACTCAGGAGTCCCTTTATCTTCTTTTGCTCAAAGAAGCAATAATTGGTTAGTGCAGCTACCAAATTACTAAACCCTGACCTTGCAAGTAAGCAATCCCCAAATTGCACTGCCCAGACGGATCACCAAGCGAAGCGGCTTTTCTATACAATTGGATGGCGGCCTCCTTCTTCCCTATCTCCCAGTACATAAGGCCAGCATCGACCATGGCGAGCGTGGACCCACGCGCCGCCCCCTTCAGGAACGACTCGAGAGCCTTCTCCGAGTTCGCTCGCGCCCCGGCCTGGCCGTGCTTGAACCGCTTCCCCCAGTGGAGCAGCAGCATCGCCTCCCTCAGCGGCCGGAGCGCCTCGTTCCACGACCTGCACACCAGCGACGCCGCCCGGAGGTTCGACTGCGTGAACGAGGCGGCGATCCTGGCGAGCACGTCGTACGGCAGGGCCGCGAAGTCTCGGGACGGCGCGGGCTTCAGCGATCCCGAGGGGGCCAGAGCATGGCGCGAGCCGGGGATTCTGAGCCTGGACGACGACGGCGACGGCTTGGAGATCTGCCGGCCGGAGGCGGAGCGGTCCGTCTGGTGGTGGCGGACGAGCATGGCGGCGAGGTCGTCGGCGCTCGAGCCGTCGAACGGGAGGGCGGTGAAGCGGGGGTTGCCCGCTCGATGCGGCCACGTCCTCTGCTTCATCACCGTCGCCTACGGCTGATCTCGGATGAGGATTTCTTCCCCTTCCTTGTCGTGCGAAAGGGGAGAAATCGGCGTGCGAGAAGCATTTTTCTCGACTCGCGCGAAAACAGTAGAGAGACAATCTTGTTTTGCCACGTCATTAGCTATTGAATTAAGGCCGCGCTTTTTTCAATTCCTTTTTACTTAATACCCTGCCTAAAGTAGTGTTCTAGGTATAAATATCCCTCATGGATCCTACGTTTGAACACATGATATTCATTCTCTTGGGTTGTTTATTTACTGCCCACTTGCTATGCGTCGCCAGAGACCGATGTTGTGTCATCATCTTTGATAGTGAAGCTTGTGAACTTGCAATGAATACAGAAAAAAAAAAATCACAGTCGATTTCAGATGGGTCTTGGGCCAGGTGAGTTGATTCTTGTCCACAGACTGGGAATTAGCCCTTCTGATCTGATTCTCAATTTCTAAAGTGGAAACCCTATTACCCAAGAACCAATCATCCTCACAAGCGTGTATTGATTGAAGAATGTGGCAAATCATAATGCCTCACATATAATAGATATTCTTATAATGCTAGGATGGGGTTAGAATATATATATATCTATATATATTAACTATTACTATGTTGAAATAAAAACAGGATTTTCACAAAAATAATTTGGCTTTCTTAATGCAAGAATTAGTCTTCAAAAGTATACTAAAGCATGTTATCATAATCGTCACTCTTTTTAAATAAATCTAAGAAATTTTATATGTTTTCTTAGTTATTTTTTTTTGTCTATTTAAAAAAATTACACTAGAAAATCCTTTGCATGAAGCTAATTCATAGGTCAAAATAGTGAGGGAACATGTCCGAGCGCCTAAAGATAGAGGGTTGCGTTTGTTTATTAAGATATAAGTCAGGATAGAATATATTTGGTAGTTATCCAGGATAGCCTGGATAAAATAATATTAGGAAAGAGATGGGATAGATCATAGTAGAATTTCTCAATAGAGCAAATACGAGGAGAACTAGATTTTTTTCCACAACTACCATCTCTCCTTTGCATTGGGCCACCTCTCTACCGTGTCAGACCAACTCTCTGCGATGACGACCAATAATTTTAGCTTCATCTCTAGTGACACTAGGCTAGGGTCTTCGATTGTAAAGTCGGGTACTTCTATAACATTGTTATTTAATCGATTGGTTGGCGTGATATGAGATGACACCCTTCGATCTTTACCGTTTGAAAATTTTCAATATTCGAAAAGAGTCTCAACATGTTAAGAAGAACTCAAACTTAATCATCAACTGTCAAGGTAGCTCTCTTGGATGATCAACATGAGTTTATCTTCAACTTGTGAAAAGAGACTGAATACTTGAATTGTTCAACACTTATTTACTCATTCAATAAGACAATGAGCAAGGCCGACTGGTCATTCTCAAAGGATTCGACTTCGAATCAAGACCCTCGATTCTACGGGTTATGCTTCGTCGATATTGTGCTCGAATTCAAATAGGGTAAACCTTTGCTTAACAATAACTCACTCATCAGAATTCATTGCTGCATAATTTCTAAGGCATTATAATGTTTCGGCAAAATAGAGCCAATCTCAGCCACGGCTTGTTTTTACTTATCAAACCTTAAATTTCCAGTTCACAAACAGTGAATAGGATATAACAAAATCCTTAGATATCTCATCATATCATATCTTGATTAGAAATTTAGGCGACCAAATGTAGCCAAGAGTTAAAGGGCCCACAAATCATGAACTAAGCCCTCAAGCTTGACACAATTTCAAATATGTTTTTGAAAATTATAAATACTTTCTCCAAAATATTTTCAATCTTCAAAATCCAGTATTATATATGAGGACAATAATCCATCTCTAAGTAGTGTGAGTAATAACGTAGACCCATATTTTTGCATGTCATTAATCATTTTTTAATAACACAAACGCAAAAATATCCAATCAACCTTATTTTCTTTAAATGAGGAAAAAAATAAATTGTAAGTTCTAATACGTATCACGAAAATACAACTGAGTCTTAAAACTGATTATGTATGTGCATTTGAGTCCTAAAACTTCAAAAAAGTGCAATCAAGTTCTAAAATTTGCTATATTGATACAATCAAGTTTTTTAATTGGTTGCATTTTATGAAAATTTTAGGACTTGATTATACTTTCATGACAAATTTTAGGACTTTATTGCATTTTTTTAAAAAAATTTAAGATTCAAATATACTTTCGTGACAAGTTTTAGAACTCGATTGAAATTTTTGAAAGTTTTAGGACTCATTTACATTTTCATGATAAGTTTTAGGACTTCTAGTATACTTATCTCTTAAAGTAATTTGTGACAACTCTATTGAGAACTATTCTTGTTTCAAATCTTCGAATTTCCAAATGCTAGTTTCCACAATCTACTTTCACTCTCTTTTTCCACCATAGCCAACAATATCATCTTCGGGTAAGATTGATCAACTAACCACGGCTAATGAATATATGCAAAAGAAAACTCAAAGATGGAGTGAGATAACATGAATATAAAAAGCATATAGAATTCATTATCAATGTGCAAGCCGAATTATTAGTGCAGAATTCAGCTGATGGGGGTGGATGCACATACACAAAAGGGACAGCACCGCCTCTAATATTATATAAGAAAATCAATCCAAAAGATTAAACTTATAGGTGGAAAGAAACCATATGAATATAAAATGTATATAAGACATTATATATATCATATCTACATTGTCATTTACACCAACTGCAGTATATTTTTCACTAGACTAACCATAGGATATATTCGAAGGCACTCGTTAGATGCCGATGGTAGAACTACTAAATTTTTATTATAATAAAACATTTTGAGTCGAACAAAATGCTGGGCTTGTAAGTAAGCCCAATCTAATAGTTTTCCCTAAAAGGTTTTTCAGTAGATTTTCCAGTTTAAGTAGTTTCCTGGTTTGAATGGATTTTCCTCAAAAGCGATTTTCCTATTTTGGACTAATATTGCCTATATTGCTTTGGGTGTAATCGAGGATTCATAATTTATTTCTTGAAGGATGGCTTTCTTATCGTTTCTTGCTGATTTTTCTAGTAATTTTCTTCTTCTTGAGTTCGAACAGAATCTTTCGATCTGGCTTCCAATTAGGTAAGTCTGAATGGTGGACAAAAAAATTAAAAATAAAATTACATATGAATTACCTGCGTTAAATATTCGGCTCATCAAAATGTAATAATTATTTTAATTAATATAATTCGTGCAATTCGACAAATGATTATCCATGTTTTTTTGGTGACTTGGATTTCTATATCCCGATTTGAGTTTACTCACATTCCTACGAACAAAGCCAGGGAAATTCCCACCCTTCGACTTCTGACTAGAGTCAAACTCCACACAAGTGATACTAGCGGTCCCGTCCTCAATCCCTCTATAACTAGGACTGCATGTCTATTCGCCTTTGAACTTAAAATATAAAAAGAGAAAGGAAATTTCGTGACTTGCGTCTGAACGCTTAAGTATACTACAAGTGCCAAAATTTACATGCGACGTTCACTTTAGTGCCAATACTTTCAAAACAATCACTTAAGTACCAAAGTTTTTCAAAAACAATCTCTTCAATGTCTAAACTTTCAAAATGTTTACTTAAATGCCAATTTATTTTTTTTTAAAAACAATCATTTGAGTGCAATTTTTTTTTGAAAAATGCTCACTTCACTGCCAACTTCGGTAAACCACATCAGCTCAAATTTTAATAAAAAATAATCCATGTCGGATTTTTGACAAGCCGGTCAGTTCAAATCAGAGTTGGCATTGAAGTAATCGATTTTCAAAAAACTTAGCACTTAAGTGATAGTCTTTCAAAAAAATTGACACTGAAGTGATTATTTTGAGAGTTTTTGCACTAAAATGAGCGTCGTGCATAAATTTTGATACTTGTAATGTACTTTAGCCTGTGTCTAAGTTTAACTATGGAAATTGCCTGTAAGAGAGAATGCAAGCTCATATGGAGAATTGACCAATGCGAGAACCAGATGAGTCCCCATCAAAAGGGTCCCCTTTGCAAATCCTCTCCGCGTCGATCATCCAAGCAAAACGAAACTTCGCAGTTTGAAGCTACGCCACACTTGTCGTTCGACACTTTATCCCTTCGAATTCTTGATTTTGGGAGAGTCGCCAAATAAAAACCCACCTTACCTATTTCCAGTGGCTCTCGTTCAACCCCATTGCGGATTCACAAGTGCCGCTGCCACATATACTCTACCGCAGCGCCCGCGCCCACTTCGCTTCCCGCATTATAATATTTGCTTTGTTCTCGCCAAGACAAAAAGACCCCAAAGAATAAAGAAAGGGCCTGACAGCAGCTCCTGCATTTCGCAGTTCGAGCCCCTGTTAGAACCGTCTTCCTGCGCGGTCGAGAGGACTCGAGCTCAAGCTCCAAGCAGGTAACTTTTTCCACTCCTGTGATGAGAAATGGAGCTTTGTGAAACGGGTGTTGATTCTTTTCGCCGGCTTTTATTTGGCTCGATCGAGTTCGCCTTGTCGAGTGATGGTTTTGATAGTTAGTTATTGTTGTTGGGTCATTAGTGTATCGTCTCTTGGTTTCATAATTTTTACTGATTGACATGATTCCGCGGTTTGATTCGATGGTCGGGTCTCTGCTGCATGCATGGTCTGTTTCGAACAGGTTTTGGCTCGTGGCGTCGCGTAAGGGTGATCAGTTTTTGGTTCAGACTCTTTTTTCTTTTCACTGAATGCTTTTGCAAGTGCAATTGACAGGTGTCTCTGAGAAGTGAGAACCCCTTTGTCGAGTTTGCAATCGCGTGACGGTTTGGCTTCTTGTGTTCAGATTTTCTGGTGGCGAGTCGATGATGAGTTCTCTGAAAATTTTTGTCTTTTTCTTGCTTTAATGTCTTTCGTGACTATTCTCTCTCATTCTCAGCACTCGCTACTTTGTCCTGATGCACTGGTTCTTAATTACGTATTCCAAGTGTTCATGTTTGGTTCTTAGCATTTCTTCTATGGAGTGGGTGCTGCATGTGTGCTCGGAGCTGGCCAAAGCATGATACTCTGGCCAGCTCTTTCAAGAATTTGATTCGTTTTTCGATCTGAAGGTAAACTAAACTCTCTATTTCGGACTTGGTGTCTTTGTCACTAGGATAAGCAGAATTCGTAAAATGGAGTGTCTCTTGCCAGACCACTCTGTTGAATCTCCGTGGATTCGCTGTTCTTTGATGCACTGGGGACTCTTTGCTAAAAACATCAATCTCAAAATTTTTCATACTGTGCCAATAGCTGTCATTGCTGTTCGTTTATGACTTGAATTGACTTGGGGAACGGTACTCTTTCGGAAATCAAGATGGCAGTTGAACTGGTAATACATAGTTGAACCCGGCTATGTACTTAAAGTTAAAAACATACTTTACTGCCATGGGATATGCTATTTTCAGGGGCTAGGATATCCTCTCTTCAGGGTACTTAGTAACCCTATGTAATGTTGGCCTTCCTATGGTTTGTTTAAAACAAACTTCTCCGAGATTGCAATTCCGGCTATTCGTGCGGCAGTCTGCAGATACTCAACAAAAATTGGAACTGTAGGTCAGCAGTTTATTGAGGCCAGAACATCATCATGGCACCGAGGGCACTGGACTATGAGTCACTGAATGAGAATGTGAAGAAAGTTCAGTATGCTGTTAGGGGCGAGCTGTATCTTCGTGCTTCAGAACTTCAGAAGGAAGGGAAGAAGGTATTACAGTTCGCTTGACTCAGTGTTGCTTTGAGATAACATGCTTTTGTGCTTTGCTGCGCTATGCTGTTTGTAAACTAATGTGTCGAATTAATAGCCGGTGAAGTTATGTGGTCGAGAGTTGTTTGACGAATGTGAGTATCGAACTTTTTATTCATTCATTTTGCCAAAGTGTGATTCGTTATGGTGGCCCGTCAGTTGAATGACAGTAACTCAGTTTGTTAGGTATCTTGGGGGAAAAAAAAAGACTCGTGTCTTTCTAAAAAATTTTGTTGATCTGTTCAGTCACAAATTTCACAAGAAAAGAATGATATTCATGTCATGGCAAAAAAAGACGCCTACATCCACCTACATTTTGTTGAATACATATGCTATTGAAATCACTATTCACGAGCCGTAAACCATGTAGTTCTCTTTCATTTCCAATGTTAATGAAATCTGATTGACAAAGTCATTCCATATGCTTGGATGTTTCTCTCTCCAGCTACTTATTTAATGAATTTATCTCTGCAGATCATATTTACAAATGTTGGCAACCCCCATGCTCTAGGACAGAAACCATTGACTTTTCCTCGTCAGGTTCGTCTCCATTGTGACTTGTCAGTTCCACATCTGGCGGGACTCACCTGCTCACCAACCTGAAATGTTCATTGCTTTTCCATTCTAACTAACCCAATATATTCATTATATCAGGTGGTTGCATTGTGCCAAGCTCCATTTCTGTTGGATGACCCAAATGTAGGATTGCTTTTCCCTGCAGATGCAATTGCAAGAGCCAAGCATTATCTCTCATTTACCTCTGGTGGCTTAGGTATTCTACTCTTGTTGTTTTATTACAAGCCTCCGGAATCATAGCTGTACCAGTCACCTGAGCATTCTTAATCACACTCTCGCTTTTTGTTCATGCATCGCTCTCCATTTTGACTCGTAGTCCACTTCTTTATTTGCCTCATAACCTTAGTGGGAGGACCACCACTGGGTGTATATATTCAGGGTGGTCTTCCCAAGTAGTATAATCACCTCAACATATTCTAGAGTTTTGCAGACTTTGTCATTTTCGTGTGTGTACCTATGTGCTTGTCTTTATTCCTTTGGAATGCCAAATTCTCAGAGTTCATAAACATAATTATACCAATTGACACTCTCTGCAACATCTGCAATTATGCATATTATACGGCTAATCTTTTCAATGGATTAATTACGTGGCCATTCAGTGGTGGGGCCCTGAAAGCGTTATCATGCTACTTTTCTTGCGTTTTTGCTGCCATATCCAATTTAGCAAATTTTATCATTATCACAAAACAAGGAGCTCTTATTGGAGGTTCCATTATGTCTCAGGTGCTTATAGTGATTCACGCGGTCTTCCGGGTGTCAGGAAAGAAGTGGCAGAGTTCATTGGAAGGCGTGATGGGTACCCAAGGTGATCCTTAAAGTCCTAAAGTATCACTACAGTGATTTCTTCATATCCCAGCTCCCAGTGGACGGGAACTGACCTTTTTTTAACTCTGATGGCAGTGACCCAGAGCTCATCTTTCTCACAGATGGTGCTAGCAAAGGTGTCATGCAGATCTTAAATACCATTATCCGTGGTGAAGGAGATGGGGTAATGTTTTGCCTCATGTTTACTTATAGATGTTCTGTTTTTCCCCTTTCCAGTGTTCTGCCTCTTTTCCCAAGCTACTTTCTTCTTTTACTTGATCTTAATCTTCTTGTTCTTCCTCTAGATATTGTAATATGTAATTAGTCAAAGGTGCTTGGGTTTATTTCCACTGGGGAAAAATGCTGATTCTTATTTACGCCTCTTGCCAGGTTCTAGTGCCAGTCCCACAATACCCCCTCTATTCAGCTGCAATAGCTTTGTTTGGCGGTTCTCTTGTCCCATATTATCTGGAGGAGACAGCAAATTGGGGTCTTGATGTAAATGATCTTCGGCAATCAGTTTCACGGGCCCGTGCGAATGGAATTACAGTAAATAATCTTTCTTATTTATACTTGAATGTGTGCAGCTACTGCATATCTGAAAGGAGCATCACACTTAATCCCAGTAAACTAAGTGAAATTCATCATATTTAAGAACCATAGCATTCCGTGATTCTTTGGTAAATCCACTTGGATTCTCGATTTACCAGTAATGTGGTGAACCATTTGCATGTGTGCATCAAAAGGATACTGAAAGAGCAGACTATGCTGACTGGTGTAGCTAACCAATTTATCTGGCCATCCTCTATGAAAAACACGGTTAAAATCATTTTGAAATCCTCAGCTTATTGTAATATTCCATGTCTGTTGTCAATTTAAATTACACTAATTGGTGACTTGCTTTAGTAATATGCTGCATTGTTCTCTCCATATCTAGCTACAATTGTTTGTACTTTGAATGACCAGGTGCGAGCAATGGTGATTATAAACCCTGGCAACCCTACAGGCCAGTGTCTCAGCCATGCTAATTTGAAAGAAATTCTCTACTTCTGTTATCAAGAGAACTTAGTCTTGCTTGGTGACGAGGTTTATCAACAGAATATCTACCAGGATGAGCGTCCTTTTATCAGTGCCAGGAAGGTAGTATTTTTTTGTCGTTAGATTTAGTCTTACTCCTATCAATTCTCTTCAATCATCAAGCTCATTAATATTTTCATTTTCCTTTTATGCTGGAAGGTTTTGTTGGACATGGGACCGCCTATTAGCAGGGAACTCCAGCTTGTTTCTTTCCACACTGTTTCAAAGGGATACTGGGGTGAATGTGGTCAGAGAGGTGGATACTTCGAGATGACTAATATACCTCCCAAGGTTTGCTTCTGTACCACTATGTTGTGTTGAGGGTGGAATCATGACAATGGGTACTGAACCTATTTACTAGACATGTATGCACATCGGCCTTTCAGATTTATTCTGAACCAAATTTGAGAACGGTGAAGATTTACGATCATAATCTTTTCTTATTAATTCCATGATCTAATCATCTGTATTCTGTCAATGTTTACTCCTTCAATATCAGCTATTTCCCACCGGCTACAATCTTCTATTTCCACAGGATCTTGCACTTTTGTTATTTATGGACTTTCCTTATCACGGGTGCTGGTGCTCTTCTCTCACTTTCTATTCATGATTACATGCTGTATGGAGGTCATTTATGATGGCATTTAGCGGTGGATTGCTGATGCATTAGTGGTGTCTGAAATTTATACAAGTTGTTTTGTAGCAATTCTTTTCATTTATGTTCCTTTCATGTCTTGACATTGCAGAGTGTTGATGAAATCTACAAAGTTGCATCAGTATCACTTAGTCCTAATGTGCCTGCCCAGATTTTTGTAAGTTGCAATAATTTCCACTGTAAGCGGTGGTTTATTGACCTAGCTACAATTAATCATCTGTGAAACTGATTATGACACTTTCTGTTTATGATGCCATTCAGATGGGATTGATGGTTAACCCTCTTAAACCTGGAGACATATCATACGACCAGTATGTTCTCGAAAGGTAACACTCCTAAGACTCCACTGATCATATAATTCTTTTCCTATTGGTGAACGTGCTCTCAGGGAAGGAATTGTTCTCTAGGCTCGAGGGAACCTAGAACAGCAGATTTACGTGCAGAAACTTTTGTTATTTTATTGTACAAGGATTGTGATGGCCTTCTGGTTAATGTTTAAAGCATGTATTTTGCAGCAAAGGGATCCTTGAATCACTGAGGCGACGTGCAAGGATAATGACTGATGGGTTCAACAGCTGCCGAAATGTAGTTTGCAACTTCACAGAAGGTATAAGTTGTTAATTTCGCGTACATTCTTTTTGATTGCATTCTTCCCAATCTTCCCTCAACTTTAGCAGAATTCCATCTATGAGGATTGACACAAAACTTCTTTTAGGTGCCATGTATTCGTTCCCACAAATTCGTTTGCCACCGAGAGCCATACAGGCTGCTAAACAAGCTGGAAAAGTCCCCGATGTTTTCTACTGTCTCAAGCTATTGGAAGCAACCGGCATTTCCACTGTCCCCGGTTCAGGATTCGGGCAGAAAGAAGGGTAAAATATTCATCGACTCATACCCCTTTCTGCAAAATCTCCTCGTCTAACTAATGCTCGATTTCTGTTCTCATTTACCCAGCACGCCTTCTTTCAGGGTTTTGCATATATGAAAAATTTTCCGAGTTAGTTAAAGGACCTTTTCTTTCGCCACACAGTGCTCTTTTTTGCGAAGATAATGCACATTTTCCTGCGACATCTCAGACAGAGACCAAGCTAATTCATCATCCTTTGCCTGTAGGGTCTTCCATTTGAGAACGACCATCTTGCCTTCTGAGGAGGAAATGCCAGAGATCATGGCGAGTTTCAAGAAATTCAACGACGAGTTCATGGAGCAATATGAAGACCATCGGGGTTATTCCAGGATGTAGAAGGATGCTGTAGGTCTGCAACAATCTGTAACATAATCTCCTCCAATGGTACAAAGACGGAACCGAGACCGAAACCTCCTTGGATTCTCGCGATCTTTTCAATCCTGATTTGTCCTATGAACGCGTTGTTATTGAATACTTCCCCGTACTTCCGATTATCCTTCGTTCGCGCTTCAGATGTGTCTATAACGTTCTCTTTCCGACCATTCTGGCTTTGATCTATGTGTGGAATTGCACTCGACCTTCAATGGCAACTTGATGCTTGGTGAATCTGAAGAACTTAAGAGTGAACGATGCTAGCCTAGCATTGCTAGCTACACTTAAGCAAGTGCCGGGTCCTATATGAATGCACTCGGGTTCTTTTCGGTATTGTCTTTTGATGAACTACATTCGTGCATATGGCATGGGCGAGTGTGGCGACCCTCTCGAGGGGGAACATTATTAGATGCTTGATCCGAATGTGAGTTGATGGATTACTAAGTAAGTGCGGATGCGCACAATTCCTCTCATGAGGTGGCGCTCATCCTTGGCTAGGGTTGTTCTGAAACTTTACTAATCACAACTTGGTTTTGGCTCAATTAATTGTGATTTTTTTTTAAGAGTCGCCTCTAGCTTATTGGAGTTCTAATTAGAGATCAACTATTAGGTGGGAAGATAGTATATTTTCGAGAATATATATATACACATATATATATATATACACTTGTGTTTACGCGATTTGTATCGAGAATATCTTTCACCGAAAATCACTCTTCGGTTTTTATTAATACGAGTTAGGTGGCTCTGTTCTGATGAAAAATCTGAATGAAGGAGATGCTTCGAAAATTGAACAATCTACGATTACAATACTCCTACTTGCTGTAGATAGGAAATAAATTGCTGGAATCTGAAGGCACAAGGAATGGAAAGTGCGAGAAAATTAAACCGCACGCAGTAATGAAAATTCGAAAGAAATAGAGCATTTTTCATAAATTGTTGGAATATGAAGGTACAAGGAATAGAAAGTACAGAAAAATTAAACCGTAGGCAGTAATGAAAATTCAAAAGAAACAGAGCATTTTTCTTTGATGTATGTCTGGTTACCCTCTCTCCTCTTTTCTAAATACTTATTCACTTTATATTCTCAACTGCTTAAGCAGTTATTCTTTAATTTTAAACTTTTGAATTTTAGCGCCGCTGCTCTTATCCTTTCAACCCACGATTCTCACAACTTGTCCATGGAAATCATAACATTTTCTAATCCCATTTGTAACCGCATAGTTAATTGAATCCTTTTTGAATGACATCCCTTAACTTCTAAAAACTTGTTTGAGCCCATAATTTTTGCTTCATATTTCCCGAATTTATGAATACAATACCCTTGCCACATACCTAAAACTTACCGAATTCATGCGCACTGTGTTCTCCATTCAGTATCTTTTTGTATTTTCTTTTAAACTTTTCAAATATAAAAACACTATCGTGTTATTTGATATATCGTTTTTTCCTTACCGCACTTCGGGATCTACTAGTGAAGTCTTTTCATACGATATGTCGTTTTCAAGATATCGAATCATTAAGAGATTACTTTTCAGTATCAACAAGTTGAAACGGTATGATATTGTTAGAATGCTTATGATGAAAAAGAAAGGAAAAGAATGCAATACAATATAAAAATAATTTTATCTAGTTAAAAATAAATGCAAATAAGGGATTTAAAATGTAAAAAAAAAAATAGTAACAAAAAAAAAACTTGTGATTTCCTTATCCTGTAGCTCTTTCCCCTCATCAAAATAATATTGTGTTTTTGAAATCAATCTCTCTTCATTCCTACTCTCTCCTACCAAACTAAATATCGATTTTCCACACACAAAAAAAAAAACTAAACGTTCGAGATAAATAATTATTTAAGCCAAGAAAATGTAATCGAAATAATTGTAGGCATACAAAAACTACAAGTTTTTTTGGAAGGGCTTATTTGCTTACGATTTTTCTTGGTCAATTATTTGTTAACGATTTAGCAGGACGAAATTTTTTTTTATTTGTTTCCCCACCAAAATAAAAAATGTTGTATAAATTTAAAGAAAATATGGAAAAAAAATATATGTGTGAAACCATGTGTTAATATGCCTTCTTTCTTGAAAATTTCAAGTATCACAGATTTTGGGGAAAAAAAACCCAAAGTGGATAAGCCGAACTATTCAAATTAATACAAAAAATGATCATGTCTGAATATACCTTGTTTTTTTTTGCTTGATTTGAATTTTGTAACGAGCACATTTTCACTCTTTTATATAACACACATATTATTTTTTCAATAATTTTTTAAAAAATTAGATAATAGGGATAAATGTACCGAAAGTCCTAAAAATTTATCACGAAAGTGCAATTGAGTTTAAAACCTTTAAAAAAATGCAATTGAATTCTAAAAATTGTCACAAAATGCAATTTTGTCATTAAATTTTCAAAATGTATAATTAAGTCTTAAAACTTATTACGAATGTGCAATTGAGTCCTAAAAATTTCAAAAAATGAAATCGACAGAAGGATTTGATTTCACAAATTTGACAAATTTTATGACTTGATTACATTTATTTAGGATTTAATTACACTTTTTGACAACTTTTAAAATTTAGTTACACTTTTTGATAATCTTAGAATTTAATTGTTCTCAATAAATTTTGGGATTTCTAACGCATTTAATATTGATGATCTAAAACAATATCGAAGGATAATTTACGAGTGGTCTTTTTTTACTCTTTTTTTTTTTGCTAACACACTCCTTGAAATAGTGTCTAGACTATAATATCTTTGTGGGCCACATTTTTTTTTGTTTCCTTTATTTTTTTTTTCTTCCCAATCTGTCTCTTCTCTCTCTGTACGTGTCTGCCGTCATCTTCTCGGCCATACTCTTCACTCACACCTTTGACTTGAAGGCTCCATTGGCCACGCGATTCACTTGCTTCTTCACATCGCTGCCCGCACAACCTCAACCCACCATCATCTAGACCTTCTCGACTGTCGTCTACTTTGCCGTAAAGGGGCACAAAATCAGCGAGGTATCCCTTGATCCCACACTGTACCTAAATGATTTTGAGGACGAAGATCCAACTGATGATGATGAACTTGAGACGCTTAATGAGAGAGAGAGTACCGGCAGGGAAAGAGGAGGCTTTACCCATATGGATTTGCAAATAGAGGAGTCGTAGCCTGAGAGACGTGACGTGACATCGGCTTTTTTTTTTTTTTTTGCTTTATCTGTTGATCACCGATTCAACAAAGCCTTCGGAGATGTGTAATTCGTCGTCGAAGTTATTGTTGTTGCCGTTGGCACATTATTGCGGTTATGGCTGCACTTTGCCACCAATTGCTTCTCGTTGCTTTCCTCGATGAAGTTTTGAGCCATCTTCACCAAGTAGACTAAACGTGGCTCAAACTTAGCCACTCCAATGGGCAGTGAGTCGAGGTTGCAAGGGATAACGACACGGAAAAGTGAGCAAACGGCGAGGCCAGAGTAGCATTTGGAGTTGGTGGCGCGATGGTGGAGAAGGCATTGAGGAAGAAGACGACAAACATGCAAAGAAAGAGAGATAGGAAAAAAAAATGGAAAAAAATGTAAAACACAAAATGGGGCCCACATTTAAATTTAATAATTGTCAATGAATATGATGCGCTAAAAGATATGATCCATAAGTGATAGTAAAGTCAAAATACTATTTTAGGGAATGTATTAGCCAAAAAGGGAGTGAAAAAGAAGCGCGATCATAAAGAAACATCAAATTTAAATGAGCATTCATTATGTCATTCGTTTTGCACAAATTGAGGTTTCCATGACCCAAAAAACTTCAGAACATTCAACCATAAACAGTCACAGATCTAAAACTCCAGCAAGTTACAACAAAGTATCCAAAGATGGAAAAAAAAAAAAACACAAAACCTAAAATCTGATCTATTGCCAGGACTCAATGAGCTCGATGCAACCAACCGAAGCGGAGAACCGAAAAGAGAAAACTCAGAGACGCGCAAAAAAAAAAAAAAACTAAACCTCGAAAGTACGAAATTTCAAGGAGCAAGAAACAAAATGGTACCCGCAAAAACCGCCACATTTTCTTCAAATGTGTAATTAATAATTAGCTTTGATTTTTGCAATAACAACAATTATAAGTAAATATATTTTCACACACATACACATCTCGATCCGGTTCGGATGGATGGATGGATCCAGATATAGAATAGGGAATCGGATCGATATTTATCGGTCCAGTTCTGTCCGATTCTTCGGCTCGCCCTTGCGCGTTTGGGGCTTGTTGGAAGTTTCTTGAGTGGAAAAAGGAGAACAAAAAGCCTCTATTTATTTGGTAAATTTTGACTCAAAAGGGAAATACTTCACAAGGTCAGAAAAAATTCTTTACAAAAATGGCCGTCAACTCCAGTCCCAAAAAGAGCTGGACCGTGCGCCCGGGCCGCCGAACCGGCCGGAAGAGAGCGCTCAACTTGGGCCAGGGAAGATTGCGCGGTCGACCGACGAACGACGCGTCACGACCACCGCACTACGTCTGCGACGCGCGAGTTCGAGGTCTCCTCTTGCGTTTGAGCATCCTTTGATATCATTCGCACTTCATGTAGCGTTCTCGAGATATACTCAGCTACCTGTCTCCGACCTTTTCATAAGATTTTCAAACGTTGTTGCGGACATGGATGTCAAATATGTTGGGGGAAATTTGATTATCGAGGAAGACAGTGCGATGCCGATAATTATAGATCCGCCATGCTTTGATGCGTGATGATGATCACTGTTCTTAAGATATTATTTGCTATCATTATTGTTGTGGTCGGGCTCAGAACAAAGATACCTCCGGAACACACACAGAAGCCGCGGAGAAGACGAGTTCGATTTCTCGATTTCTCTTTTTGGAATTTCACCTTAAATGTGTTTGTCAAAATTGTGTGTATGAAAGGAGGAGAAGAAAGAGCTACGGAGGAGAAATTGTTGTTTTGAAGCGGTTGTGTTGAAAAATGTATGATTTGGTGTGTATATATATAGAGACAATCAACCAACCGATCTCTTGAAAATAGGTAGCTTCCCCATCGCTTATGTGAACAATTTACTTCATTTCATATACAATAGTCAATTGTAGGAGTGAGCAAATTGGACCAATTGGACCGAGACTGGTGATTCGATTTTCGGTTTTGTAGATGTCCGGTCCGGTTCCCAGTTCCTAAAATTGGAACTAGTGACCGGGCGGTCTGGTTTTTGGTTCCCTATTCCTAGAATTGGACAGGATCGCCCGAAGTGGACCGGTCCTTTTTTTTATTATTTATTTTTAATTTGGTTCGTGAATCTCTTTTGGCTTTTTGGGTCTCTTATTTTTTGCTACTAGGAAGTCATTTTATAGACTTTGAAGTTTTATAACGTTATTGATTTCAAAAATTAGAGAGTAATTTGGGTTATATTTTTTTTATTCGGCCCAATCCAATCTATTTGCTGGTTCGAACCGATCCGGTTCCCGAGATGGTCGATCTGGTTGCCGGTTTCGACATATTGAGAACCGCGACCACCGATCCGATTCTCGGTTCTTGAAGAGAACCGGATCGAATCGAATCGAGAACCGATCACCCCTGGTCACTTGCGTCTTCTCCCCTAGGGTCTCTTCTCCAGCCACTCGCCTCCTTTTTTACGTGCAACTTCATTCCCGAGGGAAAGAGAGCCCCCCTTCTCTCTCCCTCCCTCCCTCTTCCTTTAGATCTTCATGTCCCTCTATTTTTTAGATCTCTTCGATAAATTCGTAGACAAAATGATCAACATTTTGTACGAAAGTAAGCTCTGAAAATCGAAGTGCAAGTGCCTTGGAAAAAAATATACTCTTTCTATATCTACTTGCTTGCTCTGGTTCCAAGTGGTTGATTTAGATTGTCGAGCACTTCGCAAGTTTCGAAGCTTCTTTTCTCTGTATTCAACGATTGACTTATTTGAAAAGTGATTTTGTAATCAATTTGTATCTTTTTGCTTCTATTCTCTCCTGATTTAGAGTTAGAATTAGATTTAGATACTTTTTTTTTATCTCCATATTAATATATGTTTGGAATTTACAAGGCGTTTTCCATACCTTTTCAACCTATTTGTATTGTTGTAATATCTAAATAGTAATTGTGCTAAGAACGCTGAACCTAGGAGTGTATCATCTTCTGATAAAGTCGTAGCTATTTGGATTTTTTTTTACGTGTGCTCATTACTAATGATGATGCGAGTTTTAATGATCGGCTATTAATTGTATTTGGATGCTATAGTAGCTTCATTTTTAAGGAATAAATGAGTTTTTGCACGTTGCACTAAGTTAATTTGCTTACTTTGCGAGATTTTATTTTTATTTTGAAGTGAAGTACTTCTCTTTGATATAAAATGAATATTTTCCTTTCAACAAAAAAAAAATGCAAAAATCCAATAGTCACTTTCTCTTTTTATGACCAATAAGATAGAGACACTAAATCTTAAATGCAAGTACGAATATATGTATCTAACTTCTTTTACTCTGTGGCTTGTTGCACCTTTTTATTGGGCTAGTTTTTACTCATAAATCTCCTTTTACTCTTAAATTTTCTTTTAACTTTGCCTGTGAAGATGATTAAAGAGTATTCGTTTATATATGAAGAGAGAGAGAGAAAGAGAGAGCAAATTAAAAAGAAAGCCTTATTTTTCTTTAGAAAAATGATATAAATAATCTTTGATCTAATATGCAATGCGATTTCTAAATTTTTAATTTGATCAATATGGACCATAAACGTTAGCTTAATATGCAATGTGGTCTATAAACCTTCATTTTATTTAATGTCTTCCTAAATTTTTGAAACATGTTTGTTGACACCTGATTTTTAATCATTTTTTTCTATTGCTAAAGTAATAAAAAATCCATAAAAATTCATAAAATTAAAAAATCAACTTTGGGGACTTTAGCCAAGCCTAGGGAACGAATTTTGACCAAAAAATAATTTTTCATATTATATATATTTTAATTTTTTTAAAAAAAAAATACAAAAATATTTGAAAATTTTGGAAAAATAACATTTGAGGCCAAAAAATACACAAAGATAGTTAATATTTTTATTTTAAATCTATTTTCATATTGGCCATCGCAAATTCAGAAAAATCCAATTCGAGTCACGTGTTCCTTCACGAGTATAATCTCGAATCGGGCCTAAAAAAATTTAATTTGAGTCAACTTATTTTTAACTTTCACTTTTTATGAGTTGTGACATTGTCTTCTAATATTTTAAATTTTCATCTTGGCCCAATTATACCCAGAATGACTTAATTTTGCAAAAGGGCTTTAATTAAATTATGCATTATTTTCAGCGACAAGAAATGAGCTTAAATTTGACATGTGGTAAATTTTGGTGTGTCAAAAATTGTGAGGAGATTTGGACTTAAAGAAATATATTTTTTTCAGGGACTGAATTGTAAATACTTAAAATTCAAGGACTAGAGTGCAAATACCTAACTCTTGAAGGATTATTTTACAAATAATAAAAAGAAGAGTTAGTGGATAAATTAGAATAGAGAAGGGAAGATGAAGAAGAGGAGATGAAGAAGAGAATTTGGAGAAGAATGGATGGAGAAAATAAGATAAGAATAGAGAAGAGAAGATGGAGATGAAGAAGAGTTAGTAGAGAAATTAGAATGGAAGATAAAAATAGAGAAGGGAAGATGGAGATTAAGAAGAGTTAGTGGAGAAATTAGAATGGGAGATAAATATGGAGAAGGGAAGATGAAGATGAAGAAGAGTTAGTGGAGAGATTAGAATGTGAGATAGAGATGGAGAATGGAAGATGAAAATGAAGAAGAGTTAGTGGAGAAATTAGAATGGGAGATAGAGTTAGTGGAAAAATTAGAATGGGAGATAGATGAGTAGGTTATAAAAGGAGGAAGAAGTGAGCTTGAGAAAGGATTTCTTGAGAGAGAAAATTTGAAGTGTTTGGAAGAATTTTTTGGAGAGAAAATTTTGGATGTTTGAGAGAGTTTTGGGAGATTGAAGAAAATTTTGAGAGAAAGAAAATACCAAAAGAGAGAGAATTTTGAAGATGATGGGAGTTTAAAGTTAGGGGTTATCATCACAAATTCCTTCATCGATCAAATATAAATCAAGAGTTCATCATCGTCAACGAGCAAGCAAATTCGAGCTAAGTGTTTTTATTTATTCATTTATTTATGGTTTTACTCGCAAATTAGCACAAATTGTATACACTTTCTCCATCTCCCATTTTTTCCCATATTTATGTCAGGAGAAGGACATCTCTATCTCAACAACAAAAATCTCGTAGAGATGCAAAAATCGGCCCAGACAAGCTCCTAAGCTGTCCACCGATTTCTCAACTGATCCGTGACTAAAAGTCCCTCTTAATTCAAAAGAAACTCTCTATATTGGGAACATAGAGAGCGAAAATCAATTATAGAAATCCCTCCCAAAAAAACGGGAGATAAGTACTCTTTCCACTCTTCTGGTTTTAGGTGCATATTAGCACATATTTTGTATACTGACATTTCACTCTATTTTATGTCAGAAAGCCGCAGCTTTATATCAATGGTCAACCCTATGGAAGCACAAAATCGGCTTGGAGGAGTCCTCAAGCGCGCACAAATTTCAAATTGTTGAATCAATTCGTTGTATTTTATTTTAAAGAATTCATACCCCAGAATGGAGAGGACAAAGTCCATCCGCAATTTAAATACCTGCACCATAAATCCCAAAGGGAAGAGCCAAGCCAATGCTTAGCCTCCCATTGGAGGTTTTTACTTACAGTAGTTAAATACCTGCAACTTAAATACATGTACCTTAAATCCCAAAGGGAAGAGCCAAGCCAATGCTTAGCATCCCATTGGAGGTTTTTACTTACAGTAGTTAAATACCTGCAACTTAAATACATGTACCTTAAATCCCAAAGGGAAGAGCCAAGCCAATGCTTAGCCTCCCATTGGAGGTTTTTACTTACAGTAGTTAAATACTTGCAACTTAAATACATGTACCTTAAATCCCAAAGGGAAGAGCCAAGCCAATGCTTAGCCTCCCATTGGAGGTTTTTACTTACAGTAGTTAAATACCTGCAACTTAAATACATGTACCTTAAATCCCAAAGGGAAGAGCCAAGCCAATGCTTAGCCTCCCATTGGAGGTTTTTACTTACAGTAGTTTAAATACTTGCAACTTAAATACCTGTACCTTAAATCCCAAAGGGAAGAGCCAAGCCAATGCTAGGCCTCCCATTGGAAGTGTTTATTCACTGTCATGTACTTCCTATAATTTAATTTTTGAATCATCAGACCCAAAAGATAAGTAGGTTGTAATACTGCACAGAAGTCGTTAACACACTCCTTCTTTCGGCTTCAGGGAATCTTTAACACTTAAAAAAATATAACAAATAAAAATATATACCATCCATGCATCCTATTTAAAAAGTGAAAACACAAAAGAGAATACCCTACTATAGCCTTAGGAATAAACCAAGCCTGAGTTGCCGAATTAGGATATCCATGAAATTAAGGTACCGAAAGGGCATTAGTTTTAATTAACTAGTGTAACCAAGTCCCCGAGCTCCTAATCTCTGGTTCGCACGAATAAATTAGTTCTCCCGCTAATTTATTTAGGTTTCTAATCGACCTACCAAAAACGATTAGTGGCGACTCCAAATTTTAAAATCATTTAAACAAAAACCAAAGTTGCGATTCGGTAGGGCTTGGGAGGGTCCGCGTTAGGTTAGTCAAATCTAATTAACCTAATAATCCGTTAACCCCTTTTAAAATTTAATTAATTTTTTAGAGGGTCGCGACAGACTGGCGACTCCGCTGGGGACGGGATTTTTAAATTTTCGAAAAAAGATACCAATTGGAATACTTGAATTTTTTCGAAATTTTAAAAGTCTTAGTGGACTTAAGCCAATGAAAATTTCATGGATATCTCGCTTCTGGCGATCTTGTTTGGGACTCATTCTATAGGTGTTATATGTTTTTGCAGGATGGGAGTTATAAGGGGCGGAGTGTTTGGCTAACCCCTTTGTTTTGCAGGCTCGGTGTTTGGTTTATTTGTTTAATTTCGCATATTTTTAGAAGCGCTGTTTTGATATCAATTGTTGTGCATGTCTTGCATACTCTGAGGATCACGACACCTGCACACACAAGCGTCTAAACCCAAGTCGCGAAATTCTTCCTAGAAAACCATAGATAGGGATCGAATATGTAAAGCTCTTGCGTCGATTACGCTCGGGTTGACCATATTTTATCCCGCTCATTATCTGAATTGACAATTCTTCCCATTGTGATTTGATTGCGCGGAGGGTAAGGTTGTCAATTCAGATAGTGGGGGCCTTTTAGGTCCATACCCTGTCTCTCCTTCTTTTATTTTCTAGAGTTCACTCCTCACTTGAGTCATGCGCATGACTATGTGATTTGCATTTCTCCAAGGTAAAAGTAAGTTCTCTAATTTTATCTTGTATTTATTTTCGGTCGGTTCATGCTAGGTGTTAGTCAGTTTTTGAGCTTGATATTACGACCATTCTTTTAAAAGAAAATAAAAATTAAATTTGTCCCTCATTTCTTTTAAAAAAATTTTGAAAAAATGATGTGAAAAATCCCTTCATGGGAATTTTATTAACCAATAAGGGATTTTTGTCATGTTTTTATTGCTTCAATAAAAATGAAATTTTCCTGAAAAAATTTTCCTCTGAAAATTTATTTTAATAAAAAGAAAAATTCCCTAAAAAAAAACTCTAGTAGACATCAAGTGATTTTATCACATTTTTCAAATTATAAAAACTTGCAAGAAAATTCTTCTCGAGAAATTCGCTCATGTTTTTCTAGGAAAATTTTTTCTAAATAAAATTAGACTAATGTCTCGGGGGAATTGTATTGACCAATAAGAGATTTTTGTCATGTTTTTCTTGCTTCAATAAAAATGAAATTTTCCTGACAAATTTTCCTCTAAAATTTTATTTCGATAAAAGAAAAATTCCTTCAAAAAAAAACTTTGGTAAACATCAAGTGATTTTATCACATTCTTTCAAATTATAAAAACTTGCAACAAAAATTCTTTTCGAGAAATTTGCTCATGTTTTTCTAAGAAAATTTTCTCTAAATAAAATTAGACTAATGTCTCGGGGGAATTTTGTTAACCAATAAAGGATTTCTGTCATGTCTTTCCTGCTTCAATAAAAATAAAATTTTCCTGACAAATTTACCTCTGAAAATTTATTCTGATAAAAAGGAAATTCCTTCAAAAATTTTAGTAAACGTCAAGAGATTTTGTCACATTCCTTAAAAAAAAAAGAGTAATAAATCTGCAAAAAAATTCTGTATTAACCCATTTCTTCCTAAGGGAATTTTTTTTTTCTGATTTCTCTATAAAATAGAAAAAATCAAATTGGACTAATATAGGAGTCATGGACCGACATTCCTTGTGTCGCATACTAATTATATCATTTTCTTTTGCAGGGAGATCCTAGATACCCTAGACGGGTGTAAAAATTAAGTTCAAAATATATCAAGAATCATCTCCAGAAATACCAAAAGACGAAAAACACCGAGGCTTCAACCGTTAATTCCGGGGAGCAAACGAACACTGTCCATCTTTGACAGACAGAGTTATGTCAATCCGTAAACTTGTATGGGCAGTGTATTCTGATATGACGGTGGATTTATACTGATTAAACACGGGGGCATATTTAATGTATTGCAGAGGATCCCGCGTCTTTTGAAAGACAATATGGATTATATAATCAGAACCCATGAAACAAATACCTTTACCTGATTAAATCAACCAGAGACCGATCTTAAAATTTCCTCTTATCCGAAACATGCGGAGGGCTTTAGAGGACCGAGGTTCTATTAATGAACGTGGCCCACAGGAATTTCTCCCGACGCTACAGGCGATCGACACAAGCAAGTGGACGCCGAAAGAAATAAAATATGGATAAAAGTGGGCACACAACAGGTGGCCGGATTTATTACCAGCGCACTGATCGAGTTGTCATAGTGTTATTGTTTGTGATCTCAAGATGGATAGTGGGGGCCACCGCCGAACCCTTCATCAATGTTCTCGATATCATCGTCTGGAGCAATTAAACAAGAACATCAAGAAAAACATTAAGCCTTGACATCTTTGGTACCTCAAATCGTTCTGTTATGCTATGCGGAAGAAACAATAGCAGGAAAATTAAACAAAAAAAAAACACGTGAAGCTTTTCTTTCATTCCATTCATCAAAGAGCATTACAACAGCTCACTGGGGAGGAAAAGTAAAGCCAAACTGAGCCCTGATAACCATTACGAAGGAGCTCAACTGACTCTCCAAACAGTTGATGCTCCGGGTGCACCGGGCGTTCTCAGGATCAAGCTCCGCGAGCCTAAAGAAGAGGCGATCGCGCTTCTCCTTAGCCTGGGCCATACTGGCCTCGTAATGCTCGACAGCAAACTCCAAGTCCGAAATCGCCGCCCTCTCGAAAGCAATATCTGCCGTAATGTCATCAAGTCTCTCCTGCAGCCAACCGCATTTGCACCTCATCATAATATTGCTCGGCTCCTGTTCGGCGTAAGTTCGGACCAAGGCCAGACGGTCCACCAACTTTCCCCTCTCACGAACTAGCCACGAAAGCTGATCATTGACAAACTTGAAGGCCTTCTTGTGATTATCAGCCATAAATGTGACTATTTCTAGACGCTCGTGCCGGTCTCGGTAACGAGCTTTCACGACGGCAGTCACAATGACCGTCTCATAAGCGCGGTTATAGGCAGCCAGAAAATTAATGAAGAGGGTCGGGAAGTTCCGATACTCCCTCCCCAGTTGGGTACCCTCAACAGAAGCAGCGTCTAGGGTCCTGAATAAACCGAGGATTTCAGCCTCAACGGTAGAGTTTTGGGTTATATGAGCGTAACCTCTACCAAGAAGATTGTAGAGTCTCTCCCACCCAGCCAGGATTTCGGCGGAGAAGGTATGGTTAGGAGAATTGGCCATTTTTGAAAGCAGATCACGAAAGAAAGGAGGAGAGAGGCGAGGCAGATGATCGGAATGCGAAGGTGATAATCTGCTTCAATTTAAATAATGATTTCACAGGGGCAGTCCTTATTGGTCGAGTTTTTTCTATCTACCATTCTCTGTCGGCAACACCCCCGCTGGCTCGAATTCCAGTCAAGCGGCAACCTCAAGCTGAGCAGACCCGACGTCTCTGCAGAAAAGTTGGACGGGCTGCCACCACTTTGAAAAAGAAAGAATAAAAAACGAGCTGAGTGGGAGACAAAGAAATTTTCGGCAGAAAAGGAGATACGACTCGTCTTTATTGGAGGACCCGCCAGTAAATCGACGGTGGAGATCTTGACAAGGGCCCTCTACCACGAAAAGAAAAAAGGAAGACGAACTGAGCGAGAAACAAGGATTTCCCCTTTGATCAAAAGCTGAATATCAGATTTTCTCCCTCGAAAAATCTAATAGCACTGCCCGTGAAGAGGGAAGTCGTTGCTATTGCCAGAGAGAGCACTTGTCCTCATTTGATAGTGAGAGTTCATTCGCAAGAACTCGCAGGAGAAAGATAGAGAGGAAGGAGTTCTCGTGGGAGAGGAATTCAAAACCTTCACCATCAAAGCATCGGCTTTCAAAGCCTGTTACGAGAAACCATCGACGATCCCGTGATCCCTCAAGTCCAAGAAGACATCCTGAGGCGGTCTCGAGTCGGCAGTCCTAGATCCAGAAATATGTCGAGCATTAGGGAAACGGGCGCATGTTCAACCCTGGTCGAAGCTAATGAAGTTCCTTACCCTGAGGGTCTACTGGTCATGGCCATTGACGGTAATCCAGTCTCTCTGTCAATCCTTGTTACCGTATTGAGAAAATGCCGGTATAAGGTTGTAGCTCAAGCAAAGGCGACAGAGGCCTTAGAGATATTAAGGAGGAGTGGTGACCAGTTTGATATCGTCCTCACCGCCATGGTAGGGATTGACATGGATGTTTTCACTCTCTTGGAAGTCATCAATTCTAAATTAAACATGCCAGTCCTCGTAATATCGGCAATCGATGATCAGCAAGCCATAATGAAGGCTGTCTTAAATGGGGCCCAAGACGTCGTAACGAAACCAGTTAGGGTTCAGATGCTTCAAAACATATGGCAGCACGTGGTAAGGAAGCAATTGCACGACCATGAGAACAAGCATCAAGCCTTCAATTTTGTTCCAAGCAACTGGAGAAAGAAGATGAGTTGGTCTCCCGAGCTGCATCGTATGTTTGTTAATGCAGTTCAACAGGTAGGAATCGATTCGGCACGGCCGCAACATATACTGGAAATTATGAACGTAGAGGGACTCACTAAAGCAAATGTTTCGAGTCATCTTCAGAAGTACAGAAAAAGGGTGAGAGAACACAATGCAGCTCAGAATCAAGAAAACCAAGGCGGGACTGATCCAAGCCTGAATGTCGAGTATCCTCGCCACCATAAGTTCCGCGGGTTAGCATGGGGCGAGCCACTTCCCATCATCAACCAAGCCAGTAGCCGTGCCATCAATCCTCCAGGCGTTAATCAAAGTATCCCCCAGAATCACCCTAATGCTCTTCAAGAGTATAGACCGCAGGGGCAGTGTATTCAGACTCCTTGGTCTGAGCACCAACCCGTGGCTAGAATTCATCCCATGATCAGCGCGCCTGCGCAGCCAGAGAATCAGACAAGAAATTATCCTGAGCACTTCCACTTCTTTAATCCTCGAATGGAAGGAGTTTTTGGCAGCAGGACAGTTGGTGATCCCCACACTTTCTCGAGTAATGATGAAGGCTCCAGCACGAGAAGTCAAATTGCTCATGGCGAGGACAGAATGAGAAATCTACCGCCAGCATTTGCCAACAACAATGCCCAATTCGAGCATCAATTGCTGGAAGGTTCAAGAGATTACCCAGATGATGAGCTTACTGCCCTGGTCAACCAGTTTAGGGTTGACAGACATCCCAAGCCGCGATCAGGAGCCAGTGAGTAGGGACTCTCAAACATCGATCATCCACACCCGAACCAACACGAGACTAGCTGATTATCGAAGAGCCACAGGAGAGGCAGAACTGACCTTGAATAAGTGCACATTTTATTTCATGCTTAATTCCCCTGCGTATGATATTTTCCAGCTTTCTAGGTGTCTCGATTTAATTCAGGGACAAGGGGGCAATTTATTTATTTTTTTTTATCCCGTCGAATGCGTGAATCCCTTTTTATGCTAGATTTAGGGCGGATCAATTTGTGGTAACGTCGCTGACTGCCATAATGAGAAATGTTGAATGGCCTCACGTAGGGAAATTTCAAGTGAAATGCCCAGGCGAGCTCGAAGACGGGTAATTGTGTGTCGTTCCAATTTACCCTCAATCGTTGCAAAATGCTAAATTGGATTTGTTCCATTCTCACCCAGGGAATCGCAAAGTGCCTCAAGAGTGTCGCAAAATGAAATGACCCAATGGAACGCGATAGGACTCATTTGCCTCGAAGGTAACCTTCAAATTAAAGGAGCCCTCCGGTCCACGGACCCGATGGCATAGAAAATGATGATGGTCCAAGGCAACCCGAAAGAAAATAAGGCCCAACTAAGCAAAGCACTTACGTGGCAAGCTCAAAGTGAAGGGCAACTCGGGACATACAATTCAATCCAGTCCAAATGAAGGAACTTCCTCAATTCAAATTCAATAGAAGTACACACAAGGGTAAAACAATATCGTTCCAATTTTTCTAGAATATGAAGAACATATACTGCCGCATTCTCTTTCATTTTTGCAGGGGAAGTCTCTACTGGCCAGATTTTCCTGTCTAACATTCCCTATCAGTATCACCTCCGCTACTCGTCTCCAATCTCCAGCCAAGCAAATCCGACGTCTCTACGGCAAAGCTAAACGGGACGCCACTACTTTGAAAAAAAAAAGATAAAAAAATAAGCTAAGTGGGAGACAAAGACATTTTCGGCAGAAAAGAGATACGACTCGTCTTTATTGAAGAACTCGCCAGCAAATTGACGGTGGAGACAACAACAAGGGGCCCTATCACGAAAAGATGGAAGGAGACGAGCCGAGCAAGAGACACGATAAGAAAAGAGGATTGAGAAAGGCCGGACCCTTGGAAGAAGCAATACAGTTGCTAAACCCACGTTTAATTTTAAAAGAGACGCCATGCTCGGAAGAGGGTCTTAAGGCATAGGCAATCGCTCAGAAAAATTCAAAGAGAGTGAAAACACCGGAAGCGAGTAGCAAATCTTGAGAAATCATCAACCAAATCAAAGATGTTTCAACCCAATGCTCCCGAGAGCTATCATTGCCTGCTGAATATGGGAGAGGAAGAGTTCGAAGCCATGTTTGGGATCGAGCCTATGGAGCCTGGCTCTTTCGCCGACGACGTCCAAAATCTCAGTAAAGATAAGGACAATAACGGTAAGGGTCAAAAGAAGTGTTACCGTCGCCATACTAAGGAGCAGGTACAAAGGCTTGAGGATTTCTTCAGAACATGCCCTATGCCAGACGGCAAACAGAAAATGGAACTGAGTCAAGAGTTAGGACTTGAACCTTTGCAAATCAAGTTCTGGTTTCAAAATAGGCGAACCCGAATGAAGGCTCGTCATGAGCACAATGAAGCCGAGTTTCTAAGAGTTGAAAATGAAAACCTCCGAGCGGAAAACAAGATGTATAAAGAGACTTTTGACTCCGCCACCTGCCCCAACTGCAATAGCCTCCTCCTCACCCTCGATGAAATGCATGATCTGAGGATCGAAAATGCACGTTTAAGAGGTGAGCTAGACCAGTTTATAACATGATCGAGTTCTGTTGGAGGAGGGTACAAAAGGACCAATGATACTGGATCAGCATCAATACCTCCCGAGGAAGAAGGGACAGATCACCACCAAGCGGACATTGACGATGATCTTTTCGCCATAATCAACCAGTTTGATATCGGTAAGCATCGGGACTGTGATGCACTTGTTCAGCCAGTGACCACGAGACCTTCAATATGGCCGATGCATACCTAATTTGGGATGAAGCCAGCTGATCATGGGAAAGCCTGCAGAGGAAGCGGAACTAATCCTGAATGAGTGAATGTGTTTTATTTCCTTGCGTTATGTGTTTTTCTGCTTTTGTGAATGTGTAAAAGCAAGGAGTAATAATCCGACTTCTCCCTATTAAATGCTCGAATCCGCCACCTCACCAACCTCGCGACGAATTGATGGCGAGTGAAAATCTGCATAAACCTGAAGGGTAACTCCGTATCGTTTCAATTTACCCTCAGTTGCTCCAAGTTTTAAAATTAAGCCCCTTCTATTCTCAGGAAATTGCAAATCGACCCGAGAACGCAATCATATCCGAATACAGGTTGGATAAAATTTGGGGGCAAATCAACTCATGGGCATTACCACGGGATAGACAGCTTCGGACAAAGGAAAGTACAAGCAAAAGACGCGAACAATCTCAGAAATGGGTAATTCTGTATCGTTCTAATGTGCACATAATCATCTCAAGTCTTGAATTGTCTTATTCCATTCTTAACAGGGATTGCAAATTATCTCGAGAAATACCGTAACATGGCCCAAGGTGATACAACAGGGCTGCGTTATCCCCAAGGATTAACCCTTGAAAAGAAAGCCCCATGGACACCTACGGTCCAATGGACCGAATGGTATGGGGGATGACAGTAGGTCCGAAATATTCCGAGTTCGATCCCCAATGGTGGGGAATGTTGTATGTATTATAAATAAATGAAACAACTTTTTGTGCATTTCTTTTTTTTACAAACAGGAATACTCGACGAGTAATATCAAAGTCAGTATTTTACCATAGTCTTCCCATAATGGTGAGGCGCCCAACAAAAGTCGAGGAAAATTCAATCCAACAAAACTGGTAAAAGACTTGTGCAAGACATTCAAGATGAAGGGTAAATCAGTATCGTTTTTAATTTATCCCTTTTAATACTGGCTGATATGTCTCTTTTTCTTTTTACAGGAAATATTTACACTAACATTTAACATGTTGAAGGAGACAAATCCAAAAGAAAATTATGATCATCTAACAAGATCTATTCTGGTGAAAAATGGGGCAAATTGATCACAAGCTCTGAAGCGAAAAAGCAAATATGTCTTCCTTATCTCGTTTGATTTCAAGAATAATTTCTCTGCTTTTTACAGGGGCATTCAACCGCTAAACCGTGGCGGTCGCTGTCATTAAACAAACCGAAATGCTCCCTCACCCATATGCTTCATCACGTAGAGACAAAGTTTGAGACGAACCACCCCTCGACATAAGGAGTAGGCTTCCCAATTTGTTCGGTCCGCCCACATACCAGGGGCAATTCAAATCCGCCAATATTTGCACATTATATAAACACACGTAATGCTAAAAAATTGTCACATCCGCATTGTGCTTACACAGTTCATGAATTATGTATGACTATTCCGTGTGTTTAACTTACCAACTCCAACTTAGAGCATAAACTGCACAGGAGACATCAAATGTGCAGAATGGGGCATGACAGGATGAGGAAAGGCAAACCATTTCCACGCAAGTCTAACATTTTAATTTACAGATAAACAGCCTTTCCCCAGAGTGAGAGAAGGCCCTTTCGGATTGAAGTCCCCCATTCAGATTACATTCGAGGCGTTCATACTATGAGAACCTCCTTAAACAGAATTGGTAATGCAAGCTTGACAGAATAGTTTTGCATGATCCATATTTGGATTGATTGCATCATGAGTTATCACACAGACTACTTCTAATCATTGCCGACTTGGTTGAATAGTTTTACATGAACCGATCAACTCATTGATGAAAATGCTTGCACATGTTACCTCTGATACTGCCTGACAGGCAACACATTCCCAATGTTCAAACTACCTTCCAAAGTCTTGAAATTCATTCAGCGATTATTGAATGAACAAGCCTGGTTGTCGAGAAGCCACCAAGCATTTCTTCCAAATTCTCAGGTAAGTATATCTTCAACCTGAACCTTTCAAGAGAATGAATTCTGACGGTTGTTGGGGTACTCGAATCCATTGCGGTACATACAGGTATCCACCTTCTTCAATAAAGCATGATTTGTCTCAAGGACAGAAATGTTCGAGACCTTTTGATCTCTGCCTCTTTGGTTTATTCCTAAAGCGACAGGATAATATAATTTGGGTTTGAGCTTCTGCAGGATTCCTGATCTTTCCAGATTCCAGAATGGCACCCTTTGAGGTACACCAAGTCCTTCTTACAGGCAAAATAAGTCATTCTTACAGGCAAACCAAGTCCTTCTTACAGGCAAATCAAGTCCTTCTTATAGGCACAAAGTCCTTCTTACAGGCAAATCAAGTCCTTCTTACAGGCAAAACAAGTCCTTCTTACAGGCACAAAGTCCTTCTTACAGGCACAAAGTCCTTCTTACAGGCAAATCAAGTCCTTCTTACAGGCAAAACAAGTCCTTCTTACAAGCAAAACAAGTCCTTCTTACAGGCACAAAGTCCTTCTTACAGGCAAATCAAGTCCTTCTTACAGGCAAAACAAGTCCTTCTTACAGGCAAATCAAGTCCTTCTTACAGGCATAAAGTCCTTCTTATAGGTAAACCAAGTTCTTCTTACAGGCACCAAGTCCTTCTTACAGGCAAACCAAGTCCTTCTTACAGGCAAACCAAGTCATTCTTACAGGCACAAAGTCCTTCTTACAGGCAAATCAAGTCCTTCTTACAGGCAAAACAAGTCCTTCTTACAGGCAAATCAAGTCCTTCTTATAGGCATAAAGTCCTTCTTATAGGCAAACCAAGTTCTTCTTACAGGCACCAAGTCCTTCTTACAGGCATAAAGTCCTTCTTACAGGCAAACCAAGTCCTTCTTACAGGCAAACCAAGTCCTTCTTATAGGCACCAAGTCCTTCTTATAGGCAAACTAAGTCCTTCTTACAGGCAAACCAAGTCCTTCTTACAGGCACAAAGTCCTTCTTACAGGCAAATCAAGTCCTTCTTACAGGCACAAAGTCCTTCTTACAGGCAAATCAAGTCCTTCTTACAGGCACAAAGTCCTTCTTACAGGCATAAAGTCCTTCTTACAGGCAAATCAAGTCCTTCTTAGAGGCATAAAGTCCTTACAGGCAAACAAAGTCCTTCTTACAGGCAAATCAAGTCCTTCTTACAGGCACAAAGTCCTTCTTACAGGCAAAGTAAGTCCTTCTTACAGGCAAAACAAAGTCCTTCTTACAGGCAAACAAAGTCCTTCTTACAGGCAAAGCAAGTCCTTCTTACAGGCACAAAGTTCTTCTTACAGGCAAAGCACCAAGTCCTTTTTACTGGTACCAAGTCCTTTCTACAGGCACCAAGTCCTTCTTACAGGTATCTCCACGTGGTGACCTACCATACGGGTCAAATCTCAATCAAAATTTAATCAGTAGAATCCTTTTATTAGGAATCTACCATGGTACGACCCACCATACGGGTCAAATGGTATGACCCACCATACGGGTCAAATTTTAATTCAATTTTTAATCAGTAGAATCCTTTTATTAGGAATCTACCATGGGTTGATCCACCATACGGGTTCAAGTTCAACCACCCTAAAGTTTTTTTTATATAACGAATCCTTAGGTTCTCATTTCATTTTCAGTGGAACAATCATGTCACGACTCTTTTTATTTACTTGTATTGAGTCGATAAGAATCCAGGTGTCATCTCGTCTTTGAAATGAACCTCTACCGAGCTTCCTTTCAAAGAGGGGTAGCTGTTGACACCTGATTTTTAATCATTTTTTTCTATTGCTAAAGTAATAAAAAATCCATAAAAATTCATAAAATTGAAAAATCAACTTTGGGGACCTTAGCCAAGCCTAGGGAACGAATTTTGACCAAAAAATAATTTTTCATATTATATATATTTTAATTTTTTTTTAAAAAAATACAAAAATATTTGAAAATTTTGGAAAAATAACATTTGAGGCCAAAAAATACACAAAGATAGTTAATATTTTTATTTTAAATCTATTTTCATATTGGCCATCGCAAATTCAGAAAAATCCAATTCAAGTCACGTGTTCCTTCACGAGTATAATCTCGAATCGGGCCTAAAAAAATTTAATTTGAGTCAACTTATTTTTAACTTTCACTTTTTATGAGTTGTGACATTGTCTTCTAATATTTTAAATTTTCATCTTGGCCCAATTATACCCAGAATGACTTAATTTTGCAAAAGGGCTTTAATTAAATTATGCATTATTTTCAGCGACAAGAAATGAGCTTAAATTTGACATGTGGTAAATTTTGGTGTGTCAAAAATTGTGAGGAGATTTGGACTTAAAGAAATATATTTTTTTCAGGGACTAAATTGTAAATACTTAAAATTCAAGGACTAGAGTGCAAATACCTAACTCTTGAAGGATTATTTTACAAATAATAAAAAGAAGAGTTAGTGGATAAATTAGAATAGAGAAGGGAAGATGAAGAAGAGGAGATGAAGAAGAGAATTTGGAGAAGAATGGATGGAGAAAATAAGATAAGAATAGAGAAGAGAAGATGGAGATGAAGAAGAGTTAGTAGAGAAATTAGAATGGAAGATAAGAATAGAGAAGGGAAGATGGAGATTAAGAAGAGTTAGTGGAGAAATTAGAATGGGAGATAAATATGGAGAAGGGAAGATGAAGATGAAGAAGAGTTAGTGGAGAGATTAGAATGTGAGATAGAGATGGAGAATGGAAGATGAAAATGAAGAAGAGTTAGTGGAGAAATTAGAATGGGAGATAGAGTTAGTGGAAAAATTAGAATGGGAGATAGATGAGTAGGTTATAAAAGGAGGAAGAAGTGAGCTTGAGAAAGGAATTCTTGAGAGAGAAAATTTGAAGTGTTTGGAAGAATTTTTTGGAGAGAAAATTTTGGATGTTTGAGAGAGTTTTGGGAGATTGAAGAAAATTTTGAGAGAAAGAAAATACCAAAAGAGAGAGAATTTTGAAGATGATGAGAGTTTAAAGCTAGGGGTTATCATCACAAATTCCTTCATCGATCAAATATAAATCAAGAGTTCATCATCGTCAACGAGCAAGCAAATTCGAGCTAAGTGTTTTTATTTATTCATTTATTTATGGTTTTACTCGCAAATTAGCACAAATTGTATACACTTTCTCCATCTCCCATTTTTTCCCATATTTATGTCAGGAGAAGGACATCTCTATCTCAACAACAAAAATCTCGTAGAGATGCAAAAATCGGCCCAGACAAGCTCCTAAGCTGTCCACCGATTTCTCAACTGATCTGTGACTAAAAGTCCCTCTTAATTCAAAAGAAACTCTCTATATTGGGAACATAGAGAGCGAAAATCAATTATAGAAATCCCTCCAAAAAAAACGGGAGATAAGTACTCTTTCCACTCTTCTGGTTTTAGGTGCAGAATAGCACATATTTTGTATACTGACATTTCACTCTATTTTATGTCAGGAAGCCGCAGCTTTATATCAATGGTCAACCCTATGGAAGCACAAAATCGGCTTGGAGGAGTCCTCAAGCGCGCACAAATTTCAAATTGTTGAATCAATTCGTTGTATTTTATTTTAAAGAATTCATACCCCAGAATGGAGAGGACAAAGTCCATCCGCAATTTAAATACCTGCACCATAAATCCCAAAGGGAAGAGCCAAGCCAATGCTTAGCCTCCCATTGGAGGTTTTTACTTACAGTAGTTAAATACCTGCAACTTAAATACATGTACCTTAAATCCCAAAGGGAAGAGCCAAGCCAATGCTTAGCCTCCCATTGGAGGTTTTTACTTACAGTAGTTAAATACCTGCAACTTAAATACATGTACCTTAAATCCCAAAGGGAAGAGCCAAGCCAATGCTTAGCCTCCCATTGGAGGTTTTTACTTACAGTAGTTAAATACTTGCAACTTAAATACATGTACCTTAAATCCCAAAGGGAAGAGCCAAGCCAATGCTTAGCCTCCTATTGGAGGTTTTTACTTACAGTAGTTAAATACCTGCAACTTAAATACATGTACCTTAAATCCCAAAGGGAAGAGCCAAGCCAATGCTTAGCCTCCCATTGGAGGTTTTTACTTACAGTAGTTTAAATACTTGCAACTTAAATACCTGTACCTTAAATCCCAAAGGGAAGAGCCAAGCCAATGCTAGGCCTCCCATTGGAGGTGTTTATTCACTGTCATGTACTTCCTATAATTTAATTTTTGAATCATCAGACCCAAAAGATAAGTAGGTTGTAATACTGCACAGAAGTCGTTAACACACTCCTTCTTTCGGCTTCAGGGAATCTTTAACACTTAAAAAAATATAACAAATAAAAATATATACCATCCATGCATCCTATTTAAAAAGTGAAAACACAAAAGAGAATACCTTACTATAGCCTTAGGAATAAACCAAGCCTGAGTTGCCGAATTAGGATATCCATGAAATTAAGGTACCGAAAGGGCATTAGTTTTAATTAACTAGTGTAACCAAGTCCCCGAGCTCCTAATCTCTGGTTCGCACGAATAAATTAGTTTTCCCGCTAATTTATTTAGGTTTCTAATCGACCTACCAAAAACGATTAGTGGCGACTCCAAATTTTAAAATCATTTAAACAAAAACCAAAGTTGCGATTCGGTAGGGCTTGGGAGGGTCCGCGTTAGGTTAGTCAAATCTAATTAACCTAATAATCCGTTAACCCCTTTTAAAATTTAATTAATTTTTTAGAGGGTCGCGACAATGTTCAACTTAATTTTTAAATTATAGGAAAATGTTCAAAGTCATCTTTAAATGTGAATTAGTGGAAGGACTATATTGAATATCTTTTTCTAATTCAAGGACTAAATTAAATATGTTTCAAAATTTTGAAAATTATATTAATTAAATTAAAATTTAGATATCACATGACACATTATTTTGGAGGTTATTTACGTCATTATCTATTTTTTTCCGAAAAAAAGGACTAAAATTGAAAAAACCCTAACATTTTCGTCTCGTCTGCTACTTCTTTCCCCGCGGTACGGCCCCTCACCCCTCACCTGAGTCTCCCTGACTCTGGCTTCGATTTCCGCCTCTCTCGTTTTCTGCAGCGTGCCGAGTTGCCGCCGATCACTTCACGTCGCCGGCCCCAGTTCGCCTTCGAATCCTCGCCGTCGGTAGTTCTCCATCAACTCAAGGTTATTCTCTCTCCCTGAGTGTGTGTGTGTGTGTGGAATCTTGGGTTGCAGGAATCTTGAAACTTTTGCTCGCGCATGTCGCTGCGCATTTGTTCTCGTCGGACGAACTGATATGGCTCCCCTATGCCGGTGCTTCATTGCATAATTGACCCTATTTTCAGATCTTTAATGTTTCTGTGACCATAAAACTAGAGAAAGATCTTAGTATTGTTCTTTTTCGTTGCGCTTTTTTCCAGATTTGTTTCACCTCGAGTTAATGGAGGGAGATAGTTGCAGTTCTTGCGAGGCATTGGATTGAAACTCGGGGTGCCCAGTGGGACAATGGGAGGAAAGAAGGAGAAAAGGGGGAGAATTGAGGAGAGGCGGGTGGATGTGGATCACCATGAGGTTGACCCAGTTGATGGAGTTGAGAATGGCGTTGATAAGGTCAATCGAGATAAGAAGAAGAGTAAGACAAAAGGGGAGGTTCATGGCGGTGGAAGTGAATTTGTAGCTGAAAATGTGAAGGGTTCTGTTGTTGATGATAACAAGGGGGGTGGCAGGGAGAAGAAGAAAAAGAAGAGGAAGCGAGAAGTAGGCCAGGACGAGAAGGAACTTGAGAAAGCGGTGAAGAAGGGAAGTAGAGATAGCAAGGGCACTGAAAGCAGCGGAGCTAGGAGTATCTCAAAGGTCCCCCAGATCAGAGAATATGAAGATGGACACATGCATCATGGTGACTTCGAAAACATGGAAGAAGGACTCCAGATCCAAAAAAAGAAGGAAAAGAATAAGAAGCACAAAGAGGATAAGAAGATGGATGACATAGATGCGGCTTTCACAGCAACTAAGCTTTTGACAGACAGCAAACCAGACACGAGAGTTCAGGAGCAGAACAAGTCTTTGGGCAAGAACATCAAGGAAATAAAAGAACCAGATCAAGTCAGTATAAAGAAGAAAAAGAAGAAAAAGGGGAGTAGGGATACTGATCCTGTTGGGGATAACCCAAAGATGGAGGAAGCAAGTGGATCTTCTGATGCGGTGATAGCGAAAAAGGATATTCATGAGAAGGAGAGGTGCAAGAGAAAGAAACGAAAACGGATCGAGGAACATGGTTATGTAGCAAGTGGAAATATAGATAAGAAGCACATGGAATCTGAAGTAGATACTCGTTCTACGAATGACATTATGGGGGGTAAAGAGAAGAAGCCACATAAAGTTAGGAAGCGCAGGAAGGAGAAGGCTACAAAAGATGGTATCGAAGCTAAAGATCGAAAAAGGAAACCAAAGAGAGTAAGTTTTGCTGAAAATGTTGAGGTTTTTCCTCCCTTAGATGGTCCGAGTGAGGAAGATAATAGCAAGGATGGAAACCTTGTGCGGGGTAAGAAATTCTCGGAAGAAGAAGATGAGCTAGTCAAACAGGCTGTATATAAATATATAGAAGCTCACGATTTAGGGGAAGATGGCTTGCAGATGGTACTCAACTGTGGAAGACATCGGGAGGCCAGAAAATGTTGGAAGGAAATTGGCGCATATTTACCTTGGAGGCCTCATGAAAGTATCTATCATCGAGCTCATCTGCTATTTGAAAGAGGCGAGAATCGTACTTGGACTCCTGAAGAATGTGAGCTTGTTCGCAAGTTTCACGAGCAACATGGGTCAGATTGGAGGAAGTTGGCTGATGCTCTTGGTAGACACAGGTTCCATGTGAAGGATACCTGGCGAAGAATAAAACTTCCATATAAGAAAGGACCTTGGTCCCAGGATGAGTACCAGAGACTATTTGATCTAGTAAACATGGACCTCCGTCTGAAAGTCAACGAGGAGAGAAAGTCAAAGCACGGCATGCTCCTTGACAATATTGCCTGGGGGGCCATAAGCGACAGTTTGGGCTCTCGTAATCATGCTGTTTGTTGTGAGAAGTGGTACAAGCAGTTAACATCTTCTATGGTAGCTGAAGGCAGTTGGGCGGATACAGATGACTATCGGTTGCTCATTGCTCTTGTTGAACTGGATGCTTGCTCGATGGAAGATGTAGACTGGGACAAACTCATTGAGAATAAATCTGGGGACTTATGTCGAAAGCGGTGGAACCAAATGGTCAAACACATTGGCAATCACTGGAGCAAGTCATTTCCTGAGCAGGTGGAAATTCTCTCAGAACGATATTGCCCTGATATGTTGGAACCAAGGGAGATTTATGCCAACAAGCCTAAAGTTACATGACACCAACTTCCTTTGTGTGAGTAAGGCTTTTGTTCATCTCGAAGCCACCTAAATGTGATGCGACCTTGCATCTTGAATGAAGTTACATTGGTCGGTGAGTCTATCACGAGCCATATAAATTTAATGGCCATTTTCACACTGATATATTCTGGCTAAAGAAGGTGGTCTGTATGCAATTCATGTTTTGTGAAGTTCATTGTCCAGCATAGTGTGTTACATTCTTCCCCTTCTAAAATGTATTTTGCTTTAGGTATCCTTATCCTTATATTGAGATGAAGTTTGCTTATAGGAATGTAAATTTTATGTTATATTCGAGTTTTGTTTTTGTCTCATGTGGGATAAGCAAGACTAAAGGAGTTTGATGTAAATCAATGAGTTGAGAATGGAGGGGGAAACCTTGAGATGATGATATTCTTCTGCCACTGTGCAATATGTTTTCTTGTCTGGTACAATTTTTGGTTAGGTTCTAATGAGAAATGAGCATAAGTAGTGAAAAGCATAATGTCAATAGGTAAGCTGTTGATTTACCTCTCTTCAACTTATTGAACCAAAATTTCCCTTCGTTGCACTATCTCACTTGCTTTACTCATTTTGTTCCTTTCTAAGTTTACTACCCGGAGCATAGCATGATAAAGGACAGTAGGTTGTCTGGTAAAATAGCGGATGTTGCTATCAGTTTTCATTCGTCAATTAGATGGCAATTATCTTTAAATTTGTTTCCTTGTTTTTCTAACTTTACGAATCAATTTCCACAGAAATCTATGGTCAGGGAACTTCTGACAATGTGAAATGGTCATGTAGTTAGGAATCTGCTTCATTCTTATGGTTCTTCGATAATTGCATATGGCCTTTTTTTTAACTAGGTGTTCGTTTTGTAATAGCTTCTAGTTTAATGTTTCTGTTCCACGGGCTTGCGACCGGGGATTCTATTTTATAACCATTCCAAATCACATTTTCTCCTTTTTCTAATCAATAGATAAATCTCTTTGCTTATATGATTTTCGTCTCTTGTCTCTTTAGAAAAGGTGCTTCGATGAATAGGATTTAGTATGGTACTTATGAGATCGATGGTCTCCATTGTTGCAATTTGTTAGTGAGTGATTCAATTTGATACAATCTCATGTGCAGTTCTTAACATGGTAGAGCATTTCACTCTTACAAGGAGAATGGTGCATTTGGTTCGACTTTTGAGAGAAGCATTTGGCCAAAAATGCAAAGGCTTTTTAGCCTAAAGAACTTTGAAGAAATGCATCACTTTTTGGTATCTGTAATTGAAAGGAATTTTGAGAAAATGCAAGCGTATTTGGTAAATATATATATATATTTGAAAAGCCCTGCCGTGTGACCGAGACTTTTCTTCCATTCTTACCCAAACTAGCATGACTTCACTTTCATCTCTCAACAAATGAGAGTATATTGGCTCTTTGGCGTGATCAAGGCCCCTTTTTTTCCCCTTCTCATTCTTACTCTCGTAAACTATTATAATTTCACTTCCATCTCTCAACAAACAAAAGAGAGTATATCAGCGTTTTAGTGTCACCAAGACTTTTTCTTTCATTCTTACCCTCGCTAAATTATTATAATTTTCTCTAATAAAAAAAATACTAGAATTATACTTTCATCTCTCAACTAATGAAAGAAGAGAATATATCGGCCTTTTGGTGTGACTAAGACCTTTTTTTTTCCCATTTTTATTCTCGCTAAACTATTATAATTTCACTTTCAAAGAGAATAAATCGGCCTTTTGCTGTGACCAAAAATTGTTCTTCCATTCTTATCCTTGCTAAACTATTATAATTTCACTTCCATTTCTCTCAAAAAAAAAAAAAAGAGTATGGCGGCCCTTTGGCATGACTACGACTTTTTCTTTTGACAAAGTATCCGGTGAAATGTCACGAGTTGCTATTGAGCTTGTTCATGGGATTACATATGGATAGAAATAGGTTATTACAGTAAGTGGGTATTATCAACTTTGTTATTGATTTGATCATCAAATAACAGAATAAAAAAGAAGAAGATAGGCCGGTCCCAGGTTGGCCCCGTAACCAGTGACGACCGTTCCAAGGTCCTGGGCTGGTTTCGGGATCGATCGGTTCTCGATTCTAAAAACTAGAAATAAATTCTAACATGGTAAATTAAAGGTTCATGATCCGAAGCTTTACCTTGTGATCCCATATTCCAAGAGTTCTTGCCTGGGGATCGCTCTTCCCATTTCCCCTCCATCACAAGTTATGATAGCTCCATCATTTCGAATATATTCTATTTGCATGATGCTTTGCTTCAGATTTTAAGCTCTTCATCTGACCATTCCCGCTTTATCTGATTCTATCCGTTACTTTCTGGATCAAGAAGATCGGATTTGATCATGAGGATGTGATTTTTTCTAAGAAAAAAATGACATAAACGATTCATGAACTTCAATTCAACTTGTAATATCAGACTTAAATTTTTTATTTGTTCAATATAGTCTATGAATTTTCGTTCGATGTGTAATATTGTTCTTGAGCTTTTGATTTGTTTAATATGATTCATAAACTTTGACTCATTTTTCATTATATGATCCATGAATTTTTTTATTATTATCACATAGTATAAATATTAAATCAAATATTTATTGATGATTCAGTAAAGACCATGCTGCATGAATTAAAATTTTACGGATAATTATATTATCAATTGAGTTGAAATTTAAGGATCTCCGACTAAAAAAAAAAAAAAAATTAAGGATCATTTGTATTATCTATTTTTGCAAATGAAGCAGGGGTATTTTGGGGAGATAGCCATCTCAATCTTCGCCGACGACAAAAATCCCACTGGAAGCGCTACGCGAAACCGTCGCCGTGGTGACAAACAACCAAAAAACACGCGCGCCGTTCGCACTCGCCGTCGCCCTCAAACACATGGCGGCCGGGCCGCCGCTTCCGACGCCGATCCGAATTCCTCGCGCCAAATCCCTAAAACCTTCCTCCTTCTCCTCCTCGCACGAGCCGTTTCGTAGCTGCAAGCTCGGCTGTTCGTTCAGGTGCGAGGTCGAGAGCTTTGACCACTCTCAGAGCTGGACCACCGTCGATCGCTTCCCCGCTCCGGATCCGATTCACATCTTCCACGCTCCTCCGAGTTCTCTGACTGCTACTCCGATGCAAATGGCGGCGAGCGGGCGCGAATCGTCCGGTAAGAACTCGAAGAAGGTGTGCCTCTTCTACTGCTCGGAGACGAAGCCGCTCGCGGAGCGAGTCGCCGCTCAATCCGACGCCATCGAGCTCCGCAGCATAAACTGGAGGTATGCATTGTCGATGTCCAACGAGCAATTGAATTGATGAGAGTTCATTTTAGATGTTTTCCTTCCGAATTCTTTCGCGCTTGTTGATCGGCATGCCGGGTTTCGAGCAATGTCGGTGCTCATATGCATATGTGACTAGTCTAGATGTTGTTCGATTCACAGTTTCGATTCGTTCTATGTTTGTGTCTCCAGAAAGTTTGCCGATGGGTTCCCCAACCTGTTCATACCCAATGCTCATGGAATTCGGGGACAACATGTCGCATTTCTAGCCTCTTTTAGTTCCCCAGGCGTGATCTTCGAGCAGCTCTCCATCATTTATGCGTTGCCGAAATTGTTCGTCTCTTCCTTTACGCTAGTGCTTCCGTTCTTCCCAACGGGCACTTCCGAGCGCATGGAGGACGAAGGCGACGTTGCGACAGCGTTTACTCTTGCGAGAATCTTGTCCAACGTTCCAATCTCGAGGGGTGGACCTACAAACTTAGTGATCTTCGACATCCATGCCTTGCAGGTTCGTTTATACTGGTGCATATACCCTTTTCACGTACCAATATCACAGAGCACGCGTACATCCACGAGCACATCAAGTGGATGACCATTTCATGTAATTCAATCTCTTCGTGCTGAATACCATTTTCCTTATTTTCTTTCATGGATTTACACAGGAAAGATTTTACTTTGGAGATAACATTTTACCATGTTTTGAGAGTGGGATACCATTGCTTAAGAATCGTCTCCAGCAGCTTCCGGACTCCGACAATGTGAGACATCTATTTGTTGGCTTGGAAGATTTGTTTGTTCTTCTTCTCCTTGTGAAGAATTTATCTGCTTACAGAGATCATTAATGTATTTAGTATTTTTATTAGGGAAACTGAGAGGTAACTATAATATATCTCGAGATCGAAACATTACTGTGTCCCAACTTAGAGTTGGCAGCATTACTCTTGCCGGTCTTTGTCATTTGGTGTTCATTTATATGGTTTCAGACAATAGTGCCAAACATGAGCTGAATTACCTAATGCTCTAGTTTTAAGCTTCGGCCGGACATTTTCTGATATTCTTGTGATTTCTGACAATTTATGCTGGTTCATTGAGGAGCAGATATCTATAGCTTTTCCGGATGATGGTTCATGGAAGAGGTTTCATAAGCAACTGCAGCATTTTCCAATGGTATGCATAGATACCGCTAAATATACTGTGTTCATTGTATTTTTTTTTTTTGGTAAGGAGTGTTCATTGTATTTGTTTTTTTTTTGGGTAAGTTTGTTCATTGTATTTGTTTGTGTTTTCTATCATCAAGAAATTTATTGGTAGGCTCTTGATAGTATGTCGTGCCCTATTTTCTATTGCTAGTTACTTGGCAGATATATGGCATTTAAGTAGTGGAACGTATTTAGTTACTCGGGCTATAATTTGATCTCTTCCAGAGTTTTCTAGTGAAGAAACATTTTGTAATTGGTAATTTTTTGATCGGACAGAAATGGCATTGACAGAGTCCCTGAATGGAATCAGTTTCTGGTTGTATGTGGACTGGCCTTGTTAAGTTGACCAATAATTCCGACTGCAGTTGGATTCTGCTCTTTTGATCTCATACCATAATGTTATTTGGTTGTTTAGTTTGCATTGCCATGTGCCTACGGGTTCCACAGCGACAGCTGAAGAAAATTTAAAGTTCCTTGTGCAGAGTTGGAGTTGGTTATGTGTTTTCCCCAAAATAGGGAGATGACCTTTTCGATGTTTAATTGGTGTTTATCATTTAATGGAAACAATTGGAAGTGGTAACACTGCACTGCAACTATTTCTCTTGTTAATGATCTGGAAAGCCAGTATAGAACTTAGGAGAAACACTATCTTCTTTCAACATCAACATCAACATCACTTTTATCCCAAACTAGTTGGGGTCGGCGGTCAATGAACCCGAAGTGAAAAGCTTAAAATATACTAAAAAAGCAAAAATATGGGTACCAAAAAGAAAATAATAATAATAGTAATAATGAAAAATAAAATAAAAGAATAAAAAATATAAATAAGAAATAAATATAAATATAAATATAAATATAAATATAAATGACTAAACAGGGCACTCTAGAACATAGGAAATCCCCCTCTCTATAATGCGGATAGCTTTCCTCCACTCCGTCCTAAGATAGATCGTACGCCAATCTATTTCCCACTCCATTAAATCTTGTTTTACTACCTTTCCCCGAGTAAGTTTCGGCCGACCTCGTCCTTTCTTCATATTGTGTTCTCGATAACACAAACACTATCTTCTTTATAGGATTACTAATATGCTTCAGCTTCATCATGCCATTATCTCCATGGAGTTGTGCTTTTGTTTTATGTAAGCTATCATCATAACCCCTCTAACCTTAATTTTTTTAGATTGTATGCGCTAAAGTTCGGGAAGGTGACCAGCGGATAGTACGCCTTAAGGAGGGAGATCCCAAAGGACGTCATGTTGTCATCGTTGATGATTTGGTGCAGTCAGGTGGCACTCTAGTTGAATGCCAGGTATTTGTTTTTTCATTTTTTCTTGGCCACTGGAGCTTATATTATGCAGACTACTTCTTCGAAACTTTCTTAATTTTCTAATTAAGAAAGTTGACTTGCATGAGGTGCACGTTAGGTGTGGAATCTACGTATAAAGCTCATATTCCTTTAACACGAGTCTTAGCCTCATGGTGCAAACATAGATGGGGAGAATGAGGGGTAAAGAATATCATCATTCTGTTTCTGGACTTGGGGTGAGCTTTTCCAAAGGATATAAGAGGCCTAGGTTCAGTTCTAATTAATTATGGGTTCAATTCTATGAATGCTCAATAGAGGAGGTCAGGAAAATTGAACATATGAAGTTATCTGTACTTTGTTTCTTCTCCATTAATGAAATTGGGAAGACTGATAAGTACGATACTAAGTGGCATGTTAGGTCTGTTGCAGGGTTGGCTATTGGATAGTTTCATGTCGCAGGCAAACTATCTTACAGGCCAATGCTAATAAAGCAGGATAACCTGACTAGATGCCAACTGGGTCCAGAAGCTCTATTCCTCATTAAGAATTGTGCTCGTGAACCGTGACTTAGTGTTTAGGCTGATTCTTAATGTTTTTATGCAGAAACTGATAAGGAACTCTTTAAAAAATTCAATATTTTCATTAAAAAACTAGGAGAAGTAATGCTTGATTCTATCAAATAGGAGTGAAAACATATTCAAATCCTAATGGATCTCAAGCTCTTAGATATTCCTAATTTGACAAGGAATATAACTCTAACTGTTATCTGAAGAGTAGCTCCTCTGCGCACCTTGTATGAATCTTGGAAGATTGTTGCCACAACCCTCTATCATCAAAATCAATAAGTTCTTCCAATATCAGCTTGAGTTAAGAAAATTTCATTTCATAGTAGTGGAGGATTGTGGCAACAACCTTTGAAGACTTGGGGGTGCTAGATGAGGATTTACTATTTAGATAACAATAAGAGTTGTTTTTTAAGGATTATTCTATGAGAGTCCATTAGAATTTTGATAAGTTCCATTTCCTATTTGGAGTTGAATATTGTGGTTCCTAGTTTTATTTGGAAAGGATTCTCCCATTCAGGAGCTTATTTCAACATGGAGTAGCGCTTAGTGGAATATTTAAATTCATGCTCTTCCTCTAAATTATTAATTCCTTTTGTGTAATTTAGGATAATCTGAAGAATGAATTCTTGTCATAAGACAATGTATACTGTGCATGCTACTGTGAGGAATCCTCCAATTCTCTGATTAGTAATCTAGTAAGGGATCCTGCTTCAGGAGGGTAAAGCAGTGGGAAAATAAGTTGTGCTGTGTATCACCACATCACTATCTTTCTCATACCTTTAAATGATTTCTGGTGATTTCTCTTTTTTCTTATATTGCTTCTTTAATTAAATTTTCCCCGACTACTTTGCACCAAGCCTGTTGGTTTCTTTTTGGATGGCTAGTTAACTTACTTCAAAACTTCTAGAAATTGTTGGCTGCCCATGGAGCAAAAAAAATCAGTGCTTACGTGACGCATGGGATTTTCCCCAATAGTTCGTGGGGGCGCTTTGACCATGACAATGGAGGTAATATTTGCATTGAACTGATAACCTCTGCTTTTTGGAGCAAATCTTTGTGAACAATGGTACCATTAGACATTCGTTTATTGCTGTGTATGCTCTTGCTGTTGTTCTTCATTACTAGTAAGTTATTATCCTTGTTCTTAAATAAGGACTATCTTCCCACTATATTGGATATGCTTCACAAGGAAAAGCTATGAGAATGTCCTTTTCTCAGATTCTCATCGCAGGGCCTTTGAGCATTCTTTCAGTTTTAACTAATAAAATGTCAAAGTTCATGGTGCCATCTCGAGGTATGGTTCTTTAAGAGTATACTATTTGTGTTTAGATTGAAGAAGAATCTGTTACCTTCACTTGACCTTGCTGTCTGCATGGGGTGGGGGAAAATTATCATTGAGGGACTTGGTGAAATGTTGAAGAATGTTTGCATCTCATATGTTGAGTATGAATCTGGATGCATGTTTCGAGTTTTATCGTGGAAAATCAATATAAGTATTATATATTGTGAGATTTTGTGGGATCACAACCAATTGTTCTAAAAGCTTAAGCTATTAGATAAAGACGTGTCTTAATATTTAATTACTCCCACACCCCTCCCCCCTTCCGCACGCTTAGTTTGGTTTTTTTTTATTAATACTAAGCATGGACATATTTAATTGGAGAGGCAAATGGGGGTCTGAAGATATTTGAATTAAGAACGTCCTGCTCTGATATCATGTGAGATTTTGTGAGACCACAGTTAACTATTCTAAAAGCTCAAGCTATTAGATGAAGGTGTGGTTTAATCTTTAATGACTAACATATATATATATATATATATATATATATATATTTGAATATCAAATTTGATGTTTATTCTTATAAGTTGACTGGAACATCTTATATGCCATATGTTTATGAGATATACTTCGTCAAAATTGGAGCTCAAAAGTAGTTTTATTGCTTCTGTCTGTTCTTTTCATGTTCTGTCCGCTTACCCAGGAAATCCAGAGAATGGTTTGACCTACTTTTGGATCACGGATTCATGCCCTCAAACTGTGAATGAAGTGTTGAATAGACCACCATTTGAGGTTCTCAGCCTAGCTGGTTCTATAGCAGCTAGTCTGCTCATTTAACGGAATTGGAAATTTATGATCTGCTTCTTCTGCAGCGTAGAGAACAAGACGGGTATTTTTGAGATTAAGACCGGAGGTAGGAAGCGCTTAACTTAGCATGTATCTCCTCATTGAACCTCTCTTTTCCTGTATTTTTCCCATTCTCTTCTGTAAATTTTCCGTAGGTAGGTCAATAATTTGGGCTTAGAAGGAAATTTTTTTTGCTTCTCAACTAAGGAAATAATGCAGCGTAAGAGATGTCATCTTTGCGACCTCAGAATGACTGGCGAAGAATATTCCAAAAATGATTAGTTGATCACCTCTTTGCTTCTTTTGGGAATCAGGTTTAGATTTGATCGATATGTGCTTCTGAAGCATCAAATCAGTTAGTAAAGCTCCTTAGAATGCGCCACACAGAGTATTACTCGAGCGGCACGCACTTTACATTGGTTTATTTTAAATTGATATGGCTGTTATTGGGATTGCTATTGGCATTGGCTAGTCTGATCTTGCTTCATTTCTCGAAGTTATTGCGAATAATTAGCTCCCTTTGGGTGCTGCGCCACGGAGAAACAGTTGGTCTCTGTTTTGGATTCCATTACATTAGGAGGAAGACACCACTCAAATGTGATCCGGCTCATTTGGCTTCATCTGGCGTCTCGAGGCATTTTCGTTCGTGTAAGGTTTCCTGAATCAGATACGGACTCCTGCATGGTCAGCTCCGGCCGTGTCAAGAATGACGACCTGTTTCATTTTAGTGAGTTCCGGCCAACATTGGTTCGATGAACTCTATTGATAAAAGGTATAAAGATTAATGTCTCAATTGACAAAATTAAAAAGGTTTAAAATTAAATTGATAAAAGTGCAATATGTTGAGGATTTTCTAGATAATTTTTTTCATAAATCTCCTGATGACCTCAACAAAATTACTTGTTACAAAGATCATATTTTATTGTCGCATCTAGACATGTAAATGTTGAGTAATCTAGCTTATAACTTGCTAAATTACTGACCAAACAAAGGAAAAACTTGCTAAATTAAAGAGTTCCTTACCAATCCATTTGGGGTCTTTTCTCTGGCATTCCCATACTCCCTAGCCTTGAGAAAGTCTGGACTAACTAGCCCGAGGATGTTCAAATTTTTATCAAAAAATTGGTTGAATTGGTCTTGGGATAATGGCGGGAGAGATTCTTGGAACTTCAGTTTTGTATAATATCCTCCCCAAACTTATTTTTGCACAATTGGATTCTTAAACTGTAGATTTGTTTATGTTGACTCTTTCGTTGAAAAGGCAATGGAAATGGTGATATGGTCATGAAGTGCCATTTTGGCATCCGCATGGCACCTACATGGTGGTCCAACGACCCTTGTCGCCGGCCGAGGGTGAGGCACATGGCCCCTTGCTCAGACTAGGTGAGGGCCACAACGGCCTCGCCTAGTGCTGCTCTCTAAAAAACTAAAGACAGGAAAAAAAAGAAAAGAAAAGAAAAGAAAAATCAAAATGAGGTTGGTCATTTGATTGTACATGATCCGTCATTATCTGCCTTGACTATTTGCAACCCGACTCTTTTGAAAGAGGCCAGGTAACAACTCGCTCTCAAAGCTTATCAATTAGGGCGAGCCAACACATCGCTTTCCTTAGCAAGTAGAGTGCTAGGGCCGTAACAAGTGATAGTAGAGCCGGGTTAGTTATAGGAAGTCCTCACAGTAAGCGCACATGAGGTGGTTAATCCGAACCGGGTTCTAGAATGGGGTCCCCAGCGGAAGAGGGGAAAAGGGTATAGACATCATTTCTCCTATCCAAAGTGAAGGACACGGCCTTCCCCTGTCTTCTGCCTACCATTGGAAGGAGAGAGCCTCGGGTCGGAATTCGAGAAGCTTCGAGGAGAGCCAATGCGGCACTTAAAATCATTTTCGTGAGCTTCTCTTATGATGCAACAACCCATGTATGGGTGAGAAAGCTAATTCCTCGAGTCTCAAGGTGGCCGCTTGACGAGATCTGAAGACTACAGGGGAAGGGGCCTGTGTATTGGGATGTCATATCGGTCTTCAATCCTCATCTTCTTGCTCACCCTTAGCCTCTTTCGGCATCGGAGCGAGGTTTCGATCCCAAGACCTATGGATAATAGGCTCATTAAGGGCTTATATGATAATCATCCTAATTCTTAGATTTTATTTTTTAAAATAAAAAAATGAGAATCCTGTTTGGTATTACAAACGATTCTGATATTATTCTCAAGAGTAGTTTTGGAGAAAAAAAAAACAAAAAAATGATTTTGAAAAAAATCACTTTTAAGAATCATAAAGTACCACATCTTTCATTTTTTTTTTCAGTTCTCTCTTGACTTTTCTCTCGACTTAAAATAGAATAAGGTTTCATTTTCAAAAAAAAAATAATAAATAAAAAATTCTAAAAAATAAGAAAATTTTTAGAAAATCCCTAAAAATAGAAAATGCTTAGATTAGGCTAGTTTGATGTCATTTGCATAAATTTGGACTTAAATTCCCTATATTTCATAAATTTTATTCTTTTTAAGGAAACTCACAAACACACTTGAAAGTAAATCCAAACTACATTCTTTAATCCCTTAAGGTTTTATTTGGATTTTATGATGCAATTTATCAATGCAATGTTCCTTAATTGTGATTTGATTTTATTAATTGTGATTTATCTATGTTTATATACTTTAGACTTAGTCTAGTTTTAAAATTTTTTGGGAAAAGACAAAACAAAAAAACCAGTATGAACATTTGCAAGCTCTTGTTCTTAAATTCTAGATGAATTAAGATTAAGATTTAATTTCCTTGAACGAAAAGCCCACACCAATGCATGGTAGTGCAGTGCATTTTTCTTGCAAAAAACGAGGTGTTGTTTTCATGTTGATTGTTCATGCTCAAAAGAGTTGGATAAAAACCCCATAATAAATGGCGAAATAATTCGTGATAATTTTAGATATTTATTTTTATATTTTAATATGCAATATATTATATAAGAGAATTAATATTTAATTCAAAAAATAAGATAAAATTTCACAAAGTAATTACGTAATTATTTAGCTTAAATGAAAAAAATTAAGGAGAACTTGTTTCCAAGAATAGAAAAATTATGTGTAGTCACCACCAAACGCGTTTATATTCAAGAATAGAAATTCTAAGCAATTACCAAATGCGTTTTGATTATCTAAAAATTATCCAAAGAATAGAATAAAAAAAATCATTGTTATCAAAATCATTTTTTAAAATCAAAATATTTATCATACAAGCCTTGGACTTTCACCATTTTGGTCTAAATGGTACAACGACAAATCTGTCTCAGAAACAAGTCAAGGTCCACGAATGTATTGGTCTTTTCCTGAAATGATGTCAAAGTCAGAGCCGAAACATGTAAGATTCGTGTTTCCCTTGAATAATGAACTTCCATCATGTCGTGGATCGGATCCAAAATTGCCAGGTCGCCTTAAAAGGGGCCAGAAAATATCGCCTTAATTGACTCGCTGGATGATAGAATTTCTTCACATTTTGCAATTCGGAAGCCATCGTCGTACAACCACTAAGCATTTTCTTTTCTGTTCCTACAAAATCTGACTTTCCCAGTAGTTCTAACCATTAAAAAAAAAAAAATGACATCTTATGTGTATGCTTCGACATCTCAAGAAAGCGTTTGAGCAGAAAGAGAAGAAAATGAAACCTGAACAACTTTGACTTCATCTCTTTGCAAAATTTCACAATGGAAGGCGTAAGGAAGGCCGATGTATAAAGTAAATGAAACAAAAGAGAGCGCACGACCCCTTCTGTCTCACTACACTTTGTGGGAGATCTTGATGTAATTTAGGAGTCGTTTTAGAGCCTTGCCACTGTCGATGGCCTCTCTGGCTCTTTCCAGGGCCACAGAGATATCTTCTGCGCCTTCACATCCAAGCAAGTGATCCACCATTCCAGCATTCAAGACGATTCGATCATATGCAGGTCCCTTTTCTCCAAGAAGAGCTGCTAAACCCAACTCTATATTCTTTGAGACCTGCGTTCACAAGCCACATCAATATATTTCATGTTTAGCGACAAACATACTTGCCACATCAACATGAATTTGCATACCAAATGAATTATGTATTCACTTGGCAAAACACGAGTTATGTCGACAAGCTTAATTCAAAACAAATTTCAGAAATAACTTCGTAGTTGATAACAATATCCACCTTAATTAGCTATCGAACTTCATGATTAAACATGCATAACCCTTTACCAAAATAAAACTCAGTATAACAAATGATTCAGAAAGATCACCGATCTGTCTGTTCTTGGGGTATCAGAGGGCTCAAAACCATAATCCTTGGCGTTAACCTCAAGACTAAAGCTCTCCCGTGAAACCCCTGCGAAAATGATGGGCCCAAGAGTTAGCACTGAAGTGAGAACATAGTATCTGGTTCTTACTTGCAAATTTGAGACAGCTCCCAAATCTAAAAGAAGAAAATGGAACCACGAGAAAAGAGGCAAGTCTAACGAGGCCACTGAAAAGGAACAAACCATCAACTTCAAAAGCAGATGCTGTGCTCAATGAACGAAACCCTGAACAATAGTTCACAGGAAACCCTTTTGACACACTAGCTGATCGCAATCTTGTTGTCATGGAAAGCGCTCCTTCCTCTCCCTACACAAAAGAGCACATACAAAACCCTGCTCACTTAAATCAAGTTGATGAGATAACCGACCTTCAGACAGCCTCAAGAACAAAAAAGAAAGAACTAACTCATGACTGGCATCATCCACTATCTAATTCTCATTGGAAAGAACACTCTCCTGCTAATGTTGGCATGCAGAAGTCATTTAAAAGAAATGGATCCCCAACCTTGATCACCAAGCCAGAGTGAACGCCTCTTCTCTTCATAAGCATCAGCAAAGGCTCTTCATAACCTTCATGATAGAAACCAGCAACAATTGCTTCCCTTCCAGTAGCCTGCAAGAAGGAAATATTTAGTGCTTTCTGACCAGTAATCTTGAATTAAAAGATTTGTTATAGGTAAGGTAGTTATGAAATATGCATGTACTGATGCACAAGTGACATAATTTTCCTGCAAGAATGCCAATATGACTACTATAAAATATAATTTTTGAGGAGCATCTTAAAGCATCCATACCAGCTCTGGACCACAGAAGTGGATAACTGATTTTTCATTTGTTTAAATTGTTATTTGAGAACTCAAAAATGCAAACAGGACACAACAAGCTCAATGGAGGACTGCTTAGTGCTTACCCTCACAAATTGCTGGACCTTCTCACTTGTGGCAAGTGGGGGGCGCTTCTTTATATGTTCTCTCAAACCAATTAATGAATATCTGCAGCTCAAAGATAGAGAAGTCAGAGTATACACTTTTCTGGTGCAAGTGAACTACATGAGATCTTTCATATATCAGAGCGCAGTTTTTTGTACAAGGAATAATAAATGTTATAGAGCATACAAGCGAAAAAGGCAGGACGTACACACGTAGTGAGTGCAAATGATGCAGATTGAAAAAGGAAAGGAATCAAAAGCATGTCCAGTAACCTGGCCCATGCACAAACCCCATTGAATTTGAAATATTAAAAGGAAGAAGAAAGACTAGACTGCACCAAGCCTTTAAGTTATGAAAAAGAACTAGTTACTCATATCTTCAATTATATAAGATGGCAAAACTAAAGCACATAACTGGAAAAGGCACAAAAACCTCAAAAGCAAAAAATAATACAAATTCTAAATATAGATGTACCACAGCTTGAGATGGCACAAAAACCTTAAAAGGAAAAAAATAATACAAATTCTACAAAGATCTCTCTCTCTCTCTCTCTCTAGTATAGATGTACCACAACAATTCCCTTCGACGTTATTGTGAGATTTTGTGGGAACATTACCAATTATTCTAAAAGCTTAAGCTATTAGATGAAGGCATGGTTTAATATTTAATTACTTTAACACTGCCTCTCATGCTTAATTTAGTCTTTTTGTCCAGTACTAGGCATGGACATATTTAATTGGGGAGGCAAATAGGAGCTTGGAAAGATGTGAACTCAGGATCTCCTGCTTTGAAATATTTAATATTTAATTACTTCAACAGATATAAACTACAATATGCATATCATATTGGTGCTCATAAGCATAAGCACATACAGAGTCTTACAAGCCATCATTTAAGGGAACAAGAATGCAGAGCCCCGACAATAATGCTGAAGGGAAAAGAAAAGAAAAGAAAATCCCAAGAACCACGAGTTATATGCCTCATCAATATTCTGGATCACCAACCCTACTAGAGGTAAGCTATCCTAAAGAATAACTACAGTAAAATAAGATATTGCAAAACATACAGAGATGGCCGAGCTTCGCGTTGACTAATGTATGCAAAACCAGCCTCTTCATCCTGAAGTTTCATAATATAAGGTTTAGTTAAACGGAAGAACAAGCAAAGACATAGCAATGATTGCCCAGTGACAGTCTAAGGATAACAGTTACCTCTAGAAGTGCTTTTGCCTGCAAAGTAGATACACTTGTATTTGCACCCATGAACTTCAGCATTTGCTCTTCCGTTATTCCTCCCTTCATATGCAAAGAACTTTGAGCGAACATCTAGGAGTCTATGTTCCAGAATAAGGGTTCTTGTCCGATTGTAATTATCATGCTGCTTTTTAATTTAGAAGCAACCTTCAAGAAAATTTTTTGAACACAGACTTCCGCTGATGGAAATATCAGCTTTACAATTAGTATTCAACTTTCGCAAACGAAGATCCCAAGACATAGGTGATGAAAATACTTGTACAGGAAACCTACCTTAGGTGGCATCCATTCTACACCATGAAGCAAGCAAGATTCACCATAACATGATCTAACAGCAGCCACGAACAGCGTGCTCCTAAAGTAACGTGTGTTTCCATCATAAGGTTCACCATAATGAGTCAAAGATCTTATATCAGCAACAGGAGGAGGACCTGCCCAGTATAATTGAAACCATGTATACCAATTGGAAACATGACTACTATTATTCCAACAATTGATAATTGATAATCAAACTAAATCATGTACCAAGTTCATCATCAAATGCAAGGCAGCATGCCTTTAACTCACGATCTGTTTCTCTGTTCATACGTTGACCTATTAAAAATGCCGAAAGCAAGGACTCACTTACTCCTTCAGATAAGTTATCTTTTATTTTTAGGGGAAGAACATCTTTCAGAACACCTTGGACTTCCTCATATCCAAGATGCCCCCCTGCCAAGATTTCTCTGAGAGCACCAACCAATCTCATTTCAGTAGTATCATTGCCAGTGTAGTGGGGTCCAATTGAACTTCCTACTCCCAGTATAGAACCTTCAGGATCTGCTATAAAGATCAGATCAGGAGGTAGCACTCGAACTAGCATTGGCCAGAATGTGTTCATTGCACGCTCTTCCCCTTCACTCCACTGGGTTGCCTCAGGAAATGAATTGGCACGTATTGTCATAGCTGCAAAGAATGCCCCCATCTGTGCTTTGGACACTAGTTCTTCATTTTTAAGTTCTCCTTTAGCTGACAATGCATTAAAAAATAAAAATAAGCAGCTACAAGAGAATATATGTAATTTATATAAAATTAATTCTCCTTGAAATTGTACAGATTGCACCACATAGACAAGGAACCATTCTCTTTTTTATGTGACACGATGATAAAGCAACAATCACTAATGGTCGTCTAAACCAAAAGAATATACACTAACGATAGGCATGCAAACTCATTATCCCAAGATCATGACAGGCTTTCGAGGAGTTAAAAATATGACATTGGGCATGTTGTTTCAGAGAACGCATGGAGGGCAAGAAACAGCAAAAGGAAAATTGGTTGCAATGCGTAGAAGTCATACAAAACCAGCCTCCACTCCAAGGCAAGAAACCATCCTACAGGCCTTTCCCTGGCTAGTAAAATGTACATTGAATTTGGTAAAAGAGACAGACTGATCTGAGCCATTACACCGGCACATCTCAGAAATTCTTTGCCTTACTCAGGGCTACGTATGATGCAGTTCAATTATCTTAATTGAAACATGCAAATCACTTAAACCATTGCTAACTCAATGAAAGAAGCCAGTCTCTTTAGGATGAGTTCAGAAAAGACAAAAATTTGCATCTATTCTGGACTCTAGAGAAAACAGTAATTTAAGGCCACAGTCAGATAACCATGATTCATTTAGACAGCTTAATCCAATAATCGGGAACACTGTAAAGAAAAGTGGGCAAGGAGTATCATCGTTGAGAAACACCCCAATCATCAAAAGGACGCATGAGGACTCCACGATCGATCAAAAACTAATAAACCAAACAGTAATCAGAAAATGCATGCTCCAACGCGAGGGAAGAGCAACTCGAATGAAACGACATCGCCACAAACACGGGAGTACTGACCTGATCTCAGTATGGTATCCAAAACCTTAAAGGCCTGGTCCTCGCTCAGCGGCCTGGTCTGCGTCGGGCCGGTGCAAACCCTAGCTTGAGCCTCGAGCACCGTCTGGTTCGGCCTACGAAGCCTCGCCTCGCGATACGAAGAAGAAAGGGAAGGATTCCGGACCTCCAAATCCGGAGGCTCCAAGTCATCGATCGTCGCCGCGTCCGGCGACGCCGCACCGTCGGTCGTGAAGCGGGACGATACCCGCCTCCAACGGAGGCGACCAACGGCGGAGAATGCGGCGGTCGCCGGGGGACGCGAGCGGGCGACGGCTGGACGCTTGGGGGCGTTGACCGGAGAGACCGAGGAGAGAGAGAGCTGAGGACTGAGAAGAGCTTTCATGGCGGCTTTGGCTGTGTGTCGTTGGAGGAGACGCTTTGGATCGACCGTTGAGGAAGGGGAAGTCAAGGTGGGGTGGGCGTGGGGTGGGCGTGGGGTGGTTGGGGTTTTTTGTTTTGTTGGGGGAGGGAGGAGGTGGGTGGTTTGCGGCGGTGACTCGGTGTGGATCGTCGATGTTGCAAAAACTGCTTTTGAGCCAAAAATGGGGGGTCCAACCTACTTGAAAGTTGTCCGTTGACCCCGGTATGGGCCAGGTGGCCGTTTGTGATTGGGTAGCCATACTGCGAATTCTACTTAGGGGATCTGCGGATCTGATTCCTACTCCGATCGTCTTGACATGACACTTCGTGGAGCAGGGGATCCGATTCCTGCTCCGATCTTCTTCAAATGACCATTTTGCCCTTTCCTTGACTTTCAGCTTGACTGAAAATTGAACGTAAGTCAAACCTTCAAGGAAAATGAAATTAGTACGGCCATTTATGATCAAAATAAAGGTATTCATCCACCCCCCTCTCTTCTACTTCTCAAAAAAAGCCATTGAGATTTTTCTTGGGCCATAAGAGTTACCGATTCTCTCCGAAGTTCTATTTATTTCACGAAAATAAATGAATTGAAAATATTTTACAAAACGTAATCGCTTTATCATTTGTCAAAATAAATGAACGAAATTTTTTTTATCATTCACAATAAGAATATTTTTATTTATTAATTATTTTAAATGATATAAAATATTATTTAAAAAATATTTTTCAAATTATTTATTTATTTTTGGTAAGAACGAATGAGATCCGAATATCATTACATTTTCTAATGAGCATTCCTTAGGGCTGAACACCCCCCCAAAAAAAAAAAGTGGGCCCGAACCGGGCCGTGGGCCATGGCCCGCAAGCCTATATTCTCTATTTTTTCCGCTTCGCCTTTTGATTTCGCTTCCCGTCCTTTTTCAAAAAGCTCATCCGCGCTATCAGAAAACTCTCTCCTCCGAAACGCATCGAAAATGGCGGGAGCTCTGGCGGTCGTCGCCGGCGAGCAGCTGCCGGCGAGCTCAGTCAGAGGCCACTGGGAGGTTCTCTTCTCTCGCTTCTTCGTCCTCGCTTCCCGGCCGTCCGCGTGTCCCTCGCTCGTCCCTCTTCGCAACTCCGACCGTCGTCGCCTCTCTCCCTCCGGCGGCACCTGGCTTTCGTCCTCCGCGAAGGCTTCGCTGCAGCTTCACTCCGGTCCGCCAGTGATCATCACCGTCTGCTTGAGCGGGAAGTTGCTCGTGAGTCGCTGTCTCGCTCATCTTCTGATTCTTCCTCTTCGATTTGTTATCTTCATAATCGTCGAGTTCGTCACTGAAATGTTATTCTCTGATGTTGAAATCAAAGTGATTATCGTTTTACAATGCTTGATATATGAGCTTTATGTGTTCGGTTGTGTGACGCTACGTAGTTTTTGCGTTAATTGCGGCGAGAGACATTGTGTGACTTTTCTTTGTTCTCCGTTTAATTTAGGTCGGAGATTCTTAACATCACCGGTGCTTTCACTGACGATTACACGACCAAACCGATTTCTGTGAATAAGTTTAGAGATGTTTTTGGCTGTTCCGTACGATCTGAAAATAAGTTTGATGCGGCAGAATTATAAGTTGTGTATAAGCAAGATAATTCTTATTTCTCAATTTTTCTGTTTCGAAATATAAAGGTCGATGATCAGATGCATGAACTTCAATGGTTAAGGTCCCAAGGATTTATGTGAGCAGTGGATTTAAATTTTTTGATACACTGCAGGCGCGAGCTACGTTTTTGGAAGCTCTTATTTCTTTTTAAGCGGAACGTAGTTGTAATCTAGGTTCTTCAGTGCTTCACTCCTCATGAACTTCGTGGTAAATTACAGAATGGGGTAGTCCGTACATGATGTCTCTCTGTAAGGCTACAAATCATCCTAATTGAGAGTCTTAACTATTTCAGGAACACCATTTAGTTTCCAAATTGCAGTTCTTCAGGCCGCAGTTGTCATACACATCTGAATTTCCAGCAATGGCTAGCAGAGCTGTCCTTGTGAGCTACAGGGATTGCACAAATGAGGCAAGCATTCAATCTGTTGGTTTCAACTGGTCGTATGCCATGAGATGCATCATAAAGCAAAAAATAAGGTTTTTGAAGTTTGGTTTTAGGGTAATTAATACCTACTTGTCTTGAATACTGAGGAGTTTTTAAGTTCCTCTAGATATGATTTAGATTTTTATTTTCCAAATAACAGCCGCTAAGAGGACCATTATCTAGCGAAAGAACAGGAAACTTCTTCTTCTATTATGACCTGAGTACCTTGCCTTCTCTTGCTTTGTGCTAGCGATACAAACCCTGGCTCCCTTTTAGCTGTGGTAGGGTTTGCTCTATGACTTTCGAGGGCTGTTGTTTCCTTCCATTCGCTCTATCGTATTTAGTAAAGATAATACGAGAACATGCCAGCAAGCCTTCTCCCTTCTAGGCCTATTCAAACTAGAATATAATACTTGTTGAGTTGTTGAACATCTGAATCATAGGCAGTTCTATTGGTACCTTTGCTTGGGGACAAAAATTTTTGAATTAGGCTTGGTTGAATAGAATGTCTTTTAGCCATGTGAGAGATTGGTCCATGTTGAAAGCAAAAGTCTACCTATGCCATCTAGTTCCTCATTTAAACCATTGGATCACCATAGCAATGATAATTTCATCCAACGTGCACACTATTGATTTTCCTGGAGATATACATATTTCACTGATGGAAATTTCTTGTGGAATGAGTTATTGCTCTGCTTATGTGAAGTACGAATCAACACATTAAGGGACATGTCAACTCAAGTGATAATGGAAAAAGGCAGTTAAAAGAACGACAGATGTTTTTCTTTTTGCCAACCGTGATTTGCAAAACTTAAAAAAAAAAAAATCCAAATCCCTTTTCATTTCCTATGAGTTGTTCAGCAGTTTCAGAAGTATAGAAAAATTGGCATGAATAACGATTTTCCAATATCAAAAAGATTTCGCACCTCAAAATTTTCTAGTATTATACTTGTCTGAACTCTGAGTTCTGTCCTCTACCTAGTGATAGGATAAATGTAGAATATTGTTCACACATTGTATTAACTCATGTTTTGGTGGTTTGCGTCCAATGGTGCATGATGGACTTTTCAGTTTACTTGCAGATCCAGAAATTTGCCTTAAGATTTTCAACTACTCATGAAACTAATTCGTTCACAAATTCTTTAAAGGTAATATTCTCATTGAGGGAGTTCAAATATATATCGTGTAGTTAACAATTTCTTATTGCATCACCCACTGTACTAGATTGACTGCATTCAATTGCCATGCACGCAGGAGATCTTGAAAGATGCCACTGAAATTGAACAGCCAACTACTCACGTGGCATCTCAAATATCTGTGCATTCTGATTTCACATCCTATTCTCCTTACAGGTGGAAAGGGGTCCTAGTTCCTGACATACTTTATGTCTGTCTTTGCTAAAGTTGATAAATTATGTCTTCATGGTTGATCCACTTCCAACAATCAACTTGTCTTGTTGAGTTCTCAGAGTTCAGGAGGAAAAGGATACTGTTTCTTGCATTGGCATTCAGAATCCTGAAAACTTAGCAATCTTGGAGAATGAGTCTCAATGGGTCTCTTCAAACAAGGAAAATGCTTATGATTGTGATGCCGAAAATGGCCTTGCATCCTTTCCTCCAAGCTTCACATCATTCCTGACTAGTTGTTGTCCTGACCGCAAACAAGGTGAACTGGCTGCTCTCTCTTAAAGATAGGAGTATTTTCTCTTTGGCAGACTTTAACTGATTTATGTATTGAATAATGAAGCCACAGGACAATCAACTGTACCTGAAGTAGTTGACCTCAAATCACAGATCATGGTAATATTTTGTCTGACTGAATGCTGCATGAGTGGTATCTCTCTACAAGGTTAAATTATCAATCATTGATTAATGGGTTGTTCTGTCACAGAAATACATGGGAGATTCTGAATTCCAAGGTAAATCATTTTCCAAATCCACTGCCAGTTGCATGCTTATATAGCCTGCCATGCGTAGCTTTTTTGACTTCTTGCCAAAAACAATCAGAAAAAGAAAAGATAAGACTAAAGTTTATTTAAAATGACAAAAAAATGTTATCCAAAAGGACATTAGTTCCTCATTTCGGTGGCCTTTTTTTTATATAAAAAAAAATCCATTCAATTTACCCTTTCAAATAGCTGTTGATAGCCTGCTCTGGGGACATAGAGAAATTGCGTGTGGTTCTTTGCATTGTAACTTTAAAGATTATACTAATCTGTAGAGTTCTCTTATGTTTTCATCAGAGATGTTGATTAGAGTGGACAGGGTCATCAATGAAATTGGAGTGTGATATCTCATTGTGATTGTCACGGCTGTTGATATCCTTAGCAGGGCACCTGAAACCTTGGCGGCTATGGTGGGTCTTCAACCTTGTGCTTAACTGTCTAGAGTGTATATAATGTTGTAAAACACCTGGGATAATTGAGGTCATTCAAGGGCAAATTGTTCCCTAAGTAAACTCCCGCTCCCCTGGTTACTGGTTGGAATTATATAGGGTGATTTCAGCACGCCACAAGGACTTAGTGCTGAAAGTCCCAAGTTCTAGCTTTGGTTAATACTTTACTTGGCTTTTCTCCTTAGCCTTATGCATTTTGTCCATTGTGCTCTTAGACTTTGGCATTGCGTACTCCCGTCTGGGAAACAATATGAAGCTGACGTCTCATTTTTTTTTAATCCATTATTAATATCAAGTCAACTTAAAACATCGGACATTTCGTCATAGCTCTGCATTCGAACAGATGATGAACGACTATTACACACTGAAATGCCCTCTTTACTTGAGTAATTTGGTGTTGGTCAAGAAATTTCTTTCGATTCATTTACCAGGAATCCCATTCACCAAGTCTTCCAGATTGTTCATTTTCTTTTCTCATTTATGATTCTGACTTCGTTACTTTTCTCAACCTTATTTACCAAAACATGGTAGTTTGTTTGTTGATGCCTTAAGCCCTGCTTTTCGCCGATGTGCTCGGTGCTAATGCTAATGGTTTTGCTGAATCAGCCATTCAGACAACAGCTATTCTTCTTTTCTCTAGTGTAAGCGTTTTTCCATCTTACAAATTTTTCATAAAGCCGGTCAAACTACACCGGGTCAATTTGCTCTCGATTCCATATTATGGGACGTGACTATGACCCATCATCGCCCACCGCAGTCCCTGGCCTCCTCTGGACATCACAGTGGAACATCAGGCAGCCCCAAAGTTGGTATTCAATTATGAAGTCTTGTGTGCACGCATACAAAAGCACAATGAATGAGCTTCCCTCCTTGTTAGCATCCTCCCAGGATTTCTTTTCCCCGTTTTAGAGCAACTTCTATAAACAAATTCTAATGGAGTCGACGAATCATCATTTGAATCGTCAAACATTAGTCCTGGGAGTCCTGATTAAGGTAAGTAGTTGAATAAAACCCAGATTTTGCATGGTACATGAATTGAAAAATCTTCTGAACGACTCAAACTCAAATTTAAATATCTGTCTTTCGCAGGATTCACATCGCATCAAGCCTTTGGATCGCCAACCAGCAAAACAAGAACGTTGCTTGGTTGGTGCGGCATAAGAAGGGTCTTGGTGGATGATGCAAGACGCATATCACAAATAGACAAGAGACTATCCCCTATACTTCGCCGGCTTCCAGTTGCAGCAGATGCCAATTCTATAATCTCCCTCAAGACAAGATCGCTTGATCACCTTTTTGCCTCAAGGGGATATAATGTCCTCTAAGCTGGCCACGTGAGCTGAAGGTATATGTCATTTCGCTTTCGAAACGAAATATAAAATTAACAAATCAAAGCGAAACACGTGGAAAAAAAAATTCCTTGATTCCGACATCGTAACAACGATGGAGGTGCTTTCTAGGGCCATGTCGACAATCTGGATCATCGAAGGCTAGCCGCTGTTTTTTTTTCTTTTTTTTGAGTCCCTCGAACTTGGAGGACTCCGATCCGGGTCACCGGAGCGGCAGGAAATGATTCCTTTGAGTTATTATTGAGAAGTGAAACGACGCTGCCATGCGGAAAACTCCTCAAACTTGTAGAACTAGGTTGATAATCGGGAGATGAACTCGAGTTAATAAAAGCAAATACAAGGGCCCATATCGAAGGTGGAGACTCCTCGTGTTTTTTTGTCCGTAGGCAAGCTACGGCTCAAGTCAGCAGTCAGTCAAATAAATCGAGAGAAACCAGTCAGTAGCAGTATACTTTGGTACGACCCGGTAAGATTCGGGTTTCAGAAAAACGCATGGCTTCTTTGGACCGGTCTATTTGACAGGTATCGAACTAAATCAACGACCCAGAATGCGCAATCTGCCGCTTATCTCTCCGATGATTATGTGCAGTGTCGGCGATAACTCACTTCATAAATGTCGTGCGTATTCCTGATGGAGAATTGTTTATCTTGCGGTTCACAGGCATCGTGCAGTACCACCCGAATAGCTTTTGGAATCGAATCCGTCCTAAGTAGGGCGACGAGGGAAAGCAAACAGCCGATTGGAGTGCCCTGATTTCACCACTTTAGCAGCACAAAGTCGTTCCAGCTATTGGAGGTAATGACATACACCATCCATGAATTTTAGCTCAATTTACGTTATAGTCCCTAAACTTTAATACAATGAATAATGCGGTTTTTGAACTTTTGATTTGTTCAATGTGAACCCTCGACATTTAGTACACGTTCAACTTAGTCCTTGAATTATAGGAAAATATTTAATGTTGTCTTTTCATTAATTCAAATTCAGATACATTTCATATAATTTAGAGATTAAGTTAACATGTTATCAAAAGCCTAGATATCACATTTGAATAGATTAAAATCTCAAAAACAAATTATGCTAAAGTTAAGGAACTGCGTTGAATAGTTAATAGTTCGAGGTCACTTTGCACGTTGGATCAAAATGGAACTTTTGTGTCATTTTCCCCTGCTATTATTAAAAGAAAAAGGCATGCATCCCCAAGGACCCGCAAATCTTAATTATTCTGAATTGGAAACATCAGCCTCCCTTTAGATACAGATTAACAATTGTTGTGTTCATCCAAAAGTTGGAGGAGTCGACAGAAAAACTACTTTTTACTTAGGATGTAGTGGACAAAAGGACTCTTTGAGGACTGCGATGAGGCAAGCCAAACGACATTGTCATATACAAAACTTCAAATCATTCCCACATAGCAACATCTTTTCCCAATCTCCATGACAGCCATCACGAGCAATTGTTTTGCTCCTTTAAAGAGCTTAGTAGACGTAATGACAAGGAAAAGCAGACAACCCTTCAAAGCTCATCCATCCACTGTTCTTCCCATCTTAATTGTTTCTTCCGCCCGAAGTCTGAATCGTGCCTCATCACCACGAATGGCTCTCGGCAATTGTCTTCCCCGGTCTTCCGATTCTGTTAGCCTATTCGGCGGCAACGGCTCTGGCCTACCAAGTACCAAGTGTCCATTAAAGAGACCCAAGTGTAGCCTTTCAACTGCTCTGACCAGATCACAACCTGCAATGCCTCTCCATACCATGATGAAATCGGCCTCCAAACTACTCAGTGAGCCCCTCCCAGATCAAACCCATCAAGAGCACGAACCGACAAGACTACCTCATCAGCGTGCCGTGCACTTTCCAGAGCACCGGGGACACCACCGGCTACTTCTACAGCACCTCCTACAAGGTCGAACCGAAGGACACCTTCCTCAACGTCTCAGCGCGGGTCTACAGCGGGCAAGCTTGGAGCGTCGGACACGAAGAGAGGAGGTTCGACGTGAACGCCACGGTCCCCATGTATCTTCTATGCGGGTGCGTGAAGGGAGACTCTCAGACCGTGGTGACATACAGGTTCAGCAGGACGACACGCTGACTGACATCGCCAACCTGTTATCTGCTGACCTGAGCAGCATCGAGACTATGGACCCCGATCTGATACAGAACTCTAGATCCGTAGACGTGCGTTAGGTGTTGTTCGTGCCGATGGAGAACAACGGGATCCCGTCCCCTAAGACAGTTCGGTGGCGCTAACTTTGCTTCAAGCCATGGTGACTTTGATTCCACGATTCGGCGAACTCAGAGAAATACAGATGAATTGTCTGCCATGCCTCGCTCGTCTCGTCTGCTTTCTTCTGTGCTTTGAACTTGGGTACTCGTCGAGGAGCCTCAACACGCCTTCTTTTCTACCACAACAAAAAGATAAAAATGTGTAAATTGCCTGCATAGTTTGCAGTTCCTTCGAATCTTATTCATTTTGCGGATAGATATCTTCTAGTTCCGACTGATTTTGGCCTCGATCATCTGAACTTTATGCTTGTTAAATAGATTTTGTTTCAAAGTCTACCTGATATCTCCACGATAGTTACAGATTAAATGGGTCCTACTTCATGAAACATTGTCCGTTGACCGAGATCCGGTAGCCATAGCGCACGCTGTACTCGGTGGAGCAGGGGATCCAATTATTATCTTCCCGACATCACCTTTCTGTGTCGACGCCTGTCGAACATCTAAAATGACCTTTCCACTAAAAAAAAATTAATTTTAACTGTCCAAAGAAGTAAACCTTTTCTCATCCCTGGCATCTAAAGAACCATCTTACTTGTTATCCTTATTAAACAGTCAATATGTGACTACGTTATCCTTATTAAACAGTCAATATGTGACTACACTCCAAATTCTTATCTCTGACTTTTTAAAGAGATTTTCTATTTGTCTCTCTCCCTCGTTACTAATGTGGGGCTTATGAATATTGAAATATCATGTTTTAGTTTGCATCTTCTCAAGTCATTTTATCTCTCTCTCTCTCTTCCCCTCACAATCGAGGTGGAACCAATTCTAGGCTTTTTTAATTATTAATTTATTTGTGAATTTAAATCAAATTAATTTGATTGAAATAATTGTAAGAATAATAATTTATCATGTATATATATAAATATACATTTAATATATGACGTGTCCCAATATATCGAAATTCTCTATTTTTTTCAATGATATGTTGTCGTGTCGTGTCGTGTCGTGTTATTTGTTAAGTGTTGGTTTTTGTGCTACTTAGCAATCAAGAGGATTTCAACTATACCAAAATTGGTCTCGAATCAGACGAGTAGATCTAAAAAATATTAATGCATAATTTTTACGTATAATGAGATATTTTTATAATTATGTTTTAACTTACTGTAATTAGTTATAAATACATATCATACAACCCTAATTAGGGTTGAGCCATCACAAAATCTTTGTCATTATTTTTTTGACTCTGAACAACAACACTGTATCATAACAAGAAAACGCATCATGTTCTTCAACATTTTTACTTGAAATCAACAGTTTCTTTGCTCCAATTATTTTCTCAATAATGTCCAATACATCTCAGAATTTTTCTTCTTCTCTACCATCTCATTGGCCGTCATCTTTTCTTTATATTAATTCCAATTTCCCATCACCTCTCAACAACATGCCGCCTACTTTTAACTCTTCTTCCCTCTTCTCCACTATTCTGATCTTTGTTGCAACTGAAATTATGACTGTGCAATCTACCTCCTCATTTCTTGTTCTTCCCAACATCACTGATTTCGTCTCCATCAAATTTGATGCAGATAATTATCTTTTGTGGAAATCTTAGTTTGAACCTATTTTAATATGTAATGATTTATTGGGCAATGTAGAAGGGTCTTTTTATGTTCAATGAAGCTTATCAATGATCATAATGGTACTATGGTTGTCAATGCCTCCTATTCCACTTGGGTCAAGACATATCAATGCATTTGAAATTCGATTAACTTGATACTCACAATTGAGATTTTTCCTGAAGTTCATGACCTTCGAACATCTCGTGAGATTTGGCTCTCTTTAGGATGACGCTTTACTGGTTGCTGCACGACCAAGGAAATTAGACTAAAACATGATTTTCATAACGCCGTTAAAAAACTTGATCAGTCTATATCTAATTATCTTTAGCATTTGAAGCCAATTGTAGACTCTCACCACAATCAATTGCTCTATTTCTAGTAAGGACTTGGTGACTCAAGCCTTCAATGGGGCACCCATCAAAGTATGATCCCTTTGTCATAGTGGTCACCAATGGCCCTACTATTCTTTTCTTGGTGATCTGCAATCACGCCTTCTCATCCAAGAAGAATGATTTCTCTGAAATCGAATACCTCATCTTCATCAGATATTCATCATGTTTTGATTGGTCATGCCACTTTATCCAATCCATTGTTTCAAGAGTCTAGGAGTGGACGTAATTCTAAGGGTAAAAGATCTGACAGAGATAAGGTGGATGGTTCTCACGTGATCAACCGAGTTGGTAATCCTCCAATGATTAGTTGAATCCATAGTCATTCTTGTCCTCCTATGGTGATCGTTTATCCCCCTCCTCTAGTTGGCCTCGTGGGTGTTCGAGGCCCTCTACTCCTCCATTCACCCGGGGAGGCATTATCAAATCAAGGCCTCATCTTTCTTGTTAGATCTATAATGGAGCTGAGCACACCACGATACAATGTCCACAAAGATTCAACCATGTTTGCACTGCCACTGGTTTGTTAGACTCCTTCTCTATTCTCTTGATTGGTGAGACCTCTGATCCAACGTGATATCTTGATAGTAAAGTGTCAGTGAGTTAAATTCTAAACCCTAGACCCTTTTGCTGTTCAACAAGAGTTTCGATTAATGATGGTCATTTATTGCCTATTAAGTATGTAGGTGAAGTCTTTTTACATATCGGTCCTCAATCTTTGCCATTATCTTTGATCTATCATGTCCCTAATCTTGTTCGTAATCTTCTCTCACTTGCTCAACTTTGCCATAAAATTTCCTACATTATTGATTTTATTGCTTCGTTCTTTTTTTTTTTGAAAGACCAACGAATTGGGAAAGTTCTCCTCCAAGCCTATTCTTCTCATGGTCTTTATCCGATTTCCAACTCTTTGGTGTCATCTCACTTGTATCCTATTGTGGCTTCTTCTACTTCGCTCATTCACTAGCATGCTCATCTTGGTCATCCAAATAAATAAGTTTTTACTCATGTCTATAATTATAGTTCTAGGTTGGTATCTTGTGAATCTTGTCTTGTGGGCAAATATCATCGATTACTTTTTGAGTCTGTTAGTCATCATGCATCTTTTCCTTTAATTGTAATTCATTATGATATATGAATGAGTCGAATTTCATCTAATTATAATTTCAAATATTTTGAATTATTCATTGATGACTGCTCTTAGTTTACTTTTTTTTTTGTTAAAAGTAAATCTGAAGTGCTTATACACTTTCATTGCTTCTGTTGTTTTATCGAAAATCTTTGCAATGTTCTTTTTCTAAGTCTCCTACTAGTTATTAGTGGGCGCCCTAAACGAATAATCCTTGTGGTTGAGCCCTTTAGGGGACTATAGGCTAAAGAATGCTGATTCTAAGAATGAGCGATTGCCTTTCTTCGACCCTTAGGCCCAGCCCATAAGGGCCACGTGGACTTGATGTCATTCCCACCTTCCTTCAATATATCACTAGCAATCCCTCGTGAGCGCGGCACACACTTTTTGTTTGTTTTTTTACAAACTGATGGGGCAGCTAAATGTACCATAATTCATTCCAAACATACTTATGTGAAAATGGTGTTATTCATGCTTTTTTTTTTGGTCCGGACACCCCATCTCAAAATGATCAATCAGACACAAAATTAGAGAAATGTCTTCTATATCGTAAATATATTTTATTTACATTTTTTTTATTTTTATGTATCCCTTGAATACTTACCTTTACCATATATATTGTTTCTCTAAACTTCTCATATATAGGGGATCTAGAAACGTGCTTGATGCTGATATAAATTTGCAGACATTTGACAAAAACTATTTAGTAGAACCATTCATGATCCAAATAAGGATATTCATCCACCCTCTCTCTTGTAATTTTATAAAAGTCATTGATAATTTTTTTGGGCTATAAGATTTATTGATCCCTTAAATATTTAAACGTAATGAGCTTTCTTTAGTGCCGAACACCTTTAAAAAAAAGTGGGCCCGAAAGAGGGCCGTGGGCCATGGCCCAAAACCTATATAACCGTTCCCTCTTTTCCGTTCGCTTTTTGGTTTCACTTCCTGTCCCTTTTCAAATACTCATCCACGCTCTAGAAAACCATCTCCTCCCAAACGCATCCAGACTGGCGGGAACTCTAGCGGACGTCGCCGGCGAGCTCCGTCATATAGGCTACTGGGAGGTTCGCTTCTCTCGCTTCTCTCACTTCTTCGCCCTCGCTTCCTGGCCGTCCGCCGATCCCTCCCTCTTCAGGACCCTGACCATCGTCGCCTCTCTCCCTCGGGCGGGACCTGGCTTTCGTCCTCCTTGAAGGCTTCGCTGCAGTTTCACTCCGGTACGCCCGCGATCATTACTGTCTGCTTGAGTGGGAAGTTGCTGGTGAGTCGCTGTCTCGCTCATCCTCTGATTCTTCATCTTTCGAGTTGTAATCTTCATAATCGTCAAGTTCGTCACTGAAATGTTCTTCTCTGATGTTGAAATCAAAGTGATTATCCTTTTACAGTGCTTGATATATGGAGCATTATGTGTTCGGTTGTGTTACTCTACCTAGTTTTGCGTTAATTTCAGCGTGAGACATTGCGCGACTTTTCTCTGTTCTCCGTAGGTCGTGCTTTCACTGACGATCACATGACCAAACCTATTTCTGTGAATAAGTTTTGAGATGTTTTTGGTGCTGGTTCCATATGATCTAAGGGTCTTAACCATTTAAGGAACGGCAATTGGTTTCCAAATTGCAGTTCTTCAGGCCGCAGTTGTCATACATGTCTGAATTTCCAGCAATGGCCAGCAGAGCTGTCCTTGTGAGCTACAGGGATTGCAGAAATGAGGCAAGCATTCAGTCTGTTGGTTTCGACTGGTTGTATGTGTTGACACCTGATTTTTAATCATTTTTTTCTATTGCTAAAGTAATAAAAATTCCATAAAAATTCATAAAATTGAAAAATCAACTTTGGGGACCTTAGCCAAGCCTAGGGAACCAATTTTGACCAAAAAATGATTTTTCATATTTTCAGTATTTTTAAGTATTTATTTATTTATTTATTTTTGAAAATAGAAAATCCATAAAAATTCATAAAATTGAAAAATCAACTTTGGGGACCTTAGCCAAGCCTAGGGAACCAATTTTGACCAAAAAATAATTTTTCATATTTTTATATATTTTTTATTTTTTTTTAAAAAAATAATACAAAAATACTTGAAAATTTTGGAAAAATAACATTTGAGGCCAAAAAAAATACACAAAGATAGTTAATATTTTTATTTTAAATCTATTTTTATATTGGCCATCGCAAATTCAGAAAAATCCAATTCGAGTCACGTGTTCCTTCATGAGTATAATCTCGAATCGGGCCTAAAAAAATTTAATTTGAGTCAACTTATTTTTAATTTTTACTTTTTATGAGTTGTGACATTGTCTTCTAATATTTTAAATTTTCATCTTGGCCCAATTATACCCAGAATGACTCAATTTTGTAAAAAGGCTTTAATTAAATTCTGCATTATTTTCAGCGGCAAGAAATGAGCCTAAATTTGACATGTGGTAAATTTTAGTGTGTCAAAAATTGTGAGGAGATTTAGACTCAAAGAAATATATTTTTTCAGGGACTGAATTGTAAATACTTAAAATTCAAGGACTAGAGTGCAAATACCTAACTCTTGAAGGATTATTTTACAAATAACAAAAAAGAAGAGTTAGTGGATAAATTAGAATAGAGAAGGAAAGATGGAGAAGAGGAGATGAAGAAGAGAAGTTGGAGAAGAATGGATGGAGAAAATAAGATAAGAATAGAGAAGGGAAGATGGAGATGAAGAAGAGTTAGTGGAGAAATTAGAATGGAAGATAAGAATAGAGAAGGGAAGATGGAGATGAAGAAGAGTTAGTGGAGAAATTAGAATGGGAGATAAATATGGAGAATGGAAGATGAAGATGAAGAAGAGTTAGTGGAGAGATTAGAATGTGAGATAGAGATGGAGAATGGAAGATGAAAATGAAGAAGAGTTAGTGGAGAAATTAGAATGGGAGATAGAGTTAGTGGAAAAATTAGAATGGGAGATAGATGAGTAGATTATAAAATGAGGAAGAAGTGAGCTTAAGGGAGGATTGGATTTTTTGGAGAGAAAATTTTGGATGTTTGAGAGAGTTTTGGGAGATTGAAGAAAAATTTGAGAGAAAGAAAATACCAAAAGAGAGAGAATTTTGAAGATGATGGGAGTTTAAAGCTAGGAGTTATCATCACAAATTCCTTCATCGATCAATATAAATCAAGAGTTCATCCTCGTCAACGAGCAAGCAAATTCGAGCTAAGTGTTTCTATTTAGTCATTTATTTATGGTTTTACTCGCAAATTAGCACAAATTGTATACACTTTCTCCATCTCCCATTTTTTCCCATATTTTATGTCAGGAGAAGGATATCTCTATGTCAACAGCAAAAATCTCGTAGAGATGCAAAAATCGGCCCAGACAAGCTCCTAAGCTGTCCACCGATTTCTCAACTGATCTGTGACTAAAAGTCCCTCTTAATTCAAAAGAAACTCTCTATATTGGGAACATAGAGAGCGAAAATCAATTATAGAAATCCCTCCCAAAAAACGGGAGATAAGTACTCTTTCCACTCTTTTGGTTTTAGGTGCAGATTAGCACATATTTTGTATACTGACACTTCACTCTATTTTATGTCAGGAAGCCGCAGCTCTATATCAATGGTCAACCCTATGGAAGCACAAAATCGGCTTGGAGGAGTCCTCAAGCGCGCACAAATTTCAAATTGTTGAATCAATTCGTTGTATTTCATTTTAAAGAATTCATACCCCAGAATGGAGAGGACAAAGTCCATCCGCAATTTAAATATCTGCACCATAAATCCCAAAGGGAAGAGCCAAGCCAATGCTTAGCCTCCCATTGGAGGTTTTTACTTACAGTAGTTAAATACCTGCAACTTAAATACCTGTACCTTAAATCCCAAAGGGAAGAGCCAAGCCGATGCTTAGCCTCCCATTGGAGGTTTTTACTTACAGTAGTTAAATACCTGCAACTTAAATACCTGTACCTTAAATCCCAAAGGGAAGAGCCAAGCCAATGCTTAGCCTCCCATTGGAGGTTTTTACTTACAGTAGTTAAATACCTGCAACTTAAATACATGTACCTTAAATCCCAAAGGGAATAGCCAAACCAATGCTTAGCCTCCCATTGGAGGTTTTTACTTACAGTAGTTAAATACCTGCAATTTAAATATCTGTACCTTAAATCCCAAAGGGAAGAGCCAAGCCAATGCTTAGCCTCCCATTGGAGGTTTTTACTTACAGTAGTTAAATATCTGCAACTTAAATACCTGTACCTTAAATCCCAAAGGGAAGAGCCAAGCCCATGCTTAGCCTCCCATTGGAGGTTTTTACTTACAGTAGTTAAATACCTGCAACTTAAATACCTGTACCTTAAATCCCAAAGGGAAGAGCCAAGCCAATGCTTAGCCTCCCATTGGAGGTTTTTACTTACAGTAGTTTAAATACTTGCAACTTAAATACCTGTACCTTAAATCCCAAAGGGAAGAGCCAAGCCAATGCTAGGCCTCCCATTGGAGGTGTTTATTCACTGTCATGTACTTCCTATAATTTAATTTTTGAATCATCAGGCCCAAAAGATGAGTAGGTCGTAATACTGCACAGAAGTCGTTAGCACACTCCCTCTTTCGGCTTCAGGGAATCTTTAACACTTAAAAAATATAACAAATAAAAATATATACCATCCATGCATCCTATTTAAAAGGTGAAAACACAAAAGAGAATACCCTACTAGAGCCTTAGGAATAAACCAAGCATGAGTTGCCGAATTAGGATATCCATGAAATTAAGGTACCGAAAGGGCATTAGTTTTAATTAACTAGTGTAACCAAGTCCCCGAGCTCATAATCTCTGGTTTGTAGGAATAAATTAGTTCTCCCGCTAATTTATTTAGGTTTCTAATCGGCATACCAAGAACGATTAGTGGCGACTCCAAATTTCAAAATCATTTAAACAAAAAACCAAAGTTGCGATTCGGTAAGGCTTGGGAGGGTTCGCGTTAGGTTAGTCAAATCTAATTAACCTAATAATCCGTTAACCCCTTTTGAAGATAAATTTTTTTTTAGGGGGTCGCGACAGTATGATATGCGAAAGATGAGGTTCTCATGTTTGTTTTTGAAGTTTGGTTTGAGGTTAATGGATACTAAGTCGTCTTGAATACTAAGGATTTCGTTAGTTCCTGTAGATATGATTTAGATTTTTTCGTTTCCAAAAAATAGCAGCTAAGAGGACCATTATCTGACGAAAGAATAGTGAGAAAGAACAAGAAACGTCTTTCTCTTATTGTGACCTGGGGACCTTGCCTTCTCTTGCTTTGTGCTAGCAAGACAAGCCCTGGCTCCCTTTTAGCTGTGGTAGGGTTTGCGCTATGACTTTCGACAGCTGTTGCTTCCTTCCATTCACTTATCGCATCTAGTAAAGATAATACCAAAGCATTCCAGCAAGCCTTCTTCCTTCAAGGCCTATTCAAACTAGAATATAATACTTCTTTAGTTGTTGAACATCTGAATCATAGGCAGCTCTATTGCAACCTTTGCTTAGGGACAAAAAAATTTGATTTAGGCTTGGTTGAATAGAATGTCTATTAGCCATGTGAGAGATCGGTTCATGATGAAGGCAAAAGTTTACCTATGCCATCTAATTCCTCATTTAAACCATTGGATCACCTTGGCAATGAGAATTTCGTCCAACGTGCCTATTATTGATTTTCCTGGAGATATACATATTTCATTGATGGAAATTTCTTGTGGAATGAGTTATTGCTCTGCTTATGAGATGTACGAATCAACACATTAATTGACATGTCATGTCAACTCAAGTGATAATGGAAAAAAGGCAGTTAAGGAAAACATATGTTTTGCTCCTTACAAAAAAAAAAAACAGATGTTTTGCTTTTTGCCTGCCACGACTTGTAAAAGTCATGTTTTTTTTTTCCATATCCCTTTTCATTTCCTATGAATTGTTCAACAGTTGCAGAAGTGTAGAAATATTGTCATGAATAAATATTTTGCAATTCAAAAAGATTTCCCACCTCAAAATTTTCCAGTATTATACTTGTCTGAGCTCTGAGTTTTGTCCTCCACTTAGTAATAGGATAATCCAAATGTAGAAAATTGTTCATGCATTGTATTAACTCATGTTTTGGTGGTTTGTGTCCAATAGTGCATGATGAACTTTTCAGTTTATTTGCAGATGCAGAAATTTCCCTGAAGATTTTCAACTACTTACGAAACTGATTCATTCACCAATTCTTTAAAGGTAGCATTCTCATTGAGGGAGTTGAAATATTTAATTAACAATTTCTTATTGCATCATCCACTGTATTAGAATGACTGCTTTTAATTGCTATACATGCAGGAGATCTTGAGAGATGCCACTGAAATATCTGTGCATTCTGAGTTTACATCCTATTCTCCATACAGGTGGAAAGGGTCCTAGTTCCTGATATACTTTAATTCTATCTTTGCTACAGTTGATAAATTATGTCTTCGTGGCTGATTTACTTCCAATAATTAACTTATCAATCTTGGAGGACAAGTCTCAACAGTTCTCTTCAAACGAGGAAAATGCTTATGATCGTGATGCCGAAAATGGCCTTGCATCCTTTCCTCCAAGCTTCACATCATTTCTGACTAGTTGTTGTGCCAGCTGCGAACAAGGTGAACTGACTGCTCTCACTCAAATATAGAAGTACTCTTCTTTGCAGATTTTAATTGATTTACTGTATTGAATAATTTAGCCACAGCAATACCTGAAGTAGTCAACCTCATATCTCAGATGATGTTAATGTTTTGTCTGACTGAATGCTGCATGAGTGATATCTCTTTACAAGGTTATGTTATCAATCAGTGATTAATGGGTTCTTTTGTCATAGAAATTCATAGAAGATCCTTACCCCCCCTCCCAAAAAAAAAAAACAATACACGGAAGATTCAGAATTCCAAGGTAAATCATTTTCCAATCATATCTTATGCACTGCTAGTTGCTCATGTATATAGCCTGCCATGAGTAGCTTTTTTGACTTCTTGCCAAAACAATCGAAAAAAGTAAAAGAAAATATTGAAGTTAACTTAAAATAATAAAAAGATGTTATCCAAGAGGTCATTAGTTTCTCATTAAAGCTGGTTTTTATTTATTTATTTTTTATTTGTTCAATTTCCCCCTTCAAATAGCTTCTGATAGCCTGCACTGGGGACGTAGAGTTGTGTGTGGTTCTCTACAATAAGACTTTGAAGATTGTACTAATCTGTAGGGTTCTCTTATGTTTTCATCAAAGATGTTGATTAGAGTGGACAGGGTCATCAATGAAATTGGAGTGTGATATATCATTGTGATTGTCACAGCTGTTGATATCCTTAGCGAGGCATCTGAAACCTTGGCTGCTAGTGGTGGGTCTTCAACCTTGCAGTTAACCCTCTAGAGCGTAGATCCTTTTTCCACTTTGTCATCAATTCCTTATTGCAGTATAATGTTGCAAAACACCTGGAATACTTGAGGTCATTTGGGGGCAAATTGTTCCTTAAGTAAACTTCGGTTCCCTTAGTTATGGGGTGGAATTATACAGGGTGATTTCAGCATGCCACAAGGACTGCCTGCTGACAGTCCTAAGTTGAGTGAGCTTTGGTAATGCTTTACTTGGCTTTTCTCCTTGGCCTTGTGTATTTTGTCTGTTGTGCTTAGACTTTGGCATTGCCTACACCTGTCTGGGGAAACATATGATGATGATGTCTCATTCTTATTTTTGAATCCAATTATGAATATGAAGTCATCCTAAAACATCAGACATTTAATTATAGCTCTGCATTTGAACAGATTATACATTATGTGGGAAAATCTCCCATAATCTTTCCCTAATTATTTGGGATATTATGTGATATTATGTGATTTGCTTTTTTGATAGCTGTAAATTAGATACTGACTGAGATTATGGGCTAATTAGGATCTTTACCTAAAATAGGTTTCTTACCTAATTTAGGTCTTCTATTCCTGTATATATTCTCATTTGATTCTCTCAATGAAGATAAGAAAAAAAGAGAATCTTTTCTTCATGGTATCAGAGCCTAGTTTTTTTTTCCTGATAAGAATTTCCTACCTCCTTGTTTTTCCCACTACTGTTGCTTCATTGCAGTCTTCTTTTCAGCCTTATTGCTGGCTTTCGTTGTGTGATAACCACCCTTGGTACTCGACCCCTTCTTAGTCTCCTACTACAATCTGTCCTTTCAAGTTGTCAAATGGGAGATTCAGGGAAGGCTATCTCCAACCAAACCGTGTCCTCTCTTATGGATGGAAAAAATTATCTTCAGTGGGCACAAATTGTGAGGATGTTTCTTAAAGGAAAAGGGAAGCTCAGTCATCTCGAAGGAACTGGTCCAGGACAAAATGATCCCAAGTTTCAGACATGGGATGAAGAAGATTCCTTAATTATGTCATGGTTATGGAGCTCAACGCAACCTGAAATCAGCAAAAACTACATGTTTCTCCCTACTGCCAAGGACATATAGGAGGTTGTTAGTCAGTCTTATTCAAAAGTTCAAGATGCAGCAATAATATATGAACTCAAGACAAAAGGCTTCAACAACAAAACAAGGTAATTGTTCTGTTACAGATTACTACAATCTCATGAGAGGTCTCTGGCTCGAAATAGATCACAATCTGAATATACAGATGAGGTGTGCTGAAGACACTAATACTCTCCGAAACCTCATGGAGAGAGATAGGATTTTTGAGTTTTTGGCAAGTCTAAATGCAAACTATGATTAGATTCGAGTCCAAATTCTCGGAAAGAAGCGACTGCCGTCCTTGAATGAAGTTTTTTCTACTGTAAGAGGAGAAGAAAGCTGACGGACTGTGATGCTTGAAAACCAACAGACCGAAGGATTCGCCATGAAAGCAATTAAGGAGGAAAATCTTGACAAAAGGATGAGACTAGATCCGATTAAGACAACAGGCAGTGGCAGTGAAGGATTGTGGTGCAGTTTCTGCAAAAAACCTCGCCATACAAGAGAAAATTGCTTCAAGCTTTATGGAAGAATGCAGGTGCTCAGTAGAGCTAAAAGATAGTCGTAAGCGCACATGACTAGAGAAGGTGAAACTGCCCCTATGGATCAATACAAACCTGTCGGTGAGGAGATATTTAACAGAGAAGAAGTTGGTAAAATCAGAGCTCTCCTTGACTCCCTATCTAAACCTTCCGATATGTGTTCATTGGCCCAGTCAGGTGTGTGTCTAATTTCTGAAAACTCAACAGCTTCTCAGTACCCTATTTCATGGATACTTGATTTAGGAGCAACCAACCATATGACACATGATCCTACTAAATTTGATACTTATAAACCATCACCAGGAAATAGGAGTATCACCATAGTAGACGGATCTCCTATTACTGTAGCAGGCCAAGGAACCATAACTCTAAATCCATCACTCAAACTTGACAATGTCCTTCATGTTCCTAAGCTGTCCACCATTCTCCTTTCCATTAATAAACTTACCAAATATCTGAATTGCAAGGTGTTTTTCTCTATTGATCATTGTATTTTGCAGGACATGAAAACGGGGAGGACGAATGGATTTGCTAAGGAATGGAATGGGCTTTACTACCTTGGGGATTTGAGTAGAACTGGTTGGCCTCTTGTGGGTTATAGTACCTCTCACAACTCTTGTAATCCTATCCACTCATCTCATATTTGGCTTCACCATTTTCGGCTAAGACATCCTCCGTTCAGTCTTCTTAGGACTATGTTTCCTTCCAATTTTAAAGATATTGCTGTTGAAAATCTTCATTGTGAAGTTTGTGAACTTGCAAAGCATCATCGTGTCTCATTTCCTTTGAATAATAATGCTAGAATTTCAACACCATTCACTCTTATCCATACTAATGTGTAGCGTCCATCTAGAATTGCTAATTTCACAGGAGCTAGATGGTTTGTTTCTTTTATCGATGATTGTACTTGTAATCTAATGTTTAATCTATATTCCAAAACTTTCATAAAATGATAGTCAATCAATTTGGGATGTCAGTTAAGAGACTTATGTCTGATAATGGGAAGGAATAGGCAAAAGTACATCCCAAGTGCCAAAACTTGGGTACGGCGTGCATTTTGGTGTCAAAACTTTCAAAAGTGCTAAATTCGGAGAAAATCGTGCACTTCAGTGCCAATCCGGCCAAATGAATTACGTGGATTTTTCAATTTGTTTTATTATCTTATGTGGCAAATTTTTAGAAGCAATTGTCATGGTGGAAGTCCGACGTGGCTTGTGCAAGGGTAGAAATGAAAAACGACGTCGTTTGATCGCCGTCGTTAGTCTCCGGTCCAACGCTTCTTGCTCCTCACCGTCGCTCCCTCACCGTCGTCCCTCGTTGGCCGCAATTACTCACTCATCGTCGTTGCTCGCTTGCTGCCATCCCTTGCTCGCAGCTGTCCCTCGCTCGCCCCTGTTATTCGTTCTCCGCCGTCCCTCACTCGCCACCGTCACTCGCACGTCGCTGTTATTCGCATGCCTTCGCTCTCACACCGCTGTTGCTTGCATGATATCGCTCTCACACTGCCGTCGCTCGCACACCGCCGTCGTTCGTACGCCATCACTTGCAAGCCGTTGTCACTCGGGCTAGGGTTTGAAAAATTGTGATGAATTTGGGGATTTAGGGTTAGGGTTTGTAATTTGGAGATTTAGGGTTAGGGTTTGTAATTTGGGAATTTAGGGTTTATGCTTGAATGGATTTAGCTTTAACGACATCATTTACTCTTTAAATTGCTAAGTTAGCCTTCGGCGAGCCACGTCGTCCTCCACGTAGGCTTTCCGGCGAGCCACGTATGTTTCAGACGAAACTTGGCACTGAAGTGCATGATTTGCTCCGAACTTGGCACTAAAGTGAACGTTTTGAAAGTTTTGGCACTAAAGTGCACGCCGTACACAAGTTTTGGCACTTGAAGTATGCTTTTGCCGAAAGGAATATTTCAATCAGTACCTTGATCATTTTTTCCAAACTCAAGGTATTATGCATGAGTTTTCTTGTGTTAATACTCCTCAATAAAATGGAGTTGCCGAAAGAAAAAATAGGCACATTCTAAATGTTACTCGTGCTCTTCTCTTTCAAATGTTTGTTCCAAAGTATTTTTGGAAAGAAGCTGTTTTAACTTCAGCATATCTTATTAATAGGGTTCCTTCCAAAACCTTAGGAAATAATAGTCCCTTACAACTCCTGTCTACCTTTTACCATGATGTTTCCCATAAATATCACCTCTCTCCTCGGGTCTTTAGCTGTGTTGCATTTGTGCATATTCATAATCATAATCGAAACAAACTCGACCCCCGTGCTCTAAAGTGTGTCTTTAGTGGGTACTCTAATATTCAAAAAGGTTATAAATGCTATGACCCTTTAACACGTCAAGTTTTTGTCTCTATGGATGTCACTTTTAATGAAAACCAGTCATTTTTTCCTTCCTACCACTATCTTCAGGGGGAGACTTCTAATGAAGATAGTGGGTTTAAATCCTTGCCTCTACTACCTAGTACGACGTCTAGTCCAGCTTCATCTCTTTCCCCATCTCTATCTAGTCCTAGCCCTCTTAGTCCACCAAGTCCTTCATTGAGTCCATCAAGTTCATTGAGTCCCCTGTCAAGTTCTTTGCCTAGTTCATCATCATCATTTAGTCCTCTTGAGAATGAACTAACCAAGCTGCAAGTTTACTCAAGAAGGATGAAGCTCAATCCGGAACTGGATCAAGTCCCGTTATTCGAACCGTTATCAGGTAATGAAATCACTCACCTTTCCTCTAATGAACCAGAGTTTAGTGATTTGGATTTACCTATTGCCTCGAGAAAAGCTACCAAGAAATGTACCCAACCCCCTATCTCCCAATTTGTGTCATACCAAAGACTATCTACTCAATACAAAGCCTTTATTACTGCTCTTGATTCAATTACTATTCCTAATTCGGTACATAAAGCTTTTGAGGATAAGGATTGGATACAAGCTATGATGGAGGAAATGAATGCATTGAAGAAGAATGATACATGGGAAGTTGTGACTTTACCCAAAGGCAAGCAGCCAGTGGGATGTAAATGGGTTTATACCCTTAAGTACAAAGCTGATGGAAGCTTAGAGAGTTATAAAGCCAGGCTGGTCTCAAAAGGGTACACCTAAACTTATGGGGTGGAATATCAAGAGACCTTCATACTGATAGCAAAGATGAACACAGTGCGGATGCTACTTTCTCTCGCAGCTATTTTTGGTTGGTCTTTGCAGCAATTTGATGTGAAGAACTCATTTTTACATGGAGATTTGGAGGAAGAAGTTTTTATGGAGCCTCCACTAGGTTTTGACAAGGACTTTGGAAATAATCAAGTGTGTCGGCTTAAAAAGGCTCTATATGGTCTGAAACAGTCCCGAAGAGCTTAGTTTGGAAGGTTCACGAAGGGAATGCTTGAGATGGGTTACAAGCAAAGTAGAGGGGATCACACCCTGTTCATCAAACACTCAAATGAAGGTATGGTCACAGCTCTTCTTGTGTATATTGACGATATAGTGGTGACCGGTAATGATAAAGCTGAACAAGAGTCTCTTAAAAGTTGTCTTACTTAACAGTTCGAGATCAAAGACCTTGAAAAATTGAGATACTTCCTTGGTATCGAGGTAGCCTACTCTAAGAAAGGTATTTTTATATCCCAAAGGAAGTATATACTTGATCTTCTCATGGAAACAGGATGTCTCAATAGCAAGGCGATCAGTACTCCTATTGATGCAAACCATAAAATGGATGGACAGGGAGAGAGTGGCATAGTTGAGAAAGGGAGATATCAAAGGTTAGTAGGAAGGCTTATTTATTTGTCTCATACTTGGCCAGACATAGTCTATGTTGTGGGGGTTGTAAGTCAATTCATGCATGATCCTTGTTAAGGGTATAATGGTCTTCAAAGGTATTTTAATATGTATATATACTATTTACTCTCATCAATAAAGTAAGATTATTCCACTAATATGGTATTAGAGCTAGGTTAACACTTAAACCTAGATCTGAACCCTAAAACCACCATCGACCACTTTTGAACCCTAGATTCATCTTTGGCGAACCCAGATCTAGGCCGGCGAACCCAGATCTAGACCCGACGAACCCAAGTCTAGACTCGACGGAGCCAAATCTAGTTCGGTGGACCCAGATCTAGTTCGGTGAACCCCTGTTGGGCGTCGTCCGACGCCGCAAAGGATTGGCGACCCCCTGTCGGGCGCTGTCCGACGCCGTAAAGGGTTGGTGACACTCTCTCAGTCACCGGCGACCCCCTGTTCCAGTCTCCCAGCTCCGGCGACGCTGCTCCAAAGGTCGACGACCTGTTTCCTACGTTCCTTGAGGCTGCTGGCTGAGGATTGATCCTTCCTTGATGATTACACGGTCTTAAGGTTGTCTGATGTTGCTGGTTGAGGCACGATTTCCCTTGATAATCGCTGTTTGAAATGTCCTGTGAGGTGAATAGGTGTTCTGGGAGTTAGGCGTGGCTGCTAGTGTGCTTGAAGAGGGTATAGTAGTATTGCGTGTGATTTTACGGGTATTGGTGCTGATTTGTGGCTGAGAATATGGTGATTTATGCCCGTTGGTTGTGGTGCTGGGTTTGGTTGGTGATCTTTTGTTGATGTCGGCTGTGAGCACTGAATTGTGGGGTTTGTTGTTGATTCTGGAGTCTTCGCTATTATTTGTTGATGTTGGCTATTCTAATTTGCGCAAGGTTAAATCTAATTAGTGGGAGTTCTTATTTTGTGGAGTTTTATTTGGTGGGAGTTCTTTGATTCATGATTTACCGGTCCTTAGATTGTGTCTTGAGTTACTTGGGTTATGGCAAAGGACAAAGGAGTAGTGACCGAAGTTGTCTCTGTATCCTCTAGTCGTTTAACAGAGGAAAGGTTAGCAGGTGTCTCCAATTTCCAGCAATGGAGGAAAATTGTGGTGGTGGTGTTGACTGGTAGAGAGGAAAATCACCATCTAACAGTTGAAAGATCTGATGCTGATACAAAATGGGATATCATAGATGCTAGAATTCTTGGACAAATGTGGAACTCTATGGAATCTCATGTGGCTGCGTTGGTTACATATGTTACTACAGTTAAGGAGTTATGAGATTACTTGAATGTCCTTTATTCTGGACAAAATAACTTATCTAGGATTTATGAAGTTTCCCAAGATTTCTTTAGAGCAGGTAGGAAGAGACGGCATCTTACTCAATTTTTTGCTGATTTTAAACAAATGCATGAGGAGCTTAACTATTTGTTGCCTATTACCTCTGATGTTAAGCAGATGCAGGAACAGTGAGAACAATTAGCTGTTATGGGTTTTTTGAGAGCACTAGGACCAGATTTTGATTCAGTTCGTTCACAAATTCTTGGAGGAAGCACTATAGCTTCACTAATGGAGACTTTCTCTCGTGTTTTACGAGTGTCACGTGAACCATTTAAGGATAGGTTTTCTACATGTGAGAGCTCAGCCTTGGTTGTTCACGAGAACTGTGGTGGTGGTCGTAGTGGTGGTAGTGGACGTGGTATCGGTAGTGGAAGCTGAGGGCTTGGCAGAGGCCAACCACAGTCATATAGTAGCACTTCTGGTGACACAGGGAGTAATGCAGGTGTTGCCCATATATGTCATTACTGTGGTATTCTTGGACACATTCAACGTTTCTGCTATAAGCTTCATGGAAGGCCCCCCCATTCAGCTGTGGCTAATGTAGCTAATGCAGTGGAGTTAGGTGCTTTGCAGTCATCTGAAGGAGGCACATTAGTTAAAATGTCAGAAGAGGAACTTGCTAGGTACAATCAGTTTCGGATCTCTCAGCCAATTTCTTGCTCCACAGCTACTTTTGTTCAGACTAGTAATGCAACAGCTTGTTTTTCCTCTAGCTTTCGCCCCTGGGTCATTGATTCAGGCGCAACTGATCATATGATTGGATCGTTAGGTACTTTCTCTACTTTTCATGAGTCTACGTCTAGTGTTACATTAGCTGATGGCTCTCTATCCACAGTAAAAGGGTTAGGCATAGTCCTATTGACATCCTCCATATCTTTATCTTTAGTCATGTACCTCCCAAAATTTCCGTTTAATCTTATGTCTGTTAGTCATATTATCAAAGAATATAACTGTTCAGTAACTTTTTATCTCGATTTGTGTGTGTTTTAGGATTTGAAGACAAGGAATACGATTGGTAGAGGGCATATGTCAGGGGGGTTATATGTGTTTGATGATGCTATCAGTATCGCTTGTTCAGCAGTTTTTCCACATCAAGTTCACTGTCGCTTGGGACATTTTTCTTTGGGAAGTTTGAAGAAGCTTGATCCTCGTAGGCTTGATTGTGAGTCGTGTCAGTTTGGAAAATTTCATCGTATTAGTTATAGTCTAAGAGTAAATAAACAGGCTTTTCAGCCATTTGCTTTTGTTCATTCTGATGTTTGGGGTCCATGTCCTATCACTTCGAAGTTGGATTTCAAGTACTTCGTTACTTTTGTAGATGACTATTCACGAGCCACTTGGCTATATCTAATGAAAAGTCGTTACGAGTTATTTTCTATTTTTTGTGCATTTGTGAATGAAGTACATACTCAATTTTCTACCTCTGTACGTATTATTTGAAGTGATAATGCTAAAGAGTATTTTTCCAAAACTTTTTTTGAGTTCATGTCCCAGTGGGGCATTTTTCATCAATCTTCTTGTTCGGATACACCACAACAAAACGGAGTAGCTGAAAGGAAGAATCACCATTTGTTAGAAGTTGCTCGTTCCTTGATATTTGAAATGAAGGTAGATAAATCCATTTGGGCTGACGCTATGATGACTGCATGTTATATTATCAATCGCATGCCATCATCTGTTCTTAAGGGTGCTATTCCTCACTCCTTACTTTTTCCCTTTGATCCCTTGTTTCATTTGCCACCTCATATATTTGGTTGTGTCTGTTATATTCGTGACCATCGCCCTGGACTTCCAAACTTGATCCTAGGTCTCTCAAATGCATCTTTGTTGGATATTCTCGCACATAGAAGGGTTATCGTTGCTACTGTCCCTCTTTACATAAGTACCTCACCTCTGCTGATATTTCCTTTTTTGAGTCTACTGTTTATTCTGATAACCCAACGGAGACTTCTACAGTGGATGATGATTCCTTGACATACGTTATTATGGAATCAACACCCATTTCAAAATCTCCAGCTATCCCTCCACCTGTCCAATATGTTTACAGCAGACATCATCGTCAACATGTGGAGCCCCCTGCATATGTACCTCCGCCTCTCTCGTCTTCTTCGTCTTCAACACCTGAGGTAAGTTAGTCACATACTGACCTAGACATTCCTATTGCACATCGTAAAGGAGTTCGTAGTTGTACCTAGCACCCTATTGCATAGTTTGTCTCCTATTTTGGTTTACCTGCCTCTTGTCGAGCTAGTCTAATGACCATTGATACCCATCCTATCCCTAAAACTGTTGCTGAAGCATTATCTAGTCCGGGCTGGAGGGTAGCTATGGAAGAGGAACTATTAGCACTGGACCAAAATCAGACTAGGAATCTTGTTCCTCTACCTGCAGGGAAGACGTCTATTGGATGTAAGTGGGTCTTTTTTGTCAAGGTTAACCCTGATAGTTCTCTTGCTCGTCTCAAAGCTAGACAGGTTGCCAAAGGGTATGCACATGTTTATGGGATTGATTATGGTGACACTTTTTCTCCAATTGCTAAGATGACCTCTGTTCGTCTTTTACTTTCTTTGGCTGCTTCGGCTAGTTGGCCTCTATTTCAGCTTGATGTTAAGAATGCCTTTCTTCGTGAAGATTTACAGGAAGAGGTGTACATTGAGCAACTACCAGGGTTTGTTGCTCAGGGGGAGTCTGGTCATGTCTGTCGTTTAAAAAGATCTCTATATGGTTTGAAACAATCTCCTAGAGCTTGGTTTGGAAGGTTTATTAAGGCAGTACTCCAGTTTGGGTTTTGTAAATGTACTGGAGATCATTCTATGTTTTATAGGGTTTCTGGAGCTGGTCAGATATTCCTTGTAATTTATGTGGATGATATTGTTATAACTAGAGATGATTCTATAGGGATTAAAGAGTTGAAACTATATTTGCAACAACAGTTTCATACAAAGGATTTGGGGATACTCAGATATTTCTTGGGTATTGAAGTGGCATGAGCGAAGAAAGGTATTTATATCTCACAACAAAAATATGCTCTGGATTTGCTTATAGAGATAGATACACCAATGGAAGTGGGCTTGAAATTAGTGGCAGAGGATGGTGAGCTGTTAGATGATCTAGAAAGGTATCGAAGACTTGTTGGAAAATTAAATTATTTGACTATCACTTGACCTGATATTTCCTTTCCAGTGAGTGTTGTGAGTCAATTTATGTCTTCTCCCCGTACCTCACATTGGGATGCGGTAATCAGAATTTTGAGATACTTGAAGAAAGCTCCAACTCGTGGTCTCAATTATTAAGAGCATGGTCACAAAGGGGTGGAAGCGTTTTCGAATGCTGATTGGGCAGGATCTCCTATAGATAGGAGGTCTACATCAGGATATTATACCTTTGTAAGAGGTAACCTAGTATCTTGGAAGAGTAAAAAGCAAAGTGCAGTGGCTAGATCAAGTGCATAATTAGAATACAGAGCTATGGCTCAAGCTACCTGTGAGCTAGTCTGGATGCGTTAGTTATTAGTTGAATTTGGATTTAAAGACTCTGCGCCAATAGAATTTTGGTGTGATAATTGAGCGGCAGTCCATATTACTTCAAATTTAGTATTCCATGAGCGTACCAAGCATATCGAAGTTGATTGCCATTTTATTCGTGAGAAACTTTAGGCTAGAGTCATTTCTACTAGTTGTGTTAGTATCGGTGAACAACTAACTGATATTTTCACAAAATCTCTAGGGAGTAGTAGGATTGAGTGTATTTGTAACAAGCTGGGCATGCTTGATATTCATGTTTCAGCTTAAGGGGGAGTGTTAAGGGTATAATGGTCTTCAAGGGTATTTTACTATGTATATATACTCTTTACTCTCATCAATAAAGTAAGATTATTCCACTAACAATCCTAAAGAAGAACATATGCAAGCCGTCTATCGGATTCTTCACTACCTCAAAGCTACTCCTGGAAAAGGTATTTTGTTTAAAAAAGGCGACAAGCCGAATCTTGAAGCCTATACTGATGCAGATTATGCTGGGTCACTAACAGATAGAAGGTCCACATCTGGCTATTGCACTTTCTAGGGGGAAATCTTGTCATTTGGAGGAGTAAAAAACAAAATGTTGTTGCTAGATCTAGTGCTGAAGCTGAATTCAGGGCAATGGCGAATGAGATATGTGAACTTTTGTGGCTTAGAATTGTCATTAAAGATCTCAAAGTGGATCATGAAGGAACTATGAGATTATTGTGATAATAAATCAACAATCAACATTATTCACAATCTGGTTTGGCATGATCGAACCAAGCATATTGAGGTAGACAGACATTTTATAAAGGAGAAGCTTGATTCTAGTTCGATCAGTACTCCCTATACTCCTAGCAAAGATCAGCTAGCTGATGTACTGACCAAAAGCCTACCAGTGTCGAGATTTCGGGAGATTATCAGCAAGTTTAGCATGGAAAATATTCACTCACCAACTTGAGGGGGAGTGTTGGAAAATCTCCTATAACTCTCCCTAATTATTGGGGATATTATGTGATATTATGTGATATTATGTGATTTGTTTTTTTTTATAGTTGTAAATTAGATATTGACAGAGATTATGGGCTAATTAGGGTCTTTACCTAAAATAGGTTTCTTACCTAATTTAGATCTTCTATTCCTGTATATATTCTTCTTGTATTCTCTCAATGAAGATAAGAAAAAAAGAGATTCTTTTCTTCACATTAAAATGCCCACTTTGCTTTAGTAAGTTAGTGTTAGTCGAAAATTTTCTTTTGAATCATTCAAGTAATAGGAATCCCTTTCACTAGGTCTTCCAGTTTTGTTCATTTTCTTTTCCCATTTATAATTCCAACTTCATTACTTTTCTTAACGTTATGTACTAAATCATGGTAGTTTGTTCGTTGATGCTTTAAGCCCTACTTTTCACTGATGTACTTGGTGCTAATGTTACTAGTTTTACTGAATCAGCCATTTAGAGAATATCTATTCTTCTTTTATCTAGTGGAAGCGTTTTCTGATGTATAAGTTTCTCATAAAGCCGGTCGAACTACACTGGGTCATTTTGCTCTTGATTGGATATTAATGTTTCTTTTATGTTTCCATTTTCGTCGATGGGACATGACTATGACCCACCGTTGCCCACCGCAGTCCTTGGCCTCTTTTGGACATTACAAGTTGGCTGATAGTGGCCCTAAAGTAGGGGTACAATAACGATCTCATGTGTGCTCGCATGCCAAAGCATAATGAATGAGCTTCCCTCATTGTTAGCATCCTCGTAGGATTTCTTTTCCCCATTTAAAGATCGATCCTTTCCAGGATTCACATCACTGTTAGAGTTTTCCGTATGTGGGCTCGCCTTAATTGGAATTGTAATTGACCGTTATACGATATTAATTTATTGTATATGGTATTGATTTAAATAAAGAAAGGATTTAAGGTTTCTTAATGGACCGATATGGGCCTGGCTAGTGTGAGCCGAATCCGGCCCAGCTTATGATGGGAGGGCCTAGCCGAAAGTTCTTAAAAGACAAGGACCCCCCTTTAGCCTAAGGTTTTGCCATTTCTCCTCTTCCTTCTCCTCCATAAGGCTTGAGTGAGAGAGACTGACGAGGTAAGGCCGACCTATTGACGCTAAGTGGTACGGAGGGCATAAAGGGAAAGGTTCCAAGTTCCCACCGTTGGTTTTCCGAGCCGTGCGACAATGGACATGAAATCAGGCACGCCAACTCGATATCATGTCTATTTTGTTGTTAAAATATGACTATGGCAATTCTAGGGTGTCGTAGTAGTCGACGGAAGGCCGACCAATAGCTGGTATCAGAGCTGCCATAAGTTGGTTTTAGAACATACAAATTCTGCCTGATTTCGTGAGTTTTGGCATGCTGAAATCTAATTTTGATGGCATATTTGGGTTTGTCTCGTCGAGACGAGCATTTTGATGGGTCGTCGGCTGCCATTGGAGCTCTCATGTGCCGCCTAAAGTTACGGCTGTGGTGGCGCGTGGGATTCACGCGTCGAACGGTTAAGCGCGTGAGATTTACGCACCGGCGCATGGGTTTCATGTGCCAGCGCGTGAATCACACGCGCCCCACACATTTATTATGTGTCGGTAACGTCATTGTTGACGTCACTGACGGGGTGCCGCTGCGCCACGTGGCGGCTTGACCTAGTCGTCGGGCCGGGTCAACCCGACCCGATCAACGGTCACGTGAGGCTCACGCGCCGGCCTTCTAGCGGCGCGTGAGTAGGCGTGCGGTGTCCAATCAGGGTGATTTGTTCACCCTTGTGCTCGTATAGAAATTTCGTACACTGTGGTATATTCAATTTAATTTTTTAAGCCTTTTAAGGTGTTGGAATATGTATGTTGGAAATTAGGTCTCTTACCTAAATTAGGTTTCCTACCTAAATTAGGTTTCTTACATAATATTGACAATTAGGCTTCTTACCTAATTTAGGTCTCTTGCCTAATTTAGATCTTTTATTTTTGTATATATAGACCTTGTAATCTCTCAATGTAACAAGAAAAAACATAGATTCTTTTCTTCATGGTATCAGAGCCCTAGGTTAGATTTATGGATTTCAAATTACAGCCTTTATTTCTGTCTATTCTCCTGAAAATTCTTCCTTTATACGCAGCCACATTACTGCTCTTGTATTCTTGCTTATCTTCTCTTTCCAAAATGACTACATTCGAAACCACACCCAAAGTCATAAATTCTCCCTCTCCTACCACAACCCAATCAAATAGGGACGCCTCGTCACACATGACAGGTGATCTTTAGAATATGAGGCCAACCTATAGACTGAATGAGAAAAACTATCTCAAATGGTCACAATTCGTCAAAACGTACCTAAAGGGTAAAGGAAAACTCAGCAATTTGCTAGGGACAGGACTCAAGCAAGAAGATCCTGGGTTTGATGCGTGGGATGAGGCTGATTCCATGATCATATCATGGTTATGGAATTCTATGGAACCAGCCATAAGCAATACTTGTATGTTTCTACCAACAGCAAAGGGGATATGAGATTTTATCCAACGGACGTACTCAAAGGCCCGTGATGCAGCCCAGGTGTATGAAATTAAAGTGAAAACCAGTGGGACAAAGCAAGGAGGTTGAACTATCACTGAATATGCTAATTCTCTGCAGAACTTATGGCAAAAACTCGATCATTATCGAGTATTCCACATGCGGTGTCCAGAAGATGTAGCCATTCTGAAGAATTTTATTGAAAAGGATTCTGAATTTGATCAAGTTAGAGTTCAAATACTTGGCAAGGAGGAAGTACCATCATTGGAGGAAACAATTTCCTTAATCCGGGCAGAAGAAAGCCGTCGATTTGTCATGCTTAAACCACAAGCAGTAGAATGGTCAGCCTTGATAATCAAAAAGGTTGATGAAAAGGGTGACCTACCAAGGAAAGATAACCGGGACAACTTGTGGTGTGCCTATTGCAAGAAACCAAGACATACAAAGGAGCAATGCTGGAAATTGTATGGCAAACCAACTACTTTGGGCCGAGAATGGGTGAACCGGGCAACACAGCTAAGGCCTCGTATCTACCTAACCGAGCAAGCTGGCTGTGACGAAGTTAAGGAGAAAGCAACCTTCAACAGTGAAGAAATTGAGAAAATAAGAGGTTTGTTAGGGTCTATTAATAAACCCTTTGGTGCATGCTCACTAGCACTCTCAGGTAATTCTTAGGTTATTGATTTCGGCGCTACTGATCATATGAGTTACACCTCATCATATTTCAGGACCTATACACCTTGTCCTAGCAATAGAAAGATTATTGTGGCAAATGGATCACTTGCTACTGTTGTAGGTGTTGGAGATGTCCCTGTCACACCAAATCTTGTCCTTAAAGATGTTCTTCATGTCCCTAAACTGTCTTCCAATCTTATCTCCATACACAAACTCACAAAAGATCTTCATTGTCAAGTTGTTTTTTACCCATTTTACCGTGTTTTTCAAGATCGGGACTCGAAGAGGAGAATTGGATTTGCTAAGGAACAAAGTGGGCTGTACTACCTCGAGACACCTCTCACTACAAGAAGAATCATGATTAATCTATCTTCAGCGTTTCTTAGTACTTCAAACAAGGAAGCTATTTGGCTTCATCATTTTCGTTTTGGTCATCCGTCCTTTCAAGTCTTGAGTATCATGTTTCCAGCCTTGTTTAAGGGTCTGAATATTAAAGATTTCCATTGTGATGTTTGCGAGTTAGCCAAGCATAGCAGGGTATCATTTCCTATTAGCAATCATCGTAGCTCTAACCCTTTTGACTTGATACACAGTGACATTTGCGGACCTTCCACGGTTCCAAACATTTCTAGAGCCCATTGGTTTGTCACTCTAATTGACGATTGCTCTAGAGTTACTTGGACTTTCTTGCTCAAACAAAAATCTGATGTGAGTAACATTATTCCTTCCTTTCACTTCATGATTCAAACTCAGTTTGGGGTCAAGATTAAGGTCTTTCGATCAAATAATGCGGAAGATTACTTCAATCAAGTATTGTCCACTTATTTTCAAAAGGCATGCATCATCCATGAGTCATCTTGTGCGAATACACCACAACAAAATGGGATTACTGAAAGGAAAAAATGGTCATCTCCTTAACACAACTCGTGCTTTGTTGTTTCATAGGCAGGCTCTTAAAACCTATTGGGGGGAAGCTGTCCTTACAGCTACATACATGATTAATAGAATACCATCACGTACATTAGACCATAAGACCCCTATGGAAGTTCTTTCTCAATTCTATCCCCATTTCCATATATCTAATAGCCTTGCACCTCGAGTCTTTGGTTGTATTTCTTTTGTCCACATTCATCAACATCAATGAGGAAAGCTAGATCCTCGTGCGATCAAATGTGTGTTTCCTGGTTACTCACAAACACAAAAGGGCTATAAATGTTATCATCCCCCTTCCAAAAAATTTTATCTCTCCGCAGACATCACTTTTATTGAAAATAAACCCTATTTTTCAAAACTTTATCTTCAGGGGGAGATTTCACTCATGGAAGATAAGGACCTTAGGGTTATCGATAACCTGGACTTATCATCCAATGTCCCCGTCAATCCAAATTCCTCCACCGTAGCTCATGAATCTACCTTGAATCTTATCTCTCCTCCATCACATTCTCACACAGACCAACCAGTTTCTATTCCTATTAATTCAACTCGTTTTCATGATTCTATGAGATTTTCTTAGGTGTACTCAAGGAGGCAGTCGTTCCAACACAAGAGCAGGTCCAAAATGCCACTTCGAGTCCTGCCAATGAGAGCACAATAAGTTCTGAACCTCTTGTGAATGAACGGCTTAGTGATACACCTGAGACTGATCTTGATTTACCTATTGTTGTTAGAAAAGGGACTAGAGAATGTACCAAAAAAATCAGTTTATCCACTATCAAATTATGTGTCCCTTGATAGGTTATCATCACCATACTGAAACTTTATTGTGAGCTTAAACACTATTGCCGTCCCTAACACTTTGTCTGAAGCACTGTCAAGAGAGGAATGGAGGAATGCCATGAAAGAAGAGATGAAGGCACTGGAAAAGAATAAAACGTGGGAAGTTGTTGACAGACCAAAAGAGAAAAAACTGGTTGGCTGCAAGTTGGTATTCACTGTGAAGTACAAGGCAGATGGTTCTTTGGAGAGGTACAAAGCAAGATTAGTTACGAAGGGTTACACTCAAACGTATGAAGTGGATTACCAAGAGACATTTGCACCGATGGCTAAAATGAATAGTGTAAGAATCTTGCTATCTTTAGCTGTTCATTTTAACTAGGAACTTCAACAGTATGATGTGAAGAATGCCTTTTTGCATGGAGATTTGGAAGAGGAAATCTACATGAATATGCCACCTGGTTTTGAAGGAAAGGAAACAGTTGAAAAGGCTTATAGACTAAAGAAGGCATTATATGGACTCAAGCAGTCACCTAGAGTCTGGTTTGGACGATTTACTAGAGTCATGAAGGCATCTGGGTAAAAACAAAGCCAGGGAGATCATACACTATTTATAAAACACTCGGATGCAAGGGGAGTTACATCATTGTTGGTGTATATTGATGACATAATAGTCACGGGCAATGATGAAAGGGAGAAACAGCGGCTGAAATAGACCTTGATTAAGGAGTTTGAAATAAAGGAGTTAGGAAAGCTACGGTATTTTCTGGGAATTGATGTTTCATACTCAAAGCAAGTGATCTTTATTTCACAGCGAAAGTATGTGACGGATTTCTTGGAAGAAACTGGAAAGCTTGGTTGCAAACCAATAACTACTCCGATTAAGCCGAACCAGAGACTCGCAGAAGCAAAAGAGGAGGCAGCAGTGGATCGAGAAATGTATCAGCGATTGGTGGGAAAGCTTATTTACCTTGCTCATACCCGACCAAATATTTCTTATGCAGTAAGCTTGATTAGTCAATTCATGCATAATCCAAAGGAGTCACATTTACAAGCTGCTCATCGAGTTCTACATTACCTAAAAGGGAGTCTAGGAAAGGGAGTATTATTCAAGAAGAGTCCCGATTTCAAGCTAGAGGCTTATACAGATGCGGATTATGTTGGATCAGTAGTTGACATGAGGTCTACAACTAGTTATTGTATTTTCCTTAGAGGTAACTTAGTAACTTGGAGAAGTAAAAAATATAATGTGGTAGCAAGATCCAGTGTAGAATCCGAGTTTAGAGCAGCAGTTCAAGGAATATGTGAGCTATTGTAAGTCAAGATCATTCTCGATGACTTGAAGGTTGAGTGGTAGAGTCCTATGAAGCTGTATTGCGACAATAAATCTGCAATTAATATTGCTCATAATCCTGTGCAGCATGATTGGACGAAGCATATTGAGATTGATAGGCACTTTATCAAGGAGAAACTTGAAGATGGACTGATTTACTTATCTTATGTCCCGTCAGGATAGCAAGTGATAGATGTCTTAACCAAAGGACTTAATGGTGGAAGTTTTCACGAGTTAGTTACCAAGCTGGGAATGGAAGATATCTATTCACCAGCTTGAGGGGGAGTGTTGGAATATGTATGTTGGAAATTAGGTCTCTTACTTAAATTAGGTTTCCTACCTAAATTAGGTTTCTTACCTAATGTTGACAATTAGGCTTTTTACCTAATTTAGGTCTCTTGCCTAATTTAGATCTTTTATTTTTATATATATAGACATTGTAATCTCTCAATGTAATAAGAAAAAACATAGTTTCTTTTCTTCATAAGGTCTTGAAAAATGCGAAAAACCCTTGTGCAAGTATAAAATACAGGGGCATTTTTCGTCATTTTTATTTTATTTAATTATTTACAGACGGTTTTTGGGAATAATATAGTTGGCTCAATTGTGGAATACCACATAAGGAATGTGTAGAATTTTAATTGAGCACTAATAAAATTGAAACCCATAAATAAGTGAAGCAATTCCATTAGTATTGATTGTGATTTCAATGACAATTGCCTATGTAATCAAGTTTGAAATTATATCACATGGTAAATGTGAGGCATGAAGTTTATATCCCTGATGTGAGAGAGTTTCAAAAATTTAATTGGGTTGTGACTGCCAAAGTGGCACACTCAGTTGAATTGAAGAAATATCAGTATCACATTGTGGTGGAATGTCTCCTGTTTTGATACATGGTCATACTCTCAAAGGAGGTGATTATGCGTCAGGCCTTGGAGGGATGCATGAACAACATATATTTGGGAAGTGACTGATTCTAGTGATTCATACACCCAAAGGTGGTGTTTCACGAAAATTGAAATACATTCTCATGGTTATTGTCATGTAGGGAGTTTACAATTGCATGTAATGTATTCTGTCCAAAGGTGATTATGATGATGTGTGTAATTCTCTAAAATGTGTATTTTTAAGGATTTAAAGTTACACTATTCTCACATAATGCTAATGGTAAGTATTACTTGTTTTTTCAATCACCTTTTCTGTGAATGGCAACTCCATTAACATAGAGGTTCTGAATGGTACAGACTTCAAGAAATGGAAGGAGGAGTTTCTGTTTGCTATGGAACTGGCTGATGTTCCTAAACTCTTTATGAAGATAAGCCTACTGACCATGTGGAGACCAGCACAGAGGCTGAAAAGGCGGATTTCGCCGCCTGAGAAAAGAGCAACAGGATTTGCTTGTTGTCATTGAAGCGGTTCATATAGGAGCATTTGAAGAGTGGCCTGCCAACTGACTGCACCGCCAAAGAATTGATGGGAGCTCTGGAAGCTAGATACCGAGTATCCTCTAATGCTGAGATGGGCACACTCATCTAGCTACTTTTCAATATGAAGTATACGGGTATGGGAGGTGTTAGGGACTATATCCTAAGAATGCTGGATTTGCAGACCAAACTAAATGCCTTAGATATAGTAATCCCTAAGACCGTGTTGGTACATCAAGCCCTGAACACTTTTCCCGCTGAGTTTGGGATCATTAAATCCAACTTCAACTCACAGGATAAGGCTTGGTCTATAAATAATTTGATTTCAAGAGCGGTGGCAGAGGAAGAAAAATTGAAGAAGGATGGAGGGCACCTTGCCCTAGTTGCTACCAACTTCACCAATAGGAAGAGCAAGGAGCCTAAATCTCATACTCATAAAGGTACTCGTCCAACCAATGGTCCGTCTAAAAAATTGGGTCGAAAGAAGGCATCTTTTAAGAAGGATGGTGACTGATATTTCTTCTGTAAGAAGAGAGGTCACATGAAGAAAGACTATGCTAAATATAAGAACTGGCTATCCAAACGTGAACAGACAGATAATGATTCTTTGGCATTAGTTTGTGAATCCAATCTATTCGATGCCCTGTCCAATTCGTCGTGGTTAGATAGTGGTGCGACTAATTATGTTGCATTTACTATATATAGGGGTTCATGGACCGGAGGAAGCCAAATCAAGATGAGTCAAAGCTCATAGTGGGAGATAATAATAAAGCTGATATTGAGTTCGTGGGAGATGTCATTTTGATTCTAGAGTCTGATTTCAATTTGATGTTAAGAAACACTTTCTATGTACCCTTTTTTAAACGGAACTTGATTTCTGTATCTTGTTTGGACATGTGTGGTTACTCTTTGGAATAAAGAATGGTGTGGCTTTTATGTTCTATAATTCAAATAAGGTTGGGTGCTGCAACATGTCCAATGGATTGTATAGATTGTGTTTAACTCCCAACGAAAGGGTTATCTCGAAAAGGCCTCTACCTAAAGAATATTCTTACACATTGTGGTATAAACGCCTTTGTTACATTTTCAGGGAAAGAGTGGAAATGCTCGTAAAAGGCGACATTTTACCCACTCTTAAAGATGACCTGCAAACTTACGTGGGCTATTATAGAGGAAAGATGACCAAACTAAAGAAAAAGGGTGCAGTTCGAACTATTGACCTATTGGAGGTCATACGCACTGATATAAGTGAACCCTATACTTCAACATTACGTAGAAATTATTATTTAATCACTTTTGTTGATGACTATTCCTGATATGGTTATCTGTACTTGATTAAGGAAAAGTCCGAGTCTTTTGACAAGTTCAAGATATTTAGGACTAAAGTCAAGAAACAGTTGGGAGAAGTCATTAAAGTTGTCAGATCAAATTGTGGTGGTGAATATTATGGCAGACATGGCGATGCTGGACAGCTTAAAAGGGCCATTTGCTAAATATTTAGAGGATTCTGGGATAGTGGCACAGTTCACTATGTCTGAGAGCCCTGAACAGAACAGTGTGGCCGAAAGGCGAAATCGCACCTTAATGGATATGATGCGGAGTATGATAAGTAGGACCAACTTGCCTGAGTTCCTATGGGGTGAAGTTTTGAAGACAGCGCTATATATATTGAATCGAGTTCCCACTAAGGCTTATCCATTGACTCCTTTTGAGTTATGGACTGGACGTAAACCCAGCCTGAATCATTTGAAAGTCTAGGGTTGTCCCGCAGAAGTGAAGCTGTATAATCCAGCCTTGAACAAGTTGGATCCCAAGACCACAGAGTGCTATTTTGTATCACATCTAGAACATTCCAAGAGATATAGATTTTACAATCCTAATGGAGGCCAAAGGATTGTAGAATCACAAATAGCTAAGTTTTTGGAATTCGACGTAGCCGAAAAGGGTACATGTTTAGAGACTATTGAAAATGATAGTTTGGCGGGAAATACTGCATCGTTTTCCCTCTCAACACAGGCTGTTATGGAGCCTCCCATACCGATGACTGTGCCTGTTGAGCTTTAGGATCCTATGGTTGATACTATTCCTGATGAAGCAAATCAAGCCCCACAGCCACAGATTCAAGCTGAGGAAATTCCACTAAGGAGGTTTGTTAGGCAAAGACGATCAGCGATCCCACCGGAATATATAGTCTATCTGGGTGAACAGGATTATGATATAGGTCGTGTAGTTGATCCAATTACCTATAAGGATGTTGTTTCCTATGCACAATCAGAACTGTGGTTGGGTGCAATGAAAGATGAGTTGTAATCCATAAGGCATAATGGGGTCTGGGAGCTCGTCAAGTTGCCTGCAGGCCATAGGGCGATCGGCTGCAAATGAGTCTACAAGATAAAGAGGGATTCCAAAGGGAAGGTAGAAAAATTTAAAGCCAGACCGGTAGCCAAAGGCTTCACTCAAAAGAGATGGAGTGGATTATAAATCAACGTTCTCTTTAGTCTCTTCTAAAGAATCTTTCAGAGTGATTATGGCTTTAGTGGCTCATTTTGACATGGAGTTACACCAGATGGACGTCAAGACTGCCTTTTTGAACGGAGATCTCGAAGAAGAAGTTTTTATGATTCAACCTGAAAGCTTTGAGGTTGATGATTCAAGTGACCTTGTATGTAGACTAAAAAAGTGGATCTATGGCCTCAAGCAAGCATTCAGTCAATGGTATTTCAAGTTTCATAGCGTTGTCACTTCATTTGTATTTGTTGAAAATAAAGTGGATCAGTGTATATACTGCAAGGTCAGTGGGAGAGAATGCATTTTTCTTGTTCTCTATGTGGATGACATTCTACTAGCGAGTAGTGATATTGATCTATTGCACGAAACGAAGCGTATGCTGTCAGAGAATTTTGATACGAAGAATCTTGGTGAGGCATCCTTTGTTCTTGGCATTGAAATCCATAGGGATCGTTCACGCCACAGTTTGGGTTTATCTCAGAGGGCATACATTGATCGTATTTTAGAGAGATTCAACATGCAGGATTGCAAGTCAGGTATTATTCCTGTCTGTAAAGGTGATAAGTTGAATCTTTCATAGTGTCCTCAAACAGAGATGGAGAAATCCGAAATGAAAAATGTACCTTATGCTAGTGCACTTGGGAGCATTATGTATGCTCAAGTATGTACTAGGCCAGATATTGCTTTTGCGACAAGGCTCCTAGGCAGATATGTGTCAAATCCAGGACATGGTCATTGGATTACTGCAAAAAAGGTCCTAAGGTACTTAAAGAGGACAAGGGACTATATCATGACTTACAGGCGTGTTCAGAACCTACAGCTTGTTGGATACTCGGATTTAGATTTGTGGGTTGTCAGGATGACAAGAAATCGACAACAGGCTACATATTCATGTTAGCGGGCGGTGCAGTATCATGAAAAAATGAGAAACAGAAATCCATATCCTCTTCAACCATGCAAACGAAGTTCATAGCGTGCTTTTCAACAGCTACTCAGGCGATTTGGCTCCGGAACCTTATTAAGGAGTTGACCGTATTTGATTTTGTTGATAGATCCATACAGTTATATTGTGACAACAATTCTGCAGTGTTGTTTATTAACAACAACAGAAGTCTTAAGGGGTCTAAACATATGGAGGTCAAATTTCTGGCCATAAAAGAGTTCGTGCAGAAAGGTGACGTTGCGGTAGAGCATATTTCCATAGATGATATGATTGTAGACCCATTAACTAAAGGTGTTCGCCCTTGTGTTTTTTAATGACATATCGCTAGTGTGAGTTTAGAGGCATCATTGGATACTGTGATTTAGTGCGAGGCATTTTTTAGTTTGCTCTAATAAAGTTTACATATGTATTTTATTACATTTTGTGATATGATGATATGTATTGAAGTGCTTGCAGCACTATTAATGTCAAATACATATTCTTGTAAATCTTGAGATACGTGTAAGTCTCGAGTATTGACTATGAGCATTTGGTTATTAGCCGTGTTTATATGTCTTATTACACATGAAAAAAATTAATTATAAAGCTGAGACATATATAGATTCATTAGATCTATATAGATATTCTCTAGTGGCATGTCAGGTTTTGTGTCACATAAAGAGAGAGAATGGTGTCCGACAAAGTGGATAACACATAAAGTGTATCTCTTTTGAGGTGCTATCCAATTGCCACACTACCATATTAAATCCATATCAGTAAAGTTAAGAACACTCGTGACCATGGATGGCTCTGTGTCTGCTGACGCAGTTATTGGCATGATTCGGTGTTTGAGACTTTATGGGATTGGATTAGCCATTAAGATTAATCTTTAAACCAATATAAAGGCGTGCACTAAAGTACAGTTTCAATTAATGCTCGCCTAAGTGGGAGAATGTTAGAGTTTTCCGTATATGTGTTCGCCTTAATTGGAATTGTAATTGACCGTTATACGGTATTAATTTACCGTATACGGTATTGATTTAAATAAAGAAAGGATTTAAGGTTTTTTAATGGGCCGATATGGGCCTGGCTAATGTGAGCCGAATCCGGCCTGATCCGTGATGGGAGGGCTCAGCTGGAAGTTTATAAAAGGCAAGGACCTCCCCTTTAGCCGAAGGTTTTGCCATTTCTCCTCTTCCTTCTCCTCCATAAGGCTTGAGTGAGAGAGACCGACGAGGTGAGGCCGACCCATTGACGCCAGGTGGTACGGAGGGCATATAGGGGAAGGTTCCAAGCTCCCGCCGTTGGTTTTCCGAGCCGTACGACAATGGACGCGAAATTAGGTTCGCCAACTCAATATCATGGCTATTTTGTTGTTAAAATACGACTACGGTAATTCTAGGGTGTCGTAGTAGTCAACGGAAGGCCGGGAAGGCCGGCCAACAATCGCACCATGCCTTTGGAACCCCAACCAATTAAAAGAAGAACCGCCAGTTGGTTGGTGCAGCACAAGAAGGGTCTTTGTGGATGGGTCTTTGTGGATGATGCAACACGCGTATCACAAAGAGGCAAGACTATCTATCCTCTATACTTTGCCGGCTTCCTGTAGATGTCAATTCTATAATCTCCCTCAAAACAGGATCACTTCAACACCTTTGTGCCTCAAGGGGATATAAGGTCCTCTCAGCCGGCCATGCGAGCTGAAGGTATCTGTCATTTCACTTTTGAAATGGAAAATAACAATATCAAATGACAGCAGAACATGCAAAAAAAAAAAAAATCCTCTACTCCTAAATTGCAACAATGATGGAGGTGCTTTCCAGGGCTATGTCAACTATCTGGATCATTGAAGGCGAGCCACTTTTTATTAGGCACCTCGTCATTGAATATGGTCCTTTGAACTTGGAGGACTCTGATCTGATTCATGGGAGCGGCAAGTCATGATTTCCTTGAGTTACTATTAAGAAGTGAAACGACATTGCCATATGGAAAACTCCTCAAAACTTGCAGAACTAGGTTGATAATTAGGAGATGAACTCGAGTTCATAATAGCAAAAATAAGTACCCAATCGAAGGTCGAGATTCCTCGTGTTTTTTGTCTATAGACAAGCAACGGCTCGACTCAACAGCTGTCGTCAAATAACTTGAGAGAAACCAGTTAATAGCAAAATGTTTTGGTACGGCCTGTTCAGGTTCAGGTTTGAGAAAAACAGCATGGCTTCTTTGGACCGATCTATTTGATAGGTATCGCACGAAATCAACGAGCAAGTATGCGAAATCTGCAGCTTATCCCTTCGACGATGATGTATAGTAATTCACTTCATATAAATCATGTGTATACAACGCGGAGAATCGTGGATCTCGTGGTTCACATGCATTGTGCAGATACCACACGAATATCATGTCGAACCGAATCTGTGGTAAGTTGTCCAAGGAGAGAACGCAAACGGCCTGTTAGTGATGATGACATATATGGTCCCTGAACTTCAATGGAATTTATAATGTGGTTCCTAAATTTTAAACTTAATATGTAATGTTGTCCTTGAACTTTTGATTTGGTTAATGTGATATCTGGACTTTTTGTGCATGTTCAACTTAGTCTCACTTGTTGTCAACAACTATTTGTGTCATTTCCTCTGGCCGTTATTAAAAAGAAGAGGCATGAATCCCCAAGAATCAGCAAATCTAAATTATTCTGAATTGAAAACAACAGCTGCTCGGTAGAACCAGATTTATAGGTATTTTGTTCATCAGCAAGTTGTAAGCATCGACGGAAAAAACCTCAATTTTCGTTCAGGGGGATGTAGTAGCAGACAAAAGGACTGCGATGAGGCAAGCCAAACAACATTGTTATCTACAAAACTTCGAATCAATTCAACACAGCAGCATCCTTTAACCCTCTCGTATTCTGATAGAGTAAAAGTGGGTGCTTTCCAATCTCCATGCCAACATCATGAGCAGTTGTTTTGGTCCTTTGAAGAGCTTACCAGACATATAATGACAAGAACAGCAGTCATTCATCCATTGTTCTCCCCATCTTAACTGTTTCTTCCGCGCGAAGACTGAATCGCACCTCATCACCACGAATGGCTCTAGGCAATCTTCTTCCCGGTCTTCTGATTTTGTTAGCCTTTTCGGCAGCAACGGCTTTGGCCTACCAAGTGTCCATTAAAGACAACCAAATGTATCCTTTCAACTGCTCTGACCAGATCACAACATGCAACGCCTCTCTATACCATTACGACATCGGCCTCCAGCAGGATCAAATCGCGGCCTACTACTCAGTGAGCCCCTCCCAGATCAAACCCATCAAGCATGGGGACCAACAAGACTACATCGTCAGCGTGCCGTGCTCTTGCCAGAGCACCGGGGACACCATCAGCTACTTCTACAACACCTCCTACAAGGTCGAACCACACGACACCTTCGTCAAAGTCTCAGCGCAGGACTACAGTGGGCAAGTTTGGAGCCTCGGAGACGAAGAGAAGAGGTTCAACGTGAACGCCACGGTCCCCATGTTTCTTCTATGCGGGTGCGTGACGAAAGACTCGCAGACCGTGGTGACATACACGGTTCAGCAGCATGACACGCTGACCGATATTGCCAACCTGTTATCTGCTGACCTGAGTGGCATCTGTTGCTTCTGAATCTTTCAGAAGGAAATCAGAATTTGCTTTTGAATCTGAATCCTTCAGAAAGAAGTCAGAATCTCTACTTCCTTAGCCTTTACTCCAACCTATTTAGTCTCTTGCAGGCAAGTAATATTTACTCTCCTTCTAGCAAAAGTATCTGCTAAGTCCCTCAACTTAGCCCTTAAGGTTCCTATGTTCCAACTCCTTAGTCGAATTCTTGCTCCTTGGGTATTTCTTGCTCCCCACACTTGCCCATAAAAGTGTGAGGACCCTAGCTCACTTTTCACCACATCCGTGTACTGATGTGGCACATCACTCTGGGAATAATGACCCAAGGCTAGCTTCCTTACCCCTCGCACCCGCCTGTCTTGGTGCAAGGACCCTTGCCCATTTTTCGCTACAACCGGGTGTCGATGCAATGAGTTGTTAAGAAGGGTACGTTCCAACGAAAAATCTAAAGAGTGTATCTCATAAGGGATAGTTCTTTTTTTACGGCCGGCTCGCTACGTTGAACGCCAACCCTCCTCCTTTATCATGACTTGGGATAAGCTATGTAAGCATACATAGGTGGAGTTTACAATAACTTCTGCTAAGCGACATCAAATTTCTATATTAGCTATGTACTCCACATTATTCCTAGAATGACTTTACAAAGTTTCTTCTATATCCCTTACCAAGGAAACCTTTACATGAGATAGGTACGTGGACAAGACACACATGCGACATGCATAATGATAAAATCATATGAGGCTTGCTTTAAAGCCACTATCGTCAGCGTTTGCAGTACACTTGATCCATGGTTGTTTGAGTTTAGACTGAAAGAGCTGTTATGAAAATAGAGAGAGAGAGAGAGAGAGAGAGAGAGAGAGAGAGAGAGAGAGAGAGAGAGAGAGAGAGAGAGAGAGAGAGAGAGAGAGGAAACATGCACAAGCCATCAAAATACAGAACACTGAATGAAAGAACGGAGGCAAATTTAGGTGGTATGGTTCATGCGATGCATTGACTTAGACTAGGAACCGATTCGGAGAAACATCCATAGGGAGAGAGAACTGCTTCCTTTAAGAAAACGAGGCAGACAAAAATACAGTGTCTCTCTCAATCCATGCCTCGGTTATACCCAATCTCACCGTGTTTAGGGCACTGTGTTCTGGCAGCTAACACCCAAAACCAAAACCGAAACACTCAAATATACTGAGAAACTGCTCATAGAACCCCTACAGCGGCCCCTCCAGACATCCATTCCAGGTAGAATAAACATTCAACCTTGAGGCGGTTCGGTCCGGGCATAGCTAGACTCATTAAGAGATTGACTTACTAAGACGAATATAAAACGACCGCAATTTGAAATCTAAATATCCCCTACTTATGCAGTTCATATGTCATGAAAAGCTGCACAATTTTTCCTTATGGACTAACCAATGTTGCAAATGATCAAGTCCATATTTGCAGAGCAAATCTTGGCCTTGATTCTTGAAAGATGGTGTCCGCAAGTTCAATTGGAAGTAATTGACTTTAATGAGTAAATTGAAATTTTCAAAGTCGGCTTACATAGATCAGAAGGTATGGTAATAGCCTAAACCACCAGATGGATGATAGAAGAAGAGGCCATTCAAACTATCACCTCACCTCGGGGTTGCATGCTCAGAAACTAGAGGCCGCTACAGCATTTTCCAACCTACATCGACTCGATTTTGTCACCTGTTCCCATCATTTATTTATTTACAGTCCCCATTATCGATCTAATTTATATGCGATATGCCATTCCCATTGCTGATTCCAGTCTTGATGGTGGATAGCCTCTCCAAGAAGAGGTTGAATACTTCTTCCCGGCTTAGCATGCTGACCCTGACATAAGTTGGATCTGCCCCGAAGCGATTCCCACTCCTTGTCAATATATTGTGACCTCTTAGCAAGCTCTCGCAGTCCTTCACTTTGTCGTTGCATTTCAGCCATGCAAATGCTGCTCAGAATATCAGAAAATGAGAAAGCCTAATAAGGAACGCGGCTTCCCTTTGTCTCTGTCTAATGGAATAAATCCTTACTTGACTTATGAGATTTCTTGTTCTGATTAAGACCGAGTAAGTATGCATGCATAAAATTTGTTCCCCTATTTCTCGATGTTGTCCTGGGAAAACATTTTATGGAGGAGAACAATTGTTCTCTAATTGACGCTTCACAATGTAGTACAGGAGAATTCCGGGAATCGATCTGCAATGCTAATATTGTTTTTGACTTCCGGAACAACTACCCCAGGGATTAACACGCACCTTACTACTTAAACTCTATCTGTGATCGGGTATGGGGGTTGGATGTTAGTTAATACCTGGATGAGTCTCACAAAACTCGGCTGAGAAGAGGCAGTAGTCATTGGGGAACTTGGCGAGGCTGAATGTCTCACTGCGCTTGACGATGTCGTGCAGCTTGTCCCACCTCTTGGTCATGAGGCGCTTCGCGTGATCAAAGAAGCTTTCTGACTTAGTGTTGGCGCTGAATGCTTGGCAGTCGTCGCAGATTGTCCCTAGGATCTTGGCTGCTCGAAGTTGGGAGTCCTTGGAGACGCCGATCGTGGTCACTTCCATGAACTTGGTCATCTTCACAGCCACTTCTCTGTCCTTGACAATAGCCCAGCTTTTGAAGGAGCAAAACCGCACGACCGATCACAAAAGAGAAAGAAACAATCAGTGAAAGATCATCCAGGTTTCCCGAGATATGACAAAAGCCGGTCAAAGTTCCAATTCATCAGGCTAGTATTGCAGGGGAGGCTAGGCTTACCCAATTCGAGAACCGGCATGACCGCTGCACTTTGAGAAGGTGAACAGCATGATGTCATAGTCAGCTTGATGAGTAATCGGTGTGTAGTGCGGCCAATAATAGGCCAGGTCGTGCACGAGCTTCCCGTTTGGGCGGTTCACCACGGCCTTGCGGATTGAGCCATCAGGGTTGTTCGGCGAGGTGATGATCTCGACGAATGGCCCGTCCTTGTCAAAGTTGCGCGCGTCACCCTCCCATTTGTAGAGATTGGATTGAAGGAGCTCTGTGACTTCTTGATAACACTGCAACAAGGACAGGGATTTACAAGCTCATTAAGCCGACTATCCCCATATCTGTGTCGAAGTTCTCAGTCATTTTCATACATTTTCGGTATGATGGTGCGCCGTTGCGATTACTTATACCAAATTTCATGCTACCATTGTCGTTAGACAATGTAACTGGTTAAGATGTTAAGACATAAATCCAAAAAAGAGTGCGCACTCCTACCTATTGAGCCAAGCCTCGTCTTAGCTAATAATGAATTGTAAATCAAGTTCAGGTTCGCAATCCATACATCGACGATTAATGTTAAGCACCAGAACATGCATGCACCTGAAAACTGCAGGAGGACTAGAACACATCACAGTTTGAGCAACAAGAAAGTGCCCAATGTGACTCTGACTTGATATTTCTATCATGTTGGGTCTCGAAATGTCGACAGAAGAGAAAGACAACTCCCTCCTGCTCTTTAAAATACTCTTGCCCTGTTTTCTTGAAGACTAAAACAGTGACTACAGACTACAGTTCAGATGCGGCACTAGTAAGCTAACCGAGCATCTGCTTCTTGTCAGGCTTGACGGGTTATCATGGGGACCAAACTCCACGTGACCATGTTACCTCACACAACCATGAATGGGGCTCGCCTAGGTTATGGCGTGTGCATGCATGTTTGTTCCTTGTTCAAACACATTGTTTGGTACTGGTTTTGAGGAAAACATGTCTGTCCACTCCGCCTAGCATGCTCTGTATCTTGACCCCTCTTGGCCAGGCAATTAAATTTTGAGATCTGGGTCTTCATTATCTCAGTCAAAGGCAAACAGCTATTAAAATAAAAATAAAAAAGAGAACTTCATGGTCCAACGACACCCCTGATCCTGTACTTAACTTGGTTTCTTCTTTTTCTCTTTCAATGAATCTTGCACCAATTTTCATGTTCAGCGTTCACTTACTTTTTGTGCTAGGTGGGTCATGGTCAAGGTTGGTCACTAACCTAGTCTTCGTTGGACTGATGCTAAAACCATAAAAAAAAAATAATAAGAAAGAAAGTAAAATAACTCTTAATAGCAATTCTGGCAAAGGGAAGGCCACTGGCCTGTCAATGTCGGTTGGATCCACATTCGATCTAACTCCAGCCGCACCACAGAGCACCACTGATAAAGAAGATCCGCTGGTCGTTTTCAAATAACGAAAATCATGGGCCTCTTCAAAAAGATCAATTTCTAAATTTGCAAATTTTACTTCACACTTAAGTTGTGTCCCTACTACCCCCCCACCACTACTACTTTTTGATTATCCCCCCCTTTCTCCTTACTTTCCAATTATTAACTGAGATCACTCTCTGCCATCGATGGATCTTCCCCTTTTCTGCTGCATCATACAGCCCATAAAGGCATTGGCCAACCCAGAAAATAAAACCCAGAAAAAGCAGCAGCATTTGGGCAAGGAGACCGCATGTAATCTGACAAGTGTAGTGGCCGGAGGTGACAAGTGTGGTGGCGAAACCGGCCCACGAGCCGGGACCCAGCCATGCAACCGACACGCTGCGTTCCACCACTTGCGGTCGCTCGCTGACATATCTCATGTTCAGTTGACTTCTAAGCAACACAACAACCCCCACCACCCCACCCCCAAAAAAACCCACAAAAAAAAAAATTTGGGTTATCATCTTTCTCGCCTTTCCATCGATTTCCATAACGTGGCCTCTGATTTTGCGGAGAAGGCGGCAAGATGGCAATGGGTTTGTTTCAGTATTAATGAATGAGACTGAAACGGAGGAAGTTCAAAAATAAGGAAAAGTGAAGGGCAACAAGGAGGAATAACATAAAATAAGAATAGAACAAGGAAAATCATGTTCAATGTCAATTTAGCGATGTATCTAATTGGAAATAAATCCAAAGAGAGACGGCGGCAATGTAGCGGCTAATCACGATTCGACACATTAGACGGCGGCGGTGTGGCGACTAATCATGATTTGGCACATTCACGTTAAGATCGTGGCGTGGTAAGATCTTGATCTTTTGATGTCACGGCCGCGATTCGACGGCGCACGAGTGATTTTACTATACGTGCCAACTTAAAGAGACGAGCGATTATTGGCGGGGAAGAAGAGGGGAAGCCGGAGCCCGTGACGCGACATGACGCACAAGCGTCGGGGGAGCATAGATGGGTTAGACTGAGGGCGGGGGGACTTACCGAGTAGTACGGCGCGGCGCACACCACGCTGGTGGGCTTGGGCAGGCCCGGTGGGCAGAGGGCGTAGAGGGCCGCTTGGAGGAGCTGCGTCGAGCCGGTGCCGACCACGACGTGGCGGCCATCCTCGGCCGCGGCGTTCCCGACGAGGCCGTGGATCCTCCGGATGGACTTCTCGAGCGCCGGCTCCAGGAACCAGCACGTGCTCCCCGGGTTGCTGATGTAGCTCATCAGTTCGCTCCCTGAGACCACCAGGGAGCACCTGTCTCCCGCGCCTCTCCAGTATGCCTCGTACATTGTCGGATCGCCCCTGTCGCAAGAACAAAATTTAATTTCCGGAACGGGTCATCGCCCTGAATCTAAATAGATTCTTCTTCCGTTTTTATCTGCCAACTTTCGACTCGGTGCGTTCTAGTATCGAAGCGACACACACTCAATGCGGACACGGGGAAAGGTTCCAATCAGAATCCGAGCACGACCCAGGACGACTAACCACGAAATCGATCGACGTGCTCGAGATGGAAAGGACTTACGCGTCGAGGTTGATGACGGCGTCCGACGACGGAGCGGTCGGCCAGGTCTCGCCGGAGACGGCGGGGCGTCCGGTCGCTGGGGTCTTGGTCTCTGTTCCGCACATTTCTGCAAGTCTCTCTCTCTCTCTGACTCTGTCTCCCGGAAATTGAAGTGAAAGAGCCTGGTTGTTCCGAGTCTCAGCGACGGTTCTCCCCGTCTGTGGGGGGTGCTCGCGGGTGGTATATATACATAGGGACACGGAGGAGGAGGAAAAGGGGAGGTTTGTGAATATGTTATCAGTTCAAATATGGTGTAAATTGCGAGTTTAGCAACTTCATTACTCAGTTTCCGAAAATGCTGGGTTCACTCTGATAATGGACCAAAGAACAAAGAACAAAGAAGACAGTGATAATATATCCTTGAGGACATTTCCAAAACATGGATTTCGAAAAATGGATTTTAATTACCTCTTTTGAAGGATTTAACGTGTATCTCTCTCTCTCTCTCTTCCTTTGTTTTCTTTCATTTGGGTCTATCCAAAACCATTAATAGGTGAATCGTTAGGGGTTCAAATAGGCAATTTCCACTCATGGCTTGGCTTTTTATTGTTTTTGGTGGCTTAAAAAAAAAGGATTTTGCTAGCATAATAATTTTTGGGCTATTGTGAGAATAACAATATGTTAGTGAGGCATAAATTCTTGAGAGAGTGAATCCCACAATAATTTTTAATTATTTCTCATTTATTATTTTGTGGCCCAAAACATACTGTCATTACATGGATAATTCAAGGATGTTACCATAATCATTTTCCTCTTTTCTGCACTCAATTTGTTATATGGTAAGCATATGAGGCTAGACAAACAACATTATGAATCTGAAAATTTTGTATTTACAAAAAATCATACCAAGCGCCGAGAGGGCCAAGGGGTGAAAGCCCCTTGCCATCCTTGCCATGCTCCCGGTCCGGCGTTCCATAACATCTAACATGTATATAATTTGTTAGAAAATAACAAAATTTGTGATATAAATATATTTTCCACGAATTCTGCATAATTTGTCGAGAGAAATAACATAGGATCTATTGCCATTTTTAAGCCCGGTTCCCGCCAACAACATGGTAGCACGCAATGATTGGTATGGATGATACTCCGGGCCTACCTACGTTACTGAAGATGGGTAATCTATAAAAATGGAGTTCATTATTTAGATATTAAGAACTCCCTCAAACCGGATCATGTTATGTGGGAAATAACTCGTTAGGAAATTTCACTTTATCCATTTCGATTTAACGTCGGATTGAAACTCGGGACATTCAGCCATTGATCACCTTAATTTATGATTGTTTCTATGGCTTCTCTAAACAGCACGTGTTAGCATTCGCAAGGAATGTTAGGATGCACGTGTTAGTTCTAACACAATTCGCATTTATATTCTAATAATCTCCCCTTCACGTGTGAGATCCATTGCTAGCTATGCTCTCCCTTGATTCAAGTATCATTCTACACCGATATATCTCAATTTGAATCTCCATCAATGCCCATCGAGCCTACGTTGCTACATCGAAATGCCCATCGGCCCAGAGATCATGTTAGTCATTAGATTTCTTCTTTGAGATATTCACCAAACAATGATACATATTGGGAGTGGACCACTAATCAACCTAGCTCTAATATCATTTGCTGGGAGCGCACCCCAGAAGTCTGATCTCTTCATTCGAGAAGATTGTCAAGAGGGAGCCCAAATTCAAGATCATAAACATATCCAGTTAGATCCACCTCCACTCAAAAGCTTAAGCTTATAAGTTATGGGCCAATTATAATATTTAGCTACGCCACACCATGTTAATTATCTGATGTAATCTCCACTTTAACTTCAAATCTTCAAAAGAGTCTTTTACCAAACGGCACAAGACCTCTCTCCCATTGCCAAGAGCAACCACATAAGGTCACGCCCCAAACGACGAAATTGGCGACACACACCCTTAAGCCTACATGAGCATGTTCGATATATGAAATAAGGGATGAAACACCACCAACTCTGCCTAAGTAATTCAAATGGTAAAAATGCCAAGCTAGTATAAACAATGCTTGAATTTAGTCAAAGGATTTGGTTTGGTCAACATATATGCGGGATTATCCGCTATAGGTACTTTCTTCATTGTATTTGTACCCTTAGCAACCTTATCACGCATAAAGTGATAACGAATGAAGATGTGTTTCATTCTCTCATGATGCATTGCGTTCTTTGTTAATTGGATCACACTTTAGTTATTGCAAAAGATAATAGAGGTCTCCTGCTACTTCATCCTAAGTTCTATAACCAAACGCTTCGACCAAAGAGTTTTTTTTTTTAGCTTCTTTTGCCGTTGCCATGTACTCTACTTTGGTGGTAGATAAAGTAACTGTGTCTGACAAGGTTGCTCTCCAACTAACCGCAGAATCACCAAACTTAAAAATATAACATATCCAATATCACCTTTTGTTGAGATCACTTGAATGGTCAAAATCAATGAAGCCAACAACCGAATGACATATATCACAACCTCTATCAAAGACCAAAACCAATATCTAAGGTACAAGAATCTACTTCACTGATTGCCAGTGAGCTCTACCTGGATATGCCATATACCTGCTCACAACACTAACTTTTTGGGAAATTCTTGGATGAGTGCAAACTATAGTGTACACAAGCCTACCCATGGCACTAGAATATATAACTCGAGATATCTCATCTTCCTCTTCTTTGGTTTTAGGTGACAAAGAAGCAGAGGATCTAAAATTAGACGCCAAAGGAGTATTTACCAATTTAGCATTCTTCATGCCAAAACATTCAAGCACTTTCTCAATATACATTTTTTACGAAAGTTATAACTTCCTAACCTATCTATCTCTCGAATCTTTACACCTAGAATTTTCTTGGTAGCTCCAAGATCATTCATTTCAAATTCCCTGCTAAGTTGCCTATTTAACAATTGTATTTCCGACATATCATTTGCTACGATAAGCACGTCATCAACATACAATAGCGAATAAACAAAAGAAACATCACACAATCTTTTGTAATACACAATAGTCATGCATACTTCGTGAGTAGCCATCACTTCACATAAAGCTATCAAATCTCTTGTACCAATGCCGTGGAGATTGCTTGAGACCATACAAGGAGCATTTCAACTTGCAAACATGATCTTCTTTACCCATAGTCGAGACATATAGATTGTCTCCTCAATCTCACCATGCAGAAAAGTGGTCTTGACATTAAGTTGCTCAAGTTCTAGATTATAAAAGGCCACTAATGTGAGTAATACATGGATGGAATAATGTTTCACAACTACAGAAAACTTAATTGAAGTCTATTCCCTTCTTCTGACTAAAATCCTTCTTTACCAAACGTGCTTTCAATCTTTGATCTTTAACCCTTGAAATTCCCTTTCCTTTTTTCCTTTTGAAAATTCACTTGCATTCAACAGCTCTTTTGCCCTTAACTAATTTGACAAGATCCTAAGTTTGGTTCTTATAAAGAGATTATCTTTTTTCATTCATTGCAACAAGCCACTTCTTAGATTTAAAATGAATAGTAATTTCATGGAAAGTAGAAGGTTCTTTAATATTGAGCTTTTTAGCAACTGTAAGAGCATATACTACTAAATCAGAGAAACCACACCTCCGAGGAGGCTAAATTTGCATTTTAACTCTCCCTATAGCCAAAGTTTGAGGTTGCTTGACTTCTTCAACTTCATCTTTAATTGAATCCAAGTCTTGTCGCTCACTATTACTTTCTGACTAAATAAGAACATCTTTGGAAGTTCTCTGTGGATGCTCTATACTAAACTCCACTTCTTTTGCTATATTTTTTTCTTGAATATTTGTAGACTCAATAACTTTTTTTTTAGATCTAGCATAGAATTTTTTTTATATCAAAAGTAATATCCCTACCAATTTTAAAATTTGGTTATTGAGGGTCAGAACATCACAATCTACATCCTTAACACTATTTGCATAACCAATAAAAATATCTTTCTTGACTCTAGGTTCAATCTTACCATCTTTTACATGATAATAAGCGGGACATCTAAATATTTTTAAAATAGAATAATCATAAGGTTTATCAAAGCATACATCATTTGAAGTCTTACATTTAATTGCGGTCAAAGGAGAATGATTCACCAAATAACATATTATGTTTACGGCTTCAACCTAGAAATCTTTTTCAAGTCTAGCATTAGAAAACATATATCTAGCTCTCTCTAAAAGTATTCGGTTCATGCACTCTGCCACTCTATTTTGTTGAGGTGTATACCTGACTATTCAATATCGAGCAATTATTGAGTTTTCATGGTACCTGTTAAAATCACATCCACAAAACTCAAGACCATTGTCTCTTCTAAGACACTTTATCTTCTTGCCAGTTTGATTTTTAATTAACATCTTTCACTTCTTGAATATATATAAAAAGACACTTTTACACTTCAAGAAATAACCCATACTTTTACGCTCCACCTTTAGATTAACTTGTGTAGGACCACACAAATTGGATTGAATGTAGTAAACCATGCCCTTTGTCGAGTGATCCCGAGTATTGAAACTAACTCTGCACTGTTTCCCATAAACATAATGCTTGCAAAAATCAGGTAAAACAGTATGCTTCCCATAGAGAAAACAAGGTTTACTCAATAGTCATTCCTCTTTCGCTCATGTGGACCAATTGCATATACATACCCTTGATTTATCAGAATCTGAAGTGGATGATATATTTAAAGAACCCATAATGGTACTTTCCTACAAAACGTAAAGACCATTCTTCTTCTTACCACTCATAACAATCAATAAGCCCTTTTGAAATTTTCAAAACTTCACCTCTATCGGTTTACATATATCCATTGGAATCCAAATTGCTCAATGAAATAATGTTCTGTTGCGACAATTCAAAATGGCCTTAGTATACTAATACAAGATATAAAATAAAAGGAAATGGGACTACCAACACAGAATAAAAGAAATAATACAATAAAATAAAAGCGATACAAAAGAGCACCGAGGCCTGTGTTCTACACAGTTTCCTTAAAGCAGATTTGTCCCTTCCAGTACGCACTTGAGGTACCACGAACGTCTGCCTCCTAGGATATAACGGGCGTCAGCAGAGAAGCGAACACAAGACTTCAAAGTTCTCAGCGAACCAGAACAAATAGAGTGCCAAATACTATCGGGAAGAACTCGAAAGAAGAGAGGACGAATTTCAAGAAAATAGAACTGAACGCAAAGGAGGGAGAGACATATTCGAGTTGGTAGTGCTTTCGAAGGGAAGCCCTCTATTTATAAAGCAAGGGGCCTTTCGGAAATAAGGAATTCATCAGCCATTACTCACCGTTACAAAATTTTAATCTTTCGTAACAGCAGTCCGTTTCCCACCGTTACGGGATTTAATCCTCGGTAACAGCCGTCTGTTACCCACCATTACAGAATATAATCTTCTATAACGGGTTACAAGATTTAATCCTCTATAACAGCCGTCCGTTACCCACCGTTACGAGATTTAATCGGATATAACAGCCGTCCATTACCCACCATTATGGGATTTAATCGGCTGTAACAGCCGTTCGTAACGGAAAAATAATTAATTAACGACATGAACGGTAGACTATTTGAGTTGGCCAAAAACTTAAGGCAGAAAGCAAAGCAAAATTGGGCCTGTCGTGAGGCCAACTTTTCGGTCCTGCATTCGTGTACGCAGGTCATGCGCTCGCGTCCAAATTTCAGCTCGTCAGGCCTGGGATTTGCAACCCCACCCCCCCTCGCGCCTGCGCGAGGCATAGTGCTTATGATATGAAGTTACCCTTTAGAAAGAGTGTAACTCTATATAAAGCATTCAAAGGTCTTCTTCCTTTCCCATATGAGACTAGTGTCTTTTCACTTCCCACTTTCAACTCAAAAGTGCTCTTTGAAAGTCAATTTTTCATTCACCCATATTCCCATATTTCCAATAATCCCACGCGTGAATGAAAAATTGGTCTAATTTTGACTCTGTGATAGTGTTCAACAATTGAAACCTGCATAGGATAGGTATGTATTACCCTTTGAACCTTCCCCTGCGAAATATATTAACTTTACTAGATGTCCAGTAGACATGATGTCTTTGAACTGTCCTGCTTTCTTATGTAAATAACCATATACTTCACACGGGAATTATCTAAACATTTGTTCAGTTCTCATGATTATGTTCGTTTTGGCCATGAACATCCACCTGGTTCTGCGAGGGTTTCTAAAGAATTTAACCATTAATTCTCCTTTGAAGTGGCCCCACTTCTCTTTCACATAGGTAATTACTTAATTTGAGTAATTCGTTCACTCAACTTAAGAATCATTAAAGCAAAATTGCTATCGTTTTCCTTACAATATCACTAATAATTTATAAGAATGGTTTTTAGGGATAAGATCCCCACAGTGACATCACTAAGTTTATATAATTAGGTTGTCCTTTTGAACCTAGGTCTTGGGATCTCCAATCAACTTGGTTGGGTTTCTTTTATATAAACTTATTCTTTCATGGGTTTTGGTCCCATTCCTCTTGTCAATTTTTCAACTGACTCTCTATTTAACCCTTTGGTTAGCGGATCCGCAATATTATCCTTTGACTTTATATAGTCAATAGAGATAGCTCCAGTTGAGAATAGTTGTCTAATGGTATTATGTCTACGATGTATGTGTCTAGACTTACCATTATACATGTTACTCTGTGCTCTACCAATCACAGATTAACTGTCACAATGTATACATATTGGAGGCACAGGTTTTTGCAAATTTGGAATATCCTCTAAGAAATGGCATAGACATTCAGCCTCTTCACCACATTTATCCAAGGCTATGAATTCAGATCCCATGGTGGATCTGGCTATAACAATTTGTTTACAGGATTTCCAAGATAGAGCTGCACCTACTAATGTAAAGACACATCCACTAGTAGACTTTGAGTCTTTTATATCAAATATCTAGTTTGTATCACTATAACCTTTTAGGACATCTGGGTATCTGCTATAGTGTAGGCCATGATTCCGTGTATACCGCAAGTATGTAGTTACTCTCACTATTGCTCTCCAATGATCAGCATTCGGATTGCATGTATATCTGCTCAATTTATTTATCGTATAGGCAATATCTGGTATAGTACAACTTATTAAGTACATTAGACTTCTAATAACTCTATAGTACTTTACTTGAGAAATACTCTCTCCTCTGTTCTTGGACAAATGAAGACTATTGTCAAATGGTGTTCTAGCAATGCCAAAATCATTCATGTTGAATCTTTCAAGAATCTTGTCCACATAGTGTGACTGACTTAAAATGAGACATTCTAACGTTCTTGTGATATCAGCAAATTCCATATCTTTCATGTCAAATCTTGAATTCAACATATTCTTGGTAGAATTGATCATTTTTTCATTACTACCAACAATGAATATGTCATCTACATAAAGACACATAATGACATAGCCATTTTCTGTTTCTTTTATGTAGACACATTTATCGCATTAATTGATCTTGAAGCCATCGGTAATCATTACATTATCAAACTTTTCATGTCACTGTTTTGGCGCTTGTTTTAGGCCATACAATGATTTCATCAATGTACAGACTTTCTTTTCTTGTCGTGAGACTACAAAACCCTCAGGTTGTTCCATGTATATTTCTTCATCCAAATCACCATTTAGGAACGTTGTTTTTACATCCATTTGATGTACTTCTAGATTTCGCAATGCTGCAATTGCAAATATCATCCTAATGGAATTCATTCTCGTTACAGGAGAATAAGTATCAAAGTAATCTAAGCCTTCTGATTGTCTGTATCATTTGATTACAAGTTTGGCTTTATACTTATCAATGCAGCCATCTGCTTTCATTTTCCTTTTAAAAATCCATTTCGACCCCAAAAGTTTACAACCAGGAGAGGGGTCCACTAGCTCCCAAGTGGATTCTACAAAATAGAATCAACTTCACTTTTTATTGCTTCTTTCCAAAGAATTTCCTCAAATGAATTTACAGCTTATGTATAATTCAATGGTTCCTTTTCTAACAAATAAGTTAGAAAATCACTTCCAAATGTTTTTTCTACTCTTGCTCTTTTGTTACGCCTTGGTTCTAGCTCATGATCTGAATCATGACTTTCATCATTCATAGTTTCAATCGTTCGTTTAGACAAACTTGATCCATCAATGGATTTACATGAAAAAACATCTTCGAAGAATGATGCATTTCTAGATCCCATGATCGTATTCTTGTGTATATCTGAAATTTTTGATTCGTGTACAAAAAAACGATATGCATTACTGTTATGTCCATAGCCTATAAAGATACAGCCCACTGTTTTAGGACCTATCTTCATTTTCTTTGGTGTTGGAACAACCACTTTTGCAAGATACACTTACACTCGTAAGTATTTGTAGGATGGTTTCCTACCTTTCCATAATTTATAAGGGTTCTAACCTTTTTCTTTCGAGGTACCTTATTTAAAAGGTAATTACTTGACAAAATGGCTTCACCCCACATGTTTTGAGGCAAACCTGAACTTAGTAACATCGCGTTCATCATTTCTTTCAATGTGCGATTTTTACGTTCAGCTACACCATTTGATTGAGGAGAGTAAGACACAGTTACTTCATGTATAATTCCGTGTTATGTGCAAAATTCACCAATTGGTTCTTCATACTCGCCACCTCTATCACTTCTCAATTTTTTTATTTTCATATTGAGTTGATTTTCAACTTCATTTTTATAGAGAACAAATTTCTCTAAGGCTTCACTTTTGCTTTTAAGCAAATACACATAGCAGTATTTAGTGCTATCATCGATAAAGGTAATAAAATATTTATTATCACCTCTTGTTTGTTTGAAATTTAAATCACAAACATCACTATGAATTAATTCAAGGGGTTGGGTGTATCTTTCAACTGTTTGAAACGATGATCTCATTCGTTTTGCCTCAATATAAAGTTTGTATTTGTGTTTTGAATCAATTTGAAATGAGGGAATATGTTCCAAGTTAATTAATCTACGCAAAGTATCATAATTAACATGTCCTAGTCTACCATGCCATAGATTGGAAGACTCAAGCAAGTAAACAAAAGACTTATTATCTTTATTGATAACTGTCATTACATTGAGCTTAAAAAGCCCATCAGTTACATATCCCCTTCCCACATACATTCTAAATTTGGACAAAATCACTTTGTCTGACTCGAACACTATACGAAATTCATGTTTGTTTAACAGAGACCTAGAGACCGGGTTCTTTCGAATTTCTGGCACGTAGAGGACATTGTTCAAAGTCAGTTCCTTTCCAGATGTCATTTTCAGCAGCACCTTCCCTTGGCCTTCAACAGCAAAAGAGGCAAAGTTCCCCATGAAAACTTTCTCCCCATTCATTGGTTCGAAAGTTGAAAATAAATCTTTATTCCAGTAAACGTGCCTAGTGGCACCAGTGTCAATCCACTATTCCTTCGAATTCGACCCAACTATGTTCACTTTAGAAACCATTGCAGAGAGGTTTATGTCAAACATGTTTTGAGTGATGGTATTCACTGTATTTGTCTCATAATTCTTCTTCTTCGGAAGTCTGCAATCCACCGATCTATGACCCATTTTGCCACAGTTGAAGCATTTTCCTTGGAACTTGCTCTTTGAAACTCCTCCTTTTGGTCCCAACCTTGGCTTAACAATCTTCTTATTCTTGTGGCCTTGCTTATGCCCTACAACATTTGCCTTAGCCACATAAATATTGAACCTTTTTCGTTTAGAACTTTTGTTATCTTCTTTAATTCGAAGTCTAACAATTAGTTCTTCCAGATTCATTTCTTTTTGCTTGTGCTTGAGGTAGTTCTTGAAATCCTTCTACCCAGAAGGTAGCTTCTCAATGATAGTAGCCACTTGGAAGGTTTCACTTAAGACCATTCCTTCAGTCTAAATCTCATGCAAGATCACTTGGATTTCTTGCACTTGACTGATCACAGTCTTGAAATCCACCATCTTATAATTAAGAAATCAATCGACAACAAATTTCTTTGCTCCAATATCCTCTGTTTTATATTTTCGATCCAAGGATTCCCACAACTCCTTTGCCGTCTTTATCGTACAATAAACATTGTACAATGAGTCATGTAAACCATACATGACAAAATTCTTGCATAGGAAATCAGAGTGTTTCCAAGCTTCAACAGTGTTGAAGACTTATTTGTCTGTTTCTCCATCGAATAGCTTAGGAGCTTCCTCAGTCAAAAATCTCGCAAGATTCAATGTTGTTAAATAAAACAACATCTTTTGCTGCCACCTTTTAAAATTCGATCCGTCAAATTTTTCAGGTTTGTCGCCATGGTGGACAGAAATCGCAGCAGGGGTAGAAGTAGAGGATTGGGCAATAACAGGGGTAGAGATTTGGCCAATGTTGTTAGCAGCCACATCAAGCACTTCTTTTCCGGTAGCCATTTCGAATCGGATGGTAGTCGGAATACAATCGGATCTGCTTTAAGATTGTTACGACAATTCAAAATGGCCTTACTATATTAATACAAGATATAAAATAAAAGGAAATGGGACTACTAGCACAGAATAAAAGAATTAATAAAATAAAATAAAAGTGATACAAAAGAACACCGAGGCCTGTGTTCTACATAGTTTCCTTAAAGCAAATTCGTCTCTTCCAGTACGTACTTGAGGTACCACGAACGTCTGCCTCCCAGGATACAACGGGCATCAGCAGAGAAGTGAGCACAAGACTTCAAAGCTCTTAGCGAACCGGAACAAATAGAGCGTCAAACACTATCGGAAAGAACTCAGAAGAAGAGAGGACGAATTTCGAGAAAATAGAACTGAACGCAAAGGAGGGAGAGAGATTTTCGAGCTGGTAGTGCTTTTGAAGGGAAGCCCTCTATTTATAGAGCAAGGGGCCTTTCGGAAATAACGAATTCATCAGCCGTTACTCGCCGTTACAAAATTTTAATCTTTTGTAACAGCCGTTCGTTTCCCCGCCGTTATAAGATTTAATCCTTGGTAACAGCCTTCCGTTACCCACCGTTATAGAATTTAATCGTTTATAACAGTCATCCGTTACCCACTGTTACGGGATTTAATCGGCTATAACAGTTATCCGTTACCCACCGTTATGGGATTTAATCGGCTGTAACAGCCATTTTGTAACGAAAAAATAATTAATTAATGACAGGCGTTATTTCATAACGGAAAAATAATTAATTAAGGACATGAACAGTAGACTATTTGAGTTGGCAAAAAACTTAAGGCAGAAAGCAAAGGAAAATTGAGCCTGTCGTGAGGCCCACTTTTCAGTCCTGCATTCGTGTACGCAGGTCGTGCGCTCGCGCTCAAATTTCATCTCGTCTGGCCTGGGATTTGCATCTCCTCTGCGCCTGCACACTAGGCATAGTGCTTATGATATGAAGTTACCCTTTAGAAAGAGTGTAACTACATATAAAGCATTCAAAGGCCTTCTTCCTTTTCCATGTGGAACTAGTCTCTTTTCACTTCTCACTTTCAACTCAAAAGTGCTATTTGAAAGTCAATTTTTCATTCACCCATATTCCGATATTTCCAATAGGTTCTTCTTCAAATCTAGATGTGCCTTACATCTTTCAAAGTTTTTACTACATTGTCATGACATTTGATCCGTACCGTACGCATACCCACAATCTTGCAAACTTCATGTTGCCCTTCAAAACTGAACCATCACTAACTTTCTCATATATGTGGAACCAATATCTATTTAGGCACATATGGTATGAACATACTGAATCCAAAATCCGTTCATTGTCTATACAACAATTCGTAGACAAAACAGTAAGAACATTGTCTGCATTAGTAGACTCATTATCCTTCATCAAACTACTCGAATTAGAACTCTCAATCGACTTTTCCCCCTTACCCTTGAGCAAAGAACACTCATTTTTATAGTGTCCAAACTTATGGCAATCATAACACTTAACTTTTCTCTTCTCTTGGCCTTACGTAGACTTCGAATGCCCTTTACTATTACCGCGTCTATACCGATGATTCAACCTTCCCCTAACAATTAAGACATTTGTTTTATTTGTACTACTACTCGCATTCAACTTTCTACGCATCTCTGCGGAATTCAGTGAAGCCTTCACATCCTCAAGAGTTATGAATTCTCTTCCATGCAAGATAGAATTCACAAAATTCTTGTACAAGCTCAGTAGTGAGCATAACACAATTAAAGCTTGTTCTTCATCATCTAAATTAAATCTAAAATTTTCATATCCATTATGTTCTTATTAAATTCATCTAAATGTTATTGGATTGGAGTACCTTTTTCTATCTCTTAGCATGTAAAGGTGCTACTTCAAGAATAATCTCATCGTAAGAGATTTCTTCATGTATAGACTCTCTAACTTTTGCTATAATCCTGAAGTTGTTTCTTCAATGGCGACCTCATCGAGCACCTTGTCAAACAATGATAATTGGATGGTGTTGTGCGCTCTCTCTTCCATATTCTCGATCTCTACCGTAGTCATGTCGTTGAGGTAATTCCCATCCAAGGCTCTAACTGAACCTTCCCAATGCAACAAAGTTTTCATCTTGATCATCTATAGCCTAAAATTATTTTGGCTATCAAAAGGTCCCACTTTAAATTCGATAGATGCCATCTCAAACAAAAAATAAAAATTCCTTCGTTCTATTATCAATTTATTGTGGAAAACACCAAGAAATGCACGAATTCAAGCACAAAATAATAAAGGATGAGAGTAAAATAAAAAAATGCACAAGACACGATGTATGTGGTAAACGCAAATAGAGAAAAATCATGAGAAGAAAGAGGGATTTCACTATCTTCAAAAATCAAGTACCAAAGTACAATTCACAGATCTGAAGATCTCACAAGAAGAAGTGAAGAATAAAGCAAAAGGGGCAGAAGCGAAAATAAGCGTTATAATGTAATATGAAACATATCCTTTTTATAACTCATTCTAAAAAATCCCTAATATAAAATGAATAGTCCAAAATAACATTATCTCTAATTTGAACATTATTTCTAATTTGAAAATCAAAACTCAACAAGGATCCAGAGTTGTCCTTACGGCGATATAGATGCATTGCATCAATTTTGCATTTTGCAAAGCTTTTTTTGTCTATCCCATAGGTGAAAAGTGGTTCTATTATTTCATATTATCCGGACGAAATATAAATTGCATATTTATATTGTAGTTTCATTTCTCTATTTTTTTCGCACACTATGTATACTATATTTAAGTTGTATTAAAAGTTTTGGGATTTATTTCTAAAATATATTCAACGTGTCATTGTCACTAAGTAATTATAAGAATTACCAAATAATTAGAAAATTAAACCTTTCTTGGACATTGTAACAGAAGTCAAAATGTACTCATTCCATTGAATTTCTTCTTCCTCGGGAGTAACTCCAATTATGACTAATGACCCTTTTTTTTCCTAAGAAAATCACGAACTTTGACTATAGTCCCAAATTTACCCGTGTTAAAAAATTGCCATTACATTCTTCAAAATTATTGATGTTAGGGCTAGTTAGAGATTCATTACAAGAACTTGCAACTGTACCAACATCATCATCTTCGTATAGAACAATGACAGCCTGCTGGTGTTGATAATTTAGGGCATAGGTATAGACATAAAGCAATTTGATTTCAACCAGTCCTCTGATGAGTTGGTTATAAACATGTGTGTGTATATAATTATATATATAAGTTAAATTCATCGGTCAACGATGCCTAGCCACCGATGGTATGGTAAAAAAGTATCTACCTTATACGTTAATTGAAGTCCCCGTTATTGGGGGGAAGAGAAAATCCCCTCGAAGTCCGAGGTAGATGCTTCTTATTACCCGGTTGCCACATGAAAATAGTCAAAACTAGAGTGTTTACCAATGTGGTCAAATGTCATGTCTGGGCCACGAAAGGAAATGAATGTCAATTAAAGCAGATCTCGTTTGAAACCCCAAAGCATTGAATAATGATTATGGGGTGAAAAAACTAAGTAGCTTCTCTCTTTTTTTCCCATGGCTTTCTAGCTTTATTAGCTAGGCTGTGCTCGAGTGGTTAATCATGGTTCAAATAATCCTAAAATCATTAATTTTGCAGCCATAACGACGTCATTTTTTTTTTTGAAGTTCTTCTTTTTAGGATTATTTCCACTTGGGCGTCGGTTTATCTTGTTTGGTGAATTCGGCTTGGATATAGAGCATAAGTCTCTTGGGATTCCATTTAGATAAATTAAATAATGGAACCGACATTTACAACGGTTGTGTAAATACTTGGAGGAGGTCACTAATGAGGATCATGTTAGGATTCGGCTCACAATTACAACAAAACAAAGCGTAAAACGAGAAAAAGAAATCGATATAAGATTTTATTTTGGTTTACTCTTGAACTAGAGTTATGTTCAGTATAGGATTCCACTATAATATAATTAGCACATCGCACCTTTCATTATGTTACTCAATTACAAGTGAAAAAGAGTATATATAACAGTAGTTATTCATAAGTCAAAACCCAAACTACTAATGAAAAAATATGGATTCAAACTATAAAGGCTTTATGATGTCTAGGGGGCATTGCCTCCTTGAGACCCCTTTCGGGTGGCTCCCTTGGACCTGCGCTTGCTTAACGTAAAGTAAGACCTACATGCCTTTTTATCGATTAGGAGTATGAACTACACCCCAGTAGGTGATCCCTTCATACACCTTTACTTGTCAAAAAAGAAAAGGAAAAAAAAAGGCTCTCAAATTTTCTCAAGAAACGCTCATTTATTGAGAATGCGGTTTAATATTAACTTTGAAGCGGTGGATTGAGCAACATGTGTGGATTTTGAAGTTTGGTTCTTATCTCATTGCTCTCAACAGCTTTTTGCTTACCTTTTTTTTTTTTTTTTGTCTTTTTAATGGTAACAGATTTTTTTTGTTCTATAATGGATTTGTAGTGACGTCGTGAGTATTCGGTTGTGGATCTTCATTTACTGATTAACATCACAAGCCGGTTCCCGTCTTTATGATATATGTTGGAACCAAGGTGCAACAAACTTTGTCGGGTCAAACATTAACGTACTCGTCAGAATTAGCTCGCACCATCAAAGGATACTCTCTCGATGTGAAATGCGGTTCATTTCATATATATTGCCAAGTCCTTTTTGTCATCTTAGAAGCTTATCCAGCGTCGCAGCTTTAGAAATATAAGTCTTCTAACTCCGGCATTCATCCAAACATAGTGTATTCCGTATGTAATCACTCAAGTCCTTCATATTCGGCACACAATGTAAGAATGCCGGAAATAGTGATCAAAGTAAATGATGACGCGTTGTAGTCGGTAAATGTTACGATATGTTTCGCGAGAATAATCCCTTTCTTGTGTTACCATTAATATGACATGCAAAGGAGTTATGGTTGGGAAAGTTTGATTGCTGAAGATAGAGTAGTAGTTTGTAGTTCTTTGATGCTTTGACGTGTGACGATGATCACCATTCTTGAGGTACTATTTGCCTCTATTATTGTTGCTATTGGGTTTAGAACAGATATGCCTCTGGGATATACGCCAAAGCCATAGAGAAACGAGTTCAGCAATTACCTAATATCTCAATTGGAATTTCACCTTAAATGTGTGGTCAAACTTTTTGTTTGAAAAGAGAAAAATAAGAGAATATTGGGCTCAACACCAAAAAAAAAAAAAGATTAGCTTTAGCACTTGTCTCAATTATATCCAATTTTTTTTCAATATAAAAAATCCCAACTTTTACTTTTGTCACACTTCTACATGCATAGTACCTAGAAAAAAAAGGGCCAACTTTAGCTTTTGTCCCAATTCTATTAGCCTATATCCAAAAAAAAAAACATAACTTCAGCATTTGTCCCAATTATATTAAAAAAATCTCATAAGAAACCCTTAACTTTTACGTTTGTCCTAATTCTACCACATTTAGCCTTCCATTCATAATCGACATTAGTTAATCTTATGTGGTATTTCCACGTCGTTAATGAATGTCAACAAGATTTACTAGTAAGTTCGGCAAGAAATACGAGCTATGTATAATTAACTAATGGTGATTATGGACAAAAGGCTAATAGTGATGAAATTGAAAGAAAAGCAAAAGTTAGAGATTCTTTATGAGATATTTTTTTTTTTGATATAATTGGGAATAATGCTAAAATTCGGGATTTTTTGGATAACTAAAAGTTTTGGATATGATTAGGACAAAAAGTTCAAGATTTTTCATAAGACCAAAAAAAAAGTTTTAGATGTGATTAAGACAGAAGCTAAAGCTAAGGGTTTTTTTTATGAGATATATATATATATATATATTTTGTATATAACTGGAACAAAGGTTAAGGTTGAAGGTTTTTTGGGTATCGGGCCGAGAATATTATGAAGAAGATAGAGTTATGAAGAAGAGAGTTGTTGTTTTTGAATAATGTGATGAACAATGTATGATTTAGTGTTATTTACAGATAACTAACCAACAACTCTCTTAGGACTAGGTACCTCATCCCCACCATCATCATGTGTCATTATGAACCATAACCACTTTTCATGATTAATAACCACTTCTTTTCATGTCACTAATAATTTCTTTTTCATATCTAACAATCATCTCTCTATTTCACAGTTGTCCCCCCCGTGCATTTTTAAGATGCTCTACCTTTTCGATAAATTTGACTTGGAAACACGGTGGAGACAAATGCTTCATGAGTCGGCGGAGCACCTATCGAGACACTGGAACATCATATATAGATATATATATATATATATATATATATATAAAATTAGCATCGCCACATGGTGTATGCAAATTTTGTACGATTCCCAACTTAGGAAATACTCGATCAGAATTGACACTTGGCCATGGAATTGGCTTTTATTGTCCCAGTGGGCTGACGTAGACTTTTTTTTTTTTAAGTCAAAACTTAGACTTTCTTTAATTGCACTCAATTTGGCAACAAGGATTAATTATTCTGGAATAGGTACATTTAAATTCCTAAAACCTATCATGAAAGTACAATTGAATCACAAAACTTTTAAAAAATACAATTAAGTTCTAGAATTTGTCAAATTGATACAATCAAATCTTTTTGTTAACTCAGTCCAACTTGTCTAACGAAAAATGCCAATTTGACTTTTTTTTATTATTTTCTCTTTCCTATGTCACAATGGCAAGGCTAAACATGAAATCTAAGGCTAAAATGACATCGTTTGACCAAAACGACGTAATCTTAGCCTTGTCAATGCTACATAAGCTAGATATAATAATAATAAAAATTATGTAAGCATTTTGCATTAGCTAAATTAGACGGAGTTAATGGAAGGACTTGACTACACTAATTTGATAAATTTTAGGACTTAGTTACACTTTTTGAAAGTTTTGGGATTCAATGCAATTTTCATAAAAAGTTTTAGGACTTCCAGTGCATTGATTTCATTAATTTTAATTGGAAGAAATTATATAAATGAATTTAAAACCAAAGTTGGTCTACCAAACATTGAAAGGTTTTGTTGGATTATATACATTGAAAAACAAAATAACGATCGCCTGAAACAAATTAGGCATATATATCACTGACGTGGCGGTGTGCCATGTAGGATTGCCAAAGATGGCTAGACCGCCACGTTAGTTATTTTAAATGAAAACTAATTGGCAGCACTATGTTGAAATTCAGCACAAAAGACTAAATTGAAAAAAATTTAAAAAGTTTAGGAACGAATTATTATCCATATAATATATTTAGGAATAGTTGGGCAATTTTTCCCTCAATGATATATTAATGTGCTCGTAATTAAATGATAAATTTGTCGCTTACTTATAGATATTTGAATTTGGATTTCATTGGCCGATGTACCCTTGGGCTCTATGCTATTAATTAATTAAATTTTCTCCCATTTTCTTTTGGCTCCGCTTTTTTACTCTCCCTATGGCTTTGGCACTCCTTCTTTTGTGTGTTTTTTACCATTCTATCCTTTGTGTAGCCATTGCTTTTGGTAAAATTTATGTGCTTTAATTTTTTTATTATAAATTTGTATCAAAAGTGATGGGCCACACAACGGATAAGATGGTCAAAACACATAAAAAAAAAAGAGTGTCAAAGCCATAAAGAGAGTGGAAATAGCACTTAAAATTTTTTTTATAGCAATTGAGTAAAAATGAAAATATACTTTTACTACTTAAAAGTTAGTTACATTAAACATGCTAATAAGAAAAAAGTACAGTAAAGTTAAAGGCTTTAATGAAGTCCGTGCAAGTACTCTATAATAGGTGAAAGTTCACAGGTAAAATTTTAATACCACTAAGTATTAGGTAGTTTTGTCTGAATTCTCCAGAAGGAACGTATGCTTCAAGCGATGAATCGACAACAGATTTCCTGGTTGAGCTTATCTATCTATGTAAAAATAATAGCTTGAGGAATTTCTTGAGCTATTGAAGAGAGTACTTCTCTTTGTCTACTCTCACAAGTGGACGTGGTTTTATCTTCTATTTTTCACTTTATTTTACTCTCCATTTTGAATTTAATTTTCAGATTTTCCCCATTTTTTTGCCCTTTCTGCGGCTATATTATGCGCAAGACCGTGACCATTAACTATAATCTACATACATGATACAATATGCACTTTCACTCACTTATTTCAGATCACCAGAGCTATTTTCCATCGAAATGAAGTATACATTTTCCATTTTATGAACAGAAAATATTACATGCTCTAGAAAAAAATCGCACTTGTGATATAGATCCGTCTCAATCCGAGAAACGACCTGTTGGTTGCTGGTGGATCTACAATATCAAATACAAAAGTGATGGATCTATTGAGAGGACAAAGCAAAGACTTGTGGCAAAAGGTTACATGCAAACGTATAGGGTAGATCACAAAGAAACATTTGCTCCTGTAGTGAAGATGAACACATGCAGAGTTATCATGTCAGTTGCAATTAATTATGGATGGGCGCTTTTTCAAATGGATGTTAAGAATGCCTTCTTACAAGGCGACCTTGAAGAAGTGTACTTGGACCTTCCCCAAGGACATCCCTTGGAAGGACAAGGATTTGTGTGCAAATCAAATAAAGCATATTTGTGGTCTTCAAACGATTTCCACGAGTTTGGTATTGCAAGCTCAGTGTTGCTCTGGTGAATATTGACATCAAAGTTGATGAGTCGGATCACTCTCTCTTTTAATAAGAACTCTAAAGGAACTGTGGTTGTTTTGGCTTATGTTGATGATATTGTCATCACTAGTCATAATTTTCAAGAGATTAGAATTCTAAAAATGTACTCGAATTAGAAATTTGACATTGATGACATTGAAGACATGGGGAGGTTATGTTACTTCCTTGGAATTAAAATTGCTAGTTCAAGCAAATGATTGTCTCTCTCCCAGAGAAAGTATGCATTGAACTTGTTTAAGGTAATTGGGAGCTAAACCTACATAATATTTAATTATTCTATCAAAGATAGTGAAATGTTCCAAAGATTGATGGGTCAGCTCATTTATTTGACAATTACAAGACCTGATATTACACATGTTGTTATTTATATTAGTCAATTCATGCATAATTCTACTGATGGTCACATGGAGTTGGTTGACCGTATATTGCGATATCTAAAGTCGTGCCTTGGATGTGGCATTCTGTGATGACCTGAATTTTCGCTAGAATAAGTTAATGAGCGGAATAGCTAAAAGTGAATGCTGTAACTGTTGGAATTGGTGGGATTGTTAAATATTGGTAGTTGTTTTGGATCTTGATAGAATGGTTCGCGTGAAAAGATTGGTCCAAGATTGAAGCACGAAGGCCCCAACTGACCTCCCCCTCTCTTCCACTGACCTTACCTCCCCTTTTATAAGGGCTCTCACTCCTTCTCTCCCTTTATTTTTTGCTACAAGGACACTTGCTCTTTCTCAAAACTCTCTTTTTTCTCTCCTCCCTCTTTCAACCATGGTTCCCTCCCTCTTGTTCTTGCACTATCGATGTATAGTTCGATACTGATTGTCCACGAGCTTCCCTAGATCGTGCTCAACCCTGCCTGATGCCTACAACTGCTCATTCACTCTCAACCCGCGTTGCGTACGAAGAGGAAGGAGGAAACTCGAGCTCATTCTTATGGCGATTCGAGCTTCATTTTTTTTTGTTGCTTTAGTCTAAGGCAAGCAGACCTCTATCCTGCCACTAGACTAGTTATTTGTTCATTGGTTGAGTATATAGGCACCATTTGGTTACAAGTACACCAATGAGAAGATTCGCTTGCCTGTCGGGAAAATCGGCTATGCATGTCTGATCTATTGCTCAATCTAGTGTTCTTGAGTCATCAGTAACTAGAATTTATGGGTTGATCACCTCATTTGTCTTTGGGATTGCATAATCGAGGTTGCACCAAATATGGGCATTCGGCTATGGACATTGGGGAACAAGCTTGCATGTCGGAATCATTGCTTGATTTGACATCCTTAGGTCATGGGTATCTAGGACGTGTGCTTGAATTTTTGAATATGTCATTGGATTGCCATGAATCGGTGTTGCACTTGGTATAGGGGCAATTTGGGCATGTGCATTGGGGAATGGCTATGGGTTTTATGGTTTGCATGTGAATACTGAAAAAGAATTTGTCTTATGCCTATGTGAATCATGAGAAATTGTGGTCAAAAGATTTGAGGAAGCATTCGCGATCAATTTTGAATGTTACGTGGAATTTGACGATGAAGCAATGATTTCGAGTCGACGAATAGATGACTTTTGACTGTTATCTGGTTAGCCATGGCATTTCTAGTATAATTCTTGTGGTAGTTTTCATAGTGAACCCCGGTACTTGTTGTTTATGGAATTCTAACGGATTGAATGATAAATAAATGGTTTAGTTGTTCGGTTAGATATCTTACTTGCTAAGCTTTAGGTCACTATTTAGTTGTTACCCTCTTTTTAGATACCCAGGCATCATCTGTGGCTCAGAAGGATAGTGGTGGTGATGGAGCATGTGGATAGTGTTAGTTGAATCGAGGAGTAGCCGTTACTTGTTTTATCCTCCCCAATGTACTCTTTTGGTTTTAAAAGATGATGTACATAACTTGATATATATATCTCGAACGATCTTATTGATTGCCATGTTGGTAGTGGAACCTACGAAAGTCATATCCTTTAGGCATCATGCCTATGTCCTTCTAGCTGCACTAATATGTTATTGTATGCCTAATGAATATTTTGTTAGTAGCCTTCCACATGCGTTATATTATATGTAATATCATATTAAAGTAGAGCATGGTAGTAAGTGGTGACCTGGGACATCACACATTCTTATGAAGAATCACGTTCGTGCAAAGATTGAAAGTTATGCTAACACAAATGGGGATGGAAATCCCCTAGATAGAAGATCAACGATGGGATTTTCCACCTTTGTAGGAGGAAACCCTGTGATATCCTAAGTTTCGATCCTTTTTTTTCGGAATTTGAATACAGAATAGTAATTTCATGGAGGCGCTATAAATGTATCTCACTTGGAGCTAACCACTCTGAGATGACTAACTAAAGGGAAAAGGCTAGCTAGGAATATAAGCACGTGGACTAAATGGTCGATACGCGTGACTCCTAAAAGCCACCCGTTAGTTTGAGAATTCATTTAAAGCTGTCGCCTTATGAATGAGGCCGCGAATTGGGTTCCGGAATAGGATAATCGACTCTTATGAGTGTCACAGTTGTGAATTTGGACCTTGCCTAGAAAGGCGAAAAATGGGCAAATGGATCTCGGAATTCCCAGTGAAAAAGGGAAAAATTAGAAATTTCTATCTTGCCCCTGGTTTGACCTAGAATCCATGGTATGAGGGTAAGAATATTTTTAGAGACGCTAAAAAAATTTTACGACGAAATCCGGAGTTATTTTATGATCGCGATTGAGCCCCTATCGGTCTTGAAATTTCACAAATTTCGAGAAATATCTCGTCGGTTATCTTTTTGACCAATTTGACCAGCTTTGACCGCAAATAATTGAGGCGCAAGCTTTATCAGTCCAAATTTCACTGGTAGTTCAAAAATCAGTCAATTCATTCAGCTTTATGTCGCTTTTGGTGAATAGTCACTGGCAATAATTATCTCTAGGATATTTATTATCAAACCAATCTCTCTCCTCTATAATTTTCCAGCAGATTCTCTCTCTCCTCTCTCTCTCTCTAAATTCGGATCTCTCTCTCGCGGCCTAGTTTTCTCGCCTCAACTTCAATCGGCCGTCGACGAAAATCCGACTGTTGGATCATCACGATTTTTGGGTATGTTGTAGCTCAATGTCTTGTGGTTCTATTCCAACTTGAATCACTTCGATCCGAGGTCGTTTGGCCTTTCGAATCTGCTTTGAAATTTCGGTCGACGAATCTGTTTTTGATTTCCAGATTTTGGATTTTGGTTCCCGTTGATATATATCAATCCCAACTGTCCCTATAACCCATATTCATGTCATAATCTTGTTTTCTAGCTCGATTAGATCTTGTTTTAGCCCTTGAACAGCCCCAGTTCAAACTAAATCCGCCAGAATCTGCCGCCGTCGTCGTTGCTGCTGGTCATCGCCGCATCCTCAGCCCTGTTTTGACTTCGTCTAGGTAAGTAAAATATCTAGACTTCGCTCATGATGTTAGACTTGCCATGGATTAGCTCTAGGGACCGATTCGTGGTAAATCGGTTTAGGAAAAATTGGCCGTAATCGACGTATTTGATGGAAATCAATTTCTGTGGATGTGAATAGGCTGTGGATTGATGAAATGTTACTGTCGATACTTGAATAATGCTGTTGGTGGTGGTTGGTATGGTTCCTGCAAGGTTCGGGTACCGAAAAATGGATTTTCGGGGTATTTAGAGCGAAAACGGGCTAAATAGTATTCTGAAATTACTGTTCACGACCCACGATCACTATTCACATGCTGCCTAATTTGATTTTGGTTTGTAAATGACAAGTTTTGTGGGTCCCGTGTGGTTCGGGTACCAAAAAATGGGTTTATAGAATATTTTATGCAAAACCGGGCCCGAGCAATAATTTATATTACTATTCAAAATATTTGGGGGCCCGTGTTTGTGTTCAAAATAATATTTGAAGATATTCCATAAATGCTTGAAAATAATTATTTGGGTTATTTTAGGTCCCATGTGAGAAATTGAGCATTTTTAATAAAATTTGGCACGTGAAAGAGATTGATTGGTTTGGCCATTGTGTCGACCATGTGAATTGAAATATTTGGGCACATGTTTTAAGTTATGACCTAACGTACTTGGCTAAGGTTTTTGCCTAATTGAAATTGGCATTATTTCATATGCCTGATTGGAATATTTGGACTTGTATTTGAAATGTGGCCTAACGTACTTGGCCGATGATTTCTGTCCAAATGAATTTAAAGGATTTTATTGCCTGAAAGGCAAGTGCGACAATTTGGGTTCGCAAAATGAGTTGATTAGCTTGGCCATTTGGCTAGAAATGTGGATTGAATATTTGGACTTGTATTTGAAATATGGCATAAAGTACTTGGTCGGTGATTTTTATCCATATGAATTTAAAAGATTTTATTAGCATGAAGGGCTAGAGCGATGGATTTCGTGTGTGAAACGTAGGCATGGAGGATGGCCCTGAGATGCCTATATGACACGGGTCGAGGATGGCCCTGAGGTGCCTATATGACACGGGTTGAGGCACAGTGCGTTTTGAAGCGTTTGACGCGAGGTAACTGAAGCGATAAGGTGCTAACTTGAGGCGTCCTACATGCGGATTGAGGCACGGACTTGAGGCGTCCACGACGCGGGTCGGACCTAATGCGCCTATATGACGCGGGTCAAATTGGCTACTAATCCGAGGCTCATGATTGAGCATGCATGCATGAGTGATTGCTATAATTGTCCTGGATTAGACGTAGTTTCAAATTGAATGTTTAATTATTGTTATTGAGCTCTTAACTGATTGTCTTATCTGGGTTTTGTGTGGTCCTGGATTGGCCATGTTATAAATGCTTTATTTGCTTTGCCACTCTGTGGCGACTTTTCTAAATTGATCGGATTTTTGGTAAATAAAATTTGGCCTGGTGATTTTAAGTGCTTGAGTCGGGACCTGAGAGTTAGGTCTAGGTCTGTTTGGCGTCATGAGGAGGAGATTAGGGGTTAGCTTGCTGAGATTTGTTCTCATAGGTGATTGCCCTTATTTTTCAAAACCCGTCCTGAGCAGCGAATGTAATACGGGTAAGATAGAGGATCCCAAAGGAAAAGGATCTAGAGACTAGTCTTTCCCTGGACCAGATGGTGGGATGGATGATGATGAGTAGGATGGATGCAAAAGTCCCTTAGTAGAAATTTGTGTGGTTTGTTCGCTATTGGAGTTGAGAAACTTGCCGACCTAAGTCCTTTTGTTGTAAAGGTCGAGCAATGGATTGTAATGAAGTGACAAAAACCTTGAACTGTGTATATGACGTTATTCTAGAAGTTATATGAAAAGGGCATGTAATATGTAAAGTGTGATTTAGTGAATTGATTGGTCTGTCTCTCTCTCTACCCTTATTTTGTGTATGAGATTGAAGAAGCTCCTTTCCGTTGCCCAAGGGACTCTGACGTCGTTTGGTCTACGACAAGTTTCCTGGGCAGTCGTGATTGTCGATTATTCCACCATATATGTATGACAAGGATGTCGCGTGGCTCGTGGGGTTCGGGGCGTGACAAACCTAGCCACTTGAAAGAGCAAAAACCATAGTGTGGTAGCTAGATTAAGTGCAGAAGCTAAATATTGAACCATGGCTTCAACCACATGTGAATTAGTTTAACTTAGTTTAAGTGCGACGACGCTAAAGCCTGTCACGACCTAAGAATTCAATTTAGGCTAATGGATCACAAGGTTAATTAAATTAACTAACCTAGCTCGAATTCTCCTAAACTTTACTAGTTCGCAACTTATGGTTCAAATAATTAATACTCAAGGATTTTTAAATTGCAGTTACCACTAATTATTTAAGGTAGGTTAATTAGAAACCTAAAAAAAAAAAGCAGGAGTACTATTTTATTTCTATGAACCAAAGATAATGAGTTCGGGGAGTTGATTATGCTAAATTACTCTAACGCCCTTTTGGTACCATTTTATTTTATGAAAAAGTTTGATCAAGCAAATTTAATTGATTTTAACCTTAGTCCCTAACATAGGTTATTATGTGGGTACGCAATCAATTAAATTAACAATCATCACTCAAGAAAAATATTAAGGAGCATGCGCCACCAAAGTTTTTTTAGAATTTTTTAATTTTTGAAAAAGTTAAGGATTATTCATATGCAATGACATGGCAAGAATAATTTTTTTATTATTTTTTTAATTTTTGAAATTAACTATAAACCTTAATGAAACTATGCCAAAATACTTTATATCTTACTTACTTTAGGACTTAAATCGCCATAAAGCCTAACCTATTAAAGATTTTGTATTCTTGACACAAATTATCTTTTAGAGACATAATTTTAAATTAAAATGTGATCTAATCTACTTTTTTTACAAACAGGATTAGATACGTAGATTCTACATGATCTAATCTACTAATGCATGCAACATCTTTTATATAGTTTTTAAAAAAATTCACATCATATGACGGGATAATTTCAAAAAAAGATATGCAATCAAATAATCTAAATAAAGAAAGTTATAAACCAAATCAATTTAGAATAATTCGCGATTTCTTTTTGAATTAATTTTTCTATTTGATGCCTTATATATAAATATGTATATGATATCTAACACTTCCTTGCTATGAAAATAATTTTATCTAATACCTTATATATAAAATTAAATCCATATATGCCGTTGCAAATTAGGAAATTTCCTAATTGTACTCACATTGTTAAATATACAATATTGTTAAGATAGACAACCTAACATTCCAATGATCTAGAATAGGGAATTTACCTTGGTTGCAAAAATAACCTTTTCTAATTCAAACCAATCAAGACAAATTGTGGATGAAGTTTGATGGGGAATCGATCGGTGGGGACTCGTACGGCTGGATTCCCGACCACTCATGGCTAGACCAATGGCTTGTGGTTGCGAGGACGGCAACAGACAGAAACAACAAAATTAGACTCAGCAAGACAATGGAGCTGGTAGCCACGAATAGAACAACAAAGGTGGTACAAGGACAGCGGACTGAGCAAATTCTGGACTATTGGCTCTCGAGCCTGGTTTCAGTCTTCATGGCAATGACGGGCTAAATAGAGATAGAGGTAGCTTGAGTAGTGGGCACCAAAAGGTTGCATGAGCAATAGGGAGTAGCGGCACAAGCATGGGCAATAGGGCTATCAACGGTCGCATGAGCAAGGATGGCGATACAGCAGGCGCTGGGGCTGAACAGCAATAGGTATTAGGGGCAAATCAACACCGTCGATGGTCTAGCAACTATATTGGTAGAGAAAGACAAGGGCGGAACTGGTGGACTTCGAAATAGTAGTCCGTCATCACCGACGAGTCCCAAGGATCGTCGTAGTCGAGTTCTAAAAACTAAACAGCCAAGAAATCGAATTTACGTACTAATTTGAAATCCATTGTCATTTTCTAAAAAATTTTGGCGACGCGGCGCTTCGACTCTATCGCCCTCGGACCACCTGGCCTTGATGGGACCACTCTTCCTTCTCACTCTTTCTCTCTCTTTTGGCTTTATGGAGGAGGTGGAGCTTTTATTGGGCAAAAAAAAAAAAGTGAGGCTAGAGAGGGTGTCCTAGCCTGTTTATAAGATTTCGGATGGGCCCTCCCATCATCGGTTGGGCTGGACTTGGCGCATACTAGCTAGACCCATATTTGGCACACTAAGAAATCCTTAAATCCATTCCTTATTAAACCAATTCCATATATGGTAAACTAATTCCGTAAGACAGTAAATTATAGTCTTAATTAATGTGAGCCTACATCAGCAAAATTTTAACATTATCCCACTTGGATGAATATTAATTGAAACTGTACTGTAATGCGTGCCTTTATATTTATTTAGGGACTGTTTTTAATGCACAATTCGATCCTATAAATTCTTGAACACCGGATCATGGCAGTAACTATGTCAACAAACATAGGGCCGTCCATGGTCACAAATGCTCTCAACTTTATTGATATGAATTCAATGTGGTAGTGTGGCAATTGGATAACACCTCAAAAGAGATATACTTTATATGTTATCCCTTTATCGGACACCATTCTCTCTCCTTATGTGTCACAAACGTTGATGTGTCATTAGAAAATATCCATATGGTTCTAATGAGCCTGTATATATCTTATCTTTATAGTTAACTTTTCTTTATCTGTAACAAGATATAAACATGGCTAACAACTAAATGCCCATAATCATTACTTGAGGTTTACACGAATCTCAAAATTTTCATCAAGATATTTATTCAACATTAACAGTGCTGGAAACATTTCAATATATATCATTATATTACAAAATGTAACAAAAAAAAAAGATATAAACTTCATTAGAGCTAAACCCTTACAAAAAAAAAACTTCATTAGAGCAAAACAAGATTGCTTCCACTAAATAACAACACCTAATGATGCCTCTAAGCCCTTACTTATGACATGTCATTTAAAAATACAAGGGTGAAGATCTTTAGTTAGTGGGTCTGCAATCATATCATCTGTAGAAATATGCTCTACTGTAATATCGCCTTTCTACATGGATTCTTTTATGGTCAAGAATTTGACCTCCATGTGTTTAGACCCCTTTAGTCCTTGCTGTTATTAATGAACAACTCAGTCCTTTGTTGTTATTGATGAATAACACTGCAGAGTTATTGTCATAGTATAACTTTATGGGCCTATTAACAAAATCAAATACGGTCAATTCCCTAATGACATTTTGGAGTCAAATAGCCTGAGTAGAAGCTGAAAAGCACGCTATGAATTCCGCTTGCATGGTAGAGGAGAACATGGATTTCTATTTCTCACTTTTCCATGATACTGCACTACTTGCCAACATAAATATGTATTCAATTGTTGACTTTTTGCCATCATGACAGCCCGCAAAGTCCGAATCTGAGCATCCAACTAGCTATAGGTTATCAACATACTTGTAAGTCATCATGTAGTCTCTTGTCCTCTTTAAGTACCATAGAACTTTCTTGGCAGTAACCCAATGATCATGCCTTAGGTTTGATTGGTATCTGCCCAAAAGTCCTGTTGCAAAGGCAATGTCTGGCCTAGTGTATACTTGATCATACATGATGCTTCCAAGCACACTATCGTAAGGTATATTCTTCATTTGGGATTTCTCCATTTTGTTTGAGGACACCGTGAAAGACTCAATTTATCACATTTACAGACATAAGTAATTTCTGGCTTACAGTTCTACATATTGAATCTCTCCAAGATACGATCAATATATACCCCCTGAGATAAATCCAAAACATGGTGTGAACAATCTCTATGGATCTCAATGCCAAGGATAAAAGATGCTTCGCTAAGGTTCTTCATGTCAAAGTTCTCTGACAGCATCCATTTCGTCTCATGTAGTACTTTGATATCATTGCTCACAAGTAGGATGTCGTCCATATAAAAAAAAAAAAAATGCATTTTCTCCCACTGACCTTGTAGTATATATAACGATCTACTTTATTTTTTTTATAAAACCAACAGAAGTGATAATGCTAACTTTAAATACCATTTTCTGGATGCTTGCTTGAGGCCATAGAAGGATTTTTTTAGTTTGCACACAAGGTGACTTGAATTATTAACTTCAAAACCTTCAGGTTGAGTCATATAGACTTCCTCTTTGAGGTTTTCATTTAGCAAGGCGATTTTGACGTCCATTTGGTGCAACTTAATATCAAAATGTGCTACTAACACCATGATTACTCTAAAGGAATCCTTAAACGAGACTGGAGAGAAGGTTGATTCATAGTTTACTCCTTCTGTCTAAGTAAAATTTTTAGCTATCAATCTGGCTTTAAACTTTTCTATATTCCCTTTGCAGTTTCTTTTTGTCTTATATACCCATTTACAATCGATTGCCCTATGACCCTAAGGCAATTTGACAAGTTACCAGACATCATTATATCTCATAGATTGCATCTCATTTTTCATCGTATCCAACCACAGATCTGATTGAGCATAGGAAACAACATCTTTATATGTAATTGGATCAACTATGCAGCCGATGTCGTAGTCCTATTCTCCCAGATAAACTATATAGTCCGGTGGGATAGTTGATTGTCTCTGCCTAGCAGACCTCCTTAATAGAACTTCCTCACTTTAATCTTGCATTTGTGGGGCCTGATTGACTTCATCAGGAATAGTTTCAATAACAGAATCCTAAAACCCAACAGGCACAGTCTCTAGTATAGGTGGTTCTATAACGATCTGTATTGGCAGAGAAAATGATACAGTAGTACCCGTTGTACTATCTTCTTCAATAGTCTCTAGACATGTACCATTTTCAGCCACGTCGTATTCCATAAACTTCGCTGTTTGTAATTCCATAATCCTTACGCTTCCATTAGGATTGTAAAAATGATATCCCTTGGACTGGTCTGGATATGACACGAAGTAACACATTGTGGTACTGGGATCCAACTTGTTCAAGATTGAGTTATATAGGTTCAGGACAAGCCACAACTTTCAGACGATTTAAGCTGGGTTTACGTGCAGTCCATAACTTAAAAGATATTAGTGGAACAGCTTTAGTGGGAACTCGATTTAATATATAAAGGGCTGTCTTCAAAGCTTCACCTCATAAGAATTTAGGCAAGTTGGTTCTACTTATCATACTTTTCATCATGTCCATTAAGGTGTTATTGCGCTTTTCAGCCACACCATTCTGTTCAGGACTCCCAGGCATAGTAAACTGAGCTACTATCCCAGAATTCTCTAAGTATTTGACAAATGGCCCTTTAAGCTGTCCAGCCTCACCTTGTCTGCCATAATACTCATCACCTCGGTCAAATCTGATAACCTTAATAACTTTTCTCAACTGCTTCTCAACTTCAGTCTGAAATATCTTAAACATATCAAGGGACTCGGGTTTTTCTTTAATCAAGTACAGATAAATATATCGAGAATAGTAATCAATGAAAATAATAAAACAATAATTTCTATATAATGTTGGAGTATAGGGCCTACTTATATCAGTGCGAATTACCTCCAACAGGTCAGAAGTTCGAACTACACACTTTTTTCTTTATTTTGATCATCTTTCCTCTACAGCAGTCTATATAAGTTTCCAGGTCATCTTTAAGAGTAGGTAGAATATCGACTTTTACAAGCCTTTTCACTCTTTCTCCGGAAATGTAACCAAGACGCTTATGCCACAATGCGTAATATTGTTCTTTAGTTAGAATTCTTTTAGAGATAATTTGCTTGGGTGTACAAGCTACATATATATATCATTGGGAGTCAAACACAATTTGTATAATCCTTTGGACATGTTGTAGCACCCAAAGTTATTTAAATTAAAAAAAAATATAGAAACTATACTGCTTTTTATTTCAAAAGAGCAACCACATATGATGATACGAAAACTAAGTTTCATCTAAAAGAAGGTAAATAGAAAGTATTTCTTAACATCAATTTGAAACTAGATTCTAAAATTAAAATGACATCTCTTACAAATTCAACATCAACTTTGTTGTTATCTCTTACTATAAGCTTTAATTCATCATGGTTTGGCTTCTTGCGATTTATGAACCCCTGTATGGTGAATGCAATATGGTTAGTTGTATCGCTATCTAGCCACCATGAACTAGATAGGGCTTTTGATAGATTAGATTCACAAATTAGTGTCAAAGAATCATTACCTATATGCTCATGTTTAGACGATCAATTCTTATATTTGGCGCAATTCTTCTTCATGTGACTTCTCTTCTTATAGAAGAAGCAGCGATCATTATCCTTCTTGAAGGATACCTTCTTAAGACCCAAGTTATCAGAGGGACCAATGGTGGGGTGAGTACCTTTATGAGTATGAGATTTAGATCCCTTACTCTTCTTACTGCTAGAACTAGAAGTAGTTAGGGCATAATGCCCTCCATCCTTTTTCAATTTCTCTTCTTCTGCTACTACCTTGGCTATCAGATCATTTATAAACCAAGTTTTGTCCTATGTGTTGAAACTAGTCTTGATCAATCCAAATTTAGGGGAAATGGTGTTCAAGGCTTGATGTACCATAACGACATCAGGGATCACTATGCCTAAGGCTTTCAATTTTGTCTATAAATCCAGTATTCTCACGATATAATCTGTAACTCCTCCTATATCTATATACTTTATATTGAACAGTACCTTAGACAAGTGTCCCAACCTCAACATCTGATGATACTCAATATCTTACTTCGAGGGCCTCTAACATTTCCTTGGTGGTGTAGTCAATTGACAGGCTACTCTTCAAATATTCTTATATGGATCACTTCATTGACAGTAAGCAGATCCTGTTACTCTTTTCCTAAGCGGCAAAACACGCCATCTTGGGTACAGTGCTTTTCTCAACAAGGTCAATAGGCTTATTCTCATAAAGGGCAACATGAGAATCTGCCAACTCCATAGCAAACAGAAAATCCTCCTTTCATTTCTTAAAGTTCAAACCATTAAGAACCTTTATGGTAATAGAGTTGCTATTTACAGAAAAGGTGACTGGAAATTTATGCAATGCGAATTATTAGCATTAAGTGAGTGCCGTGTAACTTTAAATCCTTAAAAATACACATCTCGAAGAGTTACATGCATCATGACATAATCACCTTTGGGCAGAATATACGACATGCAATTACAAACTCTCTACATGACAACAACCGTAAGAATATGTTTCATTTTTCGTGAATCACTACCTTTAGGTATGTGAATCACTAGAATTGATCACCTCTGAATCATATATTATTCATGAATCCCTTAATGAACTAACACATAATCTCCTCCTTTGGGAGTATAATTATACATTAGAACATGAGACATCCCACCACAATGAGGGACTGATATTTCTTAAATTCAACTAAATGTACCATTTTGGGGAGGTTACAGTTCAATTGAATCTTCGAAGCTCTCACACACTAGGGACACAGTTGTGTGTCTCACATTTATCATTTAGCTTGTGATTTCAAACTTGAAGACATGGGCAATTGTCATTAAAATCCCAAACAGTGCCAACAATAATGCTTCATACATATCAAAATTTCATACATGCTAGTACTCATCAACTTTCTACACATCCTATAAGTGGTCATTTAACAAGTGAGCCAACCTTACTATTTCTAAAGTCATATGGAAATATGAAAAATGCCTAACATACCCCTAAAATTGCACTTACATAAGAGTTTTATGCATTTTTCAAAAATTTAAAAGGGTCAAAAAATTAAAGTAAATATACCACAATGTAGAGAATTTTCATACGAGCACATGGGTGAAAAAATCACCTTTATCGGAGATCACACGCGCTCTTATACATCGCTCGAAAGCTCACTCCACGTGCCGCATGTGCCCGGCACGCGTGATGCACCCAACAAACAGTCAACTAAGGTCAACGGTCAACTGACGGCCAACGTTCAGGTCAGTCAACGGGTATTCGGGTCAGGTTGACCCAATCAATGGTCAATGGTTCGGGTCGACTCGATCAAAGGCGGCTAGCGTTAACGTTATCACTGATGTCATCACTGACGTCATGTACCACGTGGGAGTCACTTGAAAGGCGGCAGCTGCCCAATGGTGACGCCTCATGGCGCGCCCTCTTAAGGCGACGTCGCTTAGGTGACGTCATCTAAGGTAGTTTAGCGAGGCGGTTGGCACGTAGCTCCCACGTACCCCTGTGGCGGTCCTTCAAGCCATGCATGGAGGTGCGTCCGGCCTCCCTTAGTGTGTGTGACCCCTTGAAATGCCTATCTCAACAAGACAAAGCCAAACGTGCAATCAAATTCAAATTTCATCATATCAAAATTCACGAAAACAAGCAAAAATGAGGCGTTCTAATCTTGATCTACGGCGGCTTTGATACCAACTAATGGACTTCGAATTGATCGTTCATCGTCACCGACAAGTCCCAAGGATCACCACAGCTGAGTTCTAGAAACTAAACAGCCAAGAAATCGAATTTACGTACCTGACTTGGAATCCATCGCTATTTTCTATGGAATTTTGGCGACACGACGCTTGGACTCTTCTCCTCTATCGTCCTCAGACTGCCTGGCCTCAATGTGACCATCCTTCCTTTTCAGTCTTTCTCTCTTTTGGTTTTATAGAGGAGGTGGAGCTTTTATAGGGCAAAAAAGAAAAATGTGGCTAGAAAGGGGGGGTCTTAGCCTATTTATAAGATACTAGGCCCTTCCATCACTGCCCGAGCTGAACTTGATCCATACTAGCCAGGCCTATATTCGGCCCATTAAGAAATCCTTCAATCCTTTCTTTATTAAACCAATTCCATATACGGTAAATTAATTTCGTAAGATGGTAAATTATAGTCTCAATTAATGTGAACCCATATCAGGAAAATTCTAATAGGAACTGTCAGAAGTAGTGGGTTGGCCAAGGAAAACCCGAGTTATCCTCTCTCTCTCTCTCTCTCCTTACTTTGAAATTCTCTAAGTATTTCAAGATTTTTCTAAAAGAGAATTCGTGTCCCAAAGCTCTAAATGAAGCTCTCTGTTTATATAGAGAAAGCTTGCAAGTAAGGGGCTTAGGATTTTTTTAAAATTTTTGGCAAAATAAACCTGGGATCAAAATATAACTGGAATTAAGTCCCAAACGGTTAATTGGGTCTCTTATTAAATTGAGGAATTCAACCTGGCCCCATTCATTGGCTAGGCGAATTTACCCAATCAACGTGTGTTTACTGCACATTTTTTGGGTTTAATTAGGCTTTTTACGATTAATTGACATTTAATTAAAAGCCTTTTTCCTCTAATTAAACATGAATGGGCTGAATTAAGCGCCAAAATAGGCCCTGAGGCCTCTATGAATTTCGGCCATTACTCCCATATGCTGGCTGAATTTTTGCTCTTGAGCTCTAGTCCACCGTGCGTGAATTTCAGGTCTCCCTCCATCAACGATCCAATGCAATGTAACTAAACTATCCTATATGAGACTGATTTAATTATCTTTTTGATAGGAACTAAGGTTAGTCTCTAATTCTTTTTTTTATTAGGGATTAAGATTATTCTTTAATTTTTTAAGTGCAAAATTAATAACTAAGAAGGATAGCCAAAATTTAGGTGTCAACATATCCCCAGTGTGAAGCCGAGTTGATGGCTTAGAAATTCTAGTTGACCGATGAATTGGAATGACTTTGAGGATAGCAGATGTAGATTCCACAAGGACCAAAGGAATAATGGGGGACGATGTGTACTGACTCAAGTTTGCTCGCTTCATCCCCTTCACTGGTTTGATCCTCATCAATCACAAGGTCACTGTTGTTGGAATCATCAGAACTTCAATGTCCAAGCCACTATAATCATAAGTGTGTGGGAAGGACAAATCATGACCAAAGCAGACAATATCCTATTTTGAATGGAGCTTGCTGTATAGACAAAAGAATTAAATAGCGAACATGAAGTTAGCATCAATTTTCTATACCTTTTGATTTTGTTATTCATGGATGAAATGGATGGTCATGATTGATTTTGGAGTACTCAAAGAAAATTAGAAAAAGGAGTACATTGTTTTTGAAGTTACACTGTTGACTATAGAGAAGAGGGATGATGAGGGCATATAACCGAGCATGTGGTAGGAAATCCAAATCAGGACTCTAACACAATGGAGTAATTATTAGTAGAGGTCTCAAAATTGAACTGAAAAAATGAACCGACTCGCTAATGGAGCTGAACTGAAAATTTTGTGCATTCGATAAGGTTTTCACTTTAGGTAATTGAAAAATAACAATAATTTTTTTTTCAGTTTGGTTCAATTTAGTTAACCAAATCGCATTAAAAATCTCCAAAATAACTATTTCTTTTTTCCTCCTTTTTCTTTCTTTCTTTTTTTTTTTTTGGAGGAGGGGCCAGTGACCACTGGGCGATAGCTTACACACCCTTGCAAGATGCAGCGAGGGCCGCAATGCCCACGCCCAAGGACCAAAGACTCGAGGGTTGCCAGCCCTCAGCTGATGGCTAATGACTCTATTGGCTTTGAACAAAAAAAGAAAAAATAAAATAAAAAAATAATAATTGAAAAATAAATATAAAAAACTAAACTAACCGAACAGAACTGCATCCTTGGTTCGATTCATATTTATTTTAGGGCAAGATGCAACTCAGTTCGAGCTCGTACCCTAATGGTTCATTTCAATTTGATTTTCATAAAAAAAAAAATCAAATCGAACGGAACCATTAACACTCCTAATCATTAGCATGTAGAGCTAGCACCAAATGGCATAGGGGTAGACATCAACCAAAAAATAGTACTTATTAACCACAAGCCAATATTTGACCTAAAAATCCACCTGTTGTGATCACATATGCATTTTAATGTAAGGGAGATTTTATTGAATTTTTGTTGTCACGAAAAGAAATGAGTGTTCAACGTATGAAAAGAAGTGATTGTTCACCGAAAAAGAAGCGATGATTGATCATGAAAAATGGAATGGTGGTGTTTCACCATAACTTCTCCCGCAACAAAATATCTTTCACCAAAAGTTGTTCTTCGATTTTTAATCAAAGGAGAACAAGTCTGATTGTGACTACGGATAGAAAATATTTAGGCAAGCAAGAGAATCAACAACATGAATTTCAATAATATTGGACAAGCACAAACTGTGTCAAATTTAACAGACGACAAGGATTGAAAAGTACAATTTTTGCAAACGAACCACATGTAGACAAACCTGTCGAAATTTAATCGACGACAAATCTTAACCACGAAATTGTACTACATTGGAATTGAATCAATGATGCAACCCCAAGATATAGATACATGCTAGAAATTAAGCGACGACACGAATATGAATGCTACAATTAAGAAAAATAAAGTGTAGTATAGGAAAGTAAAGATAAAGATAGCATTTGATTGTTTTATGTGGGGGTCCTCCAAAGAGTATCATGTGGCAATTTAAAGCCTACAGACCATGGCTTTCGACAAAGGCTACAAAGGAAGTTCACAAACAAAGATTACAAAAGGAAGTTGCAAATAGAGTTATACATGATTACCGAATGGTTACATTGACAATTTCTTCGAATCCACTACATTGACGAATGGTTGCTTTTTCCACTACTTTGACAATTACTTCTTCGATGGTTACATTGAGATTGTGGACTCTAGTTTTTGTCGATCATCTCAAGCTCTCAATTCATAGTTGTCTACAATGGTAACAAATGATTGCTTTATTCCACTACATTGATGGTTACTTCTTCAATAGTTGCGCTAAGATTGCCGGGTCCATTTTTTTGTTGATTATCTCAAGCTGTTGATTCTTCAAGTTACCGATTCATCAAGTTGTCGATTCATAAATGACCAAACTTTTCATTTATCAACAAATGCTATCATATGTCTATAACAATAAAATAAAAAAAGTAAGTCATTTTTTTGGTGCAAAGAAATGCCCCCTTTAAAAGGATCGAATAATTTATTGATCATTCGATTATTTTAAATTAGAAATCAAGAGTCATCATCTAGACCCTTGTCATCGACAAATTTAATACCATAAGGCATGTTTTGTATAAAGTCTTCATGTGGTCCTCTTTCTCTATCCTTAAGTAATTGCTCATACTTATACATTCTCCTTGTCAAATGGAATAAATTGGCGAAATTTTGGCCTTCGATTTTTTCTCTAAGATTGAATTTTAATCCATTGAAAGTCAAATTTGTAAATTATTTCTCTGGAGCACAATGAGGAATTTATTTCTAGCCCTCTTCAATCTAGCCACAAGTTGATCAAGAGCTTCATTATCGTATTGATAGATTTTGGTGAAATTAGCAATTGATGCTTCATGTATCATTCTATAAAATTGATAATGTAATTGTCTTTCCATCTCAGCCCAAGTATGAAAATGAATTATGAGTCAAATTCGTATACCAAGTAAATGTATCTTTAGAAAGAGACAAAGGGAACAACCTAAGCCTTAAGAATTCATTTGCTTCTGCCTCTCCACATTGCGCCATAAATTAACCAATAAGTTCAACAAGGGACTGGTTATCTTCGCCAGTAAAAATAGCAAGGTTGGAATTTTGAATTTTCTTGGGTAAGGTATGGTGTCAACCGAATTAAGATATAACTTTCTATAAACTAGCCTAACTATTCCACTGTCAGTATCTAATTGTTGTAATATGAGTTCAACCACTTGATTAAGATGCCCTTCCTACTAGGTTCAGGGTAGATAGGTTGATAGATCTGACCTTCCTGGCCCCTAGGTTCTATTGGGAATTCACCAATGTGGTGATTATTAGAAAATTCCTATCATGTTCTGATGATTTAAAAAATAATCGAGGCTACTAATATGTGTATTTGTTAAGTTATACGAAGTTATTTATGCGCAAGTCGAAATACAGATGTTTCCATAAACAATGATAGATATTTATGAGATTAAAAGTGCTCTACCACTATTTGGAGTGCTTTGCTGATCTTTATGATGAACAAGATATTGGGCATTGAAGATGTCTACAAGCTGGAAGGATCTTCATAAGGTGAACAACTGGAAGGCCTTGATCAAGAGCGAGCAAGTTGAGAAGCATGAGGATGTTCGTGATGGCTTGGAGTTACAAAGATCAAGCGAAAAGTCGATGGACTTTTGTAAAGATGAATAGCTTGGTGGAGTTAAATTGCCAATATTCTTGGAAGGACCAAAAGGAAGATCGTGTGCATCGGATTGTTATCGAAGCAGTAGATCTTTGGCAAAGAGCAGTTACCTTATAAAAGATAAGGTGGAAGATTGTGACAACATCAAAGATCCTTGTGAGTTCAATAAAGACAAGGAATCAACTAGGATGTTGATGACCTCAGAAATCTTTGGAAGCTGATTTAGTCAAATCAATGAAGATAAGAAATTAGCAAGTTTACTAATGTCCTTAGAAGTCTTTATATTTGGAAGAAGCCAAATGGATCATTGGATGATTGATCACAAGTCGACCACAAAGTTTTTTAATGAACAGCATCAACAAACTATAAAGATCTAGACATCCTAATTATATGTAAGAGATCGGGCAGATGTTTACTCTTGAAAGGTGCTAGTCACTTGACCCACCGACCAGATCGTTGGTTTTGAAGGATATAGCCGTTACAAATATCGTGATGATATCAATTACCTAAGTTTAACGAAGGGTAGGTATGAGGGTGAAGATCTTAATAAGGAGGAGAACAAGACAAAGACGAGGTGTTCATTATGACTTTGAGGTACCACAGTCAATTTATCATCAGGGTGATGTCTTTGGATGCTAAGATACTCAATACAATCATTGGATAACAGATCACAAGTTATTCCCTCAAATTTTCTAGAAACAGCATCGATGAACATAAAGATCAGGAAAGAGAATGTTTCTATCAATGTCGGGTCATTGATGATGTTTGAACAACGAATATGTTCGGATGTTTTATTGGAAAGATTATAGCCATTGGCATGTAAAAATGTGCAATGGAAAAATCAGGAAGTTAATTGTGGAATAGGAGCAGGCATCTATCAGCTTTTCAAAATAGTGTCAAAACAATAATAGTTTCATAATTGTGTCAGAAATAGTAGGTGCAACAGCTCCAACGGATCTCTCACAGCTAGTTGAATTTCTCGAGCTACTCTAACAAAAAGAATGAAGTTGGAAATATAATGGAAGACCTTCTAGGCCAAAATGTTAGAGAGCATAATGTAGGACCGAAACACTTGCGCTAGGCTACTTTTCTCTTGTTTCTTTGTGTTGAGCAAACCTTCCCTCTAAATATTTTGATTCTAACAAAACTATCCTTCTTTAGAAATAATCTAGTTAATGCTTTAAATATTTTATTGCCAGTATAACACGTGAATAAAAAGCTTATATTGTTCAAAACTTGGTGTTTAGACACAAGATTAAGTCATCACATATCTACTATTGAATCTTGTTATTCATGAAGTGTGACACAAATTATGAAGATTCAATTCTTGGAGAAGACTTATGTGAAACATCGATAAGGACTTTATCGAAGCTCATGTTCATTATTTATGTCTGTTAAGAATCTTGAGACCCTTCCACTTTTGAAGAATACTTCTGAATTCTATTCAGATTTTGCAATATGTCATTCCCAAATTCTAAAGACCCATGTTGGCAGGTTTCCATTTATAGGTAACTTATTTAAGGAAGTTTGTAATTATTTGATTCACATGACTCTATAAGCTGATTGATAGAGTATCATTAATTGGGAATTACCTTCCATTAGACAAGAAGACTTTCTTATTTGAACTAACTTTACTTATGGAAATTGAAGATTTAGTTGCATAGGTAATTAAATCTGAAGAGTTTAGACTCTACATCAACGGCTACTAAATCTTTTTAGATACAGCATCTTTCAATCAAGATTGATGACGTTCAATCAGCAATTGAAGATTGATCCTTTGGAGAGCCTTTGCAACAGCTAGTTTAAGGTCAAAGAAGTATAGTGACTGGTGAAGAAGATAATCAGAACATATAATTCCAAAGTGCTCGAGTTATTCAGATTGAAACACTTGTCATTGAGAGCAAAATTTTCTATCTTTGAGAGTTTTCATGCAGTGGAATCAAGCCAATCGGCTATTAGCATGGAAGGGTGAACGTAGACCTATCTAAGCCAAACTACTATAAGCTTTGCATGCAATTTCTCTGAACTCTAAACTCTTTATTCTATGTTTATTATATTGCGCATTCGTATTTGGGGTTATGATAATGAATTTTACTTTATTTGTGACTAAAATTGTTTATTTCCACTTTAAATTTCAAAATTATTCAGAATCACCTATTCACCCCATCTATGTGATATTGTTAGACACAACACTTTGTTCTCTTGAAAGATCTTTTCTGCAGCGATTTCTTAGTCCTGTAATCGTGTAAAGATCACATGTATAAGAGTAAGAGCAACAATTGAGTCTTGATAGTGTAATCTATCAAATAAAAGGATTAATGCTTGCTAATTATAACTTGTTGAGCAAATTATTAGCACAATCCAACCCAAGTTGTGGCTGCTAGTTTTACATAGTGGACGTAGGCTTGGGGATAAAGCTGAACCACTATATACCTTGTGTGCTTGCATTTTAGTTGATCTTTTACTCAATCTTGTACACATTCAGTATTATTTTGTGAAACATTTGCTCACCCAATCTTTTTATATAAATTGCCTACTATTTATCTCGTATTTTTTATGCATTTCAGTACACAATCTTCTCATAATTTTGAAACAGCTACTTAACCTGATTTCTTCAATATATCTCTGCTGATGTTTTGCCTGATGTTTGAAGTTGAACTTATTATTTCGCAAATGTTTTTCAAAGTTTTCAAACAACCAATTCACCCACCCTCTAGTTGTATTGTTAGCCCCAATAGGTTCAAGGTAGATAAAATTTTCAAACCTTCCTAAAATACTTGCTAGTGGTGGGATCACTTGGTCTAAATTATTTTTGCCATTCAGTTGATTAAGAGTCAGAGCAACATGTTCAAAGTCCACAGTATTAGGCAAATTACTTCCACTGACAGGTATTATCCCAGGTTTGGGTTATACCACCAATTTTTTCCCTTTACAAATTATTTTCATTGACAAGTACTGTCCCATAAGTCTAGGTTATACTAGAAGTTTTGGTCCTTTGCAAAATCCCCAAAAGTGTAGGATTGGTAGGATTCGCCTGCATTTAAATTGAATAGTTTGACGTTAATGGCCCATGCATGATCTCATAGAAGGTGTCGGCGATCATGAGCTTGACCATGTCGACGAGTTAGTTCGTCATGTGGTTAGTAGTTTCCCTTTGATATTCATCGAGAATCTTCTTCGTGGTAGCCAACATTATAGAACTTGGCTTTAACTGCCTTATCTACTCATCGATGAGTTGTCTCGAGATGTCGACATCTCTACCTTGGGCTTTATACACCACTGGCTATGCAATCAATGACTCAAAATGTCCTATCCTCTCATTGGTTGGTGGTGGTGGTGGTGGTGACTTGTCCCACCAGTATTGTCAAAATCGAGTTGATTCTTCTACTTACCATCGTATATCCTCAAGATTGGCACACTAGTCCCACCAAGCATACCAAAAAGAAGTTTTATTAAAATTTGTCCCACAATGAAATATCTTTCACTAAAAGTCATTCTCTAATTTTTAATTAAAGGAGAGCATGTCCTATGGCGACTATAGACAAAAAAAAATATCCAAACAAATAGGATGATCAACCACTTGAATTTCAATAGTATTATACAAACATAAGCTGTGATGAAATTTAACCGACGACAAGGATTGGAAGATACAATTGTTACAAACGAACCAAACATATATAGACCCATCAGAATTTGATCAATGACAAGGCTTGATCACGTAATGAAACTACGCTAGAATTTAATCGATGATGCAACATTTAGCATAGAAGCACACACCAGAGCATAATCGATGAAGCTAATATGAAAGGTACACCAAGGAAAATAAACAAGAAAGTGAAGATAAAGATAGTAAATCTGATTGATTTGTGTGGGTGTCCTCCGAAGAGTATGATGTGGCTATTTAAAGCCTATAATCATCAGTTATTGATGAAGGTGTTGTTGCCTAAGAGTTTGTATGTGCAAAATAATGCCAGACAATAAACCTGAATTGAAGTGTAGATTAAGTAAACCAAAATGATCCAAGTCCAACGAATTGACGTTGTGTCCTTAGGAAAAATTTGTTCTCTCCACCGATATCCAAGGTTCTGTGAATAATTGCCTCTCAAGATAGAACGAATTGTTTTTTCTTTGAAATAGTAATTCTTCAAAGAGAATCTTTCGAATGCAACCTCAGGAATAATCGCACAGATGACAACGACAATGAATGATGACGACTATTTTTGAAGAGTAGAATGTTCACACTTAATAAAATGGTGAGAGCAATGTATATATAATATGTTCAAAAAAATAAAACAATGAAGAGACACTATTTCGTTCGGTGGTTATTAAACAATGAATAATCACTTATCGGACCAATATCTTCGTTTGGTTAAAAACTGACATAAACTGATGGCTTGAAGAGATATTATGAACACACATCATTTGAAAAAAAAAATTCAAACAGACATGTCTATTCAATGAAAAAATAAAAATAAAATCGATGGTAACTAATGGGCTTTAACTGGGCCCAATCTGAGCCAAGCCGACTAGTGAGTGGCGGTGGTGGTACACTCGTAGACTGACTAAGTTTTGTATAGGTCCTCTCCTTTCCACAAAAGTGGAGGTATCCCATTGTACATGACATTCCTTGCCTTTCCTATTGTCGCTTGAATACATACTACTTGCATTGGTTGAGGCCAATTATGAATGTCATCTAAGAAATTTCGAAGCCACTCTACTTCTTCATTGGGCTTATCCAAAGCAATAAATTCTGCTTCCATAGTAGACCTTGCAATACAAGTTTATTTGAATGATTTTTAAGACACTACTCCCTCACCAAGTAAGAACACATACCCACTTGTGGATTTTGTGTCTCTTGTGTCGGTTATCCAATTTGCATTATAGTATCCTTTAAGTATCACTAGATACTGTGTAATGCAAAACAAAATTTTGAATATGGTTTAAATAGCCTAATACATGTTTCATAGCTTTCCAATGGTCTTCATTTGGACTAATTGTAAATCGACTTAGCTAGCTCATAGCACAAACTATGTCTGGCCTAGTATAGTTCATAACATACATTAAATTGTCTAGTGTATTAACATATCCATTTTGAACTTTCCTTTCACCAGTATTTTTTTTAAAAAATGAAAATTAATATCTATCGGGGTCTTTACTAGTACAATGATTAAATTCTTGTACTTTTCAAGAATCTTCTCAATATAGTGAAACTGAGATAGAGCTAATCCTTCAAATGTCTTATGAATTTTAATTTCTAAAATAACATCTGCGACTTCCATATCTTTCATATCAAATTTGCTTGTGAGCAAACGTTTGGTTGCCTTAACAACACCACTATCCATGCCCATTATAAGCATATTATTTACATACAAGTATAAAATGGAAAAACCATTGTGAGTGTTCTTAGCATATACACATTTATCACACTCATTAATCTTAAAATAATTTGATAATATGACTTGGTCAAATTTAGCATGTCATTATTTCGATGCTTGTTTCAAGCCATAAAGTGACCTAGCCAATATACTTTCTTCTCTTGTCTTGGAACAATGAACCTTTCAGGTTGTTCTAAATATATTTCTTCTTTCAAATCTCTAATGAAGAAAGCCGTTTTCACATCCATTTGATGGATTTCAATCTTATACACCGCTGTTATGACTATTAGCATCATTTTAGATGTAATTCTAGCAACAAGTGAATAAGTGTCAAAATAATCAAAATCTTCTCGTTGCTTTATCCTTTCATGATAAGCCTAGTCTTATATTTATCAATAATACCATCCGCTTTCATTTTTCTCTTGAAAATTCACTTACGTTGTAGTGGTCTATTACCGGGACGAATGTCAACCAATTCCCATCTATGGTTTGACAAGATAGATTCAACTTTATTATTGATAGCTTCTTTCCAGAATGAGGCTTCTGGAGATGTCACAGCCTCTTTAAAAGTTCGAGATTCATTCTCTAATAAATATGTTAGAAAATCAGATTCAAAAGAATTAGAAGTTCTTTGTCTTTTACTACATGTAGGTTCATCTTCCATAGGATTGCTTCTAGGTGTAGTATCTCGAGGCCTCTTATCATTGTTAATTGGCTTATATGTCATGTTATATGAAAAGATATTCTCAAAGAATGAAGCTTCCCTTGACTCAATGATCGTATTGACATGTATATCGGGGATCTCATATTTATGAACAAAAAATCGATATGCATTATTATTAAGAGCATATCTAATAAAGACATAGTCAATAGTTTTTTGTCCTATTTTAACTTTTTTAGGCTTAGGAACCGCAATATTAGCTAAGCACCTCCACACTTTGAGATATTTCAAATTAGAAATTCTGCCTTTCCGCTTCTCATAGAAAGTTTGTTGTGTTTGTGGGGTACTCTATTCAAAATGAAATTTGCTGTCATAATAACTTCCCTCCACAAATTCTATGGTAAATAAGAACTATTCAACAATGCATTTATAGTTTTCTTTAACGACTGATTTTTTCTTTCGGCCACTCCATTGGATTGTGGTGCGTAAGGAAGAGTAATTTGGTGAACTATACCAAACTCAAAACAAATTTCTTCAAAAGAAAATTTATATTCATCTCCTCTATCACTCTTATCATTTTAATTTTCTTATTTAACTAAGTTTTTACTTTAGACTTATAAATTCTAAAAGCATTTACAGGCTCATCTTTGCTACTAAGAAAATAAATAAAACAATACCACGATCAGTCATCTATAAGAGTGCTAAAATATTTCTTATCATCCCTTGATGGTATTGTTTTCATATCATATATGTCTGTGTATATTAAATTTAAAGATTCTGAGATTCTATTATCAATAGAATGAAAAATGAGGCTTAGAAAACTTAGATTCAATCACTTAGACAGTCAAATTTTGACAATAACCAAATGTTCATTAATTTCTTTATTGACTTATAATTAACATGTCCTAATCTAGCATGCTACATATTAGGAGACTCAACCACATAAGTAGAATCAACTTTATTCATATCAATATTGGGTACATGAGTCACTACATTTAACTTGAATAGACCATCGCTAAGATAACATTTTCCTACATACATCTTACCCTTAGAGAGTACAAACTTATCAGATACAAGCATTAACTTAAAACCATTCTTGCCAATGAGAGATCCAGACACTAGGTTCTTGCGTATGTTTGGTACATGTAACACATTATTTAGTGTCACTATTTTTTTAGATGTCCTTTTCATAACAATCTTTCCAATACCTCCAACCTTAGAGGTCAATGAATTACCCATGTAGAGTTTTTCATCACCTTCCATAGGCGTGTAGGATGAAAATATCGATTTGTTGGCGCAAATATAATTAGTTGTTTTAGTATCAATCCACCCTTTTTTGTGGTTTCCCATCATATTGCACTTGAATATCATAGTAGTAAGATTCATATTATCAATACCAATTGAGATTTGTTCCACCACATTAGCGTGAATCTTCTTGCTTTTCTTGACTCTACAGTCTTTAACACGATGTTCAGACTTCCCACAGTTGTAGCATTTGCTAATGAACTTTTTTTGGTCTTCGTGGATCCCTCTCCAAACTTTTTCTTTTTGTTGTTGGGTTTTGATCCTTCTTTAATAACGTTAGCCCTTAAGACCTCTAGTTTGCTATCAACTTTCTTCTCAAAAAGTCTATTATCTTCCTCTATCCTCAATCGAACAATTAGATCTTCAAGTAATAACTCCTTTCGCTTGTGTTTGAGATAATTTTTGAAGTCTTTCCATGTCGGTGGTAATTTTTCAATGAAAGCAGCTATTTGAAATGACTCACTAATCATCATACCTTTAGCATGAATGTCATGCATGATCACTTGAAGGTCTTGAACTTAACTTAAGATGGTTTTGAAATATATCATCTTGAAGTCCAGAAATTTGCCGACAATGAATTTCTTCAATTCACTATCTTTCGTTTTATATTTCTTATCCAGACTTTCCCATAATTGCTTAGCCATTTTTAACGAACTATAAGCATTATAGAGAGTATTTTCCAGACCATTGAGGATGTAGCTGCGACACATGAAATCAGAATGCTTCCACGCATCTATTGCAACAAATTTTTCTTGTTTACCTCTCCTTCATCTAACTTAGGAGCATCCTCTATGAAGAACCTTGCCGAATTCAGAGTTGTGAGATAAAACAACATCTCCTATTGTCATCTCTTGAAATAGGTCCCACTGAATTTTTTTGGCTTCTCTCTATGAGTCAGAACAGATGCAATAGGTGTCATCGATGATGTAGAAATTTCTATTATGAAAATTGAAATTAATAAACACGAGAATACACTGATAGAAAAACTTTGTCTTAAGATTGTTGTTGCCTAAGAGTTCGTATGTGTAAAAGAATGTCAGACGACAAATCTAAATTGAAGTGCAAATTGAGTAAACCAAAATGATTTGAGCCCAACAAATTGGTGTTGTGTCCTTCAGAAAAATTTGTCCCCTCCACCAATATCGAAGATTCTGTGGACAATTGTCTCCCAAGATAGAACGAATCATTTTTTTCTTTGAAGCGGTACTTTTTCAAAGAGAATCCTTCGAACACAATTTCGAGAATAATCGCATAAATGATAAGGACAATGAATGGTGAAGATTATTTTGGAAGAGTAGAATGTTTGCACTTAATAAAATGGTGAGAACGAGGTATATATAAACCGTTCAAAAAAATAAAACAACAAAGAGTCACTATTTCATTCGGTCAGTTATTAAACAATGAATAGTCACTTACCGAATTGACATTTTCATTCAGTTATAAATGGACCTAAACCGCTGGCTTGAAGTGATATTATGAACAGGCACCATCCGAAAAATAATGAAAAAGATCAAACGGACATGTCTGTTCAGTAAAAAATAAAATAAAATCAATGGAAACTAATGGGCTTTAACCCGGGCCCGACCTGATCCGATCCAAGCCAACCCGGCTGCGGCACGCCCGTGTGGACCAATCAAGTTTTGTGTAGATCCTCTCCCTTCCACAAAAGTGAGGTGTCCCTTGGGGCCCAAATCCATTAGAGAGACTCCCTATTTAAACACATTTCCATCATCTCTTCTATTCAATATGGGACTACCTCAACCACACTCTCATTCACATTCTATGGGTTTTTGGGATACCAATCTCTCAATAGAAGGTGACAAAGGGAGGTTATAAACAGAGGTTACAAAGGGAATCTATAAACATATGTTACAAACAGTTACTGAATGGTTACATCGATAGTTTCTTTGATTCCACTATGCTAACGGGTTCCTTGACTTCACTACATTGATGGTTGCTTCATTTCACTACTTTGATAGTTACTTCTGTGATGATTGCATCGAAAATTATCGACTTCACTTTTGGTTGATTTCTTCAAATTGTCAATTCATAAAGTTGCCAATAATTTTGTTCATAAATGACCAAACTCTAATCTTAATGACAATTGTTGTCATATGTTGATAATAACAAATTGGACAAATATTCTTATTAGCCAATCTATTTAATCATGGAACTAAACCTGCAATTAATGTGGGTATTTCTGTTTCTAGAGTATGATCTATAGCTCAAATTAAAGCCATGAAACAATCGGTCATTTTTTTTGTGCAATCAAGTAGGGACAAGGTACCTATTCTCAAGAGATATGTTAATTGGTTGTTTGTAAACAATGTTCATTAGAACTATTCAAGAATAACAAATATCTCTTCTTCACAAAATTCTCTCCTTTTTTTTCACACAAGTTTGAGAATACATTCAAAGTGAAATTCTAGAAGAGGATAATTGAGTAATTGCTGAACTCATTTCTCTATGACGTTGGTGCATAGCTTAGAGATATATTTCTTCTAAACCTAGCAACAATTATTGTGGGGCCAAATATTGGCTTAAGGACAGTGATTGTCATCACTCATCAAATGTATCAAAGAACTATAAACTACCACTCTATCTTCACTGGCAATCAAATTTTCCCAACAAATTGAGTTAGGGGGTACCAATTTGAGATTTTATAAGTCGTTAAATGCATTGTGGCTAACCGGTTTAAAATTTTTTGTGAAATAAAAATTAGTTGGGGATAAATGTATCAACAAGTATCAATCCAGGATCATGAATGGAATTAATCAAAAAATAAATGATGAGATGTGTAGTAACCGGCCAATGCGACGACATGTCTTGAAATGATAATCCCTCTCAGATTATCATTAACATGGTATATAAAGGAGTTGTCCCCACGTGCAATATGAGCTGCCCCGCTTTTTGGGCAAGTTTGACTTGGAAGCACGTTCGAGACAAGGTTCATAACTCGGCTGAGCACCTGTAAAGATCCTGGAACATCATACATAATTAGCATCACCGCATGTCGTATGCAATAACTCATAAAATACTTAATCAGAGTCGATGCTTTCCAAGGAATTGGCAAATTGTCCGTATGGGGTTGTCTCAGACTTGCTTCAACTGCTCTTACTTTGGCAGTCGGAGGACAAGAACAGCTCTTCAGATCAGCATATTTGTTCAAACTGAGAAGTAGCATCTCTTCGACAGCTTCTCAACATCGTTCTCCAAACAAATCAGAATCCAAGTAACTTCAAAAGTTTTACGTTGCTTGACATGATGATAACAACAGTTGCAGATCAAGTTAAATGAAGATTAAAGAGCGTCTGATTAAAGCTCGACGATGAAAACAGCATACAATAGTGGATCCAGCACAAAACAGACCAAAAGTGCGACTGACAAGTGGTGACATTAAAAAGAAAAAATGACATGAATGGTCCCTGAACTTTGATCAAATATGCAATGTGGTCCATAAACTTTTAATTTGTCAAATTTGACTCTTGAACTTTATCTCAATGTGTAATGAGATCTATGTACTTTTAATTTATTCAATATCGTTCCTGAACATTTGGAACATTTTCAAATTAGTCTCTAAATTATAGAAAATATTCATTAAGTTCAGGTACCAAGTTGCACATTGGGTCAATGTTCATAGACCATTTGTGTTATCGTTCATATTAAAAAAGACCAAAAACAAAAGAAAGTCCAAATTCGATGACGTGATCGGACAACGAGGAGAGGACAAACTAAACAAGGCAAAAAGAAGATGGACAGCAAGCAATAATGTTGCTGGAGATTTAGCTATTTGAAGCATGATTAACGACACGAGCACAGATCCACGAATGAAGTGGGAAAAGCCATGAAAAAAGAGAGAAGCTTCCTGATTTTTGCCATATCCAATGCATGTCGATTTCAACCGAGATATGCTTTCGAATGACATCCATATCCTTTCCTGGGCCAGACGAGAGTATTTCATAGATTGGTTAACACCATAGGTTTGGCCATTTGACGTGGTAACCAGGTCATAAGAAGCATCTCCACCTAGGATTTTGAGGGTTTTTGTTTTCTTTTTCCACGGCTTATTTTAAAGAGCAATGGTTTTCTCGAATCATGTCTTGATGGACATCATTCACGTGTAAACTTAACTTATAATACGTATGGGTAGTGTCCAATTTTGCAACCCACAAATAAGGAGATTGATAAAAATCTCATAAATGGCGTGCAAAACTCCTTTGGGTCTAAACTAGCTACACAACCCTAAGGCCTGCATTAAACCGGTTCACGGGGCTTGCAGGGTGTCTAATGAGTTTTCAGGCAACTGGGTCTCCACAATCATACCCTATATTAACATAATAGATCTCCGACTAAGAATGGAGAAAAACATAGTTTTGCTTTGAAGCTTAAGGTATTTGATTAAACTGAAGAAAACGTTTAAGTACTCAATCGTAAAAATGGCCAAAAAAATCGAGGTACTTGTGGTCATTACCCCTCCACATTTACGATAAGAAGGGACAAACATTATTCCCTTTGCATGCAAATAAATGAACTTGCACAATAAAACAATTCATATTTTACTCATCTACTTACTGGAATCATGTCTCAGGATGTTATTACGAAGCCTTGTATCAATTGCCCCCGAAATGGCTAAAGTTGAATATAAATTTACTTGATTTCTCTATTAATTGTGCCTGTCCACTGCTACATTTTGCATCGAGTGTTTTGTTACAAAGTTTGCATGCTTATTCCTAGGCTTAATACCCAAAAAAACCCTCAACTTTAGCATATGTCTCAATTATATTCAATTTTTTTTTCTTATAAAATACCTCAACTTTTATTTTTTTTCCTAGTTTTACAGACTTAATATTAAAAAAAAAAGACTCCTAACTTTAACATCTATCACAATTATATCCAAAACATTTTTTTGTCTTATAAAAAATCCAAATTTTAATTTTGTCCAAACTCTACAACTTTTATATTTCTGTTTATAATTACTGTTAGTTAATTCTATATGCCTTTTTTACGTCATTAATAAATTATACCTTGGCAAAATTAATATGAAAAAATTCCAAAATTCATTTCTGTTATCTGCTTTCCCTACACATTGTCAAGAGATACAAAGTCACTCAAGAAGGCGCGTTTGGAATTCTCCTCACCACTCGACAGCCCAAAGAACGATTAGGTGTATAGATTTAATTATCTGAATGAATGATATCAAATTTCATCATTCGTAAAATATGTATTTTCGAAAATTTATTGATAAGTTTGGCATGAAGATTTGAGCCACGTAGGATTAGCTAATGGTTATTATGAACGGAAGATTAGCTGTGATAGAATTGAGACAAAAGTAAAAATTGAAAATTTTTTATGAGATAAAAAATTTGAATATAATCATGACATGTGTTAAATTTGAGGTTTTTTGGGTATCAGATCTATATAATTTAAACAAAAGTAGATGTTTGAATTTTTTTTTATGAGACAAGTTTCTTTTGAAAATAATTAAAATAAATGCTAAAATTTGAGGTTTTTTTTTTGTTTTTTTGTTTTTTTTTTGTTGGGTTTGGGTTGTTGCATGTTTGGGAATGAATCGAAAAAGATTGCGTGAAAGATTTTTTTTCATTTCTTTTTTTTCTCTCCTTGCGCTTCCACTCACTTCAAAGTTGCCCTGTCCACAGAACTGAGAATCTTTCGAGGAGTAGGGATGTAGGGTAGACAGAAGAGGGAATGATGTGGGCATGTGGCCGGGCACGTTGTGGGGGAACACACAAGCTTGGGTTCCCAAAACACAATCGGAGTAATCATTCGCACGCAGTGCCACCACCACCAGACCATAGGCCAATCGAAGAAACATAGGTCCATGTCCATGTTAGACTCTCATTTTCCCACGACTTCTGACCTTTTTTTTTCTCCTGCTTTTATTGAGAAAACAAGATAATTCGACTATGTTTTTAGTGACTAAAGAGTGAATTTCCGTTTGAGGGTGGATTAGCCATCTTTTGCAGTGCAAGTTCTTTCCATGTTTAGGCTGCCAATTCGGGTTTTGACTCTCCGGTCAAACTTTTAGAATCGCTATAACCTCTCGTCCATGGCCATCTCTTTGTCCATAAAATTTGAGCTTTGCTTGGACCAGCAGTGAGTCAATGTCTGGATAACTTTGATGAAGCAAAGTGAAAGTGACAGACAAGGAGAAGCCGTGTTGCTCATAATCAATGAACCCATAAGCCTGAGGTCTCATATGACCATGGCCACAGGCATAACGGTTGGTCCGTTTAGGTCCATCTACAAAAAAGCTTATATGGAACTGAATCTAGGATCATGCATAATCATTGTTATTAGATTTTGCGAAATTCATGTCTCACATGGTCCACGAATGCGATTGATTCGACCAATGAGGATTCTAGTGCATATAAGTCTCACTTCCTAGCGAGCCTCGATATCCAGATGAGTATCTTAACAATCCAGCCAGCAACTTGAATCAAGCCTAACTCGATCCAACCAATGTTTGCAATCCTAAACAATGCAAATGTCACTTTTCAGACACCCCCTTTCCCAAAAGTCAAGATATAAACGCTAATCAATAAAAATAACTACAAAGTGGTTTGACAAATTTCATTTAATATTTAAGTACAGGCAAGCGCGTCGCTTTGAAATTAATATTTACAAGACGTCTGCGTCAGTATAATTGTGACCGTTACGATTGTAACTGTATTGTAAAGTACCGTACTTAAAATCTCTTACGGTGCTTATTTTACAACTGTAGCACCTCAAAATTAGGTGAGACCAATCTTATAGATTTTTGTACGCAAGAAAGCCGCAACTTCGGAGAGTTTGCCATATACCATATAGAAACTACCGTACCCTGTTTTGCGATTATAATTGGTAACAAAAGGAGAAAAGTTATACCAAACAAGCTCTTTCTGTGCCTTTGGCATTAGCCAAAGAGGAGATTATGGATGTCCTAGTCCCAACCAATGATCCTCGCCTAGGCGGATGCGCTACTTTACATAATTTGAGCTGATTAGGCTCCGCAAAGCAGCGAAATGGGCCTCCATTTTGACTCCAAACGGATTATGTTCCCCAACTTGAAGCACCTACGAGTAAAATGGCCCAATTTGATACGGCCCAAGCTGGTCAAATGGGCCTGTACGGAGTGACAAGGCCTTGCGTAGGAGCTAGACGACTTCAAGAATCTGATCAGAGTTGGTGAGGCAAATGAAATTTTCCACGTTGAGAAGTAGGAGATCTCGAGTTCGATCTCAGCTTACCCCAACCTTTTCAAGTCGTGCAGAAAGTTTTAACACCAAGTAAATGACGGATAGGTTTGTTTACTAATGCTGTAGTTTTCCGGCTAGGCCAAAAATCAGGATGACGGAACCTGCATTTACGTTAACATGTAAAAAGTGCAATATATCGGCACGCGAATCGATTGGTTTCCTCATACATTTCTGCCTCTTGGGATGTTTCTATGCTATTGGTGGGCTTGGTTGGGAAGTGTAGGCGGGTTTTTCCTGAAGACATGCTTTCTGCAGCGTTCAAAGATGCTGTCGTACAAGAGGTCGAACTGAACTCCGGCTCTCTCCCGGTTTATGATGAAAAAGATGTGATCTGCTTCCACGATCTTGTAGTACCTGCAGTTGCGCAAACAGTGACATGCTTTGTAATTTCGCAGTTGGTTCGATTCTTAAGGTATCAAAATTTACACTCATCAAGTATTGATGCAAACAGTCATTTGAAGGAATCAGCATTGAAGGACTTAAATCTACTGAATGCTGAGCAGGTTCGGGGAAAAGATGGAATCAACTAGATAATCTCTCAGTACAGAATAGACATTGGGGCATACAACCCAACAAAAGATGTATCCTTTGTCGATGAAAAACCAAAGTTCACAAACACATTACAGATTAATGCCTTCCTTAGGACGGTGAGGAAATAATGGCTTGAAGAGGAATTACTAACCAGATCCCAGACTGTAGAGGTTCGCATTCGGAATCGCTCAGAACAAAATGACTCGGGTGTTCCACTGGGAAACGCGGGTGTGTCATAGATATCGTGTTCAACGCTCCATCATTGTCCTGCCAATCCACATCCCTGTGCGTTCACGAAGAAAATGAGTATGCACTTTGTACATTTCAAGTTAAGATTAATCTTACTTGTTTATTACAGTGGCATAATGGTCTCTTCCAATCTCAACAGAGTTATCCAGTACCATATGCAGAAGCAGCAGAACAAAACAAACATTCAAGATAGGATAGGAAAACTATGAAATTCAGAATTCTTTTTTCCAACAAAATGAAGATTCTTTTCGTTGTGCTAAAGCTTGTTTCCTTTTTCCTTTCGCAAAGTACTAAACCAAATTAGGCAGGTGATTATCAGTTGCTTTTGCCTAGGGGTGGCTTCGAATCTGAGCAAATGGTTGCTACCTCCTAGTAAAATTAGGTAAGCATCAATTTCGAGTTAGTTACTATTATTGCCTAACGGTTACTTCTAATCAGGACAAAGATCTGAAGTATCACATGCAGGAGCAGCCAAATGGCACCGTAATTTCTGCTAGGATGAGAAAACTAGGAAATTCATGATTTCTTTTGCCAACTGCATAAAAATTCTCTTCACTGTACTAAATAAAATTAGACAAGTGCAACAGCTTTTCCGTTGCATATGAGAGTCTAAACTATGCTCTCAATGAGCATCCAACTCTGACATCAACGTAAAAAGTACCTGTAACCTTTGTAAGGTGGAGAAACATCTGGAGGATGACGCCATTGGCTCATCTGCAACACCCTTAGAAAAAGCAAAGGGTGGATCCCAAGTATGCTCGAGGGAACAGTAACTCCCATGATCTTCCGAGTACGTTTCGTAGCGTAACTGAAGTAGTATGTGTCAGGAAAAGTAACCAGATGACTGTTGAGTTGTATTGACCCTTGGATTGTGAGGTCAGGGAGAATCCAATCCCCTGAAGCGAATGGGCCGGCATTCCCCATTAGGCAGTCCACCAGACCCCATATCCCCGTTCTTTTCCAGGACATGTTGAAGTGATCGAATCCAAAATTGTAATAACGTTTGAGCCAAGGAATGTCAAACCAATCGTATATTATCACTCCAAGACGGCAAAGCTGAAGCAGACAGATCGGCTTCATGGATCGTCCATCCTCAGGTCTGCAATGGAACAGCACAATGACAAATTCATATGAAAAATTTCAGAACTTCATTAACCTAGATCCAGAGGCACTAAACAGAAAGTTGAAAGGACCTACCATAAAAACTCAGACTACTCTTTGATTATCGGATTTTGTACTCAAACATAGTGACATTCGGCATAAGTAACATTACCGAGCAAAACAACACATAAAAGGTTACCCATTCCTTACTCCACACAAACATCACCATCAGAAAAATAAATTCCAATCTAACTTTTGGAACACAACTCGACAAGTTTAGATTTGAAAGCGACATGCAACGAAAAAAGATTTGAACTCCTCCAGCTCGAACTTACTGCATTCCATCCAAGTAGGTCCTAGTGGTCCCATTGAAAGCTCCAGACAATGAAGTAATGCTCAAAACCCAGTTCTCGGAAGTGTTCTCATATCCCTCAAATGCCTAAAATAATAACATCAAATTCAGTACACAGCATACCCACAAGCTATTAATTCATACTTTTAGTTATGGAGTTCGCATAGCAAAATCAAAGTAGGACCGACCTTATCAGCTAGCATCTGTTGCAAAACGCGAACAACCTGCGCTCCTGCCGAATGCCCGACAAAATGAATAGGATGATCTTCATCCCACTCGGGGTAATGCCCTGCATCATCCGATTCATGATCATTCCTCACAAACATAACTAGACAACTTTAATTATGCAAGCATTGCGACATGATCAGAAGAAGAGAGTTCAAAACAAGACAGTACCCTGTTCATAGATCCGACCGAACTGCGAGTGCCCGCTGGCTTTACTGTGTTCTTCGCCATAATCAACCTGCCCGCCTTTCAAAAAATAAAAGAGCTCGCGGGCCCTGCAAAGTGCAAATCCTGATTTAGTTTTTCCACTTAACAAAGAACCAGTAGCTCAAACATATGCGAGCTCAAAAAATCTACTGATCGCCACACACACCTATCGTAAACGCTGGTGAGAGACCCCAAATCAGGCACCAGAACTCTCTCATCTTTCTTCTCCGCCCCAGCGAAATAGGACAAGCCTCCCAATTTCTTCAAATTTATGAGCCAAAAAGCAAGAACAACTGTTATTACTTCGAATTCACCCAAAAAAAGAAGCAAAGGCGTAAAAGCGAAAAGTACGCATACCCCTTTTCCAAATCCGAAAATCCCGTGGACCAGGACGATTGGAGGAAGACCATCGACATTGGTTGATGACGATGGCGATGAGGTAGCTCTGGGAATTTCTTGGGTGTTCTCACTATACTTCAAGCCGAAGAAGAGGCAGTCGTACAACGCCTGCGAGAGATCACCGGCCACGGCAGAGCTGAATATGTAAAACCCGTAAAGCAAATGCACCACCGAGCTCACGCACAGCTCCGTCAGCTGCAACGCCAGTATCCCCAGCCTCATCATCTTCTTCCTCAAGAACTCGGCCTCTAACGAGCGAGTCTCGATGGCCCAAAAGAGGAAAAGAAGAGGAAAAGAAGCAGCAGCAAAAGAGAAGTCGCGAAACAGAGCCTTTCTTCAGAGAAAAGAAGGCTCTTCCGTGAAAGGAGGCTCCAAATCTCGAGGCTTCCTGGAGGAATTCGAAACTCTGTAATGGCGATTGAAAAGATGAAGCGAAACGACTCTTCCTCAGAAACTGAGAACGGAAATTCCGTTCTACAAAAGAATTCAGTTCTGCTTTTGCTTGTTTATAGTTTTTTGAAACTTCGAAACCACCACAATTTTCTCGTTCTCTACCTCGACAGCAGTCGCAGCCAGCCAATCACAGAGTCAATGCGGATTCGCTTTCTTTTCATTTTTGTTCTTTTCGGGTTTCTACAGTCGTCGGAGTTCTGGGTTGGCGCCACGTGTCCGATTCGTAACCTCTAGTCCTCGCTGTATAATCTTCGAATTTTGGTGCTGCGCCCCCCGCGAATTTTACCTCGGACGGAACCGGGGTGGCTGTTCTTGCCCGGATCGGAATCAAATGACCGGAACAGTAACAACAGTGGATCGCGCATGAATCCCCTTTAGAGATCCCACAAAATCAAGACTGCATTCGTTCTATGGAATTAGCAGTTGCCAGGCGCAACATCTCGAGCCTTCTGTCTTGAGATTGGAAAGGAAAGTGCCCTGATCCGACCTCTCGATCGTGGCCACCAGCATTAGAGGTTTGAGGTGTCCGATGAGGTACTCATATGATATGTTCGAGTCGATAAATTGTCCTATTCGATGGTAAATATGTCTTGAGAAGTGAATTCGTGCATCAGATGCTCGTGGAAAAACAATTCAATTATTCTTGACGGCTTTTGAGTTTTGAACTCAAAATCAATCGCAATACAAATTAACCAACGAAAAGTTACGCTCCATACGTGTGATTTAAAATCGTTATTTTAATAATTTTTGTAATTATTGTTCTGGGTATTGGGTCGGATTGCTTTTGGCTGGAGATATAAATGGATCTTTGGGGAATTTTCTAGGCGTTTCTATCCAGGAAGACTTTTTGGAGTTGCTTGTGATGTGCTGGTTCGACCCTGGAAGGTTCCCTCGACTCTCGAGCGTCGAATCTCCTCCAACCACTTCGCTTCATCGGCATTTTGCACGCCAAGGATTCATTTATTCTCAAACAACGAAAAAAGCCAAAAAAAAAAGAAATTTATTGATTTTTTAAGAGTTAATGTCACAAAAAAAAATCTCAAATTGATACACATGTTACCACAAATTAATTTTTTTTACTACAAAAGACCTCAAACTGATATATTTGTGATAAATTTACTCCAAGCTATTTTTTCGATCGCCAAAAATCCCAAACTGACATATCTGCGATAAATTTATCCCAAACTAATTATTTTGACTACCAAAAATTCTGAAATAATACGCACGTGACAAATTTATCCTTCATTATTTTTTCATTAAATTGGAATAATATAACGAAAAACCCCAAATTGCCCCAAATATGTACATCCGACGATTAGCACGTATAATTCAACTCGGCAATTTAACGATAAAATTTAACGAAAACTAATGGGGAGTAAATTTTTTATAGGTGTACTAGTTTTTTGGTAAAATTGTCAAAAGTGTACTAGTTTAAGATTTTTTATGGTCAAAAAAATAGTTTAAGATAAATTTATCACAAATGTATTAGTTTAAGGTTTTTTATGGTTTTTTTTGGTAAAGTGGCTTTTTATGGTATTAATCCTTCTTTTAATGATAAATTAGTCTGCACATGCTCTCATAAAGATAAAATCTTGTCTTGATTATTTTGGTAACGCGATAAGGCATATAAGTAGCTTAGGTATTCATGTTCGATTCCGACTTAATATGACCATCTTAGGGCAACAGACGCATTCATAAGTCCTTCAAAGATTTATTGTCTTCACCACATCGATCAAACATCGACACACACTAAGTAGATGGACTTGTCAAATTGGGTCAAGAAGCCATCGTTAATCCTTATATAATGAGCTGAGTTGTTGTGTGGGTTAATTATATTCAGTAATGGGTATAAATATAATATGAATATTAAATAGGTCATAAATAGATTTACAATTGACTTAGACCAACCAACCTCTATAATTTTCTTGTTATTTTTTCTCACCCTCAATTGTTCTCACACTCCCTCACTCTATACTCTTACCATAGTTTATGTATGAGTTGTCCTAAATTGGGTTAAATATGTAAGTTTTTTTAGTAATATGAGTCGGATATGTGTTACTCGATTTATGTTGCATAGAAATAAGTCAAAATAGGTTAAATGAATTTATTTGAGTCGGACCATTTTTGATCCAACGCACTCATTTGAGGGGTCTACAGGTAGGGCACGATGCAGTGGAAGTGTTTATTACGTTAGCGAACAAAATCATAAACATAAATAGAAATTAATTGAACAACTACTTTAAAAGATTTGGAACATATAACCTAATATCCTAAAAATCTAAAATATAAGAAAATCAAATCACGTCAAAATTCCAACCTTGGAGATCATCTGACTCAGCTTCAGCCTTTCTGTTTGATTAGTATATTATATACGATGATGAATGGACATTTTTGATATCTTTTCTTGGAACAATAGTCCAAGTTGCTCATACAAACAACACAATGACAAAGTGTGCTGAGATTACTACATCTAGAATATATGCCCTCTTTTTTTAATTGAGAAAGAAGAAGGAAGATTACCTTTCGAGAATATATTGGATAGTTTCAAAACTTATCGACAAGACCTCGATTTTGTTCTCGATTTTATCCATCATGCCTCGTACTCTCAGAAGAAATTAAGCCTGACGAATTTTTTGAAGTGTTCTCTCAACATTACCTATCCGAATATAATCACCCAAAAATCACATGGTCCCTAATTAGAGCCCATTTATCATTGGCACCCATGTGGGACCTACACCAAGAGAAAGTTGGTCGGGAAAAATACCAAAAAAGTCCTAAACCTATGGTCTTGTACCAATTCAGTCTTAAACTTTTCAATTAGACCAATTCAGTCTTAAACCTATGGTATTAGTACCAATTCAGTCCTAAACTTTTCAATTAGACCAATTCAGTTCTAAACCTTTTTGTATTGGTATCAATTCAGTCCATCCGTCCAATTTTGACCGGAAATTACTGACATGGACGCCGGCGATACCACGTAGGATGAATGATGCTGACGTGGATATTTTTAATAATATTTTTATAAAAAAAATTAATAATTTTTCCCTTTTTTCCATGAATTTTTGCACCTTTCCTTCTCTTTCTTTCTCTGCAAAATTAAAGTTCAGGACAATAAAGGGCAAAATTTATTAAATTTTTTTATAACAAATATTATTAAAAATATCCACGCCAGCATCAGTCGTCCTACATGGCATCGCCGGCATCCATGTGAGTAATTTCCGGTCAAAATTGAACGGATGGACTGAATTGGTACCAATACAAAAAGGTTTAGGACTGAATTGGTCCAATTGAAAAGTTTAGGATTGAATTGGTACCAATATAATAAGTTTAGGACTGAATTTGTACCAAGATTATAAGTTTAGGACTTTTTTGGTACTTTTCCCAAAGTTGGTCATGTGCTAGTCGTGCTGTTCATGGCCAACTAGGGTAAGGCCAGCTCATTTTGGAGACACTACACAAGTGAAGACCTTTCAAAAATAAAAGAAAAGATAAAGGAAAGGCTAACAATGAATCATGCAGATCATGCACTGAGCTCATGCATGATTCACCTATCTTCACTGCTTGGAATTAAATGAGGAATCTCTTCCTTTTGCATGAAGATGGAGACGTCAAAGGTAAAACGTGTGGTATAAGAGTACTGATTTAGGAATTTTTGGCTGTAGTAACCCCTGATTCTAATGAATTTGATCAACGACATCCTTCACGCATGCCTAAAACCTTTCGAATTTGTTAAAGTTGTACGCAACACGCGTGGCTAATTAAAAGGTGAAACGTGATTTTGATGATCTTTTTTCCCTCTTTTTTTCTGGGGGCGTGTTGACGAGGGAAGCACGGGGGGGCATCTTGGGTGCTGAGCAAGCAAGGCAAGGTTGGTCCATCAGAATCAAGATCTGGGCCTAAAAAGGAGACCAAGGATTGTGCTGGCGTGCGTTCCGTTCTTTGAGGTTTCTTGTAAGGAACGAGGGACCACGATCGTTATGGTTGACCTAACGCTCCATACGGAGTATGGTGTGCTGGTAACATTTGGTGCCGATATACCTGTCAAAATGATTCGTAAACTAATTAGTTAACCTATATCTGATGGGCCAATGTGCCGATAAGTCCTAAGAAGCTTAGGAATTCATGCTCGATTCCGACTTAATATTAACATTTTTTTATGGCAAAAGACACTTACATAAATGTCCTTCGAAGATTTGTCGTCTTCGCTACATCGGTCGGACATCGACACACACTACGTAGGGCACAATGCAGTGAAAGGGTTTACGTTAGGGAACCAAAGAATAAACATAAGATGAAAAGTTAATCGAACAACAACTTTTTTTTTTGAGCAACTACTTGACAAAGTCAAACATGTGACCTAATATCCTAAAAAACTAATATATAAGAAAATCAAATCACGTCAAATTCCAACCTTGGAGATCATCTGGCTCTGCTTCAGCCTTTCTGTTTCATTAGCATATTATATACGATAATGTGCGGACATTTCGATGTCTTCTCTTGAAAAGAAAGTTCAAGTTGGTCATACAAACAACTTCATGACAAAATGTGCTGAGATTACTAGGTAAAAAATATATTCCCTCATTTTGAATTGGAAAAAAGAAGGAGGATTAACTTCCGAGAATTTAATCCATATATCAACGCAAGAAACGTTATCCAAGAACACTTATTGACAAGACCCAGATTTTGTTCTTAATTTTGTCTATCATGCCTTGTAGTCTCAGAAGGAATTAAGTGCTACGATTATTTTTTTTTTAAGTGCTCTCTCAACCTTGCCGATCCGAATATAATTATCCAAAGTCACATGGTCCGAAAGCAAAACAACATTTATATTTGGCACCCATTTGGACCTACACGATGAGAAAGTTTTTCATGTGCTAGTTGTGATATCCACGACCAATTTGGGTAAGGCCAGCTCATTTTGGAATCAATATACAATTAAAATTAAAAAAAAAGGAGGGGCAATGCTAACAATCAATCATGCAAATCATGCACTGAGCTCGCATGATTTACCTACCATTACAGCTTGGAATTAAACGAGGAATCTCTCTTTTTTGCCTAAAGATGGGGACGTCAAAGGTAAAACGTGTGGTATAAGAGTACTAATTTAGGATTTTTAGCTGTAGTAACCCTGATTCTAATTAATTTGGTCAACGGCATCGTTTACGCACGTCTAAAACCTTTCGAATTTATTAAATGTGCAACAAAGGTGAAACGTGATTTTGATGAATGGCATTTCTGCATCTTTTTTCCTCTTTTTCTTTGGGCGTGTTGACGAGGGAAGCATGTGGGTCACGGGATGACACATCTCGGTCGCGGAATTAACCCGTGCGGCGTCTAGCAAGCCAAGCTAGACCAGCCGTTCCCCATATAGTTGTTCCGTAGAACATTCAGGCGAATAACTTTCTCGTATTGGGTCATACCACGCCCAGCTCAGCTCGGGCATCCTTACATCGAGTAAGACGCGTAGAACACTTTAAGCACGACAACTGGTTTCGGCCTGTCATGGCCTCATCAGGAGAGCGGCATCAGCTCCCGACCAGTTTGTACACGGGAGGCCAACCCCGCCTTCAGAGTTCCTGAGGATATATCTACTTAACCTAGAACCCCTAGTACAAACCCGCCTGACGCTACTCACACAACCCAGTTGCCTCTTCTCCTCCTACAACACTCACTCACCATAATGACCCCACAAGCTTCACCCTCAATGGGACTTGAGTGCGGGAGAACTTGCCCACCTGGGCCACGGAACTCCCGGTCCGTGTCATTCTCCCCCACTCAACCCGCAAACGCCCTCGTTGCGGGCTGTTCTGTCGCTTCCTTGCGTTCCAACCACCAATGCCACACCCTCGGGACTTACATGAATGGCAACGCTCGCCCAACAGAACAACTCTACCCCACTGATCTCCGTAGACCAATGGAGGTTCCCCCCTTGATGAAACGTGGTAGCGGACCCATCTTGAGATTCGCCGAATTGATCCAGGAACGTTATCCCATTTCAGTGAGCAACCCGGTTTCTCCCTATGCCCCCATTGCCATCCTAGAAGCTCGACGAGAGCCGCACCTTGTCCGAGCCCTCTTGGCCCCGGCGATCACTCTCCGCCCTCAAAGGACCGGGAAGACCACAGGCTTCTCCCGAATCACCCACCTACTGAGAGGATTCCTGCTCTGATACCACTTGTCACGGGCCGACACATCTCGGTCGCGGAATTAACCCGTGCGGCGTCTAGCAAGCCAAGCTAGACCAGCCGTTCCCCATATAGTTGTTCCGTAGAACATTCAGGCGAATAACTTTCTCGTATTGGGTCATACCACGCCCAGCTCAGCTCGGGCATCCTTACATCGAGTAAGACGCGTAGAACACTTTAAGCACGACAACTGGTTTCGGCCTGCCATGGCCTCATCAGGAGAGCGGCATCAGCTCCCGACCAGTTTGTACACGGGAGGCCAACCCCGCCTTCAGAGTTCCTGAGGATATATCTACTTAACCTAGAACCCCTAGTACAAACCCGCCTGACGCTACTCACACAACCCAGTTGCCTCTTCTCCTCCTACAACACTCACTCACCATAATGACCCCACAAGCTTCACCCTCAATGGGACTTGAGTGCGGGAGAACTTGCCCACCTGGGCCACGGAACTCCCGGTCCGTGTCATGGGGCATGTCGAGTGCTGAGCAAGGCAAGGCCCATCAGAATCAAGATCTGGCCTAAAAAGGAAGTGGAGGATTGTGCAGGTGTGTCTTCTTCTAACTAGGGCCGTCAAAAAGGCTCATGCCGGCTTAATCTGGCTCGGATCCTAGTACTATTTCAATAATGGGCCGGTGTTGATCCCCTCTATTCATGCACTGAAATAGTGAAACCCTTCTTCTTCTTCTTCTCTTTTTTAATTATTGTTTTGGCTGAAGGCTTGAATGCATGCGATTTTGAGAAGCATCGAAGGGCTAATAGCTTCAATTCGTGACCTTGAACTTTTCTATTTATTCAATTTATTTTTCTTTATTTTTCTTTCTTTTGTTAGATCTAGCAAAACTATATATATAGGATGATCTATCTTCCTACACACATTTTCCTCCGATTTCTAGCTAATGGCAACATCCCCATTGTTAGCGGATTGTCATGATAGTTTCCTCCATCTCGTGCTAGAGAAATTTTCTAAAAAATATCTATTTTAAAATTAAGTATGACAAGAAGTCAATCTTGCAAATATGTTTAGTAGATATTTGCCTCTTTTATTCTTTTATTTAATTTCAATTTATATTTAGATAACGAGAAGTTTAAGTTCTGCTTCAACACGTGCGAGATTGAGCAAGCTGAGGGCAATGGCTCAACCGTCTGTGAGATGAGGTGCAACACCGATTGCTCGGCCAAGGAAATCGCTAGTATGTTGTGCCACAATTAATACACACTATCCCTTTCATGTTCTCATGTTAAACATCTTCAATATGATATGGTTCGGTTCTTCTTTTAAATCTTGTCCATGATTATTCTTTTGCAGATAAACTGAGCATCAAGCTACCTTGATCGAAGCAGTGAGGAGCTTTGCCGACATATTTTGTTTCCCCAAAAGAGAGCAAGTGATGTAATGAAATCATTTGTACTCAATACAAGGAATTGATCAATCATAATAGAACAATTTTATTGATCAGGATTTGCATCATGCTTTGTTGCATCGCGTGTAAAATCTCCGTGGCAACACAAATAGTAAATTATTGGCAAAGACTAGTCTTTACAGAAAATAAGAATCGACCTTCAAACTTTCGATATCATTTTTTTAATCAGTTATTGCCATTCAAAATCTAAGGAACAAGTTGACAAAGCCATTTTTTTGGAGTTCGATTCAATTTTTTTTTAAAACAAAAAAAAAATCGGCCCGACTTGACCCTAATATCTTAGACCTATATAATTTAGAAATTAGGTCAGTTCAGATGAAGCCGAGCCTGGCGTTATTTGGTTTCGGGATAGACACCCTTGCTTCTAATCACACTTTGACGTTCCACTCTTTGAAGTTTCCTGTAAGGAGGGAAGGAGGGACCATGATCCTTTTGGTTGGCCTAAGGATCCATCCAGAATATCATATCTCAGTAACATTGGATGACAATAGACCTGTCAAAATGATTCTTAAACTAATTACTCAACCTATATATATATATATATATTGGTCGAAAGGAAAATTTTTATTTTACTTGAAAGAGATAGACATAACTTCAAGATATAAATGTAAATCAAACAAAGTAAGTAAATTAGAAAAATAAATCAACTTGGTATAACTTGCATAAACTTGCTCATTCCTCCATAAAGACATATTTGTCAAAGTATCAAAGCACAATCGATGACTGATCACCGATTCTCATATCAATATCAGCAATGAACACATGTAGAAATTTCCTTTTCCAATAGCTATAGTTTCATCATAAGGCGGTACGCGCCTAAATTTGGTGTCCCCGACACCATCGCTATATAGATATGAAGACAACACTAACGGGTTTAAAGAACACACAAAATGCCTTGTTAATTCCAGATCTATTTTTAGATAGGAATAGAAGAGCACCCAAATCTAAATTTAATTCTAAATTGGTAGACAGGACTTGCAAAGGAGATAATAATTGATCTAAAAATTACCTTCAAATAAGCTAACTATCGAAGTAGTAAAGGAGCCACGCACAACTATATGGAGCAAGCACCAGAACCAAAACGAATGAGCAAATCTCAAATAACAGTTCCTTTTAAACCGCTCATGCTTCGAACTTTTGAGCTCATTGGATGAAATTCTTCACTCGAAGAAAGTTGATGGGACCATCCACAAAATCAACAAAAAAAATGAAGAGATAGGGGGGAAAACAAAAAGGTTAGGAAGAGGAGGAGTAGAGAGGGAGAGAGAAGAAAGGCCCCTCTCTCTCCCTTAGAAACTTGCTGTAAAAGGAGGGTGGGAGGGTTTGGCAATAGGCTTGGGGGAGAGAAAAATTATATTACCACTCAACCTATATTTAACGAGCTGAATTGCTATATAGATTAATTATATTGAGTAGATAAGTCATAGATGGATTTATAATGGTAAATCCCAAAATAATATGAGTGTTAAATAGGTTTACAATATTATCTTCACTTTCTCGCCCTTCCACAATACCTCAATCTCACACTCACTCATTCCTAGCTCACCTCAATTTGTGTATGAATTTTCTCATATTATATTTAATATGAAAGCATTTTCGTAATATGAGTGGATTTAGATATGTGTTGGATTGTGTATGAGTCAATGGCTCAATTTGAATTGGACCATTTTTGACCCGATCCAAATCCAACTGACTCACCTCTTCTGACAGATCTAGATGTTGATAGCATATGAGAACATGACTTGAATAAGAAAATTTATTATGGAGAAAACCTCAATCTCGACAAGACATAAATTAGCACGCTTGCATTCATTTCCTTTGTTTTTTACATGGTGTGATCATGCTTAAATATTGTGATTAACGATGTGAAATCAAATGAGTGATATTATTACGGACACAACCGATTGAGAAATATTAAACTAGAAAGCATGAAATAAATAGAATACTAGATTTACATTGTTCGATTAGCTAGACTTACATCCATGGAAAGAGTAGCACGGGAGTAAGTTTCATTTTAAGTGAGACTTCTGAAATTATAAAACCATACTCAAGTTCTCGCGATAAATTTGAAATTATTAATCCCATCTTCTAATCCTTTAAATTCTTTATCTTACTCTAGCAGATTTTTAGCTATATATTTTTATTGGATAATTTGAAAATCAATGTTGAAATGCGGCCTAATTTTCCTTACAAAGGACCAACTTTGACTTAAATAAAAATCCTGGACCTTTTTTTTTTTTTGGTCTGGTGAAAGAAAAAGATATGAAAAGCTGTATTTGGAGGGATCTCTCATTCAACTCAAATATGGAAGCAAAGACGGTACAAAGATGATGGATAATGCAATGGTGCTTCTCAAAGCAATCGTGTTTGCGGGTTCTTTCAAGGATCCACTAAGAGTGTAATGTGTAATATGGGTCTGATCGGATATGTGTTGGGTTGGATATGGGTTACTAAATATGCATTGCATGGAAACAGATCAATTTATATTGGATCATTTTCAATCTGAAATAAATTCAACCTAACTCACCTATTTGAATGGTCTAGGTGCCAATAGGATACTAGAGAACAATTTGAACAAGAAAATATACTATGGAGTGAACCTCAATCTCGACAAAACCTGAAGTAGCACACTTGCATTCATTTCTTCCTCTTTTTCACGGTGTATCATGTGATCATGTTAGAATGTTGCGATTAATGATGTGAAATCAAAAAAATGATATTATTGCGGAAATTACCGATCGAACAATAATAAACTTGAAATCATAAAATAGATAGAATACCAAATTTTCATTGTTTGATTAGCAAGACCTACATCTACAGAAATAGTACTAAGGGGCTCCACTAATCCATACGACTAAGAGTACAAACCATACTCAAGTTTTTGTGGTAAATTTGAAGCTAATTATTTATCTTAGGCTCCGTTTGTTTTACAAAAAAATAAGAAATTTTCGCAAAGTATTTTTCGATATTTGGCTAAACTATGAAAGACATTCGGAAAATGTTTTCCGTCGTTTGACATGAAAAATCGGATTTGATTTTCCTCCATGACTTCTTTTAATAATTTTTTTTTCTTTTCATTTATTTTTTTAAATTTGAAATTTTTAATTATTTATCTTTTTATTTTCTCTCTCTTTCTTGTTTCTTCTAGTTTCAGTCAGTCGCCAGTCGTTGCCACAGGCGAGCTTGAGGCTCGGCAAATCCTAGTGATCTCAGGCTCGCCCGAGGCCGGCGAGTGACCGAAAAATCTCCCAACTGAGACTTTGCTCCACCGACCATTATGGCATACTCTTTTGGTTTGGTCCACCGTCCACTCTGGCACAGACTCTTTTTTTCTCTACAACAACAATGGGGTGTCTCTCTCTCTCTTCCTTTCCTCTTGCTTCCTCTCTTCTCCTCCCTCTGGCCCTCTCCCTCACTTGCACGTCCCATGAGTTCAACAATAAGCTCTATGCCAAATGCATCAACCTCTCCCAGCTCGGCCCCTACCTCCACTACACCTACAATGCCTCCAACTCCTCCCTATCCGTGGCCTACATCACTACCCTGGCAGCCAGCGGGGTCTGGACCATCAACCCCATTGCTACCGACATGGTCGAATCGCAAGCCCTGATGGCACTAAGAATCAATGGCTCCATCGTTGTCAAGGCCTACAACATCTCCAGCTACCACTTGATCATCGAGTTAAAGCTCTTGTGTTTGATGTGTGGGACCTAAACGCAAACGAGGAGAATGGAATGATGCTGATCTTCGTGGTTGTCAAGGTGTTGAAGAAGGCGGTGAATGTGAACCAAGTCTGGCATGTTGGCAACGCCGTCAATGAGACCTACCCGAGCATCAACACGTTAGGTATGGTGAACAAGGTGTTGAGGAAGACACTTGAGATAGCTTTGTCGCAGGGACCGCGGCCCCTGCTCCTGTTAGATATATGCTCTAAAGCAATTATGTAATAGTTACATATTAGAGATTTCAGTTGCATTTCAATTCATTATTGAATTAATGGCAAAGACATGTTTATTCATTTGTCCAATTATTTATATATATGAATAAATTCCATAATATCAGTTATAACTAGACCCATTCTCGATACGCCAAGAATATGTGTGGCGGGTTCACAGTTAGACTGAATCTTTAAACTGTTCCCGATCGATGGGTCGTTGAATGGATATTAATGATCCTGTTGAGACCAGTGTATTCTTAACTTCACTTTTAAATATTGAATACTTAAAGGAATGACGAGTCACGAGTCATTAGGTATTGCGATGCCCGGGTTGAAACACATGTGCTTGTACCAGACAAATTCACTGAACGTCACACACATTTAATGATTAGCGACATGAAAGCTTTTAGCGTGGGCAATGTCTAATCGATCATGCTCAAATCTTGTGTAAATAATCCTTAGACCTGAGACACAATGTTGACTTGTATATTAGATGGCTATGGTTCACAAGTACGCATATTGGCGGTTTGTTGATCCGTCTCTGTACTTAATGGTTATAGTTCGTGACATACAAAGTCACACGTGTGCGCAAAATGGAATCTGTCTCCTTGTTACATGCAAGGTATGATGTCTTATGCGATCTAGTTATGACAATGCATTGAAATCCTCGGCCGGGGTTGTAGCCGAGAATAAAATGTTTATGTCTCGTACAAATGCATATAAATTAGATTTGTGCATATGATCAAATTGGTGGCTTGACAAATATTCCATGGTCTTTATTCGATCGAGACATAGTAAGACAGTCGGATTGAATTACATTGTAACTAGAGCTAACAGGTTCATTATGTTTTTAAAATATTCATATTGTCTGAGTAACCATGACATATTGCTAGATATCACTCATGGCTTGTAGGACCTAGTGGTTGATCAGGACAATCAATTCTCTAAGAAGTGCTAATGTGTTAGTACTTGTCTTATTACCAGCGCAGTGATGAATCTAGAGATGTCACACAATTTAACCAATGCATAACGACGTTAAAATATGATATTGCAAATATGTTGCAATCAAGACTATCGAATTTGTCAGATTGAAATTAAATTAAATTGGATTTAATTTGATTCTTATTTTGGTCATGGACATACGTGCATATGATGCGCACGCACTCTTAAAATGAGACACATATTAATGTATTCAAAATGCACGCATGTGGTCGCACTATCTTGTTTCTATTAAATTATATATAGATATAATTTATAAATATATTTATATATATTTTTTAAATTTATATTGCACGCACATATTGATGTGCGTGCAACAAACATGGTCAGCACAAAAGTTGCTGACCATGAGTTTTATTATCAAACAACAACACAGAGAGAGAGAGAGAGAGAGAGAGAGAGAGAGAGAGAGAGAGAGAGAGAGAGAGAGAGAGAGAGAGAGAGAGAGAGAGAGAGAGAGAGAGAGAGAGAGAGAGAGAGAGAGAGAGAGAGAGAGAGAGAGAGAGAGAGAGAGAGGGAGGGAGGAAGGTAAAAGGTGAATTGAATGCATGTGGTCAACAAAGCAAAAGTTGCTGACCATGGTTTTATTTCATTCAATTAGTTGAATGCACGATCAGCAGTTACTGATCGTGCATTTGTGCTAAAATGCACAACGCGCATGATCAATAACTATTTCTGATCGTGCGCGTTTTGTACCTCCATTATTTTAAACTGCAAAAGGTTGCGTATGTAAAAAAAAAATTGAGTAATGGCGTGTGCAATTTCTAGAGAGTGCCAAAAGAAAATTAGAGAGGAAAAACCAGAAAATTCTCTCTGCGATTTTGTTCTTGTGGTGATCGAAAAATCAAGTACGTAGATAATTATCACCACGAGATTGCTAGCACAATCAAGTGTGTAGTTTTTCTGCAACGTCTTTCTTCCGTTCGTTGTATGTTTGTGGTGTGCCTGAACTAGAAGTCCGGCGCTTGTGGGACTCGTACCGAAGAATATTTGGACCAACCCGTTTCAAGCACGCTACAGGAGGTAATCCATTTAACCCTCTTCGTTTAATTTGATTTTTGATTTAAATGAGCGAACAACGCATATGAAGATACATGTACGGGTTTTTATTTCCGCTGTATTTATTGTTAATTTTTGCCTATGCATGTTACGTGAATCCCAACAGCTCCATGCCCGTGTCATGGCTAGTTGATGGGCGGGTGGCCATCGCCGAGGTTTGTAGCCGGCAGAGGAAAGAGGAGGAAGTGGGGGCTAAGGAAATAGGAAAACGGAGAAAAGAAAGAACAAGAAACTAAAGAAGATGAAATTTTTATTTTTTAAAAAAATGATTAAAAAATAAAAATAATAATTATAAAAAAAAGGAAGTGTGAAAGAGAAGATGAAGCAAAGATGAGGAAAATACTTTTTTTTTGTAAGGAAGATGAGGAAAATGTTTTCCTCTTCTCAAAAGAAGAAAATATTTTCTCCATTTTCAAGGAGTTTTTTCCATCGAGGGAAAATATTTTTTGCCACTAGCTTATTTTTTGTGGATCAAACACCAAAAAATTCAGAAAATATTTTTCGAAAAGTTATTTTTCGCAAAACAAAAATAGTTTTAATCTAGTAGAATTTTAGCCATCTACTACTTTATCGGTTGATTTGAAAATCAATGTTTAAATGTGGCCTAATTTTCCTTAAAAAGAACCAACTCTAACTTAAATCCTAATTCTGGACCATTGTTTTTCTTGTGAAAAAACAAAGATATAAAAATTTGTATTTGGAGGGCGCATCGTTCAACTCAAATATCAAAGCAAAGACGGTGCAAGGATGATGGATAATGTCTGTTCTGGGTAAATTTTGCAGGATTGACTTCTGGAGAGAAAACGGTGCTTCTCAAAACAATGATGTTGTTAATAGACATGCAGTCCTGCCGACAAAGTATTAAACCCGTGTCGCATTTATCTGTAGTTAAGCATCCGCTACTTGTTGACAAATCAGACAAGAGCGCAAGCAATCGGCGCATAAGAAGGTCTCTAGGACAATCTATCTACAAAAGAATAAAGGAATTTCAGGTATGCCATTTGAAGTTCTGTGTTGGTGATCTTGTCTGCTTTTCGAGTGATGATAAAAAATGATGATGCATATCGGCTTTAGCTCGTTGTTATTGACAAATGTGGATTTTTGCTATTGTGTTTATTTTTATTTTGGAGAAAATTACCAAAAAATTATAGATTTATTATATTTATGCCAATTCAGTCTTAAACATTTCAATTGTGCTAATTTAGCCTTTAATATTTTCATGTTTTGTCAATGTTGTCCATTTGGATAATTTTGGATGGAAATCGCTAACGTGAGTGTCATCCATCCTATGTGACCCAACTAGTCTTGACACGAATAAAACTTATTAATTATTTTTCTTTTTCTTATCTTATCTTTTTCTTTTTCCTTTTTATTCTTCCTCTGTTGGTCGCTAAGCCTCGACGATGGCTAATGACGGGCTATAAGTGAGGTCACCCTCACTGGATCTGGCGAGGGTGAACCTTGCTCGAGGTCGCTGAGGTTGCTCCTCACCAAATCCCCTATGAGGGTGACCTTGCCTGAGGCTAGCAAGGGCAATCCTCACTAGTAGTTACCTTTAGCTATTTCCGATGAAAATTGACCGAATAGACTACATTGACAAAATGTGAAAATTTTTAGGACTAAATGACATGAGTGAAAGTTTTATGACCGAACTAGCACAAATGTAATAGGTTTAGAATTTTTTTGGCAATTATTTATTTATTTATTTGGCTTACTAAAAGTCAAAAAAGAAAAGAGAGAAAGAAAAAGAAAAAAAAAGAGACATTGGCTGGTTCCTGACTTGAAACCTCTTGACAGGGTATGCTCTAGCTTCTAAAGTATACATGGTAGGTTTTAGGTTCTAAAGACTTGAGAACTGGTTTTGATAGGGTAGTTTCCAGGTTCAAGGTGGAATCTGAATGATCCTAGAATTGCTCACCCTTAATTAGAAGAATGTTTGACTCTTTATTCAATAGCGGGGGTGATTAGTTTCAAAATAGGTCGGTTTTTGATTTGTGAATTATTGGCGACCAAATGTATCTCCTTCTTTTTTTGCATATTCCATGTAAGATAACAAGTGTAATTACATAGTCTGAACTACTACACGAGTAATGTTAGTAGAACAAGTTCGTGATAAGTTAAACACAATGATCATCTCCATGAACAAAGCAAAAATGAGTAGTAGTTGTAAGGGAAGTGAGCATCGCGTGATTGAGACTAAGAGAAGTAAGTGATAGGCACGAGCGACAAGCGTGAGCAAGAATATAATGATAATTAGGTTTTTGAAAAATTACAATAATAAGAATTTAAAAAATGGTGTGGTCTAAGTGGTTCAGATAGGTGGGCCTACATCCAAAGGTGGCCACGGTTTGGAACTGGGCCGGTTTTGATTCGTGACCTATCATGAACCGAAACCAGAACCTTTAAGGCAGTTCCACTTTCGGTTCATGAACCAGCGATTTGGGCTAGTTCAAAGGCCGATTTTGTCCAGTTCAAATCGATTTTCAAATAAAATTTTATGAAATAAAAAATTTAAATAATGAATTATGAAATAATAAAATTTTAAATACAAATTGTAATCAAATTTGGGGGGTCGAGAAAAAAAAATGGGAGGGAGGAAAGGGCTTGAACTTAATGAATATTATTAAGCGCCTATATATCTTCTTGGGGATAGAAGAATCAAAGCCCATGTAGTTTTTTTTTACCTCTGATAACCCTATACTTATCTCATCGTCAATTGTCGCTACCCGTGGCGTTGGCATCTTCATCATTAAAGAATTCGGATTTGTTGTTGCGATCCATTTCTTGTTGTCGATATACAACCTTTGTCCAATCATTGACACAAGCTTGAGCCTCAACCGAATTCGGAGATAATCTTGAACATTGATCATCCAAAATATTACCTTCAATACTAAATGCTTATTCAACCACGACTGTTGAGTAAGGGATTGCTAAATTCTCTTTTATAATGTGAGCTAGTACTGAAAATTAAGTTGAATGACTATTCCATCACTGTAGAATTTGGAAATCCATGTCTTCTGATTGAGAAAACTCAAATACAGTAGTTAAATAAGTTTCTATTTCAGAAATATTTCCCTTTATTCCCTTTTGTCATTTTTGCCTATTTATTATATTTCTAGACCCTCTACTTAAGTGTTTGTCTTGCATGTCACTAGCTTGGGAAGAAGTTCCACTATTATCAACTATATTATATATATTACAAAAATCATTATACAATTCTACTATTATATTTTTAACTTCTTTTTCTATATATCTAATATTCACAATTTCAGTCAAATATAAACACTCATAGTATGAATTTAAATCATCAAGTAAGCCATCCATTTTAGCATGTGAATCCAAAACACGGGCAACCAAATAAATAATGAGAATTTTGATATAATATTGCATCTATTTCATTCGCATTGCAATAATAATTGGATCTAATTGATTATCGTCTTCATTTTCTTCAAAAATACTAGCAATATTTACACACTCTATTAAAAATAAATGTGTAGTAGGATAATAAACACCGGATAAAATATAAGTTGCATTATTAAAATTTTTTAACAAATCTAAAATTCTTTTGCAAATATCTCACTCTTGTGGGTATAAATTATTTTGAGAAACCTGATTCATAAAAAATGTACATAATAAATTTTTATATGAAAAAGATTGACTAAACAACTCGTATGTAGAATTCCAACGATTTGGAACATCTCTTGAATTTTTTTTTTGGTTTTCTTCCATTTTGTTTATAAAATCTACCCCAGTCTCTCATAACTTAGAGATGTTTCTATAAATATTGAATTACTGTTTTTATTGGACAAAGAGAAATTTCAAGAGTTTGTAAAATATCTCGTACGCATAAATTTAAAACATGGCAAGCACATCTAATGTGAAAAAAATTTCCACCAAAAGTGGGTTTACAAATTATTTCTAACGAATGGAAGCGGTATTTGTCGAGGCATTATCAAAATTAATTGAAAAATTTTTATTAACCAATAAATATTCTTCTAAAACTTGCTTAATTACTCTATAAATAGTATGTGCCGTATGCGTTTCATCAAAAACTCGAAATGTAATAATTCTCTTTTTAATGTTCTAATCATTGTCTATCCAATGACATGTAATACCCATATAATAATGAGTTTGCCAAGGATCACTCCAAATGTCGCTACCTATATGCATACGTCCATTGAAAAATGCAAAAAAATTTCTCAAATCTTCTTTTCCTTTTTTGTAAAGTTTAAAAATTTGGCATTTAAGCGTATTTCTCGAAACAGATTTTGCTTGTGGAGTACATGCATTTTGTATAAAAGTATTAAAACCAAAATTTTCACCAAAATTAAACGATAAATGTTTAACGACAGCAAATTTAGCTAATTCTTTCTCATAATTATTTCTATCATAACGAAACAAATGAGAAGTGTTAGAATCGACAAACTTGGAAATTTGTTGTTGCCTCGTGTCGATCCTAAATTTCGTTGGATGTTTTGACACTAGATGTCATCAATATATTCCGTAGGCGCTTCCACTTGTAAATCTGCATATTTTTTTGCGATGCTTACATGTGAGATGGTAGTCGTTTTCTTCTAGATGTTGCTTGGTGAAGTGTTGCCATATGATGGATGCACCCCCTCGGCTCATTTCTTTTGTTGTTGACGCTTTTTTGGTATTGGTAGTTGGATGTAGACTTTCTTGTGCTGGGATGTGCTCGGCATTAAGAATAACGTTGATATTATCTTCGTCATCATATCCCAATGTGCATACTCATGAGAATCATGAGAATAATTGGATTCTTCCGGAATCATCGGGCTCTTTCCTCTTCCACTAGCCATTTTTTGAGAGAATTGAGCGGAAAAAAAAACTAGCTAAATTGAGTGAATTTGAGAGAATATGAGAGAATTTGAGAAATGAAAAATTTGAGAGAAATTATGAGGAAAAAAAGAAAGGTGAAGATGGGTATTTATAATAGTTAGGATCATTTAATAAATTTTAAAAAATAAAATTATTTAATAATTTTTTTTTAAAAAAACTATAAACAGCTATATACCCGTTGGGCTATATAGCAGAACGGTTATATAGCCGTTTAGTCCAAACTGCTATAATATAGCCGTTTAGGTTCGGGCTGGTTCAAACCGACGGTTTCGAACTGCATGGAACCGTCGATTTCGAACCACACGGAACCGCTGGTTCCCAAAATTTCTAACTCGGAACCGGCCTGTGCCACAAGGGCCGGTTCTGGTTCGCAACAAACTGGCTCGTTGATCGGGCCGATTCCGGGCTAGAATCAGCCCGTGGCCACCTCTACCTATATCTGAATACGAGAATTGGACCACTATTGACTAATTTTAAATTTTAGAAATCGACAACTGCCCGTAACCAATCCGTTCGGTCTAATTCTTTTGCTAGTCCTTGTTCAGTAAGTGGCACTCCACACATGGCCATTTTTTACCAATAAGAATTGATTTATCCATTTGTCATGACCAAATTTCATTTGATTATCAATTTTGAATTTAAGCAATGGAAAAGGAAAACATCTTTGAATATATTCTTAAATGACATGATTTACTTTGAGACCATACAGTGTATGTAATTCTCAAAGCATTAAAAAACTAATATTAAAAGAATTTTTTTAAAAATCCCCCCAAAATATATGTTTTAAACTGAAAAAGTTCATTTTCCTTTTTGGTCAAAAAACAAACAATAGTTTAAAAGTTAAGAAATTGAATCTTTGACCCAGCCAGATTCGCCCACTCTAGAAAAGAAATGGGCCGATGACAAAACAAGCCTCCTCTTTCTCATTGGATGACCCGGCCCGGACCTGGTCGGACCGGACTGGCCCAACCAATTCTCCCACTCGAGACTAGACCAGGCAGTACACTGTACAGACTCCGGACGGCGTTCTTCTTCTCCGTTGGATCTATCGCACTGTTGTCACTAGGGTTTATGCTTTTTTCCTCAACCCTCCGCAACAATCACCACCATTTTTGCAGTGAAGCCGCGCCGTCGAGTAGGCGGAGATGGCCCTGCAGCCTTTCGGTCGGACGAAGAGCGTTTCGAAGCGGTCGAAGAAGTACTTGGAGGAAGCCCTCTACCGGAGGCTGTTCAGGGATGGCGGCTCCGAGATCAGCGTCCGTCAACAGCTCAACCAGTTCCTCAAGAGCTCCAAGAGGGTCTATAAATGGGAGGTCGGCGACACTCTCAAGAAGCTCCGAGGTCGCCGCCTGTATTACCCTGCTTTCAAGGTGATCGCTTCTTCCTCGGTGCGTGCCAGGTGTTTGTTGCTATGCGTCAACGAATGTGGAGAATTGTAAAATGTCTTCATTTGATTGGACCAGAATTGATGCAATATCCTTGCAATGCGTGCGCTGTAGAGAATGCATAAATGTGCTATACCGCGCAACTGTTGAATCCATGATTTGTTATCCGTGGTATTCGCAAATTAATTTATTTGATTAATACGTGTGGAAACTTGGGATTTTTCTTTCTGATGTTTCCTTTTTCCTTCTCCTAGTGTTGCGCTACATTTTCAGTTTTTCCTACTTGGTGAAAGAAAAGTGAGAATGCCAGAGCATTAGATCTTCCTGTTTCATCACAAGTATTGGTGCACGTTGCACGTCTTCTTGAAATCCAAAGTTTGAATTAAGTTGTTGGGAAATTCCTCCTAATTAATGTCATGAAGTTGATTGTACATTGATCATGTAGTTGAATTTTGAAATACAGGAGAACATAGTGTATTCAGGGTCATGAGATTGTAGAGAAGTATGAATAGCTAAATCCCTTTATGCTCTTGCACTTCACGTTGCTCTCAATTTGAATGTAGTTGTTTGTAGTGGTGTCCGAAATTAACATAGAGATTTCATCATCAAAAGCTTGCATTGATTGTTTAATCAGAGATATTTTGCAAGCATCACTTGTTAGTCGAGTGGGTTTGAAGTGTTACTATGCATCTTATCTTTCTCATTAAACAGATAAAAATTTTTCTCTATCAAGTTGCAAGATCTGTGGGCTGATTGAAAAATGGGTTTCCATAATGACTAGCAGTCATAAGGCAAATGGAGAAATAGAATATTGCATGCATAATCGGCTTCTATCTGTGCTGCTGCAAATTCAACTGATCTTTTGCCACGATTCTTAATATCCTTTCTTGGTTCTTACTTCACTGATCTTTAAGGCAAAGAGGATCGATGAGTATCTGTGACTTCTTTAAGACTTGTTTGATAGAATTTTCCATTGAACCTCGAACTTGCAAATTGTTTATCTCAGCTATCAGAGGCTATGGCTGAAAGAGGCATGAACAAAACTGTGAGTGATCAAGCCATACATCTTGATTTGGTAGCCAAAGCTAAAGGCATTACAGCTGCAGAGAACTACTTTATAAATCTCCCTGAAGCATCAAAGAACCATCTTTCATATGGCGCCCTTTTGAATTGCTATTGTAAGGAACTCATGGTTGAAGAAGCTGAGGGTTTACTTGAAAAGATGAAGGAACTCAACTTAGAGTTGAGCTCTATGCCTTACAACAGCATTATGACTCTTTATACTAGGAGAGGTCAGCTGGAAAAGATCCCTGCTATTATACAGGAAATGAAGTCCAGCCATATTATGCTGGATTCTTTTTCTTACAATATATGGATGAGGGCTCTTGCTGCTTCGAGCGACATTTTGGGGGTTGAAAGGGTTGTCGAGGAGATGAAGCGGGATGGTCGAGTTGCTCCAGATTGGACGACATATAGCAACATAGCCTCGATATATGTGGATGCAGGCTCATTTGAGAAGGCCGATAAGGCTCTTAAGGAATTGGAGAAGATAAATGCACATAAAAATCTTTCAGCCTATCAGATTCTAATAACCTTGTATGGGAGAACAGGTAACCTGCTTGAAGTTTATCGAGTATGGCGTTCTTTGAGGCTGGCTTTTCCTAAAACTGCAAACATTAGCTATCTGAACATGATCCAAGCATTGGTCAAGTTGAAGGATTTACCAGGTGCAGCAAAGTGTTTCAAAGAATGGGAATCTAGTTGCACTACTTACGATATCCGCATTGTCAATGCGTTGATTGGTGCATTTGCTAAAGAAGGTTCACTGGAAAAGGCTAAAGATCTCAAGGAGAGTGCCCATAGGAGAGGGGCCAAGCCTAATGTTAAAACATGGGAGATATTTTTGGAGTATTATTTGCAAAATGAGGACGTAAAATCAGCTGCAGAATGTGTTGGCAATGCCATATCCGCAGGCCGGGGAGATGGTAGAAATTGGGTCCCTTCACCTGAAACTGTCAGGACTATGATGAGGCATTTTGAGCAACAGAAGGATGTTGATGGTGCTGAGGCTTTTCTGAAAATTTTGAAGAAGACAGAAGATCAATTAGAAGCTGCAGTGTTTGAATCACTGATCAGAACTTATGTTGCTGCTGGAAGGAAAGAACCCACGATGCGTCGACGGTTAAAGATGGAAAATGTGGAATTGAGTGAGGTGGGCAATAAGCTGCTGGATAAGATATGTGATAAGTGATTCAGATATCGTTGATGGATCTGGCTGGTCTTTACGTCGTTATTTTGTTGTGACAAATAATTGTTCCCTTTCAAGTCGACTCTTTAGGAAAATCCACTGGGCACAGCTGTGCTGTGCTGATATTCTGCTTCGAACCATTCCAAGAAAACTTGTGAAGCCTACAATCAGATGGGCTGTTTCGGTTTATCCCAATGTTTTAGATGATATGGAAGACGGAGCATTTTTTGCCTCTGGATTTTGTAGCATGCTTGAAGTTGCCGAAAATTTTCTTTGTTCTGATGGGAGTTTTTAGTGCATGTACTCTTGAGTTATCATGTACAGTCATTCAGGTATGTTAGCTTTGCCTCCATTATGGTCACATTTATATGACACTTTTCGCCTTTTCTTATTCTTTTATTCCCATTAAAATGACAATTCAAACTGATCTTGACAACGGTGATACAATCGGGGGAACATACTCCGGAGAAAATACATAATGTTCCCCCAGTGCCATTAGTAGCTTCCTTATCTCCAGTCCTCTCGGGCTGGGTTATTCCCTCACTGTTATCAGGGTTCTGTTGTGATCTATGTTCTGGTAATGTCAACTTTGGAAAATGGTTTTGTAATGTAGGCTGACATTTATTGCAGAATGTTTCAGTTTGTGAAAAATAGGTTGTAAAGTACATAAAGATGTATAAGACGAAACCACGGTATCTGAAGTACAATTAAGTGATCATATTATGTCGGTTCTGGACAGCTCAGTTTTGGCAATAATATGGTTGGATGGTCGGTGTAGGTTGGTACTTTAACGATAACCTCTAATGCACGGCCGTGCCAGAATATGTTCTATATAGGCTACGATCCGCTCTCTATATCTCATTTGGAAATTCTTACTATTTATCCATCAAAGGCATCTAAGGAAGGAGAAGGATAGCAAGACTTAGTCAAACGGTACGTGGTGGATCAACTAGTACGACTCAGCTAAACTGCTAATTGCTGTAAACCTGTGTATGGATGTTGTAGGATCGAGTATCTTACATGCGACATATTACCAAATAAAGCGAACCATGATCCATGTATAGATTTAGAACAAATCGAAACTCACCTGCCTAGTCAATTCATTGTCTTTGATCCGAACGGGACAAACAAAGAGGAGACTTGGTCTTCCTCACCTTCTTTTTGAAACGGCTTTGATGGATGAGAATATGTCTAATTTTCCAATCTGCGAGCAATGAATCTTGCAAGTGAAAGAGTACTGAGGGAACTCAAAACCTTGTATTTCCGAATCACGGAGAACTTCCTCGATCAATTTTACAAAATCTTTGGAAATTGCTCTATGGTAGATTTTCATATGAATTGGAAGTAAGTGTAGACTGAACTGAGAAATCTATAAGTGTTTTGATAAGATGTCAGATTCAAACTATCTTAGCTCTTAAAAATGTGTATGCACAGAAAACAAAGGGGAGGAGTGAATTTTGACTGTAGAGTGATTTTGCTAACAAAGTTTGAGTTATAGATATTGAAATTGGCAGAGAAGAGGGAGAGAAGAGAGAGCAAACTTAGAGAGAGAATGAGAAGAGAAAACTATATGTTCCTAGGTTAGGAACACGTCTTTGTATTTATAATAGATAATAGCTTACTACATTAGTTGGGTCAAGCCCAAAACACCAATAAACAACCATAAAGTAATAAATAAAATAAAATAAAAATGAGGAAGAGGAAAAAGCCCACGTGACTTAACATATCCCTTCAAGTTGGAGCATAGATATGCATCATGTCTAGCTTGTTACAAATGAACTTTATCCTCTTTCTAATAATAGATTTTGTAAGGATGTCTGCAAGTTGATCATTGGTCTAAACATTTCCAAACTCGATGACATTCCGGAGCAAAGCATCTCTTACAAAGTGACAATCAATTTGATGTGTTTAGTCCTCTCATGAAAAATTATATTATCTCTAATATTTAAGGCTGACTTATTTTCACACCATAATTTAGAAGGACAATCAATGGAATAACCTATCTCCGTTAAAAACTGCTGCAACCACATAATCTCAACAATTGTACTTGCCATTGAGTGATACTCTACTTCGCAACTAGACCAAGCAACTCTTCCACGAGACAAGATTACCACCCATAAATATAGTAAAATTAGATTTAGATCACCTATCAGCTAGAGATCTAGCCCAATTTGCAACACAGAATGCTTCGCTGCGAGAATGTCTGTGATTTTGATGGATAACATTCTTCCTGAGGTCTTTCTTAAAATATTTTACAATTTGCAGAGCAGCTTTCGTATGAGGAACATGAGGGTCAACCATAAATTAACTAATAACACTGCATGGAAAGGCAACATCAAGTCTAGTTATAGTGAGATAATTGAGTTTCCCACAAATCTATAGTACCTTTCAAGCTTTGGAATTGGGGCCCCTTCTTGTGGCATGAGTTTATCACTAGTAATCACGAAGGACTTATAATATTTTGCCCAGAAAGCCTTGTATCCTGCAATAAATATAACACATATTTTCTCTGAGATTAAAAAAAAACACCATTCTTACATTTAGAAACCTTAATATTAAAAAAGAATACTAGAGGAGCAAGATCCTTAGTTTGAAACTGACTGTGTAGGAGAACTCCTTGAGCCCGGAGATGCCTGTCAAGTCACTATCACTATCAGTGATCACAATATCATCCACATATATAACCATATAGATGCAACCTGCAAGAGAAGTATGATAGAAAACAAAACTATCCTTAATACTTTCCTTCATGCCAAAATCTCACACAGCAACTTTAGTAAACCTATCAAACCATACACAATGTGATTGTTTGAGATCATATAAGGAGAGACGAAGCCAACGAACCTTACAAGACTCACCCTAAGTAATAAACCCAATTATCTAAGAGCAATTGTTATAAACTGCACAGTTATCCTAGTAGTAACAAGGTAGCTAATGCCTTGGTACTTGTATCTTCTAACATCCAAGAGTCCTCTACTGTTTTCTAGAGGAGAATGATTGAGATGACTGATGAGGAGTTTGCATGGTGTACTCAGTTTCGGGTGGATGAACAGCCTTTTATTACTACATATGGATAGACAAGTAATCATATGGCATATGTTTCCATGTCTCATGGCAAGTGGGTTGTTGATTCTAGTGCTTCAAATCACCTAACTGAGATAGTAGGTAATCTTACAGTCTATTCCTCTTCATCACATGTTAGTGCTATTATTATGGCGGACGACTCTTTAGTAATTGTAAAAGGGAGTGGGACTTCGGGTCTTACATCGAATTTAACATTGTCTTCTATGTTTTATGTTACGCATTCACCTTTTAATCTACTATCAGTTAGTCAACCAATAAAAAAATTAAATTGTTCAGTCTCATTTTCCTTGATGGTTGTGTTTTTTAGGATCTTTTGATGAGGAAGGGTCTTGGTAGAGGAAGGGTCAAAGAAAGAGTCTATGTTATGGAAGCCACACCATCATCAATAATCTACTCCACCACATCCCCTAGTTCATATGAGATTCATTGTCATCTCGGCCATCTAGCTCCTACCACTCTCCAAAAGTTATATCCCTAGTTTAAGAGTGTTTTCTTTGAATATTAGTTGTGTCGGTTTGCTAAGCATCATCGTGTGCCTTATTTTCCTAGAGTCAATAAAAGAGTGTCAACTCCATTTGAGTTAGTCCATTTAGGCGTATAGGGTCCTTATCCTATCATGTCAAAGCTTGGCTTCAAATATAATATAACCTTTGATGATGAACATTCACAGATGACGTGGGTCTATTTAATGAAAAATCATTTTGAGTTGTTCCAAATTTCTTGTGAATTTTATGTTGAAGCTTGAACTCAATTCCCCACTTCTATTAAATGTTTGTGCAGTGATAATGGTAGGGAATATTTATCCTTTTAATTCGTGTAGTTTCTTTCCCACAATGGTGTTGTCCATCAAATTTCTTACCCTAATACACCTTAAAAAAACGGTGTAGCAGAACACAAGAATAGTCATCTATGATAGGTTGCTCGTTCCAGCACAATGTTTTGAAGTCATACAATGTTCTTAAGTCATTCTGGGCGGATGCAGTTTTGATCGCTTGTTACTTTATCAATTGTCTTTCCTCTGTTATTCTCAATGGATAAATCCCTTTTCGTGTGTTGTTCCCTACTAAATCTCTATTTCCTCTCTTTCCAAAGATATTTGTGTGTGTATGTTTTGTTTGTGATACGCAACCTCAGGTTTCTAAACTTAATCTGAAGTCTCTTAATTGTATTTTTCTATGTTATGCCCAGCATCAGAAAAGTTATCGTTGTTTTTCTCCTGATTTAGGTCGCTATATTGTCTCTGCAGATGTTACCTTCCATGAGTCTTAGTCCTATGGCACCAATAATAATTCCCCATCTACTTTCTTGGAGGATGTCCTGGTCCATTGTCCTTTGTCTAGTCCTACCTCTGAGAAACTATCCACATCCATAGACGAATCCATTGATGTGTGGTATGGTCATGTGTATCATTGGTGGCCGGCTCTTGTGATTTCTTCGATCCCGTCCAATATGCCTTCTGATGACTCATTAGATCCTCCTCCAGATGCTTCTTTGCCAATGCCACTTCTGTTGGATACCTCTCCATTGCTACTAGATTTCCCCTCAGATGATGAGCCTATTGTTCTTCGTAAAGGTATTCGTGCTTGCTATGATAAACCTATCTATACTGACTCTTATGAGAGTTTGTTTATCTATTCAGACACAGGCATTTCTTGCCTATCTGGTTTCTATCTCTATTCCACAGTCAATTTCTGATGCCTTGGCTTATTCTGATTGGCGTGCTGCTATGGTGGATGAGATGCAAGCCTTAGTTCAAAATGAGACTTGGAAGCTTGTTCCTCTTTCCACAAGTAAGCAAGCTATTGGTTGTAAATGGGTTTATACTATCAAGGTTAATTTGGATGACTCGCTTGCTTGCTTGAAGGCTCGTTTTGTTGCTTAGGGATACGCTCAATAGTATAGTGTTGATTATTTTGAGACTTTTTTCCTAATGGCTAAAATGACCTCTATTTGGTTGTTTATTTCTCCGCCAGCCTCCTATGATTGGATCCTCCATCAGCTTGATGTCAAGAATGTTTTCTTGAATGGCTATCTTGATGAGGACATGTATATGGAGCAACCCCCCGATTTGTTGCTCATAGAGAGTCTCGTGAAGTCTGTCGGCTTCGTTGCTCCTTATATGGTCTCAAACAGTTATCTCGTGCATGGTTTGATAAATTTACTAAAATAGGATAGGACTCTTGGATGTCAGAAGATGTAGGGACTGAGGCATTGGCCACCTTATTTCTACTTGGATAACCATGCATTTTATAATAGTTGCTCAGGAATACCACAATGATGATAAACACATTGGTTCTTACTACCACCATAACCTCCTTGGCCACCACAATTTCTATGGCCTCCACGACTACCATGTGATCTACCACTCCTAGAAGAAGAGAATAAGGCAGACTCATCACTAGATTTTGGTTGCATAAATGGAGCATGAGCCCCAATGGTAACGCCACTTAGTTGATTATAAACCTCGGGAATAGATATGGAAACCCTCTCTGAGAGGATCCGATTTTTAATTTACTCAAGTCCGAGATGAAGACCTGACAAAAAACACATAATATTTAGCTGCTTCCTTTGCACAATCTTCTTATCAGGACTAGGTGGAATCTGCCACAACAAATCAAGTTCACTAAACAGGGCTTGACACTTAGTATCAAACTCTTGAATACACCACTGCTCCTCATTAAGTTGAAATAATTTCTTCAATGCATCACACACATGAGATTTGTTGTTGGTGTTTGAATATAACATAGTCAAACAATTCCACACATCTCAAGCTGTTGGACAATTATCAATCATAACCTTAGCTTTGCGATCCATGAAATTTAAGGGAAGTCTACAAATACGGTTCTCTTCAATCTCACAACACAAATAATTAGAGTCGGTAGACTCAAGAGCCAAATCGTTAAGTATTTAGACTTGCCTACACCTTTTAAACAGACAAGAATAGTCTTTCACCAAATCTAACAATTTAGAGTTCCTTCCAATTTTTTATTGGACAATCTCATTGGGAAAGAAACAACACCCTTAGTACTGCTGGAGCCCATGGAACTCGTGGCCTGCACTATTCTAGAACCATCATCCGTAATCACCCCCTTCTATGGATCATCTCCTACCATTGTTGTTGCAAAAAAAAAAAGGAAAAAAAAAGAGACACCTACTAAGTCTCTACACAAAGAAATTGACACCTTTGAACGGAAACAAGAAGATAATAGCACCAGCACCTCAGTGCTAGAAGTAGAAAACCAGCCTACACCGGTGGGCATGTTGTAGAAAGAGAAGAAATCCTAGCCTTGGCAAGAAATCTATGGCTTAGAAGCCATGCCATTGTGTGACCATTATAGAAAAAAAGAGAAAAAAGAAAGAAAGGAGAATGAAAAAGGTGAAGAAGGTGAGAGTCAATCAAAACAAGAGATAAAACAAATCTTTGCTCTGATACTATAAAATTGGTAGAAAAGACGGAGAGAAGAGAGAGTGACGCTAGAGAGATAATGAGAAGAGAAAACTGTATATCCTTAGGTTATGGACACATCTTTGTATTTATAATAGATAATAGCTTATTACGTTAATTGAGCCAAGCCCAAAATACTAATAAACAACTATAAAGTAATAAATAAATAAATAAAAAGAGAGATGGGGAAGCCCTCGGGACTTAACAGATAGGATGATTTCAATAGATGTTTACCACATTTCTTAGCGGTGTTCTCGAGGCATTTGTTGTGCTGAAAAAAAATTGCAGTTTCAATTTTTTAATAACGTGCCTAGTGTGTCTACATGAACTTATCATAGTGTGACGAATTGATTAATGTCTTTAAAACAGTGAATCCGTGTCCATCATCAGTCAGGTCGTTGCAGTTCTCTTGGACTTCTTGTGTTTTCTTTCGGTCCATTCGTTTTTCTTGGATCAATCCGATCGGTTGGGCTGTAATTGGAATTCCCTCAAAATGTCCATGAAAAATCAGGCTCGATCAACAGTGCCTTTGTGAGCAGGTACATGAACAGATGTTCTTTCAATCTCATTGACTATTGTGCAAGGGGAAAATATTTGACGAGCCTGTCTTACCATTACTGCAGCTCCCCCATCAACTCCACCGATGCCTTCAACATCACCAGGTTGTCTGATCGCTTCTTCACCAGCAATTCCTCCGTTGTCACTCCACTCATTGATATTTCATCCTCACGAGGGTTGTGCCCTCCCTAGATCCGACGAGGGCAATTGTGGCTGGTGAGGGCCTCAACGCCTTTGCCGACTCTCCCTTGTGGTCATTCTCTGGCCATGGCCAAGTACTGGCCGGCCATGGCTGAGCACTAGCCATGGGCCAAAGAAAAAGAAAAAAAAAAGGAAAAAGGGAAAAACAGTGAAGATATCAAAGAGGCTGACCAGTAGGGCCATCTGGACACGTGGCAAGCGATGACTGGAATGTCTTACTGTCTACGTGGTAAAACTGGCCTACTTAATATTTTCTCATTGTCCATCATTCTCTTTTGGGAGCTATGAAACTATGACTGGTAATGAACAAGAAAAAAAGTGTCTAGTGAAGTTAGTACTCAGTAGTCTACCGGTTGTTGGCAGTGTCAGATCTGGGCAGGCTCCAAATCTCTGCGACGGTTGGTTGATGTTTGGTTAGGGCAGCAGAGGCCAGGCCAAGCTGTGTGGATGCACAGTCAAACTGCTGTTTTCAATTTCGACTCCTCTGCTTCATTTTCTTAACTTTGGAAGCAATTTTTTTTTGTCATCTCTGCCATCAGAAACTATATTCAATTTAATTTGGTTTGATCTTTGCTAATTTGCCAAATGGAATTTGCTTTGCCGTTCAGCAAGATCAGTTTGGATCGAGACCCAAACGGAGCCGAACCATGATTCCCAAGGCGCATGATGTTATCTATACATAGATTAGACAAATAAATGTCTAAATCTCGGTCTCAAACTATGTTTTCACATTTTCTATTAGAGTTTGCCAACAGATTGCATGATTTTTTATAGCTTAGTAGTCAACTTTCGGATCATTCAATATGATGCTATTGTCGAGACGAGTGCCGTATTTGGAGAACTATGAAGGGTTTTTTATACCCTTCTCCTTCTCTACTTGCGGAACCCATTGAAATGACGAACCAATCTTCGTTCTTATACTCGATAGGAATATGCAAGTCCCCTACTTGAATTGAAGGGCCCGAGTGTTTTCTCATCCTTGCCGTTTGTCTAATTTCGAATGAGTCAATCTTCAAGTGAATATATAATAAGGGAAAAAAAAAAAGTTCCTCACGAACTTTAACATAGGAAACTTCAATAATACATTCATTATAGACTATAGTTCTGGACACAGAAATTTTGCCAAATAATTTCATACAACGGGAAGACTACATGACATTTCACATAATCAAAAGTTGGGTGGGCCTCGACATAGCCAATTTTGTACAGGCACTCCCTTGAAGAATTGCAACATAATAATTCTGTTTAATGACCATCCACATTAGAGAATTGCACCTACAATCGCATCACCTCACTGTCTCCATCTCTCTCCACACAACAGTCGAGCGCCAGTATTGCCAACCACACGTTAGAGTTTACATCTCTCTCATCACAAGACACTGTAAGGTTACGAATGTGGGACGCTCAATAATCATCTAATCGGGATCAAAAACGCAACATGATAGAGAGAAGAATGTGCGCACCTTGATTAAAATCCATTGAAATTGAATGTGGAACTCTGATGAATAAGAAACCCAAGTTCTTCCTCTAAATTCTCTCTTGGAGTGCTGGTCAATGAGACAACCATCCTTCAAATAAAAGGTACATTCTGAATTCTAAGAGTGAGGGCTAGATGGGGGACTTGAGCATTTATATAGAGTTTCTGGCGTAAACCCTCACATCACAGGTCGGACCTAACTTAACCCTTACTAAATCAGCGCATATTAAACCAATGAAGAATCTTTAGATCTTACCCTATTAGACCAACCCCATTAATCGATAAATATCAATTTTAATGAACGTAAGCCTATATAGAAAAACTCTTATAGACACACTCACACAGTCTCTCTCTTCCCTTTCCAGATCTCCGATCTCAGTATGCCGCCGCCATTTAGATCCAAAGGTGGTGCAACCTCTAAAATATGCCATTGGCGGCCACAATGCTTGGTGGTGGCATGGACAAAGAAGCCGTTAGGGGCGATGGTTGTTGAGCTCGGAGAGAGAGGGAGGAAGTAAACGGGTTCTTTTGCTTGTTATTTTACAGGTTATATTTTCCTCGGACCATTTTGATCGATAAGTTGCACATTAGGGACATTTACCCGCATATTCATCACTTGTAACCTGCCAATAAAACAAACCGACCGGAAGAAGTTTTTTTTCCCGACAAGTTTAGCTATCATGGCCACATGACATATTTTCAACCTACGAACGATCCAGAGTCCGATAGGCTCGCGTCTATCCAAAGCTTTAGGGAGCAATCCTCGACTCTCGTGTCGTGCCATAACTCAACACACGTGCATGCGCGATCGCGGTCAATCTCTCTTCGGGCTCCCGACCACGTCCAAACCAAAGTCTGGGAAACTCCAATGTTTCGCATCAATTGAATCCTGTGCACTTGCATGGCTAACGTCTCTCCACACCAATTTCTTATTCACATCGAAACTCCCCATCTCCTTGCAAATCACATTGTTAATCCAACAACGTAGTGCTCAAGCAACCACAGTTGTCATACTGCTCGTCAGCTCAATAAATTCTCCACATGCAGTTGGAAAAAAAAATTGCAAAATCTGTCTTGGGGCACGATTTATGGAAATTAAACAGATTTGTTTTTGGATTTTTGATCGTCTCAAGGTGAGTGAGACTAATCATGGTTGTTCCCCAAGACGTGCTTCCTCATGGATGTTTAGCTGGCCCCACGCCATTGTCATATTCTGTGTTATCATATGCTTAGACTTAGATTTATATTCTTATCATAAACATTTTCGATGGTCCCTCAACGTGAAGACAGCGCCACCAACCGTTGAAGTTGGCTAAATTATACAGTTTGATTTTTTGGATTTCGAATTTGAATTGTTACATTTTGGATGCCGGCACGATATTTTTAAGGATTATTTGCGTTTTTTTTTTTTTTGCCTCTATGTATCAACGAAGCATTGCAAATCTTGAAGAGAGAGGGGGAGAGATCTTCACAAAAACGACTATATATTCACTACTTTCTTTTCCAAATATACATCATCATCAGCCCCTGAAGGTGGTGTAAGTAGATGACCCCGTTAGTCAAAATATTGAAAATTTAAGGTAAAGAAAAGACCCCATTCATTTATAATCATCTCGAGACGAGACACCAAAACACCCCCAATGAGAAAACAAAAAATTATACATATATTTGAGGAAAAAATAGCCGACATTACAAACGAGAAAAGAAAAAAGAATTAATTCCCATTTTTTTTTTGTCTTTTACCTTTTTTGGTTTTACCTACAACCCCAACTTTTTATGGGCACCTCACATTCCTTCCGGGTCCTCCATAGTAGAAATAGTTCCCCCAGACTCTGTTGATCCCTCCTTGAATGTCGTAGCAATTCGGATGATCCGCCAAGACCCGGAGGTTTTGCAAAGGGATGAGGTTGTTGTCCCAATCCACCACTTGCAAATTGCGAAAATAGGAGGCTTTTCCGAACCCTTCGCCGGCGAAGTGCCCGCTCCCCATCTGGGTGCCCGTGTGGGAGCCCGAGGGCCTCGAGTTCACGACCTCCCCGCCAAACTGCACCATGCTGGCGTGGTCCCTGAGGTGAGTGAACAGGACCGATGGCCAGTACCCAACCAAGACACCCGACCCAAACTCTAGCCACCAATTCCCATGCTTTGGATCCTACACAAAGTAAAGAAAGAAGGACCATATAAGTACGTGATGTCTAAGGCAATTAAGCTCCCAGTCACCAAACTCTGGTTTCATGGAAACATTATCGATAGATTGGTAAGGGCATCATTAAAACAAGTGGGTCTCGTTAGCTTTTCTGAGCCCCATAAATTAAATGACTATATGGAATTTCGGTATATGCACTCGGTCCACCAAATAATTTCTTTCATTTCATGTGCCTTGGTTGCGTAACAAATACCTCAATGCACCCAAATGGAAGTCGAGGTGCATTGTGCTCCATTGGATCGATTTCATATTAGTCAAATAAATGTTTTGTCGACACTACTAAAATTCCATTTTTTTCCCCGTAAGACAAGGGTAAAGAAAAACTCCCACAACACTTGATGTGAAATTGATCTATGGAGAGATTTGGAAATTTCAAACTTGACTTGGAAGTAATTGAAATTCCTTTTTGAAAAAATGGTAACAAAGCAAAAGTCTTTAAGAGAGAGAGAGAATCTTGGAGGCGCAAAGGAACAAGGCAATCACAGTCATTATTCTAAGTTTCCAGGGCACGCGTGAATATGCATTCGAAAGCTGTAGCTATAAAAGCCTTTGTAGGGTGACTATCAATTTTTTTTACTTTTTTTTTTCTAAATTTAGGGGTAATATTTTTATTTTACTTTTGTGCGTAAATTCAATCCCTTTTCGAGCCTGTAAAAACAATTTCTTTATGTCTGATTAAGGCAAGTGTGTCGACATCAGATGGTCCAAGTTTTTCTTTAGCTTCCAAGGCAACAACTCCTGTCCCTTGTCAGGTCGAGAAAGCGGGCCCCCATTGCGTCTCCCCCGTCAGATTACGGACTTTTGGATGCCACGTCTTAAGGGAGACTCTTAGGTTGTCTTTTTGTGACAGCCGGGTGATGCAAGCATTGCCAAATAACGGTAAAAACTGCCAGTAGGTTTTAACATTTCAGCCCCTTCTCCCTGGCGTTTCCCTTTGAAAACATAGCCCTCAGCTAGTCTCAACTTAAGTTAGAAATGCTTGGTATTCTCATAATAAAATTGAAAAAAAGAAAAAAGAGGATTAGTTCTTGGTATTTCAGTGCCTACTTAATAGGAGTAACAAATTTGCGCAATTCGATTTTCCTCAACAACTCAACTAATTAATAAGAGCAGTGTATTTTCACATAGATAATTAATAGGCGACATAAAAATTGCCAATCTCGAGACCATCTTATATCAATTTGAGCATTATGAAAATTCTAATTTTGGAAATAAAATGTAGTTTTCAAAGTAGTTTTTTTTTCTCCACTATGAACAGGACTGTTAATATTTTACTTTTGAGCAACATGAAATCTTATATCTTTCCCATTCAATTTTAGTAGGTTTTAGGGATGGCGGGTAATTCATACAAAAGCATGTTAACAACTATACATAGGCTTGATGACTTCGAATCAATAAAATCTATTTTTTTTTTCTAGTTAACCAGTAAAAAGTAGAGCTCCATATTAATTATTACCTTCCAAACCAGCAGGCTTATGTCAAATTGACCGCTATTGTAGGAGGATGTGGGAGAAATTGCTGCCCCAATTGCAATCCTGTTGTTGGTCTGGACAAATCCTGAGCACAGCAAGTTGTAACATCCTGTTGCTTGGTAGGCATCAGTCTGCATGCAATCAAAGTTACAAAAATATTAATTTCATGATTTTAGGGAAAATATTTACTTAGGGAAATAATTTTACTTTACTTGTGTTACTTACAGTCCAGTAGGTGAAAAACCTCGGATAGCTGTCCCCATACAATTCTGGACTAACCTGAAGAAAATAAACAATTTAGTTCTTTAATCACTACCCCATCTGACACAGACTGAAGATATGATGGAAAACCTTTGCAACAATTTCAACTAACCATTGAATGCAATGAGTTGGGAAACTAAATTTTGGTATTTAATGTGTTTACATTATATAGCCAGTTGCTTGCCAACTACACAATAATTGCCCGCTGGAATAAATTGACCCGAGACATAAGATTTTCAATGATTTAACTGAAAAAACCTAGACATAAATATTTGCTTCTTGGATTGGACCCTCCAATTATGACAATCGCTTACTTTCCTTAATTTTCTCCAACATTGACAGAGAGGGAAAATAAATAAAGCACCGAAACAATGTATCATTACAGACCAAGAATTACGAAATCGCCCATTTCATTCAAGGGCGAAGGAGGGATGGTACTATTCAAACCTTTTTATTTTCCTCATGCTTTTTTCGGAGATTTGGAAAAAGCTGCATTCAATAGGATTTCCCTAATAGCCAGATAATATTGTAATTTGATTAAATAATCTATGAAATTTGAATTGGTGTAAAACCAATTCGTGGAAAATAAATTTTTTTTAAAAAAATCTTCCATATCAAAAGTAGGCAAACATTAAGAGAAAATATCCATTATGAAAAGAAGAGCAAATTCAAAAGCTGAAAGAGCACCTGCCAACCAGCTTCAATGGTGTTAAGGTCATTGCCAAAAGAGCCAGAGATGACCCACATTTGTGAGAGACTGAATTCATATTGATTAGCCACTTTTGGTGCCCACACATTTATGCTTGCTTTGGCTCCATAGTATTGATCTCCACTCACATACCCTACCGCATGCTGCAAAAAAAAAAAATCAACGTTATAGAAAAGAAAATACACTTTATAATGTAAGTTCAAAAGAAATAAAAGAAGGCAACTGTTTTCATGATCCCTAATTGAAATTGAATGCCGATAATCGGCTTACGAGAAATTGGGTAATATTCCGACCACACTCGTCACCACTTTGGAAGATTGGAACCTATGAAAGAAAGAAAAAAAAAACCATCTATGGAGGAATTTCTAAATTTAATACACACCGAACTGGTAAATCTGGTTAGGCATGATCGAATTCAAATTTTGCATGTACCAAATATTTTTCCTTCTTTTTTAAAATAGTTAGAAAAAATAGAATTTTTTTGTTGGTACAAAATGAATGAAAATGTTTCGTTTGCTTGATAATAAATAGCCCACAAAAATTGGAGGAAAGCGCAAGCACACATAATGTCAAAAATTTAAAACCCACAGTCCGAAAGGTACAAGCCAAAATAAAAAAGCAGTTTCCTGTCTTCATGCTATAACTTTTTCTCGAGACCAAATTTGACCAAATAGGAAAAAATGAAAAAAAAAAAAAGACTGAAAAAGAAGGAAGAGCAGGGACACTGAACACCAACATAAGCAAGAAGGGAACAAAGAGACAATTGTGTCTGAATCTTGTGCAACTTCAATGTCAAGAAGGTCTCTTACTTCATGTCCATTGCTTGAAGTATCTCTCCTGACATGTCTTCTCGCTTTCTTCCCAAACCTCTGAACTGAAGAAGCCCTCAGCACGTCCTCTTCGCTCGTCCTCCGGATCGGCACCGTCCCTTCCGGGCACTCTTCGCCCGACACGCTCCATAGTTGAAACGTCTCCGCGGCCGCAGCGGTTGAGTGTTGACCGTTCGGCCTCTCCGGCGGATCCTGCCAATTTCCAAGACAAGCGGGGGTAAAAATCAGGGCTTTTTCAAAAGTCACATAATTGATAAGGTCAAAGAACTGAGTTGATACCAATGGCTTTTGTCCCTTCAAGAGAGGGTGATCGAAGGCTGGTTGTTGGTGAGACGCAACACAGTCTATTATATCTCCATCAGGACTCTGCATTGTAAGGGGGGGAAAAAAAGAAAACAGAAACAGAGAAACAAGAACGAGGGACAAATCAGGGTCAGTTGGAAAAAAAATATTTTAGAAGATAAAATTAGTTATATGATTAGTGAAGAATGTGATTGATGGATTCAGGGACGCCGGTCCAACTTATATTCGTTCTCGTCGCGGTGATGTGGACAGTTGGTGTCCAAGGTCTCTAAAAACAGAGCAAAAACAGGGGAATAAAGAAGCAGCATTCTTCTTTTTTCAAAAGGAAAAGGAAAAGGGAAAGGTGGGCTTGCCTGAATTGTTTTGAGGGAAGGCTTGTTGATGTCCCTGAGACGAGCCCTTATCATCTTCAGCTTCTGCAGCTCCTCCCCAGGTCGAAAAGTCCGGTTCGCGGCGCTGAAGGTGGCGGTCTCCAACGAACGAGCATGACAAAAGAAGGGAGAAGGGACAAGGAGGAAGAGCACAAAAATGGTAATGATTGGCAACGACGAGGAGGAGGAGGAGATCTTGAAGAAGGAACGCCAACGACAACAACTACAAGAACTGCCACTCGTGCTACAATCCATGATGGCCTTCGAGAAAATTTCCCCCGCGAGACCTGTCGTTTCTCTCTTCGGCTGCACCCGTTCGCGTTCGTCTGTGTGCAGCAACATCGGCTTTGTCTTCTTGCGCTCGCACTGGTTTCTGCTGAGGGATTGCACGCCTCCCACCAAATTTACCCAACACATCGTGACCCTTCTAAGGAACTTCGACTCGATTCACTCTCTCGCTCTCGCTCTCTCTCTCTCCCCCCTCTGCATCACTATTTCCAAGGCCTTGGAGGATCTGAGGAAGCAATAAAATATGCCTCAAAAAAATGAAAGAGGGGAATTCTTCTCTGTCTTCAGGGTCTCCTCACAGCTTCTATTCCAATTCTCCCCCCATCGATTTTTAATGTCTGACGCCTCGAACCTCCAGGCACGAGAGCTGATCACTTATTAAATCTCAAAAGCAAGGAAAAGAAAAACAGGAATAGAAAAGAAAATCTGAGTTGGGGGTTTCTTAAAGCTTTGCCCCATGTGGGCGTGGCCAAATAAATAAATCTGGGTATTCCTGAAATCATAAATTTCTAGAGAGAGAGAGGAGGGTGTTTCCGATTCTCAAAACAGGGGACTGGGAAGAACTTTATAAAGCCTTAAGATATTGAGGAGGATTACAGGGGCAGAGATGGAAAAGCGTTGAGTTCATTCATGGTCTTTTACTTTCGTGGATCAAAGGACGAGATCGGAAGGATTCCGAGTTGGGGTTTGGGGGGTGTCTTCGAAGTTCTCTTTGCTTTGGGGGTGGGTTGCCTCTTTCTCACTTCCCTAGATGTTCTCTCCCTCTCCTCTCCTTCTCCTTCTTTTTTCTTAAAAAGAAAATCAAGTTTTCTTCGCTTTCTAAATATCCCGTTTTTCATTTTTATTTTTATTACATGTAGGGAGAAATGTTAAATAACAAATCTACATAAAAATTGAACATAGGAAGCTTATTTCATTGACCAAAAGTTGCAAAAAAGAGAAAAAGAAAGACTTTAGGTTGATATTTGCACAAAATCTTTTTCTATTAGTGAGGATCCCACAGAGTGCTATATATAATTGCTTTTATTAAGTAAGTAATTGGAATTATTAAAAAGTGAGAAGGAAGAATAGTCATACCATAATTTGAAATTTAAATAATTTTCCAAAAAATATATATGGTTAATTTCACACAAAAAAATCCTAAACGGATATACCTGTAATAAATTTACCATAAATTAAATTTTTAATCATAAAAAACTCCAAACTATTACACATGTAATAAATTTATCCCAAACTAATTTTTTGAACACCAAAATTTCAAATTTGTACACTAATAACAAATTTACCAAAAAATCTCAAATTGGTACACCTCCGATAAATTTACTGCAAACTAATTTATTGATCACAAAAAAATTCAAACTTGTACATCCTTGACAAATTTACAAAGTTTTCATAAAATTGGGTTAATATAACTAAAAATTCAAAATTGGTATACTTGTAACAAATGGAGGATAAAAATTCCAAACTAATAAACCCATCAATTATTACGTGTCATCTAATTCGGCAATTTGATAATAAAATTTAACGAAAACTGGCTCCACCGCTAATTTTCAGTGATACCGATTTTTATCGCCATATGAATTATGAAAATCGAACTTTCTTTCGTTAAATATGCTCGATAAGTACCACCGAGCCACTTATAAACTAGACCTAAGACGGCATTATTCAGCCATCTACTTGACTTTTAATGTCCTTCCGGTGCTTGGTTATTTCTACCTTTTTAGCAATCTTCTTTGTGGTTCCATGAGCAAGCAAATTGCTTCTGATCGAGGCCTGCAAGTTTCTACCCCCTTCAACAGTTAAATTATGGAGCAGGTGCGTGCTTACGTGCACTGTTGGAATTTAACATCAAAAAATTTTGCTATCTTCTATTGACATTCGATTGCGGAATTGCCCAAAAATTTCATTGAATCACCAACGCATCCTCGATCGAATCTTCAACTCACAGCAGTCCGAATGTAATTACAGTGGAAAATGTTCATGTTAGTTAACATAAATATTGATTTATTCTCAAAGTAATAATGGATTGTCTTTCGTTTGTGTTGTACGCTCTTAAGAGATAGAGAAAAAAGAGAAAACAAACGTAATGCATGTACGTTATTCTCTTCTTTCGAACATTTGTTTTGTCTCGTACTCCTTGGAAGTTATCTAACTGCCTTTTATAGATAAGAAGACTGTCATTCAGAAACACCTCTTTGTGAGACCTCTCAAACGGTGCATCACTATTGCACTTTTCATCAACACACTCTATCATGTATGTGAATATAACATCCACCCCGCCAAGCCATGCATCCATTTGGATTGTGGAGCATTATGTAGTGATTGCCGTCCATAATTAAGTTTAAAAACTGATTTATTGATGTGCCAAATTGCGGCCAGACAAATTTAGGGTGAATATTTTTGTCCATCAAATAAAGAATATTTGCCTTTCAAAGCCAAATTTTTACCCTAAATTTGTAGAGCCAACTAGAATTATTGTCTCAGATATTGCCATTTTGGAAAAAAAAACACACGAAAATGTCTTTTTTAAGAAAATTTTGAGCCAAACGAACATCTGTCTCTAATCTTAGTAATTACTGTCAATATTCTTGCCTCTAGTTATGACCTCTAGCCATTATTTAGGTGCCTCTAGATCATTTTTCTAAAGCCCAGCTTGTGTTTATATAACTAAAATCGAAGTAGAAGTATTTGCCTCTAAAAGCACATTTTGACCCATTTAAATTTGCCTCGAAAGATCTAGCTAGTTTGAGACAATGATGTGCTTTGCTAATTGGCAGACTACAGTTGTATTTTTCCCATGTTTGTTGAATGACTGGTTTGGAGGTAAATGAACTTCACCGATGTCAAACTAATCAATTCAAGTTTCTCAGAGCCGCCCTCCACAATTAAAACTCTATCTTCTACATCAATTATTATTGACTTAATTTCAGAAATGTGGACTCGCTGGTTGTGACAACATGACAACATGGTTTTAAAGTGAATGGCAAGAGAGAAATTATGAGAACTTTAGAATTGATGTGATATAAAACAGTTAATATATCATTGAGTTTCCTCTTGGCAATCTTCTTAAATGAACGTATCGGACTTCTATTGTACGCTCCCATAACATGCACGACAGTATCTTTTCAACCATTTTTTCTTTTCTTTGGTCCTTTGGACATGTAAATGATAGTTTGTAAATTTATTTATGGAATCAAGCGGTAAAAAAGAAGAGACACAAATTATGACGTCACCATCGCACAGGTGACGTCACCAATGACTGTGTGCGCAATTGGATCCCAGTGGTATAGATTCCCATCAGACCTATGACAAACAGTACTTGCAGTTCCACATTCGTTTGTCGAGAATTTTGGATTTGCTGTCGAAAACTATCCTGTTCTATTCTGTCCCTCGTCCTTCAGCTTTCGTCTCTGCACAAATAAAAGGCTCATGTGGGAATGAAAATGGACCCGTCTTTTAGCGCAACTCTTTCAATTTCTTTTCCTTTTCTTTTTTGCTGCATTTTCTTTCTTTAAAAAAAATTCTTCCAATTAATTTCTAATAGAAGGATTATGAATATGTATATCATCGATGTTTATATTGATATGTAAAAATCATGTTCACTTTTTATTATGATTTTCTATTTATTTGCCTTGTCATAATTTAGGAAGCACATATATCATCCAAGGATTTTTGTGTCGTGTCGGACGCGTATCAAATACCGACACGTGGTCAACAGAGTCAGACATCCGACACATGATTAGCACTCTAAAAAAGCCAGCGACATGTGAGTCCAATATCTCGACACAACATTTTGACATACACGTGATCAATTTTAAACATTTTCAATAAATCATTGTTCAAAATTTAAATCTATCAAAAAATACATATACTTAAATCATATATTCAACTTCCGACCAAAAAAAAAATCATATATTTGACTGTTCCAAAATTAATATACTTAACCAGCTAAAAAAAAACATAATCGTAAATCCTTAACAGAAGAACAAGAAAAGTAAAAAACTCACCGTTAATGTTTTTATATATACATGATAATGTATTTTATCTATATATGCATTTAATATACTCAGTGTCCCTATGTGTTAGAATTATCCATTTTTTAAGAAATGACACTTCGTGTTGTGTGTGTGTCGGAGTCGGAGATACTTCGATCATAGTCGTAAAGTCACAAATAAAAATAAAAATTTTATTGTAATAGGCTCGTTTAAAAGGTAAGAAGTTTAAGGAGAAAAAAAGAGAATCAAAATTGACAGCTTCACATTCTTGTTTTACGTTCTCACACACAATAAATTAAAGCTCCGTTTATTGGGTGAAAAATAAATTGTTGGGCAATATTTTTCTTATTTTCTGATATTTGAATTGCCCAAGAAAATTATTAATGGAGAATCTTTCTATAGTCAGTGAAAAATCCATATTTAAATTCAGCAAAGCGCTTTCATTTATTAAAAATCAGAAATCACTATTCAGAATACAACTCGGCCTCCACCGCTGCTAATCCGTCTCGATTGCCGGGCCGGTGGTCCCAAAACCCCGGCACCCAGACCCAAGTCCCCAGACCTAAGACCCCAAAACTCAGACCTGGGTCTCTAAGATTGTGCTTGAGTCTCTTTTTCTCCGATAACAAGTGTCGGAAAATAACTTACATCTCTTCTCTGCAATGGGCAACCACACCAGGGAGAGTCAAACAAGTTTGCCGGAGAACAATTTCCTTGGAAAATAGTTTTAAACAAAGTTTATTTCTCATGAAATAAAGGAGCCTACGTCCAATTTCCTTTTGATGGGTTCATTAGATACTTTGCAAGCTGAAATATTCCTTTCCCTAGCGATCTTAACAATTTTAAAATGGTTGAATCTTGTGACCCAACAAAGTATCACGGTATATATGTCCAAGGTTATGGTCGCTTTTTCCCCCTCTCGCCAGATTGCCCTATATGGTTCTCTTCTAGGGTTCTGAGCAATGATGGCTGCAACAGCCCCCGGCATCCTCCCCAACTTTATTTTCTAATTGCTGCACCACCTTTTATCATTCTTCTTATGTGGAAAGCATCGAGGGCTCATTTGGCCCACAATGTGTCGCTCTCATTGCAATTCATATGGTAGACATAAGTAGACATTCCCCCCAGTGACTTTGGCACCATCCCCTCTTGGCTTTTGTTGAAGGAAAAGCATCTCAAGAAATTCCAGGGTTTCTAGTATGGTTAGAGAGTGAATATATAGAGGTCTAGTTGGATACAAATCCTTTCCTCATCTAACTTGAACTTTGACAGCCAAATCTTGCTATGCATGTTTTGGTTTCACCTCTATTAATAAGGACCTAGGCATTAGTGGTTTTATAGGGTAATTAATAACAACTAATCAAGCTAACAATGTCAAAGCCGACAATATATAGAGACTGGTCCCAACTTTGGTGTAAACCCTGAAAGCGGCCGAACCCTAATTAACATTAACTTTGGCAGAGATGCATTATTAAAGTAGAAAGAAGAAGTTGGCGCTGAACAATGGACGGTTGAAAGTTTTTTTTTCTTTTTCCCATGCCCATTTAGATGAGGCAGTTGCCAAACTAGGATGCTAATTCATTGAAAACATGGCATATGTGTGGTTATTTGGATTGACATTTTATACCTTGATTCATGTTAGGACGTACCTTTTCTCACAATAATAGAGAGATTGAGTGCCGTAACCCATCTGGAAAAATTGTATCTTCCTACGGGAACGAGTGTGCCCCTTGTCTTTCTCAACATTTGGTTGGGTTTATGGACTGTGTATATAGCTACCTACGGTTGGAACTAATATAATCACGTGTTGGTTGGTTTTTATTTTTATTTTGTGTGTGTGTGTGGTTTTTTTTTGGGGGGGGGGGGTTTTGGTCCAAAAATTCATAAATTTATTATATTTTTGTTGATTCAGTCCTAATTTTTTTTATATTTTATGAATTAAGTTCATCCAATATTGAAATTGCTGAAGTAAACACTAACCTTCCTACTTGGCACGGTCTGCTTTGATGTAGACTTTTTTTTAATAATATTTAATCGTTTTAGAATTTTTTATTTTTCTTTTATTTGTTGTCTTTTACAATTGTGGCCACCAAAGTCTCCGGCTAACCATCACTAGCCATAGGCAAGGGCCAAAACCCTCGCAGCTATTGTCCCTCGCCGGCTGACATGCGATGGTTTCTTCCCTCTCCTAAATATGGGCAACCGCGTAGAGGGTCATTGGCCCTTGTTAGCCATATTTGTAATTAAAATAAATAAAGAAAGAAAAGAAAAAGAAATAAAAAATAAAAAATAAGAAACTGTTGAATATTATTTAATAATTTTCCATATAAGCGCCAACTGTCATGGCAGTGATTTCTGGCGAAACTTGATCAAATGAACTCAACTGAAAATAATTGAGAAGATTTATGATTCAATTGGCAAAATTAAAAAGTTTATGATTGAATAGGTAAAAGTGCAATAACTTGAGGAAATTTTTAGATAATTTTCTCAAATAAAATAACAAAGTGTTCAGCATAGGAATGCTTGACACCAGAATTTTCGTAATGATCCTGTTTAAAGTGACCTCGTTGTTTCATATTTTTCAATGAAACAATGTTTCACTTTTCACAGTCCGGAGTGCACTAAAGCTGAAAATCTCTGCTGTAATGCTCGCTATCTGACCCCCAACACAAACCCTCAGTAAGCAGAATCGATCCTTTGCTTGCCATGCATGCCTTCTTACTGTAAGCTCTTTTCCAAGGTGATCCCTGATGGACTTCTGTAGTTTAGTGCACCCTCGGGTATTGTGTTTTGTTACAGCACCTAAATATCAACTCATGTATTCATTCAACACTTTAAGGTTTTTAGTTTGATAAACGGCAGTCCCACAATATTCAAAATATTACCAGAGACTCAAGAGTTCGAATCTTTCCGACCGTGGAATGTCACGACTTGGGTCCTAGGCCGAATCCCAACCTACTCATGCTAGAAATGTCACGAACATTGAGAAAATCTTGTTGTTATTCCTTTCTCACAAAAGAAAAATTACATGGTGCAATCAAGGATCAGTAAAAGCCTATATCGTCCGCGTAACATCGGCAAAAGCACTAGCCTCGTGCATTTGATTGCGTCCCACGTTGTCCATAGATAGAGCTCAAAGCTTTGGTAACCGATCGAATTGACCAAAGAGAATGTGTGTGTACACATGGCAGGCTTATGTGGAGGCAACATGATCGAGATCTAAAAGGAAGTTGACCAAGGACCTTTTACCATGATGGCTTGGAAGAAGCAGCATGATTAAGCATATTCTGGATGCGACCGAGGAATCAAGAACCGACGGAAGAAGTTATCTGAAGTGCTGGTTTCGTGGAAACCTTGAAAAAAAAGATGAAATCATGCCATGCGATGTGAAAAAGGGTTTCGATGGCAGTACATGTGCCAAGATTGGTTTACTGAAATAGTACAATTAATGGTGTCACATATCGGGATCGAGCCTTTAAATAAGTGCTCCATATGCAACATTCAATAAAATTTTTCCATATCTCACCTTAATATATTAGTTTTGTAGTCCGACCGAATTCTTATTTTCTCTTTTTAACTTACTCTAAATCTTGCCATGGATAATTTTGAACTCTAACACCTCAAACTTTTCCTAATATCGAAACACCAGCATATAGATTAACATATATCGTTTTATGTATTTTTAACTTGGTGGAAAAGCGAAAAAGAGAAAATTTACTTATTTTTTTAAACTTAATTCTAAACAAACATTCGACCAAAAAAAAAAATCTAAACAAATAAGCCTGTTTTTTGGGGCCAAGCTGACGGCCCCATTATGTGGGCCGTGGACTTTCAATTCATTCCTTTTGATGAGAATTCTTGGAGTTCGTAATGATGATATGGCTCCATTTTTTGACTAAATTGGCACAAAGCCGTTGATTATTTGGTCAGCCGAATCGGTGGGCTTTCCACTCCCTAGAGTCAAACATGCTTTTACGTTTGGCATTGCTTTCTGATCCTTGGCCTGCGGAAGTGCCGCAAGATCTCTTCGTTTATTCTTTCCAAACTTCTATTCCCTTGACCGGAGGCAAAAAGAAATTATTTCCACAGAAAAGATAGTTATCAACTACTAGTGATAAACGGGTAGCCGGCGTAGTGGTAAATGAGCCATCTATCTTTCATTAGATCGCGAATTCGATTCACGTCGTGAACGACGTGTTATCTAGCTACGAACATGTCCCGTGTATGGAGATTTACGCTAGCGTCTTGGCAAGGTTACAGTAATGGACTCATGAAATTACGCCAAATTTTTACATTTGTCCTTAAAATATTCATTTCTCGCATACAAAACATGTGCTCTTTTGCTAGTTGTTGGCAACTTTTCTAGAGCCAAAGCCATTCCAATAGCGAAAATTCGGAGTGATTCAACGATATCTCGATTGAAATCGAATACTTTTCCTTGGCTATATCTCTTTAAGCTAAAATCTTGGAAAAGAGAGCAGCAAAAAAATCTAAATTTGATTTACCAAAAAAATCACCATAAAATCTAAACGTAGTTTGTGATATCTTAACATGAATCATCTCTTTGCATGGCCCTAGGAAAGAGAGGCTAACGAATAAATACAATTATGAGAAACTCTCTCTTTTCTCCACCATCCTTTTCCCGTCCTTTTTTTACCTCAATTTGAAACAAGAGGAAGCTCTCTTGGTTTTCCAAGTCAGAAACAAAATAAACCTACCATTAACCAAGCATTCCTAATTGACAAGACCAGAAAAGAATCTTCAAAAATAGTTTTCAAAAGTTAGCACATTACTAAAGCTAACATACCCCACCATTAGACAACCTCAAAAGAAGAGACCAGAATCATGAGAAAGAATGGCTGTTAATAATAATAAATATATTAAAAAGAAGAGAATTTAGAGCCACTGAAAACCATCTATGCCCTTTATAAAGATACTGTTCACACATAAATTTGATTTTAATTAATGGGCTTTTATCTTATGTTTATTTAAATATGTGAATAAGCTCTTGAAAAGGAAAAAAGAGGGGGGGGGGGGTTTTAAAGAACAGCTTTCTGAGCATGGAATGTCGGTCTAGAACGATGATTTTGTCCCAGTGGGGTGGTCAGCTTTCCTGCTTAAATCAATGGGAATAACTTCAGGAAATTCTATATGGTTTGTCCAAAGCAAAATACGGGGAAAGTGGAGACCAGCCTAATTAATTAATTAATTGATTGATTAATCAATTTAATTATTTTTTTTTTACCTTATTGTGATTCAGACAGGCTGCGATTGTTGAAAAGTGGAAAATTGTTTTTTTTTTTACCCTCTCGTTTTCTTTTTCTTTATCTTTTTTTGGAGGACTTTTGGATTGGCATGCCATATGCACATCATCATGATGCAATGCATGATGATGCTGGTCCGACCAAGTACACGAATTTGAGCATCAGTCTCTGCTCACCTGTGGTTGCTATTGCGGGGGAGGGAGGACAGACATGGTGATGATGATTGTTAATTATTCAGAGGCCTTCGGATGCACATGTCCCTTGATCATGTCAGTTGATTGAGACTTTCTGACACTGTGGGACAAGAGGAACATTGAGAAGGACGATGCATGCATGAGCCAGTGACAATTATTTAGTCAAGGAACGAGGAACAACAATAAAGCTGATCTGTTACAAGATCAATTCGGACCGGCTCTGATTCGTTTAAGAAATGTGTTTAGAGGAAATATAGGTGGAGCAATTAGGCATATTTCTATTTGATTCCTAATTGTGCCGGTTCAATTAATCTCTGGAACTGAATCATTTCCTTATATTCAAAAAAAATACATAGATCTGTGGGACAAATACGGAGGGGGCTTCTAAGATGTTGAATTGGAGGTACGACTGCAAATGGCCTATCAACGAATCTGAAATTTTTCTAAAAAAGATCTAATCATTTATGAGGTGCACCAAACAATCGATGGTGTTGTACTCGTTGATGCCCCCATTGTATCCGGCTAATCACCAAAGAAGAGATAGAATAGAAGAGACACAATCCTATTGCTTCTACATGCTACGCCAAATAATTTGAAACATCAAATGTCGACAAGTAAATTCCGTTGATAGGCGTTGGACAAGGGTGGAATTTGCGATTAGATCATTAAATCATGGTCTTGAAATAAAGAAATTCTGCTTATATCGGTAGAAGGCTGGGGAACCTCCATCGAATATGGCAGAGCATCCTCATTATCAATCTCTCTTCTCCCATTCTTTTGGAAAAACTTTAGGGCAAATGTCACATTTGGCTGGACATTGCGTCAGTGCCAATTGGCCGACATATGAGCCTGTCATAGGGGAAATGAGATTTTGGTTGAAGCGCATTAATTGCATAAATTAAAATTTTAGTTTATTAGTTAAATTTATGAACCGCTATAGATTTCACCAAAGTTACGAGATTCATGTATTCTCGAATCTTTCCGGATAAACCGTGTGAAATAGCTAAATCTCAATTTAAGGGATAATTACATAAATGGTCCCTGAACTTTTAAAAGTTTAATATCCTTTTGTTTGCTCAAATCATGCGTTATTTGTTGATGTAAATTGTTTTATGCTGAGTTGGATTTTTTTTCAAAATAATAAATCAACATATCTATTTTTTGAATATCTAGTTTCAAAAGAAAAAAAAAATAGGGCATTAGCATCTCCATCATTATTTGATGATGTGAATTATTACATCATGGTATACAACGAATATTTCAATTGAAGAATTCATGTATAACCTTTATATATATATATATATATGTATATATTCTCCACTGTTCAAATCTAACATATTGGAAGTCACAATAGCAAATCCTCTCAATTAAAAGACCTAGTACAGGGTAGAAAAGGAATCTCTTGAGCAAGCTCCTCAAAGTGAGTCTTATTTATCAGAAACACCTTCATTTTTCAAAGTCATTCACATATTAGATCACATATTATTGCAAGCACTAGACTTTGTTTTTTCCCCCCCACAATCTAGTGTAGAGTTCTTGATAGATTAATCACTGTAGACTGTTGTTTTCACGACTTCAATCTTAGTACCTCCCATTTGAAGTTACGTATCAACGTATGGATCAAATGTATAGATCGATGGGGAAAAGGTTGGGGTGGGTTGTCACACCCGGCTTGCTAAAGTGACCTAGGATTGGGGATTCAATCCTAACTAGAATCTCGTTCGATCTTGGGTGGGGTTTGGGATGAACACAGTGCTTGCTGAACCCAAATCCGGCTTGCTTCCATCCTAAGTTACGCATTTTGACTAGAATTTCCATAGTCACTTAGCAAGGATAATGATATGCCGTTTCTACCCAACCCAAAAAAAAAAAAAGAAAGCCGAAGAAAATGTTTGAGGCCCATTTAGAACTTCCCTTAGGCCACCAATCAAACTGGGCCAACTCAATGTGTTGGCTTATGATTGATCGTATTGGGTTATTCTAGGGTTTACCATTTATAAATTCAATGTGGATGTTTCCAAACTTATAAGTGGTGTTTACCATTTTACATAACAACGAGAGTCTTCATAGTTCATACCATATAGATCGCGAAAATTTGACTTTTCAACGCTTATTCATGGCCATGCGATTAGTATGTTTTGATTTCTCATTGACATGCTCCTATAATCAGATCTTAAAATCTGCAAAATCCGACTTTCTTATCTTCTAAATTAATTATATATTCATAGATTTTTTTATGCATTTTATTAGTCCATACTTTACCCATTACTTGTATTTTTTTTTCATTAATTGTTTAGGGCCTGATTCTCTTTGAAAGCACTAACTTTAGATTGGGTTCCAACTATGGCCCAAACTACTTCTTCTTTTTCTGTCTTATAGAAAGCACAAACTTTAGGTCATACCCAAATTGTGGCCCAAGTAATTTTTTTTATCTCTTAAAAAAGAATTGACTTAAGGTTAGATCCCAATTTTGGCTCAAACTTTTTGTTTTCTCGTAGAAAAAGCAGAAATTTTTAGTGGGTGCCTAGATTCCCCCCCCCCCCCCCTTCAATTTTTTGTCCAACGATGCCATTAAAGATTTGACGTGTTGTTCCACATTTACTCGGCGGAAACTTGTCAAAAGCTCGACGAGTGTCATATTTGGATACTAACCGAAAGTTTGTGCTTTTTCATGAAACGAAATAATGTTTGGGCTAAAATTGTGATACTAGCTTTTCTAGGAGATAAAAAAAAAGGTATGGGTTAGAATAGGAATTTGAATTGAAATTGTGCTTTTTAAGAGAATTGGGCCAATTATTTAGTGATTCAGTGAATAATTTTAATTACGTGAACTTTTTTTTTATCTTTTGCTAGTATATTGATACTACTGGAGATTTTTATTGGAGGGCCACACAAATCCCTCGTAACAAAAGCAGCTCAAATCGAGTTAATACAACAATTGATGGTAAAATTTCACTTTGGGTCTCTGTGGTGATTTTTTTTTTAAACTATGAAGTCCTTAAGATTTTAATTTACCATTGCTTATGGTTTAGTTACGGCTTGATCTTTGAGGTTTCTAATCTCATATATTAACCGATAGTGCACGAGTTTGGAGACTTGATAGGACAAATTTATAGTCAAATGATTTGATTGACGGAAAAAGTGCAAATTAAGGATTAAAAATGGACTTTTTACTATTAGTAACCTTAAACTCTAAAAATCTAAAACAAAAGTCCTCAAAACTTGTGCAATAAAATCTAAATTAACTTCTCTGCCACCTTTGCCCATTCTAGGGGAGTGCAGTAGTAGTTTAAGTATCACTGACACTGACATACAGCACACGACATGACACGACACGAAACGACACGACACGCCGACGCATCATTTCTCAAAAAATAAAGAATTTTGACATGTTGTATATTAAATATATATTTTTATATATGCACGATAATTATCATGTATGTGTAAAAATATTAGTTGTGAGTTTCTTCTTCTTCTTCTTCTTCTTCTATTGAGAATTCACGATTATTTATTTTTGGGACTAGCTAAGTATATTAGTTTTTGAATGGCTGGATATATGATTTAAGTATATAAATTTTTAATATATTTGCATTTTGACCCATAATTTATTGAAAAGATTAAAATTGACCCGACACGTGTCGAAAAGGAGTATCGGGATGCTGAACTCATGTGTCACTAACTTGTTTGAAGCATTGACCATGTGTCGATCGTATGTCAAAGAGTGTCGAAATATCTGATACACATCTGACATGACACAAAGGCCCCTGAGAGTGCTTATGCTTCCTAGCTAGCACGTCTCCAACTCATGACAAGGCTTGTTGGTTGCCGTTATAGTGACCCTACCAAGGGTCGCTGACCTTGTGACACCCATTTCATGATATTTTAACAACAAATGTCCTTGAAAGCATTTAAAAGAGTCATATTAGATTTTCTTAATCATCACATCGAAAGTAAATAATTTACTTGATTGTACTTTTTCAGAAAAATTTAAGATTTGAGTTTTCACTTTTCTAAATTTCAGAACTTAACTGCATTTGAGCAGATTTCTATTTCCCTTCTTTATTATTAGATATATGGGCATATTCGATAACAATTGCGGACACAACCTAAGTTCATTTGCCACCCAAAAATGCTGCCCAAAATGAAAGATGAAATCCGACCATTTATGTAATGATATGTTTTACAACCTTAAAAAAAAAAATCTAAGAGTGAGCAGTTCCAAGTTCTATACAACGATTCCAAATTCCACATAAATTTCACATAAAACCTAGAACTTATCTGTCAAAATAGGTTGCTCATTTTTTGAAACTTGAAACCTACCATATATATACTGAAACCTACAACCCACCATATCCTAGGTTCAAAGTTATCTTCTAGGATTTACTCAAGTTTTACATATATTATTAATTGAATAATTGCAGTAAACATTACCTTTAATGACTATTATTTATTGCTACAATCTACTAACCACAACTCATATCTAGACACACGAATGAATATGAAATATTAACAAAGTAAAAATCTCAGTCATAAATATCAACAAAAATTGAAGCTCAAATTAGTGATTTCAAATTACACACTCATCATTAGACATCGTGGAATGCCACAGGATTGCGCAAAAATATATTCCAAGAGAAACATAAAAACTTCTTACAAGTTACAAGTTCTAGGTTCCACTTGCTTGGAACCAAAAACCTAAATGTCAAAAGAGATTACTTTTTGGAATCTAGACCATACCTTTTATACATTGAAACTTGGAATCATGCTCTCCCCTAAAAAATCCATTACTCATTAAATGTTTCTCATCTGAAAATTATTCTTGACTTAATTGAAAGGTAGAAGACGGCCAGCAGAGAACTATAGACATGAAAGCTTTTCATTCATAAAAGGAAAAGATTTTTTGGAGGAATATTGTACCAATCCAATTGTGCGCTCTCTGCACTTTGTAACTTTTTTTTTATCGAAAGGAAAATTTTCATTTCACATGAAAGAGAAATAATAACTTCAAGATAAAACCAATGTAAAGAGTTGCAATCTAGTGCAAATTTCAAAAATTATTGAACTTGGTATAGTATATAAAGACTTACTCATTCTACAAGAATAGATTTGTCATAGCATCATGTATCACCGGCAGTTGATCACCAAAACTTGCATCATCATCAGTGATGTGCATGCGTCAAGAATCTTCTCTCTAATAACTACGGTTTTGGCATGCCCATCACCATGCCCATCACCAACACCATCACCATCACTATGTAGAGATAACAACAGTACTCAAAGGTTGATAAAGTACAAATAACACATTGTAAACCTAGATGTATATTTAGATCGAGATAGAAAAATATCCAAATCTAAATAGAGATAGAAGAGCTACAAAACAGAGACCCATTGATCATAAAATTTCAGATAAGGCCATCGTTGAACGCCACGGGAGAGGACCTTTGGAGACTTGCGGAATGCTTGACTTTCAAGAACAAACATTTATAACCAAAGCGATGATCAGATCTAGAAAAAGTAGATTTTTTTTAGACACTCGCGCTTCAATCTTCAGAACTAATAGGAACAAAAAATTTGACTTCGGTTGAGGAAGTTGAAAATGTCTACCACAATATCAACGAACAAGCTTGAACAATTCTTGAAAATGAGTAGGCAGAGAGATAAACGGGGAGTGAGAAAGAAAGAGCAAGAGGCCGCCAAGAACAAAAATCACGAAGGGGCTGGCGACGGGAGATGGGGAAGAGAGAAACGCTAAGAAAAGGGGTTATGCGTCTTCTTTTCTTTGCAATTTGTACCTAGAGATGATGGAGCATGTTTTTTTGCTTTGCCCTTGAAGTTGTGACCTCACCCGACCTTAAATGTCAGCATATCAAACCAGGTTTATCAAAAATTGAGGAATGATTGATTAGCTTGCAAACATACCCTCGTCAAATTTCTCTCTGTTGTTCTTTGGTTAATTTGGAAGGAAAGGAACAATTTAATGTTTCGAGTGCAAGTCCTAGTATCGGGGAACTTACTAATAATAGAAGCTACTTTGATTTTGGACAACGGTCTTGCTCACTGGACAGCTAGATCTAAGAGGAGAACTGAGCTCAGACAAGCTTCGGATTGAGTTTGAAAACTATTAATATTGCGCACCTTAAAATTAAACATCGATGGAGCTCACATGCAAGGGACTAATGAAGGAGCCATAGCATGTGTGTGTCATGGTTGGCTTTGTGCGAACTATCATGACGTCTTCTACAGCTTAAACCGAGGCTCTGGCTCAACTGGAAACCCTAAATTTTTTAGATCACGCTCAAGTACTTCTTTTGATATGAACTCAGATCAGTTTGATCTGGTAAGTGGTTTTTCCAGCTAAAAAGAAGCTTCTTGGGAGGTGCGTCTGCTTATTAAGGAAACCCATGTTAGAATTTTCCATAAATATGGGCTCGCCTTAATTGTAATTGTAATCAACTGTGATACGGTATTAATTTACCGTATACGGTATTGGTTTGATAAATGGAGGATTACGCATTCTTAACGGGGTCGAATTTTGGGCCTGTGTGGATCAAGTTCGGCCCGGCCCGTGATGAGAGGGCTCGACCGAAACCTCTATAAAAGACACCTCCCTCCCTTAAACTCTATTAAGCCATTTACTCCATATACTCCTCCCATTCTTCCTCTCCATAAAGACACGTGAGAGAGAGAGAGAGTCGAGAGAGATCAAGCCGGAGCGTGCGGCCGCCTCATCGACGTCGGGCAACCGGAGGGTAGCTACTACTCAAGGCCGATCGTCGGAATCTTCGCGACAAATGACAGACAACGCCAAATGAGGTACGCCAACTTGAATCATCGGCTATTTCGTTGCTAGAATCTGTCTACGGTGATCTAGGGAGATCGTCTGAGAAGACGGACAGCCAATTGTGCGGCCAACAGTTGGTATCAGAGCCGCCGTAGTTCGGTTTTTAGCACGTTCAGATTTGCCTGATTTTGTGATTTTTTGCATGCTGAAATTCGATTTTGGATGCATATTTTGGTTCGTCTCGTCGAGGCGAGCATTTTGAGAGGTTGACGGCGGCCATCGGAGGCCTCACGCCCCGCGTGAAGAGACGGCCATGCGGCGCGTGTGTTTCACGCGCCCCACGCGCCCCATGCGCCCGGCGCGTGGGACTCACGCGCCACACGTGCCGGTCGTGGATCACACGCGCCCGACACATTTATTATGCCGGGTGGCGTTGCGCTACGCGTGGCCCGCGGTAGTGCGCCACGTGGCCCACCGTCAGGTGGCCACGTGGCGCGTTAGCAGGACGTCAACTCGACCCGTTGACCGGGTTGACCTGACCCGGTGTGACCGGGTCAACCCGACCCGGTTGACCATTGACCATTAGTCAACGGTCAACTGTAGGTCGCCACACATGCAACGCACGTGTGGCGCATGAGGGCGCGTCCGGTGGCCGATCGGTGTGATTTTTTCAGCCCTGTGCTCGTATGGAAATTGTCTACACTGTCGTATGTTCAATTTAATTTTTTGAGCTTTCTAAGGTCTTGAAAATTGCGAAAAACCCTTGTGCAAGTATAAAATTCAGGGGTATTTTCATCCTTTTCAAATTGTCTGGTTGTTTCCATATGGTTTTTGGAAATAATAAGGCAGGCTCAATTGTAGAATACCACATAAGGATTTTATAGAATTTAAATGAGCACTAATAATCAAAATTGAAACTCACAATTGAGAGAAAAAATTCCATTAGTACAGGTTGTGATTTCAATGACAATTGCCCATGTCATTAAGTTTGAAATCACAGCACATGGTAAATGTAAGGCATGAAGTTTATATCCCAGGTGTGAGAGAGTTTCAAAGACTTGATTGAGTTATGACCGCCGAAGTGGCACACTCAGTCAAATTAGAGAAATATCAGTCTCATATTGTGGTGGGATGTCTCCTGTTTTGATTTATGGTTATACTCCCAAAGGAGGTAATTGTATGTCAGATCATGGAGGGGTACATGAACAACATATGATTGGGAGGTGACTGATTCTAGTGATTCATACACCCAAATGTGGTGTTTCACGAAAAATTGGAAAATATTCTCATGGTCATTGTCATGTAGAGAATTTACAATTGCATGTCATGTATTCTGCCCTAAGGTGATTATATGATGATGTGTGTAATTCTCTGAAATGTGTACTTTTTTAAGGATTTAAAGTTACACTATGCTTATATAATGCTAATGGTAAATATTGCTTATTTTTCAGTCGCTTTTTCTGTCAATGGCAACTTCGTGATAGAGGTTCTGAATGGTTCAAACTTCAAGAAATTGAGGTAGGATTTTTTGTTTGCCATGGAAATAGCCGATGTTCACATTGCTCTTACCGAAAATAAACCTGCTGTTTCCACGGACACCAGTGAAGGATCTGAGAAGGCGCATTTAGCCGCCTGGGAAAAGAGCAACCGGATCTGCTTACTTATAATGAGAAGATCCATACAGGAATATTTGCTGAGTAGCCTCCCAGCTGACTGCACTGCAAAACAAATGATGGAGGCACTGCAAGCCAAGTACCGAGTATCCTCCAATGCTCAGGTTGGAACTCTTATCCAGCAGCTGTTTAATATGAAGTATACGGGTATGGGAGGTGTTAAAGATTACATCCTAAGAATGCTGGATTTGCATACTAAAATAAATGCCTTAGGTTCTGTAATCGCTGAAAATGTGTTGGTACACCAAGCCCTAAACACCTTTCCCCCAGAGTTTAGGATCCTTAAGACCAACTTCAACTCACAGGATGAAAATTGGTCTATAAATGATTTGATTTCTAGAGCAGTCTCAGAGGAAGAAAAATTGAGGAAGAAAATTGGAAACTTAGCCTTGGTTGCCTCCAATTCCACCAATAGGAAGGGCAAGGGTCCTAAATCTCATACTCCCAAAGATACTCATCCTACCACGGGTCAATCTGGTAAATTGGGGCCAAAGAAAGCATCCTTTAATAAGGATAGTGACCGATATTTCTTTTGCAAGAAAAGGGGTCACATGAAGAAAGACTGCGCTAAATATAAGAACTGGCTATCTAAACATGAGCAGACAGGTATTGATTCTTTGGCACTGGTTTGTGAATCCAATCTATTTGAAGCCCCATCTAGTTCGTGGTGGCTAGATAGTGATGCGACTAATCATGTTGCATTTACCATACAAGGGTTCATAAACCGGAGGAAGCCAAATCATGATGAGTCAAAGCTCATAGTTGGAGATAATAATAAAGCTGCTGTTGAGTTCGTGGGAGATGTCATTTTAATTCTAGAGTCTGGTTTTAATTTGATGTTAAGAAACACTTTCTATGTACCTTCCTTTAGACGGAATTTAGTTTCTGTATCTTGTTTGGATATGTGTGGTTACTCCTTTGAAATAAAGAACAGTGTGATTTCTATGTTCTATAATTCAAATAAAGTTAGGTACTGCAATATGTCCAATGGATTGTACAGATTGTGTTTAACTCCCAATGAAATATACGCAGCTTATACAGCCGAAAGAGTTGTCTCTAAAAGGCCTTTACCTAAAGAACAGTCTTACAAGTTGTCTTGGTCACATTTCCAGGGAAAGAGTAGAAAGGCTTGTAAAAGCCGACATTTTACCTACTCTTAAAGATGACCTAAAAACTTGTGTAGACTGTTGTAAAGGCAAGATGACCAAAATAAAGAAAAAGGCTGCAGTCCGAACTTCTGACCTATTGGAGGTCATACATACAAATATAAGTAGACCCTATACTCCAATCTTGTGTAGAAATTATTATTTCATCACATTTATTGATGATTATTCCCGATATGGTTATCTGTACTTGATTAAAGAAAAGTCTGAGTCTCTTGATAAATTCAAGATATTTCGGACTGAAGTCGAGAAACAGTTGGAAAAAGTCATCAAGGTTGTGAGGTCTGACCATGGTGGTGAGTATTATGGCAGACATGGTGATGCTGGACAGCTTAAGGGGCCATTTGCCAAATACTTGGAGGATTCTGGGATAGTAGCTCAGTTTACTATGTCTGGGAGCCCTGAGCAAAATGGTGTGACCGAAAGACGAAATCGCACCCTAATGGATATGATGAGGAGTATGATAAGTAGAACCAATCTGCCTAAGTTCCTTTGGGGTGAAGCTTTGAAGACGGCGCTATACATACTGAATCGAGTTCCCACTAAGGCTGCTCCACTGACTCCTTTTGAATTATGGGCTGGACAGAAACACAGCCTGAATCATTTTAAGGTCTGAGGTTGTCTTGCAGAAGTGAAGCTATATAATCCAACTTTGAGTAAGTCGGATCCTAAAACCACAAGGTGCTATTTTGTATCCTATCCAGATCATTCCAAGGGATACAGATTTTACAATCCTAATGGAGGCCAAAGGATTGTAGAGTTACAGACAGCGAAATTTCTGGAATTCGACGTAGCCGAAAAGGTTACCTGTTCAGAGATTATTGAAAGTGAAGGTATGACGGGAAACACTGCATTGTTTTCTTCACCATCACAGACTGTTATGGAGCTTTCCATAATGGAGACTGTACCTGTTGAGTTTCAGGATCCTATGGTTGATACCGTTCCTGATGAAGCTAATCAAGCCCCACAGGCTCAGTTTCAAGTTGAAGAAATTCCACTAAGGAGGTCTATTAGGCAAAGACCATCAGCGATCCCACCGGATTACATGGTCTACTTGGGTGAACAGGATTATGATATTGGCTGTGTAGTTGATCCAGTTACCTATAAGGATGTTGTTACCTGTGAGCAATCAGACTTGTGGTTAGATGCGATGCAGGATGAGCTACAGTCCATGAGGCATAATGGAGTTTGGGATCTCGTCAAGTTGCCTGCAGGTCATAGGGCGATCGGCTGCAAATGGGTCTACAAGACGAAGAGGGATTCCAATGGAAAAGTAGAGAAATTCAAAGCCAGACTGGTAGCCAAAGGTTTCACTCAAAGAGAGGGAGTGGATTATGAATCAACATTCTCTCCCGTCTCTTCTAAAGAATCTTTTAGAGTGATTATGGCTTTAGTAGCTCATTTTGACATGGAGTTACACCAGATGAACGTCAAGACTGCTTTTTTGAATGGGGATCTCAAAAAAGAAGTCTACATGATTCAACCTAAAGGTTTTGAGGTTGATGATTCCAATGACCTTGTATGTAGATTGAAGAAGTCGATCTATGGCCTTAAACAAGCATCCAGGTAGTGGTATTTCAAGTTTCATAGCATCGTCACTTCATTTGGCTTCGTTGAAAATAAAGTGGATCAGTGTATATACTGCAAGGTCAGTGGGAGAGAATATATTTTTCTTGTTCTCTATGTGGATGACATTCTACTGGCGAGCAGTAATATTGATCTGTTACATGAGACGAAGCACATGCTGTCAGAGAATTTTGACATGAAAGATCTTGGTGAGGCGTCCTTTGTCCTTGGCATTGAAATCCATAGGGATCGTTCACACCACATTTTGAGTTTATCTCAGAGGACATATATTAAGCGTATCCTGGAGAGATTCAACATGCAGGATTACAAGCCAGGTAATATTCCTCTCTGTAAAGGTGATAAGTTGAATCTTTCGCAGTGTCCTCAAACTGAGATGGAGAAATCTGAAATGAAGAATGTACCTTACGCTAGTGCACTTGGGAGTATCATGTATGCTCAAGTATGTACTAGACCAGATGTTGCTTTTGCGACAGGACTTCTGGGCAGATACTAGTCAAATCCAAGACATGCTCATTGGATTGCTGCCAAGAAGGTTCTGAGGTACTTGAAGAGGACAAGGGACTACATCATGACATACAGGCGTGTTCAGAATCTACAGCTTGTTGGATACTCGGATTCAGATTTTGCGGGCTGACAGGATGACAAGAAGTTGACTACATGCTACATATTTATGTTAGCGGGCGGTGTAGTATCATGGAAAAGTGAGAAATAGAAATCCATATCCTCCTCGACTATGCAAGCGGAGTTTATAGCGTGTTTTTCAGTAGCTACTCAGGCTATTTGACTCCGGAACCTCATTAGGAAGTTGACTGTTTTTGATTTTGATGACAGACCTATACAGTTGTATTGTGACAACAATTCAGCAGTGTTGTTTATCAACAACAACAGAAGTCTTAAGGGGTCTAAACATATGGAAGTCAAATTTCTAACCATAAAGGAGTCTGTGCAGAAAGGCGACGTTGCAGTAGAGCATGTTTCTACAGATGATATGATTGCAGACCCACTGACTAAAGGTGTTCGCCCATGTGTTTTTGAACGACATGTCATTAGTATGGGCTTAGTGGCATCATTGGATGTTGTGTTTTAGTGGGAGACATATTTCAGTTTGCTCTAATAAAGTTTGCATCTGTATTTAATTACATTTTGTAATATAAAGACATGCATTGAAGTGCCTGCAGCACTATTAATGTTAAATACATATTTTTGTAAATCTTGAGATATGTGTAAGTCTCGAGTATTGGCTATGGGCATTTAGATATTAGCCATGTTTATATGTCTTGTTACACATAAAGAAAAGTTAACTATAAATTTGAGACATATGCAGGTTCATTGGAACCATATATAGATATTCTCTAGTGGCATGTCAGGTTTAGTGTCACATAAAGAGAGAGAATGGTATCCGACAAAGTGGATAACACATAAAGTATATCTCTTTTGAGGTGCTATCCAATTGCCACACTACCATATTAAATCCATATCAGTAAAGTTAAGAACACTTGTGACCATGGATGGCTCTGTGTCTACTGATGCAGTTACTAGCATGATCCGGTGTTTAAGGCTTTATGGGATCGGATTGGCCGTTAAGATTAATCCTTAAACCAATGTGAAGGTGCGCACTAAAGTACAATTTCAATTAATGCTCGCTCAAGTGGGAGAATGTTAGAATTTTCCATAAATGTGGGCTCGCCTTAATTGTAATTGTAATCGACCGTGATACAGTATTAATTTATCGTATACGGTATTGGTTTAATAAATGGTGGATTACGCATTTCTTAACGGGCCGAATTTTGGGCCTGTGTGGATCGAGTTCGGCCCGGCCCGTGATGAGAGCGCTCGACCGAAATCTCTATAAATGACACCTCCCTCCCTTAAACTCTAAGATGCCATTTTGCTCCTTAACACTTCTCCCATTCTTCCTCTCCATAAAGACACGTGAGAGAGAGAGTCGAGGGAGATCAAGCCGGAGTGTGCGGCCGCCTCATCGACGTCGGGCAACCGGAGGGTCGTAAGGGAGAAGAGGACGTCTCATATAGCTACTACTCAAGGCCGATCGTCGGAATCTTCGCGACAAATGACGGACGATGCCAAATCAGGTACGTCGACTCGAATCATCGGCTATTTCGTTGCTAGAATCTGTCTACGGTGATTTAGGGAGACCGTCTGAGAAGACGGACGGCCGATTGTGCGGCCAACAACCCATGCCCGACTTAGCTCTTATTTGGACAGAAGGACACCTTAAGCGACAAAATTTGTGTACAGAACTCACTTTGATGCCAAACTTTTTTTGGATAATTTAAGTACCAATTTTTTTAAAAAAACAATTATTTCTATGTAAACTCAAGTGACCTTTGTCAAAAATCATACATGGCAATTTTTATTATTAATTAACTAATCCTATGTGGCTTACTAGAGATCCTAGTTAGCTTCCGAAGAACAAACAATGCCGTTTAGCCAATTTCTCCAAATAAGAACACTAAAATCGTTCAATTGGTAGATTAACCCCAATTGTAAACGCTACTAGTGATTGAGCACAAATCCACTTCCTGATTCGGCTAGCCCCCAAAATTATAGGGTCAAATTTGCAAATGGAGGGCAAGAGCTTCACCAGTGGCTCTAATTCGTTCCGACGAAGCGAAGAAGAAGCTAAGTATTACTATTATTGTGGGTTTTCGAGTCCAAGAAGAAATCTTGGACTCGGTTGAACCCTGGTAGAAGATTCCATGGATGCGGCCGGTATAAAGAAGGCTTCAAGTGCAATTATTTCAAATAGATTGATGCAAAAATCTCTGGTCAATTGAGAGAGGTGACATTGGAGCTACTTTAAGGACAACATCAACCTCTCCTTGCATTAATGGAGGAGTTGGAGGATGTCGGCTCAATGCAACAGCTTCTTTGACCAACCATTTGAGGAAGGAAGTTTTTGAAATTTGAAAGAAAGTTTTATCAAGCAGCCATTGTATTGTTGTTGCCTTGTGTAGCCTGTTTTATGGTAAAATGTAATATTTGCAATGAGAAGAAATTTTTCAGTCTACCATAGTTGAAGATTAGTAAAATATGTACTTGCATTGAGTAATTTGTAACTATAGTTATGTTGTTGGTTTGCTGCAAATTTTGTATGGAACAAGAGTGTTGTTACAATCTACGGTTGGAAACAGAAGGTTGGAATTCATTCGTTGTAAGCACTTACAAGTTATTTTGTTTGATTGTGTATTGTCAATCTGGGTTTGCTTAGTTCTTCACTAAAAAGTATGGTTTGCTGCAATGTTTGGTGGTAGGGATTTGCTAGGTTTGATGGTACTAGTTTCTTATAACTTTTGCTACAAATTTTGGGGCAAGCCATTACCAAATGAATGAGTTGTAACATGTTTGCGGAGTGACTATTTTAGTACCGTAAATTGTAAATTATGATTGTTTGAGTGCCAAGTTTATTTGAAAGTGATCACTTAAGTTCTAGAAGTTGTAAAATATGATAACTTAAGTGCTATATGTTGTAAAAAGTGATCACTTGTGGTCCAAAACTTTTTTAAAATTGATATTTTTGTTTGGTTTTTTTTTTCAATGCAACAGCAGCAGCAAGCTGCCGGTGCAGTTGCTGCATCTTCACTATTCCGTGAGTCCACATTTTCCTCATCAAGTTCATTGGAATTAACGGCTACCAAATATTTCTTGCCCTTTAGAAGAAAAATATGATCACTGGTCAGAAACTATGGTTAAAGGAAGACCAGCTTAGTTTGCATTTCTTTCTCTACCATTTCTGCTTTAATGACAGAAATTCACCACACATAAGTAGAGCTGTCAAAATGGGTGACAAACCCATATATGACCCATATTATGGGTCAGATATGGGCAGCTTGTTTTTTTTCTTAAAGGACCCATAATTTAACCCACTATTTCAAACTCACAAAACACCATAAATGGGTCACTTTAGTGACCCATATTTTCTTCTCCTTTGCCTAGACGAATGCCACCCGGGACATAGTTTGGCTTACGACATCAATCTCTTCACTCCAAGCAACACTTCCACTATCTGCGCCTGGCTCCGTCGCCATCCACCCCACTTCATGGTCTACATGTCCTTCGGCATGGCCGACCTCAACCTCTCCTAGTTCTCCAAGCTCTCTTATCGCCTTGCTCTCACCAGCCACTCCTTCCTTTGAATTGTTTGATCGTCTTGGCAACGCAAGCACTCTCAAGATCTCATGGACTCGACCCCTTCCTTTGGATTATTTGACCTACGATTTCCCTACTTTTGATGGTAAAGAGCGCAAGGAGGTGGATGGTGGCAGCGATGGCGACAATCGAGGTCTGAGCCCTGCAATTTGTCAGCTTTTGATCTCGTTAACGGCTGCCATTGCCATGGCTATGGTAGCCTCCTCCAAGGTTCGAAACCCTAGCCTTCTCAAGCTTGATCTCGTTAGAGGCTGCCGTTAGAGTGGAGGTCGAGGATCGCCAGATCTAGCCTCGAGTTGGTGAGCTCTAAGTTGTCACAACGCAGCCGATTGCCAGGCTGCCGACCTTCGCCGAAGCCCTGCAACTGGCAAACGGAGGAGGGAGGAGGGTGATGACTTGAATTTTCATAAACGAAATGGCCAATAGTAGGCTAGAGGTTATAAATGGAAATAATTATTAAATTTGGCATGGCAAATCATTAGCTTACTGATACATTGTAAGCGCGGCAATTTTGAGGGATCGTTGGGTCGAATGATACTAGACAAGGTTGGTTCCAGCACAAATTTTGTTCACGATTAAACCGCGAAGGCCTATGGAGCAATCCACCCATGCCACCTCCCCTTTCCACGTGATCTTTGGCCCTTATATTAAGATCTCACCCTCTCTCTCTTCTTCCTGCGTGCGACAGCCACCCCTACCCGCACTTGGCCCTCGTGGTCTCCGCCCAACATCCCTCCTACTCCACTTCGCTCTCTATGCCAGCTCCATCGAATGCTTGAAGCTGCACCACCGAGCTCGCGATGCGACAGAGTAGCCACCACTTCAGGAACCTTCCTACACCACCCTAGCGCCACCCGTCTTAATTGATCGACTCAATTCCCTCTCTTTTGCTTGCGCTCACGTTCGACACCAGGAGGTGATTGGAGCTCGAGCCACATTCCACGGCGATTTAACCTTTGCCTTTGGGGTACTTCGATCTAAGGCAAGTAATGCACTATCTCTTACTACTAGGCTAGTTATTGATTGTGGAATTAGTGGATTTTGTACGTTCTAGCCATGGGCAACGAAAGGAGTATGGGTTTTTTGAACATCAACATCACCTTTATACCAAACTAGTTGGGGTCGGCGGTCGATGAACCCGAAGTGAAAAGCTTAAAATATATTAAAAAAGAAAAAATATGGGTACTAAAAAGAAAAACAATAATATTAGTAATAATGAAAAATAAAATAAAAGAATAAAATATATATATAAATAAGAAATAAATATAAATATAAATATAGATAAATATAAATATAAATATAAATGACTAAACAGGGCACTCTGAAACATAGGAAATCCTCCCCTCTATAACGCAGATAGCTTTCCTTCACTCCGTCCTAAGATAGATCGTACGTCAATCTATTTCCCACTCCATTAAATCTTATTTTACTACCTTCCCCCAAGTGAGTTTTGGCCGATCTCGTCCTTTCTTCATATTGTGTTCTTGATAACACACTTCTGTTCTTATTGGAGCATCTAGGGGTCTACTGAGAATATGTCCAAACCATCTCAATCTATGTTCTCTCATCTTCTCTGCCACCGGTGCTATTCCAACTTTTCGTCGAATATCATCATTTCTTATCTTATCCATCTTTCTACGAAGAGTATGGGTTTTTTTAACAGTAAATGAAATTTGCATGTTGGTTTGGCCATAGGGATTAGAATCATCGAGTGGTGAGTAGTCAGGTAGTGAGGCTTGATCATTGTGGATGTCGATGGAAACTAAGAGAGTCGAGAGTTGAAGTACGTGCATGGCCATAAGGCCGAGAACCCTGTACGAGCTGCTCACGTTGTGATCGCCATTTTTACTATTTTAAGATGATGTTGCAATAGACATGGGTAGTTGAGGATCAAGGTTAGACTCTGGTGATGCTGAATTGGCGACATAAATTGAGAATCGCCGCACTATGGGCTATGCTGCAGAGTGGGAATTATGGCCGTTCATGGGTTAATTTCCATGACGGAAGGACCTATCTCAATGTTTAATGAGCACATGTACATAGGGGCCTTGGAAGTTTTTTTTTTTAATATGTGTGAGGTAGTAGGATCAAGAATAGTGCCTTTCGGGTATTCAGGTGGGAAATTGCAACTGATTAGAGTACCTCGTTGCATGTTTCCCTTATACTCATGGTGCGTTTGGCCGTATTTACTTTGTTTTATTCCAATAATGCATATATGAATCCTATTTTATTTGCTAATGCAAGTAGTTTAGTAGTTTGACTTGGTATTGTTACTTGCTGAGCTTTCATGCTCACCCTCATTGAATGACATCTTTTCAGTGCATTAGCTATGTTGTCCACCACTCCTCTTGCCAGGGCTATCCAACATTTTTGGCGCACCAATGCGCATCACCCGTACATGGGAGGTGCATACCGAGCCCTACCCACTTTTACCTGTTATAGCCGGCTCTGTATGGTTATAGAGGTGGAAGGGGATCTACGGATGATGGTGCCATGCACCACTTTATTGTCCTTTACATATGGGCCTAAGCTAGTGGATCGGGCCACTTCCTCTCCCCTGGCAGGTGAGCACAGCGATGGTGGAAGTGACGTGCAAACAAGTGACGGCAATAGTAGTGATAGCGATGAGTAGCAGGTGATGAGGTGTTAGTCAATGGTGTGGTTGTACAGGTAAGCTTTTGGTTAATGACGAAACAGCATTGACCTTTTTAATGTGGCCGTGAGATGGCGTCAAGATATTGATAGAGTACGCCATAGGGAGACCTTTTTGATTTTCTCTTAGTAACTAGTTTTCTTTTAACGTAAAAGTGTGTACATATATATAATGAAATATGTCTTAGCTTGTCGTTTTTTTTTTAATCTATGGTAAGCCGTAGCAAAATTTAAGAGGTCATAAGCCTTAGGCATGCCTATCCTAATGCATACACTTATCTAACGGCCTTGCCTGTTTAGTCATAGGCTTCCGTATATGCCCTCTGATATATACGTATGATTATGAGATTAAAATAGGTCCTTATAGGAGGAGTTGCAGATGGAGGGGAGGGAGGAAGAGTTGCAGACAAAGGAGGGAGGAGGAAGGCAGAAGGAAAAAAGGTAAAGGAGAAAAGAGAAAAGAAAAGATAAAGAATTTTTCAAAGAAATTAAAAAATTAAAAAATTTACTAAATTTATATTGCATAAAAGTGTTTTAGCAATATCATTTTTTTTTTATCAAAGTATAAGAATAAGTGTTGTATGATTTAGTTAATTTTGAAAATGTTTAAGAAATATGAGTCAGGTATGGGTCGGGTGGGGTATTTGTCATTAAATTCGTACTGTATGAAAATGGATCAAAACCGATTAAATAGATCAACATGGGTTGGACGATATTCAACCCAATTCAAACTTAACTCGACCCATCCATTTTACACCTTTATACATAAGCAAACATATGGACTGAGGAGGGGGCTACTACCCTAGCAGTAAGTACCAACCGTTGCTGCACCAGCAAGTGCTCGCACCAGCAGCTCACCAACCAATACGAACTCCACAAGCACCAACCTAACCAGCCCAACTAACACAATCAACTCAACCAATGCAACGCAATATTACACCACCAGCTCAGCCACAAGAAGCAAAACAATCACAATGAAAAAGCATACTATGAAAATGGCAAAAGCAATCTAACATGAAAGTCTAGAACTCAGTCATTACATATTTGTGAAGCCGAAAAACCAAGTCAAACATCCACATCCATATAGGTACATAACTTCCTAGTAAAAAATGAAAGCTAAAAACTAAAATCAACAGCCTCCCATCATTCTATTTCCAAAATCTCCCAGTTCCTTTTCCTCATTTTAATGGTTTGTCTTGATTTATTATCCTTGCACTATTTCTAACTGGCTGTGTAGGTTCTTCATTTTAGCTTCTTGTCGCATGAAATTTCTTCTTAATAGGCTTATTGGTAATGTGAGGACAACTTTGCTTAGATGGAGTTGGCTTCTTTAGACCAGTACCTGCTATCTTCTTTTTTGAGCAATTTTCTTTGACGTGGTCCTTGATTCTTGAGTTAGGCCACCTTTTGAGATAGGCACCCCTGAATTTCTCCAAGGCTACAAAAATCACATTAACCTTATTGTCAAAAAAATGATATATGATGATTAAATGCCATTCTGATTTGTTCATATGTGAAAAGGCCATAACCTCTTGCTCGGTGTGGTGGCTCATTTTCGATGACCTGTGCAATTGGTCTCCTTTTCATCTGATTAAGACAAAATGAGATCAATCTTAGATAAAATCAACCCGCAAAATAACATGAACTCAAACACAAAATAAATAAATAAATAACTTACTTATATTTCTCCCCCAGCCTATGCAAAGGTGAGGAGGGGTCTTCCCCTATATTTTTATCAAGACTTGACTCTATAGGAGGCCTTTCAACAACTTGACAAGTTGGTCTTATTATGGCTCGATTAAGACAAATCCAGGTTAAACTTTGCCAAAATTAGCCCATAAAATAAGACAAACACAAACATAAATAAAGCATAACTTACTTGTATTTTTCCCTAGTTTGCGTAACAATCAAGGATGGGGGTGCCCCTGCATTTTCACCAAGACTTGACCCCATAGCAAGCCCTTCACTTGTGCCTTTTGCTAGTCCTACACTTGGATGTTCATGTTCATGTTGCTTCTTCAATACACAAGCAGCCTTATTATTGTTTTCCTTCCAGCAAAGCGACCATATATTTTTCACACTTGTAGCACTCATCTTCTTAGTTTTGATTTCCTCATCCTGCATTATTTGTCTCATTTTTTGCATTCTAATTGCTTAGGAAGCAAGATATGTGCTTCTCCTGTACCAAGTGTCCAGGTAATCCTATGGATTTCCTTGCTTCATGTGGATCGAACAAATGGTATATGCACATGGAATCCTAGTAAGTAGCCAGCCTCGACATAAGCACTTTCTACTGTCCAATTTGACTTTGTATATCTTCATTCTCCAAGATCTCATAATGATCATCTCCATTCTAAATAGGATGACAGAACCTTACCTTGGCCATGTTATCACCCAATCTCTTCACAATCCTAAGACCACAATCTATAGTCTACTTCACAGTCTCATCTCTCTAGTTTTGCATCCTACTCATGATTACCGCTCAAATATCCTCAAGCACGCTGATGATAGGTTTGCACTTGGCCTCCAAGATTTTTTCATTGAATGTTTCACTTAGATTATTGTCAATTGTTAAACTCTTTAATGAAGAAAGCCCTACACCAATGCTTAGCTTCTATTTGATTTAGTGCATCAAAACCCTTTTTCGTCAAGTCATACAAGGCCTAATTGTGAATTCATGCTATCAGCCAAAATTGCTTCTGTATTTTATCCCATTTATACTTCTTTGCTTAGTGTGTATAAATGTGTCTCACACACATCCTATGTTCAGCATATGGCATCAACTTAGCCAATACTGTAACAAGTCCCTAAAAGACAAGATAAGACAACATCAATAACTATGAACAAGTCTCTGTAAGAAAAGACAACATAAACTTAAGAGAAGACAAGACATCATTATGAATACCTTCTGTTGTTCGCTCATGGATGCCCAACCTCCTCCATTAGCAATATCAAGATATGCCATTATGTTCTTTAGAAACCAGGACCAAGTGCCCTTGTTCTCTACTTTCACGATAGTCCAAGTAATGGGAAACATCTTTTATTGGTATCCCTCCCAATAGTAACCAACAACTCTTCATTGACTAAACTCTTAAAAAAAAAAAATCATCCAATCCTATGATTTTCTATAACCAGCCATAAAACCTTGTTTGCTTGCATCAAAGCAAACATACATCCTATCAAACTTGATGCCAATATCAGGTAGGGGCCTCTCACAACCTCTATATACATTCTACTGGATGAGTTCTGAAGATTACATTCGTCTGCATAATCTCTAGCCTGACTATGCTCTTCATTGTACCTTCCTAATAGTGTTCTCATCACCTTTTACTTGGCTTGTTTGCACTGATTTCTCAACACATTTATCTGAACCTTTTCCTTCATCAATATCTTCAACTGATGAAGAAGTGCATCAACAACTAAGCACTCTTTACCCTTTTGTTGTCAAATACAATGACCTACTCTTCCCACTCAATGCGCTATAGATTTTCCATGGACAGTTAGGTTAAGAACATTTAGCTCTCACATATTCTTTTGTATTTCTAGTGAACTCAACCCTCATTTATTTAGGAATGGAGTACTTAATAATAGCTTTTTAAAATTGTTTGGCATCAACAAATTTCATTTCAGTAGTCAAAACAGTAGAGGTTGCAATCAGATTATATGAAGAAAACTTACTTTTCCTTCTATACACATCATGTTGATCTTCAAGCTCATTTCCCAAACTAATAATTTTGTCATCATCAACCCCTCTTTCTTCATATTTAGTCTCTTCACCATTAGTTGGAACTCGTACAACGCTATTTACTAGGTAAGCTTCATGGGATTCTCCAAATACAAAAAACTTTATATGTCTAAAATTCTCATTGCTTTTGCCTCAATTGTGCAAGTTCTTCATCGTCGTCGTCATTTGTGAAGTTCACATTTGGCAAACATTCATTATCTAATGAGCTAGATCCAGCAACTTCCTAGCCCACGCCACCCAATAAATCCTCACCTATGTCTTCTCAAGAGGCTACATGCTTATCCTCCCTCTCTTTTCTATCATTTTCTCCCTTGTCTAAAATAAAACGGTCACCAACCTAAGTATTATGTTTTACACCATCTCTTACTTTTTACTTTTCCTACTTTAGTGTTGTCATCATCATCATCAACAGATTAGTAAACACTTGAGCTTCTTCCCATGAAGATGGTAAATGATATCTTTAATACCATTATTGTCATGGAAAAATCTCAAATCATCCTTCAAGCTCTTCCCAAGAACACAATAATACAATCTTTCTTTTTTGCAACATAATTGTTGCACTACAACCCGAAAGAAATTAATATAAGATGGCCCACTTACATCTACATACATAGTGCCTTCATTGCCACCCACATATCCCCACCATAGTCTATAATGATGGCTACAATTATGTCTCCATCTACCATGCCAAAATTATACCCGAGGGAAAAAAATAGATAATTAATTTTTGGAACCACATGCAGAACATTATTGATTCAGCAAATTTCGCAACCCATATACATGACAACTTCACAAGGAGATCCCCAGATGAATGACAACCCAAACTTATTCTTTTTTTTTTAATTATTATAGTAGACAGACACCTCACGTGAACGATAACCCAGATTTAGTCAATCTTTTTATAGTGGACAGATGCCCCACTTGCATGATAACCATGGAGGCCCCTACATGGACCACAACTCACATTAATGACAACAATAACAACACAGAGACAAATGCATAGATAGAGAAGCATGAAATCCCCTATACAACTCTAATCTAACCCCTACACCAAACCCCAAATTCCCCTTCGAAACCTGATTTCGTGAAACTCACCCCTTGCGCCAACAATCCCAAATACCCTTTGGAGTCCTAATTTCACGCAACTCACAACAATAACCCCAATTTCAAGCCCTACTTTCGCGCGAATTAGATCAAACAGGGCAAACTTTATGGCGAGTGAGTGACGAAGAGCGATGGCCAACAAGCGAATGATGGTGAGTGAGCGATGGGGAGAGTGACGTCGAGCAAAGATAGGGAGACTTACTAAGAGGAATCACCATGCGACAAAGACGACATTTCCTCTTTTTCTTTTTTTTGGCTTAGCTACTTTGAACGACGTCGCTTTTGCAATCATGGGAGAAACGATATCATTTAACCTAATCCTAGCCATGTCGACCAAGTGACATTGTTAAACATGCACATGAGGACTTTTTTTAAAAAATTCAAAATGCCATGTTATGAAGTTCTTTGAATTAAAAGTTTCATATCACCAAATAATTTTAAATAAAAATTTCACGTTTATTTTTTGACTGGAATTTCTCGCCATTGACACTAAAGTGATTGTTTTTCATCCTATTTGATACTAAAGTGAGTTGACAAAAAATTTTGGCACCAAAGTGAGTGCCGTACACAAATTTTATCATTTGCGGCGTTCTTTTGCCCTTTTATTTGGAATTTAAAGTGGCCCATTGCAATCAAGAAGTAAATTAGGTGACTGACTAGGTTTTCAAAGCCTAATATAAGAAAATTCTTCCTTCCAACAGGTCCTTATATGCTCGTCAAATCCTTTGAGCTCTAATTTGTTCCGCCACCTACCTCTATGTGTGCTCATCCTTTATCTTAATAAATAAAAACAATACTTTAGAGAGAAAAAAAAGGATAAGTACACTGAAAGTCTCAATACTTATCACGAAAGTACAATTGAGTCCTAAAACTTGCAAAAAAGTGCAATTTGTCAAATTGGTGTAATTAATTCTTTCCATTAATTCCATCCAAAATTTAATTAACAAAAAATACTGGCATGACTTATCATCATCATCTCCTCTCTCCTATGTGACAATAACGAGACTAAAACATGAAACATAAAGCTAAAATGTTGTTGTGGTGGTCCAAAATTAATTTTTAAGACAAAGTTTATTTAAGTTGTACAAAATAAGTAAAATTTAAAAAACTACAAAAAAAGGAAAAAAAAAAAAAACCGCCGCCCCACTATTGCAAGGAAGGGCTAGTGATGGTAGGGGAATGGTTTGTTGAAGAAACCTCATTATTTATTTTGAATTTGACAAAACTATCCATGTTTCTTGGTAATATTAATGAATGGAAGAAGTGTCTGTATTGTAGGTAAAATTCACATTGAGAGAATTCACTATGACTAAAAGACCAACATGAGCAATCATAAAGAAATGGAAGTTCATATTGACTGTCAAGTATCAAGATTTCATGTCCATAAAATCTACATCATTATCATTGCTATAATGACTTGGAAGAAAATAGTTGATCGTATCCAAGAAGGGTAAAGCAAATATGTACTAAATATCAGCAAAGAAACTACCTCAAACTTTACCATGGTTTACTCTTGAATATCAGCAGGTGCTAAATATCATCAAAATACTTAATTGGTTAAGTATTAGCACAACACTTATTCTACAGGTGATAAGATCTTCAACATTATTTTGTTGAGATATTTTAATTCATTGCCTTTCAAGTCTTTCTGGTATGGATTCCCTCTACTGATGATATTGATTGATTTTCTTTATAACAATTATTATGCAACTTCTATCACATAAAATGTCCTAACTGACTGGCAATCACCCAAATGCAAGATTATTTCCTTAGTTGAAGCACTTCTCTTATGAAAATCATGATTTGATTGTATGGATGACTAAATCGATGGAAACTTTAATTGCTCAGCATCAATGACTAGCTAATCTTCTCATACAACCGATACATTTTTGGACAATGAGGAATATAAAAGAAAACTCAAGGACACTGTGGTGATCAAGGTTTAATATTCCAAAGTTGAAGAGAGCCTTAAGTATGATTAATTGTCTTATGAGAGCTTACATTTAGAAAAACATTTGAGAGGTGTTGGCAGAAGAATGGCTAATGTATATGTGTGAGATAGTGAGATTTATCAGCTTGAGTATTAGCACCACCTACTTCGAGAAGAAGTGCTTGAATATAAGCAGCATCTGCTATTTTAACATCTCATTTATTTGATTAGTGGAATCTACCCAATAAGTTGTCGAACCACTATAAAAATCTATGTGCAAAGTCTTCTATCTCTCCACTCATATTTGTTTACTATTTGATGCTTCTACACTACCGAATATTACTAGAACACTAATCATATTCACTCTGATAATATTCATGCTTAGTGTCAATTGGTCCGAATCATAGTTAACTTGATTTGTTTAATTTCGCATTTATTTGTCAAGTTTCTTTCGAATTAACTATTCACTCCCCTCTAGGTGATATCTCTAACTAACATCAGTGGTCGCCAGCCCTCACTCAAGTCTTAGTGAGGGTGGAGCAACGGCGGCTACTCACTTGCTTTTCCTTCTTTTCCCCTTTGTTACATTTTTTTTATTTTTTCTTATTTTGTTAATATAAATTAAATAAATTTTCGACTAGAAAATCATATTTAAACTCAAAACAATATCATTTTAAACACATCAACACCAGAAAGGATAGGAGGAATATTAACGTCAACATTTTTTGTCAACTAAATTGGACGGATTTGATAAAAGGACTCGATTATACCAATTTGATAACCTGTAGAATTTGATTGCACTTTTCGTGAGTTTTAGGATTCAATTATACTTTCGTAATAAGTTTTTACGATTTTCAAAGCATTTATTCCTAAAAAAAAAAAAAGGACGTACCGGAAAACTTAGTGGGAGATCATTTTGGAGAATATGTGTATTACCTTTCCATCTGAATACCATTGGCACTTCCTCCGCACCAGATTCCACCAGTTTTGCAACATCAAAAGTGAGCACTTCGATGCTTTATTTATTCAAAAAAATATAACACCCACAACTTGTGTTCTTGACTGAATCTTTGACTTGTGATATTGGGTGTCTTTGTCTGGCAGGAAAGTGGTGATGCATGACAACTTGAAGTAGTGGATGTTAATTTATGATTATGTTTCTGGTTCTCATGCACTTGGACAATGTTTCGGCACCAGAGCCTTTTGCATATGTAATTGAGGGTGTGAAAGATATGTTTACATGTTCAACATTGAAGGGATGTTATGTGTATTCGGGGTTAATTTACATAATGAACCCTTCCAACATGTCAATCTCAAAATATTTCCGGCATAACGAAAATCGGCATTGGTACAAACTTCATTGTTGTTTAGATACGAGAACCGTTACAACGCCATTATCTTGCTGAATCGTTTTCCCTGAGTGGAGGAAACTTTTCCCAACCAATCTTTCAATTGTTTAGTCACGAAGGTGGACCTCACCCACGCTCATATGCAATTAAATTTGCATAAGAACGATATCTATAACTCGTAATCAACTAATTTGAGACATAATTTGTGGAAGTTTCCACCAAACAAGGATGGAGAAAAACGTAGTGCTCTGAAGAAAAAAACTAGTCATGCATAAGCATCGCACGACCAACCATCAAAAGGCAAATACAAGTGCATTCTCTCTCGTATCTACTATTTAAATAAACCATAGTACAAAACCTTTGGAAAAAGAGATTCACTGTAGATTTTTGCTCTCTCTCTCTCTCTCTCTCTCTCTTTTGGGGGTCGAATTTTTGGCGCTCTCCTTTTAGCTGTTGAAGATTTCGCTTATAAAAGGGACCAAGCAGGGCAGCTATCGCAACTCGTACTAAAACAACAATGAAGAGATCGTCAAGCACAGTGACCTTGTTCTTGTGTTTACTGATAATAACCCCTTTTGATCATGCAATCGAATCGCCTGAATACACGGTGGCGTTGTTGGCCACTGATTTTGAGATCAGACTCTACAGAAATTCCATCTGGATGTCTGCTCCTCTCCAGGGAACCTCCTTCGAGAATTCCACAAAAGAAGGCTTCCACAGGTTTTTTAAGTTCAATTTATTCTTTGATCGGGTAGGATGTGAGATTGCTTGGCGTAGCTAATGACCATGAAGTTCAATTCCCTGTTCATTGAATCAGGCTGTACCGATTCATTCACGGCGCGAACCTCAACTCCTCCGAAATCAATATGACCTCTCCTATTGTGACGGGCATCACGCAATCCTCTCAAGGGTCCTTCAGATCATACTGGGTCAGCTTCTATTTACCAGCCAAGTTTCAAGGAGTCCCTCCACAGCCCGATCCTGAGCTGAACTTGAAACTCGACGAGCAGAAAGTGCATTGCGTGGCGGTGAGGAAGTTCTCCGGGTTCGCTAGGGATGATAACATCGATGGAGAAATGCAGGCTCTCGTGGCCAGCTTGGACAATTACACGTCCGGCAGGATTGCAACAGAAGACAAGAACACATTTGCAGTCGCGCAATACAACGCTTCTCATCATCTCTCAGGACGCTTAAATGAAGTCTGGCTTAAGATCGGTATCCCGGCTGCAGATAAATGTCAACCTTAAGAATGTTCTGTGTGGACCACATGTTTGTATGTGATGACTATCTCCGTGCATTGTGAACGCTTGTTTGGTGATTGTAAACGTTGGTATCTCGCAGCAACATAATCGGTGCATTCGATTTCTGATAACTAATATATATATCTTAAACTTATTGCATCAGCACCAATTCAATTATAGGCCTTTCTATTGAATCAATTTAGCTTTAAATATTTTGCATTAATACCAATTCTTTCCACCCTACTAATTTTAGTTATTTCTCACTAACCGTCGTCCATGAGATGATTGGATTTGGCATTGACGGGACAAATATTATAGTTTTTTTTATTTTTTTTCCTGATTTTTTTAAATATTTTTATTCTTTATTCTTTTTTTCTTTTTTATCATTGTGGTCGGCAAAGGAGGCCCTCATCCACCGCGAAGGTCAAGCCCTCACCAGATCGAGGGAGGCCTTGGCGGCCCTTGCCTACGGCCAACAATGGCCTACGGGATGGAGAATCCAGTTCTGCATAAGCGATCATCATATTTGAGCTCTTGTTCTCATGGATCCACATTCTAGTAAAATTATGCCATAAATGAAAACTTACCTAAATACCAGTAAATAAAGGATGCCGGCAACCAGGTTGCCAAAGCTTATTTCCTTGTCGGATATGATAACTGATCAATCAAATTATTACATAACTGAATAATTCGAGGACCGGCCTATACACTGCTATGATCGACCATCCTAATGAAATCACATGGGCAGCATCTAACTTTATTCATACCGTGTTATGATACTTTCTAGCCCTTCCCGTTACGTATCCAATCTGTCCCGTATTGAATTTTCTCTATATCGATCTCTGGTTTGCTATATCGTCTCTTCTATATAAGCCAGATACAGGGGAAAGAACAATTCACCCGAAGATAAACCAGTGAGATCACATCTGAGGCCTTGTCTGGACAACATAGATTTTCCCATCCTTTACAACGCCTTCAATGTCTTGGGGAGAGCCATATAACTCTTCAATTGCACTTCCTGCCCGGGCAATGCTGGAGAGCACCGAATGCTGAAAGTTTACATCGACAAGCAGAGGGTCGGATGTGTAGTCAACCGCGACCTTTTCTGCTTCATCCATGGGAACACTGCAACAGCCAACTTGATGTATGAGGATCATATGAAGCAAAATGGAAGTCGCAAGCACAGAGAAATTGGCTTAACTAGAAACCAACACTCTCATATAGGCGACAGCCAATGATCATGTATATTGCAGATTATACAGATGTTCTCGTTTGTGCGGAACTGGAACGGAGGATGAACCATGCTTGAGGAAATAAAAATCACTGAACTCCATATCCCAATTTCTATGCATGAGCTTTTGCCAGGCCATGTTCTGATTTTGCTGTGGAAAATTCAGAGCTAGCCAGCATGTTGACACTTCGCATATGGTCAACTAATTAGGTTCGAGTGTCAACTTGTAAAACATTGCTTCATTGAATTTATAAGTGCTTCCTTTTTCCTAAGGATTTGTCTCAAATAGAAATAAGGTAGGATTCCTTTTTCCTATTTCAATATCTGAATGGCAAACTTGATGTGCAGATTACTTTTTGCGCAATCAAGAACTGATTTGACTGCTGCAACCGATAATGGCAATATATCTGGAGGGAGGGAAAAACTTAACATGATTAATGAAGCTACTAGCGCACTAGCGAAGGATTTTTATTTTGTACAAAATATAATTCATGAAGCTGACAATGAGAATCATTTGGCACTCTGAGATTTAATGCCCTTCTGTATGGGGCAAAGAGAGGAGAAATGCTGAGTTGGTATAGAAGATTTGTGTAGAATGCTTTTACCTATCATAAAGGCCTGCACCAGCATAACCTTCTAGATCCTCGCCATTTGAGTCAGATCTAAAAATAATGGATTTTCTGATGAAAAGTCCAATTGGTTTGCTTGGGTAACCCAGTATCTGAAAAAAGAAATTCAGATGCGAAAACCTTCTCAGAAAATTCAAACTTATAAGTCCGATAATCGAGGGAAGGGTAATTCCGCTATTTCCAAGATAACTTTTATGGGTCATCAAATATGTTAATCCTTTTTTTTTTTTTTTTTGGGTCAGAATATGTTAATCTTCCACCTTTGGCCTTAGCTGGAAAGAAAGTTGTTTCACCTGAGGAGATGTCAGATCATTTTTCTTGCAGACAAAGCTCAAGGCACGACCTGGATAAGCTCCAACTAGAGTTTCACCGAGTCCCTTGACAAGCTTTACGAGGAAGACCAGAAAAATTCATTCAACTTCAACAATTATCAGACAGCATAAACTATACTGAACACTAAAGTACCTCCGCATATATCTCTTCTGAGTCTCCTGAGGATGGATTAGTTGTGTGGATCACAAATGCATAATCAGCATTTATTATCTCTTGTACCAAAACAGCCATGCTAAGGTAATCATGATCTAATTTCACTTTTCTAGTGCTGAAGTATGCTCTTTCATTCCACTTCGAAGCCCAGACCTGAAAATTTTTGGAAGATGAGGATAAACCAGTAGTAGATTATTTATCATAAGCAGGAACAATTAGACATACAAACACCTGAATTTGGAAATGGCCACCTAAACGAATAAAGGGGAACCCAATATTCTCTATCTGTACCTCTAGCTACAGCTGCACCATGAAGTCAACATGCCATAGGCGTAGGGGTGTGCAAACTGGACCGGACCGGCCCAAGACCGGACCGGAACGGTCGGGTTGGTCCGGTTCTCAAGGGGAGCGGTCCGGTCCACGAGGGGAGCGGTCCGGTCCACAGTCCCAATAAATGGGACCGATGACCGGGCGGTCCAGTCCTCGGTCCCGTGGTATGGGACCGGGGACCGGACTGCCCGGACCGGACCGCCCAATATATATAATTGTATATATAAAAAAAGAATTAGAAATATTTGACTTCAAACAAATGATAAAAAAAAAAAGAACTAGATACCTATTGAATTAGTTAAAGTTTAGGTTGCTATTGGTTACTAATTCACCATATCGGTTGCGTTAGGGTCGTTATCACTTATATCCAACTCAAAAATAAAAGTTAGGACTTCAAATACTTTTTTTATTAAGTGGAGGAACCTGAAGTGGATGCATATTTTGTCGTCCAGCACCTATTATTAATATCATTTATAGCACTACACATATTTTTGCACGTCTTTCAAGAGTTAGATTTTTATAAGTAATTGGTGTTAGCGATCCAGTCCGGTCTCGGTCTAGTCCGCGGTCCTGAAAATTTGGGGACCGGACCGCCGGTCCCGGTCCTGTCCGATCCACGGTCCTGAAAATTTGGGGACCGAACTAACGGTCCGGTCCCCGGTTCCATGCCAGGACCAGACCGGCCCGGACCATGCACACCCCTACACAGGCGTACATGTGGCGTGATTCATTTAGAATAATTACTACAATTTTCTTGTATAGAATTCCCAGGAATTTTTTTGTCACAATGACCTGGACCTCTTATTCTGAAATTGTCTGAAAACATTCCAAAAAAGTAAAATTATAGTCAATTTATCCTCAAATAGTGAGACAATACACAAGAACATTGCCTTTAAAGTACGACATCACTCCGAACTTTAAGTTAGTTGAGAGATCTAAGACTGGAAATGAACTTTAAGAGTTTCCATCATTTTAGCTGTTGAATTACAACAACCAACGCGTCACGTTACATTGCACTAAAAAACCAATCGAATTTTTTTTTTTCTAAACACACTTTCGAAGAAGCAAGCTTTTACATGGGGAGGATGAAAGAAGAAACAGAAACGTAAACATTGTAGTATTCATTTTATTCTTTACGGTGGGCGCAGAGGGAGTTTAGGAAGGACCTAATGTACCGAAATAGATAAAGTTACTTTCACATGTGGAAAAGAAGATCCATATTCAGCTGGCAATACAAGATATAAAATGCAATGCCTTTAAAACTGTAATGGTGCAAGGACCGACAATGTTGGCAATACATGGTTCAACTGGTCAAACAGGTTTAAGTGGTTGAACAATCCGTTTTAAATTAAAGAGGCATTTCGCAGTAAAGCTCTGATATAGAGAAAATAACACTCATCTGACAAAACGACCATTCACAGCCCAGATGATCAAATACACCATTTTAGATATATAGCATAACTCAATCAGTAACGATGAGCTTTTCACTTCAAAAGGGTCAGATGCTAATAGAATTTGTTTGCCATTAAATGACGGAAAGGCTCGGCTCTAATTGCTATGTGTGAGATGGAATTTCCATAGGACAGAATTGAATCCTTCCACCAACAAAGGGCTTTTGTCATTAACAGAGGGTCTCCACATCCTATTCACCTGTTCAGCCAGTTGAACCTGGTCAACTCTGGGTTTTTTAGTGGTTCCAGATCCAAAAGGTTTGGGGTGCCGATTCCAGGCTCAACCAGACTGGAAGAATCAGTCGAACAGGCCAGTCCAGCTTTAATAACACCATTAAAATATAGATCATAGTCTTGAATATTGATGCTACTGCATTAGTAAAGTCTGACCTTCTTTATAGCCGTCCATGCTTGTTCCCATCGCTGGTTGCCTTCGTCCCCAGGCCATGGCATTCCCGAACTTTTCATTGTCAATTTCAGTTCTCGAACCTGCAAGTAAAAAATTGTTTGTGGGATTAGTGCAAACCTGTTAAATAATAGGTTATGTCTGACAAGCTGGATTTACTTTCCAGCTATCAGCTCTTTAAATTGGTATCAGCAAGCAGTATTAGGGAAAAACTTGCTGAGAGCATCAGGGTGACTGATGCATCTCTAGCTACCCTGATGACTGATGCATCTCTAGCTACTAATTAACAAGAATAATGGGATGGGGAATAGATTCATGGAATCCTCATGAATAGAAGACATTTCTCTGCCACAAAACCAAGTCAACTGCTTCCTCTGATGTACCTGCCTTGATCATCAATCTGGGACTCCATAAGAGTGTGTGTGGGTACAGGGTTGCAAAGGTGTGTGTGTGCGTAATTCCCCATTCCGACTTTCTTACCCTTCTTACCCTGAACGGGTGATGTCCCCATAGAAGTCACATATATGCTCACAGGAAATCTTTATTTAAGGGCATTAAATATTCCTAAAATGACATTTTGATGGATGTAATAGTCAAATTAGCAGCAACAGCTACTCGCTATTCATCCTGAGAATAATCTACAACTTGGCATTACAAACCATGTTATAACTTCACAGCCGAAAAAAAGTCACAGTAGAAAAAGAACCAACCAATTGCTCTGGTGCTTGCAACTCTAAAATTGTTTCTCGTATCTCTCGAAGAGCGCTGAAATCACCCTCTTCCAACTTCCTTTTCAGGCTTTGCAACTTTTTAGCAACCACCTGTACAATAATGATGAAATGGGGAATATCTGTCAGTTTAATTCGAACACCTTTATCATTGAACAGCTCACTTCATCTGCAGAGTTTGAACAATCACGTATAGGATTGATATCCTGCAAGTTCGTAAATTGAGGAAAAAAGGCTTAATTATTGTACAAAGTTGAATGCGCAATATGTCCATTCAAAACATTTAATTTTAACTGAACAATAGGGCTCATTTTTCTTTTCAATGTGCCTATCTTACAAAGGCTTGTAGGAGGACGAAATCCTCAAGTGCGAATTGAAAAATGTGGTGAAAGAATGGTTGAAAAACACAACATTTATTAAAGGAAAACATTCATGGTTCAAGAACTCAAGACCTCTGACTCTAATAATAAGTAAAAGTTAAATGCCCAATGTTTAGTTCAAAAATCCTTAAAACCTTAAATATTAGAGAACAACATAATATTTTATAACTTAAGAGACAACATAATATTTTATAACTTAAGAGTTATGCAGGGTCAAACTAAGTGTATGTTGTGTAAAAAGAGCGTGTTGCAACCTGTCGAAAGCACTAATACTTCTAAGAACAGAAATGCCCACAAAAGTACAGTGACAATAACCAAGGCTCTATTTGTTTCACGGCATGATTAGGACAACAATTTCTTAAGAATGATTGTTTGCATAACTTGAAATGGAAAATATTTACATTATCAACAAAAATTTATGCCCATATATTTTCATGAACATATTGTTCATTTATTCATTTTTGTGAGCGATATAAGCAATCCATTTTAGGGAAATGTTTTCCAAATCATTCATTTTTTGAGGAATAAAATGGAGCCCAAGTGTAGTTGGATATATAGATATACCAATATTTGGTTGGATGTATCTCTATTTAATTTTTTCCGCTCTTCCGTCAAATAGATAATCACAGCAGTATCAAACATCTCACAAATGTTAAATTCCAGCATCATGTGATAAAACTCAAGACAACAAATTCTGTATGCCATTTCATTCACAATCACATTTTTAGCTGACGTTCTATTCAGATATTCTTTTGGCTGTGAAGTACAGATCACTGGCAAGGTTGCCCCACAAAGTAAACATAGGGATCACTTGAACAGCCAACATTAAAAAGTGAAGCAGTTCATAGTCATAGCAAATTATTTTTCCACTTTAAGTCCAAAATAGCAAAGATATAAGAAAACATGTGATCCTGAGCAGAGACGAACTAAGTGCGTGTTTCATATGTGCAAAAGAATGCAAATCATACACAACAAAAATTCGAATGTTCAGGTTTATCGTCTTTTGACACAATTGGTAAATGGGTAATGTTCAGATTCAATCTGTATAATCCTGACTTGGATTGCGTCTATCAGATTGGATTGGACCTGTATTGACCCCTTGACCTATTTAATGGAATTATTATCTTTATGAAGCTTTACTATTTGTTGACAAGACCACAAATGACTAGCATATGTTGCAACTTCTTAAATGAGTAGTAGTACTACTAAATTTGTAGGTTTTCAAAATTTGAAAAGTGGATTTGCAGATTGAGTATATTGTTTCCACCAATCAAGGCTAATGCAAAATAAAATTTTATTTAAAAAATAATAGGTTGCAGAGAACAATTGACCAACCGAATAAAAATAGAGCACTTTCCAGTTTGAGATTAATACTTTATTAATAAGTCAGATGACGCTATTTTCTTTTCTGATCTAATTATACCTCTGACCATGTCTAATCTCTATGACATAAATCCTATGTGAAATTGTTGCTCATATACCCTTCACCTAAAAGATAGATAGTGAACTTGATTGGTACCACCATGTTACAGATAAAGCACTCGCCTATGAAGCCGGACAAAAGATAGAAGGAAGACACAAACAAATCAAGAGTACAAAAGGAGTGTTACTTGAAGCTAATCAGCTTCAGAAATGAAAATATCTAATTGGTAAACTTGATTAGTACCACTATGTAAGAGAGTAAAGCACTCAAAACTATGATACCGGACAAAAGATAGAAGAAAGACAAACAAACAAGAGGAAAAAATAAACTGTTCTTGCAGCTTCTCAGCTTCAGAAAATACCTTATTAGCACTTTCTGAGAGAACCTTTTCAAACACTCCAAATGGTATAGCAACTGAGGTAGGAAGTCCAATCCACGATGGTACTTTCCCTTTCATATGAGATATGTTACGCGATTTGGCTCCAACCTAAAAGTTTTCAGCCACAGAGAAGTAAAGACAAACTTCATATGCACAAGTTTAATGCTAATTTGAAGCTGACTTTGCAGGCCTAACCATTTCTGCCTTGAACTCATCAGACGTTATGGCATATCTACCACTAAACTTTTTCTTGGCCAAAGTCAAAGATGGGAAAGAACCGTCCTCAGATTTGGGTGTACTTGCATCCAGTATCTCACTCTCCTTTAGCTCACTGAAATAATGAACACTTCTGTTAGCTGTTAAGAACAAACTAGTGGTAAAACATTTTGAGCTGAACTCGAATCCATGCAACTTATGCATATGCATTGCACCATACAGGATGTAGAAAATGCCCCCAAAAAGAAAAAAGAAAAAATGCCCAGTGAGCAAGACAGATGAAATTACTTGTACAGGATGCCTGCAGATGTCGGTTTCAGGCGTAATAGCTTCCCTTCATTCCCTTCAAGATCAGCAAGAATCTCCGGATCAAAGCATGTGGCAAAGCAGACCTGTTATTGCTTAAATGTTCAGTGAATGTTCAACTAGAAATCAGATAATGAAGGTTCTTCATTTGTAAATGTAAATCATTACTTTGCTATTTCTTGCACGCACGGAGACATGAGATAGAACATCTGGCATGTCAGGTGTCAGAACAGCAACTGCACCATCTGGAATTTCCTCCTCTCCTTTTACACTTTTTGCCACCAAAATTGTTGGTTTCCCATAAGATTTATTCTGAACTGCTAACAACTCCTTCACAACCGAGACATATCCCACAACTTCAACTGAGCTGATTACCTGCCAACTGAATAATGATGATCAAGTTAGAATGTTTGTCACGCCATGTAGTTGGTGAGATTGAGATTCAAGGCCTCAATCCTATTTCTTGTGATTAGACAGCTGTTTCAAACCAAGACTTCTATACCATATTATGTTATCAACCATTTCAAAATCTGCTACAAAAGAGTAACAAGAGGAGATTAGTAGAACCTTCCAAGATTAGCAGTTTTCCGGAGAATTGGATCAAGTCGATTAAGAAGTGAGGATAATGATGCAGCTGACCCAGCTCGAATAATTTCTTCAGTGAATATATTAATCTGCATGGAATATTCATTGACACACAGTTGATCAAAATCAAAGAAATGGAGAACCATCAGAACAGATGTTTATAGCTGTTACTTACAGCCCATTGGTCGACCCCAAGCAATGATCCCAGGTACTCTGCAGATGGTTGCAAAACTTGCTGGTACCATTCTGCCGTGTTTGTAAGAATAAGACGGGTTCTGTCTAGAACAGATTTCGCATATAATGCCCAGCCATTACTTCCACTCTTCAGCATGCTCATTGCATGATTCCATCCCTTGACAAGAAGGATAGATGCGATTAAGGACATTACATTTGCAAATACAATAGATACTTACAAGGACTGGATTGATCTCAGAAGACCTTTTTTCCTTTTTTGCCCATAATAAATACATGAAGACTATCAAAGTTGTAATACCTTGCTTGTCTACGGGGTTTATATAGGCCTTATATACATATAGTTTCCCTCAACTTTTTATTAGACATTCTAGTATGGCATCAAAGCCAAATTCCACCCCATGTTATGTCAAGTATTTGGCTCCTAGTTCGTCAATCCCATGTGGTTTTCTTAGTCCAGCTTGCACATGCACTAAAAGTATCCCAAGTTGCTTGCCTAGGGGGTTTTTGAGCCTTATATGCATGCGGTTTCTCTCTAGCTAATAGCTTAAGCTTTTGGGTTAGGCATTTTGACATATTATCAAAGCTAGGTTTTGAATTCTTGACTCCCCAAGTTTATTTCATGTATGTGTGGCTCATTTTATGCAAATTCCACTTGTTCTTAGTCTAGCTTGCACACGAGATGAGGTGTTAAAGTTGTCCCACATATGTAGTCTCCCTCCACTGAATGGAATTTTTTTTTAATTGAACATTCTACCAAATTAGAATGTTCAATCATGGAGTGTGAATTCGCTACGACAAGAGGAGAAGATCAAGAATCCGTGAATATGCTTAAAAAGAAGGTACCTAAGAAAGATACTTTTAGATATTTTGGATCAATTTTGCAAAAGAGAAGAGAGATTGATGAGAAAGTCGGCCATAGAATCAGAGCAGATTGGATGAAATGGCACGGTGCATCAGGGTTTTTGTGTGATCGAAAAATCTATCTTAGGATAAAAGGAAAACTTTATAGAATAGCAATAAGACCTGCAATATCATACGAAGCTGAATATTAGCCAGTACAGAAGTAACATGAGCATAAAATGAGGGTAGCGAAAATGAGGATGCTGAGGTAAATGTGCGGTCATACAAGGATGGGTAAGAAAAGAAATGACGATATTCGACGAAAAGTTGGAATAGTACCAGTGGCAAAAAAGATGAGAAAATATAGATTGAGATGGTTTAGACCTACTCTCGATAGATCCCTAGATGCCTTAGTAAAAGCAAAAGTTTGTTACCGCAAACATGACATGAAGAAAGGAAGAGATCGGGCGAAACTTACTTGGGAGAATATAGTAAAACAAGATTTATTGGAGTGAAAAATAGATTAGTGTACGGTCTGTCTTAGGACGAAGTGAAGGAAAGCTATCCGCATTATAGATGGGGGATTTCCTATATTTTAGATTGCTTGTTTAGTCCTTTTACTCTTTTTTTTTTTAATCCATGTCTTTGCTTTTATTTTAGTATATTTTATGTTTTTCTCTTCGTATTCATCGACCGCCGACACCAAATAGTTTGGGATAAAGGTGATGTTGATGTCGATGTCGATGTCGATGTTAATGTTGATATTGAACATTCTACGAAAGACCAAGAATTTGGCAATATAAAGCACGGTGGGCCAACTATCATAAGAAGATTCCTGATGAGATAAGTGGCATGAAAGAAAAATCAATACAGACTACTACCAATTGGAAAAAGGATCAATTACAGTTGCCAACGATAGTAATATCCATCCTCAACAAGGAATAGGTATCAAAATCATCTACTAATACTAAGGATGTTTAGACTAATGCTCCTAATATTTATGAACAAATTTCAATCATGTCCTAGAAAGCCTCAGGTTTTTCATTAGTCGCTCAATTTTTTTGAGACTAAACTTCGCTTAAATCCTTTATCAGAGTCGTGACAGACTTATTGACGTAGCAATCTTCTTCAACCTCCAAATGGGTCACCAAGCGAGTTTTGCAGAAAATTGGGCCCTTAAAAGTTTGATAATTTTAAGTGAATTTCGCTCAATTACGGCTCAAGGTTTTGTGTGATTTTTCTTTTTATTTGAGGGATAGTAAGCTCATGATTTATCAGAACTTTTTTTATCATTAGTTATCACCAATTATTTGCGAAAATTTAATGGCATTAATGTTAAGTGAAAAGGCCAATATAAAGCTTAAGAGCCATCACCTTGATTTTTGTAGGAATTTGATGAAACAGTAAAACCGGAGACTTGGTTAGCTTTTTGTTGAAGTAATATTAAAACTTTTAGGTTGGACTTCCTAATATGGTATCGTGAATGTGCATAGTTGAAATTCTACAAGCTGCTCATAATCTAGCGTGCACGTGAGAGGACATCTTTGTGAACTCCACTTAAAATATCTTCTCCAAATAGCCTGCAGTACTGCCTTGGGGCAAGTGCAACCTCCTCAATGGCTAAGCGATCCCGTTTATGGGACATGAAGCTGGTTTAAGTATTGAGCCCCCCAACATGTAAAATCCAAACAAATGAAGCAGATTCAAGGTCCTCAAACATGTTCAAATATAAGTACTTCTTTCTAGTCATTAGTCAAAACTTAAGTTTTGGATATATTCTGTTGCAAAGATGTAGCAAAAATAAATTCCTGCCTTATCACCGTGAAAGATAGAAAGTTGGTTTCCATGAAAGCTGAAAGCTCACAAAGAAGCTACAAGATTCTTCATTCCACACACCAGATACAGTACCCATCATATTAAGTGTCATGACAAAGACGCAAAGTTAATGCAACTTTCACTATTCTTGTGGCGACTATTGCATTAGGTTGACAGCTTTACGCACGCACGCACATGCGCGCTCGCTTTAAATGGTAGAGCCCTTGATTTCACGAACGACAGTAATTGAGCCCCTAGGCAGCATAAACTAGACATTAGCAGAAAATTACCTTCAGACAGTAAATAAGGTCCTCATTGTCATCTGATGAGAGTGCAAGATTTTCCACAACCATAGTGATGAAGTACATAAGTTTCTGCATGATGCACAAGGTATAAACATCAGATGATGGAGAGAAAAACTAATTATCACACAACAATTATTATTTAAGGATATCAAACAATAAATGCAGCAACTTCAAATCAAAATGTACCTCAGGTCTGGCCTTATTCAGCTCCTCATATCCCCTTTCAACTGCAGTCCTTACGGTAGAGTCGAGTGCAATGTCCAAAAACAAAAGGTCCTTCAAGCGATCATTGGGTTTGAAAAGCAATGGACGAAGCTCTTGTCGAGCCTCGAGAAGAGCCTAATTGAAATGAATTTAGAAAACATGAACAGTAACATAAACAGCAAAGAAGGGCTATGAACAACAGGGAGAATTAACAATTTAAAAATTTCAAACCTCAAGCAATGGTTCTACATTCTTATCTTCAATATGTTCGAGAACAAACTGTAGCACTTCCTGTTGCATATAGAGTAAGTTGAGAATTTCTTCTATCTTGCGAACTTGTATGCTAATCCTAAGCACAGAGAATGTTGAAAAGAAAGCATTACAGGAAATCCAGACGGTAAGCCAGGTATTGGATTTATCTGCACCCCAACCATGAAACCTTGACCCTGAAGAAAGGATGAAAAATGATTCGTATCCAAGACACAAAAGCCTTATACAAAAGACCCAGTATGCTCATTACCTCCGACTTATAGCCCATACAGTTTGCTATGGCAGACTCAAGATCTGCACCAGAATGAACAGCCTGCAATAGACCATCGACAAAAATTATCAAACCTGAGCTATTTAGGGCTTAGACATGCAATAATGCAACATGAAGACACCAACATACATAATCCACCTCTGTACAATAATGATGAAAATGCTACTCAAATACAAAATTCCCTCAAGTATATCTCAATTGAATGAAAGTTTTCAATCTCCCTTTCCACCTCAAGGGCAGGTGAATCCTGAAGCCGGTTCTGCCCTCTCAGCATATAAAAAGAAGTCAGGGAATATATTGCTGAGAATAATTTAGTAGAAAAATGGCAGTGAAGGAGATGCAGGCATTACATTTTGTGTGTAACCTGCTCTCATGACAGAAAAATTCACTTTCATGTAGAAATAAAATAGTTAATAACTGATTAAGCAGTCTTATAACTCTACACAATAAAAGTCAAGTTGTTGGAAAAGCCTCCTTTTTCTCTAGATGTGAGCAATCTGAAGGCATTTGCTGCATACCATGAAAGAGAACATGGTACCGTAAAAATGAAGTATTCAATGAGAATGGATTGTGTATGACGTACAACCCACGAAGAAACCCACACACATGACAAAGCCTAAGCAAGGAATGATAATGACTCCAACCTTCAAGGTTCTCATGTAGTGTCGCAGATCTCGCAGCAGACCACCCTTCTGATCTCTTCCAAAATTTGGTTCAGAATGAATTCCACGATCATAACTGAGAAGGCGTTCTTTAGTGATTCCATTCTCATTCAATGTTTTCCAGTAGACACGAATATCAAAGTCACTCTCGATATAGTCAATCAGTGCCTGTAGAAGAGAATTTAAAAGATCTTTTAGAATCTAAATATATAAGCAGGGAAGTCCATTTAAAAGAGGCATGCCTCGCACCTGACAAATAACAATATCATCTGGACTAGTGTTATTATGCAGCTTCTGATGCCATTCTTCCATCATTCCTCCCTTGCAGTTATTGTTCCTCTGCCATCATCCAACCAAGTCAGAAAACTCCAGCACTTTTTTGTGTAGAATGAGAAAAATAGGGGGAAAAAAACAACTATAGAAGAATCATGCCCTTGAGTGTCCATAAAACCTCTACAAAAATACCACACATACAGAAAAATCTCATTTCGCACAAAGAAGATAAATAATTTATACCTGTATAACCAGAATTTCATCTCTAATTCGCTGTCCCACATCCCCTTCCCCTCCACGACCAATAGTAGACAAAATCATGCGTAGAAGTTCCCGATGTTGCGGACGGGTCATATAACTACTCTGGAGCTTATCTGTTAGCCTATCCTGAGCTCTACTTATTTCTCTGCACCATAATGAGAAGATGACCTCAGTTACAAACTATGGACAGATTACCACTGGACAATTAAGGTGACACATTCAATCCATGAGATGGTACCGAACAGATATAGAAGCAGCTTAAATAGCCAGTTTGTGATTCATGGGAATAAGATGCTATTTGACATTCAGAAGTCATGTAATGTATACAAAAGATCCATTTATCTGACTTCAAAGTCTGTTTACTTATATTAGCCATACCGTGGTTTCACATTGTAGTTCTTGTTCCAGATCAGCTGTCTTGTAGCCATAAACCTCATCCACACCAAAATTCCTGCAAGACCCAATTCACCAGCATCTTGGGCTTGATCTATCAGATCAGCTGCAATATTGAATCTGGAAAAGATAATTAATTCATTTAGTCAAAAGTAACAAAAGAAAAAAGTCCAACCATTCAAAGTACTCAAACTACATAAATAATGGCAAATTAGTGATGAACCCATGATAAAATCCACTCATGGCAAGAACATTATAGATACTTCTTCCATCCAGGCAGCATACACTGAAAAGCATGCAATAAATTGCATACCTTCCTATTCCAAATGGAATGAACAGAAAGACATTTCCAAGCACTCAAAAAAAGAAAAAAAAAAAAAAAGGAACCTAAGATGGCTTCCCCGTACCCAGCTTCCTGTTTTGTTCAACACTACCAGGAAAGAAGAACATAAAATGAATTTTTCTACATGTAGCTACAGAATTGCCAAGTTTCACTGAAAAATTTGAGGACAGTAGAAAGGAGTCAGTAGCATAAAGCTTTTGCATTTAGTACTCTCCATCTTTTTCTTCATCAAGTTATGCTACTGGTACCAAAAAAAAAAATTCAAAGAATTTCCAAGCAGAACACAATGAGAGAACCAGTACTCTGAAATTGGGAAGACCAAATTCGCAGGATGTTGGAAAATCGTTTCTTGTCCTTGGTTTTAAGCCCAATGAAAACTAATTTTCCTTGGCTATCCTAGTTCAATATAGGAAAGAATCTTACACAAACAAGTTGAGCTTGTTCAAAGTCATCAAATGATTAGATAATGCCATAATTATCACTGAATGAAAGGACATTTGGTCTTGGTTGAATAAAAGAGAGCATCAGATATCACCGACCGATGCATAAAAGATTTCTGTGCTTCGCTCTCCATTGTTGCTATTTTGTCCAACAAAGCCTTCGCTGTACCCTTTCCGTCACCAATCCCCTTAAAACAAAAATGCTAATGTCGTCAATCATTAAGATCAAAGGGAGAGGAGAAGGCCAATACTTGAGGAAGACAACACACATTTCAAGAAAATGTTTTTGCTAAAAGATCATACAGAAATAGCTTTCTGGACTTGCTTAGATTCAGCAACGAATTGAATATAGAAGTCAGAGCCTTTATTTTTTATCCAATTCCCTCCAGCACGAAGAACAAACGGCATTCCTATGAGGCTTTCGTCTTCAAGCTCAAATTCCACGAGTTGGACCTGAAGAGTTATAAAAGAGATTTATTGCTGGAGTACTAAGAATGATGAAAAACATGAAGAAATCTAAAGGCACATATGAAGATCCAAATAACGGCATCACATGCCTGGTAAGGAGGGTTTTTAGAAGAGGTTTTCAAAAATGGTGTTTCAGTCGCTCCATGTTGAGAAACTGATCCTGGAGGAAGGATGCTTGGAGGGGGTGCCTGAAAAATGTCAAACAGTGAAACCAACCTAACACAAGAAAAGCTAGGAAAGTTGTGCAAAGGACAATATAAGATATGTTTAAACATTCGGCTAGCCTATGGCACACTTGACAAGCACAAATATTTCTTTTAAGAGACTCACCAACCACTCTCCAACATTTGTTCTAGATAAAGCCCAATGAAGTGTAACAGGCTCATTGAGATCCGTGGCAAAATGAACCTTCATTTTTCCAGCAAGTTTTGACACCAGCACCTACACAAGACAATTATTTAGCATATCTCAAGAAACTATGTGGACAATCTGAAATAGAAATGAAACCATAACTGTTCAACTACACACCAGAAGTTCCTTGTCACCAATCTTGTAAAACCTTTTGCTAAGAGGTTGACCAAGATGACGTTCCTCTATTGCTTTTGCAAAAAGTTCAACTGCCGTCAAGGTTTTCGGCTCATGCACAACTGGGATGTTTTCTTCTTCAGCTTTACGTCTACTTTTATTAATTAGTTGCATGACATCCCTATTTTTGCGCTGAATTTTTTCAACATGGAAATACTTTTCCTTTTGCAGCTGCCTTGAGACCGCAGATTCTATCTCCCCTTTGCATATCTTCTTCCTTATGTCTTCAACTGTATAACCCTTCTCGAGTTCAGCTTGCAACTCTTTTCTTGCTTCCTCAAATTCCCTCTGTGGTTGAGAGGAAAAGAAAGACAAAATTACCGAGGATAAACTCAGCTACTAAGACATAAACTATGACTGGAATTTCCAGATGTACATGCATAGAACAGGAGATGCAAATAAAATGAGAATTTCAACCATACCAATTGTCGGTCTGCTGAATAATTAGGTTTTCCCGCTTTCTCCCACCGTATGTAAGCTTGTACCTGCACCAGTTCATTGGGTATCTTACTTTTCCGTTCTGGAGGAGATTGCTTCTCAGTTTTGTTTTCATCACTTTTCTTAGTAAGTTTTGCTCGGAGGTCCTCAATGGAAGTACCCTGTGCTATTGCCTCCAATAGCTCAAAGCGTGCAGCTTCATATTCCTCCTATGAGAGAATCATGGGATTAGTGACGTCCATAATGTTAAATATTGTAAAAGTTTCAGAGCTCCAGAAGAGAGACATAAAGGAAATACAAAATCCATGATCTCTTTTTATATCTCTTCAGCACAAGACTCAAGTTCCTCCTTTCTTATTTATCACTCCAGCAGAAGATAAACTCAGGTCCTACAGTAAATTGTAAAGAATAAAGTGGAACATCTGAAAAAATCGAAGCTAATAATTTCCCAGTCGTTAATTCAAGTACAAACAATATCTGACCAGGAAAAAATAGTACAATCAACATAATCTGGTACCGCAGAAGGTGCTGCAGATTCTGCTTGAGGAAGAGCAACATTTAAATAACATTTTTACGCCACGAATCCATTAAGATATAATTGGACTGGTCTCCACGTCTTCCACAAAAGTCACAAATCATGACTGAAAAATAGAATTGGCGATGAAATTGCAACCAAGAAGAGAAAGAAACAAGCAGAACATCTAAACAATTGAATTATGAAAATGAAAAGAAAGTACCTTTTCTTGCTCAGTAGTGTACATTTGTTTCCCCTTTCTCTCCCACCTCAGATATGCTTGGATCTGTACAAGGTCCTCAGGAAGCGACACATTTGGTATCTTCTCTCTCAGAGGCAACTTTACATGAAAGTTCTCACCATTGTTTTTATACCTGACAAATAAGAATATATGGAAGTAAAGATGTAAATTCACTTAAAAGGGAAAAACCTTAATCGCATTCTACAAAAAACAAAATTAAAGGAAAAGTAGATAAAAAGACCAAGAGACCTCACCATTTATTTTGCGCTTCATCGAGTATAAGAAACTCCACAGCTTTGATTGAGGGATCATCAATCTCTATTTTGAGGGATGACTTATCACCCAACTAAAGGTGAAAATTAAAATCACATATAAGGATCGTATTTGTGCCTTTGGGATAAATGGAAAATTTATATCCATTAGAAGGCCCATTTTGGGTCGAAGAACTTACTTTGACAAAAGGCGTTCTAAGGGCCCTATTCTTGTATACTTTGGTCCCATCCGGTTGCCGTGATGGAAGCGTCCACGTCCTTCAATAGGGAAATAAAGCAGAGAATACTTCAGAACTGTGATGGGTGGGATATCTAGTTTTATAGCCGGTAGATGAAAGTAAAAAGTCAAAAACTTTTACTCACTCCTTTTTGTCACGTACTGCACCCCAGTGTAATATCAAAGTATCACTACTACTAGCAACATGGATCTCCACTTGAGTCGTAGACCCTGGAACTGGGGCACTAACTTCGACCTGAGATTAAATTCCAATAGTCAGTGTCGCACTTTTCTAATTTATTTAGACTATACAAAAGCTGACAATCGACCTATGCGGAAATGTACATCCCAAATTCATGGATGAACTATGTAAGCGAAAGAAACAAATTAGCAATACCTTCAACTCGATACCTCCATCCAGGTTGAATTTCCCAGCAAGCTGCTAAAGTCAGATTTTTTTGTCAGTCTATCATCATGTCAGAACCCAACTCAGGAACTCTATTTATTTTGGAATGCAAAACACCATTAGTCACACAGACAAGGGTGCCCACATTTTTAAGTGTTGGTTACCCAGCCAATGCATGTTCCAAACATGTAGAACTAGTAGCTTATTAATAGATCTGAAACATCAATTTCCCATGTCCATCAGAAATCCCTCTTCCAAAAATAAGGGGAAATAAGTTCCAGTAAATATAAAATGAAAGGAGTAAAAAGTTCGATGTCGAGCATCAATACATTACTGCTTGGCTGCAAGCACCAATTAATGTAATCCAATGCACACAATTACCAATCTCCAGAGAAGGAATGAGAAAACGCCATCTGAAATCAACTCAGAAAGTCATCCAAGATACAATGAATTTGGGATTTTAAACACTAGAAACCGGCAAAAAGGGAAGGGGGGGGGGGAGTAGCCAGAAATAGCTTTCCAAATGCATATCGATTAATTAAGCATAAAAAAACTTGGTAATAGACTGATAGAAAACACTAGCTTGCAAATTATACTGCCTAGCACCTACAAATACAAATACAAAAAAAATGAAGATCCTTTAATCTTATGAAATGCTAATGAGAATCAAAACTCAAGGAAATCTGTCAGAAGTAAAATAATAGTGTGGCAATACAATCATAAAACCTTCGTAGTCACACTCAAATCCATCTTTCCTTTTTCACAACAAAAAACATCATAATTAAGTTTTTGCCAAATTACTTTGGTGTAAGAACTAAATAATCAAACAGCAGCTTTTGTGCATCCTTCTTTCCTGCCAATGAAGTTCAACCCTAAACATCGCTGAATCAGCACACAAAGCCATTGAGATGGTCCACAATGTCCTTTAATTGTCACTCTCAATACAAAATGCTTTCCTAGCCAATGCAAAAAAACTGTAAGCCTCTTATATTTTCAACTTCACCAGACAACAGCATCGTTCCCAATTATCTGTTGATGAACACTTTCTCATTACTAAGCCAAATGTTGGACAAATATGAAAATTTTTAGAGTTTTGATGCGCATAAGTAACAAAATATCAACCATACCATGGTGAGAATGCAAAAACAAAAAATATTGTCCAGGCAGGAAAATTTAATATGTCAACAGAAGAAAGCCATGTCCCTAAGCAATACATGTCTCTGAGAGTCAAATCCTTTTGTCAGATAGATCGAAGTTCTTCAAATCAAGTAAGCACAACTTGTTATTTACGCACTGCGCCCTCACTCCTTTTTTATAATTCAAGCTCAAAGGTAGTCACACACGCACTTACCTCCGGAGCTGGATCAGTGGCCAATACGGCTCTAGCGACAAATGAATAAGCACGGCCTTTCCCCATGGTCAATTTGTTCTTCCTCTGGTTAAGACTACTTCCCGAAAAATTTGTAGACAATTTCGGTTTCCTGGTCTTAGTTAACGCTTGGTTGGCGGATGCCGTTTGAAATAAAGTGTTTGCGGGAATGGCCAAACTGTTCAGGTTGCTTTGATGCTCCGAAATCGTGGGGCAAAGCCAACTCTGGTGAAGCAAACTCATGTTCCACGATGCAATCCTTAGCCCTGAAGCAAAAACCAAGTATCAGGGAACAGTAAAAATGAACAAAGCGAAGAAAACTCACACGACAAGGCACTGAGAAGAGGACATTCCTTTGGAAATTCTGCATCGAACTTTCCAAACAGAGAAACAACCACAACCAAATCTTTCCTCAATCCACAATCGGTAGATCATATACTAATTTCAGCTCCCAAACTCGAATTCTTGCCAACAATGCTCACCAGCACGCGCGGACAACAGTAGCGAAACTAAACCAAAGCCATTCAGCCGAACCAAACTCAAACCCAAAAGCAGAGTCTCGGCTCCACAAACTCGAAATTCTCACAAACACCGCGACAAAATTCGTCGCTCGTCCATCGAAACCCGACGCCGAAGAACGATCTCCAGAGAGAATCGCACGACCACAATCCACCGGGCAAAACGAAAACCGAACACGACAAACGAAGTGAAAATCTCCAACGGAGGCAATGACACGCGCGAAGATTAATCGCCAGCAGCTGCTGAAACTACCTGCGGTCGATTGGGAATGCGAGCAGGAGCACCGTACGGGAAGCAATCGCTTCGCAGCGAGCTCGATCGAACCAAGCGTGAGCTTGAAGGAGCTCTCTCTCTCTCTGCCTCTGGTCTCTGTGCTTACTCGGAGAAGAAGCTGAACTGAAAGCTAAGCAATGCGAAAATGCGACGGAGGATTTTTGATTACTATTATTACAGTTAATTTTTCTCTTCTGGCGATCTTTTCGTTCTTACAATTGGAGCAGATGATGTCGACGTGGCGACCGTCCATGCGCTTCACGTGGGGCGGTGAAGGAGCTGGAACCGGGAGCGCCGGTCAGGTGACAAAGCCGTCCGTGGGAGTCCGGGAGGAGACGACGGCGGCGGCGGGGGGGCCAGATATTTGAGGGCGTAGTCCCTAAAATGCCCTTGGCTTTGGATGATATTATCGAGCGAGACCGGCCGCGGATCCTTCCTGATATTTTTCCGCTCTTTCCTTTGGCAGCCTTTCCTATTTTGATTGATTTTGTCTGGACTCAGGAGGGGAATCTCAGCTTACAGCCATATGAAGGTGGAGACCAGGGACAAGGAGATATTCAGTGAAGAAGACATCACAAATCAGCCTTGAACTCTTTCTTTCTGAACTTTTCACTTTTCTTTTTTTTTTTCAGATCTTTCAAGTATTATAATTTTCCTTTATTTAACACGAAATACGTGAAAAATATTCAAATAATACCAAAATTCGAATACATAATTTTTATGGGATATTTCCGTAACTCTACAAAGATTTTTCTTTTTGGTATTATGCTCTAATAAACAACTTCCGGCCAAAATGATATTTATATTTTTACTTTTGAGCAGGAGTTGGTTTTTCTATTTCTAAAGAGAAGCAATTTTTTTTTTTTTGCTTCTTCAAGTGGCTTCAGAATTACTTCTACAACAAAAAAAACTGTAAAGTAAAAAATAGAAGTTGCATAACCAAAAGGATTTATATTCTAAAAGTTGTATTATCAAATTAATTTCTGCTCCAAGGGATTATTGTTGGAAATGACCTTTACTAGTCATAGCTATAAATCACAATATGTGTGTGTGTATATATATATATATATATATATGCTTATAAAAAAAACACATATGATTTCCTTTAAAACATGTAAATGTCGACATATGAATCTAAACACAACTCGTTATAATTCATTAAAAATTGAAGTTATATTTTGAATTTTGATAATGAAATGAGTTAGGTGTTAGATATATGCCCTAAAGCAATTATGTAATAGTTACATATTAGGTCTTTTGATTGTATTTCAATTTATTATTAAATTAATGACAAAGACGTGTTTATTCATTTGTCCAATTATATATGAATAAATTTCATAAGATCAGTTGTGACTAGACTTATTCTTGAAATGTCGAGAATATGTGTGGTGGGTTCATAGTTAGACTGAATCTTTAAACTGTTCTCGGTCGATGGATCATTAAGTGGATATTAATGATCCTGTTGAGACCGATATGTTCTTAATTTTGCTTTTAAGTATTTGATACTTAAAGGAATGACGAGTCACGAGTCATTAGGTATTGCGATGCCCGAATTGGAATGCAGGTGCTTGTGTCAGACAAGTTCACTGAACGTGACACACATTTAATGATTAGCGACATGGAAGCTTTTAGCGTGGTCAATGTCTAATCGTTCATGCTCAAGTCTTGTGTAAATAATCCTTAGACCTGAGGCACAATGTTGATTTGTACGTTGGATGGCTATAGTTCATAAGTGCGCATATTGGCGGTTCGCTGATCCGTCTCTGTACTTAATGGTTATAGTTCGTGCACATACGAAGTCACACGTGTGCGCAAAATGGAATCTGTCTCCTTGTTACATGCAAGGTATGATGTCCTATGCGATCTAGTTATGACAATGCATTGAAATCCTCGGCCAGGGTTGTAACCGAGAATAAAATGTTTATGTCTCGTACAAATGCATGTAAATTAGATTTGTGCATATGATCGAATTGATGGCTTGACAAATATTCCATGGCCTTTGTTCAATCGGGACATAGTAAGACGGAGGGATTGAATTACACTGTAACTGGAGCTGACGGGTTCATTTTGTTCTTAAAATATTCACACTGTCTAGATAGCCATGACATATTGCTAGATGTCACTCGTGGCTTGTAGGACCTAGTAGTTGATCGGGACAATCAATTCTCTTGGAAGTACTAATGTGTTAGTACTTGTTTTACTGTCAGTTTAGTGATGAACCTAGAGATGTCACACACTTTAACCAATACATGACGACGTTGTACGGAAAATATGATATTGCAAATTTGTTGCGATCACGATTATCGAATTAGTCATATTGAAATTAAATTGGATTTAATTTAATTTTTATTTTTGGTCTTGGACGTACGTGCATATGATGCGCACGCACTCTTTAAATGCGACACATATTGATGTATCCAAAATGCACGCATATGTTTTTTTATTAAATTATATGAAGATATAATTTATAAATATATATATATTTTTATATATTATATCAAGGTTATGTTGCACGCACATCGGTCAGCACAATTGTGCTGACCATGAGTTTTATTTTAAAAAAAAAAAAAGGTCAAAAGTCAAAAAGTCAAAAGTTGGTTTAATTTATTGAAACATGCTCAGCAAGAGGAATGAAAAAGGTGGTTCGCAATTTTTTTTTTGTTGACTTGCGCAATGCACGGTCAGCAGTTACTGATCGTGCATTTCTTGCGGAAAAATGCACAACGCGCATGATCAGTAACCGTTTTTGATCGTGCGCATTGTTCCTTCTACAATTTAATCTGCAAAAGGTTGCAGAGATGGGCGAGAAAAAAGGCGAGCGTAATTAGAGAGTACCCATGAGAAAAAGAAGAGAGGAAAAACCAGAAAAATTCTCTCTACGATTTGTTTTTGCGGTGACCGAAAAATTAAGTACGTTGAGAGTTTTCATCACGAGATTGCTAGCACAATCAAGTGTGGAGTTTTTCCGAGTCATCTTTCTTCCGTTCGTCGTACGATTGGTGGTGTGTCTGAACTGGAGGTCCGACGCTTGTGGGATTTGTATCGAAGAACATTAGGACCAATCCGTTTCAAGTACTCTACAAGAGGTAATCCGTTTAACTCTCTTCGTTTAATTCGATTTTTGATTGAAACGCACGAACAACGCCTCTGGAGATACATGTATGGGTATTTTATTTCCGCTGCGTTTATTGTTATTTTTGCCTATGCATGTTAAGTGAATCCCAACATTAGGTTACTTTCAGATTTAAAAAAGCGAAAGCAAACGAGGCGGACATGTATATGTATGGATGTGGAGTGCAAAATATAGTACCTAAATGCCTATAGCTCAAGTGATGTATAGAAATGCTAGACAAAATAATAGTTCGATGGGAAATAATTTTCTAGATCCGAATTCGCTAGATTTGGTAATTCCAGCCTTTGATCGCATGACTTAACAATTGAAGCTCGCGTGAGATTGATATGATCAACAATGGCAACGGACCGGATCTAGATAAATAATTTTGGTCTAAAAGTTTGTTTAAGAATATTACGACAAACATTTACTATCCTTGTTTAGGATTTCTTTAATGCAAAAGTTTTAGGTAGATATACTCAAACGCATGAATGCAAGCTTCAATTATTTGGCTGAAAACGAAGGATGTTGAAACTATTTTTCAAAACAAGATTGCTCGTATCGCTTACAAATATGAATGAATAAAAATATTTTCATCATTCGTAAAAATATTTAAATATAAATCATCGTGGCTAATGAAAATATTTTTAATTGATTAATTATTTTAAGTAATATATAAACATTCTTTTTTTATAAAAAAAAATATACTATAATTTTTTTTTCTCGCAAAACAATCAAAATTTGGAGATAGATGTCGTGTGGAAAAGAAGGTCACTGTGTTGCTCTTCCCAATCCGACTAGTTGTTCAGGATCATTGGCTCATCAATGCTCAAGTGTCATTCACCAACTTAGAAAATTGTGGCTCATCCGCAACACCGGACAAGAGAGCAAGATTATGTGCCAATCATGGCTAAATCATCGCTTTGATCTCGACCCTATCTCGCCTTAATCTCTCCTCCTCTCAACCCGTTAAGGCCTCGGTCATGGTTTGATCTTTGGCTCGATTTGGACTCGATCGTTGCTCAATCGTCGCCTAGTCATCACAAGATCGCTGGTCATTCATGCCCATGGGTCGTGTTCCTTGATTCATGGTCAATGGCCCGCTAATTCACTCGGCCGTGACTCGTCTCCAAATTTTGATTACAGATTGGGGTGTAGATTGGTTTGGGTACGGTTCAAACAATTTTGCATTGAATGTATACGGATCAAACACAGGCTAAACGCGTCAATTTTGGTCGGACCATCTTAGACCCAATCTGATCCACCCACTCATAAAAATGAACAATGTGAACGATATTTCTCTTTTAACAAATGACTGCTTGTGTCATTTGAAATAATCAGTAAATGAAATTTTGATCGGCGAGGTGAGGGGGTGCATTCCCCCCGCCATCTTGACTTGTCCCATGAACTATGTAGACAACTAGACGTTAAGTACCAAGTTCAAACCCGTCCAATTCGAACTTACTAGGCATTATGGCTATTAAAATAGATCACAAACCCATATTTTAAATCACATTTATTTAAATTGATCATAGGTGGGTCCACGTAGACTTAAAGTATGAGTCATAATAGATTTTAATTTAAAAGCTTAAAAATTTTAGTGGATCAGTTATAAGCCCACTTTCAACCCTTTTAATAAAAAATAGGTTGGGTTTTGGCTCACTTTTGTCCTGCTTTGCCGGCCTCTACTATTTCCCTCCTCAATTTCGTTACTTGTCACCTTCTCCGTCCGTCCGGTCGCTTTGCTTCTGCCTTTCATCTGACTTTCTTCCACCTCTGACTCGCTACCGACAAATTGCACTAATGAAAAAAAAAAAAAAACCTAAACTTTCACCACAACCTTCATGCCCCGGTCCATAGCCCGATTGTTGAGCTCCCTTACTAACTTGACGAGTCAGTAAATGGAGCATCGCATTCTTCGTATGCAACACTTTCAGGACAAAGTTTGCTAAAATTTGATTACAGATTGGGGTGTAGGTTAGTTTGGGTACAGGTCAAACAATTTTGCATTGAATATAAGTGGGTTGAAACGGGCTAAACGCGTCGATTTGGATCAAACTATCTTCGATCCAATCCGATCCACCCGTTCACGAAAAATGAATGATTTGAAAAATATTTTTTTTTCTTGCAAACGATTATTTATGTAATTTGAAATAATCAGTTAATGAAATTTTCCATTATCGATAACAATTTATATCTAAAATTTTTCATAAACGGTAAAAATTTATATATTTTTCAATTATTTTTATAAGCAACACATGTGATCATTTTTAATAAAATATTTTTTCGAATCGTGTTTTTTCGCGGCGATAAATGCTCTCTTTTAATTTCTATCCTCCCTTCATACTTCCCGTGCCTCGAGCAAAATTGCTCCTCTCATTCACGGAATTGCTTTGATGGATCCGAGAAGAAAAATGGGTCCTCCATGGAGGCACTCTCTCACTTCACGAGGAGCCCCCTTTTTTTTAAAAAAAAATATTTTATTTGCCTAATATTAAAGAAGGATCAGGTGTTGAAAACAGGATAAATTACTTTATTTCCACTATTCTAGAAGGAGGTCGGCCTCCAAATCTCTTCCATCCGTTCATTTTCACTTTATACATAACTTTTTCATGTAATAAACAAAAATCATGTGTGAGGGAAAAGGCAGGCAGGACCGAAGGGTAAGGACAACGGAAGGTATCGAATGTAAAGTTTAAGATCTTTCACATGGATTCACGGGCTAGATTACACGGTTTATAAGTATAGATAATAATTAATACGGATAGAAATTTTTGGATATAAAAAGGGAGGAGCAAATCTCATTGCTTTTGGGGTCCCACTTTGCCCAGTAAAGGTCGTAATTTTGCGGTACCAATAAATTTCTGAAAAATTGAGACAATTTCAAATAAAATCCTAAAGTCTTATTATTTTCTAGAATAAATGGCCTAAAATAGATTTTTTTTAACAAATCGGGCCCAAAGTGCCTTCATTATTTCAAAGGTGGATCAGACTAAGTGTATATTTGTCTTTTTTACATTTTGTGATTTTTGTTTCCTTCTTTTTTCTCTCTCTTCCTCCTAACGGGTGGCCGTGGGCTGGGCGGCCTCGCTAGCCACAAGCAAGGGCTAGCCCTCACCGATGGCTAGAAATAAATGGAAAAAAGGGAAAAAAATGAAATAAATATACAAAAGATGAAAATACCCTTGTTCAGAATCTTTTTTGAAATAATGAGAGCGCTTCATACTCTTATTTGAAATAAAATCCACTTCAAACCCGTATTTTAAAAAATAAAGAGCTAGCCCTTATCTAGAATTTTCCTTGAAAAATATGGTGTTAATTCTAAATCAAGTAAATCTCACATAAAAATCATGTGATATTTACTTGAAAATATATGGTGTTAATCCATCTAATTCATTTAGGACGATATAAAATCCTTCAATTTTATTTTTCTTTCTGTAGTTTAATCTTAATTTTATAAGCCGACATTTTTGCTTCTTATAATTTGTTATTATCGATCCTTTTACTTTCGTGGGGAAGGAAATGATCGGAAGTATTTAGCTTTTTCCAAAGCAACTTCATACAAATCTTTTCAGTGCGTCCTCGTCCGCTCGTTGCGGAGGCAGTAGAAAAGATTAGAGGGATTCTATTGAGCAATAGAAAAGATTAAATAGAGAGGATTGCCTAGATTTTGTGATCTACCAAAGAACTTATTCCAAGTCAATGTGCATTCTTAGTATTATGCTTTTTAGGAAGAAATGGATAGCACTTCGCCTTAAATTAAGCTAATCCAGGAGATAAAAAAAAATCCTCCAAAACTAAATTGACTTAATTTAGCAACAATCAAATAACATATATCCAACAAAACAACCTCAAGACGAGTAAATATAATAGTGGAATGACGAGGAAATTTACGTGGAAAACTCAGAGAGGAAGAGAGAGAGAGAAACACGAATGACCCAAAACTTTCACTAGTCGCTAAAAATAGTAATACATACAAAAGGATTCTCTATAGTCACATACAGAAACTCAACATCAATATTATAAGAATATTTTCTCACCAAAAGGTAGAATAAAAAAAAAGAGCAATAAAACTCTAACTGCGATTAGAGAATTCAGAGATGAATATCAATGAATGAAATTGTTCAACTCGCAACTCTCGGTCTCACAGACAACATAAAAATTTGAGCAAATTCTGATAAAGTTTGGCTTTTGAATAGCTATGCCCCTTCTTTTCTTTTTCTTTTTCTTTCTTTTTTTTTTTCCTTCTTCTCTCGTTGGCCAAGAGTCATCCTTTCCTATTTCACTCTCTCTCTCCCCTCTATTTTTCTTTTCACACTCTCGACCATTCACCAGGCACACACAAATAAAAGATAGCCCATCTCCTTCTTTTTTAATCCTTTTGTATTTTTCTTTTATTTTTCATTTTTTTTACTTTTCTTTATTTTCTTCTTTATTTTGTTTCCTTTTACTAAGTTAGCTAGGCCTCACATAAGAAGCGGTCTTAGCTAATAAGTATCCCTCTTCGCCCCATATGGGGAGTTCCATCCTACCTGCTTTGCTTCTGTAAGAGTTAAGTCTTATCATGGGTAATGTTTTGGTCATCATATCGGATTTGTTGTCGTCGATATGGATTTTCTCAAGTAAAAAGAGCTTTTGTTCTAATCTCTCTCAGACCCAATGATCTTCACATCAATATGCTTCGACCTTGAATGCAACACTATATTTTTACTAAGATAGATAAGACTTATGTTATCACAATACAAAACCTCGCTTCAATCATAGACAATGCAACACATTTTTGCAATCTTGATTGTCATGAAACTTCATCCCCTACAAAGGTTCTCATATAATATGATGTGGACTTTCAGGAATCATTGTCACCAACATAATCAAAATCCGAATAGCCACTCAACTCAAGCTTTCTATTTCCATCACACAAGCAAAATCTGGAAGTGCTTCTAAGATACTTCAAAATTCATTTCACAGAGTTCCAATGCTCTTCACCTGAATTTAAGAGAAATCTACTTACAACACTAATTGCATGAGTAATATTTAGTCTTGCACAAATTACAGCATACATCAAACTACCAATGGCAAATGCATAAAGAATTTTCATTATTTCTTTCTTCTCTTTCTCACTTATAAGACACTTATCACTATTTAACTTGAAATGGCCAGCAAGTGGAGTACTTATAAATTTACATGTGTTTATGTTGAATCTTTCAAACACCATCTCAATATACCTCTCTTGAGATAACCAAAGTTTCAAGTTCTTTCTATCACAAATAATTCTCATGCCAAGGATTTACTTAGCCGACCCTAGATCATTTATCTCAAAATCTTTACTCAACTCATTTTTTAAGCCGTTGATTTTGTTAATATTATGCCCAACTATCAACATGTCATCCATATAACGTAGGAGGATAATTAAATCATTTTCCGAGAATCTTTTCATAAAGACACAAGAATCATAATTGGTCTTACCATATTCATGAGCGTCCATGAATGAATCAAACTTAATGTACCACTGTCTTGGAGCTTGCTTGAGGCCATATGGACTTTTTCTCAACCTACATACAAGATGCTCCTTACCTTCAAATTTAAAACCCTCCGGTTGCTCCATGTATATTCTTCTTCTAACTTTCCATGAAAGAAAGTTGTCTTTACATCAAGTTGTTAGATTTCTAAATCCAAACATGCGACCAATCCAAAAACAACTCAAATGAAAGGCATTTTTACAACAATTAAAAAAGATCTCTTCAAAGTCAATTCCTTTCTTCTGACGAAAACTCTTCAGGATAAGCCTAGCCTTGTATCATGGTTTGAAACTACTTTCTTTCGTCTTTAACTTGTACACCCACTTATTTATGAGTCTTCTCTTATCCTTATGCAACTTCACCAATTTAAATGTGTGGTTCTCATGCAGAGATTTAAGCTTATCTTGCATGGTTTTATGCTATTCATTCTTTTGATCATGTAACATAGTCTCTTCATAAGTTTTTGGCTCACCTACATCAATAAGTAATACATACTCATATAGTTGATATCTTTGTGAAGTCTACGTGCTCTGTCATATTTTCTAACTTGAGGTACGATCACTTGTTCTTGCTTAACTGGCTCAATCGATTGCTTTTGCTCAACTGATTCATCCTTCTCAACTAAAGAATCAACATTCTTTGATAATTCTTCATGATGATCATGCATGTGTCCCTCGTGATTTCCACCCAATACAATAGGAGGATCTATGTTGAAACTAACATTGTGTTGAGCTACATTCTTTGGCTTCCTTAGCTTATCGATATCTTTAATGTTTTGATGCTCAAAAAATACCACATCTCTGTTGACACCTGATTTTTAATCATTTTTTCTATTGCTAAAGTAATAAAAAATCCATAAAAATTCATAAAATTGAAAAATCAACTTTGGAGACCTTAGCCAAGCCTAGGGAACCAATTTTGACCAAAAAACAATTTTTCATATTTTCAGTATTTTTACGTATTATTTATTTATTTATTTTCGAAAATTAATAGAAAATCCATAAACATTCATAAAATTGAAAAATCAACTTTGGGAACCTTAGCCAAGCCTAGGGAACCAATTTTGACTAAAAAATAAGTTTTCATATTTTCGATATTTTTTCGGTATTTTTATTTTCGAAAATTCATAAAACAAAAAATTAAGAAAAATGAGAAAATTGAAAAATCAAGTTTGGAGCCTTGGCCAAGCTTAGGCAACTATTTTCGAACAAAAAAATAATTTTTTTGTATTTATATATATTGTTTATATATTTTAGATATTATGAGAATATTTAATAAATAATAGCATTTGAGGCCACAAAAATATATAAAAATAGTCAATATTTTTATTTTAAATCCCTTTTCATGTTGGCCATCACAAATTTAAAAAATCCAATTCGGGGTCGTGTATTCCTTCACGAGCATAATCTCGAACCGGGCCTAAAAAATTCAATTTGAGTTAATTTATTTTCATTTTTTCACTTTTAGGAGTTGTGACATTGTTCTCTAATATTTCAAATTTTTTATATTGGCCCAAATTATACCCAGAATGACTCATTTGTGCAAAATGGCTTTAATTAAATTCTGCATTATTTTCAGTGGCATGAAATGAGCTTAAATTTGACATGTGGTGAATTTTGACTAAGTATAGGGAAGGTATGTCAAAAATTGTGAGGAGATTTGGACTTAAAGAAATATTTTTTCAGGGACTAAATTGTAAATACTTAAAATTCAGGGACTAGAGTGCAAATACCTAACTCTTGAGGGATTATTTTGTAAATAACAAAAAGAAGAGTTAGTGGATAAATTAGAATGGAGAAGAGGAGATGGAGAAGAATGGTTGGAGAAAATAAGATAAGAATAGAATGGAAGATGGAGATGAAGAAGAGTTAGTGGAGAGATTAGAATGTGAGATAGAGATTAGAATGTGAGATAGAGATAGAGAAGGGAAGTTGAGATGAAAAAGAGTTAGTGGAGAAATTGAAATGGAAGATGGAGTTAGTGGAAAAGTTAGAATGGGAGATAGATAAGTGGGTTATAAAAGGAGGAAGAAGTGAGTTTGATAGAAATTTTTTTGGAGAGAAAATTTTGGATGTTTGAGAGGATTTTGAGAGATTAAAGAAAAATTTGAGAGAGAAAAAAAATACCAAAAGAGAGAGAGAATTTTGAAGATGATGGGAGTTTAAAGTTATGGGTCATCATCACAAATTCTTTCATCGATCAACATAAATCAAGAATTCATTCTCGTCAACGAGCAAGCAAATTCGAGCTAAGTGTTTTTATTTATTCATTTATTTGTGGTTTTAGTCGCAAATTAGCACAAATTGTATGCACTTTATCCTGCCTCCATTTTTCCCATATTTTATGTCAGGAGAAGGATATCTCTACGTCAACGGGAAAAAATCTCGTAGAGATGCAAAAATCGCCCAAACAAGCTCCTAAGCTGTCCACAGATTTCTCAGCTGATCTGTGACTAAAAGTCCCTCTTAATTCAAAAGAGACTCTCTATATTGGGAACATAGAGAGCGAAAATCAATTATAGAAATCCCTCAAAAAAAAAGGAGATAAGTACTCTTTCCACTCTTCTGGTTTTAGGTGCAGATTAGCATATATTTTGTATACTAACACTTCACTCTATTTTATATCAGCAAGCCGCAGCTCTATATCAATGGTCAACCCTATGGAAGCACAAAATCGGCTTGGATGAGTCCTCAAGCGCGCACAAATTTCAAATTGTTGAATCAATTCGTTGTATTTCATTTTAAAGAATTCATACCCCAAAATGGAGAGGACAAAGTCCATCCGCAATTTAAATACCTGCACCATAAATCCCAAAGGGAAGAGCCAAGCCAATGCTTAGGCTCCCATTGGAGGTTTTTACTTACAGTAGTTAAATACCTGCAACTTAAATACATGTACCTTAAATCCCAAAAGGAAGAGCCAAGCAAATGCTTAGGCTCCCATTGGAGGTTTTTACTTACAGTAGTTAAATACCTGCAACTTAAATACCTGTACCTTAAATCCCAAAGGGAAGAGCCAAGCCAATGCTTAGCCTCCCATTGGAGGTTTTTATTTACAGTAGTTAAATACCTGCAACTTAAATACATGTACCTTAAATCCCAAAAGGAAGAGCCAAGCAAATGCTTAGGCTCCCATTGGAGGTTTTTACTTACATTAGTTAAATACCTGCAACTTAAATACATGTACCTTAAATCCCAAAGGGAAGAGCCAAGCCAATGCTTAGCCTCCCATTGGAGGTTTTTACTTACAGTAATTAAATACCTGCAACTTAAATACCTGTACCTTAAATCCCAAAGGGAAGAGCCAAGCCAATGCTTAGCCTCCCATTGGAGGTTTTTACTTACAGTAGTTAAATACTTGTAACTTAAATACCTGTACCTTAAATCCCAAAGGGAAGAGCCAAGCCAATGCTTAGCCTCCCATTGGAGGTTTTTACTTACAGTAGTTTAAATACTTGCAACTTAAATACCTGTACCTTAAATCCCAAAGGGAAGAGCCAAGCCAATGCTAGGCCTCCCATTGGAGGTGTTTATTCACTGTCATGTACTTCCTATAATTTAATTTTTGAATCATCAAACCCAAAAGATGAGTAGGTCGTAATACTGCACAGAAGTTGTTAACACACTCCCTCTTTCGGCTTCAGGGAATCTTTAACACTTAAAAAAATATAACAAATAAAAATATATACCATCCATGCATCCTATTTAAAAAGTGAAAACACAAAAGAGAATACCCTACTAGAGCCTTAGGAATAAACCAAGCATGTGTTGCCAAATTAGGATATCCATGAAATTAAGGTACGGAAAGGGCATTAGTTTTAATTAACTAGTGTAACCAAGTCCCCGAGCTTATAATCTCTGGTTTGCAGGAATAAATTAGTTCTCCTGCTAATTTATTTAGGTTTCTAATCGACCTACCAAGAACGATTAGTGGCGACTCCAAATTTCAAAATCATTTAAACAAAAACCAAAGTTGCGATTCGGTAGGGCTTGGGAGGGTCCGCGTTAGGTTAGTCAAATCTAATTAACCTAATAATCCATTAACCCCTTTTGAAGATAAAATTTTTTAGAGGGTTGCAACAATCTCGGCTTCTAATAATTGTCTTTATAGCTTAAACTCATAACTTATAGCCAAACTTTTCATGTCCGTAACCCAAGAAGATACATTGTTTAGGCTTGTAATCAAGCTTGGACTTTTCATCTCTTAGCACATGCACAAATGCCCGATAACCGAACACTTTTAGATAATTATAAGAAACATATTTTGCACTCTAAACTTTTTGCAGAACTCCCCCCTTGAAATTGATGGAAAAAGATTTATCAAGTCAATTGCTGTTCTCATCGCTTCAGCCCAAAATGACTAGGCAACTTCGCATGAGAGAACATATACCGAATCCGATCATTAATTGTTTGGTTTATTCTTTCCGCTACTCCATTTTATTGTGGTATTTTGGGAACAATCTTCTCAAGCTTAATATAATAATACTCAAATAAACTTCTATATTTTTCACTGTTGTCGGCTCGAACACACTTAAGCTTCTTCTCGGTTTCCTTTCCACCGTCGATATTTTTCTGCACTTCTTTTGGCACGTGTTTTTCCGTCCTTTCCTATTTTGCTTGATTTTTTCTGCAGGGGAATCTCAGCTTATAGCCGCATGAAGTTGGAGACCAGGGACAAGAAGATATTCAGTGAAGTAGACATCACAAATCAGCCTTGAATTCTTTCTTTCTAAATTTGTTTTTTTCAGATCTTTCAAGTATCATAATTTGCCTTTTATTTAATGCGAAATACGCGAAAACTATTCAAATAATACAAAAATTCAAATGCATAATTTATCTCAGATATTTCCGCAATTCTATAAAGATTTTTCTTTTTGGTGTTTTGATCTGGAAATCAACTTCTGGCTAGAACAATTTTTCTATTTTTACTTCTAAATAGAAGTTGATTTTTTTACTTTTGGAGAGAAGTAACTTTTTTTATACTTTTTTAAGCGGCTACAAAACTACTTCTGAAGCAAAAAAAAAAATACTGCAGAAGTAAAAAAAAAATGAAGTTACGTAACCAAAATAATTTCTACTCTAAAAATTACATTATGAAATGGAATTCTGCTTTAAAAACGTGTTCTCATGCGCTCCTAGGGATTATTTTTGGAAATGACCTTTACTTGTCATAGCTATAAATCGCAACAGGTACTTTTATTTTTTGCTTATAAGAAAAAAAAACACATACGGTTTCCTTTAAAACATGAAAATGTTGACACATGAATCTGTCACAATTCGTTAAAAATTGAAATTATATTTTGAATTTTGATAATGAAATCAGTTAGGTTACTTTCGGCTTTAAAAAAGTGAAAGCAAACGAGGCGGACATATAGGAGAAAAGTGAACGCATGGATGTGGAGTTGCAAAATACAGTACTTATGGCTCAAGTCGTATATAGAAATGCTAGACAAAATGATAAGTTTAAAGGGGAACTAATTTCCTAGATCGGAATTCATTAGATTTGCTAGCTCCAGCCTTCAGCCGCATGATTTAATAATTGAAGTTCGCGTGAGATTGACGTGATCAACCATGGCGATGGACGGGGTCTAGTGGAACATTATTTAGTATCTTCGTTTAGGATTTCTTTAATGCGAAAGTTTTAGGTAGATATACTTAGACAGGTGAATTCAAACTCCATTTGTTTGACGAAAATAGGGGATGTTGAAAACATTTTTCATAAAAACTATCGCTTGCGAACCTGAATGAACAAAAATATTTTCATCATTCACGAAAATATTTCAATATAAGTCGTTGTGGCTAATGAAAATATTATTAGTTAATTAATCATTTTAAGTAATATATAAACTATCATTTTTTTTAAAAAAATTTCTGTAAATTAGTCATTTTTCACAAGACAATCAAAACTTGGAGACACGTGTTGTGCGGAAAAGAGGGTAAGGGGGTTCATTCCCTCGCCATCTTGACTTGTCCCATGATAGTTTATAATAGACTTAAAAGTATGGGTTAAAATAGACCTTGATTTAAAAGGCTAAAAATTTTGGTGGATCTGTTATAAGCTCACTTTCAAAATAGGTTGGGTTTCAGCTCACTTTTGTGCAATTTCCCTCCTCGATTTCATTACTTGCCAACTTCTCCGTCTGTTCGCTCTACTGCTTCCGCCTTTCGTTCGATTTTCGTCCACCTCTAACTTGTTACTTCACACTTCCATGACAAATTGCACTTGTGAAGAAACCTAAGCTTTCACCTCAGCTTTCATGCCCATGTCCATAACCCAATCGTTGAGCTCCCTTGCTAAATTGATTGCAAATCGTTATAGGTTGGTTTGGGTACGAGTCACAAGTTTGCATTGAATGTAAATGGGTTAAAACGGGTTAAATGCATCAATTTGGATCGGACCATCTTAGACCCAATCCAATCCAACCCTTCACGAACGATTTGAAAAATATTTTTTCACAAATGATTGCTTCTTTCATTTGAAATAACCATTTAATTATTGTAAAATATTTCGTTGCAAATATATAATAGAGAGAATGGATAGAGATTAAGTAGAGAAAGCATATAAACACCAAAGATAATAAAAAAAAGCTAAGGGAGAAAATTTTATTTTCAACTATTTTCTGCTTCTTGTAATAACCAAAATTAACCTCCTATTTATAGGAGAACAAAGATGTACTTATCATTAATATCAATGTACTGAATAAATGAATACATTGGACAGAGAGGTGAATATCCATTGAATAAGGAGATGTACTTAGAATGTAGAACATAAATATACCTAATAGGTACATGAATATAATGAATATTCATTATTGTATTTCATAACATTAATAAAAATTTGCATTATTAATAACAATTTATATCTAAAATTTTTTGTGAACGGAAAAAAAAATATATATTTCAATTATTTTTATAAGCAACACACGCGATTATTTTTAATAAAATATTTTTCCAAATCGTGTTTTTTCAGGGGGGATAAATGCTCTCTTTTAATTTCCATCCTCTCTTAATACCACCCGCACCTAGAGCCTCTCCTTCCCATACTGCTTTGATGGATCCGAGAACGAAAATGGGTCCTCCATGGACACCCTCTCCCACTTCACGAGGAGCCCCTTTTTTTTTTTGAAAAATATTTTATTTGCCTAATATTAAAGAAGGATCTGGTGTTGAAAACAGGATAAATTACTTTATTTCCACTATTGTAGAAGGAGGTCGGCCTCCAAATCTCTTCCATCCGTTCATTTTCACTTTATACATAACTTTTTCATGTAATAATAAACAACAAATCATGTGAGGGAAAAGGCGGACGGGACCGAAGTGTAAGGACAACGAAAGGTATCGAATGTAAAGTGAAGACCGTTCTAATGGATTCACGAGCTCGATTACACGGTTCATGAGTATAGATAATAATTATTATGAATTAATAGGTTCGGAAATTAAATAAAAAAAAAGTGGGGAGCAAACCTCATCGCTTTTCGGGTCCCACTTTGCCTCGTAAAGGTCGTAATTTTGCAATACCAACAAATTCCTCGTGAAAAATAAGGATAATTTCAAATAAAATCCTGCCGCGTCTTTATTTTTTGAAATAAAGGTGTGAAACAGATTGTTTTTCAAGTAAGATTAGATAGATAATATGGCTAGATTTCGTGATCCGCCACAAAACTTATTTCAATTCAATGTGTATTCTCAATATTATGCATGTTGAGGAGAAACAAGCAGCACTACATCTCAAACTAAGCCAATTCGGGATTTAAAAAAAATATATCTTGAAGTTAAACTGACTTAATCCTGTAACAACCAAATAATATATATCCAACAAAATAAGTAAATATAATAGCGGAATGATAAGAAGATAGTACACTAATTCATGTGAAACACCCAAAAAGGAAAAAAAACAACAGAAAATCCAAAACTTTCACTAATACCAAGAGAACATTCAAAAGTATTCTCTCTAGTCACATACTAGAAGCTCAACATCAATATTACAAGAGTATTTCCTCATCACAAAGGTGAAATAATACAAAATAGGGCAATAAAACCTTAACCGTGATTAGAAAATTTGGAGACGAATCACAACGAACGAAATCGATCAACTCATAGTTATTGATCTCACGAACAACATGTCAAAATTTGAGCGAATTTCGATAATGTTTGGCCTTCGAATTGTTGCACTTTTTTTTATTTTATTTCCATCACTCGGTGGCCAAGAGTCATCCATCCTTGTTTCATTCTCTATCCCTCGTCCGTTTCTCTTTTCACACTCTCGGGCACTCATTGGGCATACAGAACAAAAGTCAACCCATTTCTTTTTTTATCCTTTTATCTTTATCTTTTGTTTTTCACTTTTTGATTTTTTTTGTTTTCTTATTTATTTTGTTTTCTTTTACTAAGTTAGTTGGGCCCACATAAGAGGTGGTTCCAGCTAACAAATCTCACATCATCTGGGAAGTTCTATCATGCTCTCTTTACTTCTACAAGAGTCAAGTTTTACCATGGACAAAGCTTTGGTCATCATCTCAGATTTGTCATTGTTGGTATGGATTTTCTCAAATAGAAAGAGATTTTGTTCTAATTTCTCTCAGACCTAATAATACTTCATATTAATATGTTTCAATCTTGAATGTAACGTCGAATTTTTATTAAGATAGATAGCACTCATGCTATCGCAATATAAAACAAATTTCTCTTGCTTCAAGCCTAACTTTTGGTGGAAATTTTTGCATTTACAAGAGTTCTTTGCCTCATTCGGTGATAGCGATATACTCCTCTTCAATTGTAAACAAAGTAATACATTTTTGCAATCTTGATTACTATGAAACTGTTCCTTTTACAAAGGTCATCATATCACTGTCGCGACCCTCTAAAAAAAAATTTTAAATTTTAAAAGGGGTTAACGGATTATTAGGTTAATTAGATTTGACTAACCTAATGCGGACCCTCCCAAGCCCTACCGAATCGCAACTTTGGTTTTTGTTTAAATGATTTTGAAATTTGGAGTCGCCACTAATCGTTCTTGGTAGGTCGATTAGAAACCTAAATAAATTAGCGGGAGAACTAATTTATTCCTGCGAACCAGAGATTATGAGCTCGGGGACTTGGTTACACTAGTTAATTAAAACTAATGCCCTTTCGGTACCTTAATTTCATGGATATCCTAATCCGGCAACTCAGGCTTGGTTTATTCCTAAAGCTCTAGTAGGGTATTCTCTTTTGTGTTTTCACTTTTTAAATAGGATGCATGGATGGTATATATTTTTATTTGTTATATTTTTTTAAGTGTTAAAGATTCCCTGAAGCCGAAAGAGGGAGTGTGTTAACGACTTCTGTGCAGTATTACGACCTACTCATCTTTTGGGTCTGATGATTCAAAAATTAAATTATAGGAAGTACATGACAGTGAATAAACACCTCCAATGGGAGGCCTAGCATTGGCTTGGCCCTTCCCTTTGGGATTTAAGGTACAGGTATTTAAGTTGCAAGTATTTAAACTACTGTAAGTAAAAACCTCCAATGGGAGGCTAAGCATTGGCTTGGCTCTTCCCTTTGGGATTTAAGGTACAGGTATTTAAGTTGCAGGTATTTAACTACTGTAAGTAAAAACCTCCAATGGGAGGCTAAGCATTGGCTTGGCTCTTCCCTTTGGGATTTAAGGTACAGGTATTTAAGTTGCAGGTATTTAACTACTGTAAGTAAAAACCTCCAATGGGAGGCTAAGCATTGGCTTGGCTCTTCCCTTTGGGATTTAAGGTACAGGTATTTAAGTTGCAGGTATTTAACTACTGTAAGTAAAAACCTCCAATGGGAGGCTAAGCATTGGCTTGGCTCTTCCCTTTGGGATTTAAGGTGCAGGTATTTAAGTTGCAGGTATTTAACTACTATAAGTAAAAACCTCAAATGGGAGGCTAAGCATTGGCTTGGCTCTTCCCTTTGGGATTTATGGTGCAGGTATTTAAATTGCGGATGGACTTTGTCCTCTCCATTTTGGGGTATGAATTTTTTAAAATGAAATACAACGAATTGATTCAACAATTTGAAATTTGTGCGCGCTTGAGGACTCCTCCAAGCCGATTTTGTGCTTCCATAGGATTGACCATTGATATAGAGCTGCGGCTTCCTGACATAAAATAGAGTGAAGTGTTAGTATACAAAATATGTGCTAATCTGCACCTAAAACCAGAAGAGTAGAAAGAGTACTTATCTCCCATTTTTTTGGGAGGGATTTCTATAATTGATTTTCGCTCTCTATGTTCCCAATATAGAGAGTTTCTTTTGAATTAAGAGGGACTTTTAGTCACAGATCAGTTGAGAAATCGGTGGACAGCTTAGGAGCTTGTCTGGGCCGATTTTTGCATCTCGACGAGATTTTTGCTGTTGACGTAGAGATATCCTTCTCCTGACATAAAATATGGAAGAAAAAGGAGAGGGAGAAAGTGTATACAATTTGTGCTAATTTGCGAGTAAAACCATAAATAAATGAATAAATAAAAACACTTAGCTTGAATTTGTTTGCTCGTTGACGAGGATGAACTCTTGATTTATATTGATCGATGAAGGAATTTGTGATGATAACCCCTAGCTTTAAACTCCCATCATCTTCAAAATTCTCTCTCTTTTGGTATTTTCTTTCTCTCAAAATTTTCTTCAATCTCCCAAAACTCTCTCAAACATCCAAAATTTTCTCTCAAAAAATTCTCCCAAACACTTCAAATTTTCTCTCTCAAGAATCCTTTCTCAAGCTCACTTCTTCCTCCTTTTATAACCTACTCATCTATCTCCCATTCTAATTTTTCCACTAACTCTATCTCCCATTCTAATTTCTCCACTAACTCTTCTTCATTTTCATCTTCCATTCTCCATCTCTATCTCACATTCTAATCTCTCCACTAACTCTTCTTCATCTTCATCTTCCCTTCTCCATATTTATCTCCCATTCTAATTTCTCCACTAACTCTTCTTAATCTCCATCTTCCCTTCTCTATTCTTATCTTATTTTCTCCATCCATTCTTCTCCAACTTCTCTTCTTCATCTCCTCTTCTTCATCTTCCCTTCTCTATTCTAATTTATCAACTAACTCTTCTTTTTATTATTTGTAAAATAATCCTTCAAGAGTTAGGTATTTGCACTCTAGTCCTTGAATTTTAAGTATTTACAATTCAGTCCCTGAAAAAAATATATTTCTTTAAGTCCAAATCTCCTCACAATTTTTGACACACCAAAATTTACCACATGTCAAATTTAAGCTCATTTCTTGTCGTTGAAAATAATGCATAATTTAATTAAAGCCCTTTTGCAAAATTAAGTCATTCTGGGTATAATTGGGCCAAGATGAAAATTTAAAATATTAGAAGACAATGTCACAACTCATAAAAAGTGAAAGTTAAAAATAAGTTGACTCAAATTAAATTTTTTTAGGCCCGATTCGAGATTATACTCGTGAAGGAACACGTGACTCGAATTGAATTTTTCTGAATTTGCGATGGCCAATATGAAAATAGATTTAAAATAAAAATATTAACTATCTTTGTGTATTTTTTGGCCTCAAATGTTATTTTTCCAAAATTTTCAAATATTTTTGTATTTTTTTTTAAAAAAATTAAAATATATATTATATGAAAAATTATTTTTTGGTCAAAATTCGTTCCCTAGGCTTGGCTAAGGTTCCCAAAGTTGATTTTTCAATTTTATGAATTTTTATGGATTTTCTATTAATTTTCGAAAATAAATAAATAAAAAATACATAAAAATACTGAAAATATGAAAAATCGTTTTTTGGTCAAAATTGGTTCCCTAGGCTTGGCTAAGGTCCCCAAAGTTGATTTTTCAATTTTATGAATTTTTATGGATTTTTTATTACTTTAGCAATAGAAAAAATGATTAAAAATCAGGTGTCAACAGCTGCCCCTCTTTGAAAGGTGTTGACACCAGATTTTTAATCATTTTTTCTATTGCTAAAGTAATAGAAAATCCATAAAAATTCATAAAATTGAAAAATCAACTTTGGGAACCTTAGCGAAGCCTAGGGAACGAATTTTGACCAAAAAAATAATTTTTCATATTATATATATTTTAATTTTTTTTAAAAAAATACAAAAATATTTGAAAATTTTGGAAAAATAACATTTGAGGCCAAAAAATGCACAAAGATAGTTAATATTTTTATTTTAAATCTATTTTCATATTGGCCATCGCAAATTCAGAAAAATCCAATTCGAGTCACGTGTTCCTTCACGAGTATAATCTCGAATCGGGCCTAAAAAAATTTAATTTGAGTCAACTTATTTTAACTTTCACTTTTTATGAGTTGTGACATTGTCTTCTAATATTTTAAATTTTCATCTTGGCCCAATTATACCCAGAATGACTTAATTTTGCAAAAGGGCTTTAATTAAATTATGCATTATTTTCAGCGACAAAAAATGAGCTTAAATTTGACATGTGGTAAATTTTGGTGTGTCAAAAATTGTGAGGAGATTTGGACTTAAAGAAATATATTTTTTCAGGGACTAAATTGTAAATACTTAAAATTCAAGGACTAGAGTGCAAATACTTAACTCTTGAAGGATTATTTTACAAATAACAAAAAGAAGAGTTAGTGGATAAATTGGAATAGAGAAGGGAAGATGGAGAAGAGGAGATGAAGAAGAGAAGTTGGAGAAAAATGGATGGAGAAAGTAAGATAAGAATAGAGAATGGAAGATGGAGATGAAGAAGAGTTAGTAGAGAAATTAGAATGGAAGATAAGAATAGAGAAGGGAAGATGGAGATGAAGAAGAGTTAGTGGAGAAATTAGAATGGGAGATAAATATGGAGAAGGGAAGATGAAGATGAAGAAGAGTTAGTGGAGAGATTAGAATGTGAGATAGAGATGGAGAATGGAAGATGAAAATGAAGATGAGTTAGTGGAGAAATTAGAATGGGAGATAGAGTTAGTGGAAAAATTAGAATGGGAGATAGATGAGTAGATTATAAAAGGAGGAAGAAGTGAACTTGAGGGGGGGATTCTTGGGAGAGAGAAAATTTGAAATGTTTGGGAGAGAAAATTTGAAGTGTTTGATTGGATTTTTTGGAGAGAAAATTTTGGGTGTTTGAGAGAGTTTTGGGAGATTGAAGAAAAATTTGAGAGAAAGAAAATACCAAAAGAGAGAGAATTTTGAAGATGATGGGAGTTTAAAGTTAGGAATTATCATCACAAATTCCTTCATCGATCAATATAAATCAAGAGTTCATCCTCGTCAACGAGCAAGCAAATTCGAGCTAAGTGTTTTTATTTAGTCATTTATTTATGGTTTTACTCGCAAATTAGCACAAATTGTATACACTTTCTCCAACTCCCATTTTTTCCCATATTTTATGTCAGGAGAAGGATATCTCTATGTCAACAGCAAAAATCTCGTAGAGATGCAAAAATCGGCACAGACAAGCTCCTAAGCTGTCCACCGATTTCTCAACTGATCTGTGACTAAAAGTCCCTCTTAATTCAAAAGAAACTCTCTATATTGGGAACATAGAGAGCGAAAATCAATTATAGAAATCCCTCTCAAAAAACGGGAGATAAGTACTCTTTCCACTCTTTTGGTTTTAGGTGCAGATTAGCACATATTTTGTATACTGACATTTCACTCTATTTTATGTCAGGAAGCCGTAGCTTTATATCAATGGTCAACCCTATGGAAGCACAAAATTGGCTTGGAGGAGTCCTCAAGCGCGCACAAATTTCAAATTGTTGAATCAATTCGTTGTATTTTATTTTAAAGAATTCATACCCTAGAATGGAGAGGACAAAGTCCATCCGCAATTTAAATACCTGCACCATAAATCCCAAAGGGAAGAGCCAAGCCAATGCTTAGCCTCCCATTGGAGGTTTTTACTTACAGTAGTTAAATACCTGCAACTTAAATACCTGTACCTTAAATCCCAAAGGGAGGAGCCAAGCCAATGCTTCGCCTCCCATTGGAGGTTTTTACTTACAGTAGTTAAATACCTGCAACTTAAATACCTATACCTTAAATCCCAAAGGGAAGAGCCAAGCCAATGCTTAGCCTCCCATTGGAGGTTTTTACTTACAGTAGTTAAATACTTGCAACTTAAATACATGTACCTTAAATCCCAAAGGGAAGAGCCAAGCCAATGCTTAGCCTCCCATTGGAGGTTTTTACTTACAGTAGTTAAATACCTGCAACTTAAATACATGTACCTTAAATCCCAAAGGGAAGAGCCAAGCCAATACTTAGCCTCCCATTGGAGGTTTTTACTTACAGTAGTTTAAATACTTGCAACTTAAATACCTGTACCTTAAATCCCAAAGGGAAGAGCCAAGCCAATGCTAGGCCTCCCATTGGAGGTGTTTATTCACTGTCATGTACTTCCTATAATTTAATTTTTGAATCATCAGACCCAAAAGATAAGTAGGTTGTAATACTGCACAGAAGTCGTTAACACACTCCTTCTTTCGGCTTCAGGGAATCTTTAACACTTAAAAAAATATAACAAATAAAAATATATACCATCCATGCATCCTATTTAAAAAGTGAAAACACAAAAGAGAATACCCTACTATAGCCTTAGGAATAAACCAAGCCTGAGTTGCCGAATTAGGATATCCATGAAATTAAGGTACCGAAAGGGCATTAGTTTTAATTAACTAGTGTAACCAAGTCCCCGAGCTCCTAATCTCTGGTTCGCAGGAATAAATTAGTTCTCCCGCTAATTTATTTTGGTTTCTAATCGACCTACCAAGAACGATTAGTGGCGACTCCAAATTTTAAAATCATTTAAACAAAAACCAAAGTTGCGATTCGGTAGGGCTTGGGAGGGTCCGCGTTAGGTTAGTCAAATCTAATTAACCTAATAATCCGTTAACCCCTTTTAAAATTTAAAATTTTTTTAGAGGGTCGCGACAAAAGGAAGCTCGGTAGAGGTTCATTTCAAAGACGAGATGACACCTGGATTCTTATCGACTCAATACAAGTAAATAAAAAGAGTCGTGACATGATTGTTCCACTGAAAATGAAATGAGAACCTAAGGATTCGTTATATAAAAAAACTTTAGGGTGGTTGAACTTGAACCCGTATGGTGGATCAACCCATGGTAGATTCCTAATAAAAGGATTCTACTGATTAAAAATTGAATTAAAATTTGACCCGTATGGTGGGTCATACCATTTGACCCGTATGGTGGGTCGTACCATGGTAGATTCCTAATAAAAGGATTCTACTGATTAAATTTTGATTGAGATTTGACCCGTATGGTAGGTCACCACATGGAGATACCTGTAAGAAGGACTTGGTGCCTGTAGAAAGGACTTGGTGCCAGTAAAAAGGACTTGGTGCCAGTAAAAAGGACTTGGTGCTTTGCCTGTAAGAAGAACTTTGTGCCTGTAAGAAGGACTTGCTTTGCCTGTAAGAAGGACTTGATTTGCCTGTAAGAAGGACTTTGTTTTCCTGTAAGAAGGACTTTGTTTGCCTGTAAGAAGGACTTTGTGCCTGTAAGAAGGACTTGATTTGCCTGTAAGAAGGACTTGATTTGCTTGTAAGAAGGACTTTATGCCTGTAAGAAGGACTTTGTGCCTGTAAGAAGGACTTGATTTGCCTGTAAGAAGGACTTTGTGCCTGTAAGAAGGACTTGATTTGCCTGTAAGAAGGACTTTGTGCCTGTAAGAAGGACTTGTTTTGCCTGTAAGAAGGACTTGGTTTGCCTGTAAGAAGGACTTGGTTTGCCTGTAAGAAGGACTTTATGCCTGTAAGAAGGACTTGGTGCCTGTAAGAAGAACTTGGTTTGCCTATAAGAAGGACTTTATGCCTGTAAGAAGGACTTGATTTGCCTGTAAGAAGGACTTGTTTTGCCTGTAAGAAGGACTTATTTTGCCTGTAAGAAGGACTTGATTTGCCTGTAAGAAGGACTTTGTGCCTGTAAGAAGGACTTGTTTTGCCTGTAAGAAGGACTTGATTTGCCTATAAGAAGGACTTTGTGCCTGTAAGAAGGACTTGTTTTGCCTGTAAGAAGGACTTGATTTGCCTGTAAGAAGGACTTTGTGCCTATAAGAAGGACTTGATTTGCCTGTAAGAAGGACTTGGTTTGCCTGTAAGAAGGACTTATTTTGCCTGTAAGAAGGAATTGGTGTACCTCAAAGGGTGCCATTCTGGAATCTGGAAAGATTAGGAATCCTGCAGAAGCTCAAACCCAAATTATATTATCCTGTCTCTTTAGGAATAAACCAAAGAGGCAGAGATCAAAAGGTCTCGAACATTTCTGTCCTTGAGACAAATCATGCTTTATTGAAGAAGGTGGATACCTGTATGTACCGCAATGGATTCGAGTACCCCAACAACCGTCAGAATTCATTCTCTTGAAAGGTTCAGGTTGAAGATATACTTACCTGAGAATTTGGAAGAAATGCTTGGTGGCTTCTCGACAACCAGGCTTGTTCATTCAATAATCGCTGAATGAATTTCAAGACTTTGGAAGGTAGTTTGAACATTGGGAATGTGTTGCCTGTCAGGCAGTATCAGAGGTAACATGTGCAAGCATTTTCATCAATGAGTTGATCGGTTCATGTAAAACTATTCAACCAAGTCGGCAATGATTAGAAGTAGTCTGTGTGATAACTCATGATGCAATCAATCCAAATATGGATCATGCAAAACTATTCTGTTAAGCTTGCATTACCAATTCTGTTTAAGGAGGTTCTCATAGTATGAACGCCTCGAATGTAATCTGAACGGGGGACTTCAATCCGAAAGGGCCTTCTCTCACTCTGGGGAAAGGCTGTTTATCTGTAAATTAAAATGTTAGACTTGCGTGGAAATGGTTTGCCTTTCCTCATCCTGTCATGCCCCATTCTGCACATTTGATGTCTCATGTGCAGTTTATGCTCTAAGTTGGAGTTGGTAAGTTAAACACACGGAATAGTCATACATAATTCATGAACTGTGTAAGCACAATGCAGATGTGACAATTTTTTAGCATTACGTGTGTTTATATAATGTGCAAATATGGGCGGATTTAAATTGCCCCTGGTATGTGGGCGGACTGAACAAATTGGGAAGCCTATTCCTTATGTCGAGGGGTGGTTCGTCTCAAACTTTGTCTCTACGTGATGAAGCATATGGGTGAGGGAGCATTTCGGTTTGTTTAATGACAGCGACCGCCACGGTTTAGCGGTTGAATGCCCCTGTAAAAAGCAGAGAAATTATTCTCGAAATCAAACGAGATAAGGAAGACATATTTGCTTTTTCGCTTCAGAGCTTGTGATCAATTTGCCCCATTTTTCACCAGAATAGATCTTGTCAGATGATCATAATTTTCTTTTGGATTTGTCTCCTTCAACATGTTAAATGTTAGTGTAAATATTTCCTGTAAAAAGAAAAAGAGACATATCAGCCAGTATTAAAAGGGATAAATTGAAAACGATACTGATTTACCCTTCATCTTGAATGTCTTGCACAAGTCTTTTACCAGTTTTGTTGGATTGAATTTTCCTCGACTTTTGTTGGGCGCCTCTCCATTATGGGAAGACTATGGTAAAATACTGACTTTGATATTACTCGTCGAGTATTCCTGTTTGTAGAAAAAGAAATGCACAAAAAGTTGTTTCATTTATTTATAATACATACAACATTCCCCACCCTTGGGGATCGAACTCGGAATATTTCGGACCTACTGTCATCCCCCATACCATTCGGTCCATTGGACCGTAGGTGTCCATGGGGCTTTCTTTTCAAGGGTTAATCCTTGGGGATAACGCAGCCCTGTTGTATCACCTTGGGCCATGTTACGGTATTTCTCGAGGTAATTTGCAATCCCTGTTAAGAATGGAATAAGACAATTCAAGACTTGAGATGATTATGTGCACATTAGAACGATACAAAATTACCCATTTCTGAGATTGTTGGCGTCTTTCGCTTGTACTTTCCTTTGTCCGAAGCTGTCTATCCCGTGGTAATGCCCATGAGTTGATTTGCCCCCAAATTTTATCCAACCTGTATTCGGATATGATTGCGTTCTCGGGTCGATTTGCAATTTCCTGAGAATAGAAGGGGCTTAATTTTAAAACTTGGAGCAACTGAGGGTAAATTGAAACGATACGGAGTTACCCTTCAGGTTTATGCAGATTTTCACTCGCCATCAATTCGTCGCGAGGTTGGTGAGGTGGCGGATTCGAGCATTTAATAGGGGGAAGTCGGATTATTACTCCTTGCTTTTACACTTTCATAAAAGCAGAAAAACATATCACGCAAGGAAATAAAACACATTCACTCATTCAGGATCAGTTCTGCTTCCTCTGCAGGCTCTCCCATGATCAGCTTGCTTCATCCCAAATTAGGTATGCATCGGCCATATTGAAGGTCTGGTGGTCACTGGCTGAACAAGTGCATCACAGTCCCGATGCTTTACCGATATCAAACTGGTTGATTATGGCGAAAAGATCATCGTCAATGTCCGCTTGGTGGTGATCTGTCCCTTCTTCCTCGGGAGGTATTGATGCTGATCCAGTATCATTGGTCCTTTTGTACCTTGCTCCAACAGAACTCGATCCTGTTATAAACTGGTCTAACTCACCTCTTAAACGTGCATTTTCGATCCTCAGATCATACATTTCATCGAGGGTGAGGAGGAGGCTATTGCAGTTGGGGCAGGTGGCGGAGTCAAAAGTTTCTTTATACATCTTGTTTTCCGCTCGGAGGTTTTCATTTTCAACTCTTAGAAACTCGGCTTCGTTGTGCTCATGACGAGTCTTCATTCGGGTTCGTCTATTTTGAAACCAGAACTTGATTTGCGAAGGTTCAAGTCCTAGCTCTTGACTCAGTTCTATTTTTTGTTTGCCGTCTGGCATAGGGCACGTTCTGAAGAAAGCTTCAAGCTTTCGTACTTGCTCCTCAGTATGGCGACGGTAACGCTTCTTTTGACCTTTACCGTTGTTGTCATTGTCCTTACCGGGCTCTTGGACGTCGTCGGTGGAAGGGCCGGGCTCCATAGGCTCGATCCCAAATATGGCTTCGAACTCTTCCTCTCCCATATTCAGCAAGTAACGATAACTTTCAAGTGTGTTGGGTTGAGACATCTTCGATTTGGTTAACGATTTCTCAAAGTTTGATATCTCTTCTTGTATTTTCACTCTCTGGATTTTTCTGGGAGACTGCGTATGCTTTAAGAGTCTCTCTTTCGAGCACGAATGAGAATTATCAAGAAGATGTCTCCTTTAAAATTAGACGTGGGTTTAGCAACTGTATTGCCTCTCTCGAGTGTTCTGGCTTTCTCGATTTTCTTTTCATCGTATCTCTCGCCCAGCTCGTCTCCTTCTATCTTTCCGTGGAAGGGGGCCCCTTGTTGCTGTCTCCACCGTCAATTTGCTGGCGAGTTCTTCAATAAAGACGAGTCGTATCTCTTTTCTGCCGTAAATGTCTTTGTCTCCCACTCAGCTTATTTTTTATCCTTTCTTTTTCAAAGTAGTGGCGTCCCGTCCAACTTTTCCGTAGAGACGTCGGATTTGCTTGGCTCGAGATTGGAGACGAGTAGCGGAGGTGATATTGATAGGGAATGGTAGACAGGAAAATCTGGCCAGTAGAGACTTCCCCTGCAAAAATGAAAGAGAATGCGGCAGTATATGTTCTTCATATTCTAGAAAAATTGGAACGATACTGTTTTACCCTTGTGTATACTTCTATTGAATTTGAATTGAGGAAGTTCCTTCATTTGGATTGGATTGAATTGTATGTCCCGAGTTGCCCTTCACTTTGAGCTTGCCACATATGTACTTTGCTTAGTTGGGCCTTATTTTCTTTCGGGTTGCCTTGGACCATCATCATTTTCTATGCCATCGGGTCCGTGGACCGGAGGGCTCCTTTAATTTGAAGGTTACTTTCGAGGCAAATGAGTCCTATCGCGTTCCATTGGGTCATTTCATTTTGCGACACTCTTGAGGCACTTTGCGATTCCCTGGGTGAGAATGGAACAAATCCAATTTAGCATTTTGCAACGATTAAGAGTAAATTGGAACGACACACAATTACCCGTCTTCGAGCTCGTCTGGGCATTTCACTTGAAATTTCCCTACGTGAGGCCATTCAACATTTCTCATTATGGCAGTCAGCGACGTTGCCACAAATTAATCCGCCCTAAATTTAGCATAAAAAGGGATTCACGCATTCGACCGGATAAATAAATTGCCCCCTTGTCCTTGAATTAAATCGAGACACCTAGAAAGCTGGAAAATATCATACGTAGGGGAATTAAGCATGAAATGAAAGGTGCACTTATTCAAGGTCAGTTCTGCCTCTCCTGTGGCTCTTCGATAATCAGCTAGTCTCGTGTTGGTTCGGGTGTGGATAACCGATGTTTGAGAGTCCCTACTCACTGGCTCCTGATCGCGGCTTGGGACGTCTGTCAACCCTAAACTGGTTGACCAGGGCAGTAAGCTCATCATCTGGGTAATCTCTTGAACCTTCCAGCAACTGATGCTCGAATTGGGCATTGCTGTTGGCAAATGCTGGCGGTAGATTTCTCATTCTGTCCTCGCCATGAGCAATTTGACTTCTCATGCTGGAGCCTTCATCATTACTCGAGAAAGTGTGGGGATCACCAACTGTCCTGCTGCCAAAAACTCCTTCCATTCGAGGATTAGAGAAGTGGAAGTGCTCAGGATAACTTCTTGTCTGATTCTCTGGCTGCGCAGGCGCGCTGATCATGGGATGAGTTCTAGCCACAGGTTGGTGCTCAAACCAAGGAATCTGAATACACTGCTCCTGCGGTCTATACTCTTGAAGAGTATTAGGGTGATTCTGGGGGATACTTTGATTAACGCCTGGGGGATTGATGGCATGGTTACTAGCTTGGTTGATGATGGGAAGTGGCTCGCCCCATGCTAACCTGGGGAACTTATGGTGGCGAGGAGACTCGACGTTCAGGCTTGGATCAGTCCCGCCTTGGTTTTCTTGATTCTGAGCTGCATTGTGTTCTCTCACCCTTTTTCTGTACTTCTGAAGATGACTCGAAACATTTGCTTTAGTGAGTCCCTCTACGTTCATAATTTCCAGTATATGTTGCGGCCGTGCCGAATCGATTCCTACCTGTTGAACTGCATTAACAAACATACGATGCAGCTCGGGAGACCAACTCATCTTCTTTCTCCAGTTGCTTGGAACAAAATTGAAGGCTTGATGCTTGTTCTCATGGTCGTGCAATTGCTTCCTTACCACGTGCTGCCATATGTTTTGAAGCATCTGAACCCTAACTGGTTTCGTTACGACGTCTTGGGCCCCATTTAAGACAGCCTTCATTATGGCTTGCTGATCATCGCTTGCCGATATTACGAGGACTGGCATGTTTAATTTAGAATTGATGACTTCCAAGAGAGTGAAAACATCCATGTCAATCCCTACCATGGCGGTGAGGACGATATCAAACTGGTCACCACTCCTCATTAATATCTCTAAGGCCTCTATCGCCTTTGCTTGAGCTACAACCTTATACCTGCATTTTCTCAATAAGGTAACAAGGATTGACAGAGAGACTGGATTACCGTCAATGGCCATGACCAGTAGACCCTTAGGGTAAGGAACTTCATTAGCTTCGACCAGGGTTGAATATGCGCCCGTTTCCCTAATGCTCGACATATTTCTGGATCTAGGACTGCCGACTCGAGACCGCCTCAGGATGTCTTCTTGGACTTGAGGGATCACGGGATCGTCGATGGTTTCTCGTAACATGCTTTGAAAGCCGATGCTTTGATGGTGAAAGTTTTGAATTCCTCTCCCACGAGAACTCCTTCCTCTCTATCTTTCTCCTGCGAGTTCTTGCGAATGAACTCTCACTATCAAATGAGGACAAGTTCTCTCTCTAGCAATAGCAACGACTTCCCTCTTCACGGGCAGTGCTATTAGATTTTTCGAGGGAGAAAATCTGATATTCAGCTTTTGATCAAAGGGGAAATCCTTGTTTCTCGCTCAGTTCGTCTTCCTTTTTTCTTTTCGTGGTAGAGGGCCCTTGTCAAGATCTCCACCGTCGATTTACTGGCGGGTCCTCCAATAAAGACGAGTCGTATCTCCTTTTCTGCCGAAAATTTCTTTGTCTCCCACTCAGCTCGTTTTTTATTCTTTCTTTTTCAAAGTGGTGGCAGCCCGTCCAACTTTTCTGCAGAGACGTCGGGTCTGCTCAGCTTGAGGTTGCCGCTTGACTGGAATTCGAGCCAGCGGGGGTGTTGCCGACAGAGAATGGTAGATAGAAAAAACTCGACCAATAAGGACTGCCCCTGTGAAATCATTATTTAAATTGAAGCAGATTATCACCTTCGCATTCCGATCATCTGCCTCGCCTCTCTCCTCCTTTCTTTCGTGATCTGCTTTCAAAAATGGCCAATTCTCCTAACCATACCTTCTCCGCCGAAATCCTGGCTGGGTGGGAGAGACTTTACAATCTTCTTGGTAGAGGTTATGCTCATATAGCCCAAAACTCTACCGTTGAGGCTGAAATCCTCGGTTTATTCAGGACCCTAGACGCTGCTTCTGTTGAGGGTACCCAACTGGGGAGGGAGTATCGGAACTTCCCGACCCTCTTCATTAATTTTCTGGCTGCCTATAACCGCGCTTATGAGACGGTCATTGTGACTGCCGTCGTGAAAGCTCGTTACCGAGACCGGCACGAGCGTCTGGAAATAGTCACATTTATGGCTGATAATCACAAGAAAGCCTTTAAGTTTGCCAATGATCAGCTTTCGTGGCTAGTTCGTGAGAGGGGAAAGTTGGTGGACCGTCTGGCCTTGGTCCGAACTTACGCCGAACAGGAGCCGAGCAATATTATGATGAGGTGCAAATGCGGTTGGCTGCAGGAGAGACTTGATGACATTACGGCAGATATTGCTTTCGAGAGGGCGGCGATTTCGGACTTGGAGTTTGCTGTCGAGCATTACGAGGCCAGTATGGCCCAGGCTAAGGAGAAGCGCGATCGCCTCTTCTTTAGGCTCGCGGAGCTTGATCCTGAGAACGCCCGGTGCACCCGGAGCATCAACTGTTTGGAGAGTCAGTTGAGCTCCTTCGTAATGGTTATCAGGGTTCAGTTTGGCTTTACTTTTCCTCCCCAGTGAGCTGTTGTAATGCTCTTTGATGAATGGAATGAAAGAAAAGCTTCACGTGTTTTTTTTTGTTTAATTTTCCTGCTATCGTTTCTTCCGCATAGCATAACAGAACGATTTGAGGTACCGAAGATGTCGAGGCTTAATGTTTTTCTTGATGTTCTTGTTTAATTGCTCCAGACGATGATATCGAGAACATTGATGAAGGGTTCGGCGGTGACCCCCACTATCCATCTTGAGATCACAAACAATAACGCTATGACAACTCGATCAGTGTGCTGGTAATAAATCCGGCCACCTGTTGTGTGCCCACTTTTATCCATATTTTATTTCTTTCGGCGTCCACTTGCTCGTGTCGGTCGCCTGTAGCGTCGGGAGAAATTCCTGTGGGCCACATTCATTAATAGAACCTCGGTCCTCTAAAGCCCTCCGCATGTTTCGGATAAGAGGAAATTTTAAGATCGGTCTCTGGTTGATTTAATCAGGTAAAGGTATTTGTTTCATGGGTTCTGATTATATAATCCATATTATCTTTCAAAAGACGCGGGATCCTCTGCAATACATTAAATATGCCCCCGTGTTTAATCAGTATAAATCCACCGTCATATCAGAATACACTGCCCATACAAGTTTACGGATTGACATAACTCTGTCTGTCAAAGATGGACAGTGTTCGTTTGCCCCTCGGAATTAACAGTTGAAGCCTCGATGTTTTTCGTCTTTTGGTATTTCTGAAGATGATTCTTGATATATTTTGAACTTAATTTTTACACCCGTCTAGGGTATCTAGGATCTCCATGCAAAAGAAAATGATATAATTAGTATGCGACACAAGGAATGTCGGTCCATGACTCCTATATTAGTCCAATTTGATTTTTTCTATTTTATAGAGAAATCAGAAAAAAAAAATTCCCTTAGGAAGAAATGGGTTAATACAGAATTTTTTTGCAGATTTATTACTCTTTTTTTATTATTTTTTTTAAGGAATGTGACAAAATCTCTTGACGTTTACTAAAATTTTTGAAGGAATTTCCTTTTTATCAGAATAAATTTTCAGAGGTAAATTTGTCAGGAAAAATTCATTTTTATTGAAGCAATAAAAACATGACAAAAATCCCTTATTGGTTAATAAAATTCCCATGAAGGGATTTTTCACATCATTTTTTCAAAATTTTTTTTAAAAGAAATGAGGGACAAATTTAATTTTTATTTTCTTTTAAAAGAATGGTCGTAATATCAAGCTCAAAAACTGACTAACACCTAGCATGAACCGACCGAAAATAAATACAAGATAAAATTAGAGAACTTACTTTTACCTTGGAGAAATGCAAATCACATAGTCATGTGCATGACTCAAGTGAGGAGTGAACTCTAGAAAATAAAAGATGGAGAGACAGGGTATGGACCTAAAAGGCCCCCACTATCTGAATTGACAACCTTACCCTCCGCGCAATCAAATCACAATGGGAAGAATTGTCAATTCAGATAATGAGCGGGATAAAATATGGTCAACCCAAGCGCAATCGACGCAGGAGCTTTGCATATTCGATCCCTATCTATGGTTACCTAGGAAAAATTTCGCGACTTGGGTTTAGACGCTTGTGTGTGCAGGTGTTGTGATCCTCAGAATATGCAAGACATGCACGACAATTGATATCAAAACAGCGCTTCTAAAAATGTGTGAAATTAAACATAATCCCAACACCAAGCCTGCAAAACAAATGGGTTAGCCAAACACTCCGCCCCTTATAACTCCCATCCTGCAAAAACATATAACACCTATAGAATGAGTCCCAAGCAAAATCGCCAGAAGCGAGATATCCATGAAATTTTCATTGGCTTAAGTCCACTAAGACTTTTAAAATTTCGAAAAAATTCAAGTATTCCAATTGGTATCTTTTTTCGAAAATTTAAAAATCCCGTCCCCAGTGGAGTCGCCAGTCTGTCGCGACCCCCTAAAAAAAAATTTTAAATTCGAAAGGGGTTAACGGATTATTAGGTTAATTAGATTTGACTAACCTAATGCGGACCCTCCCAAGCCCTACCGAATCGCAACTTTGGTTTTTGTTTAAATGATTTTAAAATTTGGAGTCGCCACTAATCGTTCTTGGTAGGTCGATTAGAAACCTAAATAAATTAGCGGGTGAACTAATTTATTCCTGCGAACCAGAGATTATGAGCTCGGGGACTTGGTTACACTAGTTAATTAAAACTAATGCCCTTTCGGTACCTTAATTTCATGGATATCCTAATCCGGCAACTCAGGCTTGGTTTATTCCTAAAGCTCTAGTAGGGTATTCTCTTTTGTGTTTTCACTTTTTAAATAGGATGCATGGATGGTATATATTTTTATTTGTTATATTTTTTTAAGTGTTAAAGATTCCCTGAAGCCGAAAGAGGGAGTGTGTTAACGACTTCTGTGCAGTATTACGACCTACTCATCTTTTGGGTCTGATGATTCAAAAATTAAATTATAGGAAGTACATGACAGTGAATAAACACGTCCAATGGGAGGCCTAGCATTGGCTTGGCCCTTCCCTTTGGGATTTAAGGTACAGGTATTTAAGTTGCAAGTATTTAAACTACTGTAAGTAAAAACCTCCAATGGGAGGCTAAGCATTGGCTTGGCTCTTCCCTTTGGGATTTAAGGTACAGGTATTTAAGTTGCAGGTATTTAACTACTGTAAGTAAAAACCTCCAATGGGAGGCTAAGCATTGGCTTGGCTCTTCCCTTTGGGATTTAAGGTACAGGTATTTAAGTTGCAGGTATTTAACTACTGTAAGTAAAAACCTCCAATGGGAGGCTAAGCATTGGCTTGGCTCTTCCCTTTGGGATTTAAGGTGCAGGTATTTAAGTTGCAGGTATTTAACTACTATAAGTAAAAACCTCAAAGCCGATTTTGTGCTTCCATAGGATTGACCATTGATATAGAGCTGCGGCTTCCTGACATAAAATAGAGTGAAGTGTTAGTATACAAAATATGTGCTAATCTGCACCTAAAACCAGAAGAGTAGAAAGAGTACTTATCTCCCATTTTTTTGGGAGGGATTTCTATAATTGATTTTCGCTCTCTATGTTCCCAATATAGAGAGTTTCTTTTGAATTAAGAGGGACTTTTAGTCACAGATCAGTTGAGAAATCGGTGGACAGCTTAGGAGCTTGTCTGGGCCGATTTTTGCATCTCGACGAGATTTTTGCTGTTGACGTAGAGATATCCTTCTCCTGACATAAAATATGGAAGAAAAAGGAGAGGGAGAAAGTGTATACAATTTGTGCTAATTTGCGAGTAAAACCATAAATAAATGAATAAATAAAAACACTTAGCTTGAATTTGTTTGCTCGTTGACGAGGATGAACTCTTGATTTATATTGATCGATGAAGGAATTTGTGATGATAACCCCTAGCTTTAAACTCCCATCATCTTCAAAATTCTCTCTCTTTTGATATTTTCTTTCTCTCAAAATTTTCTTCAATCTCCCAAAACTCTCTCAAACATCCAAAATTTTCTCTCAAAAAATTCTCCCAAACACTTCAAATTTTCTCTCTCAAGAATCCTTTCTCAAGCTCACTTCTTCCTCCTTTTATAACCTACTCATCTATCTCCCATTCTAATTTTTCCACTAACTCTATCTCCCATTCTAATTTCTCCACTAACTCTTCTTCATTTTCATCTTCCATTCTCCATCTCTATCTCACATTCTAATCTCTCCACTAACTCTTCTTCATCTTCATCTTCCCTTCTCCATATTTATCTCCCATTCTAATTTCTCCACTAACTCTTCTTAATCTCCATCTTCCCTTCTCTATTCTTATCTTCCATTCTAATTTCTCTACTAACTCTTCTTCATCTCCATCTTCCATTCTCTATTCTTATCTTATTTTCTCCATTCATTCTTCTCCAACTTCTCTTCTTCATCTCCTCTTCTTCATCTTCCCTTCTCTATTCTAATTTATCCACTAACTCTTCTTTTTATTATTTGTAAAATAATCCTTCAAGAGTTAGGTATTTGCACTCTAGTCCTTGAATTTTAAGTATTTACAATTCAGTCCCTGAAAAAAATATATTTCTTTAAGTCCAAATCTCCTCACAATTTTTGACACACCAAAATTTACCACATGTCAAATTTAAGCTCATTTCTTGTCGCTGAAAATAATGCATAATTTAATTAAAGCCCTTTTGCAAAATTAAGTCATTCTGGGTATAATTGGGCCAAGATGAAAATTTAAAATATTAGAAGACAATGTCACAACTCATAAAAAGTGAAAGTTAAAAATAAGTTGACTCAAATTAAATTTTTTTAGGCCCGATTCGAGATTATACTCGTGAAGGAACACGTGACTCGAATTGGATTTTTCTGAATTTGCGATGGCCAATATGAAAATAGATTTAAAATAAAAATATTAACTATCTTTGTGTATTTTTTGGCCTCAAATGTTATTTTTCCAAAATTTTCAAATATTTTTGTATTTTTTTTAAAAAAAATTAAAATATATATAATATGAAAAATTATTTTTTGGTCAAAATTCGTTCCCTAGGCTTGGCTAAGGTTCCCAAAGTTGATTTTTCAATTTTATGAATTTTTATGGATTTTCTATTAATTTTCGAAAATAAATAAATAAAAAATACATAAAAATACTGAAAATATGAAAAATCGTTTTTTGGTCAAAATTGGTTCCCTAGGCTTGGCTAAGGTCCCCAAAGTTGATTTTTCAATTTTATGAATTTTTATGGATTTTTTATTACTTTAGCAATAGAAAAAATGATTAAAAATCAGGTGTCAACAATCACCTAATGTGAACTTTTGAGAATCATTATCACCAATATAATCGGAATCTAAATAGCCACTTAACTCAGGCTTTATATTTTCATAACACAAGCAAAATTTGAAAGTGCCTCTAAGATACCTCGAAATCAATTTCACAATGTTCTAATGCTCTTCACCTGGATTTGAGAGAAATCTACTCATAACACCAATTGTATGAGCAATATCCAAACCAGGGCATACATCAAATTATCAATGGCAGATGCATAAGGAATTTTCATCATCTCTTCCTTCTCTTTCTCACTTACAGAACACTCATTATTATTCAACTTGAAATGACTAGCAAGTGAAGTACTTACCGATTTACATGTGCTCTTGTTGAGTCTTTTAAGCACCTTTTCGATGTACATCTGTTAAGCTAACCAAAGTTTCAAATTCCTCCTATCACGAGTAATTCTAATGCCAAGGATTTGCTTAGTCGGCCCTTGATTTTTCAACGCAAAGGTTTTACTCAACTCAATTTTTAAGCTATTGATTTTGTTAGCATCATACTCAACTATCAACATGTCATCCACATAAACTAAGAGGATAATAAAATCATTTTTTGATAATATTTTCATAAAGACACAAGAATAAGAATTGGTCTTACCATATCTATGAGCTTCTATGAATGAATCAAATTCCATGTACCACTGTCTTGGTGTTTGCTTGAGATAATATAAACTTTTTCTCAACCTACATATAGGATGCTTATTGCCATTAACTTTAAAACCTTTAGATTGCTCCATATTTATTTTTTCTTCTAAGTCTTTATAAAGAAAAAGCTATCTTTTCATCAAGTTGTTCGATTTCTAAATACAAACTCGCCACCAACCCAAGAACAACACGAATAGAATGCATTTTTACAATCAGTAAAAACATCTCTTCAAAGTCAATTTCTTTTTTCTAACGAAAGAACTTTACAATAAGCCTAACCTTATATCGTAGTTTCGAACTACTTTTTTCCGTCTTTAACTTGTATACCTACTTATTTATGAGTGTTTTCTTGCTCTTAGGCAATTTCACCAATTTAAATGTGTGGTTCTCATGCAAAGATTTGAACTCATCTTGCATGGTTTTGTGCCACTAATACTTTTGATCATGTGACATAGCCTCTTCATAAATTTATGGCTTTCCATCATTAATGAGTGACACATGCTTATGCGGTTGATATTTTTGTGAGAGTCTACATTCTCTTTTAGATTTTCTAACTTGAGATAGGACTGCTTGTTCTTGCTCAACTGGCTCAACTGGTTGTTCTTACTGAACTGATTCACCCGTCTCAATTGAAGAATCAACATTCTGTGAGAATTCACTTTTTTCATTATTACCAAGCATTTCTCTCTCATGATTTCCACCTAATATGGTAGGAGGATTTGTATTGAAACTAATATTGTAGTTAGGTACATTCTTTAGCTTTCTTGGTTTATCGATATCTTCAATGGTTTGATACTCAAAGAAAACCACATCTTGGCTTTTAATGACTTTCTTTGTAGCTGGATTTCATAACTTATAAAGAAACTCTTCATGCCAATAACCAAAAAGATACACTATCTAGATTTATCATCAAGGTTGGAATTTTCATCTCTTGAAACGTGCACAAATGCCTGATAGCTGAACACTTTTAGATAATTGTAGGAAACATCTTTCATACTCTAAACTCTTTGCAAAACATCTCTCTTATGAGGCATTCATGGAGAGAGATTTATCAACTTTGCTTTCATAGTATAAAGAATGCATATCTTCTTGCTTTTTGCTGCTACTGTAGAGCCTTTAGTCATTTTTTCTTTGCTATCATAGAATGAATTGCAATAACTATCATTATCTAATGCATCCGTGGAAATCAAGTGAAGTCAAATATTCAGAACATATTTCACATTTCTCAAAAGCAAATTACATCCCACATCAGTCTCTAAATAAATATCTCCCATGCTAATAACCTAAGAAGCACTATTGATTTCCATTCTAATACCATCGAAGTTACCACTGTAGTAAGATATATAGTAGTCACGCCGTGAGATGATATGAAAAGAAGCTGCAGAATCAACAACTCAGCTAGAGTCTTGGCATGTAAGGTTTATACAATCATTGTCACAATTGAACACAATATCACCATTGAATGCAACTGCCATTGTAGCTTGATTATCTTCTTTCTTTCTATCTCCACGTTTATCATGGAACTTATCTCTCTTTGTAGTCAGCATTCTTTAGCATAATGTTTCATATTACCATAATTATAACACCTCACACTCCTCCTCAGCCTTAACTTTGACCTTTCTCTTGAGTTGCCCCTATCATTACTTTGAATCTTTCTTGATTGACCACTCACCCTATTTTTTACGACAAGAGCCTTCGATCTAGAAGCATAATTCAAGTATTTTCTCCTTATTTTTTCATTAAACAAGATTTCTTCAACTATGCTTATAGAAAGCACACCGTAAGAAATCGAATTATTTAACGCCGCATCCAAAGTGTCCCAATTATCATAAAGAGTGCCAAGCAACAAACATGATTGTAATTTATCACCTACGTCAATCTCGATAATTGTCAATTGATTTACAACATCTTGAAATTCACTCAAGTGTTTCGATATACTACTTCCCTCATTGTACCTCAAATTCACTAGTTTTTTAACTAGAAGAACTTTATTTTATGGGTTTTTTTCTCAAAGAGATCAAGTAGTTTCTTCCACAAAGTATCCTCTTTCATTTTTTGAGCAACATGATGAAACATACTATCATCAATCCATTGTCAAATAAATCCTTACGTTTTTCTATTCATACGCTCCCACTTTTTATCTTCCTTGTCTCTTTGAGACTCATCACTATCGACAGGGTCAAACAAATCTTTACAATATAACATGTTTTCCATCCAAAGCTTTCATATGAAATAATTCAAAACATTTAATTCATATCATTCATTTAACTCTAGAATCTCAACATTAGCTTTGATACCACTTTGTTGGGGAGAAATGGGCAGCACGTCACTTCAAGCTAAGCCAATACATGATTTTAAAAAATCCCCCAAAACTAAATCAAATTACTCCAGCAACAACCAACAACTTATATTCAACAAAATAACCTCAAGATGAGTAAATATGATAGCAAAATGATAATAAAACAACACACCAATTTACGGGAAAAATTCAAAACAGGAAAAAATCACAGATGACCCAAAACTTTCACTAATCACCAAGAATAGTAGAACATACAAAAGGTTTCTCTCTAGTCAACACTAAAGGCTTAACATCAACATTACAAGAGAATTTCCTCACCACAAGTGAAACTATACAAAAATAGACAACAAAATCGTAACCGCAATTGGAGAATTCGAAAACGAATCTCGACGAGCAAAATCAATCAACTTGTAGCTCTCGATCTTACGAACAAAATATCGAAATTATAGTGAATTCTAATAACATTTAGCCTTCGAATTGATGTACCCTTTTTCCTTCGTTTTCTTCTCTCGGTGGTTGAGAGTCCTCCTCTCTCTCTCTCTCTCTCTTTCTCTCTCTCTCTCTCTCTCTCTCTCTCTCTACTTTTCAAACTCTCAAGCACTCACTGGGCACACACGAACAAAAGACAATCCATTTCCTTTTCCTTTTTCTTTTTCTTTTTTTCAATTTTTAATTTTTCTTTGTTTTTTTTTTGTTTCCTTTTACTAAGTTAGCTGGGCTCCACATAAGAGGTGGTCCCAATGAAGAATGCCTCGGTGGTTTGTATATAATTTTGTATAAGTTTTTTTACTGTACTTTCCCCACTCCCCTCTTCTTCTTTTGCTCTCTTCACCACTTACCCCCCTTTAGTTTAGTGGGCGCTAGTCTTCCAAAGTCTTTGCAAATCTATAAACCGTGGAAAATAAAATAGAGTTTTTTTTTTTCACTCGGCTTGAAGCTCAGCTTTATTGCTTTTCATCGTTTCATCAGTCAAAACCCAAGATTCAGAAAGCTAGTTTACAACAATGTTTGGATGTTTTCAGTGGGTCATCAATAGATTTGAACCTTATTCCTACTTAACCTGCGCCAAGACCAAACAGTTTCAAGAAACTTTTGATGATGCTAGAGTATCTCTCCCTTTTTACTTTACTTTACTTTGTTAAAAAAATCCAATCCCAAAAAGGATTGTTCAAGGTATGAGCTTTGGAAGCGGGAGGAGGGGGGAATTATCAAAAAAGTTCTAAAATCTATTGCAATTATGTTAATTTAGTCATAATTTTTTTTTCTGATTTAATTCTAAATCTTTTATAATTGCGCCAATTCAATCCATCTAATCAATTTTGGAAGGTTAGCGCTAACGTGGATGTTGACTGACACTAGCCACATGGCAACATAATATATATATATTTTTTTTGCCTCTATTACTTTTCTTCCTCCCGGAGACTATTCTGCTTCCTCCCAAAGATGGTGAAGATGATGATGGCCATGAATGATCTCGCTCGAACTGTTTTGTTCGTGACCTAGAAGTTGATCCAGAGGCAACGGGCCTCCAACGAAGGTCGCCTCTATGGCTACTAGCGAGGGTGAGCCTCACTGTGGCTGCACAATGCCGTGCCTCGCCAACCCAGATCTGGCAAGGCTCGACCTCACCATGGCCATGCGAGGCCAATTGAGACCTCGCCAAGCCGACTTCGGCGAGGCACGAGGTTGAGCTTCGCTAGATCGGGGTTGGTGAGGCTACTAGTACTAGATGCCTAAGGATTAAGGAGCCAATATGAGGGAGAGATGGGAGGACGACGACGATGAAGGTGAAGGAGGAGAGGGGTGTCTCAGCCTGCTTCACCCGATGATAGCGACATTTGCCTTCGCCCCGCCTTTGTATCTCCTCACCACAGCCACCATGCTCCTCTGTCATGGGTCTATGTGTCAAGGGCCGCCGCGCCAATCCACATCATGCATAGCTGTGTGTTCGCCGAACCTCAAGTAGGCTCTAGAGGCTTTGCTAGGTCTGGGCTGGCGAGGTCAACTCTTGCTTGGCCATAGTGAGGCTCAGCCTTATTGGTCACCCTTGGTGACCAGCTAAAGGTAGAACAAGGAAGGGGAAGGGGGAGGTAGAACGGGAAAGGGGAAGTTGAAGGGAAGGGGAAGAAAAATAAATAATTCATAAAAATTATTAAAATATTAGGTCATTGGCCATTCAGCGTCCACATCAGTGCCGGCCGGCCAAAATTCACCGGATGGACTGAATTGACATAATTAAAAAAGATTTAGGATTAAAATGGTAAAAAAAACATGTTTAGAATTGAATTAATACAATTACAATATGTTTATGACTTTTTTGGTAATTTTCCTGAAGCGGGGAGGAACTGATTGTCTAATAGTCGTTTAGTGGGTTAGTAGTTTAGATTAGATTGATTATTACTTTGCCCTAAAATCAAGACCTTCCATCTACTTTTTAAAAAGCGTCGTGGATCGTCTTTAAATCATTCCAGCGACGTATTTTGTTGACCTGGACTTAATGTCGTTAAATTGATGATATGGACTTCAAAAAAACAAAAAAAAGACTATCAACTTCCCTCCACACCTCTATCTCACTCTCGAGCTCCCAGCTATGGCCTCTTGATTCTAGCGTGCGGCAACAAGCGGCAGATCGACGTTTGGGGGCGGTCGGGTTGTCTAGCGATGGAGAGGGTTTGGATGTGAGTGGCTTAGGATTAGGATTTTGGCACTTTGTGTTTATATTCCTTGTACAAAATAGATACTTGTCGGAAGCAATTTCTATACCGAGCGAACAAAGTCTGAAGTACTTGAAATGTCGATGTCATCGTGTTTCTCCAAGATCGTTCGTATAGTTTCTCTTGGTAGGCTGCCGGGGAGAAAATGTTTGGTACTCTTGAGCGTCGGACGTGATTTATGCGAATTCACTCACCGGTTGCCGTGTGTATAGACTCAAATCGACTTATTTCAATTTTTGTTGTTCAAGATGTAAATGTCAAGTGAGATTCACTCTGCACAACGTTTCTTGGAATCCGACTCGGATCCTGCATGGTGTACGATTGAGATTGACATCCAACTTCCAAAATAATCTTGCTAAGGTGTTGAGTCAGCAGAAGGAATATCGATGGGCGCCATCGATTAAGCGCAAATATTATCGCTCAGGAAATCTTGCTGAGGTGCCCCTTTTCCAAATCCTGTTGCTTGTTATGTCTAGGTTGATCATTTGCCGGTGAAGTTAAATCAATACTCTTTGATGGTAACTTTTATTGGAATCAAACATCAAACATGCGCAAGTTTCTACGGAGTGCATGGAACTCCATCAGAAACTCTTTGCAATTCACAATCTAGAACATGGCTCCCTCTCCCTCACTTAATCCCCACAACACAACTCTAAAACACCAAGTGAATTTGCAATGACGGTCCTCCGTTCTTCTTCATGTTATGACCACATGGTTCAGTGAAGCCCAGCGGCCAAGGCCAAGGAGTTGCTGGCCATCTGCTCCAGCTGGCGGATGATGTTCTCGAAGGGCACTTTGGCATTGGACTCCTCGAACGTGTCCTTGCAAGTCTCTAGGTCGGAGATGACGGCGGAGAGGTTGGTTTGCAGGCTGGGCTTGTCATGGGACTTGAGGTTCTGGAGGCTGGTCATGAGGTTCGACAAGGCATCCTCGTACATCTCGTTGCACACGTCCTTCAGCGACTTGTCGGCCTTGGCCTTGGAGGACGACGTCTTCGCGTCCCTCGTTTGGAGGATGAGGTAGTTGATCGCGCTCTGGGTCGCCTTCTCCGCATTCACCGTGCTCTTCACCATTGTCCTGCGGATCGTACGACATGGAAATGAGATGTTACTTTTCTTGCTGCTTTCATCATGGTTGTAAGACTTCGATGTCAATTTGTGACTATGGTAAAAGATCTAGGGGTAATTGATTCTGTCTACTCTTTAACTTGCCCTCTTTGCGATCATGACTCGGATGTAGATCGCTTATTCTGTAATTTTCGAATGTACACATCGTGACCAGAAGATTCGTAATTGAGGCCATATAACTCTGAAAATTGAACAGGTCATGATCCATGCAAAATTGTTGAACTATACAACCTCATTTACCAAAGTGATCAGATGTTCGACTTAAGCCTATATGACACGATTGATCAAGCTCAACACATATCAAATCGAAGAAACACATTCCACATACAAAATTTCCCTTTTCCACCCATTCCATGCGATTCAGAACCACGTCAACGTCCTACGTTGCCGGGCTTTTGTTACCTGCAGAGGATCGGGTAGTCGGTTTTTTGGCAGAGATCGCCTGCGTCCAAGATTCGGCCCGCATCTGCGTGGTGGGCAAGCAAGAGGGTGGTCGCTGCGGCGATGAGGACCACCAGGGCGGAGCTGCGGGCGGAAACCATGTCTGATTGAATTGTTGATGACCCGATTTGATGGCGGGATGTCGTGTTTTATAGAGGAGCGGAAAGCTCGGGGAGGGGTTGGGAAATCGGCTGTTTTTAGTTTGTTCGTTGTTGACCATCTAATCCTCTTTCGTAACGGTGGCTTCCATTGTACCTTGGATTTCTAAGGTCGGCCATCGTTTTAGGGCAGGCACTTACCATTCCAAAGAGGGAGCATTTATCAATCTTATCGTTAACGCAAAAAATAGTCCGTATCATCCGTGGAGGTGGCTAAATGAGTCAAAGAGTCCCTCCCTAACTCAAATAGGTTGAAAGAGCATAGAAAACAATAAAGCTTAGCGCAAAGCATGCTCCATGCGCACAGGTCAAATAAATTCAAATAACTTTTCTTATAAAAAGAAAGTTGAGGTGGGTTATGAAAAGATGTAATCCGATAAAATAGGCCCTCATCGCATCAAAGTTAATAGGTTCATGGTGTCCAAGTTAATAGGCTCATCAAAACGAGTGGGTGGAGTGAAAAATGATTTGACCTAGATTAACTTATGTAAGTCATAAAAAGTCATTTTTGTGCAATGCAATTTCAGGGATCCACACCTAATTCCGAATCCAATCTATGTTAGATCCAATCCGGGCTTTAATTCTTAGTAATTTTTCTACTTAAATTGTTGCATTGAAGAATCAGCAACTCCATGGACGACCTGCTCGTGAAGTTGGCAAGAGAACCCAAGCGTTCGGATTTGGTTGTAGGCTAAGACTTCGCATGGCGCATGAGCAACGTGGAGATGCAGGTGACCGCCGCAATGACAAAAAAGAACTTCTGCATGGACGGGTTGGGGGGTTGGGTCAGGAGTCGGGTCCGGTTGCAAATCTATATGTTATAAATCTCGTGCTTCAGCAGAAAATAGGAAAAATTATCAAACAAATCATAAATTTATTATATATTTTTTTAATTTCGTCTTAAACCTTGTAATTTTGTCAATTCTAAACTTTTTTTTATGCAAATTTAGTCATAAACATTTTGCATTTTTACCAATTCAGTCTATTTGGCCAACTTTAGATGGTCGGCGCTCACTTGGATCCGGCTAGTGCTGATGTGTATGCTGACGAGATAATTTTTAATAATATTACAATTTTTTTCTTTTTCTTTTTTTTTTGGTAAGATTTCTTCTTTTGTTTACTGTTCATCTTCTCCGAACCTTCTTCCTCCAGGCTGGAAGAGAGGGCCAATGATGCCATTGGGTGAGCTCAACCATCGGTAGTGTTGTTTAGCAAGGGCTGGCAAGATCCATCACTAGTCACCAACGCTATAATTGCTAGGCAAGGTTGGCGGTGCCGTTGGGAGAGCTTGACTTCGCCTCGATCTGGCGAGGCCGAGCCACCCCATGGCTAGGCAAGGATATTGCCCAGCAATGGCATCATGTCGCCATTGTTGGACGAGCTCGGTATCACCCGTCGACGATGACTATCGAGCCTCACCTTGGAGGAAATTCCATCACCCAATTCCTCGCCCAGAGACAATGATCACCTCGAAGGAAATTCCATCGCACATGAGAGTTGGGATCCCTCTTCTTCATTGTCTTTCTCTCTCTTTGATCCTTCTCAAAGACCCAGTTCTAGTCAAGAGAGAATCACTGAGAAAGGCCCAATTTTCTCCTTCTAAGACTTTTCATTTGGGTGCAATGGTTTCCTATGAGGCGTCCCTTCGTCCTCGTGTGTGATGGTAAGGCTTGACAGTCCCCAACGCCAGGCGAGGCCAAGCTCGCCCAATGACGGTAATGCGACACCATGGCTGGGCAAGGTTGGCCTCGGCTAGCCATGGGTAGAGCCGTCAATATGGGTCAAAGATCCATATTTGACCCATATTTTGTATAAAATATGTCTTACATTGGTCATTAACATTTGAAAGACTCACTAAAAATGGGTGCAAAAGGTTGAAGTAAAATTTTTTTTTGGACGAGAAAGTTGAAATTGGGTCACGCATGAAACCCATTTTCGATCCAAATTGGATCAATTTTCGACCCATAACTCTCACAAATTACAAATGGACCTAGGACTTTTCCGTTTGTTTCACGGAAAATGTGATACTTTCGGAAATCATTTTTCAAGAAGTCATTTTTCAAGAAAATAATAATATTTTCCGATGTTTGATTAATGCTAAAAAATGAACTGGAAAATAATCTTCGTCGTTTGTTATGGAATTAATTTTTGGGGACCGACGGTGGCGGCGGCCGACGATTGGCTGCGGCGACTGGCGACCGGTCGAGGCGACCTGCGGCTGGCCGCCTCCACCCACCCGTCGCCGTCGGCCGCTGCAGCCGCCACTCGCCATGGCCAGAGAAAAATGAAAGAAAAAATAAAGCAAAATAAAATAGGTTAAATGAGTTATATAATTTTTCTTAGAATATTAGTGTGATTTGGCAATATGGGTCAAAATGGGTCAGGTCAGGTATGGGTTGATTGCGAGTTGGGTCGGGTATGGGTCATTGAATATGGGTCAAAATGGGTTAGACGGGTCAATATGGGTCGGACCATATTTCGAACACTCTTATTTCTCACATCAGGCATGCCCACGTGAACTTAGGGAAATCGAAATATGAACTAACGACGTGGGACCCCTAAGCGTGGAATGTGGGGGTTTGGGGCAACGCCCCCAACACAGGGATCCTACTGCCCGATCAGCGGGTGGGGATTCCGCTCACTGGTAAGTGGACGGTTGCCCTGCTCGCTAGTGAGCGAGCCGGGGCTCAAGGCAGCGCTCTCGAAACAACATTGGGTTTAGGCTTTTGTTTAAATAGGTCTGTTTATTGTGGGATAAAAGGCTTTCGAATAGATTAAGATTTTGGCCCATTAGTTTTTAAGTCATAAATATTATACTCGTATGGGAAATCATTGTAACGAGCCGAAAATATAGTGAAATCCCTTTGTAGGACGTAACCATATTCTGGGATGAACTTGAGTAATCTTGTGTGTCATCAATTTTCTATCTTCTGTGTAATTGCTTGATATTCGATTTAGGATAAATTCCCATCAGCCAAAACTCACGAACAAACAAATAATTATTGGATTATATCCTAAACCGAATCAGAACCATTACAATAAATAGAAAAGAATAAAACATGAACTTACTTAAATTTACCCTCGAATAGAGTTACGTTCTGCAAACAAATTCTACTAAAATATTTAGGTTTTTCAATCACAGCTACTCATTACAATGATATCTAATACAACTACAGTATATAAAATTTATAATTGGCCCAAAATCTTAATCTATTCAAATCCTTTTAATCCCACAATAAATGGGCCAACTTACAAAAAAAAAGGCCAAAATTTGATGTTGTTTTGGGAGCGTTGCTCCAAAACCCGACTTGCTTACCAGTGAACGGGGCCGCTGTCCATTTCTTGAGGAGCGGAACCCTCTCCCGCTATATGGATAGCGGGATTCACGATATTCTATACGTGGGGATCACATATCATAGGTTCGTACTTCGATTTTTTTAAACTCATTTGGACGTCTTGGGCGTAAGAAACTAAGGAGCTTCAACAATAATAATAATAGTTTTGTCAACGGCTGTCTCAAGAGCACCAGTTAAAATCGTAAAACAATAATGATGACATATTCGGAAAATCGAGCAACGCAACATTTCAACAAATTCACCTACTTTAAACAAAAATAAAATAAAATAACTTATCTTCCCAAAGAATAATAAATGAATAAAATAAAATAACTTATCTTCTCAAAGCATAATAAATGAACTTTAAGAAATTTCTTAATAGCAATTTAAATCGTGCTTCAATACTGTTATTTCACCAAAGCATTGAACCCCACCTGCCACTTGGTCGGGGAGATGGCAAATGCACGTCAGGAGCTGCTAGTCGACCCCCGCAACACTCGGCAATGAATATGCTTTTGAACGTTTTCTTACAGCAATCACTGCATTTCGAATATTCCCAAGCCCAAGTCGCCCAATCACAGCCAAGAATCTTGTCCATCTTAATTCAATTCTTATGTCTCTGTACAAACTATTCCCGTACTTCATACGTCTCACATCAATTTATTTCACCATCAGCTTTACTTATTTTTCCCCAAAAAATTATGATTATTTATTCTTTTGGAAAAGTTATATTATGGGTCCTTGTAGCTTTCGGGAGAGCTTTATTTTTGGTCCCTATACTTTGTTGGGTCACAATTCTTGTCCTTGTGCTATTTTTTGGGAGGACATAAAATTTTCTTTGGGCATTAGTACAAACACTGTAATTATGGATTATACAACCTATTTATTGATTTAGTTCGTAGTTTTTGGGAGCGCTTATTTTGGGTGCCTATGCTTTGTTGTGTCACAATTCTTGTCCTTGTACTATTTTTGGGGAGGAGTTAAAATTGTCGTTGGGAAATAGTACAAACACTGGAATCATGGATTACACAGAGTATTTTTTTTTTAAATTTGTACTTTTTGGCAGAGTTTATTTTTGGTGCCTATGCTTTGTTGTGTCGCAAGTCTTTTCTTTGTACTATTTTTGGAGGACTTAAAATTGTCGTCGGAAAATAGTTCTAGCACTGGAATTATGGATTATATAGAGTATTTATTTTTTTAGTTTGTCGTTTTTGGGGGAGATTATTTTTTGGTGCCTATGCTTTGTTGGTTCACAATTCTCCTCTTTGTACTATTTTTTGGGAGGACTTAAAATTGTCTTTGTAAAATAGTACAAACACTGAAATTACAGATTACACAGAGTTTTTTTTGTTGTTGAAAGAAAGATGAAATTCATATATCATAATAATAGTTGAGATTTACATCTTACAAGTTTACTAAATTCTAAATAACTATCGAACAAAATAAAAGTCAAAAGCAAATAACAAAGCACAATCTACATATGTAAGCACACCCCATACCTCCATAGCAAATTTTGTCGCTATAAAACTTCGGCGGTTCGATCACTAGATTCGGTGATGACTACATATTGAAATCTCTCACTCCATTTTCAATTGCTTGCGGTGCGCGTCTAGATTCAACATCCTCGTCATCATCGCCGTGCAGAACACCACCATCAACATGTTGAAATGAAAGGACACAAATCAAATATACCTATAGGGACTCCTAGATATATATCTAGATCTAGCTCGGGAGAGTAAAACCCACAAATCTTGACCTAAATCTAAATCGGGAAAGGAGAGCGACCTATCTCGAATGGCTTGTGGAGCCACGTCATGAGCACTCTCACGATGGCTGTGGATTGGACATATGGTCGAATTGATCTCCACGTTCATCCGAAATCAGTTGCAAACACATAAAATGAAAAGCTTCAAAAAGGGGAGATGAAAACAGGAAGGGAATAGGGGGAAGAAGGGATAGATGTCTTTCTCCCTAAGGATAGCTTAGTGGCGGCTTTCTCAAGGAAAGGACGAAGGGGAGGAAAACCGCTAACAAAGAGGCGGATTACGCATAATATAAGGACACAAAAAAGAAAAAAAAGAACAACTCCAAAATTAAGATAAAAAATTGCGATATTCCCTTCATATCTTATGACGAGAGGAAGCTCCTCGACATATTAATCTCACAAAGTTCATGAAAAATGAAAAATTGTAAGACACGAGTTAAATTCTAGTGGATGAACTAAAAAAAGAACTGTTCGACTCGGGAAATCGAATCTGGATCGCGCTTCTAATCCACCCATTTCGCGGACAAGAATCCAGTTAGTCGATGACTCTGTGGCAGACAAAGTTAATGCCGAATCGCAACTTCGCAGCTTGTCCGTTCATTTAGTCCCTCGTTTGCTTCTCTCCCCACCAAGAAAAATACAACCCCCACTGGCTTCCAAAACCTCATCCCAAGTAACTGAGGGTCGGCGAAAAACCTGACTTCTTTAGACTCCCAAGGAGCAATTTCTCGCTGTCAATCCTCCAAGTCTCAAAACCTCATGCCTTTGGAAAACACGTGTTTGGAATTTTCGCAGGATCCCAAAGGACAAAGACCATGTTGCTTCGTACGTTGTTTGGCCAAGTGACCATGATTATATACCAGCAAGTGTATTCTTGGTCAAGAATGGGTAATCTACATTTGCTTCTTTTTTTTTTTTTTTGTAAGATTAGTGTATATTAAAAAAATTGTTGAATTTTTGAAGTCGACGCTGTATATAAGTTCCATCTATGTGTACATGATCAAAACGTTTTCCTTGCAAAGAGGAAAGAGCAAAAGCATAGTTTAGAAAAATCTCGAGGGACAAAGATGGAGGTGTCCGGAGCGGAATCCCGGGCGCGGCCCAAGTTCGCGCTTCCGATGGATTCGGAGCACAAGACGGCCGTGTTCTGCCTTTTCTCGCTAGCGAATCCCCACATGCTGGGCTTCCACCTCTCCCAGGTCTCCTCCTTCTCCTGTTTCGTCTCCAATTTCGTGGCCCCGCCTCTCCTTCTCATCATTCGGGATGATCTCAATTTATATCTCCATCTATTTTTTTAAAAAAATATGTTTATTATGTTTTTGGAAAAGTTATATTATGGGTCCTTGTAGTTTTTGGGAGAGCTTATTTTTGGTGCCTAAACTTTGTTGTGTCACAATTCTTGTCCTTGTGCTACTTTTTGGGGGCACTTAAATTGCCGTTGGAAAATAGTACAAACGCTAGAATTATGGATTATATAGAATATTTTTTTAGTTTGTCGTTTTTGGGAGAGCTTATTTTTGGTGCCTATGCTTTGTCGTTTCCCAATTCTTGTCTTTGTACTATTGTTTTGGGAGGATTTAAAATTCTCGTCGGAAAATAATACAATCATTGGAATTATGATTGTACGGAACATTTATTTTTTTCACTTTGAAGTTTTTGGGAGAGCTTTTTTTTGGTGTCCATGCCTTGTTGAGTCACAATTCTGGTCTTTGTATTATTTTCTGGGTGGCCTTAAAGTTGTCGTCGGAAAATAGTACAAACACTGGAATTATGGATTGTACAGAGTATTTATTTTTGTAGTTTTTGGGAGAGCTTATTTTTGGTGCCTATGCTTTGTTGTGTCACAATTCTTGTATTTGCACTATTTTTTGGGAGGACTTAAAATTGACGTCGAAAAATAGTACAAAAATTATGAATTACACGGTATTCTTTTTTGGTCGAAAGAAAGAAAGATGAAATTCATATATATATATATATATATATATCACAATAAAAGTTGAGATTTACATTGCACTAGTCTAGCAAATTTCAAATAACTGTTGAACAAAACAAAAATTAGAAAGCAAATAACAAAGCACAATTTGTAGATAGAAACACACTTTCATCCCTCCGTAACAAATCTGCCAACTTCAATTGTCAATCACTACATTCAGTGATGAGAACACATTGAGATTTCTCACTCCATTTGTAATGACTTACGGTGAACATCTAGATTCAACGTCCTTATCACCGTTGCCATGTAGAGCACTACCATTTTTTTTTTTTGGTAAAATGCAGAACACCACCATTAATATGTTGAAATTAAAGAACACAGATCAAATATACCCATTGGGACTCCTAGATCTATTTTTAAATCTAGTTCGGAAGAATAAAATCCTTAAATCTTAACGTAAATCTAAATCAAGAGAAGAGAGCGGCTTATCTCAAAGAGATAGTGAAGTCACCTCACGAGCATCTTACTTGATGGCTATGGACTGGACGGATGGCTGAATTGATCCCCTCATTCACCCAAAATCAGTTCTAGAAATTTATTTACGTACAAAAATGAAAGCTTCAAATAGGGAAGAGGAAAACAGGAAGGGAAAGGAGGGAGGCTGGATAGATTTCTTTCTCCCTAAGGATAGCTTCGGGGCGGCTTTCTCAAGGAAAGGGGGAAGGGGAGGAAAAACCTAGCACAGAGGCGGATAGCACAGAATATAAGGACAAAAAAAAAAAAATGAAGTTCTCCAAAATTAAGATAAAAAATGCGATATTCCCTTTATGTTTTATGACCAGAGTAAGCTCCTCAATATATTAATCGCATTAACTTCATGAAAAAGGAAAAATTGTAAGATACGAGTTAAATTCTGGTGGATGAACCAAATATAGAACTGTTTGATTCGAGAAATCGAATCTGTATTGTGCATCTAATCTACCCAATTCACGGATGCAAATCCGGTGGCAGTAGGACACCTCAAATGATAATATTTGTGTACGGCATTCATTTTTGTGCCGAATATTTTCTTTTTCAAATCACTTAAGTACCAATCTTTTTTAAAAACGATTATTTTAGTGCCAATTTTGATGAGCCTAGTGAGAAATCATATGTGGTGATTTTTTTTATTAATTAACTAATATTGCGTGGCTCATTGGAGATCCTAGGTAGCTTCCAAAGCAAAAATGACATCGTTTTGCCAGTTTTGCGGAGTGACTTTTAGTGCCATAAGTTGTAAATTATGATCGTTTGAGTGCCAAATTTTTTTGAAAGTGATCACTTGAGTGCTATAAATTGTAAAATGTGATCATTTAAGTGTTATAGGTTTATGACATCCCAGCGACATCGATCGAGTGCGTCGTTCTATTTGCACACTTGAAATTGATTGTTTATTTAAAAAATCATGTCACTAAATTGTTTGAATTAAAAATGACATGTATCTAAATTGTTTCAAATAAAAATATTACATATTTATTTTGATCGGAATCTTTCGCAGTTAACACTTAAGTGATGGTTTTTTCTTTGATATATCACTTAAGTGAGCTCGCGAAAAATTATGACACTATAGTAGTAAATGCCGTACATGAATATTATCACTTGAGGTATCCTTGCGTCAAAATCCGGCTAATTAATGCCTCCAGGGTAGACAAAGTCAATGCCCAATCGAAAGTTCGCAACTTGTCTGTTCATTTATTCCCTTGTTTCTTCTCCCCCCCAGAGAAAATTCAACTCTTGCTTCCAAAACTCCAATTCTTCGTCCCAAGTGAATGAGACTCGGCGAAAAGCCCGACCTTTTTAGATTCCCAGAGAGCCATTTCTCGCTGTCAATCCTCCAAGTCTCAAAGCCTCGTGCCTTTGAAAATACGTGTCTGGATTTTTCGCAGGATCCCAAAGGACAAAGACCATGTTGCTTCGTACTTTGGGTTGGCCGGCCAAGTGACGACGATATACCAACAGTATATTCTTAGTCAAGAATGTGTAATCTACATTTTTTTTTTGTAAGATTATATAAATTTAAAAAAGTTCATGGAATATTTGAAGTCGGCACTATATATAAGTTCCATCTCTGTGTACATGATCAAACCATTTTCCTTATAGAGAGAAAAGAGCAAAAGCGTAGTTTAGAAAAATCTTGAGGGACACAAATGGTGTTGTCCGGAGAGGAGTCCCTGGCCCGGGCCAAGTTCGCGCTCCCGGTGGACTCGGAGCACAAGGCCACCGTGTTCCGCTTCTTCTCGCTCGCAAACCCCCACATGCGGGCCTTCCACCTCTCCTGGGTCTCCTTCTTCTCCTGCTTCGTCTCCGCCTTTGCTGCCCCGCCGCTCCTTCCTGTCATCCGGGATGACCTCAACCTCACCGCCACCGACATCGGAAATGCGGGGATCGCCTCGGTCTCCGGGGCCATCTTTGCGCGGGTCGCCATGGGCACCGCTTGCGATCTCTTGGGGCCCCGCCTCGCCTCGGCTTCCCTCATCCTCGTCACCGCCCCGGCGGTCTACTGCTCCTCCATCGCCAACTCAGCCATCTCCTTCCTCCTCGTCCGGTTTTTCACCGGGTTCTCCCTCGCGACTTTCGTGTCCACCCAGTTCTGGATGAGCTCCATGTTCTCGCCGCCCGTCGTCGGGTCTGCCAATGGTGTGGCCGCCGGTTGGGGGAACCTCGGTGGCGGCGCGACGCAGCTGATCATGCCGCTCGTCTTCGGGGTCGTCCGTGATGCTGGTGCCGTTAAGTTCACGGCGTGGCGGATTGCCTTCTTCATCCCAGCGCTTTTCCAGACCATGACGGCCTTCATGATCATGTTCTTCGGGCAGGACATGCCGGACGGCGACTTCCGGAAGCTTGAGAACTCGGGCGAGAAGCCGAAGGATGAGCTCTCGAGGGTGCTCTGCCACGGCGCTACCAACTACAGGGGGTGGATCCTGGCGCTGACGTACGGGTACTGCTTCGGAGTCGAGCTAACAGTCGACAACATCATCGCGGAGTACTTCTACGACCGGTTCAACCTGAACCTGCACACTGCGGGGATGGTAGCAGCCTCGTTTGGGTTGGCGAACGTGTTTTCGAGGCCGGCCGGGGGGTGGCTGTCGGATGTGACGGCGAGGAGGTTCGGGATGAGGGGGAGGCTGTGGGCGCTGTGGGCGGTGCAGACGATTGGGGGTGTGCTGTGCGTGGTGCTCGGACGGGTCGGCTCGCTCGGGGCGTCGGTGGCGGTGATGATCGCGTTCTCCGTGTTCGTCCAGGCCGCGTGTGGGCTCACGTTCGGCGTCGTTCCTTTCGTCTCTCGGAGGTAATACGCCGATGATTTTCCTTTCAAAAGGATTTACAACAAGTCTCCGTTTTTCACCTTCTTGCGTCATAGTGACGTAGTCATGTCTCAACCTCAAAGACAAAAAAACAAGAAAAAAATTGACTTTTTATGTCTGAGTTAGTATGTCACTAAAAGCGCTACATAATTTCAGGTCACTGGGGGTGGTCTCTGGCATGACCGGTGGCGGTGGCAACGTGGGAGCTGTCCTGACCCAACTGATATTCTTCAAAGGATCCAAGTACTCCAAAGAGACGGGCATCACCCTCATGGGCATAATGATCATCTGCTGCACCATTCCCACCGCTCTCATCTACTTCCCGCAGTGGGGGGGCATGTTCTGCGGCCCGTCGCCGGCGGCCAAAGGCGCCACAGAAGAGGATTACTACCTGTCTGAATGGAGCGACAGAGAGCGGGAGAAAGGCTTCCACCAGGCGAGCCTGAGGTTCGCAGAGAACAGCAAGAGCGAGAGGGGCAGCACGAGAGGGGATTTGGCCACGGCCCCTGAAGAAAAGGCCTCTGATCCGGAGCAGGCTTTAAGTGATTAGTTGCTGCCATGATTAGCATCTCTCTCTCTCTCTCTCTCTCTCTCTCTCTTTTTGCCCTGCTCAGGGGAGCACCTTGTTCGACAGTAGATTGTACAGCCTACCTAAATCTAAACTATATCAAAGACAACCATAAAATTCCATACCGACTGAATGAAATTAGATTAAATCTAGTGCTAAAGTTATCCAACCGACCATGACTTATTTCTAAGCCATTTTGGTTTTTTTTCTTTGTCCTTTTTTCGAATTATTATTATTATTGGCCAAGGGGACACGAACTGGGCCTTTGGGCCTGGCCCGAATGAGGAACACTCTCGAACTGCGCAGGTCTCGCACGAATTGGGCTTCATTTGAAGCAAGCCTACTTCGATTAAAAACCTGTCCTATCAAAATGGAAGTAAGCCCAAACTCATCCCTATCAAATTCTGCCAGCATCTAAGCTAAACTAAGTTCAGACTCAACAAACCCATGTAAGCTCTCACTCAACCACACAAACTACGCCTATTTTATCGTCGCTATCTCCTTCAAATATTTTTAATTTCATCGATACTTCATCGTTTTCCTTTTCACGCTGAGGTCGTCATCTTCCTAAAAACAGACTAAGAACTTACCTTTTCAATCAAAAACTGAGTGTATATTCTTCACCCATGTTCATCTCAGGACCTCCGCCGTCATTCCACGGATCAACCATCCCTGATCAGAATCCTGAAAATGACCGGTTGTGGTTAGGATCTTGGCCATAGAATCGAGCGTTGTTTTGGTTTGAACCAAATTGAGTGCCCCACCGTGTGGATCTACTTTTCCTGTCCCCTATGCGGACCTCTAAAAACGGCTAGTGGCGATTCCTAGAGCTAATTAGATCGTAAAGAAACACAAAACGATATGTCTCCAATCGAAGCATAAGGCACGGGGCTTGTGTGTGCCCCTGCCCTTGAAGTGATGGGTCTTTTGGGACATCTCGACGAACCAATCAATGTTCACATTCTTGTGAAAATATCTTACTTGATGAACCCCTCTGGAAGGGTTGCAACAGCTGGTTATGTCTTTGTGATACTATTGAGTTGTAATCATTATAGAGAGTAAAATTACCAAAAAAATCATAAATCTATAGCAATTGTGCCAATTCAGTCATTCTGACCAGTTTTGACTGAAAATCAATTACTTTGTCTGTTTATTAGTAGCACTCTTGTTTATGTTAAACTATTTTTGCTGTCGGTGAAGTTTAGCTTATTTTATTTTGCAAAGTTTCTTCCTAGTTCTCATTCAACCTATTCAACCCTCTAAGGGTGGGTTTGGTTCAACATTTCAAATGAGCTTTGGTGAAATGCAAATGTCCTTAGCCTAAAGGGCTTTAAGAAAATGCTAATTGCGTTTGGAAAAAACTGATTTCAAAACGGGTTTTGGATTAAATATTATTTGCTAAAAATAACTTTGCAAATGGGTTTTGGTAAATTTTTTTTTATCATTGTGGGGTTAGTTTTGGAAAAAAAAAATTCTTTTAGCATTCGGTCAAATGCTGAAAGCCTAATGCTAGTCCCTACCAGCATTGGGCTTTCAACATTCCCAAGGCCAGCATTTGACCAAATGCTGGCTTAAAGCTGAACCAAATGGTTTAGCATTTCCCCAAGGGGCTTTGAGGACTAAAAGTCCCTTAGAAATGCTGAACCAAACCCACCCTAAGTTATAATGTTAGCTCCAACATGCCTACCCCTCAAAATATGCAAGTTAGATCACAATCTTTTTAAATTAGGCAATAACGTTAAATATTCAAGTTTGGTATTCAAGATAATCACTTAATTCACGATGTTGCTTTCAAATCGGACCAATGGCTGAGGATCTCGTGGATGGGGGTGCTTGTCCGGTGGTGGTACTCACGGTGAGGGCTCTCGACTTCCTAGTGCAAGCCCGTGGTGAGGACTCACCCATTGAAAATTCGCCATGGGTCGCCAATGCGCAAGTCCACTTGCAAAATAGAGGAAGTCTACAACACAATCTGAGCAGCAAGTGATCGCGGCTGTCAGGGATTGCGCCTCGGATGGTGGTGCGGGAACTCTTTGGGACAGAGAGCAACAGGGACTGTCGTCGCGGCTCTCAGAGCAGGGGTGTGATGTCCGGATTTTTGTCTGTCTTTTTAGCAAGCAAAGTGGTTTTCTTTTTCCCAATTTAGGATTTTAAAAAAATATTTACCAAAATAGGTAAAAAAGCATTTACCATTTTGGGTTCCGGGTGGCACTAAGAATGTTGCCTGGGCCCCATGCAGTAGTCCAAATGCTGCGTAGGCCCGTGCGGCTTTTTGAGTGCGGAGCGAGCCCAAGGCTCGGCCCACACGACTTTAATTTTTTTTTTCATTTTTTTATATGGTTTTAATTATATTTATATAAATTTTTAAATATAATTTCTCCCTTTTAAGCTTATTTTTATAGCATAATTATGAATAATTAATTGAAAATTTTATTAAAATGTATGTAATTAATTTATTTAGTATGTAAATGATTAATAAAAATTTAAATAAAAAATTTATCTTAATAAATTAATTAATTATTTACATTATAAATAAATTATATTAATTGAAAAATATGTCTTAATAAATTAATTATTTTTATTAATTATTTAAATCCTAAATAAACTAATTACATACATATTAATAAAATTTGTATTTTTATTTGTATAATTTTTAATTTCGTATTTTATTACTTGTTTTTATAATTTTATATTTATATAACTTCTAAATATAATTTTTTTTCTTTTAAAGCTTATTTTTAACACAATTATCAATAATTAATTATGAATTTTATTAAAAGGTATGTAATTAATTTATTTAATATGTAAATAATTAATAAAAATTTAAATAAAAAATTTATCTTAATAAATTAATTATTTATTTACATACTAAATAAATTATATTAATGGAAAAATTTATCTTTATAAATTAATTATTTTTGAAAAATTTATATTAATAAATAAATTATTATTTTTTTACTAATTATTAATAATAAAATAAGTTAAACTTCACTTAAAGTCTCTCCCCAACCCAACACACGCACACACACACACCCCAAAAAATCATAACCTCATCCCATCTCTCTCGTTCTCTTCGCTTGGTTGGTGATGCCATTGAATTAGAGGTGGTTCCTTGAGCCTTTAGGCAGTCTACAACAGCCTCATAATGCCCGTGACGCCTCAGGACGCGTCGCGTTTTGGGTTCGACCCATATCTTTTCTGTTTTACTTATTGACATGCGAAAGCGTAGTTCTTCTTTCTCCCAACAAATAATTAGTGCAACAATACAACAACCAAAACACACAAGACATATAGGAAACACATTATTTATTTATTATGCGTCAGTATATTTTACATTGTCCACTAGGGCATCGTCTACCAATACACTGTATTTACATTATTTCCGTCATACTAGGAAGGCTGGGGAAACCTAGCGCCGCTACTAGACAAAGTCTCCAAAAATGGTTGCCCCTCCATGCTACATCACTTAATCATGGCTAACACTCCCGTTGTTAGCCCCGGTGTGGCCACAAAAGCTCAGGAGGGGCTTGAGGTCGACACCTTCAACAATTAAGTACCATGCTAAGGAGTGGTAAGGTGTATGCTTTGCTGGATCCACTTTCATCTAGACGATGGAATCATAGCACTGGTAGGTAGCAGTCTCGTCCACGTCGCGAACATCCACGTGTCGCGACCCTCTCATAAAAATTGGATGAGGATTAATGGATTGCCAGGGTCTCATCCATTCGATAAGATGAAAAGATCAAGACGTAGGCTCTTCTAGGCTCATACCAAATCGCAACGTGGAGATTTATATTTTTAAAACGAGATTGACCTTAGTATAGTCGGATGACATGTGATAAATGTGCATGCCATTTGGAGGTGTCACTAATCTATTTTTGGAAGGTAGATTAAAACCCCTACCGAGCGGTTGGAAGAGTCCGTTCAATTTTATAAAAAGCAAATAAGAGAGTTCGAGAACCTACTTACATCGACATTTTCGTCAATGCCTTTCTGGTATCTAAGTTTAGCAATTTTTTTGACTATAAATTTCGTGCAGATGTCTCGGGTGAGGTAAGCTCCAACTTCTAACGGGGTTCATGCAGTTGAAAATAACTATTCTATCAATCACAATTAGTAATTAAAAGTACACAAATCAAAGAATTAGATCATGCATATAAAGCACATCGAAAACATCACATGACATGTCTAATGGAGCCTTAAAGGGTTATAGAATGTACCATTAATGTTCAGAGGTGATTTGGGCAAGTTTGGGCCGAAATGTCTATAGGGACAAAACTGTCATTTTTGGGAGATTTAGGAAGCAAAATCGGTAAAAATGGGTCAAACTAATTAAACATGGTCATTTCTCCTTTTTTGTGATTTTTGATAAATTTTTCTGAATTTTTATTTTTTTTGAAAATTTTAGGATATTTTTTTTTTCTAATTTTTAATGAATTTTTGGTATTTTATGATTTTGTTATTATTTTTCATGAGTTTTTTTTTAATATTTTCTAATTGAGTCGACCCAACCCACAAGACTTGGATGCATGGCCCAAACCCTAAGGGTCTCGGGTCTATTTAAACGACAATGATTTTTTAATTGTTTTTTATTTGATTTATTTGAATTTTTTTAATAAAAATTTCAAAATTTTATTCCAATTTCTAATCCTACCATGTGGACAATTCCACGTGGCTAACTTATGGGTGATGGATCTGCATACTAAAATGGATTGCCCAAATCAACCAGGGGACTAATTTGCGCTGATCTAAGTACCAAGATCAACGGCTCAGATCAAATGGCACGGCTCATTCATGATCATTCAATTTGTATATCGAGATCAACCGGTCAGATCTAATAGCATGGTTAATCTACAACCGTTCGATAAAAAATTATTATTTTTACTTTCAAAAAATCATTTTTATATCGAAAAAGACCAAATCATGACACGTGGGTTCTCCCCCACCGTCCGATTTGGATTTTTTTTTATTATTTATTATAAGAAAATGGAAATAACCATCCCCGCTGATGTGGCGTCCTACTTGGCATGCCATGTGACGCCACATCAATGTTGACCAAGTCAAATACTATTAACTTGGTCAACTCCTTGTTGGAGAAGACGATGGATGAATGGCTTCCCGGCAACATCCAATGATGAAAAACTTCACCGATTTGGCCAATCTAGAGCTTGATCGAAAGCTCATGAATTCTAGATTAACATATCCAAAACTTAGACTGATCTAATGGCTAAAATAGCACGAATCAAGCTCGCGCAATGCAAACATGGCAGAGTTCACACATGTAATCCAGAGCATAACTATGCAATTAACTCACAGAGAAGCTTAGTGCGGAGTTCATATCACTTAACCGAAGCTCCGATTGAGCTCTAGATTGGCAATTTTGGTTAGGTGAGCTTCGACAGGCTCGGCTATGGCAAAGGGTCCGATTCATGGTTATATGCAATGGAAATGCGAAAGAGAGTTGCAGACATGCTTACTGATATTCATAGAGTGAAATGCACAAAGGAATTTCAAGGATTAAGCTCAGACTCAAGGTCTGCTATGGTTTAGAGCTAGAAAGTGTGACTCATCGTTTCAGAGGTTTTCAGCCTATGAGACCGGTCACGATTGACTCTTGGAAGTGAGATGAACATTGGAGATGCTGAATGGAGCTTTGATTTGGTCTGGATCGTCACGGACGAGCTCGCTGAGCTTATGCTCCAAGCTTCAGCAATGGCGGCCACAGAGTCTCTCTCTCTCTCTATATATATTCTGTTGCGTCTAGTACAGAATGAATCAACCTCCTTAAAAAAAAAGGTGTCCAATTCCTTAAGTAGTTTTTGAAATAAATTCTTGCACGCTCGTAGGGGGGGCACCACCGCCTTGAACTAGCACATGAGGCCACGTGACTTATGGTCAAATCGGTGCCGGAGGACTTGGGCAATTATGGTAGACTAATTTGGTATTCCGGGAGGCACAAATTAGTGGGCAATTTGGCTTGAATTTTGCTCGGGTTTGTGCTATGGCTCGCTGTCGCACAAAAGGACTTCATCATCATAGCTCTGGCAGCTTGATCTTTGGCGAAATGGCCCATTGGAAGCGGAAGGATGTGGCCAACAAAATGCACCTCACGGTGTCTCCGATTAGGCTCGTATGGCTGCCTAATTTGATCGTTCAATCTCGACCTCCATGGATGAACATCTGCGAGCGAAAATGGGATTTGGGGAAGAAGACACTGTGCGAGTCGTTAGGTCGGATCTAGTTTGACCTGAGAGACCCGACAATCCAAGAAACATCAAATTGACTTGCAAAATCTTGGAATTGGTCAAATTAAACCTCAAAATTGGACTATGGGGGCATGGATTTCATTAAGAAACTCCAAAATTGTGCAGAATTGACCATGAATCATATAAAACCCCTAATTTGAAATTTTCACCTAAGAATGTATTTTTAAAATTGCAAACCTTAATCGGCCAAATTGGACCAAACCTGTGACATCCCGATGAGAAGATATGCACAACTCATCATCCCAAGGGGAGTCTTGGGCTGGCTTATATATTGCTGGGTTCCTCTTAACTTGTAAGACGTGTTTTCTGAGGATTATATGGGCGATCCTCAAAGGAAAAAAATCATGAGAACTGTTTGTCTAAAATGGACAATATCTTGTGAGTGATGGGCCTAGATTGTTATAATTGGTATTAAAGTCGACTTTTGATAGCATGTAGATCACAATCGGCACTCGCTAGTGTACGTGATGCACAGAAAGGATGCTATGCTACCGAGAGGGAGAGTTTTGATATCCCGCCGAGGGAGTGTATACAACTCTTCGTCTCACATCATTTAGGGAGGAGTACCGAGCTAACTTATATGGTGCTGAGCCCTCCTTAATTTGCAAGATGCATTTTTCGGGGTTGTATGGGTGATCTTCATAGGAACAAAACTGAGGACTATATGTCCAAAGCTATTGGGATACTAGTTATAACGGCCTAGGCTCATAACTCGCAAAATATTGTTCACTTTGGATATACAATCCTCACGGTTTTGTTTCTTTGAGTGTTGCCAATACAACCCCCCTAAAATGCGTTTCACAAGGGGGACCCAATACCATATAAGCCAGCTCAGGACTCCCTCTAAGTGATGCGGGACAAAGAATTGTGCATACTCCCTCAGCAAGGTGTCACAATACCAATTAAAGGCATGGATGTATGAATTTTCATCCAATTAAGGATGGTGAAAAATATAGCCCTATAAAAAAATGTAATAAAATCCTAAGCATTTTAATTGATCCAATCAAACCAAAGGCCATAACTGAAGAAAAGAAATTGTATCTTAGAAATTTCAATTGATGCAATGAGGTCCCAATAGTACATATTACACTACATCTATATTTCAAAGATTGTATTTCGCAGTTGTCGTATAGGTAAACTTTTAAGGTCACCTAGATAATTCCCATTGTCATTCATTAAAAGGAATATGTTACATTTGTAGATGGTTTCGGAAAAAAGATTTCATTTTGCTTTCCCATCAAATATAAATATTATTGTAATGTAATAAAATTATGAAAACATCATTTATGAACAAAGTGTTAACATTTGAGAATTATGAAAGTTTCGGGAGTTCTAAACTCTAAAAATAACAATGTACGATAAGATTTATATCAAGCAAAAAGTAGAAAGTAAAAGTCACGTGAGTTTAGTTTTCTATTTTGTCTCCTCACATAATATGTCAGGGCAAGTTTCCTTTAGAATGTTCTGAACTATGTAAGGAAAGTTAACATAGATTATCAAAATGGAAATTTCAATACTACCATCTATATTGTAGGTTGAAGTAATCAGTTCGTATAAACAACTACGTAGATTAATTTTGTCAAGAAATTAGTTATATGTTCCATTATTTTATATTCTTCTTATATAGCTACAAAATTACTTTTCATGAGTGCAAATTCATTAGATGTCCTTAAAATATAGAAGAGAATTGCATTAAATCAATGATGTGGTAAATTTCTGTAGGATATTGAACATGGTATGCTTGTTCAGATGGCCATCAACAATCTAGTATTGATGCATCTGATGTTGCTTGAAAACTAACGTCCAAAACAAACTTCATGTAAAGGTTGAAGAACACTAACGTTTGAGCTATGTTTCTTCCACCCTTAGTAGGAAGATTTCACCAACCATGCCTCTAAACGAACTTCTTGTAACAACAACACTAAGCTGAAACGGGTAGGCTAGAGGTCAAGCCCACTTTTTCTTGCTCAAGCCTATCCAATAATTACAAAATACTTTACAAGCCAGGAAATCGAATAAAAGAAAACAACTCAAAACTTTTTTCAGATAAGTTTGACCGGACAACTAAATATCTCACGACAAGTTTCTTAGAGACTAAATTGTCGAGCACTTGAAGATTCAGAAATTAGACTAAGACATTCTAAGGTGCTGAATCGAGATACAGGGCCCGTCAAAACATTTGAAGAAAATCTCCATAAATTACTTGAACTTTTGGATGGTGGATTTTCCATTTAAGGCATCGACTAATTGAGCCTAAGTAACACTTCATTTTTGACGGAAAAAGTTCCTTTATTTGGTATTATCACAACTTGGCCCGATTTACGTGACCCAATATTCCAAAGATTAAGGATAAACGCTCATTGCTTATTTCAAAGGGGGTGACATAGCAGTCTTTGATGCCGAATACGCGATTGAAATTGGCTAAAACAGGAAACGCGGATAAACAGAGGAACAATCTGTTCTCTCAATTTGATTATAACAAAAGATATTCAAGTTTGTCGTTTGAATATTCTAAACATCCTTTTTATATGGTGTTAACCCTAATCTAGAATAGGAAACACAAATATTGCAAAAAAAAAAAGCAACTATAAAGAAATCCCGAAAATATATAAAAATAATAATAAATTGAAAAGTCCATCTAAACGCTCCCGAATCGCCGAAATCCACCGTTAGTCACCGCCAACAATGAGTATTGAGCAAAACTCCGTTTCGCTTTAATCAACTGAAATTGAGCTCCAAAGCCCTTAGTCGTCGACTTCTACTGAAATTTCTGCTTATCAATAAAAACTGCCAAAACCAGGTGCATCAGTCTCCATGTGAGTATAAACATTCGGGTAGGAGGAGAGCCTAGAGCTCTTTACAAAGAAGCAAATAAGATTGTTCGGTAAATGGATAACATTCGAATCTAATTCTGCAGTCCTTAAACTGATACTCAACCCCAATGCTCCATGGGCATTCTTCATTTATCCTTGTCAAAATCGCATACAGGCAGTCTTGGCAATCTGGATGAGAAAGTGCCATATTGCATGTCGCATGGCCGTAAGAACTGTCATTATCTACCGTGCTTTGGCAGTACTTGTTGAAACCCGCATCTGCCGTAGAATCATATAAACACTGGACAACTTGAGCGACGTTAAAATAGTAGGGATCGAGTGGTATGTACGTTGCTTCGCTGCATGTGTTGCTCACTAGAGTTGTGTCTGGATCACTCCACACGGCACCGAGAATGAGAAAAAGTGCAGTTATGATTGTTGCTGCAATCCTTTGAAAAGTGACCATTTTGCTGACTTTGAAATTTTGTGTCTGTAGATATTCAGCTTGGCTATACAAAGGGGTTGTTCTTGAAATTATCTCCCCAAATTACAAAATTACTTTAATCAGCAATTACGAGGGATGCTCCCCCCCCCCCCCTCTTCTCTTCTCCCTCCTTTTTTTGGTCGAAACGAGGAATGCTTCCTTGACTTTTATCGAAGTTTAATTTCTTTTGTTGAACTTATTATCGATTATTCGGCTGCAATTTTAGTTGATTAACTGGCGTTGCATGGTTGTATTCGACCCAATGAGAATAGTAGTAATGTATATTACTATTTCGGCCTAATATGTTTTGAGTTTGGTAAACGAATACTTTTTTTAGTAAACAGCTGGAAGGAAGAAAATAAGAGATGACTAAAGAATTGATATGGTTCTCATTCTTGTTTGGAAATGTTTGGTACTATCACGGAATTCATACTTTTTAGTACCAAAATGAGTGGATATGCATTGAGCATTTTGTTCTCTGATCTCTTGAACAAAAGGTTTTCTTAGTACGTTACTTTAATATATTAGAGATACCAGTTATTTAAATTGATAAGTTGGATCCTGAACAGATAATTAATTACACATATTATGGAAAAAAAAGAATCTAACTTCTTACGTCGTAAGTTTAGCGGTATATGGATGACTTGAAAGATGCCAAATCAACATAGGACTGGCGACAATTTTCATGAAAATTCGGCTAATATAGAACTCACTTTGCAAATTCACCTCTAGAATTGACTATGCATCCTTTATACAATTTGTGAGAATATGCTAATTTGATGTTGAGATCTAGTTTTATTAAATCGCGCTTCACAATGTCCCACTTTTGGCGTGCGATGATGATAAGTACGTAAAAATCTATGGCGTATAAATAAATGCAAGAAAAAGCACAGAAAAAATATAAAAGAAAGTTTTGGAGTGGAAGCAGAAAGTTGGAGTATCTGAAAATGAGAATAACATTAGAAGGGCAACTCTCTCTCTCACACGAGTCAAGACTGATGAGGTTTATCTAATCGAATCGGAAGCACGGCAGAGATAAGAAAAATCGAACAACACGATTTACCCAGGTTCACCTAGAAAAGGGCTACGTCTTGTAGTCTGTATTATTAGGTTTTCTGTCGCACGGTTATAATGAACGAAAAACAATATATATATGCTCAAAACGGGCTCCACAACTAATAGACCAAATTAAATAAAAGTCTAAAACCGAAAATTTCTCGGGGGCCCTGCCCCCACACTCCCACCTGTTCACCGGCGAGCGGGGCAGCCGTCCGCTCATCGGGGAGCGGAATCCCTACCCGTTGACCGGCCAGCGAGACCTCCTTGTCGAGGGCACTACCCCCGAACCCCTGCATTCCATGCATGACGATCACATATTTTTGGTTCATACTTCTGTTTCCCTAATCTTACGTGGGCATGCCTGATGTGAAAAACAAGGGTCCCCGAAGTATTCGCTAACTCCAACAAAGACGGGGTCGACCTATCAACTCAATTATATAAACAAGAAGATACCCAAGCGGGGCAATGATAGTAAATAGGTGCAAGTTATTGCGGTAGAATGTAAAATCCATTGGCTCCAAAAGGAACAAATTAAATTTATTAAAATTGAATTTGAGTTTCTTCTAATATGTTAATTATGAATGAATAAATCAAAAACACAATATTTATTGTCGTGAGGAAAGCACACCAAGCGTTTAGTGTTATGTGTTGAACTCTTTTGATTTGTTTCATCCCATGTGGAGAGATGGGTCATGCATTTGAAAATAATTCATAAAATAAATCAGATGATTGTCATAACTAACGAGACGACGAATATGTTGCAATATAAGAAACGTAGATGGACGACGGGCATAAAGATATCTTATGGAAGAGTATAGGGAGACGACATTTCAAACTTATTATTTTGTTTACGATTTTCCAAGATCATAGTAAGGTAATAGGGCAATGAAACAATGAGACAAAATCCTTTGTTTTCTCGCTACTTGTACAAAGAGCTAATATCACCAAAAACCTCAAATTATGTCCACTGTGTTACATTTATGCCCAATTTTTTTTTTTGTAATAATAAGGGCTTGCATGACAATGATTCTAATTTGAAGAAGTGATTTCAATTAGAATTGATTTTTTTTTTCTGATTTTATTCTTTGGATGAGCTTTAGAGAATCAGAATGTATTTCGTAATTGCCAAAAATTTCTGTTCTTGGAATAGAAATGCGTTTGTTAACTGGACAAAATTTTTGTTCCCAGGAGTAATTTCTCTTCTCAATTTTTATCACTTCAGTCAAATAATTACGTAGTTACTTTACGAAATTTTATCATACATTTTGAATTAATTAAAGATTAATTCATATTGATTCTCTAATATAATATATTGCATATTACATATAACATTTTTTTCGTACTATTTTGCCTAATTGTTGTGTCATAACGAGTCATTTTAAGCTTAAAAAAGAGAGATCATATTGGGTTAGCTTGTGATTTTATATTAGCTTAGGCCCTCATAAGCCTATACCAGATCACAACGAGAGAATATCAAATTTGATTTTAGCGTGACCGATGGCATGTGTATGTACATTTAAATGGAGTTGCCACCAGTTTTGAGGAAGGTAAACTGAAAACCTTGTCACGTTGTTGGGAGAAACGATTTAATTTTACACAATCGGAGAAATTTAGGATCCGAAGACTTGGTTACGTTAGTGTGTCCGCCGATACCCTTTTGGCACCAAAGTTGGGTATTTTCTAAATGTGTTTAATTCAAATTTTCAATTCATAAACCTATGAGGTAAGAATGCTAAGTGTTCATGCAGGTTATTTGTCTTTTTCCAAATTTTCTAAAGCTAGGCTAACTAGAAAGTACATAAATCTAGGCAAATCACAACCGATTAAATCAAATGCACGATCAAGGAATCATGGCATTAATAAATCACATCATAAAATTTTAAAGAAGCCCTAAGGGCTTAGATAAATGTGATTTGGATTTAATTTTAAAAGTGTTTATGATTTTCGTAAAAAGAACAAACTCTATGAAATCTAGGGAATCGGGGTCCAAATTTATGAAATGACGTCAAACTAGCATAATTTAAGCTTCTTCTATTTTTAGGGATTTTCCAAAATATTTCTAATTTTTTAGAATTTTTAGAATTTTTATTTTTTCAATTTTTATTTTTATTTTCTATATTTTTCTTTGAAAATGAGACCTCATTTTATTTTAGGTTGAGGAAAAAGTGATGAGAAAATTGAAGTGGAATAGTGAGACATGTGGAACTTCATACTGTTTTGTGATTTTAAAAAGAGATTTTTTTAAAACTAATTTTTTTTATTTTAGGTTTTTTTTTCAAAGCCTCATTCTATTTTCTAATCATTTACGTTACCAAACATAATTCATATCCTTTTTTTTATTTTATTTTGGGAGACTTAATCAAAGAACCAAAATCATTGCTATGCAGGTCCTAAAGATCCCAAACTTATGCCTGTATGATAAATTGACACCAAGTAATTTTTTTTTGTGACACAAGATGTATGAACGTGAAGATTCTGCTTAGCTCCCCCTCCCTCGTCTCTCTTTTTTTTTTAAAAAACTAAATGGATTATTTTTATAATCATTGAGGCCCAGATCTACGTCTGTGGTCTTTCTTTCCCTTTGTTGTTCCCAGGAATCACACGAGTTAAGGAGAATTATCATCTGTCGGAATCAATTTTGGTTGGACTAGATATGCTTGTTTACCATATCTAATTAATTGTTATCATCCCCTGAATGCGGGGATGTCAAGAATCAATTACTCGAGAATTAGGCGGTCCCTTTTTTCCCAGCAAACACAGAAAAAAAAAAATTATTTCTAGCAAACATGAACGAAGAAGAACCCTAGAATTTGCCCCAAATCAGAATTCAGCAACGGGGCGGGGGCCGACCGGAGGGGAGGGGGGAATGTAGGGAGCCACGTCAGTTTTTTTCTAATTAAAATGGGTTCGTTTCTCTTTCACTTAAATTGCATAGTTTCTACGTCATCTTCGATCGTCCAACGTTATCCACATCAGCAATCACATAGAATTTTTATTGGTGCTCATTGACAAAAATGCGTTCCACATGTACAAATTTGGGGTTTTTTGTGTTACAAAAGAAAACGTGGGGGTAAATGTGTTATTGGGGTACATGTTTGGGGGTTTTGGTGTCATAAAAAAAGTTTGGAATAAATCTGTCATAGTGAGTATAGTTTTGGATTTTTGGTGCTTATACAAATGTAAAAGTAGCCCATGATGTCTCGAATTTAAATTGGAAGAAAGGGAATAGGAGAGAAAACTTGCTTTTCTTATAGAGCTTTAGCTTAAAAAAAAATAAAAATACTGGCAAACCTTTAGCTGATCAAATAGGAAATTGCAAGAAGACCTAGGTTCGATTGAACAGAAAATATAACTAATAAAGGGACTCTGTACAATTTGTATATACCAGGGGTAGATCCGTCATTTCCCCCAGCATGGGAACCCTTTTCAAAACTATGAAAAAGGAGTGAAATGCATAAAATGCCTTGAATGTAGGTTTTTTTTAAATACGCAGCCAAAGTCGTCTGGTCTCGCGTCAACGAAGCCCGGTTCACCGCGACAGAGATATAGTCTCACTGCAGCATAATTCGGATCGTCGAAGGGAACGGTCCGACCGCAGTGAAGATAGTTTCGCCTCGACGAAACTCGTCTCACCATAACGTAGATACGGTTTCGCCACAATGAAACTTGTTGCATCGTGCCAAACTTATATTTGTGACTACAGATTATTGTCCCGTCTCGATGAAATTAATCTAAAGTGTGCTCTGAAAAAAAAAATAATATTAAACATGAGGAACGTCTATATCAAAATATTTTTGCTTCTCACATCAGGCAATGGCTACGCGGGTTCGTAACTTATTTCTATTTTAACTTCTGTTGAAGCTAGGATTAGATCTGATTCTAATTCCTTAGGTTATGGACTAATTGATTCAGTCAATCCGTAAGATTGGATATTTCGAAATGCTTAATTTAGTCAATCTTAAGATTGGGTATTTAGTCTATAAAAATAGTAAAAATTGTTATCTTGTAATTCTTTTTTCTATTTGTGTTTTTCTTGTGCTATAAGTATCCTTGTCTACATGTACAAGTTAGGCAGAAAGTACAATTACAATTCCCCCAAGATTCTCTTTCATCTTCTGTCGCCTTTTCCTCAATTTCTATCATGATATCCAAGCTTTCTTTCCTGGCCTAGCTTCCCCAACAACTTTTCTGGATTGCCTCCAATCAGTTTTCTAACTTGTTCTTTTGCAAACCATAATATGCAAAACAAGTACCACTCTGGGTAGGAAGCCTCGTATTTATCAGTGATGCCATGCCGAATAATCAAAATTTGAGTTCCAACGACAACCATGATCTAGAGATCAAACTAATCCGAATTCACCCCGAAACCAGACTTCAGATCAAACTAATCCAAATCATGGGGATCGGTCTTCCGTCCAAAACCTTACTGGTTCTGTTTGAAATCCCGGTGCTGTCCGGTGCCCGCTGGTCCACTGGTTTCAGATGCATAGCCCATGGGGGCGTTGGGCAAATCAACCGTACATCCCGCACGGTCTATCCGGAGAAGAAGCAGATCCGAACCCTTGGAGCTTAGCCCAAAGGAAGTGGACAAGTTTCCTTTGTTCTTGGGAACAACCTGAATAATGGGTGTGGTTGGTTTCCTCCGGGTTAGAGACCTGAACTGACAAATCCCTACCCGGGTTTTCATCCCGGTTTCCCGACTATGCCATTGCAACCACCCACGACCGCCCAGAGCCCGGCGATCCACTCTGTACATCACCAATCGACGGACCAGAGCTATGAATCATTAATAAACAGCTCGCCGGACTAGACAACTACTCCACCTGGGCTCGAGATTTTCGACGAGCTTTGGTAATGAAGGACAAAGACGGTTTCCTAGACAGAACCGTAACTTTTCTGATCGAGAATCGGCTACACTGATATTGGCATAAGTGCAACCAACTCGTTCGCAGATGGATTAGGAACTGTGCAGCTCCTGAGGTCACGGCCGGACTCCTACCAACTGAAGACCTGAAAACCATGTGGGACAACATCTGCGAGATACACAGGAAGCTCAATAGAGCCAAAATTTTCTCACTCACCCAAGCCTTGTTGGAGTTGAAGCAGGGGAACCTCTCGACTCAATTGTAAAGACTCGATTGTCCAATCTCGAAATTTGTTTCGTGGCCACTTCCATTAAACTACAACTTTGGCAAAATCTCAGGCTAACAGACAGCTCTTAGGAGAAACACATCCAATCTGCGTACTTTAATTTCCTATTTAGCCATGCCCCTTCGATCAGCCGTCCTGAGATGATCAGTCTTGGGTGAGATTTAGCTAAAGTACATTAATGAAATACATCCAATCAGTTATTATGAATTTCGAAAAAGGGTCAAGAATTTAGGACGTTACATATAATGCACCACAGAAGTTGTCTTACATATCTATGTGGAAAGATGCTTGGAGGATGCCTTCTGTTTGGTGCACCAAGAAGGATGGCTTATATTAGAGGTGATCCATAGAATGAATTGTATTCAACGTTCGGTGTGCTTCGAACGGGGACTTCTATTTGATGCTCCCCGAAAGACGGCTTATATTTCATGCACCCAAGGGGACAACAACTTTTATTTCATGAACTACACACATAACCCAACAAGTAGATGGAAATCACTACTTGGTAAGACATATCTTTAATATCACTACCTAGTCCTACTATGGCCGGCTAAGGTTGCTGGAGCTCACCGGCCATTGGGTGATGATCGCCATTGAGGACTTTGAGGCCCCTTCCTATCCATGCCGGCCATGGAAGAAGGTGGCTATCGCCTTGCCTGCGAGTAATATTGACAAAAATGACACAATTACAAAAAGTTTAGAATTCATTTGACATAAAAAAGGACTTAGAGCTGAATTGGCACAATTACAACAGATTTATAATTTTTTTTGTTAATTACCCATTTTATCTAGCTGGTAATCCTCTATGTCGCACTCCATCCTACAAGCTACAACCTAAGCACTTGTTTCTTAGACTTGGTGATTGAAACTCCTTAAGGATTAATGGAGTATGCACAAAAATAATGGCGATAAGTATGATTGGCATTTTACTGAGTAGCTCCATTTGATTTCTAGTACCGTCGCCAATGTGAACTTTACAGCTGCATGTTCCCACTCCCCTACGTCAGCAACTAAATTCTAGGTAGGAAATTATTTTTCTTATGATAAAACTACTATCCTTAATTTTTAGGAATTCCTTTTCCGCTAAGAGTCCTTTTTATAAATTTAGGCAGGTACACATAATGTCTTCCTTTGAAGACGGCTATATAAAGAGTGAGTGCAATCATACCTTGAAAAAAACATTGTTTCAAGAACATAAATAACGACTACTTTGTCTTGCTTCAAATTGATGCATCACATATAGAATTCCGAAGCAAAATTACTTGGGTTCTTCTTGTTTTTGTCTCCTTGCATTTTTGTTTAACAATGACACGTTTCTTTTTATCATCGAGAATAGCTAATTACCTCAACGATGCTAGGCCCCGTGCGATCTCCATTTGTCACGAGAAAGCCAATGAAAAAACAAAACAAAACAAAACCCATCCAATAAATTAAGCCTTCTAAAAGTTTACATGTGTTAAGGATGACAACGCATGCTCTTGAATTAGTCCATTAATATTGATATCTCATGTAGTTAATATTGTAACAGACTAATTCAAAATTCAAACTATTCTTGAATTAGTCCATTAATGTAGATATCTCTAGTTAATATTGTAACGAACTAATTTAATATATATCTCATGTTGTTAATATTGTAACGAGCTAATTCAAAATATTTTGAATTAGTCCATTCTTATGTAGCATAAACTCTATAAATACATATGCTATCCTAGAGTTAAAGGATAAGCAAAACTCATTCTCAAACCTAGAGTCTAATTCTTACATGGTATCAGACGAACAGTGGGATCCTTGAAAACATATGCACTATTCCTTATTTCTTTCCAATTTTTTCCTAACCTCTCCTATTCACAATGTCATCTTCCACCTCTACTCTGGTTGTGCAAAACCAACTTAGCCTAAAACTTTGCAGTGATAACTTTCTATTAAGGAAAATACAATTGTTTCTATTACTTCGTAGCCAGGCCCTAATGGGATACCTTGACGGCACTACTATCAAACCCACTCCAACCATCACCCCTATATACTCCACTACCGCTGCACCAAACCCTGCATATGATGAATAGATTCAGAAAAACCAACTTGTTGTTAGTTGGATGATATCTTCTCTTTCACTTGATGTCCTACATTATGGGGTTAGATTAGATATTGCTGCTGATGTCTGGAAGGCTCTACAAACTTCCTTTGGTTCTCTATCACATGCAAGCATTCTTTAGCTTCCTATGCAACTCTAAAATACATCTAAAGGTGACAAATCTGTCTCAACTTATCTTCGAGAGGTAAAGTACATATCGGATTAACTAGCTACTGCCAATCTCTCCCTAGGGAATGAAGAATTAAATGCCATTGTCTTCCATAATCTTGGCTCTGATTTTTCTGACATTATTACTGTCTTGGCTACAAAACCTAATCCGATAACATTTCCTGAACTCTATCAGATGCTCTCAATCATCAGCCTCGAATGAAGTCTGCCACAATGCCTATAGAGGCAAATGTTACCACTTACATCCCTTTATCATTTACCCCCGTTATTCAACCACAACTGACTTAATATCGTGGGAAACACCATCAACACAATTATGGAAACCCAAGCAATTGATCTAAAAATAGAAAAGACCGATGCTAAATTTATCAGAAATATAATCATATAGCTGCAAGATGTTATTTTAGGTATTCGCAGTCTAATAATAGTGTACGTCAACCTACTGCTAATATGGCTTGGATTCTTCCTACCCCATTGCAACAAGACTAGTTTTTGAATATTGCAGCTACTCACCGTGTGATGCCTGGCATTGCCAATCTATAGATCTTTGCACCACATAATGGTAACAAAACTCTTCGTGTAGGTAATGGAGCAGGTTTAGACATTGTTAATGTCGGTTTATCCACTCTTAAAAACACCATCAACAAATCTTTTAATTTCTTGAATATACTTCATGTCCCTACCATTACACGTAATTTGCTTTTTGTGCATAATTTTACACATGATAATAATTGCCTTTTTGAGTTTCATCCATTCCACTTTGTTGTGAAGGATTTGTAGACCAAAATGCCATTGCTCCAAGGTTCGTTTGAGGATGGACTATATCGGTTGTCGGGTCTTGATACTCCATCTCTATCGGCCAACACCATCTCACTTGATTCTTCCACAACACATGCTCTTGATTCTTCCGCCACTGCCACTACGTAGCACGCCCGAATGGGTCATCCCCAACAAAGCAAAGTTTGCTCATTGATTCATTCAAACAATTTACCTTGTTCTACATTTGATTTCAATAAATATGCTTCTTGCTTATTAGGTAAATCCCATAAAAAACCCCTACCCTCAACCCATAGCATTAGTCAAGCACCTCTCGATTTTTTTTTATCGATGTATGGAGACCCGCTCCAATTAATATTGTTTCCAGTTATAAGTGTTTTGCGCTATTTGTTGATGATTTTTCTAAATAAACATGGTACTATCCTATCCAAAATCGGTCTATGGCCCCTTCCATTTTTGAAAAATTCAAGACCATGGCTGAGAAACAATTTGAAAAATCCATCTAAGTCATATAGTTTGATTAGGGTGGGGAATACAAAACCCTGAATAATTTTTTTTTTCAAACAATGGAATTCTCCATCGTGTAGCATGTCCACACATTCATGAGCAAAATGGAGTAGTTGAGAAAATTCATCATATTGTTGATATCGGCATTTCATTATTGGCCCATGCATCTCTTCCACTTATGTATTGGCCTTACGCTTTTGAAACCACCATTTACCTTATTAACAAATTATGCACACCACTTTTAAATAATATATCACATTTTCAAGCACTTTTCCATCAACAATCGGATTACAAGTTTTTGAAAATATTTGATTGTGCTATTTTTCCTTTATTAAGGCCATACAATTCTCATAAGTTTTCACTTCATTATATTCAATGTGTGTTCCTAGGATGTAGTCCATTACATGTTGGTTACCATTGTTTTGATTACAAAATTGGACGCATGTATATTGCAAGACATGCTTATTTCATTGAAAATATTTTTTCATTCACTACACTTGGTTCACACTCTTGTCAAATATCCTCACCTTCACATCCTTGGCTGAGGATCTCCAGGGTTGGTGTGTCCTCCCATGTGAACCATGGCATCAATGGTAATATCTTATCTTCTACCCCAACGTCTCACACCTCCCTGCCCACTTTTGAAGAACCATCACCAACATTATCAAAGGTGAATGCTATTCCAATGTCGATACACTTGGTTCACACTCTTGTCAAATATCCTCACCTTCACATCCTTGGCTGAGGATCTCCAGGGTTGGTGTGTCCTCCCATGTGAACCATGGCATCAATGGTAATATCTTATCTTCTACCCCAACCTCCCATACCTCCCCGCCCACCTTTGAAGAACTATCACCAACATTATCAAAGCTGAATACTATTCCAATGTCTAACACATTGGTTTCTAGCCCGTTTACTGTTGGTAGAGGTTCTAATGAGGCTCTTTCACTTGCCTCACCACAACAGGCTGTTGTGATACCTCCACAATCCATTGATCAAGTAGCAAGAACCCATCCCATGCGGCTACATCAAAATTTGAAGCCCAATAGTAAATATCCATTGTCAGATGTGAAGTTGACTAAAATAAACTCTAAAGAAGAGCCATGGTGCTTCACCGAAGCTAATAAGCATGAAAAATGGAGAGAGGCGATGCTCGAAGAATTTAATGCTTTGTTGTGTAATGGAACATGGGTTTTGGTTCCACCAAATCCCAAAGTAAATGTCATGGGCTCCAAAGGGGTTTATCAAGCCAAGACACGTGCAGATGGTTCGATAGATTAGTATAAAACCTGCTTATTGGCCAAGGGCTACAATCAGTAGGAGGGTATCGACTATACAAAAACAGAAACACATTTTTAAATGATAACTTGACTAAAGAAGTCTACATGGCCCAACCTCAATCCTTCATTTACAAAGAAAAGATAAACCGTATATGCAGGCTACAAAAAATCCTTATATAGATTGAAACAAGCACCGCGGGCTTGGTTCTACCGGTTGAGCATCTTTTTAGAATCATTGGGATTTATTGGATCAAAAACTGATACTTCCCTCTTTATACTTCATCGACCGTATTTCTCTATTTACATGCTAATCTATATTGACAACATTGTTATTACAGGATCCAACCTGGCATTTATTCAAGACACAATCAAATGATTAAACAAGGAGTTCTCTATACGAGACTTGGGCGAACTTTATTATTCCCTACGAATTAAGGTGCTTAAACATCCATCTGGGTTCCTCCTGTCATAGCAGAAGTATGTTACAGATCTTCTCCACAGAGCCAGAATGGACAAGCTTAAGTACACTACAAGTGCCAAAACTTGTGTACGACGTTTACTTTAGTCCCAAAACTTTCAAAACGATTACTTAAGTGCTAAATTTTTTGAAAAACGATCACTTCAATGCCAAAATATTCAAAACGATCACTTAAGTGCCAATATTTTTGAAAAATGATCAATTAAGTGTCAAATTGTTTTTAAACATGATCACTTTAGTGCCACATTTAGCGATCCAAAATTTGCATTAAAGTGATCTTCTTCTTCTTTTTTTTTAAAAAACTAGCACTTAAGTGATCTTCTTCTGCTGCTGGGCTTACTCTCGCTGGGTTGCTGTTGCAGCTCGGGTACTTTGATGTTGCTCTGGGAGCTGTTGCTGTCCTCAGCTGGTCGTTTACTGCGATATGGCTGGTTCTGTTGTTTGTTTGCTTGCTGGTCATGTTCCCAGTTTTTCATGGTTAGTATTGGCTATGATGCCACTTTATTTATGTGCAATGCCTTCAGCTTTGTGCTCTTCAAGCTGTTGTTGTCCTAAGCTGCTTTAAGTAGCTTTGTTCATGCTGGATCCTCACGATGGTGCTATCCCTTGCTGGTCTCACTATTCTCATTTCCCTGGAGCTGAGGTTTGAGTCTGGCGTCATATTACTACTGCCTCATCCTTCCTCCTTTGGTCTGTTGCTGTCCCATGAAGCTATCTTCTGGAGCTTCAAGATGGCACGCTTCAGCTGGTCCCCCTATTTGGTCTCTCTGCTGGCTGCTGCTTTGTCCTTGCAGGTACACCTTAGAGTTGCAGAATCTCATCCTCTTGGAGCTGAGGGTACTGAGTCGGTTGTCGCCATGCTGCTGTCATGTGCTGCTTTCTGGTTCCTTCACTACTCGGGAGCTGTGGACTCTGAGCCTGGTGTTTTTACCGATGTTGTTGCTGCTGACTCAACTATCCCCTTTAACCCCTCTGGTGATTGGCGCCTTCCTTGCTGCCTTTGCTGGAGTGCTTTGGAGATCCCTAGCTGCCCCAACTCTTTTGTTTGGCGGCTGGAATTTTGCTGGTGCTGGCCCTGTTTTTGGTGCTGCTGATACTTGCTGCTCGTCGCCTGGTCTTTATATGCAATGCCCTCAGCTCTGGTCTTCTTGCTGCTGGTACTTGTTGCTGGCTTCTGTTGCGGTTTGCTGCTGCTTGGTTCTCCTGATTCGGCTTCCCCCTGAAGTGCTGTCTAGTGCTGGTGACCTGCTGCTGCTGTCCGTGCTGTACTTCCTGTTGTGCTGCTGCTTTTGCTTCCCGGCTTTGTTCTGTCTGTCGGGGTCATTGTTGCTGGACGCTGTTCCTCCTTCGTTGTTGCTGTTTTTTCTTTTGCTCTCTGTTTCGGCCCCCTATTTTGGCCGCGGTTTTCCTGGTGCCCTTTGTGGTCCCTTGATCTGTTCTTGTTCTTGAACTCGCCTTACACCCTTGCATCCGTGGAGACAGTTTTGTAACCTTGGGTTCGAGGCCTGTGTTTGGTTGTTTGTATCGCATTTGCTAATATTATTCTTACCTTACCCAAAAAAAAATGATCTTTTTTTTTAAAAAAATGGGCACTTAAGTGGTTATTTTGAAAGTTTTAACACTGAAGTGAGCCTTTTTCAAAAGATTTGGCACTTAAGTGATCATTTTTCAAAATAATTAGCACTTAATTAATCGTTTTGAAAGTTTGGGTACTAAAGTGAACACCATACACAAGTTTTGACATTTGTAGTGTACTTTAGCCGAATGGATGTGTTAAATTGGTTCACATGCTATAGCTATGAATGCCAGTTTAATCAATCGGGGTTCGCCATTTGAAGATGCTCGTTTATATCGGAGCACTATAGGAGCTCTTTAGTATGCCACCCTCACTCGGCCAAATATCTCCTATGCGGTAAACAAAGTTTGTCAGTTCAACAGAAGACCATTTTTTTTGGGTCAGAAAATAGAGACTTTTATTTATCACTCAGAATGTAACAGAGCAACCCTCAGAAAGGGTGTGTCAACACAAAGTAAGTCCCAGAGAATTTGGGCGAGTTGGACAATCAAAAGGTAGGTAAAGATTCTGAAAGGGCTTCTTTAGCAAGCCAGTCGGCGACTTGGTTTTTCGATATGTCACAATGGGCTAGAGTGCAATTTTTAAATAATTTGAGCTGGGCCTGGGCTTCCCGGACGAGCGGTTCGATCTCCCATGGGATTTAGTCTGTGCCAAGTACAGCATTGACTAATGAGTTGCAGTCTGAATAAAAGTACAGATTCTCGGATGAAGTAGATCTGGGCGAGAGAGTTCTGAGAGCTTCCATCAACGCCAAAGCTTCTGTTTGGAGAGAAGATAAAGATCCGATTTTTTTTTTGCGATACCCTCGACTATCACACCCGAGGAGTCTCAAGCAATGCTTGCAATTCCTCCGGAAGTGTTCCCCTCGATGAAAGATCCATTGACATTTATCTTTAGATCTCGGTGCTCCGGTGGATCCCAGGTACGCTTAGTCGAGGATTATCTCTGTGGATCTCAGTTTTTCCTTTGTTCCATCTTCTATAACTGTTGAGGCTGGCTTCCACTGCTTCGATCAGGGTCTCATGGTTGGGTGTTTTTTACCAGAAGACACAGTTGTTGCGCGCTTTCCAAATTTCCCAAAGGGTCGCTGCTATTTCCTCGAATCTTAGATACGTATCTGGCTTTTCTAGTTGTTCCTTGAGCCATTTGTCCATTCTAGAGCAATCGGTTTCTGTTGTTCGAATATTGATTTTAGGGTGTTCCCAAAATTTTTTGGTCTAGGGGCAGAGTAGGAATATGTGCTCGTAAGTTTCTGGCTGAGTTTTACACACAAAGCAAAGGGCATTGTCAGTGATCTTCCTCTGAACAGGTTGTTCTCCGAGGGGATCGCGTTATGGCAGAGTTCCAGGTAAAAAATCTGATTTTTGGGGGGATCTGGAGTTTCCATATTTTATGCCAGAGTCTACGGGATGGTGTAAATGAAGTAGATAGCTAGAATCCGCATAATGACCTGTTTTCTTCACGAAGCACGTTGTAGGCACTTTTCACTGTGAAATCACCAGTTTTGGTTGTTATCCACACTAGTTTGTCAGTTTGGGATAGTGGGTTCAGAGGAGTAGCTAAGATTTCATCTGCTAGTTGGGTGTCAAATAATCCCCTGATGGTGGTCTCGTCCCATTCTGGATTCAAATTAGTTATCAGTTCAGAAACTTTCTTTGGTTCGTTCCGATTCGCGGGGCCACCAATAACACCCCTTTTCAACCATCTATCTTCCCAAATGAGTGCGGTGAAATGCATCCTACTCTATTTAAAGGAAATTGTTTCACATGGACCGCTCATCAGTTTCCAATCCACCGAAAAGCTCCACGCATACAGTGATGTGGACTGGGCGGGTTGCATTATTGATAGATGATTAATAGGAGGTTATAAAATTTATATGGGCCAAAATATGGTTTCTTGGTCAGCTAAGAAGCATCATACCATTGCATGTTCCTCAACCAAATTTGAGTATCAGTCATTGGCAAATGCCACGGTAGAAGTGGTATGGCCACAATCTATAGGAATTGGGCATCTCTCAATTAAAACTCCCTATCCTTTGGTGTGACATCCTAGGGGCAACGTATCTTACGATGCATTCACTTTTTCATGCCCGAACCTGGAGTCTAATTCTAACATGGTATCAGAGCCAGTATTCTCTACAATTGTGCATTCACCCCATAAGTCAAAATTTCACATGCCGTTCGTAATCCGACTTGCATGTGAGTGGAGGTGTTGAAGTTGTTATCCCATATCGCTTGACAATGGTCTTGTATGCTCTTTATATTCATATGGTCTCTCCTCACTATTAGCTTAATCTACATGCTCTTGAATTAGTCTATTAATGTTGATATTTCATGTAGTTAATATTGTAACACACTAATTCAAAATTCAAACTATTCTTGAATTAGTCCATTAATGTAGATATCTCATGTAATTAATATTGTAACGGACTAATTCAAAATTTTGAATTAGTCCATTGTTATGTAGCATAAACTCTATAAAAACATATGCTATCCTAGAGTTAAAGGATAAGCAAAACTCATTCTCAAACCTAGACTCTAATTCTTACAATGTGGAAATATAATTGTGAAGCATTACGACACTTGAAGTGTTGCCTTTTGATTAGTTACGGAAGGATTAGCGTCACATGAACGTAACACCAAAAGCGGGGTTATATAAAGAAGGCGTGAGAAGAGTGGGCAATTCTCATAGATTGGAATGACCGGTCGCAAGTGATGAATGTTGAGGGAAAAATTGTTCAAAAAGTCATAAACTTATTGTTCGGCAGCCAATTCAGTCATAAATCTTTTAATTATGTCAATTTAGTTTTAAATTTTTTGACGATTTGTGAAGTTAAATTATATGACCGAATGAGCAATCCGGAAAACATTCCATATTATGGATTGATCATGTCAACTTTTTCCTTTTTTGTTGGTAACTCCAAAAAAATCGTTTAAATGTAAAGCTCGATTTTTTTTTAGCACTGCACCCACGAAAACGTTTAGCCTATCATCGACATAATAAAAGTCAAGTTAGCTACCGCAGGGGTAATTTTATCTAATTTAAAAAGATTTCAATGAATTACCCAACAATTGAAAATTTGTAAACTACAATAAATCTTTTTATGGCAATTGTTGAACTAAAGCACAATACGTCGTAGTTATTTTGAATTGAAAGTTGGCTGGCAGTGTAAAAAGAAAATTGAGTTGTTCCTATAAAAAGATATAAGAAAAAAATTGACAGAGAGGCAAAAAAATAAATTAGTCAAACAAATTTAATATGCTTTTTAAATTTCAAAAACATTTCACTTTTCGGCTAGTCAAAAGCTGATCGAGATTCTGGTATTCAAGTTAACTTGGACCGCTATGTTTCAAGCTAAACTTATGGGTGAGTTCAGTTGTGTAGATATGGTGCTACTACCGTTTAAAGAAATAGCCTTGAGCAACATAAAAAATGATAGCAGGAGAATCTAAAGTAATTTTTTTTTATTTTAAGGATTTGGACTTCTATTATTTTTTAAGTGGGAAAATTGTCAAAAAAAAAAATCCTAAACCTATTTGTACTTTTGTCAATCTAGTTTTAAACCTTTTAAGTTTGCGAATTCAGTCTTAAATCTTTTACATTTGTACCAATTCAATCTAACTTTGATCGGGCGGCGATGACATGGATGCCGATCAATGCTGACATAGACAATTTGTAATAACATTTTAATATTTTTTTTCTAAATTATTTGTTTACTTTTCCTTTTTCTCTCTTTTTATTCTTCGTTTTCTCTCATGTCCTCCTTCGTGCAGATCCCTCGGATGAAGGACAAGAAGAAAGGAGGGGAATCGATTGTCGCCACTACCGTGTCGCCCAAATCTACCTTGGCTGGGTTAGGCCTCGCTTGGCCATGGCGAGGTGCTGACCTTGCCCAAATCTAGCATAGGTGAGGTCCCATTACCCAACCATAGAGAGGCTCGACCTTGTCTGGCAAGATTTGAAGGGCACAACATCAGGAATCAATTACTCCTTTTTCTTCCTTTTCTTCTTTACGCGAGGGATCTACTAGGAGGACGATAGAGACCTCGCTTAGTGATGGTGAGGCTCTCCCTCGACATGGTGGGCTAGGTGGGCCTTGCCAGGCTAGAACTAATCGACACTATGGCAGTGGCAATCGATTCCCCTCCTTTTTTCTTGTTCTTATTCATACGGGGGATTTGCACAAAGGAGGAGAGAGAATCCATGAGAGAGAAAATGGAAAAAAAGGAAAAAGAAATGAAAAACTGAAAAAAAGCATTAAAATATCATTGAAATTTATACACATAGGCGTCAATATCCACGTCAATATCGGCCGGCATCCACATCATCACCGGCTAGTCAAAGTTGGTCGGATTGGCATAAATGCAAAAAGTTTAGGATTGAATTACCACAAAAAAGGTTTAGGATTGAATTGACACAAATATAAAATGTTTAAGACTAATTACAAAATTATAAGGTTTAGGATCGAATTAGTAAGAGTGCAATAGGTTTAGGACTTTTTTGGATAATTTTCTCTTTTTAAATTTGAGGAGCACATAGAAACTCTACTAGATCTTTTCTCTCGATTAATCTGTCATTTTTTTTCAAATAGTCTTATTTAGGGTTATTAGAGTTAGACCGCATCGAAATGATTTTTCTCATATGTTGTCGATGACATAATTTTTAACTGAATCGAGTAGTTAAGACTCTATTCAGTTAAGCGAAAATCATGTTGGATATTATTTTAGTTGTGACAACAGGAAAAAAAAAATTGAAGTTAAATGAGACATGAATATGGTAAATCAAAGAGAGAATAATAAGCAAAAAGAAACGGGCAAAGCAAGTTGTCCGAGTTTGGGTTTTTTTTTTCCAAATTAGGGTTAAAAAAAATTATTTACAAAAATAGGTTGAAATTTTCTTTTTACCAATTAGGGGCGCATGCGGCATTTTGAATACCGCATGGCGCCGCACGGGCCCCGTGGCACTGTAGAAGTGCCGCTTGGCCCCTGCGGCATTATATATTAATGCCGCATGGCCGAGTGGCACTATACAGTGCCGCCCGGGCCCGTGCGGCCCACAGCCCGTGCGCGGCGCAACAGTACCGCGCGCGGGCCTTTTTTCTTTTCTTTTTTTTTTAAATTTTTTTAAATTTTTTCTTTTAAGAAAGTAATTAAAAATAAAATAATTGAAAATAAAAATAATTTTTTCGAAAAAAAATAAAATGAAATGAAAATAATTAAAAATAGAAATAATTAAAGTAAAAATAATTAATTTAAAAATAAAAAATATTTTAAAAATAAAATAAAACAATAAAAATTTAAAATATTTAAATAATAATTAAAAATACATTTTTTTTAAAATTAAAAAATTAAAAATAAAAAATATAAAAATTAATAAAGTAATTAAAAAAATTAAAAATGGAAAAATAAAATAAAATAATTAGAAAATCGAAATAATTTCATAAATTTCTTATTAATTTCTTATTTTTTACATGTTTTTATAATTTCATAAATATAATTTTTTGAAGCTTATTTTTATAACTTAATTATCGAAAATTAATTGACAATTATATTTATGTGAATATTTTTTATATTTACGTGAATATTTTTTATTAATTAGTTACATAGTAAATAAAAAATAAAAAAATGCTACTACATCGACCTCGGAATAGTTTTAATTAATTAATTTACATACATCATAAAATAATTACCTTCATATTAATAAATTTTTCAATTAATTATCGATAATTATGTTATAAAAATAAGCTACAAAAGAAAAAAATTGTATTTACAAAATTATATAAATATTAGAAAAAATTAAAAAAAAGTAAAAAAAATCGGGCCCGCAATTTATTTACTATGTAATTACTTAAAAATTTTATGAAGAAATATGTAATTATTTATTTATTTACATAAAAAAATATTCACATAAATAATTACATACTTCATAAAATAATTATTTATTTTTAATTTATTTATTTACATACTTCATAAAATAATTACATTCATATTAATAAATTTTTTCAATTAATTATCGATAATTATGTTATAAAAATAAGCTACAAAAGAAAAAAATTGTATTACAAAATTTATTTCGATTTTCTAATTACTTTTTTTATTTTTTTATTTTTAATTTTTTTAATTAATTTATTAATTTTTTATATTTTTTATCATTTCCATTTTTAATTGTTTAATTTTAGAAAAAAAAATGTATTTTTAATTATTATTTAAATTTTTTAAAATTTTATTGTTTTATTTTATTTTAAAATATTTTTTATTTTTAAATTAATTAAATTAATTATTTTTAATTTAATTATTTCTATTTTTAATTATTTTCATTTCATTTTATTTTTATTTTTCGAAAAAGTATTTTTATTTTTAATTATTTTATTTTTAATTACTTTCTTAAAAGAAAAAATAAAAAAGAAAATTTAAAAAAAAGGGCCCGGGCGCGGCACTGTTGCGCCGCGCACGGGCCATGGGCCGCACTGGCCCGGGCGGCATTTTAAGTGCCGCACGAGCCCCTAATTGGTAAATTTTTTTTTTCGACCTATTTTTGTAAAAAAAAAGTTTTTAACTCTAATTTGGAAAAAAACCCTCTGAGTTCTCTTCCTATATGTGCGGTGGTGAATGCACCGTCTGTTGCCTCCCAACAACAGCTTCGTTACCTTCCTCGTTTTCCCGAAGAGAGACGTACTCAGAAAGAATTAAGAGTATCTGTGTGTTTCCCTGGCGCTCGTGCTCGAAAGGAATGCATCCGGACGTCCTGGAACTCTGGTGTCTTTACGCATCGGCCCTGGTCTCTGCCGTCCTCCCGGTAGGCTTCTTTGAGCTTCTGTGTTGGCTCGATGACGGGAATGAAGGAACGTTTATTGGACGACTGATCATCGTCGGCATCTCTGTTGGCGTGAACGTCTTATCTCTGTACCTGTTTGAGCTCACCGAGCAACTCATGGACTCCTACGCTGACATTCCGGGCAATAAGAGAGATAGAAGAAGGAAGGAAGAAGAAAGGAAGGAGAAGGAACAAGACCTGTTCGAGTCGTTTCCCTCCGTGAGTTAGCCGAGTCAAGGGATCAAGTCGGGGTCTGGGGACTGTGTCATCTGTTTGGGGGATTTCTTGGAAGGTGACCCTGTAGCTAGTGAAAAAAGAGGACCTGTCAATTAGAGGCTGGTTTTGACTTTTAAGGCACTTTGTCTGGTTGCTAATCAAATGAATCTAGCAGTCTAATTGTGGCAAAACAACGTGCAGATGGGCAAGATTTAGCCACAGTTTAGTATTTGTTCAAGCTCAATTTGATCTGATAATTGAAGGCGGGATGCACTTAGAATTGTAACACTCGCTCGATCAGTTGATCGACTGGATTCTGAGCAGAACATGTTTGGAATCGAATTTAAGCTCAAACTCTAGTTTGTTTCGCGTCGGATCATATGAGCAAGCCCAAGAGTTGGTAACAGAACCCAGCTCTGATATAACAAGAATCAGACAGAAACATCTAACGAACATTGACTGCCACTTTCCGATGAAGATACTTGATAGGAACACTTCTGATAGACCCCTTCTAGAAAAGAGTTAACGAACAGAGAATCCTTCCCACAACGAAGGAGTCCAATTTGTGCTTTTTCTTTTCTACTGCTCATCCTTTTGCAGAAGCGAGGTAATGATAAACTCCAAAAATGGAGAACCAACTCCCATGAAAAGGCAACAATGTGATAAAATAGCTGCCAGAAAGTCATAATTAGCAGCGGCAGGAACATTAACTGCACGAGCAATGACTATAAAAGGGGATAAAATTCCCATCAGAACCAAGTGACTGCAGCAGCCACAGCGTCGCAGTGGTAAAAACAGAAACCAACCGGAACTGCAATCCAAATTAACGTGGTGAGAACAATGTTTAAATAATAAGCGCTTGGAACTTCAGTCGGGAAAGAGGCTGCGGGAATACCATTAGACTTAGAGCAGCATAACACCAAAGAGTAGACAATTGTGTGAGGAGATCTACCAGGACTTGTGATTGATAGCCTTGGGGAGGACAACAGTGATGTCGAACTCTGCCGGCAAGAGTGGCCACTTGGGAGTTCTCCCAAAGAGAGCTGCCGGAGAGAAGTGATACTTGATTGGATCTGAACACGCACGAAAGACCTTGTTTCAAAGCAAGGGATGACACAACTTTTGAGTAGCAAAGACAAATCCGTGAGATATTTTTTCTCGCACGGTCAGAAGTTAGATTCACTACCACGAGAGAAGGGCTAAGGTTGTAGATAAGACGTTCCTTACCATTAACCTTTGAACTAGTAGGGCACCAAAGTTATTGGTGGATGCTAGTCATAGGAAGTTGCTTGACAGTCACATAATCATCCTAACTGGAGAGGCAAGTATATCCTTAATTCTTTCAGATGCATCTTTTTAAGAGTTTGTTCTCTTAAAAGAGGTGCTCTTATTTATAAAAGCTTGAAAACGGTTCGACATTTCTGCTAGTTAAAAAGCTTTCCCCTGAAGTTGATAAGCTCTTTATGATCCTTGGCCGGGGGCGTGGATCCAATTGCAGTATCAACCTCCATTCTCTTCTGATGAATTATGAACCTTAGAAATTTGCCCGAAAGAGTCACCCACGTAAAATAGGAAGTTAAAGCATTTATATAGTAGCTTGCAGGGAGCTAGCTAAGTCATATCTAGCTGGTAATCCATTAAGTTTTACACAAATTCTCTCTTCATCTCAATTCTCTCAAATTCTCTCTAACTTCAATTATTCACAACGTCGAATTTATTATTTTATTTTCTTCAATTATACAATCACACATTTTTTCACTTCTTATTCAATATTTCGATTATTCTCATTCTCTCTTCCAAGTTTTCTTAATCCATTATTTCCACACCATCTTATCCAATTTTTCTTATTCTCTAATTCCTTATTTTCTTTATTTATTATCTCTTTTAATAATTCGCTATTTCAATTTTTTTTGCATTATACCATATATATTTTTTATATATAAAAAGGCAAATGAAAGTGAAACTAGTGGCAAAGGCAAGAGTAAGGTGGGAAAATCTAATTATCCTCATAGTCCTCGAGATTATGAAGATTGTGGACTCGAAGTTGATGTAGATGATGAAATCAACAATATTCCTAATATGGAGCAAGTCTAATCGCAAGAGAATCTTCATTCTTCTATCAGTATCAAAGATATCAACAATAAAAGAGTAGGAGTCTACATCCGACGTATGGGATCATTTCATGAAAATTGAAAGACTTGATATAGCTCCAAAAAGGTAAGATTTAGTTTGTAAACATTGTGGAATAGAATACAAATATGTCGGTGTAGGTGGATATGAAACATTTAAATGTCATATTAAGGTGAAACATCCAACTGAAGTGGGAATTGATATCAACCAATAACAAATTTTCAGGTACACTAATCCTAGTACTCCTCCTTTATTTCATTATAATAATAAAAACTTATAAAGAAGAATTACATAAATTTATTTTTGTTGAACATTTATCATTTAGTTTGGGTAAAAAAATTTATTTTTAACCAATTTATACAAAATGCATGTAAACATATAATTAAAGATCTCTATAAAAAAGAAAAAAAGATTTACAAAATTTGTTTATAAATTTTAATGGACATGTACATATAGGTAGCGATATTTAGAGTGATCATTGGCAAGTTCATTCTTATATGGGTATAACATGTTGTTGGATAGATGACAACTGGAATATTAAAAGAAGAATTATTACATTTAGAGTTTTGATGATAGGCATACGAGAAATAATATTTATAGATTAATTGGGCAAATTTTAGAATAATATTATTTATTTAATCAATTTTTTCAATTGATTTGATAATGCTGTGACAAATATCACTTAAATTATTGAATTAGAAAAGATTTGTAAATACATTTTTTGTGGATAATTTTTTCACGTTTGATGTACTTGTCGTGTTTGAAATTTATGTGTGCAAGATGATTTAAAAACTCATGATATTTTTCTTGACCCAATAAAAATGGAAATTTATTTTTATGGAAACACTCCCAAAAAAATGAAAGAATGGTTAAAATTTTGTAGAGCAAATAAAAAAAAAACCAAAAAGACTTCCATGAGATGTTCCAAATCAGTGGAATTATACTTATAAGTTGCTTAATGAATCTTTTGCTATGTGCATTTATTTTAGATAATATAAATAAAATTAATTTATACCCACAAGAATGAAATATTTGCAAAAAAAAAAAAAGATAATTTCAAAATTTTTTAACAATAAAATTTATACTTTTTCCGGTATTTATTATTCTACTACACATTTATTTTTAATAGAATGCATTAATATTGTTGGAGTTTTCGAAGAAAATAAAAATGATGATAAATTAATTTATATTATTAAAACAATGCAAACAAAATGGCTACATTATTATAAAGAAGTTCCTATTATTTATTTAGTTGATTGTGTTTTTCATTCATATTGTAAATTAGATAGTTTAGGTGAATATTTGAATATGTATTATGAATGTTTACATTTAATTGATAAGGTAAATATTAGAACTATATAAACAAGGATTAAAAATGTAATAATAGAATTATATAGTGAATTTTGTAGTATATATAATTTTGGTGATAGTGGATCTTCTTAATCTAGTGACATACAAAATGAGAACAAAGGTAAAATTAGTAGAGGATATCAACTTCTATTGTACAAGAAAAAAAAAAGAACAAAACAAAACAAAAGAGAGCAATAAGAAATAATTCTAAAATAGAGAGCTATCTAACCATTTCATTTGAGTAAGATGAATCTAAAGGTAGCATAGTTTTCACAATATTGATTGGTGAAAGAGGCATTCTACACAATACTCAATTCTTGTTCTAATTGCAAAATAAATTGTAGCAACCCCTTATTCGCCAATTGCGATTGAATAAACATTTAGCATTGGAGGCAATAGTTTGGATGAACGACGTTCAAGATTAGCTTCTCATTCAGTGGAAGCTTAAGCTTGTGTTGATGATTAGAGAAAGGCTCAATAGAGATAACAAGACATAGATCGTAATAAAAAACCCGAATTCTTTGATGATGAAGATACCACTAGCACCGATACTGAAATAGATAGTGATGATTGAGGATGTGGTAAGTATAAGGTTATCAAAGGTAAGAAAACTACATGAGCTTTAATTCTTCTATTCCCAAGAAGATATATAGGCTATTAAAAATAAATTTTAAGTGCAAGCCCCCTCTCTCCCTTCCCTTCCCCCTCCCCCCAATTTTGTTTATAATTTGTATTTGATAATTTTTCCCCAAGAACAACTTGTAAATTACAGTTTGTATTTGATAATTGTTTCCAACAATTTATATTCTCATTACAATTTGTATTTGATAATTCATTATTCCATAATTTGATAATATATTTTCTTTTATGTCATAATTCATTATTTGATAATTTGATTATAATTTAATTATAAATCATTACAATTTAATTTTTGAACCCAAAAATAGAAATCAAAATAAAAAGTTTCCATTTTCGGTTTTGAACTAGAACAGAGCCTGAAACTGGCTCGTAACTAGCTTGTAGCTGTTAGTTCAAAATCAAAATCGAAACTGTTACTTAAGGACTCAGTTTCGGTTCCCTCTAAATTGGAATCGAAACCGCCGGATTATGAACCGAAACTGACGGTCCTTGGCCTGTAGCCATGGCTAGTTGGTAGTTTGTAAGTGTGATGGACTGTTGTGAGATCTGTTTTTGTGGTTTTAGCTCTGCCCTTTATGGGAGAAATTATTCATTAGTTAGCGATCAACACGTCATCAGCCTACATGGTGTGTATGCTCAAATCAAAATTGGAAAAGTGTGCTCAAATCTGGAATTTAAAAAAGAGAAGAATGAAAGTTATTTCTCTCTCTCTCTCCTCTAGCTATTGTCAAGCTCGGAAAAGATGAGGACAAGCAACATTAAATGGTTTGTACCCCTCCTCTTTTATGTTTCACTAAAATCCTCTCCACCTCCATCCTCTACTTCCATTCACAGGCCCTTTTGCCTTCCCTGTTGCGAGGAATAAGTGATCGAACAATAAATAGATAGAATAAGAAAAAATAAATCGAACACTAGATGAACATGGTTTAGTTGTAGAGACCTACATCCACGGAAAGAGCAGATATGAATTTCATTATAGATCAAGTGATACACAGAGATTACAAATCACACTTGAGTTATTCAAACACTCTTAGTGTTTTTTAGCCTCAATTATATTCAAGAACGTACACATTGTTGAGCCCCATAATTTCTAACGAAATGATCTCTCAATCTCACAAAGGAATTACACGCAAATCTTAAACATAGGATTTATCGATTATAAACACCAGCAGAAATTTACCCAAACATAACTACGGAACTTCAAAGTCCCACGATGAATTCCCTATGCATATCAGCCTCTCGCACGAAAATTCCACAATCAGATTATATAAACATGTTGATGTGGGTGTCCTTATTTAGGAAAGATATCCATCAATCTATGTATATATTCTAGCTCGAAAACTAATTTCTATCCTCATTTAGTAATTTGTATCCATCATCAAGTACCTCGTTGTACTAAGTGCATTTGCTAAAAATCTCCTGATCATACTAGCACTAGAGGGCATTTTATGCGTCGTCTCTAATAATGATCTTTTTATCAATTTGTAACATGTTGTGATTCATTGACATTAGTGCGGTGTCTCACTATGCCTTCATTCATATAGAATTCATTTAACAGCTCCTAGCAAAACTCCATATTTTTGTTAGTCCGTACCTGCTTAATCTTTTTACCAGTCTCCTTTTCGATCAAAGCTCTCAACTGCTTGATCTTGATAATAGTTTCAAACTTGTGCCTTAGCATAAAGACTCAACACAAAACACCCAGATCCTCCTTGGGTAGTTATATATAACTGTTAGCATAAATTTGACACTCTTCCTCGAAGGAAACCATGATAACCTACGAACACTAAGTGAAGAAATTCTACAATTTTCGTGATTTCTTTGATAATTACACTGAATTGCACTTTTCTCCATTGATCTAAATCACAGCACCCGCATGCATTCAATTCATAAGCATCATAATTACATAATAAATTTCTTTCACTTAGAACCTTCAAGCTTATCTCGCTAATGTGCCCCAAACACATATGCCACAATTTAGACTCTTAAACAGATGCATCCGATATCTCTGCAGTGAAATCTGTTGTTATTTTACCTTGTAGCTCATATAGGCCATTGTGCGTGATTGCTCTCATTATTATCAAGGTTCCTCAAAAAAATTTTAGAATTTCACATTCTGATGAATATCGATAGCCAGTTGAATTTAGGACACTCAAGGAAATTAGATTTTTCTTCAACTTTGGAACATGCCTCACTCTAGTTAATATCCTCATAATACCATTATGCATTATGATTCACACATCACTAACACCTACAACATTGCATTCAATATTATTTCTCAACTGCACTTTACTACTATCCGTGTACTAATAACAAGTAAAGCAATTCCTATTTAGCGTAGCATGAAAAGAACAACTAGAATCCATAATCCACCCGTCAAACAATGAATCATTAGTGACAGACAAGATAAAATCAACATTATATGAATTACCATCAGCCATATTGCGACATCATTCATAGATTCAACTCTAGTTCCCTTATCTTTCTCGTTTTTTAGCTTAAGGCAATCTCTTATACGATGCCCCCTCTTGCTACAGTTTTAAGAAATAGCACCACTAGTCCTAGACTGAATGTGTCTATTCATGTTCATACTACTTTTACTAATATGAGTACTAGGTCTTCCTCTATTTTCACCTATTAAAGCAGTAGATATAGATTAATCATATTCTCGTCTATGAATGTCCTTACTTAGAATTAAATCTCGAATCCCATAAAAAATTAAACTTATTGATCCAGAAGAATTACTAATAGCAGTAACAATATTTTTCCAACTATCAAGTAATGAGGATAATAGAATCAAAGTGCATACCTCATCTTCAAAGTCGATATCAACTAAATTCAATTGACAAACGATCACATTGACTTCATTGATATGATTAGCAACTGATGCACCTTTGTCCATCTTCAAATTAAATGGACATCGTATCAAATAGACCTTATTAATCGCATAGGGCTTCTCATAACTATTCCATAGGGCTTTCATCAAACCTACATTGGTCTTTTCTTTGACAATATTAAACGCGATGTTACGAGTCTACGTTAGTCGAATAACACCTATCACGAGTCTATCTAGTAATTCTCAATCAACTTGCTTCATTGTCTTTGGTTTCTCCTCAAAATAGGGGCACGTGCAACTTCATTTGATATAGATAATTCTAAATCTACATCTGTTAGAAACCAAAGTCCTTCCCCTCAAATCTATCGATTTTCGCTTTAACTTCCTCCGTTGCTATTGATTCGCTTCAACTTAAGCAAGCTTGGCTCTGATAGCAATTGTTATGGGGAATAAGTAACCGAACAATTAATAGACAGAACAAGAAAAAAATAAATCAGACACCAAATGTATATGGTTTGATCGTAGAGACCTACGTTCACGGGAGAGCAGCAATGAATTCCACTATAGATCAAGAGATACACAGAGATTACAAACCACACTCAAGTCACTCAAATACTCTTAGTGTTTTTCAGCCCCAATTATATTCAAGGATGCACGCAGTGTTTAGTCCCACAATTCCTAATGAAATAATCTCTCAATCTCACAAAAAAATTACATGTAAATCTTAAACACAAGATTTAGTAGCAATAAACACAAATAGAAATTTACCTGAACATAATTACGGAACTTCAAAGTCCCACGACGAATTCCCTATGCACATCAACCTCGCACGAAAACTCCACAATTAGATTATATAAACCTATCAATGTAGGCATCCTTATTTAGGAAAGATATCCATCAATATATGTATATATATTTTGGAACACTGCTTGAACCAAAATTGGATCGGTCTACTATAATTTGTTTCCTTTTCTTGCTTTTGAACCAAAGCAAGACTTCAAGGAAATATCCAAGTTCAACGTGCCATATAGTATTCAACGTTGGACTTATGTTCTTTTCTTTAATAAACTAGCATTCTTGTAATATATATTTCTCGATTCGGGTTTTATTCATGTGCTCAAACTCAAAACATATTCTAATACTCCATCCTCCTCCCTCGCCTCCAATCCTCATCACTGAGGCCATGGTACTTAATGAAATAGAGGAAACCACTCTCTTGGCTCTCCGAAGCTCGCATGCTCATGAAGGCGGTGGTGGAGATCAAGAGCTGAGGGTTTCGGAGGGGGATTTTAGTGCGGAGGAGATGAGATAGAGGAACAGAGGAAGTAGGAGAGGGTGAGAAGAACGAGAAGGTTTTGACGGAGGCTGAGGGAATGCTTGAAGCAGAGCTTGAAGCGAGAGTCGTGATGGAGGTTGCGGTGATGGCCATGTTTTTGCTTAGGATAACTTGGGTGGATGTTTACTCCATAGTGGGCGTCATTTGGGAATTTTTACAGTATGATTCTTGTGGCGGTTTCTAGAGTTGAAGCTAAAAGGGCAGCGATGACGAAAGGATTTTAAGGCGAGGGAGGAGGAGGAGGGGAGAGTAAAAGAGCCTATGAATGGAAGCTAAAGAGAGAGTGGAGAGGACTTTAGCGAAACGTCGAAGAGAGAGAGAGAGAGAGAGAGAGAGAGAGAGAGAGAGAGAGAGAGGGAACATTTAATGTTGCTTGTCCTCATCTTTTTTGCAGGCTGACACTAGCCAGAGGGGGAGAGAGAGAGAGAGAGAGAGAGAGAGAGAGAGAGAGAGAGAGAGAGCTTTCGTTCTTATTATTTTTTTTAGTTCCAGATAAGAGCACACTTGTCCAATTTTGACTGGAGCACGCATGTCATATAGGTTGATGACGTGTTGATCGCTAACCATTGAATGATTTCTCCTTTTGTGGTGTATGGTGCATGTACAAAGAGCAAGAAATTGGAGGAGGAGGATGAGGCCGGTATCAAGGTGAAGAAGTCGCTGTGGTTCTTTGAAAATAATGATAGTTGGATCGGTGGATCGGCCAGTGGATACGGAGGGAGGAAGGGTTTAGCTTTGGACCCTCTTTTAGCTTTGGAAAAGTAGTGGCTTTTAATTCTAGTTGTGGGGCGCTTCGTGTTCACGTTCTTCAAAAGCCTGATTGTGTTGGGAAGGGCGATGGAGGCGGCACAAAGAAGCACCACAAAAAGGCAAGAAGCATCACCATGAGGTATTGGAGGAGGTGGTAGAGGCATTGGTAGCGGTGAAGGAGGAGGTGTGGTCGCGGTAGGTGATGTTCAGCAATGGGCAAAGGTAGTGGGCAACTAGCGACGGGAGGAGGTGATGGGCGACGAAGGTGGTCAGTGGCCGGTAGGGGTGGCGAGCTCGAGGCTCACCAGATCCTAGCGGCCCGAGCTCATCCCTAGTTGTCATAAGCTATTGGTGGCCAAGGCAGGCAAAAAATAAAAAGGATGAACGGGATGTTAATAAAAAGAGAAAAGAAAAAATTAATATAAAATAAAATGCATTTTGTTCTTTTGAAATATTCTGCAAAGTCTATTTATTACTTTCTTAAGATAGTTGTCCTAGCAAACCCATTTATGGCCCATTTAAAATCTATTTGGGACTCATTAAATTTCTAAGTAACACATTTATGACCTATTTAAGCACTTAAACAAATCCATTTTTGACTGACCACATCAAATATGGATGGAATATGAATTCTAGACCCATTTTGCTCCCTCTAGCCCTGGCTAATTTCTAATTTTTTTTTATTTTTTTCTTTTCTCTCTGTTTTGTCCCTCTACTTCTTCTTCAAGCCAGCCACCGAGCTTAGTGGCTAGCCAAAGCCAAGGGCCGACGAAGGTCGGTCGCCCCTTAGCCGATCGCCAAGGATACTACTTCATTACTTCAATGCCAAGGTGTAGTGTACTAAGAAGAATACTGACTCCCTAACTGAGATAGTTGAGGAGCTGCACAAGTATATGCACCATTCCCCTTCTTTGGTCCTAGAGAAGACTAAATCCTCATGGAACTAGTGCAAGAACGTAAAAAATTCCCCCTAAAGTTCTTAAGCTCTTTTTCATTTTATTGTACTGGCTTTTCTTCATTTTTACATTTCATATTTGACTAAGCGGAATGTATACTCTAATATTTTAGTAAAGGCCAGGTCCAATTTTCAACATATCATATTAGCAACTTGATTGATGTTTTGTTGGAAGAATTTGATTGCACAAGATTCCGAACCTTTAGGAATTGATTGCGCTAACATTATATTTTTGCTTTTTGTGGCTCACCCTCGCCTGACTTTAAAACACAACGTGTTAGTTTAATATTTCCTCTACAAATTGTAACATCTCATATCTATAGGTATATTTCAAACCTTACATTCACACCCAGACTCTAGTACTACTATAGGTAGCCTCACCCAAGCGCTAACACGAGATGATTCACTTTGGTCGTGGTCCACCTACCCCAAATAAGTTTAAAATGCAGCTAAACAACCCATATCTTTATAACTTCAGATTGAAGGAATATTTCAATCCCAACAATTTACTTTTCCCTTCATTTTGCCTCACTTAAATATATACCTATATGTAAACCAAATGAAGATAAAAATCCAACTGTAAGTTTTAATTAGCTAAAAGTGAAGGTGGTTCTATGTTCTATTTGCTTTAAGGCTCTTTTGATTTGATTTTAGACCTTTATCCTTTGTTCTAAGCATCAAACATGTGGAAACATGCCCAAAACATGGAAATATTAAATCACTAATCAAACAAAATATCACGAGGGCATACCATAATTGCCACAGATTAAGAGTTACCTTTGCAGTTTCGAGATTCCTTGCTATAGTCATGCGTCGATAAATTGAGAAGAGAGAGATGTATGTTAATTTTATTTTAATTATGTTCTATAAAACAACCAATGAGAGAGACTGAAGAAAAGATGGAGTTATGTCTTTTCCAAAAGACATAATTTTCTTCATATTTCAAAGGGTGTGTTTGCCCACATGGATAGACCACCATAAAAACCCATGTACTCCAACATCTCCAACTAATCCATGAAGGGCAAAAAACTCCCACTTGCCCACGGAGGACCAACAACTCTCACTCTCCCACAGAGGGCTAAATATAATTTGCTCTTCTTTGCAAAGTTTATATCAATAAATAATTCGTGCGACCACTATATACTGAGAGCTTGTTATCATACATCCGTTATGAGTATATGATAGCTCGATTGATCGATCAATCTCAGTTTGTATGATGTATTATCATACATCCATAATCAAAAGTAGATTTTTGTATGATGTACCCTAGATCGATCAATCACATACATATCTCTTTCTCGATCTCTTTTAAGTATGATATTTATACTCACAATTATAATCACACAAAATAATCATACCAGATCGATTTGTGAATACAAATCTATAATGTGACTCAAAAATCTAAATCGATCTTCCTCTTTTATTAGACCTCTCAATCTCAATTTAGCTCGCTTTTCTAGAAATGTCTCATTAGATCGAATCAATCTCATTACTATAAGCAACACTCTAAGATAGCGAATCTTGAATAGAAGTCTTGAGAATAATTAAGAGTCATGAGCGCATTAAACGAGGAATTCTTACCCTCAAGAGTCTCCCGCGACTTAAAAAGTTAAGATCAAAATTTTTGCCAACTCTCTTGGTCAATTCATGCATACATATTATGGTATTCTCTCATTCCTTACGGAGCATATGTCTAATCATTTAATACCGTACAGATAATAATTCAAATATACTCAATGTTAAACTTGAGTTCACATAATTACTTTGCTCAAAAGTATCCATCAGAATTCATATCTAGCAATAAAGACAGATAAAGTGAAATATTTGGGTTATTTTATTTTTGGACATAACAAACACTAAATCCTCATCTTAACATTTTATTAAGGCAACATTTATATTTTAAGTTCGAGCTCTCAATTATCACCTAGATAATGAACTTAAAATTATCTCATCACTATTCATCACGTAGTAAATAGGTGAGATTACCCTGTATGAGTGAGCTAACCTCTTAGCTATTCGACAAAGTGAGCTAATCTCTTATTTGTCCGATATACTTTCACAATATAAGCCACCAAACTTTAGTATTCATAAATATCATGAAAACTTTTAGGCAATAATCTCAAGCTTCATTAATAGGGAACATTCATGGAAATTACAATATCCATTATATCTCATCCTATGCAGTCCTAGAGATTTGGCATGACTATAAAAAAAAACATCTCTGAGAATAGGCTTCATAATTGGATTTGCTAACATTCTATACGTAGATATATGCTGTATGTTCACATCCTTTCATGCAACTATATCCTTAACATAGTTATACTTAATATCTATGTACTTGGTCATACAATAGAATTTGGGATTCTTGGTGTAAGCTATTGCTGCTTGACTATCACAATACACTAATACTAGATTTATAGTATCATCAATGACATCTAAATGATCCAAAAATCTCATAAGCCAAATAGCCTCCTATGCTATCGCTAATAAAGCCATGAACTCAACTTCCTTGGTAGATAAATCTATACACTTATGTTTCTTACTGTTGCATGATATGGTGACATTATTCAGTGGGAACACATTTCAGAGGTAGATTTTTGTCTCATCTAAATCCTCATCTCCCCAATCAACATCAATATAACCATCAAGGTGCAGATTACTTCCTTAATAACTTAGCGTATAATCGCAGATACCTCATATTCTCTTAATGGAAGTCCAATGTGCTTGACCTAATTTTGATTAGTATCCACTCACCATTCCAACTGCATAACAAAAATAAGAATTCCTCACATTGCTCACTTTCTCTCTTTTGCGTACAGTTTTCCTCTCTCTCGTATTTATGCCACTAACCACCCACCCCTGGTCTGTCACTCCTTCCCAGTTGCTAGTCACGCATCGGTGTTTGTTGGTTGCCAGTTGCTTGTCTTTGGTCTTTGGTCTCGGGCTCTTGCTCACCCTTTTTTGTTCGCCATCTGCCAACTACCAATCTTCATTTGTTCATCACCTTCGCTGGTCGAGACCTAGCAGTCGGCAAGCGAACAAATTTTATGCTATCTTCAAACGAATTTCTTTTTCGAAAATAGAAATTTTGTATTGTTATCAAATGCATGTTTATGCTAAAGCTCGTCCAGGGAATAGAAATAGAAAATTTTACTTTTATCTAGAGATAGAGTTTAATGAGAGAATGATTATCATTCGCACCCTAAATATTAGGGTGGAGTGCAAACTCTTCTATTTCAAGCGAAATCAATAATGAAAAAAGCAGCATAATTCTAGATTTGGAAGCTTCTTTATCCTATTTTGGAAAGATTTTTAGCACAATCTAATTTATATTTGGTGTGTGTACATTTTTTGAGATTTTGTTTTACTCAAATTTTGTTAGTGTACAACTCCATTTTCAAAGTAGATCGAAAGAGTTTCATGAAGCTTTTGCTCTCAACGTCGAATATGTGCTCGCCAATCTTTCTATTCTAAATGGCAATGGTGTGGAGGCATCGAATCAAGGCACCACTACCGAAAATAAAGCCGTAACAATAAATGAAGATTTCGGCGTGTGCTCATTGGATTCGGTGATCAGCTATCCATTTTAACTTGAAGAAGTTATAGATTTGCTCTTTGAATGTATGACCTTTATTTTTGATGATTCATCTTGTTATTTGGAATTTATTTTGTTTTGAAGTAATATTGTTTTGTCTAGTTTGTAGTTGGATTACGTTGCTTTATTTATTTATTATTTATATTTGCAAAAAATGAATGGATATATGTTTTTATACATATATAGGTAGGTGTGTATGTATGTGTGTGTGTATATATATATATGGGTGTGGGTGACGTAGCGCAAAGTGTAATAGGAAATAATAGTATGCAAAGCATGAAAGGAAATCTCAAAATTTAATGTTGATTATTTGTCCCCTCAAAACATGAATAAAACACCTTATATATCAGGTGTTAACCCTAATCTTGCTAGGACTCTAAACCGCAATGTCAAAATTACAAAAATGCTACTACAAGTTAAAAAAAAAAACCAGAAAATAAATCATAAACAAATAGAAAAGTCCAACTAAATGATCCCAAATTGCTAAAATCCACGAGTATTGATCAGGAGGCCATTTCATTTCAATCGATTGAATTTAAGCTCTAAAGCCGTCAATTCTTCAACTTCTGGTGAGATTTTTGCCTGTCTAATCAGTCCAAAAAATACACAGCTAATACTCTTCACATTAGTGGGTCATACTCTCCATTGATAAGAATGCATGGGGATTACTCAATTTGTTGGAGCCTGTATTCTATTGATAGTTTGAGCTCTCGTGCCCATGAATAAATATTGTTATATATAATTTTTTCTCTTTTAATTGAGAGTTGTTTTCCTTATTTTGGGAATTGCATATATCAAGTGTATTAGATCAATGGTGTATACGGCCGCTTATGTAGAAATTTTTTACACGGGGAAGCTCATTAATTAGCTACAAGTGGTGTTATTCTTCGAAGAGAGAGAGAGAGAGAGAGAGAGAGAGAGAGAGAGAGAGAGAGAGAGAGAGAGAGAGAGAGAGAGAGAGAGAGAGAGAGTTGTCATATACTAAACTAAAAAATGACATGATCTTGACGAAAGTTGTCGGATTTAAAGGATGCTCAAGAGAACAAAATGATGAGATGAGCAACCGTGTTCGTTCTTTATTGGGAAAAATTATCAAATAGACGTGCAATATCATTCTTTTTTTTCGTTCGTTACATATGGCCCTTGAATTATTTCTATCCGTTGCATCTATTACCTAAACTTTTCAATTCGTTAAATTCAATCTCTCAAATTTTAATATCAAATTCAAATAAGCCTTTTGGTACTATCACGAGTTTTCATAATTTCACTATTACCCATATTTTAGAATATCTTTTCATTTCAATTTATTTCACAAATTAAAAAGTACTATTGTTATATTACCTTTGTTTCATTAATATACTACTATATTTCCATTTAAATATATTTTCACTTGTAGTCATTATAACAGAAAATAATATAGTTGGAATTATATCAGATTCATATAATTCTTTTATTTTAAAAATAAGTGTGGTCATAAGAACAATTAATAAAGATATTAATTTATTTAGATATTCTCATACTTATATTAATCTAAATCTTGTTCCTAGTTTTTACATTGATAAAGTTTTGAAGTTTTTGTGCTTCAATTTTCTTGATTAGGTTTAGTTAAATCTATATATCGGAAATTAAAATAGCAAAAGTATCGCCCCAATATAACCATAAAAGAGGCTCTACTTCTACTATTGTGGAGATCAGAAGTTAAAATATACTTAAATGGAGCTATCGTAACATCTATAAAGACCAAAATGGTAAAAAAAGTCATTTTTTTTATTGATTTAGGAAATGGACTGAAAATGATCAGATGTTTTAAAATTTGAGCAATGTGCCATTGTTGGGTTGATCCAACCCTGAAATTTGGCACCTAACTACACAGGGTCAGTCTCAAATTTGGTAATCTAAAACCGGGCCCTATAGACAACTATAGACTGGCCCTATTAATCCGGTTCAATTTCGGGGCTAGTCTAGGAGCCAACCGTTTTTTTTTTCTTTTTGACTTTGTATTCCTTGAATGGACAAATTTACTTTTTCAAAGTACATATCCATATCCATTAACAAATAATATTTAGAACCATGGTACTTAGCAACAAAATGGTGAGAAAAACACCAGCAAAAGAACCAAAAAGAAATTTAAAGTTTAGGGAATTATCCAACTCATCCCTTAGTCAAGCAAAATGAAAGCTAAAGAAACAATAGAAATCTCCACTTGCCAAAAGTAACAACCCGTAGAAGATGAACACATAAAATAAAATAAACAATAACAAGTTCAAAACATGTAACATAAAAAGTGAATTATGGAACTTCATTCCTCATTTATTCATAAAAGATTGCTCTAAATTTGAACAACTTAAAAATAAAACAAACGATAAACATAGTTAAAATGAGTTCGGCCTAGGGTCAATCCATCGGTTCTATTGGACACCTTGACCCTAGAATCCAACCGCACAATGCCACTCCGTCCGATATCAAGGTCTACCAGGTTTCTTTGGACTCTCTCTCTCTCTCATAGTAGTAAGGGAGTGGAGAGAAAAGGAAACAACACTAGCCGGTTAAGGAATCATATATCCCATATTAGACGTATGTATCATGGGGGCAAAGCTCAGAATTTCTGTATGTATCATGGGGGCAAAGCTCAGAATTTCTTTTCCATTTTAGTCAAATAGTTTCACTTCTCTCTCTCCCCTCCTCTTTCTCTCTCTCCAACTCTCTTCGTCTCGCTTTTGCCGGTCCAATTCTTTGTTGTGCTCCAGATCTTGAACACTAGAAACCAACAGGCCAAGAGTTCCAGGAGGGTTTCTTCAGATATTATATTTTGAGATTCGAAGGCTTCAACAATCAAGGGGGTTCCTTTATCACTGTCCAGGATTAATTACTTTTCTCGCTAAATTAATCCGGCAGAATTCACATCGTCAAATCTATGTCGAGAGATGATCATTGTACATTTTCAACTAGTCGATATAAGGTTTCAGTTGACAACGTTGTTGAGAGCATTGGGAAGAATACTGATGAAAATGATGTATTCGAGTGTGAACACTTTAGCTCTTGATCTAGTAAGTCACAATTGAGTTTGTATTTGGGGAGAATTAGCTTCATTGAAATACCCGGATCTCAATATCCTTGGTTATTAGAAGGCTGATTCACATCAGTATCCTGAGTTGTGTCTTACATAATAACATGCTAAGAGTGCATAATGACAGAAATGGCACGTGAAGGTCAACGTTCACCCAAACCCAGTAAATTGCTGCCTTTTCGCCTAATGATAGGGGCACATGCTGTGAATACATTAAGAAACTAGACAGAAAAGACAGCAACATCTAAACAATCAAAATATAATTATAGACCTTTCAAAGTATCTGAAAAATCACAAAATATTCGGGAGCCACCTATTATGTCGGCAATTTCTAGTGGCAATCAACTAGAAGAAAATGTGACACCAATATTCAAGATCACATTGAGAAAATTGAAAAGATTAAAAGTGACTTGATATCAGTATAATAAATTTAAGACGAGCTTGGTAATTATCATCTGCATCACCAATCACCTAATGAGGTAAGTTTTAGCTTGGGGGCACCTAACACGCTCCTTGTTCTTCGCTCGCACGCAATCTCAATGTTTTTCATAAAAAATAGGGCAAAATGACAAACAATTCCTAAACTTTGTATATCATATTTGAATTTTAATTCGTTCAATTATTCCTTGAACTTTCAATTTGTTCAATCTAGTCTCTCAACTTATTCATTAGCAAGTCAAAAGCTTTTACAATTACACTATTGCTCAGATTTTAAAACATCTTATCATTTTTAGTCCATTTCCTAAATCAATAAAAAAAATTAACTATTTTTAGATTTCTTTGTTTTTCTTTTACCATTTTGGTCTTTATAGATACTACGATAGCACCATTTAAGTATATTTTAACTTCTAATCTCCACAATAGTAAAAGTAAAACCTCTTTTATGGTTATATTGGGGTAATACTCTTGCTAATTTAGTTTCTAATATATAGATTTAACTAAATCTAATCAAGAAAATTGAAGCACAAAAACTTCAAAACTTTATCTATGTAAAAACAAGGAACAAGATTTAGATTAATATAAGTACGAGAATCTATAAATAAATTAATATCTTTATTAATTGTTCTTATGACTAGACTTAGTTTTAAAATAAAAGAATTTTATGAATCTGATATAATTCCAATTATATTATTTTCTGTTACAATGACTATAAGTCAAAATATATTTAAATGGAACTATAATAGTATATTAATGAAACAAAGGTAGTATAACAATAGTACTTTTTAACTTGTCAAATAAATTGAAATGAAAAAAATTGTTAAAATATGGGTAATAGTGAAATTCTGAAAACTCGTGATAGTACCAAAAGACTTATTTGAATTTTATATTAAAATTTGGGGGATTGAATTCAACAAATTGAAAGTTTAGGTAATAGATGTAACAATTAGAAATAATTCAAGGGCCCTACGTAGCGAATGAAAAGTTTAAGAATGATGTTGCATGCCTATTTGATACCTTTTCCCAATAAAGAAGGAAAGCGGCTGACAAATAGCTTTCTTATCTTATCATTTTGTTATCTTGAGCATCCTTTAAACCCGACAACTTTCGTCAATATCATGTCAATTTTCAGTTTAGTATATGACAAATCTCCACCCCCAAACAACCCGCCCCCCCAAAAAAAGAAAAAAAAGAAAAAGAGAATAACACCACTTGTAGCTAATTAATGAGCTTCCACGTGTAAAAAATTTCTGCATAAGCGGCCTTATACAGCATTGATTTAATAGACTAGATACGTAGAATTCCCAAAATAAGGGTAAACAACTCTCAATTATAAGAGAAAAATATTATGTATAACAATATCTATTCATGAGCATAAACTCTAACTATCAATAGAATACAGGCTCCAACAAATTGAGTAATCCCCATGCATTCTTATCAATGGAGATTATGACCCATGCTTTTATATATATTAACATAGCTATATATGTATAAAACATATATTCATTCATTTTCACAAAAAAATAAATAAATAGAAACAACGCAATCCAATTGCAAACCAGACAAAAAATTATTACTTCAAAATAAAATAAGTTCAAAATAACAAGATGAATCATTAAAACAAAAATAAGGGTCACTCACTCAAAGAGTAAATCTATGACTTCTTCAAGTCAAAATGAACGGCTGATCATCGAATCCAATGAGCACACACCGAAATCTTCATTTGTTTCTATAGCTTTATTTTTGGCAATGCGTGACTTGGTTCGACGCCTCTACACGATCACCATGCGGAATAAAAAGGCTGATGAGGACATATCTGACATTGAGAGTGAAACCTTTAAGAAACTCTTCTGATCTACTTCGAAAATGGACTTGTACACTAATGAAATCTGTGTGAAACAAAATCCTAAAAAATGTACACGCACCAAATATAGATTAGTTTATGTTAAAAAGCTTTCCAAAATAGGATAAAGAAGTTTCTAGATCTAGAATTATGCTCCTTTTTTCATTATTGATTTCAATTGAAATAGAATAGTATGCACTCCACTCTAATATTTAGGGCGCGAAAGATGACCACTCTCTTATCGAGCTCTATTTCTAAATAGAAATAAAATTTTCTATTTTTATTCCATGGATGAGCTTAAGCATAAACATATATTTGATAATGACATAAAATTTATGTTTTCGAAATAGAAATTGATTTGACGACAACATAAAATTTGTACGGTTGCCGGCCACTAGATCTCGACTGGCAGACGGCGATGAGCAGATGGAGATTGCAGTTGGCAAATGGTGAATGACAAGGGGCGAGTGGGAGCTTGAGACCAGAGATCGGCGACAAGCAATCGGCCTGACAAACAGCGGTCAGCGACTGGCAACCGGCAAGGAACGGAGGACTATGGCGGTTGGTCAGCGACATAGATGTGAGAGAAAGGAAGACTGCATGCAAGAGAGAGAAAGTGAGCAATGTGAAGAATTCTTACTTATATTGATATTCTAAAAACTGAAAAATAAAAAATTTTTACTTCTTATTTCTATTCAGAATCAATTCTGGGGAAAAAAATTTATCTTGAAAATAGAAAAATAAAATTGCATTATCAAATAGATATATGTCCTAAATTTGTCCTTCGGAACAGAAAAATAAAACAAGATTAAGAGCTAGGACTGTCCGCCCCTGCGGCTCAACAATGAGGTCAGTGCTCACATGATGAATAACTTCAAATATTGCTCACCTGATTTTTCATAATGTTCTATAACCCTTCACGACCTCGCCACTCAATGACTATCGCACCGGCCCCTGCGAAACTCGTAGCCATTTAGTCCTTTGTTTTATTCGGCAGTCCGTCAGCCATCGCCATCAACCATTCGTCACCCATCACCATCAACCATTTGTTTTGCTCCGACTGTCCGAGCAGTTTGGCAGACACTCAACCTTGTGGATTTTTTTTTTAAGAGGCCCAACAGGTTCTCAGAAAGGACAACTTGTCAGTTTTTAATTTATCATTACATGCTTCAAATTTCTTTTTCTTTTCTTCTTAGGTGTTTTTTTTTTTATGGGTATTTGACATTATGCATAAATGCGCGAAAGTGAAGGTCAACAATCACTAAACCCCGAGGGGCAAATTGCCTTTTTCCAATTCTATTTCTCTTTGTCAGCAACCCGTTTCGACTTGAATGTTCAGGAAAATGAAAGTCAACCAACCAAAACAAAAATTGTGGGCGCAGACAGTTACAGCAAATTGCTTTATATTTTTATTGCTTTGCAGTGCCAGTGATGCCAGGGGTACATCCAAACGACAAATTGATATTTTCTTTGTACTAAAAACCGTGAACACAAACTTCCGGGTCTATTTAAAGCGCCCGCAGGAATTGCCACTTGCCAAGATTGGAAGAAGAAGCTAATCGGTACGTTCTTCTCTATCATATTTCTCAATCGTTTCATGCTATTCCTCCATTTGACAAGACATGCTTAGATCTTGTTTTTTTTTTTTTTATGTGGTGAGAGGACGTTTAGATCTTGTTACTCAGGAGTAACCACTAGCATTGGTGTTTGGATACGAGGTTCATTCACGGAAATTATATAGGCCTATGTCTTTTTCTTCACCCAGATTGTTCGAACTTTCCGATTGAATTTTCCTGATACATAGAAGCAGCACATGTTTGAGTCTTCATCTCGCTTGTTTGTGGTCCATATTCACATTCATTGACTCCGCCTGCTTTTCCTAATTCATATGAATTGATTCCATTCAAATTTGGTCGTGAGATAAATTTTCTCTGGTTACACTTTGCCTGCATGCTGGATAGATGATACCTTTGTCAAACTTATACGTAATATTTCTCCACCTGATAGTTTTGTTTGAACTCTTGAAGGTGTTCTTTGCTCTCCCAGCAAGAGAGAAGGATAGGACTTCTCCAGTGGAGACCTCTCAAACAATGGCGAATAACTCCCTAATAGTAGAAAGATCTGTGCCGGTCGCTGTCTTGCCAGCAGAAGAGACACCTGGGGGTTCATTTTTCTTAAGTAAACTCGATCAGGCGACTAATTTTTTCGCATCATTTGTTTACTCTTTCGACAGGAGCGACCCCAACATGGTAGACGTGATGAAGCAAGCTTTGTCCAAAGCTTTGGTTCATTACTATCCGCTTGCTGGGAGATTAGCTAAAACATCTCAATGGAAGTTGACTGTTGATTGCAACAAGTTAGGGGTGCCATTTCTGGAGGCATCTGCAAATTGCGACATTGAAGATCTGGGTGATATGCGACTTCTCGATCCTAATGTTCTGGAAAAGCTTGTTTATAGAAGTTCCACCGAAAGTACGGTGGAAGTTGCTCCTCTTCTAACGGCACAGGTTAAGAACAATGTCTTATCTTCCTTTTCTGCTAATGGTTACAGTTGTCTAAACTATTCTTGTTGGCTATCTCGTCTATTACAATGATGGAACCGTCTTGGTCTCCTTAAATTCACATTCGATCAGTTAATGTTACGTTCCACATGCATGCTCGACGGGAAAAGTATCAAAAAAGCCCTAAACCTATTGCACTTATGTCAATTTAGTTATAAACCTTTTAATTGTGCTAAATTAGTGAATGAGGGTCGTTGCAAAGCCTTTGTGGCTGGCAACCTCTAGCTACTCTTGCCAGCAACAGTGGAAAAAAAATTAGAAAAGGAAAATTATGAAATATAACAAAAACTTCAAAAAATTATCCACATCAATGACAATCGTACCATATAGGGCAACCAACATTCATGTGAGTGATTCTTGACTAAAATTGACCAAATGAACTCAATTGATAAAATATGAAAATATTTTAGGCCAAATTAGCACAATTGAAAAATTTGGACTAACTTGGCGCAATTGCAATAGATTTAAGATTTTTTTTTGTACTTTTCCCATGCTAGATGTAGGTAGTGACTTATTGTAAGAAAAGATAACTTTTTTTGTTAACATTAGTTAGTAAACTTTTGTTTAACATTAGTTAGAAACTTTCTCAATTTAGTTGATGAATTTTCATCAAATAGCAGAAGTGTCAACTTGTTTATAACCGGTAATTTCAATGTGACTTTCTATACTCGAACTAGCTTTCTATAATCAATAGAAACTCTGACTTATCAAATTTTACAAAAAGTAAAACTTCTCGAATGCAGTTACAAATAAAAAAAGTGAAGTATCAAGATCTTAATAATTATTATTTTCTCAAAGTGGTACCTTCTTTTTCACGGTAACACAATGACCATCATTTCATTTACAATCAAGATAAATATGTCATAATTATCTGATTAGCCTGCTCTTGCTAGGGTTCCTTTGATTAAGAATAGAGATGTTATTGTTGGGGTGTGGTTCATACTCCTTACCGAGAGAAAAGTACGAATGCATTAAAAAAAATTTCTCGATTCCATGCTTTACGTTATTGTGATTGTGCGCCGAATGCTAATAATTATTATGTAGACGGGTGCATCTGCTCTCTGGCTCGCCATTGTTGAATTTTGTGGGTCAAACATGATCCGGTATTGGGCCCGTCAAATACGAAGTTTCAAATGGACGCCTGTGCCTGCAATCAGTCCATGGAAAATGAACATGCAAGAATTTTCCCGTGTACATATTTCATTTGTTCCATTTTATTACACGATGTCAGTAACCCTAGAAACAACTTAACAGGTTACAAAGTTCAGATGCGGAGGTTTCACTTTGGGGATCGTAATCAACCACTGCATGGTTGATTTTTACTCGCTGAATCGTTTCATGAACTCATGGGCTGAAATAGCAAGGGATAGACCTTTATCCTTCATCCCTTGTCACGATAGAACCATTCTCAAGTCAAGGGTTCCTTCTCAAACCACCAGCAATTCCGACTGCTCTATTCACATGAGTGATGTATCAAACTTGACGGCATTATACGAGGATGAGCAAATTGTGTGGAAATCTTTCCACTTCCACAGGGAGAAATTGGAAACCCTTAAAAAAATGGCAACAAGCGATGGACAGGTACATGTTCCTTCTTCTTTTCTATATATACGTCGTCCTTTGTCATCAGCTAATATGTTTATTGTGATAATGGAGTACTGGTACTTCAAACGCACATTATGAAAATAGATACTAAAAGTAACTTACGAATTCGACATGAATGACAGGTAAGCAACAGCTCTAGCTTCGTAGCACTTGCAGCCCTAGTGTGGCGAGCTCGAAGCATGGCACTCAAGATTAAACCACACCAGCTGTCGAAGCTTCTCTTATCAGTTAATTTCAGGTCTAAGCTGAAACCGCCAATCCCCAGGTACTTCGGAAAGGCTATTGTCCAAGCTTTCTGTCTCTGCACCGCTGGAGAGTTGATCGACGAGCCGATCTCTTCCACTGTGGGGAGAATAAAGAAGGCGATCGAGAGGGTGGATGAGGACTACGTGTGGTCGTGGATATACTCCTTGCAGACGTATCAATTCAACTTTTTCTCGTTGAGCTCGCTACTGTTGACTTCATGGCAGAGTTTCGATCATGGCTCCATGGACTTTGGATGGGGAAAGCTGAGGACCTTAGGTACCGGCGACCTGCTAAGGACAACTTGCGCGTTCATGCCCGACGGGAGTGAGAGGAAGGGCATTGTAGTGGTGATGGGTTTGCCGCTTTCGGCGATGAACACTTTCCAGAAGCTGCTACAGGTTTCAAATCGCGAGCCAGAGACACCTTCCGTGAGATCTCGAGCTCGTCTGTGATTGGATTGGAGTGACGCTCGACCCACTTGATGTGGCTAGCAATGACACCTAGAGGGGGGGTGAATAGGTGCTTCTGAAGATTTTGAGATTCAAATGCAAGCAGGCGCAGAAGCGATGTATTGAATGTAACAGAACAAATATGCACGAAATAAAGGAGTTCAGAAGGAGAATTGTGCACACAGATTTATAGTGGTTCGGCTATAGTAAGCCTACGTCCACTCTCTCACGATGACAATCGATTGGCTGGATTTCACTATAATGATCACAAAGTTACAATAAACTTCTCTCAACTCATTGACAAGAGTATTTCCACGAGAAGTTAAAAATTGTTTTCTCAACAGTTTTGCTCGTCCTTTCTTTATATCTCACATTCTCTTCTTTCTTCGAATACCAACACCCTCCTTTTATACCCCTTTCACCTTGAACTAGCCGTTGTCAAGGTACTCCACGGGATCACTCGTCAATCTTCAATCAGCCTTGATTGAGCGAGATAAACTTGGAAAGATGCTAGGTAGTCGTTGAAGAAAGATTCTGGTAATCTTCAGATTTGGTCGCCCATACAACTAAATCTTCAGTTTTCATTTACGTGAGATGTTGAATCATCTTGAAAGAGGGAAAGAAAGATAATATCCAATCAAGGATTTTGTCCTAATAAAGATGGACAATCATCCTGTAGATCGAATCCTTTCATTTCCCGTATTTTCCGAAACCAATCGGACTCTTTATCAATCGTGGGTCTTCTTAGTCCAGCTGCAGAATCTGAATCCATTCAGAAACAGCTTTCAAACCATGTGAGGTCTCTGAATCTGATTCGATATTACACTGTGAATCTGAGCTCTTAATACTCCCGCTGGTGACGTCTCACACGAGTCTTCTTGAGATCTTCCAAGGTAATGCTGTCCTCCATCTGAATCCATTTGAGGCAGTAAACCACTTCATCTGAATTACTCAAACGCAGACTCCTCCTTCTGATTCCTTTAGAGGCACAAGCATAGTTCCTCCTTCTGACCATTCAGAAGCACTATGGTGACGACTCTTCCTTGAGTCTGAATGCCAGTTGTGGGATATTCAACGCTCTTTTCACATCGTGATTTTCTGCAAGGAAGACATACTTCAATTAACTAGACTTCTTAAAAACGAGTTTTGTCAGAATCAAAATTCTTGACGGGATAGTTTCCTCAACAATCTCCCCCTTTTTGATGATGACAAAACTCCTTCGATTTAAAGTAATGGTAAAATAAAAATAAGCACGAAAGATTATAAGAATCTTTTTAAAGATGGAGGTGGATAGAAAAACTTTCGAGAAAGTGCAACACGGTGAGCGATATATATGCTTCTGAAAAAAATATCACCGTATCAGCTGCGGTTGCACATTGTTATAAGTTTAGCCACCTGCAAACAACAGTTCATACTTTCTCCCAACATTGTTGTATATCTGCAAACAAATCATACGCTCTCCCCCTTTTTGTCATCAACAAAAAGAGAAGTAGGTAAAACAATATGCTGAATAAACGATGGTGATATTTCAAAATCAATAGTAATGAACAATGTTTAAGAAACAAATGAATTAGGAATAAGTTGGCTCGTCATCATCCTCTTTGGCTTCATCTTGAGGTTTGCTTTTCTTGGTTCTGATAATAGTGAAACTGTCGAGATCATCTATTTTGGCGCAAAGCAAACTACAAGTCTTCTTGATCAAATCTTCCAACGCAGCTAGTTTAACCTCCACTTTTACCTCAAATGCCTGCATCTATTCTCTGTTCTCCTTTCTGAATCGAGCTTCATCTCTAACCTCTGTTCGCAGATTCTGAACATCTTGCTGAATTTGAAGTAACAGATGGTCAGGTGCTGAAGCATTAGCTGGTTGAGATTCAGATGACTGAGGCTGCTCTTCAGCAGTTAATTTTGATGGCTGGTCTGTTGCTGGTGGTGCTGAAGGCTGTTTTTCAGCAGTTAATTCTGAAGGCTGGTCCACTGCTAGTGGTGCTGAAGGCTGTTCCTGAACTGAAGGTTCTAAGGGTTGTTCTTCAGCCGTTGCTTCTGAAACCTGTTTTTCAACAGAAGGATCTGAAGACTGGTTTTCAGCTGGTTGATCTTCAGCTGTTTGTGCTGAAACCGGTTCTTCATCTGGCTGGTCCTCAACTATTAAATCAGAAGACTGTTTCTCAATTGGTGAGTCTGAAGCCTGTTCTCCAACTTGTTGCTGTTCCACAGCAGTTCCTTCTGAAGTCTGTGCTTCAGTTAAAAGTTCAGAAGGCTGTGCTTCAGCCGTTGGTTCTGAAAGCTGTTTGTCAGCTGGAGGAGCAGTAATCTGTTCTTCAGATTTAGATGATGACTGTGCTGTAAACTTCTGTGGCTCTAGATATTTGGAGAGCCTTGAGAAGACAATCTTTACAGGAACTTCTTCCTAAAGAATAATAGGAAGTTCCTCTTCTGGTCGTGCATCGAGAAGACTTAAAACTCTCGCAGCTTCCATCTGCCGTTCGAAGAGTACTTCTTCATTTTCCTCAGGCACTCCTTCAGTTGTTCCCAGAACCTCCCTATGAGGTTGTGCACAAGGTATCTCTTGTTCAATCTTCATATGAACTTGTTCCTCAGCAGCTGAAGGTTCCCCTACTGCAAGTTTCTTCTTCTTCTCCTTCTGAGATTTTGTTTTAGCCGTAGTAGACCCTGATTTCTTCTGAAGAGTCAACTTTTTTGTCTTCTTAGGTGATGCAGGGGGTGTTTCCTCATTGTCAGATTCAGAGCTACTGCTCTGAATTGTCTGCTCCTTTTCCTTTGTTGCCATAACCTTTCTTCTTTTGGTTGATCTCTCATCCTGATCAAAATCCACTGATACTGCTCTTGACTTGTTGTACCACTTCCCATCTTTCAGCCTGAACCCCATTTTCTGAAGCATTTCAGCTCCACCGATTTTGACTAGAACCTTTGTCTCTGTAAGAGGTTTAGGCAGAATTTGATTGTGGTATCTAACGATGTCATGGATGAGAGTTGCATATGGCAGTTGACCTTTTGTCTTTTGCACAGTTCTATACATATGCAGTATGACTACATGTGCAAGACTAAACTTGTATCCTGTCAACAATGCCCACATCAACTTAGCCTCGAATCTTGAGGTGTCAGTCTTGGATGATGCTTTAGGTCGTAGAGACTCAATCACAATTTTGTGCATCATGATGTGCTTCAGGGGAAAATCATCATAGGCAATATGTGCCTTGGAATCTCTGGAGAAATTATCTTTCCCTATCAGATATGCAAAAGCCTCATTCTGCTGGATATTGATAGGAGTAAACTCTCTGTATTTGACCCCCATTATATGAGCCAATTCATTATCCCTCAGATAGCAGACTTTATCACCTATCTTGTAATACAGAGAATTAGCATTAAAGAAGGATAAAGTAGAATAGAAGTAGGCAACCAAGTCAGGATAAATAGGAGCCTTTCTCTCCACGAAATAATCCAGTTTGCATTTTTTCAGATGCACCTTCAGAGGAATTCCGATAGACTCAAAGTAATTAAGGTCAAAAACCCTGTGAGGCATAATACCTCTCTCTTTAAGAATTTCAAATCTGTCCTTGTGATTGGAGTTCACAAAGAATTGATCGGTATAACCTTCTCTTCTGACTAAAAAAGTTTTAAACTTCGCGAAGTTTTTATACAGATACTCATCATCATCCTTTGACTCTTCTCCCTTTCCTTTCTCAGCCGATTCCTTAGGCACATTTGTCGCGACCCGAAAATAATTTTCAATCGGGCGAACGGATTATCAGGTTAATTAGATTAACTAACCTAACGCGGACCCTCCCAAGCCCTACCGAATCGTAACTTTGATTTTTTGTGTAAATGATCTTGAGATTTGGAGTCGCCATTAATCGTTCATGGTAGGTCGATTAGAAACCTAAATAAATTAGCGGGAGAACTAATTTATTTCTGCGAACCAGAGATTATGAGTTCGGGGACTTGATTACGCTAGATTACTCTAACGCCCTTTCGGTACCAATTTCATGAAAATTCATTTGGGGGTGATTTGGAAAGATTTGGGTCAAACTGACCAGAAGGGTAAAATGGTCATCTTGAAAAGATCGAGAAGGAAATTCATCAAAAATAGGATTTGCCAGTTGAAATGGCCCGTATCTTAATTTTTGAGATTTTTCAGAGTCTTTTGGAACAATTTACCCATAAGGGGCAAAATCGTCATTTTGAAAAGACCGGGAAGGAAATTCATCAAAAATAGGATTGACCAGTCGAAATGGCCCGTTTCCCAATTTCTGAGATTTTTCTGAGTCTTTTGGAATAATTTACCCATGATGGGGCAAAATCGTCATTTTGAAAAGATCGGGGTGGAAATTCACCAAAACTAGGATTGGCCAGTCGAAATGACATGTTTCCTAATTTCTGAGATTTTTCTGAATTTTTCTGAAGTTTTCGAGGCAATTTACTCATAAGGGGTAAAATCGTCATTTTGGAAAATTTAGGAAGGAAATTCATCGAAAATAAGATCGGCCAGTCGAAATGACCCGTTTCCTAATTTTTGATATTTTTCTGAATTTTCTGGAATTTTTTAGAAATTTTTTATGAATTTTGTGAATTTTTTTTTTAAGAAATGCCTAATTTTACTTTAAGGCCCGAATACAAATCAGACTCAACCCAAACCCTAATATATTAAAGATAGATTATTTTAGACATGAAATTTTATTTAAGCATGCAAGTTTTATCATAAAATGCAATCTACCCTAAACATCCTACAAGAAAAGAATTAAACATGCAATTATCTAGATGCTGCTATTTTTAAAAGATATGTAATTTTCAAATATGGAAATCAATAAATGCATTTTTTAATCTTAGGACCACTGGTTTATTTATCAAGGACAAACACATATCTATCGCTACTGACTCAAAGACTATACGAGGAAAGATATTCAAAGACTAATTTACTACTCTTCACGTGTGATTGTTCTAGCTAGCATAATGACAATGCATGCAAACAACAATAAAAAAAAACAAATAGATGGCATGTGCTGTTTATAGGAAACGCACTTGAACTCTGTAGCAATTTCAACAATGAAGAATGGGTGCTTTAGATTTCATAATACCTCGAGGCTGTAGTACCTCCAACGGTACGATAACTCTGACGAAGTTGTCTCTTCCGCGTTTGAGCCAATTTTTTTAATGTACCCAATCCTCCTCCACTAACAGATATTTGGCTTTTGACAATCAACTCATTTTCTTTAGGAAATATTTCCTGGATTGCGTTCTTGATCTTCTCTGCAAAAGAAACGGCAACTCCCTTCGGCACGTTAACAACATATTTGCTCATCAACTCGGAACCTTGGTACTCGTGGATGTTCAAGCGGTGGAGCTGGTGGTGCTGGGGCTTGCCGGCCACCGTGAGGGTGTTGGAGACCGGCCTCTTCAGGAACGCTCTGACCATTTTGGCTCGCCTTTGTCGATCGGCGGAGCGATGGAAAACCCCAGTTTCGCCGAGAAGGTGGAATTCCCTCCGTTTCTCTGCTTGGGCGTCTCTTGATTTTTGATCGGACGGTTACTCGTTTACTTTTCTGACCGGATTCGCTTGCGGCAAGGCAAGCTTTGCACGGCGACAAAAATGGCAATGACAATCTCGGGACTTCTTCCTCAAACTCCAACGAAAATTACTGAGGCGCTTTTGGTGAGTTGGATCTTCTCTCGGATGGACGATCGGCACTCGAAATTTTCCTCCCCAAGTGGCCGTGCATGGAAAATTTTATGACTTCAGTTGTCCACCCCACCTTCATAATCCAAATCCACAAGATAGGCCTTCCAACTTGAACTTGCGCTAAGCTTGCGGATGAAACCCGCTTCTTAGACTGATCCGATGGAGACTCTCCGATGGTTGCCTGGTTTGGACATGAGGACCAAACTCTTGTCCTGTGCTTCCATTATCAAACCAGAAATGGAAGAATTCCATATGATGGTTGACTGTACTGTGCGTGGCTTCAACCTCGTTTAACTTGTCTTTGATCCAGTTGAAGCTGTTCCTGAGGCTGGATTTGAGCTTGCCTTCCGCGGCGAACACGTTGCAGGAAGCAATCCACTTCTTCGTCCTTAGCTCCGGATCGCTCGACGCCGCAAACCCATTGCCTTTTGGCCCGTTGAAGCTATATGAATTTGATCTCTCTTCAGTCTTGAATTTGCCTAAGTACGCAGCTCACTTTGTCAACCACTGCTCGCTTTCATGAAGCTCGCTTGTTTTCCTTTCCTCTTTTTTTTTTCGAGGGACTTGGGAACGTTGAGATACTCTTGACGGCGTCGCTGTTGAGGATAAGACAACGCCATGCACACGTGACAAAAGAGGATGCGCGTCAGGCCATGATCGTTCTCATGATATGGCCTTCATATTCGTTCCCATACTCAAGTACATCGACGAGGGAATTATAGACCTGCTGCGGGCAACTTTCTTGTACAGGCTGGTCGTGAAGGTAGATGACATCAAGAGTAAAGAGCATTTGGTTAAATGACCATTGGTGCTGAGGCTATAGGGATAATCTGCCGTCCATGAGAATCACCTTGAAAATTCTACTTTATGCACGAGATTTCTTCATTTGTGCTAAAAAAAATTGCCGCTCCGAGACAAGTTTCTCTGTTATTTGTTGAGAAGCCACGCGCGTCTACTACAGGATATTCAAAGCCTTACTCATCTCATCGTTGTTGAGTCATACTGGTACTTCCCAGGCTACCCTTAGTTACCTCAAACTCCTCAGCTACCCTGACATGCTTAAGCCAATCTTCGACATCGATGCGATCTAAAGGAGCAAATCTGAATCTGGCACCTCTAGATTGTAAAGCTTGGATGATCCTGTTGACACCACTACAGATCCGAGCAGACCCAATACATTTCGTGTATCTCTCCATCGTCCCGCTCAGCGCAAAATTAGACATCCTTCTGGCCTCTAACTTTGCAATCCTGCTCTTGTTTCTAATTCATGTTCTGTGTATGTTCCCAATGGATTCCCAAGAGAACCGAGACTAAGGGGCTCTGAAGTAAGAGCATTTACTTTGTCTCGGGCCGCGAGTAACATTTCGCTGACCTTGGGAGCTCGATTGTCGGGACCCGAGCTGATTTCCCTCCACGGATACACGAATCGAGAGCTTCCTTCGACGAACACCGGCACGGTTGGTATACACACTGGCAAGTTTCAACTCTGCGGACTGGTTTGGATTGTGGAGTAGGTTGCGTTCGAGCACATGCAGGGATGGAGCCGACAGGGGGTCCGGTTGTTGAGAGAGCTGGCCATGCAGGCGCCCGAGTCGGAGAGAGCGGCGTTGGAGACACGGAGAAACTGGTTTACGTAGAAGAATTTACGGACCATATAGTCCTCGTCGGAGAGGGTGATGACCCCGCGGTTGTCAGCGTAGGACGGGTCGAAACCCGGGACGTCGTACTGGGAGGGCCGCCGATCTCGAACGTCGAACGGACAGGGGATGTTCAGGCTACCTCTGGCCATCTTTCGAACATGATCTTCAAGACGTCCACTATGAAGACGACCATCCGTGGGAGTTCGAGTTCTTCTGTGATCTGCCTGGATAGGACCAAGATCTTGCACATGACGTCTTCGAGGAGAGCAGCAGTTGCGATGGTCGCCAAGCACCAAGGACCAATGCAATTCCAGAGCCCCCACTCCTCTTTTCAGAAGTGGGATCCTCTTCTTTTTTCTTGGTTAAGCCCTTCACGAGCTTTTCTTTGACTCTCCATTCTTAGGGGTCCCTTCGGCGAGGTTGCCGCATTGAGGTTTCATAGCAGAGCACTTCTTCTTGGCGAGGATGCACTCGAATTTTTGCCCGTGTCCTCGTGACTCTCGAGAGCTTGCGAGCTATCTCTACTTCCTTGGACAGAAGTTGCACCGATAAAACTCCTTGTTGACGTCATCAAGCATTCCCCAAAAAACCTCTGTTGCTGCTTTCTTTTTTTCTGTATATATCCTTGACCGTTTGACTTGTTGACCATGCAAATAAGTTTAGAACCGACAAAACTGAGAGAATTGGATCCCTGGCAGAGGTACCTCCCTTAACTTTTTCTTTTGGTTCCCCCGAACATCATCATGTCGCACCCCATCATCTCTTTTGCTTTCGGTGGCTCCCCTGGATATTGCCCCATCATCCGGTCAAACATGCCTTCTCCAAGACTGGTCGCTTCACTGGCCTTGTTGGTAAGCATCTCAGTCCAAGAAAGACCAGCTGGTGTTCCTTCAATAAAATATTCACTCTCGCAGAAAAACCAAAATCCAGAGTCCGCCCACTTACTTTGTCTTTTGTGTGGTTAATCTTAGCTGGTATTGCAAAATCATTCGGTGCTCGTTTGGTCCATCACGAATGGAGGTTTTGCTGGCATGGAGAAACAAATTTCAGGCTGCATTGTGCAAAATAACGACACCACAAGTGTTGCTGATGTACGACCACATGCTCCAAAGTCGATAGAGTTCTGTCGCGGCGTGTTTCTGATTGTCCACATATCCATTTAAAAGGATGAAGCTATCTTGGAAAAGAGTACCGCCTGAACTCCTGAGTTCTCTCTTACTCCGTATTTTGTCAATTTAGTTCCCAGAGATGCTCCAAGTTGTTCCTCTATGAATATAGTTTGGATCTCCTGCTTCGAATAACCAGGCCTTCCTGATTGTGATTTGATTTCTAAAACCAGAGGTCGTGTTATGTGCGAACACGAGGTCCTGAAATTTTTGCAAGAAGCCATCAGCCGATCGTATGAGCTGATGCCTACAATTTGCCCGGGTGACATTAACAAGATAGAGTTAAAAGCTGGATGGAAGTCCGCTTGATGTGTAATAAGCAACAGTCTTTCCTGATACTTTGGTCAAATTTACGCCCTTCTTGATTCTCATCTCTTTTTGCCCGTGATCATGGTTCTAGCTCCATTTTCTTCCCCATTTTTTTTTACAATTAAGACCCTTTTTTTTCAAAACTGAGTTACTCCGGGTACAATTGGGGTCAAGATGGAAATTCGGACTAGTAGAGGAGAATGTCACGACACCAGAAATGTAAAAATCAGAAATTACGGAACTAAAATGAATTTTTCACAATTTTTACAATTAATCTAAAAATGGGTTTAACAAAGTAACTCCTAATTCGAAATCAAATTTTACAGATTTTCCTCGGCCAAAATGAATAGAAAGTTAAAATAAATACTGACTCTTTTTCATATTTTTATGACCTCAAACGCTAATTTATTTTTATTTTTACAATATTTTCCTAATTTTTGGAAAATATTAAAAAATGCAAAAAATACGAAAAATTATCTTTTGTTCAAAAATGGTTGCCTAGGCTTGGCCAAGGTTTCCAGAGTTGATTTTGTAATTTTCTCATTTTTTATGGATTTTCTATGAATTTTCGAAAATAAAAATGCTGAAAAATACCAAAAATATGGAAAATCTTTTTTTGGGCAAAATTGGTTCCCCAGGCTTGGCCAAGGTCCCCAAAGTTGATTTTTCAATTTTAAGGATTTTTATGGATTTTCTATTAATTTTAAAAGAGAAAAGATGATTAAAAATCAAGTGTTAACAACATTCCCTTTGGGAGATGTCCTTTTCGAAACAGATTTTTCAGGGACCACTTCCCTTTTTCCCTTTTTCATCGCCATAAACAGGGTGTCATCATCGCCCGGAATGACAGTTCTTAACGGCTTATTCAGATAATCTAAGTATTCTTCTTCACTAGAAAAATGATAAGTGGTCAGAAACTTACTGACACTAGTGTACGCACCATCTCTTGCTTTCAGATTGTTATAGATGTGCTTGATACGATGAGCCGTCTCGACTTTCTCATCAAAATACTCCCTGGTCTTCATTGTCGGAGATGATTCTGAAACTCGAGGTCGCTTCCCGACTCTCTGTGATCCTTCAGCCTGTTCAGATGGAGGACTAGATGTCTTCTTTGCCGTCGAGGATGATTTAGGAGCCATTTAGAAAGAGGAATGTGATGAAGAAAAGATGAGGTCTTTTGAGAGTGAAAGAGCTTGTGAAAAAACTCGAAAGGATTTAGGGTTTTTCAAAAGAAGAGAATTTAATATTTATAATATAACACAAAGTAACGGTATTTTTGGCAACAAAATCAGAAATATTGCGAAAATATTTGAACGAATATATTTTACCAATCAAAATCGTATAAATAGAATTAGATAGAGAACGTACCTTTTGTCTTAGATTCTGTCAATCAAATAAAATTACTTACAAGAGATTCTGAGTAATTTGAAATCTTGCTCCCGTAGTTTCATATAATCGGCTTCTGAATCTGAAACTTTAAGCTGACCTTTGAAGTTGCGTCTGAATAACTAGTTTCTGAGATAACTTGGTCTTGATAGTTTCCTGTTTCTTATAGATCTTAACAAAAAGGGTTAGTGATTGATAATTTATCACGAATAAAATTAAAACTTAACTTATCAAGAGGCTTGGTAAAAATGTCTGCAAGTTGATTCTTCGTGTCCACATGATGAATCTGAACCTCCTGGTTCTGAACATGATCTCGTATGAAGTGATACTTTATCTCAATGTGCTTTGCTCTCGAGTGGAGTATTGGATTCTTGGTGAGATTGATTGCACTTGTGTTGTCGCAAAGAATTTCAACATTTGAAGCTTCAATTCCATAATCCCTTAGTTGCTGCTTCAACCATAAAATCTGAGCACAACAGCTTCCAAGAGATACATATTCTGCTTCTGCTGTTGATAGAGCCACGGTACTTTGCTTCTTAGAGAACCATGAGATTAACATATCTCCCATTAATTGACACGTTCCAGAAGTGCTTTTTCTATCAACTTTGCAACCCGCTAAGTTTGCATCTGAATATCCTTTTAGCACAAAAGTTGATTCTTTTGAGTACCATAGTCCGAGATTTGGATAAGTTCCAACGTATTTGATTATTCTCTTTAGAGCCGAGAGATGTGATTCCCTGGGACTGGATTGAAATCTTGCGCATAAACAAACACTATACAAAATATCAGGCCTTGATGCCGTAAGATATAGAAGCGAGCCAATCATGCTACGATATAGCTTCTGATCAACTTCCTTTCCATCTTCATCCTTGTCCAATTTTGATGAATGGGCAATGGGAGTTTCCATCTTTTTGCTATTCTGCAAACCAAACTTCTTTACTATTTCAAGAGCATATTTCTCTTGACAGATAAAAGTTTCTTTCTCAGATTGATGAATCTGAAGTCCAAGAAAGAATTTTAATTCTCCCATCATGCTCATTTCGAATTCATCCTGCATAGCTTTGGAGAAATTCTTACACAGTGATTCGTTAGATGAACTAAATATAATATCATCAACATAAATCTGAACGATAAAAAAGTCTTTACCTTGCTTCTGAATAAACAAAGTAGTGTCTACTGTGCCTTTTGTGAACTTCTTTTAAGAAAGAAAGTTACTTAACCTTTCATACCAGGCACGAGGAGCTTGTTTTAAACCATATAGAGCTTTGTTCAATAGATAAACTAGATCCTTTCCTCTTGGTTCTTCGAACCCTAGTGGTTGTTCAACGTAAACTTCTTCCTTGATGTAGCCATTTAAGAAGGCACTCTTTACGTCCATCTGAAATAACTTGAAATCATTGTAACAAGCATAAGCGAGAAGTAGCCTGATGGCTTCTAATCTGGCAACTGGTGCATATGTCTCATCATAATCTATCCCTTCTTCTTGGGAGTACCCTTTTGCAACCAGTCTTACCTTGTTTCTGATTACTTTTCCCTTATCGTCCAGTTTGTTTCTGAAAACCCATTTTGTGCCGATGACAAGTCTGTCTTTGGGTCTTGATACTAATTTTCAGACGTTGTTGATCTTGAATTGCTGGAGCTCTTCTTGCATTGCATTTATCCAGCTTTCATCAATTAGAGCTTCTTCGATATTTTTTGGTTCCAATTCAGATACTAGTGCGAAGTTCCCTGATAGCTCTTGTATCTTCGATCTGGTTCTTATACCTTCATCCAAATTTCCTATAATGAGATCCTTTGGATGACTACATTTATGCTTCCAGTTTGTGTTGAATCTTTCATCTTCTTGCGAAGTGGTAGAGTTGTTCTGTCTTTTTTCATGATTTGAAGAAGTTGTTGCTTCAGGTTCATGAATCTGAATATCTCCTAAACCATTATCTTCTTCTGAGTTGAGATGTATAATTGGCATTTGAATAGCTTCTTCCTTGTCTCTTTTCTTCCGACTGCATTCTGCGAATTTGACATTCATAGATTCTTCTACCGTTCGAGAGGATTTGTTGTAGACTTGAAAGGCTTTGCTGGTTGTTGAGTATCCAAGGAAAATCCCTTCATCTGACTTATCATCAAACTTGCCAACACGATCATTAGGATTTTTCAATATAAAGCATTTACTGCCAAATATATGAAAGTATGAAAGATTTGGTTTTCTTTTTTTAAAAATTTTGTAAGGAGTCTTTTCAAGGATGGGTCTTAAGGAAACTCGATTCAGAATGTAACAAGTTGTAGAAACTGCTTCTGCCCAAAAATGAGATGCAATTTTGCTTTCAATAAGAAGAGTTCGACCCATTTCTTGTAAAGAACGATTTTTCCTTTCAACAACCCCATTCTTTTGAGGTATGTAAGGAGTAGAAAAGGTATGTTTGATTCCAGCATCATCACAGAAACTAGAGAAATCCTGGTTTTCAAATTCTCCACCGTGATCGGTTTTAATGCAAGAAATCATAAAACCTTTTTCATTCTGAATCCTTTTTGAAAATTTTGCAAATGTAGCAAATGCATCATTCTTGTGAGGTAAGAAAATAACCCATATAAATCTGGAGAAATTATCAACAATGACCATATAGTATTTCTTACCTCCAAGACTTAGTATCTTGTTTGGTCCAAAGAGGTCCATGTGAAGCAACTGTAATACACGATTAGTTGAAACATGATTTATAGGCTTAAATGTGCTTCTGACCTGTTTTCGCAGAGTGCATGCAATGCAAAGTTCTGGCTATTCAAATTTTGATTGAGGTAATCCTCGAACCAGGTTCTTAGATAATAATTTTGAAATATGCTTAATATTGATGTGACCAAGCTTCCTGTGCCAGAGATCAGATTCATTTTTGATTGATATGAGGCACTTGATTTCTTCAGATGCAACATCCAGAAGATAGATGTTTCCATGCCGATATCCAAAAAAGCTCTATTTATTATCACTACTAACACCTGTACATTTCATATCTTGAAAACAAATTTTATATCCAGAATCACATAACTGACTTACCGATATCAGATTGTACTTCAAACCTTTAACGAGAGATACATCATTAATAATGAGGTTTCCAATCTTAACTGTTCCTTATCCTATTACCTTACCTTTATTCTTACCTCCAAATGATACACTTCTGCCACTAATCATGGATAACTTAGTAAAGTTTTCTGGATTACCAATTATATGACTTGAGCATCCACTGTCCAGAAACCATTTCTTATTTCCCTTTCGAGGTACCTACAAGAAAAAATAATCTTACCTTTGTTTTGGTACCCTCATTTACTGGGATCCATGGAAGTTAGTATAAGCAGATCTATTCTCAAGCTTCCAAACAAACATACATTCATTTTTACTATGATGTCTACCACCACAATTTGAGCAACTTCTAAAGTAATATCCTTCTATTGATTGCTTGTTAGGATATTGTAGACTTGTATGCTTTCTATAGATGTTCTGCGGATAATGAGGTTGGTAAACACTCTGAGAGTTGTTAGTTCTGGGCATGTTTTGAAATCGTTTAACAGAATTATGATATGATCTATAATGATTTTGTGAATGATATGGCTTGTAATAATTCTATGAAGGTCTAGTATAATGCTTATATGAATGATGCGTTTGATATGGTTTTGTAACCTGATTTTGGAAATGATTGAGTGGATAAAAACGCTTGTGAGGTTGATGTGATGATTTAGTAAATTTCTTGGAAAAATGTTGTTGATAACCAGACTTGGTAGGACGATGTTTCAATCTGTTTTCAGAATCTGAAAAACTGTTTTTAAGACTATCTTGTTTTTCAAAACCAAGACAAGATTTTTTGCCAAAAGGAATTTGGGTGGAAATGATATTTTCTAGATCTCTAGAACTTTGAGTAAACTTCTTATTTATGTTTTCAACTTTGGTCTTTAAAGTATTGTTTTCTTTTAAAGTAAGATCATGACTTTCCTTTAAAGAGTGAAATTCTTTTTATAAAAACTCGATCCTATCTTTTTGAGAAAGATCTTGCTGTTTCAAAGATTGATTTTCCTTTTTCAATCATGAAATCTTTTTGAGAACTTCTTTATAATTTTTGCACAGCTCTGTTATGTATTCAGAAACATTATCAGGTAGCTCAGAAAAGTTTACCTCCGTATCTGATTCTGAGTCTGAATCTGAATTTGCCATAAGACATATGTTTGCATAGTCCTCGTCGCTTTCTTCAGAGTCGCTTAGTGTTTCTGCCTTCAAGGCCTTCTTGTATTTTTCAAATTTGGCTTTATCCTTCTTCAGCAGTGGACATTTGGGTTTAATATGTCCCACTTTCTTGCAATGAAAGCATACGATGTCCTTGCTTTCCTGTTTGTCATGACCAGATTGTTTGTGGTCGTTCCTTCTGAATGTCTTCTTTCCCTTGAAGAATCTACCTTTCTTGACCATCTTTCTAAACTTCTTCACCATTAATGCGAGCTCTTCATCGTCTTCATCCTCATCATCTGAATCTGAAATTTCATCATCAAAGTTAGATGAAAGAGCAATAGACTTCTTACCTTTTGAGATCTCTGGTTTATTGTTGTTTCTCTCTGTCTCATATGATTGCAGAGTTCCAACTAACTCATCGATGGATAGTGGTCTTATAGTTTGGCATTCTTGAATGGAAGGCTTGATGTAGTTCCATTCTTCGGTTAATCCTCGGAGGATTTTTCTGACCTGTATTGGTTCAGCCACAGGTGCACCTTGTTATGCGAGACCACTAGCCAGAATCTGAAACCTGTCAATCATCTCAGCAATTGTTTCATCAGGTTTCATTTTAAAGGCTTCATAGTCACTCAGTAGTATACTGAGTTTAGTCTCTTTAACCCGATTAGTGCCATAATATGTGACATGTAGTCTGTCCCATATTGCCTTCGCAGATACTTCTTCTGCTACACGATTATAGATCGGTGAGGATAGTGCACAGAAGAGTGAGTGGACAGCTTTAGAGTCGAGTCCTTGTCTCTTGATTCTCTTAGCATCTGTAAGTGTTGCTGGATTTTCTTCTGATCCCGTATTTGTGGAAATGATAGGGACCACTCTTCTGGTTACTACATCCCACATTTGATCATCTAGTGCTTTGATGAACCATTTCATCTTGTTGCACCAAATGTTGTAATCCTTTTCGTCGAAATACGGTGGTTTGTTGTGGAATGATGAATCACCAGAACCTGAGAAGTTGTTGCTAGACATGATAGATCGTTAGCTCTGAAGTAGAACATTTCACAAAAGTGAGCAACCTGGCTCTGATACCAATTGATGTGGCTAGCAACGACACCTAGAGGGGAGGTGAATAGGTGCTTCTGAAGATTTTGAGATTCAAATGCAAGCAGGCGCAGAAGCGATGTATTGAATGTAACAGAACAAATATGCACGAAATAAAGGAGTTCAGAAGGAGAATTGTGCACACAGATTTATAGTGGTTCGGCTATAATAAACCTACGTCCACTCTCCCACGATGACAGCCGATTGGCTGGATTTCACTATAATGATCACAAAGTTACAATGAACTTCTCTCAACTCACTGACAAGAGTATTTTCACGAGAAGTTAAAAATTGTTTTCTCAACAGTTTTGCTCGTCCTTTCTTTATATCTCACATTCTCTTCTTTCTTCGAATACCAATACCCTCCTTTTATACCCCTTTCACCTTGAACTAGCCGTTGTCAAGGTACTCCACGGGATCACTCGTCAATCTTCAATCAGCCTTGATTGAGCGAGATAAACTTGGAAAGATGCTAGGTAGTCGTTGAAGAAAGATTCTGGTAATCTTCAGATTTGGTCGCCCATACAACTAAATCTTCAGTTTCCATTTACGTGAGATGTTGAATCATCTTGAAAGAGGGAAAGAAAGATAATATCCAATCAAGGATTTTGTCCTAATAAAGATGGACAATCATCCTGTAGATCGAATCCTTTCATTTCTTGTATTTTCCGAAACCAATCGGACTCTTTGTCAATCGTGGGTCTTCTTAGTCCAGCTGTAGAATCTGAATCCATTCAGAAACAGCTTTCAAACCATGTGAGGTCTTTGAATCTGATTCAATATTACACTGTGAATCTGAGCTCTTAAAGCTCTCGCTGGTGACGTCTCACACGAGTCTTCTTGAGATCTTCCAAGGTAATGTTGTCCTCCATCTGAATCCATTTGAGGCAGTAAACCACTTCATCTGAATTACTCAGACGCAGACTCCTCCTACTGATTCCTTTAGAGGCACAAGCATAGTTCCTTCTTCTGACCATTCAGAAGCACTATGGTGACGACTCTTCCTTGAGTCTGAACGCCAGTTGTGGGATATTCAACGCTCTTTTCACATCGTAATTTTCTGCAAGGAAGACATACTTCCATTAACTAGACTTCTTAAAAACGAGTTTTGTTAGAATCAAAATTTTTGGCGGAATAGTTTCCTCAACACCACTAAGTCATAATCGTTTCCTTTCGGGTCGACGAACTCTGATGGTTTCTTGTTTTGTCGAAGCTATATTTTTTTGGTCGAATTGTCGAACCTATTAACCAGTTGGATTCTAAGCAATCTTATGCCTTTTCACGTTTCTCCCTCGTCCTTGTGTAAGATAAATCACAATGCATATGTCGTTGTCCAACGAAGGAGTATTTTCTTCCTTTGTGATATTAGAAAAAGCGATGCACAATTTTGTTCTACCGTGTAACATCAGCTTAGGGAGGGAAATTTTCCATTTAGTCCTAAACCTATCGTACGAATATCAATTCGGTCTTAAATTGTTGAATTTTACTAATTTAGTCTTGGATCTTTGTACGAAATTCCAAACGTAGTACCTCTGGTCAATTTTTGTCGAAAATCCCAGATGTGGTGATATACCACGTAGGATGGCCGATGTGTTAGGATTCGCACACCAATTCCAAAAAAATAACCTAAGTAAACAATCCACGGTAGTAGAATATAATAATAAAAAAACAAAATCCAAAGAACATACTAGAAATTTTTTTTTTATTGAAGCTCACCCAAACTTGGGCTACGTCTCCACACAGATGCACCATGTGAATCCACTAGTCTTTGAGAAAATAGGGATATAATTGATGATCTTCTCACAAGATCAGAGCACAAAAAGATTGAAAACACTTATAAAGCTGTCACGGCTTCTCTTTTTCTTTTCTCTCTATTCTCTAATTTGCGCTTCTTTTTCTGTTCTTATGATGGTTATTATCTTTTACATCGCTAATATAAGAGATATAACTTTTAACCTAGAAACCAAAAAAGGAGAAAGGACAAAAAAGCCTTTAATATAATACTTTTGGCTTTGCACCCCAATAATCTTCCATTTGAAGACAAATATATCTGATGCATCAAGCGTCACGCCCCGAACCCGCGAGCCACACGACATCCTTGTCATATCTGTACGGTCAAATGGTCGGCAATCATGACGGCCCAGGAAACTCATCATAACCAAATGACCTCAGAGTTCTTATAACAACGAAAGCGAGCTCCTCCAACGCAGACACATAAAATGGGTAGAGAGAGAGACAGATCAATCAATGCACCAAACCACATTTTATATTACATGCTTTTTTATACAATTGTCAGAACGACGTCATATGTACCGTTCAAAGCTCTTGTCACCTTATTACAACCCATTGCTCGACCTTTAACAACAAAAGACTCTAGGTCGACAAGGTTCTCAACTCCTATAGTGAGCAAACCACGCAAATTTCTACTAAGGGGTTTCTGCTTCAACCCTACTCATCATCATCCGTCTCACCATCTGTGAAAATCTGCCATTAATCATGACAAAGTGGTGACTTTTGATCAACAGCTCGTTCCAAGCACTTGACCAAATTTCAACTCATTCCAGACCAAAACAATTTTTTGATTCATGACATATCTAGCTCCGATTCTTGTCAAGTTGATCTCTATCAACTTCGATAGATCTTTGAAATGGAACAATGGTTTCCAAAAACATAAAACGGCCTATTGTCATACTGCATTGTTAGATCAACCTAGCTCGCATAAGGCAACTTGATGGGTCCATGCTCACTACCACAATATTTGCTACCATCAAGTTCGCCCTTTGCTCTTACATCTTGGGCATGGTTTATTGATTCAGGTGCTACACATCATGTTATGGACAATTCTGCAAGACTTAATTGTGTCACTCCATATTTAGGTCAAACTCAGGCTGTTATGGATGACGGCATATCCTTACCGATCACCTACACAGGTACACTCATGTCAACTTCTCCGTCCTTTATACTTAGTCAAATTTTAGTCGTACATGAAATCACTAAAAACTTACTTTTCATGTCTCGTTTTTCCCTTGATAACCATTGTATTTTCCAATTCAACTCTAACTCATTTGTTGCCATGTCTATCAATAATGGCAGGAAATCCTTCGTGGATTGCTTGACAATGCGCCTTACTATGTCACCCTTCCATCTCGCCACTCTTCCACACCTTTTCCATCAGTTGCTTCTCTCCCTCTGTGGCATAATCGCCTGGGACATGCCACCATCAACCAACTTGTGCATCTTCTCAATTCATCCAACATTAGTTTTAGTCATTCTTTATCTATAGTTTGTAAGGCTTGGCTATGAATAAAAATTACGGCCATAGTCATTATCCTACTTTGTCTAGGTCAAACATCCTTTGGAATTATTTCATACTGATATTTGGGTCCCCCTCCTATTATTTCATTCAACGGCAATAAATACTATATTTGTTTTATTGATGATTTCTTGCATTTTACTTGGTTCTATTCATTCATATCTCACAGTCAAATTTCTTCCATTTTTAAAGCCTTTCACAAACTTGAGGAAAATCAACTTAATTGCAAAAATTAAGTCTATACAGTGTGACGAAACACCTGCATTTATCACATCCACTGAATTGGTCCAGTACATTAGAGAGCATGGCATTCACCAATGGGTTTCTTGTCCTTATGCACCCTATCAAAATGGGACCATGGAACGAAAAAATCAACATACAGTCAAAACTAGATTGACTTTTCTTCATCCATGTTCCATTCCACCAGTGTTTTGGGAGTTTACTTTTGAAATTGCGGTTTACTGAATTAACTTAGTACTAACACCGGTGATTGATAATATCTCACGTTGGGAAGCTTTATTATGCATTTACGTGTTTTTCGTTGTGCAGTATATCCATTTCTTTGCTCGTACTCGCATCAAGATCCAAGGTTTGCATCTTTATGGGCTATCCTCCGGGATATAAAGGATGCCAGTGCTATTGTCCCAAGCATAAGTGTTTTTGTGCCGTTGCGGATGCCACTTTTGATGAAGCCTTCTATCCTCTTGCTGCCACACCAAACTCATCTCAAAATGCCTCAACACCAACACGTGTGGAACTATTTTTGCCTGCTGAGTTGTCCCTATCATCCTCGGCACCTGCCGGAGCACTTGAGTCTCCAAGGTTTTCTCCACCAAATCTGGATTTTCAGCTTGTTGACACCACCGACGCTGCAATTGAACCTATTGAAGTACTCAAGAAACTCCTGCCATGGTACTAGCATCATGTTTACATCCTATGATAACCCATCTTCAAGATGGGACCATAGCTCGTTGAACTTTTAAAAGAAATCACACCTTGGCTCTTGTGGTTCAATCCGGTATCCCTAAAGAACCCATTTATTTTTCCAAGGTTGTAAAGGATGACAAATAGTAGCTTGCAATGCAGTCCGAATACAAAGCACTAATGGAGAATGGAAAATGGGATCTTCTTTTCCTTCCCACTAATGCTTGACCCATCAGATGCAAATGGCTGCATAAGGTTAAAGTCCACTCCGACGAAACTATTGAACGATATAAAGCAAGGTTGGTCACCAAGGGTTTTCATCAACAAGAGGGTATCGATTACACCGAGACATTTATTTTAGTGACCAAGCTTGTTACCATACACACGGTCTTGTCTTTGGCATATTCTCAACATTGGTCCATTCGACAATTGGACGCCTCTAACGCATTCCTACACAAATTACTTGAGGAGAAAGTTTACATGACTCAACTGCAAGGTTTCATTGATGCAAGTAAGCCCTACTAGGTTTGTCACCTTCGACACTCGTTATTTGTCAGACACACAGCTGATTTCACCATTTATTTATTGGTGTACATTGGTGACATTATTTTAACCAATTCTTGAATGCTTCATTACATGATCTCATGCAATCCCTTCACTCGGAATTTGCAACCAAGGATTTAGGGACATTCATTATTTCTTTGGGGATTGAAGTGATTCATAGAAACGACGGGTTACATCTTCACCATGGTCAATTTGTTAGGAAAATATTGAAAAATGCTAATATCCAATCTGCCAAATCTGTTGCTACTTCTACCAATTCCATGGAACCACACATGGTTGTTTCTCATGAGCCACTTGTGGACCCATTTCAGTTTCGAAGCGTTGTGGGAGCACTTCAATATCTCACTCTTTCATGGCCTGATATTGCATACGTGGTGAATTCGGCTTCTCAACTTCTTCATGCCCCCACTATGGTCGATTGGTAGGACATGAAATGCCTTTTGCATTACTTGACTGGTATGGTCTTGCATGGTCTTTTTTTACTCGAGTGACAGCCACTCAGCTCCATGTATTTTCTAACACTAGTTGGGCGGGTGACCAAGTGGACTAATACTCCGTGGATTCTGTATCTATCATGGACCAAATCTCATCTCTAGGTCATCTCGCAAGCAACGAATTGAGGCTCGTTCCAGCATCAAAGCAGAATACAAGTATTTTGCGGATACAATAGCAAAGTTAATGTAGCTTGAATATCTTCTTCAGGATCTCCATGTGCAACCACTGGAGTTGTCTAATCCTTGGTGCGATAACTTATTTGCCTTCTACTTATCCACAAATCCTATGTTCCATGCTCAAACCTAATATGTGGAAATTGAGTACCATTTCATTCGAGAATGCATTACTCAAAAACAATTGGTAGTATGCTACATTTCTGCCGATGAAAAATTACCAATATCTTCACTAAAGGCTTGCCTACCCACCGGTTTCTTCAATTGCGGTCCAAGCTAATGGTTCAGCCTCACCATTAGCTTGCGGTATCACGACCTAAAATTCAAAGTTTTTTAATTTTAGGTTAATGGATTACCAAAATAATTAATTAGATTAATTAAGTTAGCTCAAACTCTCCCAAGTTCTACTAAATCGTGACTTATGGTTCAAATGATTATCTTAAATATGATTTTAAATTTTTGAAGTCACCACTAGTCATTTTCTGGTAGTCGATTAAAAGCCTAAATAAATTAGTGGCAGAACAAAATTACTTCTATGAATCAAAAATTTTAAGTTCAAGACTTGGTTACATTAATTTTCAATTAATGCCATTTTGATACCAATTTCATAAAAAAAATGTTCAATTTGGCAATTTTGATGAACTCTCGCTTGAAGTTCAAAGATGCAATTTTTTACGATTCTTTTATGATTTTTTTTGTATTTTTGAGTAATTTTTGAAATTAAAAAATTAAATGAAAATGAGAGTGAATTGGTTCAAGATTAACTTATAATTTTCGGATTTAATTTGCATTAATTCCCAAAAACTTTAAGATGATCTTTTTACCCCACATTACATCTTTTAAAAGTTAGAATGGATTTAAAATATTTTATTGAATGCAATTCATGAGATAGGATTTCTACGAAATCTTATCTTTCTGAAAATGATAAGACATGATTTCTAGGAAACCATATTTTCCTAATTTTTATTTTTTATTTTCTGATATTTTCATGAAATGAAATTAAAAGATAAGACATGAATGATTTTTTTAATTTCGAATTATGTATTTTTTGTTATTTTTTTTATTTTTTTACTAATGAATTTAAATTAAAGTATGGTAGATCGACCCTAAAATTTGAAATACCCACTATGGAAATAATTCTATTTAAAGTTTAATAGATTGACTTATTTCTATGTATACAATTGAGGATTAGGAAATTTTTCCAATCAATCAAATTTTTAAATATTTTGGATATCTTTGAGTATCTTCAAAGAATTTTAATTATCACAAGATTATCACTAAAATTCCGAAATAAACACAATGAATCTCAATCCTTCCAAGTTTAGGCACAAGATATATTGCGAGATATTCAAAATTTTCAATTTCTAAACTTAACAAAGCAATTTTTTCAATCAAGGAAATTGAATACTCTAACTCGCAGTGCAATTTTCTAGATATGCAAATATGCTTAAAGCACGCAAAACTTTTCAATCGAGGCAAGTGAATATCCAAAATCTAGAGAATATCCAAGATTCAATTTTTTGACATGCAATCTTTATGACAATGCAATTCAATCAACCAAAAAATATGCAATCATAAGCAAGTCAATATCTAAAGTTTCAAATTAGGAAACATTCAAAATTGCTTTCCGGTTTTGATTCATACCGAAACTTGACTATCAATCCTTGCACTTTAGACCAAGTGGTGCAGGAACGTCAATGGATCAGCCTGGTGGGAACTCTAGCGGTTGGCCAATAGACAAAACGAGAACAACAGCCATTGCGGGCTCAGCTATAGTGGCTAGTAGTGTGCTTGATGAAGGTAGTCTACATCGCGATGTTTGCACTTTTCTCCATTGATCTCAAAGGAAAGTTGTGCATCAAGCCTGTTCATGTGTCTCTTTTTGTGGCTAATTTGAAATTGCTCGAAGACTAGCACACCAAGCTCGGAATGGACCGATCGGCTAAGGACTTCGCACGTGCCTGGGAGGATTCGACGAAGTAAAAACACAGCAGCTATTTTGTGCTTTAAACAGCACTGAACAGCAAGTAATTTCCGCCAGAAAATGTGTAGATATCGTCCCTGAACAGTAAGACAAAAAATCCGCACAAACAACTAATAGAACTGGACAAAACAGCTGTTGTTTTTGAGGTGAACAGCAGCTAAATCAGCAACGAACAGCTCCCAAATCAACTCCGATCAGCAGCAAACTCGTGCGCTGATTAGCGACTGAAAACAGCTCCAAGTAGACCTCAATTAGTCGCAAAAACAGCCCGAAAGCAAAAGCGAACAGCCTTGAAACTAAGCCTAAAATCGTGCAAAAATTTTGACCGAGCAAAGAGGATGCTTTGCTTTGAACAGGCCATGATCAACGAAGAAGCAAGCGGAGGATGGTGGCAGACAGTGGAGAAACACAATAGGCAAGACGTCCTCGGGGTTAGCTAGACGTTACACGGTGGGAGGTCGGTGGTGCACGGTGGTTGGGCGAAAGTGCAATGGCGGCAAGATGGTGCACGAGGACTCCTTCCTCTCTCTCTCTCTCATGTGAATTTTTTGAGTATGTGTGAACCGAAAATCCTTTTTATCCTCCTGGACCTCTCTTTTTTCCCTCAATTTTCGTGGCCGTGTATCATGTGTTCTGCCCCCCTCATATTTATATTGCTTGTCCTAGGTTTAACTTCACCTTCACGAGCATGAATCAGTCTAAATTAAATTGATGGGTTTTCTTGCAATCTTAGGGCCTAATTCTAGTTTAGACTCTGATCATTTAAAGTTTAATGGCCCTCTTTATATTGTGAACTACGACCAGCCTTCTTGTGTAAGAACTTGGCCAAATTTGCTTCCTTCATGGGTCCCATCTATGCAACTAATCATGGTCCGTTTCCACCGCTCGATCCAATTAAGCTCCATTTACCACTGCCGATCTAAACGAATGCAAATTATGCATGCAAAAAATTAAAATGCAAACTATATGAAAACATTTTTTTTTCTAGGAACTAAGGTTAGCCCCTAATTTTTTTTTATACAAAATTCACTAATAAAAAAAAAAGTCAAAATTTAGGTGTCAACAGTGGGGAATGTTAAAGGAAGAAAATACTCAGAAAATATTTAGGGAATATTTGTTATTCTGTTACCTTTTATATCTTATCTCTTGGAGTCTTTATATATACATTGTACTTGCAACACATATCAATAACATACTCAACTTCCTCATTTCTTCTTCCTTTCATTTTTTTTTCAAGTATATGACCGAATGAGCTATCTGGAAAAAATTCCATATTATGGATGCATCATGTCAAATTTTTTCTTCTACCTAAAAAAAATCATTAAATCTAAAGCTCAATTACTTTTTTGGCACTGCACCCATGGAAACGTTTTTGCCTATCATAGATATAATAAAAGTCAGATTAGCTACCACACAGGTATTTTTACCTAATTTAATGAGATTTCAATGAATTAAATTTGTAAACTACAATAAATCTCTTTATGGCAATTGTTGAGCTAAAGCACAATACATCGTAGTTATTTTGAATTGAAAGTTGGCTGGCATTGTAATAAGAAATCGAGTTTTTACTATAAAAAGATATTTTTAAAAAATGACAGCGAGGCGAAAAAATAAATTAGTCAAACAAATTTAATATTTTGACCAGAAAAATAAATTTAATATGCTTTTTAACTTTTAAAAACATTTCACTTTTCAGCTAGTCACAAGATGATCGTGATTTTGGTTTTCAAGTTAACTTGGACCGCTATGGTTCAAGCTAAACTTTAAGTGTGGGTTCAGTTGTGTAGATATGGTGCTACTTTCGTTTAACGAAATAGCCCTGAGCAACATAAAAAATGATAGCAGGAGAATTTAAAGTAATTTCTTTTTTGTAATTTTAAGGATTTGGACTTCTATTAGTTCTTAAGTGGAAAAATTGTCAAAAAATTCTTAAACTTGTTTACACTTTTGTCAATCTAGCTCTAAACCTTTTAAGTTTGCTAATTCGGTCCTAAACATTTTACATTTGTGCCAATTTAGTCTTAAACCTTTTACATTTGTGCCAATTCAATCCAACTTTGACCGGGTGTGATGACATGGATGCTGGTTGATATTGATATGGACAATTTGTAATAATATTTTAATATTTTTTTGCAAATTATTTGTTTACTTTTCTTTCTTTCTTTTCTCTTTCTTTTTTTTTTTCATTTTCTCTCTCCTCCTCCTTCGTACAGACCCCTCGGACGAAGAAGAGCAAGAAGAAAGGAGGGGAATCAATTATTGCCACCACCGTGTAGCCCAAATCTGGCTTGGCAAGGTTGGCCCTCGCTTGGCCATGGCAAGGCACTACCTGAAAGAAGAAGAGAATGACAAAAATATTTTCCAGGATTGATTTTCATTACTGTACTTCAGAGATATATATAATACAAATACAAGAATGGCAACAGTTACAAATAAAGAGAAAAACTCAACAGATGGACAACTATTAACAACAATAAGGAAAGCACAGATTACAGACTAATTGACAACTAATTGAAAGCAAAAATTACGGAGAACAATTTGAAGATTGAATTGATTCTCCTATACGCCCCCTCAAGATGGAGTTTCCATCAGAAACACCGATCTTGGCTCGAAGCGTTTGCACCCGCTGCTTTGATAGTGGCTTGGTAAGGATGTCCGCTAATTGGTCCTGTGTGGAAATATGAGAGACTCTCAATTGTTCGTCTTTGACGAGCTCACGAACGAAATGATAGTCAATTGCAATGTGCTTCATGCGCGAGTGGAAGACCGGATTGGCACAGACATAAGTGGCCCCAATATTGTCACAGTAAATCGTGGGTGAGTTAGGTGAGCGTATGTCGAGTTCGGTAAGCAAGTTTTGAACCCAAAGTAGTTCTGAGGAAGTGGCGGCAACAGCTCTGTATTCGGCTTCTGTTGATGACTGAGCAACGGACCGCTGTTTGCGAGAGCTCCAAGAAATAGGATTGGAGCCAAGATAAATAATGAAGCCGGATGTGGAAGTCTTGTCATCTGAATCACCCGCCCAATCTGCATCTGAATATGCATGTAAAATAGGCTTTGTATCTCGTCGCAAGTGAAGCCCATGGAATATAGTACCTTTAAGATATCGAAGAAGACGTTTGGCAGTAGACCAATGATTCATTGTTGGCTTGTGCATGAACTGAGATAATTTATTAACAATGAATGAAATGTCGGGTCGTGTGATTAAGAGATATTGAAGGCCACCAACTAGGCTTCGAAATTCTGTCGCAGATGTGTACCCCGAATTATCATGAAGAGAAAGTGAAGTGCCGGTTGCCATTGGAGACCCAACATCCTTTGCATCGGCCATGTTATGCTTTTCAAGTAGATCCCGGATGTATTTATGTTGTGAGAGCAAGAGACCCGTCTTGGTGGGAAGTACTTCGATTCCAAGAAAGTAACTTAAGGTCCCCAAATCTTTGACTGAAAAACGCTTGGACAATCTTGCAATGAAATTGTTGAGAAATCGAGTATTGTTGCCCGTAATAACAAGATCATCAACATACACCAAGAAATATGCCTTTATGCCATTGTGCGAATAGATAAAAAGAGAGCTATCAACCTTGGAATTAGTAAATGAATTGGCTATGAGAAATGCACTTAACTCATTGTACCAGGCGCGAGGAGCTTGTTTGAGCCCATAGATAGCTTTCCTGAGTTTGCACACATGATCAGGTTTTGCGGGGTCTTGGAAACCAGGAGGTTGTTCCATGAACACTTCTTCGTGTAGCGTTCCTTGTAAAAACGCGTTGTTGACATCCATTTGGCGTATTGGCCAATTTCGAGTGAGTGCCAGAGTAAGGACAATGCGGATCGTTGAAGGTTTGACAACCGGGCTAAAGGTTTCTTTAAAGTCAAGTCCCGGTCTTTGGTGAAATCCTTTAGCGACAAGACGCGCCTTGTATCTCTCGATGCTGCCGTCGGATCGACGCTTGATCCTATAGACCCATCTGCAACCAACAATATTCATGGAAGAATTCTTTGGGGTAAGTTCCCAAGTTCCATTTCGAATTAAGGCATTGATTTCCTCGGACATAGCAGAGCGCCATTGGGGATCGTTCAAAGCTTGAGTAAGACCACGTGGTTCATAGGTTTGAGGTAGGGGATGTTTAGTGGTAAGTGTGTGTATTTGTTTAGGCTTGAAAATGTTATTTTGAGAACGGGTAATCATGGTATGGGTGCGAGTGGAGTGAGTTGGATTTATTGGGTTTGACGTGAGGGGAGAGAGGGAGGGGTTGGTTGATGAGACATTGTTTTCGGTGAAAATGTTGTTTGATGAGTGGTGGTTGTTACTTGGTGAGGTGGGAAGTGTGATGCTGGTGGTATGTGAATCAAGTGGAGGTGTATGTGAGATATTGGCGAAGAGATCACTTACTGAGTTCGCAGGTAGATTGGCTGGCAGAACTTGCACGTCGGCTGAGCTACTAGGAGGAGCGCTTGTCACGGCTGGTGGCATGATCGGAGCAGAAGCAGTGTCTGGCATAGTGAATGGCCGAGGATGAGGAGGTTTTGCTAAAGAAGAGGAAGATGACAGGAATAGATTCAAAGAGGAGTAAGGGAATACAGTTTCATCAAACACGACATGTCGTGAAAGAAATATTTTTTGAGTAGTTGGATCAAAACATTTGTAGGCACTTTGAGTTAAAGAATAACCAAGAAAAATACATGGGCGTGAACGCGGTAAAAGCTTGTTTCTTGTGTATGGCCGAAGCCACGGGTAACAGAGACATCCGAAAATTCGAAGTTTGAGGTAGTTCGGAGGTTTTCCGAAGAGACGGTGATATGGAGACTGAAGATTAAGAATGTTTGTGGGTAGACGATTTATGAGATATGTGGCAGTTTGGAAGGCATAGGTCCAAAAGGCAGGAGGTAGGTCGGCTTTGTGTAGTAGGGTTAATCCAGTTTCAACGATGTGCCTATGACGCCTTTCAGCGATGCCATTATGTTGTGGAGTGTATGGAGGTGTGGTTAGGTGTGAAATTCCGTGTTTTGCTAGAAAAGATTTGAGTTGAATGAATTCCCCACCCCCATCGGAATAGAGAGTTCGTATTTTTTCTTGAAATTGTTTTTCGACCAGCGTTTTGAATTGTTCAAAAATGGAGGCAACATCAGATTTGTTGCGGATGGGATAAAGCCAAACATAACGAGTGAATTGGTCAACAAAAATAACATAATAACGAAAACCATCAATAGATAAAGTAGATGCCGGACCCCAAACGTCTGTGTACAATAAGTCAAGTGGATGTCTACCTTCTAAAGGTGAAGAATGAAATGGTAGTTTATGACTTTTATTGCAACGACAAGAGTCACACGATAATTTATTTCCTAAACTGGACTCACGTAACGACGGAAGTGAAAAACGCTTAATAGTATGACGTAAAATATCAATGGATGGATGACCTAAACGATTGTGCCACGTAGTTGCTCGTATCTGCTCACCAACCAAGGCCGTGTGTGAGACATGTGGCTGCCAAGAGGATGCCGGCAACCGATAAACACCATCTCTAAGTTCTCCTCGAAGTAGCGTCGCCCCCATGCGAAGTTCCTTGACCAAAAAATGAGAGGCAAAGAATTCAATCGAAACTCGGTTAGTACGACAAAATTGTGAAACCGAGATTAATCTTTTGGTTATGTGAGGAGTGCGTAAAACATTAGACAACCGGAAGGAAGTGTGTGGGTAATTTAATGTAGTAGAACCAATATGGGTGATACTCAAACCTGAGCCATCGCCAAGGACTATCTCATCCGGACCTTCGTAATCGCTGTGCAGAGATAAATTAGCGAGATCATTTGTAACATGATGTGAAGCTCCGGAATCAATCAACCAACCTTCTTCTCGGGTTGAACTTAGACCAGATGCAACATTTACAACCGGAGCACGGATTGCATCTCTAATTCGGAAACAATTTTTGGCGGAGTGTCCCACGCGATCACAGTATTGACAAATGGGCCGAGAGATATTGGGCTGTGGAGACTGTGAGTCATTGCTTCTGTGAGCTCTCCGTCGGTCTGAATTGCTGGTGTCAGGGAAATTTCTGGAGTCTCTAGCAGGCTGTTTGAAACGGCCGGAATTGTTCCATCGATTTGGAGCTCTTGGACCTCGAGTGTTTCGAGTGCTAAAATTAGCTGTTGCCGGCAGGACTTCGGCTGCCGTTTCTTCATGTTGAAGGAACATTTCATGGGCAACTAACTTGTCATAAAGTTCTTCGAACGTGATTGTGTTTTCACGAGCACGAATCGCCGCTGCGATTTCACGATATTCCGGTCCTAATCCCCGGAGAGCGTGGATGACAAGGTCATCATCATGGAGAGGTGAATCAATCATTGCTAACTCATCTGCAATAGATTTTAGTTGCTGTAAAAAATCGGAAATGGAACGAGAATTGCGTTTAACCGTGGATAGTTGATCCTTGAGATGCATAACGCGGGATCGGGATTTGCTTGCATAAAGTGTTGCAAGTTTGTTCCACGCACTTTGAGATGTTGCACAAGAGGCAATAAGAGGAATGATGGCTTCGGAAGTGGAAGCAAAAATTCCATTAAGCAAGAGTTGGTCTTGCCTAATCCAATGAAGGTAGGCAGCATTTGGGACTGTTTGATTGTCACGGGTGATCTCTTCTGATGGGCAAGGATTTGTTCCATCGATCAATCCTTTTAGATCATATCCGACTAGCAAGGACATGAATTGAGCCCGCCAGGAAGCATAATTAGTGGAAGTTAGCTTCATGGGAAGTTGCGTACCAGCAGAGATTGCAATAAGTGCAGTTGTATTGGCTACAGAAATTGTAGGGAGATTTGTTTCACGAGCAGAGTTTGTGGCAGCCATGGCTAAGGCAAAAGGGGAGCAGTAAAACAAGATGAGAGAGGCTCTTAAGAGCAAATGGGCTCTGATACCATGAAAGAAGAAGAGAATGACAAAAATATTTTCCAGGATTGATTTTCATTACTGTACTTCAGAGATATATATAATACAAATACAAGAATGGCAACAGTTACAAATAAAGAGAAAAACTCAACAGATGGACAACTATTAACAACAATAAGGAAAGCACAGATTACAGACTAATTGACAACTAATTGAAAGCAAAAATTACGGAGAACAATTTGAAGATTGAATTGATTCTCCTATACTACCTTGCCCAGATCTAGCATGGGCAAGGTCCGCCTCGCCTAGCCGTAGCAAAGCTTGACCTCCCCCGGCAAGATTTGAGTGACATTCCTTCTGTTTCTTCATGTTCTTCTTTATGTGAGGGATCTATTAGGAGGAGGAGAGAGACCTCGCCTAGTGATGGCGAGGCTCACTCTCAATGTTGTGGGTGGGGTGGGCCTCACCAAGCCAAATCTGGCCGACACTGCAGTGGCGGAAATCGATTCCCCTCCTTTTTTCCTATTCTTCTTCATACGAGGGATTTGCACAAAGGAGGAGGAGAAAGAGTCCATGAGAGAGAAAATGGAAAAAAAGATAAAAGAAAGAAAAAAAGAAAAAAATTGAAGAAAGGTATAAAAATATCATTGAAATTTACACACGTAAGCACCAGTGTCTATGTCAACATTGGCCGCTATTCACGTCATCACTGATCAGCCAAATAAATGCAAATTGTTTAGGATTGAATTAGCATAAATGCAAAAGGTTTAAGATCGAGTTGGCAAAATTTTAAGGTCTAAGACTGAATTGGTAAAAGTGCAATAGTTTTAGGACTTTTTTGGATAATTGGCCTTTTTGAATTGGGTAAGACATTGCGATTAACAAATTAGAGGAGCGAATAGAAAGTCTACTAGATCTTTTCTCACGATTAAGTCTGTCATCTTTTTCAAATGGTCTTATTTAGGGTTATTAGAATCGGATCGCATCGAAATGATTTTCTCGCATGTTGTCGATGACATAATTTTTAACTGAATTGAGTGAGTAAAACTGTATTCTGTCAAGCGAAAATCATGTTGGACATCATTTTAGTAGTAACAACAGGTAAAAAAAAAAATTGACGTTAAAGTGAGATATGAATATGGTAAATCAAAGAGAGAATAATAAGCAAAGAGAAACGGGCAAAGCAAGTTGTCCGATTTCTCTTGCTATATGTGCGGTGGTGAATGCACCGTCTGTTGCCTCCCAATAACAGCTTCGTTAGCTTCCTCGTCATTCCGAAGAGACGTACTCAGAAAGAATTAAGAGTAACTGTGTCTTTCCCTGGCGGTCGTGCTCGAAAGGAATGCATCCGGACGTCCTGGAACTCTGCTGTCTTTACGCATCGGCCCTGGTCTCTGCCCTCTTCCCGGCAGGCTTCCTCGAGCTTCTGTGTCGGCTCGATGACAGGAACGAAGGAACGTTTAAAGGACAACTGGTCGACGTCGGTGTCTCAATCGGCGTGATCGTCTTATCTCTGTACCTGTTTGAACTCACCGAGCAACTAATGGACTCCTACGCTGACATTCCGGGCAATAAGAGAGACAGAAGAGGAAGGAAGAAGAAAGGAAGGAGAAGGTACAAGACCTGTCCGAGTTGTTTCCCTCCGTGAGTTACCCGAGTCAAGGGATCAAGTCGGAATCTGGGGACTGTGTCATTTGCTTGGGAGATTTCTTGGAAGGTGACCCTGTAGCTAGTGAAAAAAGAGGACATGTCAATTAGAGTCTGGTTATGACTTTTACGGCACTTTGTTTGGTTGCTAATCAAATGAATCTATCAGTCTAAATGTGGCAAAACATCGTACAGATGGGCAAGATTTAGCCACAGTTTAGTATTTGTTCAAGCTCAATTTGATCTGATAATTGAAGGTGGGACGCACTTAGAATTGTAACACTCGCTCGATCAGTCGATCGACTGGATTCTGAGCAGAGCATGTTTGGAATGGAATTCAAGCTCAAACTCTAGTTTGTTTCGCGTCGGATCATATAAGCAAGCCCAAGAGTTGGTAACAGAACCCAGCTCTGATATAACAAGAATCAGACAGAAACATCTGACGAACATTGACTTCCACTTTCCGATGAAGATACTTGATAGGAACACTTCTGATAGACCCCTTCTAGAAAAGAGTTAACGAATAGAGAATCCTTCCCACAACGAAGGAGTTCGATTTTGTGCTTTTTCTTTTCTACTGCTCATCCTTTTGCAGAAGCAAGGTAATGATAAACTCCAAAAATGGAGAACCAACTCCCATGAAAATGCAACAATGTGATAAAATAGCTGCCAAAAAGTCATAAGTAGCGGCGGCAGGAACATCAACTGCACAAGCAATGACTACAAAAAAGGGCAGCCCGATACACAATAGCATCCCCGCAAGGCCGGGGTCCAGAAAAGGGCCCCACCGCAAAGATGAAAGGAGGCAAGCCTTATCCTGTATTTGCAAGAGGCTACGTCCAAGGCTCGAACCCGTGACCTTTAGGTCACATGGTAATACCTTAACCAGATACGCCAAGCCTCCCATTCGAGCAATGACTATAAAAGGAGATAAAATTCCCATCAGAACCAAGAGACTGCAGCAGCCACAGCGTCACGATGGTAAGACAGAAACCAACCGGAACTGCAATCCAAATTAATGTGGTGAGAACAATGTTCAAATAATAAGGGCTTGGAACTTCAGTCGGGAAAGAGGCTGCGGGAATACCATTAGACTTAGAGCAGCATAACACCAAAGAGTAGCCAATTCTGTGAGGAGATCTACCAGGACTTGTGATTGATAGCCCTGGGGAGGACAACAGTGATGTTGAGCTCTGCCGGCAAGAGTAGCCACTTGGGAGTTCTCCCAAAGAGAGCTGCCGGAGAGAAGTGATACTTGATTGGATCTGAACACGCACGAAAGACCTCGTTTCAAAGCAAGGGATGGCACAACTTTTGAGTAGCAAAGACAAATCCGTGAGATATTTTTTCTCGCACGGCCAATAATTAGATTCACTACCATGAGAGAAGGGCTAAGGTTGTAGATAAGACGTTCCTTACCATTAGCCTTTGAACTAGTAGGGCACCAAAGTTATTGGTGGATGCTAGTCATAGGAAGTTGCTTGACAGTCACATAATCATCCTAACTGGAGAGGCAAGTATATCTGTTGCGTTTTGGAGGATTCAGAAGGATATTAGAAGCAGAATTGTTGTTTCTGAAGGATTCAGAAGCACGTCAGAAGCAGTTCTGTTTCTGCTTCTGAATTGTTTTGAAGGACATTCAGATGCACAAAACAGAGTAGAATGTAATCCAAGAGAAAGATCGTATTGAAGAGAAAACTTTCGACTCTCTTATTATTCTGAAAGATTGTAATACTTAAATACATACTCCAAAACAAATCTTTATCCTAAGATTCTAATCAAAACAGAATATTTGAATAATAAAACAGGAAACTATCTAGTAGATTCAAATCTTAACAAAATCTAATCTAATCTCAAAGATAGAATTGCTAAAAACAAAATATTCTGCAGCCTTGATACACAACATTCTCCTCCTGAATCAAGTGCTGCACATTCCCAGCTTTGCTCTCAAAACTTCAAATCGACCAACGTTGAATGACTTTGTGAATATATCTACAAGTTGTTCTTCTGAACTGCAGTATACCAATTTTACTTCTCCAGCCTTCTACACCTCTCTCAGAAAATAATATTTGATCTTGAAATGCTTTGTTTTTCCGTAAAATACAGGATTATGTGAAATTGCCAATGCAGCTTGATTATCTACAAACACTTCAATGCCTTCTTCTTGCTTCAGATGCAGATTATCCATCAACTTCTTCAACCATAATGCTTGATTTACAGCTGCAGTAGCTGCAATAAACTCAGCTTCTGCAGTTGATTGAGCTACTATTTCCTGTTTCTTTGAACTCTAGGAAAAACATGCCGAACCAAATGTGAAACAATAACCTGAAGTGCTTTTCATATCATCAATTGAACATGCCCAGTCACTATCTGAATACCCCTGCAACTTAAACTCTTGAACTTTACAGAATTTAATCCCATATGAAAGAGTACCCTTTAAGTATCTCAACACCCTCTTTGCTGCTACCATATGTAACTTACTTGCACAATCAAGAAATCTAGACAAGACACTTACAGGAAACATGATGTCTGGTTTAGTTGCCGTGAAATACATAAGACAGCCAATCAAACTTCTGTAAACTCTTTCATCTGCAGGTTCTGAACCATCATCCTTTTGAAGCTTTTCCTTCTGAACCATTGGAGTACTCACACTCTTGCACTCCTCCATGTTAAATCTCTTCAGAATCTCCTTCGAATACTTCTTCTGAAATATAAAAACTTCATTCTGAGTCTGACTAATTTCCATCCCCAGAAAATATGACATCTCACCAAGATCTGTCATCTCAAACATCTTCATCATCTCCTGCTTAAATGCAACAATCTGAGCACTCTTACTTCCTGTTACTAGCAAATCATTCACATAAAGTGACACTACCACCAAGTCAGATGCTAACTTCTTGACATATAGAGTGGATTCACTTAGGCTTTTCTCAAAACCCAAGTTCAACAAGTGCTCATCAATCTCATTGTACCAAGCTCTAGGAGCTTGTTTCAAGCCATAGAGAGCTTTTCTCAGCAAATAAACCTTCTCCTCCTGGCCTGATGCGACAAAACCTTCTGGTTGCTCAACATAAATCTCCTCCTGCAATACACCATTCAAAAAAGCAGATTTTACATCTAACTGATATACTTTCCATCCTTGTTGAGCTGCCAAGGCAAGAGTCATTCTGATTGTATCCATTCTTGCCATTGGTGCAAAGGTTTCAGAGAAATCAACTCCCCAAACCTGTGCATATCCTTTCACAACCAATCTGGCCTTGTACTTATGCACTGAACCATCAGAATTGAGTTTGGTTCTGAAGACCCATTTTACACCAATCACCTTCCTGTCTTCAGGCCTCTCTACTAACTCCCATGTTTGGTTCTTTTCAATCATAGCCAACTCTTCATTCATTGCAATCAACCACTTCTGATCACTTTTAGCTTCCTCATAACTCGAAGGTTCCAAAACAGTCACACTACACCTCTGATATATATCAGTCAGAGTTCTGGTCCTTCTAACTGGAACATCATCCTCCAGCTCGTCAGGTTCCAGAGATACCTTCTTCTGCTTGTCTTGTGACTCTTCTGTCCAGTCCCATTGTTCATCTTCAAAGAACTGAACATCTCTGCTAGTGATCACCTTCCCTGTATGTGGTTGATAGATTTTGTAGGCTTTTGATATTGAACAATAGCCAATAAAGACTGCTGTGTTTGCTGCTTCTGCCCAAAACTCTTTTGGCAGATTCTTCTCATGTAACAGACATCTAGTCATCTCCATGATGGTTCTATTCTTCCTTTCACTAACTCCATTTTGTTGTGGAGAGTAAGGAGCAGTAAGTTGATGCTCAATACCAGCTTCTTCACAGAAAGAGTTAAACCTCTATGAAGTGTATTCTGTTCCATTATCAGATCTGATGACTTGAATCTTGCATCCACTTTGGTTCTCAACCCATCTCTTAAACTTCAGAAACACCTCAGCAACTTCTGACTTTTGCTTCATGAAGTAAATCCAGCACATTCTAGTATAATCATCAATGAAGATAATGAAATACCTGCTGCCATTTAGTGAAGGAGTCACATGTGGACCACAGAGATCTGTATGGATCAGCTGCAGCTTCTTTGTGGCTCTCCAAGTTGATTCTTTGAATGGAAGTCTCGTCTGCTTGCCCAACAAACAAGACTTACACCTTGTGATCTCCTCCTCCATACTCGGTAACCCAGTTGCCATCTCATTCCTCTGCATAAACTGCAACCTTTTATGATGAAAGTGACCCAACCTCTTGTGCCATAACTCTGAATCACTAGCTTGACACTTGAATGCCACTTGCTCCTTCTCGAGAGGATTCAGAAAGAAACTCTTCTTCTGTATTTTAATTCTGAACAGCTTCTGTCCATCTGAATCAAATATCAAACACTCTCCTTCTTCAAATACCACCTTAAATCCCTTTTCTACTAACTGACCGACACTTAGCAAGTTCTGATCAATCTCAGGGACATACATTACATCAGAAACAAACTTTGTTCCAGCACAACTCTCCATTGCTACAGTCCATTTACCTTTCACTTCTAAATACTCACCATTCCCAATCCTCACTCTTGACTTCAATGACTTGTCAAGATCAGTGAACAACTTCTCATCACTTGTCATATGGTTTGTACAACCACTATCAACAAGCCAACTATCACATGGAGTACTAGAAGAGAAACAAGAAGCAACAAAAAGTTGATCTGCCTCTTGTTGAACTGCAGCGTGTGCTTCACCTTGATGCTGATCTCCTTTCTCTTTGCAGAACTTCTCAATGTGCCCAAGCTTCTGACACTTTCTGCATCTTACATCTGGTCTCTTCCAACACCTAAAGTGTGGATGATTCTGTTTTCCACAATGCTTACACGAAGAATACCTTCCCCAATTGTTCTTCGAATTAGCAGCATTGTTCTCTCTCGCAGTAGCTTCTGAACCACTACCACTATTCCACTTCTTCCCTTTCCACTTCTTGTCTTTCTCTCTAACATTCTGCTGTACCTTGGCCTGTAGAGCTCCTTCGGCACTACCTTCTAGCCTCATTAACCTCCTCTGCTCTTGCGCTTGCAAAGCACTTAGCAATTCGGCAAATCGAATATGAGACAAATCCCTGGTATTCTCCAATGAGGCAATTGTTGCCTCAAACCTTTCGGGCAAAGAGATAAGAATTTTCTGCACTAACCTATTGTCAGAGAGATCAGTGCCTAGAACTCTTGCCTGATTTGCTATGTTTATCAATTTATCAGAATACTCCTTAATTGTCTTAGACTCCTTCATCTGAAGTCTCTCGAATTCTCTGATCAGATTCAGTCCCTTCATGCTTCTGATCCTTTCATCTCCTTGATACTCGGCTTTAAGGAAATCCCAGATAGCTTTTGCTGATTCGCAAACCATAATTCTGCTGAAGATGGCAGGTGAGATAGCAGCATATAAACAAGACTTCGCCTTTACTTTCCTTGTAACCCTTTCCTTGTGATACCTGATTTGATTTATGGTTGCGTTATCAAGAAGGGGAGCAACTTCATAATCTTCTTCTATTGCTTCCCAAAAATCACAACCCTCTAGATAAGCTTGCATCCTCACTGACCAGGCTTGATAATTTTCTCCATCAAACATTGGTGGAGCCATAGCTGAAAAACCACTCGATCCAGCCTCCATCTTGCCTTCGTCTTCTTTGGATGCAAACACACTCTCAATCAATCTCACAAGTCACTTACAGCACAACCTCTTAAGATCAACCTAGCTCTGATACCAATTGTTACGTTTTGGAGGATTCAGAAGGACGTTAGAAGCGGAATTGTTGCTTCTGAATCCTTCAGAAGCACGTCAGAAGCAGTTCTGTTTCTGCTTCTGAATTGTTTTGAAGGACATTCAGATGCACAAAACAGAGCAGAATGTAATCCAAGAGAAAGATCGTATTGAAGAGAAAACTTTCGACTCTCTTATTATTCCGAAAGATTGTAACACTTAAATACATACTCCAAAACAAATCTTTATCCTAAGATTCTAATCAAAACAGAATATTTGAATAATAAAACAGGAAACTATCTAGTAGATTCAAATCTTAACAAAATCTAATCAAATCTCAAAGATAGAATTGCTAAAAACAAAATATTCTGCAGCCTTGATACACAACAATATCCTTAATTCTTCTAGACGCATCTTGTTAAAGAGTTTGCTCTCTCAAAAGAGGTGCTCTTATTTATAAAAGCTTGAAAATGGTTTGACATTTCTGCTAGTTAAAAAGCTTTCCCCTGAAGTTAATAAGCTCTTTATGATCCTTGGACTGGGTCGTGGATCCAATTGCAGTATCAACCTCCATTCTCTTCTGATGAATTGTGAACGTTAGAAATTTGCCCGGAAGAGTCACCCATGTAAAATAGGAAGTTAAAGCATTTATACTGTAGCTAACAGGGAGTTAGCTAAGTCATATCTAGCTGGTAATCCGTTAAGTTGCACTGTGTCTGCAGAGGTAACTCAAGGCACGGAAGGTTAACTACCTTGATGCCCAACTACAGCAAGAAGGTTACTGGTGGCAGGTTCTTGAGGAATTCCTGGATTCTTTTGTTTGGAGAAGTTACTTGACGCATTATGTATAGAATTCAGATCTAAGTTATTTGGGTTCTTGTTGTTTTTGTCTTCCTTTTGGTTTAACAACGATGTGCTTCCTGTCATCACCAAGAATGGCTAATACCTTAACGATGCCGGGCCTCGTGTGAACTCTGTTTGATCCGAGAAAAAGACAATTGAAAAACAAACAAAACGCGTCCAATGAAATAAGCCACTAAAAACTTTACGTTGACATACAATCATCAAGCATTACGACACTTGAAGCGTTGTCTTTCGATTAGTTGAGGAGGTTTAATCCGAAGAATCATAGCCTTACGGAAGGATTAGTGCCACTTGAACGTAACACCAAAAGCAGGATGATATAAAGAAGGCATGAGGAGCAGTGGGCAATTCTCATAGATAGGAACGCCTCGTGGCAAGTGATAAATTTCTAGTTAGACAAATGATCGGAGGTTTCGACCAAAAGATAAAAATTGATCGAAGGGTTATCAAGCCTTGACAGCTCCGCAAAACAACGACAAATCTTGCTAGGTTTTCACTCCAAGCCGGCAATTTGACGTGAAGGTCAACGACTATGCAAGACAGAGCCACGGGAACTCTTCAGGCACCATACTAGTATAAGAATAGAATAACTATCGGTTTTGCTTGCGGCCATGGTTGAAGAAATGATTCTGACCGTCCTCTTCTTGATTGGCAGTGGCCTCGTGATCTTCTCTGCCGTCCTCCCCCTCGTCGAAAGCCTCATTGGATCTGTTTTGTTCGTGGTCATCGTTGAAGGAATGTGTCCGACTGTCCTCTTCATCTTCATCTGCCGGATTGCCGCCACGAACGAGCTGTTCTCTCTCTGCCACCTCTTGTCCAGCCTTACCCTATTAACTCTTTCTCTTGCGGTCATGGGAATGAGTGCGACCGACCTCTGCATCTGCATGATTGCCGTCATCGTCGTGAACCCCTTATTCAGCATCCTCCTCGCTTTTGTCCTCACCGAACATGACCAGAGGCTCCGGTCGTTGATAGAAATGTTGTTCATGCAGAGGAGGCACATAAGAGAACTAAGAGAACTGAAAGAAGACAGGAAACAACTTATACAAAATCTGTTCAAATGGTTTCCTTCTGTGAGTTACGCGAATCAAGGGATCAGGTCAAAATTTCGGGACTGTGCCATTTGCTTGAATGATCTAGTGGAAGGTGAAAACTGTTGGGTCATTCCTTCTTGTAAGCATATATTTCACTCTTCCTGCATTGATCCCTGGCTGAGAGGTCATTTCTTTTGCCCTGTGTGCCGTACCTTTATTTTACCCGAGTGAATGGAGTAGAGATGCAATCGGGAGATTGTCGATAGCACCCCTCATTCCTCATATCTCTCGCGATTTTACATTTGTTTCTCGAGATTGTGCATAATCTTAGTTCTCGTGTAAATCCTATAAGTACCTCAGTACTCTTTATTATTATTATTATTATTATTATTATTATTATGAAAAATCGCTTGGAAAGACAGAACCAGATTGTTTAACGCTTGAGGATAGCTAAAATAGGAAAGAGTAGAGACATGCGGGTTAAGACCTTACTTATCATCTTCATATGTTCATCAGTAGCTTTAGAGCATCTCTGCTCGGGAAGCTCGGGAGGTTTGAGCTAATTGTGACAGATGAGACGCATTTCGTGAGGTGAAGGGGCAGTTGCAATTGATTGGCATTTCACTGTGTTGCTCCATTTGATTTCCAGTATTGCCTTCAACGTGAACGTTGCAGCTGCATGTTGCCACTCCTCTGTATCATCAGCAAAATTTGAGATAGAACAAAAGATACGTGTGAGATGTGATAGAGAAGTCTTAAGTCGAAAAATTGGTATGGCATAAAACAGTTAATGTATTTAAGTGGGTTCGTTTCTCGTTGTTTTTGTCTCCCTTCGTCTTGGTTTAAGAAAGGTGTGTTTCTTTTTGTCATCGAGAAAGGCAACTTACCTTGTCTACGCCGGGCCTTGTGCGAACTACATTTGTCCTGAGAACAACACAATCGAAAAACAAACAAGACATATCGGATATATAATGCCATTTTAATTTCTACCTTGAGAAATAATCATCAAGCAGTGCGACACTTGAAGAGTTGTCTTTCGTTAGTTGAGGAGGTTTAATCAGAGGTCCCTCAGCCGGAATTTCGGCTGCTTATTGTGGAGAGTTTCTCAATTATCAGCTGCCGAAGTCTCGAATTTTGAATGTTCCTAAGCCGACACAGGAGCTGAACTCCAAACGCTAAGAGTCCAAATGTCTCGAGAGTTAACAGCCAAAAAGTCCCCAAATGAATGAACTAATGAGGTCCTTATAGCCAGCGGGCTGCGATTCTTAGTCGATGGGAAAGCGCTATATTTCAATCCGTGGAGTTATCTACCATGGAAAGTATGAAACAGGCCAAACCACAACTCAAGGCTGAGGAAGAGCCATGGGACATTGAACATTCTAAGACGAGGCATTTTGATGATTCCAGGAAAAGTTGTGGTTCTACGTGCACACTGCCACTCAGTCCGCTGCTTTTGTTGTGGGTTTGCTGGGAATTACCAGTGGGTTCGGGTCAGAAAATAAGATCAGGTATTTGAGGGCTTGCGAGTCCTCGTACTTGTTCGTGGGTGCCTCCAGGTAATCTCTCTCTCTCTCTCTCTCTCTCTCTCTCTCTCTCTCTTCAATTCAATTTCTTTATCAAGTTCAAAATAGGAAACCAAGTAATTCGAAAATAGCAAATATTCTCAGATTAGTCAAATTCGGAAATGAGAATGAACGATCAGACTCAACCAAAGTGTTTGGTCTTTGCCACAATGACGATAGACTTGCCGCAATAAAACTCGTCTCGCCACAATGAAGATAGTCTCGCCGCATTGGAAACGAAGTTGTGTCTCCTCAGCCAGATTCGTCTCACTGCATAGAACGTGAACTTGCTGCAGTGAAACTGGTCATATCGAATCAATTGGTCGCACAGCAATGAGGATAATCTCGCTTGCAGCGGAACTTGTCCCACCATAATGAAGATGTGGTTTCGCCACAATGAAACATGTCTTGTTGCGCCACACTTATTTTGTCACAGCAGATGATTGTCTTGTCGCAATGAAATTCATCTAGAGTATGTTGTGAGCAAATAATACTGAACGGTGTGGGTTTCTGCACTTGATTCGGTGAAAAGCGGAAAATGGAAAGCCAATAAACGTGACCACACAGGAAAGTAAAACATGCCACACTACTGGTGGATCAAAGTAGAATCGAAACAAATTCAATTTAAAACAATGTCTTCGATTTGTCCGATGTAAACGATAGGAACTAGAGAAAGTAGACATAGGATTTAACAAATTTCGTAGTTGGACCGATAATCGAAGTGTTATTGATCCTTGGCAGTACCACGAAACAATGACAAATATTCCTAGGTTTTCACTCAAAGCTGGCAAATTGACGTGAAGGTCCACGAGTATCCAAGACAGAACCATGGGAACTCTCGGGGTACTATAAAAGAGATATAAGAATAGAATAACTACCTGTTTTGCTGGTCGTCACGTTGGAAAGGATGAATCTGCCGTTCATCTTTAAGCGCTGTTTTGCCGTGGTTGCATTCACCGGCATCGCTACGCTTGTTGTTGTAGGCTTCCATGAGCTATTTTCTTGGCTTCTGCACAAGTTGGAACGAACGACTAGGCCAGAACTTTTTTGGATAGGCCTGATTTTCATCCCCAGCTCATGCTTCCTTTCTATGTACCTCATGCGTGTCCTCGTCATACACTTCTGCGAGTCCCCGCATGATCTTGCGGACAACCAGGACCAGAGACACGGGTTCAACCATGCTCCGTCTCAGGACGATCTCCAGCACGGGATAGAAACATTGAACAGGACGAGGACGCTCGTAAAAGAACCGGAAGAAGGCAGGAAACAAAAGCTACAAGACTTGTTCAAGTTGTTTCCTTCCGTGAGTTACACGAGTCAAGGGATTGGGTCGGAACCCGGGGACTGTGCCATTTGCTTAGGGGAATTCGTGGAGGGAGAACTGTGTTGGATCCTTCCTTCATGCAAGCATATTTTTCACTTTCTTTGCATTGATCGTTGGTTGATGATTGGCTTTTGTTGTCCTGTGTGCCGTAACTCTGTTTTACCTGTATGAATCATCTTGATTATCATTAGAGATATAACAACTGATGTTTTAATATCTTAATCCCCCTTGTAAAGTCTATAATTACCTTGTGTACTCTTCATTATGAAGCACACAGAAATGTCACAATTTTCTTCCTCATATTCCTATCTTATATATTGTTCTTTATCCAGGAAATAAAACTGGACATGTCAATTAGAGTCTGGTTGGGAGTTTTAAGGCACTTTGTCTGGTTGCTAAACAAATGAATCTAACATTTTAATCGATCGCAAAACATCTCATAGATGGGCAAGATTTAACCACATTGTACGGTTTGTTCGAGTTCGATTTGATCCGACAGACGAAGGCAGGATGCACTTAGAAGTATAACACTCTCTATCCACTGGATTCTTAGCAGAACATGGTTGGAAATGAATTCAAGCGCAAACTCTGGCTTGTTAAAAATTTGTGGGGGCATCTACAAATAAAAACACACACACAGAGACCTGAATTCGTGAATCTTGTGATGTTCCTGCTCACATTATATGAGCAAGCCATTAGAACATCACCACGAGTTGTTAACAGAATACAACATTCATATAACAAGAATCAGAGAGACAAACATGTATCGAACATGTAGACTCACTTAAAAAACAAAAAAAAAAAATCTCATGCAAGGAGTATTGTACTTCCCGTTTCCAACAAAGGTAATTGATAGAAAAGCTTCCGATCGACCCCTTCTAAGAAAGATTTCACACACACACACACAAAAAACACACAAACATACTTGCACCAGTGTCCAAATGTCGAGTATTGTTATATTTTGACTTCCAAATTAGTAATAAGGTTATTTTAAAAAGGTACTCTAAAAGGAATCTGTTATATTTTGTTTTGGTTTTTTAGAAAGGGCTATAAAGGGAATTTGTTGCATATATATTGAAAAGATTACTTTCCTTTTTGCCAAAGAAACCCTTTGTTATTTCCTTCTTCTTATTAGATCTTGTGATCTTGGATAGTACCTTGTACTGATTATTGAAGATAGTGAAACCCCTCTCTCTCCCCGTGGTTTTTCCCGTTTTTGGGTTTTCCACGTATATCGCGTCTTGTGCGTTTTATTTTACTTTCATCGTTCGCTATTTCGCGCTTGAGTTTGTGCGTCTCTTGGCGTTTTCCCCAACAAATTGGTATCAGAGCGAAGGAATTTCGATCTTTTGTTCGAGATGGAATCTATCAAGTTCGAAGTGGCACCCTTCGATGGTCAAAATAATTTTAGGCTATGGAGGATCAAGATGAACGCTTTGTTATGTCGGGAAGGCTCGGTAAGAGCCTTGGATGGGAATTATCCCAATGATATGACTGCAGCAGAGATCGAGAAGATGGAAGAGAAGGCGCACAGCACTATCCAATTGTCGTTGTCTGACAAGGTGCTTCGTGAAGTTACCGATAAAGAAACAGCTTCAGGATTGTGGCAAAAGTTAGAGAGCCTCTACATGAAGAAATCTCTTACGACGAGATTATTCTTGAAACAGCGTCTTTATACGCTAAAGATGCAAGAAGGTACTCCTATTCAAGAACATCTAGATGAATTTAATAAAATCGTTATGGATATGAAAAATTTAGATTTGAAGTTAGATGATGAAGACCAAGCTCTAATTGTGTTATGTTCACTACCGAGCTCGTATGAGAATTTTGTGAATTCTATGTTGTATGGAAGAGAATCCATAACTCTTGAGGATGTGAAGGCCTCGCTGAATTTCGCGGAGATGCGTACAAAGTTAAATGCGAATAGTAGTGCAGATAAAGCCAATGGCTTAGTTGTTAGGGGAAGGTTGAATCATCGAGATAGACACAGTAATAGTAAAGGGCGTTCGAAGTCTAGGTCAGGCCAGCATAAGAGAAAAGTTGAGTATTACTATTGTCACAAGTTTGGACACTATAAAAATGAGTGTCCTTTGCTTAAGGCTAAGAGGAAAAGGTCGATGGAGAGTTCTGATTCGGTTAGTCTGGTGAAGGATAATGGGTCTGCCAATATAGACAATATTCTTACTGTTTTGTCTTCGGATTGTCATGTAGATGATGAATGGATTTTGGATTCAGCATGTTCATGCCATATGTGCCCAAATAGAGATTGGTTCCACACATATGAGAAAGTCACTGGTGGTTCAGTTTTGATGGGCAATAATGCAGTGTGCAGGATTATGGGTATTGGTACGGTGCGGATTAAATGTCATGACAAAGTAGTAAAAACTTTGACAGATGTTAGACACATCCCATATTTGAAGAAGAACCTTATTTCATTGAGCAGTTTGGATTCCAGTGAATGTATATACACTGGTGGAGGTGGAGTTTTGAAAATTTCGAAAGGCTCCTTGATTGTGATGAGAGGTAACAAGAAAAATGGTTTTTATGTTCTGCAGGGATGTACCGTTGTGAGTCCTTTAAATATATCATCCTCTTCAGATTTTGATAAATCAAGATTATGGCATATGCGGTTGGGCCACATGAGCGAAAGAGGAATAAATATATTAAGTAAACGTGGTTTACTCTGTGGGGAGCATACAGTCCCACTTGACTTTTGCGAGCATTGTGTTTTTGGAAAATAGCGCAAAGTTAGTTTCAATACTGGGGTGCACTCGACGAAGGGCACAGTTGACTATATTCACTCCGATTTGTGGGGACCTGCACTAGTTACATCTAAAGGTAGTGCTGTTTATCTTCTGACATTTATTGATGATTTTTCTAGAAAAGTATGGGTTTATTTCTTGAAGCGTAAAAGTGATGTTTTTGATACATTCAAGAAGTGAAAGATGTTGATTGAAAATCAAACTGGCAAGAAGATAAAGCGTCTCAGAACAGACAATGGTCTTGAGTTTTGCGGAGGTGATTTTAATAAGTACTGCGAAGATTCAGGGATTGTTCGACATCGAACGGTCAGGTATACACCTCAACAGAATGGGGTGGCAAAGCGCATGAACCGAACACTTTTAGAGAGAGCTAGATGTATGCTTTCTAATGCTGGACTTGAAAAAGATTTCTAGGCTGAAGCTGTGAACACGGCATGTTATTTGGTAAATCGTTCTCCTTCAAATGAGGTATGGTCTGGTAAACCTTCTGATTATTCTATTTTAAAAGTATTTGGATACCCTGCTTATTATCATGTAAAAGATGGTAAGCTTGAACCTAGAGCCAAAAAAGACATTTTCGTTGGTTATGTAGATGGTGTTAAGGGATATAGATTGTGGTGCTCTGACCCTCAATCGCCAAAATTTATAATCAGTAGGGATGTTATTTTTTATGAAAATTCTATACTTTATCAGAGAAAAGTTATTAAGTTTACAGATATTAAGGAAGAGAATACAACGAAAGAGGTGGAGTTTAGTGTAGAGCATCCACGGAGAACCTCTGAAAATGTTCTTAGTTAGTCAGAAAGCGACAATGAGCAAAAAAACTCGGATTTGATTAAAGATGAAGTAGAAGAAGTTGAACAACCTCATACTTTGGCAGCAAGAAGAGCTAAAAGGCAAATTAAGCCTCCCTAGAGGTATGGTTTTGCGGATTTAGTAGCATATACTCTAACAGTTGCTGAAGAGTTTGGTATTGAAGAACCTTCTACATTTCGTGAAGCTATTATTTATTCTAAATCTGAGAAGTGGCTTGTTGCGATAAATGAAGAGATAGAGTCTCTTCATAAGAACCAAACTTGGGATTTTGTGAAATTGCCTGAGGGCAAAAGAGCTATTGGATGCAAGTGGATTCTTCGGTATATCCGAGGTACCTCAGATGTTGGTTTGGTCTTTGATAGAGGTTGTGATATAGGGCATTCAGTTGTTGGTTTCGTTGATTCTGACTATGTAGGCGATCTCGATAAAAGGAGATCTTTGACTGGTTATGTCTTTACGCTTGGTGGTTTCGCAGTTAGTTGGAGAGCAACTTTATATGATACGGTTGCTTTATCTACCACAGAAGCAGAATACATGGCCGTGACGGAAGCAGCAAAGGAAGCTCTTTGGTTGAAACGTTTGGTTACAGAACTTGGGGTAAAGTAGGAGGGAGCTTCCGTTATCTTTTGCGATAACCAAAGTGCAATCCAGTTGACAAAAAACGCAATGTATCACAAGAGAACAAAACATATCGACATTCGTTATCACTTTGTGCGTGATGAGGTTACTAAGGGTACAATTACAATGAAGAAAGTGCCTACTACGGATAATTTGGCAGATATGTTGACCAAACCAGTTCCTTTAGCCAAGTTCAAGCATTATTTGGACTTGGTTGGTGTTTTCGTCATTTGAGTTACTTATGCAGAGCCGGTGGTGTTTCATCCCTTATTTCCTACATCGAGTATGCTCACGTAGACTTAGGGATTTGCGTTATTTATTCTGCCGTTTGGCGGGCGGCCTTGTGTGGTCACTCTTGGTGGTGAGAGAGAAAGGTTTTCTGACGTTTGGTAAAATGTTCTTCTGGAGATTTGAAGCCAAGGTGGAGATTTGTTATATTTTGACTTCCAAATTAGTAATAAGGTTATTTTAAGAAGGGGCTCTAAAAAGAATCTGTTATATTTTGTTTTGGTTTTTTAGAAAAGGCTATAAAGGGAATTTGTTGCATATATATTGAAAAGATTACTTTCCTTTTTGCCCAAGAAACCCTTTGTTATTTCCTTCTTCTTATTAGATCTTTTGATCTTGGATTGTAATTTGTACTGATTATTGAAGATAGTGAAACCCCTCTCTCTCCCCGTAGTTTTTCCCGTTTTTGGGCTTTCCAAGTATATCGCGTCTCGTGCGTTTTATTTTACTTTCATCGTTCGCTATTTCGAGCTTGAGTTTGTGCATCTCTTGGCGTTTTCCGCAACAAGTATCATTCTGTCCACCTTCATCTTTTTTTGAATGCCAAGAAAAAAATTTGCTCATTCGCCAAATTTTCCTTTTCGTCAGCTCCACAACTTTTTTTTTTTTAAAACCCATGCTTGTTTCTTTTTAGTCTTTCATCATGGGCTTGAGAAGAGATGGTTAACAGAGAGTAACATCATCAACCTCCACAAGCATCTCCATGGATGCACCTTCAAGAAGAAAGCTTTACAAGCCATGAAAAAGATCTGAAAGTTTGCCCAAAAAGCCATGGGAACCAATGATGTGAGAGTCATTGTGTGGCTGAACTGATTGAGTAATTTGAAGGTGAAAACATTCGCAACTCTCACAACTCAAGGAAGAGAAGGAGAAGTAAATGCTTTTTCTCTTTTTCTTACTTCACCTTAATGAAATGATCACAAAACTTGCCTTTATATAGGCTTTTTACATGACTCTTACTCTTGCTTTGAAATAACTCATAAATGTGCTTAACATTTCAAGGAGATATATTCATTCAATTTACAAAATAGTTAACTAGACATAAAAACATGAACGACGATTTATGTATGTGTTGCGGAAATCAAACGAAGAACAAAAATGGAACACAGAGATTTACGTGGTTCGATCAAAATTGATCTACGTCCATGGGCGAGGCACAACGAAAATTCCACTATTCAAAATAAGAGTACCAAATACAATGAAACCCTAATCACAATATATATATATTGTGTCTCAAAACATAAAAGGAAAAACCTAATTCCTCTAGGTTGGACCTACGGCCCACTCAAATAATATGTCATAAATTCAAGACATATTTAACAATTCTCCACCTTGGCTTGAATTTAATAAGTCAAGAAGCCGAACATGTTTTTCTGGCATCCCTAAGCCTACATGAGTTAACTCGGTGTAGGAAACAAGGGATGTAACAAAGAAAAGAATATGTCCTTTTCAAACAAAGGTAGAATTTTATTCACCTCGCCACCAAACCCCAAAAAGGGGCAAACCTCAAACAAGCATGCCAATCAAGTTCAAGCAATGCTTAAATTTGTTGGCGGGGATTGACTTGGTTAACATATCAGCAAGATTGTCAGCAGTGCCAATCTTCTTTACCATCATATTTCTCTCAGCAACTGCCTCTCGAATAAAGTGATATCTGACATCAATATGCTTAGTCCTTTCATGATATGCTTGATTTTTAACTAAGTGTATAGCACTCTGATTATCACAAAAGACAACTGAATTGTCTTCCTGCTAGAACCCAAGTTCTTAAACAAGATTCCTTAACCAAATAGCTTCTTTCACTGCTTCTGCTGCTGCCATATACTCTGCCTCTGTAGAAGACAAAGCGATTGTCGACTGTAAGGTTGACCTCCAACTAATAGCTGAGTCAGATAGCGTGAAAAGATAGCCAGTCAAAGATATTCTTTTATCAAGATCACCTGCATAATCAGAATCCACAAATCCCACAACTGAGCTACCACTTGAACTATTTCTATCAAACACCAAGCCCAAATCTGTGGAACCTCTAAGATACCTAAGTATCCATTTTACTGCCTGCCAATGCTCCTTTCTAGGGTAAGCCATATATTTACTTACCACACTAACTGCATGAGCAATGTCGGGACGAGTACATACCATAGCATACATCAAGCTACCAACTGCACTAGAGTATGGGACATGAGATATTGCAGCCTCCTCATCTTCTGACTGAGGTGAATGTAAAGCTGAGAGTCTAAAATGAGGTGCTAATGGCGTAGTAATAGGTTTTGCGTTCTGCATGCCAAACTTCTCAAGTACCTTCTCAATATAGCTCCTCTGCGATAGATATAATTTTCCTGCTTTCCTATCCCTCCGAATTCCCATCCCTAAGATCTTCTTGGTAAGATCCAGATCTTTCATCTCGAACTTCTCACTGAGCCGTTTCTTCAAGATCAACACATCTGACATATTCTTTGCAGCAATGAGCATATCATCAACATATAAGAGGAGATAGACAAAGGATCCATCTGAACCCTTCCTGAAGTAGACACAACTATCATAGCTGCTCATATGATAACCACTTCCTATCATAAAGCTATCAAATCTCTTATACCACTGTCTTGGAGACTGCTTTAAATCATACAATGATTTCTTCAATCTGCAAACATGATCTTCCTTGCCTTCTACATAATAGCCCTCTAGTTGGGCCATATAAATAGTTTCATCAAGGTCACCATGCAAAAAAGCAGTCTTCACATCAAGTTGCTCAAACTCAAAGTCAAATTTAGCAACTAAAGCTAATAACACACGGATGGAAGTGTGCTTGACCACAGGAGAGAATACCTCAGTATAATCAATTCCCTCCTTTTGATTGTAGCCTTTGGCTACAAGTCGTGCCTTGCATATAGCATCTTCAACACCTGGAATTCCTTCCTTTTTCTTGAAGACCCATTTACACCCAATGGCCTTTTTTTCTTTAGGCAATGGCACCAAGTCCCAAGTTTGGTTCTTGTGAAGTGATTCAAGTTCCTCAACCATAGCAGTAGCCCATTTTTTTTATTCTACGCAAGTAACAGCTTCAGTATAAGTAGAGGGTTCATGAATACCCATACCTTCTGCTGTCATAAGAGCATAAGCCACCAGATCAGAGTATCCATATTTTTGAGGAGGTCGAGTCTGCCTCCTTTCTCTGCCAATAGCAATAGAATATGGCTGCTCCACCTCATCTACAGCTTCCTCATCTGAACTTGAATCAACAGTAACACTTTGCTCCCTTAAATCATCTCGAGAGGTTTTCTCTAGAAGCTCCACCTGAACCTCCACCTTATTCATATTGCTCTCAGGCTTTCCTACATGATCATCAACAACCTTTCTTTAATCAAGCATAAACATTTCATTAAAAGTAACATCCCTACTAATAATGAATTTATGTGAGTTGGATTCCTGACACCACAAACGATACCCTTTTACACCATCAGCATATCCAACAAAGATGCATTTTCTTGCTCTAGGTTCTAACTTACCATCTTTAACATGATAATAAGCGGGGCATCCAAAAACCTTTAGATTAGAGTAATCTCAAGGCTTACCTAACCACTTCTCAAAGGGAGTCTTGCAGTCTATTGCTGTTGAAGGAGAGCGATTAACCAAATAACAGGCTATGTTAACAGTTTCAGCCCAAAAGTCTTTTTCCATGCTAGCATTAGAGAGCATGCATCTTGCTCTCTCCAAAAGGGTTCTGTTCATACGTTCTGTCACCCCATTCTGTTGAGGAGTGTGTCTAACTATACGGTGTCGAACGATACCAGCATCTGCACAGAATTCATTAAAATCGCCACTGTAGAACTCAAGACCATTATTAGTCCTAAGACGTTTGATCTTCTTTCCAGTCTGATTCTCAACAAGGGTTTTCAACTTCTTGAAGGTTTCAAATACATCATTTTTCCTCTTCAGAAAATAAACCAAAACCTTCCTGGAATAATCATCAATGAACGTCACAAAGTAAAGAGCACCACCCTTAGATGGAACCTGTGTTAGTCCCCATAAATCAGAGTGGATGTAGTCAAGTGTGTCCTTTGTTGAATGTGTGCCAGTATTGAAGCTGACTCTACACTGATTGCCAAAAACATAATGCTCACAGAAATCTAGCGAGGTCGTCTGCTCTCCACAAAGTAAACCACGTTTACTCAAAACTGTCATGTCACGCTCACTCATGTGGCCCAAACACATATGCCACAATTTTGTTTTATCATTATCAAAAACAGAATTAGATGTGCCAATCGAAGGACCCATAACAGTGCTACCCTATAGATGATACAAGTGGTTCACCTTACTTCCTTTCATCACAACCAGATTGCCTTTGGAGATTTTGAGAACTTCACCTCCACCTGAGTACATACACCCAATGGAATCCAAACTGCTCAACTAGATAAGGTTTCTCTTCAAGTCCAGTATATGCCTTACTTCAGTCAAGGTTCTTACTACTTTGTCATGACATTTAATCCGAACAGTACCAATACCCATAACTCTACATACAGTATTATTACCCATCAAGACTGATCCACCATTTATTTTCTCATACATGGTGAACCATTCCCTATTTGGGCACATATGATATGATACTCCAGAGTCCAATATCCAAACATCATCGGACAAACTCACAGCAGAGCATGCAGTAAGAACACTGTCTGACGCCTTAGACTCATCGTCGCTAGCAACATTCACCACATCTTGTCTTTGAGCATGTTGCTTACCTTTTCTCTTGAGCATAGGACAATCTGACTTGTAATGTCCTCTTTTGTGACAATAATAGCACTCCACGTTCGTCTTATCGCTAAGTGGCCTAGATTTTGAGCGACCAACAGATTTCCCTCGAGGAGCTTTATCCTTGTTCTTGTTCTTGCCTCTCACAAATAAACCATCTGCTTTATTTTCACTAGTATTCCCATTCAGTTTCGTTCTCAATTCAGCAGAATTCGAAGATGCTTTAACATCCTCCAAAGTTATGGATTCACGTCCACAAAGCATCGAGTTCACAAAATTCTCATATGAAGCAGGCAGTGAATATAACACAATCAAAGCTTGATCTTCATCATCAAGTTTAATATCTAAATTTTTCATATCCATAACAATTTTATTAAACTCATCCAAGTGTTCCTGAACAGGCGTACCTTCGCGCATCTTTAGGGTATAAAGACACTGCTTCAAATAAAGTCTCGACGTCAAAGATTTCTTCATGTAAAGACTTTTCAATTTGCTTCAGAGACCCACAGCTGTTTACTCATCGGCGACTTCTCGCAGAACATTGTCATCCAGAGACAACTGAATCGCGCTATACGCCTTCTCGTCCATCTCTTCTATTTCTGCCGAGGTCATGTCATCTGGATAATTTCCGTCTAGCGCCCTAACCGTACCCTCTCGCCTCAATAAAGCTTTCATCTTTATTCTCCATAATCCAAAGTTATTCTATCAATCAAAAGATAAAATCTGAAACTTCAGAGATGCCATCTAAAAGAGCCCTTTGATTTGGTATCGGGTCTTCGGAGGGATCGGGGGTTGTCGGGAGTCGTCGGGGGTTTTCGGAGGCTATTCTGGTCTGGTCGCCGGGAGGTGGCCAAGAGAAGTGGCCGAGCGCACGGGTCGTGGCCGAGTAAAGTGGCCGAACGCATAGGCCGTGGCTGAGCAAAGTGGTCGAGAGCACGAGTCGTGGCCGATGGGCTGGGCCGGGCGCACGGCACGGGCCTTGGACGAGAGAGTTGGCCGAGAGCACGGGTCGTGGCCAACGGACTTGGCCGGGCGCACTGGCCTTGGCCGAGAGAGTTGGCAAGAGCACGGGTCGTGGCCGACGGACTTGGCGGGGTGCACGAGCCTTGGCCGAGCGAGTTGGCTGACCACACAAGTCGCGGCCGGCGGCTAACGGTGGGTTGATGACTGAGGGTTAAGGTTTCAACGAACCTGGCTCTGATACTAATTTGTTACGGAAATCAAACGAAGAACAAAAGTGGAACACATATATTTACGTGGTTCGATCAAAATTGATCTACGTCCACGGGCGAAGCACAACGAAAATTTCACTATTCAAAAGGAGAGTACAAATACAATGAAACCCTAATCATAATATATATTGTGTCTCAAAACATAAAAGGAAAAACCTAACGGTTTTTATGAATTTGCTTTCATTACTTAACAGTTTGAAGCAATAATCGGAGCATTGTTTTTGACAAGTAGTTGTAATCACAAAGACACTGGGACAACATCATTTTGGTGTAGCAACTTCTTGGGAGGAGCGCATTTGATCATTCAGTTCGAGGAGTCGACACAATGTACCTTTCGTAGAAATGTCATTTCTTTTCATTGGAGGATGTAAGGCAACCGGAGACGCGCAAAGAAGAGCATCTTCAATAGATCTCCTCGAAGGGCAACTTGTACGGTGCACAGGAAAAATTACTGAAAAAATCATAAATTTATTATAATTATGTCAATTCAATCTTTAACTTTTTTGTCAATTCAATTTTAAACTTTTTGCATTTATACTAATTTAGTTTATCTGATCAATTTTTCCCAGAAATCGCTAATGTGGCGGGCCGACACTGAGTGATATGATCGGCACTGACGTGATCAATTTTAATTTATTTTTTTTCTTTTCTTTGTCCTTCTTCTTCTTCTTCTTCTTCAAACCAAATGTTATGCTGGGCGACCAGCCAGAGGTGAGGGTCGACGAAGCTCGGCTTGGCCTCAGGCCAATCGCCTAGCTCAAAGGTCGGCTTGAGGGGGAAGAAGAAGAAAAGAAAAAAGAAAAATAAATAAAATAAATAAAAATAATAAATTTTAATTTTTAAAAAATTATTAAAAATTGACCACACCAGCGCAAGTCATATCACCTCAATAATTTTTGGCTAAAATTGGTTGGATTGACTAAATTGACACGAATTCAAAAGGTTTAGAGCTGAATTGATATAATTACATATAATAGAGGTGCTCGCTCCAAAGGATGACTTGTATTCATTGTTCGAATCACTTTGGAGGTCGACTTCCTTTTGATGCTCCCCGAAGGATGGCCTGTATTTCATGCGCCCGAGAGGACGGCTTCTTTCAATGCAACCTGGAGAGGATGGCCTGTATTTCTTGAGAGTGTCCTCTTCTCGAGGGACGCACTCTCATTTATCTACAGTGGGAAGGAGTCGAGACATGCGGGTTAAGACCGAAATTACCTTAAGGATGGTTTGGTTCTCGTTGATTTTGTCTCTCTCCATCATGGTTTAATGCGACGTGCTTCTTATTACAATTAAGAAAGAAATTACCTTAATGATGCAGGGCCTTGTGCCACTGCAACTCACTCTCTCTTACTTAGGTTTATTTTTCTCCTTTAAAAATACAATTGGCTTTCTTGTTGTTTTCATTTTATTGTTCCGGCCTTTTTTTTTTTTTACTTTTCATATCTGACCTATTTTTGGACGCGGCAACAAGTCCGCACAATGTATAGTAAAATTTTTAGTGAAGGCCATGTCCATATTTTCGACCTATCATGTTAGTGATTTGGTTGATAATTCGGCGAAAGTACTTGATTGCACAAGATTCCGAACCTTTAGGAATTGATTGTGCTAGCACGATATCTTTGCTTTCCGCGGCTCACCCTCACCAGACTTTAAAGCGTATTGTGTTAGTTTAACATTTCATGAGATTTGTCTACAAAGCGCAACATGTAATATCTAGTAGATATAGCATCATGGAAATAATTGAAATCTAACATTCACACCCAGACTCTAGTACCACTGTAGGTTGCCTCACCCAAGCGCCAGCACGAGATCGTCCACTTTGGTCGTGGTCCACCCGTTCTAAGTAAGTTTAAAGACAATTGTGTTTGTTTAAGGTTGTGCGAAACTTATTTAGCAGCGAAACAAGCCATATCTATATAACTTCGGACCGTAGGAACATTTGAATCCCAACAGTTCATTTTTCCCTTCATTTTGCCTCCCTTAAGTATATTACTATAAGTAAACCACCTTAAGATAAAAATCCAACTGATAAGTTTTAATAAGCTAAAAAGTGAAGGTGGTTTTATGTTATATTTGTTTTAACGTTCTTTTGATTCGGTTTTAGACCTTTCAATGAAAACATCGAAATGACTAATGTACAAGAACTTTACATTTTATTCAACTCGATCAACTTCTAGACAAACCATCCCTGTCTTGAAGCATACGGTGGAAGATAATTAAAGATCCAATTCGACAAAATCTACATCATCCCCTTCCCACATCGAAAAGGATGCAGATGGAAGCATTTAAAAAGGTAGAAAATGACTAACAGGGAGAACCCATGGAAAAAGAAACGAAAAGAAAGAATAATACGAAGAAAAAAAAAAACAAGATGCCCCATTAAAAATTAGAAAGCGTTGCCACGTTCACCAGCAAACTACATCGTGTGACCTAGCAATTCTCTTGATCGATGCACCATCACTTCTCAAGCAATCGTCAATGCTAGCAGGAACAAGAGGAGCCACCGCTTTCCCGTAAGAGTTATAACACAAGGCCTCCCCGGAACTGCCGAGTCCTGGCGACGGCTTCAACCGGATGTCCACCAAATCGACATCAGTGCACGGGACGTCGTGGCTGCATGCAATGCGAAGGGGCTGCGCCACGTAAGTCCCGACGAACTGGTCGAATTTAACCCTGGAAATCTCAACACCTCCGGTCTGGTTCTTGCAAAACTTCTTGTCACAGTAGTACTGATCGATCATCATGGGGACCTTCACGTCTGAGACGTGAACATTCGAGAATGATACGTTCTTGACTGACCCAACTCCTCCCTATATTATGTTTGAAATGGTTATTATAGCAAGTGTTTTATAAGAATAATTGATATTTGACTATGAATTAACGATATGGTTAGGCTTTTCTCTTTTGTACCTGCCAAGTCTTGATTCTTACGCCGTAGAGTGTACTCTCTAGAGAGAGGCTGTCCACCATAATGTTGGAGACGCATGCCACGGTTTTGTCTTTCCCTAATCCTCCTAAGCTGCCATCAATAAATCCAAAGCTATAATTCAGTGGGTAAAATCCATTACCACGATTAAGTTGATATGGGATCATCAATCTAACTCATCTTTGCTTTTTTAACTGTCTAAATGGTTTCCTAATATTTCAAGTTGTAAGACAATATAGTCGAAATGTCATGTGGCATATTTATCTTTACCTCCAACTCTCTCTTTCTTCCTTTCTTCTTTGTAAGTTTCAAGAATACCCCCACTCATAGGTCCGAGAGAGAGACGGAAGAATTGCATGCACTAGATGTATGTGAGCCCGTTCAATCTCAATTCATTATGTCATGAAGGAGATGATTCAAATCTAACAAAGAACCTTTGACTTAGTTTATTGGCATTGGGAGGAGCTAAATTGAAAACTCAATTTACTTTTGAAATTTAATATATGCCCATGTATTGATGCATTTTTCACAAGCTAAAGTTACGTTTTTATGACTCTTCACAACTTTTCACAAACCATAGAAAGGGTTTGTGAAACGCTTGAAAACTCTTCCTCTCCTTTTTTAGCCCAACCGTGATGATTGGAACTCCCCTTACCGGTTATAGCACCTAAACAAAGTATAAACAAACAAGCCCTATGCAAAACTTTATTTATACTCCAAACAATATGATAGATCCGAGAAAGAGACGGAAGAATTGCATGCACTAGATGTATGTGAGCCCGTTGAATCTCAATTCATTATGTCATGAAGGAGATGATTCAAATCTAACAAAGAACCTTTGGCTTAGTTTATTGGCATTGCGAGGAGCTAAATTGAAAACTCAATTTACTTTTGAAATTTAATAAATGCCCATTTACTGATGCATTTTTCACAAGCTAAAGTTAGGTTTTTATGACTCTTCACAACTTTTCACAAACCATAGAAAAGGGTTTGTGAAACGCTTGAAAACTGTTCCTCCCCTTTTTTAGCCCAACCGTGATGATTGGAACTCCCCTTACCGGTTATCGCACATAAACAAGAAGTATAAACAAACAAGCCCAATGCAAAACTTTATTTATACTCCAAACAATATGATAGATGATCATTTCCATACTTTACTATTAAAATTATGAAGAGGTCCATATCGACAGTTAAGTTCCATGAAATAGCTAATTTCATGCATTACCTAACACAGGAAGTGAGTCAAAATCTTACGATCATTCTTTAAATGAAATTATCTGAACTTGATAATGTGGGCCACAATTTACACTAGATTTATTTCGACCAAGATCTACTAATTATTGTCTGCCCAAAAAAGAAAACTTATCATGATTGCTACTCTTTAGACTATATGTATCACCATACCTTATACCATGCCCAGGGCCGCAACTAATGTGATGGATGTAAACGTCAGAGCAGCCCGTCTGTACAGAAACACAGTCATCTCCTGCATGATAGGAACCAATCTTAAGAGTGTGTTTGATAACCACATTTAACTGTCATCTCCTTCAAGACTCGGTCATCGAGTAAAGGATAAATTACTTGATGCATATTAAACTTTTACCAACTCATACTGTTAAAAACCTTCCAATTATGCTCTCTATCGATGTTAGGTAAGAACCTAATGGCGTTCATTGTTCAATTTTCATCTATTGTGATACAACTTTTATTTTCAGTTAGTGCTTGACGGGCTCTTAACACTTAATAGAAGGACTTGTACTTTCAGCACTTACTTCTCATCAAACAGAAGATAATCTTAGTTGCGTCGGTAATGAAATATGGTATTAATAGTGTCGGTAAGTGCTCTCAAGACTGTCTACTTTTCTATAATGCACTTCCAACGTCACTGCTTGCTGGAACAAGAGAATAAAAAACAGAAAATCCATTCTCTCAAGTCAGTATTATGCAGACAAGGATGTTAGCTTAATGCAATGCTCTTTGAAAAGTTAACTTGTGACCTTTTACTGACTTAAGCTATAATTCCGGCAAACATGGGCTACATCAAGGGCAATCGCTCATCCAGGAGTTATGTACGTACCGCAGCCGATATTTGAGTGTTCGATTTCTACGTGCTGGCTGTTTTGAAGGTGAATGCCATCGGTGTTGGGGCTTTCTTGAGGTGAGGAAATCGTGATGTTGCTAATCCTGATCCCTCTGGAATTGTCGAACTTCAGATGGCAGAGAGGACTATTAACAATGCTTACACCATGGACCGTCACGTTATAGCTTGAATAAAACCTCAAAGCCTGCATAAATAGAAAACAAGTAAACGATCAAAACATCCTTAGCGTTTGCAATAATCTATGTTCGAATGCAAGAATCCTTACAGTTGGTTTCAAGCCCAGAACGTGTTTCGACGTCCTCTGCAAGAGAAGGAAACATGAAGCACAATTAGAACCCAGCTCATTTTCTGCCTCAACTGTAAGTCTGTTATGTTCTATCAAATTTAGGAATATAAGAATAAATTTCGTGTGGTCATTGAAGAGAAGAAGATTGCTGGTGACCTGCACATTGTGGTGCAGCATCTGGGAGAGACTCCACCACTCGGCCCCTTGACCATCAACAGTCCCAGTGCCTTGGACTGTGAAGTTCTGGACCCATTTGAAATTCAGCCATTGGAATAAGCTGGATTTTTTTCCAAGAGCCTACTTTTGGAGGAGCTTGCACAATTCCATCTATCTGGAAATAATGGTGATGACAATCACGAAAATGGTGGTTTACAAATAAATTCTGACATACTTCTTCCAAATTAAAAAGGGTAAATAGGAAAAGTTTGTGATATGAGGGAACCTGAAGAACAAGATTAGGCATGCAAGGGCCTTTAAAAGAGATGGGCTTGACCAGGAACTTGAATCCTTGCGGGATTACCAAAGTGGCCGACGGCACCTTGCAAGCCGCTTTCCATCCCGCTGAAAATGCCTGTTCATTTGAACTGCCTTAAGTATTCAGACTCGGACATTGGTCAAGAATTTGTTACACCGAAGAAAATGATAAAGTCATTGCAAATTTTTAGGTACCATATGTGAGTTAGAGCCTATATAGTAGGTGCATCAGATGACAAAACAATGAGGAGATTCATATGTTGTGGTTAAAGCATTGCATTGAGATAGCAGACTGATTTTATCCTAGAGTCTTCCACCAGTGACTAATGTACATTGACCATTGCTTAGCGCAAGCACTCAAAAGCAGCCTAAAGAAGACGCGAACACACACCTTTGAATCGTCGGAGACTCCATCTCCTTTGGCTCCAAAAAAGAGCACATTGAACATGCTTGCCTCAGCTGGATGATCACCATATTGGGGAGCAGAAGCAGGTGCAGGAGCATTATGATGCTTGTGGCCGTGGTGCTTGCTCTTCTTGATCATGTGACTCCTCTCGGCCTTGACTTGACCAGCACAATGCGCGATGGTGATGACCATTATTGTTAGGACGGCTAAAATTATCGGCGGAGCAAGTCGGAGACATGAAGTGTTGGTGTTCTGCTTCATTTTGATTTTGGCAAAGAAATAAGAGTATGAGGTAAGTTCTGTAAAGAGACGCTGGTAGGCGGTAGTTATAGACAATTGAAGCCGGTGTTAAATTACGAAGATAGCCTTCAACGGTTGTTTCTAACATGAAAGATGGGCACGAACTTGTGCATCTGTAGATTTTCTTTCTGATATCTTTTTGGATCTATGTGTGATCCATTGTCCCCAGCCTTTTACATCGATTTTTTTTATATATTTTTTAATAGCTCAGGGACACGAAACGTGATCATCCAGCCACACCAATTTTTTGACGGAAAAACAGTTCATACATTCAAATTCAAGTAGTGTTAATTCGAAGTATAAATGTCATATTCTTAGTCAATTAACGTTAATGTTCCAGACGGATATGTTCCAGATTATTTGGTTGTTTCTTCTATTGTTTTATATAGCCAAAGTTGCTTTTTAGTCGTTTGGACCGGTAAAACGGGCAGAAAGGGTATCTAGTCCCAACGACCCTCTCTAAGCCTTGCTATGACATTTGCCACCCAATATTTTCGAGGTTAATTAGCCCATCATTGCAATCCCATCAAGATGTTACAAGTGAAAAATCTCTTCACACGAAATATGATCTGTATAAGGTATCATTATACGAATTATTAAAAGAGGAATCAAGCTCGTGATTTTGTGATAGAAAGCTGATGAATTTTTCCACCAAGGTAGTAAGCAACTACATAGTTTAGGACTACCGTCAAAAGTAGAGCATGCACAATTCAATACTAAATTGATAATAGACTTATTTAAACTCCGGGCACGCTTAGACATGTTTATCATCCGACAAGTACTAATTAATGGAAGAGACCACAGGCATAGCAGTTAGGCTAGCCCAAGATGCGATGTCGTATATTTTATTTGGGGGAGTGGGGGAGTGTTCCTTTCTTGTAGAGATTTTTTCTGTTACTTTTGAGGAAGATATGACATGATTATGACCTATCATTCCATCACAGAATGTGGTAAATAATTTATAATCTTTTTCATTCACGTAACCTTTAATTATCTAAAAGTATAAGAGTGGTACCCTGACCATCTGAATGGCCATGAAACGCCCCTCAAATTTCACGAACCTGTTAAATTTATACCTTGGGTTTGTGCACGTGTCGAGCACTCTGAATAGTTTGCACGTAATCAGTCAAATTTAAACAGATAATTTTCAATTCCTGAACCGAGATCTCTCGACGTGTCAACCAACTACTCCCATCCTGAAACGTTGTCGACCATGTTTTTGTTGAAGCTCATTTTCCAAATTACTGGAAAAAGTGAAGAGAAGTTGAGAAAAGCCGAGAGGGCGATGAAGGCTGGTAATTACGATCTATCAAACATTGAATATTTATTGTTAAAGACAATGTTCTTTAATAATGGCATTTGCAATAATCACTCCAAGATTTTGTAACTCCGTTAAATGACTTAGGAAACCTTCGAGCTGTTTATCCCGCTGATTATACATGCAAACCAACCCATCCGAGTGCTTCCTAGGTCAATCCTCTTGCAGGTTGCAAACTTGACCCTCAAGATTACTCTGAACTGAGATGCTATGATTCACATATGAAATATGTTACATCCAATCAAACGTTTAATCACTTAGTATTTGTTGATTTATGGTCGCTATGTTTCCGACGGGGCAATCCAGCACTTAGCAATTTTTCAGAATATCTTCTTCAAAGTATCATGTTTTAGGTACCTCCATTAAATATGAAGCAACTTATCCATCTGCTGGACCTTATCTAGCTTATGCACCACATGGAGACAGACCACACTTCATTTTCAATATTTAGTAAGAAAAATGAAAAAGAATGTGAAGAAAGAAGCGTTCACATCATTCCTATCATACTTTGCTCCTCACTAAATGCGCACGCCAGCCAGTTGGAAGGTAAGGTAGGTGGTCCTAGACATATTGCGTGTTGGCCAACTAAGATGAGCACCATCTTTGGATTCCCCTCGTATATTTAATCCCTATAGGGTTCTCACAACAGCTAAATGTCCATCGCCGACCCTGTGAAAAAAAGTTTCCGGAAAGGTCACAAGGCCAAAAAAAAAAAAAAAACCTTCTTTGAACAAGATGAGGTTTCGTTCCTCTAAGATTCCTTATTTTAGGTACAGCTTTTCTTTAACATAGAGGAAAGTGGCTGGCATGTTACCCTAATGTTAAGTGTGGAGATAAACAAAAATTAAAAATTAAGAAAAGGCGGAAAAAGTTTACTTTTGATGAAATTGATAAAAATTAAAAGGAAATGTTTATTTTCTGTCTTTTGGCCAAGTGGGGACAGCTCTTGGCCTCTTATGCAATCACTGGCCATTCCCATCTTGCTATCGAAAATAAGTCTTATTTTATGTTATGTCTCTTTAAGGTGAAGGGACCTTGGCGTTGTAACTTCTTCTGTGTTCTACCATGCCCATTTATGGATTTTTGCAAGTTATATTCATTGTTTTGTTATAAAGTAGGAGGCATATAGGCTACTCCACACTCTCTCGATTGGGAATATTGTGCCACCTTCGCCACCACAATCATGTTGAGGCTTGTCACGGCAGCTATGTTGGAGACTTTGCAGGGATGCCCCCACGGATAATGTTATTTTGCAACAATATGCTACAATATAATCCCATGTTGCTTGATTATTGGGTTGGATTAAGTCTTTATATACGTACGTTCTCAGTCGGTTTGCACACGAGAGAATGTGTTAAAAATCTATATCACTCGATTACTAGAATTGACTATGCATTATATTCATAGGATTATTCTATCATATATTAAGATGAATCTTCGGGTCGGATTTTCTAACAAACATAAATGTCATGTCAAAATTCAAATATGTGATCTGCCGCGATCAAGTAATTGATTCACAATTGAACCACTAGGCCAACCCAAAATTGATTCACCAAGCTTCGTTTATTTCGCGCAAAATGAATGATTTAGAAAATATTTTCATAAAAATGATTGTTGGTGTCTATTTTATAATACATTCCAGTTGATTCAAGGATAATCCAAGCTCAATCTCTCCGAGCTCCCTTTACTATAGTAAGTGAAATTCTTAGGCACGTCTAAATTAGAGATAATTTACTTAGCACTCAATGATTGTTTAATATAATTTTCTAGCAACTGACTTGAACTTTAAAAAAGGGCATTACAACCTTTGTAAGGTGTTTAGGAACATTGTATAACTGTAGTACCATCAAATCTACGATAAATTATAGCAGCTTTAAGGAAATTGGCTTGCTGGATGCGTTGATGTCACTGAACCTTTCATGATAACGAAAAATATTTTCCATGAAATTTATTTTTCATTTATATGGTGATTTGGGGAGGGTAAATTCTTTCTTGCCAGAAAGGCAAGTTGTTTTTCCCCTAATCTAAGTTTTTTGTTTTCGATCCATGAAGAAATATTTTCCATAGATTAGTTTTCAGTCATCTAAATATTGAAAAGCCGTAAAACAAAATTTCTAAAACAATTATCCTTCGAACAAATGAATCTTAAGTTTTTTTTTTAGCCTCATTAAGTTTTAAAGTACTACAAAACATGTGTTATTAAATATAAAATTTTCAACACATCAAAATTAGGGGTAAGCAAATCGAACTGAGAATTGCTAGGATTGGACCAGACCAATGGTTCAGTTCCCTCTTCAAGAAGGCGGCGGTCCGATTCCCGGCCCTTGAAATTGGAAAGCAACTTATCAATGTAGTGTATAGTAGGTAGTGTTCAATTAGGCTAAGTATTCAGACCGTTCTTCTGTTGGGCTACTCTCAAATAGCTCAATTAGGGCATTGATACTAGTGTACTTCATGCATCTCCTCCAACCTTATATTAATTAGTGACCTGATACAACAATGTGGGTGCAAAATAGCTCAATTTGGGCTACTCCAAAGCTTGGATAGGGAAAGAATGTTGCAAAATTTGGTCATACATGTTTTAATCTTGAAGGTTGCAAAGTATAATCTTGTTGGATTGAGCTGGTTCCAATGGACAGCTTGGGAGTTAGGATCACCTGCCCAGTTCCCGATTCTCGAGGGGCACTAGAGGAAGAAATATAAGAAGTGCCCTATAGGCTTAAAGGTGAAGCTCAAGAACCAACCTTGCAAAGGATGGTGTTATTGAAACTAATCTTTTGGTTAGTGCCAAATCCAACTTATGGATTCTAGATTCGATTGCAACCTCACATTTTTGTATGTCTTTATAGAACCTAGAAATAAGCAAGATGCTAGGGTGAAATGAGAATTTTCCAACTTTGGCAAATAGAACAAGATTTATTGGATTAGTTATAGGGACTTTTCATTTATATTTGCCTTCTGGATATGTTTTGTTTTTAAAGAAATGTTTGCATTATGAAATGTTGTTCAAAACATCATCTCTATACCTCATTTGGGTAAAGAGAATTTTGAATTTTCTTTTGCTAATAATGTATGTTCTAGTTATTATAATAAAACGTGTGTTGGTTCTAATTACTAACCAATAATCTTTATACCATTCTAAAATAATCATGATGTAAATGCCATAACTAACAAACGCCTTAGAGATTGTCCAAATCCAAAGTATATTTGGCATCTTCAATTAGATCATTCAACAAATTGAGTAATGATGGGTATATTGATCTATCCATGTTCGAGCCATACTCAGCTTGTGAGGCATGTTTTGTGGCGATTTAGGCTTGTCACCTAATTACTTTCTATGTTTACTTTAATCTAATATTATAGATATTAGAGGGTACATGTGGAAGCTAATCAAACTAAAAATAGGTGGTGGACCACACCAAAGAAAGACAAGTGCATGTAAGAAGGAAAATGGCAGCCACACTTCCGGGTTACTACCTCTTAGGGATCGCTTGGCTTACAATAGACAATAGGTATTCATAATCCTCATCTAGATTTAGAAAATACTTACTTTTATATACATCATCAAATTAAGTACAACGACCATTTTTTACAGACAAACAAATGAAACACAGAAAGGACACTTGAGAGGCTATCAAAAAATGTTGACTCCCATCTCCATCGCTCATACCTGGCACACTCAGATCATACCGCCTCACAACCACATTAAAGAGGTATCATTACCTTGTAAATCAATCGGTACTTACGTCATAGAACATGTATATCTTCCACTATGATTATATTCAAACCATCATAGGTTGAAGATTCAATTGAGGATGCATCAGTGATTCAACAAAGTTCTTGCGTAATTCTACAGTCAAACATCAATAAAGGTTAATTGAATTCTTCAATGTTAAATTCTAACATTGATATCGTAGCCTTGGTTAGATTGTTGCCTTGTTTTTTAGTTGACTTTTCGTTCATTGTTTGATATAATTATTCGACAATCAATTTTCTGAACCTACTGCATATTGAATTGGAAGGTATGACTGTATGATTGAATGAATACGAACTGGATGCAAAAAGAAATCAAGTCTCATGTGAGGGTTGAAGACAACTATATTGTTTGGCAATTTTCCCAAAATTTCTTCCAATAAAAATTATTTTGATCATATCGTGTGATAGATCTCATAGAGACAATAAAAATGAGGGGTGCCGCACCTCCGGCGAACTCCAAACGTGCTCCCACGTACGACAACAAGTTGCTAGTTAGCAAACAATGGCATTGTATAAAAAAAAAAGGGATGAAATGCCACAAGAGAGTAGACTAGGGTGTGTACACTCTACATAGTTCTTGCACAAGCGTAGCACGCACCCTAGGGAGGATGTTCATACAGTTTTTTTCGTCTGTATAGCGTGTTTCCATTTTTTGGGCTTGCGCATGCTCTGATTGGGGTGTTCTTGGTACCGGCGTGTTCATATTGAAATGCTCTATGTTGTGGTGTATTTTGTGTATATGTTTGAAGCATTTAAAATCATAAAAATATGAATGAAACCCTAAATACTTGTATAATTTAGGGTATTATTGCATTTTAGCTATATTTTTCTATGATTTTCTAAATATAAAACATTGCTTACATGTGACGGCCTAAATTTCAATTCGTTTAATCAATGAGTGGATTAGTGCTTATTGGTCTTGGATTAGCAACGAAATGTGAGTTGGGGTTTTAATAATTAGTGCGGTGGAATATGTGAACTTTATGATATAGTTGGGCATGGTATTATTGGACAGACTTACAAAATCATTTGGCTAGGCATTTTAACAAGACCAATCCAGACGCAAATTTGAATTGCAATTAGAGCATGAACCTTGCCCTTGGGAATCCACTTGTTACTTATTTTTTTCCTTTTCCCATAAAATACCCCACCGTACTCTCTCTCCTCTCATTCCTCTCATTCTCTGTGGGAAACCCCCTTCCCTCATTGAATCCGCCCGCTCCCTCTTGTCTCACAATCCCTCATTGGATTCCCAATGGAACCACTAGCTCACACACTACCCATCCCTCCATCGAGCTCGAACTCGATAACAAACCCTTCACCTCAACTCAATCCTCCTCTAGCATTAATATTCGCCAAACTCTCTCACTCTTCCTCTCGGTTAAGTGACACCACAGAAGCATAGATGAAACGAGCTTGGTTACGATGCAGGTTCACTTCCATTTTCTTCGAGTTTGGACATGAAGCAAGTAGATTACTAATCTTTACTACTAAGTCCTCTATTGTTGCCAAATTGGATGAATCATCGTCATATGGGTTGAGGAGGTGTCAAAATAGTGATATTTGTGTATGGATGAACTACGGCATTGCATATTGAGCTTACGGGTCATTTGGAATATTATTAACAAGGGTAATCATAACCCTAAGGCCAATCACTATGGTTAATATCGAGTTGAAGTGAATTAGATTCGATATGGGGGAAGGGTGGCAACCATGAGTACTAGAGAAACAATGAGAGTGAAACTATAAGTCGTTGGTTGAATTCACAGCTTGAACTAGTGTTGATGTGGCTTGGGAGGTGAGATAGCGCAACTCGTTCGCTCAACGATGGATGAGATGAGTTGATTTGATGAGTGAGACTGTGAATAGGTTCGACTGATATGTATTGAAACCTCATTGTGGAGTCCTAAAGCTCACAGATTGGACTTAGATACGTAGTTTAGTATTAGAGTGGCACGTATAGCAAGATATTATAAGTCAATGGGTTGGAAAGCAATAGCAAAAGTCAAGTAGGTAGTTTAGGCTAGGTGAGTGCTCGGGTTTAGGACTATTAATTTTATTACTTTAGAATATTAGCAAGTTGAGTTAGTTATATAATTATACTAGGCTTAAGGTTAAGCCTATAAGTACTTATCTTGTAATTAGAAATAAGACAATTACTCTTTTATTAATAACATGCTATCATAGTGAAATTAAAACTTAAATGCTAGAAAACACACTCACTATCGACCACCACTAGCCACTACCATCGACCACTAGCCACTAGTCCCGTTGGAAGCCTAGATCTCACATCGCCCAAGTCAAGCGAATCCAAAATAAAACCTCGTTAGGCATAGCCCAGTCTTGGCAACCTCATCCAAGCTTTACCCAAATCCCAGCGACCTCAACTACCTCAGTCCAACGATGCCCAAGTCTAACAAGCCTAGGGCCAACATTTCCTAGGTTGATGAGCCTTGCTTTAACGTTGTCAAAGGTAGTCTAGTAGCTATTCTTCATGTAGTCATTTTTTGAGGCTCAGCTTTCATGTATTGTTATGTGGGTAATTTGTTTTAAAATGAAGGTGATATTACAAAGTGCTCTACGAATTGTTTGAAGAGGGATGATGAGCTTAAGGTTGGATTTTTCAATTGAATTTTTCCTTCAAACTATTCATTATTTATAGGTCCATCTTGTCTTTAAAAGCGAGTTTGCCATAGGAATCTTGTGAACAAGATTCTTGTTCTTTCTATGGCTGTAATTCATGAATTTAGTTTTCTGCCAAGAATGAATTTGGTTAATGACAGTAGTGATAATTTGGTACTGGCTACTAGAATATGTGCTTGAATTTGGTGATAACCTTGGCGAATGTGGTGCTGACTATGGTGTCAAGTGGAATTGAATTCGATGTTCTGAATTTGGAATGATATGTGTGGATATTGAGATTTGTGGATACTCGAAGAAGTGATATAATAGGTTATGTGTGTGTTATTAAATTACATACAGGTGAATTTTCCTAGTGATTAGTAATTAGTGGTTTATGGAGCTGTCTAATTATTAGGTGTATGCCTTAAAATAACCATGTAGTGATTGTACTCTGAACTTTTATTATACTTTCAATCATATTAATGGCAAAGACATGTTTATTCATTTTGTCCCATGGCTTTAAATGAATGAAGTCGATAAGATTAGTTGTAACTGAGCTTATTCTCAAAACGTCGATAATATGTGTGACGGATTATTAGTTAGACCTATTAAATTGTTCCTGATCGATGGATCGTTGGGTAGATATCAATCATCTTGTTCAATCTAATGCGTTCTAAACTTCGCCATTGAGTATTAGATACTTAAGAGAATGGGAAGTCACAAGTCATTGGACATTAGATGTTTGATTTACAAATATAGGTGCTCGTATCGAATGAGTTCACTAAATATGATACGCGTTGAATGATTAGCAAGCATGAAAGCTCCAAGTGAGGTGAACATCTAATCGTTCAACTCTTTAATTGTGTAAGTAATCGTCAGAACTAAGGTATGATGCTGGCTTGTAAGTTAAATTGTTATGGTTCACAAGTGCGCATATTGGCGAGTCATTGATCCGCCACTATACTTGATGGTCAGGGTTTGTTCGCATACGAAGTTACAGGCATGCGTAACAATGGAATCCATATCTTTGTTTAAGCACAAGTTTGATGTCATATGCGTTCTAATCATAACAATACATGAAAAATCCTCGACTAAGATTGTGATCGAGAATATCTCAAAACTATGCATGTTAGATAGATTTGGACATATGAGAGAATTGATCGCTTGACTAATAATCCATGACTTTTGCTTAATCGAGACATAGAAAGATAGAACGATCGAATTACACTGTAGCCAAAGCTGATGGACTCATTATGTTCTTGCAACATTCACACTATCTAGGTGGCCATGATATATTGCTAGATGTCACTCATGACTTGTGGGACTCAAAGATTAATTAGGGATAGTCAATTCTTTTGGTGATACTAATATATTAGTATATATCTCACTGTCAGCTCAGTGATGAATCTAGGGATATCACACACCATAACTAATACGCGATAATATTCATGGAAGTCGAGATTACAAAGTGTTTACAAGGACGACTATCGAGATAGTTGAACTAAAATTAGATTTCATTCTAATTTCCAAATCACGAGCGAATAAGCATGTGATATAAGTATGACCTCAAGATAATGTCATATTAATGTGACATCTACATGAATCACGAGATGATAAGCTTTGTCATCTAAAGAATAAGATATAATAAGATTTCTTATCCAAGAAAAGTCAAAGGATAATAAATAGGATTTCTTATTTGATATTTGTCAAATGATATAGTTTGTTATCCAAAGACAAGACACGAACCACAAGATGATTAGTACACGAGGACCTAAAGTCGACAGATAGCAAGATATGGCACAATTAGGCGGCCACCAACCAACTTTGCTAGTGGCTTTATCGCCCCACTCCACCGCCCTATTAGGGCAGTTAGCCGATCTTGCCCTAATCCCAACCTCTATAAATAGGGGTTGGGGGTTAAAGCTTAGGAGATATTTTTCCCTCTTGATTTTCTCGTCCATCCGCGAGAGTTTCATGTTGTTTTTCTTCATGCACATGTGAGATTATTCTCACACAAGATACTTGAGGGTCGTGAAGCTGCTCGCGATCTAAAGGCAAGCTTGGATTACTTCGTCTCGAGGAATTGCTAGCACAATTGAGGTGACATTCGAGTGCGAACTATAATTTTGATTGGCCATGGGATTGGAATGTGTCTAAACTAGAGGCTCAACGTTTGTGGAACTCAAGAACATACTAACCAAGTCGACTTGAGCACATTTCGAAAGGTAAGCTTAAAAAACCTCTTAATACGTTGTTTTAGTTTATGATTGAAATGCATGAACATCCCCTAAGGAAGATCTACGTACAAGTTGTCTTATTTCTGCTACGCATGTGATTTTTTGATGAAAATGTTTTGAAATTTCCTGTATGTAATCCAACACTATTAATTCATCAAGTTCTCCATCTATCGTTTCAAGGTTGGCCCCTCTAGTGCTTCTTTGAGTTCAAGATTTTTTGGTTCCTATCATAGTATGACAAGGTTACATAATACCTTGATCAAGTTGGACGATACCAATTATCATTCTTGGTCAATGGCCCTTTCGACCTTTATTTATTCTAATTACCAGTCGAGCTGGCTTGAAGAAGAACCACCTGAAGATTCAACTAATCTAGAAAAATAGAAGTTCATTAAACTACTTTGCATACACTTTTTATGGGGAAGTATGGCTGAATCTGTTTGCCATCTTTTCATGGATTGTGTGATAGCTCGTGATGTATGGACAAAGTGCACCTAATTGTATCTTGAACAGAAAATATGAGTCACGTTTGTGATGTGTGGGAGGAGGCTTTATTTGAAGCCAAAATTGGTGATGCTGGGTTTGTAGAATATTATGCTTGTCTTACATCTTTGTATCAGCGCCTCAAGTCTTATTTTCTACCAACTACCAAACTTACTCAAATGTAGCAACGAGAAGTAGACATGATGACCGTTGTTTTCCTCCGCAGTCTTGGTCTTGATTACACCTCTATTCGACAACTAATTACCTCTCAAAGTACTCTCCCTTCCATTGAAGAAGTGTATTCTTGGGTTCCACGTCACATTTCCAGTCCTAAGAGTTCAACAATGTTAGATAGTAGCACTATGGTAACTCGTGGAGGTCAAGGGACTCGTGATCATAGTAGTGGTCATGGACATTGGAGTTCTAATAATTCTTTAAGTGGTCATGGTCATGATTTTCAGGGTCGAGGTATATTCATGGTGGTGGTAATAATATTTCTAGATGAGCTTGTGGCAATGGTCGTGCGAACTGTTTTTGTTTGTTGCTAACTTTCTAGGTATACTGTAGATTATTGTTACAGCCTCCATCTTGAGTTATGAGGTCTACATGCCTCTATTTATACCGAGCCTTAGACTCTGTCACCTGGATCCTCTTTTGGACAGAGTATGGTAAACTTAACTTATGCAGAATATGATAGATTGGTTAAAGCATGAAAAAGTGCAAGTTGTGTTGTCTCTAGTCCTACTACTACTTTAGCACTACACGATGATGCTACTTATCTACTATCCAGTACAGTTGCTCCTCATTCTTGGGTCATTGATTCAAGTGCCACTCATCATAAAATTGATTATTCTCATCTTCTCAAATCCACCTTGTCTATTCCTTCTATATCACTCACCTTAATAGATGGTTCTCAGTCCAAGGTAACCGGTACAAGTTGTGTATCATTGAGTTCTTCCATCTCCTTACCTTTTGTTCACCATATTCCACGCTTTCTTTACAATCTATTATCTGTCAGTTCTATTACTCGTGATCTTGACTACAATATTATCTTTTCTTCATCTTCTTGTGCACTTCAGGATCAGAAGACTCGACGCCGGATAGATGGTGGATATAAGTCTAGTGGATTGTAAATCTTAGACCCTGAGATGATTGTTATTGCTACAACAGTTCAAAATAAAGTTGTGGATGATCCTTATCGAATACATTGTCGTTCTAGTCACCCATTAGCAGACCTACTCCAACGTTTTCCTTTTGTGTCTAGTTCAGGTCTTTAATTTAATTATGAAACGTGTGAGTTGGGTAAACACTATTATGTGTCATTTTTCCCTTGTATTTCGAGTCGTGCTTATTAACCATTCGAGTTAGTCCACTCCAATGTATGGGGTCCCAATCAAGAGTCTTCATTTGGTCTTCATTATTTTGTCACCTTTATTGACCATTATACATGCACAACTTGGTTATATTTAATATAAGATCATTCTGATGCTTTTCATTTTTTTCATCAATTTTATAATGAAGTTCGTACTCATTATGATTATCTTGTTAAGTGTTTGCATACTGACAATGCTCGTGAATGCTTTTCTTCTTCTACCTTCATTTCATTTCTTAAATCTCACGATATGTTACATCAAACTTCTTGTGCTCACCCTCCGCAACAAAATGGAGTTGTTGAACATAAGAATCTTCATTTTTTGGATATTGCTCGTTGTCTACTCATTCACACTCAAATGTCTAAGTCCTTCGTGAGCTATACTCCTCTTACACGATATTGTTTTATTAATTGTCTTCCATCCTATGTGTTGAAAAGAGCTATTTCTTATACTTTTCTTCATCCTAATCATTATTTGTGGTATGTTCATCCTCTTATTTTTGGATGTATCTATTTTGTTCATTCTTTGTCTCCTTGGTTGGACAAATTATCACCTTATGTTGAGAAATATATATTCCTAGGTTACTCTCATACCCAAAAAGGGTATATTTGTTATAGTCTTATTTGTTATCGAGAGTATATTTCTACTTATGTGACTTTCTTTGAGGATCACACAATTTTTGGCAATTTTCATACTCATGTACCATTAACCATGGATGTTCGCCACCCTCCACGTCTACATTTCAATTGGAGCAACCGCTTGTTACTTCTAATGATGTTCCACCGGATCCAAGATCACTAGTATTAACTCCTCGTCAGGTCTATACACATGGTCCTCACCCTATTTGGGGCCGCACTTATCCACCAATGAGCATCCCACTACCACCTCCCATTGTCGCAACCTAAAAATTCAATCAGGAATAGGCTAACGGATTATCAGGTTAATTAAATTAACTAACCTAATTCGGACTCTCCCAAGTCCTACCGAATCGCAACTTAGGTTCTTTTCATGCAAGATTTATTCAATTCGGAGCCGCCACTAATCGTTCTTGGTAGGTCGATTAGAAACCTAAATAAATTAACGGGAGAATTAATTTATTTCAGCGAGCCAGAGAAAATGAGTCCGGAGACTTGATTACATTAATTTGAAAAAATTAATGCCCTTTCGGTACCAGATTTTATGAAGAATCCCTTTGATTGATGATATGAATGAGACACAATGCAACTAAACTATATGACATGCATGAATGAATGACGTGGCAAAGCATGGTCTAAACTATATGACATGCAAATGATTGATTTTTTTTATCTTCGGATTTATGAAAGACTAAGGTAAAATACTATCCTAAAGTTAAATAACACCTAACTTAATTCAAGAAATCGATTTCTCAAAGTCTTAAACTTTATTAGGGGTTATTTTACATGCAAAAGGTGTAAGAGAACATGATTTACTTAACAAAATGTGACTTCCTTTTTTTTTGGATTTTTTAGGAATTTAATAGAACAAGAAAAACATGAAATTTGAACAAAAATAAACAATATTGCCCATAAAACACCTTTAAATCCGAAATTCCGATTTTATTCACAACATTCCCCGTGATTGGGGCTAGCAAGTGAATATATTATAGAATTACTGTCGTCCCTATATACATAGGGCAAACCATGAAATTCTATATAGGAATTAGCAATCCGCTCCTCGAGATGGAGGATTTGATATCTAATTCACACGTACGGGCACAATCGTACTTAGAGATCGAAGTCATATGTTGCCTTGTACGTTTACCGAGGGACAAGGCACAATTGGGAGCATGTGTTATAGGCAAGTTTGTTTAAAGATGTGCAAACTTTATAACAAAAATAAACATGACATATGATAAACAAAATGCAAACATGCTAAATATGGAAGTAAAATCAAGCAATCAAGGCCAATGAATTTCGAAAAAAAAAAAAAATCAAACGGGATCACCGAATTTTGTGAGAATCTTGCTTTATCCGTTAAGATCTATATCCGTTAGATTTGAAAATTATCTTGTGAGATATTCAGAAAAATATTAGATAATTCCCAATTCAAGATATCTTATCTACAAGATTTATGACATGCTTAAGATTCCCGAGAAAAATTTCAAATTTGGATATAGGATAATCCAATTATTCCGAAAGATATGAGTGATCTCTTCAAGATAAGGTTTGGGATTTAAAGTATATGAGAACAATCCAAAACCCACACAGTATATCCAAGAAATATGACATTATCCACGAAACATGATCTAATTTTTTTAAAAAAAATTCAGATTAGGCACTCACGGATCAAGTCTTCAAATTAAGCAATTATCCACATGGTTTATGATTCAAGTTTGAATTAACCAATTTATAACATAAGATCTCTAAAAAAATATGCTTCATCCATAGGGAAACAAATTAAAGCAAAGATTTTCAGAATATCTTGAGATTAGAAAATTACCTAGTTTGATCTCGAAACAAAACTCGAGCACCAAGCGAATTCCCTAAATCGGTTGGCCAAGGAATTGAGCACGTCCAAGAAATCTATATGGCGCCGATGAATCCCTGCTTTTTAGCAGAATTCCAGCAAGTGCACAAGCTGTAAATTCTCCCAAAATTTGCACCTTTTAAGCTTGATTCGAGCCCCGAATCGCAAGAGGTTCTAGCACCAAGTAATAAACAAGTTAGTCACCAAATATTGATTGAAAATTGGGCTGAGTCAACCTCGAATGATGCTGAACAATGGCGCAAAAAGCTGCTGGACGGTAGCAAATAGAGACGAAATCCAACACCAAAAGGAAACAAGATTGGCGCAAAGCAACAGAAGAAAACTTCTCCAAGTCCAACAGTGGGGACAGCAGCAAAGTCGAACAAGAACAGACCCAAAGCAACAAACACCAAGCACCAAGGAGAAAAGCCGAGGTTGATGACGCTGGAAAGGTCTTGGCTAGAAGGATTATCACCAATGAGAACCAGAGCTTTTCCTTCTCCCCTCTTGCCTCTCAAACTCTCACGTGTATTTTCTAATTTTTCCTCCCCCTGTACGTTGAATGGAAGCTCCTTTATATAGGCTCTAGTTCATCAACCCTAGCGAAAGCAAGAGTTAATTCTGACCGTAGGATTGATTAAAGCAAGATTAATTATGAGCCATTAGATTTTAGGAGCCCGAATCTGCGAAAATCTTTCTGTTATTTTCAGCCAAACAAGGATAGAGTTTCGATTTCTTAAAACTCTATCTCTAGTTAAAATAAGACTCTTTCGATGAATTTGAAATCTTGATCTTTCGAGAGTCCTAATCAACTAAAATACTAAGCATTTTCGTCCAAATGGAGATCCATGAAAATTGGCTGCACTTCCTAGGCTCTTGTGGGCTTATTTTGTGATTTCGAGCCTAATTGGACCTTAATTAATCAAGTGGGTGATTAACTAGAGGTCTTTTATGACTATAAAAGCTAAAACGGGTTGTTTTGAGTCCAAAATCACGATGAAAAATTGCGGGCTCAAATTAAGGCTTTTCTTAACAATGGACATTCAACTAAAAGCATTAATTAAATATTTAAGCTCAAATGGACCAAAATAAGCTCAAGATCCTCTTGGAATCTCCAGCTAAGTTTAGCCTGGTCTCCTGTCAAAATGAAGTTCAATTGACTCAACTCTGTCCTGAATGCGAAAATATGAGTAATTGACGAGAAACAAATATGCAATGCATGAATTTTTTTTTGTGAGAACTATGTCTAATTCTCATTTTATACTTAAATGAAAAAGTCAAAATTTAGGTGTCAACAGCTGCCCCTCTTTGAGTGGAGACTCGTAGAGGTTTCGCTCAAAGACCAAATTGAGCCTAAATTTTGATAATGCAAAAGATGAAATTTTTTTTTTTGTGTGGGAGTTTTTGATCCCGTTTTTTATGCAAGAGGAAAATGATGCATGATATGCAAAGCTATAAATAACACACGGAAATACCTTCTTACCAAACACGAGAGCAGGTCGATCGTAATTTAGTAGAGGTAGAGCCAAGACTACAAGGGTAGGTTGATGGTGGTCTAAACGTGATTACAATTCACGAGAACAGGTCGATCGTGAACTGGATAAACAAAAAGATTAAGAACACGAGAGCAGGTCGATCGTGAACTAATCAAATAAAGAAATCAAAATCACGAGAGCAGGTCAATCATGAGTTTGATAAAGGTGTCACGAGAACTGGTCGATCGTAACCCAGAGTAGACATAAAGATTAAGAACACGAGAGCAGGTCGATCGTGAACTAATCAAATAAAGAAATCAAAATCACGAGAGCAGGTCAATCATGAGTTTGATAAAGGTGTCACGAGAACTGGTCGATCGTAACCCAGAGTAGACATAAAGATTAAGAACACGAGAGCAGGTCGATCGTGAACTAACCAAATAGAAAAATCGAAATCATGAGAGCAGGTCGATCATGAGTTTGATAAAGGTATCACGAGAGCAGGTCAATCATGACCCAGGTAAACATAAAGATTAAGAACACGAGAGCAGGTCGATCGTGAACTAATCAAATAGAGAAATCGAAATCATGAGAGCAGGTCGATCATGAACTGATAAAGAAAATGATCAAGTACACAAGAGCAGGTCAATCGTGAATAGATGATCATCTCATGAGAGCAGGTCGATCATGAGTTGGATAAGAGCGAAATCACAACTAACATTTGGTAGAGCTGTCAATTCGAAAAGGGTTTAGAAAACTTACCTGGATTTTCTGAGTTATAATCAAGGAATAGGTAGGCTGACTGCACATACCTGCTTGTTCACTTCAAGTATAAATCATGTGGATAAACCAAACCAATGCTAATGCGACATGCATTTCATAAAAATCACACTTCACTAAAGAAAGTGAATACCTGAATGATCATATGTGCCACAACGGATTCGAGTACATTGACAATCATCAGTATTCATTCTCTTGAAAGGTTCAAGTTGAGAATATACTTACTGGATGACTTAGAAGATTGCTTGGTGGGCACTTGCTAGTAGGACATGTCCATTCAACAATCTCGGATAACTTTCGAGACCTTGGGAGGCAACTTGAACATCGAAAATGCATCTACTCAGAAGATGTCAGATATAACACATGCAAGCATATATGCTGAAATTCATCAATTGGGTTCATGCAAAACTACTCAGCTGAGTTTGCAATGATTAGACACATTCTATGTATGATGTAGTAACTCATAATATGGATTATGCGTAACGCTTTTGTCAAGTTTGCATTACCAATTCTATTTAGGGAGGTCATTATTTTATAAATGTCTCGAATGTGATCTGAATGGGGGACTTCAGTCCGAAAGGGCTTTCTCTCACTCTCGAGAAAAACTGTTTATCCTAGCTGTAGGATTCAAGAGAAATCACTCAATCTTATCGTCGCATTCGACAAGGGTCCGAGTAATCTCGTAATTGGTACAACCGAGCCGATCTGGAGGTCTTGATTAGGACCGTAATGTAGGCTGGGTCAAAGGTTCACAAAAGGGGGCTCTCCGTGGAGTCAAGGCTTTTTGAAAGAGAATCTTCATCATCTGCTCTGGGTTTACAAGTCAAGAACCCTGCAAAAATGAGAGAGAAATAATCTTGCTCGAACTTTTTCGAGCGATACTTAAAGCCATTTAACTCTACGTTAACTCAAGTGCCCTAATCAGAAGAGACTTTGAAAGGGTAACGTAGGTTAGGATTTGGGATTGAGAAATGAAAAGGCTCATTTTAGCTCAGAAAGTATATGAGAAGGGCTTGATGCTGGTGATCATTGTAGTCTTATCACTGATCTTGGCCTTCTGAAATTGTCTTCTGGAATGGACCAGTCTCCAATGATACCATCATTTCTCGAGAATGGTACGGACTCTTGCTGGAAATCCCATTATGCAATCCGGCTTCTCTGGAAATTTTTTCTTTAATCTCGACCCCTTTGGAGATTTACAGGAACGAACATGCAAACGTTCCAATTCAAATGCATCTACAAATGAAATGGGACTTTAATGGGCGCTGGCCTTGCTTTTGATAGGCACTTTGCTTTTTCTGCTCGGGATTTTTCTATTGATCAGCCTTTTGCTTTTCTTTTTTTTTCTTTTGTTTTTGACAATCCCATGATTTTGAATCCCTTCCTTCGTAAGGAATTACAACAACATAATGATGCTAGACATTACATGAACAATCTAACATACATGATGAGTTTACTCGAGAATTCTTTGTTGACCCGATTTCTTTTCTGAGTTCTTCTACTTGGAGATGGTGCCTTCTTCATATTGAAATGACAAATGATCACCGACAAGGGTTGAAGAAATGAATTTGCAGGCTCAAGTTGGCTATACAAAGGATATAAGTGTATAAGATAGAGAAATGAATGCTCTTTGTCATCCTAAGGCACTTGAATTAAAGTTTGAGCTTAATGCAAAGAAACAACCGAAGATTGATATTAGTTTGAGCAAGAAAATTTCTAACCATTTACCTTATGCTGCTACTGGAATTACCTTCGTCTTGCCCCGATGTGGGGTGGTTCTTGACAGGGGTAAGAAATGAAACCGCCGCTCAAAGGGGTTTACAATGGATAACCTGTACTGTTTGGGATAGAGAAATGAATGCCTCCTTCACTTCGGCTATTGTACCTTTTGCGAGAAAACCCATTACCTCGAGGAACGCGGAACTTATGCACCGCTCAGCTCACTAGGGATTAAGATGCAGGACGTGTATGGAAATGGCTTGCCTTTCATGATCCTGTCACGCCCCATTCTGTACATTCAATGCATCATATGTAGTTTATGCTCCCTATTCAGAGTTGGTAAATTAAACATGTAGAATAGTCATGCATAAGCCATGGAATGTGTAAGCACAATGCAAATGTGGCAACTTTCAGCATCCTGTTTTGCGAAAAACATGTTTGCTTGAGAAACAGAATGTGCAAGTATGAACTAGACTTCTTGAGAATGGGGAGAATCTGAGTTGCCCAGAACATGTTGAACAAATCGGGGGCCAGAGCAAGGAAAACATGCATGAACGAGTCAAGTGGAGACTTGAGATGCTCTGGCTTATTTAATGGAGACAAGCATCATGGTCGTTCGAATGCCCCTGCAAGCAAGAAAGTGGAAAGTTATCCCCAAAACTAAATGAGTTAAAGAAGACATACTTCCCTTTTCCAAGTCGGGGTTTCCTATCGGTTTGCCCCATTTTCCATCAAAACGGATCACATTGGATGATCATAGCTTCGCCAGGATCTGGGATTGCCCCAGACATGCTAGGAATCCGGCTTCAAGCCTTAGCAAATGACTTGTTTCCAAACTTGATCCTGCATAGGAAAAAATGTGCATGAATATGGTCTTGAAAAGATTAAGTGAGCAAAAATTAGGAAGCTCCGATTGTCGATTTGCTTCAGTAGTAGCAATTAGAGCCGTGTCCTCTAGCTTGGCACCTGCAAGAAGGAAAATACAAGGTCATTTTTAGAAATGATCGGGCTTGGCAAGAGATACTCCCTTTGAGATCAAGTGGCCTTGACTTCGTCTTTCATCGACTGACATGACACGATCGAAGGATCGGTCGAGGGCGAAGCATGGATCAGACTCGACTGGCTGATGGACTGGTGTACGAGTTGGCTGGTGCACTTTATCAAGCTGAGTCACGGCCATGGTAGATATCTTTTTGTCGAGTGACAAACCATCTACGACCGTAGATGCTCCCTTGTTCGTGCTCAATTGAACTCTAGTCTTGAATCATCTCGGGGACGGGAGCCTCGTGGACGATGTAGTCGATTGAGGGACCAGTCGGGAATTGCCCCGAGGGTTATCATTGGGCCGATCAAAGAACAACAGAAGGTAATGACTGATGTAGGGATCGATGACTAAGACTTGAGACTTGATGCAAAGATCATCATGGATCGTTGTATATCCGGTCGGACACTGATGAACGACTGGCTACGGGACTATTGTGCGCACGAACGCCAGTTTGAAGACTACCATGGCTTGCGGTCGGTGTCATACTTGAACTTCAACTTAATCGGACCAATGTGAACCAGATTTCAACTAAGGAGTCGCTCCATTGCTTAGCATGGGGAATAATCATGGGTGAAGCATGGGTCCACCTCAACTGGTCGATGATCTGGGATTGGCTAAGAACTTCTGGCTCGAGGCTCAGAACCCATATGGGAAGCTGTCTGTCTGAGGATCGATCGGGTTGATGCCTAGTTCATGCATAGTTCAAGTTACGAATAGGCCTCTTGCCCCAGAACTAATCCTGAAACATACAATACATGGATCAGTAAGACAACAGAGTTAAACTGCATGCCAGCCATTTTTGAAGACTTTTTTTTTTCTTGAAAAACCTTTTATTTTCAAAACCCTCAGGACAGGGATTCTTGAGAAGCCCAACCCTCAGTGCTTACCATGGATGACAAATTTTCAATCGTTGGCTTCGGGTTGGTTTGGTATACTTCAACAAGATTCCAAAATGTAATAAAAAACTTCTGTAATTGTATTGATCATGTATCAATGAATTACATCCTATTGAAAAAGGGAAATCCTAAATTGCAACATGGACGAGAATGAATCCTAAGGAATTGAAAAAGAAATGCAACCTAAGTTCCTAGAAAGCAAGATAAAATATCCCAAGCAAGGGATTGCATAAAAATAAATGGACTGTCGCCTGATTGCTCCAAGAGCTTGCTTGATGATGGTGCTGATGAGTAGCTCTGATCAACTCCTGGTTGACTGTCAATCATCCCAGGTATCCCAGGTAGCACTTCATGCTTGACTCGGTCGGGATGTTCCAACTGCATGCTTGGGACCACCAGCAAATCTAGGTTTCCACCACAATACTCCCAAGCGCGAAATGTGAGATCTCCCGCATCAATCATGTCTTGGATCTGGGTCTCCAATGTGAAGCATTGCTCTAGTGCGTGGCCGGTGCGACCGCAATGAAAGTCACAAGATTTGTCGTGATCAAAATTGTGAGCATTTCAATCATAGAAAATTTCTTTTCCCTCAGGACTAATCCTTTCTTCAGCAATATGGGCCAGATGATGGATACGGCCACAAGGAGTTGAGTGAATCCCCATTACTTCGGCACCGAGGGTCGGTCTGGGATGACACGCTTTTGGTGATCACGGTGCTGACTCTAAGTGGCACGTCGTTGATCATAGATGACGGGGCCAGGATATCGGTTAAACCTAACTGGGTCGGGAAGAACCTTCGGATTTGGACCGAGCATACCAAAAACAGGAATTGGTGTTGGACGAAAAATGTGCTTGATTTTCCTTGACCAGATGCTTCAAAAGGCAAACAACTCGTTCAACGAGATTAACGAGACCATTTATTCGTTCGTTCAAATCCTTCACCTGCTCTTTCACCTTCTCTTCGACGAGAGCCGCAATTTCAGTATGGTTGGCCATATTCCTCGTTCTCGAGCGAGTGGGATAAGTGCGTGGAATATTCATGATGGATTGCATTTAAAAGTGCATCAATATAATCAGTATGATGATTGGAAATGATGAGACGATCCACGGCTCTAGACCAGACCCTCACACGACCTCACTTGACTCACGACCTTGACTCAGGAAAATTCCAGTTCCGTCAGCTTTTGGGAGGAAATTCGTGAAAAATCATGGAGTGGTCGAAATACCAACAAACTTTACTGACATGTAGCCAAGACGATGATGAAAAACTTTCATGTTTGGTGCTGAGGCTAAAAGTGCACGGATCAATACAGTTTATTGCTTCTTTGGAAAAGTTCGTCCAGAAAAACTGCATCGTCCGGTTTTCATTTGAAAGGAAAAAGGGCCATTAAAAATATGAATTGAAGTCCGAAATTTTTCAAGCCGCTATTTCAAAGTCCATTTTACAACTTTCATGTTTTGACTTCATTCAAAAAGGCCCATTTACCAGTAGTAAACGGTGGGCCAAAAGTGAGGTCGGAAAAATCATGAAATTTCAGGCTGCTCTGCCCTGACCATTAATTCCACCATAAATAGAAACTATGACGGATTGATCCGAAAGTTTTTGGCAAGATGTATTAGGATCCTCCGGACAGTTCTTATGATGAAAAGTTGTTCCAGATTTGTATGGAAAAAATCATAAAAATCACGTAACGGAACAGGGTCGACTAGAATAATGACGCACCTAATAGCCATGGACTGACTCAGGAAACATATAGGAAAGAATGCATGACGATCATGAGTTCAAAGACAAGCAGAATGATGTCCATGTATGCATTATTAGCCGAGTTTTTAGAGCTTTGGAGAGCGAATCGTACCTGCCGATCCAGGTCGTATTCAGCATCTCTTAGGCTTGGGGGATGTCAAGAATTCCTCTCATGCCCGCAAATTCAGGCCAGAGCGGGGAGTTCTTGACATAGTCGGGGTCAAGGGCAAGGTCATCCATTCCTCCATCCTGAGGCTAGGCAGAATCTTGCCCCGATACCATCCTAGGCTCATCTAACATTTTAAGGTCTGATGCAATGCATGTCACGCACGACAGGTATAATTCACTCAATGATGGCATATCGCATTAAAACAAATGGAATTTAATGCCAGTAATCAAGTAAACCTGCATAAATGATCAGAAAATCAAGGGCAATTCAGAATGATCATTCATGAAAATTAGTCCAAAATAGACAACAATTCATGACCACCAAGATATAATCGGGAAAATTCAATCCATAAATCTAAGAACCATTCAAATCACTCGAGCACAACCAACCAATCTCAATTCACAATCAACAAATCCAAGGATAACTCAAGAAAATCAAATGGCCTAAGTCCGCACATGATTTTTTTCTTTGAAGATTCAAGGGTAAATTTATTTTTTCTAAAAAATCAATTTTGATTTTCTGAAAAATTAGAAATCTAGTGCACCCTTTTATTTTCAAGAATTTCTTTTTTGACAAATCAGTCCCCAGTGGAGTCGCCAAGCTGTCGCAACCTAAAAATTCAATCAGGAATAGGCTAACGGATTATCAGGTTAATTAAATTAACTAACCTAATTCGGACTCTCCCAAGTCCTACCGAATCGCAACTTAGGTTCTTTTCATGCAAGATTTATTCAATTCGGAGCCGCCACTAATCGTTCTTGGTAGGTCGATTAGAAACCTAAATAAATTAACGGGAGAATTAATTTATTTCAGCGAGCCAGAGAAAATGAGTCCGGAGACTTGATTACATTAATTTGAAAAAATTAATGCCCTTTCGGTACCAGATTTCATGAAGAATCCCTTTGATTGATGATATGAATGAGACACAATGCAACTAAACTATATGACATGCATGAATGAATGACGTGGCAAAGCATGGTCTAAACTATATGACATGCAAATGATTGATTTTTTTTTCTTCGGATTTATGAAAGACTAAGGTAAAATACTATCCTAAAGTTAAATAACACCTAACTTACTTCAAGAAATCGATTTCTCAAAGTCCTAAACTTTACTAGGGGTTATTTTACATGCAAAAGTTGTAAGAGAACATGATTTTCTTAACAAAATGTGACTTCCTTTTTTTTTTGACTTTTTAGGAATTTAATAGAACAAGAGAAACATGAAATTTGAACAAAAATAAACAATATTGCCCATAAAACACCTTTAAATCCGAAATTCCGATTTTTATTCACAACATTTCCCGTGATTGGGGCTAGCAAGTGAATATATTATAGAATTACCATCGTCCCTATATACATAGGGCAAACCATGAAATTCTATATAGGAATTAGCAATCCGCTCCTCGAGATGGAGGATTTGATGTCTAATTCACACGTACGGGCACAATCGTACTTAGAGATCGAAGTCAGATGTTGCCTTGTACGTTTACCGAGAGACAAGGCACAATTGGGAGCATGTGTTATGGGCAAGTTTGTTTAAAGATGTGCAAACTTTATAACAAAAATAAACATGACATATGATAAACAAAATGCAAACATGCTAAATATGGAAGTAAAATCAAGCAATCAAGGCCAATGAATTTCGAAAAAAAAAAAAAAAAATCAAACGGGATCACCGAATTTTGTGAGAATCTTGCTTTATCCGTTAAGATCTATATCCGTTAGATTTGAAAATTATCTTGTGAGATATTCAGAAAAATATTAGATAATTCCCAATTCAAGATATCTTATCTACAAGATTTATGACATGCTTAAGATTCCCGAGAAAAATTTCAAATTTGGATATAGGATAATCCAATTATTCCGAAAGATATGAGTGATCTCTTCAAGATAAGGTTTGGGATTTAAAGTATATGAGAACAATCCAAAACCCACACAGTATATCCAAGAAATATGACATTATCCACGAAACATGATCTAATTTTTTTTAAAAAAATTCAGATTAGGCACTCACGGATCAAGTCTTCAAATTAAGCAATTATCCACATGGTTTATGATTCAAGTTTGAATTAACCAATTTATAACATAAGATCTCTAAAAAAATATGCTTCATCCATAGGGAAACAAATTAAAGCAAAGATTTTCAGAATATCTTGAGATTAGAAAATTACCTAGTTTGATCTCGAAACAAAACTCGAGCACCAAGCGAATTCCCTAAATCGGTTGGCCAAGGAATTGAGCACGTCCAAGAAATCTATATGGCGCCGATGAATCCCTGCTTTTTAGCAGAATTCCAGCAAGTGCACAAGCTGTAAATTCTCCCAAAATTTGCACCTTTTAAGCTTGATTCGAGCCCCGAATCGCAAGAGGTTCTAGCACCAAGTAATAAACAAGTTAGTCACCAAATATTGATTGAAAATTGGGCTGAGTCAACCTCGAATGATGCTGAACAATGGCGCAAAAAGCTGCTGGACGGTAGCAAATAGAGACGAAATCCAACACCAAAAGGAAACAAGATTGGCGCAAAGCAACAGAAGAAAACTTCTCCAAGTCCAACAGTGGGGACAGCAGCAAAGTCGAACAAGAACAGACCCAAAGCAACAAACACCAAGCACCAAGGAGAAAAGCCGAGGTTGATGACGCTGGAAAGGTCTTGGCTAGAAGGATTATCACCAATGAGAACCAGAGCTTTTCCTTCTCCCCTCTTGCCTCTCAAACTCTCACGTGTATTTTCTAATTTTTCCTCCCCCTGTACGTTGAATGGAAGCTCCTTTATATAGGCTCTAGTTCATCAACCCTAGCGAAAGCAAGAGTTAATTCTGACTGTAGGATTGATTAAAGCAAGATTAATTATGAGCCATTAGATTTTAGGAGCCCGAATCTGCGAAAATCTTTCTGTTATTTTCAGCCAAACAAGGATAGAGTTTCGATTTCTTAAAACTCTATCTCTAGTTAAAATAAGACTCTTTCGATGAATTTGAAATCTTGATCTTTCGAGAGTCCTAATCAACTAAAATACTAAGCATTTTCGTCCAAATGGAGATCCATGAAAATTGGCTGCACTTCCTAGGCTCTTGTGGGCTTATTTTGTGATTTCGAGCCTAATTGGACCTTAATTAATCAAGTGGGTGATTAACTAGAGGTCTTTTATGACTATAAAAGCTAAAACGGGTTGTTTTGAGTCCAAAATCACGATGAAAAATTGCGGGCTCAAATTAAGGCTTTTCTTAACAATGGACATTCAACTAAAAGCATTAATTAAATATTTAAGCTCAAATGGACCAAAATAAGCTCAAGATCCTCTTGGAATCTCCAGCTAAGTTTAGCCTGGTCTCCTGTCAAAATGAAGCTCAATTGACTCAACTCTGTCCTGAATGCGAAAATATGAGTAATTGACGAGAAACAAATATGCAATGCATGAATTTTTTTTTGTGAGAACTATGTCTAATTCTCATTTTATACTTAAATGAAAAAGTCAAAATTTAGGTGTCAATAGCCATGCAGGCTTCCGATCCTCTTCAACTTTCCTATCAATTCTTCAATTACTCACCATACTTGATCTCGATATCCTTTTTCTCATTTTGTGTCTTATCATAGTTTAATCCCTCAGATGTCTATCTTTGTGTCATTTCTTACATCTATGTCTATGCCTAGTAGTGTGCATAAGGTTTTGGCCCATCCAGGTGGGGCTCATGTTATAAAGAAAGAGATAGCTGCATTACATCGTAATAAGACTTGGGAGCTAGTTCTATTATCAGCTAATAAACAATTGGTGGGTTGTCGCTAGGTCTTTGTTGTCAAACACCATCCAGATGGTTCAATTGAGCACTTAAAAGTGCATTTTCTAGCAAAGAGCTATACTCAAATTTATGGTATTGACTATAATGAGACTTTTTCTCCAGTAGCCAAAACTTCTTCTGTTCACATCATTATTTCCTTGGCTACTCGCTCTCAATGGACTATTCATCAATTTGATGTCAACAATGCATTCCATCATGGCGATCTTCACGTGAAGGTATATATAGAGCAACCACTTGGTTTATTACCTAGGGAGAGAAGATATGTTGATTGCGAAAAGTTTTATATAGACTTAAGCAATCTCCTCATACTTGGTTTGCCCGCTTTAGTGATGCGATTATCACTTGTGGCATGCATTGGTGTAGTGTAGATCATTTAGTATTTGACATGTCATCTTTAAAATGGCGTGTTATTCTAGTTGTCTATGTTTATTATATCATTGTCACAAGGAAGTGATGCGAAAAGTATACAATGACTCAAGCAGTTTCTATAGAAGAAGTTTAACACTAAAGACTTAGATTGTTTTCGATATTTTCTTGGCATCGAACTTGCCTATGCTAATGGAAGTGTTGTTCTCTCTCAATGAAAGTATAATCTTCACATTCTTAAGGAGATTAGCTTACATGATGCTAAGCCTGGTGACACACCATGGACCATAGAGTGAGACTTGATAATGAAAATGGAGAACTTCTTCATGATCTAGGGAAGCATCGCTTGTTAGTAGGCAAATTAAATTATCTTACCATTACTAATCCAGATATTTCATTTGCTATAAGTGTGGTGAGTTAATTTATGAGCTATACTCATATTACTTATTGGCAAGCCGCTCTACAAATTGTTTAGTATTTGAAGGGAGTTTCGAGTCAAGTACTTGTGTTCCATAATCGAGGTCATCTTTGAATAACTGGTTATTATAACCGTGAGCCTTTAGAGGTGATAGGATATTCTAATGTAGATTGGGCTAGTTGTCTTATAGATTACCCGTCTACTTTGGGATATTATGTTTCCCTTGGTGGTAATCTTGCGTTGTGGAAAACTAAGAAGCAATATGTTATGTCTCAATCTAGTGCAAAGGCCGAGTATCATGCTATGGTTAATGTTACAGGCGAACTTCAATGGGCTCATATGTTGTTAGCTAAGATTGGACTGCCTATGATTGGATCATCTACTCTTTGTTGTGACAATCAATCAGCTATTCATATTGCTGGCAATCTAATGTTCCATGAGCGAACGAAACATATAGAGATGGAATGTCATTTTATTTGGGAAAATGTGAATTGTGGGGGCATACAGTTAGTGTACACACGTTCTGAAGGGTAATTAACGGACATTTTTACAAAGCCTCTTTGATGCGAATGAGTTTCATATATTTTTCATAAGTTAGGTCTCTTTGATATGTATGCTCCAATTGAAGGGGGAGTGTTGGTTTTATTACTTTAGAGTATTAGCAAGTTTGGGTTAGTTATGTAATTATACTAGGCTTAAGGTTAAGCCTATAAGTACTTATCTTGTTATTAGAAATAAGACAATTACTTTTTTATCGATAATAGGGACTTTAGTGGACTCTCATAGTATCCTCAATTCTTATTGTAATGTGGCAAGTGGTACCCTCATGGAAAGAAAATATCTATGATCCCTGATTGCTTAACACCTATAAACTTATGATTGATTGATTGGTCAGGTGACTAAATAGACTATTTAGCCGTTTAGATTAGTCTTTTACTTTGTTGAGTTTTATGCTCGCCCATGTGGATGTCATCATTTTCAATTAACAGCTACGCCTATTTCACTTGCGGCCCCTTCTACTCGATATGGTACTCCTCTGAGTTATTTTATCTTTTGAGAGAAGCACGAGTTATTGGACTATCCCTATATCATTTTCTTCAAGCACATGATTGTGATACTAGTGGAAGTGGGATAATACAGTTATACAATGAGGTGATTCCCCCTTCATTTCATGTCTGTCAATAGAGTGCTATCGGGCTATCTTTTTAATCCTTTACCCTTTTATTGTGTGGAGTTGATGAGAGTGATAGTAGTTATGGTGGCGAAGAGTAGTTGGTGGGAGTAGCTAGAGAAGCCGTTGTACATGTAGGCTTTTGAGTAGGGATGGCACAGCAGTGACTTTTGAGATGAACTAACGTCAGGACGTTGGCATAGTACACCATAGAGAGCCCATACATTTTTTTATTGCCTCCCAGTTGTTAGCTTTCTTTTGATGTAAAAAGGATTTATTAAATGCTTTATATATATAAGTAAATTTTTTTCTAAATCTAAATGAGTTTTCTGAATATTTATTATCTACTCTAAGCTGTAGCGAACCTCCAAGATCGTAACCCCTCAGGCTTCGTACTTGTCTCTTTCTTTCTCATGTACTTATCTTTCTTTTGAGTGGCCCACTACTTATTTTTAATTTGATTACCTTTCACATGCACCCTCTATTATCTATAATATCAAATTAAAGCAGATAACATGACTAGCTTTGAGAAAGCAACAACTCTAGGACCCTGCCATGACATTACATGCAAATGAACACAATATAATAATGTATTACAGGGTACATAGTGAGCATGTATAAGAGTTTACGTGCTTGCAATTCGGTTCAAAGCAATTTCGAACAATGGTAAGATATTATGTTATCTTGAATTCTGCATTTGATTATGATTAATGCATAAATTATTATTTTTTATCATATTATGCCTATATGATTAAAAGAGAACATGATCCATGGAATATGTATCTTGATTATTTGTTCAAGTGGGCATTTGTAGGTTGGTAGAATTGGATATAACTCTCACCTAGAACTTAAATTTTGCACGAATTGAAATAAATGCATGATGGTGAGACAATCATAATACTGAAGCTAATTGGGACCATAATGAACTTTCGTTTCAGTATCTTTTGTTGAATTATCATTAATTTAGGTTGCACTTTCTACAAAATAATTATGAGTTAATATGGAAATGTGCTAGTATTAATTCTGCATTTATTCTGCCAATATATAGTTGTAATTGACTATGACTATGGTATCAAAGACCATAGAGGCTGACCTCAACAAGGGTGAAAAAGTGAATGGTGTCAATTATGATATTTGGCACTCAAAGGTTCATTATATATCCTTGAGCAAGAGTTTTGGAAACACTGAACCACACCATGGATGAACCTGAGCATGGAACTTATGCTCCGTAAGAAGAGATAAAGAAGCTTTCAAGGTTGGATAAAGAAAAATAACATTTCTCGCATCATGTTTTTGAGCTATTTGCAAGATGATCTCATATGTGAGTTTGAAGGTTTCAATAATGTTCAAGAAATTTGGGCTACCTAAAAGATAAGTTTGGGAGTACATTTGCTACTAAATTGAGGAGGCTCACCATCAAGTGTCAGCATCCTCAGGAGATGTCAAGCATGATTTGAGTGCTCAAGATAACAAGTCATATCCTAATTGATGAATAACAAGTTCACGGTGTTATCAAGTCTCTTCCTTATAGTTGGGAGCACATGAAAATCAACATGACACATAATGAGAATATAATAATATTTGATGATATAACTTGTTGTTTTGAAGTTAGAGGATGAGCATCTAGAGGCTGCTAGATCTTCTACACATGCTTATATTACTAAATTTTGTTTGTATAGAGCTTTGGGCTACAAGCGCAAGAAGAACTATAAATTCAACAACAGTGAAAGGAGAATAGTTAAGCACCGAAGAGAGTGAAAATCATCCTATGCAAGAAGCATAATGGGAAGAAGGACAAGGCTAATATGAAATGTTAAAATTGTGACAAGATGGTTCACTTCACTCGTGAAAGCATTGAGCCTAAAGAAGTAGTAAAATACTATATTGCTTTAAGCAATGCTTTTGTCTTTAGCACTATAATGCTCATTGAATTACATCATATGTGGATTGTACACTCAAGAGTAACAGACTATGTGATTAGAGATCGATGAGCATTTGTAGAGTATTAATGCATACTACCTAAAGTAGATGGATATATGTAGAAAATAACTCGAGAATTAAGATAAAAGATATTGAGACATGTAAATTAAACTTACGTGATGGTCAAACTCAATTCCTACATAATCTCCTCTATGCTCTTGTAATTTGGTGGAACTCGGTATTTGTTGTTATCCTTCTAAGCTTGGGTTATGCTTTCAATTTTCATCGTGATTGTGTTAATATTAAGTTTATAATGGTTGATCATGGTTCTAGTTATGAACTAAACGATTTTATAATTTTAGACATTGACTATGATATGTTTAATATCAATGTTAATGGCTATTTTTCTTTAATTGCATCTTCTAATAAGTTGAATATTGATGCAAATGTTTGGTATACTAGACTGGGTCACATTGGGTTAGAAAGAATAAAAAGATTAGCTAGTGAAGGCTTTTTATGGTCACTTGCTAATATCAATCTACCCTTATATGAACATTGTCTATTTGAAAAAAAGAAAAAAAGAAACCAAAGCTGAAATTTCATTACAACTAGTACATTCTGATATTTGTGATCCATTGAATATAAGGACAAGGCATAGTGCCTCATATTTCGTCATATTTGTAGATGACTTCACGTGCTTCAATTATATTTTTCTGATTTCCCATAAGTTAAAAGCAGTGAATCACTTTAGATGTCCTATAAGTTTGGTGGAGAATTAGTTAAACAAAACAACAAAAACATTAAATATTGACCACGGACGTGAATATCTATCTAAGATATTTAAGTCTCTTTGTGATGAAAATGGTATCATGGGTTTGCTAAGAAAATGAATAGAAACCTATTGAAAATGGTTAAGTCGATGATGGTACAAGCAAATCTACTGATCTCATACTAGTAAGATGCGTTATTGACTACTGCCTATATACTTAATTGTGTGCCCTATAAGTCAATTACTTCCCCTTATTTGAATTAAGGACTGGTAGAAAATCATATTTGAGTAATCTACTATATTGTGGATGCATGGGATATGTTCACAGTTCTTTCCTAAATATGAAAAAAATAGGTTCTATAGGGAAGAAATGTATCTTTATTAGATATTCTGAACACTCCAAAGGGTATGTATTCATAAACAAACAAGTTGATTGAAGTGTGACTGAAATAGAGTCACAAGATATTATATTTTTGGAGAATGATTTTCCTAGTGGACATGAGATCAAAAAGAATTTTCGATTATATGAGATAAAAGATCCTAAAACCACACCCACTAATGTTGTTGATTGGATATAATGATTTATCTCAACATACTAGACCTAATGGGAGTGTTGCATCATCTAGTAAATTGAATCCACAATGAGTTCAACTATATAAGAATAATCGTACAAGCATTCCCATTATCATTTTGAGATTGAAAGGGAAGTACTTATAATTGGTACACAAGATGATACAGAGCCTAAGATAGTGGAAGAGGTTTTTGCATCTCCTAATAAGGAAGAATGAAGAAATACTCTATAAGATGAAAGGGAGTCGATAAGAGCAAAATCATGTCTAGGACTTAGTTGATCTACATCTAAACACAAAGTGTTTGAAAAATAAATGGATTTTCAAGATCAAGTGTAGAGCGGATGGATCCATTGAAAAGTATGAGGCTTGCTTTGTGGTGAAAGGCAATACTCAATGGAGGAAATCTTTTCATCAATTGTAAGGTTTTCCTTCAAATAACTTATCCTAACTATAGCCACAGATTTGGAGTTAGAATTACATTACATTGATGTAAGAGATATCATTTCTCAATGGAGGACTAAATGAGGAAATCTATATTAAGCAATTGAAAAATTTCATAGCTAAAGGTCGGAAGCGAAAAGTTTACAATCTTCATCATTTGATATATGACCTTAAGCCATCATCTTGACAATGTACTTTCATTTTTCGTTGATCCATAACTTCTTTTAGGTTTACGATGATCGAAGAAGATCATTGTGTGTATGTTAAATAATCAAAGGATAAATTTACAATACTATCATTTTTTGTGGATGTTAACTAGAAATGATAAGGGTTTGATTATCATTGTTAAAGAATGGTTGTCCTCTATTTTTGAAATAAAGGATATGGGAGAAATTGTTTATATATCGGGAGTTAAGATAGAAAGTGTTTATTCAAGGAACCTTCTTACTCTTTTTATTCAAGGAACCTTCCTACTCTATCTCAAGAGCCTTATATTGAAAAGAATCTTGAACATTTCAATATACTACATTGTAATCCCATTGATACCCCATCATATAAGGTGAATGCCTAAGCTCTAAGTTGTTTCCTAAGATTTCGATAAAAAAATAAAGAAATGGAAATTGTTCCTTACTTTAGCGCAATCGAGAGTTTGATGTATGCTATGACGTGTACTCGACTCGACATTTGTGATGCCGTTGGGTTAGTGAGTTTCTGCCAGTCAAATCCTTGTCAAGCATATTGGAAATCAATGTAGAGGATTTTGAGATACTTTGAAAGGTCAATATGGACTATCAACTCCATTATCAAGGGAATGATTTACACTTAATTGGTTACTCCACTGCTAATTGTGGAGGAGACCTTGATGAGCATAAACCGATATTTGAAAATATGTTTGTGCTTAATAAAGGTTTAATTTCTTGGAAAGGCAAGTGTACAACGAAGGCTAAATTTAATGGCATGCTTTGTTGTAGTGCAAGAAGCAATTGGGTTAAAATGTTCTTGAAAAATTTAGCCATGTCACTAATATTTCAAGATTATTGATAGTTTATTGTGATAGTCAACTAGTCATTGCCTATATGAAAGATTCTAAGTATCATGGTACGACGAAGCACATTGATATAAAGTATACCCCCATGAGAGATATAGGGAGATTAGCACAAACAAACATATTTTATTGAAAAGTATGTCACTAGAGAATGATTGCCTCACTCACAAAAGCAATCGTCTCAAGTGCTATAGTAAGCAAGTTGAGATGAGATAGTATGTACAAAGGATAATGGAAGAGAAAATTTAGTACATAGTATTTTCACGTCACCTTGATTGGAACCAAGATAATGTCTATGATTAATATGTAATAAGACTAGACATGATAGTCTAAGAATCATATATGCTTGATGGAAGCCGGATACGAGTGCTTAATTGGGCACTATTGATAGCAAGCTAATATAGTACTCAGGCTAAACATATGTACGTGAGAAGCATGTGGATATGTTTAGGCTAATATTCTTATAGTGGATATATTTTTTATAAATGATATACGCTTTTATAGAAAGAAAAATCAACTACAGCATGTAATTCATACTACATATGTAGTATTCGATCGATAAGGAGATGAGTATAATTATCCATGTTTATTCATCATGGGACTCCTTAAGGTAATTATGACTTGATTACTTCATTTTTGTATCCTATATTACTTCTGACTATGTTCTCAAAATGACAGATAAATGTTGTTGCTTTAGCATGTTACCAAGGGTCATGACATTAATATAGCTTTATGGGATGTGTCTAGGAAAGCAGTTGGTGTAAAATAGAGAGAGACATGAGTGCAAATGAAGACTATTATTATTTTACATCTACACATATATTTACTAGTCAATAAATTATATCACCTTTTGTGAGTGAGGATATAATTTAAATACATAGTGAGTAAAGAATAGTCAAGTACAACCTTTAAGGTAGGTATACTTGGACTGATATAACAAAATATGTTTTGGGGTACTATGAGATATTATTTTTATTTTTTTGGGTTGTAGCTGTTCTGTATTCCTAATAGATGCATAACTAAGCTCCTAAATGTAGGTGTACTCACTGGTCGCACGATATATTTGCAAGTATGAATTGATTCTAAAGTAGATGATATTAATTGCCTTATATTCTCAATAGATTGTCATCAAGCCTCTCATGTCCAAGTGAGAGATGTAATAATACATCCATATTTGATAAGTCCATGAAGGGGTGCATTTGAAAGGACCTCACAAATGGGTGCTTTTTTGAAAGGCTGCCTTCTTATCTTCTTATTGATAAGGTGTGAAGTGGAACAAAGAGAATAGACAAGATAAATAACATCATAATAGAAAATATAAAGAGACAAACTTATGTTTTCCTTCTCTCCCCCTCTCTCAAATAAGAACAATAAAACGCTAAAGGGCAAAACATCGTTACTTTGTGAATCTATCGGCACTTACATTGTGGAACATGAATATCTTCTATTGTAATTATATTTAAACTATTATGGGTTGAAGATTTGATCGAGGACACATCAGTCATTCAACGAAGTTCTTAGGCAATTCTGCAATCGAGCATCGATAAAGATTAGTCAAATTCTTCGATGTTAAATTCCAACAACATTCTTTTTTTGGGCAAAATAACTAGAGCCTAAAATTAACATCTCTTGGGCATGTGTAATGTTATTGTTGACACTTGATTTTTGGCCAATTTTATTTTCAAAAAATTTTAGAAAATCCATAAAAATTCATAAAAATTAAAAAAACAACTTTGGAGACCTTGGTTTGGCCTAGGGAACCAATTTTGAGCAAAAAATAATTTTCCTTATTCTTCATATTTTTCTGTATTTTATTTTCAAAAATTCATAAAAAAGAAATAAAAAGTTAAAAAATTGCAAAATCAACTTTGGGGACCTTATCATGGCCTAGGGAACCAATTTTGAGCAAAAAATAATTTTCCTTATTTTTTCATTTTTTAATATTTTTAGAAATTAGGAAAATAATAAAAAAAATCAATAACAAATAGCTTTTCAAGTCAGAAAATTACCAAAAAAATATTAAAAATTTTTAATTTTATTTTCTGTTCATTTTTTATGAATGAATTTTGAAAAATTAAGTGTGGAATCTGGGGTTTCTTTGTTAATTTCATTTTCCAGATTATTTAAATAATTCTAGAAATTACATTTTAACTTTTTAATTTTCCATTTTTGCATTTTTAGAGTTGTGTCATCCTCCTCTATTTTTCAAAGTTAAAATCAAGTCCAAAGGCCCTCAAGATTGTCCAATTTCGCTAAAAGGACCAAAGTGCAATTTCAGATTTTTTAATTTGGTCCCTAAAATCATTAAAAATGAAATTAAAATTTTCTAGGGACTAAATTGAAAATAGGGCGACGTCACCCCCTAGTTTTTGAGCCTCTGAATCCAATAGTGGCGTCACTTTTTGCAAAAAATGCCATCAGGACTTTGGATTTTGCAGATTGATACCCCAGGTCAAATTTCAAAATTGGGTTTTTATGCCAATTCTTAGGAAATCGGCATGGGAATTCATTTTTTCTAATAGATTTCATGTCATAGAATCCAATTTTGAGATTTAATTTGAAAAATTTCGAGCGTAGGCAGGGTAATTTGAAGAAAATTAGCGATTCAGGTCAGTCGGGTCGGATAAGATCCCACCTGAAAAGGCCATCGTCTTCCGCAGCAAAGGCTTGCGCAGAAACGAAGGAAAATTTGAACTTGGTTCCCCACAATTCTCAAGCGAAGGAATTGGGAGATCTCGGGGGTTTGATTTAGAGAAGATATCGGGATTTTTTTTAGGGGTTTCTGTTGAGAGGATATTCATGGGTTTAAAACGAGCGAGGGAGTTGGAGTTGGGGGACTCTGTTTTTTTGAGAGTTTTGGCCGAAAGTCTTGAGAGGGGATTGACAACATCCTGGGAAGAATCACGCCTGAAGGCTTGATCGTCGAGTGTCCGGGACTCACAAGGAGCCTTCAGAACCTAGCTATTTGCCATTTGGTCACCGGAACAAGTAATTGCCATTGATGCTTTCAAGCTTGAGCTCTCATGGCAGTTTCTACTTTTCTCTGTCGTTTTTCGTATTTATTGGCTTAGAACACTCCTACGCCTGTGCTGATCACATTCGCGTCTTCCTTTCGCATTTTCACTGTATGAAACCCTTTGGCTGATCTCTCTGCCTTCGAACCAGCCGCGGGCTCATATGCTCGTCCTGGCTGTCAAATAGGTTCACGTGGCCTTCAGGTAAGTTCCTTCGCCCCCGATGAATCTTCCCTATTCGACCTGTGCAACTTGTTAGCGTATCTTTGCCGAGTTTAAGTTTCATCGCCGGAGTACCTCTCGGCTTGGGCTGGATTAGGTAGTTTCGCGCAATTTAATCACCTAAAAGTTGAGTATACGTGCGATGGGGTGATTAGAAACGGATTTAGGTTGAAAGCAGGAGATTTTTGGTATGTTTCAGTCGAAGTATATGTTCGTCGGCGAGGCACCGACGAGGATCGCCGGCGTCGATTGTCTTCTACGGCAACGGACTCGAGAGCTTGGCAAAACAAAACAAGAATTTGATCCAACGGTGAGGGATTAGTCACGTGGCGAATTCTGCGCCACAAGATTAAAATGTAGGCAAAAAAAAGGAATAAAAAATGGTGGAAGAAAAATTTTAAAAAGGACTGAAACTACGTCATTTTGGGCATTAGATGGATTGGTCTTGGGCTAGGTTTAGGCGCAGTGGGCCGGACCTATTCGGCCCGGTCCGTATAACAAAATTAAAAATTCAGAAAATTAAATAAAAATTAGAAAACTTAGAAAATCAATAAAAAAAAAGTAGTAAAAATCAATTCGGCGTCGTTTAACCTAGGATTTAGGTTTGGGCCTTCCGGTCGGGCTCTCGGACGGGTCGGGTCCGGGTTGACCCGACCCGGTCCTAAAAATTAAAAATATTAAAAATAAAATAATAATAAAAGTAATAAAATAATAATTAAATAATAAAAAATACGAAAAATAGAATAAAAAAGTAATAAATACATAAATAAATAATCCTGAAAATCTTGTAAAAATTGAAAATACCAGAATTATGGGAAAATAAATAGAAAATATAATAAAGAAGATAAAATAAATAAAAATCAATAGAAAAATCGTAAAAATTCCTAGAAACCCTAAAAAAATTTAGAAAAATTGTTAGAAAATATAAAAAAAGTTTTGAAAAGTTAGGAAAATATTAGAAATTAAAAATAAAAGTTCCAGAAAATATAGAAAATATTCTAAAAAAAGTAGGAAAACCCCGAGAAAGCCTTAAAAATCCTAAAAAAATAGGAAAAATATTAGAAATTAAGAATAAAAACTCCAAAAAATATAGAAAATATTCTAAAGAATAATAATAGGAAAAACCGCAAAAATCATAGGAAAATCCTCAAAAAATAAATTTCAAAAAATGTCCAAAAATAGGGAAAATCCTTAGAATAATCCTAGAAGGTCTAAAAAAATTCAAAAAAATTACAAAAAATTTCAGAAAAATTAGAGAAATTCCTAAAAATCATGAAAGTTAGGGAAAAGCCACATTCAACTGATTTGACCTAATTTCACATTTTTGGCTTCGAGAACCCTCTAAAATGACCATTATGCCCTTCTGGTCAATTTGACCCAAATCGTTCTGAACCATCCCGAACCATCTTCAAACCTGATTGTTGTGTTTTCCAAACTTTTAGGACTCTCCTTTATTTGTAATTGACTTGATGTGATATGTTTGCTTCCTGATTTGATTTCTTGACTGTGCATTTGTTTCTCTGGTTGTGATTGATAGGATAGATAATCCCACCTGCATGAACCCCTTAGACTTTTAGAGCCTACCTTATCCAATCTCGCCTGCATGAATTCCTTAAATTAGAGAATCATTCAACTTAGTGCCACCTGACCACACTAAGGTCGACCACGATTTAAATTTTCCTGACGCGATTTGGTATGGGCCTGGGAAGGCCCGAGTTAAGCCCAGACACTAAATGGGCCTAGCAATCTATTAGCTCCCTCGGGATCTCGGAAAATCTCGAGAGGGTCGCGACAGACTGGCGACTCCGCTGGGGACTTAGTTTAACCTATTAGAGGACTTGAGCCGATTAAAAAAGGTTGGGTGTTTCCTAACATGCTTTTCTGCAGGCGCTCTTGAGGGTGAGGTAAGTCCACCGACCTAATGTGTTAAATGTTCTTGCAGATGGGGGTTATAAGGGGAGGAGTGATTACTAACATGTTTTATGCAGGATTGAAGTTTGGGATTGTTTGTTTACTTTTTGCAAATTAGAACCGCTGTTTGATATCAACTGTTGTGCATGCCTTGCATACTTTGAGGATCACGACACTTACACACACAAGCGCCTAGACCCAAGCCGCGAAACACTCTTCTTAGGTCGCCTTAGATAGGGATCGGTATGCAAAGCCCTAGCGTTTGATTGTGCCTGGGTTGACCATATTCTATCCCACTCGCTGTCTGGATTAATGATTCTTCCCACTTGACGTTCGATTGCACTTGTGGGCAAAGTCGTTGAATCAGACAGTGGGAGCCTTTTAGGTCCATACCCTGTCCCTCCTTTTATTTTTTTAGAGTCAATTCCTCACTTGTCTCATGTGCATGTGAATTGGTCGGTTGGTACACCTAAAACCAAAACATAAGGTGGTCTGGTTGGTAAGGCTTTCTTATTTTCGCCTTATAATTCATTGTCATACATTTCAATTTTTGTATACCATACATTTCATACATCATTTCATGAGTGAGTCATCATCTTGATGATTGGTTTGAAGGCCATCTTAAGATAGAAAGATAATTTTCTACATGCTTTAAATTTTTGGATGTTGTATTTCCGCATCCCCCTCGTCCCCTTTAAACTCGATGTATTAGGGATCTTTTGAGATGTATCCGCACATTTTTCAACTTCTTCATAGGCAATGGCTTTCATTCCAATCATTGAGAGATCCTAGCCAATTGCATAATTTCTTTGAGAGAAATCTGGGTTAAAACCCTATGACTGAGTTCTTTTGGTCAGATAAGAGTGTTTTAATCCTTATTTCACCAAAAGAAAGTATGGAATTGAACTAGTGCATTCACATTGCATCTTCATAACCCATGGTAATTAATTTTAGCACATTCATGCATATTCAAAATAAATGGGGGAAATCGGATATCAAGGTCATCCTAGTCCCATGCAAGGAGCTCATGAAATAGTGAAGCAGCTTCAACCCAGAAAACCAGGCTTAGAAGATCTCATCAAGATGTTCAAGAAGTACCGACAGTCCTTCATAGAGCCGTATGTACCCGACTACATCGTCCCACACTTGCCCAGAACGGAGCCGTACATACCAGATCACATAGAATCACCGCCAGTCAAAGAAGATAAAGACCCACAAGAATGGGGCTCGGATGAATCGGAAGCCGGCAATGATGTCTTAGCCTCCAAGCGCCGTCGGACGGAATAGACGATTTCCCCTATTTGATTTTGTTTTTTATTGTAATAAGTTCATAACATTTTCATATGTGATCATTCATCATCGTTTTCTTAAAATAAATAATTACCACGGGTTATTCACCTTCCTAATAGTATGCTCATTCATGTTCAATGAGAGGAAAGACCGTTTTCATAAGGCTAAGGCTCGTGACCGAGTCTTTCCTCCCATTAACCACGTGTGAACATAGTATTAAGAAGGTTTTAGATTTCTACATTTTTATTCTACCCACGGATTCCTAACTTGCTATTTTTTGGATCAGGTGAAATTCTGTAGTCACGAAGACCCGCAGTAAGACACGAAAAATGGCAGAAGAACTGAGTTCCAGAGTAGCTGGCCTCGAAGACCAGATCAACATGATGGCGGAAATGAAATTGATGATAACAGCGCAAGGGAAGGCCCCATTTGCACCCGAAGTTAACCCCACAATTTCGACCGACTCCGACACAAATCAGACTACCGGCACTGAATCCGAGAAGAACATGCCCCATAAAACCCCTCTATTCGTAATCGACCTGGAGAAAGAGAAGAAGGAAAGACCACCAACTAAGACCGAAGAAGGTGCGAGAAGGCTCGCGAAAATCGAAGAATGCTTGAGCAGCCAGGGTTACGAACTGGCTAGGTTCGACAAGATCTCTCCATTCACCAAGATCGAAGTCCCGGCTGGATACAAAGGGCCGGAGTTCGTAAGGAAGTACGACGGGACAGGCTGTTCCCGGGCTCACCTGAAATACTACCTGTGCAAGATGGCGCATTACTCTGATTACGTACCGCTACTAATGAACACATTCCAGGAGAGTTTGGCCGGCGCGACTCTGGCGTGGTTCATCGAGCTGGACATGGAGGAGTATGACAGTTGGGAGGATCTGGCAGAAAAATTTCTGCATCAGTACAAGTTCAACATGGTCATAGTACCAACCAGGGAGGACCTCTTGAGGACCACGAAAGGAAGGAACGAAGCGATACGTACTTTCGCTCAGAGATGGCGGGCAGTAGCTACTCAAGTCAAGCCAGCCATCCCAGAAGAGGAGTTAGTGGACCTGTTTCTGAAGACATTACCACATGAGTATTTCGAGAAGCTGAACACTTCGGGGTGTCAAACTTTCACTCACCTCATCAAGGTGGTGGAACGCCACGAATGGGCTTTAAGGGAGAAGCGCATACCAGAGCCGTCGTTCAAACGGCAATATCCAGCTAGGAGAGAACAAGAGAATGTAGGCGACGTCGCCTTTGTGTCGAACCCCCCAAGACAAAAGGAGTTTCCAGAATCCACCCTTACTCAGGGTGGGACGCCAAGATCAGCCCCGACGAAGTTCGAGGCTAAGAAGAGAACTGTGCCATCTTTCACGCCACTACCTCGCCCGCTGTTGAAGTTGCTGCCCATGCTGTTAGAGGGGCGTTTGGTTGCTAAAGAACCCCCAAGGCCGAATCCACCAAGATTCCCCGGGTTTGATGAGACCCAATCATGCACCTACCACATGGGTGAGAAGGGGCATAATGTAGACAACTACCTTGCACTCAAGTACAGGGTGCAGGCATTGAATACTAGAGTTCGACAAGAAGGAGCCGAACGTGCAGCAGAACCCCCTGCCGAATCACGGAACGGTGAATGCCATTTAGGACGAAAACGATGCGGATAAGCTGGAGTGTGTGGCCGATACAGCCAAGCTGAAAGAGGTGTTGGAGATGGTCGCCGCATACCCGGCTGACAGGGAAGCCCTCGAGGGAGGAAAAGATTAAGTGTATAGAGAAGTTAGCTGCTTTAGGCATCTTGGACCAAGCCGACTGTTCTACTACAAATAACACCTGTTTAAGGATCGACCTATCCTCCAGCGAGTTCAAGGTGGAAACTGGCGACGGAAGCTTGGGAGAAACCTCATCCAAACACTTGCCGAACGAAGAACACGCCACAGGAGAATCTGAGGAGAATCGAATGACGAGGAAGTCCGCCACAAAAGAGCGCACGAGGCCGATAAAAAGTTTCTGCGAGAGGCCTTAGAAAGGGGAGATATAGTAGACATTTTGGGCCAGGATAGCGGGGGCTACAACTATCGGGTTCTTTATTCCGTCCCGCCGAGCTTTTTTGTCAGAACCGAGGAAATCGTCCCCGATGGTTAGGGTGGCATGGATGACCCCACTAACGAAGAAGGAATAGTGGGTACAGTTGATAAAGCAACCCCTAGCCACGTTGGGCCCGTAAAGGAGGAGGGTGGTTTAGAAATCCTCGAACGACTTGATGAGGAACACAACCAGCTTATGAGAAGAGGCCCCCTCTTTCCTTTTTTCTTGATGTATTTCAATTCCTGCATTTAGATTCATGCATTTAGTTTTCATTACTTAATATCTCTCCTGAAAACCACCCTTGGATCTCCGACCGTTGGTCCAAGTAGTGTAGGATGTAATGTGGTCCATTTTCCACCTAATAAAAAGTCTCACGAGTTTTATCGGGAACATGTGGAAAACCAAATCGGCCCAATGATGATACTTGGCTTCAAACCTTTGAAGCTTGAGGGTTGATTTGCCACATGATCCCTTGTTTTTCTGAAAATTTTTTAGGAAAGCGGGACGTCCGATGAGATGAGGACTGATCCCCCTCCTTCCTCTTCGTTTTTCAAAAATCACTTTCAAAATGTTTTCAAAAAATCATGCATCTTTATTAGTTTTAGCAGGATACTAACCATGCTTGTAACATTTCGAGCATACCGTCCCTCGCATGCATAACAGGTTATTGTGTGGCTCAGACCGTATTGATGACTTCTCCTATGGGATTGAGGAGGAATATGATGAAGACACCAGAGACATCAGAAGAGATTGAGGCAAATATGAGGAACACAAATCGTTGACCGAAGAGGACACTGTTGCAGTCAACCTTAGAGATTCTAAGAATTTAAAAGAAGTAAAAATCGGCGGAATGCCATCTTCGTCAGAAGTATCTTGATTTACTAAACTCCCCAAGGAATATCAAGATGTGTTTACCGGATCCTATGCAGATAAGCCAGGTTTGGATCCAAATAATGTCAAGCATTCGCTCTCAACAAACCCAAACGTTCCTGCTAAGAAATAAAAGCTTCGACGCGCGAAGCCAAAGTTATCTAAAAAGACCAAAGGAGAGGTGATGAAATTGCTTAAGATGGGATTTATTGAAGTCATCACTTGCCTCGAATGGGTCGCCAATATTGTTCCAGTGATGAAAAAGGACGAAAAGGTCAGAGTCTGCGCAGAAAATGCGACTTGAATAAGGCAAGCCCGAAAGATGATTTTCCTCCCCCACACATCGATGTCCTGGTCGATAGTACCACTGGTTTTGAAATGTTCTCATCCTTTTAAAGGAAGAAGACAAGGCGAAGACCTCGTTTATAACGCCATGGGGCAGCTTCTGTTATAAGGATATGCCTTTTTGGCTTGGAAAATGCTGGGGCAACCTACCAGAAGGCTATGGTGGCTCTATCCCATGAGATAATGCATAAGGAGATAGAAGTGCATGTCGACGATACGATTGCAAAGTCTAAACTGGCCCTTACGAATATTAGCCCAAGTCGAACTTTCGGAGGCCGAATGGATCTAGCAAAGACACGAGCGGTTGAACTTGATTGATGAAAAGCGGCTGAAGACTATATGTTATAGACTGGCGTACCAAAAATGGGTAGCTAAGTCATTCGACCTCAAGGTGAAACCTAGAAATTTTACAGTCGATGATTTGGTTGTGAAGAAGGTGCTCCCTAATGTTCTTTATCCCGGGGGCAAATTCGCACCGAATTACGAGGGTCCGTACGTAGTAGAGAGGGTTTTACCCGGCGGCGCCTTGATCCTTTTGAATATGGACGAGGAAGAATTGGCAAATCCTGTAAATGCAGATGCTATCAAGAAATACTACCCTTGAATAAGACAAGGATTTGGCCAGTTCTCGTACCCCACTCGTGTTTGAGCCACATTGAAACCCATTACCTGGATTTCATGCATACATACATACATTTGCATCACTCTTTCTTTGTTGTAGGTCCAGGAGAAATCCCCAGATGAGGGAAACAACTCGAACGACCTTACCCGAATTAAAGGATCATGAAGAGGAGAAATCTACAAGACAGGTTGCCTGTTAACGCCCCCACTTCGCAATCAAGGGTAAAAGTTGTATCGTTCCAATTCCTTAATGTGAGAACGGACGCTAACTCCCGAAACGCTTTATTCTTCTCAGGTACCTCCAGCCACTGCGAGCAGGTAAGTATCCCTTACTTTGAAACTTTCCGATCTGCCACGTCATAATGATCGCTAAATCACATCATCAATGAAATTCGTGGAGTAATTTCATCTGCATTCTCATTTGAAAATCTCCGAAGTTATCCAGGAAATTCTGACGCTCACATGCATCATGAATCCCTTGTAAGGGCTAATGTTGATGAAATAGAAATGAAATCTCCAAATGAGAACGATTAAGTCTATCATGCTGGAGTAGACCGAAATCTGAGAGGCTAGTCACGACCAAACACGTCCCTACACACTTGAGAGAATGAGTGAAAGAAAGACGAGATAAAAATCTTCGTCCATGAATGTAGGGACCATTTGCAGTGATTACATGGATTAAAATGACGAAAGGCATGTTCATTTCTTTATCCTAACCACATGATAATCTCTTGCAAGCCCATTTAAGCCTGATATAGAATTCAAAAAACAGCCCTGTCAAGAACCACCCCACGCTGGGGCAATTTGGAGGTTCATTGATTGATTCCTAGGAGAAAAGATCAAGGTAAAGCTTTATTGTGCTGACTTGCATCAACCTTTTTGTGGTAACTTCAGGTGGTATCCCGTGGAGATTTGGAACATCGAGGTGAAGGAGAGCAATTTATTTCTCTATCCTACACACTTTATCCTTTGATGAGCCAATTTGAGCCTGCAAATCTTCATTTCAAAAACCAGTTGGTGATCATCTCCCTACCTTGGGACAATGCATATGACTCGCCAATAAAAGCAGGACGCTTGGTGAAAGCAAGGCTAAAGTCCATCATTGAAAAAGGCAATAATACTTGAAAATCAGTCAAGAAAAATACAATGAAAATGCTAAAAGACAATAGGGCTGATAAAAGCAAAGTGCTTGGTAAAAGCAATGCCCAAGCCCTTCATAGGAACGAAAGCCATGGCACTCGAAATATAAATAATGTGTCTAAAAGAGATCAGTTATCAAACAAATGACCAAAAAATGTGGAGCCTAGTTAAGTTAAGTATCCAGAGAACATTTGGGGGTTCAGGATATAGATTTTAACCCCCGGCAGCAATGACAATTGGTAATGATGCAAAGGTGATCACCAACATGTCATACCCCCACTCTGAAAATGGCCTTTTCAAGCCTACCCTGAACCAATGTTATAACCCATCCCGAAAGCCTCTCCAGATTGAGACGTTTCAGATCAACACGGGATTTCACGCAAGAGGTTATTGCCTAAAGGAGTAAGTACAATCCGGTCTTGTCTGATCTTCAAGGTTCTTGACTTGTAAACCCGAAGAAGTCGCTTTAAAATGTTCATTCTTTTCTGAAAACCTCATGATGCCTACCCATTGCGTAAGCCTTTGACCAAGCCTACATTACGGTCCCTTAGAAGACCTTCTCTAATCAATCAGGTTGTATACACTGCAAATAGTCCCGAAATTCTTGACATAGGTTTCGAGCGTTTGAGTGTTTTTAAGAATTTTCCCCAGTGAGAAAGCAAAATCTCTCAGAAACAGATATCGTGAGAAGTCCTCTCCGATAGGTGCACTCCAGCCGATACGACTGATCAGACTCATCTGGTGATTTCAAATTTATTGATTTAAAGCTATCCTCATACGGGATTCTGAGTATGCATATAGGCTATAAGAAGTTTTGGATAACTGTCTTATACCCCATTGCACTCATTGAAACATTTTCACATGGCTCACATGAGCAAAACTCATTTTGAAAATTTGAGACATTCAAAATACCAAAAAATCTTCTAACTTTTTCCACTTCGGCATGACAACTCGAGTTGGAGTTTCTGCAGACCTTTTAGTTCTACCTAGGTCCATGAAGGACACCCTCTTTGTAAAGATTAATCGGGTTCGAGATTTTGCAAGGTTCGGATCCTCTCAGACTTTCAGACGGCACCCAAGAAGAAAGGTAACTTCTATATGATTGTCCATCAAAGTTCTTCTTATAGGCACCACTAAGTCCTTCCTACAGGCACAAAAGTCCTTCCTACATGCACGTAAATCCTTCTTACAGGCAGCACATAAGTCCTTCCTACAGGCACATAAGTCCTTCCTACAGGCACGTAAGTCCTTCCTACAGGCAGCACATAAGTCTTTCCTACAGGCACAAAAATCCTTTCTACAGGCACGTAAGTCCTTACAGGCAGCACATAAGTCCTTCCTACAGGCACATAAGTCCTTCCTACAGGCACGTAAGTCCTTCCTATAGGTAGCACATAAGTCCTTCCTACAAGCACAAAAATCCTTCCTACAGGTACGTAAGTCCTTCTTACAGGCAGCACATAAGTCCTTCCTACAAGCACAAAAGTCCTTCCTACAGGCACGTAAGTCCTTCTTATAGGCAGCACATAAGTCCTTCCTAGGCACATAAGTCCTTCCTACAGGCACAAAAGTCCTTCCTACAGGCACGTAAGTCCTTCTTACAGGCAGCACCTAAGTCCTTCCTACAGGCACAAAAGTCCTTCCTATAGGCACCACAAAAGTTCTTCCTACAGGCACAAAAGTCCTTCTTACAGGCACCACTAAGTCCTTTCTACAGGCACCACTAAGTCCTTCCTACATGCACCAATAAGTCCTTCCTACAGGAACAAAAGTCCTTCCTACAGACACCACTAAGTCCTACCTACATGCACCAATAAGTCCTTCCTATAGGCACAAAATCATTCCTACATGCACAAAAGTCCTTCCTACAGGCACAGTCAAGTCTTTCTTACAGACACATAAATCCTTCCTACAGGCATAGTCTAGTCTTTCTTACAGACACATAAGTCCTTCCTACAGACACAAAAGTCCTTCCTACAGGCACCAATAAGTCCTTTCTACAGGCACGAAAGTCCTTCTTATAGGCACCATGTAAGTCCTTCCTACAAACACCGTCAAGTCTTTCTTACAGACACATAAGTCCTTCCTATATGCACAAAGTCCTTTTTACAGGCGCTTATACGTGTTGACCTACCATACGGGTCAAATCTAAATCCAATATTAATCAGTAGAATCCTTTCACTAGAAATCTGCCATGGGGTGACCTACCATACGAGTCGAGTCTCAATCAAATATTAATCAGTAGAATCCTTTCACTAAGAATGTGTCATGGGGTGACCTACCATACGGGTCCAAGTTTAATCACCCTAAGGTTTTCTTATAACAAATACTTAGGTCTTTATACCAGAGCAGTTAGTGGCAATGTGAGGCAAGTAGGTAAGTTCCAGGTAAATCCCCTGCCTCTTTCTTCTCCCTCTCTTCCTACATCAAAATGAGCAGCATGAAATTTGGACTTAAGCTCTCAAGGAGGAAACTAGAGTTGGATGTCACGACTTTTCATTTTTCCAGTAAAATCAGTTAGATCTCAAGTGTCGCCATGTCTTTGAGAGTGATCTCTCACGAGACCCCTCTCAAAGAGGAGTAGCTGTTGACACTTGATTTTTGACCAATTTTATTTTCAAAAAATTTTAAAAAATCCATAAACATTCATAAAATTAAAAACAAAAACAACTTTGGAGACCTTGGTTTGGCCTAGGGAACCAATTTTGAGCAAAAAATAATTTTCCTTATTTTTCATATTTTAATGTATTTTATTTTCAAAAATTCATAAAAAATAAATAAAAAGTGAAAAATTTACAAAATCAACTTTGGGGACCTCAGCATGGCCTAGGGAATCAATTTTGAGTAAAAAATAATTTTCCTTATTTTTTAATTTTTTAATATTTTCACCAATTAGGAAAATAATAAAAAATCAATAACAAATAGCTTTTCAAGTCAGAAAATTACCAAAAAAATATTAAAAATTTTTAATTTTATTTTCTGTTCATTTTTTATGAATGAATTTTGAAAAATTAAGTGTGGAATCTGGGGTTTCTTTGTTAATTTCATTTTCCAGATTATTTAAATAATTCTAGAAATTACATTTTAACTTTTTAATTTTCCATTTTTGCATTTTTAGAGTTGTGTCATCCTCCTCTATTTTTCAAAGTTAAAATCAAGTCCAAAGGCCCTCAAGATTGTCCAATTTCGCTAAAAGGACCAAAGTGCAATTTCAGATTTTTTAATTTGGTCCCTAAAATCATTAAAAATGAAATTAAAATTTTCTAGGGACTAAATTGAAAATAGGGCGACGTCACCCCCTAGTTTTTGAGCCTCTGAATCCAATAGTGGCGTCACTTTTTGCAAAAAATGCCATCAGGACTTTGGATTTTGCAGATTAGTCTCCCGGGTCAAATTTCGAAATTTGGTTTTTATGCCAATTCTTAGGAAATCGGCATGGGAATTCATTTTTTCTAATAGATTTCATGTCATAGAATCCAATTTTGAGATTTAATTTGAAAAATTTCGAGCGTAGGCAGGGTAATTTGAAGAAAATTAGCAATTTAGGTCAGTCGGGTCGGATAAGATCCAACCCGAAAAGGCCATCGTCTTCCCCAGCGAAGACTTGCGCAGAAACGAAGGAAAATTTGAACTTGGTTCCCCACAATTCTCAAGCGAAGGAATTGGGAGATCTCGGGGGTTTGATTTAGAGAAGATATCGGGATTTTTTTTAGGGGTTTCTGTTGAGAGGATATTCATGGGTTTAAAACGAGCGAGGGAGTTGGAGTTGGGGGACTCTGTTTTTTTGAGAGTTTTGGCCGAAAGTCTTGAGAGGGGATTGACAACATCCTGGGAAGAATCACGCCTGAAGGCTTGATCGTCGAGTGTCCGGGACTCACAAGGAGCCTTCAGAACCTAGCTATTTGCCATTTGGTCACCGGAACAAGTAATTGCCATTGATGCTTTCAAGCTTGAGCTCTCATGGCAGTTTCTACTTTTCTCTGTCGTTTTTCGTATTTATTGGCTTAGAACACTCCTACGCCTGTGCTGATCACATTCGCGTCTTCCTTTCGCATTTTCACTGTATGAAACCCTCTGGCTGATCTCTCTACCTTCGAACCAGCCGTGGGCTCATATGCTCGTCCTGGCTGTCAAATAGGGTCACATGGCCTTCAGGTAAGTTCCTTCGCCCCCGATGAATCTTCCCTATTCGACCTGTGCAACTTGTTAGCGTATGTTTGCCGAGTTTTAGTTTCATCGCCGGAGTACCTCTCGGCTTGGGCTAGATTAGGTAGTTTCGCGTAGTTTAATCACCCAAAAGTTGAATATACGTGCGCTGAGGTGATTAGAAACGGATTTAGGTTGAAAGCAAGAGATTTTTGGTACGTTTCAGTCAAAGTATATGTTCGTCGGCGAGGCACCGACGAGGATCACTGGCGCCAATTGTCTTCTACGGCAACGGAGTCGAGAGCTTGGCAAAACAAAACAAGAATTTGATCCAACGGTGAGGGATTAGTCATGTGGCGAATTCTGTGCGACAAGATTAAAATTTAGGCAAAAAAAAGGAATAAAAAATGGTGGAAGAAAAATTTTAAAAAGGACTGAAACTACGTCATTTTGGGCATTAGATGGATTGGTCTTGGGCTAGGTTTAGGCGCAGTGGGCCGGACCTATTCGGCCCGGTCCGTATAACAAAATTAAAAATTCAGAAAATTAAATAAAAATTAGAAAACTTAGAAAATCAATAAAAAAAAAGTAGTAAAAATCAATTCGGCGTCGTTTAACCTAGGATTTAGGTTTGGGCCTTTGGGCCGGGCTCTCGGACGGGTCGGGTCCGGGTTGACCCGACCCGGTCCTAAAAATTAGAAAATATTAAATAGAAAATAATAATAAAAGTAATAAAATAATAAAATAATAAAAATACGAAAATAGAATAAAAAAGTAATAAATAAATAAATAATTCTGAAAATCTTGGAAAATTTGAAAATACCGGAATTATAGGAAAATAAATAGAAAATATAATAAAGAAGATAAAATCAATAAAAATCAATAGAAAAATCGTAAAAAAACGTAGAAACCCTAAAAAAATTTAGAAAAATTGTTAGAACATATAAAAAAATGTTTTGAAAAATTAGGAAAATATTAGAAATTAAAAATAAAAATTCCAGAAAATATAAAAAATATTCTAAAAAAAAGTAAGAAAACCCCGAGAAAGCCTTAGAAAATCCTAAAAAAATAGGAAAAGTATTAGAAATTAAGAATAAAAACTCCAGAAAATATAGAAAATTTTCTAAAGAATAATAATAGGAAAAACCACAAAAATCATAGGAAAATCCTCAAAAATTAAATTCCGAAAAATGTCCAAAAATAGGAAAAATCCTTATAATAATCCTAGAAGGTCTAAAAAAAATTCAAAAAAATTACATAAAATTTTAGAAAAATTAGAGAAATTCCTAAAAATCGTGAAAGTTAGGGAAAAACCGCATTCAACTGGTTTGACCTAATTTCACATTTTTGGCTTCGAGAACCCTCTAAAATGACCATTATGCCCTTCTAGTCAATTTGACCCAAATCGTTCCGAACCATCCCAAATCATCTTCAAACCTAATTGATGTATTTTCCAAACTTCTAGGACTCTCCTTTGTTTGTAATCGACTTGATGTGATATGTTTGCTTCCTGATTTGATTTCTTGACTGCGCATTTATTTCTCTAGTTGTGCTTGATAGGATAGATAATCCCACCTGCATGAACCCCTTACACTTTTAGAGTCTACCTTATCCAATCTGGCTTGCTTGAATTTCTTAGATTAGAGAATCATTCAACTTAGGTACCGAGAGGGCGTCGATGGTAGTATCGACGTAACTAAGTCCCCGAATCTAGATCTCTGGTTTTCGTAGGATCGAGCGATATCTCTCAATCATTCGATAGGGTTCCCAATCATACCCTCCAATAAATAATTGGTGGTGACTCCTATGGCATCCGCACTATTCACATTCCACCTGACAACACTAAGGTCGACCACGATTTAAATTTTCCTAACGCGATTTGGTATGAGCCTGGGAGGGCCCGAGCTAAGCTCAGACACTAAATGGGCCTAGCAATCCATTAGCTCTCTTGGGATCCCGTAAAATCTCGGGAGGATCGCGACAGTTACTATAGAGTCTTTTTTGAGGTCATTGGCTACCCGATCGTCTAGAACAGGACCAGTGCAGCAACTCTCTGGATCGTCCGATCTAACGGAAGTCTTAGGACACACTCTTTCATATTCAACTCTAGAGAGTTGTCCATCGAGCCGGAGAGGAGATAATCAAGTGATATTATTGCCCCCCTTGACTTTGACTATGGATCTCGACGATGACAGTGAAAGGGAGGTTCATTCGAGATGTGACGGCATCATTAACTTGCCATAGTTCGCTTAGAGTTTAGTAGCTGACAATTCAGGCTTTTGTAGGATAGTTGTGTCGATCGGTGTATCAAGTCAAATTATTATAGTGATATTTCAATGTGATTACCAAGCATCGTGTTTTATTTGAAATTGATGAAAACAGGTCGATTCATGTCAGTTTTAAACTAAACGTGTCATATGGATGACAAATTTGAAGTTTCTCTCTTTATATTTGGATCGTGTTACTGTGTTGTGTGGGGAATCATTATTCCTCTTAATTCTGTAATGGGTATAGAATGGATAAGGGTGAGAATCAGGTCTGGTTCAAGCCAAGTACCATTGAAATTTACCTAGTTAGTTCAAATCGAGCAGGTTCCAAGCAGAACCTAGAATTGGCATAGACCGATTATGCTGTTGATTCTATCAGGAATGATCTCGACCAAGCCAATTCCAAGTTTAAACCAGCTTTTAAAGCCTCTGATATTAATATAAAGTTCTACATTCATCAAGTCAATCCAGTTCCTGATTTCAAGATTAGATTCACTAGTTCTATTGGGAACCAGCCCAACCAAGCAAGTTCCCAAGTTGAAGGGGTTTTTAAGCTTCATATTTCTATTTTTTTCAACCAAAAAGAAAAATTGGACTCACCAACGTAAATGATTTTGATTCTCAAATTTTTTTTTATTATGCTCTCGAAAATAGATGTGGAGTAGAAACAAGAACAAATAATAATAAAGAACCTTACCAAAAAAAAAATAAAGAAAATTTGATTCTTTGTTCTAGAATCACTTTTGAGAAACAAGACTAACAAAGTGAGAAGGTTCATGGAAGGCTTTCACTTTGTTCCCTTGACCCCCCCCCCCCCCAAAAAAAACTTAAGCCTCAGGGAAGACAGCTCGACTAGCCAATTCCTCTCGCTCATCTACCGCCCCCGTCTTGACCAACCAGCTCCACCACCGCCATCTGCCGCCCTCATTGCACGATCGTGGTGAGTTTCGTTTCGTCGTTCAATTCACTCGTCGTATTGTCATTCAGTTCCCTCATCATCTCGTTCCCAATGATCTCGCTCGAGGCGGCCCTCAACAACCTATAATCTTATTTTGATGGTTCCTCTTGTTATTTGAAACTTGATTTGTTTTGAAGTTGTTTAGGACTTGTCTTTGTTTGCAGAACAAGAATGTTTCTTTTGTATTTCGAGAAAGTGAATAAAATGCTATTTTGACCCCCAAAAAATTCACAACATGTTGGCTACAGTTCGGTCACAACTCTAATGTACTAGCAATAATTAGCTTTCAAGATGAAAGATAAAATGCTACTAATTGAAGATAAGATACTACTAATTAGAGCTGTTGCTAAAGATATTATCGTGCAAAGGTTGATTTGCAGAAAAATATTTGGATAACGGCTGGTAGCTAAAATTTCTTCGATTTGGGTAGTTCTATTGGGCTTAGTAACTTAAATTCATTAGGAAAAATGTTCACTAGAAGTTTTAAAATTTATCACGAAAGTATAATTGAATCCTAAAACTTACAAAAAGTGTAATCAAGTCATAAAATTTGTTAAATTTGCTCAATGGAGCCATTCTAATAACACTATCAATATATATAATGAAAAATATTGACGTGACATTTCTAAGTTAATTTCCTTATCCTACTTGTCATTATTTTTGGAAATTATATTTAAATTAAATTGAAAATTGAAAAAAGCTAAAGATTCATAAATAAATAAATAAGCAAAACTGGATTAAAAAAAAAGGGCAAGGCAACAGCAAGGCCCTATTGTTGCCTTTGCCCATCACTTTGAGGAGCTGGCAGACGTCGCCAGATGTGTCGGTTCGTCGACTCGTGAGGACCTCTGAAAACAAAATTGAGCATCCCAAGTGGGAGCAAGATGGAGGGGAGGGTTTGAGTTAGATCCCTGCCCACCCATTTTCATTAAGCTGTCTCGATTTTCTATTTCTTTTTCTCGCTTTTCCTTTGGTTGAGAGCTTTTTTCATCCGATTTAGTATAGACCTAGAAGTTTCTCTATCCCATTGATGGGGAGATTTCTATCCCAATCTAGTCTAGATTTCAGGTTTTTTTAGTATATATTTTCGGGGTTTCGTTTTCCCCAGGTTTCATTGGTGAATGAGTCCAATTTCGAAGGAGTTCGAAGAAGTTTCGTGAAGGTTTTGCTCTCACTGATGTCAGATTTGTGCTCATTCAACCTTTTTGCTTTACTCGGTTGTAGGATTGGGAACGCCAAACCTAGGCACACAATGCCAAAAGACAAAGCCGTAACAATAGATGGAGATTTTCATGTGCTAATTACTGAAAATGGATTAGGTGATCGACAATCAATTTTGGTATGAAGAAGTCATAGATGTGCTACTTGAGCAAGTGACCATAATCTTGTTATGATGATTCTCCTTATTATCTAGAGCTTGTTTTGTTTTGAAGTTGCATAGGATTTATTTTGGTTTACAATTGAATTGCGATGAGTTCTCTCTTGTATTTCAAGGAAATAAATGAAATGTTATTTTGAAAAAAAAAAAAAAAGAGTGGGAACGGGGACGAAGCACAAGGCGTTGCTTCTAATTTGGCCCACCGGAACAAGCGGCTTTCTTGGACCTTCAAATTGTATTTGCATGCCTAGATTGAAATTCTCTTTCAAAACAGGACGGTCAAACATTTTGAATCTATAAATCGATGAATTGCTTTCGAATCAACGGGGCATTTGATTGATTGTCAATGCCCTAGTCCATCAATGACATCTTCTTTTTTAGTGAAATCTTAGCAAAAGCCTAAATCCTCTGCGAAAGAGAAAGAAGTTGAGGGTTCCGGGCCACAGTATTTTTTGCCTCGCTCTTATCATAAAAGACTGACTTCATAGAAGGATTTCATGATGTCCCCCAAGATCGATTTGGGTGGTAATGTGGTTGGTTGTGCCTTTTTCTTTTTTTTACCCCCCCCCCCCCTAGTTTGTTCATTTTCGGATTTGGGCCGGGTGCGGTTTATATGCTCATTCCACGTGCTGCACGTGACGGTGGGGCAGGGCATTTTCACTCCACCGGTGCCCTTTATTTTCGTCACGCGTAGAGTCGTTTAAACTAACCCTAGTTCGTCGGCGGTGAGCGTTTTGAATGTGCGGTTAGATTTAGGGTATCTTGAGACGAACCAGTGCTGTATTGTATAGGGGAGCAATTTAAAAAAAAAAAATGGTATAGAGGGGAACTTGAAAATCGGCGTGAGATTTGGACGAAATTGGAAATTTCCAGGCACTTTTAGTGCAGTTTTCTCATAACAGCCTCAATTATGAAAAGGTGTGTTGTGGTTGGTATACAGAATTTTGGAAGCACTTCATAATTTCTGTACCTCCCTAGCTACACTAGCTTATGGCGGTTTTAACGAAAACATCTCACACAATGTTACAGTGCTCCAACTTTAAAACGTGTAATTACTAAGTTTAAAAGTCACAACGCTTCAGTTACGGTTTGGTCGTGATTCAATCGAACTGGCATTCAAGATGAAGAGAAAACGCCACTAATTAGAGCTGTTGCTAATGAAATTATCGTGCAAAGGTCAATTTGCGGAAAAATGTTTGGATAATGGTGGTACCCAAATTTTCTTTGCTTTGGGTAGCTCCATGGGGCTTTAATGGAGCTTAAAGTAATTAAAGCCCTAACATGGAATCGGCTTTCATGAAAATTGGGTTAAATTGAAAAAAAAATACTTTTAATCAGAGGCTGCTTTGTGGAATTATCAAATCAATAATGAAATTTTCTTCACAAGAAATCAACTTGATTAAAGTGGTCACTTGACTCACATCGCAAAAGAAGTGCGTTTAACTATTAAAGTTGAATTAGTAGGTGTAACCACTCAGGAAAATTTGTACACAACTGAAGTGGGTCTGAAACAAAATGCGAGCTTAATCATTGAACTAAAGAAAATCGGAATTTTGGACACAACTGTTAAAAATTAAAATAATTTACCAACATTGGAAAACAGAATTAAAGAACTAAAGTCTACACGACCTGTGATTACTTGGCCAAAATCCTACTTTATCAAGAAAAATCTATATCTATATGAATTAAGAAACCTATCACGAAGAATCGAGATTAACGTACTAAAGTGGCAGTGGCGACACATAACCCCATAAAAGTTTTTTAAAGAGCTGGCAAAACGTAAAAGTCAACGCCCTGAAAACTCAATTAAAAAGTGAATCGCGTTACCAACAATTCATTTCGCAAATTATTTTTTTTTATGATTTAAAAAATATTTATTATTTATTAGTCAATGAAAAAACACTTTATAAATGAAAAAAAAAATATGTTAATATATTTTCATGAATGATATAAATATTTCTTGTACATTCTTTTTTTTTATAAGCGATCATTTCAAAGGAAAATATTTTTCAAATCATTCAAAATTTACGGAGTTTGAAATTAGCGTCTCTTGCACGTGTACAGTTTCTCTTAGTATGGAGTCTTCTCCGAGGTCATTGACTACCCAACCGTCTAGAACAAGACCGGTGGAGCAACAATCTGCACCGTCTGATCTAACGCCAGTCTTACGACGCACTCTTTTGATTTCAACTGTAGTATCGAGTGCTCCAAGTCTCTGGCTATGTCGTGACATGCAAGAGAGTTGACCATCAAGCCGGAGAGGGGATAATCAAGTGATATTATTGCCCACTTGACTTTGACTTCGAATGTCGATAATGAGAGCAAACGAGAAGTTCATTCGAGGTACGAGGGCTTTTTTTGACTTACCAAACTTCGCTTGTGCATCGTATTAAGTAGAAAACTGCTAGGCCCCAGAAAAATTTGAAGAATTTATTAGCCGACAATTCGGGCTTTTGTATGGTAGTCATGCCAATCGATCGTATCGTATCACGTTATATTATCACAGAGATATTTCAATGTGATTACAGAGCATCATGTTTCATTTGAAATTGATGAGAGCATGTTAATTTGTGTCGATTTTAAATTGAGCCGCATCATTTTTATGACAACTTCAAGTTTTTTCTCCTTATATGTGTATCGTACTCTTATGTTGTGTCGAGAGTCATCATTCCTCTTAATACTGTAGTGGGTATGAAATCCATAAGGATGAGGATCGAAATTTTTCTAGTCAGTTCAAAATTGAGCCAGTTAAATATTTTAGTGGATGATCAAAATATCTTTTGGTCATTCATTCATTCTTATAAGTGATAAAAATCAATCGTTCTAAGAATATATTTTTCACATTACTCATTTTTTTGAAACACAAAAAAAAAAAGCCCTAATCGGCATTCACAAAAATAGTTATGAGTCGAGTACCATCTCAAACAAGACACTCGTGTATGCATGCAAGAAGTTCACTAAAATGAAAAAGGACAAGAAGGACAACACCAATCCATTAGAATAGGAAAAATTACCAAAAAAGTCTTAAATCTATTCAATTGTTTTAATTGGATGCTAAACCTTTTTTTTTTTTTGCCATTTAATTCATAAGCTTTTTGAAATTGTGAAAAATTCAGTCCATCCTTTGGTGGGAAATAGCTGACGTAACATGGTCGGCAATGATATGAAAAATTTTAAATAATTTTTAAGTATTTTTCAAATTGTTCATTTATTATTTATATTATTTTTCCTTTTTTTTTCTTTTCTTTCTCTTTCTTTTTCTTCCTTTCCTTCTTCTTCTAACCAATTACCAAGGCCCAACAACCGGCTAGCGGCGAGGGTCCGCAAGGTCGGCCTCACAAAGGTTGGGCAAGGCTTGCCCTCGCTAGTGGCTAGCGAGTGGAGCTTGACTAGAGGACCATGAGGTCCGGCAACCAACTGGACGAAGAAGGAAGGAAAAGAAAAAAAAATCACAGAGATTTTTTAAAACATTGTGTAATTCAACGTCACATTAGTCAGCACCAACCAATCCACTTCAGAGATTTCTAGCCAGAATTGGCCAAATGGACTAGATTGGAACAAATGCAAAATATTTTGGACTCCATAGGTCAAAAAAAGTTTAGTATTGAATTAGCATAATTGCAATAAATTTATGATTTTTTTTTGTTTTTTTGTAATCCTCCCCAATCAACCAATACACCTTGTGTGTGTACGGATGCAAAGACTATGTTTAGATGCAAGACGAACAAATTGGGACGAATTCAATCCTATCAAAACGACATTAAGAAAACATGAATTCGATGAGAATCGATCGATACACCTCGTCTATACAACTAGGTTCGAAAGAAAAGTAGGTGCAGGGGACGGATACAGTCCAGTGAAAAACGTACTCCTCAAACACATTGCGGCGATCCAACCAGAGAACAGACGGCTTGTTCGATCGTGAATGTACCCAGTTGGGTGATCGCGAACAGAGAAAGAGGCACCGGCGGCACATGGGAATTCTTTGAAACTAGAGATGCCCGGAGCCGGGGCCGTTCGTGCACTGTCCAGACAGTGTCCGCACACTGTTGTATTGCATTTCGATTGGGTCACCGTCGTTGATTTGGTCATCGTCGTTGATTTTTTTGGTCGTCGTTGTTGATTGGACCACAACGGTTCTGACTCAAATACGTCAAATCGTGCGGAGATTCCCGGTCGGAAACCGCGTGGTTTGACTCGAATTCGCTCCGTGATTTCTCGTGTCTTCCGCGGTTGTCCTCTCGACAGCTTTCGTCTCCATCGCGGGTGGTCTTTCTCTTTCAATTCTTCAACACCTCTCTCTCTCTCTCTCTCTCTGTTTGGCCGACGGGAAGCGCCGGACAGCATCGGGCGAAGAAGATCGAGCTTCTCGTCGTTCCGAGGTACGTACTTCCACTGATCTGACCTCCCCCCCCCCCCCCCCTCCCTCTCTCCAGATTTGATTGAGCTTTGTGATCGAAATTTAGGATCGCCTTCAGTGAATTTCCCAATGACTTGGTTTGCTTCGAGTCTCGTCGTCGATCGGGGTTAGCAGATTTAGCCACTCTAGAGTCAAAATTTCATCCGGAATTTGAGCTTGAGATTGAGAAACGGCGATTCCGATCTCGTCTACCTTGAATTCGATACTAAAACATCGCCCCTCCCCCCCCTTCACCCACCCCAGACTGGCTTCGATGGTTTTTTGGATTTCTGACTGACCTTATCTTTCTTCTCCGTTAGTTCCAGCGAGTTCTTCGCTCCTTTCATGCGATTCGGGGCATTTGAGGAACCGTGAAATTGGCAATATCCCATATATAAGTAGGAAGCAGATTGTACTGGGGAGAGTTCTTACTCTTCTCAGATTGTACAATCTCAAGTTCTTTATGTTTCTCGCTTTTCGAAGTGTTCTGAAAATTAAATCTTCGTTCGTTGTCGTCTCGAATGTCAAGAGAATCTCAGATTTTTTGGTGGGGGTTCATTCTTTTATCAGGTGTTCATCGTTCCGCTTACTGACTAATACAGCAGACATAAGTACTCTGTTTGCAGAAAAATGTTGTCTTCTGCAGTTTAACTTTTGTAGCACCGGAAAGTTATTAGGTAAAGCTCCGACCATTCTTGCGATTGGTCCACTTCCCGCGAGCCGTCGGATCAGGCGAACCTTATGGGGGACCCACTTGATCTAACCCTTTCATATGAAATCAACATTTGGACGGTCACGAACGAAACTAGTTATTCCAAGAACGTGGATAAACTCATTACTCATGGAAAAAGCACTTCGATAACCAAATTACTCTTATCCAAAATTATCTTTCATATTTCAACAAATGTTCGATGTTTTTATCCCTTATCCTGGCATCTTTCATAATTGAGAAATATATTTTTGTTTCGGAGCTAGTTTTCTTTTTTCTAGGAGTATAATTTGGTTTTATTAGTTCCTTCTAACTGGTTGAAATTTCAACCGCTTAGCTTATAATTCAAAGGCATGATTAGTCCAAGAAGAAAACACATAAAATATTAAACAAAAAGTTTTGGGACATAAAATATTTGAGCTTTTCAATGTCGCGGGGGTCCACTGGCATGAGATGTTACCAAATTAGGATCTGCTTGGGCTCATGAAGAGGCTCGCCCAGCAATTCAATGCCGACTCTTTTTGTGTTTCTGGAGACGAATCACAGCTGCTCCATCAGCATCCATCTGTGGTGGGGCTGGAGCATACACGTCCTGGCCTCCCTTCGCACACCTCCATCCAACATTCCAAATGCGATCGACAAAGGACAACCAAATGTTGCCCAGACTAAATCCTACCTTGTCGAGAAGATCGTGTGTTGAGATCAGAAACGGTTGGACCCACATTAAATTTGCCAAAATGCACGGAAGCACGCAGTCGATTTCGAACGGTGCCGTGGATTACGTCGAGCTCGTGCTCCTATTTTACGGATTAATGGCACGTTGTCACGACCGTCTTGTTAGGTGTTCATTTCGTGGCTTCAGGATCAGTCCAGGACGTGACTAATTGACATCCAAGAACAGTGACGGGGGTCTGATGTGTTTTGCTTTGTTTGATATGCAATTTGGGTGTGAAAGCTCGAGCGAAAATGGGATCCAGACATCACCGAGCCAGTCCAAGACCAACCTTTTTTGTTTTTTTTCTTTTTGACTTTCACACATTGATGAACCGACCGAGCCGCCCACCTTAGAATGCTTGCTGTATACAACTTTACACGCAATTCCCTTTCCTTCCTTCTTTCACACCCTTTAGGCCAGATGATAAGAAAAAGTAGACATTGCATGTTTGAATCGCGATAGCGAATTTAGGATATATCGGTAGATTTCTGATCTACCAAATGATTGTTCTGGAGAGTTTCTTTCCTTTCGCTCAGGTCTTTTTCCAGTTTTCACACCAAGAGCTTCGTGTTGTCTATGGTCTTTGAATTCATTTGCTTTTGGCCCTGGAGAAGTACTTACCAGTATCTCCTTTCTCTTTGGTAAGAAGCCTCGTGTGGAGAGCCGGCAGCTCCAGTTTCCTTGAAGAAATGGCGAGGACGATCCGATGGGTGACCGCTCAGGACCTCTTGCTGGTTGCCATTTCGGTTGTACTTCTGGAGCTGGCGGTCGCAGATCCAAGAACCCAAACTGTCAAGATGACGTGCTCCACCGTGCGCGAGCACAACACCACTCTCTTTGTGCCCAACTTTGTGTCCGTCATGGAGAACATCAGCAACGAGATGAGGACATCCGGCTTTGGTGTCGCGGTGGTAGGATCAGGGCCTGATGCTAACTACGGCCTCTCTCAGTGCTACGGAGACCTCTCTTTGCTCGACTGTGTCTTGTGCTATGCCGAGGCGCGTTCCCTGCTTCCGCAGTGCTACCCTTTCAACGGCGGCCGCATATACCTCGATGGCTGCTTCATGAGAGTGGCGAACTACAGCTTCTTTGAGGAGTACACGGGGCCTCAGGATGCTGCAGTGTGCGGGAACTCAACGCAGAAGAACGCAGCATTCCAGGATTCAGCAAGACAGGCTGTGGCGAGCGCCGTTGCGAGGGCGCCGAACAACAAGGGTTACGCACGTGCCAAAGTGGTTGTGCCAGGAACAGCCAATGAATCGGCTTACGTGCTGGCCGATTGCTGGAGGACATTGAACGACACTTCGTGCAGGGCATGCTTGGAGAATGCATCGACATCGATATTGGGGTGCTTGCCCTGGTCGGAGGGGAGAGCGTTAAACACAGGTTGCTTCATGAGGTACTCCGATACAAATTTCCTCAACAACGAACCAGGAAAGGGGAGTAACAAAGGTAAAATTGCATCTTTAAGTGTTCTAATTTCCCCTTTAAGGACATCTATGCTTATTTGACTAGCCAAAAGACATCTAATACAACCATGGTTTTTTCCTTCCAGGAACCATAATAGTGATAACGATTTCAGTTGTTAGTGCCCTGGTTGTCTTGGCAGTTGGAATAACAATTGCATACTTTGTCTGGAAGCACAAGTACATTCAAAAGAAAAGAAAAGGTGAGCAGCCTATCTGTTCGGTACACAGTCTAGGCAATATATCATGATATGGATATCTGATGCAGCTATTGGTCTATCTAGGCTCGAACGAAGCTGAGAAGTTTGTCAAGGTACTTCACGACAGTAGCTTGAATTTCAAATACTCTACCCTCGAGAAGGCCACCGGATCGTTCGACAGCGCCAACAAGCTCGGCCAGGGAGGATTCGGCACGGTCTATAAGGTGATTTAGCTACCTTCTCTATCTGACGGTCATAACAGTTTATGCGAAGTTCACCTAGCTGAACAGAACCGGAAATTGTTGCCAGGGAGTTCTTCCTGACGGAAGGGAGATAGCTGTGAAAAGGCTCTTCTTCAACAATAGGCATAGAGCAGCAGACTTCTACAATGAAGTGAACATTATAAGCAGTGTGGAGCACAAAAATCTGGTCAGATTGTTGGGATGTAGTTGCTCTGGACCTGAAAGCCTTCTTGTCTATGAGTTCCTCCCAAACATGAGTCTCGACCGTTTCATTTTCGGTAATTCATTGCTACTCATAGTTAGAAGTGCACACAGTTACTGTTTTAGTTAAAAGAAGATTTGAGTTGATGAAATTCTTCTGCCAGCTCTAATCTCTCCTTACCCCCTGAACTGACAGATCCAAACAGAGGAAAGGCATTAAACTGGGAAAAGAGGGCGGATATTTTGGTTGGGACTGCGGAGGGTTTGGTATACCTTCACGAAAATTCCAAGATCAAGATAATCCACAGGGACATTAAAGCGAGTAATATCTTGTTAGACGCAAAACTCCGCGCTAAAATAGCTGACTTTGGGTTGGCCAGATCTTTCCAGGAAGATAAGAGTCACATAAGCACAGCTATTGCTGGAACATTGTAAGCACTGGCTTTCTTTGCTACTATTCAGATGATCAACCGAGCTTCTTTAGATGTCACATGTTTTAAATGTTGATGAGTCATGGCATGCTAGTTTGTGCTGGTAGAGTCTAATCAGAGCAAGATGACTGTTGATTAGGTCTCAATATTGCAGTCTCAGCATGTGTATCCAAATTACCTATTAAATAACTTTGTACAATATGTATGGTAGGGGATATATGGCTCCAGAGTACCTAGCACATGGTCAGCTTACAGAGAAGGCAGATGTATACAGCTATGGTGTTCTCTTGCTGGAGACTGTCACAGGAAGACAGAACAACAGAAGCAAAAACTCAGAATACTCAGACAGCCTCATCACAATTGTGAGTTCTAAAAGCTTTCTGTGTTCTCAGGGCACCCCTCATAAAACTTGTGCCCAAAACTTTCTCATCTTAATTCTCTTCCTTGTTTGGCTGACAGGCATGGAACCATTTCCAAGCAAACAGAGTGGAGGAACTTTTCGACCCGAACTTGATGTTACATAACTACCACGACAGAAACATCAAGAATGAGGTCTTAAGAGTCATCCAAATAGGACTGTTGTGCACGCAAGAGGCTCCTTCTTTGCGTCCAACAATGTCCAGGGCATGGCAGATGCTAACAAAGAAGGACGAAGAGCTCCCGGCACCCACGAATCCCCCTTTTATAGACGAAAGGACAATGGAGCTTAATGACATGGGCGAAGACCCATCTTTTCGACTGAACCCTAAAACATCAGATTCAATCGCCACCATATCAAACAGTTCCTTTCAGCCTAGGTGAAGTGTGGATATCTATTGGTGGGCAGTATCTCACCTCACTAATAAAGATACATGAAAGAAGAGCCAATGTTGAGATATATAGAAAGAACCAACTATGGAGATCAGGGGCTGGCCCTGTTTGGCCTGATGATGCAAGCATCCAGATAGAGAGCATAGTGATGACCATCAGAAAAGGGTTAGTCAACAAGCAGTTGAGGAAGGTCAGCACCATCAAAGTCATTTGTAGAATATCACCACTTAAAGTCGGAGGATACCTTAAATTGAAAAGAATGCATTCAGGCAGCTTCTGCAATTTTGAAGTAAAGAAAGAGTGTACAAGAACATAAGAATAGTTAAACTATGCAGCGTAATGTTTTGATTGCTTCGTCTGCGGACACAGACTGTACAAACCATTCTTCTTAGAGTTTCGTTATCAATTGATGATACCAACCATCTTTCTATTCGGAATGGGCCAGCGCCACGACATAAACAGAAACATAAGTACACAAGCATTTACTGCAGAAATTACATTAATGAAAAAACAATAGCAAACTTTCGGAGGGTGAAGAATAGATTCAAATTTTATAACGTCACCATACGAAAAAACAAAAAGTCACATGAAAAGCTTTTTGGGTATAATTGTCAGGAGCTCTCCAATGGACATTAGACAGTACATATCACTGGCTCTAATGTGTTGCAACCAAGATCCCCATGAGGCCCCCGCTGATTTCATAATGCTTGCCATTAGAAAATCCAGATTCTAAAGCAAGTTTCTCCAACTCCTTACCTGAATCATAACGCCGATCTTAATAAACCAAAGAACTATTGAGTGCCTCCACTAAAAAAGAAGAGAAAGAAAAACATTCCCTCCATCCATCACCTAAAAATCTTCTCAGTGCACACATCAGCTGACTTATATGCTCATGAGAAAGAAGCAAAAAAACAAAAACAAAAACAAAAAAATGCTCTCCACTGAGGGATCTTACACAAAAGCAACTTCCTTTTGGATAACAGAGAAAAGTCTTGTTGACTAAGTATGATTCCCCAAAAAAGTATGACAAGAGAACTGGATAAAGTTTCAGTAACTCAAAATACGAGTCCATCTGTTGAGGGGTATTAAGAAAAGAACTTCATAAGCTCAAAAAGCCATATGAGGTAGTGGGATAAAATTGATGCACAATAAACCTCAATGGACAACAACCTGTTAAAAATTCATTAATCGAGCTCTTCAAGTACTCATATTCCTTTCCCAGCCCATAGCCAGTTGCCACAGGGACAACAATGTTGTCGATCATCCATTCCTAGTATAGCAACATTTAACAAACGATAAGCACATTACTGCCTAGAGCATTGGCATTTATCTGCTAAATTATAATGAAGAAACCCATGCCAAACAGAAAATAACTGACTTCCACAAGAACAACATAAGAAGGGCAGAATTTACTAGAAGAAGGCCAGTAGACATTGGAAGTAAGATAACAATGAATTTCACTCTCTTTTTAGCATAGCCAACTTGAAGTTCCGCTTTTTAAATCAAACTGAACAAAATTAATCCCAACTGCGCATACCTGAAATGAGGTTGTTAATGGTTGAGTACTTTTATTGAAGTCAAGTACACATATTCTACACCCTGAAGACCCACAACGAAATAAACAAAGGAAATTCAGGTGAGGTTCCATCCCATTTCGCATTTCCAAAGACCTAAAGTGTCAGACCTGGTTTCACAACTCGATACATCTCTCGCATGGCTTTGGGTTTATCCACCACATTCCTTAGCCCATAACCAATTGTGATTGCGTCAAAGTAACTCCGAGGAAATGGCAATTCAAGTGCATTGCCTTCCACCCACCTGCATGGCAGTTGACGAAAAGTTTATTTAAAGAACTTATGGTATCATTAAAGTCAAGAGTCTCCAACAATATTAATCATGACTCCTTGATCATCACGAATCAATTTTTGAGTTGTAGTTTCAGCATTTATGAAGTAAACAACTTAGCATTCCATGGCCCCCGCCCCCGCCCCTGCCCCCACCCCTGCCCCCCCTCCCCTCCACTCCCCCCCCCCCCCCCCCAAAACCACAAAAAAAAAGCATCTTGACATTTAATAGATAATATGTGCCATTATTCATGTCCCATTCATCACAAAACAGTAAGCACAACATTTACCAATGCTCACTCTATGTTCTTATAGCAAGCCTTCGCCCGCAAATGTTGCCGGGATGAAGCAACAGACAACTGCTCCCTGGAGAAATCAAGACCAGTGACCTGCAAGTAGTGAAATGTATGCAACATGATGACACGTTCCAAAGTTGGTAATATAATCATACTGCTTTATAATTTATAGGAACTTTTTGTACATTTCATTGCCACATATACGTCCATCTGCAAAAGCAAGAAGAGGAGTTTGGTACTGCACAATGCAGTTTAACAGCAAGCAAACATATCTATGGAAAGAAGAAATACCATCTGCAAACTAATAAAAATTCTTGACAAGCAAGACATGTGATTTCCCAGACTAAATGCCTTCATGTGGAGCAAGATTTTATAATGGTAAGCCTAGCTGATGCAGCCAATAAGCCATGGTCGATGATAGATTGAAGATTCTCTATTTTCTCAATACTACTACAGGACACAACAAGAATTCTAATGATCTCCCCTTCAAGATGCCTACTTTCTCAACATAATAATCCCTGTAGCAGATGGTTAAGATCCAGTATAAAAGCTTAAGGTGCATCATGCATAGAAGACCAGCCAAAATTACAATTGAAAGGGCACCATTTTCACTCAACAAAATCTTTTTGACTCGATAAAGCTTTGACAATAAAGTAATGGCCCGTCTCCAAATTCTCTGTCCTGCCGACAAGTTACAAACAAGCTAGGATGGCATCCGCCCATCTCGCGATCCTATACTATTTCAGGACATCCCAAGAAGAATCAGGGCTGTAACCGGTTTTGGCACTCCTCAGAAGACAACAAAAGAAATACAAGCGCTTCCATACGACACAACCTCAACTTTGAAACTCTACTGAGTCTGGATAGCACATTACTGTCGAATTCATACCTGTCAGTCATGTGGCGAATGGATAACTTATAACTAGACTAGAATTCTCAAATTAAAAGCACACTTAAGCCAAAACAAAAAGCTAGTCTTGCAAACTGAAAGGCGGAGATCGAGAGGAAGAGCTGACCCTGCCATGGGGACCAACTTTCTCAGACAAGAGGAACGCCAAATCGCCACTCCCACAGCACAAATCCAGCACACAATCACCCATTTTTGCTCTGTTCCACAAGATTAAATATTTTGAAAGAAATCTTGGGCAACCCAAAAAAAAAAAAAATTGCACACGCATCTAACTCAAAAACAGAGAAATCAGAACACCCATCTAAATAACAACGTACCCGCTCCACGATACGGCCATGCGCTTCCAAATTCGATGCTGACCCAAGCTCAACAAGTCATTTAACTGCATTTCGAAACAGAAGAGGAGAAAAGAAAAGTTACGTGCTTCATAGAAAAGAAAGAGGAAAACGAAAATGAAGGACTGGAGGGGCGAAGACAATGTGGATAAGCACGTTATCGTAGACCGGAGCAATCCGATCGAACAGGGCCTGGCGTTCGCTTGTGCACTGAATCGCGCCGCGAGTGCGCCGGTCACGGTTCAGGCGAGCGCCGTGAAGACAGAAAGCCGAGAAATGAAAAGATAAAGCCATTTTCTCCCCCCCTTTCTCCCGTGTCTCTCTCTCGCCTCCCTAGGTTGCTCCGAAAGGAAAAATCATCTGACAACCTGGGCGTGGTATATATATATAGAGACACTCACTAGGAACCAAAAAAATCAAATTCTTGCTCGAAAGACCCACATCTATTACTAATAGTAAATTCTGAAATATTCAGGTAAATCAATCTATTCAAGAACCCGCATATATACCTAACGAAAAAGCACACTTATCTTTTGAACAAGGATGCAAGTTATGGTTGTTTAAGGGTAAAAATTGAAAAGAAACGATAAATATATGCGGTTGTTTTGTGATTTAGATATAGACCTTGGACGATAGGCCAATCTGATTAAATAATTGTGCATTTTTTGTGAATGAAGACTAGGAAAGAGTACTAGAGATTATAGGCATTTGATCTTGATATCATTGCTCGCTTGTGGTGATAGATTAGTCTATTAAGATGAGGATTGATGTGAAAATGAGTAATACATGAGGAGTAGTAAGGACGATCATGCATTACATGAGTTTCTTACATTAAAGCTATTGAGTTTCGGAACGTGCATACATAAACATATCATCGTTTTTTCGGACTTAATAAACCGTTAGCTTGGTATGGGATGTGATTGATGGGATATCTACAAACCATAGTAAAGCATAGTATGAGATATGTAGAACAAGACTCTTTTTGTAGATGTATGACTTAGGATAACCTGCAATGACCAGATATGAAAAGGGCGAGGAATGACGCCGTAGCAGAGAGCCTAGACAAGGAGTAGTTCCTTGTAAGCTTTTAGGATGGTGATGAGGTAGGAGGGGCCCAAGCCATACGTTGAGAGGGACGAGTCTATGTATCATACTAAGTGTGACTTATTTAAGAAACGAAAGCTTTTTTTTGAGTTTTCTAGTTTCTCAAGTGAAATGATTTTCAAAAATATGAATGTTACGTATTTTGAATTAGAAAGTGTTTACGAAGCTTGAAATGTTTCTCCGGATTTGAATGAAATAGTATTGTTACGACATGACATAGTACTACATTTCGGACGATTGATAGTGACAAATGGATGAGACGCTAGGGATATGAGAAATACCCGAATACCTTGTGAATATTGGTGAAACTCGTTTATGTTGTGCCTCTGTTGTGATCAAAGATGGCCCCTACTGTGTGATCAGGGTAGCCTTAAAATGTGATGAGACCCATACAAGCTAGCTGGCCAGCGACCTGACAACTTCGTGGTAAGGTGTGAATTGTGAGAAATATGTTTTTTTTTTCAGACCATAACTGATAAAATCCTAAGCATGGCAAGTGGATTTGGCATACAAAAAATGATCGAAGTCGAGTATGTCTTGAGTGGTGACAGACAATCTACCTGATGAATTGTGATAGACATTGTGGTCCTTGATAGTGCCATTTGAATTGGCAACAGTAAGAAACGAACTTCAATTATTAAAAGTCGTTTGTGATGTGCCTTCATTGTGATAAAAAAAATGGCCCCTATTGTGTGATCAGGGTAGCCTTGAAATGTGATGAAACCTATAAAAATTAGTCAGCTAGCGACCTAACAACATCATGGTAGGGTGTGAATTGTGATAAATAAGTTTTTATTTAAAGACCATAACTGATAAAATCTGAAGCATGGCATGTGGATTTGGCATACAAAAATGATAAAAGTCAAGTACGTCTTGAGTGGTGATAGACAATCTACGTGATGAACTGTGATGGTCATTGTGGCCCTTTATAGTGCCATTTGAACTAGCAAGAGTAAGAAACGAACTTCAGTTATTCATAGTTTGAATTGGGAGTATATGGCATGTAGGTATTGCTAGATAGATTTATGAGCAATAGGATCAATGAGGACCCATTTGAATAGTTAAAATTTCTAAATGTGGTGATTCCTAGAGAATAAGTAATTAGAGTGGCATTGTATGGCCACGAATTCTCAAATTTGTTAAGGAGAGGCTAAAGTCTAACTTTCAAGGACGAAACTTCTTAAAGAGATGAGGATTGTGACTACTAGATTTTTGTTCAGAAAAATTTAACGTTGGTATTAGGTAACATTGAATTTGAATTATTGAGTAACGAAAAATTGGGGGATTATTGAATTTGGTGCTGTGGAATATGTGAACTTTATGACGAAGTCAGGCATAGTAATTTTGTTTGGACAACCTGTGTTTTATTTGATAGAGCACTAGGGAAGCAAATTGGTAATTGATACTAACATTTTACGGCGCCACTTACCTTTTCGCCCAATGTGCTCTCCAAGTTTTTTTTTAATCTCTTTTTATTTGCTCCCCTACCCCACCTCATTTCCGTCACCTATTTCCTCTCCATTCTCTACTCTCCTTCCTTCCCTTTTTCTTTTATTTTCTTCGTCATCTTCCTTTGGAAGAACGCCACTGAGCTATCCCTTTCTCTGTTCCTCGCTCTCTTTCACAACTTCATCTTCTTCTGCTGAGCTTTATGGAGCTCGCCTCCCCCACTCATTGATGTACACTCATTGTCCAAGCTCTCAAGCTCAAGTCTTCATCATCCCGCTCTCGATCGTGTTCGTGGTCGAAGTGTTGGACAAGCTTGGATTGTGCGATGAGACTCGCGACGACTTCAATACACGCAAGGACTAAGGCAAGCGGATAATTTACCCTATCCATTGATTATTCAAATTGGCGAAGAATGTTGTTTCTGGCGATGAGGTTGCTATATGGATGTATAGTTTACTCGATTCATGAACGATCTTATATGTTTAGATGGTCGCTTGTGATGGTGCCTTTAGATCACATGTAGTTGCGGATTGGGAACCTATCGCTCCACTCAGTGTTGAATAGAGTTGAATTGATATCAGTATATTGCTAAGGGTTCGATCGAATGAAGGCACAGCTTGCGTCGTGGGAAGGATGACCTTACTCATTAAATTTGTGACTTGATTTAGTGTTATGGTGCTACGCTCAGTTAGAAATTTTGAATTGAAAGCTTCGTTTGTGACTGGTAGCACAGATTGGAGTTGGGTCTATATGGACACTTGTTCGTAAGCCTTAGAGGGAAATATCAATAAAATATATGGCTTGCAAGTGGAATATAATTGGTGGGTTAATATATCAGGGTGAGGGGTGATTAGCTTACATCTTTGGGTGAGCTTGTAGGTGAACCCTGAAGACGAAATAGCCTAACTCGCCTGTCATTTCTGAGGAACTGGTAGATGATGGACCTAAGAGTAGTCTCTTAGATTGGTTCGGATTTTTATCACATCACTTGTCAACGAATATCTAAATTCCTATAAATATTTGAACTGTTGTCATTTTGCAGTGTACATATTGTGGAGATTATTCTTGACAATCCTATTAACTTAATGCATGTAAAGTCTTATTGGTTTGAGTGATGAATAGACTTGTCTAATGGTTCGTTAAATGTCTACTTGTTGAGCTTTGATTCATCTTTGTTGTTGAACCATTTTTCAAATATCCAGATTCCTGCTACTACGGCTTATAGTGATGGCGTTAGATAACTAAGATGATGCTAGCTTAGTATTCTAGAGTAGACATCCTCTTTGTAATCCTTCAAGAGTATCTTTGAACTTTTGTAAAGAACCTTTAAAAAGGTATACATATTTGGATTTGGGGCTAGTATTTTATAAATGTAATGCTTGTTATTCGTGTGTGCTATACATGTCTAAGAAACCCTATGAGTAAAGTCATACCCTTTAGATGTAGTGTCCACTATTTTCCTTTTCGTATACACTTGACACTCTTTTAGGTGGTCCACTGTGTGTTTATTTGGATTAGCATTCATATGTGCCCTCTATTATCTATGTAATAAAAGATTAAAAAAGATAATGCGATTAGCCTCAAGAAGGTGACGGATTTAGGACCTTGCCGTGATATCGAGCGGTATCGAGGAGCTATTATTGATGGCTTGAAGTCTCAAGGGACCGTCGTTGATGAGCTATGGTGTTGTCGGCGCAAGAATCAGAAAGGAGAGAGAGAGAGAGAGAGAGAGAGAGAGAGAGAGAGAGAGAGAGGGGGAGGGAGGGAGAGGGAGAGGGAGGAAAATCAAGGGGAGAAAAAGAAATAGGGAGGAGAGAGAAAGACATGAAAGACATGCCCTCAAATAGAAGGCTTGTGGCTGTGGGAGTGGGAGTGGAGCTGATCAAAGCTTCTTCGCACTCTAAACTACAAACAAATTTCAGCGTGAATAATTCTTTCGTGATCCAAAATGATCATTGCCCTTAGATGTTCTAACAATTCAATATTGTCACGCTTGTCAACATGCCAAAGTATAATAATCCACCGCGAAACAATTAATCCCTAATAATCCAAGCTTGACGCTAACTAATCTGCTTGTATAAATTTAGGCCGTCACATGCTTGCCCTGGTCTTTATTGTTACTAGCCGATTCAAGAAATATGAGGCCAAGATCATCATTGACTGGATTCGGCTCAAGATGATCATAGCCACCAATCACTCTAGTTAAGTGAAAATTTTAATAGATTGGAGGTGGTAAAGGGCTATGATTAATTCTTCCTCGACCTCGACCCCATCGTCTAACTTGGCCAGAACCTCGTCCTCTACCATAGCTTCCTCAACCGTGATCTTCTAACCCATAGTATCCCAAACCAACTATATAGGATTGTCCATTGATTTCGATTGGAGTATGAATGCCTTGGCCATCTCTCCCAAGTCCCCTGCTTAGTTCGAAACCATTACCGACCATAACCTTTCTCAACCATGAGTGCCGTATTGGAAACTTCAAGAATAGGCAAAGGCATTTTTGGGAAGCATGAATGGACATTATTAGATCAAATGAGTGGTAACTATCTTCTTCGACATGATTAGGCTCTATATATGGGATAGCCATCTCATTGTAAATATGATGGTCCTCCTAACCGTAGATAGTGACAAGCTTTTCCTTGACTACCAACTTACTTTTTTGATGTAAGTTGGAGGGTACTGCACCGGCATTACAAATCCATGGACGTCCTAATAGGAAATTGAAAGACAACGGAATGTCAAGCATCTAAAAAATAAAAAAACATTGAACACAAATGGTCCGATTTGAAGTTCCAAATTGACTTATCCCATAACTTCTTTCTTTACCCCATCAAATGCTCAAACAGACATTTTGGCCTCTTGTTTCTTAGATGGATCAATCCCTAGACACTTGAGAGTAGCTGAAGGGCATAAGTTGAGAGTTGACGCATTGTCAACAAGCACTCTTGCCACATGAGTTTATGACCTCGCCCTTTTGCCTAGATTTCCTCACTAGAGTACTCTACTTGATCTTTAAGAAGGATAGTGCCAACAACGCCTTCAAGTTTATCTTCCTGTACATTTTCAGGCACATGGACTTTGCTTACCACTTTCATCAGAGCCTTCAGGTGTTTGTCAGATGTTTGAAGGAATTCTAATGATGAGACTTGAGAGGGTAGCTTACGCAATTGATCGATAATATTGTATTCGCTAACCTTGATCATAGCTAGAAATTCCTTCTCCTTCTTTTCAAGAACCTGCTTAGTCAATTGATTATGAATATAAGTACATTTTGATCTTGTCACCAGATCAATATCATAAGACTAAGGAACTACCTTATCATTCTTACAGGCAAGTGGTTGAGGTGACATGATCACCAACCATTTAGAGGCATTAGGTATGATAATCCCTAGATCATTATCAGACGCATGCTTGAGAGAAGGCATGTTAGCCAATTCAGGATCCATCTTGATTTGGTTGGTCGTTGATAAAGCAAGATCCTAATCCCAATCAATGAAAATTTGGGAAATACTGGCCATAAATCCAAATCTCATTGGTACGCACAATGATTCCGTCTTCGACGAGTTTTTCGATCATTTTCCTTGCCTTAGATAGCGACACGACTTCCCCAGTCTAAAATATCCTACCCAGACTAGTACATTAAAAATGTCTGAAATATGAGCCTTGAAACCCCAAACTCGCCCAGCCTCCAGGCCAAGGACAATGTTGACACCGCTCGTATAGTTGGGAAGTGGTTATTTTCCACAATAGCTTTTCTAGCCGGTTGGAACGAGAATGCCGTGGTTTCCAACAGGTCTTCGATACGATGCTTGAGCTCGACACATTCATCAGTCGAATGATCTGGTTCATCTGAGTGATAATCATGCTTCTTAAAAGGATCATACCTAGGGAATGATGAGTAATTGGGACATTGAGGATCTTAAGTTTACAAATTCTTTTTGTGCAATACGGCAAGTACTTAGGAAAGTGTCCTAGGAAGCAGAGTGAATTGCCAATTCTTGCGCTGATATGTTCGTTGATTCGGTTGACCATACCCAGGTGGCTATTGAGGGGCAAATTGTATCTTTGGGGCTTAAGCTGGAGCCTTTCGAACATAAGTCATATTTACCTCAGTGGCTAGCTCTTTATCCTTCTTAGTAGAAAAATGCTTCCTAGAAGAACCAATGTCACCGCACCACCCCCTTCTTCATTCCAGACTGTATCTCTTTGCCCATGGCAAGAAGCTCGCTGAATGTATGAACCGCCGTCACCAACATGCATGAACCGATTGCCTGTGAGAAAGTGGACACAAAAAATTTCATTAAATCCCGCTTTGGCGACTTGGGCATAATCTGCGCAGCCATATTCCTCCATCGTGTGGCATGCTCTTTGAGGGTTTCTCCATTTTTTAGCTCCGCACACTCAAGATCATCATGAGAAACAGCAACATCTAGATTGAACTTAAAGTGCTTGATAAAAGCATTTACCGCATCTTCCCAAGAGTCCATGCTATTAGTCCGATGGTTGGTGTACTATTGCATAGTAGCTCCTTTCAAGCTAGCCTGGAATATTTGAACCATGAGTGACCCATTAGAAATGTACCTGTTCATCAGACATTGGTATACCCTTGATATGCTATATCAAATTAGATGTGCCCTTATATTTCTTAAAGGTGGGCATCTTAAATTTATCTAGCACCTATACCCTGGTATACACAAATAGGTCAGTGGGAGCAATACTTTGAGTACCTTCCATTTCATGCAACCTCTGGTCAAGCTTCAATAGTTAACTTGGCGTTATCATCATTCGACGGTGGAACTGCTACACTAGGTGAAGAAGCCTTTACCACAAGAGGTACCACAGCATTAGTACTAGTCAAAACAGTATCCTCGAGAGGTAAAGTGAGACTAGTATCTCCTTTTGAGGCCTTATCAAGATGAAGGCCTTGACGAGTCTGAGAAACTCTCGATTGAGAACTCAAGCTCACTTGTTGCATCTTGGCCATGAAATTGTCCATCATCTTGGTCATCATAGTGGCCATTTGGTCATTCAACATGTTCATACGCTCCTTTAACTTCTCATCCACAAGGGCTGCAATTTCAACTTGATTGCTATTCTCCTTATTTCGGATCGAGTATCGTAAGGTTCTCGAGGAGTATCTATAATATATATCACCTACAAAAAGCAAGCATAATGATGAGTATGAATAAGAAGCACCGGTGGATTGGTCCATGACGCGAATCTAGACTCGAAGTACTTATCACGAACAAGACTGACCCTAGAAAATACCAATTTCGTCTATGTTTAGCGAAAAATTCATCATGATTCACAAGATCATCCAAACGGCATCACAATTTATGAGCACTTAAAAAGACGATGACGAAGAACCATCATGTTTCGAGTTCTTGCACAAAAAAAAAATGTATAGATTAGTACAATTTAATGCATCTTTCAGAAAATTTTGATCATAAAACTTATTCCTCTGATTTTCGCTTGGGGGATAAGTGGGCCATCCAAATTGTGAATTAAGATGCAAAAATTTGTAGTCTACTAGTTCAAAACCCATTTTACTACTTTCATGTCTTGACTTCTTGCACAAGAGCATTTTAACTAATAGCAAATGGTGAAATGAAACTGATGCCAGGAAATTTATGAAAACCAAACTAATTAGCCCTCATCTTAAATTTTGAAATAAATGGAAAACACCTTGAATTAATCCATAAATTTTTGACATGATAGATTAAGATCTTAGGTGACATTTCAATTTAGAGCCGAAAAGGGTCAGAAAAATCACCGAAGCATTGATGGTCAGTCAGTCAGGATTCCTTGCAGTTTTTATGTATTCAGAAAAACGTGAGTTTGATCCCACTTCGTCCCAAGAAAATGAAGTCCTTTGATTCTGAATTTGATCATATAATTTTATAAAAATCATTAACACAGCAGGGTAAATTAGCATTGAGGAAAATTGATCAACTTGCAATTATGGGGAATCATCCGACCAATAACCTGCAAAAGTGAAAGTATGACAAGTAAATCCCTAAACAACCAAACTATGAAAATAAAGACATGACTTCGGTCTACTACTTCAAGGAAGCAATCTCGTCCTTCAACCAATTATAATCCTTAGTGACCTTTGTAGCCTTTTCTTTAAGAGTAGCCGTCGATGTCGCTTGAGGAATCTTGGGATGCAATGCTTCGGGGATGACATTTTTCTTGATATATTGTTTCTTAGCATGGTAAGCATTCTGCCCATACGGCAACTATTTCCTCGGTAGGCTAACCTTCTTTGGCCGGCAAAGGTTCCACTATGTTCGTCAGGAGTTAACAGCATGCTCATGCTCGGGAAGGGGAGTAGAAAAATCCCGCAAAAGGCACTCATCGTCAGGGAATGGCGGTAAATTCTAGACCACTCCATATTGTCACGACACACAGTAAAGAATGTACTGTGTGGTTCCAGTGATACCCAACAAAAGGGACCGGCCCCTTGATTCCAACAGCTAGACAAGCTTTCCTTACTTCAAACCAATCGGTACACCATCAAAAACCTTGAGAAGATGGATCCTCCATGAAAGCTAATCGTTCGGTAAAATTGCAGTCCAAGAATTCCTCTTGTTTATTTTTGAAAACTATTATGCCGAGACAAGGCCAGTTTTGCAATCTTTTATGTGAGAAACAAACCATATTTGTAAAAGTTCAATGGAAGCACGAAAGACTTTGGAAGTCTCCGGCTTCTACTTAGCGAGGGATATAAAGGTTTCAGCCAATATTGCTTGACCAGATTTTTCCCTTCACACACTTGTTGAGCAAAATAAACTATCTTAGGATCGAAATGATTTTGACAATGAAGGAAAATGAACAATGCAAAGAAGGCTAACATGAAAATTTTGCCCTTTTGCAACGACGAAGCTTCAGTAAAACACTCAATTAAAAACGAGAACGGTCAATTACCGTAGCTAGATTTTCAAAACTTCCAGACTACCTTAACCTCAATTCTAAAAAATTTAGATAATAAGAGAGTAGACCTCAATTATAAAAAAATTCAGATAATAAGAGAGTAGGATACGAACCGAGGTAAGTACTAAGGGGTTCCGGCTCCAAAGATTTTTTGATGAGGACACTATATTCTTCTAGACTAGGGGTAAGTTAGTGCTTACTGAATATAAATGTGGACGTAATAGGGCACCAAAAATATGCCATCGCTTGGAGAAGGCCATTGCGAACCTGAATATAAAGAAGCAGAAACAGATTCTTCAGTCTTTGGTCCACGTACTCACGAGTTATGTTATCCAACTGAGTTAACCAGTCCCACAAGGCCAACTTGAGCACCATAAGCGTCAAATGTTCTTGTCTCCCGTCAATATAGTGGACCGAGACAATGACCAACCTAAAGCATCAGGGACCGACTGAATCATACAGGTAAGTAAAACTTCGCAAAACGAGAAGGGCAAGCAACCTTACTTTACTTGACCAAAAATAGCAACCACAAAGACATGTGAATTACATGTGCAAATATATTATTGTCTCTTGAAATTATGAGATTTTAGGGATCAGTCGTACCGAACAATGTTGGTTTGATTCTCTAGTCCTCAAGAACTCAAGGATCCCGTGAATCCATCCCATGCAATTGGTTTATGGCCAGGTGGGGTTTCCGTCGACGTGTTCGGGGTTGAAAACTAGGGCACTCACTCCTCTGCATTGAGTCCAGGGAGATTCTTATCTTGACACCATCCTAGGCCAATCTACCAGTTTATTCTAGTGTAGTGCAAAGAGGTGAAAAATCATGCGCCTTTATTTAATGCACCCAACATGTCAATTTTACAATAAATCAAACAATTTAATTCTGCAAAACAAACAGTAGAAAGCAATGAATTCATGTAACCCGCAGGAATATTTAACACCTAAAAAGTTAGGGACAATCACAATCAACAATCAAGGAATCCATCAAGAAAAGTCACAGGCCTATGCCCAATAAGGTTTTTTTCAATTTTCTGAAAATTTGAAGCCATTAACTGAATTTTTATTTTTAAAAAATTAAAAGTCTTAATTAAGTCTTTTATTTTTCTTGAGAAACCAAAATTTCCAAATTAAGCTCCTTTTTCCCCAAAATTAAAAAGACAGTGGAGTCACCAAGATATCGCGACCTAAAATTCAGAAAAATTTTAGGTTAATGGATTATTAGATTAATTATTCGACTAAACTAATTCAGACTCTCCCAACCCCTATAATTCACAACTTAGGTTTAATTCATGCAAAAATTTATCTTGGTGTCGCCACTAATCATTTTTGGTAAGTCGATTAGAGAACTGAATAAAATAATAAGAGAACTATTTTATTTTTATAAACCATAGATTATAAGTTCGGGGACTTGGTTACATTGATTTATTTTTACGATTGGTGTGATAGAGTACTATGACTGGCAGTGTCTTTTGATAGTCCGTAAGATTCGCACGATTGACACAACACGAAATACCATGATAATACCGTACAACTGGTATGGATTTTAAGACCCTTATATGACCATCTTCACGAGTTATAAAAATTAGCCAATTTCCAATTTTCCCAACTGAACACGAGTAATCGATTTAATGTTCAGTCTAACATAAATCCTCCAATTATTTGACAGTTGTTGACACCTAAATTTTGACTAATCTTTTTAATCATTTTTCATAAACAAATAGTACTAATTTCAGTTCTTACCAAAAAAAATAATTAAATCATTTTTCATATTTATTCATGCATCTCATTTTGGTTGTAGCAAAGGATATGAGCTTAAATTGACTGGCGATTGGACTAAGCATGGGGGAAATATGTTGAAAATTTTATGAAGGCTTGGATTTAAAGAAATATTTTCTCAGGGACTAAATTGAAATATTTAAGACTTCAGGGACTAGAATGTAACTATTAAAACTTGAGGGACTATTTTGCAAATAACTAAAAAAGTGAGTTAGAGAAATTAGAAAGAAAGATGGATAGAGAGAACGGTGGATAGAGATGGAGAAATGGAAATAGAAGAGAAAGCTATAAAAGGAGGAAAAAAGAATGCTTTGAGAAAGGATTAAGAAGAAAATCTAAGGGAACCAAATGAGAGCATATTTTTAGAGGAGAGTTTTGGAGAGTGAAAGTTTGAAATCTCAACACAAAATCGCATTCATCCTCGTCGTTGGAGTCGTGATCTGAAATCTTGATCAACAACGCAATACAAGGTTTGAATTTGGTAGTTTAATCCGCCAAATTAGATAACGATTCCAATCATTTTAATATCAAAAAATTTATTGCCTAAATTGATTGATTTGAATCCCGATTAAATCTTGTTGGATATATCATTCAATTGCTATGCATAAAAATTACTTCTTTCAAAAATTCACATCATGTAGACAATTACACGCGTGATCTATCTTGTAAATATTTATGTTAAACCACATTTTTTTTAAGATTACATCTCAAAAATGAAAATTCACGTTTAAAAAAAAATCATTCTCGGCATGCGTTGCATATAGTTTAGCTCTTCACATTGTTATATAAAAAAAACAAAAAATTTACACCTTTAAACTTCAAGTTGAAATTTATAATAAGTGTCAAATTGAACATTTTTTATGTAATTGGTACCGAAAGAGCATTAATTGAAAAATTAATTTAATCAAGTCTTCGAACTCATTGATCTCTAGTTCGTAGAAATAAAGTATTCATCTCAATACTTTATTTAGGTATCTAATCAACCTACCCAAGATGATTAGTGGCATCTCCAAAAATTAAAATCTCTTGTCTAATGATCAATTGAACCATAAGTCACGATTTGATAGAACTTTGGAGAGTTCGAGCTAAATTAACTTGATAATCCATTAATAAAAAATTTGGAAAGCTCGAATTTTTTAGGTCGCAAAAGCTTGGCGACTCCATTGGGGACACAAAAATGAATTTTTTGAAAAAAAATTTAAAGAGGACTTAAGCTAGAAAAATTTTATGAAAATTCATTTGATTTGACAATTGATTGGATTCTAAGAGAGGAGTTTGTGGCTAATCCCTTATTTTGCAGGCTTGGTGTATGGGAATTATGATTTAATTTTTGAACTATTGAAGCGGTGTTTGCATTTAAATCTTGTGCATGTGTTTACAGTAATTTCACTACACTACACACAATCCGTGACCGGAGGGTCACACCAATAGTTTTAAGATGGTATTTAGATGGTTCTTTAACCTTGGTGGTAAAGTTTCGCTAAAGGTTATCCCATTTGGATCTCGAAAATTTTTTCAAAAAATGGCTATAATGTATGGGCATTGCCCTTGTCGACCGAAACAAGCCAAAGTGAATGGAGCTCACTAGTCATGACTATTGTATGCGAAGCCATGACTAGTCATGATGATTGTGCGTAAGGCTGTGACATGTCGTTCCGTCCATTACTTCATTTTGCCAAATCTTTAGATAGATAGACTATGATTTAAACTCGCGAGTCATGTGCATGCCAATGTGATGGGTATTTTTTTTTGTCAAAGTAAAGTAAGTTCTCTAACTTTATTTTGTTTTTATTCTTGGTCAGTCCATGTTATGTGTTAATCAAATTTTGATCTTAACGTCATGGTCATTTTTTCAAAATAATAATAATAATAATGAAATCAAATTGTTGTGCCATTTGTAAAAAGACGAATGCGAAAAATCCCTTTGGGAAACTTTGTTGACTAATAAAAGATTTTGTCACATCTTTCCTTAATGCTTCAATGGATACAAGACTTTCTTGATAAATTTACCCTTGAAAATTCATTGCGATAAAAAAAAATTCCTTCGAAAAATTTGCTAAATGTCAAAGGACTTTATCACATTTTTTTTTCAAGTTACAAAACTTGTAAGAAAATTCTTTCTAAGAAATTCACCCATGTCTTCCTAAGAAAAGTTTGTCTGATTTCTCTATAAAAATGGAAAAACAACGTTGGGCCAATTAAGCAAGTCATGGACTGACCTCTCTTGGGTTACATACTTATTACTTACTTTACTTTTGTAGAAAATCATGAGTGTCCCAGGCAGGAGCAAAATTGTGTTCGTTGATGATAAACAACATGCCATATTTAATTGACAACTTGACCATTGGCATAAATATTAGAGAACCCTCAAAGAAAGTGGGCTCAGGCCCAAATCAGTAAAATTTCATTTCACATAATCCCTTGTAGGAAACAGTTCTTGCTCTCTAGTGTTTAGCTTGTATTCCTAGAATTTGATTTTTAGGATTGAATTTCCCTATTTGGGGGATTGTTTGCATCCTCAATTCAATAAGATGTAATTAATTGATTTTATCAATGAAATTATAGATTTTTTTTATTAAATTTGTTTTGAGGGCATAACGGGTATTCCAAACTAGCCGATGATGATCTCCAACAAATTTTTTTAAAAAAATCTTATCATCCATACAGAATCCTGAGAGTCAGGCTTAATTATGCTTCCTCATTTATGAGTATTTCAAAATAAAAAATGTACTTCAAAAAGGTTTTTTAAAAAACTAGAATGGGGTTTAACCCTATCTTATCTTTTTGATCCATTTATTTTGTATTTTAGAAATGACCTTGAGGAATGCGAAATGATAGGTAATTGCCGATATCCTAGCCGATAACTCTGGGGCAAGCGAAAAGATCAATCCTCCCCGAGACAGAATCATGTTGATCAATGAGCACGTATGGACTATGTATTTTGATGGGGCATTGAATTTATCCGGATCATATATAGGAGCAGTTTTAATACCCCTAAGTAGGCAATATTATCCAGTAGCTGTGAAGTTGGTTTTTCCTTGTACCAATAATATAACCGAATACGAAGAATGTATTCTTGGGTTATAAGCTGCAATCGAGATAAAAGTGGCCCGATTCAAAGTGTTTGGAGGTTCGGCTTTAATTATTCTTCAGATCATTAGAAAATGAAAGACATGGGATGCTAAACTACTCCTTTATCATGAGTATCTGGATGAGTTAGTATATGAGTTTGATGATATATTGTTTGAGTTTTTATCCAGAACTCACAATCAATTTGCTGATGCATTAGTCACATTATCGAAAATATTGCAAATCACCAACGGACTTAAGGTGGAACCATTGAAAATCGAGGTATTGAGAAAGCCAGCTTACTATATGATGAGCTAGATAGCAAACCATAGTACCATGACATCAAGACTTACATCCAAAAGCAAGAGTTCCCTAACAAAAAGTACCACATCTGACCAAAGGTACATAAAATAATGGCATCGAAGTTCTTTCTAAGTAGAGAGAGTTTGTACAAGTAGATTTTCGATTTAGTCCTTTTAAGATGCATCGATTCCACTAAAACAGTCCGTTTGATGATGGAAATACATGAAGAAATTTGTGGGCCATGCATGAACGGCCACATGTTGGCTAAGAAATCATGAGATTGGGTTACTATTAGCTCACCCTTGAGAGTGATTGTATTCAACACGTTTGGAGTTGTCACAAGTGCCAGATTCATGGTGATAAAATTACTGTTCCTCCAAACAAATTGCATCAGTTATCTGAGCCATGGCCATTCTCTATATGGGGCATTGATGTGATCGGTCCAATTAACCCAAAAGCATCTGATGGTCATCGATTCATCATGGTCGCATTGATTATTTTTCCAAATGGATCGAAGCCACTTCATATTTGGCAGTCACAGCATGAAATGTTGTGAAATTCATTCGTCGGGATATCATTGCTTGATATGGTTCACCTGAGGCTATAACTATCAACAATGGATCGAATTTGAATAACAAGCTATGTGATGAGTTATTCAAGGAATTCATGATCAAATATCTAAACTCTTGCCCATACCGTCCCGAAATGAATGGAGCAGTAGAAGAAACCAATAAGAACATCAAGAAAATCTTCGTTAAAATGGTCGAGAATTATTGAGATTGGCATGAGAGGTTGCCTTTTGCACTCATGGCATATAGAACCTCAATCCAAACCTCGACTGAAGCAACTCCATATTCTCTAATGTATAGCATGAAAACAGTATTACCAGTTGAGGTGGAGATCCCTTCCCTACGAATTCTTTCCTAGCTGAAGCTGACTGAAGCAGATTGGATCCAATAAAGGATCGATCAATTGAATTTCATTGACAAGAGGTGGCTTAAGGCTTTATGTCACGGCCAGTGCTAGTAGAAAAGGGTCACCAAATCCTTTAATAAGATGGTTCGACCTTGACAATTCCAGGTGGGTAACATTGTTTTGTGAAAGTTGTTGCTGATAGTTCCACTTCCAGAAGGAAAATTTGCTCCAAACTATGATGGACCATATGTCATGAAGAAGGTGCTTCAAGAAGGTGCTCTAATTCTAGCGGAGATAGATGATCAAGTTTTTACCAGTCCTGTTAATTCTAATGCTGTAAAAAAGTTATACTTGAATTGTTTCGACAATTTGGTGGGTCAAGTTCATCTAACAAGAGGTTCACAGCGAAGAAGAATATGGAGCTTGTCCCTGAAGTCAATATGACTTATGTGCAGAAAGCATCGGCTTAGGCCCCAAAGAAGGAAAGTTTGATCCTAATGGCCTGTATGTCATGAAGAAGGTACTTTTCAAGAGATGCTATAATTCCAGCTAAGATGGACAGTCGTGTTTTCTCTAGCCCCGTCAACTTTGATTCTGTAAAAAAAAAAAACACTACTATACTTGATTTGTACTCATTTTCAATTAGTTTAAGTTTCATTCTTTAAGAAATGCCTCAAGCTATTATATCTTACCACGCAAAAGATGAGATGACGAGAAGATTAAAATACAAGCTCTCATTTTATTCCATACATCAACGAGCCTTACAACAAGTCATTGGTGCAGAAAAGTAAAACCAAATTGAGCCATAATAAGCATCACAAAAGAGCTCATGATAATCGTGACCACTTAACCTAAACTCAGTCTCTAGCTAATCCGACCATGATTATATTACTCGGATGTCTAATTAAAATAATTAATTTACTAATTTAATCCCGAACGCAATAAATGTCTTAGCCGAGGATTAGAGGTAGACTCACAAACATCGACTAATCCAGCCTGCGGTCGAACTCCGATGAGCGACGGTGGCGACACGACAACCCTTAAACGGCTCAACAGAGCACGACAGGGCCAAGAGGCGATTAGACGTGGCTGAACGACGACGATGGAGGTTGGATAGCAGCTAGGAGGTGGGCAACGGTAGCAGCAACAAGCAGCCCAAAAGGAAAACGCAGCCGCAATAGCAAGTAGATTCAAATAGCCGTGAGAAACGAAGTAGCAGCAGCTACAGATGAGCAACATAGGAGGAAGCAACAGTAGTAAGCTTGAGCCAGTAGCTGCGGTGGCATAGCAGTAGCCGAGAGGAAGATGAGTGGCAGCAGCAGTAGACTGAAGGCAACAAGCAGCAAGCAAAAAGAAGCCGTGACAACAGCAACACGAAGAAGACATAGTAATAGCGAGCAAAAGCAGCAACAAACAGTAGCCTAGGGAAGGAAGATGCAACAGCAGCAGTGAGAGCAAAGGGGCAGCAATAGGTTCACATATAGCCGAGAATAAGAGGAGAAATAGTAGCAACATGCAGCAAGAGTTAGAGCAGCCGTAGTAGCAACTAGAGATAGTGCTGGACGGCGAGGGGAAAGGAGCAGCAACGGCGCGGCCAGGCTTGTGTGCATCACAAATTGGACAAGGGCTATGGCCGAGCTGGAGGAAGAAGCAGCCGCAAGCTCACACGCAGCAGAGAGGAAGCATTAGCAAACGAGCGAAAAGAAGAAGCGACGGTAGCAGCAACAGCAATAGCAGAAGCTACAGCAACCTTCGGCAAGAAGTAGCAACGGAAAAGAAGAACCAGCAGTAATAGTCATGAGCAAGGAAGGAAAAAGAAGAAGGAAAAGAAGATGCAGCAGATGGAGGCCAATCTTCTTGCATGAAATCAGAAAGTTGGTGGCTGGAAAAATCAGAGAAGTCAGACTTTTGCATGGGAAATCCCATTTGGCGGAAGTGATGGGGCGAAAATCAAAGGAGAGGGGAGAGAGAATGAGTGGGGCAGGTAATCCTTCAGTTGGAGGAGGGGGGTTTCGGCCAAAAGTAAGAAGGAAAAGTGGGGTCCAAAAATTTTGAATTTTCTTGTCTTGTAATACATGATTTCGGGGGCAAAAATGTAATTAAAAAATCTGGGGTTGGGTAAAAATTTCGCCCATTGAACGAGTACATTTTTTGGATTTGCGCGATGAAGATTCAGACAGGATTGGGGTTCAATGCAAACGAATAGATTTTTGATGCGAACAGAGAGATCAAACCCAGATATGTACCAATCAAATTAATCGATTCTCAATAATATGCATAGAATTGGCCAAAGTTAATTCATCGAACTGATACTTCTCCAAAATAAAAAAAAAAATTCATTCAAGCCTCTAAATTTTAAATTTTTGGTCAAATTTTGAGAATCAATGCTCATCAATCAAAATTTTCTTCTTTTTGATCAAAATTTAGGGTTTTCTTAAGCTTGAATGCAAAAACGATACAAATACAGAAAATATATGAACATGTGTAGCTTCCAATTAAACCATCACCTATCTTGCGATCAAAGCTAAAGAACTCATCTTCTTTCAAGTCAAAATTCTACACTTGATCAACCAGGGATAGTCACCTAAATAGCCGCCTTTCAGACTTGACTTTCAGCGTTCTTTCCACTTGGTATTCTTGGTAGATTGATGATAAAATACATGTGATATGCTCCTAATTCTATTTAGATAATTCAAGAGGCTACAATTGCCCACCTAGTTTTTGTGCTCAATTTTTAGCAGAAGGACACCAGAAGTGCAAAAATTTGTGTACGACACTCATCTTGGTGCCAAATTTTTTTTTTATCAATTTGTATCAATTTTTTTTAAAAAACATTTATACGAGAAAGATCAATTTTTTTATCAATTTAAGTATCAATTTCTTTTTAAAACTCCGCCTATGTATACTTACATAGCCTGTCCCAAGCTAAGGTAAATGAGGAGGGTTGGCGTCAAGCATAGCGAGCCAGCCGTGAAAAAGAGCTATCCCTTATGAGATGAACCATTTAGATTTTTTGTTGGAGCGTACCCTTTGTAAATCAATTTGGATTTATGCCGGGAAGATCTACCATGGAAGCAATTTTCTTGATACGACGATTGATGGAGAGATATCGAGAAAAGAAGAAGGATATACATATGGTGTTTATCGACCTCGAGAAGGCATATGATGGGGCTCCAAGAAAAGTTTTGTGGTGGATTCTTGAAAAGAAAAAAGTACCCTTAAAGTATGTATAGACAATCAAGGATATGTATGATGGTGTTACTACATGTATGAAGGCCTATAATGGCACATCAAGTTATTTTCCAATCACAGTAGGTTTACATCAAGGTTCGGCTTTAAGTTCTTATCTTTTTGTACTAATTATGGATGAGCTAATAAAAGATATCCAAGGTGAGGTGCCATGTGTATGTTGTTCACAGATGATATTGTCCTTATTGATGAGACCAGGGCTGGGGTCAATACTAAATTAGAAGTATGGAGAAACACGTTATAGTACAAAGGATTTATGTTAGATCGGAGTGAGACGGAATACATGAAGTGTGAGTTCGCCACGATAAGAGGACATGATCAAGAATCTGTGGATATGCTTGGAGAGGAGGTACCTAAGAAAGATGCTTTCAGATATTTGGGCTCAATTCTGCAAAAAAAAAAAAAAGGGAGAGATTGATGAGGATGTTAGCCATAGAATCAAAGCAGTTTGGATGAAATGGTGCAATGCATCAGGTTTTTTGTGTGATCGCAAAATCCCTCTTAGGTTAAATGGAAAATTTTATATAACAGCAATAAGACCTCAATACTATACGAAGCTGAATATTAGCCAGTACATAAGCAACATGAGTATAAAATTGGGATAGAGAAATGAGAATATTAAGGTGGATGTGTAGTCATACAAAAATGAAGAAGATAAGAAATGACGATATTCGACGAAAAGTTGGAATAGCATCGGTAGCAGAGAAGATGAGAGGACATAGATTGAGATGATTTTGACATATTCTCCGTGGACCCTTAGATGATCTGATAAGAATAGAAGTGTGTTACCGAAAACTCGATATGAAAAAAAGACGAGGTAAGCCAAAACTTACTTGGGCGAAGGTAGTAAAATAAAATTTAATGGAGTGGAAAATATATTGGCGTACGGTCTGTCTTAGGACGGAGTGGAGGAAAGCTATTCACATTGTAGATGGGAGATTTTCTGGGTTCCGGAGTGTCCTGTTTAGTCTCATTTATTTATTTATTTTTGGGTACCCATGTTTTTGCTTTTATTTTAGTATATTTTAAGCTTTTCGCTTCGGGTTCATTGACCGCCGACCCTAACTAGTTTGGGATAAAGGTGATGTTGATGTTGATATTGATATTAAGTATCAATTTTTTTTTAAAAAAAATAGATATTTGAGTACTAGCTTTGAGAAGGTTGCCAAAAATCTTACATAGCGTCTATGTGGCTCGCCAAAGGTCCCAGTTAGTAATAAAAAAAAACACTAAAGGTTAAAACATAAAAAACTAAAAAGTAAGCTAAATAAATAAATAAAAGTTTAAATTTTTTTTAAAAATCCTAGAAGCGGTGAGGTTTTTTATTTTTTATTTCTTTTTTTACTTTTTTATTTTTTAAGCTTATTTTTAAGTTTAAGATTGAATTTTCTTATTCTTCACCGCTGCCAGGAAAAAAATTTTAAGTTATATTTATTTTTTTACTTATTTTTAAGTTTAAGACTATTTTTTAAAATAAAATTTCCATGAGGACTTTTTTTTAATAAAATTGCTACATGGATTTAGTTTTTATTTATAAATGATGTGGCACTAAAATATTTTAAATATAAATATTGTGTATATTTTTTGGTCGGAATCTCTCTGCGTTAACACTTTAATGATCGTTTTTTCCTTTGATTTGGCACTTGAATGAGTTGGCAAAAAATTTTGGCACCAAAGTGAGTGACATACACAAATTTTGGCACTTGATCTCAATTTTCACTTAGTGACGGACCTACTATTCTTCATGTTAATCCACCGTAAATATTCTCTCAAATCCATATACATTTTTAGTGCCCCCCTCTCACGGAAGAATTGAGAATTTATTACTTACAGCTTCCTGCAATATCATTCTTTTTTCAACACCAAATCATCAAGAATACATAGCCTACTACGAAACCTCAATGACTCATCAACATGGACACCAAAATCTACTTGTCTTCCAGCTTTTATACCTTCTCTGATTTCTTTAACTGAGGATCTTCATTCTAATTAGACTTTATTCAGTCAAGGAAGGTCGATTTTACTTAGCAATTAGCTAACCAAGTACCGATATGATGAACCAATACCTACATGTCGTACTTTTTCATATCCACGAGCATAGAATTCTGAGAGGAGTAAAGTTGCCATGTTTCCAAACGACTTACAACTCAGTGCAGCTACCATTCTATTTCCTTTGCGTGCATGGTAATTGATAGACACGTCATAATCTTTTAGAAGCTCTAACCACCTTTATTATCTCATGTTCAGTTCCTTTTTAGTAAAAAGGTACTTTAGGCTCTTGTGATTGATAAAGAACTAGCATTTTTCACCATACAAGTAGTATTGCCGTATTTTCAAAGTAAACACAATTGTTGCAAACCCTAGACAACATCAAGAAAGTTTGTCTCATGTGTTTTTAATTGTCTAGAGGCATAGGCAACAAATTTATTATTTTGAATAAAAACATGAAGCGTCATAATTGTGAACCAACCAATCACTATAGGCAAAGTGAAAATAAAAGTTGACACTAGCTGCATCTTCAATTCTTGAAAACTGTACTCACACTAATTTGACCACATAAATTTATTCCCCTCTGAGTTAGGCAAATAAGGGGAAACAACATTGAAGAATCCTTCCACAAATCAACTTCAATAGCTAGCTAAGACAAGAAAGCTTCTCACTTCTATAATATCAGTAGTACAATTCCACTAAACAGTTGCTTCAATTGCCTTTGGATTGATAGAGATATCATCCTTCAAGATAACGTGGCCTAAGAACTCTATATGATCCAACTAGTGGTAGCATTTGCTATTAGTAAACAACTTCTTTGCATGCAAAGTCTGCAAGTCAACCCTAAAGTGTTGCTTAGTATTGCTTGTGTCCTCCAAATGTCATTAATGAATGTCATAATAAAGTCTGCTTTCAAATCTATAAAAGCATTGGGCTCATTCTTTTATCCAAAAGGCATGACAATAAATTGATCATACCTTACTTTAAGTGTAGTCTTAGGTACATCATATGCTTTTATCTTCAAGTAATGATACTTAGAAGGAAGGTTGATCTTGGAAAGTACTTGAGCCCCCTTATGTTGATCAAATATATCATCAGTAAGAAATCACCTTGTAAATCCTTGGTAGCCTATGCGTAAACTGGTTTTACTGTATTTTTTTTTTCCATAAACGAAACGAGCTCTCTAAGGTGAATAACCCGGTATAATGTCCTAAAGTTCTTAAAATAGTGTTTTCAACTCTTTTAGTTCTAAGTGTAGCATCCAATATGGTGATTTAGAGATATGGGTTGTACCAGATGTAACTGAAATATCCTATTCGACCCTGAACGATGAGGAAAAAACAAGATAACTTTGATATCCAAAATTAAAATTTTACCTTACCTTGCAAATTCCAATTTCCTAACTAGAGAGGTCTGATGTCTCAATCACCTCAGGTTTTGTTTCAGCCTAGCCAGTCATTAATGCCGTAAGCTCTTCATCCTAGTTGATAATGACATGGGAGAAAATGGCGACAACTCCAACATGATTGGTGTATACGATCATTCCGCCCTCCACCAACCTCTGAACTTACCACTTCACTTGATCCAGTGATACAACTTCGTTGGTCCAAAAATAACCTACCCTAACCGATGCATCATAGATTTCTAAGACATGGACCTTGAAGTTTTGAACTCGACTTCCATCGAGATCAACACAGCATTCACATTACCCACACGGTAAGGGAGCGGATTGCTTTAAACATTTGGCTAGTGGACGGGATTGAAAATTTTCCCGTCTCTAGCAAATCCTGAATTCAATTCTTGAGCACTGCACAATCATCAATCGAGTGACTAGGCTCACCCTTGTGGTAGTCACATTTTTTGGATGGATTGTAACTGTGATATGATGCGTAATTGGGTCGTTGTGGCTCTAAAGTAAATAATCTCTTCTTGCGTAATACAACTAAGACCTAGTTAGTCGTGATGTCTATTGACGATTCTCACACAGGTATGTCTATTTATTCTATTATCCATAACCAACCAGTTGTTGGGTCTGTTGACCATAGTTAGCCGTCTGCTAAGCAGGTCTTAGCTGGGGCTTTTTGGATATAGGCCATGTTCACCTGCATGGCCGGCGCCTGATCTTGTTTGCCTAAGGGGTACTTGCTAACTGAATCGGTGTCACTAAGCCATCCTTTTTTTCAAGGCAATCTCTATATCCTCTCCCATGGTGATGAGCTGACTAAATGATTGAGCAGCGGTTCCCACCATCGTCAAAGTCGTCGGCTGCTGGTTGTCTTCGAGGAGTAGATTAGGGTCTCGTGAAAATGGCCAACGAGATTCGCTGCAAATTGAGGAGCATTGTGGGCATCCGATAGCAGTCGCTCGTAGTCATCATTTCTATTTTTTGGCGTCCACGTCAGCACTGGACCAGCCACGTAGGATCACCGGCGCTAACTAGGAATCCACGTAGGCATTTCCCAAATGCTAAATTGGCCGGAAGACTGAATTACAAAAAAATGAATAGGTTTAGGACCGAATCCGCAAAATTAGAATGTTTAGGACTGAATCGAAAAAATATGAAAAGGTTTAGGACTGAATAGGCAAAATTGAAAGGTTTATGACAAAATCGGCAAAAGTGTAATAGGTTTAGGACTTTTTCGACAATTTTCCCAATATAAAGTATGACATAACATCTCATAAACATGAGCAAACTTAACGAAAGGAAACGTTTGACTCGATAATCCCTAAACATAAGTAAACTAACAAAACAAAAAGCATGACTAACTAAGAAAATAAAAAGCATGACTTGACACAAACATCTTGATCTATGACTGTTGGGAAGCAATTGTATTCTTCAATCGGTTGTTTGTCATAGTCTTCTTCTAGATAGTCTCATGAGCTTGGTCCAATTGTCGCTTGAGATCTTCCTTTTCTGCTCGAAGGGTAGCCATGGCTTGCACCGTAAGAATCTTCGAATGTGCTGCTTCCGAAATGACGTGCTTCTTGATGTACTGGATAGTAACATGGTGTGCTTTTTTGTCACCCTTCGACTCGCTCTTTGGTAACTTGAGCTTTAATGGCCGGCAAACGTCCCACAAGTATCGACTGGAAATGACGGCCTGCTAATGCTCGGGAATGCAGTTGGTGAAGTCAAGCTAAACATGTTCGACTTCGAGGGGTGGTGGTAAACTCTAAACAACTCCGTACTGGCGTACTGCCCTAGGTAGCTCCTGTAAATCCGAGCAAAGAAATCGGCCTAGCTCGGCTGCTTGAGAGTCCAGCTTTCTCCATAAATTACATGATCAAGAAACACCGCTTGATTAAGCCAGAATCCACATTTATTGAACTTGTTGTAAAGCGAATGTTCCTTTAAGGTTCGTAGAATAATATTTAAGTGTTGTTCATGGTTCTCAGAACTTCTCGAGTACACCAGTATGTCGTCGATGAACACTATTCGAACCGATCTAAGAACTCCTTGAATATCCTATTCATCATATCCATGATGGCGGCAGGAGCATTGGTCAACCCAAATGGCATGACCGTAAATTCATAGTGTCCATACCTTGTCCTGAACGCCGTTTTCTGTATGTCCTTTCTAATCCTTAACTAGTGATATCCTGTCCTCAGGTTTATCTTAGAGAACATAGATGCCCCTTGCAGTTGATCAAACAAATAATCTATCCTAGGCAACAGGTACTTATTCTTGACCGTCACCTGATTCAACTGTCGATAGTTAATGCACAGATGCAATGACCCGTTTTTCTTCCTTACGAATAATACTAGAGCACCCCACGGCGAAGCACTTGGGCGGATAAATCATTTATGCAATAGTTCCTTCAATTGGATCTTCAATTTCGACAATGCCATCCTATAAGGTGCTTTAGATATTGGCTCTGTCTCAGGGGCCAATTCAATTTCAAACTCTACTTCCCTTTCAGGGGGCAGTCCTGACAACTCTTACGGGAAGACATCCGAAAAATCACGCACTATAGGCAAGTGTTCAAGCCTCACTTCCTCAATTGACGAATCTATTACAGAGGCTAGGTATCCTTGGCATCCTTCGTCCATCAATTTAGTCACTTCCAATGACGATATCCAAGGAATCGAGGTTCCTCCTCGATTTCCTTGAAATTCAAATCTAGGGTGACCAGTCGGGTTAAACTGAATCACCTTACTACTATAGTCAATTACTGCCCCATGTTTAATTAACCAATCCATTCCTACTATCACACCAAAGTCAAACATGGGTAGGACAGCCAAATCAATTAGTTCCTCTCTACCACCCAAGGATATCTTACACCCTTGAAATCCTAACGAGATGATCATTTTATCCTTTAATGGGGTGACCACATGCAACAGTGTTTCTAATGGTCTCACATCCATACCAGCCAAAGCAACGAATTATTCAGACACCAATGAATGTGATGCTCCAAGGTCAAACAGGGCATAAGCAGCATGATCACAAAGAGAGACGGTACCTGTAATCACACCTAGCACATTTTCAGCTTCTCCTCGTGCCATTGCATACACTCTTCCTTGCACTGGCGGTCGTTTTAAATTTTCTTAGGGAGCAGTTATCGCTTTTGGTCCAGCTGGTGGTCTTTTGCAGTTGAAACTACAGTCCATGATTCCTTCTTGGGCAATGCCTTGCAATATGCCCTATTTGTCCACATTCGAAACATGCTCCTGTCTTCCTTCGGCATAGACTGTTCGGATGCCGCTGTCCACAATCACGACACCTTGTATTGCCAAGAGGCGTCGGTTTTCCCAAGGTTCTCCGAGCTGGAGGGACAAACCTCTTGTCATCTCGTCTGGGCATGAATCACGACTCAGATGCTGTGGCTTTTTCATTTATAACTCTTTTGAACTCGTGAGCCCTTTCATACATCGCTCCATAGTCCCTCAATCCTGCAGTAATTAGTCGACTGCGGAGTTCCGGCCTCAATCTTTCATGAAATCTCCTTGTCGTGTCCCAAGCATTCTCTATCATTCTCGGAGCAAACTTGGATAACCTTGCAAATTCTGCTTCGTACTGGTCCACTGTCATTTGACCCTAACAGAGCTGCAGGAATTCCTCAATCTTTCTTTCATGCGCAACTTCCAAAAAGTATTTTCCATTAAATGCTTCACAAAGTCTGTCCAGTTTGGCACTGTACCTTCAGGGAAGACTCTTTCTCGAGTGGCCTTCCACTATTCATCTACTGTGCCTTGGAGCTAGTAGACAGCTAACGATACCCTTTTTTCCCCGGTACATCCCAGCACTTCCAACGTTTTCTCTAGTTTTTCCATCTAGAGGGACGCTGCTTCAGGTCCTCTTGTTCCATCAAACTTTAGTGGATGCAACTTCAGAAATTGCTCCACAAGATGAGGTGTCTGTCAACCTCCATTGGCAGGAGCATTATTCACATTGGCTCCGTGCAAGGCAGCTAAAGCGACCTTAGCAGCTTGGGCTACAGTGGCAGCTCTTTCTTCAGCTTGCGTGCCCATCAGGGTACTGACTTCTGCTAATACTCTCATAATATCCCCTATACTTGGGTTTTCTACAGCTTGAGCTCCTGCAACTGGAGCACCTGCAGCTTAAGCTCCTGCAAATGAAGCACCGGTAACTGGAGCTCTTGCAACTAGAGCACCTGAGCTTGACACACTTGCATACTTTCTTGGTTTATTTTTGCTGCTCATTTTTCTTGGTCTGATTCACTTATACCTGCCATAATTCCATCAAGGAATTAAGACTCAAACCGCCAATTAAAGTCTAGCAGCACATAATATTTTGCTAGAACAGATGAATACTAGCAGTAGCCACAAGAAGGAACTCTAAATTCTAGTAACAGCATGCGCCAGTCAAGAATAGGCATATATACCCAATCCCTAGTCCAACTTAGGGGTCTTTTTCTATCAACTATCCCACAATCGTCAACCTTATCACTCCAAGCATCGAGTAATTTCTTATCGAGCTAACCTTGCTCTGATACCACTCTGAACGGGGATATCACGCCCCGAACCCGTCGGGCACGCAACATCCCTTCACCTGCCAATTCCCTCATTGCCTGGCTAATACTGGCGACGGCTCAGGACTCGTTGCGGCCAAACGACACCTAACAAATGCGACAACGGAAACGCACAACCTCTGACAAACACACATGTGGGATAGAGAGATAGAGAAAACTTAATTTACATATAACAGTAAGAGTTTTGTACAACCTAAGAGGAAGACTATCATCTAAACCTCAAAACTTGAGTTGGCCACTAACAAAAGGGAATAGGCCAAACTAAAAAGTCACTAGTCTCCATCTAGGCTTCATCAGGACTATTCGTCCTCTAGCAAGGATCACTCCTCCGGATCAAACTCCTTCGATATCAGAAAACAATCAGGTCTATGGACAAGGATCTGAAATGGCGATCAGCCAAAAATATGTGAGTCAAAACTCAATGAACACATGCCTAAACTCAATTTAGAATAAAGCATATACCTCAGGCCAGAAATTTAAATCATCACATGCATGTTACGACTTCAGATCAAATGGATGCAAATGCAAATGCTCATTTGCTCTCTTGGGGTCCCCGGTGGCTCACCAGCTCTTTCGGACCGAACCCCACCGGTGGCTCAATAGCACTTCCGGTCCCGGCCACGTCATAGATGTCTCAGGCCTGTGCCTCAATCCGTGTCTAATCACATCGAAGTTGGCACCCTTATCTCTCAGCTATCCCGTGCCGAGTACGTTTAGGCGCAAGTGCAAGACTGTGACTCAATTAGCACTGCAATCTGCACCTCCTTATTTCCCCGCATTCTTGGTGGCCCCCTAGACACTACTGGGCCGTCCCACATTGTTCTGCACACTCCACCAAACACATATGTCTCATGCCAATATGCGAATCAATGATGAATATTACAGAATTCTCAATTGGCCCACCCCATAAACACTCATGCAAGTCAACTTTGCCGCATGTATTTCTCAAGATTATTCTCAATTGGCCACGTCATAGACGTCTCAGGCATGTGCCTCAATCCGTGTCTAATCACACCGAAGTTGACACCCTTATCTTTCCAGCTATCCCGTGCCGAGTACGTTTAGGTGCAAGTGCAAGACTGTGACTCAATTAGCACTGCAATCAGCACCTCCTTATTTCCCCGTATTCTCGGTGGCCCCCTAGACACTATCAGGCCGTCCCACACTATTCTACGTACTCCACCAAACACATATGTCTCATGCCAGTATGCAAATCAATGATGAATATCACAGAATTCTCAATTGGCCCACCCCATAAACACTCATGCAAGTCAACTTTGCCGCATGAAGTTCTCAAGATTATTCACCAGAGCACATAATTCAACTCAAAATAAATCAAATATAATAACTAGGCAATTCACGTTACAAAAACTCGCATTCCAGGACCCGATTTTCATTCTAAGTCACCTAAGCTCAAAGGCAAGTAATATGGCACACAGAGTAATTTCTAGAGTACACAAAGATTACCAATTGACCCCTTCGGTCAGTAATAAATAATCGATATTTGACGTCCAAGAAATTTAATATTTTTCATCATAAAATTTTACCTACTAGTCCCTAACATATTTGACATTCTAAGTCAAGTATAAAAATGTGCTCACCTAAAAATCAAGTTCAAGCTCAGGCTACAGATGACGATGAGTTCGGGCCAAGCGGCGATGAGATCGAGCCAAACAAGACGGCCACGAGCTCGGGCGATGAACGCGACTTGCCTCGTGCGATGGCCAAGGACGTCAACAAACTTGAGCAGCAAAAATGCAGCAGCAACTCCTAGCCATGGCGTCCCTAGTAGCCAAGGCAAGGGGCAGCAGTGGACGCAGCTACAACAAGCAAAAGAAGAAACCAGCAGAGCATGATCAATTTTGATTTGAAACTGGGAATTTTATAAGAGTTTTTTGGCCAATCCACTTTTAGAATATCGAAGTTTGAAGTCTTAGAAGTACACAGATGAAAACGAAGCTCGATTCGGACATCAGACGACCCCAAACGAGTTGATTTCCTCCGGGTACGCGTCTAGGAACGTGAGAACCCGAGAAGATAGAGGGCAACAACAAAAGTTCAAACGGCTGAATGAAAAGGCACGAGCACCAGCTTTAGCCGAGAAGAACAAGCCAAGTGAGGAGCACGAAGAAGACTCCAGCAGCTTTAGCAATAGTTCATGCACGAAGAAGACACATCAGCAGGAAACAAGTTCTGCCGAGAGAGATGTTGGGAACGCTGTAGCAATAGTTCATGCACGAAGAAGAAGTAACATCAGTAGATGAATTGAAGGGAAAAAGGAAGAAGTAGCAGTAGCCCAAAAGATGGAATTTGTTTAGCAAGTTCAACTAAAGATGGAGAAGCTCGACTGAAAGAAGAGGGGACAGGAGTAGTGCTTTAGCCGAAGGGATTGAAGAAAGAAGAAAAAGAAGCCACATGCTGAAGATTTTTTTTTTCCACGTGAACAGCAAGGTTTGGTGGCCTTCAATCATCAAGTTTTGTCTTGCCTATATGGGAATGAGGTTCAACTAAGATAATGGAGTAGATCAGCCGCAATTTTGGCCAAAGAGGAGCTTCCAGATTAGTTGCAAATCCAAGTGGGATTTTAAGAGTGCACAAGGCACTTGGAAAAGCTTTAGCCGCAAGATTGGTGGAGGAAAAAGGGGCAAAGTCACATGGGCTTCAACTGAAAATTAGAGAGATAGACTTTGACTTTTCTTATCCTTGGCCAAGAGATTTGAGGACATCACAGGTACAATCTAACTGCATGATGACATGACAAAATATTCTAAGTTACGTGGAAAAAGATTATTATACTAATATAATACATGAAAAATTTTAAAATATGAATTTTAATGCAGGAAAACATTGAACTCTAATTTGGATGACATAGGACATGAAATCTAACCTAGAATGACATACAATGTGGATTGGCAAAACTACATGACATGTTAAAGCAAATGCATGAATGAAGGGCAAAAACATGATAGAACATAATACGATGTAAAGCATGGCGAATATGACGTGCAAAGATGTAAACTACCTATATGCAAATGACTAAGATTTTTTTTTTGTTATGAATTTTCAAATTAAGTGAAATATTAAAATGAAAATCGGTTCAAAGATTCATAAAGGTTAATAGAAGTTAAGAAATTGATTATTCAAAGTCTAATGTTAAATTAAGGGTTATCTTAACTTTCAATTCCAAAAAAAAAATTGTTCTAGACGATGATTCAAAGCCCTTTCTATGATTTTTCTATAGAAAAAAAATGTACGAATCAAATAAAAGAATAATAAAAAATGAGTATAATACACCTTTATATCCAAAATTTCCAATTAAATTTGCCTCATATCGGGTTCGAGTTGGATGGGGAATTTTATTCACGTCGTACTCACGGGGTTGGTTGGATGGTGAATTCAAGAATTGGATAAAATTCATACCCATATGTTATGGGTCGGAGAGTGAAATCCAATTTTATGAAATCATCGATCCAATAGCAAGGGTGTGGGATGTGACAGACAATTCCAATGTGCGGATGAGATCGTACTTCGGGGATGAAGTCGGATAGTCTATCCTATTGCACCTATCCCTCGAGACTTAGTCTCATGGAAGCATGTATTATACCCAAGGTTAATTATTAAATTATTTGAATTAAGGGTAAAATAAAATAAACTATGATAAATAAATAAAAACAAAAACTCAGTTCATTAAAGGGTTAAGAACCGAATTTAAAGGGCGATCTTGCCCTATCCACTAAGGATCACACCTTTTAAATATTGTAAGAGAATTTTCTGAGATAAACGTGATATTCAACAACAAACGCTAAAAATTCTGAAAGTTTCAAATTGAGCAACAAAAGATGCCAAATGTCCTACCGATAGGCATAATATCTACAAGATTAGCTCAAGACTCAAATTGTTCCGGTTTAGGTAACAAATCACTGTAAATAATATCAAGTAATCTGGACAAATTCAAATTAGGAAAACAAGATAACTTTGGTATCCAAAATTAGAATTTAACCTTATCTCGCAAATTGCAATTTCCTAATTCAAACTTTGCTCGAAACTCGAGCACCAAGCTCATAGGATAGACCGACCGGCTAGGGAAAACTCGCACAGCTCATGGGGGTTTGCAACTCCATCAAAGTTCGTTTCACAGCAGCAAACTCAAGTGCTAATTCACCCAAATAAAGGCACCGAATAATGGATAAATTGTCCAAAAATAGTAGGATAATCAACCCCGAACGATGAGCAAAACCCTGCACTGAAAAACAAGTGAACCTGGGCAAAATAATACTATTTCGGGCACGGAAACAGCAGCAAAATCAAACCCGAACAGCAAGGAATTTACGTGCTAATCAGTGGTAGAAATCAGCCTTGAACAGACCTCGAACAGCTGCAAAAAAATCTGCACAAAATAATAAGTGCAATCCGGAAACTAACTACTGTTTTGGGCATGAACAGCAGCTAAAACAGTGGTGAACAGCTCCAAAACGACCTTCGAATAGCCATGAGATAGTCCTCAAATCGGCAAGCAAAATTGGGAGGTGATCCCGCATTGAACAGCAGCGGACAGGCGGACTAATGGCAGTGACCAGCAGCTCCGAAAGGGTGTGCAGGCAGAGGGTGCGCCAACGGACGGTGCACAGGGTGCACCGTGGGCTAAGTGACGTCGGGGATTGCTGGCAAGAGAGGAGGAAAATCTCGACCGGTGGGGGAGACCTTCGAACTCCTTTGTTCTCAAGCAAACTCTACAATTTTTTTTTAGCAAGAATGCATAAACGACCGTGCCTGTAACCCTAGACATAGCTTCTTATTTGTAGACTAAAGACTTGCAAGATTGGGGCCTAGGGTCCTTAATTTTCGCAAAGAAACCCCCTTGATCAAGATATCATTACAATTAAGTCCCGAAGGGCCTAATTACTTTTTTTTTTTCCTTTAAAAATTTCGGCCACACCTTATATGCATAGGGCCAGCCGAAATTTTCATCTAATGTGGGCCTATCGCGTATTTTTGGATTCAACTTAGGCTTTAATTGATGAATAGCCTTATCTGAGTAATTGTTTTGAATTAAGTTTTGGAATAGGTCCAAAACTTTAAAAAATGCGGCACACCTCCTCCCTTATTGCCAAAAATCATATGACGGGCTCTAGTCCACCCCCTGTCAACTTAAACTCAATTCCTTTCTATCGGGGTGAATTAATGCAAATGCAAATGCATGAACTTTATAAAAATGAATTAATATTTTTGGCAAAGACTAAGGTTTCTTCTCTAATTTTCATGCAAATAAAAATAAAAACGAATTCAAAATTTAGTTGTTAACAAACACGTGAAGAGGAAGCAAGATTTTGCAACCTGTACATGCACATAGCATACATAGCGGCTGGTAAAATATAATAGAATAGGACCAGACAAAAAAAAATTTGAATTCAAAGCCTTGAAGTTAGCCATAAATCTTTTATTGTAATCCAAATCAAATCGAGAGATGTCTAGGTCGTCTTATCCAACTATACGAAACAAGATGAACGTCTCTTCCACATTTGATATGGGGAGCTAATTTTATTAGCAATTGAATAATTCCATCTGAGCTGCCCACCAGAAATTGACTCGTAACATACCACCTTCTGGTCCTCCTAAGTATATTAGAGATCAAGGCTTCACCTAGTTGTTTACCATATCATGGTCTCTCCTGGTCTTCACGAACACATCGTTCCAAACATGTTCACCCGCTAACAAGGCCTATCCAGCTTGTAGAAGCTTTCTATTTTATACTTTGGATAATATTGACAGTGGCATAGTATTCCTCAGGTCGACTTCTCCTAGTATAACCACCGTTTACAATTAATGATGAGAAATAGATGGGGAAAATTATCAAAACAAGTCCTAAATCTATTCACTTTTGCCAATTCAGTCTTACACCTTTTAATTTTGTCCAGTCCTAAACCTTTTGTATTTATAGCAATTCAATTTTAACGTTTTTTTTGTGACAATTTAGTCTTCAACCTTTTATATTTGTGCAAATTTAATTCATCCGGCTAACTTTTATTGGTTGGCGCTGACATGGATCCGGCCGATGCTAACGTGAACCTAACTGATACTAATGAGGCAATTTTAATAATATTTTAAATGATTTTTCCAATTCTTTATTTATTTTTTCTTTTTTTTTCTTTTATTTTTCATCTTCTTCCTCCTTCTTCCTTCTCCTTCACCCAGCCACCTCCTTTGCCCAGCCATGGTGTTGTCAAAGTGCATAGTTGCCAACATGTCATTTATCTTTTCTTGCTAGCCACCAGTGCCGCCATCATTGGGCAAGGCTAATGGTGCCGTCAATGGGTGAGGTTAGCCTCGCCAGATCTAGACAAGGCTGGACCTCGCCCAACCACGACTTCTTTGTCGTTGGGCTCCATGCAGAGGGACCACCTCGGCCCCAACGAACCAGCGACCTTTCCTTAAGAAGTTATCCACACGAAATATGCTACTATTTGTTGCCACGCCCTTGCATTTATTCTCAATCAGATGGATTATCGAACACACGACACTTTTCAAGGAAAGACTGAAGGAGGAAATTACAGACCAAGAGAAAATTGATGGAGCAAAAGAGTTGTCTAAAACCTGAACTGAATTCAAAGCTCTTTGACCTCACCTAGCCCTGATGTCAACATCACTAGGTGAAAGAGCTTTGAATTCAATCCAAGCCATGGGGTCGCCCCGTCTCTCCCAATTGCAATGGCGGTGGCCTTGCTATCCCTCATTTCTAACCTGGTGGAAGAAGGAGAAAAAAGATGAACAATAAAAATGAAAAGAAAGAAAAGGAAAAAAGAATAAATAAAAACATTGACTTAATATTGAAATATTATTAAAAATTTACCTGCAACATTGGCCGACGTCCACATCAGCGTCAACCGGTCAAAGTTGACCGGATGGATTAAATTGATACAAATATAAAAAGTTTAGGACTAAATTAAAATAAAAAAATATCACGAAAAATCCAAAATTAGTACACTTGTGACAAATTTATCACAAACTAATTTTTTTATCACCAAAAATCTAAACTGGTATATCTGTAACAAATTTATCCTAAACTATTTTTTTGGACCTCCAAAACCTCAAATTGATACATCTATGACAAATTTACCAAAAACTAATTATCTTGACCATCAAAAAATCCAAATTGGTGTACATGTGATAAATTTACCATTCGTTAGTTTATGTTAAATTGGATTAATACCATGAAAAACTTCAAATTGATACAATATACAGTAAAAACTCCAAACGTGTACATCCAGCAATTACTACGTGTAATCCAACTCAACAACTTAACGAAAAAAATTTAACGAAAGCTAGCATAGGGTAAATTTTTCACAGGTATACCGGCTTAAGGTAAATTTGTCAAAAGTAAACTAATTTAGGATTTTTGGCGTAAAAAAATAATTTGAGATAAATTTGTCACATGTGTACTAGTTTGGGGTTTTTTTTATAGTATCAACCCCTAAAAACCAATTTATGACTAAATTGACACAAATATAAAAGGTTTATATGAATTAGTTAAAGTGCAATAAGTTTAGGACTTTTTTGACAATTTCTTCAAAATAGATGAGTTTGTCAATTTCAAAATATCATACGGAGGTTTTTCCAACAATCCTATCCTTTTTTATACTTGTTAGGTTGCACAATAGGAGCTCCATGACATCATTTTGCGGAGAGCACTAAAAGAGAGCTCAAATCCAATACCATTAATTTTTGCAATATGTGCTAAACTCACTCAGACGCTTTAAAATTAATGAATTATGAATCAACTATGATATATTTATTGTCTAACAAAACATCAATTTTTGGATTTGATAGTTATTTGCTTTATACCCTGATAATAACTTAATGGCTATACTTATAAATTTTAAACCAAAGTCCAAGTGCATGCACTTGTTTAACTTGAGTTCTTGTATATTGAGTCGATGAAGTAGCAAAGAGAATATAGACCAGTCACAAGTATATTGATCTTCAAAAGTCATGTTGGTAATTGCAAAAGACTGTTCATCATTATGAATGCCACCCAAGGATCGTCGTAGTCGAAGACTAGAAACAAATAGAGGAAATGGGCTTGCATACTTGATTTTGAATCTATCGATGCTTAACGTGAAATTCTGATGATGCAACGCTCGAGCACTTCCCCTTTGTCGCCCTCAAATTGCCTAGCGCAATGAGACCACCTTTCTCTCACTCTGTCTAACCTTGTGAGGAGATGGTGGTGGCTTCTTAAGGGTGGAAAAAAAAAGTGAGGGCTAGATAGGGAAGCATCACAAGCCAGGCCGAACTCAACCCACACTAGCCAGCCCATATTCAACCCATTAATAATCCTTAAATCTATTCTCTATTAAATCAATCCCATAAACTCTAACATTTTCCTACTTGGGCAAATATTAATTGAAATTATATTGTAGTGCACGCCTTCATGTTGGTCTAGGGATTATTCTCAATGGCCAATTTGATCCTATAAAGTCTCAAACACCAAATCATGGCAATAAATGATAAGTAGGTATAAAATCATCTATGGTCACAAGTGTTCTTAACTCTACTAATATGGATTCAATATAGCAGTATGACAAATGGATAACACCTCAGAAAGAGATATACTATGTGTTATCACATTTGTTAGACATTGTTCTGTCTCTTTATGTGTCACAAAAATTGATGTGTTTCTAGAGAATATTTATATGGTTCTAATGAACTCACATATGTTTTATCTTTCTAGTTAACAAGACATATAAATATTGCTAATAACCAAATGCCCATAGCCATTACTCGAGGTTTACATGCACTTCAAGATTTTTATAAATATATATATATTAAACATCAATAGTGCCATAAACACTTCAATACGTATTAGGGTGTTACAAAGCGTAACAAAAACATATGTAACCTTATTAGAGCAAAATAAAATGGCTCCCACAAACAACATCTAATGATGCCTCTACGCCCATACTAATGACATGTAATTCAAATACACAAGGATGGAGGCATTTAGTCAGTGGGTGTACAATCATATCATCTATAGAGATATACTCTACTACAATATCACCTTTCTGTATGGATTCTTTTATGGTCAGAAACTTTACCTCCATTTGTTTAGGCCCTTTGAGACCTATGTTGTTATTAATAAACAAAAATGTAGAGTTATTGTCACGGTATAATTATATAGGCCTATTAACGAAATAAAATACAGTCAACTCCCCAATGAGGTTGCGGAGCCAAATAGCCTAAGAAGCAGTTAAAAAACATACTATGAACTCTGCATAATAGAGGATAATATCGATTTCCATTTCTCACTTTTACATAATACTGCATCACCTGCCAACATAAATATGCATCCAAATATTGACTTTTTCGTCCTGACAACCTACAAAATCTAAATACGAGTATCCAAATAGCCACAGGTTCTGAATACACTTGTAATTATCATATAGTCTTTTGTTCTCTTTAAGTACCTTAGAACTTTCTTGATAACAACACAATGATCATGTCGTGGGTTTGAATGATATATACCTAAGAGTCCTATTGTGAAAGCAATATCTGGTTTAGTGCAAATTTGAGCATACATAATACTACCAAGTGTACTAGCGTAAGGTACATTCTTCATTTATGATTTCTCCATATCTAACCGAGGACACTGTGAAAGACTCAATTTATCACCTTTATAGATAGAAGAAATCCCTGACTTGCAATCCTGCATATTGAATCTTTCCAGGATACAATCAATGTATGCCATTAGAGATAAACCCAAAACATGACAAGAGCAATCCTATGGATTCCAATGCCATGGACAAAAGACACTTCACCAAAGTCCTTTATGTCAAAGTTATCTGATAACATTCGCTTCGTTTCGTATAGTAATTCAATATCACTACTCGTGAGCAAGATATCGTTCACATAAAGAATGAGAAAATTGTATTTTGTCCCACTAACCTTACAATATATGCACTGATCCACTCTATTCTCAACAAAATCAAATGAAATGACAATACTATAAAACTTCAAATACCATTGTCTAGATGCATGCTTGAGGACATATATAGATTTCTTCAGTCTACACACAAGTTCACCTAAATCATCAGCTGTAAAACCTTCAGGTTGCATCATATAAACTTTCCCTTCCAGATCTCTATTCAGAAAGACAATTTTAACATCCATTTGATATAACTCCCTATCAAAATGAGCTACTAATGTCATGATTACTTTAAAGGAATCTTTAGAAGAGATTGGAGAAAAGGTTAATTCATAGTATACTCCCTCTCTTTGACTAAAGCTTTTGACTATCGATTTGGCTTTAAACTTTTCTACCATTCTCTCGGAGTTTCTTTTAGTCTTGCACACCAATTTATAGTCAATTGCCCTATGACCCTTAAGCAATTTAACAAGTTTTCAAACACCATTATGTCTTATAGATTGCATCTCATCTTTCATCGCATCCAACCATAGATCCGATTGAGCATAGGTAATAGCATTTGTATAGGTAACTGAATCAACCACGCAGTCGATGTCATAATCATGTTCTCCCTAATAGACTATATAGTCTAGTGGAATAGCTAATCATCTCTTCCTAATAGACCTCCTAAGTGGAGCTTTTCCATCTTGATCCTGTAACTGTGGGGTTTGATTGACTTTATTAGAAATATTTCCAACAATAGGATCTTGAAACCCAATAAACACAGTCTCTAGTATGGGAGGCTCTATAATTATCTGTATTGGCAAAGAAAATGATACAATAGTGACCACTGTATTGCCACTTTCAATAGTTTTTGGACAAGTACCATTTTCAGCCACATCAAATTTTAGGAACTTTGTTGTCTATGATTCCACAATTCTTGTGTCTCCATTAGGGTTATAAAAACAGTATCCCTTGGATTGATCTAGATAAGAAACGAAATAGCACTAAGTGGTCCTAGAGTCCAACTTATTTAAGGTTGGATTATATAATTTCACTTCTATAGGACAACTCCAGACTTACAAATGATTTAGACTGGGTTTACGTCCAGTGCATAACTCAAAAGGAGTTAATAGAACAGCTTTAGTGGGAATTCGGCTTAGAACATAAAGGGTTATTTTTAACTAAATTGCAGGTGCGTCAGGACCTGAGGTAAGGTTCTAAAGCATAACCCCCTGAGTAGGGTACTTGAGTGCTGTTTCCTGATTGACTAGTGTTGACACCTGATTTTCAATCACTTTTCTCTTTTAAAATTAATAGAAAATCCATAAAAGTTCATAAAATTAAAAAAATCAACTTTAGGGACCTTGGCCAAGCCTAGGGAGCCAATTTTGACCAAAACTGATTTTTCATATTTTCAGTATTTTCGGCATTTTTATTTTCGAAAATTCATAGAAAATCAAGAAAAAATGAGAAAATTACAAATTCAACTTTGGAAGCTCTTGCTAAGCTTAGGCTACCATTTTTGAGCAAAAAAAAAAACTCTTCATATTTTTTTCATTTTTTAAATATTTTTTAGAAATTAGAAAAATATTTAATAAAAAATAGCATTTGAAACCATAACAATGTGTATAATTGGTCAGTATTTTTATTTTTTTATTTTATTTTAACTTTCTCTTCATTTTGGTCAAAGAAAATCTGCAAAAAAAAAATTGAAATCAGGAATTACTTTGTTAATCTCATTTTCAGGTTAATTGAAAAAAATAATTTAGTAAATTCATTTTAACTTTATAATTTTTCAATTTTTGCATTTCTGGAGTCGTGACATCATTCTCTAATAGTCCAAACTTTTCAATGGCCTGATGGTGTATTTTTCGTTATTCCGTTCGATTTGCCAAATTCAAATTATCATTTGACGATCTCTCTCTCTCTCTCTCTCTCTCTCTCTCTCTCTCTCTCTCTCTCTCTCTCTCTCTCTCTCTCTCTCTCTCTCTCTCTCTCTCTCTCTCTCTCTCTCTCTCTCTCTCTCTCTCTCTCTATCTCTCTCTCTCTCTGATCCAGTTGCTTTCCAACATATTTCGTGAATTAAGTTATTCATCGAGCTCGTACGCTCGATAGAGGGATAGGGAGTCCAAAGAAGAATAAGAACAAAGGTTTCTTCGTCGTTGTGAGCTTCGGCCTGCCCATATTCGGCAACACCGTGCACAGATTTATCAATGGATTGCTTGGCTATGAAGGTTTAGAGGTCATCAATCCGGAAGGAAACAAAGGGGATGCAGAAGAAGAAGCTCGGAAAGGCCGATGGAAACAGGAGGATCGTGATGATTACTGGAAGATTACGCAAATATATATATTGGCTCAAACATCAGGGCAACGGTGATTCTTCCTATATTTGAACCAATGACAATACTCCAGAGAATGGGAGAGTTAGTGGGACGTTCATTTACTGGATCGGGCGGATAAATATGAGGATCGATACATACGATTGATTTAGGCAGCATCATGGGCTATAACAATATATTATGCCTATAAAAGGAAGGTGTCGGCCGTGGAAAAGTCCACTCAAGGGCACATTTTCGGGGAATACACCATAGGAGACCCGACAGAAGAAACTGGGGTCCACTTTTTCGGGTAAAGGTACTGAGCAGATCAGAGAGAAGAAAAGTGAACGGAGAACTTGGCATTTTCCTTCGGAGACACTTGGAGGACCTTTACCAGAAACATAAAAATCCCTATGCTGATATGATACTTGTTGATGAGATTACTCTTTGTTGCGATGATCTTCAGGTGGACCCCCAAGATATTGTCATGCTGTTTCTTTCATGGCACATAAAGGCTGTAACCGTGTGTGAATTTTCAAAACAGGAGTTCATAAGTGGACTACAGGGACTTGGAATAGATTTCCTAGAGAAATTCCGTGGAAGGATACAATATATGTGCTCTGGATTGAAAGATGATAAAAATTCCAGGAAATATATAACTTTGCTTTCGGTTGGGCAAAAAGAAATAGTCAGAGCCATGACACTCGATGCAACAAGTGGGGCGTGGCCATTATCATTTGCTGAAAAGCGATGGCCATTGGTGGATCACTAGAGGTCAGTTTTTACAGACTTTGCTCACGGGTTCCACTGATAGAAAACGCCAAAGTGAAAGGGAGCATTAATGGAGGCCATGATCACGAAAGAAAAGGAAGATGATGGTTGGAGCACTACGACCTAAAGCGAGGAGGAGCACTAGAAGAAAACAAAAGGATGAAAAAGGATGGGGGACATTTGGTCCGGAGGAGGACTCGGTTTTATAGGGAATTAATAAAAAAAAGAGAGAGAAGGAAACGGAGAGATGAAGGAGGGAGAGCATAGCCTAGGGCTTCGGTCGGACCTGGTCAGTTTCTATTGTCTATGGCCATGGCCACAAGGCTCCTTTACCTTTTGGCGTTCTTCTTTTTTCCATCCCCGTCGCTCTTTCTCGGAAAGAGAAGCCAGCTCCATGGAGTTAGTGCCTGGTCTGCGGAAGCAAATGTACACTGCCTTCGACAGATACCCTACGTGAGGCTGCTCAATCTGTTAGGAGAGATAGGGTGTGTTAATCCTAGAAGAGACAAGGTCGTGGCTCTGATTGTGAAATTCGGCGACTTAACTCAGCTGACTCAGCCTTCAGCTGTTCTGCTTTTTGTAGATGAGACTGAGGGGATCTTCAAGAGAGTTTTGAACGATTTGAATTTTGCTCAGAATGTTGGCGGTGTTCTAGTCGAATCAGTATCTTCATCCCATGAGATATTGGGCCTCTATTCAGATAAGAAGTTCCCACAAGCTAAATTCTCACCCTACCAGAATATCAGCTACGAATGGAACCCTTTGGGATCTGGCATCATGTGGAATTCCTATCAGTTTCCTGTGTTTTTACTTTCTGCAAGTAGCTCACTGAGTATTCAGGAGCATTCCACCAGTAGTGAGAAGTGCGAGAAAGCTTATACTGCACATGTGGCTGAATTTGATCATATGATGTGGACAACAAAATCTGGGACTTATGTTTCACAGTCTTGTTTAGAAGGACAAAGTTGTTTACCACTAGGTGGATTTAGTGTCTGGTCATCTCTCCCGCCTATTAATGCTTTGTACTCAAACCAATCGAAGGGTGTAATTCTAACTTTAGCATCAATGGATTTTGCGTCCTTTCTGTTTTTCGTGACAAAAATCTTAGAGCAGAATCCCCTATATCTGGACTGAGTGCGTTGTTGGTAGCTGTAGATGCACTGTCTCGTGTTGATGGATTGGCTAATTCCAGTAGACAGCTTGTTTTCTGTGTTTTTTTTTATTGGAGGAGTTTGGGGTTACCTTGGTAGCAGGAGATTCTTATATGAGCTTGACTTGCATTCAAACTCTGTCAATGGACTCGACGAGACATCAAGGGAGATGATCCTAGAAGTTGGATCTGTTGAAAAAGGGGTTAGTCGAGGAGTAAAGAAATTTTTCGCTCATACAGCTAGGGCTTCATCTGTCATCAATGAGACACCGAAAGCCTTAAAACAAGCTAGAGATTCCCTCCTTTTTGATCAAATCACAATATCCTCGGCAAGTACCGCAAATCCAGGGGTACCTCCATCATTTCTTATGGCATTTCTTAGAAAGAACTCTCAGACATCTGGGTTTATTCTAGAAGATTTTGGTACTGCCTTCACCAACACCTTCTACCGAAGTCACCTTGATGATTTGTCAAATATAAATGTTTATGCTATAGGTGATCTCGCTACAATAGTTGCTCGTGCCCTTTTATGTTCTAGCTAATGATAAAAAAAAAAAACTTTGAGCAATTCAATACTGGGTACAGTCAGAGTGAATGAATCTCTTGTGCAAGAACTTATGGGATGTTTGCTCAGTTGTGAACCGAGTCTATCCTATGCTTTCGTGAAGAGTTACATCTCACCTAGTACTATCCGCCCAAGCCACTATCCAGATGTTCTGTTTGGAGAATCCTCTTCAACACCTCATCTTGGTTATGTGGATGATACTTCTAGGTTCATATGGAATTTTCTTGCTGACAAAACTTATAATTGAAGACAGAATGTTAGCTCAGATTGTTCACAGAATTGTACTAATGAAGGTGAAGTTTGCATCAGAGCAAAAACTCATCAGAAAGGATATTGTGTCTTCTCTATGACCAGGTATGTTCTAGCGTATTCAACCTGTGTGAAGTTTGAATCTGGATCTTGGAAAGCGCTTCCCCTAAATTCTTCTGATTCGATGAGAGTGGTGTGTACAAGCTTCTCCAGCGAGGGTGTTCCAGTTATGTCTCAGTCGACCAATGATTAGTTGTATAACCTCACACTGGCTCAAAGGAAAGGATACGTTAAAAGTGCCGACAATCAATTGTGGCAGTAATCTCTCCTCAGCAGCTCATCCTCTAGATTTGAGTGCAATGGTGCTGCAACGACCTACTTGCTATGGTCGCAGCGAATCATTCCTAAATCACCGTCCTCGTCTCATACTCTAGCCTCCTTGATCTCGTCTCCCTCCTCACGGTGACGAGTCCAAAGCGATGTAAGTTCCCTATCGTGCTCGTACGGGCAGCGTCTAGAATGCTCTGTTCTGTTTCAACGCTGTGTCGATAAAGATCCATAGATTCCGATCCTCTGACTACTCAAAATCCAGAGTTCGCAACGTGAAGCACGCTGGCAGTGTAGGCCTTGACGATACTCTCTCCGACGAGGAGTCCTCGAAGAATGTTAAAGAGTCAACACACAAGTTTCAGCTCTCAACCACGTTAATAGCGGCCTAGATAGTATACTCGTGGATGCAAGGGTAGTGGCAGAGTTGGCCTCTGATCGTGGGGAGGACGAAGTCTCTTTGAGAATGAACAGTGGCGTCAACTTTGACTCTAAGCAAATGCAACTCCTATTGTCGAACTTCGAGTATAAGAAACATCCATGGCAAGACGAGAGAACCGAGAGTGATTCTTTGGATTATGAAGGAAGCGAGGCGATCATCCTCGTGAATGTTGAGCGAAGGGTGAATAGTGTGGATCTCCTGTTTTTGCTGAGGATGATCAAGGGGAAGATGCAGTAGGAGGGCTTCAAACGGGCCGGTGAATCCACGTATTGCTCAACAAAGAAGGCCTTCCCTTCGATGGTTTTCATTATTCAAGAGCTTCAGTGCTACGCTCGGTAGACAAAAGAGGTCTTGTTTCACAAGGATTTGTAGAGGGTCCCGGCCCGGATGGAAAGAAGGAAGGAGGGGGTTCAATCAATCTATTTGGGACATGTGCTGGTGCTCGGGATGTTTAGCTACACCGTGTGCAGCGGGTGTCCCCTCACTACCATGTCAGAGTCCTACTGGTGTTGCCAGTGCTGTTGTGGTTCCATCTTTACTCTCGCCCTCACATCTCTCTTCATGTGACTCACCTGCGCGTATCCAAGCCTAGTTCCCCTATCGAGCACTTCTACTACCAGGTGCTCAACAGATCTACGGACACCCTCACGAACACCTTCATTTTCATGAACGTGCAGCGTAGCAACGGCAACGAAGACAGGGTATCTACTACGACCCTGTGAACCTCACTGTTTATTACTACAGTGATGCGGGACAGAACAAGTGGCCCAAAGCCAATCTTGAGTTTTACCAGGGACATCACGAGACTGCCAAGAGGAACGCAAGTGTAGCGATGTTTAGGGTAAATTGGATTGATATGGTGACCAAGAACGAGTTTTTTTCGATTTTTTTTAGGTGGATTTGGCCACTGCAGTGAGGTTCAGATCATGTTCTCGACCAAGAGGAATAAGTTAATGGTGGGAGCTAATGTGACTCTCAACTAGGAGACACGGTGAAAGAAGAAAAGGCATTTGATGAGGCCATCTTTGAGCTGGACGCATTGGGTGAGGAATCATACAAGAACAACACTTTGGTCTTGTGACTTCTCCGAGACAACTTGACACTTTGGACTTCTGATCTCGCGGATGAAACTGGAAGTGGTCGTGGGAAGCTTCATTGCCGATGGTCGCAAAGAATCAAAGTCAGCAAACGCTCATGAGTCCAGTCCCAATATTTCGGTCCTTGTCTTCGCTTTCGCGCCAGCATGCACGAGGAATTGACGACATTTATGAAGGTCAAACGCAATCAATTGTTTTTGACCATAAAAAATGAAGACCGCAGCATTTTCAAGGTTAGTTCTTTTTCACATCTTTAGCAATTTACATATTTGATTTGCATAATTATTTAGTTGACTTTCAATATTTGAAGTAAATTAATCGGAACGCTATTTTTTTTACAATATTTGAGTGCATGTTAAAGAACTCTAAAATATGTGAGATATCTACCTTCAAGGCATAGTTATTTTAGGGCCATAATTAAATTCGAATTTTTTTTAAAAGTGTGTATCGCTCATATGCATTCTGTATAGGGTTGGTCATGCATAATTTATGTCATTGCATCATGCCCATTTAACATGCCATAATACGTTATGTCATATAGGTAGATTTTAATTATTCGCATGTGAGGATATTTTTTAACTCATATTTCGTGTGCAATAAAACTAGTTTCATGTCATAATTGCAATCATGTAGTTGCATTCACATTGCATTCATTAATTCTATAAAAAAAATTTCTAAAAAAATTGGAAAAAATTAGAAAAAAATTCCAAAGCATTCATAAAAATTTAGAAAAATCTTGAAAATTGAGGAATGGACCATTTCGACTGGCCAATCCTATTTTTGATGAATTGTCTTCATGATATTTTAAAAATGACTATTTTACCTTTCTGGTCAGTTTGATCCAAATCTTGCCTTCTCAAATGAGTTTTCATGAAATGGTACCGAAAGGGCGTTAGAGTAATCTAGCGTAACCAAGTCCCCGAACTCATAATCTCTGGTTCACAGAAATAAGTTAGTTCTCCCGCTAATTTATTTAGGTTTCTAATCGACCTACCAAGAACGATTAGTGGCAACTCCAAATCTTAAAATCAAATAAACCAAAAACCAAAGTTGCGATTCGGTAGGGCTTCGGAGGGTCCGTGTTAGGTTAATTAATCTAATTAACCTAATAATCCGTTAACCCGATCGAAAAAAAAAATTCTTAGGAGACAAAGAAAACCCGACATCTGAATCCCTCAAGCTAAGCAAATCCGACGTCTCTGCAGAAAAGTTGAACGGGCCGCCATCACTTTAAAAAAGAAAGAATAAAAAAATGAGCTGAGTGAGAGACAAAGAAATTTTCGGCAGAAAAGGAGATACGACTCATCTTTATTAGAGGACCTTCCAGTAAATCGACGGTGGAGATCTTGACAGGGGCCCTCTATCACGAAAAGAAAGAAGAAAACAAACTGAGCGAGAAACAATGATTTCCCCTTTGATCAAAAGCTGATGTCAGATTTTCTCCCTCGGTAAATCTAATAGCGCTGCCCGTGACGAGGAAAGTCGTTACTATTGCCAGCGAGAGAACTTGTCCTCATTTGATAGTGAGAGTTCATCTGCAAGAACTCGTTAAAGAAAGATAGAGAGGAAGGAGTTCTCGTGGGAAAGGAATTTAAAACATTCACCATCAAAACATCGGCTTTCAAAGCCTGTTACGAGAAGCCATCGACGATCTCGTGATCCCTCAAGTCCAAGAAGACATCTTGAGGTGGTCTCGAGTCAGCAGTCCTAGATCCAGAAATATGTCGAGCATTAGGGAAACGTGCGCATGTTCAACCCTGGTCGAAGCTGATGAAGTTCCTTACCTTGAGGGTCTACCGGTCATGGCCATTGACGGTAATCGAGTTTTTCTGTCAATCCTTGTTACCATATTAAGAAAATGCCGATATAAGGTTTTAGCTCAAGCAAAAGCGACAGAGGCCTTAGAAGTATTAAGGAGAAGTAGTTACTAGTTTAATATCATCATCACCGCCATGGAAGGGATTGACATGGATGTTTTCACTCTCTTGGAAGTCATCAATTCTGAATTAAACATACCAGTCGTCGTAATATCGGTAAGCGATGATCAGCAAGCCATCATGAAGGCTGTCTTACAGGGGGCCCAAGACGTCGTAACGAAATCAATTAGGGTTCGGGTACTTCAAAACATATGGCAGCACGTGGTAAGGAAGCATTTGCACAACCAAGAGAACAATCATCAAGCCTTCAATATTGTTCCAAGCAACTGGAAAAAGAAGATGAGTTGGTCTCCGGAGCTGCATCATATGTTTGTTAATGCAGTTCAGCAGCTAGGAATCGATTCGGCACGGCCGCAACATATACTGGAAATTATGAAGGTGGAGGGACTCACTAAAGGAAATGTTTCGAGTCATCTTCAGAAGTACAGAAAAAGGGTGAGAGAACACAATGCAGCTCAGAATCAAGAAAACCAAGGCGGGACTGATCCAAGCCTGAACGTCAAGTCTCCTCGCCACCATAAATTTCGCAGGTTAGCAAGGGGCCAGCCACTTCCCACCATCAACCAAGCCAATAGCCGTGCCATCAATCCCCCAGGTGTTAATCAAAGTATCCTTCAGAATCACCCTAATGCTCTTCAAGAGTATAGACCGCAAGAGTAGTATGTTCAAATTCCTTAGTCTGAGCACCAACCTGTGGCTAGAATTCATCCCACGATCAACTCGCCTGCACAGCTAGAGAATCAGACAAGAAGTTATCCTGAGCACTTCCACTTCTCTAATCCTCGAATGGAAGGAGTTTTTGGCAGCAGGACAGTTGGTGATCCCCACACTTTCTCGAGTAATGATGAAGGCTCCAGCTCGAGAAGTCAAATTGCTCATGGCGAGGACAGAATGAGAAATCTACCGCCAGCATTTGCCAACAACAATGGCTAATTCGAGCATCAGTTGCTGGAAGGTTCAAGAGATTACCCAGATGATGAGCTTACTGCCCTGGTCAACTAGTTTAGGGTTGACAGACGTCCGAAGCCGCGACTAGGAGCCAGTGAGTAGGGACTCTCAAACATCAGTCATCTACACCCGAACCAGCACGAGACTAGCTGATTATCGAAGAGCCGCAGGAGAGGCAGAACTGACCTTGAATAAATGCACCTTTTATTTCATGCTTAATTCCACTGCGTATGATATTTCCAGCTTTCTAGGTGTTTAGATTTAATTCAGGGGCAAAGGGGTAATTTGTTTTTTATCTCGTCGAATGCGTGAATCCTTTTTTATGCTAGACTCAGGGCGGATCAATTTGTGGCAACGTCACTGACTGCCATAATGATAAATGTTGAATGGCCTCACGTAGGGAAATTTCAAGTGAAAAGCCCAAGCGAGCTCGAAGACGGGTAACTGTGTGTCGTTCCAATTGACCCTCAATCGTTGCAAAATGCTAAATTGGATTTGTTCCATTCTCACCCAGGGGATTGCAAATTGCCTCAAGAGTGTCGCAAAATGAAATGACCCAATGGAATGCGATAGGACTCATTTGCCTTGAAGGTAAACTTTAAATTAAAGGAACCCTCCGGTCCACGGGCTCGATGGCATAGAAAATGATGATGGTCCAAGGCAACCCGAAAGAAAATAAGGCCCAACTAAACAAAGCACTTATGTGGCAAGCTCAAAGTGAATGGCAACTCGGGATATACAATCCAATCCAGTCCAAATGAAGGAACTTCCTCAATTCAAATTCAATGGAAGTACACACAAGGGTAAAACAGTATCGTTCCAATTTTTTCAGAATATGAAGAACATATACTAACACATTCCCTTTCATTTTTGCAGGGGTCATCACTGTGCCGGATAGGTAAGTATCCCTTCCCCTTAAAACTCAATAAAACCCAAAGAAAAATCTTGGAATTCTCAAAGACAACTCATGATCCCTAGAGTCTTCTTGCATGCTTGCATAACTTATTCCTCAAGATTTTCACAAAAAATCTCATGAGTTATTTGATATCGATCGATCAAAGCAAATCTTTGCTTCACCGACCCTTTGACCATGCGATGTTAGCTAAAGGAACACCGGGCAAATTGAAAAGTCCTTGACCACCAAATTCCCAGTTGGGGCATGTACAGGGGCAATTTTGGATTCTGCTAAAACCTGGCCTAATTGAGAACGGAGCAAACTGATACGAGTTCCAACTTCGAAAAAAGGGAAGTGTCGTATCTCTTTCTCATATGTCTTCCAAAGTGACACCCAATTTTCTTCTTGCAGGTGCTAAGCTAGAAGACATGTCTTTAATTGCTACCACTGAAGCAAATCAAAATCGAAGTTTCTCCATCATCTTAAGATCTTATTTCATGCACATTTTTCTCGTGTAGGATGTGGAAACGAGTCATTTGCCAAAACTCAAAATCAAATTCCCAGCAGTGACTATGTCTGGGGCAATTCCCAATTTTGGCAAAAGCCATGATCGCCTGATGCGATCCATCCTGATGGAAATGAGGCAAACAAGGGCATTCGACCAACCATGTTGGTCTTCGCCATATCACAACTAGGGCGAGCATATTTTGGGGCAAACATGAGAATGAGCTCGTCCTCGCCCCCGACTAATTTGATCCGCTCGCATTGTCTTGGGGCAACTTAGATTCCCCCTCATCTGTTTTTGAGAAACATGACAATTCTGTTAATTGCTACATCTGCCTGGTTGAAAAATGCTCGCACATTGTGTGGTTCATACATGATTGTTCTTCATGTTTAATCTACCAAATTTGAATAGGGAGCATAAAATTGCATATGATGCATCGAATGTACAGAATGGGGCATGACAGGATGATGAAAGGCAAGCCATTCCCATACACGTCCTGTAATCTAATCCCCAGTAAGATAAGCGGTAGTCAGGATCCGCATTCCTCGAGGCGATGGGTTTTCTCGCAAAGAGATACGATAGCCGAAGTGATAGAGGCATTCAGTTCTTTATCCAAACATTACAGGTGTCCATTGTAAACCTCTTGAGCGGCGATTTCATTTTCTCAACCCTGTTAAGAACCACCCCACATTGGCGCAAGACGAAGTAATCCCAGCAGAGGCATGAGGTAAATGGTTAGAAATTCTCTTACTCAGACTAGTATCAATCTTCAGGTCTTGTTTTGCATTTTACTCGAACTTTAATTCAAGTGCCTTAGGATGATGAAGAGCATTCATTTCTCTATCCTATACACTATATCCATTGTACAGCCCAATTGAGCCTGTATATTCATTTCTCAAACCCCGTTGGTGATCATTGCTTATTCCAATTTGAAGATGACGTCATCACCAAGGAACAGAACTGAAGAGATCAGGGCAGTAAAGAATTCCCAAGTGAACTCATCTCGTATGCTAGATTTCTCATGTAGTGTCTAGCATCATTCCTTACAAAGAAAGGAAAAGAAAGATATGTGTCAAAAAATAGCTCTCTCTCAAGAAAGAAAATGGGAATCGGGATTAAGAAAAGCAAAGGCTAATCCCACAAAATCCAGGGCAATAAAAAGTAAAATGCCTATCAAAAGCGAGGCCAATGCCCATATATCTGTAATGAACTTCTGACTTCGAACATACATTTTGAGAATTCCCGAAAAAGGATCCCCAAAGAAGTTAGTTTGTAAAGTGTAAAAGAACTACCACCTCTCAGCCACTGGTGGTATTCATTAAAGACAAATTCAGGAAGGTCAAAGATCGATGACAAGACTGTAATGATCACCAACACCAAGCCCTTCTCATATATTTTTCTGAGCCAAAACGAGCTCTTCGTTTCTCAGACCCAAATCCCGACCTACGTTTCGACCCTTGAAAGTCTCTTCTGATTAGAGCACTTGAATTAATGTAAGAGTTGAATGATTTTAAGTATCGCTCGAAAAAGTACAAGCAAGACCATTTTCTCTCTCATTTTTGCAGGGTTCTTGACTTGTACACCTGAAGCAAGCAAAGAAGAATTTTTTATTAATAAGCCTTGGCTCAAAAGAGTCCCCTTTGGTAAGCCTTTGACCCAGCCTACATTACGATCCTAATTAAGACCTCAAGATCGGCTTGATCGTACTAATTGCGAGATTGCTCCGACCCTTGTTGAATGCGATGATAGTGAGATTGAGTGATTTTTTTTCAATCCTGCAATCAGGATAAACATTCTTTCTCGAGAGTGAGAGAAATCCCTTTCGGACTATAGTCCCCCATTCATATTATATTCGAGGTATTCATACTATGATGACCTCCTTGAACAGAATTGGTAATGCAAACTTGACAGAATAGTCATGAATGATCCACATCTTGATTGATTGCATCATGAGTTATTACACAGAATGCTTCTGATCACTGCAAACTTTGCTGAATCAATGAACTCATTGATGAAAATGCTTGTATGTGTTACCTCTGACACTGCCTGATAGGTAACACATTTTCGATGTTCGAGTTGCCTTTCAAAGTCTCGAAATCCACTCGGCAATTAGTGAATGAACAAGCCTGGTTGTCAAGAAATTACTAGGCAATCTTCTAAATCCTCAGGTAAGTATATCTTTAACCTGAATCTTTAAATGAATTCTGACGATTGCCAAGGTGCTCGAATCCAGTGCGGCACATACAGGATTCCTGGTCTTCCCAGATCTCAAAATGGCACCCTTCATGATAAATTAAATCGGATTTGAGCTTCTGCAGGATTCTTGGTCTTCCCAAATCCCAGAATGGTACCCTTTAAAACACCAAGTCCTTCCTACAGGCACTAAATCCTTTTTATAGGCATCAAGTCCTTTCTACAGGCACCCAAAAGTCCTTTTTACAGGCATACCAAGTCCTTTCTACTAGCACCTAATGTCCTTTCTACAAGCTTACAAAAGTCTTTCTTACAGGCACCCAAAGTCCTTTCTACAGGCACTAAGTCCTTTTTACAGGCACCAAGTCATTTCTACAGGCAACCAAAAGTCCTTCTTACAGGAACCCAAAGTCCTTCCTATATGCAATCAAAAGTCCTTCTTACAGGCATTAAGTCCTTTCTATAGTACCCAAAGTCCTTCTTATAAGCACCAAAGTCCTTTCTACATGCACCCAAAGTCCTTCCTACAGGCAACCCAAAGTCCTTCTTACAGGCAACCAAAGTCCTTACAAGCACCAAATCCTTCCTACATGCACCCAAAGTCCTTCCTATAGGCACCCAAAGTCCTTCCTATAGGCACCCAAAGTCCTTTCTACAGGCACCCAAAGTCCTTCTTACATGCACCCAAAGTCCTTTCTACAAGCACCAAAGTCTTTCTTACAGGCACCAAGTCCTTCCTATAGGCGCAAAGTCCTTCTTACAAGCATTTCCATAGGGTGACCTACCATACGGGTCAAATCTTAATCAGTAGAGCCCTTTAATTAGGAATCTACCATGGGATAACCTATCATACGGGTCAAATCTAAGTTCAATTTTAATCAAAGTAGAATCTCTTCAATAGGAATCTACCATGGGGTGACCTACCATACAGGTCCAAGTTCAATCACCCTAAGGTTTTCTTATAACGAATCCTTAGGTTCTTATTCCATTTTCAGTAGAGCATTCATGTTAAACAATAGCCATATAATGGGCAGGTAAATGCCAGGTAAACTCTCCTCTCTGTCTCTCTATCCCTCCATCGGAGTCTCCTCCAACCGGGTCTAAATCAGAACTTACATAGAAAGATCCTAGAGATCAAATGTCACGACTCTTTTTATTTCTTAGGTTGAATCGATTAGGATTCAGGTGTCAGTTCATCTTTGAAATGAACCTCTACCGAGCTTCCTTTCAAAGAGGGGTAGTTGTTGACACTCGATTTTCAATCACTTTTCTCTTTTAAAATTAATAGAAAATCCATAAAAGTTCATAAAATTAAAAAAATCAACTTTGGGGACCTTGGCCAAGCATAGGGAGCCAATTTTGACCAAAAAATGAATTTTCATATTTTTAGTATTTTTCGGCATGTTTATTTTCGAAAATTCATAGAAAATCAAGAAAAAATGAGAAAATTACAAACTCAACTTTGGAAGCTCTTGCTATGCTTAGGCTACCATTTTTGAGCAAAAAAATAACTCTTCATATTTTTTTCAATTTTTAAATATTTTTTAGAAATGAGAAAAATATTTAATAAAAAATAGCATTTGAACCATAACAATGTGTATAATTACTTAGTATTTTTATTTTTTTTTATTTTTTTTCATTTTCTCTTCATTTTGGCCAAACAAAATCTGCAAAAAAATAATTTGAAATTGGGAATTACTTTATTAATCTCATTTTTAGGTTAATTGAAAAAAATAATTTAGTAAATTCATTTTAACTTTATAATTTTTCGATTTTTGCATTTCTAGAGTCATGACATCATTCTCTAATAGTCCAAAATTTTCAATGGCCTGATGGTGTAATTTTCGTTATTCCGTTCGATTTGCCGAATTCAAATTTAACGATCTCTCTCTCTCTCTCTCTCTCTCTCTCTCTCTCTCTCTCTCTCTCTCTCTCTCTCTCTCTCAGATCCAATTGCTTTCCGACTTATTTTGTGAATTAAGTTAGTCGCTGAGCTCGTACTCTCGATAGAGGGATGGGGAGTCCGAAGAAGAATCAGAACAAAGGTTTCTTCACCATCGTGAGATCCGGCCTGCCCATATTCGATAACGCCGTGCACAGATTTATCGACGGATTGCTCAGCTATCAAGGTTTAGAGGTCATCAATCTGGTGGGAAACAAAGGGGATGCAGAAGGAGAAGCTCGGAAAGGCCGATGGAAACAGGAGAATCATGATGTTCATTTACTGGATCGGGCGGATAAATATGAGGATCGATACGTACGATTGATCCAGGCAGCATCATGGGCTATATCAATATATCGACCGTGGAAAAGTCCACTCAAGGGCACATTTTCGGGGAATACACCATAGGAGATCCGACAGAAGAAACTGGGGTCCGCTTTTTCGAGTAAAGGTACTGAGCAGATCAGAGAGAAGAAAAGTGAACGGAGAACTTGGCATTTTCCTTCGAAGACACTTGGAGGACCTTTACCAAAAACATAAAAATCCCTATGCTGATATGATACTTACTGATGAGATTACTCTTCGTTGCGATGATCTTCAGGTAGACCCCCAAGATATTGCCATCCTGTTTCTTTCATAGCATATAAAGGCTGCAACCGTGTGTGAATTTTCGAAACAGGAGTTCATAAGCGGACTACAGGGTCTTGGAATAGATTTCCTAGAGAAATTCCCTGGAAGGATACAATATATGTGCTCTGGATTGAAAGATGATAAAAATTCCAGGAAATATATAACTTTGCTTTCGGTTGGGCAAAAAGAAATAGTCAAAGCGATGACACTCGATGCAATAAGTGGGGTGTGGCCATTATTATTTGCTGAAAAGCGATGGCCATTGGTGGATCACTGGAGGTTAGTTTTTACAGACTTTGCTCATGGGTTCCACTGATAGAAAACGCCAAAATGAAAGGGAGCATTAGTGGAGGCCATGATCACGAAAGAAAAGGAAGATGATGGTTGGAGCACTACGACCGAAAGCGAGGAGGAGCACTAGAAGAAAACAAAAGGATGAAAAAGTATGGGGGACATTTGGTCCGGAGGAGGACTCGGTTTTATAGGGAATTAATAAAAAAAAAAAAGAGAGAAGGAAACGGAGAGATGAAGGAGGGAGAGCATGGCCTAGGGCTTCGGCCGTACCTGGTCAGTTTCTATTCTCCATGGCTATGGCCGCAAGGCTCCTTTACCTTTTAGCATTCTTCTTTTTTCCATCCCCGTCGCTCTTTCTCGGAAGGAGAAGCCAGCTCCATGGAGTTGGTGCCTGGTCTGCGGAAGCAAATGTACACTGCGCTCAAGAGATACCCTACGTGAGGATGCTCAATCTGTTAGGAGAGATAGGGTGTGTTAATCCTAGAAGAGACAAGGTCGTGGCTTGGATTGTGAAATTCGACAACTTAACTCAGCTGACTCAGCCTTTAGCTGTTCTGCTTTTTGTAAATGAGACTAAGGGGATCTTCAAGAGAGTTTTGAACGATTTGAATTTTGCTCAGACTGTTGGTGGTGTTCTAGTCGAATCAGTATCTTCATCCCATGAGATATTGGGCCTCTATTCAGATAAGAAGTTCCCACAAGCTAAATTCTCACCCTATAAATGGAACCCTTTGGGATCTGGCATCATGTGGAATTCCTATCAGTTTCCTGTGTTTTTACTTTCTGCAAGTAGCTCACTGAGCATTCAGGAGCATTCCACCAGTAGTGAGAACCGCGAGAAAGCTTATACTGCACATGTGGCTGAATTTGATCCAGTGATGCAGACAACAAAATTTGATTTTTAATAATCTTTTCTATTTTAAAAAATTAATAGAAAATCCATAAAAATTTATAAAATTAAAAAATCAACTTTGGGGACCTTGGCCAAACCTAGGGAACCAATTTTGACAAAAAAATGATTTTTCGTATTTTTAGTATTTTCCGATATTTTTATTTTCGAAAATTCATTAAAAAAAATTAAGAAAAAATGAGCAAATTGCAAAATCAACTTTGGAAGCTTTGGCCAAGCTCAAGCAACCATGTTTGAGCAAAAAATAATTTTTCGAATTTTTTTTTATTTTTTTAAATATATTTTTTAGAAATTTGGAAAATATTTCATAAATAATAGAATTTGAGGCAGCTAAAATACATAAAAATAGTCAATATTTTTCTTTTAAATCCCTTTTCATGTTGGCCATCGTAAATTTAAAAAATCCAATTCGGGGTCGTCTATTCTTTCAAGAGTATAATCTCGAATCGGGCCTAAAAAAATTCAATTTGAGTCAATTTATTTTCATTTTTCACTTTTAAGAGTTGTGACATTGTTATCTAATATTCTAAATTTTTATCTTGGCACAATTATACTTAGAATAACCCAATTTTACAAAAAAGGCTTTAATTAAATTTTACATTATTTTCAGTAACAAGAAATGAGCTTAATTTTGACATGCGGTGAATTATTTCAAAAAATGTGAGGAGATTTAGACTTAAAGAAATATTTTTTTAAGGACTAAATTGTAAATAATTAAAATTCAGGGACTAGAGTGCAAATACCTAACTCTTGAAGGATTATTTTGCAAATAACAAAAAGAAAAGTTAGTGGAGAAATTAAAATAAAGAAGGGAAGATGGAGAAGAGGAGATAGAGAAGAGAAGATGAAGAAGAATGGATGGAGAAAATAAGATAAGAATAGAGAAGGGAAGATGGAGATGAAGAAGAGTTAGTGGAGAAATTAGAATGGGAGATAAATATGGAGAATGGAAGATGAAGATGAAGATGAAGAAGAGTTAGTGGAGAGATTAGAATGTGAGATAGAGATGGAGAAGGGAAGATGAAAATGAAGAAGAGTTAGTGGAGAAATTAGAATGGGAGATAGAGTTAGTGGAAAAATTAGAATGTGAGATAGATGAGTGGGTTATAAAAGGAGGAAGAAGTGAGCTTGAGAGGAGGATTTTTGGAGAGAAAATTTTGGATGTTTGAGAGGGTTTTAGGAGATTGAAGAAAAATTTGAGAAAAAAAATGCCAAAAAGAGATAGGGAATTTTGAAGATGATGGGAGTTTAAAGCTAGCGGGTTATTATAATCAATTTCTTTATCGATCAACATAAATCAAGAATTCATCCCAAATTTGAAGCTAAGTATCCCTCTACTTTCTTTGATTTTTTAGTATAAACTAGCCCAAATTTTCTACTCTTCTCCCAGTTCCTCATATTTGATTTCAGGCAGGAATCAATTATATCCATCAAGCACTTCTCATAATGCCAGTGAAGCTAAGTGCTTCTTTCATTGTTCTAATTTTTAATGTGAATTAAATCATATTTGCTCAATTATTTCATTTCTCCATATGTTTATGTCAGGCAAAGGACAACTCCAAGTCAACGGTAAATCCCATGGAGGTGTAAGATTGGTGCTGACGAGCTCTTGAGTGCCCATTAAATTTTCAATTGATTCGTCGATGGATTTCGGCCCGAATTGTCAAATCAATTCGTTTTATTTTAAAGAATTTAAACCCCAGAATGTGAAGGGCAGAACCCGCTCACTATAGGTCATTTTAAATTTCTGCAATTTAAATTCATGCACCTTAAACCCCAAATGGGAGAGCCGAGCCAAGCCAAGCCAAGGCCATCCATTGGAGGTCTTTATTTACTGTCATTGGCTTCCTGCTATTTAATTTTTGAATCACCAGACCCCAAAGTGAGTAGACTGTAACACTACACATAAGTCATTAACACACTCGCTCTTTCGGCTTTAGGAAATTTTTAACACTTTGAAAAAATAAAAAAAATACCACCCATGCATCCTATCTAAAAAGTGAAAATACAAAAAAGAAAACACCTTACTAGAGTCTTAGGAATAAACCAAGCTTGAGTTGTCAAATTAGGATATTCATGAAATTAAGGTACCGAAAGGGCATTAGTTTTTATTAACTAGTGTAACCAAGTCCCTGAACTCCTAATCTCTAGTTCGTAGAAGTAATTTAGTCCTCCATCTAATTTACTTAGGTATCTAATCAACCTATCAAAAATGATTAGTGGCGACTCCAAACTCTAAAATCATTTGAACAAAAACTAAAGTTGCAATGCGATAGGACTTGGGAGGGTCCGTATTAGGTTAATTCATATAATAAACCTAATAATCCGTTAACCCAATCGAAAACAAATTCTTAGGATCGCAACAACAGTCTTGTTTAGAAGGACAAAGTTGTTTACCACTAGGTGGATATAGTATCTGGTCATCTCGCCCGCCTATTAATGCTTCGTACTCAAACCAATCGAAGGGTGTAATTCTAACTGTAGCATCAATGGATTCTGCGTCCTTTTTGTTTTTCGTGACAAAAATCTTGGAGCAGAATCCCCTATATCTGGACTGATTGCGTTGTTGGCAGCTGTAGATGCACTGTCTCGTGTTGATGGATTGGCTAATTCCAATAGACAGCTTGTTTTCTTTTTTTTATTGGAGAAGTTTGGGGTTACCTTGGTAGTAGGAGATTCTTATATGAGCTTGACTTGCATTCAAACTCTGTCAGTGGACTCGACGAGACATCAAGGGAGATGATCCTAGAAGTTGGATCTGTTGAAAAAGGAGTTAGTCAAGGAGCAAAGAAATTTTTCGCTCATACAGCTAGGGCTTCATCTGTCATCAATGAGACACCGAAAGCCTTAAAACAAGCTAGAGATTCCCTCCTTTTTGATCAAATCACAATATCCTCGGTAAGTACCGCAAATCCAGGGGTACCTCCATCATTTCTTATGGCATTTCTTAGAAAGAACTCTCAGACATCTGGGTTTATTCTAGAAGATTTTGGTATCGCCTTCACCAACATCTTCTACCGAAGTCACCTTGATGATTTGTCAAATATAAATGTTTCTGCTATAGGTGATGTCGCTACAATAGCTGCTCGTGCCCTTTTATGTTCTAGCTAATGAAAAAAAAAAACTTTGAGCAATTCAATACTGGGTACAGTCAGAGTGAATGAATCTCTTGTGCAAGAACTTATGGGATGTTGGCTCAGTTGTGAACCGAGTCTATCCTATGCTTTCGTGAAGAGTTACATCTCACCTAGCACTATCCGCCCAAGCCACTATCCAGATGTTCTGTTTGGAGAATCCTCTTCAACACCTCATCTTGGTTATGTGAATGATACTTCTAGGTTCATATGGAATTTTCTTGCTGACAAAACTTATAATTGAAGACAGAATGTTAGCTCAGATTGTTCACAGAATTGTACTAATGAAGGTGAAGTATGCATCAGAACAGAAACTGATCAGAATGGATATTGTGTCTTCTCTATGACCATGTATGTTCTAGCGTATTCAACCAGTGTGAAGTTTGAATATGGATCTTGGAAATCGCTTCCCCTAAATTCTTCTGATTCGATGAGAGTGGTGTGTACAAGCTTCTCCAGCGAGGGTGTTCCAATTATGTCTCAGTCGACCAATGATTAGTTGTATAACCTCACGCTGGCTCAAAGGAAAGGATACGTTAAAAGTACCGATAATCAATTGTGGCAGTAATCTCTCCTCAGCAGCTCATCCTCTAGATTTGAGTGCAATGGTGCTGCAACGACCTACTTGCTATGGTCGCAGCGAATCGTTCCTAAATCACCGTCCTCATCTCATACTCTAGCCTCCTTGATCTCGTCTCCCTCCTCACGGTGACGAGTCCAAAGCGATGTAAGTTCCCTATCGTGCTAGTACGGGCAGCGTCTAGAATGCTCTGTTCTGTTTCAACGCTGTGTCGATAAAGATCTATAGATTCCGATCCTTTAACTACTTAAAATCCAGAGCTCGCAACGTGAAGCACGCTGGCAGTGCAGGCCTTGATACCCTCTCCGACGAGGAGTCCTCGAAGAATGTTAAAGAGTCAACACACAAGTTTTAGCTCTCAGCCACGTTAATAGCGGCCTAGATAGTATACTCATGGATGCAGGGGTAGTGGTAGAGTCGGCCTCTGATCGTGGGGAGGACGAAGTCTCTTTGAGAATGAACAGTGGCGTCAACTTTGACTCTGAGCAAATCCAACTCCTATTGTCGAACTTCGAGTATAAGAAACATCCATGGCAAGACGAGAGAACCGAGAGTGATTCTTTGGATCATGAAGGCAGTGAGGCGATCATCCTCGCGAATGTTAAGCAAAGGGTGAATAGTGTGGATCTCCTGTTTTCGCCGAGGATGATCAAGGGGAAGATGCAGTAGAAGGAGGGCTTCAAATGGGCCGGTGAATGCACGTATTGCACGGCAAAGAAGGCCTTCCCTTCGATGGTTTTCATTATTCAAGAGCTTCAGTGCTACGCTCGGCAGACAAAAGAGGTCTTGTTTCACGAGGATTTGTAGGGGGTCCCGGCCCGGATGGAAAGAAGGAAGGAGGGGGTTCAATCAATCTATTTGGGACAGGTGCTGGTGCTCGGGATGTTCAGCTACACCATGTGTAGCGGGTGTCCCCTCACTACAATGTCAGAGCCTTGCTGGTGTTGCCAATGCTGTTGTGGTTCCATCTTTACTCTCGTCCTCACATCTCTCGTCATGTGACTCACCCTGCGCGTGTCCAAGCCCAGTTCCCCTATCGAGCACTTCTACCACCCGGTGCTCAACAGACCTACGGACACCCTCACAAACACCTTCGTTTTCATGAACGTGAAGCGTAGCAACGGCAACGAAGACAGGGTATCTACTACCACCCTATGAACCTCACCGTTTATTACTATAGTGATGCGGGACAGAACAAGTGGCCCAAAGCCAATCTTGAGTTTTACCAGGGACATCACGAGACTGCCAAGAGGAACGCAAGTGTAGCGATGTTTAGGGTAAATTGGATTGATATGGTGACCAAGAACGAGTTTTTTCGATTTGTTTTTGGTGGATTTGGCCACTGCAAAGAGGTTCAAGATCATGTTCTCGACCAAGAGGAATAAGTTAATGGTGGGAGCTAATGTGACTCATAACTAGGAGACACGGTGAAAGAAGAAAAGGCATTTGATGAGGCCATCTCTGAGCTGGACGCATTGGGTGAGGAATCATACAAGAACAATACGTTGGTCTTGTGACTTCTCCGAGACAACTTGATACTTTGGACTTCTGATCTCGCGGATGAAACTGGAAGTGGTCGTGGGAAGCTTCATTACCGATGGTCGCAAAGAATCAAAGTCAGTAAACGCTCATGAGTCCAGTCCCAATATTTCGGTCCTTGTCTTCACTTTCGCATTTATGAAGGTCAAACGCAATCCATTGTTTTGGACCATCAAAAATGGAGACCGCAGCATTTTCAAGGTTAGTTCTTTTTCACATCTTTAGCAATTTGCATATTTGATTTGCATATTTATTTAGTTGACTTTCAATATTTGAAGTGAATTAATCGGAACGCTATTTCTTTTACAATATTTGAGTGCATGTTAAAGAACTCTAAAATATGTGAGATATCTACCTTCAAGGCATAGTTATTTTAGGGCCATAATTAAATTCGAATTTTTTTTTAAAAGTGTGTGTCGCTCATATGCATTCTGTATAGGGTTGGTCATGCATAATTTATGTCATTGCACCATGCCCATTTAACATGCCATAATACGTTATGTCATATAGGTAGATTTTAATTATTCGCATGTGAGGATATTTTTTAACTCATATTTCGTGTGCATTAAAACTAGTTTTATGTCATAATTGCAATCATGTAGTTGCATTCACATTGCATTCATTAATTCTATAAAAAAAACATTTCTAAAAAAATTGGAAAAAATCAGAAAAAAATTCCAAAGCATTCATAAAAATTTAGAAAAATCTTAAAAATTAGGGAATGGACCATTTCGACTGGCCAATCCTATTTTTGATGAATTGCCTTCATGATATTTTAAAAATGACTATTTTACCTTTCTGGTCAGTTTGATCCAAATCTTGCCTTCTCAAATGAGTTTTCATGAAATGGTACCGAAAGAGCGTTAGAGTAATCTGGCGTAACCAAGTCCCCGAACTCATAATCTCTGGTTCGCAGAAATAAGTTAGTTCTCCCGCTAATTTATTTAGGTTTCTAATCGACCTACCAAGAACGATTAGTGGCGAGTCCAAATCTTAAAATCAAATAAACCAAAAACCAAAGTTGCGATTCGGTAGGGCTTGGGAGGGTCTGTGTTAGGTTAGTTAATCTAATTAACCTAATAATCCGTTAACCCGATCGAAAAAAAAAATTCTTAGGGTCGCGACAACTAGCTGCTAGTTATTGCATGTGGTTGTATGCCTTATCGGCTGTCGCGCGCTGCTTGACCATCATGCATTGCATGATTTTTGCATTGAAAACGAAATGGTTTTAATTGAAAACTGTTTAGAAAGGGAGATTTGGATTTGAAAAGCACATGCATCTCATATTGTTGGATCGGGTAACCGTCAGCCTGGTATGGGATAGGTCTGACGGGACATCTAAAAACTGTAATTAAGCATGGTATGGGACACGTTGAACGGGATTCTCCTTGGATATGGGTAACTTAGGACAACTGTTCGTGCCAAGAAATGATGAGGGCGGGTAGTGGTCGCTGGGCTAGAGACCCGTTCAAGGAGCGGCTCCCGGCAAGCTTCTAGTTGATTTGGCGAACAGAGTGGCCTAGGTTGTGCATTGACGGGGTTAAATCTAGATGTCTACTAGGTTCAATTGCATTTAAGCTGCAGCGAATTTTTACATGCATACTCATGTCAGTAGACGCGATAGCAGGCGAAAGCTTGGTTGTTAGTCTTAGGGTTCCAAATTCCTAAAGGGAATTTAATTTGATATAGGCGTGAGAGAGAACTAGGAGGATGAGCAATAGGAGCAGAAGACCCAGTGCTGGTGCATCAAGCTTGAGGGCTCCTGCACCTGAGGGAGACCCAAGGATCGAAGAAATGATGAGGGACTTGACGAAAGTGAGCAATTTGATGGGTAGGCAAGCTGCTGAGAGGGATGCCACTGTTTCCCAAGCAGCTGAGGCCGTTGTGGCTGCTGCTAATGGAGCCAATGGAGGCAATGGGTAGGATAATGGAGGACGTCAGACCCATCACATCGTAAAACAGTTTCTAAAACTACAACCGCCTAAGTTTAATGGTACTAGAGGGCCTGAAGTAGCTGCCTTGTGGATTGAACGACTGGAGAAGGCATTTGCTGTGTTGGGATGTACTGAGGAAGAGAAGGTCACACTGGCGACCTATCAACTCCAGAGCACTACCGATGACTGGTAGAAGGCCACCCAAGGGGGAGTTTTCCCTGAAGGCATAAGGCTGAATTGGATCGTTTTCTGTGCATCGTTTAATGGGAAATACTTTTCTAAGACTGCCTAGGAGAGGAAGATAGAAGAGTTTATAAGACTCCGTCAAGGGCAGATGACTGTTGACCAGTACGAGGGTGAGTTTGCCAGACTGTCTAAGTTTGCTCGCAGACTAATTGAGGATCCGTGGGATAAGGCCAGAAGATTCAGGGAAGGTCTAAGACCCGAATTGAAAAGCATATTGATCGCCACCGGGCCAAGGGACTATAACGAGATGTATGAGCGAGCCCTAGCGGTAGAGCGAGACCTGCAAGAGAAGGCTGCCACTTCTGGATCGCGGTTTATGCCGGTGAGGGACTTCAGAAATTTCGGCAATAGGCCGATGAGAGACAACAGGAGGTTTGTTCCACTTGCTAAGAGGACTCTGGGAAAACCATCTCACCTTGGAAGTCAGAACTGCCATGACTGTGGCAGGAGGCATGGGAACAACCCTTGCCCGAGGAAGACTGGTGGATGCTATGGGTGTGGACAGATGGGGCACCATCTGATAAATTGCCCGAAGAATGGTCCAAAACAGCAGTACCAACCACAACAGTAACAAGCTGTGGCCGCCTCACAAGGAAGTCTGAACCGTCCACCTGCTTAGGGACGAGTCTATGCAGTAGCATGCAAGGATGCTGAGAAGGCGCCAAGGGTGATCACAGGTACCGTCTCTCTCTGTAGTCATACTGCATATGCGATATTTGCTCCTGGAGCGTCGCATTCCTTCGTATCTGCACGTTTTGCTGAGTTGACTAGATTAGACGTTAGATCGTTGGATGTGACTTTGCATGTAACCACCCCGTTAAAGGATAAAGTGATTATCGTGTTAGGATGTAAGGGGTATAGGATAGTCTTGGGCAGTAGAGAGGAAGAAATTGATTTAGCTGTTCTACCCATGTATGATTTCGACATAATTGTTGGCATGGATTGGCTAGTTAGACATAGAGCAGTCATAGACTGTGGTAGAAGTGTGATACAGCTTAATCCAGTAGGCCACCCTGGGTATGAATTTATAGGGAATCCAAGAGGAATGTTGATTCCTTGGATCTCGTCGTTGGAAGCAACCAAACTGATGAATGAAGGCTGTCTAGGATTTTTGGCATCAGTGACGGATTCATCTGCTCAAGAAGTAAGGTTGGAGGAGTTGCCTATAGTAAGAGACTACCCGAATGTGTTTCCTCAAGAGCTGCCAGGTTTACCACCAGAGCGCGAAGTAGAGTTTGTGATTGAATTGGCACCTGGAACCGAACCGATCTCAAAAACACCCTATAGGATGGCACTATCTGAGCTAAAGGAGTTGAAGGTACAGATGCAAGAGCTACTGGATAAAGGATTTATCCGCCCCAGTGCTTCACCATGGGGAGCTCAGGTGCTGTTCGTCAAGAAAAAGGATGGATCGCTAAGGCTGTGCATCGACTATAGGCAACTGAACCAAGTGACGATCAAGAATAAGTACCCTCTGCCAAGGATTGATGATATGTTTGATCAACTTCGAGGAGCGTGTGTGTTCTCCAAGATAGACCTAAGGATAGGCTATCACCAGTTAAGGATAAAGAAGGAGGACGTTTCGAAGACTGCCTTTAGGACGAGATATAGGCACTATGAGTTCACTGTTATGCCCTTTGGGTTGACGAATGCTCCAGCTGCGTTTATGGATATGATGAACCGGGTGTTCAAGGAGTTTTTGGATCAGTTCGTGATAATCTTCATCGATGACATCTTGGTGTATTTGAAGGATTCATAAGACCACAAGGAATACTTAAGGATTGTACTACGGACGTTAAGGGAACATTCATTGTACGCCAAGTTCAGCAAGTGCGAGTTCTGGTTGAGTAAGGTGGCATTTCTTGGACATATAGTGTCTGGTGAAGGAATATCAGTAGATCCAGCTAAGATTGAGGCTGTGGAGAAGTGGCTAAGGCCAACAACTGTGACGGAAGTATGAAGTTTCCTTGGACTAGCCGGGTATTACAGACGCTTTGTGGAGAAGTTCTCTGCGATAGCGTCTCCGCTAACACGCTTGCTGAAGAAGGAAACGAAGTTCGAGTGGACTGCGAAGTGCGAAGAGAGTTTTCGGGAACTGAAGGATCGATTGACTTCCGCACCAGTGTTAACCATCCCATTTGGACTTGGAGGGTTTGAGATCTATAGTGATGCATCATTGAGAGGATTGGGATGTGTTCTAATGCAGCATGGACGAGTAGTGGCATATGCGTCTCGGCAGTTAAGGCCGCGCGAGATGAATTATCCGACGCACGACCTGGAATTAACTGCCATAGTATTTGCACTAAAGGTTTGGAGGCACTATCTGGTGGGAGAGAAGTTCCAGATTTACACAGATCACCAGAGTCTAAAATACTTGTTTTCGCAGAAGGAACTGAACATGAGGCAACGTCGATGGATTAAACTGCTAAAGGACTACGACTGTGACATTCTGTACCATCCAAGAAAGGCGAACAAGGTGTCGGATGCTCTGAGCAGGAAATCGAGCATCGCGCATATGATGGTCAAGGAATGGACGTTGCTGGAGGAGGTTAGGGACTCAGAGTTTAAGATGGAGGTAGGAACTCTCTCAAGCTTGATGGCTACTTTACAGATTGAACCAGAGATTCAACTGAGAATCAAGGAGTTGCAGTCTACGGACCCCGACATTCGGAAGATTGTGATGATGGACGCAGAGGAGAGGAAAGATGATTTCAAGGTGACCGAAGACGGGGTATTGAAGTTTAAAGGACATTTATGTGTGCCAAACGATGAGGAGTTGAAGGAAAGGATTTTGTCTGCGGCACACAAGCAACTATAGTATCCATCCAGGAAGTACGAAGATGTACTGGAATCTGCGTCAGCACTACTGGTGGAATGGGATGAAAGTGGACGTAGCGAAACATGTAACCAAATATCTGACGTGCCAACAAGTAAATGTGCTACACTGCAAACCCGGTGGATTACTGCAACCATTGGAAATCTCATAATGGAAGTGGGAACATGTCACTATGGATTTCGTGACAGGATTGCCAAGGAGTCAAAGGGGGAACGATTCGATATGGGTAATAGTGGACAAGCTGACTAAATCCGCGCATTTCATTGCCGTACGAAAGGACTCTACCTTGGAGAAGCTGGCTGAGCTTTATGTGAGGCAGATTGTGAAACTGCATTGGATGCCAATAAGTATTGTGTCAGATCGAGATCCTCGTTTCACAGCCACGTTTTGGAAGAGTTTGCAGGGTGCTTTGGGAACAGAATTGAGATTCAGCATAGCCTACCACCCTTAGACAGATGGTCAGTCGGAAAGAACCATACAGACTCTAGAGGACATGCTGAGAGCGTGTGTATTAGACTTCAAAGGTGGTTGGGAAGAGCAATTACATTTAGTGGAATTCGCCTACAACAATAGCTACTAACAGAGCATTAAGATGGCACCGTTTGAAGCGTTGTATGGAAGGGCCTGCAGGACTCCAATTTGTTTGGATGAAGTTGGAGAGAAAGCATAACAGGCCTAGAGTTGGTTCAACAGTCGGTAAAGGCAGTTAAAGTGATCGGGGACAGACTGAGAACCGCTCATAGTAGGCAAAAGAGTTATGCAGACAAGCGACGTAAGCCATTGGAGTTTCAAGCTGAAGACCATGTCTTTCTGAAGGTATCACCGATGCAAGGATTATCTCGGTTTGGCAAGAAAGGAAAGCTGAGTCCAAGGTTTGTAGGGCCATTCGAGATTTTGGAGAAGATCGAGACACTGGCTTATCGTGTAGTGCTGCCGTCAAACTTATCATAGATTCACAACGTATTCCATGTATCGATGCTCCGGAAGTACGAGCCGGACCCTGGCCATATACTCGATCATGAAGTAATTGAAATGGATGACTGCGTCTCGTACGTGGAAAGGCCAGTCATAAATGAAGATCGAAAGGAGCAAGTGCTCAGGAACAAGATGATACCCTTAGTTAAGGTCATCTAGGAGCATCATGGGACTGAAGGAGCTACTTGGAAAAGTAAGGATGAGATGAAGAAGAAGTACCCTTATTTGTTTGATTAGTCCAGTTTAATTTTTCTTTGGAAGCAAAGACTTGTGGACTGTAAATTTCGAGGACGAAATTTTTTATAAGGATGGAAGAATTGTGACAGTATGAAAATTCGACTCGTTAATCGGAATTTCTAAATGAATGGAAACACTTCGTTAATACACTCTGATCGACGCTCACTCAGGATTAGCTACCCTGAGATGACCAATCGAAGGGGAAAGGCTACATGGGGACAATTTCACAAACAGCCGCTCGTTGGTCTGAGACTGTGACAGAGTCGGTATTTAATGAAATTGACCACAAAATGAAATTCGACAGCGGACAATCGAATTAGTAAGATAAACACAATGCAGAAATGAAATCAGTTTCAGAAATGTCGCCTAAAGGACAGACAGCTAGTGCACATCAAGAAGCAAGACGTGAATGAAAAATTACCGAAATGCCCCCGATAAATGCTCAGTCCTTAGAATTAGATAGATTAGGATTTTTTAGAGTGAATTCGATATATCGAAATCAAATCCAGTCCGAAATTCGTTCGCGCTCGAGACTCAATTGGTGCATTTGGCACGCAAATCGAGACAAGTCAAATCAGTTGTCCCATCAATCAATCATGCCACAATTTCCAAGATAAGTCAATCTATCAATCAATCAAGGTTCAATTCCCCATAAAATCAAATCTTGTCAAGTACAAATCAAAGTCACTATTCAAACCTAATCCCACTAATTTGATTTTATTCTTGAATAAAGGATTATAATCCATCTCTCTCTTCCCTCTACTCCATTCGGCCGGCACCATCATCTTCTCCATTCTTCTTTTTCTTCCTCTTCTTCTTCGGGATTCTCCTTCGTCCGCCCGTGAAGCACCGCCGTGGCTGCCGCCGTTCCGCCGCCCAAACCGCCACCGTCGGCCACCCATCTTCCTTCACTCATCCCAGTAAGTCCTCTAAGCTTCCTCCTCTTCATCTTCGCGGCTCGTTGGAACACCTCCGAACCAGCCCCGTTTTCCCGTTGCATTTTTGCCCGTCGTTGGAACCGTAGGGGCTGCCGAACCAGCCCCTTGCCGTCCCCTTGCCGCCGTCGGTCGTGAGCATCAACCGGCCGCCCGGTTTCTCCTTTGTTGTCATCGCCCATTCCACTCCATCTAAGTAAGCCAACCTCTAATCCTTGCTTAGGAATAGAGTGTATTATGCTTAGTTGCTGATTTGGTTAGTAGACTAGGTGGATTAGCAAATAAGTGTGTGATTTGGATTATTCTAGTAAGGACTAGATGAGTAATTTGCAAAGTGAGATGATCTTGGGCCATGAAACATTGGATATGGGCTGCAATTAGCTGATTGGGTGTGCAAAAAAGCGTGCCAAAGCATGTAAATGGGTTAAGGGGTTTAATTCTAAGCTAATTGGGCCAAAATAAACATATGGGCTTAAAACAAATTTGTGGACCCTCAATGGACGAAAATTAAATGTAATTGGGCTTAATGTAGAGTCTTGAACTTAATAAATTAGGGTCCAATAGTGTACATAGGCTTAGAGATTGAAATTGGGCCTAAAAATGCTAGTATGGGCTTAATAAGCTTATTTTAAATTATGGGCTTGGGCCCCATCCGAAAATTATAAAAAATAATGGGCCTTAAAATAATTAATGCTTAAAATTCAATCATGGGCTTGTGAATAGTAGATGGGCCTTGGGCCTAAATGAACTTAATTTGCTTAATGGACCTAAAACTTAAGTATGATTCATTGGTCTTTACTAATTGGGTTTAGTTAAATGTAATAAGATCAAGCACGACCCAAAAGTAATTTCAAACTCTAATCATGGGCCAATGGCGGGCCAGGGTTGAATAGTAGATACCAAGTTGGGCTGGGCCATTAGGCAGGATTGGACCGAGCTCTAAAATAGATAAGTTCCAAAGGTGAAATAAAACACGATTGAGCTAAATTGGGGGATTTATTTCATAAGGAAGTCAATATCCATCGTAACTATGTGGGGTACTCAATTGAATCCAGTGGTTGAGGATGTTTGTGTACAATACTAGCTTGCACGGGGCATACCCCAACGAATATGGGTTTTATAGAACAACTGATAATTTGTCTTGCCTTGTTATATATGAATCTACTGGATTGCCTGCTCTATGATTGATGTGTGGTTGAAATTGTTTGGGCATCATGTACTATGAGCATGGCATGAGTCACCTGGAGGTGTGACAATGGGATGAGCCCTGAGGCGTCTTCACGCGGGGAAATGGAGGGATAAGCTTGGCCAACGTAAGGCGTACCATACGTAATTAGGGCAATGCTGAATGGCACAATGGGATGAGCCCTGAGGCGTCTTTACCCAGGGAAATGGAGGGATAAGCATGCCAACCTGAGACGTACCACACGTAGGTTGAGGCACGTTGCCGAATGGCATAGTGGGATGAGCCTTGATGGGAATGGGAGGTATAAGCGGGCAGGATCCGCTGGGATCGTTTGAGGTATACTAAAGCATGCATTCATCTTGCATATTGAATTTCTATGATTGTCTGTTAACTGCCCATCTGCTTGTTGTTTATTGCGTTGTATTGCGTAGTTTAACCGTTCATACGTGGGGGTTTGGGTATCTACAACCAATGAGGATGCTAAAGCTAAGAGAGTCGACGCCCTAGTTACTAGATAAGTCCGAACCCACTAGTATACTCTACTCTACGCTAGGATTAGTGGTGAGCTTATTGAGTTTCGACTTACTGGTGGTGGTTGCCATTCTTTTCAGATCCCAGACCCTAGCTATGATTTCGCCACCTGTACTTTTTGTTCACCCAGTTAACATGGAGACAGAGACCACTGATCATTTTGACGAGCATGCCACGCTATGGCGTCGTAAGGTAACCACTATATACGTAGATCAAGGTGGACTCCAGTTCGTCCCCTTCAGGTTTGAGGCTTGGTTCAGAGAGGGCGAATATGGGTTTAGACGTCTCGAGCGAGACACTCCTATACCGATGGAGGACGACCCGACTACGCTTCGACCCGCCGACTATAAGGGAGATGTGGTAGACCCTGATCCGATAGAGGATTTACCGTCCCCGGGGCAGTCGATGATTGATGGCCATGCCGCAGGCGAACCTATGGACACCGAGCTCTCTTCCCCAGAGCCAGAAGAGGAAGACGACCCTGAGGAGGAGTATGATCCGGAGGAGTTCGATCTAGAGGAGTGACGTCTTTGGGTTGAGTAGTCTATTTTTGGGGATTCTAGTTTAGAGCGTAGGAATTTTGAGCTCGACGTCTGTATTTTGTTCCCTTTGGGGTCTGTATCTAACGCTCATATGATCTATGTTCTGACTATCTTTGAGTATTTCATCACTACCCCACTATCGTATGAATGCATGTGTGTATGGGATTATGGATTCGCTTCCGCAGGTTTTCAAATTAGGTTGAACGTTTTTCTATGGACGCGCCGTCTAATTGCAACGAAAAGAATTCCCTGGGCCGTCGCGTGTGGTTGACCAGGCGGGCGCCAGAGTGTCGTATTTTAGAACGCAGGAGCGGGATACCGCATGCCCGATTGGGGTTCAAGGCATGACAAAATTCTAAAATCAAAATGACATCTCCCACGAACTCAACATCGGCTTTATTATTATCTCCCAGTACAAGTTTTGATTCATCCTGATTTGGCTTCCTCCAGTTTATAAACTATTGTATGGTAAACGCAACATGATTAGTTGCACCACTATCTAGCACCATAAAACTGGATGGGGCTTCTGTTAGGTTGGATTCACAAATAAATGCCAAAGAATCATTACCTATATGCTTATGTTTAGATAGTTAATTCTTATATTTGGTGCGATCCTTCTTCATGTGACCTCTCTTCTTACAAAAGAAGCGGCAGTCACTATCCTTCCTAGAGGATGCTTTATGAAGACATAATTTGTCGAAGGAACCAGTGGTCAAGTGAGTTCCTTTACAAGCATAAAGTTTAAACCCCTTACCCTTTTTACTGTCGGAACTAGATGCAATCATGGCATAGTGCCCTCCATCCTTTTTCAATTTCTTTTCTTTTGCTACCACCTTAGCTATTAAATCATTTATAGATCAAGTTTCATCCTGTGTATTGAAATTGATCTTAATCATCCCAAATTCAGGAGGAAGGTGTTCAAGACTTGATGCACCATAATGGTATTATGAATTATTATACCTATGATCTTAAGTTTTGTCTACAAATCTAGACTCCCATGATATGATCTCTAAATCCTCCTACACCCATATATTTCATATTAAAAAGTATATAGACAAGCGTCCCATCCTCAACATTTGAATATACTCATATCGAGCTTCTAAGGCTTCCATTATTTCTTTGACGATGCAATTAGTTGGCAAGCTACTTTTTAAATGTCCCTATATAGATCATTTCATTAATAATAAGCAGATTCGGTTGCTCTTTTCCCAAATGGTAAATTGCGCCATCTCAGGCACCGTGCTAGTCTCAATGAGGTCAATAGGCTTATTTTTATAAAGAGCGACATGAACATCCATCAATTCTATAGCAAATAAAAATTCCTCCTTCCATTTCTTAAAATTTGAACCATTAAGAACCTCAATCATAATGAACTTGTCATTCACAGAAAAGGTGATTGAAAAATTAAGCAATGCATATTATCAACATCAAGTGAACACTGTGTAACTTGAAAACCTTTGAAGTATACATCTTGAGAGTCACATGCATAATCACACAATCACCTTTTGGATAGAATACATGACATGCAGTTGCAAACTTTCTACATAACAACGGCCATGAGAATATATTCTAATTTTCGTAAATCATCACCTTTGGGTGTGCGAATCACTAGAATCAGTCGCTTATCAATCATATGTTGTACATGTATCCCTCCACGAGCTAATACACAATCACCTCCTTTGGGAGTATGATTGCGCAATTAGAACAGGAGACATCCCACCATAATGTGGAATTGATATTTCTCAAACTCAATCAAGTTATTGACACCTAAATTTTGATTTTTCATTTAATCATTTATTTCATAAAAATTAGAGACTAATTTTAGTCCCTACAAAAATAACTAAATCATTCTGCATATAGCTTGCACCTAGTTCATTTTGATTTATTAGCATGCACAAGTTTGCATTTTCAAATTGAACTAGTAACAAATATACTTAAATATTTTGTTCACAGCGCAAATGAAATCGTAGAAAAAAAAAAGGAAAGGAAAAAAAAGGATGAGCACATGCAGTTTAACAAAAACACATTGAGAAGGAGAGAATTTCCTCTTGAAGTCTTCGGTGAAGATTATGACAAGAAGGATTCAAAAGAGGCCTTAGATTCTTGGTGAGTGGAGGGCAGTTTTCAAAAAGCAAAAAGCCAAAAGAAGAAAAAAAGAGGAGAAGAAAGTCGTGAGCAACCATTAAACATATCTTTGAATGCTTAATGGTAATGATTAAGGTAAGGTCATTTAGCATGATGAAGAGACAAATTTGAAAAGCAAAAAAGCAAAAAAAAAAAAAAAGGAAAAGATGGTTATGAGCAATGATACGAAGATAGTGTTTGGTAGGTGAAGAACCCGTTGCATATCTTTGGATGCTTAATGGTAATGATTAAGGTAAGGTCGTTAAGCATGATGAAGGGATAAATTTCAAAAGCAAAAAGCAAAAAAGGAAAAAAAAAGATAGGCGAAGATGGTTGTGAGCAACGATACAAAGATGGTGTTTGGTGAGTGAAGAACCCGATGCATATCTTTGGATGCTTGATGGTGATGATTAAAGTAAGTTCATTAAGCATGATGAAGGGACAAATTTGAAAAACAAAAAGAAAAAAAAGGAAAAAAAAAAAGAGAGGAGAAGATGGTCGTGAGCAACGATATGAAGATGATGTTTGGTGGGTAAAGAACCCAATGCATTTATTTGGATGCTTAATGGTAATGATTAAGGTAAGATCATTTAGGATGGTGAAGGGACAAATTTGGATAGATCTCTACTTTTGGTGACACTAAGTAATTGAACCATTTTAATGATGTTGGTTATGGCCAGTTGAGTTTCCCCTATAGTCATACACATTTTATATATGACAGGGAACACACAACTGAAGAAAAGGAGGGGGCTCCTCATCATCACGTCCTCATCTTTGTAAAAAATTTCAGTGTTTGTGGCGAAGAGGATTCAGTCCACAAAAAATCCCCTGCAAATTGGCAAGTACTCGGCAAATCCACTAAAGGACACAACAGTGGAGAGAAGAAGTGTTTGGTGCTATCCAAGTTTGTTTGCTCATGATTTGAGGTGCTGTCCAGCAGTTGCCCTACTGCTCAAGGGAGATTCAAGAGCAAACTGAGGCTACTTCCACCCAAGCAAAGACTTGCTGCCCCTGCACCGATCAAAAGGGGTTCTGCTCCTTTTCTTTCTGTCCGAAGTGCACCGCTAGAGGTCTACACTTGTAGCTGTTTCTGTCTAGCTGCAAACCGCCTTTTCCAGCCCCAGTTTGAGGTCACTTTTCTTTCTTCTTGTCCTTATTTGAAGGTCTAACATTGTCCCTACGTGTGTTAGATCATTTGGTAGCAAGCTCAAAATAGGCTATTTTGAACAAGATCCGCAGCTTCAAACGTGCTAGAATTTACTTAATAAATGTATAAATTTATTGCTTTTTGATTGCGATCTGTACTTGTTAATTTGGTAACTTGCATCATTGTTCTTAGATCTCTTTGAGCACATCAATTTCGCAATTAAAACCGAAAAATTTAAAACTTTTTCTATCAATTCATGGCCAAAATCGAAAATTGATACTTGTTGCATAGAAATTCTAGATTTTCTGAGCATATTTGATTTGATCATGAAGTTGGATGAATTTGATTGAAATTTTTTTGATAATTGATTGAAATTAGTTGAAAATCCCTTTTTCAAAAAAAAAATGTTCATAATTTCTAGATCAAATTGGATGAATCAGAAAAGTTCAAAATTTCGTGAACCAAAAATTAATTTTTCGCATACACTCTCTCTTGGCCGGATTGATCAATTGGTGGATAGCCCCTTTGTTTTGAATCTTATCATGGTCGGTTGGATTATCCTATCCTATAGTTGTTTGATATTATCATATGTTGTGGATAAAGTTTTGCTTTGTCGCGGATGAATTCTTGATCTCAATGATTATCTCCAGTATATGATTTGATGGGAATGTTTATCCATTGGTTGAACAGACTTATCTTGCGATTTCCTGATGATATTAGATGTTAGAAATAATGTCTGGTTGGGTTTGCATGATAATCTTCTCAAACTTCAATTCAAATTCCAAAAGGAATAGGTGACCCGCACTTCATATTTTCGGTAACCCTTTTTATTTTTGAAGATCAAATTATTTTTTTCTTTTCATGTTTATTTGATTGCTTGATTGTTATAAATTTTGCACATTTTTAAACAAACATATCCATAATATATGCTCCCTTGTGTCTAGACCCTTCAAAAAAATAAATTGCATGCCTTAGCCACGATCATGTGGAATGACACGATAATTTAATATAGAATTGCGTGTTCCGCCCTTTAATAACAAGGGATGATGTTATTCTATACAAATTATCCGCATACTGGCTTGAATCTCCGAGGACATAGTGGATGAAATTCTTCTCTAGCTCAAATCTCTGGAAATGAATGAATTTATTGAAAAAATCAAAATTAAAAGGTATATCATGGACATTTTTGTTTATTTTTGTTCAATCTTTGTATTTTGATTGTTTGTTTCATTAAATACAAAACTCTAAAAAAAAAACTCTCATTTTTTAAACAGTTAATCTTGCCAATAGTCTGTTTTTATGTCATGAATATCATCTAATAGAGGTTAAGATTTTGAGAAATCATTTTCTTAGATTAAATTGGATGATACTTATTTTAAGGCATGTTTTCATAATAGACATCATATAATCTGAAAATACAGAAAAAATCATTTTTGTAGATACATGGTCATTCATATCATTTTCAAAGGAAAAGTCATTCAATTCACAACCATCAATGGAAAAGGATTTTTCATGAAATTTTGCTTTCGAAAGGGCATTAATTTTTTCAAATTAATGTAATCAAATCTCCGGACTCATTTTCTCTGATTCGATTCGATAGGACTTGGGAGGGTCTAAATTAAGTTAGTCAATTAACCTAATAATCTGTTAGCCATGAATTATTTTTTAGATCACGACAGCTTGAAAATAAAGGGGTACACCGGAGTTCTAATTTTTAGAAAATAAAAAAAAATTCGAAAAAAAAATAAATTTACCCTTGAATCTTCAAAGAAAAAAATTGCTTGCGGACTTAGGCCAATGATTTTCTTGAGTTATCCTTGGATTGATTTATTGTGGATTAAGATTAGTGGTCATGACTTGCTCTTAGTTTTGGGCTAATTTTCATGAATGATCATTTTGAATTGTCCTTGATTTTCTAATCATTTATGCAGGTTTACTTGGTTATTGGCATTACATTCCATTGTTTTATTTTAATGCAATATGCCACCATTGAGTAAATTATACTATTGTGCGTGACATGCATTACATCAGACCTTAAGATGTTAGATGAACCTAGGATGGTGTCTAGGCAAAACTCTGCCTGGCCTCAGGATGAAGCAATGGATGACCTTGCCATTAACCCCAACTATGTTAAGAATCCCCTGCTCTGGCCTAAATCTGTAGTCACAAGAGGAATTCTTGACATCCCCTGGCTTAAGAGATGCTGAATAAGACCTAAATCGTTAGGTACGATTCGCCCTCTGAAGTTCTAAAAAACTCGACTAATAAAGCATGCATGAACATCATTCCATCTGTTTCTGAACTTGTACTCATCATTTTTTTCCTATACATTTCCTAAGTCAGTCCATGGCAATTAGGTGCGTCGTTATTTTGATTTATCACTTCATGGGGCACGGCAACATTCGCACCGTTGAGATAACTAAGGATGATTTGGTCAGCTGGCTTGCTCAATTAGATCAAATCACACATGAATATGTGGAGAATAGGCTAGGAAAGCTACTTTTATTGCTGGATATTAATGTTTGCATTGGGATCATCCACACTTTGGCTCATTGTTGGGTTCCTCAAACAGATACTTTCCTACTTGGTAAGCACGAGCTCACCCCTACCTTTGAAGAGTATAGCGTGCTCATTGGTAAGTCCCTTGATTCTAAGCTCATTGGTCCATACTTAGAGAAGGATGCTTCCAAAATTTTAGCTAAGTTCTTAAAAGTTGAAATTTCAGTATTTAGAGGGTTTTGAAATCAAATTATGGACATTACGCGTTTTCCTTCCTGATTAATTATTTTAACAAAGCTCGATCATTACAAAAGGGAAAAATATTTTTATTGGCTTTCTTTGGGTTGATAGTGTTTCCTTATCACAAGAACTCTATTAATCCACATATTGTACACTTTACTCAACAGGTTTGTGAGGAAAAGAATTTTGTAAATACAATCCTGGCTGAAACTTTTATTTCCCTAAATAGATATAAGTAGAGCAAAGGTAAAGTCCTATGAGCCCCAGCCAAGCTTTTGCAGGTCTGGTTCCTTTCTCACATTAAAGAGTGTCAGGGTCTCATGTCAACCAACATGCTTAGGAATTTTGCCCCTCCGTTGGTCATTTTTAAGAATAAACAAAATGAGTTTCAGGATTATCATTTTTCTGAATGGCTAAAACTCATGAGGCATCCATCCGCCAAGTCCCTCCAATGGCACCCTAACTGGTTCCAACGTAAGGAAGCTCGTCTCACATTTGGCTAAGCTGGATTTGTTCATTTGTTGGGTTTCACTAGGACAGCAGAGTACTACCCAGCCCGCGTCATCCGACAGTTTGGTTGTGTACAAAAGATACCTCCGCCTTTCCCAGCTAAGTAGGTTCATCTGAACTTTGAGAATCCTATTCCAAAGCATGAAGAGACGATTATCTCCATTCATTATCTATGGGCAGCTCCCCAGCCAACAAAGCCCAATTTCCCAAGGAAGCCGTTGGAGCCTGCTAAGGAGGCTTATTGGTCTACTAATTAATACTGTTTAAAATACTCCATTCCCAAAGCCTAGCGTCCGAAGTTTCCTGATATCACTCCATCTTGGTAAATCAATAATGAACTCAGAGCTTGCTAGCCGAGGCACACGAGGAGATTACCATGGCGAAAAAGGCTCTCAAGTGGTCGAAGACCCAAGCCAATCACCAGAACAAGAGATTGAAGGGTGGAGTCGGGCCCTCGAAGTGATAGGCTTTTGTGTTTAAGTTTATCGAGTCATGTCTTTTCAATTCTAAGTCGTTGGTCTAGACATTTATATTACAAGTTCATGAGTTTGTAGCACTTTATACTAATTTAAGTCTGATAAAGCATCCTGTCTCTAGTCAACCTTACTGTAATAGGAATTTTTGAATTTTTTCAGTCCAAATTGGGAATGACTTGTTTTCATAGGAAATGTCTAGAATATCCTTTTCTATCTTGACAAAAAAAAATTTAGATCAATCCAATACGTTTTATATTTATGGTGGATTAATGGTTGAGGCAAAAGCAGTCTGAAATTTCACAATTCTTTGACATCACTCTCACCTCGCCGTTTACTACCAGTAAAAGAGTCCTTTGGAGAAAAATCAAAACATGAAATTTGTAGAATGGGTTTTTAATTAGTGGACTGAAAATTTTCAGGCATCAATTCACAATTTTGATAACCCATTTATCCTCAAATTAAAAATTGGACAAATCAGTTTTTTGAGAAAATTTTTAGGAGAATGTATTAAACTGTACTAATCCATGAGGAATCTTCCTAATTTCAAAAAATAAAAGTTGTTAATCATTGTCTTAACTATGAACTTGCAATGTTTGGCACTTTTTTTAATACAGTGAGAATTGAGACGAATTGTCTCGTAAAAGCCAACGAAATCAGAATTTGCACGAATCAATCTTTCATTCAAGTTGGCTCTATTTTTGGGTCTAGAGGGTTGTCATGGACCGACTCGTCATTTTCATCAATCATACTCATTTGTTTTTTATTGTTTTTAGGTAATTCATCATTAATACTACACACCCTCATGGTACTCGTTTCAAAATGAGGAAGATGGTGAAAGATCTGAGATCAACGCGATAGTCCAAAAAGCTTTCAAGGAGCAGATTGATGTAATAAACAAGCAAATTGAAGAAACGGTGTCTCAAGTCATGGAAGGAATAGTGGCTAATTTTACAGCTGAGCTACAGCCGTCTAACTCAGCTCCTCAACCAACGATACCTCTTCCACCTTCTCCGATGGACAATCTTGATAAGGTCTCAAATAGTGTCCCTACTCATGAGCCATTACTGGATGACATTATTTTTGTAGGTGCTAATCCTAGTACATCACCTGTGATCATGACACCCCAAACTAGCCTTATGGTCGGGAGAATGAGCGAGGAGGCCACGAAGATTATAGCCCAAATGGAACATAGGTTATGAGAACTTGAGGGTACACATAGTATCATCCCCGTTGATCTATCAAATTGCTCAAATGTCCAGATGCTCGACAAATTCAAGATGCCCAATTTTGAGTAGTAGGACGGCACATCCAACCCAGTTCAATACGTTCAAATGTACTAGGCCAGAATGAATAAGTATGTGGCTAAAGGTCCCTTGATGGTTTAGACTTTCTAGGCCAATCTAAAAGATTCAGCCATGAGATAGTACACAGATTATGAGGTGTATCGCGTGGAGGACTATGAGAAGATAGCCAACATATTCGTTAAGCATTTCAATTTTAACTTAGATATCATCACTTCTAGAAAACAAATTTGGAATATTTGAAAATCAAGCAATATGCCACCAGGTGGAGAAACATCACAGCTCATCTAAAGCTAGTGCCACCCGAGTATAAGCTCATGAGGTTATTTGTTTCTACGCTCCTCAGGCCATGCGATCACGCATCCTTGGAACTACGGCTACATCGTTCAGTCATCTCATTGCGATAGGTGAAGAAGTTGAGACTGGTTTAAAGAATGGGTGATATGAAGATGATAGTGCAAGTGTTAAGCAATTTGTGACTAAAAACGAGCCAGCCCCCTAAGTCAATATGGCCTATGTCAAAAGCCTCCGGTCCAAGCTGCTAAGGTATAAATTTCTAATCAGCAGTCAACTAACTCCGAATCACAAGGCAAGAGAGGTAACAGATGTAATCGGCAGTTTACCCCACTTCTTGGGACTCTCTCTTAAGTCTTAGCCATTTTGCGTAAGAAGAAGCTATTGATAACTGAGCCATTACAACCAAATTATGCATCCTTTACGGGGTACGACCTATCAAAAAAGTGTGATTATCATCATAGTGACCTCGGGTATGACATAGATGACTGCTATGTACTTAAGAACCATATTCAGGATTTACTTGAATTTAGAGCGTTTTCATTTCAGAACAACAGTCAACCGAATGTTCAAAATAATCTATTGCCTAATCATTCGAGCAAAGTCAACGCTATTTTTGACTCAAAAGTTAGGCAAATAAATGGTTCTAAGGTTCGAGTTATTAACATTTTCCATACTTTAGTTCGACTAAGATATTATCAAACTAGAGAGGTAATACTGTTAGGCCAACTAAATGAAAAAATTTTGAGTTTGATAAATGATGGAATGATAGTATGTGCAAATCAGGTTGGTATGATAGCTAATGTATCTCGGATTATCATTGATTGAGATCAAGAATTTGCAGCTTTGAGAATGTCTCAGATCAAGTTAGAACCAAAAATTGACCTAGTGAAAGTTGATGTGAATAATCTGGTTAAACCCGACCTCAAGTTGGCCAATATGCCACCTCTAGAAGATGCCTATGATAATGAGTTGGGGATTATCATAACTGACGGTTTTGTGATTACTTCATCTCAGTCCTTTTCATATGAAAATAACAAAGTGGTGTCATGGTCTTATGATTTGGAGATAAACCTAGTGACGAGATTAGAGCGTACCTATAACAATGATCAATGGGCCAAGTAGATTACAGAATAAAGAAGCTAAGGAGTTTCTGGCAGTGATTAAGCGAGTGAGTACACGTGGTTGATCAGTTAAGTAAGTTGCCAGCTCAGGTATCCTTATTGGAACTCTTCTAGTCATCTGAAAAATATCGCAATTCCTTGACAAAAGTTCTATGAGAGATTCATGTCCCATAGAATATTGATAGGGATAAGCTGGAAAACTTTATCGGGGCAGTCTTTCTAAAGGATCAAGTCACGTTCTTTAATGATGAGATTCCGATCGAAGGAAGAGGCCATAATAAAGTTCTGCATATTTCGATCAAGCACAAGCAAACTCATGTGCCTCAGTACTTGTTGACAATGGATCGGCCTTGAATTTATGTCCTCTAGCCACACTAAATCATCTAGGTATTGACCTAACAAGAATACAAGTAGCCAAGACTTCAGTCAAAGCTTTTGATGGGGTAAAGAAGAATGTTATAATGCAAATTAATTTAGAGATACAGATCGGACCCTCTATATTCGATGTCTTGTTCCAGATGCTGGATATCCCTTCAGCTTTTAATCTTTTGCTAGGCCACCCATGGATCCACAATGTCAGGGCTGTTCCATCCAGTCTTCATCAAAAGATTAAGTTCATGGTTGAACAAAAGCTTGTTATCATCCATGGAAAAGAGGATTTCCGTATTTTCAATGAAATGGCTATTTTTTTGTAAAATCGAAACGTACCGAAGATGATTCTTACCACTTCTTTGAGTTGATACACACTATTTATGCTTCACCAAAGAATCCATTACCGGTCTCTAAGTTGTCTAAAACCTCCATTATGATTGCTAAGGTAATAGTGAGCAATGAATTTGAGCATGGTACTGGATTTGGTAAGCATGGTCAAAGGATTCGCATCCCAATTGAAGCTAACGGACAATCACATACAACTAGTTTGGGATACCATGGACGTGATCAACCTAGACATAGAAAACGGGGGTCGATAAGTTACAACAAGCTAGAACGTAGTCATTTACCACTTCGCATGAGCAAGACTTTCCATTCAACCAAAATAGTTGGGGGATATGATGATCTCAGTAAGTTTAAGGATGATCTCGAGATGGTCCTCCCCAACTCGCCAAAAGATCAAGGCCTTGAGCAAATGTTACTATATATTGATAATGACGATATTGGCTTACCCTACCTGGCTGACTGGTTCGGGGGCATAACCATTGCTGTGATATTTGAAGACTCGACGCAAGTCGCTAAAGCTTATGGTGTTGGTAGCTCAAGCGATGCCGATTGCAAAGAGCCGTATATGGTGCCCAAGCCTTCGAAACCATCTATCAATGATGATCCATAGAAGGGTTTAGATTTAGAGTAACATCGTTTTATTTATGCATTCCCCTACGGGGGAACTTTTATGGCCTTCTTAGGATTTCCTTTTCAATAACATGTAATTCATTGATTTGATATCAATAAAATTACAGATGTTTTTCAATAATTTTTGAATCTTGTCAAAATATCCCAAACTAACCCGATGACGGTAACCAAAAATCGAACAGTATGTCATCTATGGTAAGAACCGAGGGATGGGTTTCTTCAAGAATTCTCATCCCACGGTCTTCGAAAGCAAAAGAATCTTTAACAATGCACTAAAATTGCTAGGACAATACATGTTTAAACCTTATTTGTCTTTGTGATTTCGCTACTTTTTGTTTTAGGGGCAAACATGAGGAGGGGAATACGGTGGATCCTGAAATATGCAACGCTCACGATTTGGGAGGTTTAAACGAGTCTGATCTTGAGGTTAAAAAGGTACGACGGAACCTTGAGCAACATCAAAAAGCTAAATCGCTAATCATTGAGGAAATGATATCAATCAATCTTAGCGATATGGAAAACCCCAAAGAGGTTAAAATCAAGGCTACTCTCCTTGAGGAAATGGTTGAAAAACTGGCAAAGTTCCTGAGAGACTATCAGGATATTTTTGCTTGGTCATATGCAGATATGTTCGAACTTGATAAATTGATTATTGAACATTATTTACTGGCAGATCCTTCGTTAATCCTAAGAAGCAGAGACAGTGGAAGGCTAAGCCAGAGTTTGGCAAAGAAAATTGAAGAGGAAGTCATGAAACTCATCGATATCATATTCATAGAGGTAACTCAGTATCCTACTTGAGTAAATAATATAGTTCCCGTATTGAAGAAGAATAGTCATGTTTGAGTCTTTGTGAACTATCGTGACTTAAACAAAGCCAGTCCGAAAGATGATTCTCCGCTCCCACATATTGATGTACTCGTGGATAGTACAATAGGGTTTGAGCTATTCTCATTTATGGATGGTTTCTCATGTTATAACCAAATCTTGATGAATGAGGAAGACAAAAAAAAATAGCATTTACTATCCCTTGCGGGGTATTCCATTACAAGGTCATGTCCTTTGGCCTGAAAAATGCTGGAGCAACATACCAACGAGCAATGTTTACTTTGTTCCATGATATAATGGACAAAGACATCAAGGTCTATGTCGATGATATGATTGCAAAAACCCGACGTGAAGAAGATCGTATAGAAAGCTTGACAAAGCTATTTAAAAGCTTTGAAAGTTCAAATTGCGCCGTAACCCGACCAAGTGCATTTTCGGCACTAATTCGAGTAAGCTGCATAGGTTTATTGTCAGTAGCAAGGGCATCGAGATTGACCCATTCAAAGTTAAAGCTATATGTGACTTAAACCACTAAAAACTGTCAAGGAGATTCGGAGTCTCATGAGCAGACTAAACTACGCTGCTCGATTCACCTCCCAATTGAGCGAAACTGCTAAGCTATTTTTTAGATTACTAAAAAAGATTGCATTAGTTAAATGAGACAATGAATGTAAAGAAGCCTTTGAAAAGTTGAGGTAGCATCTCATGAATCCACCTGTGCTCGCTCTGCCAATACTAGGACAACTTTTAATTCTATATCTTACAATCCATAGGGAGTCTTTGGGTGCGATGCTTGCTTAAAAAGTTCAGAAGGATAGAAAAGAACAGGCTAATTACTATTTGAGTAAGAAGTTCACAGCCTCTAAGTTGAATTACTTTGAAGCTAAAAAAAATGTGTGTAGCACTAGTTTGGATTCTACATAGCCTACGGTAGTATACATTGCATTATCAGATACTTCTGTTGACAGAATGCAATCCTATCAAATATTTATTGAATTAACTCACCTTGGTTGTGAAACGTGCTAAATGGCAGGTTCTTATTTCTGAGTTTGACATTCATTATCTGTCACAAATGTTAGTTAAATGACAAGTCATAACTGATGTCCTGGCTGAAAATCCAAAGAAAAATGAAGACATCTATTACCCCAAAGAACAAATCATAGCGATAGATAATTATACCTGTACTACGAATCATGGCGATAGATAATTATACATGAACTATGTATTTTGACGGGACCGTAAGCTTGTCAGGATTAGGCACTAGAGCGGTCTTAATATCCCTAGGTGGGCAACATTATCCAGTAGCTGGGAAATTGGTTTTTCCTTGCACCAATAATATAGCCGAGACGAAGTATGCATTCTTGGGTTGCAAGCGGCAATCGAAATAGGGGTGGCCCGACTCAAAATGTTTGGGGATTCAGCTTTAATTATTCTTTAGACCGTTGAAAAATGGAAGACATGAGATGCTAAACTACTCCCTTATCTTGAGTATCTGCATGAGTTAGTAGATGAGTTTGATAATATCTCATTCGAATAACAATCCAGAACTCAAATCAGTTTACTGATGCATTAGCCACATTATCGTCAATGTTGCAAGTCACCGATGGACTTGAGGTGGAACCATTGAAAATCGAGGTATTGAGAAAGCCAGCTTACTGTGTGACCGTGGTTGTTGAGCCAGATGGCAAGCCATGATACTGTGACATCAAGACTTATATTCAAAAGCAGGAGTTTCTAGAAAAAAGTACCGCGACTGATCAACAGTACATGAAGAAGATAGCCTTGAAGTTCTTTTTGAGTGGAGAAAGCCTATATAAGCGATCTTATGATTCGATCCCTCTAAGGTACATCAATTGTACTGAAGCAGTTCATTTAATTATGGAAGTACACGAAGGAGTTTGTGGTTAGGTTATTTTTGCCTCACCCTAAAAAGTGACTATATCCAGCATGTACGGAGTTGTCATAAATGTTAGATATATAGAGACAAAATTAATGTCCCTCCAAACAAGTTGCATCAGCTATCAAAACCATGGCCATTCTCTATGAAGGGCATCGATGTGATTGGCCCTATTAATTCGAAAGCATCCAACGGGCATCGATTCATTTTGGTCGTTGTTGACTATTTTTCAAAATGGATTAAAGCTGCATTGTATATCGCAGTCACTGCGCGAAATGTTATGAGGCTCATTCATCATGATATTATCGCTCGATATGGTTCTTTGAAAGCCATAATCACTGACAATTGCTCAAATTTAAATAACAAGCTAGTTGATGAGTTGTTCAAAGAATTCAAGATCAAGCATTTGAATTCATCTCCATACCTTCCTTAGATGAATGGAGCAGTGGAAACGACCAATAAAAACATCAAGAAGATTTTGGCTAAAACGTTCGAAAATTATCAAGATTGGCATGAGTCTTTACACTTATGACATATTGGATCTCAATCCAAACATCGACTAGGGTAACTTCTTACTCTTTAATTTATGGTATGGAAGCAATGTTACCTAAGTGGAGATCCCTTCCCTGCATATTTTTCCTCAAGTCAAGCTAACTGAAGCTAATTGGATCCGACAGAGGATATAGATCAATTGAATCTCATTGATGAGAAATGGCTCAAGGCTCTATGCTATGGCTAGTGCTACCAAAAGATGATTACAAAGTCCTTCAACAAGAAAGTCTAGCCACGACATTTTTAGGTAGGTGACCTTGTTTTATAAAAACTATTGTCGATAGTTTCTCCTCTAGAAGGAAAATTTGCTCCGAACTATTGTGGGCCGTATGTCGTGAAGAAGGTGCTCCTAGGTAGCGCTTTGATTTTAGTTGAAATGGATGGTCATGTGTTTACTAGTCTTGTTAATTCTGATGCTGGAAAGAAATATTATATTTGATTTGTTTCGACATTTTCGTGATCAAGTTATAATATTCATCTATTTGATGATTGTTCATTTCATGAGTTGTTAGCTTGCATCACTAATCTTCATTGGGAGAAAATTTTTAATCAAGAAATCTTTTTTATCCATTGAAATGATCATATTTAATGTGAAATATCAGCACGATGAAAGGCAAGCCATTTTCATATACATCATACATTATAACCCCCAGTGAGATTCGAATAAAAATTTCCATGCTGACAAGAGGAAAGGTTATCTCATGAAAAGTATGACGATCAAAGTGATGAGAGGCATTCATTTTCTCTACCAAAACACCATAGGTTGTCCTTTTCTAGCTCATTTGAATGGACATTTCATTTCTCACCCTTGTCAAGAACAACTCCACATTGGGGCAATTTCCAAAGAGTTCAAATGGTTAGAATTTTCTTGCTTTCACTTACATCAATCTTTAAGCGATTTTATTACATGTAAGTTGTGGGTTAGTTCAAGTACCTTAGACATGAAGAAAAGCATTTCTTTCTACAGCCTACATACTATATCTCTCGCATACCCAATTTGAACGGAGGATTCATTTCTTAAAAACTCACTTGGTAATCATCCCATGATGAAAGGTGAAAATCATAAAAAAAAAAATGAATGAACGATGAAAATTTGAAATGACTCAAAGCAAGAGAACTCCAAGAAGAAAAATCCTTGAGGAAAGTGCACAAGAAACATCTATCAAGTGTGGTTTTTCTCTTTCTCTCTAAAAAGGGAGCAAAACGTCCCTTTCAAAAAGATTTCTCTCAAAGATCGAGAGAAGAAGAAAAAAATCAAAGAGGAGAGAGGAAAGGCTTGGCAAAAATTGATGTGCTCCTCAAAAGAAAAAACCATTTGGCAAATCCTTAGAAGGAACTTCTAAAATTGCTAAAGCAAAAATCAGCGACAAAAACATCAAGAATTGGTAATCACCAATTTCCTCATGATACACCCCCATTTGCTATAATAGGCCTTTCATTTCAAATCTATCCAAAACTACGTTACAACCCTTACTAAAGTCTCTTCTGATGTAAGGCACCTGAGTTAACGTAGTACCTCATATGTTTATAAATATTGCTTGAAGAAGTGAGAGGAAGACTATTTTATCTCATTGTCACAAGATTCCTGACTTGCAAACCCAATGCAATTGATAATATCTTTTCATTTCAAAGCCAAATGACTCTCATGAGTCCCCCTTGATAAGCCTTTGATCAAGCCTATATTTTGGTGCTTGTGAAGAACTCTTAGATTGGTCTGGTCATACTAATTATAAGAACACTCAGACCTTTATCAAGCATGATGGTGAGAAATCCAAGTGATTCTTACACCTACACCAATGATCATGTTTTTTAAAAAATAAAAACTTTTCATGAGAGAGAGTGAAAGTCCTTTTTGCCTGAAAGTATCTCGTTCGATATTGATTGGATTTGTCAAAAGGATTAGATAGGTTTCCTTGTTGATAAAATCCCAGTGAAGCTGTATAATGCAAACAAAAAGCTCTCCAAGATTTGTGGGCATATGATGTTGCATTAGTTTTATGCATGTATTTGCTTCGATCTCTTTTTCGAGTGAAAAGACAAGTATGACACAATTAGTTTGCCCATCCCATTAACTGTTTGCCCAGAGAATTCAAGTAACTCTTCTAATAACTTTGACCTTTTCAGTTCAACTCATGATCGATTTGCTCTTGTGAAGTATTCATTAGTTCACGATTGACCTGCTCTCGTGTCTTTGATCTTTATTTGGTTCACGACTAACTTGCTCTCGTGATACATTTATCTAACTCATGATCAACATGCTCTCATGAGACATTTATTAGAAAAATCCAAGTAACTTTTCTGACAGCTTTGACCTTTTCAGTTCAACTCATGATCGACCTGCTCTCATGAGATATTCATTAGTTCACAATTGACCTACTCTTGTGTCTTTAATCTTTATTTAGTTCACGACTGACCTATTCTCGTGACACTTTTATCTAACTGATGATCAACATGCTCTCATAAGGTATTTATTAGTTTAAGATCGACATGCTCTCATGTTCTTAATCTCTATCTTTATCAAGCCATGATCGACATGCTCTCATGATCTTGATCTAGATATTTACATAGCTCATGTTCGACCTACTCTCATGAGATATTAATCAGTTCATGATCAACTGGCTCTCGTGCTCTCAATTTTTACCAAATCATAATATATACGCTCTTGTTATCTTGGACCCTCTTACCAAATCGTGATGGATACGCTCTCATGATCTTGATTCTTTGTCAAATCGCAATATATGCGCTCTTGTGATCTTGATCCTTAATTGAATCATAATAATATGCTATTATGATTTTGGTCTTACTCTTACCAAATCACAATGTATGCGCTCTTGTGATCTTGGTCATTTTTTTTTTCGATTCACAGTGTATATGTTCCTGTGATCTCGAAAAATATATTTCAGCTCTACACATATTTTGCACTATCTTGCATCAGAGGGAAATCTCTAGCAACAGATAAGGTCTCAGTACCTTGAGATCCTTGCAATCACAAGAAGAAACTTAGGAATCAAGTAAATCATCAATATTATGAGGCGTCTAGTGAAACAAGTATTTCATATGTGATCAATGTGTAAATTTCTCCAATCCATTTCTTTGGGACAGAGAAGTCTTGGCACATGTTTATTTACAGTCTTACATATCATGCATCATTTTTTTATAAAACAAAATGAGATTAAAACCCCACAAAAAAAAATTCATTCATTATTGCATGATCAAAATTTAGGGTTTAATTTTATATTTGAGCGAAACCTCTACGAGCCTCCACTCGAAGAGGAATAGCTGTTGACACCTAAATTTTGATTTCTCATTTAATCATTTATTTCATAAAAAATTAGAGACTAATTTACTCCCTATAAAAATAACTAAATCATTCTGTATATAATTTGCGCCTAGCTCATTTTAACTTTTTAGCATGCACGAGTTCGCATTTTCAAATTGAACTGGCAGTAGATATGCTTAAATGTTTCGTTCGCGGCACAAATGAAATTGTAAAAAAAAAAGAAAAAAAAGAATGAATAACATGCAGTTTAAAGAGAACATATATAGAAGGAGAGAACTTCCTCTTGAAGTCTTCGGTGAAGATTTTGACAAGAAGGAGTCAAAAGAGGCCTTGGATTCTTGATGAGTGGAGGGCAGCTTTCAAAAAGCAAAAAAAGAAAAAAAGAGGAGAAGATGGTCATGATCAGTGATACGAAGATGGTGTTTGATGGGTGAAGAACCCGATGCATATCTTTGGATGCTTAATGGTAATGATTAAGGTAAGGTCATTAAGCATGATGAAGGGACAAATTTGAAAAGCAAAAAGAAAAAAAAAAAGGAGGAGAAGATAGTCGTGAGCAACAGTACGAAGATGGTGTTTAGTGGGTGAAGAACCTGTTGACACCTGATCTTTAATCATTTTTTCTATTGCTAAAGTAATAAAAAATCCATAAAAATTCATAAAATTGAAAAATCAACTTTGGGGACCTTAGCCAAGCCTAGGGAACCAATTTTGACCAAAAAATGATTTTTCATATTTTCAGTATTTTTACGTATTTTTTATTTATTTATTTTCAAAAATTAATAGAAAATCCATAAAAATTCATAAAATTGAAAAATTAACTTTGGGAACCTTAGCCAATCCTAGGGAACGAATTTTGACCAAAAAATAATTTTTCATATTATATATATTTTAATTTTTTTAAAAAAATACAAAAATATTTGAAAATTTTGAAAAAAAATAACATTTGAGGCCAAAAAATACACAAAGATAGTTAATGTTTTTATTTTAAATCTATTTTCATATTGGCCATCGCAAATTCAGAAAAATCCAATTCGAGTCACGTGTTCCTTCACGAGTATAATCTCGAATCGGGCCTAAAAAAATTTAATTTGAGTCAACTTATTTTTAACTTTCACTTTTTATGAGTTGTGACATTGTCTTCTAATATTTTAAATTTTCATCTTGGCCCAATTATACCCAGAATGACTTAATTTTGCAAAAGGGCTTTAATTAAATTATGCATTATTTTTAGCGACAAGAAATGAGCTTAAATTTGACATGTGGTAAATTTTGGTGTGTCAAAAATTGTGAGGAGATTTGGACTTAAAGAAATATATTTTTCAGGGACTGAATTGTAAATACTTAAAATTCAAGGACTAAAGTGCAAATACCTAACTCTTGAAGGATTATTTTACAAATAATAAAAAGAAAAGTTAGTGGATAAATTAGAATAGAGAAGGGAAGATGAAGAAGAGGAGATGAAGAAGAGAAGTTGGAGAAGAATGGATGGAGAAAATAAGATAAGAATAGAGAAGGGAAGATGGAGATGAAGAAGAGTTAGTAGAGAAATTAGAATGGAAGATAAGAATAGAGAAGGGAAGATGGAGATTAAGAAGAGTTAGTGGAGAAATTAGAATGGGAGATAAATATGGAGAAGGGAAGATGAAGATGAAGAAGAGTTAGTGGAGAGATTAGAATGTGAGATAGAGATTGAGAATGGAAGATGAAAATGAAGAAGAGTTAGTGGAGAAATTAGAATGGGAGATAGAGTTAGTGGAAAAATTAGAATGGGAGATAGATGAGTAGATTATAAAAGGAGAAAGAAGTGAGCTTGAGAAAGGATTCTGGAGAGAGAAAATTTGAAGTGTTAGGATGGGATTTTTTGGAGAGAAAATTTTGGATGTTTGAGAGAGTTTTGGGAGATTGAAGAAAAATTTGAGAGAAAGAAAATACCAAAAGAGAGAGAATTTTGAAGATGATGGGAGTTTAAAGCTAGGGGTTATCATCACAAATTCCTTCATCGATCAATATAAATCAAGAGTTCATCCTCGTCAACGAGCAAGCAAATTCGAGCTAAGTGTTTTTATTTAGTCATTTATTTATGGTTTTACTCGCAAATTAGCACAAATTGTATACACTTTCTCCATCTCCCATTTTTTTCCCATATTTTATGTCAGGAGAAGGATATCTCTATGTCAACAGCAAAAATCTCGTAGAGATGCAAAAATCGGCCCAGACAAGCTCCTAAGCTGTCCACCGATTTCTCAACTGATCTGTGACTAAAAGTCCCTCTTAATTCAAAAGAAACTCTCTATATTGGGAACATAGAGAGCGAAAATCAATTATAGAAATCTCTCCCAATAAACGGGAGATAAGTACTCTTTCCACTCTTTTGGTTTTAGGTGCAGATTAGCACATATTTTGTATACTGACACTTCACTCTATTTTATGTCAGGAAGCCGCAGCTCTATATCAATGGTCAACCCTATGGAAGCACAAAATCGGCTTGGAGGAGTCCTCAAGCGCGCACAAATTTCAAATTGTTGAATCAATTCGTTGTATTTCATTTTAAAGAATTCATGCCCCAGAATGGAGAGGACAAAGTCCATCCGCAATCTAAATACCTGCACCATAAATCCCAAAGGGAAGAGCCAAGCCAATGCTTAGCCTCCCATTGGAGGTTTTTACTTACAGTAGTTAAATACCTGCAACTTAAATACCTGTACCTTAAATCCCAAAGGGAAGAGCCAAGCCGATGCTTAGCCTCCCATTGGAGGTTTTTACTTACAGTAGTTAAATACCTGCAACTTAAATACCTGTACCTTAAATCCCAAAGGGAAGAGCCAAGCCAATGCTTAGCCTCCCATTGGAGGTTTTTACTTACAGTAGTTAAATACCTGCAACTTAAATACATGTACCTTAAATCCCAAAGGGAATAGCCAAGCCAATGCTTAGCCTCCCATTGGAGGTTTTTACTTACAGTAGTTAAATACCTGCAACTTAAATATCTGTACCTTAAATCCCAAAGGGAAGAGCCAAGCCAATACTTAGCCTCCCATTGGAGGTTTTTACTTACAGTAGTTAAATACCTGCAACTTAAATACCTGTACCTTAAATCCCAAAGGGAAGAGCCAAGCCAATGCTTAGCCTCCCATTGGAGGTTTTTACTTACAGTAGTTAAATACCTGCAACTTAAATACCTGTACCTTAAATCCCAAAGGGAAGAGCCAAGCCAATGCTTAGCCTCTCATTGGAGGTTTTTACTTACAGTAGTTTAAATACTTGCAACTTAAATACCTGTACCTTAAATCCCAAAGGGAAGAGCCAAGCCAATGCTAGGTCTCCCTTTGGAGGTGTTTATTCACTGTCATGTACTTCATATAATTTAATTTTTGAATCATCAGGCCCAAAAGATGAGTAGGTCGTAATACTGCACAGAAGTCGTTAGCACACTCCCTCTTTCGGCTTCAGGGAATCTTTAACACTTAAAAAATATAACAAATAAAAATATATACCATCCATGCATCCTATTTAAAAGGTGAAAACACAAAAGAGAATACCCTACTAGAGCCTTAGGAATAAACCAAGCATGAGTTGCCGAATTAGGATATCCATGAAATTAAGGTACCGAAAGGGCATTAGTTTTAATTAACTAGCGTAACCAAGTCCCCGAGCTCATAATCTCTGGTTCGTAGGAATAAATTAGTTCTCCCGCTAATTTATTTAGGTTTCTAATCGGCCTACCAAGAACGATTAGTGGCGACTCCAAATTTCAAAATCATTTAAACAAAAAACCAAAGTTGCGATTCGGTAGGGCTTGGGAGGGTTCGCGTTAGGTTAGTCAAATCTAATTAACCTAATAATCCGTTAACCCCTTTTGAAGATAAATTTTTTCAGAGGGTCGCGACAGACTGGCGACTCCGCTGGGGAGAGAGATTTTTAAATTTTCGAAAAAAGATACCAATTGGAATACTTAAATTTTTTCGAAATTTTAAGAGTCTTAGTGGACTTAGGCCAATGAAAATTTCATGCATATCTCGCTTCTGGCGATATTGTTTGGGACTCATTGTATAGGTATTATATGTTTTTGCAGGATGGGAGTTATAAGGGGCGGAGTGTTTGGCTAACCCCTTTGTTTTGCAGGCTCGGTGTTGGGTTTATTTGTTTAATTTCGCACATTTTTAGAAGCGCTGTTTTGATATCAATTGTTGTGCATGTCTTGCATACTCTGAGGATCACGACACCTGCACACACAAGCGTCTAAACCCAAGTCGCGAAATTCTTCCTAGAAAACCATAGATAGGGATCGAATATGCAAAGCTCTTGCGTCGATTGCGCTCGGGTTGACCATATTTTATTCCGCTCATTATCTGAATTGACAATTCTTCCCATTGTGATTTGATTGCGCGGAGGGTAAGTTTGTCAATTCAGATAGTGGGAGCCTTTTTAGGTCCATACCTTGTCTCTCCTTCTTTTATTTTCTAGAGTCCACTCCTCACTTGAGTCATGCGCATGACTATGTGATTTGCATTTCTCCAAGATAAAAGTAAGTTCTCTAATTTTATCTTGTATTTATTTTCAGTCGGTCCATGCTAGGTGTTAGTCAGTTTTTGAGCTTGATATTACGACCATTCTTTTTAAAAGAAAATAAAAATTAAATTTGTCCCTCATTTCTTTTAAATTTTTTTTTTGAAAAAATGATGTAAAAAAATCCCTTCATGGGAATTTTATTAACCAATAAGGGATTTTTGTCATATTTTTATTGCTTCAATAAAAATGAAATTTTCCTGAAAAAATTTTCCTCTGAAAATTTCAATAAAAAGAAAAATTCCTTAAAAAAAAAACTCTAGTAGACATCAAGTGATTTTATCACATTTTTCAAATTATAAAAACTTGCAAGAAAATTCTTCTCGAGAAATTCGCTCATGTTTTTCTAAGAAAATTTTCTCTAAATAAAATTAGACTAATTGACCAATAAGAGATTTTTGTCATGTTTTTTTCTCTCCAATAAAAATGAAATTTTCCCGACAAATTTTCCTCTGAAAATTTATTTCGATAAAAAGAAAAATTCCTTTAAAAAAAACATCAAGTGATTTTATCACATTCTTTCAAATTATAAAAACTTGCAACAAAAATTCTTTTCGAGAAATTCGCTCATGTTTTTCTAAGAAAAGTTTCTCTAAATAAAATTAGACTAATGTCTCAGGGGAATTTCGTTAACCAATAAAGGATTTCTGTCATGTCTTTCCTGCTTCAATAAAAATAAAATTTTCCTGACAAATTTACCTCTGAAAATTTATTTTGATAAAAAGGAAATTCCTTCAAAAATTTTAGTAAACGTCAAGAGACTTTGTCACATTCCTTTAAAAAAATAAAAAAAAGAATAATAAATCTGAAAAAAATTCTGTATCAGAAATTAACCCATTTCTTCCTAAGGAAATTTTTTTTTTCTTTCTTCTGATTTCTCTATAAAATAGAAAAAATCAAATTGGACTAATATAGGAGTCATGGACCGACATTTCTTGTGTCGCATACTAATTATATCCTTTTCTTTTGCAGGGAGATCCTAGATACCCCAGACGGGTGTAAAAATTAAGTTCAATAATATATCAAGAATCATCTTTAGAAATACCAAAAGACGAAAAACACCGAGGCTTCAACCGTTAATTCTGGGGGGCAAACGAACATTGTCCATCTTTGACAGACAAAGTTGTGTCAATCCGTAAACTTGTATGGGCAGTGTATTCTGATATGACGGTGGATTTATACTGATTAAACATGGGGGCATATTTAATGTATTGCAGAGGATCCCGCGTCTTTTGAAAAATAATATGAATTATATAATCAGAACCCATGAAACAAATACCTTTACCTGATCAAATCAACCAGAGACCGGTCTTAAAATTTCCTCTTATCCGAAACATGCGGAGGGCTTTAGAGGACCGAGGTTCTATTAATGAACGTGGCCCACAGGAATTTCTCCCGACGCTACAGGCGACCGACACGAGCAAGTGGACGCCGAAAGAAACAAAATATGGATAAAAGTGGGCACACAACAGGTGGCCGGATTTACTACCAGCGCACTGATCGAGTTGTCATAGCGTTTTTGTTCGTGATCTCAAGATGGATAGTGGGGGCCACTGCCGAACCCATCATCAATGTTCTCGATATCATCGTCTGGAGCAATTAAACAAGAACATCAAGAAGAACATTAAGCCTCGACATCTTCGGTACCTCAAATCGTTCTATTATGCTATGCGGAAGAAACGATAGCAGGAAAATTAAAAAAAAAAACAAAACAAAACAAGTGAAGCTTTTCTTTCATTCCATTCATCAAAGAGTATTACAACAACTCATTGGGGAGGAAAGGTAAAGCCAAACTGGGCCCTGATGACCATTACGAAAGAGCTCAACTGACTCTCCAAACAGTTGATGCTCTGGATGCACCGGGCGCTCTCGGGATCAAGCTCCGTGAGCCTAAAGAAGAGGCGATCGCACTTCTCTTTAACCTGGGCCATAGTGGCCTCGTAATGCTCAACGGCAAACTCCAGGTCCGGAACCGCTGCCCTCTCGAAAGCAATGTCTGCCGTAATGTCATCAAGTTTCTCCTGCAGCCAACCACATTTACACCTCATCACAATATTGCCTGGCTCCTGTTCGGCGTAAGTTCGGACCAAGGCCAGACGGTCCACCAACTTTCCCCTCTCACGAACCAGCCACGAAAGCTGATCGTTGGCAAACTTGAGGGCCTTTTTGTGATTATCAGCCACAAACGTAACTGTTGCCAGACGCTCGTGCCGGTCTCGGTAACGGGCTTTCACGACGGCGGTCACAAGGACCGTCTCATAAGCACGGTTATAGGCAGCCAGAAAATTGATGAAGAGGGTCGAGAAGTTCCGGTACTCCTTCCCTAGTTGGGTACCCTCAACAGAAGCAGCGTCCACGGTCCTAAATAAACCGAGGATTTCAGCCTCAACGGTAGAGTTTTTGGCTATATGAGCGTAACCTCTACCAAGAAGATTGTAGAGTCTCTCCCACCCAGCTAGGACTTCGGCGGATAAGGTATGGTTAGGAGAATTGGCCATTTTTGAAAGCAGAATACGAAAGAAAGGGGGAGAGAGGTGAGGCAGATGAGCGGAATGCGAAGATGGTAATCTGCTTTGAAGTAAATATTGATTTCATAGTGACGGTATCAACCAGTCAAGATTTCTCTTATCTACCATTCTCTATTGGCACCACCCTCGTTGGCTCGAATTCTCATCAGATGGCGACTGCGAGCTAAGCGAGTCCGAAATCTCCGCAGAAAGTTTGACGAGACACCGCCACTTTGAAAAAGAAGACGGAAAGATGAGCTGAGTGGAAGACACGGCAAACGTTAGCGAAAAGGAGATACGACTTGTCTTCATTGGAGGACCCGCCAGTAAATCGACGGTGGAGATCTTGACAGGGGCCCTCTATCACGAAAAGAAAAAAGAAGACAAACTGAGCGAGAAACAAGGATTTCCCCTTTGATCAAAAGCTGAATATCAGATTTTCTCCCTCGGAAAATCTAATAGCGCTGCCCGTGAAGAGGGAAGTCGTTGCTATTGCCAGAGAGAGAACTTGTCCCCATTTGATAGTCAGAGTTCATTCGCAAGAACTCGCAGGAGAAAGATAGAGAGGAAGGAGTTCTCGTGGGAGAGGAATTCAAAACCTTCACCATCAAAGCATCGGCTTTCAAAGCCTGTTACGAGAAGGCATCAACGATCTCGTGATCCCTTAAGTCCGAGAAGACATCCCGAGGCGGTCTCGAATCGGCAGTCCTAGATCCAGAAATATGTCGAGTATTAGGGGAACGGGCGCATGTTCAACCCTGGTCAAAGCTGATGAAGTTCCTTACCCTGAGGGTCTACTGGTCATGGCCATTGACGGTAATCCAGTCTCTCTGTCAATCCTTGTTACCGTATTAAGAAAATGCCGGTATAAGGTTGTAGCTCAAGCAAAGGCGACAGAGGCCTTAGAGATATTAAGGAGGAGTAGTGACCCGTTTGATATCGTCCTCACCGCCATGGTAGGGATTGACATGGATGTTTTCACTCTCTTAGAAGTCATCAATTCTAAATTAAACATGCCAGTCCTCGTAATATCGGCAAGCGATGATCAGCAAGCCTTAATGAAGGCTGTCTTAAATGGGGCCCAAGACGTCGTAACGAAACCAGTTAGAGTTCAGATGCTTCAAAACATATGGCAGCACGTGGTAAGGAAGCAATTGCATGACCATGAGAACAAGCATCAAGCCTTCAATTTTGTTCCAAGCAACTGGAGAAAGAAGATGAGTTGGTCTCCCGAGCTGCATCGTATGTTTGTTAATGCAGTTCAGCAGCTAGGAATAGATTCGGCACGGCCGCAACATATACTGGAAATTATGAAGGTAGAGGGACTCACTAAAGCAAATGTTTCGAGTCATCTTCAGAAGTACAGAAAAAGGGTGAGAGAACACAATGCAGCTCAGAATCAAGAAAACCAATGCGGGACTGATCCAAGCCTGAACGTCGAGTCTCCTCGCCACCATAAGTTCCCCAGGTTAGCATGGGGCGAGCCACTTCCCATCATCAACCAAGCTAGTAGCCATGCCATCAATTCCCCAGGCGTTAATCAAAGTATCCCCCCAGAATCACCCTAATGCTCTTCAAGAGTATAGACCGCAGGAGCAGTGTATTCAGATTCCTTGGTTTGAGCACCAACCTGTGGCTAGAACTCATCCCATGATCAGCGCGCCTGCGCAGCCAGAGAATCAGACAAGAAGTTATCCTGAGCACTTCCACTTCTCTAATCCTCGAATGGAAGGAGTTTTTGGCAGCAGGACAGTTGGTGATCCCCACACTTTCTCGAGTAATGATGAAGGCTCCAGCATGAGAAGTCAAATTGCTCATGGCGAGGACAGAATGAGAAATCTACCGCCAGCATTTGCCAACAACAATGCCCAATTCGAGCATCAGTTGCTGGAAGGTTCAAGAGATTACCCAGATGATGAGCTTACTGCCCTGGTCAACCAGTTTAGGGTTGACAGACGTCCCAAGCCGCGATCAGGAGCCAGTGAGTAGGGACTCTCAAACATCGGTTATCCACACTCGAACCAACACGAGACTAGCTGATTATCGAAGAGCCACAGGAGAGGCAGAACTGACCTTGAATAAGTGCACCTTTCATTTCATGCTTAATTCCTCTGCGTATGATATTTTCCAGCTTTCTAGGTGTCTCGATTTAATTCAAGGACAAGGGGGCAATTTATTTATCCCGTCGAATGCGTGAATCCCTTTTTATGCTAGATTTAGGGCGGATCAATTTGTGGCAACGTCGCTGACTGCCATAATGAGAAATGTTGAATGGCCTCACGTAGGGAAATTTCAAGTGAAAAGCCCAGGCGAGCTCGAAGACGGGTAACTGTGTGTCGTTTCAATTTACCCTCAATCGTTGCAAAATGCTAAATTGGATTTGTTCCATTCTCACCCAGGGGATTGCAAATGAAATGACCCAATGGAATGCGATAGGACTCATTCGCCTTCAAGGTAACCTTCAAATTAAAGGAGCCCTCCGGTCCACGGACCCGATGGCATGGAAAATGATGATGGTCCAAGGCAACCCGAAAGAAAACAAGGCCCAACTAAGCAAAGCACATATGTGGCAAGCTCAAAGTGAAGGGCAACTCGGGACATACAATTCAATCCAATCCAAATGAAGGAACTTCCTCAATTCAAATTCAATAGAAGTATACACAAGGGTAAAACAGTATCGTTCCAATTTTTCTAGAATATGAAGAACATATACTGCCGCATTCTCTTTCATTTTTGCAGGGGAAGTCTCTACTGGCCAAATTTTCCTGTCTACCATTCCCTATCAGTATCACCTCCGCTACTCGTCTCCAATCTCGAGCCAAGCAAATCCGACGTCTCTACGGAAAAGTTGGACGAGACGCCACTACTTTGAAAAAGAAAGGATAAAAAATAAGCTGAGTGGGAGACAAAGACATTTTCGGCAGAAAAGAGATACGACTCGTCTTTATTGAAGAACTCGCCAGCAAATTGACAGTGGAGACAGCAACAAGGGGCCCCCTTCCACGAAAAGATGGAAGGAGACGAGCTCGGCGAGAGATACGATGAAAAAAAATCGAGAAAGCCAGAACACTCGAGAGAGGCAATACAGTTGCTAAACCCACGTCTAATTTTAAAGGAGGCATCTTCTTGATAATTCTCATTCGTGCTCGAAAGAGAGACTCTTAAAGCATACGCAGTCTCCCAGAAAAATCCAAAGAGTGAAAATACAAGAAGAGATATCAAACTTTGAGAAATCGTTAACCAAATCGAAGATGTCTCAACCCAACACACTTGAAAGTTATCATTACTTGCTGAATATGGGAGAGGAAGAGTTCGAAGCCATATTTGGGATCAAGCCTATGGAGCCCGGCCCTTCCACCGACGACGTCCAAGAGCCCGGTAAGGACAATGACAACAACGGTAAAGGTCAAAAGAAGCGTTACCGTCGCCATACTGAGGAGCAAGTACGAAAGCTTGAAGCTTTCTTCAGAACGTGCCCTATGCCAGACGGCAAACAAAAAATGGAACTGAGTCAAGAGCTAGGCCTTGAACCTTCGCAAATCAAGTTCTGGTTTCAAAATAGACGAACCCGAATGAAGACTCGTCATGAGCACAACGAAGTCGAGTTTCTAAGAGTTGAAAATGAAAACCTCCGAGCGGAAAACAAGATGTATAAAGAGACTTTTGACTCCGCCACCTGCCCCAACTGCAATAGCCTCCTCCTCAACCTCGATGAAATGTATGATCTGAGGATCGAAAATGCACGTTTAAGAGGTGAGTTAGACCAATTTATAACAGGATCGAGTTCTGTTGGAGCAGGGTACAAAAGGACCAATGATACTGGATCAGTATCAATACCTCCCGAGGAAGAAGGGACAGATCACCACCAAGCGGACATTGACGATGATCTTTTCGCCATAATCAACCAGTTTGATATCGGTAAAGCATCGGGACTGTGATGCACTTGTTCAGCCAGTGACCACCAGACCTTCTATATGGCCGATGCATACCTAATTTGAGATGAAGCCAGCTGATCATGGGAGAGTCTGTAGAGGAAGCAGAACTGATCCTGAATGAGTGAATGTGTTTTATTTCCTTGCGTGATATGTTTTTCTGCTTTTGTGAATGTGTAAAAGCAAGGAGTAATAATCCGACTTCCCCCTATTAAATGCTCGAATCCGCCACCTCACCAACCTCGCGACGAATTGATGGCGAGTAAAAATCTGGATAAACCTGAAGGGTAACTCCGTATCGTTTCAATTTACCCTCAGTTGCTCCAAGTTTTAAAATTAAGCCCCTTCTATTCTTAGGAAATTGCAAATCGACCCGAGAACGCAATCATATCCGAATACAAGTTGAACAAAATTTGGGGGCAAATCGACTCATGGGCATTACCACGGGATGGACAGCTTCGGACAGAGGAAAGTACAAGCGAAAGACGCGAACAATCTCAGAAATGGGTAATTCTGTATCGTTCTAATGTGCACATAATCATCTCAAGTCTTGAATTGTCTTATTCCATTCTTAACAGGGATTGCAAATTACCTCGAGAAATACCGTAACATGGCATAAGGTGATACAACAAGGCTGCTTTATCCCCAAAGATTAACGTTTGAAAGGATAGCCCCATGGACACCTATGGTCCAATGGACCGAATGGTATGGGGGATGACAGTAGGTCCGAAATATCCCGAGTTCGATCCCCGAGGGTGGGGAATGTTGTATGTATTATAAATAAATGAAACAACTTTTTGTGCATTTCTTTTTGCAAGCAGGAATACTCGACGAGTAATACCGAAGTCAATATTTTGCTACATTCTCGGCTTAATGGTGAAGCATCCAACAAAAGTCGAAGAAAACTCAATCCAGCAAAATTGGTAAAAGACTTGTCCAAGGCATTCAAGATGAAGGGTAAATCAGTATCGTTTTCAATTTATCCCTTTTAATACTGGTTGACATGTCTCCTTTTCTTTTCACAGGAAATATTTATACTAACATTTAACATGTTGAACGAGACAAATCCAAAAGAAAAGTATGATCACCTGACAAGATCTATTCTGGTGAAAAATGGGGCAAATTGTTCGCAAGCTCTGAAACGAAAAAGCAAATATGTCTTCCTTATCTCGTTTGGTTTCAAGAATAATTTCTCTGCTTCTTGCAGGAGCATTAAACAAACCAAAATGCTCCATCGCCCATATGCTTCATCGCGCAGGGGTAAAGTTTGAGACAAACCACCCCTCGACATAAGGAGTAGGCTTCCCAATTTGTTCGGTCCGCCCACATACCAGGGGCAATTTAAATTCGCCCATATTTGCACATTATATAAACACACGTGATGCTAAAAAATTGTCACATCTGCATTGTGCTTACACAGTTCATGAATTATGTATGACTATTCCGTGTGTTTAACTTACCAACTCCAACTTAGAGCATAAACTGCATAGGAGATATCAAATGTGCAGAATGGGGCATGACAGGATGAGGAAAGGCAAACCATTTCCACACAGGTCTAACATTTTGATCTACAGATAAACAGCCTTTCTCCAGAGTGAGAAAAAGCCATTTCGGAATGAAGTCCCCCATTTAGATTACATTCGAGGTGTTCATACTATAAGAACCTCCTTAAACAGAAGTAGTAATGCAATACATGATCTATATGTTGATCGATTGCATCATGAGTTATTACATAGACTGCCTTTAATCATGGCAAACTTAGCTGAACAATTTTGTATGAACCAATGAACGCATTGATGAAAATGCTTGCACATGTTAGCTCTGACATTGCCCGACAGGCAACACATTCCCGGTGTTTGAGTTACCTTCCAAAGTCTTGAAATTCATTCGGCGATTATTGAATGAACAAGCCTGGTTGTCCAGAAGCCACTAAGCATTTCTTCCAAATTTTCAGGTAAGTATATCTTCAACCAGAACCTTTCAAGAGAATGAATTCTGACGGTTGTTGGGATACTCGAATCCATTGCGGTATATACAGGTATCCACATTCTTCAATAAAGCATGATTTGTCTCAAGGACAGAAATGTTCGAGACCTTTTGATCTCTACCTCTTTGGTTTATTCCTAAAACGACAGGAGAATATAATTTGGGTTTGAGCTTCTGCAGGATTCCTAGTCTCCCCAGATTTCAGAATGGCACCATTTGAGGTACATAAAGTCCTTCTTACAGGCAAATCAAGTCCTTCTTACAGGCATAAAGTCCTTCTTACAAGCAAACCAAGTCCTTCTTATAGGCAAATCAAGTCCTTCTTACAGGCAAACCAAGTCCTTCTTACAGGCACCAAGTCCTTCTTACAGGCAAACCAAGTCCTTCTTACAGGCACAAAGTCCTTCTTACAGGCAAAGTAAGTCCTTTTTACAGGCAAATCAAGTCCTTCTTACAGGCAAACTAAGTCCTTCTTACAGGCAAACAAAGTCCTTCTTACAGGCACAAAGTCCTTCTTACAGGCAAACCAAGTCCTTCTTACAGGCAAATCAAGTCCTGCTTACAGGCAAATAAAGTCCTTCTTACAGGCAAAGCAAGTCCTTCTTACAGGCAAATCAAGTCCTTCTTACAGGCACAAAGTCCTTCTTACAGGCAAATCAAGTCCTTCTTACAGGCACAAAGTCCTTCTTACAGGCAAACAAAGTCCTTCTTACAAGCAAATCAAGTCCTTCTTAAAGGCATAAAGTCCTTCTTACAGGCAAATCAAGTCCTTCTTATAGGCAAACTAAGTCCTTCTTACAGGCAAACTAAGTCCTTCTTACAGGCAAACCAAGTCCTTCTTACAGGCACAAAGTCCTTCTTACAGGCAAATCAAGTCCTTCTTACAGGCACAAAGTCCTTCTTACAGGCACAAAGTCCTTCTTACAGGCAAATCAAGTCCTTCTTACAGGCACAAAGTCCTTCTTACATGCACAAAGTCCTTCTTACAAGCAAATCAAGTCCTTCTTATAGGCACAAAGTCCTTCTTACAGGCATAAAGTCCTTCTTACAGGCAAATCAAGTTCTTATTACAGGCATAAAGTCCTTCTTACAGGCAAACAAAGTCCTTCTTACAGGCAAATCAAGTAATTCTTACAGGCACAAAGTCCTTCTTACAGGCAAAGTAAGTCCTTTTTACAAGCAAACAAAGTCATTCTTACAGGCAAATCAAGTCCTTCTTACAGGCAAAGCAAGTCCTTCTTACAGGCACAAAGTTCTTCTTACAGGCAAAGCACCAAGTCCTTTTTACTGGCACCAAGTCCTTTCTACAGGCACCAAGTCCTTCTTACAGGTATCTCCATGTGGTGACCTACCATACGGGTCAAATCTCAATTAAAATTTAATCAGTAGAATCCTTTTATTAGGAATCTACCATGGTACGACCCACCATACGGGTCAAATGGTATGACCCACCATACGGGTCAAATTTTAATTCAATTTTTAATCAGTAGAATCCTTTTATTAGGAATCTACCATGGGTTGATCCACCATACGGGTTCAAGTTCAACCACCCTAAAGTTTTTTTATATAACGAATCCTTAGGTTCTCATTTCATTTTCAGTGGAACAATCATGTCACGACTCTTTTTATTTCCTTGTATTGAGTCGATAAGAATCCAGGTGTCATCTCGTCTTTGAAATGAACCTCTACCGAGCTTCCTTTCAAAGAGGGGCAGCTGTTGACACCTGATCTTTAATCATTTTTTCTATTGCTAAAGTAATAAAAAATCCATAAAAATTCATAAAATTGAAAAATCAACTTTGGGGACCTTAACCAAGCCTAGGGAACCAATTTTGACCAAAAAACGATTTTTCATATTTTCAGTATTTTTACGTATTTTTTATTTATTTATTTTCAAAAATTAATAGAAAATCCATAAAAATTCATAAAATTGAAAAATCAACTTTGGGAACCTTAGCCAAGCCTAGGGAACGAATTTTGACCAAAAAATAATTTTTCATATTATATATATTTTAATTTTTTAAAAAAAAATACAAAAATATTTGAAAATTTTGAAAAAATAACATTTGAGGCCAAAAAATACACAAAGATAGTTAATATTTTTATTTTAAATCTATTTTCATATTGGCCATCGCAAATTCAAAAAAATCCAATTCGAGTCACGTGTTCCTTCACGAGTATAATCTCGAATCGGGCCTAAAAAAATTTAATTTGAGTCAACTTATTTTTAACTTTCACTTTTTATGAGTTGTGACATTGTCTTCTAATATTTTAAATTTTCATCTTGGCCCAATTATACCCAGAATGACTTAATTTTGCAAAAGGGCTTTAATTAAATTATGCATTATTTTCAGCGACAAGAAATGAGCTTAAATTTGACATGTGGTAAATTTTGGTGTGTCAAAAATTGTGAGGAGATTTGGACTTAAAGAAATATATTTTTCAGGGACTGAATTGTAAATACTTAAAATTCAAGGACTAAAGTGCAAATACCTAACTCTTGAAGGATTATTTTACAAATAATAAAAAGAAAAGTTAGTGGATAAATTAGAATAGAGAAGGGAAGATGAAGAAGAGGAGATGAAGAAGAGAAGTTGGAGAAGAATGGATGGAGAAAATAAGATAAGAATAGAGAAGGGAAGATGGAGATGAAGAAGAGTTAGTAGAGAAATTAGAATGGAAGATAAGAATAGAGAAGGGAAGATGGAGATTAAGAAGAGTTAGTGGAGAAATTAGAATGGGAGATAAATATGGAGAAGGGAAGATGAAGATGAAGAAGAGTTAGTGGAGAGATTAGAATGTGAGATAGAGATTGAGAATGGAAGATGAAAATGAAGAAGAGTTAGTGGAGAAATTAGAATGGGAGATAGAGTTAGTGGAAAAATTAGAATGGGAGATAGATGAGTAGGTTATAAAAGGAGAAAGAAGTGAGCTTGAGAAAGGATTCTTGAGAGAGAAAATTTGAAGTGTTTAGGATGGGATTTTTTGGAGAGAAAATTTTGGATGTTTGAGAGAGTTTTGGGAGATTGAAGAAAAATTTGAGAGAAAGAAAATACCAAAAGAGAGAGAATTTTGAAGATGATGGGAGTTTAAAGCTAGGGGTTATCATCACAAATTCCTTCATCGATCAATATAAATCAAGAGTTCATCCTCGTCAACGAGCAAGCAAATTCGAGCTAAGTGTTTTTATTTAGTCATTTATTTATGGTTTTACTCGCAAATTAGCACAAATTGTATACACTTTCTCCATCTCCCATTTTTTCCCATATTTTATGTCAGGAGAAGGATATCTCTATGTCAACAGCAAAAATCTCGTAGAGATGCAAAAATCGGCCCAGACAAGCTCCTAAGCTGTCCACCGATTTCTCAACTGATCTGTGACTAAAAGTCCATCTTAATTCAAAAGAAACTCTCTATATTGGGAACATAGAGAGCGAAAATCAATTATAGAAATCCCTCCCAAAAAACGGGAGATAAGTACTCTTTCCACTCTTTTGGTTTTAGGTGCAGATTAGCACATATTTTGTATACTGACACTTCACTCTATTTTATGTCAGGAAGCCGCAGCTCTATATCAATGGTCAACCCTATGGAAGCACAAAATCGGCTTGGAGGAGTCCTCAAGCGCGCACAAATTTCAAATTGTTGAATCAATTCGTTGTATTTCATTTTAAAGAATTCATACCCCAGAATGGAGAGGACAAAGTCCATCCGCAATTTAAATATCTGCACCATAAATCCCAAAGGGAAGAGCCAAGCCAATGCTTAGCCTCCCATTGGAGGTTTTTACTTACAGTAGTTAAATACCTGCAACTTAAATACCTGTACCTTAAATCCCAAAGGGAAGAGCCAAGCCGATGCTTAGCCTCCCATTGGAGGTTTTTACTTACAGTAGTTAAATACCTGCAACTTAAATACCTGTACCTTAAATCCCAAAGGGAAGAGCCAAGCCAATGCTTAGCCTCCCATTGGAGGTTTTTACTTACAGTAGTTAAATACCTGCAACTTAAATACATGTACCTTAAATCCCAAAGGGAATAGCCAAGCCAATGCTTAGCCTCCCATTGGAGGTTTTTACTTACAGTAGTTAAATACCTGCAACTTAAATATCTGTACCTTAAATCCCAAAGGGAAGAGCCAAGCCAATGCTTAGCCTCCCATTGGAGGTTTTTACTTACAGTAGTTAAATACCTGCAACTTAAATACCTGTACCTTAAATCCCAAAGGGAAGAGCCAAGCCAATGCTTAGCCTCCCATTGGAGGTTTTTACTTACAGTAGTTAAATACCTGCAACTTAAATACCTGTACCTTAAATCCCAAAGGCAAGAGCCAACCCAATGCTTAGCCTCCCATTGGAGGTTTTTACTTACAGTAGTTTAAATACTTGCAACTTAAATACCTGTACCTTAAATCCCAAAGGGAAGAGCCAAGCCAATGCTAGGCCTCCCATTGGAGGTGTTTATTCACTGTCATGTACTTCCTATAATTTAATTTTTGAATCATCAGGCCCAAAAGATGAGTAGGTCGTAATACTGCACAGAAGTCGTTAGCACACTCCCTCTTTCGGCTTCAGGGAATCTTTAACACTTAAAAAATATAACAAATAAAAATATATACCATCCGTGCATCCTATTTAAAAGGTGAAAACACAAAAGAGAATACCCTACTAGAGCCTTAGGAATAAACTAGGCATGAGTTGCCGAATTAGGATATCCATGAAATTAAGGTACCGAAAGGGCATTAGTTTTAATTAACTAGTGTAACCAAGTCCCCGAGCTCATAATCTCTGGTTCGTAGGAATAAATTAGTTCTCCCGCTAATTTATTTAGGTTTCTAATCGGCCTACCAAGAACGATTAGTGGCGACTCCAAATTTCAAAATCATTTAAACAAAAAACCAAAGTTGCGATTCGGTAGGGCTTGGGAGGGTTCGCGTTAGGTTAGTCAAATCTAATTAACCTAATAATCCGTTAACCCCTTTTGAAGATAAATTTTTTCAGAGGGTCGCGACAGAACCCGATGCATATCTTTGGATGCTTAATGGTAATGATTAAGGTAAGGTCATTAAGCATGATGAAGGGACAAATTTGAAAAGCAAAAAGAAAAAAAGAAAAAAAAGTGGAGAAGATGGTCGTGAGTAATGGTACGAATATAATGTTTGGCGGGTCAAAAACCCGATGCATATCTTTGGATGCTTAATGGTAATGATTAAGGTAAGATCATTAAGCATGGTGAAGGGACAAAATTGAAAAGCAAAAAGCAAAAAAGAAAAAAAAAAGGGAGAAAATGGTCTTGAGCAACGATACGAAGATGGTGTTTGGTGGATGAAGAACCCGATGCATATCTTTGGATGCCTAATGGTAATGATTAAGGTAAGGTCATTAAGCATGATGAAGGGATAAATTTGGATAGATCTCTACTTTCGGTGATACTAAGTAATTGGAATACTTTAATGATGTTGGTCATGGCATAGTCATGCACATTTTATATATGATGGGAAACGCATAGTTGAAGAAAAGGAGGCAACTCCTCATCATCATGTCCTCATCTTTATAAAGAATTCTAGTATTTATGGCAACGAGGATTCAGTCCACAAAAAATCCCCTGCAAATTGGCAAGTACGGGGCAAATCCACTAAAGGATACAACGGTGGAGAAAAGAAGTGTTTGCTGCTATCCAAGTTTGTTTGCTCGTGATTTGAGGTGCTGTCCAACAGCTGCCCTACTGTTCAAGGTAGATTCAAGAGCACACTGAGGCTGCTTCTACCCAAGCAAAGACCTGCTGCCCCTGCACCGATCAAAAGGGGTTCTGCTCCTTTTCTTTTTGTCTGAAGTTCACCGCTGGAGGTCCACACTCGTAGCTGTTTCTATCTAGCTGTAAACTGCCTCTTCCAACCCCAGTTTGAGGTCAATTTGCTTTCATCTTGTCATTATTTGAAGGTCTAACATTGTCCCTACCTGTATTAGAACGTTTGGTAGCAAATCGAGCTCAAAAGAGGCAATTTCGGGCGAGATCCACAGCTTCGAACGTGCTGGTGTTTGCTTGATAAAGGTATAAATTTCTCGCTTTTGATTGCGATCTATGCTTGTTAATTTGGTAACTTGCATCGTTGTTCTTAGATCTCTTTGAGCACATCAATTTTGTAATTAAAACCGAAAAGTTTAAACTTTTTCCATCAATTCATGGCTAAAATTGAAATTTGATACTTGTTGCATAGAAATTCTAGATTTTCTAAGCATGTTTAATTTGATCATGAAGTTGTATGAATTTGACTAAAATTTTTCTAATAATTGATTGAAATTAGTTGGAAATTCTTTTTCTCAAAAAAAAATGTTCATAATTTCTGGATCAAATTGGATGAATCGGAAAAGTTAAGAATTTTGTGAAACAAAAATTAATTTTTCAGCGTACACTCTCTCTTGGCCGAATTGATTAATTAGTGGATAGCCCCTTTATTTTGAATCTTATCATGGTCGGTTGGATTATCTTATCCTATAGTTGTTTGACATTATCATATATTGTGGATAAAGTTTTGCTTTGTTACGCATGAATTCTTGATCTTAGTGATTATCTCCGGTATGTGATTTGATGGGAATGTTTATCCATTAGTTGAACAAACTTATCTTGCAATTTCCTAATGATATTAGATGTTAGAAATAATGTCTGCTTGGGTTTGGATGTTTATCCATTTATTTATTTATTTATTCATTTTAGAATAACCTGAAATTAAATTTTTAAACCTTAAAGATAATTTTCTCAAACTTCAATTCAAATTCCAAAAGGAAAGGTTGACACCCACTTCAGTGATTGCTTGATTGTTATAAAGTTTGCACATTTTTAAACAAATATGCCATAATATATGCTCCCTTGTGTCTGGACCCTTCGAAAAATAAATTGCATGCCTTAGTCACGATCTTATGGAATGGGATGGCAATTTAGTAGAGGATTTCGTGTTCTACCTTTTGGTAACAAAGGATGATGTTATTCTATATAAATTATCCGCATACTATCTCGAATCTTCGAGGACGTAACGGATGAAATTCTTCTTTTGCCCAAATCTTTGGGAATGAGTGAATTTATTGAACAAGTCGAAATTAAAACGTATATATTGGGAATTTTTGTTTATTTTTGTTCAATCTTTGCATTTTGATTGTTTGTTTCATTAAATACAAAACCCCAAAAAAAACTCTCATTTTTTAAACAATTAATCATGCCAATAGTCTATTTTTAAGTCATAAATATCATCTAACAAAAGTTAAGACTTTGAGAAATCGTTTTCTTAGATTAAATTGGATGATAACTTATGTTAAGGCATGTTTTCATAATAGTCGTCATTTAATCCGAAAATATAGAAAAATCATTTTTCCAGATACATGGTCATTCATGTCATTTTAAAAGGAAAAGTCATTCAATTCACAACCATCAATGGAAAAAGATTTTTCATGAAATTTGGTACCGAAATGGCATTAATTTTTTTAAAATTAATGTAATCAAGTCTCCGAACATATTTTCTCTGGTTTGCAGAAATAAATTAATTCTCCCGTTAATTTATTTAGGATTCTAATCGACCTACCAAGAATAATTAGTGGTGGCTCCAAATTGAATAAACTTTGCATGAAAAGAATCTAAATTGCGATTCAGTAGGACTTGAGAAGGTCTGAATTAGGTTAGTTAATTAACCTAATAATCCGTTAGCCATGAATGATTTTTTATGTTGCGACAGTCAAGTGTGCCACTTTGGCAGTCGCAACCTAATTGAATCTTTGAAACTATTTCGCACCAAAGATATAGACTTCATGTTTCACATTCGCCATATAGATGTGATTTTGAACTTGAGAACATAGGCAATTATCATTAAAATTACAAATAGTACCAATAGCATTGCTTCATGCATGTCAAAATTTTATACATGCTTACACGCAATAACATTCTACACATCTTGCATGTGGTCATTAATATGCGAGCTCACCTTAGTATTTTCCAAACCATATGGGAATATAAGAAAATGCCAAAAAATACCCCTAAAATTGCACTTATATAAGGGTTTCATTGCATTTTTTATATTTTAAAAGGCTCAAAAATTCAAAATAATTATACCACGATATAGAAAATTTCATATGAATACAAGGATGCAAAAATCACCCTAAGTATACCCTACATGCACCCTCACAAGCTGCAGAAGTGAAGGCGCACACGTGCCAAGCATATGTGTGGCACCCTAACTTGGTCAAATCGGGTTGGTCAATGGGTCAAGTCGGGTTGTCCCAGTCAATAGGTCTTCGGATCAGGTTCACCCAATCAACCAGTTGATGAGTCGAGTGGGGTTAACCAGTCAACAAGTTGGGTGAGTTGACCGGTCAACGAGTGGGGTTAATTGGTCAGCGTGTTAGGTTGACCCGATCAACAGGTCAAGTTGACCAGATCAAATAGCAATGGGACTATGACATGATTGCTCCTACCGCCTTCTATGGAGGCGGCACATGTCCTTAACATATGTCGTGCCCAAGGCGATGTAGCTTCCCCACATGTTGGAGCATGTCCCATGATGCCATGGCGGCGTGAGGCGCGTAGAGTGGCGTGCCTCCCCTTGAAATGCTCGTATTAACAAGCAAAATCCATAAATGCAATCAAAAACAAGTTTCAACGCACTAAATTTCCTAAAACAAGCATAAACAAGAGATTCCAGCTTTGAACTATAACCGGCTCTAATACCAACTGTTGGATGTTGCAAACGGCCATCCGTCATCATGACTGTCACCCATGGATCACCATAGCCGAAGACTAGAAACAAAATAATAGAGGAATTTACATATCTGATTTCAAATCCATCGACGTTTAACATGGAATTGTAACGACACAACGCTCGAGTGGTTCCCTCTATCGCCCTCGAATTGTCTAGCACAATTAGACCAACTTTCTGTCACTCTCTAACCTTATGAGGAGATGGTGGTGGCTTCTTAAGGGTGGAAAAAAAAAAAGTGTAACGGCTAAAAGGGGGACCCTAACGCTATTTATAGAGTTCTAGCTGAGCCCTCTCATCCAGGCCGGGCCGAACTCAGCTCACACTAGTCAAGTCCATCTTCGGCCCTTTAAGAATCATTAAATTTATTTTTTATTAAACCAATCTCGTAAACGGTAAATTATAATCTCAATTAATATGAGCTCACATAATAAAAACTCTAACAAGTCCATCACGCATGAGTTCGTGCACATCGAGTATGTGACATGCTAAATTTGTATATTAGAAAATGAAATAAAAAGCAATACGCAACAATCCACAACATGGTCACTTGAACATCCCTTTCTGAGGGTTTCTGTAGCAGCATTTCGGGCCTAATAATTAACACACATCTACACCAGGACAATCAACAAAAGAAGAATCTGCAAGAAGAAAGTCGTAACATTTTTCTATCCTCGTCACCCTAACTTTCCTACCGAATATGTTGTTCTTTTGCTAGGACCAAATTCTAAAAAGCAGAAAAAGTCAGCAAGCAAAAATACCATGCCCTACCCATTTGCATGTTGGCTCTCGTCACGATGAATCGCGCATAATGCCCTGAAAAAAGGAAAATCCCACTTTGCCCGATTATATGGAGATGGTCGGTCGTCAAGGGCATTTACGTGGCCCAACAGGACCAATTGAACTCAAACAACATGCAGTTCTTGACCAAACCCTCGACCAAACGGACGAGAGATTGCTAGCCCAGACAACTTCTTTTGGGTCGCTTTTGATCCTGATAAGATAGCGGGTATGATGATCCCTTGTCGTTGAAAAACCTTTAGGGGTTGGTCAAAAAACCTTTTTGCTACCTTACAAAGGGTTCGTTGCATCATTTTTTTTTTCCCTTAAACGTGGCTTGAGGGTGACCGTGCTATCTGCAAGAAGAAAAGTCAAAGGGGTTAAATGCTTTTAATATAACCAGTAATCCCTTAAAGTTTACTAGTATTTTCTTCATCAGGGTATCTCATGATAACGACTTGAGTCCCATTGTTTGGTGGCTTTTTTTTTTTTTTTAACGTGGCTTGAACGTGATCGTGCTATGTGCAAGAAGTCAAAGGGGTTGAATACTTTTCAGAGAACCAGTAATCCCTCAAACTTTTCTAGTATCTTCTTCATCAGGTAACCCCATGATAAAGACTTGAGTCCCCTTGCTTGGAGTTTTTTTTTTTTTTAACGTGGCTTGAGGGTGATCGTGCTAATGTTCAAGAAGCAAAAGTCAAAGGGGTTGAATACTTTAAGAGAGCCAGTAATCCCTCAAAGTTTACTAGCATCTTCTCCATCAGGGTATATCATGATAAGCACTTGTGACCCCTTGCTTGGAGGTATAGCTATTAAGGCTGAGAATAATGGACCGATCAAATTGAAAACTGCCCAATCGATTTAGTTCGGTTCTCGGAGCCTCTAGTCCGATTCTCAGTTCCGTAAAATTGTAACTGATTATGGTCGGTCGGTTCCCCGTTCCAGACGGAAACCGGACCGGATCGAATAATATTTTTTTGTAAAAAAAAGTATTTTCCTGAACCTAAGATGTTTAGCATGACTTCGGCAACAATGCGATGTAATTAACGAGAAGTGGTCTAGTGAATATATCAATAATAAGAAAATTTTAACAACAAATCATAAAAATTACGACCGATTCAATGATTGGATCGCTCGAAAACCTGACCTAACCAGAGCAGGAACCAATCACCCCACTATTAGCTATGCCTTTTTGACTTTTGAACTTTAGCGAGAAAATTAACATATCATTCCCGAAACGCACCATCTAAGGAGTCTATTTGTGGGCCATTTTCTCATGCCAATCTAAAGTTAGTGCCTTGATTAAGCATAAGGCTGAGCATAACAGGAAAGGCTCCTTTCAACTATGGACGTGCTTTGCCATGACCACGTGTAGATATATGCTCGATAAAGTTTCCTCTTTCCCCCCTTTTATGTGTATTTGTTTATTATTGTTGACTTTTTTTCCTTTAGGGAAAGGGGAAGTGGAGGAAATGAACGCAGGGTGGCTGGGCCACGAGTCACTTTGGTTAATTCGGGCATGTTTCTTGCAATGGACTGCACTCTTCTTTGAATCTATATACGGGGTTATGGAATCCAAAGGGCTTGGCTTCTTCTTTTTTACCTACCTTGGTTTGATGTATTAAGTAACGTTTCAATTTTTTTTGCCATCGCTGATCTTCAAAGTTCACTTGCATCAATTGTGTAGTAAATATTGTTGAACGAAATTCTGCTCCAAGTGAAAGTTCTATAAGAAAATATAGTAATACAATGTGAAATCTTAAGGGGGACAGGAAGATAGGAAGATAATCTTCCTATCTTCTTGTCCCCCTTAAAATTTCAGCATTGTTGTTTGTTGCTGATGGGTTTGACTAAGAAAAAAAATATTAAAAATCTACAAGATAGAATCTGTGTAGACACCTTTGACTTTTCCTGATCTGAATGGAAAAAAAAAACAAAAGCGGAACAAAGCTCAAGAGCAGGACCACAATATGCCGCACCATATACACAAACTAGTTTATTCATCAAATATCAGGCGGAAGTACAACTTTGGTCTCGATTAGGTTGGAGTTGAACATATCTTTATTCACCAAAGGCGAGGATGACACGATTTCACTACATAGCCCTCACCTCGTACCATCAATCAATTATATATTACGTTGGTCACACATGTTAGGGGGGGAAAAAAAGAAGCTTATGGTACACCGAGAACGTGGATGCTTTGGGACATTTCACATATTAGTGCATGGAAAATGCAGAAGTGGGTATATTTTAAGCATTGAGCTTGTTATTTTCTTTTCGAAATATAGGGGACCACTGTCCTACTGAAATTGGGGAAAAGAATGTCAGAAGCATCATTAGCGTCTACATAAGATACTTTTAAAAATATTTGTTAGAAAGTTATTTCCAAAAAATGAAAATACTTTTCGACATTTTGTTAAAACCTAAAAATAAATAAATAAATATTTTGTTCACCATTTAGGCTCCGTTTGTTTCATAGAAAAGGACTTCCTGGAAAATGTTTTCCGGATTTTTCAACGTTTGAGAGGCGAAAAATAGGCTAACCTTGAAAAATATTTTCCTCCTATGGAAAAATTCCTTTGAAAAGTATGAAAAGTGATTTCCTCATTTTGAAAAGAGGAAATCATTTTCCGCCGGTCGGCGCCTTTGGTCCCCGGCCGTCGATCGCCGCCCATGGCCACCCGCCCGGTTGCCGGTCGCTGCCGCCGCCGATCGCCACTATCGCCGATCGTCAGCCGCCGGAAAATAAATTGCTTGCCAAACAACGGAAATTTTTTTCCAGTTCATTTTTAAATATTAACCAAACACCGGAAAATATTGTGATTTTCTTAGAAAATGACTTTCTGGAAAATGTTTTTCCCTAGGAGGCCATTTTTCGTGAAACAAACGGAGCCAGTATAGAATAGATTTTCTTTTATGCATTAATTTTAATTTTTTAATTTTTCCTTTTAAAAAAATGAAAATTTAATTATTTTTTTTACTTGTTTCCTTTTTTTTTTCCTTCTTCTTTTCCCGGTCCCCGACCACAGCAATTACCAGCAACTGGCCACAGGCAAGCTCAAGCCTCACCAGACCTGGCGAGTCACTCCCCATGGACTTGCATCCGAAGGGGAGGGGGCAACCTAGAGGGAAACGCAAGGCGGTGACAAGAAGAGGAGTGGAGATGAGGGGACAAGACGAAGAAGCTCTCGAGAAAAGAGCGGCTCTGCTAGTTGCATGAGAAAGATTGGGGAAAAGGAGCAGCTCTAGAGATAGAGGAAATGCCTCGTGAGAAAGAGGGAAAATGAAAGAGAAGATACGAGGGTGAGAGGGCACGAGCCTAGGGAGAAAGATTGGAAAATGATTTCCTTTTTTTCATAAATGGAATCATTTTTCAAAGTTTTATAAAGATTTTTTTTCAATTGACCGAAGAATATTTTATTTGACCATATACTTTTAGCCCCCAACACTAAAAATTAAGGAAAATATTTTCCAGAAAAATATTTTCCACAAAACAAACATAACCTGGGTACTGTGACTTTTCAATGAATCACTTTATTGATGTAACTTTTAAATTGATTATTTAAGTGTCATAACTTTTCAAAAAAGTTTGCAACAAGTACCGAAAACCCAATGTGACATAATAATTACAGTGTACATTTTTAAAAGTTACAACACTTAAGTGAATATTTTTTAAAAAATTATTACACTTAAGTAAATTGTTGAAATATTATGACATTTATATAAGCATGGTACGAAAATTACAGTGTACATTTTTAAAAGTTACAATACTTAAGTGAATAATTTTTTAAAAATTATTACACTTAAGTAAATTGTTGAAATATTATGGCATTTATATAAGCATGGTACGAAAATTATGATAATTGTGAAGTGAAATTCTACTGTTCTTATTTAGTTTGCGGTTTCTGTATTTAATTTCTACCCCTTTTCGTACCAATTAATGATAATGCATCCCAATAAGAAAAGTTCAATCACAGACAAACAGCTTCGCACAGGGAACTGTCCACAAAACCAAATTTGCTGAGAGACACCTGACCGACTTCTTAATTAAGTCTGTCGTCTTTCCTAGAAACCCGTGGATTCTTCATGATCATTTCGTTAATGGGCACTCCACTGGCTTTTTGCTATCATTTATTGCTCTTTTGACTGTAAAGTAAAGCATAATCTTGATGGAATTTCCCTTAGATTAGAGTCTATTATTGTTCATTCGACCAGTGTCTTGTAAAGCGATTGCGTGATCGCTAGAGATCCTCAAGGGTAACCGGACCAGGTCCATCTATCCTCAGGGGCAACCGGACCAGGTCCGTCTACCCATCAATCATCTCAAATTGACCGAACCATCAATTTCCTGATAAAGATTTGCCACGATTGAGGATAAGTTTTGTGATTAACTTTTAAAAGAATTGATGAAATCCGGTATATTACTATGATAAAAAGAAATTGGACACACAGATTAGTTATTTAATAATTGTGATTGTATGAAAAATAAGGTCATTTTCTCGAAAGTATAGCTAGCATGGAAAACATACACAATGAAAATTTGTAGAAAGAAGATGAAATAGTTCTTTCTACAACAAGAGAAAATAACACACACAGATGTATATTTGCAAGCACTCCGAAGAAATATATAGGTGAAACAAAAATTAACTTACAATAAAAACATCATTAAAAATTAGAATTTCAATATTAAGTATGCTCAAATGAGAGCACTACCCAATAGTAACCTTTTAAAAAAGTGCTTATCTGTATGCCAAGAATATCATAGACTTTTAGGATCAGCAGTGAGTTATCATCAGGCTTCACAATGTGATATCAAGATTAGACTCCCTCTAGCAAGTGAGAGTTGTAGAGGCGAACATCGCAAAGGCTAATGGGCTTGTAACGGCCCAATCTGACAAGGGCAACAAATGACCTTCGAGACGATAGAGCGCAAACAAGGTCTATAGCACGCTTCAAGGATGCGAAAGGGGGAGGGATCAATTCAAATTATACATCCAACATGAGAGAGCGGTTGCAAGATTATATACATGGAACTGGAGTCAACTCACAAAATGCACACTTTGGATTAACAATCGCATTCACTATTTGAAGTCTAATGCTAAGCGTGCTCTACATACTCAAAGCGAGAGCACTGTCGAAATAAGTGAACTCTTGATAAAGTTCTCATATGTAAGCCAGACGAGCAAGTGTCATTCAAGCTCTTGTCTCAAACTTTTCTGGTGATTCTCTACCTCTCTTTTTGGACTTCTACAGGAGTAGTGGAGATCTCTATATAAAGGACCAGCCTATATCAGGCTCTCTCGTGCCCCATACACCAAAAACACATTGGTCACTACAAAATAGTTGAAACCAACTCCATAGTCTCCCCGGACATTATCTTGGCCTTCAATAGAGTCCATCTAAACTTCATCTGTTTTCCTCTGTGTTGAACTAACGAAGAGAACAGCCAAACGCACTCTCAGAAACTACTTCTCAATCTGCAGACAGGTACTCTCTCCGTTCATAAGTCCTCTGTTTCTTGTTTGTTTGCTTGTTTTTTATTTTTATTTTTTCGTGGGACACCCCTCTGTTTCTTGTTAAAGCGACCGTTTTGCTCCATTTCGAATCAAGAACGAGTATCGGGACGAATCCAGGATAGCAAGTTCCGAAGCGAATCTTTTAGCTTTCTTGCTTGGCAGAGGCGGAGGTGTTAAACGACTCCGACGGATTGCTTTTTTCAGTAAAGATGACAAGTATTTTCAAATTAAATAAACCCGACCACTCGTTTTCCAAATAATTGGAAAAAAGAGAGGAAAGAAAGGAAGAAACTCGACCACCTGGTTTGTCTTACACTTTCATGTGGGTCTCATGGTCGAAAGATGGAAATGTTCCACAAAATGTTACTTTTCTAGGAAAGCCCACGTTTATTATCATCTGCCTATCTTATCTTTCCCAATAAATGGGAGGAGAATTCGAGGTTTTCCCTAGAGAGAGAGAAAATGAGTATGTGTGGGCTTCGCTTCATCAACTTTACCGGCTAAATATTTTAATAATCCTTCTTAATAAATGCGCATCTCAGTATGGTCTATTACTGCTTTTACCATTATGTCCTCGCATTTTCTTTTATTTTCTTTATGTTTTTTTTTTGTTACGTGGATCACATAACATATATAGGTTTCATTTGTTCCGTGAACAATAAGCGATTTGAAAAATATATTCTTAAAAATAATTATATATATCGTTTGAACTAATTAGTAAATAAAAAATATTTTCACTACTAAAAATAATTTGTATCTAAATATTTGCGAATAATGAAAATATTTTTCGTTTATTTATTTTATCGGCTATATAAGCCATCATTTTTTAGAAAATATTTTTCATATTGCTTATTCATCTGGAAACAAATAGAGTCATAGAGTATTATTTGATTAATTATGTAGGTATCTTCGTAACTTTTTTACTATTTTAATACGTGCAATGAGTGTAAAATCAGGAATTTAGTCCAACCGAAATGTAACTTGAGCATGGACGGCAGCCCCACTTAATCAATTAGAAATTTTTATTGGAAACATAGGTAGTAATGAAATATCCATTAATTGCGAGTATTATCCGTCAGGTCACATCAGTGTGTACTATGTAATTTGTGTGCCGGTAAATGTTATAAGTAACCTCTTAGAGATTACATGAAACTATGTCATCTTGCAATTTTTTTGTCGTTATGATATGAAAACTCTTTTTTATTATTGCTGATGTTGAGTATGAGAATATTCAATTTTATTTTTATAGATTTTTAAGTAAGCTTTTATTTTTTGTAGTTTTCATTTCTACGGCTACGATTGCCATATATAATAAATACGAGATAGCAATGATAAGGTCATATTTTGAACTTTATAATATGCATCTTTGTAAGAAAAGAAATGATTAATACCACGAAAAATTTCAAACCGACTCACCTGTGACAAATTTATTCCAAAGTAATTTTTTGACCATCAAAAATACTAAATTGGCGCACATGTAACAAATATATCCTCTATTAATTTTCATCAAATTTCACGATCAAATTACTGAGTTGGATGACGCGTGACAGTTAACAAGTGTACCGAATTGCCATAGATATATCAAGTTGGGATTTTCGTGATATTAACTCAATTTTATGAAAATGAACTAATGATAAATTTGTCACATATCTATTAATTTGAAATTTTTTATGCTCAAAAAATTAGATTTATATTACTTTGTCATAAGTGTATTTGTTTGGGGTGGTTAAAAAATATTTTGAGGTAAAGTTATAATAAGTGTATCGTTTTGAAATTTTTTTGTAGTTAAAAAATAGTTCGAGCATGAATTTTTTCGTTGCACGAACTCTACAAGAAATAATATGAATCATGTGTGGGTATGAGAAGCATAAGAAGTTTTTACAATATCTTAAAGTTATGCCTAGTGTCATTTAATATTGTTGTTATGCAAACACCATGAGAAAAGAATGATATGCAATAACCCAACATTTCAATGTGCTTTAGGGAAAGTCTTTACGATTCTCTACCGAAAAATTGGAAGAAGAAAAAAGAGAAAATATTTACGATTCTAATCTTTGGTTGATGAAAGAGATAATATTCAGCCTAGAATCCCTACTTTTGGCGAAAACAAAATTGGCTACAATACCGACTTTGTCAGTGTATTTTTTCCACCGTTTCAGTCTCTCTGCCATGATTGATCCATCAATCAATCAATCAACTATAGTAGCAAAGATTCCAGAGAAAAGGTAGACATGAATTTCTCACGTGAGAATGGAATAACACGGGTATATGACCGTGGGCAATTTCCGAACAATCCGGGTCGTGAATGATCTGGATCCGGTTATTTTTTGGCCACGAATGTGGAGCCCAGCTCCGTAGCCGTGGAAGAGCGTTCTCAGACCGAACATGTGAAACAAGTGGATCGAATCAGTTTGTAGAGAGTCTGACGTAAGTAGATCTATTTATCATGACTCATTCATTGTAATCCGCATTTAGTTACTCATCCTAGATCTGATTCACACCTAACACGTAATCGATTCGACTCATATTTGTAATACACATTTATATTTAATTCAATTTAGAAAAATTCATACTCGAACTAAAATGAGAATAAAGAGTGAGTGAGCGCGAATTTGAATGAGGACAAAAGAGAATGAAGAGAGAGTCAATAAGTCAATAATTAACTTATATAATTAATCTGTATAACAGACCAGAGCATTATATATATATATATATGGGTAAAGAAATATTTAGGATCCATTTCGACAGATTTATTAAAAACATGGAGTGTGAAACGTAAATCTAATCATGGGAATGTCTAGGCTGGGCCCTAGCCACAAGCGCCCAAAGGCATTCTTGGGATGGTCTGGATTAAGATCTTTGGTCATATGGCCCAGTTTCTGCTCATCACTTGTTCCCTTTTTTTTTTTTAATTTAAAAATCAATTCTTCAGACAGATTTCCATCTGATATTCACTTCTCGAGTTTGATCAAGTGGTTTAGGAGGTGTGAGACAATTAGAATCATGTCGGCCACCTTGAAAAGGCATAGGCATCTTCCAAATCTGTCTTCCCGAGGCCCTTTCGGTTTATTTATACTATCTATTCACTGCTAATCTTCAACCCTCTCTGGCCAACTGTTTTTCTTTCTAACGAATCTCAGTCGAAATCCGAGTAAAGACGAATCTAATTTTCTTTTCTTCCTAGGACATTTTCCCCGACCCTCGCTCCTTATAAACTATTATTTTGATAGATTACCAATCAATAAGATGATTCCTTACCCACCCTTAAAAAGTTCGCAAGTTGTTTCTCCGCTGAAAAATCCGTTTATTTCATGAAAAATAACTAATTTAAAAAGTATTTTCCTAAAAATGATCAGGCATATCGTGTGAAATAATTGGTCAATGGGAAGTGTTTTAACTATCGACAACAATTTAGATCTCAACATTTTTGTGGAACGATGAAATTATTTTTCTTTCATTTAGTCATTTTCGTAGTCGATATAAGTGATTGTTTTTAGGAAAATATTTATCAAATTATTCATTTTTCATGAGACCCACGAAGCAAGCTTAAATGGGCCTTACGTATATATGACCTCCTTCCTTTCATATATCCTATGATTAAGTATCTATATTGGACTGTCTAACATGATATTAGATCAAGTTTTGCTCCGGTTTCATTTGACGTTTGTGGCTCTTGGTTTGTCAATTTCACATGTTGTTCTTAGTTAGATTTGCATGTGAAAGAGGGTGTCAAAGTGTCCGCGTCATTTCTACACGGGATTTTAGGGGATATTTATATGGAAAAGCAGAGATAGTATAATTTCAACCGTAGACTCACGTACCATTATTACGTGATTTACATGAGACACTAATTGGTAAGGGGATCGTATGGTAAAAAAATAACTAATGGTATTTACACACAAATATATACACATACGGAATGGCAACCCATTGCACTTATCGAGTTTTGACTCATCCCAGACCTACAAGTATTTTAGATCTCATACGTACAAACTTGGCAAGAGTTCTTTACCCAAAAAAAAAAAAAATGGCAAGAGTTGGGACGGATTTTGGGATTCAGTTGACCAGAAACACAGCATTAGGTTGGGTTCCCGATAAATCTTTTCTAAATCTGCCCTTATTCTTGTAAAAGACACAAGGCGATGAAGGTAACTTTATTTAATTCTGATTACAGTATGTTATAAAATTATTTAACATGCATTTTGTACTAATCAATATGTTAATTTCAAGATACGCAGTAAAGAAATGCAACTGGGTGAGTTTCACGATCCCGATTGTTTGAACGAGCCGATCCGGGACTACCATTTAAGAACTTCATTAGGGTTTCAAATGGGTTTGAGTATATTCGTAACTTTGTCCCTTCATATTTGGGATAGATCGATGGTTTGAAAGCCAGTACCATTAGTATTCTTATACGATATATAGCTAGTAAGCAATGAATGTCCAAGCCATCAAATATAGGACTTACAGGTATAAAATTATCACATAAATTAAGCAGAAAAATAACAAAATCGTATTATGCATACAATAGATTGCTATAATGATCCATTTGAAGTTTAGAAAAACAATTTCGACATTCTTGAATTTGTATATAGATGAAAGTTAACCTTCGATATAAAATCGGAGGAGGCTACAATATGGAGTTCTCGGCATCCCACGATCTACATTGAGTTTTCATGAATGAACTTATTGCATGCGCATTCAATTACTATGTTTCTGTCCTTGATGCTTAACTACTTCACTGATATGAGGTCCATGCAATAAAAATAGAAAATCTACAAACATTCCAAGGGAAATCAAACTTCAATATAACTCCAAATATACTTTCTCAATTGGATGTGTGATGCGAGTCATTCCTATCCCTTAAAAATATTTAGAGATTCGTTGGCAGTCTATATTGTCTTTGGCCTCTTGTCTCAATAATCTTCCAACATCTTTGGATCGTGTATGAGATTATCCGTCAAAAAAAAAAAACTAATACCATCCGTAAAAACCCGACCCATTATACTTATTTATTTATTTATTTTAAGAATACCCATTCTACTTGACAAACCTAAAAGGGAGAATTCAAGTAAACACACAAAAGTGGGTCACCATTTGAGAGCAAAATTTCCCTGTAAAAGGTGTCTCTCATTCTTTACAGGACTTGGAATGTCATAAGCCCCCGTTTGAAGGACTAATGTCCTCGACGCTATCGACGCATATCGTCAGCAGTAATCCCTCGGTTAATTCATTTGGGGTTCGGTCCAATTCCGCTCCTTCCTCCAATCCAGAGTCTTTTAAAAGCCGCACGTTGGCTGGACTCCCACTCTAATGATCACAGTCGCACTTCGTTCTCATTGGACCGGGTGTTGGCCTATTCTCCAATGATGAACTAGACTTGAATCGTTTGTGATCACCCAATTAGCTTTAAATGGGCTTAGTCATTAACAGAAGTACTTTTTCGGGTCGATTTAATGGAAGCACTTAGGACATTCATAAAGTAGTGGCGAGTCGGAGTCAAATCTTATTTCAACAGGCATATTTCCATTTAGAGAAACCATTCACACGAGGACCAGGTCATCGTTAGAAACTATGAAACTATTTTCCTATGACATAGTTTGCAAAGAGATGGCGTCAATTAACTGTTGAATATCGAAAGGGTACTCATTTTTAAGAGTAAAGTACCAATTTTTTTCACCATCTCGGTTAATTTGTTGGAGTTGAAATTATCAAGTAAAAGTAAAAAATCCCGTCCAATTGAAAATGTTGTTCAATTTTTGGATTATTATGAAAATATTATGTGAATTTATGTGCTTTTATTTTAATTTTATAGATGTTATGAAAGTTTTGGTAGTTTCGGATTTAAAGAAATATGAAAAGCATGTGCCACAAGATTTATGAGCTAAGGTGATTAGTTATAGTCTTCGAGTCATGCTTTTCTCCATCCACGACAGAAATAAATTTTTCTAATCGTATCTTTGATTAATATGTTACAAACATGTGTCAGATTTAAAATTAAATTCAAATTTGCATAGGATCGATGTACATGACTTGTGACCAAGTAATCGGAGGAAGTTTTCTCTAGTGATGAGTATGGTTCTAGAGTAGAATTTAGAACCGAACCCACGAGGAATATGTCCAGTTCTAGGTTTCTAAAGTATGTAAGGTAAACTTTAGATTTTAAAAATTGTAGAATCTGTCCCATGTTCCACGTGGAACATGGGACCTAGAACATGTAACTTGTAATATGTGACAAGTTCTTTTTTTTTTTATTAGTATATAAATCTTCGCGTGACCCTGCGATATTTCATACTGTCTAATTATGAGTGTGTAATTAAGAACCACAATTTTGAACTTTCATTTTTAGCTATATTTATGACTAAAACTTTTACTTTGTTTCATATTGATGTGTGTGTCTAAAGATAAATTGTGATGAATGGATTGCATCAGTAAATGGTGGTCATTAAATGCAATAATTTACTACAATTGTCTAATTAATAATACATGTGAAATTTAGGTAGATCTTAAAATCTGTGACACGGTACATTCTAGGTTTCAAGGTAGCAGAGTCAATTTTAGGTTCCGAAAAATGAGAAATTTGTTCCTATGGATAGACTATAAGTTTCAAATGTAACATGAACGGAACATGAGACCGCTCACACGTAATTTTCTCAAATAACAAATGGAGTTAAATATAACCCCTTTTTCTGGTCAAGTTTTCTTCCATTCTAATTGGACGAAACTCTCTCCGTCATGCGTCACAAATATAAATGAAAATTCATTTTAGTTTTATTTAAATTTGCACGTGGATATTTATTGCTTGTGACTCATCAATCGAATGGCATGACTTGAGAAGATTTCTTTCAATCACACACGAGATGGAAGAAACTATTATCCAATTTTTTCTTTGGGGAAAGATGAGATAACCGATGTGAAACAAGGGAGGGCCCAAATTTTGCCATTAGAAGTTCGCGTGGCTGGGAGCTTAGCGTGAAGTGTGCGGGGCTTTCCTTTTTCAAGTCTAGCAAGTGCTGTAAGCCTGTCCACAATCGAAATCACTTAAAAAAAAAGCAATAAAGTTAGTGAGCGGATGAATAAATTACATGATTAATTAAAAAAATATACTTTTTTTTTGTGCTATAGAATATAAAAATACAGTTCCAAAACCATTAATAAAGTTCGACAAAAAAAAAACATTAATAAAGAGGGGGGGAAAAAAAAAACTGAACTCCATCGTCTTCACTTCCTTTTCTATTCTTCACACTATCTCCATGGCCATCACTATCTATCGTCTCTCTCTCTCCCTTCCGTCTTTGTTTTGTATGCAAGTATGTATCTGAGCTAGGATCGCACTCCTCTCTCTCTCGAGCTCTAATTCAACTGAAAGCCCAAATCCTCCCTCTCACCTGTAAGAATTATGAACCAAGTGATCATCTTCTTTCTCGTTTTGGTGGGCTATCAGTGTTCACCCTATATACCCTCTCTCTGACTCTCTTTTTTCTTCCTCTTTTCTTGATTGTGAAAGCTAGGTGCATAGTTCGTTCCCTCTCATTCTCATGGATGAAATGTACGGGCTCTACGGCGGCAGCGAGGAGTACTCGGAGAGGGCGCTCATGTCGCCGGAGAACCTGTTGCTGCCGTGGGAATACCAGGCCTGGCTGTGCTCGGCGGGGTTCAGGGATAACCGAATCCCCATGTACGGGTTCGGGTCGGAGGAGTTCGTGTCGTCGGCGTCGGGCATGTCCGAGACCGCCTCGGTCACACCAGACCAAGAGGATGCGGCGGAGACAGCGATCAAGTCCAAGATTAAGTCCCACCCTTCGTACCCTCGCTTGCTCCACGCCTACATCGATTGCCAGAAGGTGATGATGATGGCGATGACGACGACGTTGAACAATTTTGTTGTCTTTCGTGATGGCAACTCAAACGTGAAACCAATATCACCCTAGAATTTATCATCATCCCCTCTATTCCGAGGATTAGATTTTGGTCACTCGGTCTCTGAGAGAGAGAGAGAGAGAGAGAGAGAGAGAGAGAGAGAGAGAGAGAGAGAGAGAGAGAGAGAGTGAGAGAGAGAGTTCATCTTTTCAAATCGGGTTGACTAGTCTTCAGCTAGTACTATTTGGAGCCGACCATTCCAAGTTCATGGGTTTACTCCTCGTAATTTGGTGGGAAAGGAGTGATTTTATTTTTTTCCAAGTCCAAACTATTTGCGAGGTTCAAGCTCAAGATTCCGAGTAATACTACCATTTCCTGATACTTTTCGTCTCTGGGTCTGTTCAGGTGGGAGCACCACCGGAAGTGATGGGGTTGTTGGACGAAATCCGGCGAGAAAGTAGCGTGTGCAAGCGAGACGCCGCCGTTTCCACGTGCCTTGGTGCCGATCCTGAGCTCGACGAGTTCATGGTACACAGACTCTCTATCTCTCTCATTTGATTCTGATATACACGAAGTCGAAGTCGTGCGAAAAAACGGAGGTGAACTGGTGCAGGAGACGTACATCGATATATTGGTGAAGTACAAAGCCGACCTCGCGAGGCCTTTTGACGAAGCCACCACCTTCCTCAACGCCATCGAGATGCAGCTCACCAATCTCTCCACTTCCACACGCAGTGTCTCTGGTCACTCACTCACTCTCTCTCTCTTCGTTTGCTTGTTGCTGTTAATAATTAGGACAGTATCCACTTTTTTTCCTTGTTATGTGTGAGCCCTTCTCTTTTGGGGTCGTTTCTCCTAATAGTAAACAAAGCCCGCAAGTCGTTAATGTTCAATGGCGGATGATTTAAAAGCTTAGACCGATGCAGAACTGTACGTGATATCCAAACACATGCTCGCTAATGCAAGTGGCGCGGTTAGAGAAGCCGAAGCATGAACAACAGAAACCCTAGCCTTGGAAATGTCGAAAGTGGTGGTGGTCGTAGATTAGTGACTGTTTCACGCGCAGTTTCTTGTTTGCCTTGGGGATTTTGTGACCGCTGCTTCTGTTCTTCTGGGGGCAATTTCCTTCGTCCTGGCACATGGTTGCCGTCGTTGCTGTCTGTGTCTTTTTGTTAGCTTTTTCATTGTTTAAGCAATGACTTGTGTGATCGTCTCTCATGACGATGATGTGAGGAGACGTCGCAGCGATCGAACAAGGAAGAGAACAGTATCTGAGTCCTCTTTAGTTGTTTTAGTACTGTTCTCCTCTGTGTTGTTTCTTCCTTTGTCAGAAAATTTAAGAGAGAAAAATTTAAGGAGAAAGTCGAAATTTTTTTTCTTTTATCCGGGTGGGGAGACTTTTAGAGATTCTGATTGTGACGTTTCAGAGATATTTGAGTAGCATGACATGCTAAATAGTCGCTGTGTAGTTTCATTTCATCACAGTGGGTCTGAGATTGTTCCTTTCCGATGAGCTGCTTGCGTTTAACTTCCTGAGCAATGGTTTTGTCTTGTCGTTAAAGTTTCAATTTTTCTACATTGGTTTGTGTGGTTTCAACGGAGTGGTTTTGCAACTTTTGTTGGATAAGCTCTCTTTAATAATTGTTCCGGAGAAATGGTGTAGTTTGGGCTACTCTTTGGCTGCTTTTTAGGAAGCACTTGTTTTACTGACGATTCAAGAATAACAGCCAAAATCTGCTGTGCAAACCATCATATGATTGTCAAATAGGCTTTGAGAATGTAGTAAGGAACCATGTTGCACTATCTTCTGGTTAGATGATAACCTACTATGGTCCCTTTTTTATTTATTTATTAATAGACGACTAATTAACTAGTCTCAGACTGAGTTTGGGGGGTACATCACACGAGTGATGATCTTAAATACCCTTACTAGAACCCAGGTAAGTACTATGACGACTGCTACAAATGTACTTTTTGCGATCAACAATGCCGGTGAGATTAATTGATAATGTGATATACTAACTGGGTTTCTGTTGAACATATGTTTTGGGGTAGCATCAATCTTATATCGCCATGCATCCTCAAGCACCACCTTAATCTTAACCAAGAAAGAAATGCCTGAAGAAGGAAAACTTGATTTAGGTACATGTGATGTCATTTACACTTTAAAATCTAAGCTCTGGAGCTCAGAGATATGCCCCATTGTATACATGATGCTGGTCTGGTCTGCTTGGCTTTAAAAGAGCTTCAAGTTCCAATGCAAGCATGAAACATGTAGGTGGTGGGGGTATAAATAAATGGATAAAATATCAAATTGCACGAATATTGGAAATTGTCTTACAGCTCACTGTCATCTACAGCAATGTGGCTAATTTTTTCCAAAGATATATGTTGAGCCCTCCCTTCATGCGGTTTTCCAAAGTTTTGATAATTTGTAAGACATTCTTCACATCACATCTTCATCATTCACAACAAATAGATTTGCATCAGAATCTTTAAGGGCACGTGAAAATAGATCATGGTCATAGCTTTCCCAAAAGGGTCTCGTGTTTTTGGCCCGACAATGTGGTAATTCTCTTTTTGCTTCTCTCTGATAGATCCAATTTCTTTTCTGGTTTTGTGGAGTTCTTAACAGATCGCTTTCATGGCTGTCTGTTGCTGTCTGTTCCATTAAAATAGTAACAACCTTGAATGAAAGGAGTAGACTGACGCAGTGAGTTCTTTTTTCATTTTTCTTTATCTTTGATGATACTTGTTACATATTCTAAGTTGTTACTTTGTACTTTGTAAGTATAAACATATGGATGGAAACTGAAAAAATGTGCTCTCTTTAGAGCATTTCTACCAGAGAAAAAGCTGCTGTTAGTTCTGCTAGGCACATTGTGGGGGCTGTGCAAATAGATATATGGTTATAGCAGCCTTAGATTGTGGAAGACTGCGAAGATGCGTATACATGATCTCCAAACAAAAAAGAAATGGTAAAAGTTTGTAGATCATGGTGATATGGTCGATTATAGTTGGCAACTATTGTTGTTTATTGCTTGCAAGTACATTGGCCTTTTCAGTGATGTTTGCGATTAGTCTCTTGCGTTTCTTTTGCTTTCTTTTGCGTGTCAAGCGGATTCCAGTTGGTGATCTTATCTAGATTTTCCAAGGTGGAGAGCAATGTGGGCTCGGTCAATCGTATTTAATATTACAGTTTGAAACTGAGAATTCAGTTCATAGTAAGAGAGGATAGTGCGAGAGGGCTATTCAAATATGTCATCTATTCTTCTGCCTTTGTTTCTTGTATTTGTATTTTCGAAAGAGCAGTGTTAGATTTTCAAAATGCTTGCGAAGACCTGTATATTAAAGCTTGTTTGGTAATGCTTTCTGACGTATTTTTTGTATCCAGCATTATTAATTTGCAAAATCCACCATATAAGTTTTCATAACTCTGATGCTTACAAGTTAAGATAGAAATGAATACATGTAGATAAGACCTTAATGGTATAGATACGAGTGGACCTTTACATTAGTTAAACCTAGTTATGAAGCATATTTTAACATGTAAGCAGAGAGATGTTCTTTTTGTACCTTGACTGGGCTCTTCTAAAACGTTTTGCGCATCTGTCCATGGATGACTGTTTTTGTCTTTGGAGAGTGCTTGTTCTCTACTGACTTCTCTCATCCTCTCAAGCCCAAAAAAGAGCGATCTTGTGGCTTAGTTGGAAGTATCCAAGTTTAATATGTTTTCCCCCTTTGAGTGAGATTGCTGTGCATCAAGAATCCTAGTATGAAGGGAAAATTCTTGCTTGTTACTTCAGTGATAGTCAAATGAATTTTCAGTAAGTTTTTAATTACAAAATGGAGCAAAAGTACCATGTATGTTATGCATGCAATTATGTTGATTTCTGGTTGTTTTATGCATTCATAGCGATGTATGACCAGTAAGTTCCACAGTTTCTGCTTTGTAGTGTTGCTTCACAGTGTTGGATTGATGTGCTTTGGGAAAATTTGTTATGGACAGATTATGTTAGAAGATGCTTTTCCATATTGAAAGTTGAACAGAAGGGTATGACGCAAGTTCTCTGAAGATTGTGCTGCTGTAGTTGTCTTTTCTTCTCTTACTGCAAGAGAAGAAAACTAGAGGCACTAAAAAGAAATACATAAGGTTGAGAAATAGAAGCTTATAGGAGCTAGCACCCTTTGGACTGTTTAAAACTCAGCTTTAGGGTGTTTCTGGTTTGAAATATTGGCAAGAGGTGCTCCATTTTGCCAAATCCCCGATCGTAGAGCCAAGCTTGTGTCCTACATGTCCTCTTTCTTGGATTACACGTTCGGTTGATGGAATTATGTATTCTATCCCGTTATATTACCGATAGATACCCATTCCCTCCAAGGATTTTACTAGGTTCAACTAACTTGTGATGTTAATATAGCTATCCCAACTTCATTCACTCTTCTTATCTTGGCCCAACTAGAAGAGCTTTAGTACATGCTCTTCTTCAGCGTTTGAAGAGTTTCCTTCTGGTCAGACCGGGAAGAGATGTAAGACTTGATCCTTTGAGTGGCTGGGGAGTTAAATAAGATTCACAATTTATAGGCCAACTGTTAAGTCTTCGCATTCTTGACTAAGAGTGGTCCCTTGGGATGTATCTGCATTTTTCTAATTAGTTTTTGCTTATGTCATTTGGCATTTGCATACGATCTTATGTTGAGACTCTTTTGTCATGTTTTCTGCCTTTCGGCAGGCAAATATTTGTATCTGGTTACTTAACCAAGAAGGAACTGAAATACTACCCTCTTTGTTGTTTTAAGTTGCTGGTGATGATCATTGAACACGATCAACTATGGTTATTGTGTTACATGGAAAGCCAAGTCTATCCTTGTTTCCTTGGAAAAGTGAAACTGTCCACTCCTAGTGTGTTGTAAGGCTTGAGACATGCTGTGAGGTTCTTAGGTCATCTTGTATACATACCAATTGAAATTGTTCTTGGAAGAGGGAGGGGGGGAAAGCTGAAGAGTGGGTTTGGAAAATTTGAAACGAAGCTCTGACAATTTTTATGCTGGCGTTGTCCTAAGATTTCGGGTTAATTTCTCTAGGATAAATTTATTTTGCAATTCTGAATATAAAGTTAGCTTTTGTGTTTTATTAGTGAGACTGAAAACTTGTCATTTTTCTTTATTATACGAAAATGATTCCAAAGAAGGTTCCCAAACATTGTAATCAATGTTCCATAGGCCATGACAAGATCATAATTGGCCGATTCTATAGTGTGGAGCTAGCATAAAAATTTACCGTCACAATCCCCTTACTTATTATGAGTTCCGAAGGACAGAATTGAGCCCAAAACCTCCTGAGCCGGAAGTATGGGAATGCCCTTGCCACCGGATCGAATCCTTGGTTGGCTGTTAGCATGTCATCTTGTGCCCAACCTAACCTAACCCGACAAGTAGCTAACCCCGAGTCTTAAGAATGAACCTCGATGTACGAATTTCAAATCTGGAGGGGAGACGGTTTATATGAGTACCGTCAAGAAGTCGGCCTAGCGGGTGGATCTTCATCTTACTCTATGCAAGCGAGCGGGACGGTTTATATGACGATAAGAAGTGATAAATCGGTAGAGATGGAAAGGGACAAGGAAAAAAAAAAAGAAAGGGAAAAAAAGGAAGAGAAATGGACGGGGGTGCAGAGGAGTGAATAATTGGGGAGTGGGCACAGGCATCAATGAATGAATGAGGAAAAGCCCCGGGGAGAGCGGGTGGTCGAGACTTTCACATGGACTCCCGCAGTTTCCGCTGCCACGCTCCCCCACCACCTCCTCCTCCACCACCACCCTCCTCCACCACCAACCGCCACCAGCTTTTTGTCCATTCGGCCTTCCCCGTGTGGGACCCGCCGATCTTAGGCCCCGCCAGCCATCACTGCCTCCCACCGCACGTGTCTTTCTCTCTCCGTCCTAGCTCCTGATTCGGTGTCCCCCCTCTCTCTACCCCCCGGGACCCACGTGACCATTCACCCCCTAGCCCGACACCTTCCTTTATATATAAAAATGGTTTTCTAGTGCATGTGGAGGAAGATCGCTCATATCTTTGAGTTTTCCTAAAGAAGGGGTTGTATTTTCTCCCCGAAATGTCGGATGGAACTATGAATATACATAGATAGATGGATTTAGATGGGGTAGGCTGGATTAAAGTACGAGCGTCTTATAAGTCGTGTTTGAGAGAGAGAGCGCATGCGAGCAAGCCCCATAATTCCTAGGAGAAGTTCTTTGGATAAGTTTCTGATGGCTCTCTCGCTCTCTCTTCGTCTTTACTTCGCTTTTTCTCATGTTAAGATTCTTTTTACCCAGGTAGGAGAGACCATATGTTGAGATCTGTCCCACCCTTGTGAAATGATTATCTTCAAAAAATTTGGGTTAGCAGTATGTCCAACATGGACGAATCCTATCTAGTTTCCTATGTAGGCAACGAAACGTAACCTAGAACCCATTGGGATGGTGGCATTGCAGCTGCCACACGAATCCGCCTTCCTTGGAGATTACACATGGAAAGTGTAAAGCTGGCACACTGTTCGATCAAAGGTCATAGAAGAAAATTCAAAACTAGGGCATGAACGAAAGTTTCCATGAAGGTCACAGAGACTAGGAGCGAGGCTTGAATCTAGGGTTTGGACCATAGGACAAGAGCATGCTTACCATGCACCCTATCCATCCAAAGGGTTTCCATTATTCTCAATGTAGGATGGTGATGTTATTCTTATCTCATGCGCGGTTTTGGTGGCTAGTTTCATTTTTCTTTTGGCTATTCATTTAGGGTTTGACCTGCATTGTATCCAACCGCTGACGTTAATAGGGTATTCCATGGACGCGCGATTCTCACTTATATGGTGTCGGGGTGCTTCATCATCACCTTAGACTTAAGCCTTCGTTTGGTTCCATTTACAACAAATTCATTAGTGAATTTTACTTCATAGTTATTTGATCTGTGGAATTAGAATTTTTTTTTCGCAATTGTTTGTATGACATTAAATTAGATATTTAGAATAAAATACATTTCAACCATTGAGCACTCGGAGATCTGTGTTCTTTTTGTTTTTCCCCACTCTTTTTTCTACTTTCTTTGTCCTCTCTCCTATCTTCTTTTTCTTTGTGATTCGGTTCTTCCTTTTCGCCTGACCAGTAGCACGGTAGATCCACCAAGCCACTCACCGCCGCAGCGCGTCGGCGTGCAACGGGAACCCCTCGTCCTCGAGTCGTATGATGTGTCCCCCCTCTCTTTGGTAGAGGTCATCAATCTCCATAGCCTCGGTTCGGGCTCAGCTTGATCACTTTCACCTTAATTGCGCCGGTGGTGAGTGGTGCTAAGAGAAGGTGATGGTGGTGGTTTAGTGATTTATGGTGATTGATAAGTAAGTGAGGTGAAATTGGGATCCCTTCGGTGATAAGCAAGTTGCTACGCACGTAGGTCATGGTCAAAGACAAACACCTAGGGGTTAGTGGGCCAAAGTGGCCCATGCTTAGCTCTTGCAACTTAATGGCGGGCCCACATGGGGATGGAGAAGAAGTGAAAGGCCGTGCCTTGCGGGGATATCTAATCTTTCCCCCACCCTGCCCAGATATGATTGATTTGACGGCCGTACCGCCTTGTCTCCCCTCCATCTCCCACACACTCTCTCTCCCTCTCCCGGACTGGACGTTTGACACAACCTTTCACTGAGGCTTTTTGTCTCCACGTTTTCGTTTTACCCCCTTTTTCTGATCTTTTACAGTGGGGGGTGTGTGTGTCATCATGTGTACGTACATGTTGTGGTTGATTATACTCTCGAGTGAGACTTAGCGTTATTTGATCGGCTAATCCTTAGAAAGAGTCAAATGTTTCGGCATTTCCTCGATGCACGACATCCTGGGCCGGCTTGATAGTCCGATTTGATATGTCCACGAAACTATCGGACTTCTCTGATCCTTCACGGCAAGGCGGGTGCTCCTCGGTTGGCGGGGGCACCTCCCCTTTGTGGCCGACACTGTCGAAGGTGTATAGTTCCCGAGTGCCCCCACCATGAGTGGAGGCTTTGTGTATCTGGGCCCTGGCCCATGATCTTTTAGTATCGCAAGACTTGGTACTTTGCTTTGTTTTGGTACCCCTTTTCTGACTCTCTTTGGTCCTAAAGCTCAGCATGGCGCTTCTTCTTTTTGCCTTTCTTTTGAGCTAAGAGAAGCTCAATATGGCACGTACTGTGCAAAAGAGAAACTACCAACTCCGTGTAGTATGTACGACTTGTCTGACTAAGTCACGAGTGAAATGCAGCATCATTTTCCGCAAATTATTGATGGCCATGGTCATGTATCAAAAGGGTGCTTGGGCTATTCAAGTGAGAAAGGATGAAATGGCATGAATGACATTTAGATTTGTTGGAGAGCTTTTACATCTCAAGCGTGATTGTTTCGCTCTCCCATTTGGAAGTTGCTGGAAGTGATGACATGCGATGTAATTTGACGATCACATAATTTATAAGAAGGTGGCGCACATACACAGCAAGTTAAAAGCTCTTCCATCTTATTTACTTCTGTAGATGGTCTACAGATTATTCTGTATGCTAGCAGCTGTGTTGGGTTTTGTGTTTTTTCAGGCTGCTGATGAGAATGTAACCTGACTTGTGGTTGTAGTACTAGGACTGCATAAGGGCGCTCAGATTTCAATAACTTGGCAGTCTCACATGAACTTCTGAACTCTTAATACGAAATTTGTTAGACACACTTTGTACCAAGCTGTGTAATACACACTATGTACCACCACTAGGGGAGAGGGATCAAAGTATTTGACCCAACAACTTAAAATTGTAATTCCTAATGATAAAACTGTTTGCCAAGTCGATCAAAGCAAGTCACGGTGTCTTATATTTCATGTTTGCGTTCAGTATTTTGGATCACCTGTTGCATACTAAGGATTGATGATCTTGTTTGACGCAATGTTTGGTTCGATGCTCGTCTCAGTTTTCAATCCTTATTGAATGAATTTAGTTTGTCTCCAATGAGGTCAGTTACACTTAGCTACATATTCTGGTTTCTTGTGATGCATGGTGAGTTAATTTATCTGGGGTAATCATAACGACCAAGGCTCCTGAGATTTGTTCGTGCAATTGTTTAGCAAATGAAGGTGATGCGTCATCAGATGAGGATTTCAGCGGCGGGGAAGTGGAGGCACCTGAGACTCAACTGAGGGATGAGGACAGAGATCTCAAGGACAGACTCCTGCGCAAGTTTGGGAGTCACATTAGCACTCTGAAGCTGGAATTCTCAAAAAAGAAGAAGAAAGGGAAGTTGCCAAAGGAGGCCAGGCAAGCGCTGCTCAACTGGTGGAATGCCCACAATAAGTGGCCTTACCCGACGGTAACCCCGATATTCAAACTTTTGCTTATGCCCAACTTACAAATAAGCTAGTCAGAAGATCTATTGATTCATTTACTTGTTTTTGCTATGTTGTGATATGAATATGCGACGTCAATTCCATTTTTCCTTGTTGATACTTGGAAAGACACTTAGAATCTTTGTTAAGTTGAATGTCCTTGATCCTAATGCTCTCCTTTCTTGGAATTTGACTCAGGAAGCCGACAAGATTGCACTGGCCAAATCCACTGGCCTCGACCAGAAGCAAATAAACAATTGGTTCATAAATCAGAGGAAGCGTCATTGGAAACCCTCGGAGAACATGCAATTCGCTCTCATGGACAATCTTCCCGGGCAATTTTATGCGGCTGATTGAGGTGAACTGGATGTGTTGCTTGCTGTGACATTAGGTGATCACTTGCTGCTGCGCTCTTGTCATCTCTGTGTACATCACATCCTTTGCAACTCTTTAATTCCCCCAAAAAAGGGGGAAAGCCATTGTGATTTGACATGCTGTGTAATTGAACTCGTGCAAGACTGGTTAACAAAATGTCTATATGACTTGAAAATGTGTGATCTTTAGCCACACACAGCAACTATCACTCTTAAGCTATGCACTGCCGGGTCAATTACTGGTATGCTTAGGCAATATCATCTTGTCCAAAAACTCATTTGAGATAATGGGTGATGATTCGCTCATGGCTCAGGTCGAACGATATAATTTTGTGAAATCTGCACTTAGTAGGGAATTCAGGTCTGGTGGAGTTCAGTGCCAAAGTCATCTTGATAGAGAAGATGATTCGTAAGGTACTGGTATGAACCATGCACACAGAGAAGCTCAAGTATCTTTGTCTCGTCACGTTTGTCCTCACGTTTCACTACTATTGAGTACAATTGTAAGGCACCAATTAATGAATGTGCAACGCCCGTACATCTAGTCTCAATTTGTCACTAAGACGATGATGGAACGGGCGAGGGGGCGCGGTTGCATCCTCCACCCCCACCTTGCCGTAATGCCGGAGACCACTTGGAGAGTCATTGCGAAGAGCAGCTCCACCATCTCAGATGAATTATGTGAAGTAATGATAAAGGCTAAGGGAAAATCTGACACTGGTATGCCGTCCGCAACACGAGCCTTCTCATGGCCTTTTAGAGGGATTGCCCATCTATCTCTAGATACTATTAATCTATATGAAAAACTTCAAAGGCCTTGAGAACATTATGATCCATGGGATACACGGTGTCGTAAGTAGAGAGCATACTAGCAAAACCAGCTAATTTCCCATTGCCAAACAATTGTGGTGGCTGTGATAAATGTTGTAATATTTAATTTGAAAATTAATCAGGATCTTACAAATTAAATCAGTGCAAAAAAAGACTCAGAGAAATAATGAAAAATGATAAAGGACACAAGAGATTACGTGGCTCGGTCTGAATATCAGTATCTGCATTCATGGGAAGAGCCAACAAGAACAATCAATTATAAATACTCAATATGCTCGTGTTTCCCACACCAAGATTATATCTAAACCCAAAGTGTTTACAGATAAAAACAACATCAGTCGGCTTAGATTATATCGAAACCCAAAGTATTTATAAATTAAATAACTCTCAATTGGATATAAAACTCACAAAGCACAAATCTAGCCTGCGTCCGACTCTCTTCGTGTAGCCAAAAAAAAGACCTCTTCGATTAAGTTCTCTGTACGTTATTTCTGGTGCGGGTTCAGTCGAGCTTGCTGTACAGCTCCTCATCTTCTTCCTTTTATATGTGACTACTGCAAGCTATCATATAAAAGCAAAACCTTAGCTTTTATTATCTTTCCTTGTAATTACTCTCTGGGTCCACAAGATAAAAATCTGAATTGTGAAGATAAGTGAGTCCTCTCTTCCTGCGTTCCGCCAAAAGAAGTCCCTGTACAGTGTAAGCACATTGGAGTTCACGAGGTCATCGTGGTCAATCTTGGATATTCACAAGATTTTCTTTTTCTTTAACAAAGCGATTTATATGCGCAAACGATTTAAGCTCGAGACAAATATTCAACAATAAACATTAATAGAAATCTAAGACATGAATGCTATCCCACAACATGGCCTTTCTCTTGGCCTTTCAAAGGGACTGCCCTTGTATCTCTAGATAGCATTAATATATACCATAATTCACTCACGCCTCAGAAACTTTCTGACGTAGAAAGTGGCAAGTGAAGATCGTACGAGTAAAATCAACTCATCTTATCGGACTAACAATATAATTCTTTACTTTCTAAGACCAATAAGCTTCGAGGAAAGAGAGAGTCGTTTAGTTGGCTACGGAAGACTGTGTATGGACTCAAAACACTTCCCAACTCATATTTGAATTCTGGCAGAAGTAAGCCTTTTATAATGACTCGGGGTATAAAAGACTATTACAAGCCGACTCAATCACATGCACTATGCAAATAGAAGGACAATAATACAGACTTTTACAGAATGAAGGATATGTTCGGGCTAACTAAACAACATAGAAGAAGTGAAAAGGTTGTTTCGATAATTTTGAGAAATCTCGCGGTAGTCGATAACCAGTACTTGAAAATCAGGAGAGACAGGCAATAGCAAGATCGTGTGAAGCTTTTGGTGCAATAAGAGATGGTAATGTCAAATAACGAATTGGGTAAATATCAGGTGCTACCGCTAGATATCAGATGATATAGGACAGTGATAATTACGCAAGGTGCTATCAGTAAGACGTGCATAATAATGAGCACTTGAAAGATAACACACGAAAAACTATGTGGTTTGGCTCTTTGGCAAGCCTACGTCGACTCTTCTGACTAATTGCTACAATCTAGGCTAGAATGCACTAGTATACTTATTCTTCTCACAATTATAACGCAGCAAGAACACTAAGTGGAAATATTAGATGAAGAGATCACGATTTTGATCAATAAGAATAATAGAATGAACAACATTCGCTTTTTCCATTTCCGTCCAAACCTTTTGAGCTTCAATGATCCTCTCTTGTATGGACATTTTCAATTTTCCTGTTGGAGATCGTCTTGAGGAGTAAAGAGCCATGAAGGGTTGTTGGTAACTGTTGTTTTGAAATTAGATTGCACATATAACATTTTTCCGCGAACGTCAGCAATGTCACCCAAAATAGTCTCTATTGCCTCTGTCGCATCGTTGGATGCTTTGGCCGTTCTGACAAAAGCAGTTTTCAATTCTTCTGCCTTCTAGCTGCTGATGCCTATATTCTTTGTCTCTAACGATTATCTTCAAACGAATGTTACAACAATACCACCAATGACTTGATATTTGCATGAACATTACTCATAATTAGCATGTGTAGATTATTACCAGTCAGTTGATGCTGTTCGCAATCTCCACTTTTTAATGATGACAAAATTACCCCCATAGATGTGATAATATAGCTTTAAAGGAAATTGCAAGTAAAGTAAATATCTGTAGGTTTGATATTGTCAAAAAATCACATTCAAGAAGATATTGGAATCTCCAACTATTTTCAAGAAATAAGGAGATATCATCTACACAATTTAAAAGATACAAGTGATAATCCACGTACTTCTGGTTTAAGATCTATCTCATGATAATAGAAGAGATGGCAGATAAAACCATATAATCATAAAATTTAACCTACGACAAGTATTAAGAGACAACAAGCTAACGGTTGATATAAACTTTTATAACGAGTAGAGTTGCTCCCCTGTCTAAGTGCTATCGTCTCTTCAGATCATCAACAAGAATATATTAGTAACCACATATCACACATCTCATCTAACCATGCTCCCCTTTTGTCATCAACCAACAATATAACCCAATATGCAAAAGATAACTTCATCGAATATCAACAAGGGCATGTATATGACATCAGCAAAAACAAAAGAGCGCTAAAGAAAAAACATTCTAAACATGACAAGAGCGCTTTCTTTGCTGAGAAGGAGGGTGATAGAGCAAATTGTTTTTCTCTTGAGTATAAAGATGGATCTACTTGCAAATTTTTTTTGTCTCTTCACTGTTAGCAACATGTTCATTGTCGTCACTATCTATTCATCAGCAATACGCGCACCTGATGTCTATTCTGTTTATGCTATTTTTAATACCTGTATACGACGAAAGCATCAACATCTCCTTTTGTAAATGATGCTAACTAAATGTTATATTCTCATTTCATTTGAGATTTCTTTATGTTAAGGAAACTCCCCTTGATATTGAAAGCAACCATTGCATGCTTTCATCATGCACTTGAATACAAATGGTATATTGTCAAGCATGCTAATGACAATGTTGGTAAGTTCGAACCAAGGGCTTATGAAGGTATGTTTCTTGGTTACTACTTCTAGTAGAGTATATCGTGTATTTAGCAAAGTTTTATAGGAAATGGAAGAGTCAATATAGGTCACGTTCAAAGATAATGTGAAAGGTGCACAAGCTAATGTAATGAAGAACCAATCTACTACCTACACCAACTAAATATATCAATCAAAATTTGTAACTTGAAGCATCAAGTTCGAAATCTGCACCATTATCAAAGAATTGGAGATACAATCAAGTAGCCCTAAGGATCAATGGCATGTTTCAACTCAAGAAAGCATTTAATGGACTCAAATAAGCACCAAGAGCACAGTATGAAAGGTTAAATACTTTTCTTATTGATAATATGTTTGAGAAATGAAAAGTCGATACTACTTTATTTATGAACAAAATTTTCAGACCTTTCAAGATAGCACAATTATTTATTAGAATTTATCCATGTGAGTTCGACAATTATTTAAGAACAAAATCAGCAGCAACAAATTGTGCTAACAACAACAAATTTAATTCATATCAGCAAATTTCACCTATAGTAGCAAATTTTGTAGATAGCAACATATGCTCTTATCATGCCTAAAAATTGTGCTATCTTTAAAGGTCTAAAAATTTTGTTCTATGCATTCAAATTACAATTTAATGAAGACATGTCAAAATGCTTTGAGTGATATGAGTAACTCCTTAAGGATGTATTAAAGGTTGAATTGCTTGAAATTCTTATAGATGCTACTATTATTTATTCAAAAGTAAGGGCATAATACATGATTTGAGGTTTTATATATTTAACATCTTTTGTGCAAGCAATTTGTTAAGCTTATAGAGATTGAATCTAGATAAGCTTCATTGAAAAATCCAAATCTTTTTTGGATTTCCAAAAGGAAAAGATGATGAAGATGATGTTACAAATAAAAGAAGAACTTTTTGATCAACACTGAAAGTAGTACTATTAGTGATATTAGTGCCTCAAAGTGATGATATCTTTGAGGTACTGATATCAACATGAAAGCGTTATGATAGCAACATTGACAATTGTGATGAGACAAACATAGAAGCTATTGTGAATGGTGGAAATTTTCGAATCCCAATGAAAGATATTGGCAAGAAATCTCATGACGGTAAGGGGAGAAAAACAAAAGGATAAAGAGCAAAGATCTATTATGGACAAATCTTGATGAACTTAGGTTGATTTCAACTCAGATCTTGATTGTCATTTTGAGGATGAAAGCAAATGTGAATGCATGGATAGAACTTGATAAGTTCTACACAGTCTTATAAGTCCATCTTTTGTATCACTTACTTCTTGTCATTTGATAAATTTATTGCTAATATTGATGATTAGGTAATGATAATACTGAGATAATTATTCATGATGTGTGCAAATAGTAATGATATTCTTTGTATGTGGTATCAGAGGAGGTCAATGGAGCGATGATAAGGTGCGCTAGTGGATGAAGTGTTTGGTAGACACGTATGTGTTAAAAATCACAAGTGCATATGATTGTGTTTGGTAGAGGATTGGTAGTAGCTTGGGTACTTGTTAGATAAAGAGTTTCATCGATCATTGCTTAGGTTCGATAAATTTATATTTTGAGAATATTGTGTAGTGATCGACAAGTCGATTGAATGATAAGTCGAAATAGTAACGACTTATCGATAGGCCTGAATGTTGGAATATGGTAGTTAATTTTGTATAACTGATCTTAGGTTGTGCATATGTGATTATTATGAATTGATATTTGTGGATCTTAAGTTTGAGCTTGTGCCACACCTTGATGCATTTAGATATCGATTGTATCAGAAGGCCCTTATAAATGATGATATGAAGTCCATAAGGAAGCAAATAAGATCATAAAGTGTTTGGTTTGAATATGAACTTATGCCTTGAGGTTTAGTTATTGATATTCAATGATGGGCCAGCTTAATTATTTGAGATTGATTTTGTATGGATAGTGACTAAACTAAAGGTTTTTTGATTGAACATAGGCGATTGATCTTTAATTTGTTGGTTGCTTGGAAGTTTTATAACATTAAGCTTAAGATGAGAATTGATGTTATGAAATTGAATAATACTTTATGTAGTTTGGGAGATATTTATGCATTGCGCAGCTTTATTGCATTAAAACAAAAGTTTGAGAAATTTGCATACATGAGCATATCATTCATTTTGTCGGACTTGATAAATCGTTAGCTCAGTATGGGAGGAGTAATACAGGACATCTAATAACCGCAAAATATGATATGAGACATGTTAAATGGGCCTCTCTTTGTAGATGTGTCGCTTGAGGACGAACTAGGCAGTGATGAAGGCTGGGAGTGGCATTAAGGTAGAGAGGCTTGAGTAAGAGAGGCTACTGTCAAGTTTCTAAGATGAAGATGATGGCAGGAATGAACTAAGTCATACATCGAAAAAGGTGGGTATAGGTATTGTGTTAAGTTTGACTTGTTTATGAAGTCTAAAGACGTTTTCGGAGTTTTTTGACTTTTCAGATAAAATTATTTTCTTTTGACCAAAAAAAAATTATTTTCAAAATCAAAATACTTTGTATTTCGAAGTGAAAGTATTTATAACATCCAAAATATTTTCCTGAATTTGATGGAATTAGTTTTGATGTAGCTCGTTATAACATTACATTTTGGATGATGAATAGTAACGAGCAGATGAGATGTCTTATGGGATGTTAGTGAAAATCGAGTGTTTATTCTTTTGTTGTGTGACTGGAGAGGGCGCTTGCTGTGTAATCAAGGTAGTATTTGAATGAGATAAGACCCACACGAGCTAGTCCACCAGTGGCTTGACAACGTAGCGGTGGGGTGTGTTTTGTTTAAAGACCACAACCAATGGAATCTTAGGCATGGCATATGGATTGGCATCATGGTGGCAAAGGTGTATTACTTCCTAAGTGATGATAAATGATCTATATGATAATGTATATTGGATGTGGTAAGTCCATTGGCTGATGACATTTAGATTAGTGATTAGTGAGAAACAGACTTGAGTCATCCATAGTGCAATTTTTCAGCGTCTGTCCTAGTGATATTGCTAGAAAGACCTGTGAACGTTAAGGTCAATGATGACCCGTGATAATGGTTAAGATTGTGGGATGTGGTGATTTTTAAAGAATAGGTAATTAGAGTGGCATAGTACGGCCACGTATTGCGGATGGGATATTGAATCTAGAAAACCTAAGGTTTGTTAAGGAGGGGATAAAAATCAAGTTTCGAGGATGAAACTTCTTAAGGAGTGAAAGATTGTGACGACTTGATTTTTCAATGAATAGATTTTGAGCTAAATAGTAAATATCAGGCTCGATTTATATCAAATGTGAACTTGAGGGATTGAATTGTAGTGGTGGATTATGTGAACGTGACGTTGGAATATTAGGCGTGGCAATTTTATTAGGATTGTTAATGTTTATTTGAGTGAATATTTTTCGAGAACAATTTCGGCACAACTTTGGTTCGCGGTTGAACTGCGAAACCCACTACTTATAGCCCCCTCTTCCATAGCCTTCTTACCTCTCCCTCCCCCCCCTAAAATAACCCTTTTTCCTCTCTCCCCCTCTCATGTTGTCTCTCTATCTTTTTTAGTATGGACAACTCCCTCCTCCTTATTCTATTCACTTGTTCATTTCTTCCCATCAGTTCACCCATTTCTTGTTTTTCGCTGACAACTCAAATCTATGGGCTGATCATTAAAGAAGTTGATAGAACTCCATGAATTTGAGTGGCACTGGAATAGTAGGAAGAGATCCGTGGTTCGTTTGGCATCGATTCAAGCCCCATTTGCTTCAAGCAATGATTCTAGGTGAGTAAACCTCTATCCCTACCACTACTTTATTCATTTGTAGTTGGTTTTAATGCAAATCGTCGATGTTTGACAATGGGTATGTGAGGGAGTGGTCAGGCTTGCATAGAAGGGAAATCGCTTTAATTCAAACGATCTGTTGCTTGATCGGGCATCTTTAGATCATGTATAGCAAGGATATGAAAGCTGATCATCTTGATTGTTAGAGAATTGTGGCGAATTGAAGTGGGAGAGCCGGAGGAGAGTTTAGCCATGTGAGGGGGGAAATAATTTGTGAAGTTTGGAATTTGAACGAGGTAAGTTTGGTGGTGATATGATGACTATCTGACTTGGGGAAAGTGGAATGATAGTTGGATCGTCTGATGAGTCATTAGTTTATCGTGAATGAAAGATGAGATTAGGTAAACTTTAGCCTAAGATCTTTATGTTCCTTATAATGTTTTGTGACCCACCTTTATGTTCGTATTTTGTGTTGCTTTTGTTTGAAGTTTCATTGATTTATGGCTTGCTAAAATTTACTTCACTAAGTGTATAGGTGGATTGCCTAGTCGTTTGGTTGGTTGTTTACTCTTGGAGCTTCAGCTTACCCTCGTTGATTTAACCATTTTTAGATACTCATGTTTTCACGGCTCACGATGACAGTGATAATGTCGGAGCATAGCAAAGGTAGTGTTGGATAGTGTTCGAGGATTAGATATTACCCTTTTGAATTTCTCCCAGTGCATTTCTACTATCATGAAGTAGATGTATTCACTAATGTTTCCTCTATAAAATGTATGTATTTTCTGATGTGCCAAGTAATCTTATTATCTATTGAAAGCCATAGTAAACCCTAAGTAGCCATGTGACTACCTAAATTTTCATTATTAGTGCTTATCGGATTTGGATTAGCAATGAAATATGAATTGAAATTTAATAAATTGTGCTGCAATGGATTATTTGAGACAATGAAGTAATTGGACAAGATATACAGCCTGTTAGTATTTGGTTTAATGGTTGAGCTAGTTTATATTATTGGTATGAAGTGAAATTGGTTTGTGGTTGAAACGCAAAACTTGCTAAAGAGCCTATCGACCTTGCCCTCTATTTAAGGGCACTTAATGTCTCCTCTTTTATTTCTCTCTTCGCTTTTTATGGAGGCCTGCCTCCCCTTGTTTCCTTCACCCAAAATCCCCCACACTCGTGAGCTTGTCTTCTCGATTTTCTGCAGGTGCCCAACAAGAAATTGTCCGTTTGAGCTCATCTGGAAGGAGAATTGAGCTCTATTGTTTCCTACAGGACCATAAGATCAAGGGCTATTTGGATTTGAGGGCTGATTGTCCAGAAAGTTGATGAAAATTTATGAGATTGAGCTATACAGAGACTGGTTGATAGAGACCCTCGAATCATCCAGTGCGATTCAAGCTTTGTTCTTTATCGTCCTTCGATCTATAGCAAGTAGAACTCCTACCCTCACTACTAGGCTATCCAATGTTTGTTTTTTTTTTTTGGTAAAGAGCTATCCAATGTTTGTTTGTTTTGGCAATTATTGATGTTTCAAAAATTGGTATGGAGATTGATAGTTTGGCTTGCATGATTGGGAAAATGTATTGTGTAGTCGATTCATTGCTTAAGTGGACATCTATAGGAGTTCGGTGAGTTGACCTCTTGAGTTAATCATTTGATTGTCGTTTGTTTGTGATGAATTGGGGTTGAACCGAAGGAGGTAGTTCGGCCAAGCATATTAGAGAGGTGTTTTGTGTGACTTGTGAATCCCATGTTGTTTTCACTAGGTGAGGTGATGCTAACTAGACTCAAGTAGGGAAAACATATAATTAGATCACTTAGTAAGTGGTCAATCTAATACAAGTTGGCTTCAAATTGATGGGGGTGTTTGGAGGTGAGATCAAGAAGGAGGGTTTAAAGGAGCATTACGGGATTAAGATAAGCAGAATGTATGGGTTGATCGGTCTAATCGTTATAGTTTGTGACAAATTGATTCAAGAACATATTAAGGGAGGTTCAACCACAACGTTTGGGGAAAGGTCCCAAGAGGCTTGGTATGTTCATGGTGAGTTAGTGGATTACTTGGATAGTGTTTGAATTGAGGTAAGTTGAAATTATCAACGGATCGCTTGGTAAGTCATCAGTTCGACATGAATGGAATTTGAATCTTTTAGAGTTAGTGAGTTAGTATGCTACATCACCTTATTGCTTACATTTACCATGCTTTCTTTTTAAATCTTTTAGAGTTATAAATACCGCATGTTGAAGACTAAATTAAAAAATTAGACAGGACGACCATCCAAAATATAAGTGCATGACAGAAACTACATATGTAGGCGCTTCTATATAGGGTATGATCTTAATAGGGTTTGACTAACCAGATGACACCATTTCTCAAACAAAAGCACAACTTCTTGTATTTACAATATATACATATTTAGATAGTTCTTTACAAAAATTTAAAGAAACACTCATGGAAGATTTACAAGGTACTATATCTATTTTGAAAACTATGGTCCATTCATAGTCACTTTGGGATCTATATTTCCCCTCATACTTTCATCTTCATCATCAAGACCTAACTCTTTAGGGGCGATAGACCCCACTTATGCTCCAAAGCCATGATAATACATTACTTTGAATTCATATATGACATCTCGGGTGGGTAAACCCTCTTCTTCCACATAAATCTTACAACGAACTACCATGTTCAACACATATATTGATTTTTCATGATAGATCTTAGTGGATTTTTCTATTTGTCTAGTAATCTAGACAGGGCAACTATAAATATGTTGAAGCATAGGTATCAGAGGATCTAACATCTTGTTATACTGAAAAAAAAGGGTTTCAATAATGAAGTGAGAGTAAAACTCAAAAAGAAGGCACATAAGCTGAATGATCAATCCATCCATAGAATCGTTAGATTGTAAACAAGCTTAACCATTTGATGTCAATATTCAAAAGTTTATAGTCATTTTGATAATTCCACCACAATCACATCATTTCAAACAAAATAATCACAATAACATCCAGACAGATCACATACCTACAATAATGAAATATAGATAGGCTGGTAATAAGGATTAGGAACTGCCTTACCTCGATTTCTCAAGAAAGCAGTATAGAAACAAATAACGAACAATCCTTGATTCACCTTTCTTATTAGGTGCGTAACCCTTACTTGGATAGCACCTTGATCCTTCAAATCAATCTTGATAATAGCAAGACAGACTTATATTTGGCTGAATAGATGGTAGAAAGAAAGAAAATGTTTTGACAAACAAATAACAAATCAATTGACATTAGGTTCTATTTATAGAGAAAATAAGTAGATTGTCAATCAAATTGGGACGAAGTAGTACCCAAAGATGGGCATGCATGACACTTGTCCACTGCGTGTCATCGTGAGGCAGTGGTTAAGTCACAGTGTGACACGTGGCTCGCACGTGTCCACCGCCTCATGCCACGTGTTGACACATGGCCATGTAAGCTGTCATGTATTGACAGGTGGCCCCATGTGCAGCCATCAATCCAATTTTATCCTCGGTTGTCCCAATTTTTAACATATTAGACCTAATTTGAACACCTAGTGTTCCTAAAAATATTATTGGGTTCAAATAATCCTCTGATAATTCACACTAACTCAATATTGATCTTTCCTTAAGTAGATGGAGGTTTTTGTTGTACTACAACATATTTCTAAAAATAATAAGCTTTGTGTCATATCCCGATCTTGGGAGAAAACGAGCATGACACGGCTGCCCTTACCAAACAAAGGACCCAGCGCCAAATGGAATTCGAGTAACTACCTGATATTCAAATATATATATATCTTCATATATATTGGATTAAAAAGGTCCCATATTCACAATATTCAGAGCTCATCTATCAGACAAAAGATATATACGCATATCATTTTCATATCTAGCTTGAAAACTCACCAACTATATATAACTTTTCAAAAAACATACATGCACTCAACTAACCCAAAAAGTCCCGCGGCTAACGTTCACTCGATCCCATTTGCGACCTGCCGATGTACCTAAAAGGCATTTGAAATAAAAGGGTGAGCAACTACAGCTCAGTGAGAAGTACAATCTCTTCTAAGCGGATCGAGAAATTACTATGCATTTATGAAGTAAATCAAATATCAATTCAAAATAACAACAAACCATCAATGGTTCAATCCATTGATTAATCTCATTAAATAAACTTTCGATGGTCCATCCATCGAATAATCTCGTACTCATCCCCAACTATGGTCACATTTAACGCCGTGACAAGGCGACCAAGTTTACCCCTCTTGGTTAGGTCTATCACCTATTTTAGCCGGCCATTCGACTCAATGACGTCTTTACAGTATGCATACTACCTCCCACCTCAGTGGGTTCTAATCATAGGGATATGAGCATAAATCACAATACCAAATCCAGAAAAATCATAACAATTCAGTTCCACAAACCAAATTCAGAAAATCATAACAATTCATATTCACTAGCCGAATCCATGGCTTTCCTCAAAACATATTCCTCAAAACGGCATTTCATTCTCAATATAAACCATCATTCAACAATTAAATGGGTAGTAATAGCTCGATTCTGTTTTATGCAAGAATAATGCTTTGAAACCTTACTTTTCTTTATCTTTTCAAGAGAATGAAACCAAACTATGCGTATCCATCTTTAAAACATGATTTTTTTTTTATAAATCCTTCGAAGAGAATGCACAACTCACCTTAAAACGCCAAAATCCAATGTATAACTCGAACCGCAAAGCCTGAAATCTTAATAAATTAATAGAAAATGACATTAAAGACTGTAGAAATACTCCGCTAACGGAAGACTTGACTAAACGACACATAAATGTCTATAACTTGACGTCTACGAGCAAAAAAAAAAAATCACTAATCGTGCATCGGACAACATGCGTGCTTAACTTTAAAAATTTCGTTCGGACAAACCGTAACTCCGATTCATGAACCGTCAAAAGCATTAGCTCCGAAACACCCTTAAGTTCGTTTTCTACAATATTCGTAGCTAGGCGACATCAAAATCAGGCCTTAAGACATGACAAGCCCAAAAACTCAAATTTTCCAGCTTTATTTGCGAAAAAACCTTTTTCGTTTTATCCAAACGAACTCTGATTAATGCAATCTTATAGTCCAAACGAAGCTCATTCGACACACTACAAAAGTCTTATTATTGTTGACCTCAAATAACAACAAAAAATGAAGATATTGGGTCTTGAACTTTACTATGCACGTGCGTGTACTATAGCACCAGAATTGAAAATCATGTTTTGGGCAAACCATAAGTCCAAATTGAGTTCTATAAAGTCTCATGGTTCCACAACACCCTAAATCATCATTTCCCCAAAGAATCCCAGCTCAACGACTCAAAAATCTGACTTCTTAGCTTAGTTTTTCTCTAAATCCGAACTTGAACCCTAATAACGGAAAACGTCCTAATTAGTCGAATAAGAAGGACGAGCACTTACCTAGCCTTGCGACACGTAGTGAGACAAGCTTGGCAAGGCAGGTGGCTCAGACACATGAGAAATCCCTTTCTTTTCTTTTTCTTTCTTCCTTTCTTCTTTCTCTTCTCCTTCCTTCCCTTTCTCTTCTTTTCTTTTCCTCTCGGTGAAAGAAGTCTCCCGAAGCCCCCCTTTCCTTTTCTGCTTTTGTTAACTCTTTCTGTTCTTTTTTTTTTTGTCCCACCACTAGTTTTTGACTTAATAAAAAAAACTCACATATTACATTCTACTCTCCTTAAAAGAAATTTCGTCCATGAAATTCGAATAATTGAACTTACCTCAACTTTGAAACAAGTGTGGATATTTGCGCCTTGCCTCCTCCTCGAGTTCCCAAGTAGCCTCCCTTTCTATGTGGTTTTGCCATTGAATCTTTACATAAGGGATCGTACGACGCCTTAACACTTGCTCCTTTCTGTCCACGATACGCAGAGGCTGTTCTTCATACGTTAAGTCTTCCTTTATCCTGAAAGGAGTATAATCTAATATATGATCGGGATTTGACACATAATTCCGTAATAAAGATATATGGAATACGTCATGTACTCCAGATAACATCGGTGGCAATGCCAATCTGTAAGTAACCTCACCAATCTTCTCCAATATCAAAAATGGTTCCACGTATCTCGGATTCAACTTGTCACGCATGCCAAATCTCATAACGCCTCTCATGGAAGAGACCTTTAGAAATACAGGATCGCCCACATCGAATTCTAACTTACGCCATTTCAGGTTGGCGTAACTTTTCTGGCGAATTTGTGCGATTCTCAAATACTCTCGAACGAGCCTGACTTTCTCCTCTGATTCATGTATGAACTTAGGATCAGTTAGTCTTTTCTCACCCATATTATCCTAACAAATCGTTGTTCTACACTTTCGACCATATAATGCTTCAAAAGGAGCCATTTAAATGCTGGAATGATAGCTGTTATTATATGAGAATTTCACCAAATGTAGGTGTTCATATCAAGAGCCACCAAAGTTAATAGCACATGCTCTCAGTATATCCTCTAAAGTCTGAATGGTTCTCTCTGACTGGCTGTCTGTTTGTGGATGAAATACTGTGCTGAAGTTGAGCCTAGTAACCAACGCTCTTTGAAGACTCTTCTAAAAATTGGACACAAACCATGGATCCCTGTCATAAACGATGCTCACTGGAACCCCATGAAACTTCACTATTTCATTAACATATCGTTATGACAAGAAGTGAGCAGACTTAGTCAACCGATCGACAATCACCCATATAGCTTTCTTACCATTTGGTGTCCTCAGTAAACCGATGATGAAATCCATAGTAATATGCTCTCGCTTCCATTTAGGTATCTTAAGTGGGTGTGGCTGTCCGCCCGACTTTTGATGCTTAATCTTTACCTGTTGGCAAATAAGACATTGGTGAACAAATTTAACAATATCTTTCTTCATGTTGACCCACAAAAATTTTCTCTCAGATCTCTATACATCTTAGTGCTTCCTGGATGAATAGAAAATCTGGTGCTATGGGCTTTCTGTAATATCTCCTTTTTCAATTCTATATCATCGGGGACACAGAGTCAGTCATGAAATCTTAATGACTCATCGACATGAATGCTAAAGTCCTCCTGCCTTCCAGCTTCGACGCCTTCTCTAAGCTTTTTCAACTGAGGATCATCATTCTGTTTTACTTTGATTTTATCTATCAATAAGGGTTGTACCTTAAGATTAGCTAGTCGGGCGCTAAACTGATGTATCAATACCTCTAAGTCTAGCTTTCGCATATCCTCGAGAATAGACTTCTGAGAAGTAAGTAATGCTGCCATATTTCCAGAAGATTTACGACCTAAGGCATCTGCTACTATATTCGCCTTACCTAGATGGTAATTAATGGACAAGTCATAATCTTTCAAGAACTCTAGCCATCTCCACCGTCTCATATTGAGTTCTTTTTGAGAAAATATATATTTCAAACTCTTGTGATCAGTAAACACTTTGCATCTTTTGCCATACAAATAGTGATGCCATATTTTCAAGGTAAACACGACTGCTGCTGTCGCGACCTAAAAAAATCGAGTTTCTCAAATTTCAGGTTAATAGATTACCAAATTAATTAATCATATCAATTAACTTAGCTCGGACTCCCCCAAGTCCATACCAAATCGCAACTTATGGTTCAAACATTAAACAAGCAAAGATTTTCATCAGGAGTCGCCACTAATCATTTACGGTAGATTGATTAGAAACCTAAATAAAATAGCGGGAGAATTATTTTATTTCTACGAACTAGAGAACCAGTGTTCGGGGACTTGGTTACGCTAGTATTTCTACTAACGCCCTTTCGGTACCAATTTCATGGAAAATGTTTGGTTTGGCAATTTTGATGAATTTTCACTTGAGATTCAAAGGTGCAATTTTTTAGTTTTCTTTTTATGAATTTTTATGTATTTTTTTGTGTAATTTTCGAAATTAAAAATTGAATGAAAATTAGAATGAATTGGTTCAAGATTATCTTATAATTTTGGATTTTAATTTGCATTAATTCCCAAAAATTTTTTAAAAAATCATTTATCTTGAATCGACGTCTTTTAAATGCAACACATTAGATAGGATTTCTAGAAAATCCTATCTTTCTAAAAATAATAAGACGTGATTTATAAGAAACCATATCTTGCTAAATCTTTTTTTTTCGAGATTTTATGGGATGAAATTAAAAGATAAATGAAATTTTTTTTCTGATTTCTCATATTAATTGTCATATGAATACAAGTGCACGTCATGAATGCCGAATTTGTATTGCTAAATTAAACATACGAAATGACATTTGCTTAATATAAGACTTACGCGCAAACAAATATACATGCAATTATACAATACAATAAACATGTAAAGATTTCATATGACATGCAATACAAAAGATATATATATTTTTTGATTTTTTAGGAATTTAATTAAACAAGAAAAGCATGAACGATCTATCATTAACACTGGAAAGCGGGATATAGGAGAGATTATACCCTTTCTTGGCTGACCGGGATTGCCAGTGAAAACTCCATAGTGAGATTAGCTAGTTCAAAAATCCAAGAAGAGACGCAATTTTTACAAGATGAAATCACGAGTGCCCATAGAGGTCCCGTACTAATGGTCCAATCTTTTTCAAGATTGTCAGACTTCGCGCCATGGTAGGACTCTTTAACCAAATGCACGTGGATCTCAGCTGCAAAGAGGAACTCCAGAACCCTCTTTCGTCTTCTTCTTGCTCCCTTCATCTTGGATCACAGCAGCTTGGGGTTGGACTTCTTGTAAAAATACACAATTCCTGCGAAAGGAAGAACATCGTAAGAACATGTCAGAGTAAAAACAAATTGAAGAATTGAGAACCCCCTTTTGATAGTTTTCAGTGTTGGACGATCGATAGAGATGGTTGTTCATCAAGGGCGTACGCCCTCTGTGGAAGATGCAGAATTCATTTCTTCCCTGCTCTCCGTTTGTTGCTGATGAAGACCCCCACCTGAGTCCACGGAGGAAGAAACACCGAAGCTTCCTTCAATGTACAACAATCTCCCAGCCCCCCACTAGCAAAGTGTGCCGCTCGATTAGGTTTGACTCCCCCTAGAACTACTCTCTCCAATCCCCCCCTCCGTCTTTATCTTTCAATGGCCTTTTTATTGAATACGTGTGGCCTCTCTTCTTTTTGCCCATCTTCCCCACGTCTGGAGCAAAGGTGAGTCAAGATGAGGGACACCATCTGTCCATTAGAGGACCGCCAGGTGCAGCTAAGAATCCTCACTTAACCTCTCTTTTCCTTTCTATCTTCTATTCTCAATGTCTTTTCTCCTTTGCCCCTGAATCAATCACTTTTCTCGGTTGGAACAAAAAAGTCCTCTTGCTGACCAGGAGTTGGAACCAAAAGTATTGCTGCCTAGACCAGGTCTTCACGAGCTGGGACAAGGAGTCTTGAGCTTCAGACAAAGAGCTGGAACAAGAAGTCTTGCAGCTTTAGACAAGGAGCTGGAACAAGAAGTCTTGCAGCTTAGACAAGGTCTTCACGAAAGTTGGCCATTGTCCTTCTTTTCTCCTTTTTTTAGTGCCTCCCCTGCCGACATTTTTTCATGGCACACCAACTTTGCAGCATTAGCTGAGATTTGAATAATCTCCAGCACCCATTTTCCCTAGGAAATGTCCTGTTCTAGTATATAAAAATTTGCATCACGTGGTCTGAGGTCGCAGTCTTCAATCTAATTGACCATGGCATGTAAATCTGCTCATCGACACATTCACGCTGGACCTAAATGCCGTGTTTAGAATTCCAAATCCTCGAACCACCGAAGCACGGAAATGTCTACTTTGCATACTGAGAAACAGCATTCTCCTTACTCAAAAAGATACAATGCAGAATAAAGAAATATGTAATGCGCGAAGAAATACTTTTGGTGAGAACTAAAACTAATTCTCATTTTTTATGCAATAAAATTTAGTTGTCAACAGCTGCTAGTTCTAGATCATGAGTCGGATAATTCTTCTCATGTTGCTTCAACTGTCTAGAGGCATAAGCTATGACCTTTCCATTCTACATAAGAACACAGCCTAAACCTTCTTTAGATGCATCATAATAGATAATGAAACAACTAGTACCTCAAGGCAAGATTAGTACGAGAGCCGACACTAATTGTCTCTTTAGTTCTTGAAAACTATGCTCACATTGATCCCACCATACGAATTTAACTCCCTTTTGAGTTAAGCGAGTAAGTGGGCTAGAAATTTTGGAAAATCCCTCAACGAATCTCCTATAATAGCCTGCTAAGCCAAGAAAACTTCTAACTTCAGTGACAGTGGTGGGACGTTTCCACTGAACAATCGCTTCGACTTTCTTTAGGTCAACTAGAATACCATCCTTCGAGATTATATGGCCCCAAAAGTCAATATGATCAAGCCAGAACCCACACTTACTAAATTATGCGTAGAGCTTCTTATCGCGTAAAGTCTGTAAGACAATCCTCAAATGTTGCTCGTGTTCCTTTGGGCTCCTCGAATATACCAGGATATCATCAATGAATACCATAATAAATCTATCAAGATATTGCCTGAACACCATGTTCATCAAGTCCATAAAGGCAGCAGGTACGTTTGTTAATCCAAAAGGCATGACAAGAAATTCATAATGGTCATACCTCGTCCTGAAAGTAGTTTTAGGCACATCGTCTGCTTTAATCTTCAACTAATGATATTCAGAGCAGAGGTCAATTTTAGAAAATACTCGAGCTCCCTGAAGTTGATCAAATAAATCGTCAATCCGAGGCAAAGGATATTTATTTTTTGTCATTACCTTATTAAGCTCTCGGTAGTCTATGCATAGTATCATACTACCATCTTTCTTTTTCACGAACAATACAGGAGCTCCCCAAGGTGAAACACTAGGCCGGATGAATCCCTTGTCCAAGAGTTCTTGCAGCTGTGTTTTCAACTCTCTTAGTTCAGCCGGTGCCATCCGATATGGTGCCTTAGAAATGGGTGCTATACTAGGTATCAAGTCAATGGAAAATTCGATCTCTCTATCAGGAGGTAAACCAGGTAAGTCTTTAGGGAATACTTCTGGAAAGTCTCGAACAATGGGAACATTCTCCAACTTTTCTACCTCCTTATTTGTGTCTTTCACACAAGCCAAATAACCACAACAACCCTTCTTTAAAAGTTTTCTTGCTTGGAAAGCTAAGATAAGCCTCAGAAAGATAACCTTACAACTTCCCGAGAAAGAGAATTCAACTTGATTTGGAGGTCGGAAAATAACCTTTTTCACATAACAATCAACAATAGCATGATACGTTGATAACCAATCCATTCCTAAGATGACATCAAAATCCCGAATATTTAATTCCACAAGATCAACAAGCATCTTGACATCATCAATCCGGAGCATACATCTCTTGAATACATGATTAGCAATCAAAAATCACCAATAGGAGTATCCACACGTAATTCACGTCAAGAGACTATACGGCATGTTAAGTTTCTTAGCAAATTCCACAGAAACAAAAGAATGCGTGGCACCAGGATCAAATAAGGTGTAAGCATATTGTGAGGCAATAGAAACATCACTGCAACAACTGCATTAGACGCCGCCGCACCCTCTTCTGTCATCGCAAAGACCTTCCCAGTTGTCCTTTCTCTTTGATGATTTTCCTGTGGCTTGACAACTGGAGGTGCATTCTTTCGCAGGGCAAGTGTGTGCTAGGTGTCTAGGTCGCCCACATACAAAACATAATCTATTATCCACTGAAACATTCCTCTGCATAGGACAATTTTGTTGTATATGTCCTGCATTTCCACATAGAAAGCAAACTCCAGTCTTCCAATAACACTGACCACCATGAAGTTTTCTACAAGTAGCATAAGGCTCATGAATAACTCGACTCTTCGCCTTTTTAGGCCTGCTAAAGCCCCTTTGCTTGATAGCACCACTTATGCGGCTTTCTTGAAAGTTTCCATTCTTGTGCTTCTTTTGTGGAGGAGCACTCGAGATGCCGCTCTGCAAGATCTCCTGCTCAATCCTGATCGCTCGTTCAAGCACATCCCCATAAGTTGTCAATAGGAGGGACGCGAGTTCGAAACGAATATCGGGTTATAATCCTCTTTGAAAATGTTCATCTTTTTCCTTCTCATCAGCCATAAAACTCCCCGTAAATCTGCTCATTTGATTGAAACGACCTGCATAATCCAAAATAGTAAAGTCGTTTTGTGATATTTGTAGAAAATCGCTCTTCATCTTCGATTGAAAAGACTTTAGGAAGAAATGGGCGTTGAAAGCTGCCTTGAAGTCCCTCTAATGGATAGTCGTATCCTCGTCCCCAAAAGTGGTCTTTAATCCTTCCCATCAATACTCAGCTTCACCTTCCAGATACTGGGTTGCAAAGTCAACCTTCTTATCCTCTGAAGCTTTTTCAACTTTTAAAATTCCTTCTATTTTCCTAATCCAACGTTCTGCCAAAAGAGGATCAGACTTGCCATCATAGGAGGATGGCTTCGTTTTCAGAACTGAGCAAAGGTGCAGCCTTGGTTATTCGCACGTTCAGCGACTCTAGATACATCAGTCTGGGTCTTTAGGCGCCGGCTTTCTTGTCTTGTGCCCCGTGAGTCAAATCTGGAATCCTCTTGCCTTCTTGTCGCAGACCGGCCTCTAACACCTTGAGGAACATCTCTGAAATCTCTACGAGGCGAGACAGGTGGTTCTGAGTTGGAACTCATAACTACCTGAAGTCATAAATAGATCATAATCTTAATATCTAAAAAGATAACGCGATAAAATCTATCACACAATCTCACAATGTCCCATATCTATATCTAAAAATAATAATCTATGCTCTGATACCAACAAATGTTACACCCCGACCCTGGGAGAAAACGGGCATGACACGGCCACCCTTTCCAAACAAAGGACGCAGCCTCAAATGGAATTCGAGTAACCACCTGATATTCACAGTATTCAGAGCTCATCTATTAGACAAAAGATATACACACATATTTTTTTCATATCTAGCTTGAAAACTCACCAACTATATACAACTTTTCAAAAAATATACATGCACTCAACTATCCTAAAAAGTCCCACCGCTAACGTTCACTCGATCCTATTTGCGACTTGCCGATGTACCTAAAAGATATTTGAAATAAAAGGGTGAGCAATTGCAGCTCAGTGAGAAGTACAATCTCTTCTAAGCGGATCGAGAAATTACTATGCATTTATTAAGTAAATCAAATATCAATTCAGAATAACAACAAACCATCAATGGTTGAATCCATTGATTAATCTCGTACTCATCCCTAACTATGGTCACATTTAACGCCGTAACAAGACGACCAAGTTTACCCCTCTTGGTTAGGTCTACCACATATTTTAGCTGGCGGTTCGGCTCAATAACGTCTTTACAGTATGCATACTACCTCCCACCTCAGTGGGTTCTAATCATAGGGATATGAGCATAAATCACAATACCAAATCCAGAAAAATCATAACAATTCAGTTCCACAAACCAAATTCAGAAAATCATAACAATTCATATTCACTAGCCGAATCCATGGCTTTCCTCAAAACATATTCCTCAAAACGGCATTTCATTCTCAATATAAACCATCATTCAACAATTAAATGGGTAGTAATAGCTCGATTCTGTTTTATGCAAGAATAATGCTTTGAAACCTTACTTTTCTTTATCTTTTCAAGAGAATGAAACCAAACTATGCGTATCCATCTTTAAAACATGATTTTTTTTTTATAAATCCTTCGAAGAGAATGCACAACTCACCTTAAAACGCCAAAATCCAATGTATAACTCGAACCGCAAAGCCTGAAATCTTAATAAATTAATAGAAAATGACATTAAAGACTGTAGAAATACTCCGCTAACGGAAGACTTGACTAAACGACACATAAATGTCTATAACTTGACGTCTACGAGCAAAAAAAAAAAATCACTAATCGTGCATCGGACAACATGCGTGCTTAACTTTAAAAATTTCGTTCGGACAAACCGTAACTCCGATTCATGAACCGTCAAAAGCATTAGCTCCGAAACACCCTTAAGTTCGTTTTCTACAATATTCGTAGCTAGGCGACATCAAAATCAGGCCTTAAGACATGACAAGCCCAAAAACTCAAATTTTCCAGCTTTATTTGCGAAAAAACCTTTTTCGTTTTATCAAAACGAACTCCAATTAATGCAATCTTATAGTCCAAACGAAGCTCATTTGACACACTACAAAAGTCTTATTATGGTTGACCTCAAATAACAAAAAAAAGAGAAGATATTGGGTTTTGAAGTTTACTGTTCACGTGGGTGTACTATAGCACTAGAATTGAAAATCATGTTTCGGGCAAATCATAAGTCCAAATTGAGTTCTGTAAAGTCTCATGGTTCCACAACACCCTGAATCATCATTTCCCCAAAGAATCCCAGCTCAACGACTCAAAAATCTGACTTCTCAGCTTGGTTTTTCTCTAAATCTGAACTTGAATCCTAATAACGGTAAACGTCCTAATTAGTCGAATTAGAAGGACAAACACATACCTAGCCTTGCGACACGTAGTGAGATGAGCTGGGCGAGGCACGTGGCTCGGACACGTGAGAAATCCCTTTATTTTCTTTTTCTTTCTTCCTTTCTTCTTTCTCTTCTCATTCCTTCCCTTTCTCTTCTTTTCTTTTCCTCTCGGTGAAAGAAGTCTCCCGAAGCCCCCCTTTCCTTTTCTGCTTTTGTTAACTCTTTCTGTTCTTTTTTTTTTTGTCCCACCACTAGTTTTTGACTTAGTAAAAAAAACTCACATATTACACTTTGTGGCTTGGATTTTATTCACATGGCTAGTCCTTGGAGCCTTCCATGCATTCGATTGGGAGTTGTGTCCATAGAAGTCACAAGTCGGTCTTGATGTTCACATGGAAGGCTTATGTATGTTGGAATCTTAGCGTGCACATGGAATGAGTCAATGTGGAACTCTCAGCGTAATGAGAAGAAGCCATGATAATTTTTTGGACAAAACGCAAGTCCCACATCGAATGCATGGAAAGCTCGAAAGACAAGTCGTGCAAATAAAATCTAAGCTACAGGGCATAATTCTCTCTACCTTGCTAAGATTTTAAAAAAATAGTATTTCCATCATAAAAGAATGCTCACACTAAAAATAAAAATAAAAATAAATTAAATAATTGGTCCAACGAAAAGAGGGTGAGGCATTCAATTCTTTCGATCTGGTCCGATCCTATGCCCCCTGAAATTAGGAATCGGACTACCTAAACATCGGTTTCAATTTTAAGAATCGGGAACTAGACCATCCGAACAACAATTCCAATTGTAAGGACAAGAACGAGACCAATCTAGGTAGTTCTTGATTCGATCAATTTAACTTTCTCCCCCCATATAGAAGCATGAGTTGTTGATAATTTTTATTCTTTGCTTTTAATGTTTCTACTTGCTATCTCTTGATGATATATTGAATATCTAGGCATTTGGAAATAGCAAAACATGATTATTATGCCCTGATTGAATTTCTATTATTGTGTGATATGATATCTGCATATTTAGTTTTTTTTTTTGCATCATCTAAAAGGATGAAATTATTGAGAAAACACACTATTGTTTTAAATATGACAAAATAATCAAAGGCAACTAATGTGTGTATAATTCAAGGTGCTATATGCGCAGGCCAATATGCAGATGATGTCATAATTAGCATTTGGATATTATGATATGAGGAGTGCTATGCAACTATCAAGAGTGCCCTACCGATATCAAGAGATTGTTGCGCATATCAAAGGCGAACATGGTATTGGGTATCGAGATATCTATAAGTTGGAAGGACTTTGATATAATGTGAATAAATTGGAACGACCTTAATCGAGAGCAAACAAGCCATCGCATTTTTAGATTTTTTTTTTTGCATAATCTAAAAGGGTGAGATTGTTGAGAAAACACCATATATTGTTTTAAATATGACAAAATAATCAAAGGTAGCTAATGTGTGTATAATTCAAGATGCTATATGTGCAGGCCAATATGAAGATGATGTCATAATTAGCATTAGGGTATTATGATATGAGAAGTGCTATGCAATTATCAAGAGTGCTTTACCAATATCAAGAGATTGTTGCACATATCAAGGGTGAACATGGTATTGGGTATCGAGACATTTATAAGTTCGAAGGACTTTGATATAATGTGAATAAATTGGAACGACATTGATCAAGAGCAAACAAGCCAAGAAGAATAGGGGTACTCGTGATGGCTTGGAAGGATCAAGGTAAGGTGAATAGTTGGATCGACCTGGTGATAGTGAGCAAGCCTAGAATGAAAATATTTAGTAAAGCTGGAAGACTGTGAAGATAAACAACTTAGGAGAAATATGTTTGGAAGGACTAAAAGATGGATCTGCAGATTATTATCGGGAACATCATAATGTTGGTGAGGACAGATGTCTTAATCTGATGAGATGGAAGACTGTGATGCTATCAATGACCTGAGTGAGTTTAACGAAGACTAGATACAAGGATAAGGATCTTGATAGAGATGAGAACAAGTGAAAGCCCTTTCAACAATTATGAGCAACGATCTGCTATTGGCAATGGTAGTTACAATGACTACTTGAGGATTTCAACGAGGAATGGTCATATAAAGAGGATGACTATATACTGAGTAAAAAAAAAAGTAGCTTGATGTCAATGTACATGTGATGCTACTGTTTGTAATCAATGATAAGAGCAAGAGCAACAAAAGTACTTGAGTCTTGATAGTGTGATCTATTGAAAATCAATATTTGTTGATTGTAACTTCTCTTGGAGATTATTAGGGAAAATATCTAATGAATTTTTTAAGATGAAAAAATAATCAAAAGCTACTAATGTACTTATTAGTTGAGTAGAATCAAGCGAAAGATGCACAAGCCATTATGCAGACGGTGTTTCAACAAAAATACTTGAAGATCATGAGTTCTCTAGTAATGGTGAATAAGGTATTGAGCATAGAGGTGTCTACAAGCTAGAGATACCTAAGTAGAAGGTGAACAAGCCTAGAACGAGAAATTCGGTAAAACTTAAAAGGACCTTGGATAGGTGAACATTGAGGTAGAGCCGCAATTGCCAATATGCTTGGAGGGACCAGAAGATAGAAGCTTAAATGAAGTTATGGATGTTGCATCAGAAGTTGATTGATAACTTCACGAGGGTTTTTGATCAAAAGATGGATTAGCGATACAAGTGAGAAAATAAATTTAGTTTGACCTTAGTTGGATGTTTAGACTCAAGACAAGAGTATTGCATATCGGTTTCTGAAGGAGTTGAATTATGTTATCTAAATTAAGTGAAGTATCACTTATGTAAATTTAACTATGCCTTTGAAGAATACTTATCTGTGAGCACCAGTAAGGAATCTATTAACTTCCAACTTAGAGTTATTTTTGTTCAAATTCTAAAGACTAATTTTGTTTCTGAGGAATTCAAAAACTACGACTTATCTAGAAATAGCTATTCAGATTTTGGAGACTGATTCTGTTTCTGATAATTGTTCAGAAACAACAATATATGCAAAATTCAAAAACAATTCTTATCTGAAGACCCACATTTGACGAATGTTATATATGATTGAGAATATGTTATTAAGGAAGTCTATAATCTTCAATTTGGAAAATGATTCTATAACATAGTATAGAATATTTTAAGTTTGAAATTACCTTTCTAGAGACAAGCTGACTTCCATAAATGAAGGGATCTACTTATGAAAACTAAAGATTTGGCTGTATGGCGATCAAATCAGTGGGATTCAAATTCTTATCACTTAACAGGTATTAAATCCTCATGATACAGTCTTGTTCAATTAAGGATGAGAGGCATCCAATTAAAGATTGAAGGGCATTCCTTTGAGGATCTGTCCAATGGTTAGTTTGGAGTCAAGGAGTATAAAAGGAGACCATTAGTGCTGTTACAAAAGAGAGAATTCAAAATCTTAAATTCTAAAGTGCAAGAGAACTTCAGATTTTACACACTTGTCTTCTTGAGCTTAACGTTATAATCTTTGAGAAACTTTGTAAGAGTTATTGAGAGAGGACAATATGCTCTATCAAAAAGAGTATCATCACTTGTTGTAAACCTCCGTTGATTTATCTAGTGGAATTTAGCTTATCGGCTACTACATGGAAGAGTGGACGTAAGCTTGATCTAAGCCGAACCACTATAATCATCGTGTGTAATTTTTTCTATCCATAAACTCTTCTTACTGCGATTGAAAGCATATTGCATACTAATTTTTCAGAATCATAAACTGCATACAATTAGATTCTAAGATTCTAAATAATTGTGATATTTGACTTGTTTCTTTTAATTTCGTGATTTGAAGTCAAATTTATATAGAACTACCTATTCATCCTCCCTCCTCTAGGTGATATTGCTAGAGACAACGAAGATTACTAGAGGATTCCAACCTTGTTATCATTTTTAGTGTTAAGAGTGGACGTAGGTTTGAAAATAAAGAATATATATGAGTGTATATACACACTTGCACGCTCAAGAGGAGGGAATTCTTGGAAAAGCTTGTTTCGGTAAAGGTAGGATTATGGAGTTACCTCTAAATATCCCTAGTTCTTTTGGATTTAGAGGTAATACATCCCATATCTCGTTCATCTGTTAGGCCTCTCCGGTATCATAAAGTTGTAGGAAAAGATTCCCTTTGGAGGAATAGGGATGGTTGATTTTGATGAGCTCTCAAAACAGTCTTTTAATGATGATTCGGTATCATATGCTTGACTAGATACTTTATTATAGCTAAATCATCAGAGAAGTTTGCTAGATCAAGGGCGAGAATGATTGACAATGGGGAAAATGATAGTATTAGTGCCAAAAGTTGTGTATGTAGATCACTTTGGTGCTAAAAATTTCATTTAGATCACTTAGTGCCAATTCTTTTTTAAATGATCATTTGAGTGCTAAATCTCATTTACTCCACTGAAAATTTGATGTGGCATTATTTTATTAATATTTGAATTTGACGTGGCTTCAATGAGGTCTAGTTAGCAATTAAAAAAGGTAAAAAAATGGAAATAAAAATACAAACTTAATTAGTGTACAAAAATAAAAAAACAAATCTAAAATTGGAAAAATATCAAAAAATAAAAATTTTATTTAAAATAAACTAAAAAATTAGATTAAGAAATTAACAAAAAAAATAAAAACTAAAAAAAATGTAAATATAAAGGCATAGCACTCTAGTACGCTATCTTAAGGCTTGCTCATTACTCTCATTTACTTAATCTTTTAGAATTATAGATGGTGCATGCGGAAGGCTTAATTAAAAAATCAAATCAAACATGACGACTATACTAAAATCCAAGTGCATGACAAAATGACAGAGGAAGGCACGCTAATATAGGGTATTGCTTTAATAGGATTTGACTAATCAAATAACACGATAGCTCTCAAGCAAAAGTACAACTCTTGTATTTACATACATATATATAAACATATTTTCAATAGATCTTTACAAAAGTTCAACGAAACACTCATGATATATTAACAGTGTATAATATCCACTTCGATTACTATGACCTAATCACAGTCCCTTAAAATCTGTATTCTTTCCCATACTTTCATCTTTATCAACTAGATCTAACTCTTCAGGGGAAACAAGTCTTGAAAACGGTTAACAATAATTGGTGAGATATAAAAATATTTGTGAGTCAATGCCTTAAGCTCAAGTAGGGTATTGATTCGCTCGGGATGGCCTAAACATGCAAGTTAATATCAATAGCAAACCGATAGCATATGACTTCCACAACACTCTAGTTACTACGTGATTAGGCACTTGGCTTAAACTAATCAACCACTAACCACATGTAGTCTTATCCTACCTTGGTACACACATTGCACAATATTATAATAGCATTATGCAAACAACACTCAAATCAAGGCAGACAACTAAAACACCCATCAATATCTCTAATGCATAATGCATCACATATGTTTCGATTATTAATAACTACTTGGCCACAGCACAATCCCCTAGTACCCCCAAGATGGTTAAATGCTCTTTCAATATGATTGGGCGTCGCGTCGCTCTAACAAACACATCGAGTCCCTCTAGTACTGCCGAGATAGATATATCAAGCACTCCTATAAGCAGTATTAGTTCAGTACAAGTTGCGATCAGCATCCATCCCACCGTGTGATTCCGAACTCCAGCCAGCACGGACTATCAAGCAACTGATAAGTCATGTGATTCTGAACTCCTGCCGACACAAATATATCAAGTGTTATCCCCAAGTATCCTCAGGCGACGATTTCCATCGTGTGACCACACGAGCATATCAGATAACCATGCCAATTTATATCTTTGCAATTAATCCAATGCACATGCTGTCATACTTAAAACTCAATTGATTGTAATTCCCATGCTTCAATATACAATAAGAAAAATTCACATGTGATCATTGAGACATACATTTATTCTCAAACTTGGTATTCCCCATTTTTATATTGTACTGGATTTTTTGAACATGAAAACATAATAATCTGGCACTATCTAATATTATACCTTAATTACATGTCCAAAAATTTATTTTTCAGTATAACAGTCCAATCTCAAATATAGGTGATTATGATCAGGTCTACATATACATTCAAGGTTACAAAAAAATCACCAAATAATAACCAAATAATAAAAAAATTATTACTCTTTCCAACTATGTTTAATTAACCCGACTATAATTAATTAACTCAACCATGGTTAATTATCCCAACTTCAATTAATCAAACCAACCTTATTTAATTAATTAACTCAATCTTAGTTAATTAACCCAGCTATAATTAATTAATTTAACTTTAGTTAATTAACTCAATTATGATTAATTAAAGTAGCTATATTGATTAACCTAACCAAGGTTAAGAAAAAGTAACTATGGTTAATTAATCTAACCATGATTAATTAAAAGTAACTACAGTTAACATAAAGTAACTATGATTAATATAAAGTAACTACGGTGAACTAACCTAACCAAGGTGAACCAACCCAATCATGGTTAATTAACCTAAAATAACCACAATTAACATAATCTAAACTAATCACTAAATGTAATTGTTGACACTTGATTTTTAATCATTTTTTCCTTTTTAAATTAATAGAAAATCCATAAAAATTCATAAAATTAAAAAATCAACTTTGGGGACCTTGGCCAAGCCTAGGTATCCAATTTTGACCAAAAAATAATTTTTCATATTTTCAGTATATTTCGATATTTTTATTTTCGAAAATTCATAAAGAAATCAAGAAAAAAAATGAGAAAATTGAAAAATCAACTTTGAAAGCCTTGGCCAAGCTTAGACAACCATTTTTGAGTAAAAAAATAATTTTTTGTTTTTTTTTGTTTTTTTTAAATATATTTTTTAGAAATTAGGAAAATATTTAATAAATAATAGCATTTGAGGCCACAAAAATACATAAAAATAGTCAATATTTTTATTTTAAATCCCTTTTCATGTTGACCATCACAAATTTAAAAAATCCAATTTGGGGTCGTGTATTCCTTCACGAGCATAATCTCGAATCGGGCCTAAAAAAATTCAATTTGAGTCAATCTTTTTTCATTTTTCACTTTGAGGTGTTGTGACATTATTCTCTAATATTCTAAATTTTCATCTTGGCCCAATTATACCCAGAATGACTCAATTATATAAAAAGTGCTTTAATTAAGTTTTGCATTATTTTCAACAGTAAGAAATGAGCTTAAATTCAACATGCGGTAGGTGTGTCAAAAATTGTGAGGAGATTTGGACTTAAAGAAATATTTCTCCAGGGACTGAATTGTAAATACTTAAAATCTTATGGACTAGAGTACAAATACCTAACACTTGAGGGATTATTTTGTAAATAACAAAAAGAAGAGTTAGTGGAGAAATTAGAATAGAGAAGGGAAGATGAAGAAGGGAAGATGGAGAAGAGGAGATGAAGATGGGAAGATGGAGAAGAGGAGATGGAGAAGAATGGATGGAGAAAATAAGATAAGAATAGAGAATGGAAGATGGAGAAGAATGGATGGAGAAAATAAGATAAAAATAGAGAAGGGAAGATGGATATGAAGAAGAGTTAGTGGAGAAATTAGAATGGGAGATAAATATGAAGAAAGGAAGATGAAGATGAAGAAGAGTTAGTGGAGAGATTAGAATGTGAGATAGAGATGAAGAAGGGAAGATGAAAATGAAGAAGAGTTAGTGGAAAAATTAGAATGGGAGATAGATGAGTGGATTATAAAAGGAGGAAGAAGTGAGCTTGAGGGGGGAATTTTTTGGGGAGAGAAAATTTTGGATGTTTGAGAGGGTTTTGGAAGATTGAAGAAAAATTTGAGAGAAAGAAAATACCAAAAGAGAGAGAAAATTTTGAAGATGATGGGAGTTTAAAGCTAGGGGTTATCATCACAAATTCCTTCATCGATCAACATAAATCAAGAGTTCATCCTCGTCAACGAGCAAGCAAATTCGAGCTAAGTATTTTTATTTATTCATTTATTTGTGATTTTAGTCTCAAATTAGCATAAATTGTATACACTTTCTCCATGTCCATATATTTTATGGCAGATAAAAAAAAGGGACAACTCCGTATCAACGATAAATTCCATGGAGGTGCAAAGTGAGCCCAAACAAATTCCAAGGTGCCCATCAAATTTGCAGCCGACCCGTCAACGGATTTTAGTTCAAATTGTTGAAACAATTTGTTGTATTTTATTTTAAAGAACTAAAACCCCATAATGGAGAGGCAAAGCGCATCCACTGGAGGTCGTTTATTTCCTACAATTTTAATTCCTACACCATTAAACCCCAAATGAGAGAGCCAAGCCAAGGCTGGGCCATCCATTGGAGGACTTTATTTACTGTCATTGACTTCTTGCCGTTTAATTTTTGCATCACCAGACCCCAAAATGAGTAAACTGTAACACTGCACAGAAGTCGTTAACACACTCCCTCTTTCGGTTTCAGGGAATTTTTAACACTTTGAAAATAAAAAAAATACCACCCATGCATTCCATTTAAAAAAGTGAAAATACAAAAAAAGAACACTCAACTAGAGCCTTAGGAATAAACCAAGCCTGAGTTGCCAAATTAGGATACCCATGAAATTAAGGTACCGAAAGGGCATTAGTTTTAATTAACTAGTGTAACCAAGTCCCTGAACTCATAATCTTTTGTTCGTAGAAGTAATTTAGTTCTCCCGCTAATTTACTTAGGTTTCTAATCAACCTACCAAAAATGATTAGTGGCGACTCCAAAATTTAAAACCATTTGAACAAAAAACCAAAGTCGCGATTTGGTAGAGCTTGGGAGAGCTCGAACTAGGTTAGTTAATTTAATCAATTAATCTGGTAATCCATTAACCTAAAAAATGAATTTTAGGTCGCGACAGCTTGGCGACTCCACTGGGGACGAGATTTTTAAATTTTCGAAAAAAAAGACACCAATTGGAATACTTGAATTTTTTTCAAAATTTTAAAAGCCTTAGTGGACTTAGGCCAATGAAAATTTCATGGATATCTCGCTTTTGGTGATCTTGTTTGGAACTCATCTTTAGGTGTTAAATGGTTTTGCAAATGGGAGTTATAAGGGGTGGAGTATTTGGCTAACCCTTCGTTTTGCAGGTTTGGTGTGTGAGAATTATTATTTAATTTTTGAAATATTGAAGTGGTGTTTGCATTTAATTGTTGTGCATGTTTAATTGTTTTAACACTACATCACACACGTCCCGTGGCCAGACCTAGGTCACTAGTTTTAGGATGGTATTGTGATTTGGTTCTAGCGTTCGGCGTGAGATCACGTCGAAAGTTAGTCCAGATTCAATCCCGAACCCTTTTTCAAAAATGAGCTTTAAAAGTTAGGCCTCAGGCTTGGTAAGATTACCAAAGCAGTGGTTTTAATTTTTAGCTCGAGCAGCCGAAGTGGGAAGGCCCGGCTAATCCTGATTACGTCGTGAGATCATGGCTAATCTTGATTATGTGCGCGAGATTGTCGCCTTGCCGTAAGTCTTTTGCTTCAATTTGTCAGCCTTTAGAGTAAATAGGCTAAGATTTAAACTCACGATTCATGTGCATGTCTATGTGACCTACATGGTATTTTTCACGGTGAAAGTAAGTTTTCTAAATTCATCTTGTATTTATTTTTGGGTCGGTCCATGTTATGATTCAGTCAAATTTTAAACCTAACATCGTGATCATTTTTTCAAAAGAAAAGAAAAATCAAATTGGTGTCCCATTTTTGAAAAGAAAATGAAAAATGATGAAAAAATGAATGAATGTGAAAAATCCCTTAGGGGAATTTTGTTGACCAATGAAAGATTTTGTCACAGTTTTCCTTAAATCTTCAATGGACGCAAGATTTCCTTGACAAATTTATCATTAAAAATTTATTTTGATAAAAACAAAAAATTCGTTTGGAAAATTTGGTAAACGTCAAGGGATTTTGTCACATTTTTCAAGTTATAAAAGCCTGTAAGAAAATTCTTTTTGAATAAATTCACCTATGCCTTTTTAAGAGAATCCTCTCTAATTTCTCATAAAATGAAAAAATAAAATTGGACTAATGTAGGAGTCATGGACCGACCTCTTTTGGATCACATAGTAATTATTTTCTCTACCTTTGCAGGGAATCACAGGTACCCCAGCTTGAAGAATGCGAAAAGGATAGGAAATGGTCGACGCCGCAACTGATAATCCTAGGGGCAAGCGAAGAAGTTCCGGAGACAAAATCTTATTGATCAGTGAGCACGTATAGGCTATGTATTTCTATGAGGCCGTAAATTTATCCAGATTGGGCCTGGACGCATCTTTAATGTATTAGAAGGGTTCCTGTATTTTTATTGAGAAAGCATAAATTGTGTAATCAGAGCCCATGAGTACCTTAAACTAACATAATCACGTACTCCACAAGTACCTTAAACCATTTTTAGGTCGCGACAGTAATTAACAACTTAATCAAGAATTAGGAGGTTAACTCACAAACTAATGTAATCACATACTCCACAAGTACCTTAAACCATTTGGCTACACCCCACATGTCCATTAGACCCTTCCGTCGAACCCTCTTAGCCAGACAACAGCAAATTCAAGCTCAATTCAACGCAATCGATATGATCTGCCACCGCAAATAGCTTACCTACATTGTAAGCCTAAATCTTAAACAATGGATCATGTGATTTGCTTCATCATCTAGCTCATGCAAGATAAAATTCATTTTTAAATACATATAAATTAAAATGTCACGTTGCTCTCAATTCAACGATGAATTGGCAAGTAAACACAAGAGTTATAGAATTTACTTGTCTCACGGATAAAATGAAGAAGAAATAGAGTCGATCCATGTACGATGGGAGCTTGAGCGTGCGTTCTTCCTCTCAATGTTGCGTACCGCCGAGGACAAGTGAAGGAACTTCGAGCAGAGGGGGAGATTATTAGGTGTATGCCCTAAGGCAACCATGCGATAGTTGTAGTTGGACTAACTGTACTTCTATTTATATTAATGGCAAGACATGTTCACTCATTTTATCATTTAGCTCTAAATGAATGAAGTCCATAAGACTAATTATGACTGAGCCTATTCTTGAGATGCCAAGAATACATGTGACAGGTTTCAGTTAAACACAATCTTTAAACTGCTCCTGATTGACGGATCATCAAGTGAATGTCAATGATCCTATTGAGATCAGTGTGTTCGCAACCTCACTATTAAGCATAGATGCTTGATGGGGATGACGGGTCACAAGTCATCGAACATTAGATGTCTAAGTTAGAACACATGTGTTATTATCAAACAAGTTCGATCGAATTCATTGAACGTGATACACAATAAACAATTAGCAAACATGGAAGTTTCGCTCAAGGTTAATGTTTAAACGTTCATGCTTTGGTTAGGTGTAAAGATCCTTAGATCCGAGGCATGGTACTGGCTTATATGTTAAGTGGTTATGGTTTACAAGTGCGTATATTGGTGGGTTATCGATCTGCCTCTGTACTTGATGATCATGATTCATTCACATACGAAGTCACAAGCATGCGCAATAGTGGGATCTATCTCCTCGTTTAAGTATGAGGTACATGTCCTATGCTGACGGTGTATAGAAAATCTTCGGTCAGGGTTGACGAGAATTTCTCATGAATATGCACGTCAGATAGGTTGATGCATAAGATCAAATTGGTAGCTTGACTATAATCTATGGTCATTATTCGATTGAGGATATGATTAAGACAGAAGGATCAGATTGCACCGTAACCAAAGTTAGTAGGTTCATTATGTTCTTGCGGCATTCACACTGTTTGGATAGCCACGATATATTGCTAGATGTCACTCATGACTTGTGGGATCTAAAGATTGATTAGAGACAATAAATCCTATTGGTGATATTGATTAGTTAGTATATATCCTATTGCCAGCTCAATGGTGAACCTATGGATGTCACACACCATAATCAATGCGTGATGAGATTGAAATGGAAGACAAAATTACAAAAGTGTTTGTAATTACTACTATAGAGATAGTCGAGAGAAATTAGATCAAATAGGATTCGATTCTAATTTTCGAATCACGGATGGATAAGTATGCAATGCAAGCACGACCTCAACATAATGTCATACTTATGTGATATTTGCACAAATCACAAGATTATATGAGATAAGATTTCTTATCCAATAAAAGTCAAAGGATAAGGTTATTATCCTTTAGATGAAGTGAGAAAAAGAAAAAGAAATACGAGACAAACAAGGAACAATGTAAGATAGGACAAGACTAGTAGTAGACCAGCCACCGCGCAAATCGCCCTTGACAAAGGCAGTTTTGGGGTTTTACCCAACCCCTATAAATAGGGATTGGGGGCTAAAAGAAAAGATAAATTTTCCTCTTATTTTTATGCCATTCCACATGAGTTTCATGTTGTTTTATTTCAAGCACATGTGAGAATTGTTCTATCACGAAACAATTGAGGCTTGTGAGTTGTTCGTGATTGGAGTTCAAACTTGGATCACTGTCTTTTCAACCATCGCTGGCATGATCAAGGGCTGAAAGTCTCTGTCTTCTGTCGGCTCATGATTGGTGGTGTGTTAGAACTGGAGACTTCATATTTGTGGAGCTCAAAAACATAAGGAATCGAGTCGGTTCAAACACGTTTCTTGACATAAGCATCAAGCCTTCTTGATGTATGATTTAATTTTTCAACTGAAATGCACAGATAGTCCCCAAGGTTGATCCACGTACGAGGTTATGTATTTATTCCACTGCGCCACTCTATATTTGACAAAAAATTTCGTCATTACCCATACGAACCCAATAGAGACGAGCTGGGGGTCAGGGAAAGTGAGCTGAACTGTCGTCGAGGGAGGGATGATCTCTGCCCTCGCTGTGAATGGTAGCTCAAACAAAGGATGGTGTGGCATAGGGAGAAAGCTCTTGGGCGAAGCTCACGAGAGGGAGGAGGGGGAGTGTTGTGCACAAGAAGGAGAGGGTAAGGGAGAGAATGAGGAAGAGACAAAGAGGTAAGAGTATGTAGTAAGGGAAGCAATAATGAGATTCAGCCATTGGGGGGAAAATGGAGTTTGGCTGTGGGGATTTAGAGGGTCCTTCACGCTTAATTTTTCTAAACCAGCTCATATCGAAGTCCATACCTCAATTCAAACATTCAATATTATAGTCATCGCTCAATTTAAAAGCCCAACGTTTCATTCAAGGTTCAAATGTCCACAATCATCTTTTATTCACAATACAACTATCCATACATAATTACGTTACATGCCAAAAAGTCAAGCTCATAAATTTTTGGCCATCATATGTCATGACCCTCGACTGCTCCCACCACCTGCTTAGGCTTGGCCCCATTAGCCATGACACAACACTGCCAGCCATTACCGGTGATGGTAGGGGGTTGCAGCGAGGGTTTGTGAAAGCCCTTACTGCCTAGTTCTCTATTAAAAACTTTCTTTCCTTTTTAAAATTTTTTTAGGTTATTTTAATTAAATTTGTATTTTACATGAATTTAATTTTTAGCTAATTTTTAAATTTGAATTTGATTTATTTTAATTTTTTTAAAGTGCAGAAGTCCACATGGCAGCCCATGTGAGCTTATTTTTTCTTAATATCATTTTATATTAAAAAAATTAATTATTAATTACACGTGGCAATTGTGATCAAAATATTTTTTCAGAGACACCGAAGTAATCCTTTTGTCTCTAATTTAGCATTAAAACGATTTGGCGAAACTTTTAGGCACCAAATTGATATTCGTACAGAACTTTTTCCTTTTTCCATTGGCAATGTATGGTGATGTTGATCCCTTAGAAATTACTCGAGAGGGTTTGAAACCATTACTGAGGAGATTTTAGTAAAGGACTTGGAAAACTCGAAGCAAGTAGCTTTCCTTCATTAATTTTCTCCGTTGATTTCATCCTTTACTATGTCTCGATTGGCGATGACTTATGGGTGCTTACAAGACATTGTGTCTTCTTCTCCAAGAGGGAAAAAATGTTAATTTAAAAGTGATGAGAAAACTTTCCCTCTAAATATTTTGATTATGACAAAACTATACTTGTTTAGAAAGAATCTTGTTGATGCCAATAAATTTTTATTGCAAGAATGAACATTCGAATAGAAGCTTGTATTATTCCAATATTTCCATTTAGATTCAAGGCATAGTTGTCTCATATTTGCTTTTGAGAAACTTGAAGTCTTTTATTCAAATGGAGGAAGACATTGTCTTTGAAGACTAAATCTCAAGAAGACATTGTCTTCTTGAGTATGTGACACGTTAGTAAGGACATTACTAAAGTTTAGAGTCATTGTTCTAATCTATTCAGATCCAAAGAGACTCTTTTTACTTTTGAACTATGTTCAAATTCTGCAATATCTTTTAGCTAGATTTTGAAGATCAATGTTTGGCAAGTTTTCGGTTTGGCTGCATCATTTATGGAATCTTTAAGGTTTGATTGATAGGATTATTTTCCAATCATGAGAATATTACCTCAATTGGATATTACCTTCAAGGGACAAGATATCTTGGAGATTTAGATAAAGTCTACTTATGAAAACTAAGGATTTGGTTATATAGGAGACTAAATCTAAATGGTTTAGACTTTACTCTAACGGCTACAAAATCTTTCCATATATAGTCTTGTTCAATCATGATTGATGAAGTGCAATTAGCGATTGAGAAGCGATCCATTGAATGACCTTGATAATGGCTAGTTTGAGGTCGAAGGACTATAAAAGGAGATCAATCTGTAGCGTACAGTTCAAGATTTTACAATTTCAAAGTGCTGGGTTATTCATATTCACATTCTCTTGTTCTCAAGTGCTCATGATTTCATTTTTGAGTGGCTTTTGTAAGAATGATAAAGTATGATTTCTCTTGTAAACTTTCAACGATTCATGGAATATAGCCAATTGACTATCATCGTGGGAGAGTGGAGATAGACTTACGAAAGCCGAACCACTATAAACTTGGCGTTCACTTCTCTCTTTCTCTAAAATCTCTTTCTTGTATTTAGAATTCCGCACGTCTTGCTACTAAATTTATTCTGTTCATGTTTTGAATTAGTTTATATTTCTCAATAAGTTTCAAAATTATTCAGAATCACCTATTCACCCCCCCTCTATGTGATATTACTAGAGACAACAAAAAGATACTTATGAAATAAGTTTATTTTCCTTCCTCTTCTTGATTTCACAAAAAAAAGTTTCTTTTTGGACACTCGATTCCTCCTTTAGTGTCGTTCTACTTTTGTCATTTAGGGACAAACACTTTGCGTAGTTCTTTTGCATCCCCACTAACCAACTACATTATGACCACTAAAAAAACTTGGTTGACGAAGAGGGTTTATCTGCCACTAATGTAGAGGCTTGTCGAAGGCCTTCCTTTATTCAAAATGAATTCATCTCTAAAGAAAGAGCTAGCGAACCACACTAATTCCATTCCATTTCTCTCAAACAAAGCAGGTTAGCTACTATTAAGCTGCCCCTTTAGAGCAAGGGCAAGAATAATGTTGGTGTTTCCGCAAAGGATAAGATGAATAGGAAGCCTTCGGTTAAGGAGAGATGTTCACTAGCAATGGCTATGAGGTCTTTTATTCTAGTTCGGAAGAGGTAATTCCTTCCGTTGCACTAGTAGACTGAATAACCTATTCTTTTTAGAAGAGAAGTCAATTAGCAACCGTATCTATAAGCAATGATTAGTGGATATTGATATTGTTAAGGACGACGGCTAGAGCCAACGCAAAAATGGGTGCTTCGCTCTTTCTTTTTCACATACGCCAGGAGATAAGATTATGAGAGCAATCCCTTGAAGCAATAGCAGCTAAAAGTCAAAGTAATGTGCTAACTTTCTAGAGAACTTTGTTGGCCCACATGGTGACAATTGAAGCTTACCTTAAGCCTTCAATCAAGCATAACTAATCCTCTCTCTTGAGAAGAGATCGAAGTAGAGAGTAAAATTATGAACCACCTTGACTTCAAGAAAACCAACTGAATTGGTACTGCCACTGTTGATGATTCTATTTCCTAGCGTGGAAGCCCCTGGATGCTAGGCCATGCAAGGATTGAAAAGTGACATAGAAGGGCAAAGACAAATGAATAAAAGGGACTTGATTAGGCTTCTATTTAATCAGCAAAAGATGAGTTAGGAAGTGAATCAAATAAACCCAAGTCGGAAGAGGGTACCAAATGGATTTTTGCAAGCATCGATTTCCTATCTTGGCCTTCTCAAGGAGAAGGAGCGCTATCGTAGGCTCCAAATCCACTACCCTCTCAAGAGGCCCAAAGTGGCAGAAGAGACTGGCCTCTATCTCTGAAATGTTTTCCCCTCAAAATGATCAAGGAGGGGAAAATTTTTCATCTCCCTAGTCAACCTCAAGTGGCATTTTGATCTCTGGTGTCTTCATCACCTTTTTAATCGAAGGTAGGCTCCTGAAAGAGGGTTGAATCCAAAACCAATGATATGTGCTTAGAATGCATTATGGGGAAAAAAAACTACTGGAGCCTATTCTTTGAACCTGAAAGATTAGATATCTAGCATTTCTATTATTAGTAAGCCTGTATTTAAAGATGTGGATGCATTTTTGGTGACAGTACAGGCTGTTTATTTTACTAGTAAGGCTAGTAAGTGACAATTGGGTCTAGTGTCAAAAGCGTCGAGGAACCACACCACTCCTTATCATGATTGTTCTATCCTTGTTCTTGGCTTTCCTTACTTATCTCTATGCCTTTCATTAGATTCTCTTCAAAGCTCATCTCTCTCCACTCTCTCGATATGGTGTAAGGCGTTCCATACCTTGAATACGAGCCTAGCCTAATTTCGACAGAGAGCTAAGTAGCTGAACATGGACTGCATAATTATAGGATAAAATCAACTCGAGCAAAATACCCCTTTCTAGTGAGTTTTGCAAGAAAAGAATTTACAGAAAGTTCTTTGAGCAGCAAGTCTTATCAGCTAGAGCTTCTGTGAGACTCTTTATGACTCCAATTGATTATTTTGGCACCCTAAATAGTTAATTGTTGCCTTTTTCGGTCCTCTAGAATGTCGGGGTATAGTCTCAGACTCTACCTCTTTGAGTTTTTTTTTTTTGGAAAATATCTCTATAGAATTTTAATGATTTGAAGACTATAGTTGGTATTAATGTATCTATGTAAGGGCATATGCTTGTGGAAACTTTAAGGAAGACTATGGTGATATCAATAGTCTCTATGAGTTCAATGAAGATTAACTATAAGGCTAAAGAATCTCGACAGCAAGATAACAAGTCAGGCATAATAGTGTACATAAGGACATAGAGGAACCATGATCAATCTGTCATCAATTAGCAAGATCATTGGATGATTGACACAAGACATTCCACATGGTTTGACCATGGACAACGTTAATAGACTAATAGTAATGAGCATGTGCAATTATAAATTAATAAGAAGCAATGCAGCGTGCTGATATCAAGTTTGAAGAGATACTGGTGAAAATATTCGTCTGAAGATGATCGTTAGACATATGGGATATAGCCATCAATAAGCTAAGAAACCACAACAGAAAAATTACGAATGCAAGCAGTTAGAGTAACAACGATTTAACAGCATTAGCACACTCCATTTTGGGAACCTTGCTATCGCTGCAAGAACATATTGTATAGTCAATTCAGACTTCGGCAACTACTCCAATCAATGCCCTACGGCTCCTATCTCTTCAAATCTCGAACAGTTTGATTGAAGACACATATATAAAGATGATGAGAGAAGCTTAAAAGGGTTAGACAAAAATAAAGATTATTAGCGTTGTACATTACCTTCTCTCTCTAGGAATTAAATTAAATTTTGTCAATCTTTCGCTTGGAGTGCTCTTGCTACATTGTAATAATGATAAGATCAAGTATACAAGAGTGATAGTTATACTTAAGTCTTGATAGTGTGATCTATCATCTGATAGGATCAACACGTGATAATTGTAAATTGTCTTGATTATTACTGGTGGAATCTAACCCATGTTGAAGTTATTATTTGAAGAGTGGATGCTAGTGTCATAGGCCGACACTTTCCTTGACCGCAAAATAGCCTGTGCGGCACTTGGCAAGTCCTTCACACCAAGCTAGCTTTGTTTCCTGAGTTGTCCTAAAGAACACTTAGGCAAATAACTTTCCTGTATCATATCATACCACACCCAGCTTAACTCAAACATTCTTTATATCGACCGGAGAGCAAATTACTTTAGGAATCACAATTGATTTCAGCCTACCATGACCTCATCAGGAAAGCAGCATTAGCTCCCGACCAGTTTGTACATAGAGGCCAACCCCGCCTTTACATCTCATAAGGGATGTTTTCTATCTAATCCTAGAACTCCTAGCATAAACCGCCTTAACACCACTCCCACAGACTCAATTACTTTTTTCCTTCTACATTGCTCACTCATGTGTCAACACCAATAAGCATCATGAGTGTAAGAGGACATGAGGACACGAGTCTTCCAATCTATTGAGGACACAAAACATCTCGTGCATGTCATTCTCCCCCACTCAATTCGATAACACCCTCATTGCATGTTGTTTTGTCACTTCCTTGCACCTTTTCCTACCATCAACGGCGTGTACTTGGGTCTCATATGGATGGTAGGCACACCCTTGTACAATAGAACAGTTTTTCTCCATTGGTAGCTTCTTCTTCTTCTTTTTTAAAGGTCGTTCGAGTTTTTTTTGCTCATCTGTGCATATCAAGTATGGCACTTTTTGGCCAACTACATATATCTAGTAACACCCTCTTTTTTTTTATCACTTCACTTTTTAAGTGTGGCACTTTTGATTAACCGCATGTATCTAGCGATATTTTCTTTTTCCTAATAAGCACTTCTTTATATTAGCCAACCAATTGAGGTTTTTCCTTCTTTAAAATTTGGTAGAGGACCCATCTTGAGATTCGCCAAATTGATCAAGGAACATTATCCCATTTCAGTGATAAATCGATTTATTGTTGTGCCCCCATTAGCATCCTAGGAGTGAGTCAAGAGCCGCACTTTGTTCGACCCATTTTTTTGCTCCAGCGACTCACTCTCCACACTCATAGGATCGGGAAGACCATAGTTTTTCTTCTACTCATGCATCTATTGGAGGGATCCTTGCTCTGATACCACTTGTCACGAGCCAGCATTTTCCTTAGCTGAAAAATAGCCCGTGCATCACCTAACGATTTGTTCATGTCAGACCAGCCTTATTCTTTTAGTTATCCATAAAACACTTAGGCGAAAAATTCCCCTCATTAGATTATATCACGCTCAGCTTAACTTGGGTATTCTTTATATCAAGCGAGAGCATATTACTTTAGGCACTACAACTGATTTCAACCTACCATGGCTTTATCAGAAGAGTACCATCAGCTCTCGATCAGTTTGTTTATGGGAGGCCAAACCCGTCTTCAAAATTCTTAAAGTAAGTATTCTATCTAATCCTAGAACTCCTGGCACAAACTACCCTAACACTACTCTCACGGACCCAGTTGCTTCTTCCCCTCTACATCACCCACTCACCATGTTAACACCAACAACCACCACTTTAAGGTTATACGAGTGTGGAAGGATAGTGGAACATAAGTCTTTCGATCCGTTGAGGACACAAAACCACTTATCAGTGTCACTAGTTTGGAGATAAAGCCAAGCCGCTATAAATTGTTATGTGTTATCTTTTGATTGCTCTTTATTATTTGCATATGTTTGATAGCATCACTTGCACCTGTCACTTGTGATCCATTTATAATTACTATCAAGTTTAACTTATGCTTCCGCGATATTTTTTTAAAATGTTAAAAGAAAGAAAAAATAGTTCTTTCCCCTAATATGTATCGTTAGCCTCAACATCTTTTGCAAAGTTCCTAGTTGCTCTTGTGTAGTTAATGCCATTTTCATGACATTCTGGTCAACATGGTCTAGTTTGATCTAGACTTATGAACGTTGTGAGTCGAGAGACTTGGACACTTCGTTTTTGGCAAGGGCATTTTTAGTTTGCCAGTTCAAACGGCTTCAGCAGCAGTTATTTTCTTTGTTATTCCTGACTCATTAAAAAATAGATTTCTCTAAAAAGACTCTAAATAAGTAAATCAAGATAATGAACTTCTCATCAAATCTATTTGTTTCGTGACAAATGTTACATTTCTAGAAATTGTTTCCAGAAAGTGGTTTCCAAGAAAATAATAGCATTTTCCTATATATTACTGAAACCAAAAAAAGAATTGGAAAATATTTTAGTCAATTGAAAAGGAAAATCTAATTTGATTTCTAAATAGGCACACATTATTCAAGCGCTAGTAACTTGCCTATGAGCAGTTGGGGAACTAATCACGGGTATCGAGTCCAACCTCAATGGACACCTTTTGGGCCCTAGGAACCCAGGCATGGGCAATTGGGTCTTGAACAAGAGCAAGGGCACCAGTCCTAGGTCCACTGGGCCCCGGTGCCCATGCTTGGATCCTTCACACTCAAGCCCTAGTCCACAAAAGCTGAACGCGAAACCTCGATGCCTAGGCCTAGGCCAAATCCATAGAGGATAGGTAGGGGACTTGGTGTTGGAGCTTGGATCCCTAACACTCACCCTAGTCCATTGAGGTTGGGTTTGGGATGTTAGTTTTCGTGCTTGGGTCCCCGAAGACTAGGCCTAGTCCTCAATGCCCGAGCTCGAATCCACAAAGGCAAGGCTCGGGTCCATCAAGACAGGGTCTGGGGCCCCATTGCACATGCTCGGGTCCCCAGTGCTTTAGCTAGAGACCTAATGCCCTTGCCCAGATCCCAAGCACCTAGACTTGAGCCTTGATGGACTCAAGCGAGGGCACTGAGGTCCCAAGTCTCAGCCTCAATGGACTAGAGCAAGGGTGCAAGGGACCCAAGGAAGGGAAGTAGGGTACCAGGCCCCACCTCGATGGACTGGCGCCCAACCTAGGTGGATCCGGGCTAGAGCGTTGGGACCCAAGCACAAGCGCAAGCATTAGGGTTTTTGTATCCAAGTGCAAAGCTTTCATCCAAGCATCAATATCTAGTCATAAGGTGAAAAATGACTTCTGCTTTTTTTAAAGAGGAAATTGTTTTCCTGAACTGAAGTATAAATTTTCCATCGACTCATTTTCCTAATCGATCTAAATGCTGGAAAATGAGGAAAATGCTTTCTCAAAAAATATTTTTCGCGAAACGTGTAAATAATAAGCATCTAAGGACTCCTAGACCAACACAGAAAGATCGGTAGAGGAGACCTATAAAGGAAAAAAGAATCCCGATGATTCTAATATAAGTAAGAAGAGATTGGACGGCGTGTGCTCGGTAGGTAATGTGCACGAGAGTTCTAAATGTGCTTTCTAGAATTGTTTAGTTTTAAGTTGAGGTCCTGGGTTTATATGTTCTTTCGCTAAAACTGTATTCTATATCAGCCTTAATGATTTCAATTTCTATGTATATCCATCAGGAGTGAAGTGCCTCCGCACATACTACTATTAATTTAGACTCAGCCCATAACTTTTGGGTATGGTAATTCTTCATTTTCGAGTAATATATTTTAAGACGAGAATTACTTGGGAATGGATAATTTTCAGGTTTTCGGGGACTAAATTGATAAGATTTTAGATGGTTCGGATCATTTTGCAATCTACAGAATTGCTATGTCACAGAGGCCCATAAGGCTGGGCTCATCAACCAACGAAGCCAGTAAATGAGCAGCGCTCTGCGTCCACAAGAAATAGAACCAAAGTAACAGGCGACCAGCAATTAAGGATGTCGCTACCATAGCCAAAGTTACAAGAATAATCTGCGTATTTCTCGTATTACACAGTGGAGGAAGCAGCCGCCATAACCAGTACCCAATCGTTGCAATGAGCACGCTTTTCTCACTTGTCGTGGCGGCCGTTGCAAAGGCCTTTCCATAACTGTCATGGCTGTAAGAAAAATTAGGACATACGTACAACAGAAAATAACAGATCCTACACAAATCTTGAAAACTCAAAGCATGTCGAGTATACAAGTCAGAATGATTTCCCCCTTAAAAATGCCTCTGTGAGTGGTTTCCGGCAAACTTCAAGCTGAAAAACTTCCTCAAATGCTTCAATCAGTGCATCGCAAGTGATGTCAACTAAATGGCATTCGCCAGGAATAAGTACATCCACAGCTCCACAATTTATGGACGAAGAAGCTTCTCCGAGAATTCCCTTTATGCTTCCGACTCCGCGATTTCGTAGTCCACATGGAATTATCCATTGGAAGGGAGTCAGATCTGCAGTGACATTCAGAGCTAACCCATGATATGCTATCCATCGGGACACTCGAATTCCAATGGCTGCCAATTTCTCATCTCCTGAAGGTTAATACAGCAAAAGATGCTATATCAATAGAAAGCCAGTAATTGTTGTGAACAAAACAGAATGTCAGGCAAACAACAATCAACATGTTTCTTAAGAAATCACTTCCAGAGCCTTTAGAATCACGCAAATGCACATTGATCCATGTATAGCTGTGCCATTTGTTAAATTATGAAACATAAATACCAGCGAACAATATGATGAAAAATTATCAGTGGACACATAGATCTTCTTTTCTCTAATGGTTACAGGGTATCCATCATGTTTTGAACCATGGATCAGAGTCACCAGACCAACCAGTTGGACAGTCTGAGGTCGAGCCCAGTTTAGTGTTGGACACCAAAAATCTCCATGGTCAGAACATGGATAACTGATGGTTGAACCAGTCAAACAAAGAGATTAAACTGGGTCAAGAATCACTTTAATTCAGTTTTTAGAGAAGAACTAAAATGGAAATAGCAGCGGTGCCAGACTTGTTTTTGGAGGGAATATGCTAATACCACTTGGCCATAATGAAAGGAAAATGGAAAGTGCTTTAGCGGAGGTCTGACAATAGACGTGAAGCATAAAGGAAAATGGAAAGTGCTTTAGCGGAGGCCTGCCAAGAACCTCTCAGCCATGTTCTTTTGTGTCGCTGCTTGAAGAGAAATTGTTTGGAAGGACAATATACCAACAGAACCAGTGATTGACCTGTTCAAACACTAGTCTGGAAGCGATAAAATTATTTATTTAGGCCTTCTTTTGTCGCTTCACTAATCCTCAGGCACATAAAGAGCCCCTCATTCTACACAAACAAGTATTTCAATCTCAGGATGCCTATGGTAAGGTCATCTAGATCTGCCTATCCGAAGATACTTACCCACTCTAGCTTGTGAGCATAATAACCGCATGGGGTAGGCCAAGACAGGATATCCCATTATATCTAGCTAGAATGCTTGGATTGACAAGGATTAACAGGAGCGCACACAAAATAATTTGGAAGAAAAGGAGAGATGCATTATCTACAGAATTCACATTGATGAATGATCAACAAAATATAATTCAAACAAAATATCCATACAAGAACAATTTGTGTAGCATACCAACCCAGACACCAGTAAAACCCTCAAGACGGGAGGCCTTGATAGAAAAGGCTGAGAGAAGAGCACGAAGAACCACTTCCTCAAGGGACCTGAGATACCAATGCAGATCCATCTTGTGATTCCGTAGATTGATGATGGGATACATAACTAGCTAGAATGCAAAATGAGTACAAAGGAGTTAGGCATATGTTTGCATATTTGGAAAATAATGAATGGCAATAATCACCATTTGTACATCTGGGACCACTGAATCAATTAGAATTTCAATACTAAAATAGAAAACCAAGAAAAGAGGAAAAGGACAACTGCATCACTTAATTGCCATGCAAAATTGCATGATACTGAACCGCATGTAATCTTCTGTGTACAGTTTCATATACTTCAATATATTCTCCCTGCCTAATATTATTACTGCGATGTTTTAACTATTAAAACTTAGTTCAACTTCATCCACGAAAAGGAATAAGAAAAAGATGAAACTCTGAAAAATGGAGCTTTGTTTACATGGACATGGGTGATGTTTACCAAAATAAGTTGGCTAGAACCTTGCCTACATGTAGAGTTTCTACATTTAAAGCGAAACTGGAATACTTTTCAAGTTTGCATATCTAGAAGTACACTTTAGGGTGAAGTGAATAGTCCATTGGACAAAGTCCCATAACACGCTCTCTAATTGCTGTTTGAGAAGGCAGGAGGCTTGAGATTTCTATACTCAAGGGCATCAAATTGTTGCATCTCCATTCAAGTCTCTTTTCCTTTTACCAGAGAATTCTCTCTCCAACTCGGCATCTTTTTCACCATTCACGAAACTCCAAAACAATACCTGCAAAAGTAACTTTCGTAGCGTCCACAATATTCCATTCGCTTTCAGATATGTCCATCAGCCCTGATCTATGGAGTCCTCAAACCACAACATAATCTTTGGCACATAAAATCAGCATCATTAATTCAAGATGATACTTCCTAAGATTCCAACTGTAGCAGCTACATGGTATAAAGTTAGCTACTAGTTCCAAACTGGCAGCAACATCGGATTTTACGAAAATCATTCGATCACATTCTGCACATCAGTAATTGCCAAACTGAAACATAAATTGTACAACAAAACGGTTAAAAACAAAAGGAAATACCTGGCCAGGACCGTGATAAGTCACCTCCCCGCCGCGTTCGGTCCGATGAACATCGAAAGGAGCATTCTTCATGTCGAAATTAAGGTACTCCTCCGAACTACCAGTGCCCATGGTGTAAACAGGCTGATGCTGGAGCACGATCAACGTGTCGGGGCAATCTCCGCCACTTTGGATCGATGCTTTCTTTTGCGTCACCAGTTCTTTTTGCCATGCCCATGCCTTCCCATACGGGATCAGCTCGTTATGCAGATCAAAGCATTCACACCTGCACAAAAAAAAAATGCTATTTGAAGGCAACGTGTTGAAGGTGTTTGAGGAAATGTCCGAGAGAGATACCCCACGTTCGACTATCTGGGTCGGCGCTTGAGTTGAGCGACACAGAAAGCGAAGATTTTGATACCGGGTTCGACATCGTCAAAACTGGTCGAGAGTAATATTGGCTTTTGCTTTGTGAAAGTCGCCGGCTTGGGCATGAAGTGATTGAGGTAGAACTTGAAATAGCCGCCGGCACCATCTCTCTCTCTCTCTCTCTCTCTGTGTAAATGGCCTGTGTCGGCACTCGGGTTTGAGCGGGAAGGCCGAAGTCGACACCGACGCCGTCGTCAGTAGCGAAGTTGTTTTCGTCGCCCCCGGTGCGTTAATTCTCGCTTCCCATCACGTGTTTGGGAATTTGCATGAGAGGTTGAACGCAAATTTTCCCCGTAGTTCCGAAGACAGGAATTGGGGAGTACATGGTGGCACCCTTCGACCCCAAAAGAAAGGCTTTGACCTAGCGGCGAACATAGATCTAGGGTAGAATCGGGAACCGAAGAACTGAACATGTGGTTCCGGTTCGGTTCCAAGTTCTAGCAAATTAGGATCCGGTTCCCGGTTCTATATTTTAAAGAATCACCGGTTCCGATTTCGATTCCCGATTCTCAATTGGAATCGAACCGAAACCAGAATCGGAACCGAGACCGAATTTTTAAAAACCCTAATTTTTCTACTTTCTCTTTCACTTTTGCTTTCTATTTTAATCTCTCTTCTGACGCCACATACCCACCCAAGCCCGACAGTCTCCAGACTCTCCACTTTCCTCTCCCACTTTTCCAATCCTTGTCTCCTTCCTTCCAGTCCTGTGAAATCCACCATTTATTGTGAAGCCATAGATGAGTATACCCATCCTCTCTCTCGTCACTACTTCCTATTGATGATGGTGATGGGGTCGGTTGCCCCCCACCCTCAAGGCTGTCGATTCGAAGCAAGGTCGCGGCTCTCATCGCCTTTGCTCGGCGATGATGGCCACCAACTCTCCCTTCTAATTGGGTCGGGTCGCGGCCTTCACAGGTGAGTGGTTGAGGCCAGTGCTCTAATCCTATTTGTGTATGCTTCTCAGTGTTCAGGCAAATTTTTGCTTCATATTTTCAGCTACAAGATGCAAATGGTGGAGACTTTTGGGACATTAGCATGGAGTGTTTTGAGAGCGAGGAGATGCGGAAGAGTGGAGTGTGGGAAGGGGTGGGATCCACGACAATAGGTGGTATAGATTAGCACTGAAGTGTAAAGCTGTTGATTATGTTTTGATTTTATTAATATGCAATGCCTTTTGTTCTCTCTTTTCTTATTCTAGTGTCATCATGTATCCTTCGTTAGCATATCAAGCATACTTTAACAAGTGAAAGCGATGCCTCCACCATCGACTATTTTATTTACGCAGAAATCTGAAGATTTAGGCAGAGCAGAGGAAATTAATCCGTTGAAAAAGCAGGAAAAGGATCCTGAACTTGAAGTCGCTTCTGACCAGTAATTTCTTGCCTTCATCCAATTTCTATTTTTTAGCATTTCGTGTTTTTGATTTCTTGCTTTTACCTCATATTGGAGATGAGGTTTAGTAACCTTGATTGATCTGTGCAACAGGACTTTCGATATTTGGATATGGCATGTCTCTCTTGATGCCGTTTACTAATAGAGACCAACAAACCTGAGCTCAGATCTTTGTTATACTAAAGCAACTTCAACATTTACTTTCATCTTACTATGATTCTTTTAATTGGTTGTTGTGCTTGAAAATGTAGTTGTTGAGGCTGAGCTTACATCCGGCAATATCTTCTTTTGCAAGTGGACTACTCATGTACTCCTGAGGAAGTGCAGCAGTATTTTCAATCACGTGGGATGGTGATTCTTTTCTTTTTTGTCTCTAAGTAGCACTTTGTCTATGCTCGGCGATGTAATTTTTTAGAGCTGGTAGTGTTCAATTATTATTATTATTATTATTATTTAGTCAAAATAGTGTTCGATTATGCTTATTAGTATTTAGGATGATGAGATATTCCCAAACATGATTATGTGGATGTTGGACCTTCTTTTCGCAAGTGTTCTTAGTGAAATTGATAGGTTCCCAAGTACCTTGGAACCGGACCCTAGAACCTGTAATAGGGTAGGTTCCAAGTTACAAGATATACAGGGTAGGTTTTAGGTTCTTAAAAACGAGGAACCTGTACTCGCGGGTAGGTTCCAGGTTCCGGTCGAAACCTACCCGGAACCTGGAACCGCTCACCCCTACTTTGACCTACTCGCTATTGAAAAGTATGTTGACTTTTAATTTATTCGATATAATTCCTAAATTATTCATAAATATTTAGTCTAAACCCTTAAATTATATGAAAAGATTCAATATCATCATTTTGTTAATTCAAATTAATGAAATCTATTTTTTTTAATCGAGGTGTCCGCGCGGCCGGCGAGCATGTGCTCAAACCAGCGGTGAAGCACAACTAATCCTAAAGAGGACCCATAGACCCCACAACCACGAACCCCCGGTTAAGTCATCTAACTCCGAGAAATTTTGAACCCAGATCTCTCGTGAAAGGAACTGAACGCAAACCAACTCCGTCACCAAATGATGAGTAAGTTAATGAAATTTGTTGATGTAGCTAATTTTAAACGGTGGAAAAAAAATAATTACATGAAATATTCATCACAAATCATGATATAATAATCCAAATACAAATAATAATGGGAACAAAAACGTCCTAATTTTTTTCTTTGCAAAGTAGATGGATAAAAACAATGGACATGCAAACTCAACATTTTCAAAATCCAACTCGACATTTAATAATTTGTGTCAACAAACAACGCTTGATGCCACACCCAGAGCCCCACGGGCCCGCGACATCCTGCTCATACATTCAATCTTGCTCACGCCTGCCTGATCCACTGTACGCGACAGCCCAGGAAATCTCTTCGTCACGACCAGGCGACGCATCCATTGAACCTGAAACCTGCGGAAGCTAATCTCTTATCCATACATGCATACATACGATAATGGGGTAGCAAGTAAAGAGATAGACACCAAGAACGTCAATATATACATATCATCAAGCGTTAGGTACAGTCCCCAAAAGAAAATACATCACATGGACCAAGATCCTACGCTCTGCCTATCACCCAAAAGCTAAACCCGACATCGGCTGAAATCAATCCTCTGGCTCCTCCTCAGGGTCCTCCTCGGGATCCTCCTCAGGGTCGTAATCTGCCCACGGGTCGTAATCTGCCCATGGGTCCTGCTCCTCCTCCTGGTCGGTGTCCATGGCATCACCCTCCTCATGGCCGTCTATCTCCATGCGACCTAGGGACGACAGCTCCACCATCGGGTCTGGGTCAACTACCTCGCCTCCATAAACTGTGGGACTCATCAGGGTCGAGTCATCCTCCTCAGGGATAGAGGCATCACGCAAGGGTCCCTCCATACCAAACTCACCCTCTCTCATCCACACCTCGAACCTATGAGGTACAAAAAGTGGGTTGCCCTCGTCTACCCATAAGGTCGTCAATCGTCGGTGCCAGAGGGTCGCATTCTCGTCCACAAAATGAGTGACCTCGGTCTCTATCTGTATAGGTAGCCCAAAAAGTACTAGGGGTGCGGCCATCACTAGGGTCTGGGATCTGAAAATAAGATAACCACCGGTAGTAAGTCGAGGACTCAGTAAGCTCACCATCTAATCCTAGCGTAGGATGGAGTATACTAGGAGGTTTGGCCCTATCCAGTAGTCTAGGGTTTCTAGCCACCTCATCCGGGCACTCTCACTAGATGTAGACGCTGAATCAGGGTTCAAACTAACCGAGCACATGTAATAAAATAGTATGAACATCGCATAAAGTAGACGGGCAATCAGAAATCAACATCAGTACTCAGTATGCAACACCAGATACACAACTCAGCCTGCCTCAAACGATCCCATTGGATCCCGCCCGTGTCTCATACGCATCAGGCTCGTGCCTCAACCCGCGTGTAGTACGCCTCAGATTGGCACGCTTATCTTTCCACTTCCCCGTGTAAACACACATCAGGGCCGGCCACCCAGCTTATCTCTCTATTTCCTCACGTAAACACGCATTAGGGCCAACCACCCCTTGTCACTCCTCTCAGTGACACATACCATGCTTGCAATGTAATTCACCCAGACACGCCTCAAATATCACAGATCACAACGCAGGCGTTCATAAGAATTCACGGGTATAATAGCATAGCATACAAGTTAATTATCTGTGCACATCACGTCTATCAATATAGACCAAACGTAAACATGAGTCAATTTGGTACCCTACACGCGAATCCTGGGCATTTGGGTCCAAGTAAGGTACCCTGTATAATTCAAGTTGGGTCCTAGGTTCAACAAAGGTCCACTAATCCCCACATGCGTTGTTTAAGGTTTCTAATGATGACCTTGTTATTCTCTAGAACCATTCCATTTAAATGTTCATTCCAATCAAGTACGTTAATTTGCTCCCAGTCTAATTCTCGCTTTCGACTTCCGGGCCGTCCTTGACCCACAATTACTTCATTATGATATATTTGGGTCACATTGAATAAATTTCAAGCCCATATTACGGCCCATAGTCTTATTACCCAAATCAAGCTTATCAATACCGTTCAAACCCAATGAAGCACATGGCCCAATCACCACTCTCTAGCCCATATTTAATTATTGGTGATTTAATTTAAGAAGGCCCAAGGTTATAATAAATTTTCGCCCATGCCCAAGGCCCAAAATTTACCTAAGCCCATTAAGTCCAATTTCACTCGTTTAGATCCAATTTGACTCCCTAAACCCATGTATCATCGTAGGCCCTAAATTTTCATATCCAAGCCCATAAATACTGCCCATTTAAGCCTTAATTTTCGTCCATCAAAAAGCCCACCAGATTAACCTAGGCCCATAAGCCCACAATTGATCAATTTAGCCTAAAATGGGTCCCTAAGCCCATTTACACCTTTGGCCCATCATCCCCCACGCCTAAACCAACCTTTTCAGCCCACCATTGATATTTCCAAGCCCAAAAATAATAGCCCAAGGCTCACGGTTCAACCGTCTTCCTTAATCACCCAACTTTGGCTAACCCTTTCTAACCTTAATCATACAATTAGCATTTAATCTATATAAATCACCATGTAAACTAGCAACCAACCAAGCATATACCATTTCTAAGCCAAGATTAGAGGATTTGTTTACTAATTAGGGGATGGAATCAACGGCTCACGGCTGGTTCGGCGACCTCCAAGGGTTCCAAGGACCTAGAATGAGTGTCTCCAAGTGTTAGAGAGGTTGAGGAAGAGAGCAGATCAAGCTTGAGCAGCCCGGTTCTTCATGGTGCAACGACAACGAAGAACGACGAAGAGAGAAACGGGTCTGGTCGGGGGTTTTTCGGGGGTCCACATGTCACAAAAATGAGGGGAATGAAGCTTAGAAGACTTACCAAGGGAAGATAAGGCGATGGTGGCAGCGGTGGAGGCCGAACGACGGCGGATGGCGTCGGGCGGCACGGGCGGACGAAGGAAACGAAAGAAGAAGAAGAAGAAGAAGAAAAAGAAGAATAGGGAAGGAAGATGGTGATGGCCAGCCGAATGGAGTAGAGGAGAGAGAGAGTGAGATTATAATGTGATTTAATAAAATTCAAAATAAACTAGTGGGGTTAGGTTTGGGGAATTTGATGGATTGAATGACACTTTGATGGATTGATGGACAACCTTGAAAATTGTGCATGATTTGACATTTGATTGATTGATTTGATTGATGGGACATTGATTGATGTGACACTTGATTTGACTTGCCTCGATTTGCGTGCCAAATGCACCAATCGGGTCCCGAGCACGAATGAACTTCAGACTGGAATTGATTTCGTTCTGCCGTGATCGTTCTTAAATAATTCTATTTGATCTAATTCTAAGGATTGAGCATTTACTAGGGGCATTTCGGTAATTTTCCACTCACGTCTTGCTTCGTGACATATACCAGCTGTCTGCCCTTCTGGCGACGTTTCTGCAACTGAATCCATTTCTCCATCGTGGCTATCTTAATAATTCGATTGTCCAATGTCGGAATCCATTTTGTGGTCAAATCCATTAAATACCAATTCTGTCGAAATCTCAAACCAACGAGCAGCCGTTTGGGAAAATTTCCCAAGTAGCCTTTCCCCTTCGGTTGGTCGTCCCAGGGTAGCTAATCCGGAGTGAGCGTCGATCAGAGGGTACTAATGAAGTATATCCATTCATTTAGAAATTTCGATAAACTGATCGAATTTTCAGATTGTCACAATTCTTCCCTCCTTATAAAAATTTTGTCCTCGAAATTTATAGTCTACTAGTTCTCACTTCCAAAATAAGACTACAATTGACTACTCAAATAGATACAGGTACTTTGTCTTCATCTCGTCTTCGCCCTCCCACGTGGCTCCTTCAGTTCCATGGTGCTCCCAGATGACTTTAACCAGGGGTATCATCTTGTTCCTTATGACTTTAACTGGCCTTTCCATGTACGAGACGTGATCATCCATTTCAATGGCTTCATGATCAAGTATATGGCCAGGATCCAGCTCGTACTTCTTGAGTATCGACACATGAAACACGTTGTGGATCTGTGATAGGTTCGGCAGCAGTGCTAGATGGTAAGCCAGTGTCCCGACCTTCTCCAAAATCTCGAATGGCCCTACAAATTTGGGACTCAACTTTCCTTTCTTACCAAACCAAGATAATCCTCGTATCGACGACACCTTAAGAAATACGTGGTCCCCAACTTGGAACTCCAACGGCTTACGTCTCTTGTCTGCATAGCTCTTCTGCCTGTTCTAGGCGGTCCTCAGCTTATCCCTGATCACCTTAACTGCCTCCACTGACTGCTGGACTAGTTATGGGCCTGTTATACTTTTCTCGCCAACTTCGTCCCAACAGATTGGAGTCCTGCAGGCTCTCTCCTATATAACGCTTCAAACGGTGCCATTTTGATACTCTGCTGATAGCTATTATTGTAAGCGAATTCCACTAAGTGCAGTTGTTCTTCACAGCCACATTTAAAGTCTATCACGTACGCCCTTAGCATATTTTCCAAAGTCTGTATGGTTCTTTTCGACTGACCATCAGTCTGAGGGTGGTAGGCTGTACTAAACCTCAACTCTGTTCCCAAAACACCCTACAGACTCTTCCAAAATGTGGCTATGAAACGAGGGTCACTAATTGATGTGATTGATGGGACATTGATTGATGTGACACTTGATTTGACTTGCCTCGATTTGCGTGCCAAATGCACCGATCGGGTCCCGAGCGCAAACGAACTTCAGACTGGAATTGGTTTTGTTCTGCCATGTTCGTTCTCAAATAATTCTATTTGATCTAATTCTAAGGATTGAGCATTTACTAGGGGCATTTCGGTAATTTTCCATTCACGTCTTACTTCGCGACGTATACCGGCTGTCTGCCTTTCTAGCGACGTTTCTGCAACTGAATCCATTCCTCCATCGTGGCTATCTTAATAATACGATTGTCCAATGTCGGAATCCATTTTGTGGTCAAATCCATTAAATACCGACTCTGTCGAAATCTCAGACCAACGGGCGGCCGTTTGCGAAAATTTCCCAAGTAGCCTTTCCCCTTCGGTTGGTCGTCCCAGGGTAGCTAATCCGAAGTGAGCGTCGATCAGAGTGTAATAATGAAGTATATCCATTCATTTAGAAATTTTGATAAATGGGTCGAATTTTCGAACTGTCACACTTGATGTGTCATTTAAGCAAACGGAATGACTACATTTAATATTTAATAGTAGTTCAAATATTATATTGAACATTTTAAAAGTTCATAAATTATTAAAGGTGATCTGTTTTTGGTCCGGCCCCTCTATTTAGAAACTAGGAATCAAACCTTTCCGGACAGTCCAGTGCAACCAATTACATGTGCTTGAAATGAATATTCATATTTTAAGGGCACTCATGATAACAATTTTATAAATGAATTTCTGCTCCATAAATGCTTTTGGAGTAAAAATCCATTTAGTAATTCAATTTTGAAAATAGAATTCCGTTTGATTATGCAACATTACATTTCTAATTCTAAAAGAAATTTCAACTTTTGAAGTTATTTATTAGACAATTTCAAAGTTTAAAAAAATTACTTCTCTTTCAAAAATAAGAATTTCTCAATATCAATTTCTTTCTCACTTCGACCTCTTTTCATTATCCATACATCTCTCTCTCCCGACGATCCATCCGTTGTCCTTGACCTTCGTTTGCCGCCACCCTCTTGACTGCTGTCACATCCACCCACGGCGGTTGTGACATTCTAAAATTCGACTCACTTTCAAAATTTGTAATCTAAATGGATATTTCGTCGAATGCACTCTAGATAAATCTTACTTGAAACTGATCACTTCAAGATAATTAACCAAAATGAAAAGATTATCTAGGAAAGTAAGTATGTGGATCTAATTGCAGGTCGATACACGTAACTCTTAAAAGCCACCCGTTAATTTGAGAATTTACCAAAGTCGCAATTAGTCGAATTTGGGCACGAATCAAGTCCCGAAAATTGGATATTGAACTTTCACGAGTATCACCGCGAAAGATTGGACGTTGCCTCGCCTGATCTAGAAATTTGACAATTTTACTCCAATCAGCCATCGGAAGCCGAAAAAATGACGATTTTGCTCCTAGGTTGCATTAGGATCTCTAGAGTGTTATTAATGGTATGATGGGTAATTTTAGACCATAATTTTGTCAAATTTCAGTACCCTAATTATTCGTGCCTAAGCCCAACCAGTCCTAAAAATTGCCGATTGTCACGACCTAAAAATTCAATCAGGAATAGGCTAACGGATTATTAGGTTAATTGACTAACCTAACTCAGACCCTCCCAAGTCCTACCGAATCGCAACTTAGGTTCTTTTCATGCAAAAGTTTATTCAATTGGAGCCGCCACTAATTGTTATTGGTAGGTCGATTAGAAACCTAAATAAATTAATGAGAGAATTAATTTATTTCTGTGAACCAGAGAAAATGAGTCCGGAGACTTGATTACATTACTTTGGAAAAATTAATGCCCTTTCGGTACCAAATTTCATGAAAAATCCTTTTCCATTGATGATTGTGAATTGAATAACTTTTCCTTTGAAAATGACATGAATGACCATGTATCTGCAAAAATGTTTTTTTTTTTTTGCATTTTCGGATTAAATTATGACTATTATGAAAACATGCCTCAAAATGGGTTATCATCTAATTTAATCTAAGAAAATGATTTCTCAAAGTCTTGACTTATATTAGATGATATTTATGAGATAAAAAAACAAACATTTGGCATGATTAACTATTGAAACGAGAGTTATTTTTTTGGTTTTTTTTTATTTAACGAAAGCAAAAAATTAAATGCAAAGATTTGAACAAAGATAAACAAAAATGCCCATAATATACCTTTGAATTTCAATTTTCCTGATGAATTCACTCATTCTCAAATATCTGGGTTAGAGAAGTGTTGACACCTGATTTTTAATCATTTTTTCTAATGCTAAAGTAATAAAAATTTCATAAAAATTCCATAAAAATTCATAAAATTGAAAAATCAACTTTGGGGACCTTAGCCAAGCCTAGGGAACCAATTTTGACCAAAAAACGATTTTTCATATTTTCAGTATTTTTAAGTATTTTTTTATTTATTTATTTTTGAAAATTAATAGAAAATCCATAAAAATTCATAAAATTGAAAAATCAACTTTGGGGACCTTAGCCAAGCCTAGGGAACCAATTTTGACCAAAAAATAATTTTTCATATTTTTATATATTTTTTTATTTTTTTTAAAAAAAATAATACAAAAATACTTGAAAATTTTGGAAAAATAACATTTGAGGCCAAAAAAAAATACACAAAGATAGTTAATATTTTTATTTTAAATCTATTTTCATATTGGCCATCGCAAATTCAGAAAAATTCAATTCGAGTCACGTGTTCCTTCATGAGTATAATCTCGAATCGGGCCTAAAAAAATTTAATTTGAGTCAACTTATTTTTAATTTTTACTTTTTATGAGTTGTGACATTGTCTTCTAATATTTTAAATTTTCATCTTGGCCCAATTATACCCAGAATGACTCAATTTTGTAAAAAGGCTTTAATTAAATTCTGCATTATTTTCAGCGGCAAGAAATGAGCTTAAATTTGACATGTGGTAAATTTTAGTGTGTCAAAAATTGTGAGGAGATTTAGACTCAAAGAAATATATTTTTTCAGGGACTAAATTGTAAATACTTAAAATTCAAGGACTAGAGTGCAAATACCTAACTCTTGAAGGATTATTTTACAAATAACAAAAAAGAAGAGTTAGTGGATAAATTAGAATAGAGAAGGGAAGATGGAGAAGAGGAGATGAAGAAGAGAAGTTGGAGAAGAATGGATGGAGAAAATAAGATAAGAATAGAGAAGGGAAGATGGAGATGAAGAAGAGTTAGTGGAGAAATTAGAATGGAAGATAAGAATAGAGAAGGGAAGATGGAGATGAAGAAGAGTTAGTGGAGAAATTAGAATGGGAGATAAATATGGAGAAGGGAAGATGAAGATGAAGAAGAGTTAGTGGAGAGATTAGAATGTGAGATAGAGATGGAGAATGGAAGATGAAAATGAATAAGAGTTAGTGGAGAAATTAGAATGGGAGATAGAGTTAGTGGAAAAATTAGAATGGGAGATAGATGAGTAGATTATAAAAGGAGGAAGAAGTGAGCTTAAGGGAGGATTGGATTTTTTGGAGAGAAAATTTTGGGTGTTTGAGAGAGTTTTGGGATATTGAAGAAAAATTTGAGAGAAAGAAAATACCAAAAGAGAGAGAATTTTGAAGATGATGGGAGTTTAAAGCTAGGGATTATCATCACAAATTCCTTCATCGATCAATATAAATCAAGAGTTCATCCTTGTCAACGAGCAAGCAAATTCGAGCTAAGTGTTTTTATTTAGTCATTTATTTATGGTTTTACTCGCAAATTAGCACAAATTGTATACACTTTCTCCATCTCCCATTTTTTCCCATATTTTATGTCAGGAGAAGGATATCTCTATGTCAACAGCAAAAATCTCGTAGAGATGCAAAAATCGGCCCAGACAAGCTCCTAAGCTGTCCACCGATTTCTCAACTGATCTGTGACTAAAAGTCCCTCTTAATTCAAAAGAAACTCTCTATATTGGGAACATAGAGAGCGAAAATCAATTATAGAAATCCCCTCCCAAAAAATGGGAGATAAGTACTCTTTCCACTCTTTTAGTTTTAGGTGCAGATTAGCACATATTTTGTATACTGACACTTCACTCTATTTTATATCAGGAAGCCGCAGCTCTATATCAATGGTCAACCCTATGGAAGCACAAAATCGGCTTGGAGGAGTCCTCAAGCGCGCACAAATTTCAAATTGTTGAATCAATTCGTTGTATTTCATTTTAAAGAATTCATACCCCAGAATGGAGAGGACAAAGTCCATCCGCAATTTAAATATCTGCACCATAAATCCCAAAGGGAAGAGCCAAGCCAATGCTTAGCCTCCCATTGGAGGTTTTTACTTACAGTAGTTAAATACCTGCAACTTAAATACCTGTACCTTAAATCCCAAAGGGAAGAGCCAAGCCGATGCTTAGCCTCCCATTGGAGGTTTTTACTTACAGTAGTTAAATACCTGCAACTTAAATACCTGTACCTTAAATCCCAAAGGGAAGAGCCAAGCCAATGCTTAGCCTCCCATTGGAGGTTTTTACTTACAGTAGTTAAATACCTGCAACTTAAATACATGTACCTTAAATCCCAAAGGGAATAGCCAAGCCAATGCTTAGCCTCCCATTGGAGGTTTTTACTTACAGTAGTTAAATACCTGCAACTTAAATATCTGTACCTTAAATCCCAAAGGGAAGAGCCAAGCCAATGCTTAGCCTCCCATTGGAGGTTTTTACTTACAGTAGTTAAATACCTGCAACTTAAATACCTGTACCTTAAATCCCAAAGGGAAGAGCCAAGCCAATGCTTAGCCTCCCATTGGAGGTTTTTACTTACAGTAGTTAAATACCTGCAACTTAAATACCTGTACCTTAAATCCCAAAGGGAAGAGCCAACCCAATGCTTAGCCTCCCATTGGAGGTTTTTACTTACAGTAGTTTAAATACTTGCAACTTAAATACCTATACCTTAAATCCCAAAGGGAAGAGCCAAGCCAATGCTAGGCCTCCCATTGGAGGTGTTTATTCACTGTCATGTACTTCCTATAATTTAATTTTTGAATCATCAGGCCCAAAAGATGAGTAGGTCGTAATACTGCACAGAAGTCGTTAGCACACTCCCTCTTTCGGGTTCAGGGAATCTTTAACACTTCAAAAATATAACAAATAAAAATATATACCATCCATGCATCCTATTTAAAAGGTGAAAACACAAAAGAGAATACCCTACTAGAGCCTTAGGAATAAACCAAGCATGAGTTGCCGAATTAGGATATCCATGAAATTAAGGTACCGAAAGGGCATTAGTTTTAATTAACTAGCGTAACCAAGTCCCCGAGCTCATAATCTCTGGTTCGTAGGAATAAATTAGTTCTCCCGCTAATTTATTTAGGTTTCTAATCGGCCTACCAAGAACGATTAGTGGCGACTCCAAATTTCAAAATCATTTAAACAAAAAACCAAAGTTGCGATTCGGTAGGGCTTGGGAGGGTTCGCGTTAGGTTAGTCAAATCTAATTAACCTAATAATCCGTTAACCCCTTTTGAAGATAAATTTTTTTTAGGGGGTCGCGACAAGAAGAATTTTATCCGCTACGTCCTCGGAGATTCGAGCCAGTATGCAGATAATTGTATAGAATGACATCATCCCTTGTTACCAAAGGGCGAAACACGAAATTCTATACTAAATTGCCGTCCCATTCCATAAGATCGTGGCTAAGGCATGCAATTTATTTTCTAAAGGGTCGAGGCACAAGGGAGCATATATTATGAGCATGTTTGTTTATAAATGTGCAAACTAGATAAACAAACAATGACTAAACAGACATGACCAAATATAAACAATGATGGACCGTCTTTATTTAAATTTTCGAAAATTGAGAGGGGTGATCGAAATTGTGAGAGTGTGGGCCACCTTTCCTCATCCAAAGTTCAATTTTGGTTTGAGAAAATTATCTTTAACGATTGGAAATTAATTTAGATAATTCTCAAAAAATCGGATAATTATCCAATTCAAACAATTCTCATCCATAACATCAAACCAATTTGATGATTATGAGAAAATTATCCAAAGCAAAGATTATCCAAGACAAATCAGATATTATCCAATTCAGCTCAATCATTATCTACCATGGTTCATATCCTTTTCAAATCCGAAAATTATCTCTTAGAATTTCTGACAATTTGTTAAGATAACTTTCCAAAAAGAAATCTCTCATTAAAAACAATCTTATCCACAAGATATAAGATATGCAGAAAATCCAAATTGATATGCAATCAAACCGAATAGGTAAGACAATATTTTAAAAGATAAGAAATTATACATGAATATTGCTTTTTCCTTATCCAAGTTGGACTGAAAATTTCGTACCTGAGATGGAACAATGGACCGATCAGCTAGGATTTGTTTCGCACAAGGACAAGGTGAATTCGTAGCTGCAAATTTGCATCTTTAACAGCAGCAAGGAAATCGCCCCCAAGCGAGGAGTAATCAGCCAGCCAAGGAGTGCTCTCAACGTTAAATCTGCCAAGGAACATCAGTGACACCGTCAAATTGGTCTTGTAACGATCCACTAGTGCTCTCGCTGAATTCCAGAAGGAACCTACAATAAAATTCCAAGAAAACAATAAGAAGAACTTTCAATTCAATGGTGGGACCTCTTGATGGTCTTTATGGACACGTTTTGTCCAATGTGCAACTTGGCCTTAGTTCTTCCTTTTTTAACAAGCACCTGGACACATGGATACACCCCTTCCCTCTCTCTTTCATTATTCATCGTGTAGGTAAAAGGCTCGAATACGCTCATGAGTTTATGCAAGGCTCCAAAAGGTATTTTCTTCTATTCAATCAGCATTGAATTGACTGCGACCACAACATGAAAGCATAGTAAAAAAAGAAATATGAAGCAAAATAATTTAATGCGAGTAGAAACACCCGGTTCTATCACTATGAGATCGTTGAACGGCAATCAGGTGCTTGAGGTGTGATCTTCGCTAGGTTCGTTATACATCCCACAAGATATGAGGCTGGCACTGAGCGACTTGTGATGTGAGCTTGTGACGTTGTTGTCCTAGCTTCGGAGCTCTCAATGGGCGACCGACGGTTCCCAAACTTGACCTCATAGTTGGTCTTGATCGAAGGTATGGGCTCGCACGTGCAAGAGGGCGGCAGCTAAAATAGCAACTGCAGAATTCTTCTCCTGAAATAAACGATGGTCAAAATAAAACAAAGTCCAAGACAATCGATTTCAAAGTATGGACACCCCTTTTCGTCTTCTTCTCCAGTGAAGCCTCCCTCCACGACCTTTCTGAATCTCAAACCTCTGACTTCTTTTTGCTCCCAATTGTCAGACTTCCCCCAACCTGCAAGAAGACCGCAGTCCTCTTCTCCCTCTTCTTGGTGTAGAATTGTGGCCATGTGCATGAATTCTGTGGCCCTCCCAATCCTTTTTTTTTCTTTCTTCAATTTTGCCGTGTGTGAGTATTAAATTTGGCCCCTCCTTTTTTTTGTCCTTTTCTTCTAGCTTCGTGCGTCCTCTTCTAAATTGGAATTGGGTTTTCTCCAACGTAAAGTTGTGAGCATCTCTGATGAGGGACCCCAGAAAAGAAAGGATCTTGAATATTTGTGCCTCCCTCTTGGACAAAGGATGAAAAACGCCGAGAGAGAGATGCCTCTCACTTTTGCCATATGTATCTTTGTGTGGCCTCTCTTATTGTGTGCGTGACAGGTTCCTTATATAGGGGACAACTAGGGTTTAATTGGACAAAAAGGCTTCACGCCAAAACCCATTAAACACAAGGCTTGACCAAATGTCCAATTAATTTTGGCCCGTTCATGCATCAATTTCCGGTCCGCTTCCACCGCCGGTCCAAATGCAATGTAAGAAAAATAAAATATGCCATGCATGAGAAACTATTTTTTTTGCGAGAACTAATTCTCATTTTTGTGCAATATGAACGAAAAAGAAAAATCAAAATTTAGGTGTCAACACCGATCGCTTAAAAATGTCGCATCCGTTATCGAATTCATCACGTCGGCCACCTCATCATCGCCATGTCATCTCGCCACCTCACTATGACACCTCATCATATGACACTTCACCTAGCCACCTTGTCATCTTTAACTAAGTCCAAGCATGATTAATGTGCCCATTAATGCTTGATGATTGTCTCTTCCTTTCTCTCTCTTCTCTTCTCTTCTCTTCTTGGCCAAAAATTTGCCCCCTCTCTCCTCTATTTTCGTGGCCCCATCATCAGCCCAAGCTCTCTCTCTCAATTTTTCTCTCTTAGCTAGAATTGGTCTCCACCGCTGCCGTCTGTTATGCTACCCGTTTCACTATCCAAACATCGGTATTTTAAGACGCCGTTTTAATCTCATCTTCACCACTTTCCTTAGTACATCTCCATAAAAATTTAGCTCAAGAGCAATCCCGGAAGAACCCCAAATAGAAGCTAAATCGAACCCCTGTGCAGACTGTGTTTTAGTTTATTGTTTCGGTAGTTTTTCACCTTTTTAATAGTAGTTGTCACATTGATTGAATTTTCGACCAGCTGTGAATTTCTTCATCTTTCTTTCCTTGGCACTTTGATGCAAGAATCAGCCTTACATGAATTATAAAATCATCGAAAATTTCATTTTGATTCAGCCTTGCATGTATTCGTCTTTCCCCAATTTTGCTGCTTTGATTCCGACTCTATTCGTGAACTTTTCTACCAAATTTTTGGTGAGTTCCCTTCTAAATCTTGCATAGGATGATAGGTAATCGCTAGACAAAATCTAGAGCGAAACTAGGCTCGAATCGAAGTTGTTTCGAGGTGGAATAGACCATTTTATTTTCACGGGTTCTGTTCACAACGAGTTGCTATTCACACCGCCGGGATTTTTGTGCATTTGAGCCTGAGTTATGTTGTTTGTGACGGATGAGTAATTATAAGGATTTGAAATGTTGTAGAGAAGAGTTGGATGAGAAAATGTGAGAAAATAGCATTGCAAGTCACCGAATGACCAGAGTTCACTGTTCATACTGGAAAACATTGTTCACTCTAGAAAGCCATTGTTCACAAAGTAGAAAAAAGAATGTGAATTTGAGGGTTGAATTATATGAGCTAGGCTAGGAATACACATCTAACTCTAGGTGCAATAGGCGACTATTTCTAATAAAAGTCATTGAGCAATTACACGAATGTGAATTGATTGCCTATTTATTTTATTTAAAATTAAACTACTTGACTGAAATTGCATGCCTCTGACTTGTCATGTATGGGTAAACTCCATGATATGCATTGGGTCGCTTTGGCATACTTTTGACTATCGTGTGAAATGATCATCAAGTAATAATGTTAGCCTTGAAGCGTGTTATCATGGGGCGGAAAGCGACCTTGAGATGTCGATATGGCACGGGGAAAGTGGAGCGATAAGGATGCCGACCTGATGCTAATATCGCGGGTCAAGATACAGTGTACCTGGACGTGCTCGGCACAGGGTAGCTAGAGAGATAAGGGTGCCAACAGTGAGGCGACTAGCACGGGATGATGCATGACCTGAGGCGACTAGCATGGGTCAAATGAAAATGAAATTCTATTATGGCAGAATCTCGAGATCCTCGTATGCCTATGCATTCTAATGCATGATCACATCACTAATAGATGTTCATTTGCCTATTGAGTTCATTTATTATCATGGCTAAGCTGTTAGCCTAATTACATGCATAGAATTAATTTTGTGATTATGCGTTGTCTTGAGCGGAGTTTAGGGCACAAACTTATTGAGATGTGTCCTCATAGTTGTCGTTATTTCCCCCACCTTTTAGACCCTAGACAAGAATCATGAAAACAGCACCACCGCTCCATTTTGGAATTCCATGAGAGATAGAGACCGAAGTGGAAAAGTACCCTGTTAGTGAAGATCGGACATACCTTAGGTATATTATTAGAGTTTGGGTGAACGAGGAACACAATCCATAGAGAGAACATTTTTACGTTGTATAGAGGTACCGTCAGAAGGGTTTACTAAGCAATCTACTCCATGAATTCCAGACCCTATTAGAGATCGTCGGCGATTAGGATGCTTCAGCTGTCATCGAGGAGGAAGAGGTAGTAGAGCCCGAGGATATTCTTGTGCTGATAGATACCGATGAGAATTCACCAGCAAGTAATTCTGAGGATGGAGAGATTACGATGGTGAGCGACCTTGAGGAGATTTCACTACCTGATGTCAGTAGTGGAGGCGAGTAGATCTTAGCATGTACTTTATTTTGGGGTGTTCTTTTGCTTAGAGTATAGCCCTTCCAACCGTAGATCCTTTTTTATGTGTGGTCGACCTAGTTTGTATCGTTTACATGGTTGATGTAGTTGATGGTATGAATGATGTATAAAGGATAAATATATGTAAGTGTTTTGGTCGTACTTTTACCTTGCTTAGTTGTTGTCGAGGTTATTGTGTCATTTTTGCTAGCGTTCGCTTTAATCGAATCGATTTGAGTCGGTGACAAATCCTAGGACATCGCATTATCTTTATCGACCATTGTGTTTGTGCAGTATGTTGTGTGCTCATAGGGTTCAGAGCGTGACAGCGGCACCGTCGCCACGACCACTATCGCTAATCACTTACTGCTACCATTGCCCGCCACCCATTGCAATCACCAAGTCGCCGTCTTCGGCCACCATAGTAAAATATAAATAATAATTTTTTATTTTTAAAAAAATAAATAATTTGTTAGTAATGAAAATTATTTTAATGAAATTTAAAAATATTGAAAATGAAATAGAAATTTTTCAGCCGTCGAAAATAATTTTTCGTAGAGGATTTTATCTTAATAATATTTTAGAAGTAGAAATTTTCAACCATTGCCATACAAATTCTCTAATTAGAAATCAATTTCTGGAGGAGAAATAGAAAAATCAGCTTTTGCTTTTGAGTAGAAGTAGAAAAATTAATTTCTTGCTTCAAAAATGTTGCCATGCTCACCCTAAATGTGTAGAAATACCTTCAATAATTAAGAATTCAAATGGTTTCTTTAAAAAAAAATTCAGAAATTATATTAAATTTAAAAAATTAGTCGATCTAGTCCAGGCAGTCCAAGTGAGCAATTCCACCCTTGGAACTAGAATCAGACCGCCAATTATCATTCTAATTTTATGGAATCGAGAATTGGACTGAATCGGCTGATTTAATCCAGTCATGGCGATTTTCGATATGATCAATTGGTTTTGACCCCTGGGAATGACAACACAAATTGGACCAAAATTCATTCATAATATTTCTTAGAAACTAGTTATTACTTGTTGGGCCGGCTTTTTCTCAAATTTTTGGGAAGATGCTTGGCTATGACCTGAAATGGAAATTTCATATCCACAATCAAAAGCCAAGGAATTGCCAATTCCAAATCCCAAGTCATATTGAGCCCAAAAGTAGAAAAACCGAAGTCATTGGAACAACTCTTTGATGGGGCTTTGGGCTTCAATTTATGTGAACGCAAACCTGAGTCCACACTTCATTCCACGGTCAGCGCAGTGGAGTAGAGGGTAGCCAAGAGTTGGCACAGAACAAAGTTATCTCTGTTCCACGTCAAGGACAGGGCTATAGAGCTCAGATTCCATCTCTAGGTCATGTCTTCCTCTTGGCATTGGCTGATTGGCTGTCAAGATGGGCATCATTCTGATGCCACATGGCTCCCTCTCAGTGGGGCTGGTAAAGGGATGAATCGGCAGCAAAATCACCGTCTCAGTTTATCACAATCACTGTGTACAATGATGAACGATTCCAACTCCAAAGGACTCAGGAGATGATAAAAAAGATGACATTCCAAACATGGGACATCATCAACCGTCTTCACTTGTAATCATCAAAAGATTCAAGAGAAGCATAGACCATGATGCTGAATTGCCAATTATTAATCCAGGGTGAGTAGTAACAACAGTAGTTAGATGAGTTCCTTCAAGTTCTTAGGTTGTTCACAGGTAGGAGGCAGGCCAAATTATGGGAACTCTAATGAAAGTCATTAGCATGGAAAGTTACAGTTTGAAAGGAAACTTTCTAAAAGGTGGCAAAATTCGATGGAGGCTATCCAGAAAAAATAAAAAGTGCTTATACATAAAACGTCCTGTGTATGCATTTCTTTTCTTTTGCCAATACAAACAGCTATAGAATAGAAATATAAATTCACCAATAAAATGTAGTCACTATTGGTAGTCTTGTCCCACATCGAAAAGATGTGCGTACGCACCTGGACTATATTTGGTACTAATAAACAATTACTATTGTGGCTTCTTAAAATAGTGCAACTATTCACAAAAAACTATTACAACCTTTGAAAAGGTGTACTCAAACTATGTTTGTTCAGACATGACGTCTTAACCTTTGAAAGATTGTATCTATTTGGACATAACTCCCTCAGCCTTTGAAAAATCGTATTTATTCAGACATTTTCTCTATAAATTACTAAATGCATCTGTTCAATTTATTACTTCGTCTTCCATTTTTTTTTTCTTTCAAGAAGAATAAAGCTACTCTTTCTAATTGTTTCCGGAAAAGATCCTGGAGAATTATAAGAATTTCTATTTGCTATTCTCACCGAGAATTTATTGTTTCATGAAGGATATTTGTCGAAAACTATTAGCAACTTTATGTGAGGGCAAATAAATCCTTAAAAAGAGTGTTATTACACCTCAAAATCTGATTCTGTTATCCATCTCATTCGACGTTGTTTTTCTAACAATTTTAAGGATTTATGTTCACAACAATGTTTTCAGAAGAGCCGATATTGGTGGCATACGAGCATATATTGTTCAAGGCCTGGAATGCTGCGGAAGGACATTCAAAATTGAGATTTAAAACGGTTTTTTGTAGGATTATCGTTGGCATGCGGTCGCAGGAGACAAGACATTTTTACAATGGATTCTCCAGTATTTACCGAAACCTGGATCCGGTACGTTTCTTGTCATAACCGTCACAAGGTTGCAAAGAAATTTGTAGCATTCCAGAAGAAACTTGGGATAATTCCCAACAAATTACTGACTTAAAGAGGTTTTGTTCGAAAGGACAATAGTGGCAAAAGCAGAATCTCGCTAATGGCATTCACATGATTCCACCGCTCCGACAGTTGACGGTTACTTGGTGGCCTTCACCGATTTCCAACTTTCAAGATCTTCCTGCTTCAATCCTTGGATACTTTAGAGATGAATCCCCAGCATAGAAAGCTCTTGATTCACTCTCGGACTGGGATCTCTCCCCTCGCTATTCATCTGCCTCCTTCAGTCCTCGACACAATTGCCACCGTCGACTTTTGTCGACGTTGTTGTCTTCGGATTCGACTCGCGACAGTGTCCACAAGGATTAGCTCGGTTTGACTCAGTCTCCGTGCTGAGTCCGGCAAAGACAAGTACGAATATCTCACTTACTTCCGAAGATGTCCGGACACGTGACTATTCGGGATCCATCCATCTCCATGCAGTTCCCCACACCAAAGGCCGGTGGCGGCAAAATTGATTCAAAAGCAATTGAAAAGGTTAGATTTTGATAAATTTTAGTTGTGAATTTGATAAATGTGAAATTTGCTAAAGAATGGGAATGTGGCGGACCACGTGAAGGAGATCGTGAATGGGGCGGCAGATGTAAGGGTGGAGTTGGCCAAGGGAGTTGCCATACATCGTGAGGTAGACTCTTGGCAACAAGAACTCCTTCATCGCAAAGTACTTTGGAAGGGACTCGTACATCGAGGGCAGGCTATGCGATGACATGATTTATTTATTTTTTTGACGAACGGATTTTTCAACTAAATAGTAAGTAGACATCGAGCTTAGATTATTACAATGACGAAATAGGAGTTCAATAATTTTGTGCGGTGAATTAGATTGGTTTAATGCTATAATCGAAGGCACGGCAATTTTATTAGACCGTTGGAAATTGTTTGAGTGGAAGTTCTAGTGAAAACGGTGCCGACACAGAACTTGATTTGCGGTTTAGAACGCCAAGCTTGAGCAGCCCACTCGCATTGCCTCTCTCCCTATATATAGTCTCTCGCTCCACCCACTCCCATTTTTTACCCCCTTCATGGACAGCCCCAACAACTCCTCAAGCTCTCCCATTCTCTTCCTCTCTTCTCTCACCCGAGCTCATGCTCTCTCAAGTTTGCACCCACGGCACCACAACTCGTCAACAGTGGTCCCATGAGCCTTCAAGCCATCGATGCCAAGCTCGTTTCGCCGGCTATTTCGGTTCCATTTTCTTCGACATCAATCTGAGTGTTCATCTAACCTTACCAACTAGACTGTCTGGTTATTGTTTGATTTAGTGCAAATTGCCAATTACGAAAATGAGTATGTCGAATGGACTTTTAGCTTGCATAGAGGGTTAGACCACTTTACATGTCCAAACCGTTGCTTGATGTAGTATCTTTAGGCCTTGGGCAACTAGAACATATGGATGTAGTATCTTTAGGCCTTGGGCAACTAGAACATATTCACGATTCCAAGCCATAATAACTTTCGACCTTGAGCTATTGAGAAGCCATATGAGTTGTGGTGTGACTCATTCATGGACCCCACTTGATTGAATAGTGATTGGATAATTTAGTCATTTGATTAGATGTTTTACTTGTTGAGTTTCGGCTTAGTCATTTGTTGTTTAACCTTTTTCAGATACCCAAGCTTTCATGGCTCAAGATAAGAATGATGGTGTCAGAGTGTGCCGAAAGCAATATTGGATAGTATTCATGATTAGTGTCTACCATTTGCTTCCTCTTAGTGTACTCTTATTGTTATGAAAGGGATGTATATAAACGGTCAGACATATGTATAAATAAAATTAGTCCCTTATGGTATCATGTTGTCTTGGATATGAATGTTCTTAGGTGCCGTAGTCAATCCTAAGAGGCCGTACCTCTTTAGGTATGCCTACCCCAATGCATGTGCTTGTATGTCAGCCTTGCCCATTTGTATTGAGTCTTTCACATGTGCTCTCTATATTATACATAATATCATATTAAAACATATCGCAATTAGTTCAAGGATAACGCCCTAGGACATGACAAGCTATGGTTTGACGACCCAAGCTCGACACCTATTTAATTACTCTTTCTGCTTTAATATGATATTACGTATATAATCAAAAGTGCATGTGGAAGATTGACATAACCCAAGTGAGGCCAATATACAAGTGTATGCATTAGGCATGCCTAAAGGATATGGCCTTTTAGATTTCACTATCGGCACCACAAGGAGTAAAGTATTACAACAAATCGGTCATCTCATATATGTAGTAACCAATTTAGTTACATCATCTTTTTAACGACAAAAGATACATTCATTAGGAAGATCAAAATGTAAAAACTAATCTCGAATACTATCCAATATCCCCTTCTCCATGCTCCAACACCAACATTATTATGTTAAGCCAAGAAACCTAGATATCTGAAAAAGGTTCAATAACAAGAGTGAGCCAAAGCTCCACAAGTATAACACCTAGTCAAACAACTAAGCTATCCATTCACTCATTCATTCAAGCAAAATCAACAAGTGACAAATCATGTTATACAATGAATACCATCATAAGAAATTGTTAGGAGTATGCCCTAAAGCAACCATGTGATGGTCACATGTATAGCATAAATATTGTACTATCGATATTTTATTAATGACAAGACACTTGTTTGTTCATCTTGTCCCTTTATTTTATATGAATAAAATCTAGTAGATTAGTTGAAACTGATACCCATTCTTAAGGCGTCAAGAATATATGTGATGGGTCATCAGTTGACCTCTGATCTTCAAAATTGGTTCCTGGTCGAAGGATCGTGGATTGGGAATCCATAAGCCGATTGAGACCAGTGTGTTCACAGCCTCGCTATTGAGCATTGGATACCCAATAGGGATGACGAGTCACAAGTCATCGGACGTTATGTGTCTAAGCTAGAACATAAGTGTTCGTATGGAAAGGAGTTCGATCGAATTCACTGAACGTCACAAAAGAGCAATTGACTAATATGGAGGCTTCGTACTTGGTCAATGTCTCAATCGCTCTTGGCTTTGGTGTGTTAATAGTCTTCAGACCTGAGCCATGATGATGGCTTGTACATTAGATGACTATGGTTCACAGGTACGATATTAGCCGATCAATGATCCGTCTCTATGCATGATGGTCATAGTCCTTCATATATGAAGTCATAGGCATGGGCAACAGTTGGGAACTGTCTCCTCATTAAATGAGTTTGATGTCATATGCGATCTATGCATGATGGTGCATTAAAAAGTCCTTGGCCAAGGCAAAAGTCGAGAAAAGTCTCGCCAAATGCACATCAGATAGATTTGTACACATGATCGAATCTGTGGGTTTAACTCAGATATCCATAGCCCTCATTCGATCAGGACATGGTAAGATAGAAGGACTGAATAACACCGAACAGAGGCCAACATGTTCACTTTGTCCTCGTACTTCATTCTGACTGGGTAACCGTGACATGTTGCTAGACGTCACTCACGGTTTGTAGGATCTAAGGATTGATTTGGGACGATCAATTCCTTGAGGAATCTCACTGCCGGTTCAGGAGTGAACCTAGGGATGTCACACGCCTTAACCGATATCTGGTGACATTCGTAATAAAGAAGGGATTGCGAGAATGCGATAGGACTATTTGGATAGTCAAAAAAAGTCGAAACGAATTGGATTCGTTCTCTTCTCTAATGCTCACTAAATGACGAAATAGATGACACAGACACGACATCAGGATGATGTCATTGATCATGTAATGGTTACATCATGCATGCATCATCATTAGATAAGAATAGTTGTCCAAAAGAAAGGATAAGAAAGGTTATCATTTAGAAAGTCAAAAGTAGGATAGTAATTTCTATCCGTTTGACAGAGACATTTGCCACGTCAAACGATGTGATTTGATCACGAAACTCAAGAAACTTGAAATCTAGAATATCTAGGGCCCATGTATGAGAATCACCGCTGAAAATGATGCCATTTGGGCCGCCTAAATGGGCGCCCAAATCTGGCCGACGGGCTGATCAAAACGGCTAAATAACTGCCTTTGACCACCGCCCAATGGTAGGGCCCACATGGCTGGTCAAAGGCGATTTGACCGCCTTTGACCATAGTCCAGCTGGCCACGTGGGCCAGCTAGAATGACATGTGGCGGCCTCCCAATGGGCCGCCACGTAAGACGGTTTAGAGCTTTCTCTCCTTCATTCTATCCTTTATAAATAGAGGTGAAGGCCCTCAAAGTTCAAGATTAGACACTTGAGAGAAATTCGCATACACGTGCCAAATTTTGTGAAAAAGTGAGCTCAAGAATTAACCAATTCGGATACACAAAGTTTGTGTTTCCATTGGTTGAAAACGAAAGGTTCGAGTTGAGACGCCGTGAGAATTACTAGCATAATCTGAGGGTTGTTTCTCCGAATCTCTGTCTTCAAGGTCGCATGGGTGTCGAGGCATATCTGAACTAGAGGCCCAACACCTCTTCGACTCGAGGACAAAGAAGCAGAGCCGCATCCAACATCTATTATCCAGGTATGTTTCTAAACTAGCTTTAGAAAGTTAAATTTTCGATTAAAGTATACGAGAATTTCTAAGACGATCTAGGGCACCGTTCGAATTAATTTTCTTCTGCTGCGCATATGATATGTTTTTATGTATGTAACGGGTGCCTGGGACCATTAGAAACCCAACAAAAACACGCAAAGGAGACTATGGCTAATGAGTTACCAACCAAACCCAACGGTCCTTGATACCAAGTTACAACTTCATTGTGAGATTCCCCCTCATAACCCTAATATCAACCTCAATTAGCCCATGTACACCATCCTTTGGCCGCCAATTCCATTAGGCTCGAGACTCACATCTAGCCAAACCCTAACATAATAAACAATCCCTCACTTTGCGTCGTACACCCATAGCTACAAAATACTCAGCCAAACCACACATACACTTCCACTTCAATCCATATTGATTTATCACCAAACAACATGATTAAACCTCACATACCGAAGCTCCTGGGTCTCTCCCTAATACCTATGGTCGAATTAGCCACATAGGATCCAACTTCAATTCATCACAAACCAGTGATAATCAAAACAGTCAACTTATGTATTTCGCTTGCCCAAGACCTAAAGTTGTCAACTCAAGTAACGGATTGTATATGTATTACTATTTTCCCTGACATGCAACTAAATCTAACCATTGGCATACCCATTTTAAAATTCAATGATCTGCGCTATAACAAGCAACCAGTGGGCAGATCAGTAGTAATGGTAGATGTTTACTTTCCTTAGAATTGCGTACGAAGAAATGGAGCTCGATTCATCGCCGGGATGAGCTCAAAACACCATTTTTTTTTCTTCTTATCATATGCGGGTTCCATCGCGAAAGAGGGAGCAAGTTGGGTGATAGTGGGTCTAAGCTATAGGAGAGGAAGCTTGAGGGAGTTGCCATCATTGAGTTGTAGCATCACTAAGGCAACAACAAGATTGAGAGGGCATGGGTGAAGAGAGAAAGAAGAGAGCTAGAGAGGAAGAGGGTTGTACACGTAGAAAAAGAGAGGGGAAATGAGGGGGGGAGAGAGAGAGAGAGAGAGAGAGTTTGGGGAGGGGGGTAGTGGCTTTTATAGGGGCCTAAGGCAGTGGAAGAGGACTACTCAAGCTTCGCGCTCCAAATCATGAATCAATCTTGCATCGAACCATTACTACATGCACGAAAACAATTATAACTCACCAACGATCCACCTGATTCTCACTGTGCCTAGTCATACCATTCTCCCAAATAATCCACCACATGAAAACATAAAGCCTCCAATTCGCTTTTACTAAAAATCCAAAGTCCTAAATTTAACCATTTCGCTCGTAAAAATTTAGGCCATCACATGTGGTAGCCATAGGCAAGGGCTTTCGTGAGATTGTAGCATCTGAATGAGTATTTGCTTGAGGATGAGAACCTAACACATGTCTAGTCAGTTGTGTTTCTTCATTTTCATTTACGTCTTCATTTTTGTCGTCATCATAGGTTGGTAGGCGATTGTCTCTCTGGATTTTTGGTTTGAGCAAGGAAATTATTTGATTGAGAAATACATCATCACATTTTGTGCATCGATGATGGTGACTCGTTATGTCCGTTTTCACTATCGTTTGATCTTTTTGAGAATGACAAATTGAAGAATTTGATTGACTCTCCTTTCATTTTTTTTTGTTGTTAATTAATTCAAATGTGTTGGAGAAACATCTCATAAAATATTTTGATGATTTCCAAACTATCCATTGATATTTAATTTACCTTTGATGTGCAGATATTTGATATATATGGCTAAGGATCACTTGTCGCCTATCGCTTAAACATCAGGTGATGTCTAAAGCATTTTAATGAAATCAGTCGCTAAGGACCTCAAAAGATCTAGTCACAAATTGTTTGATATCAGAGCTTGAAAGATCAAGTTAGACAAGGAGTATAAAGTCTATATGAGCTGATGTTTGAGAAAGAATGGCTAAAGTACCCATTGCTTGATGGAAAAGCTCAATGGGAAGATTTTGAAGCTTCTTAGGAATAGTTTTCTGCTGTGTCAGAGTCAACAAAAAGCTGTCATCGTGGAATAGTAGCTTAGTAACTATTTGCGGAAAGTCTGGACTATCTTGAAAGATAAGTCATATGGGCAAATAGAGGTCCAATCAACCTCCAATGGCTCTTTTCTTCTTCCAAGGGACTCCAATGGAAATGTTGAAGAAAGTCTCTAAAAGGCGAAAACCATAAAGGCCAAAAGAATTAGACAAAAATATATACGAAAATCCAAGATTTGGTCTAGCAACTATTCTTGTTGATGAGCTTACACTGTTGAACGATCTTTTGATTTCTTATTGTCTTGTAATTGTGCAATAGTCAAGTGTACAACCATAAGTAATGTGGCTGGATCGAGATAGTGTGATCTATCATATGTAAAGATCAGCACATACCATTTGCAACTTGTAAGGCGGTTTATTAGTACATTCCAGGCCGTGTAATGGCTTTTAGTTGTATGGAGTGGATGTAGACTTGATATATAAGTCGAACCACTATATATTTGATCTTTGAATCTTTTCTCATATCTCTGCTTGCACACACCCATATATTATTTAGTGAAACATTTGCTCACCCAATCTTTTTTTAGTTACATATTATTTTTCGTATAATCTGAAAAAGTTTCAAAATAACCTATTCACCCCCCTCTAGGTTACATTATTAGCCCCAAAAATTGGTATGAGAACTCTGTTGCTTGTTATTTAAAGTGTATTACCTCAGAGTATAAAGATCCTTGTATGGATAACTTTTATGGTCTCTTGAGCAATGAATCTGCAGCACCTAACAAGCCTCCGCACTTCGATGGAAGCAACTACAATGAAAAAAATGGGATGTTCGCTTATCTCGATGCTTGTGATTCAAGATGGTGTAGAAGTTCTAGCTACACTGCTCCAATTCTTCTCACCGCAAATGCCACTGGACAACAAACTACTGAAAATATTGATCTAGTTGCTGCTATAGTTTCTTTTCTTGAAGCAACTCAGAAAAGAGTCACTCTCAACTATAAAGCGAGACATCTTCTTTATGGCACTTTATCTCCATCTAAATTTAATTATATATCTTATTGTATTTCAGCTAAACAAATTTGGGATTGCCTCCATGAAGGCACCGATCGAGTGAAAGAAACCAAGATAAACATCATACTTGGCGGTTATGAGATGTTTATGATAAAATCAAATGAAATAGTAATCGTCTTCCCCAATAAGGATTGACTCATTGACCAAGTCAATGTTGACATGGCACCACATGGCAGCCACGTTAGCAAGGATGCTTGGATTCTTTAGAGAGAGAGAGAGGGGGGGGGGATCAACGACCATGATCTGACCACGTGGCATGATCTTGGATTTTTTAAATTAAAAATTATTTTTTGAATTAAAAATTGATTTATAAATAAAAAAAATCTAGATCCAACAGTGGTCATTGTGCTATGTGTTGAGATCTAAAAATTTTCGAAAATAAAATAATTTTTCTAAAATTATAACTGATTTTTGAAAATAAAAAAATTGTGATCGTGTGGTCCAAGTTTGGCCACGTGTCATGATCTCCATCGTCTATTCCATTTTCAAAAAATAAAATTTCATTTTTCAATCCAATGGCTGGGATTGAGCCACATGGGACTTCTAGAACTCTTAGATTAGAAATAGGTGGGAATAATAGAAATTCAACAAAAACTTTCAAAAATTCAAAAATTTTGGTGAAGCTGTGTCATTATGTAGATTGACTTGGGACCCTTCTAGTTTGGGCGAAGTGCCTACAAGGCATGGAAAAAAAATCAAAAATGATTTAAAAATCCAAAAAAAAGGGGGCCGAAATTCATTGAAAAAAATTCTAAATTTTCCAAAAAAATTCCAAAAAATTCACAAAAATTAGGAAATGGGTCCAATCGGCTAGCCAATCCTATTTTTGATATTTTTCCCTCTCTCTTTCAAAATGATGATTTTTCCCCTTATGGGCAAATAGCCTTAGAAAATTTTGAAAAATCCTAACAAATTACAAAAAATGAGAAATGGTCCACTTTAACTAGCCAAACTCATATTTTTTTTTTAATTTTCAATCCTTTCCAAAATAACAATTTTTCCCTCCTATGAGTAAATCGTTCCTAAAATCCAGAAAAATTTCAAAAAAATCTTAGAAATTGAAAAATGGACACATTTAACTGGCCAACCCTAATTCTGATGATTTTGAGTCCAAATATTTTCAAAATGATAATTTTTCCTTTTGAAAAAATTGTCTCCAAACATCTTCAAGCTCCTTCTAAATCTCCAAATATCCATTCTCTAAGCTTTTAGGGCTTTACTGGAGATGCTATGATTAATTTGATGGGTTCTATCCACATGTTTATGGTTTCTTAATTTACGCACCTATCTTTATTGATTGTGATTGATAGGTTAGTTATCCCAATCAGAATGAACTCCTAGATTTTAAGACTTTCTTACTCTAGTTCATTTACATGAAATCTTAATTAGAAAAATCATTCAACTTAGGTATCAAGAAGGCAACAATGGCAACATTGACATAACTAAGTTCCCGATCCCAAATCTCTAGTTTCGTTTGAGTTGTACGGTTTCTTCCACTATCTGATGAGGTTTCTGATCTACCTTCCTCAAAGATTAGTAGCGACTTCGAAAGTATGTACACCTATGCACATATCACACAACCGTACCTAAGGTCAAAACTCGATTTTAAAATCTTGTCATCGCACGAGGTGAGTAGTTGGGAGAATCCAAGCTGATAGATGGATCGCATCGGATCCCTAAACTTCACAAATCACCCATAAACTCCTCCATTCCTCTCGGACGAGGGTCACAACAGGCGAGCAAGAAACAAACATGCATAACTCACTCAATGATGGAATCAAAATTCATTATTTTAGTGGCACTTGTTAAAGAGCTAAGTGGATTGGAAATTTACTGTTGGAAATCAAATTATGGCCCAGACCTATGCCTCTTATTTCTGTTCACGTTGATAATCCAACTACTTTGGCAAGAGCTTATAGTAGCAGTTATTATGGAAAAGTCTAAGCATATTAGCCTAAGGCATGAGTACATGTGACAATCGATTCAATATGGTATCATAAAAATTATCTCCATGAGGTCAAGCAAGTATCTGGTCAATCTTTTTACAAAGGCTTTACCAAGAGACGAGGCAAAAGTATCCTCAAAAGAAATGGTATTGAAACCTTTGCTTAAAATCACCAGTACTTGTAACTCAATGTAATACTAGCATATCACTAGTTATCGAGTTTAATGGGTAAAAATAAGTTACTAAAGTGATTGTTTGATAACAACATTAGTTCGAACATGAAAAGTTAGTATCGTTCGCTATGTTTTAGAGGCTAAGTTATATTCTTAATGAAGTGCAATACATAAATGCAATGTGTTTATCAGTAACAAAAACACATGGTAGATACTTCACTTATACGAGCTTAGAAGTGGTACCGCTTCTTACGAAAGTGGGGGTTACTTTATAGAAAGCTCATGAAATAGGTACAAGCACAAGACCATAAATGTGATGAGTAAATATGAACTTCTTGCCGAAACAAGATGTTAGTATATGTGCAGTAAATCCAATTCTATTATATAGAGTATCAAGTTTAAAGCTGTGACTACTTGTAACTTTGATAGAGTTTTAAAATACTTGCACTAACTAAATATTTAATTCGAAATAAACCTTTATGTAGGTATATTAATCTCATGAAAATATTGGCTACATTTTTTGAGAAATTTTATTTTGTAATTTTGTTTTACAAACAAAGTGGGGGATTATTGGTACAAACAAACTAAGCAGTGTCTTATCCCTCATTAAAAAGTTGTGAGTGAGTACATGTAGACACCTAATTTTTAATCATATTTTCTCTTTTAAAATTAATAAAAAAATCCATAAAATTCATAAAATTAAAAAATTCAACTTTTGAGACCTTAGTCAAGCCTAGGGAACCAATTTTGACCATAAAATGAATTTTCATATTTTCAATATTTTTTATATTTTTATTTTCGTAAATTCATAAAAAAAAATCAAGAAAAAATTGAAAAAATTTAAAAATCAACTTTGGAGGCCTTGGCCAAGTTTAGACAACCATTTTTGAACAAAAAATAATTTTTCATATTTTTTGTATTTTTTATATATTTTTTAGAAATTAGGAAAATATTTAATAAATAATAGCATTGGATGCAACAAAAATACATAAAAATAGTCAATATTTTTCTTTTAAATTCATTTTCATGTTGGCCATCGCAAATTTAAAAAATCCAATTTGGAGTCGTGTATTCCTTCACGAGCATAATCTCAAATCAGGCCTAAAAAATTTAATATTAGTCAATTTATTTTTAATTTTCACTTTTACGAGTTGTGACATTGTTCTCTAATATTCAAAATTTTCATCTTGGCCTAACTATACCCAAAATGACTCAATTTTACAAAAGGGATTTAATTAAATTTTGTATTATTTTCAGCGGCAAGAAATAAGCTTAAATTTGACATGCGGTGAATTTCGATAAACATAGGAAATGTGTGTCAAAAATTGTGAGGAGATTTGGACTTAAAAAAATATTTCTCTAGGGACTGAATTGCAAATACTTAAAATCTCGGAGACTAGAGTGCAAATACCTAATACTTGAAAGATTATTTTACAAATAACAAAAAGAAGAGTTAGTGGAAAAATTAGAATAGAGAAGGGAAGATGGAGAAAAGAAGATGGAGAAGATGAGATTAGAACAGAGAAGGGAAGATAAGATGAAGAAGAGTTAGTGGAAAAATTAGAATTGAAGATGGATGAGTAGGTTATAAAAGGAAGAAGAAGTAAGCTTGGGAAAGGGATTTTTTTTTAGAGAAAATTTAAAATGTTGAAGAGAGTTTTGGGAGATTGAAAAAAATTAGAGAGAAAAAAAAGAAAGAGAATTTTTTTTCAAAAGAGAGTCTTGAAGATGGTGGAAGTTTAAATCTAGGTGTTACCATCACCAATTTCTCTACCAATCAACACAAATCATGAGTTCATCCCCGTTGTTCGAGCCGCAATCTTGATCCATAAGGTGGCACGAGATCCGAATTCGGCAATCAAATCCGTCAAATTAGGTAACGATCCCAACCATTAAAATCTTCGAGAATGTCGTTACCTCAATAGATTGATTTAAATTCCGATTATGCCGTGTCATATTCACATGTCGTATTCATATTGTAATTTTCTGCATTTTTTGCTTAAAAAATCCGAATTCCAAATTGCGACAGATTCTGCCCCATACTTGGTGGTGTAAAGATCTCTTGTACTTTACTTTTTGCAATTTAATTTCTGTAACATCAAACCCTAGAATGGGAAAGCTGACCCACCCACTGGAGGTCCTTTATTTACTGCCCTTTAATTTTCGTAATTTAATTTTTATACCATCAAACCCCAAAATGGGTAGGCCAAGTTAAAGCCGAGTCCTTTGTTGGAGGTTCTTTATTTATTGCAATTTAATTTCTATACCATCAAACCTCATAATGTGTAGGCCGAGCCCTTTGTTAGAGATTCTTTATTTATTGCAATTTAATTTCTGTACCATCAAACCCCAAAATGAGTAGGCCGAGTCAAGGTCGAGCCCTTTGTTGGAGGTTCTTTATTTATTGCAATTTAAGTTCCTACAATTTAATTTCTGTACCATCAAACCCCAAAATGGGTAAGCCGAGTTAAGGCCGAGCCCTTTGTTAGAGGTTCTTTATTTATTACAATTTAATTCCATGCAGTTTAATTTCTGTACCATCAAACCCCATAATGGGTAGGCCGAGCACAGGCCGAGTCCCTTGTTGGAGATCCTTTATTATTACATTTAATTTTTGTCATTTAATTATCATCAAGCCCCAGAATGAGTAGGCCAAGCCACCTGCTGGAGGTCATAACATTGTACGGAAATTGTTAGCTCACTCCCTCTTTCGGCTTCAGGAAGTTTTTAATGCTTTGAAAATACCAAAAAAAAAGTCATTCATATGCATTCCATTTAAAAAATGAAAATACAAAAAAAAAGATCACCTCACTAGAATCTTAGGAATAAATCAAGTCTAAGTTGCCAAATTAGGATATCCATGGAATTAAGGTACCGAAAAGTCATTAGTTTTAATTAACTAGTGTAACCAAGTCCCCGAACTCATAATCTCTAGTTCGTATAAGTAATTTAGTTCTCCGCTAATTTACATAGGTTTCTAATCAACCTGCTAAAAATGATTAGTGGCGACTCCAAATTCTAAAATTATTCAAACAAAAACCAAAGTTACGATTTGGTAGAGTTTGGGAGGGTCCGTATTATGTTAGTTAATTTAATTAATCTGATAATCCGTTAACCCGAAATTTTTCCACCGATCGAAAAAAATTTCAGGTCGCGACAGTACATAGACTAGATTTGGCACTAATCAACAATTATCGTTGTGGCATATTGAAGCAGTGCAATTGTTCACAAAGAACTCTTACAACCTTTAAAGAGGTGTGTTTAAATTGTGTTTGTTCGGACATAACCTCTTAACCTTTGAAAGGTTATGCATGTTCAGATATAACTCCTTAGCTTTTGAAAGTTCGTGTCTATTCAAAGGTTTTCTCTATAATTACTAAATGCGCCCATTCAATTGATAACTTCATCTTCCATTTTTGTTTTTTTTTTCTTTCAAAAAAAAATACAACCACTCTTTTCAATTGTTTCCTAGAGAGATCCTAGAGAATTATCAAAATTGCTATATGCTATTCTCACCGAGATTTTCTTGTATCCTGAAGGATATTTGCCAAAAATCATTAGTAATTTTGTGAGGCAAATAAATCCTTAAGGATGGTGTCATCACACATCGAAGTCTAATTCCATTGTCCATGCTATTCAACATTATTTTTCTTATAATCGACAAAAAAAAATTGCTTTAATTTGTTTCATTTGCCTGTGTAATTGCATTTCACACTACATATGTGCAAAAAAAAAACTGCAAAAAAAAATCCTTGGGTCATGAACTCCAAGAGGAAGCACAACCTAACATTTGTTTTCATGCACAAAACGGATTATCATTTTAGTTTATGTTCCCTATCTCGTCTGTGTACATTACTGTTCCTTTTCTTCGCTGCAAAGAAACCATATTATGTTGCTTGACAATGGAATTTAGCAGTCTTCTCTCTTTGCTTTTTGCCTCCCTTCTTCATTTTGGCTAGGAAGATTTATCGGTGGTTTGTTATATACACTATTTTCTATGGGAAAAGGACATTTGTGATGTCAAAAGTTGTATACAGAAATTACTTTGATACCACTTTGGTGTCAAAAATTTCAATCGAATCACTTAAGTGTTGAGTTTTTGAAAAAAAATGATCGTTTTAGCGTTAAATCCAATTTGATCCATTGGAAATCCGACGTCGCCTTATTTTATTAATATATGACACTGACATAGCTCACCGGAGATCCACCATGATATTTTTTTAAAAAAAATAATTTGAAAAATAAGCCGAAATTTTTATAAAAAAAAAGGGGGGGATAGCAATAGGTGATGAGGGTCGTTGTAACCCTCGTTGCCGTCACTCCACCTTCGCCAGCAATGACTAGCGAGGGTGGGACATGGCTAGCGGGGGTTGCCTAGCCCCAGCAACAGGCGAGAGCCTAGCAGCCCTCACCTAGATCAGGTAAGGGTCGCCAGCCCTTGCCCATGTTTAGCCAAGGCCACCACCGGCGGGGTCGGCCGCCAATGACTGCCCCCACCACTTGGTTCTAATTTCTTTTTTTTAAGGTTTTTGTTACATTTTTAAGCATATTTTAATTTTATTGTTAATAAAAATTTTATTTTAAACCAATTTAAAATTTAGCTAATTTTGAAATTTGAATTTGATGTATTTTAATTTATTTTATAGTACCGAAATCCACGTGGCAGCGTACATGGACTTATTTTTTATAAATTTTATTTTCCTTTAAAAAAATTTATTAATTACACTATGCACTCTGGCCCAAAAAGGCATCAACGTGATCCTTTTGTTTCCAACTTAACACTAAAATGATCCAGCAAAAACTTTTTGATACCAAAGTGATCTCTACGCACAACTTTTAATGTCGATAGTGTCCTTTTTCCATTTTCTCTAGAGCGTCTTTGGAAAAAGTTACACCAGCCAAGCCTCTTGATCTTTTCAGAGAACAGGGAAATCGAAATTATCCCTGCAGGACAAGGAAAAAATGTGATTTTTGGAGACCTAGTGAGAATAATCATATCAAAAGGAAAGGTAATCTCTGGTGTTTGTTTATTCACCTGTCAAACTTTCTCCTCGTTTCCCGTGACCAATGGAAAGCATCATGACCATAATGACCAAAATGATGACTCCTAGAATACCAACTAGTCCCAAGACAAGTAGTGAGTGAAAGAGGATCAAAGCAACCAAAACTTTCTCCAAACAAATCAAAGTCAAAATCGCTAATGAGTGAGCATAAAAAGTAGCACCATATGGAGGAGAGGTTGAAGTTATTTTCAGGATCCTAAAGTCTTGAATTTTCTCTCATAGCCACACATTATTCCCCAACACCTTTTGCCCCCAACTTGCTAAAAGTGGTTCGCTCTTCAATTATTTATAACCAATGATTAAGCATTCAGACGACACCTGTAAACCCCCCACATACTATAATGGGATATATTCCTATGATGTAAGCATCAACTGAAATAACAGCAAAACAGAACAATTTGAAAGAAATGGGCTGAGACAGATTCTCTTTGGAGAGCAGGAAGAGCAGAAAGGGGAGGCTGTTTTGTTTGTTTGCATTAAACAAAAGGAGGTGAGAAAATGAGAGTGAGTGGATAGTCTAACTGTTATCATTTGGGTGCATTACTGAGAAGGAGATCACTGCTTTCCAACAAGCGGGAACCCCATTAAGCTTGATGGGAGGCAATGAGAGAGATTTATTAAGAGAACATGACTGTAAAGTCCAAACTATGAACTTGCGACTTTATTTCCCACTTAAGAAATTAGATTGGCCATTGAAGGGACAACACGTTTTTCTTTTCCGTCCCAGGAGCGATTATGGGGAAGACTCTGGAAATCTCCCTAAAGAGAATCCCCACAAGAGATTGAAAAGTGTGAGGGAAGGTGATTGTTCATTCTGGTTAGGCGAGACCGGCTCGATCGGATCAAATTTGGCTGAGAGACGAAGTTAAAGTCGACACCATTAACCTTACCAAAAAAGAAAAAAGTCGACACCATTAAGGTTTTTTAATGTGGTTGCGGGACTTAGATGGTTTCGGGATCGGATTAGTGGGATATTGGGAGGCTTAATGGAGTGGGAAAAAAAAGGCATAAGATGAGCATGAGTTAGTGGATCCACTGGTGCAATTCCAATAGCTGGAAGGCGCCAATAATCAAAAGCATTATACAGCGGGAAAGGAAAAAAGTGAGTCTTGGGGGGCATCAGCCCTCTTCCAATTTGACGCCAATGTCCTCATTCTAACAGCAAATTTCGGAGATTCTCATGTTGAGTGAAATAGCGTATATCTTTTCTATGCCGACACGGTTTGCTCGGTTTCGACAGCTTCGTGTCTCGATCAATCTTCGAATGTTTACAGTCCGTCCACACTGGAGAGCCATGGCTGTACCTGGAAAAAGACAGCAACTTTGAGACCTTAAGATGGCGAATGCAAGAGAACGAACCAACAGGGTAAGATGGTATAATCACATGGCAAGAGGAGACAGGCACAGATTATTTCCAAACTTTCCAACCATGGCAGGGCAACTTTCAATGGTGAAATTATAAAGTGAACAAAAAGGAGGGCTTTTGTTCTGGATAATGAACCAAAAACACGTTGGAATTTTAATTTTTCATCCTGTTCTGCTTAACACCAACACTTCTCATCAAAAACAATAGCTTTGCCTATTTAAGGGGCTCAATCTCTGATACCAACACCTCCACTTGGTTCTTGAGAGAGAACCCATTGGTGGGCAGCCTCATAAACCCACCTATCAGTTTGCTCTGAAATCTGATATGGAAGGCCTTTGGCATGTATCTCTCCATGGGTCTTGAAAAGAAGCAATTGGCTATATGGGGATGGAGAGGGATTCCTCTCACTCCTCATGAACATCAATCAGTTTGCCAGGACTTTAACCAATAGCATCAGCACCCGACGGGCCGCATCGGAGGGAGGTTCAAATTGACAGAGATGGAGGCTGTTGGGTATCGCCCTGGCAAACCGGCAAGTCACAGAACGGCAACGGGCTCATCTCGAGTCTTTCAAGGCTTTTAATTTTCAGGTCTTTCGTTTTATCTCCGCGTCGTTTACATGTTGCGTGTTTACCTGTACTTCTTCTTCGAAATGGAATCCTTGTATCATGTCTTCTCTTAAGAACTTCGACCTGGAGTTCGTATGCTGGTTTTATAATAGTTCCCACTCTTACACACCTCCCTCCCTCCCTCCCTCTCTCTCTCTGTGTCCCCCACAATGAATGTAAGGTGCTAAACAGAAGCAGATGCAGGGTGGCTACAGTTAGAGCAGCCTTCTCCAATTCTGTTCTCATTGCCGCGCGTACTTAAGGTAATAATTCTACATCCTAAAATCTGAACCTAAACTACCCTCTCAACTATCACTTCCTAGAAAGATTCAGCAAGAACTTATGTCAATTGAAATACAGACTCCTTTTCTGGTATATCCTCCAAAATTTATGGACCGATAAAACCAGAAGAGCACCAAATGAGAATTGGAATACACAAGTACTCATCATTTGAATAATTAACTGGCCATATCGAGCGATTAGAGTTTCATTTCTAAGTCCATCCAGACTTCGTTTGAAGGACGAAGAAAATCATTTTTGTGAGCATATCTTGTTTAGGACTGCGTGAGATTCACGATCGATTTGATCTGCACATACAATCAAAGACCGAGCAAACCGGTTTACACAAATCTTAGCTACTTGTACACATGATCCGATAAACGGAAAATCACTACTCGCAGATATTCTTGATAAATAGCCAAGCTCCAGCCATGAGGTATGTACATATGATGAAGTACCCGCATTACGAAGCCACAAAATGACTGAAGAAACTTGATATGCTTTGTATTTCTTGTCAGCATCTTGGAACGTGTTACGTACACATTTCAACTGAGTGGGAAAAAAAAAATCTAAGGATGACCTATGATCTGGGTAGAGTTGAATTTCCCTGAACATTCAATACACTGTAACTCCTATCTGAATCAATCTAAAGAAAAGATCCTAACTGGGAAAAAAAAAAAAGAAGGTATAGAGCAAAAAAATTTCAATAAAAAAGCTGCTGCTCGTGCCACTCCATTTCACCAAGTCGGAGATCCCCACCCCATTTTCAACAGAGAAGCATATAGCAACTCGTTCCAGGTATCAGGAACACCAGGTAAGCACCAATGGCTGCAATCCTGGGATTGCTCGGCGCCGATTCGTTCTTGCATGGTCCTGTAAGCCATTCTGTAAACAGAAGGGTGCCCGTCTTTTCTGTAGTCAGTAAGTCTACTAATGTTTAAATATGTTACCGGGGTCCTCATTTCTTGAAGAACATGCTCTAGCACCCTCATTTTCGAAGGGTAATTTTCCAAGTACGTATCGTTGAAAATAGGTTCCGTTTCCTTATGACACTGTCCTCCCGAGTTCCACTGCCCGCCCCTGTGAGCACACGAAATTCAATAGTATTCAACATGGAATGTCAGGCAGGCCAAAAATCTAAGAATCTTCACCAGCGGAAATGATGTTGAGATCATTTTAACTAACAAAAGGAAATATTTTCTTTTGAAGTCGTCCATGTCAGTCCCCAAAGTTTTGACAGGCATTGAACCCAATCTACCTGCAGACTTCAATCCTCATTCTTCCCATCTTATACTTTTCGTTTCTGTAACTTTCTACTTCTGAAATTTTAAGTGTGAGGATGCACAGGTAGTGGCCAAGTTCATGGCGAGGTAGCTCACAAACTTGAGCACCTTTTGTCTTAAAAAATAAATATCTTTGTCATGGGCAATGTGCACGATATTTAGAGGTAATAATGAGGAAACAGACGGCTACCTGAAATGAGTGACTGAATATCCTCTGAAGAAAACGTGTGTCCGGGTCCGGTGGATGTTTTCGTCTATCCATTTGGCCCAAGTCCTAAGAGCTCTCTTATATGCCTCCAGGACCTTGAGTCTTGGGTGCACATGCTTGCCTTCCTGATAATAGTGTTCCCTGTCCAAAGTTCAGATCCACAGAGAACGAAATACAAAGAAAGCTTAGTTTATCGATTCAAATCAAGTTTTCTCATCACATGTTCGAAGCTCTCAATTTCCTTTCAAGATCATTTTACACGAGCCCCATCACAGGTAACCAGGAATTCCAAGTTGAGATGAACTTGCCGTATCAATTACCCGCTTATTTTTTTAAACCTTCTGTGTTACAAACCAACAGGCTCATGAAGATGATGAAGGTGAAGAGAAGTGACAGCACTCACCCTCTAGTTGTCTTCTCATGGGTCCACCAGTGACCTGTGTTGAAGACTATTATATCAGCATCACGATACATTCGCGTCGTGCGGTCCATCAAATCTAACCTCAACGTCCCAAGCGACCGATTCCTATTGCTAAAAGAGGATTCTCTAACAAGAAATGGAGCACTAACAAAGTCGACCGAACAATTGTACCCCTGAAACCATAGAAATAAAAGAATGAGATGCGAATCACGCAATTATAATATTTCGGATTCGCCGCACCAAATGGAGAATCTTGCCGGTGACTTGCCTCGAATCTGAAGGCATAAACTCCCTTCTTTTTGAATTCCACCCTTCCAGATATCTCATGGACTCTTTTCTTATCTTTGACGCTATGGCGGAGGATGCAGACGAGAGATTCCCACATGTTCCTGTTCAGCGAATCCCCCACAAAAACCAGCCTCCTTCCTCTTAATCTCTCTAGAAAATCAGTCGCGTTCAAACTGAGGAAAATGTTTTCAATCATCAATCAGGAATTCAATTACAGACATGTCCCAATGAAGTAACATATAAAGCATTCTATGCAAAGGACTATACATATCAATCGAATGAACCAATCACGAATTGACAATCCTAGGCTATCTCCGAATGTCGTCCCACAACCAAAGATTCCTCAAAGTAGTCCATCCATTTATAATAAACGTGAAGAACCATATCTCCCATTTGATGCCTCACAGCAAAACCAAATTTATCAGAGTCAGTTGACCAAGATAATACAGAATATAACAAAAGCATGTGACCAAGATAATCCGGAATATATCAAAAGCATCTGAATAACTTCAACTCATTACACGAGAAGCACGAATCTCTACTGTGCTGCAGCGCAAAGCCAAGGTTCGCGGATCCTTCCTAAAGACTAAAGCAAAGTAATGTTTATCAGATTGCATTCTATAATCCTAACACAAATCCCACCGGAAGCAACGAGCTAGCACATACCTCGGAATGTCACATCCATTAGGCTGCCACTTCCATTTTACAAATCCATCATCTGGCCTACCATTAAGGTGGCAATTAAAGTCCCTATCAACATAAGGGCAAGAATTGGCGGGATAATACGGCTTCGAATCATCCCTCACCCATCTACCATCAAATATATCACAGTCCCCACCACGAATTTCCAATACTCGGGAACCATGTCGCGCGATCCTAAGGTTAGGCTCCTCCTTGGCAACGGAAGGGTCTGAATTACCACTTCCTCCCTTAGCTAGAGAGAAATTACCACCCTGGTGATGATTGTCATAAGACACCACAGCTGCCTCACCTAGATTCGCATCGTGCCTCGCTTTAGAATCATCCACTAACCTACTGTCTGCTTCATAGGTCTTCACTCCAAAACTCCCTCTATGAACCGTCAAGCTTCGATTTTTCGAATCCCCTGCAGGATCTCCCAACAGCCCCTCTGTTCCATCTTCTCTTGTCACGTTTGCCTCGTTGGTTGTGCTCAAAACCCTGTCTTGAGAACCTCCATCCAAGAAATTCACAGACTTCCCAACACCCGACGTCGCATTTCCGCAGCAGTGACGGGCACCGGTACTCAAGTTCGCAGCATGAGCAGGGGACGAAACGAGGGTGGCGTTGGCGGGGGTGGTCGAGGAAGAGAACGGCCAGAGCGAAACAGAGGAACTAGACAACTCTAGACACGGAGGAGTCACGCTCAGAGTGAAGGCCACCATGAGAGCAACAAAGAAGAGCGAAGCAGCAACGCTGAGGCCGAACTTAGAGGCCACCGTCCTCCTGGTGCGGAGAAGCTGCTCTGAGAAGGCAAGCTTCAGGGACTCCATTCGCTTCGTCTCCGCATTTACCCTCTGAGAAGCAACAGGGCACAGAGCGAAACCAAACTTGAAAGGTCGTTAAATACGAGTTGTAGACGATGGAACAGAGACAGAATGTTCGTGCCGTCTGTGTCGTAGTGTCCGGTTGGTTTCGAAAAGGATCGAAGAGCGAAGAGACCGACCGGAGAGAGAGAGAGAGAGAGAGAGCGTGTGTAGAGAGAGACCCTGTGTCAACGGAATTACGAGGATACCCGCGAGAACGAAGGAGGGCGATTAGTCGAAATTGCCCCTGGGCTTTTTGCTCTGTCCTCGCGCCTGGGGTTGGATTCCGCCGGTGGTTTCATTGTCTTTTCGCTGGAGGGCTTTTCGGAGGTAGTTTGCTTATCAAAAGATTTCGAGCGAAGGCAAAATCTTAATTCTCGCCAAACAATCTAAATTGAAGTTGAACTTATCCATAACGAAAACAAATCTTTTTTTTTTCTTTGGCTGTGTTATTGCTGATGATTACAAAACCTACTGGGGATTCAAGAATGAAGATTAAGATGAATGCCACATAATTTAAAAAATTTATAAGCATGTGTTATCTGCAAGTACTATATGTGCAAAGCACAGTGAGCATATCTCGCCGTTTACCTTAAAAGTATAAGTTAAGATAAACCGGCATAGTTGCTATCTGATTTAAAAATCATGATTTCTCAAGTCTTGTTTGATTTTTTTAATCAAGAATAGCGTATTAAGTTGCAATAAAAAAAAAAGGCAATCGTGTTTGACTAAGAAAGAAGGAGAAGAAGAAGTACATTATATGCATGAGTATGATATGAAGCCATCAGGTCATTGATAGACGAGCAATATCTAAAATGCTAATCATAATTATAGGATTAGGAAATAAATATGATGTCATATATTTTGTGTTTTGTGTACGTGTATAATTTATTTTATTTCAAGATAGAAACTTCATTAAAAATCACGTTTATTTATGTTTTAGTAATATATAAAAGTATATGCAATTTTTCTGCTAAAAAAAGCCCATCTTAAAACTCACTCGACTTGTCCTGTCTTAAAATTGCATGTTCTCTTGAAAGTGTTACTCAAGAATCATCCCTCGACATCAAGACCTAGAAAAGTCAAAGGTCCGGCTTGAGGGTGTATATGTCATTTGACCTCCCACGGTTCTGGACGGGTCGGAAGGGTAAAAAGGTCACACCACGTGCTCCTGTTTCGAACCGTTACGAGGCGAAGGGCGAGAACTGCAACCTCTTTCCCGCCGGATCTTACGAGGCGACACGTGGCCGACGGCGACCGCGAGTAGATTCGAGGTCCGAGCGCGTGCGGCGCGTGCGGGACACCTCTGCTTTTTTGTCTCGACGGTGCAAAGTGCGCAACCGCAATGAACAACCGATGGGCGGCGGACACGTGGCAGTGCACGTCGGACGTGGGTCCCCTTTCCGGTGGGTCGGCGGGCTGCAGGTTGCATGCTGTTCTCTGGGTCTCAATAATATTGATTGGAATTTCGTTAACGAAAATGATAAATATCGACTTTGATTTAACATGTAGTGTGATTTCTACTCTTATAACTTATTCAACGTGGCGGTCCATTAACTATAGTCCAATATACAATATGATCTTTAAATTTTCATGTATTCAAAGTGATCTCTAAATTTTTTATACATGTTTAATTTAGTCAATAAATATAAATTTGAATTAATAAAAGGATAATATTAAATATTTTCATATAATTTAAGAGGTAAGTTAAATATGTTCTAAAAATTTAAGGATCACATTGAATAAATTGAAGTTTATCACATTGCCTATTGAATCAAAATTCACAAATTATTTGTGTCGTTAGCTTCTTAGATTTTTTTTTCTGTTATGTGTTATCAATTCTTACGAGAGAAATTTTACAAAAAGATTCCATTTGATCACTTAAGAAGTTGCAATAAGGAAATCAAATCCAAAGCAAAATCGACTGAAAGAATTACTTGTGCGTCCTGTGAGAACTATAATTCGATCCCGAAACCTTAAACGCAAAACGAAAAACGTGCGTATCGGGAACGAGAATGCGGAAACGTGGATAATATACGAACATACCTCCAGCCATTGATGAAGACGATGATTTCGCGTATACGTGCGTTGAGCGTCTGACAAAACGGGATCTCTCTAGCCAATTACCCCCTCCGAAGCGATGGTGTGTTCTCTGTGGTTTTTCTCTTGAACGTGAGTTTTCCAAATTGTCGTACTAGATGAGAAACCGACGTCACCTTTATCTCACGTAGTAACCACCCTTTTTAAAAAACTAACGTAGGGGGCTTGATTTAGATAACCCATTTAAACTGACGTTTGCCCCTTACAGATAACTGCTTCCCATCAAAACGGTTATCACGCAAATTAATGTGCGGAATATAACGTTGATGTAATTTAAATGTCGGTATTTTATTAATGTGGGATCACAATTAATTATTTATAACATTCTCCCACTGGATCCCAACATTCATCAACGAAATTCTGAACTAAATGCACATTAACTTCATGCTGAAGACAAAACACATGAATCATGGTGATAAGTCCTCTTAGAATGAGTATTATCTTCTATGTATCACAATGCATCTTATCTCATCAAAATCAGCCCATATGTGATAACATAACTTGATGAATAAACCCTATGTTTATTCTGGGTCTACTTAATGAATAAACCTTTAAGTTTATTCTAGGTCAAAATGACCGTTTTTCTCATAATAACTGAATGTGCACCTTAATTGAGAAAAACATCACAACTGAATGAGATTTTCACAACTTTGTCAATACAAAGAAAATTTACATGATGGGACCAATTCCCATTCTATCTACATGATCCTTGTAACTCCTTGGTGGCATGCCTTTAGTTAAAGGATCAGCTAACATCAATTCAGTGCTAACGTGTTCAATGATCACTTTCTTTTCCTTAACACGTTCCCTTATGGCTAAATACTTAATGTCGATGTGCTTACTTCGACTACCACTCTTGTGGTTTTTAGCCATGAAAATAGCAGCTGAATTGTCACAAAACATCCTCAATGGCTTAGTAATAGAATCCATAATTTTAAGCCCTGAAATGAAACTCTTCAACCACACACCATGCGAGGTGGCCTCAAAACAGGAAACGAACTCAGCCTCCATAGTGGAAGTAGCAACCAAAGTCTGCTTCGCACTCCTCCAGGAAACGGCTCCGCCAGCAAGCATAAAAATATATCCAGATGTTGATTTTCGAGAATCAACGCAACCAGCGAAGTCCGAATCCGAATATCCAATTACTTCCAAGTGGTCAGTTCGCCTATACATAAGCATGTAATCCTTTGTACCTTTTAGGTATCTCATCACCTTCTTTGCAGCTTTCCAGTGGTCCATACCTGGATCACTCTGATATCTTCCCAACATTCCCACAGCAAAGGCTATGTCAGGCCGAGTACAAACCTGAGCATACATTAAGCTTCCGACAGCAGAAGCATATGGGATGTTTTTCATTTGTTCCCTTTCTAAATCGTTTTTCGGGCACTGGTTCAAATTGAACCTGTCACCCTTCACAATGGGTGCTATACTCGGTGAACAATCTTTCATCCGAAATCTCTCTAAGACTTTATTGATATAGGTTTCTTGAGACAATCCCAAAATGCATCGAGCTCTATCTCTATGGATCTTAATGCCAATGACATAAGATGCCTCACCCATATCTTTCATGTCAAAACTTTTAGAGAGAAATTGTTTCACTTCATATAACAATCCCTTATCATTTGTTGCAAGTAAAATGTCATCCACATATAGGACAAGAAAACAAATCTTGCTCCCACTGACCTTTTGGTATATACATTGATCCATGATATTCTCTACAAAACCAAATGAAGAGATAACTTCATGAAACCTTAAGTACCATTGGCGGGATGCTTGTTTCAAGCCATATATTGACTTATTAAGCTTGCACACCAAATGCTCACCATCACTAGAGAGGAATCCTTCTGGTTGTTTCATATAAACCTCCTCTTCCAGTTCTCCATTGAGGAATGCCGTTTTTACATCCATTTGATGCAATTCCATGTCAAAATGGGCAACCAATGCCAAAATGATACGAAGAGAATCTTTCTTAGATACAGGAGAAAAAGTCTCCGTGTAATTAATTCCTTCCTTTTGAGTGAATCCTTTGGCGACGAGTCTAGCTTTGTATCTCTCTATGTTGCCCAATGAGTCTTTCTTAGTTTTGAAGACCCACTTACAACCAATGGCCTTCTTACCATCGGGCAACTCAACCAAATCCCAAACTGTGTTAGATGCCATAGAACTCATCTCTTCCTTCATGGCATTGAACCATAAATTGGAATTGTCGCAATTCATCGCTTGTAAAAACGTTTCAGGATCATTTTCAGCTCCAATAATATAGTCAGATTCTTGTAGGTACACAATATAGTCACTAGGAATTGCTGACTTCTTCATTCTAGCAGATCTCTTTAATGTTGTATCAACATTCTCTTGAAGAGCATGTTGTTCAACTAGTTGTTCAACAGTTTCTGGTAAGTGGTGAACAGTTGGATCTACTAGACCAATGTCAGCAGGTTGTGGAACTTCAATGATTGGTTGTTCAATAGCCATTTGAACTGGAGGGACATTATGAATAACAATCAATCTGGTACTTGAAGTGGAAGGTCGAGCATCTGAATGATCTTTCTCAAGAATAGGGTCTCGAAATCGATCGCTCCCACTAATCAAGTCATTTTCAAGAAACTTCGCATTTCTCGATTCCACAAACCTAGTGGTATGAGATGGACAATAAAATTTATATCCCTTGGACTTTTCGGCATATCCAACGAAATACCCACTTATAGTCCTTGGGTCTAACTTCTTTTCCTGTGGATTATACACTCTCACTTCAGACGGGCATCCCCAAACGCGTACATGTCGCAAACTTGGTTTCCAACCTTTGAACAGCTCAAAAGGCGTCTTTGGGACAGCCTTGGTCGGAACTCGGTTCAATATGTACACTGCCGTCTTAAGAGCTTCTGTCCACAAGGACTTAGGAAGTTTTGAGTTGCTAAGCATACTACGCACCATGTCTAACAAAGTACGGTTTCTTCTTTCCGCCACACCATTTTGGTCTGGAGAACCAGGCATTGTGTATTGGGCAACAATCCCATGCTCTTGAAGAAATTTCGCAAATGGACCAGGTGCTTGTCCATCTTCAGTGTATCTACCATAGTATTCCCCACCTCTGTCTGATCTCACAATCTTAATTTGCTTACCGCATTGTTTCTCTACTTCGGCCTTAAACACCTCAAAGGCATCTAATGCTTCGTGCTTATTATGAAGCAAGTAGAGATACATGAAACGTGAGTAATCGTCTATGAAGGTGATGAAATATTTCTGACCATATGAGTCCATATCTGGACAACAAATATCTGTATGTATGATTTCTAATATTTCTGTACTCCTCTGGGCACCTTTCTTTGACTTGTTGGTCTGCTTTCCCTTTATGCAGTCCACGCAAGTATTGCAATCAGTAAAATCTAAAGCACTGAGTACTCCATCATTTACCAATCGCTTAATTCTTTCTATGGAGATATGTCCCAATCTCCGATGCCACAAAGCAGAGGAATCTTCATTCACAACACATCGTTTTATACCAGCGTTATCATGAACATGCATCGCATTATAAAAGGCATTGTCTTGCAAATTAATTCGAAAAAGACCATCAGACAAGATACCATTCCCAACAATTTCAGATTTATACGACAAACTGAAGGTCGAATCTGAAAAGTGAAAGGAATAACCAAACGGTACAAGTCTTGAAACTGAAATCAAGTTTCTAGAGAAACCAGGTACATAAAAGGTCCTTTCCAAATTTAAAACAAAGCCACTATTTAGGACTAAACTACATGTCCCAATAGCTTCTACATGCGAACGCATCTTGTTTCCTGAATAGATGCATTGTTCACTTCCCACCGGCTTCCTGTGGCTTTGAAAGCCCTGCAAGGAATTCGAAATGTGGATTGTAGATCTAGAATCAATCCACCAAGTGTTGTGACTCACATCAGTCATATTAGATTCATAACAAACACAAGAGATTGGATTACCTTTCTTCTCAAGCCAAGCCTTATATCTGACGCAATCCTTCTTTATATGCCCCCTCTTTCTACAGAAGAAGCATTTGGATTCCTTCTTAATGTCAGCTTGGGGAGGTATTTTACCCTTTCCCTTACGCTTGCCTTGCCCCTTATGCCTTCCTTGTGTTGCCAAATGAGCACTCTCTCCCACTTCCATAAGCAGTCTTTCTTCCTCTTGAACACACATGGTCATGAGTTCATTAATTGACCATTTCTCCTTATGTGTGTTATAAGAGATTTTAAAAGGTGTATACTGCCGAGGAAGAGAGTTCAGAATGTAGTATACAAGGAAAGACTCAGGTATCTCAACCTCAAGGTTCCTGAGCTGAGCTATAATATCCCTCATTTTCATAATGTGCTCACGCACACCTCTAACACTAGTAAGCCTCAACGATAAAAACTTCATGATCAGGGTCATGGCATGGGCCTTTTCAGAAGACGCAAATTGCGCATCAATAGCAGCTAGCAAAGCCTTGGCATTATTATGCTGAGCGACTGAACCACGAATACTGGCAGAAAGTTTACTCCTTATGAACATTACACTAAGGCGGTTAGACCGCTCCCATTGTTCATAAAGAGAAACTTCAGCTGGAGTGCTAGTTTCTGTAACAGCAGGTGGTTCATCTTTCCGAATAGCATAATCAATGTCCATGCACCCCAATTGAAGGAGAATTAACTCCTTCCAAGCCTTATAGTTGTCACCATTCAGCTCGGGAACAATAATATCAGAGATATTCACAGGTGGTAAAACTGCATAATAAACAAATAAACATGCTTACGTCACAATATTTGAGGCAAATTCACTGGATACATGCTTTACCCATGCAAAACATGTCATATAATATGAATCAAATAACATCAAAAACTGCCTGTGGGCTAAGTTTCTAATTTATAATAGATTCATAAAAACTGTATGATGAAACTATCATATTATATTCCTTTTTCCTAATCCCTGTGGGGAAATTAAGAAAAATAATATGATATTTCAACCTAATTAATCATATTAATATAATGAAAATTCCTGTGGGATAAAATTCATTATATTAATATAATTAATTACAAATAAATGTCATTTACTATATGTGATCTAGAGGCTCTTAATATATAATTTAATCAATTAGAGTTGCTGTGGCTAAACTCTAATTAATAAAAAATATATAGATCACGAGACATTTAATTTTATGCAAAATATACTTAATATTGCATATAGGGGCAAATTTGTAAATTTACGTGGGCATGGATGAACCGTAAATTAACTGAATGGGTAAAACCATAAATAAATTAAATTGGGGCATAACCGTAAATATCTAGCGCGAAGGGATAAAATGGGTATTTTACGGTCAAGTACGTGCCATTCACGTGTAAATCCCAACAATCAGCACTTTTTAATAATAATATCAATAAGTGTCAATTTTGAACACAAAAGGACAACATGGCTGAGTGGTCTAGTGGGCTTGTGGACATTCAAGTGGACGTGGGTTCAAATCCCATTAAGCCCAAACGCCCAAATTATTATTATTTTAATAATAAAACCGACAAAGTGCTTCATAAACACGTGGGCACACTTGCCTACAATTAAACCCTCTTCCTTTTTTTTTTTAAATCTTCACATGGGCGCGTGCAGAGGCAGCCCATGTGCGCGTGCCATGCACGCGCCCCTCTTCTTCCCCAGTTCGCGAAGAACAGAGCCTCCGCAATATTGCCGCCCGAAACCGCCGATCTAACACCGGCTGATTCTCCTCCGACGGACCACATCCCACCAAAATAAATAGTGGGTTTTGAAGACATTGTCGGCGTGACTACATAGGTCCAATAATCAAGGAAAATGGTGAAGGATTTTTCTCAAAATCGAGCGAAAACCGCTCGAACGAAACCCTAAACACCGCAAAATTCAGTCACTTAATTTGCCTTCGGTGAACAACCACATGCCCAGATACCTTAGGGCTTTTGTTCCCCATAGCGAGGCGACCCTACAGTTCCGAAAGTAGGCCGTGACTTGCCGGAATTAGGCCGCAATTGACGTTTTTCTCCTCGGCCAGAAAAAACCCCAAAATGATTTACCCAAAAATCCCACAAAATTCACCCAAAACACAATAATTCAACGCAAATCATACGTTAAACATCAAGGCAGAGATTAAGACTGCTCTGATACCAAATGTGAGAACTATAATTCGATCCCGAAACCTTAAACGCAAAACGAAAAACGTGCGTATCGGGAACGAGAATGCGGAAACGTGGATAATATACGAACATACCTCCAGCCATTGATGAAGACGATGATTTCGCGTATACGTGCGTTGAGCGTCTGACAAAACGGGATCTCTCTAGCCAATTACCCCCTCCGAAGCGATGGTGTGTTCTCTGTGGTTTTTCTCTTGAACGTGAGTTTTCCAAATTGTCGTACTGGATGAGAAACCGACGTCACCTTTATCTCACGTAGTAACCACCCTTTTTAAAAAACTAACGTATGGGGCTTGGTTTAGATAACCCATTTAAACTGACGTTTGCCCCTTACAGATAACTGCTTCCCATCAAAACGGTTATCGGGCGAAACGGTTATCACGCAAATTAATGTGCGGAATATAACGTTGAAGTAATTTAAATGTCGGTATTTTATTAATGTGGGATCACAATTAATTATTTATAACACGTCCACCTTCATCACGTCATTGTTTTCTCATACTCAAAGAGTAGGTTTAAGCCCTTCATGTATGGCCCAAAGTCAAGGTTTCGACGCCTACAAAATCTTTGACCAAAAAAAAAAACCGTCTACAAAATCACAATGCACTCACTAACTCCCCAAAGTCCAAGCCTTGCGGATCCCGTGGTTAACTCATAAAAATGACATGAATTTTACATAATTAGGGAAGATATGAGTCGGTTTAATAGGGTGCCCAACCTGTTCTAAACCCTAATAGGACTTCAATGGGTTGCATAGTAAGTTTGAGATTTCGTTTACAAAACTATATGGTTACATTTAGTCATCTAAATTTCTAATCATGATAGAATGGGATACGAAATCCAAGAACTTTGCTACATTGTATCCACCTTTTAATGAATCATGATAATAAAGTCAGATATTTCATATCCTATCAGGTTCGTTGTTTGATGTAAATGGCTTATCAATATAAATAAACTTAAAAATTGTAAAAATAGATATGGTAAATAGGAGTGATTAACTCCCGATCCGATCTAATTCTCCTCAAGAATTGAGAAATGGACCAGTGGTCCTGGTTCTCATTTTTAGGAACCAAGGACCAAACTGGGAACTGGACCAAATCGTCGGTCCCATCCAGTTCTTGGGTGGTCCCTTGGAACCATTAACATGACCACTAATCTTGTCTCAAGAATACCTCTCTCTCTCTCTCTCTCTCTCTCTCTCTCTCTCTCTCTCTCTCTCTCTCTCTCTCTCTCTCTCTCTCTCTCTCTCTCTCTCTCTCTCTCTCTCTCTCTCTCTCTCTCTCTCTCTCTCTCTCTCTCTCTCTCTCTCTCTCTCTCTCTAACACAGAGAATATTTAGATTAAGCAGTATCACATTGCTCCAACAGCCTTCCTTTATGTTTTTCTTTTGTTTAGGCCTCCTTGGCATTCTCTTTCCCTCCTTTCATAGCCTATCAGAGAGCATAATTATTAACATACCTGGAGACTACAATTTTTTTTTTAAGAGAAAGGTGCAATGTAACTTTAGGTTACTTTTTAAAAAAAAAATTTAAAAAAAATCAACCAGTTCGATCCAGTTTTATCCCCCTGGAATCGAACTATCTGGCTATCGGTTCCAATTTTAAGAATTGCGAACTGGACTTTCGCTCTCTAAAACTGGGAACTGGATCATTGGTTTCGATCCGATCAATTCGATTTGTTCATCCCTAATTGTAAGAATCTCTCCCAACACTCTTGCCTATTTCATTTTATTTGCTTATTTTTTTATTATTTTTCCTCTATTTTTAAATTCGTTTTCCCCTTCCATCATTCTCTAATAAATATTTATTAATAGTAATATAGTAATACACATAAAATTACGTAAAATATGTAACAAATATAAATACTGAATACAAACATATATTTCTTGGACTTATATTATTAAACAGAAAGAAATTCGAATAAACAAATAAAAGCACCAATAAATAACAATGAAGTTTTTTTCATTCTTTTGAATTTTTTTCATGTTAAAATTCAAATTATATTCACATAAAATAGTATTTTAATATTATTAATTTAAGAAGTTTGTTATTTAAAAAAATTATTATAGATACAAGAAATCATGTCCAGCTTTATCCCACTTTTCTTATGAGATAATTTTATCCGAGTTATATCTATCATACATATGACTTTGTCTTGTTTTAAGCAGGTACCAAAACAAGATAAGGAAAAATTTTATCATATGATGTATTTTATCTTGACTGCCAACTTAGCCTATAAGGCTGCGGATATGTCTTGTTGGTAATCCGAAATCCAAATCTGACAACCATTTTACAAAATTATTTTCACTCTTTCTAAACTTATGATGTACTCATACGATTTCATATATCCGGAGATAGAAATCACTTGTGCTCATTTCCCTTTTTGTGCAAAATCCTCATATCTTCGTGATTGCATATGTGTAAGCAAAATGGCTTATCATTTATTTGGCGTTAGTTAACTTTATTCCAAGACATTATGTATAAGAAAGTAATATAAGGAGAAGTTTCGATAACCTGTTGAGATCTTAAAGTTGTAGAAAAGAATTTCGAAAAAAATATTGTCCTAAAAAATAATTATCCGATTCATTCATGAAGTTTTCTTCAAAACAAACACAGCCAAAACTGTGTTGTCAATGTAAATGTCATTGTGTCCGACCCAAAAAATATTAAGATACATGTGTGAATTGTATTAGAGAAGCCCTACATCAGAGAATTGATATAGTTTGAATAATTAATATATTCAAGTTGCCTCATAACTTTTTTCGAGTGAAGGTAGATTTAACTGAATATGTTAATAGCCTCGAAGTTAATCTCACTCTTAGCCATCTCTCCAGCTAAAGCTATTGGTTTTCTGCTACACGCTCTCCTGATTACGCTCAATCTAATCTACTCCCACAAAAAGGAAAATCACAATGTCCTGTCGAAATCATCCACGGCGAATCAGTACTCGTTCACGGTGATCATCTGAAGTAACTCTGCTCCGGCAACCGGCATTCAACAAGAGAAACACTGGAACTCCCCTTGTGAGTTCAAAGGGCATCTATGTGCGGATACATTACCAATTCGCGGGGGGCAAAACTTTGGCAAATTACCCAAGTCTGAGTTTCGATCGACCCTCCTACAATTTCGCGCTTCCCACCAACCAGGCCAAGGACCAAGCGCATGAACGGCAAAAACTCAAAACATACCTTCCATCAATCTTTCGAAACAATCCCGAACTCGAATGCTTAAACAGTAGGGAAAATACCAGTATAGGTATGACAACAGGCCATACCGAGAAACATTAGACTAGCAAATCCGAACTAATCAGTTAGATCAGTAGGGGAATAATACTTACAGTGAACTTTCGTTTACGTATGTCAAAATTTTCTTGCAAAGCTCAACCAGCTGAAATTGATTCCTGGCGAAGAACAATCAAGCTTGTACATGACTTTCCTTTTACCTTTTTTACAGACTAAATACATTCACTGAGCGCTATCGATAATGGCAATGACGACTGTCATTCGTTCGAACCTCTAAGACCAGATGATGAGTACGGAAACGTGTGTGGAAGAGGGCATTCATCCGTCACCTAGGACCAGACAGCTCCATTGCTTCTACCACAAGGGAAGACTCTTCTATGAAATCCGAGTATCTTGGAGTTGGGTTTTCGCATGATCTGAATCTTGGCGTCTCTACCTTCTGAGAAGCCTCCCATTTCTCAGCTAGACCATCACCCTCCAACATCCTGAGTACTTCGGACATCTTGGGGCGCTCAGATGGATTGAACTTGGTACATAGAAGAGCGACCTTTACCATCTCTTCAAGTTCAATCCTGTCGAAATTGGTCCTGAGATCTTTGTCTACCAGTTGGTTTAGTTTTCCATCCTTGTGTAATTTGTTTACCTGCAAACAATCAGCACAAAACAATTCAGTGGAGGATAAAAAAACATATTGAAACACATTAAAATCAGATATCTACAGGTATGAAACTTCCTTGCTTTTAAAAAGAAAATTCAGAGTTTCAATCACGCTGTCAATCACAATAATACAGACGAGCAACATGAGTCTAAAACCAACACAAGTACCCAATGGTTTGCAAGTTGCAACCCATGAGGTGATTTACTGGGAGACCATTATGCATCAAATGCAATTGTAAATGAATTCAGGATCTCATTATCTCACTTCCATGGACTAGCATTCTCATGTCGCACTGGCAGCAATGGAAGAACATCTGCATTTTAATGATTCACTCCACTAAATCCAACGTACTTTGATTACTACTCCATTGTGGTGTTGCTTCTTTTAAACGTAATAAGAGCATCGTATGATTCTCTTTCATTTTGTTGTAACTGTGGACATGTAGTATCCATAAAGACTCAGATCTTACACTCAAGCAACAAAAGATAGGGGTATCCTTGGCGATAGTTGACACATAAATATTGCTTGAAGAAATGCTACAACAGCTTTTAGGACATGGGGCACATGAACTCATGTCGAAATAGTTTTGTGTTTAGTCAGACGTGCCAGATTTGGAGAGCAAGTTCCATTTATAAATCTCTCCTTTGACGCACGTTTTGAGGAACCTAGTCCTCTAGCGCCCACAAGCAGGTCCATCCTAAAACACCAAGAGAGAGATGTAGAGGGAGAGTGTGTGTACCCAATCAAGCATGACTCCTTTCTGGTTCGCTACTCGTCCAAAATCTAGGGCTTTTTGACCTGTGATGAGCTCAAGGAGCAAGATACCAAAGCCAAATACATCTGTTTTTTCAGATGATTGGCCCGTTGATAAGTACTCAGGAGCAATATGGCCTACCGTGCCACGCACCGCTGTTGTCACATGGGAGTCCCTATGATCCAAAAGCTTCGCTAACCCAAAATCTCCGACTACAGCCTCGAAGTCTTCATCGAGTAAAATATTGGCTGCTTTAACATCCCGGTGAATGATTTTGGGGTCACACTGCTCGTGTAAATAAACCAATCCCCTTGCTGTACCTAAGGCAATCCTCTTTCGCCTTGACCAGTCCAAAGCTGGCTTCCCATGAATATGATCTGCAGAGAAAGTGCACGGGTAATCAAATTATTCTAGGTTCTGCCAACGGTCAGAAGCACACTGATAAACCTAATGCAACCGTTCAAAAAGACGTCGCAGCCTAAGGTAACGAAAAAGAAGAAGAGACTGGCGTAGCTAGAGGCTTCACATATTATTTTAGCTTCGCAGGTAGAACAGATTGATGGATGGGCATTACCAACTTGAGAACAGCAATTTATTCAATTTCAGCAAGGTCAGAATAGTCAGTAAATCAGTAATCCAATGGTTATATGCCAAAAGCATCTTCGCGGGATCATTAGATGTACAGAGAAGGTACAACTGAACTTTGAACAAAAGGAGATTATTGCAGGCTGGCCAACATCATGATGGTTTAGGAGTCATCGTAGCATTTTGTCCAATCAGCCAAAGAATCTATCAAACTTACGTATTCAGTGTCAAACAAGATTATTGATTGAGGTTTCCTGATAAGGCTTTATAATGTTGTTAGCAAGTGAAGCAGTAACTTAGGTGGAAATATTAGAGCATGCAATAAGGTGGAACGACATTGGTGTATCAATGCCAGAAGCAAATCAAAAATGCATCAAGCAATAGTACACGAGAAACTATGAGAGATGATTCCTTGGCTTGAAGTGAAGTTGGCTAACCTCTTAGGCGGGAAGCTACACTTCCATTCAGCATGTAGGGGTACACAAGGAGTCTTTCATTCTCTGTTGAGCAGAAACCACAAAGCCTGAGAAGATTCCGATGAACAGCCAGGCTAATCATTTCCACTTCTGTCTGAAATTGGATTTCCCCTCCTGCAGTGTTATAGTCCTTCAACCTTTTGACAGCTACTAGAGTACCATCATTGAGGCACGCCTTGTATACAATCCCAAAGCCACCTCTCCCTAAAATATTCTTCGAGTTGAAGTGGTCGGTCGCAGCCCTCAGTTCCTTAAATGTATACCTCTTCAAATGTCCCAAGCAAACCTCAGGGTCGTATTGGTCTGCACCACATGGTAAACCAAGAACTTGTTCATTAAAAACTGAAAAAAGAACATTGCAGTGTAATCCACATCGAAACTAATAGACTATAGCTGACCCATGAGGTTAGCCAAGTGGTGGCTATTCCTTAAAAATTAAAGGAGAATGGTAATATGATGGAATCTAAGGAAGCTAGTTTGACTCTCGAGCCATTCATTAACCACTGCTATAAATGTTAAAGTTCTTTGGCTGGTCCTTGTATATAGATATACAAAATCAAGTCCAATTCTCACAAATAAGTTCTTTTGACTGGTACTTTTCCATAGACATACTGAAACTACAATGTGACAAGGCCCCTTTCTATTTTCCATTCTCCCAGAAAGCAAGTATGGAAAAAAAGCACATGGATGAGGAGCTTCAGTCCTCGCAGGCGCTGCACAAAAAGCTAACACAACGGATCTGATCGAACAACAATTGCACACAGAACCTATAGAAGTAGTCTGTTCAACAGCAAAAGCACTGACAGAAAGAGAGGGCAAAAGACTGACCATTGACATCAAAGAAAACTTGTTGATTCCGTCTGTAACGCCACCAAATGAGTAAAGCGATGAAAATGACTGCAGAGAAGGCACCACCAAAGCTTGCACCAAAAGCAATCGCCATGTGATGACTTTTTGATCCAGAATCTGGTTGATCTAACAATCCCAAAGATGTAGATGCACATTTCCTTAAGATTTCTGGAACCGCACATTTTTATTGTAGCATCTATACATATTAAGGCATGTGCATACCTTTTAAAACATCTGGTGGAAAAGAAAGTGGTTCAGGCAGGACAGAAGTACAGTTGTTGCCAGCTTTTGGTCCACATATTAGAGGGTTGCCAATGATTCTGAGATCAGCAAAAAGTACAGTGACTACGTAAATGACTTCATAACAGGTACATATAGCAATGAAGTTCCAGTGGAAAGGTCAACTTACTTAAAAGTTCTTGCTGATATTTTTGGCAAAGAACCACTCAAATTGTTAAATGAAAGGTCTCTGCAAGCAGATTATACTTCAATAATGAGTATCCTCACCATAAAACCAATAAATTTGACCACGTAAATGATGAGGAAAGACATACACAAGAGTAAGGCCCTCGATATTAGACAATGACTCAGGGCAGGATCCAGTAAGACTGTTGTTGTTCAACCGCCTGATCAAATGAAAGAGATGAAAATCACCAATTGTAAGATCAGTCCTCCTTTAACATAATCACAAAAAATCTCCAAAAAATTCAAAATTTTGGAAATTACAGGTAATTCAAGTTCCTCAGGTCCCCAAGAGAACTAGGTATGTCTCCACTAAATGTGTTACTGGACAGATCGAGTGTCTGAAGCTTCTGTAGATTCCCTATTGTCGCTGGAATAGGACCTGAGATGAAATTATTCTGCAGCAACCTAAACATTCAAGGAATCATAAGTCAAGAATGCCCGATAGCATGCCCAAGGAAACTGCTTCAATCGTAAATAAAGAACAAGCAAATCTATCAGAGTATCCCACACCCTTAGATCAACTAACATACACACATGAAGTAATTATAAGACAGAACGAAGTAAGAACATACACAGATTGCAAGTTCGTTAAGTTTCCAATTTCCGGAGACAAGGTTCCCGATAAGCTCTGACTCGGAAGTCCCCTGTTCAAGGATGGGAAGAAATAATCTATGGGGTAAAAGATCATCCTCAAAATTAAGGATTTCACTTAAAATTCATCGATTTTATTTGCCATAATGCAAGATATCTTGAAATTAACACACAGCAGAAGACTAAGACAAACTTACAAAGATGAAACAAAGCCGTCGGCCGTGCAAGTGACCATCCTCCAGCTACAAGGATCCACAGAAGTTACATCCCAACTCTCCAAAACATTGTAGGGGTCATGGAGAGCATTTTTTATTGCCATTAAAGCCATAACTGCTCAAATATTCAAATGGAAGATGTAAGTATGAAGATCCATTGCTATCAGTACGAGCTTCGTTCATTGTCCTCAGCAACGTAAAGAACAAATTAACAAGCCTAGATTAACAGACGCATAGCTAAATGAAGTGCACGCGTGTGCGCTGTGTGTGTGTGTGTGTGAGAGAGAGAGAGAGAGAGAGCTGGGTAACAGAGGATAAGTCTGCCCCTAGATAAGTGGAAATTCATCTTCAATATTGATAGAGATCAATATCTTGGGCTAATACATTCATTCAAAAGGGAAAAAGGAAGTACAACTTAAGTGGGAACAGTATAAGAAACATAAATTTTTACATTTTCCAGAAAAGCTAAACACACAGCATGCAATATCCAGGGAAACTAAGCCAATGTTTCTAATTTATTTCTGTTAAAAATGGAAAGAACAAAAAGAGGGGAGGCAGAGATCTAGAGAGAGAGAGAGAGAGAGAGACTAACCTTCATAGTTAACACCACCAGGAGAAAGAGAAGCAGAGCAACTTCCCAACCAAGCCAAGACAAGAAAACATCTCACTCTCCATAACATCACTCTTCTCTCTATCTCCATACTTTCTTCTAGCACTTCCTTACACTTCACTTCCTCTTCAAAACATCTCGCACCCACTTCTCAAAACCAATATGAGAAACCAAAAGGCAAGCCATTTTCACTTGCAGCGCCCACAAACTAATCTCTTTCCCTTATTCCAGTCAAAAAGAAAGAAACAAAGAAAGCTCCAGAATAAGAACCTCCAACGCCACAACAAAAATGAATGATTCTATCCTCTAACTTTTCCCCCCTTCTCTTTTGCCTCCTTTTTTGAAAAAAAAAAAAAAAAGGAAAAACTTCACGCTTTCACTGACCCCTCAACACTAACTTCATGTAACTCAAGACCCAGATGCTAAAAATCACTGGCTCATAAAACGCCTAGCTTAGAAAAAGACACTGAGAATCAAAGCCAGAGGGATAAGCACCGTCCGAGCCAGGACAAACAGCTAAAAAAGACGAGAATGCTAACGTGAACGAGAGTGTTCTTCTCGAGAAACAGGGCGAACACCAAACATGCCTAAAATTCTGAGATCCTGGAGATCTGGGAAACCAATGGTCGCGTTATCTACGTGTTTTCGCGCGACCCGCACAAAACACACATTGGTGTGCTTGTCGTTGGTTTTTACCTCCCCGTCGCCGATTCCACCACCACCATCAGCATTATTCTTTTTTTTCTCTCTTCTCCTCTGCTGCTACTTTTAAACAACACAGACAGAGCAAGGAAGGCGAGTGAAAACCCACTTCAATCTCAGAAAGAAAGGGAAAGAGGAAGAGAACACGAGAATGAGGGCCAGAGCAAAATGCCAAATTCGACAAAGTTACAGACTGGGGAGACAGTAACGAAACATATCTTTCTTTTTCGCTAAGGATCGAGAATTGGGTTTCTATGTACTGCTTTTCCTTTGGAATTTACCGTTGTTTTTCTAAAGTCTCTCTCTCTCTCTCTCTCTCTCTCCCTCTTTTTTCTCCTTTTGCTACAAGCGACGGGACTGAAAGGATCTGTTGGGATTGATCAAAGATTCAGAGAGACAATGCCAATGGGATGTCCAGTGTGTAAATGGAGGAAAAAGCTGAGACCCCTTTCGCAGTGACGGTAAAGTCGAAGTTTTTATGTTGGGCAGGTCACGTGCTTCGGCTGTCTTTGGCCTCGTTGTCTTTTGGCCTGTATTCCAACCTTTCTTTCTTTTTTTCCAATTTTCCTTTTTTTTTTTCCAAAATGGGAGGGAGAAAATATAACATAAAAAAAACAATAATAAAGAAATCGGCGGTGTGCATTATTTATAATCAAATCCTGTTAAAGTTCTGGCGTGCCGTGGCCACCACCGTGCTAAAATGCGCCGGGAATAATTCTCAGTTTTGGCAAAATGGACAAAGGCATGTCCTATCTAACTTAGCTTGCCTTCCTCCTTTTCTAGGCAAAAAGTATAAATGCTTTCAGCGTTTGGCCCCTCTCCATGGCCCGAGACTCTTTTATTCCATGGAACGGAAGCAAAATTAGCGTGTGGGCTACGCTATGGTTCCAAATGACCGGTCAAAAGAGAGAAATAACCTTCTTGTGTGTGCTGCCTCGTCATATGGAAGTAGCCATTGATTAGCTGACGGTGATAATGATCCTTAATTTACGAAAACGGCGACCCCACTGATCGATCAAAACTCGCGGCATCATCGGTGGGAGTTCGCGTCCTGTGTCGTGTGGGGGGGGCAGGGAATTCCAACGGACCGCTCTAGTGCGGAGATGGTCCCGACGAGTCCGGATGTCTAGTCCGCCTTTGCATTTCGAAGGAGATGTCTTGAGTAAATTGCCATGTGACGAGGATGACGAGCTCTTTTTAGTTCACGAGTGATGGCGGCTTCGTTGATCGGTCGAGCTCCAGGCATCGCCCCGGCGGAAGTTTTTGCGCTCTTTTGTCGCGCGGGCAAGAATTTCGATAGCCCTCTCCAGTGCGGAGAAATTCCCGACAAATCTAGGAATCCGATCCGTCCAGTATTTTAGGAAGATGTTTGAGCAAACCTTCTTTTTCGCCTGTATTAAAACGATGAACTCGCTCAATTAGATATGACATAAACTCGTTCGCATGATCCTAATTTCAAGAAGGGAATAAGTTATCGCCTAGAGCCATTCCTTAAAGTTCGGTTGTCCTACAAGAAATGTATAATGAATTCGATAGAAACGAATTTGTCTGGGCCTAATCCATATCGAAAGCCGCTCCGGTGGAGGCCTCAAGGAGACATCGCCCCCTTAAATACCATAAAGTTTTTACTTTTTTTTTTATAGTTTGAGGCCATAATTTTTCATCAATAGTTTGAGCTTGAACGCACGAATAGTTACTATTATATATATACTTGTAATTGAGTGATGTAACGAAATGTGCGATATACTAGTTATAGTCGAATCTTCTGCTGGACGTAACTCTGATTTAAGAATGAACCGGGATAAACTTTGTGCCGATTTTTTCTTTTTCGCTTTACTTGTTTTACTTCGTTATTGTTGATCACTGAATCGTAGCGGTCAAATTCCGAGTGGATTTAAGAGCGTGAGTCGATACAATTTTCGTTTCTAGATTACTTGAAGTTTTTTCTTTTAAAAAAAAAAGGTACACGTACTAAACACTGCATTTATTTAAGTAATTTCATTAATCAGACAACATTCAATTATAAAAGCACAATAAAGTAATTTTTTTTATTGCTCATAGAGGGCTTGATGGATGAAATGGAGTGGCTCCACCCGGACATGGTAGGGTAGCATGTGGGGTGGCGGACCTGGTGATGGTACAACCAATTTTGTTGGCTTCTAATCCCTACAGAAATATAAGAATTTACAGATGGAATATCTTTCTCCCCATAACATGAAAATAGCATTTTTATAATTCGCAAAAGTTCGTGTATACGGCCTTGTTAGATTTTATGGGTACATATGGAAGTGCCGTGGTCCGTCCATGTAGTCTAACCCAGCCCTTTGCCAAAGTAATAACCGCTAAAGGTGGCTACTTGTGTTTCAAAATGGAGATAACTACTAAAGGCAATTACCAATTTCCAATATGATATAATCACGTTTGTTCATATGTCGATTTTCCTCTCCTCGACATGTTCATTCTATAGTGAAGAACGGTGAGAAAGAAAACAACAAAAAAAAAGTCACTTCTTTCTCCTCCTTTTCGGAACGTCAAATAAACAAATGGCCTCTCGAGAGTTGCATCGGTGATATTTAATTTATAGAAAACAAGATACATCTTTTATTTGATGCGCTTATTTGATCAATAATTCAAGCGAGATTTTGGGCATGTTATGTATTGGGAGGTGTTCTCCTCACCATCAGTAGGCATCCGGCCCTTCTAGGAAAGAGATTCGGAGCTGAGAATGTTAGTATCATAGAGAGGCTAGGTTTGATTTTCATGCTCTGCAAAGAAGGCGAGGAAAAATCGAAGAAAATTAGCGTATATTGAATTTTGTGTGTGTTTTTGAAGATAGTTTTGCAACTTTTTTTTAATAGGCCGAATATCAAAACAATCAGTGTGTAAGAGCAAATTAAAAAAAAATAAAATAAAATAGAATTCTAAAGTGCGCCGGGATTGAGATGCGTGCCTAGCTTTTGTACCCCTTGTTATTCTTTTGTTGGATTCCCGGGAAAGAATCTCTAATATGCGCCCACCGGGAGATATGCCGCCTGCGCTTATGCTGTGTTCTTCCTCAAAACTTGCAAAATAATACTTATTTTTCAAAAAGACAAATGACGAGGTCATAAAAACATAAATAATTATTAATTAAAAATTATTATAAAAGATCTTTTTTTTTAAGAATTTATAGCTCACAACGTGGTATTATTCTCATCGTCACCTAAAAATTATTATGCTAGCAAAGTCCTCATTCGATAAGTTCCTGAAAAAAAAAAAGAATTGGTATCCTTAAGAAGAAGAATTTCTATTTTTGGGTTGTTGCATGGATGTTTATGCAATCCTAAGTTCTATATGTGGACTAACCTTAATCCTACTCCTAAGGCTGCGTTTACCACGTATGGAATTAACACACAGAAATTAAATAGGATGATAAATCCTTGGGTTCTAATATTCGGTCACATGTTTGGCAAAATAATAGGTGTGATGACGCAATGGTGATTGTTATCTCCCCATTTTGTTTGGTAAACCTAGATAGGATATAAAGTTAAAACAAACAAACAAAAACTAGGTAAAACTTTGGAAGAAATCGGGCAAAAGAAAAAAAAAAGCAAACAATAGAAAATGAAAATATCAATTTACTTGCCAATTGAATTTTAAAATTTTTTTGTCACTTTGCTAATTGAGCCTGGCGGCTTTAATTTTAATCGAAAATCGCTGACGTGGAGACCCCACAAATTAGGAATAATTCGGGTATAAGGTGACCATACGCACCGACAAATAACGAGGAAAGAAAATTATAGTTTAACGAGGATGGCGCCTGGATGTGCTCCCGAGAGCAGAACCCAAAGCCCGAGAGCATTTTTGTCGCTTTGGGAAGTCTGAAATATTCTCTGCCCGGTTACAATAACCCCCCGGCATTTTCACTCCATCAGGCAGTAAATAAAAAAAATAAATTAAAATCACTCACCAAAATAAATTAAATTAAATTCAGAATAAAAGCCCCGCAAAGGATTCCTAGAAAACTGTGCTCCGGAAAAATACCATTGTACATTAATATTGTTTCTAAACTCTTGATTTATTGATTATGATTTCCAAACTTTTTAGACCAGCGTGAAGAATCGTTCTTGAACTTTCGATTTTTTCAGGTTTAATCCCCGAACTTTTGGTAAATTTTCAGTTCGGTCCCTGTATTGTTTTCTCCTTTAATTCAAATTAACGAATTTGCCGATTTGGCTTCCGTTCTTGTACATCTGAACAATGGACCAAAAAAAAAAAAGTTACTCGTGAATTATTGACGTAGGATACTCAACTCAAATTACGAAAAAATATTCCTTTTCATTCGGTCCAATCTATTCAATTTGCAAGGGCACATGACATGTCACGGGATCTGTAGTCGCAAGATAAGTCAAGGCTCCATATGTCAAGCGCAAAACCATCAATATTTTTTTTAAAACAAAGCTAAATATGTTTTTTTTAATTATTAATGCATCAATGGAAATATACTTTTATTATTGATATCAAATTACGCCTAAATATGTCTTTTTTCTCTCCCGATATCATCAATGTGATTTACCTATTTTCCTAAGCAATATAAAGCCAACACGAAATTTGCCAAATCTTTCATGAATCACGAATTTTACGCGAAACAAAAAAGAACCCTAAAGATCAAGTCATCGTCAAGTTTGAACCAAGCAGAACAAATGTTACCCTTAATTTTTCGAACCAAGCAGAATAAATATTACCCTTAATTTTTCCTTACCAAAAAAAAAAATATTACCCTTAATTTTTCGTATTATGACCGATAGTCAAGATATGATATATCGGTCATAATACCGTTGTACCAACTTTTCGGGAACGGCCGAGCCACATTTTAGGAAGATGGAGGTGCTCTTGCTTTGGATCTCATCGGTTCTCAAACGTTCCGAAAGAGATTGGGAAACTAATTCGACCAAAGCGACAACTGGCCTCGTCTCTGCTGCCGTTGAATGAGATCCCAGCTAACGAATTCTGCATAACACCAAAGCGAACGATGTCTCTCCACACCCTTCATTACCAATCATTATCTTGATCCCTAAGCATGCTTCCAAGTAAAAACAAGCCAGGACCGCAAAAGCGTGAGAAGAGTCCTGCATATGTTTGTGCGGATTTAATCCTAGAACATTTTAATTGTGCTCGGTTTTATCTTAAACCTTTTGACCCGCTGCCAATGTGGTCATTCCAACTAATTTTGACCAGATATTACTGACGTGAATGTTGGTCAATCACGACATGAACAGTAACATCTTCGACGTGTAAGGCCGGGATTGAGCAGAGCGGGCCGTGGAGGGAGAGAGGGAGGGAGGGGCCCGGATGGAATGGAATTCCTGGGAACCCGAGGGAGAAAGATGGGTGTGGTGGTTGATGGATGGATGGGTCCAAAGGAGCAGATGCATGATTCGGTGGATTGCCCTGCCTCAGCATTGAAAAGGTGAGGGTGACCAGATAAAGCAGGGACCTTTTCGCGATGGGAGAGACCTGCCCCCTCTTCCAAAGTAAAGAGGAGATTGGGATGGAAGTGGGCAGAATAGTTTCAATTCGACCCTCATCACGAGCGGCCCATAGGGAGGGAACGATTTGGGGTTCCTTCCCACCACTTCTGGTTGGATTCCAGGGAGGAGGATGATTCACCTTTCTCCCTTTTAACTTTTCATTCCATCAAAGCTTTTATGTTTAACGCGTTCTGAGGAATTTTCTACGATCTGAATATGGAAAACTTTCGTAGAATGCAGGTGTTTACGATTGAATTCACGTATGGATTATTCAAAAATGTCCACGATTTTTAAGTTTTCCCCTGTTCCGTAGTTCCTACTTGAGCTTTGCGTTCTCTGTATCTTCCTCAATTTCCCAACAGAGAGGCCAAATCGGCTTGCTTCTTGTGCACTAAATTATTAATGGAATAATGACATAAACAGTCTTTGAACTTTGATCCAATGTGTGATGTGATTCGTGAACTTTTAATTTAACTAATATGATTCGTGAATTTTAGCTCAATACGTAATATGTCCCTGAATTTTCAATTTGAACAATATGATCCATAAATTTCTGGAACATGTTCAACTTAGTCCATAAATTATACGTAAAATATTCAATATGATCCTTCCATTTATACAAGTTTAGGGATGGTATTGGATATTTTCTTATAGTTTAGGGGTTAGGTTGAACATTTTCCAAAAATTTGATGACCATATTGAACAAATTGAAAGTTCATGGACCATATTATATATTGGGCAAAAATTCAATGATCATGTTAATCAAATTAAAAATTTAGGGACTATGTTACATATTAAGCTAAAGTTTAGGGACTTTTGTGTCATTTTCCCATTAATAATCTTTTGGTTGTAATGGAAGGCAGTGAAGATTGAAAGAGGTGGACTTCTTGTTATTAAGAATATTATTAGGTTCATCATCAGTGTCAGAAAATTGCTTACACAATCATTAGAGGCATCGATACGAGTCTTTGACCCACTTTTTAATTTACTTTTATTCACTTGAGTAGCATATGCGTCAAGTAAATTTAAAAAATGAGTCAAATATGGGTTTAGGTTTATAAAGGCCATTCAAATATGATTTTAACTCAATCCATTTTCAATACATTTTTTTTCTCGTGGTCTGCAGTTTTCCAATCATCACTTGTAAATGGGTCTCAATTCTATCGGTATAAAATTTTAAAAAGTAAAAAACTGTTTTGGAATGCCGCCACCGCCGCCCACCTCCGCCGGCCGCCAACTGCAAGTTTGGTCTTTTGTCTGGTGTGGCCGTGCTTACGTGAAATTGTGAACGTCCCAGTACTGTGTTGGTCTGCTTTTCCTTGGCCTCTCTTTACAATCCCACTCTCCCTTGAACTTGACGAAGCTTGGGACGTCGTATGAACGTGGAAGGCTCGCCGATTGACCCGCGAAAGGAATAGGGACCGCAGATTACGGCGGCTGGAGCTCGCTGCTTGGTCGCTAGGATGACCAAATTGGCTGACTTCGGTGTTGTGGGATCGTCAAGGAGCGACGGGGACAACGAGGGGTGTGACGGTTGTGGAGTGTGGCGGTTTGGCGGCGTCACAGATGACAACCGAGCGAGGGACAGGACATAAACGATCCTCCAAGGAAGGACGAGCCCCTGTTCTTTTTCCCTTCTCTCTCTGCGGCGGTGGGCGGCGGTGATCTGCGGCAGCAGGTGATGGGCGGAGGTGATGGTCAGCGACAGAGGGCTGGTGGAGGCGGCGGACGGCAAGTAGTAATCGCATTTTTTGAGATTTAGAAGTGGAGCTTATTCAACTTGAGTTCGCCACATAACCCTAAAAAATTATTTTTATAAAAACATAAAACAAGGTTTAAATTTTTTTCAGTCGAATTGTTTAATTTTTTTTAAAATTAAAAAAAATCAATTACATGAAAGTGTTTTAAAAATATCATTTTTGCTAATAAATTATATATAAAAATAACTATTCAATGATTAAAGTATTTAATTAATACAAGTTAGGTCGAGTTTGGTCGGGTATGGATTGGATCGGGTATTAATCGATAGATTTGTACCGCATAAAAATACGTTAAAATGGTCAATATCGGTTTGATCATATTCCATCCGACTCAAACCCTACTCGACCCACTCATTTGACACATTTACCGATCATCATTGATTGAGAGAGAGGTGAAAGAAAGTGTTTCGAAGACTAACTCTTGACACATATCACACATCCAACTTTGAATGCACCCGAGTACTGACTCTTAAACTAATACAAAGGAGAAGATAGAAAAGCGAAATTGCCAATCAGCAATGCAGAACTATTCTCGTGCTTTTTTGTTTCTTAGACAGGTGGAAGGCTTACTCGGTCAGTGATTATGCATTTTTCTGTCCAAGGGGGAGGCTCCCTCATCTCGTAACCTGCCGGTCTGGCGCAAAAATCTAGCCTTTTCCTATTTGAATCATAACTTTTAGCATTGGTTGAGCTCACTTTCTATCGAGAATGTAACAAGAAACCGCAAGAACATGTTTACATTAGCAGCGAACTTAATGGTGATTTTTGATGTAATCTTCTTTTACAACATAAAAACAAGTAAGGTCATCGATTCTCTGTGTTATTTCTTCCTATATGTTATTTATCTATTCTAAATTGGATAAGAAATTCACCGAAAACATCTTTAAGTTAGGGACAGGAAATTTTTGCACGAGACATATTGATTTGGCTAGGAAATAACAGGTGCGGTGACAATTAATCAACAAATCAAACTGAGGAAAAATTCTTTCTGGCAACAAAAAAGTGATAATCTCTTCAAACCAGACAATAATAAAAACTGAAAAATTATGTGAGAGGAAAGGCTAATAAGAATTAGATTCCCTTTGTTCTGCTTAAAATGAATGATCCAAATTATACTTCTTTAAAAATAATTACATATATCGCTTGAAATAATTAGTCTTAAAAAAATTCATTATCAATAGCAGTTTATGTCTAAATATTATTCGTGAATGTTGAAAATAAATTTTTTTTTATCTATTTTTGTAATTGACACAAGCAATCAATTTTAAAAACTCCAATTTCGAGCCTGAGACACGAGAGATGCCTCTATCACCCAAGTATTTTTGGGCCACCTTAGGTTATTTCAAATGTTTTTGAACCACAAGCCAATCCTTCTAAACATCTGTGCTGAACAATCCCTTGGCCCGTCTCCTTTCGGGTTTGAAGCATGTTGGACAGAGACGCCTCTAGCACCCAAGTTCTTTGCCCTATCATGGGAAGCAGAAGCACCCATTAGAGGTTCCTCGCTTTTTAGCTGGTGCATAGAATCGAACTCGCTAGAAGAGCCCCCGAAAGCTGGAATTGATCTCACTCATGTCATCTCCACGCTAAAACATGCCAAAACTTGATTAAAAAAATAAAAGAACAAAAGAACACATGAATGCTAGTGTCATGGGTCAACACTTGAGGGTCAATCCGTGTGGCAACTCAGGTTTCTATGTATTGTTGGAGCGCCTAAACTCAGCGTGCTTCAATCTTAACCTTTTCTCAAGAATCATTGCTTGATTCTACCCGGATCATAGAGAGAAGCTTTGGGAGGAATGCTTTTGTATTTCTTCTTGTATGATCAAATGAGGGGGAGGGCATCTCATTATATAATAAAGAGCCTACAACCGTTGATCATATCTAGATCTAATGGTTTACATCGCATCTCCCATCTACCTAACTAGCAATATTAAATAGGAAAGTTCTAGAGCCAGGGACAATTACAGTTTCACTCGCTCCTGAAGATATTCTTGAAAGCATTAGAAAACCCTAGCAAACCCTAAAGGAGTGTCTTGGCCTCTTCTTGCATCTCATTATATAATAAAGAGCCTACAACCGTTGATCATATCTAGATCTAATGGTTTACATCGCATCTCCCATCTACCTAACTAGCAATATTAAATAGGAAAGTTCTAGAGCCCGGGACAATTACAGTTTCACTCGCTCCTGAAGATATTCTTGAAAGCATTAGAAAACCCTAGCAAACCCTAAAGGAGTGTCTTGGCCTCTTCTTGGCCATATAATCGACCGATCGGCTGACAGAATCCTTGATCTGTGACGCTGGGCTATTAGTTCGATTGGATGTCGATATCTTGCAATTTAATTGTGCTTTCGACTTTGATGCTTGATGATGTCAATGAGTGCTAAAAATAGTGTTGAATGAGGATGATCGAGCTTGATTTAGAGTTAATTGAATTAGATTTAGGCTCCATGACACTAGTGTTCCACAAATGGTACGACTGAAAATTTCTGAAATCGTAGTCTAGTAATCACATTGCAGTAATTATTAGGGGATTTCACTTAGTTAAGGACCAAATTAAGGTAGATGACCAACTAATGAATTGGACGTCAATAGCGATCACGTTTGAAAAGAGATTTTTTGGAGTATTCATTTCCTGATGAACAAACGGACGCCAGGTGTTGGTTGATCTGTCGAGCCCATTCCCTGCCCTTGTTTTGGGGGTGTCTGGCCCATGCTGTGAGTGATGTCCCTTTACCATGAGGACGATGGATTTTCAATGATGATTAGAATTTAACTTGGATCGCGATGGGATGCATGTGATTTCCTTTGAACCGTTAGATATTAAGCAGGGCGATCCAATTGTAATTGCCGAGTGGCTCAATGTGCTGCCATGTGAGTCGTGCGCGGGGGTCATTGATCATCAATTGGTTAGCTAATATGTCATGGATAATCACGATTGGGAGGTGGATTGGGACAACCGATCCTACCAAAGTCAGGGAGACACATTGGAATTCCTACGACTGTGGTCGCTCGAGCATGGAAGTTGTCGAATGGATTACAGATCGAATCGGCGGGGCGGAAGGAACCTTTCCTCTCCAAAGCAAGGAAGGAGGTCTTGATAAAATCTGCAGTGCAAGCAATTCCCCGGTTCGCAATGCCGGTCTTTAAGATCCCCCCCGTCTCTATTTGCGAAGGTATCAACGACCTGATGGCGATCTGTCAACCGAATTCTAACTCAGAAAGGCAAGAAAAATTCACTTGGAAAGATTGGTCGGAGTCAAGAACTCTTTCTTGTGGGGCTGGAGAAGCATTACCGCAGGGGGGGAGCACAGTTGCTTTCGGAGCCAACGATGTCGAATTGTCGACGGATGACATGTCGAGAAGGTTGGCCACCGAGAGGAACTCCGATGGGTCCCTTTAGCTACTGAAGGATGAGGATGGCTCTTGGGATGCTGTCATTGCGGAGCAGTTTCTCAGACGAAGTAGAGAAGATCATGAACTTAATCCGCTCCCGTGATGGGCCATGATCAGAGCGGCGGATCCAATCATGTAGCCAACCAATGTTTCGGTCCATTTACTTCGTGAAAACTGTGCTTCCCTCCTAATCGAAAACGAGAGGATCATCTTGTGATGAACGAGTTCAGATTTGAGTCCCCTCTAATATCCATGGAGGGATGAGCAAAAAAATCACGATCCAACCAAACCGGACCAGACCGTACCCAACCGGCTAATTTTGGATCGTAACAATGAGGACGGTTCGGTTTTCGATTTCAATTTTCTAGAACCGACGGATATCGATTCGGTTCCTGGTTTCGGATGGAAACCATCCAACCGGTCCGGTTTTATATAATATGAATGGGTAGTTTTTTAAAATGAAATCATCTCTCAAAGACCCAATCCATTATTTGAAAAAAAAAAATCCATACTTGCAAAATGAAAAAAAGACTCTACCCTAATATGATAATATCTGCTCTCTTCGTTCAACTTGTGAAAAAAAGCCCCGATCGTACGTTTTGCTTTTTGTCTATTTCTCAGATAAGGTGAATTGGAAGAGGGCATGATATGTCAATACTTGCACGAGTTTCTTCATACACTAATTTTTTATGTAGTCTTTCATTTATCGTACAAACTTAAGAAGTTTCTTTAGTTTTTAGTGTTAGATCAGCTTTATATAAATTAGTCAAATGTATAGCTTTTATTGAGTCATATTTGTGAGATTAATATTCAACTTCATTTTTTCATAGAATGAGTGGGTGACATTAAATCATAACTAGGATCCAACTAGGAACCGGACCAGACCGTTGGTTCAGCTCTCGGGTGGATCAATGGAACGAACGGGTGGTTCATGGTTTGCATTTTACAGAACCGGTCCCTAGTGAGCGATTCTTGGTTCGAGTGTGGAACCATCCATCCTGTGAACCGATCACCTCTATATCCATCGACCCGAAATCTGGACATGTCAAAGTGAGTTATAAACTCATTTTTTAACCCATATATGATTAGTTGAGTTGTCATATAGGTTAATTAAAGGGGTGAGCAAGTTGGACCAATTGGACCGGGACCGTTGGTCCGGTTCTCGATTTTATAGAAGTCTGCTTCAATTCCCATTTCCTAAAATTGGAATCGGTGACCAGGCGGTCCGGTTCCGATTCCCGATTCCCAGTTTCTAGGACTGGACTGATGGTTTTTTTTATTATTTTTTTCCCTAATTTGGTTTTTGAATCTCTTTCGGCTCCTTGGGCCTCTTGTTTTCTGCTACTGGAAAGTCATTTTATATAGACGTTGAAGTTTTATGACATTAAAGTTATGATATTGAAGTTTTATAAAGTTATTGATTTCAAAAATTAGAGAGTAATTTGGGTTACATTTGTTTTTTGGTCCAGTTCGGTTCAATTTGGTTTCCATCTACAAATGGATAAGACTTTGGTCTTAGTTGGTCCGGTCCATTTGTCAGTTCAGTCTAATTCGGTTCTCGAGATGGTCGGTCCAATTCTCGATTCCGACAAATTAGGAACCGGGACCACTGGTTCGATCCCGATTCTTGAGGAAAACCGAACCAGACCGAGAATCGATCACCTCTAGTTAATTATATATAATAATTGGGTCATACACCGGTTTAAATATTACAAGCATATTAAATGGGCCATAAATGCATAATAAATTGATTTACAACTTATTTAAACCTAAATCTGTCAAACGGATAGGTAGGATAGAGTTTGAGTTGGGTTATAAATGGTTCGATCCAAATTGACTCATTAACCTATTAATAATTCATTTATTTGCAATGCCAATTTATTGACTCATACCCAACCAATACTTGACCCGACTCATATTATTAATATACCTTCATATTTATCCTAATCTAAGAAAACTAATTTTTTTTTATAATTCTTCAAAAATTATATTGCTAAAACACTTCCATGCAATATAAACTTAGTGGACAACTTTTATAACTTTGATTTTTTTTTTTTACTTTTTTTCCTTTCAAAATTCAACAAGTCAGGGGAAAAAAGGAAAGAAAGAATAAAATAAAATAAAATATTATAAAGAAATTTTTTTAAAAAATATAAATATAAATATAAATATAAATATCCTATTAATTGTTAGGTCTCTTAAATAGGTTAAGTCTACTTGATAAAGAAAGGGCGGAGGACTCTTAAGTGGGTTATCTTAAGGTGTTATAAATGGGTTCACAATGATCCATTTATAAAAATAAAAATTATAAAAATCATGTTAATTGTTAGGTCACTTAAATGGGTTAAGCTCATAGGAAAAAAAAAAATAGATTAAGCCCACCTGATAATGAAAGGGTAGAAGACACTTAAGTGGGTTGTCTTAAGAGGTTGTAAATGGGTTCGCAATGACCCATTTATAACCTACTTATTTTGGCATCTTCATTTTGTAGATCTATTATGTTGATCTTTTAAGTTTGTTATGATCCATCTAAAAATGGATTTTGGACCTATTTTGACAAGTCTACTTAAATTCAATCGACATTTATGATTCTTTTTATTCTCTCTCGCCCTCACTAAACTTTGCGTTTGCTCCTCCGCAATCTCATCTCAATATGAGTATAAGTTTTTGTGGATTAGATTGGATGTAAGGGTAGTTTATGAATATGAATCGAGTCGGTCATGTGTCACTAAATTTGCATGCAATTTATATTGCATGAGAATTGATGAAAGCAGACTAAATAACTCTATTTGAATAGGATTACTTTCAATCCGACTCATCCGGGTGTACCTAAACCCAACCGACGGACGCAAATCATAGCACGTCGTCCACGCTTCATTCGAGCTCGCACTGTGCGGTGTCCGCTTTTGTTGCTTTGGCATTGTCTTCCACTCGCGTCTGTGTCTTCACCAACCCCGCCGACCTCAACCACAAACACAACGTTCTTACCCATGGAAAGAAATTCCTCCGCGGCAAGAAAAAGTTAGGAATGCGTTGGCAAACCGATCCCCATTTGACTTCGTTATAGTTTGATTTAATCCACGACTAACATTTGAATAGACGATGACCGGACATTCTATTCTTTGCAAGCAATCTCGTATTATCCTAATATTAATCGATGCTGGCCATTGTTGACCATTGTGTCGAAACAATTTTGTCGCATGTCATATTAACTGCTGCGAAAGAAGAGTGAAAAAAAAAATGCAAAGAGAGAATTTTCGTACAATCGTATTTTGTGCATGATTTTACGCAAAAGAAGATAGGATTCCCGGAGTTCCACTTCGACCGTCGCCGGTCACCCGCCCTCCATCACCACGAACCTCCCGTTCCCGGTCGCCGCCGCCTCCCGCAACTCCCTGATCCCGACTTCGGCGCAGGTGTACGCCACCCTCTGACCCAGATTCCGGCCTCTCGCCGCCGCATCACGCGCGGTCCCCCACCTCCACACCCCGGATTCGTCTTCCCTTTCGCACCAAAACACAATCTCGGGCTTCGAGTTGCTGTACACAAACACAAAATCGCCCCTCGAACACATGCTGATAGAGGAGACGCAGCAATTGTCGTCCTTCAACTCCTTCACCAGCTCCTCCGGCATCTCGCAGATCTCTTCGAGCTTGTCCGCCCCGACGCCGATCGATCCCCACAATTTCACTCCCTTCACGTCCTCCGAATTGCCCAGGAGGCCCAACACGACAAGGCGGTCGCCGGCGAAGCCGATCACGGAGTAGAAAGCATCGCGGTCCGGGCGCAGGTCGTATGGCCCGCGCCACGCCCCAACCTCCGGATCAAATGCGTGTGTCGCGCCAGTCAGCTTCTCCATGGCGTACATCCTCCGCCGGTCGGCGGCGACCGAGAGCCACACGGACGCGGAGGAGTCCTTGAGCGGGGCGGGCATGGAGGCGCACACGCTCCAGGTGTGGGCCTGCGTGTCGTAGACCTCGACGGAGAGGGGGTCGTCCTCGAAGTCGCAGGCCCCACCAGCGACAACGAGGCGGCTGCCGACGAGGGCGACCACCGGGTCGACCCGCCACGCGGAGGGGGGGCTCGCGTGGCGCCACGTCAGGTGGAGCGGGTCGGACGAAAAGGAGAGCCTTGCCGGGGAGAGCCCATAGAGCAGCGTCGAGTGCGACGACCGGAGGGCCGACGCCAGCGTCGCCGCCGGCTGGCGCCGGTCGGGTCCCACCTCCAGGTCCATCCAGACGCGCGAGCGGGGGTCGTAGGCACGCGTGGAGACCACGTGCGGCGACCGCGTGCTCTGGTAGTGGACCAGGAGCCACGGCTTGGGCTTGCGGAAGTGGCTGAGGGAGGAGGAGACGGCGAGGCTCCAGGACCTGGACACGCGCGCGGCGGGGACGAGGTCGACGAGGGGCACGTGCGAGAGCGTCAGCTCGAGGACGTCGCCATGGAGAGGAGAATGGGACGAGACCGGAACTGCTCCCGCTTCTTCATCTTCTTCGTTTTCGTCGAGGTTTGTGGGTCTCTGCTGCATTACCCCCATTTCCTTTTTCTGAGGAAGACGAAGGGGCAACGTGCGAGAGAGCGGGGTTTAAATAGAACCGGGTCGGACTTCGTCGCTATCTCTCTCTCCCGGATAATCCAGCGATAATTTCTTGGAATTATTTTTTCACCTGAGAATGCAAATTTCATTATCGCGCCTGAGTTTCCCGACCCACTCGACCAACCAAAAATTAAAAAATTCCTCTTTTGCCCCCCACATGCCCATGTTGGGTTTAAATATTATCCAGTTCCTTGACCAAGCTCGCCCGAAATATGCTTTCGTAAAATCAGGGTTTCGCAAAACCAATGGCTACCAACCAACCTAACGACATTATCGAAATACATCATCACCTAATTCGATCGTAGTCAAATGTACATCAACACATATCGAAATATCGTTATCACGTCTGCGGTCTCCTCCCGAACATGATTCCCAAGTGGGACGATGAATTATCGAAATCAGTTTCTCTTGCAATATAGCCCAATACTCCGAAATAGAAAACCTATATGCTATAACGAAAATTGGATAATAGTTAAATGCACATAAAAAAAATTTTACTTAGAATTTCTGCCAACATGTTTTAATTACAAACAGAAGATGCGTATTAAAATTACCGGATAATTAGTTCAACTTACATTACTGTCGCTTTATAGTGATGATTTTAGCAATATTCTCATCTTATGTGTTTTTATATCTCTTCCTTGTTATTTTCTTGTAAGAGGTTGTGATTTTTCCTCGATTCTTAACATGCCTTTTTCCCGTAGGACGGTCTTTAAAAGTTATTCTAAAAGAGTTTACCGCAAATGCAACGAATTTTTTTTTTTCCATGCCGAATTTGCTGACGTAACTCAAGTGAAATTTTTTTAAAGTGATGGCACTCAAATAATGGATTGCAAAATTGTAGTATCGAATGGACGCCACATGAAAGTTGTGCTACTTGTGTTTTGCCGCTCCTATCCACTCTGGAGAAAATAAAAACCAGATTTTTACCTACAACATCCAGAAAGCGATCATTCCACCACTTCTCAGAAATTTTTGTATGATAGATCTCTAAAAGAGGCTCCTCAAAGCGAGGGGAAAGAAGTAAAAGACAGAAAATTCTTCGATGCATGTGGGATGAATATTGAGACTCTACGTATAATCATAGCTCCATAAGTACCGTGTAACTCTCCTAGTACATGTTCAAGATTGTGTTTATACGTCTCCATGATGAAGTTCAAAAAACGTTTTGTCATGTAAAGAAACCCTAACTTATCCGTCGGAAATGACTCTGGAAATGACTCTTTTTTAGGGAAAAATGAATCGATTATTGGGAAGACTTTGGTGGATCATATTATATGCCTTATAGACTGGACAAAGGCTGTAAATTCCAATCCCAGCAAAAAAAAAAAATCGTGATATTAATTAGTGTGCAAACCAAATATTTGTAAGTATGATTCATATGGCACGCCAGATCGTGCGTTGCTCTTTCTTAACCTTTGCAAATAAAAATCATACGATTGACATTTGGAAAGAGCTAGGCTTTCCGTTTATATACACGTATATGTATATGTATATGTATATGTATTGACTTAGACGTAATTTGTTATAGGTTTAAGACTGCCATTTTAAGCAACGTCATTAAAACTCAAAGTAGCACATGCCACATATGCAATACGGTCTATATAGTACTTTATTTTGGGATGAATACTCGAATTGGGTCTCTTTTTTTTTAATCTTGTTCATTGTTAAGCTTAAAATATGTACAAAAAAAAGGAAAGAAAATTATTCAAAAAAAAATCCTAAACCTATTGCATTAATTCCAATTCGGTCTTAAACATTTCAATCTGATTAATTTATTCCTAAACATTTTAACAATTTTTCAATTGAGTCATAAATCTTTCGATTGTACTAATTTAGTCTTCATTTTTTTTTACAATTTGCCAATTTAATACTTCCGGCCAATATTAGCCCAAAATCGCCGGCGTTGTGATCCTGTCAGCATTGGCCATCTTATATTGCACGATCAACACTAACATGACAACTTTTTGTTTTTTTGCAATTTTTCATTTTTTTTGAGTTTTTGAATTTTTTTCTTCTTTTATTTTCTATTTTTTACAACTTGGGCCGGCAAACGTTGCCCAATCGAGTGAGGGCATAGATGGAAAATAAAAGATAAAAGTAAAGTAAAAAAAGAAAAGGAAAAATAAAAAAATAAAAAATAAATTTTGAGAAATTTAAATAATAAAAAAATTATTAATATTTTTCATGCCCATAGGATGGTGACGCTAACTAGACCACCATGTCACTGATTTCCAATCAAATTTTTTCGAAAACTAAATTGTGAAATAGTCAAATGGTTTACAACTAATTTGACAAATCGTCAAAATTTGTATCACTAAATTGGTAGAATTTAAATTTTACGACTCGATTAACAAATTGCAAATTGTTTAGGTTTAGGATTATGTCAAATTAAGATATTTAAGACTAAATTGACACAAGTATAATAGATCAAAGGTTTTTTTGGTAATCTTTTCATAAATATAAAAAAAGTGAATATGGCAATCGACATCAGTATCTAACTCTATCCAAAATACGGGTGGGATAGAAATACCAAAAAATAGCAAAAACGAAAAAGAATAAACATAAAAAATACAGAGGACGAGAGAGGAGAGGACAAGCAAGTTTCAACGATACCATTGTGACTGCTACAGATGTAAGGAGCCAGGTAATTTCTTGGTCCTTCGCCAGTCCTTGTGGGTTCAATGGTACAAGAAGAGGGACACCATTTGCTACTCAAATCCCAGCGGGAAATGCTATTTGGACAATAGTAGATCAAGGTATGCAATGAGCAGAAGTCATGATAAAAGGTTTTGGTTTCGAAAGAGATGCACCATTATGAACTATTCATAAAGCGATATACTATTAAATTTCGATTGGGCTGCCGTCTAGCTACCGATAAGGGTCATAGGAATTCAAGACTTTCTCGACTTCTCCCTGCTGAATAAAATCACCAACTAACTAATACGTTCTCAACCCTAGCTTTCGAAACTCACAGGGTTATGATCAAGCGGATCGAAAAGGTTGAACTTCAAGTTATGCCTCTGGGTTACATGTAGAGTACATCGAGGGATATTGTAAATTACTTCATGAGCAGATGGAAGCTTTATTGGAGTTCGTGCAAGATGAGGCAGGAACATATGACGCGCTTTCGTCCATTGTGATTAACGACACTTGTATTTTTGTTACTACTCTTAAAAAACAAAAAAAGGATTTTGCTGCCCATCGTCTTCTCCATGTTGGCTTCCCAACCCTAACAACATGCTTTAGAGAAAAAGGAGATGCTAATTTCCACGTGACCGCCGTTCCCTCAACGTCTTATAGAAAGGGAGAAACAATTTTTTTTTTTTTATAAAAGAAGAAGAAGAAGAAGAATAGAAAATATAAAATATAAAATAAACAAAGACAGATGGATTCGACACGGCGTTAGGTGCCCTGCCGTGATGATAGCCGCACGGGACACAATCAACGCACCCGATCCTCGGGGCATCCTGCGCCGCACGATCGCGGCCCAACTTTACGCGGGACCCACTAGTCTGGACGCATCACACGGTCCCGGATGCATCCCCGCCTCAACAACCGTCGCCAGCCGATTTGGACATGGGCGGACAATTACGTGAAAGCCGATCAGGCGATTTGGACACGGACATGATTCTTAAGCGGAACGATTCCGATCCGAAAAAAAAAATAATTATTAAAATTAATTTTTCTGATTTCGTTTTCTGAATGAGTTTTAGAAAATCAAAAATGCATTTAGTAACCGTACAAAATTTATATTCCTAAAAATAATTTTTCCTTCCAATTTTTTCATTTAAATCAAATAATTATGTAATTACATGTGAAATTTAATCATACATTTAAAATTAATTAAAGATTAATTCGTATTAATTGTCTTATATAACATATTTCATATTACATATAACATTTTTTGCACTATTCTGTCGAATTCTCGTGTCATAACGAGTTATTTTAAGTTTAAAAAATGAGAAACTATGTTGGGCTAGTGTGTGATTTCAGATTACCTCGAGTCTTCCTAGGTCTATGCTAAATCGCAATGAGAGAATATCAAATTCGATCTTAGTGTGATTGGTGGCATGAGTATGTGTACATAAAAATAGAGTCACCATCAGTCTTTGAGGAAGGTAGACCGGAACCTTATCAAACAGTCAAGAGAAATCGTTTGACTCTAAACAACTAGAAAAATCTAGGGTCCAGAGACTTGGTTACGTCAGTATGTCCACCGACGTCCTTTCGGCACTGAAGTTGAGTGCTTTCTAAACGCGTTTTGAGCAAAATTTTAATTTATTTTCAAGCTTATGAGGTAAATCAATGCTAAGTATTCACGCATATTGTTTTTCTCTTTTTTTAAATTTTCTAAAACTTGACTAAGTTTGAAATACCTAAACTTAGGGAAATCACAACCAATGAAATGAAGTGTGCAATCAAAGAATCATGGCAGTGATATATTGCATCATAAAATCCTAATGAAGCCCTAAGAGCTAAAAAAAAATGTGGTTTTGGTTTAATTTCAAAATGATTTTTCTAAAAAGGAACAAAATATATGAAATCTAGGGACTCTATGCCCAAATTTATGAAAATGATGCCAAACTAACCTGATCTAAGTTTTTCTATTTTTAGGGATTTTTTGAAATGTTTTTGATTTTTTTTAAATTTTTATTTTTTATTATCTTATGTAATTTTCTTTGAAAATGAGACCTTATTCTATTTTCTGTAGAGGGAAAAGTATTGAAGGAACTAAAGATGTAGAACTTCATTCTATTTTGTTATTCTCAAAAGTGATTTTTTTTTTCTAGAACTAACTTTCTTTTGTTCTTGTTTTTGCTCTCAAATTGTTCTCGAGAACAGAATCAGAATTATTTATGATACCAAATATAATTCTCATCTTTTTTTTTTTGATTCAGAAAATAGAATTAGAGAATCAGAATCGTTGCCATGGATGCCCTAAATATGCGTGATTTGAGGAAATTATTCACAGAGAATTCTTAAAAAAAAAAAATCGGTTGCACGGTCAATAACAAATTTCTTTGGGGTAGTCGTGTAAGAATTTAATTTGTGAGTTGGGAGAAATATACCGCTGGTTTCTTTTGGTCGATCATCTCATTACTGATTTTTTAAAAAAATATACCGCCATTTTCTTTTGGGAGAAATATACCGCCGTTTAAGTTTAAGGTACGCCATTTGCATAATCAGATTTTGTTCTCTTTAATACATTATGCATGTAATTAAGTGCACATACGATGTGTTGGAGTATTGAACTTCTGAAAATGAAAAACAGAAAAGAAAACTGATTTGTAATAGAATAACTCTGTATGCTTACTAAATGAAAAAAAAAAATCTTAAGTCTTTTGATGATTTCTCAATTTAGTCATTCCGATCAATTTTAATTGGAAACCACTAACATGTCCACCAACTGACCTTTATGATATGTCCTATGTTGATGTGGATAATTTTGTTAATTTTAAAATAACGGAATATCATAATTGTCATTTTGTTATTTTTTTTCTTTTTTTTTCTTCTAAGCTTGGCAAGGGTCGTGGCCCTCATCTAGTGGTCATCTTAGCAAGGGTCGTGACCCTCGCTCTCTGCCAGCAAGGGCTTCACGGCCCTTGCTTGTACTTTGTAGCATATAAGGGAAAATAAAATCCAAAAAAAAATTCAAGAATTTTTTCTTAAAAAAAGAAATTCATAAAAATTTAAAAAATTGTAAAAACTGTCCACGTTAGAACCAACCGTTTTACATGGCCCTGCCGATGATCACGTTAGTATTTCTTGGGCTAAATTGACTAGTAAGACTAAATTGAAAAATTGTAACAAATTTTAAGAATAAAATTTTCAAATTGAAATATTTATGATTGAATTGGTACCTATGCAACAGATTTAGGATTTTTTTTTTTAATTTTCCTGCAAAAACAACATGGGCATTTTATGAAACTCTTGAATAAAATATTCTGAGGTTGACATCTTCACTAGGTTTGCTTTTTCGTACCAACATCGATCGGACGAGATCCTTGCATCAGCACTATCCATTCGAAATTTGGCAAATGTCAATCGCGTTAGGCCGCCAAAGTGGATGAAAATTGGATCAGAAGATAGAAATATTTTCCTAGGCATGTCCTTTTCAGATCTATAATAATAATAATAATAACAATAATAATAATAATAATAATAATATATCGTTGTCGAAGAGGATGGAAGTTCATGAATGCGAGTTGGTGAGGGATCAGTTGAACTGGGAGTTATGTGACTCACATCAAGCCTCTCGCATATCTTCCGCGGAGAATAGATAGTTTAAATGCCCGATGAATCCCCACAATACGTGGTTGATATGATAGGGACCAATTGATATGATAAGAACCAATACTATAAATATACGCAGTGAATTATATAGAATTTATATGTCCAAAACCTTATTTGAATCACTAATCATAAATAAGTATATTACACGAGAGGCATACCGTGATTTTCACAGATTAAATATACCCTTTGCAGTCCCTCGAGAAATCATTCGTCCATTTGACGTTTGGGAGTGGAATCGAAATTCGTTGTCCTTTTCTTTTTCCTTCATTGTCTTATATACTCTCCAAAATGTTCATTCTTGAACGTAGGAGCAGACGTGAACTTTTTTACATTCAAAAGGAATAACTGCCTTTGCCAGTTATTTAAAAGGATAAGAGGCTTGGATAGCATACATGGGCGGATTATGATACTTCCATGCACCCATTAAATCTAACAATATTAAAAGGGAGGAAAATTATCTAAAATGTCATAAACCTACTTTATTGCACTCTAGTCAACCGGTCCATTTGCCTCGCGTGAAATATTTGTCCTTATCTTCTTTTGTACGATAATTGAGATGCTAAGGCTGCGTATGGTAACGATTCTGATCCCAAAAACTGATTCTGATTAAAATGACTTTTTTTTATTATGTTCCTGGATAAGTTTTGAAGAATCAGAAACGCGTTTGATAACTGCAAAAAATTTATTTCAAAAAACTGTTTCTCTTTCTATTTTTTTTTCATTTAAGTCAAATAACTATGTAGTTGCTTTGTAAAATTTCATTCTAAATGAAGGCTAATTTCCAATGCACACAAAAATAATTTAAAATACGTTTATTTTTTTAGCATATCATAAATAAAACACAAATTTTAATACATGATGTTTAAAGTTTGATTGAAGCATGAGACACGTTTCCATATTAAGGACTCATTTTTTCTTTCAATGTTGCGTTGTGCAAATACATACAAACATAATAACCAAATAACAAATTATCTACTGAAAAAAAAAGACCAAATTGTCCTCTTTCATATGAAGTACGAGTCATTCACTATCATTTTGCAATTTCTGTCCTAAATCCAAATGGGTGTTTAGCTCCAGTTCTACGTGTAGATGGCCACATTTTGTGACACACAGCTACGATTATATATGTTACCATCCGCATATTGGATGCCATCATCTTTTGCAATATTTCTTTTGTAGAAGAGTGAAATTTAGGAAATTTATGCCTCAATTTATGAAAATGAGGTCAAACTAGCAAAATTTAAGCTTTTTCTATTTTTAGGAAATTTCTAAATTTTTTGTGATTTTTAAAAAAATTTCTAATTTTTTTAAAAAAAAATTTTAGTAAGTTGAGAGAAAAGTGATGAGAAAGCAAAAAGGTAAAAGTGAAAAATGTGAGATTTCATTATGTTTTGTGATTGTCAAAAGTGATTCTTTTTTCAGAATCAACTTTTTTTTTGTTCTGGATTTTACTCTAAAACTGATTCTGATTCTCTAAAACTGATTCTGGGAACAAAATCAGAATCGGAATTATTTGGGTTACCAAACATGATTCTCATTCTTTACTGTTCTAGGGAACAGAATCAGAGAATGAGAATGGTTACCATACGCAGTCTAAATTTCGATGGACTGACGTTCCTCATGCAAGGAGATACGACAAAAATAAATGTAACATAAGCAAAGACGGAGGGATTCAACACGGCGTTAGGTGGCGGCCTGCCGTGATAACGGCCGATGAGGACACATGATCTCGCCTCCTACTATGCGGGACCCACTAGCGTCGACACATCACACGGTCTTGGTTGCATCCCCGTCTCAACTCGGTCGGCAGCTGATTTGCACACGTGCAGACGACTTCCGTGAAAGCCAATCCCAAGCGCCTAGCGCCAGGGTAGGAGTAAGCGGAAGCAACTCTGACACTTTGCGTTTGGTCGGGCATTTTTGATAACGTCGGATAGGGATGCGATTTTAAATATCCCATTCGATATTTGTTGATATCCGGATATAACATGAATTAAAATAAATATTATCTAAACGAGTATTTGATTTGCAAGACTAAAATTAAAAAATAAAAATAAAAAGTATTCATCCTTTCATAATCTGCCGTCCATGTTGGGCACACTCCTCTCCCTCGTGACATCGAGGATGTCGATGAGGACACCCTGTCCTTTTGCAACATCCTTTTCACCTCCCTCGACCAACTCCACGATTCTGGCCGATCTACCTCTCACTTCTGCGCTTCGAGACATCCCTCGAGTGTAAGTTCGCCAGCCATCTCCTCCTTCCTCTTGTGCGGCGAATCCTTCCCCTTTGGGACACCCTTGGTTGAGTTATCTTCGGCGGCCACCGCCACCGCTAGTTGAGCCCCGCGGACGCTATCTCTGTCCTACCGCCGCCAAGCCTCACGAAAGCCATTACAATCCCGCCGTTGTCGGCCGTGCGAGACACCGCGGTGCTTTCCGCGTTCCCGATTTGTGGCACAACCAAATTGGAAAAATATGATTGCATGGAAGGAACAACAAAAATCGGGCTTTGAAGCGTGATGACACTTTCTTTAAGGATTTATTTGCCCACAATATTGCTAATAGTTCTAGCGAATATCCTCTAGGATACAACAAAGTACCGGTGAGAATAGAAGATAATGTTCAAGGATCCCTCAAGGGAAACAACTAGAAAAAAAAAATGGCCATGCATCTTCATGAGAAAACGAAAATTTGGAAAGTTGTAAAAAGAAAATGAATAGAATCGCTTGATATATAATAGTCGAAGAAAGATAACTTTTCATGTCTCGAAAACTGTCATTCAAATACAACTATTTATATCCAAAGAATGCTTAATTTCGGACACACCTCTTCGTGTCTAAGGAGCAGTTGATTCTAACATAATTCTTCATTGTCTGAATTTTTTATTTGGACATAACTCCTCATTGTCTGAAAACTATCTCATCTGAAAAATTGCAACTCTTTGACATAAATAATTCATTAAAATTTGAAAATGAATTTAATAAAAGTAACTGTAGCTCCTATATGAATAGTTGCACCGTTTCGTTAGGAATCGACAGTTTATTTTTTATTATAATTTCAAAACAATAAAAATAAAAAAAATAAAATGATTTTAATTGATGCCAATAATTATCCACGATTGAGCAAGTGTGCAAAGTGCCCTAATAATCACGTACTTGAACGCGGGCATAGTAGGGTTTAGCCCATTTATCCGTTTCTCTTTTAAAATATTATAATAGCCTTTTAACTTATAAAGTGACTCGTGCTCTCCCATCTCTCTTATGTTGGGCACGAGAAAAGGCACTTTTGTTCGTTTTACTAACAAACTTCACCAGCATCTGCCTCCAGCCTTAGCGACAACCTCTAGTCTCGCACCCAAATCGATGCAGCTCCCGCTCGCGGGTCCGGCGAGCCTGACGTTAAAAGTAATCCCAGACGGTTTCGTTCACCGATTCCCGGTGATCACGGCAAGACGATCCAATAATGCCGTGTTTTTTCTTTTTTGTTCAAAGGCGGATTAAACATTGCTTAATGAGAAGCTGTAGGATATTAACTCAAATATCTTTTAAGCAAAATAGCCCCGATACATATGAAATTTCAAAACACTAATCAAATTTTGCTCCGACTATAAAGGAAACTCCAAGATTTTTTTCTTTAACTAAAACACATTTATAATGCGATCGATATATCAAATTCTCTTTAATCGAGCAATTTCGTCTTCCAATAGCAGAATAGTGTCCACATTAGCTGTATTTTCAGAAACCCAAAGCTTTCCAATGCCTTCCCTTCGTTTGCTTATGTTTTTGGAAGACTTCCCGATGTTCTTAACTCATCCATAAGGCCACACACGAGAATTACGGTACAATTCGATCGTGGCGAGCTCCGATTTCAATTTTTGGCGGTGGTCGAAAGCGGGAAGTAGGTCGTTGCCGGTGGGAGGACCGGTCGCCATTGGCGTGTAGTGATGGTGGTGCCGCGCAAAAGAGAGGAAGAGAGATGTGAAGAAAGAGGCATGGTATTTAGCTGAGGCTAAAAAAATAACTTAAATTTTATTTGCTGCTGTTTAGTAAGGAAAATCTATTTTCCTAAATAGATATCCACTATTCAGATGCTACTGACTTCGGGCATCCGGGTCTCAAGCCTCGGTCCTCGAGCACGAACACTGATCTTGGGTCTATTGAAATCATGCTTGAGGACTCAATGCCCCTGCTCAACTCCTTGAGGCCTTGACTCGGGTCGGCAGGCTAGTCATAGGCACCCAGGCCTGGGACCTTCGAGGTCGGACATAGGACTTCGGTACTGGTGCTATCGAGGCCATGGGTGGTTCGAGTGGTGGTTCCATAGCAAGAACCAACAATTGAAACGGTTCTCGGCCTAGTTCGATCCTTTTATTCACTCCCAACCTAACAAGCCAACTAGAATGTTTAGAAATTCTAAAACCCCCCCTTCCCCCCAAAAAAAAAAAAGTTTAGAAAAACAAATGAAACGTAGTTTGGCCAAAAGAAGCCGATGGTAGACTTCTCCCTCTTATAAAATTAAATTTCGTCGGTTCCAAAGAAAATGGAAAACTTGGGAAATATGAGATTAAAAAGACTTTACAATTTCAATAAACCATTTGTCACGGATCAAATTCTTTTAAGGTTCCTTTGTATTAATGTAATAATATTGGATCAGAAAGAGCTCTTTGGCGTCAGCGTTATCCGCTCGGGATTTGGGGGAATGCCCATCACGGAGGCTGACCGCCCCCACCAACAAGGACAACCCCGAAGTGGATAAGGGATGGATCAGAAGGGAGACGTGATTTTTTTTTTTTTTAGTATTTTTTCTTGAATGACGAAGAGGATGCAAGTTGGTGAACGTGAGTTGGTGAGGGCATGGTCGGACTTGTTCGATCCACGCACCAAACCTCGAATGAATCTCCGTGGTCAAAACTGTTTCTTCGATATATTTAAAAGGTCGAGGAGATCCATACGCGTTGATTATGTAAACCTTGCTTGATCATCTCCGTTTGGTTATTTATTGCTTAAAAATCGTTTTGTTGCTCTCTAGTTCCAAGGGAACATCATGATAAGTTTCGGGTTCCACAAATTGATAATCTGTTTTAACAAGGTAGGTTTTAAGTTTCAAATTCGAAATCTCCCCACTCCGAAACCGATCATCTAAGTAGTATCAATATCGACACGCTATACGACACGACACGACACACCCATATTAAATGTGTATTTTTTTATATATACAATAGAAAATTTCGACACGTTGATGCTTGTTGTATATTAAATGTATATTTTTTTTTATATATACATGAAAAATTATACCGGTAGCGAATTGCTTCTTCTTTTTCTTCTGTTATATCTCGATTTTTTTTTGCCTAGCTCGGTATGTTAATTTTGGGGCGACTGAGTACATGACTTAAGGATATAGATTTTTGATAAATTTATATTTTGATCTCTAATTTTTTGAAAATATTTAAATTGACCCGTGCGTGTTAAAATGGCATGTCGGGATACTGGACTCGAGTGTCTGAAGTGCTAATCATGAGTTTTGTTGCATCTCGAAGAGTGTCAAGCACGACACATAAACCTCTAGAGAGTATCGGTGCGTCATAGCCGAGCATCCTTACCGTTCATTAATTCACCAGAGTAGAACATTTTCCTTAGAATCAGTTTGCATTCTTGCCTCCTCAGTCCATGGCATCTTTATGAGAGGCCCAATCCCTGTAGTGCCCCATTCAAGGGCCCAAGTGAACGGTTCAGACACCCGCCCAATTGAACCGGCCCAGCACGCCCTTTTCGGCAATTTTTTTTTTTTAAAGCCTTGGCAAGCATTTATCTTTTGCTTCTAATTACGCATTACAAAAAGGGCCTTAATTCCTATTTTCCTCTTAATGTAATCACCGTCCTCTCTCTTCATGTTATATATTTTTCATCTCTTTAGAATTGATATTAGCATTTTGATCTCACTCAGAAGGTAATCCAGGGAAGATCCCATCAAGTTTGACGCCGGTGTGTAGCGAAGAAATTGGAATAATGTTTAGGCCAGTTTTTCAATCTTTCTTCTTTCTAAATGAAACAGTGGTCCTAATGCTAGAATTGACATTATGAAAAATACCAAGACACGTTGACCATAGAAAAAAAATTATAACATGCTTCCGTTAATTGCAAAGCTAAGGATGCATGATCAAATGAAATCCCACCTAGGCAAATTGCACATGCACGCACATGACAATTAGGGCTCATGCCAAACAATTTTTTTGCATGTTATTTACATATTTCACAAACACAAAAACAAAAGGAGCACAATGGAGTCATGCCGAAGCATAAACCCGAAAAATCATAATCGCGTTATGATTTTAGGAAATTATTTGATAATTGCATTTTAAGACCTATTTTTTTTTATAAAAAAAATTGTATGGAAATGGCGTTGTTGGGATGCTAACTCCTCTCCGCACATGATTTAGCACCCTTTGCACTTACACTCGTGTCCAAATCAACCTAGTTTTCTTAAATTGATTGGTGGCGACTCCATCTATAAAATTATTGAGAGACTCCAAATTATATGTGTGTGTGCGCGCGCGCGCGTGTCAAAACATTAATTTTTGTCGTTCCCATCATGGCCGATTCTCCTCTCCGGCCTCTATCTTAGGAATGTGTAACGGCAATATTTTGTTTTTCTTTTAAGAGAAAAAAGGTATTCGGATTTTAAAACATCGTGACTTATATGATAATTTACATATAAGAAAAATTGTCAAAAAAGTCCTAAACTTTTTCACCTTTTGCTGAATTGCCCGAAAATCATTGACGTTGACACTTATAGCCTTACATGGCAATATTGATGCCGACGCAGATAATTTTTAGTAATCTTTTAATATTTTTTTCAAATTTTTTTCCTTTTTCTGTTTTCCCCCTTTCCCTTTTCCTTTTCCTTTTCCTTTTCCTTTTGTTTCCTTTTCTTTCTGTTTTCCCTTCGCCGGCCCTAGCTGGATTGGACGCCCTCGCTTGGGCAATTCCGAGTGAAAAGAGAACTTGTCCGTGGGTTCCCTTACTTAATAACGAGATATATATATATATTTTTTTTTGGGTTAAGTGGACCTATCCAAGAAAGCGGAGATGGCATTACTTAGCATATCTTGTTCAAATTGCTTGTTTGGTAGACTAAAATGTTAGCTGACCTTGTCCAAAAAAAAAGGGGGGGGGGTGCTCTGAGGAGTTAGTTTGCAGTTAAGGGAAGTTTACCTTGCAAGTTGTCCGTTGGAGAGGCGTATTTAGAACAAGTATAACGGAAGAGAACGTCGAATTATTTTCACGCCCCGGTAGTGGTTATAGGAATTCTAGACTTTTCTCGACTTCTCCCTTTTGAATAGATCGCCAACTAGCTATTACGTCCTAAACCTTAGTTTTCGAAATTCACGAGCTATCATGAAGCAAATCATAAAAGGTTTGACATCAGGCTGCCTATAGACATTTCTTGTGTGATAATACATCGAGGGACATCGTAAAATTTTTTCCAAAGAGCAAATGGACGCTTTATCAGAGGAGTTCATGCAAAGATTAGGCAGAAACATATGACACGCTTTAGTACGTTTCGACTAGCAATTAAACTGTTGTGGTTACTACTTTTACAAAAGGGTTTAGCTTCCAAACCCTAGCAACATGCTTAAAGAAAAGGAGACAGCTAATTTCCATGTGACTGCCGTTTCCTAAAGGAGAAACAATAATAATAATAATAATAATAATAATAATAATAATAATAGTAATAAATTGGAAAGTACAAAGTAAAAGTGTCCAACCCGTCGTTATCACGGCGGCTGAGGACACAATCAACCTGCGCAGCATGATCTCGCGCCCACCCTATGCGGGGACCCACTAGCTTGGTCGCATCACACGGCCTTGGATGCATCCCCATCTCAACACCGTGAGCAGCCGATTTGGACACGTGCAGACGATTTCCGTGGAGGCCCATCAAGCGCTTAGCGCCAGAATTGGGAGCAAGCGGGAGTAACTCCGACACTTATCTCTTTTTTTTTTTCCCTCTTTCGAATGACACTTATCTATTTATTCCGCGAAAAAAGTGATGTTTTTGAAGGATATTTTTTGAACGTTTATCTTTCGATATTTGGCTAAGACCTAAAAATAATTCGAAAAATATTTGCTGTAATTTAGTAAGAAAAATGTATTTTCCTAACTAGACATTTGCTATGCATGTGCTAGTGACTTCGGGCATCGAATTCTCAAGCCCGATTCTCAATTCCTAGGCACGAACACTGATCTTGAGTCCATCAAAAGCTAGCCCTAGCACTCACTACCTGTGCTCAGCTCCCTAGTGCCTCGACTTAGGTCTACAAAGGTCGGGTCTTAGTCCTAGGTGCCCAAGCCTAAGTCCATCGAGGTCGGGTTCATAACTTTGGTATAGGTCGGGTCGAGTTCGGTCATTTTATTCACCTCTAACTTGACAAATCAACCAAAATAAAATGAAAACAAACGAATTGTATTTTGGCCAAAAGAAAGCCAATGGGAGGCTTCTCTCATTTAAAAATTTCCACTTCTAGAATATTATTAATACAAAATTTTTTAAGAAAAATTTCTACTTTGTTTTTATCTAATTTTTAAATTTCTTTTTAAAAAATAATTTTTTATTTGAAAATATTATTTCCTATTTAAAAATAAAAAATAGTATTTATTTTTTACTCCAACAGTGGCGGTAGTGGTTGCAACAACTGGTGAAGGGTGGCGATGGGCGATATAAGTTAGTAGTGGGCGATGGTCTATGGCGACAAGGTCGGCGGATAGCAGTGGCTGGTGGTACAGTAAGGGACAACAATGACAAGCGATGGTGGTGGTCGACGGTAGCTAACGGTGGGCAATGATTGGCTGCGAGGGGGTGGCGATGGGCGACAATAGGTAGTGGTTGGCCGTTGATGGTGGTTGAGGCAGCGGCCAATGGTGGGGGTGATGGCGGCGGTTGTTGCAATGGTCGACGGTTGACGGACGAGGCTGGTGACGGCCGATGGCGGGCAAGGGCGGCTGGCGGAGGTCGGCGACGGGCTGCAATTGGCGATGGTGGTTAGCGATCGACAAAGGAAGTGCAATAGAGATAGTGCGGCGAGGATTTGAGAAAAAAAAATGAAGGGTTTCGGTAAGTTATTTTTCATTTTTGTTTTTAGAACAGAAAAGCTATAATTTTTAACTTCTCATTTTTCTTTCAAATCTATTTCTGAAATAAAAATTTATTCCCAAAATAAAAAATATGATTATATTGCCAAATGAATTTTTATTTTAAATCTATTCTAAAAGTGCGTTTACGATAGGAACAGAGAAGTATGATAGTGATCGTGCGCGTCCCAAGCACCTGAAGTGGATGAGAAATGGATCAGAAGAGATTAGGTGATTTTATTATTTTATTGGCGCGTCCTTTTCAATAGATAAATAAATAGCCATTTGAATGATGAAGAGGAATGAAATTTAATGAATGTGAGTTGGTGAGGGCCTCGTTGGAATGTGACTCAATCGATACACACGTCAAGCCTCGAATATCCTCCACGAAATCTAGATATTTAAGTTTTAAATGCCCGGTGAATCCCTAGGATATGTAGTTCTTTCTTTGATATATTTAAAATGATATATTTAAAAGGTGGGGATGACGATCCGTGTCGACTATGTAAATCTTGCTTGATCATCTTTATTTACTTATTTATTATTGAAAAAAATCGCTTTGTTTCTTATTGGTTCTAATGCGGACATGGTAGGCTTTAGAATTTAAAAATTAAGAAGCTATTTTAAGAGGGTAAGTCTCAAGTTTCAGGTACGGAATCTACCCACCCTGAAACCGACCCATTCTAAAATCGATCGCCCTTACCATCGATCAATACATTGGAGTAGAAAATTTCCTTATAATCAATTTGCATTCTTGCTTTCTTCCAAACGACTTCGCAAACTATACGTGCCATATAGCATTGGGGAATCGCGCTCTTGGATCGGCAAGTGCGTGTTGCTCGAGACCAAGGCTAGTACACGGCGCAACATCCTTTGAACTGGGCTAATGGCCCAGACCGTGACAGCCCAGCTTGCCACCCTCCTCAGCCCGTCTTGACTGCATGAGAGGCGCAACAGGGAATCCTCCTCAAGCCAGCGCACACGTCAAAGTATGGCCCAACCCCTGTTGTGTCCGGTTCAAGGGCCCAAACGAGCGGTTCAGGCAACCCTTGAGCTCGATTCAGTTGATCCGGCCCAGCAAGCCATTTTCAGCGTTTTTTAAGCCTTGCCAAGCATTTCTCTTTTGCTTCCAATTGTGCATTTAATAAAAAGGGTCTTAATTTGCCCCAATGGCCACTCTTCTCATTTGGGAAGGAGGAAATGAGGGGTTCGAATCCCCACCTTTGAAGGAGATTTGGGTTAAGAACACATAAGGAGAGAGTAGTGTCGCGACCCTCTAAAAAAATTTTAAATTTTAAAAGGGGTTAACGGATTATTAGGTTAATTAGATTTGACTAACCTAACGCGGACCCTCCCAAGTCCTACCGAATCGCAACTTTGGTTTTTGTTTAAATGCTTTTAAAATTTGGAGTCGCCACTAATCGTTCTTGGTAGGTCGATTAGAAACCTAAATAAATTAGCGGGAGAACTAATTTATTCCTGCGAATTAGAGATTAGGAGCTCGGGGACTTGGTTACACTAGTTAATTAAAACTAATGCCCTTTCGGTACCTTAATTTCATGGATATCCTAATTCGGCAACTCAGGCTTGGTTTATTCCTAAGGCTATAGTAGGGTATTCTCTTTTGTGTTTTCACTTTTTAAATAGGATGCATGGATGGTATATATTTTTATTTGTTATATTTTTTTAAGTGTTAAAGATTCCCTGAAGCCGAAAGAGGGAGTGTGTTAACGACTTCTGTGCAGTATTACAACCTGCTTATCTTTTGGGTCTGATGATTCAAAAATTAAATTATAGGAAGTACATGACAGTGAATAAACACCTCCAATGGGAGGCCTAGCATTGGCTTGGCTCTTCCCTTTGGGATTTAAGGTACAAGTATTTAAATTGCAAGTATTTAAACTACTGTAAGTAAAACCTCCAATGGGAGGCTAAGCATTGGCTTGGCTCTTCCCTTTGGGATTTAAGGTACATGTATTTAAGTTGCAGGTATTTAACTATTGTAAGTAAAAACCTCCAATGGGAGGCTAAGCATTGGCTTGGCTCTTCCCTTTGGGATTTAAGGTACATGTATTTAAGTTGCAAGTATTTAACTACTGTAAGTAAAAACCTCCAATGGGAGGCTAAGCATTGGCTTGGCTCTTCCCTTTGGGATTTAAGGTATAGGTATTTAAGTTGCAGGTATTTAACTATTGTAAGTAAAAACCTCCAATGGGAGGCTAAGCATTGGCTTGGCTCTTCCCTTTGGGATTTAAGGTACAGGTATTTAAGTTGCAGGTATTTAACTACTGTAAGTAAAAACCTCCAATGGGAGGCTAAGCATTGGCTTGGCTCTTCCCTTTGGGATTTATGGTGCAGGTATTTAAATTGCGGATGGACTTTGTCCTCTCCATTCTGGGGTATGAATTCTTTAAAATAAAATACAACGAATTGATTCAACAATTTGAAATTTGTGCGCGCTTGAGGACTCCTCCAAGCCGATTTTGTGCTTCCATAGGGTTGACCATTGATATAAAGCTGCGGCTTCCTGACATAAAATAGAGTGAAATGTCAGTATACAAAATATGTGCTAATCTCCACCTAAAACCAGAAGAGTGGAAAGAGTACTTATCTCCCATTTTTTTGGGAGGGATTTCTATAATTGATTTTCGCTCTCTATGTTCCCAATATAGAGAGTTTCTTTTGAATTAAGAGGGACTTTTAGTCACAAATCAGTTGAGAAATCGGTGGACAGCTTAGGAGCTTGTCTGGACCGATTTTTGCATATCTACGAGATTTTTGCTGTTGACGTAGAGATATCCTTCTCCTGACATAAAATATGGAAAAAAAAAAGAGGAGATGGAGAAAGTGTATACAATTTGTGCTAATTTGCAAGTAAAACCATAAACAAATGAATAAATAAAAACACTTAGCTCGAATTTGCTTGCTCGTTGACGAGGATGAACTCTTGATTTATATTGATCGATGAAGGAATTTGTGATGATAATCCCTAGCTTTGAACTCCCATCATCTTCAAAATTCTCTCTCTTTTGGTATTTTCTTTCTCTCAAATTTTTCTTCAATCTCCCAAAACTCTCTCAAACATCCAAAATTTTCTCTCAAAAAAAAATCCTCCCAAACACTTCAAATTTTTTTGAGAGAGAAAATCTTGGATGCTTGAGAGAATTTTGAGAGATTGAAAGAAATTAGAGAGAAAGAAAAAAAAATAAAAAAAGAGAGAGAATCCTTTTTTCCAAAAGAGAGCCTTGAAGATGGTGAAAGTTTAAATTTAGGTGTTACCATCAACAATTCCTCTACCGATCAACGCGAGTCACAAGTTCATCTCCATCGTTCGAGCCGCAATCTTGATCTATAAGGTGACACGAGATTCGAATTCGGCAATCAAATCTGTTAAATCAGGTAACGATCCTAACTATTAAAATCTTCGAGAATTTCCTTGCCCAAATAAATTAATTTAAATTTCGATTATGTCATGTCATACTCATATGTTTCCATATCTACATGTCGCATTCATACTATAAATTCTTGCAATTTAATTCTTGCACCATAAATCCCAAAGGGAAGAGCCAAGCCAATGCTTAGATTCTTAGCCTCTTCCCTTTGGGATTTAAGGTACAGATATTTAAGTTGCAGGTATTTAACTACTGTAAGTAAAAACCTCCAATGGGAGGCTAAGCATTGGCTTGGCTCTTCCCTTTGGGATTTAAGGTACAGGTATTTAAGTTGCAGGTATTTAACTACTGTAAGTAAAAACCTCTAATGGGAGGCTAAGCATTGGCTTGGCTCTTCCCTTTGGGATTTAAGATATATGTATTTAAGTTGCAGGTATTTAACTACTGTAAGTAAAAACCTCCAATGGGAGGTTAAGCATTGGCTTGGCTCTTCCCTTTGGGATTTAAGGTACAGGTATTTAAGTTGCAGGTATTTAACTACTGTAAGTAAAAACCTCCAATGGGAGGCTAAGCATTGGCTTGGCTCTTCCCTTTGGGATTTATGGTGCAGGTATTTAAGTTGCGGATGGACTTTGTCCTCTCCATTCTGGGGTATGAATTCTTTAAAATAAAATACAACGAATTGATTCAACAATTTGAAATTTGTACGTGCTTGAGGACTCCTCCAAGCCGATTTTGTGCTTCCATAGGGTTGACCATTGATATAGAGTTGCGGCTTCCTGACATAAAATAGAGTGAAGTGTCAGTATACAAAATATGTGCTAATTTGCACCTAAAACCAGAAGAGTGGAAAGAGTACTTATCTCCCGTTTTTTTGGGAGGGATTTCTTTAATTGATTTTCGCTCTCTATGTTCCCAATATAGAGAGTTTCTTTTGAATTAAGAGGGACTTTTAGTCACAGATCAGTTGAGAAATCGGTGGACAGCTTAGGAGCTTGTCTGGGCCGATTTTTGCATATCTACGAGATTTTTGCTGTTGACGTAGAGATATCCTTCTCCTGACATAAAATATGGAAAAAAAAGAGGAGATGGAGAAAGTGTATACAATTTGTGCTAATTTGCAAGTAAAACCATAAACAAATGAATAAATAAAAACACTTAGCTCGAATTTGCTTGCTCGTTGACGAGGATGAACTCTTGATTTATATTGATCGATGAAGGAATTTGTGATGATAATCCCTAGCTGTGAACTCCCATCATCTTCAAAATTCTCTCTCTTTTGGTATTTTCTTTCTCTCAAATTTTTCTTCAATCTCCCAAAACTCTCTCAAACATCCAAAATTTTCTCTCAAAAAAAAATCCTCTCAAACACTTCAAATTTTCTCTCTCAAGAATCCCTTCTCAAGCTCACTTCTTTCTCCTTTTATAACCTACTCATCTATCTCCCATTCTAATTTTTCCACTAACTCTATCTCCCATTCTAATTTCTCCACTAACTCTTCTTCATTTTCATCTTCCATTCTCCATCTCTATCTCACATTCTAATCTCTCCACTAACTCTTCTTCATCTTCATCTTCATCTTCCCTTCTCCATATTTATCTCACATTCTAATTTCTCCACTAACTCTTCTTAATCTCCATCTTCCCTTCTCTATTCTTATCTTCCATTCTAATTTCTCTACTAACTCTTCTTCATCTCCATCTTCCCTTCTCTATTCTTATCTTATTTTCTCCATCCATTCTTCTCCAACTTCTCTTCTTCATCTCCTCTTCTTCATCTTCCCTTCTCTATTCTAATTTATCCACTAACTTTTCTTTTTATTATTTGTAAAATAATCCTTCAAGAGTTAGGTATTTGCACTTTAGTCCTTGAATTTTAAGTATTTACAATTCAGTCCCTGAAAAATATATTTCTTTAAGTCCAAATCTCCTCACAATTTTTGACACACCAAAATTTACCACATGTCAAATTTAAGCTCATTTCTTGTCGCTGAAAATAATGCATAATTTAATTAAAGCCCTTTTGCAAAATTAAGTCATTCTGGGTATAATTGGGCCAAGATGAAAATTTAAAATATTAGAAGACAATGTCACAACTCATAAAAAGTGAAAGTTAAAAATAAGTTGACTCAAATTAAATTTTTTTAGGCCCGATTCGAGATTATACTCGTGAAGGAACACGTGACTCGAATTGGATTTTTCTGAATTTGCGATGGCTAATATGAAAATAGATTTAAAATAAAAATATTAACTATCTTTGTGTATTTTTTGGCCTCAAATGTTATTTTTTCAAAAATTTCAAATATTTTTGTATTTTTTTTAAAGAAAAATTAAAAAATATATATAATATGAAAAATTATTTTTTGGTCAAAATTCGTTCCCTAGGCTTGGCTAAGGTTCCCAAAGTTGATTTTTCAATTTTATGAATTTTTATGGATTTTTTATTACTTTAGCAATAGAAAAAATGATTAAAGATCAGGTGTCAACAAATAGGGTTCCACAAATTACGCACATACACGGCACATATGATGGCTTCTAAAATAGAATAAAATAGGAACTCGAAAAAAAAAAGTTCTTAATTCCTCCTTCTCTCTCAACAGAATCACTCTCCTCTCCCTTTATGTTACATAGTTGTTATCTCTTTAGAATTGATATTAGCATTTTGATCTCACTTAGAAGGTAATCTAGGGGAAATCCTGCCGAGTTCAAGATGGGTGTAGATCGAAGAAATTGGGATAAAGTCTAGGTCAGTTTTTCAATATTTCCTCTTTCTAAATGAAATATTGGTCCTAATGCTAGAATTGACATTATGAAAAATACCAAAACATGTTTTTCTAGTCATTTTGCTAACATAGGCCAAGGAAATTTAATAATTTGTGTAGACTTTTATTCTACTCATTTTAAATACTTGCGCTTAAAATCTCATTAGTATAGATGCAAAAGGTTTATGATTAAATTGGTCAGAAAAAAGTGGGGACTGAAATAGCACAATTGCAATAAATTTATATATATTTTTTGTATTTCCACCAATGTAATGCCATTTAGGCAATTGGACGTGGTGTACATGATAAACTCCAAATAAATGAAGTGAAAATTCTAAACAAGGACCTAGAGTGTTATCATCTTCTAACATAAGAACCTCAAGTGGCCATGGCCATTTTAAATAGGGGCATGATCTTGCCGACTGAAATATATATTTCGATCGATCAAGGGATTTTTGTTTAAAGATAATTTTAACCTAATTTTTAGGCAAATTAAAATTTCAAAAAAAAAAATTCAAAAAGAAAAAACCTACCCTTCCGTCATCTTCTTTTTGTGTTTTTACTTTTTAAGTTTCAACTTTTTTTTTTCTTTTTTGTGAATTTGTCTTTTCGATGGATTTTTTTGGACTATTTAATATAATACAATTAAGATTTTGTGTTAAAGTTAGAATTCAGATCAAAACCACGTTATTTTAATGCTTTAGTTAACTTTAGTGCCACATAGGATTCTAACTTTGAGGCAGGCCTCGCCCAGTACTCTTCAGGCATCGCTAGTGTTTAGCCAACACTTGAGATTGCCCACCATGAAAAGGAAAGAAAAAATAGAAAAAAGAAAAAATTAAAAGAAAAAAAAATCAAAAAATCAAAAAAATAAATGAAGAAAAATTCATTGACCATTCAGTGAGGTTAGGCTTTCTTTAGATTGATATGGTTACTTTAAACTCTTATTTAAAATAATATCAACTCTAAACTTCTAATTGAGAAAGCGATGATACGTCATGTCCTTATTTGAAAACAAGGTTTACTTCAAATCTTTATTGGAGAAGATGATGGTACTTTTGTCTTTTATTTGAAATTTTCACGAAAATGAATGGTTTTGAAAATATTTTCTGAAAAACGTCATTTATATCGCTTGTAAAAATGAACAGACGAAAATAATTTTAATCATTCAAGAAAAATTTCAGAAATAATTGTTAATTTTTTATTATCAAACATTATTTTTATCTTTCGTAACTTTTTTTTAAATATCGATACTTAAAATATTTTTTATTGGTTAATTATTTCAAGCGTTATAAATTATTTTCGCGAGGCGGACGGAGCCGAAAAAGAAAAAAAAGGCAAAAAGCCAAAGTAAAATCACGGTTATGCCCTCGAACCAGCTACGAAGACCGTGCCCTTTTCGTCTTCGCTGGAAATTTCTCGCTCAATCTCCAGAAGAAAAGAGGAGGGAGAGCTCTCACGGAAGACTCGCCAATTCTCATCAGCATCGTCTTCTTCGTCTAGGGCTTCTCTCTCTCTGTCTGATTTGCTTTTGCCGTGCGATCTTGAGCTCGTCCGCCTCTCAACCAGCAGAGAAAGCGAAAAAATGGAAGGGATGGAGCAATGGAAGGTTCAGGTCGAGAACTGGACCAGTCAGCTTCGCGAATTGCTCCATCAGTCCCTTCAGTACGTCCACCAAATCCCTCCCGCTCAACTCTACGCCGCCATCGTCGTCCTTTCCCTGACAACCCTCTTCCTCTTGTCGAGTAAGTTTCGCTAATTAGCCCTAGATTTTCCCTTCTTCGGTCGCGCAATTGGCTTCGTGCTCCGTGTTCTTGTCGTGGGCATCTTTTTTTTTCCTTACCTTCTTTGGAGGTCGGCATTGTGATGAGAGTGGTTTTTGGCTCGCAGTTAGGTTGTTTAGGCGGAAGAAGTCCAACACCATCGTGCTCACCGGGCTAGGTGGGAGTGGCAAGACTGTTCTCTTTTATCAAGTGAGCACCTTTCTCTATGCCATTGGAAGTGTTTATATGCGTTTTGGAATGTGTATAATTAGGTTTTTGTTACGTTGGTGTTGTCTGTGGTCAAATTCGTCGGGCCAGTTCTTAATGAGGATGGCATTCGGCATTGTGCCCTTATGGCGTATAATGAAGTTCTGGATGCTACATGATGTGGTCACTTGAGAAATTGAATCGACATAGCTCGGCATGCATTCGAGCTTAGGAGTTCCTCTGCAGAATATTGCTCTTATGGTTTGGGGTCTCGTTAACATGTGAAATTCTGTGAGGAGCTACTTCTCTTGGTAGTTGATTTTGAATTTGAGAATACTTTCTTCTTAAAGTTAATGGATTCAGTTTAAATTGTTTGACCTTCTTACCTCGTCTGTGTCTCTGTTCTTATTATACTTGTGATAAATATTTCAGATTTGCTGCTTTAGTATTTTGTTTGTTGAAGACTTTTCTCACCTTCTGATGCCCCATGTCAGCTGCGAGATGGATCTTCGCATCAGGGCACTGTCACTTCAATGGAGCCAAACGAGGGCACTTTCATTTTGCACTCTGAGACCTCTAAGGTCCTTAAATTTTTCCTATGCTTGCATCTGCAGTGTATTGTTACTATTTTTGTCATCACTTTAAACAGCTCTTGATGTTTTGCCTTGACATCTTCACATTGGTCATCCGCTGCCGAGATGCCTGGTATTTAGAGATGTGACCATTTTATCTTGAGTTTATCATGTATACCATATACTTGCTTCAGTGGTGGTTTTGTGGTAATGTTGATGAATCCTTCTCTCTCCTTCCAGAAAGGCAAAATACGACCTGTTCATGTCATTGATGTTCCCGGGCATTCTCGTCTGAGGCCCAAACTAGATGAGGTTTTGCCACTGGCTGCTGGCATAGTTTTTGTTGTTGACGCGCTGGATTTTTTGCCGAACTGCCGTACAGCTTCCGAGTATGTATTGCATCCTTCCATATAGTTTGCATTAACCTGTGCTCTTGGCGCATTATGTATCGTAATATGACTGACAGCTCAAAATCTTAAAAATAGGTACCTGTATGATATTTTAACAAATGCAAGTGTTGTCAAGAAGAAAATTCCCGTCCTCGTCCTGTGCAATAAGACTGACAAAGTGACTGCACATACTAAAGAGTTCATTCGAAAGCAACTGGAGAAGGAACTGTATGGTTTGATATTCTCGACTTTGCTTCTCTAGCTGAGATTATCTTCTTTCTTGCATGTCAAGTGGCATCGATGAGAACTATATTGCCCGACATAAAGAAACTTGATGTTATCATTTAGATGACAATTTATGAATTGGTTTAGCATTCCGTAGTATGGTTAACCAATCCAAGATACAGTAACCGTGTTGTTTGTATTGGTAACTCAACATGAATTGTGGTAAATGATATTTTGATGCAAAAATTACAACCCTTCAAACTGATTTGCCAGCACAAAAGATGTGTTTACCATGCTGGATAGGTCTTTACCACCCATTGCACCATGCATAGAGGCTGTCTAGACTTGCCCATGTCAGATGACCTCCTGAGGAGCGGAAGTTCACTCTCAATTACATCTCTTCCATTAGAAACAAAACCCTTTTCCCCAAGTAGGTGTGGAATTCTTGAAGAGTGGTAATACAAAATCTTTTGTTTATGATCTCTAAAAGCAAGTAATTTCATTCTATTCTATCCATGAGTACATATATCAATGGATACGGTAAATTTTTTTTTTTGGGAGTATGCAAATGTAGAAATACATGTCCACAGCACTAATAGAATTATAGTGACGTGACATGAAGTAGAATGCCAATTACCAAGACCTATCTTGATGACCATGGACCAAAATTTACTTGAAATCAGTTGACAAAGTAAATTCCTCATTCTTAGTGAATTTTGGAAATCAGCTACATATTGGTATTCTGTTCAATTTTATAATACCGTAATCTGATTCATGAATACTGCACATTTGCACACGCACATCTTGTGGCCTTTGTTCTTATAGATTTGCCTTTTTTTATTAACAGTGACAAATTGAGGGCATCAAGAAGTGCAATATCAGCAGCTGATATTGCCAATGACTTCACCCTGGGAATACCAGGAGAAGCCTTTGCATTTTCTCAATGCCAGAACAGGGTTACAGTTGCGGAGGCTTCTGGTTTGACAGGAGAAATAGCTCAAGTGGAAGAGTTCATTAGGGAACATGTAAAGCCCTAACAATGGTGCACCTTCAGACATGAGATGTCTTGTGAACTTTCTGTGATTATCAGACGAAAATCGAGAAGCTGTAAAATTCCTGTTTGGGTGCTTGAGGATAGAGTACAGTGAAGGGAATTGTTGAGGACAAATTCTTTTTTTAATCTGGCAGAGGCTTTGATTGTGATTATCTGAATATGGTAGAATTGATTCTTTCAGTTAGATGAATTTCTGAGGCCTTTTAACTGGGTTCTCTTCCTCAGGCTGGACTTCGCCATGCCTCTTCTGGCTACTGTAAAATGTTAGTGACTATGGGGTTGTGGTGTCCAATTTCTTCACCCACGTTGGGGCATTATTCTGTATTTTGCCTAATTTGGAGTTCGCGAAACTTGGACTATTGGTTGCGTGAATAACCTTATGCTTCTGTAGCATTCTGCTTTTGCCTTTTTTTTTTTTCTCTAATGAATAGTTGCTTGTTTCTTAGGGATACAATGCGAAGATCCGACGTCAATTATCCTGTTTCTGACACAAGCTACTTGATATCGGAATGCTCTAAGCTCATTTACTTCAATCAGAAGAAGCAAATGGGATCCTTTATGACCTATTTCAGGTCCTCTTCCAAGTGAAAGTAGCCTCAGATGCCTTTTAATACTAGAATTTCATGCATGGTGGCAAGGCCATACCAAGGGCTCAAGAAGATGGTAATGTGCGGATTCTATGAAATGCTTGTGGTAGTACCAATGTCTACCCACGTTCTCATAACACAACCCAAAGATCACATGACAACCTTGACAAACATTTAGCTATACATTTGACACAGATTTGGGTATGAACCAACGATATTTCAGATCCATTTTATGGGTGATCGGGCTGTCTCTGTGTGACAAAAATTGAAGGCGGCCCAACTATAATAGAATTACACGTCAACATCCCAACTTTAAAGGTTATCTATCTAGTCTTTTCTAATCCTGGGAAACTTTCTCCGTTAAACGATCAACAGGTAATGATCCAAAGGGGGCTGACCAGTCCGCCTCTTCAAATGGATCATCCTCACAAATATCATCATGTTCGTCCATGTCACTGACAGGAAAGCTATCTTCACCGTAGTCCTCACTTTGAGAAGTAAAACCATCTCCGTATGCTGCCACTGAACTACCAGTAGCATGTTCACTCGACAAAACTAATGCAGGGTATGAATGCTCTGTAGCCTGTGTAATGCCTTCAAACTCCTCCACTTTCTTTAAAAGATCATCAGGGCAGAGGTTTAACTCATCCAGCAACAATGCCTTACTCGATTGAATTGCACGCTCCCATAAGGATGTCATTTTAGGACTAGAAATGACTTTCTCCACATCTCTATCCTTGCAAGCATCATCAATTTCGCCTGAAAATTGATGATCCAGTCAGAATGCAAATATAATATGTTTGCAAGGAAACAAGGGAGATAATCGACAGAGGGATATGTAGGCGGAACAGATTCATAGGAACCAGAAACTATTATGAAGAGATTAAATAGCGCATCGGAAGTAACTAAAAAAGCCATATAAAAGTTTCACATATGAAGAGATCAAGCTGGTAGCATGTGAACTTCAGGTAAGCAGTGAAGAAGCTATATAAAAGTTTCACATATATGGTACTGGTGATTTCCTCCCATAGCCACAGGCGATGCCATCAACAGAATTTAGGAGAAGCTCAGGTGAATTTATGTTTCCCCACTCCCTAGTTACATAGCTTGGAGCAACAATGGCCAACTAGGTTTACGAGTTCCCTTCAACAAAACTCCACTCTTGAGGACTAGAAAAAAGCCACCGTGGTCTCTAGTTAATGCCTACATTACATATTATTGCCTACAAAAGTTGTATTGATGTTACCTTTTGCAGCAAGAGGAAATGTTGGTTCTGGGTACATAGATTTCCAATCTTTTCCCCTCCACATCAATATCTGTTCATCATCAAAAGAAAGCAGCACACATGGAACCAAATCCTGCTAGAAAAAAGAAGGGAGTGAAGTGTCAAGAAGGACCGACCAAAAAAAGAAAAAAAGAAAAAGAAAGTGTCAAGAAAGAAAGTTTGTGAGCTAACATAAAACTCTAGGAAACAGGGAAGCGAAGCAGATAATATAAACTCAATCTCCTATGGAAACACCCGACAGAAAGATGAACCCTCTAAAAAATTCCTTGTACTCTCTATTTTGTGTGCAAAATCCGTATACCTCTTCAGGAAAAATGAGAAGAATGAGAGCTAGAGTGGATAGAGAGACTGTCAGGTAATATGCCGTTGTCGCAAATGTACTAAAGGGACATGAACATAGCAGGGAAAAACCTAGCTCGTGGGACCTTTTTTTGCAAGATTGAGCCTGGCCTACAATGAGCTCAACTTGCTGGTTATTCTTCCCATAAGAGCAGCAGTATGAATATTTTAAAGTTCTCAGTCAAAAAAATCCTGGGTCGCTGTCGCATCCAAGAATGTCTGTGTCTATTGACAGGCACATAGTCTGATTTCACAAATGTTGTTTTAAAATAAGTACAGACGGGAAAACTGTAGGCTATAAAGCACAGGAAAATTAGCAGAAAAGGACAGAAATGTCATCAATTTGAGGTCTTTTGAAATTTCAATCAGATAAATGGGTGCGCGTTTTTGACAAAAATGTAAAAGCATCAGGGAATGAACAAAGTTCTGTGGACAATTAAGAATGTCGAATGTGGAAGAATTATGCACATGACAGAAATGTTGACCTTCAGCTTAGCTCCTAATTTCTTGTAGTCACTTGCATGCATCCCCTGGCAGTCGATCTTCACCAATGGACTTCCTTCAAAAGCATTTCTTACATCCTTTACAAGTGTTAAATATATTCCATTTTTTGCTGCATAAGAGACAAATAATTAATGGTTAGAACAAACTACATGGGAATTAAACAGACTTAATTTTGCTGCAGAAACACACTCTGATGCAGATCAGACAAGAAATTCCATGCATAGCCCAAACTCAAAACTACACTGCAAAAGTACATAGCAACTAACGAAAACTCATCAAGATGAAACGCAAGAGGGTTTTGAACAAGTTCATATAATAAGACAAAGATTTAAATAACAGGGAGAGCCCACCCTTAATGCATAATTCTGACCATGCTATGAAATGTAAAGACAAGGCAAAATGGAGACAAATTGATGTATATTTCCATAAACAAGGAACTTGAACTTTTGGAAGACATTGACATGCTTATTCAGACAGTCCATCAACTTAGCATGCAAGAGAAAGCGATGGACTCATCAAACAGGTAACCACTCTTTGTTAGTAAGAGAGGAAAAAAAGGAGGTTATATAATACATGAATCTGGTTGGTTGTAGAGTAGCTGCTCAGACGAATGATTGATCACTTACCTAATTTACAAATGGGCAAAAGATTTTTGCCTCTTTTCCTGAATTCATCAGCTTCAGCTTTTGTTAGTCCTTCTGGAGCTTCCTTGATAAGCTTTGGGTAAACTGGAGCAGCTGGTTTCCAGAGCATCAATGGATACTGGGGACGAGTGCGGTAATTGTAGTTTCTGCCACGGAAAAGATACACGATGCCACCAACTCTGTGAATGATTCTACCTCCCGTCTTTTCCTAAATCAAGATACTAGTATTTCAATTTTTTGCAATAAGCTATAATAATGGCTTTGATATTGCACCAAAAACTGCAGATATCAATTCCTCAGGCAAATGTCTTAAACCATTAGCATAGTTGAACATAAGAACTCCAATAGGTCAGAGTACAAAAAAGAGCTAAAAGTTAAACTGCATATCCATGCAAATGCGCTGAAACATACATAAACTATTCATACATCGACAAGGAAGGGATATTAGGATATTGCCAATTATCATGTTTATCAGACAAGAGACTCAAGGTGGGTTGGGGAAAACATGGTTCTTCCCTAGGATTTAATAAAAGCATTGTCTTGCATACAAAAAGTAACTAAACAACAGTTGCATTGATAAATGATCAGTATCGTTGGGACAGCACCGGCCGTGTACTAGAAACAGAAATTGCCTCAAACTGACCTCAAGATGCCGGCAGACATTATCCATATCCACTGTGGGGACTCCCCGGCAACGGACCTTACAGACTCGTCGTCTCTTCCAATGCAAGTGTACAAGCTCCAACATATTATGAGTCAGCCCATCTCTACCTAAACCCCACGAACACGTCTCAATATCTATTAAAAAAAACGAAATGCACCAACCTGTATCAACGTTGAACAAATAATTTTAGAACACTAACCAAGATTAACCTGGCGATTATCAGACAGGTGAGGCTTGACCAGCATCTTAATCTCCCATCTCTTGAGAGGCTCCCCCAATATCTCCTCCCTCGTCCTCCCTTCCTTGGGGCGCTTCCCCAAATCGAACGGCCCCGGCATCTCCACGTACTTGACCCCCTTCTTCCCCGGCGGGGGCGGGTTGAACGAGTCGAAGAGCGGGACCTTCTTCTTGGAGCTCTTCAGAGGGGCCTTCCCTGTCCAGGGCCGAGGCATCGTCGGGGGAGCGAAGGGCAGGAAGGCGGGCTCGCGCATCGCGAGCGGCCGAGCGCTCGGGGTCTCGGAGTAGCTGAACTGGAACTCGAAGGGGGCCCCCGGGAGGAGGTAGGAGACGCCGGACTCGCCGATGACGACGGCGCGGTCGCCGTCGGAGCAGACCACGGGGGAATCGGGCTTGATGGGCTTGTAGTAGCGGGAGTTGCGGTGGTGGGTCTTGAAGGCGGGGTTGGAAGGGGACTTGGGGGTCGGGGTTGGAGGAGGAGGAGGTGGGTTCTGGGGTTTTCGGGACTTGAGAGGTGGTGGGTATTTGGGGATGGGGATGGGCGGGGAGTGGGTGGAGGTGGCGGTGGTGGGCGGCGGCGGGAGGCGGTTGGAGGGGAGGGAGGGGAAGAGGTTGGGGCTGAGCAGTTTAGCGAGAGCGGGCATCGGGAGAGAGTGAAAGTAGCGATGGAGATGATGTGGTGAAGGAGCAGAGGAAGAGGAGGTGGAGGAGGAGATAAGAGAGAGGCTTGAGTGTAAGCCGGAGATTTTGCAGTTTTTTCTGTTGCTTTGAGAAGACAGGGAGAATTTTGTAATTTTATGGGGTTAAAGAAAAAAGGGGTTAGAAATAAATTTTTTAAGGATAATATGGCACGATCAAACACATCTGCGCGCCCATTGGACTAAATCCATGAGCCATTTAATTTGGTAATTTTTTTTATTGAATTTGACTGTCATGATAATCAAGTACAAATCACTTGAACTATTGGAGAAATTTTGATTAGGTTGCAGGAAAGCGTAAGGTGAACTTTGGTCAAGAAATATATTCAAGAAAAGTTATCTCAAAAGAAAATAATTTGATTTGATTTTCTTTATCATTTAGTTGTCAATTGCCAATTAACCAAGGGTAGGTCTGTCACAGAAGTCATAGTTCAAAATTTTTTTTTTCTTGTGGCATTTCTCCTACACTAAAAGCCATTTTTCATACCTATTCTTAAAAGAAGATTGGAAATTCTATCCATTGGAACTGAAATAGAGATATAAAAATAGTTCAAATAATTCAATGTAATTCCGTGAATGTTGGATTCCAATATTTCGAAGGGACACCTAAGATGGTCTGGCGGTGGTGGAAGTCTAATTTATTGTGGAAAATGAATTTTTAATTTCAAAAAAGGAGTCAATAGGCATGTGATCTTGCTGGTAAATGAATTATGGGGTAAGAGGCTAGGTAAGTAGAATCCACACGTGACATGCGATACGACACGATGCGTCGTTTCTTAAAAAATAGAGAATTTCGATAGGTTGGGACATCTTGTATATAATAAGTATATATTTTTTTATATACATGATTAGAAGTATATTTTTACATATAATTAATCATGTATATATAAAAATATCGGCGGTGAATTTCTTCATCTTTTCTATTAGGGATTTACGATTAAATTTTTTTGGGCTGGCTGTCGCGACCCTAAGAATTTTTTTTTCGATCGGGTTAACGGATTATTAGGTTTATTAGATGAATTAACCTAATACGGACCCTCCCAAGTCCTACCGAATCGCAACTTTGGTTTTTGTTCAAATGGTTTTAAAATTTGGAGTCGCCACTAATCATTTTTGGTAGGTTGATTAGATACCTAAGTAAATTAGCGGGAGGACTAAATTACTTCTACGAACCAGAGATTATGAGTTCGGGGACTTGGTTACACTAGTTAATTAAAACTAATGCCCTTTCGGTACCTTAATTTCATGGATATCCTAATTTGGCAACTCAAGCTTGGTTTATTCCTAAGACTCTAGTGAGGTGTTCTCTTTTTGTATTTTCACTTTTTAGATAGGATGCATGGGTGGTATTTTTTTATTTTCAAAGTGTTAAAAATTCCCTGAAGCCGAAAGAGGGAGTGTGTTAACGACTTCTGTGCAGTGTTACAGTCTACTCATTTTGGGGGTATGGTGATTCAAAAATTAAACGGCAGAAAGTCAATGACAATAAATAAAGACCTCCAATGGATGACCCAGCCTTGGGTTGGCTCTCCCTTTTGGGGTTTAATGGTACAGGAATTAAATTACGGGAATCTAAATAACGGTAAGTAAAAACCTCCAATGGGCGGCCTAGCATTGGCTTGGCTCTTCCCTTTGGGGTTTGATGGTTCATGAATTTAAATTGCAGTAAGTAAAAACCTCCAATGGGCGGCGTAGCATTAGCTTGGCTCTTCCCTTTTGGGGTTTGATGGTGCATGAATTTAAATTGCAGGAAATAAACGACCTCCAGTGGATGCGCTTTGCCTCTCCATTCTTGGGTTTTAGTTTTTTAAAATAAAATACAACAAATTGTTTCAACAATTTGAACTAAAATCCGTTGACGGGTCGGCTGTAAATTTGATGGGCACCTTGGAATTTGTTTGGGCTCACTTTGCACCTCCATGGAATTTATCGTTGATACGGAGTTGTTCCTTTTTTTATACCTGCCATAAAATATGGGAAAAAGGGAGATGGAGAAAGTGTATACAATTTGTGCTAATTTGAGACTAAAATCACAAATAAATGAATAAATAAAAATACTTAGCTCGAATTTGTTTGCTCGTTGACGAGGATGACCTCTTGATTTACGTTGATCGATGAAGGAATTTGTGATGATAACCCCTAGCTTTAAACTCCCATCATCTTCAAAATTTTCTCTCTCTTTTGGTATTTTCTTTCTCTCAAATTTTTCTTCAAACTTCCAAAACCCTCTCAAATATCCAAAATTTTCTCTCCCCCAAAAATTCCCCTCTCAAGCTCACTTTTTCCTCCTTTTATAACCCACTAATTTATCTCCCATTCTAATTTTTCCACTAACTCTTCTTCATCTTTATCTTCATCTTCCCTTCTCCATATTTATCTCCCATTCTAATTTCTCCACTAACTCTTCTTCATCTCCATCTTCCCTTCTCTATTCTTATCTTATTTTCTCCATCCATTCTTCTTCATCTTCTCTTCTCCATCTTCCATTCTCTATTCTTATCTTATTTTCTCCATCCATTCTTCTCCATCTTCTCTTCTCCATCTTCCCTTCTCTATTCTAATTTCTCCACTAACTCTTCTTTTTGTTATTTGCAAAATAATCCTTCAAGAATTAGGTATTTGCACTATAGTCCCTGAATTTTAATTATTTACAATTTAGTCCCTGAAAAAAATATTTCTTTAAGTCCAAATCTCCTCACAATTTTTGACACAATTCACCGCATGTCAAATTTAAGCTCATTTCTTGTTACTGAAAATAATTCAAAATTTAATTAAAGCCCTTTTTGTAAAATTTGGTCATTCTGGGTATAATTGTGCCAAGATGAATATTTAGAATATTAGAGAACAATGTCACAACTCCTAAAAGTGAAAAATAAAAATAAATTGACTCAAATTGAATTTTTTATAGGCTCGATTTGAGATTATGCTCGTGAAGGAATACATGACCCCGAATTGGATTTTTTAAATTTACGGTGGCCAACATGAAAAGGGATTTAAAAGAAAAATATTGACTATTTTTATGTATTTTTGTGGCCTCAAATGCTATTATTTATGAAATATTTTCCTAATTTCTAAAAAATATATTTAAAAAATACAAAAAAATACGAAAAATTATTTTTGCTCAAAAATGGTTGCCTAAGCTTGGCTAAAGCTTCCAAAGTTGATTTTGCAATTTTTTCATTTTTTCTTGATTTTTTATGAATTTTCGAAAATAAAAAAAATCGGAAAATACTGAAAATACGAAAAATCATTTTTTTTGTCAAAATTGGTTCCATAGGTTTGGCCAAGGTCCCCAAAGTTTATTTTTTAATTTTATGAATTTTTATGGATTTTCTATTAATTTTTAAAAATAAAAAAATAATTAAAAATCAGGTGTCAACAGCTGCTCTTTTTTTGAAAGGAAGCTCGGTAGAGGTTTATTTCAAAGACGACATGACACCTGAATCCTAATCGACTCAACACAAGCAAATAACCAAAGTCGTGACATTGATTCTCGATACCCCTCGGTGTAAGCTCTGATCCAGGCCAGATTTAAATAGGCTCCAATGATTTGAAGGAGAGATTTGGAGAGGAGAGTTTACCTGACACTTACCTGCCTGTCATCTGGCGGTTGCCTGACACGCATGCTCTACTGAAAATAGAATGAGAACCTAAGGATTTGTTAAGAAAACCTTAGGGTGGTTGAACTTGGACCCGTATGGTAGGTCAACCCATGGTAGATTCCTAATGAAAGGATTCTATTGATTAAAATTTGATTGAAATTTGACCCGTATGGTAGGTCACCCCATGGCAGAGTTCCTAATGAAAGGATTCTAGTGATTAGGATTTGACCCGTATGGTGGGTCGCCCCATGAAAATGCCTGTAAGAAGGACTTTGTGCCTGTAGAAAGGACTTTTGTGTGCCTGTAAGAAGGACTTTTGGGTGCCTGTAGGAAGGACTTCGGGTGCCTGTGGGAAGGACTTTGGTGCCTCTAGGAAGGGCTTTTGGTGCCTGTAAGAAGGACTTTTGTATGCCTGTAGAAAGGACTTTAGGTGCCTGTAGAAAGGACTTGGTATGCCTGTAAAAAGGACTTTTGGGTGCCTGTAGAAAGGACTTGGTGCCTGTAAAAAGGACTTAGTGCCTGTAGGAAGGACTTCGGGTGCCTGTAGGAAGGACTTTGGAGTGCCTGTAGAAAGGACTTTGGGGTGCCTGTAAAAAGGACTTTGGTGCCTGTAAGAAGGACTTGGTGCCTGTAAGAAGGACTTGGTGCCTGTAGGAAAGACTTTTGTGTGCATGTAAGAAGGACTTTTGGGTGCCTGTAGGAAGGACTTGGTATGCCTGTAAAAAGGACTTTTGGGTGCTTGTAGAAAGGACTTGGTGCCTGTAAAAAGGACTTAGTGCATGTAGGAAGGACTTCGGGTGCCTGTAAGAAAGACTTTGGTGCCTGTAAGAAGGACTTGGTGCCTGTAGGAAGGACTTTGGGTGCCTGTAGGAAGAATTTTAGCGTGCTTGTAGAAAGGACTTTGGGATGCCTGTAGAAAGGACTTGGTGTTTTGAAGGGTACCATTCTGAGATTTGGGAAGACCAAGAATCCTGCAGAAGTTCAAACCCAATTTAATTTATCATGAATGGTGCCATTCTGGGATCTGGGAAGACCAAGAATCGTGTAGAAGCTCAAACCCGGTTTATATTCTCTTGTTGCTCAAGTATAAGTTAAAGAGGTAGAGATCAAAACATCTTGAACATTTCTGTTTTTGAGACGAATCATGCTTCATTGGAGAAGGTGGATACCTGTATGTGCCACATTGGATTCGAGCACCTTGGCAATCGTCAGAATTCATTCAAAGACTCAGGTTGAATATATACTTACCTGAGGATTTAAAAGACTGCCTAGTGATTTCTTGACAACCAGGCTTGTTCATTCACTAATTGCCGAGTGGATTTCGAGACTTTGAAAGGCAACTCGAATATCGAAAATGTGTTACCTGTCAGGTAGTGTCAGAGGTAACACATACAAGCATTTTCATCAATGAGTTCATTGATTCAGCAAAGTTTGCAATGATTAGAAGCATTCCGTGTAATAACTCATGATGCAATCAATTGAGATGTAGATCATGCATGACTATTCTGTCAAGTTTGCATTACCAATTCTGTTCAAGGAGGTTATCACAGTATGAATACCTCGAATGTAATATGAATGGAGGACTTCAGTGCGAAAGGGCTTTCTCTCACTCTCGAAAAAGATTGCATGATTGAAAAGAAATCACTCAATCTCACTATCATTGCATTCAACAAGGGTCAGAGTAATCTCGCAATTGGTACGATCAAGCCGATTTGGAGGTCTTAATTAGGACCGTAATGTAGGCTGGGTCAAAGGCTTACCAAAGGGGACTCTTTTGAGCCAATGCCGTTAACAAAAAAATTCTTCATCGTTTGCTTCGGGTTTATAAGTCCAGAATCCTGCAAAAATGAGAGAGAAATAGTCTTGCTCGTACATTTTCGAGCGATCCTTAAAATCTTTCAACTATACGTTAATTCAAGCGCCTTAATCAGAAAAGACTTTCACGGGTTGTAATGTAGGTTGGGTTTGGGAATCAAGAAAGGCTTAATTTGGCCCAGAAGATATGTGAGATGGGTTTAACATTGGTGATCATTGCGTCTTTGCCACCAGTTTCGGCCTTTTGAATAATCCTTCAAGAATACCATCATTGTATGAGGATGGTGTCAATTTCTGTTGATGCCGTCATTACTCTCAAATGGCGTAAACTTCCACCGTATATTTTGCAATCTGAGTTCTTTAAAGAATTTTCTCTCGCAATCAGATCCCATTGGGGATTTACATTGATTTGAATGGGCTTTGGCCTTGCTTTTGACTGGCACTTTGCTTTTTCATACCCAGGGACTGGCTTTTCTTCTTTTGGTCCCGCCTTTTGTCTTTTATTTTTTCAGTTCTGTTTAGAAAGGAGAATTTTAAAAAATTGTGCCATATGCATACATTAAAAATTTAGCACACTTGAGGAGTCGACTCGGGAACTCTTTGTAGACCCATTTCTTCCAAGTTCTTCTGCTTTGAAGTAGTGCCATCTTCATCTTGGAATGAGCAATGATCACCAACGGGATTTTAAGAAATGAATACGCAGGCTCAATTGGGCGATACAAAGGATATAAGTGCATAAGATAGAGAAACGAACGCTTTTCGTCGTCTTAAGGCGCTTGAATTAGCGTACGAGGTTGAAAGCTAAGACACACTCGAAAATCGCCGTTAGTCCGAGTAAGAAAATTTCTAATCACTTACCTCGTGCTATTGCTGGAACTACCTCCATTTGGCCCCGGCGTGGGGTGGTTCTTGACAGGGGTTACGGAATGAAATCGCCGTTCAAATGGTTTGTCAATGGGCACCTGTAGTGTTTAGGATAGAGAAATGAATGCCTCCTTCCTTTCGGTATCGTACCTTTCGCGAGAAAACCCATTGCCTTGGGGAATACGGAATCTATTTGGCACACAGCTCGCCGTGGATATGGGACGTGTATAGAAATGGGCTTGCCTTTCATCATCCTGTCATGCCCCATTCTACACATTCGATGCATCATGTGTAGATCATGCTCCAAGTCAGAATCGGCAAATTAAACATGTAGACAAGTCATGCATGAATCATGGCATGTGCAAACACAATACGAATGTGGTAATTTTGGCATCATGCATGTTTGTGAAATAAGCAGGTATGGAAGAAAATTCTCAATAATGAGAGGATTTGAATTGCCCCTGGACGTGTGAACGGATCGAACAAATCGCGAAGTCTACCCCTTAAATTGAGGAGTAGCTTATCTCAGACTTTGCCCCCTTTTCAATTCAGGGTTTGCCATCAGTTTGCCCCATTTTTATCGGAATGGATCTCTTCAGATGATCATAATTTTACCACTTGGGGTTGTCTCCTTCAACATGTTAAATGTTAGTATAAATATTTCCTGTAAAAAGGAAAGGAGATGTGTTAGCCAGTATTAGAAGGGATAAACTGGAACAATACTGGTTTACCCTTCATCTTGAATGTTTTGCACGACCCCTTTATTAGCTTCGCTGGATTGAGTTTCCCTTGGCTTTCGCTGGACACTTCAACATTAGGCTAAGATCGTGACAAAATACTGACCTTGGTATTGCTCGTCGAGTATTCCTGTTTCTTTCTGCAAAAAGAAATGCGAGAAAAAGCTATTTTATTTATTTACAATACTTACAACATTTCCATCCTCGAGGATCGAACTCGGGACATCTCAAACCACTGTCATTCCCCATGCCATCTGGTCCACAAGACCACAGGCCTTCGTGAAGGTTCCTTTTAGGGGTTAATTTTCGGATGGCACGGTCTTGTCGTATTGGGTGACGCCACGATGCTCTCCAAAATAATTTATATCCCCTGTTAAAACGGAATAAAGTAATTCAAAATTTGAGATGATCAGGGGTGAATTGAAACGATACAAAACTACCCATCTCTGAGATTGCTCGCGTCTTCCGTTCGTATTCTCTTTCTTTTTGAAGCTGTCCATCCAGCGATAATGTCCATAAGCCGATTTGCCCACAATTTAGTCCGACAGGGGAATTTCATTTTCGGGTACGACTGTATTCTTAGGTTATTTTGCAAATTCCTGAAAATAGAAGGGGTTGAATTTAAAACTGGAACAATGAGGGTAAATTGGAACGATACGGAACTACCCTTCGAGTATTCGCAGATTTTTAGTCGCAATTAATTTGTCCCAAGTTTAGTGTGGTGGCGGACTCGAGCATTTAACAGGGGAAAAGGAAATGATTGCTTTTCGCTTTTGCGTCAATTCCATACATTCATAGAAGCAGAAAATATCCATGCAAGGGAATGAAAGCATATACATTATGGATTAGTTTTTCTTCCTCTGCAGGCCCTCCAGTGGTCAGCAAGCTTCATCCCGAATCAAGTATGTATCGGCCATATTGAAGGTCTGGTGGTCACAGGCTGAGCATATGCATCACAGCCCCGATGCTTTACCGATATCAAACTGGTTGATTATGACGAAAAGATCATCGTTAATGTCCGCTTGGTGGTGATCTGTCCCTTCTTTCTCGTGAGATATTGATGCTGATTCAGTAGCATTGGTCTTTTTGTACTCTACTCCAACAGAACTCGATCCTGTTATAAACTGGTCTAACTCACTTCTTAAACGTGCATTTTCGATCCTCAGATCATGCATTTCATCGAGGGTGAGGAGGCTATTGCAGTTGGGGCAGATGGTGGAGTCAAAAGCCTCTTTATACATCTTGTTTTCCGCTCGGAGGTTTTCATTTTCAGCTCTTAGAAACTCGGCTTCGTTGTGCTCATGACGAGTCTTCATTCGGGTTCGCCTATTTTGAAACCAGAACTTGATTTGCAAAGGTTCAAGTCCTAGCTCTTGACTCAGTTCCATTTTCTGTTTTCCGTCTGGCATAGGGCATGTTCTGAAGAAATCCTCAAGCCTTTGTACTTGCTCCTTAGTATGGCGACGGTAACGCTTCTTTTGACCCTTACTGTTGTTGTCCTTATCTTTACTGAGATCTTGGACGTCGTCAGCGAAAGGGCCATGCTCCATGGTCTCGATCCCAAACATGGCTTCGAACTCTTCCTCTCCCATATTCAGCAAGTAACGATAGCTCTCAAGGGTGTTGGGTTGAGACATCATCGATTTGGTTAATAATCTCTCAAGGCTCACTGTCTTCTCTTGTATCCTCACTCCCTCTGAATTTTTCTATGCGACGGTGTATGCTTTTAGAACTTTCTTCTGAGCATGAATGAAGATTTCCAAGAGAATGGCTCTTTTTAAGATCTACGAATGGGTTTAGAAATTGTATTGCTCACCCCGTGAATTCTGTCTTTTTCAACCTCTTTACCATGTCTCCTGCACAATTTGCTTTCTTTCGTCTTTTCACACTAGGGGTCCCCGTCGTCATCTCTCCTACTTATCTCCACCGTTGATTTGCTAGCGAATCATCCGACAAAGACGAGTCCTATCCTCTTTTGCCACAAATTTCTTTGTCTCCCACTTAGCTCATCTTTTCATTCTCTCTTTTTCAAAGCGGTGGCGTCTTGTCCCACTTTTCCGCAGAGACATCGGATTTGCTTGACTCGAGATTGCAGACGAGCAGCGAATTCGAGCTGACATGGGTGATACTGACATGGAACAGCAGATAGGAAAGCCTGACTAGTTGATACTGCTATTGCGGAATCAATATTTACTTCGAAGCAGATTACCATCTTCGCACTTCGTTGGTTTGCCTTAACTCTCTCCTTCAATACTCTCGTGTTCCGTCTGTCTGCCTTAATTTTCTCCTCGATAATGGCCAACCTTCCTACACACATCTTCCCGGCTGATGTTATGTTTAAATAGGAGAGGCTCTATCATCTTCTCGGCAGAGGTTATGTTTACATAGCCCATCATCCGAGTGTCGAAGCTGAGATCCTCGGTCTGTTCAGGGAGATAAATGCTTCTTCAGTCAAAGGCACCAATTTGGAGAGGGAATACAGGGCGCTCCCGCACGTCTTCGTCAATTTCCTAGAGGCATGTCGAAATACCCAGGAGACGGTTACCTTAGCTCGCGTTGTGAAGGCCCGCTACCAAGATCGATCTAAGTGCCTGGAGTTTGCAAAACGCTCGGTTGCTCAATACAAGAAGACCTTTAAGTCTGCTGAAGAGTGGGTCTCGCTGCTGGTTCACGAGAGAGAAAAGCTGGTAGAGCACTTAGCTTTGAATCAGACTTATTTTGAGCATGACCGGAGAGATGTTGTAATGAAGTTCAGATGTGAATAGCTGGAAGAGAGGCTTGACGATCTAACAGCGGATATAGCTTTCGAGAGGGACCTGATCGACAACTTAAAACTTGTCGTTGAACACCATGAAATGAATGCATCCAGGTACAAGGAGAAATGTACCCGTATGCTTTTCAAGTTTGCAGATCTCGACTCCCAGATTGCTCAATGTAGGCAGAGCATTAATTTCATGGAGAGCCAATTGAACTCTTTTGTGATGATTATTAGGGGTCAGTTTGGCTTTAATTTTACTCCCTAGTGAGTTGTTTGTAAAACTTGTTGATGAATGGAATGAAAGGAAAATTTCGCACGTTTGTACTTTAATTTCCCAGCTATCTCTTCTCCCAAATATTATCATAGATCGATTCAAGGTACAAGAGATACCGAGGCTTAACATCCTTCTTGATGTTCTTGTTTGTCGCTGTAGACGATGATATCGAGAATCAGCGGCGGCCCCCACCAGCCATATTGAGACTCGCAATCAGTCAGATAAATTGAGACAGCTGTGACTTACTCGATTAGTGCGCCAATAAATAATCCAGGCCACCTGTTGCGTGCCCCACTTCACTCATCTCCTGCCTCTTCCGGCGCCCACTTGTTGGTGTCGGTCGCGTGGTGTCGGCAGAAACGCGTATGGGCCATGTCTAGTAATAAACCCCCAATCCTCAAAAGTTTATCACGTGGTTAGAATCCAATGAAGTTTTAAGCTAGGCCTTCGATTTAATCAAAAAGACATCACAAGGTCGAGTTAACATGTTCGCTTCATGAGTTTTGATTATACAGTCTATGCTTTTCTCAAAGAAAATACAGGAACGCCCCTCAATACATTAAGCATGCCCCCACACCTGATCCGGGTACATTTACGGCCCCATCAAAATACAAAGCTCATACATGATCGTTAATTGACACGATTCTGTCTCCGGGAGGATCAATCCCTTTATTTGCCCCCAGAATTGTTGGCTAGGACATCAGCAATTACCCATCATTTCATGTTCTTCAAGTTTATTTCCAGTATAATGTTGAATCCGATTTTACTCCTGCTTAGGGTACCTATAATTCCCTGCAAAAATAGAGAAAATAATGAGTATGTAATCCAAGAGAGGTCGGTCCATGACTCCTAAATTAGCCCAGTTTTATTTTTCTTAATTTTATGAGAAATTAGAGAAAATTTTCTTTGAAAAATATGGATGAATTTCTCAAAAAGGATTTTCTTGCAGATTTTACAATTTAGAAAAAATGTGATAAAATCCTTTGATATTTACCAAATTTCTCGAAAGAATTTCCTTTTTCATCAGAATAAATTTTCAAGGTAAATTTGTTGAGAAAATTTGGGTCCATTGAAGTATTAAGGAAAAATATGACGAAATATTTCATTGGTCGACAAAATTTCCTTAAGGAATTTTTCCGCATTCATTATTTCAAAAATGGGACATCAATTTAATTTTTGTTTTCATTTGAAAAAATGATCACGACGTTAGGTTCAACATTTGACTGAATCCTAACATGGACCGACCCAAAAAATAAATACAAGATAAGGTTAGAGGTCTTACTTTTACCTTGAAAAATACCATGTAGGTCATATAGACATGTACATGAATCGTGAGTTTAAATCTTAGCCTATCTACTCTAAAGGCTGACAAATTGAAGCGAAAGACTTACGGCAAGGCGACAATCTCGCGCACATAATCAAGATTAGCCGTGATCCCACGACATAATCAGAATTAGCCGGGCCTTCCCATTTCGGCTCATCGAGTCAAAAATTAAAACTACTCCTTTGGTAATCTTACCAAGCCTGAGGCCTAACTTTTAAAACTCATTTTTGGAAAGAGGTTCGGGATTGAATCTGGACTAACTTTCGACGTGATCTCACGCCGAACGCTAAAACCAAATCACAATACCATCCTAAAACTAGTGACCCAGGTCCGGCCACATGACGTGTGTGATGTAGTGCTAAAGTAATTAATCACGCACAATAATTAAATGCAAACACCGCTTCAAAAATGTGCAAAATTTAAATTCTAATTCCCATACACCAAACCTGTAAAACAAAAGGTTAGCCAAACACTCCACCCCTTATAACTCCCATCCTGCAAAACAATTTAACACATAAAGATAAGAATTCACCCAATTCAGACTAAACGAATTTTCATGAAATTTTCTGGCCTAAGTCCTCTAAGTTCTTAAAATTTTTTCAAAAACTAAGAACGCGTCCCCGGTGGAGTCGCCAAGCTGTCGCGACCCTAAGAATTTTTTTTTTTCGATCGGGTTAACGGATTATTAGGTTTATTAGATGAATTAACCTAATACGGACCCTCTCAAGTCCTACCAAATCGCAACTTTGGTTTTTGTTCAAATGGTTTTAAAATTTGGAGTCGCCTCTAATCATTTTTGGTAGGTTGATTAGATACCTAAGTAAATTAGCGGGAGGACTAAATTACGTCTACGATCCAGAGATTATGAGTTCGGGGACTTGGTTACACTAGTTAATTAAGACTAATGCCTTTTCGGTACCTTAATTTCATGGATATCCTAATTTGGCAACTCAAGCTTGGTTTATTCCTAAGACTCTAGTGATGTGCTCTCTTTTTGTATTTTCACTTTTTAGATAGGATGCATGGGTGGTATTTTTTTATTTTTAAAGTGTTAAAAATTCCCTGAAGCCGAACATGGAGTGTGTTAACGACTTCTGTGCAGTGTTACAGTCTACTCATTTTGGGGTATGGTGATTCAAAAATTAAACGGCAGAAAGTCAATGACAGTAAATAAAGACCTCCAATGGATGGCCCAGCCTTGGGTTGGCTCTCCCTTTTGGGGTTTAATGGTACAGGAATTAAATTACGGGAATTTAAATAACGGTAAGTAAAAACCTCCAATGGGCGGCCTAGCATTGGCTTGGCTCTTCCCTTTTGGGGTTTGATGGTGCATGAATTTAAATTGCAGGAAATAAACGACCTCCAGTGGATGCGCTTTGCCTCTCCATTCTGGGGTTTTAGTTCTTTAAAATAAAATACAACAAATTGTTTCAACAATTTGAACTAAAATCCGTTGACGGGTCGGCTGCAAATTTGATGGGCACCTTGGAATTTGTTTGGGCTCACTTTGCACCTCCATGGAATTTATCGTTGATACGGAGTTGTCCCCTTTTTTTTACCTGCCATAAAATATGGGAAAAAGGGAGATGGAGAAAGTGTATACAATTTGTGCTAATTTGAGACTAAAATCACAAATAAATGAATAAATAAAAATACTTAGCTCGAATTTGTTTGCTCGTTGACGAGGATGAACTCTTGATTTATGTTGATCGATGAAGGAATTTGTGATGATAACCCCTAGCTTTAAACTCCCATCATCTTCAAAATTTTCTCTCTCTTTTGGTATTTTCTTTCTCTCAAATTTTTCTTCAATATTCCAAAACTCTCTCAAATATCCAAAATTTTCTCTCCCCCAAAAATTCCCCTCTCAAGCTCACTTTTTCCTCCTTTTATAACCCACTAATTTATCTCCCATTCTAATTTTTCCATTAACTCTTCTTCATCTTCATCTTCCTTTCTCCATATTTATCTCCCATTCTAATTTCTCCACTAACTCTTGTTGATACTTGATTTTTAATTATCTGTTCTCTTTCAAAATTAATATTTTCAATATTTTTCGGTATTTTAATATAAAATCCATAAAAATTCATAAAATTAGAAAATCAACTTTGAGGATCTTGCCCAAGCGTAGGGAACCAATTTTGACCAAAAATTAATTTTTCATATTTTTCACATTTTTTTTATTTATTTTTGGAAAATAAAAAAAATGTTTGAAAATAAATAAAAATAGCATTTGAGGCCATAAAATTGTGAAAAATAGTCAATATTTTTATTTGAAGTTGAGAATTACTTTATTAATCTCATTTTCATGTTAATAAAAAAAATTAAAATTAGGAAAATTAGGAAATTCATTTTAGCTCCTTAATTTTCATTTTTTGCGTCTCTGGAGTTGTAACGTCGTCTTCTAATGGTCCAAATCTTTTCAATGGCCTGGCGGTGCACATTTCAGCATTGCGTTCGATTTTTCGAATTCAATTTATCATTTGACGAGTCTCTCTTCCATATTGCCAGCTTCCTCTTGGGTGTTCTTGGTTACGCTATGACCGATTGAAATGGTGAAACAATTAGGATCTCTCACGCTTTCGGCCCGAAAAAGTTGTTATGAAAAGAGCATGGTTTTCTAGTCCCTAATGCTACAAATTGTAATGGGTATCATATAATTATGTTACCTATTCAAGGATATCCACCTGCGTAAGTACACGAACTCATTAAGGATGATACGCAGTAGAATAAAAAAATTTATTGCTACGGTCTAACAATTGTGCTGTAATTATTAAATATAAGAAATTTTCAAAGCGCACTAGGAGTCTACCAGTTCTACATTCGGTAAAAAAAATAATAACAATAATAATAAAAGGTGAGAATCCAAAAAGAGAAAAGGCAGTGACGGTGGTATCTAGTTAGAGCTAAATTTAACCAAAGAAGATAATGGTGGGAGGTCGCTCTCAAGCAATTGAATATCTCTCTCTCTCTCTCAAGCCTGGTTGGACAATTTTTGGAAGCAAGGAGGTGGTAGTGTGAAGGGTAGCCTTGCTCTTGGTTACCTTAGGTGGGAAGCAGTTGTTGTTTAAAGCAAAAACAGGAAGCGCTGATGATCGGGACCGACGAAGAAGATCGAGCGAGCGCGAGAAAATTCGAAGAATTGGATCGTAAAAACAGAGGAGATGGCCGGCAAATGAAGATTTGACGGTGGCTGACAGCGATAGGAGATCACGAACCGGGTCATTGAAGGTTATCCCATCTTAGTATGACATGCCTCACGGGACAAGTTCGTCTTTGGTCCAAGGGAAACGAGCTAGAGTTGCTGCAACATCTACTTTGACTGGACAACTTACTAGATGACAATCGTCCATCGCGGAATTTACGGGTACTCATAGAAAACTCTGCGTTCCCTAATACCTGATGGTCATTGGCTCAAGAAACTCAGATGGCGCAAAGGGGTGACACGAATTGATGGTCAAACCGACACATTCGGTGGTCAAGGCATGGAGAGGCCGCACAAAATAAAGAGAGCAAGGAAAGAATAAAAAAGGGGAGTGGGGAAGAGGTAATATAAAAAAAAATCACAAGAGGACCCTTAGTGGAAGGCGGACACGTGATGCTTGCAAGCCTAAAGCAAGGCAATCTTGGGAAAGATGGAGAGAGGTTAAAAAAAAAAACGCAGCGGATAGTTTTTTCATAGGGAGTAGATTAGAGAGAGAGAGGACTAGTGGATGTCCGTAGGAGAGGAAAGGTGGTTAGCTCCCGAGGAATCCAATAAAATGATGAAGAACTCCTGCAATGGGGGGGGGGGGCTGAAAAAGAATTGCTGGAGAATCTTCTTCCATTCGTCGGAGGAGGCGATGGCCGCGAGACAATGAACCGTGAAGCTGAAACCCATCGAAAAAATACTGGTCACCAACCAAATGACGCCATCGGCATCGATCCCGCTTTGACCCGACTTAGTTACCTCAGTAAGTCGTTCATTGTCGAGGTCGCTCAGGTAAACCTTCTCTTTTAAGTAGTTTTTGTTGGAGACCTGGAACCTACGGCTAAATTGGAGAACTAGAAACTATAGAACACGGTTTTGACATTTGTATTCTTATTCAATGTAAAATTCATTAAAGTTCTAGGCAGTGTTCCGGTAAATTAACTTCTGCTAATGCCAATTGAATTTTAAATTCATCGAAACATGTATAGGTGAAATCTGAATTCAGAAAGCAAAATGTCAAAAATAAAAGTTGGGCTTTATTAGAATAACTTAACGTCCTTTTGACTACAACTATATCTCTACACGTGATCACTGCCTTTGATATCATGGATCAAGCTTTGAGACGGTTGTCCTCTCCTCCCTCTGGTTTGACTTTCTTTTTATGCAAGAAGAGAGCCATTGATGATATAGCGGCAGGAGTGCATTGGCATACTTAGTGCGTGAACATGGGAAGGGATTAGTTTTGCGAAAACACATATCTTCTATGTTAACCCTAATCAGCTGGCAGATATCAAGTGTGATTAATTTCTTTACTTTTTATTTATTTTTTTATTTTCTATGAATCGGCACGCCTGGGAAGCTCTATGCACTAAAAGAAAAACCTCCACGTAGAACGATAATATAATATTTACTCTAATAGTAAGAAATAGTATTCTCATGTTTCTTGTGAGTGCCTTGTGATTTGATTGCTATGTTCAGATAGTTATTATTATTATTATTAGTTTGTCTTGTACGCTGATGCTGGTCCAAATTCATATTTATGCAAGGATGGATCAACTTTTGAGCAACATGTTTCGCTTGCAAAAATCTTCTTTATATTTTCGTGGACACTTTATCTAGTTAATGGAATTATTCTAATGCTACCGAAAGTGTTGATTTGTTTATATAGTTATTATTATGCGTTCACTTTCTACTGTTACGCAGGGAAGACAGGAGATGGCATTCGTATTTGTAAGTATTTTTTTAATTTGTTGGGTCAAATCGAAACCCCAAGCATTTGCATATAGGTTTATGAGAAACTGGTTTTTACGCCTCCAAGAGGGCGAGTTTAGTCAGAGAATTGACCTTGATAGTCCAATTTCCCGAATTAATTCGATGTAAAAACGGAAAAAAGAAATCAGATTGGCTCTAATACGTATCTGAGTCTGGGAAATCTGGTTAGTTGGAAGGCCCCGAACCATGGACGTAATGAAGATGCAACTATGAAAATTGAAGCTTTTTACCGATGAAGGAGCGACATTGAGCTTAAGGATGTTCATTTTGGCTACCCAGCAAGGCCAGGCGTGCAAATCTTTGCGGGATTTTTCTCCCGATCGGCAAAACCATAGCTCTGGAGCATGCACGGAACCATAAAGATTTTTTTTTGTCATTCACTGAGCTTCGTCTTGAAAAGCAGCAAATTGGTTTCGTAAACTGACTTTATTTCAAGCAAAAGAAACTAAGTGTTTTCTCGCTTCTTTATTTTTTTTTATTTTTTATCGATTTATTTGTTAGCTTTATTATTATTATTATTATTATTATTATTATTATTATTATTATTATTATTATTATTATTATCATCATCATCATCATTGTGATTATTAATAAATGAGCATAGATTTCTTACTCTCCCATTTTCCCCTAATTTTCTAAATTTTTATGTCAGGTAAAAGGAAGATTTCACATCAACGACGAGTTCCACGGAGGTGCAAAATCGGCCCAGACAAGCTCCTAAGCTGTCCACCGATTTCTCAGCTGATCTGTGACTAAAAGTCCCTCTTAATTCAAAAGCGACTCTCTATATTGGGAATATAGAGAGCGAAAATCAATTATAGAAATTCCCTCCCAGAAAATGGGAGATAAGTGCTCCTTCCACTTTTCTGGTTTTAGGTGCAGATTAGCACATATCTTGTATACTGACACTTCACTCTATTTTATGTCAGGAAGCCGCAGCTCTATATCAATGGTCAACCCTACGGAAGCACAAAATCGACTTGAATGAGTCCTCAAGCGCGCACAAATTTCAAATTGTTGAATCAATTCGTTGTATTTCATTTTAAAGAATTCATACTCCAGAATGGAGAGGACAAAGTCCATCCGCAATTTAAATACCTGCACCATAAATCCCATAGGGAAGAGCCAAGCCAATGCTTAGCCTCCCATTGGAGGTTTTTACTTACATTAGTTAAATACCTGCAACTTAAATACATGTACCTTAAATCCCAAAGGGAAGAGCCAAGCCAATGCTTAGCCTCCCATTGGAGGTTTTTACTTACAGTTAAATACCTGCAACTTAAATACATGTACCTTAAATCCCAAAGGGAAGAGTCAAGCCAATGCTTAGCCTCCCATTGGAGGTTTTTACTTACATTAGTTAAATACCTGTACCTTAAATCCCAAAGGGAAGAGCCAAGCCAATGCTTAGCCTCCCATTGGAGGTTTTTACTTACAGTAGTTAAATACCTGCAACTTAAATACCTGTACCTTAAATCCCATAGGGAAGAGCCAAGGCAATGCTTAGCCTCTCATTGGAGGTTTTTTTACTTACAGTAGTTAAATACCTGCAACTTAAATACCTGTACCTTAAATCCCAAAGGGAAGAGCCAAGCCAATGCTTAGCCTCCCATTGGAGGTTTTTACTTACAGTAGTTTAAATACTTGCAACTTAAATACCTGTACCTTAAATCCCAAAGGGAAGAGCCAAGCTAATGGTAGGCCTCCCATTGGAGGTGTTTATTCACTGTCATGTACTTCCTATAATTTAATTTTTGAATCATCAGACCCAAAAGATGAGTAGGTCGTAATACTGCACAGAAGTCGTTAACACACTCCCTCTTTCGGCTTCAGGGAATCTTTAACACTTAAAAAAATATATCAAATAAAAATACATACCATCCATGCATCCTATTTAAAAAGTGAAAACACAAAAGAGAATACCCTACTAGAGCCTTAGGAATAAATCAAGCTTGAGTTGCCGAATCATGATATCCATGAAATTAAGGTACCGAAAGGGCATTAGTTTTAATTAAATAGTGTAACCAAGTCCCCGAGCTCATAATCTCTGGTTCTCAGGAATAAATTAGTTCTCCCGCTAATTTATTTAGGTTTCTAATCGACCTACCAAGAACGATTAGTGGCGACTCCAAATTTCAAAATCATTTAAACAAAAATCAAAGTTGCGATTCGGTAGGGCTTGGGAGGGTCCGCGTTAGGTTGGTCAAATCTAATTAACCTAATAATCCGTTAACCCCTTTAAAATTTAATTTTTTTGAGAGGGTCGCGACAGACTGGCGACTCCGCTGGGGACGAGATATTTAAATTTTCGAAAAAAGATACCAATTGGAATACTTAAATTTTTTCGAAATTTTAAAAGTCTTAGTGGACTTAGGCCAATGAAAATTTTATGGATATCTCGCTTCTGGCGATCTTGCTTGGGACTCATTCTATAGGTGTTATATGTTTTTGCAGGATGAGAGTTATAAGGGGCGGAGTGTTTGCCTAACCCATTTGTTTTGCAGGCTCGGTGTTGGGATTATGTTTAATTTCACACATTTTTAGAAGCGCTGTTTTGATATCAATTGTTGTGCGTGTCGTGCATATTCTGAGGATCACAACACCTGCACACACAAGCGTCTAAACCCAAGTCGCGAAATTTTTCCTAGGTAACCATAGATAGGGATCGAATATGCAAAGCTCCTGCGTCGATTGCGCTTGGGTTGACCATATTTTATCCCGCTCATTATCTGAATTGACAATTCTTCCCATTGCGATTTGATTGCGCGGAGGGTAAGGTTGTCAATTCAGATAGTGGGGGCCTTTTAGGTCCATACCCTGTCTCTCTTTCTTTTATTTTCTAGAGTTCACTTCTCACTTGAGTCATGCGCATGACTATGTGATTTGCATTTCTCCAAGGTAAAAGTAAGTTCTCTAATTTTATCTTGTATTTGTTTTTGGTCGATCCATGCTAGGTGTTAGTTAGTTTTTGAGCTTGATATTACGACCATTCTTTTAAAAGAAAATAAAAATTAAATTTGTCCCTCATTTCTTTTTAATTTTTTTAAATGATGTGAAAAAATCCCTTCATGGGAATTTTATTAACCAATAAGGGATTTTTTGTCATGTTTTTATTGCTTCAATAAAAATGAAATTTACCTGAAAAAAATTTTCCTCTGAAAATTTATATCAATAAAAAGAAAAATTCCTTAAAAAAAAAACTCTAGTAGACATCAAGTGATTTTATCACATTTTTCAAATTATAAAAACTTGCAAGAAAATTCTTCTCGAGAAATTCGCTCATGTTTTTCTAAGAAAATTTTCTCTAAATAAAATTAGACTAATGTCTCGGGGGAATTGCATTGACCAATAAGAGATTCTTGTCATGTTTTTCTTGCTTCAATAAAAATAAAATTTTCATGACAAATTTTCCTCTGAAAATTTATTTCGATAAAAAGAAAAATTCCTTCAAAAAAAAACTTTGGTAAACATCAAGTGATTTTATCACATTCTTTCAAATTATAAAAACTTGCAACAAAAATTCTTTTCGAGAAATTCGCTCATGTTTTTCTAAGAAAATTGTATCTAAATAAAATTAGACTAATGTCTCGGGGGAATTTTATTGACTAATAAAGAATTTTTGTTATGTCTTTCCTGCTCTAATAAAAATAAAATTTTCCTAATAAATATACCTCTGAAAATTTATTTTGATAGAAAATTCCTTCAGAAAATTTGATCAAGAGATTTTATCATACTTTCCAAGTTATGAAAATCTCAAGAAAATTAGTTTTGAAAAATTCACATGTGACCTCCTAAGAAAATTTCATTTGATTTCTCAACAAAATGGAAAAATAAAATTAGACTAATGTAGGAATCATGGGCCGACCTTTCTTGCGTCATGTACTAATTATATCCTTTACTTTTGTAGGAAATCCCAGGTATCCCAGGCGGGGGTAAAGTTTGGTTCAATAATGCACACCACGAATTATTTTTAGAAGTACGAAAAGACAGGAAATTGCTGATTTCTTAATCCTGGGGGCAAGTGAGGAGGTCGATCCTTTCGGACTCAGACATGTGTCAGTTAATGAACACGTACGGGCCGTATATTCTGATATGACAGTGGATTTACACCGATTAAACACTGGGGCATATTTAATGTATTGCAGAGGATCCCACGTCTTTTGAAAGACAATAAGGATTATATAATCAGAACCCATGAAACAAGTACCTTAACCAGATTAAATCAACCAGAGACCGGTCTTAAAATTTCCTCGGATCCGAAACACGCAGAGGGTTTTTAGAGGACCGAGGTTCTATTAATGAACGTGACCCACAGGAATTTCTCCCGACGCTACAGGCGACCGACACGAGCAAGTGGACGCCGAAAGAAACAAAATATGGATAAAAGTAGGCACACAACAGGTGGCTAGATTTATTACCAGCGCACTGATCGAGTTGTCATAGCGTTATTGTTCGTGATCTCAAGATGGATAGTGGGGGCCACCGCCGAACCCATCATCAATGTTCTCGATATCATCGTCTGGAGCAATTAAACAAGAACATCAAGAAGAACATTAAGCCTCGACATCTTCAGTACCTCAAATCGTTCTGTTATGCTATGCGGAAGAAACGATAGCAGGAAAATTAAAAAAAAAAACAAACAAAACAAAACACGTGAAGCTTTTCTTTCATTCCATTCATCAAAGAGTATTACATCAACTCACTAGGGAGGAAAGGTAAAGCCAAACTGGGCCCTGATAACCATTACGAAAGAGCTCAACTGACTCTCCAAACAGTTGATGCTCTGGATGCACTGGGCGCTCTCGGGATCAAGCTCCGCGAGCCTAAAGAAGAGGCGATCGCACTTCTCTTTAACCTGGGCCATAGTGGCCTCGTAATGCTCAACGGCAAACTCCAGGTCCGGAATCGCTGCCCTCCCGAAAGCAATGTCTGCCGTAATGTCATCAAGTCTCTCCTGCAGCCAACCGCATTTGCACCTCATCACAATATTGCCTGGCTCCTGTTCGGCGTAAGTTCGGACCAAGGCCAGACGGTCCACCAACTTTCCCCTCTCACGAACCAGCCACGAAAGCTGATCGTTGGCAAACTTGAGGGCCTTTTTGTGATTATCAGCCACAAACGTAACTGTTGCCAGACGCTCGTGCCGGTCTCGGTAACGGGCTTTCACGACGGCGGTCACAAGGACCGTCTCATAAGCGCGGTTATAGGCAGCTAGAAAATTGATGAAGAGGGTCGAGAAGTTCCGATACTCCTTTCCCAGTTGGGTACCCTCAACAGAAGCAGCGTCCACGGTCCTGAATAAACCGAGGATTTCAGCCTCAACGGTAGAGTTTTTGGCTACATGAGCGTAACCTCTACCAAGAAGATTATAGAGTCTCTCCCACCCAGCCAGGACTTCGGTGGATAATGTGTGGTTAGGAGAATTGGCCATTTTTGAAAGCAGAATACGAAAGAAAGGGGGAGAGAGGTGAGGCAGATGAGCAGAATGTGAAGATGGTAAGCTGCTTCAATTTAAATACTGATTTCACAGGGGCAGTCCTTATAGGTTTTCTTATCTACCATTCTCTGTCGGCAACACCCCCGGTGGCTCAAATTCCAGCCAAGTGGCAACCTCGAGCCAAACAAACCCGACGTCTCTGTGGAAAAGCTGGACGGGACTCCACCGCTTTGAAAAAAGAAAGAACGAAAAGACGAGCTGAGTGGGGGACAAAGAAATTTTCGGCAGAAAGAGAGATATTACTTGTCTTCATTGGAGGACCCGCTAGTAAATCGACTGTGGAAATCTTGACAGGGGCCCTCTACCGCGAAAAGAAAGAAGAAGACAAACTGAGCGATAAACGAGGATTTCCCCTTTGATCAAAAGCTGAATGTCAGATTTTCCCCTCGGTAAATCTAATAGCACTGCCCATGAAGGGCGAAGTCGTTGCTATTGCCAGAGAGAGAATTTGTCCTCATTTGATAGTGAGGGTTCATTTGCACGAACTCGCAGGAGAAAGATAGAGAGGAAGGAGTTCTCGTGGGAGAGGAATTCAAAACCTTCACCATCAAAGCATTGGCTTTCAAAGCCTGTTACGAGAAGCCATCAACGATCCCGTGATTCCTCAAGTCCGAGAAGACATCCTGAGGCGGTTTCGAATCGGTAGTCCTAGATCCAGAAATATGTCGAGCATTAGGGGAATGGGCGCATGTTCAACCCTGGTCGAAGCTGATGAAGTTCCTTACCCTGAGGGTCTACTGGTCATGGCCATTGATGGTAATCCAGTCTCTCTGTCAATCCTTGTTACCGTATTAAGAAAATGCCGGTATAAGGTTGTAGCTCAAGCAAAGGCGACAGAGGCCTTAGAGATATTAAGGAGGAGTAGTGACCCGTTTGATATCGTCCTCACCGCCATGGTAGGGATTGACATGGATGTTTTCACTCTCTTGGAAGTCATCAATTCTAAATTAAACATGCCAGTCCTTGTAATATCGGCAAGCGATGATCAGCAAGCCATAATGAAGGCTGTCTTAAATGGGGCCCAAGACGTCATAACGAAACCAGTTAGGGTTCAGATGCTTCAAAACATATGGCAGCACGTGGTAAGGAAGCAATTGCACGACCATGAGAACAAGCATCAAGCCTTCAATTTTGTTCCGAGCAATTGGAGAAAGAAGATGAGTTGGTCTCCCGAGCTGCATCGTATGTTTGTTAATGCAGTTCAGCAGCTAGGAATCGATTCGGCACGGCCGCAACATATACTGGAAATTATGAAGGTAGAGGGACTCACTAAAGCAAATGTTTCGAGTCATCTTCAGAAGTACAGAAAAAGGGTGAGAGAACACAATGCAGCTCAGAATCAAGAAAACTAAGGCGGGACTGATCCAAGCCTGAACGTCGAGTCTCCTCGCCACCATAAGTTCCGCAGGTTAGCATGGGGCGAGCCACTTCCCATCATCAACCAAGCCAGTAGCCGTGCCATCAATCCTCCAGGCGTTAATCAAAGTATCTCCCAGAATCACCCTAATGCTCTTCAAGAGTATAGATCGCAGGGGCAGTGTATTCAGACTGCTTGATTTGAGCACCAACCCATGGCTAGAATTCATCCCATGATCAGCGCGCCTGCGCAGCCAGAGAATCAGACAAGAAATTATCCTGAGCACTTCCACTTCTCTAATCCTCGAATGGAAGGAGTTCTTGGCAGCAGGACAGTTGGTGATCCCCACACTTTCTGGAGTAATGATGAAGACTTCAGCTCGAGAAGTCAAATTGCTCATGGCGAGAACAGAATGAGAAATCTACCGCCAGCATTTGCCAACAATAATGCCCAATTCGAGCATCAGTTGCTGGAAGGTTCAAGAGATTACCTAAATGATGAGCTTACTGCCCTGGTCAACCAGTTTAAGGTTGGCAGACATCCGAAGCCATGATCGGAAGCCAGCGATTAGGGACTCTCAAACATCGGTCATCCATGCCTGAACCAGCACGAGACTAGCTGATTATCGAAGAGCCACAGGAGAGGCAGAACTGACCTTGAATAAGTGCACCTTTCATTTCATGCTTAATTCCCCTGCGTATGATATTTCCAGCTTTCTAGGTGACTAGATTTAATTCAGGGGCAAGGGGGTAATTTGTTTTTTATCCCGTCGAATGCGTGAATCCCTTTTTATATTAGACTCAGGGCGGATCAATTTGTGGCAATGTCGCTGACTGCCATAATGAGAAATGTTGAATGGCCTCACGTAGGGAAATTTCAAGTGAAAAGCCCAAGCGAGCTCGAAGACGGGTAACTGTGTGTCGTTCCAATTTACCCTCAATCGTTGCAAAATGCTAAATTGGATTTATTCCATTCTCACCCAGGGGATTGCAAATTGCCTCCAGAGTGTCGCAAAATGAAATGACCCAATGGAATGCAATAGGACTTATTTGCCTTGATGGTAACCTTCAAATTAAAGGAGCCCTCCGGTCCACGGACCCGATGGCATAGAAAATGATGATGGTCCAAGGCAACCCGAAAGAAAACAAGGCCCAACTAAGCAAAGCACTTATGTGGCAAGCTCAAAGTAAAGGGCAACTCGGGACATACAATTCAATTCAGCCCAAATGAAGGAACTTCCTCAATTCAAATTCAATGGAAGTACACACAAGGGTAAAACAGTATCGTTCCAATTTTTTCTAGAATATGAAGAACATATACTGCCGCATTATCTTTCATTTTTGCAGGGGAAGTCTTTACTGGCCAGATTTTTCTATCTACCATTCTCTGTCGGCAACACACCCGCTGGCTCAAATTCCAGTCAAGCGGCAACCTCAAGCTGAGCAGACCCGACGTCTCTGCAGAAAAGTTGGACGGGCCGCCACCACTTTGAAAAAGAAAGAATAAAAAAACGAGCTGAGTGGGAGACAAAGACATTTTCGGCAGAAAAGAGATATGACTCGTCTTTATTGAAGAACTCGCCAGCAAATTGACGGTGGAGACAGCAACAAGGGGCCCCCTTCCACGGAAAGATGGAAGGAGACGAGCTGGGTGAGAGATACGATGAAAAGAAAATCGAGAAAGCCAGAACACTTGAGAGAGGCAATACAGTTGCTAAACCCACATCTAATTTTAAAGGAGGCATCTTCTTGATAATTCTCATTCGTGCTTGAAAGAGAGACTCTTAAAGCATACGCAGTCTCCCAGAAAAATCCAGAGAGTGAAAATACAAGAAGAGATATCAAACTTTGAGAAATCGTTAACCAAATCGAAGATGTCTCAACCCAACACACTTGAAAGTTATCGTTACTTGCTGAATATGGGAGAGGAAGAGTTCGAAGCCATATTTGGGATCGAGCCTATGGAGCCCGGCCCTTCCACCGACAACGTCCAAGAGCCCGGTAAGGATAATGACAACAACGGTAAAGGTCAAAAGAAGCGTTACCGTCGCCATACTGAGGAGCAAGTACGAAAGCTTGAAGCTTTCTTCAGAACGTGCCCTATGCCAGACAGCAAACAAAAAATGGAACTGAGTCAAGAGCTAGGACTTGAACCTTCGCAAATCAAGTTCTGGTTTCAAAATAGACGAACCCGAATGAAGACTCGTCATGAGCACAACGAAGCCGAGTTTCTAAGAGTTGAAAATGAAAACCTCCGAGCGGAGAACAAGATATATAAAGAGGCTTTTGACTCCGCCACCTGCCCCAACTGCAATACTCTCCTCACCCTCGATGAAATGCATTATCTGAGGATAAAAAATGCACGTTTAAGAGGTGAGTTAGATCAGTTCATAGCATGATCAAGTTCTGTTGGAACAAGGTATGAAAAGACTGAGACTATGGGACCAGCATGGATGCCTTCTGAGGAGGAGGTGAGGTATCATCACCAGGCAAGTGGCATTGGCGATGAACTCGCCGCCATGATCAGGCAGTTTGATGCTGATGAAGCACCAGGGCGTTAATGTGCATACGGATCCTGTATTTCAAAGCTAGTGATCATGGGACCTGCGACACGGCCGACGCGTACCTGATCCGGAACAACGCTAGCTGATCATTCAAGAGCTTGCAAAAGGGAAGAAGATTAAACCTAGACGAATACATCTGCTTAGTTTCATCGCACGTTCTCGACTTTTATCGATGTCCAAAATTAATGCACAAGCTAGAAGTAATCATTTCCCTTTCCCCCTATTAAATGCTCGGAGCCGTTACCGCACCAAACTCGAAAAAATTAATATCGAGAAGAAATCCGCATAAATCTGAAGGGTAAATCCGTATCGTTTCAAGTTACCCTCGAACTACCCAGGTTTTAAAGTTAATCCCTTCTATTTTCAGGAGTTTTCAAATCGACTCGAGAACGCAATCATACCCAAATACAAGTTGAACAAAATTTGGGGCAAAGTAACTCATGGATACTACCACAGAGTGGACGGCTTCAGATAAAAGAAAACGCGAATGAGGGACCCGAACAGTCTCAGACATGGGTAATTCTGTATCATTCTAATTTGCACATATTCATCTCGAGTCCTGAATTGTTTTATTCCATTCTTAACAGGGATTGCAAATTACCTCGAGAAAATACCGTAACATGGCCCAAGGTGATACAACAGGGCTGCGTTATCCCCAAGGATTAACTTTTGAAAGGAAAGCCCCATGGACACCTACGGTCCAATGGATCGAATGGCATGGGGGGATGACAGTAGGTCCGAAATGTCCCGAGTTCGATCCCCAAGGGTGGGGAATGTTGTAAGTATTATAAATAAATGAAACAACTTTTTGTGCATTTCTTTTTGCAAACAGGAATACTCGACGAGTAATATCAAAGTCAGTATTTTACCATAGTCTTGCCATAATGGTGAGGCGCCCAACAAAAGTCGAGGAAAATTTGATCCAGCAAAACTGGTAAAAGACTCGTGCAAGGTATTCAAGACGAAGGATAAATTAGTATCGTTTCCAATTTATCCCTTTTAATACTGGCTGACATGTCTCCTTTTCTTTTTACAGGAAATATTTATACTAACATTTAACATGTTAAAGGAGACAAATCCAAAAGAAAATTATGATTATCTGACAAGATCTATTTTGGTGAAAAATGGGGCAAATTAATCATAAGTTCTAAAGTAAAAAAAAAAAAGCAAATACGTCTTCCTTATCTCGCTTGATTTCAAGAATAATTTCTCTGCTTTTTGCAGGGGCATTCAACCGCTAAACCACGGCGGTCGCTGTCATTAAACCAACCAAAATGCTCCCTCACCTATATGCTTCATCGCGCAGGGGCAAAATTTGAGACGAACCGCCCCTTGACATAAGGAGTAGGTTTCCCAATTTGTTCGGTCCGCCCACATACCAGGGGCAATTCAAATCTGCCCATATTTGCACATTATATAAACACACATGATGCTAAAAAAATTGTCACATCTGCATTGTGTTTACACAGTTCATGAATTATGCATGACCATTCTGCGTGTTTAATTTACCAACTCCAACTTAGAGCATAAACTGCACAGGATACATCAAATGTACAAAATGGGGCATGACAGGATGAGGAAAGACAAACCATTTCCACACAAGTCTATCATTTTAATCTACAGATAAATAGCCTTTCTCCAAAGTGAGAGAAAGCCCTTTCGTAATGAAGTCCCCCATTCAGATTACATTCGAGGTGTTCATACTATAAAAACCTCATTAAACAGAAGTGGTAATGCAATACATGATCCATATGTTGATTGATTGCATCATGAGTTATTACACAAACTGCCTTTAATCATGGCAAACTTAGCTAAACAATTTTGTATGAACCAATAAACGCATTGATGAAAATGCTTGCACATGTTAGCTCTGACATTGCCTGACAGGCAACACATTCCCGGTGTTTGAGTTACCTTCCAAAGTCTTGAAATTCATTCGGCGATTATTGAATGAACAAGCCTGGTTGTCGAGAAGCCACCAAGCATTTCTTCCAAATTCTCAGGTAAGTATATCTTCAACTTGAACCTTTCAAGAGAATGAATTCTGACGGTTGTTGGGATACTCGAATCCATTGCGGTATATACAGGTATCCACCTTCTTCAATAAAGCATGATTTGTCTCAAGGACAGAAATGTTCGAGACCTTTTGATCTCTGCCTCTTTGGTTTATTCCTAAAGCGACAGGAGAATATAATTTGGGTTTGAGCTTCTGCAGGATTCCTGGTCTCCCCAGATTTCAGAATGGCACCCTTTGAGGTACACCAAGCCCTTCTTACAGGCAAACTAAGCCCTTCTTACAGGCAAACTAAGTCCTTCTTACAGGCAAAGCAAGTCCTTCTTACAGGCAAATCAAGTCCTTCTTACAGGCACAAAGTCCTTCTTACAGGCAAACTAAGTCCTTCTTACAGGCAAACCAAGTCCTTCTTACAGGTACAAAGTCCTTACAGGCAAATCAAGTCCTTCTTACAGGCACAAAGTCCTTCTTACAGGCAAATCAAGTCCTTCTTACAAGCATAAAGTCCTTCTTACAGGCAAATCAAGTTCTTTTTACAGGCATAAAGTCCTCCTTACAGGCAAACAAAGTCCTTCTTATAGGCAAATCAAGTCCTTCTTACAGGCATAAAGTCCTTCTTACAGGCAAATCAAGTCCTTCTTACAGGCAAATCAAGTCCTTCTTACAGGCAAATTAAGTCCTTTTTACAGGCAAGTCAAGTCCTTCTTACAGGCAAATTAAGTCCTTTTTACAGGCACAAGTCCTTCTTACAGGCAAATTAAGTCCTTTTTACAGGCATTAAGTCCTTTTTACAGGCACAAGTCCTTTTTACAGGCACCAAGTCCTTTTTACGGGCACAAAGTCCTTTTTACGGGCACAAAGTCCTTTTTACAGGCACCAAGTCCTTTCTACAGGCACCAAGTCCTTCTTACAGGTATCTCCATGGGGTGACCTACCATACGGGTCAAATCTCAATCAAAATTTAATCAGTAGAATCCTTTTATTAGGAATCTACCATGGTACGACCTACCATACGGGTCAAATGGTACGACCCATCATACGGGCCAAATTTTAATTCAAAATTTAATCAGTAGAATCCTTTTATTAGGAATCTACCATGGGTTGACCTACTATCCGGGTTTAAATTCAACTACCCTAAGGTTTTCTTATAACGAATCCTTAGGTTCTCATTTCATTTTCAGTGGAACATTCATGTCATGACTTTTTTTTTTCTTGGGTTGGGTTGATTAGGATTCAGGCGTCATCTCGTCTTTGAAATGAACCTCTGCCGAGCTTCCTTTCAAAGAGGGGCAGCTGTTGACACCTGATTTTTAATTATCTGTTCTCTTTCAAAATTAATATTTTCAGTATTTTTCGGTATTTTAATATAAAATCCATAAAAATTCATAAAATTAGAAAATCAACTTTGAGGATCTTGCCCAAGCATAGGGAACCAATTTTGACCAAAAATTAATTTTTCATATTTTTCACATTTTTTTTATTTATTTTTGGAAAATAAAAAAAATGTTTGAAAATTAATAAAAATAGCATTTGAGGCCATAAAATTGTGAAAAATAGTCAATATTTTTATTTGAAGTTGAGAATTACTTTATTAATCTCATTTTCATGTTAATAAAAAAATTAAAATTAGGAAAATTAGGAAATTCATTTTAGCTCTTTAATTTTCATTTTTTGCGTCTCTGGAGTTGTGACGTCGTCTTCTAATGGTCCAAATCTTTTCAATGGCCTGGCGGTGCACATTTCAGCATTGCGTTCGATTTTTCGAATTCAATTTATCATTTGGCGAGTCTCTCTTCCATATTGCCAGCTTCCTCTTGGGTGTTCTTGGTTACGCTATGACCGATTGAAATGGTGAAACAATTAGGATCTCTCACGCTTTCGGCCCGAAAAAGTTGTTGTGAAAAGAGCATGGTTTTCTAGTCCCTAATGCTACAAATTATAATGGGTATCATATAATTATGTTACCTATTCAAGGATATCCAACTGCGTAAGTACACGAACTCATTAAGGATGATACGCAGTAGAATAAAAAAATTTATTGCTACGGTCCAACAATTGTGCTGCAATTATTAAACATAAGAAATTTTCAAAGCGCACTAGGAGACTACCAGTTGTACATTCGGTAAAAAAAAATAATAACAATAATAATAAAAGGTGAGAATCCAAAACAGAGAAAAGGCAGTGATGGTGGTATCTAGTTAGAGCTAAGTTTGACCAAAGAAGATAATGGTGGGAGGTCGCTCTCAAGCAATTGAATATCTCTCTCTCTCTCAAGCCTGGTTGGACAATTTTTGGAAGCAAGGAGGTGGTAGTTTGAAGGGTAGCCTTGCTCTTGGTTACCTTAGGTGGGAAGCAGTTGTTGTTTAAAGCAAAAACAGGAAGCGCTGATGATCGGGACCGACGAAGAAGATCGAGCGAGAACGAGAAAATTCGAAGAATTGGATCGTAAAAACAGAGGAGAGGAGAAGCATGACCAGTGAAACTTGAAAGCAAGGGACGATGGCAATCGACGGTTTTGCGACAACTTCTAGATAGCGATGGAGAAGGATTATCGACGATTGGACTTCAAAAATTCTCGAGAGAGGATTCCTTCGGGATATTCGTGTGTATGCTCGGTTGTGCTTTGTTCTGGCTGCAATGAGTTCGAGATGGCCAGCAAATGAAGATTTGACGGTGGCTGACAGCGATAGGAGATCACGAACCGGGTCATTGAAGGTTATCCCATCTTAGTATGACATGCCTCACGGGACAAGTTCGTCTTTGGTCCAACGGAAACGAGCTAGAGTTGCTGCAACATCTACTTTGACTGGACAACTTACTAGACGACAATCGTCCATCGCGGAATTTACGGGTACTCATAGAAAACTCTACGTTCCCTAATACCTGATGGTCATTGGCTCAAGAAACTCAGATGGCGCAAAGGGGTAACACGAATTGATGGTCAAACCGACACATTCGGTGGTCAAGGCATGGAGAGGCCGCACAAAATAAAGAGAGCAAGGAAAGAATAAAAAAGGGGAGTGGGGAAGAGGTAATATAAAAAAATCACAAGAGGACCCTTAGTGGAAGGCGGACACGTGATGCTTGCAAGCCTAAAGCAAGGCAATCCTGGGAAAGATGGAGCGAGGTTAAAAAAAAAACGCAGCGGATAGCTTTTTCATAGGGGGTAGATTAGAGAGAGAGAGGACTAGTGGATGTCCGTAGGAGAGGAAAGGTGGTTAGCTCCCGAGGAATCCAATAAAATGATGAAGAACTCCTGCAATGGGGGGGGGGGGGCTGAAAAAGAATTGCTGGAGAATCTTCTTCCATTCGTCGGAGGAGGCGACGGCCGCGAGACAATGAACCGTGAAGCTGAAACCCATCGAAAAAATACTGGTCACCAACCAAATGACGCCATCGGCATCGATCCCGCTTTGACCCGACTTAGTTACCTCAGTAAGTCGTTCATTGTCGAGGTCGCTCAGGTAAACCTTCTCTTTTAAGTAGTTTTTGTTGGAGACCTGGAACCTACGGCTAAATTGGAGAACTAGAAACTATAGAACACGGTTTTGACATTTGTATTCTTATTCAATGTAAAATTCGTTAAAGTTCTGGGCAGTGTTCCGGTAAATTAACTTCTGCTAATGCCAATTGAATTTTAAATTCATCGAAACATGTATAGGTGAAATCTGAATTCAGAAAGCAAAATGTCAAAAATAAAAGTTGGGCTTTATTAGAATAACTTAACGTCCTTTTGACTACAACTATATCTCTACACGTGATCACTGCCTTTGATATCATGGATCAAGCTTTGAGACGGTTGTCCTCTCCTCCCTCTGGTTTGACTTTCTTTTTATGCAAGAAGAGAGCCATTGATGATATAGCGGCAGGAGTGCATTGGCATACTTAGTGCGTGAACATGGGAAGGGATTAGTTTTGCGAAAACACATATCTTCTATGTTAACCCTAATCAGCTGGCAGATATCAAGTGTGATTAATTTCTTTACTTTTTATTTTCTATGAATCGGCACGCCTGGGAAGCTCTATGCACTAAAAGAAAAACCTCCACGTAGAACGATAATATAATATTTACTCTAATAGTAAGAAATAGTGTTCTCATGTTTCTTGTGAGTGCCTTGTGATTTGATTGCTATGTTCAGATAGTTTTTTTTATTATTATTAGTTTGTCTTGTACGCTGATGCTGGTCCAAATTCCTATTTATGCAAGGATGGATCAACTTTTGAGCAACATGTTTCGCTTGCAAAAATCTTCTTTATATTTTCGTGGACACTTTATCTAGTTAATGGAATTATTCTAATGCTACCGAAAGTGCTGATTTGTTTATATAGTTATTATTATGCGTTCACTTTCTACTGTTACGCAGGGAAGACAGGAGATGGCATTCGTATTTGTAAGTATTTTTTTAATTTGTTGGGTCAAATCGAAACCCCAAGCATTTGCATATAGGTTTATGAGAAACTGGTTTTTACGCCTCCAAGAGGGCGAGTTTAGTCAGAGAATTGACCTTGATAGTCCAATTTCCCGAATTAATTCGATGTAAAAACGGCAAAAAAAAAAAATCAGATTGGCTCTAATACGTATCTGAGTCTGGGAAATCTGGTTAGTTGGAAGGCCCCGAACCATGGACGTAATGAAGATGCAACTATGAAGATTGAAGCTTTTTACCGATGAAGGAGCGACATTGAGCTTAAGGATGTTCATTTTGGCTACCCAGCAAGGCCAGACGTGCAAATCTTTGCGGGATTTTTCTCCCGATCGGCAAAACCATAGCTCTGGAGCATGCACGGAACCATAAAGATTTTTTTTTGTTATTCACTGAGCTTCGTCTTGAAAAGCAGCAAATTGGTTTCATAAACTGACTTTATTTCAAGCAAAAGAAACTAAGTGTTTTCTCGCTTCTTTATTTTTTTTATTTTTTATCGATTTATTTGTTAGCTTTATTATTATTATTATTATTATTATTATCATCATCATCATCATCATTGTGATTATTAATAAATGAGCATAGATTTCTTACTCTCCCATTTTCCCCTAATTTTCTAAATTTTTATGTTAGGTAAAAGGAAGATTTCACATCAACGACGAGTCCCACGGAGGTGCAAAATCGGCCCAGACAAGCTCCTAAGCTGTCCACCGATTTCTCAGCTGATCTGTGACTAAAAGTCCCTCTTAATTCAAAAGCGACTCTCTATATTGGGAACATAGAGAGCGAAAATCAATTATAGAAATCCCCTCCCAGAAAATGGGAGATAAGTGCTCCTTTCACTCTTTTGGTTTTAGGTGCAGATTAGCACATATCTTGTATACTGACACTTCAATCTATTTTATGTCAGGAAGCCGCAACTCTATATCAATGGTCAACCCTATGGAAGCACAAAATCGGCTTGGAGGAGTCCTCAAGCGCGCACAAATTTCAAATTGTTGAATCAATTCGTTGTATTTCATTTTAAAGAATTCATACCCCAGAATGGAGAGGACAAAGTCCATCCGCAATTTAAATACCTGCACCATAAATCCCAAAGGGAAGAGCCAAGCCAATGCTTAGCCTCCCATTGGAGGTTTTTACTTACATTAGTTAAATACCTGCAACTTAAATACCTGTACCTTAAATCCCAAAGGGAAGAGCCAAGCCAATGCTTAGCCTCCCATTGGAGGTTTTTACTTACAGTAGTTAAATACCTGCAACTTAAATACCTGTACCTTAAATCCCAAAGGGAAGAGCCAAGCCAATGCTTAGCCTCTCATTGGAGGTTTTTTTACTTACAGTAGTTAAATACCTGCAACTTAAATACCTGTACCTTAAATCCCAAAGGGAAGAGCCAAGCCAATGCTTAGCCTCCCATTGGAGGTTTTTACTTACAGTAGTTTAAATACTTGCAACTTAAATACCTGTACCTTAAATCCCAAAGGGAAGAGCCAAGCTAATGCTAGGCCTCCCATTGGAGGTGTTTATTCACTGTCATGTACTTCCTATAATTTAATTTTTGAATCATCAGACCCAAAAGATGAGTAGGTCGTAATACTGCACAGAAGTCGTTAACACACTCCCTCTTTCGGCTTCAGGGAATCTTTAACACTTAAAAAAATATATCAAATAAAAATATATACCATCAATGCATCCTATTTAAAAAGTGAAAACACAAAAGAGAATACCCTACTAGAGCCTTAGGAATAAATCAAGCTTGAGTTGCCGAATTAGGATATCCATGAAATTTAGGTACCGAAAGGGCATTAGTTTTAATTAACTAGTGTAACCAAGTCCCCAAGCTCATAATCTCTGGTTCGCAGGAATAAATTAGTTCTCCCGCTAATTTATTTAGGTTTCTAATCGACCTACCAAGAACGATTAGTGGCGACTCCAAATTTCAAAATCATTTAAACAAAAATCAAAGTTGCGATTCGGTAGGGCTTGGGAGGGTCCGCGTTAGGTTGGTCAAATCTAATTAACCTAATAATCCGTTAACCCCTTTAAAATTTAATTTTTTTTAGAGGGTCGCGACAACTCTTCTTCATCTCCATCTTCCCTTCTCTATTCTTATCTTATTTTCTCCATCCATTCTTCTTCATCTTCTCTTCTCCATCTTCCATTCTCTATTCTTATCTTATTTTCTCCATCCATTCTTCTCCATCTTCTCTTCTCCATCTTCCCTTCTCTATTCTAATTTCTCCACTAACTCTTCTTTTTGTTATTTGCAAAATAATCATTCAAGAGTTAGGTATTTGCACTCTAGTCCCTGAATTTTAATTATTTACAATTTAGTCCCTGAAAAAAATATTTCTTTAAGTCCAAATCTCCTCACAATTTTTGACACAATTCACCGCATGTCAAATTTAAGCTCATTTCTTGTTACTGAAAATAATTCAAAATTTAATTAAAGCCCTTTTTGTAAAATTTGGTCATTCTGGGTATAATTGTGCCAAGATAAATATTTAGAGTATTAGAGAACAATGTCACAACTCCTAAAAGTGAAAAATAAAAATAAATTGACTCAAATTGAATTTTTTTTAGGCCCGATTCGAGATTATGCTCGTGAAGGAATACATGACCCCGAATTGGATTTTTTAAATTTACGATGGCCAACATGAAAAGGGATTTAAAAGAAAAATATTGACTATTTTTATGTATTTTTGTGGCCTCAAATGCTATTATTTATGAAATATTTTCCTAATTTCTAAAAAATATATTTAAAAAATACAAAAAAATACGAAAAATTATTTTTTGCTCAAAAATGGTTGCCTAAGCTTGGCCAAAGCTTCCAAAGTTGATTTTGCAATTTTCTCATTTTTTCTTGATTTTTTATGAATTTTCGAAAATAAAAATATCAGAAAATACTGAAAATACGAAAAATCATTTTGTTTTTGTCAAAATTGGTTCCCTAGGTTTGGCCAAGGTCCCCAAAGTTAATTTTTTAATTTTATGAATTTTTATGGATTTTCTATTAATTTTTAAAAATAAAAAAATAATTAAAAATCAGGTGTCAACATTAGCTGGGTGTATTAATATTAGGGGTAGCTGGGTATATAACTTAAGTATACATATTTTTGATAAATCTATATTTTTACTCATAATTTATTGAAAATGCTAAAAAAAATGACCCAATGCGTGTTGGGATGCTAGACTCGAGTGTTACTGGTGTATTTAGAGCGCTGACCACGTGTGGGTTGCGTGTTGAAGTGTGTTGAACACAATAGGAAGGCTCTTGTAAAGTGTCGGTGCTTCTTAGGACTCTAGTATTATAGATACAAGGTTTTACTTTTGCGCTTTGCAAAGAGGTAGAGCAAAAGTTAAAAGAGACGAGAGTTTGAGAATAGACAAACCAAAAAAAAAAAATTTCAAAAAAGGAAGTTATTTTTTTAATTTTAACATTCGCTTTTCGTTGATTATGCAAAAGAACTTGTCTAATAAAAAATGGGTAGGATATTTTCCAAATATAACTTTCGCAAGAGCAAAAAGTCTTAAAACATTAGTTACTCTTGAATTCCTCTAAACCCGCTTTTGTCCAGAGAAAAAAAAAAGAATTCCTCTAGATCCGCTCAATTTTTCAGCCATTCAAAAGGATGAAATCGATAATAACATTAAGATTTATGGAGTCTCACATCTCTTGACAATGTAGGATTTGCCTTCTTAATTGTCGGTTGGATATTGCTCACAGAGATGAGTGTACAAAAATTTACTTTCATAATTCACAAAAAATGCCTGAATTATAAATTATTGTCGAAAATGAAATTTTTTTTATTGACTAATTATTTCAAATCATACCAGCGATCATTTATCAAAAAAATATTTTTAAAATAATTTGTTTTCGACGGAACAAATCAAACCTAAAATAAATGAGAAGGCGAGCGGAAAAAGAAGATGAAGAAGAAAAAGAGGAAAGCGTGGGGAATACTACGAGCATTGATAATGGTTGGGGGAGTATTCACACGATTCCCATTGGCAATTCCACTTCATTCATGTATGTATTGGATTATTGTCTTTTCTAGCCATGCAGAAAAAGGGTACCGATCGCGACGATGTTGCATGTAGGAAACCTCGCACTTAGCTTGATATTGGTTTATCATTTATGTCTTGGGTTCATCTCGTATAAACAGGAAAAAATGTCCCCCCCCAAAAAAAAAAAGAATTTCGTAAACCTCTTGTATTGACGAAATAATTCAACCATAAACCCTTCAACTGATCTAATTTAGTTGTAAACCTTCTTACATTTGTGTACTAATTCAGTCCATCTGCTTAATTTTGGATGGATCTGGACATCATTTTTAATAGCGTTTGAATATTTTTTTAATCTTGTTTTCTACCGTTTTCTTTCCTCCCATTTTGTTTTTTTTTCCTGTGGCCGGTCGCAGTTAGGCTTGTTTGAGTTTATTGTACTACGTTTTTGCAACAGATTTTTTTTTTTCTGCGAGTGAAAGAGTTATACCGGAATTTCAGTAGATGTAACATTTTTTTTTTATTGCTGAAGTCCCTAATAGAAAAAACCTGTAATTTTTTTTTTTAATTTCTCAATACAATTCCTATGTTGCGGTGATGAGTGTGGTATCCGAAGAGATACACGTGAAGGACATACTTTTCGGGTCATAACCACAATACAACTTTTTAGATTAACATGCAACAATTCGTTGAGTATAATCCTTCGAATTAGAGGTGTCAATATGGGTCATTAACCCACTTTTTAACTCACTTTTATACACTTTGGGTCATACATGGGTTCAATGAACTTAAAAAAATGAGTCAAATATGAGTCTAAACTTATAAAGCTATTCAAATATGGGTTGTAATGGATTTTTGCTCAATACATTTTCGACTGATTTTTGACTCATGGATTATGGCTTTTCAAACACTCATTATAAATGGGCTATAACTTTCCAAGCCCCCATTTCCCCTCGTCCACCTACCGCCGCCGCACGCACCATCGCTGCCACTTGCCGCCGCTCGCCCTCCCGCTGCCGCCAACTCATCAATAGATCTCAAAATGCAGATTCAATGAACCATTCCAAAAACGCACACGGATAAGCGTAGTCACTACACTCCCGTCTCTCTCATCAATAGATCTCCACCCTGTTGGCTTCGGGCTTCTTTTCCTCCACCTTGGGCACGATTACGTTTGAATTCCCCAGTTTGCCCCAACTCTTGATTGGCCTAGTTAGATAAGAATGGAGCTCTCTTAATCATGAGTTTGAATTCTCTGGTCGCTCCTCCATCTTGTGGGCAACTTACCATCCTCGTTCCCAATGAAACAATTTGTACGTGAAGGGGAGAATTCTTTTGCTTGGTGAGCCACTGAGCCTGACCAATAAAAGAGAGAAAGTGATGGTGGCCAAGTGTTTTACTAGAAAAATACCACAGATAAGTCGATGGGACGGAACATAGCCACAACCGCAAGCCAGTGACTCTGGAATCGTCTTGAATGTGCTCCCTCACGAACCAAATGATGGTCAATTTCCACCTGCCCCCATTCCCATGTGCTCGCGAAACACCAGGCTGGCGGAAATATAAAGTGGGTTGGGAAATATGATGATCAAATTGGGAGCAGGCGAGCGACGGCAGAGAGCAGGCCACGGTTGCAGTGGGCGGGCCACGGCGGCGAGTAGGCCATGGTGGCAGTGACGGCAGCAGCGGCAACGGCGAGCAAGCTGTGGCGGCGGCGGAACTTGGCGAAATATTTTTTTTTACATTTTTCAATTTTATCATAAAAATATTTCATAATTTGGTTAAATATATAAGTATTTAAATAATACGGGTTGGGTTGGATATGTGTCGGGCATGGATTGAGTCGGGTATTTGTCATAAAATTTGTACCGTATGAAAATGAATCAAAATGGGTTAAATGGGTTAATATGGATCGGACCATATTCGACCCGACTCAAACCCGACCCGACCCACCCGTTTCACACCTCTACTTCGAATAGACAACAAATATATGCTTTTACCAGACCCAATAAACATATATCCGATGATTCACCGAACCAAAAAGATGTTGGGTAGTCCTGAGCGGTACGATGTGCGCAAGCGATAGTTTTCGTGTGTATCCAAATGTGGGGTAGTCGTCATGTTGATCAATATGTGATTGTAGATTGATACATCATTGCAAAATGTAACTATAGACTAACAAATTTCATTGAAGTAAGGGCACACTTAGGATTGGTATCCGTTAGCTTCCTGTTTCTCGAGGACTTCACCGTTTGTCCAAGTGCAAACTTTTGAACGCATGAAAATTCTGGATAGACCAAATCAAAGGAACATCTTTTCGGTTAAGTTCACTGTTTGAACACGATCCAATTTCTTAGGTGATCAAATTCTCCTGGGAAGATCAGAATATTCCCCCAAATATTCAGGTGAGCCTATCGCATTAATGAGAGCATTCGGTACTCGACTAGTCCTTCACTGAAAATAACGAAGATTCACAGGCTGAGAAGAAAGAAGTGATGGGTTGGCATTGTTCGTTCGCGCCTCCTTCGTCCGCCTTGATGCGTCTGGCTGTTCTGGCGATTTTCGCCGTGTTCTGCGATGGAGGAACGACGAGTCCTTTCGTTAGGAAAATTTGGCCGTCGGTGGCCATGCCTTTTGACAGCGATGTCTTTGCTACGCCTCCCGGATATAATGCCCCGCAACAGGTGCGATTTCGATCTTCTGCCTTTTCTCCTTTGACAAGGTTCGCGTTCTGCAGGATCGGTGATTGCGTTGCGTTTCAGGTTCATATTACACAAGGTGATCATGTCGGCAAGGCTGTGATCGTGTCGTGGGTGACGCCTGATGAACCCGGTTCCAGTAGAGTGCATTACTGGAGCGAAAAGACCCAGGAGAAGAAACATTCAGAAGACACTGTCGTCACTTCTTACAAGTACTACAACTATACTTCTGGTTACATCCACCATTGCACGATCAAAGATTTAGAGGTGAGTTTCTTTGGATTGCTTAATTAATCTTGTCTCTCTTCCGCTACTTTTGTTTGAAGCATGTAGTGAAGCAGCGATACCACCTTTGGCAACTTCCTTTTAATCCATCTACATGATTGCAGCCTGATACAAAGTATCACTATGTAGTCGGATCTGGACACGTAAAGCGACAATTCTGGTTTGTCACCCCACCTGAAGTTGGTCCTGATGTCCCATACACTTTCGGTCTTATTGGTAAGTTTCTCTTGATGATGGCTAAAGAGTTGTTCTGGTGTCCATGTCGATGTTTGGCTTTAGAGCAAGACATGATGATTCGTGAAAAGAAAAATCAGTCAGACTAAATTGCATAACTTGATGCTAATTCCGAAGATTCTCTTTGGAAATTCAAGATCAACTCCTCTTATAAAAAAAAAAAATTCAGTCAGACTAAATTGTTGAGCTTGGTGCTAATTCCGAAGATTCTCTTTGGAAATTCAAGATCAACTCTTCTTATCTAATTTATCGTTACCTGTTCATTTTCTTGCAAGAGATCTGGGTCAGACACATGATTCGAATGTAACGTTGACTCATTATGAGCAAAACCCGTATAAACCAAAGGCCCTGTTGTTCGTCGAGGACCTCTCTTACGCAGATGATCATCCACTGCACAACAGTTTGAGGTGGGATAGTTGGGGGAGGTTCGTTGAGAGAAGCGTGGCTTATCAGCATTGGATTTGGGTTGCAGGAAATCACGAGATTGATTATTGTCCTGAAATTGTGAGCTTTTAGTCCTTGAAAGCAGATATCTTTATTGATTTGTCTGATTCTGAATGATCACTTGTCATTTGTGTTCCAGGGGGAATATACACCGTTCAAACCCTATTTGCACCGGTACGAAGTACCATACAAGGAGTCAAACAGTTCCAGCCCTTTGTGGTACTCAATAAAGAGAGCTTCTGCCTATATCATAGTGTTGTCTTCCTATTCGGCATATGGTAAGGATCTTCACAGGTCATGTTGGTGACATCGAATCTTTCATCTCAGACATGGCGTGTCGTGAAAGGTGTTAGCAAATTGTATGTTGCGCACCGCATAGCTTTAATGCTCCAATGCCTCCGTCCTTTCAGCAATATACACTCCCCAGTATCAATGGCTCAAAGAGGAGCTGCCAAAAGTGAACAGAAGCGAGACGCCGTGGCTGATCGTCCTCATGCACGCTCCATTGTACAATAGCTACAACTACCACTACATGGAAGGAGAATCCATGAGAGTAGTTTTCGAGCCATGGTTCGTCGAGCACAAGGTCGACGTGGTCATTGCCGGTCACGTACATGCTTACGAAAGGACAGTAAGTTTCTTCGTCTTTTCACAAAGTAACGATATTTTATCCTTGTGGTGGTTTGTTGAAATGTGATATCGTCTACTCGCAGAAACGCATATCGAACATAGCCTATAACATCACAAATGGCTTGGCTACTCCAGTCTCTAATCCAAATGCGCCTCTCTATATAACCATTGGCGATGGAGGGAACCTAGAAGGCATAGCAAACAAGTAATAGAACAAAACACCTACTTTTTTTTCCAATCCAAAGTTTACTTACTTGCGCTCATGTAATATTTTGTGTGGAGCAGCATGACAGAGCCACAACCAGACTACTCTGCTTTCCGTGAAGCAAGTTTTGGGCACGCCATTTTCGACATCAAGAACCGTACGCATGCATACTATGCATGGAACCGCAACGACGATGGAATTGCTGCAGAGGCCGATTCTTCATGGTTCCACAACCGATATTGGTATTCGGTCGAAGATTCCAGCTGATTGACAATTCTCCTGCGCTCTCATACGTGAATCGATCTATCTCTTTCGGGGCAACTTTTGTTAGAATAAGCACTGCTTTTTTTTTTTTTCCCTCCTCCTCTCTTTTTAATCTTTCTAGGTTTCTTTCAGATGTATATTCCTTCTTATAAGGAGGAACACGGGAAATAGTGTCTTGGTTGCCTTGTTTGCCGCACTAGCGAGTGGCTCTTCTTGAATTTCACGCAACGCAGCACGATTCCAATTTCGTGATCGGGACTCATCAATCATATTCCACTGACATGCTGGCTCGGTACGTCAACTTCATTAACGCAACAACGACAGAATATAATTAGAAATTCCAAATAAAGATCAAACAAATACAAACTTCCATACTTAGACATGCAAATATTCAGTCTCTTTTAACAAGTCATAACGGAGCCATATCGTGGGTTGTTGAATTGGTTAAAGATAGGATGCTATCTATTTGTTATGGCAGCGACGTATTTTCGTTTTCAGATATCAAACACGAGAAGTCTGATTTTGCAATCTACGACACGAGTATTTATCTTTCAATCTAGAAAGAGACACATACACGGAAGGTAAACAAAGTAAAAGTTCGGGAGCGATATTGCACGTATAATCAAAATTTATAAATTATTCATATTATTTTCTCTTGTTTTTAAAGTCAAGCGTCAGGTGAACACTTTATGAAAGTTATGCCACATGTATTGGCTTTTTCCCCGGTTTGAAGGCATCTATGTTTATGTGTGTGGGGCAACTTGGTTTATATTCTCCTTTGGATAGAGCTTATCCACAAATATGATGATAGCTAACAGACAGAATCCGGCTGCTACAGATTATTAGTGGCGACTTTTTGATAGCAAGGTGCTCCACTAGGCTCTTTGTTTCATGAAAATAAATAACTACGAAAATTATTTTTTAAAAAAAATAATTTGTATTACTCACCAAAAATAAATGAAAGAAAAATATTTTCTTCATACACTCACAAAAACGTTTAGACATGAATTGTTGTCAATAACGACAATATTTTCTATTGACTGACTATGTGAAGAGATATGAGCCATTATATTTAGGAAAATATTTTTTAAATTATTTATTCTCTGCGAAATAAATGAAGTCAATAGCTAAGTGACAGCTAAATTTATTACTTTTTGCCACAACCCTTGAAGTTGCCGCCAATTTCCTATAATTTTTAAAGAAAAAATCAGACTTCAATTGAAAATCCAAACATTTTCATAATTAGGGAATATTTTTCTATAAGCATATGGTTTATAAAGATATTAAAAAGGGAAACCATCAATTATAGTTCTCAAAATTTCATTCCTTTTTTTCCCTCTGCTAAACCAAATTTCTAGTTTTCGTACTAAAGGAACAATAACAAAACATGAAGAAATTTCAATTTGTTGTTTCATGTTACCCAATGGCTATGATTGTCAAATTAAGCTTACAGAGCACTTCAACAAGCTTGTCATTCTAATCCCAACTTAAATTCCGGGTAAAATCCCAAAAGATGATTTCAACCTCAAACTCTTCCCGGTAAAATCCACAAAAGGCACAAGGTGAATTTCAACGATATTCGACCCAAAAAAAAAAATAACGATAAAATAGTGAACGCGGCATACGATTGAAATTCATAAAAAGAAATTGATATCTAAATTGTCGGATCATACTTCAATTAACTTCTAACTCTTCGGATCATAATTCCTCAAATCTCTAGAATTTTTCAAACTTAAATTATTATCCAAGTGGATTTGTTAAATTGATCGGCTGTGGTTGAAATTGGGGTATCTTGAGTTCCTTTCCACGCCACAAAATGGATCGACACCAAATAAAAGCACAATTCTTTCTTTTTTTTTTTGTCCCCATGACAATTTTAACACGATCTTTCAAACTAGTCAAATAAACAGACACGTCACGGTTGCCCAACAAATCTGCATTCTTAGTTCCTAGAGACTCTATTGCAAATTTTTTTTTTTGGGGTGGGGGGGGGTTTTCAGAACTCACTGTTGCTATTTACAACTTCATTGTTTTACAGAATAGCCATTAGGGTTGTATTTTGCTGAAAAAAGCTTTAATTTTATTTCAATCTCGTTCGATCATCTTTTTGATGCATACTTATAATTGAAAGGGTCCGCCGTCTTTAGTGTGATCAAATTCAGTTTCTATGTATATTTTAGGAATAATAACACAAATAATTTCAGAACTTTAGTACAGTGGGTAATGTGGTCACTGAATTCTAAATTTATCTTAATGTGATACATGAATTTTAGCCCAATGTATATTGCTGTCCATGAAATTTTAATTTGTCCAATATGACCTTAGACTTTTGATTAGGGGTGTGTAAATGAATCGGGAACTACCTGGACTGCCTGGAATTGGACTAGACCGGCATAGAACCGGTGGTTTCTAATTGAATCGATACCCCAAATGTAGAATTGCTCACTCGCCTACTTGGACCGGACCGGTAACATACACAATACATTATTTAGTTTATAAATGAAAATATTAAATTCCTAATATGAAATTTGCTCATTTAATCTCAAACTCTTACTGTCATCTCGATCTCTTCTCTCTCGTTTTAGACTCTCAGTATCTCTTTCTCACCTCGATCTCTCTATCTCCATCTCTCGAATCATGACCTCAACTCCCATTGAGTCACGTTCTCGCTTTAGACTATTCATCACCTCCCTCTCTCGCTCTTGGTCGCCTCCATTTACTTGGTGGGACTGGTTCCATGAACTTACCTAGAAACCACACCGGACATGTAGTGCAGCTCCTACGTGGATCTATGAAACCAACGAGCCATTCCTAGCTTTAACTTTTTTGGAATCTGCCCTTAAATTTTTTTGGGATAGGAGTCACCCACTCGGACCATACTCACCCCTAATTTTGTTGTATATTCAATTTAGTTTTTGGACTGTATGAAATTATTCAATGTTATTATTTATTTAATTTAATTTTAGAGATAATAATGAACATTTTCAAATATTTTAGGGATTAAATTGTGTGTGTATATATATCAAAAGTGAAAAAACTTTATTGAATAAATTAAAGTTAAAAAATAACATTGCATATTATCTTCAAATTTAATGATTATATTGAAAAATTTTAAATTCCAGTGACACGTTGTGCATTGAGCCACAGTTCGGGATAATTTGTGTCCTTTTTTCAATATTTCAACGTACCTTTTGGGTGGGGCCCCCTTCTGTAAATCCCTGTTTGAGTTGGAATGAGAACAACCAATCACACGATGCCACGCGCCACTAACCAAACCCACTACGCAACAATCACTTCTAAAATATATAAAAGACGGCGACTTCCTTTCGCTCGGCCAATGGCGACGACTCCGCCGCGCCGCGCCGTCGCTGTCGAAGAGTCTGTCTCTTTTTGTCTCGAGTCCGGCAAGCCCAAGTCCGAAAACCAGACAAAGCCCGAAAAGAACACAGGAACGGAAAAAACGTGTTGAGGAAAGGAGAAACTTCTGGCTGGTGCGGAAACAACAGGCGCCCGAACCAAGAAAAGCAACATTCGCCGCCTGAAATAAAAAAAACCTTGCGGAGTCCCGAGCTCATTGCGAATCGGCGGCAGCTTCGGATTGCGTGAGTCTCTGTCTGAGTTGCTCTCGTGCGAGTCATCTTTCTTGGGTGTTCTGAGTTTCTTTCCTTCAATTTTGTTTTCTCTAGTGGCTTGGCAAAGCTGGTGGACTGATTCCCTTTGAATTGCTTGCTCTGTGGTTCTTGATTGCTTCTACGTGTCTCCAACATCCTGCGTTTCAATCCCTTGCCATGCTTGGGCTTTTGCTTTGGTCTGTTTGACGTAAGTTAAAACAGCATCGGTCCTTGCGTGCAGACCGTGGATGAGTGAGTTACCGAATTCTCATTTATCGGCCAATGATTCCGTTTTCTGGGTCTTGCTATCTCTCCCCTGAAATTGTATCTTGGGCAGGATATAGTCCCGCTGCCCTGTCACACGTCCCAAAAAATTAGAGGAGAATTACAGTAGGAGCTTTACATTACTCGGAAAAAGTAGCCACAGTCTATGAGAAATGGAAGGATATTCACACCATTTAGTGATTAGAGTTAAAAAGCCCAGGCATTAGGTGGATCGCCGCAATCCATAAGCTTAGAGACAAGGTTCTTATTGCTCGTGACTTTCAACATGATCTCTGCTTTGATTTTACGGGTTGCATTGTCCACATGATGTGTCTGACCATGGAGATCACGGTTTCTGGTTCTCCCTATGTTATGCTGTGAGCGAACCAAGCATGTTTTAATAGGATGATCACAGGTTTCCCTTCCAAGTTTTGGCATAATGGGTTGAGGCTCAAATTTTGCGAAAGAGCAGAAGGCGTGACCCCGCACTAATTGAGTAGAGCAGTGCAAATAGAAAAGGAGATTTGATATTAGATACTAGATTATTTATTAAACTCTCATACAAAAGGAATGTTCTATAATTCCTTGATCACATTCAATCTGGTCCAGTGGGCATCATCACTGGTATGTCCTCTGCTTTTGCAAGATAGTAGATGCTTAGGACTGAGATCGAGGATCCTGTGATTGTGTGGTGTTTTAGTGGTTTACATGAACGCTTGTCAGAAGTTTTTTCGAATGAAAAGAGTGACTGGAGGTCACTCTCAGATCTTTTTCATCTTCTTGACTTGATAATCATAGAGATTACTGTCATAAACAGAAGCATTCAGGCTGTCTGAGCTCCCAGTTGGACCAACTTCATGCCAGAGTTGGGATCACAAGGGTTTTGAGTTTGCTAGTTGAACTCAAATTTACCTCAAGAGCATAATGATTACAGACAAAGCTTACCGCTTGGCACCATAATGAGCTTATTTATCTCAGGATCCACCTGATGAAATAGCACCAGTTGAACTCTTTGATCCTTTCTGGATTTACTTCTTTGCCTCGACTAATATGATTGTGATTTAGCCACCTATTTGCACAAAAGTTTGAATCGTTTGTTTAAAATCTGACTACTGATTTAGTTATTGGAAATGTAATCTTGGCATCTCAGGTTGCTCAGGTTCTTGATTGGTTGTTCAAGGTCTGGTCGGTAACCAAGTGCTTCTACACAGATCATCAAAAATTGGAAATTGCATTCGGGTACAGAACAAGATGGGGTCTGAAGGGCCAAAGCCCATCACGATAAATGTAACTGGATTCAAGAAATTTCAAGGTGTCTCCGAAAATCCCACGGAGACTATTGTGAATAATCTGAAAAGTTATGTCGAGAAGAAGAGGCTACCACCTGGAGTGACTCTTGGGACCTGCACCGTACTAGAAACTGCAGGTGTTGGTGCACTTCCCAGGCTTTTCGAAGTTATGGAATCTGGCATCTCAAGCAATGGTTCTACAAGCAGCGAACAAGTTGTGTGGGTTAGTTTTGTATGCTTGTTAACTATTTAATCAGATTGATAAGTAATACGTACATCATGACAAGTTGACTGCAGTTGGTACTTGTAATTAGCAAAAATTGCCACAAATGGCTTATATAATTGAAGTTGATGAAGTACTAGGAACAGTGTCTTTCATTAGGACTGACTGGGTAGTGAGTGTGATGATCATGTCATGTTCTTTGAATGTGCATGTAGACAAGTTAATTTAGTATTCTTGCTTAGTCTAGTGATTCTAAAGTACAGTTTCAGTTACTATGAATGCGACTGTGTATTTGCAGCTTCACCTGGGGGTAAATAGTAGTGCTCTGAAGTTTGCCATTGAGCGTCAGGCAGTTAATGAAGCCACTTTTGGTTGTCCAGACGAGCGAGGATGGCAGCCTCAGGTTGAGATGCCTCTCTTTGCTATATAAGATGGTTTTATCCTCATGCTGTTGCTTGTCCTTGAGTTGGTTCTCTTACAATTTCGCTTTGCTTCTTTCAGGGAGTTCCAATAGTTCCTGAAGATGGCCAAACTTCTCGGACAAGGCAGGTTTGTGTTACTGTGAACGCTGTAATGGAATTTTCTGATCTTTTTGCACATATAACCAGTGTAATCTACAAAGTTACCCCTCTAGTCTCTAGAAATCACAGCACTTAGACAGGTCTATTTGATGAAAATATGACTGCAACGAAGATTCTAGTCCTGCTGGGGGAGTCATTGCCTTTTAATCTGTGCAGTAACATGATCAATGGATTAGTCATCACCATTATGCATAGGATAATCATGAGTGATCCAAACTTATCTTCAATGTTCAATGTGGCTCCTGACTTTTTCTTTTTTTCCAATTTAATCCTTGAACTTTCAAAAATCCAGTTAATGTAGACATGACCATAAAGAATGTCAATTTGATATTACATTTGCCATGCTGGTATCAACGTGACTTACATGTTGTTACCACGTCATATCTCTCTCATTATTTGGCCAAAATGAAAGAACAAAAATACTAAAAGACATTTGCTGAATTGGAAAAACGATGTGTCATTCTATATCATTATTTTGCCCAGTAAATGCTAATGGTGGAGGTAGTCCACATCAGATAGACACACTTAATGTGGCGATACACTTGATGAGAGAGCTGCATTTGGCAAATTTTTCGAGTTGCAGCAATTAAACTGCATAAAGAAAGGTACCCACCATTCGGTGGCCGAGTTAGTTTGCGCTCAGTTCCTTTCACGAGAGGTCCTGACTTCAAAACTTGTCGGTGCTAGGTGACTTAACTGGGGCCTGTGGTTGTGGGGTCTGCGGGTCCTCCCGAGGACTAGTCGTGCTTCACCGCTGGTATGAGCACAGGCTCACTGGCAGCGCGGACACCTCGGTTATAAAAAAAAAAAAAACTGCATAAAGAAAGGTCTTGAACATAGAAGAAATTAGGGACCAGCCACGGCATTATGCATTGGTCCCCAAAAAAATGTTGGCAGTCTCTATATGATTCATTTTGTGAGAAAGAACTCATCGCCATATTTGCAGTATGTTATTTCTGGAAACGAAACTGATTAATTTTCGTAGTTATTTTAGACAAAATGTTGTTTCTTGTCCGTGAGCTGTAAATCCTGCATTCTTTTTACATTCTCTTAATGCTATTCTTGAAGACTTCCTTATCCACGGAAGCAATCCTTAAGTTCCTGAAGAAGAAGGGCTGTGACGTGACTCTTTCGAAGGATGCTGGCCGTTTCGTCTGCAACTATGTCTACTATCAGTCTCTTTGGCTTGCAGAACAAAGGGGTAGCAAATCTCTCTTTGTACATGTTCCTCCCTTCTCAAGAATCGATGAAGAGACTCAGATGAATTTCGTAGCCTCCCTCTTGGAAGCTATTGCGTCATCCTGTTGACGTCGAGATGAAATGTATACGCGGAGTCCCTTTTGATCTCATTTTGTTCTTTTGTCTGTGATGTTCTTGCAACTTGTAAAAGAAGTCATGTTGTATTCCATCAGTACAGGGGACGTGTGTGATTTTCAGCAACTCTTCTACCAAGGTCAATAGCTTGTGCTCACCATGCAGTCTTCTTGAAATTTCTTGAGATTTATCTGAAGATCTACTGTCCGGTTGGTTCAATGAACCTAGGATTTAGAAATTAGAATATTATGTTATCATGTTTGATCACTCGGCTAATTTTGATATCTTTGGTATGATCTCAACGGTACCGACGCATAGCGCAGGTTCACACCGAACTCTTTGGATGCACCGGCGATGAGTTCATCGCGGTTGCTCACGACATGGGGAAAAGCCAAGATGGTTCGGGATGGGCAACTCGGAGCACAATGTGGCTGTTCACGGAACCTCGGTTGTGCTGGGCTTGCCACTTTCGAACAGTGTCCAAGAATTGGTTCAAACAAAAGTAACCAGCGAGATCTAGCTTATAAGCCCTATGATTAAGCTGTCGCGTTTTCCTGTATGGGGTTCATCTCGCAAGGTGTTCTCCCAAGAATGTGCGCGTCTTATGAATCGTCGAAATGAATCAAAAGAACCATCATTTCAAGGGCGAGGGCCCTTCCTACCCCATAGTGATAGTTTGTGACATTTCGTTTTGACTTCTTTTTTAAACAAACTACTAAGTTTTTTTAAGAGTTGTAACTAATCGTTTTTAGGGTCGGCCGATCAAAATGCGGAAGAAGCATTGTGATCCCTACGCAACTAGAGTTTTAGGATCGGAGATTTGATTCCGCTAATTTTTCTATTCGAGCTATTTCGGTACCTAACTAATTGGGTTGTTTACCTAAAGCGATGACACTTTTTTATTTATTTAATTATCATTTTCATCTTAGAAGGTTCTATCTTAAACCAGTGCTAAATATTCACGCAATTTGTTTTTGCAATTCATTTTCATGCATTTCTAATCTAAACCCATCCTACTCTAGAAAAGAAAATCAACAATCAATTTATTGAAAATACCTTTGTGGTAAGTAAACACGCAATGTGTTGAAAGGAAGAACTATTTTACATGCAATTAAAAGAAAAAAATTGCAACTCGTTGGGTATTGCGAAAATGAAAAATCAGATACAATGTTGGGCAAAAAAATTTACATGGCTTTGTTATTACACACGAATCCTTGGAAACTAGCTACCTTTCGACAATAAAATAAAATAAAATCAGAATGAGTACTAAAAACTAATCCTTTCTTGGGTTAAGGAATACGGTTTTGCACCACCAAGGTAACAAGAAATCCTATGTTTTCACTTGTCCAAGATTGGATCATCAATCCGACCATTAGGTACGAAGTGCGTTGTTAACCCTTTTCAAAAATCCTCAAAGCTGTTACTCGGCATTCATTTCCCTTATTCATTGAGGAGGTGAGTCCTAAGCTAAACAAGGAACTATAATTGTTTGATTTGAATATTTTTGGCGACCTTTCTAACTAAATCATTTTTGACAATTAAGCTAAACTAGCTCATTAACTAGCCTAAGCTAATTAAGCTGAACTATTGCAAAAAGTGGGGTCAGAAAGGACGTCGACCCTTCGACCGTCTTCATGTACCTCAGTCGTCTCCTCCATGGACCGCCTTGCCCGACCGTCGCAGGCCACCGTCCGTGGTGTCTGTTTCCATTCATGGCACTCATCATTCCAGACATGTGCTTATTCAAACAAAGCAATTATCAAAGTTCATTCATCAAGCAAGGAATGGCCTCAGGATGGGCCTTTGGCATCGACGCGTTCGATAACCAGCACCCATTTACTAAATGACTACACTTAATCAACAGTTGACGATGGTTGGCTACCATATGTATTCGCATAACGGCAACCAATGTCGATTAAGTCCTAGTTAAGCTCTAATCAATCCACGATCTATCCGTCGACCATGCATCGCACCGATCATATATCAAACAAACACATGCATTCGGGTCTAACTAATCATGCATTTAGGTCATATGACCTTGATAAGCATTCATCGATCAATGAAAAGCGAGCCACTCAGGATCACATATTCAATTAAGCATTGATTCTGTTCAATTATGTTCTGAATCGATTAACCTAGCAAACAAGGTCCAATTAATGTGATTCAAGAATCAATGGAAATATCAATATGTGCAGTTCAAAGTTCATCTGGACCCGTTGACTAGTTCTGACCTGATTCTCCCAAAAATCGCGATTTAAACCCCATCACTAAAAAATTGACCCGTTTTTTATACGTAACTTGGAAAATCTGGGAAAAATAGTAAAAGGGGTGAAGTATTCAGTCAAAATTTACAGGCTATTAGAAAAATGCCTTCTTTTTTTTTCCCGAAAAATGCCATTTGGACAATTTCGGTTTTTTTTGTTTTTTCCTTAGTTATGAATAATTTGATTTATCCTCGGGACTCGTTTGCAAACAATTTTGAATGTTAGAATGACCTTATCCGAGTTTTTTTCCTTCAATGGGCAACCTAAAATTGCAAGTAGATCCTCAAATTCAGCAGTGTCCTATTTAAGATCCTAATGAATAAATTTTAGTTTTAGGTTTTTGCAACATGGTCCCTAAACTATGCGTAATTTGCAAAATGAAATATGAGAAAACAGAGTTAGGTTTTTCAGTTCAAGCACAAAAACCTTTCGCTATTCAATTGAGCATCAATATTCGTAAAAAGTTATATCACTTAAGAAATATCTAAATGTTGCTTACAGCGCAAAAATTCATAAAATTTGAAGAGAACATAGTAAATGATGTCCGTTCAAGACGTGTGACTTAGTAAATCGAAGCTTAGAATATGTATTTCATTCCATTAGTTGACAACTTCTCGCGATTCAATCATTTTCAAGCTCAAATCGACAACCGAAGCACATCGACTTGCTAAACGCGATTTTCATAGAACATGCTAAGCAATCAAGCATCAATCAATTTCGACGCAAAAGCAACATATTCAGCAACATTCTGAGACATATATAAACAACATTCAGCAGCGTTTGGCCATTCGTATCACCACATGCAATTTGGTCTCAACATCGTCCACATCTATCAAAATCCCTAAACTAAGTTCAAGTTTAGCACACCTTGGCCGTTGAACTTACAGAGTTGAGTTGAGCTATTAGGCCGCCTTTTACTTCACGAAATGGCCAAGTACAGGTTAACCAAAGATGTGAATCGAAATAGCAAAAACTGCAGTAAGAATCATGGTCGACCAACTTTGATGATCAATATAATAGAATCAATAAAGTGACTATCCGGTGGCTATTTCTTCAACTTCCAGCCACCACAACTTCGAGGACAGATTAAGGTTGTCGGTCACAAGCTTGGGAACATTAGAAGTGTTAGGAATCTGATGGAAAATAAGAATTGTATGAGGCCGCAAGCATCGTCCTTAGGGATAATTCCGTCCCTTGGAGTGCGAAACTTGGTTCCTAAAGCTTTTAGCGGCTATCCTCTATACAAGAGACCTTCTATATTCTGCTCTGAATGTTAGAAGGAACAGGATCAACGTTATGTGTATAACCAAGTAAGGAAAAATAATATAATGGAAGGAAATTCTCTTGGTAATTCCGTCTAAAGATTGTCTCTTGAAGTTCAATTTATATTCAAGACAAAATAGAGCCATTGGAAAACCGTTAGAAAGCCGTTGTAGAATAATGGATGATTTATGAAAAAATCAATCGCATGTTGCAAAGCTATTAAGAATGAGCTTCTAAGAAAACCATTACAAGACCGTTGCTTTTGAGACTTTCCTTCTAAGCTCGTCAACTTCTGAGACTCTTTTTCTGAGCTCATCAGCTTCTGAGCTCGTTAGTAAGACGACCATTATAACACCGTTGCAAAACTGTTATAAAACTGTTATTTATTAATGGAGGACGAAAAAGGTTACGAATTGAGGATGATAAAAAGTTGTTACAACAATAATAGCTTTTAGTATTTTAAAATATATTGAAATATCCAACAATCCCCCGCATATTTCAAAGGTTTTGAAAAGAAGGAAAAAATAGAATAATACAATGCTAGGTTATTGGAACGTAATGCATCAAAGCATGTCATCAACATAAAAGCTAATAATTATACTTTTACCATCAACAATTTTCGTGTACACACATTTATCAACTCCAATGGAGAAAAACTGATTACTCATTAGAACTTGATCAAATTTTTCATTCCATTGTTTGGACGCTTGCTTTAAGCCATATAAGGATTTAAGAAGTATGCAAATTCTATTTTGTTGGCCAAGAAGATTACAACCTTCAGGTTGCACAATGTAAATTTCTTCTCCTAAATCATCATTTAGAAAAGCTGTTTTAACATTCATTTGACGCACAACAAGTTTGTAAATTGAGGCTAATGCAAAATAAAACATGAATAGAGGAAATGCTTGTTAGTGGGGCGAAGGTATCGAAATAATTAACGTTTTGTTTTTGAGTAAAACCTTTTGTGACCAACCTTGCTTTATATTTATCAATAGAACTATCAAGGTTAATTTTCTTCTTAAAAATTCATTTACAACCAATCGATTTCACACCTGGTGGTAAATCAATCAATTTTCAAGTTTTGTTTTGCAAAATAGAGCCAATCTCAATTTTTATGGCTTCTTTCTAGAAACTACTTTCTCTAGAAGATATGGCTTCAAAATAATTTAAAGATCAATTTCAATAAGATATATATAAAAATCATTTCTAAAAGAAGTTTCTTTCCTTATTCTTTTACTGCCGATGCAACTCATCATTTGAATTTTCAAAATCAATATTATAAAGATATGTAGGAGAAACGATATCAATTTGTAACGGAAAAATATGCTCAATTTTTTTTTCTTTTTTTGTCTCAACAATTGTATTACTATGTACATTACTATCTAATACAATAAATCTATATGAAGCATTATGTTCGGCATAACAAATAAACATGCAATCAGATGTCTTAGAGCCTATTTTTCTTTTCTTAGAACTAGGAAGCATAACCGTAGCAAGGCACCCCCACACTTTCAAATATTTTAAATTAGGAGAATAACCCTTCCACAATTCATATGGTGTTTTACCGGCTTTCTTATAAAGTATTTTGTTTTGAATGTGACAAGTATAAGATATCGCTTCACCCCAATAATTATTAGGAGTTTTAGAACTAACAAGCATAGAATTCATTGTTTCTTTTAATGAAATATTTTTCCTTTCTGCTACACCATTTGATTTAGGATAATATGGAGGGGTAATTTCATGAATTATTCATTCCTTCTCACAAAATTCATTAAGCAAGACATATTCTCCACCTCTATCAGAACTCTTTTCATCCTTTTTTCTAATTGATTTTCTATCTCAGCTTTATATAGAAGACACATATCAAAAGCTTCATCTTTTTTTTTTTTTATAACCGGGGTGTCCAACCGTGCCAGCGAGGTTAACTCAAACCGATCTCAAACCGACGGTGACCGACTAATCCCTGGGGAGGCACCGCAGAGCCCACCACCACGGTACTCCGAGTAAGACACCAAGGGGAGAGTAAGTTTCGATCCCAGGACCACGAGTACTACTCAGCGAGCCCCAGGAGTCTAATCCTTACCACTCGACCACCTGATGGGTGGGTATCAAAAGCTTCATCTTTATGTCTAAGTAAATGAACTTTCAAAAATCTCAAATAATCATTGATGAAAGTTACTTAATATTGTTTACCTCATCCACTCATAGTTTGTTTTAAATCTCCTAGATCAGTATGAATTAAACTCAACAATTTAGATTATCTATTTATAGAAATATAGGGCCTCTTATTTGATTTTGTTTTGGCACATATTATACATTTATTAAAATATTAATTTTTCATTCCAGAAATTAAACCTTATTGTTGCATTTTCTTAATATAAGAAATATTAATGTGTCATAATCTACAGTGCCACAAGTTAATAGATTCAACCATGTAAGCGAAAAAAGAAGCATTTCCATCGATAACATTGGAAATGTTAAGAACGAGAAGCCCCATGATTACAATAACCCTTTCCCATAAAAATGTGATTTTTTGTCATTACAATCTTGTTAGATTTGAATGACACCTTCACACAACCTTTCCCAAAAGAGCTACCGATATCAGGTTCGCCCTTATAGTAAGGACATGCAATACATCATTCAGTGCCAAAGTTTTGCCAGATGTGAGTTTGAGAAGGACTTTCCCTTTACTAAGAACTTGCTCTATTCTTGAATAACCTACATATATAATCTCTTCTCCTTCCCCTATTGTTGTGTAGGGCAATTTTGTTTGCACAAATATGCTTGGTAGCACTTGAGTCTACCATCTATTCTTTCACATTGGCCATAATATCAGCTTAGGAAATGACCACAACAATGATGTTATTGGGGTCATCTACTTCAACCAAATTAACCTTTGGTTTAGTCAGATTGTCATTTCTATTATGTGCTTTCTGCATTATGCTATGTGATGACCTGGCTAACCATAAATGAAAAAAGAACCCTTCCTTTGGAAGGTGGAGTGAGCTACTTTGGGTTTGTAATCAAATTTTTTGTTATTGTACCTATTTTGGTTATGTTGAGGTTTGCCTTGCATGATTTTTTCCCTTGTAGCAATCTTCTTAGCTTTGGCAACTTTGATCTCCTTGTGAGTTGTGTCCTCAATGATGATATGAACAACCCTATCAACAAGTGACAATTGTTTGTCTTCGTGCTCGAGTTGTTCAGCAAACCCGCAACAAATTCTTCTTGCAAATCGATATTTTCGACTTTCAAGTTCTCTATCAACTTGTGATATTCATTAATTTGTGTCTCGATCTCCTTATTATTGGACATTTCTCACCGATAATAATTTTCGATCATGAACTTCTATCTATCCACATTTTCGACAATGTACTTTGCAGTCATGGATTCTCATATTTGTTTTTCTTCCTTATACAAACAATAGATATCAAAAAATTCGTTAGAAAAAGTACAGTTAATTGTGTGCCTACATACCTTATTAGCATGTATCCACTGATCTCGTAGATTAATTTCAATTGGTTTGGCCTCTGTAAAAGTGTGAAAGCCATTCCATGCACATCTAGGATAGAGAAACTCTTTCATTGCACCTTTTGAAGGTTCGATCAGGTGAAGGAGAAAAAAGCTGGGCGATTGAAAGAAAGGTTCAAAGAAATATAAACCTAGGCTGGACCAGGCTGCAAACTTGGGCCTGAAATGACAGCCCAGGCCCAACAAGTATAAAAGGACCGAAAGAAATGGGAAAATTACAAAAAAAAAAAGAAAAAAGAAAGTTCTAAGTCTATTTCAATTATCTCAATTTAGTCCTAAATTTTTTTTTTCATTTATGCTAATTCAGTTCATTTGGCTGGTCAAAGCTGTCGCCATCAACACTGACGTGACAAATTTGCAATAATTTTTTTGTCTTTTTTTTAGGTCGGGAGGAGGCGATTGGCCACCAACCAATAGCTATGAGCCCTGGCTTGCGGCTAGATGAGGGTCGTGAACCTTCACTCATGGTTGGCAAAGATCGTGACCCTTGACCAAATTTGGGTGCGGGCTTGTTGCCCTCACTCATGGTTGGGCGACATCCACGAAGAAGCACCCCTCATCGAGGAATATTAGGAGGTTCATTGGTTGACATTCTTGGAGAAAAAGATAAAAAAAAAACTTTTATTGCACCTACTGATATCAATCTTTTTGTGATAGCTTCAGGTGACATCGTATGGAAGCTCAAAGTATCCCAAAGTGAGGAAGAGTAGTTTATTTCTCTATCAAACATGTTATCCCTTGATAAGTCATTTTTAGCATTAAATCTTCATTTTAAAGCCTAGTTGGTGACTACCTCCCTATATTGGGGCAATGCATGTAATTTACCAAAAGATGGGGAAAACGTCATGGTAATGTCAAAAGGAATCCTTAGAGCTCAAAGTAAGAGAGAGTCTTGAGAGCTCAAATCAAAAGAGAGCAAAGACAAAAGTGAATATAGCTAGAAGGCAAAGAAAGAGCAAAGAACATAGTAAAAAAAGCAAGGCCAACACCCATTATGAATACAAAATGCATTGAAAGCGAAATAGTTGCATGGAACGCAAAGTTGCCTTTCAAGATAAAAGAGAAAGAGCAAAGCTCTAGAGTTATGAAGATGAACATTCGTTGGACTTGTAGTGTCACAAATGAAAATCAATCCCTAATAAGTACGGAAGATGGTAATGATGTAATGATAATTAGTGGTGTCAAATGAGTGGGTTGAGTCGGGGTTGAATATAGTCCGACCCATATTGACCCATCTAATCCGTTTTGACCCATATTCAATGACCCATACACGACTCAACCCGTAACCAAACCATACCCGACCTAACCCATTTTGACTTATATTGCCAAATCACATTAATATTCTAAGAAAAATTATATAACTCATTTGACTTATTTTAAGCTTTTCACATGTATATGTTATCGGATAAATTTTTTATATCAAATAAAAAAGAAAATTAAATAATAAAAAAATTATTAAATTAAATAAAAAATTATTTTACTAAAATACTTTCATGCAATAAAAAATCTAGTGAAATTTTTTCTATTTTTTAAAATTTTTTATTTATTATTTTTTTAGAATTTTTTAATTTTTCACTAGGCTTCTCATCTTTTCCATCAACAATTTATGACTGTCTTAAGTTTTGTTTTCTTTTATATTGATTTCTTACGTAGGAGTCATGAAGTCCATCCATGGAGCTCCACAACTGAACAAGCCCAAGGTCGTGTTTATCTTGGGAGCGACAGGAACCGGGAAAAACCAAGCTCTCAATCGATCTCGCGGTCCATTTTCAAATCGAGATCATCAATTCTGACAAAATGTAGGCGTACAAGGGGCTCGATGTTGTCACCAACAAGGTCACCGAGCTCGAGCGTCGAGGTGTGCCGCACCACCTCTTAGGAGTGATCGACGACCCCGACATCGACTTCTTGGCACACGATTTCTTCCGCGATGCATTGATCGCTATCAAGCAAATAACGAAACGTAGGCATCCCGCCATCGTCGCTGGGGGATCGAACTCCTTTATCTCGGTGCTTGTGGCGGCGGCGGCGAGCGGCAGCAAACAACGAGTGGCGGTGGAGGCAACTGCGACGGCGGCGGTGATCGGCGAACAGCGACTGCGACGGCTGCGGCAACCAGCGGACGGCGCCATGGGTCCATTTGTAAAAATAGAAAATTAAAAAAATAATAAGAATAAAGTTTAGACTTTAGACTCATTTGTAATTTGTGGGAGTTATGAGTTGAAAATGAGTCCAATATGAGTCAAAAATGGGTTTTATGTATGGGCTAATTTTGACCTATTTAATTTCACTTTAACTTTTTTGACCCATTTTTAGTGAATCATTCAAAAGTTAATGACCTATATAAGACCCATTTTATATAAAATATGGGTCAATTATGGGTCTTTGACCCATATTGACGGCTCTAATGATAATCACCAACCCTTCAATACCCCTTATTCTTGAAAATTGAGCCTATTGGGCCTTGCCCAAAATCGACATTAGAGCCATATCCGAATACTCTTTTGATTGAGATATTTTGAGTTCATATATGACTTCACACTAGGAGCTATAGCCTAAATGAGTAAGTTCAATCTTGTCTTATCTTAACTTCGAGGTTCTTAACTTGAAAACCCGAAGGAGATATCATTGATTAACATTTTATTCTTAACCTAAAAATGTCTATCATTCATATAAGCCTTTGACCAAAATAACATTACAGTATTTTAGAAGACCTTTTTAGATCAAGTAAATTGTATACACTGTGAATAGTTCCGAAAGCCTAAGATCTAGGAAGATAATTCAAGTGTTTTAGAACTTGTCATCCCACCGATAAATGGGAATAAAAATCCTTTTGAGAAATTATAAGAAGCCCCCTTTGATGAAGGTAATTAATCTAATTGATGTTTTTAACCAAACTCCATTGGCAATTTCAAACTATTTGATTCAAAATCTTCCCCCTAAGAAATTTTGATCCTCAAACAGCACGTGTCAAGTTGTTTTGGAAAAGCTTCTACATCATAGCAAACCAAATGAATTTTCTATTGATTTCTTCTTTGTCCAAATCTCAGAATTGCGTCAAAATGAGATTTCCATTAAATTTTGGAATTTTTTTCCAATTATTTGATTCAAAAACTTCCTCATAAGAAATTTTGATCATCAATATCATGTTGCAAGATGTTTTGAAAAACCTCATATATCATAGCATACTAAGCAAAATTTATGCATGATTCTGTCCAAATCTCCAAATAACATCAGAACAAGATTTTCATTTAAAACTTGAAGTTTTTTCAAAACCAAAGCCCTTTTTAGTTACTGAATTATGGATAATTTCATGTTAGATCCCATCCTCACCAGGTCATTTTATGTTAGATTCTATTCTTACGGATCATCACTGGTTTGATCCCATTCTCAAGGGTCATCTCAGTTTAGATCCTATCCTTACGGATCATCTCAAGTTAGATCCCATCCTCACGATGCATGCAACTTGATGGGCTAAAGCATGCTTTCTCTTTTTGTCAAAAAATTATTATCTATCAAGTGTGGCCCTAGTCATTTATATTGCATTTTTGTATTTTTTTATATTTTATATTATTATTTATTTAACTATATTTGTCAACAAAAAATAGGTGTCGACACTATGCCTAGAGTGCTTTTGGGTATTTGGGAGCGACTCAACCCAAACCAAAAAGCGTAAGAGAAGAACGTTAAGGCATTGTCGCTTTTTTGGAATCCCAACACTTCGACACCCAAACTCTTGAGGAATACGATATTGTCATAGGAAATACCGGTTCATTCGGTATCGTTGATCCTCATCGGAATTTCACATTCCTCTCTTAAGGCAATATATGGGAGTAGAACTTTCTCATACCAAGAACAACCTCAAAGGTTACTCAAATTCCTTACCTTCGACATTTCTCGAACAAAATTTTCTTGCTTTACCTATAGAATCGGGTAATCAAATTCCTGGAGTCTCTATCTTAGCATTCTTTGGATTTGTAGTCTTTTCCCTTACAAAAAAAAACTATGGACTCGTTGGTCATAAGCATTGTTAATCAACTCTTCACGTTCAAAATATTAACCAGCATGATCTTGGATGGAGCATTTAACTCGGCTAACAGAGTTAAGTAGGGTACTTTTAGAGCTCCCATTGGATTACTTCGAATTTGGTTTTTCCCACATTTTAGACATTTTGAACTGAACACAAGATCCTAAATGCGAGTCAAGAATTACATCATATCAAACAATTCCAAGAAAAAGAACACATCTTCCCATTGTGGTCCTTTTCTAGTTGGGTAAACTTCTTTAAAGGTCTAACTCCTGTCCAATTCCTATGGCATGCTTGTTGGAGTGGAACTCCTCAAGCCCACCTTATTAATGGATTGGACCACCCGATTCCACTTTTGGGATTGACAGATCTACGTCATATTACCATTTAAGGGTGATCCGTCGATTCCGTGTACCTCAAGAGGTCCCCTCCACCTCTTAAAATTGGGCCATACCGTTTTGATTACTGCAATGAACTGGAGGACACAAAGGCCAAAATCAACAAAACCATTGGCATGTGGTAGAATTATCACCTGAGTCCCATCGAGATGATTGATGACCTAAAAGGAGGGGTGAAGAAGATACACCTCTCATCCTTGGAGTACATACGTTGTTGCACGTAGCCCTAATTTAAGGTGAATATTCCCGATGTTCTCAAGAAGCCGAGTCATTTTCAAATTATAGCCAAACAAGCTTAAAGGAAAGAGATGGCTTTAGAGGAGGCCAAACGTTTGACCCAAGCTTACAAACGTGCCCGCAACTTGCGTTAAGGAGCAACATTTAGGAGATTAACTATATGCCATTAGAATATTCTTTCTAAATTTAGATATGATGTATGATTTCCTTAACGCTTTCCTAGTAAGATGCAATTGCACTTGAATTTTCGTTTTCCTTATTGCGAAAAGATCTAAGTCTAAATGTTTCAAGTTTGACATAAATGTCAACCATGTATATGTCACATGCATGTTGATCTAGTGATCCTTTACCCGTGCGGCTGTAAGAAGTTAGTCTTTCTCACCACACTCGCAAGAAGTCAAACCTTTCTAACCGCACTCACAAGGATCCTAGAGAGAGGAACTCTTTTAAAGAGAGAAGCTCTGAATTTTTATTATTTGTGAGATGTTATAAAAGAGGAAATGAGACCCCCATAAATAGAAAAACTTCTCTAATTACAACCTTTAGATTTCTCCTCGATCTAACAGTGAGATCCCTTCTTCACATCTCCCAAAAACCCGTATTAATTAAAGGAACGCTCTAAAATACGATACAGCTTCTAGAAATATACTAAAAAAACTCAAGAAACCCTAAGAAACTCGATCTTTTCAAAGAATTCACGATCCTTCTATGGAACTTTGGGATTGTGACAATTGCTCTAAGTGCAAGAGTGCATAGGTGTGTAATTGCGTCCATCTTTTGGGCTAATTACCCAATTAGTTCTAAACCTTTTCATATGGACGCTATTTCAGTCTTAAACTTTTTTATTTTGCCAATTTAATCTTAATTTTTTTATGCGGAACTCTAATGTAGTCCTTCCGGCCAATTGCTACCTAAAATTGCCAACACAACAACCAATCATCATCCACCGTCCTACATAGCTTGCCGACATGGATAACTTGTAGATCGTTACATCAGCGATTTACGGCAACGATTGGCTAAAGATACTATGTTGGCATGTCGTAAAAAATTTAGGATTGAATTGATGTCCAAACAATAGATTTGGAATTGAATTAGTAATTTTCCCTCATCTTTCTCATTTAGTTTAACACGTCCTGGGATAAAATTTAATTTTGGTCCCATAATGTACATCAATCGTGCAATCAACTTTTTCTAACATTCGTCGATCGTACAATCGAGTCTTTATTTCTCACTAATACACTTATTATTCTGACGTGGCAAATGACAGGATGAATTCTAGTTTAGAAATAATAGAAGAGAAATAATATTTTTTTTTAAAATTCATAATAATTGAGAAAAGGCAAAAACGAAAAAATCAGGGAGAGAGAGTAAAGAGGATGACTATTGCGGCCACCGTGGGCGAGGGACCGGCACCGCCGCCGCCAACTCAAACCACCAGGGCCTTGCCAAGGTCTCATGACCAGATGACTAGAGGGAGGATCCGATCGCCTTTGCCCAAACCGAATCTTGCCTTAAAGTATATATAAATTTAAGCCAAAAGTAGTATTTATCTCATTTTTTTTTTGTTCTACTATCACCCCTTATTTCAAATTAGATACAAATAACAATTAGAACAGTCATCCATTTTTTTTTTGCAAAACTCCTTTTTTCTCTTCTTATTATATGACCAATGATCCACGACCGAGCACGCCAGTTCTGCGTACTTCAACACTAGTTACAATTTGATTTAATGGTCATTTTATTTAAAAATTTATTTTTGAGAAATTATTTCTCAGTTGTTCGGTATTTGGGCAACAGAGAAACTAATCGATTTATGTAAAAAAAAATATTTTTCATAGACTTGAAAAAAATAAATTTAGATAGGAGAAAAAAGATTTCCCATTTTGATAAGAAAGAGATCACTGTCCTAAACCATCAAACAAATGAAAACTCATTATTTTTCTCGAAAATGATTTTCATAAAATTTTCTTTTTCTCATGAAATTTCCAAATATACAAATGCGGTGAGTTCGGTCACGATCAGGTGAACTTAATCCACCCTACTGCCCCAGGACCCAGGTATAGAAACTCCTCCTTCACATACTCAAATTGAACTTTATCTTTATTTTTATTTTATTTCTTGGTTGGAAGAAAATTTTTCATTTCACTTCAAACAAAAATATGTAATTTCAAGAAAAAGATACAAATAAAGCAAATCAAGTAAATCTTAAAGATAAATCAACTTGATACACCATACAGAGACTCCCCCATGTTCTAACACAACATTGAAGCACCATCGGTGACCAATTACCGAATCTCGCATCGATGTCAGTTATGAGCACACGCAAGAATTTCCTTCTTTAGAAGTTACGGCTTTGCTAAAAAGGCGGTAAGCGCCTAAGTTTGACGTCTCCAACACCACCACTATATGGAGACACCAACAACCCCAATAGATTGAAAGAATACAAAAAATGCCTAAGTCCCAAGTCTATTTCTAAATTGGAATATAAATGCACCTAAATCTAAATCTAGTTTTAGATCGAGAGAGAGAAGACCTACAAAGTAGAAATCAATTGATTGCAAAATTACTTTTAGATATGTTGACTCCAAAGATAGCAATAGAGGAGATTCGTGGACTTGTGAAATGCTCGACTATATGAATAAGCACCAGAAGCCGAGTGCGAGAGTAGATTCGGAATAACAGGTCCTTCCGAATCGCTCACCTACGAGCTTTGACAAGACTTTCCAAAGTTGACGGCTTCTCACGAAATCAACGAAGAAATTTCGTAGATAAGAATATATGGATAAGGAAACAAAGAGGGAGAACGGGAGTAAAAGGGAGAGGGGAGGGAGATGCAAAGACGCTGCAGGAAGAGGGGAAACCCTGCAAATTGAACTTTATTCAGATGGTCTGCGATGATGGGAGCTGGTGGCGGCTGTTGGGCATTCCCTCTCACTCCCCTCCCCCCTCCCAATTTTTACTTTCATCTTTTGGGTTTTTTTCTCGGTTAATCTAAAATTCTCTTTTTATTTGTTCTTTGAGGTATTTACTTGCTTTTATTATTTTAATGGATATACTCAACACATTAGCATGATTAAATTTGTTAACAAAAAAAAGGGGAGGGGAAAATAGCCACTAAAAATCTCAAACTATGCTTACTGCGATGCAATTACCCTAATTTTTTTTATGGCATCAAATATTTCAATATTGTACCCGCGCGACACATTTACCTTCTAGTAAGATTTCGTTAACCGGCACTATTAAAGATCTGTCCACATGAACAACGGACGGCATGTGGCGTAAGTGAAATAAGGATGAGTTGTTTTGGCCGGAAAATTATCTTACAAGACCTTGAGGTGTGGGGCGGGGGGGGGGGGGGGGGGGAGGAACATGCCGCACATGAACAAGTTTGAGATTTTTGACCTCACAAGAAATTTTTTTTAGATAAATGTATCGTAGTAGACATACTTTTGGGATTTTGATGCCACAAAAATAACTTCAGGGTAAATGTGCCGTCAGAGTGGACATAATTTATGATATTTACCGACTTTTTCTTAAAAAAAAAATTGAAATGCGCCAGTGATGAAACTTAAAGTACCTAATTGAACCAATGAAAAATTAAAGTACTCAATTTCACAAATTACAGGGCTAGCCAGAAATAATAATTCCTTTGTTAATTTATGACGATTCACCGGGTTCTTGAACAGAGACGTCGCGCTTCTTTTTCTTCTCACCCACAATCCGGAGATATAATAACATCGTCTCTCAATTAACGTAAGCTTCATAGGATAAGGTCTGTATTATTGAGCATACTTTCTATTTATTTATCTGTTAATTACTATCGAGCTATTGTCCCTAGAATCCAAACAAGGATTCACCTTGGCAAGGGCATGTTTCTTTTGTTTTCTGGCATTCGTTGTTGTTTTTTTTTTTTTTAACTTCTTGATGCCAACCAGAATCACCATAGAGAAGACAGTGTGAGGGATCGTACCAACTCAAGTGACCATCTGAATATCGGTGGCCGCGTCGTCTGCTGTCATGGTCAAAGCTCTGAGGTGCAATCTTTCTCCCCAGTCCGAGGAAGCTGAAGCCCTGGATTTTGGAGGATTGTCCTAGCTTGATGGAGTACACATAGAGACACATTGTAAGCTCAAGCCCACTCACAACCATGTGGGAAATTCTCATGCCAATCAGAAGATTCAAGGATATTTTAGTCCACTTTCCCAAAAAATGTCGGGTATCCTATGTGTCGAGAGACGCCAACTAGATTGCGGATTGGATAGGCAAAAATCATAGAAAAAAATGTATTACCTCAGGATTGGGTTTCCTTCCCCCTTATACTCTTTGGGATTTACATTGCACTGAAGCTCAACTTCGGAACTCTTCTACTTTGAGTTAGTTTTTAATGAAATGTTTATTACGGCAAAAAAAAAAAAGAAGTAGCTGTCTGAATTTAATTTCGAACGGCTGCATCCATTTGTAGTTTTTGAACTTATTAATGAGCAAAATACACTTCATAGTGTGTAAGGTCATTTAATAAAATATAATTAATTATAAAAAAAAGTGAAAATAACTGTGTTGATCTACGTGTCAACATATATATATATATATATATATATATTGTGGTAGTTTTAGATGTTTCGGGTTTGAAAAATCGAAATGTGTGGAGCGTAAGATTTTGATATAGTAAAAAGTAAATAATAAAAGTTCATTAAAATATACACATCAGAGAGCATGGACATAATGGCGGCAAAGTACGCTATAATACAATTGCCATGGGTAGTATAGAGAAACGTGCGACCGAAATATGGACATACCAAAAACAATAGGCAATTTGGACATAAATTTATTTCGAGTAAAATTAGTGATTTGAAAAAAAAAAATTGAAGTGCGGTTCATACTCCCCATTTACAGGAAAGCACGGGGGCCTGTGAAGTAACTTCCTGGAGCCGCTAAAGGACTTTTATAGTTTAAGCCCAAAATTTTAAATTGGTAATTTGAGTTTTGGTTCATGAATAACTACTATTATATAATATCTCATTCTGTTGTAATTAAGGATATAATGAGAGGTATGATGTATTAATTATAATGACATTCTTTGCTGGACATAATCATATTTTAAGACCGAACAATTGATAAACCTTATGACAATTTCTTCTCGCTTTATGCTTTACTTCGTTATAGTTGTGCGCCAGATCCTAACAAAAAAAAAACTTATTATTTATTATCATTTGAAATAAGCTAAATTACGTTGATTTAATATCTAGGTATGTTTGTGGACGGCGAAAAAAATTAACAAATATTCATTTCTCTAAAGCGACAAACTTGACCACAATTCTCCGTCTTCAAAGACCGTTCCTTCTTCCGACCAAAAAAAAAAAAAAAGACCGTTCCGTCAGAATTCAGTTAAACAAACCCGGAGGCCAAGCAAAAGATTGCTTCGCCTTGTAGGAGCAATTACAGCCATTATGTTTACTTCATGCACAAGCTCCTCAAAGCCCACCTCGTGATTACGTTTAAATCGGGAGATGTCGGCTCTGCCCTCAATATGTTCGAAGAAATGCCGGCTCGCAACGATGTCACTTATAATTTACTCATTTCTGGGCAAGGCCGATATGGGTTCGCAGAGGAGGCCCTTGGTTTGTACAGTACTATAGGTTCACAAGGACTTGAAGAAAGTGCGCAAACCTTTTCGACCGTGCTGAGTATTTGCGCGAACGGGAGTTTTTTACAGAGAAGGAACGCAAGTTCATTGCAGGGTTGTTTTGCTTGGATTCAGTTCGAATCTGTACATAGGCAGCGCTCTTGCTGGTCTTTACTTGCATATGGGTTCGTCGATGTTGCTTTGGTGATTATCCGAGAATTGCCGGAGCGAAGTTTGGGAACATGGAACTTGGTTTTACGTGGATTTTGTGATGTGGGTCGACCAGATTTGTTGTTTGGATTGTTTGTTGAGATGAAAGTTGATGGCTTTGAGCCAAATGGGCTTCGCTTATGTTATATGATTGGGTGTGCTAAGGAGAAGCTTGTGGATCAAGGAAAGCAACTGCACTTTCAGGTGATTAAGGCTGGGTGGGCAAAGTTTCAAATTTTTGTTGCAAATTCTTTGGTGGACTTTTACTCCAGTTGTTGGTGTCTTAATGATGCAAAGGAGTCATTTATTTCTGTTCCAGTTGAGGATGTGATTTCTTGGAATTCCATTATTTCGGTCTACGCGGGGCACGGGTTTTTGCTCGATGCTTTTGAATTGTTCTCCAGGATGCAATTCTGGGGACAGAGACCTTCTGTCAGATCAATCGTTGGGTTCTTGAATTTATCCAGTGAAACACGGAATATTGATCTGGGGAAGCAGATTCACTGTCTTGTCATAAAATTGGGTTTTGATCGGGGGAGTGTTTATGCTCAATCTGCTCTTATTGACATGTACAGAAAATGTGGCGAAACTGAGTGCTGAATTTCGGCATTTGAGAGTCTCACTGAGAAATGTATGGGTTGTCGCAATTCACTAATGACGTCTCTACTGCAATGTGGCATGATAGATGATGTGGTTGAGTTATTTGGTTTTATGGTTGATGAGGGGGTTGGTTTTGATGAAGTCTCTCTCTCGACAATGCTGAAAGCAATATTGATGTCTCCTTGCGGAAGCTTAACGAGCTCTGATTTGGTTCATGGCTGTGCAATAAAATCAGGTTATGAATCAGACACTGCTGTTTCTTGTTCTTTAATTGATGCATATTCAAGATGGGGTCGCATAGATCTTACCCATGAGGTTTCTACGAAAATGGCTTCACCAAATGTCACATGCTTCAAAACGATCATCAGTGCATACGCCCGCAATGGAATGGGAAGAGAACGCCTCGAAATGTTTGATTCCATGCCTAAAATGGGTCTAAAACCTGACGGGGTGACCATCTTGGCGACAATATCGACGTGCAGTCACTCGGGGCTTGTTGAAGAAGGAAGATTCATTTTCTATAATATGACATTCCATCACGGGATAAACCCGAACCGGAAGCATTATTCGTGCATGATTGATCTCTTAGGGCGTGCAGGGCTGCTTTCTGAAGCTGAAGAATTCCTGAAACAGGCACCAGAAAAAGCTGATTGTGCAATGTGGAGCTCATTGTTGAGAAGTTGTAGGGTCCACAGGAATGAAGTGGTGGGGAGAAGGGCAGCAGAGAAGTTGGTAGAGTTTGAATTGGGGGATCCTGCTGTTTCGCTCCAAGTATTAAACTTCCATGGTGAAATTAGGGAATATCAGACCTCAATGCAAATAAGAGAAATTGCCATGGAGAAGAAGATGACAAGGCAGATGGGTCATAGTTTAATAGTGGCCAAGACTTAGCATCTTATACTGGTTGCACCGGTTGTGGGAGTCTACATCTACTCGATTAAATTGCTAAGGCAAGTATGCTTTTGCTTGAAACCTTGAGTATGCATGGTACAGTAGTTATATTGGCCATTGGCCTTTCGGTCCCGACTGAATTGACCGACGTCTCTCATACTTTCCAGGTGTTCGTTGTTATAGGTCATTTTATCTGTCCTTCCTTTATTCTTTCCTTCGTGGTGGGGGCAGCATGAAGAGTGCCCATTTGATTTCAGTGACCTCTACATGTTGGCGAAGAAATTCATGCACTGTTGAAGCACGGAGAGCCTTGAATATGATTTCTCTCTTATCAGATTTGATAAATAAATATATTTTGGGGCAAAGTGGATACAATATTTTATTGCTCTTTATTTTGGGGTGAAGGAGTAGACTCACAGACTTGAATATCCACAAGTTTTTTTGACTTATATTTCTGTCCACTGGATGAAGAGTAAAGTTAGGAACAGACAGTTTTCCTTGTACTTTAAGTGTGAAAATTCTACACCTTCATCTACTTCCAAGCCAAGCCAAGCCAATGCCCAACCAAAACTAATTGGCTATTATTAATTTAAAGTGCTTGGCTTCACTGCATTTTATGCAAAACCAGTCATCTTGGGAGCAGTTAAGACCGAAAAGAACTATGGGTAAATTATTCATTTTGTTTCTTAATTTGTTGATAACAGTTCATGGAGCAGCAAACAAGATTGAGTATCAGAAGTATAGCATTCTTGAAGAATTTGAGAGTTTGCGCGTAGAAGAGGAAAATGAAGTGGAAGATGCAAATGTTCCATCATGGTCATGCCAACGTGATGCTAAGGTCCTTGTGAATGTGGATAGCTTCGGGGCAGCTGGAGATGGAATATCTGATGATACTCAGGTGCATCTACGTATTGCTTTCTGGTATATAGGCTCTAAGTTTCAAGAGGTTATCTATAAAAATCTGTTACATATTTTTCTAATGCTTCTTTGAGGGAACTGAATAAATCGTCGAGCAGTAGGAATAACTGAAGTTAGAACGGTCAAGCAAGATATATATCCAATGATGTACCATACAGCATGTCTAGCAGACTGGTTACTAACTTATTTTGTATTTGTCATGCAAAGTTATAGTTTTTCTTAATTTAGTTGCTTAATGGTATAGGCCTTCAAAAAGGCATGGAATACAGCCTGTTCGACACCAAAAGCTGTTTTCTTGGTGCCCCCGGGACGCCGTTATCTAGTCAATGCCACACAATTCAAAGGACCGTGTTCAGATAAGCTAGTCATCCAGGTATCTGTTCCCTCCACAATACAAGGATTACCTATGAATTCTTGTATGTCTTCCAAGTACTATCCAGATGTTCCATTATCCTTGCAATCTTCTATATCATTCTCGTTGTTCTTGATATGATAAACTCCGCCTGGATTTTCTTTGACTAAGAATGAACCTACTGGAGTTGCAGATAGATGGGACCATAGTTGCACCCGGTGAGCCCAGTGATTGGGATCCAAGGTCTGGTCGATTTTGGCTTGAATTTTATAAGCTAAATGGAGTTCTTTTCCAAGGCGATGGCATCATTGATGGATCAGGCAGCAAATGGTGGGCTGCCTCTTGCAAAAAGAACAAAACAAATGTATTAATTTCTTCACTATCTTCATATGATGTTTGTCCCAGTTTTTCATGATAGTAACTTCATTCTTTAATTTGTTTTAACAGCCTTGCCGAGGGGCACCGACAGTAAGGATCTTTCTCCATCATCATAGGCTCGTAGCGCCTATCTAGAAAACAAATTTATGACCCGTGACTTGTTATTCAACTCATACATGCAGTTACTATATCATGAGAGTTTTTGCAGGCACTGACAATTGATGCTAGCTCATCCATAAAGGTAAAGGGACTCACAATTCAGAACAGCCAACAGATGCATTTTGTGATTTCCCGCTCTGATTCAGTTCGGGTATCTGAAGTGCTGGTCTCGGCTCCAGGAGATAGTCCAAACACTGATGGAATCCATATCACTGAATCCACCAATGTTGTCCTCCAAGACTGCAAAATAGGAACAGGTTGCTAAAAATCCATTTTCTGCTCAGTTCTCAATGCATAAATGATAAAAAGATTAATGGTTATGTTATTTTGATTAACGAGGCATAATGGTTTTTCAAAGAAATTCCGTAATGGTCAATACGTGACAGCATTAATAGTGATTTTCAGAAAATAAAATATGGTGCTTCTTGTATGACTTTCAGGAGATGATTGCGTCTCCATTGTCAATGGTAGCTCCAACATTAAAATGAAGAGATTATCCTGTGGACCAGGACATGGAATAAGGTATAATATTAACTTTCATTCTTAGAAAAATACAGTTGGTGTCCTTAACCAACTCACAAAATTGGAAAACAAGAAAATGCTGCTATTCTGAATTTGAGTTACTTATAGCTTGAATCTTGATTTTTTTTTTCCTTATGCTTTAATCATCTGCGATTCTCTTGATTAGCATTGGAAGCCTTGGGAAGAACAACTCAACCGGCATTGTCTCTAAAGTGGTCCTAGACACAGCATTCCTTAGGGAGACCACCAATGGACTCAGAATAAAAACTTGGCAGGTAATACTGTGAAGCATAGATAGGTTGACCGACTTATGTCAGCTTCAGGCATTCGAAATTGTGTTTCTGAGCTAGCTCCTTCAAACAAACAAAAGGATTGATTGTGGGCCTCACCATGCATCACAACAGAGACACGTGGTCAAATTAATTTAGACAGCAACTCTCATATATTTGCCGGCTTTCTTGACAGGGTGGATCTGGTTATGTTCGTGCCGTACGGTTCGATAATGTGAGGATGGAAGATGTTGAAAATCCAATCATTATCGACCAATTCTATTGTGATTCACCAACCGTGTGTCAAAATCAGGTAAAGCTCCCAAGTGGTCATCTCTGGCTTTTCTTTTGTGGTCACGCTACAGAAATCCTCTTACCTTGCCAGAACTGACTTTTTGCAATTGTCCATATCCCGAACCACTGAAGACGTCAGCTGTGAAAATCAGCCAGATAATGTACCGGAACGTCAGTGGGACCACAAAGAGTGAGAAGGCCATGAAATTCGCTTGCAGTGACACTGTTCCATGCAGCAACATCGTCCTCAGCAACATCAACCTAGAAAGCAAGGATGGGACTGTGGAGACATACTGCCACTCCGCTGAAGGGTTCGGCTATGGTATCGTGCATCCCTCAGCGGACTGCCTCAGTTCACAAGATAAGGACTTAATTTCTGTTGGCTGGGCTCGGGAAGCTGCAACTGACCAACCTATAGGAGAGGATATTGTTCACACCGAGCTCTGACCCTTCTTCAAGCAAGTTTTCTTGAAAATAAAAAAGCTGTCTCATATAGATATAACAATACGAAAAATTGGTAGTAGAGGGGTAGTATTAAGTATTGAGGGTTGTTAGAGAAGGTTTGAGGTGCCCAAGTAAATTTTCAAGGGAAATGGAGGGTAATGTATTATAGTCAATGCTTAAACTGCAGTACTATTTATTCAAGAAGGTACCCAATTTGTGGGAGGGTAATACGTATACAATAAAATTTGAAAATATGCTTCTGAATGAGATGTTACAGAAATTTACTGCTGCTAAGGCCTTGCTTTCAATCTCTTACCTTTGTTTTGCCCTACAATTGCTGTCCAATTCTAGCAGACATACGAATACTTGTGATGCCCCTTTTCTTTTTTACTTTTAAGGGAAATTCCATTCTGCATTTGATGAGCTTAAGTTTGCAAGAAGAAATTATTTGTAAGGTACTAATGTCAAGTCTTTGGCATTGGTAGTAAGTATGTGCGGTCGGCAAAATCGTGGCCATCGAGGAAGGATCAATTCATACTCCGCGACAGTAACAACAAAAGATAAAGCCAAAAATACATAACATTATGAGACACCCCTGCCATGAACATACCTCTTTATAAGATCACTGGAGAATGCGGAAATAGTGACTAGCAAATATATGTTAACTAGACCCATTAAATAGGTGAGTAGAGTCATAAATGATTCGACCCGAAAAGAACCATTTATTGTAATGTAAATCTAATGACTCATATCTGACCAATACTTGATCCATACCCAACCTGTCTTATATTCCTAAAATACTTTCATATTTAATCCAATATAGAAAAAACCATCCTTAAACTGAGATGAGAATACAAAATAAGCGAGCACGAGATTAAGTGAGGGTGAGAAAAAATGAATAGAGAGAGTTATAAGGGCCTATATGGTTCAGCTTTTAGGAAAATTCCTCAGGAAAATGCCCATATCTTTGGGCTAAAGAGGATTTTCGAAATGTAATTAGTGTTTGGTAAAGTATATTTTAAAAATATATTGGAAAGCAACTTTGACATAAATGTCGTTTGGTAAAAGAGTACTTTTTGTAAATAATTTGATTTTTTAATTACTTTGTTTAACTTTTTTTTAATATCTTTTTTTGTTCTTCCTTCCTTAATTTCTTCTCAACTAGTCACCAACCACGGTGGTGGCTAGAAATTGGCCACAACCTAGACTTTGCCTCGCCCTAACCTTGGTAGATTTGGTGAAGCGAGCCTCCTACTCAAGAACCGCGAGGCGATCCTTGCTCGCTCAAGGCTGAGGCTTGCGTCGCTAAGCCTCGAGCTTGCTGACCGACATCTCATGGCCGACCATTGGGCGGCCGCCATCACCAAGGTCCACAATTGGCGAAGGAAGGAGCAACAGGTGAAGGAAGGAGGAAGCAAGTAGAGGAAGGAGGAAGTAGGAGACAATAAAAAAGAAAATAAAAAGAAAAATAAAGAAGAAAATGAAAAGATTAAAAAAATTGTAGTTGTATTCTAGAAATAGAACTTTTCAAAGTATATCTCCAGAGCTACTTTGGTCTAAAGACCTTTAGGAGCATTTGAAAATACAATTCCACTTTCAAAAGCTAAACCAAACAGATTATAAAAGTAAATTGGATTTAAGTAAGTTGTAAATCAATTTATGAACCATTTATGACTTATTTATCAGTTCTAATGTTTACAGATAAGTTAAATTAGTAACAATGCATGGTAAAACGCCTGCACAAGATATTGTTTCAATCTGTTGATTCAAGCAAGTACCATTACCCATGAGTATAAAATAGGGTCTTTTTGTCTTTCCATTTTGGATCCTCTACTAGTTCATCTCAATCAGCATACACTTTACGATATTGTACCCAAGATGCCAAAAGAATCTACTCAAAGATTCTAAATCTACAAGTGTCAAACCTTATGTATGGCACTCATTTTAGTGCCAAAGCTTTCAAAATGATCATTTAAGTGCCAATTTTTTTAACGCTCACTTCAGTACCAACTTTGGCCCTCACTCCGATTCGGGCGAGGGTCACTCTAATCATGTCTTTATTTGAAATGAAATTCACTTCAGACCTTTATTTGAGAAAATAAGAGCAATTTGATTCCTTACTTGGAATTTTCTCTTTTTTTCCTCATGTCTATATATGTACGTGTCCTATTACAACTTTGAAATCAAAAGCGGAGCAAGCATTGGATTACATGCCAAGCAAGAGAAAGAAAAGCATGGGATGAAAAGAAGGAAGTATGCATGACATGACTGGTTATATATGAAGATATGGAAAGAGATGTTTTTATGTTAGCAACAGAAGCCCAAGCTCATATTGATAACTCTAGTTTTTCAAAGGCAATCCGTGAGTCCCAAGATTCTAAAGGCTTTTTGATTAGTTTTGTGTTGTGTTGTATTGTGTTGTGCTGTGTTGTGTTATACAGACAAAGTTAAACGCATAATCTAAGAGACTTGTCGTGTGGATGCGCGCAAGTGTGGGTTTTCCAAGTAATGACACTCGAATTGGGTGTGTTCATGTATGGCAGATACATGATGGTTTTCCCGACCTCTCCTAGGCTAGCTCGGACCTTTTTCATGGATTAAGCCAAACTACACATCACACCACATCACACAGCACCACACCACACCAAACCATGAGTAAATGATCCAGGAGGACCCTTCAATGCTGTCGCGACCCTCCCGAGATTTTCGGATCTCGAGGAAGCTAATGAATTACTAGGCCCATTTTGAGATTTGGGCTTAGTTCGGGCCCTCCCAGACCCATACCAAATCGCGTCAGGAAAATTTAAATCGAGGTCGACCTTAGTGCAGTCAGGTGACATGTGAATAGTGTGCATGTCATCGGAGTCGCCACCAGTCATTTATTGTAGGGTATGACTGTAAACCCTATCGAACGATTGGGAGAGATCGTTCGATCTTATGAAAAGCAGAGATCTAGATTCGGGGACTTAGTTACGTTAATATTGCTATCGACGCCCTTTCGGTACCTAAGTTGAGTGATTTCTTAGTCTAAGAAGTTTGTGAAGGTATTCTTTAGGTAAGATGAGCCCTAAAAGTCTGGTGTGTTCATGCATATGGGAAAGTTAACCTATCAATCACAACCATAAGGAATAATTGCACAATCAATGAATGGAAGAATCTCATCAAGGCAAAATAAATCAAGTACCATCCTAGAGGAAATGCTGGCTGAGCCCTAGAATGATTTGGAAAAATTTGGATCAGCTTGGCCAAAGGGGTAAAATGATAATTTCCTAAGGCCCGGGAGGTTAAAAATGGATTAGACTAACTAGATGTGATTTTTCCTTAGTTTTCATAATTTTTGGAATTTCTGGGCATTTTTAAAATTTTTGAATTTTCCTGAATTTTTTGAAAATTTTTGAGGTTTTTATGATTTTCTAAAGACTTTTCCATTTTTGGACATTTTTTAGAGTTTTTTTTTATGACTTTTCTGAATTTTTCGTATTTTTGGACATCTTCTATGTTTTCTAATTTTTTTATTATTTTTCTAGAATTTTTTTGAAAATTTTTTGTGATTTTTAGGGATTTTTTTTTCCTATTTTTGGGTATTTTCTATATATTTTTTGAATTTTATTTTTGATTTTAAAAATTTTCCGATTTTTTTCCAAACATTTTTTGCATTTTCTGACAGATTTTCTAATTTTTCTAGAATTTCTATGAACTTTATTTATTTATTTATTTATTATTATTATTATTATTATTATTATTATTATTTTCTTATTTTCAGAATTTCCGAATTTTCTAGAGACTTTCGAGATTTTTTATAATTTTTTCCTATTTTTATATATTTTATTATTTTCGACACTTTTCATTTATTTATTTATTTTTATGATTTTTACGAAATTTTTTTATTGATTTTGCATATTATCCGATTACTCCCTGATTTTTTTTACCTTTCTAAAATTTTCCTAATTTTTTTTATGATTTTTTATGTTATTTTTTTAATATTATTTTCCTTTTATTTTCGATGTTTTAAACATTTTTTTGTTATTTTTATTCCCGGGACCAAAACGGCGTAGTTTAGTTTAGTTATTTTTTTATTTTTTTATTCTAATCTTTTTATTTTTGTTTAATGTTTTGTTATTATTTTGTTCTATGAACAAGGTCGTATTGACCCGGCCTACTATCCCAGGCCCGACCCAAAATCCGGATCCAAAACATTAGGCCTAAAACGACGCCGTATATATTAATTTTTGGATTTTAGTTTATTTTGTTTATTATTTGTTTTTATTTATATTATTTGTTATACGGACTAGGCCAGAAGGACCCGGCCCACAGTATCTAAACCCAACCCAAAATCAAACTAATCAACGCCTAAAACAACGTAGCTTTTAGGAGATTTTTTTTGGTTTTTCGAATTTTTATTATTTTTTTTAAATGACTTAATTCTAATCCTACGGTCAATGACTCAGCACGTGGTATGATTCCGACCGTCCATTCTTTATGCTAAACCTACGGCAGAGATTGAACTTTAGACTAATCCTAACCGTCCGATCAAAATGTATTATTATATCTTATTCATTAGATTCAGTCGACGTGTCATCCGCGTCAGCATTTGACTAGGCCAACATGCTGACGTGGCTGATGACATGGATTCCCACATCAGCGCCACGTTAGCCGTTGACCAGGTCAAACGGCTGACTGGGCTCGTCTTCTTCCTCAAGTTAACGCCTGACGAACGGCTGTCGTTCGCCGGCGATGATCTAACGGCAGAAGCAAGTCCGATTAAGCTAATTCCGCCGTTGATCGACTTGCATCAAACTCCAGATCAACATACCAGGATTTTGCTAAGATCTAACGGCTAAAACGGATTAATCGAAATTTATACAAAGGCGGCCATGGCATATTCAATTGAACAAATCAGAGCATAACTATTCAATTAAACCTATAGGAAGCACCATGAGAAGGTCAGAAGACTTACTTAGGACCCCGATTAGGCTCTAAATCGCCAAATTAGCCTAATTGAGTCGAGGCAAGATGAGCCAGGGTTTGAGGTTTTGACTCGGGATTTACGCGCATAATCGATGCAAAAAGAAAACGGGAATAGGATCAGAAGAGAAAGGGGAACGAAATACACATGAAAATAGAAGGAATTATGCACGAATCATGGATCTGCCATTGGAGATCAAGGTTAAAGCTCGAGCTTGTGGTTTACCTTTTCGGGCGACGGCGAGCACCGAAATTGGTACGGGCCGACTCTAATGGACTTGAGCAAGCTCCCTGAAATGGTTTTACCCCTTGACTTTCTCTGAGTTGCTCTAATTTCGAAGTTATAGTCCAATTTTGCTTCGGCCAAAGAGCCCCCATAATCGAGCCTCCCTCTCTCTCCCTTTATACTACCTTTTGCATACTATAACCTCCCTGAGAAAAATCCCAGGATTTTCTCACCCAATCTTCGCCTCAACCACCCTCAAATCTCTCAGAATCTCCCCTCCTCAACAAACCCCTTCTTGTTTAAAAATCCATGCACGCGCAAGCTTTCGGGGAAGAAGATGGGTAATACGGGTCGAGTCGAGTCGAATCTAGTTCGACCCAACTGACCCGAATTTTTTTTATTTTCTTTGAATTACCCTGCCTAGACTTGAAATTTTTCAAATTAAGTCCCAAAATCGAATTCTATGACATGAAATCTATTAAAAAAATGAACTTCCATGCCAATTTTCCTAAGAATTGGCATAAAAATCCAATTTTCACATTTGACCCGAGGGACTATTTTACAAAATCCAAAGTCTTAGAGCCCTTTTTTGCAAACATTGTTGTCACCATTGGATTCAGAAGGTCAAAATCTAGGGGATGACGTTGCCTTATTTTCAATTCAGTCCCTAGAAAATTTTTAATTACATTTTTAGTGATTTTAGGGACTAATTTGAAAAATCAGAAATTGCATTTTGGTCCTTTTTAGCTAAATTGGATGATTCTGAGGGCTTTTGGACTGGATTTTAATTTTGAAAGATAGAGGAGGATGACACGACTCTAGGAATGTAAAAATGGAAAATTAAAAAGCTAAAATAGAATTTCTAAAATTATTTAAATAATCTAAAAAATGAAATTAACACAGAAACCCTATATTCTAGACTTATTTTTTAAACATTTATTCATCCAAAATGAAGATAAAATTAATTTAAAAATATTGACTTTTTTTGGTGATTTTTTGACTTCAAATGCTATTTTTTATTAATGTTTTTATTATTTTTCTAATTTCTGAAAAATATTAAAAATGCAAAAAATAAGGAAAATTATATTTTGCTCAAAATTGATTCCCTAGGCTAGGCTGAGATTCCCAAAGTTTTTTTTAGGTAAGGGATGAGGTTCCCAAAGTTGATTTTGCAATTTTCTCACTTTTTATTGACTTTTATGAATTTTTGAAAATAAAATGCAGAAAAATACAAAAAATAAGGAAATTTTTTTTTTGCTCAAAATTGATTCCCTAGGCTAAGCTGAGGTCCCCTAAAGTTGATTTTTCATTTTTCTCATTTTTTATTAATATTTTTATGAATTTTTGAAAATAAAATGCGGAAAAATACGAAAAATGAGGAAAATTATTTTTTATTCAAAATTGGTTCCCTAGGCTAGGCTGAGGTTTTCAAAGTTGATTTTTCAATTTTATGAATTTTTATGGATTTTCTAAAAATTTCTGAAAATAAAATTGGTTAAAATCAAGTGTTAACAAATGCTTAAGTCAGTAAATTTGGAATGGTAAAGGAAAAGAGAGAACTTTGAGAGAGGACTAGCTCAGACAAGAGAGCCAACGAAACAGAAAATACTAACTGACTCCGCAAGTGTGGCTTTGACTGGCCTTTGCAGGCAAAGCAATAAGATGCTATCTTTATCCACCTAAAAATATTTATACACAAAATGGTCATTGACCATGAAAATCTTTTTCAATGATTAACTATTTCAAGCGATCCGAACGATATTTTTTAGGAAAATATTTTTCAAGTAATTTATTTTCAATGAACCAAATGAAGCCAAAGATACAGCATTATAACAGCTAAAATTGGAGCTGAGAATTCTTGTGCTTATGCACCCCATGTGTCACTCATTTTCCAACAAAAAAACGAGACGAAAAAGACACATGCTAGCGAATGAAATGTGTTGGATGGGTCCACCTCTTTGTGGGGCCTAGCTGGTATTTCAAATAAAGAAAGTAGAAAAAGATAAAAAGAGAAGAAAAGTTAAAAGAAGAAAAAGACAAAAATGAAAAGGAGAAAGAGAACAAATAGGGTTTGTTGTCTTCGTGAGGTGCCCAAAAGAGAGAAGCAAATAGGGAGAGTGAGAGAGGCATTCATCAAGAGGAACGCATGCAAGAAAGAAGAAAAAGGGGTACGATTTTGCAGTCTCGATTCGAAGGCCAAACATTGATATATTGGCTTGAATTTTAGTATGGTGTTCATAAGACTGAGGGCCATGACTTGATCTATTTCGTTCATTGAGATTTGTCTTGAATTCTCCTGTTGCGGTTACGGTTCCTTGCCTCCTTTTATATTGCTTCGCTTTTTGTGGTGAGGGAATGCTCTTTATTCTCAATGTTGAGTTTCTACTGTGTGACTAGAGAGAACTTCTTTTGTATATATACTATTCTTAGTGATCAGTGAAAGTTTTTTTGAGTTGTCTGTGATTTTTCCGTTTCAGATTTTCCACATAAATTTTAGTGTATTGTCTTCTTATCATTCCGCTATCTTATTTACATGTTGTGATGTTATTTTTTCTGGATATATATATATATATATATATTATCGGTTATTGCTGGATTAAGTCGGTATAGTTTCGAGAGAGAGTTTGATTCCATATTAGCTTAATTAAAGACGAAGTGCTAGCCATTTTTTCGCAACAAAGTGGTATTAGAACTGGTGTTGAGATTCTAGTGTTAAATGGAGGATACGAGTAGCACCATATTCAAGCTCAATGCCTCGAATCACTGTATATGGAAGCCTCAGATGGAAGAAATGTTATATTGCAAAAAATTCGTTTGATCCCGTTGATGGTGATGAAGCTCAAGGAGACAAGGAAGACAAAGAATGAGAGCGAATGAATCGAAAAACGATTGGGCTTATTCGACAATGGATTAACGATAGTATGTTTCACCATGTTGCTCAAGAAATAAAGGCAAATACTTTATGAAAGAAATTACAAGATCTCTATGAGAGGAGAACTCCACAAAATAAAGCTCTTTTAGTGAAAAGACCAGTGAATTTGAGATACAATGAGGGGAATAGCATGTCGGAGCACTTGAGTGAATTCAAGATATTGTAAATCAATTGACAAATCTTAAGATTGACCTTGGTGATGAATTACAATTATGTTTCTTGCTTGATACTCTTCTCAATAGTTGGGACACTTTAGTCATGATGTTAAACAATTCGACTCTCTTCGGTGTGCTTTCTATGAGTATAGTTAAAGAAAACTTGTTCAATGAAAAAACAAGGAGGAAATGCTTGAATTATGCTTCTAGACCAAAAGTACTTGTCGTATAAAACAAGGTGAGAAGTCAATCAAGAAAGTTTCAAAATAATGATAGGCGTAAGTTAAGAAAAAAGTCGAAGTCGAGACTGAAGAAGAGTGGGAAATATTAAAATTGTAGCAAGATGGGATATTATGCCAAAGATTATTGGAAACCAAAGAAAGATAAATCCCATAATAGAAAATGAAGATAGAAAAAAGGAAAAAAAAATCAAAGCTATAGCGATAGTTGTATCTGATGGTAATATTATGTTCATTTGTGACGATGGCTATATAGACTTTACATGGAAAGATTCTAACTAAATTGTTGATTTCGTAACTTTTTTTCATGTCACCTCATGGCGTGACTTTTGTTACATCTTATTGTAGTAGTGACTTCTGTTATGTTAAGATGGAAAATAATTGTGTTTTTATTGGCATAGAAGATGTTTATTTGGAGATTGATGTGGCATATAATTTGCTTCTAAGAAATGTGAGACATATTTCGGATATTCGACTTCACTTTATCTAACAGGTACCTTAAATGACAATGATTATTGTAATTCCTTCTATGGTGGCAAATAGAAATTGACTAAAGGATCTATGATAGTGAAAAAAGCAGGAAGCCATGCATTTGCACTCTTTACACCATAGAAGCAAAATTGATTAGTGAAGAGATAAATATAGTAGAGGACTCCTCGATTGATATATGATACATAAGGTTTGGTTATCTTAGCGAGAAAAGGCTTGAGACTCTTTGCTAGAAAGAATCTTCTACTATTAAAGAAGAAAAATCTAATGAAATATACTCTTGCATAATGGGAAAATAACATCGATTTTCACTTCATAGTTTCTCTTCATGCACAAAATATAATGTACTTGATTTAGTTCACACTAATATTTATTGCATATATGCTAGAACACTTGTTGGTGCATTATACTTTGTGACATTTATTGATGACTGCTCTAGAAAAGTATGGGTTTTTGCTTTAAAATCTAAGACCAGATGCTTGCAGCTTTCAAATAATTTCATGCCAATGTTGAAAAAGAAATTGGGAAGAGCTGACATGTGTTCGAGCTAGTAACGATGGAGAATATAGAGGCATGTTTGAATATTATTGCAAGGGTTATGATATCAAGCTTGAGAAGACTGTTCTGAAGACACCACAACATAATGGTGCAGTGGAGAGAATGAACCAGATAGAGAATGAACCAGACAATTAGAAATTAGATTCGGTGTATGCTATCTCATGCAAAATTACCTAAGTCATCTTGGGGTAAAGCAATGAGAATGGTAGTGAACTTGATAAACTTCTCTCCATTAGTTCCTCTTAAGAGGTGTATTCCATAAAGAGTTTGGAGTGAAAAAAATATTTCCTATAGTTATCTGAAAGTATTCGATTGCCGAGCATTTACACATGTTTCAAGAGATGAGAAGTTTAAGTTTGATGATAAGTTTAAATAGTATATCTTCTTGGATTTTGGACATGAAAAGTTTGGCTACAGGCTATAAACTATAAGAAAGTCATTAAAAACCAAGATGTTTGAACATCAAACCACTAAAGACATCAATAAGCCAGGAAAGCCAAAGAATATAGCTTAACACATGTTTAGTTTTAGCCTAAATCCTCCTACTGTATTGGATGAAAATCATGAGTGTCGCGACCCGAAAATAATTATTTCAGGTGAACGGATTATTAGGTTAATTAGATTAACTAACCTAACGCAGAACCTCCCAAGCCCTACCGAATCGCAACTTTGATTTTTTTTGTTTAAATGATTTTAAGATTTGGAGTCGCCACCAATCGTTCTTGGTAGGTTGATTAGAAACCTAAATAAATTAGCGAGAGAACTAATTTATTTCTGCGAACCAGAGATCATGAGTTCAGGGACTTGGTTACGTTAGATTACTCTAATGCTCTTTCGGTACAAATTTCATGAAAAATCATTTGGGGTGACTCGAAAAAATTTGGGTCAAACTAACCAGGAGGGTAAAATGATCATTTTTCAAGGATCGGGAAATGAAAACAAGTCAAACCTGTTGAATGTGGTCATTCCTTATTTTCCAAAATTTTTGAGAATTTGTTTTTGAAATTTTCTGAGACAATTTACCCATAAGGGGCAAAATCATCATTTTAGAAAAATAGGAAGGAAATTCATCAAAAATAGGATTGGCCAGTCGAAATGACCCGTTTCCTAATTTTTGAGATTTTTCTAAATTTTCATTTGAAAAGTTTCTTTTGAATATGCATGAATCAATGACGATATGAACACGTATGCGATATGGCAAAACATGCATGATTTACACTATGTGAAATGCACATAAATGACATTTTTGGCATTTTCGAATTGAATAAGATTGACGATGCAAAACATTCTGAATATAAACACAATATCAGAAGATGCGATATATTCCCTAAAGCCGAAAGAGGGAGCAAGCTAACGACTTCTGTGCAATGTTACAACCTCCAGCGAGGGACCCGGCCTTGGCTCGGCCTATCCATTTTGGGGTTTGATACAATAATTTAAAAGGACCTCAAATGGATGGCGCAGTTTTGGCTTGGCCTTCTCTTTTGGGGTTTAAGGTGCTGGAATTTAAATCACAGGAAGTAAAGACCTCCAATGGGCGGCCTAGCATTGGCTTGGCTCTTCCCGTTGGGGTTTAATATGCAGGAATTTAAATTACAGGAAGTAAAGACCTTCAATAGGCGGCCTAGCATTGGCTTGACTCTTCTTTTTGGGGTTTAATGTGCAGGAATTTAAATTACAGGAAGTAAAGACCTCAAATGAGCGGCCTAGCATTAGCTTGGCTCTTCCCTTTGGGGTTTAATGGTGCGGAAATTAAATTGCAGGAATTTAAATGATAGAATTTAAAAGACCTCAAGTGAATGGGCTCTGCCCTTCACATTCTGGGGTTTGAATTCCTTAGAATAAATACAACAAATTGATTAAACAATTCGAATCAAAATCCATCCATGGGTCAGCTGAGAATTTGGTGGACATTCTGGGGGTTTGTCTGGACCAAATTTCTACCTTCATGGGATTTGCCGTCGATATATAGTTCCCTTTTGCCTGACATAAAAATATTGGGAAAAGAGAGGGAGGAGTGTAGACAATTTGTGCTGATTTGCGACTAAAATCATAAATAAATGAATAAATAAAAACACTTAGCTCGAATTTGCTTGCTCGTTAACGAGAATGAACTCTTAATTTATGTAGATCGATGAAGGAATTTGTGATGATAACTCCTAATTTTAAACTCCCACCATCTTCAAAATTTTCTCTTTCTTTTTGGTATTTTCTTTTTCTCCAATTTTTCTTCAATATCTTAAAACCCTCTCAAACATCCAAAATTTTCTCTAAAAAAAAAGTCCCCTCTCAAGCTCACTTCGTCCTCCTTTTATAATCAACTCCTCTATCTCCCATTCTAATTTTTCTACTAACTTTACCTCCCATTCTAATTTCTCCACTAACTCTTCTTCATTTTCATCTTCTCTTCTCCATCTCTATCTCACATTCTAATCTCTCCACTAACTCTTTCTTCATATCCATCTTCCCTTCTCTATTCTTATCTTATTTTCTCCATCCATTCTTCTCCATCTTCCCTTCTCTATTCTAATTTCTCCACTAACTCTTCTTTTTGTTATTTACAAAATAATCCCTCAAGAGTTAGGTATTTGCACTCTAGTTCTTGAGATTTTAAGTATTTGCAATTCGATCCCTGGAAAAATATTTCTTTAAGTCCAAATCTCCTCACAATTTTCGACACACCTCCCTTATACTTAGTCAAAATTTATCGCATGTCAAATTTAACTTTATTTCTTGCTGCTGAAAATAATACAAAATTTAATTAAAGCCCTTTTGCAAAATTAAGTCATTTTGGGTATAATTGGGATAAGATGAAAATTTAGAATATTAGAGAACAATGTCACAACTCCTAAAAGTAAAAAATGCAAATAAATTGACTCAAATTAAATTTTTTAAGGCCAGAGTCGAGATTATGCTTGTGAAAGAATACACGACCCCGAATTGGATTTTCTAAATTTATTATGGCCAACATGAAAAGGGATTTAAAAGAAAAATATTGACTATTTTTATGTATTTTTGTGACCTCAAATACTATTATTTATTAAATATTTCTTAATTTCTAAAAAAATATAAAAACATACAAAAAATATGAAAAATCATTTTTTGTTCAAAATGGGTTCTCTAGGCTTGGCCAAGGTCCCCAACGTTGATTTTTTTTTAATTTTATGAATTTTTATGAATTTTCGAAAATAAAAATACCGAAAAATGCTGAAAATATGAAAAATTATTTTTTGATCAAAATTGGTTTCCTAGGCTTAGCCTAGGTTGCCAAAGTTGATTTTTTAATTTTCTAAATTTTTATAAATTTTTTTTATTAATTTTAAAAGAGAAAAGATGATTAAAAATCAGGTGTCAATAATGAGGGAAAAGTGCATGAAAATCATGAAGAGGGTGAATCCTCACAGAATATTAATTCTTCAGTCGAAACGGGAGAATCAGTCGAGCAAGAGTAATCAGTTGAGTCAGTTGAGCAAGAATAACCAGTTCTACCTCAAGTTAGAAAATCAGAAAGAGGACATAGATATCAACTACATGAGTATATATTACTCACTGATGCAGAAAAGCCAGAAACTTATGAAGAGACTATGTCATGCGATCAAAAGAATGAGTGACATAAAGTAATGCAAGATGAGCTTAAATCTTTACATGAAAATCATACATTTGAACTGATGAAGTTGCCTAAGAGTAAGAAAACATTCACAAATAAGTGGTTGTATAAATTGGAAGAAAGTAGTTTGAATTCACAATACAAGGCTAGGCTTGTTGTGAAGGCTTTCACTAGAAAAAGGAAATTGACTTTGAAGAAATCTTTTTATCGATGTAAAAATGCCTTCTCTTTGAATTGTTCTTGAATTGGCTGTGAGTTTAAATTTAGAAATCGAACATCTTGAAATAAAAATAGCTTTTCTTCATGGAGCATCTTATATGTAAGTTGAAGAAGAGTCTATATGTTTTCAAACAAGCGCCAACATAGTAGTACATGAAGTTTGATTTATTCATGAAAGCTCATGTATATTGTAAGATCAACTCTGACTCTTACATTTTTATGAAACGATTATCAAATGATGATTTTATTATCCTTTTACACTATGTGGATGATATGTTGATAGTTGAGCATGATCTAACAAAATTAAAAGTTTAAAAAATGAGTTGAGTAAAGCTTTATGATGAAGGATTTAAGATCAGTTAAACAAATACTTGGCATGAGAATTACTTGTGATAGGAAGAACTTGAAAATTTGGTTATCTCAAGAGAGGTACGCTGAAAAGGTATTTGAAATATTCAACAGAAGTACATGAAAATCGGTAAGTACTCCACTTCCTAGTCACTTTGAGTTGAGTAGTAATGAGTATTCTACGAGTGAGAGAGAGAAGGAAGAGATTATGAAAATTTCTTATACCTTTATCATGGGTAGCTTATTGTATGTTATGGTTTGTACAATACCAGATATTGCTCATGCAATTGGTATTGTGAATGGGTTTCTTTCAAATTCGAATAAAGAGCATTGGAGCGCGTGAAATGGATTTTGCGGTATCTTAGAAACACTTACAGATTCTGCTTGTGTTATGAAAATAAAAAACAAAAATTGAGTGACTTTTCAGATTCTGATTATGCCTATGATAATGATTTCCAAAAGTCCATATCATGTTACATAATGAGCTTTGTAGGGAGAGCAATTTCATGGCAATCAAGATTGTAGAAGTGTGTTGCTTTATCTATGATTGAAGTAGAGTATATTGCAATCACCGAATGAGGCAAAGAACTCTTGTGAATGCAGAGGTTTCTGCAAGAGTTGAACTTGAAGTAAGAGAAGTTTGTTCAATATTATGATAGCATAAGTGCTATTTATTTTAGCAAATTCAAAATCAAAATATATTGATGTAACTATCATTGGATCCGAGAGAAGTTAGAAGAGAAGCTCTTTTTACTTAAGAAAGTTCACATCGACGGCAATGGATCCAATATGATGACCAAAGTTTTGTTTATGATGAAACTTGACTCTTGTAGAAATAACATGGGTATGATGGAACTCCCCACAAGAGGTGGAAGGGGAGATTTGTTGGCTAGGTCTGCCTCTTTGTGAGGCCCAGCTGGTTTTTTAAGTAAAGAAAATAGAAAAAGACAAAAGGAGAAGAAAAGTCAAAAGGAAAAAATGGACAAACAAAAAAGGAGAAAGGGAATAAGTGGAGTTTTCCATCTCTGTGGGGGTGCCCAAAAGAGAGAGAAGCAATTGGGGAGAGTGAGAAAGGCATTCACCGAAAGGAACACATGCAAGAAAGAAGAAAAATGGGAGTGACTTTGCGGTCCTGATTTGAAGGCCAAATGTTGACAAAATTGGCTCAAATTTTAATATATTGTTCATGAGACCAAGAGCTACAACTTGATCTATTTCGTTTGTTGAGATTTATCTTCAAATTCTCTCATTGTGATTAGGATTCTTTTATAATGTTCCACCTTTTATGGTAAGGAAATGCTCTTGTATTCTTGATGTTGAGCCGTTAATGTGTGACTATATAGGAATTCCTTTGTTTACATACTATTCTTGGTGATTAGTGAAAGTTTTTTGGATCATCCATGATTTTTCCTGTTTCGAGTTTTCTACGTAAATCTTGGTTTGTCGTCTTCTTATCATTCTATTATCTTATTTACATGTTGTGAGGTTATTTTTGCTAGATAAATAAATAAATAAATAAATATTATTGGTTATTGCTGAGTTAAATCGATATAGTTTCGAGAGAAAGTTTGATCATGTATAAGCTTAATTAGAGGTGAAGTGCTGTTCGTTTTTCCCCAATAACATGGTACACATGAGTAGCATCAATTGAATTAAAATGGAGTATATGAATTTAGTGTGTCCTGACCTGAAAACACAATAGTAGGTATGTAAATCAACTAAAATAGAACACAATCTTATTATCTGCTTTTCAATTCAAAAATCTAATCTTCCTCTTTTTTTTTTTGTCATTTTTCATATTTTAAAGATAGAAAAATGAAATTACCAACATCGATTGTTCAAGAATTTTGGTTATCACGACTTGCATCCTCTATAATATAATGCCCATTTGACGTCATTCCATTATCAATGACGAAAATTAGATGTGACTACGGCATCGATTACCTAGGACCCCTCTTTGTCCTAGCACATAAAGTTGTGGGAGCCAAAGCACTTTCCCTCTATGACAAGGACACTTTGGCAAATATATTATGCAATTCTATCTTAAGGCGCATTGATTTCGTGAAAAATAAATATTTTGAAAAATATTTTTCTAAAAATGATCATTTTTATCTCTTATGAAAATGAAAATGTACCAACGAAAATATTCACTGTTTACGAAAATATTTAGACATAAATTTAGGGATATTTACTTAAAAAGTTTCAAACCTAATGTATTTATGCCAATCAGTCCAAAACCTTTTAATTTAGCTAATTTAATGCCAAAATTTTTGACAATCTGCTAATATAGTCCATTTGATTAATTTTGATTAGAAATTATTGACGTAGATACCGATCATCCTACATGTATGGACAATGCTACATTGGCAAATTTTCAATATTTTTTTGAATTTTTATTTTTATTTTTTCTTTTCTTCGATTTTAATTTTGATTAGGAGAGGGCTTTGCGGCCCTCGTCCAATGGCCAGCAAGCCTTGCCAGAGTTCTTTGATTATAGTGAAAAAAGAAAAGAAAAGAAAAATGAATAAAAAATTTATTTTTTTAAAATTTGTTCACATCAGCGCTAGCTATTCCACGTAAGACGACATGTGCCCATGTCAACAATTTTCGGTCAAAATTAACTAGATGGATTATTTGGCAAAATGTGAAATGGTTTATGACTAAATTGGCCAAAACGAAAAGTTCATAACTAAATTGGCACATGTGCAATATGTTTATAACTTTTTTAGTAGCTTTCTCATAAAATTGTTATTAATTATGAAAATATTTTACATTGACTAATTGTTTTAAGGTTATTCATTTTTTAGTAAATAAGTAGAGCCTTAAATTATACCGACACGGCTACTAATTTAATGTCCTTTTTGGTCTTTCGATCACGCCTTCCAAGTGAAATATGCTCCAAAGTACAAACAAAATGATTGATATGTTTGTGCATCTTACATCACCGCAAAAGAAGCTTCTGATTGGATTTCACGAGATCTTGCCTTCCATATTAATTAGAATGTAGTGCGATTTAAAAGTTACCCTTTTATCTCCATGTAACTTTACTGTAATTTTCACCAAATAACTTTACGGTAATGGTAAAAATTTCGATCCTATTCCATGAGATCCTGCCTTTCATTAAAAAAAAAAAAACCTGCCCCAAATACGTTATAATGTATCCCATTCATTGGAGATCTCTTTTTCGTGCGTACATACATACATGTACTGCGGTAGATTTTCTCTTACGCAGAATTCTACTGTCTCTTAACCGAAAAACATGGAATTTTTTTTGTACATGCGGATGAATTTTGAGAAGTGTTATTATAAACATAAAAGAAGAAAACGTATGAGTAAGAAGGATTTAAAAGGTGTGCATAGGCATAGCAACACTTCTGCTTTATAAATCAATTTCTGATAGGACTTGAAGAATGCGCATGGCAACACTTCTACTTTAAAAATTAACTTCTGACTAAAACTTGATTTCTGTACTTCTATTCAGAAGCAGAAGTTGACTTTTCTACTTCTACTCCAAAAGTTGATTTCTAATTAAAGAAATTTGTTTGATAAAGATTGAAAATTTCTACTTTAAAAATATTATTAATATAAAATCTTCTACGAAAAATTATTATCGATGGCTGAAAATTTCGACTTCATTTTTAATTTTTTTAAATTAATTCAAAAATAATTTTTATTATTAAAAAACATTTAATTTTTTTTATAAAATTATTATTTATTTTTTACTCCGGCGGTTGGAGACTGCCAATGGCTGGCGACAACAATCGGCGAAGGTCAGCTATGGGGAGGTGCGGTCGGCAAAGGTTGACTGTGGGTGGTGACGGCAAAGGTGTGGTTGGAAAAAATAGGTGCTAAAAATGAAAGAAATCGAAGTAAAAGAGATAATGATATTGGAGGTTTTTACTTCTGAAAGAGTAGTAACTTTTTCTAACTTCTAGAATTGGCTCAAAAACAGATTTAGAAATAAAAATTTACTTCAGAAATAGAAATGTAATGTTATGTAGTCAAACGGATTTATTCTTCAAAAGCATTTTTGGAGCAGAAATTCATTTCCACAAATGTTACCACGCACTCCCAATATCTATTAGAGAGAAGATATAACAGAACAATTATCGAAATCATATCATAGAGGATCAGAAGATGTGTGTGGCCTGAAAAAGAAGAGTGACACACATCAGTCAAAGAATTAGCAAAATTTCACTTTTTTTTTTTGGTCAACTGCAAAATTTCACTTTTAAGTGTTGCGTTTAGATCTGACTAGTAGGCGGATCTGGGCATGTCGGGTCGGGCACTGGGCTAAAAGTCATCGCCATGCCCACTATTTTTGGGCCTACGTGGAGGCCCAAGAATAAATTTGTCTGGACCATCTGCAGATCAGGTACACAGAAGAAAGTAAAACTTGCACAGGAGAATGCATTGATTATCAAATTCAAGACCAAACTGATCCAATCATTTTCAAATTCTCTTATTGGATTTCTCCTAGTAGGGGGTTAGATTTCTAGTGAAATAGTTTGGGATAATGACAAAAGTGACCCATGAATTTTTAATTTGTTCAATGCGGTCCCTAAACTTCAGCCTATTATTCAATGTGGTATATAGACTTTTGGTATACGTTCAATGTAGTCCTTGAACAATAAGAAAATGTTCAATATAGTCATTCTATTAATTTGATATGATATTAAGAAAATTGAATGTGTACCAAAAGTTTTTGGAATGACATTAAGAAAATTAAAAGTTTAGGGATCACATTGCACATTGAGCTAAAATTCAGGGATTACAATATACATTGGGCCAAAGTTTAGGAATTATTTGTGTCATTTTCCCAAATGGATTAAAAGGACTAACTGCGACATTTTGGCATTCATTGAGATCAGTTGTTTGAAAGGGAAAATGATCATGATATGCATTTCCGTTCCTGGTTACCGAATCTGGTCTCTGGTCTCAGGAATTGCTCGTTTGTTGCAGCAACCAGATGCAGATAGATGCCAATTCACGTGTAACATTATTTGACAGCGAAAGAGGAAAACAACAAGTATACATTTTCGGGCAGGAACATGCTTGTATCGTGGATCGAAGGGGCACTATGGTCTACCGCCTCTGGAAATTGAGCACCTTGATGGAAATGGCAAAGATGAACGCGAAGAGCGCTGTGAATCCTAACATCACAGCGGCGATCACGCCCAGGAAATCGTGTCGGAAGCCAAAGTAATCTCTCACGAATTCTTCCACCGTGCCCCCTGTGTCGTCGAGCATGCTCTTTAAATCGCCAAACTGAGAGACCACCAGTCCATATAGAGTCCAGGAAACCGGGCACGCCCAATAGTACCATCTCCACCAGATAGGTATCCTCTGTCAAATAGGAAGCCATCAAGATGTTCACAAAGTCAGGCATTACACAGCAGAAAACATCAAAATTGATGGGTTGCGATTATAACTTACAGTCCTTGGCACAATGAACCCAGAAAAGAGGTTCCATATGGCGTAGAATGCGGAGGAGACGATGGAAGCGATGTGGTGGTTCGGGGTCATGCCCACAGTCATCATACCATAGTATGTGAAATACAACAATGTGAAGCACATGAAGAACAGATACCACAAAAATTTCGCAATGGTCCATTCGAATCCGATCATAGCGTAAACTATGACACTGTATGATATTGCTTGCACAAGAACATAAGGGACTTCGATCAGAACCTACGAAATAAAAATGAATCACATAAGCAACTTTGCGATATCAATTCATGCATACAACATTTAGGATAAGCGTGCTTGGAATCATTTTGAAGCAATTTTACCTGCGCTAAAGCGTATGGCAGGGCCGAGTACATCCCTGCAGCTCGCTCTCTATAGAAAACCATTCTCTCTACTGCTACAACTGGTTGAACAGAAGATGCATTTTGGACCCCGAGGAAGACAACTGCCGCATACATAGATCCCATCGCGTTGATCAAATCTTGTCTCTGGGTGCTGCGAACATAACATTCAGAAACATATGACTTTGAGAATGAATGAGGCAGAGATTGACATTCTAGGCAGAACTTACATTTTAGAGCCTAGGTCCCAGAACATAGTCCCGAACATTAAGGCGATGATGATGGTGAAGAGGAACCGAACAGCCGTATATGGCGGATTCCGCCAGTAAGACCAATGTTGCTTCCATAAGCAAGCCACTAATTGGGTGAAAGTTGACTGAGAATACTTAGTTGGGAAATATAGGTCCTTAGAATTTGGAGGAGGTATGCTCAACTCTTCAATCAAAGCCTTGTTTCTCCTGAAAATCAGGAAGATGTGATTTCCCATCAACATTTTGCAGGTCAATAGCAAGACTAAAAGTCGGAACTCCATATATTCGTTAGACCGACCTGTACAAATCTGAGTTTTTGTATAATTCAGAAAAATCGACGCCCAAGGCGACTTCTTTTGCCGGGCTTGTAACTTCGAGCATCCAAGTTGCTGGATTATAGCCATCTTTGATTTTGCTAACTCCTTGGAATCCCTTCATTTTGAAGATACCTTGGTGATTCAAATAGCAAAAGGAAAACCCAGTCGAAGCTTGAAACAGTCTGTACCTCAAAATACCCTATTAGATGAGAAGACTGATGACCCAGAGGACCGACATATATCTCTTGTCCCCCTCGTTTCATTAAGAAAAGCTGCAGAACAAGTAAAATTGCAGTAGCTTCTAAGTTTGAGTGTGCTGCTAGCAGATTCTTCATATTTTGAATGTGTCGAGATAACTCACCTCATCGAAAGCTTCGAATATATCAATGCTCGGTTGGTGAATTGTGCATACGACAGTTCTTCCTGTGTCCACTGTATTCCTAACTGTTCTCATGACAATAGCAGCAGCTCTTGCATCAAGCCCTGAGGTTGGTTCGTCCATGAAAATGATGGAGGGGTTCGCGACTAGTTCCACCGCAATTGTCAGCCTTTTGCGTTGCTCGGTGGATAGACCATTCACACCAGGCAAACCGACCAAGGCCTGTCTCAGTGGATTTAGCTCCACAAGCTCCATGACTTCCTCAACAAAGAGCTACAACAATTTTTTTCCATTAGAAATTATTTGAATTAGTTTGCTCCTCAATTAGACTACACAACCAACTAAGCAGCAAGCACTCCCACAATTTGTTTTGAGTTAAGAAGGCAATCCTGCTAGAAATATAATGTGGTGGTAGATGCAAACCTTTCTGGTTTGGTCATCCACGCCAGGAGGCAAACGCAGCCATGCCGAGTAAAGTAAGGACTCGTAGACAGTAACATGAGGTGAATGGATGTCGTTTTGTTCACAATATCCGGAAATGCGAGCGAATGTATCTTGATTCTTTGGATACCCAGAAATTGTTACGTTTCCCTTGATGTATCCTCCGGTTTTTCTCCCAGCCAACACATCCATCAGAGTAGTTTTACCAGCACCGCTAACGCCCATTAGAGCTGTAAGAACACCTGGCCTAAAAGCACCACTTACACCTTTCAAGAGCACCAATTTATCCTCGAGAACACCTTGATTCTTCATTTCCTGCCAGGATAAAAACAAAAGCTTAGTTATACTTTGGATGAGCATAAGAGCTTTAAAACTTATGATCCACTATGATGATATATCGAGAAAGTACTATCTTCGGACTTTTCATAGCTTAACATCAGTTACCTGTGGCATGTCAACTGAATAAGTTATTTCATCGAAAGTAATTGAGTGCTGCTCAAATGGGAGCACCATTCCTCTTTTCCTATTCGCAGCAACGGGTGTCTCGGGCCATGTAGGTGTAGACCTGGATGACCTTCCTACAAGACCCAAAAGAAAAGATAGGCAAAGAAGTAACGCGGAGTCCTTGAAGGACCAAAGTTTTTTGTTCACCTCTTTGAGGTCTTAATAACTACTGCTAAATGATAGACAATCAAAAGAAACCAACTATCAAAACTTCATACCCAATCCATTTTGTTGACTAGAGCCTTGAGATTGCAACTGGATTGATCCTCCAATTCTATTAACGTCCTCATTGCCCTCAGGATCATCTGATTTTATTGTCTGGGATTTGCCAAAGGCTGCATCATCAAATGAAGCTTGAGAAGGCAAGCTCTTGCGTAACAGAAACTTCAACAAGAAGAAATGCATGAGGCACTTACGGTTGAGAAGAGCAAGAGCCACCGAAAATCCAAAGTTGAAGAGGATGACGAACCCAAACAATGCCCCAACTCCTATCCAATACCAGAATGCTCCAGTAAAGAACCCGCGAGACTTCAAAACTTGAATTCCCAGTGGTTCGTTTGAACTTGAATTTGGGGCAATCTATGTTACAGGGAATAAAACAAGAGGAATTGGTCCATCAGGGATTTATATGTATGAAAGGCCAAAATATTGGCATTAACCAGTTACATGGCCTTACCTTATCCCAACTCGATCCTAAAAACTCATTAACGACTATCGCGTTCTGCCCATACATTAAAGGAGATATCCAGTAGCCCCAAATCCACCATTTCTTTACGTCCTCTACAATTCAAAGAAATCAGGATTAGGACTACTTATGAAAAAGAAGCTGCAAACAAAATAAAGAACGAGGTCAAACTCTAGTATTCGTAATACCTCGGGAAAGAACGACTCCACCCAATGCGAAGAGAGTGAGCACGGCAAACGACCCGAATGTGTTGGCAACGATCAGGTTTCTCCCGAGTGCCGCGATCAATCGAAACAATCCAGAGGCCATCTGATTAACTGCCACAAGCAAAAGATACTGCTTGAACAACCTGCAACAGAATATAGACAGTTGAATGTGTCAACCAGTACAATGAGATTAGAGTTTCCATCTTACCACCAAAGAAGGATCAAAGCTCTTTCTTACCTTCCAACATTTGGATCGTATCCAATGACGAAGTAGGTGATGAACACCCAAACTGCAATCTCCACAAATGTGATAGGGATCTTTAGAATCCATGTTGGAAGAGCATATGCCCATGCTGGAAAGAAGAGGAGGTCTCTTTGCTTGTAGAAAATTGGGAGCTTGGCTATGGTCATCGAAAGCTCCGCCATTCCATTGAACATGATCATAGTCACAGTGAAGAACAAGGCACCAATGTAAACTCCTCCATCAGTTACTGTATCCCGATGCATCTTAGTCCGTAAGAATAGGGTCATTGCAATAATCGCCATAATTGTGAGCTAATAAACACAAGTCATATCAGTTTAAGTACATCAGACAATTCATGGTTGAAGTGAACTTAAAGGTATTGAAGATGGCATTTACCTGAGTGATCTTGAAGATGTACACAAAGGAGCTCCTTTTCATAAGCAAGTACTCTCTTGAAATGCAAGCTTTCAGCAGATCCTTCATTCCAACACCAAATCTTTTGGTAGTCAAAGCTGCCGGGTGGTTCTTGCTCTTATCAAATGGAGTGGAAAGTTCATCTCCGAGTTTTCTTCCCACGTGAAATGACTGGAATGCCTCAGCAAATTCCCAAACCGTGACAAAAGCGTAAGGCTCGTTTTCACGTGCCCAATACTGATGCTGATCTTTTCTTGATGTTACCTATCAAAAGGTAGCAAAGTAACGTCATTGCAAGAGACTTACATTGAGTATCTTTATCTCCTAAAAGGTGCTGAAACGGATTTTCATATTTTTGCATACTTCCTGCAAGAAATCGGCAACACCCTTCCTCCGAGGGCATTTGAATCCCATGGACTCGAAGAAATCTAGGACGAGTTCACGTGGGCCCTGGTACACGATCTGACCATCGGATAGGAGAATGATGTCATCAAACAGATCATAAGTCTCCGGAGCTGGCTGGAGGAGAGATATAACAGCCGTTCCATCGAGAATGTGAATAAATTGTTTCAGGGAGTTGACGATTTGGTATGTTGTCGAGCTATCAAGCCCGGTAGATATCTCATCCATGAACAACACCTCGGCAGGCCCAACCAGCATCTCACCTAGAAATTACAGGTCAGAGAATTGAATATTTCCAGTTACTAAAAGTTTGATATGCTTCTAGTTCTAACCTGTGGTCACACGCTTCCGTTGCCCTCCAGAAATACCCCTCAACATTTCATCTCCGACCATCGTATCAGCACATATTTCCAGCCCTAAAATCTGTTGAGAAAACTTGTGCATTAACGTTCTGCTATTTGTCAAGTGCCTGCATGGTTTTGCGGTGATTCTTGTCAGAGTTACCTTGAGAATGTAATCAGTGATAACATTAGCCTCCTGACCTTCTGTTACTGCTGCCTGTGGATTTAGATTATTGCATTAGAAAAACCAGACACTTATGCTGGTCTAGGAATTCAAAAACATGGTACCTGCTAGCTGGAGTCCGACTCAAAACCATTACTTCCTCATCAGTTTCTTCTTAGGGATTACTTAATTCATTTCCTTCCTTACTTGGAAAAACGAAAAACAACTCTAAGCTCTTCTTGTTTAGTTACCTTCATGAAGATATCAAGATCCGGATCTGGTTTTATATTTGCCGCTTTCTCTCTTCTCGCCAACTCCGACAACATATCTGCAGACACCGCCAAAAGAATCAGCATTTCTTTTTCGAACTTTTTTTTTTCCAAGTCAAATTCAAATATGGCATTACAAAAATATAAAAGTATCAATTCAAATTCGCTAACCATATCGTGATCCAACACCCTGACATCTTGCAGAGAAGGCCAAAGTTTCTCTAACTGTCATTTCTCCTATGTGAAGATCATGTTGACTTATGTAAGCCGCGGTTCTTTGGGGCACGAACTCATTCAAGCCATGTCCATTGTAAGTTACCCTTCCTGTTGTCTGAGGAACAATTTTCACTCTCTCAATATCATTGGACGATGCTTTGATGTATCAGAGAAAAGTTGAAAATCCACAAAAGAAGGGCTTTAATCAAATGAAAGGTGACTTGCATAAACCTTTAGTTCAGAATCAAGCTTGCCGGCCAAAGCTAACAAGAGTGTGCTCTTCCCGGAACTAGGTGGACCTAAAAGCAAAGTCATCCTGCAGTATTATCCATCAAAATGAGAAGAAACTTGCCAGAGAAGAAAAGTGAAGCTAATTTTTCGCCCTTTCGATCAAGGTAAAGAGACGAATCCTGATTGAATTCAGTTTGATTTTGTTCTCATTGAAAGAAAAGAAATATATTAGTTCCAAATCGAATTTGAAGCTGTAATCCAATCGACATGTTGAAAGCGTCTCTCCAACAAGAACGTGACAATTCCTAGTTGAGACCTTTGAATAATTACACGACATGCAATGCATTTATAGAACACAGCGCCAAGCTCGGGGATGGAACCAAATCACATGTGCAGAGATAAAACTGAGTTCAGTTCAGCGCAATTTGGAGGCTTCAAGAACTGATTTTTGAGTTGCTTTGATTTGCTCACCTGCCAGGTTTGATGATCCCACTGACATCCTGAAGGATAGTCAAGTGCTTCTTTCTACTAGGAAGCATGTGCAGAAAATTGAAGAAGCCCTTCAGGGGGAGAAAGAAACAAGAAGAAAAGTAAACGTTAAACAAAGAAACCAATCAGAACACCCAAGCAATTTACATGAGTATCATTTTAGGTGGTTGCTAGCTTACCTCTAGAATATTAGTGCAGAAATTAATGACGGTGGGCAAAGCTCTGCTTCCTTCATGAGCCTCTGCCTCCACGTTCAAATGGTCAAATCCGACTTCAATTGTAGGAACATCAATTCCAACTCTGCAACCAGATTCACCAAAAACACAATTATTCATCCTTCAAAAAGAAAAAAGAAAATCACGTCTTGAGATTACCGGGAAAACTTTCTCGGGAAAAATACAAAACATGCAAGAGTCATGAATGAACAATTCCCGCCATTCTGGACGAGAAAATTTTCACTAACAAGAGATGTTCTGGCACGATAAGGATTTTCCTTGGTAAATATTTTTCTCGGGAACAAAAAAGACTCCACTACCAAGACACGTGGCAAATTTGGAGACCATCTTCTCTTTTCTCAGAAACCCCACAGATTAGAGTTTCCAAAAAGCTGAACAAACAGAGACTGTTACCTGTCAATGCGGTTCCTGAGCTTCCGCAAGAAGCCCTCATTGTCCTCCGAGACCCTCACCAACCTCTCCATCAATCTCCTCCTCTCGTGAAAACCCAGGTTCTGGATGTCGATCTCGTTAGCGCCCCCGCCCTCCGAGTCCGTCAGAACCCCTTTCCGGAGACGTTCGAAGGTGGGGAGCTTCTCGAGGGCAGCCCATCTCAGAGCTTCTTCGTCGTCCTCGCCGCGCGAGGACCTCGAGAACACGTTCGTCGTCACTGCATGGTTCCTCCACATGCCGGAGCTGGTCGCCCTCAGGCTGTTGCCCGCGCTGTATATATCTCCTCCATCCATGGACTAGCGTGTCTGCTAAAGCGCTGCCCTTGCTCTGTTTTCAAAGCACAAGAAGCAGAAGAAGGAGAAGAAGAGGTAGGTGACAGCGTTTTGTGCTCTGCTTACGGCTGATGTGTGCTAGAGTTTCACGTATGAAAAGTCGCTCTTCGGATCGAGCTTGTGAGCAAGAGAGAGACGCGGAAATGGAGCTTATATAGAGAGACTGGGTGCGTCTGTTAGGCTCCACAGGGCGCCATCTGAATGGTTTACTATAAATATTAGAAAAAAAGAAGTTAAAAACTCATTCTTCATTTCAATATATATTTATGCTTTTTTTTTCCATTTAAACTTCTATATTTTCAATTTGTCTAATTAAGTCCTCCAACATTCACAAATTTTCTGATCAAAATCCTTCCGCCATGTGTTGACGTGACCCTCGGACATCGTCGTCGTGGTCACATTAAATTTTTCCAATATAGATGTCCATGTTCGATCAAGCATTAATTGAATGTTGGAGCCCATATTGGCTAACTTTCACCCTCATTGTACTTATGGCGCCTACATTTGGTAACACTTTCCCACATGCGTTCGTGCATCACACTTTGCATCTTCCAATGGCCAGTCAACTGAAATTAGTCGGATTCCGCGTCAAAGAGACTTAGTTACAATATTTGTGAAACTAGAAATACTTGATCGGACAAATTAAAAGCGCTAATTACTAGGGGATTGTCCCAGTGGCCACTCTTTCCATTTGAAAAAAATGGAGGTGAGGGGGTACGAATCCTCACGTTCGGGAGGAATGAGATGGGAACGCGTGAAGAGAAAGTAGGATTTCTCAATCTACACAAGGTTACACATGATGTGCTACTTATATAGTAGGATAGGATAGAACCCCAGACAAAAGAAATTAAAAGCACTAGAATTTTTAGTTTAAAAAAATGTGAATAGTATAGGCACGAAAAAACAAAAGATCTTTTTCCAAAAAAAAAAAAAAGGCAAAACAAATCACTCGGATTTGTATCTCCTAAGACTGTGTTTGGTTTTCTAGACTTCAAGCCAGTACAGGACGAGATAAGGTACGATTTCAGGGCTTTGGCTAATATAATCAATCCAAAATTTGTATACGATCTACCTTTAAATACCAAAAGACCTCATTGTAATATTCCGGAGCCATATAATTGACTTTGATTACGTCGATTTCTATGAGATGGATCAACTAGAGAATGCCGGATATAGTAAGAGAAAGAAAGTTTTGTTATTCACATTTGTGATCTCTAAAGATATAATGTTTTCATTCTCTCACCGCTTTCGTGAAAGTTCGACGTGAACCAGAGAGTAACGAAAGAGTTTCGATTTTCTTGTTGCTTTCTAGAACTTCGACATGAATCAAAAAGTGATTCAAAGTTACGGAGAGTCGTGAAAGTTTCGATGGGAATCAGAGTTACGAAAAGAAGAAGGAGAAGGAGAGGTATGACGTTGTCGTTTCGTTGGAATAGCCCTAGTGCTCCTTTTCTGGTTTCAAGCTTTGGAAATAAAGAAACGACTATTTTCACTTGTTCATATGTCAAAGGTTGGCAAAGATTTTGGGAATCTTCTCCAATGACAATCGTGTATTATAAAATCACAGAAATGCTGAGAAATATATGTGAGATTATGCATCTCAACATTTGTACGTCACTGAAAATTTTCAGTTTTCAAGTAATAAATAAAAGTTTAAATTTCCAATGGTCTGACCAAAAAACGAAAAAAAAAAACACACACACACAAAGGCGCCATTCATCTCCCAAAAAAATGAATGATTCGGAAAATAAGAATGTTTAAGCTTTTTTTTTTATGAAAGATGGATATATATTTTTTCGTTTGTTTATTCTTATAAGTGATACAGACGATCGGTTTTTAGAAAATAATTTTCGAAACATTAGCTTTCCGCGAAACATACACACTCTGGGGATATAATTTCCCAAAGCACTTGAATTGGTCGATCAAAGCTTAGGTTGAATTGAACGTGTGAGATTTGTAAGACGTATTCCTGTACACGTGTTCTGTTAAAGATAACACTAATTTCTTCTTCACGGAACCATTTTCCACAAAATCTTAAATCCCATATTATAGAGATGAATTGCATCTCTCGCGTCCGATCCCGTCGCAAATGTCATGTTTGCCTCCTTTAACGTGTTCAACACTTTTACAATTCGTGACTACCTTCAATTAGTGCCCATCAACCTAGAATTACAAAAGGTTTTAGACACCTACGATAGTGAATCGATCGATACATCGAAAAGCTCAAGCTATCCTCGCGACTATGCTGTTGTAGAAAATGATTTGGAACAAAGGAAGCACAACAAAGATCATATTACATCCGATTGGCAATAAGAGAACTAAACTCAAAAGTAACTGATGGTATGTTTATTTTGTGAAAAATGAATGGTCTGAAAAATATTTCATTAAAAATGATCGCCTGTACCGCTCGAAATAGTCAATCAATAACAAAAAAATATCTTCATTATCGATAAGAATTCATACTTTAAACAATCGAAATATTTTTTGCTCGTATATTTTGTAAGTAACATAGATGGCTGTTATTATGATAATATTTTTCGAATCATTCAATTTTCGTAAAATAAACGGAGCTTTTTCGACGAGTAAAATCGCGCCAGCGACGCCGAAACATGGGATGCCTATGAGTCCTGAAAGTAACCCCCTCTTTATTTTCCATAAAAGCAATACCGGCGAAGCCGATGCGCGGTTGCGAACGTGCTCCACATGCAAGCTAGCCAGAGAGGATAGCGCACGTGGCGAGGAAGGCGTTCCGTGTTGCCAAACGTCATGCCGGTCGTCACCCTGCAGGCTGGCTTCTGGGGACAACGTCGTGCATATCGACATCTCTGCAGAGGTTGCCGTGTTACGTACGGCGCCGCCGCAGCTCCTCCGGAGGGACCATTCAACGAGCACATTTAATTTGCATGTCGCTTCTCCGCCCTGGCGGGCGGGTGGTTCTGAACTCAATTGCCGAATTCGGCCCAAAGTCCCTTTGCACACCATCACGCTGGCCGGAAACGATGGGAAAGTTCCTAAACTTTGGGGGGTCTCGTGGTTCACGTTCGGCTAACTTTATTTGGTGGGGGTCGATGTCGCGGAGCCTCAACACTGCCGGCGATATCATGAATGGAGTCAAGTATCATAACCTCTTCTACCCGTCGCTGCGCCAGGCCATTCCTTGATTGGCAATTGGGGAAAAGCGTCCGAAAATTCTTAAACGTTTTGCGTCGATACTGATTCAGTCATAAACTTTTCAATTGTGTCAATTTAGTCGTAAACGTTCTGCATTTGTGTTGATTGAGTCCATTCGGCCGATTTTGATTAAAAATCGTTGATATGGACACCGATAATCCCACATGACATAGTCAGTACTGATGTGGACATTTTAAGAAAATAAAATAATAAAAAAAGAAATAATCCAAAAAATTATAAAAAAAATAACTAAATATTTTGGGATGCCCACATCAGCGCTGACGAGAATGACTGCATCCATGTTGGTGATTTTGGATCAAAATTAGTCTGATGTGCTCAATGGCACAAACGCAAAGATTTAGAACTAAATTAGACAATTAAAAAGTTTATAATTAAATTAACATCAATACCAATGGTTCACAACCAAATTGAAAAAAAATTGAAAGATTTAGGATTAAATTAGCATAATTGCAAAAAAATTTATACTAAATCGGCACAAATGAAAGGTTTATGACTAAATTACAATAAATACAAAAGATTTAAGATTTTTTTTTTTTGACATTCTTCCCTTCAGCCACTTTGGTGACTTCCTAGTTCCTGGTCGACACACGAGCAACACAACAGTGGCGGTCCAATAAGGTCTTGACCATTGATCTATAAGGCATTATCGAATTTAAAAGAAATCGTGAAATATTCAACTTAATTTTATCCGCTTTTCACATCTAAATTGATTTGACGTGAATTGTTATCTATGGAATATTTGATCCCATGTTTTTAAAATTCTAAAAGTTTTTGCACGTGGATAAATTTCCTCATAGATTAGGACTACGTATCGTTCTAGATAGGATCGCATGTTTATTGCATCCTAGAATAGAATCAAATAAAAAAATATTTGAATGTTCGAAAGATTCCTAGAATAATTTATATAAATATTGAATTCTAGGTTACAATATGCATGTTTAGAATAGAATCTTATACCTAAAATAGTGTGTACTGTGTAGGTCAATTTCAGCTCTTTTCGACCAAAAAAAAAAATTTCAGCTCTAAAATATGTAAGACAACTATCATTTTGCCGTAGTTTATTTCGGATCATAATTAATTCCGAAAATCACAAAAAAAAAAATGTCATCCATGTCGTGTCATAATGCATTACCTATCACGCCCCCAAAATGTGACGCTTTAAGAACGTCACTATCGGTACATGCTCGCGATACATTACATGTTAAAGACGCATGCGGAAGCGAAATCAACATATTTAAACGTCCTTTACGAAAGCAAGGCACGACTACAACATCCCAAAGTTATGAGAGGGTTCGAAGGTTTCATGAAAGTGCATTTGGGGACTGATTTTCTCGTTCAGAGAACCAATTGGGGGTGATTATTCCAAAGTTCTCGCATATAACTCGTAGCTCCAAAGCCTAAGATCAAAGCCACGACACCGTACATATTCACCGACTCATAATCATGTCTCTGCCGGAGACATGCAAAAATGCTCTTCTAGGAAGGCTTTCTAATTTCCACATACCAAGAAAGAAATCGGGCTCAAGCTCAACCTCAGACAGGGCATGATCGTAATTTATTGTATTTTCCTTCTTCTTTTTTTGGGCCGAATTACTAGGATGGTGTTTATATCTTATCCTTTGATTTCTCTTCTCTTGCCCTTACGTACGCCTTTGAATTTGTAAAAACTATATGTGTAATCATAACGTATCGGTGGTTAACTTACCTTACCTTCTTTGTCTGTCTGCCGCTATAATGTCTAGCAACTCTGCTGGTTATCTTGTATCATTGTTTCGTCGGAAAATACCGCGGCAAAAGATCCTTTACTGAAAGTATAAATCATTGGTTTTGATGTTTAATTGGATTCCTGTGGAGATTTTCAAAAGGAAGTAATTATGCAAACTAAAGATAAATCTAATGATAAAGATGAATGCAAACTAAAGTAGAATTGATAAGTGTTATTAACTATAGATTTTTTAGGAAGACTCTTTTCCGACTATGTATAATCAAGTACAAGAGGGCGACCATCGATAGCTGTTACTTTGTACACTCTATGATTAAATTCTCGTGTAGGCTTCAATAACTGCTCATCTTATCCACTAAACGGCTGAACTTTGGACTTATCTGCTTCGCTTGATCTTCAGTATTATACACTGATCTCATGGTATCACCGATGCTCCATCTGTTTGTGTATCAGCCACGACAAGTTAATGGTCACCGACTCGCTCTACATACTCTGGGCTTTCGATCTTGCAATATTCTTATGGACCTTCCGACTCTCATTAGCTCAAGCCAATTTTAAGTATCAACATATGTCTTCTGTCAAAAAGTATTAAATATATTAATTCTTTTGAATTTGTCGATAAGTCAGGCCATTTGAAATCTGTACGATCTCATTGGCCACCTCTTCCAAATAGAAGTTTTCGGGCAAGTCAGATGCTTACTAGAAACTCTGGACCCTCTAATCGGCTCAATCCATTGTTTTGCTTTTCTGCTCACATTTAGGGATTTTTTTTTCCCTATCTTTTGCATAATCTTGAATTATTTGGGAGCAATCGTGTTAGTATTGCTTCATCCATGCTATCGATGACTTATCGGCTGCTTTGCTTGAGGAATAGTTTCACGAAAATGGAGACGAACCTTGAAACTCTGGACCCCCAATAAGCTCAATCCTTTGTTTTGCTTTTCAGCTCACATTTAGGGATTTTTTTTTCTATCTTTTGCATAATCTTGAATTATTTGGGAGCAATCGTGATCGAGGATGAACACTGGCGGGCAGCATCGGCAATACAAGAAGCTATCTCCCTCCGGGGGTCAAGATTCAAGCATTTGCGAGAAGACCGACACAGAGGCATTCTACACTTCCAAGGAGGGAAAATTGTCAAAAAAGTCCTAAACCTATTGCACTTTTGCCGATTTAGTCCTAAACCTTTCGATTTTGCCGATTCAGTCCTAAACCTTTCGATTTTGTCGATTCAGTCCTAAACCTTTTCATATTTTGCCGATTCAATCCTAAACTTTTTTATCTTTTGCCGATTTAGTCCTAAACCTTTTCATATTTTTTCGATTCAATCCTAAACTTTTTATTTTTTAAAAAATATCTTGGAAATAAATCCAAAAATTAAAAAAACTATAAGAAAATTATAAAAAAATATATATAATATATAAAAATTTTAAAAAAATAAATAAAAATTAAAAAAATTTAAAAATTTTAAAAAAAATTTAAAAAAATTTACAAAACGAGTGAGCCCTCGCCGCTATTGGCCCCACCATCGTCGGCTCGCCCGTTTTTTTCAGCTTTATTTCCAAAATATTTTAAAAAAAAATTAAAAAGTTTAGGACTAAATCGTAAAAATATGAAAAGATTTAGGACTAACTCACCGTTGCTAGCCGGTGAGGGGCCTAAACTTTTTAATTTTTTAAAATATTTTGGAAAAAAAGCTGAAAAAAAGAAAAAAAACCGACGATACCCCTCGCCGGCCATTGGCAGCAATGGTGGGGTGGCGGTGGTGAGTTAGTCCAACATCTTTTCATATTTTTACGATTTAGTCCTAAATTTTTTAATTTTTTTCAAAATATTTTGGAAATAAAGCTGAAAAAATGGGCGAGCCGGCGATGGTGGGGCAGCAGCGGCGAGAGCTCACTCGTTTTTTAATTTTTTTTTAATTTTTTTAATTTTTATTTATTTTTAATTTTTTATAATTTTTTTTATAATTTATATATATTTATATTTTTTTTTATAATTTTCTTATAATTTTTTAAATTTTCGGATTTATTTCCAAGATATTTTTTAAAAAATAAAAAGTTTAGGACTGAATCGAAAAAATATGAAAAGATTTAGGACTAAATCGGCAAAATTGAAAGGTTTAGGACTAAATCGGCAAAATATGAAAAGGTTTAGGACTGAATCGGCAAAATCTGAAAATGTTTAGGACTGAATTGGCAAAATATGAAAATGTTTAGGACTGAATTGGTAAAATTGTAAGGTTTAGGACTGAATCGGCAAAAGTGCAATAGGTTTAGGACTTTTTTGACAATTTTTCCCTTCCATGGAACGCCAACTTGTCTCAACTTCTCTCGCCTGAGCTAACACAAGAGATAGAACTTGCTGAAGCCATTATTGCCTCGCTCGATCGGCGAGCTCGTCCTCGCTTGTGGCCGGTTGCCGTGGCCAGTCACCGGCCAAAAAAAAGGAAAAAACAAACAAAAAGAAAAATAAAATAAAATAAAAATAAGAATTTACCTAAATGTTATTTAAAAATTCAATTTTTTTTTTGGGTCTTCAAGTCATGAAATTGAAATCATTTTTCGAGTGAGATCCAAACACCGAAAAACGTCACCAAATATGAAAAAATCAATCTTTTCTCTGAAAAATAATTTGCAAAAAAAAAAAAAAACATTTTCTCTTATCATGAAGTTTTTTCCTCGCATCTTACGCTACTCCTCCGAACTTTTCCACACAACCAAGAAACAAAAATGACCCATAGCTAAGTTTTTCCCAACCCGTGTAATCGAATGACATTGAGGGGACACCGATTAGTAACCCTAAATCTAAAAGCTGCTGTAGCCACTTTAAAAGGAAAGTTCTTTACTCTTTAGTTCACGCCATAAATTTGACTTTGCATTTGTACATACTTGTATCATCAAATTGCACATCAGTTGTCATTTATCACCAGCAATAGCGAGAATTGATGGTTTCTATGTAACTTTTTATGGCAAAGGATCTGACGAGGAATTTGATCTTTGCATCAAATACTACATAATAACTTTTTATGGAAATAAACGGGCTTGATCCTCCCTGTGCTCAAGGTTTTCATCTTCGTGGACGGCCCTGATCTGTTGCGCGTATCCGACGGCCAACAACTGATCATAGCCCATTCTATAAATCTCCATCTACTTCCTAGTGAAAATCACATCGACATGTTCTCCTCTTTTCGAAAACTCATGGCCCTAATGGAGTAATAGGAAGAAGTTCCACCGCCCTCTCTGCTTTTTAGGTGACCGTTCATGGTTTAGTCCCGACTTAAGAAATTAGAGACCCCCTTGTTCAAGCAATGAGAGGGTCACCATGCCCATGGATTCGTTCACGTGGAGGGGTATCGTTAGGGTCGGGTACGGGGACGGGTTTAGTTAAATATAGGAGTGTTTAAATACAAATTCGTGGCAAAAATTCAAGTGAAAATTGTCTATTGAGCTTATTTTCTTTCTTAAGAATCTTGCATATGTCTTTACTCTCCACGAAATAAAAAAGACTAATTATGGATTATGCATGATATATGTGCATTTTATTAGTGATACATGTTCATTTTGTAGTGAATAATTATTTGACTCAAATGAAAAAAGAAATTGTTCCTGAGAACATCAAATTAAGTGCAGTTAGAAGAATTAATTTTGCTAATCAGAATTGTTACCCCATTAACATAAAATTTGTCCTTGAGCAAGAATTGCTCTTAAAGACAACAGTTTCGGTTCGGATTCCAATTCGGAACACCTTGAGTTATACATTATCTTCATCCTAGAGAGCGCCTTCTGAAAAAGTCTCCTTCCGCGTTGCGCCCTGCACATTGCACCTCGATCACCAAGAACACGGCTCTCCAACTCAATCCTCGTTGTGTGCGCCTCGATCAGAATCTAGTTTCCCTCTTTTGTCTCCCCGCCGCTCCTCCACCCGCCGGTAAACAATGAGAGGAAATAACCAAAAACAAAGAATTTTGGACACTATTAAATTCGAAGCGTGAAAAAGACATATATCAAACATGTTCGGGGTCGATTCGGGCGTATCGCGGAACTTCGAACCGACCTGAACAATTGACATCGTTCAAGTAACATGAAATCAAGATAATTAATCATCTTTGCGTTGTGTCGACTCTAGGAAGAAACTATAAACAAGCAAACGACGTGTTAATCTGTAAGGGCAGAAGCAAACAGAGTGTCACCTTCTTACGCTTTAGGTTTGTCTTAACTGTCGTCGCAACCCGCGACCACTGTTCCAGCTTCCCGTGGTCCCTTCTTCACACGATCCAGTCGGAAGGTGACGAATTGACGATCACCTTATCGAATCATCCAAGACCCACAAAACAACAGGTTGACAATGGCCTCCTTATCCATCCTTTTCACAGAACCCCCCCAATGCAAAAACGCCACCATCACCCACCAGAGAAAGAGAGAGTGAGAGCTTCCACTTGCTCCTGACTGCTCCAACCTCCTCCGATGGCGGCCACGTCGGACGAGGGCATGGGCGCCGTCGCGAGGAGAGTCGCTGCGGTCGCCAACCACCTGTCCCCTCCCGACCCCGCACCGGAGGGGTCGCCGTACTCTGTCTCCGCTCGGCCCTGTGGTGGAGCCTCTATGAACGACGCCTATCACCGCGTTCACGGCGAAGTCCCCGACCATCCAGTCGTGTGGAGGGCCGCGGACGATGGGTCGGGCCCGGAGTTCACAGACGTCATCTACGAGAAAGCTGTCGGCGAAGGAATCGCCAAGGTTTAAGCGTGTGGTCAACATTGCTGCAGTGAATGATCATCAATTCATAATCGGTGCCCTTCTCCTTCATTTGGTGTTGTGCAGATTACGATTAATAGGCCGGAGAGAAGAAATGCGTTCAGGCCGAAGACGGTCAAGGAGCTGAGCCGCGCATTTAGCGATGCGAGAGACGATGTTTCGATTGGGGTCGTCATTCTCACTGGAAAGGTGCTCTTCATTTCTGTAATATCTTGATTTTGTTCTTCTAAGTCGCACACTTTAATAACAGAGCAGGCTGATGCTCCGAAAATTTTGGGTTCGCGATTAAATTAGGCCGAGTAAAACTAGTTTTCTTCATTCCTGGCTTGAAAAAACTTGATGGGGGCACTGTTAAAAATAGATTTCATTAGGAACGCTGCAACTTCCAGATGCATTGTCATTTGGTCATGTAATTAATGTCTCACATGTGTAATCTTTGCCACATCAAATTGTTCGAGGCTCATTCTTCGAGTGGATTTCAAGGTCGTGGAATGCCTAATTTTGTTTTCTTAAACACACACAATGTTTAGGGAACCAAGGCATTCTGCAGCGGTGGAGACCAGGCTTTGAGGACGAAGGATGGTTATGCTGATCCCGATGATGTCGGCAGGCTAAATGTTCTGGATTTGCAGGTACGATGTTAACTCGGCCAAATTTTGTCTAGCGCGATATAGTCATTCTATGCCGGTGCAATTGCCTATCCAAAATATCATTCTCTCCTCCTATGAATCTTTCTGTTACAATTTTTTTTTCAATCGCAGTGTTCAAGAACTATGCATTTCTAGTCCTTTCACATTGATGGAACGGCCACCAACAGGAGCTTTTTGTGTTTATGCAAAGCAAAACAAGGCGTTCCCATTTTCTGAGTGTCATATAAAGCATGTTTTCATGTTTTGGTTGCTTCCATTCGCAGGTCCAAATTAGGCGTCTCCCTAAGCCAGTAATAGCAATGGTAAATATTATCCTTATTTCACTCACGGTGCACATGTTAATTGGCATTTTCTCTCCGGTGAATTTATATGCAATGGGGTTGATAGATTATCATCCCTTACCAATTCAGGTTGCTGGCTATGCCGTTGGAGGAGGACATGTACTGCATATGGTCTGTGATCTCACAATTGCTGCTGATAACGCTGTTTTTGGTCAAACAGGTCCTAAGGTACTTATGACTTGTCTAGATGTTTTCTTATTCTAGCAAGGAGTTTTCAGTGATGTTAAGGTGAGAAGGACATACTACCATAACTGCTTTTGATATAGTATACCTGGTTGGTTCTGCCTTCCTTATGGGGTATAGCACAGAATGAACCATATTAGTAATCTAAGCTGACAGCCTTTCAACTGTTTCCATTCGTTCAATTTGAAGTCATGAAGTTATGATGTAATCAGTTCTTGTTTTTGCTCTTTTAAGGTTGGAAGCTTTGATGCTGGTTACGGAAGTTCAATCATGTCTCGATTGGTGAGCGTTATGGATGAACTTGTCTTTGCTGTCATGTCGCTTAAGTTGTGGCATGTCAAGTAGCTTTCTTTCTTCTTAATTTTGGATGGATTACTGTTAACAGCATTATATACTTCTGCATTGTAAGAAACTTGTGGCATATACAAAAACAAACAGGTCGGGCCTAAAAAGGCACGTGAAATGTGGTTTTTGGCAAGGTTCTATACAGCTTCTGAAGCAGACAAGATGGGGCTTGTTAATGTTGTCGTGCCGGTGAGTGCATTCCGCTAACTTCATTGTAACGTCACCTGTCCTTAATTTTCTTCTTGAGGAAAAACTGATACAATGGGAAGGAACTGCAAGACCGTGCTTGAATCTTGTTTACTAGGATAAAAGTATAGCGTTCAAAGTCTTCCTAATAGCATCGTCATCGTGTTTTAGACAGCAATATATACAAAGACAAGCTGGGCACATTCTCTCAGCCATCCAGTTTACCAACTTAAGCAATGCTAATGGTTTGTTGATCTTGTTCAGCTAGAGAATTTGGAGCAGGAAACGATCAAGTGGTGCAGAGAGATGCTGAGAAATAGCCCGACGGCAATCAGGGTGCTAAAATCAGCCCTTAATGCAGTTGATGATGGCCATGCAGGGCTTCAGGTACCTTCGGTCCCAAACCTCTCACTACACAGCAATATATTTGTCTGTTCCAGTTGTTACCATCCACCATGTCAAGAGTCCAACAGCATTCCAATGTTGGGTTCGACGGGCGTTACAGACCCGTTTCATTCCCATCTGGCAGTCGAACCTTTTAGAGCTATCTGCCCACATTAACATGTCACCATAGCTTATCAAGTTTTGGATTTGGGTTCCTCATTTTCTCCTCTGTATTCCATTTATTACACGAAATGCATTTTGATATTGGCTATTCTGGGACCAATATACATACGCTGAGGTTCTTTTCTTCTTCTTTTTTCCCATCCCTTCTTTTAGGAACTAGGTGGAGATGCAACACTTCTATTCTATGGGACTGAAGAAGGGAACGAGGGCAAAACAGCATACATGCAGGGGAGGCAGCCGGATTTCTCTAAATTTCCTCGACTGCCATGACACCCGTAATTCTTTACTTGTTATTTTTTGGCCGAGTGTGTACGAATGGTTCTCATGCACGACAGTATTATCCTAAATTTGCTTATGATTCTCTAGCTGAGAACAGGTTCATTCAGCAGCTGTAAGTAGAGTGAAATTGAATCAAAGTAGAATGGGAGTGAATATGGATATCCTTAGATTCAGGTTCACATCATGTTATCGCATCAAGGTGAATGTCTAGAAGCACTTGAGGATCAAAGGAGGACGGGAGAAAGTATGCTACAATTGCTATAAGTTATAAGTTATGTATGACATTCATTTTAATGTCAAAAGTTTCAAAATCATTACTTAACTTAAGTGTCAATTCTGATCCGATTGTCGGAAATCTTACATGACCTTTCTTTTATTATTATCTGAACTGACGCGCCTCGCTGGAAGTCTACATAGACTAACATTAAAAAAAAAAGAAAAAGAAATTAGACAGAAAATGGGCTAATCTAAGGACTTGGAATCTTGAACAAATGACTTGGAATCTGGGGACGGAATCGGAACAGAGAGGCAGAGCAGAGGCAGTGGATAACTGGATATCCAGATCGTGCGAAAGGGGGAGAACCGAAGGACATCAGAGTCCAAGTGAAGAAGAGAAAACCCAGATTACATGTGCTTTGCTTCGTCTGCGCGTTACACGGCGGATTTCTCTGGGTTTTTTAGCCTTTTTTTTCATATATAAATTCATTTTTTTTGGTTAATTATTTAGCTTAGAAGTCCTCGTGACCAGATTTTTTTTTAAATTGCCACGTCATATAATAAATTCTAAATATAAAATTCACGTATTTCATTTGACCGAAATTTTTTCATCGTATAGTGTAGTTCTTCCGAAAGAAAATTCTTACAAGACTGGAATTTCATTTTTAGTGTTGTTTCATTCTGGCCCAATCAAGTTGATTGTATTTCCAACCTTTTCCTAGTATTTTCTGGCCAAAGGAGAACTTGCTGATTGTATTTTCCAATCTCTACAAAACAGAATAGTTTGCGGTTTGGATAAAGGAATTCAGCAACAATAGTTGAATAGTGTTGTTATTGCATCCCAAGAATAGCATCTCACTAGTGATAAACCCGTGCAATCGGCATGATGAGAATACTAAGCTTTTTCTAATATGAACAAAGTTATTTTGGGGATAATTTTTATGAAAATTACCAAAAAAAAACCATAAATCATTACGATTATGTCAATTCAATTTTAATTTTTTTAATTAATTTAATCATAAATCTTTTACATTTATGTCAATTAAGTTCACTAACTTAATTTTGGCTGGGTGATGCTAATGTGACATCGTGACGTGGACTTTGTTCCTAATAATTTGACTATTTTTTGAATTATCTATAATTTTATTTTTAATTTTTGGATTTAGGGTCGAGATGCTCTTACCGGCTGCAATAAATAAAAATAAAAGAAATAGGAAAAAGGAGGAAGTTGAAATTTTTCTTAAACTCTATATATATATATATATATATATCTCCGATAAGTGCCCTTGTTTGAAAATTTTGCCTAAACTCAATTCCATACGGACCATCTGACGAAATTATGATTTCTGAATTAGCGTGCGTGGCACTGCACTTCCTTAACCGAAGCAAACTCGATTTCTCAGAATCTGCCGAAAACGTACGCTCGTCGGAATCACGCTGTCCAAATTGAGGTATTGGGGGGGCGGTCCTTGGGGATGAAGTGAAGGGGATTCGCGTGTTCTGACTCGGCGAAGACGAAGATGAGCGGCGGCAACGAGGTCCGCTTCTTCTTGTCGTGCGACATCAATCACCCTGTGACCTTCCAAGTCGAGAACTTGGAGGGCGCTTTGCCTGCTAAGCACTCTCCGAACTCAGGTATGATCTTTGTTTGTTCGTTTGTTTTTGGGTTTTTTTTTTGGGGGGGGGGGGGGGGGGGAGGGGTGGAGATGACAAAAGAGAAACCTTTGATTTCCTTCGGGATTGGGATGGATGTCAGTGATGGGATTGGGGAATTTCGGAGCCTGAAGTGGTGACAAGTCTTCTGGTTCAGCTCGGCGGTTGTCGTAGCTGAACTGGGTCTTCTTTCTATTTTCAATTTGATGAAGAGGTTGAGTGGGGGTGGTGAAGTTGTATTTACTAAATTGAATTGATTGCGGGGTCGGAGAATATCGTCAATTGTAGATAGACAAACTAATTGATGGTGTAAGAAAAGTTCTCTCTTAAGATGGTGTGAATTTTCAGGTAAAGGCAGAATCTTGGTAGTATTAAGGTTCAGTAATTCTAGTTTTCCCCCTATATGTTTACATCTACTTATCCAATTATTGGGCGATGGTTTAGCAGGCCAAGATTCTTTTTTGATTATGCTTTCGCTAGTTATATGGCTGTCTTTTGTTGAATCTTTCTGCAGAAATTGATCATACTGCGGACAAGAGACAGGCGGAGCTGTTCGTTGAGTGCTCTCTGTACATTGACGGCGCCCCATTTGGTCTTCCCACTAGAACAAGGTGCCTTCTTAACTTAATCCTTGCTTTGTGTGCTAATATTTTCCCCTGTATGTTCGTTTTGTTGTTTGTTGGGCCAAACGCTACTTCCCCATGACAGTTTCTTCCATTATGTCTTGTTTTACCATTTGCAGACATGTTAAAAAAGTTACTGTTTTGAGGAAATATCAAAGATGATTATGAGATAATCTGGAGTAAATTCCAACATTCCTAGCTACTTATGAAAAGTTTTACCATATATTATGATAAATCAGGGGAAGGAAGTTTATGGTCCTGTGATGAGTAGCAGATTGGAACTAAGAATGAATAATTGATCTTTGTTGTGTTTTAGTGTGTAAATGTCCATATTTGTTTAAAGGAGAGGAGAGAATGAGAGTGACTGAAAGGGGCAAAATTAGTGTGGCCCCGTATTGATGGTAAGGAGTGCGGATATATACTTACTCTGAACGCTCATTTTTGGGTATTAAATGCTGCATATTTTTCTGGCACAATCTCGTGCATGTAGCTTTGAAACTTTCATCTTTCAGGTAGGACTTAGGAGGGGTAATGTAGAGTTCAAATGTAGCCCTGAAGAACATTTTGATTATAAGCGTTGGTAGTATGGACAGAATTGTGAACTTCTCAATTAGTAGTGTTAAAGTCATCTGTCATTTGGTCAGCGTTTCATTCTTTCTTCTGGTGCCAAACTCTGTGTTTGACTTAGTCCACTGGAGTTATAATTTGTAATTTCGGTTTACTGGCAATACTGAATATCTGGAGCTTAAAGTGTCAGCTTAAGTTACCTTTTAGCTTACTTTCCATAGTAGGTTTTGGATCTGGTGCTTTGGGGGTGCTTCTGGAAACTGTCCTGAGAGCTGACAAACGATATAATAGTGGGTTCAAAGACGTGCACCTGTATTTAGAATACTCATACTTGTGATCCTTAAGGAAAACCATCCGTAATAAGTCATCCTTGTTAAGGATTGATGTGATATTGGAAGTATATGTTGGGGGCATATATTTAAGATGATGGCTTGTAAGTGTCTTTTCTGCCGCTCATGGAGATCAAAGATGAATCAAACATCATGGTCTATTGTCCATGGCCATGAACATGTGAAATATTGAAACAAAACTCTTCAATGTCTTTATTCACAGCTAGCTGCCCTGAAAATGCTCTGGTTTTTTGTCCTTGCTACCAAGAGTAAAACTTGCAATTGGTTTTTCTTTCTGTTACTACTTTTTACTGTTATCTATCCACTTAGTTTTGTTTATGATTTTGCAGCGAACATGCCGAGGAAATAAAGTATGACAGACGTTCGAAAGTGATTGTTCAATCAGTTTAGGGTTGATCTGATTCTAGGGTGGGTAGGTTCCAGATGATGAACCTTGGAATACGGGTTCCAAAGTTTGGGAACTGGGCCAGTTCCCTTAGGAACAGGCCTGGAACCAAACTTATTGGTTTCAAGGTTGGCTCAAGAACAGGGCCTAACTTTAAGCAATATAACTATTTTTATACTAAAGCAAACCATGTTATCAAATTATGGCATACTGGGAAGGTAATGATGGATTTCCTAGGTTTCCCTGGTTCAAGACCCATCTCCAACATATCTATATTTTTTTTTACCAAGTAAAAACAAAAATAAACCGGTCCCTTTACCCCCAAAAAAAAAATCTTTACCCAAATAAAAAAAAAACTGGTCCAAAATCAGATCAACTTGAGGTTTAAAACTTGTTCCACCCGAGAACGTGTCACAAGTAGAAGAGAGTGTTGAAAATATAAAACCAGGAACCGAACCGGTCAAGGCCAGTTCCCAAATTTTTTTATTTTTTTGGGCCTAGGAACTTACCTGTCCCCATGTGAACCGGCCATATATCTAAAGTCTACTCATGTTAATGTCAGGTTGGAGTCTGCAGGGCCACCATACTGTTGGAATGAACCCATCAAGCTGAGTACGAAATATCGAGACTTAACTGCTCACTCGCAACTTGCTTTGACGGTGAGTGTGAAATGTTCCTTCGCTTGTATTTTGGGTACAAGTTAACTGGAGATTTAAATCGGTGACTAATTACAATATATGCATAATTTAACTGATATTACTCACGCAATTGTACATCCTCATTCATCTTTACTTTTTATGTTTACTCCGATCTTGATTGTTAATATAATCCCGTTCACTCTATGATAAAGGTCATTCCAAAGCAACACTTTGTTTGGTCAGAGCTAATACTAGGGCATATGTGCTTTCTTATGTTTGTTAGCATAATTGCATCCACTTCTATGAATGTCTAATCATATTTTTTTAAGATTTTTTTTAGCTTCTATGGAGAAGCATGACCTGTTAATGGAAGCTGACGCTTGGAATGTTTGCTTAAGAGAGCATCACACACACCTCAAAATTTTTGGTTGAGCTCCTAAGTGTTGAGCCTATGGTGTCATCTTTCACCAACTTTATCCTTTCAAATATGGTTCAGAAATAATTTGGTACTTGCACTTCGGGTGTTGATATGTGCTGCGGCTGGACACAGGATTATGAGTCCAAAGAAGCGAGTGCAATTTAGAAGAGAATTTGAATGAGAATTACTACAAAATATAGGACCAAGAGTAAATTTCTTTGGGTATCTCATGTAAAGCATCCTAGGCATCACACCTATAGCTTCCTAAGCATCACATCATGATTTCTTTAGCGTCACATTATGATTTCTTTAGCATCACACTTAAGAGATGAGCTATCACACCATTTAAAAGCAACTACTAACTTAAATTTGATAATCATAGTAAAATTTTTTGGTTAGAAATAATTTTGATTATATAAAATTCCTAATTGCAGTCGTAATGGGAAAGCTGTAAACAAGAAACACAAGTGAAGGGAAACCTCATTTAAGAAATAGAAAAGTAGATACTTATTAAACTCTTGACAGAATTGAAATCCTATTGGACTATAACTCAATTACAAGAAGAATCTTAATCCTTCTTGTCTCTTATTGAATTGTGGACCCATAGCTGATCTTGATCAAAACTCAGAAATTTAATTGATACTTTGGCCACGGAAGAGCTTGTTTGATCTTGTGGGATGCATCACTAGGTCTGGGATGTTTCTTGTGGGAAAGAGGAGGGATTGATTGGTGGGGCTACAATTCTTCTATTTAACAGCAAAAAGCAGCTCAAAACAGGGAAGCAGAAGCTTAGACTTTGGCAAGGAAAGGAAGCTAATGGCTCATTTCCAACAACTACGCCTGGCAAGGTTTCTGCTCGTTTGTACTGCGCTGGTGAACATGAGACATTTGACCATGAATGACAATTTTTTCGACATAATATGGTTACAGGTCCCTAAGCATGAGCGTGGTGAGTTGGAGCGATTAGAAAAGCTTATGAATAAGTACGAAAGAGGACAGATTCAACGCATTGATTGGCTGGACCGTCTTGCATTCAAAGCTATGGACAAGGTCAAGGAACGGGAGAGCAATAAAGCTGGAAATTCTCACCTATACCTGGTTGTTGACTTCCGTAGCTTTGAACATAGAGTTGTTTTCCAGGTAAACATTTAGGAAGAATGAGAGGAGGAATTATTTTATTCTTCACATGGTTTACTTGTTCTCCATTCAAATTCACATATTGCATATATTACTTGATAATGTACACAGTTCGACCAATCCTTTTTCCCAATGAACACGTCGTGCTTTGTACTTATTTTTTCTTGTCCTTTTCATTTGGCGAGGTTGTTGCAATTGGACAAACTTATAGGCATCTCATTTTGTGAGATGGGGCTTCTAGTTACAATTTTTGGAAATTAGCGTGAGTTTAGTAATAAGGTATTTGGCTTGGATGCCAAGAACTGCAATCATGGGCTTTCGTGAGCAAGCATGAAAGTCAATTTTTTGTTGATGCAGAGGTTTTTTCTCTATGGGTGGTTCAACACATGCTTTGTTGACCAAAGATTATTTGAAATGGAATTTAGTCTTGTTTACCAATTTTAATAGATTAGAGCATATTATCATGTCTACTTGTAGTGTTAGCTAGTGCCAGCCTTTTCTCATCTTGGCTAAGTTCATACTCTAGGTCAGCTGTAGGAATCCAAGAGGCGTTGACATTAACTTTTTTTTTTTTTTTTGGGCTATTGGTAGTCTCATCAATATAGCTAATATTGATGTGAAGTAAAATTTTTTGCCAACACTTGTTTGGATGGAGAGCTGTGGGATACAAGATTATCATGGCAGGGAGTATATCCTGTATTCGGCTAATTATAAGGATGAAGGAAAAGGGTGGAAATGAGAGGAAACAATACCTTTGGACCACGCTCTTGATATGTGAAACTTGACTATTGCTTCTATGTCTTCATTTGTTGAGCTGAAGGCACTTGTACTGCTATACTTTTTTGGCAAGGTTTTATTTGCTTATGCATACGCTAGCATGTTGACCTTCTAGATATTTTCTCTGTGTGTAAAAGAAGTGCTGGACTTGTAGGAATCTGGAGCAAATTTCTTACCTCCACCAATAGTTTCAACAAATGAACTTGTCATTGTGTGGGACCCTGAGGTGGGAAAAATAAATCCATCTGAGCACAAGCAACTAAAGCTAGCGAGGAGTTTAACCCGTGGCATTATCGACAAGGATCTTAAACCAAGCTCTACTGAGAGGAAGTAAGCCTGAATTTGTTACATCATAGAAATTCAATTACAAATTTTGCAGTATTAGGGAAATATCTCTGAAGTTATTTTTTACTCTTCCAACTACTGTCATCATTTTGATGACATTAATCTTTACTTCGTCCCAGTAAGATTTTTGCTTTGGTTAAATTAATTGGCCTTATATCAGTTAATCTTTTAAATGCTCTTCAGGTTTGGTATATCATGTCCTGGACAGCATTATTTCCATTGTCAGTGGGTCTTTGATTTACTTGAGGATCCTCGTTTCTCCTTTGCTCTGATCTTTCTTACATTGCAGACGACCGGTCAGACTAAAGTAGGTAGAGAGGTGCTAGCCAATTGAATGTGAACGTAGAAATTTGTTAAATATCCTTTCCACTATTTGCTTTATGAGTTGTTGCTTTGTTCAACTCTGCCTGACAGACTACTGAAACTTTCTAATTGCTAGAATAGTCTGCTGTTTCTTTTTTATGTACATTTTGCTTATTTGCACTCTCTTGTGCTAATAAATTAGTTCTCAAGTTGTTTTTAATTGAATTACCCAACTGCATTCTTTAGTAACAGCATGGATGGTATGACTTCCTGTGTATTTTGGAAAATCATCCATCATGATTTCCCAACTTTAACCTGCTGCCAAATATGCATGAATTTGAAGAAGTTATATTGGGTGCTTGAATTGTTTGCCTCATCAAAATTTCAGCTAGATTGAACTATATCTACATAATTACGTGACCAGATAGAGCTATCTTTGTCTTGTCGAAAATTTTAAATTGAGTGATGTTGCACCCTCGATAGCCAGCTTCACGTGGGACAGAGTATCCATGGATAAGTCCTTGCAGTTCAGCATGGTTATATTTTTTAGTCTGTATGAAGTTCTGATTTTTAATAGTTAATTCTTACTGCCAGCAATGTACTTTTGCTCTTCCTTTTTGCCTTTCAAGGTAGTTATACTGACCCTACCTTTTGACAAATGTAAGGTCAATACAAAGAATACTTAAATATCCCCCTACGAGGTTTTTAAGTGGAGATGAGAGGCAACTCCTTTGGAAATTCCGTTTTTCTTTGATGTCTGAGAAGAGAGCTCTCACAAAGTTCCTTCAATGTGTTGAATGGAGTGATATTCAGGTCAGCACTGTCTCCACGTGTCTCTTATATAGTCTTTGTATACCTAATAATGCCAACTAACCAACCACATTATATTCCTCTGCTTTTACCTTGAGTATCTCCATTATTTTTGCTCCTATCAGTGTGTACTCTTTAATTAGGAAATCTTACTTATGCCCCTTTCGATTTCATGGTCAAATCATTCATTTGGTCAATAGGGCGTTTGACATACTTTAGGCTACCTAACAAAGTATTTAAGCATATCGCAGCGTGGGATCTTTTATTATGTGTTTCTTGATCCCAGAAAGGCTTCTTCTTTTTTTTTTTTTTAAGTGCTGGAAAAACTTAAGAATCCAATTGACTGCTCATAATATCACCAAATGATAATCCTTGTTCTTAATTCTTTTACCCTTGCAGGAAGCTAAGCAGGCATTAGAATTAATGGGAAGATGGGAAACAATTGATGTGTGCGATGCTCTGGAGCTTTTATCTCCTGTATTTGAAAAAGAGGAGGTGGGAATATTGTAAGATATGGCTTGTTTGTTGTGATTCCAGTTATTTTCTCATTCTTTCTGCAAGCAAGTCAGAAGTTTTATACTTTTGGTCCATCTTATTGATATGACATTATGATTTTACGGTTTCCATTAGATGAGGGGAGAAATGATAGGAAAGAAGTTCTTTAAGTGATATGTTTGATATCCATGTGGGCACGATTCTTGATATCTTAAGTTTTTATCAAAAGTTTTTATCAAGCAGGATTTTTTAACATGGTATCAAAGGTTGAGGCTTGAATCTTGGCATTCCCTCTTGTTGGAATTATGCCCAGTCACTCTTCTTTGTCATTTGGTATTTGATGTGGTTATGTCCACATTTTACATTTGACGTGAGGTCCCATTTACAAGTGAGGGGGAGTGTTAAGAGATACATTTGGTGTACATGAGAGTACGTTTCTTCCTGATAGGTTAAACATTTGTGGAAAATGGTCGTTCAATCGAGTTATTAGTTTTGTGAAAGTACTTAAATATTAAATCACGTATTCATCCAAAAACTTAAGCTTTTGGAATAGTTGGCAGTGGTCCCACAAAATCTCACATGGAATCAAAGCAAGAGGTCTTGAGTTCAAATCTTTCCAGGCCCCTATTTGCCTTCCTAATGATAATTTCCATGCTTAGTATTAGGCAACAAGACTAAGCTAAGCGTGGGGGGGGGGGAGTGTTAGAGTAATTAAATATTAAATCACGCTGTTATCCAAAAACTTAAGCTTTTGGAACAGTTGGCAGTGGTTAGACAAAATCTCACAAGTTTGAAGGCATTGAGATGGTTTGACAAATTAGACACATTCACATTCTTGCATCTCCTCCCTCCAAAGAGAATTTTATGTGCCATACAACTTGACTTTGCCATATAAATGGGGCGCGGATGAATTAATTTGTTGCGTGAAGTTTGTTGGCATCATAAGTTTTGTGTGTGCAACTTACACGTTACAAAATAGGTAGAGGTTGTTGATGTCATAGGAAGTGAGCATTGGTCTGATGCTGTTGTGGTTTGTGATTTCTTCATTGCAGGTTCGTGCATATGCAGTTAGTGTGCTTGAAAGAGCCGATGATGAAGAGCTGCAGTGCTACTTGCTTCAGTTGGTGCAGGCTCTTCGCTTTGAACGATCTGATAAATCGCGCCTTAGTCAATTTCTTGTGCAACGATGTATGCCTTCTTTTCCTCTTTGGGAATCCATAGATATCTCTTTGATTCATTTTCTTGCTTATGATGGAAAACCTTTATGACAGCATTGTGCAACATCGAGCTTGCCAGCTTTCTTAGGTGGTATGTTGCTGTGGAACTTTATGATCCTGCATTTGCCAAACGCTACTACTGTACTTATGAGATCTTGGAAGAGACTATGATGAAGGTTGGAGTTTTTCAAGGTTTCATCTTTGGTATTTTGGTTTTCCTACAGGGGCTATGTCACATAAATTGTAGATAGTTGTAATTGATATTGAGTGAAGGCTCCTTCTCCAGCTAAGTTTTATAAGAGTAAATTGTGGGGCGTTAGGAGTTATAATTGCTATCGGTGTTTCTGCCTGAGTTGGGCCAAGGTTAATTGATTTTTTCTCTCTATTAACTACGAAAATGAGTAATGCTTCATTTGGGATTGAGTGTGTATGCTTCCGCATTGTGTCTACTTGGGGATGATTAACAGAAAGAGAAAGAAAAGAAAAAAGAAAGAAAATCTGTCCAAATTGTTTTATGCTTTTTTTTTTTTAAAGTGAGCAATTAGTGCAGTATCATTGTACTTATCTTGGGCTTCTTGTTAATGAAAGCTCTGGAAAGGGTGGCTCTATCTACTAGAGCTATTATCTGATGGTGTAGTGGCCACATGTATTTATTAACTTGAAAACCGAAGCTGGAAAATGATCAAATCTGGTTCTGCATATCAGTTATTAGATTGGACTTTGTGCAGTTGACATCTGGTGTCAATGGAAATGACGATGGATTCAAACTTTGGCAAAGTTTGGTACGTCAGACAGAGTTGACTGCTCAGTTGTGTTCCATAATGAGAGATGTTAGAAATGTACGTGGCAATACCCAGAAAAAGATCGAGAAGCTTAGACAGCTTCTTTCTGGTCTTTTAAGCGAACTTACATATTTTGAGGAGGTATCTCTTATTCTTCTTTCTATCTGCTCTTTAACTCCTTTTACAGTATAATGGGAACTTCTATGTGATATAGATTCTTACTATTCAACCTTCATACCTTTGATTTATGTTGTTTAGCCGATACGATCACCACTCTCTCCTGGTATCCTCATCACCGGTATCGAGCCTTCAGAGTCATCAATATTCAAAAGTGCACTTCATCCTTTGCGTCTGACTTTTCGAACAGCTAGCGGTGGAAGTTGCAAGATCATATTCAAGAAGGGAGATGACATTCGACAAGATCAATTGGTAATCAACCCTCTCTTTGATGCATTGATAATTGTTTTATAGAGCTTTTACTTTCTGACTTTGTGGACCTTTTCTCTAATAATGAACCTTTACTTATTAATAAAGAATGACCCTTGTTTTTATGAGAAGTAAGAAGAAGATTATGACTCCCCTTAGGTATCAATAGACTCTTTACTTCTCTCTCTCTCTCTCTCTCTCTCTCTCTCTCTCTTTGTGCATTGTAAGTATTCCTGGGGGATTGAATGAGCTTTTTTGGACTTCATTCTTCCAAATGTAATAGATGTGCTAGTAAGAAGCGGCTGGACATGCATGGCATATATTTTTCTAATGCCCACGATTTTCTGTTTTATGTAGGTTGTCCAAATGGTCTCTCTCATGGATCGATTATTGAAGGCGGAAAATCTAGATCTGTGCTTGACTCCATTTAAGGTGCTTGCCACTGGACAAGATGAAGGCATGTTGGAATTTATACCATCTCGGACTTTGGCACAGGTATCATATTGTAAAGACTACTCATCCCCCTTTCCTCTTAAATTGAGTTAGCTGGATTCAGAAATGGGTAGCTTAGTTCTTATAAACAAGAGGAGGGTGCCAATATATGTACTCTAGCAAGTTCAGTTGCCATAATGGATTCATGATGAAATGGGTTGCTATGCACATAAAAAATCAAGTGCAAAGATCCAGGCCTTTCAAATGATGTATTGCAGTTACCTTATTTTTTTAGATGATGTATCCCGGTTGCCTGATTATCTTTCTTAAGCAAAATGCACTAGGGAAAGTCATGGGTAATAAAAGTGTTGCTCCTCTTTTAACCCTTGTGATTTCATATTCAACATGGCAATGGCTATATTTTTGGTTTCGAGCGATAGTGTTAGTTGCTTTTTATAAGCAATACCAACATTTAATGCCCAAGCTGCTGTTGAACATTGCTCTTGGCGTGTACTGTTTTATGAACTGCTAGACATTTTTATTGGCATGCAGATTCTCTCAGAGCATAGAAGCATCATAAGTTATCTACAGAAGTTTCATCCTGACGAGCATGGACCATTTGGAATTACAGCTACATGTCTCGATACGTTTATTAAGAGCTGTGCCGGGTACTCTGTTATTACATATATACTCGGCATTGGAGACAGGTGATAGGAGAATGCAATTATTATGTGAAAGCATATTATTTGGTTTTCGTTACTTGTGATGTTGACATGTTATGTAAGAAAATTGGTTGCCATAGTGTTTTTACTTTGAAAATGCCAAAGTAGCAGTAGTGTTGGAGCCAGCACTACTCTTTTAATCATGCTATTTTTGACTGTTTGGTTTTGTGTAAAAATTCTCTTCCCTATTTCTCGTCAAGGACGTTACCTCATTAAAATCTGACTTTCGAAAGAGTGAATTCGTGGTTAGTCTTCTCCTGTGTAGATATCCTTTGTTGCAGCAGGAGAAGTTCCAATCCTCTTTTTCAGTCTACATTTTAGTCTTTTATAATAGCATTTTTTTTACTTCTTAACAGTAATTCCATTTGATTAGAGCGTGATGATTGAAGATTAGCAGACCACCTCCGGAATACACATTGCCATAAGTAGTTTGTCTAGCGATAACTCGTCCAACTACACATGTCTCTGTGATAGCATTGTGCTTTCTGAGCTGATTTAGTTGTCTCCAAACTATTAAACGCTTCCGATACTATCTTTCTGGTCCTTAGGCACCTGGACAACCTTCTTCTCCGGGACGATGGGCGTCTTTTCCACGTGGACTTTGGTTTTATTCTTGGTCGAGATCCTAAGCCATTTCCACCCCCAATGAAACTCTGCAAAGAAATGGTAGAAGCTATGGGTGGAACAGAGAGGTAGTTTACTATTTGATCTCCTTTAATATCAGAGGATGTTGCCAATGTATTGATAGCATTTTCATTCTGAGGATTACAAGAATGCTTGGGGCAGTATAGTTGATGTCCTGCATGATGTAATAGGCAAAATTTTTCTTGCACAGCCAGTACTATACGAGATTCAAGACATATTGTTGTGAAGCATACAACATTCTTCGGAAATCAAGCAACCTAATTTTGAACCTTTTCCATCTGATGGCGGGTTCCAACATCCCTGACATTGCTTCTGATCCCGAAAAAGGAATCCTTAAGGTGAGAATTGAATTTCTATGCGTTGACTTTAGGTCTGAAGACAGTTATGCATTTGGTCGTGACTGAGATTATCTGTCCATGCTCACAGCTTCAGGAGAAGTTCAATTTGGACCTGGACGACGAAGCCTGTATACATTTCTTTCAGGGTCTTATCACAGATAGCGTTAATGCATTGTTCCCTCAAATGGTGGAGACTATTCATCGGTGGGCACAGTATTGGCGATGACTCAGAAATGTGTCTGGAGCTTCAAATCTTAAGATTCAGGTGACGTGATTTCTCTGGCAAACAAGCTCGCCCAAGAGCCATGGTCACATTCCATTTCTGCAGAAATAAGTGTGCTCAAGGAAAGGGGCAGGGGAAAATTCTATTTGTCCCCCATTTTGGAAGATATGTTCAATGGGTAACTAGGATCTTGTCTTCCTGCTGGTTCTCTCTTCCCCTTGCTCCTGCTTGAATGCGAGCATGTCGGTTGCTTGGGAGCTCAGAAATGATTAATTATCTGTACATATTTGTCATGCTTTAATGAAGGTAATCAAATCAAATTACTTTGCATTTGTGTACCTCTATTGGATCTGAGTTTTGATGATAAATACCGCGGTAGTACTTTGAGTTCCATCTGGATGTATAAGCTACGCATTCAAAAGAGTCAGGTCTAGATCGTTTATTCTGCACCGGACCATTCTATCGTTGCAGCATTTCCAGTTTTTCCCATTTTGAGTTTGTCGCTAGCAAAAGAGCCAAATACTCGTACTGATCGAGTTGGCAAATTTTCTTTCTGCCCTTGTTCACGTTTTCAAGCACGAAGGCATCTTGGAAATCTCCACTTCTACCAATTAACATGAACAACGGCACTCGTATGCAGCTTCTGTGGTTGGTCGATTACTCAGGAAATTGATTTGCAAATCCAAGACCACAGGTTCTCAAAATTTGTATCATGGTGGGGGCATGGGTTACGGACTTAATTAATGGCCGAGAATGTACTTTGCGTAACAAGTCACACAACACGAGCACATTACACGCTGTAGGACGAGATGTAATGTATCTCACTCGAACGGTTTGATTGGATAGTTACATCACGGAGGATAACCGTCACATGAAATTAGTGCGCGAACAAATCATGGATGATGGATGTCTTTTCTTCACATACTTTGTTTCCGAACTATCCGACGTATGCGATACTAATCTCTATGGAGTTGTATTTGTTCTTGAGGAATACATTGTCAAATTAGATACCGAAATCGCGTGTTCATGAGAACTGATGATCCTTTGGTACAGGCAAAATCACTCGGGCTTCAATATCCCAAATAGAGCACAATCTCGAACGCACATAGCCAGACTCCAGCGACCCTGTCCTGTCACACCGGAAACGTTTCAAAATTTTGGTTTTGACAGCAACCTGATCATCCTAGCAGCAATAGCAACTGCAATAAGATCTCGACTGCAGTGGATACATCCATATCGAGCCAACTCTGACTGCAGTTTCCAAAAGCAAGGACCTCTTAAGTTCTTTATCAACCAAAACACAGTTCAGCAGGCAAACATCGAATGGCTTCACTGATGAGTAAAAGCTGTAAACCCTGTCAGCCGAACATATAGCAGTGAGAATTCACATTAAGAGTTAAGACCACTTAGCTGATATAGCTGGAAGTCTTTTGAGGATCACCAAGTCCATGCCGATCCATTTCGAACATTCTTCCAAAGCATCAGCAGAATGTAAGAAGCCCATTTAAGGAAGCTGTGCCAGACAATATTATCATCAGTGGCAACATTAACTTGGAACAAAATTCCACTCAAATGACAGAAGGCCACACCCATTCAAGTTCACAAATTACAGCTTCCGCTGGATCATGAAGATCCAAACCTGAATCACAAACAGCTCTCTTCGAATAAAGACCCCAAAAGACCTATATGCAAGTGCCCATTATGATACTAATTTCGAATACATTGGTCAAAGTTATTAATTCACGGATAGTTTCAGCTCTGCAAAGCTTCTGTTGAAAATAATCAGGGCAGGGTAGGATAACAAAATTGGAATATCCTTTACTGTTCGAAGGATGCATTGTCAGCCAATGCAGACAATTATGGTCAGACAAATTTTGTCACAATTCAATAGCATATGCATACTAAGGGATGCCCTCTCCAACACGATCCTTTTGCCCTGACAATTCATCCTTAAGCGTACCTTAGAAACATGCAGTCGCAAAGTCCATGATCGAGTCAAATGGGTTTTTCTCGTAATTTCAGTAAAGCCGCGACCCTGAAGATTCTGGTTATGGCTTGAGCAACTTGCATCCAGTAATCCAACTCCGCTGGTGCACCGATTTCTCGAGCCCTCGAAGCCCAATCAGTTTCCCACCATTTTTCACCACCAAGCTGATCAAGTTGGCAAGTGATGACAAATCTTGTTAGATATCAATTGACGAACCTCCAGAGATAACAATTCGTTCTAGAGATGTCGACTCCTTAAGCCTCAGGATCTCCCGAAGTTTATGACAATCTGACATGATCAATTCCGTGGATTGTGAAAATTTCACAAGTCCGGTAGCTCTGCTAAGGACTTCAACCCTCAACCCATAAACTTAGGAAAATAATCTCTTGAGAACTTGAATTTCGACTTAGTTTTGCTTCTTTCGACATCTAATATCTCCAAGCTCTTTGATTTTGGAAGGTCCAAACTTTCAATTGAAATGCACCCAGAGATATACATCTCTTCCAAGAGCTCCAATCTATCGAGACCTTGAATTTCAACTAAGTTTTTACAGCTTCCAGCATATAATATATTCATACTCTTAGACTTCGGAAGGTCCAACCTTTCAATTGAAACACATCCAGAAACGTACAACTCTTCTAATAACTTGAACCTTTCAAGGCCTTGAATTTCAACTAAGATTTTGCAATTTTCATCATCTATTATCCTCAGACTCTTGGATCTTGGAAGGTCAAGCCTTTTAACTAAAAGGCACCCAGATATATACAGCTCTTTGAAGAATTTTAACCTTTCGAGGCCTTGAATTTCAACCTAGTTTTTGCAATTTTCAGCATCTAATATGTACATACTCTCAGATTTTGGAAGGTCTAGTCTTTCAAGTGAAATGCATCTAGAGATATATAGCTCTTTCAAGAACTCCAATCTATGGAGGCCTTGAATATTGACTAAATTTTCGCAATTTCCAGCATGTAACATCTCAGACCGCCAGATTGTGGAAGATCCAGCATCTCAATTGAAACACACCATATATACGGCTCTTCCAAGAACTCTAACCCATCGAGACCTTGAATTTCAACTAGTTTTTCGCAATTTTCAGCAACTAATGTCTTCATGCCCTCGACTTTCGGCAGATCCAGCCTTTCAAGTGAAATGCATCCAAAGATACTAAGCTCTTCCAAGAACTCCAACCTATCGAGACCTTAAATTTCAACTAAGCTTTTCCAATCATTAGCATTTATTTTCTTCATAAAGTCGGATTTTGGAAGGTCTAGCCTTTCGATTGAAGACCCTTCAATGCTCAATCTTTCCAAATATTTCAATTTGTCAAGAACCCGAACTTCAAGTATGTTATTGCAAAACCGGACAGAGAGTATCCTCAGATGGTTTGATTGTGAAACGTCTAGTGTTTGCACAAGTTTGCAGTGAATGAATTCTAAGGTTTCCAACTTCAAGGGAGTGTGTGGGGAATTCTGTAACTGTGATTCTTCAATATCTGTTAGTTGGGAGCATTCTGAAAGCTCTAATAGTGTTGCTGGAGGCATAGAGACGCACTCAATAGATTTGCAATAATGAAGTTTGAGTTGCTGGAGAAGGGTGAGGTGGGAAAGTAAAGGCAATATGCGAATTTGACAGGTGACTGCCAAGTATGTTAATCTGGCAGGAAGGTCCGACGGTGATTGGAGCTCAAAGCAACCATTTAAAGCAAGGTGTTGCAAGGAAGAAAGATTACTGATGCTTTCTGGCATTTTCCCTGCCAATTGTTTGCACTGTGAAAAATTTAAATCTTGGAGCTTTCTCAACATTCCAATACCATTGGGAATTCTTTTATCCCAGTAAAATTGAAATTCAAAATTTCTAGATTCTGCAATGCTCCTATGCTGTTTGGGCCACGTGCCGGTTCTAGCCCGGAACCGGCCTGGTCAAACCCGGAACCGGCCCGCGTGGCACGGGCCGATTCCGGGTTTATTTTTTTGGGAACTAGTCTAGAATCGGCGGTTCCGAACTGGCGCCAAACGGCTATATAGCCGTTTTTTTAATTATTAAATAATCTACTTCACCTTTTTCTTTTAATTTATTAAATAATCATAACTATTATAAATACCTATCTTCACCTTTTATTTTTTCCTCACAATTTCTCTCAAATTCTCTCATTTCTCAAATTACATGCAAGTATGTTTCCCCATTCTCAAGAAGTGGATACCATCTAATTCGAATGCGCTATGGAGATGAGAGGAAGGCCACTTTCAAGACTCGTGATGGATATTATGAGTTGACCACCATGGTACTTTGCCTTTCGAACACTCCAAGTACTTTCTATGCGCCTAATGAATCAAAACTTTAGGTCTTTCATCGGGAAATTTGCAGTCGGAAATTTTAAAAATATTTTTCTAAAAATGATTGCTTATATTGCTTGAAATAATCAACTAATGAAAAATATGTTCCTTATCAGCAAAAATTTACATCTAAACATTTCCATAGAGAGAGCGGAAATATTTCTCGTTCACTTATTTTTTTCAAGAAATAGAACCAACAGATTTTAGGAAAATATTTTTCAAATTATTCATGTTCCACGAAATAAACAAACCCTGTTAGGGCACCTTCCTGAACCATCTGTTTTCAAAATTGGTCAATTGATCGAGTTGTTAGGCGATCGCTCTCGGAGGCTAATGTTCATTCCTTGCACATAGTGGGAGAAATAATATGACGCAAGAGGCATTAAAAGAATACAGATTGTCCTCCCATATGCTCGATAACCAATGAGTCTTCCATCAATTGAAGGAACAAGCTCTGAAACAGTAAGCAATAACCTCTATCATTCCAACAGCAAAACCAACTGCAATAAGATCACGACCTCACAAAACTTTGATTCCGAGACTTCCAACCGCGGTTGATACCCCAATTCCAAGCCAACTCTGGATGCAGCTTCCATAAGGAAGAACGTCTAAGCTCTTCGTCAACCCGACAAAGTTTGGCAGGTGAACGCCGAATGGCTTTACCTATGAATCAAAGCCGGGAAACCTTTCAGCACAGCATATAGAATAAGGATTCAAATTAGGCCACTTGCTCAGATGATCATAAGCAGGAAGTCTATGAAGGATCACTAACAAAGTCTGTGCCAATCCCTTTCAAAGCTCCTGCTTCCAACATTCTTCCAAGCATCAGCAGTACATAAAGAGCCCTTTGAAGGAAGCTGTGCCAGGCAATACTATCATCTATGGCAGCATTAACTTGAAAAAATTCTGCTCAAATGACAGGACCCTACCCATCAAATTCAAAGATTACAGCTTCCACTGTAGCATGAAGATCCAAACCTGAATCACTTATAATACTAATTTGAAACAAAAATCGTCCAAATTAGTGGGCACTATATCAAGCTAATTGGCTAGACTTTGAGTATTTCAGAAACCTCTTAAGGTAACAGACAGTTTCAGCTCGGTGAAGATTCTGTTGAACGTAATATCAAGGCAATGTGGGACAACAATATGCGAAAATCCATTGCCATCCCAAGGATGCATTGTCAGCCTTTGGAGAAGTCCATGAAACATCGAGCTCCTTGTCCATTGATGATTCTGTTCCTCTAGGAATGCCTTTAGAGAAACTCTTTACATCATCACCATTGCAGAAAATAACCATATCCTGCCCTGAATGAAATGAAATCAATCTAATAACTAACATCAGCAAACTACGTACTAATAATACCCGAAAGTTTGCGAATCCTTTTCCCTGTTGAACTCTTTCAATCCAACAAATAAGCATCTAACATTATCACAACCACAAAAGCTTTGATGTAGTTAGTATAGTGAATCCAACTTAGGTTGCTTGCTTTTGTGGGATGTAGTATGATTCTTTTCCCTATCATTATAAGCCATTTATATATCAGAATAAAGACAAAACATCAAATGTCATTTAGGATAAAAGGAAAGTTTCCTCGGGAAAGTTATGGAAACTCTTCCAGTGTTTTTCTTTTCAGCAAGTAAATGCACAAATAAGAGCTTATGCATAGTATAAGGGATTAACTTGCAGTGCAGTCGACATTCTCGTTCATATCTGCCATCTTGATTATTTGCTTGACTCAAGTTCAGGCAAATAACCAATGGTATTAATAACTCTACAAACGTTACCACACAACTAGAGGAAGAGTCTTTGTAGCATATAGAGTTTCTTGACTGATGCAATTACCTTAATCAGCTGATGCAGATAATTCTGTGAGATAAAAACTGTGGAACACAATGGTTGGATTCTAGGAGGTGGCTCTCTCAACACGTTCCTTTTGCACCATAAACTCATTCTTAAGTGTACCTTGGAAATATTCAGTCGCGAACTGCATGGTGAGCGCAGAGCAAACTAAAACCTCACATCAGAAGGACCTCCAAAAAAGCCCCTTCATTTAGTATTTATCGACCTGTACGATTACCTTTCCCATGCTACCAAGTGCCTGCATACATCAGTTTTTATTCAGTAGGTTCAGCATTCTAGAATCATTCAAACATGGAGAATCTATATTTTTCTGCATCGAATGAAGAATCTTACCTGAAGACTAATGAACAATGATGCACTTAGAAGGCTTTTTGATATATTTCCATTACTGGCATGATCAGCAGAAATATTCCCCAAAGCATCACATCATAACTTCCATGAACATCTTCCCGGACTCCTTGAATTCAAGTAAGAAAATAAAAACACCGTCAACCCAGAAATACAAATGAAAATGTAAGAAATGTCAAAAGGAATTACAAACAGGAAATACAAACGAAAATGGGGCGATAGCTCTCAAAAGATAGCTTATCTACTTTACAAACCTTTGTTAGGCGACATGGATCATGTCAGCTATTCTTCAGTCATCCTAGTCGTCTTCTGTCCATTTTTCTCGATACCTCAATGACGCCTTCATGAGATGTCCCCATGCATTTTTAACGGCATGCATATCTTTAGCATTCAATATCTTTAAACCCTCAGATTTTGGAAGATCAAGCCTTTGAATTGAAGGGCAACCAGAGATACCTAGCTCTTTCAAGAGCTCCAACGTATCGAGACCTTGAATTTTGACTAAGCTTTTGCAGTCTTCAACATATAATTTCTTCATACCTGCGGATTTTGAAAGGTCCAACCTTTCGATTGAAATGCACCCACGGATTTTCAGCCTTTCCAAGAACTCCAGCCTATCAATGCCTTGAATTTCGACTAATCTTTCGCAATTTTCAACAGACAATACCTTTATACTCCCGAATTTTGGAAGGTCTAACCTTTCAATTGAAATGCAACTTTTGATTATCAAGGTTTCCAAACATTTCAATTTGTCGAGACCTCGAATTTCATGTAAATTATAGCAAATTTCAGCAAATAAATACGTCAGATGGCTTAACTGTGAAACATCCAGTATTTGCATAAAATTGCATTTCGAGATCCATAATTCTTCCAAATTGAAGGGAGTGTTGACGGATTTTGGTAATTCTGATTCTTCAACATTCGTCAGATGGGAGCATTTTGAAAGCTCTAACACTGTCAATGGAACCTTCGAGGTGCACTCAAGAATTTTGCAGCCCCAAAGTTGTAGTTTCTTGAGATGGGTCAGGTAGGAAAGTGAAGGCAATCTAGGACTTTGACAGGTGATGCTTAAACTCGTTAAGCTGGAAGGAAGCTCTGGTAGTGATCGGAGCTTCTTGCAACGATTTAACTCAAGTCTTTGCAGCAAAGAAAGATTACCGATGCTTTCTGGTACTAAAAAAATATCGGAGCATGCAGCATCTAACTCTCTGAGCTTTGTCAGCCTCCCAATACCATTGGGTAATTCTTTTAACTTAGTCCAACCAATAGACAAAATTTCTAGATTCTGCAGGGCCCCTATACTTTCTGGTAATTCTCTTAACAGACTATCATTAATCTTCAGAATTTCTAGATTTTGCAAGGCCCCTATACTTTCCGGTAATTCTTTTATCCTAGTTTCACTGATCTCCAGAACTTTTAGATTCTGCAAAGCCCCTATAGTATCTGGCAATTCTTTTATCCCACTTTTCCTCATATCTAGAATTTCTAGATTCTGCAAAGCCCCTATACTGGCTGGTACCATAGAAATTTTGGGACAATATTGTAGGAGGAGTTGCTTTAATGCTTCTAATTTACCCACTTCTGATGGCAGCTCCTTGAGCATCCTACAAAACCCCAAGTCTAAGCGTACGAGACTCTTCATGTCTCCGATCGAAAAGTCAATTTGCTCCACTTCCTCACAACTTTGGAGGATCAAAACCTCTAAATTCGAAAAAGCTGAGAGGAAGAAAGTTCCTTTTAGAGATCGACATCCCGTAAGGTCGAGAAATTTTAGCTTCTTAGCAATCTGACAAAAGAAGAAAGTTGTTGCAGAGTTAGCGTAGATTAATTACGATTAATAACAGGAAGCGGAAAAAAGAAAGACTTGTTCTTCCATCTTACCATGATGGAACTCCATCCTCGCCATTCATCTGAAACCTTGCTGCTCGACAAATCGAGTACAACTAATTCCTTTACATGAAAATTGTTTGCTTCAAAAGTCGAGGGGCAATTCCCCCATCGAAGCCATCTTAACTCCTCCATAGAGCCCTTAAAATCTCCAATAAAATGTGCCCCACTCACGTGAAGGAGCCTTAGACTCGTTAAATTCTTAAATTGTTCACCTGTGTGGATATCATCATCTTGGTCAGCTGTTTCGCCAGAGCATTCTGAACTTCCTTTGCTAAGATAAATGGCTTGGATCTTTTCTGTTCCCTATAAGAATCAATGTTCAAAAAGACTATTTATATCACATTGGGTAGTCTAATAATAAAACATATGTTCTTATTGCTATGAACACGCAAAGATGTCTTAAAGAGGCTAGCAAAGTGAAGATACAGCTTTCTTTTTTGGCCGATAAACAGAATTTCTAAAGGCCAAGAAAGTGAAGGATGTCAACTTAGAAAGAAAATAATTCAAAAAATAATAAATATTATTAAAAATTATTCGTGTCAGCGCCGACGACCGAAGTTGGCTGGATAAATTGAATTGGCACAAATGCAAAATAATTGGGATCAATTAGCCAAACAAAAAAATTAGCACTAAATTAGCATTATTACAATAAGTTTAGGACTTTATTGATAATTTTTCCTTAATAAATTTGGAAGTACCTCATTATTGGAGAAAACTTGGTAATGTACACTTCGTTCAAGAAAAATCTCAGATAAGTTGCAATACTTACTAAGAGAGAGCAATCCCCTACTTTATAATTATGTCAATAAGCTGCAATACTTATTAAAAGTTTCTTTGTTCACTAGAGCAAGCACTAAGTAGAAGACGACCATCATCACCTCAACAGTACCATGTGGAGTCAAGGAGCAAAAGAAGAGAAATGGTTACCTTATTTCGCTTTAGCACTTTCAGGACTTCTTGGGAGTCCCACAACCTACTACGATACTGAGGCTCCTGCTGGTTTTCCTCGCGAACAATTTCCCTACCAAGATCTCTTAACTGATCGTGCATTCTGAGCGTATGATCATCTCCAACTTTTATTAATGACATAAATCTCAATACTTCAATTCCCTCCTCTGGATAAAAGCCACAAGCGTCCCACATGTAGGATGCAATTCTTCCATCGGTGCCAATGAAGAAGCAAGCTATATCCAAAAATATTTGTTTTTGTCCATGCTCTAATTCTTCGTAACTTATCCTTAACTTTTCTCGCACTTTCTTATGAGGGACTTTCAGTAACTTGTTTATTGTATCGCGCCAAAATGTTGGCTTTTTTCCGCATAGGAATGAACCTAAAACCTCTAGAGATAAGGGAAGCCCACCAGTGGTGGATACAACTTTACGAGTGTCTTCCTCAAATTCATTTGGAGGAGAGTCCCTACGAAACGCATGTCTACAAAACAAAATCAAAGAATGATTCATATCCAATTCCTTATGTTCATAGCTGTGGTCCACCCCAACATTGTCAAGAATATTTTTGTTTCTGGTCGTAATGATGATCCTACTCCCCGAAGAAAACCAATCATGATTTCCAGCCAAAGCCTTCAACCGATCATCATCATCCACATCATCAAGAAGGATGAGCACTTTCTTACCTTCAAACTTGGACGAGATGAACTTAATCCCTTCATCTTTATTATAAACTAGATTTTTTTGCTTCAATATATCAAAGATTAACTGATTTTGCAAGTACTCAATACCGTTACGCTTACATGATTCCCTAATATCTGCAATGAAGCTGTGATGCTCAAATTGATGAAAGAGCTTGTTGTAGACAGTTTTAGCAAGGGTTGTCTTACCAATGCCCCCCATTCCATGGATTCCAACAAACAGAGGAGCGCTAAACTTCTTATCTACAAAGTCCATAACCTTCTCCACATGACTGTCGATTCCGACCAAATTTTCTGGAATAACCAACTCGAACTCTTTCTTTAACTCACTCAACACTTTTTGGACAACCCTTTTCACTAATTCTCCTTCGTGCCTGTCAAATTTGACAAGAGTTCAAATATGTGGCAACAACAATTTTATATTGTTTATCCAACGACACAATAGTAAATAAATTTGGGGAATCATCCAAACTTTAAGAATTGTTTTGTCACACCTCCATATACTATCTTATATGCAATGACTAGAGTAGGAAGTGCTGGTGGTTTCTTTAGATGGCGTAACCCTTTCTATTAGTCTTAACATTATTTGCTAAGCCAAAACAAACTTGAGGGTTTGCTAATGAATCTTGACTATTGTACTTATTACCGATGTGAATCAAATTTTAAACTTGTTGTTTGTTAAAGATATTAGGAATGACCTGGACATGACTTTGAGAACTTGTTAGAGCATTTGAACAAGCAAAAATCCAATCAGCCAGCTCGATATCAGAATTCAGCCATCAATCAATAAACAAGTAATAGCTTTTGATGCCAGAGGAATTCAATACCAATCTGGAAAGTCATTCAGAGTGCTATATTGTGAACTACCTAAATACAGTTAAGGGGATTTCTCCTCTGAGCAATTCTACACGATTCCAAAGTTTCGTGTTCTTATTTGTATTAACTGTTTCAAGGCGTGATAACAGATTGTACTTTATTTCCCCTCTGAGTATCTGTGTTCTATGATTTCATTCATCTAATATTGATTGGGAAGTGGAAGCATACCTTTTTCCCTAAAAACAGACATTACATCAATTTATGCAGACGTGCATAGACAGGATGTGTTGAATATAAGAAAACGCAGTGAGAAATACTTAAACAAACATATAAAAAAAGATAACCTTTTTCTCCTTCTTTATATTTGCCATCATGACATATAACCAATTAATTTTTCCTTTTCCCAAAGTTATTTTTATAGGAACTAATTAACGAAATTAATGATATAATAATGTAACTTAAGGAGATAAACAATGACGGCTTTGACAATCAACATGCACGGTGGATGATGTTAGGAAGGTTAAATAGGAACCACCAATAAGTTGTACAATTAATCCAAAATTAACAGATCTTACAATATAAACCTGGCAGAAAAAAAATTTGGCGCTGTTACAAAATCTTTGGATATGAGAGTAAAAATTTATTGAAGAAAATCTCATTTAATCCAGGTGAAGTGGATTGCAACAAGAAAATCTACAATTAGATTGATCAACATCATTAAAGTCAAAAAACTACAAAAAAGAATAACTGACAAAACTCATGCATCGCAGGATCTTACTGCCTAATTAGAACAGGCATTGAATGCCCAGACAAATTAAAAGACAGTAGAGAATGTTTTGGTGAAAAAAAGATGTACCCTTTGGCTTCCCATCCTTTTAAGTCACTGACTTCTTTGAGTGCTTGCTTCCATTTCTCCATAGTCGTTGGGTCGAATCGCTTCTCCCGCTTGCGGAAGATGTCTCCAAAACTCCCGATCTGATGTCGCACGTGAGATGGTTCCACTTTGTAAAATATAGGCAACACTAGCTGCCTTGTGTCATTATGCTTGCACTCCATCATTTGAACCAGTTCATCAAGGCACCATTTGCTCGAACCATAATTCACGGAGATAATGGGGATCAGGATCTTACTGTTCTTGATGGCTGCCAAAAGATCCGGACCGATCTGCTCGCCTTGGCGGAGCTCGTTATCGTCTCTGAAAGCACAAATTCCGGCATCCACGAGTCCGTAGTAGAGGTGATCGGTGAAGCCTTCTCGAGTATCTGGGCCTCGGAAGCTCAAGAACACGTCGTAGCGGTTTCCGGTCGGCGCGGTAGATGAACTAGACGCATTGGCATTAGTTTCTGTCGGCGCGGTTGGCAAACCAGATCCGCCAGTAACTCTATCTTCCCCATCTCCGCGCAGACTGGTTTTCTTCCTTTTGAGGAAATTGAACGCGAGTACCGAGAGAAGGATCAGTGCCGCCACGAGCACAGCGAAAGGGTGCCCAAAAATGAGACGATCCATTTCTTCTTTCCTCTGATTCTGCCCTCCGTTTCTCCTTCCAGGCCTGCCGTCAAGAAAACCAAAATGCCACCGCGGAAATCCGAACTGCCTTCTTGTTGCCCTCTAAGTATGCGCTTGAGGTGGTTCTGTGCACAAGAGAAAAATATCTGAGGGAATTTCGATTCTGAAACAAGAAACAAAACCAAAGATAAACGATAAAGTGCTGCTATGGTATTATTTGTCAGACAAAAGTGGCCGAAAACGACAAATAAATGCCAGCGTCGACGGCGGTTGGCGTGGAAAAGAAGATCCACCAGTGCTTTGACGTGCCTTGTCGGCAAGGTTCCGGTCAAAAGCATTCCCTCAAGGAAAAACACAAATATTCCAAACTTCGGGGAGAGCAAAAGTTACTTCCCAATCCCAGAAAACATCGCTTCTTTGCTGGCAATGTAATTTTCCTTGGATACGTTCCGACTAATAAAGGAATAATAATGGAATCTAGCAAAACAATTGAAGCTATCAATTCATGGCCACCACCGCAAATACTTCACGATGATTCATGTTGGCATTTTGCTTGTAAAACAAATGAAGAAGTGTCTTGCCCCCTCTGATAGTTATTTTTATTTGTTTAATTGACGAAAGAACACGATTGTGTATCTGTTTAATTTGTGATTATTTTCTAATGCACTCTTACAACCTTTGAATGGTCATGTCAATTCAATCGTAACTACCGGATCGATGCTCTTGTAACTTTTGGGGTGTTTATGTCTATTCGAAAATAACTACTAGTTTGGACATGAATATGTGCGATCAAATGTACAGTTACAACAATGAAGATGTATATATGAACTATCCGCTATTGGACACAAAGAGTTATATGAGAATTAACTATTTTTCAAACGCGAAAAGATGTGTTATTTTCTTATTATATTTAACTATTTTGTTCATTTTCAGAACTTTAATTCTTCAACTTCATATTTTCATTTCTTTCTAAAAAAGATACAATCTTCTTTTCCAATTGTTTCCTAATAAGTTCTTTGAGAAATATTAAAACTGTTATTTAATATTCTCGTTGAAGGCTCTGTTGCATCTTGAAAAATCTTTATCAAAAATCATTAGCAACGTTATGGACAAATAATTTCTTAAAGAGAATGCTATTGTTCCTAAAAATCTAATTCTATTATTCATCCCATTTGCTAAATTTTCCAACAATTTTAAGGAATTATTCGTTTAACAATGGAGCCAGAATCAATCAAGGTAATGAATTAGGATGTGGTCAAATTGGGCTGGTTCGATGGCAACAATTTTGCTCACTAAAGAGACAACATGATGTTTCTCCTCGCTGTTGCCCTGAAGATTTCCTATATCCTTTATTCCAATTTGATACTTATAGTGGATTCAGCACCTACCACTAAAGGAGGAGAGCCAAGTGTAGAAGATATTGAAAAGGGTTAATAAAAAGAGGAAGAAATGTTAGGAGTATGAATTGTTTTGTGGAGGACATTCTAAACAAGCTATCTGATTAACCATATGATTTGTTCACTGAGATGAAATCCTCCAGAAAAATTTGGAAGGCCCTCAAGTTAAAATACAAAGGGGATAAGCAAGGTAAGAACAAATGTCTGATTGCTAAGTATTTTGGCTTCAAGTTCGTTAATACCAAACCTTTATTGAAGCAAGTCCATGAATTGCTAGTATAAGTAAATAAAATTCGTGCCCTGAAGATAAATATTCTAGAATCCTTTAAAGTTGGAGCAATTATCGCAAAATTGCCTCCAAGTTAGAAAGATCGTGGAAAAAGAATGCAACACAAATTTGAGGACATCACCTCGGATCAAATTCAAAAACATCTTCGAATAGAGAAAGAGTCGTGTTTACGTGATAATTCTATTTTGTATGAAATCAAATTGAATGTAAACCACCAAAATGTGTGTCGAAACCTAATCTTAAAATTCAAATAATAGATTACTAAGCCTCCAAGACAGACTTAGCTTAGGCCCTCTTAGGCCCATTCCAAATTGCGGCGGGATATATTGAATTCGATCTTAAAGTAATCGAGTGGCATGTATATGTGTACACGCAAAAAGGAGTCGCCATCGATCTTTGGGAAAAGTAAACTGAAAATCTTATAAAACAGTCGACAGTTGCTGTTCGATCTACACAACTAGAGATTAAGGATTCGAAAATTTGGCTACACCAGTGTTTTCGCTTATATCCTTTCGACACTAAAGTTGGGTGTTTTTCTAACATGCTCATGTAGGTGTGAGTGTATCCTATCAATCACAATCAGAGCATATGATGTGCACAATCAAGAAGCCAATGACGTGCAGATAAAATGCGTCAAAATAAGCATGGCATCCCTAGTGAAGTCATAGGAACTTAGAGAATGGAGTGATCAAAGCTTGGAACAATGTCGGGGGCAATCCGCTCAAAAGGACAAAATAGCCATTTTCAAGGGTTTTAAAGGTCGAAACTAGGAAAACAAAGCTAATCTAACCATTTCCTTTCTTTCTCCTTGTAATTTTCTGGAATTTTTCAAAATTTTTTTATATTTTTAATATTAGTTTATTTGATTTCTTATTAAAAATGAATCGGGCCAGGTCGAGTCCCCAGACCCGACCCAGACAGGTTCAAAACCAGGCCTTCACAGCCTGGGCTCCCAGACCCACAAACAGGGATCAAAATGCTCGGGCTCGCAATAAGCCCAGTCCGAACCCAAAGAACTAAAGCAAAAAGAACAGGAGGTCGTCTTCTCCACGATGCTTTTTCACAGGGTCTTCTTCCCAGGTCCTCCCTCTTGCACCTCACAGGAACTGCCCCCATCAACGACGCCATCAACAACTCCAACCGTCAGGACCGAAGCCATAACACCACAACAGGAGACATAACAGCCGAACGACTTACCTAAACGGCTTGGACCGTGCGATGTCGTCCGTTCGAAGGCCGCCGATCACGGCCCCGACGAGGTTCGAGCGAGGTCCGGTCCGTGCGATTTCATCAAAACGGCATAAAAAGGCACAACACAGTCGAAAAGAAGCTGTGTACACGTTAACTACGTCTGGGTCTATTGTCCGGACTCAAAAACTCGACTCGGCTCGACCGAAATCGAGCCGGACCGAGTAACCACAACGAAAAGGGTAAAGATTAGACGGCGACCGACCTGTGGCGTGCGGTGGACACGGCGATGGAGGCGCGACGGCGACGGCTACGGCTCCCGAGTACTTCCTCTGCTTGCGTGTTTCTCTGCCTCTCCTTCACCCGGAACAGAACTCTCTCGGTCTCTCACTCTTGCTCACCTTTTTTTACTCTCTCTGAACTGCTCTGTTTTTTTATTTATTTTTCGCGTCAGAGACTCTTCCCTCGAGGACTCCCCCAGGAAAGAAAGACCTCTCTCGCCCTTCAAAAAATCACTGAGCTCTCCCTCTACCTCTCCCTTGTTAACGAGCTCTCAGAGCTTCTTCTTTTTCCTTTTTTTCAACTCTACTGCTTCTTCCTCCTCTGCCGAGCCCCCACGCGTGAATGCTCACAGTGAGCTCTCTCCCTTGGGGTGTACACACTCTGTCCTTTCTTCTTCTTCTTTTGGTGAATGGAACTCATTGCTTGGTCTGGTCTCCACCGAACCCCCACCAAAACCTCTTATTTCCTGTTTTCTTCTCCTCTCTGTCTTGAAAATCCAAATAGACGAACGAAGAACCAGCCCCATTTTCAGCTGAACTCTTGTTTTCGTGCTATCTGGTGTTCCCTTTGGTCAAAACCCAAAACTGAGCACCCTCAGTCTTAGTTACTCTCCCTCATTGTTCTCTCCAACGAAGAACTCTCGGTCTCTCTGCTCCCCACACCCTTTAGACCGAGTCTTCCCTTGTTTCTCACCGGGGAAAGAGTTGCCTTTTCCTTGGAACTTCCCCCTTCTGCCTTGAAACTCACAGGCTTCACCTTTTACTTTTTATTTATTTATTTAATTAAAATAAAAATTTTGCTGAATCGGGCGGGAAATTTTGGGGCTTTTTTCAAATTAAGATTTTAAAAAAATTATTTACAAAATTAGAGTAAAAAAAATATATTTACAAAATTGGGGTCCATAGGCGGCCCGTTATAAGTGCCACACGGCCTCATTTTTGTTTTTTTTACTTTTTTTTATGAATTTTCGAAAATATTTTTTACTCAAAAATAGTTGCTCCTTGGGGGGAAGGCGTTATCTTTGCCTTGAAATGAGCAACGATCACCAATATGGGCTTGAGAAATGAATTTGCAGGCTCAATTGGGATAGGCAAAGGATGAGTATGTAGGATAGAGAAACGAATACTCTTCGTCATCCTAAAGCACTTGAATTAAAGTTCGAGTATCATGCAAAGAAACACTCGAAGATTGATGTTAGTCCAAGCAAGAAAATTTCTAACCCTTTTTATCATGATATTGCTGGAACTATCTTCATTTGGCCCCCGATGTGGGGTAGTTCTTGACAGGGGTTACAAAATGAAACCGTCGCTCAAATGGGTTGTCAATGGTTACTTGAAGTGTTTAGGATGGAGAATGAATGCCTCCTTTACTTCGGCTATCGTATCTTTCACGAGAAAACCCATTGCTTTGGAAAATGCGGAATTTATTTTCCGCTCAACTCACTGTGGATTAAATATAGGACGTATGTGGAAATGGCTTGCCTTTCATCGTCCTGTCATGCCCCATTCTGTACATTCGATGCATCGTGTACAGTTTATATCCCCAGCCAAAATTGACAAATTAAACATGCAGAACGGTTATGCATGAACCATGAAATTGTGTAAACACCATGCAAATGTGGCAAAAATATGTACAAGTATGTAAATTGCCCCCGATTGTGTGGGCGGATCAAACAAATCGAGAAGTCTACTCCTTAAGTCGAGAAGTAACTTATTTCATACTTTGCCCCTGCACAATGAAAGGCACGGGTGAAGGAGTCAAGTGAAGATTTGCAGCATTTGAGTTTCTCGAATATTGACAACGATCATGGTCATCGGTCGAATGCCTCTGCAAGAAGGAAAGCAGAAAGGTTATCCTCGAAACCAAATGAGTTAGAGAGGACATACTCTGCTTTTCAATTCAGGGTTTGCCATCAATTTTCCTTAGTTTCATCAGACTGGATCTCTTCAGATGATCATAATTTTGCCACTTGAGGTTGTCTCCTTCAATATGTTAAGTGTTAGTGTAAATACTTCCTGTAAAAAGGAAAGGAGACGTGTTAGCCAGTATTGGAGGGAATAAATTGGAAACGATACTGGTTTACTCTTCATCTTGAACGCTTTGCATGATTCCTTTATCAAGTTCACTGGGTCGAGTTTGCCTCCAACTTTTGTTGGACACTTAATCATTTGGACCAAGGCTTGAGGATCGAACTTGGGTTGCTCGTCTAGTATTTCTGTTTCCTTCTGCAAAAAGAAATGTGCAAAAAGGTTGTATTATTCATTTACAATATTTACAACATTTCCATCCTCGAGGATCGAACTCGGGATGTCTCGAACCACTGTCATTCCCCATGCCATCAGGCCTATTGAACCGTAGGCGTCGATAGAAGCTCCTTTTAGGGGTTAATCTTCAAATGGTACGAACTTTTCGTATTGGGCTACGCCACGATACTCTCCCAGATAATTTACAACTTTTGTTAAGACGGAATAAAATAATTCAGAATTTAAGATGATCAGGGGTAAATTGAAACGATACAAAACTACCCATCTCTGAGGCTGCTTGCGTCTTTTGCTCGTATTTTCTTTGTTTGAAACTGTCTGTCTTGCGGTGATGTCTATGAATTGACTTGCCTCTAGTCTCGTTTAATACGAGGACTTCATATTTGAGTATGACTGTGTTCTCAGGACATTTTGTAAATTTCTGAGAATAGAAGGGGTTTAATTTTTAAAACTTGGAGCAATTTGGGGTAAATTGAAACGATACGGAACTACCCTTCAAGTTTACGTGGATTTTTACTCGATAGTAATTTTTCCTCGGGTTTAGTGCAGTAACGGGTCCGAGCATTTAATAGGAGTAAGGTAGATTATTACTCCTTGCCTTTACATAAATTACAAGAGCAGAAAAACACACCACGCCAGGAAATAAAATGTATGCACTTATTCAGGATTGGTTCTGCTTTCTCCACAGGCTCTCCAGTGGCCATCAAGTTTTATCTCGAACCAGGTACGCATCGGCCATATTGAAGATCTGGTGCTCACTGGCTGAGCATGTGCATCACAGCCCCGATGCTTTACCGAAATCAAACTGGTTGATTATGGCGAAAAGATCATCTTCAATGTCCGCTTGGTGGTGATCTGTCCCCTCTTTCTCGTGAGGTATTGATGCTGATCCAGTAGCATTGGTCTTTTTGTACCTTGCTCTAACATAACTCGGTCCTGTTATAAACCGGTCTAACTCACCTCTTAGAAGCACATTTTCAATCATCAGATCATGCATTTCATCGAAGGTGAGGAGGAGGCTATTACAATTGGGACAGATGGCGGAGTCAAAAGCTTCTTTATACAACTTGTTTTCCGCTCGGAGATTTTCATTTTCAGCTCTTAGAAACTCGGCTTCGTTGTGCTCATGACGAGTCTTCATTCGAGTTCGCCTATTCTGAAACCAGAACTTGATTTGCAAAGGTTTAAGTCCTAGCTCTTAACTCAATTCCATTTTCTGTTTGCCATCTGGCATAGGGTATGTTCTGAAGAAATCCTCAAGTCTTTGTACTTGCTCCTTAGTATGGCGACGGTAACGCTTCTTTTGACCCTTACCGTTGTTGTCCTTATCTTTATTGAGATCTTGGACGTCGTCAGCGGAAGGGCCAGGCTCCATGGGCTCGATCCCAAACATGGCTTCGACCTCTTCCTCTCCCATATTCAGCAGGTAACGATAGCTCTCGGAGTATTGGGTTGAGACATCTTCGATTTGGTTGATGATTTCTCAAGGTTTGCTATTTGCTTGCGGTATTTTCACTCTCTTTGAATTTTTCTGAGCGATTGCCTATGCCTTAAGACCCTCTTCCGAGCATGGCGTCTCTTTTTAAAATTAAGCGTGGGTTTAGCAACTGTATTGCTTCTTCGGAGAGTCCGGCCTTTCTCAATCCTCTTTTCTTATCGTGTCTCTCGCTCGGCTTGTCTCCTTCCATCTTTTCGTGATAGGGGGCCCCTATCGTTATCTCTACTGTTAATTTTGCTGGCGAGTCCTTCAATAAAGACGAGTCGTCTCTTCTTTCCTGCCGAAAATTTCTTTGTCTGCCACTCGGCTCATTTTTTCCTTCTCTCTTTTTCAAAGTGGTGGCTTCCCCTTAAACTTTTTTGCAAAGATGTCGAATCTGCTTGGCTCGAGATTGGAGACGAGTAGCGGAGGTGATACTGACAGGAAAATCTGACCAGTAGAGACTTCCCCTGCGAAATCAATATTTAACCTGAAGCAGATTATCACTTTCGCATTCCAACCATCTGCTTCACTTTACCTCTCTTATCTTTCATATTTCGCTCGTCTGTCTTGATTTCTTCTTGATAATGGCCAATCCCCTTACCCACATCTTCCCAGCCGACGTTATGTTCAAATGGGAGAGGCTTTATCATCTTCTTGGCTGAGGCTATATTTACATAGCTCATCATCCGAGTGTTGAAGCTGAGATCCTGGGTCTGTTCAGGGAGATAAATGCTTCTTCAGTCAAAGGCACCAATTTGTAGAAAGAATACAGGGCGTTCCCACATGTCTTCATCAATTTTCTGAAGGCCTGCCGAAACACCTAGGAGACGGTCACTCTAGCTTGCGTCACGAAGGCCCGCTACCAAGATCGATCTGAATGCTTGGAGTTTGTGGAACACTCGATTGCCAGATACAAGAAGGCCGTTAAATCTGCTAATGAGTGGGTCTCGTTGCTGGTTCACGAGAGGGAGAAGCTGGTGGAGCGTCTTGCCTTAAACCAGACTTACTTTGAGCATGACCTGAGAGATATCGTGATGAAATTCAGATGCGAGTAGTTGGAGGAGAGGCTTGATGATCTAACGGCGGATATAGCCTTCGAGAGGGACCTAACCGATAACTTGAAACTCGCCGTTGAACACCACGAGATGAATACAGCCAGGCATAAGGAGAAATGTACCTGCTTGTTCTTCAAGATTGCAGATCTTGAATCCCAAATCGCTCAATGTAGGCAGAACATTAGTTTCATGGAGAGTCAATTGAGCTCTTTCGTGATGCTTATTAGAGCTCATTTTGGCTTTACTTTTCCTCCCCAGTGACTGTTGTAATACTCTTTGATGAATGGAATTAGAGAAGAGGTTCACATGTTTGTGCTTTTATCTTCTTGCCATTTCTTCTCCCGCATAGCATAATAGAACAATTCAAGGTATAAGAAATGCTAAGGCTTAACGTCCTTCTTTGTGTTATCTACTTCAGATGATAATATCGAGTTTCGGTGGCAGTCCCCACCAGCCATATTGAGACTCACGATCAGTCAGGTAAATTAAAACAGCTGTGGCTACTCGATCAGTGTGCCAATAAATAACCCAGGCCACATGTTGCGTACCCCACTTCTTTTCACGCTTTATCTCTTTCGGCGTCCATTTATTGATGTCGATCGCCTGTAGCGTTGGGAGAAACATCTGTGGGCCACGCTCAATAATAATTCTCCAATCCTCCAAATTCTCCACGTGATTTGAACTCGATGGAGTTAAAAAACAAACCTTTAGTTGATTTAATCAAGAGGGCGTTGTAATGTCGGATTAATATACATGCTTCATAGGTTCTTGATTACACAGCTTATGCTTTTTCGACAAAAATACAGAAACCCCCTTCTCAATACATTAAGCGTATCCCCAGGCACGCCAGATACATTCACCTCCTCATCAAAATACATGGCCCATACGTGCTGATTAATCGACACGATTCTGTCTCCGGGACTTCTTTGCTTGCCCCCAGGGTAATTGGCTAAGGCATCAGCAATTTCCATTCTTTCGTATTCCTAACGATTATTCCTGATGTATTGTTGAACCCGATTTTGCTCCCACCCGGGGTACCTGTGATCCCCTATAAAAGTAGAGAAAATAATTAGTATGTGATCTAACAAAGGTCGGTCCATGATCCTAGATCATTTTTTTCAATTTTATGAGAAATTAGAGAAACTTTTCTTAGAAAAACGTGGGTGAATTTCTCAAAAAGGATTTTCTGGTAGATTTTACGACTTGAAAAATGTGATAAAATGAATTTGCAGAGATAAATGTATTAGGAAAATCTTGTATTCATTGAAGCATTAAGGAAAACCGTAACAAATTCTTTCATTGGTCAACAAAAATTCCCCTACGGGATTTTTCACATTAATTTAATTTAATTTAATTTTTTTTCTTTTTTTCAAAAATGGGTCACCAATTTGATTTTATTTTCTTTTGAAAAATGGTCATGATGTTAAGTTCAAAATTTAATCGACACCTAACATGGATCGACCAAAAATGAATACAAGATGAAGTTAGAAAACTTACTTTCACCGTGAAAAATACCATGTAGGTCACATAGACATGCATATGAATCGTGAGTTTAAATCTTAGCCTATTTACTCTAAGGCTGACAAATTGAAGCGAAAGACTTATGGCAAGACGACAATCTCGCGCACATAATCAAGATTAGCCGTGATCCCACGACGTAATCAGGATTAGCCGGGCCTTCTCACTTCGGCTGCTCGAGCTAAAAACCACCGCTTTGGTAATTTTACCAAGCCTGAGACCTAACTTTTAAACTCATTTTTGAAAAGAGGTTCGGGATTGAATCTGGGTTAACTTTCGACGTGATCTCACGCCGAACACTAGAACCAAATCACAACACCATCCTAAAACTAGTGGCCCAGGTCTGGCCACGGGACGTGTGTGATGTAGTGCTAAAACTGTAAGCACTTGCATAACATTTAAATGCAAACACCACTTCAATGTTTCAAAAATTAAATTACAATTCTCACACACCAAACCTGCAAAACAAAGGGTTAGCCAAACACTCCACCCCTTATGACTCCCATCTGCAAAACCATTTAACACCTGAAGGTTAGAATCCAACAAATTATCAGACCAAATGAGTTCCCATGAAATTTTTATGGCCTAAGTCCTCTAAGTTCTTAAATTTACAAAAATTAAGAACATGTCCCCAGTGGAATCGCCAAGCTGTCGCGATCCGAACAATTTTTTTCGATCGGGTTAACGGATTATTTGGTTTATTAGATGAACTAACCTAGTTCAAGCTCTCCCAAAGCTCTACCAAATCGCGGCTTTGATTTTTTGTTCAAATGGTTTTAAAATTTGGAGTCGCCACTAATCATTTTTGGTAGGTTGATTAGAAACCTAAGTAAATTAGCGGGAGAACTAAATTACTTCTACGAACCAGAGATTATGAGTTCGGGGACTTGGTTACACTAGTTAATTAAAACTAATGCCCTTTCGATACCTTAATTTCATGGATATCCTAATTTGGCAACTTAGGCTTGGTTTATTCCTAAGGCTCTAGTGGAGTGTTCTCTTTTTGTATTTTCACTTTTTTAAATGGAATATACGTGAGTCACATTTTTTTTAGCATTTTCAAAATATTAAGTATTTCCCTGAAGCCGAAAGAGGGAGTGAGTTAACGACTTCTGTGCAGTGCTGCGAGCTACTCATTTTGGGGTTTAGTGATTCAAAAATTAAATTACAGGAAGTAAATAACAATAAATAAAAACCACCAATGGATAGCTCAGCTTTGGCTTGGCCCTCTCCTTTGGGATTTAAGGTGCAGGAATTTAAATTGCAGAAATTTAAAATGACCTCCAGTGAGGGGGCTTTGCCCTTCACATTCTGGGGTTTAAATTCTTTAAAATAAAACGAATTGATTTCACAATTCGGGCTGAAATCCATCGACGGATCAATTGAAAATTTAATGGGCACTCAAGAGCTCGTCAGCGCCAATTTTACACCTCCATGGGATTTACCGTTGACTTGGAGTTGTCCTTTGCCTGACATAAAAATATGGAGTAATGGAGCAAATATGATTTAATTCACATTAAAAATTAGAACAATGAAAGAGGCACTTAGCTTCAATGGTATTATAAGAAGTGCTTGATGGATATAATTGGTTCCTGCCTGAAATCAAATATGGGGAAATGGGAGAAGGGTACAAAATTTGGGCTAGTTTATACTAAAAAATTAAAGAGAGTAGAGGGACACTTAGCTTCAAATCTGGGATGAATTCTTGATTTATATTGATCGATGAAGAAATTGATGATGATAACCATCTAGTTTTAAACTCCCATCATCTTTTAAATTCTCTATCTCTTTTTGGTATTTTTTTTCTCTCAAATTTTTCTTCAATCTCTCAAAACCCTCTCAAACATCCAAAATTTTCTCTCCCAAAAAATCCCCCCTCCCAAACTCACTTCTTCCTCCTTTTATAGCCTATTCATCCATCTCCCATTCTAATTTTTCCATTAACTCTATCTCCCATTCTAATTCATCCACTAACTCTTCTTCATCTTCATCTTCCTTTCTCCATCTCTATCTCACATTCTAATTTCTTCACTAACTCTTCTTCATCTTCATCTTCCCTTCTCCATATCTATCTCCCACTCTACTAACTCTTCTTCATCGCCATCTTCCCTTCTCTATTCTCATCTTATTTTCTTTATCTTATCTTCTCCATCTTCCTATCTTCATCTCCTATTCTCCATCTTCTCTTCTCCATCTTCCCTTTTCTATTCTAATTTCTCCACTAACTCTTCTTTTTGTTATTTGCAAAATAATCCCTCAAGAGTTAGGTATTTGTACTCTAGTCCCTGAGATTTTAAGTATTTGCAATTCAGTCCCTGAAAAAATATTTCTTTAAGTCCAAATCTCCTCACAATTTTCGACACACCTTCTCTATGCTTAGTCAAAATTCACCACATATCAAATTTAAACTCATTTCTTGCTACAGAATTTAATTATAGCCCTTTCGCAAAATTGAGTCATTCTGAGTATAATTGGGCCAAGATGAAAATTTGGAATATTAGAGAACAATGTCACAATTCCTAAAAGTGAAAAATGAAAATAAATTGACTCAAATTGAATTTTTTTAGGCCCAATTCGAGATTATGCTCGTGAAGGAATACACGACCCCGAATTGGATTTTTTAAATTTGCGAAGGTCAACATGAAAAGGGATTTAAAAGAAAATTATTGACTATTTTTAAAAAAATAAAAAAAAATATGAAAAAAATTATTTTTTACTCAAAAATAGTTGCTAAGCTTGGCCAAGGCTTCCAAAGTTGATTTTGTAATTTTCTCATTTTTTTCTTGATTTTGTTTATGAATTTTTGAAATAAAAATATGGAAACATACTGAAAATATGAAAAAAAAATTGGTCAAAATTGGTTCTCTAGGCTTGGCTAAGGTCCCCAAAGTTGATTTTTTAATTTTATGAATTTTTATGGATTTTGTATTAATTTTAAAAGAGAAAAGATGATTAAAAATCAGGTGTCAACATGCAAACATGATTAAAAAGAACTACGTGACTATGGTTTCAACCGAGTTTTTTTGAGAAAATTGATGATTCTATTTTTGTCGAATCTACTTAATGGGCAGATTCTGGACAATGTCCAAGCATTTGAATCTTCAAGATGTCATATAGCAAATAAAGCTCTTGCAAACGTTATTGGCAAATGCACAGTGATTTTAGACTTCACTTCTTAATATACTATATGTACCGAAATCAAGAGAAACCTAATTTTCATTGATTTTTTTTGTAACGGTGTTTCAGATTTTGTTTGAATCTGACAAGATTATTCTGTCGAAGAATGGGTTATTTTGTGGGAAAGGGTTACACCAATGAGGGTATATATTATTTGAATATTAATAATAATATTGTGTCTTTTGCTTAGACTATTGATTCTCCTCATTTATGCCATATTATATTAGCGCACTTAAATTTTCGCTATTTACAAAACATGAAAAAGTTAGACTTGATAAACTTTAATAGCGAATTTCATAAATGTGAAATCTGCACTAAGCACAAATTTAGAAAGAAATTACTTTATAGTTTTAAGAGACATTTGAATTTACTAAATTTGGTGCATAGTGACATATGTGAATCCAATGGCATGTTAACAAGTGGTGGTAAAAGGTATTTCATTACCTTAATAGATAACTACAGTAGGTCTTTATATGTCTATCTCTCAAGATTAAAGAATGAAGCATTTACTATATTTAAGAAATATAAGATTGAAGTAGAAAATCAATTAGAAAGAAAAATTAAAGTCCTACATTCAAATAAATGAGAATATTTCCTAAAAAAAATTTCAACCTTTTTGTGAAGAATATGGTATTATTCATCAAGTTTGTATCATACATTCCACAACAAAATGGTTTGGCTAAAAGGAAAAGTTAGACTTTAGGGAAAATGATTAATTATATGCTCTTGAACTCAACGCTACCAATTAACTTTGGGGAGAGGTAATCCATACTGCATATTACATTTATATTAGAATATCATCTGCGAAGAGTAATATTGGTCCTTATGAATTGTGAAAGGTAAAAAACCACAGTTATCATATCTTAAAGTGTGAAGTATTGGGGAAACTATAGAGCTCCAGAACCTAAGAGAACGAAATTGGGTCTTAAAACTATCAAAAGTGTCTTTATTGGTTATGCTGAAAACAGTAAAGTTTACAGGCTTCTTAATTTGCATTTAAATGTCATTGTAGAATTACAACTTAGTGAATTCTTTGAGAATAAATGCTCTACATATTCTAAAATTATTAAGAATAATGTTCAATCGCAAGATACGAATAACTCAAAACCCATAAAAATACGCATAGATTTTCCTGAGAAAATAAGAAATGATTTTGAAGACATTTTTAAGACTAGGAGAAGCACTAGAGCAAGAAAATCGAAGGATTTTGGTCCAAACTTTATTACTCATGTTGTTCTTATTGAAGGAGATAGAGATACTAACGTAGTAAATAAATACCCATTAGTATTAAATTTGGAAAATGATCCTAAAAGTTTTAGCGATGCTATGTCTTCTAGATATGCTTCTTTTTGGAAAGAAGCTATATATGATGAAATGGGCTCAATTATGTCCAGAATACTTGAGTATTAGCAGACTTAATAAAAGGATCTAAACCTATTGGGTGAAAATGGATTTTCATGAGAAAATACAATTCTTAAGGTTTTATTCAAGCTTTTAAGACTAGATTAATAACCAAAGGTTGTAGAAAAAAAATGAATATATTATTTTGATATGTATGTTCCTATAGCACGTATAACATCTATTCTGATTCTTTTTACTTTAGCATCCATTTATGACTTTTGAGTTCATCAAATGGATGTCAAGACTGCTTTCTTAAATAGATAGTTAAATGAGGAAATTTACATGAAACAACCAGATTATTTTTCCTAAAAATGAGAAAAAGTATGTAAATTAGTTAAATCTCTTTACGGGCTTAAACAAGCGCCGAAGTAAATGAGAAATTTGATTCAGTCATATTTATCAAATGATTTCAAGGATATTAGTGTTGACAAGTGTATTTATTGTAAATCCACTAAAGACTATTGAGTTTTAGTCTGCTTAGACATTGATGATATGCTTATCTTTAGAACTAATATGACTGGAGTCATTGAGACTAAGAGATATCTAATTTCAAACTTAAATGAAGGATTTTGATAAAGTAGATACTATATTAGATCTTAAAGTTAAAAAATATAGTGGGGGTTATTTTTTGAATAAATGTAACTACGTTGAAAAGATGTTAAATAAATTTAAATATATTGGTTATAAAAAAATAAGTGCTCCGTATGATACTAGTATCAAATTAAGTTATAATACTGGTAGAGCAGTAGTATAACTTGAATATGTTAGTTCCATAGGGTCATTAACATATGCGATGTATTGTACAAGACTTGATATTACCTTTTCCATGTGTAAGTTGCGTAGAAACACTAGTAATCTAAGTATAGAACATTGCAATGTCATTACCATAATTTTTTTAACTTTAAGATAACTAATAATTGTTTTATAATAATTATCCAGCTGTATTAAAAGGATAAACCGATGCTAGTAGGATTTCTAGTGTGAGAAATAAACACTTCACTTCTGAATGAATCTTCACATTAGGTGGATGTGTTGTATTTTGGATAAGCAAGAAACAAACATGCATAACTCATTCAACAATGGAATCTGAATCTATTGCTTTAGCAACAAGTGAGAAAGAAGCTGAATAGATAAGAAATTTGTTGTTGGACATCAAATTATAGCATAGTTCTATGCCTCCAATTTTTATTTACTGTGATAGTCAGGCTACTTTGACAAAGATTTTATAGTAGCATTTGTAATGATAAGTCTAGACATATTAGTCTAAGACAGGATTACGTGAAATAATTGATTTGAGATGGTACCATAACAATTATTTAAGTGAGGTCAAGCAAGATTCCAGCTGATCCTTTTACGAAGGTTCTATCAAGATATGTTGTAAATGTGACCTCAAAAGAAATGATGCCGAAACCCTTTAACTAAAATCACAAGTAATGATAATCCAACATAATACTAGCATAGTACTAGTTATAAAGTTTAATGGGTAAAAATAAGTTATTGAAAATGATTGTTTGATATTGACACTAGTCCAGACATAAGAAGTCAATATCGTATGTTACTATAGAGGTTGAGTTATATTCTCAATGAAGTATAATATGATTTAGTAACGTGTTTATTAGTAATAGAAACATGTGGTAATACTTTACCTATATAGGCATAGAAGTGTCACCACTTCTAATGAAAGTTAGGGTTACTTTCTAGAGAGCTCATGAATTAGGAATAAGCACAAGGCCGTAATGGTGCCGAGTAATTATGAACCTCTTGCTGAAACAAGATGTTAGAGTATGTATGGTATGTCCAATTTTATTATTTAGAGTAACAAGTTTAAAGTTATAGTACTTATAACTTCGATAGAATTTTGAGATACTTGCATTAAATAAATGTTTTAAAAGAAACCTTTATTGGTTGTATTTTTTTAGAAAAATTTTTAAACTTTTTTTTTACAAATAAAATGGGAGATTGTTGGTAGTTTGTTTGTAAAAAAAATAAAAATGTGCATTGTCCCACTTGACAGTTATTTTTATTAGTTCAACTGACAAAAAGGCACAATTGTGTATCTGTTCAATTAGTAGTTATTTTCTAAGACACTTTTACAACCTTTGAATGGTTGTGTCAATTCAGACATAACTATTAGACTGATGCTCTTATAACTTTTGGAGTGTTTATGTCTGTTCGAAAAAAATAACTACCAGTTCAGACATGAATAGATGTGATTGAATGTACAGTTTCGAACATTAAGATGTATATTTGGACTATCTATGAATTAACTATTTTTCAGATGTGAAAAAATGTGTTCTTTTCTCATTATATATTCAACTATTATGTTCATTTTTATAACTTCATTTCTTCAATTTCGTATTTTCGTTTCTTTCCAAAAGAGATATAGCCTTCTTTTTCGATTATTTCCTAATGAGTTCTTGGAAAAGTATTAGAATTTTTATCTAATATTCTTATTTGAGACTCTATTGTATCCTGGAAAATCTTCGCCGGTAACTATTAGCAAAGTTGTGGGACAAATAATTCCTTAAAGAGATGTTATCATGCGTCAGAATTTGATTCCGTTGTTCATCCCATTTGCTAAATTTCCCAATAATTTATTCCAAGAAACAACAACCAAGCTCTTGTAATAGGAAAAAATTACCAAAAAAAAAAAAATCTTAAACCTATTACGTTTGTGCCAATTCAATTCTAAACATTTTAATTGTACCATATAAGTCCTAAAACTTTTTATATTTTGTCTATTGCATTTATCCGGCCAATTTTGAATGGAAAAAGCTAACATGGGCACTAGCCATCTTACACGGACAATTTTTTATTATAATGTTTTCACATTTTTTGAATTTTTTAATCTTTTAAAGTAGAATACATACATACATATAACGTCATTTTCTTTCAGATTAGGCATCTTGTTGAGCTATATTTAAGCTCCGGATCCCACTTTGGAATTTAGCCCGCTCGCTTTGAGCCTGCTAAATATCTACTAAAGTATTGTATTATCCCTAAATCACCTATGCTACAAGTACAATTATGTAACAAATGCGTGTCAAGGATCATAAGAAATGACCAATATGTTTATACAGGATCATAATAATTTCCTCTTTACTCTGGCTCTCCCCATAATTTCTTCTTCAATTTCAAAAGGAAATCAAAATATCTTGTTTGTCTTGCTTTTACTTTATTCTCCAAAACATCAAAGAGCAACTGAAAATATCACATAGCAACATCTTATGGACTTGGTAAGATTTTCTTTTCTGACGGTAAAAGGCATGGTAAGTCATGCCCACAAATGCCGTAAAAAAGTTATCTACTCGCAAGTCTCGATCTAGATCGACGGACAGTCCTTTTCCAGGTCTTAGTTAGAGGAGACAAAACTTGCATGTAAAGTCCTTGGACAGAAACTATGAAATGATTAAATATTGAACTTATTCCTCAATATATTTTCCAAGAAAAATAAGATCCCATGACATGTTAGTTTAATGTTTATACTCCGCATGAGAAAGTTGAATGTCGAGCTAGGACATTTTTAATAGCAAGTGAAAAGTTCAAGTTTCTCTAGAATATGAGGCTCAAAGATCTAGAAAATTCACTTATGTCCAAAATGGTTTTTCATTAAAAGAAAATGAAAATTATCCAGACTTTCGCCCTTCTATGCCATCTATTTTCCTAAATCTATCAATTCTCTTGCTAGATAATCAACACATGACATATCTAACCTGGAGATTTTGTCTTACCAAATGTTGGCCAGCAGAATGATTGATCAAGCAACTATCAACATAATTAAGCATAAAACCATTTCTTTTGGACCTCGAAAAGTCATTCTCGAAGAGACTTTTGTGACAAAGCAAAGTGACAATGAAAAGAAAAGAAAAGAAGACGGGCCATCCTAATGTGGGGGGCAGAAGACCCACCAATGCTTTAGCGTGCCTTCGTGTTTTCCGCAAGATTTTAATCCAAGGATTCCCTCGAGGACAATGGGGAATTTATTTTCTTAGTTAGATTTATGAAAAATTGTGTGTAGTTCCTATATCAATGGTACTATCCTCACTTTTATTCTAACTACAATTCATCACCCCCATCAGAAAGAAATTTGGGCTTGGGCCACAATGCATCGGGAATTTGGATATGGGGCGGGCTTGGAATTTGCCCAAGGGACTTTCAAAATCTGGCGTCTCTGTCCCTTGGGAGGGCACAAACAGGGGAAGAAAAAAAAAGTAAGGAAAAAATAAAAAAAAATTCGCAAAATTATTTAAAATAAGGAATAATCTATGTATCGCTAGCAACCGTTATAAAAAGCGCCATTAGGTAAAATCCGCGTTGGGAAATGGTGAAAGCATGTTATTTTACAAATTCTCATTGAAGATCCACAGAAAATATTAACGTTGTGGTATTGAATCATCTATCAAATATTGCTGCCAAACAAAAAAAAAAAAGAAAATCAATTATCCAAATGATTAACTATCAAGCAATTATCAGTGGAGATGGCCTGAGAGTATCCGAGGAAAATTTTGTGAAAAAAGCAAAGTGATAATGAAAAGAAATAAAGCAAGAAAACAAAGAAAAAGAAGGCAGGTCGTCCTAACGTGGAAAAAGACCCACCAAGGACGATGCTTTGTTGTGCCACGAAATTATTCATCATGGCCCCTTCTTTTCCTGTACTACAAGGAACTTCCTCTTATAGTTAAATTCATGAAACATGGTTGCTAATGGGCCCGCCATGGCACGATCCCTCAATGTGAGGGGTTGTCTCGGGCTCGGGCCCAGGAGGGCTTGTCCATGCTGGCATGACCCAGTCACCATTCCTAGGGTTTGTTTTTTTGGTAATGTCCATTCCTAGGGTTTGTTAATACTCATGATAGGACAAAAAAAAAAAAGAATGCTTTAGTTCAAGTCTTTTGCAAATTTTGGCCATTCAAAGCCTAAGACTTTAAAAGGTAATGCACAAGTATGATGAGCCAAATTCAGATCTTGAGGGAGAAAGACAATTTCGATGTACAATTGCCAGCGTGTAATATAGAGATATGGTAAGCCATGGTCTTGGTGATGACCGAGGAATATATGATGTGAAGCACTACAAAATAGAAATTAAACAAAGGAAGAAAAGGATGTCCCAAAATTTGGAGTAGAATTAAGAATGTCAGTTCTTTTTTTGGATGAGAGAAGAATATCAGTTCACTATCGTCTTGAATGCAATATCTCCGTGTACCAAAAACTTATGCGTTTACTTCAAGTTTAAGTACATATTATCAACAATGGAGAATAATAGCCAAGCTTACATTGAAAAGAGTTTTAGAGGTTTTCCTTCACGAGATTCTAGCTGGCCCCTAAAAAGTTGCTTCCCGTATGAGTCGTAAGGAGCATGAAGAAAGCCAATGCCAAGTCAAGCAACTAATGGGGTTAGGCTTGGTAAAACATAGTGCTAGCCCTCATGCTATGTCGACCTTACTTGTTCCCAAGTAGGATGGATCGGTGGGGTACGTGTGTATCGTGCGGTGACTAAAACTACAAGCAAGTATTGTTTTCTCATTCCGTGCTCGGATGATTTACTTGATCAACTGCATGGAGCATCTATCTTTCTGAAGATCGACTTGAGAAGTGGACACCAACAAATTCGAGTGAGCTATGAAGATGAGTGGAAGACCGCTTTTGGCACTCGTGATGAATTACATGGTTTGATTTGTCATGCCTTTTGGCCTTTCAAACACTCCAAGCACCTTCTGTGCACCTAATGAATCAAATATTTAGGCCTTTCATCGGAAGATTCGTTGCCGTATAATTCAATGGCATCCTTATTAATAGCAAGGATAAGGAAGAGCGCACGATACATCTCCATCAAAGATTCCAAGCTTTGAGAGAGCAAAACTTATTTGCTAATCTCAAGAGATGTCACTTCTTTTACCCTGAAATCTTCCTTGGAGACATGGTGATTAGCGAAGGAACAGAGATGGATAATCGCAGGATTTCAACTACATTTCATGGCCAAGACCGCGAACACTTCGTGAGGTTTGAAGTTTTCATAACCTTACTTCTCTTGCTATACGTTCATAAAGAATTTCAGTTCTATTTCTTCACCAAGCACCTGAATCTCGAGTTTTAGCACTACACATTGGAGCTACCACGTGCTAAAGAAAAGAGTTTGTTTCGTACTTTGACCGTGAGGGTCTAGTGGCTCTGGTGGTGATACTGAAACATGTTAACATCAGGCTTCCACGCCACAAAAGCAAAAGCTACCGTTTGGATATGTTTGAAGATTTTTTCTAGGAAAAAAAAATAGTTGAAAAGATTTTTGAAAACGATAAGAATAGCCAAAAGTCCCAAACATCCAAGTATGAAGACTCACATTTTCCAGTAAACCCATCACCCTCGGCGCTTTGCGAGCAATGTTCTAAATTATGCATCAAAACACTCTTTAACACGATCCAACTAAAAAAAAAAAACAATGTTACAGCGAAATATTTTTTTGTTGAGAACATAAAAATTATCATAATGTAATAATCTAAAAACAGATGTTGTTTTGTTCTCTATAATCATCCCTTTCTTTCATTATCTATTGGCCCACATTTGAAAAAAGGGGTAAAAAAAAAAGTGATGGTTGAAAGTGAAAAACCGAGTTTTTCAATTGCATGAGCATGTAAAAAAGTCTTGTGTGAATTAGGTTTGTGAAGTCAAAGTGATTCGTTGATCATGTAAGATTCACATGATGGATCCAAATCCACATGAACTGGTCCAGTCCGGTCCTATCTAGATAAGTATTTGCCCGAATTTTTAAGGCCATCGAGTCGTCCTTTTACACCTTCATTCGCATGGCCACGTGGTCCAATTAGGAGTGCCTAGGAGCAAGTGGGGATAGGTTCCATCAGATCTAAGACATGCTTGGGCTTTCTTGCTTTTATGCTGGCTAAGTGGCTAGGGTTTCAAAGTCGACCATGACTAGTTTCGCATATTCTCCCTTGCTTCTTCTTCTTCCTGTACATTTTTTTTTTTTGCTTTTATTTGGTACGAAGGTGTCGCAAATCATCATTACACAGGCAGGTTGCATGATGACATCAATTTCGTTCAATAAATTCATTCCATTAATAGACAAAAGTATTTATTTTCATAACCTTATAGCCGTAAATATTTTGCACCGATGATGTGGTCCTTTGCTTCTCCTATGAATTAGAGATGCATGAAAAAAGGGCTGCGAAATTGCTAATGCGAGGTCGATAAGTCCCCTGCATAAGAAACGCAATCAAAGTGAAATATTCCAACTCAATCATTGCTAAACATAGTCATGCAAAAAACGAAAAACGAATTCCAATTCGATGATGAAGAGATGATGGAATTTGAGGAATTATCTATCCAGAATTCCAAACATCTCAGAGCTACATGAATTGGTCAATCATATCACGGAATGTGAGCTTGCAAAAATGTTCGATTGACCTTACCCTCACCTTTGAAGTGGCTAAAAAGAGAGAAATGCTATATTTACTAAAATTGATTCATATATTCATATGGCAAATTGTTATTAGCCATTAAATATGACCCATTTGTTCGATTGACCACTTCCAGTCCGCTGCATCATGTATCTCTTTCGATACACGGCCTTCATAAACTAATATTCAGGGAAATCTTCCGACCTCTCAATCGACGAGAGGCCGAGCACGGGCCACCGGTTTCGGTCACCCGTCTCTGTTTTTGTGGTCACGCGATCGACTCTTGCCAAACCACATTTCACTGTAGACGACTTGGTATGTGAAAGAAGGTTTGTCCAAGCTGCTGAAGGGTCCATTTGAATGTGTAGGGCAGGCTCTCTTTTTTCCAGATCCAAGGCTACTTTTGACGACATCGTTTTCTTCTATTGGTCCAAAAACAAGGAAGTTTCGTCCCGCCAGAAAAATATCTGTGAGTTCCTTTGTTCTTTCTCTTTCCCACTTAGGCGATTTGATTTGTGGATTACAGACAATAAATAGGTCGCCTCCCTTTATTTTCATTGAGTTTAAGATTTGGTTGACGTCCGTTCCCCTTATCCAGGGAGATTAGTCGAACTGTAAGATCCGGACATCCCACGTTACTGAAAATATGATGGACGAGGGAAAATATAGGCCGGTGCTAACTAGCTTGATCTCCAACCGATACGCACTTTGAAATCCCCTAAAAAAAAAAAAAAGATTGATGCCAAACCAACGTGTTCATGAAACTCCCATGATTATGCGTGATATAATCGCTTAAGGTGGTTGTAAATCACCAATGCATAGAGATACGATAATACAGTAACAAGTGATTCTGTATGCCTAGGATTATTCAAACGACTGCAATTTTCATGTACATCGGAGATTTCCTCGAGCAATGCTCAAGTAGGAATTTTTCTTCACCTGCTCTAGGGGAACAGAATAGTTGTTTTTTTTTTGAGAGAATGAAGAAACTAAGGCTTCCTTAGTTTTGCGAAAAATGAGATATTTTTGGAAAATATTTTTCCAGAAAGTCACTTTCAAGAAAATGGCCATAATATCCAGATTTTGGCTAAAATTCTGAAAAAATGAATAGGAAATCTTTTTACGTCGTTTGGAAACAAATAAAGCCATAGATTGAAATGTTTGCGCTTGTTCATACTCAACTTATCTAGCTTAAACACATTCTACAACCGTATTAAATTTCAATGAAGCCAAATTATGGTTCAATAAAAAAATTCATAAAAAAATTTATATTCATGTGCAATACACGTCCAAATATCATTAGTATACTAAGAGTTGAATGTCCGACTAGTAAGCTTTATGTAAGGTCAAAAATCGAGTAAATTAGACGTCAGTATTGAAGCGTCAAAATTTAGTTACTCTTTTGCGATAATTATTTGAAAAATCCCCGTACTATGAATTTGTTCCATAAAATTATCCCCTCAATTTACCATCATAGATTATTTTTTAATGAAAAATGCTGTCTCGGGTCATACATACTTAATTACTTCATGCTGCTCATATAAATTAACTGATAATTATAAACAATTTACCATTAAATCTACAATACTTATGCTTGTAAAATTTAGTTATCATATATATATATTCCATTTATTTCGTGGAAAATGAGAAAATTCCTCTACCAGGATTTTAGAATAAGTCTTAACGAGTAAATTAATTCTTGAGGCTCGTCCGGAGGTCATTATTCGAGACTACCATTTGCCTTCTCCACAGACTACAGTCTACATACTGAGAAAAAAAAAATATAAACAAGTGCATGTATACATATATTATGTCAATTAGCCTTGATTTATTCTTGGACCGTGCTAGAATAAGTAAACCGTTACTTTACTTGGATCATCCATTTGATTTTTTGTATGATGGGCAGCTCAGACCACTAATTTTCTACGGAAGACATCATTCAAGAAAAAGAAATACAATAGGGTAATTGACTGTGAAATTTACAAGGTGTATATTGGTCCAAAACTTGGAGAAAAAAAAAGGTGGTATTCAAGAAGTCGTAAATAAAAAAAAATGGTCCATATAGTAGGCGAAATCCTATTGCAACGGAACGGACAATTCTCCACGCACGTAGAAAAGAAGAACCCAGCAAATTGATTTGATTCAAATTCAAGTTGGTGTTTTAGAGCCAATTCCAGGCCCTGAAATCCACACACACACACACACACAAACAATCCGAAAATTAAAATGGGGTTTTCCATTTTTAGATAAGTGGATAAAGTATCGGGTGAGTTCGTTGAACAATTTAAGACTATTCCAGGCAAAGTTCATCAATTAGCTTTAGGTGAATGTTCATAGCCAAGAGTTGCTTTTGCAATTGCTAATTTGACCTATTTAAAGTGTCCAATGTGTTGAGGAAGCTCGGAGTGAGATATCTATGAAAGAGAGCGCTGAAGGTGGTTGAGGGATAATGAATGCTCAAGCTTATTCTTCCTTGTGCTTATTTTTTGAGAAAAACCTCGTGATTCTGATTGTAAAACTCCGAAAGGATATTTGTGTAATCCTTGTAGAGAGTAATTTGAGCGTAGAATGAAGGGCGTGTATTTGTAGAGTGAGCTACAACTACATGCAAAGAGAGATGAATACATCCGTAACATTGTCAAAGGTTACAAGGATTGCACCAGCGGATTCCAACCTCACTACTAGACTGTTAGATTTGGAAGAGCGGTACATAAAAATGCCGACCTAACAGTTCTTCGCAATAATTTTGTCGTTCTTAACATATTTATCTTTCTTACCGAAATTAGTAAATTTTTCCATGTCATGCCGGCCTCAGTCAGTGATTTCGATGTGAGGCATGATTTGACTTCTAGCACAAGACTGGAAAAGGTAAACTTGTGCTCTTTAAAGCGATGTTTTGCCTGTGATTCTTTACTGGTTGGGCAAGCGATCGTGAAGCCGTAACAAGAGAGAGGTCCTCGTTCAATTCGACAGGATCACAAGCTTTTCAGATAGAGATCTCCTTTCTTCTGTTCATGTATGATAAAGTCTGCTCGAAAGTCTCGCAATTAGATGGAACAAAGTTAAAGTTAAACAACAACATTAAAAAAAAAAAAACTTATAACACCGGAAAATGTGTTATCTTGAAGTTAGACACTACATTCACGATTGACGGTTGGCCATTTTGTCCGACAGATTGGCCGGTTGATTTTCTCCCTCAAGATGTTCCAAAATCACATCGAAGTTTCTTCTTCGAAATGACTATATTGCCTTGAAATTTGTCTGAATTTTGTCGGTCACCAAATCTCGTGTTCATCGGTGTTAATCTCGTCATGCCAAAATTCTCCTTGTAATCCAAATATGTTAGTTGTCATTCTTATGAAACGAAATCTCTAAGTTTATGATGTAAAACTTCCCGTTAATTTTTAGATGTTGATTCTTAGATTTTCGCGGGCTTTCATTTAGCTTATCTAGCATGCATGTGACATAGTTATAAAAAAAAATTACGAAACTATGGTTAAGGAAAAAAACATCCGGAAATAAAATAGAGTGGTGATGTTTTCACATCCTAAATGGTATAGACATGCCTTTTTGTTCGGATGGACTCAATTATCATCAACTTAGGAGGCTAAAATCCATACCTCTATTATGTAGTAGAGAGAAAAATCAAATAATTTTGTATCCCCTTCCAATTTGCATACTATCTATTACGATTTTCAATTTAAAAGTAATGCACCCCCTTTTTACCCTAACCGTCATCTCCTTCCATTCCAGTCAACTATAGTTTTTTCTAACCTCTTCATGACAAGCTATGCATGCCAAGAAAAACCAAGACTATGCATCCCAATCAATCGCTTCCACCCAAAAAAAAAAAAAAAATCAATCGTCAAGTGGCGAATTAGTCGAAATGTCATTCGTTGGTCGAGAGTTGAGTTCAAAACGTGTCATATCCACTGGAGATCCATAGTCTAATGATGCCTCTTAAAAAAAAGGACAAACGTGCAAATCTTGTTGAATGGTCGACTCCAAGCATTTTCATTTTCGTTGTTTTGAAAATCTTGAAAGAAACCCATTTCAATAGAAGCATTTTATTTTTTATTTTTTAAATATCTCTCGTAAATAAGGAAAGTCATTCACGCTTGCGAAGACGGGCAAACTCCGATCCCATTCCAACCTCGATATGTTAGACCCAATGCCGGTCTGTTCCCACCACCTCCATCAGTGAAAAATCACATCAAGCGTCACAAATTTGACCAAGAATTTTTCTCAAAATCATTCAATGGACCATTGCGGATGATGCAAATGTTAATTGGTTCGTTAGTTGTTTTATCCAATTTTGGTTTTCTAGACGGATTCCAATTTGTCAAAGCACGTGATTTCTGCAAGATCAAATGAAGTCCAAGCTATAAATGCAAGCTCAACATAATCAAAGCACAATGTAATTACCTTTAAAAAGGAGGAACAGCAAGAAAGAAAAGAAGAAGAAAAAGAAGTACATAATATAAATATATATGTATATATCTCTTCATATTTACTCCATTATATCCTGCTCTTATCAAAATGACAGAAGGGAATTAGTTTCCACATCGATTTCGGGCGGATGTTGACCTTAACACTCTTCTAATCTCATCCCCTCATTCTGATGATAAGGCTGAACGGACGGTGAGAGAGAAGAACGAACTCTGTTCATTCATTTTGATCTTTGTTTGATTTCCACGGTTTCCATCTTTTTGAAATAAAAAATAAAAACGTGATTACTTTCTTATATTGAAAAAGACATTGCTTTGTTTTTCAATTGGAGTTTCATTTGAGCCTCAATCTCACGTGCATTTAAGTGTCATTTCAGGTCTTTTTAAGGAGTCTCAAGGTTTGCTCCTGACACTCAGGAACGAAGGTTAGTAGGGTGGCAATCGTCAAGTGTTGCTAACCTTACTTTCCCTACACTCCTCGCATAGAGTTCCCATCTCGCTTTAGCCTCTCATCAACCCAAAAAAGAGAGAAGGAAAGAACTTTAAAAAAAAAAAAAAATCCCCTTTCTCAATGGCCCCGGAAGTACCCATCGATTCGTTCACCGCAGCCGGGAAGGCGTGCTCGGTCGGTGGAGGGTATGCGAGAAAGGGGTACGTGACTTTTTTGGCGGGGAGCGGCGACTATGTGAAAGGGGTGGTGGGATTGGCGAAAGGGCTGCGCAAGGTGAAGAGCGCGTATCCACTAGTGGTGGCGGTGCTGCCCGATGTGCCGGAGGACCACCGCGACATATTGAGGTCTCAAGGGTGTGTTGTCCGCGAGATAGAGCCGATCTATCCTCCTGAGAACCATGTCCAGTTTGCCATGGCGTACTATGTCATCAACTACTCCAAGCTTCGTATATGGAACGTAAGTAAAACAAAGCTCACGAGTAATAATACTGGTAGTCAAATGATCTCACATAGGGAAAAATCATGGACAAAAAAAAAAAACTATATTTTTCTCGTCGAAAATCCCCTCCCTTAGGCTGTAGTAGCGAGAGGTGGATTGAAATAGCCGGAATCGTATCTACTGTCAAAGGTTGTCTCGCTGCATGTATGGTGGACGTGCATGCAACCTTCTTCAAACGTGCACGATCACTCGCGGTCAAAATTCTTACATCCCTCCAAACTTTGATGCGCTGCGCTATCCAATTCAGTGATTTTGATTCGTTTCATCCTCCGCGTACCGCAGTTCTTAGACTACAGCAAGATGGTGTATCTGGATGCGGATATTCAGGTGTACGAGAACATCGACCATCTGCTCGACGCGGAAGACGGCTACTTCTACGCCGTCATGGACTGCTTCTGCGAGAAGACGTGGAGCCACTCTCCACAGTACTCGGTCGGGTACTGCCAGCAGTGCCCCGAGAAGGTCACATGGCCCGCCGAGATGGGCTCGCCACCCCCCTTGTACTTCAACGCCGGCATGTTCGTGTTCGAGCCGAGCCACTTGACGTACGAGAACCTTCTCGACACTCTCAGGATCACCCCTCCCACGCCCTTTGCGGAGCAGGTGATTAACTCGAATCGATAATCTGATTAAGCCATGACTTGAGGGCACAGTGAGAGAACTAGAGATGAGCATACTTTGAATGTTTGTCGCCCTTCAGTTTAGCAACTAATATATCATTTTTCTCACTTTCTTTTTCAACAATTCTCCATGTACACGGCAGGACTTCTTGAACATGTTCTTCCAGAAAACTTACAAGCCCATCCCTCCAGCATACAACTTGGTTCTGGCCATGTTATGGCGCCACCCAGAGAACGTGGGCGAGCTCGAAAAGGTCAAGGTGGTTCACTACTGTGCCGCCGTAAGTAAATCTTCCACTTACTTTCACTTTTCAACTCCTCGGCGATCTGTGCAAATTTCAAATTTCGACTGTCCAAAAGTACCCAAGTGATAATTTTCTTCTGTTGTTTTCAAATGACAACAGGGCTCGAAGCCGTGGAGGTACACGGGCAAGGAAACTAACATGGACAGAGAGGACATCAAGATGCTAGTGTCAAAATGGTGGGATATCTACAACGACATGTCGTTGGACTTGAGGGCGGAAGACGCCGTCATTCAAGCCGAAGATCAGACAGTATCGAGGTCATCTATCATGGCTTCCATGCCTGACCCCACCATTTCCTTTGTTCCTGCACCCTCTGCCGCTTGAAGTTGGAGGGGTCATCCTTTGAAGAGCGTGTTTAAATTAGTTGGTATTCAATCTGTCCAAGCCGAAGATCAGACAGTATCGAGGATATCTATCACGCCTTCCGTGCCTGACCCCGCTATTTCCTATGTTCCTGCACCCTCTGCCGCTTGAAGCTAGAGAAGTCTTTTGGAAGAGTGCTGTAATTAGTTGGGATTCAATCTTTGTCCCTGTTTTCCAGCTTTGACCCGGTAATTAGTTTTCTAAGACATCTTGGCCTTTCCTTGTTATCTAAAAAGTTATGGTGAATACGTAGTGCTTATACAGACATGGTGTGGTTTATATATATGGGACTCTGTTGCAGAAGGATTGACCCTATAACATAGATTTGCGTTTCCCAAAATCTTGCTTAGTGCTATCATGAGAATCCAGTGAAGACAAAATTCCTGGCATGAATCAAGTAACCACAAATGATCAGTACTACGTGGCAAATTCACGACAACTGTCTACTCATACATCCTTTTCGGGAATAACCTAACACTTAAAAGTATCCATCTACATCTACGAAGTCGAGACAAGTATTTCACCTTCATTGCTTTGGTTTATAGTTCGCTATAATCATGTGGAAGGAGGAGCTCAAGATATTGCAAGCTGTCGTAGAACCTGCACCATCATGTGATTATCTAGTGTCGACAGGACCTGTTTTAGACTGTAGCACCTAGAGAGAATATTTGAATGGTCCCTCTATCATTAGAATTTATAGGCTCATATCTTCTCTATTACAGCCTCTGTTTTGGGGTGAACCAGCATGGGAGTTTGTTAACGGTTACTAAAATGGGAAAAAACAAATCTTCTCCTTCAACAATAGTCTACCAAAATTTCAGACTACATGGGAAGAACTATAAAATTTCAAAAGTATAACAGCTTTCATTACCCAGAAATGGGCGGTGCTGCTTCAGTTCACACAAGGTCATATTTAACTAATGAGTAAGTGTTTGCCTCAAAATGGATTGGCACGTATGCATCATAGCCTATGTGGTCCTTATCAATAGGTAAAACACAGCTGGGAGTCTACAGATTTGGGCCACATTGTATAAAGTGTGATATTCTTGGTATTTATATATCTAAAGAGTCGTAAGAGTCCTCACCTTCTTCACATTCCTCTTCGAAGTCCATTTCCTGAAGACGATCATCTTCGAAAAGAAAAGGAATAGCCTCTTTGCATCTCTCAGGTTTCCTGTCATTCAGCTCTATAACCGCATTAATCTTGTCCTTGACACATTCTTCAACTATCTCCGCCCCAACTCCCATCTGCAAACCGAGAAGAGAGAGACATTCTCCTTGGAATTCCAAGTCATTGGAGGACAAAATAAGACCAGCGAGTGTTCTTGCAAGATCAGGGGCATGACTTTGTATCTGCAGATGCAATACCAAAAGAATGGTGCTTAGCGCAACTGCAGTCTCCCTTGTGAAAATGCTTAATTGTTCATTGCGAAAACATCCATAGGCCGATGGTATTTTTATATTGGCCATGCGACGAATAATAGTGATTAGTATGGCCAAGTGGTGAATTATAATGGAAGTATTCAATTTTTGCACATTCCTAAAATATATGAAACTAAAACCTGTGAATGTACTGAATATTGTATCAGTCCACTAGCTGACTATATGAGCATTGAGTTGTTGGACTAATTCTGCGAAGCGCTAGGAAAAAATGTTTTCTTACGAAACCATGATGCTTCAAAGAGTTCAACCATCTCAATCACCTATCCAAGCAAAGAGGCACGTGCGCGAGCTACACACACACATACACACATATTTACCTTCAGTGCACGATCACTTAGAAGAGCTCCTGAATATTTCTCCTTCATGTCATCCAATGCTAGCTTAGCTGCTTTCTTCAGAAGAGATCTTTCAGACAAGACCTTTTGCTTCAAAGGAGGGAAGTTAACCTTACTGATGACTCAAGGATTGCAACATAGCATATGATGTAGCAAATTATGGTTTACTAAAGAAATAAATTATTTAATAGAATCGGATATTCTGCTTGATAGCAATGGAAGATAACATCAATATGAGCATGTGGTGGCAGGTTTTCCCATATTAGAGAGACACCACCTCCTTGATCCATGATGTTGCCTAGTGTCAAGCCATAATTTTTCCAATCAATGCTCTTCAATGCATTAAGAGATGACTTGGAAATTGGGGAAGGTGAGAAATCCTTGAAATACAAAACCTGGAAGAAAAAGGCACACTTGATACTGGAAATCAAGTTCGACAATAGTGAGACAAAAACAAAGCATGACAGACGTTGTTAGCCCATGTCGCTCTGTGATGGTTCATTGCGAATCAATAAACCATCACTAATGCTCTTGTCTAGTAATAATCCAAAGGTTGTTTACTAGGAAAGCAAGCATGCCTCAGTGTTGAGCTTGCACAGCCATGCATTAATATTTGTGGTTAAAACTACGGAAAAAATTACAGAGGTTCCATAATTACAGTGTGTGGACAATGACAACAATCAATTGATTTCTCTCACTATGCCATCAGAAAATCTCAGCTGGTAATGTCAACATCAACAATGCGCAACTAATAGTTCTAGGTATTAGCTTAGAATCAGTGCATGCATCTTGAACATGGTCACAAGCAAAGAACAGAAAATTTGTCATATGGCATGCTAAACTAGATATGTTGTGACGGAAGCATTTTCATGCATAATACTCTAAAGTTGCCCACAATTCTAGCTTAGATCTGGGAATTTAAGGAAGCAAGTTTGATTATTTTAGTGTGCAAGCGCAGCAGGGAATATCACAATGCATAGGTCTCTGAGAATATGCATGAAATAACAATAGAAAAATGGTCTTCTGCCAAAAAACTGGTGATCGGTGATTAATATGGTAGGAGAAAATGCTTCTAGAAAAACCTCTGTCTGGTGACCGCGCTCCCTTGAACAAGGACTTGTTTGATTAGAAAACTCGCAAATAATGATTACTGCTTCCACTGTTAAACCCAGATTTTGTCTTTTAGAAGTCTTTGAGCTGCATATAGTTCCCATTCCGGTCCTCAAATGCTCCCTTGAAGAAATAGACAAACAATAAAGGGTTTTCAAAAGATGCTGAAACCTCTTGTTTATGATGTAAACAGTAGCATACAGCTGCTAACTGCATTCGACTATTGTTACTTAGGTGATGGAATAAGCATTCCAATATACTTCAAAAGTGGCCAATACCATTGATAAAAAGAACATGCATCCCCTACTTATGTCCATCTACTACTCCACCGGATGCAATAGAAGGCCAGGAGATAACCTTCAAACTCATGTGGAAAGAGCACCAAGCAAAATGTTTTAATATGAGCTGTCAAGTGAAAGTTTCATTAAAAGTGGCATTCACCGACACAGCAGTCTACAGAAACGTCCTAATGAACTAACAATTTATTTCCTCCAAATATATTCATCGAATGACCACATGATAACACACAATTGTGCCACTCGTAGATGTCTTACAACAGGCCCATAATACAGCAATGCACACATGACGCAAATTCAGTACTACCTTGCCTAGAAGAAGATGCAAGACATGAGAACAGATGATTTCCACTATAATTTGCAATTCAGCATTAACATCAATTCTAGCTGGAAAATTTCGATAGGTAAAGCAACTCTTTTTTCCTAGATAGCCAAGCCATCAAAGCTGGCTACTGGAAACAACAGGTATGTGCATCATCTTCACATGTAACTTACATGGCATTTAATGATAAACCAAGGTTGTTATCTAGATTGTTGCAGCGCTTTGAAATATAATCCTCAAAGCCATACTTCAAACGTTCTACATTTGAAGCTGAAAAGGGTGAAGGCATGCTTTTACTTGGCAGGAAAGCATCCCCATAGCATGATTTATAAACATTCTCATGTTGGACCCCCAGTTCAAATGCAATATTCTGCATAAGGACACCAGGACGGTAAGACCTAATGATAAATATTGTAAACAACCAAGTACAGATATGCCATCACAAGGTGAAGAATGTACAAATTATCATTAGAAACATAAGACAATACTTCTCCTAAGACATATTAGTTCTTTAGAGTGGTCAAAGCCAGTATCAATCAAGGTGTGCAAGCTTCTCTGCTTTCAAACCCTAAAACTACAACAAATGAGTCAAGAAGAATTGATCTTCTTTTCATTGGTTTGGCTTAAAAAGAGAAGCGAAAACAATATTTAGAGAAAACTTAAAGAACTAGATACTCAAGAAATAGAGTATTTGGACTAACCGGTATGTTCAAAATCAGCATCTGCAAAAAACCAAGATAAAATGATTAGACAGAAAGAGGATATTCAATTAACCAGCTTTGAAAAGGAAGAGGCGGAGGAGGAATGTATGTGACCGAGTGACATAACAGAAGCTTACCTTGTACAAAAATCATATATTCTTGGTAATATCTTTTCCGTACAGGATCGATAATGACAAATGACTTAGCAAGAGTAGTGCCAAGAAGCTGTTATGTAAATTTGTTGTTCAAACGTCACATAAGCATGAGTGGATGATTAAGATCCTATTTTATATAGAGAACCGATAAGGTGAACTTTGATCCTCTCGTGTTATTATTACATGTATGCGTGATTATACGATGCTTTCCTATAACGGCATCTCTAGTTATTCAGCCTTTTAGGTTTCAAAGAATCAGAACAATATGTGAATCTTTATTTCACAAGATGACTGAATCCAACTATAGCTTCAAGCCGTGTAATACTTTAGTATAGACAAATTGCATGATCCACAAGTAAAACAACTAGAACTCTATGGAGCACAATATACCTTCTCGACGAATTCCTTGATTTCACCCAGAAGAACTTCAAATTTCTCAGAGACAGATAGACACACTTCAGTCCCACTGAGAAAGAAATACCCAAAAAAAGTCTCAGCACTAAAACATTAACGGGTAAGAACACTAGATGTGGTACAATACTACAAGTGCATATACAATTCCATGCCTGAATCGGACGCCATTTTTAGCGATTGAAGGGAGCCTGGTTAGCCAGTTATTTGAGCTACCTTCTTTTAGATTCAAGTTATAATAATGTACCTCCTCATCAGAAACGCCTGCAGCATACTCAACCATAAGTAAAAACAACAATACTTCAGATTGATGGCCTTCCCTCTTACAATGTTTAAGTAAATAACATAGAAAAGGACTGACATGTTGATGGAAGAATGGCACATCATCTTCTAGGTCTTTTTCCTTTATTGAAGGATAAGGATTTTAATTGTTAATGTAGAAAAAGTTGACCAGGCAATGGAACCTCCACTATAAACCATTCTAAAAGAATGAAAAAGAAAAAAAGAAACTAATACATAACTTGACATCTAGATCTTCTTTTATATAAATTTCACGTGCATTATTATTTAAATCGGCCTTATTTGAGTTTACATAACTTCTGTGAATCCACACTTCTTATACAGGGGAAAGCACAATTCTCAAGAGTTCCACTGAGACAGGAAATTACCAGTAGTTCTCACAGCAAGCGTTCCATCTGCATTGGTTAAAGACTGCTTGTAATTAACATAGTGAATATACTTAAAATCCTCGAATTCAAACAGCATTTATTTAAGGAAGAAAGGGGGGTTTGCTCATATTCAGTAGAGAGAGCAAGCTGGATGGTGTTATTTCTTCCAATCGGGCACATAACATGAAACATAGCCATACTCCTTACCCCACTTTTCGGCAAAAATCCCTTCATCTGTGACTCTGAAGTCCTGAAACTCTTCCAAGCAACTAGCAGCACCCGTGTCCGAAACTGATTCCAAGTAAGGCCAAACAGAGTCGTGTCACGTCACTTTGCAATCATTAATCCATTCATCTACTAGAAACCATCAGAATGACACTTCTATTTTCACACGTGGCACAGCTATATCCGGGCTTAAGCTTCAGCAGCCTTTGAATCCCTAAACGACGAAATGCAACACTGCGTATGTATCCAGGTCTCGTTCCAGTTACGTCCTAGGGCTAGAAACGTCTCACTACTCAGCAAACTTACGAACATCCCACTAATCGAATTCCGGAAAAAGAAAAACGAAAAAGCTGGAATGCAGCGCAGGACAAAGGAGATAGCGACGTACCGGAGATTCGGACAACTGGAGAGCCGGCGAGCTGCGAACCCGCGAGAGCGACGGAGATACGGCACAAGTCGTCGGAGACCCGGCATCTTTGAAAAGCGAACGAAATCAGCTGCGACGAAGAAAAAGGAGGAGAAAATGCAAGTCGCGGGACGTGAACACGGAGAAACCAAAAGCGGAAAGCAGAGAAGAGGAATGATGCAGGTCCTTCATCGGCGATCACCGGAGAGACGGAGACGGAGAGAGAGAGAGAAAGAGAACCGGTGGGAACTAACTCGGTGGCAGAGGTCGGAAATCGTACGGACGGAGTCCATGCCGGAGACGGAGAGATGCTTCTTCTTCGCGGCAGAGAGAAGAAGACGAGCCCACAGCGGCACCGACGAATTCACCGAGCGAGCCTGATCTCTCCCGCCACCGGTTCAATATAAAACAGAATCATTTAATTTTTAAAAAAATTTATTTAAACGTTCTCTAAATTGAAGACCGTATTTCGTTAAGCCTAACAAATAGTGTTTATTTACCATCCATTTCATTAAATAATGGATTAATACCACGAAAAATCATAATTCGACCCATTTGTGATAAATTTAATCCGAAACTATTTTTTGACCACTAAAAACCCTAAACCGATACACCTTCGGTAAATTTACTCTAAATCGATATGTCAATGACAAATTTACCTTTTGTAGTTTTCATTCAATTTTATCGCGAAATTGTTAAAGTGGACAACACGTGACAATTATCAGATGTACATGTTTGGGGTCTGTACCATATATTGTAACAATTTAGGTTTTTCATCATATTAATCCAATTTAACAGAAACTAAATGAGGGTAAATTTTTTTTTACATGTGTACCAATTTGAGATTTTTGGTGATCAAAATAATTTAATTTGGGGTAAATTTGTCATAAATATATCAGTTTGGGATTTTTTAGGGGGTTGAAAAAATAGCCTGTGGTAAATTTATTACAGATGTACCAGTTTGGGATTTTTTGTTGTATTAACCCTTAAATAATCTTTGTGAAGTTTAACTATTTTTCATATTTTTTTGTTTAATTTCATCATTACATGATACTTTTTCACTCGTAAATCATGATATCCTTGTTGTGTCATACTCATCTTCCCGTAATTGCCGATAGTAAATTGAATAACCTAAGTTGTCCACAACATGAATTGTAATTTCAAAGACAAGAAAAACATTAACCACTCAAACAACAACATTGTTTATATAGGAATAAGGTTCACAATATTATAGTCGTTATGTTCATACTCAGCGGACAATATTGGAATGGGAAAAATCGAGAAATTAATACAATCTTGTGAGATTTAGAACAACCCATATTAGAATTTACATGAATTCACAGACAAAATTGCATTTTTCTTTTGAGTTTTCATGAAGATAGTTTCAAAAAATCACAATCAATTCACCCTGAAGAATTGAGAAGATGCCTTCATTCTCCCCTTATGAGAAAATTGAGATATTTCAATTTGAAATAGAAAATGAAAACCTTCCAAAGTCCAATTGCACGTTAAAATAGATCGACCTTAACCCACAAATAATCATTGAAATTTAGTCTTGCTTGTCTCACAAAAAATGAATCAGTTGAAAAATAATATCTTAAAAATAATCACTTCTATTTTAGTCAATAAAAAATATTTTCATTAACGATAACAATTTATATCTTACGAAAATATTTTCCATGCGTTCATTTTTGTAAGCAACATATACAATCATTTTAATAGATATATTTTGAAAATATTTATTTTTTGCAAAACAAACATAAGTTTATATCCTCTCAACAAAAATGTTGGGAAACAGTGGCATGAATGAATTGTTCGTGCGAGGCAGTGCCCTCGTGTCAAGTCTTGAGAAATGAAAGAACAAGAAGATCAGAATCATTTACTCGAGCAAAATGTGCAGGTGAATGTCATTGGAAAATGCACTTCACCACGGTTTCAGAAGGGAAGTAGGTTGGAAGTTAAGTTCATTTGAAAATGTAACTAATCTTAATCTAAATCCATAAATTAGGTTCTAGTTGCCGGTTCTCGGATCGCCGGGTGCTTCACCTAGAACCTACCCACATAGCATCAAGTTCAAGTTTTTGGAATCGGGAACTGTTTCCTTGGTCAATTTAGTCCGATTCTCGAGTGGAACCGAACCAATTGTACATCCCAAATACGATCAACATCAAAGATAGATACACGGTTCATGTGACGGAATCCTGGTAAATTTCAATGTCAACCATTGTATGCCTACCTCGGCGTGTGTTCGTTTCAAATGTGCCTTTCGATAAGACAAGCATTTCCGGAGAAAGGAGTACTCTCGATGACACTCATGCTAATCAAACGCACACACAAGACAGCTTCTTAGAATAGCTTCGACGGGTCGATGGCTATAGCGCGGGGAAGAAATGGCCTTGCCGGAGAGGTCGCCACTGAATAGAAAAAGAAGATGGCGGTTGTTACTCGCCTATGGCTGCCGCCGACGAAAGTAAGATCTAAACGGGCTAGAAGCTTAGGGCCAACTCTCCTCTTTTCCCCATATTTTTGAAGGAAAGCGAATTAGAATGTGACCTACTCCAGACTACCACTACTACATAAGATGTGTGAGTGTACCAACTTTTGAAAGGAAAGTTATGCCACTGCGACGCATCCGCAAAGATTAAGTAGAGATGATGTAGTCGGAGCAAAGACAGCATTTTAGTACAGAGAATAGATCCTTGCAGACGGATACAAGACTAATCTCCTGAGCATCATTCCCCAGATAGCACCCTTCTATCTCTTTGCTTCATCGATCTCCTCCGCAATGCCCATCGCTTTTTAATATCGCTCGTTTCCTCGAGTTGCTTATCGAAAGTTACGTTAGATGACTCATGATTGTCACCCGATTTTGCAGGATCCAAGCAGCCTCTGATTCTTGCGGTTTCAGCAAGCAAATCAGTTATCAGCATCTCTGTGGTCCTGCTGGTGATTCCCCTTAGATACCAAGAAATGGGCGGAGGCGGGACTATAGATGGTTGGATCAGCTGGTCCAGGCTCACTCTCGATCCGATCCTTCCTTTTCCTCTGGTACATGAATTATAGTCTTCCCAAGTCTTAGGCTGGAACGGGTAGCAGATTTTCTCGTCGACAAACAAAGGTTCTACTCTCCAGCATCCTTCAAATCTTTTCATAAACCCTGTTTTCACTTGCTTGAACTTCATCTGAAAAAAAAAAAAAAAGAGATGAATAGGAAGAGTTGCATAGTTTACCTGAGATTATCTTAGAATTTACAAATATACCACCTTTCTCCGTATAAGAGGGAATTGAAAGGCACAGGCATTCTACTAATGGCAATCAGGATAAAGAAAAGGTATGTCTAATCTGCAACAAGAGCAACGTCTTACAGTGTGGTCTGCTCTATTTTGATCCACCAAAACATGTACTGAAATCGTCCCTGACCACCAAAGGAACTTCCACATGGCTGCTTGCTCCAATTCAACAACCTGTCTTAAACCTTCATCGACCAAAACCCTTCTGGATATGACTTCCTGAGACAAATGTTAAATTTCAAAATTCTTCTAACTCTCTGTAAATATAAGATTGCCAAAATGAACAAGAGCAATTTGCGAGGGAAAAACAAAATTGCAGTGGGTTAAACAGAAGATAAATCGTTTGATACTTTATGTAGTACTGGGTGAAGTATAGAAGAAATGGTGGAGAAGGATGATGATACCTTAATATTCTTGAATACCCTCTTATTATCAGGATCAGTAACAATGTTATACACAGCATCTGGAGGCAACCCCACATTTACTTTGACATTGAGGTTGCAAAGAGATCCTTTGGGCACGCTCACCTGCCAAGACTAACATTAGACTCCAATACTGTTGCAGCAGCCAAATCTTCAAGTCATATGATGACCAAGGCCCTTAACAGGCAACAAGTCACCAACAAAAGCATCTTCCTTATGTAATAAAACAAAGTTACCGGATTGCTGCTTTTCTAGGTTTTGGTTGCACTAGTGCAAAAGGACAGCAAGTCAAGAATGCCAATTACAATCTATGCATGTCATACTACATTTTGTTGATCTAATTTTACAAGCCCCAAATGCAAAATTTATGTGGACTAGCATAAACAGTCGGGAATTATCTTTATTTTAAGTAATCTAGATTATTTCACATGTCATGTATTCACCTTTATATACACTCCCCTGACGTCAATGAGAATCATTTAGGCAGCTACAAGTAACCAGGAGAAAGGCATAAACAGAGGATCTGTAGCCCTACAAAGTAAGAGAAACACTAGACAACAAGCTTGAAAAATGTCAAAAAAGATAACGGCGACAAACTTATTCATCTTCTCAGATTTCAATGACTAAATCACATACAGAAACAGAACTTACATCAAAGTCCTAATTCAAGCCAGTTCATTTGCTATATCATAAAGATATTTCGCATGCTTGAGCTAAACAATCCAAGTGTTAGCTTGTGACTAAACATGTCCATCAATGTTATTTCTCAACAAGTCCCTCACCTTTATTTCTGGAGCTTGATCCATCCACACTGTGTTTTCATTCCATGCTTGCAGTTGCTTCTCCAGATTGACCTCAAAATCAGTCAAGGACGCTCTCGAGTTCCTCAAAGAGGAGCTTCCAGAGTTCATCCTCTCATTAAACATTTTAAGTGGCGACTATCACAGAAAAAGAAAGAGAAAGGTACATGAATTTTCACTTTTGCAGGCATTGACATCAATAATTTCAAGTGCCATGACTCATCAAGATGAAGTGAATTACCTTGAAGCCATCCCGGAGCTTCTGAGGAAGCTGCCCGAAGAATCTAGAAATCGCAGGATCAAGAACCTTTGGGCGGCTACGTCTTCTGCCGTTGGTCGAATCTGCGCTACTTGTATCTTTATCTGTCTCGCCCATCAGAATCTGGACAATTCACGTGCCAAATTTCATTATTCTAAACAAATGTCCATTGCTTGCACAGAAAAACATGCAGTCGCACCCGTAGAATTTTCCTCTACCACATACTATGATCCATCCACTCTTTCTTTTGTAAATACGAATCAATCAAACCTTCCTAAAAGATCCTAGCAGTCACAGTCACTTTCTGCAGCAACATTCCCCTGATCTTACACAGCTAAATACAGTGGTTTCGCCAATGACCCACCAACCGCCCCCATCAGATAACGATGAGCTGACCGAAGAAGATGATAAAAATGAAGCAACCAACAGGACCACAATGGACAGTAGCATGCCAAAAACATTACGAGAATTCATAGTGATTTCGCACAATTCGTAAAGTTAAGGACGAGCAACCGAAATCCAACTAAAACCCACAACTCGGTGTGATGCCATGAAGCGAAACTCTCTTTCTTCTCGAAGGGTAAAATTCAAGATACGGAAATAAGCAAGGAATGCAAGAGAGAGAGAGAGAGAGCTCTACCGCACCTGACAACGAATTTCTACTGAGTTTCTTCACTTGTGAGTGGTCGGATTCATCTTCCAGAAGGCAGATCTCAGTCGACAAGTCCTCCCAAAACGTAGGCGAGAGGGTCTCTTTCTCCTCTCTCTAGAGAATTTGGAGTCATCTTCTCTTCTTTCTTACAAAGGGTCTGGTCTTAGATGGGCGAACCGAAACTCGGTCGGAAGCACGACGCCGGGCTTTTTCTTTTTTTCTGGCCCATGTGTGAAAAATCAACTTTGGATATATATATATATAGGGAAAAATGAAGTACGAAAACAATTATTTACGTAAGTCTCTTTTGAAACGCAACTCTATTTCCAATTTGCATACAAATTGTACCAGTTAAGCAAAAGTTTGGTGACAAGTAATGATAAAAGAAATTCGGCATACACAATACTACCTTGATGAGATGACGTGTCTACTCATAAAGGAGAAGACTCAAAAGGTCTATGTGTACATTTAATGTGATACAACAACAATATATATCTAAGGCCCCGACCGAATCAAGATAGGAAAATTTTCACATAATAATTGGAACATGACGTACGAATCAAAAGCTAGTAAGACTTCCAAATCAAAAGCTAGTAAGACTTCCAAATGCATGAACATGAGAAAGTTACCAATTTTTTTTAATATTTATGTTAATTCAGTTCTAAATCTTTTTATTTTGCCAATTGATTCTTAAATACTTTGACAATTTGACAATTTAGTTATTACAGCCAATTTTAGCCAAAAATTACTGACATTATCACTAGTCATCCTACGTGGCACAACCAACGTTGACATTAACAAATTCTCCAATTTTGATATAAAATTTAAATTATTTGTTATATTTTCTTCTTTCCTTTCCATTTCTTTTTCCATCTTCTTTCGTTGGTTGCTAGGCCTTGGCGATGTCCAGGCACAAGAGAGGGCCGACCTTGCATGTGTCGCTTGAGGCTGGCAAGGCTCAAGTTTGCTAGATCCCAGAGAGGCTCCACCTCACTCGATCCCGACAAGCTCATGCCTCGCCAGATCCTAGTGAGATCGAGATCATAAATCCCCACGCAACTCCACCTTGTTAGATACCACTTGCAAGGGAGAGCCTCACCTGAAGTTGGTGAGATTGGTCCTTATCGATGGCTAGTGGCTGCCCATAGAAAAAGAAAGAAAAAAAAAAAAGGAAAATAACAACACAAAAATATTTAAAATGTCAATTTAAATAAATTATAAAAATTATCCATATTAGCGTCAATCGTGCCATATAAAACATCTAAAGTTCACATTGTTGGCACCTGAATTTTGGTTATTTATTTAGTCACTTATTGCGTAGAAAATTAAAGATTGATATTAATCAATAACAAAAATATTTAAATGATTTTTCATATAATTTGCTTGCGCGTTGGCTTAATTTTCTCTATTCATACATTTGCATCATTGATTCAACATTTACTTTGCTGCCAGTTGTGCATGCACATTCATTAGTGTCCTCGAACTAATCTATCGTACGACGGAAGGATAATTAAACCAACGTCAGATGTGACGTGGATGTCTAAATTTGGAGAATCATTCTTTCGGACTAGTTTCACCTCGTGGTAGGCTAGACTCGTTTGTTATAAGATTCATCTATTCAAATCGTCACCTTTATTTATGAAGGTAGCTTGCTTCACCGTTTACATCTACTAGTGAGAGTTGATATGATACCCACATCTTATGAGATTTGTAGGAACTTTTCTAAAAACAAAATTCCATTTATTAAGTGCACCGCTTTCTAATAGAAACACGAGCGAGACGGGTGCGATTTTAACCTTTATGGGTCTTACTCTCGACATAGTCCTTGGACCTTCCTTGGCAATCTTGAGGACCAAATCGAGATAAATTTTGAATACTAGATATGACCTCATATAACAAAGACTTGACACTTCCTCTTTTTCCGCTTCGTTCACTCACGAAAGACCAACTGAAGAAGAAAATGGTACTTCGCTTTGAGTTATTGGATGAAGCTGGCTCCACTTCCTTGTTATTGCAACTGCTAGGGCATTTTTTCATGATGGTATCCTTTTTAATATTCTATTTGTCGACGGGCAACATCCGATCATTATGCCATTGATTTGAAGATATCGAACCAACTCGCTTCAGAAATGAACCGGGTCGGAATAGTTTCCTTTCTCTCTTTATTTTTCTTGAACAATAACACAATATTTGGTACGAGAATTAGACAAAATGACAGTGGTTAATTTTATAAGCTTCACTGATTTTTCACAGTGAGGTGAGAAATACAGTTGGTTTGGCTCTAAGGTTCTTTGTGGAGGAGAGAAGAGTAATGATTTTTTTTTTTTTGAGATTGTTGTCGTAACTCCTCTTCCAGGAAATATATTGAGGTTCAATTTTTTTGTTTTCAATTCTACCTTAAAATCATGCTTACCCCTATTTATGTGCTTGATATTCGATCAAGTAACCTAAAATGTGCATGGTGTGATGTGGTTCATCTATGGTCAGAGTGGGTGGAGGCACAATCGCAAAAGGGATAACACTGGCTCTAATATCATGTGAGACTTTGTGAGATCACTGCTAACATTTTAAAAGTTTAAGCTGTTACATGAATGCATGATTTAATATTTAACTATTCTAACACTCTCCCTCACTCTTAGTTTGATTTTTAAAAAAAAGTATTACGCGTGGACATATTTAATTGGGGAGATAAATGAGGCATTGGAGAATTCGAACGCAGGACCTCTTGCTTTGATACTATATTATAAAGTCCAATCCAAAAACTTAGACCAATAGGTGGAGGTAAACTATATTAATATGAAGAGCATATAAGATCCATCCTCAAGCAATGTGAGAAGTGACGGTGATAGTGACTGATGCATAGAATATAGAGAGAAGAGAGTAATAAAGGAAAGAGGGAGAAGGTCACGGAGACGAGAGCATTTAAAAAAACCTGAAAAGTGAGCCCCCATTTGGACACTATCTTGAGTTTGAATCATTTTACAAAACCCAACCCGATTAAAGGATGCAATCCGATCCGTGTTACGGGAAAATTCAGGTTGGATTTTTTGATCAAACAAAGTCGGTATTTCAAGATATGAATATTTTTCAAGAAAGCTGTTGTTAGACAGAAAAAATCGCACTTAACTATTACAATATGTGAGAGATAATATAGAATCACTAAGTTTCTCATCTGCCAATGGATTCAAATTTGCAAAATAAGAAATTAGGATATTTTGGAAAGAAGAAAATGAATGATGTTCCTTAAAAATAGGAGGTTTTTTTTTATTTAGTAATTATATGATGCAAGGTGCTATATGACATGAGCGTGAGAAAAAAAAAATTCGCGAGTTATCTAGAATCGATCATAAAGTTATGTATGAACCACGATCCTAAAAAATCCTAGATGCAATTAATTGGCTTAAAAATCGATTCTATAAACAGGTCTGAGTGGGTCTTTACTGAGAATTGGGAACCAGAGTGGTTTCATTTGGTTCTCGAAAATTGGAACCATTTCCTAGATCGATTTGAATGGGAATCAATTCCCACCCCCGTTTTTCGAGTGGTCAAACCCATGTACTTGGTAAACTCAGTCTGGTTGCACACCCCGAGTAATGAGGTCGGGTTACAAACTCTATAAATAGAATTCAAGCCCCTTCTCTAATCCTAATACACAAATAACCTCACGTAAAGAGCCATCATAGGAAGTGATGTGTGAGAGACAGTCCCATTGAAGCGAGTGATTCAGAGGGTAATAGATGAGAAGCTCTTAAGCATTGGATCATTGATATTCCACGTCAAGAATGATGGATCCCAAGCAAAGTACGTAAATTCTTCTACTCTATTATTGTGATTCGTGTATCTAATTGTGGTTATCTTAGGGAGCTACCTAAGATTATAATCGTAGCTTACAAATGAAGAACCCCATGGATTACTAAAAGTTCTAGTGACGAGAACTCAACAGGTTCAAATAATGCAATTCATGCAAAATTTATTTGAACTAAAATAGACAAAAATGAGATGCACAGAATTGATCTACGCAAGCTTTTGTTTTCTTCGAAGGACAATCAAGATGAGAATTAACACTCAGGCTACATTTGGTCGTTCGGATTTCTAGTAAGGATAAGATTAAATAAGATAAGATAAGAAATTCAGAGATTTGATCATATCCTATCTCTTATTTGGTGAACTGCAGATTTAAAGTTGATATTTTTATATCCTATCGTATCTATTTTTTTGGTAGAAACTAGATATCAATATAACGATTCTTGACTTGTACCATTCTAAGGCTCTTCTTTGGAGCCGACGCGGCGAATCTTCAGTTGCTTGGCAAAGTCGTCAAGTCGAAGCTTGAGGAGATGGCCACTAGGAGTTGGCACAATTCTTAGACATAATAGCATAAGTAGCATAAAAACAATATTAATATGTGTGTGTCCATAGGTTGGTTGAGATTTTAGAGGATCAAAATTGGAGAAGTTACCGAAGATGACCAGCTAATATCAAAGCATTTATGTGTCTCTATAGAAAACCCTTTTTCTTTTTCTTATCTTTTGTCCAAGATTAGAAAAAGAAAAAAAAATAGCATAAGACAGAAGCAGAAACCAATGGCATCAGAGAGACAAGAATATCTTGATGGAAACCAGTTCTGGAAAAAGAAAAGATGAACTAGCAAGTGAATGATAGAGAAGGAAGACGAGAGAACAATGAAAAAGGACAGCTCCCAACAAAGGATGACTAAGCGGAGAGTAGTCTATCTAATCATCGGTAGAGACCAACGAGATCTGGACTGGAGAGATGAGGAACTCGACAACCAAGAGAGGGGTAAAGGAGACGATTTAAGTCGAGCAACTAGATATAGCAAGCCACAAAGTTTGCTCAAGACAGAGGAAGAGACTATCAAGATGAGGACAACAGAGGCTGCGAGGGGGTCGTACTAGAGAACCAATAGATATCATAAACAACAACTCTACAGAGCTTGAATGGACACATGACCACCACCACCAACCTCGCCTTCGCTAGAGAAGCTGCCCACCACTGCCGGAGGGGCAGCCTACGCAGGGGCATCATGTCGCCAAAGAGGTGGCTGGGCGTGGGGGATAGGGCATGGCGGAGACGAGATGGCTTGAACGATGGATGAGAGAAATCATATCCAACTCTATCACACCCCTCCACCTACGATTATTTTATCCCTCCTTGTATCCCCTTTATCATGTCTTGGACAACTACTAAATACAAGATAGGATAAAAACATATCCTGAGTTTTATTCGGACGATCAAACGCAGCCTCAATGGACAGAAATGAAAATTCATCATCGAAGAAAAGACCTTCTCCATATGGTTATAAAAGACGAAGCTTGCATGACTTCACTTTGCATTTCAATGTCAACCCAAAAAAGATTTGTAAAAGATCTCCCCGAGCAACCAGCAATAAACAAACCATGTAAGCATGAAGGTGACGCCCGGCTCCAGCAAAAAAAATAAGGACGAGATGATTTCCCAAGTCCAGCGTTTCGAAGAACTTGGATGGCAGGCTCCTCACGAAATCCATTGATTTAAGAAAACCAGGCAAACTAAGAAGCTAGTAATTTTGATCAAGGAAAAGGAATTTTTGACAAGAAAGGTACCTTCAGCTTCAAGAGTTTTCATATGAGAAAGCTTCGAGATGGAGCTTAGGTACATCACCATTGTCCATAGGAGGTCACTAGCATTGTGAATAACACAACCTGATATCCATATTAGAAATTTACTAAACATACGATGGGATTTTTCACAATCCAAATGATATCAAAGGATTTCTAGTCTTACCTTATCCTATACTTTCCCAATCTATGTTTGGACGATCAAAAGCAGTAACAATCGCTTGTATTGCTTAAAATAATTAATTAAGAAAATATTTTTATTACGATAATAGTTTATATTTACATGTTTTCGCAGATAATAATAATAATTTATGCTTATATATTTTCAAAGATGATTAAAAAAGTAGAATTCATTTTTTTAAGTGATATAAGCAATCTTTTTTAAGATAATTATATTTCAAATTATTTCTTTTTCGAGAAATGAACGAAGCCTAAACAATCTTCTGATCATAAATCCTAATAATTAGGAGCATTTTATCATAGCTTCTGGGCACAACAACATAGGATGGAAAAAGATTAAAAAGATTTCAATTATTCGATTAAAATTTGAAGTTAGCAATTCCAAATCGATTCATATGAAATAAAGGGGAAAAAAATCAGTGGAATGCGCGCGTAGCATGCAACCGTCGCCGGACGCGTGGGTTTTTCGGTCCCCTTCCCAACAAAGGCATCTCCACCCACGAAGAAACCGATCCTAGCGCGGCTTGGCTCGTCCGCGTCGGAATAGCAGCACGGAGGAGAGGCCTATAAATACGACCCACAACCAGATCGAGGGTTTTCATAGCTCCTCAGCAATCTCCTCCTTTCGATCTCGAACGATCTCGAATCTCTCCTTCAAGTTTCAAGGTATCTGCCGATTTCTCCTCTTCCGAAATCTGAATCTCGTGCGTAGGCTCTCTGCTGTTTCGATTGCATCTTCGTCTAGGTTCTAGGTGAACGGGATTTCCGATTTTACCGATCGATTAAGGCTTCATCTCGCTTCGCCTGTTGATTAGCGATCGCGGCGATGGTCACGTGTTTTGGCCCAAAAGATGTCGCCGGATCGCGAGATGATGCGTGCGAATTGCGTGTGCCGGGTCACGTGGAGCTGCTTTCTCGTGCTGGGGGGTTTGGGATTTCTGTTTGTTTCGGGATCGATCGGTGCTTTGTTGAAGTCTGTAACGATCGGGTTTTTCTTGTGCTGGTTTTCTGCTACTTTTTTAGTTTTTGTTTTTTTTTTATGAAGACTGTGAGTCCATGACTTCAATTGATTGCGTGTTATCAGATCTATCTATAAGTTGTGCTAACAACGTTTGTTTGTTTGGAGTGATGAGGATGGAAGAGGAGGTTCTTTGTTCATTCCTGTGGCTTCTTCCTTTTCAGAGCTTTTGGCTATCTAGTTCCTATACGAGTTATAAATGACCATGATTCGTTAAATCCCGACAATTAACTAGTACTCCTGTGATTCCTAATATAGTGCCCAAAGTTTTTATGTGTAAGAAGTTCTGTGTTCTTGGTTAATTTATTGGTCCCTCACTTTCAATTTAGAGTTTCACCAGTCTTGGTGCTCTCGAGCATGTGTCGATTGTTGTGTCGTTTCTCAATTTAGGTTACAGAAGATTCTGGTGAAACGTTTTTATTGTTTGTCTTTCTTACGTGTGCAAATCAAGAGTAGACTTGCAATGACCGAAATAAGCCTCAAAGAGTCTAGGACTGAATCTGATGTGGCTGGCTTACTGTTTGGGGAGTGGCAAATACCTGTTCTAGTTTCATGTCATCTAATTTCTTCCTTTTTTCTGTTTGAATCTTATAGATGCAAATTTTCGTGAAAACCCTTACTGGCAAGACCATCACCCTTGAGGTCGAAAGTTCAGACACAATCGACAATGTGAAGGCCAAGATCCAAGACAAGGAGGGAATCCCTCCAGACCAGCAGAGGCTTATCTTTGCTGGCAAGCAGCTTGAAGATGGACGCACTTTGGCTGACTATAACATTCAGAAGGAATCCACCCTCCACTTGGTTCTCCGTCTCAGGGGTGGTATGCAGATTTTTGTGAAGACCCTTACTGGCAAGACCATTACACTAGAGGTTGAAAGTTCGGACACTATCGATAATGTTAAGGCAAAAATCCAGGACAAGGAGGGAATTCCCCCAGATCAGCAAAGGTTGATTTTTGCAGGCAAGCAACTTGAGGATGGTAGGACTCTGGCAGACTACAATATCCAGAAGGAATCGACACTCCACTTGGTACTTCGTCTGAGAGGTGGCATGCAAATCTTTGTGAAGACCCTCACTGGCAAGACCATAACCCTTGAAGTCGAAAGCTCTGATACAATTGATACTGTGAAGGCCAAAATCCAGGACAAAGAAGGAATCCCCCCAGACCAGCAGAGGCTGATTTTTGCCGGCAAGCAACTCGAGGATGGAAGGACCCTGGCAGACTACAACATTCAAAAGGAGTCCACCCTTCACTTGGTGCTCCGTCTGAGGGGAGGAATGCAAATTTTTGTCAAGACCCTTACTGGGAAGACAATCACCTTGGAAGTTGAGAGCTCTGACACCATTGACAATGTAAAAGCGAAAATTCAGGACAAAGAAGGCATTCCCCCAGATCAGCAGAGGCTTATCTTTGCCGGGAAACAACTTGAGGATGGTAGGACCTTGGCGGATTATAACATCCAGAAGGAGTCCACTCTTCACTTAGTGCTGCGACTGAGGGGAGGCATGCAGATTTTTGTGAAGACCCTTACTGGGAAGACCATAACTTTGGAAGTTGAGAGCTCGGATACCATTGATAATGTCAAAGCTAAGATACAGGACAAGGAAGGCATTCCCCCAGATCAGCAGAGGTTGATTTTTGCTGGGAAGCAGCTTGAGGATGGCCGGACACTGGCAGATTACAACATTCAAAAGGAGTCAACTCTACATCTCGTGCTTCGCCTCCGCGGTGGAATGCAGATTTTTGTCAAGACACTGACTGGAAAGACTATCACTCTGGAGGTGGAGAGTTCAGACACCATTGACAATGTGAAGGCAAAAATTCAGGACAAGGAGGGCATCCCACCGGACCAGCAGAGGCTGATATTTGCCGGGAAGCAACTGGAAGATGGGAGGACACTGGCTGATTATAACATCCAGAAAGAGTCGACTCTGCACTTGGTCCTTCGTCTGCGCGGTGGCTTTTAGGTCTGCAAAAAGGTTTCATCGAGTCAAGTTGGTGTGTTTCTCTATTTTGGTCGGTTCTAATGTCTGGTTTTATGTTTGGGTGGTAATGTCCGCTGATGGATTGATATGAATAAAGTTCAACTTCTTTAGTTGTATTGTCGGTTTGATGGAGATGAGTTGATGTCTTCAGTGTTTTTCCTATTGCATTCTCTGGTTTGAGGGCATATTAAATGGTTTGTGGCTAAGAAATTGTTAGCTGTGAGTATTGATTCTCCACAAGATCTTGCCAATCAAAAAAGGAGAAGGGAACCAATACGATTCTAAATGGTGGACTTATCCAATTTCTGTAGATAACATTAAATGCATCATCATGAATATGACGGGGAGGTAATTGAAAGCGTATGGTATTTGTTCGATGTACCAAGCCCCGTTTGATGCTAAAGTAGCAGAACATTTGGCGTTGAATGTACCTATTCTATCTGCAAATTCAGCCTCTTTGGTGAATTGAAAGTGGACGAATATCATCGAGTCTCTTGTTCTTGACGGTACGCGCAATTTTTCTTTTTTTTTGGGGGGTCGGAACATAACATGCAAGTTTGATATGCGGGAAAAAGCAGCCGAATCAACTCATCGTCTTTCCCCAAGGAGCTACACATATTGCGGACAGATGCTCTTTCATAAACGGGAGCCGCAATTCTGGTCCGGGAAAGCTGACATTTTCTTGCGAACTGGGACTGGCTTGTAAGCATGTGGCATCACCATCAAGTATAACCAAAGAACGAACTATGTTCGTCCGCCGCGGGGGGGGGGGGGGGGGGGGGGGGGGGGGGGGGGGGGGGGAGGGGAGACATGATGGGTATGGGTTATCAATATCAGGATGGGTGGCTCCCATTTTAGAATCGAGAAACACCGGCTAAGAATCGATTCCGTAAAATGCGAACCGTGAATGAAGAGAGCTCAACTTGGGAATCAAACTATCGGTCCAGTCCGGTTCCCGATTGAATTCCATTTACAGTCCTATCAAGTACCAATATCAATTAAAAAAGAAAATTGAACCAATCTCTAATGATTGAATGAAGAGAGCTCAACTTAGGACTTTGACAGTGCATCTCCCACGTTTGCATTCAATATTCTTATCACATGAAAAAATTAGGGACAACGTGCTTACTAGAGGTAGTACTATTTTCAGCTTTGAAGTTGAGTATTGTGAAAAATGCAATAACATTTTATCAACTAATTAACGTAAGTTTTCAAATACATCCTTTGCTGGAGATAGTATCATTGTCGGCAATGGAGTCGAGTATTATGGAAAATGTAATAACAATTGATCAACTAATTAACATAGGTTTTCAAATACATCCATAGTGTACAACCCGTATCACACATGAAAATAAATTAGGTATTGACTCTTTCTTTTTTTTTAACAGATGGGTCTGAACTCCGAACCTTTGAGGAGATTACTTCAATTAAAAGAATATACGTTTTTATTATATAAAGAAATCGGTTTGGCTAGGCTAGTTGAATGGTTCCCACCCAAAATTGCAAACCGAACTGGTATCCACTGGTTCTAAAAAATTAGAATCATGAATCGGATCGGTACTCGCCAGTTCTATCCAAAATCAATCGATTTGGTACAATCCGATCCGATTTGGGTGGATTATTACTTTTTTGCTCGTCCCTATTGATGGAAGCTGATTAACTTTCCATCATCATTGACTAAATAAATTGATTTGGATTTGGAGTCACCATCCGTTGATCTGGATCTAGATGACCTATTACCATATTAGTCAACCGAACAAGAATTAACCACTATGACTTTAAGAGTGATCCATACTTTGTTCTATTGACTGAGCATGTTCTATCAAAACCCAGCGAGCATGCAAATAACACGGCCCGGTTGTTCCGTGTTACTCGTACGATGCGAGGGATTGAACAACTCAGGTTCTTAGGTCTTCCCACACTCGTATGACCTTGAAGTAATGCGTATTGGTGTCAATATAGTAAATGAGCGATACAGAGGATAATAAGTAGTTGAGTCAGTGAGAGTGGTGTCATGACAATTTATGATAGGAGTTATAAGGTTAGATAGAATACATCCCTTAAGAGCTCTGAAGGCAAGGTTGATCTTCCGTGTACAAATTAGTCGAGAGCTGATATCACTCTCCTGATGAGGCCATAATAGGCCAAAACCAATTGTGGTAACTAAAGTAATATGCTCTCGCTCAATATAAAGGATACTAAGTTGGGCATGGTTTGAATCGATACGGGAAAGAAATTCGTCTAACTATTATATGAAATAATAAGAGAAACAAGGCCGAAATCACAACCAGTTGTGGTGTCTAAAGTAATCTGCCCTCGCTCAATGTAAATCATAGCTAAGCTACGCTGGGCGTGATATGACTTGTTACGGGAAAAAAAATTTGCCTAAGTGTTTTATGAAAGAACAAGAGAAACACAACTGGCTAGCGCAAACGACTCGCCGAGCGCCGCAAGGGCTATTCTATGATAAAAAAAAATGTCGATCCGTGACAAATGGTATCAAAGCAAGATCCTTCCAATAGGTGTTTAAGTTGGAGAAAATTTGCAGTCTACCTGGTCTTACACATGGGGAGAGTAAATCGTCAAAGGTGAAAAAATTCGTCTAACTTACATGAGCTAAGCTGGGCATGGAATGAATCGATACGGGAAAGAAATTCGTCTAACTATTCTATGAAATAATAAGAGAAACAAGGCTGAAATCACAACCAGTTGTAGTGTTTAAAGTAATCTGCCCTTGCTCAATATAAAGGATAGCTGAGCTACGCTGGGCGTGATATGACTCGTTACGGGAAAAAAATTTTCCTAAGTGTTTTATGAGAGAACAAGAGAAACTCGACTAGCCTAGCATGAACGACTCGCCGAGCGCCGCACGGGCTATTTTGTGGTAAAAAAAAATGCATGTCCGTGACAAATGGTATCAAAGCAAGATCCTTCCAACAGGTGTGTAAGTTGGAGAAAATTTGCAGTCTACTTAGTCCTACACATGGGGAGAGTAAATCGCCAAAGTTAAAAAAAAAAATGTCTCTGACAAAGTGAGATTCTCGACTTGCTTTTAAGATGCCAATGGGGGTACAGCAAGAAATCGATCCATCGTTAAAATGGGATAACGTTCCTAGATCAATTTGGCTAATCTCAAGGTGAGTCCTCTATCATGTTTTAAACAAGGAAAAACCTCCATTGGTTAATTAATACAAAAAAAAGTGCTTATTAGGAAAAAAAAAAAAAAAAAAAAAGAGGTGCCGCAAGGTTAGGGCGGTTGGCCCAAGTGCTACACTTTGAAAGTGAGTGTGATCAACAAAACAATGCTAGGAGATAAATGCAGTTAGCCAAATTGTTACACTTAAACGCGCGAGTGACCAAAGAAAACCCAAATGGCCTTTAAAAAAAATAAAAGCTAACAATGGAGAAAAACTATTCTTTTGGGGAGTATGATAGAATAGATGGGGGCCAATAGCATAGCTCGGTTGTTCCATGTTCCTCGTATGATGTAGGGGATTAAACAGCTTATGTTTCTAAGTCCTATCATACTCGTACAACCTTGAAATGATACTTGTTAGTGTCAATATAGTAAATGAGCGATGTAGAGGACAAGAGGCAACCGGGTCAGTGAGAGTAGTGTCAGGATGATTTGTGCTAGGAGTTCCAGAATTAGATAGAATACATCCTTTGAGAACTCTGAAAGCGAGATTTGCCTCTCGTATACAAACTGGTCGAGAACTAATACCGCTCTCTTGATGAGGCAATGACAGGCTGAAATCAATTGTGGTACCTATAGTAATCTGCCCTCGCTCGATATAAACGAGGTCGGAGCTAAGCTGGGCGTGATATAATCTGACACGGAAAAAATATCCACCCACGTGTTCTATGGAACAACAAGAGAGATGAGGATGGCCCGACGTAAACAACTCGGCAGGCAACCGCACGAGTTGTTCTGCAGCCAGAAAAAACGCCGGCCCATGACACAAACCTCAAAGTTGTGTCTCCATAATGAGAGCCGGAGCCGCCCGTGCGACAACTACCATTCGCAAACTACCTAAGCCTGCTGCTTTAGGAAAATGGCTCGTATACGACTATATATTTTATTTAAGACAGCAAATTGTCCAAGTCATAATACACACCAAGGCCTGAATGGCACATCCCACATACGAACCACTGGCAGATCAAGCCTAAACACATCCACCCACAAAGAAAAAGGAGAACACTGCTTCAGACGAGTCGTAGGAAACAAAACGACCAAGAAGTAACTTCTACGCTTTACGACACACCATCCCATCACAGAGCCATCCTTCACCAACTTCTCCTCCTTCATCCGCCTATTCCCCAACTGCTTTATCTGCTTCATCTCCTCCTTCATACAGCTCGATCTCAGTCACCTTTGCCTCATCTCCTCCTTCCTCCAGCTCAATATCAGTCGTCTTTGCCTCTAACTTGTTGAGATGTGCAGCAGTAAAGGGATAAGCATCAGCCCCGTACTCCGATATAAGATCCGTTGCTTCTTTAGTCAGTGTCCAGCCAGTTGGGCCGATGGCTATGAGCGTAGGGATCGCATCAACCTTGAATTTGCGATTCAGGGATTTCTTCCTCTCATCACCAAAGGGGAGCGCCAGCCACGGCATCTGAGCAAAATAATTGTCAAAGGCAGTTTGGTCCTTGTCGCTAGAGATGAAGATCACCTCAAAGGCATTGTCGTTCGCCTTGATCTTTTCATACGCCTCCGTAAGCACCGGCAGGAATGCACGGCAAGGAGGGCACCAGTGTGCCGAGAAGTAAAGGAGGACAGTCTTCCCTACCAAGTCCGATACCGGAATCTGCAATCCAAGTTAAAGAGACAGCCTCATGAACCACCAATCGATGGAGAAAAAGGCATGTGAAACTGCGTACATGGATAGGATTTCCCTAGTTAAAGACCTGGTTTCGATCCTTTCCTCACCTCAAGTAACCCGAGGGATAACGAAATTTAGGGCTATAAAAATTTCCAAGTCACTAGCATCTAGGAAGAAAAATCAAATTTACCTTGTTTCCTTCCTTCCCAATGACGAAATCTCGATCCACGGAAACCAAGATTGACTCCAAGGTCTGAGATTCTTCCCTTTTCTTCCGTAACTCCTCAAGCTCTGCCAGCTTTTCTGGAGTGAATGGGTAAGCTGCAACGCCGTGCTCCTCGACGGTTTCGGCAACATTGGAATGGAGAGTCTTCCCATCAGGACCGATTATGACCAGAGTGGGCAGGGTCGAGAGCTCAAAGTACCTAAGCAGCTGCTCACATTTCTTGTCTTTCAATGGTAACGAAAGCCATGGCACGCTCCCAAAGGCTTGATTGAATGATTCTTCCTCGTCATCGAGAAGTATCTGAACGATCTCAAAACTCTCTCCCTGGGCCTTCAGCTTCTCATAGACCTCCCTTAACGTTGTCGTGAAATCGACGCATGCTCTGTACATGGACAACGAGAAATACAGACCCACGGTTTTCCCCTCAAGCTCAGCGACAGGAACCTAGTTGGGCCACACGACTAGATTAGTAATAAGAGGATGGGAAACCGAATCGCAAGCACACGCAGGCATCGGTTTTCAACCGCATCGAAGACTCTTTATAGCTTACCTTATTTCCACCGGACGAAACTACAAAGTCGCGAGATCCGTGGACCAAAAGAGAGGTCAGCGATTGGTTTCTCCTAGCAGCTTCTTCTCGGTCTGTCAGCTCCTTGATGCGTTCTGGAGTGAAAGGGTGACCTTCCACTCCATACTCGCGGACGATCTCGACTCCGCTATCTGTCGAGACGGTACCTGTGCCATCCAGAATGACAAGGTGGGGTATTCCCCTCACCTCAAACAACTCGTCCAAGCTATCACGCTTCTCCGAGTCGGCGAACGGGATTGCAAGCCACGGCATCTTGGAAAAGTATCCTCCGAAGGACTCTTCATCCTCGTCTGCAGAGATGAAGACGATCTCCAGATCACCTCTAGGGGAAAGCTCGTTGTACACCTCCGCCAGAGTCGGGGTGAACCGATGGCACGGACCGCACCACGACGCGGAGAAGTACAGGCCGATCGTCTTCCCCTTCAAGCTAGCGACTTTAACCTGATACAGGACGGAAGATTCCTGATTCGAGTTCTTCCACACAGTGATCGGCAAGCGAGGCACGCTAATATTAATCGACCACCACACAAAATCCTTGGAAAAGCTCGTGAAGCATCCCAAAAAAAAAACCGGAGAAGCACTTCGGTTAAGCGCTCCTCATTAATTTGACCGCAAATTAGCAGTCTCGTCAACAAAAACAAGTTAGCCACGTTCAAGATTGTGAGCATCTATCCTAATTACATATCTTTCTTCAAACTGTACCGCAACAATATCCAAGAGCGCGCATGATAACTATTCCATTTCAAGAATCAATTCCAGACAAGAAATAGATTTTTCTATTTCCAATTTCTAGATGGATTTTTGAGGGAAACAAAAAGCATTTGATAACGAAATAAAATTTTATAATCGTAAAACAGAAGTTCGTTTGATAACGATTGAAAATTTTTACTTCTAAAATATTATTAACACAAAATCTTTTACGAAAATTCTTTTTAAAAAATGATTTTTATTATTAAAAAAATATTATTTACTATTAAAAAATAAAATAAAAGTTATTATTTACTTTTTACTCCGGCAACCTAGCAAAGGTCGATGGCTATTGTGGCGACTGGCAAAGGGTGGTGGCGGCAGGTAGTGGCTGGTGGTGGTTGGCGAGGGGCGGCAGTGGGTGGCAAGAGTCGATGACGGCCGGCTGGGGCGGGGGCAGCGGTGGCTGGCAACCGATAAAGGAAGGGCGATAGGAAGATTGTGACGAGGACTTGAGAAAAAGCGAAAAACTTCGGTAGATTATTTCTCATTTTTTTTCTGAAATAGAAAAATTATAATTTTTAACTTCTCATTTCTCTTTCGGATTTATTTCTGGAACAAAAATTCATTTTACAAACGGAAAAATAGAACTACATTATCAAAAAAAAAAAATTCTTCTCTAAATAAGTTGTGGAACAGAAGCAAAGAAATACAATAATGATCATGCGAGCCCGGAGCATCAAGATTCTCAAAGAAACAGATGGTCACCGTTCGAAAATGCTCATCAAAGACCTGACCAAATCAGCTTATCTCGCACTAAAATTCGCCAGCCAGCTTTAGCCGTCACAAACCGACATGCTTCGCAAAATCACGCGCTCCCAGCAAAAGAACAACCAAAAGAAACATCTTGGAATAAAAAACAACCGATCACCGGAACAGAGAATTTCCTCGCAACGAAACTGGGCGGCGGTCGAGCGAAGCAAAACCCACGCGAAGACCACGAGAACCTCAGCAAAGGGAGGCCAAAACCCAACCCACGATTCCTCCCCCCCCCCCCCCCCTTTTTTTTTCCGTCCTTTTCGAAAGGCGAGAGCGAAAAGAGAACCGAGTTTTACCCGATCGCCGTTGTTTCGGATGAGGAAGTCCCTGTCCGGAGAAGACAGGAGGGACTGCACATCGTGCCGAGCTCCGCCTTCGACAACGTCCGCCATCCTCGTCGCTTCGCCGAGCTCCGGTGCTCTCCTGTCTGAGATCGTTCGCCGAGAGCGTCGCCTGAGAAATCCCTCCAACGGCGGGCTTCTGCTCTTAAACTACACTTACGCTCATACACAGATAGAGAAAAAAAAAAATCTCGGGCCCCGCCGTTAAATTATAAAGGATTCCTATCTCTTTAATTTTGCCCTTTTCCCTATATTCCTTGTTGGGCTTCTGGATGCTTCTTGGACTTTCCTCCGGGGAGGCCGCAAGGAAGGAAGGCATCGCGTGGGAAAGACGGGGGATGTCTTGGACACGTCAAGCAAATCAATGTCCTTAATCTATTTATTTTGCCCAATTTAAACATTCCTTACTTGCTGCCCAAGAGTCCACGTGTCCGGTTCTCCGAGGTCCAAAGTTTCCAAAGGAATTTCCTTTCGCCCTCTCTCGACTTTTACGATAAAAATTGGAATTTAATATTTTTTTTTATACAATCTCGAACTTATCACAAAAGTGTAATTAAATCCTAAAACTCGCAAAAAAAAATATGATCAAGTCCCAAAACTTGTCAAACCGATCTAATCTAGTGCTTTTATTGATGCAATAAATTTATCTAATAAAAAATGCCGATACGATATGTTTAAGTTAATTTTTTATCGTGGCATTTTTAATTATTTCGAGATTTTGTTTAAATTAAATTTGAAAAAAAAAAGATATGAAATTATTTCAAAAAAAAAAGACAGAACTGGGAAAGTAATAAGTACTTTGCCAAAACTTAATGGCCAAGAATGGGTTAGGCAGGTACAAAGGAGCAAAGAAGATAAGGATAAAAAAAGAAACGTCGGAAAACGTCGTCGTAATGGCGAGGAGAAAACAGATGACGTCATGGGACAGTCGGGAGGTGACGTGGACACGATTGCTCTTTGCCCAGACCAAGAGAAAGTATTGGGTGGGCCGGCCTCAGTGAGGCCCGACCCACGTGGCCTCTCCTCACCCAAAATTTTTCCTGAGACCAGGGGCACGTACGAAAATGTTGAGAATATTCCGTATTTGATGCTTCTTTTTCTTTGGGGTTGGGTGAAATAAATTCATGTGTTTGTTACAAGTACAGTAGAGTTCTCTGAAAAAAAAAAACAATCGACGTGATTTTAGGGTCCGTGCTAAACTCTAAAAAAGAACTTTTTAAAGGACAAAAAAAAAAGACCTTTTTAAAAATCCTTGGGAACTCCCTTCACTGTAGGGAGGTGACGTGATTTTAGGGTCCGTGCTAAACTCTAAAAATCCTTGCAAATTTCAAATCCATATGCTTACTTCCACTCAAAGCAATTTTATCGTAGCAACTTGGTATAATTTCTACTGTTGAGAGCAATCTCTATTTGGAAATATTTTTTTTTCTATTTTCATTCTCTAGATGAATTTCTGAGCAGAAGAATGCGTTGAGGGCGTATTTGGTAACGTGTCTATTTTCGAGAACAATTTCTAACCAAAAATAAATAATTAAGAATTATTTCCAAATAGAAGAACGCGTTTAATAGAAGCGAGCCAAAAAAAATTGAAATCCACCCGAACCGGACCGGACCTTATCAAACTAGTTGGTTTTGGATGATTCTCATTGGGTACTAGTCCGATTCCCGATTTTAAGTGGGAGCCATCCATCTGAATCGATTGGATCAAACCTCAATCGACCCATTCAAAATCGAAACATGGCGGTCTAGGGTTTTTGGAAGACCGGAACTCCATCACGGGACCGGCGGAGGGCGAACAAAATTGCAAACGGGCGAGAGCGGCCGACGATTTCACTGATGGAGATTTTCAAGCGTTTTTGGAGGATTTCGGGGTTTCCGAGAAAGAATAGGGAAGATTGGAGTTTTGAGGATTTCAAAAAAAGGGAGGGAAAACGAAGCCGCTGTTATTCTCTTTTCACTGTGAAAGAGATCAAATTGAACGGCGGGTGACGGAAGCAATTTGGGGACTGTGCTGTGCTTGCTAGGCGTTTTTCTTTTTCTCTCTTCTATTTTTTTTTTTTCTGTTGTCTGTCCTTTTTTCGTTTGAGCCTATACCGCAAATATATGTAAAGGAAATAAGGCACATGTTGACGTGAAAGCATATGGAACGGCCAACTGCTTATGCTCGGTAGGACTGATTTTATGGACTCATCCAAAAAACCAGACCAAACCGGTGATTCAGTTTTTCGAGTGGGTTCACGGAAACGGGTGGTTCATGTTTCTCATTTTACGAAACCGGTTCCTAGTGAACCGTTTTCGATTCTAACATGGAAAGTGAGACCTACCCAACTTAGAACCAATCGCTCCTAGCATTTAGTAACTATACAAAAATTGCATTCCGAAAATTGCATTCAAAAGGAGAGACGGAGCTTTTAGGAATGATCCATCACGGTTCGTCGACAACATACATTTTATTATGACTGTAAACACTCAAAAGGACATGATACACACCACCATATTTCTCACCCACAAGCCATTCGCAGATCAAGCTCGGAAACACATCCACCCAGATTTAAAAAAAAAAAAAAACAAAGGACAACTGCTTCAAACGAGTCATAGATAGCAAGACTACTACAGAGTAACTTTCAGGGTTTATGACAGACCTCACCGTCACAGACCCATCCTTCTTTGGCATCTCCTCCTTCCTTTGCCTCCTCACCAGCTGCTTCACCATCTCCATCCAGCTCGTTTTTAGTCGCTTTCTCTTCTCCAACAGCACATTTGGGATGGAGATCGAAGTCGCACTCCTCGCAGTAATACGACCACACGTCCCCTGCCTCACTGCAGCCATCGCAGTTGTACTTTCTCCTCTGAGCAGGAACGAGCTCGTGCTCTTCATGCAAAGGATGCTTCAACTTCTCTGGCCAGCCTTTAATACTTTGCTTGAACTTTTCCTCCAACTTTTCCTCAAGCCTCTTGAGATGCTCGGCAGTGAAAGGATAAGCATCAGCCCCGTGCTCCATTATCAGATGCCTTGCTTTGCTAGTCACCGTCCGGCCCGTTGGGCCGATGGCTACCAGCATGGGGATCCCCTGCACCTTGAATTTGCGACTCAGGAATTTCTTCCTCTCGTCACCAAAGGGGAGCGCCAGCCATGGCATCTCAGCAAAATAATTGTCAAAGGCAGTTTGGTCCTTGTCGCTGGAGATGAAGATCAGCTCAAAGGCATTGCCGTTGGCCTTGATCTTTTTGTATGCATCCGTAAGCACCGGCAGGAACGCACGGCAAGGAGGGCACCAGTGTGCCGAGAAGTAAAGGAGGACAGTCTTCCCTACCAGGTCCGATACAGGAATCTGCAGTCCAAGTTAAGCAGCAACCTTTTAGATGAACCGCCAATTGATGGAGAAGGCACGTGGAAACTGCATATATGGCAAGGATTTTCCTATCTATGGACCTGGTTTCAATCCTTTCCATAGCTCAGGTAACCCGAGGGACAACGATATTTAGGGCCTCATTGTATACATTAAAAATTTCCAAGTCATTAGCCTCTAGGACAAACAAACATACATACATACATACCTTGGTTCCTTCCTTCCCAATGACGAAATCCAGATCCCCTGAGACCAAGATCGACTCCAAGGTCTGAGATTCTTCCCTTTTCTTCTCTATCTCTGCGAGCTGTTCAAACTTTTCTGGAGTGAATGGGTAAGCTTCAACGCCATGATCTTCGACGGTTTCGGCAACGTTGGAATGGACAGTCTTCCCGTCACGACCGATTATGACCAGAGTGGGTAGGGCCGACAGATCAAAATATCTAGCCAACTTCTTACATTTCTTGTCTTCCAATGGTAGTGAAAGCCAAGGCATGCTTCCAAAGGATTCGTTGAATGATGCTTCGTCATCATCAAGAGGTATCTGAACGATCTCAAAACTCTCCCCTTTGGCCTTCAATTTCTCATAAACCTCAAGTAACTTTGGCGTGAAATCAACACATGATTTGTACGTGGACAACGAGAAGTACAGACCCACAGTTTTCCCTTCAAGCTCAGCAACAGGAACCTAGTTTGGCCACATAACTAGATCAGTAAAAGGAGGATGGAAAACCTAATCATAAGCACAGGCGATCATCAGCTTGAAATGCATGGAATATAATTTTCAGGTTACCTTATTCCCATCGGACGAAACTACGAAGTCACGAGATCCGTGGACCAAAAGAGAGGTCAATGATTGATTTCTTCTAGCAGCTTCTTCCTGGTCTTTCAACTCCTTGATGCGTTCCCGAGTGAAAGGGTAACCTTCCACTCCATAGTTGCGGATGATCTCGTCTCCGCTATCTGTTGAGACTGCACCTGTGCCATCGAGAATCACAAGGTGGGGTATTCCCCTGACCTTAAACAATTCATCCAAGCTACTGCGCTTGTCCGAGTCGGAAAACGGGATTGCAAGCCACGGCATCTTGGAAAAGTATCCACTGAAGGACTCTTCATCCCTATCAGCGGAGACAAAAATGATTTCCAGGTCACCTCTTGGAGAAAGTTCGTTGTACACCTCCACAAGCGTCGGGGTGAATAGCTGGCACGGACCGCACCACGACGCAGAGAAGTACAAGCCGATCTTCTCCCCCTTCAAGCTATCGACCTTAACCTGATATGGGACGAAAGATTCCTAATTTAAGTTCTTCCGCACAGTAATCAGCAAGCAAGGCACACTAGATCCGATTGACCACCACCCAAAATCCTGAAAATGCTCAAGATTCATCCAAATGCCAACTGGAGAAGCGCTTCCCTTAAGCACTCACTGCTCATTAATTTTCTCGCAAATCAGCAGTCTCGTCGACCAAAACAAACGAAGGAAACAAATGGATGGCACTCGAAAAACGATGATCAAAGATCAGACCAAATTAGCTTATCTTGAACTAAATTCACCAGCTTGGTCATCACACGTCATAATCACAGAATCCCGGCAAAGAACAACCAAAAGAACATCGGCAATTTAAACTCCAAAGGCGCAAGAACCGCATCTTTCCAATCCGACAACAGAAGCACCAACAAAGAATCAGGTCAGTAATGCTTTCCACCAGAACAAGAATTTCTCGTACGAAACTGGGTAGCAGTCAGCAAAACAACCCACGCGAAGACCACGAGAACTTCAACAAGGACGCCAACCCACCATTCTTTTTTCCTCCTTTTCCAAAGAGCAAAAGCAAAAGAGAACCGAGTTTTACCTGATCGCCGTTGTTTCGGATGAGGAAGTCCCTGTCCGGAGAAGACAGGAGGGACTGAACATCGTGACGAGCTCCGTCTCCGACAACATCCGCCATCCCCGTCGCTTCGCTAAGCTCCTGTGTTCTGCCTGAGATCGTTTGCTGAGTGTTGCTCGAGAATCCTCCGGTAAAGGGCTGGCGCTACTAGATGTCTATAAATAGCGAGAAATCTCCGGCACATGTTGCTTTTTTTTTTTTTTGAAAAAAGACACAAATTGACTAATTATAATTCATAAACTTTAAAAATATTTAATATGATTCATAAATTTAATTCAATACACAACCTGATTTCTGAATTTTTAATTTCTTTCATACAGTCTATAGACTTTTTATACAAATCCAACTTAGTCTTGAAAGTATACAAAAATATTCAATGCTATTATCTCAAGAAAAATTTAAATTATATCAAAAGTTCAAAAACCATATTTTACATTAAAAAATCAAAAATTATATTAAATAAATAAGAAATTTATAAATTATATTATATATTGAGTCAAAATTTATATAAAAAAAATTACGTGCTTATTTCTATTATTTTTATTTTTATTTTTATTTTTATCATTATCATTATTAACTCTTCACATTTTCCCTTTCTTCTGTTTTCATTTGCTGGGTTTCTGGAGGCTTCCTGAGATGTGGTGGGGGCGCAAGGAAGGAATATTGGGAAATGGGGGCTCCAACGTACGACAGACGTGGACGCCTTTGACAGTCGCGTCAGAAAATCAATGTCACGTCTTTTAGGCTGCGTATGGTAACGATTTTGATCCCAAAAACTGATTCTGATTAAAATGACTTTTTTTTATTCTATTCCTGGATGAGTTTTGGAGAACCAGAAACGCGTTTGATAACTGCATAAAATTTATTTCAAAAAACTGTTTCTCTTTTTAACTTTTTTTTCATTTAAGTCAAATAACTATGTAGTTACTTTGTAAAATTTCATCCTAAATGAAAGCTAATTTCCAATGCACACAAAAATAATTTACAATACATTTATTTTTTTAGCATATCATAAATGAAACACAAATTTTAATACATGATGTTTGAAATTTGATTGAAGCGTGAGACACGTTTCCATATTAAGTACTCATTTTTTCTTTAAATGTTGTGTTGTCCAAATACATACAAACATAACGACCAAATAACAAATTATCTACTGAAAAAAAAGACTAAATTGTCCTCTTTCATATGAAGTACGAGTCTTTCACTATCATTTTGCAACTTCTGTCCTAAATCCAAATGGGTGTTTGGCTCCAGCTCCACGTGTAGATGGCCACATTTTGTGACACACGGCTACGATTATATATGTTACCATCCGCATGTTGGATGCCCTCATCTTTTGCAATATTTTTTTTGTAGAAGAGTGAAATTTAGGAAATCTAGGAAATTTAGGCCATAATTTATGAAAATGAGGTCAAACTAGCATAATTTAAGATTTTTCTATTTTTAGGAAATTTCTAAATTTTTTGTGATTTTTAAAAAAATTTCTAATTTTTTTTTAAAAATTTATTTTTATTTTTATTAGGTTGAGAGAAAAGTGATGAGAAAACTAAAAGGGAAAAGTGAAAGATGTGAGATTTCATTATGTTTTGTGATTGTCAAAAGTGATTCTTTTTTCAGAACCAACTTTTTTTTGGTTTTGGATTTTACTCTAAAACTGATTCTGATTCTCTAAAACTAATTCTAAGAACATAATCAGAATTATTTGGGTTACCAGACATGATTCTCATTCTTTACTGTTCTAGGAAACAGAATCAGAGAATGAGAATAGTTACTATACGCAGTTATTCTCCCATGTCGAAATCTGCAGAGAATTTCATTTTTACCCCCTCTCGATATATCATGTCAAGCTAAACCTTAATTTTATCAAAAGCTATATTTTATTCATGGATTTCTCATTTTTGTATGGTACTTAATAGGCCTTCGGGGTTGATTCAGCCTCGCGACCTATCAATTTAATTCAGTGAAAATCATGAATTAGAAATACTTGCGAAAAAAATCCGGAATTCGAAATAATTTACGAGGATAAGATCGATTTTTTTAGGGATGTAAGAAGGGGAAAATTGGAATTATGCGAAGCTTAGTGGCACATATAATGCGATTGATTAGATTGGGCACGTGTTTTGTCCGGAAAAAAAGAGACTAGGCACATATAATGCAAGAAAATACTCTATGTTGATGATGGTTTTTTTTTTTAATTTTTTCCTTGGGGTGGGGAAATGTACAAGTACATCAGCATGGATTGTATCAAGGTCTGTTTGACAACGATTCTGATTCTCTAATTTTAATTTTCGAAACAAAAAAAATGAGAAATGTGTTTAGTGATATAAATGATTCTGATTCTATTCTCGAGAATAATTTTAAAGCCAAATAAAAAATGAAAAAAATTTAATTATGTATATACTTTTCATATACAGTGTGTTCCACCGTGTTAGAATCCTTTATTTTTTGAGAAATGACAAATCGTATCACTTGTTGGCGTGCGTAGTGCTTAGTCTTTATATTCTCAATTTATTTTCATTGACCCCTTGACCATTCCTTGGTTCCTCCACAAGAAGTCCTTCCCGAAAAATTAAAGCCTGACCAAAATTTTAATTTTTACCCTCTAAATTTTATATAAGTTGGATTTTAAATTTTGCCGCTTTGCTTGCAAGTGGGTTGGCATTAAGTGAGAAATTAAAGGTATAATTCTTCTGGTCAATTTTTATGATAAGTTAGATTGTAAAAAAATCTCAAATTTTAGTTTTACCCTTAAAATTTTGGTTGGTTGCCAAAAAAAAAAGTTGATGCACTTGCTTGACGCTAGTCCTAGGGTATGAAAGAAAAAAAGGGTAAAAATGTCGCGATTAATCTCTCTAATCAAGAGAAAAGTCATGGACAAGAGAAAGATGAATACGAATTCGTTGAGTTGATATGGATAGAGGGAAGAATTATTCAAATGATCAGAAAAATTTAAGAAAATTCGATTAAATCAGAAGTTGACAATAATTAGGAGGATAAGACTGATATGCTTAGGCTGCTTATGGTAACAATTCTGATTCCAAAAACTGATTCTGATTAAAATGACTTTTTCTGATTCTATTTCTGGATGAGTTTTGGAGAATCAGAAACGCGTTTGATAACTGCATAAAATTTATATTTCGAAAAACTGTTTCTCTTTCTAATTTTTTTAATTTAAGTCAAATAACTATATAGTTATTTTGTAAAATTTCATCCTAAATGAAGGCTAATTTCCAATGCACACTAAAATAATTTAAAATACATTTATTCTTTTAGCATGTCATAAATGAAACACAAATTTTAATACATGATATCTGAAGTTCAATTGAAATCCCAATTTATGAAAATGAGGTCAAACTAGCCTAATCTAAGCTTTTTCTATTTTTAGGAAATTTCTAAATTTTTTGTGATTTTTTTAAAATTTTCCAATTTTTTTAAATTTTTTATTTTTATTTTTATTAGATTGAGAGGAAAGTGATGAGAAAAATGAAAGGGAAAAGTGAAAGATGTGAGATTTCGTTCTGTTTTGTGATTGTCAAAAGTGATTCTTTTTTCAGAACCAACTTTTTTTTTGTTCTGGATTTTACTCTAAAACTGATTCTGATTCTCTAAAAATAATAATGGGAACAGAATCAGAATCAGAATTATTTGAGTTATCAAACATGATTCTCATTCTTTACTGTTTTAGGGAACAAAATCAGAAAATGAGAATAGTTACCATACGCAGCCTTAGCCGCCCCAACCAACCCAAAATGGACCACCAACAATGATTCAATTTCTCTTGCTTTGTCGTGGCAACTTGGAGCTCCATTAAGCTTTTTTTTTTTCTTTTTCCTGTCGTTAGTCAAATATGAAAACACATTAAGTTTCTTCTTTTTCTTTTCTTTTTTCTTTTTCTTTTTCTTTTTCCTTTTCCTTTTTCCTTTTTGCGGGTTTCATCTTTCTTCTTCTTCTCTGTTCTCTATCGGGCAAATAAATGCACCTCTACCAAAAGAGACATGGCATCACATACGACCGACGACAAAAGAAATTAAAAATGGTGGGTCCACAAAGGATAACTTTGAAAAGCTTCGTAGCATGCCGTGGATCAGCTAAAGAAGACGTGGAAAAAGCAACAATCTTAATTTGTGCTCTTCTAGGCTGGCCCATTGTGGCCATTCTGCAAATCAGGTAGCCGACTGGGTAGCTAAGGCCTCGGAGCTCAAATGTCCTCCCCGCCTTTTGGGTTTGCCAATCTCCCCAACCCTTTTGAGATCTTTTATGTTTGGATGCCCTTTTTTTTTTGCTTTTTGTTTAAGTACTCTTCAATTTAATAAAATATAGACTACGTTTACGATAAATGAATAAATATATCCTCTTCAAGTTTCAATACCCGGAAGTATCAAGTGCCTTGTAGCTTTTATGGCAAGAAAACTATTCGATCAATTCTAAACCTGTTGTGTGAATGCCAATTCAATTATGGATTTCTCAATTTTTCTAATTCGGTCATGAATCCTCTCGCGGAAACTAGTAACAATGACTGGATCGCTAACTTTTTAAATTTTGAGATCGGAATTTGTTTATTTGTTTTTCGTAATATTTATTTCGTTGGTGCATCGGGCAAAATTTAATGGCCATTAGTGTGTTAGGTTTAGTCAAGCTCAAAAGGAGCAAAGAAACAAGAAATAAGATAAAAGAAATGATGGCTTCGGATCTCTCCTTTTCGGGATCCAGGCTCTTTGGTCCGTGACAGAGCATTTAATTATTCAGGCGAGGGATCTCCATCCATCCATTGTAATTGGGCACAGATAAGCAATGATGAACAAAACTTGATTGAGAAAAAGACCTTAAACCTCGTTCTCATCACCCTTGATTAAAGTTCCTAATTAAATAGGCATAAAAGAAGTAATAATAATTATCGTCCTTACATAACATAACATAACAAGGGTGACCACAGTCCGAATTGGTAAGTTCCAGACTTGGAACCTGAAACTTACCCTATTATAACCGATCACAACTTTCGGAACTCAAAGCCTATCCTTTTTTATCCCGAAACTTGTCTTGGAACCTGCTATGTTTTTTTGGTCCAGTTTCAGGATCTAGCTAAGAACTTATTTTTCTTCTGTTTCTTTTTTTAATTTCATTTTTTTAGCAAAATAACATAAGTAGTAATTAGACGATTCAAAGCAAAAGATGAATAATAAAACTCACTATTCGCCAAAAGCAACAATCCCTAATATGGGCAATATAAATTAAAATCCACAAAAAACAGAGGAGATCAGAGGAGCGAGACTAGGGCTTTTTTTTTCTTTAACAGTGGCTAAAAATCAGTCTAGTTCCTAGGTGGGTCTACACTTGAAAGTGGAAACCGGACTAGTTCCTACTGGTTTCCAAAAAGTAGAGCCTGAACTCGGATTAGTTTGAATAAGAACCAATTTTCAAACCTTTTTCTAGGTGATTCGATTCGATTTCTAGATAAATCCGACCTGATTGCGTAACTTTATAACATAACGTGTCAAACGATAATCGAGACTTTCTTTATCATTATAGCATCAAGATCTCGAGAATAAAAGCAATTATAAAAGTTCGATCTCAATGGACATTCCATCCTACGACATGTACTCTCAAAAAGCAAACCGAAACTCCACAAGCTTCTCAAGCACCTCCTTCTTCAAACTAGAAGACTTTCTTTTTTTACCTCGAACTGTTTTCCTTTTTTTTTATAAAGGAAAAACATTCCGATAAAATCAATTTTACTATAAGATGAGTGGCACCGGCGTTATGAATTTATGATGGCTCAAAAAAATTGACATGAATATCATCTTATCCCGGTTACTTTTGTACATCCCGTGATATTTTGGCTTCTTTGATTTGTTAAAAAATATATATTCAAATTGCACTTTTCGTTCTGTATTATCTCCTTCTTCTTTTTCGTCCATTACCATGCGAAACTTATTGGCCAAGGATGTGTTGTCGTCCGTCAAAAGGAGCCTGAAAAGAACGTGAAAGAGTTAAGTGGAAGATGACGTCCGCACGCTGATGTGTCGACGGTGACGTGTAACGCGATCGGTCTTGTCTTGGAGAAAGACACGGGCCTGTCCAGCGATGTGGAAATTTTTCATGTTGATGCTTCGTTTTCTACGAGAAAGCGACTCGGTAAGCCCCGAATTATTTTAAGAAAAATAAATGTTTAGAAAATAACTATATATATATATCACTTCAAATAATTTATCAACATAAATTTTTTTATAGATGACGAGAATATTTATCGTTTTATTCATTTTCATAAGCAATATCGTTACAAGTGATACAAAAACGATTATTTTTCAAGAAAATATTTTTTTCGAATCATTTATCACGAGACGGACGAATCATTGATCTCATCCTATTGGTGAGTAACATGAAGTTTGCGATCAAGCTGAACTTTGGAGAAGGAAGGAGGAGATCGAAAATTCATAGTACCAGCGACTGAAGTTTTTGTGATCTGTCCATTTTTGGAAAAAATGAAAGAAATATTTTCATCACCGCGAAAATATTTGACATGAAGTATTGCTAGTAATGAAAATATTTTTTACTGGCTAATTATTTCAAGCGATACAGAAAATCAATTTTAAGAATATGTTTTTCGAATTATTCATTGTCCACTGAAGCATCAATCTAAATAAACATCCGAAGAAAAATAACAATCATCTCATCATAGCATAACATGTGATGTGATGTCGGCAATTGTCTTTTCAATCGTAACACTACGTTCTTAAAATTAAAAAAAAATGAAATTTTGATAGTTCAATCTCAATCGAGGTGCCCCAACTTTTTAAACTCATTATAACTAATCTCCGCCATATCTCATCAAACTACAGATTAGAACAAACAATATATATGCTAGAAATGAAATAATATTTCCTCACGCTTCGCTTTGTTTTTTTTTTTACACCTTTACCATGACATCCTAAATTTAGATAAGTTAATTTATTTTTTAATTAGATGTTTTTTATATCGTTGTATTGACCTCACTGACACAATGTTCAGGCACATTCAGGTTATAATCGAAATCAAAATCCACCCTTAGACCTTGCTAAGACCCAAGTCATTGTGAAATGAAATGAACCGTGATGATAAAAAACACAAACAAATGCAGGAACTTGCGCGTTCGCCTTTAGATCGTGTGCTATTGAACGAACAAGATTCACGAAATGCGACTACTTAGGTTAGGGTTTGGGGTTCTTAATTAGGACACGAATTTCGTCCCTACCGGAAAAAAGAATCGGAGGCGCGGAAATGCGGAATCGATTCAAGCAGGTCAAGTAAACATCAAACTCGCCAGTTCCTCCCTATGAAGTTGAAGCAAACATTGGATTGTTGATATAATTTCAAGATTAATGAATTTTGTTATCGTTTCACGTTGACCCTTGTTGCCCCGAAGATTTCGATGATGATCTCCATTGGTGGGCTCTGCTCGTGGTCCATTGCGCCTCCACACTTGAAGTCTGTTTGTGCTCGACCCGGCCCATTCATGTGACGGGTCGGACCATGCCGGCCTGAGGCCCAAGTATCAATTAACAGGCTTCTCCTCCCTTCTCTTCTTTGAGAAACGTTTTCTGACTGTGAAATTGGAGAGTTGGCTCCCCCAACTTGGTTACAGAGAAAGAGAATCCAAATACATAGCCCGATATAATGTGATTAACTTCCAAATGCCGACACAAATTGACATTAATTGACACATTTTCATCTTTATCCGATTATTTGACTTACAAAAACCAGCATCACAAGAGTGCATACAAATACAAACCGACACGAATTACATGTAGGATTGTGACACGGTAGTACGAATTATCAACTCAACACTATGTGATTAACCATTTTCATCTATTGTCGTTTTTAAAACCCTTTTGGTGTCGACACGGCTTGTTTGCATGGTAGCTTTCTTTTGTGTCAAATTATTTTGGCGCGAATTCGTCTTCTCGTTGAAGCTCCCCGACATCCACATCACTGACCACCTCCCGGTTCACGCCTACTGCTTCGAGCACATATCCGAGTTTGCGGACCGCCCCTACGTCATCGATGGGGCCACCGGCAGGACCCACACCTACGGCGAGGTCGAGCTGACCGCCCGCCGGGTCGCCGCAGGCCTCGACGGGCTCAGCGTCGGCCAGGGCGACGTGATCATGCGGCTCCTCCAGAACTCCCCCGAGTTCGTCCTCACGTTACTCGGCGCGTCCTACCGCGGCGCCGTCAGCACGACGGAGAACCCATTCTACACCCCCGCCGAGATCGCCTAACAGGCCTCGGCTTCCCGGGCCAAGGTCGTGCTCACGCAGGCTGCGTATGCCGAGAAGGTGAGGCAGTTCGCGGAGGGAAATGGGGTCAATATCGTGTGCATCGAAACTGCGCCGGAGGGTTGCCTGCACTTCTCGGAATTGATTCGGGCGGATGAGAAGGCGGCACCCGCGGTGCACATCAAACCCGACGACGTCCTCGTGCTCCCCTATTCGTCGGGCACGATGGGGCTCCCCAAGGGGGGTGATGCTCCCGCACAGGGGTCGAGTGACGAGCGTGGCACAGCAAGTTGACGGCGACAACCGCAACTTATACTTCCACAAGGAGGACGTGGTCCTGTGCGTGCTCCCCTTGTTCCACGTATACTCCCTCAACGTGACGCTCCACGCGCTCAGCGTCGGCGCGGCGATCCTGATGATGCAGAAGTTCGAGATCAAGGCGCTGATGGCGCTTGTGCAGCGGTACCGGGTGACCATCATGCCGATCGTCCCACCGATCGTGCTGGCGATGGCCAAGAGCGCCGAAGTGGAACTGTACGACCTTTCGTCAATCAGGACGGTCATGTCGGGCGCGGCCCCGATGGGGAAGGAGCTCGAGGACACCGTGCGGGCCACGCTGCCGAATGCCAACCTGGTCGTGTATATTACCCTAAACATCTTTTTGCCTTCCATAAAAATCCAAAAAGCCCGCATTTTCTTAAATAAGGTTTGAAGTGAATCTTATTTTAAATAAAATTTTGAAGTAACTATGATTATTTTAAATAATGACTCGACCTTGCCGACCGACTGAATATTTTCAGCCACCCAATGGCATTTTCGCCAAAAAAAATTTAATCTAATTTTCAATTGAACAAAATTGAAAATTAAAAAAAATTAAGAGTAAAAAAGAAAATAAAATGAAATACAGGTGGGACGACAGCCTTCCCTCCAGCATGTGGCAGCCACCCCACCGTCGATGGGGCCTCATCGAAGGCCGGAGGCCCTCCCAACTAGAGGCGAGGGCCTTCTAGACCTTGTCAACGGGTGAGGAGGCCCTTTCTTGGAAAAATAATATAGCCACTTTAAGTCTTTTTTTTTTTAAAAATAACAAGCACTTTAAAACTATATTTGAGATAATAAAGGCACTTTAAATTTTTATTTGAAATAAAATACTTAAGCTATTATTTAAAATTTTCCGTTCATTTATGTTGAATGTTCCGAACACCTCATACTCAATTGTCAAAAATATTTATCACGTGTAATTTCACATTAGATTCATTAGATTCCTAACGAGGGATAGATTTGTCACGAGAGAGCATTGCTTTTTATTTTTATTTTTTTGTAATCCAAAAAACCAAATTCAGATCAAGGGTAATACCAGTATAAAAAAATAAAAATAAAATGGTATTGTCCTTCGGCCTTAAATTTTTTAAGAATTTTGGAAGTCAAAGACCCAGAGGAGAAAATCTACATCAAGTCTCCGCCTATTTAATAATTTAATTGCCGACAGTACTGATCTTGGGCGGGCCGTCCCCTTGTGAAGCAAACTAAGGGCGCGCATGACAACCATTCTGTTCCAGAAATAGATTTTTCTATTTCCGCCGGAAACAAAAATTTTTTGTTTCTGGTTTTGGGTCAAAATCTGTTTCCGGAATAGATTTTTGTTTCAGAAATAGAAAAATAAATTTGCGTTGCCAAACGAGTTTCTGTTCCAAACCTATTTCTAGAATAAGTTTGAAACAGAGACAGAGAAATAGAAACGTTGTCATGCGCACTCCAAGACACTTCAGTCTCGCACGGACATTGAGGAAAACCAAAAGACTATATAATCGTTGTCCTTTTCTTGCATCTTGCGGATTTCCACCCTGCCATGTGTCTTGTGTTTTCTGCTCTTTCCCCTAAAAAGAACTATTTCGCATTTGCTCTGAAGCTCAGTTTGATACGAAATATTGCGTTTGATTTTTTTTTTTTTGGGGGGGGGGTGGTTTTGCAAGGAAACGGTCGAATTGATCCTTCTTCTTTCCCCAAGAACTAGACATAGTACTGTCGACAGATGCTCTTCCGTAAACGGGAGCTGCAATTCGGCCTACAGAAGCTGACAGTTCTTGCAAACCGGACTTCTTTCCAAAGCATCAAGAACCAGAAAGAAACGAACGTCTTTCCGGATCCAGATTCACCATCTACCGATATAACAGAGGACCTATTACCATAATGGCGAACTGAACAATAACTAACCACGAGGACTTTAGGAATGATCCATACAAATTGTGTTTGATGGAGCATGTTCCATGAAGTCCAGTGTGCAGGCAAGTCTCAAAAGCTGCATCTTCAAAAGGAGGCACGGGAGCCGCTTGTACGACAAGAAGCCGTTTTATTATACTTTCCATTATGACTGCAAAATACTCAAAAGGACATAACACACCATATTTCTCACATACAAGCCATTCGCAGATCAGGCTCGGAAACATCCACCCAGATTAAAAAACAAAGGCTAACTGCTTCAAACGAGTCATAGATAGCAAAATACTACAGAGTAACTTTCAGGCTTTATGACAGACATCACCATCACAGACCCATCCTTCTTTGGCACCTCCTCCTTCCTTTGCCTCCTCACCAGCTGCCTCACCATCTTCATTCAGCTCGTTTTTAGTCGCTTTCTCTTCTCCAACAGCACATTTGGGATGGAGATCGAAGTCGCACTTCTCGCAGTAATACGACCACACCTCCCCTGCCTCCCTGCAGCCATCACAATTGTACTTTCCCCTCCTAGCAGGAACGAGCTCGTGCTCTTCATGCAAAGGATGCTTCAACTTCTCTGGCCAGCCTTTAATGGTTTCCTTGAACTTTTCCTCAAACTTCTTGAGATGTTCGGCAGTAAAAGGATAAGCATCAGCCCCGTGCTCCATTATAAGATCCCTTGCTTTGTTAGTCACTGTCCGGCCCGTTGGGCCAATGGCTACCAGCATGGGGATCCCCCGGACCTTGAATTTGCGACTCAGGAATTTCTTCCTCTCATCACCTAGGGGAAGCGCCAGCCATGGCATCTCAGCAAAATAATCTTCGAAGGCAGTTTGGTCCCTGTCGCTGGAGATGAAGATCACCTCAAAGGCATTGTCGTTGGCCTTGATCTTTTCGTATGCCTCCTTAAGCACCGGCAGGAATGCGCGGCAAGGAGGGCACCAGTGTGCCGAGAAGTAAAGGAGGACAGTCTTCCCTACCAAGTCCGATACAGGAATCTGCAATCCAAGTTAAGCAACAACCTTTTAGATGAACCACCAATTGATGGAGAAGGCACGTGGAAACTGCATATATGGCAAGGATTTTCCTATCTATAGACCTGGTTTCAATCCTTTCCATAGCCCAGGTAACCCGAGGGACAACGATATTTAGGGCCTCTTAAAATTTCCAAGTCATTACCATCTAGGAGAAAAATACATATATGTGTGTGTACATATACCTTGGTTCCTTCCTTCCCAATGACGAAATCCAGATCCCCTGAAACCAAGATCGACTCCAAGGTCTGAGATTCTTCCCTTTTCTTCTCTATCTCCGCGAGCTGTTCAAACTTCTCTGGAGTGAATGGGTAAGCTTCAACGCCATGCTCTTCGACGGTTTCAGCAACGTTGGAATGGACAGTCTTCCCATCACGACCGATTACGACCAGAGTGGGTAGGGCCGACAGATCAAAATACGTAGCCAGCTTCGAACATTTCTTGTCTTTCAATGGTAGTGAAAGCCAAGGCATGCTTGCAAAGGATTGGTTGAATGATGCTTCGTCACGATCAAGAGGTATCTGAACGATCTCAAAACTCTCTCCTTTGGCCTTCAATTTCTCATAAACCTCGAGTAACTTTGGCGTAAAATGAACACACGATTTGTTCGTGGACGACGAGAAGTACAGACCCACAGTTTTCCCTTCAAGCTCAGGAATAGGAACCTAGTTTGGCCACATAACTAGATCAGTAAAAGGAGGATGGAAAACCGAATCATAAGCACACGCGACCATCAGTTTGAAATGCATCGAATATATTTTTCGGGTTACCTTATTCCCATCGGACGAAACTACGAAGTCACGAGATCCGTGGACCAAAAGAGAGGTCAATGATTGATTTCTTCTAGCAGCTTCTTCCTGGTCTTTCAACTCCTTGATGCGTTCTGGAGTGAAAGGGTAACCTTCCACTCCATACTCGCGGATGATCTCCGCTCCGCTATCTGTTGAGACTGCACCTGTGCCATCGAGAATCACAAGGTGGGGTATTCCCCTGACCTTAAAAAATTCATCCAAGCTACTGCGCTTGTCCGAGTCGGAAAACGGGATTGCAAGCCACGGCATCTTGGAAAAGTATCCATTGAAGGACTCTTCATCCCTATCAGCGGAGACAAAAATGATTTCCAGGTCACCTCTTGGAGAAAGTTCTTTGTACACCTCCACAAGCGTCGGGGTGAATAGCTGGCACGGACCGCACCACGACGCAGAGAAGTACAAGCCGATCTTCTTCCCCTTCAAGCTATCGACCTTAACCTGATATGGGACGAAAGATACCTAATTTGAGTTCTTCCAAAAAGTAATCAGCAAGCAAGGCAAACTAGATCGATTGACCACCACATAAAATCCTGAAAATGCTCAAGATTCATCCAAATGCCAACCGGAGAAGCGCTTCCCTTAAGCACTCACTGCTCATTAATTTTCTCGCAAATCAGCAGTCTCGTCGACCAAAACAAACGAAGGAAACAAATGGATGGCACTCGAAAAACGATGATCAAAGATCAGACCAAATTAGCTTATCTTGAACTAAATTCACCAGCTTGGTCATCACACGTCATAATCACAGAATCCCGGCAAAGAACAACCAAAAGAACATCGGCAATTTAAACTCCAAAGGCGCAAGAACCGCATCTTTCCAATCCGACAACAGAAGCACCAACAAAGAATCAGGTCAGTAATGCTTTCCACCAGAACAAGAATTTCTCGTACGAAACTGGGTAGCAGTCAGCAAAACAACCCACGCGAAGACCACGAGAACTTCAACAAGGACGTCAACCCACCATTCTTTTTTCCTCCTTTTCCAAAGACCAAAAGCAAAAGAGAACCGAGTTTTACCTGATCGCCGTTGTTTCGGATGAGGAAGTCCCTGTCCGGAGAAGACAGGAGGGACTGAACATCGTGACGAGCTCCGTCTCCGACAACATCCGCCATCCCCGTCGCTTCGCTAAGCTCCTGTGTTCTGCCTGAGATCGTTTGCTGAGTGTTGCTCGAGAATCCTCCGGTAAAGGGCTGGTGCTACTAGATGTCTATAAATAGCGAGAAATCTCCGGCACAGGTTGCTTCTTCTTCTTTTTTTTTTTTTTTTTATATAACGACACAAATTGGCTAATTATAATTCATAAACTTTAAAAATATTTAATATGATCCATAAATTTAATTCAATACACAACCCGCTTTCTGAATTTTTAATTTCTTTCATGCAGTCTATAGACTTTTTATACAAATCCAACTTAGTCTTGAAAGTATGCAAAAATATTCAATACTATTATCTCGAGAAAAAGTTAAATTATATCAAAAGTTCAAAAACCACATTTTACATTAAAAAATAAAAAATTATATTAAATAAATCAAAATTTTGTAAATTATGTTATATATTGAGTCAAAATTTATATAAAAAAAATTATGTGCTTATTTCTATTATTATTATTATTTTTATCATCACCATTATTAACTCTCCACATTTTCCCTTTCTTCTGTTTTCATTTGCTGGGTTTCTGGAGGCTTCCTGAGATGTGGTGGGGGCGCAAGGAAGAAATATTGGAAAATGGGGGGTCCAACGTAAGACAGACGTGGACGCCTTTGACAGTCGCGTCAGAAAATCAATGTCACGTCTTTTATTCTCCCATGTCGAAATCTGCAGAGAATTTCATTTTTACCCCTCTCGATATATCATGTCAAGTTAAACCTTAATTTTATCAAAATCTATATTTTATTCATGGACTTCTCATTTTTGTATGGTACTTAATAGGCCTTCGGGGTTGATTCAGCCTCGCGACCTATCAATTTAATCCAGTGAAAATCATGAATTAGAAATACTTGCAAAAAAAAAATCCAAAATTCGAAATAATTTACGAGGATAAGACTGATATTTTAGGGACGTGAGAAGGGGAAAATTGGAATTATGCGAAGCTTCGTGGCTAAGAGCGTGTTATCCTTTGTCAAAAGGGCTCTGGCTGGAAAATGACCCCTAATATATATATATATATATATATATATATATATCGGACGAACGCGGACGAAATAAAAGACATCACGGGATAATTGCCCGTTGACATATAACGTGATTGATCAGATTAGGCACATGTTTTGTCCCGAAAAAAGAGAGAGACTAGGCACATATAATACAAGAAAATACTCTGTGTTGATGATGGTTTTTTTTTTTAATTTTTTCCTTGGGGTGGGGAAATGTACAGGTGCACCAGCATGGATTGTATAAAGGCATGTTTGATAATGATTTTGATTCTCTAATTTTATTTTTCAAAATAAAAAAAAAGATGAGAAATATATTTAGTAAATAAATGATTCTGATTTTATTCTCGAGAATAGTTTTTAAGCAAAATAAAAAATGAAAACAATTAATTATGTATATACTTTTAATATATAATGTGTTCCACCATATTGGAATCTTTTATTTTTTGAGAAATGACAAATCGTATCGCTTGTCGGCGTGCGTGGTGCTTAGTCTTTATATTCTCAATTTATTTTCATTGACCCCCTGACCATTCCTTGGTTCCTCCACAAGAAGTCCTTCTCAAAAAATTAAAGCCTGACCAAAATTTTAATTTTTACCCTCTAAATTTTATATAAGTTGGATTTTAAATTTTGCTGCTTTGCTCGCAAGTGGGTTGACGTTAAGTGAGAAATTAAAGGTATAATTCTTCTGGTCAATTTTTATGATAAGTTAGATTCTAAAAAATCTAAAATTTCAGTTTTACCCTTAAAATTTTGGTTGGTTGCCAAAAAAAAAAATTTGATGCACTTGCTTGACGCTAGTCCTAGTAAATAATACAATAGGGTATGAAAAAAAAAGGGGTAAAAATGTCGCGATTAATCTCTCTAATCAAGAGAAAAGTCATGGACAAGAGAAAGATGAATACGAATTCGTTGAGTTGATATGGATAGAGGGAAGAATTATCCAAATGATCAGAAAAATTAAAGAAAATTCGATTAAATCAGAAGTTGACAATAATTAGGAGGATAAGACTGATATGCTTAGCCGCCCCCAACCAACCCAAATTGGACGACCAACAATGATTCAATTTCTCTTGCTCTCTCGTGGAAACTTGGAGCTCCATTAAGCTCTTTTTTTTTTCCTGTTGTTAGTCAAATATGAAAACACATTAAGTTTCTTCTTTTTCTTTTTCTTTTTCTTTTTCTTTATTGCGGGTTTCATCTTTCTTTTTCTTCTCTGTTCTCTATCGGGCAAATAAATGCACCTCTACCAAAAGAGACATGGCGTCACATAAGACCGACGACAAAACAAATTAAAAATGGTGGGTCCACAAAGGATAACTTTGAAAAACTTCATAGCATGCCGTGGATCAGCTAAAGAAGACGTGGAAAAAGCAACAACCTTAATTTGTGCTCTTCTAGGCTGGCCCATTGTGGCCATTCTGCAAATCAGGTAGCCGACTCGGTAGCTAAGGCCTCGGAGCTCAAATGTCCTCCCCGCCTTTTGGGTTTGCCAATCTCCCCAACCCTTTTGAGATCTTTTATGTTTGGATGCCCCCTTTTTTTCTAGCTTTTTGTTTAAGTACTCTTCAATTTAATAAAATATAGACTACGATTACGATAAATGAATAAATATATCCTCTTCAAGTTTCAATACCCGGAAGTATCAAGTGCCTTGTAGCTTTTATGGCAAGAAAACTATTCGATCAATTCTAAACCTGTTGTGTGAATGCCAATTCAATTATGGATTTCTCAATTTTTCTAATTCGGTCATGAATCCTCTCGCGGAAACTAGTAACAATGACTGGATCGCTAACTTTTTAAATTTTGAGATCGGAATTTGTTTATTTGTTTTTCGTAATATTTATTTCGTTGGTGCATCGGGCAAAATTTAATGGCCATTAGTGTGTTAGGTTTAGTCAAGCTCAAAAGGAGCAAAGAAACAAGAAATAAGATAAAAGAAATGATGGCATCGGATCTCTCCTTTTCGGGATCCAGGCTCTTTGGTCCGTGACAGAGCATTTAATTATTCAGGCGAGGGATCTCCATCCATCCATTGTAATTGGGCACAGATAAGCAATGATGAACAAAACTTGATTGAGAAAAAGACCTTAAACCTCGTTCTCATCACCCTTGATTAAAGTTCCTAATTAAATAGGCATAAAAGAAGTAATAATAATTATCGTCCTTACATAACATAACATAACAAGGGTGACCACAGTCCGAATTGGTAAGTTCCAGACTTGGAACCTGAAACTTACCCTATTATAACCGATCACAACTTTCGGAACTCAAAGCCTATCCTTTTTTATCCCGAAACTTGTCTTGGAACCTGCTATGTTTTTTTGGTCCAGTTTCAGGATCTAGCTAAGAACTTATTTTTCTTCTGTTTCTTTTTTTAATTTCATTTTTTTAGCAAAATAACATAAGTAGTAATTAGACGATTCAAAGCAAAAGATAAATAATAAAACTCACTATCCGCCAAAAACAACAATCCCTAATTGTTGACACCTGATTTTTAATCATCTTTTTTCTTTTAAAATTAATAAAAAAATAAAAAAATTCATAAAATAAAAAAATCAACTTTGGGGACCTTATCCAAGCCTAGAGAACCAATTTTAACCAAAAAATAATTTCAGTATTTTTCAATATTTTTTTTTCGAAAATTCATAAAAAATCAAGAAAAATGAGAAAATTTCAAAATCAACTTTGGAAGCCTTGGCCAAGCTTAGGCAACCATTTTTGAACACAAAATAATTTTTAATTTTTTTTGTAGTTTATATATATATTTTTTAAAAATTAGGAAAATATTTAATAAATAATAGCATTTGAGGCCACAAAAATACGTAAAAATAGTCAATATTTTTATTTTAAATCCCTTTTCGTCACAAATTTAAAAAAATCCAAAAATCCAATTCGGGGTCGTGTATTCCTTCACGAGCATAATCTCAAATCGGGCCTAAAAAATTCAATTTGAGTCAATTTATTTTCATTTTTCACTTTTAGAAGTTGTGACATTATTCTCTAATATTCTAAATTTTCTTCTTGGCCCAATTATACTCAATTTACAAAAGGGCTTTAATTAAATTTTACGGCAAGAAATGAGTTTAAATTTGATATGCGATGAATTTCGACTAAGCATAGGAGAGGTGTGTTGAAAATTTTGAGGAGATTTGGACTTAAAGAAATATTTTTTCAGGGACTAAATTGCAAATACTCAAAATCTCAAGGACTAGAGTGTAAATACCTAACTCTTAAGGAATTATTTTGCAAATAACAAAAAAAAGTTAGTGGAGAAATTAGAAGGGAAGATGAATAAGATGAATAAGAGGAGATGGAGAAAAATGGATGGAGAAAATAAGATAAGAGAAGAGCAGATGGAGAAGAGGAGATGGAGAAGAGAAGATGGAGAAGAATGGATGGAGAAAATAAGATAAGAGAAGGGAAGATGGAGATGAAGAAGAGTTAGTGGAAAAAATAGAATGGGAGATATATATGGAGAAGGGAAGATGGAGATAGAGAAGAATAGGTGGAGAAATTAGAATGTGAGATATAGATGAAGAAGGGAAGATGAAGATGAAGAAGAGTTAGTTGAAAAATTAGAATGGTGTTGACACCCGATTTTTAATCATTTTTTCTATTGCTAAAGTAATAAAAAATCCATAAAAATTCATAAAATTGAAAAATCAACTTTGGGGACCTTAGCCAAGCCTAGGGAAGCAATTTTGACCAAAAAACGATTTTTCATATTTTCAGTATTTTTACGTATTATTTATTTATTTATTTTCAAAAATTAATAGAAAATCCATAAAAATTCATAAAATTGAAAAATCAACTTTGGGAACTTTAGCCAAGCCTAGGGAACGAATTTTGACCAAAAAATAATTTTTCATATTATATATATTTTAATTTTTTTTAAAAAAAATACAAAAATATTTGAAAATTTTGAAAAAATAACATTTGAGGCCAAAAAATACACAAAGATAGTTAATATTTTTATTTTAAATCTATTTTCATATTGACCATCGCAAATTTAGAAAAATCCAATTCGAGTCACGTGTTCCTTCACGAGTATAATCTCGAATCGGGCCTAAAAAAATTTAATTTGAGTCAACTTATTTTTAACTTTCACTTTTTATGAGTTGTGACATTGTCTTCTAATATTTTAAATTTTCATCTTGGCCCAATTATACCCAGAATGACTTAATTTTGCAAAAGGGCTTTAATTAAATTATGCATTATTTTCAGCGACAAGAAATGAGCTTAAAGTTGACATGTGGTAAATTTTGGTGTGTCAAAAATTGTGAGGAGATTTGGACTTAAAGAAATATATTTTTTTCAGGGACTGAATTGTAAATACTTAAAATTCAAGGACTAGAGTGCAAATACCTAACTCTTGAAGGATTATTTTACAAATAATAAAAAGAAGAGTTAGTGGATAAATTAGAATAGAGAAGGGAAGATGAAGAAGAGGAGATGAAGAAGAGAAGTTGGAGAAGAATGGATGGAGAAAATAAGATAAGAATAGAGAAGGGAAGATGGAGATGAAGAAGAGTTAGTAGAGAAATTAGAATGGAAGATAAGAATAGAGAAGGGAAGATGGAGATTAAGAAGAGTTAGTGGAGAAATTAGAATGGGAGATAAATATGGAGAAGGGAAGATGAAGATGAAGAAGAGTTAGTGGAGAGATTAGAATGTGAGATAGAGATGGAGAATGGAAGATGAAAATGAAGAAGAGTTAGTGGAGAAATTAGAATGGGAGATAGAGTTAGTGGAAAAATTAGAATGGGAGATAGATGAGGAGGTTATAAAAGGAGGAAGAAGTGAGCTTGAGAAGGGATTCTTGAGAGAGAAAATTTGAAGTGTTTGGGAGAATTTTTTGGAGAGGAAAATTTGGATGTTTGAGAGAGTTTTGGGAGATTGAAGAAAAATTCGAGAAAAAGAAAATACCAAAAGAGAGAGAATTTTGAAGATGATGGGAGTTTAAAGCTAGGGGTTATCATCACAAATTCCTTCATCGATCAATATAAATCAAGAGTTCATCCTCGTCAACGAGCAAGCAAATTCGAGCTAAGTGTTTTTATTTATTCATTTATTTATGATTTTACTCGCAAATTAGCACAAATTGTATACACTTTCTCCATCTCTTTTTTTCCCCATATTTTATGTCAGGAGAAGGATATCTCTACGACAACAGCAAAAATCTCGTAGAGATGCAAAAATCGGCCCAGACAAGCTCCTAAGCTGTCCACCGATTTCTCAACTGATCTGTGACTAAAAGTCCCTCTTAATTCAAAAGAAACTCTCTATATTGGGAACATAGAGAGCGAAAATAAATTATAAAAATCCCTCCCAAAAAAATGGGAGATAAGTACTCTTTCCACTCTTCTGGTTTTAGGTGCAGATTAGCACATATTTTGTATACTGACACTTCACTTTATTTTATGTCAGGAAGCCGCAGCTCTATATCAATGGTCAACCCTGTGGAAGCACAAAATCGGCTTGGAGGAGTCCTCAAGCGCGAACAAATTTCAAATTGTTGAATCAATTCGTTGTATTTCATTTTAAAGAATTCATACCCCAGAATGGAGAGGACAAAGTCCATCCGCAATTTAAATACCTGCACCATAAATCCCAAAGGGAAGAGCCAAGCCAATGCTTAGCCTCCCATTGGAGGTTTTTACTTACAGTAGTTAAATACCTGCAACTTAAATACTTGTACCTTAAATCCCAAAGGGAAGAGCCAAGCCAATGCTTAGCCTCCCATTGGAGGTTTTTACTTACAGTAGTTAAATACCTGCAACTTAAATACCTGTACCTTAAATCCCAAAGGGAAGAGCCAAGCCAATGCTTAGCCTCCCATTGGAGGTTTTTACTTACAGTAGTTAAATACCTGCAACTTAAATACCTGTACCTTAAATCCCAAAGGGAAGAGCCAAGCCAATGCTTAGCCTCCCATTGGAGGTTTTTACTTACAGTAGTTAAATACCTGCAACTTAAATACCTATACCTTAAATCCCAAAGGGAAGAGCCAAGCCAATGCTTAGCCTCCCATTGGAGGTTTTTACTTACAGTAGTTTAAATACTTGCAACTTAAATACCTGTACCTTAAATCCCAAAGGGAAGAGCCAAGCCAATGCTAGGCCTCCCATTGGAGGTGTTTATTCATTGTCATGTACTTCCTATAATTTAATTTTTGAATCATCAGACCTAAAAGATAAGTAGGTTGTAATATTGCACAGAAGTCGTTAACACACTCCCTCTTTCGGCTTCAGGGAATCTTTAACACTTAAAAAAATATAACAAATAAAAATATATATCATCCATGCATCCTATTTAAAAAGTGAAAATACAAAAGAGAACACCCTACTAGAGCCTTAGGAATAAACCAAGCCTGAGTTGCCGAATTAGGATATCCATGAAATTAAGGTACCGAAAGGGCATTAGTTTTAATTAACTAGTGTAACCAAGTCCCCGAGCTCCTAATCTCTGGTTCGCAGGAATAAATTAGTTCTCTCGCTAATTTATTTAGGTTTCTAATCGACCTGCCAAGAACGATTAGTGGCGACTCCAAATTTCAAAATCATTTAAACAAAAACCAAAGTTGCGATTCGGTAGGGCTTGGGAGGGTCCGCGTTAGGTTAGTCAAATCTAATTAACCTAATAATCCGTTAACCCCTAGAAATAATAAAAATATTTTCAGAGGGTCGCGACAGCTTGGCGACTCCACTGGGGACGGGATTTTTAAATTTTCGAAAAAAGATACCAATTGGAATACTTGAATTTTTTCGAAATTTTAAAAGTCTTAGTGGACTTAAGCCAATGAAAATTTCATGGATATCTCGCTTCTGGCGATTTTGCTTGGGACTCATTCTATAGGTGTTATATGTTTTTGCAGGATGGGAGTTATAAGGGGCGGAGTGTTTGGCTAACCCATTTGTTTTGCAGGCTTGGTGTTGGGATTATGTTTAATTTCACACATTTTTAGAAGCGATGTTTTGATATCAATTGTCGTGCATGTCTTGCATATTCTGAGGATCACAACACCTGCACACACAAGCGTCTAAACCCAAGTCGCGAAATTTTTCCTAGGTAACCATAGATAGGGATCGAATATGCAAAGCTCCTGCGTCGATTGCGCTTGGGTTGACCATATTTTATCCCGCTCATTATCTGAATTGACAATTCTTCCCATTGTGATTTGATTGCGCGGAGGGTAAGGTTGTCAATTCAGATAGTGGGGGCCTTTTAGGTCCATACCCTGTCTCTCCTTCTTTTATTTTCTAGAGTTCACTCCTCACTTGAGTCATGCGCATGACTATGTGATTTGCATTTCTCCAAGGTAAAAGTAAGTTCTCTAATTTTATCTTGTATTTATTTTCGGTCGGTTCATGCTAGGTGTTAGTCAGTTTTTGAGCTTGATATTACGACCATTCTTTTAAAAGAAAATAAAAATTAAATTTGTCCCTCATTTCTTTTAAAAAAAAATTTTGAAAAAATGATGTGAAAAATCCCTTCATGGGAATTTTATTAACCAATAAGGGATTTTTGTCATGTTTTTATTGCTTCAATAAAAATGAAATTTTCCTGACAAATTTACCTCTGAAAATTTATTCTGATAAAAAGGAAATTCCTTCAAAAATTTTAGTAAACGTCAAGAGATTTTGTCACATTCCTTAAAAAAAAAAAATAAAAAAAGAGTAATAAATCTGCAAAAAAAATTCTGTATTAACCCATTTCTTCCTAAGGGAATTTTTTTTTCTGATTTCTCTATAAAATAGAAAAAATCAAATTGGACTAATATAGGAGTCATGGACCGACATTCCTTGTGTCGCATACTAATTATATCATTTTCTTTTGCAGGGAGATCCTAGATACCCTAGACGGGTGTAAAAATTAAGTTCAAAATATATCAAGAATCATCTTCAGAAATACCAAAAGACGAAAAACACCGAGGCTTCAACCGTTAATTCCGGGGGGCAAACGAACACTGTCCATCTTTGACAGACAGAGTTATGTCAATCCGTAAACTTGTATGGGCAGTGTATTCTGATATGACGGTGGATTTATACTGATTAAACACGGGGGCATATTTAATGTATTGCAGAGGATCCCGCGTCTTTTGAAAGATAATATGGATTATATAATCAGAACCCATGAAACAAATACCTTTACCTGATTAAATCAACCAGAGACCGATCTTAAAATTTCCTCTTATCCGAAACATGCGGAGGGCTTTAGAGGACCGAGGTTCTATTAATGAACGTGGCCCACAGGAATTTCTCCCGACGCTACAGGCGACCGATACGAGCAAGTGGACGCCGAAAGAAATAAAATATGGATAAAAGTGGGCACACAACAGGTGGCCGGATTTATTACCAGCGCACTGATCGAGTTGTCATAGCGTTATTGTTTGTGATCTCAAGATGGATAGTGGGGGCCACCGCCGAACCCTTCATCAATGTTCTCGATATCATCGTCTGGAGCAATTAAACAAGAACATCAAGAAAAACATTAAGCCTCGACATCTTCGGTACCTCAAATCGTTCTGTTATGCTATGCGGAAGAAACGATAGCAGGAAAATTAAACAAAAAAAAACACGTGAAGCTTTTCTTTCATTCCATTCATCAAAGAGCATTACAACAGCTCACTGGGGAGGAAAAGTAAAGCCAAACTGAGCCCTGATAACCATTACGAAGGAGCTCAACTGACTCTCCAAACAGTTGATGCTCCGGGTGCACCGGGCGTTCTCAGGATCAAGCTCCGCGAGCCTAAAGAAGAGGCGATCGCGCTTCTCCTTAGCCTGGGCCATACTGGCCTCGTAATGCTCGACAGCAAACTCCAAGTCCGAAATCGCCGCCCTCTCGAAAGCAATATCTGCCGTAATGTCATCAAGTCTCTCCTGCAGCCAACCGCATTTGCACCTCATCATAATATTGCTCGGCTCCTGTTCGGCGTAAGTTCGGACCAAGGCCAGACGGTCCACCAACTTTCCCCTCTCACGAACTAACCACGAAAGCTGATCATTGGCAAACTTGAAGGCTTTCTTGTGATTATCAGCCATAAATGTGACTATTTCCAGACGCTCGTGCCGGTCTCGGTAACGAGCTTTCACGACGGCAGTCACAATGACCGTCTCATAAGCGCGGTTATAGGCAGCCAGAAAATTAATGAAGAGGGTCGGGAAGTTCCGATACTCCCTCCCCAGTTGGGTACCCTCAACAGAAGCAGCGTCTAGGGTCCTGAATAAACCGAGGATTTCAGCCTCAACGGTAGAGTTTTGGGCTATATGAGCGTAACCTCTACCAAGAAGATTGTAGAGTCTCTCCCACCCAGCCAGGATTTCGGCGGAGAAGGTATGGTTAGGAAAATTGGCCATTTTTGAAAGCAGATCACGAAAGAAAGGAGGAGAGAGGCGAGGCAGATGATCGGAATGCGAAGGTGATAATCTGCTTCAATTTAAATAATGATTTCACAGGGGCAGTCCTTATTGGTCGAGTTTTTTCTATCTACCATTCTCTGTCGGCAACACCCCCGCTGGCTCGAATTCCAATCAAGCGGCAACCTCAAGCTGAGCAGACCCGACGTCTCTGCAGAAAAGTTGGACGGGCTGCCACCACTTTGAAAAAGAAAGAATAAAAAACGAGCTGAGTGGGAGACAAAGAAATTTTCGGTAGAAAAGGAGATAGGACTCGTCTTTATTGGAGGACCTGCCAGTAAATCGACGGTGGAGATCTTGACAAGGGCCCTCTACCACGAAAAGAAAAAAGGAAGACGAACTGAGCGAGAAACAAGGATTTCCCCTTTGATCAAAAGCTGAATATCAGATTTTCTCCCTCGAAAAATCTAATAGCACTGCCCGTGAAGAGGGAAGTCGTTGCTATTGCCAGAGAGAGAACTTGTCCTCATTTGATAGTGAGAGTTCATTCGCAAGATAGAGAGGAAGGAGTTCTCGTGGGAGAGGAATTCAAAACCTTCACCATCAAAGCATCGGCTTTCAAAGCCTGTTACGAGAAACCATCGACGATCCCGTGATCCCTCAAGTCCAAGAAGACATCCTGAGGCGGTCTCGAGTCGGCAGTCCTAGATCCAGAAATATGTCGAGCATTAGGGAAACGGGCGCATGTTCAACCCTGGTCGAAGCTAATGAAGTTCCTTACCCTGAGGGTCTACTGGTCATGGCCATTGACGGTAATCCAGTCTCTCTGTCAATTCTTGTTACCGTATTGAGAAAATGCCGGTATAAGGTTGTAGCTCAAGCAAAGGCGACAGAGGCCTTAGAGATATTAAGGAGGAGTGGTGACCAGTTTGATATCGTCCTCACCGCCATGGTAGGGATTGACATGGATGTTTTCACTCTCTTGGAATTCATCAATTCTAAATTAAACATGCCAGTCCTCGTAATATCGGCAAGCGATGATCAGCAAGCCATAATGAAGGCTGTCTTAAATGGGGCCCAAGACGTCGTAACGAAACCAGTTAGGGTTCAGATGCTTCAAAACATATGGCAGCACGTGGTAAGGAAGCAATTGCACGACCATGAGAACAAGCATCAAGCCTTCAATTTTGTTCCAAGCAACTGGAGAAAGAAGATGAGTTGGTCTCCCGAGCTGCATCGTATGTTTGTTAATGCAGTTCAACAGGTAGGAATCGATTCGGCACGGCCGCAACATATACTGGAAATTATGAACGTAGAGGGACTCACTAAAGCAAATGTTTCGAGTCATCTTCAGAAGTACAGAAAAAGGGTGAGAGAACACAATGCAGCTCAGAATCAAGAAAACCAAGGCGGGACTGATCCAAGCCTGAACGTCGAGTCTCCTCGCCACCATAAGTTCCCCAGGTTAGCATGGGGCGAGCCACTTCCCATCATCAACCAAGCTAGTAACCATGCCATCAATCCCCCAGGCGTTAATCAAAGTATCCCCCAGAATCACCCTAATACTTTTCAAGAGTATAGACCGCAGGAGCAGTGTATTCAGATTCCTTGATTTGAGCACCAACCTGTGGCTAGAACTCATCCCATGATCAGCGCGCCTGCGCAGCCAGAGAATCAGACAAGAAGTTATCCTGAGCACTTCCACTTCTCTAATCCTCGAATGGAAGGAGTTTTTGGCAGCAGGACAGTTGGTGATCCCCACACTTTCTCGAGTAATGATGAAGGCTCCAGCACGAGAAGTCAAATTGCTCATGGCGAGGACAGAATGAGAAATCTACCGCCAGCATTTGCCAATAACAATGCCCAATTCGAGCATCAGTTGCTGGAAGGTTCAAGAGATTACCCAGATGATGAGCTTACTGCCCTGGTCAACCAGTTTAGGGTTGACAGACGTCCCAAGCCGCGATCAGGAGCCAGTGAGTAGGGACTCTCAAACATCGGTTATCCACACCCGAACCAACACGAGACTAGCTGATTATCGAAGAGCCACAGGAGAGGCAGAACTGACCTTGAATAAGTGCACCTTTCATTTCATGCTTAATTCCCCTGCGTATGATATTTTCCAGCTTTCTAGGTGTCTCGATTTAATTCAAGGACAAGGGGGCAATTTATTTATCCGGTCGAATGCGTGAATCCCTTTTTATGCTAGATTTAGGGCGGATTAATTTGTGGCAACGTCGCTGACTGCCATAATGAGAAATGTTGAATGGCCTCACGTAGGGAAATTTCAAGTGAAATGCCCAGGCGAGCTCGAAGACGGGTAATTGTGTGTCGTTCCAATTTACTCTTAATCGTTGCAAAATGCTAAATTGGATTTGTTCCATTCTCACCCAGGGAATCGCAAAGTGCCTCAAGAGTGTCGCAAAATGAAATGACCCAATGGAACGCGATAGGACTCATTTGCCTCGAAGGTAACCTTCAAATTAAAGGAGCCCTCCGGTCCACGGACCCGATGGCATAGAAAATGATGATGGTCCAAGGCAACCTGAAAGAAAATAAGGCCCAACTAAGCAAAGCACATATGTGGCAAGCTCAAAGTGAAGGGCAACTCGGGACATACAATTCAATCCAATCCAAATGAAGGAACTTCCTCAATTCAAATTCAATGGAAGTATACACAAGGGTAAAACAGTATCGTTCCAATTTTTCTAGAATATGAAGAACATATACTGCCGCATTCTCTTTCATTTTTGCAGGGGAAGTCTCTACTGGCCAGATTTTCCTGTCTACCATTCCCTATCAGTATCACCTCCACTACTCGTCTCCAATCTCGAGCCAAGCAAATCCGACGTCTCTACGGAAAAGTTGGACGGGACGCCACTACTTTGAAAAAGAAAGGATAAAAAATAAGCTGAGTGGGAGACAAAGACATTTACGGCAGAAAAGAGATACGACTCGTCTTTATTGAAGAACTCGCCAGCAAATTGACGGTGGAGACAGCAACAAGGGGCCCCCTTCCACGGAAAGATGGAAGGAGACGAGCTGGACGAGAGATACGATGAAAAGAAAATCGAGAAAGCCAGAACACTCGAGAGAGGCAATACAGTTGCTAAACCCACGTCTAATTTTAAAGGAGACATCTTCTTGATAATTCTCATTCGTGCTCGAAAGAGAGACTCTTAAAGCATACGCAGTCTCCCAGAAAAATCCAGAGAGTGAAAATACAAGAAGAGATATCAAACTTTGAGAAATCGTTAACCAAATCGAAAATGTCTCAACCCAACACACTTGAAAGTTATCGTTACTTGCTGAATATGGGAGAGGAAGAGTTCGAAGCCATATTTGGGATCGAGCCTATGGAGTCCGGCCCTTCCACCGATGACGTCCAAGAGCCCGGTAAGGACAATGACAACAACGGTAAAGGTCAAAAGAAGCGTTACCGTCGCCATACTGAGGAGCAAGTACGAAAGCTTGAAGCTTTCTTCAGAACGTGCCCTATGCTAGACGGCAAACAAAAAATAGAACTGAGTCAAGAGCTAGGACTTGAACCTTCGCAAATCAAATTCTGGTTTCAAAATAGACGAACCCGAATGAAGACTCGTCATGAGCACAACGAAGCCGAGTTTCTAAGAGTTGAAAATGAAAACCTCCGAGCGGAAAACAAGATGTATAAAGAAACTTTTGACTCCGCCACCTGCCCCAACTACAATAGCCTCCTCCTCACCCTCGATGAAATGTATGATCTGAGGATCGAAAATGCACGTTTAAGAGGTGAGTTAGACCAGTTTATAACAGGATCGAGTTCTGTTGGAGCAAGGTACAAAAGGACCAATGATACTGGATCAGCATCAATACCTCCCGAGGAAGAAGGGACAGATCACCACCAAGCGGACATTGACGATGATCTTTTCGCCATAATCAACCAGTTTGATATCGGTAAAGCATCGGGACTGTGATGCACTTGTTCAGCCAGTGACCACCAGACCTTCAATATGGCCGATGCATACCTAATTTGGGATGAAGCAAGCTGATCATGGGAGAGCCTGCAGAGGAAGCAGAACTGATCCTGAATGAGTGAATGTGTTTTATTTCCTTGCGTGATATGTTTTTCTGCTTTTGTGAAAGTGTAAAAGCAAGGAGTAATAATCCGACTTCCCCCTATTAAATGCTCGAATCCGCCACCTCACCAACCTCGCGACGAATTGATGGCGAGTGAAAATCTGCATAAACCTGAAGGGTAACTCCGTATCGTTTCAATTTACCCTCAGTTGCTCCAAGTTTTAAAATTAAGCCCCTTCTATTCTCAGGAAATTGCAAATCGACCCGAGAACGCAATCATATCCGAATACAGGTTGGATAAAATTTGGGGGCAAATCAACTCATGGGCATTACCACGGGATAGACAGCTTCGGACAAAGGAAAGTACAAGCGAAAGACGCGAACAATCTCAGAAATGGGTAATTCTGTATCGTTCTAATGTGCACATAATCATCTCAAGTCTTGAATTGTCTTATTCCATTCTTAACAGGGATTGCAAATTACCTCGAGAAATACCGTAACATGGCCCAAGGTGATACAACAGGGCTGCGTTATCCCCAAGGATTAACCCTTGAAAAGAAAGCCCCATGGACACCTACGGTCCAATGGACCGAATGGTATGGGGGATGACAGTAGGTCCGAAATATTCCGAGTTCGATCCGCAAGGGTGGGGAATGTTGTATGTATTATAAATAAATGAAACAACTTTTTGTGCATTTCTTTTTTTACAAACAGGAATACTCGACGAGTAATATCAAAGTCAGTATTTTACCATAGTCTTCCCATAATGGTGAGGCGCCCAACAAAAGTCGAGGAAAATTCAATCCAATAAAACTGGTAAAAGACTCGTGCAAGACATTCAAGATGAAGGGTAAATCAGTATCGTTTTCAATTTATCCCTTTTAATACTGGCTGATATGTCTCTTTTTCTTTTTACAGGAAATATTTACACTAATATTTAACATGTTGAAGGAGACAAATCCAAAAGAAAATTATGATCATCTGACAAGATCTATTCTGGTGAAAAATGGGGCAAATTGATCACAAACTCTGAAGCGAAAAAGCAAATATGTCTTCCTTATCTCGTTTGATTTCGAGAATAATTTCTCTGCTTTTTACAGGGGCATTCAACCGCTAAACCGTGGCGGTCGCTGTCATTAAACAAACCGAAATGCTCCCTCACCAATATGCTTCATCACGTAGAGACAAAGTTTGAGACGAACCACCCCTCGACATAAGGAATAGGCTTCCCAATTTGTTCGGTCCGCCCACATACCAGGGGCAATTTAAATCCGCCCATATTTGCACATTATATAAACACACGTAATGCTAAAAAATTGTCACATCTGCATTGTGCTTACACAGTTCATGAATTATGTATGACTATTCCGTGTGTTTAACTTACCAACTCCAACTTAGAGCATAAACTGCACAGGAGACATCAAATGTGCAGAATGGGGCATGACAGGATGAGGAAAGGCAAACCATTTCCACGCAAGTCTAACATTTTAATTTACAGATAAACAGCCTTTCCCCAGAGTGAGAGAAGGCCCTTTCGGATTGAAGTCCCCCATTCAGATTACATTCGAGGCGTTCATACTATGAGAACCTCCTTAAACAGAATTGGTAATGCAAGCTTGACAGAATAGTTTTGCATGATCCATATTTGGATTGATTGCATCATGAGTTATCACACAGACTACTTCTAATCATTGCCGACTTGGTTGAATAGTTTTACATGAACCGATCAACTCATTGATGAAAATGCTTGCACATGTTACCTCTGATACTGCCTGACAGGCAACACATTCCCAATGTTCAAACTACCTTCCAAAGTCTTGAAATTCATTCAGCGATTATTGAATGAACAAGCCTGGTTGTCGAGAAGCCACCAAGCATTTCTTCCAAATTCTCAGGTAAGTATATCTTCAACCTGAACCTTTCAAGAGAATGAATTCTGACAGTTGTTGGGGTACTCGAATCCATTGCGGTACATACAGGTATCCACCTTCTTCAATAAAGCATGATTTGTCTCAAGGACAGAAATGTTCGAGACCTTTTGATCTCTGCCTCTTTGGTTTATTCCTAAAGCGAGAGGATAATATAATTTGGGTTTGAGCTTCTGCAGGATTCCTAATCTTTCCAGATTTCAGAATGGCACCCTTTGAGGTACACCAAGTCCTTCTTACAGGCAAAATAAGTCCTTCTTACAGGCAAATCAAGTCCTTCTTATAGGCACAAAGTCCTTCTTACAGGCAAATCAAGTCCTTCTTACAGGCAAAACAAGTCCTTCTTACAGGCACAAAGTCCTTCTTACAGGCAAATCAAGTCATTCTTACAGGCAAAACAAGTCCTTCTTACAGGCACAAAGTCCTTCTTACAGGCAAATCAAGTCATTCTTACAGGCAAAACAAGTCCTTCTTACAGGCAAAACAAGTCCTTCTTACAGGCAAATCAAGTCCTTCTTACAGGCATAAAGTCCTTCTTATAGGCAAACCAAGTTCTTCTTACAGGCACCAAGTCCTTCTTACAGGCATAAAGTCCTTCTTACAGGCAAACCAAGTCCTTCTTACAGGCAAAACAAGTCCTTCTTACAGGCACAAACTCCTTCTTACAGGCAAATCAAGTCCTTCTTACAGGCAAAACAAGTCCTTCTTATAAGCAAAATAAGTCCTTCTTACAGGCAAATCAAGTCCTTCTTACAGGCATAAAGTCCTTCTTATAGGCAAACCAAGTTCTTCTTACAGGCACCAAGTCCTTCTTACAGGCATAAAGTCCTTCTTAGAAGCAAACCAAGTCCTTCTTACAGGCAAACCAAGTCCTTCTTATAGGCACCAAGTCCTTCTTATAGGCAAACTAAGTCCTTCTTACAGGCAAACCAAGTCCTTCTTACAGGCACAAAGTCCTTCTTACAGGCAAATCAAGTCCTTCTTACAGGCACAAAGTCCTTCTTACAGGCACAAAGTCCTTCTTACAGGCATAAAGTCCTTCTTACAGGCAAATCAAGTCCTTCTTACAGGCATAAAGTCCTTCTTACAGGCAAACAAAGTCCTTCTTACAGGCAAATCAAGTCCTTCTTACAGGCACAAAGTCCTTCTTACAGGCAAAGTAAGTCCTTCTTACAGGCAAAACAAAGTCCTTCTTACAGGCAAACAAAGTCCTTCTTACAGGCAAATCAAGTCCTTCTTACAGGCAAAGCAAGTCCTTCTTACAGGCACAAAGTTCTTCTTACAGGCAAAGCACCAAGTCCTTTTTACTGGCACCAAGTCCTTTCTACAGGCACCAAGTCCTTCTTACAGGTATCTTCATGGGGTGACCTACCATACGGGTCAAATCTCAATAAAATTTAATTAGTAGAATCCTTTTATTAGGAATCTACCATGGTACGACCCACTATACGGGTCAAATGGTATGACCCACCATACGGGTCAAATTTTAATTCAATTTTTAATCAGTAGAATCCTTTTATTAGGAATCTACCATGGGTTGATCCACCATACGGGTTCAAGTTCAACCACCCTAAAGTTTTTTTTATATAACGAATCCTTAGGTTCTCATTTCATTTTCAGTGGAACAATCATGTCACGACTCTTTTTATTTCCTTGTATTGAGTCGATAAGAATCCAGGTGTCATCTCGTCTTTGAAATGAACCTCTACCGAGCTTCCTTTCAAAGAGGGGCAGCTGTTGACACCTGATCTTTAATCATTTTTTCTATTGCTAAAGTAATAAAAAATCCATAAAAATTCATAAAATTGAAAAATCAACTTTGGGGACCTTAGCCAAGCCTAGGGAACCAATTTTGACCAAAAAATGATTTTTCATATTTTCAGTATTTTTACGTATTTTTTATTTATTTATTTTCGAAAATTAATAGAAAATCCAAAAAAATTCATAAAATTGAAAAATCAACTTTGGGAACCTTAGCCAAGCCTAGGGAACGAATTTTGACCAAAAAATAATTTTTCATATTATATATATTTTAATTTTTTTTAAAAAAAATACAAAAATATTTGAAAATTTTGAAAAAATAACATTTGAGGCCAAAAAATACACAAAGATAGTTAATATTTTTATTTTAAATCTATTTTCATATTGACCATCACAAATTCAGAAAAATCCAATTCGAGTCACGTGTTCCTTCACGAGTATAATCTCGTATCGGGCCTAAAAAAATTTAATTTGAGTCAACTTATTTTTAACTTTCACTTTTTATGAGTTGTGACATTGTCTTCTAATATTTTAAATTTTCATCTTGGCCCAATTATACCCAGAATGACTTAATTTTGCAAAAGGGCTTTATTTAAATTATGCATTATTTTCAGCGACAAGAAATGAGCTTAAAGTTGACATGTGGTAAATTTTGGTGTGTCAAAAATTGTGAGGAGATTTGGACTTAAAGAAATATATTTTTTTCAGGGACTGAATTGTAAATACTTAAAATTCAAGGACTAGAGTGCAAATACCTAACTCTTGAAGGATTATTTTACAAATAATAAAAAGAAGAGTTAGTGGATAAATTAGAATAGAGAAGGGAAGATGAAGAAGAGGAGATGAAGAAGAGAAGTTGGAGAAGAATGGATGGAGAAAATAAGATAAGAATAGAGAAGGGAAGATGGAGATGAAGAAGAGTTAGTAGAGAAATTAGAATGGAAGATAAGAATAGAGAAGGGAAGATGGAGATTAAGAAGAGTTAGTGGAGAAATTAGAATGGGAGATAAATATGGAGAAGGGAAGATGAAGATGAAGAAGAGTTAGTGGAGAGATTAGAATGTGAGATAGAGATGGAGAATGGAAGATGAAAATGAAGAAGAGTTAGTGGAGAAATTAGAATGGGAGATAGAGTTAGTGGAAAAATTAGAATGGGAGATAGATGAGGAGGTTATAAAAGGAGGAAGAAGTGAGCTTGAGAAGGGATTCTTGAGAGAGAAAATTTGAAGTGTTTGGGAGAATTTTTTGGAGAGGAAAATTTGGATGTTTGAGAGAGTTTTGGGAGATTGAAGAAAAATTCGAGAAAAAGAAAATACCAAAAGAGAGAGAATTTTGAAGATGATGGGAGTTTAAAGCTAGGGGTTATCATCACAAATTCCTTCATCGATCAATATAAATCAAGAGTTCATCCTCGTCAACGAGCAAGCAAATTCGAGCTAAGTGTTTTTATTTATTCATTTATTTATGATTTTACTCGCAAATTAGCACAAATTGTATACACTTTCTCCATCTCTTTTTTTCCCCATATTTTATGTCAGGAGAAGGATATCTCTACGTCAACAGCAAAAATCTCGTAGAGATGCAAAAATCGGCCCAGACAAGCTCCTAAGCTGTCCACCGATTTCTCAACTGATCTGTGACTAAAAGTCCCTCTTAATTCAAAAGAAACTCTCTATATTGGGAACATAGAGAGCGAAAATAAATTATAAAAATCCCTCCAAAAAAAATGGGAGATAAGTACTCTTTCCACTCTTCTGGTTTTAGGTGCAGATTAGCACATATTTTGTATACTGACACTTCACTTTATTTTATGTCAGGAAGCCGCAGCTCTATATCAATGGTCAACCCTGTGGAAGCACAAAATCGGCTTGGAGGAGTCCTCAAGCGCGAACAAATTTCAAATTGTTGAATCAATTCGTTGTATTTCATTTTAAAGAATTCATACCCCAGAATGGAGAGGACAAAGTCCATCCGCAATTTAAATACCTGCACCATAAATCCCAAAGGGAAGAGCCAAGCCAATGCTTAGCCTCCCATTGGAGGTTTTTACTTACAGTAGTTAAATACCTGCAACTTAAATACTTGTACCTTAAATCCCAAAGGGAAGAGCCAAGCCAATGCTTAGCCTCCCATTGGAGGTTTTTACTTACAGTAGTTAAATACCTGCAACTTAAATACCTGTACCTTAAATCCCAAAGGGAAGAGCCAAGCCAATGCTTAGCCTCCCATTGGAGGTTTTTACTTACAGTAGTTAAATACCTGCAACTTAAATACCTGTACCTTAAATCCCAAAGGGAAGAGCCAAGCCAATGCTTAGCCTCCCATTGGAGGTTTTTACTTACAGTAGTTAAAATACCTGCAACTTAAATACCTATACCTTAAATCCCAAAGGGAAGAGCCAAGTCAATGCTTAGCCTCCCATTGGAGGTTTTTACTTACAGTAGTTTAAATACTTGCAACTTAAATATCTGTACCTTAAATCCCAAAGGGAAGAGCCAAGCCAATGCTAGGCCTCCCATTGAAGGTGTTTATTCATTGTCATGTACTTCCTATAATTTAATTTTTGAATCATCAGACCTAAAAGATAAGTAGGTTGTAATATTGCGCAGAAGTCGTTAACACACTCCCTCTTTCGGCTTCAGGGAATCTTTAACACTTAAAAAAATATAACAAATAAAAATATATATCATCCATGCATCCTATTTAAAAAGTGAAAATACAAAAGAGAACACCCTACTAGAGCCTTAGGAATAAACCAAGCCCGAGTTGCCGAATTAGGATATCCATGAAATTAAGGTACCGTAAGGGCATTAGTTTTAATTAACTAGTGTAACCAAGTCCCCGAGCTCCTAATCTCTGGTTCGCAGGAATAAATTAGTTCTCCCGCTAATTTATTTAGGTTTCTAATCGACCTACCAAGAACGATTAGTGGCGACTCCAAATTTCAAAATCATTTAAACAAAAACCAAAGTTGCGATTCGGTAGGGCTTGGGAGGGTCCGCGTTAGGTTAGTCAAATCTAATTAACCTAATAATCCGTTAACCCCTAGAAATAATAAAAATATTTTCAGAGGGTCGCGACAAATGGGAGATAAAATTAATGGAGAAATTAGAATGTGAGGTAAATGAGTGGGCTATAAAAGGAGGAAGAAGAGAGCTTGAAAGGGGGGATTTTTGGAGGTGAGAAAATTTTGAATGTTTGAGAGAGTTTTTGAGAGATTGAAAGAGATTAGAGAGAAAAAAAAAAAAAGAGAATCATTTTTCCAAAAGAGAGTCTTGAAAATGGTGGGAATTTAAATATAGGTGTTACCATAACCTATTTCTCTACCGATCAATACAAGTCACGAGTTCATCCCCATCGTTCGAGCCGCAATCTTGATCCATAAGGTGACATGAGGTCCGAATTTGATAATCAAATTTATCAAATCAGATAACAATCCTAACCATTAAATCTTTGACAATTTCCTTGCCTAAATGAATTGATTTAAATTTCGATTATCTCATGTCGTACTCGTGTGTCTCCATATCCACATGTCGCATTCGTATTTGTGTTGTCATTAATTCACGCGTATCAACCTAAATTTTTTTTTTCCGACTGGCAAATCGTATCTCTGATGTTTCCACTTCTCGATCCTAATAAAATGGTCATTTCACCCTTTTGGTCAGTTTGTCCCAAACTTCTTCCCAATCATTCCAAATGAGCTTTTATGAAATAAAATAGTACCAAAAGGGCGTTAGAATGATCTAGCGTAATCAAGTCCCCGATCCCATTTTTTCTGGTTCGCAGAAATAAGTTAGTTCTCCCGCTAATTTATTTACGTTTCTAATCGACCAACCAAAAATGATTAGTGGCGACTCCAAATAAAAAATCTTTGCATGAAAAGAACTTAAATTGTGATTCGGTAGGACTTGGGAGGGTCCTAATTAGGTTAGTCAATTAACCTGATAATCCGTTCACCCGATTAAAAAAAAATCAAATTTTTTTTCGGGTCGCAACACTAATATGAGCAATATAAATTAAAATCCACAAAAAACAGAGGAGATCAGAGGAGCGAGACTAGGGCTTTTTTTTTCTTTAACAGTGGCTAAAAATCAGTCTAGTTCCTAGGTGGGTCTACACTTGAAAGTGGAAACCGGACTAGTTCCTACTGGTTTCCAAAAAGTAGAGCCTGAACTCGGATTAGTTTGAATAAGAACCAATTTTCAAACCTTTTTCTAGGTGATTCGATTCGATTTCTAGATAAATTTGACCTGATTGCATAACTTTATAACATAACGTGTGTCGCGACCCGAAAATGAGTTTCTTAAGTTAACGGGTTAATGGATTATCAGGTTAATTAGATTAACTAACCTAACGCAGACCCTCCCAAGCCTTACCGAACTGCAACTTTGATTTTTGTTTAAATGATTTTTTAATTTTGAAGTCGCCACTAATCGTTCTTGGTAGGTTGATTAGAAACCTAAATAAACTAGCGGGAGAACTAATTCATTTCTACGAACCAGAGAAAATGAATTCAGGGACTTGATTACGCTAGATTACTCTAACGCCCTTTCGGTACCATTTCATGAATACTCCTTTGGGATGATTGGGAAAGATTTTGATCAAACTGATCAGAAGGGTAAAATGGTCATTTTTCAAGGATTATGGAGTGAAAACGGGTCATACCAGTTGAATGTGGTCATTACTTACTTTTCACAATTTCAGAGAATTTTTTCGGAATTTTTGAGATAATTTGCCCATAAAAGGCAAAATTATAGTTTTGAAAATATCAAAAAGGCAAAACATCCATAAATAGGATTGACTAGTCGAAATGGCCCGTTTCCTGATTCTTGAGATTTTTTTGAGATTTTTGAAATTTTGGAGATAATTTGCCTATGAGGGACAAAATCGTCATTTCGGAAAGATCGGGGTGGAAATTCACCAACATAGGATTGGTCAGTCGAAATGACCCGTTTCCTAATTTTTGAGATTTTTTGTTTTGTTGTTTTTGTTTATGTTTTTGTTAAAATTCCAATTACAACGCATGGCGAAATTTCTACCGTTGTATCTGGATGTTATTATATATATTTTATTCTTAAAGTCAATTTACCTAGCTGACATGGTCTCACGTGGCGCTACGTCACCGTTTACCGGTCAACGAAAGTTTATTGGTTCATTGACTTGCTAGAGAAGATAAACAATATCCTCAGAGGCATTGTTCCGACATGATATTCCGATCACTTTGCCAGCAAAAAAACCCAAACGATCCTAAAATGGCTCTGATTTCAAGCTCATTTTAATCTCCCACGATTTAACCTAAACGTATGTCAAATTTAACACAAGAAACAACTTGTAACTAGTATAATCCAACCTGAACAGTGAACAATATTTAAACAATCATCGAGTATCAAAGTGAGTTTAGAATACTTACCTGGTGGTTGGCGAGCTTTAGCTTTAGCCAGAGGACACATGCGAGATCTCGACGAACTATTTTGGCGATGAAAAAATGCGCGGCCGAATTCCAGGGCTTCACCTAGATGCCACGAAGCTTGAATGACTAATGGCAGGCTTCCTTTTTGCTTCGAACGTGGAGACCGAGTGCTGGACGGAGGTTGTCTTAAGAAGATTTTACTCCAAGATGTTCCACCCTTGCTGAAACTTCTTCAACCAACCTTTCTTAACCCTTAGATGAACTTAAAAAGGCCCCCTCACATCTTGATCATCTTTTACTTCGACTTTAGAATTTGTCCATTCAGACGCTAACAGCTCATCCTCTATATGAGATGGAATCCCTGAACCCAGCATTCTGTGAGAACAAAAGGGAAGTGCTTCTAGAAGAGGGCTTCCAACATTCTTCATTAGTTGCACGTGGAAGTAGCGAATCCTTCCCCTTCTGGATTAGTAGCATCTCATTTTCAACCACCTGCTGATAAATTCACTCCTTATTTTCATCGAATAGCAATGGAGATGGACTTAGTTCATTTTCATCACATCGAACGATCTCACAGGGTATAACTTTTGCTGTGAGATCATTTGCCCATTTCACCTTGACCGCGCCGTCTTTGAAGCCTTCCGTCTCCACGAGGTCTTTTGCAACCTTGACAACAGACTGATTTTGAACCAGCTTATACATAACATCACCGAGACAACAAGATCAATCTAGGTGCTCGGATAGCTCATAAGCACTCATGGATTCCTCAAGATGCTCTCCTCCAGGCTAGACAAAAGGTTCACACCCTGACTTCGGAACAGTAAGTTGATCTCCTCAATGCTTTTGCCAAAATTATCCCCATCGAACTAGATGAAAAGAGGATCCATTTCTCCCAATACCTCCAAACTTGCACTAGCTCGAGATGCTTTGGACTGGCTTGCGCTCAATCTTCACATAAAAGTGACTATCTTGGTGCTTTTCTCTTCGGTCTAGATATCGAGTCAATATCTCGTGGGGAATATGACAGTTAAATCTGGAGAACGGATGCCAAAGGGAATTCGCCCAAAATAATGGACTTGGAATCAAAGTTTCTAGCATCAGAAACTTTCAATGACAATTTTCCAGTCACCTAAGTCTAAAAAAGAATGACTTCTGGTTGAGAATACTTACACAGGTCTGAGTGGAACTCCGGAAGATTGCAAGGACGGAGTTGCGCAAGGAGCAAGCATGCACAACACTTCATCAAATCAAGTCTCCTCCAAGTTCTTCCGCAACACTGGAGTTTTGCTGGATAGATGAAAGTTTGAAATGTCCATAAAAGCCAATCTAGATTTATGTCATCGCGGTTCCCAGTCTCGAGGAAGAAATCAACAGTCAGGCCTTAGCTTTCCATGAACCCGTGTTTCCATCATTCTATACCCGCCAAGGAATCATCGTTGACGCTAGGGCATGGACATGTGGAACTTGGAATAAAGCTTCGTGAGCTCTGGCTTTGAAGGGAAAGCTCTCCTCCAAGAACCTGAGTTGACCAGTAAAATTTCTTCTTTTCTTGAAACTTTCTTGGCCCGAAAAATTCTTGTCAAGAAAACCAAAGTTTCTTATGGGAAATTCAAAGAGGCCGAGATCTTCCTTGAATCCCCTTCGTCATGCCCTCCATGGTCGTGGAGAATATTGCCCTTCCTATCTTGGCCCCTCCTCCGACCCGAGAGCTCCCACGGGTCTCCTTCCTCTCTCCCTGCCTTTCTCAGCTGTTCCCTCACCCCTCTAAGCTCAGTGGGCGATCTTTCTTCGTGGTCTCACTACCTCAGACGCCTCTATAAGAAACCAATCAGAGAGAAAATATGCGCTACGCGACAGGCTCAAGAAGACGCGATATCAGTTTTCCAAAACCGTAACCATGCATGAACTGTACTCTGCATGACATCCTGAGTCATAAAATAGCTGATCCGAAATTGTTCCTTGTTCTTCAATCGTTTCTCTCGTGCTCTTTCGTGTATTTTCTAGAAAGGTCCTTCGTAAACGGTGCCAAATCCTCCTCGACCAACTATTCTGCTCTGGTCATAACGCTCGGTAGCCTTCTCTAGTTCTTCAGCACTAAAGATTTTCGTGGCATTTGTGGTTCTGTCATGTTCATGTGATTATTGTTGCAAAAGAAAGCCACCGTTCTGCTCCAAGTATTGTTCGTTGAGCCTGGTCAGTTTCCTTTTCTTGAGCCCCAAGTAGACCAACCCTGCGTTGAATGACGGCACTATTATGTCCACACCCACACCAACCAAGATCACCGCCAAATGTGATGATTCACGGTCAGCAATGCATCCCTGTGCATCTTCACTCTCTCGGCCATCACCACGATAACCCTTTGTGCATGGGCGTGTATAACCCCCCTAAAACACCAACCCATGGTGATGATAACTCATAACTTTAAATTCCCACCATCTTCAAAATTCTCTCTTTTTGGTATTTTCTTTCTCTATAATTTTTCTTCAATCTCCCAAAACCCTCTCAAACATCCAAAATTTTCTCTCCCAAAAAAATTCCTCCTCTCAAGCTCACTTCTTCCTCCTTTTATAATCCACTCATCTATCTCCCATTCTAATTTTTCCACTAACTATATCTCTCATTTTAATTTCTTCACTAACTCTTCTTCATTTTCATTTTCCCTTCTTCATCTCTATCTCACATTCTAATCTCTCCACTAACTATTCTTCATCTTCATCTTCCCTTCTCCATATTTATCTCCCATTCTAATTTCTCCACTAAGTCTTTTTCATCTCCATCTTCCCTTCTTTATTATTATCTTATTTTCTCCATCCATTCTTCTTCATCTTCTCTTCTCCATCTTCCATTCTCTTATCTTATTTTCTCCATCCATTCTTCTCCATCTTCTCTTCTCCATCTCTTCTTCTCCATCTCCTCTTCTTTATTCTAATTTCTCCACTAACTCTTCTTTTTGTTATTTGCAAAATAATCCTTCAAGAGTTAGGTATTTGCACTCTAGTCCATGAATTTTAATTATTTATAATTTAATCCCTGAAAAAAAAAATATTTCTTTAAGTCCAAATCTCCTCACAATTTTTGACACAATTCACCGCATATCAAATTTAAGCTCATTTCTTGTTACTGAAAATAATGTAAAATTTAATTAAAGTCCTTTTTGTAAAATTGAGTCATTCTGGGTATAATTGTGCCAAGATGAAAATTTAGAATATTAGAGAACAATGTCACGACTCCAGAAATACCAAAATCGAAAATTACGGATTTTCTACAATTTTTACAATTAATCTAAAAATGGGATTAACAAGGTAACACCCGATTCAAAAATAATTTAATTTTTTTTTTGCAGATTTTCTTTGGCCAAAATGAAAAGAAAATTAAAAGAAAAATGTTGACTATTTATTCATATTTTTGTGGCTTCAAATGCCATTTTATTTATTAAATATTTTCCTAATTTACTAAAAATATTAAAAAATGAAAAAAATATTAAAAATTATTTTTTGGTCAAAATTGGTTCCCTAGGCTTGGCCAAGGTCCCCAAAGTTGATTTTTCAATTTTATGAAGTTTTATGGATTTTCTATTAATTTTCGAAAATAAAAATACCGAAAAATACTGAAAATATGGAAAATAATTTTTTGGTCAAAATTGGTTCCCTAGGCTTGGCCAAGGTCCCTAAAATTGATTTTTTAATTTTATGAATTTTGATGGACTTTATATTAACTTTAAAAGAGAAAAGATCACTAAAAATCAGGTATCAACAGCTGCCCCTCTTTGAAAGGAAGCTCGGTAGAGGTTCATTTCAAAGACGAGATGACACCTAAATCCTAATCGACTCAACACACAAGAAAATGAAAAGAGCCGTGACATTTAATCTCTAATACCTCTCTTTGCATGTTTCGATCCAGATCTGATTTGAGGAGACTCCGATAGAGGGACAGAGAGACGTAGAGGTGAGTTTACCTGGCACTTACCTACCCCTTGTATGGCTGTTGCCTGACATGAATGCTCTACTAAAAATGGAATGAGAACCTAAGGATTCGTTATAAGAAAACCTTAGGGTGGTTGATCTTGGACCCGTATGGTAGGTTACCCCATAGTAAATTCCTAGTGAAAGGAATCTACTGATTGATTAAGATTTGACTCGTATGGTGGGTCACCCCATGGAAATGCCTATAAGAAGGACTTTGTGTGCCTGTAGGAAGGACTTTGTGCCTGTAAGAAGGACTTTTATGTGCCTGTAAAAAGGACTTTTGTGCCTGTAAGAAGGACTTTGGTGCCTGTAAGAAGGACTTTTGGTTGCCTGTAGGAAGGACTTGATTGCCTGTAGGAAGGACTTGGTGCCTGTAAAAAGGACTTTTGATTGCCTGTAAAAAGGACTTTTGGTTGCCTGTAGGAAGGACTTGATTGCCTGTAGGAAGGACTTAGTGCCTGTAAGAAGGACTTTGTGTGCCTGTATGAAGGACTTTGGGTTGCCTGTAAGAAGGACTTTGGTGCCTGTAAGAAGGACTTTGGTGCCTGTAAGAAGGACTTTTATGTGGCTTGTAAGATGGACTTTGGGTGCCTGTAGGAAGGACTTTTGATACATGTAGGAAGTACTTTGGTGCCTGTAAGAAAGACTTTGGATTGCCTGTAAGAAGGACTTTGGTGCCTGTAAGAAGGACTTTTGTGTTGCCTGTAAGAAGGACTTTGGGTGCCTGTAGGAAGGACTTTAGGTGCCTATAAAAAGGACTTTTGAAAATGGACCATTCCGTGTTGGGGTCTCCAATGGAAGGGCTCCAGAGACAGTATACCCTAAATGTCACTCTTTGGGTAGACCGAAGAGGTATTGATTGAGAAAATGATTTTCGGGTGCCAATCTGGGATCTGGGGAGACCATGAATCCTGCAGACGCTCAAACCCAATTTCACTTACCATGAAGGGTGCCATTCTGGGATTTGGGGAAATCAGGAATCCTGCAGAAGTTCAAACTCAATTTTTGTTGTCCTATCACTTTAGGAATAAACCGATGAGGCAAAGATCAAGAACACGAGAGTTGGTCAATCATGATTTGATAAAGTTTGAGAACACAAGATTATATCAATCGTGAGCTGATGAAGACTTCATGAGAGCATGCTGATCATGAGTCGTAAGGGTTCAGAAGACTTACTTGGATCTTCTGAGTTAATGATCGAGGCATAGACAGATTGATTGTATCATGTATGATTGCTCATTGAATGACCTTATGTGCTGCAATGATTTGAGCACCCAGACAATCATCAAAATTGAAAGGTTCAGGCTGAAGATATACTCACCTGAAAATGCTTGGCGAGCATTAGCCAACAGGGCTTGTTTGTTCAATAGCCCCTGGATGAATTTCGAGACCTTGAAGGGCAACTCGACTATCAGGAACGCACTACCTGTCAGACAGTGTCAGAGGTAACATGTGCAAGCATTTTTATCAATGAGTTCATCGGTTCATGCAAAACCATTCAGTTGGGTTTGCAATGATTAAAACCGTATGTGTATGCTCATAATGTGAATCATGCATGACTATTCTGTCCAGGGAAGTTATCATGTCATGAATACCTCAAATGTAACCTGAATGGGGACTTCAGTCCGAAAGGGCTTTCTCTCACTCTCGAGAAAGGCTTGTTTATCCTGATTGCAGGATTTGAAAAGAAATCACTCAACCTTACCATCATCGCATTTAGCGAGGGTCTGAGTAATCTCATAATTGATACGATCAAGCCGATCTGGAGGTCTTGATTAGGACCGTAATGTGGGCTGGGTCAAAGGCTTATCAAAGGGGACTCATTTCGAGTCAAGGCCATTGACAAAATAGCCTTCATAATCTGCTCCGGGTTTACAAGTCAAGAACCCTACAAAATGAGAGAGAAATAATCTTACTCGAACTTCTTCGAGTGATGCTTGAAGTCATTCAACTCTTACATTAATTCAAGTGCTCTAATCAGAAGAGGCTTTCAAAGGTCGTAACGTAGGTCGGGATTTGGGTTTGAGAAACGAAGGGCTCGTTTTGGCTCAGAAAAATATATGAGAAGGGCTTGGTGTTGGTGATCATTGCAGTCTTGTCACCGATCTTTGACCTTCCTGAATTTGTCTTCAATGAATACCACTATTGGCTGAGAGGTGGTGGTTCTTTTACACTTTGCAAAATGACTTCTTTGGGAATCCTTTTTCGAGAATTCTCAAAATGTATGTTCGAAGTCAGAAGTTCATTACAGATATATGGGCATTGGCCTTGCTTTTGATAGGCACTTTGCTCTTTCTGCCCGAGATTCTTTGGAGTAGCCTTTGCTTTTCTTACTCCCGACTCTCTTTGGTTTGGAAGCAGGCCCATTTTCTTTAGGCTACACTTGTTTTTCTTTTTCTTTTATTTAACAATCTTGTGATTTTGAATTTTAGCAACAAGATGATTTTCAACAAATGATACTAGGCATGAAAGTCTAGCATATGAAATGGGCTTATTCGAGAATTCTCTATTGGTTGTCGTTACCTTGAAATGAGCAAGGATCACCAACATGGGCTTGAGAAATGAATTTGCAGGCTCAATTGGGTTATGCAAAAGATGAGAGTGTAGGATAGAGAAAATAAATGCTCTTCGTCATCCTAAAGCACTTGAATTAAAATTCGAGTATCATGCAAAGAAACACTCGAAGATTGATGTTAGTCCAAGCAAGAGAATTTCTAACCATTTATCTCCTGATATTGTTAGAATTACCTCTATTTTGCCCCAGTGTGGGGTGGTTCTTGACAGGGTTATGAAATGAAATCACCGTTCAAATGGGTTGTCAATGGTTGCCTGAAGTGTTTGGAATGGAGAATGAATACCTCCTTCACTTCGACTATCGTACCTTTTGCGATAAAACCCATTACCTTGGAGAATGCGGAATCTGTCTACCGCTCAACTCACTGTGGATTAAATATAGGACGTATGTGGAAATGGCTTGCCTTTCATCGTCCTGTCATGCCCCATTCTGTACATTCGATGCATCGTGTACAGTTTATACCCCCAGTCAAAATTGACAAATTGAACATGCAGAACAGTCATACATAAATCATGGAATGTATAAACATCATGCAAATATGGCAATACAATGTACAAGTATGGAAATTGCCCCTGGCTGTATGGGCGGACCAAACACGTTGGGGGCCTATTCCCTGAGTCGAGGAGTAGCTTGTTTCTGGTTTTGCCTCTTTTCGATCCAGGGTTTGCCATTGATTTCCCCTATTTCATCAGACAGATCGCATCAGGCGATCATAACTTGGCCCCTTGGGGCTGTTTTCTTTGACGTATCAGATGTTAGTTTAACATTTCCTATAAAAAGGAAGGAGACATGTTAGCCAGTATCAGAAATGATGAACTGGACACGATACTGAGTTACCCTTGAGTGCTTCGCGCAACTCCTTTACCAGTTTCACCACTCGGGATTTTCTCCGTGGGTATGTCAAGTTAGACATTTCCTGTCAAACAATGGAGGAGAAGACGTGTTAGTCAGTATTAGAAATGATGAATTGGATACGATACTGGTTTACCCTTTATCAAGTTCACTGGACTGAGTTTCCCTTGGCTTTGGCTGGACGCTTCAACATTAGGCTAAGCTCACGACAAAATACTGACCTTGGTATTGCTCGTCGAGTATTCCTGTTTCTTTCTGCAAAAAGAAATGCGCAAAAAGTTGTTTTATTTATTTACAATACTTACAACATTTCCCACCCTTGGGGATCGAACTCGGGATATTTCGAACCACTGTCATTCCCCATGCCATCAGGCCCATTGGACCGTAGGCGTCCATGGTAGCTTTCTTTTAAGAGTTAACCGTTGAGACGGCGTGGTCTTGCTACTTTGCATTGGGCAATTCCACATCACGGTTCTTTTCAAGGCAATCTACAGTCCCTGTTAAGACAGAATAAATCAATTCAAAACTCAAGACGTTTATGGGTAAATTGGAACGATACAGAATTACCCATTTTTGAAATTGCTTGCATCTTTTGCTCGTGCTTTTCTTTTGTTTGAATCTGTCCGTCTTGCGATAATGTCTATGAGTAGATTTGCCCCCAGTCTCCTTCAATATGAGAACTTCGCATTTGGGCATGACCGTTATCGGGTCAATTTGCAAATTCCTGAGAATAGGAGGGGCTTAATTTTAAAACTTGGAGCAATTGAGGGTAAATTGGAACGATACGGAACTACCCTTCGAGTTTATGCGGATTTTTACTCGCTATTAATTCTTCCCCGGGGTTGGTGAGGTGGCGGATTCAAGCATTTAATAGGGGGAAGTCGGATTATTACTCCTTACTTTTACATAACTTACAAAAGCAGAAAAACACATCATGCAAGGAAATAAAACACATTCACTCATTCAGGATCGATTCTGCTTCCTCTGCAGGCTCTCCCATGATCAGCTGGCTTCATCCCGGATTAGGTATGCATCGGCCATATTGAAGGTCTGGTGGTCACTGGTTGAGCATGTGCATCACAGCCTCGATGCTTTACCGATATCAAACTGGTTGATTATGGCGAAAAGATCATCGTCAATGTCCGCTTGGTGGTGATCTGTCCCTTCTTCCTCGGGAGGTATTGATGATGATCCAGTAGCATTGGTCCTTTTGTACCCTCTTCCAATAGAACTCGATCCTGTTATAAACTGGTCTAACTCACTTCTTAAACGTGCATTTTCGATCCTCAGATCATGCACTTCATCGAAAGAGAGGAGGCTATTGTAGTTGGGGCAGGTGGCAGGGTCAAAAGCCTCTTTAGACATCTTGTTTTCCACTCGGAGGTTTTCATTTTCAGCTCTTAGAAACTCGGCTTCGTTGTACTCATGACGAGTCTTCATTCGGGTTCGCCTATTTTAAAACCAGAACTTGATTTGCAAAGGTTCAAGTCCTAGCTCTTGACTCAGTTCCATTTTCTGTTCTGAAGAAATCCTCAAGCCTTTGTACTTGCTCCTTAGTATGGCGACGGTAACACTTCTTTTGACCCTTACCGTTGTTGTCCTTATCTTTACTGAGATCTTGGACGTCATCGGCGGAAGGGCCAGGCTCCATGGAATCGATCCCAAATATGGCTTCGAACTCTTCCTCTCTTATATTCAACAAGTAATGATAACTCTCAAAGGTATTGGGTTGAGACATCTTCGATTCAAGGTTTGCTACCTCTTCTGGTATTTTCACTCTCTTTGGGTTTTTCTGAGCAATCGTCTATGAAACTCTTTTCAGGGTATAGACGACGATTATCAGGAAAACATCTCCGTTTAAAATTCGAGCGTGGGTTCAGCAATTGTATCGCTCCCTCCAGATTTGTCTTTTGCAACTTTTTTGCCGTGTCTCCTGCACGGTTTGTTTTCTTTCATCTTTTCCATAGTGGTAGGGCTCCTATCGTTATTTCTTCCACCTATTTCATGTGTCGCGGTCCACAAATGAAGACAAGTCGTCTCTTCTTTTTCGCTAAAGTTTGCCGTGTCTTCCACTCAAGTCATCTTTTCCTTCTTCTTTTTCAAAGTGGCGACATCACCTCAAAACTTTTTTTTGCAAAGATTTCGAATTTGCTCGGCTCGAGATTGCAGACGTGCCAAGGGATTCGAGCTGATAAAGACGACACCAAAAAAGAATGACCGGTAGAGAGATCTGACCGATAGATATTGCCCCTGTAAAGTCAATATTTAACGCGAAGCGGATTACTGTCTTCGCATCCCGCCAGTCTATTCCGGATTTCTCCTCTAATACCTTCGTATTCTGCTCGTCTGCCTCGATTCTCTCTTCAATCTTTTAACGATAATGGCCAGTCTTCCCACGCAGATCTTCCCGACTGAAGTTATGTTCAAATGGGAAAGACTTTACCATCTTCTTGGCCGAGGCTATATTTACATAACCCATCATCCGAGTGTCGAGGCTGAAATTCTCGGTTTGTTCAGGGAAGTAAATGCTTCCTCAATCGAAGGCACCAACTTGGAGAGGGAATACAGGGCGTTCCCACACGTCTTCATTAACTTTCTGGAGGCTTGTCGGAACACCCAAGAGACGGTCACCTTGGCCCGCGTCGTGAAGGCCCGCTACCAGGATCGATCTGAATGCTTGGAGTTTGCAGAACGTTCAGTTGCTCGATACAAAGAGGCTGTCAAGTCTGCTGATGAGTGGGTCTCACTGTTGGTTCACGAGAGAGAGAGAAGCTGGTGAAGCGCCTAGCTCTGAATTAAACTTATTTTGAACATGACTCGAGGGACGTTGTGATGAAGTTCAGATGTGAATGGCTGGAGGGGAGGCTCGACGATCTAAGAGCTGATATAGCTTTCGAGTGGGACCTGATCGACAACTTAAAACTTGCCATTGAACACCATGAGATGAATGCAGCCAGGTACAAGGAGAAATGTACTCGCCTGTTTTTCAAGCTTACAGATCTCGACTCTCAGGTCGCTCAGTGTAGGTATAGCATTAATTTCATGGAAAGCCAGTTGAGCTCTTTTGTAATGCTTATCAGGGCTCAATTCGGCTTTACTCTTTCTCCCCAGTGAGTTGTTGTAAAAATCGTTGATGTATAGAATGAAGCAAATATTTCGCATATCTGTGCTTTTATTTTTTTGCCATGTCTTCTCTTCCGCATAGCATGAATGACCTGTGGCTGAGGTTTAACGCTCTCCTTGATGTTCTTGCTTACTGCTGTAGACGATGATCTCGAGAATATTAAAGAAGCTTTCGACAGCGGACCCCACTAGCCGTGTCGAGACCCGTGAGTTGGTCACGTGAATTATGACAACTCGGTCAGTGCGCCAATAAATGAATCAAACCACCTGTTGCATGCCCCTACTTCGCTCATGCTATTTTCTTTCAGCGTCCACTTGTTCGTGTTAGTCACCTGTAGCTTTAGGTGGAATGACTGTAGGCCTTGCCCATTAATAAAATACCGTTCCTCTAATATCTTCCACGTGGTTCGAATCCAAGGGAGTTAAAAAAAATAGGCCTTTAGTCGATTTAATCAAGAAGGCGTTGTAATGTCGGATTAATATACATGCTTCATGGGTTCTTGATTACACCGCCTATGCTTTTTCGACAAAAATACAGAAACCCCCCTCTCAATACATTAAGCGTATCCCCAGGCCTGCCAGATACATTCACCGCTGTTGACACCTGATTTTTAATCATCCTTTTTGTTTTAAAATTAATAAAAAAAATTTTTTATAAAAACTCATAAAATTGAAAAATCAACTTTGGGGACCTGGGCTAAGCCTAAAGAACCAATTTTGATCAAAAAATGATTTTCCATATTTTTCGTATTTTTCGGTATTTTTTATTTATTTATTTTCGAAAATTAATAGAAAATTCATAAAAATTCATAAAATTGAAAAATCAACTTTGGAAGCCTTGGCCAAGCCTAGGCAACCATTTTTGAACAAAAAATAAATTTTCATATTATATATATTTAATTTTTTTTAAAAACAAATAATACAACAATACTTGAAAATTTTGGAAAATTAACATTTGAGGCCAAAAAAATACACAAAGATAGTTAATATTTTTATTTTAAATCTATTTTCATATTGGCCATCGCAAATTCAGAAAAATCCAATTCGAGTCACGTGTTCCTTCACGAGTATAATCTCGAATCGGGCCTAAAAAAATTTAATTTGAGCCAACTTATTTTTAATTTTCACTTTTTATGAGTTGTGACATTGTCTTCTAATATTTTAAATTTTCATCTTGGCTCAATTATACCCAGAATGACTCAATTTTGCAAAAGGGCTTTAATTAAATTCTGCATTATTTTCAGCGACAAGAAATGAGCTTAAATTTGACATGTGGTAAATTTTGGTGTGTCAAAAATTGTGAGGAGATTTGGACTTAAAGAAATATATTTTTTCATGGACTGAATTGTAAATACTTAAAATTCAAAGACTAGAGTGCAAATACCTAACTCTTGAATGATTATTTTACAAATAACAAAAAGAAGAGTTAGTGGATAAATTAGAATAGAGAAGGGAAGATGGAGAAGAGGAGATGAAGAAGAGAAGTTGGAGAAGGATGGATGGAGAAAATAAGATAAGAATAGAGAAGGGAAGATGGAGATGAAGAAGAGTTAGTGGAGAAATTAGAATGGAAGATAAGAATAGATAAGGGAAGATGGAGATGAAGAAGAGTTAGTGGAAAAATTAGAATGGGAGATAAATATGGAGAAGGGAAGATGAAGATGAAGAAGAGTTAGTGGAGAGATTAGAATGTGAGATAGAGATGGAGAATGGAAGATGAAAATGAAGAAGAGTTAGTGGAGAAATTAGAATGGGAGATAGAGTTAGTGGAAAAATTAGAATGGGAGATAGATGAGTAGATTATAAAAGGATGAAGAAGTGAGCTTGAGAGGAGGATTCTTTAGAGAGAAAATTTGAAGTGTTTGAGAGGATTCTTTGGAGAGAAAATTTGAAGTGTTTAAGAGGATTCTTTGGAGAGAAAATTTGAAGTGTTTGAGAGGATTCTTGGGAGAGAAAATTTGAAGTGTTTGGGGGAATTTTTTGGGGAGAAAATTTGAAGTGTTTGAGGAATTTTTTGGAGAGAAAATTTTGGATGTTTGAGAGAGTTTTGGGAGATTGAAGAAAAATTTGAGAGAAAGAAAATACCAAAAGAGAGAGAATTTTGAAGATGATGGGAGTTTAAAGCTATGGGTTATCATCACAAATTCCTTCATCGATCAATATAAATCAAGAGTTCATCCTCGTCAACGAGCAAGCAAATTCGAGCTAAGTGTTTTTATTTATTCATTTATTTATGGTTTTACTCGCAAATTAGCACAAATTGTATACACTTTGTCCATCTTTTTTCCCATATTTTATGTCAGGAGAAGGATATCTCTACGTCAACAGCAAAAATCTCGTAGAGATGCAAAAATCGGCCCAGACAAGCTCCTAAGCTGTCCACCGATTTCTCAACTGATCTGTGACTAAAAGTCCCTCTTAATTCAAAAGAAACTCTCTATATTGGGAACATAGAGAGCGAAAATCAATTATAGAAATCCCTCCCAAAAAAATGGGAGATAAGTACTCTTTCCACTCTTCTGGTTTTAGGTGCAGATTAACACATATTTTGTATACTGACACTTCACTCTATTTATGTCAGGAAGCCGCAGCTCTATATCAATGGTCAACCCTACGGAAGCACAAAATCGGCTTGGAGGAGCCCTCAAGCGCGCACAATTTTAAAGAATTCATACCCCAGAATGGAGAGGACAAAGTCCATCCGTAATTTAAATACCTGCACCATAAATCCCAAAGGGAAGAGCCAAGCCAATGCTTAGCCTCCCATTGGAGGTTTTTACTTACAATAGTTAAATACCTGCAACTTAAATACCTGCACCTTAAATCCCAAAGGGAAGAGCCAAGCCAATGCTTAGCCTCCCATTGGAGGTTTTTACTTACAGTAGTTAAATACCTGCAACTTAAATACCTGTACCTTAAATCCCAAAGGGAAGAGCCAAGCTAATGCTTAGCCTCCCATTGGAGGTTTTACTTACAGTAGTTAAATACCTGCAACTTAAATACCTGTACCTTAAATCCCTAAGGGAAGAGCCAAACCAATGCTTAGCCTCCCATTGGAGGTTTTTACTTACAGTAGTTAAATACCTGCAACTTAAATACCTGTACTTTAAATCCCAAAGGGAAGAGTCAAGCCAATGCTTAGCCTCCCATTGGAGGTTTTTACCTACAATAGTTTAAATACCTGCAACTTAAATACCTGTACCTTAAATCCCAAAGGGGATAGCCAAGCCAATGCTGGCCTCCCATTGTAGGTGTTTATTCACTGTCATGTACTTCCTATAATTTAATTTTTGAATCATCAGACACAAAAGATGAGTAGGTCGTAATACTGCACAGAAGTCGTTAACACACTCCCTCTTTCGGCTTTAGGGAATCTTTAACACTTAAAAAATATAACAAATAAAAATATGTACCATCCACGCATCCTATTTAAAAAGTGAAAACACAAAAGAGAATACCCTACTAGAGCCTTAGGAATAAACCAAGCCCGAGTTGCCGAATTAGGATATCCATGAAATTAAGGTACCGAAAGGGCATTAGTTTTAATTAACTAGTGTAACCAAGTCCCCGAGCTCACAATCTCTGGTTCGCAGGAATGAATTAGTTCTCCCGCTAATTTATTTAGGTTTCTAATCGACCTACCAAGAACGATTAGTGGCGACTCCAAATCTCAAATCATTTAAACAAAAACCAAAGTTGCGATTCGGTAGGGCTTGGGAGGGTCCGCATTAGGTTAGTCAAATCTAATTAACCTAATAATCCGTTAATCCTTTTAGAAATAAATTTAAATTTTTTTTAGAGGGTCGCGACAGACTGGCGACTCCGCTGGGGATAAAGATTTTTAAATTTTCTTAAAAAGATACCAATTGGAATACTTAAGTTTTTTCGAAATTTTAAAAGTCTTAGTGGACTTAGGACAATGAAAATTTCATGGATATCTCGCTTCTGGCGATCTTGCTTGGGACTCATTCTATAGGTGTTATATGGTTTTGCAGGTTGGGAGTTATAAGGGGCGGAGTGTTTGGCTAACCCATTTGTTTTGCAGGCTTGATGTTAGGATTATGTTTAATCTCACACATTTTTAGAAGCGCTGTTTTGATATCAACTGTTGTGCATGTCTTGCATATTCTGAGGATCACAACACTTGCACACACAAGCGTCTAAACCCAAGTCGCGAAATTTTTCCTAGGTAACCATAGATAGGGATCGAATATGTAAAGCTCTTGCGTCGATTGCGCTTGGGTTGACCATATTTTATCCCGCTCATTATCTGAATTGACAATTCTTCCCATTGTGATTTGATTGCGCGGAGCGTAAGGTTGTCAATTCAGATAGTGGGGGCCTTTTTAGGTCCATACCTTGTCTCTCCTTCTTTTATTTTCTAGAGTCCACTCCTCACTTGAGTCATGCGCATGACTATGTGATTTGCATTTCTCCAAGGTAAAAGTAAGTTCTCTAATTTTATCTTGTATTTATTTTCGGTCGGTCCATGCTAGGTGTTAGTTAGTTTTTGAGCTTGATATTACGACCATTCTTTTTAAAAGAAAATAAAAATTAAATTTGTCCCTCATTTTATTAACCAATAAGGGATTTTTGTCATATTTTTATTGCTTCAATAAAAATGAAATTTTCCTGAAAAAATTTTCCTCTGAAAATTTATTTCAATAAAAAGAAAAATTCCTTCAAAAAAAACTCTAGTAGACATCAAGTGATTTTATCACATTTTTCAAATTATTAAAACTTGCAAGAAAATTTTTCTCGAGAAATTCGCTCATGTCTTTCTAAGAAAATTTTCTCTAAATAAAATTAGACTAATTGACCAATAAGAGATTTTTGTCATGTTTTTCTTGCTTCAATAAAAATGAAATTTTCCTGACAAATTTTCCTCTGAAAATTTATTTCGATAAAAAGAAACATTCCTTCAAAAAAAAAAACATCAAGTGATTTTATCACATTCTTTCAAATTATAAAAACTTGCAACAAAAATTCTTTTCGAGAAATTCGCTCATGTTTTTCTAAGAAAATGTTCTCTAAATAAAATTAGACTAATGTCTCGGGGGAATTTTGTTAACCAATAAAGGATTTCTGTCAGGTCTTTCCTGCTTCAATAAAAATAAAATTTTCCTGACAAATTTACCTCTGAAAATTTATTTTGATAAAAAGGAAATTCCTTCAAAAATTTTAGTAAACGTCAAGAGATTTTGTCACATTTCTTAAAAAAAAATAATAATAAAAAAGAGTAATAAATCTGCAAAAAATTCTGTATCAGAAATTAACCCATTTCTTCCTAAGGAAATTTTTTTTTTCTGATTTCTCTACAAAATAGAAAAAATCAAATTGGACTAATATAGGAGTCATGGACCGACATTCCTTGTGTCGCATACTAATTATATCCTTTTCTTTTGCAGGAAGATCCTAGATACCCCAGACGGGTGTAAAAATTAAGTTCAATAATATATCAAGAATCATCTTTAGAAATACCAAAAGACGAAAAACACCGAGGCTTCAACCGTTAATTCTGGGGGGCAAACGAACACTGTCCATCTTTGACAGACAAAGTTGTGTCAATCCGTAAACTTGTATGGGCAGTGTATTCTGATATGACGGTGGATTTATACTGATTAAACACGGGGGTATATTTAATGTATTGCAGAGGATCTCGCGTCTTTTGAAAGATAATATGAATTATATAATCAGAACCCATGAAACAAATACCTTTACCTGATTAAATCAACCAGAGACCGGTCTTAAAATTTCCTCTTATCCGAAACACGCGGAGGGCTTCAGAGGACCGAGGTTCTATTAATGAACGTAGCCCACAGGAATTTCTCCCGACGCTACAGGCGACCGACACGAACAAGTAGACGCCGAAAGAAACAAAATATGGATAAAAGTGGGCACACAACAGGTGGCCGGATTTACTACCAGCGCACTGATCGAGTTGTCATAGCGTTATTGTTCGTGATCTCAAGATGGATAGTGGGGGCCACCGCCGAACCCATCATCAATGTTCTCGATATCATCGTCTGGAGCAATTAAACAAGAACATCAAGAAGAACATTAAGCCTCGACATCTTCGGTACCTCAAATCATTCTGTTATGCTATGCGGAAGAAACGATAGTAGGAAAATTAAAAAAAAAACAAAACAAAACACGCGAAGCTTTTCTTTCATTCCATTCATCAAAGAGTATTACAACAACTCACTGGGGAGGAAAGGTAAAGCCAAACTGGGCCCTGATAACCATTACGAAAGAGCTCAACTGACTCTCCAAACAGTTGATACTCTGGATGCACCGGGCGCTCTCGGGATCAAGCTCCGCAAGCCTAAAGAAGAGGCGATCGTACTTCTCTTTAACCTGGGCCATAGTGGCCTCGTAATGCTCAACGGCAAACTCCAGGTCCGGAATCGCTGCCCTCTCAAAAGCAATGTCTGCCGTAATGTCATCAAGTCTCTCCTGCAGCCAACCGCATTTGCACCTCATCACAATATTGCATGGCTCCTGTTCGACGTAAGTTCGGACCAAGGCCAGACGATCCACCAACTTTCCCCTCTCACGAACCAGCCACGAAAGCTGATCGTTGGCAAACTTGAGGGCCTTTTTGTGATTATCAGCCACAAACGTAACAGTTGCCAGACGCTCGTGCTGGTCTCGGTAACGGGCTTTCACGACGGCGGTCACAAGGACCGTCTCATAAGCGCGGTTATAGGCAGCTAGAAAATTGATGAAGAGGGTCGAGAAGTTCCGATACTCCTTTCCCAGTTGGGTACCCTCAACAGAAGCAGCGTTCACGGTCCTGAATAAACCGAGGATTTCAGCCTCAACGGTAGAGTTTTTGGCTACATGAGCGTAACCTCTACCAAGAAGATTGTAGAGTCTCTCCCACCCAGCCAGGACTTCGGTGGATAATGTGTGGTTAGGAGAATTGGCCATTTTTGAAAGCAGAATACGAAAGAAAGGGGGAGAGAGGTGAGGCAGATAAGCAGAATGCGAAGATGGTAAGCTGCTTCAATTTAAATACTGATTTCATAGGGGCAGTCCTTATAGGTTTTCCTATCTACCATTCTCTGTCGGCAACACCCCCGGTGGCTCAAATTCCAGCCAAGTGGCAACCTCGAGCCGAACAAACCCGACGTTTCTGTGGAAAAGCTGGACGGGACTCCACCGCTTTGAAAAAAGAAAGAACGAAAAGACGAGCTGAGTGGGGGACAAAGAAATTTTCGGCAGAAAGAGAGATATTACTCGTCTTCATTGGAGGACCCGCCAGTAAATCGACTGTGGAAATCTTGACAGGGGCCCTCTACCGCGAAAAGAAAGAAGAAGACAAACTGAGCGATAAACGAGGATTTCCCCTTTGATCAAAAGCTGAATGTCAGATTTTCCCCTCGGTAAATCTAATAGCACTGCCCGTGAAGGGGGAAGTCGTTGCTATTGTCAGAGAGAGAATTTGTCCTCATTTGATAGTGAGGGTTCATTTGCACGAACTTGCAGGAGAAAGATAGAGAGGAAGGAGTTCTCGTGGGAGAGGAATTCAAAACCTTCACCATCAAAGCATTGGCTTTCAAAGCCTGTTACGAGAAGCCATCAACGATCCCGTGATCCCTCAAGTCCGAGAAGACATCCTGAGGCGGTCTCGAATCGGCAGTCCTAGATCCAGAAATATGTCAAGCATTAGGGGAACGGGCGCATGTTCAACCCTGGTCGAAGCTAATGAAGTTCCTTACCCTGAGGGTCTACTAGTCATGGCCATTGACGGTAATCCAGTCTCTCTGTCAATCCTTGTTACCGTATTAAGAAAATGCCGGTATAAGGTTGTAGCTCAAGCAAAGGCGACAGAGGCCTTAGAGATATTAAGGAGGAGTAGTGACCCGTTTGATATCGTCCTCACCGCCATGGTAGGGATTGACATGGATGTTTTCACTCTCTTGGAAGTCATCAATTCTAAATTAAACATGCCATTCCTCGTAATATCGGCAAGCGATGATCAGCAAGCCATAATGAAGGCTGTCTTAAATGGGGCCCAAGACGTCGTAACGAAACCAGTTAGGGTTCAGATGCTTCAAAACATATGGCAGCACGTGGTAAGGAAGCAATTGCACGACCATGAGAACAAGCATCAAGCCTTCAATTTTGTTCCAAGCAACTGGAGAAAGAAGATGAGTTGGTCTCCCGAGCTGCATCGTATGTTTGTTAATGCAGTTCAGCAGCTAGGAATCGATTCGGCACGGCCGCAACATATACTGGAAATTATGAAGGTAGAGGGACTCACTAAAGCAAATGTTTCGAGTCATCTTCAGAAGTACAGAAAAAGGGTGAGAGAACACAATGCAGCTCAGAATCAAGAAAACCAAGGCGGGACTGATCCAAGCCTGAACGTCGAGTCTCCTCGCCACCATAAGTTCCGCAGGTTAGCATGGGGGGAGCCACTTCCCATCATCAACCAAGCCAGTAGCCATGCCATCAATCCTCTAGGCGTTAATCAAAGTATCCCCCAGAATCACCCTAATGCTCTTCAAGAGTATAGACCGCAGGGGCAGTGTATTCAGACTCCTTGGTTCGAGCACCAACCCGTGGCTATAATTCATCCCATGATCAGCGCGCCTGCGCAGCCAGAGAATCAGACAAGAAGTTATCCTGAGCACTCCCACTTCTCTAATCCTCAAATGGAAGGAGTTTTTAGCAGCAGGACAGTTGGTGATCCCCACACTTTCTCGAGTAATGATGGAGGCTCCAGCACGAGAAGTCAAATTGCTCATGGCGATGACAGAATGAGAAATCTACCGCCAGCATTTGCCAATAACAATGCCCAATTCGAGTATCAGTTGCTGGAAGGTTCAAGAGATTACCCAGATGATGAGCTTACTGCGCTGGTCAACCAGTTTAGGGTTAACAGACGTCCCAAGCCGCGATCAGGAGCTAGTGAGTAAGGACTCTCAAACATCGGTCATCCACACCCGAACCAACACGAGACTAGCTGATTATCGAAGAGCCACAGGAGAGGCAGAACTGACCTTGAATAAGTGCACCTTTCATTTCATGCTTAATTCCCCTGCGTATGATATTTCCAGCTTTCTAGGTGACTAGATTTAATTCAGGGGCAAGGGGGTAATTTGTTTTTTTTTATCTCGTTGAATGCGTGAATCCCTTTTTTATGCTAGATTTAGGGCGGATCAATTTGTGGCAACGTCGCTTACTGCCATAATGAGAAATGTTGAATGGCCTCACGTAGGGAAATTTCAAGTGAAAAGCCCAGGCGAGCTCGAAGACGGGTAACTGTGTGTCGTTCCAATTTACCCTCAATCGTTGCAAAATGCTAAATTGGATTTGTTCCATTCTCACCCAGGGGATTGCAAAGTGCCTCAAGAGTGTCGCAAAATGAAATGACCCAATGGAATGCGATAGGACTCATTCGCCTTCAAGGTAACCTTCAAATTAAAGGAGCCCTCCAGTCCACGGACCCGATGGCATGAAAAATGATGATGGTCCAAGGAAACCCCAAAGAAAACAAGGCACAACTAAGCAAAGCACATATGTGGCAAGCTCAAAATGAAGGGAAACTCGGGACATACAATTCAATCCAATCCAAATGAAGGAACTTCCTCAATTCAAATTCAATGGAAGTATACACAAGGGTAAAACAGTATCGTTCCAATTTTTCTAGAATATGAAGAACATATACTGCCGCATTCTCTTTCATTTTTGCAGAGGAAGTCTCTACTGGCCAAATTTTCCTGTCTACCATTCCCTATCAGTATCACCTCCGCTACTCGTCTCCAATCTCGAGCCAAGCAAATCCGACGTCTCTACGGAAAAGTTGGACGGGATGCCACTACTTTGAAAAAGAAATGATAAAAAATAAGTTGAGTGGGAGACAAAGACATTTTCGGCAGAAAAGAGATACGACTCGTCTTTATTAAAGAACTCGCCAGCAAATTGACGGTGGAGACAGCAACAAGGGGCCTCCTTCCACGGAAAGATGGAAGGAGACGAGCTGGGCAAGAGATACGATGAAAAGAAAATCGAGAAAGCCAGAACACTCGAGAGAGGCAATACAGTTGCTAAACCCACGTCTAATTTTAAAGGAGGCATCTTCTTGATAATTCTCATTCGTGCTGAAAAGAGAGACTCTTAAAGCATACGCAGTCTCCCAGAAAAATCCAGAGAGTGAAAATACAAGAAGAGATATCAAACTTTGAGAAATCGTTAACCAAATCGAAGATGTCTCAACCCAACACACTTGAAAGTTATCGTTACTTGCTGAATATGGGAGAGGAAGAGTTCGAAGCCATATTTGGGATCGAGCCTATGGAGCCCGGCCCTTCCACCGACGACGTCCAAGAGCCCGGTAAGGACAATGACAACAACGGTAAAGGTCAAAATAAGCGTTACCGTCGCCATACTGAGGAGCAAGTACGAAAGCTTGAAGCTTTCTTCAGAACGTGCCCTATGCCAGACGGCAAACAAAAAATGGAACTGAGTCAAGAGCTAGGACTTGAACCTTCGCAAATCAAGTTCTGGTTTCAAAATAGACGAACCCGAATGAAGACTCGTCATGAGCACAACGAAGTCGAGTTTCTAAGAGTTGAAAATGAAAACCTCCGAGCGAAAAACAAGATGTATAAAGAGACTTTTGACTCCGCCACCTGCCCCAACTGCAATAGCCTCCTCCTCACCCTCGATGAAATGTATGATCTGAGGATCGAAAATGCACGTTTAAGAGGTGAGTTAGACCAATTTATAACAGGATCGAGTTCTGTTGGAGCAGGGTACAAAAGGACCAATGATACTGGATCAGTATCAATACCTCCCGAGGAAGAAAGGACAGATCACCACCAAGCGGATATTGACGATGATCTTTTCGCCATAATCAACCAGTTTGATATCAGTAAAGCATCGGGACTGTGATGCACTTGTTCAGCCAGTGACCACCAGACCTTCGATATGGCCGATGCATACCTAATTTGGGATGAAGCCAGCTGATCATGGGAGAGCCTGTAGAGGAAGCAGAACTGATCCTGAATGAGTGAATGTGTTTTATTTCCTTGCGTGATATGTTTTTCTGCTTTTGTGAATGTGTAAAAACAAGGAGTAATAATCCGACTTCCCCCTATTAAATGCTCGAATCCGCCACCTCACCAACCTCGCGACGAATTGATGGCCAGTAAAAATCTGCATAAACCTGAAGGGTAACTTCGTATCGTTTCAATTTACCCTCACTTGCTCCAAGTTTTAAAATTAAGCCCCTTCTATTCTCAGGAAATTGCAAATTGACCCGAGAACGCAATCATATCTGAATACAAGTTGAACAAAATTTGGGGGCAAATCGACTCATGGGCATTACCACGGGATGGACAGCTTCGGACAAAGGAAAGTACAAGCGAAAGACACGAACAATCTTAGAAATGGGTAATTCTGTATCATTCTAATGTGCACATAATCATCTCAAGTCTTGAATTGTCTTATTCCATTCTTAACAGGGATTGCAAATTACCTCGAGAAATACCGTAACATGGCCCAAGGTGATACAACAAGGCTGCTTTATCCCCAAAGATTAACCTTTGAAAGGATAGCCCCATGGACACCTATGGTCCAATGGACCGAATGGTATGGGGGATGACAGTAGGTCCGAAATATCCCGAGTTCGATCCCCGAGGGTGGGGAATGTTGTATGTATTATAAATAAATGAAACAACTTTTTGTGCATTTCTTTTTGCAAGCAGGAATACTCGACGAGTAATACCGTAGTCAATATTTTGCCACATTCTCGGCTTAATGGTGAAGCATCCAACAAAAGTCGAAGAAAACTCAATCCAGCAAAATTGGTAAAAGACTTGTCCAAGGCATTCAAGATGAAGGGTAAATCAGTATCGTTTCCAATTTATCCCTTTTAATACTGGTTGACATGTCTCCTTTTCTTTTCACAGGAAATATTTATACTAACATTTAACATGTTGAAGGAGACAAATCCAAAAGAAAATTATGATCACCTGACAAGATCTATTCTGGTGAAAAATGGGGCAAATTGATCGCAAGCTCTGAAACAAAAAAGCAAATATGTCTTCCTTATCTCGTTTGATTTCAAGAATAATTTCTCTGCTTCTTGCAGGGGCATTAAACAAACCAAAATGCTCCCTCGCCCATATGCTTCATCGCGCAGGGGTAAAGTTTGAGACAAACCACCCCTCGACATAAGGAGTAGGCTTCCCAATTTGTTCGGTCCGCCCACATACCAGGGGCAATTTAAATTCGCCCATATTTGCACATTATATAAACACACGTGATGCTAAAAAATTGTCACATCTGCATTGTGCTTACACAGTTCATGAATTATGTATGACTATTCCGTGTGTTTAACTTACCAACTCCAACTTAGAGCATAAACTGCACAGGAGGTATCAAATGTGCAGAATGGGGCATGACAGGATGAGGAAAGCCAAACCATTTCCACACAGGTCTAACATTTTGATCTACAGATAAACAGCCTTTCTCCAGAGTGAGAAAAAGCCCGTTCGGAATGAAGTCCCCCATTCAGATTACATTCGATGTGTTCATACTATAAGAACCTCCTTAAACAGAAGTGGTAATGCAATACATGATCTATATGTTGATCGATTGCATCATGAGTTATTACATAGACTGCCTTTAATCATGGCAAACTTAGTTGAACAATTTTGTATGAACCAATGAACGCATTGATGAAAATGCTTGCACATGTTAGCTCTGACATTGCCCGACAGGCAACACATTCCCGGTGTTTGAGTTACCTTCCAAAGTCTTGAAATTCATTCGGCGATTATTGAATGAACAAGCTTGGTTGTCGAGAAGCCACCAAGCATTTCTTCCATATTCTCAAGTAAGTATATCTTCAACCAGAACCTTTCAAGAGAATGAATTCTGACGGTTGTTGGGATACTCGAATCCATTGCGGTATATACAGGTATCCACATTCTTCAATAAAGCATGATTTGTCTCAAGGACAGAAATGTTCGAGACCTTTTGATCTCTGCCTCTTTGGTTTATTCCTAAAACGACAGGAGAATATAATTTGGGTTTGAGCTTCTGCAGGATTCCTGGTCTCCCCAGATTTCAGAATGGCACCCTTTGAGGTACATAAAGTCCTTCTTACAGGCAAATCAAGTCCTTCTTACAGGCATAAACTCCTTTTTACAGGCAAACCAAGTCCTTATTATAGGCAAATCAAGTCCTTCTTACAGGCAAACCAAGTCCTTCTTACAGGCACCAAGTCCTTCTTACAGGCAAACCAAGTCCTTCTTACAGGCAAATCAAGTCCTTCTTACAGGCAAACCAAGTCCTTCTTATAGGCACAAAGTCCTTCTTACAGGCAAAGTAAGTCCTTTTTACAGGCAAATCAAGTCTTTCTTACAGGCACAAAGTCCTTCTTACAGGCAAATCAAGTCCTTCTTACAGGCAAACTAAGTCCTTCTTACAGGCAAACAAAGTCCTTCTTACAGGCACAAAGTCCTTCTTACAGGCAAACCAAGTCCTTCTTACAGGCAAATCAAGTCCTACTTACAGGCAAATAAAGTCCTTCTTACAGGCAAAGCAAGTCCTTCTTACAGGCACAAAGTCCTTCTTACAGGCAAATCAAGTCCTTCTTACAGGCACAAAGTCCTTCTTACAGGCAAACAAAGTCCTTCTTACAGGCAAAGTAAGTCCTTCTTACAGGCAAATTAAGTCCTTTTTACAGGCAAATCAAGTCCTTTTTACAGGCAAATCAAGTCCTTCTTACAGGCAAATTAAGTCATTTTACATGGCATAACGTCCTTTTTACAGGCACCAAGTCTTTTTTACAGGGACCAAAGTCCTTTTTAGAGGCACCAAGTCCTTTCTACAAGCGCAAAGTCCTTCTTACAGGCAGTTTCATGGGATAACCTACCATACAGGTCAAATTTCAATCAAATTTTAATCAGTAGAATCCTTTCATTAGGAATCTACCATGGGGTGACCTACCATACGGGTCAAAATTTAAATCAGTAGAATCCTTTTATTAGGAATCTACCATGGTACGACCCACCATACGGGTCAAATTTTAATTCAATTTTCAATCAGTAGAATTCTTTTATTAGGAATATACCATGGGTTAACCTACCATACGGGTTCAAGTTCAACTACTTTAAGGTTTTCTTATAACGAATCTTTAGGTTCTCATTTCATTTTTAGTGGAACATTCATGTCACGACTCTTTTTATTTTATTGTGTTGAGTTTATTAGAACTTAGGTGTCATCTCGTCTTTGAAATGAACCTCTACCGAGCTTCCTTTCAAAGAGGGGCAGCTGTTGACACCTGATTTTTAATCATCCTTTCTGTTTTAAAATTAATAAAAAATTTTTTTTTATAAAAACTCATAAAATTGAAAAATAAACTTTGGGGACCTTGGCTAAGCCTAAAGAACCAATTTTGATAAAAAAAAATGATTTTCCATATTTTTCGTATTTTCGGTATTATTTATTTATTTATTTTCGAAAATTAATAGAAAATTCATAAAAATTCATAAAATTGAAAAATCAATTATTTTCGTATTTTTCGGTATTTTTTTGTATTTTTCGTATTTTTCGGCATTCTGTTTATAATTACTATTAGTTAATTTTACTTGGCTTGAATTTTTTTTTGTCAAACTTACCAATAAATTTTTTAAATTCAAAAATAGCAGGTTTCAAGGATAGCAAGATTTGAAATTATTTATCTAGATAATCAAATCTCCACGACTAGCCATTTTTGGGTTATTGAGTGCTGGGTAGAATCCGAAACACACCACCTGTGGCTCTATATCTTCCAACAATGTGTAAGAGAAGTATACAACATAAAAGAAGTTAATAGACTTTTTTTTTTATCTATTAGGTTGGTAGAATTGGGACAAAACTAAAGTTGTGGATTTTTTTGGATGTTAGGCCGGTAGAATTGGGATAAAAATAAAAGTTTAGGATTTTTTATGAGACAAAAAAAGTTTTGGGTATAATTAAGACAAAGGTTAAAGTTTAAGGTTTTTTTTTGTATTAAGCCCAAAGTTAGGGTTTTTTATGAGACAAAAAAAATTTTGAGTATAATTGGGACAAAGGCTAAAGTTTGAGATTTTTTTGGGTATTAAGCCTCTCAATATAGCATGTCAAGTTAAACCTCAATTTTATCACAAAAATAGGCCTTCGGGGTTGATTCAGCCTCGCGACCTATCAATTTAATTCAATGAAAATCATGAATTAGAAATATTTGCAAAAAAATTCGGAATTCGAAATAATTTACGAGGATAAGATTGATTGTTTAGGGACGTAAGAAGGGGAAAATTGGAATTATGCGAAGCTTAGTGACTAAGAGCGTGTTATCCTTTGTCAAAAGGAGCCAAAGAAGAAATACCATGAAAGGCTGGCTGGAAAATGACCCCCAATGTGTGTGTCTATATATATATATATCGGACGAGCGCGGACGAAATAGAAGACATCATGGGATAATTGCCCGTTGACATATAACGCGATTGATTAGATTGGGCACATGTTTTGTCCCGAAAAAAGAGAGAGACTAGGCACATATAATACAAGAAAATACTCTATGTTGATGATGGTTTTTTTTTTTTAACTTTTTCCTTGGGATGGGGAAATGCACAGGTACGCCAGCATGGATTGTATCGAGTCCTGTTGTTTGACAACGATTCTAATTCTTTAATTTTATTTTTCGAAACAAAAAAAGGATGAGAAATGTGTTTAGTAATATAAATGATTCTGATTCTATTATCGAGAACAGTTTTGAAGCAAAATAAAAAATGAAAAAAATTAATTATGTATATACTTTTCATATACAGTATGTTCCACCATGTCGGAATCCTTTATTTTTTGAGAAATGACAAATCATATCGCTTGTTGGCATGCGTGGTGCTTAGTCTTTATATTCTCAATTTATTTTCATTGACCCCTTGACCATTCCTTGGTTCCTCCACAAGAAGTCCTTCTCGAAAAATTAATGCCTGACCAAAAGTTTAATTTTTACCCTCTAAATTTTATATAAGTTGGATTTTAAATTTCGTCGCTTTGCTCGCAAGTGGGTTGGCGTTAAGTGAGAAATTAAAGGTATAATTCGTCTGGTCAATTTTTATGATAAGTTAGATTCTAAAAAAATCTAAAATTTCAGTTTTACCCTTAAAATTTTGGTTGGTTGCCAAAAAAAAAAATTGATGCACTTGCTTGACGCTAGTCCTAGTAAATAATACGATAGGGTATGAAAAAGAAAAAAGGGTAAAAATGTCGCGATTAATCTCTCTAATCAAGAGGAAAGTCATGGACAAGAGAAAGACGAATACGAATTCGTTGAGTTGAGTTGATATGGATAGAGGGAAGAATTATCCAAATGATCAGAAAAATTAACGAAAATTCGATTAAATCAGAAGTTGACAATAATCAAGAGAATAAGACTGATATGCTTAGCCGCCCCCAACCAACCCAAATTGGACCACCAACAATGATTCACTTTCTCTTGCTCTCTCGTGGCAACTTGGAGCTCCATTAAGCTCTTTTTTTTTTCTTTTTCCTTTCGTTAGTCAAATATGAAAACACATTAAGTTTCTTCTTTTCCTTTTCCTTTTCCTTTTCCTTTTTGCGGGTTTCATCTTTCTTCTTCTTCTCTGTTCTCTATCGGGCAAATAAATGCACCTCTACCAAAAGAGACATGGCATCACATAAGACCGACGACAAAAGAAATTAAAAATGGTGGGTCCACAAAGGATAACTTTGAAAAACTTCGTAGCATGCCGTGGATCAGCTAAAGAAAACGTGGAAAAAGCAACAACCTTAATTTGTGCTCTTCTAGGCTGGCCCATTGTGGCCATTCTGCAAATCAGGTAGCCGACTGGGTAGCTAAGGCCTCGTAGCTCAAATGTCCTCCCCACCTTTTGGGTTTGCCAATCTCCCCAACCCTTTTGAGGTCTTTTATGTTTGGATGCCCCTTTTTTCTGGCTTTTTGTTTAAGTACTCTTCAATTTAATAAAATATAGATTGCATTTACGATAAATGAATAAATATTGTCACGCCCCGAACCTCCACGAGCGCGCGACATCTGCATGACGATCGAAGGTCGATAATAAACGCGCGACGTCCCAGGAACCTGTCGCCGACTTAACGATCCAAATTAAACGCTAGCAGAAGCGATACCTTACCCCTGACAACGAATGAGTAAGGACTAGCACAACCATAACACCTCATATATTACACAATCTCAGCTCCTTATTATACATGAATCTCAGTTTTACAAATATCAACAACAACAACAACAACCAACCCAGAATGACCACATCCATCAGCAACCACCGATTTACCGTCAATTGTCCTTGTCAACTGGGTACTCCGCCACCTGGATATCAAATCTTGTGGTATCCCTGCCATGCTTATGTCCTAGGGACTGAAAGGTGGGGAAAATAACGACAACTATGAGAGCACATCTCAATAAGTTTGCCCCTAAACCCCGCATAGGACAACGCGTAATCAGACGATTAATTCTAGGCATGCAATTAGACTAACAACTCAGCCATTACAATAAATGAATTCGACAAGCAATTTAATATCCAATAGTGATATGATCATGCATTAGAATGCATAGGCATACGAAGATCTCATGATTCTGCCACAATAAAATTTCATTTTCATCTGACCCGCGCTAGTCGCCTCATGTCGTGCCTCAATCCGCGCTAGTCGCCTCACGGTCGGCACCCTTATCTCTCCAGCTACCCTATGCCAAGCACGTCCGAGCGCATTGTGTCTCGACTTGCGATACTTGCATCAGGTCGGCATCCTTATCGCTCCACTTTTCCCATGCCATATTGGCATCTCAGGGCCGCCCTCCGCCCCGCGATAACAAGCCTCAGGGCTAACAGCAAACCGAAACTCCACGAGCTTCTCAAGCACCTCCTTCTTCAAACTAGATGACTTTCTTTTTTTACCTCGAACTGTTTTCCTTTTTTTTATATAAAGAAAAAACATTCCAATAAAATCAATTTTACTACAAGATGAGTGGCGCCGACGTTATGAATTTATGATGACTAAAAAAATTGACATGAATATCATCTTATCCCGGTTACTTTTGTACATCCTGTGATATTTTGGCTTCTTTGATTTGTTAAAAAAAATATATTCAAATTGCACTTTTTGTTCTGTATTATCTCCTTCTGCTTTTTCGTCCATGACCATGCGAAATTGGCCAAGGATGTGTTGTCGTCCGTCAAAAGGAGCCTGAAAAGAACGTGAAAGAGTTAGTGGAAGATGACGTCCGCACGCTGATGTGTCTACGGTGACGTGTAACGCGATCGGTCTTGTCTAGGAGAAAGACACGGGCCTGTCCAGCGATGTGGAAATTTTTCATGTTGATGCTTCGTTTTCTACGAGAAAGCGACTCGGTAAGCCCCGAATTATTTTAAGAAAAATAAATATTTCGAAAATAACTATATATATATTACTTGAAATAATTTTTCAACACAAAATTTTTCGTTATCAATGACAATTGATATCTAAACATTTTTTTTTATAAATGATGAGAATATTTATTGTTTTATTCATTTTCATAAGCAATATCGTTACAAGTAATACAAAAACGATTATTTTTCAAGAAAATATTTTTTTCGAATCATTTATCACAAGACAAGACGGACGAATCATTGATGTCATCCTATTGGTGAGTAACATGAAATTTGAGATCCAGCTGAACTTTGGAGAACAAAGGAGGAGATTGAAAATTCACAGTACCGGTGACTAAAGTTTATGTGATCTGTCCGTTTCCCAGAAAAAATGAACGAAATATTTTCATCACTCGCGAAAATATTTGACATGAAGTATTGCTAGTAATGAAAATATTTTTTTACTAGCTAATTATTTCAAGCGATACAGAAAATCGATTTTAAAAATATGTTTTTCGAATCATTCAATTGTCCACCGAAGCATCACTCTAAATAAACATCCGAAGAAAAAATAACAATCATCTCATCATAGCATAGCATAACATGTGATGTGATGTGATGTCGGCGATTGTCTTTTCAATCATAACACTATGTTTTTAAAATTTTAAAAAATGAAATTTTGATAGTTCAATCTCAACCGAGGTGCCCCAACTTTTAAACTCATTATAACTGGTCTCTGCCATATCTCATCAAACTACAGAGTAGGTCAAACAATATATATGCTAGAAATGAAATAATATTTCCACACGCTTCGCTTTGTTTTTTTTTTTAACACCTTTACCATGACATCCTAAATTTAGATAAGTTAATTTATTTTTTAATTAGATGTTTTTTTTATCGTTGTATTGACCTCACTGACATAATGTTCTGGCACATTCAGGTTATAATTGAAATCAAAATCCGCCCTTAGACCTACAAAGACCCAAGTCATTGCGAAATGAAATGAACCGTGATGATAAAAAACACAAACAAATGCAGGAACTACCGCGTTCACCTTTAGATCGTGTGTTGTTGCACGAACAATATTCAGGAAAATGCGACTACTTAGGTTTGGGTTTGGGGTTCTTAATTAGGACACGAATTTACTGCTTTTTAATTTTTTGTAATCTGAAAACCAAATTTAGATCAAGGGTAATACTAATATAAAAAAAATTCAATTGGCATTGCCCTTCGGCCTTAAATTTTTTAAGATATTTTTGAAGGCGAGGACCAAGAGGAGAAAGTCTACGTCAAGTCTCCCCCTATTAATAATTTAATTGCCGACGGAATTGATCTTGGGCAGGCCGTCCTGGTGAAGCAGACTAAGACGAGAAAATATTGCATACCCACGGGGTATTGCTTATGTGGTCCCCTTATTCACTCATTGTTCGACACGTGTGCCCAGCGGGGCCCACCAGTCAGAAAAAAAGGAGAAACCCTATTTTTCTCTCTTTATGGTGACGTTTTCTGTCTCCCTCTGTCTTTCTCCGTAGCCGTCCCCTCCTTTCCGTCTCTTCTCTCTCATCCCCCCCCCCTCCCCTCCGGTTTGCTTACACCTCTTTCTTCTCCGACCTCGAGCCCAAGCCCCGCCATTTTCGGCCACTGCGAAGATCACAATCGGTGTCCCGCTGCCGATAGATTCACGGGCGATGCGACCTTGCCCGCTGCTAAGCTCCAGCGACCATGGCCACGAGTCGAGCTCGAGCAGCCATGGTCGAGGCATCCTTGCCGCTTTGCAGCCATGGCCACCAAGTGTCAAGCTTGTAGCTGCTCGCCCGTGGCTGGCGAACCCAAAGCTCGAGCTCGTGAGGCTCGAGAGGCCATGGCAGCTGCAAGCTCGAGGACTCGAGCACTCCTCCATCGTTAGCCTCGCTGACCGAGCCGACCGGATCTGGTCGAACTACGCCGACCACGGTCACGGATGAGCCTAAGCCGCGTGTACCGAGCCATGAACCAAACGTCCATGGCGGACCACCGCCACCACCATCTTCATGGAAAATGTGTTCAGGTTAACAAAAAAGTAGCGAAGGAGAGAAAAATGCAGAGAGAGAGAGAGAGAGAGAGAGGGAAACCGTCACCGTGAAGAGAGAAAAGAGGATTTTCCCTTTTTCCGTCTAGTGGGCCCCGTATGTACACGTGTCGGAAAATGAATGGACAAGTGGACCACAACAGCAATACCCCGTGGGTATGTAATATTTTCTCGACTAAGACACTTCAGTCGTGCACAGACATTGAGAAAAAAAACACAAAAAGACGATACAATCACTGTCCTTTTCTTGCATCGTGCGGATTTCCACCCTGCCACGTGTCTCGTGTTTTCTGCTCTTTCCCCTGAAAAAAAGAACCATTTCGCATTTGCTCCGAATCTCAGTTTGATACGAAGTACTGCGTTTGATGGGGGAAAAAACAGTCGAATTGATCCATCTTCTTTCCCCAAGAACTAGACATGCTACTGCTGACGGATGCTCTTCCGTGAACGTGAGCTGCAATTCGGCCCACATAAGCTCACAGTTCTTGCAAACCGGCACACCAGCTTTCTAAGCATCAAGAATCGGCAAGGAATGGAACTCCTTTCCGGATCCAGACCGATATAACCGAGGACCTATTTACCATAATGGTGAACTGAACAAGAACTGAACATTAGGACTTTAGGAGTGATCCATACAAATTGTGTTTGATGGAGCATGTTCTATGAAGTCCAGTGTGCAGGTAACTCTCAAAAGCTGCATCTTCAAAAGGAGGCACGGGAGCCGCTTGTACTACAACAAGCCATTTTATTTTACATTTTATTATGACTGCAAATACTCAAAGGACATAATACACACCACATTTCTCACATACAAGCCATTCGCAGATCAAGCTCGGGAACATCCACCCAGATTAAAAAACAAAGGCTAACTGCTTCAAACGAGTCATAGATAGCAAAATACTACAGAGTAACTTTCAGGCTTTATGACAGACCTCACCATCACAGACCCATCCTTCTTTGGCACCTCCTCCTTCCTTTGCCTCCTCACCAGCTGCCTCACCATCTTCATTCAGCTCGTTTTTAGTTGCTTTCTCTTCTCCAACAGCACATTTGGGATGGAGATCGAAGTCGCACTTCTCGCAGTAATACGACCACACCTCCCCTGCCTCCCTGCAGCCATTACAATTGTACTTTCTCCTCTGAGCAGGAACGAGCTCGTGCTCTTCATGCAAAGGATGCTTCAACTTCTCTGGCCAGCCTTTAATACTTTCCTTGAACTTTTCCTCCAACTTTTCCTCAAGCTTCTTGAGATGTTCGGCAGTAAAAGGATAAGCATCAGCCCCGTGCTCCATTATCAGATGCCTTGCTTTGTTAGTCACCGTCCGGCCCATTGGGCTGATGGCTACCAGCATGGGGATCCCCCGGACCTTGAATTTGCGACTCAGGAATTTCTTCCTCTCATCACCAAAGGGGAGCGCCAGCCATGGCATCTCAGCAAAATAATTGTCAAAGGCAGTTTGGTCCTTGTCGCTGGAGATGAAGATCACCTCAAAGGCATTGTCGTTAGCCTTGATCTTTTTGTATGCCTCCGTTAGCACCGGCAGGAATGCACGGCAAGGAGGGCACCAGTGTGCCGAGAAGTAAAGGAGGACAGTCTTCCCTACCAAGTCCGATACAGGAATCTGCAATCCAAGTTAAGCAACAACCTTTTAGAAGAACCGCCAATTGATGGAGAAGGCATGTGATGGCAAGGATTTTCCTATCTATAGACCTGGTTTCAATCCTTTCCACAGCTCAGGAAACCCGAGGGACAATGATATTTAGGGAATCATTATAGATATTAAAAATTTCCAAGTCATTACCATCTAGGAGATATACACACGCGCGCGCATATATATAATATATACCTTGGTTCCTTCCTTCCCAGTGATGAAATCCAGATCCCCTGAAACCAAGATCGACTCCAAGGTCTGAGATTCTTCCCTTTTCTTCTCTATCTCCGCGAGCTGTTCAAACTTTTCTGGAGTGAATGGGTAAGCTTCAACGCCATGCTCTTCAACGGTTTCGGCAACATTGGAATGGACAGTCTTCCCATCACGACCGATTATGACCAGAGTGGGTACGGTCGACAGACCAAAGTACCTAGCCAACTTCTCACATTTCTTGTCTTTCAATGGTAGGGAAAGCCAAGGCATGCTTCCAAAGGATTGGTTGAACGATGCTTCGTCATCATCAAGAGGTATCTGAACGATCTCAAAGCTCTCTCCTTTGGCCTTCAATTTCTCATAAACCTCGAGTAACTTTGGCGTGAAATCATCACATGATTTGTACGCGAACAACGAGAAGTACAGACCCACAGTTTTCCCTTCAAGCTCAGTAACAGGCACCTAGTTTGGCCACATAACTAGATCAGTAAAAGGAGGATGGAAAACCGAATCATAAGCACACGCGACCATCAGTTTGAAATGCATCGAATATATTTTTCGGGTTACCTTATTCCCATCGGACGAAACTACGAAGTCACGAGATCCGTGGACCAAAATAGAGGTCAATGATTGATTTCTTCTAGCAGCTTCTTCCTGCTCTTTCAACTCCTTGACGCGTTCCGGAGTGAAAGGGTGACCTTCCACTCCATACTCGCGGATGATCTCGGCTCCGCTATCTGTTGAGACTACACCTGTGCCATCGAGAATCACAAGGTGGGGTATTCCCCTGACCTTAAACAATTCATTCAAGCTACTGCGCTTGTCTGAGTCGGAAAATGGGATTGCAAGCCACGGCATCTTGGAAAAGTATCCACTGAAGGACTCTTCATCCCTATCAGCGGAGACAAAAATGATTTCCAGGTCACCTCTTGGAGAAAGTTCATTGTACACCTCCACAAGCGTCGGGGTGAATCGCCGGCATGGACCACACCACGACGCGGAGAAGTACAAGCCGATCTTCTTCCCCTTCAAGCTATCGACCTTAACCTGATATGGGACGAAAGATTCCTAATTTGAGTTCTTCCAAACAGTAATCAGCAAGCAAGGCAAACTAGATGCGATTGACCACCACCCAAAATCCTGAAAATGCTCAAGATTCATCCAAATGCCAACCGGAGAAGCACTTCCCTTAAGCACTCACTGCTCATTAATTTTCTCGCAAATCAGCAGTCTCGTCGACCAAAACAAACTAAGGAAACAAATGGATGGCACTCGAAAAACGATGATCAAAGATCAGACCAAATTAGCTTATCTTGAACTATATTCGCCAAAGAACATCGGAAATTTAAACTCCAAAAGAACATCGGCAATTTAAACTCCAAATACGCAAGAACCACATCTTCCCAATTCGACAAGAGAAGCACCAACAAAGAATCAGGTCAGTAATGCTTTCGACCATTCCTCCCACCAGAACAAGAATTTCTCGTACGAAACTGGGTAGCAGTTAGCGAAACAACCCACGCGAAGACCACGAGAACTTCAACAAGGACGCCAACCCACCATTCTTTTTTCCTCCTTTTCCAAAGAGCAAAAGCAAAAGAGAACCGAGTTTTACCTGATCGCCGTTGTTTCGGATGAGGAAGTCCCTGTCCGGAGAAGACAGGAGGGACTGAACATCGTGACGAGCTGCGTCTCCGACAACATCCGCCATCCTCGTTGCTTCGCTCCCGTGTTCTGATATCTTTGCTGAGTGTGCCTAAGAATCCTCCGATGACGGGCTTGTGCCACTCGATGTCTATAAAGAGGGAGAAATGTCCGGCATTTTGGAATAACGACACAAATTGACCCCTTGACCATTCCTTGCTTCCTTCACAAGAAGTCCATCTTGAAAAATTAAAGCTTGACACAAATTTTAATTTTTTACCATCTAATTTTTATATAAGTTAGATTTTAAACTTTGCCATTTTGTCTGCAACTGGGTCGGCGGTACGTGAGAAATTAAAAGTATAATTCCTCTGGTCAATTTTTATTATAAGTTGGATTTTAAAAAAATCTAAAATTTCAGTTTTACCCTTAAAATTTTGGTTGGTTGCCCAAAAAAAAAAAAAGAGTTGATGCACTTACTTGACCCTAGTCCTAATAAATAATAGAATAGAGTATGAGAAATCGGTAAAAATGTCGCGAATAGTCTGTCTAATCAAGAGATTAGATTGAAGAGAAAAGTCACGAACAAGAAAAAAATGAATACGGATTTCGCTGAGTTGACATGGATAGAGAAGAATTATTCCAAATTCCCCTTGCTCTCTTGTGGCAACTTGGAGCTCCATTAAGCTATTGATCCTTTTCTTCTTCTTCTTCATTTTTTGATTTTTCGACATTTTTTTTTTTCTAATTTTACCGTTATGCAAGATCAATACAGACCGTAAAATTAGCACCAGTGATGAGCAAAGAAAATGCCCGTCAAACGAAGGAGAAACCTTGTCGCCTTTTCCTTGGAAACTACAATTTTTCAACACTCGAAAAAAATTTCATGCTTAACTTAAAGGGTGGCGTTGTTCTCCACGCCTTCTTTAGCTGATCCACCGCACCTCTTCGTAATGTAATTGCCAGAATTATCGTTTGTGAGTCTCATCACTTTAACATCACTGACTAATTCGACGAAAGGGTTGTTGCTTTATTTTTCCTGTTGTTAGTCAAAATGTGATAACCCCTTTGAGTTTCTTCTTCTTCTTCGTCTTCGTGGGGTTCCATTCCATCTTTCTTCTTCTCCCTTCTCTATCTATCGGGCATATAATGCACCTCTACCGAAAGAGACATGACATCACATGAGACCGCCGGCAAAACAAATGGAATATGGTGGGTTTCACAAAGGATAACTTTGCAAAACGATACCCTTAATTTCGTGGATTAGGCAAAGGAGACGTGGAAAAAGCGATACCCTTAATTTTATCCCCTTCTAAGTTTGCCCCAATGCTCAAATCCGCCCCAAAAAAAAAAGCATTTTTGAGATCTTTTTGTGTTTGGATGCCCTTTCTTTGGACTTTTCGTTTAAGTACTCTTCAATTTAATAAAATATCCACTACGTTTATGATAAAATAAATAAATAAATAAATTATCCTCTTCAAGTTTTGATACCCGGGAAGCATCGATTGCCTTGTAGCTTTTACGGCGGGAAAAACTATCCGATCAGTCCCAAATCCCGTCACGCGGACGCCAATTCAATCATGAACTTCTCAATATTCCTAATTCGGTCATGAATCCTCGCGCCGAAATTGGCAATAGCGATCGAATTGGTAACATTTGAAATTTTAGAATCGAATGGATATCCAAACAATAGGTTTAGGACTAGTTCAACATCCATAATCGGGAAATTTATCTATTTCTTTTTCGCAATATTTATTTCGTTAGCGCATTGGGCTTAATGGCCAAGAGTGTGTGTTAGGTTAGTCAAGCTCAAAAGGAGCAAAGAAATAAGAAATAAAATAAAAGAAATGATGGTTTCGGATCTCTCCCTTTTGGGATCCATGCTCTTTGGTCCAGGACCAAAGAAGGGACGGGGAAACTTCCCCCAAGGTAGAGCATTGACAATGGTGCACAGATAACCAATGATGACCAAAACTTTATTGAAGAAAAGAACGTTTGGAACCTCATTCCCGTCGCCCGGGACTAAAGTTCCTAATTAAATCGGCATAATAGAAGTAATAACGTAACATGACTAGACATGACATAGCATAACATAACATAACGTATTAAGCAATAATTGCGACTTTCTTTGTTGTTATAGCAGCAAGATCTTGAGAGTAAAAGCAATTATAAAATTTCGATCTCAATGGACATTCCATTCCACGACATGTACTCTTGGGAAGGGAATCGGATCTCCACAAGCTTCTCGAGCATCTCTTTATTTGGACCGGATGACCGTCTCTTTGACCTCGAACTATTTTCTTTTACATATATACATATATATAAATAAAAAAGCATTTCGAAAAAAAATCAATTTTACTATGAGATGAGTGGCGCTGACGTTACGAATCTACGATAACTCAAAAGAATCGGTATAGATATCGTCTTATTCCGGTTACTTTTGTGCATCCTATTATATTTTGGGTTCTTTTGATTTCTCGAAAAAAAAAAGATATTCAAATTGCACTTTTCGTTCTGTATTATCTTCTTCTTCTTTTTCGTCCATTATCATGCGAAACTTATTGGCCAAGGATGTGTTGTCGTCCGTCGAAAGGAGCTCGAAAAGAACGTGAAAGAGTTCGTGAAACGTGACGTCAGCGCGCCGTTGCGTCTATGGTGACGTGTAACGCGATCAGTCTTGTCCGGGAGGAAGGCGCGGGCCTGTACGACGACGTGGAAATTTTTCTTGTTGAGGCTTTCGTTTTCTACGAGAAAGCAAGTCGGTACGTCCCCAATTTGTTTTAGGAAAAATAAACATTTCGAAAATAATCAATTTGTGTGTATCGCTTGAAATGATTTGTTAATGGGAAATTTTTCATTATCAATAACAATTAAAATCTAAACATTTTTATGGACGATGACGAGGATATTTATCGTTTTTATCCATTTTCATAAGCGATATCGTTATAAGCGACATAAAAAATGATCATTTTTAGGGAAAATATCTTTTTTACGAACCACTTGTCACGAAACAGAGGAATCCTTGATCTCATCCTGTTGGTGAGTCACAAGAAATTTGAGATCAAACTGAACTGTGAAGAAGGGAGGAGGAGATCGGAAATCCATAGTATCGGCGACTGAAATTTTTGTGATCTGCTTGTTTCGCGGAAAAAAAAAACGAAATATTTTCGTCGCCCACAAAAATATTTGACATGAAGTGCCGCCGGTAATGAATTTTTTTTTATGGGTTAATTATTCCAAACGACGTAAAAGATCGAATTTAAGAACATGTTTTTCGAATTATTCATTCTCAGCTAAAGCATCAGCCTAAATAAACATCCGAAGACAAATAACAATCATCTCATTGTAGCACAACATGTAATGTGATGTTGGTGATGGTCTTTTCAATCGTAAGTTCGTAACACTGTGTTCTTAAAATTAAAGATGAAATTTTGAAAGTTCAATCTCAATCGAGGTGCCCCAACTTTTAAACTCATTATAACTAATCCCTCCCATGTCTCATCACACTACAGATTAGATCAAACAAAATACATGCCAGAAATGAAATTATATTTCCTCGCACTTCGCTTTGTTTTTTTCTTTAAACACCTTTACCATGACATCCAAAATTCAGATAAGTCAATTTAATTTTTTACTAGACTTTTTTTTTATATCGTTGTATTGACCTCACCGACACAATGATCTAGCTCATTCGGGTTATAATGGAAACCGAAATCTGCCCCCGGACTTGGACCTGTAAAGACCCGAGTCATTGCGAAATGAAACGAACCGTGACGATAAAAAAACACAAACAAATGCAAGAACTTGCGTGTTCACCTCTAGATCGCGTGCCGTTGCACGAACAATATTCAGGTAACGCGAGTACTTAGGTTCCGATTTGGGCTGCTTACTTAGGACGCGAATTTCGTCCTTACCGGAAAAAGAATCGGAGCAAAAGAAGCGCGGAAATGCGGAATCGATTCAAGCAGGTGGTCGAGTAAACATCAAAATCGCCAGTTCCTCCATATGAAGTTGAAGCAAATGTTGGATTGTTGATATAATTTCAAGAGTAATCAATTTTGTTTTGGTTTACCCTCGTTCCCCAAAGATTTCGATGATGAGACCCCCATTGGTGGGCTCTGCTCGTGGTCCATTGCGCCGCCAACCTTGAAGTGTGTTTGTTCTCGGCCCGGCCCATTAATGTGGCAGGTCGTTCCACGCCGGCCCGAGGCCCAAGTATCAATCAACAGGCTTCTCTCCCTTCTCATCCGTGAGAAACGTTTTCTGACTGTGAAATTGGAGAGTTGGCACTCCCGACTTCGTGAGAGAGAGAGAGAGAGAGAATCCACGTACATAACCCGACATAATCTGATTAACTTCCAAACGTCGACACGAATCGACATTAATTAATGCAGTTTCTTCTTTCTCCGATTATTGGACTTACAAAAACCGACATTAAAAGCGTGCAAAATAATGGAAATCGTCGCGAATTATCTGTATGATTATGACACGGCAATACGAATTGTTAACCCAACATAATGTGATTAACTATTTTCATCTATTGTTGTTTTTAAAACTCTTTTGATGTCGACACGGCTTGTTTGCATGGTACCTCATTCTCGGTATTGATATTTATGATATGTCTTTTTTTTTTTTTCCTTTCCCTGTTGGGTGATGCAGAAGGATAATATTTTTCTTCTTTTCTTGATTTGACGAAATATTTTGATTGGCCAGTTGTGAATATATTACTTGCGTTCATATTGACCTAAAGTCTGCATGCGGGTGACGTGAATAACTTGTAATCAACTCATGATTAGACTCGAAAGTTGGAGGGAAGTACATAGCCTTTTGCTCGTGCATTGCTCTTTCTCCAAGCGAGAGGCTACGAAATTCCATATCTCCTCGCCAAGAAAAGCTCTTCCCAAATGATCGCAAGACAACATCTTTTGCCGAGAAGGTGGAATGCGTTCATTGTCCACTCCTCACAAGGAACCTCCGTACATTCTTTGTCACCAAACGCAACCAATCCACAGGGCTTAAGGTCACGATAAATCCCTAACCATTCCCGCTTTCTTCCATCCTACAACCCTCAACAGCCACGAGATGTCGCTGCAGCGCCGTCAGCACCACCAGCCGCCGCCCCCGCCGCCGCCGCCGCCGCAGCCCTTCATGGCGTACCCCAACACCTTCGCAAGGCCGCCGCCGACCCAACAGCACTCTCACTTGAGCGGGTCTTTCGGGAAAGTGTTCTTTGTCCTCGTGATCATCCTTGCCGTGTCCGCCATCGCCTGCTGCCTTGGCCGGATCTGCAACCGCCGGTCGCACGACGGGGACCCATCGGCGAAACAAAGGCGTGGGAGGCGCGACGTCGAGTCTTGCCTCGGCAGAAGGCCTCAAGGCGCTCCTGGCCCAGGAACCGCCGACGTTGGAGGATCCAATCCGACCTAGCCAAAGCCCGGTGAACGATCACATGCGTCCCATTCAAGCGCATCCCGTTTTAGCTTTGTATGTCAATTGTCGTTGTCTTTATCAGGGACACTTGTATCTATTTCGATGACTGCCAAAGCACGAAAGAGAATAAATCTGTGTTCGTGCATGCCTGCATGTCATTTTACTTTGATACTTCCAAAGAATTGGATAATCCCGGCTTTAAGACGTCTTACTTGTTAAGTTAAGCAATCAATTAAGGAAACTTGGCGGTTTCTCATGCACCGTTTGCTATCGCACTACGCACGGCCAATGCCACCAAAATCGAATTATTCTAGATAAAGCATGCGCAACAAGTGTTTCGGAGGGACTCGTTAACACGACTCGTGTTGTAAAATTCATATCGACCATTCAACATCATCAATCTGAAGTGTAGTTCATGTGCGGCGGACGCTTTAAATGCATTTCAATGCGATTTCCCGGTCGTTGAAGACTTTCCTCGTCGAGAAAATATTCGATGGTTGTAAAGCGCTACGATGTCGCATGCATTTTCTATTAATGTTCAGTAATAGGTTGACACATGTTTGCTGAGGTAGAATAAAAATAAAAATAAAAATAAAAATCACCACCCCTCGAACGATCATCTCCCCCCCCTCCCTTCCAGCGTAGCTTCCTGTCGGCCCTCCTCCATCATGGAGCACCACCCCTCCGACCATCATCTCCACCCGTTCCGGCGTCGGAGGGACTTGATAACTTGACTCGTGTTGTAAGGCACGTGCAATTTAAATCCCTTGTTTGTAAAGCAACATCATGGGACAGAACAAAATCCTATGGTTCAGTCCAAGTCCAAGAATGAATGGGACCGGCCCAATTTGTAATATGCACCGTGGTGCAAAAAATTTCGATCGCCAGATTATTGTCAAAAAGATAGTAAGTTATGAACGTTTAAGGCGATTATTTTGACCATAAAGTCGGCGATGTTACTAACTTACTATTGATCAAGGGAAATAATGACATGCATGGACAATTAACTCCCTGATGGGCCTCTGAGTTTACGGACAGTGAAGGGATGTTACGATCATAAAGGTAAGTTACAAAGAATAGGAAAAAGAAGACTTGCGATGAAGTCAGGTCGCTACGATCATCTCGGCAAAAAATAGACCTAGGTCAAGGTGAAATCGCTAGATGCTACGAGCTTAATTGGATTGAGCATTGGTATGGAAACCGACTGAGTAATAACTTAAAAGTTACTAACTCATGGATATGAAAATTTACGTGACTTTAAGTTGAATTATTACCCGCAAAGAATGGTCACTAACTAACTTGTCAAGGACTTATTAGAAGAATACCATTATCGAAGATAATTACTAGACATGAATACCATAACTTACAACAGTTGAGGGGGCGAGCCTTGAGGGTTCGTTCTACTTGGAATCGAAATGAACCGAATCGAACCGGCCTAGTTCAAGGCCATTTCTATGGAGAACCAATCTGGTTCTCGATTCCGAAAAACTAAAATCTGTCGGTTCTAAGTTCCAAGGTCAAAATCATCAATTCAACTTGGGAACCTGAGTTGACATTTTTTATACACGAGAATTATAAAAAAAAATTCCGAAACTTATTGCAATTGTGTCAATTCGATCATAAAACTTTTTGCTTTACGCCAGCTTTATTCATCCGGCCAATTCTGGTCGAAAATCACTAACATGGCAATTTTTAAATCGATCTATAATATTTTTTCGAATCATCACCCTTCATCCAACCCTCACCTTGTACATGCCATCACGTTGGGTCGCGCACTGCCTCAGGCGACACTCCATTATCTCAACCTTCGTTCTGCAATTAGACTGGGGTTGGGAGGGGAGAGAGAAGCAAGGTTGGGTTTTTTACTTTTATAAATTTTCCCTTTCTTTTTATTCACATATTTTCTTTTTTTTGGGGGGGTTTTAATTCGGGGTTTATTTGTCCGCCAAAAAAAAAGATGTTCAAGCTTCCATTTGAGATTGATTTTGACACTTTATACCCTTATTTAAAATAATTTTCACTTTAAATTTTTTTCTGAAAAATAATCCTATTTTAACTTTTATTTGAAAAATTTTCTTTTTAGTGAAACAAGCAATTGCTAATATCTTTATTTTACGAACTTTCTATAAAGACGGTACCCATTGCTCAGCCAACGTTGCCCATCGTTCGACTCCGTTTCTCGCACTAGTCCTTTCCTTGCGCTACTGCCTTACTTTTTTTTTTCGCTTCTCACAGGTCACAGCTACACTCCCGATTCTCAAATGTCTGAATCGGAAGAAGCTAGACCGCCGTTGCCGCCGCCGCCTCAGCGAACGGAAGCGCCGCCCCAACAGCCCGACCCCGACGTCGCCTATCGCATTTGGCCTCCGACGCAGCCAACGCGCGAAGCCATCATCTCGCGCCTCGTGAAGAAGCTGTCCTCTCCCTCGGCGCTCTCCCCTCGCTACTACGCCATGCCCCACGACGAGGCGACGTGCGTCGCCCAAGCCATCGAACAGGCGGCATTCGCCTCCACATGTGCCGCCGCCTCCGCCGAAGACGACGGCGCGGACGTCCTCCAGGCGTACGCCACGTCGATTGGGAGGCGCATGCTCGACTCTGTCCAGCCGCGCGCCCGCCCCGCTTCTGTGGCGATCGATGTCGAAAAGTTGTGATCTTTTTTAGGTGGGGTGTTCGCTTTTGGGTCGCGCCTTCTCTAAAATAACAAAGCTTGGGATTTTGAGGTAGTACAGTGAAGTAGTATGTCTAACAGGGGATATGGGTTTGGTCGAGCCTTCCTGTAGACGACAAAGCTTGTTGGGATTTTGAGGTAGTAGAGCGAAGTAGTATGTCTAATAGGAGATATGTGTTGCTGTTTGCGGTGGATTTCTGCATACCTTCTTTTACCCTTTGCTCGGCGAGCGTTGTTGATCTGGTATGTGTAGTGATCTGTGTTTTACCTTATTTTTACATACGAGAAAAGACTGTCTTGTGTGCTAGATTTGCACTTCATGTCTGGTTCTGATCACACTTCCTATTTACCAGATCTCTTTGGCCCTCTGTTTTGATGGATTTTCTTGCTTGAAATTGGGTGCTTCTGCGTAATTGTTACTTGGGGATGATCACCAAAGAATCGATCATTCGAAGTGTCGGCGTAATGTGATGCTTTGCAATGCGGATTTTTTTTGTCTTGCTGCACGACACAAGAAGGGTTCCTTGAGGGCAGAGGCCTTGAAGGGGCCCCTCAGTCTGATCTCCATGCGAGCTTTTCTGTTGATCATATCAGCATGATCTTGGATATGAACATTTGTTTCTTGACGAGGAAAAGTCTCTTGATCTAATTTGGTGGAAGTCTGGGCAATGATTCTCACTGATGAAGGTCAAGTGGCAAAGTCAAATCGAGCCCCTTTTTAACGGCTCTCTGGGGCAGCTTGGTCCAACCGCGAACGAAGACATGTTCATCATCTTGACGTTCCTTGTCTTTTTCTTTTTCTTTTTTTTTGCCCTAGGTTTCTTCGGCACTTTGACGGAAATTTAGATCGCCGAGCGTGTTGCAGCTCTCGAGTTAACCGAGTTCGCATTCAACTCAACCCTTCTCTCTTGTTTTCGTTCCCATTGGTTCATCCCGAAAATGCTCCTTCAATTTTACATTTCCCTAAACCGCCCGTCATTGATAGTCCCAAAAACCAACGCTGACTTGAGTTGGAAATAGCGCCACCTGAACTAGAAATTATAGGGTGCAGGAGGAGGTCAATCAGAAGCAGGAGGAGGTTGCAGGCGGGCATTGGCTGAAGGTTGCAGAGTTACTCTGCTGTCGTGGACCGTGAATTTCCAGCAGCAACAGCAAAGGGCTTTTTACGAAAATGAATTAAAAAATTTATCTTTTTACTGTGTTAAATTTTACGGTGAGACTAATACGAAAATGGGGCTTGTTTGACAGTGTAGAAGCCGAACAAGCCCCTGTTCAATGGTTCTCAAGAGAGAAGACCTTGTCTGGCACTTATAGTGCCGAACAAGGAAAAGTTGGAGGGGAGGGGAGGGGGGTGGGGCGGGGTGAAAAAAATGAAAAATTGAAAAATTCGTAGAAAATTATAAAAAAACAAAAAAACACCAAAAAGATTTTTAAAAAAATTTCATAAATTCTAAAAATTAAGAAATTAACCATTTTAACGGGTCGATCCTATTTTTTATGGTTTTCCTTTTTATACATTTTGAAATGACGATTTTGCCCCTTACAGGCAAATTGTTTCGAAGAATTTCAAAAGTTTCCAAAAACAATTTCAAAAATTAGGAAATAGGCCATTTTAATTAGGCAATCCTACTTTTAAGGATTTTTCTCATTTATCTTTTCAAAATAATGATTTTGCCCCTTATGAAAAGAAAAAAGGTGTTCACGAAAAAAAATAGTTAGTATTTTAAATGGTCCAACATGGAAAGGTTTTTAAAATAAAATTTTGGCAATTTCTTCATATTTATAGTCTACGAAATCTATTTTCTCATTTTCGAATATTTTCTTAATATGGAAAATAATATTAAAATTTATGACAAATTTCAAAATTACTTTTCTTCCAAATTGGATCATCAGGCTTCGTTAAAGCTTCTAAATATGATTTTTGAAAACTTTTGAAATTTCTCCAGACAATTTGCTCGTAAGGGGCAAAATCGTCATTTCGAAATATCTAAAAGGGAAAACCATCAAAAATAGGACCGACCCATTAAAATGGTCAATTTCCTAATTTTTGGGATTTATAAAAAAAATTTAGAATTTTTTTGATGTTTTTTTTTTCTTTTTTTATAATTTTCTACGAATTTTTCAATTTTCCATTATTCCCCCCTTCTCTCCTCCCCCCCCCCACTTTTCCTTATTCGGTGGTACAACCACCGAACAACGGCTTGTTCGGCTCCCCCATTGCCGAGCAAACCTCATTTTTGTATTTTTCTCATCACAAAACCCAAATCGATAAAAAGATAAATTTTTTAACCCATTTTCGTAAAAAGCCCACAACAAGAGTAGCTGCAGTTGGAATTCGCAGCAATAGTAGTCTTAAATTAAGCTCAGAAAGGGCACGAGAGCTTTGAAGGTTTTCTTCAAGACTCCTTCCCCTTAAGAAAAAACCGAGACCTCCTTGGACGACAAGTTTCAAACTTGACTATGATTGACGTGTGGTTAATGCCGCCAACCCCCCCTCTTCCCTTTCCCCCTTTCCAAAAAAAGAAAAAGGGAATTTACATCAACGTTACTTTCGAATTTAGAAGAACATAGCTTTCAATACTAAGATTAATGATGCTCCGATGATTAAAAAAATCATATATATATATTCATTGCTCTAATTTTATTGTGTGGTCAGAAATAACTGATGGCACTGTTAGGCTGTTAGACTAGTAGCTTCCTTAAAAAAACGAGAAAGTGGATGAACTCGATCTTACTGCACTGATTCTATATTTACGCTTTGTGTTTACTTCCTAGATGTAGTAACACGATAATGTATGTTTTTTCTAGTTAGTCAAGTATTGTTGTCTTAATCAGACCGGAAAAAAAGTATAATTGTCTTAAATGCAAGATCAGAAAACATCATGGAATATGACTTACAATAGAAGGGTAATAACACGTCGACACTGTCACATTTGTGTGATTGTCGCGACCCAAAAATAATTTTTTGATCGGGTGAACGGATTATTAGGTTAATTAGATTAACTAACCTAACGCAGACCCTCCCAAGCTCTACCGAATCGCAACTTTGGTTTTTTGTTTAAATGATTTTAAGGTTTGGAGTCGCCACTAATCGTTCTTGGTAGGTCGATTAGAAACCTAAATAAATTAGCGGGATAACTAATTTATTTCTACGAACCAGAGATTATGAGTTCGGGGACTTGGTTACACTAGTTAATTAAAACTAATGCCCTTTCGGTACCTTAATTTCATGGATATCCTAATTTGGCAACTCAGGCTTGGTTTATTCCTAAGACTTTAGTGGAGTGTTCTCTCTTTGTGTTTTTACTTTTTAAATGGGATGCATGGGTGGTATTTTTTTTATTTTCAAAGTGTTAAAAATTCCCTGAAGTCGAAAGAGAGAGTGTGTTAACGACTTCTGTGCAGTGTTACAGTCTACCCACTTTGGGGTCTGATGATTCAAAAATTAAACGGTAGGAAGTCAATGACAGTAAATAAAGACCTCCAATAGATGGGCTTGGCTCTCTCCTTTGGGATTTAATGGTGCAGGAATTAAATTGCAAGAATTTAAATAACGGTAAGTAAAAACCTCCAATGGGCGGCCTAGCATTGGCTTGGCTCTTCCCTTTAGGGTTTGATGGTGTAGGAATTTAAATTGCAGGAAATAAACGACCTTCTGTGGATGCACTTTGCCTCTCCATTCTGGGGTTTTAGTTCTTTAAAATAAAATACAACAAATTGTTTTAACAATTTGAACTAAAATCCGTTGACGGGTCGGCTGCAAATTTGATGGGCACCTTGGAATTTGTTTGGGCCAACTTTGCACCTCCATGGAATTTATCGTTGATACGGAGTTGTCCCCCTTTTTTTCTACCTGCCATAAAATATGAGAAAAAGGGAGATAGAAAAAGTGTATACAATTTGTGCTAATTTGAGATTAAAGCCACAAATAAATGAATAAATAAAAACACTTAGCTCGAATTTGCTTGCTCGTTGACGAGGATGAACTCTTGATTTATGTTGATCGATGAAGAAATTGGTGATGATAACTCTTAACTTTAAACTCCTACCATCTTCAAAATTTTCTCTCTTTTTGGTATTTTCTTTCTCTCCAATTTTTCTTCAATCTCCCAAAACCCTCTCAAACATCCAAAATTTTCTCCCTAAAAAAATTCCCTCCCACAAACTCACTTCTTCCTCCTTTTATAGCCTACCCATCCATCTCCCATTCTAATTTTTCCACTAACTCTATCTCCCATTCTAATTCCTCCACTAACTCTTCTTCATCTTCATCTTCATCTTCCTTTCTCCATCTCTATCTTACATTCTAATTTATCCACTAACTCTTCTTCATCTTCATCTTCGCTTCTCCATATCTATCTCCCATTCTACTAACTCTTCTTCATCTCCGTCTTCCCTTCTCTATCCTCATCTTATTTTCTCCATCTTCTCTTCTCCATCTTCTCATCTTCATATCCTTTTCTCCATCTTCTCTTCTCCATCTTCCTTTCTCTATTCTAATTTCTCCACTAACTCTTCTTTTTTTTATTTACAATATAATCCCTCAAGTGTTAGGTATTTATACTCTAGTTCATGAGATTTTAAGTATTTGCAATTCAGTCCCTGGAGAAATATTTCTTTAAGTCCAAATCTCCTCACAATTTTCGACACACCTACCGCATGTTGAATTTAAGCTCATTTCTTGCTATTGAAAATAATGCAAAATTTAATTAAAGCTCTTTTTGCAAGATTGAGTCATTCTGGGTATAATTTGGTCAAGATAAAAATTTGGAATATTAGAGAACAATGTCACAACTCCTAAAAGTGAAAAATGAAAATAAATTAACTCAAATTGAATTTTTTTAGGCCCGATTCAAGATTATGCTCGTGATGAAATACATGATCCCGAATCGGATTTTTTAAAATTGCGATGGCCAACATGAAAAGGGATTTAAAAGAAAAATATTGACTATTTTTATGTATTTTTGTGGCCTCAAATGCTATTATTTATTAAATATTTTCCTAATTTCTAAAAAATATATTTAAAAAAATAAAAAAATACGAAAAATTATTTTTTGCTAAAAAATGGTTACCTAAGCTTGGCCAAGGCTTCCAAAGTTGATTTTGCAATTTTTTTCATTTTTTCTTGATTTTTTTTTATGAATTTTTAAAAATAAAAATATCGAAAAATGCTGAAAATATGAAAAATTAGTTTTTGGTTAAAATTGGTTCTCTAGGCTTGGCCAAGGTCCCCAAAGTTGATTTTTTAATTTTATGAATTTTTATGGATTTTTTTATTAATTTTAAAAGAAAAAAGATGATTAAAAATCAAATGTCAACAGTGATGTGTCCACGTCATCGCCGGTGGTCGGCTGTTCTACATGACACCGTCGACATCTACGTTAATGATTTTCTGCTAAAATTGGCTAGATGGACTAAATTAGTACCAATGCAAAAAGTTCAGAATTAAATTGATTCAATTAAAAGGTTTAGAACTAAATTGACACCAATATAAAATATTCAATATTTTTTTGATACTTTTCCCTGTGATATAAGTGTTATGTCAAATGGAATGCTTAGACCATGAATACTAACTTCTTCAATTATTATTTCCTATTTTTGTCACTCATTCTTTTAGCCAAGTGCATCCATATCAAACGCAAGGCAATTACGGTCTTCTAGATGTTTAAATAGAAGTCATATACTATATTTTGCAAAGTAAAATGTATTGGTAGCATCTAAGCATTAGAGGGGGAAAATGACACATATGTTCCAAAAACTTTGGCTCAATATGCAATATAATCCATGAACTTTTAATTTATTCAATATGGTCCCTAAATTTTATGGTAATATGCAACTTTTTTTTTCTAAACTTTACATTTGTTTCACATTGTCCCTAATTATATGTTCAATTTAATCCCTAAACTGTATGATAATGTTAAATGTTTAGGGGCTAGATTGAACATAAACCAATAGTTTGTGGACCACATTGAACAAATCAAAAGTTCGGGGATGACATTGCACATATATTGAAATAAAATTCATGAATCACATTGAACAAATTAAAAGATCAAGGATCACACTATGAATTAAACCAAAGTTCATGAATTATTTGTATCACCATCCCAATTAGAATTTTTGAGAAAGTCATACCCAAAACTTGGCTCTAGTGTCTGGTGGGAAAGTCTGACTCAAAACCTTAAACTATTAAGATGGCCACATGTATATAAAAGAGCATATAAAATCTATTATCAAACGATCTGTGATAATTCAAGACTTGCCTTGGCATAACATGCAAATGATCCTAACTAAACCCATCTTCCTTTTGCTTCAACAAAAATATTTATCTGCTTGTTCTCTTTAGCTATTTATTCATTTCCTTATCATTCTAGGATTCTTTGTCATTTCATTGGATGATAGATAACATGAATCGTGTTCATGATTAGCTGGTCGATGCTTGCTAGGTTCATGGGTAAAAGAGATTGAGAGAGAGGGAGACTATTCAGAGAGAGAGAGAGAGAGAGAGAGAGAGAGAGAGAGTTTGCTATTTCAAATCAAAGGAGAACGAAGAATATTCAGGATTTAAAAAATAGTTTTAAAAAAATAATTGTCAATATCGTTTACAAAAATGAATGAATGAAAAATATTTTCATCACCCATGAAAATAGTTAGGTGTTTGTCGCGACCCTCTAAAAAAATTTTAAATTTTAAAAGGGGTTAACGGATTATTAGGTTAATTAGATTTGACTAACCTAACGCGGACCCTCCCAAGCCCTACCGAATCGCAACTTTGGTTTTTGTTTAAATGATTTTAAAATTTGGAGTCGCCACTAATCGTTCTTGGTAGGTCGATTAGAAACCTAAATAAATTAGCGGGAGAACTAATTTATTCCTGCGAACCAGAGATTAGGAGCTCGGGGACTTGGTTACACTAGTTAATTAAAACTAATGCCCTTTCGGTACCTTAATTTCATGGATATCCTAATTCGGCAACTCAGACTTGGTTTATTCCTAAGGCTCTAGTAGGGTATTCTCTTTTGTGTTTTCACTTTTTAAATAGGATGCATGGATGGTATATATTTTTATTTGTTATATTTTTTTAAGTGTTAAAGATTCCCTGAAGCCGAAAGAGGGAGTGTGTTAACGACTTCTGTGCAGTATTACGACCTACTTATCTTTTGGGTCTGATGATTCAAAAATTAAATTATAGGAAGTACATGACAGTGAATAAACACCTCTAATGGGAGGCCTAGCATTGGCTTGGCTCGGCTCTTCCCTTTGGGATTTAAGGTACAGGTATTTAAGTTGCAAGTATTTAAACTACTGTAAGTAAAAACCTCCAATGGGAGGCTAAGCATTGGCTTGGCTCTTCCCTTTGGGATTTAAGGTACAGGTATTTAAGTTGCAGGTATTTAACTACTGTAAGTAAAAACCTCTAATGGGAGGCTAAGCATTGGCATGGCTCTTCCCTTTGGGATTTAAGGTACATGTATTTAAGTTGCAGGTATTTAACTACTGTAAGTAAAAACCTCCAATGGGAGGCTAAGCATTGGCTTGGCTCTTCCCTTTGGGATTTAAGGTATAGGTATTTAAGTTGCAGGTATTTAACTACTGTAAGTAAAAACCTCCAATGGGAGGCTAAGCATTGGCTTGGCTCTTCCCTTTGGGATTTAAGGTACAGGTATTTAAGTTGCAGGTATTTAATTACTGTAAGTAAAAACCTCCAATGGGAGGCTAAGCATTGGCTTGGCTCTTCCCTTTGGGATTTATGATGCAGGTATTTAAATTGCGGATGGACTTTGTCCTCTCCATTCTGGGGTATGAATTCTTTAAAATAAAATACAACGAATTGATTCAACAATTTGAAATTTGTGCGCGCTTGAGGACTCCTCCAAGCCGATTTTGTGCTTCCATAGGGTTGACCATTGATATAAAGCTGCGGCTTCCTGACATAAAATAGAGTGAAATGTCAGTATACAAAATATGTGCTAATCTGCACCTAAAACCAGAAGAGTGGAAAGAGTACTTATCTCCCATTTTTTTGGGAGGGATTTCTATAATTGATTTTCGCTCTCTATGTTCCCAATATAGAGAGTTTCTTTTGAATTAAGAGGGACTTTTAGTCACAGATCAGTTGAGAAATCGGTGGACAGCTTAGGAGCTTGTTTGGGCCGATTTTTGCATCTCTACGAGATTTTTGCTGTTGACGTAGAGATATCCTTCTCCTGACATAAAATATGGAAAAAAAAGGAGATGGAGAAAGTGTATATAATTTGTGCTAATTTGCAAGTAAAACCATAAACAAATGAATAAATAAAAACACTTAGCTCGAATTTGCTTGCTCGTTGACGAGGAAGAACTCTTGATTTATATTGATCGATGAAGGAATTTGTGATGATAACCCCTAGCTTTAAACTTCCATCATCTTCAAAATTCTCTCTCTTTTGGTATTTTCTTTCTCTCAAATTTTTCTTCAATCTCCCAAAACTCTCTCAAACATCCAAAATTTTCTCTAAAAAAAAAATCCTCTCAAACACTTCAAATTTTCTCTCCCAAGAATCCTTTCTCAAGCTCACTTCTTTCTCCTTTTATAACCTACTCATCTATCTCCCATTCTAATTTTTCCACTAACTCTATCTCCCATTCTAATTTCTCCACTAACTCTTCTTCATTTTCATCTTCCATTCTCCATCTCTATCTCACATTCTAATCTCTCCACTAACTCTTCTTCATCTTCATCTTCCCTTCTCCATATTTATCTCCCATTCTAATTTCTCCACTAACTCTTCTTAATCTCCATCTTCCCTTCTCTATTCTTATCTTCCATTCTAATTTCTCTACTAACTCTTCTTCATCTCCATCTTCCCTTCTCTATTCTTATCTTATTTTCTCCATCCATTCTTCTCCAACTTCTCTTCTTCATCTTCCATTCTCTATTCTAATTTATCCACTAACTTTTCTTTTTATTATTTGTAAAATAATCCTTCAAGAGTTAGGTATTTGCACTTTAGTCCTTGAATTTTAAGTATTTACAATTCAGTCCCTGAAAAAATATATTTCTTTAAGTCCAAATCTCCTCACAATTTTTGACACACCAAAATTTACCACATGTCAAATTTAAGCTCATTTCTTGTCGCTGAAAATAATGCATAATTTAATTAAAGCCCTTTTGCAAAATTAAGTCATTCTGGGTATAATTGGGCCAAGATGAAAATTTAAAATATTAGAAGACAATGTCACAACTCATAAAAAGTGAAAGTTAAAAATAAGTTGACTCAAATTAAATTTTTTTAGGCCCGATTCGAGATTATACTCGTGAAGGAACACGTGACTCGAATTGGATTTTTCTGAATTTGCGATGGCCAATATGAAAATAGATTTAAAATAAAAATATTAACTATCTTTGTGTATTTTTTGGCCTCAAATGTTATTTTTTCAAAATTTTCAAATATTTTTGTATTTGTTTTTAAAAAAATTAAAATATATATAATATGAAAAATTATTTTTTGGTCAAAATTCGTTCCCTAGGCTTGGCTAAGGTTCCCAAAGTTGATTTTTCAATTTTATGAATTTTTATGGATTTTCTATTAATTTTTGAAAATAAATAAATAAAAAATACGTAAAAATACTGAAAATATGAAAAATCGTTTTGGGGTCAAAATTGGTTCCCTAGGCTTGGCTAAGGTCCCCAAAGTTGATTTTTCAATTTTATGAATTTTTATGGATTTTTTATTACTTTAGCAATAGAAAAAATGATTAAAGATCAGGTGTCAACAGCTGCCCCTCTTTGAAAGGAAGCTCGATAGAGGTTCATTTCAAAGACGAGATGACACCTGGATTCTTATCAACTCAATACAAGGAAATAAAAAGAGTCGTGACATGATTGTTCCACTGAAAATGAAATGAGAACCTAAGGATTCATTATATAAAAAAACTTTAGGGTGGTTGAACTTGAACCCGTATGGTGGATCAACCCATGGTAGATTCCTAATAAAAGGATTCTACTGATTAAAAATTGAATTAAAATTTGACCCGTATGGTGGGTCATACCATTTGACCCGTATGGTGGGTCGTACCATGGTAGATTCCTAATAAAAGGATTCTACTGATTAAATTTTGATTGAGATTTGACCCGTATGGTAGGTCACCACATGGAGATACCTGTAAGAAGGACTTGGTGCCTGTAGAAAGGACTTGGTGCCAGTAGAAAGGACTTGGTGCTTTGCCTGTAAGAAGAACTTTGTGCCTATAAGAAGGACTTGCTTTGCCTGTAAGAAGGACTTGATTTGCCTGTAAGAAGGACTTTGTTTGCCTGTAAAAAGGACTTACTTTGCCTGTAAGAAGGACTTTGTGCCTGTAAGAAGGACTTGATTTGCCTGTAAGAAGGATTTTGTTTGCCTGTAAGAAGGACTTGATTTGCCTGTAAGAAGGACTTTATGCCTGTAAGAAGGACTTTGTGCCTGTAAGAAGGACTTGATTTGCCTGTAAGAAGGACTTTGTGCCTGTAAGAAGGACTTTATGCCTGTAAGAAGGACTTGATTTGCCTGTAAGAAGGACTTTGTGCCTGTAAGAAGGAATTGGTTTGCCTGTAAGAAGGACTTGCTTTGCCTGTAAGAAGGACTTTATTTGCCTGTAAGCAGGACTTGATTTGCCTGTAAGAAGGACTTGGTTTGCATGTAAGAAGGACTTTGTGCCTGTAAGAAGGACTTTGTTTGCCTGTAAGAAGGACTTAGTTTGCCTGTAAGAAGGACTTGATTTGCCTGTAAGAAGGACTTTGTGCCTGTAAGAAGGACTTGATTTGCCTGTAAAAAGGACTTACTTTGCCTGTAAGAAGGACTTTGTGCCTGTAAGAAGGACTTGGTTTGCCTGTAAGAAGGACTTGGTGCCTGTAAGAAGGACTTGGTTTGCCTGTAAGAAGGACTTGATTTGCCTATAAGAAGGACTTGGTTTGCCTGTAAGAAGGACTTGATTTGCCTGTAAGAAGGACTTTATGTACCTCAAAGGGTGCCATTCTGAAATCTGGGGAGACCAGGAATCCTGCAAAAGCTCAAACCCAAATTATATTCTCCTGTCGTTTTAGGAATAAACCAAAGAGGCAGAGATCAAAAGGTCTCGAACATTTCTGTCCTTGAGACAAATCATGCTTTATTGAAGAATGTGGATACCTGTATATACCGCAATGGATTCGAGTATCCCAACAACCGTCAGAATTCATTCTCTTGAAAGGTTCTGGTTGAAGATATACTTACCTGAAAATTTGGAAGAAATGCTTGGTGGCTTCTGGACAACCAAGCTTGTTCATTCAATAATCGCCGAATGAATTTCAAGACTTTGGAAGGTAACTCAAACACCGGGAATGTGTTGCCTGTTGGGCAATGTCAGAGCTAACATGTGCAAGCATTTTCATCAATGCGTTCATTGGTTCATACAAAATTGTTCAGCTAAGTTTGCCATGATTAAAGGCAGTCTATGTAATAACTCATGATGCAATCGATCAACATATAGATCATGTATTGCATTACCACTTCTGTTTAAGGAGGTTCTTATAGTATGAACACCTCGAATGTAATCTGAATGGGGGACTTCATTCCGAAATGGCTTTTTCTCACTCTGGAGAAAGGCTGTTTATCTGTAGATCAAAATGTTAGACCTGTGTGGAAATGGTTTGCCTTTCCTCATCCTGTCATGCCCCATTCTGCACATTTGATATCTCCTGTGCAGTTTATGCTCTAAGTTGGAGTTGGTAAGTTAAACACACGGAATAGTCATACATAATTCATGAACTGTGTAAGCACAATGCAGATGTGACAATTTTTTAGCATCACGTGTGTTTATATAATGTGCAAATATGGGCGAATTTAAATTGCCCCTGGTATGTGGGCGGACCGAACAAATTGGGAAGCCTACTCCTTATGTCGAGGGGTGGTTTGTCTCAAACTTTACCCCTGCGCGATGAAGCATATGGGCGAGGGAGCATTTTGGTTTATTTAATGCCCCTGCAAGAAGCAGAGAAATTATTCTTGAAACCAAACGAGATAAGGAAGACATATTTGCTTTTTCGTTTCAGAGCTTGCGATCAATTTGCCCCATTTTTCACCAGAATAGATCTTGTCAGGTGATCATACTTTTCTTTTGGATTTGTCTCCTTCAACATGTTAAATGTTAGTATAAATATTTCATGTGAAAAGAAAAGGAGACATGTCAACCAGTATTAAAAGGGATAAATTGGAAACGATACTGATTTACCCTTCATCTTGAATGCCTTGGACAAGTCTTTTACCAATTTTGCTGGATTGAGTTTTCTTCGACTTTTGTTGGATGCTTCACCATTAAGCCGAGAATGTAGCAAAATATTGACTTCGGTATTACTCGTCGAGTATTCCTGCTTGCAAAAAGAAATGCACAAAAAGTTGTTTCATTTATTTATAATACATACAACATTCCCCACCCTCGGGGATCGAACTCGGGATATTTCGGACCTACTGTCATCTCCCATACCATTCGGTCCATTGGACCATAGGTGTCCATGGGGCTATCCTTTCAAAGGTTAATCTTTGGGGATAAAGCAGCCTTGTTGTATCACCTTATGCCATGTTACGGTATTTCTCGAGGTAATTTGCAATCCCTGTTAAGAATGGAATAAGACAATTCAAGACTTGAGATGATTATGTGCACATTAGAACGATACAGAATTACCCATTTCTGAGATTGTTCGCGTCTTTCGCTTGTACTTTCCTCTGTCCGAAGCTGTCCATCCCGTGGTAATGCCCATGAGTCGATTTGCCCCCAAATTTTGTTCAACTTGTATTCGGATATGATTGCGTTCTCGGGTCGATTTGCAATTTCCTGAGAATAGAAGGGGCTTAATTTTAAAACTTGGAGCAACTGAGGGTAAATTGAAACGATACGGAGTTACCCTTCAGGTTTATCCAGATTTTTACTCGCCATCAATTCGTCGCGAGGTTGGTGAGGTGGCGGATTCGAGCATTTAATAGGGGGAAGTCGGATTATTACTCCTTGCTTTTACACATTCACAAAAGCAGAAAAACATATCACGCAAGGAAATAAAACACATTCACTCATTCAGGATCAGTTCTGCTTCCTCTACAGGCTCTCCCATGATCAGCTGACTTCATCCCAAATTAGGTATGCATCGGCCATATCGAAGGTCTGGTGGTCACTGGCTGAACAAGTGCATCACAGTCCCGATGCTTTACCGATATCAAACTGGTTGATTATGGCGGAAAGATCATCGTCAATGTCCGCTTGGTGGTGATCTGTCCCTTCTTCCTCGGGAGGTATTGATACTGATCCAGTATCATTGGTCTTTTTATACCCTGCTCCAACAGAACTCGATCCTGTTATAAATTGGTCTAACTCACCTCTTAAACGTGCATTTTCGATCCTCAGATCATACATTTCATCGATGGTGAGGAGGAGGCTATTGCAGTTGGGGCAGGTAGCGGAGTCAAAAGTCTCTTTATACATCTTGTTTTCCGCTCGGAGGTTTTCATTTTCAACTCTTAGAAACTCGGCTTCGTTGTGCTCATGACGAGTCTTCATTCGGGTTCGTCTATTTTGAAACCAGAACTTGATTTGCGAAGGTTCAAGGCCTAGCTCTTGACTCAGTTCCATTTTTTGTTTGCCGTCTGGCATAGGGCACGTTCTGAAGAAAGCTTCAAGCTTTCGTACTTGCTCCTCAGTATGGCGACGGTAACGCTTCTTTTGACCTTTACCATTGTTGTCATTGTCCTTACTGGGCTCTTGGACGTCGTCGGTGGAAGGGCCGAGCTCCATAGGCTCGATCCCAAATATGGCTTCGAACTCTTCCTCTCCCATATTCAGCAAGTAACGATAACTTTCAAGTGTGTTGGGTTGAGACATCTTCGATTTGGTTAACGATTTCTCAAAGTTTGATATCTCTTCTTGTATTTTCACTCTCTGGATTTTTCTGGGAGACTGCATATGCTTTAAGAGTCTCTCTTTCGAGCGCGAATGAGAATTATCAAGAAGATGCCTCCTTTAAAATTAGACGTGGGTTTAGCAACTGTATTGCCTCTCTCGAGTGTTCTGGCTTTCTCGATTTTCTTTTCATCGTATCTCTCGCCTAGCTCGTCTCCTTCCATCTTTCCGTGGAAGGGGGCCCCTTGTTGCTGTCTCCACCGTCAATTTGCTGGCGAGTTCTTCAATAAAGACGAGTCGTATCTCTTTTCTGCCGAAAATGTCTTTGTCTCCCACTCAGCTTATTTTTTATCCTTTCTTTTTCAAAGTAGTGGCGTCTCGTCCAACTTTTCCGTAGAGACGTCGGATTTGCTTGACTCGAGATTGGAGACGAGTAGCGGAGGTGATACTGATAGGGAATGGTAGACAGGAAAATTTGGCCAGTAGAGACTTCCCCTGCAAAAATGAAAGAGAATGCAGCAGTATATGTTCTTTATATTCTAGAAAAATTGGAACGATACTGTTTTACCCTTATGTATACTTCCATTGAATTTGAATTGAGGAAGTTCCTTCATTTGGATTGGATTGAATTGTATGTCCCGAGTTGCCCTTCACTTTGAGCTTGCCACATATGTGCTTTGCTTAGTTGGGCCTTGTTTTCTTTCGGGTTGCCTTGGACCATCATCATTTTCCATGCCATCGGGTCCGTGGACCGGAGGGCTCCTTTAATTTGAAGGTTACCTTGAAGGCGAATGAGTCCTATCGCATTCCATTGGGTCATTTTATTTTGCGACACTCTTGAGGCACTTTGCAATCCCCTGGGTGAGAATGGAACAAATCCAATTTAGCATTTTGCAACGATTGAGGGTAAATTGGAACAACACACAGTTACCCGTCTTCAAGTTCGCCTGGGCTTTTCACTTGAAATTTCCCTACGTGAGGCCATTCAACATTTCTCATTATGGCAGTCAGCGACGTTGCCACAAATTGATCCGCCCTAAATCTAGCATAAAAAGGGATTCACGCATTCGACGGGATAAATAAATTGCCCCCTTGTCCTTGAATTAAATCGAGACACCTAGAAAGCTGGAAAATATCATACGCAGGGGAATTAAGCATGAAATGAAAGGTGCACTTATTCAAGGTCAGTTCTGCCTCTCCTGTGGCTCTTCGATAATCAGCTAGTCTCGTGTTGGTTCGGGTGTGGATAACCGATGTTTGAGAGTCTCTACTCACTGGCTCCTGATCGCGGCTTGGGACGTCTGTCAACCCTAAACTGGTTGACCAGGGCAGTAAGCTCATCATCTGGGTAATCTCTTGAACCTTCCAGCAACTGATGCTCGAATTGGGCATTGTTGTTGGCAAATGCTGGCGGTAGATTTCTCATTCTGTCCTCGCCATGAGCAATTTGACTTCTCATGCTGGAGCCTTCATCATTACTCGAGAAAGTGTGGGGATCACCAACTGTCCTGCTGCCAAAAACTCCTTCCATTCGAGGATTAGAGAAGTGGAAGTGCTCAGGATAACTTCTTGTCTGATTCTCTGGCTGCGCAGGTGCGCTGATCATGGGATGAGTTCTAGCCACAGGTTGGTGCTCAAACCAAGGAATCTGAATACACTGCTCCTGCGGTCTATACTCTTGAAGAGTATTAGGGTGATTCTGGGGGATACTTTGATTAACGCCTGGGGGATTGATGGCATGGCTACTAGCTTGGTTGATGATGGGAAGTGGCTCGCCCCATGCTAACCTGGGGAACTTATGGTGGCGAGGAGACTCGACGTTCAGGCTTGGATCAGTCCCGCCTTGGTTTTCTTGATTCTGAGCTGCATTGTGTTCTCTCACCCTTTTTCTGTACTTCTGAAGATGACTCGAAACATTTGCTTTAGTGAGTCCCTCTACCTTCATAATTTCCAGTATATGTTGCGGCCGTGCCGAATCTATTCCTAGCTGCTGAACTGCATTAACAAACATACGATGCAGCTCGGGAGACCAACTCATCTTCTTTCTCCAGTTGCTTGGAACAAAATTGAAGGCTTGATGCTTGTTCTCATGGTCGTGCAATTGCTTCCTTACCACGTGCTGCCATATGTTTTGAAGCATCTGAACTCTAACTGGTTTCGTTACGACGTCTTGGGCCCCATTTAAGACAGCTTTCATTAGGGCTTGCTGATCATCGCTTGCCGATATTACGAGGACTGGCATGTTTAATTTAGAATTGATGACTTCCAAGAGAGTGAAAACATCCATGTCAATCCCTACCATGGCGGTGAGGACGATATCAAACGGGTCACTACTCCTCCTTAATATCTCTAAGGCCTCTGTCGCCTTTGCTTGAGCTACAACCTTATACTGGCATTTTCTTAATACGGTAACAAGGATTGACAGAGAGACTGGATTACCGTCAATGGCCATGACCAGTAGACCCTCAGGGTAAGGAACTTCATCAGCTTTGACCAGGGTTGAACATGCGCCCGTTCCCCTAATACTCGACATATTTCTGGATCTAGGACTGCCGATTCGAGACCGCCTCGGGATGTCTTCTCGGACTTGAGGGATCACGAGATCGTTGATGGCTTCTCGTAACAGGCTTTGAAAGCCGATGCTTTGATGGTGAAGGTTTTGAATTCCTCTCCCACGAGAACTCCTTCCTCTCTATCTTTCTCCTGCGAGTTCTTGCGAATGAACTCTGACTATCAAATGGGGACAAGTTCTCTCTCTGGCAATAGCAACGACTTCCCTATTCACGGGCAGCGCTATTAGATTTTCCGAGGGAGAAAATCTGATATTCAGCTTTTGATCAAAGGGGAAATCCTTGTTTCTCGCTCAGTTTGTCTTCTTTTTTCTTTTCGTGATAGAGGGCCCCTGTCAAGATCTCCACCGTCGATTTACTGGCGGGTCCTCCAATGAAGACAAGTCGTATCTCCTTTTCGCTAACGTTTGCCGTGTCTTCCACTCAGCTCATCTTTCCGTCTTCTTTTTCAAAGTGGCGGTGTCTCGTCAAACTTTTTGCGGAGATTTCGGACTCGCTTAGCTCGCAGTCGCCATCTGATGGGAATTCGATCCAACGAGGGTGGTGCCAATAGAGAATGGTAGATAAGAGAAATCTTGACCGGTTGATACCGTCACTATGAAATCAATATTTACTTCAAAGCAGATTACCATCTTCGCATTCCGCTCATCTGCCTCACCTCTCTCCCCATTTCTTTCGTATTCTGCTTTCAAAAATGGCCAATTCTTCTAACCATACCTTATCCGCCGAAGTCCTAGTTGGGTGGGAGAGACTCTACAATCTTCTTGGTAGAGGTTACGCTCATATAGCCAAAAACTCTACCGTTGTGGCTGAAATCCTCGGTTTATTTAGGACCGTGGACGCTGCTTCTGTTGAGGGTACCCAACTAGGGAAGGAGTACCGGAACTTCTCGACCCTCTTCATCAATTTTCTGGCTGCCTATAACCGTGCTTATGAGACGGTCCTTGTGACCGCCGTCGTGAAAGCCCGTTACCGAGACCGGCACGAGCGTCTGGCAACAGTTACGTTTGTAGCTGATAATCACAAAAAGGCCCTCAAGTTTGCCAACGATCAGCTTTCGTGGCTGGTTCGTGAGAGGGGAAAGTTGGTGGACCGTCTGGCCTTGGTCCGAACTTACGCCGAACAGGAGCCAGGCAATATTGTGATGAGGTGTAAATGTGGTTGGCTGCAGGAGAGACTTGATGACATTACGGCAGACATTGCTTTCGAGAGGGCAGCGGTTCCGGACCTGGAGTTTGCCGTTGAGCATTACGAGGCCACTATGGCCCAGGTTAAAGAGAAGTGCGATCGCCTCTTCTTTAGGCTCGCGGAGCTTGATCCCGAGAGCGCCCGGTGCATCCAGAGCATCAACTGTTTGGAGAGTCAGTTGAGCTCTTTCGTAATGGTCATCAGGGCCCAGTTTGGCTTTACCTTTCCTCCCCAGTGAGTTGTTGTAATACTCTTTGATGAATGGAATGAAAGAAAAGCTTCACGTGTTTTGTTTTGTTTTTTTTTTAATTTTCCTGCTATCGTTTCTTCCGCATAGCATAACAGAACGATTTGAGGTACCGAAGATGTCGAGGCTTAATATTCTTCTTGATGTTCTTGTTTAATTGCTCCAGACGATGATATCGAGAACATTGATGATGGGTTCGGCGGTGGCCCCCACTATCCATCTTGAGATCACGAACAATAACGCTATGACAACTCGATCAGTGCGCTGGTAGTAAATCTGGCCACCTGTTGTGTGCCCACTTTTATCCATATTTTGTTTCTTTCGGCGTCCACTTGCTCGTGTCGGTCGCCTGTAGCGTCGGGAGAAATTCCTGTGGGCCACGTTCATTAATAGAACCTCGGTCCTCTAAAGCCCTCCGCATGTTTCGGATAAGAGGAAATTTTAAGACCGGTCTCTGGTTGATTTGATCAGGTAAAGGTATTTGTTTCATGGGTTCTGATTATATAATTCATATTGTTTTTCAAAAGACGCGGGATCCTCTGCAATACATTAAATATGCCCCCATGTTTAATCAGTATAAATCCACCGTCATATCAGAATACACTGCCCATACAAGTTTACAGATTGACACAACTTTGTCTGTCAAAGATCGACAATGTTCGTTTGCCCCCCAGAATTAACGGTTGAAGCCTCGGTGTTTTTCATCTTTTGGTATTTCTGAAGATGATTCTTGATATATTATTGAACTTAATTTTTACACCCGTCTGGGGTATCTAGGATCTCCCTGCAAAAGAAAAGGATATAATTAGTATGCGACACAAGAAATGTCGGTCCATGACTCCTATATTAGTCCAATTTGATTTTTTCTATTTTATAGAGAAATCAGAAGAAAGAAAAAAAAATTTCCTTAGGAAGAAATGGGTTAATTTCTGATACAGAATTTTTTTCAGATTTATTATTCTTTTTTTTATTTTTTTAAAGGAATGTGACAAAGTCTCTTGACGTTTACTAAAATTTTTGAAGGAATTTCCTTTTTATCAAAATAAATTTTCAGAGGTAAATTTGTCAGGAAAATTTTATTTTTATTGAAGCAGGAAAGACATGACAGAAATCCTTTATTGGTTAACGAAATTCCCCCGAGACATTAGTCTAATTTTATTTAGAGAAACTTTTCTTAGAAAAACATGAGCGAATTTCTCGAAAAGAATTTTTGTTGCAAGTTTTTATAATTTGAAAGAATGTGATAAAATCACTTGATGTTTTTTTTAAAGGAATTTTTCTTTTTATCGAAATAAATTTTCAGAGGAAAATTTGTCGGGAAAATTTCATTTTTATTGGAGAGAAAAAAAACATGACAAAAATCTCTTATTGGTCAATTAGTCTAATTTTATTTAGAGAAAATTTTCTTAGAAAAACATGAGCGAATTTCTCGAGAAGAATTTTCTTGCAAGTTTTTATAATTTGAAAAATGTGATAAAATCACTTGATGTCTACTAGAGTTTTTTTTTAAGGAATTTTTCTTTTTATTGAAATTTTCAGAGGAAAATTTTTTCAGGAAAATTTCATTTTTATTGAAGCAATAAAAATATGACAAAAATCCCTTATTGGTTAATAAAATTCCCATGAAGGGATTTTTTTACATCATTTTTTCAAAAAAAAAATTTTAAAAGAAATGAGGGACAAATTTAATTTTTATTTTCTTTTAAAAAGAATGGTCGTAATATCAAGCTCAAAAACTGACTAACACCTAGCATGGACCGACCGAAAATAAATACAAGATAAAATTAGAGAACTTACTTTTACCTTGGAGAAATGCAAATCACATAGTCATGCGCATGACTCAAGTGAGGAGTGAACTCTAGAAAATAAAAGAAGGAGAGACAAGGTATGGACCTAAAAAGGCTCCCACTATCTGAATTGACAAACTTACCCTCCGCGCAATCAAATCACAATGGGAAGAATTGTCAATTCAGATAATGAGTGGAATAAAATATGGTCAACCCGAGCGCAATCGACGCAAGAGCTTTGCATATTCGATCCCTATCTATGATTTTCTAGGAAGAATTTCGCGACTTGGGTTTAGACGCTTGTGTGTGCAGGTGTCGTGATCCTCAGAGTATGCAAGACATGCACAACAATTGATATCAAAACAGCGCTTCTAAAAATGTGCGAAATTAAACAAATAAACCCAACACCGAGCCTGCAAAACAAAGGGGTTAGCCAAACACTCCGCCCCTTATAACTCCCATCCTGCAAAAACATATAACACCTATAGAATGAGTCCCAAACAATATCGCCAGAAGCGAGATATGCATGAAATTTTCATTGGCCTAAGTCCACTAAGACTTTTAAAATTTCGAAAAAATTTAAGTATTCCAATTGGTATCTTTTTTCGAAAATTTAAAAATCTCTGTCCCCAGCGGAGTCGCCAGTCTGTCGCGACCCTCTAAAAAAATTTTAAATTTTAAAAGGGGTTAACGGATTATTAGGTTAATTAGATTTGACTAACCTAACGCGGACCCTCCCAAGCCCTACCGAATCACAACTTTGGTTTTTGTTTAAATGATTTTAAAATTTGGAGTCGCCACTAATCGTTCTTGGTAGGTCGATTAGAAACCTAAATAAATTAGCGGGAGAACTAATTTATTCCTGCGAACCAGAGATTAGGAGCTCGGGGACTTGGTTACACTAGTTAATTAAAACTAATGCCCTTTCGGTACCTTAATTTCATGGATATCCTAATTCGGCAACTCAGACTTGGTTTATTCCTAAGGCTCTAGTAGGGTATTCTCTTTTGTGTTTTCACTTTTTAAATAGGATGCATGGATGGTATATATTTTTATTTGTTATATTTTTTTAAGTGTTAAAGATTCCCTGAAGCCGAAAGAGGGAGTGTGTTAACGACTTCTGTGCAGTATTACGACCTACTTATCTTTTGGGTCTGATGATTCAAAAATTAAATTATAGGAAGTACATGACAGTGAATAAACACCTCTAATGGGAGGCCTAGCATTGGCTTGGCTCGGCTCTTCCCTTTGGGATTTAAGGTACAGGTATTTAAGTTGCAAGTATTTAAACTACTGTAAGTAAAAACCTCCAATGGGAGGCTAAGCATTGGCTTGGCTCTTCCCTTTGGGATTTAAGGTACAGGTATTTAAGTTGCAGGTATTTAACTACTGTAAGTAAAAACCTCCAATGGGAGGCTAAGCATTGGCTTGGCTCTTCCCTTTGGGATTTAAGGTACATGTATTTAAGTTGCAGGTATTTAACTACTGTAAGTAAAAACCTCCAATGGGAGGCTAAGCATTGGCTTGGCTCTTCCCTTTGGGATTTAAGGTATAGGTATTTAAGTTGCAGGTATTTAACTACTGTAAGTAAAAACCTCCAATGGGAGGCTAAGCATTGGCTTGGCTCTTCCCTTTGGGATTTAAGGTACATGTATTTAAGTTGCAGGTATTTAATTACTGTAAGTAAAAACCTCCAATGGGAGGCTAAGCATTGGCTTGGCTCTTCCCTTTGGGATTTATGATGCAGGTATTTAAATTGCGGATGGACTTTGTCCTCTCCATTCTGGGGTATGAATTCTTTAAAATAAAATACAACGAATTGATTCAACAATTTGAAATTTGTGCGCGCTTGAGGACTCCTCCAAGCCGATTTTGTGCTTCCATAGGGTTGACCATTGATATAAAGCTGCGGCTTCCTGACATAAAATAGAGTGAAATGTCAGTATACAAAATATGTGCTAATCTGCACCTAAAACCAGAAGAGTGGAAAGAGTACTTATCTCCCATTTTTTTGGGAGGGATTTCTATAATTGATTTTCGCTCTCTATGTTCCCAATATAGAGAGTTTCTTTTGAATTAAGAGGGACTTTTAGTCACAGATCAGTTGAGAAATCGGTGGACAACTTAGGAGCTTGTCTGGGCCGATTTTTGCATCTCTACGAGATTTTTGCTGTTGACGTAGAGATATCCTTCTCCTGACATAATATATGGAAAAAAAAGGAGTTAGAGAAAGTGTATACAATTTGTGCTAATTTGCAAGTAAAACCATAAACAAATGAATAAATAAAAACACTTAGCTCGAATTTACTTGCTCGTTGACGAGGAAGAACTCTTGATTTATATTGATCGATGAAGGAATTTGTGATGATAACCCCTAGCTTTAAACTTCCATCATCTTCAAAATTCTCTCTCTTTTGGTATTTTCTTTCTCTCAAATTTTTCTTCAATCTCCCAAAACTCTCTCAAACATCCAAAATTTTCTCTCAAAAAAAAATCCTCCCAAACACTTCAAATTTTCTCTCTCAAGAATCCTTTCTCAAGCTCACTTCTTTCTCCTTTTATAACCTACTCATCTATCTCCCATTCTAATTTTTCCACTAACTCTATCTCCCATTCTAATTTCTCCACTAACTCTTCTTCATTTTCATCTTCCATTCTCCATCTCTATCTCACATTCTAATCTCTCCACTAACTCTTCTTCATCTTCATCTTCCCTTCTCCATATTTATCTCCCATTCTAATTTCTCCACTAACTCTTCTTAATCTCCATCTTCCCTTCTCTATTCTTATCTTCCATTCTAATTTCTCTACTAACTCTTCTTCATCTCCATCTTCCCTTCTCTATTCTTATCTTATTTTCTCCATCCATTCTTCTCCAACTTCTCTTCTTCATCTCCTCTTCTTCATCTTCCATTCTCTATTCTAATTTATCCACTAACTTTTCTTTTTATTATTTGTAAAATAATCCTTCAAGAGTTAGGTATTTGCACTTTAGTCCTTGAATTTTAAGTATTTACAATTCAGTCCCTGAAAAAATATATTTCTTTAAGTCCAAATCTCCTCACAATTTTTGACACACCAAAATTTACCACATGTCAAATTTAAGCTCATTTCTTGTCGCTGAAAATAATGCATAATTTAATTAAAGCCCTTTTGCAAAATTAAGTCATTCTGGGTATAATTGGGCCAAGATGAAAATTTAAAATATTAGAAGACAATGTCACAACTCATAAAAAGTGAAAGTTAAAAATAAGTTGACTCAAATTAAATTTTTTTAGGCCCGATTCGAGATTATACTCGTGAAGGAACACGTGACTCGAATTGGATTTTTCTGAATTTGCGATGGCCAATATGAAAATAGATTTAAAATAAAAATATTAACTATCTTTGTGTATTTTTTGGCCTCAAATGTTATTTTTTCAAAATTTTCAAATATTTTTGTATTTGTTTTTAAAAAAATTAAAATATATATAATATGAAAAATTATTTTTTGGTCAAAATTCGTTCCCTAGGCTTGGCTAAGGTTCCCAAAGTTGATTTTTCAATTTTATGAATTTTTATGGATTTTCTATTAATTTTTGAAAATAAATAAATAAAAAATACGTAAAAATACTGAAAATATGAAAAATCGTTTTTTGGTCAAAATTGGTTCCCTAGGCTTGGCTAAGGTCCCCAAAGTTGATTTTTCAATTTTATGAATTTTTATGGATTTTTTATTACTTTAGCAGTAGAAAAAATGATTAAAGATCAGGTGTCAACAGTGTTTTTTATTGTTGATAATGAAAACACAATCCATTGCCTTATTTTTCTAAATGATGTAACCTGATCAAAATATGTTGGCAAGAGCCGCGAAACCCTTATTGAATATGGTGAGGGTTCGTGAGCAAGTAGTCGACGAGGGCATTGTGGCCCTAGCCTGAGGCCAGTAAAAGTTTCATGACTCTTGCCTGGAGATCCATGGGGATTGCCAATCCTTTGGTCGGTGGGATCGGCGACCCTCAACCACTGTAGGCCTCGTGTTTAAAAAAAAAGTGAAACCAAGAAAAAGAAAAAAGAAGAAAAAAATTCAATTTTTTAAATAAAAATTATCAAACTCATACGCATTTATACTAATCATGCTACGTAGGACGACTAACTCTGACTGAATCGAAAAGTCAATAATTCTCGATCTAAATTAGTTGGAAGGACTACATTATTATGAGTAGATTGGCGAATCTTAAAAATATTTAGGGCTAATTTTGCTTAATTAAAATGTTTAGGATTAAATTGATAAAATTTCAAAAAAAAAATTAGGATTAAATTATCATAATTGAAGAGTTTATAACTGAATTGATCGTCTCATAATAAGTTTATGACTTTTTGAATAATTTTACTTTTAAAATTAGTGCATGCAATTTAAGGGGACTAAACCTACAATGGTATCCCAAGAAGAAAAAGGAAAAATGAGATAAATGGTTCATGAATTTTGGCCCAATATGCATATGATCTCTAAACTTTTATATATTTTTTTTAAATGTGATCTATGAATTTTTAATTTCTTCAATGTGGTCTTGAATTTTTTATGCATGTTTAATTTAATCCTTGGGTTATATGAAAAAAATTTAAAATTTTCCATGATCTTGAATTAATAAAATAAAAGACGATATTGAACTTTTTCATATAATTACAAACTAAATTGAATAAGTATCAAAATTTAAGAACCACATTAAATAAGTTATGACATTCTTGATCCTTCCTTTGACTAGTCTCGTGGCTAGAAGGATTAGAACAAGTGAGGAACGAGTGACCATATCTTTTAGACCTGCTATCTCTGCTTTTAAACTAGTTTTTTTTTCCTTGTATGAGCATTCAATACATGTATCAGTCCGTGAAATCGCCTTGAATTTGAAGAACTATCTTATCGGGATAAGTACTAAATTTTAGATATCACATTATATATTGAATCGAAATCTAAGAGTTACTTGCGTAATTATCCCAAACAAAAGCGAAAATACAAGACACGATGACCTTTTATCCTGGTTTTGTTTGTGAGCCGACAAGAACACACCCGCGTCTGGAAGCGTGGCAAAATACGCTGAAAGCTGCGATCTCCTTCCCATCTACCCTCCACTCGCAACCGCGAGCGCGTGGCGACGACCATTAATCGCCGGCCGTCAAGTCTTTTCACTCAACCCCGTTAGAAGGAGCGTGTGCCGCGCTCACTTCGAAGAGCGAGTGGCAGTAGTGGGGAAAAGGTGAATCTCTAGGATCGCGTGCGGTTTACCTTTTACCAGCGGCTCCCCCCCCCCGAAATCGCCTTTCAACCGTTCGTTTGATTTTCCGCATTTCTTTTTGACCAAAGTCAACCGAAAAAAGTAAATCAAAAAAAGAAAAAGAAGAAAGCCAACCTGCCGCATCTCAGGTGTCAGAGCTTCTCTTGCCAGAGATTTCACCGAGTTACGGTCGATATCTTCAAAACTTATGAAAAATAAAAAAATTCGAGATTTCAAAATACTATATAGTCATCTATCTATCGATATTTATGTTAAAAGTATAATATTTTTTTCTGGTCAAAAAAGTATAATACTTAGATACTTGATATTTAATATTGGGTAGATATCACAAAAGATTCCAAACGGTGACCTCCGTACTACGTTTATTCCTAAATAAATTTTTATGTTATTAAAAACTCCGGGCTCGTATGCTTTTGCAACATTGGCCTAAACAATTGTTTATGTCACAAAAATCCTCAAATCTTTGTGATCTTAAATTGGGAAATCTGCTGTTCGCCAAAAAAATAATTGGGAAATTTATTTACGGCACGTATGATAACCATTCTATTCTTTGTTTATGTTTCAAACTTATTCAAAAATTCGTTTAGTGATATAATTCTTTTTTTTGTTTTCGAAATAATTTTTTTTAAAAAAATAGATTTGAAAAGAGAAATGAGAAGTTATAAATAGTAATTTCTCTATTCCAGAAACAGAAATAAGAAATAATTTACCAAATCACTTTGTTTTTTCTCAAGTCCTCGTCGTACTCTCTCTGTCGCCCTTCTTTTGTTGATTGTCGCTCACCCTTGCCACCCTCTATTGGCTGCCCTTGCCCACCGCTAATGGTTCTTAACCCCCGCTCCAGTTGCAGCAACTACTGCTGGCCATCGTCACAACTGCCGCCGCCCACCGCCAATCGTTGACCCTGCTATTGCTAATCACTGCCTAATGTCAACCTCCATTGTCCACATTGGCTGCCTTCGCCCACCATCGGTCACCACCAATCGCCGACGCCATCGACACTAACCACCGCCTTGTCGCCGCCCATCGCCAACCCTTGTCGCCCATTTCCACCCTCGGTTAGCCGCCGCTCACTACCATCAGCCGTTGCAACCACTGCCGCTGCTAGAGTAAAAAATAAATAATATATATTTTTATTTTTGAATAGTAAATAATATTTTCTAATAATAAAAATTTTTATTTTAAATAAATTTTTTAAAAAAATTAAAAAGAAGTATAAATTTTTCATAGAAGATTTGTGTTAATACTATTTCAGAAGTAAAAATTTTTAATCGTTATTAAAAGAATTTATGTTCCAAAAATAGAAATTTTATGTTGTTACCGAACACGTTTTTTTTTTCAAAAACTCTTACAGAAACTGGAAATAGAAACGTCTATTTCTAGTCAGAAATTGATTCTAGAAATAGAATGGTTATTATACACACCCTTAAAGTCTGATAACTATTTTCCATAAAAACTCCTTCAAGTTTTCCAAAATGCTAAAATCCCTAATTCTATATAAGAGGAGAATTAGTTTGGGGGTAAATGTAATATGTATCAATTTTGAATCCTTCGTAATAAGAAAATGAATTTGGGGATAAAAACAGTATGAGTGTACCGATGTGAAATTTTTTTCTGTTACTAACTCTTTAATATTAAAACAATGAGAAAAAAATCTCATAAGTAATTTCGGTGAAAGAAAAATGATAGGAAGGCAAAATAAAGGACAAAAAATGAAGGAAAACAGAGTTGGTAGAGTAATAGAGCAATCCAATGGGCTTAGTCATGAGATTTCTTGTCTGTTATAAAATCCGCCTTGCACAGGGAGAGAAAGCCTAAGCCTTATTTGATCATAAAGGCCTCCTTTGGCTATAAATATGTCATCAATGCCTCCTTTGGCTCCATAACAATCCAATGTATTTAGTCCTAAAAATTTGAGAATCTATCGATTTAGTTATTTCGGCCAATTTTGACCGGAAATTACCGGCATGAACGTTTGCTTGCCATATTTCGTTGCATGACTGGCGATAACATGGATTTTTTTTTTTTTTTGCAGTTTTTCCTTTTATGAAAAATGTAGAAATTTTTTCTAAAATTATTCCTTTTATCTCGTTTCTTTTTTTTTTCTTTTTCTAATTTTCCTCTGCCAGTAAGCTATCTTAGCGAAGATCGCTAGCCCTCACTATATTTGGGCAGTGCGGCCACATGTAGATATCCGGTGAGGGCCATGCTAGCCTAGCTAGCCTAGATATGGTGAGGGCTTACATGCCCTCATTGTAGCCAATGGTGGTCTACAAGAAGAAAAAGAAATAAAAAAATTATTAAAAATTATAAAAATTGTCAACATCAATGATCTTTGATCAAAATTGGTTGGTAGCGTATATTGACAAAAATTGTCAAAAAGTGTAAGATTAGAATGGCCAAATTAAAAGGTTTAATAACAAAATTGACATCGGTATAACGAGTTTATGACTTTTTTATTAGGAAAAATTCTAAATAAAGGCCTCAAATGTCCTCATTTTTTTTTTCAAATAAGGAACTAAAGTGGACCTTATTTTAAATAAGAATCTGAAGTGCTCTCATTATATTAAAAAAGCATTTGAAGTGCATATTATTTCAAATAAAGATATGAAGTGACTATCTTAATCTCAAAAAAGATGGCTCGAGTCACTTTAGTAAGGGGCATTTTGATCGTTTACCATTTTTTTTTTCCATTTTAAAGAGATTTTGAAAGAAAAAAAAAAAGAGACATAGGGGGGAGGACTTGGGGCGCTAGCAATGGTTGTCGGGGTAGCCGGTGCCTCGGCGAGGGCCAATCGAGGGCTGCTGCCATCGGAAAGGATCGGGTGGGTCGGAGGGCACCGTCTTCCCCAGTCCCGGCCAAAAGTTTTTAGTGTTTTTGTAATTACTTCGTCAAAATGTTATGGTGCCCAAAAATCTGTCAGAACGAGCGTGTGACTCACGCGTTTCAGAATGCGAGCGGCCGCAATTTGTACCGCGGTCTTATTGTGAAAAGAGAGAATCTCCAACGATCGCATGCAGTTTTGCGATTTTATTTTTTTTGGTCGGAAGACAGTTTTACGAGTTACCTTTCCTTCAAAACCGCCTTTTTTTGAACGCATTTGTTTTTTTTTTTGTGGTCAGAAAACACATTCGTTTTCGGACCAAAAAAAAATCCGTTTGATTTTTCTTTTTTTTACTCCCAATTAAAGGCAAAACAAAAAAAGCCAACCTTGCTATTCCTTCAGGTGTCAGATTCTCCCTTTCTCGCGAATTAGACCATATTACATTCATTATCTTCAAAACTTCGTATCGAGATGCTACAATATGATTTGAATGTTATTATTATAAGGTAAGATAGACCAACACTGGATGGTAAAACGGATTTCTCTCCAATCTCCTTTCTCATGATCGCCGGTTCACCCAGTAGCAGCAGTTCTCTGTTCGCACTTGAAAATTTCACAATTTCGATATATCGTATTTGTCTTTTGTCAAAAAAAAAAATATATATATATATATTGTATTTGACATGTCAAAAGATGAGAAAAATGGGAGAAAAAAAATTTCGCAAGTTATTTCAGTAAAGAGAGAGAAAGGAAAAAAAAAGCTTCGAAGAAAAGCAAAGCAAAGACAAAAAAAAAAGAAAAGAAAAGAATAAAAGAAAAATAGAGTCGGTTAGAGGGATAGCGTAAACCCCATGTGGTTTAATCATTTGTTCTTTTCTGTTATAAAAGTGCCCCCATGCAGACAGAGAGAGAATACAGCAGCAGAAGCAGAAGAAGAAGCAAGAGCTTCTCAGCAGTACTTGGGCCAGAGTGTTTGCGTTGGGGAGAAGAAGCGAGCGTCCCGGCCGCCATGAGAGCTCTTCAGAGATCGGTTGAGTGGCTGAGGCCCCTCGTCGATTCCATGGCCTGGGACTACGCCGTCGTCTGGAAGCTCGTCGGCGGCGGTCCATCCGGGTACTGAACGAATGATCGTCTTTCATCGCTCTCTACTGTTTCATCCAAAAATGGGGGTGTTTTTACCTTCTTCTTTTTTTTTTTCCCTGGGTTTGTAAACTTCTGCAGGTTCGTTGAATGGGTTGGGTGTTGCTGCTGTGGAGGAGGATCGATATTCGATGGCGTCAAAGAGGAAAAGCGAGAAGATGATGATGCCCAGCTTCGTCGTTCAACCACTCCGATCTGCAGGGACCACCGTAATCAGCACCCCATGAGGACGAGAGCTTGCGTCGCCCTTGCCCTTTACCCTTCTTCTTTCCCTCTCTGTTCCGGGTAAGAACTCACTTCGCTTTTTTTTTTTTTTGGGAAACGGAAGAAAGGAAGAAATGATGTCTGATTTTGAGTTTCTTGAGCGGCTTTGGTCAGGATTCACGGAGAGGTGGTGATATCGAGCCAGCCCAGGTGGATGCGCAGGGCAAGAAGCGCCTCGGACGCGAATTTTGCTCAGGCGAGCGGTTCTTAATCTCTTCCTTGTGATCATTGCATATTCCCCCGTGTTGCTCGCTCTTTTGAACTCCCGGACAAAATCGCTGGAGACGATCGGGCTATTGTTGTTGTCTTTCTGAATCCTAGCCCTCTTTTATCGATACTCTGTCGCTTGTGGTCAGTACGCGGAAGTGTTTGATTCAGCTTCACAAATCTATTAATTGGAATTTCTAGTCAAGTTACAATGTTGTATTGGCAACACTGGAGCTAGTAGTCTTGCGAATAGTGTGCTCTGCGTGACCAGAGATGGATCATACCCAGAACGATGCAGTAGATTGCTTGGAACAAGTTACCATACCCATGTACATTTTTGTAGTTTGATGGAATGTATCTAGTCAATTATGAGATTGTGTTTGAATCTGTCGTGCTGGTGATTACTCTCCTCGCACGCTTTACCATTTGTTTGTGGTAAAATCTGAGACGTCAGAGAAAAAGAAACTTTTGACAGGAATTCACTGGAACAAGCGTTCTGGTCCCCGTTGTTGGCGGCATTGTCGAGCTCTTCAGCGCGAAGCTTGTAAGATGCGCTTTCAAAATAGCATTGCCTTTTGTATGAAATTCTACTTGTTTGCTCAAAATTTTCAAATGCTTCAAATTGGTTTCAAATTCGTCAGATGCCGGAAGAACCCCACAAAATTGAAATCATCAGGACTTGGAGTCGCTTCTTGAAAGAAGCCGTGAATGCCGGGATCTGTGATTTAAGCATCGATGAGTTCCTGATCCGAGAGTACTTCAAATTCTATCCGTCCCCGCTCCACCTTTCCAGTCTAGACTCCGGACTGCAACAACTCCCAACCGGAACGCAAAGTAGCAACAATCCTGAAGGATCATCCAGTAGCTCAGATCTGACTTACGAGTACCCATCATTCGACCCGTATAATATTTTGGGATATCTTTCCCAAGCTGGACTAATGAAGCAGTCTGTTCTTGAATCCACGGGGTCTAAAGATCCCAAAAGTTTGTTGAAACAGACAAATTTCTCGGGTCGTAATGCTGCGGCTGCGACTCAGAAAGGTGTTCACAAACAGGAAGGAGGTAAATATGAAGCAAAGAACCTGGTCACAGAGAGGAAGAGGAGGACCAGGATCAAAGAAAGGCTCTATACTCTCCGTTCACTTGTACCCAAGATATCCAAGGTCCGCTGAGCTTTTTATTGCTGTACTCTGAAGAGTCATCCATTTCGTTTCGCACGACTTGATTCAAAGCTGTATTCTTCGACGTAGTCCTTCACTGGGCCGGGTTGCAGTATTGAGGAATTTAAGTTGTCAATCTGATCTTTCAGCTTCTGTTCTTAAGCCGGAAGACTTGTTGGAAATATACAATGCTTTTTTGCGTTAGAGTTGACAAATTGGTCATGTCGCATCTATGGGGGAATTTCTCTGCTCAACAGCAGTTTCTAATTGACATAAGTATAAATCCATATTCAGAAATCTCCGCATTTGAAGATTGTCATCTTTAAAAGCATACATGAAGTAACAACTTGTTTCACAGTCATGTCGCTTGTTATTCTTTCTTGAGAGTAGTCATATCCATCTAATCCTTTCCTGTGTTGACCAGATGGATATGACTTCAATCCTTGGGGATGCAGCAGAATACATAGAGGATTTACAGATGGAGGTGAAAAAGCTTGAGGAGGAACTGGAGGAGGAGGTATGCAGACCGAAGGATACTAACTCTAAGTCTCTGGCTCGAAGTGTGGAAAATGACTGCAGTAAAAGTTTGGCCAGACAACAGGTTAACCAAGAGTCCTCCCGTCTCGAGCTCAAGACAGAAACAAAGGTGAACTGAGTCAAGCCCTTCTGCCTCATGCAATGTCTACCAATCGTATCATTCTGGTGTCGTGCCTTGACTTTGTGGAACTAATGATTTCAGGCACAAGTGGAGGTGAACCAAATTGAGAAAGGAGATTTTCTGGTCAAGATAGTAATGTTGCAGAAGCGGGGATGTTTTTCTAGGATGATGGAGGGGATCCACTCCCTGGGATATACTGTAGTGAACGCCAACATCACCACGTTAAATGGAAAAGTCCTAGCCAATCTCATACTTGAGGTACGTTACGCGGACATTCTGTGAGGATATTGTGGCAAATGAGTGTAATTACAAGTTTCTTTCTTAAACAAGCTTCTGTGGATATTGGTCCATTCCACTTTAATTTGATTTGAGATGCATGCTCCAGTTCAATTATGTGCAGAACAGAAGGCATACTGACGTGTTCTCTGTGCATTTCTTTTCCTCCATGACTTGACACTTTCATGATTCCGGTTTCCAGTCGGTACTAAGACTGTTCTTGTTCTTCCAGCTGCGCGATGGTGCCCTTCCGAAGAATCTGAGGGAATCACTGATGCAGCTAGCAAGCTTAATTGATCAGTAAGAACCTTTATCATCGAGTTGAGATGGTGCAAAGTTTATGCAGAAGTGTCTTTGTACACTCTTAAGAGAAAGTATGCCAGGGAGGAAGTGAGACTCCATTTTAGATGTATACTTCTGTTTCATCAGTTTCAAACCATGGGGAAACTGGTTTTGTCTTCTCTTTGAATCTTAGAATGAATTCGCATGTCAAATGTGATCACCACCTGCTATTTGTGATGCTGAGCATGTGAAGGTAGTGGTCAACTTTTCCCTTTTGTGATTCCATTTGCTCAATGCCCTTGGTTGATTTCGTTCTAGTGAATCAAACCCGTGTTTGAATTGAAATTGAGATCACTTCCTTCTCGTTGCCCGCACCCTCTACTCCCTTTTCCTATATATTACATGGGTCCATTAGCACTTTCACGACATCGTTATGATCGACTGATGGGACTTGGCTGAAATTGGAATAAGATCAGTCCGCAATCCGGACGATTGTTTTTCTAAATAAATGTTGCTATTTCCTAAAGAAAGTTTTATTTTCTTCTATTTTATCCACGGTAGCCCTTCCCTTCGAGTGAATAACGCTTTGATAGAAAAGGAAATTGTAAATACATGGTGACAATTATTCTTCCACGAACTTTTAATTTATTCATGAAATATTATTAGGCTCTTTGATCAAGACAATTTCTCATCCATCTTCGAAACTCCTCGAACCTCACTCTTCGATCAGCCTCAAAAGACCCCAAATTCACCTCATATCGACCCTCTGTTTGCAAATCTCTTTCTACCAAGGGATTAAAATTTGCCACAAAACTCATGGAGGCGAATGACACCGCATGTATCTCAACTTTTGTCTGTTTTAAAAACCGAGTACGCGAACTTTGTCTTTGTTCACGCAAGTACCTCAACTTTTCAAATTTAATTTAATGTGAGACATCTGCTAATTAAATTGAACAAAAATTGCATCATCTTCATTTGGTTGTCGGGAGAGAGAGAGAGGGGGGACTTGAACGGTTCTAATCGGTCAAGATGACTTTATTGATGTGGCTTCATCTTAAGACGTTGCACTGGATGTCAATACGGATAGTTAATAGCTATTTAACGACGATAGTGTCTTTCCACCAAAAAAAAAAAAAAGGACATTACTGCCCATGTAAGGATTTTCCATCCACGATCTTTAACGGGGGTCTCACAATGATCCACGTTAGGAGAGTAACGACGATAGTGTCTTTCCACCAAAATAAAAAAAAGGGGAAAAAGTTCAAGTTCTTGTGATGTCGTTGCACCAAAATACCTTTGACGTGTCACTAGTTGCGTAGCTTAGGATATCATAGAAAGCATGTGATAGACTCATTCGTTACTCAACGTAGTGACCATTAAAGACAAGTATGTACTTAGGAATCGAATTACAAGACCTCTTCCGATAAGTATGTGCTTACTCAAGTTTGCAATAATCTTCATTAACATGCTCCTTAGTGCCAACCACGTATGACCTAGTCTTATGTATTGGATGCGTGATTAGGTCTGTTTTGGCCTCTAGCATCCTTGATTCCTAGCAACTCGCTCACAGCCGCACCTTAGTTGAATCTTCTTGCCCTAATAATCACTCTCCGCCCTCATCGAATCATGTATAGGCGTAAGTCATCCACAAACCATGCATCTATTGAAAGAGATTATGGTCCGATAACGATCCAGTTGGATTCTCATGGTTCAAATTTTCAAAAGGAGTACTCGCGTAGCTCGCCAAGCTCGTCAAAGTGGAAATTAATTAGGCATGGGGTCTTTCCTTTTAGAGAGCATGTGACTAAAAACCCTTGTTGTGTCTTTAAATTTTCTCTATTAGCTAACATCTCCCTCTCGATAAGGGAGGCTCTTGGTGTACGAGGGGCAAACTTGTTGGAGAAAATTATTTAAAAAGTCATAAATCTATTGTAGTTGTGTTAATTTAGTCATAAATCTTTTTTTTAACAATTGAGTCTTAATTTTTTTTTTGTATTTGTACCAATTTAGTCCATCTAGCTAATATTTGCTTGAAATTGCTGACATGATGCGGTCAATGTTGGCATGGAAAATTTTTAATATTATATTATTTTTAATAATTTTTTACTGTCTTTTTTAGGGCCGGCAAGGAGGCTATTGGCCACTAGGTGAGGGCCATGAGCAGACTCGTGGCCCTTGCTGGGCCTTGACGGGGGGGCTTGCGGCCTCTTGCTGGCTCTAACAAAAAGAAAAGATAAAAAAAAAGACTGGAAAAAATATTTAAAAATTAAAAACCTATATTTGAACATTAGAAAAATTGCTCGTGTCAGTACTACACACACCGCATTAGTATTTTCTTGTCAAAATTAGCCGAATGGACCGAATTGACATAAATGTAAAATGTTTACGACTCAATTTTGCGTCAATTTTTTTTTTTTACAGTTAAGTACAAGATTGGTACTTAGCTTTCTTTAAGAGTAAGAAAAAGTTGAACAGATTCCACACTGTGTACATACGATTCTTACAATGCAATTCAAACATGGACAAAAGAGTTGTCAATGAGAAACAATTAGCCCCAGAGAGGCGCAAATCCAAAAGAGAAGAATTGCTTGTATAATTAAGTTAGCCAATAACCTAAGAACTCATTCATTCTTGATTGGTACTTCCTCCAATAAGCTCTCATTGCCCCGTCGACGGTCGTTTACGCTTCGATTTGTGAAATTGAAAAAAAAAAAAACATTTGTAAGTACATATATGTTTGATTCTTCGTATCATTTTTTTTTTCAAAAAAAGGAGATTTCTCCAGGGTTTTGATTTTATTTTATTTTGTCTTCATTTTGTTTATGTTGATATTATTTCATTTTTCTCCTCTTATTTGTCTACCATGTCAAAATTGACGAAACGTAGGACTTTTAGAGCTTTACACTTGACATCACGGTAGGCATTTTCACGACAAATTTAGAGCCTATCAATTACAACCAATAAAAGTAGGGTTTCATGCAGATAAAGTATTTAGCCTATCAATTACAACCAATAAAAGTAGAGTGCAATCAAGAAATCAGGACATACGGATAAAACACATAAAATCAATACGTGACATCCCTCGTATAGCCCTAATCATTTAGAGAAGGGGTGTTGAGAGTTTGGTCCAAATATAAAATTTAACCAATTGAGGCTCTTAATGAACAATTCAAGTCGAATTGACTGCACCGATGAGTTTAAAACGTCGAAAACCTTAGGGTGAGGGTTTAGATTCTAAAGAAAATGGCCCAAGAATGACCAATTGAACTTAAGTTGAAATTCGGGGACTAAATTGAAAATACTTTTAGCCTATTTCCCAAATCATGAAAGTGATTGGACAGAAATGCAACTAAAGGCATTGGGATCAAATGTCATAACTAGCCTACGGTGAGAAAAAGCTTTGAAAGGACTCAATTTGAAAATATTTGATAAACTAGGGACCTAAATGCAAAATTTTGAAAGTTACGGTTCTTGATTGAATTTTTGAGATTTAAACAGCCAAAATGCAATTAGGATTAAAATAAGACTAATGGACATTTTTTTATATTTTTCTGGTCACAAATGCTATTTTTAAAAAATATTTTTGTGTACTTTTCAATTAAAAGAAACACCGAAAATTCAGAAAAAATATTTTTTTGTTCGAAATTGGTTTCTTAGACTTAGCCAAGACTTCCAAAGTTTATTTTCTAATTTTATGAATTTTTAATATACATTTACTGATTTTTTTTAAAGAAAAAACTGATTAAAAATCACGCGTATCATAAAAAAAAAAAAAAGTTCACGCATTTGTTAAATGCAAGTCCAATACGAAACGAGAGGATGAAGCTGAACTTTCCAAGCCCAACTTCCTCCAATCCTACCACCTTCTTCTGAGAAACTTCCTCTTGACAGAAACTTAATGATCAAGATAAACAAAAATTAAATAGCCTGCGGGTGCTGAACTGATGTGGCAACATTAATCTAATGTCAGGTAACGAGACGGAAAAATCATTGTTACCAAAACTAGTCAAAGTCTCATGAAGCTAAACTATGTTTTTTTTTTTTGAATTATTCGCGTGGGGATTTATGCTTGTAATTTCATGATGTGGATATTCATTTTCTATATGGAAAAGAAATTCCACATGAAAGGGAAAAAAAAAGAAGGAAAAAAAAAATAAAATTCACGAGTCCCTTCCCCCCTTCGCCTTTCGCTGGTCTTTGTTTGCGGGTCACCGGTCTCCTATTCGCAAGATTCGATGGCTAAAATCATAGAAATTTTTTTCGATATCATCAAATGAATTTCCGTTATGGGAATAAAAATCTTGTGTTGCTATCAAATAAGTATCTATGCTCAGAAAATTCATCCAGAAAATAAAAAAAAATATTTTTCTAGTTCTGGAAAAAAAAAAAAGGAATTCGAGAAGAGATTAGCGGCCGTTCGCGTCCTCAAGTTGAGAGAAAAGCTGCCGCAACATTTTTTTTTTCTTCTGGAAAGTCGCCCTTGAGGCGCCCGGCCTTGCCCTTCAAGGCTTCAACCTGTGAACTAATTTTGACTTTGACTTCGCTACCCTCGTCAAGTCCTTTGCTCCACGCGAGGGTGACGAAAGTCGTACCATTTTCATTTTCTTCGAGCAAAGTTCCAAATTACATTTTCTTTTATTATCTGAAACTTTATTTTTCAATTTTAGTAAATGTCAGGTACGTTCTTTACTAATTTGCTTTTTTTTTTAATAAACGAAACACCATAATCCATCTTGGACCTCATTTTAGCACAAGAGCACCCGCAAATTTTAAGTTTCTTTCCTTCCATATCACAAAATGTAATAAGTTAAAGAGGATAAGACATTCTATCAAATAAAATATCGTCCTTAAAAAATTATCGAAGTGATGACACTCCGAAAGTTTTGCTCTCTCAAACTCACAAACAGAGAAAAATATATTATATGAAATTTGGAAAATTACAAGATTATAAGGTGTAATGTGAGCAAGCTCGCCCTATTTCCTTTTGTTCCATACCCCTTTAAATTGAACTTTTCCTTTTTTGTGGCGTGATGTCTCGTATCCATCCGGTTAACTTCCTCTTGATCTCAACCCGATACAGGTTTTGACGTAAACTGCCAAGTCCAATTCGTTGAAGTAGTCGAGTAGCCGTCCGACATTCACAACCTACGATGGTACTTTCTTAACAAATAACTAAAAATGAAATACATAAGAAGCTGTTTCGTATTTGCAAACGCAACCATTTCAACAAAATTCACCCTAAACACATAATTGCAAAGAAGTAAAATAAACTGTTACAGAAATCTGAAATACAGCTTTTGCAAAGTTCAAAAGCCACCCTTTTCCTTTCCTTATTATTTTTTTCTTTTTTATGGCGGTTATTATTGGAAATGTTAAATCATAATTGGTTTTATTGTGGTTTTTTCATGTATTGTGGACATTTATCTATAATACTTAAAGAATAGTCGTGCAATAAAATTTAAGGTTAATATCACAAAAAAAACCTAAAACGATATACATGTGACAAATTTATTCTTAACTATTTTTTTAATACGAAAAATTACAAATTGATATATTTGTGATGACTTTACCTCCAAACTATTTTTTGATCAGGAAAAAAAATCCTAAAATGATATATATGTGATAAATTTATCATAAAATAATTTTTTTGACAACAAAAAAATCATAAACTAGTATTCTTGTGATAAATTTATGTTTCATTAAATCTAGTTAATATAATGAAAAATCTCAAATTGGTACACATGTGATAAATAGAGGGTAAAATTTTCAAATTGATACACCCATCAACTGCCACATGTCATCCAATTCAACATTTTGACTATTATATTTAACAAAAATTAGCAAAAGATAAATTTATCATAGGTGTATCATTTTGGGATAAATTTGTCATAAATATATTAGTCTAAGATTTTTTGTGATAAAAAAAATAGTTTAAAATAAAATAATTATCAACGTACTAGTTTTGGATTTTCGTGATATTAACCTTCCGTATTCCGTTCGCACACCTGCGACAGCAAAGGAGGGCTCGTGGAAAGACGTGTCTTTTATCATATGTGTATTAATTTGAAGTAAATTTATCATAAATATATCAATTTGATATTTTTAATAGTCAAAAAATAATTTGAAATAAAATTATCATCCATGTACAAATTTAAAATTTTCGTGGCCTTAACCTTAAAGTGCGTTCATACGACACGTATTCATCCCCGTGTTCGCGCGCACGTGGCAGCGGAGAAGGCCCCGTGGAGAGACGTGTCGTGTCAGCAAGGGGCAACGAACAAGCGGCCGCGAAAGCCACGTGGACCTGTTCGCGGGAGGTCGTCAAGTGTCGGAAAAAATGACGTCGAAAACACGACCGATATTTCCTCACGCGCTTTATCATCGTTTCCTCCTCCAAAAAAAAAAAAAATTTCAAAAAAAAGGGCGTGTTCCCATGATCGTCTGTCCATCGCTGGTGTGAAAGAAGTCCCGTGCTTTCTCACCACAAACGCCCCAACTGCCCTTATTAAATCCCGGGTCACCTCCATTCGAGACGTCATCCTCTACGTCTTCTCCGTCCCCGTTCCCATTGACTCCCACACCCACCACAGAACGAAATCCGTATAACAGAGAAGGTGGAGCCATTCGTAGCGAGCGAGGATTCGAATTTGAGTTCAGCGGCGATGCAAGCGATCCGCGATCCACCGCGTTCCGCGACCGAGCGCGCGGAAATCCAAGGTGAAGCGAGCGAAGATTCGACGGTGAAGGTCGAGACCACCGTCTCCCGCTGCGGGGACGAAGACCCGGAAGCTGAGAACGTGGGAAAGCGGCTACTTTCGGGACGGGAAGCTGCGGAGGAGGAGGAGCGAGAACGAGAAGAAGACGGTGGTGGTGGTGATGACGACGAAGTTGGCGATGAAGACGAGGAGTGCGAGTTCACGTTCGCCTGCACGAACCCGGACGGCTCGCCTGTCGCGGCTGACGCCGTCTTCGAGAACGGCAAGATCCGGCCGTTTTACCCGCTCTTCGACCGGAAGCTCCTGTTCGCCGACGACGACGATGGGGGCTCGTCGCCGCCGCTGCGGTCCCCTCTGAGGAAGCTCTTCGTGGGCGGGCTCGGCTCGGCGTCGACGTCGTCGTCGAGCAGCGAAGAGGGCGACGAGCTGGCCGGAGTGCCGGACGGGACGTACTGCGTCTGGCGAGGGAAAACAGGGGAGGAGGCGTCGGCTGAGGGCTGCCGGAAGAGCAACTCGACGGGGTTCTCCAAGTTGTGGCGGTTCAAGGAGCTGGCCCGTCGGAGCAGCAGCGACGGGAAGGACGCGTTCGTGTTTCTGAACCCCAAGAGGAGAGGGAAGGAGGAGGGCGAGAAGGAGCGAGGGAAGGCGGCGACCACCACCTCGAAGGGAGGGAAGAAGGGCCCGGCGGCGGCGGTTACGACGGCGGGGGAGGCGCACGAGAAGCATTACGTGAAGACGAGGGCGACGAGGGAAGGGGAGAAGAGGAAATCCTACCTGCCGTACAAGCAGGTCGGGTTCTTCACGAACGTCAATGGGTTGAGCCGGAATGTTCATCCTTTCTAGTTTTTCAATTTTTATTTTTCTGGGGTTTTTTCTTGGCAATTTTTTTTAAAATTTATTATTTTCGACCTTTTGTCAAGGCAGTTTTCACTCATTAGATATGTTAATTTATGTGAATGTGTAAATATTGCCGGGCTGAGGAGTTTGGGATTTAGATATTATGAGGTTTCTTGCTGCTGTACAAAATAATGTCATTTTTCAGATGCAAGTTGTTTATATTATCAGTTAATTGTCCAAGGATTAGAGTCCGAGGACGAAACTGAACACCAGTGACAATATAAAAACCAAAATTTACATGTTCTGTTATTCCACGTAGGCAACACGTGCATTTTCGACTTTCCTAGTCAGCATTTTTCGTCACTGTCTGGATGGAAACATAGAACTAGTCCTGAAATCGTCCATGGACGTGAGTTTGGAGACCATATCCATCACAATATAACGTAAGAAGACCAAAATTTAATAGTTACAATAGTGAGTTGACCCAAAAAATCAATAGGAAAAAATAATAGTATTGATCTACAAAATCGATGTATCTAGTGATACGACAGGTATGTATAAGATTTATTGAATACTTGATGAGAACTTGTCAAATTACTCGCCATATTATTTCTACAAACAAATCTTAAGATGTTTAACTATAATAACGAAAAGAAAAGAAACGGCACCTTATTGAACAAAATCAAATTAGTTAAGATAAGACAAAGTTCAATTTCCTTTTCTGATCTTAGGAGAGCGACAAGCGGAAGAGTCGAGCTGTCCCTATTATTGAGATTATCTGATTATGTTTGGAGATTGTTCTTGTCCAGAGACTTTGTTCACCATCGCTTCGCTGTTCGATTATTTCACCAAATTGGATTATGACAAGCAAATTATATATAGACACACACACATTACCTATTCTATATCATACGGTAAAGTGGGTTTGTTCTTATTAAGGTTTTTGCGTACACTAATGGATGAAAATCCTCAATCTCGTACAGTGCTCCCTTCCGTGTCTTACCTCATCGACAAATTGATGGTTGTCGTTTATTGAGGCACCGAGAAAAATACCATGAGAAGTAAAGTATACATCTCACGTATTAACGCTATAATCCCAACAAAATTACGCGCGATTATTAGGTAATGCTAATTGTGGAGTGGCAATGGGAAATATTTTGGATAGCGTCTTTGAGTACTTTAAGGCTTCGTTTGTTTCGTGTAAAATAAACGATTTGAATTTTTTTTTTATACAAATGACCACTTATGTCCCATGAAATAGTCATCCAATGAAAAATGTTTTCATTACCGACAATAGTTTATCTAAACATTCTCCTAGATAATATTTTTCGTTTATTTATTTTCATAAGCAATATAAGCGATCGTCTTTAAGATTATGGAAGGAATTTTTTTTAAGATTCCGTTTGTTTCGCAGAAAAACGAATAATTTAAAAAATATTTTCCTAACGATGATCGCTTGAAATATTTGTCGAAACAATTTATACCAAAACATATTCGTGGCCGATGAAAATATTTATAATTCATTTTATGCACATTATAGGTTATAGTATTTAAAAAATATATTTTTCAAATCTTTTTTTTTTTGCACATGTGAATCCTATAATTGAGAGGATTTCTTTAGAGACAAAATTCACAAGTCAAAAGTGTTATATGCATTCTGAACTAGTATGCGGTAAATTTGATCAAAACAATATTGAAAACATTGAATTTCTTTCAATTTTTTTTTTAAATTTACACAGGCTTTCCAACTTTTGTGGCTCGATCAATTTAGGGGACACACTCAAATCGCCACATCCACAATCATCAGATAAGGTTCCATTCCCCGAGTTAACACGAATGGGCGACTCTGTGATTTGAACGCGTCTAGTCATTGAAATCTACCCTTGAGGGTTAGAACAAAACACAAACAAATTTCTAGAAAATCATCGTTGAGTTGTTGTCAGTTTATTCCAAGGAAAATTTCACACATCAACCCAAAACTTCAATCCTTGTCCTACCCTCTTACACGTTAACCCTCCCTTTATTTCGCGAAAAATAAATTATTTAAAAAACATTTTCTCTAAAAATTCGTCTGTGCCGTTTACAAAATGGACGAACGAAAAAATATTTTTATCATTCATAAAAGTGTTTAGACATTAGTTGTTCTCGATAATGAAAAAATATTAATTGACTATTTATTTGAAGAGATAAAGCGATTATTTTTTTGAAAAATATTTTTCAAAATATTTATTTTTTGCGAAACAAATGGAACATAAACTTTAGATCTTTACACTTTACCTCTCGAAAATCTCATCCGTTTGCTCGTTAAAAACCCCGTTCTTTTTAAATCCGTATGCTCTAATGTGTACCCTCCCAAATTGGTAAATTATCTCATTCTCCTAATCCATCAATTTAACCTTTTTTTTTTTGCCCTTTTTTGCTAAAACGTACAAGTACGTGATCAAATTGAAAAAGAAAACCCAGCTACCACAATTAATTGAAGTTGGTCCGAGCGTTTAGGAATTCCAGTTCGGGAAGTAAACGTCGAGGTCCTCTGCTTAACGCATCAATTACGTGCATACTCCTCCAAGTCAGGATCACCCACAACCAGTTTCTGAGGCTTGCGTGGTATTTCACACGAGTACACAGATAGCCAGTCTTTATACCCATGTCCTTGGACTATAGTAAGCTTTAAACTTTGGAGTTCGGGGGAAAAAAATCATATTTGGAAGGGAATTTCACATTTTCAGACAACATATCTAGGAAATAAGTGTTACATGCCACGTACTTCTCAGAGGAAATTCATTTAAAAATTACAGCAAGATCTAGGTGGAATTCATTAAATGAGTCTGAGCATAATGTGGATATTATTGACACCTGATTTTCAATCAATCTTTTTTTTAGAGAAAATCATTAAAAATACAACAAACATTCATAAAATTTGAAAATCAACTTTGAAAGTTTTGGCCAAGCATAAGGAACCAACTTTGAATAAAAAAAAATATCTTGTTATTTTTTCTGAATTTTTTAAATTTCTTTTAATTAGAAAATAACCAAAAATAAGAAAAATAGCATTTTTAGCTAGAAAAATATGAAAAAAATAGTCATTAGTCTTTTTTAATTTAAATTGCATTTTAATCATTTTAAAATTCAAAAATTTGATCGGGAACCTACTTTTTCAAAATTTTGCATTTAGGTCAAAGAAAGAACCAAAATCTCAAATTGAGTCATTTTTAATCCTCTTTTCACTTTGGTCCAGTTATGCCATTTTTTTCCCAATACATTTAATTGCATTCTGCTCTAATCATTTTCAGTTTAGTCCCTAATTTTCAAATTACAATCAATTGATCATTTTTGGGCAATCTCGTGTGGAACTAAACCCCTACCCATAGGTTTTCAACCTTTATAAACTGAATGGTAGGGCTGGTTTGGTTCAAATTGGCCATTTGGGAGCTCAATTGAACAAACCCCTATTCGGGTTAATTTTTGGATTTGGGGTTTTTGCACCTAATTGAATCAATTTAACTCGAGGTTATCATTTTTAAATGATTTACATGCCCTGGTACTCCATTTTGAGGATAAAATTGCGAAAATGTCCAATTCAGGGCCTAATTGGGAGAAAATGGTGTGATCGGGTCAACCGGGTCGGTCAAACCCGACCCAATTGACCCAATCACTTGGTCAGGCGAACAGAAGCCAAAATTGGCTCAAATTTCCTACGCCCGCAGTGAACGCCAGGAGGGAGAAGACACAAATCGGAAGACCCAGACTACGATCAGCCACCGTTCACCAGCCCAAAGCTCCCCGGCGCCGGCTGACCATTTCTCGTATGGGTTGCACGCGCGAGGACAGGCTGGAGGGCCGGTAGCAAATTCGGGCGCGACTTCAAAATTGGAGGTTCAAATCTGCTGAGGACTCCGAACAAATTCTAGAGAGAGTTGGTAGAGAAGGAGAGGCGATCGAGAGAAACTTCTCGCGCTCGTGCAATCACAAACGAGAGAGGAAGATATCGAGTGTCCATCGTCCATCCGAGAGTAGATCCAACTCGCTAAAAGCCCCTTAGTAATTTTCGTTGGAGCATGAGGAGGGGGGCCCCGAGACCGTCATTGCCATTGTCGTCGCCGTGCGAAGGTAAGTCCTTTGAGCCTTCTCTGTGCTCATTATGACTAGAAAGCGCGAAACGAATGGCTGAAAACTGAGGAAAATCGTTCGCCGGAATCTGCAAAAAATTGTTGACTGTGGCCGGCGTTAGTTGCTGATGATGGTTCGGTAGGGGCCGTAACTGACGGAGGATGAGTTTGTTGGCGGTTGTTGGCACCAGCGTTAGGCTGACGATGATTGAAGTTGGTGGTTGGCGACGTCCAAGGGATGGTCGCAATGAAGTCTGGAAGAAGAGAATAAAAAAATGTGGTTTAAGTGTACACGTTAGGTTGTTCTTGTGAGTTGGGATGGGAAGATATTGGGCTAGGTTCAGATTTCAGGATTGGGCCCATCAAAAAAGGAAATTGAACAAAAAGAAACAAAATTTGGGCCAAGCCCAAAGTGTGGTTTTTGTGTTTGACCAACCCGAGACTTGTTGACACCTAAATTTTGACTTTTTAAAAATTCATTCACTTAAGTACATAAAAAATGAGAATTTGTTCTCACCAAAAATTAATTTTTTCATGCATTGCATATTTAATTTTTTGTCGGTCATGCATTTTATTATGGCTAATGACGGAGGATTTGAGCTTAAATTGACAAACGATTGGATTGAGCGTGAGGGAGGTGTACCGAAAGGCTTATGAAGTTTTGAACTTAAAAGAAATTTTTCCACAGGGACTGAATTGCAAATACATAAAACTTCAGGGGCTGAATTGTAAATACATAAAATTTTAGGGATAGTGGAGAAATTAGAAAGGAAGATGGAGAAGGGGAGATATAGAAGGGAAGATGGAGAAATTAGAAAGGAAGATGGAGAAGGGGAGATATAGAAGGGAAGATGGAGAAATTAGAAGGAAAGATGAAAAATTAGAATAGGAGATGGAAAGATTAGAATGGAAGATGGTGAATTAGAAGGGAAGATGGAGATAAAGAATGGAGGATGGTGGAATTAGAAGGGAAGATGGAGATAAAGAAGGGAAGATGGTGGAATTAGAAGGGAAGATGAAGTTAGTGGAAAAATTAGAATGATAGATGAAGATAGAGAAAGGAAGATGGGGGAGTAGGCTATAAAAGGAGGAAGAATGAGAGCCTTAAAAGGGGGATTTTTGGAGAAATTAGAGAGAAATTGGGAAGACTTTGGAGATTGGAGAAAACTTGAGGAGAGATTTTGGGAGAGAAGAAAATTTAGAGAGAAAAAGAAAACAAAAAAAGAGAGAGAATTCTTTTAGAAGAGAGAATTGAGGGGAACGAGAGTTCTAAGCTCGGAGTTACCATCTTCATCGACCAATACAATCCGCGAGTCCATCCCCGTCGTTTGAGCCGCGATCCGCAATCTTGATCCACGAGGTAATCCGAGGTCCGAGTTCGATAATCAAATCCGCCAAATTAGGTAACGATTCTAATCATTTAGAATATTCGAAATTGTGTTGCCTAAATGGATTGATTTGAATTTCGATTATACTTTGTTGGACATATTGCATTTCTTTGGAATAAATTGCATATCCAATTTTTGAGATTTTTATTGCACGTTGTAATATTTTCTTTAAAAAATAAAAAAAGGGGTTTGCTTTTGTTGCATATTTTTACATCATGTAGATAATTGCACGCGTAATTTATCTTGTAAATATTTAGATTAAACCGCACGCATTGCATATAATTTAGTTCCTTACCTTGTCATAAAAAGAAAATAAAAAAATTGCACCTTTGAATCTCAAGTGAAAATTCATCAAAATTGCCAAGTTGAACATTTTCATGAAATTGGTACCGAAAGGGCGCTAGTAGAAATATTAGTGTAACCAAGTCCCCGAACTCATTAATCTCTGGTTCGTAGGAATAAAGTATTTCTCCCGATACTTTATTTAGGTGTCTAATCAACCTACCCAAAATGATTAGTGGCGACTCCAAGATAAATCCTTCTTTTGATGAAATTGAACCTAAGTCATGATTTGGTAGAACTTGGGAGAGTTCGAGCTAGGCTAGTTAATTCAATTTAATTAACCTAGTAATCCATTAACTTTAAAAATCGGGAAACTGATTTTTTTTAGGTCGCGACAAGACTTGATTCGGGCGCCAATGGCGCGGGCCGGTTTACCCGGTCCGGATCACAATTTTCAGAATTAAAAAAGAGAAATAATTAAAAACAATTGATTAAAAATCAATAAAACTTTTGAAAATTTTCCAAAAAAATGAAAATTAGGATATTGCCCATTTGGGCAAATTTCTTCAAAATTTTCCAAACTTTTTCCAAATTTAAACTTTGGACCTTCGGATAGCTTTTAGGGCTATACTAGATATGCCATGATTTTATATTGATGTACTTTATCATCCTTGATTTGCCACCATTCCTACATGTTTGTGCTTGATAAGAACAGTCTTTCATCTACACAAAATCCTAGACTTAGGATTTACCTTTTCTTCAATTGGAAAATTCTTAATCATCTGCATGAAATCAAGTTAGAAATATTAGTTAACCTAAGTAGCGAAAGGGCATCAATAGTAATCATTAGCGTAACTAAGTCCCTAATACCAAATTTATGGTTCCGTTTGAGTTATACGGTTTTTCCCACCAACCGATAAGATTTTTCATCTACATCCTCCAAAAATTGGTGACGATTCTAAAGTACGTACACTTATATACATGTCACAGGTGGTATCAAAGGTTGAATCCATCTTAAATCCCCGTTGTCGTGGAAGGTGAGGATTTGGAAGAGTCCAAACCAACCTAAGGATTGTCATGGATCCTTAAACTCGGTAATCATCCCTAAAACCCCTTGCTCCGTAGAAGGGTTGTGATAGGGGTTACGGGGGAAAATTACAAAAACAATTTGAAACTTATTGCAATCATGTCAATTCATTTTTAATTTTTTTTATTAATTGAGTCCTAAACCTTTTGCAATTGTGTTAATTCAATCCATTTGGCCAGTCGGTGCTGATGTGATTAATTTTTTTAATAATATTTTAGTTTTATATTTTTGAATTTTGAAATTTTTTTTCCATTCCTTTGCTTTGCTTTCTATTTGTGGCTGGCAAGGGTTGCGAGGCCGCCCGTTCAAGGGCAGCCTTGCCATGGCCTCGTTGGTTGTAGGTAAGGTGGCCTTGCCCATGACTAGTGAGGCCATGGCTGCTTTCGCCCTTGCTTGGCAAGTTGTGAGACCTTGGAGAGGCTACCCTCGCCCAAGCAAGCAGTCGACGAGGGATTCATGGCCCTTGCCCAATGGCCAATGAGCTCTAGCTACCCTCATTTAGACATGGCCACGGGCTAGTTCCGGCCCGGAACCGCCAGCCCAACGGCTAGTAGTCGTTAGGCCCAACGGCCGGGGCAATGGCTATTTTAGCCGTTGCCCTTTTTTTTTTAAATAAATTCAATATCAAATATTTTCTTATAAATACCCCCCTCCCTCCTTCATTTTATTCACAACTTCTCTTATTTTTCTTCTCTCAATTTCTCAAATTCTCTCAAATTCTCAATCTCAAATTCTCTCAAGTCGCGATACTTGATCCACTTTCATTTCTCTTGAAATTCTTCATTTCTTTTTTGTTGGAAATTCTCGAAAAATGGCAAGTGGAAGCCGTGGCGGGAGGGGTAAGAGCCCGATGGCGCCGATGGGATCGTCCAATTATCCTCAATCTCATAATCCTCAAGATTATGCATATTATGGCTTCGACGACGACAAAATTGAAATCGACAATGTTCCAAATGTCGAGCAGCCTGTTCCAACATAAGGTAGCATGAATCCTCCCACTGAATAAGCGTCAACAACGATGGAACGAGATGGTTCATCCACTTCCTCGATATGGGAGCACTTCACGAAGGCGCACATTGAAGAAAACAAATATCAACTTACTTGCAAACATTGTGAAAAAAATTACAAATTCGTAAGTGGTCAAGGCTATGGAACATTTCAATGGCATTTGAAGTCAAAACATCCAACGCTAGCTGGGATCGACACTCATCAATAACAAATTTCCGGGTACGCCAAAACTAACGCTCCTCCTTTATTCCGTTATAGCGAAAATTTTTATAAAGAAGAATTAGCTAGATTTACGGCTGTAGAACATTTATCATATAATTTTGGTGAGAAATTTGGTTTTAATAATTTTATACAAAATGCATGTACTCCACAAGCAAAACCCGTTTCTAGAAATACTCTTAAACGCCAAATTTTAATTTGTATAAAAAAGGAAAAGAACAATTAAAAATATTTTTTATGAATTACAATGGACGTGTGCATATAGGTAGCGATGTTTGGACCGATTCTTGGCAAATTCATTCTTATATGGGTATTACGTGTCATTAGATAGATGACGATTGGAATATTCAAAAAAGAATTATTGCATTTCGATTTTTTGAGGATAGACATACGGCAATTAATATTTATAGATTAATTAGACAAGTTTTAGAAGAATATTGTTTGGTTGAAAAAGTTTTTTCTATTGGTTTTGATAATGCCGCGGCAAATACCGCTTCTATTGAAGAGTTGGAAAAACTTTGTAAACCCACTTTTGGTGGAGAATTTTTTCATGTTAGATGTGTTTTCCATGTTTTAAACTTAAGTGTACAAGAAGGTTTACAAACTCCTAACGTTTTTTTCAACCCAATAAAAATCGCAATCCAATATTTATGGAGACATCCCCAAATTATGAAAGATTGGTGTAGATTTTGTAAAAAATATGGAAAAAAGAGCAAGAAGATTTTCAAGAGATGTTCAACTCATTGGAATTCCACATACGAATTGCTTAATCAATCTTTTGAATATAAAGATTTATTATGTGCATTTATTTCGACTAATGTTCCTCAACTTGAGTTATTACCACAACATTGGGATATTTGCCAAAAAATTTTAGATTGTTTAAAGGTTTTCAATGATGCAACTTATACTTTATCCGGTGTTTATTATCCTACGACTCATTTATTTATAATATAGTATGTTAATATTGCTGGTGTTTTTGAAGAATATGAAGACGATGAACAATTAGGTGCAACTATTAATACAATGAAATCAAAATGGCTAACTTATTATAAACATATTCCTTTTATTTATTTGGTTGCTTCTGTTTTCGATCCACGTACGAAATTAGAAGGCGTAAAAGATTTTTTGACTATGTATTATGGATGTCTTCATTTAAAAATAGAATTAGATATTAATTTATTAAAAGGGATAGTTAGCAACTCAATAGTAGCATTATATAATGATTATTATATTAGATATAACGCAACTGATATTGGATCTTCTTCTCAATTTAGTCGCGTAGAAAACGAGAGCGGAGGTAAAATGAGTAGAGGGTATAAAATGCTAATGAGTAGGCAAAAAAGACAAAGGGGGCGCACGGATATTTCCGAATTCGATCACTATTTAAGCACTAACTTTAAGACTAACTCATTTGCAAGTGGCACATATTTTCAAATTTTAGAGTGATGGAAGGAGCATTCGAGTCAATATCGAATTCTCTCTATCATCGCTAGACAGGTTTTAGCAACTCCTTGTTCAACAGTTGCGGTTGAACAAGCTTTTAGCGCTGGAGGCAACATTTTGGACGATCACCGTTCAAGATTATCTCCGCAGTCTGTGAAGGCTCAAGCTTGTGTCGATGATTGGACGAAGGCTCAATATCGACAACAAGAGATGGATCGCAACGTAGAAGCCGAATTTTTCGATGATGGAGCGAGCACCATGACGGGAACCACCGTCGGAAGCAACGATTGACGATGAGGTAAGTATGGGGTTATTAAAGGTAAAAGAACTATATGGGATTTGATTCTTCTATCCCTAAGAAGATATGTAGGCACCTAATGATAATTCATTAAATCAAGCCCTTTCTCTCTCCCTTTTTTTTTTCCTCTAAGTTTGATTACAATTTTGCAAGATTTTACTTGAAATTTTATTACTTAAAAATTTGATTTGATTTTGAAAATCAAAATTCCCAAAGTTTACAAAAAAAAAAATCGGGCCGATTCAGGGTTTCGGTTCTGGTTCGGAACCCGAACTGGCTCAGAACTGTGGCCACCACTACCCTCATTGGCCATAAATAGAAAGCAAAGCAAAGGAAAAAAAAAGAAAAAGAAAACTTAAAAATTAATTAAAAATTTTAAAAGTATTTACATATTTTAATATTATTAAAAATTGACCTAGCGTTGGATAGCCAAATGTACTAAATTGATATAATTATAAAAGATTTTAGATTCAATTGAAATAGGTTTAAGTCTGTTTTGGTAATTATCCCATCCCGTTAACTGAGTCATAAATGAGATTACAATTTATTTAGACCCAACTCAACTTTTTAACTCTTTGTTTATTCTCTCTTGCCCTCATTTAATTTTGCACTCACTCACTCACTCACTCAGCCCTTTCATCTCAATTTATATATGAATTTTTCTAAATTGAGTTAATTATGTAAGTAATTTAGAAACTTGGTTAGGTATGAGTTAGGGATGGATTGAATCGGGCATGTATAACTAGATTTACATTGCATGAAAATATATTAAAACGAGTTAAATAAGTCTATTTGAATTGAACCATTTTTTATTTGGGTTAGAACTACTGGTTTGACTGCCCAATTTCACTCCTCTACCTTTTCAAGTTTCCACTACCAATAATTGCAATTTGAACTTTAGCAAAAAAATAAAATAAAATAAAAAATAAAAATTTCGACCAAAAGAAAAACTTTAGCAAAAAAAATTCATTTTTTAAGGGGCACGCGCTTGTAATTAATTTTGCCGGTCAAATGAGATTGAAGTGGTGAAAGTGGGGTTCACATCAATAATTGCGATCCCCTTCTTAGAGCCAGACCTTGCCTAAAAAGCCTAGGGATATACCCTAAGAAGCACGGACACGCCTCAAAGGGGGCGTGTCCGTGTCGGACACGTGTCGGCGTGCGACACGTGGCCAACACGCGGTCAACGCGCCTGACACGCAAAGGACACGCATGTCGGACATCTTAAAAAGCTTTTTTAAAAAAAAAATTAATAATATAATTACATACTTAATCTTAGCCAAATTACTAAGAAAAGTAGAGATTTCATCTTAGCCAAAAAGCCAAGATGAGATACTTGTAAGCCTCAATGTAGAGACTTCATCTTAAAGAGACATCTTACTTGTTATCTTCATTAGGCAACCAATGTGGGACTCTTTTCTTTAACTTATAAGCCTCCAAGTCTCATCCTTAACTTTTTAAAGAGACTTCATATTTGTCACTCTCCGTCACAATCAATGTGGGACTCATGAATCAAGTCATTTTGCTTTTGTCTCTGTCTCTCACCATTTATATGGGACTAATTCTATGATTTTTTAGTTATTTATTTATTTGTAAATTTGAATCAAATTAATTTGCTTGAAATAATCACAAAAATGATAATTTATAATGTATATATATAAAATATAAATTTATTATCTAACGCGTCCCAACGTGTCGAAATTTTCTATTTTTTAAAAATGACGTGTCGGCGTGTCGTGTTGTGTCGCGTGTCGTGTCCGTGTCCGTGCTACCTAGGATATACCTCGATACGACTTCAAACGTATTTGAAACGTCTTCCATTTGAAATTTATCGTTCCAGCATCATCCATCCATCCATCACATTTTTGCTTAACGCGAAACGCTAGAAATAATTCAAAATACTAAATTATCAACAAGCAATATGGTGTGTGTATATATATATATATATATTTGGAATTTGAATAGTTGTTTTCATTTTTGAATTTGAAAAAGGAAAGTCATCAATTGAATTAGTACTAAGTAGTTGATGAGTTGTCCCGAACACACATCGTCATTTATATGCTCCAAAGGCTGTCCGGACGATTTCAGGGCAATATAGCGGTCCTTGCATTGACGATAAGATGATCACATTTTTCTTTTTGGGTCGAAAGATGATTATAGTTGACAAGACGATTTATTAGAAATTCTTGTTCTTCGGGAACTAGTTGAGCTCTCTAATTGTTATCAGAAAAATTATCAAAAAAATCCTAAATATATTATAATTGTGCCAATTCAGTCTCAAAGCTATTGCATTTGTGCCAATTTAGTCTATTTAACTTACTGGCTTTAAAAGTGGATTTTTTTTGTTTTTATTTTGTTTTTATTTTTTCCCCTAACCCTTAGGGCTAGCAATGGTCGCAATGCCCTCCCTAGATCTAGCTCGGCGAGGGTGCCGTGACCCTTGCCCTCACTAGGCAATCGAGGCCATCGCCCAAGGCTAGCAAGGGTCGGCCGACGACCTTCACCGGCGCTAAGAGTTAGGAGAAAAAAATAAAGAAAATAAAAGAAAAAATTATAAAAAAAATTCAAAATTATTAAAATATATTTTTTTGGGGAAAAAAATTCACACATTAGCACTGGTTGACCAAATGGACTGAATTATCATAAATACAAAATGTTAGGATTGAATTAGCCAAAAAAAGAATTTATGATCAAATCAGCGCAATTGCAACATGTTTAAGACTTTTTTGGTAATCTTCTCAATTGTTGTCGCATCCAGCGGGTGAGCCAAAAAAAGGTTGACAGAAATGCATAGCTTATTGCCCCCGTTGCGGCCGAATTGGCATAGCCCTCATCTCTTTTGCAGTAGCGCCACCCCCCTTGTTCACGCGCGACTTTAGTTAGGCGTCAGTTCGGTACTACATCCCCCCTTTCCCACGTTTGGTGCAAAAAAGATGTCGGGAAAGCATGATTCTTCTCTGCGCCAAGTGTGATTCTTCACGTGAAAATTTTTAATAAAGTTCTTCAAATGTCTCTTATAAGAGACACTTGAAAGAACTTCTGAAGAAGGAGAAACAGAGAAAGCATCGAGAGAAAATAAAGAGAATTAAGTGAGAAAATTTTTAAAGGTCACTCGTCGATTTTCAGAATGTTTATATCCATGGTCATTGATTTTGTCAATATTTCCTCGCCATCGAACCAAGTAATTTTTCACTTTATAATCTATTCTCTTCTCAACGTGGAGGTCGAGTTTCTTCGTGACTTTCTCGGAGATGAAGAGATCGGAATGCCCCCGTATCCACCAACGCACTCATCGCGGTGTTCCCGATCTTCATTTCTACAAACATCATCCCCTTGGATTTCCCAGCCTGCTTAGATTTGATCGAGCTAAGGATTTGTAATCATCTGAGTCATGTCTCTTCCTTCTCGGCTTACTTTTTCTCCTCTTCCTTAGCCTTAATAACAGATGCAATCTACTCTTTCACTGAGCAGTCTCGTGTATAATGCGGTCCGTCGCACAAGAAGCACTTGACTTGGAACCGCTTCTTCTTGTACTCCCTGCTGCTTGAGGATTCCGCCCTCGCCTTAGGTGGAGCAGTTGGTGGCTTGCTTCCGCTTGGACAATGGAACTTTCCACGATCTCCCCCACCAATGCCCTTTTCGTTCGGGTGAAAGTCATGCTTGTTCCCCGAAGTTGACTTGTACTCCACCATTGATTCGGCTGCAGCCATGGCCGATGCAAGATCCATAGCATTGCAACGCTTGACCTCTTGCTTAATGTACGGCTTGAGACCTCCAATGAATTTGTAGTAGGCCTCAGTGTTGTTCATCGATGGAATTTACAGCATTAGCTCCGAGAATTTCTTCACATAATCTCGGACACTTCCCCTTTGCTCCAGGCGTTGGAGTTTCTCTCGGGCCTCTTCCTCCGCATATGCTAGGTAAAATTGCTTTCGAAACTCCATGACAAATTCATCCCATGAAGTGATTGGTCCACCACTTCGCTTGTCACACCTACGATGCCACCATACTAGAGCGTTTTCAATAAAATACATAGCAGCAGTACTAACCTTGAGGGCTTCATTAGTTGTCCTCGTCGTGTTGGAGAACTGGTTTACATGCCAAAGAAAGTTGTCTAAGTCTTTGGCCACCATTGAGCCCTTGAACTCCTTAGGTTTCGGGACATCCACTCATGGAGCAAGTTGCACGATGATCACCCGTTCACGCTTGCAGCTTCCACCTCAACAACCTTTACTTTGAGCACATCTAATTCCCCTCGCATAACCTCTACCAAGGCTCGCAAGTCATCGTTTTGCTATCAAAGTTCTTTGGTAGTGCATGTCAAGGTGCCTAGCATCTCACCTTGGAACTTCCCCATGCCCGATTTTAGTTCTTGCACTTCGGCATCGAGCACCTCCTTCCCAAACACGTCTCCTTTGGCGTTCTCGGACAGATCCCCGACCGTGCCTTGGACTTCTGCGAGTGCAATCTCCGTCTTCACCACTCGTGTCTCCAAGTTCCCCATTGCCTCCCTTGAATTCGAATGAGCATGACCTTTCCTTGCCTTGCCGGCCTTTTCGGTGTCCCATCCACGCTTGTCCACGGCCTTCTCACCATGGGCAGCAGTCATCTTGGACACTAGATCCATCACACCCGCCGGATGAATCTGATTATGCCTTGGACGTTGGCTCTAATACCACTTGTCACGGGCCGATCAAATTAGAACTCAATCATTCATGCGGCCTCAGGAAAACCTTCCCAAATCAGCCTTACTCGCTCACCTCATAACACTCTAGAGAAAGAAACTAGAGAGAGAAGCTTAGGAATTTTTATTACTCGTGAGATGAGATGATATAAATGAGGACGGGAAGAGCCAATTATATACAATTTTTCATACGATATAATCCGTAGATTTCCCCTTGATTTAACGGTAGAGATTAGATTTCCCCAACTATCATCTACCTAACTTAATTACAGAAGTGTACAATTACAATTCAGTCCGCTCCTAGGATCATTCTAGAATTCCCTAGGAGATTCCTCGATAAGGCACGATCTATCTCGTTCGGAAAACCTCTTTGGATTATCCACTCCGCACGGACCGTGTCATAGACATGTTGATTGTTCAAGACGAGTGTGCTTCTACATGCAATGATCCTGTAAGTTTAGGCGTGCAAAGTAGCCATTTTTCAAGTTATCTGAGAACACAAAACCAGTCCAATTCTTGCTAGGAGTGTCCTAGAAGCCTTACCCACCATGTACTGCAATTCAGAGCGCAACTAGGACCACTCCTAGTCATTTTCGCGTGCTCATTCTCGCTTCCTTAGTTCAAATTAACCACAGGTCGATCTCGACAACATTCGGCTCATGTGTGGTCCAGCAGCATATGTGTCCATCTTTGTCGAAATCTTGAGAGGCCGAGATTGCTCGGACTTTACTTCGCATTAACTCCCCTCCTCATAATTGAGGTTGTATGCACCGTGTAAGTGTCGAAAATGAATAGTACGAACCGAAAGGAGTGTTACAGCAGATGAGTCTACTGATTTTTACAGCAAAAAACAGCTCACGTGTTCGAATTCGGCCGCCCATCTTAACATTCTCGTGCGAAGCGATGCTAGTATGGATCAGGCACAAAAGCCGGACTAAGATATCGCCCGATCGCTAGTTGCTAGAGAAAAAGTAGGCTAGTATGCGTCAGAACGACATACTGACAAGCCGGAAGAGAACTTTTCTCGAACGTAGCTGTTCGATTACTTAGGAGATCTGATCATATCGTTCCAACGTATTCTCAAATTAACGATGTTCAGCACAAGTAAACAAAGCCATCACAACCCACAAAACAAACGACTGAAGGAAGACAAAGGAGAAAAGAAAACTGACCACAACCTAAACAAATGAGTTTCAGCTTCGAACGGGCTCGGCGCTCAGTCGAGAGCGATCACTTGAATCAAGAGATGGAGAACCTCCTCCTCCTAGGCTTCGTGATGTCAACATCATCCTCTATGTTGGACGTGTCCTTCGACCCGTGCCGGAAGGGGTTCAACTTCCCCAGTGTCTTCGACATCGAAGAGAAGAAGGTGGGGCGCCTTTGGCCACCTTTCTTTGACGTCGACCCAGGATGATTGGTCTTCTGCAAGTCCGAAATGTACATCTTCATCTTCATCAGCTCGGACCGCAGCTCCTCGTTCTCCTTTATCAGGGACGAATCAGCTTGCAGCTGACTCCTCGTTGTCATGGCATCCGGCCCTTTACGGTCCTCCGTGCCACTCCTCAGCTGCAGCTGATCATAGTAGAGTGCGTGCAGGACGATCTGGACTGGCAGCCGCTTGTTCTGTGAAGCATGGAGCCGGGCTTCGTAAGATAGTTTCAGTGGATCCATCACGCTGCATGCCTTCTCTCGCTCAATCTCGTCGAGGTTTGGATGAGTCTGCAAAGTTCTATTGATTGTCATTTCTAACACTATGCACAGAACATGTTCTATGACCAGGAAAGGATCTATGAATGTGATGAGTATTGATCATCATTGCGCAGAAAAGATGCAGGTATTACAATGAAGATTGTAGCTATACTAAGCTTATGATTCTCACCTTCAAGTAGATATCAATTGCACGATAAAGATCATCGTCGAACTTTCGGGTTCCTTTAGGCACAATATTAGCGATCCCGTTGAACTTTGAGATGCTGAGGTCGCTGTAGGTGGCGATCTCGCCGAGATAAGCATCCACCGTCTTAGCGACCCTCTGCATAGCGGTGGAACAGGTCTCCCTGAAGTCCGCACCGCTGAACACCGCCATGCTCTTCTCCTTCTCCACAAAACCAGACAAGATCCTCCTCACACTGTCCAGATCAAAGAGCCTCTCGCCATCATAGGTAAATGAAAGCACCAGAAGGTCATCGACCGTCACATGCTCAAGGATGACCGATATTCGCTTTTCGAGCTCGTTCTTACAGCTGGTGGAGGCTTTGAGATAAATGGCCGAACGGAGGAGGCAACACAGGAAGTTGATTGGAAAAGCGGCTTTCTCCGAGGGCAAGAGGGAAACTATTGATTCGAGAATCTCTCTTTGTTGGGTCCTAATGCCGGGGTCATCGAAACCCAAGGACTTAATTCCATTGCCCGTGTGGTCTCGTACGAGATCTCGCAGCGCTCTTTCTGTGTATGTTATGATGGCGCTAGCTAAAGTCAGAGATTTCGCGCCCCGTTGCTTCATCGCCGTGATGATCTTTCCAAAGAAAGTAACACTTAGTATTGATAACTCCTCGGTCCACCAGTTGGTCGGAGAGCGACTCGGGAAATTGGCCTCATTACATGCCTGCACAAGCATATCTTTCCTCAGTTAATTCCATCCAACGAATGCATCCCAAAATGGGGGACAAATCAAGAGAAGGCAGTTAGGTTTACATTAAAACTGACTAAATCGACGCATCGCTGGACAATTTTAAGGTCTTCGGCCAATGGAAGAAGATCTTCACACGATTTGAGCACGACGATGGCACCAGACAGGCTCGACAAGGCCACTTGCGCTAGGAAATCGTCGGTTCGCCCCGCAAGGTTGCTGCTGCAGTACTGATCTGTCATCTGGAGGTACTCTGCCGCGCAGCGTAGAGCCGCCACGTTGTGGACGGTGATCTCGAAGTTGACGCCATAGCAAAACTTTGCTGCTTTCTCGAAGATCTCAGGGCCTCCGGGGATGTTGGACAGATCTATCCTCGCTAGGTCTGCTTCTTCAGTTTCCATGATCAGTTTCCTTATGAAGTTGCTCTTTGCCACTAGCATGAACTGCCATGAAATTGAATGTTCAGCACCCGTGTGTAATCAATTAGTCTGATCAGGCATGACAAAAAATTACGAAACACAGTTCTTATTACCTTGTGAAGGGAGAAATTCGCTTCTCCTACTCGAACGACCACATCGGTCGGAATCTCTTGAGAGAAGACCCTGCATCCAAATTTTATCATAATCAATATTAAGTGACTGCTTATACGTGAAACAAGAACAAGCATGACAAGATTGACGTATCCGATTAAACGGTATAGTACCACTGGCCGGTTCTCTCCATTGCCATAGAGCGCCTCTCATTGGCCCGGACAGGCATTGCCATGGCTACGTCAATTCAGGATGAAAGGAACACAAAATGAGATTCTCGCGGCTTGAAATGGAGATCATACAACCATGAGTCGGTTTCTGAGGCGCCTTCAATGATTTCAGCTGGTTTCTGTGGTCAAGCATTTGATAATGAAATTTAGAAAAGAAGAATCTCACTTTGATAGGAATATCTATAAAGCAATCAACACCATCGAAAGCAGGATCGAAGCCCTCAAAGGAAAATCAGTGGTAACTTTTCACTGCATCACAAGTATTGTCGTAGGTCCCAACATCTTGGAAGACATATTAAGGTTGCTGAGATCTACCACTGTACGGGTAATAGGACATCATAATAGACTGTAGGACTACAGAACCAACCCGCAAGCATAAGAAACTAGCGAACCGCTCCTACTGCTCTCGACCGATGCCTAATCTAATCTAACCGAAACCAGAATTTTGTTCGAAAGATAAGCAAGCATCAGCCCAACCAAGATGTTACCAAAGACATGATTAAATTGCTGGTCACTGGTGCCACAGAAGCTTCTGTACATAGTCAGTACACTTACAGCCGAATCGAGCGCGATTTCTTTACAGAAGCACTTCTATGAAATCGAAGCATTGGGTTCTACAGATCCCAACGAGGGTTCTTATAGCATCCAGAATATTGTATTTTCCATAACAGCAAGATCTCATAGACTCAAGAGACAAATCTGGGTAATCAAATTATCATTCTGCCCAATGCTAGGAAAGTAAGCACTCTTTCATGTCTCCTCCATAGACTAAGATCATCAACTACAAATCAACCGTGCCCCATTTCCTGCACTAACGTCTCTCTCTTCACCTAGTAAAAGAGCTACGGATTCTTTTCCCGTCTTTCTTTCTTTCTCCGTTTCTGTTGTTACCAACTGGAAAGATCGACCACACCCATAATTTTTCCATGAACCTTAATCCCGGGGAGCCCCCCCACAAAGCACCACCAGAACTAAACTGAAGTTCAAGCCAAGAACTCAGTCCGCAAGCAACGGCGGCTGAAAACTCATCTCTTCACTGAATAATCTACGTCGAGAACATGTCAGCATGCAGATCAAGCAGAAGCTTACCAGTGCGAAGCTAGTGAGAGAAAGCTGAGCGAGCAGATGGATGGATAGATACACCTTTCTCCCTCCTGATGCCTTCGCATTACCAGCAAAATCCTTAGAGCAGAGCAGAAAATTGGAAAGGGAAAAGTGCTGGAAGATCCTGTCTTATAGAACCGGGTCTTGAAAGAGAGATGACCAGGAACAGATTATTCTCATTAAGCATTAACATCGAAAGGAAAACGAGAGGAAAACAAGTGGACAGGACTCGTCCAGCAACCGCAGGCCGTAAATCTTGGACGGCGTAGCGCCATGTCAACCTCAACACGGTCCCACTCGGACACTGACGCCGACACGCGGGGCCCATCGAACGGCCCTGACCAGCCAATGGGCGCCTCCCGCGTGGAGGCCTGTCCACTCGCCTTGAGGTAATAGGTACCCACCCGAATGAATAATGGAAATCGACGTCGTTTTATCATTAGAATAATTGGTAAAGAGGTCTTGGATTTGTGGCCGGGAAGCGAACCGATCCAGAATTGGGAAAAGTAGTCGCCAAAATTCCACTTTACCGCTCGTCTCCATCATTGATTTGATTTTGGGTGCTTTACATTGCGTAATGGATATGAATTATAATTATCATGCCGTGAATAATCACATAAAGACTCATATGCCTTTTCTGGCAGAAATTTTATTTATCGATGGCTAGCCAAAATTCGTCCTTTTGAACGTGAAACTCACTAACAAATCCTTATAACTTTATCCGTAAGTACTAGTTTTCTCGAAATTTTTTCAATTTTTTTTATTTAAATAAAGGTTAGATCGCTAGAGCCACAAGAGATAAGAGGCTAGAAGGGCAAAAACCGAAAATATATATATATATATATGGCTGTATGCGAAGTATGACGCAATATATAATTATAAGCCCTGTCAAATAAACTAGATCATGACCACTTGTAGAGGCCAAAATCGATATAGGCGATTTGTTGGGTACTTTAGGATCCTCCATACGATTGAGGTATTAGGGTGTGATTCTCACTTCCCATCGACAATAAAGCACAGGGTCTTGCTCCTTGGTGAACGGCGGGAGTTTCAAGGAGGTTGTGTTCCTGAACACTATACGCCTTTTATAATCTGAGCAAATATTTTTTATTGATAGTTTGAGCTCGGGCCTCTCTCTCTCTCTCTCTCTATATATATAATATTATAAATAGTTTTTTTTTTCACCTATAATTGGGTGATGTAACAAGATGGACGATGTGCTAATCATAGTAGAATCATTTACTAGATGTAACCCTAATTTAAGAGTGAATCTAGATAAAAACCTTATGTCTCGATTTCTTTTTCTTGCTTTTACGCTTTTTATTTCGTTATGATTGTGTGTCGAATCTTAACACGGGACATCTACGCTTACGTTCTTAGATTGTGAAAACAAAATGATACGCAAATTCTAAGGTTGACCATAGTTATCCAACATTTCAAGCGATGGTGCATGGACAGCCGGTAGGTGAAATATCGTGGCCAAAATTGTCAAAAAAAATGCTTTCTAAACTTTTGCATAGGTTGCACGGGTAAAGTTCGTCGATTCACAGGTCTCTCCTGTTCTTATCGGTCAAAAGCTAAATCCCAAAGGAGATATGGTTCATCTCCTTTTCCCTTCTCTTTTGAAAGTGGGGACTGAATCTACCGTCGAAGGACAATACAAACCTTGAAAACATGTCAGATCCACGTGAACCCCCGGGACCGTCAAGCAATCGTGCTGTGGGAAGATTATAGAAATGATATCTGAACTTTTCGCACGATATGCAATGTCGTTTTTAAATTTTTAATTTGTATAATATCGTTTTCGAGCTTTAATTTATTCGATATGATCTATGAACATTTGTATTATATCCCCAAATTCAATCTAATCCTTGGATAATTTAATCCATCGACTATATTTAACACGTATTGAAAGTTTTGAGATCACATTGAACAAATTAAAAGTTCAGAGGCGACATTACACGTTGGATTAAAGTTCAGATATCATATTAAATGAACTCAAAATTCAGAGACGGTATTGCACATCAGATCAAAATTTAAGAAGCACTTGTCCCGTTTTCCCTCGTGCTGTGATTAGTGGGTAAGCTTTTGCGGTTCTACCGGTAGCTTCGGGGCCATAATCCTTATCCGGGCCCGAATCCGTGACGCCGAATTAGATTGGGTCGAGATTTTGAGGGCGAAAGGTCGTTTTCTGATCAGAGTTCACATGAATGAAGCCGATGAACCCGGATGGCTTGTCGCTCCGATGTGGGTCAGACTCCGAACGCGGAGGAGTCAGGTGTGTGGGCCGAGGTGCGCAAGGTTGGTCCCGGACTCCAGGCTCCTCCACAACAAATATGTGGCAGCAAATCGTTCGGATCCCATTTGGAGTACACGCTTCAATGATCAATAATAGCAGGTGGGGCAGTCCAGGAGTCTGGCCTCGGTATGGACACTCAGCATTACCTTCAAGAACTTCCTGTTTACATCAAGTCTGACTGGTACAGCTATGATTCTGTCTCTTCATTCCCTTTTGATTTAGTGCTCGCTCGTTCGGTCTCCACTCTTACCTCAGTTTGGAGTATTATTTTCCTAGATTAGATTAGATATGGAAGTGTTTTAGGAATATGAATTGGGTCGGGTCTGATCGGGTATGCTCCACTAAATTTGCATTGCAATAAGGATTACATGAGCCTATTCGGATCGGATCATTTATGATCCAACCTAACATCATATGGGTCTAGCCACGACCGAACTGTCACTTTAGCGTCCCTGAACAGCAGTAGCTCAAATCTGGGTAAGTTAGGCAGTTTCTTAAAAGCTGTGGAAGTAGCCGTAGCTTTGGAGGTGTTGTAACTGTTGAGGAAACAGCCGGAGGAATCTTGTATCAGACGGCCTCATCGTCGACTTGCCTATGCAGAGCTTCCAAGCTATGGATTCGCGTGGCTGCCGAGTAAAGTGCCTTATCCGAGCGGAAAAAAGTGCCATATCTCGTAGCAAAATGCAACTAAGTTTTACAAATGATGTGAAAAGTGTTAGCGATATGTTCTTGGATTGACTAGACAGGCAGAAATCCCAACGAAAGTCAAAAGGAGCATGATGCGCATAGTGTCAGAGGACTCGGAAGTTATCAACATCGAAACTTAAATTTAGTCCATTGAAGCAAAACGGCATCATGATGTCGGCCATTCGAGGTTGTTTAGTTGGATTTTTGAATTTTTCTTTATTTATTTTTATTTTCTATTATTTTTGTAATTTTAGGCTTTATGTTAAAGACCAATTTGGATTAGGTTTCACGCTACATATAAAAGGCGTTTTCCAAGTACGGATGAGATAGAATATTTGATATTGGATTTCGAAACTTTCCTCTTGCGCTCTGCGTATTATCGTTTCCTATTACGTTTGCGCTCTCCTGCCTAAGTTGTTTGCAAAGCTTTAGAAGGTTGCAACTTTCCTCAATCTCGACGGCGAGAAATCTTAAACGGTAGGACGGGGGTTTCATGTTTCTCCGTCGGAATCGCCTTTCGCGCGAGTCCCCAGTATTACAAACCGCGTATCGCCTGCAGATGTGTTCTATCATTGAACGGCCAAAGTTCTCAGTAGGGCCAACGGGAAACACGAGTTTGTCAAAAGACTCACGCAATCACAATTATTTCTCTCATGGTCGTTCAGGTTTCTAGAGAAACTGACTGGCAAGAACAAATTGCCGAAGCGTGAGGGACCTTTCAGCTCGGTGGGTAGATGAGAAGTTCCACACCACCCATCCAGATGTACTTTCTCAAGCTTTTAAAGATCAAGAGGTTTCCTCTTCCCCGTAACCTGCACGGCGGAAAATCTCAGCAGCGGCGCAAAGTCAATTGTGCGATAATTCAGCGGGACCAAAAGTCCCGAGAATGTCATTTAATCGGGTGTCCTTCTCGAAAGAAGAAACTTCAGAGGGAAGTTCCCTGTATTCATATACAAAAGGACTTCACCCTCCTGACGTTCCATATCTGTAGAGTGCATTGTTGCGAATGACCGTAGTCATTCGGCGGCGGGATGATTGTGATACAAAATTCTCCCCTAGCTAACGTGTGTCCCTTCTCATGGAATGGGGTGTATCACTACTTTCCCGCTCGCTCTGTTAGTCTCGATGTAGGAGAAGGCCTCGGCAACTTGGGAAAAAGGGAAGGGTCCCTTGGGGTCGACTATTGGCTTCACCTTCCCGCTCTCGATGTATGGGTTCAACTTCTTCAGGACCTCTCCATTGGAAGTGACTACGAATCTGAAACCCGGCGGCACCACGGCGCCGGTTAGGGCCACCACGATCCCTCCCTCTTTTATGGCTTTGACTGCCCTGTCGCATTGACCTGTCGAACGAAGAAGGGTACTTGTTAGCCCAATGCAAGCGTAGAGATAGCGAAGAATTGCATGATCTAAATCGACTGCACGTTCGTAAGCAGGAGCTATTAAATGTCTCATACTCTTGACCTCATCAAAGATGTAACCTATGAAAGCTTCTACTGTAGTTTGGTTTGCATCACTATACTTATTTCATTCATTGATGTTTTCCACCACACGTTATCTTTTAAAAGGATAATTGGGAAACTAAAATGCTAACTAGAAGGATGGCAACATGAAAGAGCCCAATTTCAAGACATAAATCAAACCATCATAAGATAATCACCTCCATATGCAGTAACGAAAGAATTTCGCTGAAGTAACATCCTGAATTTTTTCACTTCTAGGAACTAAAAGGGTATCGGATCATGCATCTTACCAACAGCATCATAGACGACATCAAACTTTTCTGGGAGGTCTTCGAAGTTTTCTTTTGTGTAATCAATAGCCAAATCAGCACCCAGGCTTTTCAGAAATTCCAACTTTCCAGTGCTTGAAGTGGCTGCTACTCTTGAGGCTCCGAATACATGCTTTGCTAGCTGCTCAAATCAAAGGAAGGTTAGAGTTGCACATACCTTCTGCAAACAGAAACTATTGTGCATTCCTTCATGGTGGGGTTTCAGGGTGGAGAGAGAAAGAGAGAGAGACCATGGGTTGGTTCAGTTGATGCAGGCCAGCTTGCCGAAAAATTAGGCTTGTATTCAACTATCATATACCTCGACTACCACATTGTCAAAATGAACAATTCAACAAGCATAATTCAAAATTAAGTTGATATACAATGGAAAGAATTGCCTTGCTTGGTTCTTGAATTATTTGTGTCCTAGACAACTGCAAGGTGTAAAATAAAATAAATCAGAACTATCTGATGCTAGGCAAGGATGAGGTGCACAGTTCACAACTATCTCACTCTAGGGTCTGCATCAAAATGGTTTTTCAAAACTTGGGAATGGAGTATCAAATCAGAAAAAATGGATCCTCGTAGCTAGACGAAGGCTGAGTTACTAAATGCAAACACAAGGCTGTTACCTGAACAAACTGCATAATATCTGCCGTACTGCACCAGTATTTACATGAATTTACCCAATAAGGCACTCAAGCAAGTGCACAGTTACTAGTGTTTTCAGCATTTAGAGATAGAACTCAGTCCTTTCTTCTACTTGAAAACAAGTATCAGGTGTTTTCTTGAAAGAAACAAAGTATCGCGTGACTTAAAGTGGAAATGATCATCTCCAAGAAAGTACCTGGATGACGAGACTCCCAACTCCACCAGCACCGCCTAAAACAAGAACTGATTTACCAGCGGAGAAGCCAGTCCTCTCGAGACCCTCGTAGGCTGTCTCGATGGCGAGAGGAAGTGCAGCAGCCTGAACAAAATTGATGTTCTTCGGTTTGAGAGCCAGTAACTTCTCTTCTACCGCAGTATACTCCGCAAACGAACCGAACTGCTTTGGCCCTTCCAAGGCCTTCTCATTTATGTCCCCGTATACCTCGTCGCCTTCCTTCAGCCCCTTTACTTGGCTCCCGACTTTTACCACCACGCCAGCGACATCGTAGCCTGGAACAGTCTACCAAAGGGAAAGAGAAAAGCATGGTGGAGTAGAAATGTCAAAATCGTTCAGTATCATACAATTAAATCAGATGATTGAATGAGATAAAAATTCTCTCATTAGAACAAAGTAAGAGAATACTAATTGACGTCCCCGGGTGAAAGGTACAATGGAAGATTTACCAAAACAGTCTCCTGCAGTAAGCTGGTGCTTTAAGTGGCAATTTATCCTAAATTCCTCATGGGTAGACAAGCCTAAGCACCACATTATCTGTCAAATTTACAACAGTTTCCTGTACTATTTAATATTCCCTATATAGGTTGGACATCAATTTTCTTTTAGCCCGTGGACGGTTGACTTCTGCTCTGTCCCCGTTAATAAGGACATCTGGAAATAAATTTACTTTCCCTGCAATCAAATTTACCAGTTCAAAGAGAATGCTGAAGGGAAATAAAAATACGTGCATAGTTTTGCAATGTTGGCATTCCGGTTTACGAAACCATTTGGAATTCCTTAGTAATGAGGATGGAGAACATCAACAAGAGTACAGCTGACTAAAATGCAGCTGAGGATGTGCTGGGGAAGTACGCAGTAAATGGCCTTCAAAACAAGGTTCAGTACTGGTGATCCATGTGGGACAATGCTTGACCACCTCATTTAACATCTACCAACAAGTTACAACCACCAATGGACAACCAATTAGCTCGCGCTACTGCGATATCCAGAGTCATTCCTCTCCATTTTCCACAAAAAGGAACACCGAAAGAGTTCACATTTCGAAGGCGGTGTCTCAACTCTCAACTAAGGTATATTCTCTCAGTTCCATTGATGACACTTGAACTCCCATACGCTCATACCGACATTCCCCTATGCTCGGCCTCCGTGGCAACAAGTGCTCCGACAGAGCCACATGAATGGGCCAGGTATGCGGGCGGCTGGTCCTCCCTGCTCCGGTTGTGAAGCCTAAATTGTTCCGGCACCAGTTAAGCTCTCGTTTCACCCACAAATTCGAACCAGTTTGTCCAGTCTCTGCATTCTGCTAGTAGTATCCACTTAGTGTCACCATGTTGACTGTCTAATTCAATTCTATTCTCAATCCTCATAACGTAAGAATTTCACCTCCCACAGGTTCTCTACAACCCACCAAATTTCTCTCCCCTGACCGAATTTTCCCTCCAACCGACTGAACCCAAACAGTCGAAAAAAATATTAGAAAAACCGAGGAAGAAAAATTCATTACCGGGAGAGGAGAATCGGTGGCCTTGAACTTGCCCTGCCTCCTCTTGGCGTCGACCGGGTTGAGCGCGGCGGCAACCACCTTGATCAGCACCTGATCCTCCTTCACCTCGGGCACCGACACCTTCGGGTCGAACCTGAGCACGTCGACCCCTCCATACTCGTCGTAGACCCACGCCTTCATCTCGCTCGGCGCTCCGGCGGCCTTGGCGGCCTCAGCGGAGGCAGGGGCGGATTGGGAGTTGGCACGGACTCGGAGCGGGACGGCCGGGTTCACCGGTCGCCACCGCCCAGCGGCGGAGGGGGCGACCGCTTTCTTTCTGGTTTCCCGGAGAGTGGGAGCGACGAAGGAAGAGAATTTGAGAGGGAGTGAGGAAGAAGAGGAGGAGGAGGAGGAGGGGGGAGAGTGAATGGTAGTCAGTTGGCAAGTTGTGGATGCGAGGATGGTCTCCATTTCACCAACTGTTTCCCAGTAGCTTATCTCCATTGCCCTTTTGTACTTACCGTTGCTCCGCTATATATAGATATATATATATATATATATATATATATATATAATTATTCTGACAAAATTTTCATATTTATGATTTGGGAGATAAGATATAAGATTTTGATAGTAGGATAAGCTATTCTCTTAGGAGCTAATCCAATATAAATTGCAGAAACATTTGAACTTTGCTTAATTCTTTTTTTTTTCCAATTTAATTAGAGCACAGGTGTTGGATCCATAGTTACTAGACATTATATTTGGCATTCACAACAATTTTTATTTCATCTTATATTGAGATGATAAGAATTTTCCTACCGATGGCATGTAACTTTGAGCTAGCTCGAGATTTTTCACTCATGAAATTATCGTTATGAAAATTTTTGAGCCCAATGCAACATGAAAACTTAGGGGTGATGAGTTCCAAAGTGAGTAGGTTTTAAAACCTAGACAACCCTATTTGTCTTGAAACCAATTCTGAAACCCTACCTTATTTTTCCAGACAATTATAGGGTCTACACGAGAATCGACTTTTTCTTGTTCCTTTTTTACTACCTTTTTTTTTGTACGGCAAAATAACATGAGTACTAAGAGGATTGAAAGCAAATGATGAACAATAGAAATCCCTATCGGTAAAAGTAACAATCTTGCACACATAGTCACGTACCATTATAAAAGTTGAACACCGGAAAAATTAGAATTTTTTACTTTTTTTTTTTTAGCTTTATGAATCCAGTTTCAAAATCGGTCTAGTCGGTCTAGTTCTCTTGTGAGTCTTATTTGGAATTAGGAATCGAGAATCGAACCTGCTTTTGGGTGTCCAATCTATTGCACACCCCTATGAAAGCTTGCAAGATGATCATCCAATTAATGGCAAGATATCGATCATAGGCCTCCTGATATGTCCAGTTTGAATATAGCCTCAGATTTCTTCCTTCTCTTGCGAACTCTTAATTGGTGCTAGACTTTCCAATCACCATAATATTATCTTGCATCTGCCCATCTCCCAAAAAGGCACCTTGTTTCACACCTTTCAACTGATGAAACCTGGGTCACACCTGTTGGCCAAGATCTTGGAGATGATTTTGTAACAATTGAATTGACACGAGCCCATTTAAATAATAAATCCGATTGGAATCCTCTATTTGGTGAGGATGAACGAGTGTCTGGTGAATTCAGCTTGTGTTTTGAAGCCGCTAGAGTAAGTCTTCGACCGATTGGAATCCTCTATTTCTGCTGGAGAAAATTTGTCTTGGTTGGCATCTGCAGGTGAAGACGTGCTAGATGAATTAGAGATAACTAAAAGGTTTCGACATTCGAAATCGAACAGCAGAGTACCTGGAGGCATCTTCCTCTTTGATGCCCTATGAGACTTGCTCGGGGGAAGTCAGATCAGAGCTTTTAGCCTTCGGGGAAGGAGAACGATCGGTTGGGTCACTTCAGGGAAAGGCACGAATGGGTACATGATCTGCTTCTGGATGATTCTCATTGTGACTAGATAACACAGCATTCGAATGGATTGAATTTATCACTGACTGCATATTTGTTCTTCATATTGAAGGGGCATTCCATCGAATACAACATAGGCAGGGAAAGATCCTTTCTACTCCATTTCACTGTGGTTGCTTGCCGCCACAGATCTCAGCTTTCCTGCTAAATCCTCCCTTTCTTGATTTGGAGAGTGCCATGCTTCTCTGACGGCCAGAAAGCTTCGCATTTAAACACGTTTTCCCCTTCTTTCCTTATCTTAGAACCGGGAGATATTTGCAATGGTCATGTTCTAATTTTCTTAGGAGATTTCAAATTCACAAGAATTTTCACTTTGGGATATTTGCAGATTTAGGACGCGTCGTTTGTACTTTACATCGTTTCTTAGGACAAAGTATGCCCCGTACACATTCGATGACATTCTATCTAAATAGTCTAAGCATGTAGATCTCGAGCATACGTAGAGAAAATTGCTCAACCATTCATAAACTTATTGTACGATGTAATTAAATTCAGTTCTAAATCTTCAATCGATTGTGTGATGTCTCAAGCGAAAATTGATTGGAAACATTACACTAAAATTTCACAGAAAAATTTACAACTAAAATGGTAAAATTAAAAAGTTTAGAAGTGAATTGATATTTGTACAATAGGTTTAAAATTGATTGTACAATTTCCCTAACACATGCCTCATCTAGTAAATTTCAAAAATATCAAGTCCATTATCATTATATCCTAGTTAGTAGCTCGGGGAAATAGCGGATTCTTTCCAGATTTTCATATATCACTTCTTAATAACTTACATTCACATTTAAATTTAAAGGAGATTCTGTTTTTATTTTTATTTTTATGTTCACTATAACTTATATTTTTCTTGTGCGACATGATAATGAAATACTAATTTATAATTGAATGGAAAATAACGTTTGATATTGTTTTTCCTAATACACAATTTCTTTTATAGAAAGCAAATCTTTGAATGAACATCTGGGTGTAATTCCAACAACTACATATAAATTTCGACCAAAAAAAAAAGGCTAGATATAAACATTTACTAAAAATTTTGAAAAGGAAATGAGAGAAGGATGAATTGGGTTGTTACTCTATAAGGGTAATTAAGGATTTCCCGAAGATTCCATTTGTTCAATGAAAAGATGAAATGATTTGAAAAATATTTTCTAAAAATATTCATTTATATCGCTTACAAAAATGAATAAATGACAATGAAAATATCTTTTATTGAAAGATTATTCGATAGATATAAGTGATCATTTTTAGCAAAATATTTTCCACATCATCTATTTTCATTGAAACAATCAAATTCGAAATTCAAGTTTAAGTGAAAAGTGGGTAGTTCATTATGATATCAGAGAAACATGTAGATGGTTGGTAATAGGAAGTTTAAAAGTGAGAGAAACTACATTTAAGCTTTGATAATATATGCATACATATCTGAGGACAATAGATAAGTAGGGACAAATTGCATTTGTAATTTGAAGGAACCCATTTTTTGTCCTTTTAATTTGTTTAGTTACATTCATGGCTGTTACATTGTTAATTCGACAGTACATTTGAGTTAATCCATCAAATTTTGATTCGAAATAGGCCAAAAATCACCGACTAAGCACTCATTACTGAAGGTGAGTTTTATTGTGAATCTCTGAATAAGAATTACATTTTTTCGTCCCTATACTTTTGAGAATGTTCAAATTCTATCTATGTGCTTTATTTTTACTCTCGTAAAATATATCAATAGGATTTTGGAATACAAAATTTTCGCGTCCCATTTCAAATACGATTTGAATGGCATGAGCCGTCAACAATAAATAACACACGTATTTGTATAAGTTCCATATGATTAATACCAACGTCTTTATGTACAGAAGCATTTTCTACTATTTATTTATTTATTTATCGACCAAAAAAATTATTTATTTAGCATTTTCCTCACTCGTCAATGCTTCCGACAAAACGCACCGTTTTTCTCGCGTCCGTCCGAACAGGGAGGCCACAGGGCGAGGCCGATACACGTGCTAAGCACGTGATCCCGACTCGGAACGTGTATAAAATCCCATCTCTCTCTCTCTCTCTCTCTCTTCGGACGATCGCGCCCGAATCTCTGTCTTTGTCGCTTTGATTCGTCAAATCGATCGATTCTAGCCAGAAGAAACTCAGATCGATCGAGGTAGGTGTCCATTCCTGTGTCGATCGCTCCATGAATTCGGTCCTTTTTATTGAGTCGGGCTTCTGATTTGACAGCTACGGCTCCTTCATCCGGATCGACGACTTTCGTTTTACTCGAGCCCCGTCGATATTGGCGACACCAGGTAGTTTCTCCGCGCGCTGTCTATCCCTCTATCCATTTGATCTCATTTCGGTCGTTTCCTTGTGCACGGGTGGCGTGTTTTGAAATCAGTAAATGCTGTATGTTTTGAAATCACTAAATGCTGGACCGGATAAGCTCTGCATGCTTTTGTTGAATGGATCGGATGGTTTGAGGTCCCAGTGACGTGGGAGACCTGAAGAAGTTCGAGTGTTGTTTCTGTAAGGATAATTGGCGATTTTTAAAAGGAAATAAATTTATTTTTTGAACCGCGAGATCCGTGAATTGGGATCCTAATGCATGGAAATGCCAAATGGTCCAACGGGAGAGCAAGAATTTCTAGAAACATTGGGAACATGTCGTTTCTGTGAATAGCCAAATTGAAGTCTGAATTACTTGACTGAAAGAATTTGAAAAATAGACTCACATGGCGATAAAGCTGCACTGTTTGTTTTCGTGTAGATCTGCTGAAAATGGCTGAAGCATCCAAACCAGAAATGAAAAAGGCTGTATTCAAAAAGGTTTGTGAGCTCCGTCCACTTGATACTGGGATAAGTCTCACTGTGAAGGTTGTTAACACGAAGGTGGTTGCACCGAGGGGTCGACAGATGCGAGTTGCTGAATCCTTGGTGGGTGATGATACAGCCATGATAGTTTTTGTTGCAAGAAATGATCAAGGTACATCAATTGTAACAATAACTTTTGGTTCGCTGATGACACTGCATTATACTGTATTCTTATTCTGCTGCTAACCATGAAAAGCCTGTGATCCTATCTTGTGGTTGTGAATACACATATAATTCTTTCTCTAATAAGTTGTATGATTGATGATGCATGATAAAAATGTGTTCCCATTTCTAGGCTTATGGTTGGATGAAGCAAATTAGTAACTGAACACCTTATATTATTTTAAGAGAAGCCTCCATCATTGCTCATGATATTTTAGTGAAGAAAGGATTAAATTTGAGCTGATTAATATATTCTAATAAATGCTCACACTGGAAGCAATGGAAAAGGAGCATGCTCGACGTTAATATAGCTATTGCTGCTTCATGTTGCTAATTAGCGGCCTCTCAGCCTCTCAGCTTCATTATCTGGATTTTTTATGGGATACTCTTATTTTTAACCAAGTATATCCACATGAAAGAACTCATTGTGTCCCATTTTTTGAAACTTAGTGGCATTTTCGTCTTGCATATGTTCTTATTTTTCCTATATTCTTCTTTTCACGTATATAATGAGAGTAGAAAGTACTTTTTCACCTATCCTTGTTTGTTTCTTGTTCCATACTTAGGAATTGGACTGTATGTTTGTGCACTTTTTGCTTGTAGGATTTGGCTCTCACTTCTGAGTTGACTGTTCATCGTTTGCCCTTTCAAGTTCTTCTGCTATTTGGACTGGACATTTTAGGTCATTGATTGAGTCAATCTCTACCTTTATCTTTCAATTTATTTAATGTCACCTTTAACGTTGTTCGAACAGCATAGATATTTTGATTTTTCCTTTTTGGTGGAGGAAGGTGAATCACGTTACTTCTATAAGTCTTGACGAAAAATTAACCTCAGGAACTGAATCCCTGATTGAAACTGGATAAGCAGAAATTTTGGTGAATTATCATAAACCTTATCGTTAATGCCAAAATACAAGCATACAGGTACCACTAAATTGCAAAAGGACATTTTATAGGTATATAAAAGTAAAGCTTAGATTGAGAAACAGGCTGTTGCTTGTGATGCTGCTTGTAGAGGGTCAGAGGCGTAGAGAGATCAGAGAGTTGGAAACCCTAGAGCTTGGGAAGAGAATCATATACAGGAAAAAATACTCATGTGCACACTTAAGCAATCAGGATTGCCTTCAATAGTTTAAGTAATTGGCTGTTCTAAAACTAAGACTTGTAAATGGATTATCTCTTTCAAAACTTTGGGCGCAAAGAAGGCAAGCCCAGGAGCAAAATAGAAAACGTTTGGGCGACCTCTTTTGAGACACAATTGATGAGGTCCAAATGGCTTAATGTTTGTATCTTTGGAAAGCAACTATCGAAATAAAGGTTGTTCAAGCACTCAATATGTATCATTAACTGGATGAAGTGTCCACTACTGTGTCTATCATATGGATACTTATTAGACAAATCCCTGTATCTAAGATTTTTCGGAAAGCCAAGTCAGACACATGGATCTGTACCTAAGCCCAATCCTTGCACCTGAGTCCAGTTAGCTGGGATATGGAGTAATGTATTCAAGTAACCATACAAATTGTCGCAAAAGATTACACTGTTGCTAGATTGTCAATCTGTTACCGTCATCCAACAACACGATCTTTTTCTCTCTCCATGACTGGCATTGAAAATAATCTGTCTGAAACATTTAAAAGAAAACTACAAGGTTAAACCTCACTATAATATGTCGGATCCTACATAATACAATAGGTTTGGATAGGCTAAGTGGTGAATTGAATAGTTTGATACTTTTAACTTGAATTGATTGATTCTCTTCTTGTTCGATCTTCCATGTATTTCTTCATGATATTTCATTCAATTAGGCCATAAAGTTTGATGTATTTCATCCATGGAGTTGTGAATATTTAGATTCTGGTTACAGTGGCTGCCTTTGTTGGACCTGTATTGTCTATTTGAGTTGTATTCAATGTGATTGTATCAAGGATCACCTATAGATCTTGAATTCCAACAAACATTGCTGGGCAGTAATTAGTTCTAGCTGATTATATCATTCTTGCCATATCTATATGGTCAATTTTACCTGCTGTGGGGTATTAGTATCGTTCTCTGCTGTCAATGTCCTGCCTGCTGTTTGATGAAATCTTGAAGGGCTCAAGCGCTAATCTGGCAAAGTTTCAGGACCACAAGATTGACATTGAGTATTTACCCTGTGTTACGTGGACTTGGTTTTGGGGATCGTGTATAGATGTACGTGTAAGACTCCACCTTTTAGAAAATCTTAATCGCAAGGATTCATCTGAAAAAGGATCCATAAAATAGACATGGGTATGTGAACACTTCATGTATCATGTGACATACATATAAATTTCTTGAAGAGCTTGTATTTTCTTGTAATGTCTTTCAAAGATACAAAAAATTCTGTCCTTTGGGTCTTGTCTGGCAAAATAGAAAAATCAAGGGTGCTGCTTCAAATAGGGTTTTACGTAGCCTATTGATATTATTAGGCTTGTCAAGTGTTTATCAAGGGTAGACCACATCTTTTCTATTTCGGTCCTTGATTTTTGAATTGTTCTGGCCCAAATTCTTTTAAAGTAGATGATCCAATTATAGGTCTTAGAATAAAGCCCAGCCTAATCACATAAACTTTTATAACCAAGCTTCATTTCTTAAGTGTGCATGTGACTACTTTTTCCCCCTTGTGATCTTCTTCCTCAGCTCTAGGGGTTTTGAACTCTCTGGTCTCTTCGCCTCTCACTGTCTGCTTAGTTGAAGAACTATCACACTTGCAGCAGGAAAAATTTAGCCAAGAAGGCCACCCTTAGCTAGGAGCTGTCCTATGTTTTTCCAGAAGTGCATAGAGGGTTTTCCAAGACGCATGCTGCTAAACCTACTTTTGGTACTAAATAGGAATACCAAAGTTTTAGCCTTTTGTCTTTTCCATGTGGGCTATGTCAATGTAGGATTGTAGGAACTTTCTCTAACCGACCTTTTTTATTTGTGGTTACATATTGAACTTCACCCATATAAAAGACTACTCTCTCTCTCTCTCTCTCTCTCTCTCTCTCTCACACACACACACACACACACACACACGCACACACACACACAAAATCTTAGCGCACTGACCACCATCGTACCCCACAGCCACCATCGACTCCTCTGAGCACCATTCCCTTGTAAAGAAGTCAAAAGTTTCTGGTGGAAGGCCCATGAATTATGGATACATATACCTTGATTAGAGCACCACATAGCCCATCCATGTTTATGCATAGTCCCTGTATAATATCCCCAATTTGGTATTGGGAGGGGCCATTTCTATGTAAACTTACTCATTGCTGTGTGTGGTTATTTCTCTTATGACACTGGAATGGTAATGTAGATGGCATGCAATATAAACTTATTGTTAGGGTCAATATTGGGCCAACTTGCCTGTTTTTAATATGAAAAAGTGTCCCAGTATTTTACGGTTCTGTCAATTTTACTTTTGAATCGTCTTTTGCTACAAATTCTATGTCAGGAAACAGGATGGATTCTTCAGGGTAAATAGACATATATTCTTGCAATTATTTTTATGGAAACGACGCATTTATTTATGAGTATTGTTTCCCTTCTTCTGTTTGTCCTTTCTGACACACGAGAATTCCTTTCACTTTTTCACCACTCTTCACACTAGAGGTTGAAACACAAACCCTAGATTTACACTTCTCTCTTGAACTGAGACGTGAATTAATGTGCATTTGCAAGCATATATTTTGATTTTGACTTCATATGACTGACCAACAACTAAGCAATATACTGTCGCTCTCTAGTTATGAAGCATTTGTCTGTCTTGCTTTCTATTCATCTTTTTTTATTTCTCTGTTCTCGATGTCCAGTTGACTTGGTGGCAGAAGGCAGTACCTTAACCTTGCGAAATGCAAAGATTGAAATGTACAAAGGGTCGATGAGGCTTGCAGTAGACAGATGGGGCAGAATTGAGGTCGACGAACCTGCCAGTTTTACCGTGAAGACCGACAACAATATATCGCTGGTTGAATTTGAAATGTTGAATGTTGTTGAATAGGGAGTTTTTATTTATTTATCTGGATAGCTCCTCCCTTGATTATATCCAATGCATTCTGAACCGATGGAACTTTCATCCGAGTGGATGTAGTGGCTTTTTGCATCAGATTTCGATGTAATTTGCCTGTTTGGGCCTAATCTTTTGCCAACTTCTTAGTCTAGATGTGAGGCTTTTTGTATTCATTGCACTAATTTCTCATGAGTTACAAGGTTCTTGCAGTCTTATAATGTTCCAAATAGCCCATATTGTGCTGTTTAGTTTCACCCAAGCTTCGCCCTAGTCATGGATAGATCCCTAGATTTGGGTCCATAATCAGTGACAGTTACCCTATGAAGACTCACTTTCGCTATGGCTATGGTGGGTTCTCTGATAATTTCTATGTTTTCTTTCACTCATACAACTATCTGATTTAGGTCAAATGGTGAACGAAAAAGGAGATTGCTTAGGATTTCAAACAGGTTGCTGGCCTTCCCTCGTATGTGCAGTTTCTGATCCTCGAGGGCTGAATGGCGAACTGATCAATGTTGTAGTATATCTATAAAGGTATATTATGATCGGAGTATGAAGTTCATCGGCTTATCTATAGTTTGTCCAATAGGAAATGTACTTTGAGTAGTTTTTTAGGGCCAGAGCTGAATGCTTGAGCTATGTACTTACCATTATGCGATTAGGCTGCTTTGTTGATAGATAGGCTCGAAGCTCAACCACGCATCGATCATCCACAGGGCATGGCATGATAAAAGCTAGTTTGCTTTAATAATCGCGAACAAGCCCCTGAAGCTTGTATCTCTTTGACAGTTTAGCTCCATTGGGGTTTCTAGAGTTCTTGGTAGATCCTTTTAGAAATGGGAAGTGCAACGCATCGGAATTGAACAAAGCAGGTGATGCTAAGGCCAATTTACTCCCATGGTGGGAGAGGACAAGGAGATGGCAGGCCCATCAAATTCTGTACTGATTTACAATCATATTTGCTCAGTTACACTTGAATGTGTCATTCACTTTATGACGAGTAAGGAAAGATTAGTTGACTTTTGGACATTACCCTAGATTTCTTTCTTTTGTCGAAAAGAAATTGATAACATTCACATAAAAGAGTTCAGTGAGTACAAATCTAAAGCTTTAGAGCATAATAAATCAAAAAGGGCTCATGGGGGATACATAACCCAACTACAAGGGAGGGAATTTGTTCGTTGGGCTTTAGCAATCCAATCCCTAATTTTGTTAGAGTCCCTTCTACAAAGGGCCGGAGTTAGGCTTGAGAACATCCTCAGCTGCTCTTGGGGCCTGGTCAACAAGCGCTAGTACTAGCCATTGTGACTGAACAGCACTAAGAAGGCTATCCACGAGTACTTTGCAATTTGTCTGCACGCTTAGGGCGTGCATGATAACCTGCCAGAAGTGATTTCTGGTAGGGAAATCAACTTCTAGCAGAGAAATCACCAGAAATCCGTTTGATAAAATTTCTTCAAAAGCAGAAATCCGTTTGGTTCACAATTTAAAATTTTTACTTCCGAAGTCAATTTCTCCATCAGAAGTCATTTTCCAGAAGCTATAAAAAGTAGCTTCTCAAAGAGAAGTCATTTTGGATAACTATTATCACGCGACGCGTGTTGCTGCCGGTCACCGCCGATCATCGCCTGACACCCACCGGCCACCGCCGGTCGCCAGCCGTGAAAAGTAAAAATTTTGTTTTGTTTTATCAAACGCATTTTTTTATTTCAGAAATTATTTCTGAAATAGAAGTGAAAAAATCAACTTCTGATTCTGAATGAGAATTAGAAAAATCAACTTTTGCTTCAGAAATAAGTTCTGAAGCAGAAGTGTTGTCATGCGCGCCCTCAATTCATATTTGGGAGAGAAAAGAACTAGGGTTTCTACTAATGCCAATGCTTCAATTTGTTTCGCTGAGCTTGCGTCAACTCGCTTTGCAGAACCATCTAGTAAACGTCCATTTGGGTCTCAACAGACACAAGCCGTGGCACCCCTTGCCAAGTCGGCTGCAAATGAGCCGTTGATGTTGATCTTCAGTATCCAAGTCTGAAAGTTTCCATTTGAGAGGAACTGTAGGTAGTGCCCCAGTATGCTACCTTACCTTAAGGTTTACATTTATTATTTTCTCTTCTTTAATCTCTCAGAGTTATAATGACGCATGCGGAAGACTAAATTAGAAAATCAGATAGGATGGCCATATACAACACAAGTGTATGACAAACAAGACAGAGGTAGGCACGCCTAACAAGGTATGGCCTTAATCAAGCAACATATAATTTTTCAAACATAAGCACCATGTTTACAAAAGTTTAAAGAAATACTCTAGGTGGATTCACATGGTACGATATTTACTTTGATTATTATGGTTCATTCATAGTCTCCCTGGGGTTTATATCCTCGTCCATACTTTCATTTTCGTCATCCAAATCTAACTCTTTAGGGGTGATGGGTTCTATCCATGCTCCAAAGTCATGATATTACACTGCCTTGAACTCATATATAACTTGTTGGGTGGGTGGACTCTCTTCTTTCACACAAGTCTTAGATTGAACTAGTCTGTAACGCATATGTATTGATTTCTCAGGATAGATCTTGGTAAATTCTTCTATTTATCTAGTGATCCGGAGAGGACAACCATAAAGGTGTTGATACGTGGTTATCAGAGGATTTGACATCTTGAAATACTGAAAAATGGTTTCAACAATGGAATGAGTATTAACTAAGCAAAATATACCTAAACCGAATAACTAATCCATTGATAGAATCATTAGATTGTAAACAAAGTTAACCATCTTTGAATGTCTACCACAATCACATTTTTGTAATCAAAATCATCACAATACCATCTAGACATATAATAATGCCTACAATAACGAAATATAGATAAGCTGGTAATAAGGATTAGGAATCGATTGCCTCGATTTCTTGAGAAAATAGTATAGAAATGGATGGTTTCATATTCACCTTTGTTAGGCATGTAATTCTTACTCAGATGGCAACTCGATCCTTCAAATCAATTTTAATAACGGCGAGACGAGGTGATAACCATTAGAATTGAGAATAGAAAGAAAGAAAAATTTCTGAAGAATGAATGACAGGACAACTGACGTCATGTTCTACTTATAGAGAAGATAAGAAAACTATCAATCAGCTTAGGTCGAGTCAGTACTTGAAGCTCTGCATGCGTGACATATGTCACACACAGTGGCGTGTTTGCCACTTGTCATCGGCGATGCCACCGCCTTGTGTTGCGTGTTGACACGTGGCCATGTGGCCACAACGTGTTCACATGTGGCCCTCACATGCAGCCAGTCCCCATTTCGCCCTCGATTGTCTTGATTTCATACATATTTGACCCAATTTGAATACATAGAAACTTAATATAAATATTTTTAGGTTCAAATAGTCCTTTGATAATCCATACTAACTTAATATAAACCTTCTTAAGCAGGTGGAGGTTTTCAAGGATACTACATCATCTTTGAGGTGGGTCTTCGCTTCATACCTCTTTCTTCTTTGTGTGCCCTGTCCATGCTACAATATTTTCATACCTGGCTATGGTTGGGCTAATTAGTAGCTTTTGATCCAGTTTTGCTTTCTGAAGATGAGATTATTGTGAGCTTTCCATATAAACTATAAGTTTGTTGCAATAAGCTCAAAAGTCGATGAGGTTTGTGGGTCTTCTTTTATTTTGACCAGCTACTCATCGAATCGAGTTAGCCCCGTTTTTGAGTATTCTGATGTTCATGCACAGTTCACTCCAAACTAGGAATGTCTATGGACATAGTAGCAACATGTCCTCAATCGACTCAGCTTCTTGCTTGCGCACTACACAAATGGGTTCAGGTACTACCTTCCTCTAATAGAGATTATCTAGTGTGGTAGGGCGTTTTGATAGGCACTCCATAGGAAAAATTTGATATGGGGATAGTTTTAGATTCCCAAATATAGTTCCGTAGCTAAGGTTTTGGTTGATAGGAAGTGGATGCTATTTTTGTGTGGGTTGGGATTATCGATTCTCTATTGTTGAAATACCCACTTTTGACAATGTAATTCCTGACTTCTTGTTTACCCACACAAGTCTATCCACTGTAGTTGAGAGGCCTACATGAATAGCGAAAATTTCTCTTACTTTTTGGTCATCAAACATAGAGTTTAGTAAGGGTCCATTCCATTTTTTCTCCTCTTTATCAACCAATTCAGCCACTTTGAGCGGTTCAAGTTTTGTTGCCGGTCCACGTGTGACTCCACTTTTTATCCATTTGTCTTCTCTAATGATGATCTTCTCCCCATTATCCACAGCACACATAACATGACGGGAAATTGCATCTCTTCCAAGTACGAGACTTTGCCAACCCTTCGACAGGTGGGACCCTTTCTTGGCTTGCCAAGAATTACATCGTCGGAAGTAAAGTCCCTTCATAACTAGCTCTAAAGTGTCTCAAGATGTTGTCATATTCTCCATGCTTGTTTCCATAAACACGACTTTATTAAACGCTAATAAATCTTTGAATCCAAGCTCTCCCTTTGTCATTTCTAAGCTTTAGAACTTTCCATTTCCTCTAGTGTAAACCACCTGATTTGTTGTTATTTCTCCGCCAAAATGTGGCTATTTTCCTCTCAATGGCTTTACAAATGAAAATTGGGATTTTAAAAATGGACATAGCATATTGGGGAAGTGCCATGCACCATTGCTTTTATCCATATTTTTTTCCCCGCTTTTGACAACGAATTTTCCTTCCAACTTTCTAGCTTCATGTTTACTCACACAAGAATCTACATAAACAACTTTGTCTTCGAAGCACCCCAATCTGATAGCTTAAACATTATGGATTGCCTTTGCTGAAATAAATTCCAGATTTATTTAAATCTATAGCTCGGCTAATGTAGTATTGTAGCCACATTTTGACATTCAACAATAGTGCCATCCAGGAAAAAATATTCAATCATCAGTAAATAGAAGATGTGATAATATGTGATAGTTTCTATTCAACTTGATCTCTCGAGCAATGCCTTTTGAAATCACTTTGATGTGAGAAAGCACATTAGCCACTATAATAAATAGATAGGGAGATAGTGGGTCACCTTGACGAGTACCTTGAGTTGCCTTGAAGTATGACATGGGTTCACCGTTGAGCTTCACATTGAAGGACACCATTGTCACACATTGCATTACCAATTTACCCATTTTTCACATAATCCCATCTTAGTCATACATTATTAGAGGAAATCCCACTATATTCAATTGTAATCTTTCTACATGTCTAGTTTAAGAACAGCTTGAAATTTTCTTTCTCCCTCTCTAGTTCTCAACAGATGATCTTGTATATTTTATTTTGAATTTGTCTTCCACCAATGAAAGTATTCTGTTTTGCAGCAATAAGATTGGGTAGTCATGGTTTCAACTGATTCGTCATAACTTTCGAAATTATCTTGTAGATGAAGTTACACGAATTGATAGGGCGAAATTGTTCTAATGTTTCTAGGTTAGGAACTTTTGGGATGAGGGTGATTATAGTTCTATTCACATTATGATTTAAATAACTAGTTTCAAAGAATTGTTGTATCTCCTTGTGAATGTCTTGTTGTATATCCTGCAAGTAGTGTTGGTAGAACAATCCATTCAATCCATCTAGACCAAGTGTCTTAGTGGCTCCCAATTAGTGGGCAGTAGTCGTGATTTCCTCTATTGTGACAGCATCTGTCAAGTTTTGATTCGCGTTTTCTTACTATGTATGAAAATTGTTCGAATATAGACTAGAAGTTCTTAGGTTCCATTGACTTGTAAAAGTTGGTGAAATAGTCATCTATTATCATCTTTAGCTATTTCTCACCTCTCATCCATTCCCCTTATGAGTTCTTGATCATAATGATCATGTTTTGGATTCTTCTTTGTATGTTTGTTGCATTGAAGAACTTTGTGTTCCTATCACCCCACCTGAGCCAATTAACTCTAGATCTCATACCCCAATATATCTCCTCTTGCCTCCACAAAAATTCAATTTCTTTAGTCAAGTTTTGTACTTTCTCTCTTTCATTTTGCACCTTAGAACTATTCATTAAACTTTGAAGTTCTTTTTTCAAATTTGATAATGTCCTTTGTGCCTTGAAGAATATGTTTTTGCTCCATTTAGCAAGCCTTCTTGACACTAATTGTAGTTTTTCCAGTACTTTCATACACCGGGAATCATAGGAAATCCAAGCTCTCTTTACTATTCGAGCACATTCCTCATTTTCATATCAAAAGGCCTCATAGTTGAACTCCTTTTTCCTATTCACCCTCTTTGGAAATAATGACAAGAGGAGTGGGCTATGGTCCGAGCTAATAGTTGGCAAAGAAAAACTTTTCGCATTTGGGAATGACACGCTCCATTTCATTGTGCATAAGACTCTATCAAGTCTCTTTTTTACATAGACATCTCCTCCCCTTTTATTTGCCCAAGTATATGCATATCTTTTACACTCCATGTCCATTAAGGAACAAGCATATAAAAAAAATATAATTAATCTATAATTTTCTGCCATTCTCCTTCGCACTTTCTTCTAGTGCGATAGTCAAAATTTTCATAAGCCAATTGGTCATTGTTAGACTTGGTTTATAAGATATTATAATTCTTGATGCTAGATTATTAAGCAGCGATTTAGCGGACTATTGCTACATCTTTAGATGCAACAGTTATATTAGGCCATAGGTGGAAGTGCTACTAATGTTAATGTATGAAAAATTATTTCCATCGTGAACTTAGATTTGTGAATTGAATGCAGACTCTGCTCGAGAAACCACATACCACTTCAACGACTTAAACCCCTAACACACACACACGCTCTCTCTCTCTCTCTCTCTTCGTTCTCTCCTTCCCCGAGCAAGAAACTCTTTACGTCGGCGACTCTTTCGAAAACTCCTCCCCCTTTCTAGCTCGAGTTCCTCAGCCACGTCTCATTACCTTCCCAATGGTGATGGCAATTGCACCTGCTACCCTGAATTCTTAATTTCACGACCTCAACCCCTCTGTCGACCGAATGAAGTCTTATCACCACCTATCCTTGACTCGCGATATCGGAGGAGAGGAAGAGAGAATTGGGCTTGATGCTTCATTGTTTCTATTTTCATTTCTTTTGGAACTTCATCTCCAACAAGTCATCCTCTAGCCTTGCCACTAGCTCATCCTTTTATTATTCGATATAGAGTAAAAAGATGGATTTGATTAAGATGGCGTTGATTACTTGTGCTAAGTGTGTCGAATGAAAGTTGGTTGCATGTTAAATTATTGCATTAATTGTTATCTTACAGCCGTGGATAGTGTGAACTCATAGACTAGTCGTCTTGCATTTGCTCAGATTGATGTGAAATGAGGAGGCAATGTAAGGAATGTTCGGTTGAAGAATGTGGATGCATGTACAAGGAGTTTTCTGGTGGGTAGGTCTTGTTTGACTACTTAATTGCTATCTCATGGGTAAGAATATACGATTCGAAGTCAATGATTGTCGACACATTAGGATCTAACCCCGATGTGAGGTCCAAGGCCTCTAGAGTCGGGGCTAATGGAGTAGTGTAAATGGACTAATTGAGGTGAGACTAATTGAAGATGAGGCTAGAGTGTATGGGGAATTCCTTAAGAGTTTGGCAATTCAGAGTTGATACATTAGTGAGTTTTAGCAGATGTTTGGTTAGCCATAAGCTTCTTAGCTACCCCTTACGGTGACTATTATTGTGCTTTTTGATATTTATTACCGGAGGTAATATGAATAATTGAATGATAGATAGTTCAGTTTGTCACTCAGTTAGATGATATATGTTGACACCTGATTTTTAATCAATTTTTCTTTTCTAAAATTAATAAAATAAATCCATAAAAATTCATAAAATTGAAAAATCAACTTTGGGAACCTTAGCCAAAGCCTAGGAAACCAATTTTGACCAAAAAAAGATTTTTCATATTTTCAGTGTTTTTACGTATTTTTTATTTATTTATTTTCGAAAATTAATAGAAAATCCATAAAAATTCATAAAATTGAAAAATCAACTTCGAGGACCTTAGCCAAGCCTAAGGAACCAATTTTGACCAAAAAATGATTTTTCATATTTTCAGTATTTTTACGTATTTTTTATTTATTTATTTTCGAAAATTAATAGAAAATCCATAAAAATTCATAAAATTGAAAAATCAACTTTAGGGACCTTAGCCAAGCCTAGGGAACCAATTTTGACCAAAAATTGATCTTTCGTATTTTCAGTATTTTTTCGGTATTTTTATTTTCGAAAATTCATTAAAAAAATAAAAATTATAAAATAAAGAAAAATGAGAAAATTGAAAAATCAAGTTTGGAGCCTTGACCAAGCTTAGGCAACCATTTTTGAGAAAAAAATAATTTTTTGTGTTTTTTATATATTTTAGAAATTAGGAGAATATTTAATAAATAATAGCATTTAAGGCCACCAAAATATATAAAAATAGTCAATATTTTTATTTTAAATCCCTTTTCATGTTGGCCATTACAAATTTAAAAAATCCAATTCGGGGTCATGTATTCCTTCACGAGCATAATCTCGAGTCGGGCCTAAAAAATTCAATTTGAGTGAATTTATTTTTCATTTTTTCACTTTTAGGAGTTGTGACATTGTTCTCTAATATTTCAAATTTTTATATTGGCCCAATTATACCCAGAATGACTCAATTGTGCAAAATGACTTTAATTAAATTCTGCATTATTTTCAGCGACAAGAAATGAGCTTAAATTTGACATGTGGTGAATTTTGACTAAGTATAGGGAAGATGTGTAAAAAATTGTGAGGAGATTTGGACTTAAAGAAACATTTTTTTCAGGGACTGAATTGTAAATACTTAAAATTCAAGGACTAGAGTACAAATACCTAACTCTTGAGGGATTATTTTGCAAATAACAAAAAGAAGAGTTAGTGGATAAATTAGAATAGAGAAGGGAAGATGGAGAAGATGAGATGGAGAATAGAAGATGGAGAAGAATGGATGGAGAAAATAAGATAAGAATAGAGAAGGGAAGATGGAGATGAAGAAGAGTTAGTGGAGAGATTAAAATGTGAGATAAATATGAAGAAGGGAAGATGAAGATGAAGAAGAGTTAGTGGAGAGATTAGAATGTGAGATAGAGATGGAGAAGGGAAGATGAAAATGAAGAAGAGTTAGTGGAGAAATAAGAATGGGAGATAGAGTTAGTGGAAAAATTAGAATGGGAGATAGATGAGTAGGTTATAAAAGGAGGAAGAAGTGAGCTTGAGAGGAGGATTTTGGGGGGGGGGAGAAAATCTTGGATGATTGAGAGGGTTTTGGGAGATTGAAGAAAAATTTGAAAAAAAAATACCAAAAAGAGAGAGAATTTTGAAGATGATAAGAGTTTATAGCTAAGGAGTTATCATCACCAATTCCTTCATCAATCAACATCCATCAAGAGTTCATCCCCGTCGTTTGAGCCGCAATCTTAATCCATAAAGTGATACGTGGTCCGAATTCGGCCACTGAATTCGTCAAATCAGGTAACAATCGTAGCCATTAAAATATTCAAGAATCCCGTTACTCAAATGGAATGATTTAAATCTCGATTATGTCATGTCATATTCATATGTCTCCATATCCGCATGTCGCATTCGTAATATAATCTTCTGCAATCTAAATTTCTGCACCTTAAACCCCAGAATGGAGAGGCAAAGCCCATCCACTGGAGGTCGTTTATTACCTGCAATTTAAATACCTGCACCTTAAATCCCAAAGGGAAGAGCCAAGCCAATGCTAGGCCTCTTATTAGAGGTTTTTACTTACAGTAATTTAAATACCTGCACCTTAAATCCCAAAGGGAAGAGCCAAGCCAATGTTAGGCCTCCCATTGGAAGTTTTTACTTACAGTAATTTAAATACCTGCTGTTGACACCTGATTTTTAATATTTTTTATATTAAAAAATTAATAGAAAATCCATAAAAATTCATAAAATTAAAAAATCTACTTTGGGGACCTTGGCCAAACCAAGGGAACCAATTTTGACCAAAAAATGATTTTTCGTATTTTCAGTATTTTCCGATATTTTTATTTTCGAAAATTCATAAAACATCAAGAAAAAATGAGAAAATTGCAAAATCAACTTTGGAAGCTTTGGCCAAGCTTAAGCAACCATTTTTGAGCAAAAAATAATTTTTCATATTTTTTTTTGTATTTTTTGAATATATTTTTTAGAAATTAGGAAAATATTTCATAAATAATAGCATTTGATGCCACAAAAATACATAAAAATAGTCAATATTATTCTTTTAAATCCTTTTTCATGTTGGCCATCGTAAATTTAAAAAATCCAATTCGGGGTCGTGTATTTCTTCACGAGCATAATCTCGAATCGGGCCTAAAAAAATTCAATTTGAGTCAATTTATTTTCATTTTTCACTTTTAGGAGTTGTGACATTGTTCTCTAATATTCTAAATTTTCATCTTGGCACAATTATACCCAGAATGACTCAATTTTACAAAAAGGACTTTAATTAAATTTTGCATTATTTTCAGTAACAAGAAATGAGCTTAAATTTGATATGCGGTGAATTGTGTCAAAAATTGTGAGGAGATTTGGACTTAAAAAAATATTTTTTTTCAGAGACTAAATTGTAAATAATTAAAATTCAAGGACTAGAGTGCAAATACCTAACTCTTGAAAAATTATTTTGCAAATAACAAAAAGAAGAGTTAGTGGAGAAATTAGAATAGGAAAGGGGAGATGGAGAAGAGGAGATGGAGAAGAATGGATGGAGAAAATAAGATAAGAATAGAGAATGGAAGATGGAGAAGAGAAGATGAAGAAGAATGGATGGAGAAAATAAGATAAAAATAGAGAAGGGAAGATGGAGATGAAGAAGAGTTAGTGGAGATATTAGAATGGGAGATAAATATGGAGAATGGAAGATGAAGATGAAGAAGAGTTAGTGGAGAGATTAGAATGTGAGATAGATATGGAAAAGAGAAGATGAAAATGAAGAAGGGTTAGTGAAGAAATTAGAATGGGAGATAGAGTTAGTGGAAAAATTAGAATGGGAGATAGATGAGTGGATTATAAAAGGAGGAAGAAGTGAGTTTGAGAGGAGGATTTTTGGGGTGAGAAAATTTTGAATGTTTGAGAGAGTTTGGAGAGATTTCAAGAGAAAAAATTTTGAGAGAGAAAAATTCGCCGCCGTGGAACAAGCCTTGGCGACGCGACGGATTCATCTCTAACGAGCTCTAGGCGCATCAGCATGTGCAATTATTTGGTAACTCAATTTTTCGTGTTTAGATGACGAAATCTCGAAAATAAATATACTGAACATTCGTAGATGACTTCGAGATCTTCAATTTGATATATTATGGCGTGAAAATGGATGTCGTTTGCTATGTCAAAAGGGTCCCGAAATTGAGAGCAGAAATCTGGAAATATGGTGATCAGAACCTGAGATAGAATTTTTCTGATCTGACCTTTCACGCTAAATGATTTTCCATGGGTTATTCTAGACTTCGTTTCATAAAGACCTCTTCATGACATTTGTTCATAAGATCTTAATGCATAATATATAAAAAATACAAAAATATTCATGCACGTTTCATATTTTTAATGCATTTAATGAAATCACGCAATTCTGTTGGCGTCCTTGAGTCTGAGTGTTTTTCTGCGCGTGGTCATATTGATTCGTAGTTATCTCATGTTTAGAGTCTTCTTTTGAAACTTCACAAAAAATGAAAGTTGTTCATTGGGGTCTTGTTTAGTAGATTGGAAAGTTTGGTGCATTAATTTTGAGATTTGAGTGTCCATTTGAGCTTAATCTTGAAGTATGTCTGTTTTGTGAAATTTGTTTGTTTGCATACATTTTCCCATCCACATAAAAAATCTCAGAATTTTTGCATACATTTCATTATTTCTTTTGTATTTTATGGTTACTACTTTCTCCCTAAGAATGTTCATGGACAGTATAGTTTAATTCGTATTTTTTGTGTTAATACATTGGAAAATGTAAAAAATGGTCTCAATGAAGTTTAATCAGCACGTGTTAAACTTTCTTTGAGCGTTTGAATTGTCTTAACTCATTGGTGATTGTGCATGTCCGATTGGATAGTTCATTATTGTCGCGACCCTCTAAAAAAATTTTAAATTTTAAAGGGGGTTAACGGATTATTAGGTTAATTAGATTTGACTAACCTAACGCGGACCCTCCCAAACCCTACCGAATCGTAACTTTGGTTTTTGTTTAAATGATTTTAAAATTTGGAGTCGCCACTAATCGTTCTTGGTAAGTCGATTAGAAACCTAAATAAATTAGCGGGAGAACTAATTTATTCCTGCGAACCAGAGATTAGGAGCTCGGGGACTTGGTTACACTAGTTAATTAAAACTAATGCCCTTTCGGTACCTTAATTTCATGGATATCCTAATTCGGCAACTCAGACTTGGTTTATTCCTAAGGCTCTAGTAGGGTATTCTCTTTTGTGTTTTCACTTTTTAAATAGGATGCATGGATGGTATATATTTTTATTTGTTATATTTTTTAAGTGTTAAAGATTCCTTGAAGCCGAAAGAGGGAGTGTGTTAACGACTTCTGTGCAGTATTACGACCTACTTATCTTTTGGGTCTGATGATTCAAAAATTAAATTATAGAAAGTACATGACAGTGAATAAACACCTCCAATGGGAGGCCTAGCATTGGCTTGGCTCTTCCCTTTGGGATTTAAGGTACAGGTATTTAAGTTGCAAGTATTTAAACTACTGTAAGTAAAAACCTCCAATGGGAGGCTAAGCATTGGCTTGGCTCTTCCCTTTGGAATTTAAGGTACAGGTATTTAAGTTGCAGGTATTTAACTACTGTAAGTAAAAACCTCCAATGGGAGGCTAAGCATTGGCTTGACTCTTCCCTTTGGGATTTAAGGTACATGTATTTAAGTTGCAGGTATTTAACTACTGTAAGTAAAAACCTCCAATGGGAGGCTAAGCATTGGCTTGGCTCTTCCCTTTGGGATTTAAGGTATAGGTATTTAAGTTGCAGGTATTTAACTACTGTAAGTAAAAACCTCCAATGGGAGGCTAAGCATTGGCTTGCCTCTTCCCTTTGGGATTTAAGGTACAGGTATTTAAGTTGCAGGTATTTAACTACTGTAAGTAAAAACCTCCAATGGGAGGCTAAGCATTGGCTTGGCTCTTCCCTTTGGGATTTATGGTGCAGGTATTTAAATTGCGGATGGACTTTGTCCTCTCCATTCTGGGGTATGAATTCTTTAAAATAAAATACAACGAATTGATTCAACAATTTGAAATTTGTGCGCGCTTGAGGACTCCTCCAAGCCGATTTTGTGCTTCCATAGGGTTGACCATTGATATAAAGCTGCGGCTTCCTGACATAAAATAGAGTGAAATGTCAGTATACAAAATATGTGCTAATCTGCACCTAAAACCAGAAGAGTGGAAAGAGTACTTATCTCCCATTTTTTTGGGAGGGATTTCTATAATTGATTTTCGCTCTCTATGTTCCCAATATAGAGAGTTTCTTTTGAATTAAGAGGGACTTTTAGTCACAGATCAGTTGAGAAATCGGTGGACAGCTTAGGAGCTTGTCTGGGCCGATTTTTGCATCTCTACGAGATTTTTTGCTGTTGACGTAGAGATATCCTTCTCCTGACATAAAATATGGAAAAAAAGGAGATGGAGAAAGTGTATACAATTTGTGCTAATTTGCAAGTAAAACCATAAACAAATGAATAAATAAAAACACTTAGCTCGAATTTGCTTGCTCGTTGACGAGGAAGAACTCTTGATTTATATTGATCGATGAAGGAATTTGTGATGATAACCCCTAGCTTTAAACTTCCATCATCTTCAAAATTCTCTCTCTTTTGGTATTTTCTTTCTCTCAAATTTTTCTTCAATCTCCCAAAACTCTCTCAAACATCCAAAATTTTCTCCCAAAAAAAAATCCCTCTCAAACACTTCAAATTTTCTCTCCAAAAAAAATCCCCCCCTCAAGCTCACTTCTTCCTCCTTTTATAATCTACTCATCTATCTCCCATTCTAATTTTTCCACTAACTCTATCTCCCATTCTAATTTCTCCACTAACTCTTCTTCATTTTCATCTTCCATTCTCCATCTCTATCTCACATTCTAATCTCTCCACTAACTCTTCTTCATCTTCATCTTCCCTTCTCCATATTTATCTCCCATTCTAATTTCTCCACTAACTCTTCTTCATCTCCATCTTCCCTTCTCTATTCTTATCTTCCATTCTAATTTCTCTACTAACTCTTCTCCATCTTCCATTCTCTATTCTTATCTTATTTTCTCCATCCATTCTTCTCCAACTTCTCTTCTTCATCTCCTCTTCTCCATCTTCCCTTCTCTATTCTAATTTATCCACTAACTCTTCTTTTTGTTATTTGTAAAATAATCCTTCAAGAGTTAAGTATTTGCACTCTAGTCCTTGAATTTTAAGTATTTACAATTTAGTCCCTGAAAAAATATATTTCTTTAAGTCCAAATCTCCTCACAATTTTTGACACACCAAAATTTACCACATGTCAAATTTAAGCTCATTTCTTGCCGTTGAAAATAATGCAGAATTTAATTAAAGCCCTTTTGCAAAATTAAGTCATTCTGGGTATAATTGGGCCAAGATGAAAATTTAAAATATTAGAAGACAATGTCACAACTCATAAAAAGTGAAAATTAAAAATAAGTTGACTCAAATTAAATTTTTTTAGGCCCGATTCAAGATTATACTCGTGAAGGAACACGTGACTCGAATTGGATTTTTCTGAATTTGTGATGGCCAATATGAAAATAGATTTAAAATAAAAATATTAACTATCTTTGTGTATTTTTTTGGCCTCAAATGTTATTTTTCCAAAATTTTCAAGTATTTTTGTATTTTTTTTTAAAAAAATTAAAAATATATATAATATGAAATTTTATTTTTTGTTCAAAAATGGTTGCCTAGGCTTGGCCGAGGCTTCCAAAGTTGATTTTTCAATTTTCTCATTTTTTCTTCATTTTTTGTTTTATGAATTTTCGAAAATAAAAATACCGAAAAATACGGAAAATATGAAAAATCATTTTTAGTCAAAATTGGTTCCCTAGGCTTGGCTAAGGTCCCCAAAGTTGATTTTTCAATTTTATGAATTTTTATGGATTTTTTATTACTTTAGCAATAGAAAAAATGATTAAAAATCAGGTGTCAACAGCTGCCCCTCTTTGAAAGGAAGCTCGTAGAGGTTCATTTCAAAGACGAGATGACACCTGAATTCTAATCGACTCAATACAAGGAAATAAAAAGAGTCGTGACATGAATGTTCCACTGAAAATGAAATGAGAACCTAAGGATTCGTTAGATAAAAAAACTTTAGGGTGGTTGAACTTGAACCCGTATGGTGGATCAACCCATGGTAGATTCCTAATAAAAGGATTCTACTGATTAAAAATTGAATTAAAATTTGACCTGTATAGTGGGTCATACCATTTGACCCGAATGGTGGGTCACCCCATGGAGATACCTGTAAGAAGGACTTGGTACCTGTGGAAAGGACTTGGTGTCTGTAAAAAAGACTTGTGCCTGTAAGAGGGACTTGATTTGCCTGTAAAAAGGACTTAATTTGCCTGTAAGAAGGACTTGATTTGCCTGTAAGAAGGACTTACTTTGCCTGTAAGAAGGACTTTGTGCCTGTAAGAAGGACTTGCGTTGCCTGTAAGAAGGACTTTGTTTGCCTGTAAGAAGGACTTTGTTTGCCTGTAAGAAGGACTTTATGCCTGTAAGAAGGACTTGATTTGCCTGTAAGAAGGACTTTATGCCTGTAAGAAGGACTTGATTTGCCTGTAAGAAGGACTTTGTGCCTGTAAGAAGGACTTGATTTGCCTGTAAGAAGGACTTGGTGCCTGTAAGAAGGACTTGGTTTCCCTATAAGAAGGACTTAGTTTGCCTGTAAGAAGGACTTGATTTGCCTATAAGAAGGACTTTGTGCCTGTAAGAAGGACTTGGTTTGCCTGTAAGAAGGACTTAGTTTGCCTGTAAGAAGGACTTGCGTTGCCTGTAAGAAGGACTTTGTTTGCTTGTAAGAAGGACTTTGTTTGCCTGTAAGAAGGACTTTATGCATGTAAGAAGGACTTGATTTGCCTGTAAGAAGGACTTTATGCCTGTAAGAAGAACTTGATTTGCCTGTAAGAAGGACTTTGTGCATGTAAGAAGGACTTGATTTGCCTGTAAGAAGGACTTGGTGCCTGTAAGAAAGACTTGGTTTGCCTGTAAGAAGGACTTAGTTTGCCTGTAAGAAGGACTTGATTTGCCTATAAGAAGGACTTTGTGCCTGTAAGAAGGACTTGGTTTGCCTGTAAGAAGGACTTAGTTTGCCTGTAAGAAGGACTTGATTTGCATGTAAGAAGGACTTTGTGCCTGTAAGAAGGACTTTGTACCTATAAGAAGGACTTGATTTGCCTGTAAGAAGGACTTTGTACCTATAAGAAGGACTTGATTTGCCTGTAAGAAGGACTTGTTTTGCCTGTAAGAAGGACTTTGTTTGCCTGTAAGAAGGACTTGATTTGCCTGTAAGAAGGACTTTATGCCTGTAAGAAGGACTTGGTTTGCTTGTAAGAAGGACTTGTTTTGCCTGTAAGAAGGACTTGATTTACCTGTAAGAAGGACTTGATTTGCCTGTAAGAAGGACTTTATTTTGCCTGTAAGAAGGACTTGGTTTGCCTGTAAGAAGGACTTGATTTGCCTGTAAGAAGGACTTGTTTTGCCTGTAAGAAGGACTTGATTTACCTGTAAGAAGGACTTTATGCCTGTAAGAAGGACTTGGTTTGCCTGTAAGAAGGACTTATTTTGCCTGTAAGAAGGACTTATTTTGCCTGTAAGAAGGACTTGGTTTGCCTCAAAGGGTGCCATTCTGAAATCTGGGGAGACCAGGAATCCTGCAGAAGCTCAAACCCAAATTATATTCTCCTGTAGCTTTAGGAATAAACCAAAGAAGCAGAGATGAAAAGGTCTCGAACATTTCTGTCTTTGAGACAAATCATGCTTTATTGAAGAAGGTGGATACCTGTATGTATCGCAATGGATTCAAGTTCCTCAACAACCGTCAGAATTCATTCTCTTGAAAGGTCCAGGTTGAAGATATACTTACCTGAGAATTTAGAAGAAATGCCTGGTGGCTTCTCGACAACCAGGCTTGTTCATTCAATAATCGCCAAATGAATTTCAAGACTTTGGAAGGTAATTCGAACATTGGGAATGTGTTGCTTATCAGGCAGTGTCAGAGGTAACATGTGCAAGCATTTTCATCAATGAGTTGATCGGTTCATGCAAAACTATTCATCCAAGTTGGCAATGATTAGAAGTAGTCTGTGTGATAACTCATGATGCAATCAATCAAAGTGTGGATCATGCAAAACTATTCTGTCAAGTTTGCATTACCAATTCTGTTTAAGGAGGTTTTCATAGTATGAAGGTCTCGAATGTAATCTGAACATGGAACTTCATTCCGAAAGGGCTTTCTCTCGCTCTGGAGAAAGGCTGTTTATCTGTAGATTAAAATGTTAGATCTGTGTGGAAATGGTCTACCTTTCCTCATCATGTTATGCCCCATTTTGCACATTTGATGTTTCCTATGCAGTTTATGCTCTAAGTTGGAGTTGGTAAATTAAACATGCGGAATAGTCATACATAATTCGTGAAATGTGTAAACACAATGCCGATGTGATAATTTTTAGCATCATGTGTGTTTATATAATGTGCAAACATGGGCGGATTTGAATTGCCCCTGGTATGTGGGTGGATTGAACAAATTGGGAAGGCCACTCCTTATGTCGAGGAGTGGTTTGTCTCAAGTTTTGCCCCTGCACGATGAGGCATATGGGTGAGGGAGCATTTTGGTTTGTTTAGTGACAGCGACCGCCATGGTTTGGCGGTTAAATGCCCCTGCAAAAAGCAGAGAAATTATTCTCGAAATCAAACGAGATAAGAAAGACATATTTGCTTTTTCGCTTCAGAGCTTGCGATCGATTTGCCCCGTTTTTCACCAGAATAGATCTTGTCAGATGATCATAATTTTCTTTTGGATTTGTCTCCTTCAACATGTTAAATGTTAGTGTAAATATTTCCTGTAAAAAGAAAAAGAGACATATCAGCCAGTATTAAAAGGGATAAATTGAAAACGATACTGATTTACCCTTCATCTTGAATGTCTTGCACGAGTCTTTTACCAGTTTTGTTGGATTGAATTTTCCTCGACTTTTGTTGGGCGCCTCACCATTATGGGAAGACTATGGTAAAATACTGACTTTGATATTACTCGTCGAGTATTCCTGTTTGTAAAAAAAATGCACAAAAAGTTGTTTCATTTATTTATAATACATACAACATTCCCCACCCTTGGGGATCGAACTCGGGATATTTCGGACCTACTGTCATCCCCCATACCATTCGGTCCATTGGACCGTAGGTGTCCATGGGGCTTTCTTTTCAAAGGTTAATCCTTGGGGATAACGTGGCCCTGTTGTATCAACTTGGGCCATGTTACAGTATTTCTCGAGGTAATTTGCAATCCCTGTTAAGAATGGAATAAAAAAATTCAGGACTTGCGATGATTATGAGCAAATTAGAACGATACAGAATTACCCATGTCTGAGATTGTTCGGGTCCCTCGTTCGCATTTTGCTTTATCTGAAGCTGTCCACTCTATGGTAATATCCATGAGTTGATTTGCCCCAAATTTTGTTCAACTTGTATTTGGGTATGATTGCATTCTTGGGTCGATTTGCAAACTCCTGAAAATAGAAAGGATTAAATTTAAAACCTGGGTAGTTCGAGGGTAATTTGGAACGATACGGATTTACCCTTCAGATTTACGCGGATTTCTTCTCGATATTAATTTTTTCGAGTTTGGTGCGGTTAACGGCTTCGAGCATTTAATAGGGGGAAAGGGAAATGATTACTTCTAGCTTGTGCATTAATTTTGGACATCGATAAAAGGCGAGAACGTTCGATGAAACTAAGTAGACGTATTCGTCTAGGTTTGATCTTCTTCCCTTTGTAGGCTCTTGAGCGATCAGCTAGCGTTGTTCTGGATCAGGTACGTGTCGGCCGTGTTGCAGGTCCCGTGATCACTAGTTTTAAAATACAGGATCCGTATGCACATTAAAACCCTAGTGCTTCATTAGCATCAAATTGCCTGATCATGGCGGCGAGTTCGTCGTCAATGCCACTTGCCTGGTAGTGATACCTCTCTTCCTCCTCAGAAGGCATCCATGCTGGCCCCATAGTCTCAATTTTTTCGTACCTTGCTTCAACAGAACTTGATCCTGCTATGAACTGATCTAACTCACCTCTTAAACGTGCATTCTCGATCCTCAGATAATGCATTTCATCGAGGGTGAGGAGAGTATTGCAGTTGGGGCAGGTGGCGGAGTCAAAAGCCTTTTTATATATCTTGTTCTCCGCTCGGAGGTTTTCATTTTCAACTCTTAGAAACTCGGCTTCGTTGTGCTCATGACGAGTCTTCATTCGGGTTCGCCTATTTTGAAACCAGAACTTGATTTGTGAAGGTTCAAGTCCTAGCTCCTGACTCAGTTCCATTTTCTGTTTGCCGTCTGGCATAGGACACGTTCTGAAGAAATCTTCAAGCTTTCGTACTTGCTCCTCAGTATGGCGACGGTAACGCTTCTTTTGACCCTTACCGTTGTTGTCCTTGTCCTCACCAAGCTCTTGGACGTCGTCGGTGGAAGGGCCGGGCTCCATAGGCTCGATCCCAAACATGGCTTCGAACTCTTCCTCTCCCATATTCAGCAAGCAACGATAACTTTCAAGTGTGTTGGGTTGAGACATCTTCGATTTGGTTAACGATTTCTCAAAGTTTGATATCTCTTCTTGTATTTTCACTCTCTGGATTTTTCTTGGAGATTGCGTATGCTTTAAGAGTCTCTCTTTCGAGCACGAATGAGAATTATCAAGAAGATGCCTCCTTCAAAATTAGACGTGGGTTTACCAACTGTATTGCCTCTCTCGAGTGTTCTGGCTTTCTCGATTTTCTTTTCATCGTATCTCTCGCCCAGCTCGTCTCTTTCCATCTTTCCGTGGAAGGGGGCCCCTTGTTGCTGTCTCCACCGTCAATTTGCTGGCGAGTTCTTCAATAAAGACGAGTCGTATCTCTTTTCTGCCGAAAATGTCTTTGTCTCCCACTCAGCTTATTTTTTATCCTTTCTTTTTCAAAGTAGTGGCGTCCCGTCCAACTTTTCCGTAGAGACGTCGGATTTGCTTGGCTCGAGATTGGAGACGAGTAGCGGAGGTGATACTGATAGGGAATGGTAGACAGGAAAATCTGGCCAGTAGAGACTTCCCCTGCAAAAATGAAAGAGAATGCGGTAGTATATGTTCTTCATATTCTAGAAAAATTGGAACGATACTGTTTTACCCTTGTGTATACTTCCATTGAATTTGAATTGAGGAAGTTCCTTCATTTGGATTGGATTGAATTGTATGTCCCGAGTTGCCCTTCACTTTGAGCTTGCCACATATGTGCTTTGCTTAGTTGGGCCTTGTTTTCTTTCGGGTTGCCTTGGACCATCATCATTTTCTATGCCATCGGGTCCGTGGACCGGAGGGCTCCTTTAATTTGAAGGTTACCTTGAAGGCGAATGAGTCCTATCGCATTCCATTGGATCATTTCATTTTGCGACACTCTTGAGGCACTTTGCAATCCCCTGGGTGAGAATGGAACAAATCCAATTTAGCATTTTGCAACGATTGAGGGTAAATTGGAACGACACACAGTTACCCGTCTTCGAGCTCGCCTGGGCTTTTCACTTGAAATCTCCTTGCGTGAGGCCATTCAACATTTCTCATTATGGCAGTCAACGACGTTGCCACAAATTGATCCGCCCTAAATCTAGCATAAAAAAGGGATTCACGCATTCGACGGGATAAAAAAAATTACCCCATTGCCCCTGAATTAAATCTAGTCACCTAGAAAGCTGGAAATATCATACGCAGGGGAATTAAGCATGAAATGAAAGGTGCACTTATTCAAGGTCAGTTCTGTCTCTCCTGTGGCTCTTCGATAATCAGCTAGTCTCGTGTTGGTTCGGGTGTGGATGACCGATGTTTGAGAGTCCCTACTCACTGGCTCCTGATCGCGGCTTGGGACGTCTGTCAACCCTAAACTGGTTGACCAGGGCAGTAAGCTCATCATCTGGGTAATCTCTTGAACCTTCCAGCAACTGATGCTCGAATTGGGCATTGTTGTTGGCAAATGATGGCGGTAGATTTCTCATTCTGTCCTCGCCATGAGCAATTTGACTTCTCGTGCTGGAGCCTTCATCATTACTCGAGAAAGTGTGGGGATCACCAACTGTCCTGCTGCCAAAAACTCCTTCCATTCGAGGATTAGAGAAGTGGAAGTGCTCAGGATAACTTCTTGTCTGATTCTCTGGCTGCGCAGGCGCGCTGATCATGGGATGAATTCTAGCCACAGGTTGGTGCTCAAACTAAGGAATCTGAATACACTGCTCCTGCGGTCTATACTCTTGAAGAGCATCAGGGTGATTCTGGGGGATACTTTGATTAACGCCCGGAGGATTGATGGCACGGCTACTGGCTTGGTTGATGATGGGAAGTGGCTCGCCCCATGCTAACCTGCGGAACTTATGGTGGCGAGGAGACTCGACATTCAGGCTTGGATCAGTCCCGCCTTGGTTTTCTTGATTCTGAGCTGCATTGTGTTCTCTCACCCTTTTTCTGTACTTTTGAAGATGACTCGAAACATTTGCTTTAGTGAGTCCCTCTACGTTCATAATTTCCAGTATATGTTGCGGTCGTGCCGAATCGATTCCTACCTGCTGAACTGCATTAACAAACATACGATGCAGCTCGGGAGACCAACTCATCTTCTTTCTCCAGTTGCTTGGAACAAAATTGAAGGCTTGATGCTTGTTCTCATGGTCGTGCAATTGCTTCCTTACCACGTGCTGCCATATGTTTTGAAGCATCTGAACCCTAACTGGTTTCGTTACGACGTCTTGGGCCCAATTTAAGACAGCTTTTATTATGGCTTGCTGATCATCGCTTGCCGATATTACGAGGACTGGCATGTTTAATTTAGAATTGATGACTTCCAAGAGAGTGAAAACATCCATGTCAATCCCTACCATGGCGGTGAGGACGATATTAAACTGGTCACCACTCCTCCTTAATATCTCTAAGGCCTCTGTCGCCTTTGCTTGAGCTACAACCTTATACCGGCACTTTCTTAATACGGTAACAAGGATTGACAGAGAGACTGGATTACCGTCAATGGCCATGACCAGTAGACCCTCAGGGTAAGGAACTTCATCAGCTTCGACCAGGGTTGAACATGCGCCCGTTTCCCTAATGCTCGACATATTTCTGGAACAAGGACTGCCGACTCGAGACCGCCTCAGGATGTCTTCTTGGACTTGAGGGATCATGGGATCGTCGATGGCTTCTCGTAACAGGCTTTGAAAGCCGATGCTTTGATGGTGAAGGTTTTGAATTCCTCTCCCACGAGAACTCCTTCCTCTTTATCTTTCTCCTACGAGTTCTTGCGAATGAACTCTCACTATCAAATGGGGACAAGTTCTCTCTCTGGCAATAACAACGACTTCCCTCTTCACGGGCAGCGCTATTAGATTTTTCGAGGGAGAAAATCTGATATTCAGCTTTTGATCAAAGGGGAAATCCTTGTTTCTCTTTCAGTTTGTCTTCTTCTTTCTTTCCGTGGTAGAGGGCCCTTGTCAAGATCTCCACCGTCGATTTACTGGCGGGTCCTCCAATAAAGACGAGTCGTATCTCCTTTTCTGCCGAAAATTTCTTTGTCTCCCACTCAGCTCGTTTTTTATTCTTTCTTTTTCAAAGTGGTGGCGGCCCGTCCAACTTTTCTGCAGAGACGTCGGGTCTGCTCAGCTTGAGGTTGCCGCTTGACTAGAATTTGAGCCAGTGGGGGTGTTGCCGACAGAGAATGGTAGATAGAAAAAAACTCGACCAATAAGGACCGCCCCTTTGAAATTAGTATTTAAACTGAAGTAGATTATCGCCTTCGCATTCCGATCATCTGCCTCGCCTCTCTCTTCCTTTCATTCGTGATCTGCTTTCAAAAATGGCCAATTCTCCTAACCATACTTTCTCCGCCGAAGTCCTGGCTGGGTGGGAGAGACTCTACAATCTTCTTGGTAGAGGTTACGCCCATATAGCCCAAAACTCTACCGTTGAGGCTGAAATCCTCGGTTTATTCAGGACCCTAGACGCTGCTTCTGTTGAGGGTACCCAACTGGGAAAGGAGTATCGGAACTTCTCGACCCTCTTCATCAATTTTCTAGCTGCCTATAACCGCGCTTATGAGACGGTCCTTCTGACCGCCGTCGTGAAAGCCCGTTATCGAGACCGGCACGAGCGTCTGGCAACAGTTACGTTTGTGGCTGATAATCACAAAAAGGCCCTCAAGTTTGCCAACGATCAGCTTTCGTGGCTGGTTCGTGAGAGGGGAAAGTTGGTGGACCGTCTGGCCTTGGTCCAAACTTACGCCGAACAGGAGCCAGGCAATATTGTGATGAGGTGCAAATGCGGTTGGCTGCAGGAGAGACTTGATGACATTACCGCAGACATTGCTTTCGAGAGGGCAGCGATTCTGGACCTGGAGTTTGCCGTTGAGCATTACGAGGCCACTATGGCCCAGGTTAAAGAGAAGTGCGATCGCCTCTTCTTTAGGCTCGCGGAACTTGATCCCGAGAGCGCCCGGTGCATCCAGAGCATCAACTGTTTGGAGAGTCAGTTGAGCTCTTTCGTAATGGTTATCAGGGCCCAGTTTGGCTTTACCTTTCCTCCCCAGTGAGTTGTTGTAATACTCTTTGATGAATGGAATGAAAGAAAAGCTTCACGTGTTTTGTTTGTTTTTTTTTTTAAATTTTTCTGCTATCGTTTCTTCCGCATAGCATAAAAGAACGATTTGAGGTACAGAAGATGTCGAGGCTTAATGTTCTTCTTGATGTTCTTGTTTAATTGCTCCAGACGATGATATCGAGAACATTGATGAAGGGTTCGGCGGTGGCCCCCACTATCCATCTTGAGATCACGAACAATAACGCTATGACAACTCGATCAGTGCGCTGGTAATAAATCCAGCCACCTGTTGTATGCCCACTTTTATCCATATTTTGTTTCTTTCGGCGTCCACTTGCTCGTGTCGGTCGCCTGTAGCGTCGGGAGAAATTCCTGTGGGCCACGTTCATTAATAGAACCTCGGTCCTCTAAAAACCCTCCGCGTGTTTCGGATCCGAGGAAATTTTAAGACCGGTCTCTAGTTGATTTAATTTGGTTAAGGTACTTGTTTCATGGGTCCTGATTATATAATCCTTATTGTCTTTCAAAAGACGTGGGATCCTCTGCAATACATTAAATATGCCCCCAGTGTTTAATCGGTGTAAATCCACTGTCATATCAGAATATACGGCCCGTACGTGTTCATTAACTGACACATGTCTGAGTTCGAAAGGATCGACCTCCTCACTTGCCCCCAGGATTAAGAAATCAGCAATTTCCTATCTTTTCGTACTTCTAAAAATAATTCGTGGTGTGCATTATTGAACCAAACTTTACCCCCGCCTGGGATACTTGGGATTTCCTACAAAAGTAAAGGATATAATTAGTACATGACGCAAGAAAGGTCGGCCCATGATTCCTACATTAGTCTAATTTTATTCTTCCATTTTGTTGAGAAATCAAATGAAATTTTCTTAGGAGGTCACATGTGAATTTTTCAAAAACTAATTTTCTTGAGATTTTCATAACTTGGAAAGTGTGATAAAATCTCTTGATCAAATTTTCTGAAGGAATTTTCTATCAAAATAAATTTTCAGAGGTATATTTATTAGGAAAATTTTATTTTTATTAGAGCAGGAAAGACATAACAAAAATCCTTTATTAGTTAACAAAATTCCCCCGAGACATTAGTCTAATTTTATTTAGAGAAAATTTTCTTAGAAAAACATGAGCGAATTTCTCGAAAAGAATTTTTGTTGCAAGTTTTTATAATTTGAAAGAATGTGATAAAATCACTTGATGTTTACCAAAGTTTTTTTTTTGAAGGAATTTTTCTTTTTATCGAAATAAATTTTCAGAGGAAAATTTGTCAGGAAGATTTCATTTTTATTGAAGCAAGAAAAACATGACAAAAATCTCTTATTGGTCAATACAATTCCCCCGAGACATTAGTCTAATTTTATTTAGAGAAAAGTTTCTTAGAAAAACATGAGCGAATTTCTCGAGAAGAATTTTCTTGCAAGTTTTTATAATTTGAAAAATGTGATAAAATCACTTGATGTCTACTAGAGTTTTTTTTAAGGAATTTTTCTTTTTATTGAAATAAATTTTCAGAGGAAAATTTTTTCAAAAAAATTTCATTTTTATTGAAGCAATAAAAACATAACAAAAATCCCTTATTGGTTAATAAAATTCCCATGAATGGATTTTTTCACATCATTTTTTCAAGAATTTTTTTTAAAAGAAATGAGGGACAAATTTAACTTTTATTTTCTTTTAAAAGAATGGTCGTAATATCAAGCTCAAAAACTGATTAACACCTAGCATGGACTGACCAAAAATAAATACAAGATAAAATTAGAGAACTTACTTTTACCTTGGAGAAATGCAAATCACATAGTCATGCGCATGACTCAAGTGAGGAGTGGACTCTAGAAAATAAAAGAATGAGAGACAGGGTATGGACCTAAAAGGCCCCCACTATCTGAATTGACAACCTTACCCTCCGCGCAATCAAATCACAATGGGAAGAATTGTCAATTCAAATAATGAGCGGGATAAAATATGGTCAACCCAAGCGCAATCGACGCAAGAGCTTTGCATATTCGATCCCTATCTATGGTTTTCTAGGAAGAATTTCGCGACTTCGGTTTAGACGCTTGTGTGTCCAGGTGTCGTGATCCTCAGAGTATGCAAGACATACACAACAATTGATATCAAAACAGCGCTTCTAAAAATGTGCGAAATTAAACAAATAAACCCAACACCGAGCCTGCAAAATAAAGGGGTTAGCCAAACACTCTGCCCCTTATAACTCCCATCCTGCAAAAACATATAACACCTATAAAATGAGTCCCAAACAATATCGCCAGAAGCGAGATATCCATGAAATTTTCATTGGCCTAAGTCCACTAAGACTTTTAAAATTTCGAAAAAATTTAAGTATTCCAATTGGTATCTTTTTTCGAAAATTTAAAAATCTCTATCCCCAGCGGAGTCGCCAGTCTGTCGCGACCCTCTAAAAAAATTTTAAATTTTAAAGGGGGTTAACGGATTATTAGGTTAATTAGATTTGACTAACCTAACGCGGACCCTCCCAAGCCCTACCGAATCGCAACTTTGGTTTTTGTTTAAATGATTTTAAAATTTGGAGTCGCCACTAATCGTTCTTGGTAGGTCGATTAGAAACCTAAATAAATTAGCGGGAGAACTAATTTATTCCTGCGAACCAGAGATTAGGAGCTCGGGGACTTGGTTACACTAGTTAATTAAAACTAATGCCCTTTCGGTACATTAATTTCATGGATATCCTAATTCGGCAACTCAGACTTGGTTTATTCCTAAGGCTCTAGTAGGGTATTCTCTTTTGTGTTTTCATTTTTTAAATAGGATGCATGGATGGTATATATTTTTATTTGTTATATTTTTTTAAGTGTTAAAGATTCCCTGAAGCCGAAAGAGGGAGTGTGTTAACGATTTCTGTGCAGTATTACGACCTACTTATCTTTTGGGTCTGATGATTCAAAAATTAAATTATAGGAAGTACATGACAGTGAATAAACACCTCCAATGGGAGGCCTAGCATTGGCTTGGCTCTTCCCTTTGGGATTTAAGGTACAGGTATTTAAGTTGCAAGTATTTAAACTACTGTAAGTAAAAACCTCCAATGGGAGGCTAAGCATTGGCTTGGCTCTTCCCTTTGGAATTTAAGGTACAGGTATTTAAGTTGCAGGTATTTAACTACTGTAAGTAAAAACCTCCAATGGGAGGCTAAGCATTGGCTTGGCTCTTCCCTTTGGGATTTAAGGTACATGTATTTAAGTTGCAGGTATTTAACTACTGTAAGTAAAAACCTCCAATGGGAGGCTAAGCATTGGCTTCGCTCTTCCCTTTGGGATTTAAGGTATAGGTATTTAAGTTGCAGGTATTTAACTACTGTAAGTAAAAAGCTCCAATGGGAGGCTAAGCATTGGCTTGGCTCTTCCCTTTGGGATTTAAGGTACAGGTATTTAAGTTGCAGGTATTTAACTACTGTAAGTAAAAACCTCCAATGGGAGGCTAAGCATTGGCTTGGCTCTTCCCTTTGGGATTTATGGTGCAGGTATTTAAATTGCGGATGGACTTTGTCCTCTCCATTCTGGGGTATGAATTCTTTAAAATAAAATACAACGAATTGATTCAACAATTTGAAATTTGTGCGCGCTTGAGGACTCCTCCAAGCCGATTTTGTGCTTCCATAGGGTTGACCATTGATATAAAGCTGCGGCTTCCTGACATAAAATAGAGTGAAATGTCAGTATACAAAATATGTGCTAATCTGCACCTAAAACCAGAAGAGTGGAAAGAGTACTTATCTCCCATTTTTTTGGGAGGGATTTCTATAATTGATTTTCGCTCTCTATGTTCCCAATATAGAGAGTTTCTTTTGAATTAAGAGGGACTTTTAGTCACAGATCAGTTGAGAAATCGGTGGACAGCTTAGGAGCTTGTCTGGGCCGATTTTTGCATCTCTACGAGATTTTTTGCTGTTGACGTAGAGATATCCTTCTCCTGACATAAAATATGGAAAAAAAAAGGAGATGGAGAAAGTGTATACAATTTGTGCTAATTTGCAAGTAAAACCATAAACAAATGAATAAATAAAAACACTTAGCTCGAATTTGCTTGCTCGTTGACGAGGAAGAACTCTTGATTTATATTGATCGATGAAGGAATTTGTGATGATAATCCCTAGCTTTCAACTTCCATCATCTTCAAAATTCTCTCTCTTTTGGTATTTTCTTTCTCTCAAATTTTTCTTCAATCTCCCAAAACTCTCTCAAACATCCAAAATTTTCTCCCAAAAAAAAATCCCTCTCAAACACTTCAAATTTTCTCTCCAAAAAAAATCCCCCCCTCAAGCTCACTTCTTCCTCCTTTTATAATCTACTCATCTATCTCCCATTCTAATTTTTCCACTAACTCTATCTCCCATTCTAATTTCTCCACTAACTCTTCTTCATTTTCATCTTCCATTCTCCATCTCTATCTCACATTCTAATCTCTCCACTAACTCTTCTTCATCTTCATCTTCCCTTCTCCATATTTATCTCCCATTCTAATTTCTCCACTAACTCTTCTTCATCTCCATCTTCCCTTCTCTATTCTTATCTTCCATTCTAATTTCTCTACTAACTCTTCTCCATCTTCCATTCTCTATTCTTATCTTATTTTCTCCACTCATTCTTCTCCAACTTCTCTTCTTCATCTCCTCTTCTCCATCTTCCCTTCTCTATTCTAATTTATCCACTAACTCTTCTTTTTGTTATTTGTAAAATAATCCTTCAAGAGTTAAGTATTTGCACTCTAGTCCATGAATTTTAAGTATTTACAATTTAGTCCCTGAAAAAATATATTTCTTTAAGTCCAAATCTCCTCACAATTTTTGACACACCAAAATTTACCACATGTCAAATTTAAGCTCATTTCTTGCCGTTGAAAATAATGCAGAATTTAATTAAAGCCCTTTTGCAAAATTAAGTCATTCTGGGTATAATTGGGCCAAGATGAAAATTTAAAATATTAGAAGACAATGTCACAACTCATAAAAAGTGAAAATTAAAAATAAGTTGACTCAAATTAAATTTTTTTAGGCCCGATTCAAGATTATACTCGTGAAGGAACACGTGACTCGAATTGGATTTTTCTGAATTTGTGATGGCCAATATGAAAATAGATTTAAAATAAAAATATTAACTATCTTTGTGTATTTTTTTGGCCTCAAATGTTATTTTTCCAAAATTTTCAAGTATTTTTGTATTTTTTTTTAAAAAATTAAAAATATATATATAATATGAAATTTTATTTTTTGTTCAAAAATGGTTGCCTAGGCTTGGCCGAGGCTTCCAAAGTTGATTTTTCAATTTTCTCATTTTTTCTTCATTTTTTGTTTTATGAATTTTCGAAAATAAAAATACCGAAAAATACGGAAAATATGAAAAATCATTTTTAGTCAAAATTGGTTCCCTAGGCTTGGCTAAGGTCCCCAAAGTTGATTTTTCAATTTTATGAATTTTTATGGATTTTTTATTACTTTAGCAATAGAAAAAATGATTAAAAATCAGGTGTCAACAATTATTTTCATTTGGCTTTCGGCCCGATGCTTTGAAGACTGGAGTATGACTGATGTCCATTCCGGTCCGTTTTGTTGTACTCCCGACCCACGAGGCTTGGCGACGGGTGTTTGACCGATGTCCATTCCAGTCCATTTTTGTATTCCCGATCATGTCTCGGGTTTGATTTAATTGGTCTGTAATTATTCACCCGACGAGTTACGGGTTTTATTTTCACTGTCCTTAGGGTAGTTTTATTTTACCTACTCTCTCTTCACATCTTTGTTTGCTTTGGATGATTTTGCAATCTTTTATAATACATCCAAAATCTACAAAAAATGTAGAAAATCCAAAAATACAAAAAATGTGGAAAATATAAAAATACAAAAAATGTCTTTCATGTGCATTTCATATAGTATAGCTCATGCATATTTTGCCATGTCATGTACGCATATTCACGTACGCATGTCCATGTTCGTATGTCACGTACATATGTCGTATTCATATATTCATGTCGCATGTCGCGTATGCATGTCTACGTACGTATGTTACGTACGTATGCCGTATTCATGTATTCATGTCGCATGTCGCGTACGTATGTCACGTATGCATGTTGTATTCATATATCCATGTACGTATGTCATATTCGTTCGTCCATGTACGTATGTCTTCATATTCGCATGTTATATAAATTAGATTTCATATTGCGTGTCATCTAAAATAGGATTCATACTTATTTGCATCAAAACCCAATTTTTTAAAAGCCATCATGCATGTTCATCATACTTGTCATGTAATCTAGAATGCATAAATCATGTAGTTTCATGTCTTAATTGCATTTGCATTGTATGCATTTAAAAAAGAAAACCCAAAAAAAAATTGCACACTTGAATCTCAAGTGAAAATTTATCAAAATTGCCAAGTTGAACATTTTCATGAAATTGGTACCGAAAGGGCGCTAGTAGAAATATTAGCGTAACCAAGTCCCCGAACTCATTAATCTTTGGTTCGTAGGAATAAAGTATTTCTCCCGATGCTTTATTTAGGTATCTAATCAACCTACCCAAAATGATTAGTGGCGACTCCAAGATAAATCCTTCTTTTGATGAAATTGAACATAAGTCACGATTCGGTAGAACTTGGGAGGGTTAGAACTAGGCTAGTTAATTCAATTTAATTAACTTGGTAATCCATTAACTTTAAAAATTGGGAAATCGATTTTTTCGGGTCGTGACACCTGCACCTTAAATCCCAAAGGGAAGAGCCAATCCAATGCTAGGCCTCCAATTGGAGGTTTTTACTTACAGTAATTTAAATATCTGCACTTTAAATCCCAAAGGGAAGAGCCAAGCTAATGCTAGGCCTCCCATTGGAAGTTTTTACTTACAGTAATTTAAATACATGCACCATAAATCCCAAAGGGAAAAGCCAAGCCAATGCTAAACCTCCCATTGGAGGTTTTTACTTACAGTAATTTAAATACATGCACCTTAAATCCTAAAGAGAATAGCCTAGTTAATGCTAGGCCTCCCATTGGAGGTTTTTACTTACAGTAATTTAAATACCTGCAATTTAAATACCTGTATCATAAACCCCAAACGAGAGGGCCAAGCCAAGCCTGGGCAATCCATTGGAGGTGTTTATTCATTGTCATTTACTCTCTGTAATTTAATTTTTGAATCACCAGACCCAAAAAATGAGTAGGTCGTAACACTGCACAGAAGTCGTTAACACACTCCCTCTTTCGGCTTCAGAGAATTTTTAACACTTAAAAAATATAATAAATAAAAAATATACACCATCCACGCATCCTATTTAAAAAGTGAAAACACAAAAGAGAATGCCTTACTAGAGCCTTAGGAATAAACCAAGCCTGAGTTGCCAAATTAGGATATCCATGAAATTAAGGTACCGAAAGGGCATTAGTTTTAATTAACTAGTGTAACCAAGTCCCCGAACTCACAATCTCTGGTTCGCAGAAATGAATTAGTTCTCCCGCTAATTTATTTAGGTTTCTAATCGACCTACTAAGAACGATTAGTGGCGACTCCAAATTTCAAAATTATTTAAATCATTTCAACAAAAACTAAAGTCGTGATTCGATAGGGCTTGGGAGGGTCCGCGTTAGGTTAGTCGATCTAATTAACTTAATAATATGTTAACCCCCTTTAAAAAAAAATTTAGAGGGTCGCGACTTGCTGAGTTATATGCTTATTCCTTGTGGACTTTATCATTCTACCTAACATGTATGCTAATCTCCCCTGTGGCCTCGGCTACCCACTGTGGTACCCTTTTAAGCTATTTTATCTTCTAGGAGGAGCACGAGACACATGACTTCCCTTCCATACATTTTTTGAAGTGTGTAATGGTGATGCTGGTAGACATAGGCATGTATGACGAACTAATTTCCCTCCGTTTTATGTCCATCTATGCAGTATTATTGGGCCAGCTCTTTGGTCTGTTACGTTTTCATCGTTTGGAGTAGATAAGAGTGGTAATAGTGATAGTGGTGAGGAGTAGTTGGTGGGAGGGGGTAGAGGAGCCATTGTACAGGTAGGTTTTTAACCAAGGATAGCGCGATAGCAGTTTTTTAATGTGGCTATGAGATGAAGTTAGGATGTTGACGAAGTACGCCATAAGGAGCCCATACCTTTTTGATCGTCTCTCGGTAATTAACTTTCTTTTAGTATAAAAAAAGAATTAAACACATCTTATGACACACCACTATTATTTATTAAAAATTGTAGCGACTTCGGAGGCCATACCCTATAATTTCGGTCATGCCTACTATTTTCCTTTTTACATGCGCTTGTCTTTCTTTTAGGGTGGCCCACTGCTTATTCTTAGATGGATTAGCTTCCATATGCACCATTTAATTTCTATATTTCTAGATTAAAATATAAAGCGTAGAAGATAATTTGGTGGTAGGCCTGGGCTATCACATTTAATGATATTAGAGCAGATCAATGGAGTGATAAGGTTCACTAGTGACTGAAGTATTTAGTAGGCATGTACATGTTAAAACATACTAGTGCATGTGCTTGTGATTATCAAGGGACAAACATTAGCTTAGGCTACTTGTTAGTTAGGAAGTTAGTCGATTACTGCTCAGGTGTGATCATGTTTCTGCTTTGAGAATGTAGTACGATGCTCGATAGATGGATTGGATGGTAAGTCAATTGATAATGACTTATCGATAAGTTTGAATCATTGGAGTTTGATGGTTGGTCTTATATGATTGATGATGGATAATTGTGATGGATTGATATTTGTGGATTTTAGACTTGAATATGTATCCTTTCTTGATGGTTTTAGATATCGATTTTGTCATGCCCCGAACCCCACGAGCACGCAACATCTCGAATAAATACACTGGTCGATAAAGATAATGCGACGTCCCAGGATTTGTCGCTGACCCAAATTGATTCCATATAAGTGAACGCTAGCGGCAACGACATAATAACCCGACAACAACTGAGCAAGGTAAACATACAACCAAAACACTTATATACATATATATTCACATCCTTTATACATTATTCATGCCATTAACTACATCAACCATTCAAGCGATACAAACTAGGTTGACTACACGTCAAAAGGATCTATGGTCGAAAGGGCTGTATTCTAAACAAAAGATCGCCCCCAAATAAAGTACATGCCAAGATCTACTTGCCTCTACTACTGACATTAGGTGGTGGAATCTCCTCAGGGTCGATCACCATCGCAATCTTTCCATCCTTAGAATCGCTCGCTGGTAAATTCTCGTTGGTATCCATCGGTACAGGAATTTCCTCAGGATTCACTACCTCTCATTCCTCGATGACAACTGAAGCATCCCAATCTCTGGTGAACTCTGATGGGGTCTCGAATCCATGGAGTATATTGCTTAGTAAACCGTCCTGACGATACCTCCACGCAACATAGAAATGTGCTCTCCATAGGTCGTCTCCCTCGTCCACCCAAACTCTAGTAATATACCTAAGGTACGTCCGATCTTCACTGACAGGGTACTCTTCCACTTCGGTCTCTATCTCTCGTGGAATCCCAAAACGGCGTGGTGGTGGTGTTTTCATGATCCTTGTCTAGGGTCTGAAAGGTGGGGAAAATAACGACAACTATGAGAACACATCTCAGTAAGTTTGCCCCCTAAACCCCGCTCAGGACGACGCGTAATCACACGATTAATTCAAGGCATGCAATTAGGTTAACAACTTAGCCATGACGATAAATGAACTCAACAAGCAAATGAACATCCAGTAGTGATATGATCATGCGCTAGGATGCATAGGCATACAAGAATCTCGAGGTTCTGCCACAATAGGATTTCATTTTCATTTGACTCACGCTAGTCGCCTCAAGTCGTGCCTCAACCCGCGCTAGCCGCCTTATGGTTGGCACCCTTATCTCTCCAACTACCCCGTGCCGAGCACGTCCGAGTGCATTGTGGCTCGACCCGCGATACTCGCATCAGGTCGGCATCCTTATCGCTCCACTTTCCCCGTACCATATCGGCATCGTAGGGCCGCCCTCCGCCCCGCGATAACACGCCTCAAGGCTAACATTTCTGCTTGACGATAATTTCACAAGACAGTCAAAAGCATGCCAAAGCAACACGATGCACCTTATGGAATTTACCAATACATGACAAGTCAGAGATACGTAATTTCAGTCAAGCACTTTAATTCCAAATGAAATCAGTAGGCAATGATTCACATTCGTGTAATTACCCAACAATTTTCATCAGAACTAGTCGCCTATTGCACCACAGAGTTGGACGTGCATTCCTAGTCCGCTCATACATTTCAACCCTCAAATTGACATTCTTTTTCTACTCTGTGAACAGTAACTCCCCGGAGTGAACAGTATTTTCCGGCATGAATAGTGAACTCCGGTCGTGAATAGTATTTTTCGGCATGAATAGTGATCTCCGGTCGGGAATAGTATTTTCCGGAATGAATAGTATTTTTCGATCGTGAATAGTGAACTCCGGCAGTGAATAGTATTTTCCGGCATGAATAGTATTTTTCGGCAGTGAATAGTGAGCTCCGGTCGGGATTAGTATTTTTCGGGCGTGAATAGTGTTTTCCGGTCGTGAATAGTGAACTTCGTTCCACCTCAAAACGACTCCGATTCGAGCCTCGTTTTCGCCCTAACTTTCGTCTAGCAATTACCTATCATCCTACTCAAGATTTAGGAGGAAAACTCACCAGAAATTCAGCAGAAAAGTCCACGAACGAAGCCGGGACCAAAACAGCAAAAACCGATGGGAGACGACCACGCGCAGGGCTGAACGAGTTGATTCACAAGCTGAAAATCAATGTTTTCACACGAAAATGAGCTCTAGGGGTCGCTGGGGTCAACATATATCAATATAAACCCTATGTGAAATTTGGGTAACAAAGACTGGTTCGTCGACCGAAACGGCGAAGCAGATTTGGAAGGTCAAACGACCTCGGATTGGCGTGATTCAAGTTGGAAAAGAACCACAAGACAATGAACTATGACATATTCGAAAATCATGATGATCCAATGATTGGTTTTCCGTCGGTGGCCGATTGAAGTTGAGGTCAGAAACTAGAATTCAGCCTGTGCAATGTCCGGTTTTGGCTCTGTTTGAGGGGGTTCCAGGGCTCATCTTGAGCTGATTTTTTGTGGAGAGATTCTAGAGAGATAGGTGAAGATCATGTTAAAAGGGTGTCTCAAACCGACAACGTTTGGGCAGCGAACAAGCGGCACAACGAGCGGCGGTTTTCCGGCGGCCAAAACCAAGAGAGAAAACCAAGAGAGAGAGAGAGAGAGCCACGAAATTTCTGAGGAGAGAGAGAGTATTCTGTCAATAATTGAAGAGAGAGAGAGAAATATCTTCAATTATTGGGGGGTTACTATTCATCAGTTGATCGGCACTATTCATCGGTTGACCGGTCAAAAGGTTTGATCGATGGTGACCGATGGTCGATTGATGTGATTGATGTGATTAACAATGAATGATGAGGCATTTCTCGAAATTCGTGAAATTTTAGGACCGGTTGGGGCTCAATCAGTGCTGATTTGGCTCAACTGCGATCGGAAAAGACTCAAGATACCGCCGAACAATTTTTCTAGCCTCGCTAAAATTACTAACACTCTCTAGCCATGGATTCTAGCACAAGACAGGAGCGAGATGGCAATTTTCAATTTTGCCCTTTCCTCTAGGCATGCCGAGATCAATCTGCTCATTCACGCCTTTCTAGGCAATGTCCAAATTCACAACTGTAACACTCATAAGAGTCGATTGTCCTATTTCGGAACTCAATTCGCGACCTCATTCGTAAGATGGCAACTTTAAATAAATTCTCAAACTAACGGGTGGCTTTTAGGAGTCACGCGTATCGACCAATTGGTCCACGTGCTTATATTCCTAGCTAGCCTTTCCCTTCTGGTTAGTTATCCCGAAGTGATCAGTTTCGAGTGAGATCCATTTATAGCGCCTCTATGAAATAACCATTCTATTTTCAAATTCCGAAAAAGGGTCGAATTTCAGAATGTCACAGATTTTATCGAAAGGCCCTAATGATGATTAATGTTTGTAGGGAAGTGAACAGTGATTGGAAAGTGTTAGGTTTTAATCTAACCTTATGCCTTGAAGTTTAGTTATTAGTATTGGATCATGGGTCAGTTCGATTATATGGTTTTGATTTTGAATGGATAGCGACTAGACTTAAGGTTACAGAGTAACTTAGGTTGTTGATCCTTACTGATGAATTGGTCGCTTGTGGTAATAGATTAGTCAGTTAAGATGAGAACTAATGTGAAATAAGTGATATGTGAAGAGCAGTGAGGAAGATCATGCATTACATGAGTTTCTTGCATTAATCCTATTGAATTTCAGGTGTACGTGCACGAGCATATAATGTTTTATCAGACTTGATAAACCATCAACATGGTATGAGACGAGATTAACAGAAAAACTACAAATCGTAGTGAAACATATTATGGGACGTGTAAAATGGGACTCTCTTCATATGTATATGACTTGGGACAACTATAACAACTAGGTTTGATAAGGGTGAGAAGTGACACTAGATAAAGAGGTATGGATAAGGAGCGACTTCTAGTAGGCTTATAAGATGGCAATGGGATTGGGAATGACCCAAGGCATATATTGAAAGGGACGAGTCTAGGTATCGTGTTGAGGCCAACTTGTTTAGAAATTTAAAGATGTTTTTTAAATTTTCGGTTTCTCTAGTAAAATAATTTTCAAAAGTTTGAATATTGTGTTTTGAACTGGAAAGTATTTATGTTATTCGAAATGTTTTCATAAATTTAAATGAAAATAGAATTGTTAGACATGACATTGCATTATGTTTTGGATGACGAATAGTGACAAGTGGATGAGATGCCATAGATATAAGAAAGACCCAAACGCCTTGTGGACATTAGTGAAAGTTAAGCGTTTGTGTTGTGTCTCCATTGTGATTGGAGAGAACTCTTGCTATGTGATTAGGATGACCTTGAAATGTGATAAGATCCACAACGTTGTGGTGGGGTTTGAATTATGTGTTATTTTTTAAATACTGTCATCAATAAAATTCCAAGCATGATATATGGATTTGGCATCGAGAAATGATAGGAATTGAGTGTCATAAGTGGTGACAGGATAGTCTACCTAACGAAATATGATGGACAATATGGTCCTAGACGAGACCATGAGGATTGACGAGTGTGAGAAGGAAATGGGTGATGTTCATGGTGTAACTATGAGTGGATAACATACCGATGTGGCTAAATAGATCTATGAGTACTTCGAACGATAAGGACCCCTCGGGTGATTAAAATTGTGGGATGTGGTGATTCCCAAGTAAAGCAAGAGTGTGATACGGCCACATATTTTGAACAAAAAGATCGACTTTAGAGGGTTTCGCTTAATAAGGAGACAATGACTAAGTTTTAAGAACGAAACTTCTTAAGGAGGGGAAGATTATGGCGGCCAAAATTTTTATAAGCCGATTAATCATTTTAAGACTTGATTTATAAGAAATTATAATTCATGAGGCTAGATTATTAAGCGGTGATTTAGTGGATTGTGGCTATATTTTTAGGCACAACAGTTATACCGGACCATAGGCAGAAGTTCTACTATAGCTAATGATAAGAAATTAGTTCTGTCGTAAATATAGATTCGCAAATCGAACGCGAACTCTGCCTAGGAACCACCAGACACTTAAACCATTTAAACTCCCCAACTATAAAAACTCCAACACTCTCTCCTCTCTCTATTATCTCATTCCCTACGGAAAAAAAAACTTCCCTTTCACCTTGGCGACTTAGCTCGAGAACTCCTCTCTCCCTTATCGCTCAGCTTCCTCAGCTACCTCTTGCCACTCTCTCGACAACGACGATAGTTGCACCCACCACCCCGAGCTCTTAATTTTATGACTTTAGCCCCTCCATTGACTAAACAAAGTTTTGTCGCTACCTACAACTTTCTTGATCCATAACGTCCAAGGAGAGGAAGAGGGAATTGAGCTCTATCTGTCGCGACCCTCTAAAAAAATTTTAAATTTTAAAGGGGGTTAACGGATTATTAGGTTAATTAGATTTGACTAACCTAACGCGGACCCTCCCAAGCCCTACCGAATCGCAACTTTGGTTTTTGTTTAAATGATTTTAAAATTTGGAGTCGCCACTAATCGTTCTTGGTAGGTCGATTAGAAACCTAAATAAATTAGCGGGAGAACTAATTTATTCCTGCGAACCAGAGATTATGAGTTCGGGGGCTTGGTTACACTAGTTAATTAAAACTAATGCCCTTTCGGTACCTTAATTTCATGGATATCTTAATTCGGCAACTCAGGCTTGGTTTATTCCTAAGGCTATAGTAGGGTATTCTCTTTTGTGTTTTCACTTTTTAAATAGGATGCATGGATGGTATATATTTTTATTTGTTATATTTTTTTAAGTGTTAAAGATTCCCTGAAGCCGAAAGAAGGAGTGTGTTAACGACTTCTGTGCAGTATTACAACCTACTTATCTTTTGGGTCTGATGATTCAAAAATTAAATTATAGGAAGTACATGACAGTGAATAAACACCTCCAATGGGAGGCCTAGCATTGGCTTGGCTCTTCCCTTTGGGATTTAAGGTACAGGTATTTAAGTTGCAAGTATTTAAACTACTGTAAGTAAAAACCTCCAATGGGAGGCTAAGCATTGGCTTGGCTCTTCCCTTTGGGATTTAAGGTACATGTATTTAAGTTGCAGGTATTTAACTACTGTAAGTAAAAACCTCCAATGGGAGGCTAAGCATTGGCTTGGCTCTTCCCTTTGGGATTTAAGGTACATGTATTTAAGTTGCAAGTATTTAACTACTGTAAGTAAAAACCTCCAATGGGAGGCTAAGCATTGGCTTGGCTCTTCCCTTTGGGATTTAAGGTATAGGTATTTAAGTTGCAGGTATTTAACTACTGTAAGTAAAAACCTCCAATGGGAGGCTAAGCATTGGCTTGGCTCTTCCCTTTGGGATTTAAGGTACAGGTATTTAAGTTGCAGGTATTTAACTACTGTAAGTAAAAACCTCCAATGGGAGGCTAAGCATTGGCTTGGCTCTTCCCTTTGGGATTTATGGTGCAGGTATTTAAATTGCGGATGGACTTTGTCCTCTCCATTCTGGGGTATGAATTCTTTAAAATAAAATACAACGAATTGATTCAACAATTTGAAATTTGTGCGCGCTTGAGGACTCCTCCAAGCCGATTTTGTGCTTCCATAGGGTTGACCATTGATATAAAGCTGCGGCTTCCTGACATAAAATAGAGTGAAATGTCAGTATACAAAATATGTGCTAATCTACACCTAAAACCAGAAGAGTGGAAAGAGTACTTATCTCCCATTTTTTTGGGAGGGATTTCTATAATTGATTTTCGCTCTCTATGTTCCCAATATAGAGAGTTTCTTTTGAATTAAGAGGGACTTTTAGTCACAGATCAGTTGAGAAATCGGTGGACAGCTTAGGAGCTTGTCTGGGCCGATTTTTGCATCTCTACGAGATTTTTGCTGTTGACGTAGAGATATCCTTCTCCTGACATAAAATATGGAAAAAAAAGAGGAGATGGAGAAAGTGTATACAATTTGTGCTAATTTGCAAGTAAAACCATAAACAAATGAATAAATAAAAACACTTAGCTCGAATTTGCTTGCTCGTTGACGAGGATGAACTCTTGATTTATATTGATCGATGAAGGAATTTGTGATGATAATCCCTAGCTTTGAACTCCCATCATCTTCAAAATTCTCTCTCTTTTGGTATTTTCTTTCTCTCAAATTTTCTTCAATCTCCAAAAACTCTCTCAAACATCCAAAATTTTCTCTCCAAAAAAAATCCTCCCAAACACTTCAAATTTTCTCTCCCAAAAATTCTCTTAAACACTTCAAATTTTCTCTCCCAAAAATTCTCTCAAACACTTCAAATTTTCTCTCCCAAGAATCCTCCCAAACACTTCAAATTTTCTCTCCCAAAAATCCCTTCTCAAGCTCACTTCTTCCTCCTTTTATAACCTACTCATCTATCTCCCATTCTAATTTTTCCACTAACTCTATCTCCCATTCTAATTTCTCCACTAACTCTTCTTCATTTTCATCTTCCATTCTCCATCTCTATCTCACATTCTAATCTCTCCACTAACTCTTCTTCATCTTCATCTTCCCTTCTCCATATTTATCTCCCATTCTAATTTCTCCACTAACTCTTCTTAATCTCCATCTTCCCTTCTCTATTCTTATCTTCCATTCTAATTTCTCTACTAACTCTTCTTCATCTCCATCTTCCCTTCTCTATTCTTATCTTATTTTCTCCATCCATTCTTCTCCAACTTCTCTTCTTCATCTCCTCTTCTTCATCTTCCCTTCTCTATTCTAATTTATCCACTAACTCTTCTTTTTATTATTTGTAAAATAATCCTTCAAGAGTTAGGTATTTGCACTCTAGTCCTTGAATTTTAAGTATTTACAATTCAGTCCCTGAAAAAAATATATTTCTTTAAGTCCAAATCTCCTCACAATTTTTGACACACCAAAATTTACCACATGTCAAATTTAAGCTCATTTCTTGTCGCTGAAAATAATGCATAATTTAATTAAAGCCCTTTTGCAAAATTAAGTCATTCTGGGTATAATTGGGCCAATATGAAAATTTAAAATATTAGAAGACAATGTCACAACTCATAAAAAGTGAAAGTTAAAAATAAGTTGACTCAAATTAAATTTTTTTAGGCCCGATTCGAGATTATACTCGTGAAGGAACACGTGACTCGAATTGGATTTTTCTGAATTTGCGATGGCCAATATGAAAATAGATTTAAAATAAAAATATTAACTATCTTTGTGTATTTTTTGGCCTCAAATGTTATTTTTCCAAAATTTTCAAATATTTTTGTATTTTTTTTTTAAAAAATTAAAATATATATAATATGAAAAATTATTTTTTGGTCAAAATTCGTTCCCTAGGCTTGGTTAAGGTTCCCAAAGTTGATTTTTCAATTTTATGAATTTTTATGGATTTTTTATTACTTTAGCAATAGAAAAAAATGATTAAAAATCAGGTGTCAACAGCTGCCCCTCTTTGAAAGGAAGCTCGGTAGAGGTTCATTTCAAAGACGAGATGACACCTGGATTCTTATCGACTCAATACAAGTAAATAAAAAGAGTCGTGACATGATTGTTCCACTGAAAGTGAAATGAGAACCTAAGGATTCGTTATATAAAAAAAACTTTAGGGTGGTTGAACTTGAACCCGTATGGTGGATCAACCCATGGTAGATTCCTAATAAAAGGATTCTACTGATTAAAAATTGAATTAAAATTTGACCCGTATGGTGGGTCATACCATTTGACCCGTATGGTGGGTCGTACAATGGTAGATTCCTAATAAAAGGATTCTACTGATTAAATTTTGATTGAGATTTGACCCGTATGGTAGGTCACCACGTGGAGATACCTGTAAGAAGGACTTGGTGCCTGTAGAAAAGACTTGGTGCCAGTAAAAAGGACTTGGTGCTTTGCCTGTAAGAAGAACTTTGTGCCTGTAAGAAGGACTTGCTTTGCCTGTAAGAAGGACTTTGTTTGCCTGTAAGAAGGACTTTGTTTTGCCTGTAAGAAGGACTTACTTTGCCTGTAAGAAGGACTTTGTGCCTGTAAGAAGGACTTGATTTGCCTGTAAGAAGGACTTTGTTTGCCTGTAAGAAGGACTTTATGCCTGTAAGAAGGACTTGATTTGCCTGTAAGAAGGACTTTATGCCTGTAAGAAGGACTTTGTGCCTGTAAGAAGGACTTGATTTGCCTGTAAGAAGGACTTTGTGCCTGTAAGAAGGACTGTGTGCCTGTAAGAAGGACTTGGTTTGCCTGTAAGAAGGACTTAGTTTGCCTATAAGAAGGACTTGGTGCCTATAAGAAGGACTTGGTTTGCCTGTAAGAAGGACTTGGTTTGCCTGTAAGAAGGACTTTATGCCTGTAAGAAGGACTTGGTGCCTGTAAGAAGAACTTGGTTTGCCTATAAGAAGGACTTTATGCCTGTAAGAAGGACTTGATTTGCCTGTAAAAAGGACTTGTTTTGCCTGTAAGAAGGACTTGTTTTGCCTGTAAGAAGGACTTGATTTGCCTGTAAGAAGGACTTTGTGCCTGTAAGAAGGACTTGTTTTGCCTGTAAGAAGGACTTGGTTTGCCTGTAAGAAGGACTTGGTGCCTGTAAGAAGAACTTGGTTTGCCTATAAGAAGGACTTTATGCCTGTAAGAAGGACTTGATTTGCCTGTAAGAAGGACTTGTTTTGCCTGTAAGAAGGACTTGATTTGCCTGTAAGAAGGACTTTGTGCCTGTAAGAAGGACTTGTTTTGCCTGTAAGAAGGACTTGTTTTGCCTGTAAGAAGGACTTGATTTGCCTGTAAGAAGGACTTTGTGCCTGTAAGAAGGACTTTGTGCCTGTAAGAAGGACTTTGTGCCTGTAAGAAGGACTTGGTTTGCCTGTAAGAAGGACTTGATTTGCCTGTAAGAAGGACTTTGTGCCTGTAAGAAGGACTTTGTGCCTATAAGAAGGACTTGATTTGCCTGTAAGAAGGACTTGGTTTGCCTGTAAGAAGGACTTATTTTGCCTGTAAGAAGGACTTGGTGTACCTCAAAGGGTGCCATTCTGGAATCTGGAAAGATCAGGAATCCTGCAGAAGCTCAAACCCAAATTATATTATCCTGTCGCTTTAGGAATAAACCAAAGAGGCAGAGATCAAAAGGTCTCGAACATTTCTGTCCTTGAGACAAATCATGCTTTATTGAAGAAGGTGGATACCTGTATGTACCGCAATGGATTCGAGTACCCCAACAACCGTCATAATTCATTCTCTTGAAAGGTTCAGGTTGAAGATATACTTACCTGAGAATTTGGAAGAAATGCTTGGTGGCTTCTCGACAACCAGGGTTGTTCATTCAATAATCGCTGAATGAATTTCAAGACTTTGGAAGGTAGTTTGAACATTGGGAATGTGTTGCCTGTTAGGCAGTATCAGAGGTAACATGTGCAAGCATTTTCATCAATGAGTTGATCGGTTCATGTAAAACTATTCAACCAAGTCGGCAATGATTAGAAGTAGTTTGTGTGATAACTCATGATGCAATCAATCCAAATATGGATCATGCAAAACTATTCTGTCAAGCTTGCATTACCAATTCTGTTTAAGGAGGTTCTCATAGTATGAACGCCTCGAATGTAATCTGAATGGGGGACTTCAATCCGAAAGGGCCTTCTCTCACTCTGGGGAAAGGCTGTTTATCTGTAAATTAAAATGTTAGACTTGCGTGGAAATGGTTTGCCTTTCCTCATCCTGTCATGCCCCAATCTGCACATTTGTTGTCTCCTGTGCAGTTTATGCTCTAAGTTGGAGTTGGTAAGTTAAACACACGGAATAGTCATACATAATTCATGAACTGTGTAAGCACAATGCAGATGTGACAATTTTTTAGCATTACGTGTGTTTATATAATGTGCAAACATGGGCGGATTTGAATTGCCCCTGGTATGTGGGTGGATTGAACAAATTGGGAAGCCCACTCCTTATGTCGAGGAGCGGTTTGTCTCAAGTTTTGCCCCTGCACGATGAGGCATATGGGTGAGGGAGCATTTTGGTTTGTTTAGTGACAGCGACCGCCATGGTTTAGCAGTTAAATGTCCCCCATTTTTCACCAGAATAGATCTTGTCAAATGATCATCATTTTCTTTTGGATTTGTCTCCTCCAACATGTTACATGTTAGTATAAATATTTCCTGTAACAAGAAAAGAAAACATGTCAACCGGTATTAAAAGGGATAAATTGGAAACGATACTGATTTACCCTTCATCTTGAATGCCTTGGACAAGTCTTTTACCAATTTTGCTGGGTTGAGTTTTCTTCGACTTTTGTTGGATGCTTTACCATTAAGCCGAGAATGTGGCAAAATATTGACTTCGGTATTATTCGTTGAGTATTCCATTCGGTCCATTGGACCATAGGTGTCCATGGGGTTTTCTTTTCAAAGGTTAATCCTTGGGGATAACGCGGCCCTGTTGTATCACCTTGGGCCTTGTTACGATATTTCTCGAGGTAATTTGCAATCCCTGTTAAGAATGGAATAAAAAAATTCAGGACTCGAGATGATTATGTGCAAATTAGAACGATACAGAATTACCCATGTCTGAGATTGTTCGGATCTTTCGCTTGTATTTTTCTTTAACCGAAGCTGTCCATCCCGTGGTAATGTCCATGAGTTGATTTGCCCCCAATTTAGCCCGACTAGGAAATTTGATTTTTGGATACAACTGTATTCTCGAGTCGCTTTTGCAAATTCCTGAAAATAGAAGGGATCAAATTTAAAACCGGAGCAATTTAAGGGTAAATTGGAACGATACGGATTTACCCTTCAAATTTACGCAGATTTCGTCTCGATATTAATTTTTTCGAGTTTGGTGCGGTTAACGGCTCCGAGCATTTAATAGGGGGGAAAGGGAAATGATTACTTCTAGCTTGTGCATTAATTTTGGACATCGACAAAAGGCGAGAACGTGCGATGAAACTAAGTAGACGTATTCGTCTAGGTTTAATCTTCTTCATGATGCTCTCGCGGGTTGCGGTAGACGATGATATCAAGAACATTAGAGAGGCATTCAGTGTGGCTTTCCACCAGCCGCCTAGAGACCCGCGTTCAATCATGTAAATTAATAAAGCTACCACCACTTAATTAGTGTGCCAATAAATTCGGCCATTTGTTGCGTGCCCCACTTCAACCGTGTTTTGTTTCTTTCGGTGCCCACTTGCTCTTGTCGGGCGCCTGTAGCATTGGGAGAAATACTTGTGGGTCACATTCATTAATAGAACCTCTGTCCTCTAAAACCCTCCGTGTGTTTCGAATCCGAGGAAATTTTAAGACCGGTCTCTGGTTGATTTAATCAGGTTAAGGTACTTATTTCATGGTTTCTGATTATATAATCCATATTGTCTTTCAAAAGACGCGGGATCCTCTGTAATACATTAAATATGCCCCCGTGTTTAATCAGTATAAGTCCACCATCATATCACAATACACTGCCCATACAAGTTTACGGATTGACACAACTCTATCTGTCAAAGATGGACAGTGTTCGTTTGCCCCCCTGAATTAACGGTTGAAGCCTTGGTGTTTTTCGTCTTTTGGTATTTCTGAAGATGATTCTTAATATATTATTGAACTTAATTTTTACACCCGTCTGGGTATCTAGGATCTCCCTGCAAAAGAAAAGGATATAATTAGTATGCGACACAATGAATGTCGGTCCATGACTCCTATATTAGTCCAATTTTATTTTTTCTATTTTATAGAGAAATCAGAAAAAAAAATTTCTTTAGGAAGAAATGGGTTAATTTCTGATACAGAATTTTTTTTGCAGATTTATTACTCTTTTTTTTATTATTATTTTAAAGGAATGTGACAAAATCTCTTGATGTTTACTAAAATTTTTGAAGGAATTTCCTTTTTATCAAAATAAATTTTCAGAGGTAAATTTATCAGGAAAATTTTATTTTTATTAAAGCAGGAAAAACATAACAGAAATCCTTTATTGGTTAACAAAATTCCCCCGAGACATTAGTCTAATTTTATTTAGAGAAAATTTTCTTAGAAAAACATGAGCGAATTTCTCGAAAAGAATTTTTGTTGCAAGTTTTTATAATTTGAAAGAATGTGATAAAATCACTTGATGTTTACCAAAGTTTTTTTTTAAGGAATTTTTCTTTTTATAGAAATAAATTTTCAGAGGAAAATTTGTCAGGAAAATTTCATTTTTATTGAAGCAAGAAAAACATGACAAAAATCTCTTATTGGTCAATACAATTCCCCCGAGACATTAGTCTAATTTTATTTAGAGAAACTTTTCTTAGAAAAACATGAGCGAACTTCTCGAGAAGAATTTTCTTGCAAGTTTTTATAATTTGAAAAATGTGATAAAATCAATTGATATTTACTAGAGTTTTTTTTTAAGGAATTTTTCTTTTTATTGAAATAAATTTTCAGAGGAAAATTTTTTCAGGAAAATTTCATTTTTATTGAAGCAATAAAAACATGACAAAAATCCCTTATTGGTTAATAAAATTCCCATGAAGGGATTTTTTCACATCATTTTTCAAAAAAAAATTTTAAAAAGAAATGAGGGACAAATTTAATTTTTATTTTCTTTTAAAAGAATGGTCGTAATATCAAGCTCAAAAACTAACTAACACCTAGCATGGACCGACCGAAAATAAATACAAGATAAAATTAGAGAACTTACTTTTACCTTGGAGAAATGCAAATCACATAGTCATGCGCATGACTCAAGTGAGGAGTGGACTTTAGAAAATAAAAGAAGGAGAGACAGGGTATGGACCTAAAAGGCCCCCACTATCTGAATTGACAACCTTACCCTCCGCGCAATTAAATCACAATGGGAAGAATTGTCAATTCAAATAATGAGCGGGATAAAATATGGTCAACCCAAGCGCAATCGACGCAAGAGCTTTGCATATTCGATCCCTATCTATGGTTTTCTAGGAAGAATTTCGCGACTTGGGTTTAGACGCTTGTGTGTGCAGGTGTCGTGATCCTCAGAGTATGCAAGACATGCACAACAATTGATATCAAAACAGCGCTTCTAAAAATGTGCGAAATTAAACAAATAAACCCAACACCGAGCCTGCAAAATAAAGGGGTTAGCCAAACACTCTGCCCCTTATAACTCCCATCCTGCAAAAACATATAACACCTATAAAATGAGTCCCAAACAATATCGCCAGAAGCGAGATATCCATGAAATTTTCATTGGCCTAAGTCCACTAAGACTTTTAAAATTTCGAAAAAATTTAAGTATTCCAATTGGTATCTTTTTTCGAAAATTTAAAAATCTCTGTCCCCAGCGGAGTCGCCAGTCTGTCGCGACCCTCTAAAAAAATTTTAAATTTTAAAGGGGGTTAACGGATTATTAGGTTAATTAGATTTGACTAACCTAACGCGGACCCTCCCAAGCCCTACCGAATCGCAACTTTGGTTTTTGTTTAAATGATTTTAAAATTTGGAGTCGCCACTAATCGTTCTTGGTAGGTCGATTAGAAACCTAAATAAATTAGCGGGAGAACTAATTTATTCCTGCGAACCAGAGATTATGAGTTCGGGGGCTTGGTTACACTAGTTAATTAAAACTAATGCCCTTTCGGTACCTTAATTTCATGGATATCTTAATTCGGCAACTCAGGCTTGGTTTATTCCTAAGGCTCTAGTAGGGTATTCTCTTTTGTGTTTTCACTTTTTAAATAGGATGCATGGATGGTATATATTTTTATTTGTTATATTTTTTTAAGTGTTAAAGATTCCCTGAAGCCGAAAGAAGGAGTGTGTTAACGACTTCTGTGCAGTATTACAACCTACTTATCTTTTGGGTCTGATGATTCAAAAATTAAATTATAGGAAGTACATGACAGTGAATAAACACCTCCAATGGGAGGCCTAGCATTGGCTTGGCTCTTCCCTTTGGGATTTAAGGTACAGGTATTTAAGTTGCAAGTATTTAAACTACTGTAAGTAAAAACCTCCAATGGGAGGCTAAGCATTGGCTTGGCTCTTCCCTTTGGGATTTAAGGTACATGTATTTAAGTTGCAGGTATTTAACTACTGTAAGTAAAAACCTCCAATGGGAGGCTAAGCATTGGCTTGGCTCTTCCCTTTGGGATTTAAGGTACATGTATTTAAATTGCAAGTATTTAACTACTGTAAGTAAAAACCTCCAATGGGAGGCTAAGCATTGGCTTGGCTCTTCCCTTTGGGATTTAAGGTATAGGTATTTAAGTTGCAGGTATTTAACTACTGTAAGTAAAAACCTCCAATGGGAGGCTAAGCATTGGCTTGGCTCTTCCCTTTGGGATTTAAGGTACAGGTATTTAAGTTGCAGGTATTTAACTACTGTAAGTAAAAACCTCCAATGGGAGGCTAAGCATTGGCTTGGCTCTTCCCTTTGGGATTTATGGTGCAGGTATTTAAATTGCGGATGGACTTTGTCCTCTCCATTCTGGGGTATGAATTCTTTAAAATAAAATACAACGAATTGATTCAACAATTTGAAATTTGTGCGCGCTTGAGGACTCCTCCAAGCCGATTTTGTGCTTCCATAGGGTTGACCATTGATATAAAGCTGCGGCTTCCTGACATAAAATAGAGTGAAATGTCAGTATACAAAATATGTGCTAATCTACACCTAAAACCAGAAGAGTGGAAAGAGTACTTATCTCCCATTTTTTTGGGAGGGATTTCTATAATTGATTTTCGCTCTCTATGTTCCCAATATAGAGAGTTTCTTTTGAATTAAGAGGGACTTTTAGTCACAGATCAGTTGAGAAATCGGTGGACAGCTTAGGAGCTTGTCTGGGCCGATTTTTGCATATCTACGAGATTTTTGCTGTTGACGTAGAGATATCCTTCTCCTGACATAAAATATGGAAAAAAAAAGAGGAGATGGAGAAAGTGTATACAATTTGTGCTAATTTGCAAGTAAAACCATAAACAAATGAATAAATAAAAACACTTAGCTCGAATTTGCTTGCTCGTTGACGAGGATGAACTCTTGATTTATATTGATCGATGAAGGAATTTGTGATGATAATCCCTAGCTTTGAACTCCCATCATCTTCAAAATTCTCTTTCTTTTGGTATTTTCTTTCTCTCAAATTTTTCTTCAATCTCCAAAAACTCTCTCAAACATCCAAAATTTTCTCTCCAAAAAAAATCCTCCCAAACACTTCAAATTTTCTCTCCCAAAAATTCTCTCAAACACTTCAAATTTTCTCTCCCAAGAATCCTCCCAAACACTTCAAATTTTTTCTCCCAAGAAATCCCTTCTCAAGCTCACTTCTTCCTCCTTTTATAACCTACTCATCTATCTCCCATTCTAATTTTTCCACTAACTCTATCTCCCATTCTAATTTCTCCACTAACTCTTCTTCATTTTCATCTTCCATTCTCCATCTCTATCTCACATTCTAATCTCTCCACTAACTCTTCTTCATCTTCATCTTCCCTTCTCCATATTTATCTCCCATTCTAATTTCTCCACTAACTCTTCTTAATCTCCATCTTCCCTTCTCTATTCTTATCTTCCATTCTAATTTCTCTACTAACTCTTCTTCATCTCCATCTTCCCTTCTCTATTCTTATCTTATTTTCTCCATCCATTCTTCTCCAACTTCTCTTCTTCATCTCCTCTTCTTCATCTTCCCTTCTCTATTCTAATTTATCCACTAACTCTTCTTTTTATTATTTGTAAAATAATCCTTCAAGAGTTAGGTATTTGCACTCTAGTCCTTGAATTTTAAGTATTTACAATTCAGTCCCTAAAAAAAATATATTTCTTTAAGTCCAAATCTCCTCACAATTTTTGACACACCAAAATTTACCACATGTCAAATTTAAGCTCATTTCTTGTCGCTGAAAATAATGCATAATTTAATTAAAGCCCTTTTGCAAAATTAAGTCATTCTGGGTATAATTGGGCCAATATGAAAATTTAAAATATTAGAAGACAATGTCACAACTCATAAAAAGTGAAAGTTAAAAATAAGTTGACTCAAATTAAATTTTTTTAGGCCCGATTCGAGATTATACTCGTGAAGGAACACGTGACTCGAATTGGATTTTTCTGAATTTGCGATGGCCAATATGAAAATAGATTTAAAATAAAAATATTAACTATCTTTGTGTATTTTTTGGCCTCAAATGTTATTTTTCCAAAATTTTCAAATATTTTTGTATTAAAAAAAAATTAAAATATATATAATATGAAAAATTATTTTTTGGTCAAAATTCGTTCCCTAGGCTTGGCTAAGGTTCCCAAAGTTGATTTTTCAATTTTATGAATTTTTATGGATTTTTTATTACTTTAGCAATAGAAAAAAATGATTAAAAATCAGGTGTCAACACTATCCTTCGCCTGTTTTCGTTTCTTTTTGAAACTTCATCCATGGTAAATCGTCCTTTGGCCTTGCTACTAGCTCATCTGTTTATCATTTGATTTAGAGTAAAAAGATGAATTGTTTACAAGGTCACCGATTAATCGTGCTGGGCGTATTGATTGAAAGTTGATTGCATGTTAAATCTATTACACAGATTGTTGTCCTACGATGTTGGGTAGTGGAATTTGTAGGCTAATGGTCTTGCATGTGCTCAGATTGGTGTGAAATGAGGAGGGACCGTAAGAAATGTTCAACTGAGCATTGGGGGCATATGTATGAGGAGTTTGTAGTCGGTTGGTCTTGTTATCCTGCTCAATTGCTATTTCATGGGTAGGAATATACAATCCGAAGTCAATGATTATCAACACATTGAGATGTAGCCCAATGTAAAGTTCAAGGCCTCTAGAGTTAGGGTTGATGAAGTAGTGTACATAGATTAATTAAGGTGAGAATAATTGAGAATGAGGCTAGGGTGTACAGGGAATTCACTAGAAGTTCAATAATTTAGAACCGATGCATTGAGAAGTTTTAGTGGATATTCAGTTAGCCATAGTCTTCTCGGCTACCTCTTGCGGTGACCATTATTGTGCTTTTTGATCTTGTTATGGAAGGTGATATAAACGATTGAATAATAGATGGTTCGCTTAGTCGCTTGGATAGATGATGTGCTTGTTGAATTATATCCTTTTCCTCATGGACTTCACCTTTCCAGCTGATAGGTATGCCGATCTCTCTCGTGGCCCTAGCTACCCAATATGGTACCCATTTGAGCTACTCAATCTTCTAGGAGAAGCATATGAATTCCCTTCCATATGTTTCCTAAAGTGTGTGATGATGATACTGGTAGACATAGGCATGTATGAACAATCGATTCCCCTTTGTTTTGTGTCTATCTATGTAATGTTTTCGGACCAGCCCTTTGGTTTATTTACCCTTTTTATCGTTTAGAGTAGATCAGAGTAGCAGTAGTGATGGCGATGAGGCATAGTTGGCGGGAGGGACTAGAAGAGCCATTGTATAGGTAGGCTTTTGAGTAAGGATAGTACGACAACTACTTTTTGATGTGGCCTTGAGATGATGTCGAGATGTCAGTGGAGTACGTCATAAGGAGCATCAGATGATTATGTACCTTTTTGGTTGTCTCTTAGTAGCGAGCCTCAAAGCCTGTACCCTATAGAGTGTTGTACCCTCCAGTTTCCTTTGTGCATGCGCTCTCTAATATCTATATTATCATATTAAAGCGAAAAGCATAGAAGGTAATTAGGTGGCCGACCTAGGCGGTCACACCTAGTGATACAAATTTCATTAAAATCTCCTATACAAATCCAAGACAAATGATTTGTCAAGCTTATTCTATATATCTTGTCCCACAAGTTGAACTATAACACATGATTTTTAATTAATTTTTCTTTAGAAGAATCTTTAAAAATATAATAAAAATTCATAAAATTTGAAAATTAACTTTGAAAGCCTTAACCATGCATAAAGAACCAATTTTGAACAAAAAATATTTTCATAATATTTTTAAATTTTTGCAATTTCTTTTAATTAGAAAATAGTCCAAGAATAATAAAATAACATTTGTGATAAGAAAATACGAAAAAATAGTCATTAGCAAATTTTTTAAAATTCCAATTGCATTTTGGCCGCTTAAAAATTCAAAAATTTGATCAGGAACCTACTTTTTTAGATTTTTCATTTAGGTTCCTAGTTTTTCAAAACTATCAAATTAAGTCTTTTCTAGTGCTTTTCTCACTTTGAGATAGTTATGACATTTGATCCTCAGACTTTCACTTGCATTTTGATCCAATAAATTTTACAAATTGAGACATTCCAAAAAAAAAAATTGGCAAAAATCTTTGTAATTTTATCCCTGGGTTTCGAGTAAGGTCATATTAGTCATTTTCAAGACAAACCCATGCATAAGTAGACCTCTACCGCTCGATTTTTAAGCATCCTGAACAAAATGATAGGGCTTTTTGGTTCGATTTTTCCATCTTTGAGCTCAATTGAACAATTTGGATATAAAGCCAAAGCTTTAATCGAGGGGATTTTTATCCATTTGATTTAGCTAAACCCTGAATTCTGGTTCCTAGTATTATCCATGTCATAAATCTGATTTTTAGGTCAATTTTATGATTTTTTGAACATTTGGACACGTAATTTGACAAAATGAGGGAGCCGGGTCAGGCAAGATTTGGCCCAACCACCTAACTGGAACCCATCTTCCTTAGCAGTTCATCTTCGTGCACAAGAAAGGCAGTATAATGAGAGATTGTGAATGACCAAATGGAGAATCAATTTGTAACACCCACACCTCAATCGTGTGCCGATCGATTTGCCCATTGAACCCTGATGTTGGTGAACCATTTGGCACCAGTTAACACGTGCGAAGGCTAGCCTGTTCAAGTTTGTTATTTGCTTGACCGCGAGCAAAGATTTTCAATAACGGATTCGGACTGTTATGAAGAAAAAAAAAAGGAGCAAAAGCTAATCGCATTCGAATAGAATAAAGAGCCTCGAAGCCAAGTGTGGGAGCCGAAACTTTGAAGCTTTAGTGGTGACGATGCAGAGCGAGAAGAGCCTCGAAGCCATACCCAAAAGTTCCAAAGAGTTCAGACAAACTTCTGAACTCTTTGGATCACTAGTTTGTCGCGAAAATAGGTAAATGCCACACCTAAGCTCATAGAGTTCCGTCAATGGTGAACTCATAGTTTCATTGAGTTTCTTTGATATTTTAGTTCAGAATCATTTTCGTGCACCTCCTGATGTCGAATATGTGTTTCTATTGCGTTATTGCTGCATAAAAAACCTTGTGTCTCCCCCCAACTTACTAGGAGCTCTCGACTTGATCGCGATGATCCTAAGCTCCAAAAACAATCAAGTAAGTTTTCTCAACCCTTTGCAATGATGTTTGATGGATTAGAATAGCTAAATCATGCCAGAAAAGGCTAGAGTGAAATTTCGCCAAAGGCTAGACTTAGTCGAAGTTAATTGAAGCAATTTCGTGCTTAGTTTAGACTTTGAATCGAAGTATATTGATGCAAGATTGACGAGAAGTTGTTAGGTGTGAAAATCGGGGGTTTTTTGTGGATGCTTCAACGTCGGTGTAAGTGCCCCGGCAAGGCTCCGATGGGTTTGGCCAAAGTTTCTGCAAGTTCGGTCGTCTTCTCTGGCAGGAGCTGACTCGATCAACGCTAAAATGGTAACATGTGGCATGCCACATTAGCGAAGACTTTTGGATAAAAAGTAAATTGAACAGCCACGATTTAACCACGTGGCACGATTGTGGATTTTTCAAATTAAAAAAATCATTTTTTAAATTAAAAATAAAAATTTGAAATTATTATAAAAATCAAGATCCGACAATTGTCATTGTCCACGTATCGAGATCTGTAAATATTTAGAAAGAAAATTGATTTTCAAAATTTAATTGAATTTTTGAAAATGAAAAATTATTTTGTGATCGTGTAGCCCAGGTTTGACCATGCATCACCATCTTAGCCGTCCATCCATCTCTTGATAATAAAAATTAATTCTTTTGTTTGACTGCTGAGATCTTGCCATGTGTCACTTTATGGTGCATCCAATTAATAATAGGTAGGAAAGTATAAAATCATGTTGCGAAAAACGCCAAGAGATGCATGAATTCAAGCGCGAATTAGCAAACAATGAAAGTAAAATAAAAAATGCACGAGACGCGATATACGTGGAAAGCCCAAAATGAGAAAAATCACTGGAAGAGAGAAGGGTTTCACTATTTTCGATAACGAGTATGAGCGTATAATTAAATAATAAAAGATCTAACAAGAAGAAGTGAAAAATAAAGGGTTTTCAAGCAAAAGCGAAAGCAAGCATTACAATATATTATACAACAGATTACTTTTATAACCCATTCTAAAAAAAATCCTAAAAAAAAAATTTAATAGTCCAAAATAACCTTATTACTAATTTGAAAGTTAAAATATAACAAATCTCCACATTGACTTCAAATCTCCAGAAGAACGTTTTACTAAATGTCACAAAACCTTTCTCCCTTACAACAAAGAGTGACCACACAAGGCCACTCGCCAAATGGCAGAATTGATAACGCATATCCCTAAGACTACGTGAGCGTACTCGATGTAGGAAACAAGGGATGAAATACCACCGAATCCGTATAAGTAACTCAAATGGCGAAAATACCAACCAAGTCCAAACAATGCTTGAACTTGGTCAAAGAAACTGGTTTGGTCAATATATCTACAAGATTATCCGCCATAGGCACTTTCTTCATTGTAACTGTACCCTTAGCAACCTCATTACGCATAAAGTGATAACGAATATCGATATATTGTTCTCTCATGATACATTGAGTTCTCGGTCAACTGGATTACACTTTGGTTATCGCAAAAGATAACGGAAGCTCCCTCCTACGTCACCCCAAGTTCTGCAACTAAACATTTCAACCAAAGAGCTTCCTTTACTGCTTCCATCGCGGCCATGTACTCTACTTCGGTGGTTGATAAAGCAATCGTATCCTGTAAAGTTGCTCTCTAACTAATTATGGAATCACTAAGCGTAAAAACATAACTTGTCAAAGATCTCTTTTTATCGAGATCACCTGCATAGTTAGAATCAACAAAACCAACAATTGAATGCCCTATATCACAATCTCTATCAAAGACTAAACCAACATCTAAGGTACCTTGAATATTATGAAGAATCCACTTCACCATTTGCCAGTGAGATTTACCTGGATATGCTATATATCTGCTCACAATACTAACTGCTTGAGAAATATCTGACAAGTGCGAACCATAACGTACATAAGACTACCAACGGCATTAGAATATGGAACTCGTCACATCTCCTTTTCCTCTTCTTTGATTTTAGGTGATAAAGAAGCAAAAAGTCTAAAGTGGGACGCCAATAGTGACCTTTTTAATTTTATTAATTTTTATGAATTTTTTTATATTAATTTTAAAAGAGAAAAGATGATTAAAAATCAGGTGTCAACAATCGCATAAGACATTGACGTTTGTGTCGACTGCCGCCTCACAGAGCACGCTATGTGGCATTGCAATAGGACGGTCGTTGCCTCATGGGAGGCTGTCACATGGCAGCTAACATCATGAATGACATCAATTACTATTGCCTCATTGATTAGGTTAACTGTGGACCCGACCCAACAACCCAACCTATTGACCATTGATCGGGTCAGCCTAACCTGTTGCTCAGTCAACCCAACCTGTTGACTATTGACCGGTCAACCTAACCAGACCCATTGACCCGACCCATTTTTGACCAGGCTGGGGCCCTCCCATGTGTCTGGCATGTGCGGCGTGTGAGGGTGCGTGTAGGGTAACCCACTAGTGCTTTAGACATGGTCTACTATGCGGGTTGCGTCGAATCTATCCTGATAGAAGTCACAACGATAAAGGCAATCAACATTGATGATAGGTGTAAACCGGCGGTCATATATGACTAGACACTAAAATATTTAGATGTTTTATTGTGCCCAAGTAAAATAATGCGGGAAGAAACAAATCTTAATATTAAAGTTTAATATGAAAAGAAGAATTTTCAGATAAATCAATGATGAACAATAAAGAATATGATATATATATATATATATATATATATATATATGTTTGGTCTGAGTATCGGCACCTATTATGCAGAGAAATCTAGCCGCAAAGAATTCACTAATCAATCAGAGAATTATTGAATTGTAATTGCCCAACCACTCAAGTGTTTGCCTATACATAAACCAATAGTGTTTATGTTCACGCAATTGCTCGATAAAATAAGTCACGAAGTATAATCAAGCGGCTTAAAGCACTCATGTCTTCACGAAGAAAACAACGACCCTCTGCACAAATCAATGCTCCTCTACACAACCATATAGAAAAGTAACCGAGTCGGTGAAGAATTTGGACCAACTCAAAGGACATCTTCTAGTAAACTCCCACACTTCCAAAATCGTTCATATGTTATCCATTAATCTACATCTTCCAATCATGTTGAATGTTGTACACGAACTCAAACTCGAGATAATTTAACAGTACGTTATCCTAATCTTTTGTCGTGGCGATCAAACACAACATACATGGTTTGAGATGGATTGGATTTAATTACCGATAAAGTCATCATTGGGCGGGCTCAACCTGGCTTCTAGCTAAGGCTAACTTGTTGTCTAGGCAGCCCTCTATTTTTTTTCTTTTTTTTTTCTCTCTTTTTGGTCTAAAGGCAGCCCTCTAGTTGCCAAGTGTATGCTTCTATCCTTAAATTCGTTTACTTGTGCAAAATATTTATGATATTTTAGCATACATAAGGTTTTCAGATTATTAAAATTAACCCTAAGAGGCGAAAACTTGTTTTAGAGATCCAGGGATAGTCCACCATGAAATCCTAAAACTTGTCGCCAAAAAACCCAGCACCTCTCTTTGACTGCAGCAAACACCTCTCTTGAACTGTTCCTACTTTCAGCCATGGCAGAGAGCACCTCCTTTCGGTTTTTCTTTCAATTCTTATGATTTATGTTCCTAAAATGGCTAACGTAATTGCCATGCTAGAATCTCTTTCTTTGAGCAATATTATAAAAAGCCACTGCCTTTTTCTGTTAGCCAAATTAAATAAAACTAACGGAGGGAATTGATCGTAATTATTGGATAAGTTTCAAGATTCGGTTGCATTTTTTTAAAGTTTTAGGGCTTGATTGCACTTCCACGTCGAATCTTAGGGATAGAATTATATTTCTATCAGCACCTTCAGTCATGCACAATATCGAACAACTAAAACGCACAATGGATTCCCGCACACTCAATCGTGATAGGTTTCGAACTCCTTATGGGAACCATTTTTTGGGTTTGAATACGAGAAAATGTCCAGGTTGAATTTGGGATCTGGACGAGATACTAGCACGGACCCATGAATATATTGTCATTGAATGCTGTTACCTGCTTTTAGAAGAAAGAGATTGGTTAACAAGGTGGCAATTAGGAGCATTAATGCATTGCTCTTCGACAAATGATTGGATGTCTTGTTTCTTTCTACTAAATGATCTGATAAAAGGTATAAACCGATTTCTTTACATATTATTGTTATGTGTTGTGACCGCCGCCAGAAGATAGTCTATTCGAGAAGTACAAATTTAACCTGTACGAGCATAATTCTCCTCCATCATTTCCTCCAATGACATTCATGGGTCATCTGTTATGGCCGTACATAAAGTTAAGGATGTAAATTCATGTTTATATTGAGTAAAGTATGGTGCGAGTGCTGTTTACAATGAGTGATCCACCAATCACCAGCATGATCGAAAGAAATTTCCACTCATAAAGGATGATTATCAAGTGAAATCATCTTATACAAGGCAAACCGGGCCTCCTATCTTTGAGAGATCTCAATTATTGAATATCTTCGTATTATCTATTTTACAAACTATTTTTTTCAATATAATGATTCAAATATTTCATAAGGCAATTTTGCTTATGTCATAATAAGATAACATTTTCATTCAAAATCAATCATATGAAACCGCATAATTCTCTTACAGTGTGGTCATAGCATATTTTATAAAAAAGATTAAAATTATCAGAATTATTTTAAAAACAAGTGAACGAGGTCTAAAGCGGTGAAAGTAAATATATTTAGCTCCATGTCTAGTCTAAAATATTAACCTAAGCGACTAAAAAGTAAAAACTATTAGGCTGCGTATGGTAACGATTCTGATTCCAAAAACTGATTCTGATTAAAATGACTTTTTCTAATTCTGTTCCTGGATGAGTTTTGGAGAACCAGAAACGCGTTTGATAACTGCACAAAATTTATATTTCGAAAAACTGTTTATCTTTCTAATTTTTTTTTAATTTAAGTCAAATAACTATGTAGTTATTTTGTAAAATTTCATCCTAAATGAAGGCTAATTTTCAATGCACACAAAAATAATTTAAAATACATTTATTTTTTTAGCATGTCATAAATGAAACACAAATTTTAATACATGATGTCTGAAGTTCAATTGAAGTCCCAATTTATGAAAATGAGGTCAAACTAACTTAATATAAGCTTTTTCTATTTTTAGGAAATTTCTAAATTTTTTGTGATTTTTAAAAAAATTTCAAATTTTTTTTTTAAATTTTAAATTTTATTTTTATTAAGTTGAGAGGAATGTGATGAGAAAAATGAAAGGGAAAAGTGAAAAATGTGAGATTTCATTCTGTTTTGTGATTGTTAAAAGTGATTCTTTTTTCAGAACCAACTTTTTTTTTGTTCTGGATTTTACTCTAAAACTGATTCTGATTCTCTAAAACTGATTCCGGGAACAGAATTAGAATCAGAATTATTTGAGTTATCAAACATGATTATCATTCTTTACTGTTCTAGGGAACAGAATCAGAGAATGAGAATGGTTACCATACGCAGCCTTAGTCGCCTTTGGTGCTTAGTTCACCTTGAAATTGAGCGAAGATGACAAGTTTTCGCCACCGTAGACTCAACAAATGCGACGAATATGGGTCACCTTTGAGCAAGACAATAATGTAGGGAAAAATTCCAAAAAAAGGCCCCAATGTGCTATCATTTTTTCAAATAATGGTCCGAATGGTTCTTGTTTCAAACAAAGGTTTGAACTAGTATGACTGTTTCAAATAAGGGCCTCAAATGGCTATGACTATTTTAAATAAGGGCATGCATAACTTCGTTGGCCAACTGACCTTACTAAATATTCCAACCGATCAAGAGCATTTTCGTTAAAATACAATTTAAACCTAATTTTTAGTTAAATTAAATTTAAAAAATAGAAATACAAGCAGGAGGGATTCCCCCCTCTTACCTTTGGCCGTGCTGACCAAAGGTGAGGGCTACCAAGCCCTCATAAGAGTAGGAAGAGGGCCTCAGTAGGGCAATGACCATAGGAGGGAGGCTGTTTTAGTTTTTTTTTTAATTAAAAAAGAAAAATAAAGGAAAAAATTAAGAAAAAAAAACTAAGAAAGAAAAATGATGAAAATGCTCTTAACCAACTGATGTGTCAAGCCATTTTTTCATATTGATATGATCAATTGGGGTTCTTATTTGAAATAATGTTCATTTCAAACTCTTATTTGAGAAAATAAATGTACTTTAGGCCCTTATTTGAAATAAAATCTACTTTAAATCCTTATTTGAGAAAATGATGACACTTTATATTCTTATTTGAAATTTCCCCATTTGGTAACCTTTGAACAAAATTACAAAAAAAAAATACTTGCTTTAGCTAAATCTAAAGGGAAATTTTCAAAAAAGGACCCAAAGTGAATTCACTTTCTCAAATAAGGATCCAAAGTGGATTGTGTTTCAAATAAGGACCTAAAGTGGCTAAATCAATCTCAAATAAGGACCTCAGCTTGCCGGCCGGCCAAATGTTCACCGATGGACATTTTTCCGGCGATTAAATTAGGGGCAGTTTTGTTCGAAATTTTTAATTGGTGAAAACAAAGACGAAATTCCCAAATTGAATTAAGATTAGGTTATTTCTTCGAATGTTTACGTTTTCTTCTTCCTCTCCCTCGCTGCTCCTCAACTAAATCACTACCCAGTCCTCGATGCTCCTCGCTCAATCCTCCTCGCTTCTCACTCCTCACCTGCTCCTCGCGAGCATCGGTCTATTGTTCGCCGTCGTCTCTTCTTTCCAAGCTGTGCACTGCTTGGGAAACCATGGCGGTGAGGGGTTGTCTCTATGGGAGGCGCTTCAATTGATCGCATTGGTCGGTGGCTAGGTAACCGTGACCTCATTTTAGTCGCATTTCTGCTGGTCCATCTCTATTTGCGGATGCTTTAATCTGATGGTGAGCTTTGTTGTTGTTGGCATTTTAGAGTTTTGGAAAATTTCGATGCTTGAGAGCGTGTTCGGAAGAGACTTTTCTGTCTTGTATTTCTGGTTAAGGTGGCTTTTGTTAGCAATACACAGATTGCTAGGTAACCGTGACCTCATTTTAGTCGCATTTCTGCTGGTCCATCTCTATTGCGGATGCTTTAATCTGATGGTGAGCTTTGTTGTTGTTGGAATTTTAGAGTTTTGGAAAATTTCGATGCTTGAGAGTGTGTTCGGAAGAGACTTTTTTGTCTTGTATTTCTGGTTAAGGTGACTTTTGTTAGCAATAAATGGATTGCTAGTTTCTTTTAGTGTTTTTTGTGGTAATTCTTGCTTTCACATATTCATTTTCCATGAACATGGTATTGCAGGTATGGGCAAGTATATATTTGTGAGTCCTTTGGTTTCTCAAATTGTATCTATTGCGTTCAAGTATTGTCACTCAGTGGATGCTGGTATTGACGCTTCATAAGATAGATTAGGTGCAATAGAAATAATATTTGCCTCATGTTGCTTCATAAGACAGATAACAGCTTTTATATCTGCCTCATGCTGGTTCTCTCCATTCACATGCAATGGGTGAAACATGAAAATGACTAGACTTAGCTTGTCTACCACATGGTTCTATTAGCATGAGCTTGTCTACCAATTTATTCTGGTGTACTTCTATAATTAACTTGCTGAAAGAAAATGATCTATTTGTTAGTTTAGCTTATGTTTAAAACCGCTCTTGTCTGCCTAAGGGGCTTACATTTTCTTGCATTTTGACTTTTGGAACTCACATGACAGGGACATTGAGCTTAGACGCAAGGCAAACAGGAGACATTCTAGTCAATGGCCATAAACAATCTGGCTTATGGAACCTAGTAAGTGTAGAATCTGAAAATAATTCTCTTTCATCCTCAAATCCTTCATTTCTCCAGTTTGTATGATATAATTTGTAACTTCACATTAAAATTGAACCTAAGTCAACTATCTATTTTTTTGAAGTGATCTTATGTTTCGATGGTTAATGATCAGAATTGTCTTCTAATAATTCATCAAGGTTCTCTACTCTTATTGATTCAGGCTTATGTAATGCAAGACAACGTATTGTTAGCGGTGCTAACTGTGAGAGAAGTTGTTTACTACACAATTGAGCTACAATTGCCAGACTCCATGCCGATATCCAAGAAAAGGGAAAGTGCAGAAATGGCAATAAGGGAAATATGACTGCAAGATGCCACGGAGAATTGGAGGCTAACTAAAGGATTTAGTGGTGGTGAAAAGACAAGAGTTAGCACTTGCTTGGAAATTGTCACCCACTTGAAGCTTCTCTTCCTTGACAAATCAACCTGTGGAGTTAGCATAATAGCTTGGACCAAAGAGTGGGAATCAGAAGAACTATAATCGCATCAATTCATTAGCCTTGTAGTGAAGTCTTTAAGCTTTTATTGGGCGTTTTAGATTGGTTGTAATAAGATTGGCTGTGATTATTACGTACGATTAGTGGGAGATTGTTTTGTAAACTTGTCTGAAGTCTTCTCTTTCTTGTAGTGTTGTGCGTGTTGTGCACACATATTAAAGCTGTAACTGATATGTTGTTCTCTTTTTGTAATGGAAATATTGAAGTTCAATTAATTCAAGTGTTCAATGATGATGCTTTTTGTTACTACAAGCTGTCTTTGGTTTGGCTTCTCTACGGTGTGTCAAGTATGGAGCTCAAGAAATCTGTTTTAAACTCTATCTATAGGCTTTAACAGAGCCTATTGATGTGCTGTGTTTTTTCTATGGCCTATACTACAGGGCATTTTAACTTGGTATGCTATTGGACTGTTGTGCTCATTGCATTTTGCGGGTCATCTAAAACCATGTAAACTAGTGATAAATAAGGAACTTTAGGAATCGACAGAGTTGGTGTTTCTTTTCTTGCCAGCCTTTACTAACTTAAAATCTTCAGAGGATATTTCTGTGTGTCATATAGAGCTGTATTATCCATGAAATATATGTGTTTATCCATGATGATGGACAACCGAGAGCCGTTCCAATAACTTTGTGCCGCGGGCTGTTCATGCTATACTACGTTGTTGTGATCTGCAACTTTACATTGATCAACCTGGGAGGTTTCTTATAGAAAATGATAGCCTCTATCAAAGTTGTTTCTCCAATGACAATTCGTTGAGCTTCAAGAAATGTCAGACCGTGAATTGAAGTTAAGGAGCAAGAAGAGACTGACTTTGACTCCTTTTTCGCAAATTGAATTGATCCATATTATCTGATGGCAAAGAGAAACATGCCAACACAATAATCTTCTCAACACAGTTTCCATATAAACTTTAAGATGCTTCCAAAATAAACTAATCCATATCAATTAACAGTTCAACCAAAAAAAAAATCTACTAACAGTAAGATAAAAAGAATTTGTATTGTTGGTCTTGTTGTTCTTGCATACATAAAAAAAAAGTTGCTCGTCTTCGACCACTCTCACGTTGAGGTCCTTACATCTTCCTCTTTACCTACGGTTGAAACACAAAATGCATCATTAGTCAAAACAAACTCAAATACAAATAAGAATAGTTTTATGACAAAGTCAATCACAAATACATACTTGCATCTTCTCTCTGCTGGGGTCTACTGGGGTTGATTCTCCTGACTCTACTGATGCTACCATGCCTTGTGAGCATGAGGCAAGTATCAAAGGTTTTGGGGTTAATGTTGCTGTTGCTACTGATGCTACCAATGAGTTCTTACAATGATACCTGTTATGGCCTGACCCTTTGCATTTTCCACAAGTGATCGTGGTATTCTGTCTCTTCAACTTTGTTCCCACAGGCTCTTCCACAACTTTTTTCTTTCTTTTCTTCAAATTTTTATCAGTTGTTTCATTCACTGACTTTGTTCTTTGTTTCTTCTTTCTGCCAACTTGCTTGGGTACATTTGGTGGGAGTAATGGCTCCCTAGCAGGCCATGTGTCCTTAGAATCTACAGTGTGCACAACATGACTATAAGTTTGCAGGAATGTTTCCTTACTGAAACTTGCGTGAACCCATTTTTCAGGCTCTTGCTTCATGTATATGAGAGCCGCCACAGCATGACAAGATGGAATTCCGCTAATGTCCCATCTTCTACAACTACAAGATTTATGTCGAATATTAACAACTCTCTTGTCTCCATGGGGGCCACTCAATTCAAATTCGTCCTCCCCATTCCAGGTAGGAATCCATGATGCTGAAAACTGTTTTTGAAGATCTAATATCTTTTGAATACTAGGACAAATCACGCCAGTGTACTTAGTCATCCCATCCCGTTGCTTATGAATCCTCTCCATGAGCTGCACTCTTATAATTTCAAGCATTGTGATGATCTATGTTACACCGATACGAGACACGACACGCGATACGACACGACACGACACGCCGACACGTGAATTCTCAAAAAATAGAGAATTCCGACACGCTGGGACACGTTATATATTATATATATATTTTTAATGGTGGCTCCTTCTTATAAGCTAAATTGTATTAAAGAATTGAAAGAATCCCAACGAAGGTAAGAGTTTGCAATACTTTCGTCAAAATATCTGCCATGTTGATGCATCTAATACAGCTAAGGTGATAATTACGTCAAAAAATTTGAGTTTCTGACCAATTTTACCAGTGGACACGCGAGGGACTCGCGTTGACCCAAGGTCAACGTGTCCGGAAGTGTCCGAGTGTCCGACACGAGTCCGAGTGTCCGACACGCCAAAATTTTGAAAAATGGCGTGTCCGTGTAACATAGGTGATGATAGGCTTGTCCCTGGCATCAAGGATACTTTTGTCGAAACTTTCACACCAGTTGTTCAAGGAAATGTCACATTTTGAGTTTGTCCTAAAGTAGGACTTACTCCATTGCACTGGAGGCCTCTGTGATAACCAATCATAAGCTTTTTCATCGACTGCCTTCAATTGTAGCATTGCCAAGTCAAAATCACATACCCTAGTTGCCATGGCAGCCTTCCAAAGAAGCTTTTTAAGTTCTACTCCTTTGTGATGCAATTTGAAATTTTCATAAAGATGCCTTAAGCAAAATCTATGTTCTGCGTCAGGCATTAGATTTGCTAGTGCTTGCACTAATCCCTTCTGTTTGTCACACAAGAAAGTCCAATACTTTGAATTTTCAGGGTCTGTAATCCCCAAGTCTTCTGCAATCAAACTAATGAACCAGTGCCATGTCTTGTATGTTTCTTGTTCGACAACTGCCCATGCAAAAGGATACATCTGATTGTTGCCATCTACACCCACCGCTGCGAGAAGTACACCCTTATAGCCTGATGACAAATGACAACCATCAAACCCCACAAAGTGCCTACAGCCATCTACAAAGCCCCTCCTTAATGCATCCAAACAAATGTAGACTCCCCTAAACTTGAATTGGTCATGACATTGCTCAGTTTTGATTATACATGTTGATCCTGGATTGGTGTCAAGAAGTGCTTGGCAATAGCTCCTAAGCATCCAAAATTGCTCCTCTTCATTCCCCGTGATCATACTCATTGCTGTTTCCCTAGCTCTATAAACCATTGTCCTTGACAACTTCAAAACATTTTCAGACTCCATTGTTTTTTTCATTGAAGAACCTGGCCATGTCGGATTGTTTCTCAACCTATCACAGTACTTGTTTGCTAGCCATTTAGTGCTTATTTGAGGAACATGTAAAGATCTATTACATGTATGTATGGGGTTGAAGGTTTTGACTTGTAAAGTATGCTCCCTTTGTACTTTGGAAGCATAAATGAGCCAATTACAACCCTCCAAACACACTGCCTTCAACTTATTAGGTGTATTCTTAACAAATCTCACCTTTCTCTCATTTTTTATGGCATGGTTCCTAACGGCCTCTCTAAACTCCTTCGCATTACTAAAGCACATTCCCAACTTGAAGACAGGATTTTCCATATCAACCTCTGTATTAAATATAGGATGTGTGTACTCACTTTCGGTGTTCATCTCTAAAAAATCTAAATTATCACCTAACACATCGACATATAGACTGATGTCTCCAACCTCCATATCCCTCTCCATTAAACCATCACCATTAGCACAACTTACATTTCTTATGTGTAAATCATCAAAATCAATAAAGGCAAACCCATCTTCTTCAACAACCTCAGCAACCTCATCACACCGACCATTATACATGGAATAGTTTGCTCCTTCACATCCCTCAACTAGTGAAATGTGAAAGAAAAAATAACATCAATATATTTCCATGCAAAATGCACAGTAGGAAAAAAAACAAAACAAAAACAATAAGAAATTGCAACATTTGTACCACATTATGATTAAGGAAAGAAAACTAGTTGCGCTAGTGACTACATATCGCACTTTTATTAAATGTTGTTTGCCAAAAAAAAAAAGTATATTATGAAGTTAAAATATTTGCTATGCTAGTTGTTTGGTAATATTCATTCGGTCTCGTGTAGGCACATAAGTGCTACTACTATGGTGATAGATCATATCCTTGGTATGGTCAATTTCCTCTCGTGCAAGAGCATAATTAAAAAAAAATCAACACTTTTTTATTGCTATGGTGAGCAATTTTATCCTTGGTGCGGTGAATGTACTATAGCTCAAAAACCTGCGATTAGATTTCAGGACATGCTACAAGCCCTACCCCTAAATGATAAAATATACACAAGAAAAGGCGGAAAAAACAAGAGGAAACTATTAGAAAATTGCAAGACAAGGACCACTACCAGCAATGTAGGACCATCAGAACAGCACATTCAATTAAAAAAAAATGCACAGCAGAGGCTACTCATATGCATTGATTTGGACAAAAGGAGATATTTACTCAGAAATCCAGCAAAACAAGCTAAAACATCAGTATAAAACAAAACTATTCCTCCTACCATCATGTCGTCGCTGCCATCTGTGTGATATTCGACAACATGCCCACACCTTGTCGACATTACTTCAACAAGCCGCAATCACTTTCTTTTGGACAAACGAAGGATTGACTGCACCAATTTGAACAAAACTGACATTGGTTGAACGTGAATGCAAATCGAAAGAAATGTAAACCTGCGAAAAGATGATAGAGAATCTAAGCTTTGCACCCAAGCTTTGTCTACATTTTGTCGATTGAATGTGAGTGAGTTCTAAGAAGATGGGAAAACTGACCTCGGTTGAAGAAAGGAAACTCGATGCAGCACGAGAATTTGACTGCAAAAGTTTGGGTTTTCTTCTTGTTTTACAATTCGTTCCTTCACCAACAGAGAATTTGAGCGGCCAACTTCGTAGAGAATGGGTACAAAAAAACAGGGCAGAACGTAGAAGAACTAGGGTTTTTTTTATTATTATTATTTTAGGAGTTTTTAGTTTTTCCCCAGATTTTGTATGGACAAAATTACCCTTACTTTAATCGCCCAAAAATGTTTGCCGGAGAACATTTCGGCCGGCCAACAAGCTAAGGTCCTTATTTGAGATTGATTTAGCTACTTCGGGTCCTTATTTGAGACACAATCCACTTTGGATCCTTATTTGAGAAAGTGGATCCACTTTGGGCCCTTTTTTGGAATTTTTCCAAATCTAAATGTGACTAAGCAACAACGGGTCCACGTGTGTTGGCCGGATGCACGCCAAGATCAAGCCCGTCAAAAAGGATTAGGGCTAGGCCAAATCTCAATGAGCTCGTTCGAAATTCGACCAACCCACAAACTTTCTAAAACGGCCCCGTCGGACAGGTGGGAAAACTGGGGATTCCACCGCCAATCCTAGTTTAACTCTTCCTCCACGGATCAATGCTCCATGCAGCAAACCAACAACAAACCCCTAAACAAAGAGCATTTGTGACAGCGTTTCGGAGAACCCTTACGTGCCATCAGCCATTTATTGATATCATCTTTTATGGAATTGATCTTCTTCCCATAAAATTTTATGGTCGTTTGAGAACTACGTCAAGGCAACAGAATCGAGATCTGCATGGGCGAGTCCTTCTACGTACCAGGAAAAAAAAACGTAGCAACAAACATTTAGGTGAAGAGAATATGATCTTCCTAACGTCGTCCGGATCCATCTCTTCTGTTTTTTTTTTTTTTCTTCCGTTTTGCCCTAGTTTGATATAAAGCACCGAGCTATCTTTTGATGTGCTTGTTGTCCTCTCATTTTGCCACATTCACACAAGGCAAATACAATCCCACAACTGGAGCGATTCCTTCGAACAAAAGAAGAGTGAAGAGCAAAGATCGATGTGTTTACAATCTCAACTCGCTAACTCCACGTCCCTTTCAATTGTCTACAAGCTACCCTCAATCCGTGACAGCCCGAGTATCGTACCTCCTGTTCTTCGTGAAGTTGACAAGGAACAAAGTTGTGCGTATTGGAATGGAATCGAAGTGATTTTACTCTTTATGGTGTATTATATCGCTAGCAACTAAGTCAATTTTCCTCTCCATATTACTCTATAGATATATGTAGATATATTACGTCAAGTTATGATAGAGTTAACTTTATGTGGAACCAAAGTATTGTTGTCCAGTACGAAATAACAAAAAAAACAGACACATTAAAAAAACAATCACATTCTCGCGGGGTTAATTTTGCTGCTTAGTACTTTAGATATCATTACTTAGTTGATCCTACATCCATGACGATGTTGATATTTAATTTTTTAAAAATGTTCCTCTGTACTTTCACTTTTTACTTGAAAGTACCCTTAAGTTTTCGTTTGGAGAAGAAATTACTCCATTCATTCAAATTCAAAGCATTTGATGTGCAAAAGTCACTTTTAGTATTACGTGTGGTTTACTCCTTGTTACTATAGATATTTTAGCTAAATAGATCTAATATCTATAAATACCTTGGTATTTTGAAAAAAGGACGTCTTGATTCTTTTTAAAACATTTTATCGTATGTGCAAAAGTCACTTTTTTGTTTAATACATTAGATTAGATTAGTTTTTTTTTTTGTGGGTTCAAGATTAGATTCGATGTTGTCCACAGGAGTTTGTGTAAATACCCACAAACCCAATGGGGAAATTACCATAAAAAGTCCTAAACCTATCGCACATATGCCAATTCAGTCATAAACCTTTCAACTGTGCCAATTTTGTCCTAAACCTTTTGATAATTTTCAATTTAGTCATAAGCTTTTCAATTGTGTCAGTTTAGTCGTAAATCCCTTGAAATCTTGCTATTTTAGTCCTAAATCTTTTAAAGTTTTGTCAGTTTAGTCCTAAAACTATATTTGAGTAATTGACCGGACTAAAGTGGTTATTCATTAAAAGGTTTAGGACTCAACTGCAGTTTGCGCTTCCACTTATAATGGCTGATTATCAAGTAAAATCATCTACACCTGAGACAAAGCAAACCGGGCCTCCTACCTTTGACTGAATCTCAATTATTAACTTTCTTTGTATTATGTACTTTACCAGCTATATTTTTCAAAATTTAATTATTCAAATATTTCATAAGGCAATTTTGCTTATATTATAATAAGATATCATTATCATTCACAATCAATCATACGAAACCGCATAATTCTCTTACAGTGTGGTCATACCGTTCTTTATAAACATGCATGAGTTGTTTATAGATTTTTTAAATAGAAATTGAGATCGAAATTATTATAGGATTAGCTTCATTAATAGTCATACAGCAGTATTTCTACAATGGATTTTGTTAAAAAAACTATTTGAGAAATGAAAGGTAAATACCCGCGGCGACCAGCAAGTTGGGTCACAAATGAAAAAAGGCAAAAAAATTTAAAGAAACACACAATCTCTATCTCTCTCAGCTGCCTACCTCCGGTCACACCGCTCATCATCTCTGCTGCCGATCATCACCGTCGCCCCTCGCAGTTTATACCTGGTTGGGCGAACACATGGAGAAGCAAGCATTTCGAGAGGAATTTCGCTCGATTTAGTTGGATCGAGCGAAATGTTTATTTGATGAACTGAACTGTTTTTTTGAGTTTATTCAGATTTGACACAATGAATTTATCTTATTTTTAAAACTCATGATGCAATTTTCAGGTACGCAAAGAATAAAAATATAATTATAATCGAAATTATTTTGAAAACAAGTGAACCTAACGCGACAAAAAAAAAAATATCAGTCGCCTTTGGTGCTGAGTTCACCTTTGAAGTTGAGCGAAGATGACAACTTTTTGCCACCGTAGACTCAACAGATGCGACGAATGTGTGCAAGGCAAGCTTATTTTGTTGCCTTCAACTTTCAAAAGCGACAAAACTTATTTAAAATTATGTAAGGAAAAATTTCAAATAAGGCATGAAGTGCCATCATTTTCTCAAATATGGATATAAAGCGGTCATTGTTTCAACAAGGGTCTCCAATTGCCATGACTATTTCAAATAAGGATTTGATCTCACCGGTTGATCAATCTTGCAATATATTTCAGCCGGTTAAGGGCATTTCCGTCAACATACAATTTAAACCTAATTTTTAGTTAAATTACACTAAAATTTTTATTAAAAAACTAGAACTTACGAAACAAAAGAAATGCAGGCGAGAGGGCAGCGGCGATGGCCAGTGAACCCGCCAACCAAGGGGGAGGGTTAACAGGTCCTTGCTAGAGCAAGAACAGGGATGTAGTGGGGCGATGGTCACAAGGGGGATACCCTCCACCTATATTATTATTATTATTATTATTATTATTATTATTATTATTATTATTATTATTATTGAACTTTTGTTTTTTTTAATTTCTAAAATATATAAAAAGAAACAAATAAAGAAAATAAAAAAATAAGTGACAAAAAAGCCCCTCACCAACTTGTAAGCCAGACCCTTTTTTTTTTATAGGGGTGAGCAAATCGAACTGATCAGATCGGGACCGCTTGGATCGGATCGGAATAGGTGGTCCGATTCCCGATTCTAGGGGGTCTGGTCTGATTTTCGATTCCAAGGACATAGGACCGGATTGGACCACTCGAATCGGACCGGTCAATTTTTTTTTTAATTTTTTAAAAGTAACCTAAACGTTTACTTGCTAAAAAGTCTCACAGTACAATGTTCATCACTCAATGAAACTACAAAAGATTCCAATCTAAGTCCTAATTGTCTTGATGCAATGCAATGAAATATTTTTTTTTTCAAGAGAATGATCGATGAGTAAGTAATTATAGTGCTTTTTTTGTACATGTTACCGGTTCAATGAAATCGCTTGGGAACCGGACTGGACCGATTGTCCCATTCCCGATTTCAATAAATTGGGAATCGGGACCACCGGTCCAATTTTTGGTTCTTAAGGGGAACCGGATCGGATCGGACCGGGAACCGATCACCCCTGCTTTTTTGGACAATGGCTACTTTAGAACATTATTTGAAACAATGTTCACTTTATGGCCTTATTTAAGAAAACGATAAAACTTCATGTCTTTATTTGAAATAAGATGCACTTTAGGTTTTTATTTGAGAAAATAAGAGTACTTCGGTCCTTCTTTAAAATTTTCCCACTTTGTAACCTTTGAACAAAATTACAAGAAATTGTTCCTTAACTGAACCTAAATGTGGCTAAGCAACAACGGGTCGGCGCGTGTCGCCAGGATGCATGCCAAGATCAAGCCCGACGAAAAGGATTAGGGCTAGGCCAATATCATTGAGCTCGCTCCGACTCGACCAAGCCACAACTTTCTAAAACGACCCGGTCGAACAGGTGGAAAAACTCGGGATTCCACCGCCAATCCAAGTTTAACTCTTCTTCCGCGGATCAATGCTTACCCCCAAAACGAAAAGCATGTGCGATTGCGGTTTCGGACGATCCTTGCGTGCCATCACAATCGACACGAGAAGACGAACGAGATCCCATAAATTTTATGTGGTTTGAGAATTACGTCAAGGCAACAGCATCGAGATCTGCATGGGGCGAGTCCTTCCAAGTATCAGAGACAAAGGCAACAAACATTTAGGTGAAGAGAACATGATCTTCCTAAAGTCGTCCGGATCCATCTCTTCTGCTTTTTCGTTTTGCCCTAGTTTGATATAAAGCACCAAGTTATCTTTCGATGTGCTTGTCCTCTCATTCGCCAAATTCACACAAGCTAAATACAATCCCACAACTGGAGCGATTCCTTCGAACAAAAGTAGGTTGAGGGTAAAGATCTATGCGTTTGCAATCTCAACTCGCTAACTCCGTGTCTCTTTTGATTCTCTACAAGCGACCCTCAACCCGTGATGACCCGAGTATCGTGCCTCATGTTCTTCGTGAAGTTTACAAGGAACAAAGTTGTGTGTAGTGGAATAGAATCAAAGTGATTTTACTCTCTATGGGTTATTATATCGCTAGCAACAAAGTCAATTTTTCTCTCCATATTACTCTACAGATGTATGGGCGGATTTTTTCTGTAAATATATTATGTTAAGTATCATGCATCATAGAGTTAACTTTATATATTATCATATTATTGCCAAGTTCATCTAATATCTATGCGATGTTGACATTTAAACTTTGTATTAATTTTCCTCTGTACTTTCACTTACACTTGAAAGTGCCCTTTAAGTTCTCATTTGGAAAAGAAATAACTCCATTCATTAGAATTTAAAGCATTTAACGTGCAAAAGTGGCTTTTAGTTTAACATATTAAATTAGATTATATTAGATAATGTCCATGTGAGTTTGTGTAAATGCTCACAAAAACACAACCACACATAAAGTGGCCATGTCCTTTTAAAAAAAAGGTCGGCTTATAGTAGTCCATCTCTTTTAACACAAAAAGGGGTCGAAGCAATTATCGTCAAGCAATAGGTAATTGGCATAATACATGACAACAGGATGACCTAAGCTTTGCGTCATCATTTTTTGTTGGTGGGGGGAAGGATGTGCTATATCATACAGAAAGAGCACATGACATGGGGCTCTTATTGGCTACATTGGTGTACAGCCTTATCTTTGGCATTCCTGGCCAAAAGTAAGATCTAACTATAATACGATGAGATATCGATCGATTCTTTTTTTCCAAAAAATAGCATTTGAGATCATGTGGTTCCAGGCAACATCATTAGGTTAGATGGCCCTATTCAATCTTTACCGAATCAATTGTAATTACCGGCTAATTGAAGCATAGCATGAGATAGCAGCAACTACCGGCGGAAACCTCATGTTGGTAATTACTCAGCGTGTGTAGGACTAAGGGTTGGGGAAAAATTATCGAGAAAATAATAAACCTACTACAATTGTGACAATTCAATCATGAACCTTTTGCATTTGTGCTAATTCAATCTATTTGCCCAAATCTTAGCTGAAAATCATTGATGTGAATACTGTCTGTTTTACGTGGCACGGTCCTAAGTGCAGAAAAATAAAAACAGTAAAGAAAAAAAGAAAAAATTTAAAAAAATTATCGAAATATTGATTAAAAATGTCCTCGTCATCATCGCCCTCGAGAGGGAGATAATATATTACAATAAAACATTTGAGATCTTGTTGTTCGAGGCAAATCATTAGGTTAGATGGCCCTCCTTAATCTTTCCAAATTGATCGTAATTACCGGCTAATTAAAGCACACAATGGAATAGCAGCAACTGCCGGCGGAAACCTCGTCTTAGTAATTACTTTCTGTGTATGCATTTTCACAGTCACATTGAATTTCATCTCTGCTAAGTGGACGCACGTTCCTGGGGAAAAAAAAGAAAAAAGAAAAACACTAATTGTTGCAAGTGTAGATCGTGCGCATGTTCCCACCACTTATGTTCCCACCACTTATGTAACTCTGATTTTGGAAATCTGACCGATCTTTCTTTACTTTTATCATGGCTACGCTGCTTGGATGATTTTTTCTGTCAGGATGATAATTCATGACCATCTTGGTATACCGGAGAACATGGCACGTTCAGAAGCTGGGCCAACCTATTTTGCACTCATTAATAAAACAATTCTTGGTCATTGCAATAATGGAGGCAAACAGACTTTCGAGGACGTCCAGATTCTTGGTGTGATTTAGCATGGGAATCGATAAGTTCGACGCCAATGGCGTTCAGAAACTTAGGTCAGAATTTGAAAATGCTATAGATGTAAGATTATGGATATTCCGAGGTTGGACTGGATTTTCGTATAAGAAAATCTTTGCAGTGACTCCTCTACTTTTAATTTTTCTTTACTTTTCTCAAATTTGGTGGCGCGTGCACTTTGATTCTTTTTAATCTTGAGCCCTGTTGGGACTCAAAATAATCTGCCCGTCGGTTACTGGCACACATGCTAAACATGTGAGGAACAAGCATCTCGACGGCATCAAGAAACAAGGAAGCCATGTTCAAGACATGTGAGAATACTTACAAGTATCGATTAGCAGAGAAATAATGAACAAGCCATCGACACCCATGAAGGATAATGTCACGTGTTTCGAAGTAGCAGAATATATCAAGGATGGGCAGAGCAAGCTTCATGTATTGGTTCCAATGAAAGGGAATCCCACTAAAGATCCGAATACTTTCAATTTTCAAAGGAGCGCCAGAAAAAGATGAATGTTTGTTTTCGAATTCTTTGGTGGGAGTACTTGATAGGCAGATAGCCTCTTGGAAATAAGAATCAGGAGTCCTTAAAGCACGAAAGTGAGTACATGGACAAAAAAGGAGTTGAGTCAACGCGATAAACCTAGAGAGTAGAGGCTATGGACGGTTACTGAGAATTCAATTCGAAAGATATGAAGGTGGAGATCATAAGCATGGCTAGTCTGAAAAAGGGGAACTGATGCGATAGGCCCACAGCCAATAATTGCTTGAGGAACCAGTCAAGAGAATTCGTGAGAAACGATAGACACGACACCTATTGATGCACCAAAAGCTATAACTCCCGGACACGGCAGTTATTTTTCCTACCATTATAAATATCGTAAAGCATTCACAAAAGAACAAATCAACGAAATTTACCTTATTTTTATTTATTACATTACACTTTATTTTTCTTAATTGTTGCTTTCAAATTCTTATCGTCGAGTCAAACTCGAGCATGTATCTTTATCTTAGATCATGCACCATCGAGTCAAACTCGGGTGTAATATCGAGACGTATTCTAACTTTGTCATCGAGTCAAATTTTAGCATAGTTTTGGGTACATTTGGTTCATTATCTTTTGAAAAGAATTATCCAAGCCATCTCATTGAGTCAAACTCTAGTTCGGTTTAAATTTGTGTACTTTCTTTCGAGTCTAGTTGTATTGATTTCCTTTGAATTATACTTATTACATCTCTCTATTGAGTTAAACTTTGGTTGAGATTATATTTGTGTAATTCTATTGAAATTTTTGTAAGTTTTATGTGTTGACTTTGACTTTTCTAGATCTCTCCTGTCCAAGATTGCCACGGGATCCTTTGTCATATTAAAAAACTGAAGAATGAGTTTTGATGAAGATATTTTTTTGCAGAGAAATTCCGGTGAGACAAACCCTAAAAGTTTCACGCTATTAAGTGTTGTACTAATTATCTTATTGACGTTGTTATGTTTATTATCCTGTGTTTGTAAACTAGCTCATTTCAACAAAGCAACTAGCAGAAAAACAGGAAAAAAAAAACTCTAAACAAATATGCATAAATAAAAACAAAATTTCATGCATTTTTGTGTGTTTGCTTTACATTTTCGGAAAGTGATACGCGCATTATGTGTAAACCGCAAAAAGGGCACCCAAGAATACCATAACTAGAATCTATAAACACAAAAATAGAGAAAAGGGATTTGTGCATCTGATTTAGAATTAATCGTCTTTTTACGTGGAATAGTGACGATCCAAAGCTCAAGTGTTAATCCTCTATCGTCCTCTATATTATTGGTTCAATGAGACAGCCCCTCACAACACAATTCTCGGGCTGCTCCTTATGTAAGGTGGTTTCTTTGTTCATAGGGTTAGAAGAAAGATTTAAACGCTATTTATAGAGTTTTAGGCCACGCCTTCTCATCACGAATTAGGCTCAACTTGGCCCACACAAGCTAGACTCATATTCGATTAATTAAAAATCGTTATATTTTACCGTATTAGATCAGCTCTATATAATGATAAATTACAATATCAAGTAATGCAGCTCACATTAGAAAAATTCTTATATTATGTCCAAACATAAAAGCATATAAACAGACATAATCTCATGCATTTTCCTATGTTTGCCTTGCATTTTCCTGAAAGTGATGCATGCATTACAATTTAACTCTGTTTCTAAAAGATATGCAAGCTTTACATGTGTCTGTCCACGCGTTGCTCTCTTTTGTTACCCTTTGCCCTTTTTCAAAAGAAAGTGAGAGGGCCTTACTGAGATACCCTGCAATCTTCAGACACATCCTTTTTCTTTGTTTGGTTCTTTTTTTTTTTTTAAGCTATTGGGAAGCAGCAGCCGCACATAATTATCGGGAAAACTGTTGGCAAGGCCCCGTAAGGTTTGGTAGAATCTTCTGCAGGTAAGTATTAACTAAACCTAAATGGGGCTTGTCCTTATCCCAACGGATGGCTGTTCTTGTCGCTTAGCATGTGATCAAGAAGATGACCATTTGGTTTAGAAATCATTTTATTCACAGAATCGCATCTAATCTAAGAACACTCCCCCAAACACAAAAGTCATCCAAGAGGCTATGTAGGACCAACTGCTGAACTTCAGGGGTTAAATTCCATATTTTAGTTTATCATGATAATTGTTCGAAAGGCATAAGTCAAACAGACGTGTTAGTTCCGATCAAAAAAAAAAAAACAAACGTGTTAGAACAGGTTGACGAGAGTTTACTTGTGCTGTCCTACCATATGATTCGATCCGGAACATTTTCAAGAGCAGGGTGAGATGATCACTTTGTGATCTGTTACAAGACAAGGATCAGAAATCCAGCTTGTTTAACAATTTAAAATATAGAGAGAGAAAAACAAGGGTCAACCTTTTTGAAACTGTCTTCCTGTCACTTAATGTGATCCTTGAATGTTTGCAACAACAGAGATTGGATTAGGTATGCTGTTCAGGTTGGCTGCTGCAGACTCTCTTCTTTTAGTCAACTCAAGGGGAGAACAACCCGACCATGTGAGTTTTGCCGAAACTATAACTTACAGAAACATGTGCTGATTTTCGCAAGAAAGACAAATGTGGACTCGCCTGCTCATTGTCCAATGTACATTTCAGTGAATCTAGCAAAATTTGTCTCAGCTGGTTCTTTCGATTTCTGTGTGCCCAAACAGGACGGTCTTTTCTATGCATACAGCTAGAGAAAGATGAATATTTTACCACATGTAACGCAGACCACAACGGCGTGAATCTTGGGCTCCAGATGCCTTAGAAAGTCAGGGTTTATCGCCATTAGAACACTTTGACAGAGAAAGGAAGGTCGATGTTGTTGGGAGAGCGCAGTACAAATCCGATACCTTCACCTGAGAGGGAGCCCGAGTCCTATCAAATCAACATATCTAATTCAATCCATCTTTACTCAAAAGCTTAAGTCATTGAATTATGGGTATGATATATTAATTACTTAAAATCACATCAATTCTTCGATGTAGAACTTCTCTAGCACAACTTGACTTGACGTGTATCTCAACAAATGTGACCGGGGGGAAGGGGGGGAGGCGTATATCCAAGATAACATTAGCAAACAAGTGCACAAAAACTGATGCTCACAAGTGGCAGTGGTCACGAGACACCAGTAGAAATAAACAGAGAGAGAGAGAGAGAGAGAGAGAGAGAGAGAGAGAGAGAGAGAGAGAGAGAGAGAGAGAGATTCAACACGGTTTGAAGATCTCAGTGAGCAGTGGGAAGAGAACTGATTGTTTAAATTTTATTTATTCGCTTACTTGTTGATATGTATGTCTATTTATGTGTATATTTTATGCATGGAAGTGCAGGAAGTGCAGATAGGTTTCTCAATATTGCAAGCCAGGTGTCTCACTTACCCCCACCACTGTACAAATTGCACAAATTGCAACACCAGCTCCACCATTCTTGCCTCGACTTTCTTCACCATCTCCTTTTTCTTTTCCCCGCCTTTTTTTTTTTTGACATTTTTATGAACTTTTTGATGGGATAAATCGAGGATGACCAACAAACACTCACCAAATAACTCTCGAAGGAGGAGGAGGAGCATGAAGAGAGCTGTTCTTTACTTCTGTATTTACTATTGATTCACCCATATTTTTAATTACATGACTCTTGATCTACTCTAAATACATAAACAGATGCGATATACATATGTGGGCTTAACAACACATCGAAATTTGAACCGACTCTTGATGTACCAATCTAATAACAACTCTACGATAAAGAATCTTGAAAATGAAAACAATAAAGATAAGTCTTGGTTCATGTATATGTCTTGAAAGTCGAATGGATATTGACAACCGATCAACATCCCGTTCAACATCTCATTCACTAAATCGACACCTTCCCATTTGATCAACAATTTAGAAATTGTCAATAGTCCCAACATTTTAAAGATATTTTCTAACACTCGTCCTAAAACCAAATTCTCTCTCTTCTTGCGGTTTGCTTTGAAACAAGTAGGCTTCCTCTTCCTTCTATCAATGTATCCACCATAATCAATATCTGAATAGAGACGAAGTTCTTCTTTAGCAGCCGTAATTTGAGAAAGAATATGATCTCTTACTTGTTGATCGCGTAATAGTTTCTCGGCTTTGGCTAAAGCTCCGAGTGCCTCCTTGGCCTGTGCATTTTTGCACTTGTCAGGATGAATCGGCAAAAATTATTTACGATACTGCTTTTTCACATCCTTGGGTGATGAGTCAAAGAGTAGATTGAGATACTCAAATGGATTCAACTTAAACCATGAAAGAATCCCGATTACCTCATTTTTCCTTTCGACTTCGCTAGCCTCGTCGAACAAGCTTTTGAGCAGCAAGTCGTCATCCAGGGCCGTTGTTTTCCCCATCGTGCTTCTTTCTTGCTCGTCCTCAACGTTGGACTCACTTCGATCAACGTTTGCAACGCACCCACTTGAGACCAATTGCTTTCGTGTCTTTTCACCAACTTCCACTTCACTATGACCATTTCTTGGTCATTATTATGGAGTAACAAAACACTTTTCATGGGCTCATTCTAAGCACCCATTTCCTGGAACGTCGTAGTCTCATTTGCAGAATCATCATGAATATCAAGATTTTCTCGAAACGAGCATTGCTTCACTCGTTGAAGCTCACGTTTGCTACAGTGGATTGAGGCCTTCTCTGCATTTTTGCCTTCTCTAGACTCAGGCTCTTTCACCTTCTCTTGTTTGATACTCTTTCCGGCTAAGACTCTCTAAGGCACTTCGGCCATTTGTACTCCTTGGTGTATCTCGTGAAGGATCTCCCATGTCTCCTTTGAAGTAATGGCCTTCAAAATTTTCTCCAACATAAAATCATCTAAACCTTGATAGATGATCGACAGAGCATATTCATCATTCATTCTTACCTTCTCCAAGGTATTCTTTTGACTTTGATTCATCGTGGCTTCATCATCTGGCTCTTCATATCTGGTGTTGACCATTTCCCATACACCATGGGCACCAAGCAAGGCTCTCATTTTAGAAGCCAATTACCAAAATTTTCTTTGATAAGATGAGGCTATTGAAGAGGAAGTCGAGTGTTTGTAGCTATGATCTCAAATCGTAAGCTCTGATACCAATTTGATGGGATAACCGAAGGTGACCAACAAACACTCACGAAGGAGGAGGATGACGAAATGAGCTATTCTTTAGCTCTGTATTCACAATTGATTCACTCATATCCAAAATGATTACAAGATACTTCTATTTATAAACTTGATACATTACTCTTGATCTATTCTTGATACATGAACAGACGCCATATATATACATAGCTTTAACTACTCATTGGAATATGAACCGACTTTTGATAGATTCAACTAACAATGACTCTACGATAAAGACTCTTGAAAATGACAAAATAATGAAGACAAGTCTTGGTTCGCGTATCTATCTTGGGAGTCGAACGGATATTGACAATCTATCGACATCTTATTCACTGAATCGATACCATCTCCATTTGATTGACACCTCGGAAGTCATTGGGTAGTCTCAACATTTATGAATTCGGTTTATTTTATAACACTTTTTAGCTATTCCTTTTAGTCTATGCTTGTCAGCTGCTATCATTCACATCGCTCACAGAAATTATGCAGTGAGAAACCTCCACGAGTCTCCTACCAAAAAAAAAACAAAAACCTCCATGGCTCTCTGGCTGGGGATCGCGGTGAAGATCCGGGCGGGAGAAGCGGAAAAAAAAAACGAGCTGTCATTTGCATTAAGCGTATGGTTTAACGATGCCTTAGATTAGAAGAGACGAAGTTACCGGATCGTTACTGAGAATAAGGCGGTGCGGTTTGTCTGATCGCAAGGTCCAGACATGGGAGTTAGCAAAGTAAGAACTGTACATTAAGACAAATTTTCCCCATTTGGGGTGACGTGCATGGAGCTGCCCTTCCCTTGAAATCCGCAATTTGAATGCGACTTTTTGGATGGAATTGGGTGTTTAGAGGAGCCTTTATCTCATGCCGACAAATGCTGTTGAAGGGAAAGTGCGAGGATTTTGAGGATGGTCATTACTTTTACATTGGTTGTAGCGCAGTCAATACCTGTGATAATGTCTTTAAGTATCAATTAACTGCTTACCTAGAAAAGAGACTTATCCTAGCACACACAATTAAAAAGAGAAAACAGATTGGATAATCAAAATAATCAATGTGTAAGACACCAAAAAAAAAAAAAACTAAGGTGTCATGTGCAAATGCCGCCACGTGTCGTTGTTTTTTCACCATAATAAGGCCCAGCAAAAGAGAGAATTAGGTATTGCCGAGGGTGACAGCCCGAGTAACAAAGATGTCACATTGTCTTTCATGAGGCTATAATAAGTTCAAGTCACTGTCGTAAGTGAGAATTTGCTATGCGACCTTTATGTTAACATTCAAAACGGGTAGTCGCACCGGTCGCTTTTCTCTTACCTTTTTCAGATATTGCAAAATGAAAAGGAAGAGAATTGAGCATCAGGCACTAAGGATCTATTCGATAACAATTCTTTTCTTGAGAATAATTTTTGAGCAGAAATTACATTTTGTAGTTTTGTTTTCGAGGAGAAAACATAAAAAAAGAACAAGAATTAGAGAAAGATGAGCGTTACCAAATCGGCGCTAACATGTGCTTCTAATTTGCATTTACATGAACATGGAGACTTTCCAATCTCTTTATTCCCTTCTCGAAGAAAGCTTGCCAACTGAGCAATCCCTTTTTCCTGTTCTTAGCTTACAATGTGATGGAAAACACTTCTATTATGTATTAGACTAGGAATGCACTGCGCTTTTCAATTAGTAGACTTCGATCGTAATGATTTATAAGCTACCACATCACAATAAGAAATTATTCCTACCCATAAATATTTCGATTTTTTTTTCTGTGGTTTAATATTATTGCAAGTGATTTTAAAAAGCCTCAAATGACGATTGGGAAATCATGATCAAAATATTAGAAAGTTCAACCCAAAAGTCTTTCCCCGTATGTGGATCCAACCCGATTAGTCAATTTTCACGTGCCGCTCGTAATCCAGCTTGCACGTGAGGGGGTGTTGAAGTTATTATCCCATATCAATTATGAACAAATCCTATGTGCTTTTTATATTCATGTAGTCTCCCTCCACCTATAAGCTTAAGTTTTTATGTAGGACTTTCTCATACGAACTAACGTTGATGAAATGATATTTTTCTCAATTTTTGCCTCAAGGTTGTAAAAGTCACAATTTGATATTGCTGAGAAATTTTTTTCCCTCTGACAATCGAAAAATAAAATGCTAAACAACGTACATAAATCCTGCCGTGAGATGAGAGTACAATTTTTTGAAAATGATTTGGTTAAATGCTTAGTTAACTTACATAATAACGTGTTTTGGGGGGAAAAAAAACATTACTCAATAATCTATTCGCATTTTTGGGGAATAAAAACTTCACGAAAACAAAGCAACCGACCCCCTCTCTTAAAAAATTCGTGGGGAGGTCCGTTGTGACGCGACAACGTGTAGATCGAAAACAACCAGAAGTCAAATAGTGTCGTTGCATCTGTTCTACACAAAAGTCAAACATTTACGTTGGATTTGCCTTAGTCAGTTGGCGCTTCTTCAAGGTCTTCACGCGCATCACGAGGAATAATCGTTGAAAAAGTTCTAAATTTATGGTATAGTGATCAATTACATTTTGAACCTTTCGATTACGCTAATTTATTCTTAAATATTTAAACGATTTATCAATTTAATCATAAATCTTTCAATTGTGTCAATTTAATCCTAACTTTTTTTAGACAAAAGAAAAATCTTAAAACTCGTGGCGATTTGTCTCTATAGTCCTTATTCTTTTGACAATTTATCAATGTAGTTTTTTTTCCCCCAATTATCTAAATAATAGGTTGATGACTAAATTGGCAAAATTTCGAAAGATTTGGGACTAAAATTAGTAAAATTGAAATGTTTAGAATTGAACTGGTCGCGGTACAGTGAATTTGGGACTTTTTGAATAATTATCCTCACAACGTGGCATGTAATGGCGAGCAAAACGGATCGCCATCTTTGGAAGCACGCCACCTTCCGTCGTCCCTTTCAAACCCGGCATGCGCATCGGAAAGCAGTGGTGCCCGACGCACCCGGAAAAACACACATGAGAGAATGAACGTGACGACGGTCCATACTCAATCATCGCGAGAGCTGTACGTACGAGCGGGCCGATCGAACGCCTGTCGATCCCGAATCCTCCATGCCTCATTGGCGTCGTCGATTCGCTTCATCGGGCTCGAGGGGATCAAAGCATTCAAACGGCAGCAGGAGAGCGATGGCTCGCTCTTGACCGCAAATTTGGCCGACGTGCCAATCCCCGACCAAACCATTCACTGATCCGGCGAGCTCGAGCTTGGATTTCCTTGGCCTGTCGAATGATATGTTAGCAACTATTCGGCAATGTGCGGTGCCCGATTTCGAAGCATACGGCGCGATCGACCGATCATTCATACTTATCCGCACGATGTGCATTCCCGACCAACTCTTACATCTGAGCCTTCAAACGTTTGCTTCCTATTGACAAGCTCGTCCCCACATGTCCCTGCCCGCGTGTTCTTGCGACACGTAAGGAGGGATCTCGAATTTTTTTTTTCTTCTCAATCACGGTAAAATTACCAGTCGGAGTTACATGAAATTTATTGATTCAAGTGCACAAGAATTTGGAGCTATTTACTCAAAAAGTTAAGGTTGAAATTATAATCGTAGGTATAATGTAGCGGATAATTGCTCATATTTTTGTTCCTCGTGCTTAATTTTGATAAATTTGATCCCCCGAACTAACCTTTAGGGAAGATTTCGAGACAAATCTTGTATTTCCTTTTTCCCATCTAAATGCAAATAGAAAAATTTCAGATTGGGCGATAAAGGTTACATACGGTCCACGTGTTATGATTAGTGACAATCATGACCCAAATAGTCCGTGGCGGACCAAACCCGTCCCAAAAATAAAATAAAGTAAGAAAAACTTTAAATTTGAATGTGGGCAACAGCACATGGACTATTTTTATTTTTATGGAAAATTTTCAATAAACAATCTAAAGTGACTTCATTTTTTCAAATAAAAATCTAAAATTAACCTTTTTTTTAAATAAGAGTTTGAAATTAACCTTATTTCAAATAAAGATTTGAAGTGCCATTATTGTCTCAAGAAGATGTTTGAAGTGGGTATTATTTCAATTAAGGACCCGAAGTGACTTTATCACCGTAAAAAAAAAGGATCCGACTCACCAGTTAATAGGGGGCATTCTGGTCATTTTAAATTAAATTTGAATGTGGGGAACAGCACATGGACCAATTTCTTTTCTTTTTTCTTTTTTTTTAAATTTCTTGTCAATTTAGAAGTCAATTACCCAATCAACTCCGCACGATCATCTCGTCATCTACACCGTCGGCGGACCAACAATGACGATCAGAAGCCCCCCAAAAAAAAAAATTCACTGAATTTTCAGCAAAATATTCTGCAGAACCGAAGGGGGCCGGCTATTGTCGAAATTGCCAAATTCGCCACGCATTTTCCTGTGTAATTGCCAAAATTGCCACCGTCACGAGCTCGTCGCCTGTCGCAGATTCTCCAATAAATAAGGCACGGGGGGGTGGAAAGATGGATCTCGGAAAGGATCCGACCCGAACAGGAAAACGTTAAAAGAGGAGGAAATAAATAAGTACAACGACAACAACAAAAAAAAAAAATTAAAGAGGGGAAATGAAGAAATTAGGCGAGTCGAGTAGATGGCGCGTCAAAATCCAAGGCGGAAAGCGACGCGCGGGCCAACCGGAGGGCGCCAGCTCAGCAAAACGCGGCATCGAGAAACACACGGGGTGGGTAGCAATGCTCGCTCAGCAGCAGCCCTCCTTCAATTCGACGCTCTTCTTTCCTTTGTGGGGGGAATTTCGCTTTTGTGGAATCTCCGGTCGTAGTTTTATTTATGGCGGGTAGTCTGCCCTGTCCTCGCGCACAGTCCCACTCTGCTCGACAGTTGGTTCATTCAATACCCATCACCCTCTCTCCTTAGCAACATCGGGAAAAGGAGATTTTATCTAACTGAGTGTCCTCCAGATTCGCGACGCTATTTCGTCGACGGTCCGAGGACTAGTCGTTCGTGACGTTTCTCAACGTGGGACTCTTCGATTTCCAAACTCGAGAAAGGAAGTCGTCAGCATTTATGGACTATGACGTCCGGAGCAATCTTCTTTCGAATTGGGGGAGGGAGTAGCTCGACGCGAAGGTCTGCTTTGTTTCGGCAAAATTGGCGCTCCCAATTCGACAATCGTGCGGTCGATATTTCGTTTCGGAGCATGGGACGACACGATTTTCCCTCGCCGAAACGAAAGTACGACGACTCAAGACACTTTGGACGTGGTAAAATTCCCTTATCTCTCCGTGGAGGATCGAGGAAGGCCTCTTCCAATAAGGGAAAAGGGGATGTGCGGGCTCTAATTTGAGTCGGAAGATTCTCGACCCATCTGCCGACCCGATCCCCTAATAAAATTTCGTCACTTTAATGCTCTGCTGGGCTGTGAATTCTTCCTGTCGACGGTACACGCAGGGTGGTGCGCAAAATCCTTTACCACATTAGGCTTTTCGATTTGCGATTAAAAAGGGAATTCCAAATTCGATTCCTCCAAAGTTCGAGATGATAATCAAGGCGCAATTTTCTATGAAGGCCCCTAAACATCGGACCCTACTTCCATTCCGAGGGAATGCTTAATGTCGATGGTTTCTTCTCTCCTTTTTCAAGAACACCGTCGGTGGGGAGTTAACCATGACTTTCAGACTGTTCCTACTTAAGTACGTGTATTTCCATAATTCGATGCTCCACTAAGCCCTGTTCAGTTCCAGCCTATCTTTCATAACTCCTCTCAAAGCGAAGACCTCATTATTTAAGCTAACCCCTTCCGCCTCTCGCCCCCACGTTCGCACAGACACTAGCAATAAACCAGCGGTTCCACGAGAGCTCTGCTCGAATTTTGCCCCGATTAAGGCAGAGACAAGGCCCAAACAAAAAAAAAAAAAAAAAAAAGAAAAGGAGGAAGCGAGCGTGCTTGGAGTCACATTCCCTGCATTCTTCACCAGCCAGAACGAAGAACAGCTTTTATAAATTCCTGGCCGACAGGAACAACCCACCTTCTCCCGTCCGCCCTCTGGAACAAAAATGCTGGTCCGAATCAATCCCGTTGACCCTCTCTCTCTCCTCTGCTTCTTCTTCCTCCTCCTCCTCTCGCTCATCTCTGTAAGTCTCTCTCTCTCTCTCTCTCTTCGTGGATCCTATCTCTTCCGACGTTGAATCTGATCGTCTCCTTGGCCAATGCAGGTGGATCTGGCCGGCGCCGGAGGAGCCTCCGACAGCCCGTTCGCCCCGAGGGCGTACCTCCTCCGGTACTGGAACAGGGAGATCGCCAACGCCCTCCCCAAGCCCGCGTTCCTGCTCTCCAAGGCCTCCCCGCTCGGCGCCGTCGACGCCGCCGCCTTCGCCAAGCTCGCCGCCAAGGGGTCCCTCGCCGACCACCTCCCGTCCTTCTGCGCCGCCGCCCGGCTGCTCTGCTTCCCGGAGCTCGCCCCGAGCCTCGAGAAGCACCCGACCGACGCCAGCTTCGCCGTCTACAGCAACAAGAACTTCTCCAACTACGGCACCGACCGGCTCGGCGGCCTCGACTCGTTCAAGAACTACTCCGACGGCGAGAACGTCCCCGTCGACACGTTCCGGCGGTACAGCCACGACTCCTCCGGCCACGGCGACCGGTTCGCCAACTACGGCCCCGAAGGCAATGTGGTCGACCAGAGCTTCAACAGCTACGGCGGCGGCGCCACCGGGGGGACGGGCGAGTTCAAGAACTACAACCCCGACGTCAACGTGCCGAACCTCAACTTCAACAATTACGGCTCCGACGCCACTGGCCGGGACCACGCGTTCGCCGCCTACACCGGCGACACCAACGCCGGCTCCGAGAGCTTCAGCAGCTACGGCAAGAACGGGAACGGGGCTCCGAACAAGTTCACCGAGTATGCCTCCGACTCCAACGTCATCAACTCGGGCTTCAACGGCTACGGTCAGGACGGCAACGGCGCAAACGACACCTTCACGAGCTACGGCAAAGACGGGAACGTCCCGGAGAACGACTTTAAGAGCTACGGCGACGGAGGGAACGGGATCAGCGACGGCTTCGCGAATTACAGAGACCAGTCCAATGTGGGCGACGATTCGTTCCAGTCGTACGCCAAGAACTCGAACTCGGCGAAGGTCAATTTCGCGAATTACGGCAAGTCCTTCAACGTAGGCACGGACAAGTTCAGCGGTTACGGCAAGGGCGCGAAGGGGCAGGAGATTGGGTTCAAGACCTACGGCGTCAACAACACCTTCAAGGACTACGGCAAGAACAGCGTCACCTTCGCCCAGTACGCGAACGCCACCGGGGTAGCGGCGGCGGCGGCGGTCAGTGGCAGAGCCGTGAGTAGATGGGTGGAGCCGGGTAAATTCTTCAGGGAATCGATGCTGAAGCAGGGGACGGTGATGCCAATGCCGGACATTAGGGATAAAATGCCCCAAAGGTCGTTTTTGCCCCGTACGATCTCGTCCAAATTACCCTTTTCGACCTCGAAGCTCGCGGAGCTGAAGCGGATCTTCCACGCCCGGGACAACTCGTCGATGGAGGCGATGATGGCCGACGCGCTGGCGGAGTGCGAGCGGGCGCCCAGCGCCGGGGAGACCAAGCGGTGCGTGGGGTCCATCGAGGACATGATCGACTTCGCCACGTCGATCCTGGGCCGCAACGTCGCGGCCCGGTCCACGGAGAGCACGGCCGGGTCGAGGCACGACGTCATGGTCGGGACGGTCCAGGGGATCAACGGCGGCGAGGTGACCAAGTCCGTGTCCTGCCACCAGACCCTCTTCCCCTACCTGCTCTACTACTGCCACTCCGTCCCCAAGGTCCGGGTCTACGAGGCGGACCTGCTCGATCCCAAGACCAAGCTCAAGATCAACCACGGCGTGGCGATCTGCCACGTGGACACGTCGGCGTGGAGCGCCACCCACGGGGCGTTCCTGGCACTGGGGTCGCGGCCGGGCCTGATCGAGGTCTGTCATTGGATCTTCGAGAACGACCTGACTTGGACGATCGCGGACTGAACGACGCGGAATTATTGGTGGGCTACTGTGGTGTTTGGGACTTGACAATTTGGGTTCGGACCATTGGCTAAAAAACAAAACCAAAAAAAAAAAAAAAGAGACATTTAGCTGCCGGTACGAGCCCATTTTGTAGTTACCTCAAGTAATTTTTATGGGGAAATTAATTACCTAATTACTATTCTCACGTCACGGCGATTAAAAAAAAGAATTCTAAATTGTGGGTTCCTTTCCAATTTCTATCGATCTTCTTGGTGTTGGATTCCTCGATCATCGGAGGGCTCAGGCGACACGAGCCAAGGAGATTTTGAACTTCCTCCCGGGCCTCTTCTTACTCTTTGGTCATTCCTTTCCTTCACTGTTCTGCAAAATGCCTTTCTCCTCCGCTTTTTGGGGCGGCGTTCGAATGGCCCGCAAGAACTGTAGAGCGATGCTGTTTTTTGGCGGAGAATGTGCGGCGCGAAGGTTTGGTTCTGCTAGAGAACAAAGGAAGTGAGAAAGAAGAGGATCAGATTCCGAATTGTTGTGAGGTGAGAGAGCAGCCAATCGCCGGAAGTGTACAAAGAAGTTGTGGCTGAAAGATGGGGTTGGTCCGGATAGAGCAAGCCAAGGCTTTTTTGCTGGTGCCCCAGTAATATTGTATTGCGAGGAAAAGAGTCACGAGACTCTTGTTGTTTTTGGGGGGGTTGCAAATTGCAGCAAATTTTTTCTTTTTGCCCTTTTGTTCTCATTTGCCATAGACTCAAACAAGATGTGCAAATTTTTAATTATTTATTTATTTATATATGTAAGGGGCTGGCTGCGCTTGAGTTGCAACAGAGCAAGTGGAAAGGCACCGAGTCATTCGTGCCTTCCGGTTTCATTCCTTCCTGTCTTTGCCAGCCAGAGGAAAGGGACGGGGGACAAATGAGATTTCAGGGGGATAAATGTCTAAAAAAAAAATCATAAATCTATTGTACGGCGGCCAGGTCAATTCTAAATATTTCAATTGTGCCAATCTCGCCTTATATAAAAAGAGTTTATGACTAAATTGGCACACTTATAATAGATTCATAATTTTTTTTTTGGTAATTTTTCTGTAGTCTAGATATAGATGGTGTGGTGAGTCATCTGAGAGTGTAAACCTGGCATCGTGTTCGGATTCGAAAGTAAAATGAGGTGGTAACTTTGGTTTGGGGTGATCTTGCTTTATTCTTCACCCACTTGTAAGACAATGAAAAGGAGAGAAAGGTGTGAAAAAAAGAAAAAAGAAGAAGGGGGGACTCCGCGACAGCTTGACCAGGGCCACAATAGAAAGAAGAGAAAGTCATAGGAAGGAGATCATGCGAAGTCTCTGAGATTCGCTTTGCCTTTTAGGAGCAACATAGTCATAAACACAAGTGGGGAGAAGGAAGAAGAATAAAGCCCCGGTAACGTTCATCATGTTTCTTGGTAAATGTACATTTTTATCGATGATTCTCGTAGACAATCCCTAATTCTAGCACCCACGTGAGATTTTGTGGGACCACTGTCAACTGTTCCAAAAGCTTAAGCTGTTGGATGAAGGCATGGTTTAATATTTAATTACTCTAACACTCCCTCTCAACGCTTAGTCTGGTCTTTTTGCTTAGTACTAAGCGTGGAAATATATCATTGGGAAGGCAAATAGGGGCTTGGAAGAATTTGAACTTAAGACCTCCTGCTCTGATACCATGTGAGATTTTGTGGGACCACTGCCAACTGTTCCAAAAGCTTAAGCTGTTGGATGAAGGCATGATTTAATATTTAATTACTCTAACACACTTGGCGCAAGGGGTGAACGATTATAGGATCGATCTATCTTTTACTTGAAATCTACCCGTCAAGATCGATTCTCTAATTTTTGGACTGCTACACATACCTTGAAACCTGAAACTTACCATGTCACAGGTTGTAGGATCGGATTAAGAATCTATTTAGTTTTCGTCTATATTATTAATTGAATGATTGCAGTGAATTATCATATCTAATGATCACCATTTGATACTACAATCCATACCACGACTCATATTTAGACACATAAAAAATACGAAACGTTCAAAAAGTAAATTTCAATCATTGATATCGCCTGAAATGGAAGTTCAAATTAGTGATTCAAGATTATGCAACCATTATGATCGGATGCCAAGAAATTTTGCAGGATCAAGCGAAGACAAAAGAGTAAGGAAAACACAAAAACTTATTGTAGATACCTAGTAAACCTATCTATTGGATCATGTCCCACAATTTTTGGAACTTGGACCATACTCTACATTCCTTAAAATCTATAATCGGATCGGCTTTTCCACTAGTCTAGGTCTTCAGTTCTCGATTCTATCATGGAACCATGTTCATCCCTAGTTAGCGTAGCTTGTGAAGGCATCAAGAGATTCCCAATTTAGAGAAATCGGAAGTCACCTATTGAAACCGCGCCAAAGATTCAGGCTTGATTGGTTCACGAGATTTGCACGGTCTCTGGGCTTGTGTATCCGGATTAGAACCTACCTTAGAATCTAGAACTTGAAACTAGATCAGTTCTCATCGATCCGATTCCCAATTCTACCTAAAAACCATGTTAATCCTCAGTTGACGCAACTCGCCTGGAGATTCCCCATTTAGAAAGTCAAAAATCACGTATCCAAACCCCGCCAAAGATCGAGGCTTGATTGGTTCACGAGGTCTATAGGGTCTCCGCGCTCGTGTATCCGGACTATTACAAAGAAAAGGTTACCCACAAATTTACACTTCAACAGTTGAAACTGTGAAAAAAAATAAAGGGAGGTTTGGTCAACCTTTTTCCAGAAGCAGGTGAGCGGCAACTTCTCTTCGAGGGCATCCCAATGCGCTTGATGGGGTCCAACTTGGAAGCAAAGCACAAACACAGATGCTAATCTGTTGTCATGCCTCTGATCCTCGTCCAGTTCCACCGCACTGTGCTTTACATGTCATAACCCTCATGTGATTTAATTATTTTATTATGGATTGAACCTAAAGTAATCGCGTACTTTTCCAAGAATTTGGTGGGTGGTCAATTCGGATTTCTCTTGTTCCGACGTTATCGTTCGTTAAAATCCATTTGTTAGTGCATGAACCAAATCCCAGAATCTTATGTCACGTGTGATTGACAAGCATTTGGAAGGAATCCCAAGACACACTCGCATGTCGAGAGTATCATCTTCTTCACGATTTAACTTACAGTGATTAATCCCAGCCCTGCAGGTTAGCTATTCTGGGGGGTTATTGGTGGAATTATCATGCCCGGGATCCTACTATCAAGGTTCGAGACTAAGGGTATGTTTGTCGGAAGGGAAACAGTTTTCTAGGACAGTATTTTTCAACTTTTCGGTGTTTGGATGACCGGAAAGCTCACCGATCAATAAAATACATTCTCGGTAGATCGAAAATAATAAGATTAGATTGGGGAAAACGACTTCCTCTTCTTTGTAAGAATTTCTTTAACCACCAAACGAGCAAAAACTAACCATTTTCCTCGAAAATAATTTTTTATAGAAAGCGTTTTCTTATATTATAAAGTTTTCAGTGAAACAAACACACCTTAAAGCTCCGTTTGTTTCGAGGAAAATGATAATTTGAGGATCATTTTCTAGAAAATGATCGCTTGTATCGCTTTCAAGAATATGAATGAATGAAATTTGTTATCATCTTCTATTAATTGTTTTAGGCGATATATTGATGAAATCGAATTCTCGGTCACGAACAGATAGAGTTCAAAAGTATAATGAGACCCGATGAATTTCAAATATTGCCGGTATTTCTAATTGTGCAATGCTTATGGTCCTCGACTTATGATGAGATGAAGAACTGATGGTGATGCCCATTGAGTATATCTACAATGTGCAATAGCCAGATAGGTCCTCTTAGCCATCAAACTCTTCGGAATAGTCTCTTTCATTTTTATTTTTTCATAATTTCATAACACCTTGATTGTCCCAACAAGAAATCTTAAAGCCTCCCTGATCCGAAGCCTTACCTTGATTCATCAGCGTACATTTTGCTTAGGTACCACATGTGAGGATCGTAACACGCTCCACTCCGACTCGCATCTGGCGATGCGGCGCTGATGGGGTCGCTCAAAATAATGAGTAACTATGTTTGAACTAGAATATTTTCATCGGAAACATGGAACGTATATGATTTTGTCAAGGAGGGTCGCCCATGTTGATTTTTCTTTTCATGCTTTTTCTCTCAATAATTGAAAAAAAAAGGTTATCCTATAGAGCTGAATAAAAAATTGATTGATGATTCGGACATCTTATTTGGGTTACTGGATTTATGTTTTTACTTTCATGGCGTCAATTCCCAGGAAATCTCAAATAAGAACATCTGTACTGTTTCGTGACTTTAATTTGAACTGCAGATCCTACCGCCTTACTGTATTCAAGCTTGATAGTTTTCACAGTCGAATCATGGGCCTCATTAACCGATACTGCTCCCAAAAGAATAACATAGTTACTTTAAAAAAAAAAAAAGGAAAGTAATAAGCGCCGTGGAGAAAAATTGTGCATAATGTGAATGTCCAACAACCAAGGCAAAGCAGATGGCGGGTACTATTTTTGAATTGTAACATAGAAGATGAAAACATTGGAAGGGACGCGCATCCCCAAGTGGGCTTATAATCCCATCACGGGATTTCTAACTTGACCTGCTAAGTAGTACAGTGGGAGATTAGGGGATAAATTTTCAGCGTCGTTGATATAAAACAAATTAATTTTCGTGAAAAATATTGAGATATTAATAATTACATCATCTAAGAATCATTTTCGAGCACTTATAAACAAAACCCTAATATATCGTTTGTGCAATATGTTGTGGGCTTGTGCAAAAGCAGACCAATTATGGGTGCGAATGAAAACTATTCTCTTCCCAGCCTCTATTTCTATTCTCTGAAGGAGTTTCTGAATAGAGGCATGTGTATGATAACAATACAAAATTTCTATTCACTAAACAGAAATTCATTTGATAATAGCATAAAGTTTCTATGGTTGGGTGGCTGACGAACAGTGGATGGAGACCAGTAGCCAGTGGATAAGGATAGGCGACTAGTGAATGGCATCAAGTGAATGGCAACTGGGGACCGGCAATGGGCAAACGGTGGCAGGTGAACAGAAACCGGGGATCGGCAATGGGTGAACGGTGGTAGGTGAACAGCAAAGGGGGACCGGCAAAGGGTGAACAACGGCAAGGGCGCAAGAGAGGCGACCGGTGATTGGCAAAGGACGAGCGTCGGCAAGGACGCGAGGAAGAGGGAGACTGCATGTAAGAAAAAAGAAGTGAGCAATGAGAACAATTCTTATTTTTGTTTCTACTCGATAAATAGAAAAGTAGAAAATTTTTACTTCTCACTTTTGTTTCAAACTTGAATCTGGGTGAAAAATTTGTCCCGAAAAAAGGAAAATAAAATTGCCGTTACTAAATAGATTTATATTCCAAACTTGTTCATTCGAACAGAAAATAAAAAAATAGAGAAATAAAACTATTGTCATGCGCGCTCTAAATATCATGGTCTTTAAATTTTAAAGGGAAAATAAGCTAAAGTGCTTATCTTGCAAAAATTATAATTGGTATTCGTTATACAATGTCCTTCTGTTGTTATTTGTAAAGAGGATTTTTTTTAACCTAGAAAATGGATATTAAATATACAATCACTGAAAAATTTAATAAATTCATTGTTCCTCTTTTCGCGTGATATTGATAGCGATCATACAACATTTTATTGGACCATAATTAATTTAATTTCATTAGAAATTTAGAATGAACCTAAATAATGCTAATATATGTGTACTTTTGGACTTCTCAAGAACTAAGATTAAAGTTGTGATGGTCATTGGGTAACGAAAGTTACCAAAATTTAGGAGCCGATGATCCTCCGCTACCGCATACTAACAAAAACGCAAACAAGTCGTATAATATGCACACACAAAAAAATCGATATTTTTAGAAGATTTTACGAAGTTACTTTCTTATGAAATATTTGAATCATGACTAATGAAAAAAATTGTTGACCTAATCTAACCAAATATCATACATATATGCTGAAGAGAAATACTTCAAGATTCGAAGCTCTTCGTTATAAGATTTCACAAGATGTATTAGATTGAGATCTTAAATTCAAGCAAATTAGAGACAAATTGAATTATTAGATTTTTTTTTTCTATATCACGACTTAATTTTCTAGCAAGCTAGGCTTTCCAGTCAAACATGTCATCATTAGTGGTTATGATTAGTATAACTTTATCTTATTTGTATTCTTGTTTGAGTCATTGGGATTCTTAGGGCAATATTAAACATCTAATCAAGAAACTTAGTTATTCAAAAAAATAAAGTTGTAATGATGAGGATGCTTGTCGTTCATTCACTTTGCCAATTAGTCAATGTTATCACTTCTCAACTTTAAAATGGGAAGAGAGCAAAAATACAACCTAAGTACCCGCACTAAATTTGGTGGATTCCCATCATGTATCCATCCACTTCCTACAGGTAGAGAAAGCAAGCAACCACATCATTAACCGAAAATGTACAAAGTATTCTTTCACTTTATCATCAAAATCTGAAAATATCTTTCGAATTTCAGAAAATCATTAAAAAAAAAAGTTGAGCGGGAAATTATGTATGGACACCCGAGCGTTGTGTAAGTTTGAAATTTGGAAGGAAAAAAAAATTTTAAGGAGCGAGAAATGCAAAATTCGAATTAAAGTAAAAAGAAGAAAGTCAAAGTCAATCTAGATAAGACTTTAGGACTATAATTTTCTTTTAATGTAATAACGTCACGCCGGTTTCCTTTTCTTGTTCAACCTCGTGTAATTGGATAAGTACTTTTGCTTTTGGTCAAAACAACATTTCATTCAATTTCTCGAAATATAAGAGAGAAACATCATAGTTCAACTGCAAACTAAGACGACAACTCCAGATCAGTTAGATAGTTAAAGATGAGCATGTGTATACGTATTAGGTACGCTAAACGTGATTAACATTGCTCGCATGGGCATCTGTAGATCTTACCTTTGTACATGAGGCTAGTGGGATATCTTGTTACTCGAGATTTGCCTATCAAAATGGGTGCCTCGTCGTGATAAAGTGTGTAAGGTTCTTTTTGAAATCTTTGATATCATATACACAATCAGATGCTGAAATTAATGGCGCAGAGTGTAGGTTTTAAAATTAGAGAATGCAAAGTTTAAGAAAGTGTGAAATCGAGGGGGTTACCGTGATTTAGAATAGTCCTGAATAGGCGTTGATGGCTTTCGAGTTTCGACGGGAGTCAATTTTATCCATCTTCCTCCTTTATAAACAAGGAGTAAGGAGGAATTCTCTCTTGGCATTGGCTGCCAAACGTCTCATAGATTCAGACTTTGCTTGTTTAGCGAAAAGCAACTTTCAGAAAAATGTTTTTTTTTTCCGAATTTTTCGGTGTTCGGTTCACCAAAAAACAAATGAGCCAAGAAAAATATTTTCCGTCAATGAAAAAAAAAACACCAACAAAAGTGAGGAAAATGATTTTTCTCTTTTAAAAAGAAGAAATCATTTTCCGTGGAGACCAATATCTTTATTTTCTCTTCTCTTTATCTACATGCTTCGAAATTTTTTTAATAATTTTCGCTTATATATATAATTATTATTTTCTTCTTTTCTTCCTTTTTCTTTTCTTTCTTTTATCGTACGTTAGCAATTGGCCACAGAGGCATGGCAAACTCTAGGCTCACCAAAGGCCAACGACCCCCAAGGTTGCTAGATCTTGATGAGTTCTAGCTTGCCTAAGGTTTGGAAGCTGGAGCTCACTTGTGGCTATCGGCTTGAGCTCGCTTATAGCTATCGTCAGGGGAGCCTCGAGCTCACCAGTGGCCATTGTCAGCTAGTTGCGGAGGAAAAAAGAGGAAAAAGAAAAGGAAAGAAATGTAAAGAGAAAAAATAAAGAATAAAAATAATTAAAATTTTGATTTAGAAAAGGAATAGAAGAAATTATTAAAAGGAGTGTGCAGATGAAAATCAAATCCGATTTTCCATACCAAACAGTGAAAATATTTTCGAATCCATTTTTAGTCGAACACCGAAAAATATTATTATTTTCCTGAAAAATAACTTTTCGAAAAGTGTTTTCCTGAAATTTTGCATTTTTTTTTTCTGTTGGTGAAACGAACGGAACCTAGCGATGGTTTCGCTTTCATTGCCTTGTATTTCTCATCCAAATCACCTTAACGAATGACGGTAAAGGTGGAATATCATTACTCTTGTTTTGAGCAATGCTACGCGTATGAAGACGGGGCTCTTAAATCAGCGTACTTAAGCAACATAATGGGGTTAGAAGTGGACAGTCGAGTAAGTTGACCATGTTCTGCCTCTAATAACGGTTATAGGTAATTTCACGACTGGCAAACACTTTTTGCCTTGAAACCCTCGGTTTGAAGTTTAATTAAAGATAGGATCAAGATCCTCTCTTCCATTTAGGAGTGAAGCGGTGCGGAAAACTCATCAGCCCGAAGGGAAAATTGCAACATATTCCAAAATGTCAAGGGCCAGATTGCGAAAAATCCGAAATGTCGGGGGGTCAACTTGTCGTGACTGAAAAGCTAGTGAGGGGGTTGCAAAAATGTAATCGGGCTTCTTCGGTCTCTCTTACTTCGTCGCAGAACAAGCCCGTCGGGCTGACAAAGAAGCGAAAAGAGGCCGAGCCCAGAAGCCGAAAGACAACCCTTCCCTCCCGGTTTCCTTCGTCTTCGCAGGGTCGACTCTCGGGGACTCGGGCTCCGAAGGAGGCGAAGATGGCGGCTGCCTGCGCAAAGACGGGTCTTCGACTCACTTCTGTTTCTGCTAAAACGCTCTTGAGCCGTGCGTCACCATCGTCGTCTTCGTCTAGTTTGTCCTCGGCGACGAGTAAGCTGAGGGGTCTTTCCTCTGCTACGCCAGTCTCTTCCTCCTCGCGTTTCTCCACTGCCCGACCAGTCGGCCTCTCGAGGTTAGCTCCTTCTCGATCTCGGTTCGCTGGTCTCTCTCTCTCTCTCTCTCTCTCTCTCTCTCTCTTTTTGGGGTGCGGTGATTGATGCATTGGACAGTAGAAGAGTTTAAGGCTTAGATGGACCTCTAGTTACGAAGCACGAGCTTGGAAAAAGCTTGCATTTTTTGGTGCGTTTCGAAATCCACTCGGGATGGAGCGTGGTGGATTGGATGAGAAAGTTTGAATGGAGCTGGTGAATCTTGGTGGACCCCCAATTCGATTGAATCGGAGTTTGTTCTATCAACTTGAGGGATTGTTGGGAACTGTTGATCATCAAGTGTCGCTTTTGTCTCAGGCTTCCCGTGGAGTTGGGAGGAGCATTGTCGATGATGCCATTACACAATGTTACGGCGTCTGCTTTGTTCACTTCATTGCTGTGTTTGAGCAGCCATGGTTGGGGTTGTCTATCTGAAGGTACTCTCCTTTTCTCGTCGCTGGTTTTAAGCTGCGTTTGTGGCGTTTTTCATTTCACGGGTGTCTTCATTGTTGTTCTTGAAGTACTTGTATTGTCCAATAATATCTTGAATTTCGTCCCGAGATGTTTCAGCTTGGCCTCTGTTTCTTATTTTATAACGTAGCTAAAGTAGAGGGTTTTGCACTACCGTGTCATTCATGATACATGTGCTAAATTATTCAGTGAATCGGACACTGCCCAGATATAGAAAAAGGTTTTCCTTGAAATGTGCGTTGTGCTTGTGTCTCTGCCGCACGCTATGAAGTAATTGTAATTTAGATTCATGTGTTGTATTATCCTAGATGTGGAGGACCGTGTGTCATCTTCTGTTTCCATATCAGGATGACACGGAACACATGCCTTACATGAACATGTATTGCTCTTGTGCTTTCCCTACGGTGAAGTGCATGCCTTGGCAACTAGCATTCCATAAACATTGTGGCTGAAGCCTGAAACCCTCTTTTCTTCTTCTGAATTATTTCCATTTTAAAATTGCCTCAAGGGTGCTCACCGAGGTTTTAAATTTTGGTAGTGGCCATAGAAGTGGTCGCATGACTCGCGCCATGATTCCTATGAAATGTTTGCCAAAATTGCAGATACTGTGTGCTTAGTTATTTTCCAGTCATGCATCACAATGCAGCTTATGATGTATTCTGTGAAAATCATATAGAATCTTACTGTTTACTGAGTTATGGGGTTTCTAGAAAGAAAAAATTCATCCGAAAAGTATGGGAGTGACAGATTTCATGTCTTACTTTGGGGTCAATGATATATTAAAACAGACGACAGGTTAGAGATACTAGTATCAAATAACATTGTGATGACCATTTCAAATGAGGTTTTGTTTCTTTGTCATGCTTTGGCTGCAATAACATGTTGAAATGATGCAGCCAAGTTTGGTTACTCTATTTAATCTTCGTTGGTATTCTCTGTTTTATTTAGAAAAGGGTCTTGTTTAGAAAAAAGGTTATTCTGGAAAAACAGGACAATTATTAGTGTCGTGATTTTTTCCATGATCACTGTACTGTAACATCTAGAGCTACAATGCCACTGTTTCTCCATGACATGCAAATTTTATTTGGAAGGCATAAGCTGGCTTATAGCAATGGTGCTGCCCTCCCCACTCCGACTCTTATATTGATCTGCTGCTTGGTGGTCAGAAAATTGGAAAGCTTGTTGAGTTAACTTACCGATACCGAGAGCTAAAAATAGACGCCGTCTCATCTAATGTTTTTCTTCCCTTAAGACTTTCTAATTCCTAGCTCCTACAATTTATAGTGCTTACTCTTCATATTACTGCCTTTTGTTAGTTAATGATAGGTTCCACCATTTATATACCACTTGAACTTGTGTTTTGCTCAATGCTTGCAGGTTTTGCTACACCTCTATAGCATGGCAGCTTACTTTTCTTCTTCCGAGTTTCATCAGGTTCAGGGACTTTAAGACTGTCAATTTTGCTTAAAGATGTCTACTTGTGTCTCTAGTAGCCGGATTTTTTCAGATTGTGGCAGTAATAACCACATACTTATCCTGTCGTTACACTTGTTTTAAGCGCTTCTTTGGGATAACTTAAGAGATGGGGAAACGAGCATGCCCACATTATTTTGCTCGGAGGGTTCGGCTTTTCCAATATCACTTCATGCTTCCAGAATGTCGATAGCGTTTGGTTCTTTTCATTTGTCATAACTTTCTATCTTTGTAACTTGAATGAACAGAGCCATTGCTGATTCAGTCACAATGACTGGATCTCTGTAGAACTGTTCGTATAGAAACGCAAAGCACAAGTCTTAAAGAAGGAGAGATGCCCGGTGGAGTTAGACAAGTTTCATAAAAAAAAATTGATATAAGCGATTACTCTGTGAAAAATATTTTTCTGAATATTCATTTTTTGCGAAACAAATACGTTCATAGCTTTCTCTTTCTTTCCCCCTCCGGAAGTGGAAAGATAGGACGTTATATGAGAAGCTTCATTGGATGGTTGGGATGTGGCTATCCTATCGATCGAATTTGTGCCGGCGGCATGACAATCCAGCAATTGGGGTTGAGAGTGCAATTGTTCAATGAATCTAGTACGTGCACTCGAATGATTTTGGATCGATAGATCTAATGGAATAGGAGAAGGAGAAGCAACCAATGATACTTAGGACTAGATTCCTCAGTTATATGCAGGAAATTGACCTTAGACATGTCGATCGCTTGTTCTTTTTTAGCCCAATAAATTCCTCTGAAAAAGAAATTATCTACTAAAGTTATTTCTTCTCCATTCTTTTTTGTATTGGGTTAAAACTTTTCAGTTCACCGACCAAAATTACTCTCTAAACATCTACTAAGTCTTCGACCGAAAAAATGAAAAAAAAAAAAATCTACTAAGTCAAGCATGAACCCAGTATTCACATGTATGATAGGATTAGCAAAGAAATTTTCAAAGGGAAAAACCCACTAAAATTACTATGCTGACTATCACATATTCACCTTGGTTTTTTTTTTTCCACATCGAACACTTCAAATTGACATTTACTCTAAATTTTTCTTGTTACATAAAAAAACCTCAAAATTATACCGATATGACACATTCATCTTCGGTCAACGTTCCATTAGATGAGTTGTTAAGTTACATGGGTGTCATGTCAATATTGTTTGTTTTCCGGTGTCAATGTAGGTAGATTTTTAACAATCCTTGCCGATGGAACTTCAATGGAGGGCAAATGTAACACATATGTATGCACAAGTTTGGAATTTTTAGGGCAAATGTATTATAGGGGCATAGTTTGGAGTTTGTGGTGGTTTTTACCCAATTTTAAATAATAGATAAACAATTGGTGTATTAATAATTATGCTATCTTGTATGATAAAAGATTAAAAATATTCATAACGTAATGATTAGCATGACATCAGTTGTTCGCGATAAGGTACGATTGTATAAACTTTCATAATTTATGGATTATCTTCATTACTAATCATATGAATTAATGCTCGAGTGGTTATGTAATTATGGTTCCAATCATACTATTAGTTGTGTAATATACAAAAAGTCCTAAACCTATTTTATTGGTAGTAATTCACTCCTAAATCTTTTGCATTGGTGTCAATTTAATTCTAAACTTTTCATTGGCACTATTTCAGTCCTAAACTTTTTACATTTATACTAATTCAATCCTAAAATTTTTGCAATAGTGCCGATTCAATTCTAAACTTTTTGTATTAGTGCCAATATAGTCTTAAACCTCTTGCAGTTGTGCCAATTGAGTTAATGCGGACAATTTTTGCCAGGAATCATTGATGTCAACATCGATTGTCTTACACAGTATAGTTAGTACTGATGTGGACATTTTTTAATATTATTTTAAAATTTTAAAATTTTTTGATATATATTTTTTAATTTTTTTCCTTGTCGGCACAAATCAAACAAAAAAAGTGAGAGGAAAGAAAAAGAAGAAAAAAACAAAAAAATTATTAAGAATATTATAAATATTTAAATACTATTAAAAAATATCCATATTAGCACCAGCCATACTATGTAGAACAATCGACGTCCATGTTAGGGATTATCGATAAAAATTGACTAGATTAACTCAATTAACACAAATACAAAAAGTTTAAGATTGAATTGGTACAAATGAAAAATGTTTAGTATTGAATCGGTACCAAAAAAATGTTTAGGATCAAATTGGCACAAATGCAATATATTTAGGACTTTTTCAACACTTTTTCCCAATAAGTGCATTATTATATGATCAAATTTTAAATGATAGTCATATTACAACGTAATAATTATTACATCAATTTTGGGTCAACTTTGGGCCGGAGTTGAAATGCTGCCTAAAGTTCATGCTTTTTTACGAGACAAAGAAGGTTTGGGCAAAAATTGAGTGTCGAGCTAAATTGTGCTTTTTTTTTTCCTTTAAAGGAAATTGGGCCCTTTTTCTTGCACGACACAAACGATGAAAAATGGAGAAATTAACGGTTTGCATTCCACGAAACAAATAAGATCTTAACTTTGAGCAATTGGTCCCTAAGCCATATCCAAAATTTCCCAATACTTAGGTCGAAAATGATCCAAAAAGAACAACATTCGAATATGAGAAAGAACAAAATAAGTTACGTTGAAAATGGAGTCTAGAAAACAAACAAGCAAAGATCGAAATGACCTGAATTCGATTGACACTGGAATTTTACGAATTGAGATGACTCGTGTCCAAATATAATCCGAGATCAAAATAATCGAGTCAACCCACCCTGTTAAGATAAGACCCAACATAGAATAGGCCTCCTTAATTTCCGCGGCTTAATTTGTGTTTCTTATATTACTAGACAAAATTGTTTAAGTTGATGAGAGATATCAATCCAAAGTTAGGAACTACTCAATCGCACTAATTTTTAGAAGGTAATGACGCATAGCATTCTTTGAACGGACTAGCTTGTTTGTCATGATCAAAAGTAAAAAAAGAATTTTCCATTTCCCCATCAAAATTCAAAACACTATCGAAATTTCAAAAATTAATTGAAATATTGCAAGTGAATTTTACATGTCGACTTTTGCATTCTATGAAATTTCTAAGGACATAAGAGAAGTCAAAGTGCCTAATATCGCAGTTCGGCAAAATCCTCAAACCGAGGATGGATCATGACACAAGCGAGATTGACTATGTGCTGATGCATTCAACGAACCAAGTCATGGTCGACCACAAGGATCAACCTTGATCAATCTTGCTCGGCCGAAGGAACGATCCATAAACAATATGATCAATGCACAGACCATTACATGAATCATGTTGAATAATTAGCTGATCGACCCATGGATGATACAAAGTCAACGGGCGCTCAATGCAGACTTGACGGGCATTCAATAGAAGATAGCTGGGTGGTTGATGCAAGAACGATGCAAAGCTGGGCAAAACAATCCATGGGTGATGCACGAATGGCCCCTGAACGATCCATGGACATCATGCATGATCGACCCAGCGGCTTGCTGAGATTTGGCACACCTTGCCATAAGTACCACAGACATAAGTTAGAGGGCTACATCCCCTGATCACAGAGGAACTTGGAGCTCCACCGCCATGAATTGTATATGGCCAGCACCCAGAGATTGGTGGGAAATCGACAGAAGCGAAGTCTACATGAAGGACATGATCGCCTCAAGGGGTTTTGGGACCATGTTCAGAGGAACTTAGAAAGGGAGAGATGTTGCATGTGGACGTAAATACCGTGTTTTTTTCGAAATCATTAATTCCTGCTTTTTCTAATCTTTCATATTTTTTGCTTAGTGCTTGTTCTTTTTATCATTGAATTTCGTGGGTGATGAGTGATCTTGAAACTTGAAGTTTCAAGAAACCCTTTTTTTTTTTTTTACATTCAATGAATTGGAACGTACTAATATATGTACAGTAGAGCTTACTGTAACAATAACCATCATGTAGACTTAGAAATTTTTGGAAAAAGTACATTGAGTGCCATAACTTTTGTATGACAATCACTTAAGTGTCATAACTTTTTTTTTTCATTTACTTGAGTGCGAAATCGGAGCAAAATCGATCATCTGAGTGCCACTTCCGATAAATCGTCCTACGTGGATTTTTTAATTATTTTTTTTATCACACATGGGATTTTTATCATTATCTTTTGATGCACCGATCCAACATGTTCTGTCAGGACGTCTTCCAAACAATGGCGCTTGATGCGGCTGGAGGGTTGAAATCTTTTCCTCGTGAGCTATTCCAATGTTATGTTTCACTTAAAACTTTTCTTAATCTATGTGTCGATTGACCCTTTTGAATTTAGCTTCCCTCAAATCACAAGTTAAGCTACCTTCATGAAAGGGGAATCATCCATGGAGATGTGAAGCCATCCAACTTGTTCATGGATACGATTGGTACCGTCAAAATTATGGATTTTAGCCTATCTCATAGAGCATGTCATCACAATTCATTTAAACTCAGCGAGAACATCCATTACAGGCCCCCCAAGGTATCGTTTCAAATGCAATTCACTTCAATGAGAGGTCATGCCTTAAGATGCTTGATGAAGTGTTTTGTGTCCGATATTAGGTCATCAAAGATGAGATGTCTAGCCCAAAAGCAGATGTCTACGGCTTCGGGATCACCTTGTGGGAGATTTGCCATAATGAGATGCTGTACAAGGACGTGAAAACCAAGTACATTGATCAAGCAGTTCTCCATCACGTAATTAGCCCACCCGTGATTCGAATACTAAGTTACTACATGTACTAGTATAGGCACAATTAGCTTTGAATCAAAATGGTTGCCCACGAGTTTAGTCGGTTGTTGAAAACTGGCAAAACCTAAGGTCGGAGATATCGAAGAGATGCCTGAGATAATTCGCAAGCTTGATGAAGATGTGTTGGGATGCAAACTTGCGAAAGAGACCGAGTATGAAAGATGTGGTGTACAAGTTAATTCCCTGAGGATGCTAGCCAATTTTGGTTACAACCTTCATAAGGGAAATGGCCACTCCCATTTGTGTTGACCACAATGACCGTCAATAATGCAGCTGGCGTCCCCCGCGGTTATCGTTCGGAGGAGAGGGGGATTTTATTGCAATAGGGTTCTTCTGCGATAAGGTCTCTGGGAAATAATCTCGGGACTTCTTCGAAAGGGGAAGAAGCGATGACACTACCCATTACCATCACCTGAACAGGAGTCGACGGCAGGGATGTTGACTTCGGAAGCAGGTTAGTTGACATGTGCTATTATAGCTTGCTATTTTTGGTGGAATGCCTGCATTATTGAACATCACTTTGAAATTTTTTTTTTGGGTCGAAACTTTGAAAGTTTGATGCATATATTGTCTAAGCAATGCTGTAGTAAATGAATTCATAAGGTGACATTACTTTTATTTATCAAATTTGCCGCTCTTTATGCTTTATTACCATTCACGAAGATTGCAAGAAATGGCTGTCGCGACCCGACATCCGAGGCTATCAGATGATCGGGCGAATGGATTGCCAAAGGGCTACGATGACGAGCTCTTGGCGCGGGCCCTCCTAGGCCCATACCAAATCGCGACGGGAATTGTCGGTTTCGACCTTGGTGTGGTCGGGTGGCATGTGCAGTGTGTGCATGCAATCGGAGTCGCCATCGGTTTTTTTAGGGAGGTAGACCGGATACCTCATCGAGTGATTGGGAGGAGTCACTCGATCCTACGCAACCAGAGATTCTAAAGCCGGGGATTTGGTTACCCTGATTTAAACTAGAGTCCTTTCGGTTACCGTTCGGGGTTGATTATTACCTAACTTGTGAGCACGCGAGGTTTATATCAATCCTAACTCCTAATCATGTTTTAGTCAATCACTAAGCGTTCATGCAAATGTTCTTGTAGGTGTTCATTTCATGGCATTTTCTAAATATGCAATCCTAAGAAAAAGCAATCAATATATTCAAAGGAAATAAAGAGAATGGAAATAAAACGACAAGGACAATAATAAAAGCTACGCTAAAATAATAAAGAAAAACCCGCAACTCGTCGGGTATTTACAATCCCAAATATTAAACCCGAGACATGATCGAGTGTACAACAAATAAGACCGGAATGGACATCGGTCATACTCGATGGTGAACTTGAGTTTAGTTAATGTAAATATGCAATAAAAGGAATTTTCGAAAATTTTCCGTTTTTTTTTATTTTTTATTTATTTTATTTATTTTATTTTTTTTTTGGAAAGAGATATCGAAGCAAGTTGAACATGACCAATGCTGATTTAATTGAAGATGTGATGAAAACCTCACTTGAAGACGTGATTCCGGTCCATTTCGGAAAGTTTTTGTTAAAAAAGGAGTCGACCGCGAGGGGGTCTTTCAACGCGATTATCTTAGTGTACAAATACATTCAGAGAAAAGAGATCACACCTCATGAAACTAGGTGTGACCAGGTTTCAAGAATGACCAACGGTTCGAAAAATGGTTAACCGAGCGCATCGCAATGGTATCAACAAGACAACTACTCGAAAGCCAACACTTGGCCAAATTCTAGACCCCTCACTTGGCAGTTCACCGAGGCATGTTCAAGGATGATTATCTCCATGGTCAAATACAATTAGGAGAAACCGATTATACCACATGAAACTAGGTATAACCAGGTTTCTAAAATGACCAACGGCTCGAAAAATGATTGATCGAGCACGTCGCGTCGACATTAGAAAGATGGCCATTCGCAAATGGAAACCCAGAAATTCCCAGAAACCAGCTCATGAGGGCATGTTCGGGAGCGATTATCTCCATGGTCAAATACAATTAAGGAAAACCAAACATATGACCTGAAACTAGATCAAATAAGGTTTCAAAATGTGTTTAAATATCCCAAAAATATTAAGGGAGCACTTTGTAACAAAGCCACGAAGATGGCTTGCCGCAAAACCAAATCTGGGAAAACTAGCTTCGCCTCTCACTTTGCAGCTCATGGAGGTGTTTTCAAGTGCCAATAACCTTGTACTCAAATTAAACCAAGGGGAACCGATCATACCACATGAAACTAGGTATGATCTAGTTTCCAAAACAATCGACAAATCAGGAAATGGTCAACCGAGCACATCGTAATGGTGTCGGGAAGTGACGGGTCTGAAGTGGTTACAACACTTAGAAAAAATTTTCAGTTTAAGCCAGACCGACCAAGCAACTTCGAGAGGGCATATCTCACCCCTCCGCTGGAAATAATGGGAGAATAATATACCGATTCGAAGAGCTACACATCAAGAACAAAATGGAACAGAAATGACTCGTGAATAATGCTCGAGGAGAGAGAAAAATGCCCCGAAAGTCGGGGGTTTGGGTTGTTTTAAACTCAAATCAAGGCACAAACCAGACCAACATGGGGTATTCCCGACCTCGTAACTATCCTCAAAGATTGAACCAAGGGCAACCGAGGATATATAGGTATTCTACTATGTACCGGGAACACAATCAATCAAGAATCTCCCAAAAATACTCATGGTAAGATAATGAAAAATGAGCACGAAACGAGCAAGTTGGACTGAGTCCAACACTTAGGCAAAATTTCCAGATGGAATTTCCAGGTTCTGATCAGACTAATGAGGCAACTTTGGAAGAGCATATCTCACACCTCGGTCGTAACCAGGAGCAGTACAACATATCAAAACGAAGATCTACATATGTAGAATGCATTTGAGCAAAGAAACGACCGAATATCACGTGAAGTCACCACGAAAATCAGGTTCAAAGTCAGGGGTTTGAACCACCCGAAGCACCTTATGTGCAGGCAAAGGCTCAAACCAGAGAAAAACAATCGCGGACGGGTATTTGCATTACCTTTTCCGGCGACTCAGATGGTGGATGGACGTCGGTGATGGCTCGGTAGGTAGGTGGTGTGTAGGTGTATCTTGGTTGGGTGGTGGTCGCTCGTGGAGCCTCTCGGTGTACTCCCGAATCACTCCCGAAAACCCCCCGTTGGCCAACCCGAACTCACTTCCTAAAAACCCGCCAGCCCCTCTCTTTCTTTTCTTCCCCTCCTTCCCTTTCTCTCCCGACACCTCCCTGATGAATTATGGCGCTTCGGGGACTCCACGCCATTGGGAACTCCACATTCAACAACTCCAAAACCTGAAAAAAGCCTCTCCTTTCTCTTCTTTTCTTCCTTTTGTTCCCCATTTTTTCAGAAAAAAGCTGCCCCCTCTGCCCATCCTTCACGCGTGCATCATGGGAGGAAAAAGGAGAATAGTGGCCGGGTCATGGGTCGGGTCGGCTCGACCCGATTTCACGAATTTGGCCAAATTGACCCTCAAATTGACGTCTTTTCATCCAATTGACGCCAAAATTGGATTCTCCAACATGGATTACATCTAAACATGTGGTTTTTGCAAAAACGTTGGTTGAAATTGCACAAAAACCCCAAATTTTTAGTTTGACCCGAAATCGAATTTTGAGCAATCCAAAGCCTAAACGGCCAAATCAGTCCAAACCACCCCCTCCAATGGATTTAGAATGATGAAAAATGTAGGGTAGAGGTCTTGGATTTTCATGGGTGCCCCTAAAAAAAGTTTAATTTCATTTTTTTGTCAACTTAGGGGCTAAATTGAAAATTGCAAAATCCAACTAAGGCCCCTTTTGCAAAATTGAGCAATTCCGGGTACAATTTGGCCAAGCTATAATTTCTGGTGATATGGCATGATGTCACGACTCCAATATGTAAAAATGAGAATTTATTGGGTTAGAAAAGCAATTTGTTTTAATAATCCGAAATTATGCTCAAAGAGAGAGCATATAATTTCGACTTAAATTTTCCAAATTTTCTTTAGCCAAAATGAAAAATAAATTTAAATAAAAATACTGGTTATTTTTCCATATTTTTGTGGCCTCAAATGCCATTTTTTTTTCGATTTTTCTACTTTTTTTGGTATTTTTCGAAAATATTAAAAAATGCGAAAAAAAAATGAAAATTATTTTTTGTTCAAAATTGGTTCCTTAGGCTTGGCTAAGGCTTCCAAAGTTGATTTTTCAATTTTCTCATTTTTTATTACTTTTTTATGAGTTTATAAAGATAAAATGCTGAAAAATACTAAAAATATGAAAAATTATTTTTTACTCAAAATTGATTTCCTGGGCTAGGCTAAGGTCCTCAAAGTTGATTTTTTTAATTTTCTAAATTTTTATGGATTTTCTAAAACTTTTCTAAAAATAAAACTAGCCGAAAATCAAGTGTCAACAATGGCAATTTCCCATCTAAAGGCCTTTCCAAAGCCTTGAGAAGGGAAATGGCCACTCCAAATTTGCGTTGACCGCAATGCCCGTCACTTTGAGAGCTTGATACATGTATCGTCTAGGCAATGTCGTAGTAAATAAATTCACAAGGCAACATCATCATCATCATCATCATCATCATCATCATCATCATCATCATCATCATCATCATTATTATTATTATTATTATTATTATTATTATTATTATTTGCATCACCCACTCTTTATTCTTTATTACGTGCACGAAAATTGCACGAAATGGCCATTTCGTTTCTAAAGGCCTTTCCAAAAGGGAAATGGACGGAAGTGAGGTCTACATGCAGGACATTATCACCTCTAGGGGTTTTGGGACCGTGTTCAGAGGAACATACAGAGGGAGAGATGTTGTAGGTAGAGGTGTCAAATGGGTGGGTCGGGTCGGGTTTGGGTCAGGTCAAATATGGTCCGACCCATATTGACCCGTCTAACCCGTCTTAACCCATTTTTAATGACCCATACCCGACCCGACCTGCAACTAACCTATACCCGACCCGACCCATTTTGACCTATATTACTTTATTTAACCTATTTTATGCTCTTCACATGTATAAATTACCTCGCTAAAAACCTCACACCAAATAAAAAAAGGCAAATTAAGCAATAAAAAATTATAAAATAAAAAATGTAAAAAATATGTAAATTGAAATACTTATAAATAAATAAAAATGGCTAGCTAAATACTTATAAATTGATCCAATCTATGTAAGGAAAAACGATAAAATAAGATGGCAGTGATAAAACGAAACAAGACAATTGCAACCTCATTTGTAACTGATCCATATGGAATAAAAGATTGACTAATTTCCCACATATATAATCTCTAGTTACAATAGCAAGTTTCAGCCAAATACAAATTGAGAAGAGCTCCACGTCTCTCAAGTCTCTTGGACCTTCTAATAAGAAGAATAACATAATCAAGTATGAGACTTGCATCCACAGCAAGCCCATCAACGATCTCCTGATACTAGGCATAAAGCTCCATGAGGAACCAGCTATCTTCATTGATGAAGACAATAAGCCTCAATCATAGCAAGCAGCCTTGACCATGTTTCAGAATAAATCACATGATACAACACTAAGACTGGTTGATTGAAATTGACAAATATAGCAAAGACACAACATCTAAAGCCTCAAAAGCAAGTGCAAAAGCTCAATATCATTTAGTTACTTATATAACTCGAAAAACGCAGGCCTTTCATAGTAGAATGTAGCCAAGAGAGCACAGTGGCTGACAATAATAATTACCTAAAGTGTTATAGTGCCAATAAAACCAACTTTCATTGTCACTGAAAGCTTGAGTGAATTTAGTGCTTCTGCCTTCAATTTCAAATCTTTGAGCACAACATCTCTTATAGACCCAAAAAGCTTTAAGTGCTTCTGAGAGAGCTTCCAAAAGTCTAAAATATCGTATCTGTCCAAAAGTTTCAGGGTACAAACCTTTCTAGACACTAATTCTTAAAGCCATGGCTGAAAGCCTGTGAACATATTCCCCCATATATCTTCGAAGCAAATGTAAAACCCATAACAACATATGTCTAGTATAATGTATAAATCACATAAAAATATTACACTGAAGGAGGATAAAAACAATTGTCAATGCATCAAACACACTATACGCAGATCATTATCGGAAAAATATTTGAATAATCAAACATGAATTGAGGGAAAGGAAAGGACAATTAAGTGGTGGCCTCGACTATCTCCAAAGAAGGCTTCAATGCACTTCAAGTTCAGATCCAGCGAAGGTATGTAAAGCAAGCATGTAAAATCAAGAGCGAAAAAACACTGATAAGGATATGGAAATTGATAAAGAAATGAACATCTGGATAGTGAATGGCCCTTTAATCCTAAAATTTCCAAAAAAAAATAAGTTAATCGAGCTAACAAGAACAGAGAAAGGAAACACAGTCCACTGGACTTAAGGCTTCTCCCAATGACCCCAGGCCCTCAAGATACACCAATTGTAATACATGACACCCATATCACTGAGAAGTGAAGAAATTCATGAAGAGAGGAACAAGTTACAAACGCGAACACCCAGAAGAAAAAAAAATATCCCGCTCGATGAGCAGAAAAAAGCGAAGCCGGCATAAAATCTTATTGCAGCCCTTATAAGTAAAACTAGGGATTCCGGAGCCTCCTCAACCATACACCAAAACAGAGAAGTTCACCAAAAGAAAATTGAAAAACTCAGCGCCATTGTCGGACACCAGATGATCACGGTCAAAGATCAAAGCCAGACCAACAATTCTTCACAGACACTACGCAATCATAAACTCCAATCGCGATGAATACGAAGAAACATCGAAGTCAAACAAAAAAAACACAGAGACGGAAAAAAAAAGACCTGTCTAATGGGAGGTCAAGACAGAGGCCGACGACTGTACCAGAGATCGAGAGGCGATGCAAGAAGAAGAGACCCCAATGGCGTACAACGATGAAAGCGAAGAAGAAAAAAGAAGGGAGGAGGAGAGAAAAGAATGAGAGGAACCTTTTTGAGCTTCGTGTGGGTCGAAAATGGGTAAAAAGTGGGTCCAAAATGGGTTTCACGTGTGGCCCATATTTGACCCATTTAATTTTACTTCAATATTTTGAACCCATTTTTAGAGGCTCTCTAAAAATTAGTGACCCATATAAGACTCATTTTATACAAAAAAAAATGGGTCAAATATGGGTTTATGACCGATATTGACAACTCTAGTTGTAGGTTGCGGTGAATACCACGTTTTTTCGGAATCATTAATTCTTGCTTTTTATAACCCTTCATCTTTTTCGCTTAGCGCTTGGTCTTTTTACCATTGAATTTTGTGGGTGATGAGTGCTCTTGAAACGTGAAGCTTCAAGAATTTTTTTTTACATCCAATGCCTTGGAACGTATTGAATATGTATTGTGGAGCTTACTATAAGAATAGGGGGTTTCGGGACCATGTTCAGAGGAACTTACAGAGATAGAGATGTTGTAGGTTGTCGTGAATACTGTGTTTTTCCACAATCATTAGTTCTTGCTTTTTCTAACCCTTTATCTTTTTCACTTAGTGGTCGTTCTTTTTATCATTGAATTTCATGGGCGATGAGTGATCTTGAAACTTGAAGTTTCAAGAAAACTTTTTTTTACATTCAATGTCTTGGAACGTATTGATATATGTACATCGGAGCTTACTATAAGAATAATCATCATGTAGACTTAGAAATTTTTGGGTTGACTTTTGAACTGATAACTTCTTTTACTCCATGAAAATTTTCAGTAGAGTTTCTGAGGAATCTAAAGGGTCTACCCATGTTTCATCAAGACGTGTCCTTATTGTGCAGTCTCAACCACCCTAACATTGCCAAGGTAGCTCTCCCTCCGGTGATTATCTTGTCATTGTTATCGACTTTCTTTCATTCAAAATCCTTGCACTCTTTCTTGTGTCATAAGCTAGTAATTATTGCATGCCCTAATTATTTTACTTTCCCTCAATTCATAGGAGCTACACACCATATGTTGTACATGGTATTTAGAGGGTCGAGGCCGGTAAATGTATGTTGTATAGTCTCGAAGTATTATCCAAGAGGTAGCTTGTCTTCTTATCTTTAGAGGCACTAGCCCAGCATGCTCTGCCAAGACATCATTCGGAGAATGGCGCTCGATGTAGTGAGAGGGTCAAAATCTTTCCCTTGTGAACTATTTCTACTGTTGTGTTTCATTCAAAACCTTTCTCAATTTGTGTGTCGACTAATCCTTTTGAATTTAGCTTCTCTCCAATCACAGGTTAAGCTACCTTCATGAAAGGAGAATCATCTATGGAGATGTGAAGCCATCCAACTTGCTCATGGATACGACTGGTACTGTGAAAATTATGGATTTCAACTTATTTCATAGAGCAGATCATTACATTTCATCTGAAATTAGCGGGAACATCCATTACAGGGCCCTCGAGGTATCGCCTCAAATGTAATTCGCTTCAATGAGAGTTCATGCCTTAAGATACCCGATGAAGTGTTTTGTGTTCGATATCGGTTATGAAGGATGGGACATCCAGCCAGAAAGCAAATGTCTATAGCTTCGAGATCACCTTGTGGGAGACTTGCCACGACGAGATACCGTACAAGGACGTGAAAACCAAGTACATCGATCAAGCAATCCTCCATTATGTAATCAGCCCAACAGTGACTCAAATACTAAGTTACTAACTCATGTACTAGTATAGGCATAATTAGCTTTGAATCAAAATGGTTGCTCACAAGTTGGTTCAGTTGTCGAAAATTGGCAGAACGTAAGGTTGGAGATATTGAAGAGATGCCCGATGCAATTCGTGAGCTTGATGAAGAAATGTTGGGATGCAAACCAGCGAAAGAGACCGAGTATGAAAGATGTGGTGTACAGTCAGTTCCCTAAAGATGTTGCCAATTTCAGTTATAGCCTTCAAAAGGGAAATGGCAGCTCCCATTTGTGTTGACCACAATGACCATCACTAATACTGCCAGCGTTCATCGTGGTAGCCCTATTCAGCAGAGAGCGGGAGTTGATCACAGTAGGGTTCTCCTGCGGGAAGATCTCTTTGAGAAATATTCTCGAGACTTCTTAGGAAGGGGAAGAAGTGATGACGGCGCCCAACACCACCGTCTGAGTGGGAGTCAGCGATAGTGACGTCGACATAGGAGGCAGGCGAGTTGACATATGCTATTGCTTGCTATTTTTGGTGGGAGAACGAGTTGAAAAGGATGCCTACATTATTGAACATCACTTTCAAATTTTTTTTGGTCGAAACTTTGAAATTTTGATGCATGTATTGTCTAAGCAATGCCATAGTAAATGAATTCATAAGGTGATATTATTTTAATTTATCAAGTCAGCCGCTCTTTATGGTTTATTATCGTGCACGAAGATTACACGAAATGGCAATTTCCCATTTCAAGGCCTTTCCAAAGCCTTTGGAAGGGAAATGGCTCTTCCCCATTTGCATTGACCACAATGCCTGTCACTTTGAGAGCTTGATGCATGCATTGTCTAAGCAATGCAGTAGTAAATAAATTCATAAGACGACAACATTATTATTATTATTATTATTATTATTATTATTATTATTATTATTATTATCAAATTAGCCACTCTTTATAATTTATTATCGTGCATGAAGATTGCACAAAATCGCCATTTGCTTTTGGAAGGCCTTTCCAAAGCCTTCAGAAGGGAAATGGCCGCTCCCCATTTGCGTTGACCACGATGCCCATCACCAATGCCACCACCTCCCCCGTGACGAGCCCCATTTGGAGGAGAGGGGGAGTTGGTCATGGGAGGGTTCTTCTGCAGGAAGGTCTCTTTGAGAAATATTCTCGGATTTCTTCAAAAGGGGAAGAAGCGATCGTAATCTTCGTTTGTATTCTCTGTTTTATCTAGAAAAAAAAGATCTTGTTTAGAAAAATGTTATTCTGGAAAAGCAAGACAATTAGTATTGTCATGATTGTTTCCGTGATCATTGTCCTATAACATCTAGAGCCCCAATGCCACTATTTCTCCATGACATGCAAATTTTATTTGAAAGCCATAAGCCAGCTTGTAGCAATGGCGCTACCATCCCCACTCTGACTGTATTATATTGATTTGCTACTTGGTGGTCAGAAAATTGGAAAGCTTCATGAGTTAGCTTACCAATACCGAGAACTAAAAATAGACACCATCTCATCTAATGTTTTTCTTCACACCAACGCCAGCCATGTTATGTAGAATAATCTGTTGGTAATCAGTTCAGAATCAACTCCAGAACGATTCAGATTCACTTATAAAAGAATTCTTAGAATAGTATAAACAATGGAACAGATTTTTCAACACGAAATTGAAATCGTGAGATCAACACTAGATATAAACCGAGGCCTATGTTCAACACAGTTTCCTTAAAACAGATTCGTTCCCTCAACTCTGTGCTTGAGGTTTCGTGAACGTCTGTCTCCCAGGATACAACGGTTAACAGCTAGGAGGTGAGCACAGAACCTCAGAGCTTTCGGCGAACTTGAAGAAACTGGTGTTTGAATATTATCGACAAACCAATGTAGGAATAAGCAGAAAACAGAGAAAACAGAGGAGAACAGAAGCTTTTTGCACTAAATCTGAATCTGAATGTTTTCGCGCAAAACCAGTTATTTATAAAATGAGTAGAGGGATTATTTCGGAATAATATGGCGTAACAGTTTATAACGGCTGATTAAATCTGCCGTTTGTAACTGTTGTAGCATAACCGACAATTAAATCTGCCGTTTATAATTGTTACGGTGTAACGGTTGATTAATTCTGCCGTTTCTAACATAATGGATGATTAACTCTGCCATTTGTAACTGCTGTAATGTAATGACATTCCAAAACGTTACAAATGGTCAGCTTTGAGCGTCACGAGCTGCTTCTGAATGCTGGATCTGAACTCCGTTCGAGCTGTTTCTGAACGCTGGATCTGACCCTGCGCGAGCTGCTTCTAACCCTGCGCGAGCTGCTTCTGAACGCTGGATCTGAACCCCGCTTGAGCTACTTCTGAGCTCATCCGAAACATACTCCGCTTCTGAGCTCGCATTAAAGCATCGTTACAAAATCCGTAACATTTGGAAAACCCCGCTTGAGCTACTTCTGAGCTCATCCGAAACATACTCCGCTTCTGAGCTCGCATTAAAGCATCGTTACAAAATCCGTAACATTTGGAAAAAAAAAAATTTGAGCCATGATGCAAAATTGGGCTAGTCGCGAGACCCATTTTTCTGGTCCGCATTCGTGTACGCAGGTCGTGCGTACGCGCCCCTCGTCGAACCTTCGTTGAGGCCCGAGATTTGCACCCCCTGCGCCTGCGCGCGAGGCATAGTACTTTGTTGTTATGTTACCACTCCAAAGGAGTGTAACCATATATAAAGCACTTGAAGGCCTTCTTTCTTTCCAATGTGGGACTAGAGTTTCCCACTTCCAACTCAAGGATGTTCTTTGAGAAACAATTTCTCATTCACCCATCAAAACACACCATATTTCCAACATAATCAACGTCCATGTCAACGATTGCTGGTAAAAATTGACTGGATTGACTCAATTGACACAATTGCAAAAGGTTTAGGACTGAATTGGTACCAATACAAAAGGTTTTAGATTGAATTGGCACTAAAAAAAATGTTTAGGGCTGAATTGGAATAAATGCAATATGTTTAGGAGTTTTTCGATATTTTTCCCACAAAGCGCATTATTATATGATCAAATTTTAAATGATAGTCATAATAAGACGTAGTAATTATTAAATCACAACTTTGTTTTTTTTTTCTACTTTTTTGGGTCAACTTTGGGCCAGAGTTGAAACGATGCCTAAAGTTCATGCTTTTTTACGAGACAAAGAAGGTTTGGGCAAAAATTGAGTGTCGAACTAAATTGTGCTTTTTTTTCTTTAAAATAAATTGGGCTCTTTTTCATGCATGATACAAATGATGAAAAATGGAGAAATTGATTATTAACGATTTGCTTTCCACGAAACAAATAAGGTCTTAACTTTGAACAATTGGTCCCTGAGCCAAATCCAAAATTTCCCAATACTTAGGTCGAAAATGATCCAAAAAGAAAAACATTTGAATATGAGAAAGCACGAAATAAGTTACATTGAAAATTGCATCCAGAAATCAAACAAGCAGAGACCGAAATGACTAGAATTCGATTGACACCGGAATTTTACTAACCGAGATGACTTGCATCCAAATATGATTCGAAATCAAAATAATCGAATTTTACCCACCCCGTTAGGATGAGATCCAATATAGAATAGGCCATCTTAATTTCTGCGGCTTAATTTGTGTCTCTTGTATTACTAGATAAAATTGTTTAAGTTGATGGGAGACATCACTCCGAAGTTAGTAACTCCTCAATTGCACTCGTTTCTAGAAGGTAATGATGCTTAGCAATCCTTGAACGGACCAGCTTGTTTCGGCATGAATGAAAGTAAAAAAAGTGTCATCTATTTCTCCTTTGAAATTCAAAACACTATCAAAACTTCAAAAATTAGTTGAAATATTGCAAGTGAATTTTACATGTCGACGTTTGCATTATGTGAAAGTTCTAAGGACGTGAGAAAAAGTCAAAGTGCCTAGTATCATGGTGTGGCAAAATCCTCGACCGAGGATGGATTGTGACATGAGTGACCGACCATGCAGTGATGCATTCGACAAATCAAGTCATGGTCGGTTGCGAGGATCAACCCTGATTAATCCCGCTCAGCCGAAGGAACGATCCATGAACGATGCTAAGCAGTCGGATGATCAATGCACATACCATGTCATGAATCATATTGAATGACCGGCTGATCGACCCATGGATGATACAAAGTTGATGTGCGTTCGATGTAGACTTGATGAGCGTTCAATCGAATATAGCCGGCCAGTCAATGCAAGAGTGATACAACTTAGCCAAGTGCAATGATCCGTGGGTGATGCACAAACGACCCTTGAATGATCCATGGACAATGCATGATCGATCCCTGGACGGTGCCTGAATGATCTATGTACGATGCATGAACCATGCGACATGGGCGAGCGAGCAATGCAAGCATCATGCACAATCTACCCAGAGGTTGAGCGAGCGGCCAGCAAGGCAAGAGTGACATGGCTGCCTCCTGGTCGAGCAAATTGTTAGGAATCTCACACCAATTCAAAAAAAAAATAATAATAATAACCCAAGGAAATAATCCACATTAGTAGAATATAATAGTAAAAAAAAAAATCAGAAGAACACACCAAAGTTATTGATATTCACCCAAACTTGAGCTACATCTTCGCGTAGAGGCACTCTGCAAATCCACTGGTCTTCGACAAAAATAGGAACACAATTCGTAATTTTCTCACAAGATTAGGGTATAAAGAGATTGAGAACACTTATAATGATGTTACGACTTCCTTTTTTCTTTTTCTTTTCCTCCCTATTCTCTACTTTGCACTTCTTTTTCTGCTCTTGTGTCGGCTCCCTACCTTTTCATCGCTAATATAAGAGGTATAACTTTTAGCCTAGAAGCAAAAAAAAAAAAAAGATTGAAAAAAAAGAAAAAGCTCTTACTGATTATTTCAGCTTCACACGCCAACACGAATTTCACTGCTTCCCGGTCCAAGTTTTCTTCTCGGAGCTTAAACCATCTAGAAGCAAGACAAAAGGTCCACCAAAAACCTGGGATCAAGGTCCAGAGCTTTTGAGCGGACACTTCGAAGATAGTAGTAGTAATGACACGACGGGCAGAAGGTTCCGATCGTAGGAACCGGAAAAGTCGTCGGACTTTCCAGGTTTAAGACAGAGGTTGGACGATTTGATTTGTATTTCCTCCAATTTCTTTTTACAAAGCTGGTAGACAGAAGTTGAAAAAAAGAAATGGGAAAAAGAAAAGAAAATGCAATACTTTTAAGAGCAAACCAACATTTGCGATAGCGACCGAATCCGTGCGATCGGGAACCCAGAAAGTCGCAGCGGTCAAGTAAAACCAGAAGCGTGCCATGACGTGATGGCGTTTGTGAAACGACGAAAGTACCCTTCCCCCCCGGGGAATCAGAATTCAAATGAAGCTGTTGGACGGACGTCCCCGAACATGTAACGGCTTGTATTGACGGTGTCCCCGTCTTCTTCACAAAGACTCTCTCTCTCTCTCGTCGACCCTCTAAATTTCCGCGGGAAAAATCGTATCATTGCAATCCTCTTCGCTGTTCAATCTCTCTCTCTCTCTTGCCTAGGTTCGAGGAATGGCCACTGCCATGAATTGTGTATGGCGGGCAGCCAAAAATCGGTGGAAATTGACAGAAACAAGGTCTACATGAAGGACATGATGGCCTCCGAGTTTTTTGGGACCGTGTATAGAGGAACTTACAGAGGGGGAGATATTGCAGGTTTTCGTGAATGCCTTGTTTTTCCAAAATCACTAGTTCTTGTTGTTTTTTCTGATCCTTCATCTTTTTCGCTTGGTGCTTGTTTTTTTTTTTTTTCTTAACAATGAATTTCGAGGGTGATGCGTGATCTTGAAACTTGAAGTTTCAGGAAACTTTTTTTTACATTCAATGCCTTGGAATGTACTGATATATGTACAATGGAGCTTACCGTAAGAATTAATATCATGTAGACTTAGAAATTTTTGGGTTGACTTTGGAGCTGATAACTTCTTTTGTTCCATGAAAACTTTCAATCAAGTGGCTAAGGAATCCAAAGGGTCTATCCATGTTTCATCAAGAGGTGTCCTTTTGGTACAGTCTTAGCCACCCTAACATTGCTCAGGTAGATCTCTCTCTAGTGATTATGTCGACATTGTTACTGACTTTCTTTCGTTCAAAACCTTGCACTCTTTCTTGTGTCATAAGCTAGTAATTATTGCATGCCCTAATTATTTTACTTTCTCTCAGTTCATAGGGCTACATTTCATATGTGGTACATGGGATCTCGAGGGCCAAGGTAGGTAAATGTATGTTGTATAGTCTCAGAGTATTATACAATAGGTAGTTTTTCTTCTTATCCTTTGAGGCACCGGTCCAGCATGCCCTGCTAGGATATCATCCGCGGAGAATGGCACTCGACGCAATGAGAGAGTTGAAATCTTTCCTTTGTGAACTATTTCCAATGTTATATTTCATTCAAAACCTTTCTCAATCTACGTGTTGATTGGCCCTTTTGAATTTGGCTTCTCTCAAATCACAGGTTGAGCTACCTTCATGAAAGGAAAATTATCCATGAAGATGTGAAGCCATCCAACTTGCTCATGGATACGACTGGTACCATGAAAATTATGGGTTTCGGCCTATCTCATAGAGAGGATCATTACAATTCGTTTGAAGTCGACGGGGACATCCATTACACGGCCCTCCAAGGTATCACCTCAAATGTAATTCACTTCAATGAGAGTTCATGCATGCGTGAGGAAGTGTTTTGTGTCCGATATTAAGTCGGTACATTAAACTTGGGACCATTCAATTGGGATCATGCACTGTTAATTGTTGGAGTTTGATAGTTCTTTCAGAAGGCTTTCTTTTATAATTAGAGTCGAACTGCATAGCTTCAAGAACTCAAATATAGTACTAAAGTCACTCATTGAAGATATTTTCTAAGGCTAATCAATTACCATTTGATGGAGGATTTTAAGGGTTACCATTATGGGTCAAGGCATGAGATTGCCTTGTTAGTGGCATGGTGGGTTGCAAATGGCAGTAAATAGGGAGGGCTTATATTGACTCATTAATGTCTTAAGTATGTTAAGCAAGGTTCTGCGATGGGTTGTGATTCACCCAGACCTGGGTTTCTGGTGAATGGGCTTAGGGGTTTGTGGCTGTGGGGAAGTAAATCACTGCATCAGATTATAGCATGACTTGCTTTACAATAATGTGCAAGCGCAGCTGTTTCGTGTTGATGCCTTTGAGCTGTGAAGATATGCTACACTTGGGGCAAGTAATGGGCTGATGTTATAATCATGATTTATGATTTGGTAATTGGGTAAATTCTACATGAAAGTCGTTGCCAACTTAACTGATTTCATGTTTCTTACGCGGAAGGTCTCCTTTTCTTCTGGAAGGTTAGGTCCCCTTCAGTGGCTGGTCTGTATGAGCACCTCACAGTTATCAACTCAACAAGAATTAGTTTTGTCATTGTGAAATTAACTTGCCTGACTTCTGCCTTGCACTGATTTCAGGATCTCATCTGCATTAGACATGTAACTGAAGCTTTTTTTTTTTTTTTTTGGGTAAAGGACATATAACTGAAGCTTGGGATCCTTGGTATTTAAAATTCCTTAAATCTGGTTGAACATGTGGACAATTGTTATCACTGTATGTTTGGAAAGGTCAAAGATAAATGAACTATAGGGCACCAAGGGGGTACAAACCCATCTCGAAGAGTGCTGAAGAAACCAAAAAAAGAATTGTTATCATTGTATTGAACAATCAGTGTCACAACAATCTATATGTACATGTATAGCCGAAGAAAGAATGTCATGTCCCAAGACAGTAATAATGTGAATAATCTGCTGTTGCTGAGTCTGGATTTGTATAAATCATCTTTCTGCTTTAGCTAATGATTCAAATCCTTTAGGCCAGGGAACTTTGATGCTACCTTTTAAGTAGCATGTGTACAGATTATGAGAATAAAGTATACTTCCAACTTTGTAGGATACAGAGATCATTGAATAGATTGACAGGGATGTGAAACGGACTCATCCATACATGCACTTTTTCTGTAGGGACTCGTCATATGCAGAATCTAATAAGGTTTGTGTTTGTCATTTACGCAAGTTTTTTGTGCAAAAATAGGATGGTTGACTGACTTTATTGTCTTTCACATCTCCAGGAAGCTTTGAAGACAATCTTAATTATATATGCATAGCTTAATCCTGGCGTAAGATATGTCCAAGGGATGAATGAAATTCTGGCCCCTCTATTTTATGTATTCAGAAATGATCATGAAGAAGAGAATGCAATATGTATTTTTGAATTGCTTTTAACCATGTTTTATAATGCTTTAGCTATCAATTGATTAACATCTTGACTGGGTAATCTTATTCAGGAATTCTATGTGGTTTGTTGATATATCTCGTTATTAATTATAATGAAGATTATAAAAATCATTTGATTCACGACTTGAACTGCATCATTTAGTTTGGTTCACCCATCGAAAGATTCATCTCACACTTACGAATAGTAAGAGTGCATGAATCGTACGATTGGGTACAAATCATACGATGGGACAGTTCTCTAGGGTTTAGGAGAACAACCATACTTTGCATTGTTGGGCTTTATGATAGTGGTTGAGCTCAAAAGTATTGGCTCATAAAGAGAAAAATGAGCTATATTGAAAAGAAACTTTTAAAAAAGGAAAAGTTAGAAAAGAAAGGAAAAATTGTGCAAGCATGCGGGAAGGCCTTGGTTTCCTCGTCCTTCAGGCTGGCGCATGAACTCGAAAAGCTGCTAGACTGCTTCTCGTAAGTTCTTGACCAGCTGTCACTGGCTCTGACACCTCTGGTAAAACTGCCAACCATTGCCGGCCATCACGCCACTTTGACTCGCAGACTCAGGCCTCTGACCCTCCTGTTTAGCTTGTTTAAGTCGCACACTTGGCATCATAAGTATTTAAGAGTAATCTCCTCTCTTTAGCTGGCTTCAGTAGACTATAATTATGTTCTGATTTCTTTTTCTTTTTCTTTTTCTTTTTCTTTTTCTTTTGTGTACGTTGAGAGTGTGGTTGACAGTGGTTTTTTTTTTCCCTTGCAAGTGTTTAGGACTTCTTCATTTTGCAACTCTATAATATTCATCTATAATATTTGGAAGTTAGAGGTTAGAAGAATGGGTATTGACAATGGAGCAGCGTCATTTGTGTATAATTTTCTCAACAATATCTACTATAACATGCTTTTTATGTGTTTTTGGCACCTAGTAGCTTAATTTTAGTAAGAAATGCTTATTGGTTGGAGTTTTCTTAGGAGTTTCTACTGATCTTACGATCCATGATTCCATTTATTTAGAAAATGAGTTCTAAAATACACAACCGGAATCTTGATTTAAGAACCCCGATTAAAATTATGTGAAGTTATATCTTAGGTCGTCTATAAATCCATGGGCGGTCTTTCCTTTTTGTTTTGGGGGCATGGTGCTTTTCTATAATTAGTTTGAGTAGTGACTGGCTGATTGTCGTATATGTTGCATGAGGATTTTTTCGCAGTAAAAAGTTATTTTGCTTATACAAAATCGGGAAGAGCAGATTGGAATAGTAACTTTTGAATAACTGAGATCATTCTGACATTTTTTTGCTGGGATGGAAAATTACTTCGTATGGCAATTCTTTCAGTTATTGGTAATGCAAGTAACGCCTAGTTGAAACTGTGATTACCGTGTGTTTTCTACTTAGGTAGGCATGAATACCTAGCTATGCTAACTCCTGAATGATGCATCTTGTACAAAGTCTTTATATCTATGATTCTTTTCACTTAAATATTTATGTGACTGCAACTGCATCAAGAACTTCTTTTGTTTACGGATCCAGTAGCATTTTTGTGTCCTGATTGTCATTTTTTCTTCTTGAATCACAGGGTTCTGCCGAAGCAGATGCTTTCTTTTGTTTTGTTGAGTTGTTGAGTGGGTTTCGGGATAACTTTTGTCAACAATTGGACAACAGTGTTGTGGGAATCCGGTCAACAATATCCAGGTTGTCGCAGCTTTTGGAGGTGATCTTGAGATTACAACCAAAGTAAAGATTGTCTGTGAACTCGCATACTCAGCGTTTAGTGGTTGAATACTTTTATTCCCAGCCTCCTGACTTGTTATCACTCCTCTAGTGAATTTCTTTCTTGACTGAAAGAGTGAAATCTGCAGTCAGGCTGGGCATGACTCTGCTCGTCAGTATGCTAATGTTATATGGCCGTGATGTTACTTTTCCACGCTGACGTCAATTGTAAATGCGTATCCATAGCTCTCAATGTTTATAGTATAATCTCTTCTCCCTCCAACAAAGTATATATTGTCTCTCTTATTCTCTTCATACATTCTTCGAGGAAAACCTGGATATATCTCTCACATTGTGCATCCTAAATGAAGTTATATTTTTCATATTTACTAATGAATCTTAGATGTCCCCGAAATGGAATAGAAATTATTTTGTGGAGGTGAAATTGATTACCAGGAGCTTGTTCAATTGACTAACTTCCTCCAGCATCCAAAGCTGATATAAAAAAAAAAAAAGCACCAAGTAGTTCGTGCTCCAAATCCTAGCCCAAATTTCTTTTGTATCATGAAAAATAACTTTAGGTCTAGGTCCCAATTCCGACTCATAAAAAAGCACAAACTTTTAGTACTCAAATCTGGTATCTGTTTCGACGCAAAAAAAAAAAAATTCTAGCATCTGTTAAGTTTCCATCCTTTGACGCCATTAAATATTCGACTTCATGTATTGTAAACTTGATGAAAACTTGACAGGGGTCAAATTTCAGTATTGACCGAAAATTTATGGTTTTTTATGAGATAAAAGAAGTTTAGGCTAGAATTGTTTTTTCCTTTTTGGGTCAACTTTGGGTCAGAGTTGAAATGCCGCCTAAAGTTGAATTTTTTTTTTTTTACGAGATAAGGAAGGTTTGGGCAAGAATTGAGTCTCGAGCTAAATCGTGCACCTTTTTTCCTCAAGCAAATTGCGCTTTTTCCTGCACAATGCAAACGATGAAAAATGGAGAAATTGATTAGTAACGGTTTGCTTTCGACGAAACAAATAAGATCTTAACTATGAAAATTTGGTCTGTGAGGCAGATCCAAAATTTCCCAATACTTAGGTCGAAAATGATCCAAAAAGCAAAACATTCTCATATGAGAAAGCACGAAAAAAGTTACGTTGAAAATTGCGTCCAAAAAACAAACAAATAGAGACTGAAATGATTCGAATTCGACCTGTTGCCGAAATTTTATGAACCAAGATAACTCATATCCAAATATGATCCGGAATCAAAATAATCGAATTGACCTACCCCATTAAGATAAGATCCAATATAGAATAGGTCACCTTAATTTCTGCGGATTAATTTGTGTTTGTTATATTACTGGACAAAAATTGTTTAAGTTGATGAGAGATATCAATCCAAAGTTTGGAGCTCCTTCAATCGCACTCGTTTTTAGAAGGTAATGACTCCACTGATCTTTGAACAAGAGCAGCTTGTTTCGGCATGATTAAAAAAAAAAGTGTTTTCCATTTCTCCATCGAAATTCATAGCACTATTGAAATTTCAAAAATTAATCGAAATACTGCAAGTGAATTTTACATATCGACTTTTGAATTATAAGTTCTAAGCGTTTCGGACTTAAGAAAAGTCAAAATGCCCTGGCAGTAAGACCATGTTAGTGTCTCTCACACGACGAAAAACCCTAGCAAGACAAACTCTTACTATAGCCGGAGGTATAATACCTGGTACGTTACTAGATTTTATTTCCTCGTACGGATCAAATCCATAGGGGAAGGATTTCTACGCTTGTGTTTAACAAGAACTCTATGTGCCTATACCAAAGTTATCTTGCGATTTTTCTTTCCTTTCTAGGGCATGATTCACTTCCTATGGTCTGATTTTCTTCCACATTAATTACCATATCGCGAATCATTAAAGTTAACAATAGCAACAGATGTAATATCCTCAAATAAACCTAGAATTAATCAAAAGCAACAAACGTAATATTCTCTAATAGGCCTTTCCTAGATTTGGCAAACCTTGCAGAGAGCTGCATAACTGATCACAGAGGAACTTAGAGCTCCACCGCCATGAACTGTGTATGGCCGGTGGCCAGACATTGGTGGGAAATTGACGGAAGCGAGGTCTACGTGAAGGACATGATTGCCCTTGGGGGTTTCGGAACTGTGTTTAGAGGAACTTACAGAGGGAGAGATGTTGCAGGTTATCGTGAATAACGTGTTTTTTTGGAATCATTAGCTCTTGCTTTTTCTAATCCATCTTTTTCACTTTATGCTTGTTCTTTTTATCATTGAATTTCATGGGGGATGAGTGATCTTGAAACTTGAAGTTTCAAGAAACTTTTTTTTACATTCAATGCCTTGAAACGTACTGATATATGTACAGTGGAGCTTACTATAAGAATAATCATAATGTAGGCTTAGAAATTTTTGGGTTTACTTTTGAACTGATAAATTCTTTTGTTCCATGAAAATTTTCAGTTAAATTTCTAGAGAGGAATTCAGAGGGTCGATCCATGTTTCGTCGAGAGGTGTCCTTCTGGTGCAGTCTCAACCACCCAAACATTGCTAAGGTAGCTCCCTCTCTCCGGTGATTATCTCGGCATCATTACCAATTTTCTTTCATTCAAAACCTTGCACTCTTTCTCTTATCATAAGCTAGTAATCATCGCATGCCCTAATTATTGTACTTACCCTCAGTTCATAGGAGCTACATACCACACGTCGCGCATCGGATTTAGAGGGCCGAGGCTGGTAAATGTATGTTGTATAGTCTCAGAGTATTATCCAAGAGGTAGCTTGTCTTCTTACCTTTCGAGGTACCGGTCCAGCATACTTTGCGAGGACGTCATTCGAAGAATGGCACTCGATGTGGCGAGAGGGTCAAAATCTTTCCCTCGTGAACTATTTTCAATGTTATGTTTCTTTCAAAACCTTTCTCAATGTATGTGTCGACTGACCCTCAAATCACAGGTTGAACTACCTTCATGAAAAGGGAATCATCCATGGAGACGTGAAGCCATCCAACTTGCTCATGGATATGACTGGTACCGTGAAAATTACCGATTTTGGCCTATCTCATAAAGTAGGTCATTACAATTCGTCCGAAGTCGGCGGGACCATCTACTACATGGCCCCCGAGGTATCGCCTCAAATGTAATTCACTTCAATGAGAGTCCATGCCTTAAAAGATGCCTGATGAAGTGTTTTGCGTCCAATATTAGGTCATCAAGGATGGGACGTCCAGCCCAAAAGCAGATGTCTATAGCTTCGGGATCACCTTGTGGGAGATTTGCCACAACGAGATGCCGTACAAGGATGTGAAAACCAAATACATTGATCAAGCGGTTCTCCATTATGTAATCAGCCCACCTATAACTCAAATATTTAGTTACTAACTCATGTACTAGTATAGGCACAATTAGCTTTTAATCAAAATGGTTGCTCACGAGTTTGGTTGGTTGTAAAACTGGCAGAACGTGAGGCCGGAGATATCGAAGAGATGCCCGAAACAATTCGCGAGCTTGATGAAGAAGTGTTGGGATGCAAACCCGCGAAAGAGACCAAGTATGAAAGATGTGGTGTGCAAGTTAATTCTCTAAAGATGCTGCCCGCAGAGTCCAAGAGAAACTGGTATATTCTTTTGAGGGCATGTCTCTCCCACCACGTGCATTAGTAACTGATCTTCCATTGATGAAGACGAACCACGACATAATTTGATTCTTGCGAGGCCCGTGGCGTCGTCTCGGCCTTGCTTTTCTGCATCTACTATTTGATTGTGATAAAGGAACTCTCTTGCCATAAATTTGCAAAAACGTTCACAAAAGTGGTCAATTGCATACACAAAATTGGCTACTTGGTTGCTATCTGTAATTGACAAACCATATTCCGCGATAAACTTTCCCAGCTTTTTTCTATACAAGTCAAGCATGCCTTTCGACTGCCCAAAAGCTTCCATGCCCAATAAAATTTGTCTGGGGTCATTCCTTGCATCTAAATGATAAGGGACAGAATCTCTTTCACACCGTCTACATGTGAAAATTCAGATTATCATGTTATCCTCCTGTACGATATCGCTCGAACAATATGGTATGAAAAATGGATCAACCAAGGAACACTCAATAACCGGGTCCCAGACAGACTGGTGCCACCTATTCTCTGAAATTTGGTATTTTGGACAATTCCAGGCTTTACAAAACTGATTCCAGATATCCTGTACGGCAGAAGACGTTAGTTCGATAAGTAGACAAAGGAAACTAGGACCGAAGCATTTGGATCGGCTCCATCAGTTGCCCCATTCAAATGGAAGCCCTTCAGTCAAGCTTGAACCAGACACGGTCAAGGATCTTTGATGTCCACGCACTCCGATAGGGGTTCTTCATCTGAGTATGAAGAACTTGAAGCATGCTGACCCTTAGTTGAATCCTGAAATTCTTTCACAAGCAAATTCTTGATTTTCACTCTCAAGCCAGAAGCTTCTTCAGGTTTGAACCACTGCTTACCAAACTGAGAAAGAAACGTATAAGCATAAACAATGAGTGAAAATGTTTTCCGCAGGTGAAATGAGAACCTCCAGAAGGTGACTAATTCCTCAGAAGAAAATCTTGTACCATAGCTAAATCCTTCTTTTTCAGCCTATCAGGAGCTTCTTCAGTGAAGCGTTCCATGAAGAAAAGTACAAAAAGCCCACAATCATAGTCATTTTTCTGTTGAGGAACCTAAGGTGAGACAGAAAAATTACAAAAGGACAGGTCAATTGATAAACAACTTAGAAAAAGTAGGTAGTGTCTAAGTTGTAGAAATCAACCGAACGAACTCTTTTGTCCATTCTTTTTTTTCTTTCAAAAGAACCCCCTGAGTATATATAAGCAATTTTACACGATGGCAGATGCTCCTGCAATACCAATGGTTGGAATCAAGGGCTTTCATATTTACCTAGAACAAGTATCATCCACCAAGGGACAGAACCCTGCATTGCAACTTCCCATTGGCTGCAATGAACTATCACTAACATATTGATGCTTTCCAATTTCAAGAGATTGTCTTATTGCCCTTATATCATAACAATTTCCAATTTGTAGTGATTATCAAAGCTTTACACCTTTTTTTGAACAGAATGATTCCAACAAATTTTACATTGAAGAACGGACACTATCTTGCTAATCATTGTTCTTACCCACACCCCTGTAAATAGGAGAACAGCACAAGCATGAAAAGATTATTGAAAAGTAATCTGAAAAAAGATATTTACGGCAATTATCTTGTCATCAATTTTATTTGGGAGCACCTCCCAAATCTCTTCTTCGATTAGAAGATCTGACGGAGCAGCTTGTTGCCTCAGATAACTCCATTCTTCAACCAAAAAGCTGCAGAAGCATACTAGGACCTAAGTCGATAAACTATATGCAGACATCCACATAAACAATGGAAAGTACGAACATGCTCGAAAACTAAAACTAAGTTCCACTTCCACGTACACAGGAGCTAAGAATAATAAAGTGAGAGACAAACAAAACTCAAAACATTATATCATGCAAATCACAAGATACTTTCAGATGTATTAAGGGCTAAACATGGACATTTTGCTTTGAGAATCTGTAGAAGTGTCAATTGCGAGCCACTATCAGTCAACTTCATACATGTCAACTTCACACATTCATGCAAAGATTGTGAAATGCAATATGGAAAAACCATCTGGCCAGCAAGGAAACAAAAAGTGTGGAAGAACCAGTGCATATCTCACACAAATGCCAAGACTTCTGCCGTGACTTAAAACTATCTTAGGAAAAAAAAGGATCTGTTGGTTGAGAAATGGCCACACAAAATTCAAAGGCATTACCTTCAGTGAGTGTAACAACAAAGTCCACAACTTATTGTTTGAGTTATCACCACTACCGAGAATTCCTAAAACTTCTCAGTCTAACCTACAGCAAGTGAAACAGTAACGTTCATCTCACAAAACTCCATGAAAATTGATCTCTCTACTACATTGTTCCTGCGACTTAGACCAAGGTCACAAATTGATGCTCTCTCTGCACTTGGGAAATGGTATTTACCTCATCTAATATCTCAATACTTCAACTACAAATATTTTGCACAATCACGAGATGCCACTTTGTCTGGAAAATCGGAACATTTTTCAATGCCGCATCAGCCACAGGATTCTTTCAAGCTCACCTTCTGATGTAACCGAAAATTGATCTACTACGATGAAGCTGGAGTGAATCAAGATGAAGTATAATTGGGCCAGAGTGACAATCCTTGTCAGGAATGCAGATAATTGCCAAGCTCCAATGAAGGCTGACAGGATTAAAGGAGTTACATAAATTAGAAATTTCACAAAGTAGAATGTGAAAAAGCAATAATGGGGTCAAGCTACTTCAGTCGCTTCCTCGGACTCCAAAATGCCAATCACCTAGATAATTTAAGTTAGATGCACCAAAGAACATACAAGGGGCACCATTTAAGCCCCCATTCAAGCTACAGTAAGAAAAATTATGAGCTAATGCATATTAGCAATTTAAAATTAGATAACTCAAACTGAATATAGATTCTACCGTTGAATGTTACTTTATACTTTGGCCCAAGATTGTCCTACTACATTAGCAGCACACCATTAGAGAATACATAAAATGATAGTGGACCAGCAAATTCTCTCTGCTAAATTATCTGACATCACTTGTCTACAGGGTTTCAATGGGCGTTATATAATGTATTTTCCCCCACCTGTCATCTTAAACTTTTGGGTCAGACATTCTAACATGATAGCAGAGCCAAGTTCTGCCTCTGGTTTATTTCCACATGCAAGGCTCCCTGTTCGTCGATTCTACATGTTGTTCTCAGTCTTATGTTTACGTGAGAGGTGTTAACTCATCTCACATCGCTTGTCTATAAGGTTTCCTATTCATGTAATCCCCCTCAACCTATCAGCTTAAGCTTTTAGGATGAATATTCTAACACTTCTCATAGGAGCACATATTTTCTCAATGGTGATCATGTAGTTTCCCCATTTGTATTTTTCTTCACTTTGGACTTATAGCTGAAATTGAAGAACCTCATATCCTATTCGGCCTTGTTGTGAAGAGGCTACACTGGCCCAGATCACTCAAGCTCAATTTTCAGGAACTGACTCAATTATGTGAGATCGCCAATACCTATTTTTAAAATGGGTGCAATGTCCAGCCACAATAATAACCAGAGTTTTTAGTTTCAGATTCATCTTCCTTCTCTCTTGTACCTTTCAGACAAGTCCATCTATCTGTACTATCTTTACACTGCTGGACAGGAAAGCTGTGGCATGCTGCTCCCCATGAAGGGGACAGATCTTGAGTGGACTTTATGTCTTCGACAGTGAAATTTATGCAGTAAATAACACAAAAGTCAAACCAATAGAAAGAACCAAATTAACAACTTATAATTGTCACTAATCTAGATCCAAAAGTCTTAGAGAGTTCATAAAAACAAGTGGGAAAATAAATATTATCGAGTTCACAGGTGAGTTTGACTTTCATGATTCATTTATAATAATCCTTCTTTTGGCTGGCAGACAAAACTATTGGGGGCATCCTTAGCCATGCTGTAGGTTTCATGACTCGTCACAACTAATGCTTCTTTCTTAGATAACTCAACCTCAAGGTCTATACATGGTATAGCTTTCATGACTCATTGCTATTAATGATTATTATTTAACTCAGCCCTGAAGCTACTAATCAAACCTGTTGGTATTGCAAATATTAAAGGTTGAAATGACAGTTCTTGAAACCAAATATCCAACCACCTGTATGGAAGCTTGACCTATGTATTAAGAGTGTTCTAATCTATCTTGGACTCAGTTTTGACAATCAGAACCAGATTGTGCATATCTTCCTTAAGAACCTGTTAACCAATAAAAAAGAGCCTTCACAAAAATCTTAAGCAGCAAATTGTAGAAACCTTATGGAAGAGACAAGATTATTTAACCTACTCCTCATGTATTGGTATAAAGACATAAGCCTTCTGGAATATGTTCACACCCTTCCACCACCTTCTGAACTTAGCAAAAAGGGCATCTTTCTCCTTTCCCTGTTTATCACATAAAAATCATCCATAGGATGATATATATTAACTATCGTGCATCTGAATGCTGATATGAAAGAGCAGATGTCATCATATTATGAACAAATAGAGCATTAACTCGAAACAATAACATGTGGAAAAGGAGAAAGAATCTAACATGCTACCAATACAAGAACTAGTACTCACCAAAGGAAAAAAAATTGGTTAGAAAAAAGAGCACTTCCAACAAATAGCATAGATATATATGTGTTGTACGAAAATACTCCATATTGCTTTAACCAAAGATAGTACAGTCAAAGCATAGAGTTAGTACAATTAAATCAACTACAAAGCATGGTAGAAATAACAGAGGGACATTTAATTTTCGAAACAAATTCATCAAGAGTAGAAACTGAGGGAAAGGTCACCTCGGATGATAATGCCTCTTGGAGCTTCTTATAGAAATAAGTATTAAAGAAATGATAATCATGTATTCCTTTATGTGACTTCGAAGCTTGCTGTTGTAGGTATCTAGCCAGTGAACCATCAAGAAATTAGTACCAAAATAAGGTAACAGAAATCACCAAAATATAGGTATAGAGGACTCATAAAGGAAGTATGGAGAATATCTGGACATTATGTATTTAGCAACATATACAACCAACCAAACAGACCCGGGGGGCGGGGGGGGGGGGGGGGGGGGTTTTGGGAAGAGGATGTAAGGATATTACCTAAATGTGCTGGGGGAACAGCCAATTCTATTTCTATTTCTTTTCTTTGCGTAATGTGTGGGTTTTTTTTTTTTTATTAAGAGCAAATCTAAATTTGTCAGGGATACTTACAGAATGTAAAAGTTCATGATAAGTGACGTCAAGTAATGCTCAGGAGCAAGGCATTCTATGTCTGCATAGCAAATTTCAATGGATTGTGGATCATCATCCCTGGCAAGAGACAACGACAAAAGTTATCTCTATGTGATTAATGCCAAACTCTATGAAAAAAGAAGAATGAGATACCTTGGGTAGTAGATTTTAGCGTCTTTCATACTGAAAAAACACAAAAAGTCAAATTAATAATATTTCCAACAATCACCTGCCTTAATAGTAGACACATAGCCGGGAAAATACTGGAACAGTTCAATTACCATTCATTCATTCTATCAACTCCTTCAGTTCTCTCCACCTGTTGACATTCTTCCTCGTCAACAAGAACAACTGTCGGCTCCTGTTTAAAAAGAATACACAGAACAGATGAATTAAAGCAGATAAAAAAAAAAGCCTCGAAAAGACCAAAGAGAGCCAACTCCCAAGAATTGTTAAATGGTGAAGAACGCACAGGCCACATAAAATTATTTGGACAAAACTGTCCTGTAAGACATTCGTTTAACAAATGCAACTTCAGAAACAATAAAAGCTTCCTTTTCTACTTTTTTTTTTTTTTGATAGACCCTTTTCTACTTAAAAATAAAGAAATATTAACCTGAAATCTTCACCACTCATAATTAATAACCAGTTATGCCATAATGAACTTATCCTAAAATTTTGCTTTCAAAATGCCAATGTCGCCAGGCATATCCTTTTCCAGTAAGACCAAAAACTTCTTTTATGAAACCTCGAGCAGCACAAAGAAAAACCAATGATTTAAAATGGAAAACCCCACTAGAAGTTAAGCATAAAACAATAGAATGATTTTTTTTTTTTTTAGGCATTGAAAATTTTAGCACTCTTGTAGTTTCAAGATTGCCAGCAGAGGGACATCCTGAGATTTTCAACTTAAAAGTTGCTATAAACCACATGTAAACTAAGGAGATGCCAATATAACTTTATTGTCACTGATATTCTCCTAAAAATAGTATAGATAATTGATCAACACAAAGTCTACACCACATCAACTGCTTAAGGATCACATTCAAGCTCTTTGGTTCTGTCTGAAGGCAGTACAGAGGAAAGAAAACATAAAGTCTAACAGTTTACATGCTAATTGTACTTCTTTTACGAGTGACAAATTTATACCAGATAATACCAGGGATAACAGACATAAACAAATTGCTTTAGACAAATGACAATCATAACCAGATATCAAATTAATTGATCTGAGAAGGTGAGATATAAAAAGAATGAAGCGCACCTTTTTAGTCTTGAAATCTTTAAAAAGTTGACCATGAAATTCCCTACCATAAATACTTATGATTGTTATGTGTGGTCAACTCCATATTGAAATGATAAATGCAGCTCCAAACAACTAATACTGATCAGAGTTAGGCAAAGCCAAATAAAAGGACGCATACATTCTGGTAGTCTGTGGATATGACGCATACATTCTGGCTCCAAACAACTATCACTAACTTTCCTGGGTGAACCTAAAGATTTCACCATCTAAGTTTCATATCTAAGACTAACAAGTGATTGCCACCAAATATCAAAGTAGAATCCCAAAGAAAGGCATCATCTGGAAAAGTCAATCAAATGATAGCTCACTAGTGGTGCCGCTAATAATAGTGCCAAAAGCAACTGCCAAGACATCATCCAGGTGCAGATAAGGGTACAGGTCCTACGAGGCATTCCAAATCAAATTGTGACTTATCAATCTGAGACCTATTATTCAATCATAGCATCAGCGCCACCATGAAGCAAGGAATTAAATTCCCAGTGAATAGTCAAAACATCTCTTCATAAATTTCAGCTCACTTTGGAGTTATATGAGTAAACACATATACTGCAACCATGTCATAATGGTGCAAATGTTCATAATTGACTATGTAAGGTAAGGGGAAGAAAACCACCACATATAAGCAAAATAGCTCACCTTCTGGAAAATTGACCAGAATACATGTTAAGATCGCGTAAGGCATAAATGGATGATGATCTAGTCTTCCGATCACCATTAGGTAAATGATCAGCTCGTTCCACCGAAAGATTTCTTGGTCCCCGAAATGGCTGTTCTCTGGAAGATGGATAAGCTTTTTTCCTTTTTCTTGGCGAGATCTTTCCAATGCATTTCTTTATTAGTGGATCTGAGCAAGTCATGCTAGGTGGTTCATTCTTACGCAAGTTGGAAGCTCTGCAAGGAGTCTGCGAAGAAAAGTCAGTATACTGCTCCAGCAGTACATTAAGGAAAAACATAATCATGGCAAACCAACCATACTTTGTCCTCCAATTTTTCAGAAAAAAGCTCTGTAAACGAGGACTGCAGTGGGGCTGTCAATTGTGTTGTCACTTCTCTTAAGCCATCAGATGCACCTAAAAAAGCATTTCAGTTCCCCGCACATGTTGTAAAAGACAAGACTGATGATTCAAAGATGTATCATGAGCATAGTTAGCACCAATTACGGTAACTAATTATAAAGAAATTATGCAGTCCACTAAATTTGAACTAAAATCCATTTGACTTGTCTAGGGCTCCAAATATGGAAGTAAAAGTAGTAAGAACACCAACATGGTCAAAATGCTTTCCCACTTAAGATGTCAGATCCCTTTTATCTCTTAACCTTCAGCCTCATGCCCCAAACCTCTGAATTCCATAAGAATTCTCTTGCTATTGTGTTACCTGAACAACGGAAGTATAGGAGAATTGCAACCTGTAGTCGAAGAATCAAAAGCAGGTCCAGAAAGCACACTTCTTTGGGCGAAAACAATGTCTTCTATTAGCACTAAGATATCACAGTGATATCAAATATAAACTGAGAGAACCCCTCGTGTTATTTGGAGAAATCATTTGGCAGGATAAGACAGAATAATGGCACTCCAGCAACGAGCTACAGTCAACAAAAAATTGAACAGAACTTAGGGTCTCAAACTAATGCTATGTATGTCCATTGGTGCTAGTAAAGGCAACCACTACATGAAAGAGGGGAAAAATTAAGAGAAAGGGGGACAAACACTACCAGAAATCAGAGGAGCAAGTGGTGAGCTGCATAGGTATTTGTGGAAAAACCATTAGTTATTCTCTCCTCCTCTAAATTTAATCTCCATCAACCCCTTGCTCTTAGTTTCCTTTTCATCTCAGAATTGCTCTCTCTCTCTCTCTCTCTCTCTCTAGTCCTCTTTTTCAATAATGTGATGTCCAACTTCACCTATATAGTTCTTTCCCAAAAAAAAAAAAAAAACTTCACCTATATAGTTTCTCATATCCAAATTATTTATTTGTTTGGCTACCACAGCTCTCAGCTTCAGAACTGCGAATTATTGTTTATAGTTGCTGCTAATCTTTAGGAAGCAGAACTAGCTGAGATGATGGAAAAAGCTAAATAACTGGCCAGAAATTTGGTTGAAACAGGTAAAGGTGCTAGGTGACTTGCAAAAAGACAAGCACGAGTAAATTGAATTTTGGAAAATGAAGCAGATGAGATTGTATTTGACTTTCAATATCCTTGTTTTGACTAGAGATGGTTCCAGAATGCTTTGAAGTTGCTCATTAAAAGCTTAAATCACGATTTCCCACTTTACTCAAGCTCCTATGGCTACTATCGCCTTCAATGCTGTACTTTTAGCATTCCTTTTGCCGCTAAAACGCATTTTCAATTGCCAAACTGCACAGTGATCAGATCTTGATGCCGACGATGACAACCAAAAGAAATTCAAATAGAAATAGTAAGGCCATGTACAAGTACCATAAACATGGCCCTTTACCCTTTCTTTAATCATGTAACTCTTCACTGAGGGTTGGGAAATGAGAGGGTTGGGAAAGTATGAACTAGATTGATACCTGATATAGCATAATCCATGCATAAGATTTTACAATACAAGCAATTTACCAAGTATAGACCACATAAGGCAAGAAGGCTAAGAAACAATGGGAAAAATTGGTTAACTAAAATTAACATATTTGAGGATGAGGAGGGAATCATAAACAAGCCATAGCCACATATCGAAACAAGCTTGGGCAAGTGTATAATCTTCTACATAACAGTGCAATAGCATAAGAGGTCCCAAAGTAGATCACATTATCCTCCAGCATCGAATCCACAGCACTAAAGCTCAGGTGAAAGCATGAGACACTCTAAAGTTTACAAACGCACAAAATTTGGCAGTAAGCCGCTTCAGTGATGCAATATAAGCATCAGAGCCAATAAATATTCCACCCTCTCAATAAAAATAACTATTCAGAAGAATCTTATACACCGACCAACCACAATGGGCATGGTATAACCAAGATCAAAATTTGGAAAAAAACATCAACAAATATAATAACGACATCATCAAAACAGCCAAGTCCTCACCGTGAGCAATTGCGCTACCGGACTTTGTGGGCTCCTCACTTTCCTCAGCAGCCTGACAAAGTAAAAGAGAAGATCCGATCGCTGAGATTGACACGTGCTAAGAACTCTACATCTATATGGACATTAATATTAACATAGCATAATGTGTTTCATATTACATTTCCATCCACGCTTAAAATCTTAATTTATTAATGATGACAAGCATCAAGTTTCAATGACTTCACCATTACCCTTGTCTAATCATAGCCGCAAATGAAAAACAGTTCATGGGCCCAAGGAAAATGATTAACTCTATTTTATTTCCAGAAGAATGATAATGTCCTAAACCAACTGGCACATAGTGACTGAATTACATCTCATTTAGGAGACCACTAGGACAATTGCATGGGAAGAATCAGTTATTCCAAAGATCTTCAAAAATCAAGTCAATCATTTGAAACTTGACCTGGTAACTTGCTCACAACACAACTTATATTGATTGCAGATGTTATGTTTGATATCGCGCTAAACGGGTTGTTAAGCTAACCAAATACCCATAATCAAAACTCAAGCTTGAATAATCTTTTCATAGCTATCTAAACATTTCTCACATCGTAGCAGGAGTAAAACAAAACAAAAAATTAGGATGAAGGAACAATGGGTCAGACAATAAGCAGAAATCTGGACAGTTGATTTCGACTTTCAGACTGCATCCTCCAACAACTACTCTCCTAGAGCATACACGTCTACTGTGAGGAAAGTGTCAAATGCAGGTGTTGCCAATCTACAAACATTGACTTTATTCCACGGGCAAACCCTAAAAAATGTCCCATCTTCCAAGTAGAAAGTTAAAGATTCAAGTCATCATAAGGAAAGGAGAATGCTGTAGGGTAGGGAAAATTAGGATGGTCCCTGACGTTGGAACTTGAATACATCGCAGATCCTTCCCACTTTTCATAACATGAAAAAGGGACTTATTTTTGCACAAAAATTGATCAAAGAAAAGGCAGAAAAAATTAGGACTTTTCTTGAATTCAGCTCGCCAGGTGTATTGAGCAAAAGCATTGCAAAATTGCAAACATAAGACTATAAACCCGTTCACTATTACTAAAACCTTAACCTACTCGATCATCTGCAAAAGGATTAACGAACTCCACCCCATTGTCAAAAAAATGCTAAACCCACATCATCGACCTGTCCAATCTGTTGCCTGACGATCCAAATTGACCGCAAAACCAAAAATAAATGTAAAGAAAACCTTCTCTATACGACGGAGTTCCCTCCGTTCTTGCTCCTCCTCCAGACGCTTGAGCGTCGACCGGAGCTTATCCCCTCCGTCGGGCAAACTCCGCTGGAGGCGTCTGAGAGTGCGCACTTTGCTGGCGATAGACTCCGCCAGCTTCTGGTCGCTCAAGCTCGCGATTCCGTCGTCTGACTCCATCGCCGGGGCCGGCCCGGAGGAGGAGCGCGTCACTATCAGGACCGGCTGAGGGTCGTCGTCGTCGAGGAGCTTGTCCCAGTCGACGCGTTCCCTTCTGCTGGGTCTCTCCGATTCTTCCATCCAACGGAGATGGGCGGTAACTGGGCCTTCAACGCGAGAGCATCATGCCCTCAGAAGGAGCTGCGGTTACGGATTCTTCCTTGGTTTTGCGCTTAATAGCCTCTCCGTTTCTGCAACTGGGAAAAGTGGGGGGAAGTTCGGAAGAAACGCAGAAGCGAGAGGATGAAAATGAAAGACTCAAATGAAAATCAGCATAAAATCATGGGAAAAAAAATCCAAATAAAAACTTGAAATCCGGCCATTTTCTTAATTAAATGTTTGAGAAAAATATTATTTCAAATAAAAACATAAAATAAATATTATTTCAAGTACGGATCTTGAAATGATCGTATCAGTCTCAAAAAAAAAAGTCTGACCTCAACAGTTAATTAAGGGCATTTTTGTCCTTTACGTTTCTTTATTTTTCTTACTTTTTCTATTTTTTAAAAATTAAAAAACTCAAATTTAAAAAAAGAAAAAGAATTACCAAAATTGCAGCGCTCCAGCTTGTGGCCACATCCCAAGCATTGGTGGGGAGTCGGAAAGGGCCATTGTCATCGCAGTCCAAACGCGAGGGACTAATGGCCCTCTGTATTTCTTTTCTTAACCTTTATTTTTAAAAAATTTTAATTTAATATAACTAAAAACTAAGTTAAAATTTCATTTAATGAAAATATGCTTAATAGGCTGGAATATTTAGTCGGTCGATTTGGTTGACTAATAAGGTGAGGCTCTTATTTAAAATAATCATAGCCACTTCATGCCCTTATTTGAAATTATCATGTCATTTCATGTCATTATTTGAAATTTTCATGTCGCTTCATATCATTATTTAAAACAAGATTCACTCAATATCCTTATTTAGAAAAATGATGAAACTATCTATCTCTATCCTTATATGAAATTTTGTCAAAATTTTGGTAAGAGGACTCGTCAAAAGAGCAAAAATATTCGTGCATTTTGGAAAGATAATATTTATCTTACATTTAAAAAAAAGAAAAAATATTATCTTATTTCTCTTATGTCATATCCTACTTTTTTTGTTTGATTTTTTAGCGAAATAAAGGTGCGCATCCCTCCATGCTGTACCGTCCTCGGTCAACATTTAATCGAGTCCCTGGACTCAAATCATGTGACGAGAAAACTTTTGAGTAGTTCATGTGTGATTTCCTGAAAATGCCTGCATTAATTTATAATACGTAGCAATTCGTAGACGACGAATGTCACACATGCGAATTCTAGTTAGAGGATTTACGTAGTAGTAACGGAGATCCGAAATATATTTTTATGTCTATAATTCTCTAGAAATATATTCATTAGAATTGAATTACTGAATATTTGTTCTTATATTGATTTTCTAGAGTGACAATGAGTTTATGTATCAATCAATCGAGGGGTAGATTTTTTTTTTTTTTTGGGGAAAGACCAAGGGTAGATTTAAACTTTACTGAGCGAAATATTTCCTTGCATTAGTAAATTTTACGAAATTTTTTGACGAGTTCAAAATATTTTTCTAACTTATCTATGCTTTTTACGCATGGATTCAGTTAAGCTCTTGGCTATTTCCCTTTTTGCTTGTTCTTCATATTTTCCTAAACAATTAAGCCTCTCACACGTTCGCCTCTTGAAGATATTAATGCACTTAGGCTACATATGGTCGTCCGGATAAAACTCATGATATGATATGTTTTATCATATTCTATATTTGATAATTATCCAAAATAGGATAAAGGGGATAAAATAATCCTAAAAGAGAATGTGAGATAGAGCCGAATAGAATTTCTCTTATTCATTACTTAAGCCATCCCTTCTCCGTCACGCCTTATCCACCCCTCCGGTTGCCACGAGCTGCCTCTCCGACATGAGCGAGCAGCTTACGTACCTTAGGCGGCCGTTTCTTTTGCTGATGCTGGGCTCTCACATGCCTTGTACGCCCGAAGCTGTTGATGTGCTGAGAAAAGCTAATGTTCTCACTGCTCCTGCAGTGGCTGCTTTTATTGTCTCTGACTTGTGCATGATCTTTTACACTTCATTGCCTGCATGCAATCGAGTGTGGAAATTGGAGTCCAATTAGCTCTGTGCTTTGATGTTTATGCTATATAGTTTTCATATCTGGCAAACTGACACAATGTCCAGCTAATTTTATGAAAGGTAATGATTGTATTTTGTTTAGAGGCTGTATCTGGGGAATTGATTCCTTCTGCTTAATCATGAGAATAACAACACACTTTATTCATTGTTAGTCTCTGTCATTCTTTCTGTTTTGTGTACCTTCTCAAATATGTTTTTTTATATATATATTTCTGTTATGGATGCTGCTGGATGATGATCTTATATTGAGAAAAGGATAGAACTGAAAGTGTAAGAAGAATGCCCCCATTTAATTAACACTTGTCCTCAGTAAAATCTATTGTAGAAACAAACTTACTGAGCAGAATATGTTGTGATGTGTTTTTCAGAACAATCACTGTCTAAGGGCAGAAGGAAAGATATGAAATACTCACATCCTGGAGAATACTACATAACAGATGCAATGGCCTTAAATGGTCCAGGTAGTATAGTGCCTCAAGGGGAGATAAGACTTGATCGTGACTTTAATGTCTGACCAGTCTGTGCTAGAGTTTTATGACCAGGTTAGAGAAACTGTAGATGTATGAATGGCTGTAGTCATGAATATACATACGGTCATGAATGGCTTCCATGGGGCTAAATTTAACAGTTATGCCTGGATTTCACATTAGATCATGTACTGGTTACCGCATTATCACCATTATCAAGCTATTCTCCATGGAATTTAATTTCACAAAGTCAACTACCTTGTTGGTAAATCTGCTGCTGTAAAGGTTATCCCTATCTGTCAGGATTATAGAGGAGGATGAAGCTGAGATTATGATCATAATTGTGTTTGGCTTATGCTACCTTTATGCTACTTATGCTACTATGTCTTAGGCGGCCGTCTCCTCGAGCTTCGACCTGATGGCCCTAGTGAGTGGCCAGAGATCCACCATGCTAGCTTCGAAGAAGAGCCTTCAGGATGGTAAAAATCAATAATTATTTTATTGATATCTAGTTTCTACCAAACAATGAATAGGATATGATATGATATGACATAACGTATCCGACTTTAAATCCGTAATTCACTAAATATGAGATGGGATATGATTAAATTCTTGGATTTCTTATCCTATCCTCTTCAAATCTTATCATCGTTATAAATCCAAACGATGAATCATAAACTTAGTGACTCACCTCCACATTTGGCTGATGGGGGAGAAGCCTCCTTCCTTCCCTCAAAATATCACGTCTCTTGGCCAATGCCATTAAGCCACATGCACCCTACCTATTAGCAAAGGGGACACATGAACTAATTTCATTGGACCACGTAACCTCTTTAATTATTACTTGCCTCAACCATGGTAAAAATGCATTTCACTAGTTAGGCCGATTGAGGATGAGGACTTCAAAAGCACATAGAGGTCCCCCACTCCATTAAATCAAATTCCAACTTTCCATTGAGCGTTCGTTTTGCGAGAGTACAAGTGAAGGCCCATGCTTGTGTTATTTAAGCTTCTATCTCAATCATTTGATTTCGAATGAGATATACCATTGATTTTCATTACTCCCTATCAATGGGCTTTTAGTAGTTTTCAAATAAAGCAATCATTGACTTTCACTTCTATTTACTTTGAAAAAAAAAAAACTAAAGCTATTGTGCTCAAATTTTTTCAAGGTAAGTGAAAACTCTAAGCGCTAAGTTAACAAGATCTATTTAGTATTTTTGATTTGGTTATTTCTTGTTTGCTAATTTTAGTGAATTTAGTGGTAAGCATGAGGGAGACTAAGGATTGGTAGGTAAAGTTAGTGTACCGAGTTGTTATGTTTTGATTTGTGCTTCTTTGTAAAAATGGATGTTTGATTGTTCCCCTATGAGAATTGGTTTTATATTGAATGAAATTAGTGAAAAAGCTGTAAAAAAAATTAAATTTATTGTTGACATGGGGCCTAAAGAATGAAGCTGGCCAAAGTGTGGAAGTTACTGATTCTCGTTATAAAAATTTACCGATTATCGATTTTCAAAAAAAAAATTGAATTACTGATTTAGTGGACTTGCCGATTCAGTAGGTGTTACAGATTACCGATTACTGATTTTCAAAAAAAAAATTGAGTTACCGATTTAGTGGACTTGCCTATTCTGTTGGTGTTACTGATTACTGAATGTGTTGCCGATCATGGAGTTTCTTGTTCAAATATAGTAATTAAACAATAATAAAAATAATATATACATATATAAGAAAATGGGGGTCGCCGATTTGTTTGATACGAAGAATTCTGTCCGGTGTTGCTGATTTTCATGGAGTTACCGAACAAGAAGAAGTTGTCCAATTTCTTTTGGCGTTGAATATTGGCCTGGAATTGTTTGGTTGTTAATTGTCGGAATTATGATTTCTTATATTACTCCTTTTACAATACTAATTTCTCTTACGTAAGGAAGGAGTGAAAGTAAGAGTTTCATTACATATATAAATGATACATGTAAAATCCACGTGTTGGGATGCCCTAAGGAGTATTTTGCTATGCCTCCGGAGTTTCGAAATGCCCCATGTGTCAGAATGACCCATGTTTTGGGATGTCCCGGGAGTATTCGGAAGAAAGATGGAGTAAAGAATATGATGCATGCTCACGTACATACATTTATTCGGGTGAATAAGACACTAGGTGATACCGATGCATTGTGAAATAATATGCCATCCGCCAGCATCGAATGAACAAGATTATGCAATAATAACATTTCATTATGAAAAAGAAGTCACGCGTATGTTCATGCACATGTGTTGCTTTGAATGCTCGTTCTTTATGGATACTAGGTTGAGTGGTAAGCGGATCCCTTGATTAGACTTAGAGATTTCATGTACCAAGCCTCGACTCATTTCCTTATTTTTCACATAGATAGGATGACCCTTCTACCGCCACCGTTATTTGGAGTTCCGATCCATGTTGGTTACACATATGAAGATGTGGTGTTGTCTAATTTAATTTTATGTATACCAAGTGCACTACCACAATATGGGTAGGCGTAGGACTCACCAAGGAGGTTCATCATCGACATGTAGCCTAGTACACGATCTTCAGTGGTGATTTGTTTGGACTACTTAGAGGCTTCGATGGTCCTCCTAGTTATGTCATCGATGAGCCATTGATGGGTGAAGTTATCAAACCTTAGAGGTTTATTGACGCTTGCACTGGCAAGTTTTTGATGGAGTGATTAAGGGTGCGCATGAGAACGTTTCTGTTTCGCTATTTCTGTTCCAAATCTATTCCAGAAATAGATTTGAAACAAAAACTCGTTTGGCAACGCAAATCTGTTTTTCTATTTCTGGAACAAAAAACTGTTCCGAAAATAGATTTTGGCCCAAAACCAGAAACAAAAATTTCTGGAACAGAATGATTGTCATACACACCCTAAGCGTACTATTGGTGATAGGTGACCCTAGCCTTCTTTCCAGGATTGTGTACCTTTATGTGCTGTTTGATGTGTTGACCACATTTGTAAAATACAAATAAGTGATATGCATATTTGGTAAACTAGTGGTACTATGAAAAAGATGCATATGTATTAATTACATTCATACGATATGTGTTAAGGATGATGTGAAAAAAAAAATTAATACGCGCTTCCACATGCTATTAATTAATAAAAGATATAATTGAAAATGACACGTGCAGCACGAAGTTACGGAGCATCACATTATGCCTCGAGTTATTGACTTCGTATGAAAGAAAATTCTTGGCTTACAGGGACGCGTGAACCAATAAGCCGATCGCGTCAGGGCGGAGAAATTCCAAATAAGGACATGAAGTGCCTCATTTTCTTAAATAAGAGTTTGAAGTGAACTTTGTTTTGAACAAAAGCCTGAAGTACTTTATTTTCTCAAATAAGGACTTGAAGTGAACCTTATTTCAAAGAAAGTCATGATCGTGTAGTCTTAAAAAAGGGCATGGCTTCAAGGGAGTTTTTTGTCATTTGCTTTTTTGTCTTTGTTTTTCCTTTTGTGTTTCTTTAAAAAAAAAAAAAGGTTAACGCCATTAAAAATTTAATACACTTGTGATAAATTTATCATAAATTATTTTTTTAACTACAAAAAACTCTAAACTAGTACATTTATGACAAATTTACCCCAAATTGGTATACTTGTAACAAATTTACACTTCGTTAATTTTGGTCAAATTTTACCATCAAATTGCTGAGTTAGATGACACGTCACAATTAACGAGTATATCCATTTGGGATTTTTATCCTTCATTTGTCACAGACGTATCAATTTGAAATTTTTCATTGTGTTAACTCAATTTAACGGAGGGTAAATTTGTCACAAGTATATCAGTTTATGATAAATTTGTCACAAGTGTATTAGTTTGTAATTTCTGGTAGTCAAAAAATAATTTGAGATAAATTTGTCACATATGTATCAGTTTGAAATTTTACGTGGTAAAAAAAATATTTTATTATAAAGGCCATTATAGGTGTACTAATTTAAAAATTTTCGTGATAATAATCCACGTAAAAAAAAAAGATAAAAGGGAAAGAAGGAAGAATGCAGGCAAGCGATTCGAAGGGACGTGCCTTCGTACTATTATCTCTTTTGTCCGCGACCGGCACGTCCTGCAAACACACGTCCTTCGAAGAGTACAAACAAAGGGCAAAAATGGCGCTTTTTCACTTTCCTCTTCCTCGTCACTTTTGTCTTCAACATCTTGCTCGAGCTTCCATCCTTGGTTTTACAAGTTCAGTTCTTCACCATACCCAAATCTTCTTTTTCTTTTTCATTTCAATGGCCGCCCAAACAATACAAGCAGCCCTCCCCCTATGGCCGCCACCCCCACCGCTAGTCGGGCCTCGGTGAGGTCCCACCGGCGGTTGGCCGGTGCCTGTATTATTTTTCCTTTTGGCTTTTTTTAATTTTTTTAAAAAAGGGCAAAAATAGAGACAAAAAAGTGAAAAAAAAAAAGGCTTTGAGATCAATCACTTTTTTGAGACTATCTTGCCACTTCAGGTGTTTAAAATAAGTTATGCCACTTTAGGGTTTTATTCGAAATAATGTTCATTTCATGCTCTTATTTAAAAAAAAAACGAGAACACTTCGGGCCCTTGTTTAAAATTCCTCCACTTTTGGGGCGACTGACTGAATATTGCTGGGCCTAGATATTTCGTAACAAATATGTGATCTTTACAGTAAAGTCGATAACTATGAAGCACCGACACTCTTTATGGGTTTACGTGTCGTGTCCGACACTTTACAACACTCTTTTGATACTCTCTGACCATGATTAATGCTACAGACAAGCCAACAATATGTGAGTCTAATATTATGATACGTCATTCCGACATGCACGAATCAATTTTAAGCATTTTTCATAAATTAGGAATCAAAATTTAAATTTATCAAAAATATATGTACTTAAGTCATATACTTAGTTACCTCAAAATTAATATACTCAGCCAGCAAAAAAAAACTAATCTTGATATAATAGGAAAAAACTCATTACTGATATTATTTATCATGAATATATAAAAATACACATTTATTATACAACGTATCGCAACGTGTCGGAATTCTCTATTTTTTTAGAATGATGTGTTGGTGTGTCGTGTCGTATTATATCCCGTGTCGCATGTCGATATCGGTGCTATTTAGGTGGACAGGCACCCTTAATATCCCTTGCTTCAAGCAATTCCTCTAATTGCTTCAAACATCTTGTAGTTCAATGTGAGCCATTGGAGAGCCAATTTAGATTATGTAACATTCTGTTCAATTCATTACACCGGTTTCTTCCCTGTCTTCTATTCTTTTGTGATGAAACAATTTGTAAGTTTAGGCATCTCTATTTGAGGGCAATTTATTTATTTATTTGAGCGCAGTCTTTTTTTTTGTCCTATTATATTCTACTTTACAAATCACCGTGTGTGCTAAGTGCGTACGTAGATTGCGAAACTCTACTCTCTCTTCACACATCCCCACCCCCAACTCCCCCGAAAGTGGGGATTCGAACCCCTCATCTTTCCCTTCCCAAGCGAGAAGAATTGTCACTTTGACGACTATATAAATGGTAAAAACTAAAACTTTTGTATTTAATGAGATTAAGCACATTTGTGTTGGAAAATATGATCGAATGAGATGCACAATGGAATTAGATTTTAATGCATGTTAACATTCTCTTTTAAGGATTTATTTGCCCCACAACATTGATAATGGTTTTTAGCAAATATCTTCCACTTTATAATAAAGTCTCGGTGAGAATAATAGATAGCACTTATGATATTTCTTTAGGATCTCTTTAGGGAAATAATTGAAAAAAAAGTGGCGGTATTTCTCTTGAAAGAAAAATGAAAATAAAAGATGAAGTTCTTTTAAATTGAATAGAAAGGTTTAGTAATTTACAAAGAAAATGTCCGAATCGACATAAACTTTCAAAGGTTAAGGAGTTATATCCGAACCGACATAGCCTTTCGAAGGTTAAGGAATTATGTTCAAATAGACACGATATTTCAAAAGTTGCATCCTCTAAAATAACTGCCGATAAGTAACCGCCAAAGTGGGAGAAAAAATCTCTTCATTTGTTTGACAAACAAAATAGCAACAATTTGTGTCGCAAATTCACTTACTAGTTAAGGATGGATCCCATAATTCATTCGATATTGTCAATATAAATTGTAACTAGATTGTAACAAGTGTTTATTCTATTATGTAAAGTAAAGCTAGCCTCCCACTTTTTGAAAATCCCAATCTGTCTTTTTTGTTCGTAAATTTATCCATTCTCGAACGCGTAGATTTGTAACTTTATTTATATTTTTTGTTCTTGTATTCTTTAGATTGATACCGTGTTAAATGATTTTTTTTTTCCCTTACAAATTTATCTTGCCTCTTCCCTTACCCGACCTTTGTTCGTCCGAATTTGGAATTGGGATAGAATATGATAAAAATGGATTTGAAGTCTTTTGAATATTCTTGAATTTTAGAAATATTACATCATATGCTCTGTGGTGTAATCTAAGATACGAGTTAAAATCTTTATGGAAAAAAAAAACTAAAAATCGCTGGAAAACTGCAATTTAAAATAACATTAAATATCTTTAAAAATCTCAGAAAATTTTTGAATATCCATCTCGACTGGCTCCTCCAGTACGTGATGACTCAAACCCTCCCGACCACTATCCTCAGCAAGCAACATTCTCTGAGAAATCGACCTCAAGAGCATAATGACTCTCCACGGACACGACTTCACGGAGTTCTGGTATGGCCTCATAAACGGCGGGAGGCACTTGCTATGGGTCATGCGACTGGACTTCATCCCCAAATAAAGCGGCGTGAGGCGGCAGAAGGAGGTTCTGCACCATGGCACCATTGGGACTTTTCTAATGCACACTAGGTGGAACTCGAGGCTCAAGAGCCACCGTCATCGGAACACGATTGCCGACCAACGGTGGCATCCGGCGAGGTCGGAGGCGATAGAGATCGTGCGGTAGGATTCGGGCTGTCTTGGTGGTGGTCCTCGCAGGATGGCTGGTAAAGCAATATTCGGATTCGTCACTCTATCATTCCATCATTGGATGATAATATTTCATTTTTTTTTTTTATCTAATTCAAGTTTATCCCACCCCGATACCAGATTTCTTATTTGGCATTATATCAGCAGGTATCCGGCTTTATCCAGATAAGAAAGAATGATTAAGAGAATGATTAAGAAAAAATGATATTCGTTCTCTTATGAATAGTGTGTGTAACAATATAAGAGGAGCCTTTATTTAGGCTTGGAAGAGTTGGAAGAGGTGAAGAGTTGAGTATTCTTCGAGACTAAAGGGAATGAAGAAAAGCCTATATGTTCTAACACGAGAGAAGGTAAAACATGATGCTAGTAAATACAATATATCTAATACCCTCAAACTCAATGTGTGTCAACTAATGAGAGTTTGGAAAGAAAAATAGTAAATTGTTGTGATGGAAGAGATTTAGTGAAGAAGTTGGCAAGCTAGGTTGCAAAGGCAACAAAAGGAAGAGAAATGATGAGTGCTGGTAGCTGATGATCCATGATGTGCCAATCGATGTAGATATGCTTGGTATGATCATGAAAGACCGGATTTATAGCAATGTGAATAGCACTCTTTTTGTCAATGAAGAGCAATGTGAGCAGAGGAGGCAATACGTAGATCAGTAAGAAGATGAGGAAGCTAAATAATCTCAACTATAGTGTTGGCTATAACTCGATACTCAGATTCAGTAGAGGAATGAGACACAACAGACTGTTTCTTAACATGCCAAGAAATTAGAGAATCACCCAAAAAGATACAAAATCTTGTGATGGACTTATGATTAGTAACATCCACCGCCCAATCAACATCAAAGTAAGCACAAAAAGCAAGTGAGGAAGCCAATGAGAAAAAAATAGAGCATGTCAGAGTACCACAAAGATATCATAGAATTTAGAGCACAGCAGCATAATGAATTGTACAAGAAGCCACTACAAACTGACTCATAACTTGAACAACATAGGCGATATCAAGATGAATAGTTGTGAGATAGACAAAACTTCCAATAAGAGCTTTGTAGTGAGTGACATCAGACAGAGGCTCACCGTCATCCAGACAAGCTGTAAATGAAGTTCAATAGGAATAGCCACAGTATGAGTATCATATAACTTAGCACGAGCTAGAATGTCAACAATGCACTTCTGTTGGGAGAAAAGAATACCACATCGACTACAAGCAAGATCAATACCAAGAAAATAATATAAGAAACTCAGATCCTTCATAGCAAATTGATGGTAAAGATGTTGCGTAGTATAAGCAATATGAGCAAAGTCATCCCCAGTAATAATCATATCATCAATATATAGTAGCAGAATAATACAACCAGCAAGATAAGTGTGAGCGAATATAAAATGATCATTCTCATTGTAAACATAACCAACTAACCAAACAACATTTGCAAAATGTTCAAACTAAGCTTGAAGAACCTATTTGAGACCATAAAGGCCCCGAGGAAGATGAGAAACTTGACTAGGAGAATGAATAAGACCAAGAGGTGGCTGCATATGGAGTTCCTCTTGAAGGACGCCAAGAAGAAAACCATTTTTCACATCAAGCTGAAAGAGAGGCTAATTACGAATAGAGTCTACTGTAAGAAGAGTGTGAGGAGCAAAGATCTCCTCATAATCAATCCCATACTCCTGATCAAAATTATGTGCGATGAGGTGCGCTTTATAGCGCTCAAAACTACCATCAGAGTGAGTTTTGATTAGTTCCTGCCAACAGTGTTAAGTAGTTTCATGAATTATACCTCTCAACATACAACACTTAGAACCTTTTTGTATCAGCACTATATGAATAGAACTTTGTCGAACACTTTTCGAAACCAAAAACACTTAGAGAACGACTATGAGAGTACTAGAAGAATGTGTTTTGAGTTGCGAGTTTTTATTCTGAACTAAAGAGACATGTCTATTTATAGACTAGGAAAAACATCAGCTACATTGTCACTAAACCATGTCGGTTACATTGACATTAATTGAGCCATCAAACCACGTAATTACAACACTGAATTCTGCAGGGAGCTCATACAATCAGCAAGTGCATATTAGGAACTTGTGTTGAAGGACATTGAAGATGCGGCGCAAGCTCTTCAAGGTATACATGATCAAATTGATACGGCCATGCATGGCTTTGCTTCTGTTGAAATTTTTTCAGACTGGCAGATGATACTGAAGGTAGGGACTGTTGGGTGTAGAAAAATGGCTTCATAAAGTGGATTTATCCTTTCATCATATCAAAGTGATCCTTTTTCACTTGTTTACTTGACTGCTCTTATTTTTCCTTTTACTTGAGCTTAAAGCAAACTGAAATGAGTATTAATGCTCTATTCTGGAACCGAAGACAATGGTTAGAAACATGTTCATGTGAAATCATTGGGCTAATATAATCTTTTAGGCTAAGTCGATTGTTTATGGAGACAATCAGATTGACATCGGTAAAATTACAATAACGTCATGTTTTTTCTTCTCTTTTCTTTTCAAAATAGGGATTCTAAATGCCCTATAGGGTCAGCTTTAGCAGCTAAAAGCATGTAAGTCTCTATACATGAAGGGGCAAATGCCCAATGTAAGTCTTTATACATGAAGGGGCAAATGCCCAAGGCATAAACAAACCGGAGATTTGCTCATGACATGGCTCAAACTCATGATCTCATGGAAGAAAATATGATCTAGGGAGAGATAATGTGACCCTCTTAGCGCTTGGCTAACATGCTTTTCACTACACAACTACCATGACCTCGGGTACACGCCTAGTTATCTTAAATAGCAACATCCTTAGATGGTGTCAAATTAAAGGGGAAACAGATGATAGAAAGTTGAAAGGAGAGTAATTTAGGCAGCAATACTAGCGTTCCCTTTATCTTTACTGCTTGTCCTCTATCTTTGATGGCATAAATTGAACTCCAATGGGGAACCGTGACATTTGTGATTAATGCCTTCAAATTCGGCAAGAAAAACTTCTTTAATCAGAAAGAAAAAAAAAAGCATCTCATTCCATTCTAAATAATATTTCACAGCCCGGACAGGCTTCTCAGCACTATTGGAATCGACAATACCATATTTATATAAATAACAAGCTTAGGAAAACGTCACAATTTGGAGACCCAGCAACATTCTCCTCCTCCTCCTCCTCCATCATGTTTGATTATAACTAGAACCAGCCATTTGCCTCATTGGCATCTTTTGTTTCATGTCCTTCCAAGGAGCTGTCTCTTTCGCACAAGAGTAAGAAATCTGGATAGAAAAAGTTAAAAAGTCGTCCTAATGGCAACAACTCTTGTTTTAAGTCCTTGTTTATGGTGAATACAGATGAGGGAAGTGATAATTTCAAGATACTCTTCTCGCTATCTCTAGCTAAAAGCCATAGCCTTCCTGGATTCTAGTCATCATGTTTCCCCCCATATTTGACCCCCCCAAAAAGGGAAAAAAGAACGAAGAAAAATTTGGTTTTCTCCAAGGATATGCCTTTGCCTTGATCCTATCATCATGAAGCACCTTGTATAGCTCATACTTCTTTTAGTGTTTCAAATTCTTTCAATAGACCAACCGTTCATGACCATGGCTAACTCCTGCAGATTTCACAAACTGGAGAATGAAGAGCTACTCTCCTATATTCTAATAATGTCCGTCATCTTTGCTGTAGTGAATCTCGCGTCCTCTGAAGCTGCGATAGCCAACTGTTCTTTGGATGGTAAATTCACCCTTTACGATGTTAACCGAACTTGCCAAAATGCGAGTTGGGGCGGCTTCATCAAACATGAGTGCTGCGGAGTACCCTTTGACGAGTATCTCTACGCTCTAGGCCAGATGGCGAACTTGACTGGACAAATATTCCTCGGTGCCATGGAGCAAAAGAGCTGCTTGGCCTCGATGAGCGCTGCCAAGATGAATGTCCTTGGATGTGGAATCGAGAAGCTGACAAGAGGGGCCGGCGGCTGCTCCGACTATTCGGTCACAGATGTAGTGACTCGGCTAGGAGATAGCTTAAGGAACTTGAGGGAAGATTGCAATCTGGGTCGTGATCAAGATGGTTCGTTTATTCAAGGTTGCAGCGCTTGTTCGGCTAGGTGGGAGGAGATCGGTAAATCATCCATTAATGGTAGAGAGACAGCAAAGCTTGAGGCCGATCTATGTCGGTTTGCGGTTTTGATTACGTTAACGGGCGAAACGTCTGGTAATAAAAATTGGGTACAGACAGTATACAAATGCCTTGGTGAGCAGTCTCCTCTTCCCATAGGTAAAAGTTCAATTGCTTTGCAAATGAGTTGATCAGTTCTGCATTTTGTTCTACGCATAACGATTATCAATTACCTGCCATGATAGGGTTTTCACGTGATCTAAGCAATATTTGTTTTTTTTTTTTTTGGCTTTAGGCTTGTCAGAAGATAAGAGCAGTAACAACAAGAAGAGTAGCATCATATCCATAACAGGCAAGCTCATCGGGGAGGATTCCTCTCGACTGATGATTTCCAAGGCTTAATGTTTCTCTGTGCTGCAATTATACTGGTGTAATTTTCCGTTTTGGATGATCCACAGGCCTATGGATTCTAATTGCTGGTCTGGTAGGAATCGTCATTGTTATAGCTATTGCATTAAGGATCTTGTTCAAGAAAAGGGTTACAGTTAATGTCCCAAGAGAAAAGGAAGGTACTGTTGAAGTCACATGAAGATCATGCTCAAACCTTTTCCTTATCTGCTCCTTTTTCTTTTCTTTTTTTTTAATCTTGTTTTTCCATATTTTATATCATGACAGATTCACCAAAACTGCCTTCCGAGGATTCCAGCAGTCTCAAGATATCAATTAAGGAAGTTTATTTGGCGACAAACAATCTCAGCCCAACAAAGTTCATTGGGCAAGGCATAGCAGGTATGAATCAAAGATCTTGCACCCTTTTTCTTAGTCAGATTCATTACATGCTAGCAGGATTGAATAGGTAGAACACATTGCATTCCGTCGTCACTAGCATGAAGACGGCAGAAAGGCCCGGTCTTTTGGCAATAAGCAATTCAAAATCTTTTGGCATCGACATATCTAGGAAGACGATGGTTTCACTTAATTTATGGAAGGGAAAGCATTGATGAGAAGGCACAAAGGCCTGGTATCACCTTCTGCACGCCCTAACTGCTGCTTAGGGGCATCTGCAAGAACAAGGGAAAAAAAAAACAGGAATGAAAACCAAAACTAGAAAGCTGTAAAAGAATCAAAAACATAAATGAAGAAATTTTTGCACTTACATGGAAAGTATTATCTATTTCATGGCAGGCAAGGTGTACAGGGGCATACTTTCCGATGGTCAACCCGTGGCTATAAAGCACATCATCAGCGAAGGCCATACGGATACGTACGTTAGAGAAGTCGCGAGCCTTTCGGATGTCCAGCACCCGAACTTGGTACCTCTGCTGGGCTATTGTGAGAATGAAGATGAATGTTTCCTTGTTTATGAGCTATGCCACAACGGTAACCTCTCCGAGTGGCTGTTCGGTACGAATCGATAGCCTATCCTCTCTATCCATTCCCCAAGTGATCACATTAACCACTGTTGACCCCTCACAAAGATTGTGAATTGCAGGAAAAGATAAAGTTCTCTCGTGGATCGAAAGACTCAAAATCGCCATTGACAGTGCAAGGGGACTCTGGTTTCTCCACACCTATCCAGAAGGCTGTATTGTTCACCGTGATATTAAAGTGCGTTTCCGAGTTCACACAATGAATGCTTCTCTCTTAACCAATCTCTGCAGTTTTGCTCTGTACCGTCTCTAAGCTTTAATCATTGCTTTCTGAATTCCCAGCCTACAAACATTCTTATTAGTGCCAACTTCGAAGGCAAGCTCTCAGATTTCGGATTATCCAAGGTGATGGACGTGGGCCAGTCGTTTGTGAGCTCAGAAGTCAGGGGAACATTCGGTTATGTTGATCCTGAGTACAGAAGAAACCGCCACGTCAATGCTTCAGGTGATGTCTACAGCTTCGGGATAGTACTTCTGCAGCTTCTCTCTGGACAGAGGGTTATCAATCTAAATATGAATAGACCAATGCCTCTAGAGAGAAGGGTACGGATTAATGCTTTTATCAATCAAATTCGGCAGTCATTTTCCCTATGATCACTTGCCGTATGAATGTGCTTTCTACCTCACAGGCCAAACTCCTTACGAAAGGCGGGAACATAGCAGAGTTTGCTGATCAGAAACTCAATGAAGAGTACTCGGCCGAAGCTTTTGATCTTGTACTCAAGCTGGCATTGTCATGCACAGGACTTAAGCAGCAAAGGCCGTCTATGGAGCAAGTTGTGTCAAGACTAGAACAGGCACTAGATATGTCGACTGAAGGGAAATCAACAATATCAAGTAACAAGAGAGAGAGGAACTCGGCAGACAAAGAATGACAGGAAAAGAAAAAGTTTTTTGATTTGATGGAGCATAATCAACTATATGTTTACAGAGGTACATAATATTTTATTTTCAGCAACATTGAAAAAGAATCAGAATACAAGGGTTTATTTGTACGGAAGGCTTCATGGGTAAAAAAAGCAGAAGCCAATATGACTCAACTAGCTCTTCAAAAATTGAGCTAATTTTGTCAATGCATCACAAAGGATGAAAACAAGAAAGCATCTGCACACATTCTTCTATCTACATGACTGATGACTGAAACGGAGTAAAATAATTCCCCCAAAAAATCGGGTTACCAAGCATGGACATAGTGTTCCTGTTGGAAAATTGGAGGCAGCAAACTACAAGATCTTCTTTCAGAAAAATCCTGCAGAAGCCTGATGAGAGCGCTGGCCTTCTTGCTTGCGCGAGAAGTGCCTTCGCTGAGTAAGGAATAGAGAGATTGCATGAGAGAGCTACTCTTCACCAAATTGGAGATAACTTCTGCTCCACCATTATTGCACAGAGCCAGCAACAGAGTCACACAATGCTCCCTCCCCACCCTTGAGGTAGAAGAATTCAGAATCCCCATGATTATATACAAAGCACCAGCATGTAAAATTGCTGATGTTCCCTCGGGGTTCTCTGCTAAGCTTGACAGAACAGCCAGACAATCATTAACGAAATCTTCTCTATCAGAAGATTTCAACTGTTGAACAAGCACCGGGACGCCTCCGGATGCAAGAACCCTCCTGTGATTGCCATGGTGCACTAGAAGCCCAAAAACTGCAACTAATGCGTTCTTCTTGCCACGCCTGGTTCCATTCTTGACCATCTCCACTAAAACTGCAATGGTCTCTGGAATTTCCCCAATCAATTTCCTATACTCCTCCATTGAGGCAAGGTAAAACAGTGTTGCAGCTGCGTGCTGCCTAGCTTCAACCTTATGCCCATATTTGAGAACCTCCACAACCAACACCAAACCACCATTCTCCACGATAATTGCTTTACCCTTGGAATGCTTCGAGAGATTCAGAAGAGCTGCAATAGCATTTTCTTGGATTGATGAATCCCTTGACGTCAGCAGCTTTAACAAGTGAGGAATAGTTCCAGCTTCAACCAAGCACGATCTATTAAAAATGCTTGTCTTGGCAAGAAGCCGGGTCTCATAGGCGGCTTTATTCCTCTCCACACCAGTCCCAACCTCAAGCCTGTGAGCAAGATAGCCTGTGAGCATTTTCATGGCTCCTTCTGCTGCCACACTCCCGGCAAGAACAGTCCTCGTAATATCGCGATTCTTGCGAGCTGATTCAGCAAAAGAAATGCCATTCTCGGAACAGTATTGCTCGATCAACCGATGAATCGCAGCATTTGGAACTAGTTCCGTGCTTTCAAGCATCTCACCTGTCTTAGGACAGGTGAAATTTCCAGCCCTAAACCACTTCAATATGGAAGCTCGATCATAAGTATGTCCTGTAACAGTGGTCACTGGATCAACCATCAACTCGAGAGAAATTGGGCACCGAAAATCATCCGGGTTGATGCGATCGAGCACTTTAATAGCATGCGCTTCATTGGACTGTCGATCGGATTCGATATGGACATCCTCGAAAAGCATGCATCTACAGTAGTACATCAACCCCATCAAACTACTCAAAATCTCCACCTCCCTCTTCTCGACGCTTAAAGACTCAAACCCCAATTCAGCATCCAAAAACCTAATCTCCTTATGGCAATCGCTCCAGCTCCGCACACCAATATAATCGAGAACACGCTCTAAACCACTCCTCTCCGGAGCAATCCCGCACTCGAACCTACTCAAAATCGAATTCATATTACTAACCGCTGTCCGATTATCTACATCAATTTCGAATCTCACCTTACGCGCTTGCCTCACGAACAAACCGGCGACCTCCCTCGCTTCGACCGGCACGTCGACGTCTTCCATGGGCAGCACATCCAGCGCCGTCGCCATCGCGCGAGCTGAGGCGCGAAACTGACCCGCCACGAGCTCCGACTTCATCAGCATCCACGCGCGCGCGCCGTCGCGCGTGCAGTCTTCCAGGAGGTACCGGAGCTTCTGGAGCGCCAAGTGGAGCTCCGAGAGACTGAGGGCGGTGGAGCCGGGCGCTTGCGGAGGGACCTCTTCGAGAAAGATGAGGAGGTTGGAAACGAGCCGGATCGACTCTGCGGCGCTCCGCTTGTTGCACGCGAAGCGCTTGGATTTGTACGCCAGGATCGATCTCGCGAGGTCGGTGAGGGAGGAGAGGATGGTGGACGGAGATGTGCAGTCGCAGGGGGGAACCGCCGGGAACGCCAGAGTCCGGCGAGTCGACTCAGTGGTCGGCTTTTCGGTCATGGGGCGGAAGAGATTCTGGGGAAAAGGATTGAAGAATTGGAAAAGGAAAGGTTATTTTTGTCTTTTTACGTGTTGTAGTTTTGAGTTTGTCTCGCCTTCGGTTGGCGCTCAGGAGCCGATCATATATGGGGGGGGGGAGTGGCCGATTTGCGTGGGGACACGTGTAGGAACCCAATTGGTCCTTGGGGGTTGGTCAGATCTCAAGCGCACAGTACGTCTTAGCTGGAGATCGCGGGACACGTGGCGAGAGGGCCGACGGACGTTGGCTTTCATGGATCGTTCGTGAGGTGACGGAGGGAATGACACGTGGAGCGAGGGAGCATGGGGCGGCCTCGTGGGGACGTGAAGGGACGTGTAGCGTAGTTTCGCGTCGATCATTGAGCAATTATTGGCGATCTTTCAGATTTTTTTTTTATGTAGTTTAAAGAAAGAGGATATGGTGTGGATTAAAAATACGTTAGTTTTGCAAATACTTCTATACAATTGATCGTTTAAATCTCTTTTTGAGAAGTGAATAAACGAACAATATTTTCATCGAGAATATGTTCAAATCAAATCATTGATAATAATAAAACATTTCTCATTTCTAATTATTTCAAGAGATATACTTAATTAATTTTAGAAAAATATTTTTAATATTTTATTTTTGGCGGAATAACGTGGCATAAGGAAATGTGTGCAATAGGAAACTGGGACAACTTAAGTTATTAATTTATTACTTTTACTCCTGTAATTTCATAAATGGTTTCTAGAAAAAGTCAACATATAGAGAAAGTTGTCAAAAAAAAATCTTAAACCTATCGCACTTTTACCAATTAATCTTAAACCTTTTACTTTTGCTAAGTTACTTCTAAATCGTTTATATTTATGTCAATTCAATCGTAAACTTTTTTTATCAATTCAGTCATAAATATTTTGCGTTTGCGTCAATTCAGTCCATCCGACCAACTTTAGCCAATGGACACGACATGCGCGCCGACGTTGAGGTGGATTTTTTTATTAATAATTTAATATTTTTCAAATTATATTACATTTTTTTTCTTTTCTTCTTTTTTCCTTTTAATTTTCTTCTTTCTCCTTCCTCTACCTCGACGGTGCCTTCCCTGGACTAGAATCGACAAGAGGCTAGGACATCCATGGGGAGGTACGACCTCGCCCAAATCTGGCCTAGGCGAGGTTGGCCAACCATGGCTGCCTCACCATGGACAACACAACTCGCCCACGCCAAGGTAAACAGCAAGTGTTAGGTCCGCAAAGATTTGAGGTCATAGCTTCGTCCTCGAGATTGGGCGAGGCTCGTCCTCGAGTGACCTCGCTCATGGGTCTCCCACCACATTTTGTCCTTCGCAATACCCATGTGATCGTGACTTCTCTAGTTTCTCTTGATTAGTGAATGAAATTTTCGAGAAAATCTTGAGTCATTTTGGTCTGTTTGGCTTTTGATCTTGTTTTTGTCATGGGATGGTAGCAAATGTTGTCAATCCTCTGGTGATTGGGATCTTCTGCCAAGTTTATGTCTTTTGGTTCGTGCCCACCCAAAGCCAGCCTGGCCTAGCGACGACAAGGCTTGCCTCAGCAGGCGCCAGCCTCTGCTGAGGCACGCAAGGTCGTGCTTTGCCTGGTGCCGGTGACGCTCGGCCTCGTGGCCTAGCCTCCCATCAATCGCTGATGGTCCAGTCCATGGAATGCACTGTTGTGGTGGAGGAAGGAGCAAGGAGAAAATATAAAAGGAAAAAAAATTTGAAAAAAATATTAAAATATTAATAAAAATTATCTACATCAGTGCCGGCATCCACTTCACCGCCGATCAACATCTACATCACCGTTGGCCGAATAAAATTATTTGGATGGACTGAATTGGCAAAAACAAAAACAAAAGTTTTAGGGCTGAATTAACAAAATTAAAAGGTTTATGACTAAATTGATAAAAGTACGATAAGTTTACGACTTTCAACAATTTTCCCCGACTTATATGACTTTATTCATTGATAGTTGATATTGATTATCTAAATCTCTTCAAATTTACAATCGATCAGTTTAATAGAGACGGGTTTATCGTGTCCCATTGTACACTATAATCGTCCATGTTGAAGATTAAAATTGCATGTGCGTGTGAGAAAGCTAAATTCATAAATGGCAGAACGGAGGTTTAAGCAATGCATGCAGGTTAATATTATGCTTCTCTATCTCTGTTTAGTGAAAGAAAGCAATTTTTTTTTTGTGTTAATAGCACAAAAAATCCCAAACTGATACATATATAATAAATTTATCTCATACTATTTTTTTACCACAAAAAAATTTTGAACTAGTACACTTATGAAAAATTTACCTCAAATTAGTACACCCATGATAAATTTACCCTTCGTTAGTTTTTATTAAATCTAATCGTCAAATTGCTGAATTGGATAGCATGTGATAATTCATAAGTATATCAGTTTAGGGCTTTTACTCTCAGTTTGTCACATATGTATCAATTTGAAATTTTTCATGATATTAAGCCCAATTTAGTAGAAGGAGAATTTGTCACAAATCTATCAATTTGAAATTTTTTATGATAAAAAAATTAATTTATGGTAAATTTATAACACATGTACTAGTTTGAAGTTTTTAGTGATCAAAAAATAGTTTAGAGTAAATTCTCATAAGTGTACTAGTTTGAGGTTTTTTGTTGTCAAAAATTAATTTGAAATAAATTTGTCACAAGTATACCAGTTCAGGACTTTTCATGATATTAACTTGGTTTGAGAAAGTAATTTACTATGAGACATGTGTGGACTTTTTTAGGTAGATTTCAATAGAAAACACAAAATGCGATATACAGATTTTGAACAAAGAGAAAGGGGAACATTTTATGCCAAACTAAATTCACACGCTCATTTAATATAAACTATTACTGGCTATTCAAAAAAGTGGAATTTGTTTTTTTAGGAAAAGTACCAAAAAAGTCCTAAACTTTTTTTGCATTAGTACCAATTCAATTCATCCGATTAATTTTGGCTAAGAATCACTTCTATGGGCGTTACTTCTATATCAAAAAAAAAAATGTATTCACAAAAATATTTAGAAAGAGAAGGTATATTGGGCAGCATTGAAAGTTTTTTCCTTAGTGAAGTCTCTTTCTATTGAGACGCTCTGACGTGAAATTTTTTTAAAATAATTTTTAATTTTTTAATTATCTTTTTCCTAACTTCTTTTCCCCCAGTTTTTATTCCCATGTTTGTGGCCGGCTGTTATCGCCTTAGCAGTTGCGTGTTTCAGTTCAACGGTGTAATTTGAGAAATGGGACAAGCCTTTGGCGTCCCTTAGATATGAGTTTGCGCTTACATCCAAGAGGAAAACAGAGATAAAAGAGTACAGAGGTTCAGTTAACAACAGGGAAGCAACAACATTCAGCTGAAAATGCATATCTGTAAATACTCGTGTACTCTTTAGAAACAAGCATCAATTTTAGAGGTGAGATCGTGATAATAAAGGTAGAACTTCTCCACTAGAAAATTACATCCATTTGCAATTATGTCAATTTAGTCCATTTGGCTAGTTGGTACTGACGTGGCAAAATCTTAATATTTTAATATTTTTTTATTTTTGATCATTTTTTATTTTTATTTTTGTTTGGATACTATTTATTTTTAGTTAATTTTTATTTTTAAATATGTTCATGTCATTTTTCTATTTTTCTATTTTTTTTTGGTAATCTTCCCAAGAAACAAGGTCAAAATTTAGGTGTGAATTGCCTATTGAGTTTATATTCCTCGTTAAAGATCTTGTTTATGTCTTCATACTCTACAAAATGAATAAACTAATTATGGATAATGCATTGATATGGCTTTAGAGTGACGAGATATAATTATTTCACTTAATTGACAAATATTAAAAGGAGATATTGTTCTTAACAACAAAAAGTTTGTGTAGTTATTGAATGCGCTCTAATTCTCTAAAACTCATAAAGAAATATACTCGGAAAAAAATTAATTCTAATCAGAATTACTTTCTTTTTAAAATTAGAATCATTACCAAACACGTCCTAACCCAAATTTGATCCATCCATGAATTTTTTTACCACGCCATATATCAAGATCCTCAGCATAACCTCTCGTTCCTCTCTCTTTCTCCTCGTCATCCCTCTTTCTCCGTCGTTTCAAGTGGCCCCATGCCCCTCTGCATCCATGTATCGATGCCTGCTTCCTACACGTTGATTCTATTATAGGCAGAAGTAGTCGTATCATGCATGTTTATTACTTGATTACAGCCGGGTTTTTTAGGTACACGCGATGGCATTCGGATAATATGTGATAATTAGGATTAATACCACGAAGAACCCTAAAACTGGTACATATATGACAAATTTATCCCAAGTTATTTTTTACCACAGAAAATCCTAAACTAGTACATCATCCGTTAGTTTTGTTAAATTTTATCATCAAATTACTGATTTGGATGATATATGGCAATTTTGCATGTACACTTTTAAGGTTTTTACCCTCTATTTATCACAAGTGTATTAATTTGAAATTTTTCGTGGTATTAATCTAATTTAACGCAATAAATATATGGTAAATTTGTCACATGTATACCAGTTCGAGATTTTTGATTGTCAAAATAATTAATTTAGGATAAATTTATCACAGATATATTAATTTGGGATTTTTGATGGTAAAAAAATAATTTAGAGCATATCAGTTTGAGGTTTTTTGTGATAAAAAAAATTTGATGTAAATTTATCACGAGTATATATCAGTTTGAAGTTTTTCGTTAACAATTAATTCTTTTAAAAGTAACTGCTTGTGATTTTACTTTTAACCAACACGAAGTCGTTTTCATTAAGTTTTACCTAGCTCTAAGATTATAATGTATCTTTCAGAGACGTTTGATATTTGATTTTCACGTTTGATATTTGATGGCTAATGGTGTCGTGGCGGTAACTATTATGTGTTCAAGGAATACAATTTAGTTGGGGTTGCAAGTGTTGTCCAGGAACGCAAAATAGGCAGGCGCAGAGTTGTCGCGTGTCCCGCGGCGGCGGCGGCGGCGGAGGGTGGCGATTGCTGCGGCTGCTCGGAGGATGAAGAAAGGAAGACAAAGGTTGGGAAGCCACTTTTCATGGGTCGGAATCGGAATGAATTAGAAAGCTCTCCGTTGCTCGGATGGACCAAAGAGCTGTCGTCCAAATTAGTCGTCCTTGGTCCGACAAGAAGGTTGGACCGGAGATGTTTTTTTTTTTTGGTAAGGAGGTTGGACCGGAGATGTTCGGTCCTTTTGGACCCAAAAAGTTCCAACGCTATCCCACGGCAGAAAACATGCCTTCCTTTCTTCCTCTCTTCGTGCGTCCGATGGATAGCGAGCGCTCTTAGCAAGCATTACCAAAGTCAGAGGATCACAGTCATGCAAATGGAAAACGTTACCGATTACATTTTAAATTCAAACCAGCTCCATGCTAAGAAATCATTCCACCCACCCATGCTAGGGATGAACTTTGATCAGGCCGAGAGACCGATTCTCAAAGCCGGCCTTGTCGCGTCACCGTGCGTTTCTCGTTCATGAACAGCTAGCTAGGCATAGTTTTCTAGGAGAGTAGTACGACGTAGGATTAAACACAAACCTTTCACGGGATTCTTCAGGTTCCTGTTTAGGCAGGTTCGCCGGTGGAGGTTGTCGACGGCGTCCTAGAAGCACTCCATGCAATCCGAGAGAGGGTGGCTCGTTTCCTACCTCTCGTTGACCCGGAAGTCTTCACCTTTCTCCAAGTACCAAGTGTTGCAAAAATATCATAGGAAATGAAATAACAGTGTAGTCGGACTTTGAGGTGTGTAATCACTCTCTTTTAAGATCAATTTGCCCCACGAAATTGCTATTAGTTTCTAACAAATTCCTTTTGGGATACAACAAAGCCGCAGTGAAAATACTCGATAGTAAGTCTAATAAATCTCCTAAAACTCCCTGTAAAATAATGAAAAGATGGCTGCCTCTATTTTGAAGGAAAAACGAAAATGAAAGCAATGTTTGGAACGGTCATAATTTAAAAAAAAAATTATTAAAGCTAATTTTATTTTTTATATGCGCAAGTGTGACTAATAATCTCGCACTTAGCGAGAATATAATGAGGTCTAGCCACTCTATCATTTCTTCATTTTAAAAAATTACAATAGTATTCTTATATTTAAAGTGTCTTGTACTCTTTCATTTCTACTATATGGGACAAGAAAAAAGCTTTATTTGTTTATTTTACAAATAAACACCAACACCGAGGTGGCGTCCTTGACCTCGCCGAGCATCATGGACACCCTGGCCCTCGCTCCCTTGCTGGGGCTCCTCTTGGCGCTGCTCGAGAAGAATGCTAGCGACCAGATGCAGAGGTCGCGGTCTCGTGTCACGCCGCACCGCACGCTTCTTGGACATAGCTCGGTCCACGACCGCGAGCGGCGACATTAGCGAGGCAAAGGAAGAGTAGGACCACGATGAAGTTACTCATCACACCGGCCACCGTCGTCCTATACGGGTTCGGTTTCGGACCGTGTAGTATCACCAAGTGTGGGAGGTGTCTCCTTTTTATAAGGGCTCAAGGCTTACCTGGAAAGGGAGGGGGGAGAGAGAGAGAGATCAACGATGGAGGGGAGCTGAAGATAAGGAGATGTGAGGGGCAGGTGAGGTTCTCCTCAACTTTGGAGGACAAAGAGATCGTTCCAGTATCTTCTCAAGGATCTTCTCTCATATGAACAAATCAGGTCCCTGCAGTTCCAGATATGTTAGCCTGAAATCGAATCGAGTGGGCAGCATGCGGTAGCAATACGCATCGAATCCACTCGTGGGTTGCGACGCTCTTTCCATTGAACCTTTCCACTTCCTATTCTAAGGTATAATCTTTCATGCGGCGGCGGCGGCGGCGGCGGCGAACATTCAACAGGTCGAAAATTCGCGTCTAATCGAAATTTGATCCAACTCCGGGCGAATTGCGACATTTCCGTGAAAAAATTAAGAGTTACGTGCGTGAGGCATAATATGCTTTTGTGGGTGTACAATTGGCTACTTTCCTCACGGATTGCTTCCCTGAGATGCCAAACAGAGACTTTCCACGTCGTTTTTTGCACTTGAACTCCATCCCTACATGATATTAGCTTGCCTGGCCAAGGAACATTCGCGTCCGAGTCAAGCTGCTTGGGAGAACTCCTTTGAGGTTCCAGTCTTTGCCCGAACTCACCGCTGGTATGAAGTCAAGTGACAGATCTCCCGAATAGGAAATGCAAATCAAGCTTGCTTCGTGTTTTGTGAGCTTTTACAGGTGTGGACCTGAGTCAAGAAATCTATAAAATATCATCTCCTTAAAAAAAAAAATTTCAAGTTGGGTGTTAATGTCTTTACAAAAATGGGTTTCTTCCTCCTCATACTTTCTTCTGCAAGAGAAGTTCTTCCGAAGGAATTTCGAGGGTTTGCCCCAGCATGGTCTTTAGATGGTTTCCCCACTGCCACAAGCGAAAAAAATTGACAAGTGGTTGCACATTCACATATGCAACTTTTCAAACTTCAATTTCTTTGCATTGTTTCTTAATCTAGAGAGTGGGTAGACAGGCTTTAGATTAGATTACCAGAAGAATCACACAGATAAAAGTAGACAGCAAAATGTGTAGACCACAACATGTGGAATGCTAAACTCAAGTTGAGATGGAGAAAACCACAGAGCAAGTACTGCAATCTCCTTTACTCCTACAAAAGCGAACAATCCATAGACCAACAAGACACTCTTGAGAACTCCTAGTTCAAATAAGTCTAATCCACTAACCACGAAACCCTCTAGTCTCCAAATCATAAAAATCCTTAATTTCCAGATCCTCCGTCATGCGATAGTCCAATTGTATCATGCCGCAATTTAGGGTCCATAACTGAAATCATAAAAATCCCAAATCCTGTATCTATCTATGGGCATGAGCTGCTATCATGCCACAAATTGCAGTCCATAACTGAAATCTGAAAAATCTGATTATATCAGGGGTGAGGCATTCTATTATCTAGAATCTGAGAGCTAGGGAGATACGGATAGATGGCGCTCTCAATGGCACTGGCCGGCGCAAAGAGGCGTCACTGGCATGGCAGCTTGACGATGGCAGGTCTGCGGTGCTGGAAAGCTAATCCAAGGTCTGGTGGTGGCTGCCAGAGAGAGATGAAGAGAGGGTTGAGTAGCTGTAGGTTGGGTGTTCCGTGCTTAGTTTTGTACAAGCGAGTCCAAATCTTAAAAAGGGCAGCTCGGTGCACGATAGCATCCCCACGAGGCGGGGATCCGGAGAAGAGCCCCACCACAAAAGTGAATAGAGGCAAGCCTTACCCTGCATTTGTAAGAGGCTATTCTTTAAATATGTAATTACCCAGTTCACAATGGAAGATGGGCAGGTGTACCACATAAAATGTTGTGTTTTTTCCTGAATTCAACCAACATGACTGATGGTAGATCTCACTTTCTAGCTTAGCATGGTTCCAACGTCCTTGCCTTTTCCTCTTCTGCTCATTGAATTGCATTTTCTTTGCTTGTTCATGTGGTTTTTGCTCCTCCTTTCCTTCTCTTCTTTTGGAATGCTTTTCTTCCCTCCCCAGCTGTTTGCCATCGTCTACACTTCTGAAGAGGAGACTCAGTAATAAAGCCTCAGGTATTGCTAGGACCATATCCTTCCAAATGTTAAAGCAAGGTGACTGCATATGCAGCTGTTGCCTTTCAAAAATTTCTTAGGAACTTATTCAGGCTTCGACGGCCTACGGCTTATATGCTTTTGACTAAATACACATTTATTTTAAGTCCAGGTAAATACAATTCAAGAGGCGTGCGGCATTTTCTTCGCACAAGCGCGCGTACATCTCATGCTAAATAACCCCGGCGACACTGCTGGCATGATAGCCCAACTCCACATGCTATTAATGGTTTGCGCGTTAGCCGTAAAAGAGGGTAATTGATGCAGCTAATCTGTTTGTCTATAAATAAATTCGTTGCAGTTCTCTGTGTATGTGGAAGACTCCAAAGCTTAAAAGACCGAGATAGACAAGCTGAACAAAATGAAGAACTGCACATGTAAGAATGGCCTAAAAGACCCGAGATTGACAAGTTGAAGAAAAGAAAATGAGATCCCTCAAGTCACTTCTATCGATTTCGGAGTCAAACAGAACGATCTTCCGACATCCAACAACAGTCAGCACTTGATGCGAAATCTAGGATTTCCGGGATTGTTCAACAAAGATCGTAGACAGACAACGACCAACCATCGAGAAGGAAGGTCAGTGAGCAGAGCTAGACTAGCATTTCATTGAACGAGTGGACAGCACAACCAAACGTGATTCCGAAAGAGCCAACACCGAAGAGCTCACGTCACGGATTCATTATCACAAGTGGGAGAGCCAAGAGTGATACCGTAAGCTCTAGTGGCATCAAGCTTGGCCTGGATGATCGTGGTGGAGATGAAACTAGCGGCCTCGCGGGAGTCGTAATAGAGCTTTTGCTCTAGAACAGTTCTTCAGAGCACCGAAGAACACCAAGAATTTCTCGTTTCTGCATCCACTCTCTTGAAATATACCACGATAAGTGCGAAGAAGATGATGTGAAGATACTACTACAGTTGCAGGGGTTCATTGAATAACATGGAAGCGGAAGCAAAAGCAATAACTTTCAGCAGAAAATATGTCTCCTGAAGAGCCCACACACTCTCTGCTCAAAATCACCAAGAATCAGACTTTGGATATCGTGATAACAAAGGTACAACCTCTGTAGCAAAGCGTATCCTTATTTTTCTAGTCCCAGACATCATTACATCATATTGAATTAACATGCAACTCCCACAAAGCAGTGCAATGCTGCTGTTGATTCATAACCAGATTCACATGCACCAGAAGCCCAGCAATATGCCTCGATAGAGAGACGTCGAACCTATGGTTACCATCAAAAGCCTCCATGTTCTCTGTCCGACAAGCAAACCAAATCGCCCCTAGCAAATAACCGCAATCTCCTGAAACTTGTATATATCAAGCTACAAACCCTTAGGCAGACATTGCCTTTGGACACATCACACTTTCTCATTGCGCAGCATTGAGTTACTGCACCAGTTAATTCTAGCTATGAAGAGAGCATACAAACTCAAGCAGATCCGGCAAATCAGCAATATGGACATGAAAGCAAGACCATCCTTGGCCAACAACAAATTCGTTTGATACCACACTGACTGTTTTTCTTTTATCTCTGTTTTCATCTTGGATGTAAGCGCAAACTCATATCTAAGAGGCATGCTTCTTATATTTAGGAAGTGAACACTCAATATTTTTCCCTAAGAGAACACCAGAGAGTCCTTCCATTTCTCAAATTACACCCGTTGAACTGAAACACGCAACTGCTAAGGCGATAATGTGAAGATTATCCAGAGTACAGAGGTTCGGTTAACAACAGGGAGGCAACAACATTCAGCAGAAAATACGTATCTTTAAATACTCGTGTACTCTTTAGAAACAATCATCAATTTTAGAGGTGAGACTGATAATAAAGACTGAATTGGCACAATTGCCTAACTATACAAATCTCGCTGGTTCTGTGTTTGGTGGGTGATGTTAATAACGAGTTAGTGTAAATATATTCTTGGTGCCGAACTATATAAATGTTATGTGCTTGGCGGGCAGCTTTGGAAGTTAATAATGCAATCTTTAGGGAACAAAAAAATTGAACATGAGGGGTAGCTGTGATCTAAGAAGAAGAGTGACAATAGTCAAAACTTGAGTTCCCAAAAAAATATACAGGGCATGTCACGCATCAGTGACTACATCCGTTGGGAAAAAAAAATTATGCTTGACCTTAGTTTGACTATAAAATGTACAACTATACACACTCAGGGCGACTGCTGCTGAAAATTCGTGAGCGCCCATCACTGCGTTTGGTTTGTAGACGTGCCTATATATTGTCTTTAACTATTCACAACACTCGGACAATGTGATGGTCTTCTCGTCTTGTGAATCCCATTGTCTGGCATCTTGTGAAGTTCCTTTAGCGAATGCGATTGAAGTCAGCAAAAGGTTCTGGATTGGCTTTCGGAGCTGGCTTAGCCATTTCCAGAACATCAAACACATTCCAAAACATCAGCCTTTCATCCGCCGCCGCTGATGCTGCGGTGCAACCATCCGGGCTCTGACAAGAAAGAGACAATGTTTCTACTTGAGGATCTAAAACTTATCAGAAAGTAGTGAATGCAGAAATGCAATTTCGAGAACCAGAAAGTAGTGAATTTGCAAAGAAACCTGGGCCATGAAAAGCACTCTAGAAGTATGACCAGTCAGCTCTGCAATCTTTACCATTGAAGGGTACTTCCAAAGAGTGAGCTGATTGCGAGTAAATCCATGAGAGCTAAGCAACTCTCTCTCATTCTTGCTCCATAGCAGAGCAGAGACCTGGGAACCGGTTTCCAGAGAGTCTAAGCACGCCCCAGTGTGGGTGTCCCAAAACTTTATGGTCCGATCACCTCCACCGGAAGCCAGTAAATCCCCCTGGAAGGGACACCAGGCAAGGGCTTTAACAGTGTCTATGTGCTCTTCGAGCCGGTGAAGTGAAGATGCCATGGACATGTCCCAGATGTGGAGGATGTTATCACTTCCTCCGCTAGCTAATTGCTTTCCGGATGCCGACCATTTCAGCCCACAAACCTCCAGGGTGTGACCCCTGTAGGTCTCAACAATGTGAGATCGCGCTCTCACATCATTATGGATGATCCGTCCATCAAGTCCTCCTGTTGTAAGGAGGTGATTGTTCCATGCCAGAGACCCAACCCGAGATCTGTGGCCACCTCTCAAAGTCCTTAGCTGCAATGAAGAATTCAACCAAATTGGGACCACCACAACTTATCAGGCAGGTTTCACGAGATGATTACACATACAAAGTTTCATAGTGAGAAAACCACTGACCGGGCCATTATGCGTCAAATCCCAGAGCTGCACTTCGGAATTGTTCAATCCGACAGCAATGTGGCGGCCATCTGGGGCCCAGCTGACACTGGTAACTGGGCCGTTTTCGTCGTGGATGGTGACAAGCTCTGAGACAGAGCCATCCGAAGCATTCCAGAGAAAAACTGTGTTCCCCAGGGCAATGGAAAGTTTATTGCTGCCACCCCAGTCCAATAAGTTGAGGCAGTAGTCGTCCACAAGATCGGGAGCATCCAACGTCCTCTCTGGGGTCTGTTAATGAGGGATCAACCAAGTTAAGCTCTTAAGGGCCACCTCATGAGAAACAGACAACAAAGACAACGATTAAAAAAAAACAAGTATTGTTACCTGAGCAATGTATCGGCGGGGTTTCCTTGGCTTGGCAGGAGTGAGTTCATGCGGCATCCACTTCGCGGGGGTTGGGGGTTTGTTCTTGAAAGCCAGAATTGTCACACCCCCAAACCACGATAGTAGGGCTGTGACACGGCCGTCCCTTTCTCAAAAGGACGCAGCCTCAACTTAACCAGAATTCAACCAAAAGAGCTATCTCAGAAGCCCAACACAACTAGTTATACTTCATAACAAAAATCCTCCTACCCAAAAATCCTTCTGCTAACGATACGCTCAGTCCTACTCGCGACTTGCTGAACCTGAAAAGCAAAAAGATGAAAGGAATGAGCTAACACGGCTCAGTGAGTAATACATTTTCTTCTAAGCGGATCGAACAATCACTATGCACATTTAAAATGCAAAACAAATACCAGTGGTTTAAACCATTGGTTAATCTCAGCAAAAACACATGTCAATGGTCTATCCATTGACTAATGACTGCTCAAGACTCCAACCGTGGTCACGAATAACGCCCGTGACAAAAGACGACCAAGATTCCCCCCTTGGCAAGGTCTCCACCTACAATGCCGGTGGCTCGGCCCACAAGAATATCCTAAACAGTATGCGCATACCCACAAACCCCTCAGTCGGGTTCACAGTTATCTTGAGCAGCACAAAATCACAACAATTCAGTTTCACAAACCAAATCCATGGTTTTCCTCAAAACATAATTCTCCAAAACAGCATTTCAGTCTCAACATAAACCATTGTTTAACAAACCATGTCAAACATCAAGGAGTAGTAATAGCTCGATCCTATTTTATGCAAGAATAATGCTTTGAAACATCGCCTTTCTTTACCTTTTCAAGAAAATGAAATCATAATACTCGTACCCATCTTTGAAGCATGAACTTTTATAAAATCCTTAGAAGAAAAAGTACAACTCACCTTAAAACGCCGAAGTCCAATATATATCTCGAACTGCAAAGCCTGAAATCCTAATAAATTAATAAGAAACGACATTAAAAACTGTAAAAATACTCTGCTAGCGGAAAATTTGACTAAACGACACATAAACGTCTATAACTTGCCGTCTACGGCTAAAAAAAAAACCCACTAATCGTGCGTTGGACAACCTGCGCGCCAAATTTCAAAAATTTCGTTCGGACAAACCGTAACTCCGATTCACGAACTGTCAAAGGCATTAGCTCCGCAACATCCTTAAGTTCATTTCGTACAATATTCGCGGCTAGGCGACACCAAAATCAGGCCTTAAGACATCGCAACCCCAAAAACCTGAATTTTCCAGCACCATTTGCGGAAAAACCATTTTCGTTTTATCCAAACGAACTCCGATTAACACAATCTTATAGTCCAAACGAAGATTATTCAATGTACTACAAAAGTCCTAACATGATTAACATCAAACAATGACCGAAAAATGAAGATATCAGCTCTTGAAGGTTGCTGGTCGCTCGGGTACTGTAGCAACCAGAATAACTCGCGCTTCAGCATTAAAACGGCCATAACTCATTCCACCGACCTCCGTTTCAAGCCGTCTTATAGTCCAAGCGAAGCTTATTCGACGTACTACAAAAGTCCTATTATGGTCGACCTCAAATAATGACAAAAAAATGGAGATATCAGGCCTCGAAGTACACTGTTCGCGCGGGTATACTGTAGCACCCGAATTCAAAATCGTGTTTCGGGCAAACCGTAAGTCCAAATTACGTTCTGTAAAGTCCCATGGTTCCTCAACACCCTAAAGTTTCATTCTCAAGCAAAGATGTAGCCAAACGATGGAGAAATCGGACGCAGAAATTCAGAATTCATCAAAATCCGAAATTTGCCCTAAATCCAAAAATTTCTCTAATTTAAACAAATTAGAGCTTCGGTTCTTACCGAGCGTAGTAAAATAACGTGAATTTGGCTTGTTGCGATGTTTGGATTGCGAAGGCGCCGAGCTTTTCTCTTCTTCTTCTCTCTTTCTCTCTCTCTCTCTCTCTCTCTTTCTTTCTTTCTCCCTCTCGGCCGACTCTCCTTCTTCTTCTATTCTTCACTTCTTCATCTCAATGAGAAGGATTGAAGATGGGCTTGGGCCAAGAGGAAATAAAAAAAAATTTTGGGCCTACTTGAGTTGGACCACATATTACAAGAATTCTTGTCCGGTTCATGTTGAGCGCCTCGGCAAGTAGCTTCCGGTAAGCCTCGCTTGACTCGGAAACCGCCGCTCGGCTCTCACTCCCCTTCCTCCCTTGAGTCAGCATGTAGTGCGCATAATCAAAATCGATGGCTGATCGATTCGGGATAAACCTCTCCGGCTGGCGTCACAATTGAAAAAGGACAAAACTTTAGATTAACGATTCCTGATCAAAATATGCAGACTGATGATGAACAGATTGGGGGGCTCCTTGATAAAATTTGAATACTCAAAAGCCCACCCAATACCCGAGACAAGAAACCCACGTGAAACGAAGATGAATGTCTCCTTACGTTTTCTCGAGCATTCCTCCTCCTCCTCCGCAGAAGCTCGTCTTCAAGCCGGCGATGAGATTGCCGGTTCATATTCGATGAAGAGAGCCTGCACTTCACAATTCAAGAGCTGTATCACCGAGAGACAGAGACAGAGACAGAGACAGAGAGAAACAGAGAAGATTTGAATTGCGGGGCAGACGATAATGTTTTGATATACAAACGGAAAAGACGCCAACGGCAACATCGCTCCGTAAGGACGCGAATTCACAACACCTGCGGATGGAAATACCAACAGAGGCTCTCAAAAGCAAATTTGGAGGATACAGCTTCGTCGGAATTGATAGTCTACATCGCTTCAAAAAATGATTAAGCAAAAACTATTTTTATTATTCATGAAAATATTTACACGTAAATTATTTTTGATAATGAAAACATGTTCAACTGACTAATTATTTTAAAGTTCCGTTTTGTTTCGCGGAAAGTGAACGATTTGGAAAAGATTTTTCTTGAAACGGTTCCCTATACTACTTACAAAAATAAATCAAGAAAAAATATTTTCATTATCTATGGATATGTTTAGACATAAGTTGTATCGATAATGAAACATTTTCCATTGGATAACAATTTTAAGAAATACGGCTTTGTTTGTTTCGCGAAAAATGGATGATTTAAAAAATAGTTTTCTAAAAATGAACATTTGTATTGCCTAAAATTATTACCCAATGAAAAATATTTTTAACGTCGGTACTAATTAATGTCTAGACATTTTTTGTGATTATTTTTAGGAAAATATTCTCTAAATTATTAATTTTTCGTGAAACAAACACATCATAAGGCTCTATTTATTTTGCAAAAAATAAATGATTTGATGAACACTTTCTTAAGAATAAAGAATGAATGAACGAAAAATATTTTTATTGTCAATAAAAAATTAGATGTAAAATGTTGTCGATATTAAATATATTTATCATTAAATGATTATTTCAAGTGCTATAATAAATCATTTTTAGAGAAATATTTTCCTAGTCATTTATTTTTCAGAAACACACGATACCTAAATACCCAATACCCAAATAACGTAGATAAGCCATACTTTCTACTTGTTCAGAGCTCTTCTATTCATTAGGATGCACAGGACATAGAACTCTTATATTTGCACACTAAAACCCAAGTTAGACTCCTTTTTGGAAAAAGAAATTTGCTTATCTTTCTTCTTTTGGATTCGATAACAGACAGAAAAGAAAAATCAAATTACAATGTGATGTAAGAAGTAAAATGCATACAAGCTATTTTGTACCGGTGATCACCACCATTGATATAACAGAAAACATCGAATACGATATGAATTTCTTGAGAAACCTGAATCTAAATTGCACACAAGTTAATACAAATGCAATTAACTCGACATAGACTTAATTGACCATCTTTCATAAATTCTATGAAAGAAAACATTTGTCGTCTCATCAAAACAGTTGTAATACCAGAGTTAAGTCCAATGAGTATCATTTTGCATTCGCAATTATCCGAATTTTTGGTTATTTCTAAATTTAGTTTTTTGTTTTCCCTTTTTAGCTTAATACAGATAGTGTGCGTAATGAATCACCAGAAAAAAAAAAGTTCAAATTACAATCATAACATCACCAATTAGCTAATTTTTTTTCATTTTTGTCGAGGGTATTTGTCTTACGGAAAATGAATGATTAAAGTAAATTTTTTGCAGCAATAATAAATTATGCCTAAATTACGAAAATACTTTTCGCTCTTTGTTCAACGTGGGCTTGGATCAACTTGCGCCTGGGCTGGTCTGGTCATGAGCTTGAGCCCATCATCTTCTTCGCGAAGGTCGGTTTTGCCTTCTCTCTCCATCGCTCCGCGGGATCGTTACGTTACTCTTGCCGCTAGAGAAATCAGCTCCGCCGAGAAGGTACTTTGCTCGCGGTGGATTCGGATTTCTCTCGTTTCTTCCGTCCTGTGTATTTGTTCTGCTAGGGTTTCGAATTTCGATTCTGTCGCTTCTTCTGACGTTCGCTCTCCGTCCGCTCAAACGTCGTCTGTGGCCAGGTTGGGAATCGGGCGACTCGGCTTGAGCTTCAAGCGCTGGGCTTCGGAATCATGGTGAGTTTCCTTGCACTGTCGTGGCCATTTCCACGACGACTGTTATGCTGTCGCATGCTCTCTTTTTTTTTTCTTTTCCCAGTTTGGCCCTCGAGTCGAACTGCCTTTCTGTTGGATACGGAATGGGTTCCGCTGTTCATCGGTGAATTGGTTCGTGAAGTTAACCTAGTTTGAGCTATGCCCACGGTCTGTTTGTTATATTGCAACCTCAGTAGATGGGGATGTTTTTCCTTTCATGTAGCATTCGTGTTCTGTGTATGGCACCCTGGAATCGTTTCTGTCTTGAATTTTGAGGTTTCCAAGTGTTTTGGAATCTTGTCTGCTGAAGGGAATTATGTTAGTAGAGCTGATGCCAAGGATATCGTGGAACACTAATGGATTTTGAGTTATACTGCTATCTAAATGCTTATTGCTTCCTTCAAAGTGTAGCTTCTCTCATCACCTAGCTCCTATAGAACTGTTTATTTTTGGAGCAGAGGCATTTCAGTTGACTGGTCACTGTGCAGGCTTTATACAAATATGCTAGTTATTTAACTTATGATGATACCGTGCTTGACATCGTGTCATCTGGCGGTTTCAGGCTGCTCTGGCTGATTCTTTCCTTGCAGACTTGGATGAGTTATCTGACAATGAGGCTGATCTACATGTGAGTGACTAAACTCTGCTTCTTGGTTTCGTTACTATAGGCATCTTGCATTGACTTGGTATCAAGCTTTCCTTATGATTTTCTTTGAGGATTCTCATCTAGCTGTTATTAATGTCTTGTATTAATTGGATGTCGATTAAATCTAGGCCGGCTTTTTTGGTAGAACATTAGCCAAGCCTTCATTTCTAATTTCCAATTACAGGCTTAGCCAGTTATGTTCATTTTTATATTGTGAGATCTGATATGTTTATACTCTTAGGAAGAAGAGGAAAATGATGCTGGAAACATGGAAGAAGATGTTGATGGGGAACTAGCTGACATAGAAACCCTCAATTATGAGGATCTTGATAATGTTTCCAAATTACAGAAGTCACAGAGATACAAGGACATAATGCAGGTTAGTCCACAAGCACTATTTTCTATTATAATAGAATAGCGTGTTCTTTGGTCTTGAAAACCTCAATGCTAAGTCTTTCTTTTACTTTTTTCTCTTTCATTCTTTCTTTAATTCTTTTTTTCTGTTGCATACAAAAATTCATCATTTGTATCTATGAGCTGAAAACATTAGTTCTCCTTCTGATTCACTTTCATGTTATTCTAACTCCTTGTGTATCATTTGTAGTGAGTAGTATCCTTTGATTGGAATGGCTTCATTTTTATGTCACCGGGGACTTATTCATTTCCACTGAAATTTGGTTTTTGTACTGTACTGCTCCATTTGTCCTTTAAAGCATGTTGAAATGAACATATGTATGCTTGTGCTATACTTAGGAATTTATTAAATGATGATATTGATGTTGAGATTCCAACTTTGATTGGAAATAATTTGATTTATGTGTGGAAATGGCAGAAAGTGGAAGATGCTCTTGAAAAAGGTTCTGATATCTCATATCATGGGATGGTGCTGGAAGATGATCCGGAATATCAGCTCATTGTGGACTGTAATTCTCTCTCTGTTGAAATTGAGAATGAAATAATGATCATCCACAATTTTATTCGTGGCAAGTACCATGTGAAATTTCCAGAGCTTGAATCGCTCGTTCATCATCCAATAGATTATGCTAGGGTGGTTAAGAAAATTGGAAATGAGGTGGATTTGACCCTCGTTGATTTGGAAGGACTTTTACCTTCAGCCGTTATCATGGTTGTCTCAGTTACAGCATCCACTACAAGTGGCAAGCCACTTCCAGAAGAGGACCTTAATAAAACAATTGATGCATGTGATCGAGCTCTTGCTCTCGATTCAGCGAAAAAGAAGGTTCTTGATTTTGTAGAAAGTAGAATGGGATACATTGCACCAAATCTTTCTGCCATTGTTGGGAGTGCGGTTGCTGCAAAACTGATGGGAACTGCTGGTGGGCTCTCAGCCTTGGCTAAGATGCCCGCTTGTAATGTTCAGCTTCTTGGTGCAAAGAAGAAAACTTTAGCTGGTTTTTCAACTGCAACATCTCAGTTTCGAGTAGGTTACATCGAGCAAACAGAAGTATTCCAAACTACTCCACCTTCTCTAAGGATGCGTGCTTGCCGGCTTTTGGCTGCAAAGTCAACCCTTGCTGCACGTGTAGATGCTACTAGAGGAGATCCATCAGGAAATACAGGGAGGGCATTTAGAGAGGAGATTCGAAAGAAAATTGAAAAATGGCAGGAGCCGCCTCCTGCAAAGCAGCCAAAACCGCTTCCAGTTCCTGACTCTGAGCCCAAGAAAAAAAGAGGTGGTCGTCGGCTAAGGAAGATGAAGGAGAGGTCTGTCTCGCTCTCTCAAAAACGTAGCTTTTTTTTCCATGCACATGTGGTTCGACATGTAGGCTTATATTTTTATTTTTCAGGTATGCAATAACGGATATGAGAAAACTGGCCAACAGAATGCAGTTTGGTATACCTGAAGAGAGTTCTTTAGGTAAAGTTGCCTTCTCCACTTTCTTCAGATTATAAACGAGTTTGAGCGACAGTCCGTGCATACTTTGTTTTCTCCTGTTGACCCATTTGTGTTGGGGAAAAAGATCTTACAGCATCATATGTTTTCTCTTTGTCAGGTGATGGACTGGGGGAAGGCTATGGAATGCTTGGTCAGGCAGGGAGTGGAAAGCTGCGAGTATCTATGGGTCAGAGTAAACTTGCTGCAAAAGTTGCCAAAAAGTATGTTCCTTTAGTCCTGCCAGGCAAAGATTTACATTTAAAACATTGCAGATCTAGATTGCTAATTTTTGCCTCTAGTCATCTTTTCCTAAGAATCTACATTATCTTCAGGTTCAAGGAAAAACAATTTGGAAGCAGTGGTGCGACCTCTGGCCTTACATCAAGTCTGGCATTTACTCCTGTCCAGGTCTGTTCCGTCATTTGTGGCCTGTAATTTATATCTTATCATCTTGTATAAGTGCCTTGGAATTTTTCTGTTCAATCAGGAAATGATAAGTTACTTCATTGACATCCAATTCCAGTTTGATGCCAAGATCGAGTGCATAATCATTTCCATCATCCACTGAAATAAAAGAAAAGAAAAGAAAAGAAAAGATCTTCTCTGTAGCCTCCTTGTAATCAGATTGGTAACTATATGCGGTGGTTTAGTGTTGTTGTCTTAATGTACAACCAATCAAGTCAAATATTCTCTGGGAGGGACATCCTAGGAAGAGCTAATAGTTTCCTAATTTGATAGGTACTGCCCAAATCAGAGGTGTGACTTGTTAGTTGTGTTGCAGTGGACATGCTGCAGTTAATATGCAAACCTTGGTGAACCAATAGAAAATCAGGCTAAATGAAATGCTTACTGTGCATACTTTCTAGTCCCCCCATACAACTAGATAATGTCTTAGTTTGGAGCCTTTGGACTTCATGACAATTATACACTTAGGTTTGAATTCCTATATGCTGGTTCTTGTCACTTGGGTTTCACAGTTTTCTGAGCATTGGGCAGAATCAATTGTGTTGTTCCATAATTTCCATTTTAAGTAGTGGTGAGACATTATGGGCAGATGTGCTGATCCTATAAGTGTAGTTAATGCTTTGTTGCAAAGGTGGAGAGGTGAAGATAATGAGAGGTGGAGGAGGAAAGCAGGACAAAATTTATACCCTTTAAGAGGAATAAATCTATTCTCTTTCTTTCTTCCCTCAAAGCATAGAGAGTTATTATTTGCCTAAGGACCATCCAATTGGACAACTTGAGAAAATTTCTTGATGGGCAAGTATTGCCTGCTGGGCACTAAACATCCTTTCTCCAACCCCTTCCCCTCAGTGGGCCTGATCAGTCTTATTGCACCAGATTTACACTTAATAATGCTAATGCACTGGGTCTTGGGAAAGAGACTAATAGGTTCCATTACGACTGTTTGTATGTCTTACCACTCTAGCCTATTATATGAGATGCAACTTTCTTCATTGCTTGTTCTTATTCTTTGCCAGAATTCATTGTTTTTTGTTCAAGTCTAATAGACTGGTCATTTGTGGGGTTGGATTGAAGATTTATATGTTTGTGGCCTCTATCTTTTTGGTGACATTATGGAGTAACCAAAAAGAATGAAAGAAGTAAGTTCAGATGGCCTCTACCCTTCTTGCACTTGCTTGATTTAATTAAAGCTAGATTTTTACATAAGAGAGAATTGTTTGTCTCCTTACGGACACATGCTAAGAAGGAAGAAATACAACCTAAGTGTAAAAATAGTTTCTCATCGGGCAAAATTTGATTCTAAGATAGAAGAATCAGTACTGACCTTAGAGTTTTGAGAAACATTTGAGTTAATGTAGTTCAAATTTCGAAGCATTAATATACTACTCTGGTGCCGTTTTAGTGACAAGACTGTTGTTTCGTCTATATGCTTTACACCTCTTTAAAACTGACAGGTTCAAGAGCGGAAGCACAAGTTGTCTTTTGTATTTTAGGTCGAAAACTTGGCCTTGAATAGTAATTTCCTATAATGTATGACATGGCAGATCCGATCAGTCTCTTTCTTTTGAGCTTTTCATAAATTATCATATCTCAGTGTCTTAAACATTATAATTGCAAGTAGAAGTTTTCTGGGTGATTTCCGACTCCGATTTACTTTTTTCCTCGTTTTCTTCATTGTTATTTGGAATGATTTTTCAGCATGATTTAAAAAAAAATGTCACTTTTCATCCGCAGGGGATCGAGCTTACAAATCCACAGGCTCATGCAAACCAGCTTGCCAGTGGAACGCAAAGTACATACTTCTCAGAGACGGGAACGTTTTCAAGGATAAAGAGGACTTGAAAATTACCTCTCTTTGTATCTGAGTGGAGACTGAACTATGAGGAGAGAGGACTGAAATTTACTCGAGCGATTAACTACAAGCATTTGTCTATTGACAGGCATCCAACCTTTATGGTTGCGATCACCTAGTGTCCGCATCAGTTCAAGTTGCGTTTACTGTAAAATTGACCTCCAGTTTAGGCAATGGGTCGGTGCAATGCTTTACGCCATATTACTTAGTTAAGTTTTTTCTGACTTTGGCGGCCTACGATGGTTGGGTTATAAAATGGCGTCGTGATTTTTAAAATCGGTTGATGTTGAATCCATATCGTATGAATCGATTCAGTTTGATTCAATGTCTAATTGGTACATGAAAATTTGACAAATTTACAATCCCTGGAATTGGAAGCGAATATATCAGTTCAGTAGTGCATGTATCATCTGGTACGTATCTAGCTAATACAATATGTTCCCAAATTTTTATACATTTTACGTACTAGATGTAATTTTTTTTTATCGCACTTTAGTTCATATTTCTTTTATCATGACGTGGATGGACACTTTAGATAGGTAAGCCTAAGGCCTTTGACGTTTGGATTACTCGAGAAACGTAATAGACCGTGTTATGGGCGAGCTGAAGACTTAGGGCGACCCTCAAATCAAACACGGAATTCATATTGCGCCGTAATCCATGATCCCCTGTGGGTAGAAAATTATTCAAAAAATTTTAAATATATTATATTTTTGCCAATTCGGTCTTAATATTTTAATTTTGTCAATTGAGTTCTAAATATTTTCGCATTTTTTCAACTGAATTCGTTCGATTAATTTTGGCTAGAAATTGCTGACGTGAACAACGGCCATCATACGTGGCACGATTAACGTTAAGGTGGATAACTATTAACAATATTATAAGATTTCTTTCCTTTTTTTTTTCCTTTTTTTTTTGGGCGGTGGTTGGTGGAGGGAGCAAGGAAAAAAATAAAGAAGAAAAAGAAAACACGTTAAGGAAGGAAAAAAAAACAAAAACAACAAAAAAATAAAAAGTATTTTGAAAAATATTAAAATACGCTTGACAAGAAAATGTAATGACCTAAAGATATCCCGTCAAAATTTAATTGACGGCAAAATGTCTAAAAATCATAGGAAGTGAAAATAATTGAATGATAACAGGTTTTTGTTATTTGTTCAGCTAAGGCAGCGGGGGTTTTAGCTGTGGGGATTTTGGCTGCAGGGGCTAGTTCCTCACAGCCACCAAGTATAGCCGGGTGATTTTTGATCCGATTAATTCGATTGGTAACCTTCACCTTTGCATCATTAGCAACTCGATATCCATTGGAGATTGATTTACACTTGTGATTTCAAGCGATGAATCAAGCGGATGAAAATTTAGAAAACGAATTTCTAAAAAAAATACTTTCCTACCCAAATGAACATGCCCTAATGTGGCGAAAGCACTCTCTAGGCTGACACAGACACAAAGAGGCGAAGTTAGGGGAGGCCACACCCTTTAAAGCGTGCCTATCTTAATGTATATACTTGCATGATGGCCTCGCCCGTTTGCATTAGTCTTGCACGTGCGTTCTCTATTATATATGTAATATCATATTAAAGCAGAGCTCAATGAGCGTAAGGATGGCGTGTTGAAGGGACATCGCACTCAATAAAATAATCAAGACGGCCATACAAAATATAAGCGCATGGAATACAATGTATGTACGTGTGTTGTAATTGTTGTGGCTATGATTCACTGAACAAAAGGAAACCCACCAAACTCCGTAAAAATTGCATCAGCTCATTTGACAATGATCCTGATCCGTTCAAGATTAATTTTTTTTATGATTTTCTTCTCTAAACGAGTTTCAGAGAATTAGAACGCGTTTAATAATTGCACAAAATTTTTATTCTTGGAATAGAAATGCGTTTGGTAGCTGCACGAAATTTCTGTTCTCAAAGATAGTTTCTCTTTCCAATTTTTTTTTCATTCAAGTCAAATAATTACGTTTTACCGCTATAAAGTCAACCTCTATAACATCACTAATAAAATGAAAACAAATTATGCATAATCCAAAATTAGTTTATTCATTTCATGAAGCATGAAAACATATGTAACATCTTTAAGAAAGAACCTAAGCTCAATAGGCAATTCGTACTTAAAATTTGGTCTTGTTTCTTGGGCGAATTACCAAAAAAAAAAATTCTAAACCTATCACATGTCAATTTAATCCTAAATTTGTTTTAGCCAATTGAGTCCTAAAACTTTTGTAATTGTGCCAACTCAATCTATTTGGTCAGCTTTCGCTAACATGACAAATATTTAGTAACATTTTAATAATTTTTTATTTTTTAATTTTTTTGGGGGGTTTGGGCTGGCTCGTTGGCTACTAAGCGAGGACTAACGATCTCTGGTGTTCCTTGGGCTAGCCACCAAAAAAAAAAAGCAAAAGAAGAATAGAAAAAAAAATATTAAAAATTGAAAAATTGAAAAATTGAAAAAATATTAAAATATTATTAAAAGAGTTGGCGTGCTCTCGTCAATACTGGCCAATTAAATGGACTGAATTGACACAATTACGAAAAGTTATTAGATGCTCTTCATTCTTACATTTTCTGCTCTTCAGCTCACTTACCAGTCTCTTACAAGCCATCGGAGTAAAGTGCTTAAGCTAGTTCCAGCGGGCGTTCATGCTCCTTCTTGACTACGATTCCTATTGTATGACTGGAGTCTCTAAGAGATCTTATGCTGTCTGTTAGTTGTTCATTGCAGGTAATGGAGTATATTGAAGATTTGCTAGTAAAAATGGTGGTCATACATTCCATTGCCCATCTCCCACAATCTTGGATTCCTCTATTCCTTTACACGGTGGCTAGACCCCTTTATGCTTCACTCTGATCCGTAGCTAGCAACTCCTTTGATATCTTTAGGGGTCCTCCCTTCCCTTAAGTAGGAACTTTAGTCATCATATTTATTCATTGAATAAGTGATGATCCAATGATCGCCTTCTTGTGATTAAGATAATGACTTTGGATACTCAATTGACAAAAAAAAAAAAGAAGTTTAAGACTTTTTTTTCATAATTCTATCGTTGTTTTTCATAAATGATTATGGAACAAAGAATCAACTCTTTTTGTTTATTCTTGTTTTCCCTCCAAATTTGTTCTTGGGAACAAAATTAGAGAATTCAAGAATTAGGATCATTTACATTACCAAATAGGCTTCTTAACTCTTTTTTGCTTCGAAAAATAGAATCGGAGAATCAGAATTGTCATATCCTAATTTTACTTTTATGCGCTAAAAAAATCAAATTTATCTATTAAATATCACCCATATTTTATTCATTATTTGATCGAACCAAAGCATCTTTGGCAAGCTAAAGCTAAATACCACATTACTCACACAAATATTTGGATTCTGTGAGAAGTTGCTAATTCCTAGGTCAATGATCATGGACTGTTCCCTATTCTTGGAATGTTTCAACGTGGACTTCAGTGAATTTTCAGAATGGATATGTCAATTATTTTCCATGATCAAGTGGATTTATTGGGCACTCGATAGCTATATTTAGAATAGGCGCATTATTGACAAAAAAAGAAGAAGATAAATTTAAGGGATTTGTAGATAAAACACTTTAATCTTACTTAAATAGATTTGGTTGAAATATATTCGCAAGCATTGCGTCGGTTGCCACCGACTGCCACTAGCCGCCGTTGTCACCCCCACCATCGCCAACCACCACTGGCCACCGAAGATTTTATGTTATTAATATTATAGAAGTACAAAATTTTAATTATTGTCAAACGAATTTTTGTTTAAGGTTCACAAATTTATGTTATTACCAAATATATATTTTTTGGGTAAAAACTCATTTAGAATTCTATTTCTAACCAGAAATCCATTCCAGAAGTGGAATGGCAAGTGCGCCTCCACCTAATTTTCTCTCTCTTTTTTAAAATTAATTATTACTATTTAAATTATTATTATTAATAATTTCCTAATTCTTGCGCGAGTTGGAAGGACAGAGAGATCGGAAATCCCTATGCGCTCTCTCAGAATTCTCAATTTCGCTTCGATTCTCCTTCCTCCCTGCACGACAATGGCGCCCTCCCGCCGTCCTCTGCCGCTGATCCTTCTCCTTCTGGTCGGAGGAGTTCTTCTCGCGTCCGCGTCGGACAGCTCGCACGACGACAAGGCCGCCCCGGCTTCTCCCTCCTGCCACAACGTCTTCCAATTGGTGATTCTTCTGGGACGCTTCCCTGTTCTCTTTCGATAAGATTTCGAGCTGCTTATTGCTTTCGCCTCCGGTTGAGCTTGACGATTCTCGAATGCGCCTTCGTGCCGGAGAAGTCAATTCTGGTGCCGCATTCGTCGTATGGGGGCTGGGGCTTCTTTCGATTTTTAGCTCCTGATTTGGGGGGCTGTCGAATCGGATTGGGTTGATCGCCTGTTCGTTTTGCTGTTGAATTATCGCGAGTTTGATTCCTATAGCTGCGTATAGCTGTTCTGATAGTTGTTGCTTGGTGCATTAATTTGCCGATAGTTAGATGCTATAGCTGAGGAATAAGATGGAATTGGGCCAGATAGAGTGAGAGATGCTTGCTATTTGCGTAGAAAAAAAAATAATAATTAGGATGCAGAATGACGAAATGTTGTGTCAATGAAGTAGGCTTTCTTTGTTAAAGCCGAGAGAGTTGAAAAAGTGCGTGAAAATCGAGCTATTCATGGTGGAAGTTTTAGGAGATCTAGCAGCGGTAATGCAGCCATGTGTTTGTTTGCTTTAGTAATTAAAGCTTCAGGGAGATATTTGGCAGTTCTGAACTGAGTTGTTTTTTTTTTTTCACCGAAGAAAATAGTCTTAGTTTTGTCGTTTTTTAGGTTGGAACTGGGCTTACATCCTATAGAACAATGGTCTTCCTTCAATTTCCAAGTTTAGCAAGGTAGCAGGAGGTGTGTTTCTACAATAGCAATATGTAAGGGTCTGCTGAGAAAAAAACCGGTTTATTCTTCCTAAGAAACTTTTATACAGTTCTTTCACACGTTTTTTGGGTATTTATCTATGAAGTAAACAATGGTGACTACTCCAATTGTCTTTCAGTGGAGTGAACATGAATTACACATGATTGTATATTTAGATTATTTACAAGTCGAATTTGAGTCATCATGTCAAAGTAAATCTTGATTTGGCTGTTGCTTTATTTTCTAGAACAATTAGTTAAACATGAAATGAAAAGTCTCTCAATGCCATACCAGACATGCTGCAAAGTACTGGTCAGAGTATGACAATGATTATTTGGAGGTTATACTTTTTGAGGACATTTGAGGTCTCTTTAAAGACATATCAATAATTTTGGCATGTGGTTCATACTATGGCTGTTGAGGATTGGTGTAAAGTGTCTCAGGGAACTAAGATTGTCAGCATTAAAGTCAAGGAACCAAGCTTTATTTTGGAAGTGACATCTCCATCGCTGTGGATAGAAAGTTGCAGAACATCTGTTTTTAAACGGGATTTTTGATGGTTTATTTGTATTTGGAGATACCTGAAATGGGTTAGCTATGGAAAGTTAAAAAGAAAATTTTGGGATGTGAGTAGAAACCTTCCGTCATTGATGAGGCTGCAGAAGCTCTACAACTTGAGCGGGCTTCAGTTTTCTAAATGCTATGACAAAGATGTTCCTTATTAACATCAAGCTACAGGCTTTATATTATGCGAAACAATCAATCTATGCTCTCCATTAACGCGGGAAACTATATTCTATTTTTTTGTGTTACTAGTGTTCTTAAGGCTCATATGCACGTAACCACATGACATCACCATGTATCAATTCCATCTGTAATCGTGAATCCCAAGGCTGACCAGTTTTTTTTTTTTTTTTTCCTATCTGGATTTGGAAATACTGATATTGGTAGTTTGCCAGCAGAATTTATTCTTTTTCTCCCCTTGGTACGATAGAATTAAATAAGCTTTGTGACACTTGCAGTAAGATTTCTCAGCTCCAGATCTAGACTTACTTTTGTTTGAAATTCTTTATTATGTGTGATGGATGAATATAATCATTCTTTTGGGAGGCTGACTCTCTGATATACTGACCACAAACCTTTAGGTAAAAGTTAAAAGTTGGGTTAATGGCAGCAAAGGCAAAACTTTAGGCGGTCTAAGTGCAAGATTTGGGGCCTTGGTGCCTTCTGATGCTGAAAAAGGTGTCAAACTACCTCTTGTTTTGTCCAATCCCGCAAACTGCTGCTCAAATTCCTCCGCAGAGGTATTACCTTTCTCCTAAAGTGTCTTATTGTGATCATCAATTTGCTACTCATTTGACAGGATTACGATCAACCTGTTGTTGATGTTATCTTTGTTTTGATTTCTTTATTTTTTTGGCAGCTAAAGGGATCTATTGCTTTAGCCACACGTGGAGATTGTGATTTCACAACCAAGGCGGAAATTGCACAAGTAGAAAGTGCTGCAGGCCTTCTGGTGATAAATGATGCAGAAGGTAGCGAAACAAATGCATCATTATGAGGAATTTGGAGCATTTATTTTGTCCTTTCTCTGCTTTAGTTTCTTGATTTTTCTACATCTATTGCAATAGCAGCAAAAGTTGAAGCTAGGTGTTGTACTTGGTTCAGTATTGCCTGATATTCATCTATCAAAACATTGCAGAACTTTTTGAGATGGTTTGCCCTGAAAATGGTACTGCTCTGAACATATCAATTCCTGTCATAATGGTGTCGAAGTCTGCTGGAAGTATTCTGAAGTCTATGCTAGTTGATGGAAGAGGTGAGCTTTCTACTGTCTAGAGCATGCTTAATTTTCATAGTGCGCATGATATTTCCTGACATTATGTGCTTCCTTTGAGTGCACTTGATTGTGAGATTTGGTTCTGAGGAAAAATCTTTTGTATCTTTCAAAAAGTCAATATCTACAGATTCAATGGTTTAAAAATTATATATTAATTGCCATTCATATGTTAGTGTTGACTTTAGGATTATTGGTTTGTTATCTTTTTCTGTTATGGCACTATTGTAGCAATATAACAGAAAGGAGGTTTCTGTTAGTGAGCTTGCGAGAGACAAGGGTTTGGGGATTGGAGAAGGGGCACTACACATTAGAAAAATTGAAGGACGTACTGTGCAAAACTGTCAACTCCAAAAGTATAGGGGACCATAGTTTCTTGGTTTTTTTTTTCTCCATTTTTTACTAATTATAAGTCATGCTGGAGAAGACTAAAAGCCTAACTGCTGCTTGACTGGAAGGCGGATGAAAAGTTTGAGTACTTCTACTGAAATGCCTTTCTATTGACCCAATCAACTTCCCTAAAGCTGACCAAATACAAATCATCTTCACTGAAGCAATGCCTTGGGCGAAGGCATGCATTGGTTGAACCACTGATCTTAGCGATGCCTGGGTAAAGTTGTGTTGCTTGCTACCAGGCAAGGGGGGTTGACACCTAGCCTGGATACCTAAGATGCCTGGAGTATCTTTTTTTGACAAAACACGACATATTACTTGTAGAAGGGATTAAACATGGCGCTAAGTAACATCATTGCTTCAAAATAGAGTAACTACAGTCTATTTTCCAAGGTTGTCAGGAATGGGACCCTGTGTAGGATCATTTTGAGTTCTTCAGGGATGTGATTGGGTAAGGATAATGAGGTCTGGAAAGCTCAACAAATCAAGGCCTAAAACATGATATTTTTTTGACGTTGTTTGTTTCAATTATATACCTATTAAAATCAAAAGTTGACCTTTACTTAAGAGAAGGTCAATGGTTGAATTTGTGCTACTGTATATTCCTAATATTTAATATCAGACGCTTAAAGTGGTATTGGTATTGTTCTGATTTCACAGTTCACCATAAGCATGACAATTGCAAAAGCAAATGAGTTTCACACAAGTAGATCAACAAATGACGGAAGACATCGCTGCAAGAACTTGCATTTCTAAAATCCTCTGGTATATAAATCCTCTACAGGCACATCCACCACGGCCTCATCCATAAAAGCTTCCTCATCTCACTCCTCTTCACATCTCTAGTTGGAACTGATACTGATCATCATCTCATTCGTAATGACTTATTTAATGAATTTGATATCTCGTCAAATCTCTCAGATCCTCCAACCAAAATTGAAATAAAGAATAAAGAAATCAATGAGGTGCTTTTCAATGCAAGTGATATTCACTATATAGACTTTAGTAAGATAATATGTTCATATAATTCACATGCTTGGTCTAAGGTTGATGCTATGTCTTCCACTTCATTGTCCTCACTATTGTCACTACAGACTCTTGTTGAGTGGTCCCGTCAATAATATTCACCACTTTGGTTTATATGGAAGAACTAGGTCCTCCCACATTATCCACTCATCATTTGATAGGGTATATTCAAAGTTATGGCTTCTCTCCTTCATTTTGATATCTCTCTTCTTGCTGTAACTTCAACCTCGAGTCATACATAGCAAATGCCAAATTATTCATTTTCTTTTGTTTGCAAACGACTTCTTTTCAATTCCACCTAATTTCAAAAGAAGCAAACATTCCCTCACAGAAATGATAAAACTAGGTGAGGTGACATAAGTAACTTAATGCTTCACTATCGCAAATGTGCTCCAATTCGTTCACATCCAGTGGAGCTACGAGTCAAACTCAAAGTTTTTCAAACATCTTCAATCCTGGACATTGATCTTAAGAAGAATCGCACCACTTAGCTATAATTGTATGGAAGTGTATCCCATGGTGCAACTATAATCATATTAAAATGTCTTAAGTGCAAGGATAAGATGTTACGTATATGCTGCAAAAGTATAAGGGTCACTAGTGACGTTACACCTAATGAAAGCTGCAATTTGTTTACCTCTTTTTAACATTATGAAAACTAAGCTAAATTTTGTCCATCAAAACTGAGCTAAATTTTGTCCCTTGCTTGATCCATCTGCTCTTAAATGAACCCCATAGCATGGCTTGCATCAGAATTGGTCATCCTTAACTCCTTGATAAGTGGAGTTGCATCTCTCAAGCATGTCAACCCATTAGATCAAATTCCATGCGAGTGGGAAATTGTTGCCTAAATTTTGTTACCTCCTCCACACTAGTATCTACTAAACCTTCATTCGTTAGAAGTAAACATTGATTTCTGCAAGTCTTTTTTTCCGGAAAGGTATCTGAAGGTGGAGTAAGCTATTGCAAAAAGTGTAACTTAGATACAATGAATTCCTTTCCTTTGTTAAAATATCTTAACCATGTAAGGAACAATGTTCTTCAGTATTAAGTTGTGATCATCCTACCCTTAGCAATGGTTGCTTGATAAACTTTTTTTTCCCCCCTTCAAAATTTTCAAACATCAAATCTATGCAATGAGCTGCACAATGTGTCCAAAACAACTTTTTCCTTTTCTCCATTAACATAGCTATGAAAAAGTTTAGCGGCAGATGTTGAAATGTCAGATGTATCTATGGGTGCTAAGAGCACTGTGCTTTTGGTCTATTCACCACAGAGCTGCAAATTGATCTCCTTCTTCTATCACCAACTATCGGACACAATAGTAGATTCCCTTTTTCTCTGCTCTTGTTTATACTTGTCAAGCACTCCGTTGCCCTCTCTACCTCCTTTCTCAGGTATCTTCCTAGTACCATTGTAGGATGGTGGTTTCAGATCAGCCATGTTGTGCTATCTATTCAATCTTCTTCACTAGTTCTAGATTTTTCACATAATCAAAACGAACTGCACTACTATGAAAAATGACCTATATGTTGGCATGTTATATCATGTTAATCCTTCTTAAAAAGATTACTAAGGGTTGATCGTTTCGACTTCTTCACATAGCAATAGATTGTCTCCTGTCTCTTTTGCTTCTTCAATTGCTTTACCTCATTATCGTCATTTAAATCATAAAATTTTTCTTTCTTTCTTTTCAAAATCTTCTGTTTGACTTTGGACAACGCCAAAAAATTTCTGTTCTAACAACATCACGAGCTTTACAACATGGTTTGACATTATGACTTGTCCCAATTAAATGATGTTTTAACTGATAAGTTCCACTAGCAAGGGTAACCTCACAATATTCATATTAGAAATTTCGACTAGCATCATCAATCTCAATTGCATGCTGGCTATCCAGGGTCAGTCCTAGTACTTGAAGTATTCTCCCTAGTTTTCTTAACACCAAACATGATATTCAACAACTCCTAAAGCATGGATTGGGGATTGATTCAACAAATAGTCATCTTTACTGTGGCCAAAAAGTAAAGAACAGAGTACAGAGAGAACTTAACAATAACAGATGAGAGCAAGATGACCAACAGAGTTTCAGAATTGAGGACGGAGAAAAAATTTGCCTTCAAATGGCATTGCTCTCCTGGTTGAACTCCCAAAGCTCATGAATCTTTTCTTCACTACTGCTCAAGCTCTGGATTTCGGTCTTCAACCCTTCTCTTGCACAAACAGGGAATAAATGAGAGAGATGACTAAGTCACTCATCTGATCTCTCTCTCTCTCTCTCTCTCTTTTGTGTCTTACAAGCCATCTCCTAATAACTAATTCTGCTGGATAACCCTTTTATTTTTTTTTTTGGGGGGGGGGGGGTTGGTTTAGGCCATAAAAGAAAGCATATTTCTATAAATCAGTCTTGGGCTTGCAAAAATGGGCCCATTTTCAATATCCTTAGGGCATGAAATGATCCTTGGGATCATATATGGACTGCAACTCTTCATAATAGCATGGCCCTGGATTGCGATCCTTCTTCGCTTCCTATTACCTGCTATTTTTTGAGTAACCTTGGATCATTTATGGAACTTCAGATCTTAGGATCACTTACAATCCAATTTGCAATCTTGACAACCATGCCTGCACAGGGTTGCTTACATGAGGAAACTTGGAGATATTACAAACAGGGGAAGCCATATTACTAACCAGAGAGAACCTAGAGCACTTTTGACAACACTGGACCACATCATTTGGTCATCTCCATGACCATGGGCTCTAGCTAAATAAAGAGGAGCTAGGAAGGAGTTGAACAAGAAAAGCATCAACATCAACATCACCTTTATCCCAAACTAGTTGGGGTCGGCGGTCGATGAACCCAAAGCGAAAAGCTTAAAATATACTAAAATAAAAGTAAAAATATGGTTACCCAAAAATAAATAAATAAATAAATAAACATATAAATAAATAGAAAGGACTAAACAGGGCACTCTGGAACATAGGAAATCCCCCTTTCTACAATGCGGATAACTTTCCTCCACTCCGTCCTAAGGCAAACAAGGGCACTCTCCAACAATGAAAACTAAGAAAAAGCTGGATTCCAACAAATGGTACCACGCTCTGAAAACATATGGTCTGCAGGCATTACATGCTTGTTGACTGCTTGAGAGCCAAAATGAATTTTCTTCTACCATCTCCATTTTCAAACTCAGTCTTTTGAATAAAAGAGTTTCATCTCTTTATCAAATGTTCCCAACACAAACCACATAAGGTGAAGAGACATTTTTGTCGCTCCAACAATTTGAGATCAACAGCGTACTTGCTTTGACAGCTTTCACTAAACGGAATTACATTATGAAGCCAATCTCCACAATGAGTCACTCAAGAGGCTTGCTTAAAGATAAATAAGTTCTTAAATCTCAATAAGGAGAGTGATGGTCTTTTTGTGATGTCAACCATACTATCCCAAAGGCTGCTTTGGAGCTGTTTGATTCTCTTTGAAAGCAAAACGGGAATTGGCTATAAAGAGACAAAAAGAGTTATGATGTCTTTCATACCACCCCAAGGGCTGTACCTTTGGAGCCATTCGATTCTCTTTCAGCAATGAAGATAGAAAATGAGTTGGGAGACTTGAGAGATAATCCTTTTTAAAACCACTAAGTGTATACTTTTCAATCTTCTTGAAGATTCCTTCCCTAATATTAGATGATTGAAAAGAAGAGCCCAATGAAAGCTTGAAGTGTTACAAAGGAAGAACCCCAAGCCATAGCTTCATTTGTGCGTACTTTTCTAATTTTTTCTGCAACTTTGAAGTATACAAAGATTGTGCTCAGTTCCTTTCACGAGAGGTCCTGGGTTCAAAACTTCCCGGAGCTAGGTGACTTAACTAGGGGCCCGTGGTTATGGGGTCTGCGGTCCTCTTGAGGATTAGTCATGCTTCACCGCTGGTTTGAGCACAAGCTCGCCGGCCGCGCGGGCACCTCGGTTATAAAAAAAAAGATTGTGCTTAGTAGTGCTCCTACCCAATGTTTCTTGACAATTTTTCCTATCCACTTTCACTGTCTAAGCAGAATTACTGTAGCTTGGTTTTTATATATCTTTGATTGGATGCTGCTGGTGTTTCTAATCACGATGCTGCTGCTGTTTCTAATCACATTTTCCTTTGCAGTGGAGATACTATTATACTCCCCAGTTCGCCCACTAGTTGATTTCTCTGTTGTCTTTCTATGGATGATGGCTGTTGGAACGGTTGTCTGTGCTTCACTTTGGTCTGATTTCACTGCTGCTGAGCAGATTGATGAGCGATATAATGAGCTATCACCAAAGGTTCGTCTTCTTATTTTGAAGCTTATGGTCTCTGGACGAAGTGCATTGATATGGTTTTAATTGATATTGAATGTTACAGCTGTTTCTTTTAAGTCAGCATATTTGTCCTTTTATGCATGTCGACAATGTCAAATATATTCCATCCTCTATACCTGTCATTTGACAGGTAGACTATTTGAATATATATTTTTCTTTTGATGGATAGGTGTCTTCAAATGGTGGAATAGCCAAAGATGATTCTGAGAAGGAAGTCTTGGATATAAGTGTAATGGGTGCTGTTTGTTTTGTCATTACAGCATCCATATTTCTCGTGCTACTCTATTTCTTCATGTCATCATGGGTCTTATGGGTGCTGATAGTCCTCTTCTGCATTGGTGGTATGGAGGTAATTGCTCATTTTAGCTATTCATTTTTGCTGTTGAGAACTTTTGAAGATATGATCAAATGCTTAGCATGATCCCTTACCAAACTCTGCACGACGTTCCTAGTAGCAGCTGACAATGTGTATTAGATCCTTTCTGTGTATCCGTATTCCTCGGTTTTGATTTTATTCTTTATCCATTTTTCTGTTCTTTTATCTTCTGGGGATTTTCTCTCTTTGGGGGGAAGTGGGGGTGTTACTTCTTGAGGCGCGAAGGCAGGATGTGTGGAGGTTGGGGAACAAATGGTTGTAGTCCCTAAATGATATTTTGATTCTGCAATGAGAAAAACTAATGCAATATCTGATCAACACAAAAAATTCAGATATGCTGATGTCTCCAAAGTTATTGTTCAATAAGTTTGAATCAGCAAGAATGAGGAAAACATTACATGGGACAGTTAAGGAGAAGAAAATTTAAACAGATAATACAATCACTGTATATAATACAGAGCGTTATCTTCCATGGAAGTCAGTTGTCTTCCTTTTAGGCCTTATTTCATAGGCATTTTATTTCAAGATCCTCTAAGCTACTATTCAAAGCTAATGAATGTGGAAATATTTATAGAGAAACCACCAAAGTTAGAGTTACAATCTAATGTTTAATCCACAACAGTATTGGAGTAGATCCGTTTCCATACTAGGTTATCAACCAAGATGATTCTGTCTGTGCTGCTACAGTTTCTTTTAGTAATCACAACTTGCTTGGCAATCATCACATCAACATTAACATCAACATCACTTTTATCCCAAATTAGTTGGGGTCGGCGGTTGATGAACCCGAAGTGTAAAGCTTAAAATATACTAAAAAAGCAAAAATATGGGTACTAAAAAGAAAAACAATAATATTAGTAATAACGAAAAATAAAATAAAAGAATAAAAAAATATATAAATATATAAATAAGAAATAAATATAAATATAAATATAGATAAATATAAATATAAATATAAATGACTAAACATGGCACTCTGGAACATAGGAAATCCCCCTCTCTATAACGCATATAGCTTTCCTCCACTCCGTCCTAAGATAGATCGTACGCCAATCTATTTCCCACTCCATTAAATCTTGTTTTACTACCTTCCCCCAAGTAAGTTTCGGCCGACCTCGTTCTTTCTTCATATCGTGTTCTCGATAACACACTTCTGTTCTTATTGGAGCATTTAGGGGTATATGGAGAATATGTCCAAACCATCTCAATCTATGTTCTCTCATCTTCTTTGTCACCGGTGCTATTCCAACTTTTTGTCGAATATCGCTTGGCAATCATCACATGTAAGAAAAAAATTGAGACATTTTTCTGAGTCCTTTACATGAACATTTAGATAGCTTATGTCAGAGAATGTGAAGGACTGTAGATTGTCCTTGCTTCGTTGAGTAATGTGGAGATGGAAATATATACTATTTTAATTGCTGCAGAGGCGAGATAGAGTTAACGCTCTGTAAGCTCATGGATGATTACCCAAATTTCACTTTCAATCTGCACTCACTGCAATGTGCGATGTTTCTGTTCTATAGACTAGTCCTTTGTATGCTGGTTTTGTGGAATATCAATCTTGTTCATCTGTCCATTGGTTTTTCTCAGTATAAGTGGGAAATTGGTAATAGTAGTGTGTTATCAATTTTTTTTTTTTTCACTTACATGATTCTTTTCCCAGGGAATGCATTCTATTATATTAGGTTTAATCTCAAGGTATCCTCTTAATCCTTTAGTTCCATTATCAAAGATGTTAGATTTCTCTATGTCAGACATGCTTACTTTGTTAAGTCTTATGAAAGCAGAAAGTCCAGAAACCGTAGCCAGAAGATGGTTAATATACCTCTGATAGGAGAGGTGTCATTGATCTCTATTATTGTGCTAGTTCCTTGCATGGCATTTGCCATATTCTGGGCTGTACATCAGAAGGCTTCGTGGGCTTGGATTGGACAAGATATTCTTGTGAGTTCACTGCATTGGACTTTATCTATTTATTTATTTGTTTTGCTTGGCATGGGCTTGAGATAAACAGGACTTGTCATCTTGGATGCTTCATATTATTTTTTTTATTGTGTTAGTCTAGAATTTTAAGTGTGCTCACACAATTTAAGGTTGCTTATTTGCCCTGGGTCCATCTAAGGAAGATCTTTGCACAAGGTGGAGTGTATGATAATAGCTAGTTCCAAATGAGAAAGTGTTGGATTTGTGCCAATAAATGGATGCATGTGTTAATCGTATTATGTGTAGATTCAGAAATCCCTACAGAGCAGCGAGACTTAGGAAGTAATTCATGTTCTTACAATGTTTGAATAGCAAGTGGTGTTTCTCTTTGGAAGATTGCCAAAGTTCACATTTACATATCAAAAACCATTCTCACTTTTTAAAAACTTGAAATTTGCATCTCCTCCAAATTGAAAAAACACATTTATCCCCAAACCCTACGCCGATCTCTTTCCCTGTCCCTATCTTTTTTCTCCACCCTCCTTACTTAGTCACAAACAATAGGCTCTCTCTCCACCCCCCCACTGCTGCTGCTTCTGTCGCCGGCTGCTGCTTCCTCCTTTGCCTCTTGCTGTGAGCGACGCTCTTATCTCGCGGAGGTCCACCTTGCAGTCATGGGAAGTTGAGTTTGTGCAAGATGCATGCTAGACCGAGATGGGCTCGTGTGAGCTGTGAGATCAGCCCCCCAGGGCTCGCGCATGCCTGGCGAGCTTGGTGACAGAGCTCAAGGAGGCAATGTGAACTCTGTCGTAAGGCCTGCACATCTTTGTGGCTGTGGGCTCCGATCTGGGCCAGTAGGAGGGAGATGGCGGAGGAGAGAGAGTGTCTTGGGGTTGTGGTTTCTTCTTCTTTTTTTTTTTTTTTGGGGGGGGGGGTAGGATAGTTTAGCAAGGAAAATGGAAATTTTTTAAAGAAGTAAAGTTCTGAGGATGCAAGTTAATATGAAATTGACAAAAAAGATCTAAGTAGTAGGTTTTAAAAGGGGGGATGTTATTTGATAATCCTTTTTTTTCAACTTATTGATATCTATGTTATTCTGGATGATTTGTACCTCTGTCAATCTTAATATCCTGTAAATGCTCCTCATTGGCCCCCTACCTCAACTGACTTTATAATGCTCGTTGAAAAGGATGATATTTCGTCTAAATTTTTTCAAATCCTTACGCTAGGTCATCGTGTAAATTGATCAGCAATCATGATCTATTTCTTAAGTTAACCCTGAACATCGAAATCCAAGGGAACACAAAAGTAGTTTATCACCTACATCTGGTCTATTTGTGGGAGAACAAACAACCTCAGGTTTGAGGTTTTAGTTATTGTTGATAAGGGCTAGTAACCCCTTATCATTGCAAAAGCATCTCACAACACGATACTATCATGTCCCTCTTCTAGGTGACAAATTGACAATGGATAACCCCCTTATCATTGCCAGAGCATCTCACAACACGATACTATCATGTCCCTCTCCTAGGCGACAAATTGACAATGGACGATCAGGGAATGATTGATGAATTAATCATTTATCTTCGATGGCGACGGCATTGGGGGATGACATGGGGTGATGGTGATGAGATTGATGAGTTTTTACATGGTGGGTGATTGTTGAAGTTGTAATGGGCTTAGGCTGTCTACACTGTCATCTGCTTTGTACGGGTGGCAGCCCTCTAGATGTTTAATGTGTATTTTTACAATGCGCTCCATTACCTTGTAATGGTGGAAACAAAGACTAGAGAAAACTCTGTGTGTAATTGAGACTGTGCTTAAGTATTTACTTGAATTTATCAATTGCACTCTAGAAAACATGATATTACAGAATATGGCAATCACCATGTATGATATTTACGCTGCTTCCTTTATTCCTAACGAGGAGCATCATGCATTTCTGGAAAACAATGTTAGAAGTCAGTGATTTTATTGCTATGACGTGGAGTTCTTTCAGACCTAGATTTTTCAAGGTAGTAGCTTGACAGGTTGCACGTGTTCATTTGTCTCATCGGAGCAATGCCATCTTTTTTTTCGTTTCTCATTTTGCTCCACCATTTAGGTCTGCACTTGGGAGGCAGTGGGGACTTGGAAATAAAGATAATCAACATACGTGTGCTTTTCTTTTGCCTTTTTTACCTTTGTTTCTTCATTGTATGACAGTAGCTGGATTCTGCTTTCCCTGTAATGGTAGTTGAGATTTGTTAGTGCTCTATGTCCTTGAAGTGTTTCTTTCCACTTAATTCATATGTTTTCTTCAGGGAATTTGCATGATGATAACAGTGTTGCAGGTTGCACGTCTTCCAAATATTAAGGTAATTCTAGTTATACTCATGTTTTGTGTACATGATTTCTGTTGCCATACTGAAAATTGTGTTCCAATCAGGTTGCGTCGGTATTACTATGTTGCGCATTTCTTTATGACATCTTCTGGGTCTTCCTGTCACCTCTTCTTTTCAAAGAAAGCGTCATGGTTGCGGTAAGGTCTATACCACTCTTCTAAACCAGTTTTTACAACCTAAAAGTGTAGGGATCCTGATTAATTACGGAACTGTTGATGTTATGAATATTAAAATAGAAGGTATATTGAGACTGAAAGATTGGGGTTATGTAACCTACCTGTCTATTTTTACTGAATGTTGTAAAGCTATTTACAAATACACCTCTGCCATTACAAAAACTCTCAACTTTCCCCCTCAACATGAAGGTATATGTCATGTTTTTCAAGCTTGTTAATGTAATTCACTTGAGAACCGTGGAAAGGCTATGTAGATATGTCAGAAAGCAGACCATTGGACCTCAAAAAGGCTAATTGAATTTCTCTAAAGATTAACTTTCCCTTATAAAGTGAGGTCAACCATAATATGTTTAAGTCTCTAAGGAAACGCGGGATCATAGTCTATGATGTAGTGCAAGTAAATGTTTTTGAATAATTTAGGTCTTCATTCAGTTGACTAATGAGATTTAGTTAAAGGAGAATTGTGGGAGATGTGAAGTAGATGAGAAACGCAAGGAAATGGTACAGTTGTTCCAAGTGATGGTAGGTAAAGCTTAGGACAAAATAATTTGTAATAGGATGAGTTGTTACCTCACATAAGGTCACTAGGACCATAATTGAAAATCAATGGCTAAGAAAGTGGCTGGACTGTCGCGCTCTCTTCTAGGGATACTAAGGAAGAGTTCTCCTGGTGGGCAGCTCAAACCTTAAAGGATATTATTATGCTTATCCTAAGAGATAGGGGTTGAAGCAAGACACCAGAAACAACTCTGATCTGTGAACTTTCATGCCGAGATTCGTTTTCTAATCCAAAGCGAGTATCTCATCTCTGAGGAGAACAGCCATATAAGTAGTTAAAAGTATCTCAAGTGTAACCAAGGCAGTTGCAATGAGTGCAACATGGAGGTTACCACAACTACCAGGACCTCCAGATTCATTTTTAGTGACAACAACTCCAGCCCCATGACCACCAAGAGAACCTGTTCAGTGAAGCAAAAGCATATCAATTGCTTGATATAGAATCACTGATGATGTCTACAAATGTAGAGGATATGGATGCATCCTGGGAAAAGCCTTTGGCCACGGTGAAATGCAGGCATCGCATAAAATCTGCTTTCAAACAGACTGAAGTTCTGGTCAAAAATTGAGAAGATGAAGTACTGTAAACATCATAACTCGTTGCTCCTGCTGATATCTAAATTACTGGTAAAAGGTCAGGATAAGTGCTCATGAAGGCTTGATGATGCTGAAGCATAGTCATTGGGCTAGTTGAAAGCATAGCCATAGTAGGTTGACCAAAATTGAGCGTTCACTTTGGGCCAAATTGCCTGATCAGTCTTGGGAATATTAGAAATGACTTTGGTAAGATGATCCTCAAGGCTTTGACCAAGGAGCTATATTTCAACTGCAGCAAGCCAAGCTGAATAATTTTTTCCCATTCAGTTTTTCTGTAGGAATAGTTGGGCTTGCTGGAAGATGGGAATAGCCACACGGGAAGACGTGGATGAGGTGGTAGATGACAGAGTTGATGATTCAGTAGCAGGCGGTGACAACTTTGTTCGATAGTTTATTTGTGCTTTTGTTTTTTTCTTTTTTTTTTGGGATTCAGAGGAGCTCCACCTTAACAGACCAATCCCTCAAAAAATTGATGGCAGAATACATCAACCTGCGTAAAGTCCATTGGCCAAATATAGGTTTGATTAAGATTTGTTTCTCCGAAGTACCAAAAGCAAGCATGACACAGCAGATTACATCAACTGGCATAAGGGAGCAATGGTTGCCAAATTTCTCTGTGATGGAGTTGAAACTTGAGAAACAGTGGATTGAAGCCTTGAGAATGACTTTGAAGTCTCAGGAGAGGAGACCAGAAACTATGCTGACCGCATTAAAGTTGTCAGTTTGACAAGGATAACTCAATGATGAGAATGCTGAGTGGCAAACCACACTAAGCCATGACAACTTGCTGGAGATTGATCCTGAGGAGGAGACACATGGTGATGACCAGTTGAAGTCCGACAGCGATGAAGAATGGAGTGAAGTTGATGGCGACAATATTGCTTTCAGACATTTGTGGAGCAGGACAATGGATGAAAGCACTTCTCTCAGATGATAGCAGAGCAGGACAAGCAACACGATCAAGAATATAATAGATTGATGATACTGGTGGAGATGATCAAGATCAATGTGATTATGGACGATTAGATTCAGTATCATTTAGGATTAGGGATTCAATCTCTCTTGGCTCTTGGTGGCAAAAGATATGTACTTGTGCCATACAGGAAGTGGGACATATTTGTACTGCAACAGTAAACTTGCAAAATGCCCCTTTGTCCTTCCTTACCTTGCCTCCTTTCTTTTCCCACCATACCTACCGCAACCAAAAGCCTCCTTTTCCATTCCAGTGGAGCTACATGTCTTGTAGAAAGAAGATGGAAAATTTTCTTTATCCTGCGTTTAGATAAGTGGCAAGCATCTTATCGTGTTTTCAATGGTCTTCCCGACTATGGAACGAAATTTAATCAACCATGCGGAATAACATCAAAATATGACTGCTGCATGTTTTCTGAAATTTATTTCCTTGTACTAGGTTAAGGGGATAATTTTTAATATTCATTTTGGAAGTTACTTCTGTGCTTATGAGTTTTATTTTCTTGAATGATTTTTCCCCTTTTTGTAGGTTGCTCGAGGTGACAATAGTGGTGGAGCTTCCATTCCAATGCTGTTGAGAGTCCCTCGGCTATTTGACCCTTGGGGTGGTTATGACATGATTGGGTTTGGAGACATTCTTTTTCCTGGTCTTCTTGTTTCACTTCTTTACAGGTACAGATTTGAAATGTGCTTAATTACCCCTTAGCATTGGAAACTCAAGGGATAAAAAGTTTTTCTCCTGAAATTTTTATATGATGAAGAGAATAGGTCAGAACTTATGTCAAGGACATGAGGCATTTCCTGTAAACCAAGCACTAGCCACTTTATCATTTGGCCGCTGTGACAGTACTCCGTCATCCAGAATAATGAATGGAGCTCTCATAAACACGAGAATGTTTGCTTGTGTGGATTCCAGATTTGATAAGGAGCTATTGGTTAGAGAATAAAGAGTTAGAAAATGGAGTGCAAGCATTTTCACCAACATAAAACTGCAGTTGGGAGCATTTTCTGGGACTATGAATCAACATCAACATCAACATCACCTTTATCCCAAACCAGTTGGGGTCGGCAGTCGATGAACCCAAAGCGAAAAGCTTTTCTGGGACTATGAATGACTTTGAAAAATCATATAGACAACGTACTAATTTTATTTTCCACTCCTTTCCATCTTTCTTCATTTACAAGATAACGTAATTAGGCCTTCCATCATATTAATTCCATCAGGACAATCATCATACCCTTTCCACACTGCTACTATTTACATATACATGCCTTGTATTCGGCATTCACATTTCTGTAACTTATGTTGGTCATTATGCTTGTTGTAGGCCTTAGTACTTGCTAATGTGAAACTGCATATGTAAAGAAAAGTCCAATTTATGTTAAAATATGACTGATGTCTCGTGTCAAGCAGACTGTAGATTATGGGAAAAAGTTCAAGTTGCTGAGATATAAAGAATCTGCTCACAACTTTTGTCAGGAATGTGCCATATAATAACACGTTGAACTCATTGCTTTTTCCATTATCCGGATAAAGTCAAACACCAAACTATTGGAAGTTGTCTGAATCCTTCGATTGGTCATTTCTTTTTCCACGTAGGCTCATTCAGTTGTTTTCTTTTGACTTATATTGAAAATTATTCCAATACTACCCTCTCTCTTTCTCTCTCTCTCTCTCTGTGCCCTGCACATAGCTGTATCGTCCAAGAAATTGTTCATGCCCAACCCTTGGAACATACTATTGCCCCAGGTGGCGATGAGCCGACACAAGACTTTATGTTGGCTTTGCCCAAAAAACAAAATCAGTCTTTGGGCATTCTCTTGGTTGTAGTGATTGGGTTAATTGCTCTTGCGGAGGATGCCTTAACAGAAACTCATCATCGAAGATCAAAACAATCTGCAAAAGCTATCGTTCTTTTTCTCTCATCTCAACGATGTGTACTCTCCTTTTCTGTCTTTGACTTTGCCGCTCGAGTACTTGGACTCTATTTTTTCACACTACATGGGTTCTGGTGGAAAAGATAGTCATTGGAATGGGGCCGTAACTTATGAAGGCGTGAATTATTTTTTGATATGGCAATTTATTTTGAGACAATTTCAAACACCAGCCATGATTGCTTGGTCTCTTGTATTCCTTCCCTCTCTATCTCTCTCTATGCGCGTGCGTGTGCTTGCATGTGTATGTGACAGTGTATCATTCAATCTTTACTCTGTGTTTCATCTTATTTGACAAATGATTGCATTTTCAATATTTCAAATTTCCAGGAGTTCCCATCAGCTTTTCCTACCAAAGTAATCTATTGGTTTTTTGTCTCATTTTTAGAGGATTAATGATGGTTAGGTAATTGGTTAGTGGATTCTCTTATTGTTCTTGCAACTTGTATATGGTTGGCGTGTCCTTAAAATGGTGGTTTGGTTGAATTCTATATATGTATATCATGTATTTCTAACCATTGGAGCTATGAAATCAACATCATAGGAATTTACTCTTCTCATATATTTTATCTCTCATAAATGATGTTGATATTAGGAGCTATCTAGGTAGAGTACAATGGTTATACCTCTTTATGTCCGGTGTGATTGAATGTCATATATATGGATAGAAAAAGGTTGTGTAAAGTGGGCAAGATCAAAAGCTGAGTTCTTGGACAAGGATATAGTAGGCTTCAAAATTTTTCAAGGGAAGATATACTTTGCGCTTGAATTTTTCTATGAATTTCTTTACCTTCTAAAATTTGTTTGTTCTCACTTTAGTTGCACCCTTTTGCTATATCAATTTGCTCCAAATTTTTTCGTCTTTCATCTGTTAAGTTGGGATATGTGATTTCTAATGAATAGGAACTTGTTCAAAAGATATTTTGGACTTAATATTTGTCATTATAAGATGAAGCTTTAGTTGGGAGTTTCATTGTTCCATAGTTGTCGTTGGGAAATTGATACTGAGAATCTTGACTGCTCAAGTGACCAATTCTAACGAGGGTTTCATTGGTACGGACCTGGAGTTAACTGATGCATGTTTCGAAAGTGCAATAGAAACAAACTTCAAAGTGAAAAATAAAGACGACACATGATGGTGCAGATTGTCCTTTTGCCTTATGAATATTTTATTCAACCTGTGGAGAACTATAAAAGGCAGGATAGGTCGAACAACCAAATGCCCAATGGCTGCTTTTTCTTTTATGTGCTAGGTAAACAATTGATTGAATATAAATTTTGAAGTAGACGAATCCTTCTGCAAGCCCAACTGTGTCAAAGATTACACAAGTTATCACTATACCAATTTTAACAACAAAAGTACTGACAGCTTCAACAAATTACATAAATTTGTCAGGAATCCACTTCTTAAAAATTAGGAATTGCCAAAAATGATTGATTATAGACTTTTACCTCTATTTTTTGAAACTATAGCCTAGACTGTGGTGTTGCTGGCTTTGTTGAAGATGATGAATAGTAGGGGTAACGGTAGAGATGGCAATGGTGAGTGGTGGTAATTGCAAATGTGGTGGTGGTGGTTAAAGGTAATTCCAAGGACAGTAGAGGCAACAGAGGAGGTGATGTTGTGACAGATGCTGTGATGCATTAATGTTTTACTGATGTTGGAGTTGGTGAAAAGGTGGGTGGCATGAGAGAGCAAATAATTTGTTTTGATGAACTCTTTTTTGTCCTTCTTGCTTTGTTTTTCCTGTAATCCTCTTGTAGCTTTCACTGTGGATACCATGTTCTGTGTATGTACTATAAAGTGGATTTTGCTCCTGATTTTGTTGCCTCCCCACCCAAAAAAAAAAAAAAAAAAACTTAAAACAGTTCAAGGAATCTGTAGTGTTTAAGATTGATATTCAAAAGAACTTGTGGATATACTTGCATGTGATGCTCAAGTAATTATTCGCCGAAACCTGTCCATACATGATATTACGAATGGATGTTTAGTGTATGCTGGTTTTCTACAAATATTGTGTCAACATCATGTATGACCATAAATGCAATTGTTCTGATTATGTTTGAGTTGGTTGTCTCAGATTTGACAAAGAAAATAAGAGAGGTTCAGTAAATGGATATTTTCTCTGGAGCACAGTTGGATATGGAGTTGGTAAATACTTACAATTTTCTGTGTCTCACGATTTCCTGTCTACTCTCACATTGCTTTTATTATGCTCTAAAGATATTTTACTTCCTTGTCATGTATAATAGGAGTTGGTTGTATTGTCTGTCCTAGGTGAATGAATTTCCAGTTCCTGTTCTTTGTGAAGAACGTGTATCATGAATCATTTTGTGTTTAAATGCTTCTCAAGTTGGTGTTGATTTTGTCCTCCCGGTCACCATTTTATATTCCTGTTCCTTTTTTTTTTCTGCGTCATCCATTTCCTCCTTGTTTAAGTGGGTTGTAAGTGGCGTGTTTGGCTTTTCTTAGTTTGTTGCTGCTTTTGAAACTAATCAAAAAATTTTGGCTTGTCATGAGATCATGCTGAACTTCCAAGGATAAGGCCACACTAGGTAACGATGGCTTTTTACTCTTACCTAATTTTTTCAGTTAGCACTATCGGCATTCAGGATATTAGAACATGAAATAGCAGTTAGCACTATTGGCATTCAGGATATTAGAACATGAAATAGCTCCCATCCCATATAGCAAATTCATATATATGTATATGATATAGCAAATTCATGTGTGTGTGTTGCTTTTTTGTGAGCTTCTATCGAAAAGATGCAATTCTTTATCCAAGCGGCTTTTATGAGAAAGGCAGGTGAAGGACAATCTTGCTAAAATGCATTCATTTGATGGCATCAAATATGGACACGCATCAGGGGGTTAATTTTCACCCCTGGTAGTTACTTTTGATCATGATCATCTGATTTACTATCAAACCGGTGAATTCCTCTTAGAGCAGACTCTAGTCAAATATGGACATGCGTTGGGGGTTATTTTACACTAATGGTATTTGAACTACTATTGATTAGGATCATTTGATTACTATCTCACCAGTGGTTTCAACTTTAGAGCAGTCTCTAGTTAAATAATTTTACTTGAAAGAAATGGTGTAGTGCTAGCTGTTGAAATCATAGCTCTAGAAACAGCTGGGACTGGCCTGTTGATTGGGCTTCAGCCTTAGTTCAATCTGGCTAGCTTGGATTGGTGGCTTTCAAAATCAGATTAAATTGGTGTTCAACCTGAATCCCGGTCGTCTGGATCTAACCACAGTAGAACTTCACTGGAATGTGAGCACGGGAGCTATGTTCCTCTGCCCTCAAAAGTCGTGAAAATTGCTTCATTCTGTTGGAGCTACTTTAGTATTTTAAGAGAGTATGTCAATGTATTGATACAAATGAACAGAGGTCCAAGATTTTAACATTTTTAGTGCCTCAGCCATGCAATTTGTGCGGGAGCGCTCTGGTTCTGCACGAAGAAGAATTATATGTTTATTATGTTTCCAATGCCGATGACTTCAGCATTTTGGCCTGCCTTTCAATCATTAATCTGATTGACACATGAGCTGCTTCCTGTACTAGATTTTGCACCTGACTTTCAAGAAATTGCTTGAAATACAAGATTATGCTCTCATCTGATGTATTTGTCCTCTTTTTCATACACACGCACATACACAAATATATATACACATATATATTTGGTCAGAAACCCTTTTTTTCATATTCATTTGGGAATTTTGTGTTCAGATTAAATGCCATCATCTTGCTGACCCCAACCGGTTTGGGGATAAAGGTGATGTTGATGGTTAAATGCCATCATCTACTTGTATGACTGTAGATAGTTTTCCTGCAGTTTGGTTTATTGAAATTTTTAATCTCTTTGTTATGTTCACCTGACTAGTTATGTGATATCGTGGTTGTTTGAACACTGCCATGTACTTTTTACCATTTCTGATATAGCTTTCTATTCTTTTTGCAGGCCTTTGTCTTACATACCTGGGCTTATACCTAATGAATGGTCATGGCCAACCTGCTCTTCTTTACCTTGTTCCTTGTACATTAGGTACCCAAATGTGCAATTCGCTCGACTCATGATGGCTTACTGCTCGATTCTTGATTAACATGCCCTTTTTGTGGTCCAGGACTCTCTCTAGTTTTGGCTTTGATGAGAGGAGAATTGAAACACCTTTTGAATTATGGAAACGCGCCATCATCTTCAGATGATGGTGCTGGGGAAGCTTGAGTGTTTTCACCTGGAGAAGCACCTGCGAGAATGAGGTGTGGCGAAAGCTGATACATTGGAAGCTTATTGGGTGAAGACTTTTTTCCCCTTCTGGATATATTAATACGTATATATTAATTAATTAGGGAAAAGAGCACCACGAAAAGTTGAATTTGGTCGTAAATATGGTAAATTATTGTAAGATCCCATTGTAATTTCCATCTGGATGTATCATCATTCACAACGCAATTGTTATCACAATGATATCTGCCTTTCCTTTTTTTTTCCCCCTTATTTTTCCTTTTCTTAGATCTTTGCATATAGCATTTTTAGGCCAAAAATCCCATCCTAAGAATAGATTGTACCGAGAGAATTAAAATTGGGGAAAATTAATAAAAAAAGGGGGCTTTAAATAAGAGCATTTATTTTCTTAAATAAAGACATGAAATTGATCTTATTTGAAATGAGCGCTTAAAGTGCTCTCATTGTCTCAAATAACGGTTGAATTAAATATTGTTTTAAATAATAGCTTAAAGTGATCTTATCAATCTCAAAAAAGGGGATTGACTCACTAGTTAATAAAAGCATTTTGGTCATTTAACTTTTTTTAAAAAATTATTTTATTATTCGTTTTTTTTCTCATTTCTAGTTTTTCAAAAATTAAAAAATAAAATTGAGAAATATAAAAAAAGAAGAAGAAAATACAGGCAGGCGTGGGTTGTCCTCTTGCTTGTGGCCGCTAGAGGCGATGGCGATGGCTGGCGACCTTGCCAACTAAATGCTAAAGCAGGGAGAGGGTCGCCTTGGGTGAGGGTTGTTGCCCCTTGCCCAAGTCCGATCAATGGTTGCGGCCTCCGTTTGATCCAAGGCGATGGTGGTCAACCTTTTGCTGATCATTGCCCTAGACTAGTCGTCGGTTGCAATTGTCCCTCAGACCTGCGCGAGAACCAACGACCCCCACCCGAATTTGGGAGAGGGTCCTCTCCTTACTCTTTCGAGAGCCAATATCCCTCGCCTCTGATTGGTGAGGTCGTTGACCCTCATCGTTGCCCCATCAGCGTTGGGATGGCAGCCATAGGCAAGAGAGTAGCTCCCCAGTTTGTGTTTTTTTTTCTTTATATATTTTTTTAGTTGTAGTCGTTATTTTAATTAAAAATTTGATTAAAAGTGTATTTTGATAAAAAAATACCCATGATCGGCTAGAATATTTAGCCGGTTGGTGAGGTGGGACCATTATTTGAAACGGTTATGGTCACTCAGTTCCTTATTTGAGATAATGAGGGAATATTTGCCATAGGTGGGAGGGCAGCTCGCAGTCTGTGTTGTTTTTTTTTTTTTTTAGTTGTCGTTATTTTAATTAAAAATTTGGTTAAAAGTGTATTTTGACAAAAATATCCTTGATTGGCTGGTTTACCAATCCATTAGCTTGGTTATGGTATCTCACGTGATCTTTATAGTTTCATGCCTAGTAGCGTCCACACCGCGCATGCGTTAATTAGGGCCGGTTTATCCAACTCAGACCGTGACCTCTGACGAGTGCCTTTCTATTTTCCTTCGCTTTCGTCATGAGAGCTTGCGTATGCACCTCGGTTCATGGTTTCGCTGGGGGGGCTCCATTGTATTGTTTTGAGTTCATTTCCCCAACGTTTGTTCTTGATCATGCCCTATTTCGTGATAAATTAAGGCGAGTTGTATTGTCTTCAAGTTATAAGTTGCATATGTTCGACTCCAAGTTGATTGAGCCAGGTGTGTGAACCGGTCATGGAGGACCGGTTTGGTGATGGTATTTTGCACTTTCCCTTTTGTCGTTCGTGTTGTCTTAGCTTCCTGTCGTAGGGTAATCACACGTTGGAGTTCGTTTGTCATCAATATCGTGTCCCATTAAGCACAATTGTTTACTCGGTTTCCTCAGAGGGTCTCTCGGTTCAGCCTTAATCACGCCGACCCGTGATTGGCCTGGTGTGTTGGAGGGCCTTGAACATCCTCTTGCGGTGGCGGCGGGGTTCCCGGGGACCGGTGTCGCATCGCGGTGTTTCGGGATTCAATCGGCTGGACAGCTTTTGAAGACGAACAAGCCTCTTTAAGACGCCATATCCAGCACACTTAGATCGGCTGGACAGCGGGCTTTGAGTCCTTATTTAGCTTTTTTGAAGGTCTTGGGACGTCCATATCACATTAGTTTATCATTCCCGAGTCAAACTTGCCCTTTAAGCCATACCATTATCATATTACCACTATTGTGGCTGATTTACAATTTATTTACACCCTTTTTTTTTGGGTGTATTCTAGATATATGATTATGCTATATCAAATATAAATGAAAATAACAAAGAAAAAAAATTCAATAACTAAAAATTGCCAAAATCCGAACTTGCACTTGGTAAATTGCATGTTTAGGCCTAGTTTAATCCGCGCCTAATCGTTGCCCATTTTCATTAGAAATGTATACATTCTTCACCCGAATTGTATCTGGTTTTATTTTCGGTACTTTTATCGGTTTATTATTATGGTGGTTTATTTGTTGTGATGTTCTAGCTGTTCTTGTGGTTGTCGATACATTAAAATCCTTGTCTGAGTCGACAATGCGTGGCTGCCAAGATGTGCGTGGTTAGGAATGCTAAAATCCAAAAGAACGTATGAAATGTTCTCCAATAAAAAGAGAAAAGGTATCGATGTTGGGCGTTAGATAAATCCCAAGTAAAACCAAGTCCTTAGGCCCTAATTTCTGGTTTGCACGAGTAAAACGTCCTTCCACATTTTACTTGACCTAACCGGCTTCTAATAGCTTAGTGGAATCGGTTTAGTGGTGACGACTTATAATAAAAGAAAATTCTTATGATTAATTAACTAAATCAAGTTGCATTCGGTAGGATTCAAGAGGGTCTTTACCATTACCGCTGCCTCGCAAGATGGACCAGCCATGCCCACATGGTAATTCGTTAAACTATCTTGGGGAATTTAACAAATTCATCTCGGGAGGATCGGGATCAGTAGTTTTGTTATTTAAATTAGAAGGAAACGATGATAAAAGCACTTATCACATTTTTTTGAATAATTTTTTGAATGTAAATTGAGAAATAAGATAACTCGTGAAAAGAAAATAATGCGATGTTGAATCATTTTTACGAAAATATTCGCAGACTTTTCATTTATTTGGACACCAGAAAACGAACCGGTCAACAAACAAAAAAGGAAATATTTTTCATTGATTAAAGTTGCCATGCTAAGATTTTGGAAAATGAATTCCCCTCCAATGAAAGGGGAAACGTCTAAGCCATGTGAAGTCATCCCTCAATCATGAACACTGTGCTTGGTAGAAAGGTCTTTAGAATTTAAGGAAGGGATTCAAATAAACTACAAGAGAAAATAAGAGAAGGGGATTTCGGATGCTATTGAGAGAAGGAATGGTGAGAATTGCACTATGACTTCAATGACCTTTTATGTATTTGTAACTTTAGAAATGGGAAAATTGCCCGAAGAGTGTAACGTGACTAATTTAATTCTAAACTTTTTTTAGCTTTGCCAGTTTGGTCCTAAAACTTTGCGTTGAATTCCAATATAGTCTCCTCGTCCAATTTTCTCCGGAAATCACTGACATGGCGGCATAATTATCGTTGGTTTTCTTATATGATACACTGCGACGCTAGCGATTCCTGGCAAAACCTTTCTTGGAATTTTGCGCAAAGGTGTAGGTTTATGATTGAATTAACATCCGTTTAATAGGTTTAGGATTTTTTAGGTGATTTTTCCACTTAAAAAAATGAGGGTCTAAGTAAGATAAGAAATTTTGTTTGTTAAAAAAACTCAAACCCTATGAATCCTTCCACATACAGACAGATTTGTAGGGTTTTAAAGAACATATAAATTTATCTAATTCCAAATCCCACCTAGTCGTTCCTAATCATTCTTCCCTTCTCTCTCCATCTGCTCCCTTCCAAACACAACCCCATTAAAAATTCTCTCTCCCTTGCTAACCATCTCTACTGTTAGAAGAGTAAAAGGGTAAAAAGGGTATATATGGTGCTTTAGGGTTTAGTGTGTATAAATACCCTTTTTTACTTCAATAACAAGTGAGTTATTTCCATAACATGGTATCAGAGCGACTTTTCATTAGATACAGCCAAGTGGCTCTTGAATAGTCATTGACAAAAGTAACAAAGTACTTGAAACCCAACTTTGAAGTAACAGGACATGGACCCCAAACATCAGAATGAACTAAAACAAATGGCCGAGAAGCCTGTTTACTGACTCGTGGACTATAAGTAATACGATGTAATTTACCAAACTGACACGACTCACATTCTAAACTAGATAAGGAATGAAACCGGGAATCAAGCGTCTTCAAGCGTCCCAAAGATGAATGACCCAAGCGACAATGAACTTGATGAGGTGAAACAGTTGAGCAAGAAAGGTATTTATATCTCACAACGAAAATATGTTCTGGATTTGCTTACAGAAACAGGTATGCTAGGAGCTAAACCATTGGATGCACCAATGGAAGTGGGCTCAAAATTGATGACAAAGGATGGTGAGCTATTAGAGGATCCGGAAAGGTATCGAAGACTTGTTGAAAAATTAAATTATCTGACTATTACTCGACCTGATGTTGCCTTTCCAGTGAGTGTTGTGAGTCAGTTTATGTCTTCTCCTCGTACCTCGCATTGGGATGCTGTAATCAGAATTTTGAGATACTTAAAGAAAGCTCCAGGTCGTGGTCTTATCTATCAAGATCATGGTCACAAAAGGGTGGAAGCCTTTTTAGATGCTGACTGGGCAGGATCTCCTATAGATAGGAGGTCCACATCAGGTTTGTGTACCTTTGTAGGAGGAAACCTGGTATCTTGGAAAAGTAAGAAGCAAAGTGTCGTGGCGAGATCAAGTGCAGAATCAGAATACAGAGCTATGGCTCAAGCTACCTGTGAACTAATCTGGATGCGTCAGTTATTAGTTGAACTTGGATTTGAAGATCCTATGCCAATGAAGTTGTGGTGTGATAATCGAGCAGCTGTTCATATTGCTTCAAATCCAGTATTTCATGAGCGAACCAAGCATATCGAAGTTGATTGCCACTTTGTCCGTGAGAAACTTCAAGCTGGAGTTATTTCTACTAGTTATGTTAGGACCGGTGAACAACTAGCTGATATTTTCACCAAATCTCTAGGAAGTGGTAGAATTGAGTACATTTGTAACAAGCTGGGAATGTTTGATATTCATGTTCCAGCTTGAGTGGGAGTGTTAGAAGAGTAAAAGGGTAAAAAGGGTATATATGGTGCTTTAGGGTTTAGTGTGTATAAATACCCTTTTTTACTTCAATAACAAGTGAGTTATTCCCATAACATCTACCAAACAAAACGGAAGCTTTCTTTGCTCCGTCCTCACTTGAAACAAACTCAGACAACTTTATCATTCGATCACGAATTAAGATTGGATGATAGTTGCGATGATTTACTTCAGGAGCTCTAGTTCAAGTCCAGGATGGCCTAGGAGAGCAGTTTAGACTGAAAGTCGAGCAGTTTCTTGAAAATTCGCTAATGTTTCCAATCGATATGATCCATGTCGTCACATGAACTCGCGCGAGAACCTCATTGTCCGCAAGATAGATGGCGTTCAGCCGGTGTGATCTCGGTTCATGCAAGAATTACAGGCACCTCTTTATCTACCCCAGACAGACAGAAACGACCAGCACCACCAATTCATTGGAGCCCATGCGATTCGCTTTTAGACAATAGAAGAGGAAAACAAGTGAAAAGTTAAAACGCATTACACAAAAAGAAGTCCATAAGAAAGGATGTTTCAGACAAATTTTGTCAATATGGTTCCATTCGATGTGTTACTGGGGTCTTAATCATCTGCAGTATGTGCACCACTTCGGCCATGGAAGGCCTGCTTGATGGTACCTGAGAGGTGCACACCAGCGCCAACTTCAGTACCGGCAAGACCTCGTCCTCCAGGTACACGGTCATGCTGGAATCCACGCAATCCAACACGTTGCCCTGCTCGAGCAAGACTCGGACATGGTCGCTCAGGATCATCACGTTGTCTTCTCCGTACTCCACCGGTCTCCTCCCCGTCACGAGCTCGAATATCAAGATCCCGAAGCCGTAGACGTCGCACTTCTCGTTGACCCTCAAGCTCCGGCACGCCAGTTCCGGCGCCACGTACCCTGGCGCGCTCTGGAACCGGTTGCTTGTCACGTGCCTGTCCAGCTTGGTGAGGAGTCTCGCCAGCCCGAAATCCGATATCTTGGGATTGTTGTTCTCGTCGAGCAGGATGTTGCTGGGTTTGATGTTGTAGTGGATGATCGGCGGGTGGAAAGAATGGTGCAAGTGGGCGAGTCCCTTTGCGACGCCGAACGCGATTTTGAATCGGGTTGCCCAAGAAAGTGGCGGCGAAGAAGGAAGCCTCTCGTGGAGTTTGGAGTGCAGACTGCCATTCGGCGCGTATTCTGTCACGATCAGTTGCAGCTGCGGAGTCCACCAATATCCGACCAGCTCGATCAAGTTGGGATGCCTCGCTCTTCCTAGGACACGAACTTCCCGATCAAAATCTTCCTGATATTGGACAATGTTCGATGTGACGAGCCTTTTTACTGCCACCATCCTTCCTTGTGCGCCAAACGGAACCTTGAACACGGTCCCAAACACTCCCTCGCCAATCTCAGAAGCTTTGTTGAGCAAGGAATGGGGGTTGTTCAGGCTAATGTCCGGGCATACCTTGGAGTCGAACAGGATGAGCTTTCCCATAACCAGGCTCCCAGATCTCGAAGAGCTTGAGCACATGCTTTCCAAGGCAGTATCGATGAATGCAAGCCTTCTTCGGGCAGACACGTTTAGCAGACTGATTACTATCACTCCGCACGCAATGAGGAAGGCTGCCGAGATCGCGACTATAGCCGAAACAGAGAGGAACATGTGGTTGTGACCGGAACCTTCATTTCTACGCTTATGGCCGTCCCGCTGGCCGTTGCCGTAAGCATATGGGTCGAGGACTAGGGGCTTCGGGACGTTCATCACGCACGGACCTTTCAATATCGGCGAGCAAATCCCTAAGTTCCCTTGAATAGCACTTTGATCCAAGCTGGGGAATATGCCCCCAGCAGGAAGCCTTCCTGTGAGCCTATTGTGGGATACATTCACAGCCAGGAGATCTTCTAACTTCCCGAGTTCTTGTGGTATTTCCCCACTCAGCTCGTTGAACTCCAGCTTTAGAATCTTGAGATTGCTCAACATCGAGATCGACTTGGGAATGTGACCGCTCAAATTGTTGTGGGACAAGCTCCTGCAGCAAGGCCAATTATAGCATCACGTCGACATGAAAATGAAAATAATAAATTGAAACGCTAATCTGAAAGGGCAAGGTCCATGTTCAGCGCAGAGTAACTGTACTTACAGTAAGTGTAGAGATGAACAGTTCCCAATTTCTTCCGGAATTGGCCCGGTTAGTAAGTTGCCATCTAACTGAAGAATGGCCAAACTACCCGAATCGCATACGTCTCCAGGAATCGAGCCATACAAATCATTGGTGCGGAAATCCAGCACGGTGAGGTTCTGGAAGTACCCGAGCTCCGGGGGCATTCTTGAACTCAGGCCATTCCACGACAGGTTCAAGTACCTCAGGTTGGATAGAAGACCCATCTCAGCGGGAATATCTCCGCTCAGATTGTTTCTCGACAAATCCAGAGTGTGGAGAGACGGGAAGAGCCTACTTGAACCCTGCGGGATTGGACCGACCAGCTTATTATTCGAAAAATCTACTTCTTGCAATCCAAGATCGAACAATTCCCCCGGCACGCTGCCCGTTATGCTGTTATCCCTCAGCCTTACGACCGTTAGCTTGGAACAGTGGGCAAGAGACAAGGGAATGTTTCCAGATAGCCCATTGTCAGATAAGCTAAGATATCTCAAAGATTGCAGGTTACCTACGGACGTCGGGATGCTTCCGGTGAACTTATTGCCCGAGAAGTCCAAGTGTTGAAGGCTAGTCATGTTACCGATCCAATCAGGGAAATCACCGGTCAGCTTGTTATTCGATACGCCGAGAGAAACGAGGGAGTGTAGATTCCGGAGAGATGCGGGCAGTGGTCCGGTGAGGAGATTGTCGTGGAAATCCAATGCGGTCAAGTGCGGGCACAGTCCTACATCTCCTGGTAGCTGACCTTCGAAACGGTTCCCTCCCACGAGGAGCACTTTCAGGTTGTGGACAGCCGAAACCCCCGCCGGGATTGGCCCAGAGAGCATGTTGTTCGAGAGATCCAATTCCCGCAGTCTTCGCAGAGTCCAGATTGCCGAGGCGAAATTTGGGTCGCCGGAGAATTTGTTGCTGGAGAGGTTGAGGCTGTTGAGGAAAATGCATTGGGCCAAACTGCTGGGAATCGGTCCTTCGAGCATGTTCCCAGCAAAAGAAGCGATGTGCAGCGATGAGCAGCCTTCGAAGAGGCCGTCGGGAAGCGGCCCTGAGAACGAGTTCTCAGAGAGATCGAGGAATCTGATCGACCTCATGTTCACAAGAGAAGTGGGGAAGCGACCCGAGAGGCCATTGCGGCTGAGGTTGAGCCTCTGGAGGCCGCTTGGGAGGGCGAGCTCCGGGCTGACGCTGCTGGTGAAGTTGTTGCGCGACAGCGAGAGCACCTTCAGGCGGTCCAACTTCTCAAGGCCTCTCCCTATCTTGCCCGACAGGCCTAACCCGTCGAGCGAGACCTCGGTGACTCGACTGGTGACGGGGTCGCATTGCACGTATCTCCAGGAACACGGCGAGGTATCGTCTTCGCTCCACGAGCTGAGGTACGACGAAGGGTCGGAGAGGTCCGATTTGAAGACGACCAAGCCCAACACGTCGTCGTTCAGCTGGACAGGGAGGTCGCCGCCGTTGGCCACATGGCCTCCGAAGTACGCCGTGGCCATGAACGAGACAAGCACATGCAGCGCAAGACGGAGGAATCCCACCGTCCGGATCACCATCTCTCTCTCTCTCTCTCTCTCTCTCTCTCTCTGGATGGTTATCAAGTGAAGCTTCAGCTCGACAGAAAAGGCATAGCTCGTGATACAACGGCACTGGAGAACAAGGCGTTGAGGATGAAAAACGATATTACTGTGCTCACGAGAGAGAGAGAGAGAGAGAGAGAGAGAGAGAGAGAGAGAGAGATTATAATATGGGGTGGGTAAAGTCCCAAGTTTAGAAGGAATGAGCAGGGTCATCAATCAAACTATAAACACGGCAGATACTTAATTTTATTTTAATAAGTTGCGAGCCAAAGCCCCTACGAGCGATTCAAATGTCAAATTATTTATAGTATTCCAGAGATAGAAAAGTCCCCCTACAAATTTACTTCGAAAAGTGTCAGAAAAGTTCTAAATCTTTTGAATTTTTGCAATTCAATTCTAAACTTTTCAATTATACCAATTGAATCCATACAGTCAATTTTGGTCGGAAATTATTGACGTAAACGTTGGTCGTCCTACTGGGTATGATCGATGCTAACGTGAATTTTAATGAACATATATATTTTTAATTATTTTTAAATTTTTTTGGTTTGCGTTTTGGAGAGAGAGGACCAACAAGGGAGAGAGGACTGATAAGGGCCATGACGCCCTCGCAGACTCTGTCTCCAAAAAACCATAACATAAGTTAAAAAAGAAGAAAAAAAAAGTCTTTTCAAATAGTGCCACGTAAGACGATCAATGTTCATGTTAGATATTTTTAATCAAAATTGATCAGATGGATTTAATCGACACAAATGTAAAAGTTTTAGGACTAAATTAATAAAATTAAAAAATTTAGAATTAAATTGATGTCAATACAAAATATTTAGGACTTTTCCTAGATTTGAAAAGCCAATCGGCATAGAAAGTAGCACGGCCGATCGTAAATTTTCGCAGCGTAACTAGTCTAAATCTTTCGATAGATTCAATCAACTCTTCACGTTTACCGAAAAGTATAATCAAATCATGAAACTTTTGTCCACAAGTGTAGTTTAAGAACGTCGAGTAGGCGATATTTTAAGTGGCAGGTGCAAATTTTTAGGCAATCTCTCGTTAAAAGTACTTGCCCTTTTCGACAAAAAAAAAAGAAAAATAAAAAATAAAAATCCGGTGCATTAATCGAAACGATTGAAAGGTCGAAAATCATCGGTAAGGTTTAGAAAGACGAGGATGATGTTACTGTCGCTTTGAGGGATAAACAAAGTACCAAGAATAGAAATTTGAAGTCCCTTTTGTGAACGTAAATCCGAGGCGAATGTTGAGTGAATCCGTGAAAGGGGGGAAGACAGCGAGAGATGGAGAGGGGCAGATGGATAGATACCAAATTGGTCCAACATGGGATTCCGACAGTAATGCCAACCGCACAAATCAAGGCTATTCCTTTGTCCGGGAGCTGAATCCTCGCTGTGACTTGCCTTGTCGCTTGCTCCAGCCGCTACTTGTCTCGTCCTTTCACTTTCCCCTTCATCATCATCATGAGTAAATAATTCAGTCTCTCTCTCTCTCTCTCTCTCTCTCTCTCATGCAGTTCGAATTGGACAGAAGAATCCAGAAAGGCTCTGAGCCAACCCGTGATGAAACAGTACAAGGGCACGAAGTTGGCAATGGCAATGAAGCCCTTTTCCTTCTCTTGGAGTTGTTCCTAACGACAGCGAATACTTCCTTCGAAGTTAGGAAAACAGCATAAGATAGAGGAACTGTGCTTCCTGTCTCGTGGCCCTTTGGCTTGTGACTTCTTGAGCTTTTATTCCCACCTTGGTCCTTCAACTTTGCCTTAATTTGATTTTTTTTTTTCATCACATCAATACCCTTCGATTTGTCGAATATTACTCATTGATTCGGTCATCCCTACAAAAAAAAAAAAAATACAGACCACCTTTACCTGTGAAATTTAACTATTTGTCGAGGGTAAGAGAAAAACAAATCCATGGAAACGTTCTATAGGTCCACTTACATTTCGATTGCCTTGAGTAATAGATTTTACAAATTAAAGGGCAACACGCATTGCCAAAAAAGAAGAAGAAGAAGAAGAAATTATTTGCTTGTTATAGGGTGTGTTTAAAACTAATTTGATTAAGCCCACACATAGTGAGAAAGATGAACACGTAAATTGGTTGGTAGAAGTATGTCACCTGAAAATTGACTAAGTCCGACAAATTCAATTCCCTACAAAGATCATATCTAGTAAACAATAATCTCTGCTGGTTCAATTTTATTTTGCAAAAAGATATAATAATTTGTAAAAATCTTAGTTATTTTTCTCTCTTTTTTTTAAAAATCTTTTTTGATTACTTTTTACATCTAATAAAAGAAAAAAAAATTGATTAAACTTATCTTTTAAGCATAAAGGTGCACTTTAATTTTTTTTCTCTTCAAATCTATCCATTAATGCACCATTTATGAGTTTATGATACAAATATCAAGTTTAGGATGAAAATGTGGAATATGATCATATTATGAGTGAATTTTAACAAGGACATTCCTTTTTACAAGAAAGATAATGATGTTGGAATAATTTAGCTGGAGAATATTACATAAAAATAAAAATAAAAACAATCTAATTTGGGCCCCATTCTAGTTATATAGTGGTGCTCAACCCACCTTTCAATAGGAGGTTACCACGTGACTACTTTTGTTTTGTTTTGTTTTTTTTTTTTGGGGGTCTGAACATGTGACTGTAAGTGGGTGCCGTATGTCCCTTCAATGTCTAAATGTGACATTTCCAATTGTACCCTTTGCTTATTTCGATTTTTCCCTTCAAGTCATTTTTCTCTAATCTTTTATTGTTTAATTAAAATAGTGTTCTAAGAGGAACTTTTGACATGCATGCTATTTTATTAAGTCTTCTTATCTTTGTAAAATATCTAAAAAATGATTAATTGTCGATAGAAGGTATTGTTTAGAATAACAAAGACTAAAAGGAATCTAGCTCTAGTGAAATGGCCAACAAATATTGAAATTCTGAAAAAAAAAACAGATCAATATCTTCTATTCCTTTATCATTTTAAATTGATGTATAAAATTCTAGTTTATACTAATCCAATCATTTAATTTAAATTGTAATATAATAATATGTGATCCACCAATCTAATAATACAAAAAAAAATTGCATTGTCCATTAATTTCATTTTATTTGGATTGAATACTAGAGGATGAAATAAGGGATGTGAAAGATTACAAAATAATCTTGAAAGATAATTTACAAATATTAATTCAAGTTAATCTAGCTATATAACTTTTTGAAGGATAGGATGGTTTACATATTCTATAAGAAATGACTAATTTATCTTTCTCCAAAATAATTAAATTTACTTTCACTTTCTCTATGTAATTGAAATATTTCTTTTATTTTCTTTATATAATCATATACTAAACTTTGATGATTTAGTTTAGCTAAGTCATATGACTGTTTAAAAAATTGTTATGTAGTCCAATCAAAATTTTATTTTCCTCTTGTGCATTGTACAAGCCATTAGTCTAGTTTTAGATGAAATCAACTTCGTGAGGGTAATCATTAGCAAAAAGTAAATATATTGGTTCGCTGGAATTTCTTCCGCAGCGAAATATCTTCCATTGAATAGGGTTTTGCGTCAACTCTGAATTGGAAGTATCACATGCAAATAAACAACAACTGATTCGATTACAATAGAAGCGTGAATACTCAAGTCGTGCCAAAATTCAATCGATGACAAGTCCTAGTGATATTGACTCGATAAAGTAACCAATGTTAACAAAAAACGTCGGAATTTAATTGATGACGTGGATCTGAGGACTACAATTAAGAAGGACAAAGTGCGGGGGGGTGTTTTTAGTAGATGGCTGACGATATTTATAATGGTCTGTGGGCAACTGCTCTTTGGCGATTTTCAGCTGTTGCATTTCCTGTTGGCACCGATTGCTTCCCAGTTCCTCTAGCTTACGCCCACTTTCTCGTGATCCCACGAACTCACCTCTAAGTCGCTGCCTTCGCTGGATTATGTGTTAATTCATCCCACGACCTCACCTTTGGTCTGTTTCACTGTGGTTTAGCTATTCAAGTTCTGATGGTCCCGCGATTTGTTCATAGACTGTAATTATGTTGTGAGCGTGTAGCAAAAATCTGATACTTCCATTTGATTCCTATATCTTATGCCCAATTTTTCATGATGCCCCAATCTCGCCTCTAAGTAGCCGCCATCGTTGGATTATGTGTTAATTCGTCCCACGACTTGACCTTTGGGCAATTGCTCTGTTGTAAATTGTTCGATTGCTGATTGTCCCGCGATCTGTTCATAGACCGTAACCATTTCCTCCAAATTGTACGTCCATTTCTCTCTGGCCTCAACTGCTTCGCCGATTCCAAACTCCACAATCGTGCCTTGATGATCTATTAGTCTCTCCCTTGTTACGACTGCTTTATCTTGAACCAGTGCCTTGATGATCTATGCCCCTCTTGTTCTCAAAGGACTTAGATTATGTTTTGTTATCCATCCAATTCCATAGCTCATATGGTAATTGTTAATCATTTATCAAATATCGACCACTGAATATTGAATTACCAATTTATATGTTGATATATATAGTTATCGACAAGATGTTTCATGCTCTATGTTGTTCACGTGTCATTCTCATTCATGTGACTAACTTCGTTCACATGCTAATCACACCAGCATTTTCAGTGACAAAATCTATTAGAAGAACCAATTAAATGGAATGCTCAAGGATTTTCAAGCAGACTTTAAATAAGACGCACTAGATATTTGCATGGTGATTACCAGTCTTCATGAATTTCTCTAAACCGAGCTACCTAAAGCTAAGATACGAAAGCCTCAAGAGTAGGATGATTCTAGGTAAAAAAAAAGAAATTAACAATTTGGGGGAAATTGATAGTATTAATACTTAAACTTTGACTTAATATATAACGTTATCCTTTAACTTTTAATTTTGTCAATGTGATTTTTGAACTATTCATAGATTTTCAATGTAACCCCTAAATTTTCAATTTGTTTAATTTAATTTCTCAACTTTCCATGACAAAGCCAAATCAACCCTTCGATACTATTCACAAGCTTTCATAATAGCCCTATTGCCTAGATTTTATAATATCTTTTCATTTCAAGAGTTTCCCTAACTCAACAAAAAGTATGATATCTTTTTATTTATCATTTTACTTTTTTTTTGTCATTGCAAATATTATGTTAATTCCATTTAAGTTTATTTTCACTTACGAATATATTATGACAAAATTATAACCTCATTTAGAATTGTATCAGGTTGATATTCTTGCTATTTTAAGTCTGAAGTATGTTTTCATAAGGATATCAAAAATGATATTGATTTTATCTATAGATTCTAATACATGTTAATCTAAATTGTGTTCCTTACTTCATATAATGATAAAATTTTCAATAATCCGAATCTTGTTCTAGTAACTTAGAGGTTGGTAAAGGTTTTCAACTTTTGTGTTTCATGTCTTTTTAACGAGGTATAAGATTTAGATAAATATAAGTACAAGTATCTATAGATCAATTAATATCGTTTAGAGATATCCTTATGAAAACACTTAGATGTAAAATAGCAAGAATATCAACCCCATACAACTCTAAATGACTATTATAGAGTTCGGGATAGAATTTACTTAAATTGCAACTATCATAGTATTTATGAACACCAAAAGTGTAAAAACTAGTAAAACGACAGATTTTTTTTTTATTGGTGTAGGAAAAGGGTTGAAATGAAAAGGCATTTTGAAATATGAGGCAAAAGTGTAACTATGAAAACTCGAGAATATTATGGAAGGACATATTTGACTTTGTTGGAAAATTGATGGACTAGGTTGCAAAATAGGAGTTTAGGGATTAAATTGAATACTTAGGGATAGTGCAAGGATAACCGAATTAAATGTCAAAATTTAGGAACTATTAGTGTTATTTCTCCTATTGGAGTACCAAACAAGGTACTAATTGCATCAATTATCGAAGACGTTCCATAGTAAGCTGGTTAGTACACGAATATGGGCATGTTTTCCTAATTGGCAAACTATATGTTGTTTTTATTTCAATGAGAACGACATCTAAAAGTATTGGAGAGGGACAATCGGTGCAGCTAACTCTTCTAAGTGTTATTTTCAAGGTCACGTCAAAAGGGTTACAAAATATGGTATTTGAGTTATAACTACTTTGTCGACAGAAGATGTACAAGCCTTTCGCCTAGCATAGATGATGGCTCATAGTATGTATTAGGGAAAATGCCACAAATGATCTATGAGCTTTGGCCCAATTTATAATGTGATCCCTGAACTTTAGTACAACATATAATGTCATCCATAAATTTTTAAATTGTTCTATGTGATCCCTGAACCTTTCTTATTTGTCCAATTTAGTCTCTAAATTATTTACAAATGAACTTGAACTAATGAAAGGTTTTTCAACCGAAAAAAAAAACTAATGAAAGGAGAACGTTGAACACTTTCATACAGTTTATAGACTAAATTGAGCATGTACCAAGAATTTAGGGATTATATCGAACAAGTTAAAAGTCTAGGGACCACATTGCATATTGAAGTAAAAATTCAGGAATCAGATTACATATTGAGCCAAGGTTCGGTGATTATTTTTGTTTTTGTTTTTATTTCTATGTATTAGTAGCTTGGACTGCTCTCTGTACCATTTATCTGCAGATGCTAACAATGCAGACCGAGTGTGCGATATGGAATCTCTAGATGTTTGAGCTGTACTTTGCAAGGATTAAAGGACATGCTTTTGTAGGTCTGTTTGACGAGAAAGAGTGGCGAAGGAATGCTAAAAGAAATACGTTGTCTGGATGTCTTGATCTACGGAGAGGTTCAGGGTCAGGTGGACAAGATTTGCCCCGAAACTTGGCAGGTCGAGCTGCAGATTCCGAGCATGATTTTCTTTAAATAAAAAAAAATATACGAGTAATCATAACAGAGGCCGTCAATTTAACAAAAAAATCTAGTCCACCGATTTTATCTAATTCAAATTTTATTTACGTTTGCTATGTACGTTCCATTTTCACCATTTTTCAACGGGGGAAAAATACCACCAAAAAAATCATAAATCTTTTATATTAATATTAATTCAGTCATAAATCTTTCAAGTATTTCGATTGAGTCCTAAATCTTTTGACAATTTGTCAACATTTTTTATCTGATCAATTTTGATAGGAAATTACTGACATGGATACTGATTTCCTGCTGTGGCACGGGCGTTGATGTGTATAACCTTGCAATTTTTTTTTCTAATTTTGTTTGTACTTATATTTATACTTTCTTTTCTCTATTTTTTTTTTCATATTTTCTATGCCGGTCAATGGGCCTCAACCATGGCTGGTAATTGGCCAAAGGCGATGATTGGCGAGGATTGGCCTCGTGGTATTTGACAAGGGTAAGCTTCGCTTGATGGCAGCGAGGGCAATCGGCGAAGAAAGAAAAGGAAAAGAAAAGAAAAGAAAAGAAAAATATAAAATAATATAATATAATATATAAAAAATTAAAAAATTATCCACTTTAATATCGGCTGTGTCACGTGAGAAGGTTAATGTCTACGTTAGTGATTTCTCGCCAAAATCGGTTGGATGGAAAATATTGGCAAATTGTCAAAAGGATTATGCTTTAATTGGTATAATTGAAAGGTTTAGGGTTGAATTAACGTAAATGTAATAAGTTTAGGACATTGTTGTTACTTTTCTCTTCCAATAGTTACTAGGAAAATTCAAAGATGCACCGTAGTCAGGGCCGTCGATAGTTTGATTTGGGTTTGGCTTTGCATGATGGCCGAGCCGAATCGAAATTCTTTAGTGTGATTCAGTTCGTGTCAGTTTTGATTTTCGGTTTTCTCTTATTCTTTTGTTCTTTTTTCTTTTGGCGATCAAACTTGTAAGAGTAAAATGCTGAAGAAGAGCAGACCTCGACCGGGATTTTATTTTATTTATTTATTTTATCAGAAATAAACTTCCTTTATTAATCAACAAGAGTTCATAAAAGCCAAACTTAAAGAGAGGGCATCAAAACATAGCAAATCCGATAGAGTTTGAGGGAGGGAAGAGGGGGGGGGGGTTTAGACAATCATGAGACGGGTAAAGTGTTTGAATGAGCTGATTTGGCTAAACAATCTACCATTAGGTTTGCATATTTGCTACAATGAGCCACGAAAATATTCTTGAAAGCATTGAGTTAGGCTTGGGTCTCTCGGATTTGAGCCTCCTTCCTACAAATACCTCTGGTAGTGTGCCTAAGGTGCATTGAAGGACACCAGTGATCGACTTGAAGAGACTACTTGCCACGAAAGTGTAGCACCCCCGCTTCAGGTGCCATCGCTAGAGCTACGACATCCTAGGCCGCCATGTTAAATAAACTGAATTGACTTGATATTTGTTTTCGTGCAGTGAAGAAATTTATTTATTTACTATATATTTTCTTTTTGTTTAATAATGAAAGACTAATCGAATTATAACGCAAGATAGGAACCGTAAAGTTATAACTCAAAATTCAAAGAGACAAGTTTCTATGGATTACATCAGACAGTATATGAACGCGAAGATGAACTTGGGGATTTCCATGGTTTAGCCCAACCCTATCTATGGACAATCAAAACATCTCCTATACAATCCATACAACAAAAGGCTGCGAGACTCCAACTCCAAGGTCGCAGACTTCCGAAAATGCCCCTTGGCCACCCCGAACTCCATCTAGCCCCTTGCTTTTGGTCAACCCATCTCCGGCCTCATCATCCCTATTGAAGAATTCGTGGGGTGTTGGGCCCTCTCGCTCCGCGTTGATATTGAGAAATATCGCCCCAAATTTGTACACGTGGTGAGCCATGCCTACAGCTATGTCAATAGTCAGGGTAGAAATGATGCGAGTAACAGTAATGCCAAGCGCATTCGGGAGATCGAAATCTTGAGTTTCAGTCTCGAGAGAAATGGGAAGGCCATAACATGAATCCCGAAGCATCGGGATTGAGCCCATACCTGTCAATCTAAAACAACATATACCATAAGTGTAAGCAACTTATAGAGTAAATCCAATCCCTCTAATGCTCATTCGATTCACCGTACCAATCAAATCTTTGAGAATTAATTAAACATCTTATTAAGCTAAATAATGGACATAAAATTACACACAACATCGCATTGAGTGAATTCATGGAAATGCATATGAATAAATGTGTGATCTCCCATGCATATTGCTTACCATAATGCATGGTCTCCCATGCATATTGCTTATCATCATTACACCCGAGTCAATTTTCGACTTGTAACCTCAATACCTTTCTGCCTTTTTCACTGATCCTCATAACAACTCCTTGCTGCGAGTTCCTCACTTTGAAGCTTCGCGTTATTTACCACACAATCCTCTTGGTGCCACTAACCAAAGCATCCTAACTCTCTCGAGAATCAAACACGTTTCTTTTTCTTTTGTGACCCTCAACCCCATTCACCAAATGTATGCAAAATGATGCAATTAAAGTACATGTGAAACATGCCATGTTAAGGACACAAGTATAAATGATTTAGCCAAGCAAGTCTAAACACATTTAGTCTGTTAAACGGCACATATAACTCTCCGCTCATTCCACTCAAAAAGTATAATCTCTGGCCTTGCATCCTGGGTCTCTCCCATTTCATCCTCAGTAACAAGAAAATATAATTACTTAATATGATCCCTTGATTCATACATAGTCGTTTAACATAATACAAGAATCCCCTCTGTTTATGGTCGAACCCCCATGTACATGAAAATTTAAAATTCTACTTTATATTAGCGACATTTCTAGCGGCAAATCAGTGCACTACGATGCCTAACGCAATCCTTGACTAATTAACCTACATTTGAGTCCCATCACGAGCATTATCACTCTTCTCGACACCGCCTCCAGATGACCAAAATGTTAGTTCATGGGCACGTCAATTTCCACCCGGACGACAAAGTATCAATTTCCCTCTTTGGTATACAGTACGGGGTTCTCACTTTCTGCTTATGCTCAAACTGAGACTGACCCTCAGCTCAATCTAGCGATCAGTAATGACAATTTTGTCAATCCACCACACATAGAGATGTTAACTAATCCGTGACTGTGAAAATTCCTTTGCCCTGCACCATATCAAACATGACCACCTACTAACCCAAAATCATTTCTTGCGCACTTGAGCTATGCTCAACTAATGGACTTATATAATGAAGCGAAAAAGGGCGAAAAGGACCAGATTGACTCGCTTGAGTTGTCGGTGGTGAATGAAGTAAGAGCTGGTCTCCGGCGAAGGCTGGTTGTTCACGGTGGTATCGGGAATTGCTGGACCGAGAGCTTCCTTGAGCTTGATCGGGAGAGCCTCCAAAAGTGTACTTCCCCGGAATGAAAAATGCAAGAGAGCGACTCTCTTTCTTGGGGTTTTTGGCCAGCGGATTCAACGAGGGAAGGGAAAAAGGATGACTTTCATTTTCCCTATGGTCCTCATCATTAGTTTCCTCGGATTGTTTTGAAATTATTTGCCCTTTACTGCAATTCTCACATTCACCATTACACATGCAAGGCCACTTCCACCATCTGCCACCTTAAACTTCTTTTTGCTTAGTATTTGATCGTCCCTAGTAGTTATAGTGATATCCCCACATCTTGTGCACGGTTGCCGATCAGTCTTGCCCTTTGTAAACTTCAATTTTTTAATTTTGCTCTCAGTGCTAGTTATACTCCGGCCATGGTTCAACATGTCGAGAATTCAATGTGGACGTCATCTTAACACCAAATTTCAAAGAAGTAAGTCGTCCCTAAATTCGAATAATTTTATTGCGCTACATTACGCATTTGGAATTTGGAAAATATATATGCCTTGAAATTAAGGTAAACAGAATTATCAAATAGAATTTTGACAAATCAATTATCCAATAAGGTGTGACGTTGTGCACTTTCCTGCCAACTGCAGTCTTTATAACTCATTGCGAATGTATTTCACGATATATCCAAAATGACCTTTATATAAAAGAGAAATGGACTTCGATTGAATCCACCACAATTATTGCAAACATATCTCATAATATATCCAAAATGACCTTTATCAAAGTGACAGACTACCTCTTCATTTATAGACCTTTCCTTCAATGATATCTGATAGTTGGGGTCGAAAGGATGTTCATCTAAAGAGGTAATACCAGTGACAAATTACAATCCATTGCGGTGGTAATTAGGCATTACAGTTAAAATAATAGTAACTTGGTAAAACTGGTGTTAATACCTGATTTTTGGTTATTTTATTTTTAACAAATTCACAAAAAATTCATAAACATTTATAAAATTATAAAATCAACTTTGGAAGCTTTGGCCAAGCTCAAGAAATCATTTTTTTAACAAAAAATAATTTTTTTATATTTTCACCATTTATCAACATTTTATTGAAGAATTCGTTGTGTTAAAAATGCAATTAAGAATTTTTTAGAGACTGAATTAAAAATATAGGCATGTCACCCTCAAGTAAATCCATTCATGGCATTATTTTGGACTAAAAAAGGTCATCTATGGTATATTTTTCCTGAAATGCGTCCTCGAGTCAATTAGAAATATTGAGATTTTTGCAAAATTCCTTGAAAAGTTTTCACCGAAATTACATTTTCTGATGAGATTCATGCTCCTAAGCTCAAATTTGTGAATCAATTTGGTAAATTCACAATGTTTTGGGGGCTATTGGGTAATTTTTGGACTATTGGGTCCATCAGGTCGGACTAGATCCCACCCAACGATCCATCAGACTATCTTCCCCATTTTGCCTCTCTTGTGCAGGTTCAAACACCATTTTTGGTCAAGATTGAGCAACCAATTTAGAGGATCAATTGGCTATGATTGGAGATGCCCGAGAAGGTTTTGTTGGCCATGTCATCCCGTTTCAAAAGCACCAAAATTTACGACCGAAGGTGGTCAAAGCAATTCTGGTGAACTCGGTCAAGGCCATAAGGATGAAAAGTCAACCCAAGCCAAAATCGAGCCTTTCTTTTTCAATCCAAATTGAGCTCGCTGGACCACCAAACATGCTCGTTGGAGTTATCAATTATCTCCGGTGGCGATTAGACCATTTGGCACGTGACCACATGCTTATTTGAGTTGGTTATCCCCCCTCTCCCGCGCAACATTTTTTAAGATTTTGGATATAGCAAACCCGAATCATTTTTGGTGAGGGAGGCTGGTTCATTCTATTCGCAAGCAGTAACAGAATAGAGATAGAGAGAGAGAGAGAGAGAGAGAGAGAGAGAGAAGTAGAGAGAAGCTCTCGGAATCGCAAGTGAGCTTGAAGCTCGCATTGTGGAACTTCGGCCATAATGATTTAGGCTAAATTGAAGCTCAAATTAAGTCTAGGAGCTTTGCATCAACTCTAGGAGCCGATTGAACTAGCTCGCGAAGCTCTAGAGCCTCTAGATTGGTGAGTTCAGACTTCAAGCTCATCTCGATGCATCAATGGCGGATTCTTAATCCAGCCATGATTCTTTCAATTTTTTTTTATGCGTTTTCATCCTTGTACATCACTGAACATGATTGCACTTCATTTTTGCATCCATCGTGCCTAATCACCTTGAGTCGAACCTTCAACCAGTCATAGTTTCATCGGAATTTGGCTAGCCAAATTTGGCGATCTAGAGCTCAATCAGAGCTCTACGTAAGTCTCCTGAACTCATTATGAAGTTGATCTATGAGTAAATTCGATAATTATGCTCTAGTTCACATGTTTAGGTTGCCATAGTTGAGTTTTGTACAAGCTCAATTGTTCGTATCATGGTGAATGAAATGACTTGATTCTTAGATGTGTTATGCATTTCATTGAGACGAGTCAAACAGTGGTAGTTTCGTGTCAATGGGAGATCATTTCACCGTTAATTGGAGGAGAAATCATCTCGCCCACTCATTCTGTTTTAGCACGGGGAGGAAGACGACAACACGTAAGCTTGTTGACTTGGTCAACGTTGACATGGCACTGACGTGGCACCGCCACGGGGCACTTTGACCAGTCAGAGTTTGATGTGGAGGCCGTTATAATTCATTTTACAATAATAAAACATAAATGGATCGAATGGTGGGGTGGTGCCACTTGTCACAATATGATCTTTTTTTGAAATAAAAAATATATTTTTGATTTATAATAGACTTTCAAAAATAAAAATATAGATTTTGATCAAACGGTTCATATTTGGTCTTTTAGTTTAATCATGACCGTCAGTTTTAGTAATTGGTTTAAACGGTTGAGATCTAGTCTTAGCATAATTTGAACTGTTGAATTTGGTCGCCTAATCTGATAGTGGAGGCTTAGCCACATGGTTGATTTCGGACCATAGGATTAGCCGATTTAATAAAAAAAATTCTCATAAAATACAAAAAAAATAGAAAAAAAAAATAATGCTGCGTCATTTTTGGGCCAGGTTTAAACTTGTGTGGGTTTGGGCCGGGTCTCTCGGGTCTATGGGCTGGGTCAACCCTACTCGGTTGGAAAAAATACATAATAAATAATAAAAAAAATTCAGAAAACGTTTTAAAAGTCCAAAAAATAGAAAAATTCATAAAAAAAATTCTAGAAAGTCATAAAAATTCAGAAAAATTCCTAAAAATCATGAAATGTAAGAAATGACCATATTCAACTGGTTTGACCTATTTTCATAATTTTGGATTTCCAAGTTTCGAAAAATGGCCATTTTGCCCCCTGGTCAATTTGACCTAAATTTTTTCAAATTACCCCTAAACCTAATTGGTGCATTCTCTAAGCCCTTAGAGATATACTAGACTTGTCATGTGATCACTTGAGTGCTAATTTGATGCGATTTATCTACACGTCTTGATTCCTTGATTGCACGCTTTTGATTATTGATTGTCTATAATAAGATAGTCACCCCCACTTGCATGAATTCTTTAGACTTTAGTACGTACCTCACCCAAAATCATATGCATAAAATCTATAGGATAGAAATTCGTTCACTTTAGGTATTGAAAGGGCATTGACTGAGAAGTCTATTTAACTAAATCCCTGAACCCACTTCTCTAGTTTTCACAAAACCAAATGGTCTCTCCCAATCTTGTGGTAGGATTTTCAATCGACCCTCCAAAAATGATTGGTGGCAACTCCGATAGCATGCACACTGATCACATGTTACCCGATCATACTAAGTCGATCTTGATTTAAAATTCCTTCTTGAAGGGATTTGGTATAGGCCTGGAAGGGCATGCGTCTCGATCTCACATTCATCTTATCGAGCGGTGAGATCCGAAGGCAATCTATTAGCTCTCTTGAGACCACATAAAAATCTCTGGAAGGTCATGACATAAGGTTTTTAGGATGCTATAAAAAGAGCTTGTACATTAATTTTTAGCCCTCTATTCTTCAACGAGAGCCAAATTAGTTATGGGTAAGTTCTCTCTTTCCGGATTTGGACTTTTCTTGCTCCATAGTAACTCCTAAGCATAGTATTTGTCGATTCATATAGGGCTTCAAGTCAGGTGTTTTTTAGCTGAAAGACCTTGTCATTTTGAGCATTTCATATGGCCTAGAGAGCCACTGCAATATCTTCAAAGGAAGGAGAGGTAACTGAGATGTCGATTTACGTTTCAAGCTATCTATCCATTCTCGAGTTTTTGGTGCTAATGCTTTTGTCTTTAATTTTGAGTGGCCCCATACAAATTTGATCTAGGGACAGTGTAGGAAGATGTATTCCATGATTTCTTATTGATTTTTGCAGAAAGGATAGAGGGCATCTTCGATTATCTTCCTCCTGCATAAGTTCTCTCTTGAGGGGATAGCATTCTGGCATAGTTTCCAAAGGAAAAATCTGATTTTTGGGGGAGTTGGCAAATGCCATTCTCGGTGCCAAAGTTTTCGAGAAGGTTTGTAAGATGTGGATGTTTGGCTACTTGTCTATTTGCTCTCATTTCTCCGAAGCACATTATAGGCACTTTTTACTGATAAAGATCTGTTCTTTGTAGTTGTACATGCGAGTTTCTCCTTTGAGAGTTGAGAACTTAGTGAGGTGGCTAAGATCTAGTTTACTAGTTGGGCGTCAAACATCTCTTTGAGAGTAGTCTCATCCCATTTTGGTTCCTCCTGAATGATTAGAATAACCACCTTTTTAGGTTCATTTTGATTAGCTGAACCACCTATAATTCAACAATTCAACCACCTATCTTCCAGGATGTTTCCTCTCCTGTGCCTACAGTCCACATAAAGTTGTTTGCAATGTTATCTTAGCTTGTCAACAAACTCTGCCAATCCCATGAAGGCGGGGATCCTTTCTTTGCTTGCCAAAAACTGCTAGTTAGAAAATAGATTAATATTCAAATATTATTTCTTAGATTGTATTGGGACCACCACCCCATAGCATGTTGCCGCTAGAAGCAGGGGACAAAAGAAACATCTTGTTCTTTCTTCAATAATTTCTGATCTCTAGTGGACCTCCTACTAGAAACACAAGGAATTTTTCATTCTAAATTAAAACATAAAAATATTTTGAATTCGGGAATGATTCAATGGAAAAACTGGCACTAGAAATAATATTATATATTGGATTTCTTATCGCCTCTCCATGGATGTCTGATAACCATGTATGTAAGGGTATAATTGGTAATTTAGCAGTAAAAGCAATAAGAAATCCAATATAGACAAGTCTTTGAGTAATTTGCTCCATAAAATTTTGACATTCTAGCACTCTCCCTAGGAAAAAGAGCGAGTCATCCGTGAATAAGAGTTTAGATAGAGTTAGACAATTCAGTTTTACCCCTTTTTATCATACCTTCCTCCACAACTTTCCTCATCAATGCGGAGAGACTGTTGGCAATAAGAATAAAGAGGACGGGGGAAATGGGGTCCCCTTGATGAATGCCTTGTGACAATTTGAAGTAAGAAAGAGGTTCTCCATTCAGCTTGATAATTGGTGAAGCTAAAGTCACGCATTTCATAACCATGTTAACCCATATATGGTAGAAACCCATTCTCCTTAAACACGCTTCCAAGAAATCCCACTCCACCTTGTCATATGCTTTCCTCATATCTAGTTAGGATGGCTTAAAAATTTTCTTTCCTCTTATGCACCCTTCGCTGGTGCAGCATCTCTTGCACAGCAAGGATGTTGTCTTGGATTTATCTTCCCCCCACGAAGGCGCTTTGTTCCTCCTCTATAATATCATTCAGCCATGGTTTGAATCTAATGACCAGTACCTTAGATATAACTCTATAGGCAAAGTTGCATAAGCTTATAGGTTGAAATTGATCTAGCTTTATAGAGTTTTTGACCTTTGGAATGATAATAATGTGGGTTCTATTCAGCTCGGGTTTAAGGTATCCAGTGTTAAAAAGCTGTTTCGCCTCCTCAAAGACTTCCATTTTAATTTCCTCCCAATTCTAATGGTAGAAAAGGCCATTCAATCCATCTGGTCCTAGAGCTTTCGAAGCACCCATCTACACGATAGCGAATTGGACTTTGAGAAAAGAGGTTTCCATAGATAACGACTCATTCATCTCATTTGCAACAACTGAGGGACACTCTTAAATCAAAGTCACGTTGGCCTTTGGAGCTATATAGGTTTTTGAAAAAGTCTCTTGTCATCTCCTTCATTTTCTGTGGGTCTCGAATCCGAGTTTCATTCTCATCCCTCAGCACAAAAATCCTATAACGTTGTTTTCTTTGAATAGTCAAAGCATGGAAATATTGTCTATCTTTGTCTCCTCATCTGAGTCAATTAGAGTCGCCATGATTGACAATGACCGAAAAGAAAGACCGGATTCCATCAACCGGTCAATCAAGAAGCAAGACGCAACTTCGTCTCCAGAATTCGTGGTCTCCTACCGTTCACCTTCCTTGACGAGGCTTTCTTAGGTTGCCGATGCAGAAGTGAGCCCAACCGAGAGAGGGCACGACGATGGGCTCGTCGATGGATCGGAGTTGCAGAATCGAGGTAAAGGAGACTGACGGATTCGAGGTGAAGTTAGGATTTGGTATTTTCGGGTCGGTCCAGGCTTTTTTGACAGCTCTAACCGTGGCATAAAGAGAATCCTCTACTAATAAACTTATCCACCCACCTTGGATTTGAAAACCGTAGCTACTGTCTCAATTAACTGGCAAAACAATGATAGTTACTCTTTAGTATGAGCACTGGCGGACAACCAGGTGATCGACGCGGTCGGAGGCCTGAGCTCAGAGCAATGGCACTTCATCTCACTGTCTTGAGGTCTGGACTTGCAAGTTGCTGCCATGACTGCTCGAGCTCTGAGCTTGCGCCCTTGAAGCCCCCCATGAGGTTTCTCCAACTCAACTACCTAATTACCAATCACATCATTTTGGTGGCCAAATTGAAAGTCGACGTCGGACTCACCCGTGAAGATAAGGGAAAATTGCAAGAACTAGGGCATTAATTTGATTCTCTCTCCAGGGGCTGATTACTAAAAATTCAAACCAAAGGTCCCCTTCTCAGTCTCACTCACTCCTTTCAATCTTCTGCTCGAGCTTCAACTTCGTTGAGCTCGAAATCGACCATGGGTCCTTCTCCCACCACAACAACATTGTCCACCCATCATGCAGTTTCTCGTGAAACAACAAAATTCGTCCTTCCATGAGATATATGGCCCTTCTTCATTCTTTGTCCTTATCATACACTGATTTATGAGTTCAGGATTGGCAGGACACCTCCGTGACTTACTTTGATATCAATTTTTTTGAAAAATTAATTATTTCAATGCCAACTCCACGGAGTTTGGTCCGAAATCATACATGGCAATTTTTTTATGAATTAACTAATCCTATGTGGATCGCCGACAATCCTAGTCAGCTTCCAAACCACAAACGACATCATTTAACCCATTTCATGGAGTGACTTTTAATGCCATAAATTATAAATTATGATCTTTTAAGTGCCAAGTTTTTCTAAAAGCAATCACTTAAGTGCCATAAGTTATAAAATGTGATCACTATAAATTTAACACATCCTAGTCACTACGACCAAGTGACTTCATTCTCTTTGAACATGTGAAATTAAATTTTTTATTTAAAAAAAGCCACGTCAATAATTTATTCAAATTAAAAGTATCCTGTCAATAAATTATTTTAAATGAAAATGTCATATATTTATTTGGCTGAAATCTCCCGCCATTTACATCCAAGTGCGAAAAATTTTGACGCCAAAACAAACGCCATGCGTAAATAGTCACTTAAGATGTCCTTCTGTTGTTCCAGATTCTTCATTTCCGGAGAGTAAATCGAAAGCCAAAATGGGCGAATCGCCCTCGACCTTACCACCAAACAAACAGCAAAAAGCCATCGCTCAGCCTTCTATTCGCCGTCCATGGGACAGCGAGCTTGGCTCTGAGTTTTTATCACTCCACAAATCCTATTTTATAAGTCTGGTCACCAGAATGGCAGAAACGTGATTTCCGGAAGGCCAACAGAAAAAGGAGGAGTAGAAATCTCCCAACAGGAACAAAATCCATTCCTCCATGAACTGACCGGTAACAAAGAATACAACTGTTTTACAATAAGCAGGAAGCTTCCCTCCAAAGCCCTCTGCGAAGATAAACGCAAAAGGTCCAAAACCAAAATAAACCGATGACGAGTGATTGCTAATGACTATACCCACAAAAATAAAATAAAAATAATAATAAATTCTCAAGGGGGGGAAAAAAATTGAGTGGGGCTAACTCAGCCCCTAGAAATAATAATGAGGCCACCAGACCATCCCCTGTGTACAAAAGAACGAACATCAACTCTTTGACTCACCCCAGGAGAGTAGTTGCCATGCGTCGCAAGAGAGAGGAACTCGACCCATATTATGACACAACAATATGTTCAACGTTGCTGAGACGAGTCACTCCTATTATGTGATGGCAAAACCCACCCAAGTGAATACTCCCAGACACAAACTGAGAAAAGCAGCAGCCGCCGAATTCTCTACGACTTTAGGAGGTGTAAGCGCTTCAAAACTTGAACCTCTAGGGAGCACTCTCACTGACCTCAATGACTGAGAACCATCCAATTGGAACAATCACTTCATAGGGACTCGCAAGAACTCTCTGTTTCCCACAAATGAGAGATCAAACCAAAGAAAAACTTGAGACCAAAGAGCATTTCTCTTTGGCGCAAGAGCATTTTGCCTCAAGTCATGAAGCAGGGATGGCCGATGCTTTCTCTACCTTCTCTTTTTCTATTGCTGCTCGCCTCTGCTCTGCATGTTGTGCAACCCCATTGGCAAGTGCTTGATAATGGAAGTCCAGTGTATGCATGAGGTTCTGGAACCTCATCGGGCTTGACAATTGCATGGCTAAAAACAGGAAGGAAAAGTTTAACAACAGTGTCTTCTGCAACAAAATAAAAATGGTGTGTCCAATTCCCACAGGGGACCCTCTTCTACTAACCTTTGACCATGTCAACGAAGAATATGAAGGGGTCAACCTCATCTATCGGTGACTGCAATTCTTCATCGTCGCTATAGTCATCATCAGAGTCGTCATCGTCTTCATCATGTGGACGGAATGCCTTTGCCTGCATGATCAACATTAGTCTCCCTTAGAAACTCTAAAGACCACTTTGAAAGAAAGTTCAACCCATCATGGTTTTTACATTGGCAAAAGGACACCTCAAGTGTCAATATTTGTGTACGATGCTCACTTTCGTGCCATTATTATTATTATTTTTTTGGATCACTTAAGTGCTAATTTTTTTGAAAAAGGATTATTTAAGTGCCAGCTCCGGTGAGGTTGCCGGAATTTCTTGCCTTTGGCACTAAAGTGATTTTTTTTCTTCGATTTGACACCAAAGTGATCTTTTTCTGGATCACGTAAGTGCCATTTTTTTTAAAACAATTATTTAAGTGCCAACTCCTGTGAGGTTGCTGGAATTTCTCGTTGTCGGCACTAAAGTGATCGTTTTTTTCTTCGATTTCGCACTTAAGTGATTAAAAAAAAAATATACCGACACCAAAGTGAGTGCCATTCACAAATATTGGCACTTAAGGTGTCCTTTTGCCTTTTTACATCTTATTAACTAACTAATTTAATTCTTGTGGTTATGCACTTTCGAGACTGTTTTATAGGCCGAAACACATGAAACTTGCACAACACATAAATCTTGACACATATCTCATAATTACTTGAAGTTCACCAAATATTCTAAATTTTAGCACGAAAGCAATAAATACTCCACTTAACTGTAAGTGGAACAAAAAGCCCATGTCATCGTTTTGCCGTTGGACAAATATTTTGATTGTCAATTTTCAAAAAATTGTCCCTATTTTCTTGGATCTGCACTAAGCACATGCACGCGCATATATATAGTATAGCAATGACAATGCAGGGACTGATTACCAGAGAAAAGGACAATCACCACTAAATTTCTCTATATCTGTGGTATGGCCGCATGGCAGGATCTTATAAAATTCGAACCAGTTCCATTCTACTTTCCAATGTTTAGCAACAACTGTATTCCTCGATAACTACATTCACCCCTAGACGTTCTCCAGTTGAATGATTTAAAGATTCAGCAACCATGCAAGGGAATTCTATGAAATTCCGAATTAGATTAAAACAAAATGGCACCGCAATTATATCCAGACATGAATGCATAAAGCATATATCAAGACCTTCTCTGAGATACAGAATACTGAGCCAGGAATGGAGCCCAATCAGGCCCACCAAGGAAAGATTGAGTTAAAAGTGCAGATGTACCTGTGCTGCCAATTTCTGAAATCTGATGCTATCAGCTTCATCTCCGTCTTCGGCATCAACACCCATCTCTTCAGACCCATCGTCTTCATCATCTGTTTGGAAACCATCCATTTCATCATCATCTTCAGCCTTGTCCTCTTTTTCAGCTTCTGGGGATACAAAATAGAAGAGATAAATCTTGCAGAACCACCATAAATGCTGGTAAAAGAAGATCAGATTGTAATGAAAATGGGAATGAACCATATAGGGTAAAAGTAGGATCAGGCAATTATAGAGGATTTGAGACCTGCAATTTGATCTTTGTATTTAACTAAAAGATCAAGTGTGGCTTTAAAAACACGCCCCAAAGCCTCCTCTGATAATTGATCAGCAGAAAGAGCCAGTAGAGACGTTAGGCCCAAACAGCAGACTTTCTTGTCATGTCCTCTGTATTATGAAAATCAGTAAAAATAATTGATCCATCAGAAATGAGGAAAAATTCCAAGAAAAGAAGTTCACTGACAATTACCTTTTGAAATGAGCGGGAAGGCCACTTTTTTTAACTTGTTGCAGCATCTGGAACCACAGACTGAAGATTTCTGTGGTAATACCCAGCTTTTGCAATATGCTGAGTGTCAAGCCCACATTGTAATAAAGAGCATTGGCTATCTATAAGTAACATATAAAAACACAATTTTGCATTAAAGATAAGAAAGGAAATAATGTGAGAGACAACATGATAACGGACAGATGGTAGGAAAATGAAAGATTCATCAAATCGAAGGAGAGATTTTATACTCAGCTGCTCACCACTTGTATTAGAAGACATTTTAAGTAGGATTTCTCAGTACGGCGCAACCGCTCAACAGTGATTCTGATATATGGCTCAACCCACTGATCTACCTGACCTTTGCAGTTCTGGAACACTACTTCAATGAGCTTTGGAGCTGGCTCAATGTCACTGTCTTCTAGGTTTTTGTCAGCCATAACCTACTCAAGAAAATAAAGAACACCTAGAATTATCGGAAAAGATAAAAAATAATCATACAACAGAGACAGCTTAGCATTTAAAAGTTACTCACGGATGAAACCATATTCCACAGACTTTGCTGATAATCGGGCGCCTTGCAAGTCAAGAAATGTACGGTTCCTCTTGAGATGTAGTTGTCCAAAGGAACTAGTATATCTGCTCGATACAAATGTAGTAAGAAGCACATACATGGAAGTCCATTTCAAGGGGTCTGCCAACTTTTAAGCACCGAAGCACAAGCTGACATATTATTTATGAAGCCTCTGATGACAAATATGTCAGGGCCACAATGATGACTAAACCTTCTTTTTTCACTAACAGTCAGTCATAATTCCCCCTAGACCATCAATCCATTTGCTTCTAATGCGTTCTTAGGCCTCTATAATTCCCTTAAGAAGGCATAAAGTAAGATCTAGAGAAAGTGGACCTTGAGATAGTCATTTCCCTCGTCCCAATTAAATCAAATGATACTGTTCTTATCATTGAATGAACCCATGCCGAGGACACATACAAAGCTAAGCATATATTTACCTTTCAAGATGAAAAGACACTGCTTAACCCAAACATAAAAGTATTTGTTGAATGAAGGCATGAGGCACAAGAAAAGGAATTTCATACAAGATCAAACGGAGAATGGAAATGCCAAATCACATCAAGCAACTCAATGACACATGATATCAGAAACAAATGCTAATTACTTACTAGGAAAGAAATCAATTGCCCACTCTGCGAGTGCATCCATCATCAACGGCCAGAGAGTCCACATATCCATTGATATTGTAGGTGAATAGAAGGTCATGTAAGATACAATCTCCAAAACTTCTTCAAAAACCTCTGTGGAAGTACAGGATGAGAGACTGTCAGTAAATGTAAGAATTCAGTGTCATGGACTTTATACGATAATGTCATCACTAAGTAGCTCAGTGCTTACAATTTAATGAAAATAAATCAGCTCAGAGTATTCTCAAGGCAGAAAAGGACAAATAATTTGCAGGAAATGTTTGAATCATCCAAGGAAACTGCTCAATGTGATCGCCAAATTGAAGGCATCTTTTCTCAACACAGTGGTCCCTAATTCAAGAGTTACCCACAATGAATCCAGCAAGATGGACACGAGACTCTTAGGCATCACATTGTGAAGGAAAAAAGACAACCCTGATATTTCACAAATGCATAGAGACTAGTATGAACTTTTCAAGAGCACCAACCAATCAACTACATCCACTGGCAAGAAGTCCACAGGTCAAACCTTGTATAAATGAGGAAAGTCAGGGTTAGTCTTCAGAAAGATCTTCACACCGTAAAAAAGCTCAGTATCATGAGAAATGCTGGACTACCAAATTGTAGCCTCTCTGAAAGTTAATCTCACACTTCTCTCTCCCACATACATGAAAGTCAAAAACACCTAAGGGCATCTAAACAAGATACCCTTTGCCAGCATGCAATAGGAAGAAGAATAGAGAGAGGAGGAGTTGGGCGAGGCAGGTTGAGGAGAGGGAGAGACGACTTCAAAGTGTCACCATAAACGGAGTAAATTTTATATTCTGAACGGAAGATAAGATATATGGCAATATTATCCTAGGCTCGCTTTTTGCTAAAACATACTCTATCCGATTTTCAATAGTGGATAGTAAGTAAAACCACATATCTAAAACAATCTTTCGCCAGTACATTACTAGCTGAACTTTTGGTCCACCAAATGAGGAAATGTGAAGTTCTTTTCAGAGAGAGAGTTTAAGATAACCAGGATTCCCCTTTAGAGGGAACTGTACAATTGTGAAGGCCAAAAAAGGTACTAATTGACTCCTACCCGTTTTGCTTGTCATCAAGAAAGACTAACTAAAGGACTGTTTCATCGGGATAAAAATAAGTATATATATGGTTATTCTATTTTTCACCAATTACACTTTCCATACTTCAAACTTAATGACATACATCATGGATCAAACAACTTCCTCACCGCATTCTCCCCACACCATCCCCAACACATAGACAAATCCGACTTTTGCAAGTGGCATATGAAGAAAATCAGCAATGATTAAGAAACCAAATCCCCACGAGCAATCAAAAGGCAAGTAAGAAAGAAATGAGGCAAACCGCATATAACAATTTTTTGCAGCTTTTCTGCTAGGGATAAGTGTATCGGAAGCCCTGAAACTTGTTGCAAAAGCACAGTCTTGTTTTACCATCAAAATTAAAATCTTGTTCATTGTTCCAAGTACTGAGAACTGATCAAAGTGAGGAAACTGAGTTCTGATCAGCTCCTCATTCACTCCCAACCATCTAAGAGTAACCAAATGGCATAGACAAGTCTATCTCGTTGCTCTGATCAGAGGCTTCCCTAATGATTGAGGGGGTCGCAAATCCAGAAGTAAATAATTTCTTCGTCAAACATTCTTTATAAGGCTAGATCCTGGTCTCTTGTTCTGCCGTATACAAATTTTCAACAAGTAATAGCAATCTAAATATCAAAGATTGAAGATGTAGCTTCATCTGTTTGATCATTACAAGTATCTTCTGTGATTTAAGTGTGAGATAGTGTGGTCTATAGAGCACTTTAAGTCAGATTCCACCTCACAGGTCCATTCAGGCTATGCGACACCTGAGCTAATAGAATGGAGAGATCCATAGTGTCAAGCCAAAAATATAGGCAAGAAAAGAGATTGAAAAGAACTTAGGTAACATGGCAGCCAGAAATAATAGCAAGAATCAGCATCCACCTTGTCCATCCGTAGTCAACATTTTACGCATTATGGGGAGCAAAGTTGGTTCAATTTGGATGAAAAGGTGAGGAAGCCTGCTCACTGACTCAAGGATTGTGCTTATGGCACGTAAACAACCAACGGCGGCCAGAGCACCAGGGTCATCACCTTCATCATCAGCTTCAGCAGAGTTCATACACTTCCAGAATGCAGAAGCCTGTCATGAACAGTGTGACCAGCATTTCAAGCAAACAAGAAAAACAACAGTGAAGAAAATCTAAACGAGACTCGTTACCAAATTCTGGCATAACCCAAGAGCATATGGTGACATCTCCTCCCCAAATTTGTCCACAATTGTCTCCAATGTGAAAACAAGGTCCTCATTCTCAACCTCATTCATAAGCTTAAAAAACTCTACACATCCAAGGATTAGAGGCAATTAACAGAACTCCATATCGACTTCAGACAACACAGAAAGGTTCTCAATACCACATACCATCAAGGAGCTGCGGAAGGATTGGACGGATTTCATTCAAGTCTGATTCCCAGGAAAAAAAGTAATTTGCATAAGCACATTTTGCGACAAAGAGAAAGAGAAACAGAAATAGACAAGGAAAAAGCCTATGAAAAGGAAGATGAAAGGACAATGGAGAGGTGACTATGCAAAGCCATATACCTCTGCAAGCTTCAACAAAAGAACGCAATGCAAAAACTGAGTCAACACGGACAGGCAGCTCAGGATCCCGTAGCCCCGAAACAACACTGTGTAAAGCTTTCCGGAAGTTGTTAGGATCAGAGAAATTGATGTGAGCATACTGTCCAGCAACCCACGCAGCCTATAATATCAATGAGACCAAAGAAAGTCATTATGGGAACCACTGAGGTAAACAAAGTTCTAGAGTCTCTTGAAAAATCAAGCATTGCACTCGAATGAATTGTCTTTAACCTGGAAATTGAAAGGGATCACCAGTGAGAACTTCACTACATCAATACCAATACAGACATATTCTTAAGGGACAAAAGTGAAGAGAATTATAATGATTCTTTTCTATTAAATTCTTTCATCAAATTTCTCTGCTTAATTGGCCCACAAGATCCCAGGAAAAATAGTTCTAGCCTTAACAAGGGGCTGCGAAAACAAATTAAAAACTTGCAACCCCATGGCTTCTAAGTTGAAACTTACCTGGAGAAGAATATGGCTCCAGGTACTAATTAATGACAGCAAAAAAATGTTTAGCAGATGTTATCTCACCAGCCAGCCATCATATTGATAAATCGAGAATTATTCCAGACTTCATAATCTCGCTATGCGTTACAAAGAGCATTTATTAATAAAGAATTTTCAAGTATGTTTCCAATCTATTATGACGAATGCAAAAGCACATGCCTAGGAACAAAATACTCAAGTCCTAATGAGAAGTGAGGAAAAATAATAATCTTTCCTTGAAAGAGAAGTAGATGAATCCAATGAAACAAACCTTAGCTCTCAGGTGCCCAGCAGGACTGGTAAATTCAGGGAATACGTGCTGCACCAACATTCTTTCTAGTTCAGCCTTGTAAGGTTCAGTTTGCTTCAATTTATCACAGAGTGCTCCAATAGCAAGTAGAGCACCATCTTTTTGTCGATAGGGTTTGCACTCCACGGGTGATTCGTCATATCTGGGAAGAGGTTTGGGATAATGAACCACATGTCAAACTTGATTAGCTTGCTATAATGCGGTCCCAGTGGTCAGACATACATAATCACTCCTAGTGGTGCCAAAGTACACATGGAAATTTATCAATTAGAAGTCACCTTTTAAATATCTCCACAATGAATTGGATGAACTTTTGTAGATTTTCCTGTCCTCGTTTTCTAACCAACTCGCTGACAAAATCCATGGATGCAGTTCTTGGACTGTAAAGATCTTCAATGATATCTATATGAAAATGCAACAGGTCATGCGCACAGAACAAAACCATCAATCAAACAATTTAGAAGACTTACCATAACCCTTCCGCACATACTCATGAGGGTCCTCATCCCAAAGCTTCTCATCATTGTCATTAAAGCACATGAGGGGATAAACAATCTCAAATAGAAGAACTTCAAGTCTTGGTTGCAGCAATTCATACATCCTGTTCTTGTTGATGCTGCAATTCAAAAATAGAAGTATAGTGGGAAAATCAGTGTCAGATGGGGAAGATGACTGTCTCTACTCCTCATGCAACAAGCATTTTGATGTCATAAGCTTTTACAAGGTTTTGGGACAAATACAACATATTAAAGAAAGTGCCGAATTTAAAAAGGCTTCTAGATACTAAGTCATCACCAGTAACTAAATTATGTGCATCAACAGAATAAGCATGCATGGTCAGAACTTGAGTTCGTGAGAACTTTCCATAAGAGAAACAGTAACATCAAAAACCAAGTCTTAATTCACTAAGACCGGTTGGCTATATCAATCCCATTGCATGCACTGCGCTTTATCCCTACAGACTCCTGTATGCTCTAAATGCCACATATCTTTCCTTATCGTCTCATTCCAAGTCCTATGTCTTCCACTGTCCCTTCTAACCGGCATTTCCATCCTTGCTCGCATATCCTTACTGGAGCATCCAAAGGTTTCATTAATCATGACCAATCCATCTCACGACCTTTTCTCATCTTAACTTTGATGTGGTAAACACCTACCTATGTAGTCATTCCCACACCTAATCACACAACTTAATCGAAAATGGGAGAAGTGCCAGCTATTTGGATGACAATTTGAAAGGCAACAGCCACACTAGATTTTAACATATCAACAACCAGTAACCATTAATTCACCAGAGCAGACTCATCTTGCACTCCGCAGTCAAATCCAACAAATCGTACATTTTTTTTTTGGTCGAAACAAATCATACATTTTAATCTTCCTAGTTGCGCAAGAATATTACTTCAAAAACAAATGCATTAGAGCAAAGATATGGAAATGCAATTTGTATACACAAGATACTACTAGTCCAACCTGTTGCTGAGGTATTGAAGAATGAGATTAATAACTCTGTCAGGTAGATAACCCCCAGTACGAATCACATTCAACAAATTTAAATGGCACTCCAGTATTTTTCCTGCATAGTTCTTCTGAAACATTTGAGCAAAGGCCTTATTTTCAGGGTTCCGAAGCTTAAGATCTCCAAACCTGTACCAAGAGAGGTGAAATTTTAACTAAACTACAAATTGCCTTAAGAGAATACATCGATCATTTCATGAACTTATTTCAGATGGAATACTCACCGTGTGTACAGCCTGTTTAAAATGTGTACTGTCCATTTCTTCAACTTCCACCAACCCCAAGCTTTCCTAGCCTCAGGATCTACTGGCTGGCCTTCGATGGGAACGGGTCTTTCCAACACATTTAAGAAAAGAATCATCCAAGCATTGAACACATTCGGATCAAATAACTGCTTTGGAATTTCCAACTGCATTTAACAAAAAGATGTAAGACAATTATACAAGGTCAGCCAAATGAATTAATATCATCTACAGAAGTTTTAGTATTTGATTTGATCCAAGTCACTAATACAAGATTCTGCCATATCTAAGAAATGAAGCCTCACATACATAGATAGAGGACCAGAATATTTTGCAAATAAGCTTAATTAGATCTGCCACTTCCAGTGATGGATTCACAATCTGGACAAGTCTATTAAAGATAATGAGCAGATGAGGGAATGTCTCTTCAACAATGCGATAAACAGGTGTCCTTTCCTCGTCAGATTTGAACCTGACAAACAAAATAAAAAAATACATGAATAATAAATCATATATCCCAGGCGGATGGGACTCAATGAACAAACATTGTAACATGACTTAGGATGAATTGCTATGATGCCGTCAAAAGGATAAATCGCTCTTAAGAAACCACTTCAATGTAAATGACATAACCAAGACCATCAAAACATCATCATTAGAGAAATGAGCAGAGGTGACAACGACAGAGGGATTAAATTAAACAAGAGATGCAGCTTGAAACAATTCATAATGTCGCCAAAAGAAAAAGGAGCATCAAGATACTACAAAATAATCAGAAAGTATACTTTACGAGAAACATTTTCAAAACTAATTTGACTCGATTTGGTTTCTTCAGTAAAGAAAATTTAAAGAAGGAAAAGGTCACTCTTACAGTATAAAATCGACTGTTTTGCTCACACCTCATGTTGTTGAGATATTACACCAGAAGACCAGTGAATTTGTCATTGAATGATCAACTGTGTCATCGTTCCATCACTTTGTTGAATATTGATTCGTCTCCCTCGTCATCACACCAGTCTAATGCATATTCATCCAAAGGATTTTCCATGAAGTTCACAGAAATTCCTTAAAGACACAACTAAGGTTGTGATCTATTCACAAAAGAAGCTATAACAAGGAGAATCTAAGGGTTGATCATATCTGCCTACCTTCCAGAAAGCTATTCGATCCATCATGAGGTACAAAAATCATTACAAACTATCCTTTTCTAATGCATCCATTTTAGAAATTTAACTGCAACATCGCATATCTACCATCTCTATGAAATTCAGAAACTGATAAACCCCCCTCTGCTCCCAATGCTCACCTAGTACTATAAGCCATTTCTACTTGAAAAATTCTTTGGTTTCTGCGTCTTTTGCTTCACTCTCAAAATTATTTTGCATAAAAGTAAGTCCAAAGATTCTGATCTCTTGGAAAAATAAGTCCTCCTGAATTGATTGTCAACTCTGTTTTCACTAAAGAACATATCTCCACAGGGACATACACAAGGGCCGTCACTTTACCAACAGAAATCATCCCTTGATGTTGTACTATAATTTTTAGGCTTGTATATGCAAGGAGAGGTAGAGTACCAATTCTTTCGATAGATTTCCAGGTGATTGACATGTCAATGATGCAACATTAGATACGGTAAGAATTTCCTACTCTGCACATGACAAGCTATTATGGTCTTGAAGCATCCTAATTATCCTACTTTGGGCAAATCAGGTACAAAGAAAAGTAGACACTATGTTCAGCAGTGTTTGCTATTACTTGCTATGGATACTTTAGACCTTCCCATCGAAACAACAATGCTAAATGACAAATTTCACCTGACTCTAGATAAGCATGAACATTTTCTTTCACAAGTATACAGTCTGGGTGACAAGTACAGTTTGGATCTCAAAATTAAAATTTTAATACTTGTTCCGTCATCCATGCTAGCTATTGCTGCCATTGTGCAGCAGCATTTCCACAACATTCAGCTATCCACAACCACGAGCCTAATCTGCTGCCCTTCAATAAGGTATTTAAAATAGGATAGGATGTTTTATTTGAGTTCCAAGGCCTTCCAACTAGCGCTATCTTTGTATCAGCATATAACAACAATGCTAGCACCATCTTTCAATTGCTACATACACAGTCAGCCAAGTAGCATTCTCCTAAGTTCTTAAAAGAAACCACCACAAACTAAACTCATCTTGAAGCAACTCATTTTAAGAGTCAAAAGTACAAGTAAATCGCTTTCAAAGTCACCCACCTTTTCTCCTACAACCATCCACTTCACTGAACTTTCAATTCGCAATGAAGTCATCAACTTTGATTTTACTTTCAATAAAGTCCAACAAACTATCAGCAGGAATGATAGAAGTTGGATGACTACAAAAGATTGGACATAAAAAATCTTTAACAAACTGATATTTCGTTTAACGTTCCAGATTAGAGTAATTCTAAAAATAAGAACCTGTTTTCATTAGGAATTAGAATGAATAACATTTACAGTTAATCAAACCCACTCAGTTATTATAATCTTTTAACAGGTATTTGCAAGTCCCTGAAAAAAGCGAAGTTGATAAATCAACACATGAAATCCCAATCCACCCCATTATCAAGTTCATGTTGCACTTTACCAGCACAAAAATTTGGCTATCATTGGAATAGAAAAAATCCACATATATTCATGGTTGAGACCATGAGTGATGAGTGCGCGAGCACACACATACATATGACTTTGCAGTGAGGTATCCCATAATTTCAACATCTGTATAAGAAAATTACAAACAGTAAAATGCCGCGACCACAATGCCAAGGCCCACTTTGCTAAATTATCCATACCTAAAGGAAGCATAAGCTGGCAACATCTAAGAATGTAAATAAGCTTCCCTTGTTATCAACTAGCCAGAGCAAGCGACTCCACTTATTCTAAAGAAGAATGGGAAAATCATACCCTAACTCATAATCCCGATACCCCTTCTGGGAAGAAATCAGAGCAGAATGATATCTGTGCATTGATTAGTGTTATTAACACAAATTATGCCAAAAGAAATAGATGGGAAATGTCCGCATCAGAAGACTACTTTCCTAAACGATTTGGATGTGTACGTACTCATATTTTCTAGCAAGGATCCTCAACACAAATAAAGCTCCATATACTTGTTGACCTTGCAAGTTGTGCTTAACCCAGTCGAGTAGGTGGGGCCACTGCTCCGGATAATCAGCATGAACTATCGTCTTTAAGCACTCACCAAGCTGCACCCTGTGCATCTAAGTATAAATTAGCATTTCGAACTGTGGGTTGGAATCGCACTAAACAATATTAACAGAAGAAAATCCACAATGACATTTTCTTTCGTAGTTATGATGTTCATATGAGAGGTAGCATCAGAAAACAGATGAAGTATGCCAAAAACTTATCCCTCACTAGTGAATAAAAGTAATAGAAAGAGAAGAATAAGAGAGAGCTAATTTAATCATCAAACAAAAAAGGAATATTACCTCAGCAAAGGGGGGACTTCAGCAACAAATACTAGGATGTGATCTCGAACCATATCTTTATCGGCCTTCAAGATTGGTTGGTGCTCATCTACATTTTAATATGACAACCACAAGCAAAAGGGACACAAATCTTACCGTGCAGCATCAAAAAACTCAATCCAATCAATCAAACCAAGGAACAAAAGAGTACCAGGCTCAGGAGGGGACCAGTGTTTAGCAATGAAGTTTTTGAAATGGATACTAGCAACCTGCCGCACAGCCATGTCGCAATTATTGTCCACGATGATCTGCAACGACCTTACAAGATGCTGCGGTGCGTATTGGAACTGCCAAAGGATAACACCCGAAAGAAAAGCAATTCATCAAAACCAAGAAAAGTATCTAACAAAGCCCTCAAATTATCCTAAGTAGGAATAGAAATGAAACTAAATACACTTTAATCTGCAAGTAAACCGACCCATATCACCACTCGAAAGAGTAGTAGTTCGCCAAAGCATAAACAAAAAAGAAGCATCCAGTAAACAACGACGACGAAACCCAATTACGATTGGAAGAACGATGATTGAAGCTACTTAATACTCCTGGAACATAATTTAGACTATCCAGAAGAAAGAGCGAATGCGCAAAAACGATTGGCCAAACCTGGTTGAGGCTTTGCTCCGCGGCCTTGCGCTCGTCGGGTTTAGGACTCAGAGCAGCTTGAAATATCACGGTGAGCGCTGGAAGATCCATACCCAACAATTACCACGAAGAATTGGCGATCGAGAACCTCCAAAATCGAACTGGAAAACTACAAGCTGTGATTGCTTTCCTGATCGACCAACCGACTGATCCTTGCTCTGATTGCGCGCTTCCGCCGCCGAAGCTGAACGGCGGCCGAGCCCCTCTCTCTCAGCGATGCCTAGAGAGAGAGAGAGAGAGAGAGAGAGAGAGAGAGAGAGAGAGTGGGGGAAGCGGAGAGAGACAGCTAGTGTGCAGGGAGCAGAGAGAGAGAGAGAGAGAAGGGGAGAGGGACAACGAAGAAAGACCGGAGTATTTAAATCGTTAGGGTTTACGGTTGGTTAACTAAACCGTGCGTATTTTATTGCACGTTTGTAAGCTTCCTCCGCCGCACGAGCTATCTATCCCCGGGATCATCCACCCACGTTTGGTCTCACGAAACGACGGCGTGCATGGTGCGAGAATTAGCTTACATATGAAGCATTTAAGATATGCATTTACGATGCGATCCAAATTGATCCATTTAACCCGCTACCTTCTCGACTGTAAAAACATTTGCCATATTAACCCCTTTTTTTAATGTTGATTGTGCAGCCTAGACTCGACCTTCATATTGGCAATCGAACTAGGTAGTTGATGTCAACAAGGGCCAATCAATGAAAACGAAGGTTAATCAAAGAAGGATTGCTTATTGCAACATTAGCATGAAGGATGAGGAGAAGCCAAGTCGATTGATGGATAAGAGAATCAACGCCTAGAATCTTGGAGTATTAGGATTCAATATAATAATCGACATCATCAATTACCTCTTGTACCTTGCTATAAATAGCCAAAAGAAATTCATTTAAAAAGATCTGTTGTGGCCCGGTTGGGTTATCTATATAATGCAAAAATGATCGTCAACTTAAGTACCAAGCTAGAGCCACCATTGATCGATTTGGAAAACCCAGGTCTTTTGGACCTTTAAAGTCAAATAGCGATAGAAAACTCCATTACTGTCACGCCTCAATCATCGAGCATGTATCATCCCCATCAAAATGCCTCAGGTCGAAAAGAGTAGCGTTCTCGGTACTCTAACGACCCAATGAAATCTTACGCAAGCGAAAACGTATGAACTCCCCATACATTCAATAAATTAGTAGGGATAGAATAGTGTTGACACCTAAATTTTGACGTCTCATAGAATAGAAAATTAGGGGTCAATTTTGATCCCTAGCAAAAATGTTTAATTTTCATACTTGCATTCTTCGTTTCATTTATCGTATAATGTTGTTGCTTCTGATTGGATCGTCAATAGAAAATACAATTCATATGAATAGTTTTGAAAAAAAGGCAAGAATGGATATCTTTGGTCAGCACATTAGCTATTCTTTTGAGCAATCAAGATATGTACACGTGATTGACGAGCATAATTCATAATCAGATCATGTGCAGAGAAGAGCATATATTCAGTCATATTCTAGTCTCAAAGAAAAGGAGTCCATAAAAGGGAAAAATATAAAAAAAGAAGGGGGAAAGAAAGATATTCGTAGAGATCCATGCAAAAGGATTCCTTCGCGTGTTGATTTTCGACAGTAATCTACAGCCAAATCTCAGTCATTGATTCCATAGGTCTAGGCTTTCCAAAGGAGTACGAGTGATATCCACTATAAAAGCAGATCTCGCTCACTTTAGAAAGGGGGGACCGAATTTGATACACACGACCACAAGAGAAGGACGAGAGAGAAAAGTTTTTTCGGAAAAATTAGAGAGCTGCTCCCCTTTAGCGACACCATCCCCTGTTCTGCCGTCCAAACTTGCGGGCGATCTCACTGCTCAGCCTTGCGCGCCACCTCGACGTTCAGTAGCTGTGCGAAGACCCTTTGTTCCGTTGTCCCTGTTTCGCGGCCGATTTTGCTGCGAGGTTGCTCGGTTCAGTCGACGTTCCTGCAGTCTCGAAGAAGCTCTATACCCCTCGGTCTTTGAGGCATCCCTACAGTAGCGACGCTCCGGATTTGTAGCTGGTTTTCTGCTGAAGTTTTGGGTTAGCTTTAATCCCTTGGAGTTTGGTGCGTGGTGCTCCTATTGCCACGTCCTTCTTGACATCACTTCTTAGGTCAAAGTCCACCTTGGTGAGCTGTGGTGCAAACGTGCAATCAGTTGTTCCAGACTTCAAAAATCAGATTTTTTTGTTGTGGGACATCATCTACTCCTTCTTTGGCGCAAGAATTATATCCGGGAAGGAAAATCGCAATTCGAGGTATCTTTTGATGCACATATTTTGATTTGTTTGGATGTAATGTTTGATTATTTGCTCGCTTGTTTGAAATTGAAATTTTCTCATTAAAATCCTCTCTCGATTGTTTCGCTTAATCCGAAAATTTGACACGATTTTTTTTAAGAATTAAAAAAAATAGTAATTGAGTCTAAATTAGGAAAATTATTTTCCTAAAAGGCAACGAATTTGGACGATTCTTCCCGTCACCATTCGGGAACGATCATCCGGTTCGTTATCTTTCAAAAAGCCGATTTTAGATTTGGTTATTCTCTTCTTTTTTCAAAAAGTAATGAGAGATTGAGTTTGGATTTATCTGGATTGCTATCTTGAAATTGTGGATTGGATTGATATTCTGTTAGATTTGGGTTTCCTGGTAAACTTGAAATCCCCTAAAAAATTTAGTAAGATATGGTTTCCTAGAAACCATATCTAATTAAATCTTTAGGAAGATAAAATTTCCTAAAAGCTTTATCTCATTAAGTATATCTTTGGGAAAATTTAAATCTCAGGAGAATCAAATCAAACACATCCTCATATGGTCGAAAATTGTGTCTAAAAATCTTTTGAAAAAGAAATCTCAAATGAAACTTGGCATATCCATGCATATTTTTGAATTTTACGCATGCACATCATGCACGTTCATTCATGTTTCGAGTATCCCAAACCTTGCATTCCACATTTTAAAAAATCACTCGCATATCTTTATCTCATGCATGTTGGAAATCCAAAAAAAGTATACTCATTCGTTTTATCATGTTATTCATATTTTTCGAGTCTTTCATCCATTTTTTCGGAAAATAGCATATAGTATCCATGCGTTCATATTTCAAGTATCACCCATTTACTTCCCCCATATATTTTCGAAATTTTGCATCATTACATATTACCATGCTGCATGTTCTTCATGATATTGCCATGTCATTTTGCATGTTTAGTATAGTCTTTATTCATCATGCATTGCATTGCATTCTAAAAAGTGAAAATAAAAAAAAAAACACCTTATTTGAACCTGAAAGTAAAAATTCAATCAAGCTTGAGTCGTCGACTTATGATATTTCATGGAATTAAGGTACCGAAAGGGCGTTAGTTTAGTCAACTAGCGTAATCAAGTCCCCGAATCCTAATCCTTGGTTCGTAGAAATAAAGTAGTCCTCCCGCTACTTTATTTAGGTATCTAACCAACCTACCAAAAAATGGTTAGTGGCGACTCCAAACTTTAAATCATCTAAATTAATCTAAGTTGCGATTTGGTAGGGCTTGGGAGAGTCTGTATTAGGTTAGTCATTTAATTAACCTGATAATCCATTAGCCTGAGGAAACAAGTTTTTTTTAGGTCGCGACAGATAGTAGGATAATAGACTATTCAACAATAGCCAGTTCGATAATAGGTAATTATTTTCATTAGTAGATAATCATTAACCCTATAGAAGCTACAGCACATACAACCACATATTTCGGGGCAGCTTCCTAAAACGAAGAGAAAGATAATGGGTTGGGCAGGGTTAGTGTCCTATTTTCTTCAAAAGATGAGCTATTACTCCATCGTCCTCATCATCACCTTTGACTTGAAAAATTGTAACCACAATAGTGTGAAAAATAAACTCAATGAGTCAACATCTAAGCCCGGTTAAGATAGCAATTCGCTCAGATGTCCCAAATAACAATATCTCATAACAATCAAGATTTTCACAAAATATCATAGAATCTCAAGTTTTCTCTTGTGATCTAGTTATTGGTGGTCACATGGTTCATTGTACACGACTGGTGTGACTAAGCACTACAAATAGCAGTGTCTGGTGATATTCTGTAAAATTCGTATAACTAGTATGACATAGAACTATCACAAAAACACCGTACAATTAGCATGAATTTAAAACCCATTATGTGACTACACTCAGGAAATATATAACCGGTCAATTTACATTTTATAACTTAATATGAATAACCAATTTCTTATTAGGTCAAACATGAATCACTTCGATTATTTGACAGTTAGACGTCGATCATGATCTTCAAGCAATTGGTAACAAAAAAAAATAGCATAACAAGCTCAACTATTGAACTGACTACCAATGGCCACTTTAACTATCAATCAATTAATTAAACAATTCATAAGTCGCTCATCTCTAGCAATTCACTCGCTTGCGATCATGAATTTCAGTCAATTAGTCCATCTAATTTTCAACTAGCCATAGACCACCTTGCTACTCGATCTAGCTTATTTAATTGTGGCCATTTAACCTATACCGAGTTTCTAACTAATCTGGCCACAATTAGCCTACTTGAACGTCTATTTAAACCAATTGATTAATTAAATAAATCCCGAACGTAAGTAACACCTTAGCCGAGGGTTAAAGGCCGACCCACAACATGTCGGCAACGACGTGCGAACGCAAACTAATCTAACCGATAGTGCTACGCCAGTGGTGAACTGCTGGAGGAAGGACGAGTGGAGGAGCAAGTAGCGAGAGAAGGTGATGCAATGGTGACTGTTACGCCCCGAACACTATGGCCACGCGACATCCCGTCCTACTTTCTCCTTCTGTCAAATGGCCAATAGCTGCAATCGCCTAGGTCTGATCGCGACCAAATGACGGCTACCCCAATGCAAACGGAAAAAGCGTAACTATCTATCGCGACCCTCTAAAAAATTTTTAAATTTTAAAGGGGTTAACGGATTATTAGGTTAATTAGATTTGACTAACCTAACGCGGACCCTCCCAAGCCTTACTGAATCGCAACTTTGGTTTTTGTTTAAATGATTTTGAAATTTGGAGTCGCCACTAATCGTTCTTGGTAGGTCGATTAGAAACCTAAATAAATTAGCGGGAGAACTAATTTATTCCTGCGAACCAGAGATTATGAGCTCGGGGACTTGGTTACACTAGTTAATTAAAACTAATGCCCTTTCGGTACCTTAATTTCATGGATATCCTAATTCGGCAACTCAGGCTTGGTTTATTCCTAAGGCTCTAGTAGGGTATTCTCTTTTGTGTTTTCACTTTTTAAATAGGATGCATGGATGGTATATATTTTTATTTGTTATATTTTTTTAAGTGTTAAAGATTCCCTGAAGCCGAAAGAGGGAGTGTGTTAACGACTTCTGTGCAGTATTACGACCTACTCATTTTTTGGGTCTGATGATTCAAAAATTAAATTATAGGAAGTACATGACAGTGAATAAACACCTCCAATGGGAGGTCTAGCATTGGCTTGGCTCTTTCCTTTGGGATTTAAGGTACAGGTATTTAAGTTGCAAGTATTTAAACTACTGTAAGTAAAAACCTCCAATGGGAGGCTAAGCATTGGCTTGGCTCTTCCCTTTGGGATTTAAGGTACATGTATTTAAGTTGCAGGTATTTAACTACTGTAAGTAAAAACCTCCAATGGGAGGCTAAGCATTGGCTTGGCTCTTCCCTTTGGGATTTAAGGTACAGGTATTTAAGTTGCAGGTATTTAACTACTGTAAGTAAAAACCTCCAATGGGAGGCTAAGCATTGGCTTGGCTCTTCCCTTTGGGATTTAAGGTACAGGTATTTAAGTTGCAGGTATTTAACTACTGTAAGTAAAAACCTCCAATGGGAGGCTAAGCATTGGCTTGGCTCTTCCCTTTGGGATTTATGGTGCAGGTATTTAACTTGCGGATGGACTTTATCCTCTCCATTCTGGGGTATGAATTCTTTAAAATGAAATACAACGAATTGATTCAACAATTTAAACTTTGTGTGCGCTTGAGGACTCCTCCAAGCCGATTTTATGCTTCCATAGGGTTGACCATTGATATAGAGCTGCGGCTTCCTGACATAAAATAGAGTGAAGTGTCAGTATACAAAATATGTGCTAATCTGCACCTAAAACCAGAAGAGTGGAAAGAGTACTTATCTCCCGTTTTTTTGGGAGGGATTTCTATAATTGATTTTCGCTCTCTATGTTCCCAATATAGAGAGTTTCTTTTGAATTAAGAGGGACTTTTAGTCACAGATCAATTGAGAAATCGGTGGACAGCTTAGGAGCTTGTCTGGGCCGATTTTTGCATCTCTACGAGATTTTTGCTGTTGACATAGAGATATCCTTCTCCTGACATAAAATATGGGAAAAAATGGGAGATGGAGAAAGTGTATACAATTTGTGCTAATTTGCGAGTAAAACCATAAATAAATGAATAAATAAAAACACTTAGCTCGAATTTGCTTGCTCGTTGACGAGGATGAACTCTTGATTTATATTGATCGATGAAGGAATTTGTGATGATAACCCCTAGCTTTAAACTCCCATCATCTTCAAAATTCTCTCTCTTTTGGTATTTTCTTTCTCTCAAATTTTTCTTCAATCTCCCAAAACTCTCTCAAACATCCAAAATTTTCTCTCAAAATTTTTTTTTCTCTCAAGCTCACTTCTTCTTCCTTTTATAATCTACTCATCTATTTCCCATTCTAATTTTTCCACTAACTCTATCTCCCATTCTAATTTCTCCACTAACTCTTCTTCATTTTCATCTTCCATTCTCCATCTCTATCTCACATTCTAATCTCTCCACTAACTCTTCTTCATCTTCATCTTCCCTTCTCCATATTTATCTCCTATTCTAATTTCTTCACTAACTCTTCTTCATCTCCATCTTCCCTTCTATATTCTTATCTTCCATTCTAATTTCTCCACTAACTCTTCTTCATCTCCATCTTCCCTTCTCTATTCTTATCTTATTTTCTCCATCTATTCTTATCCAACTTATCTTCTTCATCTCCTCTTCTCCATCTTCCCTTCTCTATTCTAATTTATCCACTAACTCTTCTTTTTGTTATTTGTAAAATAATCCTTCAAGAGTTAGGTATTTGCACTATAGTCCTTGAATTTTAAGTATTTACAATTCAGTCCATGAAAAAAAATATATTTCTTTAAGTCCAAATCTCCTCACAATTTTTGACACACCAAAATTTACCACATGTCAAATTTAAGCTCATTTCTTGCCGCTGAAAATAATGCAGAATTTAATTAAAACCCTTTTGCAAAATTGAGTCATTTTGGGTATAATTGAGCCAAGATGAAAATTTAAAATATTAGAAGATAATGTCACAACTCATAAAAAGTGAAAATTAAAAATAAGTTGACTCAAATTAAATTTTTTTAGGCCCGATTCGAGATTATACTCGTGAAGGAACACGTGACTTGAATTGGATTTTTCTGAATTTGCGATGGCCAATATGAAAATAGATTTAAAATAAAAATATTAACTATCTTTGTGTATTTTTTTTTTGGGCTCAAATGTTATTTTTTCAAAATTTTCAAGTATTTTTTGTATTTTTTTTAAAAAATGAAAAAAAATATAATATGAAAATTTATTTTTTGTTCAAAAATGGTTGCCTAGGCTTGGCCAAGGCTTCCAAAGTTGATTTTGCAATTTTCTCATTTTTCTTTATTTTTCATGAATTTTCGAAAATAAAAATACTAAAAAATACTGAAAATATGAAAAATCATTTTTTGGTTAAAATTAGTTCTCTAGGCTTGGCCAAGGTCCCCAAAGTTAATTTTTCAATTTTATGAATTTTTATGGATTTTTCAAAAAATAAAAATGTCGAAAAATACTGAAACTTTTTTAAGGAGAAAAGATGATTAAAAATCAGGTGTCAACACTATCCCTGACATATATTCATGCAAAAAGATAGAGAGACCTACTCTATCATTTCTAGATAAATGCAAACCATATATATATGTATATACATATCGAGCCAACATCTGATTATCATCCAAACATCACCACAAGGCTATATACAAATATACACATCGGGATATATATAGCTCGAAATACCACGCCCTACTAGACAATACCAAAAAGAGACAAATAAAACTCTAGTCTAATCCGACTCCACTCTACTCGAAAGACGGCAGCTCCTCCGAATTGAATTCCTTGGGCGTTGACAACATATGCTTTGGGTCTTCGTCCGGTTGCTCACCTACAAACCAATCGTCCTCATGATCGTCGATTTCCATCGGCCAATACTCCTCTGGCTCAACCTCCATCGCCTCTAGATTGATGACCTCACCTCCGTACGTCAAAGACTCTATGGGTCCATACTCGTCCTCGCTCTGAATTCGTACATCAAAACCAGAAATAGGGTCGCCAAACACTAAGTCGTCGCTCTAACCATACCTCAAACTTAACGGGCACTAAAAACTCACCTCTCTTGTCTACCTAGACAAACACTCTACTTTCTTATGTACAGTATTATCAAAACCAGGGTGTAGAGTCTTCCACCTCTCTATCTCTACTGGAATGCCATAACACACACCTGAAATACTCATCTCACGGGCGAGGGTTTGAAATGGCGATTAGCCAAAAAGTGTGAGTCGAAAACTCAGTAAGCATAACCTTTAAATCTAGCATAGAGAGAGATGCACATGCACGAATGTTCCAATAGACATGCGATTTCTAGGGTTGATCATGCAACGTACATCAAACATAGATGTATATAAACCTACCTCACTTATATACTCAATGTCGAATGCAACGTGGTCACAATAGAGTGAAGTATACTTGGCCAGTTCCCAATCAACTCGCTCTGACTTCGTTGAAGATATGACTAGTTCTGATAATCACAAGATATCATATGACCCATTGGTCCCGGCCTCGCATCTCACATACCTTGGCCCGTGCCTCGACCGCAAAATACGCAGGTTGGCACCCTTATCTCTCTGTAACCGTGCCTTGCATATCGGACGCCTTCGATGGCGAATCGTGCTCATTGGAGTCACCTTTATTCCTCTCCAGTCTGATATTCTTGTCAGCCTGACCTCCTCATTTTCAAGACATTACCTTCCGCATGCTATGCAATATGTATGAATAAACATCACATCTCAGGAATATGTAAATAGGCATACAGTTACACAGGCACATTGCCATTCCCCCGCCTTTTTTATCACTCATGGGAGTCAACTTTATTACAAGTCGACCTACTCTTGAACAATCATAAGCATGCTTAACTTATTTTAAATTCCAACATCATAAATTTCACGACGAACAATTCTGAGTTCAATACTAAATTTCTCATAACCTAAACTCGTTTTACCATGCATAGATCTCCTCACATGAACCCTAACATTCACAACTAGCTCTTAAAACTTTGCCTTGGCTACTCTTGCTCATCCCACACAAACGCAAGTATGGCCATCAAAATTTTCAGCAAACAACATGCATAAATACAACCGGTTTTAACAATGTGTGAGCTCAATTTTTTGAACATCAATTTGGTGCTCAAATACGACTTGAGAATCTACATAAAGCCTACATTTCCTCGCCTAAAACAGTGCACCAACCAGCATACCCAAACCAAATGAAATTGCCACAAAAAATCCAATAAGGTCAAACAGAATAGACTCAGTAAAACACAACTTAAAACTCACTAAAACTCACCCTGGCATTTCAACCTAATAACATCTAACACTCCTGGCTAGAAACGGAAGTTATACTTACCTAAACTAAGCTTGAAAAGCTGAGGAAAAAGGTAGAAAACCGATTGAAATCAACAGGGCAGCCGAAGGTTTAGCTGGAATCCAAGAGAGATGAGAGAGTGAACGGCCAAACCAAGAGGTAAGGATGAACCACAAGTGAGCTAAGATGATGATGAGATGGTGATGGTGCTTGGTGGTGGCTGCTGGCTTCGGAAATGGCGAAGAATAATCGGAGCACAACAATAGAAAATCGATCAGAACGGGGCTGACTTTAATTCAAAATTGGGAATTCTGTGGGAGGTTTTTGGCTGATTCGTTTTTACATTACCGAAGTTCAAGGTCTTACAGTCGCGTGAGAGAAAGTGGGGTTTGATTTGGATAACAAATGACCCCAAACAAGTCGTTTTTCTTCGGGCGCGTGTGTAGAAAACGCGAGGGCCAAGAGGAAATGTGAGGGACTTCAATAAGGGAAGAGGAGAGAGGAGCCTCACCAGCTAATCTCTCACATGAAAAAAAAATATATTTTTTAAGATCTTTAATGAATCTTATCAAGCAAGCTTTGTCCCCTAAGTCAAAGCATAAGCCAATCATGGCTTGATAAGTTGCATGTAAGTTGGTGGGTGAAGAGGAGAGCTTGACATTTAGCGCCATAGGGTTAGAACACATGGCCATTTGCCTTGGATAAGATCAAATGGAAAATAGAAAGAAAAAGATGCGTGGCGACGGGACTGATTAGGTCAATTTTTGGAAAAATTGATATGGACATCAAAATGAAGCAAATGACGACGCGAACGTAAGTCAAGCTTCTAAATTCTAAAAATAAGCATGGATAACTAACTAGGAAGCCTAGAGCAAGCCGGTGGTAGAACAGAAATTTTCACTTGTTGCCTCCTTCTTGGCACTTCTTACCAAAACTAGAGTTCTGAAACTCATCGCGATGTCCAAAACACCATTACGATACCCGAGAACCCTTGATTGTCCAAATTCGAAAAATCCATCTCGTGGCCAAATTCATTAGCTTACGATTTTAGTAAATACTCAGGCCAATGGGCGGCTATTAGGAGATACGCGTATCGACTGATTAAGTTCACGTACTTTAAGATCCTAAATAGCCTTTCCCTTCTGGTTAGCCATCCTATTGAGATTTAACTAGAATGCAAGTAATGAAACACATCCATTCTATTAAGAAATTCGAAAAAAGGGTTGAGAATTCAAGGCATTACAGTGATAACACGAGCTGAGCTAGGGATGTCGGCGTGGATGTAGCATGGACAGTGGCTAGACCGAGACGGGCTGGGTAGAGGGCGATAGCGTAACCAGGAAAAGAAGGAGGAGCGTTGAATGACTAGGAGCAATTAGCGAGTTGGCAAGTTGAGATGGAGAAATTGGTATGGCGGAGATGGCGGAGCAGCAACGGAGCTACTGATGTGCGTGATAGCGAGTTGGCAACAGCGAAGCAAGTGGCTGATGGATGAGCAACAATGGCGGCCTAGAGCAAAGGAAGGAGGAGTCGCACAGCTGCAGTGGAAGGGAAAGGTTCTTGACCAAAATAGGAGAAAAAGGAGAGGGAGGGAGAGAGAGAGAGAGAGAGAGAGAGAGAGAGAGAGAGAGAGAGAGAGAGAGAGAGAGAAGGAAAAGTCAAAGAAAAGGAAAGATGCGACATGGGTGCAGAGGGTAGTTCGGTTGAGGGAAAAGAAAGAGTGGGAAAGTACATGGTGGATTGAACAAGAAAGAGGGAAAAGAGAGGGAGAAAAAGTTAGTAGGGGAAAGGAGAGCTACTCGGTCGAAAATAGAAGGGGGAGGGGACAAGTCAAATCCACCTTAAATTTTCTTATCTTTAGTGCATAAGTCTTGAGGACAAAAGAGTGATTAGGGAATTTAGGATATGGTGAAAATTTTGCACAACGAATGAGGACATTTTTAGAATTTATGCGATGAGGATTTAGACACGATTAGGTTTGATGTGAACGAAGAGTTTTCTATGGCATGATTAAACAGGATTAAACTTCGGATTGGCGCTCCAACAAATTAAATGTTTGCATTAAAAAATTGTCCATTTATCCACAAAAATCCAAATTTTAGTTATTTCGCAAATCTCAAAATTTCGAGACTCACAACTCTCTCCACCTTAAGAAATTTCGTTTTCGAAATTAAACCGGCGTTACAACCCTTCAAAAAGAAAATGATGCAGATCCTTCATAGCATCTTCGCTTTCCCAAGTTGCTTTTTCCGTCCCATGATGGTGTCAAACTACTTCGACCAATGGAATCGTCTTCCGTCGAAGTACTTGCTCCTGAGTCCACCAGAATATCATCTATGAATATAATGACAAATCTATCAAAGAACTCCTTAAATAATATGTTAATCAATCAATGAAGGTTATAGGAGCATTCGTCAGACTAAACGGCATCACATGAACTCATAGTGTCCATAGCGTGTCCTAAATACCGTCTTCGATATATCATCCTTTTGGATCCTTAACTGATGGTATCTCATTCGCAAATCGATGTTAGAAAATATGCAGCTCCCTGCAGCTGGTCAAACAAATCATCGATCCTCGGCAATGGGTATTTGTTCTTGATTGTCACTTGGTTCAACTACCTGTAATCGATACATAACCTCAATGACCCATCTTTCTTCCTCATGAATACCACAGGCGCTCCCATGGTGACACGCTGAGGCAAATAAATCCTTTATCTACTAACTCTTGTATCTACACTTTAAGCTCCTTCAGTTCCGACAACGCCATTCTGTACGGTACCTTAGATATCAGCTCCATCCCGGGGGTTAGTTCAATAACTTGCTCTATTTCTCTTTCTAGAGGTAATCCTGACAATTCTTGTGGGAAGACATTCGAAAACTCACACACAATAGTAATATCTTCCAACCTAGTCTCCCCAACGGATGCATCCACCATAGTTGCTAGGTAACCTTGGCAACCGCACTCTAATAAACGAGTTACCTCTAGCGACGAAATTACCATGGTCGAGGTCTATGCTTGATTACTCGCGAATTCAAAGCTAGCCCCGTCTGGCGGACTAAACTGAATTATCTTACGATAGCGATCTACCATGGCCCTTTACTTTGTGAGACAATCCATTCCAACAATCAAATCAAAATCGAACATCTCCAGCACAATTAAATCTATAATATCCTCATGACCACTTATAACTAGCTTATAACTAGGGCAACCTACTATAGCTATTATGCTATCCTTTAGTGACGTAAAAATTCTAAACACAGTACCCAACAATTTCGGGCTTAAATTAGCAAGTTTAATAAATTGTTCAGCCACAAATCCATGGGTAGCACCAGAATCAAACAGAACATAGTTGTTGAAGAAGTTTGTTTCTCTGAATGTTTTGACTCTGACAAAACTTTCCCTTTCTATTCAAGAATTACGTTAACACATTAAAATTGCTTTCGCAGAGATGAGTTTGTAAAAAGAAGCTCATATAAATCTAGATCTGATGTTCAGACTCAAGAGAGAGATGTCATGTATCTACTTTTAAGTCTGTAGAAGTAAAGGTGTTCAGATGAAAGAGGAATTGTCTATGAAGGATGAGCGTTGTCTCTGAAGTCCTTAGATGAAGAAGAGTTCCGTCTAAAGACTTCAAGGAAGTTGCATCTGAATACCTTTGAGCTAGAAGATTTATGTGACTCATCAGTAAGGATCCTTTAGAAGCAAAAGTCGTTACTTAATTCTGAAGTGATTCAGAGGAACTTCAGTTGTAAACTGCCTCTGAAGTATGCTCAGACAATTTCAGACTCAGTCTTATAAGAGACTCTAAAGACCCACGTATGGCAGGTTTCCGAGACGGCTAGGATATCTATGGAAGTTTGTGTGATTTGATTAACTGGATTCTTGTCCCATCAAATCAGGAGAATATCTACAGTTGGATGACACCTTCCATATACAAAGAATATTGAAGATTGGATTGACTCTACTTATGGAAAGCTGAAGTCTCAGTTGTATGGGCGACTGACTCTGAAGCGTTCAGATTCTGTTACAACGGCTAGAAGATCTTCTCGGATACAGTCTCCGTCAATCAAGGTTGATGACGATCAATCAATGATTGAGGAGCGATCCTTAGGACACCTTGACCAACGGCTAGTTCAAGGTTAGAGGAGTATAAAAGAGGATCAACGAAGACGATTGGGCAGTGTGACGAACAAAAAATTCCAAAGCTTTGAGCGATTCAAACTTGCGATTATTCTTTTGTACACGAGAGACACCACTTACATGTGTTGAGAGGCTATAGCATTATTCATATGAGAAGCATACAGATTCTTGTAATCCTCAATTATATATAGTGGAAATCAGCCTATCGGCTGTCAGCGTGGGAGAGTGGACGTAGGCTTGATATAAGCCGAACCACTATAACTGTTGTGTGCAAGTTTCTCTTTCTCATAACTCTGATCTTCGTGTCTTGCACGCCAGCCTTAGCATTCAGAATCTGTTTGCTTAAAAGTTGCATATTTGCATTCAGATTCATAATTTGTTCACAATTAGAATATCTAATTTCACTTGTTCAGATTTTGATTCTGCATACATTTTGATTTAATTATTAATTCTGCATCATATCATCAAAATTGTTTTAAATCACCTATTCACCCCCCTCAAGGTGATATTGCTAGATTCAACAATTGGTATCAGAGTAGGTTGCTCATATTTTTGGAGTGTTTTTACTTCAGAGATAACAATTGAGAATGTCTAGCATCAATAATGCAGGATCAGCTGATTCACACTACAGTAACAAGCCACCATACTTTGATGGAAAAGACTACAATATGTGGTGCAATAAAATGAAGTGGTTCTTTAAAGCATCAGATGAATTAATGTGGGATATTGTTGTTAACGGAGTTGTACCCACTGCTACAGCAACTCCCTCAACTGGAGATGAGACAAATGCCACAGTAACTCTGACAGATACTGAAAGAGCAAGGAGACGTAATCTTGACTCCAAAGTAGTGCATGCTCTCTTTTGTGCTTTATCCACTCCTTTATACAATCGTGTTGCAGAAGAAGAATCATCAAAAGCTATATGGGATAGACTTCACGTTACATATCAAGGAACAGACAGAGTGAAAGAAACCAATCTTAGCATGTTGCTAAGTGATTATGAAGCGTTTAAAATGAAATCTGATGAATCAATTGCTGATATGATTAAAAGATTTCAGATACTAGCAAGTGGTCTAGCAAGACAAGGTGCTCCAGTGGCAGAACCGATGCAAGTCAGGAAAATTCTTCGAGGACTCACTGATGAATGGAACTACTTCAAACCATCAATACAAGAATGTCAAACAATCAGACCTTTATCCATTGATGAGCTTGTGGGAACTCTGCAATCTTATGAAGCCGAACGTGTCAATAAGACAAAGGATTTTAGAGGTAAAAAATCTATTGCCTTAAGATCTGAGATACAGGGTGAAATGTCAGATTCAGACAATGAAGATGACGACGATGAAGAACTCGCACTCCTAGTAAAGAAATTTAGAAAAATGGCTTGGAAAGGAAGGAACTTCAAGGGCAGAAGATCATTCAAACAACATGATCAGTCAAGCAACGATAAACAGAAAAACAAAGACATAGTATGTTTCCATTGCAAAAAGGTTGGTCATATAAAACCAAAATGTCCACTTCTGAAAAAGGACAAGGTCAAGTATGAGAAATACAGAAACACTAAGTGATTCAGAAGACAGTGATGAAGACTATGCGAACTTATGTCTCATGGCAAAATCCGACTCAAATTCAGACTCAGAAACAGAGGTATGTGCTGCTGAAGTACCTGATGAAGTTTCTGATTATATTGAAGAACTCTGTTCAAATTACAAAGAAGCTCTTAAAATCATTTTTGGCTTAAAAAGGGAAAACTCTTTGTTAAAACAACATAATGAATCTCAATCAAATAAAATTAGTTTTCTTGAGAACAAATTTAATCTAATTAAAGAAAATCGTGATTTAGTTTTAAAAGAAAACATTTCCTTAAAAGCAGAGATTGAAAATATTTCAAAAAAATTCAATCAAGGTTCAAAAAATCTGGAAAGTATTATTTCCAAACAAGTTCCTTATGGGAACAAATCTGGTCTCAAATTTTAAAAAGGAAGGAGATTTCAAAAATAAGTTCCCAGAGTCAAATGAAAGGATCTTCAGAAAACCCTCTAAATCTGCATATCAACAGCATTTCGTAAGGCAATTCGCAAAATCTGCTTATGCAAAGCAATGTATTAATTGTGGTGCCAAAAATCATATTAAGGATAATTGCATGATGATTTGGAGACCTGTAAAGAAAAATAAAAGTGTCTCGACTAACACAAGTGGACCCAAGAAGACGTGGGTACCAAAGAAACAGTGAGCTTACTCTTCCTTGCAGGTACCTCGAAAAAGGAAAGACAAGTGGTTCTTGGATAGTGGTTGTTCGAGTCACATGACAGGTGATCCAGGAAGATTTATTTCTCTTTCAAAATACGATGGAAGAACTGTGTCCTTCGGAGGAAAGAACAAAGGAAAAGTGATTGGACATGGAACCGTGAAAATATGATGTCTAACGATCAAAGATATCTCACTTGTCAAGGGATTAAAGTATAATCTCATATCAGTAAGTCAACTATGTGACTCTGGTTATTGCATCTCTTTTCAAGATATGAAATGCACAGGTATTAGCAAAGACAAGAAACAAACCTTCACTGGTTACCGACATGGAAATATTTACCTTCTGAACGTTAAATCTGAAGATATCAAATGTTTAATCTCAATCAAGGATGATTCTGAGTTATGGCACAGAAAGCTAGGTCATATTAGCATCAAACACATCTCCAATCTATCTTCAAAGAAGCTAGTTCGATGTCTTCCTACAACCAAGTTCAAAGAATCTGAACTATGCTCAGCATGCGCCCTTGGAAAACAAGTAAGAAGTTCTTTCAAGTCTATCAATGAAATATCAACTAATCGTACACTGCAGTCTCTGCACATGGACATTTTTGGACCAAACAGAGTACTAAGTCTTGGGGGTAAGAAATATTGTCTTGTTATTGTGGATGATTATTCTAGATTCACTTGGGTTCAATTTCTTGCACATAAAAGTGAAGCCTTCTCCTCTTTTGCAAAGTTTTCGAAGAGAATTCAGAATGAAAAAGGCTATGCTATTTCCTGCATTAAAACTGATCATGGAGGTGAGTTTGAAAACCAAAGTTTCATAGATTTTTGTGATGAATTTGGAATCCAGCATGTTTTCTCTTCTCCTTACACACCTCAACAAAATGGAGTAGTAGAAAGGAAAAACCGCTCTCTACAAGAAATGGCAAGAACTCTTTTGATCGAAAGCAAAATCGCATCTCACTTTTGGGCTGAAGCTGTTTCAACAGCCTGTTATATCTTAAATCGTGTTTCTCTAAGACCCATTATTGAGAAAACCCCGTATGAACATTTCAAAGAAAGGAAGCCAAATCTTGCTTACTTTCGTGTATTTGGATGTAAATGTTTTATATTGAAAAATGTAAGTGATCGTGTTGGGAAGTTTGAAGAGAAGTCAGACGAAGGAATATTCCTCGGATATTCAACAACAAGCAAAGCATATCGCATCTACAACAAAAATTCAAGGATGGTCGAAGAATCCATGAATGTCAAGTTCAATGAAGCTCTTCAGAATCAAAGAGATGAATCTGAACAAAGTCAAATAGTGACACTTGCTGAGAGTTCAGAACCAACTAGTGAATCTGAAGCTAATCATGCATCTGAAGAAGTTCAGAATCAAGAAAACAATCATCAAAGAACAGATGAATCATCAAAAATTCAGTCAGAATCCAAAGATTCTAACGATGATCAAGATGAAGGATTCAATAGAAATTGGAAACACAAATCTAGTCATCCCAAAGATTTGATAATGGGGAATCTAAATGAAAGGATCAGAACCAGATCCAAATTTAAGGAAGCTATGAGCAATATAGCACTAGTATCTGAGATTGAACCAAAAGGAATCGAAGAAGCTCTGGCAGATGAAAACTGGATAAATGCAATGCAAGAACTTCATCAGTTCAAGATCAACAATGTATGGGAATTAGTTCCAAGACCCAAAAATCATCTTGTCATAGGAACAAAGTGGGTGTTCAGAAACAAGCTGGACGACAAAGGTAAAATTATCAGAAATAAAGCGAGATTAGTAGCAAAAGGATACTCTCAAGAAGAAGGGATAGATTACGATGAAACTTACGCACCGGTTGCCAGGTTAAAAGCTATAAGATTACTTCTTGCTTTTGCTTGTCACAATAATTTTAAACTCTTTCAGATGGACGTAAAAAGTGCATTCCTGAATGGATATATTAAAGAAGAAGTATATGTTGAACAACCACCTGGATTTGAGGAACGAAAAGGTGAAGATCTTGTTTATGCTCTAAAGAAAGCTCTATATGGTCTCAAGCAAGCACCCCGTGCTTGGTATGAAAGGTTAAGTAGCTTTCTTTCTGAAAAGAAGTTTGTTAAAGGTAGTGTTGACACTACTCTGTTCATTCAGAGGCATGATAAAGATATCCTTCTTGTTCAGATTTATGTAGATGATATTATATTCGGCTCTTTTAACGAATCTCTCTGCAAGAAGTTTTCAAAAGTTATGTAGGATGAGTTTGAAATGAGCATGATGGGAGAACTAAGATTTTTTCTCGGACTTCAGATTCAACAAATCAAAAAAGGGATATTTATTCATCAAGAAAAATATGCTCTTGAGATAGTCAGAAAATTTGATTTGGAAAACTACAAGAAAACTGACACTCCAATGTCACATTCTTCGAAGCTTGACAAAGATGAACAAGGAAAAGTAGTTGATCAGAAGCTATATCGAAGTATGATTGGTTCACTTCTCTATCTTTCAGCATCAAGACCTAATATTTTGCTCAGTGTCTGCCTCTGTGCAAGATTTCAATCAAATCCAAAGGAATCTCATCTTTCAGCAATCAAAAGGATTATAAAATATATTGGCACTTATCCAACTCTCGGACTATGGTATCCAAAAGAATCAGATTTTGTTCTGAGAGGGTATTCAGATGCAAATCTAGCAGGATGTAAGATTGATAGAAAAAGTACTTCTGGAACATGTCAACTCATGGGAAGCATGTTGATATCATGGTATTCTAAGAAGCAAAGCACTGTAGCACTTTCAACAGCAGAAGCAGAATATATATTACTTGGAAGCTGTTATGCTCAGATTCTATGGTTAAAACAGCAACTGAAAGATTATGGTGTCAAAGATTCAAATGTCGAGATACTATGTGACAGCACAAGTGCTATAAATCTGACTAAGAATCCTGTCCTACACTCTCGAGTGAAGCATATTGAGATAAAACATCATTTCATACGTAATCATGTTCAAAATGAAGATGTTCATATTCAATACATTGATTCAAAGAACCAACTCGCGGATATCTTCACAAAACCACTCGAACCACTTGATAAGGAGGCCTTCAACTACATTCGAGGTAAGTTGAACATTATTTCCCTCTGAATTATATCTGATACAGGTTTTTCAGATGCAATAGCTTTGGAACCACAACGCTTTTTATTCAGAAGCAAGGTCAGATCTATTATCTTCGAAATTTTTTTTCATAAGGATCAAAAGGTATGTTTTCCATATTTAGTCTGATTGATTGCTTAATTGATTTTGTTTTTCTTTTCTTCATAATTTTATGTACTTAGATTAATTGGTTTTTTGTTTCCAAAAATAACCGTCCAGGCGTGTTTTTTCAAAACTTTTTGAAATAAAACCGTCTCTCTTCTCAAACAAAAACCCTACTTCGTCTTTGCACTCCTTTACGCCTGTCTTTCAATCATCTCAAAAGAAATCTCTCATTTTCTCTCCCAACATTCCTCCTTCGATTCTCATAAAAATCCAATCTTTCTCACAATGTCTCCAAAATCGTCCTCCTCATTCAAGAAAGCTGGTACTCATAGTGAAAAGGCAATAAGGAAATCCTCGAGAATATCTCAAGGAACGAGATCTCGGGAAACCTCTCCAACCAATGGTACGATTTCGAGCGCTGTAAAGATGACTGAGGAAGTGTTTGACGAGAGAGTGGCTCTCACTCATTCTGTAAAGCCCATGTACGATACTTTTAAAAAACAGGGTCAGAATGATGAAATGGTAAAGAAATTGCTGAATCTTCACAAGTTTTCAACCGAAAAGGACTTTTTGATGTTTGTGGATATGCCTCTTCGTACTGTAACTCCCATTGCTGTCTCTAGTCCACCTAAGTCAAAGAAAGGGAAAGAAAAGGTTGTGGTCCCTGGTTTACCAAAATCTAAAAGGACCTCATCAAAGGGAGTGACTATCCGAGAACCTGTTGTGGAAGTGAGTGATGATGAGATAAAGAGCAAGATTGACAAAGATGATGACGTTGTTTTCAAAAACTTCAAAAATATTTTGTTCCGAAGGACTAGGGAGAAGAACTTTGATAACACCCTGTTTGTGTCTCAAAAGCATATCGAAAAGTTTGAGGCATTGAAGGAAAGAGGTGTTATGCCCCACAAAGTGTTTGATTTGGACTACTTTGATGCTGCTGGAATTCCCATAAGAAAACATTTGACTGAGATGAAGTTGGAAGATTTTCTATCAACAATGACTCCAATTTTTCCTGACTTCGTCGCATATTTCTACTTAACAATTTCCTTCACAGATTTTGATTCCATCTCCTACAACATTGGGGATGAAGTATATCATCTGAATATGCATGGATTGGCAAAACTGATGGGAGTAAGGAAGAGGGCATTCAAGCCCATTGACATCAAGCCAGAGGAAGCATATGCCTACTTATCAGGGAAGGAGCGCTACAGCCGAGACTCAAAGGCACACATTGCCTACAATGACTTCCCTCTGAAGCACCTCGTCATGCATAAGATCGTCATTGAATCCTTGAGGCCAAAAGCAACCTGCAGAACTGATATCAGCAAGTATGAGGCCAAACTAATGTGGGCACTGGTTACAGGGTATGATTTTTCTCTTGCACACACTGTCATCCTGCATATGTACAGAACAGTGCATAAGCAAAAAGGGCAGTTGCCCTATGCAGGACTGATTTAGATGATCCTCAACCACCATAAGATTCCACCCTTTAAAGAACTAACTCAAGAGCGCAGCAAGATTCTCACTGCAGGTGAGAGTATGATATTGAAAATGGGTTTTAAACAAGTGGATGGAGAATGGTATAACAGGAACAAAGAAAAGGTTCTGGTTGAGTTGGAATCTGAACAGCTTGAAAGGTCGGCAAAGAGAAGAAAGACCATGGCCAAGAAGGGAAAAGAAGTCGTTTTCCAGAGTGAATCTTCTTCTGAAGAATATGAAGTGCTGTCAATGGAAGAGGATGAAGAAACAGAAGAAGGAGAAGAAGTAGAAGAGAAGGAAACAGAGGATGCAGAACAGGAAGAAGAAGAGCAAGAGACAGAGGCAAAGAAGGAGAAAAAGCAGGAGCAAATGGAAGAATAGAAAATCTCATCTGAGGATGATGAGACCACTCCAACTGCTTCACCCAAAAAGGGTGATAAGGTGGAAGAAGAGGTTAAGGTCGATGACCAAAACAAGAATGGACAAGAACATGCTAATGAGCAGGAGGTTCCTATAGATCAGGGCTTACCTGAGATTCATGATCAAGAGGAACGTCTGGAAGAACAAGCTGACCAGATAGCATCTGAAGCAGCCACTGTTCAGATAGAAGAAGCAGGTGTTGAGTCAAGTGCAGGCTTGTCTCCCGTTCATAAAAAAGATGATCATCTGATCGAACAACAGGAAGACGAAAATGTTCCGCACCCTGAAGAAATTCAGATTGTTGCTCAGGAGGACAGATCTGCTGAAGAAGTTCATATGAAAACCTTTGTTTCTTCAGACAAAGCCAAAGAAACTTCAAACGAAACCCCTTCTCAAATTCAGGGGGAGGTTAGTCTTAAGAAGGTTTTTGCCCTGATCAAAGAAACAACCCAGCCAGAAGCTCAGAATCAGCCATCTTTTGCAAGTACACTCCATCCAGCTACACACTTAGATGCCATTTTGAAGGAACTGCTGGAAACAAAATCTTTTCACGAGAAGAGTCAGAAGGAAATTGATCTCTTCACGGCTGAGATGATTCAGAGGATTGATCTGTTAGAACAGAAGGTTGAGAAGAAGTTGAACAAATTTGAAGCAATGCTTGACAAGTACTGTCGTCTTTTCTATGCTGAAGTAGCAGGTCTCTCTTCTTACACTCTGATCTGAGATGAAAGGAGCAGTAAAATTGCACCACCAGTCGACCCTGTTAAGGACTATGAGGTTCTCGTTGGTCCATGGGAAAAACCTGCAGAATCCTCCAAGAAGGCAGACTTAAAGCAGACTGATATTCCATCTTCTTCCCCCCAAAAACCATCCAAATCTGTTTAAAACTTTATTTTTAAAACTGATCATTTCTGTGTTTTGGGTTGACTATGTATGAAACTCGCTTGTTATTCCTCCTTATGCTTGCTTAGTTATCTTTTTGTTGATGACAAAAAGGGGGAGAAGCATATTTGCAGGATAAACAACACTGGTATGGTGAACAGAAGGATTTTTGTTTGCATTTTGTGCAGATGGACAAAGACAATTTGTTGCGAGCGCAAGACATATGTTGTTTCGTGTGCAAAGACATACGCAAACCAAGCAAACCGATTCATTTCGTCTTTTATCAAAAGAACCATACTGTCTCTCACATTATCTTTCGTTACAACATTTTTTTAATGCTTATATTGAGGAAGTTTTGTCATCATCAAAAAGGGGGAGATTGTTGAAGAAGTTTGTCTCTCTGAATGTTTTGACTCTGACAAAACTTTCCCTTTCTATTCAAGAATTACGTTAACACATTGAAATTGCTTTCGCAGAGATGAGTTTGTAAAAAGAAGCTCATATAAATCCAGATCTGATGTTCAGACTCAAGAGAGAGATGTCATGTATCTACTTCTAAGTCTGTAGAAGTAAAGGTGTTCAGATGAAAGAGGAATTGTCTCTGAAGGATGAGCGTTGTCTCTAAAGTCCTCAAATGAAGAAGAGTTCCGTCTAAAGACTTCAAGTAAGTTGCATCTGAATACCTATGGGCTAGAAGATTTATGTGACCCATCAGTAAGGATTCTTCGGAAGCAAAAGTCGTTACTTAATTCGGAGGAACTTTAGTTGTAAAGTGCCTCTGAAGTATGCTCAGACAATTTCAGACTCAGTCTTATAAGAGACTCTGAAGACCCACGTATGGAAGATTTCCGAGACGGCTAGGATATCTATGGAAGTTTGTGTGATTTGATTAACTGGATTCTTGTCCCATCAAATTAGGAGAATATCTACAGTTAGATGACACCTTCCATATACAAAGAATATTAAAGATTGGATTGACTCTACTTATGGAAAACTGAAGTCTCAATTGTATGGGCGACTGACTCTGAAGCGTTCGGATTTTGTTACAACGGCTAGAAGATCTTCTCGGATACAGTCTTCGTCAATCAAGGTTAATGACGATCAATCAATGATTGAGAGCGATCCTTGGGACACCTTGACCAACGGCTAGTTCAAGGTTAGGGGAGTATAAAAGAGGATCAACGAAGACGATTGGGCAGTGTGACGAACAAAAAATTCCAAAGCTTTGAGCGATTCAAACTTGCGATTATTCTTTTGTACACGAGAGACACCACTTACATGTGTTGAGAGGCTATAGCGTTATTCATATAAGAAGCATACAGATTCTTGTAATCCTCAATTATATATAGTGGAAATCAGCCTATCGGCTGTCAGCATGGGAGAGTGGATGTAGGCTTGATATAAGCCAAACCACTATAATTGTTGTGTGCAAGTTTCTCTTTCTCATAACTCTGATCTTCGTGTCTTGCATGCCAGCTTTAGCATTCAGAATCTGTTTGCTCAGAAGTTGCATATTTGCATTCAGATTCATAATTTGTTCACAATTAGAATCTCTAATTTCACTTGTTCAGATTTTGATTCTGCATACATTTTGATTTAATTATTAATTCCGCATCATATCATCAAAATTGTTTTAAATCACCTATTCACCCCCCTCTAGGTGATATTGCTAGATTCAATAATAGTCAACTTTGTCATGTAAGAGGACAGCACCTATAATATTCGGTGAATCCTTCGCCTCATCTCAAGTAACAGGAAATGCCCTTCCTTACACCTAAGATCTGTTACGACTTGTCTTAACCTCACCTGGAGGGTTCGACCAGTTTAGAAGTATTGCCATTGGCTAATGGAGTGAACTCTTCTAAGTCCTACCTCCCATGATGTTGGATTTCGTTTTCGTGATTAACGATCTAAATTCCATCCGGAGTCACCATTAGGTTATTGGGGTTGTCTAGGAACCAATTGAGACACAGGAGTATCGTTTCGATCCTTAGGCAACCAGAATTTCTAAGTTTGGGACTTGTATACGGTAACGAAATAATTAGCACCCTTTTGGTGCATGATCAGTTAAAATTTTCTAAGGTGATCACACATTTTGCATATCATTTTAAGCTTACTAAGCATCGAACCAGTACTAGATGATCATGCATAATGTTTTCTTTCATTTCGTGCATTTACCTATTTATTCTTAACCCAACATCCAGGAAAACAATTAATAGGCAATTTATCAAAAGATAACGATATAAAATGCACTCAATCAGGTAACATATGCCAAATATTAGACTAAAATGAACATATGCAGGGCAAATCTATAATGGCGATACTTAAAGGAAACAACTCTGATACATGAATTGAGTGTATAAAAATAAACCGATTTAAACATTGATCTTTATTCACCAAGCCTCAATGGGCTATCATTTCCATGGAAGTCATCGTCGATCGCTACATTGGAGTATCAATTTCCTGCATTGTGTATTCAACTCAAAATAAATAATTAGCGACGTTCAGTCAATAAAACAAGCATCTCGAATTAAATTGTAATCATTTTGCTAAACTATCTACTAAGACATGCGTTATGAAACCAATTATTCAGACATTTATGTGTTAAGTTAAAATCGAGTCCCGCCAATTAGACAAGAAGAAGGAAAAAAATAATAATTTATAACTAAGCAAATAAAAGTCTAATTAGACAATAGAGGTATTTCCTACCTATTTTCTATTTTTTAATTTTTTTTGAGATTTTTTTTTATTTTAATTATTTTTAATATTAATTTTAAAAAAATATCGGAGTCGGATCGAAGGTCTAGGCCCAATGCGGACTGGGCTCAACCAATGAGTCAAGCTAAGACCAGAAATCTAAGGCTGAAGAAGCAACGAAAACAAGCCCAACCAAAGATTAACCAACTCAAGCCCACGACTATGCATGCCCAAAATAGACCAACCTAGAAATAGACTCTCCTTCTTATCAGTCCATTTTTGCAGGGCCTAGACAAAGAGGAAGACCAAACAGCAAAATGGGCCTATTCGGCTGAACTCCTCCCTTACTATTCATCATTTTCTTTACGTGTGTCCTTCTCTTCTTCTTCTTTTCGCGACATCTTTGTCTTCCTAAGTTGGCTTTCCACACTAGCTACCAACGTCGATTAGCCTCCAATAAAGAATAGGGCGAGAAACGGCACAAAGACTACGTGAGTGATCGTCGTCCTTAAGCTTCGTCGAACAGCGAAGCTGGAGGTAGTGGATCAAACGTCTAGTCGAAGTCTTATGCCCCTTGAACTCTTGCTACACCCCATTGTGAACTCCTCTGGCATCTCGTGTACTTATGCTCCTAGCTTCTTCCAGTGTTGCTTGCGCCACCTTCTCCAACGCCAGCAACGTTAATAACGCTTGTGAGTGGTGAGCTTGCGCAACTGGTCCAGACTGCAGTAGGGTTGAGATTGGGCCAGCACCTCGTCCAACTCCCCTATTCTCATAGGCAGTGCCCAAAGAACAACTAGCTATTAGATGATGCCGTCATTGACCAAGCCAAGCCATATCGTCGAGTCCCCCAACAATTGCTAACTACTTCTAACTCTTGAGAACAAATGATGCGACAACCGGGGTAAGAGCTTATCTGGTTGGAAGCGAGAGCTATTGGTTGGAGGCTGCTCGATGGACTAGGGGGATACGAGTGGCTTGAGACGATGTCACCTATGTATAGGAAGGCAAACTAGTTCGAGAGATCATTGGACGCAGTTACGGCTCAAATCGCCTGCTCCTTGATGGCTCTGGAACTCCTTCTCCTTCAACCCACCAAAATCAAGCTTTGTTGGCCTTTTTGGACAAAACGAACCCTCTATTCTCTTTCGTCTCGTTTCTTATCGAAGTCCTCCAAGCTAGGCACATCGCCGTCATCACGTGCCACGAGATTGTTGCCTTAGGCTATGGTGGCGACCATGGCCTCTACACCTTTTTCTAGTGCTACCTTCCCCCCTCCCTCTCGAAGTTCCCCTCGGTCTTCGCTTCTTTTTCTTTTGTTCATCTCCCCTCCCTCAAAATTTCTCTCTCTCCATCACCTTGTCAAGTTCTGCTGGTTTTCAGCCCCGTCAGAGCTATCTCCTCTCTTTCCCTCCAGTCTCTTCCTTTTCCTTTTTTTTTGGCTCACTTTTGTCCTTTTTTCATCCCTGCCCCTCACCTGCTTCCTACTCACATCCACTCCATTGTACCTGCAGCTTTCTCTCTAAGTATTGCTTTTGTGGACTAGAAGAGTTGTCAGTTTTTGCCTCTTTGTTGCTACAGAAGATGTCCAAGAAATAATGAGTGACGTGAGTGTATGCAAGAGATAGTGACGTGGGGAGTGGGCTAAAGGGAAAAGAAAAGGGTAGATGGGCTTGTGCGTGGGTGGGCCAAGCATGGGAAAAAGGATTGTAGGCCCCAAGCTTCAATGTGCAAGCTCGGATGGGCTGTTTTGATTTTTATTAATAATATTATTATATTTTTTTTACTTTTTTATTTTGAATAAAACAAGAAATATATATTTATATATATACTTAACAAATTAGACATACTTTATCTTATATAGAAAAATGAAACAGGACTACCGAAATTAAGTGTCAACAGCTGCCACTTTTGGAATGGGAGCTCGAATTTCCACTCCAAGATGAAAGGACCCCTAATTTTGTCAGTAAATCATCTTGACTGCACTAAGGGAAGACCACTATAGCCTGATCCACTTGGGAAATAAACCGCTAGTCGAAAATCCTGCCCAATTCAGGTGGCCATCATATGGGAAGATGCAACTCTAGAACTGAAAATCTCCGTTTAGTTCACGGACCACGTTTCCTTGAGTCGCTTTAACTAGTTTTAACCTTGCACTTTGGCACATCCATAGAGATTAAACTTGAGCAGATTTGTTCAAGAAATTGGTTCTGAGGCTCTGCGTCTCTTCGCACCTACTCAGGCAAGGTTAGTTCAAATAAATATCACCTCTAGGACGATCGTGTAAGCACATGGGCTTGGTCTACAGAGAAAATGGAACGATCGTATAAACAATACGGGCTTGGCTTTAAGAGAAAATGGCATAATCATATAAACAATATGGGTTTGGCCTTTAGAGAAAATGACACAACTGTATAAATGATACGAGCTTTGTTGACAGACAAAATGGCACAATCGTATAAACGATATAAGCTTGGCCGATAGAGAAAATAGCATAACCGTATAAACAATACGGGCTTGGCCGTTAGAGAAAATGGCACAACCGCATAAACAATACGGGCTTAGCCGACAAATAAAATGGCACAACCATATAAACGATACGAGCTTGGTCGGTAGAGAAAATGGCACAATCGTATAAACGATACGAGCTTGGTCGGTAGAGAAAATAGCACAATCGTATAAACTATATGGGCTTGGCCTCCACCTAACAATGCGTTTGCTTTAGGCTTTAAAGCTCACCAGACTTGAGGGGACTTGCTCGAGGAACTGGCTCCGAGGCTCCATGCTTCTCCGTACCTGCTCAAGCAAGGTTAGCGCAAACAAAGCAGCACCTTTGGGACGGCTGTATAAATAATATGAGCTTGGTCCACAGAGAAAATGACACAAAAAGACATAATTCATGGCACTGCGTGCCGTTGAAAAGGTAATTGAAGAGGCACGATTCATGACACTGAGTATCAATGAAAAGGCTATTTGAAAGTCACAGATTACAATACTGAGTGTTGGTGAAAAGGCTATTTGAAAGTCACAGATCACAACACTGAGTATCGGTAAAAAGGCTATTTGAAAGTTATAGATCACGACACTGAGTGTTGATGAAAAGCCTATTTCAAAAGACACAGTTCACGACACTGAGTATCCATGAAAATGCTATTTAAAAAGACACAGTTTAAGACACTGAGTGTCAGTGAAAATGCTATTTGAAAAGACACGGTTCACGACACTAAGTGTTGGTAAAAAGGCTATTTGAAAGTCACAGATCACAACACTGAGTGTCGGTGAAAAGGCTATTTGAAAAGAGGGGATTCCACCTCAAGGAAAACAATTTTCACATCATGAAAAGGAAGAAACTTAATGTGAAATTGGCTTAAGGATGCTAAAGGTTGCCTTACCTGTCCAAAAAAGATTAGCTTAAACAAACACTAAAGCTAATGAGGATAAAATACTGAATGAATGATCAGATAAAGCTAACTCGAATTCACCTGGAAAATTTGATTTCATGGAAAACATTTCACTCATGAAAAAGATTTTAATGCGAGGATTCTAATTCATGGTAGATATCTCGGCTCATGAATTGGATTATGGATGCAAAGACTCGATTCATGATACTTGACTCATGAAAAGGTGTTGACACATAACTCGATTGGTGGTATTCAAACCATGAAAGGGTAATGAAAAGATGAAATTTCACTTCAACAAAAATGAATCTTTCTCATCATAAAAAGGGTTAATTGAGCATGCCAAGCTAAGTTCCTTAGTCTGAAAGGACTTCTTGCGTACTCTCACTTGGGGATATCATTTGATCCTAATCACCCATTTAGGGATCTGGGATAAAAACTCTTGGTACCTCACACTCTTCATGTCTAAGGTGTTAGACATATTTGCAATGCGTACACTTTTGGTCAATCTAAAAGGACTTTCAGGAATGTGATGTTGATTTGGTCAAGGACTTACATAAAGGGGGGGTTTTTTTTTCTACTTTGAGGCCACATTTAAGAAATATTATAGTCGTAACCTTCGAGGGTCTACAAGTCAAAAACTTGGAAGATGAGACAAGAAATGATTGGTTCCACTCCTTCGAGTGGTAGCTTCTTTATAAAGTCTTTATGTCAACTCGAAACATCCCAATTGGAAGAGTCTTAGAATGGGTTGTAATGTCGGTTTGGGAAGGCTTATAAGGTTCTGAATTTTTTTCTTCTAGGGGTTTAAGAGTAGGTAGCCATCTTGGTGTCCTTACCAATCTTGCTCCATTTGGAGAAAACATTTGACATTTGGAGATCACAATATGTCTCGAGAGTCCATTGGTGTCCATTTCTTTTGGGCAAGAAAAGAGTTTTACTCTATTTTCTGTATTTGTTTCTGTTTGAGGTAAGCTCAATGCTGTTCTACATTTGGCTTTATCCTCTTTGGGCTTTGGCCTTGTTTTTACCATACACTTTGCTTTTTTAGCCCTTTGTTTTCTATTCTATTTTTTTTTCTCTTCTTTGCTATTTTCATGAGCTCTCTAGACTATTGAGACATTTCATATTGACCGGCTTCCTGGTAGATCACACGTTTTGCCCCAACATGGGGAGATGATCATCGCTCGAGTTCTAGAATTGAATAATTTTAGGTTTAACCTAGCTAGGAAAGGATATTCAGTTTTTGGATGGAAGAAATAAATGTTCTTCTTCATTTTTGGGATGCTTTGAGCTTCCAGGAAAATTCATCTGAAGTTACCACACAAAGGTTAATGCAAGTGAAGGCAATTAAATCTTTCTTACCTTTTCTCTATCTGATTTTGATCTACAATCTCCTATATATGCTCGAATGTAGGGTGGTTCTTCACAAAGGTATTTTGTACTCCTCCTTACTTAGGCTCAGAGTGGCTAGTAAGGGATGTATTGTGTATATGGAAAGGAATGAATTGCCTTTCGTCACTTTAACCCATGTACACATTGTGAATGGATCCTCTGTCCTAAGATGCGAATCTTATTCTTGCTTCAATCAATCTCAAAGTGTATGAAGAATGTGTTTAGATGGGTTTCGCTTTTCATCCTAAACACTCTTGCGTTGGCACACTCAATGCCTCCGTTTTATTTTTATTTTTTATTTTTGCAAAATCATCTGGCCAAATCGACTTGCATAGGATTTTGATGCAAGATGCATGTATGCATGAATGGATGCACCAATTGAAAGAACATGGATGCTTTCTCTATATGAAAATGAAACGTTGATTCACGCTCTCTGTAGGGATGAAATGTTTCAATGATGCTTTTTGGACTGAACATTTATTTTGACCCGACTGGGAATAAAACACTTGAATACTCATGCTTCCTACGGAAGTTTTAGGAAAACGATACTTACTTAGAGTATACCTACCGGTTATTCCTTTGCATCTATTCCTCTGAGGATAGATGACAACGATGAATCTTGATTTGCCACGAAGGACTTATTGATGCACAAGAGGCATAAAACAAAGAAAATGAATTTGCTAACATTTCTCCTCTATACTGACATCTGCATTGGGGATGAGAGTTGCTCTTTGGGTTATCCACCTACCATGGCTTGATGATGTTTTTGACATACCCTCGAATTTCATGAATTGACCCATTTGACCAGTTATCAAGGGAGTCTAATGCATAAGTGTAGGGACTAATATAGCAGTAGTGCTTCTTTGATACACCTAAGGCAAGTAGGGAATAGTTCCTTGTTGATCTCTTGTTGGGGGGAAATGGCCTCTTACCGGGGAGTACTTCTCACGGTGCTCTTGTTGGGGCAAATCTACATGAAGATTTTCTTGAGCAACAATCACTGCAACTTCGGTGATAACCTTCCACAAGGGAACCTACAAGTTTCACTGGCAAAGTCAAAATCTGAGTTTAAGACTTACATGAACTGAGATTCACTAACTCATGGGGAATGGCAAAATTCATGTGAACGATTTGACTTCATGTCCAAGATCTACATGAATTAAGACTCACTGTCGTGGTCGTTGTCATGACTTTTCATTCGCTACTTGCAGGAAAGGTATATAAGATGTTATTCTAGAAATCAATTTGGATGATACTTTGGGACGATACGTCTTCTTATTTTGGATCGAATGATCCCATCATGTCTGGCTACTAGGGGCTGCCCCAATGGTTAGGTTCACTACTCTACTCGTCTTTTGAGACTGGTGTGGACCACTGCATCTCGTCAGACTTCTCCTAGGAAGGAGGATTGGTGTTGTATAAATGGACGAATGTGTATTTTATCGTCTGTCAAATCGCCCAGTTAATACTAAGTATTTCTTCTTTTGAGTTAGGTGTCCATGACATTTCATGCCCTCGAGCTGTTTTGTGATTTCTTCTGATTAGGTGTTTCTTGCATATTAGAGAAAAAAACTGATCAGTTGCCTATAATGATTTAGACTAAGACATGGAACATATTATGTCATCCTCATCATCTTTCATCCTTTGTTCATAAGGTCTCAAAATCTAGTGCTCCATTGAGTTTGTTTGGTGGTCCCTTTCAATTTAGAACGATTGCCGGCTTTTAGCTCAAACGTGATTGTCATGCCCCGAACCCCACGAGCTCGCGATATCCCATTCATACCTTAAGTTTACTCGCGTTCGCCTGGTCCACGACATGTGATGGCCCAGGAAATTTTTCCATCGCGACTAGACGACGCATTAGTTAAACCATAAACCTGCGAAAGCTATTCTCCAAATCCCATACATGCATGCATATGATAATGGGGTAACGAGTTAAAGAGATAGACCTGATAAACATCAGCATATATAACATCATAAGCGTTAGGAACAGACTCCCAAAAAGAAAATACATACTACGGTCCAAAAGTCCTACTCTCGACCTAACACACATAGCCTAGACTCGGCATCTGGCGGAATCACTCCTTCGGCTCCTCCTCGGGGTCATAGTTTGCCCAGGGGTCATGCTCCTCCTTGGACTCGGTATCCATGGCGTCTCCCTCCTCGTGTCCATCAATCTCCATACAACCTGGGGACGGCAGCTCCACCATCGGGTCTGGGTCAATGACCTCTCCTCCATAGGCAGCGGGTCGTATGAGTGTAGGGTCGTCCTCCTCGGGGATAAGGGTATTTCGCAGGGGACCCTCAAAACCAAACTCGCCCTCTCTCATCCAAGCCTCGAACCTATGGGGAACAAAAAGAGGGTTGCCCTGATCCACCCATATGGTAGTCAATCGCCGATGCTAGAGTGTAGCGTTCTCATCCACATAATGGGTGACCTTCGTCTCTATCTATACAGGCAGTCTAAAAAGCACTGGGGGTGCAGCTATCACAGGGGTCTGGAATATGAAAAGATGGCAACCACCGCCAGTGAATCGAGGACTGAATAAGATCACCACTAATCCTAGCATAGGATAGAGTATACTAGCTGGGTTGGCCCTAGCCAAGGGTCTAAGGTTTGCTAGCCACCTCAACCGGGGTTTCCCTCTCGAAGGACGAACAATGGTTCTTAGATTGAGGGTCGGTCTAACAGTAACCATCGTGTAGCGAAGGACATAAGTCACAAGCAACAATAAGCAATCAGACAACCGATGCCTCAAACAACATGCAAACATCAGATGCATAACTTGCCATCCACATATGTCCCAATTGGATCTAGCCCGCGTCTCATATGCATCAGGCTTGTATCCCAACCCGCGTGTAGTACGCCTCAGATTGACACGTTTATCACTCCACTTCCCCGCGTAAACATGCATTAGGGCCAACCTCCCCTTATCACTCCTTTCAGTGACACATACCATGCTTGTAATCATTTTTCCATGAAGACATGCCTCAAATATGGTAGGGCACAACTTAGGCGTTCACAAGAACAGAACATGCATACCAGCATAGCATGACAATCTAACATTTAGGCACATCACGTCAATCAGTGTAGATAATAGGTAAACATGAATCAATTATGTTCCCTGCACGCAAATTCGTATCATCGGGGTCTAAGTCTAGTATCTGGCCCCATTTGTCAGACCTTTAGGTACTCAAGCTCAACCTCAATTCGTGGTCCACTTTCACGATTAATTATTACCCATGAGACCCCGTTTTGAGAGTTCATTCTCACACGAGTATTCTATTTGGATCTTTCCTAAATTGAACCCAATTGTGCCCGAATTAGTCAAGTTGAGTCTTGAATTTAATTAAGGCCCATTAGTTTAATTTCGAGCCTAAGTAAAGTCTTGGCCCATAAACACCCCTCAAGCCCATGATTTAATATTAGGAACATGTCTTGAAATGGCCCATTACGATTTACTATTCACGCCTAAGGCCCAAGGCCCATTAACTTCTCAAGCACATTAAGCTCAAATCTATCCAATTAGGCCCAAATTGATTTCCTAAGCTCACCTATTATCTTAGGCCATAAATTCTCACATCCAATTCTATTTTCACAGCCCAATAGACCTCTTAATTTTCGCCTAAACCCAAGCCCATGAGAAAAGGCCTAAGCCCAATGAGCCCAACATGTCTATTTTAGCCCAATTTGATCCCCAAGCCTAATTGCTATCCTTGGCCAATCATTTACACGTCCAAGACCATTATTTCTAGCCCATTAGACCTATGAATTTCGTCCAAGACCAAGCCCACAGAGAAATGAACTAACCCATCAAGCCTAATGTGTGTATTTTGGCCCGAAATGAACCCTCAAGCCCATCCAACACCTCTAGGCCCTTTAGTTCACGCCAATCTCATCATCCTCAACCCATTATAGATGTTTGTAAGCCTAAATTAGATTTTCCAAGCCCAAGATTTGGCCCACTTGTTAAGTACCCAAAGCTAGATTCAATTAATTCTAACCATAATCAACCATTACCATTAATCTACTAACACCAAATCATCAAATCAAGCAAATCATACATATATACTATATTCCTAAGCTACAATTAGTGGATTTGCTTACCTAAATGGGCTGGAATTAACGAAGAAAACGGTGGGGACTCAGAGCGGCCGGTTTGGCTTATGGCTCAAGGGGAAGGAGCGGCGGCTTCGAGGGCTGAACAAGGGTCAAGCCGGGGCCGTAGCAAGCTGGAGGACAAGAATAAGACATGGTTATAAGTTCTTTATGCTCACGGGGTTAGAATAGGGTCGTAGAAACCAAGGCACAAAACTGTCCTAGAAAAACAGTTTCGTTGACCGAAATGAAAACACACAAATGGAGGCCCAAACAATGTCGGATCGGAGCGAAATCAAGTTCTGTGAACTCACCTTGGATAGGGCTATGACATGTAAAAAATTCAGGACGATCCAACGGTTGAGTTATTATGGGTGGCTGTTTGAAGTTGAGGGTCAGCTAGAAAATCCGAACAGTGCAGGGTCACGGTTTTTCCATGTTTCAAAGGGCTTCCAGGCCATGAAAGAGAGGGGGTAAGGGCCAAGAAAACTTACCAAGATAGGGAGAGGACATGGGGTGGTGGCGGCGACGAAACGACGGCGGATGAACGGCGAAACGGCAGAGTTCCTCGGGCGGGCGGACAATGAAGACAAGAGAGGAGGAAGAAGAAGAAAATGTGAAGAGGGGAAAGGAGAAGGAGGATTCGACTGATTCAAATGGAGGGGGAGAGAGAGAAGATTATAGAGATTATAATGAATAAAATTAAAAATAAGAAAGTGGGGTTAGGTTTGGGGTATTATGACAATTGATGTGTACTTAGATTGATTGATGGTCTTGTCTTGGAAATTGTACGATTGACCATCAATTGATTGATTTGACACTTGATTGATGTGACATCGACGTGATAACCGATGTGACTTCGCCTCGAAGTGCATGCCAAATGCACCGATCGGTTCCCCAGCGCGAATGAATTTCAGACTGAAATTGGTTCCATTCTATCGTGTTCACTCTAAAATAATTCTATTTGACCTAATTCTAAGGTCTGAGCATTTACTGAGGGGATTTCAGTAATTTTCTACTCACGAGTTGCTTTGCGATGTACATCGGCCGTCTGCCCTTCCGGTACGACATTTTCTGGAACTGAACCCATTTCTCCATTGTGACCATCTTAGAAACTCGATTGTCCAATACCAGAATTCATTTTGTGGCCAAATCCATTAAATTACGGCTCTGTCGAAATCTCAGACTAACGGGCAGCTGTTTGGGAAAATTTCCTAGGTAGCCCTTCCCCTTCGGTTAGTCGCCTCAGGGTAGCTAATCCTGAGTGAGTATTGACTAAAGCGTACTAATGAAATACATCCATTCATTTAGAAATTCCGATAATTGTGTAGAATTTTTAGACTGTCATAGTGATGATGCCACTTTTCCTCAGTGTAAGGGCTAGCCGTTATATTTGAATCCTTGGTTCATCACCTCGAAATGGGTGATTATCTTACATCTGTGCCTTGTCCACCTTTGCTCTATTTTACTATACATGCAAAAAGGGCATAACGTCCAATATATAGTTCAAAATGGGAGATCAGGAATAACTTCCTTTTCATCGACACATGGGCATAATTGACTCCCTATAGTGGCTGTCCTCTACTACCATCTGCAAGAGCAAATGAATTTTGTCAAATTATAAGATGATTGAAACTGGAATAAATACATCCCTTTCGTTTCAATAGAAATGAAATATTTCCAAAATGATATGCATCCTTCGGGGAGTTGCCCTATATTAGCTCTTCTTGTCCATTTCGGCACATTTTTCACTAACTAACTTTAGCTTGAAAAGCAATGAGAAATTAGATTTTTTTTCATTCTGCGAAACTGGGTGACAGGTCATAGATTTGTTTGGAAGTATGGCATTCATGTTTCATGTCCAATAACTTTACCAAGGAGAGATTGTCTCAACCTTTTGCGTGGTCAATAAAAAATAACCATCATTCACATCTTGCAACAGGAAAACAACAATGTCAGTATATAGGTGGGAAACTGATCTTTCAATGAGGTCGTGTCTTATATGAAAATGAAGCGACGATACCTGCCCCACAATCTCAATCTAGAGGCATTCAATACTTCACTACGATTTCATTGTAAGAGAAGACGTCATTAAAAGATCACTCACAATTATCAATAGGACACCTATTCAATTCCAAAGGTTTAACGTACACAAAGCAGCCTCAATTTTGAAAATTCATTTTGGTATTAGCAAACTTCTTGTATTATGAAAATGCTGTGAGAAACATCATATATATACCTCGTTTAGTGATAGAAAATAATGAATTTTCTTTTGCTAATGATATATGTTCCCTTTTTCATAATAGAAGATGTGTTGGTTCTGGCTTGTTAACCAACAATCTACATACCATTGAAATGTCTGGTAATGTGATTACCAAACTCAATAAGCATCACAATATAAATGCCATTAGCAGACAATCTAAAAATAGTCCAAATTCGAAGTATTTATGGCATCTTTGATTAGGTCATATTGGAGAAGGCAGGATAAACAAATTAAGTAATGATGGGTACATTAACCCATCTGGTTTTGAACCATAGTCAACTTGCGAAGCTTGCCTTCAAGGAAAAATAACCAAATTGGCCTTTATGAGCTAAGGAGAGCGAGCTGCTAACATATTAGGATTGATACATACAGATGTATGTGGACCGCTTAACGAAAATGCTAGAGGCGACTATTCCTACTTCATTACCTTTACCGATGATTATTCTCATTATGGGTATTTATACTTGATGGAGTATAAATCTGAATCCCTTGAAAAGTTCAAGGAATTCAGAAATGAAGTTGAAAAGCAAATAGGGAAGTGTATTAAGCCTTTTCGATATGATTGAGGAGGCAAGTACCTTAGCAATAAGTTCTTGGATTATCTTAAAGAAAATGACATTTTATTTAAGTGGACACCTATAATGGTGTATTCGAAAGAGGAATCGTATCTTATTAGATATGGTACGATCCATGATGAGTTACACCGATTTGCCAATATCCCTATGGGGATATGCCCTAGAAATCGCCGCATATATTCTAAAGAGAGTGCTGTCTAAATCTGTTCCTACTAGGCCTTATGAGATATGACATAGTAGAAAGCCAAGTCTCAATCATCTTAGGATTTAGGGTTGTCCAACTTTTGTTAAAAAGTTAAAGTCAAATAAGTTGGAGGCAAGATCTGAACAAGGTCGTTTCATTGAATATCCAAAGGAAAGTCTTGGATATTATTCCTATTTCCACTCTAACCAAAGAGCTTCGGTCAGTAGACATGCTACTTTTCTAGAAAATCAGTTTGTCCAGGATAGTGGTGCAGGTCGTAAGATAGTTTTGTATGGAAGGAAATGATGAAGCAATGACTACTCAGGTTCAGACATCGATCTTTGATTCAGTGGGAGCTCCTGATACACAACCTCTTAAGAGGGTGCAAGAATGTCTCGCCCTCCAAAGCGTTAAGGATATTTAGTTGATGAGATTCAACCATTGTTTATAGTAAACGATGGTGATCTACCAAATGATCCTAACACCTATGAGGAAGCAATGTCATACATTGATTCTGGTAAATGGCTTGAAGCTATGAAATTCGAAATGGACTCGATGTATTCCAATGATGTTTGGACAGTGGTTGGCCCGCTAGATGGTATAATACCAATTGCCTGCAAATGGATCTTTAAAAGAAAGATTAATTCTGAGGGTCAAGTTGGAACATATAAAGTACGGATTATAGCGAAAGGTTATCGTATGAAAGAAGAGATTGATTATGATGAAACCTTTTCGCCAGCAGCAATGTTAAAGTCCATTCGAATTTTATTGGCTATAGCTGCACACTTGGATTATGAGATATTCCAAATGGACGTCAAAACGGCCTTCCTAAATGGATTTCTTGAGGAAGATATCTATATGGAACAGCCGCCAGGTTTTGAGTCCCAAGGTGAAAGCCACAAAGTGTGCAAACTTAAGAAGTCCATTTATAAACTTAAGCAAGCCTCCAGAAGCAGGAACATCCGTTTTGATGAAGTAATAAAATCGTTTGGCTTCATCAAGAAACCGAATGAACCATGTATTTATAAGAAGCTCAGTGAGAGCACTATTGCGTTTCTAGTTTTATATGTCGATGATATACTTTTGATTGGTAATGACATACTAATGATATCATCAATAAAGATGTTCTTGTCGTAGAAATTCTTCATGAAGGACTTAGGAGAGGCAATCTATATATTGGATATCAGGATCTATAGAGATAGATAGTGATTAATTGGCCTCTCACCGTTCGCATACATTGACAAAGTGTTGAAACGGTTCAATACGGAGTATAAGAGAGGATTATTACCTTTCAGGCATGGGATACGTCTTTCCAAGGGACAGTGTCCCAAGACTCCCGAAGAAAGAGAGCGGATGGCGAAAATACCTTACACATATGCTATTGGTAGCATAATGTATGCAATGCTATATACGAAACCTGATATTGCATATGCTATAAGCATTACTAGCAGATATTAGTCTAATCCAGGTAAGGAACACTGAATAGCAATCAAGAATATCCTTAAGTACTTACGAAGAACTAAGGATTTATTCTTGATATATGGAGAATCAGATTTTAAAGTTGAAGCATATACAGACTCTGATTTTCAGTCGGATCCTTATGACTTTAAGTCAATGTTTGGGTTTGTGTTTACACTCAATAGTGGTGCAGTTTGTTGGAAAAGTTCTAAATAATGTATAACTACTGATTTTGCCACTGAGGTAGAGTATGTGGTAGCTTCCAAAGCTACAAACAAAGCCGTATGGATAAAAAAGTTCATTTTAGAGCTTGGAGTAGTTCCCTCGATTGAGCAATCAATCACATTGTTTTGCAACAACAATGGGGCGATAGCTTAAGCAAAAGAATCAAGGTCTCACCAAAAGTCCAAGCATATTGAAAGGCGCGTCCATCTCATTAGAGAAATTGTTAGAAGAGGCGACATCGCCGTGCAGAAAATAGCGTCAGCAGATAACGTAACGGATCCCTTTACTAAGCCTTTACCTCAGTCTGTATTTGACAAACACATTGATAGAATTGGTTTGAAATATCAGCATGGTTGGCTTTAGTACAAGTGGGAGGTTATTAGGAATATGCCCTAAAGCTAACCATGTAATTGTTACATATATGAGCATTTTGTTGTATTTTCAATTATATTTAATGGCAAGACATGTTTATTTATCTTGTTCCCTTATTTAGATAAATGAAGTCCATAGGATCAGTTGTAACTAAAACCTATTCTTGAGACGTCAAGAATATGTGTGATAGGTTTTCGATTGGTCTCTAACCCTTAAAATTGCTCTTGGTCAATGGATTGTTAACTGGACACCAATGATCCAGTTGAGACCAGTGTGTTCGTAACCTCGCCATTGAGCATTGGATAGTCAATGGGGATGATGAGTCACAAGTCATCGAACATTAGATACTTAAATTGGAACATAGGTGTTCATATCAAACGAGTTCGATCGAATTCATCGAATGTGACACATATGGGCAATTAGCAAACATAGAGGCTTCGTGCTTAGTTAATGTCTAAATCACTCTAGCTTTGGTGTGTAAATAATCATTAGACCTGAGACACGATTCTAACTTATATATCGAGTGGCTATGGTTCAGAAGTGCGCATATTGACAGGTCGTCGATCCACTTCTGTACTTGATGGTCATAGTTATTCATATATGAAGTCATAGGCATGTGCAATAATTGGGATCTATCTTCTTATTTAACAAGGTTGATGTCCTATGCGATCCATTCATAACTATGCATTAGAAAATTCTTGGCCAAGGTTGAAGTTAAGAAATGTCTTGCAAGAATGCACGTTAGATAGATCTTGGCATATAATCGAACTAGTAGATTTGACTAATAAATCCATGACCTTAATTCGATCGAGACATGGTAAGATAGAATGATTGAATTACACTGTAGCCAAAGCTAACAAGTTCATTTTGCCCTTGAACATTCACATTGACTGGGTAGCCATGACATATTGCTAGATGTCATTCATAGCTTGTGGGACTTAGGAATCGATTAGGGACGGTTAATTCTCTAAGATTGTACTAATTTGTTAGTACATCCCATTATATGTTCAATGGTGAACTTAGGAATGTTACACATCATAACCAATGCGTGACTACATTATATGAAAGACGATGTATCAAAGGTGTTTGCTATGGTGACTATTCAGATAGTCAAATTGAAATTGGATCAAATTAGATTTGGTTTTAATTTCTAGTCACAAACAGATAAGCATACGATGCAAGCATGACTTAAGCATGACATCACCTTGATGTGACATATGCATGCTTCATGAGATTATGACATTTCTCATCCAAAAGGATAGATAAGATTTATTATCCAAAAAAAGTTCAAAGAATAAGATTTGTTATCAATTAGATAAAGCGATAGGATCGTATAAACGCGAAATCAAGATGGACAGGTTTTTGGCAGGATGGAACAGGGTAGTTGCAGGGCAGGCAAGGCTGGCAGCCGAACCACCGTTGACCAAGTCAAAGGTGGTGGCCAGCTAGCCACCGCCTAAACTACCCTTATCAAGGGCGGTTTAACGTCCCCCCCAATCCCTATAAATAGGGGGTGGGGGTTATGGAGAAAGGGTTACTTTCTACCAGTTTCCAGCCCCGTCTTTGTCTATCCAATAGAATTTTTCACGTTGTTTTCTCGTGAAATCATAAAACAGTTTTGCAAAACACTTGAGGGTTGTGATTTGTTCATGAAAATTAAGAAAGTTTGATTCGTCGCTTCTTAAGAATCACTAGCACGATTGAGGATCGAACGGCCACGAGCTTCGTTTTCCGTCGTCTTGCGATTGGTGGTGTGTTTGAACTAAAGGTTCGATACTTGATGAGCTACAAGGACATCTGAATGAGGTCAGCTCAAGCTGGGACTCTAGGTATTTCAACAAACTACTTTTGGATAGTTTATATTTTCAATTGGAAACGTACGAGGAACCCTGAGGGATAAGGTGCGAGATTTGTCTCACTTTCGTTGTTCTTGATTGATTTTGATTATATAGAGTGCATTGCGCCTAGGGAAACCCAACAACTGCCGCCTTTTTCCTTCTTATCTCACTTTCCTTAATCGCCCATTTGCAATTTGTAGGAAATATTGTAATTCGGGTATAGGTAAATGGGACTAACAGCTCTGAGATGGTGATGTTTGTTTATTGCTTCAATGAAGTGTTACACTAATTATGTGTGCATTACGTGTGTTATTGCATAAAAAAATCATGTTGTTTGGGTAACGGTTAAGGAGTCGTGTACGTTGAAGGATTAGATGGGACAAAATCGAGTTGCTAAGGCCAATTGAGCTGAATCGTCCTAACCAGAATCTGGTTGGGCTTGGAACCATCGGTCAGATTGGGTTTAACTCTTTTGGTGCTTGAATTGACCTTAGTTCAGTTTCGCTTCGGCCATCTGATGCCAGGCGAGTCAGTTCGAGTCTTGCCGAGGTTGACTCCTTTATTCCTAAGGTGGTTTGAGCGGTCCCTCACCCGTCTCACTTCGGTCAATCGAATCCCGCGTATTTTATGTTAAGAAAAGATGGTAAATAAACATATGTATGCAGAAGAGTGTGTATGCATGAAAACATGAGAAATGAATGCTTACTCATTGTCTAACAAGGAGTTATGAAAGCCAAAGTTGGCTTTTATATGAGAATTACGTGTTGTCAACGGGGGTCAAAGTTAGCCTTGTTACAAGAAATGATTATGAGCATTCGTTTCCTGTGAATGTGACAATGTGATTAAGGCGTCGTCTTTTCCCAAACAATGTTGGGCCTATAAGAAAGCATTCCTATATAATGACTACAAGATTACGAGATTATGAGAATGAGTCGATGAGCTCATGGTCCTTCGCAAGCAAAAAAGTTACATGATGGAATCATTGCACATTCATCCTTGAATTATGTGTTACATGGCATTTTTACAATGGATCATTAGATAGCTCCACCTGAATTATTTTAACACCACTACATTGAGTACTAGGTTGACATTCTTGCTTTAGGCCTAGTAATTTCATTTATTGGGTTATTAGCTTATGCCTTTACTTTTCAGAAAATTAGATGGATCCAATCCATGACTCATTATTTGGTATGACAACACACATGGAGCTTTCTCAACAAGAAGTAGTAGATGTAGAAATAAATGCGGCATGTGTTAGAGTCAAGACTACTATTTGGATAAATATCGATTTAGCGGTGTAGCTTCCCTTTATGTTTATCTCTAGAGATGGATTTGCTGAATGACCCGCTATTTGGTATGACGACACACAAGGCGCTTTCTCAACAAGAAGTAGTAGATATAGAGATAAATGCGGCATATGTCAAATTCAAGACTACTATTTAGATAAATATCGATTTAGCAGTGCAGCTTCCCTTTACTTTGATGGTATACTATTCAGCACTATACATAACTTTGATAGGCTGCTTTGTTTTCGAAGTGGGATGACATTGTAGGTCAGTGCTTGAGTCATGATGAGTAAGGAGTCTTAGTAGTCGAGCAATAGCATTGGGAAGTAGTGTGGTAGTTATCAGGTAAACTTCCCAAATTTTGGAATGTGCATAAGAATCGAGAGGTTATGATGTATTATGAAGTGTATGAGATTCCTATGTATATAACTTCCTAAATACTGCTAAGTATGTTTATTTTTTGCCGACCCAACAAGGTCCACTACTGACCCTAGCCTAATCTGGGTGTTGCAACTAAGCCGGTAAGAGTTGGCTGGCAACCTTATAACCTGCAGGGAAAAGAAGATAAAGGATAAAAAAGAAAAGAGAAAAGAACAAAAAAAAATTATTATTATTATAATTATGATATTGTTGAAAATGTCCACATCAGTGGCAACCATATCACATAGGATGATCGATGTCCAAATTAGTGATTTTCGACTAAAATTTATATCATTGCTCTAGGTTTATGGCTTTTTTGGTACATTTTCCCTATTTAGCAATTTTAGAACGAGCACATCTTAGTAAACTATTTATAGGAACTTGTCAAGCACTCTTTAAAACAAGCACATCCTCACCAGAATGAACCAATTGGTAGCTGTATGGCATGATCAGTGTCCATTATAAGGAAATTACTAGTTGGCATGAACGGATAATCAATACTCATGAATGTGAACCAACAATATCAAGTAAAGAGCCAAACAAAATAGGCCGAGTCAATTGCAAATGCATCCATAGTCTACATCACATAACATGAATGAAAAAGAGTTTGCCATAAATTCACAAGAGCAAGCAAAATAAGTTAACCAAGGTTGATACAAATCTCTTATACTCATGAATAAAAAGAGCAAGCAGAATATCTTGAAAACTCAAGCTTTGAATCCATAACCGACTAAGCCTACACAGGATCCACGAGCTATTTCCAACTTAGAACTTAACCACAGTATTCATCAATAAACGATAACTGCAAGTTCTAACTAACTGAAAACAAAACAAATGACAAATATAGGCAACCCCTTATTATTTGTTTTAAATGAGAATTACTTGAAATTAAACATCATCACATATATTCCTTCCACTTTGACTTGTCAAGTCTATATATCATTAATAATTGTGGCGTTGACACAATCGAAATCTAACAAAAAGAAGATATTAAATAAAGACACCTATTAGATATACAAAAAGAATTACAAGGTGAAAATATATATCGATGACTTATCCAACTCAAAGTTTTTCACAATCTCGATGCAATCTTCGACATTAATCCACATGGAAACAGTTCTCAACCAATCTTCAGAGCAAATAAAGGCTTCCACCACTCTAAGAATCAAGAAACTTCAAAGTTATCAAGTACATGACAATGCTCCTCCCGCATAGCGACAAAGGGGCGAAAAAGGGAAAGAGGGGGATGGGGTTTCTCTCGCTTTTGACATAGCGAGCCCCGATGGGAGGCCCACACGACAGGCTATTAGCTAGTGGTAGAGTGTGCCCTGATAATTGCGTTGATGTGCTGAGAGTTGACGCTAAAGCAAAGATAGTTATAGGAATAAACAAAATATCCTGAGCCATCAAAGATAGGATTTTAAACTCTTGGCCAGTAGTCATCCACCACATCAAAAGGTTAAGATCACAAAAATCTTCACATTCAATTTGAAGATACAAGCTCAATGCTCTTGGACAATTGTTTCTCCTCATTAATGAAGCTCGAAATCACGATTGTTGTTACCATCATCACCATTCTGGATTGCAACCACTACTAATATAATCACAAGTTAACCAATCAAATATCAATTACTAGAACCAAGACAAGATTTATCATCCAAATTGAACAAACGCTCCAAGGCTTTCTTCACCTTACAGTACATCTGCTATCTCTCCCACAACGAAATATGTTTCTTTGAAAGCTGTTCTTTGACTTTTAATTAAAGGGAACATGGTGCTATGCCAACTCCTAATAGTATGTATCATTGGCAAATAAACAACAACCAATTTGATAAGAACAAGAGAATTACAAATGCAAATGATACTGAAACTTAATCGACGATAAGATTTGGCAATAGACTCAATAACGCAACAAATTATGTTGGAATTTGATGAACGACATGGCTAAGAACACAAAAGCATTATGCCAAAATTTAATCGATGACACATCACCTATCTCACGCCAAAATTCAATTAACGACACGAATCTAACAGCTATATTTACAAAAGATATATGCAATGTATGAAGTAAAAATAAAGTAAATTTTTTTAATTTGTGCGAGGAGTGGGATCCTCCCAAGAGTGCGATGTGGCTAATTATAGATACAATCGAAAGGAAAGTTATGAACATAAGTTTTTAAAAAAAAGTCATAGACAAAGGTTATAAACGATTATCGAATGGTTACATCAATAGTTTATTCAACTCCACTTTATTTATGGTTTATCTATTCCATTGCATTAATGGTTACTTCTTCAACGGTTGCATCCAAGATTGCTGACTCCATTTTTTATTAATTCCTTCAAGCTGTCAATTTATCAAGTTGTTGATTCTTCAAGTAGTCAATAATTTTTTTTCATAAATAATCAAACTCTGCTCCTACGACAAAGGCTATTACATGATGATAATTATCAAAAGTTGATCATTTTTAGGCAAAGAAATGGCCCCTTCAAAAAATTTAATGATTCATCAATCATTCAGTTCTTTTAATTTAGATAAGTCTATGTGCTTTCTTGTCATTGACAAATTTGATTTTTTGTTCTTGACAAATTTTATCTTTGTTGTATTCATTATATGACTCATTTCCACAAAAGGCACATTTTATGTAAAGCCATCACGTGGTCCTCTATCTCTTTCCTTAAGTAATTGCTCAAATTTATACACTCACATTGCTAATTGGAATGCAACATACTGATTGGTTGATTCATTATTGTATTGATAAATTATGGGCAAATCAATGATTAACACTTCAAGTACTATTTTGTAAAATTGAGAGTGGAATTGTGTTTTTGTCTCAACCCAAGTATGGATTGAATTAGGAGATAAATTTGTATAGCAATTAAATGAAATTTTTGATAAAGACAAAGGAAATGACATCAATCTAAGGAATTATGCATCTCCATGTTTGGGTGATAAATGGAATAACATGTTCAACAGCCGAGTGGTCATCTTTGCCAGTGAAGATATAGAAGTTAGGAATTTTGTAATCTCTTGGGTAAGGTATAGTGTTAACCCAATCAAGATGTGCTTTCTATATATTAGCCTGCCCATTCCTTAATTGGCACCTAATTATTGTAAATAGGATTTTCTGGAAAGAATATTATCAAGATATGCCCTTCCTGACAAACCCAACATACAGCGAAAATAATCCCTATGCATCTCAATGCCTTGTACAAAAGATGCTTCATTAAGTCTTTCATGTCAAAGTTCTTTGACAACATCCTTTTCATCTCATGTAGTAATTCAGGATTACTACTCGTAAGCAAAATATCATCTATATAAATTATGAGAAAAATAAATTTTCTCTCAATGACCTTATAGTATATACAATAATCCACTTTATTCCTAACAAAATCAAATGAAGTGACAACACTATGAAACTTCAAGTACCAGTTGTCTAGAAGCTTGCTTGAGGCCATAAATAGACCTTTTTAGATTACACACAAGCTTATCATCTATTGCAAAATCTTCTTGTTGCACCAAGTAGACTTCTTCATCAAGGTCTCTATTTAGAAAGGAAATATTAATATCCATCTAATGTAACTCTATGTCAAAATGAGCTACTAATGTCATGATCATTATAAAAAAATCCTTAGAAGAGACCAGTGAAAAAATAGCTTCATAGTCTTCTCCTCTATCAGTAAAAATTTTAGCCATCAACCTAGTTTCAAATTTATCAATCTTTCCCTTGGAGTCTCTTTTAGTCTTGTACACCCATTTGTGGCCAACGGGCTTGTGACCTTTAAGCAATTCAATAAGTTTTCAAATACTATTACGCTTCATAGACTGCATCCCATCTTTCATCGCATCCATCCACAGATTTGACTAAAGGTGAGAAACACCATCTACATAAGTCACTAGATCAATCACAGAACCAATATTGTAGTCATGCTCTCCTAGATAGACCATATAGTCTAGCAATATAGCTAATCATCTCTCCTTGATAGATTACTTGAGTGGAGTTGTTACAGCCTCATTTGCACCTAAGAGGCTTGAGGAACTTCATCCAGACCTATCTCAAAAATAGGATCTTAAACCCCAACAGGCTCAATGTGTGGTGTAGGAGACTCTATTATCCTTTGTATAGGAAGAAAGGAAGATACAACAATATCCATCATACTGCTATCCTCATTAGTCTGTGAGTAACTACCCTTTTTGGCCTCATCAAACTCTAAAAACTTCGCTGTCTATGATTTCACAATCTTGTTCCTCTATTAGGATTATAAAATCTATACCCCTTTGAATAATCTAAATAAGATACGAAATAACATCGAGTAGTTCTGGAGTTCAACTTACTTAAAGCTGGATTATACAACTTCATTTCTACAATGGTTCAAGCTAGTTTACGTCCAGTCCATAACTCAAAAGAAGTCAATGGAATAGCTTTGGATGGTAAACGGTTCAAAATATACATAGCTATTTTCAAGGCTTCACCTAACAAATAAATAAGTAAATTAGTCCTCCTCATCATACTTCTTAACATTTTCATAAGGGTACAATTGTGCCTTTTAGCCATACCATTTTGTTTAAAACTCCCAAGCATAGTCAACTGAGTTACTATCCTAGAATCCTCTACGTACTTGGCAAATGGACCTTTAAATGATCCAATATCGCCATGGTTACCATAATACTTGTCACCTCAATCTGATCTAATAACCTTTATGACTCTTCCTAACTATTTCTCAATGTCAGTCCAAAATATCTTAAACTTGTCAGGAGACTCAGACCTTTCTTTAACTAAATATACATAACCATATTGGGAACAGTCATCAATAAATATAATAAAATAAAAATTTCTACATAAGGTTGACATATAAAGTCCACTAATATTAGTATGAATTAGTATGAATGACTTCCAATGGGTCAGAACTTTGGATATAAGCTTTCTTCTTTGTTTTAGTCATCTTTCCACTACAACAGTCCATACAAGTTTTTAGGTTACTATTAAGATTAGGTAGGATGTCAGTCTTTATCCTCCTTTCCGCTCTTTCTTTAAAGATATGACCAAAACGTTTATGCCACAAAGCAGAAGACTATGCCCTAGGTATAGGCCTTTTAGAAACAACCACATAATCTATACAATCTATTGGACACATTACAACACCAAACCTTATTTAAATTTAAAAAAAAAACAAAGAATTAGCATTTTTCTTTTATTTCAAATGAGTAGCCATACATATCTAAATAAGATACGGAAACTAAGTTCCATTTAAAAGATGGTACACAAAAAGTGTTTTTCAATAACAATTCAAAATCAGAATCTAAAACCAAAATAACATGTCCCATGAATTCAACGTCTTCTTTCTTGTTGTTTCCTACAATGACCTTTGACTAGTCTTGATTTGGTTTTCTCTGATTTATGAATCCCTATATGGTAAAAACAACATAAATAGTTGCCCCACTATCTAGCCACCATGAACTGGATAAGGCTTTTGATAGATTGGCTTCATAAACAAATGCCAAAGATCATTACTTATAGGCTCACACTTGGACAATGAATTCTTAAACATTTTACAATTCTTCTTCTTCTTCTTTTTGGGTAAAGTTTACAATCCTTTTTTTTTAACCTCTCTTTTTACGAAAGAAGTAACAGTTACATCCTTCTAAAAAGATGCTTTTTTAGGACCCAAACTATCAAAATGTCCGATGAATTCATGGGTACACTTTTTGAACCTCTTACTCTTGTTGTTGCTTGAACTTCAGGCATACAAGGCAATGTGTCATCTTTCTTTCTTTAGTTTCTCTTCCTCTACCACCACCCTAGCAATTAAGAAATTAATTATCTAGGTCTCATCTTAGGAGTTGTAATTTTTCTTTATAATCCCAAAATCAGGTGGAATGGTGTTTAAGGCATGATGCATAATCCAGGCATTAGGAATAGTAACTTGAAGAACCCCAAGTTTTGTCCATAGGTCTAACATCCTCAAGAAATAATCCTTAACACCACTAACACCATTATACTTCATATTGAAAAGTCCTTACAAAAGTGTCTCAATCTTAGCATTAGACATGACATGATTTCTAGCCTCCAAGGCTGCCATCATATCCTTAGCAATGCAATTAGCTAATGAGCTACTCTTCAAATGTTCCTTGATGGATCTCTTTATTATCAACAAGCAAATGCTATTACTTTTTTTCCAAGCAGCAAAAAGTGCTTTCTCAACATCAATACTAGTGTCTAAAGATCTACTAGCTTATCCTCGATAAGAGTAATGTGAATATCTACTAGCTCCATCCCAAACAAGAAATCTTCTTTCCATTTCTTGAAATTTGAACTGGTGAGAACCTCGATTGAAATGGAGTTGCCATTTATGAAAAAGGTGACTGAAAAATAAACAATATATATTTAGCATCATGTGAATACTAAAATCCAAGAGTTACATATATCATCATATAATGACATTTGGGTAGAATACATGACATGCAATTATATATTTTCCTTATAACAATGGCTATGGGAATATATTCTAACCTTCGCGAACTCGTCCCCTTTGAGTGTATGAACCACTAGGATCAAATACATCTCAAGTGCATGTTGTACATGCGTCCCTCCAAGAACCAATACACAATCACCTCCTTTGGGAGTATGGTCACGTATTAAAACAGGAGATATCCCACTATAATATGAGACTGATATTTCTCAAATTCAACTAAGTGTGCCACTTAAGCGGTCACTAATCAATTGAATTCTTGAAATTCTCTCATACATGGGATATAAACCTTATGTATCACATCTATTAAATGCATGTGATTTTAGACTTAAAACAGTACAATATATCTCTAAAATCACATGCTTGCTAATTACATTGCAATAACTCATTGATATATATTAATGAATTAGCTCTATACAAACTATATGTAGCCATATACACATGAGCTAGCAACTGTATTTCCTAAACCATATGGAAATATAAGAAAAATGCAAAAATACCCTTAACAACATGATATATTTTTCCAACCATAAAGCCTTCAAACTCTTAATACGAATTTACATAATGTAGAGGGGAATGATATGAACACAACGCCCCTTACCACACTCCAATCGGAACCCATAGGATCCCTCACTTGCCACCTAAAGGTTTGACGTGTAAGGAGCATACGCGCAAGTGCATTACACGTACATGTCCTAAGTAAACCAATCAAACTTGTCGATAGGTAAAAGGGTTATAGGGTCAGATTGGTTATCGAGTCAATGGGTTGAGTCGGGCGTACGTCAGACCTAGACTGTGGGAATGACATCATCATGATGTTAACATAATGGTAAACGATGCGTCTATTCTACCAACGAGCCTTTTACCTTTCATTGACGCCCACGCGCAAATCGAGCTTGCTACAAGTATGGGCACGTGCAACGCCTTTCAACGGTAATTGGTGGCCGACGACCACTTAAAATGCTTGTCTCTTCATGCCTTTTATGTCTATGTGATCAAATCTTAATTTTACCGAACCAAAACGCAAAAATAAGGCTAAACAGAAACAATTGTTAAAGGTCGTCACACACCACCTCCCCCGTAGCTTGTCTAGGGGCGTGCAGTGGTGTCAGACGTCTACCGGAAGCACGCGACCAATCGTTTTTCTTGTATCGATGAGATGAATTTGAATATATGATCAGAAATAAATTTCATCAGATGAAAACACTCGAAACAGATCAAAACAGAATGGTTTCTGTCATTGGTTAGGCGGCTTTTATATCAAATGTTAGGCCATAAAAACATGGCACGCCTAAGATCGCCATAATCAAAACTAAAAATACACATGCCATTAAGAAAAAAGGTTAGCGAATATGTCTGATTTGGAATCCATCTTTATGCGGAACGACGACAATTCTCGAGACCAAGTCTTCCTTTCTATTCTTTTTAGTTTTTGTTGGCCGATGATAGAACCACCATAGAATGAAGGGGTGCGTTCTGAAAATTTCTAAGACCAATGGCTAGAGAGAGGACTTGTGCCTTTTATAGTGGTTTCGGCATAGACCCTCTCATCACGGATCGTGCCTTTTTGGCCTATATGAAAATTTATTAAGAGTATATGTCATACTTTAATAGACCAACCCATGTATTAGTTTTAATTAATGCATGCCACATTAGGATAATTTTAACAACTCAGCCCGCAAAAAGAAAAAAGAATGAAAATTTGAAACAAATTATTTTAAAAAGGCCACGTCAACATTTATAGCACCACATCAGCGCCGTGACCAAAGTTGGCCAAATGAACCGAGTTAACGCAAATGCAAAAGGTTTAAGATTGACAAAAAAAAATATGTTTGGAACTAAATTAGCACAATTATAATAGGTTTAGAATTTTTTTAATAATTTTCCCAAATTCATGTGTATCTCTTTTTTTTATTTAAAACAACAATTAATTCACTTCCTTGAAATATAAGAGAGAAACATTATAGGTCAACTACAAATCAAGACAAATACAAGACAACTTCAAAATAAAAGAAGCTCTAGATAACAAGAGGAATCATTAGAATTAGTTATAGGTCACACACACAAAGAGCACATCTATGACTCTTCATACCAAAATTGGTGACCAATCACGAAACATGTCTTTAATACTAAGCACATATTGAGAACTCCATTTGTTGTTACGATTTTGCCTTTCGACAATACGCACCTAGTTTTAGTGCTCCCAACACCATCACTAAGCAAAATAAAAAGGTTGAATGAGCACAAATCTAAGATCTGTGAGAGCGAAACCTTCACGAAGCTCTTATGATCTCCTTCTAAAGTGGACTTGTTCACTAACGACTCTTGAAAAAAGAGAAATCCCACAAAACATACACACAAATCTAGACTAGACTGAGGTAAAATCTCCTCGAAACGGGAGAGAGAAAACTTTCAAATATAGATTAAATTGAAAGAGAAAAACTCATAAACGGGAAGAAAACAATAAAAGTATAATATAACATCCATGACAGGGTTTGTTAAATGAACGGGTGCATTTATGAGACACCGTTTGAGAGCTTCCCATGAAGAGGTGTCTTTTCGAAAGGCTATCTTCTTATCTTTTTACCTGTGAAAAGAAAGATAAGATCCAAGGGGCACAAGTGAACAGTAAAGAACCATACAAAAAAAAAGTACGTTCCTTCCCCCCTCTCAAAAATAGACAAATACAGCAATACATCGTTACTTTGAGAATCGATCGGCATTTACATTGTAGAGCTTGAGTATTTTCCTTTGTGATTATATTTAGACCAACGTGGAATTATAGATTCGCTAATGATGCTCTAGTGATTCAACATACATTCTTGGGTAATTCCACAATCATGCACCGAAGAGATTAGTTCAATTTCTCAATGAACTCTTCCTACAAAAAGGAAATATAGAAGCAAAACAATTTTAACCTACGCTTGTTCCTTTTTATTTCTCGAGCAAATTCCATCTTATTGCACCTCAACATGGCGTAAAACAACATAGGAGTTAAAACGGACGCTCAAAGTCTTGTCGACATGAACTATTATACATTTCTTGAACATGCCAATATCAAAAATTATAGTTCAATTGAATCCCGTCTCCGAAAGGACAGAATCCACACAAATCACTCGAAACTTAACAAGAGAAGCGCTTCCATAGTTTCGGACGAAAATTAGCACAGAGAAAGTTAGTACAGGTGAAGTGCTTCAAGAAAATTGTCATGCCATCCCGATCCAGCTCTCCCTGGACTTGTCATGCCACACTCTAAGCACAAGAAGGAGAGATTGAGGGTGAATTCAGTGAGGCAAAAGCAAGCGAGTGAGAGAGAGATGTGAGACAGTCTCGCGGATGAGAAGCTATTTGGGTTTTAACTATGTCCCAATTGACACTTAAATTTTGATTTTTCTTTCTTTATTCATATTACACAAAATTGAGAATTAATACTCACCAAAAAATAAGAATAAAAAAATAAAAATATATATATTCTCCATGCATTGCATATTTACTTTTTCTGCATTGCATTTTGCGTTGACATTGGATGTGGAATGAAGGAAGCTTCTTTGGAGGCAGATGAGTTCAAAATCAAATGGTTTCTTCTACTTCTACTTTAATGTGTATGTGACCGAATGGACAGACGAAGCTTCTCACTTTTGCGCTTTCATGGCCCTTCACACCTCCCGTCTCCCTCCAGCACTACGTCATTTCGCTTGGAAAGCTCGGTGACACTTTTTCGTGACGAGGTGATCCTTTCGCTGTAAAGCACGTAGAGAGAGAGAGAGAAAGAGAGAGAGAGAGAGAGAAAGAGAGAGATGAGTCTTCTCTACTCAACCACCGTTCTAATGGCATGGAGCAAGAGGAAATCGCTACAACATTCCAAAAGGACAACTTGTCACCCTCATAAATAGAACTCGTTTGTGTTACACGCTGTGAAGAGATCGGATGCTTAGTTCTTTATTAGGTTTGCTCATCGAGTTCTCTAACCAATTGAGCTGCTCTTACTGATGAAATGAACTAAGCGAGGCCATTTCAAGTTGTGGAAAGAGGATATGGCAATGTCTTTCCTTGTTCATGTTTCTATCAAGAGGTTTTGTACAACTAGATGGTTCTTGTTTCTTGTGGCCTTGTTCCAAAACATCAAAGGAAACTTGTCAGCTTCCAATTATTTGATCGGCCTTGGGAGCTATGATATAACCGGGCTTATTGCAGATGTAACTGTGATGGGATATTCTACCTTTGAACAAATTGCATCAGGAGTCCACTTTAGATTGCGAGCTCGGACTTTTATTGTTGTAGAACCTCAAGGGAATCGTGTAGCATTTGTAAATCTTGATGCATGCATAGCTTCACAAATTGTGACAATTAAGTACTTGAGAGATTAAAAGCAAGATATGGGAATCTTTATACTGAACAGAATGTTGCAATTAGTGGAATTCACACTCATGCTGGACCAGGAGGCTATCTCCAATATGTTATATATATATATATATATATATATATTGACATCACTTGGATTTGTAAGGTAGTCATTTGATGCTCTTGTTGATGGGATTGAGAAAAGCATTATACAAGCTCATGAAAATCTTTGACCATGGAGTATTTTTTTCAATAGAGATAAATTGCTGGAATAGCTATTTGAACGCAAGCATAAAGTTCTAATCTTCACTCAATGGACAAAAATTCTGAACATAATGGATTACTATTTTAGTGAAAAAAGGATATGAAGTCTATCGAATAGATAGCCATCATTACGCGTCATTATTCATCATCACTAGTGGCCCAAGGATAATCGCGAGTGAGCATTTTCGGTGGAAAAGGAAAGAGGCACTCACGGTCTCTTTCTCTCGGCCACCGAAAGAGAAATGATGAGAAGGAGGGACTTCAACCTTTTCTCTAGAGAGAGGTGCTCTCCTGGGGGCACAACGGCAAAAGGAAAAAAATGGAGCTAAAACCAGAAGGGAATCATGGACTCGAGGAGGATGGCTGACCACATTTCTGCATGAGGGTCCCTTTCTTTCCACTTGAAAAATACAGTCTTCCTCGCGAAAATCAGTCCCATTTTCCCCTGTCCCGTCAACCCGATTTCATCAGGATCACGTTAACTTCGTGACGATTCATGGGAAAGCACCTAGCCATTGGCATCATCGTAAAGGTGATAACTTTGGCAAATGTCGTCGCGATCCGAAATGACCCATTAAAGTGTGCGTCTGTTCTCGTACCGCTTATCCACTTACTTGCAAAGGAAACAACCATGCAGCTTTGAAGATTGGAGTAGGTCAGTCAAATCTTTATCATGGGGGATATTATACAATCCTTCGAATATATATTGATCTGGAAGTGGGCAATGTATGCTTCGCGATCCCTATTTTTCTCTAGCAGCGAGCTTGAAGAAGCTACTAACTATCATTATTCTGCCTAAGAGCTCAAAAAGATAAAGGGATTTGCTCTCTCTTAAGCTCAGGGCATATCCTAGCCGAGATTGAGAAGCAATCGATGTGCTAAAAAGCTCTAGTCGTGACATGTGCATATTCACCACAACATCCCCTGTGTCATACATAGCAGACCATCGTCCAGCCCGTCATTGCTCATTGTCATCCATGCCATGCAGTCCCATTGTCGCCCCAAGAATAGCCTGACGTTCCCTAATGTTTTGTGCAAAAATACAACACTATTGAAGCCATTTTCATTGCGGTTTGGTGTCGAAGTGTAGTGTTTATTTTGCTACGAATCAGTGTCTAATTCAGGCACTGGAGAGCGAGGCGCTGGGTATCAGGAAGATGAATGTAGTGCAGGTCAACATGTGCTATGGTATGCGCAAGTGGCACCACCGCATCATCGAGCGTGTCTAGCAATCCAACGAGAAGAAGGGGTACACGATCGCCATAATGGACACGGAAGGAAGTGAGATTCACATGGGCACGAATCCATTATCGTCTGCTTCCAGGTAGATGATCTGGTTGGTTCTCTCTCTCTCTCCTCCAAAGCCGTGCGAGCGTTGGAGCTATGTTTTTAATGGACTGATTCTATAGTGTCTTAGCCTCACTCGATCTCTAGCAAAAGGAGGCCAAGATATTGTTCCTAGGGTTTAATAATGCCGGGAAGACTACGTTGCTTCACTTGCTCAAAGATGGGAGATTGGTTCAGCATCAGTCCACCCTGTACCCACCCTTGGAAGAATTGAGTATCGAGAAAATCAAATTCAAAGCGTTTGATCTGGCAGAACATCAGATTGCTTGCCAAGTGAGGAAAGACTGGATGCTGTATTTGACCTTGTGGATGCCTATGACAAGGAGAGGTTTACAGAATCTAAGAAGGAACTAGATGTGCTTCTTTCTGATGAAGCCCTAGCCAATGTCCCATTTCTCATATTGGGAAACAAGATGGGCATACCTTATGCTGCCTCAGAGGATGAGCTTCGATATCACCTTGGTCTGACCAACTTCACTACAGGTAAGGGAAAGACAGCTTTTGTTAATTGGAGGAACTAGACTTAGAAGAAGATTGTGAAGTTTTTGGTGTTCGAAGGGGCGGATGAAAACTCTCCACGAACTATCCATTCATGGCCATCTACAATTGAAGGCCAACTCTAAAAATCGCTAGCAATAAATTGAAGTTAAATGCTCTTTTTATTTTTCTGATTTTAGATGCAAATTAGCACAGATTTTCTATGCTGACTTTCACTATATTTTGTGTTGGAACTCTTCGTACCAGTGGCAAATGGTCAATAAAGCAAAAAGACAAAGTAAAGTCGAAAGTGGCAATCCAAGCTTCGGCACTCGAGGACAACGCGAGAGTCGAATCTTCAAAAATTTCGTTGCCTAAATGAATTAATTTAAATTTCGATTATGCCTTGTCATACTCGTATTGCCATTTTCTACATTTATCGCATAAAAGATCCGAATCTCAAATTGCGGTAGGTTCTACCTCTTACTTGGTGGTGTAAAGATCTCATATATTTCATCTTTTATATTTTGATTTCCACATTATCAAACCCCAGAATTGGTAGGTCAAGCCACCTGCTGGAGGTCACAACAATGCACAGAAGTTATCAGGTCCCGAACCCTATGGGCTCATGACATCCCATCGGTCAACGTTCGCGTCCGCCTGATCCACAATCTACGACGGCCCAGGAAATTCCATCGCGACCAGACAATGCATAGGCCAATCATAAACTTGCAGAAGCTAATCTCCAATCCCATACATGCATACATACGATAATGGGGCAAAAGGGTACAAGGAAAACAGTCAACAATATCGATCAACTCATAATATATATAATGAAGAGTTAGGTACATACCACCAAAAGAGGGTATCAAAACACAAGACAAAAATCTACGCTCGGTCAGACCACTCAACCTAGGGTCTATCTTCTAGTCCTCGTCGATCTCGCTCCAATCTGACTGCTAAGGAAGCTCCACTGGGTCCTCCTTGTACTTTGGGGAGGAAGGCTCGGTGTCTATCAGGTCGCCCTCAGCATGGCCATCGATCACCATCCGTCCTGGCGACGGCAGCTGCTCTAACGACTCAAGGTCAAGTATCTCTCCTCCATAGGTAGCGAGACGAAGCAGTGTAGGGTCATCCACCTCGGTAATCGGAATGTCAAAAGCTCGTACGGGTCCCACGAAAATCTGATCTCTCTCTACCATCCAAGCGTCACACCTATGTGGGACTAAGAGAGGACCGCCCTGATTTACCCAAATAGTAGTCAGTTGCCCGGCCCAAAGGGTACCACCCTCCTCGACGTAGTGGCCTATCTCGGTCTTTACCTCCACTTGGAGCCCAAAAAGTGTCAGGGGTACATCCATTACTGCGGTCGAGGATCTGAAAATGTTAGCAACCAACGCTAGTGAGTCGAATACTCAATAAGCTCACCACTAATCCTAGCGTAGGATAAAGTGTGCAAGTCAATTCGGCCATAACCAGCATTCTAAGGCTAACTAACTCTCTCTAGCGCAACTCTGTCGACCACGCACGTGAACTAAAGCGGATGAGGGCTAGTTCCACATACAATCTCAAGTAATGAGAAATAAAATCACATACAGGAATGAACGAATAGAGTATGACATGATCTCGAACTCAATGATCAATGCACGATGCCAAAGCACATGTGACCACGAATGGTTCGGCCCGCGTCTCATGCGCTACAGGCTCGTGTCCCAACCCGCGTATGGTACGCCTCAAGTTGACACGCTTATCACTCTAGCTATCCCGTGCCACGCACATTAGGGCGCACCGTGCCTCCACCAGGTACGTTAGGTCCGAACGCTTATCGCTCCACATCCTAAGCGCCTAGCACCTTACAGCGCCGTCCTCCCCTTGTCGCTCCATACAACGATGCATGCCATGCTCATGCTCATGCTCAATCGGTGCCAAAGCACATCACAATGTCACAGTGCATAAGTCACATGATATCAGACAGACAATCAATGTGCATAATATAACATGGCATGTCACAATGAAACGTAATATTTTGATTCGTATAAACAGTATAATCCTATCGAGCGTACCATTCCCTTAGGCCAATTCAGTTATATAACTCTCAGGCCCACACTCTGGCCCATTAATCATTCTTGGCCCTATTGCTTCAGTCGAGTGCTCGATCTTACATTTTGAATCTTTTATGAATCCCGTCTCATGGTCCTCAACCCAAGAACGTCACATCCTACTCGAGTTTTCAAGTAAGCCCCACGGGGCCTTTTGGTAGAATCTAACTCACTTGAGCCCATCTTGCCCTACGGCCCACTTTCATAACTTGGCCCATAATATTTCATTCTCAATCATCTAAGTCAGCCTCTCGAGTCCCCTGATGTAAGCTCATGTCTCAGTCTTATTCAAATTCATGCCTTAGGGCTAATTGAGCCCACTAGTTCATTTCAAGCCCAATTCAAATCTTAGCCCATGGTTTGCACTTGGGTTCATCAAATACTCTTTTAGAGTCAATTTAGACCAACCCAATAGGCCCTAAAAGCCACTGCCTAAGTCCAATACCAATACAATCCAATTTAAGCCCATCAAGCCCTTTTTGGCCCAACTAAATCTACGGCCCAGTAACGCACTTGGTCCTTCTAATTTCTTACATAAAATCCACCCTAAATCATACCATTAACCTTATGAACTACATCCAAGCCCATTTCCATAGGAATTCAACTTGGCCCATCAAGCCCAACTAGTTTAATTTGGCCCAAATTAGCTCCTAAGCCCATTTACCACTCTTGCCACTCATTCTCACGCCCCAAATGCCAATCCACAGCCCTCATGAACCCTAGTCATGCCTAAAAATAGATCCCAAGCCCACGAGTTGGCCCGTTCTACCCCGAACCCTTAATTCGGCCTAACCGTTCTATGCGATTTTTACGATTTTTAGTCGATTTGCGCACACCAAGATAACCATTAACCAAACTAATCACACATACCATATTCCTAGACTAAGATTAGTAAGTTTTCTTATCGAAAAGGGGTTGGAACGACGACAAAGACGGCGATACCTAAAATGGCCGAATAGGAGTCCACAACCTAAGAGATGAACACAGCAATTTTGGGGGCTGAGTAAGGGCTAAATCGGGGCTGTAACAAGCTAGAAAATAAGGACATGACATGAATATAAGTCCCTTAGGTTTCCAAGGTCAGATTATGACCACAGAATGTAAGGCACGAAACTGACCCAGAAAAACAGTTTCGTCGACCGAAATGAAAATGCACGAATGGAGGCCCAAATCTTATCGGATCAGAGTAAAATCAAATTCTATGAACTCATCTCAGATGGGGCTACAACATATCCAAAATTTAAGACGATCCAGCGATTGAGTTTTCGTTGGCGGTCGTTTGAAGTTGAGTGGCACCAGGGAAGACTGAACTGCACAAGGTCACGGTTTGTCTTGATTTCAAGGGTGTTTCGGGAAGGATTTGAGGAAAAAGAATTCCAAATCTTCAAAACACTTTGTCTTACGGTTGTATGGGAGAAAACGAGGAGTTGTTTGGACTCCGGATGAGCTCGAACGAGCCGTTTTCGTCCGGGTGCGTGCTAGAGGCCGAGAAGACGCGAGAGGGAGAGAGATGAGAGGGATTTGGCCGAAAATTGGAGAAATGAGGGGGAGAGAGTGTGTGTCAAGAGATTATACTAAGAAAGAGACAAAAATTCAAGATCAATTTAGTGAGGTTAGGTGTTAGGCTTTGTGATTGAAGTTGTACTTTGATTGACCTTTGATGGACTTGAGTTGATTGCTTTAGGAATTGTGCCATTTAATATTGATTGATTGGTTGACTTGACATAATTGACGGATGTGACCTTTAACGAGACGTTGTCTCGGGATGCGTGCCAAATGCACCGATCAGGTTCCGAGCGTGAACAAATCTCAGACCGAAATTGACACTGCTCTAATGTATTCATTCTAAAATAATTCTAACTATTCTAATTCTAAGAACTGAGCATTGACCACAGGCATTTCGGTAATTTTCCACCTCACGTCTTGCTTCGCGACATTCACCGGCTGTTTGCCCGTCTAGCGACGTTTTTGCAACTAAATTCAATTCTCCATTGTAACCTTCATAAAAATTCGATTATCTAAGATCGGAATTCATTTTGTGGTCAAATGAATTAAATAACGACTCTATCGAAATCTCAGACCAATGGGGCGGCTGTTTAGGAAATTCTATTAGGTAGCCATTCCCCTTCGGTTAGTCGCCTCAGGGTAGCTAATTCTGAGTGAAAATCGATTAGAGCGTACTAATGAAATATATCCATTCTATATTGAAATTCCGATAATTTGATCAAATTTTCAGACTATCACAATTCTTCCTTCCTTATAAAAATTTTGTCCTCGAAATTTACAGTCTACAAGTCCATACAACCAGATAAGGATTACAACTGCCTACACAAACAGATGTGGATACTTCTTCTTCATTTCGTCTTCGCTCTCCCACGTAGTTCCTTCGGTTCCATGCTGCTCCTCAGGACTTACTCCTTTCGGTCTTCAATTCTGACTGGCCTTTCCACATACGAGACTCGATCATCCATTTCAATGACTTCATGATATCGTAGTTCCTCAACATTGATACGTGGAACACGTTGTAGATCGGGGGCAGGTTTAGCAGTAACGCGAGGCGGTAGGCTAGTGTCTCGACTTTCTCCAATATCTCAAATGGTCCCACAAATCTTAGGCTTAACTTGCCTTTCTTCCCAAATCAGGACAATCCTCTCATCGGTGACACTTTCAGAAACACATGGTCTCCAACTTAAAATTCCAATGGCCTTCATCGCTTGTCTGCGTAGCTCTTCTGTCGGCTTTGTGCCATTCTTAGTCTATCCCTGATCACCTTAACTGCCTCTACTGACTGCTGGACTAACTCCGGGCCTGCTATACTCTTCTCGCCAACCTCATCCCAATAGACCGGTGTCCTGCAGGCTCTTCCATACAAGGCTTCAAAAGGTGCCATTCTAATACTTTGCTGGTAGCTATTATTGTAAATGAATTCTACTAAATGTAGTTGCTCTTCCCAACCACCTTTGAAATCAATCACACATGCTCTCAGCATATCTTCCAAAGTTTGTATGGTCCTCTATGATTGTCCATCAATCTGCAGGTGATATGCGGTACTAAAACTCAATTCTGTCCCCAATGTACCCTGCAGACTCTTCCAAAATGTTACAGTGAAACGAGGGTCACGATCAAACGTCATTGACACAGGCACTCCATGCAGTCAAATGATCTACCTCACGTATAACTCAGCCAACTTCTTCAGAGTGAAGTCCTCTTATACTGCGATGAAGTGAGCGGATTTAGTTAGTCTGTCGACTATCACCTGTTGAAACCTGATTTTTAATCATCTTTTCTCTTTTCAAATTCATAAAATTAAAACAAAAACCAACTTTGGGGACCTTGGCCAAGCCTGGAGAACCGATTTTGACCAAAAAATAATTTTTCATATTTTCAGTATTTTTCGGCATTTTTATTTTGGAAAACTAATAGAAAATCCATAAAAATTCATAAATTGAAAAATCAACTTTGGGGACCTTGGCCAACCCTAGGGAACCAATTTTGACAAAAAAAAATAATTTTTCATATTTTCAATATTTTTCGATATTTTTAATTTCTAAAATTCATAAAAAAAATCAAGAAAATTGAGAAAATTGAAAAATCAACTTTGGAGGCCTGGGCCAAGCTTAGGCAACCATTTTTGAACAAAAAATAATTTTTTATTTTTTATATATTTTTAGAAGTCGGGAAGATATTTAATAAATAATAGTATTTGAGGCCATAAAAATATATAAAAATAGTCAATATTTTTCTTTTAAATTCCTTTTCATGTTGGCCATTGCAAATTTAAAAAAACAAATCCAATTCGGGGTCGTGTATTTCTTCACGAGCATAATCTCGAATAGGGCAAAAAAAAATTCAATTTGAGTCAATTTATTTTCATTTTTCACTTTTAAGAGTTGTAACATTATTTTCTAATTTTTCATCTTGGCCCAATTGTATCTAGAATGACTCAATTTTACAAAAGGGTTTTAATTAAATTTTGCATTATCTTCAGCGGCAGGAAATGAGCTTAAATTTGACATGAGGTAAATTTCTACTAAGCATAGGGGAGGTGTGTTAAAAATTATGAGGAGATTTAGACTTAAAGAAATATTTCTCCAGGGATTGAATTGCAAATACTTAAATCTCGGGGACTAAAGTGCAAATACCTAATACTTAAGGGATTATTTTGCAAATAACAAAAAGAAGAGTTAGTGGAAAAATTAGAATAGAGAAGAGGAGATGGAGAAAATAAGATGAGAATAGAGAAGGGAAGATGGAGATGAAGAAGAGTTAGTAGGATGGAAGATAGATATGGATAAGGGAAGATGAAGATGAAGATAAAGATGAGTTAGTCGAGAAATTAAAATGTGAGATAGAGATGGAGAAAAGAAGATGAAGATGAAGAAGAGTCAGTGGAGAAATTAGAATGGGAGATAGAGTTAATGGAGAAATTAGAATGAGATAGAGTTAATGGAGAAATTAGAATGAGAGATAAATGAGTTGCCTATAAAAAGAAGAAGAAGAGAGTTAAGAAGGGGATTTTTTGGAGAGAAAATTTTAGGGATGTTTGAGAGGGTTTTGGGAGATTGAAGAAAAATTAGAGAGAAAGAAAATACCAAAAAGAGAGAAAATTTTGAAAATAATGGGAGTTTAAAGTTAGGAGTTATCATTACAAATTCCTTCATCGATCAACATAAATCAAGAGTCCATCCTCGTCAACAAACAAGCAAATTCAAGCTAAGTATTTTTATTTATTCATTTATTTGTGGTTTTAGTCGCAAATTAGCACAAATTGTCTACACTCCTCCCCATTTTCCTAATATTTTATGTCAGGTGAAGGATAGCTCCACATCAAAGGTAAAATTCTGAGGAGATGTAAAGTTGGCCCAAACAAGCTTCGAAGCGCCTACCAAATTCTCACCTAATCCGTCTATGGATTTTAGCTCAAATTGTCCAATCAATTTGTTGTATTTTATTTTAAAGAACTCAAACCCCAGAATGGAGAGGGCAAATCACATCCACTGAAGGTCTTTATTTACTGCAATTTAAATTCTACACCATTAAATCCCAAAGGGAAGAGCCAAGCCAATGCTAGGCCGCCCATTGGAGGTTTTACTTACCGTCATTTAAATTTTTGCAATTTAATTCCTGCACCATTAAATCCCAAAAGGAAGAGCCAAGCCAATGCTAGACCGCCCGTTGGTGGTTTTACTTACTGTCATTTAAAATTCCTGCAATTTAATTCATATACCATTAAACCCCAAAAGGGAGGGCCAAACCAAGGCTGAGCCGTCCAGTGGTGGTCTTTATTTATTGTCATTTACTTCCTGTAATTAAATTTTCGAATCATCGATCCCAGAATGAGTAGGTCGAGCCACATGTTAGAGGTCGTAACACTGCACAGAAGTCGTTAACACACTCCCTCTTTTGGCTTCAAGGAATTTTAATACTTTGAAAATACTAAAAAAAATATAAAATACCATTCATGCACCCCATTTAAAAAGTGAAAACACAAAAAGAGAACACTTCACTAGAGCCTTTGGAATAAACCAAGCCCGAGTTACCAAATGAGGATATCCATGAAATTAAGGTACCGAAAGGGCATTAGTTTTAATTAACTAATGTAACCAAGTCTCCGAATTCATAATCTCCTGTTCGTAGAAGTAATTTAGTCCTCCCGCTAATTTACTTAGGTTTCTAATCAACCTACCAAAAATGATTAGTGCAGATTCCAAATTTTAAAATCATTTGAATAAAAATCAACGTTGCGATTCGGTAGGACTTGGGAGGATCCGTATTAGGTTAATCCATCTAATAAACCTAATAATCCGTTCACCCGAAAGAAAAATTTTTAGGGTCGCAACATCACCCAAATTGAGTTATTTCCTTTCTGACTCCTCGGCAGTCCTATCACGAAGTCCATAGTGACATGCTCCTACTTTCACTCTGGGATCTCTGGTGGCTACAGTAGCCCTCCAGGCTTACAATGCTACGCCTTCACTTGCTGACACGTCAGGCACTTGGCCACATACTTGGCCATATCCACTTTCATTCTATTCCACCAATAATGCTGACGCAGATTCTGATACATTTTTGTACTTCTAGGGTGAATGCTATAATTGCTCCTGTGAGCCTCAGCCAGGATCCTTTTCTTCAACTCATCATCGTTCGGCACACAAAGTCGTCCCTTGAACTTCAATATCCCATCTTCGGTTACTTGAAACTCAGGCTTCCTCTTATCCGCATCTACAGACACAATCTTTTGGATATTAGGATCCATAGGCTGTAGTTCCTTAATCCTTAATTGGATCTCTGGTTCGACTCGCAATGTAGCTATCAGGCTCGAGAGGTTCCCTACCTCGATCTTAAACTCTGAGTCCCTTATTCCTTCTAGTAGCGTCCATTCCATAACCATCAAGTGCGATGCTCGACTTTTGACTCAGGGCATCCGCTACCTTATTTACCTTTCCAGGATAGTATAAAATGTCGCAATTGTAGTCCTTCAGCAGCTCCATCCATCGCCGCTGCCACGTGTTCATCTCATTCTGCGAGAACAAATACTTCAGGCTCTGGTGGTCCGTATAAATTTGGAAACTCTCTCCCACCAGATAATGCCTCCAAGTTTTCAAAGCAAACACTATCGCAGCTAACTCCAAGTCATGCATCGGGTAATTCGTCTCATGTAGTCTCAGCTATCGAGACGCATAAGCTACCACTCATCCATGTTGTATCAAGACGCATCCCAATCCTCTTAGTGACGCATCACTGTAAATCTCAAATCCACCAAGTCTTGATGGGATTGTCAACACTGGTGCAGTAGTCAATCTATTCTTCAGCTCCTGAAGACTCTCTTCACACTTCGCGATCCATTCAAACTTCGACTCCTTCTTCAGCAAACGAGTCAATGGGGCAGCTATTGGGAAGAACCTTTCTACGAAGTGTCTATAATATCCAGGCAATCCAAGGAAATTTCCCACCTCTGTCACGGTCGTAGGCCTGGGCCATCTTTCCACGGCCTCGATCTTCGCTGGATCCACTAATATTCCTTCACCAGACACTATGTGTCCTAGAAACGCCACTCTATCCAACCAGAACTCACATTTACTAAACTTAGCATATAGTGAATGTTCCCTCAAGGTTCGCAGAACAGTCTCTAAATGTCGCTCATGGTCCTCAGAGCTCCTCGAGTACACTAAAATATCGTCAATGAAGACTATTGCGAATTGGTTCAAGAATTCCTTAAACACCCGATTCATCATATCCATGAATGCGGCCGGGACATTCCTCAATCCAAATGGCATAATTGTAAACTCGTAGTGCCCATATCTGGTCCTAAAAGCCATTTTTGGAATATCCTCCTTCTTGATCCTCAATTGGTGATAGCCCATCCTCAGGTCTATCTTGGAAAACACGGACGCTCCTTGAAGTTGATCAAATAGATCATCAATCCTTGGCAGAGGGTACTTGTTCTTAATGGTCACCTGATTTAGCTGCCTATAATGAATACACAATCTCAAGGATCCATCTTTCTTCTTAACGAACAGCATCGGAGCTCCCTATGGCGAAGCACTGGGGTGGATAAATCCTTTATCCAGTACCTCTTGCATCTGCACCTTCAACTCCTTTAACTCCAATAATGACATCCTATACGATGCTTTCGAAATCGATTCAGTTCCGGGTGCCAACTCAATTACGAACTCTACATCACGCTCTAGTGGCAAGCTAGGCAATTCTTGAGAGAAAACATTCGGGAAGTCCCTCACTACGGGCACATCTCCCAATCCCACCTCTTCCAAAAATCCTGGACAACTTTCGTACATTAGCTTAGTCGCTTCCAGCGACGAAATCCAAGGGATTGAGGTTTGTTGACATCTGATTTTTAATCATTTTTTCTATTGCTAAAGTAATAAAAAAATCCATAAAAATTCATAAAATTGAAAAATCAACTTTGGGGACCTTAGCCAAGCCTAGGGAACCAATTTTGACCAAAAAATGATTTTTCATATTTTCAGTATTTTTACGTACTTTTTATTTATTTATTTTCGAAAATTAATAGAAAATCCATAAAAATTCATAAAATTGAAAAATCAGCTTTGGGCACCTTAGCCAAGCCTAGGGAACCAATTTTGACCAAAAAATGATTTTTCATATTTTCAGTATTTTTACGTATTTTTTATTTATTTTTTTTTTAAAACAAAATTAATAGAAAATTCATAAAAATTCATAAAATTGAAAAATCAACTTTGGGGACCTTAGCCAAGCCTAGGGAACCACTTTTGACCTAAAAAATGATTTTTCATTTTTTCGATATTTTTCGGTATTTTTATTTTCGAAAATTCATAAAACAAAAATTAAGAAAAATGAGAAAATTGCAAAATCAAGTTTGGAGCCTTGGCCAAGCTTAGGCAACTATTTTCAAATAAAAAAATAATTTTTTGTATTTATATATATTATATATTTTATAAATTATGAGAATATTTAATAAATAATAGCATTTGAGGCCACCAAAATATATAAAAATAGTCAATATTTTTATTTTAAATCCCTTTTCATGTTGGCCATCACAAATTTAAAAAATCCAATTCGGGGTCGTGTATTCCTTCACGAGCATAATCTCGAACTTGGCCTAAAAAATTCAATTTGAGTCAATTTATTTTCATTTTTTCACTTTTAGGAGTTGTGATATTGTTCTCTAATATTTCAATTGTGCAAAAGGGCTTTAATTAAATTCTGCATTATTTTCAGTGGCAAGAAATGAGCTTAAATTTGACGTGGGGTGAATTTTGACTAAGTATAGGGAAGGTATGTCAAAAATTGTGAGGAGATTTGGACTTAAAGAAATATTTTTTCAGGGACTAAATTGTAAATACTTAAAATTCAGGGACTAGAGTGCAAATACCTAACTCTTGAAGGATTATTTTGCAAATAACAAAAAGAAGAGTTAGTGGATAAATTAGAATAGAGAAGGGAAGATGGAGAAGAGGAGATGGAGAAGAGAAGATGGAGAAGAGGAGATGGAGAAGAGAAGATGGAGAAGAATTGATGGAGAAAATATCATAAGAATAGAGAAGGGAAGATGGAGATGAAGAAGAGTTAGTGGAGAAATTAGAATCGGAGATAAATATGGAGAAGGGAAGATGAAAATGAAGAAGAGTTAGTGGAGAGATTAGAATGTGAGATAGAGATGAAGAAGGGAATATGAAAATGAAGAAGAGTTAATGGAGAAATTAGAATGGGAGATAGAATTAGTGGAAAAATTAGAATGGGAGATAAATGAGTAGGTTATAAAGGGAGGAAGAAGTGAGCTTGAGAGGGAATTTGATTTTTGGAAAGAAAATTTTGGATGTTTGAAAGGATTTTGGGAGATTAAAGAAAAATTTGAGAAGAAGAAAATACCAAAAAGAGAGAGAGAATTTTGAAGATGATGGGAGTTTAAAGTTAGGAATTATCATCACAAATTCCTTCATCGATCAACATAAATCAAGAGTTCATCCTCGTCAACGAGCAAGCAAATTCGAGCTAAGTGTTTTTATTTATTCATTTATTTGTGGTTTTAGTCACAAATTAGCACAAATTGTATACACTTTCTCCATCTCTCTATTTTCCTCATATTTTTATGTCAGGGAAGAACAATTTCATATTAATGGCAAAGCCCACAGAGGTGCAAAATTGGCCCAGACGAGCTCCTAAGTGCCTACCAATTTCCCAGCTGATATGTGATTAAAAGTCTCTCTTAATTCAAAAGAGACTCTCTATGTTGAGAACAAAGAGAGCAAAAACCAATTCTAGAAACCCCTCCCAAAAAATGGGAGATAAATACTCTTTCCACTCTTCTGGTTTTAGGTGCAGATTAGCACATATTTTATATACTGACACTTCACTCTATTTTTATGTCAGGCAGTCGCAGCCCTACATCAACGGTCAATCCTACGGAAGCACAAAATTGGCTTGAAGGAGTTCCTAAGCACGCACAAATTTCAAATTGTTGAATCAACTTGTTGTAATTTATTTTTAAGAACTCAAACCCCAAAATGGAGAAGCAAAGCACATCCACTGGAGGTCATTTAAATACCTGCACTTTAAATCCCAAAGGGAAGAGCCAAGCCAATGCTTAGCCTCCCATTGGAGGTAGGGGTGTCAAAACCGAACCGGAAAACCGAACCAAATCATTAACCGAACCGAACCGAACCGAAAATTCCATGTATTTTGGTTCGGTTCGGGTTTCGGTTTGGATAATGCAACAAAAATAATTCTTTTTTTTCGGTTCGGGATTCTTGGGCTTGATTTGGTTTGGTATTCGGATAACCAAATTGGCCCATCTTCTTTCTCGTCAAAACCCATCTTCCTTTCATGACACCCCCTCTCAAGAGAGCGCCCGAGAGAGAACCCTAATTGTTTGCGTCAATCTTCTCTTCCACGGCTGCGGTTGCTCAATCGTCTCCATTCCACGACTGCAGTTGCTCAATCGGCTGCTCAATCATCTCCGTTCCACAGCTGCGGTTGCTCAATCGCCTCCGTTCCGCAACCTACTACGCGCGGCTGCTCAATCGCCTCACGATCCGCTCAATGGACGACTCCTCGGCTACCTCGGCTCCTTCAAAAGTTGGGACCCAAACAGAAGACACTGTGAGTGCCGACTCTGTGATTACTTCATTTTTCTTTGTATTCTTTCTGGGTTTTGTGAATAGCTTTTTGAACGGCAGTTCCATAAATAGCTAATCCGTAAATTTGCACGTTCCTTGTGGGGTTGTGCCGAGAGAACTTTTCACCCTTTAAGCTTCTCGGCTTGAATTTCATCCTCTTGGTAATTTTCATGGGCATGGGTTTGATTCACCACATAGGAGTGAGCCTTATCTTCTGATTTTCTGTAATTTTCCTTCTGAGAAAGCTAGATCCAGAAAGCTTTAGTGTGTTTTAATGGCTTTTCTTTGCTTTTCTTTTTTCAAACATTTTGGTGGAAGTATTTGCTTGGTAGTTATGTTGAGAGTACATGCTAGTGTCTTTTTTAAAGTCCAACAGCCACGACAAAGAACCAAGATACTGTTCAGTCCACTTTTGGTTCATTTTATCACAAGAAAAAGGATTATTCTAGCTTATAGCACATGACTTGTGTTGTTGTTCGTAGGCTTGTAGTCGGTCTAGAAGTTCTGGGGACCATTAGAAACATCATATGATACGTAATTAGAGGTAATCCGCATTCACAAACACATTATGCATGTCATAGTCCTATTTTTTCCTATTTTTTTCTTCGGATGTTTCCCAAATTGAGAAGTGCAAGTATCTTATCTGCTGAGTGAACCTATTTTCAAAAAAAAAATATGAATGTGTGTGTCTATAGCAAAGTTGAGAAACTCTTTGGTAGCTCGTGGCTGGGTTGGGTGACATAAGTGTTGGATGCTGCAAATATGTTGAGCAAAGAAATTAATTGCATTAGTGACAATGTTCCATTTGAATTGTACAAGCTGCTAATTACAAACAACATGAGATGGACTTTGTTATAGACCTATCACGTGATAGTTGACCTAGAGCCATGATATATTGTGACAACAATCTCTCTGAATGATTGCAAGTAAAACCAATGCTTTGAAAACTCGACTTTTGACAACAGTACATCTACTGTTCTGCTTTGTTTGATCTTTAAAATGGCATATGTTACCTATAAGGTTCCTTATAGGTAATTTTAGTGTATTGTGATCATTTGGGGGTATTAAAAAGCTAAAATGTTGCGTTCCTGGGTAAGGCGTGAACTTTTTTGTGACTGCAGTGTTCTTTTTGGTGCACTCTGCGATGCAAATCCATCCTTCTCCCGTTATCTTATCAATTGTTGCATCCTGCTCTCAGTTGCTTATTACAGCATTACCCATTTGCTTGTTTAGGAGTAGAGAACTGGGGAGATTGCTTCTCTTAGTTGCATGGGCTGTGGAGTGAGATTTTCTTATGATAGAAGTATGCTTATGCGTAGATTAAGGCTCTTGTTGCATGATCATATCATATAGTCAAGTGACCAACTTCTCAATGTTTAGTCTTTGAATTTTTTCAGTTGTTGAAAGTAAAGTAGAAGAAACTTCTTAAGAAATTCGGGAAACAATATAGCCTGTGGAGTTTTTTTTTTATCCTATTTACGAATTGACGCTCTTGTACAAACATGGGTTAGGATGCCCAAGGACCAGGAGTGTAGGTGAAAACCTTTTCAACTTTCTTCTTGTCCTTGTACACTTATATGCATGTGGAGTTCCTTATTTTATGTGGACAAGATCCTTTGTCAAGGGGATGAAATAGCTCTGTTCAAAACATCACAAGAGCAGAGATCTCTGTAAAAATTAAGATTTTCTAGGATTGTTGGCTATAGAAGAGGACTGACTGCAGCAAGCCTGAATTTCCAGCTCGTGAGCTTAAATGTTTCACCAAAAAGACAAAGTTCAAGTAAAGAAGATGCAAGGATGACGTTGTTTTTTCCATAAACTTCTGGTTATTTTTGCAGTGCACGAGTTTGTGTTGCAAACAAGGACTCCATACTTTGAATTTGATGTTAAGGCACAGTAAACTGCCTAATGTTTATCTGATGTTTTTGGGGACTAAGGGTGAACTAGGTTTTTGTTGATGCTGAAGTATCGTTCTTTCATAATTAAGGTTCGTCGAATAATTGAGGAATGCTGTTGCAAGTTGGATGATGCTTGGTGGCCATTTTCTGTGGCTAGAGGGAATATGTAACTGAAAGCCATGCACAAGAACACAAGGGACTTTCTGTTAGTTTCTTTCTGTTAATTTGGAACAAAGTGAGTCCTCTGTTTTGTCTGCTTGCTGCTGTGACGGTGATGTATATCTTTTATAGCAAGAAGGGATGGATAATGCACTAATTCTAGGTTCAAGTTTAGCTGTGCATGCATTATGGTTCTTCCATCAACAGGTTTGGTTTTCAACTTCGGTGTCTTGTGTCTCTGTCTGATTGCTTATTCTGCTTTTGACTTTTTATACTTCACCTTCTTATGTTGGCCAAGAAGTTCTCTTGAGGATTGTTCTCTGCCCTTGTTGCTCCTGCACTCACTTCATCTGTTCACACATGGATTGCAAAAATGTTTGCTAATCATGGTATTGGAATTGTTGCTGGTTAATAGATGTGTTCAAACAGAAAGAGGACAAGATCTGCTGCGTGGGAACACTTTAAAAGGACAAATGATAACCAAGATAAAGCTGAATGTATATATTGTGGGGCACTCATTGGCTGTTCTAGTGGTCAAGGAACTAGTGGGATGCATAATCATTTAGCTAGATGCAAGGAATATCCATATGCAAATGTGGACAAAAGGCGAAAAAGTTCGTCGGATAAAATTGTTGGGGTCGGTAATTCTAGTTTATCTGGACCATGGAAACTTGACCAAGATGCTGGTCGAAAAGATCTAGCAGCTATGTTCATTATCGGTGAATTACCTTTCAAGTTTGTGGAAAATGAGGGATTTCGGCGATTTGTGAGTAGAATCCAGCCAAAGTTTTTAATCCCCTCAAGAAACACATTGAGGCAAGACTGTTATAAGTTATACTTGGAGGAAAGAGACAAATTGAAGAAATATTTCTCCGATACATCTCCAAGAGTCTGTCTCACAACAGACACATGGACCTCTTGTCAAAATTTAAGTTACATGTGTCTCACCGCTCATTTTGTAGATGCTGATTGGAAGTTGCAAAAGAAAATTTTGAATTTTTGTCAAATCTCTGGACATTCTGGTGAGATCATAGGAAAAGTAGTTCAGAGATGCTTGACTAGTTGAGGGATTAAAAGCATTTTTTCTATCACTGTGGATAATGCAAGCTCAAATGACTTGGGAGTTCAATATTTGAAAAAGAGACTTAACTATTGGAATTCTTTAATATTGACAGGTGAGTTACTCCATGTGAGATGTTATGCACATATACTAAGTTTGATTGTGAGAGAGGGGTTAAAGGATATAGATGATTCAATTGTTAGAATACGCTCGGCTGTGCGTTATGTGAGGTCGTCCCCTTCGAGGATGCAAAGGTTTAAAAAGTGCATTGAGGTAGAGAATATCGAGTCTAAGAGTCTTGTATGTTTGGATGTAGAGACTCGTTGGAACTTAACATATATGATGTTGGAAGCGGCTTTGAAGTTTCAAAAAGCATTTGTCTTGTTAGAAATTGGTGATAGCAAATTTGTTGAAGAGCTTTCCAAGATGAGAGGGTTGCCTACTTGTGATGATTGGGAATATGCCCGCCTCTTTCTTCCTTTCTTGAAGTTGTTCTACGATACAACTTTAAAAGTATCAGGCTCTTCTTATGTTACTAGTAATGATATGGCGAAAAATGTCTTTGGTGTTTATACGATGATTCAAAGATATTGTGACAATGAGGACAAGAGTTTGCAGGATATGGCCAAGAGAATGAAGACCAAATTCAATAAGTATTTTGGTAATGTGAACAACATTAATATAACATTGTTCATTGCTTGCATACTTGACCCTCGACATAAGTTGGAGTATGTGAAATGGATGATTAATCATGTTTACGAAAGCACGCGAGCAGAAACATTATGAGATAGAGTAACAACATCTCTGATGTTATTGTTTGAGCAATATCGCACCGGTATATGCCCCCAAGGCAACTTGAGGTTCAAGGGTACAAGGACAATGAGCGTGTCAATGTCTCCTGTGGTTGGTGCCGATATTATGACTGAAACGTATCTTAGCCAAACAGGACAAGAATTTTTGGAAGAAAAATCTGAATTAGATAAGTATTTGGAAGAAGGATATGAACGATATAGCCCCAACTTTGATATATTAAATTGGTGGAAAATCAATTCTTCAAGATATCCTATCCTTTCTTCCATTGCTCAAGATATTTTGGCCGTGCCCGTTTCAACTGTAGCATCGGAGGCAGCATTTAGCACAGGAGGTCGTGTACTTGATGTGTTTCGTAGCTCCTTGACCCCAAGCATGGCGGAGGCTCTTATATGTACTCAAGATTGGATACGATCCACACCACTTTCGGTTTCGATTGAGGAGGACTTAGAGGAACTCCAAAATTTTGAGTCAGGTGAGAAAACATCACCATAAAATACATGTTTTAGTTTTACAATATATAGATCAATTCTCATTTTCATTGTGAATTTAATGCAGAGTTGTTATCTACGACGATGGATCCAAACTCAATATTGCTTTCTCTTGATGATTGATAAAGCTGAAGATTGGTTATGTCTCCATCGTTCATTGTCTTGACCGTGCATTGGTAGAATCAGTTTAGTCAGGTAGTATTGTTAATGCATTCCACTGAGAAATTGCTTCATAATTTAATGCATTCAATTTTGTCTTGTTAATGTGCCAATTCATTTCACAACAAGTGCAAATGCTGACTGCTTGCATGTCAGTTTCAATCATCTATGCTTTTTCTCTACAGGATAGATTTCTTTTGAACGAAAAGCTTGGTTTTCGGACTATGCGCTAATTAGTTCTGTGGAGAAAATAATTTTTTGTCTGTTATAAAGGTAGGAGAAACTCAAAATCCGATGGTAGCGATTCTAATGATGAAAATCTGTCTAAGAAGGACTTGGCCCTTCAACAAGCTCTGGATCAGATCACTTCCTCCTTCGGAAAGGGATCGATTATGTGGGTCAGCCGATCTTCCTCTCCCAGACACGTCCCAGTGATTTCCACCAGTTCTTTTGTTCTGGATATAGCTCTCGGTACTGGTGGATTTCCAAAGGTACTGACTAACAACCACCCATTCAGTTTTTTGCTAGTGGCAGAATTGATATATTTGATGTTGAGAGCTTCTATTTATAATGCACATTGGTATGCTACAGGAATGTCCTCAGACTCACAAAATATACGGTATTTGAGTTCTTTTAGGGGCGTGTTGTGGAGATATATGGTCCTGAGGCGTCTGGCAAAAACAACTCTAGCATTACATGTAATTGCTGAAGCTCAAAAACTAGGAGGTAAATATTGTTTTGTGTTTTTGGATGCTTTCATAAAGTTTCTCGAGCAGATCATTGTAACCGTGCATTGATGTTGTACGAAATTTGTCTACCATATCTTGTTCTGATGTTTCAGTTTCTTGTAGGATTAAGTTCTTTTATTATATTAGAAGCATGTCTTCTTGTTTGAAATTCCAAATTGCCCGTGTTAAGAAAGGACACTTTGTGCAGCAACTCATCTTGGAGCATAAAAAGCAAAAAAACGTGTGTCGTCAAAGAAAAGACATATGTCAATAAGTTTATGTTTTACAATCTCTCTGACGATTAGATGTGGCAAATGGCTCTCTCTGCACCTTCTTGTCTAGTTGAACAACATGAGCAGATACAGTAAAAGATGCTTCATTTTTAATAGGAGCATAACTAGAATGAACTGTTTTTGTTTTGGGTTGTAACGAAATGTATTAGGCTTCCTCTTTGGTTTTGTTAAGACTTGCTTTCATTTACTTAATATCTTTTATAGGATGTTAAAGCTGCTTATGTTGAATTGTTTAGGTCACTGTGTATTTTTTGATGCTGAGCATGCTCTCGATCCAGCACTGGCAGAGGCCATCGGTGTGAAGACTGAAAACTTGCTACTGTCTCAGCCAGATTGTGGTGAACAAGCTCTAAGTCTAGTTGATACTTTTTAACTCCATTTGATCTTAGATGTGTATGCCTTCTTTTTTTTTATCTTTGTTACAATTGCCATGTATATTTGCTTTGGCATATTGATGTTAGTTCAATAAGTTATCTGAACCCATAAGCTTCATCTCAATTCAGGTGAGATCAAAGCTCTCCACTTTTGGAGGATTTGGTGGTCCCATTGAAGTTACTTGTGGTGGTAATGCTTTGAAGTTCTATGCCTCGGTGCGCCTAAATATTCGACGCATATGTGCCATCAATATCCCTGAATATTCTTTATTTGAGCTGGAAACCTTTCCTCTTTGACTTATCTCTTAATGCAATGATTAATGAGCAGTATTGTATTAAGAGTGTGAGTTGCGTTCAGTGTCTTGACTGCATTATATTTCTTTCTGTGAGTGCATGATCCCATTATTTGTTAATAACTTCCACCAAAAATGACATAAGGGTACTAGAAAGCATCAAATTGAAGTGTGTATGCTGGTTTCAGGTGAATAATTGAAGTTTATCTTAAGATACTGCAGCAAATGGTTTACTTTGAGGACCTTTTTTTTTATTATTTCAATTGGTTTTTGCTGGATGCAGTTTAGATGAGCATGTCTATTGGAATGAAATCTCTTATTGCTTTTTTGCATGGAGTGTAGGGTTGCATGGGCACATATTTGTGTTTGAGTGCATATACAAGATTGACGAGCCACGGTTAAATGTCAGGTAGCTGCTCTTGTCCCCAAAGGTGAACTCGATGGTGAGATGGGTGATGCACACATGGCAATGCAAGCTAGATTGATGAGCCAGTCCTTCAGGATTAGTATCAGTCTTTCCATCAACAGGTGGTTCTCCTAACTTTGACACCGCAAAGTACGCCAATACTTGGTCGGCATCCCTTAAACCTTTGCTTTCAAGCCACGGCTCCAGCATCCCATTCTGGAAAAACACCAAATCTGCTAGACTGTCAGAATAGACAATCTCATGACCGAAAGCCTCTTTAGAAGAACTCTGAAAGGAACAACACGAATACAAGTTCAGGTAATACAAAAAGTTGACACCTTTTTTTTATGACCAAAAAAAGTTGACACTTTTATCTCCATGCAGACAAAAAATTTGAAGGTTTCCGCTGATTGTTGCGGCACTAAAGAAAGGTACTTCCCAGTTCCCAAACAGAATGCACATTGCAAGTTGAAACTCGATAAATACAGAGTCGTAGAATTTCTGCAAGTCACCCAAAGAAATGCAGTACAATTTGCCACGCAGATTGGACTCACGGAAAGAATATCGAGCAGCCCTGCAAATTACCGGTACAAAGGATTCCATTAAAGGTGCCAAAATTTGGTTCATGCAGAGGTCTCCATTTGCTCCAGCTCTCGCAGAGGCTCTTAGGATATGGTATATGCGATGGATGACTCTGAGAGACAGCTGCACATTATTTACCTTGCTAATGACATTCTTTTTGACAGGTGAGATTCTTATCATGTGCTAATTTCTTGTTGCGTTGAACAATCTGAAATGTCTAATTTCAGCTTTAATTTTCCTTATCAGGTCTATTTGTTCATAATGCATTCAGGGTGAAGAATCTTGCATGTGTGTGGAAGGCCAATCCTAGTGAGGATACTAATGCTACCACAGATGTTTAGTGTGGAGAAAAAGAAAACCAGCGGCATCAATCAGGTGCGAAGCTCCACGAGAGAGCTGCTGACCACCAAGACGGCACTTTCATTTGTGCTTTCATGCAGCCCGACTAGGCTATGCTAGGATTATTCTATGCACTGGAACGTGTTTCTCAGCGTGAAGGACGAGCGCCTATCCTTCAAGCTTCGAAGGAAGTTTTTGATCAAGATACAATTTATGGCCTAGAGGGTGATATGATTGGTGGGGTACCTAGTAGTTCTTTTCCTGTGCCTTCAAAAGAACTATCTTTGGCTTCCAAAGACTCTGTGTCAGGTATTCTTTCACCTAAAACAGATATCTTTGAATGGTTTATTATCAACTATGCAATCTACTTGAAATGCATTGACTCCATAGGGAAAAAAAGACATTACTTAAATGATATCATGGCGTTCAATAATCCTAGAACTGGGTCTAGTTTGTGTTGCTCTAGTTCCTTAGAATTTCCTTCTCATTTGTTCCACCATACAGTCATGAAGTACATCAAATATTCTGGCTCCTTACTTCCTGGGACAAAGAGCTAGATGTGTAAAGCTCTGATGAAAATGGGGTCGGCATTGTTATTTTTGTAGTTGTTCACATGAGATCAGTAACTTCATATAATTGAGCTTGTTTTCTTGTGCAGGGTTGCCACAACATACGCCAAATCTCCCTCATTGGCAGCAAGAAAGGCAAAGTTCTGTTTCAGGTCTACCGGATAAAGACCCAGCCTTGCCACCCTCTCTAGCACCTCAGCAATTTCTTCCTAATGCGGCAGTACCTGGTGCTGCTTTTCCAGGGTCCATTCCCATGCCCTCAGCTGAACTTACTATATTCTCAGGATATTTCATTTGAATATAGTATGTATTCGATATTTCATGTTTGTCGTGAGTTGCTCCATCTGTATTGAACTTACTATATTCTCCATTTCTGTGATGGAAAGAATAGGTATGTATGGAATGGAAAAATTATGCTATTTTAATATAAGTAATTCGGCTGCAAAAAAAAAAGGAAAACCGAAAAATCGAGCCGAACCGAACCGAAAATTTGGTTCGGTTCGGTTCATTCATTTATCATTACAGTTCGGTTCGGTTCGGTTATTAAAAAAACCCGAACCGAACCGTACCGTTGACACCCCTAATTGGAGGTTTTTACTTACAGTAGTTTAAATACCTGCAATTTAAATACCTGCACCTTAAATCCCGAAGGGAAGAGCTAAGCCAATGCTTAGCCTCCCATTGGAGGTTTTTACTTACAGTGGTTTAAATACCTGCAATTTAAATGCCTGCACCTTAAATCCCAAAAGGAAGAGCCAAGCCAATGCTTAGCCTCCCATTGGAGGTTTTTACTTACAGTAGTTTAAATACCTGCAATTTAAATACATGCACCTTAAATCCCGAAGGGAAGAGCCAAGCCAATGCTTAGCCTCCCATTGGAGGTTTTTACTAACAGTAGTTTAAATACCTGCACCTTAAATCCCAAAGGGAAGAGCCAAGCCAATGCTAGGCCTCCCATTGGAGGTTTTTACTTACAATAGTTTAAATACCTGCAATTTAAATACATGTACCTTAAATCCCAAAGGGAAGAGCCAAGCCAATGCTAGGGCTCCCATTGGAGGTGTTTATTCACTGTCATGTACTTCCTGTAATTTAATTCTTGAATCATCAGACCCAAAAAATGAGTAAGTCGTAATACTGCACAGAAGTCGTTAACACACTCCCTCTGTCGGCTTTAGGGAATTTTTAACATTTAAAAAAATATAATAAATAAAAAATATATATACCATCCATGCATCCTATTCAAAAGGTGAAAACACAAAAGAGAATACCCTACTAGAGCCTTAGGAATAAACTAAGCCTGAGTTGGCAAATTAGTATATCCATGAAATTAAGGTACCGAAAGGGCATTAGTTTTAATTAACTAGTGTAACCAAGTCCCCGAACTCATAATCTCTGGTTCGCAGAAATAAATTAGTTCTCCCGCTAATTTATTTAGGTTTCTAATCGACCTACCAAGAACGATTAGTGGCGACTCCAAATCTTAAAATCATTTAAACAAAAACCAAAGTTGCGATTCGGTAGGGCTTGGGAGGGTCTGCGTTAGGTTAGTCAAATCTTATTAACCTAATAATCCGTTAACCCTTTCAAAAAAAAATAACCAAAAAAAAGAAATTTTATTTAGAGGGTCGCGACAGACTGGCGACTCCGCTGGGGATGGAGTTTTTAAATTTTCGAAAAAAGATACCAATTGAAATACTTAAGTTTTTTCGAAATTTTAAAAGTCTTAGTGGACTTAGGCCAATGAAAATTTCATGGATATCTCGCTTCTGGCGATCTTGTTTGGGACTCATTCTGTAGGTGTTATATGTTTTTGCAGGATGGGAGTTATAAGGGGCGGAGTATTTGATTAACCCATTTATTTTGCAGGCTCCGTGTTGGGATTATTTATTTAATTTCGCACATTTCTAAAAGCACTGTTTTGATATCAGTTGTTGTGCATGTCTTGCATATTCTGAGGATCACGACACCTGCACACACAAGCGTCTAAACCCAAGTCGCGAAATTTTCCTAGGTAACCATAGATAGGGATCGAATATGCAAAGCTTTTGCGTCGATTGCGCTCGGGTTGACCATATTTTATCCCGCTCATTATCTGAATTGACAATTCTTCCTATTGTCATTTGATTGCGCGGAGGGTAAGGTTGTCAATTCAGATAGTGGGGGCTTTTTAGGTCCATACCCTGTCTCTCCTTCTTTTATTTTCTAGAGTCCACTCCTCACTTGAGTCATGCGCATGACTATGTGATTTTCAGTTTTTGAACTTGACATTGCGACCATTCTTTCAAAAGAAAATAAGAATTAAATTTGTCCCCCATTTCTAAAAAAAATCTTTAAAAAATGGATGTGAAAAATCCCATCGGGGGAATTTTGTTGATCAATAAAGGATTTTTTTTTCATGTCTTTCCTGCTTCAATAAAAATAAAATGTTCCTAATAAATTTATTTCTGAAAATTTATTTCGATAAAAAAAATTCCTTCAAAAAAAATTTTGGTAAACATCAAGTGATTTTATCACATTTTTCAAATTATAAAAACCTGCAAGGAAACTCTTTTCGAGAAATTCGCCCATGTTTTTCTAAGAAAACTTTCTAAATAAAATTAGACTAATGTCTCAGGGGAATTTTGTTGACTAATAAAGGATTTTTGTTATGTCTTTCCTGCTCCAATAAAAATGAAATTTTCCTGACAAATTTACCTTTGAAATTTTATTTTGATAAAAAGGAAAATTCCTTCAAAAAAATTTTGGTAAACATCAAGTGATTTTATCACATTTTTCAAATTATAAAAACTTGCAAGAAAATTCTTTTCGAGAAATTCGCTCATGTTTTTCTAAGAAAATTTTCTAATTTTACAAAAATAAAATTAGACTAATATAGGAATCATGGATCGACCTCTCTTGCGTCATGTACTAATTATATCCTTTACTTTTGTAGGAAATCCCAGGTATCCTAGGCAGGGGCAAAGTTTGGTTTAATAATGCACACCACAAATTATTTTTAGAAATACGAAAAGACAAGAAATTGCCGATTTCTTAATCCTGGGGGCAAGTGAGGAGGTCGATCCTCTCGGACTCAAACATGTGTCAGTTAATGAACACGAGTTTGCAAATCGACCCAAGAATGCAATCATACCCAAATATAAGTTGAACAAAATTTGGGGCAAATCAACTCATGGATATTACTACAGAATGGACAGCTTCAAATAAGGGAAAATGCGAACGAGAGACCCGAACAATCTCAGACATGGGTAATTCTGTATCGTTCTAATTTACACATAATCATCTCGAGTCCTGAATTGTTTTATTCTATTCTTAACATGGATTGCAAATTACCTCAAGAAATACCGTAACATGGCCCAAGGTGATACAACAGGGCTGCGTTACCCCCAAGAAAGGGAAGCCCCATGGACACCTACGGTCTAATGGACCGAATGGTATAGGGGATGACAGTAGGTCCGAAATATCCCGAGTTCGATCCCCATGGGTGGGGAATGTTGTATGTATTATAAATAAATGAAACAACTTTTTGTGCATTTCTTTTTTACAAATAGAAATACTCGACGAGTAATTTCAAAGTCAGTATTTTACCATAGGCTTGCCATAATGGTGAGGCGCCCAACAAAAGTCGAGGAAAATTCAATCCAGCAAAACTGGTAAAAGACTCGTGCAAGACATTCAAGACGAAGGGTAAATCAGTATCGTTTCCAATTTATCCTTTTTAATACTGGCTGACATGTCTCCTTTTCTTTTTACAGGAAATATTTATACTAACATTTAACATGTTGAAGGAGACAAATCCAAAAGAAAATTATGATCATCTGACAAGATCTATTCTGGTGAAAAATGGGCAAATTGATCGCAAGCTCTGAAGCGAAAAGCAAGGGCAAAGTTTGAGACGAACCACCCCTCGACATAAGGAGTAGGCTTCCCAATTTGTTTGGTCCGCCCACATACCAGGGGCAATTCAAATCCGCCCATATTTGCACATTATGTAAACACACATGATGCTAAAAAATTGCCACATCTGCATTGTGTTTACACAGTTCATGAATTATGCATGACCATTCCGCGTGTTTAATTTACCAACTCCAACTTAGAGCATAAACTGCACAAGAGACATCAAATGTGCAGAATGGGGCATGACAGGATGAGGAAAGGCAAACCATTTCCACACAAGTCTAACATTTTAATCTACGGATAAACAGTCTTTCCCCAGAGTGAGAGAAAGCCCTTTCGGACTAAAGTCCCCTATTCAGATTACATTCGAGGCGTTCATATTATGAGAACCTCCTTAAATAGAATTAGTAATGCAAACTTGACAGAATAGTTTTGCATGATCCACATTTTGATTGATCGCATCATGAGTTATCACACAGACTATTTCTAATCATTGCCAACTTGGTTGAATAGTTTTGCATGAACCGATCAACTCATTGATGAAAATGCTTGCACATGTTACCTCTGACATTGCCTGACAGGCAACACATTCCCAATGTTCGAGTTACCTTCCAAAATCTTGAAATTCATTCAGCGATTATTGAATGAACAAGCCTGGTTGTCAAGAAGTCACCAGGCATTTCTTCCAAATTCTCAGGTAAGTATATCTTCAACTTGAACCTTTCAAAAGAATGAATTATGACGGTTGTTGGGGTACTCGAATCCATTGCGGTACATACAGGTATCCACTTTCTTCAATAAAGCATGATTTGTCTCAAACATAGAAATGTTCGAGACCTTTTGATCTCTGCCTCTTTGGTTTATTCCTAAAGCGACAGGAGAATATAATTTGGGTTTGAGCTTCTGCAGGATTCCTGGTCTCCCCAGATCCCAAGTTGGCAATCAAAAATCATTTTTTTTTCAGATAATACCTCTTTTGTCTACCCAAAGGTGACGTTTAGGTAATTCTTGGTTACTCCTATCATTGGATGATCCATCACACAAAGTCCTTTTTACAGGCACTAAAGTCCTTCTTATAGGCACCAAGTCCTTTTTATAGGCACAAGTCCTTTTTACAGGCACTAAAGTCCTTTTTACAAGCACTAAGTCCTTTTTACAGGCACAAAGTCCTTCTTACATGCACTAAAGTCCTTCTTACAGGTACCAAATCCTTTTTACAGGCAAAAAGTCCTTTTTACAGGCACAAAGTCCTTTTTATAGGCATTAAGTCCTTTTTACAGGCACAAGTTCTTTTTACAGGCACTAAAATCCTTTTTACATGCACCAAGTCCTTTTTACAGGCACAAGTCTTTTTTACAGGCACAAGTCCTTTTTACAGGCACAAATCTTTTTTACAAGCACTAAGTCCTTTTTACAGGCACCAAATCCTTTTTACAGGTATAAAGTCCTTTTTACAGATACAAGTCCTTTTTACAGGCACAAAGTCCTTTTTATAGGCAATAAAGTCCTTTTTACATGCACCAAGTCCTTTTTACAGGCATTAAGTCCTTTTTACAGGCACAAAGTCCTTTTTACAGGCACTAAAGTCCTTTCTACAGGCACTCAAAGTCCTTTCTACAGGCACCAAGTCCTTCTTACAGGTATCTCCATGGGGTGACCTACCATACGGGTCAAATCTCAATCAAAATTTAATTAGTAGAATCCTTTCATTAGGAATCTACCATGGGTTGACCTACCATACAGGTCAAATTTCAATCAAATTTTAATCAGTAGAATCCTTTCATTAGGAATCTACTATGGGGTGACCTACCATACGGGTCAAAATTTAATCAGTAGAATCCTTTTATTAGGAATCTACCATAGTACGACCCACCATACAGGTCAAATGGTACGACCCACCATACGGGTCAAATTTTAATTCAATTTTCAATTAGAAGAATCATTTTATTAGGAATCTACCATGGGTTAATCCACCATACGGGTTCAAGTTCAACCACCCTAAAGTTTTTTTTTATATATATAACGAATCCTTAGGTTCTCATTTCATTTTCAGTGGAGCATTCATGTCACGACTCTTTTTATTTCCTTGTATTGAGTTGATTAGAATTCAGGGGTCATCTCGTCTTTGAAATGAACCTCAACCGAGCTTCCTTTCAAAGAGGGGCAGCTGTTGACACCTGATTTTTAATCATTTTTTCTATTGCTAAAGTAATAAAAAATTCAAAAAAATTCATAAAATTGAAAAATAAACTTTGGAGACCTTAGCCAAGCCTAGGGAACCAATTTTGAACAAAAAATGATTTTTCATATTTTCAGTATTTTTACATATTATTTATTTATTTATTTTCGAAAATTAATAGAAAATTCATAAAAATTCATAAAATTGAAGAATCAACTTTGGGGACCTTAACCAAGCCTAGGGAACCAATTTTGACCAAAAAATGATTTTTCATATTTTCAGTATTTTTACGTATTTTTTATTTATTTATTTTTGAAAATTAATAGAAAATTCATAAAAATTCATAAAATTGAAAAATCAACTTTGGGGACCTTAGCCAAGCCTAGGGAACCACTTTTGACCAAAAAAATAATTTTTCATATTTTCGATATTTTTCGGTATTTTTATTTTCGAAAATTCATAAAAAAAAAAATTAAAAAAATGAGAAAATTGAAAAATCGAGTTTGGAGCCTTGGCCAAGCTTAGGCAACTATTTTCAAATAAAAAAAATAATTTTTTGTATTTATATATATTATATATTTTAGAAATTATGAGAATATTTAATAAATAATAGCATTTGAGGCCACCAAAATATATAAAATAGTCAATATTTTTATTTTAAATCCCTTTTCATGTTGTCCATCAAAAATTTAAAAAACTCCAATTCGGGGTCGTGTATTCCTTCACGAGCATAATCTCGAACCGGGCCTAAAAAATTCAATTTGAGTCAATTTATTTTCATTTTTTCACTTTTAGGAGTTGTGACATTGTTCTCTAATATTTCAAATTTTTATATTGGCCCAATTATACCCAGAATGACTCAATTGTGCAAAAGGGCTTTAATTAAATTCTGCATTATTTTCAGTGGTAAGAAATGAGCTTAAATTTGACATGTGGTGAATTTTGACTAAGTATAGGGAAGGTATGTCAAAAATTGTGAGGAGATTTGGACTTAAAGAAATATTTTTTCAGGGACTAAATTGTAAATACTTAAAATTCAGGGACTAGAGTGCAAATACCTAACTCTTGAAGGATTATTTTGCAAATAACAAAAAGAAGAGTCAGTGGATAAATTAGAATAGAGAAGGGAAGATGGAGAAGAGGAGATGGAGAAGAGAAGATGGAGAAGAATTGATGGAGAAAATATGATAAGAATAGAGAAGGGAAAATGGAGATAAAGAAGAGTTAGTGGAGAAATTAGAATGGGAGATAAATATGGAGAAGGGAAGATGAACATGAAGAAGAGTTAGTGGAGAGATTAGAATGTGAGATAGAGATGAAGAAGGGAAGATGAAAATGAAGAAGAGTTAGTGGAGAAATTAGAATGGGAGATAGAGTTAGTGGAAAAATTAGAATGGGAGATAGATGAGTAAGTTATAAAAGGAGGAAGAAGTGAGCTTGAGAGGGGATTTTTATTTTTGGAGAGAAAATTTTGGATGTTTGAGAGGATTTTGGGAGATTGAAGAAAAATTTGAGAAGAAGAAAATACCAAAAAGAGAGAGAGAATTTTGAAGATGATGGGAGTTTAAAGTTATGAATTATCATCACAAATTCCTTCATCAATCAACATAAATCAAGAGTTCATCCTCGTCAACGAGCAAGCAAATTCGAGCTAAGTGTTTTTATTTATTTATTTATTTGTGGTTTTAGTCACAAATTAGCACAAACTGTATACAATTTCTCCATATCTCTATTTTCCTCATATTTTTATGTCAGGGAAGAACAATTCCACATTAATGGCAAAGCCCACAGAGGTGCAAAATTGGCCCAGACGAGCTCCTAAGTGCCTACCAATTTCCCAACTGATATGTGATTAAAAGTCTCTCTTAATTCAAAAGAGACTCTCTATGTTGAGAACAAATAAAAGTACCGAAAGGGCATTAGTTTTAATTAACTAGTGTAACCAAGTCCCCGAACTCATAATCTCTGGTTTGCAGAAATAAATTAGTTCTCCCGCTAATTTATTTAGGTTTCTAATCGACCTACCAAGAACGATTCGTGGCGACTCCAAATCTTAAAATCATTTAAACAAAAACCAAAGTTGCGATTCGGTAGGGCTTGGGAGGGTCCGCGTTAGGTTAGTCAAATCTTATTAACCTAATAATCCGTTAACCCTTTAAAAAAAATAACGAAAAAATTTTTTTTAGAGGGTCGCGACAAGGTCTCGCCTCGGTTCCTCAAAAATTCGTATCCAGGGTGGCCTATTGGATTAAGTTGAATCATACTCCTACTACAGTCAATAACATCCCCATGCCTAACTAACCAATCCATATCCACGATCACGTAAAAATCAAATATGGGTAGGACAGCTAGGTCAATTTCTTCCTCTCTATCACCCAAGGCTATCTTACACCCTTTGCATCCTAACGTGATAATCACTATATCCTTCAATGGGGTGGTTACATGCAAGATGACGTCCAAAGGTCTAACATCTAACCCAGAAAACTCAACAAATTGTTTAGACACGAAGGAATGCGAAGTTCCAGGATCAAACAATGCATGCGTAGTATGACCACAGAGAGAGACGGTACCTGTGATCACCCCTGGCGCGTTCTCAGCCTCCTTGCGCGCCACTCCGTAGACCCTTCCTTGAGCGGGTGGACAGCTCTGATTTCCTTGAGGGGCGGCTACAGCTTGAGGTCGTTGCTGCTGAAACTGCGGTTCCGGGCCCTTCTTTGGGCAGTTTTTCCATTGATGCCCCAACTGTCCACAGCCAAAGCACCCTCCTGTCCGCTTTGGGCAAAGGTTGGTCCCATGTCTTCTGCTGCAGTCGCGACAATTTGGAGCTACTCATGATGACGGTTTTCCCAAGGTCCTCCTAGCTGGCGGGACAAACCTTCGACTGTCTCGCATCAGCCTCTTGCCAAAATTCCCGTGGTCCCTTCTAGGTGCAAACCACAATCCAGATGTGGTGGCCTTCTCCATCAGGTCTAGCTCGATTGCCAGGGCCCTTTCATACATCTCATTGTAGTCCCTAAGCCCAGTGGCAATCAGCATGCTCTTCAACTCTGGCCTCAGTCCTTCACGAAATCTCCGTGTTCTGTCCCATGGGTCCTCTATCAACATTCGTGCAAACTTAGACAGCCTCGCAAACTCTCCTTCGTACTGATACACAGTCATCTGCCCTTGGCAAAGTCTTATAAATTCCTCCATCTTCCTTTCTTAGGCAGCTTCAGAGAAATACTTCCCATTAAATGTTGCACAAAATGCAGTCTAATTAGGTCCCACTCCTTCTGGGAAGATTCACCCACGTGTGGCTTTCCACTAATCTTCAGCAGTGCCCTAGAGTTGATAGGTTGCCAGTAAGGCCTTCTCTTCTTCGGTGCACCCTAACACCGCAAATGCTTTCTCCAGCTGCTCAATCCAGGGGAGGCTGCTTCAGGCCCTCCACTTCCGTCAAACTTAGACGATTGCATTCAAGAATTGCTCCACTATATGATGGGTCTAACGTCCACCATTACCATGCCCATTGCCTCCATTGGCTCCATTCACAGCGGCCAAGGCAGCCTCGACTGCTTAGGCTATAGCGGTAATTCTTTCTGCAGCCTGCCTACCCATTAAGTTGTTAACCTCAGTCAGAACCCTCATCATCTCCTCTATCCTAGGGTCTCCTTTAGGCGTTGGAGCTCGCGAACTCGACGCGGCTACGCTAGCTCTTCTGCCCTTATTGCTCATCCTTTTATGTCTTTCTTGCACCTAGGCCTGATATAATTCCTCTCAAGAATTAGGACTCTAAAACTACCATCCAAGCTTTCGCCTGCTATTGCATCTACTGACATGAATATGCATGTAAAGTTTGCTGCAACTTTTTAATGCAATTGGACTAGGTAGATACCTAGACTCAACCTTGTCAATGTATAACTTAGGTCACTCTGTCCGCCTCACTCACCTAGAAGTCTATCAAGAGCCGCTCCTTGATCAGGTCTCTGCCCAGGCGACCACTCCCCGCCCTCCTCGGTCTCGGAGCGAACAATTGTCCCCAGTTATTCACCTCCAAAGAGAGCCACATTCCGCATGTCCCATACCATGCTTTATTATGATTTGTAGGCATCCCGTCAGACCCGTCCTATATCAGGCTGACGATTACCCAGTCTAATAAAACATGTGTGTTCATACATGCATTTTCTCAAAGCAAATCATCATTTTTAAATCAACTTTGTTTTTAAATCACTTTGTTTCTAATGCTGTAATCCATGCAATGCATGATGGTCAAGCAGCGTGCGAAAGCAGACTAGGCGAATAATCACATGCAGTACTTAACGAAAAACACCCAGCAACCAGTAATCAGCAACCAAGGAACACCTCTAGCAGAGCTAGGCTCAAGAACCTTACCTCAGGTCCTGACGCACCTGTAGCTTAGTCAATAAACAATATAGCCTAAAGCTACTCTAGACAATCAACACAACTCAGCAATCACATGTGCCAATTAATTCATGCGATCCACCCTTCTTAATCTTAGTCCTAAGGCCTGTCCATCTAACTACCCTAAAATCATCAGCCTTATCACTCCAAACCTCGAAAAGTCTCGAATCGAGCTGACCTTACTCTGATACCACTGGAATGGGGATGTCACGCCCCGAACCCTATGGGCTCACGACATCCCATCGATCAACACTCGCGTCTACCTGGTCCATGATCTACGACGGCCCAGGAAATTCTATCACGACCAAACGACGCATCGACCAATCATAAACCTACGGAAGCTAATCTCCAATCTCATACATGCACACATACGATAATGGGGTAGAAGGGTACAAGGAAAACAGTCAACAATATCGATCAACTCATAATATATATAATGGAGCGTTAGGTACAGACCACCAAAAGAGGGTATCAAAATACAACACAAAAATCTACGCTCGGTAAGACCACTCAACCTAGGATCTATCATCTAGTCCTCATCGATCTCGCTCCAATCTGACTGCCAAGGAAGCTCCTCTGGGTCCTCCTCGTACCTTGGGGAGGAAGGCTCGGTGTACATCGAGTCGCCCTCATCATGGCCATAGATCACCATCCGTCCTGGCGACGGAAGCTGCTCTAACGGCTCAGGGTCGAGTACCTCTCCTCCATAGGTAGTGGGACGAAGCAGTATAGGGTCATCCACCTCGGCAATTGAAATGTCAAAAGCTCGTACGGGTCCCACGAAAATCTGATCTCTCTCTACCATCTGAGCCTCATACCTATATGGGACCAGGAGAGGACCACCCTGATTTACCTAAATAGTGGTTAGTTGCCTGGCCCAAAGGGTACCACCCTCCTCGACGTAGTGGCCTATCTCGGTCTCTACCTCCACTGGAAGTCCAAAAAGTGTCGGGGGTACATCCATTACTACGGTCGGGGATCTGAAAATGTTGGCAACCAACGCTAGTGAGTCAAAAACTCAATAAGCTCACCACTAATCCTAGCGTAGGATAAAGTATGCTAGTCGGTTCGGCCATAACCTGCATTCTAGGGCTAACTCTCCCTAGCGCAACTCCGTTGACCACACAGGTGAACTAAAGCGGATGAGGGCTAGTTCTACTAACAATCTCAAGTAACGAGGAATAGAATCACATGTAGCAATGAAAGAATAGAGCATGCCACGATCTTGAACTCGATGTTCAATGCCTAATGCACGATGCCAATGAACATGTGACCACGAATGGTCCGGCCCGCGTCTCATACGCTACAGGCTCTGTGACAGTTTGAATATTCGACCCAATTATCGGGATTTCTAAATAAATTGATGTATTTCATTAGTACGCTCTAATCAATACTCACTCAGGATTAGCTACCCTAGGACGACTAACCGAAGGGGAAAGGCAAACTAGGGAATTTTCCCAAACAGTCGCCCATTGGTCTGAGATTTCGATAGAGTCGGTATTTAATGGATTTGGTCACGAAATGAACTCTGACATTGGACAATCGAATTTCTAAGATAGTCACAATTGAGAAATGAATTTAATCGCAGAAGCGTCGCCAGTCGGGCAGACAACCGGTGCATGTCGTGAAGCAAGACGTGAGTAGAAAATTACCTAAATGCCCCCGGTAAATGTTCAATCCTTAGAATTAGATTGATTAGAATTACTTGAGAATGAACATGTTGGAACGGTTCCAATTCCTATCTGAAACTCATTCGCGCTCGGGACCCGATCGGTGCATTTGGCACGGATTTCGAGGTGAGGTCAAGTCGATATCACATCAATCAATGTCCCATCAATCAAATCAATCCATCAATCACACAATTCCCAAGGTTGTCAATCAAAGTACACATGTCACATAAACTCATTACCTAACCCCACTTACATTTTATTAGAATTTTTTGGGCATTATAATCTTTTCTCTCTCTCTCTCTCTCTCTCTCTCTCTCTCTCTCTCTCTCTCTCTCTCTCTCTCTCTCTCTCCATTTCATTCGGTCGACTCTTCCTTCTCCTCCCTCTCCTTCACGTTTTCTTCTTCTTCTTCTTCGGCTTAAGCCGTCCGCCTGTAGAACTTCGCCCGTTTCGCCGTTCGTCCGCCGCCATCTCGTCACCGCCACCACCCCACGTCCTCTCCCTATCTTGGTAAGTCTCCTTAGCCCCTTATTCCCTTTCTTTCATGGCCTGGAAACCCTTTGAAACAAAGCAAAACTGTGACCCTGCATTGTTCGATTTTTCCTAGCTGACCCTTAACTTCAAACGGCCGCCAACGAAAACTTAACCGTTGGATCGTCCTGAATTTTGGATATGTTGTAGCCCCATCTGAGGTGAGTTCACATAACTTGATTTTGCTCCGATCCGATATCGTTAAGGCCTCCATTCGTGCGTTTTCATTTCGGTCAATGAAACTATTTTTCTGGGACAGTTTCGTGCCTTGCTTTCTACGACCCTAATCTGACCCTGTGAGCCTAAAGGACTTATAACCATGTCTCATCCTTGTCCTCCAGCTTACTACGGCCCCAGCTTGACCCTTGTTCATCCCCCGAAGTCACTATGCTCATCCCTTGAACCGCAAGTTCCATTCGGCCGTCCACCGTCCCCACTGTCGTTACTGCCATTCCAGCTCCTATCTTGGTAAGCAAATCCACTAATTGTAACTTAGGAATATAGTATATATCTGTGGTTTGCTTGATTAATGATTTGGTGTAAGTAGATCAATGGTAAATGGGTGATTATAGTTAGAACTACTTGAATCGATTTTGCGCATTTAGTAAAGTGGGCTGAACCATGGGCTTAGCATTCTAATCTGGGCTTATAAATGCCAATTATGGGCTGTGGAGGATGAGATTGGCGTGAAATAGAGGGCCTAGAGGTGTTAGATGGGCTTAAGGTCCATTTCTGGCTAAAATACACACATTGGGCTTGATGGGCTAGTTCATTTCTTTATGGGCCTGGTCTTGGACGAAATTTCTAAGTCTAATGGGCTGGAAATAATGGTTTTGGGCTTGCAAAAGATGGGCCAAGGATAGTAATCAGGCTTGGGGTTCAATTTGGGGCCAAATAATCAAGAATGGGCTTATGGGCTTAGACCACTTATCGCGGGCTTGGGTCTAGGCGAAAATTAAGAGGTCCATTGGACTGTGAAAATGAATTTAGATGTGAGGATTTAGAGCCTAAGATAATATGTGGGCTTAGGAAATCAATTTGGGCCTAATTAGATAGATTTGGGCTTAATGAGCATAGGTAGTTAATGGGCATTGGGCCTTGGGCGTGAATAGTGATATCTCATGGGCCATTTTAAGACATGTTTCTAATAATATCTCATGGGCCATTTCAAGACTTCACTTGGACTTGAAATGGGGCTAATGGGCCTTAATTAAATTCAAGACTCAACTTGACTGATTCGGGACAATTGGGTTTAATTTGGGAAATCCAAATAGAACACTTATGTAAGAATGAACTCTCAGAATGGAATTTCATGGGTCTTAATCGTGAAAGTGGACCACAAATCGAGGTTTGAGTCTAAGTACCTGAAGATCTAAGGAATGGGGCAATGTACTCGTCTAAGACCCCTTTCGATGGAATTCGCGTACAGGGCACATATTCGATTCATGGTCACATATTGTTTATACTGATTGACATAATGTGCCTAAATGTTGAATTGTCATGCTATGCTGGTATGTATGTTCATTTCCTAAGAACGCCTGAATTGTGCCCTACTTTATTTGTGGCGTGTCTGGATGGAAAATGATTGCAAGCATGACATGTGTCACTAAGAGGAGTGACAAGGGGAGGTCGAGCCTAAGGCGTGTTTACGCAGGGAAGTTGGAGAGATAAGCGTGTCAACCTAAGGAGTACCACACGCGGGTTGGGACACGAGCCTGATGCATATGAGACGCGGGCTGGATCCATTTGGGTCATATGAGATTGGCTAATTATGCATCTGGTGTTTGCATATTGTTTGAGGCATTGGTTTTTTTATTGTCCACCTCATGTATGCGATTTCTATTCCTCACTATGTTATGGTTACTAATAGACCGACCCGTGTGCCGAGAACCATTGTCCGCCTTTCGAGAGTGAACCCTATATGAGGTAGCCAGTGAACCCTAGACCCTTGGTTAGGGCCGAACTTACTAGTATACTTTATCCTATACTAGGATTAATGGTGAGCTTACTGAGTCCTCGACTCACTGGTGTTGGTTGTCACCTTTTCAGATCCCAGACCCCAGTAATGGCCGCACCCCCAATGCTTTTTGGACTGCCAGTACAAGTAGAGACGGAGGTTACCCACTATGTGGACGAGGATGCGACGCTTTGGTATGGACGCTTGACTACTATATGGTTAGATCAGGGTAGCCCCCTTTTTGTTCCTCATAGGTTCGAGGCTTGGATGAGAGAAGGTGAATTTGGCTTCGAGGGACCCATGCGAGATGTCCTGATACCCAAGGAGGACGACCCTACGCTCATGCAACCTGCTGCATATAGAGGTGAGGTTATCGACCCAGAGCCGATGGAGGAGCTCCCGTCCCCAAGGCAGACGACGATCGACAACCACGATGAGGGCGACCCCATGGACACTGAGCCATCCTCTCCAGAGTTTGAGGAGGATCCCGAAGAAGATCCCGAGGAGTTTCCTGAGTAGTCTGATGGGAGTGACGCCGAGTAGGACCAGATGGTAGACTCTTGGTAGGAGGGTCCAACTGAGTGTAGACTTTTGTGATGTATTTTGATACCCTTCTCTTTTGGTGGTCTGTACCTAACGCTTGGATTATCTATGTATATGTTGTGTGATGCGCGTCGTCAACGCAACAAAAATAAATCCTTATCTGACCTAACTAAAATATAGCAATGGTAAGCAAGGGTCGAATCCACAGAGAATTGTACTACGAAATTCTCTTAACGTTATTCTCGGTAATTGTCTTGAGGTCAAGTGGAAAATAAAATGGGTATGTTTGAATTAAAAGACATAAATAGAAAATAATAACGCGAACTATCGATAAGGAGAAATCTAGGACATACAACTTCCCCAAACACCTTGCTTAGATTGATCCTTCCCTCTTCGATTACCGACTTCTTGAATTACTAACCTAGAGTTCTATTATCTTCTTACGCCTCTTCCGAGTGCTCTAAAAACGTATTCTCGGTATCAAGCTAATCACTCTATTATTCCTAGGCAATTAACTAGTGAGAACCCATTATGTGACAACCCTAATTGGTCACCTAAGGTGATCGGGTATATTCCTATCCTTCTCACTGATTAGTTCCGTTTTCCAACGCGACACTAACTTAGGCTATCCAGTCCACGGCTTGATCTGAATAACTTTTCCAAATTCATTCAGATTACCATATCAAATTAATTGGTGATTAGTCAATCAATTGCATTAAGAACAAGATCTGAATAAATAATTCGCTGAAATCAATAACACGAAGAAAGGAATTCACTTTCTAAACAAAAGTACTAGGTTCCATTGTAGCCCTAGAAAAGCAAATTAGTTCATAATTGGGAAATTATACATCACGAATCCAAAAGAAAACATAGAAAATGACATCAAGATGCAGAAGATAAGAAGAAAGAACTCTGTCTTCGATCTTCCGACTCCAAGATGAGCACCCTCAATCTCGATTCCTCTAGAGCCCCTTGGTGTTGCTTAACGTTCTTCCTCTCTGATTTTCCCCCAAAGACTTGCCGTTCTCCTCTTTAAAGTCCTCCCCTCCTTTTTGTTTGATAAAAGAGAATATATATATATATTTCATGATATTCCCCCACGAAAAGATATCCAAAGAAAATATGATTCCTATTTTTACTCAACCCTCGACCATAAAATTTCTAATTAACAAGAGTATCCTCGAGTCCTTCGCGTGCTTGATGACATCCTACGAGCAGACGCGTCCTTGGAGATGGACGGACGCGTCCTTCTTGCTTCTGTGTATAAACATTAAAGTGACGGACGCGTCCTTCTACTAGGCAGACGCGTCCTTGCCTTTTCCACACCAACGGACGCGTCTTTTGGTAGTGACGGACGCATCCTTCTTCACGGTGGACGCGTCTCTTGCTCTTGACGGACGCGTCCTTGTTCATTCTGTTCTCCAACTTCCAGGCGAATACATCTCTTCTTAGCTTGGACACGTTCTTCACCTATAGATAATTCTTTAGCAAGCTAAGACTTGAAGATAACAAACAACTTAAAGAACCCAAATTAGACGAATTTATTCAACTTGTTGCACAATTTTCTCGCCTAACACGAGCCTTTTAACTCTACTTTCGTAGAGTTATCATTGTGTTTAACTATCTTTGGCGACCACTGTTCTTACTCCCTTCTACCCCATTATCGTATGCATGTATGTATGGGTTTAGTTGGTGAATAGCTTCCGCAGGTTCATGATTGGAGGATGCGTCGTTTGGTCGCGATGGAATTTCCTGGGCCGACGCATATCGTGGACCAGGCGAACGCGAGTAAATTTAAGGAATGAACGGGATATCGCGGGCTCGTGGGGTTCGGGACGTGACAAGCTCGTGTCCCAACCCACGTATGGTATGCCTCAGGTTAACACGTTTATCTCACTAGCTACCCCGTGCCTCACACATTAGGGTGCACCTACCTCCACCAGGTACGTTAGGTCCGAACCCTTATCGCTCCACATCCCAAGCGCCTAGTGCCTTACAGGGCCGTCCTCCCCTTGTCGCTCTATACAACGATGTGTGCCATGCTCATGCTCAATCGGTGCCAAAGCACATCACAATGTCACAGTGCACAAGTCACATGATATCAGACAGACAATCAGTGTGCATAATATAGCATGGCATGTCACAATGAAACGTAATATTTCGATTCGTATAAACAGTATAATCCTATCGAGCGTACGTTTCCCTTAGGCCAATTTAGTTATATAACTCTTAAGCCTACACTCTGGCCCATTAATCATTCTTGGCCCTATTGCCTCAATCGAGTGCTCGATCTTACATTTTGAATCGTTTATGAATCCCATCTCATGGTCCTCAATACAAGAACGTCACATCCTGCTCGAGTTTTCAAGTAAGCCCCTTAGGCCCTTTTAGTAGAATCTAACTCACTTGAGCTCATCTTTCCCTACGGCCCACTTTCATAACTTGGCCCATAATATTTCATTCTCAATCATCTAAGCCAGCCTCTCGAGTCCCCTGATGTAAGCCCATGTCTCGATCTCATTCAAATTCTTGCCTTAGGGCTAATTGGGCCCACTAGTTCATTTCAAGCCCAATTCAAATCTTAGCCCATGATTTGCACTTGGGTCCATCAAATACTCTTTTAAAGTCAATTTAGACCAGCCCAGTAGGCCCTAAAGGCCACTGCCTAAACCCAATACCAATACAATCCAATTTAAGCCCATCAAGCTCTTTTGGCCCAACTAAATCTACGGCCCATTAACGCACTTGGCCCTTCTAATTTCTTACAAAATCCACCCTAAATCATCCCATTAACCATATGAACCGCGTTCAAGCCCATTTCCATAGGTATTCAACTTGGCCCATCAAGCCCAACTAGTTTAATTTGACCCAAATTAGCTCCTAAACCCATTTACCACTCTTGACACTCATTCTCACGCCCCAAATGCCAATACACATCCCTCATGAACCCTAGCCATGCCTACAAATAGATCCCAAGCCCACGAGTTGGCCCGTTCTACCCCGAACCCCTAAATCGGCCTAACCATTAACCAAACCAATCACACATACCATATTCCTACACTAAGATTAGTGAGTTTTCTTACCATATTCGAACAACGACGGAGACGGCGATGCCTAAAATGGCTGAATAGAAGTCCACGGCCCAAGAGAGGAACACGGCAACTTTAGAGGCTAAGTAAGGGCTAAATCGGGGCCTTAACGAACTAGAAAACAAGAACATGACATGGATATAAGTCCCTTACGTTCCTAAGGTCAGATTATGACCACAGAATGTAAAGCACGAAACTGACCTAGAAAAACAGTTTCGTCGACCGAAATGAAAACGCATGAATGGAGGCCCAAATAATATCCGATCAAAGTGAAATCAACTTCTGTGAACTCATCTCAGATTGGGCTACAACAGATCCAAAATTTAAGATGATCCAATGGTTGAGTTTTGTTGGCGACCGTTTGAAATTGAGTGGCACTAGGGAAGATTGAACTGCACAAGGTCACGGTTTGGCTTGATTTTGAGAGGATTTTGGGAAGGCTCTAGGGAAAAGTTTTCCAAATCTTCAAATTTCTTTGTCTTACGGTCGTGTGGGAGAAAACAGAGTCTTTTGGACTCCGGATGAGCCCAAACAAGCTACTTTCGTCCGGGTGGGCGTTGAAGGCTGAGAAGACGCAAGAGGGAGAGAGAGTTTTGGGAGGGAGAGAGAGGAGAGGGATTTAGCCGAAAATTGGAGAAATGAGAGGGAGAGAGAGTGTGTCAAGAGATTACACTAAGAAAGAGACAAAAATCCAAGATCAAGTTAGTGGGTTTAGGTATTAGGGTTTGTGATTGAAGTTGTACTTTGATTGACCTTTGATGGACTTGAGTTGATTGCTTTGGGAATTGTGCCATTTGACATCGATTGATTGGTTGACTTGACATGATTGACGGATGTGACCTTTGACGAGACGTTGTCTCGGGATGCATGCCAAATGCATTAATCGGGTCCCGAGCGCAAACGAATTTCAGATCGAAATTAACACTGCTCTAATGTATTCATTCTAAAATAATTCTAACTATTTTAATTTTAAGGACTGAGCATTGACCGGGGACATTTCGGTAATTTTTCACCTCACGTCTTGCTTTGCGACGTTCACCTGCTGTCTTCCTGTCTGGCGACGCTTTTGCAACTAAATTCAATTCTCCATTGTAACCTTCATAAAAATTCGATTGTCTAAGATCAGAATTCATTTTGTAGTCAAACTCATTAAATAACAACTCTATCGAAATCTCAGACCAATGAGGCGGCTATTTAGGAAATTTTCCTAGGTAGCCATTCCCCTTCGGTTAGTCGTCTCAGGGTAGCTAATCCTGAGTAAGAATCGATTAGAGCGTACGAATTAAATATATCCATTATATACTGAAATCCCGATAATTTGGTCGAATTTTCAGACTGTCGCAGAAGTCGTTAACTCACTCTCTATTTCCGATTTCGAGAAATTTTAATGCTTATCTTTATTTATTGTAATTTTCTGCATTTATCGTTTAAAAGATCCAAACACCAAACTGTGGTAGGCTCTGCCCTCTACTTAGTAGTGTAAAAATCTCTTGTATTTCATCTCTTGTATTTGAATTTTAGCATTATCAAACCCCAGAATTAGTGGGTCAAGCCACTTATTAGAGATCATAACACTACATAAAAGTCATTAACTCACTCCCTCTTTCCGGTTTCAAGGAATTTTATTGCTTACATTTATTTATTGCAATTTTCTACATTTGCCGTTTAAAAGATCTGAGCCCCAGACTGTGGTAGGCTCTACCCCTACTTAGTGGTGTAAAGATCTCTTGTGTTCCATCTCTTACATTTTGATTTCTGCGTTGTCAAACCCCAAAATTGGTAGGCTGAGCCATCTACTGGAGATCATAACACTGCATAGAATTTGTATGTCATATTCGCATATGTCACGTCATCATGTCATATTTTATGCCATGCCATTTTTGCCACGCTATTTTATGTCATGGCATTTGAATTTTTTTAAGATTTGCATTTAATTTATGCCATTGCATTTTAGAGTAATGTTATGCATTTGCATATAGTATAACTTTTCATGCATTCATAAAAGAAAGAATGAAAACCAACAAAAATATATACTTTGTGTGGCACATGCTCCCTGAGCTTACTTGATTTTTGGATAGTCAATTAATTGTTTGTGCACCCGCATGATAATCTTTGTTAGTGCCTTAGGTTAAAATCGATCAATGCTACCTTCTCAAATGATTTTTCATGAAATAAAAATGATACCAAAAGGGCGTTAGAATATTCTAGCGTAACCAAGTCTCTGGAATTTGATTCTCTAGTTCGTTGAAGTAATTTAGTTTTCCCACTAATTTACTTAGGTTTCTAGTTGACCTATCAAGAACGATTAGTGATGAATCCAAATTGAATAAATTTTGCATGAAAATAACATAAGTTACGATTCGGTAGAACTTGGGAAGGTTCGAATTAGGTTAGTTAATTAATCTGATAATCCGTTATTTTTAGGTCGCGACAGTCCCCTAACTTGCTTTAGTTCTAGAATCAGAAAATCCCAAATAATAATAATAAAAGTAACGCCTACTAGTCCAGTTTACTCATTCTAGTTCCGCACAACGAATTAGAAACCAGACTAATTATTGTTGGTTCATAAGTTTAGGAATCGAGAACCACCCCAATTCAGCCAATTCAGTACGGTTCCCAACTTAGGTTGGGATTGGTGCATACCCCCAAATTATGTAGTGTCGACACTCTTCGGAGTTAGACCGGGATTGGTGCATACCCCTAAATTATGTAGCGCCAACACTCTTTGGAGCCTTCATTTCGTGTCTGACACTTTTTGACAATACGCCACTTTCTGACACTCTCCGGCATGCAACCGACACATGGTTAACACTTCAAACATACCAGCGATATGTGAGTCCAGCATCCCAACATGCCATTTTGATATGGACGAGGTTAATTTTAAGTATTATCAATAAATTATGGATCAAAAAGTGAATTTATTAAATATATATACATACACACACACTCACTCTTAAGCCATATCGCCGCCACCCAAAAGTAATATACCTAGCTAGTCCAAAAAAAATCTAATTGTTAATCGTTAAAAAAAAAGAAAAAGAAGAAATTCACCACTAATATGTTTATATATATACATGATAATTTATATATATTTAACATATGTGTCCCAACATGTCAGAATTTTTTATTTTTTGAAAAATCACATGTTGGCATGTCATGTCGTGACATGTTGCATGTCACTTGTCGTGTCGATACTTCATGGCCCCTACAAAGAGCCCACTCAATTTTGGAAGTTTACAATTGCACCTAGACATGTAAAAATTTATTAAGACGCCCTTTTATGCTTAGTTTTGTCATTTTCTTATGTTTACCATCCAAGATGCAACAAGATTTTTCATTAATCATTTAAACACATCTTAGGCATGTGCAAGGCTTTTCATTTCAAGCCAAATAATCACAATAGCTCCACATATTGTTATGAAACCACATAACTTATTATTGAAACCTAATCACACGGTGTAAAATTTAAGCTTAATGAACAAAAATCAATTAACCAAGTTCACAACTAATTAGTAGATCAATCTAACTTAGTTCCAATAGCATTCATTTACCTTGAATGGGACCTTGAATAACCAAAACCTTTAATTACCTTAAAGGTAATGATAAATTATCAAAAAAGCCTTACACTTCCTTCTCAAGCTCTTCGATCATGTTATTGGGTTCCCACCTTGCTCGAACGAAAGAGGAGCCTATGGGGAAAAGAAGGCGTGATTCTGTCTTTCCAATTTATGTTGACAAGAGAAAGAAAGATGGAATGTACAAACACTGTACAATCAATATTAATACTCTCATAACACAAAAAAAAAAAAGAATAACGAAGCAAGAACAAAAGCCCCGAGATTCGATCCTAGTCAATCTGCTAGACCCCGGTGACCGATCAACCAGTTAAAAGCACTAATCGACCAAGTGAGCAACATCAACCATGGTGATGATGGTCATGTCCTCCTCCAAGGCCATGCGGATGATGTCCCTATCCATGAACCGGGATGGCACGACCACCGTTGATGTGTCCAAAAAGGACATGCCCATGATGTGGATGGGGACGATGGTGATGAGGGAGCAAATTCCCTAGAAGCCCATGTATGGTGTGCCTAAGCCCATGCAGATGCCCATGCCCATGCCCATGGATGGCCCCATGATGGCCATGTCCTACAAGCCCATGCCCAGGATGTCCTCCCCCCATGATGGCCATGGCCGTGGCCAGTATGTCCTCCATAGCCATGATGTCCCTCGCCATGGTACATGTGATGCTGCTGCTGCTGATGATGTCCGCGGGAAGACATTTTTCTGCTCTGGAATTCAGACGCTCGCTTTCGATGTCAAGTTGCAGAAATTCAAAGTTAATGGATTGGAAGACTGATTAGATGATGCGAAATGAAGAAGGGGTTGGAGCTATTTATAAGGGCGATAAACGGATAAAGGACGAAGCAAAGACGGATTGGATTTTCACAGATAGACGCGTGTCGTCATCTGGGTGCTGCATTTTCTCTGCTTAACTATTAAGCATCCGCGTGAATCCTGTGCCCAACCACTAGGAATTAGGATGGAGGAAGGAGGAGATGATCGATCCTCCGGTAAGGACACTCTTATTACCTTTCTGCCCTTCGCAAACTTGAATACTTACGGGATTGCCATTGAAGCTATATTTTCTTGAAGAGAGAGCTCTTGCTACTTGTCCCGAAAGTACGATTGAATTATGAAACTTCCAAAATATCGTAAACAAATCCTAAAGCTTATTAAAATACTACAATCAAATTATTCCATTAACTCTATTCGTCTTGATTAACAAATATATTGATGTGGGTTTCTTCATTACTTTGTATTTCTCCTACATGGCATTTAACGGGACTTAAGCATGAAGCAAAACGCCAAAACGGCCTCCTTTTAGTCCAAATCTTAATTTTTAAACCCAAAACTTAGTTGAGTTAGATTAATAAAATACAAAAGGCTAAAATTCAAAAAAAAAGGAAGAAGATAAAACCACCAGCCCAGGGGTACCACCAGCGACCTACCATTGCCAAAAAGAGCTAACAGGGCGGCCTGTAAGATGTCGCCGCCATGGTTTTTCCTTTGCTTTTTGCAAAAAGAAAAACATTTAACCTTTCTTTTCTCAAATGAAAAGAGTGATCACTGGAGCAATCCAAGTCACGTAACCTCTACAAGTCTCTGCGAGATTAAAAGTTATGTTAGGGCAGAGAAATGGTATAAACCGTCGACACAATACAAATATTATATGACATGACTAATGTTAGCTATGACTTTGTCTAATGGCATGGACTAATTTTAATTAATAATTAGATAATACGCAAATTTATTCGGGTTTCACGCCATTTTGTGAAATTCGGTCCTTGGATCGTTTGGAAAGTCCTCTGCTTTTTGCTCCTATTCTCTCCAGAATTTGACATGTTGGGAGATAGGGGAGCACAAAACAATTTACGAAAGATTCTTCTCGGGAGATCATAGTTCGAAAATAGTAGTGGAAATTCAGAACTAATATTCTATGGCATGTGTGACCAGAAAATATGAAGAAAAAAAAATAATAGTCATTAGTCTTATTTTAATCTCAATTGCATTTGGTCACTTAAAATTCTAAAAATTCAATCTAGGTCCTTGATTTCCAAAATTTTACATTTAGGTCCCTAGTCGAGCCAAAAACTTAAATTGAGTCATTTCTATTCTTCTTTTCACTTGGCGTTAGTTCTGAAATTTGGTTATTATACCTTTAATTGCATTTTAATCCAACCATCTCCCAAATTGCACAGATTTGAAAAATAGATTTATTTGAGATTTTAGTTTAGTCCTTATTTGGAACTCGTGTACAATTGGCCATCGTCAATTAAAATTGGACATGTAACCAAGCATAATCGGCCACTTTATGCTCGTCGGAAAGGCCAGACATGCCAAAGTTTGGTCATTGGTCATATGGGGTTTGAATTTGTTAATTTTTACGCAAAATCACCTTTAATGTTGAGGCTTTCATGAATAATTCCACAAAAAGCTATTCTACAACCTTCCCATGTGAGGACAAAACAGAACTTTTTTTTTTTGGTCGAAATATGGATTTGCATTACTACCAGACGGAAGGATTACAAAAGGTTTCAATATTAGAACATAGAATGAACCAAAGGGGTTCGGGGGGGAGGGCGAGAAACCCAGTTTGAAGGTAGAGAACCAGCCCTATGGGCCTTTGCTATCCAGTCCGCAGCACGGTTGACTTCTCTGCATCCAAAGACCACCACAGCATTCTTTAAGTGGGCCAGCAGAAACTTGCAGTCTTCGATAATAGTCCTCACGGCCTAGGCAGGCTCTATCAAGCCTGCTGCAAAATGAACGACTGATAGATTGTCTGAAAGTACAACAGATGAGAGTTCAGTTCCAGAGAGTTCCCGTGACTTCTTTAACCAAGAAAGAGCTTCCCGCACAGCTAGGGTTTCTGCAACCAAGGCCGAGGAGGCGTGGATCTTCTTCACAAAGCCATCGACCATGAGACCTTGGGAGTCTCTGCATATTCCAGCGATCGATCCACCTAGGGAGACGCTGCACCAGGAGCTGTCGACATTCAGGAAAACCAAGTTCTTCGGGCAGGTAAGCCTCTGGTATGGTGGAAAGCTCCCATCTTTAGTCTTTTTAATCAGATCTGAGTTGAGTTTCTCATGGAGGGTGTTCATCGAAATTGCTTCATCGATGAGTAAATCGAGGCAAGGCTTCTGGGCGTGAAAGACCATCGTGTTCCGCGCCTTCCATATCAGCCATAATACATCGGCAAACAGAGCTCTCGTGGTGGGAGTTGCTCGGGAGGTAAGATTTTCATGAACCCATTTCTCAATTCTGGAGATGTGTGTTGGGGATGTTTCAACTTGAAGTCTGGGGTCTGACCAGATACTGTGTGTCCATTTGCACAGGATAAAGAGGTGTTCTGCTGATTCTGGGGCTCGATCACAGAGAGGGCATATAGGAGAGGGGACCATTCTTCTTCTGTGGAGGTTCACCTTCGTTGGCAGAGCATCGCTGCATAGACTCCAGATAAAGAAACGAACTTTGGGGTAAGTCTATAACTTCCAGATCTTTGTCCATAGATCCTTCGGAATTTGATATGATGATGAGGGTTGATTTGAGTTTGATGGGTTAGATGGAGGGTAGCTAGTATTGTATCCACTCTTAACTGTGTATGATCCAGAGCTGTTCCCCGACCAAATCAGTCTATCAGCTCCTTGATTTTCACTCAGTGGGATAGACAGAATTTGTTGTACTACCCTTTCATCAAAAGTCTCTCTAAGCTTCTGTACTTTCCACCCTCCAGATTCATGATTGATTAAATCTGCCACATAAAGAGGATCATTTTGGTTCGCTGGGCCCATAATCTTGCCTGCGGGAAGCCACTGGTCTTCTCTGATGCGAATACTCTTGCCATCACCCACCACCCATCTGACTTTCTCCTCTATAACACTTCTTCCTATGAGTTGGCTTTGCCACCCCCAGGACGGTCGCGTACCTCTGTTTGCATGTGAAAACTCCTGGTCAGGGAAATATAAACCCTTCATCAATCTGCTCCACAGTTCCTCTGGTGCTTGTAACAATCTCCAGGCTTGCTTCCCCAGCATTGCTTTGTTGAAGTGAAGAAGATCGTTAAATCCTAGCCCACCTGAATCTTTCCTCGTTTTCAGAACTTCCCACCTCTTCCAATGCACACCCTCTTTAGTAGGCTTCTGTTTCCACCAGAAGGACGCTATTTTCTGTTCTATTGCTTTACAAATAGAAACAGGGATCTTAAAAATCGACATGGCATACTGAGGTAATGCTTAGACAACTGTTTTAATCAAAATCTCCTTACCCACCTTGGTCATTAGGTTCTCTTTCCACCCCTCCAGTTTCATATTCACCCTAGCCAAAATCCATGCGAACATTTGTTTCTTTGTCTGCCCCCAATCTGACGGAATTCCCAAATACTTGTCAGTTTTCTCAATGATAGGGACCCTTAGTTCATGTGCCAAGTTCGTCTTAAGTTGTTGAGGACAGTCATTACTGAAGAAAATACCATACTTGTTTAAATTAACGGCTTGACCCGAAGCAAAGCAATATTGATTTAGAACGTTGGCCACATTTTGACATTCCCCGATAGTCCCATCCAGGAAGAAAATCGCGTCATCCGCGAATAAAAGGTGTGAGAGAACTGGGCATCTTCTATTTAGCCTGATTCCTCTAATATTACCGATTAACAGAGCGTTATTCACCAGTAAGGACAGAACATTGGCCACGATGATAAATAAATAGGGGGATAATGGGTCCCCCTGTCTGAGTCCCTTTGTTGGCTGAAAATAATCCGTAGGTTCCCCATTTACTTTGACACTGAATGAGACTGAAGATATGCATTGGTTAACCAACGAGACCCACTTCTCATTGAATCCCATTCGCAACATGCATGCGCACAAGAAGTCCCACTCTACTCTATCATAAGCCTTCTGCATATCGAGCTTAAGGACAGCTTGAAACTTCCTCTTCCTTTTCCTGGTTCGCAGCTGGTGTAACACCTCCTGGACAATGAAAATGTTGTCTTGGATTTGTCGTCCAATGACAAATGCACTTTGTTCTGGGGCAATAAGTTTAGGAAGGCACGGTTCAAGACGATTGGCCATAACCTTAGCAATGATTTTGTAGCTAAAGTTGCAAAGGCTGATGGGTCCATATTGGGTGATACTTTCTGGATTTGTAACTTTCGGGATGAGAACAATGTGAGTCTTGTTGAGAACAGGGTCAAGTGTACCTGTATTAAAAAAATTCTCAACCATTCTGAATATATCGTGCTGAATAAACTCCCAGTTATACTGAAAAAATTGCCCATTCAGACCATCCGGTCCCGGTGCCTTGGTAGCGCCCATTTGAAAGACCACCCCCATCACTTCCTCTAGTGTAACAGGCCTCGTCAGTGTTGTATTCATTTCCTCATTAACCACTGGTGAACAGTGTTCTAAAACAGGCTGAAAGTTCCTCGGTCCCACCGTATCATAGAGTGACTGGTAGAAACTAAGAATATGTTGCTTCAACACGGTAGGATCTCGGCTCCATCTATCCTCCTTAATTTGCAGCATGGAGATCTTGTTCCTTTGTCTACGTTGGATCGTCGTGGCATGAAAGAATTTTGTGTTTCTATCCCCCCCACTTTAGCCAGCTTATCCGCGACCGCATACTCCAATACATTTCTTCTTGTTTCCACAGCTGGTCTATAAGCGCCTTAAGTCTCTGGGTTTCTTCCTTACTTGACCCCCCATTGACCTTGTTGGTCAAATCAGTGATTCTCCTTTTTATGAGCTCAATCTGTCGGTAAGCATTACTAAATTTATTCCTGCTCCAAGACTCCAAGGCTGCAGCAACATTGGATAATTTTCTAGCAATATCTACCTGAGAACTTTGCTGGTCGCACCATGCCTTTTTTACCACTTCCGCACATTCTGCATCTTCTACCCAATAAGCTTCGAATCGGAATTCTTTCTTTCTCTTTATCCCGTTCGGATTTAGAGATAATATGATCGGGCTATGGTCGGATCCGATGGCAGGTAAGGCGAAAGCCTCTGCGTTTGGAAATAAAGCTCTCCATTCCATATTACACACAGCTATATCCAACCTTTTCTTCACCAAAGCACTTCCTTCCCTATTGTTTGACCAAGTGAAAGCACATCCCTTACTCTCTATGTCCATGAGTGCACAATCATACAAGAAGTCCCTAAAAGTAGCCATTCTATAATTATCATTCTCCCTTCTGCCCATTTTCTCCCATTGATACAGCACTTCATTAAAGTCCCCGATGCAAGCCCAAGGAAGAGTATTGAGTCTGTGGATGTCCCGCAGAGTTTGCCAAAGGAGTATTCTTTCCTAGTAGTTGGTAGGAGCATGAAGGAAGGAAACTCTCATCACAATGCCGCTGCTTAAATCTTTACAAATAACATCAATAAGTTTCTTCGAATTATGCTGCACTTCTATCTTTACCTCCTCATTCCAAAAGATTGCTAAACCCCCCGCAATACCCATCGGGCTGGAAATGACACTAAACTGAAAGTTGAGGCGTCTACGTACTCTATCCACCATAGATTCCTTATTTTTAGTCTCCATAAGAAAGACTAAATCAGGCCTGTCGTGAGCCACAATGGCTCGAAGATGCTGGAATGTCAGGGGTGTGCCCAACCCTTGACAATTCCAGCTCAAAAGCTTCATTTATACCCTGGTGGCTTATTAGGGCTAGCCACCAAAGCCCATTCACTTACTCCTTCAGCCAGCTGTATGGGGGTATCCAGGAGTAACTTATCGTCTAAGGTCAGACCAGCTGCACCCTGCTGTTCATAGGGACTGAATCGTTTTATCTTTTTTGCTGCTGGTATTTTTAAACCTGGCTTTGACTTCTTCGGAACATCGACAAGTCCCTCCTGACTGGCAGCGGGCAGAAACAGAATCTAAGTTTGCTGAGATTTTTTCCTTTTGCTAGGGGACACAGGGTCTGAATTACTCAAGCTCCCATCTGGTAGATCTTGTGCTCCTTGAGAGGTGATCAAAGCCAAATCATTTGGCCTTTCCGTACCCGAGATTGTGCCATCATGGAAATTTGGGGTTTCAGGTACCATGTCTACTTCCTTAGTAATAGTTTCAATTTTCCCATAGAAAACCTTCCAGAATGGGCTCACTTCCTTAGCTTCTGCCCTCAGCCAATGGCCATACTTGCCAACATTATTTTCCCCTAGTCCCGACTCTTCATATGGTATCTCCTTACAATATGTTGCATAATGCCCGATGTGCCCACAAGAATAGCAAAAATGAGGGAGTCTCTCATACTTGAAATCCACCCACCACTTCCTTCCTCCCAAGTTAATAATTGTTCCTGACTTCAAAGGCCGGGATAAGTCAAGGTGAACTCTAGCCTTTATGACTCTGTTGGAGTTGTTTTTCACCTCAACTTTTACCTCCTGAACCTTTCCTAATTTCGTAGCAACACCGCAGATAGAGTCCTCAGTGACACGGGCTCTGGGAAGGCCCCAAATTTGAACCCAAAAAGCACAGTGTGTGAATTCGTAACAGTGTTCAGGAACATCAAGATCCCCTTGTTGCAGAACCAACAGATTACTAGAAAATGACCATGGTCCCGCCTCTAAAACACTCATTTTCTCCGATTCCGAGCTAAATAGAAAGGAAAAGAAGCCAGGTTCTATCATCTCATACTTAACCGTATCAGTTTTCCAAGCTCTCCTCATGGTACTCACAAAGGCTTGAAAGTTCACATTGGGTCTAGAGTAGAGCTTACCGTAGAGCATAAGATTACATTCTTTTTTCTTCTCCTCAGGAATATTCGGCTCCGTCTCGACACTGTCCTATTCTGACCACAGGTTACCCAAAATTTTACATAGAGCAGCCATTCTCATCTCATTCTCCTGGTGCTCTTCCATCGGTGTTGGGGCAGATAAGGATAGGAAAAGGGTAGGGTTTCGAAAATCAAAAGGAAGGGAAAAGGGTAAAAGGCGGGGCTTAAAAAATCAGATTGGATTGAAGGGAACGCATGTGTTTTGTGTATTGCAGGTGATGGTGGGTGACAGGTCAACCATTTACGAAGAGGGAATGAAAAAAGGAAGAAAAGGAAATTGCTGGCGCAGGAAAGTTGCAGGTAGACAAGAGAGCTGACATGAAGGAGGCTAGAAGCTAATCTGGTGGTGCGCGACGCCAATCAGCCATGGAGGTTTGGGGTTCAACAAGCAATTAGGGTTTAGGGTGGCTAGGGTTTTTGGAGGCTATCACCAAAGGGATAGAGAGGAGCTCACATGCGTGAGAGGACTCTACACCCACTTTCTTGCTATGATTTATGAGGAGAGAGAGCATAACGTGGCCCATTTTCGTTTGGTTAGCTGGCACAATCTCAATTGGCTCCTTAATTAATGGTCATCAATGCGGTGATTAGTTTGGCTTATTCGCATTTGATAAAACTATATTTACAGTTATATGAAAAAAGCCATCGTCAAGTAATTTGTCTGTGGGTGAGAGGCATTGACATAGTTAAAGTAATTTAGTACCAAGACTCCTTCAAAAGATCAGAACAAAATCAGACCAAGGAAATTCTTTGACAATTGAATCATAAACCTTGTGTCAATTCAGTCAATTTGACCTGCTGGCACTAACTTGAACAATTTTTAATGACACTTCATGAATTTTTTTTTATTTTCTTTCTCTCTCTTTTTTTTTTCTTCTCATTGTGAGCTTTGGCTGACGAGGGTCGAGGAATGCAGCTAGCAAGGCCATGGTGCCTTCGCCTAGTGGCTATGAAGCCCAAGTCGCCTTCACCTAATGATCTCGGGTGAAGGCAGCCATGGCCTCACCAGCCGCGGGTGAGGCATCCTTCGCCCGTTGCCATAATGGCCTCACCTAGCATGGGCAAAGGCTGTGAAAGCCCTCACCGGTTATCAATGAGCTCTGGAGTGGCCAACAGGAAGAAAAAAAAAACAAAAAGAAATGAATAACAAAAGAAGAAATAAAAAGTAAAAAAAATAAAATTATTAAGATATTATTCAAAATTATTCACATTAGTGCTAGCCAGACAAATGAGCTGAATTGGAATAAATGCAAAAGATTTTAAACTCAATAGACAAGAAAAAAAAAAGGTTTATAATTGAATTACCACAGCTTCAATAGGTTTAGAATTGTTTTGATAATTTTCTATAAAAATAATACCAACAATAAAAATCAACAACTTCATTCTTTAAAACAACAAAACTAGCTTAACAAAAAATAAAGCTCATCAATTTACAAGATTACTCGAAAGATGAGATTAACAGCTTAAACGACACAAGTGTAGGACTTTTGCTTTTGTTTGAAATGGAAAGCTGAAGGCTTGAACATGGTGATATGGGAATTCTTTTTGAAGTTTGAAAATTTATGGTGCGGACAATGGACAATGGTTAGGTGAGGAGACTTCGCAAGAGTTAGAAAAAGATAAGAACAATCAATCAAGGTGAAAAGCAATGATGAAGTCGGGTTTGAAACAAGTGCTACAAGTGGCTTAATTCAAGCGATTCCAAGGTAGATATTTAATAATTTCTCGGTATATTTTGCATTTCAATAAATAAATAAGAAAATCTCTATCCATTCTAATCATACATAAGTGGAAAAAATATTTTGAACTCGCTAAAATCACCAACAAAAGCTATTGAACATTAGGAAAATCTCAGTTTAGTAAATTTTGAGTTTGAAAATTATCCAATACGTACTTCTAAGAATATCGGTCCCCACCAATACATACAATGACAATAAATTTTTTACCATCACTCTGTTTAATTAATCTACATATAATTAATATCTACTACTTTAAGCATATTGAAATTAGTAGACGTGCATTTTTAGTTTACTTCCTTAATGATAATTCTTGGCGATTTTATAACCTAACGGAATCACATCCTAGAAAAACACTAGTATGCAAATTATCTTTCGAAATTTTTCACACGTCACAAAATTAGCGACCTAATTGAGATGTTACAACATCATCCAACAATTCCGATGAATAGTTTATTATTTTATATCCTAAGTATTATTAACTTGTGTAAAACATTTCGAACGTCATAAAATCGACTAGTTAAAAAGCACGCGTGAAGAGAATGGGTCTGTGAAACCTAGAGATCTTATGTATCGGTGACACATTGGAGAGATTAGCATTCCACGATGCCCTTTTGGGTACTATAGCCTTAATTTTTGTTATTAAGTCTTAAGTCGTTCGTCATTAGTTTTCTAAGCACGTGTGATGTGTTCTTTGAAAATTGCAAAATAATGCCAAAAGCAATTAGTGTACATCACACTATTGATTAACGAGGTTGTTTTATCGTCCGTAGTGGTTGTGACTCCATTTGCGTGTGAGAGTGTGCATGAAGATGTCGATTCGAATGCATAATTCATTCGTACTTTTAGAAGAAGACAAGACATGGCAACGACACGGCAAATTAAAAAATAAAAAAAAAATTAGACAATTAAAAAGGACATGTCATGACAATGTTTGCACGCAATATGATATGCCTAATCAGACTTTACGCGACTTCTTGCCAAATTAGACTAAAAAAAACAAGAGCTAAAATTTTATTTTACTTATAATAATAATAAAAAAGAATGGCAAGCTCACTAATTGGGCGATGTGGTTGCCCATCAACAGAAGGTTTAGCACAGGTCATCAGCCTTGGGCAAGGGTGGGTGGCCCTCCCCTAGGGCCAGCAACTCTCGGTAGGCCCGAGCGAGCTCCAACATAGCCTAGATTTGGATGCCCTCGTCTGAGTCAGCGGTGCCTCGCCCAGGGCATGCGATGATCACTGGCCCCCAACAAAGGATCGGCGTGGCCCAGATCTAGGTGCCCTCATCGGGCATAGCGAGGGTTGCTAGCGCTCGCCCATGCCAGCCCTTCTAGCAATGGGCAGCAGCGCTCCACTAGCAAGACGGTGGTGGATGACCTTTGGATCACATCCGAGACAAATTGTTTTCTCAGACAGTTTAGAAGGAGAAGTTTTGTTCCGCCCCCTCTCGAGATGAACCTCGAGGGCGTTTGAAAAATTGCTAAGCTAGTGCAAACAACCCTCTTCCAAAGTAGCGCTTAAAGGGTATTCATCCAAATGTCAATGCATCAGTGCTCAATCTATAAAACTCAAATAAATCAATAATAAGTAAATAAGAAAATAACCTGAGCAGTATTGGGTAATAAGGTCATATAACAAGACTACGGGACAGGACTTCATGACTTAAGCACAGAAAGAAAACACGGATTAATTTAAAATTTCATAACCTAAACAATGACAAATAATTTCTAAACGACAATGAGATGAAACAAATAGTAAAACCAAACTAATCCTACATCGCAAGAAGCACCTAAATAAGAAGCACAGATTGTCTAGGACTGGCCTGGGGGCGTGCTTGCAGCCCAAAAGCAATTTGGACAAAGTGGACCTAAACTATCCGAGGTCAAACACAGTTCCAAAAGCCTAAGGAAGTTCGGCCTGGAAAGCGTTGATCGGGGGCCTTACACGGCTAGACACATGCCATCCAAATGGGAAAAGGATGATTAAAGTGCCACAATGTTCGTATAGAACTCGCTTTAGTTCCAAAACTTTTCGCCGCATCATGCATGTGCCGAAATAGAGAATGACAATCATTTAACTGCCTCCGGCGACAAATCTCGACAAGAAGTCATAAGTAGCCTTTTTTAAAAAGATGTTAAATTAGACGGGATCTCTCTCTCTCTCTTGCTCACGCACTCTCTCTCACTCACTCAATTGGGGCGGAGATAAATTAGGGTGGGCTACGTGGTTGGAGGGAAAATTTAGGGCTCGATGGTTGTCGACACATTCGTCTTGGCTTCATTGACATAGACATGGGCCATTGTGCTTATTCCCCTCTCTATTATAAGACTCGGCTCTAAATTTTGTCCCAAATCGTTAGTTTGAATTAGGGTTTTCTACTAGAGGTGAATTTTAGGACAAATTGGTAAGCATTCTATTAGGGTTTTGAAGACGAGGAAAAATCTGGGGCTTTTCATGCGTGGTGACATCGTTTAAGGCTTTCTTCATTGAATTTTGGCACGTCCGATTCCGACAAGACTCATCAGTCAAAAAAATGTCAAATTATCATCTAAAATCAGAGTTAACACTTAAATTGTCCTTTTTTTCCAAAAAAAAAAAAAGGAGCGTTTGAGTGATCTGGCTGGAGTTTTTAATACTATAAGTGAGCCTAGTTTAAAAGTTATCTACCAATTCATTTTTCTCCTATTCGGAGCAAGCACGGTTTGGCAGCCAAAATCCACCCGATCACCGACTTGAAAATAGTTGCTAATCGAAGTATAATCAACCTCCGGACAATTTTACGCAGAAGGGAATGCCTCGGGATTGTTCAGGAAACCAGCAACCTCTCTTCTGTTATTTACTTTCCTTACACATTGCCAAAAGATATAAAGCCACTCATGATAGTGCATTTCACGTTCTTCCATATACTCAATAGCCCAAAGAAATATTAGATGTAGAGATTTGATTATCTAGAGGAATGATCTCAAATCTCGTCATCTTTGAAACCTACCATTTTTGAACTTTAAATATTCATTAGTAAGTTCGGCAAAAAAAATCAAGTCATATAAGATTAACTAATAATAATTATTATAGACTAAAGGCTGATCGCGGTAGAATTGAGCCAACAGTAAAAGTTTAGAGTTTTTTTATAACATAATTCCTCTTTTTGTTATAAGTTTTTTTTGGATATTTGATTTTATAAATGTCCTTAAGAGAGTCCCATCAGACTCGCAAGTCCATCGCTTGCACCAGAGCTTGCACCACATGATCCGACAGAAATCATGAGGCAGGGTCGGTCAGGAGAATCTCAACTCGTTCTTGCCCCAAGAGAAACATGCTCCGAATGCAATTCCAAGTGCAGAAAAAGAGAAATGCCTTTCTCACGAGAAACATTCATCGTCGGTGACGTTCGACTCCAGAAATGCACGGCATGGCAAAAACGGGAATGACTTACGAAACGAAAAGAGAAAGCAACTCGTTAGCCAATGAGTCTGTTCCCAGAAACTTACACAGGATTAAAATTGGATTTATCAATGTGTCCAGCATTAATAATACAGCCTGGGGTGAACGCTGTTGGGATCATAATATAACTAAAGCTCAACTTATTTCATGAACTTAGCCGAATGCGCCAATTTCATTGAGGATGGGGAGCTCAAGCACCGAGTAATATCTCCTCTGCTCCATAATGCTGCTACTGGAAAAGGAAAAAAAGAAAAATCCTCAACTAGCCTTCGCTTCGATTACCTTCTTCGCAAAGGAGGGCAAACAGAATGCTGCTGTGTGAATCTGGAGAAGGTTTTTATTATGTCAGCATACCATAAGAAAGACCAAATTCTTCGGATAATGGGCCCAAAAAAGAAAAAAAGAATTGTACCTCCGAGTTGTAGAACTTCAGAGGCCGTTTAGACTTGCTAATAGTTCCATCAGCATCTATGGGATTCACTGGATGCTTGAAATCAACAAGTGGCCCCTCCGTCGAGCAAAGCATGAAACCGATCACCCCACTGAAAGATCATTTCGGAGCTGTCTTAGTTCAGAGTCATTAGCATCTTAAACAAACTCACGCTCAGATCAAATCAATATGAGAGCCACCAAATAGATCACAGGAACGTGCTTCTATTGGAAATACAAAGATTCAACTGAAACTGCCCATCTTTTGGAAAAACAGAACCCCTCTCAATCCCTGCTATTGAATTATGACTTAAACCTCTTTGAGGAACAACTATAAAAGAGACCCAAAAGGAAGAAGGGTGTTGACATCATCCACAGGAATGAACAGTTGTCAGCCAAGGATATGGTGAAACTGCACTAACTCATAAGATGTTTAGACGTGGAACAAGGAAGATTCATGCTAACAAAGTGAAACTGCCCCAAGTCTTGGCAATTGCATCCCCATGTACCAAATGCAAAGTAAAAGAGAGAAGCATGTGCCTGGGGTACGTAGGCACGGTGGTCCATGCATAGTTGACCGTGCCTTTGAAAATCTGACGGCAATTTACAACAATGTCCTCAATAATGTGCATGTGAAGCCATATACTTTCTGCCTGAGTACACACAACTCCTCCTGGACGGAGAGCCCTTGCAACAGACTGAAAAAAGGGCTTCTCAAAAAGTTCTTGTGCAGGACCTGGACAACACCAATGGTGTGATTGAACGAGTTGGGTAAGGAAGTGATAGAGAAGAAACATGTTACGGAATCACAAGCATCGTTACCAATAGGATCTGATGAATCGACTATAACTGCATCATAAGTTCCTTCAGGAACAGCTTTTAAGAAGGCGACTCCTGAAAAATAAAGAAGAAATGCCCCGACAGGCAGCAATGGAGTTGTGAAGAGGACAAGAACGAAAAAGATGCCAAAGAAACAGAGGAGAAACTAGTAAATATACCGTCGCCAACGTGGAGGGTGACACGGGGATCCTCATAACCAACTGCAATATCAGGAAAGAATTGTTTCGAAACCTGCAAAGTAGAGGTGGAGTGAACAAATATCTACAGTTGAATCCTAAATGGGATTGACAAAACTGGAGCAAGTGTTGCAAGTGCATTAAACACTCTAAAGGTACATCCTATTCTTTAGGAAAAGAAATTCATACAGCAGACCCTGAAACTATTGTATGACCATTCAGGATATAGTCATGGTGGACTGAGGAGAGAATAAATTATGAATCTAATCCGTTTTCAGTAAAACCTAACAAGTGACCAATAGAACAACAATTAAGATGTCATCAGCTTCACTCACATCGATCACCATCTTGTCAATCTCACATATGTCAATTTGTTCGACAGAAGAGTGGCGAGACACTTCACGAAGAACTCCCCCGTCCCCTCCACCAATGACAAGTACCTGAAAGTATGTGCATTGAAATTGAAGAACTAGAGGTGAGAACCAAAACAGAGCTATTCCTTATTGCTAGGTCCTGTTCACTGATTCATGGCAAGGAGATGATGTTGTTGTGATAGAGCTAGCATGGTAGCATTCAAATGTAAACTTGTACATGAGCCATCAACATTGCATGGTAGCATCCATGTTCAACCGCTGCACTGCTGCATAAGTATTCTCATAATCCATAGCATTCACAGTCTCTTTCAAAGTCCCAATGGACAGTCTTCTTAATCTAAAGAAATCCATTCAATCAAATTAACTAAAAGTATCAATCTTCTATTTGATTTCAACTTTTTATTGTCTTCAACTAGTGCAGTAACTCCTCATGTGGAAGAGAAATGGCTTGAAAAGCAAATCCAATTCCACTCAAGGTAAAAAGTTCTCTCTTAAAATTACCAACTCAGCATACTCGTTTCCCTAAAAAATTTTAAGATTTGGGTCAATTAAAATATTGTTCCTTTCCTAAAGCACTTACCATTATCAATCCCCCTTCAGGAATGAGCACATTTCAGGAAGAGTGACTATCGCAAAAGAACACAGCTCAGTTTACAAGAAAGGGCTATTAAAATAAGTTCCAGAGTACTCCTACTTCAGTGAAAATATTACAAACCTCACAGTAATTGCAATAACCAAGGAAAGAAAGCAGCTAACCTTTGACGGTATTCAAGCTCTCAAAAATCACACGAAGCAATTCAAATAGTTTATATTGTGCATATGTTCCAAGACAAAAGTAGACAATAAAATGTCCCAGTTAACATATATTCCGAAATAATCATCGATTTTCATATCCACAAATGTACACTGAGTCAGTGTCTAACAATAACATGAATACCTTCTTTGGATTCGGAATTGAGCAAAGGGGAAGATGAGTGATCATTTCTTGATATGCACACTCATCTCTCTCAGTAAGCTGAATCACCCCATCCAAGACAAGAACTTTTCCGTATGTTGACGACTGCAGGAGGAGAATCATGATTAAGTTCAATTATCAAGGTGTCATACAGAAGTTATTGTAAATGACAAAATTGACAGATCACTGAAATAGAAAATACCTGGAAAACCATAACATTCTGGTATTCTGATTTTCCTTGGAATAAAATCTTCTCTACCTTTAATGAATGTGCTTCCCCTGGATAATGTCAGGAATTTCTTTTGATCAGAAATCAACAAAAACAAGCCAAAAGAATTTGGGAGTTAGGATACTTCTCTAGCATCAACGTAAGGTTTGCCAACAATCTCGCATTCACTATTTCCACGATGACATCAATGTCCATATCACGAAAAACTTTGTAACAGCTACGAACACTACCTCATCTGAACTGTTAAAAAGTAAACTTTTCTCTTCCAGAATAGCCAACTTTCTAATAAAGTTTAGCCTCTAAAACAAGTATCGAGCAGACAACTGGCCCACTAATCTATGGCAAAGGTTAAGGTAGAAGAGCCAAATGCAGGTCCTTAGGTAGCTCTAAAGAAATAATACCCAAATGACGGTCCCCCAGTTAATGTGGACATGGAAAAACTCGGTTAAATATATACCTAGGGAACTTTTAGAAAATACGTTCCCTCATTGAAATATGTTTCAGTATTGTACAGATCATTTCTCTAGGTGTCTGTAAACCATCTTTAGAAGTTTCATATTCTTTTTCATTAATTAAAAACTAGAGTCAAGCAAACCAACGACGGAATAAAAAGGCAATAAAGTGACTAACCAACTTGCATGACAACTGTTAAAGAGATGGAGATATAAGTGAAGAGAAAATACATAATAGAAACAACACTACAAAGAAGTGCCGAAATCTCAATCTTTTACATTGAATGCTAGTCAACGCACGTCCTATGTCCGAAAAACGCAACCATTAGTGAAATATTTTGAGATAGACAGAAGAAATGTCATCGTGAAAAGCAAAAACCAAGTAGTAAGTTTAGCATTTGCTCTTGTCTCCACTATTTTTCACCTTTTCACGCTATCAACAATAGAGATGCACTTCAAGCAACACACACCAAGCTCAAACGGGCATAAGGACACTCAGGCCATGCTGTATAACCAAGTTTCATAGGTTAAACCTACCATTTGCCTTTTCAAGGTCATCAGCAGGTGTCATCCGATTATGTTCGTTGTCATTAGGAGCCCTTAAATAAATTTATCGGTCTCTTTTGAGCCTTTGAAGAATGGGAAACTAATCAAGAGCCGACTGATTGGGCATCAACTAGAACCATCGAAATAGAAAGGGAACAAACAGAATCTATAATATACAGATTGAAAAAATAGTCCTTTTAAAAATTTCTAGAAAAGTGACAATTCGAAGATTTTCAGAAAAATAGAAAGCTCATTCGACTATCATTTAACAAAAAAACAGCTCAAACAGTACAATATTTCACCTTAAATAAAGAAAAATTGGTAAAAACATCAACACTTGCCACGATTGGGGGGAAAGAACAGCTGAAGAAGGCATTTTGGTACGCATTAGATAGGCACAATTTAACAGCGAGAGTGATGGGGACTTCAGACTTCCTCGCGGAAAAAGAATAGACAAACAGAAAATCAAGCAACGGGCGGATGTTCGCAATGAAATCTACGTGAAAAGGACAACAATCAGTTCCAACAATTACATTAGAACAAAAGAGGACCAAGTTGTGTTCGAAGCGAGAGAAGCTCTGTTTGCCTGTGCCCAGAAATCCAATGGGCAAAAGGGGGAGGCAAAGAAGGAAAGGCCACCCACAATTCCTCAGCTCTACAGCAAAGTAATGGCGGCGCTGAGAGATTAGAACAGAAAAGGGTGAGAAAAAAACACTGACCAGGCCACATTGGACTGATCTCGGAGAACCACCCAGGAATAACAGAGGACATGCAGTGCGTCTCTTTGCTGTTAGCAGAGTCCGCACCTTCAACCTCCATGGTCACAGCCGACGCAGGCACTCCGTTCTCCTCGTCTTCTCTCGGCCTCTTCACCGGCAAATCGGCGCACCGGACGACACCCTCTTCGGCCATAAGATTGCCCGGGATGGCGTCTCTCCCTCTCTATCGCTCTCTCTCTCTCTCTCTCTCTCTCTCTCTCTCTAAAACCCTTTTGAGCTTTGTGAGAGAAAAACCTAGTTCAGAGGGTTGGGATGGCTGGGAAGATGAAAAGAGGCCGCACGATCTTGGTCTCTCCTGGCCCTTTTATATGCGTCGTGTCAATGCAAAGGGGGGGCATCCTTTCGGTGGAGTCGGCCATCATGCACGCACGAATCTGCTTAGGAAAGACGCGTTTGTGTTCGTGTGATGTGATCCGGGCCTTCGGTGCGAATCCCCTCCGTAACAATACGGTAAAAGTGCCCTTTTTTTTTTAATCTGAGATAATTTCTCCATTTTTAATCAAATTCGAAACTATACTTCTATATTTTTGCCCAATTTTCTTAAAGAGCACCAAAAATACGCATGGTAACACTTCTAAAATTGAATTTCTACTCTAAAAATACTGTTGAAGCAGAAATCCATTTGGCAATATAAGTGCTGAAATAAAAGTTTGGTAACAAATTTTACTTCTGAAAAAAAAAATTTACTTTTAAAATGAATTTTCATTTTAAAGTTATTTTTTCTTTGATTTGAGAAGTTAAAAAAATTATTTTGTCAATTCACAAAACACTTCTCGTACCAAAAAAAAAAATCAAGAAGTATTCCTCATCTCACTCTTTTTTCATTATGTCTTTACCCTCGTTTCGACCACGCTTGCCTCCATCAACCTCCGTTGCCACCCATCATTGCTTGCGACTACCACCACCCATCACCCCTTGTCACCAACCGTTGACCACTGCCGCCAGTGGTCGCTGGCCATCGTCGACCGCCATCCATTGCCTCTCAAATCCACCACCAACTGTCAACCATTGCCGTCACCATCACCTGCCGCTTGGCTCTTGCTGCCAACCACTGTCCACCGTCGATTGTGACCATCACCTCTATCGCCAACCGCCGACCACCGCCACCACCGACCATCACCGATTGTTGCCAATCGCCGCTACCACCCACTGCCCACCGCCACAATCTACTGCTAACCTTCACTGCTGATGTCGTCGAGTCACCATTCTAGCCGCCAAAATATAAATTTTTAACTGTTCCCAAACGAATTTATCTGATTAGAAATTAACTTCTAGAGCAGTCACTTCTGCTTCTAAGGAGAAGTTGATTTTTGAAGCAGAAGTGTTGCCATGCGAGCCTTAAGGCTCCCAATTCTGAAAAATCAACTTTAGATCTTATCCTAATTTGGGATCAAACTTTTTTGGTTTCATAAATGAACATCAATTTTTGTCCAAAAAAATTAATAAAAAAGTCCTAGAACCTATTGCATTTTTTACAATTCAGTCTTAAAATTTTTAATCGTGCTCATTGAGTCCTAAACTATTTTCTGTCCCATGAAGCTCCGGCGAAAAGGAAAAGCCTACCAAGCCATATGTCCATGGGTGCAGGATTCTCCGAAAAATTCCATCTAGCCAATTTTAGTTGGAAATTGCTAATTTGGTTGTCGATTGTCCTACATAACAATGCCATGTGAGAGTTATTTTTTATTTTAAGCTAAATTAATTATTATTGTAATTAATTAATTTATCTAATAAATTTAACATATAGAGTTTGTTATTTAGCGTAATATAAGACTAGTTAGAATGGGCTGAGTTAAGCCCGAACCATAATGATGGGGTCAAGTTACAAACTTTACAAATAGAGATCAAGCCCTTCCTCTAAACACTCACATAACCTCGCATAAAGAGTCGCCACAAAACGCAATACGAGAGGGACAATTTCATTGAAGTCACTAATTCATGGGGTTAAAAAGGATAAGTTCTTGAGCATTGGTCCATTGTAATTTCGCATCAAGAATAATGGATTCCAAAACAAGGTGCATAAATTCCTTTACTTCGTAACTATAATTTGCATATCTAATTATGATACCGCTACTTAAGCTAATAATAGCAGCTTACATGTGGTATTAGAGCTACAAGCCCAGCCGAAAAAGTGTGTGGTTTGGAGACAAATCAGGTGGAAGTTGGTGAGCCTGTAACGACTTGGTCCGAGGAGGGGGGAGTGGCCGCCGAGGCTAGAGGGCTTGCACAAGGAGTGGCTCCTGATAAGTTTCTAGGACGATGAATGGGGCAAGGACATCGCCTAAGTGTGGTAAGGTGAAGTGCCATATACATGCGGCATTTATCCTTAACTTGCATGGAGGCCTTTTCTGGATGAAGCCTAGAAGAATAAAACCACGCGGGATATGGCCTAAAGCAGACAATATCGTTGACAAGTAGAATTTGAGCGGGATAGGTCAATACCGACATGGACATTTTTTAAATGTACACTTTTTTGAATATTTTTATAGTATTTTAATAATTGAGGATTGTCGGCCCTCACTACAAAAACACAAAAAAAAGGGGGGCAAAAAAAGGCAAAACCATTAAAAGAATTTGAAAATTTATTAAAATACTATTGAAATGTCCGCGTTATAATTTTTTTTTATTTTAACTTAGATCGTAATCGAGTCACGAACTTTTTTTTTTTTTTTACAATCTCGTAAAAAGGCATGGCCTTTCGTTGAGTACGGCTACCGTCGAGTTTAAGTGGACAAATATCTAAAGCACTTTACGAAGATGCTTGTCGGCTGCCGGATGACGTGCCGTCTTGACGAAGAAAGGTGTGGAGAAGCAAGACATGTGAGCCATTGATTGAATTTGGTTTCAAATTGAGAGCTGATTGAGCGCGTGGTGGAAATTTGCCTAACCTCCTTTGCGTGCGAGAGCCTCGCCGGAGACCAGGAGCTCCGCCGTGAGCGCCACGTCTATCACCTCCATCGCGACACCGCTCGTTTTCTCTCCCCTAGGGTTTCGCCACCGCTGCAAGCATGTGTTGTGGGCCATGAGCGCTCGAGCTCTGGGTTCGCTGCTGCCATGGTCGCGATCTGAAGGCCGCTCCCTCCCTCGCCAAATTTTTGTGCTCACGGTGATGGTGGTCGTGGAGTTTAACCTCTTTTTTTTTTTTTGGGATTTCGTCAAATTTAGTATTCTCTCGATCGATGACTAGCAAAATTTTAACAAACATGAGCATTACTGGATCAGTGAAATTCGCCATCGAAATGATTTGATGATGATGTAATAAAAGTATCGCTTTTCTTTGCTCAGGATATTATCTCGCAAAAAACAAAAGAAAATAATCTTCTCTCTTCTTTTTTTTTTAATCGGGGGGAAACATGTGTAATCCTTCTAAATATAGAAATATCAAGACGTACAGTTACATATGCCTTTTAATCATTTTGAACCCTAACATCTCATATTTGATGATGTCATTATATCCATGTGAGGAGGCAAAATCAATTGTAATTTACTGAACCTACAGGAATTTCTTCTTCTTCTTTCTAATTTCATAGAGACCGTTAAAGTACTTCACGTCGCTTAAATACGAGTTTGAATTATTATTATTATATGTGTTCTAGTTGTTTTAGTTGTAAGGTCGATTTTTAAGGTTGGATCATTATGAAATGGTATCGAAACTAAGTTTAATCGCATTTTATCTTTCGCCAAATGACATTCCCATTTTTAATTAGGATTTTTATGCTTTTTTATGTTAGCATGCTCTCCTGCCATTCGATATTTTTTTTTTAGCCGGATCATCCAAATATCGATATTGTCATTTTTTTTCAAAACTGAGCGACAGGCGGTGTAATAGATAAGTGCAAACGCGGATGTCACCCATGCGCATAATAGCACTTTCGAAATTCCTGCTTGAGAAATGTTTCTAAAGTATAAAATCATTTGGAGACGCGACTACCCGTTTGATAACATAACTTTATTTTCTCTACTTTGAAGCATAAAAAAACTCGGAAAGTACCTTGTCAAAAAAAAAAACTCCGAAAGTAGTTTTAAAGCTGCTTGATGAAGTTAAAAAAAATCACTTTTGATTAAAAATTAATTTTTTTGTAGTAGAAATGTTGTCACGTCCGTCTTAATTATTAAAAAAGAAAAGGAAAGAAAGGACAAGCGAACGAGGGGAACGAATAAATTGGGAGAAGAGATGTTTGGGCAAAGTACGATATAAAATGATAGGGCTCTCGATTAGGGTCGGGATGGGCGTAGCTTGTCCTTTTCTACGGATTCCCAGAGTACCTGGCGGGGACCGAGAAATTGTTTTTGAGAATATCTATGATGGGTTTGGGCGTTTGTTTATGTCCAAATTGCAAAAAAAAAAATATATATATATATATATATATATAATCTTTATTTTAATACGTGATTTTTTGCACTTTCTTTTTTTTTTCCCGAGCGTCGCCTTTGGCTTTCGGTCACTTTCTTTATATTGTTTTCCCGACCACCTTTCCTAAAATTAATTGTCTTTTGGGCTGTGCAAACAGCCAGTCGTCGCGCATTGATTTCTATGTTTCTTTTTGTTTCTTTCTTTGTTCCTTGGAGTTTTCTTCAGTGTGAATATTGAATTGCCAGTCTAATTGAACTGGCTGCGGTCGACGAGAACTTTTTCAAAAAGTAACCAAACCGATGCGACTTTGGGCGGAAAAAAAAAAGAAAAAAAGAAAAAGAAAAAGAAAAAGAAAAAGACTAAAGTGCTTTGAAGGGAAAAGGGCCAAAGTCCATGGAAGAAAAGCATCAACAATGCCATTTGGGTCAAAACTAGGACCAACTTCAGCTTTGGCTAGGATGTGACCTAATGACGGTTGAGAGAAGAGAAGAGTACTCCGTCCGAAGCAAAACCCAAAATTCAAGCTCTACCTAGTTTTCCATTGTTTTTGTTTTGAGGTTCGTTTGAGATTTTACCAAATAGGGCAAGGATAGTGTCTTGGAAACTTTAAAATTTGAGATAGTATATTCGGCTATGATTTGCCGATTTAACGATAAACCTTTTGTTAATTTGCTAATTATAGTACTTTATGTCAATATGGATATGTGACTAAATGGGGCAAAATTTCAAAAATTTTAAAACTAAATTGGTAAAATTTCAGAAGATTAATGACCGTCATAGGCCTTTGGCCGTTGCCAGTGTCGGGCCATCACGTTGTGGGTTGCGGTTAATTGCTTACTTGAAAACTATGGTTATTGTTGTTGTTGGTGCTGCAAATATGGTTCTTTCTTAAACACCATATAAGCCAAAGTTGCATCATAACAAACTTTATAATTACGCTCTACCGAACACCATTTGCATTTCAAAAAACCATTCAACCTAAAATCATTTACATTTCCAAAGACTTTCTCCGAAAGTCTAACCAAACATGGCCTTAATCTTCCTCGTAGAGATGGAACACATGTCCAAAGTTTTGTCTAATTCGGGACATGTTGGGTTTTCTTCGTATTAGTGTTTAAAATTGGGAAAAGGTAATAGAAACTATTGAGTAAGAGACAATAGCAATCGCACATTTTTTTTTCCCTCATTTCACGGGAAAGACTAAGGGTGATCGATTCACAGGATGAATGGTTCTACTCTAGAATCGAGAACCGTCCGTTAGGGACCGATTCTACAAAATACGAACCGTGTACCAATCATTTATTCCATGAATCCACCCAAGAATCGAACTACCGGTTCGATCCTGTTCTTGATTGGATCTTGGTTACGGTCCTAATGCCACCCGCTTATTTCATGAAAAATTAAGTTGAATACTAATCTCACAAATATGACCCAATAAAACTAAATGATAGTAGACTTAGAACTTTTCTTTCCTTTTTTTAATTTGTAAATCAAAATTCTCAACAACTTAAGGGCACCAGCTAAGTGACAATTTGCCCACTGCACTAGAAAAAGAAAGAAATGTGCAATTGAATTGTACAATAAGAGCGACTAAGTGCGAAGAGAGTTGGACTAGGATAGGGTCTTTTTTCATTTTATAGGTCTAGGCTTTTTTTTTTGGACAGATGGGTTAAGCATTTAAGAGATGGTTTCATTAAAATAATTAATCCATTTATATTATATAAAAATCGATTCAGTTGGGCCGGTTGGATGATTCCCACCTGAAATTGAGAACCGAACCGACACCCGCTGGTTTTGAAAAATTGGAACCGAAAATTGAACCGCACCTGCTGTTTACGATCCAAAATTAGCCAATTAGGTATAGTCCAGTCCGATTTGATTGAATCATGGTTTTTTTCTCCGCTTTGGAAAGACCCTCTAGTGACTTTTTTTCTCCTCCAAATGTGTAGGAATAATTTAAAGTTTACTAGATCACCTCTTTGTTTCAGGAAATTAATAATCTGTATGCTAAATACTCATTGCGAAGTGAACAAACACCTTATTAGTCGGGTGATAGTTATGAAGAGGTGGGAAGCCGTTGCCCATGTTCCTTCATAAAATTGTACTTTATGGGTGTTCGAGGCGGCGTGTATTCATTGTGGCCGAAAATTACCAATATGGCGGCATTCATTTGTTATTAGTTGTCTTACGTGACATGCTACGCCGAACGTGGAACGTCACGCCAGTGATTCTAAATGATAATTGGCTGAAAGGACTACATTAAAATTTCGCACAAATATTTAGTGCTGAATTGTTAATTTATCCTCTGCATTTATTTCCCGATTTTTTTTTTCCATATTTGTGCCGCAGAGATAAGCAAACAAGAAGCAAGGAAACGACGTTCCGAGCACGATAAAAAAAAAAATCAATCTCGGTTGGGAAGACGTCGTGTTCATTGGGAGATTCAGACGAAAACTCTGACTTCCCGAGTTTCCAGCCTCTTTCCTTTTCGCTTGGAAAAAGACGAATCCAACGCCTTGACACTCCATTTCCAGTGATGGGTCTTCCGCCAGTCCACGCGCGCTCATGCCCGGCGGCGCCGCTCGTTCACATCACGGGGAAGGTTCCCAGGCCCGCACAGACTCATTCCTGCTGCTGGTCCACACCCTTCACTTGGGACATCGGTGGTGAGAAGGTCGATCACAACTCTAGGGTTCCCGGATGGCTGGGGCCTTTCCGTAAGGCGGCACCGGCCGTCGGCCGGGGACAAAAACAAAAGTCGAAAAGATTGACCGACATCGCATTTGTGATCCAAAGTCTAGTACGGGGGCGATTACGGTTTCGGACATCGAACGATTCCAGGGGATCTAGCTATGGTGCCTCGGAGAACCGCGCCCCTTCGGTCGCAGATCATCGTCATTTTGCAAACGCCCGTGTTCTTGTGGTCGTGAATTAACAAGGTCACGTATTTGTCCATCGTGGTCATCTTTGTGATTTGCTTAATGAGTGAGTTTCTGCGGGCGTGTTGATCCCAATTTTTTTGACCTTTGGTAAATCTGGGAGCTTCTTTTGGATTTACGGTATTCGGTGAAAATCATCCAAAAAGACATAAATCTATTATACGACAATAGGCTCCACAAAAAGACTCTTCATCTCTCTTTAACAACGAAGGTATAACTTAGGCATGTGCTCACTCACACTTCAATTTAGGCATGAGTTTTCTCATATTAAATTAAATAAAAATAATTTAAGAATATATGCGAGGTATGCGTCTCTAGATTTGCGTTGCAATAAATGCGTCATGACCAAATTAAATGAATCTATTTGGGTCAAATAATTTGCGACTCGATCCAAATAAGTTTTGACTTGGCCACCCGTTGACGGGCCTAGATATAAGAAATGACGGGCAACGGGCGAAAGCCGGTCACTAATGGTCATTAGGTACATAGTGTGTAAACCGGCTGGGACTTAAGATTGGCCCGACTTATTGCCTAAGGCTATCCCGATCAGAAAAAAAAGTCATTTTTCTACAACTGTTCGGGTCGGCCAAGTTCGGCCCAAGTCTGGATGGGTAGAGTGTGCCGTACAACCTTGTCCGAGCCCACCCAAAAGTGGTATTTCGGCCCATTCGGCCCGGGCAGACTTGCGGGTCACTAGGCTCACAATCTGGTAATCATATTTGTCCAGCTACATCTCTTTAGTGCTCAGCTACAAATCGGGTTTGATCCGTGTGGCCTAGGCTGTCCCCGCCAGCTATTCCCCACCTCGCCGGCCCTCTCGGCGAGGTTGCGGCAGTGATGGCGAGGGCTGTAACCCTCAATGCATTTCCCTTTTTTAATTTAATTTTTATTTTTTCTTATTATATAATTTAATTTAGCTAAAATTCAAATTAAAAAACTGATATGGACCAAAACGATATCGTTTTAGTCTTATGTTTTTCGATTTAGCCATGTCATTGTCACGTAAGATATGTAAAATATTAAAAGAGTCACGTCAACATTTTTCATTAGCTAAATTGGATCGAGTTAATAGAAAGATTCGATTTTATTAATTTGATAAGTTTTAAGGCTTTATTTAACTTAATTTTTAGGGCTCAATCAACATACGTAAAAAGTGAAAAAAGAAAAGAAGGAAACCAATCAAATATGAGTCAAGACGTAAAATTATCAAATGTGGCCCACAGAATGACTGACCTAGAACTCACCAGTCACCACCACGAAAGTACGACGGAAAGGATTTATTGGTCAACCCAACCGAGCACTTTCTCACTATCAGTGGGCCAAAGGTAAAAGCAGAAGCATCAGATGGCTCCTCCGGACGACGGCGGTCACATCGTGATGCTGCCTTTCATGGCTCACGGACACCTCGTCCCCTTCCTCGCCCTCGCCGGCCGAATCCGGCGACGAAGCCGCTTCGCCGTCACCATCGCCAGCACTCCTGTCAACGTGCGCCGCCTCCGTTCCGCTGCCCTGGCGGACCCCACGCTCGCGGCCGTCAATTTCGATGAGCTCGCCTTCCGCGCCTCCGACCACGGCCTGCCGTCCGACGTGGAGAGCACCGAGAACATGCCGCTGACCCAGATGGTGGACCTCTGCCACGCGACGCTGAGCTTGAGAGCTCCCCTGGAAAGCCTGGTCGCCGACATCACCCGCCGGGAGGGTGGGCGGCCACCCGTCTGCATAATCTCCGACATGTTCTTCGGCTGGGCGGTGGATGTGGCGAAGGCCTTCGGGACGAGGAACTACAGCTTCACCACCTGCGGGGCCTATGGGACTGCGGCGTACGTGTCCTTATGGCTCCACCTCCCACACCTTGCGGCGGAGTCCGGCAAGTTCGTGGTCCCGGGGTTCCCAGAACGATGCCTCTTCGACAAGTCGCGCCTCGTGGCAATGATCAGGGAGGCAGATGGGGACGACGTGTGGTCCAGACACCTCCGGCCTCAGTTCGAGCTCACTCTCAATTCGAGCGGGTGGTTGTGTAACACGTCCGAGGAATTCGAGCCTGTCGGAGCGGTGGCCCTGAGAAACCTGGTGAAGCTTCCGGTCTGGACGATCGGTCCCCTTCTTCCCGACGCGGTTGTCAGGAACGACGGCACTTCAGGTTCCTTGGATTCCATCTCCGAACATCGCCCTGGCAAGCGGCTTGGGATAACCCCAGAGAGATGCGTCGAGTTTCTCGACGCGCACCCTCCGGGCTCTGTCGTGTACGTCTGCTTCGGTTCGCAAAACACCCTAACCGAGTCCAACATGAAGGAGCTCGCGGCCGGGCTCGAGGCCAGCGAAAGGCCGTTCATATGGGTCGTGAGGCCGCCCTTCGGATTTGACATGGGGAGCGAGATGAGGGACGAGTGGCTGCCGCCAGGGTTCAAGGAGCGAGTCACCGGGGTAGAGAAGAAGAGGGGGTTGCTGGTGAGGGACTGGGCACCGCAGCTGGAGATCCTGCGGCACCGGTCGACCGGGGCGTTCCTCAGCCACTGCGGCTGGAACTCGACGATGGAGAGCCTGAGCCAGGGGGTGCCAATCATCGGGTGGCCGATGGCGGGGGAGCAGGCTTACAACGTGAAGATGATGGTGGAGGAGATGGGAGTCTGCGTCGAGTTGGCGAGGGGAGCGGCGGGCGAGGTAAGCCGGGAGGAGGTGAGGAGGGCGATCGCCGCGGCGATGGATGCAAAGGGTGGGAAAGGGGAGGAGTTGAGGGAGAGAGCCATGGAGGTGAGGGAGAAGATCAGGAGGGCAGTGAGAGACGGAGACGGTCCTTCAGTTAAAGCAATGGATGAGTTTTTGAGGAATCTTGTCATGTCTTGATCGATACAGTGTAGAGGGTTCGTTTTGAGTCAAGGTCGTCGACGACGTTCAGTGACACTCCCGATAAGAGGTGTTGTCCGCTCCGATTCGCCTAGATCGAGGTATTGTCTACTTTGTGCCATCAATAAATAAATCAAGACTCGCGATTCTCTTCTTTTTCAAGAGATCATCCGACCGTTAAATTTAAATTTCACATCTATAGTTTTTATAATGTTTTTCGTTTGCTCTTGTGCAATTCCGTTCTTTGATACCTCTTAGCAATCCTATAAACTTGTGAGGAGCCGTTCTTTGTCCAAATCTTCTCGCTTTGGAGATCACTCCCTACCCTTGTTGAACGTGTCACTACAGTTGTCATGGACTATTTTTTCTCGAGTGAACTATAATCATTGACCGAGCCATGAGACTCACATGAAAGGAGGGTGTTAAAAATCTTGAAAACACTAATCTTTTTTGTGAGAGTGCTGGCCACGAGCGAGCGGTGGACCACCATCGCCATCGCCGGGTTTGGATTTGCAGCCAAATGAGAACCGCGACTAATTTCCTCTAGATTTTTCTTTCCTTTCTTTTTCTAATTTTAGATGTTTCCGCGACCCGAAAATGAAAAAGAACCAACCTGGACCCAACCAAAGTCAACCAATGAGATGTGGGTCGGTGAGGTTTTCAAGTCACGGGAGTTTTCCTTGAACCCTTTTTGGTAGGGCCACGTCGATTTTGATTCGTGCCAACTCGCGTCAGCATAAAACTTCCTAACTCCGATAATTAACCTACTACGAAGGCGTGTAGATTCATTTTTTCGTATCGATCCATGCTTGAATTTTACCTTTGTGATCTCATAAGTTCGACCAATCTTTGGTTATTCTCAATTTCATTAGTCTAACTTCCTTCTATTCCGATTCTTGAAGCATTATTAAGAGGCCATTATCCCTACTTCCATGAAATTCACTCCAACAAGGAAAGTCGGGATTTCTTCTCTATGAACAAGATCGAAGAACGACGATTGAGAGTATCTTAGAATTGGGACCCTTGGATACTTGCGTATAGTTTGAAAGATCACGAAGAACATTACTCTAGAATGCCACTATGAAGATGCTACAAGCGCTCTCTCGTCGCTTGAAACCATGGTCCAAGGGTGAACATAATCCTATCATGAACAGAAACATTGCAGTTTCATTTATGGTTGGTTACCGAATTTGTGATACCCGGGGGTTCTTAATGTGCTAAAGGGTGCCGCAAATCCGGTTGTCGGGCACCACAAAAACACAAGAAAATTGCTATCAAACGAGAGATGGGCAGGTAAGAACAAGAAGCTTTCCTTTACACAGCCACTGGCCACTTGCCACAGTCCAACCGATGATTATATTGCCCTATCTCCAAGTCACGGGACGCGCTCTAGAACTCGCTGTAGTGCCCTTTTAATCCCGTCCTGATCAAGCAATGTCGTCAATTGTATTTCTTGCACCTAGGATAAGGCAGGACCGGTTATTCACTCAGAGAGAGAGAGAGAGAGAGAGAGAGAGAGAAGTATTGGAAATTTACCTGCCTCCCAGCACGAGCAAGAAGAATAAATTTCTGGCCTGTTGGTGGTGCCTACGATAAAGAAAAAGGATGCAAGGTCAATCAAAGCTTATAGTCTCAGGGATGAACCCATCTTATCACTAAAGAGGAAGAACTCACGTTGGAGAGCCAGAGTTGGAGGTCTTGCGAAACCACCCTTTTCTCAAAACCTTGTCGATTAATTCTCACATCCTCTATGCTGAAAAGAGGGGAAAAAATGAGATAGGAACCTGAGATAACGAAATATGCGATGGAATGCTCCAAATAGTGCATATACTAAACAACTATTGACCTAGAAAAGTTCCCTAGATTTTCACCCAAAGCAAAGCAACACCAGCCATTGTGAAGATTCTACTCATGTATGAAATGCAAATATGTGCACGTGCCCATCACAATTCTGCTCATCAAATAAGCAATACGTGGTGGAAATTGATCTTCAAATATCAGTGCATCTTTATTGAAATCTTAACTGATCCCAGAGCCCTGATGCAAAGGACTATGGAGACTACAATATTACCAAGTTTGACACAAATTACATTGGGTTTTCATTTAGTGACAAATTTAACTCAACTTTTTCCATTTTATACTCATAAAAAGTTTTGAGAGATATTGGATCATACCCTTCCTCCTGTAGTAATTCTTGAATAATTGTTTCAAGCCCAGGAAGAGGATCAATCTTGCTGCTGCTGTTAGTGCCTGAATCATCAGAATTAACTGAGCCATCCTGTAAAGAAGGGTGCTCTTAGAAAAACAAGAGTAGCAACAGGAACCTAATGGAAAAAAGCAGAAACTTATAAACACAAAACCTGAGGAATCACTTTGTCCAAAGTTTCAAGAAGCGGATCCTCCTCTAGCTGCTTCATTGACAGAGTAATCCTTGACTTTTCTCTGCACCAACTCAATCCAAACCACATAGCTGAAGCTCAGGGTCAGCCAATAATGAGAGAGAGAGAGAGAGAGAGAGAGAGAGAGAGAGAGAGAGAGAGAGAGAGAGAGAGAGAGAGAGAGAGAATATCAATAGTTAAGTCAAATTTAAAATATTCCAGTTGACACCAAACAAGGGAATCCGATAACAACAGCTCGTGAAGGTGATATCTCTGTTTAGACATGGTAACAAGCCTTCACATCATTGTCTGCTTGTTCAAAATGCTCACATTAAAGCCGGGGAGACATCTGACCATTTAACCCCTTCATAAACAAAAGTTATCGCACAGGGTTAGTTAATATGAAAGTCCACAGTCTTTCCACACCTTGAACACGTGCCCCAAAAAAAAAAACAAAAAAAAAAAACACACACACACACACACACAACAAAAAAAAAAGGTGGTAAGGCCCCTAAAAAGGACTCATTTGACACAGTCGAAGTGGAATATCAACCTATTGTCAGATGTGGTACCATACCCACTCACAATAGAGCTGATACAACTTATTGAACCAGCCTTGACAAAATATGTGGACTTAGATTAGCACTCATCCAAACTGGTGCTTGACAGGCTTTCTATCCCCGAAACAAAGATCCCATCCAACACCTATCACTCAAACCTGGAAAAATGGAAGGGGAATAAAAATCTTGCCATTATAGGATCACAGGCTTTTTAAATGGTAGCTGGAGGCGAGGAACACTCTGCTCAGCCAGATACCAAATAGTACACTAACGTGACATTAGCATTATCTCATTTTTGAAGTCTGCCAATCCTTTTTTTCACTGAACGGTATATAGATGGCTGGTGAACCCTGACTAAAGCAAATCACTCGCATGCATGGGGGAATAAAAAGTCTGATCCAGGGCCCACAATTTTTTGGATTGGGAATTCCTTGCTGAAACTAAAGGGTGTTCCTTCGTACGTCTATCCTATATAACACCATATTATGCTCATATAAAATAATATATATGCTTGGATACCTCTGTGAAAGAATAGAATTAATAAGAAACATAATGACCACTAACAAATAAAAATACCAGAATGACTCTTAAGGAGTCAAATGGTCCTTTCTTGTTTATATATATGCAAGCAGCTTTAAAAAATAAACCTACAATTGGCAGTTTGAGAGTGAGTTTCAAAACCAACCATATTGGAAGGCCTCGGTCCAAGAAAAGGGCCCACTGAACCCTAGGATATTCCCAGGAGAGGCGACTACTGGCAAACCCTAACTGAAAGTTCTAACAACATAGACTTCTTTATTTCCTATATGCAAAGATGAGCACAATTGTAAACAACACTTGCTTTCCAATTTTGTTCACTGATGTGACCTATCCTCATTCTTCAGTGTTTTACTCGCTTGCTTGTCATACTATTCCTATGAACATTAGTGAGGCAGTGGGTCACCCTTCCCGGAGGCAAGCAATAGAAGAAGAAATTATGCTCTTTAAACAATCAGACATGGGACCTAGTTCATTTACCACAGCAGAGAGAGCCACTGGGCACAAGTGGATGTTTTCTTATTAAGCTCACTTTGGATGGATCCTCTAGCAGGAAGCTCGAGTAGAAGGTATAATCAAGCTAATGGTATCGATTGTGATAGTTTTTTATGTGTTGCTAAATTTGCATCTATCAGGTTACTCACCAATGGCCACTGCATCAACTGGATGTGAGAAATGTTTTTCCTCATGGTGCTCTAACAGAACAGGTGTATATACTATATAGAGCAACCTCTTGGGTTTATTGCCCAGGGGAAGTCTAGAAAAGTTATATTAACTGAAACAGTTCCGAAGGGTGTGGTTTGCCAAGGTCAGTGTAGCACTTCAAAAAATATGGTCTCACTTGTAATGGACTTGGGCCTTTTTCTCAGATTTGCTAAGTCAACCGAAAGAATACAATTTATAAATGAAATCACCTAGTAGTCTGTCTAAGACATAAGAAAAAAAGCAGAAGTAATCTTATACAGTTTCTTGCAGCCAAAAGAATAAGTTGGTAATTTTTCTTAGATCTCCCCCCTCCCGGAGCCCAGGTATCATATACACCTCCAAAATAAAGAGCCTTGAATACTAGAAGAAAAGCACCTATACCTAACAAGATTAATTGAACACCTCTTTGGCCCCAAAAAAGACACAAGATATGCAATGGGACATACCCGGCAAAGAATGAACTTTGATGGAAGCTAAAGTTCATCAGCTGGCAGTTCACAATTCAAGTTCAAATGCTAGTAACACGGCAGAAATAATCTAGTCTGGAATAGTAATGGGAAGAAACCTGCAAAAGGTACATTAAATAGAAACACAGCAAACTCACCTATCAATATTGATGACTTTGACCCTCACTTCATCACCTTCACTTAGAATGTCTCTCACATCTTGAACTAAATCCCATGAAACCTCAGATACATGTACCAGTCCAGTAAGATGAAAAAGTCCTGCACCACATAATAATGAATCAGCTTCGAGCATCTGAATGCAAATGCAAGGAAAACAAAAGAAGGTAAAAAGTACCTACCATCAGGAAAACGCAAGTGAACAAATGCGCCATAATCCTCAACAGAACCCACCCTGCCTTGAAAGATATCTCCTACATTGATCTGATCAGAAAACTTAGACCAGACCGCTTCTTTTTCAGAAAATATTAATTTTCTGCTGTCCTCATCTGCTTGGATTACCTAGGAATTGAAAAGAATTAAACCCAACCTCTTTCTGTTGGGAAGATTGTAGAAGGATACAAGGGCACTGCTGAAAGATTTCGTCGAACTATCAAATAGTTACAGCAAGAAAGGGGAAGGGCGAAGTTTGCAAAGGTAAGAAAATGAATAAACTGACCATTCTGACCAATTGACATAAATCGCAAAGTTGATAAGACACAAATCTATCATATTAAATGCAGCAACCTACACAAGTATCCAGATTTTACAAACTTTGAAGCAGTCTAGAGTTTCTCCTTGACCCAAAACAATTACTAAACGATGTTCTTTCTCTTCCAGTTTGTGCAATTTTTAAGGGAAGAAAAAGGAAGAAAATTGGAAGACCAGGAAAGCAAGTTGATATATTCAAGTAATAGGACTTCTTTGTGTTTTATGTGAGGAATATGCTAATGGCTCCTTTTCTGGATGCTTGGGGCGGTCGGAGAAGAATACTGTTAAAGTGTCCCTTAGAGCTTGTTTGTGGAGTTTCAATGAGCTTTTTATGTTCTCCCTACATCTAATAACTTAAGCCCTCGGATTGTCATTTTCAATATAGTGTCAAAGCTAGGTGCAGCCTAGAGTTTTTCTGTGTGTGTGGCTCCCCATTTGTCAAGTTCACGTGCAGCTTAGTCTGGATTTCAAGTGAGAGGGGGCATTACAATGTCCCGCATATTTCAATAAGCTTTAGATATATGTAGTTTCTCTCTAACTAATAATTTAAGTTTCTTTGTTGTACTTTCTAACAATACTAATACATTTGTAGAATATTCTCTACATTTCAAATCTTAGTCTGCCCACAAGAACTCATATCCTGCTAGAACCTAATCTCTGGAGCTATTTCACTTAAATGACAAACACGAGTTCTCTGCGACAATCACCTATGCAGCACAATTTTACTAGCCAAACCTAGCAGGGCCTTATTTGGAGTAACATCAGTTAATCGTTTCAGAGACTACTCCAGGTCTACACACTTTCCTTGATGAACGTAACCCAGCAAATTTTGGATAATGCAGCTACAAATCATTGCCCTCTTGCGAAAGAAAGATGAACCATGCTTACCTACCAAGTGATAAATCTTCCAGACATGCTTTCTAAGGCTTCAAATGATTTAATCTTTTCAGTGTCAATCCCTGTCCACAGATCATTTTCCTCAAAACAATTCTCCTGAGGGAAAAAAGAGACCGAGTGCTTTTCTTGTATTGACATTCTAATGCACCTGAAGGTATAAGCACTATAAATTTCACAGAAGAGTTGGGATAAGCCATGGTCTGACCTTCATATTTATTCCACCGACTACAATACTGTCAATTAGTTGACAGATCCTCTAAGGACAAACTTGTTTTGGCTAAAAGCAACAGACGAATATTTATTGGATTCATCGTATCTTGCTCAAGTATAAAGCGTTCGTATTCTGACGAAGCATTCTCGGTCCATTCATGACATGAAAATCTCACTGATACAGAAAGTTCAAAGGACATGACTCTTGGTGACTGATGCGTTATAATGGGTGGAAGTACTCATCCCGAAAAGCTAGCTAGCAAGGAAAGGGAGCCCAAACCATTATAACAAGAGCAAGTTATTCGCAGTAAGCCACGAAAAGTAAAGAAATGAATCCATCAGCAATATGGTTAAGAGTCTAAAAGCAAACCATTATAATCAGGAATCCTACCTTCACAGGAACAACTGAGCCAATCAGAGCTTTCGCAACCTCTTTGATGTTCTTGTCTGGTTCTACAATGGAAATAAACACAGGCAAATTTGCTGTCATGACCGCAAGTATAAAATTGGGTCGAACTGGAATAAAATAAACTGGAACAAAAAAAGCAAGATAATAGAAGAGTGGAATCAATGCAAAATATTAATCTCAGGGGGTCAGTGGTTTATTACAGTACCCAGACTTATTGATAAGAGAACTCCATTGATTTTCTTTGAAAGATTATATAGACAAACCGGGGTTCAAGGTAAAGATATGTTTATATAGGGCACACAACAATATTCCTCTGATATATAAGAAAAGAGGGACATATCATGCAACTTTATTTCAAAGGGCCCTTCCAGAAATCCGGTTTTAAGCTTCCCTCTCCTAATTTGACAATGAATTGGTGGAACTTTTTTACCAATTGTTTTTCAATCTCTTAGAACTATATTGGTAGATTGGCATCCTAAATCTAGGAAAGCAAGCTTGATTGATAATATCTTGTAAGAAGGAAGTAACGACAATTCGTTGGAATTCTTGCCCTTCATGTCATGCATTTGTGATAACTTCTTAGCTGCTAGATTTGCTATACCTGCAAATAAAATTATCAAATGTCTGAGAAGATCTTCATTCTAGAAATCACAAAGATCCTAGTGCTGCAGAGATACAGAAGTTTAAAAAAGTATCTTCATCTTACATAATAGATGGAACAAAATAAGGTTTTGCTCGTGACAAGTGTGCCCTTTTTTTTTGCTCTTTTTTTTTTTTCTCTTTTTCTCGTTCTAGATTCTGCTACTAGATTAGAATAGGTATTTTCCACCTTTTCCCCACGTATTCTCTTCATTATTCATGATGTGAAAAACAAAAAGAAGCAAATCCACACAAAATTTTTCATTAAACACGTGCAAACTACAAATATTCAAAGTAACATTTATCTCAGGTTACAAATAATTCATAACTATGATAGAAAGGCTGACGATGAACCAAAAATTCATTTGATAACAAATGCACAAAGCTTAGGTAAACTGAGGACCTTTGCTGGTGGATCCATTTCTCAGGCTACAAACAATTCACAACTATGATAGAAAGGCCGATGATGAACAAAGAATTCATTTAAAAACAACTGCACAAAGCTAAAGTAAACTGAGGACCTTTGCAAGAATGCGATGGGCTCAACTGTGGGAAGGGTAGAAAGCCAACGAGAGAATAAAACTGGACCAACAATCCCCCTCCATTGAATCCTTCAACTCTTCCCTTATAAATCAGTCCACTCTCGTTATACGCCCTTGCTGCCTTCCAATCAGCAGACCTCTACCTCTTTGCAGAAGCTAGGTATTAGATGATAATGATTAATATGATTTTGAAAAGATAATATATAATAAAAATACGATATCTCATGAAGTTAATATAAAATAGCTTTTTAAAAACAACAAGGCACATATTAAGTTGACCTGGTAGGTTAGATTCGCTCAGACAAAGTTATGTGACATATTCCCATGCAGCATGGCAGCAAATGGTCACTAAACCACAAGATAGACATTATGAAAGCTTCCGCAGCAAGTCAAATATTGTAACAAACATATCGTAGTCAATGCACTGCTTTTTCAAATTACATTAGAACTCCAACCAGCAATAGTTCATCAATAATGGATAAAAGGTTAATGTTAGAAATGTGCAAAACTTTTATCATTATAGGCAACAACCAACCCTCATAATCTCTGGTGGCTTTGACCTTGCCAAAGATAAACAATAGGTCACACATGATCTAATAATTGTTTTGTGTGGAATTAAATTTCCAAAAATTTATGTTATGGATAATTTAATTTGACTTATCATTTGTTAACAAAAGTATTGGAGTCAAAACCTAATATGAGAAGCCCTAATTGCACTTAGGTTGACTCCAACATTAATGATAGAGAATTATCCAATTTGCATTGAAGATAAGAAGTCTACCTTGCATCAAAGATGAAGTAGTATTCGATCTGGAATTTTTTTTTTTTTTGGGTAAGGTATTCGATTTGGAAATTAATTCTTCAATCTAAGAGGTTTTTTGGTCAAATTATGGACAATCTCTTATCCATATGAAAGAGATAAGAAATGTTATCTCTTATCTTATTTTGCTAAGTCTTGAATAAGATACAAGAAGGGAAAACCTACTTGAATTTCTCTTGTCAAGTTGGCAATGATCAAAGTGGCCGACTTCCCATTTATATGTATCCACACCTGTGGAAAACCTTAGTGTGGGGGAGCGGAGAGAGAGAGAGAGAGAGTTGAGAGTTGTGAGAAAAAGCTTATAGAGCCAAGCTTGTATTTTCTCCATGTAAGCCTATGCAAAAGAGGGGAGAGATTGATGAGAATGTTAATCATAGAATCAAAGCAGGTTGGATGAAATGGCGCAGTGCATCAGGGTTTTTGTGTGATCGTAAAATCCCTCTTAGGTTAAAGGGAAAATTTTATAGAACAGCAACAAGACCTACAATGCTATACGAAGCTGAATGTTGGCCAGTACAGAAGCAACACGAGCATAAAATTGAGGTAGCGGAAATGAGGATGTTAAGGTGGATGTGTGGTCATACAAGGATGGATAAGATAAAAAATGACGATATTCGACGAAAATTTGGAATAGCACCGGTGGCAGAGAAGATAAGAGAATATAGATTGAGATGGTTTGGACATATTCTCCGTAGACCCCTAGATGCTCCGATAAGAACAGAAGTGTGTTATCGAGAACACGATATGAAGAAAGGATAAGGTTGGCCGAAACTTACTTGGGGGAAGGTAGTAAAACAAGATTTAATGGAGTGGGAAATAATTGGCGTACGATCTATCTTAGGACGGAGTGGAGGAAAGCTATCCGCATTATAGAGGGGGGATTTCCTATGTTCCAGAGTGCCCTGTTTAGTCATTTATATTTATATTTATATTTATCTATATTTATATTTATATTTATTTCTTATATATAGATATATTTTTTTATTATTCTTTTATTTTTCATTATTACTATTATTATTATTTTCTTTTTGGTACCCATATTTTTGTTTTTTTAGTATATTTTAAGCTTTTCACTTCAAGTTCATCGACCGCCGACCCTAACTAGTTTGGGATAAAGGTGATGTTGATGTTGATGATGTTGAAGCCTATGCAAAAGGCATTTTGAGTATTATTCTCTCTACTTTGTGTATTTGTGGTTTCCCTCACCAAACTTCTAAAGCTCTCTCTATCCTTTTTGATCCAACGCTTCCGCATACCCTATGAGTGGTATACCTAGCAAGGTTGCACTCTACAATATGCTTCTACTACTAAGCTTTACCACAACACACCCACCCACACACACCCCACATGGGCGTGCGCGCATACAGAGAGAGAGAGAGAGAGAGAGAGAGAGAGAGAGAGAGAGAGAGCCACCCTTACGAGTGTAAGAAGTGAAGTTGAAGCCATTTTCTCTGCCGACTTCAACTTGTCAACATTTGTGTGCCATCTTTATGCAAGTTGTGAAAAGACAATCAATTCCATTTGGATTATTCTTCATTAGTCTAAGTTTTCAACTTGAATTTTCCCTTTTAACCATGTTTGCTGACTCTTCAAGGAAAAAAAAATTGCTTCAATAAACCCACTTGATCACTTTTTGATCACTCTTCTTTGGTGGTTTCAAGAGGCCGTCCAATGGAGAAGTAAATTCCAATTTAGATATTTTCTTCTCCAAGTTTAAAGTCGAAAAATGTAGGCTTATCTTATCACTTAGAATGGATAAGAGATAACATTTCTTATCTCTTTCATATGGATAAGATTTAATCTTGTCCAAGAGAAAAATCAATTTTACTATTTCTAACAGCCTCCCTTAAAATTGATATCGGAAATAAACAACACCGAGCATCATGTTCAATTTCTTGAACAAATCCGCATCCAATGGTTTTGTTAGGATATCTATAATATGATTTTCGGACCTACAAAAATGAAGCTCAATCTCGCCATCTTTCACCAGCTCATGTATATAGTGATATTTGATATTAATGTGTTTGCTCTTACCATGGAAAACAGGATTCTCGGCTAATGCAATTAACAACTTGTTATCACACATTTAGTAGGACCTTTTTGCTCATGCATCAATTCACTAAGCATCCCAGAAGCCATATTGCTTGACATGCTTTCGCAGCTACTATGTATTCTGTTTTAGTTGTCGAGAGTGCAATAACTTGTTCTTTCGAGGACCAAGAAATTACTCTTGATTTGAGTAAGAACTCATATTTGGAAGTACTCTTCCACGTTTCAATATCATCTGCTCAGTCACTATTTGCATACCACACTAAATTGAATTGTCCATGTAAGAACATAAAATTCCATAATCACAAGTTCTACTGACATACCGTAGAATTCTTTTTGCTACCTGCAAATGTGATTGATATGTTTTCTCCATGAACCGACTGATAATTCCAACAGCTCCCACACCATAAGTAATATCTAGCCTAGTAGAGGTCATATATCTTAACCTACCAACAACACTTCTAAAATAAGTGGGATTTACAAACTCATTAGTTCCTTCTTTCTTCAGGTCCAACCGTTCTGCTACGAGAGTCCGAATTGAATTGAGCGATTCCACATCGAATCGCTTCGGAATATCATTATCATATTTTTGCTGCAAGATAAATATGCCATCGTTGTCTGATTCACTTAAAGGCCTAGAAAATATCACATAAATCCCAAATCTATCATCTCGAACTAGCTAGTCATGGCCTGAATTCAGCAAGCATCTTTTGACAATTTCTTGTAAATATCAAGTCATCACATAAAGGCATATAATTGTAATATTGCCGTTATTTGACTTGATATACAGTGCATGCTCATATGGATACTTTTAAAACCTTTCTTCAATAGGTATGTGTCAATCCTCGCATACCAAGGTTGAGATGCCTATTTTAGCTCATACAATGCTTTCGTTAGCTTGTAAACATTGATTTTTCATGCTCTTTCTTCTCATAACCCCGTGATTGCTCAACGTTGACTTCCTCATCAAGGAAACCATTGAGAAATGCTGATTTCACATCCATTTGATGCATCTTCCAATGATTTTGAGCCACTAGTGCTACAATCATCAGAATGGTATCCATTCGAGCCATTGATGCAAACACTTCAAAATAATCCATAGCTGGCTCTTGCTTATAGTCTTTTACGACCAATCTGGCTTTGTAACGGTCCACCTAACCATCAGGTTTGTACTTCGTCTTGTTAGAAGTAGTAAAATAGATTTTTGTCTTGAATAAGATTATCTCTTATACGTATGAAAAAGATAAGAAACGTTATCTCTTATCCATATTAAGAGATAAGCCCACATTTTTTTTACTTTAGAATTGAAGAAGGAAGTGTCTAAATTGAAATTTGCTTCTCCAATTAATGGCATCTTGAAACCACCAAAGAAGAGTGATCAAATGAGTTCATTGAAGCAATTTTTTTTTTGTTTCTTTCTTGGAGAGTCAGCAAGCATGGTCAAATGGAAAATTCAAGTTGAAAACTTGGATCAACACTTGCATAAAGTTAAGTCCAACTTAAAATAATTGTCGTTCGAAAACTTGTATGAAGATAGCCCACAAATGTTGACAAGTTGAAGTCTGCAAAAAAGATAACTTCAACTTTGCTTCTTGTATTTCCACATTCCTTTGGCAGTGGCTTTCTCTACATATATGTTGGGATAGAGTTTAGTGGTAGAAGCATATAGATAGAGAGTGTTGAGTTTTGAGAGGCTTAAGCTTGTAGATAAAAGCTTCACTGTGCTTTGGAAAGCACACTTCCATATATTAAACACTTTTCTATCTTGTGTATGTTGGTCTCATTTCATTCATCTCCTTCTTGTTGCATTCCATGCACAAGCTTCCACATTCCAACATTTGGTATCGGAGCTAGCAATGGCATCACCAAATCCGTTCAATTACAGCTTCCAAAGTTGAACGGAAGGAATTTCAACAACTGGTCCGTCCAAATGAAGTTTCTTATCAAATCTTTGTGGAACCTGGTTGAGAATGGCTACACAGAATTGGCCGATACTAAAGAATTTGATGCTTTGAGAAAGGAGGAGAAGAATTCATTGGTCAAGTCCCAAAAGAAAGATCAAAAAGCAGTATCACTAAATAGGAGCATTACATGATTGGTATATAGACAAAATAGTGGAGAGTTACGATCTTCCATGTCCTTGACACTACTGGACGTTACACTCCTACAACCTATACTTGCTATGGTGGCATTGGATAGATTAGTAAGACTATCATCATGGTGGAAATCTTATGCTATTCTATTGGCATAATATAACAAGTACTTGTGCTAGACAAGATTTGGGTAAAGAACACTCCATGGAGTGATTACAGCAATTTGAATGGGTGTTCCGTTACAACTCATCATGCTCCTATGATTTGCGACATTAAAATTTACTTCTCTTTTTTTTGTGTGAACTTTGATGATATTGATGGCAATGTCATTGTTTAGGGCTATATCCAAACACATTTAATTACATTGCTATTGGCTGGGTATATCATCGCTCAATATAAAATTTCATCTTTTCCTTTTTGAAGAGATGAAATTTGAACATCTTAGCATTTGATTGCATTCAAGAAAACCTGCACAATTAAATTATTAGAATATATAGATGATGAAAAGGAGAATTAGCACACGAGGCAATATTTCGTTTTCACACGGGTTAATGGCAAGGCATTCATGGACACTATTGCAGACAGCAAAAGTTCATTAATCAAAACCCATGTCCATAAAAAAAAATTTCAACATAAGCTTCTTAGGAAACTGGGAGATGATATAACCGGTGAGTTACCGTTTTGAACCATTGCTAATGGCCATAAAATAAGACTCAGATGTTCTCTACAAGCACTCATGCATATGCACATCATCGAATTTCATTTCAGGGTCTTGGCAACTTGTCATTACCCCTCAAAGCTCATCTCTCGAAACTTATGTAGCCAGTACTTTCAAACGAGCGCGAAGAACATCAATATCACAATAAAGCAAAAGAAATCCCAATCGAAACAGAAAAAGCAGGAAGCGCCCACACAGCAGTATTCATTCAAACAAGACGACAGAAAGAGGAGAATCATCAAACAGCTAACACGCACCCGAGCTTGTCTAGCGGCATCCTGATAAGGAGCTCCATTAGCGGGATTAGCACTAGCAGTAGCGGCTTCTTCCTCGCCGTCCTTCGTCCGAGCATCGCCGGAGACGGACGCGGAGGCCCTCACGACGCCGTGGAACGAAAAGGGTCTCTTGGAAATCGCGTACTGGAGGCATATCTTGGGGGAACCGCCATTGTGGCAGGACGTGGAAGCAAAGGTCGCGTCCCTGGTGAAGAGCTGCGAGAGCGCGAAAAGGGTAATCGACGATGACCCTGCCAGTCCTAGATTTGCAGTTAGGATCAGCATTTTCGTGGTTCAGGAGGGGAGGAGAGGAGAGGAGAGGGGAGAGAGAGATTCGAAGTTCTTGACACTGCTTTGCATTTTTGTTGGCAAATCCAGTGGAGCTTCCGGATATTCATCGATATTCCAAGTGTCGCATCTGTACCCACAAATCTGGTTTTGGGCCATTCCGTTGTTGCCACCATCAGATTCAGTGACTGTGTCGTTTCATCCAATGGATCTTGGATGTGCGTACGTTCCTCCCTTTGCATCCGCTCCTTTCTCTTCTTTCCGAGAGAAGCGTGTGGAATGGATAAAGCACCTCTCTCTCTCTCTCTCTCCCTTGCGAAACCGTAAGTATAAATAGTGTGGGCAGCGATGGCAATAATTAGGATGAGGATGATTTCGGGTAGAATCAGGAATTCAGAGTCTGAACCATAGGAATCGGTCCGTTTTCAGATTCTAACGTATACAAAATAGGTTTCGGATTTTTTTTAAAAAAAAAAATTTATTTGACGGAGAGATTCCGTTTTTTGAATAAATTTCACTATTATTTTGCCCAACTTAAAATAAAAAATTAAAAAAATTACAGATTCTCAAATACTCTAAAACCACTCTCAGATCATGTGACAAAATATGTTTTAGGTTCCAAGTAAAACCCGCAAGGAATCTAAAACTGCAAGGAATCTAAAACCGCTCACCCCTAAAAAGAATTGTGCAAAAGAAAAAAATAAGAGAGAGGGAGCAAAAATTTTTAACTCTTTTGTAAAGAATGCAATTGAGTGCTAAACCTTTTGATTATTTCAATTAGTTCTTAAATCTATACCAAAAAGTAAGATCCGAGTCCTATGCCTACTAGTTAGTTCAATAAAATCGTCTACCTTTATCGGCAAATGCAATTAATTCATCAAATTATGTTGATAAGCACAACTTAAAGATGTCACAAAGCATTTTTCAAGTGACGCAAGTAATTTTAGGTACTATTTATCAAAGACTTGACTGCACTTTTGAAAAAAAAAAGATTTAATGCTTAGTTAAATCAATTGAAAGGTTAAGAATTTGATTACAGAATTTATGGCTTTTGGTGCAACTTCCCTAATCTCTTGGGCCCTCCGGTGAATTTCCCAATTCCTAGCTTCCGCACCAGGCCGCTGGATGATTGGCAGGTTCTCACTTTTGCGACCTGCCTTCATATGAACTTTTTCTAACAAAGAGAAGAGAAGGTTACGGGTTGGGTAAGCACGTTTGGGAACCCATGATTTGATCTGCTAGCTCGAACGCTTGGATCATGCCGCCTGGCCTCTCTTGCTACCACGGCAGCACCATCTAATGACTGCAGCTCTACCAGCGCCTTAAGACTTCGCGGATGGAGAGGGATCCGAAGCAGGACGGATTCTACGGTAGAGAGTGTTGTCCGGTTTCAACTCTGTGTGAGCTTATAACAGTAGATAGACTAAGTCTGAGCTCAGGGAAGTCGTCTGGGGATTATTGTTATGAGCAGTCCTAGGGGACAAATATTGCCCCAATCCCTGCCTCAGGTCCGAGCTTGCCTATTGATCACTTCTATATGATAATGGTATGGTTACTTTAAGGAAGAGTTGATTTTCTTGTGTTTTTCCATCGACTGTGTATATACAACCCGTGGAAGAATGTCGTGGATGGAATTAACTTATCGACCAATCCTTTTTCTGATGATTTGGTATGCTCTCGCTTCACGGCGAATTAAGAATATCTGAAAATAATTCATCTCTGTTTTCTCCAGTCTAACTGAAATTGTTTCTCTCTCAATGCTCGGACTCAGTTCCAATGCAATTTCCTTCAATGTCTTTTGTTCTCTCCATAAAGTAAGAACGCTTCATACTCTCATCTGTCCTCTCATCTCTTAGGGTTCCTGTTAACAGGGACATTTGCCCAGGTCTTTGTGTTGTAATACTTGCTTTTATGATAGTATAACCATTATAATGTACATTTACATGAGAAGCTAAAGAATGGCAATAAATCCATGCGCAAGCACAGATCCATGTAATTGGAAGTTTGATAATACAAGTCAGTGGGACCAAACGGTCGAAATATCACACCCTGTACCCTTGATTTCCTTGGATGAACTTCGGTGTTACTTTCCACCCAAATGCTGGACTGGAGAGATCTGTGTCTATGAAATGCTTGCTTCCGCATATTGTTTCGGTATCCGAGCAATAAGAGATTCATAATCCTGCAGAAAATGAATACTAAACCTTCAGCAACGTCACATTAGCACAAATAGAGACAACGATGGGGTCCATGTGTGCTTCCCATCTTGGACAAGTACCTTGTAGCTTTAACTAACTAGCAGATGGAACTTTGATTATGGCAACAAAAATAGTATAGGCACTTCCTCTAGCAAATCCAATGTTAGGTTTAGAGGAACAGTGTCCTATACGCAGCAAAGGCGGTCAAATCGGTTCACTTATCTTCGGATGAATTTACGACAAAAGAATCATTCATTACCTAGATAATTTTGGCCTCATATAACTGCTCGATGCCATGCACACAATTCATATGAGAATGCTTTTTCGTCATCCAGTTTGACATTCTAGCATGGATAAGCGTCTGCTAGGATCTGAGGAGAAAAATTTTGGCCGAGTACCTCATACCAGATGATATTTTTACCTTCAAAATGGCCTGGGCACAAAACTTCCCAGAAAGGACAGCGCCTTCCATCGAAGCCAAATATTTTTGCTTTGTGTAGTCACCAGCTAAATAGAACCCCTCAATGGGGGACTTTTGCAAGGGACGAGATGGCTCACAATCTGGAACCGTTTTGTAAACAGACCTGAGAAAGGAAGCAGTTATCTACATGACATCTATGATGTTACAATCACAATAAAGATGCAAAGCAAGCCATATGCGGTCAATGAACACCTGTAGGTGAAAGTATAACTAGGGAAAATAATTGAAAACCTCAAGAATTCATCTCAATACCTTGGCGTTTTAACAACATGGTACTTCAAGATCTTTGCTTTGCTTTGATCTGCAGCTATTTCGTCTGGGAAAAGTTTAGACAGCTCGTTCATTGTGGCTTCTATAATTTCTTGATCACTGCATGAAATCCATTCTTCTGCCGGTGCGAAAACCAACTCAAGCATGGATTGATTCGGGTTATAGTATTCCTGCAGATAAACAAACCACAAATCAACATGATAGATTTTTCAGCATATGATGCTATGAAGAAAGCTAATGCAGTCGTTGACTGCTTATAAACCTGGGAATGCATGCCATGCTTCGATCAGTTTTAGATACAGAGTACATAACCTAACAGGTGTAACACCAATGGTTAAACAGAACAAATACTGTCATAATTCACTAATGGAGATTTAGTAATCTCACCAGATAATTCAAACTACGAAACTCATTTAAAAAGGGATTATTGTTTGTTAAGGAGATTTAGGAATTTTCCCAGATAATTTAACTTCAATGGTAAACATTGGCAATCTTACAATCATGCCGGTTGTGATTTTTTCTTTCAGGGAGGGAGGCTTGCGCTTTATTACTGAAAGAGTCTATCTCTATAAAACTTTGGAAGCTTAGTAATCTGGTATATACATAAAACTGCGAAACTTAGTTAAACTGGTAATATAGTTCTTGCCAGATATTAGCCATTGCTATTAATATGTGCGAAGGTGGCAAAAGAATTGGGCTGTTGAGAGGTGAAAGAAACACTCCATTTGCACTAATCAGTCAATGCTGAGTAAAACAACTTCAAACATGATCTTTAAAAGCATCAGCAGAACTTACCTTGCATGTTACGGACATGTCAGCATACACACTGAGAAGGGGACTTCTGCATCACATGAAGAAACTAAGTAAAAAGGGTGGAATAAAGAACTGAGAACAACATAGCGTATCAGATAAAGAACCAAGACTCCTAAACATCATTAGCATGTACTTATCTACTAAACATGAGATGTCATCGAGCTAGAGGGGCAGGACCTGCTAAAGAGTAGATGATCATATGTGTTCTTCAGCTTCCTGTCAAACCTGCAGTAGAAAAAACCTAATGATCAGACCACCAGAAACAAACTCGTTAGTGCTTTGAATGATAAATGAAAGTAGAAAATATTGCATGATAAATGAAAGTAGAAAATGCCCATTCATAGCACATTATAAGCCACAAGAAATCAAATAACCGACCAATTCATCTATCATCGTTCTTGATCAGAGCTAAGACGAAGAAAAAGCAGGCACACAAAGTTCAACATAAAAATTGCTCGAGAACTGCACAAACCACAACTCTATATCTTATAAGATACACTCCACAGCATATGGAGGTAGACGTTCAGACCTCCCACAATGCTGGTGTATGGACAATCATAGAAAAACAATTCTAGAGTGTGGTAATAATGTGAGCGCACATGAATGACACATATTTGTAAGTCTACAGAATGCGACAGAGAATGAGAAGAGAGTTGTCCTGATATGTTCCAACATAAGGATCACAAAGTCCAGCACTAACCATATATGAACATTGATGACTGGAACACCGACCAGCTTCTCCAATCTTTTGAAGTATGGAATTTCCTTCCAGCTCTCAGGCAGTAGAAGTTTTAATATATCAACTGTCAAGAGAAAAATGAATTGTTATATGATCATAGAGACCCAAAATGTTGATGAACTTATAAGGGAAAAAAGAACTTATGAGTATACCTGGAGTAGCAAACACAAAGGCATCCCCTTCAATGACATCACCGTCATTTAGTATAAAGCTCTTTACTGTGCAATCAGCATTTAATTCAATCCTTCTTATTCGTGAATTGAGCCTGACGTCACCCCCCAAAGACCGAATATGATCAACAATTGGCATGCAAAGTCTTTCTGGAGGATTACCATCTAAGAAGGCCATCTTTGAACCATGCTTCTCCTGTTAACATACGATTTCATGAGTTCATGGGATCTGGTGACATACTATATTTTTATTTCTTTCCTACGTGCTTTGTGCTTAAATTGGTGAATAGTGAACTAGATGTCTAATTCAACCCTTATAATTTTGGGTGGAAAGTCAAATTCTGCAAAGGAGATTGGAGTCAACGAGAAAGGACAGATGGGAAAGCTGGTCTAGGTGGCTATCTATATCAACAGAAAGGTTAGCATCTTCTAGTCTAGACACATGTCTGCTTGAGCACTCACATTCACTTGAAAGATAGGACTTCAGGTCTCACTGAATGGCTCCAGGTAATGGGTTAGCATAAAGTGGCTAAGAATGCATATGCCGTTCCATGTTCATGAATAACAGAGCAGTTCATATTGTTTAGTCACCAACCACTAAATCCTGACACAGTGAAAAAGATTTACATGCATCCACAAGCAGCATCAACAAAATAGCCTTCCCGTTGCCATTTATTCTTCACTTTCTTCGTACAAGGTTTTAGCTTTGACCACTATAGTACGGTAGTTATAGGGGCAATACTTTCAAATGCTTAGTCAGGATTATGAACAGTGTGCTATATAGTCCTATATCTCACTCTCTCTCTCCGACTAGACCAGCAGAAGTGCAACTGCATATCACCTAGCACTAGTCTAAAGATTCTAACTACCAATAAGCTTCCCATAGTCCAGCTATATATTCATATGTTAACAGGTGATATTAACAGAAATGACAATCCCCTCGATTATTAATTCAATCTTCTCCATTAGCAAATAATTTGAATCAATAATATTATAACATTAATCATTGTATTTTTCTAACTTCAGAAGGTCATTTCAAGATTGAATGTACAGAACTCAACGTTCAACATTAATAGGACATAAACATAGAGGGCTTAATTATGGCCATGAGGCTAGCTTCTTTATACTATGTTTTAGGGTTTATTTGTTCCATCACGAAGTACCGCAAGATTGCAACGATCTCATATGATGGTTCACTTCTTTTTCTTCACTGCTGGATCTGTTCTCTGTATAAATAGGACCAGGGTCAGTATTGGGACTTGCAGGGTGTTCTTTGGATGTAAATAGCCTTTGGTCAGCTAGAATGATGCTTTATACCTAAGGGGAACTAGGAAAGGTTACATTATTACTATGTAAGTGAGTAAATTATTAATATGTTCCTATAACTTTCAAGCTTAATTAGCTATTCCAGTCCCACTGATCAACAATTATTGCTGTGGGATTGGAGATTTTTACCGGATTAGCAAATCATTAAATTGAGTCTTTCTGGAAATAATACCATATTGAGGATATTAGAAGCACAAAGTAAATCCTACACTTCCATGTGGAAGAACAAGAAATTTTGACAATCTTCAGAAAACAGGATGAGTTTATATAACTAACAATGTCCTATCATCAGATTAAAACTAATAAAATAGACACAGTAGACCGGATAGGGTAGCTGTAATTCTTCATGAATGATATACCTGTAACTTCACACAAAATAGCCACTCTAATTGCTGCACAAGTACTACAGAGTAGGTATGGAAAGAGTATGTGTTATTCAATAGTCACACTCATGCCTTCAAAAACACGTGTTCCGTCATCGAAGTGGTATCTAATCTCGACCATTGTCAAATAAGCAGCAATTTCTTGATGAGGAATGCCCCTTCATGGTACACCAGCAATTTGGATCACAAAACGCAACTTTCCAGATAATTTTTGCAATCTTCTCAAATGATTTTTTTGGTCATATCTAATAATGCATCTCCAAATGACTGCTCGTAATTTCAGCTATGCATGAGACACACTAGTACATACATCCCTGAGCATAATAAAAGAACCAAATACGGAACCAACTAGACAATCAGAAAAAGTTTGCACCACCATATTTTGGTCAACAGAAATCATGATATTTGATGATTATGCCAACAGGAATGGGCAAACAGAGCTTAGCAATCAGATTACTTATCCATTTAGTTTAGCTGGCCATCAGTTACAACAGAGAAAGCATGTGTATTGAACATTGACACGTGGAGCAAATTAGGCCAGGAAATCCAAGTACCCTTTATTTGTATGCAGTTTGTAAAAGACGAATATTTACAAGCAATAATACAATCAACCAACCCCGTATGCAACTTTAGTCATCTACATATAGCATTTATCTTTTTTTGGCTTTCTGTGCTTTCTTATATGCATTCAGTTCAGTGAACTAGAGAGTACATGGCAGCAACCCAGCGCATAACAGAAACTCTAGAAGATGCACCAAAAGCATTATGATGATGCTAAAACTGACATCCACCAAAAAAAAAAAAAAAGTAAGCTGGCACAAATGACAAGGTACCATGAGCTCAAAGTACCTGGAGAAACCGATTTAAAGCAATCAGTATACACTGCATAGAAAGTTCATCTGGGTTGATAAAGTTTAGTGCCTTCGACATTGCAACAAAGACCTCCTTGGTCACCCTATCAGGAACGCCCTACAGAACAAAGTAGTCAGTCATCTCTAAAGAAAGTGAAATCTTCATAACAAAAAATTATATGCCATGGTGATTTATAAAAATTATCCTGTAAGAGCTTTTCAATCCGAGTTCAGCCAAGATAACTTGGAAGAACTAATCTCGGCATCCACTGAGTTTCAACAATGATAAGCTCCCTAATGTGAGCCCATGCATCAAAAGTTCCCCAAGCCATCAAATCATGAAGTCCACAAGTGCTCATCAACCTCAAACTAAGGGGACCAAAAAAACATACTAATGGCAAAATCATTACCTGCTTTCTCATCCATTCCTGGACAGTAAGAGTATCCTGGGCCTCAACATACGCCTGTCCACCCATCATTGCAGGCAAGAGCCCAATTGCAAACTTGATTTTCTCTGGCCAAGTCAGCATCTCGTTATTCTTCAAAATTGCCAATACGCCTGCATTGTACTGAAATTAAGCCCATAACTTCAAAAGAGTTCGATCAGGATACTGGAAAATAATAAGCAACTAATTGCAATCATTCACCTGCAAGTCACAAAATGGTATTGTAAAAAGAAGAAAAAAAAGACAAGGAAAGAGCTACATGCTGTTGATGACTGAGAAGAAACAGTTACAGCGTTCAGAATTATCTGATGTGTGAATGACGAGATAGGCTTAACAATCAATTTTAGTTACCCAAGGTTCATTTATCTGAGGTGGGGGGCTTCCTTGTCATAAAGAAAAGTTTACTCTACTGGATTGCAAGAAAAAACTCACTCCTTATAGGGAAAAAATGGGCGCATGATCTACCGTTTCGCAATCTACGCACTTTAATGCTGTTCTTTTTTTTTTTTTAAGGATATGTGGCTTGTAACTCCCCCTATGTATGCTTATATAGCCTGTCTCAAGCCAGGGTAAAGGAGGAGGGTTGGCGTCAAGCGTAGCGAGCGGGCCGTAAAAAAAGAGCTATCCCTTATGAGAAGGATATGTGGCTTGTAAAATTTTAACTTAGCTAAGTTCAAAATTCCCAACAGAAATTTTAAAAAAACCAAAAAATTTGCAGCATTCTCATTCACTTCCCAATCCTTGGCAGCATGCCTACCACACATCATTACCTGACCAGCCAAGTGAACTACCCACTTATGAAAACAAAAGAGAACAGCTCCACACTACTAATGTAGATTGCTTCCAAGGAAAAAATGATCCACCTAACTAAATGATTCTGGAGACAATAAATAAAAGATGCAAAATCCAAAAAAAAAAAGACCCCGAAACTGGATTTGATCATTGATGCATCTAAATATTTGTGCAATGAAGCTAACAAATGAAGTATGCTCAGAGAATCAACTGTTGACACAACATATCAATGAATGGAATGGTCCTATGCTGCTGCATCCCAACTCCAATCACAAAGGGTTATTATGGACGAAATCTTACAGTTAACACAACTTACTCATGTGAACACCATGTCCATACTAACCATTAAAAGGCGCAGGCAAAACTTCAGGGAAATCAAATCTGCTGAATTCACCAGGTTTGTTTGGCATTGCAAATATCATAGAGTGCTCCTTCCACTGCAGCCGATCATCAATTCCAAGTTCACCGAACAAATTCTGCACATTTGGGTATGCCCCAACTTTCCAGTGGAAAATCCAACAATGAGAAAATAAGAATAAATAAAATTAATTCACACCAGACCATTCAGATCGAAGTTCTGGTTCGTTTTGTATTCTTAAGTCATGCCCCGAACAGTCCCCCAGCATAAACAAGCAAAACTTCTGATCTGGACAAGGTCATCTTAATATACCCAAGAGAGCATTCTTGAGAAGCAACTATCCAGATTTTCAAAGTACAAACTTACAGAAAATATGTAGGCCTGTCTCATACCAGTCTCCATCAGCATCTTTCCATGCAGCCACCTAAAAAAACGAATTTCCAATTCACCACTGAGTACGATCACTTTAGGGATCAGCATAAAAAAGTATTGCTACAGCATAAGCTGAAGGTTCCTTCTCCTAATTTTATTTTCCTCATATCTTGTAAGAAAAAATTGTTCTAATCAGAAAGCACTTGTCCTCTCTGTTACAGATGTTTGTCTCAAACATTTTTTGGCTCTTTTAGATGGGCAGTACCGAAAAAGAAATTGTGACCAGATATATGTAGATCAGACTGAAGCCAAACTTATTAAGCACTAAGACAAATGCAGCATGGCACAGAAACCTTTCCACCAAGGACATCTCTCGCTTCTAGTAATAAAGGTTGGTGACCAGCATCTGCTAAGTACTTTGCTGTGGACAAGCCAGCCAAACCTGTAATTCACCTCCAAGTAAGAGTCAACTCTACCATCAGAAAAGGAGTAGCAGTCATCATACACTTGGTAATTCTACGCATGCATCATGGTGAAACTATATTGTACTCGCTTGGACCATCTTCTCTAAAAGGGAAATGAAGAATCTGACTGCCTGTTGTTCCTTTGAAATTAGTTAGGATAGAGAGTGAAAGCAATAAAAAAAATAAGAATCCAACTTAACATATCACGGTCCCTACTTTGAATGTCTAAAAACAAAGGAAAACAATGGAACTCAAGTTTATCCTGATCAACACAAGACATACCCCTCAAAACCTCTCCCCTTACAGTTACTCAAGCCAAGATAAATACTTAGTGCTAGAATTTTGTGCAAAGGCATTCCATCAACGATTTAACATTTCAGAGATATCTTAGAGTTGGGAGTTTCACCTGCTCCGGCAATCACGACTTTCAACGGCTTTGCCGGGCGAGCAGCTGAACGGAACGAGGCGGACAATTTGGCCGCCTCTAGAAAATTAACAGTGTTCTCAAGCTCCGGCCTCGGGTAGTCAATGCACACCACCTAATCACCAACCCGAACAAGCCATAACATGCCCCATCTCTACAGTCAAAATCAAAAGCAGAGCACGAAACGAGAAAGGAACGGACACGGAAGGGAACAAAAGAGAGCAAAACCCACCTGGAGAGCACGCTCGTCCCTCTTCGGCTTCGAACGGACCGAACCCTCGAGCGAAATTCTCAAGCCAGCCCCCATCGATTCGCCACCGCGAAACGCGAGACAGCTGGCCCGGTTCGTCCCGACGAGAGCCCCACTTCTGGAGGCGGACTCGCCGTGCCGAGTCCTCGATTGGCCGGTGCTTCTCAAGGTCGAACTCGCAGCAGAAAGACACGCACACCCCGTCATTTTGAACAAAGGAAGTCCCACCAGAGAGAGAGAGAGAGAGAGAGAGAGAGAGAGAGGAAGTGGGTTAGCAGGGCGGAGCGAGGCGAGGATAAAGGAAGTCACAAAGAGACGCACTGAGCCATCTTTGGGCAATTGTACCGGCTGAGCTCCTTGTGTCTGTTGGTTACATGTCCATCGTCGTCCCACGTGGAAAGTTGGAAAGTTTTTAATGTCGTCGTTAAGAATATTCCGCGGCGGATGGTAACAGATTTTAGGACAGTCCAAGACAAAGAGCTTCTCTCTCTCTTTCTAGATTTTAGGACAGTCTCGAAGTGAAGTTTGCCCCTTCTGTATCCTCGACAGGGCTATGGTAACGCTTCAAAAAAATAATTTTAGTTTTAAAATATTTTCAAAATATTTTGAGAAGAAAAACGTGTATGATAAAAAAATTAAAATATTTTAAAAAAACTTTTGACAAATAAAAACACTTTTAGAGAAAAAATAATAAATAAAAAAAACTTCTTTTATATTCACGGAACACTTTTTAAAAATATATTTGAAATATTTTTTAAAAATAATTAGGAACGCGTTTGTTCTTGAACACACTCTCTTCTCTTTTGTACTTGCATGAGCAGTTTCTCCCTTCTCTCCTTTTTTGTTTCTAGACCAGCCGATGTTGCTGCTTCTTCGATGAGTTTTCGCCAGTTCCTTCTCTTCTTTTTCCTCTTATTGGCAATCAACCGACACTCGACATGGCGGGGGAGCTCGCAAGAGCCCGCTTAGATCTAGGCAAAAACTTTATGCAAATGCTACGTTTCTTTTTTTATATATATATTTCGGGAAAAGAATTTTTTTGCAATTAACAAGCGTGTTTTTGTTTCAAAAATCATTGCCGAGATCAAAAAGAAAAAAAAGAATTTCTATTCCAAAAGTTATTCCGAGAATAGAAATGTTATCCTAAGCAACCTTTCTCTCTCATCTTCCACCTTATTTTACTAAAAGCTAATTAAAAAAAAGGGCATGTGAGGACAAAATTGTTAAAAACACCAAAAAGGATATCAAATCTCTAGAAGCAAGATTCAAATTAAGGAGAAATGGGAAAGAAAGAATACCATCGAGCTCCACAGGATTATAGCTCCTTGAATTGCAATTGCTAAATGCACAAAAATCAAATTCGATATCATTATCTTGGAGAATCGTAGCTGAAGTTGCATTAATTTTCCACGGCATGAGAAGTAGATAAAATATAAACTGGAATTACAATGAAGTTAGAACCTTGGAGTAAGTATTGAAGTTAAATCGAGAGAATATTAGATATTATAGAAGAGAAATTAGAAGTCTACTCGCCAATTACACAACCTAACTAGTTGGGCTTGTCTGGAGTGATTTTTGTATTCAAATCTTGCGGTGCATGCAGTTTGACTTTTTCTTTTTGGGTTAATACCACGAAAAATCTCAAACTGGTACGTCTGTGATAAATTTACCACAAATTATTTTTTTGACCATGAAAAACCCCAAACTGGTATACATGTGACAAATTTACTCAAAATTATTTTTTTAACCTCAAAAAACCCTAAACTGATACATTTGTGACAAATTTACCCCCAAACTGATATATTTGCGACAAATTTACTATCCGTTAATTTTCGTTAAATTTAACGTTAAATTACTTAGTTGGATGGCATGTGGCACTTCATGGATATACCGATTTAGGACTTTTACCCTCCGTTTACCACAGGTTTATCAATTTATGATTTTTCATGGTACTGATCCAATTTAATAAAAGGGTAAATTTGTCATAGGTATAATAGTTTGGGGTTTTTCGTGGTAAAAAAAATTAGTTGGAAGTAAATTTGTCACAAATGTACTAGCTTGGGGTTTTTTATCGTCAAAAAATAGTTTAGGGTAAATTTGTCATTTGTGTACCAATTTGGGGTTTTTCGTGGTCAAAAAAATAGTTTGGGGTGAATTTGTCACGGGCGTACCAGTTTGGGGTTTTTCGTGGTATTAACCCTTTCTTTTTTTTATAGTAATCTTAACCAACTGAAACTTTCGTACTATAGAAATGTCAAGACGTACATTATGATGCCTTCATAATTATTTTAAAATTTAAATGTAAAAAACAAGCTATTAATTATTACAAAAAGTGAGATCAAAATTGGTGATTGATTGAAACTTTAGAAGTCACTAATTTGGGAGTAGTAGCATTTGCGAATGATGCTGAGGTCGCGCGCGCAATATGCGGGATGACAAATTAGCCTATGTTCGGAAGACTCGAAAATGGAATTTAGCATGGAAAGAAAGGAGGAATTCCAATTATGCCCCGATTCGAAATATAGGGGGAAAAAAATAAGGGAGGAAAGAAATCTATGGGCCACACAAAGAGATGCTCTGGAAATCGGCCTGATTCCTGTTTTCAAGTTTTTGTTGGTATTTTAACTTTCATTAACTGTTGGACCAAAAAAATAATCATTAACTAAAAATCAAACAAAAAAAAAAATAAAAAATGAAATAAAAGGAATTGGCCTGTTTTCGAGTAGACCTTGAAATCGACCAATCCTGAAGGTAGGTTTCAAGTTTCAAAAGTTAGAAATCGATCCCAATAGGTAGATTCTAGTTACGGAAATCTGAAACTACCATGAAACCGCTCATCCTCAAATACTCTTTGCCTTGGAGAAAATATTCGATAGTATCATAGTATCCCGTAAGCATCTGACATGACAAGTATCAATCGATCTAGATCCACATAAAAATCGACATCCATCATTGATGTGGAATGAAATTTAAAAAAGAAAATAGAAGTATGCTGGGGGATGCTTTGGCTGAGCAAATTCTCTAAGATTAGGCAAGAAGTAAAATTTGGTCTCCACTAGTCTGGAACCCTTTAATATCTTTGTGGTCATAGGCCCCATTTGGTTCGGTTTTTAAGTTCTTTGAAAAAATGCAAATGCCTTTAGCTTAAAGAGATTTAATAAAATACAAATGTTGTTTAGTAAACTGTAATTGAAAAATGCATTAGGATGCAACTTTGAGAAATATGTTGTTTGGTAAACATTTACAAAATCCTTCGGTATGCTAATTTAAGTTTTTAATTTTAAGTTGTTTAAATTTTTTTTTAAAATGACTATAACTTTTATATTTTCACGTTGAGGGTACCGTAAAAAAGACATATTAACAAACTTATAAGTAAAATTAATAATGTTTTATACCTCAACAAGATAAAATGATTAACTTTTTTCGACTCAATCATGCTTCTAAACAATTCTAATGAGACTCCATGATCTTTATTCTTTTTTAATGTCTGGTTCTAGCATAAAGAGTGAAGGCATTCTCGATTTGCACTTCAACCTGTTGCTTTTGATGTTTTAAGGTGCCGATTCGTATTGTAATGTCCAAAAATGGCTCTTTCCCGAAAAATATAAATGATAATATGGTTCAAAATAATTTCATTATAATAAATATGATCACATTTGTCCCGAGGGAAGAAATAAGTTATCCTCAAAATTACAAACCTCATTATAATCTACATTGATAGCCCTCTTTTAAGTTCAAAAGTTTTCTCTTTGTACCTCTGTCTTCTCTCGTCTGAATCTTATTGATTAAAATGAAATTTTTAGAAATGATATCAAAATTTGGAAAGATTACAACAAAATGAAGGAAAGAAAGAGAAAAGAGTCCTATAGAGTTTTGCAAAATTGTAGCTATTAAATTTCAATTTTTTGACCAGAAAAAAGAGAAGAGAATTGCAATTGCTACAAGACTATAGAAAAATTGAAGTAAGTCTCAAAGTTATATTGGTATAAACTTGTTGGGTAGTGTTGGGCCTCTCTCATCCCAAAAACTAGTTTAAATGATGAGAATTTTTTTTCACACTTATAAATCGATTACGAACCCCTTCTACAATCGATGTGTGATAACCTCAATAATCTCTCCTCCACACATCAGATCTTGGGTTAGATGCGCAATAATCCATATCTCCCATGTATGACTTTTGAGTCCAGACTTGTTGGTAATTTGGACTTTAATATCAATATTGGGTGACCTTGAGCCTCTCTCATTCTAAAAATTAGTTTAAGGGATGAGGCTTTCCTTACACTTATAAATCTATCACTAACCTTTTCCATAATCGACGTGGGATAACGCCAACAAAATTACATAAAAAGAAAATTAAGTCTATTCGTCAAGTACATATGCTAATTAAGAGTAATTGGGCTGTTTGTAGTTCTTTTTTTTATTATAAAAAATCTTGCAATGCACGCGTTTTGACATTTTTTTATTAATTTTAAACAGCTAAAAATTTCAAAATATTTAAATGTTGACACTTATGTTATATAGTTAATATAATTTTTTAAAATTTAAATAGTTTATTTGTTTTTTTTTCTTTTCTTAAATCAAAACAATCAAGTAAGTTAACAATGTAATTTTGAGCTTGACACACTTTTTACCAGAATTTCGTTAGCTAATGTAATGAAGAGAAAGGAAAAACACGATACATATCATGTCAAAAGTCAACGTGCTAAAATCAACATTTTTAAACATTCCGTTTGTTTCATGGAAGATAAATAATTTCACAAAAATTTTCCTAAATGAAATCGATTATATCACTTGAAATAAATAAACGATGAAAAAAATTTCATTATCGATAAAAAAAATCTATGTCAAAACATTTTTCCTGGACAATGATACATTTGTCGTTCATTCCTTTTGTGTATAATAAAAGCAATCATTTTTAAAAAAAATATTTTTTCAAATCTTAATTTTTCATGAAACAAACATAACATAAAAGTCATTAGTCATTATTGTAATTTCCTCATAAAACAAGACCACTTAGTAACTTGAATTGATGAGCATAACATAAAAGAGGGAGATTTAAGAGGTGATTATCCCTGTCCAAAGCGAGCAAATGAAGGCCCTATCTGTAGGGAAGTTTTCAAAATTAAGGGGAACCCTTCAGCGGACTTCATCGTAAGAAAGTTAAAATGGCTCTTCAGAAGGGATCCGGATCCCCTGACATAGTGGATCTATGTCATGGGTGACATAGTAGATTTAGGCCGTCCGATTCAAAAATGGACGGCCCAGATTAATCAATTCAAAATTTTAAACTTCCCGCCAAATTTTTTTTTCCCATCTTATAAAGATGATGTGGATCAATCTGGGCCGTCCATTTTGAATTGGACGGCCCGGATTGAATAATGTCACCTCTAATATTATATTAGGGGATCCAAATCCAATTTGGGTGGCGCTTCAAGGGCAGGCCCCCGTCTGATCAAAATTTCGGAAAGTGTGTACCTTAGAGTTTAACCATATTTTGATGGGACATGACTCTTTCATTTGATGTCTGATTGACCCGATTTGCACGCCAAGACAACGGCTGTGACCTTAATTTTTCCGAAGATGAGGATTGCTTTCCAAAAATTGTCAGATCGTGTTTATCCTAGAGTCGGGCTGAAAGAACGGGATTGGGAAAAAAGTAGTAATGATTTCTTCGTTAAAGATCGATCGCCGTGATTCTTGTGGTATCAAATAGATTATGGCTTGATTTTAAGGTGCAACTCATCATCGATCATGTCAAATTATAAAAATATCGATACCTAACGTTAGACGACGGTGATTAAAATATGCGATATCTTAAGATTTGACCGTCATATTTGGGTAAATTACGGAATTTTTTTGCTGAGCACAGTCCGATTGTATTTGGGATTGTACCTTGAATTACTCTTTTGGCGAAATCGTATTCCTGGTCAACTTTAAGAGTAAAAATTCAAATGTCTACAAAGCCTTGTTCCTTTATTGCATCCAAACAAGCTATAAATTCTAGCCAAAAAAAAAGGGGGGAGGGGGGGGGGGGGGGGCGCAAAATCCAAAGATATTGAGGGGGGTTGAAAGAAAAAAGAACCCATCTTCTTTCGTGGTAATATCAAATTGCCCGCTCATCCCCTTAGAAGAACATTCAACACATCGTTGTCAATTTTGGTCGACACCTAAGTCAAATTTTTTTTTATAGGAAGAGTTAAGTGACTACAAGTCTTATTCCTTTATTGCATCCAAACAAGCTGTAAATTCTCACGAGAGGGCTCAAATCCAAAGAGATGGAGAAAAACAATCCATCCCCTTTGGTAAGTACGATGACTTTGTCGGCTCATCCCTTTGTAAGGACAATCACCAGCCTGTCCAAATTCAAAGAGGACGAAACACCGTGGCACGAGGCCTCCTCACGCCTCGTCGTGTCACCATGAATCTCGACCCCGACCCCCCACTCATCGCAACAATACTCGCAATTCATTGGTTGGTCCCCTTGGAACGGCCAGCATGGCATGGGAACCCACTCTCCAGCGTTGAGTTCCATCCGCAAAGTGTCAAGAACACTCCCCCCAGATGCGTGGTTCAACACCTGTTCTCGTGGGCACCAGCTCGAGATCATGCCTCTCCCCTTGGTCCTTGCCGTGAATTCGGGTGGCAAATTGGGTCGAGTCACCCATAGAAAGTTTTTTTTTTTTGGGGGGGGGGTCTTTTTTTTTCTCCAAATTAGGCTTAAAAAAATATGTTTAACAATTTAGGTCAATTTTTTTTTTAATCAAAATAGGACTCGCCGGGTAGCCTAAGTGCTGAAGCCCAAATGCTACACAGGCCCATGAGGCAGCCTAACTTCCGCATGGGCCAATGCAGCCCAACTTTTGCAAGGGCCCGTGCGGCAATAGCCCATATATGGGCTTTCTTTTTTAATTTCGTTTTTTGTATTTATAATATTTGTGTTGTTAAAAATATGAAATAATTAAAAATTTTCATAAATATAAAAAATGCTATGTAAAAAATAATTAAAAACACAAATTTTATAAATATAAAAAATAAATTTAGAAAAAAAATATATTAAAAATTTATATAAATATAAATGTTATAAATATCAAATAATTAAAAAATTTATAAATGCAAATAATAAAAAATGAAAATATCATAAATATAAATAATTAAAACACAAATATCATAAATATAAAAAAACTAAAAACAAATGTTATAAATATATATTTATAAATATAAAATAATTAAAAATGTTATAAATATAAATATTTAAAAGTGAAAATATTATAAATTTAAAAAAAGAAATTTAGAAAAAATTATGCTTAGAAATTTATATAAATGTAAAGTTGATAAATATAAAATAATAAAAACACAAATGTTATATATAAAATAATTAAAAGCAAACAATTTAATAAATATAAAAAATTAAATTTAGAAAAAATAATTACATTATAAATTCATATAAATATAAATGTTATAAATATCAAATCATTATATTTTTACTGATAAACCAAAAAATATTGATGCTAAAGCAAAAATACTAATAATTCTAATGTTATAAATATCAAATAATTAAAACAGAAATATAAATTTGTAAATATAAATTTTTTTATATTTATGACATTTGTGTTTTTAATTGTTTAATATTTATAAAATTTTGTATATATACATTTGTAAATATAATTTTTTTCTAAATTTATTTTTGAAATATTATGACATTTGTGTTTTTCATTATTTTATTTTTATAACATTTTGTTTATATACATTTATAAATATAATTTTTTTTTCTAATTTTTTGATATTTATAACATTTGATTTTTTAATTATTTATATCCATAAACTTTTTTAATTATTTTATATTCTAACATTTAAAAGTTTATAAATTTGTAAATATAATATTTTCTAAATTTATAACATTTATATTTTTATATATTATTAAATATAAAAATTTTGAAATTTTTTTATAGTGATAACACTTGTGTTTTTAATTATTTTATATTTATAACATTTTTTTTATATAAATTTGTAAATATATTTTTTATATTTATAAAATTTCTGTTTATTAATATTATTTTATATTTATATAAATTAGTAAATATAGTTTTTCTAAATTTATTTTTTACACTCAGAAAATTTTGGCTTTTAGTTATTTATATTTATAACATTTTTTAATTATTTTATATTTATAAGAACACAAATATTATAAATACAAAAAACAAAATTATAAAAGAAGAAGAAGAAGAAGCAGCAGCCCATATATGGGCTATTGCCGCACGGGCCCTTACCGAAGTTGGGCCACACCGGCCCGTGCCATAATAAAGAAAGGTGCCGCATGGGCCCGTTCAGCATTTGGGCTGCCACACGGTTTGGGCTGTCGCGCAGGGCCCGTGTTGCAGCCTATGTGCCGAACGGAGTGCCGAACCCAGCCCGTTCAGCACTATGACTGCCGGACGGGCCCTGTTTTGGTAAAAAAGAAAATTTTGGACCTAAATTGGTAAAATATATATTTTTTAAAGCCTAATTAGGGGGAAAAAAAAAACCCCATCTGCAAGCCCCATACCAAATTCTATAAGCTGCTCTTGTGTCAAGACCACCTCAATTCCGAAGTTGACGTACACAACCGAGCCCGACAGTTTTGAATCGAGCCACTGGAGACACTCAGTTTCTTCTTTCCATGGATTGATGCCACCGAGTTCCGTTGGATTTTCCATCGCACGACGGATAAGTAAATGGGGTGGGCCTGTCGTGTAAATGCGAGGAAGCATGGTGGAAAAGAGCAGCAAGGTTGTCTCGTTCAAGCGCATCAATCGTGTGATCTTCGCCTGCTTCCAAGATGATCATGAACAAGACGACGTCCGAATCCGTGGTTCGAAGGTAGATCGGGGGAGGTCTTTTAGTCTGATGTTCTTCATGCCTGGAATCCAATCCACGATAGTATCCAAGTAGCCATCTGTTAGATAGCTCTCGTCTGCACGAGCAAATTGTTTAGCACATTGTTCATTTCAAGACTTAAGGTAACAGGGTTTCAATCAAGTCACAAGCTTGCCATCGGTGGAATTCAGGCGTCACAAAGGCTCACATGGGAGCTACATTGGATTTTAGAAGGCCTTGGAAATGCTAGCATTTTCAGGGGAAATGGGCTCCCAAAAATAATTGCCAAAAACACTAGGCCAGGGGCTTTTCAAGGCCCAAAAATCTCTGCAAGTGGTTTTCCAAACGTAGCATTTAAATGCCCGAATTTCACTGATGACCTCGAGATCTTGAACGGAAATATAATGGTAAAATTCAACAGAAATTAATAAGGAGTCCTGCAACTAACGTACATTCAATTCTACTTGCGGCTCGCCAATGAACTTGAAGGACAAATGAGATAAAGGAGGGAGCAATCACAACTTAGTAATAAGTAAAATCTTTTCTAAACAGATCGAGAAATCACTTTGCAATCTTTAAAGTAAATTAAATTTCAACTCATAGTAAACAAACTATCAATGATCTAATCCATTGATTAATCTCATTAAACTAATTTTCGATGGTCTATCCATTGAATAATCTAGTATTCATTTCCAATTATGGCTACGTTTAACATCGTGACAAGATGACCAAGTTTGCCTTTCTTTGTTAGGTCTACCACCTATTCCAGCTAGTGGTTAGGCTTAATGACATCCTGACAATATGCATACTACCCCCACCTTAGTGGGTTCTATTAAGAGGGATATAAGCATTAACCACAACTTTAAATTTAGAAAATCACAACAATTCAATTTCACAAATCGATAACATAGCCTTCCTCAGAAAATATTTCTCAAACAGCATTTTAGTCTCAACATATGTCAATCATCAATAAACCATATCAAATAATCAAAGGGGTATTAATAGCTTGATTCTGTTTAAGCAAGAACAATGCTCTAAACTATGGGTAATCGGTTCACAGAATGGATGGTTCTACTCTAGAACCGAAAACCATCCGCTAGGAACCGGTTTCGCAAAATACGAATCGTGAACCATCCGTTCGTGCCATGGATATACCCGAGAACCAAACCACTGGTCTGGTTCGATTTCCGGTTGGATCTCAATTATGGTTCAAATGAACTTATTACATATTCACAACTACTTATGCGAGTTCTTGAAGGGCACGAAGAGGAACAAGGCTCCCCTCTCCATTATCAAATTGTCAATAGCCTTACCATTATATTGCAGCAAGTCCAATTAAACAAATAGAGAACATTGATGTGAAATCTGTAATGGAGAACTTTCAAAAGCCTTATGCCCCAGAATTTTATATTCTGCTCGAGGAACTTATAGAAGAAACAAATGGAGAACATTGCTATGAAATCTATAATGTATATAAAGCTGATCTAACACTAAGAAATAAAGGAAATTTCTCGAGTTTGTACGACAAATGAAAAACTCTACTAAAGAAACTAGAGTATTGTCAATAATAAAAAAAAATAAAGCAACTTCTCAAGCTTCGAGAGCTCATAAGCCAACGGAAATAAGCGAACTTCTCAAGGTTTGAATCTAAAACCAAGTCTACAAATGATCCACAAGTCATCTCCCACTTGGAACTTCAATTTATCCACAAAAAGAAAAGATTGCTCCAAAAATCCAAGTTGTAACCCCCTGAAAACAAAACAACATTTAGTATATATGATTGCTCAACATCAATTGTATATTAGAATTACTAGAAATGGGACTAAAACACTAAAATGGAAAATCTCACCACATATATTCCTTTCACTTCAACTTGCAAACTCTATGTGTTGTTAATCTCCACATTAACATTATCCATATCTAACACAAAGAAGCTATTAGATAAAACATTCACTTATTAAATATACAAAAAATACAATATAAGAAAAGATACGGACTTACCCAATTCAAACTTTTCCGCATTCTCGATGCACTCTTCGATAATACTTGGCTCAAGAACTACTTTTAACCAATCTTGAGTGCAAATCAAAGTTTCCACAACTCTAAGAGTCAAAGAACTTCGAAAGCTATCAAGCACACGACTGCATGTACTAAAAGTTGACTCCAAAGCAACAGTAGTTACGGGAATAGACAAAATATCCCGAGTCATCAAAGATAGGATTTTGAACTTTTGGCCAGCAGTGTTCCACCACATGAAAATGTCAAGGTCACGAGCCTCTTTACGTTCAGCTTTAAAACACCGATCGAGCTCAGTTAAGTCACCCTTATACTCTTTTTTCTCCTTGTCAATAAAGATATCATATGCCCTTTTCACAAGGAAATTGAAATCTTTCTCTCGACCTTGGTTTCCTATATTGCAATTAGGATCACGACTACTACCAATCACAGGTTCACCACCCAAATTTTTGTCACAATAACTAAGAGAAGATTTCTCATAGAAGTTAAACAAACGCTCTAGGGTCAACTTCGTCTCATTAAATATCTCATCAACTTTCGCACTATCTTCATAAATGAGTTCATAACAATGCCTCACATACTTCAACTTTTTTCTAGGATCTAACACTACTGCAATCAACACCATTTTATTCATTTTTTCAAAACCCTCATAATATTTGTCAAATTTATCTTTCATTTTTGCACCCATAGCTCTCACCGTGTGATCCATAGCCTTCGACGTTGCTTTCAAATAATTGTACAAAGAAGTTATCTCATCAAAATACTCAATAGATGTGATATACAAACTCCCACATATCCTCTTGGTGGCATCATAAAACGTTTCCAAGAAATTGGAAAGGATAATAACATTTTCCCAATCAACACAAGTTGGAGTGTCAGAATTAAGCTCAGCAGAGAAAGAAATATCATCTTCATCCATCTTTTCATAAGCTTTTCTTAGCTTTAATGCCATGTCTAACATTAGGTAAGTGGAGTTCCACCTAGTACTGACATCAAAACAAACTTAACCTTGTAAGTGGTTTTTGTACTCTCAATGTAACCTTGAAATGTTTTAGTTCTCATAGGAGAACTCCTCACATACATAACCACGTTTCGAATATGGGCAACAGAATCACGTACCTCAGCCAAGCCATCCTTCACAACCAAGTTTAATATATGAGCTGTATACATCACGTGTAAAACTTCACCATCTAAAATCAATAGACCCTCTTTAGAAAATTGCCTTTTCAGATAACCAAGGGCAGTAGCATTCGCACTAGCATTATCCACAGTAATTGTGGACACTTTTTTTTTTCTCAATACCCCACTCGTAGATACATTTCTCAATCGCTTTCTCAATATCTTTGCTCTTGTGACTAGAAATCACAACGAAATTTATGATTTTTTTTGTGCAATTTCCAATCTTCATCAATGTAATGTGCAATTAGACACATATAGCTCATATTCTAAATGAAACTCCATGTATCGGTTGTGAGTGCGATCCTAGAGTTGAGCTTATGAAAGGAAGACTTCAACACTTTTTTTTTTTTGCAAAAATACAACTTCATACAATCTCTAGCCATAGTAAATCTCGACAAATGTGTGAAGAGAGGTTGTAACTTACTGATGAAATTTTGAAATCCCATACATTTAACCAGTGAAAATGGTTGTTCATCAGTTATAATCATCTAAATGAGCATTTTCCTACAACTCTCTTGATCAAACTTCCATGTAGATAATACACTAGAAATACTAGTATTTCCCCTTGTCGCTTGAGTCCCACCTACTCTATGTTATGCAAACAATTTTTGCTTCTTGTCTACATTAGCAAGATTCTTTTTGCACTTTTTCACAATCTTCAACATATTTGAAGTACCATGATCAACATAGTATGAATACCGGATCCCACAATAATTGCATATCATCATAACTTTTCCATTTGCATTTTTTTCGCCTTCATGAAAATGAAGCCAAGCTAACGATTTTTGCTTACTAGGGCAAGATTTAGATTTAGTCACCTTGTTCATGTCAGATGACTCAGCAAATCCTTCTCCATCTCCTGATTTCATTATTGGAGTCATCATACTATTGCTATTCTCCATTTTCATTGACATGTTAATAAATCCTGAATGAAAAAACAAGAGCTTATTGAAATAAAACTCAGAAAGGATAAGAACTATTACTGAATTCAAATGTTTGCATCACTAAGTGGCCAATATACAAGTGTCACGGGCCGATCGAATCACCGATCAATCGCTCGTGCGGCCTTAGGAAAACCTTCCCAAGTCAGCTTTTCCCTCGCTCACCTCCTCGCCTCACAAACTCTAGAGAGAGAAACTAGAGAGAGAAGCTCTGGATTTCAATAACTCGTGAGAATGAGATGATACAAATGAGGGGAGGAGAACCCCTTATATACAAGTTCTCGTGCGATGATATCCGTAGATCTCCCCTTTGATCTAACGGTGGAGATTAGATCTCCCTAACTACCACCTACCCATATTAAATACAACAATGCACAATTACAAGTTTGCCAACCCCTAGGATCCTTCTAGAATTCCCTAGGAGATTTCTTCGCAAGACTCGGTCCTTCCTTCGTGCAGAAAACCTCCTCAGATTTGCCTCTTCGTCCGGACCGTGTCATTCTCCCCCACCTATTCTGGCGACGCCCTCGTCGCACTCTCAGGGATGTACGCCTCGACCTGCTTCTGGAACTGCTATAGCGACTCAGCAAGTTTCCACGTTGCTTCACTCTCGGGGAGTCCTTTCCATCGGATCAAATACTCCTTCTTCGGCGCGCAGTACCTCTTCCGTATGACCCGATTCGCTAGGATACAGTTGACGTCTCGATCGTAGGAAGTCTTTGCCCCAATAGGCACCCGTTGCGATTTCCCTCGATCCGGATCCCCTTCATCAAGATGAAACGGCTTAAGCATACTTACATGGAACACCGGATGAATCTTTAACTTGGCCGGGAGCTCCAATTTGTAAGCAGCATTGCCAATCCGTTGCGTAATGCGGAATGGCCCCTTGTATCGTCGGAGTAGCGCCTTATGAACGCCCTTGTATCGTAGCGGCAACTTGCACAACACTTGGTCTCCGACTTGATACTCTACATGTCTTCGCTTCTGGACCCCCCATTTCTTCATCCTCTTCGACGCCTTGTGAAGACATGTGCGAGCAAGATCGGCTTGCTCGTGCCATTCCTCGGCAACCTTGTGGGCGGCCAGGCTACTCCCCTTGTGGCCCGATGCAATAGCGCTCGGCGTGAGCGGTTGTTGCCCCGTCACTATCTCGAACGGACTCCTCCCGGTCGATTCACTACGCTGTAGGTTGTAGGAGAATTGGGCTACATCGATCAACTTCACCCAATCTTGTTGTGTTGCGCTCACGTAGTGCCTTAGATACACCTCCAACAAGGTATTCACCCGCTCGGTTTGCCCGTCCGTCTGGGGATGAAGACTCGTTGAGAAGTTCAGGTTCGTCTTGAGTAGCTTGAATAGCTCGGTCCAAAATCTCCCCGTGAACCGAGGGTCACGATCGCTCACGATCGTCCGTGGCACACCCTAGTGCTTCACCACGTGCTTTAGAAATAACTTGGCCGCTTCTTCAGTTGGGCAGTCGTCGGTGGCCGGTACGAACGTTGCGTACTTAGAGAATCGATCCACCACGACCATTAGCGTCCGACACCCTTCGGACTTGGGCAATCCCACGATGAAGTCCATAGAGACGCTCTCCCATGGACGTTCTGGAACAGGCAGCGGCTCCAGCAAACTGGCAGGCGACCTCTGCTCCAGCTTGTCTTGTTGGCACACCAGGCAAGTTCGAACATAGGCCTCCACGTCGTCTCGCAAGTGCGACCAGAAATAGTGTTCCTCTACCAGCGCTAGTGTGCGGTGGACACCCGGATGACCAGCCCACTTCGAGTCGTGACACTCGCGAAGGATTTCCCTCTTCAGATTCCCGTAGAGCGGGACATACAGTTGTCGCCCCGTGGCATATAACAGGTCGTCCTCACACCAAAATCATCGAGTCTTGCCCTCCTTTGCATAGTGCAAGAGAGCTTGCGCCGCTCGATCATGCTTCAAGCCTTCCTTGATTCTTCCCACCAGCGGGCAGTCTGGCCGACTCATGGACGCTAGCTCTGCTCTTCGACTTAGCGCATCCGCTACAGCATTAGCCTTCCCCGGCTTGTACTCGAGCACGTAGTCGAACTCCGCTAAGAAATCTTGCCAGCGAGCTTGCTTTGGGCTCAATTTCTTCCGAGTCTGGAAGTAGCTCGTCGCCATGTTGTCCGTCCTCACGACGAACTTTGACCCCAGTAAGTAGTGACGCCAAGTGCACAGGCAGTGCACAATGGCCGTCATTTCCTTCTCCTGAACGATATACCGCCTCTCGGTCTCGTTCAGCTTTCGTGACCCGTAAGCCACGGGATGCCCATCCTGCATTATCACACCTCCAATTGCAAAATCAGAAGTGTCAGTCTCTACCTCATACGGCTTCGAACAATCAGGCAGCACCAAGACCGGCTCCTTCGTCATAGCCTTCTTTAGTCTCTTGAACGCCCCTTGACAGCGCTTCGTCCACTCCCACGGCTTCTCCTTCTTCAGCATATCCGTGAGCGGAGCGGTAATGCTCAAATAGCCCTTAACGAATCGTCGATAATAGTTAGTAAGGCCTAGAAAGGACTGAAGTTCGGTTACCTTCGTCGGTGGTTCCCAACCTACGATCGACTCAATCTTGGCCGGATCCATACGGACTCGTCCACCTCCCATGATGTGCCCGAAGAATGGCACTTCTTGCTGAGCAAAGGCGCACTTCTCGCGCTTCACGTACAACTCATGGTCCCTCAGAACTTGGAAGACCTGCTTGATGTGCTTGATGTGCTCCTCGAGCGTCCTACTGTATATGACTATGTCCTCCAGGTACACAACCACAAATTGATCGAGGAAGGGTTGTAATACCTTGTTCATCAGCATGCAGAACGTCGCCGGTGCATTTGTCAAGCCGAAGGGCATGACCAAGAACTCATACGAGCCATACCTCGTAACGCAGGCAGTCTTCGGCTCATCGCCCTCCGCGATCCGCACTTGATAGTAGCCCGATCGAAGATCCAGCTTGGTGAACCACCTTGCTCCTCCAAGTTGGTCGAATAGATCCGCAATAAGAGGGATCGGGTACTTGTTCTTCACCGTCAGCTTGTTCAGCGCCCAGTAGTCGATACACATGCGCAGCGATCCATCATGCTTCTTCTGAAATAGGACCGGCGCACCGAACGGAGCCTTCGATGGACGGATAAACCCGGAATCAAGTAATCCCTTCAGTTGCTTCCTCAATTCTTCAAGTTCTGGAGACGCCATTCTGTACGGTGCCATAGCAGGCGGTCGAGCATCTGATACGAGCTCGATCCAATGATCCACCTCCCTCACAGGCGGCAACTTCTTCGGCAGCTCCGGAGGCATCACGTCCTTGAACGCTTCAAGAACTTGGGTCACCTCTGTCGGGACATCGTCCATCCCATCCTTGGGATCTACCTCCTTCAGCACGACAAGGAAAGTCTCCTCGCCCTTCCTAGCCCCCTTGGACAATTGCATAGCCGAGAGCATCTTGTGGTTGCCTCCCGACTTCCTCTGAATTGGAACCACGCACTGGTTCCATTCATCCAACACGCAGATGCAATCCGCGAACGGAAGTAGCATCGCTTCGATCCTGTCAATGAATCCTAATCCCATGACAATATCATAGTCGTCTAAAGGGATTACCTCAAGATCCTTCTTACTCGTCCATTGTCCGATGTGGATCTCCACGCCTCGAGCTACCCCGCTCATAGGTACTTGCTTCGAGTTGACGGTCTTCAGCTATCCCGTCCTCTTCTCAACCTTAAGATCGAGTTTCTTCATAGCTTCCTCGGAGATGAATAGATCGGACGCCCCCGTATCCAACAACGCATTCATCGTGGTGTCGCCGATCTTCATTTCCACGAACATCATCCCCTTAGGCTTCATAGCTTTCTTAGACTTGATCGAGCTAAAGACTCGCAAGGATCCGAGTCGCGTCTCATCCTTCTTGGCTTGCTTCTTCTCCTCCTCCTTAGCTTTGATCACCGATGCGATTTGCTCCTTGGTTGAGCAATCGCATGCAAAGTGCGGTCCGTCGCACAAGAAGCACTTGACCTAGAATCGTCTCTTCTCAGGCTTCCCGCTGCTTCCACTGCTTGAGGCTTCCGTCTTCGCCCTAGGTGGAGCAGTTGGTGGCTTGCTATTGCTTGGGCGATGGAATTTTCCACGATCTCCCCCACCAATGCTCTTCTCCCTCGAGTGGAAGTCTGGCTTGCTTGCAGGAGTCGGCTTGTACTCCACCATCGATTCAGCCGCAGCCATTGCCGATGGCGAGATCCATTGCATTGCAACGCTTGATCTCCTGCTTCACATATGGCTTGAGACCCCCAAGGAATTGGTAATAGGCCTCGGTGTCGCTCATCGTCGAGATCTGAAGCAGCAGCTCCGAGAACTTCCTCACATAGTCCCGGACGCTTCCCCTTTGTTCCAGGCGTCAGAGTTCCTCTCGGGCTTCCTCCTCCGCGTACGCCGGGTAGAACTGCTTACGAAACTCCGCAACGAACTCGTCCCACGAAATGATCGGTCCACCACTCCGATCATCACACCTACGACGCCACCACAATAGTGCGTTTTCGGTAAGATACATGGCAGCAGTACTAACCTTTAGGGCATCATTAGCAATCCCCGTTGCGTTGAAGTACTGGTTCACATGCCACAGGAAGTTGTCCACGTCCTTGGCCACCCTTGAGCCTTTGAACTCCTTAGGCTTCGAAGTGTCCACCCGTGGAGCAGGTTGCACGGTGATCACCCCGCTCACGCGTGCAGTTTCCACTTCAGCAACCTTCACTTTGAGCGTGTCCAGCTCGTCACGCATAGCCTCGACCAGGGCTCACAAGTCATCGTTCTCCGATCGAAGTTCTTCAGCAGTGCACGCCAAGGTACCTAGCATCTCGCCTCGGAGCTCCCCCATGCCGGATTTCAGCTCTTGCACTTCAGCCTCGAGCTCCTCCTTCCCGAACATAACTCCTTCAGCAGCATTCTCGGCTAGATCCCCGACTGCGCCTTGGACTTCCGCGAGTGCAATCTCCATCTTCGACACCCGGGTTTCTAAGAGCCCATTGCATCCCTCGAACTCGATCGAGCACGACCTTTCTGCGCCTTACTGGCCTTCTCAGCATCACGACCACGCTCATCGGTGGCCTTCTTTCCCTAGGCAGCAGCTGGCTCGGACGCTGGATCCATCACACCCCTTGATGAATCTTGGCTACGCACCGGACGTTGGCTCTGATACCACTTGTCACGGGCCGATCGAATCACCGATCAATCGCTCGTGTGGCCTTAGGAAAACCTTCCCAAGTTAGCCTTTCCCTCGCTCACCTCACTCGCCTCACAAACTCTAGAGAGAGAAACTAGAGAGAGAAGCTCTGGATTTCAATAACTCGTGAGAATGAGATGATACAAATGAGGGGAGGAGAACCCCTTATATACAAGTTCTCATGCGATGATATCCGTAGATCTCCCCTTTGATCTAACGGTGGAGATTAGATCTCCCTAACTACCACCTACCCATATTGAATACAACAATACACAATTACAAGTTTGCCCGCCCCTAGGATCCTTCTAGAATTCCCTAGGAGATTCCTTCGCAAGACTCGGTCCTTCCTTCGTGTAGAAAACCTCCTCAGATTTGCCTCTTCGTTCGGACCGTGTCATAAGCTTGAACCACACTTTGCTTTCATAAAGCACAAATTTCTAAATTTAGATGTTTGCATCAGTAGAAAGTCTATTACTACATGCCTATTGAAACTTGAAAGTAAAAAAGTTGCTCATTAGCCATATATCTGTGGGGTCAGTGATTCAATCTTGAACACCCGTTATGATACATAACAAAAAAACCAGTGACCCAAAGAAAATTAAATACTTGAGACATTCCGATAGAAGAATGTTTAAGCAAACATAGGAGGAACTACACTTACAACATTCGGCCCTTCAACTCGTAGTAAGGGTAGGGGAACCTTTGGAAAAACTATCGACCCTTCAAGAATGGAATACACTTCAACATCAAAACAGTCAACTTCTCTTAGATAATCATAAAACCCATCCTGCATCAATACAGATAGGCATTGGACGAAGAAATTCTGCTAATTCTGGTTTTCCAATGCAACAAATCATGCATTTGGCAGGTTTGCTGGAGACTACAGTAGTGCAAAAGTAGCACAACCTTTCGGCATGTCAACCCTTTTTTTTTTGGTAAAGAAAAAGCATTCTTTCTAACCGAATGTCTCCAATCTGCCCGATCGTAGAGCGAGAGAAAAGTGCACTACAAGGCAGAAGCGGAGGTAGACATGGACGAATCTAGCGTCAGCTCATACATAACGCTCACGAGAAGTCATAGCGCAGGTAATCAGTATTCAACGCTTTCACGACTCGCTATCTCAATTAGAAGCAGCAAAAACACGAAGAAAAAAAAAGGGGAAAAGAGAAACAAAGAGGACACAAGTAAGAAACAATCGATTCCCTCCTCAACTGACGCAGGAGAATGACGATCTTTCACAATCGGTAGACTACAATTCCAGCATGTCAACCCTTTGGCTCTACATTCATCAATATTATCCATGATATAAGCACATCTGAGAACATTACTAAGAATTAGTCCTCAGGTTAATGAGAGCTCTAGTCAATCATCCCATGCCCTTTTATCTTGGGCTAGTTGGACAGAGCATTTTCTGAGTCCCCACTAATCGCACATAGACCCATGACTCAGATACAAAAAGAAAACATGATTATCCACCTCTAACTCACCTCTGTTTCAAACACACAACAAGGGAGACAGCCGAGTAGATATTGAGAGCAGATTGAGACCAAAGGAGCACCGATGAGAGATTGAGATTGAAACCAAAGGAGCGCTGAGGAGAGACTGAGATGGAGACGAAATCGAGATCAACTGAGGAAATAGGAGCGATTGAGATCAAGTGACTAAGATTGAGCTCCTGCGACTAAGATTGAGCAACCAAGGGAGCAGGAGCGATTGAGATCGAGCGAGGAACGACTAAGGGAGAGACTGAGAGCAGGAATAGGAGAACAACTAAAGTGAGCAAAGAGAGCAAATTTCTTCATATTAGGTAGGGTAGGGTTTATTTTTTTTCATTTTGCAAGTTTGGGCTTTCTTTTTTGGAACGGTGGATTGGGCCTTGAGAGATAATTTCGTTTAAAAAAAATTGGCCCATTCATATTATATGAAAACCGGACCAGTTGGACCGATTGGATGATTTATATCCAAAACCGAAAACCGAACCGATACCTGTCGGTTCTAGAAAATTGAAATCGAAAACCGAACCGTACCCGTCGATTACAATCCAAAATCAGTCGGTTGGGTACGGTCCGGTCCGGTTTGGTTGGATCGTGGTTTTTTTGCTCACCCCTACTCTAAACATCCTGTTTCTTTACATTTTCAAGAAAATCAAACCATAATACATGTACTCATCTTTAAAATATAAGTTTTATAAATTCTTAGAAGAAAAAGTACAACACACCTTAAAAAGCCGAAATCCAATTTATAGTAGTTACTTGAACCACAAAGCTTGAAATTCTAAAAAAATTAATTAAAAAAAGTTAAAAATTGGAGAAATACTACACTAGTGAAAAACTTCACTAAGAGATGTATAAACGTCAATAGCTCGACACCCATGGGCCAATAGAAGCCTCCTCAAAGCATATCCCTTTTTGTTCGACACATGAACAGCTATGTGCTAAGCTTCTTTGAGCCATAACTCCCTCTATCAAATTCCAATTAACGCAATATTGTGGTCAAAATGAAGCTTATTTAACGTACTTTGAAACTCCTAACAATTGCATACCAAAAATAATCGAAAACATGCGAAAAGATGCCATCACAAATATCTGAATTCACGTTTTCAGCAAAGAAGGTCAACTTAAAGATGAATTTTCTGACAAATCAAAAGTGAAAAATGTGCGCTATAAAATCTTATGGCTTTGAGACACCTAAGCTTCATTTTCAACTAAGATTGTAGTAAAAAATATCAAAAACTTGAATTTCCAACTCACTCAACCTTAAGTTTTGAGAGTTACCCATAAAACTCCAAAACAAATTCGTTCAAGGAAAAAGGAGATATTTATTATTTATCAGTGTCGCAAGATGATATTTAATCAACTTCTAATAAAAAAAATAGCATGAAATTCCTTCCATTTTTTCCTTTATGTTTCCTCCATGTTGCACAGGTCTCTCTCCCACTTTCTTTCCATTGCTCCACAACTCACCAACCAAGAGATGAAGAACCAAATAAAAGGGGGTGGGTGAAGCATGGGCTGGACTAGAGAATTAAAAAGGAATTGGGCTTTTGTTGACACATGATTTTTAATCATCTTTTCTCTTTTTAAATTAATAAAAAAATCCATAAAAATTCATAAAATTAAAAAAAATCAACTTTGGGGACCTTGACCAAGCCTAGAGAACCAATTTTGACAAAAAAAATAATTTTTCATATTTTCAGTATTTTTCGATATTTTTATTTTCGAAAATTCATAAAAAAAAATCAAGAAAAAAAATGAGAAAATTGAAAAATCAACTTTGGAAGCCTTAGCAAAGCTTAGGAAACTATTTTTGAGCAAAAAATAATTTTTCTTATTTTTGTATTTTTTAAATATATTTTTTAGAAATTAGGAAAATGTTTAATAAATAATAGCATTTGTGGCCACAAAAATACCTAAAAATAGTCAATATTTTTTATTTTAAATCCCTTTTCATGTTGGCCATCGCAAATTTAAAAAATTCAATTCGGGGTCGTGTATTCCTTCACGAGCATAATCTCTAATCAGGCATAAAAAAATTCAATTTGAGTCAATTTATTTTCATTTTTCACTTTTAGGAGTTGTGACATTATTCTCTAATATTCCAAATTTTCATCTTGGCCCAATTATACCCAGAATGAATCAATTTTACAAAAAGAGCTTTAATTAAATTTTCATTATTTTTAATATCAAGAAATGAGCTTAAATTCAATATGCGGTAGGTGTGTCGAAAATTGTGAGGAGATTTGGACTTAAAGAAATATTTCTCTAGGGACTGAATTGCAAATACTTAAAATCTCATGGACTAGAGTACAAATACCTAACACTTGATGGATTATTTTGTAAATAACGAAAAGAAGAGTTAGTGAAGAAATTAGAAAGGAGAAGGGAAGATGGAAAAGAGAAGATAGAGAAGAGGAGATGAAGATGAGAAGATGGAGAAGAGGAGATGAAGATGGGAAGATGAAGAAGAGGAGGTGAAGAGAGAAGATAAAGAAAATAGGATGAGAATAGAGAATGGAAGATGGAGATGAAGAAGAATTAGTAGAATTGGAGATTGATGTGGAGAAGAGAAGATGAAGATGAAGAAGAATTAGTGGAGAAATTAGAATGTGAGATAGAAATAGAGAAAGGAAGATGAAGATAAAGAAGAGTTAGTGGAAGGAATTAGAATGGGAGATGGATGAATAGGCTATAAAAGGAGGGAGAAGTGAGTTTGAGAGGGGGGATTTTTTTGGGAGAGAAAATTTTGGATGTTTGAGAGGGTTTTGGGAGATTGAAGAAAAATTGGAGAGAAAGAAAATACCAAAAAGATTGAGAAAATTTTGAAGATGGTGGGAGTTTAAAGTTAGGAGTTATCATTATCAATTCCTTCATCGATTAACATAAATCAAAAGCTCATCCTCGCCAACGAGCAAGTAAATTCGAACTAAGTATTTTTATTTATTCATTTATTTGTGGTTTTAGTCTCAAATTAGCACAAATTGTATACACTTTCTCCATCTCCCCTTTTCCCATATTATATGGTAGGTAAAAAAAAGGGACAACTCCGTATCAACGATAAATTCCATGGAGGTGCAAAGTGAGCCCAAACAAATTTCAAGGTGCCCATCAAATTTGCAGCCGACCCGTCAACAGATTTTAGTTCAATTGTTGAAACAATTTGTTGTATTTTATTTTAAAGAACTAAAACCCCAGAATGGAAAGGCAAAGCGCATCCACTGGAGGTCGTTTATTTCCTGCAATTTAAATTCATGCACCACAAAACCCCAAAGGGAAGAGCCAAGCTAATGCTAAGCCGCCCATTAGAGGTTTTTACTTACTGCAATTTAAATTCATGCACCATAAAACCCCAAAGGGAAGAGCCAAGCCAATGCTAGACCGCCCATTAGAGGTTTTTACTTACTGCAATTTAAATTCCTGCACCATCAAACCCCAAAGGGAAGAACCAAGCCAATGCTAGGCCGCCCATTGGAGGTTTTTACTTACCATTATTTAAATTCCCGTAATTTAATTCCTGCACGATTAACCCTAAAGGGGAGAGTCAAGCCAAGGCTGGGCCATCCATTGGAGGTCCTTATTTATTATCATTGACTTGTTACCGTTTAATTTTTGAATCACCAGACCTCAAAGTGAGTAGACTGTAACACTGCACAAAAGTCATTAACACACTCTTTTTTTCGGCTTCAAGGAATTTTTAACACTTTGTAAATAAAAAATACCACCCATGCATCCTACCTAAAAAGTGAAAATACAAAAGAGAACACCCCACTGAGTCTTAGGAATAAATCAAGTTTGAGTTACCAAATTAAGATATCCATGAAATTAAGGTACCGAAAGACATTAGTTTTAATTAACTAGTGTAACCAAGTATCCGAACTCATAATCTCTGGTTTGTAGAAGTAATTTAGTCCTCCCGCTAATTTACTTAGGTATCTAATCAACCCACCAAAAATGATTAGTGGCAACTCCAAATTTTAAAACCATTTAAACAAAAATTAAAGTTGCGATTCGATAGGGTTTGGGAGAGTCTGCGTTAGGTTAGTTAATTTAATTAACCTGATAATCCGTTCACCTAATTGGAAATTTTTTAGGGTCGCGACAGCTTTGACTGGCTCATATTTTAAAATTTAGACATACCTTAATCATCAAACAAGTGAGGGTATTCGAGTCTCGCATCTTCCTCAAGTTCCCAAGTGCCCTCCTTCTCCTTGTGATTTTGCCATTAAATCTTCACATAAGGGATATTACACCGCCGTAACCCTCGATCCTTCCTGTCCACGATGTGTAAAGGCTGCTCTTCGTATGTTAAGTTTTTCCTTAACCTTAAAGGGGTATAATCTAATATGTGATCAAGACTTCGCATATATTTTTGTAATAAAGACACATGAAACACATCATGTACTCCAGATAATGTCAATAGCAATGCCAATCTGTAAGCAACTTTGCTAATCCTCTCCACTATCAAGAATGGCCCTATATATCTCGCACTCAACTTGCCACACATGCTAAATCTTATAACGCCTTTCATAGGAGAGACATTAAAAAAAATACATGATTACCCACAACAAATTCTAACTTACATCATTTGAGATTGGCATAGCATTTTCTAGCAACTTTGTGCTGTTTTCAAATGCTTTCAAACAAGCCTAGCTTTCTCTTCTGATTGCTGTATAAACTCGAGGCCAGTGAGTCTTTTCTTACCCATATTGTCCCAACAAACTAGTGTATTGTACTTCCAACCATATAAAGCTCCAAAAGAAGTAATCATGATATTGGAATAAGATCTATCATTATAAGAGAATTTTGCCAAATGTAAGTGCTCGTCGCAAGGGATGCCAAAATCAAGAGCACATGCTCTCAGTATATCCTCTAAAGGTCGAATGGTTCTCTCTGATAGTCCGTCTATTTATGGATGGAATAATATACTGAAATTGAGTCTAGTACCCTATGTTCTTTGAAGAATCTTCCAAAAGTTGGACATGAATTATGGATCCTTGTTAGAAATAATGCTCACTGAAACTTCGTGAAGTTTTACTATCTCATTAGCATACCATTTCGCTACGTCTTCGTGAAGTTATATAACATTCTAACAGCTTGGTGTTCTCAATAAATTGACGATGAAATCCATTGTAATATGCTCCCGCTTCCATTTAGGCATCTCAAGTGGATAAAACTATTAATCCGACTTTTGATGTTCAATTTTTACCTGCTGCCAAAGAAGACACTAGTCAACAAATTTCACGATATCTTTCTTTATACTGACCCACCAAAAGTTTTTTTCTCAGATCTCTATACATTTTAATGCTTATTGGATGAATAGAAAATTTGGTGCTATGGGTTTTTTTGCAATATCTCTTTTTTCAATTTCGAATCATCGGGGACACAGAGTCGACCATGGAATCCTAGTGACTCATCGACATGAATATGAAGTTCTCCTGCCTTCCAGCTTCAATGCCTTCTCTAATCTTTCCCAACTAAGGGCCATCATTTATTTTGCTTTGATTCTATCTATCAACGTGGGCTGTAATCTAAGATTAGCTAATCGGGCGCCAATATGATGTATCAATACCTCTAAGTCCAACTTTTGTATATCCTTGAGAATAGGCTTCTAAGAAGTAAGTAATATCGCCATATTTCCAAAAAATTTACAACTCAAGGCATCAGCTACTACGTTCGTTTTACATAGGTAATAATTGATGGACAAGTCATAATCTTTTAGGAATTCTAGCCATCTCCACTATCTCATATCGATTTCTTTGTGAGAAAATATATACTTCAAACTTTTGTAATTGGTAAAGACTTCACATCGCTCGCCATATAGATAATGACACCATACTTTGAAGGCAAACCCGACTACTATTAACTCTAGATCATGAGTCGAATAATTCTTGTCATGTGACTTCAATTGTCTAGAGGCATAGACTACAACTTTTTCATCTTCCATAAGAATATAGCCTAAACCTTCTTTAGATGCATCATAGTAAATAATGAAAGACCAGTACCTGAAGTTAAGGTTAATACGAGAGTCGACACAAATTATCTCTTTTGTTCTTGAAAACTACTCTCACATTGCTTCGACCATATGAATTTAATTCTCTTATGAGTTAAGGAAGTAAGTGGACTAGCAATTTTGAAAAATTCACCTACAAATCGCTTATAGTAGCTTGCTAAGCCAAGAAAACTTATGACTTCATTGACATTAGTGGGGCGTCTCCACTGAACAACTGTATCGACTTTTTTTGGATCAACTAAAATACCATCCTTCAAAATTACATGGCCCTGTCGCGACCCTCTGAAAATATTTTTATTATTTCTAGGGGTTAACGGATTATTAGGTTAATTAGATTTGACTAACCTAACGCGGACCCTCCCAAGCCCTACCGAATCGCAACTTTGGTTTTTGTTTAAATGATTTTGAAATTTGGAGTCGCCACTAATCGTTCTTGGTAGGTCGATTAGAAACCTAAATAAATTAGCGGGAGAACTAATTTATTCCTGCGAACCAGAGATTATGAGCTCGGGGACTTGGTTACACTAGTTAATTAAAACTAATGCCCTTTCGGTACCTTAATTTCATGGATATCCTAATTCGGCAACTCAGGCTTGGTTTATTCCTAAGGCTCTAGTAGGGTATTTTCTTTTGTATTTTCACTTTTTAAATAGGATGCATGGATGATATATATTTTTATTTGTTATATTTTTTTAAGTGTTAAAGATTCCCTGAAGCCGAAAGAAGGAGTGTGTTAACGACTTCTGTGCAATATTACAACCTACTTATCTTTTAGGTCTGATGATTCAAAAATTAAATTATAGGAAGTACATGACAATGAATAAACACCTCCAATGGGAGGCCTAGCATTGGCTTGGCTCTTCTCTTTGGGATTTAAGGTACAGGTATTTAAGTTGCAAGTATTTAAACTACTGTAAGTAAAAACCTCCAATGGGAGGCTAAGCATTGGCTTGGCTCTTCCCTTTGGGATTTAAGGTATAGGTATTTAAGTTGCAGGTATTTAACTACTGTAAGTAAAAACCTCCAATGGGAGGCTAAGTATTGGCTTGGCTCTTCCCTTTGGGATTTAAGGAAGAGGTATTTAAGTTGCAGGTATTTAACTACTGTAAGTAAAAACCTCCAATGGGAGGCTAAGCATTGGCTTGGCTCTTCCCTTTGGGATTTAAGGTACAGGTATTTAAGTTGCAGGTATTTAACTACTGTAAGTAAAAACCTCCAATGGGAGGCTAAGCATTGGCTTGGCTCTTCCCTTTGGGATTTAAGGTACAAGTATTTAAGTTGCAGGTATTTAACTACTGTAAGTAAAAACCTCCAATGGGAGGCTAAGCATTGGCTTGGCTCTTCCCTTTGGGATTTATGGTGCAGGTATTTAAATTGCGGATGGACTTTGTCCTCTCCATTCTGGGGTATGAATTCTTTAAAATGAAATACAACGAATTGATTCAACAATTTGAAATTTGTTCGCGCTTGAGGACTCCTCCAAGCCGATTTTGTGCTTCCACAGGGTTGACCATTGATATAGAGCTGCGGCTTCCTGACATAAAATAAAGTGAAGTGTCAGTATACAAAATATGTGCTAATCTGCACCTAAAACCAGAAGAGTGGAAAGAGTACTTATCTCCCATTTTTTTGGGAGGGATTTCTATAATTGATTTTCGCTCTCTATGTTCCCAATATAGAGAGTTTCTTTTGAATTAAGAGGGACTTTTAGTCACAGATCAGTTGAGAAATCGGTGGACAGCTTAGGAGCTTGTCTGGGCCGATTTTTGCATCTCTACGAGATTTTTGCTGTTGACGTAGAGATATCCTTCTCCTGACATAAAATATGGGGAAAAAAAGAGATGGAGAAAGTGTATACAATTTGTGCTAATTTGCGAGTAAAATCATAAATAAATGAATAAATAAAAACACTTAGCTCGAATTTGCTTGCTCGTTAACGAGGATGAACTCTTGATTTATATTGATCGATGAAGGAATTTGTGATGATAACCCCTAGCTTTAAACTCCCATCATCTTCAAAATTCTCTCTCTTTTGGTATTTTCTTTTTCTCGAATTTTTCTTCAATCTCCCAAAACTCTCTCAAACATCCAAAATTTCCTCTCCAAAAAATTCTCCCAAACACTTCAAATTTTCTCTCCCAAGAATCCCCTCTCAAGCTCACTTCATCCTCCTTTTATAATCTACTCATCTATCTCCCATTCTAATTTTTCCACTAACTCTATCTCCCATTCTAATTTCTCCACTAACTCTTCTTCATTTTCATCTTCCATTCTCCATCTCTATCTCACATTCTAATCTCTCCACTAACTCTTCTTCATCTTCATCTTCCCTTCTCCATATTTATCTCCCATTCTAATTTCTCCACTAACTCTTCTTCATCTCCATCTTCCCTTCTCTATTCTTATCTTCCATTCTAATTTCTCTACTAACTCTTCTTCATCTCTATCTTCCCTTCTCTATTCTTATCTTATTTTCTCTATCTATTCTTCTCCAACTTCTCTTCTTCATCTCCTCTTCTCCATCTTCCCTTCTCTATTCTAATTTATCCACTAACTCTTCTTTTTGTTATTTGTAAAATAATCTTTCAAGAGTTAAGTATTTGCACTCTAGTCCTTGAATTTTAAGTATTTACAATTTAGTCTCTGAAAAAATATATTTCTTTAAGTCCAAATCTCCTCACAATTTTTGACACACCAAAATTCACCACATGTCAAATTTAAGCTCATTTCTTGCCGTTGAAAATAATGCAGAATTTAATTAAAGCCCTTTTGCAAAATTAAGTCATTCTGGGTATAATTGGGCCAAGATGAAAATTTAAAATATTAGAAGACAATGTCACAACTCATAAAAAGTGAAAATTAAAAATAAGTTGACTCAAATTAAATTTTTTTAGGCCCGATTCAAGATTATACTCGTGAAGGAACACGTGACTCGAATTGGATTTTTCTGAATTTGCGATGGCCAATATGAAAATAGATTTAAAATAAAAATATTAACTATCTTTGTGTATTTTTTTGGCCTCAAATGTTATTTTTCCAAAATTTTCAAGTATTTTTGTATTTTTTTAAAAAAAATTAAAAATATATATATAATATGAAATTTTATTTTTTGTTCAAAAATGGTTGCCTAGGCTTGGCCAAGGCTTCCAAAGTTGATTTTTCAATTTTCTCATTTTTTCTTCATTTTTTGTTTTATGAATTTTCGAAAATAAAAATACCGAAAAATACTGAAAATATGAAAAATCGTTTTTTGGTCAAAATTGGTTCCCTAGGCTTGGCTAAGGTCCCCAAAGTTGATTTTTTAATTTTATGAATTTTTATGAATTTTTTTATTACTTTAGCAATAGAAAAAATGATTAAAAATCAGATGTCAACAGCTGCCCCTCTTTGAAAGGAAGCTCGGTAGAGGTTCATTTCAAAGACGAGATGACACCTGAATTCTAATCGACTCAATACAAGGAAATAAAAAGAGTCGTGACATGAATGTTCCACTGAAAATGAAATGAGAACCTAAGGATTCGTTATATAAAAAAACTTTAGGGTGGTTGAACTTGAACCCGTATGGTGGATCAACCCATGGTAGATTCCTAATAAAAGGATTCTACTGATTAAAAATTGAATTAAAATTTGACCCATATGGTGGGTCATACCATTTGACCCGTATGGTGGGTCGTACCATGGTAGATTCCTAATAAAAGGATTCTACTGATTAAATTTTGATTGAGATTTGACCCGTATGGTAGGTCACCCCATGGAGATACCTGTAAGAAGGACTTGGTGCCTGTAGAAAGGACTTGGTGTCTGTAAAAAGGACTTGTGCCTGTAAGAAGGACTTGATTTGCCTGTAAGAAGGACTTACTTTGCCTGTAAGAAGGACTTTGTGCCTGTAAGAAGGACTTGCGTTGCCTGTAAGAAGGACTTTGTTTGCCTATAAGAAGGACTTTGTTTACCTGTAAGAAGGACTTTGTTTGCTTGTAAGAAAGACTTGATTTGCCTGTAAGAAGGACTTTATGCCTGTAAGAAGGACTTGATTTGCCTGTAGAAGGACTTTGTGCCTGTAAGAAGGACTTTGTGCCTGTAAGAAGGACTTGATTTGCCTATAAGAAGGACTTTGTGCCTGTAAGAAGGACTTGGTTTGCCTGTAAGAAGGACTTAGTTTGCCTGTAAGAAGGACTTGATTTGCCTATAAGAAGGACTTTATGCCTGTAAGAAGGACTTGATTTGCCTATAAGAAGGACTTTGTGCCTGTAAAAAGGACTTTGTACCTGTAAGAATGACTTGATTTGCCTGTAAGAAGGACTTGTTTTGCCTGTAAGAAGGACTTTGTTTGCTTGTAAGAAGGACTTGATTTGCCTGTAAGAAGGACTTTGTGCCTGTAAGAAGGACTTGGTTTGCCTGTAAGAAGGACTTAGTTTGCCAGTAAGAAGGACTTTATGCCTGTAAGAAGGACTTAGTTTGCCTGTAAGAAGGACTTTATGCCTGTAAGAAGGACTTGGTTTGCCTGTAAGAAGGACTTGGTTTGCCTGTAAGAAGGGCTTGGTGTACCTCAAAGGGTGCCATTCTGAAATCTGGGGAGACCAGGAATCCTACGGAAGCTCAAACCCAAATTATATTCTCCTGTCGCTTTAGGAATAAACCAAAGAGGCAGAGATCAAAAGGTCTCGAACATTTCTGTCCTTAAGACAAATCATGCTTTATTGAAGAAGGTGGATACCTATATATACCGCAATGGATTTGAGTACCCCAACAACCGTCAGAATTCATTCTCTTGAAAGGTTCAGGTTGAAGATATACTTACCTGAGAATTTGGAAGAAATGCTTGGTGGCTTCTCGACAACCAGGCTTGTTCATTCAATAATCGCCAAATGAATTTCAAGACTTTGGAAGGTAACTCAAACACCGGGAATGTGTTGCCTGTCAGGCAATGTCAGAGCTAACATGTGCAAGCATTTTCATCAATGCGTTCATTGGTTCATACAAAATTGTTCAGCTAAGTTGGCAATGATTAGAAGTAGTCTGTGTGATAACTCATGATGCAATCAATCAAAATGTGGATCATGCAAAACTATTCTGTCAAGTTTGCATTACCAATTCTATTTAAGGAGGTTCTCATAATATGAACGCCTCGAATGTAATCTGAATGGGGGACTTTAGTCCAAAGGGGCTTTCTCTCACTCTAGAGAAAGGCTGTTTATCTGTAGATTAAAATGTTAGACCCGTGTGTAGAAATGGTTTAACTTTCCTCATCCTGTTATGCCCCATTTTGCACATTTGATGTCTCCTATGCAGTTTATGCTCTAAGTTGGAGTTGGTAAATTAAACATGCGGAATAATCATACATAATTCGTGAAATGTGTAAACACAATGCCGATGTGACAATTTTTAGCATCATGTGTATTTATATAATGTGCAAACATGGGTGGATTTGAATTGCCCCTGGTATGTGGGTGGATTGAACAAATTGGGAAGCCCACTCCTTATGTCGAGGAGCGGTTTGTCTCAAGTTTTGCCCCTGCACGATGAGGCATATGGGTGAGGGAGCATTTTGGTTTGTTTAGTGACAGCGACCGCCATGGTTTAGCAGTTAAATGCCCCCCATTTTTCACCAGAATAGATCTTGTCAAATGATCATCATTTTCTTTTGGATTTGTCTCCTCCAACATGTTACATGTTAATATAAATATTTCCTGTAACAAGAAAAGGAGACATGTCAACCGGTATTAAAAGGGATAAATTGGAAACGATACTGATTTACCGTTCATCTTGAATGCCTTGGACAAGTCTTTTACCAATTTTGCTGGGTTGAGTTTTCTTCGACTTTTGTTGGATGCTTCACCATTAAGCCGAGAATGTGGCAAAATATTGACTTCGGTATTACTCGTCGAGTATTCCTGCATTCGGTCCATTGGACCATAGGTGTCCATGGGGTTTTCTTTTCAAAGGTTAATCCTTGGGGATAACGCGGCCCTGTTGTATCACCTTGGGCCTTGTTATGATATTTCTCGAGGTAATTTGCAATCCCTGTTAAGAATGGAATAAAAAAATTCAGGACTCGAGATGATTATGTGCAAATTAGAACGATACAGAATTACCCATGTCTGAGATTGTTCGGATCTTTCGCTTGTATTTTTCTTTAACCGAAGCTGTCCATCCCGTGGTAATGTCCATGAGTTGATTTGCCCCCAATTTAGCCCGACTAGGAAATTTGGTTTTTGGATACAACTGTATTCTCGAGTCGCTTTTGCAAATTCCTGAAAATAGAAGGGATCAAATTTAAAACCGGAGTAATTTAAGGGTAAATTGGAACGATACGGATTTACCCTTCAAATTTACGCAGATTTCGTCTCGATATTAATTTTTTCGAGTTTGGTGCGGTTAACGGCTCCGAGCATTTAATAGGGGGAAAGGGAAATGATTACTTCTAGCTTGTGCATTAATTTTGGACATCGACAAAAGGCGAGAACGTGCGATGAAACTAAGTAGACGTATTCGTCTAGGTTTAATCTTCTTCATGATGCTCTCGCAGGTTGCGGTAGACGATGATATCAAGAACATTAGAGAGGCATTCAGTGTGGCTTTCCACCAGCCGCCTAGAGACCCGCGTTCAATCATGTAAATTAATAAAGCTACCACCACTTAATTAGTGTGCCAATAAATTCGGCCATTTGTTGCGTGCCCCACTTCAACCGTGTTTTGTTTCTTTCAGTGCCCACTTGCTCTTGTCGGGCGCTTGTAGCATTGGGAGAAATACTTGTGGGTCACATTCATTAATAGAACCTCGGTCCTCTAAAACCCTCCGCGTGTTTCGGATCCGAGGAAATTTTAAGACCGGTCTCTAGTTGATTTAATCAGGTTAAGGTACTTATTTCATGGTTTCTGATTATATAATCCATATTATCTTTCAAAAGACGCGGGATCCTCTGTAATACATTAAATATGCCCTCGTGTTTAATCAGTATAAGTCCACCGTCATATCACAATACACTGCCCATACAAGTTTACGGATTGACACAACTTTATCTGTCAAAGATGGACAGTGTTCGTTTGCCTCCCTGAATTAACGGTTGAAGCCTTGGTGTTTTTCGTCTTTTGGTATTTCTGAAGATGATTCTTGATATATTATTGAACTTAATGTTTACACCCGTCTGGGGTATCTAGGATCTCCCTGCAAAAGAAAAGGATATAATTAGTATGCGACACAAGGAATGTCGGTCCATGACTCATATATTAGTCCAATTTTATTTTTTCTATTTTATAGAGAAATCAGGAAAAAAAATTTCTTTAGGAAGAAATGGGTTAATTTCTGATACAGAATTTTTTTTTGCATATTTATTACTCTTTTTTTTATTATTTTTTTTAAAGGAATGTGACAAAATCTCTTGATGTTTACTAAAATCTTTGAAGGAATTTCCTTTTTATCAAAATAAATTTTCAGAGGTAAATTTATCAGGAAAATTTTATTTTTATTGAAGCAGGAAAGACATAACAGAAATCCTTTATTGGTTAACAAAATTCCCCCGAGACATTAGTCTAATTTTATTTAGAGAAAATTTTCTTAGAAAAACATGAGCGAATTTCTCGAAAAGAATTTTTGTTGCAAGTTTTTATAATTTGAAAGAATGTGATAAAATCACTTGATGTTTACCAAAGTTTTTTTTTTGAAGGAATTTTTCTTTTTATCGAAATAAATTTTCAGAGGAAAATTTGTCAGGAAAATTTCATTTTTATTGAAGCAAGAAAAACATGACAAAAATCTCTTATTGGTCAATACAACTCCCCCGAGACATTAGTCTAATTTTATTTAGAGAAACTTTTCTTAGAAAAACATGAGCGAATTTCTCGAGAAGAATTTTCTTGCAAGTTTTTATAATTTGAAAAATGTGATAAAATCACTTGATGTCTACTAGAGTTTTTTTTTAAAGAATTTTTCTTTTTATTGAAATAAATTTTCAGAGGAAAATTTTTTTAGGAAAATTTCATTTTTATTGAAGTAATAAAAACATGACAAAAATCTCTTATTGGTTAATAAAATTCCCATGAAGGGATTTTTTCACATCATTTTTTCAAAAAATAATAATAAAAAGAAATGAGGGACAAATTTAATTTTTATTTTCTTTTAAAAGAATGGTCGTAATATCAAGCTCAAAAACTGACTAACACCTAGCATGGACCGACCGAAAATAAATACAAGATAAAATTAGAGAACTTACTTTTACCTTGGAGAAATGCAAATCACATAGTCATGCGCATGACTCAAGTGAGGAGTGGACTCTAGAAAATAAAAGAAGGAGAGACAGGGTATGGACCTAAAAGGCCCCCACTATCTGAATTGACAACCTTACCCTCCGCGCAATCAAATCACAATGGGAAGAATTATCAATTCAGATAATGAGCGGGACAAAATATGGTCAACCCAAGCGTAATCGACGCAAGAGCTTTGCATATTCGATCCCTATCTATGGTTACCTAGGAAAAATTTCGCGACTTGGGTTTAGACGCTTGTGTGTGCAGGTGTTGTGATCCTCAGAATATGCAAGACATGCACAACAATTGATATCAAAACAGCGCTTCTAAAAATGTGTGAAATTAAACATAATCCCAACACCGAGCCTGCAAAACAAATGGGTTAGCCAAACACTCCGCCCCTTATAACTCCCATCCTGCAAAAACATATAACACCTATAGAATGAGTCCTAAGCAAGATCGCCAGAAGCGAGATATCCATGAAATTTTCATTGGCCTAAGTCCACTAAGACTTTTAAAATTTCGAAAAAATTTAAGTATTCCAATTGGTATCTTTTTTCGAAAATTAAAAATCTCTATTCCCCAGTGGAGTCGCCAGTCTGTCGCGACCCTCTGAAAATATTTTTATTATTTCTAGGGGTTAACGGATTATTAGGTTAATTAGATTTGACTAACCTAACGCGGACCCTCCCAAGCCCTACCGAATCGCAACTTTGGTTTTTGTTTAAATGATTTTGAAATTTGGAGTCGCCACTAATCGTTCTTGGTAGGTCGATTAGAAACCTAAATAAATTAGCGGGAGAACTAATTTATTCCTGCGAACCAGAGATTAGGAGCTCGGGGACTTGGTTACACTAGTTAATTAAAACTAATGCCCTTTCGGTACCTTAATTTCATGGATATCCTAATTCGGCAACTCAGGCTTGGTTTATTCCTAAGGCTCTAGTAGGGTATTCTCTTTTGTATTTTCACTTTTTAAATAGGATGCATGGATGATATATATTTTTATTTGTTATATTTTTTTAAGTGTTAAAGATTCCCTGAAGCCGAAAGAGGGAGTGTGTTAACGACTTCTGTGCAATATTACAACCTACTTATCTTTTAGGTCTGATGATTCAAAAATTAAATTATAGGAAGTACATGACAATGAATAAACACCTCCAATGGGAGGCCTAGCATTGGCTTGGCTCTTCCCTTTGGGATTTAAGGTACAGGTATTTAAGTTGCAAGTATTTAAACTACTGTAAGTAAAAACCTCCAATGGGAGGCTAAGCATTGGCTTGGCTCTTCCCTTTGGGATTTAAGGTATAGGTATTTAAGTTGCAGGTATTTAACTACTGTAAGTAAAAACCTCCAATGGGAGGCTAAGCATTGGCTTGGCTCTTCCCTTTGGGATTTAAGGAAGAGGTATTTAAGTTGCAGGTATTTAACTACTGTAAGTAAAAACCTCCAATGGGAGGCTAAGCATTGGCTTGGCTCTTCCCTTTGGGATTTAAGGTACAGGTATTTAAGTTGCAGGTATTTAACTACTGTAAGTAAAAACCTCCAATGGGAGGCTAAGCATTGGCTTGGCTCTTCCCTTTGGGATTTAAGGTACAAGTATTTAAGTTGCAGGTATTTAACTACTGTAAGTAAAAACCTCCAATGGGAGGCTAAGCATTGGCTTGGCTCTTCCCTTTGGGATTTATGGTGTAGGTATTTAAATTGCGGATGGACTTTGTCCTCTCCATTCTGGGGTATGAATTCTTTAAAATGAAATACAACGAATTGATTCAACAATTTGAAATTTGTTCGCGCTTGAGGACTCCTCCAAGCCGATTTTGTGCTTCCACAGGGTTGACCATTGATATAGAGCTGCGGCTTCCTGACATAAAATAAAGTGAAGTGTCAGTATACAAAATATGTGCTAATCTGCACCTAAAACCAGAAGAGTGGAAAGAGTACTTATCTCCCATTTTTTTGGGAGGGATTTCTATAATTGATTTTCGCTCTCTATGTTCCCAATATAGAGAGTTTCTTTTGAATTAAGAGGGACTTTTAGTCACAGATCAGTTGAGAAATCGGTGGACAGCTTAGGAGCTTGTCTGGGCCGATTTTTGCATCTCTACGAGATTTTTGCTGTTGACGTAGAGATATCATTCTCCTGACATAAAATATGGGGAAAAAAAGAGATGGAGAAAGTGTATACAATTTGTGCTAATTTGCGAGTAAAACCATAAATAAATGAATAAATAAAAACACTTAGCTCGAATTTGCTTGCTCGTTGACGAGGATGAACTCTTGATTTATATTGATCGATGAAGGAATTTGTGATGATAACCCCTAGCTTTAAACTCCCATCATCTTCAAAATTCTCTCTCTTTTGGTATTTTCTTTTTCTCGAATTTTTCTTCAATCTCCCAAAACTCTCTCAAACATCCAAAATTTCCTCTCCAAAAAATTCTCCCAAACACTTCAAATTTTCTCTCCCAAGAATCCCCTCTCAAGCTCACTTCATCCTCCTTTTATAATCTACTCATCTATCTCCCATTCTAATTTTTCCACTAACTCTATCTCTCATTCTAATTTCTCCACTAACTCTTCTTCATTTTCATCTTCCATTCTCCATCTCTATCTCATATTCTAATCTCTCCACTAACTCTTCTTCATCTTCATCTTCCCTTCTCCATATTTATCTCCCATTCTAATTTCTCCACTAACTCTTCTTCATCTCCATCTTCCCTTCTCTTTTCTTATCTTCCATTCTAATTTCTCTACTAACTCTTCTTCATCTCTATCTTCCCTTCTCTATTCTTATCTTATTTTCTCTATCTATTCTTCTCCAACTTCTCTTCTTCATCTCCTCTTCTCCATCTTCCCTTCTCTATTCTAATTTATCCACTAACTCTTCTTTTTGTTATTTGTAAAATAATCTTTCAAGAGTTAAGTATTTGCACTCTAGTCCTTGAATTTTAAGTATTTACAATTTAGTCTCTGAAAAAATATATTTCTTTAAGTCCAAATCTCCTCACAATTTTTGACACACCAAAATTCACCACATGTCAAATTTAAGCTCATTTCTTGCCGTTGAAAATAATGCAGAATTTAATTAAAGCCCTTTTGCAAAATTAAGTCATTCTGGGTATAATTGGGCCAAGATGAAAATTTAAAATATTAGAAGACAATGTCACAACTCATAAAAAGTGAAAATTAAAAATAAGTTGACTCAAATTAAATTTTTTTAGGCCCGATTCAAGATTATACTCGTGAAGGAACACGTGACTCAAATTGGATTTTTCTGAATTTGCGATGGCCAATATGAAAATAGATTTAAAATAAAAATATTAACTATCTTTGTGTATTTTTTTGGCCTCAAATGTTATTTTTCCAAAATTTTCAAGTATTTTTGTATTTTTTTAAAAAAAATTAAAAATATATATATAATATGAAATTTTATTTTTTGTTCAAAAATGGTTGCCTAGGCTTGGCCAAGGCTTCCAAAGTTGATTTTTCAATTTTCTCATTTTTTCTTCATTTTTTGTTTTATGAATTTTCGAAAATAAAAATACCGAAAAATACTGAAAATATGAAAAATCGTTTTTTGGTCAAAATTGGTTCCCTAGGCTTGGCTAAGGTCCCCAAAGTTGATTTTTTAATTTTATGAATTTTTATGAATTTTTTTATTACTTTAGCAATAGAAAAAATAATTAAAAATCAGGTGTCAACAGGCCCATAAAGTCAATGTGATCAGGTCAAAACTCATACTTACTGAATTTTGCATACAGCTTCTTATCACGCAAAGTCAGCAAGATAACCCTCAAATGTTGCCTATGATATCTAAAGCGGAGGTCGATCTTAGAAAATACTTGAGCTTCCTGAAGGTCGATAACATAAATCGTCAATTTGAGGCAAATAATATTTATTTTTTATTGTTACCTTATTAAGCTCTTGGTAGTCCATGCATAGCCTCATGTTACTATCTTTTTTTTTTCACGAATAATACAGGAGCTCTCCTAGGTGAAACACTTCGCCAAATGAATCCCTTACCTAGGAGTTCTTGCAACTATATTTCCAACTCTCTTAATTCAGCCGATACTATCTGATACGGTGCCTTAGAAATGGGTGTTGTGCTAGGCATCAGGTTGATGGACAATTCGATCTCTCTATTAAGAGTAAACCAAGTAAGTCTTTAGGAAATACATTAAAAAAATTTTGAACAACAAAAACATTTTTCAACTTTACCACCTCATTATTTGTCTCTTTCACATAAGCCAAATAGCCACAAGAACCCTTCTTGAAAAGCTTTCTTGCTTGCAAAATTGAAATCAGTCTTGGAAAGATAATGTTACAACTCCCCGAGAAAGAGAATTTAGCCTAATTTGGACGTCAAAATAAAATTTTTCACATAAAAACTAACAGTAGCATGATACGTTAAGAACTAATCCATTGCTAGAATGACATCGAAATCCCATATATTTGATTCCACAAGATCCACAGACATCTCGACTTCATCAATTTGGACCATACTTCTCTTAAACACATGATCAAAATCAAAAAATTACCAGTGGGAGTATCCACATGCAAATCACAATTAAGAGACTTAGGCAGCGCATCAAGTTTCTTAGCGAATTCCATGGAAATAAAAGAATGCGTGGCATCGAGATCAAATAAGGCGTAAGCATACATGAGGTAATAGAAACATCACCCGTAACAACTACATTAGATGCCACCACATCCTCCTCTATCACTACAAAGACCTTCCCAATTGGCTTTTGCCTTTACTAATTCTCCTGTAGCTTGTCAACTGACGGTGCATTCTTTCGCATAGGGGAAAGTGCGTGCTAGTTATCTAGGTCGCCCACATACAAAGTACGATCTGTTAAATACTAGAACATTTCTCTGCATGGGACAACTTTATTGTATATATCCTGCCTTTCCACATAAAAAGCAAACTCTGGTCTTCCAATAACATTGGCCACTATGAAATTGCCCACAAGTAATGCAAGGCTCAAGAATAGCTCAACTTTTTTCCTTTTCAAACCTCTTAGAGCCCTTTTGCTTGCTATTACCACTTATACCACTTTTTTGGAAATTTGTAACCTTATGCCTCTTATGTTGAGGAGCACCCGATATGCTGCTCTCCAAGATCTCTTACTCAATATCGATTGCTCGTTCTAGCACGTGCTCATAAGTTGTCGATAGGAGGGACAAGAGTTCGAAACGAATCTCGAATCAAAATCCTCTTTGAAAGTGCTCAGCTTTTTCCTTCTCATCGGCCATGAAACGGCTCGCATATTCCAAAATAGTAGAGTCTCCTTGAGATATTTGTAGAAAATCGTTCTTCATCTCCGATTGAAAAAGACTTTGGAAAGAATTGAGCGTTGAAAGCTGCCTTGAAGTCCCTCTAATAGATAGTCGCGTTTTCGTTCCTAAGAGTGGTCTTCAATAGCTCACACCAATACTTGGCTTCACTTTTCAAATACTGGGTTGCAAAGTCACCATTCTTATCCTCGGGAATTTCTTCAACTTTAAAGATTTCCTCTATCTTCCTAATCTAATGCTTCGCCAAAAGAGAATCGGACTTGCCATCATAGGAAGGTGGCTTCACTTTTCTGAACTGAGCAAAGATGTAGCTTTGGTTGTTTCCATATTCAGCAATTTTGGATACATCATTCTAGGTCCTTAGCCGCTGGTTTTCTTCTCTTATCCCTCACAAGTCGGCTCTTGTATCCTTTTGCCTTTTTATTACAGGCCAGCCTCTAAGACCTCAAGACACATATTCAGAATCATAGGTAATAGCTCTCTTGCCATTATCTCTACGAGAAGAGGCAGGTGGTTCTGGGTCAAAACTCATAACTACTTGGAACCAAATAGAACATAACTTTAGTATCTAAAAAGGTAATGCATTAAAATCTATTACACAATCTCACAACGTTTCATATCTATAATCAACAATCATAACCTATGCTCTAACATTAACAAATGTCACACCCTAATTCCCTAAGAAAAAGAAAAGGTAAAAAAAAAAAAGGTATGACACGGTCATTCTTTTTAATCAAACGATGCAGCCTCAAACAAAGCTCTAAGAACATATATATTTCCACATATATTTGATAAGAAGGTCATATATTTACAAAAATCAGAGCTCATCTACCAAAATCAAAAAGATATACATACGTATTTGTCCAAATTTAGCTTGAAACTCACAAACTATATACCACTTATCAAATATATATATATATATCTCCACTATCCCAAAGAGTCCTGCAGCTAGTATACGCTCGATCCTATTTGCAACTTGCCGATAAACTTGAAGGAGAAATGAGATAAAGGAGTGAGCAACCATGGCTCAATGAGAAATAAAATCTTTTCTAAATGGATCGAGAAATTACCATGCATTCTTCAAAGTAAGTCAAATATCAACTCATAGTAAACAAACTATCAATGGTCTAATCCATTGATTACTCCCATTAAGCCAATTTTCGATAGTCTATCCATCGAATAATTTAGTACTCATCTCTAACTATGGTCACGTTTAATGCCGTGACAATGCAACCAAATTTACCCCTCTTAGTTGGGTCTACAACCTATTTTAGCTAGTGGTTCAACTCAATGACATTATGACAGTGTGCATACTATCCCCACTTTAATGGTTATAATTATATGGACATGAACATTAACCACACTACACTAAACCTAGAAAATCACAACAATTCAATTTCACAAACCAATTTCATAGCCTTTCTCAGAACATATTTATCAAATAACATTTCGATCTCAATATAAGATAATCATCAACAAACCACATCAAATAATCAAAGAGGTCATAGTAGCTCAATCTTTTTTTTATGTAAGAATAATGCTCTAAACATCGCTTTTTTTTTCAAGAAAATGAAATCATAATATACGTACTCATGACTTTTACAAATTCTTAGAAGAGAAAGTATAACTCACCTTGAAAAGCCGAAATCCAACTTGTAGTATTTACTTGAATCGCAAAACTTGAAATCCTAAAAAAATTAATTGAAAAAAATATTAAAATTTGAAGAAATACTACACTAGTAAAAGACTTAATTAAACGACGTATAAATGTTGATAGCCCAATACCCACGAGCCAAAAAAAGCCCTCCTCGAAGTATACCCCTTGCTATTTGACACATGAATAGCCTACGTGCTAAGCTTCTTTGAAAGATAACTCCCTCTACCGAACTTCAATTAACGCAATATTGTCGTCAAAACGAAACTTATTTGACGTACTTCGAAATCCCCAACAAACACATACCAAAAATAATTGAAAACATGCAAAAAAGTGCTGCCACAGAGGTTTGAATTCATGTTTTCAATAAATAGGGCCAACTTAAAAATGTTGTTTCGAACAAATCAAAAGTACAAAATGTATTCCGTAAAATCCTATAGTTTTGAGATATCCTAACCTTCATTTTCAATTAAAATAGCAGCTAAAAACCTCAAAAACTCGAATTTCTAGCTCACTCAACCTTAGGTTTCAGGATTTACCCTAAAACTCCAAAATAACTTTATTCAAGGGACAATGAGATGTTTATTACTTATCAATGTCGCATGATGATGTTTATTACTTAACAGTATCACATGATGATGTTTAATCACTTCTGATCACAAACGGCGCTAAATTCCTTCCATTTTTTTTATATTTCTTCCCCCCGCCCTAGCTGCTAGGCGATTGACCAGCCAAGAAAAGAAGAAATAAATAAAATGGCGTGAATGAAGCATGGGCTGGACTAGAAAATTAAAAATGAATTGGACTTTGGCTGGCCCATATTTTATAGAAATGGTGAAAAAGAGGGCAATGAGAATCCTTAGCTCTTGATCCATTGCGATAGTGAATGTCATCAATTCATCCGCCACTATGTAGGTCACTAGCAGGCACCCATCAAAGAATTCCCCTCGATTGATTTTGTCCATGAGTTTTCAAAACGAACGGCGAAAATTCTTCCTGATTGAATCCTAGAGCGTTTGTTGGTTCCTTTTGGAATTGGAATGGATACCGTTGGGAATCATTTCAAAGCATAGGTCGAGCAACCTGCTCAATGAGTCGATGGGGCCACTAGACTACTTGAGTATGCACGTGCGGTTGAACTCGGTGTTGATGAAGGTGGCTCTGTGTCGACAATGGAATGCAAATGGCATGAGGCTTGTTGGTTGTGTGTTTGTAATCCATTTCCGTTTTGTTGCCTAGAAGATGAAAGTAGGTTCCAAGTTTGGCCTTGATATTTGCTTATTATATATAGTTACTTTTTTATTGACTTCAATTCAGTGAATGCCCTCCCCTACCTCAAACTTTTAATATGTTTGTTTGTTTGATCGAAAATAGCATTTTTTGGTACTAGGGATCTGAAGAGTTTTTACATTGTGGGCCATTCTCTAGAACATCTTCAATTTTAATTTTAGGTTTAATCTTAATTTTACTTCGAAATTTTTTTCCTAAAAGAAAGGCATCGACTTTTGCTTTAGTCCAAAACCTACTCCAGTCGATCCTTCGTCCAAATATCCCCAATAATTTCTTCAAAATTATCAATGTCATGGGATTGTTGATGTTCCATAGGAAGCTGAGGGGGTCAAAGAAGATGTAAGTTCTAATAATGAATCTATAAGGTTGTGTTTGGTCATCAACACTTTGGTTGAGATAGGATAGGATAAAGTAAAATATGAAAAAGGTGGACGTATCTAATCCTATTGAGTGTTTGGGACACTTCACTAGATTATAGATCAATAAAACACTTCATTAATAGTAAAATTAAAAGCTAGAAAATTCAACTATTTAAAAGTTAAGGATAGAGCCCCAAATTTCTGCTATTCAACAGGTAATTGGAACTTTTCTCTCTCGCCTGAAGAGCTTCCCCTATCGTCTATGTAGCTGAACCCTTCTCAAAACTCTAAACCTTTATCGCGCTTCATGGATTTTTGCACCCCTTATCTAACCCAATCCTCTTTGATTATCTTTCCCTACATCCATTTCACCCTATCCTTTTCTTGCTAGCAAACCCTAGTTTCTGGGTTTCTTCCCCGCACTTTCTTGGCCGTATCTTACCCATAGAACCTTGACTATTATACAGCTGTTTCAAAAATGGAGACAGATCAGGAACATGATAAATGCATGGAAGCATTGAGCAGGAGATTAAAACATCTATGGCCAACAAGTAAAACAGTCATCGTAGATAACATCATCTCTGAGGATAGCCTGCTCGAAGGTGAGCGCATAGTCTTTGGAAAACTACACTGCAGCCCAGAAATTAATTTCCAAGCTTTCCAATCCACTATGAAGAAAGCTTGGAAGTGCAAAAGTGCAAAATGTGAACAAGTCCTATCAGGTATTTTTCAGTTTACATTTTCATCCATAGAATAAAAAATCAGAATCCTCAAGTAAAGTCCTTGGTCCTTCTCCCGTCATATACTCTTACTTAGACCCTGGAAGCCCAGCATTCTACCCCAATGCATTAAATTTGATACACGCCCCTTCTGGGTGTACATCCATGGTTTACCTGTTGAGGGAAAAAAAGAAGAGGTAATAAGAAGTATAGCTGAAAAAATGGGCGAAGTATTATTGATGATAGTTGAATCCAAGGGATACACAGCATTGTCAGTAGGGAAAGCTAAAGTTCTATTGAAGCTGTCATCTCTTTTAGAGTCGGGAATGATCTATTGTTTTAAAGGGATGAAGCATTGGTTAAATTTTTGTTATGAAAGATTACCCATCTACTGTTACCCCTGTGGAAGATTGGGGCATTATACCTAGAAATGCTCTAATATTCCTTATGATGAGGTCTTCTTCTTAAACGATGATAATTTGTTATATGGGTCTTGGCTGAAATCTGAGTTTAACATATACAATCCATTCTGAAAAGCATTTTATGATCCATGTTTGGAGGAGGACAGGGATGAGGAATGTGTCCCCGAAACCCAGGTAAATAAGGAACATGGGAATACTCTACAACTAGTCAGCTGCAGTTCTAAAGAAAGGGACAATTCTAATGGGGAGGAAAGAGGGAAGAGGAAAATGTACCATGATGTTGTTGAATTTGCTGAAATACCCAGGGTGGGGGTAGAAGCCATGATGTCCAACCCAGCCCCTCCACTCTTGATAGAGCTCCCCTCAATGCAAAATGGTTATAACACCCTACAAGGATCCAAAAATAGTATCAAGGATAAAGGCACAAAAAAAGCTAGAACATATAATCCTTATGAAAAACAGCGTATGGTTTCCCTTACCCTAGACAAGTCAAATCTGTTAGAGACTCAAATTGTAGAAGTTGAAGACATAGCTTTGCGGGCTCTGGTGGCTATCCCTAATAAGCCATCGGGGTACAAATGAGTTTCTTGTGTTGGAACTGCCAAGGGTTGGACATACTCTTGACAGTTCACGCTCTATGAGCCATTGTGGCTCAAGAAAGGCCCAAAGTGATATTTCTCAGTGAAACAAAGAATCAAGAAGGGGTGATCAATCGGACTACTAATAGATTGAATTTTCAGCAGCGTCACCTAGTGAACCCAAGAGGAATTGGGGGTGGTTTAGCACTCTTATGGAATGAGGAGGTCTCCATCTCAGTCAAATCTACCACTGAGAACTTTATTGACATTATATATATGGATCCTCAAACGGTGCTTCCTTTTTAGGCAACTTTTATCTATGCGCCAGCATCCTTTCAATAGAGAACTCATACTTGGGGACAATTACAACAGATCAGTTCCTCAAACAACTTACCTTGGGTCTGTATAGGGGATTTCAATGAGACATTATACCTCAGGGAGAAGGTGGGGAAGAGAGATTTGGAGCGGTACCGGATGTTTGCCTTTCAGAATTTCCTTAACGAATGTAGCTTGATGAATCTAGAGAGTAAGGGATGCGCCTTCACCTGGTCCAATAGCCGAGAAGGGGATGAACTAGTTAAAAGAAGATTGGATCGAGCTGTATGTAATTTAGAATGGTGGGATGAGTTCCTAGAAGCAGAAGTATTCGCCTTTCCAGCCATTAGGTCAGACCACAGCCATTTATTGCTTACCCTTTGCCCCAGTGAAAAGTAAAAGAGTTTTCAGACTTGAGGAGTTCTGGTCGGAGCATGAAGATGGTGGCAAAGTTATAAAAGAGGCTTGGAATGCCTCAAACTTAGCAAAAGCAGACATAACACGAAGAATCCAAGCTGTCTCGATATCCTTAACCAAATGGAGCAGGAAAACTTTTAAAAACAGTCATACACAGATTAATTCACTTCAACCTGAACTTCAGAGTATCATAAATGACCAAAATCTGGTTGTGGAGGTGAGGAAAAAAAGAAAACTAATTGAAGACATTGAGAGCTTATGGAGACGGGATGAAATATATTGGGGCTTAAGGTCACGAATTGACTGGCTGAGATAGGGAGACAAGAATACACGTTTTTTCCATGCGACAACAATTCAAAGAAGGCAAAGAAACAGAATCTCTATGTTGAAGGATGATGATGAGAACTGGTTTCGAGACCCTTTAAAATTAAAGGAGGTGACAATGGAATTTTTCATGAAGTTATATGGCTCTGAAGGTTCTCAAAACTTTGAACCTGTTTTGCAGCAGTGTCCCACAGTTGTCACAAACGAGATGAATGAATCCTTATTGGTTGAAATCTCCTTTCTAGAGGTACAAACAGTTGTTTTTCAAATGGGTGCTTCAAGAGCCCTGGGTCTAGATGGTCTTAATGGGATATTTTATCAGCAAAATTGGGAGGATATTAAAATTGATGATTTTGAGGAGGTCAAACAGTTCTTTATTACGGGATACCTAAACCCTGAGCTAAACAGAACCCATATTACTTTAATCCCCAAAATAAAAAAACCCTAAGAAGCTGGACCATTTTAGACCCATTAGCCTATGTAACTTTGCCTACAAAATGATATCAAAAGTTTTAGCGAACCGACTCAAACCATGGCTGAATGAGATTGTAGTAGAGGAACAAAGTGCGTTTGTAAGGGGAAGACAAATCCAAGATATTATTCTAATGGTGCAAGAAGTGCTACATTAGCTCAAGATTCGAAAACGAAAGAAAAAGTTCCAAGTAATCCTCAAGTTGGATATGAAGAAAGCATATGATAGTGTGGAGTGGGATTTCCTCGAAGCATGCATAAGGAAGACGAGTTTCTGTGAGGTATGGATCGAAAGGGTCATGAAATGCGTAACTACTGCTTCTTTGAGCGTTAAATTCAATGGGGAACCCCTATCATATTTTCAGCCAACAAGAGGGATTTGACAAGGAGACCCCATTTCCCCATATCTTTTCATCCTCATGGCCAATATCCTCTCTGTCCTTATGGGAAAGGCTATTTATGATGGCACTATTAAAGGTATCAAGCTGAATAGGAGCTGCCCAACCTTATCTCACCTCTTATTTGCAGACAATTCAATATTTTTCTTAGATGGAAGGGTACTAGAGTGCTAGAATCTAATGATGGTTCTAAACCAATACTGCTATGCCTCGGGCCAGTCCATTAATTTGAACAAGTCCGGTGTCTTTTCCAGTGCTAACTGTCCTCTGGAACTTAAAAGGAATATGTCATATGAGCTAAGGGTTCCCGTGTTGGATAAAACTGGGAAATACTTGGGCATTCCCTTGGATTGGGGCTGCTCTAAAAAAGAGATGTTTGCATGGTTGATGGCAAGGATTAATATGAAGCTAGAGGGCTTGAAGGAAAAGTTGATTTCGATGGCGGGAAAGGAAATCCTCGTTAAATCTGTTGTTCAAGCTCTCTCTCAGTATGCAATGTCTATTTTTAAAATTCCCATATCCTTATGTAGGATGATTGAAAGAAAAATTGCATCGCTTTGGTGGAAAAACAAAGAAACTATCGCTGGACTCCATTGGAAGTGATGGGAAGACTTAAAAATGAAGAAGATTAAAGGGGGATTGGATTTCAGGGGGACCTCAGATCTTTCAACAGAGCTCTATTCGATAGACAAGCATGGCGACTATCCCAAAATACAAACGCTTTATGGAGTAAGCTACTTAAAGGGCTTTATTTCCCAACTAGTAAATTCTGGCAAGCAAGAAGAGGCTCTCACTCGTCGTGGGGTTAGCAAAGTATTTTGGCAAGCAGAGAAGCTATAAAAGAAAAAGTCTTGTGGGTCGTAGGTTTAGGCGAAGAAGTATCTATTCGGGAAGATAGATGGCTGAAAAGAGGCATTATTGGAGGCCCATCGAATCAGGATGAGCCAAAAACAGTTGCTGATCACAAACACAACTTCAAGGTGGAACGAGCTTATTATCAAGGGATTATTTGACACTCAACTAGCAGATGAGATCTCATCCACTCCCCTAAATTCTATGGCCCAAAACGATAAACAGGTGTAGACAGCAACCAAATCTAGGGTTTTTACAGCTAAAAGTGCCTACAACATGCTTCATGAAGAAAACCGTAACATATGCAAACACTAGCCATCAACATCTTTTACTCTCTCCCGCAGTCTCTGGCATAAGATATGGCAATTCCAGATTCTCCCAAAAATAAAATTTTTTACCTAGAAGCTTTGCGACAACGCAATCCCCTCCAAGGACAATCTGCTTAGAAGGAAGATCATTGAGGATACCCTCTGTTCGTTGTGTGGAACCCAGCCAGAAACATCTCTCGCTCAGATCCAGTTCAATGGAGAAGATGTACTTACAGTCATATTGCAGTTCACTTAGTGGGGCTGTACTTGGCTTGGAACCAACCCCGTGGGAGATAGAACCGATCGTGCATGAAGTCCAGGCCTAGCTTGCGTTTTTTAAAAACGTCTTTTTGGCCCACTGTGATAGATCGGCAAATCATGTAACCGATTGGCTTGCCAAAGAAGCCCGTTTAGAATGTTTACTTGCGTTTTGGTTTTCAAACCCTCCCCAAGTCCTTTGGGATTTACTTTGTGTAGACGCCCCCTCTTTGAGGCTAGCTCCCTTGAATCCTGAGCGATAAAACAAAGAAATCCTCTTTTGACCAAAAAAAAAATAGTTAAGGACAAGCCCTAGATCTAGGAATCGTGGCAACTGCCTCCACAGTGGCCGTGATCGAAAATGGCGACCACCAAAATTACCATGCAACGGCAATGTAGATCGGTAAATTTCAAAGTGCAATAGAGATATTTGGCAGGGGAATTTCAGGTTATCACCAACATTTTTCTTGTGTCTCCTTAGATTGATCGTGGTCCAGGTTGTCCGTATAGTCTCTTCGTTACCATCTTCCCCTCTTCCCTTGAATCGTTCAGTATCCTCTGTGAGGACTATAGTCGTGGCGGAGTCTTTTCTTTTTTTTTGTTTTTGGGTCCCCAATGATATTGATCACTATGTGAACGAGGTGGTGCAAGCAGAGCCAGAGTTCCAGCCACCGATGTTTGAGGTGGTGCGAGCATTGCTTCGAGTAGTTCAACAAGAGAACAAATCTTGGATCCATTTCCTATAGATGCCTAATATCTCTTCTTCTTTTGTTAAGTATTTTTTTTAAAAAAGAATTTTTTATCCAATCTGAGTTTATCTCATCCTTATCTTGGCCTTTTTATTCGACACTTTATCTGGATGTATCTGGGGTTGTTCGATCTAAAAGACATCCTCAAACTTTGGATAAGATAACAAATTATCTTATATGGACTTAAATCCGGACCATCAAATACAACCATGGCTTTGATCTAGTTGTGACTAGTGGACGAGTGAGCAGATTTTAGACTAAAAAGTTGGGACTTGTTTAGACAAAAGTGTTGACACCTGATTTTTAATCATTTTTTCTATTACTAAAGTAGTAAAAATTCCATAAAAATTCATAAAATTGAAAAATCAACTTTGGGGACCTTAGCCAAGCCTAGGGAACCAATTTTGACCAAAAAACGATTTTTCATATTTTCAGTATTTTTAAGTATTTTTTATTTATTTATTTTTGAAAATTAATAGAAAATCCATAAAAATTCATAAAATTGAAAAATCAACTGTGGGGACCTTAGCCAAGCCTAGGGAACCAATTTTGACCAAAAAATAATTTTTCATATTTTTATATATATTTTTTATTTTTTATTTTTAAAAAAATAATACAAAAATACTTGTAAATTTTGGAAAAATAACATTTGAGGCCAAAAAAAAATACACAAAGATAGTTAATATTTTTATTTTAAATCTATTTTCATATTGGCCATCGCAAATTCAGAAAAATCCAATTCGAGTCACGTGTTCCTTCATGAGTATAATCTCGAATCGGGCCTAAAAAAATTTAATTTGAGTCAACTTATTTTTAATTTTTACTTTTTATGAGTTGTGACATTGTCTTCTAATATTTTAAATTTTCATCTTGGCCCAATTATACCCAGAATGACTCAATTTTGTAAAAAGGCTTTAATTAAATTCTGCATTATTTTCAGCGGCAAGAAATGAGCTTAAATTTGACATGTGGTAAATTTTAGTGTGTCAAAAATTGTGTGGAGATTTAGACTCAAAGAAATATATTTTTTCAGGGACTGAATTGTAAATACTTAAAATTCAAGGACTAGAGCGCAAATACCTAACTCTTGAAGGATTATTTTACAAATAACAAAAAAGAAGAGTTAATGGATAAATTAGAATAGAGAAGGGAAGATGGAGAAGAGGAGATGAAGAAGAGAAGTTGGAGAAGAATGGATGGAGAAAATAAGATAAGAATAGAGAAGGGAAGATGGAGATGAAGAAGAGTTAGTGGAGAAATTAAAATGGAAGATAAGAATAGAGAAGGGAAGATGGAGATGAAGAAGAGTTAGTGGAGAAATTAGAATGGGAGATAAATATGGAGAAGGGAAGATGAAGATGAAGAAGAGTTAGTGGAGAGATTAGAATGTGAGATAGAGATGGAGAATGGAAGATGAAAATGAAGAAGAGTTAGTAGAGAAATTAGAATGGGAGATAGAGTTAGTGAAAAAATTAGAATGGGAGATAGATGAGTAGATTATAAAAGGAGGAAGAAGTGAGCTTAAGGGAGGATTGGATTTTTTGGAGAGAAAATTTTGGGTGTTTGAGAGAGTTTTTGTAGATTGAAGAAAAATTTGAGAGAAAGAAAATACCAAAAGAGAGAGAATTTTGAAGATGATGGGAGTTTAAAGCTATGGGTTATCATCACAAATTCCTTCATCGATCAATATAAATCAAGAGTTCATCCTCGTCAACGAGCAAGCAAATTCGAGCTAAGTGTTTTTATTTAGTCATTTATTTATGGTTTTACTCGCAAATTAGCACAAATTGTATACACTTTCTCCATCTCCCATTTTTTCCCATATTTTATGTCAGGAGAAGGATATCTCTATGTCAACAGCAAAAATCTCGTAGAGATGCAAAAATCGGCCCAGACAAGCTCCTAAGCTGTCCACCGATTTCTCAACTGATCTGTGACTAAAAGTCCCTCTTAATTCAAAAGAAACTCTCTATATTGGGAACATAGAGAGCGAAAATCAATTATAGAAATCCCTCCCAAAAAACGGGAGATAAGTACTCTTTCCACTCTTTTGGTTTTAGGTGCAGATTAGCACATATTTTGTATACTGACACTTCACTCTATTTTATGTCAGGAAGCCGCAGCTCTATATCAATGGTCAACCCTATGGAAGCACAAAATCGGCTTGGAGGAGTCCTCAAGCGCGCACAAATTTCAAATTGTTGAATCAATTCGTTGTATTTCATTTTAAAGAATTCATACCCCAGAATGGAGAGGACAAAGTCCATCCGCAATTTAAATATCTGCACCATAAATCCCAAAGGGAAGAGCCAAGCCAATGCTTAGCCTCCCATTGGAGGTTTTTACTTACAGTAGTTAAATACCTGCAACTTAAATATCTGTATCTTAAATCCCAAAGGGAAGAGCCAAGCCAATGCTTAGCCTCCCATTGGAGGTTTTTACTTACAGTAGTTAAATACCTGCAACTTAAATACCTGTACCTTAAATCCCAAAGGGAAGAGCCAAGCCAATGCTTAGCCTCCCATTGGAGGTTTTTACTTACAGTAGTTAAATACCTGCAACTTAAATACCTGTACCTTAAATCCCAAAGGGAAGAGCCAAGCCAATGCTTAGCCTCCCATTGGAGGTTTTTACTTACAGTAGTTAAATACCTACAACTTAAATACCTGTACCTTAAATCCCAAAGGGAAGAGCCAAGCCAATGCTTAGCCTCCCATTGGAGGTTTTTACTTACAGTAGTTTAAATACTTGCAACTTAAATACCTGTACCTTAAATCCCAAAGGGAAGAGCCAAGCCAATGCTAGGCCTCCCATTGGAGGTGTTTATTCACTGTCATGTACTTCATATAATTTAATTTTTGAATCATCAGGCCCAAAAGATGAGTAGGTCGTAATACTGCACAGAAGTCGTTAGCACACTCCCTCTTTCGGCTTCAGGGAATCTTTAACACTTAAAAAATATAACAAATAAAAATATATACCATCCATGCATCCTATTTAAAAGGTGAAAACACAAAAGAGAATACTCTACTAGAGCCTTAGGAATAAACCAAGCATGAGTTGCCGAATTAGGATATCCATGAAATTAAGGTACCGAAAGGGCATTAGTTTTAATTAACTAGCGTAACCAAGTCCCCGAGCTCATAATCTCTGGTTCGTAGGAATAAATTAGTTCTCCCGCTAATTTATTTAGGTTTCTAATCGGCCTACCAAGAACGATTAGTGGCGACTCCAAATTTCAAAATCATTTAAACAAAAAACCAAAGTTGCGATTCGGTAGGGCTTGGGAGGGTTCGCGTTAGGTTAGTCAAATCTAATTAACCTAATAATCCGTTAACCCCTTTTGAAGATAAATTTTTTTTAGGGGGTCGCGACAGACTGGCGACTCCGCTGGGGAAGGGATTTTTAAATTTTCGAAAAAAAAATACCAATTGGAATACTTGAATTTTTTCGAAATTTTAAAAGTCTTAGTGGACTTAGGCCAATGAAAATCTCATGCATATTTCGCTTTTGGTGATCTTGTTTGGGACTCATTCTATAGGTGTTATATGTTTTTGCAGGATGGGAGTTATAAAGGGCGGAGTGTTTGGCTAACCCCTTTGTTTTGCAGGCTCGGTGTTGGGTTTATTTATTTAATTTCGCACATTTTTAGAAGCGCTGTTTTGATATCAATTGTTGTGCATGTCTTGCATACTCTGAGGATCACGACACCTGCACACACAAGCGTCTAAACCCAAGTCGCGAAATTCTTCCTAGAAAACCATAGATAGGGATCGAATATGCAAAGCTCTTGCGTCGATTGCGCTCGGGTTGACCATATTTTATCCCGCTCATTATCTGAATTGACAATTCTTCCCATTGTGATTTGATTGCGCGGAGGGTAAGATTGTCAATTCAGATAGTGGAGGCCTTTTAGGTCCATACCCTGTCTCTCCTTCTTTTATTTTCTAGAGTTCACTCCTCACTTGAGTCATGCGCATGACTATGTGATTTGCATTTCTCCAAGGTAAAAGTAAGTTCTCTAATTTTATCTTGTATTTATTTTCGGTCGGTTCATGCTAGGTGTTAGTCAGTTTTTGAGCTTGATATTACGACCATTCTTTTAAAAGAAAATAAAAATTAAATTTGTCCCTCATTTCTTTTAAAAAAAATTTTGAAAAAATGATGTGAAAAATCCCTTCATGGGAATTTTATTAACCAATAAGGGATTTTTTTCATGTTTTTATTGCTTCAATAAAAATGAAATTTTCCTGAAAAAATTTTCCTCTGAAAATTTATTTCAATAAAAAGAAAAATTCCCTCAAAAAAAAAAACTCTAGTAGACATCAAGTGATTTTATCACATTTTTCAAATTATAAAAACTTGCAAGAAAATTCTTCTCGAGAAATTCGCTCATGTTTTTCTAAGAAAATTTTTCTCTAAATAAAATTAGACTAATGTCTCGGGGGAATTGTATTGACCAATAAGAGATTTTTGTCATGTTTTTCTTGCTTCAATAAAAATGAAATTTTCCTAACAAATTTTCCTCTAAAATTTTATTTCGATAAAAGAAAAATTCCTTCAAAAAAAAAACTTTGGTAAACATCAAGTGATTTTATCACATTCTTTCAAATTATAAAAACTTGCAACAAAAATTCTTTTCGAGAAATTTGCTCATGTTTTTCTAAGAAAATTTTCTCTAAATAAAATTAGATTAATGTCTCGGGGGAATTTTGTTAACCAATAAAGGATTTCTGTCATGTCTTTCCTGCTTCAATAAAAATAAAATTTTCCTGACAAATTTACCTTTGAAAATTTATTCTGATAAAAAGGAAATTCCTTCAAAAATTTTAGTAAACGTCAAGAGATTTTGTCACATTCCTTAAAAAAAATAATAAAAAAGAGTAATAAATCTGCAAAAAAATTCTGTATTAACCCATTTCTTCCTAAGGGAATTTTTTTTTTCTGATTTCTCTATAAAATAGAAAAAATCAAATTGGACTAATATAAGAGTCATGGACCGACATTCCTTGTGTCGCATACTAATTATATCATTTTCTTTTGCAGGGAGATCCTAGATACCCTAGACGGGTGTAAAAATTAAGTTCAAAATATATCAAGAATCATCTTCAGAAATACCAAAAGACGAAAAACACCGAGGCTTCAACCGTTAATTCCGGGGGGCAAACGAACATTGTCCATCTTTGACAGATAGAGTTATGTCAATCCGTAAACTTGTATGGGCAGTGTATTCTGATATGACGGTGGATTTATACTGATTAAACACGGGGGCATATTTAATGTATTGCAGAGGATCCCGCGTCTTTTGAAAGACAATATGGATTATATAATCAGAACCCATGAAACAAATACCTTTACCTGATTAAATCAACCAGAGACCAATCATAAAATTTCCTCTTATCCGAAACATGCGGAGGGCTTTAGAGGACCGAGGTTCTATTAATGAACGTGGCCCACAGGAATTTCTCCCGACGCTACAGGCGACCGACACGAGCAAGTGGACGCCGAAAGAAATAAAATATGGATAAAAGTGGGCACACAACAGGTGGCCGGATCTATTACCAGCGCACTGATCGAGTTGTCATAGCGTTATTGTTTGTGATCTCAAGATGGATAGTGGGGGCCACCGCCGAACCCTTCATCAATGTTCTCGATATCATCGTCTGGAGCAATTAAACAAGAACATCAAGAAAAACATTAAGCCTCGACATCTTCGGTACCTCAAATCGTTCTGTTATGCTATGCGGAAGAAACAATAGCAGGAAAATTAAACAAAAAAAAACACGTGAAGCTTTTCTTTCATTCCATTCATCAAAGAGCATTACAACAGCTCACTGGGGAGGAAAAGTAAAGCCAAACTGAGCCCTGATAACCATTACGAAGGAGCTCAACTGACTCTCCAAACAGTTGATACTCCGGGTGCACCGGGCGTTCTCAGGATCAAGCTCCGCGAGCCTAAAGAAGAGGCGATCGCGCTTCTCCTTAGCCTGGGCCATACTGGCCTCGTAATGCTTGACAGCAAACTCCAAGTCCGAAATCGCCGCCCTCTCGAAAGCAATATCTGCCGTAATGTCATCAAGTCTCTCCTGCAGCCAACCGCATTTGCACCTCATCATAATATTGCTCGGCTCCTGTTCGGCGTAAGTTCGGACCAAGGCCAGACGGTCCACCAACTTTCCCCTCTCACGAACTAGCCACGAAAGCTGATCATTGGCAAACTTGAAGGCTTTCTTGTGATTATCAGCCATAAATGTGACTATTTCCAGACGCTCGTGCCGGTCTCGGTAACGAGCTTTCACGACGGCAGTCACAATGACCGTCTCATAAGCGCGATTATAGGCAGCCAGAAAATTAATGAAGAGGGTCGAGAAGTTCCGATACTCCCTCCCCAGTTGGGTACCCTCAACAGAAGCAGCGTCTAGGATCCTGAATAAACCGAGGATTTCAGCCTCAACGGTAGAGTTTTGGGCTATATGAGCGTAACCTCTACCAAGAAGATTGTAGAGTCTCTCCCACCCAGCCAGGATTTCGGCGGAGAAGGTATGGTTAGGAGAATTGGCCATTTTTGAAAGCAGATCACGAAAGAAAGGAGGAGAGAGGCGAGGCAGATGATCGGAATGCGAAGGTAATAATCTGCTTCAATTTAAATAATGATTTCATAGGGGCAGTCCTTATTGGTCGAGTTTTTTCTATCTACCATTCTCTGTCGGCAACACCCCCGCTGGCTCGAATTCCAGTCAAGCGGCAACCTCAAGCTGAGCAGACCCGACGTCTCTGCAGAAAAGTTGGACGGGCTGCCACCACTTTGAAAAAGAAAGAATAAAAAACGAGCTGAGTGGGAGACAAAGAAATTTTCGACAGAAAAGGAGATACGACTCGTCTTTATTGGAGGACCCGCCAGTAAATCGACGGTGGAGATCTTGACAAGGGCCCTCTACCACGAAAAGAAAAAAGGAAGACGAACTGAGCGAGAAACAAGGATTTCCCCTTTGATCAAAAGCTGAATATCAGATTTTCTCCCTCGAAAAATCTAATAGCACTGCCCGTGAAGAGGGAAGTCGTTGCTATTGCCAGAGAGAGAACTTGTCCTCATTTGATAGTGAGAGTTCATTCGCAAGAACTCGCAGGAGAAAGATAGAGAGGAAGGAGTTCTCGTGGGAGAGGAATTCAAAACCTTCACCATCAAAGCATCGGCTTTCAAAGCCTGTTACGAGAAACCATCGCCGATCCCGTGATCCCTCAAGTCCAAGAAGACATCCTGAGGCGGTCTCGAGTCGGCAGTCCTAGATCCAGAAATATGTCGAGCATTAGGGAAACGGGCGCATGTTCAACCCTGGTCGAAGCTAATGAAGTTCCTTACCCTGAGGGTCTACTGGTCATGGCCATTGACGGTAATCCAGTCTCTCTGTCAATCCTTATTACCGTATTGAGAAAATGCCGGTATAAGGTTGTAGCTCAAGCAAAGGCGACAGAGGCCTTAGAGATATTAAGGAGGAGTGGTGACCAGTTTGATATCGTCCTCACCGCCATGGTAGGGATTGACATGGATGTTTTCACTCTCTTGGAAGTCATCAATTCTAAATTAAACATGCCAGTCCTCGTAATATCGGCAAGCGATGATCAGCAAGCCATAATGAAGAGTGTCTTAAATGGGGCCCAAGACGTCGTAACGAAACCAGTTAGGGTTCAGATGCTTCAAAACATATGACAGCACGTGGTAAGGAAGCAATTGCACGACCATGAGAACAAGCATCAAGCCTTCAATTTTGTTCCAAGCAACTGGAGAAAGAAGATGAGTTGGTCTCCCGAGCTGCATCGTATGTTTGTTAATGCAGTTCAACAGGTAGGAATCGATTCGGCACGGCCGCAACATATACTGGAAATTATGAACGTAGAGGGACTCACTAAAGCAAATGTTTCGAGTCATCTTCAGAAGTACAGAAAAAGGGTGAGAGAACACAATGCAGCTCAGAATCAAGAAAACCAAGGCGGGACTGATCCAAGCCTGAATGTCGAGTCTCCTCGCCACCATAAGTTCCGCGGGTTAGCATGGGGCGAGCCACTTCCCATCATCAACCAAGCCAGTAGCCGTGCCATCAATCCTCCAGGCGTTAATCAAAGTATCCCCCAGAATCACCCTAATGCTCTTCAAGAGTATAGACCGCAGGGGCAGTGTATTCAGACTCCTTGGTCTAAGCACCAACCCGTGGCTAGAATTCATCCCATGATCAGCGCGCCTGCGCAGCTAGAGAATCAGACAAGAAATTATCCTGAGCACTTCCACTTCTTTAATCCTCGAATGGAAGGAGTTTTTGGCAGCAGGACAGTTGGTGATCCCCACACTTTCTCGAGTAATGATAAAGGCTCCAGCACGAGAAGTCAAATTGCTCATGGCGAGGACAGAATGAGAAATCTACCGCCAGCATTTGCCAACAACAATGCCCAATTCGAGCATCTATTGCTGGAAGGTTCAAGAGATTACCCAGATGATGAGCTTACTGCCCTGGTCAACCAGTTTAGGGTTGACAGACGTCCCAAGCCGCGATCAGGAGCCAATGAGTAGGGACTCTCAAACATCGATCATCCACACCCGAACCAACACGAGACTAGCTGATTATCGAAGAGCCACAGGAGAGGCAGAACTGACCTTGAATAAGTGCACATTTTATTTCATGCTTAATTCCCCTGCGTATGATATTTTCCAGCTTTCTAGGTGTCTCGATTTAATTCAGGGACAAGGGGGCAATTTATTTATTTTTTTTATCCCGTCGAATGCGTGAATCCCTTTTTATGCTAGATTTAGGGCGGATCAATTTGTGGTAACGTCGCTGACTGCCATAATGAGAAATGTTGAATGGCCTCACGTAGGGAAATTTCAAGTGAAATGCCCAGGCGAGCTCGAAGACGGGTAATTGTGTGTCGTTCCAATTTACCCTCAATCGTTGCAAAATGCTAAATTGGATTTGTTCCATTCTCACCCAGGGAATCGCAAAGTGCCTCAAGAGTGTCGCAAAATGAAATGACCCAATGGAACGCGATAGGACTCATTTGCCTCGAAGGTAACCTTGAAATTAAATGAGCCCTCCGGTCCACGGACCCGATGGCATAGAAAATGATGATGGTCCAAGGCAACCCGAAAGAAAATAAGGCCCAACTAAGCAAAGCACTTACGTGGCAAGCTCAAAGTGAATGGCAACTCGGGACATACAATTCAATCCAGTCCAAATGAAGGAACTTCCTCAATTCAAATTCAATAGAAGTACACACAAGGGTAAAACAGTATCGTTCCAATTTTTCTAGAATATGAAGAACATATACTGCCGCATTCTCTTTCATTTTTGCAGGGGAAGTCTCTACTGGCCAGATTTTCCTGTCTAACATTCCCTATCAGTATCACCTCCGCTACTCGTCTCCAATCTCCAGCCAAGAAAATCCGACGTCTCTACGGCAAAGCTAAACGGGACGCCACTACTTTGAAAAAGAAAAGATAAAAAATAAGCTGAGTGGGAGACAAAGACATTTTCGGCAGAAAAGAGATACGACTCGTCTTTATTGAAGAACTCGCCAGCAAATTGACGGTGGAGACAACAACAAGGGGCCCTATCACGAAAAGATGGAAGGAGACGAGCCGAGCAAGAGACACGATAAGAAAAGAGGATTGAGAAAGGCCGGACCCTTGGAAGAAGCAATACAGTTGCTAAACCCACGTTTAATTTTAAAAGAGCCGCCATGCTCGGAAGAGGGTCTTAAGGCATAGGCAATCGCTCAGAAAAATTCAAAGAGAGTGAAAACACCGGAAACGAGTAGCAAATCTTGAGAAATCATCAACCAAATCAAAGATGTCTCAACCCAATACTCCTGAGAGCTATCATTGCCTGCTAAATATGGGAGAGGAAGAGTTCGAAGCCATGTTTGGGATCGAGCCTATGGAGCCTGGCTCTTCCGCCGACGACGTCCAAAATCTCAGTAAAGATAAGGACAATAACGGTAAGGGTCAGAAGAAGCGTTACCGTCGCCATACTAAGGAGCAGGTACAAAGGCTTGAGGATTTCTTCAGAACATGCCCTATGCCAGACGGCAAACAGAAAATGGAACTGAGTCAAGAGTTAGAACTTGAACCTTTGCAAATCAAGTTCTGGTTTCAAAATAGGCGAACCCGAATGAAGGCTCGTCATGAGCACAACGAAGCCGAGTTTCTAAGAGTTGAAAATGAAAACCTCCGAGCGGAAAACAAGATGTATAAAGAGACTTTTGACTCCGCCACCTGCCCCAACTGCAATAGCCTCCTCCTCACCCTCGATGAAATGTATGATCTGAGGATCGAAAATGCACGTTTAAGAGGTGAGTTAGACCAGTTTATAACAGGATCGAGTTCTGTTGGAGGAGGGTACAAAAGGACCAATGATACTGGATCAGCATCAATACCTCCCGAGGAAGAAGGGACAGATCACCACCAAGCGGACATTGACGATGATCTTTTCGCCATAATCAACCAGTTTGATATCGGTAAAGCATCGGGACTGTGATGCACTTGTTCAGCCAGTGACCACGAGACCTTCAATATGGCCGATGCATACCTAATTTGGGATGAAGCCAGCTGATCATGGGAGAGCCTGCAGAGGAAGCGGAACTAATCCTGAATGAGTGAATGTGTTTTATTTCCTTGCGTGATGTGTTTTTTGCTTTTGTGAATGTGTAAAAGCAAGGAGTAATAATCCGACTTCCCCCTATTAAATGCTCGAATCCGCCACCTCACCAACCTCGCGACGAATTGATGGCAAGTGAAAATCTGCATAAACCTGAAGGGTAACTCCGTATCGTTTCAATTTACCCTCAGTTGCTCCAAGTTTTAAAATTAAGCCCCTTTTATTCTCAGGAAATTGCAAATCGACCCGAGAACGCAATCATATCCGAATACAGGTTGGATAAAATTTGGGGGCAAATCAACTCATGGGCATTACCACGGGATAGACAGCTTCGGACAAAGGAAAGTACAAGCAAAAGACGCGAACAATCTCAGAAATGGGTAATTCTGTATCGTTCTAATGTGCACATAATCATCTCAAGTCTTGAATTGTCTTATTCCATTCTTAACAGGGATTGCAAATTACCTCGAGAAATACCGTAACATGGCCCAAGGTGATACAACAGGGCTGTTTTATCCCCAAAGATTAACCTTTGAAAGGATAGCCCCATGGACACCTACGGTCCAATGGACCGAATGGTATGGGGGATGACAGTAGGTCCGAAATATCCCGAGTTCGATCCCCAAGGGTGGGGTATGTTGTATGTATTATAAATAAATGAAACAACTTTTTGTGCATTTCTTTTTTACAAACAGGAATACTCGACGAGTAATATCAAAGTCAGTATTTTACCATAGTCTTCTCATAATGGTGAGGCGCCCAACAAAAGTCGAGGAAAATTCAATCCAACAAAACTGGTAAAAGACTCGTGCAAGACATTCAAGATGAAGGGTAAATCAGTATCGTTTTCAATTTATCCCTTTTAATACTGGCTGATATGTCTCTTTTTCTTTTTACAGGAAATATTTACACTAACATTTAACATGTTGAAGGAGACAAATCCGAAAGAAAATTATGATCATCTGACAAGATCTATTTTGGTGAAAAATGGGGCAAATTGATCACAAGCTCTAAAGCGAAAAAGCAAATATGTCTTCCTTATCTCGTTTGATTTCAAGAATAATTTCTCTGCTTTTTGCAGGGGCATTCAACCGCTAAACCATGGCGGTCGCTGTCATTAAACCAACCGAAATGCTCCCTCACCCATATGCTTCATCGCGCAGGGGCAAAGTTTGGGACAAACCGCTCCTCGACTTAAGGAGTGGGCTTCCCAATTTGTTCGATCCACCCATATACCAGGGGCAATTCAAATCCGCCCATGTTTGCACATTATATAAACACACATGATGCTAAAAATTGTCACATCGGCATTGTGTTTACACATTTCATGAATTATGTATGACTATTCTGCATGTTTAATTTACCGACTTCAACTTAGAGCATAAACTGCATAGGAGACGTCAAATGTGCAAAATGGGGCATAACAGGATGAGGAAAGGCAAACCATTTCCACACAGGTCTAACATTTTAATCTACAGATAAACAGCCTTTCTCCAGAGTGAAAGAAAGCCCTTTTCGGAATGAAGTCCCCCATTCAGATTACATTCGAGGTGTTTGTACTATAAGAACCTCCTTAAACAGAAGTGGTAATGCAATACATGATCCATATATTGATCGATTGCATCATGAGTTATTACACAGACTGCCTTTAATCATGGCAAACTTAGCCGAACAATTTTGCATGAACCAATGAACGCATTGATGAAAATGCTTGCACATGTTACCTCTGACATTGCCTGACAGGCAACACATTCCCGGTGTTCGAGTTACCTTCCAAAGTCTTGAAGTTCATTCGGCGATTATTGAATGAACAAGCCCGGTTATCGAGAAGCCACCAAGCATTTTTTCCAAATTCTCAGGTAAGTATATCTTCAACCTGAACCTTTCAAGAGAATGAATTCTGACGGTTGTTGGGGTACTCGAATCCATTGCGGTACATACAGGTATCCACCTTCTTCAATAAAGCATGATTTGTCTCAAGAACAGAAATGTTCGAGACCTTTTAATCTCTGCCTCTTTGGTTTATTCCTAAAGCGACAGGAGAATATAATTTGGGTTTGAGCTTCTGCAGGATTCCTGGTCTCCCCAGATTTCAGAATGGCACCCTTTGAGGTACACCAAGCCCTTCTTACAGGCAAACTAAGTCCTTCTTACAGGCAAACTAAGTCCTTCTTACAGGCAAACCAAGTCCTTCTTACAGGTACAAAGTCCTTCTTACAGGCAAACCAAGTCCTTCTTACAGGTACAAAGTCCTTCTTACAGGCAAATCAAGTCCTTCTTACAGGCAAACTAAGTCCTTCTTACAGGCAAACCAAGTCCTTCTTACAGGCACAAAGTCCTTCTTACAGGCAAACCAAGTCCTTCTTACAGGTACAAAGTCCTTCTTACAGGCAAATCAAGTCCTTCTTACAGGCATAAAGTCCTTCTTACAGGCAAATCAAGTCCTTCTTATAGGCAAAACAAGTCCTTCTTACAGGCATAAAGTCCTTCTTACAGGCAAATCAAGTCCTTCTTACAGGCACAAAGTCCTTCTTACAGGCACAAAGTCCTTCTTACAGGCAAATCAAGTCCTTCTTACAGGCACAAAGTCCTTCTTACAGGCATAAAGTCCTTCTTACAGGCAAATCAAGTCCTTCTTACAGGCATAAAGTCCTTCTTACAGGCAAACAAAGTCCTTCTTACAGGCAAATCAAGTCCTTCTTACAGGCACAAAGTCCTTCTTATAGGCAAAGTAAGTCCTTCTTACAGGCAAAACAAAGTCTTTCTTACAGGCAAACAAAGTCTTTCTTACAGGCAAATCAAGTCCTTCTTACAGGCAAAGCAAGTCCTTCTTACAGGCACAAAGTTCTTCTTACAGGCAAAGTAAGTCCTTCTTACAGGCAAATCAAGTCCTTCTTACAGGCAAATTAAGTCCTTTTTACAGGCAAATCAAGTCCTTCTTACAGGCAAATTAAGTCCTTTTGACAGGCACAAGTCCTTTTTACAGGCACCAAGTCCTTTTTACTGGCACTAAGTCCTTTCTACAGGCACCAAGTCCTTCTTACAGGTATCTCCATGTGGTGACCTACCATACGGGTCAAATCTCAATCAAAATTTAATCAGTAGAATCCTTTTATTAGGAATCTACCATGGTACGACCCACCATACGGGTCAAATGGTATGACCCACCATACGGGTCAAATTTTAATTCAATTTTTAATCAGTAGAATCCTTTTATTAGGAATCTACCATGGGTTGATCCACCATACGGGTTCAAGTTCAACCACCCTAAAGTTTTTTTTATATAACGAATTCTTAGGTTCTCATTTCATTTTCAGTGGAACATTCATGTCACGACTCTTTTTATTTCCTTGTATTGAGTCGATTAGAATTCAGGTGTCATCTCGTCTTTGAAATGAACCTCTACCGAGCTTCTTTTCAAAGAGGGGCAGCTGTTGACACCTGATTTTTAATCATTTTTTCTATTACTAAAGTAGTAAAAATTCCATAAAAATTCATAAAATTGAAAAATCAACTTTGGGGACCTTAGCCAAGCCTAGGGAACCAATTTTGACCAAAAAAACGATTTTTCATATTTTCAGTATTTTTAAGTATTTTTTATTTATTTATTTTTGAAAATTAATAGAAAATCCATAAAAATTCATAAAATTGAAAAATCAACTTTGGGGACCTTAGCCAAGCCTAGGGAACCAATTTTGACCAAAAAATAATTTTTCATATTTTTATATATATTTTTTATTTTTTATTTTTAAAAAAATAATACAAAAATACTTGTAAATTTTGGAAAAATAACATTTGAGGCCAAAAAAAAATACACAAAGATAGTTAATATTTTTATTTTAAATCTATTTTCATATTGGCCATCGCAAATTCAGAAAAATCCAATTCGAGTCACGTGTTCCTTCATGAGTATAATCTCGAATCGGGCCTAAAAAAATTTAATTTGAGTCAACTTATTTTTAATTTTTACTTTTTATGAGTTGTGACATTGTCTTCTAATATTTTAAATTTTCATCTTGGCCCAATTATACCCAGAATGACTCAATTTTGTAAAAAGGCTTTAATTAAATTCTGCATTATTTTCAACGGCAAGAAATGAGCTTAAATTTGACATGTGGTAAATTTTAGTGTGTCAAAAATTGTGAGGAGATTTAGACTCAAAGAAATATATTTTTTCAGGGACTGAATTGTAAATACTTAAAATTCAAGGACTAGAGTGCAAATACCTAACTCTTGAAGGATTATTTTACAAATAACAAAAAAAAAGAGTTAGTGGATAAATTAGAATAGAGAAGGGAAGATGGAGAAGAGGAGATGAAGAAGAGAAGTTGGAGAAGAATGGATGGAGAAAATAAGATAAGAATAGAGAAGGGAAGATGGAGATGAAGAAGAGTTAGTGGAGAAATTAGAATGGAAGATAAGAATAGAGAAGGGAAGATGGAGATGAAGAAGAGTTAGTGGAGAAATTAGAATGGAAGATAAGAATAGAGAAGGGAAGATGGAGATGAAGAAGAGTTAGTGGAGAAATTAGAATGGAAGATAAGAATAGAGAAGGGAAGATGGAGATGAAGAAGAGTTAGTGGAGAAATTAGAATGGAAGATAAGAATAGAGAAGGGAAGATGGAGATGAAGAAGAGTTAGTGGAGAAATTAGAATGGGAGATAAATATGGAGAAGGGAAGATGAAGATGAAGAAGAGTTAGTGGAGAGATTAGAATGTGAGATAGAGTTAGTGGAAAAATTAGAATGGGAGATAGATGAGTAGATTATAAAAGGAGGAAGAAGTGAGCTTAAGGGAGGATTGGATTTTTTGGAGAGAAAATTTTGGGTGTTTGAGAGAGTTTTTGTAGATTGAAGAAAAATTTGAGAGAAAGAAAATACCAAAAGAGAGAGAATTTTGAAAATGATGGGAGTTTAAAGCTAGGGGTTATCATCACAAATTCCTTCATCGATCAATATAAATCAAGAGTTCATCCTCGTCAACGAGCAAGCAAATTCGAGCTAAGTGTTTTTATTTAGTCATTTATTTATGGTTTTACTCGCAAATTAGCACAAATTGTATACACTTTCTCCATCTCCCATTTTTTCCCATATTTTATGTCAGGAGAAGGATATCTCTATGTCAACAGCAAAAATCTCGTAGAGATGCAAAAATCGGCCCAGACAAGCTCCTAAGCTGTCCACCGATTTCTCAACTGATCTGTGACTAAAAGTCCCTCTTAATTCAAAAGAAACTCTCTATATTGGGAACATAGAGAGCGAAAATCAATTATAGAAATCCCTCCCAAAAAACGGGAGATAAGTACTCTTTCCACTCTTTTGGTTTTAGGTGCAGATTAGCACATATTTTGTATACTGACACTTCACTCTATTTTATGTCAGGAAGCCGCAGCTCTATATCAATGGTCAACCCTATGGAAGCACAAAATCGGCTTGGAGGAGTCCTCAAGCGCGCACAAATTTCAAATTGTTGAATCAATTCGTTGTATTTCATTTTAAAGAATTCATACCCCAGAATGGAGAGGACAAAGTCCATCCGCAATTTAAATATCTGCACCATAAATCCCAAAGGGAAGAGCCAAGCCAATGCTTAGCCTCCCATTGGAGGTTTTTACTTACAGTAGTTAAATACCTGCAACTTAAATATCTGTATCTTAAATCCCAAAGGGAAGAGCCAAGCCAATGCTTAGCCTCCCATTGGAGGTTTTTACTTACAGTAGTTAAATACCTGCAACTTAAATACCTGTACCTTAAATCCCAAAGGGAAGAGCCAAGCCAATGCTTAGCCTCCCATTGGAGGTTTTTACTTACAGTAGTTAAATACCTGCAACTTAAATACCTGTACCTTAAATCCCAAAGGGAAGAGCCAAGCCAATGCTTAGCCTCCCATTGGAGGTTTTTACTTACAGTAGTTAAATACCTACAACTTAAATACCTGTACCTTAAATCCCAAAGGGAAGAGCCAAGCCAATGCTTAGCCTCCCATTGGAGGTTTTTACTTACAGTAGTTTAAATACTTGCAACTTAAATACCTGTACCTTAAATCCCAAAGGGAAGAGCCAAGCCAATGCTAGGCCTCCCATTGGAGGTGTTTATTCACTGTCATGTACTTCATATAATTTAATTTTTGAATCATCAGGCCCAAAAGATGAGTAGGTCGTAATACTGCACAGAAGTCGTTAGCACACTCCCTCTTTCGGCTTCAGGGAATCTTTAACACTTAAAAAATATAACAAATAAAAATATATACCATCCATGCATCCTATTTAAAAGGTGAAAACACAAAAGAGAATACTCTACTAGAGCCTTAGGAATAAACCAAGCATGAGTTGCCGAATTAGGATATCCATGAAATTAAGGTACCGAAAGGGCATTAGTTTTAATTAACTAGCGTAACCAAGTCCCCGAGCTCATAATCTCTGGTTCGTAGGAATAAATTAGTTCTCCCGCTAATTTATTTAGGTTTCTAATCGGCCTACCAAGAACGATTAGTGGCGACTCCAAATTTCAAAATCATTTAAACAAAAAACCAAAGTTGCGATTCGGTAGGGCTTGGGAGGGTTCGCGTTAGGTTAGTCAAATCTAATTAACCTAATAATCCGTTAACCCCTTTTGAAGATAAATTTTTTTTAGGGGGTCGCGACAAAAAGATGTTCGGGACATAATTGGGATCGGATCCCAAAGTTTGGGTTTCTTTAGGAAAGTAGATCTTACATCGAGAGTAACATGTTTGGTGCTAGGGATCTTAAGAGAGTTTATGTTGCATAGGCTCATTATATTCTACTGGACTAAGTCAGTCATGTATTGTGAAATAGTAGAGCACACAGTGGATCCTACCAAGTACAACTTTTTGTGGATAACACTAAATATACATCGTTCCATTCCTCTATAGTTTAGACCTCAGGAAATTCAGTTTACCACAAATCCGGATGCGTATTCTCAATTTTTTTCCTACATGTTAAACCTGTAGTTCGGCTTGGTTTTCTATTCTCTGATTATCTCACTGACATGGAAATTTGCACATCCTGTGTTACGCATGTAAGGACCGATAGTATGAACCAAACCCCCCCCCCCCCCCCACACACACACACAAAAATGTAAGGACCGACACGTTCCGGAGGGGAAGTGTTAAGTTAATTTACATGGAAAAATTTCCCAAAAATGTAAAGCTTGTTAAACCTTTGTCAATTCAACCATAAAAATTTTATTTGTGTCAATTGAGCATATCTGGCTAATTCTTCCCGAAAATCATTAATGTGAACACCGGCTATTCTACGTGGCACGGCCAGTGCTGATGTAAATAATTTACTAATATCTTAACATTTTTTTATTTTAAATTTTTCTTCATAGTTGTAAAAAAAGATAAATTAAAATCAAAAAATTGAAAAAAAAATTAAAGCATTATTAAAATTTAGCTACATCAGTGCTCGTGTTTCTTGTAGGACGGCTTCCATGTCAGCAATCTGCGATTAAAATTAATTGGATTGACTTAATTGATAAAGCGTGAAGAGGTTTATGACTCAATTGGCACTATTAAAAACATTATGATTGAATTGGTACAAGTGAGGAAAAAAACACTTTTGATACCAAAAATTATGTACAAAGATCACTTTGGTGCTAAAATTTTTAATCGGATCACTTCAATGTCAAATGTTTTTGGAAAAAAATCACGTAAGTACCAACTCTGATATGCTTTGTCGAAAATTTGAGTGGTACTTTTTTTTTATTAATATAGAATGCTTATGTGGCTTGCCGGAGGTCCACCATGGCATTTTTTTTCAAAGATTTAAATTTTTTATTTAAATAATTTGAAAAATAAGGCGAAAAATTCAAAAAAGCTAAAAAAATATAAAATAAAAAAAACCCTCACCACCTGCAAATACTCACCTCAAAGATTTAAATTTTTTCTAAATTTTGACGTCCACCTGGACTTCATTTAAAAAATATCACTAAAAATTTAAAAATTAATTAAAAATGCCACGTATTGAGAATTGTCAGAATTTTTCATCAAAGGCGTCAAAGTGATCCTTTTATCTCCGACTTGACACTAAAGTAATTAGATTAAAACTTTTGGCACCAAAATAATCTCTATACATAACTTTTGACACCAAAAGTTTCATTTTTTTTTTATAAAAGTGCAATAGGTTTATAATTTTTTAGACAATTTTTCCTCATATACATTGTTTTTTGTGTCATGATAGTTTGAAATCTTGGGAAATCGATTTGCCTAGAAGGTACATCGTTGCCATTTCCACGACTCCTTTCAAAGTATTAACACATTATTTGCTGAAACTTCAGGGTTTGCCACAGTGGGACAAGCCAACGGTCGACCGGCAATCTGTCCCGAGATTTCCTCCATGAAAAGAGACTTTGTCATTGTTCTCCAACTTGAATGGTCTTTTGAAGTTGAAAAGGTCAAGGATGCTCATCTACAAATTCGGGTTGGGAACATGAGGTTAGGTCACCAAAGAGTCAACTGGATGTGACTATATTTTAGGTTGGTCTTCAAGCGCTCGTGCTTTTTAAAAGGTGCTCAGTCAACCTGAGGATTCAAAGTACTATGATTCTATTGATGCTAGGAAACTTTGTGATTTTTCTCCAAGGCAGATGGTTTATGAAGTGAAAATCAAAGACGGATATCTATAATTATAGGTGGGAGCATGAGGTTAGGTCACCATTGAATCAATTGAATGCGGACATATTTAGGGTTGGTCCTCAAGCAAGTGATCAAATATGTTCAAAAATTTCACAACATCCAATATAGTAGAACATTACTTAATTAGTAACTAGAATCTTGACTAGTTGAAAGTAGTAGGAAAAACGAATTTATGAATGAGAAATGATTATGTTACCGCCATTAACCCACTTTGAGATTAACAACTTATTATAAGCCCACTTAGAAATTATTGTGCTATCCATTACTTAGAAAATTAGTGGTCCACAACATGTTATTCTCACAGTCAGTCAAATCTTGTTATTAGGGGTGAGCAAAAAGGACCAACCAGATCGATAACTGCTTAGACCAAACCGAACTGATAGGTTCCACTCGGTTTCCGAGGGCGCCAGTCCAATTTCGTGAAATTAGAACTAGCAATTATCGATCAAGTTCCCAGTTCCAGGGATGGAACGGCCCACCACGACCGCCCTAACCGGACTGACTATTTTTTTTAAAAAAAATTTATATTTATTTTTAGAAAAAAAAACTTTAAAGAAACCATTTAAACTCTAATTATTAGGAATATTTCTACACATTGACGATTTTCGAAATCAAAGACCGGACCGGATCGGATCGGAAATCGATCATCCCCGCTAGTTATGCCAACAAAGCCTCGTTCGAAAATGGTGTCATATTCAGCGTAACCCGTTCAAGAAAAAGAGAGTTGTTTCCATTGTCATCAGTCATGGAATTAGTCAACGCTGGCGATAAGTAACCACCAGTGCGTTTTAGTAAGTCATGTGATAAAAAGGTTTAATTGTTACCCCCTTTGAGGAACTCACCAAATTACAAATAGACTTGTTGGGAAATAATCCTCGATCTCAACTCGGTTACAAATCAAAGCGGGCGCAAATGATCCTCTCATGGCTTGGGAAAATCCCTCTTTCCTTATGAGTGACCACTAACCTATATTATGAGCCGTTGCGATGCCAAATAAGGATGGAGGAGTCTGCCTTACTTCTGTGAATGACATTCGTGGGTCCGGGATTATGTTAAGCTAACTTTTGTCTAGCACCTTTTATCGATAGGGAATTGATTATGTAATAGTATTTTGATGGCTGTTATGCTAATAATTTGTTTTGGGACACAAAAAATAAATAATAATTAATTTAAATTATCGCTGGGTCCACACTCTTAATAATTCGTGACTCACTGCGTACTGTTATTCTCACAATCACCCAAATACTGTTATATTGGCAAAGTCCGTATCGATGCCTTGTATATTTATTAGCGTTGCAAACAATAATAGAAAATAAATAAATAAACAAACAAATCAGTAATAAAGCAAGTAAAGGGCAGAAAAAGAAATAACCCGAGTCATATCGAACAAAATTATGCTATCCCTTGTTATTGAGGGCTGGGAGGGGATCGCATGAGCTTTGCATAAAAGTGGACACAGGTAATGAGGATGCAAATTCTCACAAAATGCCTAAATCGAATTAAATCCTAAATTTCACCAACGTAACTTTTATCCTTTTTAGGATTATATAAACAAAAAAAATTAAAAATATTTCAAATAAGAGACTGGAGTGATCTCATTTTCTCAAATAACAATATGAAGATGACATTTTTTCAAATAAGAGCTTGTATTGGTCATATCTATCTCAAAAAAGGGCTTAACCCATTAGTTAGTTAGGGCATTTTTTTTTTCATTTTCTTTTCAATTTTTTCTTTTTTCTTTGTTATTTCCTTTTTCTATTTTTAAATTTTTTTTTAAAAACAAAAGTTCAAAATGAAAAAAAAGCTAGGATGGACATTGGGTCGTAGTGACCCCGTTGACTTGGCCCTCGCCAGAATCAGGAGAGAGCTATGACTCTTGCCTAGACATGGGCATGCGGCCCCTCCCCTGAACTTGGGTGAGGTTGACAACCCTTGTCCAGTTTTGGGAGAGGGTCGGGGACCTCTCATGGCTCTGGCTAAGGCCTTTGGTCGATGGGGTTGTTGCCCCTTGCCAAGGTGCGGACAACCCCATCGGCCATCGTTGCCTGCCTTTGTTTCCTTTTTTAATTTTTAATTTAAACTAAAAATCAAGTTGAAATTGTATTTTTGATGAAAATGCCTTTGATTGGCCAGAATATTTGTCCGATCAACCAGGTTTGGCCCTTAATTAAAACAACTATGGTCACTTTAGAATTTTATTTGAAATTCGTGTCATTTTAGACTTTTATTTGAAATAAAGCCTACTTCATGCCCTATTTTAAACTCTTATTTGAGAAAATAATGACACGTTTAGGCTTTGGTTTGAGAAAATAAGGACACTTAGGGCCCTTATTTGAAATTTTCTCAAAAAAATTTGAATAATCTATATGGTAGATTTAACAACCTAAGTTGTAGATCTTTAACCTAAATTTGTATGCGATAGCATCGGGCAATAATCCCAAGTATGATGGCAATTTGTTTAGTGTTGACACTCAATTTTTAGCTAACTTTATTTTCAAAATTTTAGAAAATCCATAAAAAGTTAGAAAATTGAAAAATTAACTTTGGGAACCTCAGCGTAGCCTAGGGAACCAATTTTGAGCGAAAAATAATTTTCTTTATTTTTTGTGTTTTTCTGATTTTTATTTTCAAAAATTCATAAAAAATCCATAAAAAGTGAAAAAATTGCAAAATCAACTTTGGAAACCTCATCATAGCCTAGGGAACCAATTTTGAGCAAAAAATAATTTTCCTTATTTTTTGTGTTTTTCTGATTTTTATTTTCAAAAATTCATAAAAAATCCATAAAAAGTAAAAAAATTGCAAAATCAACTTTGGGAACCTCATCATAGCCTAGGGAACCAATTTTGAGCAAAAAACAATTTTCCTTATTTTTCGGATTTTTTTAATATTTTCAGAAATTAGGAAAATAATAAAAAAAATTAATAAAAAATAGCATTTAAAGTCATAAAATTACAAAAAAATAGTCAATATTTTTTATTTTATTTTCTATCCATTTTTGATGAATAAATTTTGAAAAATCGAGTCTGGAATCTGGGGTTTCTTTGTTAACTTTATTTTTTAGAATGTTCAAATAATTATAGAAATTACATTTTAACTTTTTAATTTTCCATTTTTTAAATTTTCAGAGTCGTACCATCCTCCTCTATTTTTCAAAATTAAAATTGAGTCCAAAAGCCCTAAAAATCGTCCAATTTCGCTAAAAGGACCAAAATGCAATTTCTAATTTTTTAATTTAGTCCCTAAAATCACTAAAACCGAAATTAAAAATTTTCTAGGGACTGAATTGAAAATTGGGCGACGTCACCCCCTAGATTTTGACCTTCTGGATCCAATGGTGGCAACAATTCTTGCAAGAAATGACCCTAAGACTTTGGATTTTGCAAAATGGGTCCTCGGGCCAAACTCGAAAATTGGGGTTTTTGCGCAAATATTGAATAATTTCAGGGGAAAATGTCATTTCCAAATAGATCCAATGCCCCTGAGACCAATTTTGGTGTCAATTTTAGAAACAAATGAGAAAATTAGGGTTAATTTGAATAAAACAAGTGATTCGGGTCAGTCAGGTCGGATCGGATCCGACCCGACTCGACCCATTCAACTTCATCTCCTTCCCCAGAAGCCTGGCGCGCCCGTGATTTGAAAAGGGGAAATTCAGTTGAAACAAGAAGAGATTTAGCAAGATTCTGGACGTGAATCAAAGGGCAATATTCATTCGGTTAATGGGTTGTTCCAGGGAGAGAGATTTTAGGGGAAATTGGCGAGGATAAAAGGGGGAAGACCCCCGTTCAAAAGGGACTCTGGTTTTTTTTACCTCTGGGACCGAAAGAATTGAAAAGAAATTTAGGACAAAGTAGCAAAAATCAAGACCCATTGCTGCTACCACAAGCTTTCTGGAAGACGGAGGAGCAAGAGAAGCCGTCCCACGCGCAGTTTCATCGCGAAACGAGGTAGATGCCATTTTTGCTTAGTTTAAGCTCCTTCAATGGCGGATCTCGATTTAATTGGTATTTCTTCGTAATTTTCGCGTCAATGCGTTTCTAGCGTCATGCTAATTCCATCCTTGCCTTTTTCCCGCATTTTCATTGCATAAAACCTCTCGGCCGATCACTTCAAACTCAAAACCTGCAATGAGCTCATATGCTCGATTCTAGCATGAAACAAAAAAAAAGGCTTCCAGGTAAGACTCCCTGCACTCTACGGATGCTATCTATTTGATTTTCGTAATATGTTGGGACCAATTCTCTATAGGTTGTTTCTGTCACCGGAGTAGTCCCCGGCCGAAGTCGGGTTAGCTAGTTTCGGGCCATTTTTAGCCTGAAGGTTGAGAAATATGTGCATGATGGAATGAATGGGAGTGAATTCAAAACAAAATGAAGTTTTAGGTGTGATTTAGGCTCGGTTTCGTGAATACCGGCGAGTCTCCGGTGTGTTTGACGTTGAACGGAGGAGCTCCGGTCGACTTCTCCGACGGCGAATTAGGGTTAGGGGATGAATCAAATCCAATGGCCAGGATTTAGTCTATAGTCTAATCTCAACCGTAGGTTTTTGTATATAGAACGGATGATCAAGATAAGGACACGTGGCAAGCCCTAGACTGTTGGATTTAAATAGGCGGAAAATAAATAAGAAAATAGGATAGAAATAAAAAAAATAAAAAAAAATAAAAAACCTAAAACTACGTCGTTTTGTGTCAGGTATAGGAAAGTGGGCTTTGGGCCAGGACAATAGGACCCGGTCCGTAAAATTTATTTAAAAAAAAAAGAAAATCCAAAAATTAAATAAAAACCAAATAATAAGAAATTCAAAAATAATAAAAGCAGAAAATAGAAAACTAATGGTACGACGTCGTTTTGCTTTAGGGTTTTAAATAGGACTCGGGTCGGTCGGTCCGGGTCAACCCGACCCGATCCGAAGAGTTAAAATAAGATTAAAAATAAATGAAAATAATAAACAATAAAACAATAAAAATTAGAAAACTAACGAAAAAAAAATAAAAAAATGTAGAAAAATAGAAACTGTGCCGTTTTAGTGTATAGGATGAAATTAAAAAATAAATAAGTAAATAATAGGTAAAAATGAGAACAATTAACATAAAAATTAGGAAAAACAAGAAATTAAAAAGTGGAAAAATAATACAAAAATCGAATAAAAAATTTCTGAAAATCTTGTAAAAATTCGGTAATTATAAGAAAATATAAAAAATCAATCAAAAATCATAGAAAATTTAGAAAATTTTTTAAGAAAATTTTAGGAAAAATATTAAAAAATAATAATAATAAAATTTCTATAAAATATAGAAAATATTCTAAAAAAATAGGAAAAATCCCTAGAGAGTCTTAAAAAATCCTAAAAAAATATATAAATAAAAAATAGGAAAAATATTGGAAAATAAAAATAATTCCAGAAAATGTAGAAAATATTCTAAAAAATAGAAAATCCTTAGAAAATTCTTAGAAATTCTTAAAAAATTCTAAAAAAATTTTAGAAAATTTTAGAAAAATCAGAGAAATTCCTAAAAATCATGAAAATTAGGGAAAAACCACATTCAACTGGTTTAACCTATTTTCACGGCTTTGGCGTCCCGAGCCTTTTAAAATGACGATTCTGCCCTTCTGGTCAATCTGACCAAAACCATTCCAAATCACCCCGAATCATCCTGAAACCAAATTGATGAGTTTTTCCTAGAATTTTAAGACTTCCTTTTATTTGTATTGGCCGATTTCGACATGATTTCTCTTTGACTTGATTCATTGGTTGCATATTTATTTTATGGTTGTGATTGACAGGATAGATACTCCCATTTGTATGAATCCCTTAGATCCTTAGAGCCTACCTTATCCAACCTCGCCTGCATGAATTCCTTAGATTAGGAAATCACTCAACTTAGGTACCGAAAGGGCGTCGATAGCAATATTGACGTAACAAAGTCCCCGAATCTAGATCTCTGGTTTTCGTAGGATTGAGCGATCTCTCCCAATCGTTCGATAGGGTTTCCAATCATACCCTCCAATAAATAATTGGTGGCGACTCCTATGGCATGCACACTATTCACATGTCACCCGACCACACTAAGGTCGATCTCGATTTAAATTTTCCTGACGCGATTTGGTATGGGCCTGGGAGGGCCCGAGCTGAGCCTAGATACCCAATGGGCCTAGCAATCCATTAGCTCCTTCGGGATCCTTGGAAAATCTCAGGAGGGTCGCGACATTTAGGTAGGAACTTGGAAAAACTGGGTTGTCGTGAATGAGTCATTTGCTTAAAGCCCAATCCGGGTTAACCCAATTCCACAGCCCACGAATATTCACAAAAGCCCATGGATTGCAAAAATATATTTAAGACTGAAAACGGATATCAATAATATTATAATTTATTGTTTGATGCTCTAATTTTTTTTTTTGTCCATAACTTTTAAAAGGATGTACACTTGAAATTACTTCAACGAATTTCCCCAACCTAAAGCCTTGACGTTGGCACTTGAGGTGGATATTTTCTAAAAGGTATGTCACTCAAATGATTGACTAAAAAGTTATGGGACTCAAGTGATTGAGTGATATTTATGGTGTCCTATTCCTATTTAAGAAATTTAGATTTGTATCCTCCCTGAGAAACTGCTTTTTAAACCAACCAATTGAAAGAGTTTTCCTAAAGACTACAAAAATTGGAGATAGTCAGGCAATTTAAGATATTTTATTCTCGTAAGGAACAAATTAATATATAGAGAGAGAGAGAACTTGAAGGACAGAGAAGTTTTGACAAAATATTCCGAATTTTAACGGCTTTATTAGCCAAATGATAGATTAGTTCCAAGGGTACCGGCTTAAAATATTCAAGACATGTTTAAATGTTGAGGGTAAATTTATCTAATTGTTGACAATGTAGGACCTTGCATGAGACGTAGATACACAATCAAAGACTAGCTATTGCCAAACTTTTTCTATATAAATAGTTAATTCCATTTTGGCTTTAAATTTGCATAAGGAGAAAAAAGAAATCTCAACGAAAGGAATTTCTTTTTCACCATATAGTGGCACTTGCGCTTTGTCATGGCGAAACTAAATTATTGTGCTATTGGATATATCTAAAATTCCAATATATTGTCAAAGATGAATTTTGTCTCTAATTACTATTTAATAGACTCAATACAAAAAAAAAACTCAACTTTAGCATTTGTCCCAATTATATCAAAAAAAAATTCTTCTCATAAAAAATCTCAATTTTTGCTTTTGTCCCAATTTTATCACCGTCAACCTTCCGTCCATAATCACCATCAGTTAATCCTATGTGAGCCGAACTAACCAATGAATCTTCGAAAGTTAGAAACAATAGGCTTCATGGATGACAAGATTTGTAATCGTTCGTTCAAATAATCAGATTTCCACATCTTACTTTGAGCTGTTGAGTACCGGGAATAATCTGAAACACCTCGTTTTCAGTGGGTCTATATCTCCTGACAATGTATAGGGAAAGCAAATAACATAAAAGAAATTTGAATTTTTTTCGTGTCAACTTTGCTAAGGTGTAATTCATTCATGGAAATGCAACATAAGATTAATTGAAGGTGATTATGGACAGAAGAGTAATGGTGATAGAATTGGGACAAAAGCAAAATTTATGATTTTTTATGAGACAAAAAATTGTTTTGGATAAAAATGGGATATATGCTAAAGTTAGAGGTTTTTTTGAGTATTAAGCTTGTAAAATTAGGACAAAAGTAAAAGTTCAGGTTTTTTATTAAATAAAAAATTTTTGGATATAATTGGGATATATGCTAAATTTGGATTTTTTGGATATTAGGCCCTATTTAATATATGTGATCAAATTTGAATTTTTATAATTCTCGATTAAGGTAATTAAAATGAGTTTATACTATAAAACATAGGTTTATGGCATAATCTATGAGAAAATTTTTTGAAGGAAATAGAAAATGTTAAAGGACAGTTTTATACATAGACATTTTATCAATTGGATGTAAGTTACATTATCTCGAATGAGTTGCCATTTTTTTAAAGTGAATTATTATTCGCAGCTAGCTAAATACCAGTTTGAAATTGACCTTCACTTTTTTAACTTTTGACTTTCTATAAATTTTGCGACACAAATATTTTAACTTTTTTCTAACACCAGAAATTTAATACCAATCAAAATATTAATATTGATTTGTAGAGCCGTGTATATGTTTCTCGTAACTTTCCAAAATTCAAATGGTTTCTTATTCATTTGCATAGTTGAGCCAGACATTTGAGTGGTCACACCATTTTATTGCAGTTAAGATTTTCTTGTTCCCTGCTTAGACATTTTCCTCTAAAAGTACCAAATTAAAGCCAGCCCGTGTTAGGAATCATTCGATGCAAACCAAATTTGTCTACTCACGCAGGAAAGACATTTTACTTGACATTCGTACATCGTAGCATCAATGGCAAAGGCATTATGAATCATTTATCATTGACCACGTGTTATATCTTACTTGTAACTATTTCACGAATTGTCACATCTTACTCACATACTGCTTTACATAGAATATGAAATTGTACTCGAAGCGACTTCTTTTTTCGAAGACATTTTTGTTTACAATGGGACACCCACTTTGACCTTTCTGTAATGTAAATACTGAAAATCTTTAAAAACAATCTCACATGGAGACATAATTTCACACATATTTTACCATAAATTTCTTACATTGAGATAGTATTTTAAGTTCTAGGGGGAAAATATATATATATCAGTTTTTGACTTTCTAGAAGCCCAGAAAAATGAACCCTAAATCTCATAACTCCATTAGGCCAAGTTAAAATTAACTGAATATTGATAAGATCCGACACATTTAATATATATGCCTGTGTGCTGTTCAGCACAGCTAACGTTTCCAGATCGAAAGCATAATCTTCCAGACGAATAAGCTAATGTGATCTTTCTTTTTTTTTTTCCGCCGACAGAAACTTTTTTTATCAAGAGAAGAAGAAGCGGCAGGCATAAACTACGGAAACGTCAAAACAGTATGTCAGAAAATTAAGATAAAACTCTGACAATCCCAAATTAAAGAAGCATTAGGTTCGCTAACCCTAATCATTCACCCTCTGCAGTATAAATGATTAACTTCGAATTATTTTGGGGGGCTCATTTCTTTTTTTTATTTATTTATTTATAATTTTGACGTTTTGTGCAGAGACCAAATTTAAAACAGGGCGAGCAGAGAGTCCGAAAATAAAACCATTGAGAGAGGAGCAGTTGTGTCAGGTGTGATGTTTTTCAAAAGCGGGAGAAAATAAAACAGGCCAAAGGATTCCGCTTACGGTTTCGCTCCTTTCGACCAGCGGGGATGCGACACGTGTCACCGGAGGAACAGAGCTTCTGGTCAAATGCCGGGGAGGTGCATGTGAAAGTGTGCGTCAATGATTGATGGGTCAGGTGAGATGAAGACGAAGGAAAGCTCGTGCGCAGATCTCCCTTTTTTCTTTTCGAAAGAGAAAAGAGAGAAAATTATATGGGTTTGCTAGGTTATTTTCTCTGCTGACACTGAAGAGGAATCTTTCCCTTGAGATTTTTATTTCACAAAAAATAAATAATTAATAAAAATTATTTTCTTCATTGATAGCAAAATATGTCAAAAATTTTTATAAAAATATTCTTTGTTCATTTATTTTTGAAAAAATTTCCTTTAAGAGTCTGAAATATCTTCATTTTTTTAAATAAAGATCCAAAATGAATTTTATTTCAAATAAGGACTTAAAATGTCCTCTTTACTTCAAAAAAAGGGCCTAATTAAGAGCATTTCAGTCATTTGCTTTTTCAACTTTTTTTTTCTTTTCTCTTTCTTGTTTTCCTTTTATTTTTCTCTTTTTTTTCTTTTTTTTTCCTATCTCCTCACCGGTGACCGGTCTCGATGACCGGCTATCAACGAGGGTTGCACTAAGCCACCGGTGATGACAACGGACTCACCTGAACGAGCCAAGGGCGGGCCTTGGCTGGGCGAGAAATCAACACCCATTTTCCTCTTCTTCGTTCACTTAGGTATAAAGCAAAAATTAAATTCGTTTGGGAGTGAAATACATTGTGGGTCTTGTCAAACCGCTTTTGATTTTGTGAAGATCTGATTTGGTGGGGGGTAATTATATAGAGAGAAAGATAAAAATGGAGCCATCGTCTATGGTGGAAGGAGCACTCAAGTCTGGCTGTCACAATAAGGCGGAGGGCCAAAACGGGACGACAGCTGAGGACTCTTTACTGGGCCTCGGCGAAGAATCCTTGGTCGCCTGCAATGACGATTTCGTTGTCGACGACTTCTTTGACTTCTCCAATGAAGACGAAGAGATTGAAGAAGACGGAGAAGAGGAGAAAGATAACTGGCTCGCCTGGGCGAGGCCGTCGAGGGCAACCCTGGACTAGCCCAAGGAGGCTAGCGAGGGCTGCCCTCTGCTCGTCTGGGTGAGGCCCTCCCTTGGGTCACTTGGATGGGGCAGCTCACCCTTTTCCGGTGTCTAGCTATCGAGACCAATTATTGGTGAGCAGTTAGGGCCAAAACAAAAAGGAAAAAAAGAAAAAGAGAAAAAGGGGGAAAAAAAAGAAAGAGAAAAGGAAGTGACTAAAATGTCATTGGTTATACCTTTTTTTGAAACAAAAAGATGGCACTTCATCTTCTTATTTGAGAAAACAAAGACACTTCGGGCTTTTAAATGGAATTTTTCCTCCATTTTTGGAAGCGCTACAAACGATCATTTTTAGAAAAAATGATTTCCATACCATTCAATCTACACGAAACAAATAGAGGTTAATAATTCAAGGGAGAGATTGACTGTTTGGCCAGATGAGGGTGAGAGACTAAAGCTTTTCATAATTGAGGGAGAGATCTATGGAGGTTTTTGATTGCCTATGTATTTTGCATACACGACGGTGGTGGCTATAACCATGATTTTCAAATCTTGAACATGATCGGAGAAATATTGATTCCCCTAAAAACTTTAAAGATCAGGGGGGAAAAAATCACATTTTTGGTCCCTATAGTTTGTTGGGATTTCGTTTTAGGCCCTTGTACTTCGTGTAATTATATTCCGTCAAGATTTCCATCGAAAATTCGCTCGAACTTGCTGAGTCAGCACTGGTTGATTAACATGTGGTACCTACTTATACAAGCTTCTGAAGCAAATTACATATTTGGTCCCCTCAATTTTTAGAAACGATCAATTTTAATCCTTCTACTTGGCTTTGGTGACAAAACGAATATCTATATTAGTTTTCAACAAAACTTAGGCGAGTAAAATTCAGTGAAAGTGCTTTTCGGGATTTGGTTTTTGTTTGGACTTCCTCTCGTTTGTTTCCCCAGAAATGACTTAAGGCTTGTTTGGTAACGATTCTATTCCCAAAACAATTTCTAAACATAAATGGTTTTTTCTAATTCTTTTTTGGGGAACAAAGAGTAAATTTTTTGTACTTCTTATTTCTACTCCAAATCTCTTCCATGGCCACTAATCTGTTCTTGGGAACATAAAAATTAATTGACATTATCAAATAGATTTATGTTCTTTTTTGGCTTTTGAGAACAAAAAAAAAGGAATAAGAGAAATAGGAGCGTTACCAAATAGACACTTATTCAACGGAAAACATCTTCCAGTCAACGAAAATTTAATGCACAAATTAAGAAAATAAATTCCAAAAAATAAAGAGGTGAAAACATTTTCCACTCATCTCAAAATTTTTAATATTTTATTTATTTATTTTATATTTCAACGTTTAATATTTTTTTCATTTTTAACTTTTATATTTCTTATTCTTTAATTTTTTTTTCCTTTTATTCTTCCTCTGCCCATCAGTAGTTCTTAATGATGGCCTACGACTGGCTATAGATGTGGACCAATGAGCTTGAGGCTTGCCAAATCCTGGAGGGCTTGAAGCTCGCCCGATCGCATCGAGCTTCAATAGAAAATTATATCCTCTTCAAAGTATGTGAGGAATTTTTTCTACATGAAGGTTCTATTTACTTCACGAAAAATGCATGATTTAGAAAATATTTTTATAAAAGTGATCGCTTGTATCGCTTAAATAATTGAAAGAAATTTTTTATCGTCTACAAAGATGTTTATATACAAATTTTTGTCAATAGTGAAAATAAAAAATATTGACTGATTATTTCAAGTGATATAGGAAATTATTTTTCAAATCATTCATTTTTCTCGAAACCAATGCATCCTAAGACCTTAAAAATCTTTACTAATGATTTTCTTTAAGTACTTTTTTGGTCTTCCGGGTGAAATGAAGTTCATACGCAGTTGTTGAAAAGCAAAAAGTTGATACGAGTACATTCAAATACATAATCCAAGAAATTGTAGAGGCCGGACTCTTCTAATTTACTGCCTTACCATTGAAACAGAGAAATTATGCATACAAAGGAGTCAGATCGACGTGCTAAATTTACTTTCTCCAATGACCAAGTACAAGTAATTTTGACTCCATCATGCATCCTCATGTTACAACTGTTGGTAGCAATTTTTTTTAATTGAAAATGCTATAATTTTGCCTTAGATTTTGTAAAAAAATTAACAATTTAATGATTACTTATATTGTTTATAAAAATTAATCAATAAAAAATATTTTCGTCATCGATAATAATTTATGTTTAATTATTTTCATAGGGGATGAATTTTTTTTACATTTATTTATTTTTGTAGGTGATTATTTTACTGAAAGTATTTTTTAAATTACTCATTTTTTAAGAAATGAATGTACTCTAAGATAGTAAAAACAAACAAACAAACAAGGGTTGCTCCAAAAATTTTCAAGGAAGAATCTTGAGGTGTCAATGTTCATCGTCCCACAAAATTGTTTAAGGTTATCCACTGTCACAGAGAGAGAGAGAGAGAGAGAGAGAGAGAGAGGTCTGAACTGGCCGTCTGAAATAGTGGTTGGTGGATCTTCTTGTTTCTCGTTTATTATAAAACATTCGTTTGATATCTCCTTAACTGCTCCACTCAAAGAACAGTAGAAATCGACGACAAAATGAACAGTGGTGAAGCAGTGCATGCCGTCAAAGGTCACGACAAGACCCAAGGCGACGACGCATCTCATCCTCATAAATCACGGGACGGATACAAGGATCGATCTGCTTTACCTTCTTGATTTGAAGTAGGTAAGAGTTGTTCCGTGCATCGTTTGCATTGCAATCCCCCAAACAAAACAGTTGACTTTGGTGGGCAAATGATTCGGATCTGTCCCGAGCTTAAGGGCAACACAGATGTGTTTGGATTTTAGGTTCAATTTATTTTGAAAAAAATAAATAATTTAAAAAATATTTTTTAAAAAAATATTATTTATGTCGCTTACATCAAATGAATGAACATAATATTTTTATTCATCTACGAAAATGTTGTTGATAGTGAAAATATTTTCAATTGATTAATTATTTCGAACGATATAATGAACTATTTTTAAGAAAATATTTTTCGAATCGTTAATTTTTCGTGAAACAAAAGAAGTCTTAATGAGCAGAGAAAGTAAAGGGAATTTGAAAGTGAAAATTTGTAATATTATTTCTATCTTTACAATTCTTTTTTTTTTTGTGAAGTTCGTTCCGAAGAAGATCCAGCTGTATAAGTCCTTGCATAAGATCCAGTTGTATTCCGAGTTAATAAATCAAATACAATTTTTCCCAAACTGCCATCCTTTATTTACCCACATTTGTGGTGTTTTTCAATGTGATGGTGTGAATCGGGTCGCAAGTTTGTCAGTGAGGATGGCACAATATGCAAGTTTATTTATTATAAATTCTTGTTTGATCTCAACTCAGATTACAAGGCCAACCACTACTCTTGCCAAAGACTATAGTGTGAAGTTAAGCTACAAATCACTGGAAAAATCACAGTCGCGTGCAATAAATTCAAGAAATCAAGCTACAAAAAAGGCCATGAAGCACACGAGGTGATTTGATAATATCTGCCCTACAACTTGTGAGTTATCTTACCCAATTTCTTAACTTCATTTCTAACATTATATGGACAAATTTCTCCCAGGTTAATACCACAAAAAATCCTAAATAAGAATACTTGTGTCACATTTACCCAAAATTAATTTTAATGTCATAAAAAAATCCTTAACCGGTACATCCATGCCACGTTTATCTGAAACTAATTTTGGTATAAAAAATCATTAAATTTTTAGATCGAAAATTTCAGGCTCAATACCAAAAAAAAAAAAACCCAACTTTAGCATTTGTCCCAATTATATCCATTTTTTTGTCTCATGGAAAAAACCCAACTTTTACTTTTGTCCTAAGAGCTCGCTCATGTCTGTACCTGTCTGAAATTAGTCTCGAGTAAAACTTTAGCATTTGTCCTAATTATTCCCTTAGAGGTCGCCAATATCTTGAAAATCCGCTAAAATTTCTAATTTCATCCAAAATTTTCCCTAAGATTTTGGTGATTTAGGAGACACCCAAATGAGCATATTCAATGTTGTCGTAATTCACAATCTCAGTTCATTTTTTTTTTAAGATTTGGCTTCCCAAAATGACGTCGTGTAAAAACACATTTATTTTGACTTTCTACGTCAAATCCATGCTAGCAATTTAACATAGATATTGGATGGAAACTATTTGAGGATATATTTTTCATGAATGTACTAGTTTGCCATTTGTTGTGATATGAAAATTATTTTGAGATAAATATGATACATGTAGGCCGATTTGACTTTTTTTTTAAATGATATTAACCCTTTCTTCTATTAAGAAATCATGGATGTACTATTTTACCCATTATAGAAGACAAAATCTACATGTCTAAGTTATTCTCTGTTAGTTGGAGATTCCTCTTTTACTTGCAAGTCACATAATTTACTTAATACTAGATAGAGTGCTGCATTTGTTAGTGTGTCAGATCAGTCGTCGTTTAACTTGTAAAAGCAAAAAAAAAAATGCTTTTGATATACGGCAAGTCATCGTGGGAGCTCTCTGCACCAAGAAAAGTCAAACAAAACCGTGGGAAAAAATATATACATAACAAAAAAGAAAAACTAATTTGAAAGCATTTCAGAATAGCGTGCATCAAGTTTCACCTTCCGATTCCATTTGAGATCCGGATTTGAATCATCACGCTTGCTCGTTCTTTCAAGATTGTCCTAACGGCACATATTCAAGAGTCTCGGATAATTGCCCGAATGTAATAGCAATAGGAGAATTTCAATTTCAATTCCAATTTCAATTTCAATGAGAATTAATAGAGTGCTCAAACAGTCACGATAGAGATAATATTTTAAGAGAAAAAGAAAAAGAAAATGGTGAGCGAGGAGAGTTTTAATTCTTGGCTCTGTCTTTGCATGTGCTCATCCGTCGCCAACAAGTACGAACGCTGATTATATAATCTGACCGACCGATCTTAAAAGCTGACGACACAAGCCACGGTTAACATAGCTTCATTAGGGGACAATGACTTATGAATCCAATTTTTTTTTCCCTTCCTTATTATTTTTGTTGTTGTTGATACGTAACCAAATTTATCTATTCTATACAGTTAAAAATCTGAATCGGGAGAATATCTAAGCATGTGCTTATCACGTGGCACTTAATTTTACCTACGTGATTATCATGTGGCAAGTGACATAGCCAATATGCGATTAAGACGCATTAACTTAGTAACTAGTCATCCTCAAACTTCTATCATTTCTTAAACTTCGAGATAATTATCAAAAGAGCCTTAAGCTTATTGTAATTATGTTAATTCAATCTTCTTTTTTTTGTCAATTGAGTTCTAATTTTTTTTTACAGTTGTGCCAATTTAATCCATTTTACTGGCCGACGCTGACATGAATAATTTTCAATAATATTTTTTATATTATATTTTATTTTTTCTTATTTTTTTTCTCTCTCTTTTTTTTCTTCCTACTGATTGTAGCCAGCAAGCTTCGGCGACCCTTGCCACCCACAATAGCCACAGGAAGGAAAAAAAAAGAAAGAAAAAAAAATAAAAAGTAAAATGAAAAAAATTACTAAAAGTTATTCACGTCAACACCAGCAGATAAAGTAGACTAAATTGACACAACTGTAAAAGGTTTATGACTTAATTAAAAAAAAATTAGGACTAAATTGACACAACTATAAAAGATTTAGGATTTTTTTGTGGTAAATTTCCCCTTAAACTTCAGTTTCAAAGAAAAGGGAAAAGCGTGTTCTAATATATTGTTTAATGTGTCCGACCCATAAAATAGAAGAAGATAAATTATCCGGAGATATTCTTTTACTCTTCGGAAAAGTTTACTGCTTTTGACTCATCTCATTGATTTTAAATTCGAAAAACTACAAAAAAAAGATAAACCATTATGAATATATAATTTATTCATTTAAGTTGAAATTAAGTCACAAGGAGAAACATATCTTATTACATTAATAATATTCATATTTTGAAGGATGGCTTATTCTATTACATGGATGAATTTCACTTGACATTCACTAGATATTTGTTTTTTGGTCAGACATTCACTGGATTAAAAAGGAAAATAAAAGCATAATTTACAAATTAAAGTGGAAAATTTTGAATATTTTCTGAAGCAAATTTTTTTAGGAGAAGATGAACATGAAAATAATTTTGACCAAAACCCACTTAATTTGAAATTGAGATATATCTGGAAAAAGTTGAAATCTAGTAACCAAATTGAAGGAGCAAAACATAAGTTTTCAGAAAATGAGAATGCGAGTTGATGTGTGCAGAGACGATATTTGAAGTTTTCCACTTTTGTATCTCCTCGCTCTCGTTAGAATGTCATCCTCGTTAATACCACCGATCTCACTCTCATTTTCCACCCCCTTATTATGTTTCCAAACAATACATTAATTTCGTAGCTACTAATGTTTATCATTCTGCATGTTAAATTTCGATTTCCATGCGTAATAATACTTAGGTTATTACATAGATTTAGAATTATTCACCAAATTAAATATAGAATGAAATCCCAAAAAATAATGTTCTTTAATATTCCGCATTGTATGTCTTAGTGCGAGTATATTATAGCGTAGTATGCTTTTCTTGCATTACAATGATTGTATCACTATGTGTGATCCTTCCCAGTTGCTTAGGGCATCTATTTCTGTTGTACAGTAGCATAAAGGCAGAAGCTTGACTATTTCGAGGACCGTAAAACACTCTATAAGTCTCATGAACCGATTAAGTTTAGGTCTTTGGTCTATTCTGATGTCCCTAATACAAGGCAGTTGACACGCAGTTTGTGGGATTTAAACACGAGGCCTCTTAATTCTTAAGCTAGAAATTTCCTGAGTCTTAACCGATTGTGTCGACCGTAGGGAGTGCAAGGTTCCTTTTTCAAAAATACTTATGTTGACTAAAAATAGTAAATGAACGTGTAATAAGGCAAAATGGATGTCATGTGATCAATTATCAAACCGAAATTACGAGTGTTGATCAATTGGGAAACTGAAATTACGAGTGTTAATGCGTCTTCAAATAAATTTACAAGGTTAAGAGAATAATCAAGTACAACAATCAATGCTACATTTCACGTCAATGCCACTCGTCGGTACATTTATCTATTGAAACTTTTAGATCGGATGAAGAAGATCTCAAGTTCTTTTAGCATTTCAATTAAGGAGCTACCCAATTGAAAATAACATTTAGCTTTTATTTTTACATTACGCGGCACAATTTTTTTTAAAACGCACAATTATTGACGTTTTGATTCACGCATAATTCATCATTATTTTGGAGAGTTCATATAACGTTTTAGAAGTTCATATGAAAGTCATTAAGCAACCCTTTTTTTTTTACTTGAAATGAACTAAGACAAATGCACCCTAGTGACCTCGATATTTGAAATTTGGTAATCCAAAGTGTTATCGAATCCCGAGTTGAGCGATCGAGAAGTAGAAGCCACATATTTTATCTAAAAGGGTTAGAGAAAGTGTGGATAAGAAGGCTTTTAGTAGCCTCTCCCTTCTTTAAATTTTCTTGCACGTACTAACATAAAAGAGTATGAAACATGCATTTTGAAGTTTCCTCCAATTATTTATCGGAGTTATTGTCTATGCAGTTTCTATTATGAGAGACGCCAAATGATTTTGTTACCATGAGCATCTTTAGAAATTATTCCAACTCACGTGCACCAATGGATACCATGTAGAACTCATTTGATTTAAGCCAATCCGTAATCCAATTCCATGGAAATAGAAAAAAAAAACGGAAATTTATTCGGTTCGATCGAGGCTGGTTTGGAAGAAAATTGGAGTTCGCTTCATTTTCGAAAGTTCATAAAATATATTCGTTATCAAATTTCTAATTTTTCAACTATTAAATAGCGAAGATAAAATTACTTAGAGATATGGTAAAATTACTTTGACGGAGCATAACTGTCTATTGGTGGAGTTACGAGACTCGTAAGAATAAGCGGAAAGCTCGTCTAGATACTTGTTTCCATGGGCAGAAGGCTAGAGGTGTATGTGTGACAAATATGAACTACTCTTAACATGTTGTTTGCTTTGATTCATGCTACAACGGGTCTAAGATTTTATATTTGGCTTACATGTAAGTATTTTCCAAGGGTCACACATTCTAGTATTTTTTCTCACCTGATAGTTTCAATGCTAAATGATATCATTACATTGAAAAATGCTTTTTATGAGTTAATTTTATTTTTGCATGTATAATTTAGGAACACTTTCCCCTTGTTCAATGCATAATTTAGTTCACTCTTGCCTCACTCCTTGACCTCGAAGCCTCCTAGGAGTCGTGCTTTGTCCAAGCCCTCTTGCCTCGACAATCATTCTCTGCCCTTGTTTGATTGGATCATCACTAGTCTACTGGGTTGCACATGATAACACTTCTAGAAATAAATTTCTGCTCTAGAAGTGTTTCTGGAGCAGAAATCCGTTTGGTAAAAATTTACTTCTGAAAGAAATTTCTACTTTTGAAGTGATTTTTCATTTCTGAAGTTGTTTTCCCTCCAATTTGAGAAATTTTAAAAAAAAACTATTTCTCAATTCAAGAAGTATTTCTTCAACAATTTTTTTTTTCAAAAAGTATTTCTTGCCTCACCCTTTTTTCGACCAGCCCGCCTCCATGGACTTTTGTGGCCGCCCACCGTGGACCACCGCCCACTACTACCTGCGACCTTCATCACCCATCGCTTCCCTCACCATCAATCGCCGATCACCACTGGTTGTCACCCATCATCGACCTCTATCGACCGTCATCCACACCCATCACTGACCATCGCCCACCACCGACCACTACTACCCACCATCGACCTACGCCCATTGTCGCCTACAACCATCACCGCCTGCCGATCACCACCGTCGCCAACCACTAGCTATCATTGCCTGTGATCATCGCCACCCATCAATCATCGCTATTGCATGCAGCTATCAATCACCGTCAACCACTGCGGATCGCTGTCGACAATCACTGTCGACCATCGCGGGTCATCGCCAAGCACCGTGGACTGCTACCATCGACCATCGCGAACCACCACCGTCGCCAACCACTACCCACCACCGACCTCCTTTGACCGTTGCTGCCAACAACTGCCCGCCACCGACCTCCTTCCACTGCCGTCGCCAACCGCTGCCCCCTACTGACCTCCTCCGATCGCCGCTAACTGTCGACCATTATCAGCCGCCACCAATTGCCGCCTCAATCTACCATCGACCTTCACCGGCCATTGCTGTCTCTCACCGCTAGAGTAATAAATAAATAAATATATTTTTATTTTGAAAATTAAATAATATTTTTTAATAATAAAAAATATTTTTAAAAAATATTTAAAAATGGAGTAGAAATTTTTTGGCCGCCGAAAATAATTTTATAGAACATTTTGTGTTAATAATGTTTCGGAAGTAATAATTTTCAACCGTTATCAAACGAATTTCTTTCATTAGAAATAAACTTATAGAGTAGAAGTGGAAAAATCAACTTCTACTTCTGAGTAGAAGTTGATTTTTGAAACAAAAGTGTTACCATGCACACTCGTAGCTTCTACGAGGTTCATTGTCAAACGGCACACCAATTAGAGGGGGACCCCTATACCATATTATAATACTCTCGTTCTAACTTACTTAAAGCTATTCTCCACTTTTTCGACATGTTTGAGCCATTTCTCCATAATCGACCCCTAACACCACCATGCTTGCCCATTTAATGTTTAATCATTTATTTTTTTGCCCATAATAAATGATTTCCTAATTCAATAATTTAATCAATCAAGGAGTTCAACTGAAGAATTACATGTTTTTTTTTTAATTTTGCAATTAAAAATTGGAAATAGTTTTCATATTCACTTCATTAAAAGTATGAAGAAAATGATTAAAAAAAATCAAAAAATTGGGGCCCATGCCAGGCCATTATGGAGCTTCGTTTGGCCCCCCAAAAAAGTGAAAGTAAAATTGCAATTTCCTAATTCTGTGTGTGTATATATATTTTTAAGCTCTAAGCAATATCTCAACTTGACTAGATGAAATGAACCAAATTTTCACCCTTGGGTATGCGCTCAAAATCCGTCTTCCTTCCACAGTTTTTGAAGAGAAAAGTCAAACAAACACTGCCTTTCTTTATCTTCCTCCCTTCACAACTTTCCACATCTCTCTCTCTCTCTTATTACTTTCTCTCTCTTCCTCTCACCCCCATTTTTGAGTGAGAAACAAGAACTCCCAGCACCATCATTGCTTGTCCTTGTCAATTTGTATCTTCTTTTGCTCTCCACCTATATCTCCCAACACAAAGACTCAACCCCAATTCTCATCTCAATGGTCTTCTTCTCCTCCTCCTCCTCCTTCCCCTCCAATCCTCTGCTTTAACTCATACCATTCCTTCTCCACAGGAAAGAGCAAGACTTACTTCTCTCCTCTGGAAAAATGGAAGGAAGTTCCACTCCACTGACTCAGAATTCATCCACCTTCGGCATTCGAATCCACCCTAACGACCAGCTCCCCAGCTGCTTCCTCGTCCCCAGCTGGGACGACACGCTGGATCAGGGCGATCCCTTTGAGTCGGCCCTGAGCTCCATGGTGTCCTCCCCGGTGGCGCCCCATGCCGCTGCCGGGGACGGCGAGGATGTCATCATGATTCGGGAGCTGATCGGGAGGCTCGGCAGCATTTGCGATTCCGGCCGGGCCTCCCCTGGGTCCTATAACAACAGCGCCGCCAACACTTCCTGTTACAATACCCCTCTGAACTCGCCACCCAAGCTCAGCCTCTCGATGGCGGATCAGCATGTCCGGGACGGCGGCGGCTTCCCAGCCCCCGGATGCCATTTTCCAGTGCACCCGTCTTTCGTGCCGGTCATGGCTGATCCGGGGTTCGCCCACAGGGCGGCGAGGTTCTCTTGCTTCAGCGCTGGGAATGTGAATGCACCGAATGTAAACGGTGGCCTCGGTTGGAATGCATCGGAATTCCCGGGGAAACAGGGCAATATGCTCGATTCGGGGAGACTTTGCAGAGTTCCGAGCAATCAGTCGCTGAAGGCTAATGTCGGATCTCAAATCCGTGCACAAGGGAATGAGAGAAGCTTCCTCCAGTCAGGAATCACCGCTTCGACACCTGAAAATGGAGAAATGGGGGATTCCCGCGAGGGGTCTTCGATCTCCGAGCAGGTCGCGCCCGGAGAGATGTGCGCCAAGGGACAAATCGACTCGAATTCAAGAAAGAGAAAATCGATCCCGAAAGGAAAAGCGCGAGAATTGGTCGCTTCTCCTCATTCTGCTAAAGCCTCTGAGGTTAATATGACCCTGTTTCTTGAATTTGTGCTCTCCCCGGAAGTACTTTCTCCTTCACATGGCATTGTGATGGAAATTTAAAAGAGAGATTGCATTTTGCAGGTTGCCACAGGGAATGAAGAACAGATGACGAAGAAAATCAAGCCCGCTGAGGCCGATGGCGACGAGAAAGATGCGGTGAACAGGGATCAGAAACAGCGCAAGGAGAGTTCCAAGCCTCCGGAGCCGCCGAAGGACTATATACACGTGAGAGCAAGAAGGGGTCAAGCCACTGACAGCCATAGCCTTGCCGAAAGAGTACTAGCTTCATCTCTTTCAGTTAGTTTCCACTTTAGTGATCCTGACCGGCTTCCGGCCAATGATTGCTGATCCTATTTTGTCCCTGCTTTCCGATTTCCGACAGGTCAGGAGAGAGAAGATAACCCAGAGGATGAAGGCTCTTCAGGATCTCGTTCCTGGCTGTAACAAGGTGCGCCATTTCCTAGCGACACTTTGGTCGTTGGTAATGTATTTTTCCTAGGGATGCGAAGGAGGAGAATGTGATGGAGAGCTTTTCTGACCTTACGAATTTCAGGTGACTGGGAAAGCTATGATGCTCGATGAGATCATTAACTACGTGCAGTCTTTGCAGCGTCAGGTCGAGGTACGTACAAAAAAAAAATGCGACTTGGGCTCCCTAATTTTGTTGAAACTTTCCGAAAGTCGGGCGTTGATTCAGTTTGCTTCTCCTCGCAGTTTCTCTCCCTGAAGATGGCGACCCTGAACCCCAGAATGGATTTCAATCGGGAAGCCATCCTGTCGAAAGACGTAAGCTGAACGGGCTGTCTCGCTTCTAGTCTAATCGTGAAGTAATCATATGCCGAAATTGTAATGAATTGACTGACGCTAAAGCATTCAACTTGCAGATCTTGCATCCTCGAGGACCGTTGTTGGATCCTCTCTATCCAGTCGACTCGTCCGGGTCCATGTCATATGGCTATGAGCCCCCACAAGGACTAATGCCGATGCAGGGTGTTGTTTCCAGCGACATGGATGCCCGGTTCCAAGCAGATCTTTTGAATTCCAGAATTCACAGAAATGCCAGCTTGAACTTGCCTCTCGTGGACAATTACAGCGAAGCTCCCGCTCCGGTAACTGAACTGCAGCCAGACACTGATTTTTTTTTTGTTTTTTTTGGGATTAAAGTTCGTAGGATTTCAAACTCTTAGTGTTGCGTTCATCTTCAGGGCCAAGCTCTATGGGAGGATGACCTCCAGAGTGTAGTCCAAATGGGTCTCGGCCAAAATGAGTGTCAGAGAGTAGAACAAGGTACACGGATCTACGAATTCGATGCCGATCGAGCTTTCATATATCACAGCTGAAATCCAACTCTGTCATTGACACATGATGCGAAATTGTCAGGTTCCCTGGCCGCCGCTCAGATGAAAATCGAGTTGTAGTTCCCGGCGTTAACGAACAGTACGGGTACGAGCCCGACAATTGACAGGGGACGTTTCACAGACAGAGAGAGGAGGGAGAGACAAAGGCCTATGTATGTACAGACCTATTCTTGGTTTCAGTAACTGCTTAGTCATTCTTTGAAGAAAACTTTCCAAGATTGTTGACAGTAGAACTAATTGGGAATCTTGTATCTGATATATAAGCAAGCATTTGTTTCAGCTTCTTGCGTTACCTTCTCCATTTCTAAAATGCTGCAATTTGTTTATTCCAAGATTCGACTGGAAATTTTGCGGTCGGGCTTTCGCTTGCTCGACTGCGATCCCGGAAATCTCATTGTGTTCGTAACCATGAACAAGAGTGATATTGAGCCTTGACAATGATGACACGTCCTGCGGTTTGTGCTTTCTGAATCAAAATGTCCTCTCTAGTTTCCGACAAAACAAGATCGTGGACATTGGTAGCGCATGATGCACCTTCCAACTCGAAGAAGAAAAGAAGAGATGTCTTGTAATCATTTCTCCTAAGGTGGTCCACAAAAGGAGCATGTAACAGTGGTCAAAATCTGAATTACAATATATGGTAAAATCTTCCATGCAACCACGGATAAATTTTTCGCGCGGTCGGTCGGCCTTCCTTGTCTGGTCTGTCCCTTCGAAAGATCCCCGCTCGACTCGACTGGGCTCTGCTCGATCTTTGATCGCGGGAAAGGCGGAGAAAATGAAGGAAGCAATCTAGCAATCAAACTTCCTCTTTCTCCTCCATCACCACCACCGCCATGATCATCGCCATCATCATCATCATATAAACGGTTGACGAACTTCCAAATTCTCCATCATTTTCGCCTACCTTCCCAGCAACCGGACAAGAACAGCTCCGCCGAGGACGACGTCGCTTCTGCTTCCCCTCAAATTTTTCCCCTGGAAAGGGAAGATGGGAAATCCATTACGGGGTCCCGTGATTCGGATTGATCTAACGTGGAAAAAAGGAAAAAATATCCCGTAACTTGTGGGGAGATTAGATTTCGTTAGGCTTGGAAACCAGCTGGGGTCAGTAGGGACAAAATGGTGGTCTTAACTCTTCAGTCCGATCCCATTCTGAGAACGACTGGTCAGCCCTCTTCTCTTTTGTATTAGCTGGAATCCAAAGTGAGCTTTGTGGAAACTTTCTGCGGTTTTCCGCCTTTACAATGTACCTAATGACAGCGAAAGCGGTTTTTTTTTTCCTTTAAATTAGGTCTAGATTGCTACTGAAAAGATGGATAGTGAAATTAGGGTTTTTTCTTTCTTTCTTTCTTTCCATTTTTCAAATTGTAAGTTTTCACATCGAGGCATATGCGTCCTAAATCTTGACTACAAATCCATTGATGCTATTAAAAGTTGTTGGCTAGGCGATTCCTAGCGCCATATATTCATAGAAGCAATTCATGATATCGTTCAGGTAATAGTTTTATTCGCGCCGATTGAAATATTTGGAGCTCAATTTTCATTCTCTATGCCCGTTTTAGGGTTTTCGGCAAACTTTTGTATTTTTATTTTGGTTTTTATTTTTCGGGATTTCGTGATGAGATAAGTCATTCCACTAAAATTTTCGATCAGAATTTATCGGAAATTTTGCTCGGCCAACACCGTCTATTGACACGGCTTACGTGTGCAAACTCCTAAAAGAAATTACACCCTTGCTTCCCGTACTTGTAGGAATGGTCAGTTTTGGTCCATGCGTGCTCAAATTAATTTCATCATATTTCATCAACCATCGTACCAAAATGTGAAATTGAGAATAACTATTAATCGATATATTCTCGACTACCAAAACAATCCAAAAATGTTACGAAATTTATATTAACCTCAACCGTACACTTATAACTGTGCCCAATTCGATTAACGATTCCACTAAATTTAATTCCAGGGTGTTCAACACTAGGATCCCTTTTTCCAGTTTAGATCCAAAAAGACGTATCTAGAATCGCCCTTAGAAAAATATTTTAAATAGCAGGAAAAATCACACAAAAAGTCCTCAACTGAAAGTACGGTGGTCAATTAAATTTTAAATATTTTAATTGCGTCAATTTAGACATAAACCCAGTAACATCCATGTCAATAGATTCCAATCAAAATTGTCTATAAAGACTAAATTGACAAGTTGTCAAAAGATTTAAGACTACGTTGACAAACTATCAAAAGTTTTAGGGCTAAATTACCATAATTAAAATGTTAATGACTAAATTAACAAGTTGTCAATATAGTTAAGAGTAAATTAGAATAATTGAAAACTTGAGGACTGGATTGGTCATTGTACAATGAATTTTGGACTTTTTGGATAACTATCCGTTAAGTAATATGACCACACCATTGACTATCTATTCTAGTAGGGGGGATATTTCGGACACGTAGGGGAATTCTCCTGGTTCATTCTCAACCTTTGAATACTTAAATAGTTTTAGGGAAAAAAATTGTCCATCTTTACTAATAAATCCATTAATAGTAACTACTTTTTTTTGTCGTAGGAAAGATTCAATTTACTAATCAGGATAATATTTGAGAGATACATAGAATATTTTTAAGCTCCCAAATAATTGCAAAAAAGAGAGAGCAAATACTATAAAGCAAATAACAAAACATATTCTGTAGCTAGAAACACACCTTGTCCTCCAAGAATAGATATGCAACTATAAAATTTCGACGGTTAATTACTAGATTCAATGATGAGCACACGTTACTCTCACACAAATTGCAACGGCTTGCGGTGTGAATCTAGGATTGATGTCTCCATCACAATCATCGTCGTCGAGTAGTAACACCAACGTGAGTATCTTAAAAGCACACATATCAAATATCTGTAAGGAACTCCTAGATCTATATCTAAATCTAGTTCGAGAGAGCAAAATTCCTAAATACCTAAATCTAAATCGAAAGAGGAGAGCGGCCTAATTTCGAAAAATTTATGGAGCCACGTTACGAATATTCTCATTGATGGCTGTCGACTGGACGAATGATTGAACTGATCTCCACATTCACCCAAGATCAGTCGCAAAAAATTATTTTGCACTCACAACCTCTCAAAACATAGTGGGAGATAAAAGGAAAGATAAGCCAATAAAAAAAAAAATTGAACTCCCATAGAAGGTTTCGAAATGCTCAGCACTTGAATCCGCTCGAAATCAAATAAAAATCTTGAAGAGAGAGAGAGAGAGAGAGGATTGATAATAGTGACTATAGCGAGTTACACAGCCAATGACATTTAAGTCTTATTCAAAATGGACAAGTGAAAAATCATACTCACAATCCGATTCATCAATGGCACAAGGACTAGCATTGTTGAAAAACCCAAGTACATGGACTCAATTTGAACGCTTCAAAAGTACAAGGACCAAAAGTGAAATTTATTTTATATTTAAGGCCCCCCCCCTCTCTCTCTAAAAAAAAAAATTATTGTGCCGATCGTAGCTCCCCTTTCCGCTTTTCTCACTGCGCCACGGGATAATATTTTCGCTCAAAGAGGGGAAAGTTTGGAGTTTGCTTTCAAAACAAAACCAAATAAGTTGTGAAAAGAATCACAATTTTGAAAATCCCTCTCTTGGTCTATTGGAGGTCGGCTATGTTACCGCTATTCGAATCTTGCGCTGTTTTAGGAGTCGCTACCAATCATTTTCATGTCTGTTAGGAATCTAAAATGGTATGTATTAAGGGCAAGTCAACTAATTACCTAGGGTTTTTAAAAAAAAAATCACCTAGGGTTCAACTAATTCCAAAAAGTAATTATTTAAGCGCTGCTGTCCCGTTACACGGGAAGGGGGTGATCTCCAAGCTTTATATATATCATAGATCTCCTAGTTTACATATTGTTATTTTACGCTAAGGTTTAATCCGAGGGTGTATATCACATTCCTTGGTTAAGTTATCATATAATGTCGCAATAATTCCCTAATTTACATATAAATAAATGTTTCAATTGGATTAATTTAATTTTAAACATTTTCACGTTTTGCCAATTGAGTCAATCCGATCAATTTAGGTCAAGAATTGCTAACGTGGACGACAACCGATTTATGTTGCGTGACTAGCACTGAAGCAAACTTTTTTTTAAAAAAAATAATTTTTTGCTTTTTCCATATTTTTAATTCTAATTTTTTTTTAATCTTTTTCTTTCATTTTCCTTCTTTTTATTTTTTCCATCATGGCTAGCCAGGGTTGCCCGAACTTACTGGCTACTGGGCGAGAGTTACCGAAGCCGACTAGCTACGACGAGGCCACACACGCCATGGCCTAGTCGGCCACGAGTCAAGGTAGCTCTACCCTGTGGCTAGCAAAGCCTTGGCCAGGCAATTGTGAGAAAATTAAGGTGGGGCCCAGGAGGCCATGGCCTCGCCAACCGCCTTCGGCTCCGGCCAACTAGGCCATAGTGAGGTTGGCCTCGCCCAACAAGCTTCGACGACGTTCAGTTAGCGAGCTTTAGCGGCCCTCATTGGCCACAATGGAAGAAAAAGCTTCAACTAAAAAGATGGAAATATTAACAAAGGCTTTAAAGAGAAAAGTTGTAGACCACAGCACACAATTCATACGACGGGTGCTATTTCGACCAAAGGAATACAATTTACATCTCCATCGTCGTCCTCTCCAATTACAAGTCACCTTCAAAGCACAAGTGAAGACAAAGGATGGTAGAGGATCAAGTAACACAATCAAACCGTGCACCTTGGATATCCTCCAATCACGTGAACGCGTTCCCTGATTCTTAGACACTAGCATTGGGGGAACAATCTCTTCACGAAGCAGGTCAAAATTTAGTACAAAGAAACAAACGTTGCGGATCTCCCTCGATCCTTAAACTTTAATTCAATATATAATATGATATATGAATTATTAATTTATTCAATGTGGTTCTTAAAATTTAATTCGATGCACATCGTTATCTATGGACATTTAATTTGTTTAATGTTATTCTTGAACTTAAATTAATGAAAGGAAAACGCTAAACAGCTTTATTTAATTCAAAAATTAAGTTGAACATTGCCGAAATATTAGGACCCCAACCGAACAAATTAAAAATTTAACGGCTGTTTATGCCATTGTCCCTCTAAACAACATCCGCCCAGCAGATTCATGCGTTTCCCGGCAGATTCATGTGTTTCCTCTGTAGGAAAAGAGGAGCAAAAACAACAAGACCTGGCCTTCAATCTTTGTTCTCCTTCCTTAGCATGGCATTCAGCAAAACTTTCCGAGTGCAAAATCCTGAATTCTTGCTGATAACTTCTCCCCTTTATGCAGGCGCACGAAATGCTTGGCGTTCATGAACTGTTCACTCCCGAGCCCCACACACCCAACATTAATTAAATTGCCCTTGACCTCATTTTCGTTAAAGAGCGTACACAACAAACGTCACGTCCATCCATTCAATGCCATCCCATTCGAATACACATGCTGATGATGACAGAACGAGTGTCTAGGGTTTCTGTGGGCGCTGCCTTCCCCCGTCTTCCTCCCTTCCCAAGTCTAAACCGAAACAGCAGTGGTCCACAAGAAGCTAGGGCAAAAGATTCATGTCAGAGAAGACAGACCCAGCAGCTCTTTTGCTCCACGGCCTTCCATGGCTTGACGGGTCTGCCAAGGAACAGGCGCTTGTGGTGTTGTCTGGGTTGGGCTCCAGCAGCAAACGCGAGGGTAGGGCCATGGACATCTGCTGGCTCGACCCCATTTTTGAGAGATGCTTCCCATCCACTCGACATCTCCAAAGCCGAGAGAAATAAATGGATCTCCGACTCTCGGAAAATCGGCCATCGTTGTCATCTGCTGCCGGTGTCCACAGATGGGCCCTCCGTATCCACTTGAAAGATCTTCTCAAATTGATGACGCTCGGTGCAGATCCTGAGTCTTGTCCCTTGTATTTTTGCCTCGGCATTGCCCCCCGTAGCTAGAAATCCTATCCAACCAAGGATATATACGGGAAAAAAAAAAAGAAAATGAAAGGAGGATAAAATGCCGAATTCCCTCTAAACTTTCGCGTTTTATAAATTCGGAAATCTGACATTTTCATCTTGGGTTTTGGTATGTGATCTCAAATTGGATTGTGTCAACTAGATTCACGAGTAAATTACTAAAAAAAATTCTAAACCTAACGTAATTGTGCCAATGTAATTATAAACTTTTTATTTTCGTCAATGTAGCTCTAAACTTTTTATATTTATGCTAATTTAATTCATCAAGCGCCGGCAAGGGCGAGGTCTTGGCCTTGTCTAGTGCCCCGGGAGGGGAGGGAGGGGGGCAAGTAGAGCTGGCCACAGGCCGGTTCATTGTGAACCAAAACCGGCCCGTGTGGCACAGCTCGGTTCTGGGTTATAAAATTTGAAAAATGGCCTGAGTGCTGGCTGTTTGGTTGACCAACGGCTATATAGCTATTTTTTTATTATTAAATATAATTTTTAATTTATTAAATAATCCAAATCATTATAAATACTCATTTTCACCTTTTATTTTTCCTCACAATTTTTCTCAAATTCTCTCAAATTCGCTCAATTTAGCTAGTTTTCTTCCGCTCAATTCTTTCAAAAAATGGCTAGTGAAAGAGGAAAGAGCCTAATGATTCTCAAAGAATCTAATTATTCTTATGATCCTCGTGAGTATGCACATTGGGGATACGATGGCGAAGATGATATCAACGTTATTCCTAACATCGAGCACATCCCGACGCAAGAAAGTCTAAATCCAACTACCAATATTGAAGAAGCGACAACAACAAAAGAAATGAGTCGAGGAGGTGGATCTATCACATGGCAACACTTCACCAAGCAACGTCTAGAAGAAAACAACTACAATCTCATATGTAAGCATTGCAAAAAAGTATACAGATTTACAAGTGGAAGCGATTATAGAACATATCGACAATATCTCGCGTCAAAACATCCAACAAAATTTGGAATTGACACGAGACAACAACAAATTCTCAAGTTTGTTGATTCTAACAATTCTAATTTGTTTCGTTATGATAGAAATAATTATGAGGAAGAATTAGCTAAATTTGCTGCCGTTGAACATTTATCATTTAATTTTGGTGAAAATTTTGGTTTTAATACTTTTGTACAAAATGCATGTACTCCACAAGCAAAACCCGTTTCGAGAAATACGCTTAAACGCTAAATGTTTAAACTTTATAAAAAAAAAGATGATTCAAGAAATTTTTTTGCATTTTTCAATGGACGTGTGTATATAAGTAGCGACATTTGGAGTGATCCTTGGCAAACTCATTATTATATGGATATTACGTGTCATTGGATAGACGATGATTGGAACATTCAAAAAAGAATTATTGCATTTCGAGTTTTTGATGAAATGCATACGGCACATAATATTTATAAAATAATTAAGCAAGTTTTAGAAGAATATTTATTGGTCAATAAAATTTTTTCGATTGGTTTTCATAATGCCGCGTCAAATACTATTTCTATTCCCAAGTTAGAAATGATTTGTAAACCCGCTTTTGGTGGAAATTTTTTTCACATTAGATGTGCTTGCCATGTTTAAAATTTATGCATACAAGATGGTTTACGAAATCTTGAAATTTCTCTCCGTCCAATGAAAACGGTAGTTCAATATTTATGGAAACATCCCAAGTTATGAGAGAACGGGGTAGGATTTTGTAAACAAAATGGAAGAAAATCAAAAAAATTTCTAAGAGATGTTCCAAATCGTTGGAATTCTACATACGAATTACTTAATCAATATTTTGCATATAAAGATTTATTATGCACATTTTTTGCTAATCAAGTTTCTTAAAATAATTTATATCCACAAGAGTGGGATATTTGCAAAAGAATTTTAGATTTGTTAAAATTTTTTAATAATGCAACTTATACTTTATCCGGTATTTATTATCCTACTACACATTTATTTTTAACAGAGTGTAAATATTGTTGGTATTTTTGAAGAAAAAGAAGATGATAATGAATTAGGCCAAACTATTATAGCAATGTGAACGAAATGGATGCAATATTATACCAAAATTCCTATTATTTATTTAGTTGCTTGTGTTTTGGATCCATGTACGAAAATGAATGGCTTATTTGATGATTTCAATTCACACTATGAGTATTTACATTTGACTGAAACCGTGAATATTAGAGATATAGAAATAGAAGTTAAAAATATAATAGTATAATTATATAATGATTTTTGTAATAGATATAATATAGTTGATAAGAGTGAAACTTTTTTCCAAGCTAGTGACATGCAAGGCAAGCACCTAGGTAGAAGGTCTAGAAATCTAATAAACAGACAAAAAAGACAAAAGGGAATAACGGGAAATATTTTCGAAATAGAAATTTATTTAATTACTGTATTTGAGTTTCCTCAATCAAAAGGCACGAATTTTCGAATTCTAAAGTGGTGGAATAATCATTTAACTCAATTTCCAGTACTAGCTCACATTGCAAAAGAGATTGTAGCAACCGCTTGCATAACAGTTGTGGTTCAACAAGCATTTAGTGCTGGAGATAATATTTTGAATGATCGACGATAAAGATTATCTCCGAATTCGATTGAGCCTCAAAGCTTGTGTCGATGATTGGACAAAGGCGGCATATCAACAATAAGAAATGGATTGCAATAATGAATCCGAATTCTTCAATGATGAAGATACCACCGCCATGGGTACCATCGCTACGAGTAGCGACAATTGACGATGAGGTAAGTACGAGACTATCAAAGATAAAAGAACTACATGGATTTTGATTCTTTTATCCCAAGAAGATATGTAGGCGCTTAATGATAATTCATTAAGTTCAAGCCCTTCCTTCCCTCCCATTTTTTTTCCCGACCCCCAAATTTGATTACAATTGATATTTTAAAATTTATTATTTCACAATTATCTTTTTTATTTCATAATTTATTATTTAAATTTTTTTTATTTCGTAAAATTTTATTTGAAGACCGGTTTAAACAGGATGGAATTGACCCTTGAGCCAGCCCGAACCGTCGGTTCATAATAGGTCATGAGCCGAAACCGGCAGTTCCGAACTAGAACCGGCCCAATTTCGAACCGTGGCCACCTCTACTAGGGGCAAGGTCTTGATCTCGCCAGTCCTCTGCTCTAGTTGGTTGCCAATCCAACTACCGTCAAGATGAAGAAGAGAAAAAAAAAAGGAAGAAGATAAAATAAAAAAATTTACATATACATATTAAGATATTGATAAAAATTATTCTATCCGCACCAATACACTAGCCAATGTCTACATTAACACTGGTAGGTCAAAATTGATTGAATGAAAGCCAACATCCACGTCCAATAGATCAAAATTGAATTTTTTTTTTGGTCAAAATGATAAAAATTAATTGAATAAACTGAATTGATATAATTTTTACCGATTTTGTCCACACTATCATCGTGCTAGCAGTTACCCTCGTAAACCCAAACAAGCCCATTGAACCCTCAGCTCAGCAGCATAGCTGGCTTTGCCTACACCATCTCCGCCTCAGCCTCCCTTCCGAGTGCATACGTCCCAAATCCATCTTCAGGACCATATTCTCAGGACCCAACCCCACCAGGCAGTTCGTCTACAAGTCACTGCCTAAACTTATCCATTATTTCGGAAAATGAATTTTTTCTCCCCACAAAATGACAGCGCTTGGAGGGATCCAATGAGCTGTCGAGCTCATGAAGAGGCCCACTAATCAATTTCCCCCGAAAAATATCCTTAAGCATAAAAGAAACTAATGTCTGTCGATTCGTTTAAAACGTTTCCAAACATAAAACACCAGCAGCTATTCACAGCATACAGTATAGATATTGCTTTCAACAAAGCGTGATGACAGTCCAATCCAAAAACAGTATGTCATGCGAATTCCAGGAGAGTTTCAAGATGGTCATGTTTTTAGTCTAAATTTACAAGCACACAGCTGATGCAGGTACATTTTTATTAACAACATTTCCAACATACATCATCATCAGCTAAACATACAACACATTAACTATTCATCACATACAATTTATGCTTTGCTATCTACCGTCATAGGCGCTGCCCCGTGCTTTGGTGCCAAGCCCTGCATCAGACCAAGAAGCAGCAACAGTAGGACAGCGAGAAGCAACAGAACCCGGCTGAACGCTAGATTCAGAAGTGACAGAGGACGTACCGCTGTTTTTGCTTGCTCCAGTTTGTTCATCTTGGAGAACATATTTCCATAGAACTGGGCATCTCTCTTGTTATACTCCCTCACTTTATCTTTCAGTATCTTGTATTCAAGTTTCACATCCCTAACCCCAGTTAATACAAGTTCAGTCAACATTACCATAAAAACTTCAATTGCCAAACAAATATGCAGCATCATTCATCCAGAACTATCTAACAGGTTCATACAGTTACCTTCAATGACCAAACAGTGCTATAGTCTTTTTCCTTCTCTAATTTTCTAAGTGAAGTGAGGGCTCCGTGGTGTAATGTATAGCTCATGTTCCCTTATTAGGTTGTGTTGCGCATGCAACAAGTCACATGCTTGTGAAGTAAATATTTAATCCAAGAACTAGTGATATGACGTAAATTCCATGCCATTAACAGCTGATACCAAATAAAGAAGAGAAACACCTGTTGTTTGGGTCAATCTCTAATGCCTTTTTGATGTCTTGTTCTGCTAGATCCAAATCAACTAGTTGTATGTAAGCATGAGCCCTCCGGTAGAGTGCCTTGACATTTCTACCGTCAGCTTCCAATACCTGTCAACATATAAAGCCATACCCAAAACTTGTAAAGCAATTGACTCACATCTCACTGGAGTGCCAGAGTGAAGTTTAAAGAGATCCAAATACTGCACCTTAGTGCACAATTTCTCTGCCTCCTTGAAGTCTTTGAGTTTCAATTTGCAAGCTGCATTATTAAGGTTGCAGGTGATCTTCAGGGTCTTCGCCTGCTGCTTCTCCTCTTCACTGAATGATGAATCATATTCGATAAAACTCACTGCCTGTTAAAGAAAATCATTGAATCAACTTGGATTCACAAGAAATTTTCTTACACTTTCTCTGATACTAACTGTTGAAGTTGCCATCCCTACCTTCTCATATCTCCTTGAAGCCCTTTCATATTTTCCAGCCTTGAACGAAGCATTACCCTCTTCCTTCTTCCTCGCTGCAGCTTCAATCTTCTCCTGATTATTCATCTCCCATGATTCTTTCTCCTGCAGAAAGTATCATGAGTGTGCAGTTAGAAGTGTTCCCTCCTCAACAAGAAGCAATCAGGTTATATCATGCCCTCCATAGAGCTTCACACCAACCTTAACAAATGATAGCAGCTCGACCTCATAATACACAGTGGAGTTGGCAGGAACCACAGCCAGGTCTTGTTGAGACTCAGTCGGGCCAAAAGCATACTCTGGCTGAATTGTCACCAATGCCACCTCCCCTTTCTTCATGTTTTTGACAGCTCTGTCAAGTCCATCGATCACTTGTTCTGAATCAGGAGACAACGTCAGCTATATATGGAGAAGAGAGACGAATATAACAAGACTGAAAATTAAGATGCCAAGCAGAGAAAAGGTTTCCCAATTTAAAATGGCAATACTGTACCCTCGTCTATTTTAAACTCAAACAGCCCGTCATTGTCCCCCTTCTTCAAAAAGACAGTTCCATCATGCAGTTTACCACACAGTTTCACTGACAATAACATTGAAAAGATTAGAAATTATATCCAAAAAAGCCAACAGACTCAGAGCTATGAAAATGATTGGTCTAATGTACTTACCTTGAACCACTGCCCCATCATTCGGGCGCTCATACCCCTCTCCTTCCTTCAAAATTTTCTTCAAGACCTTCTTGTCTTTAGTCACATCAGAAACAGTTTTCCAAGAGACTAGCTCAAGCATAATTTGGAGGCTAGCATTGGGGGGAACAGCAACCTCATCCCCAGAAGCTGGTCTCCCAGTCTCTCCAAATGCATCTGTATAAGTTGAACACTCATCATTCCAATACTCAAACAGAGCATAAAAGTTGAAAAACGTAAAAGCTTTGAACTTACATTGTGGCATCACAGTCAGCAAAACCTTCTCTCCTTTCTTCATCGTCTTTACAGCCTTAGCCAAAGCCGGACAGAAATACCCTACATTATGCACACAAGCAGTTAACTCAAGATCGATGCCTAAAATAATATTCTGGAAAGAGACGTGTGTACAGACAGGAAGCATACCGTCACCCACAGTGAACTCCACTCCATCTGATTTTGAAATGAGCGTCCCATCTTCGAGGGTTGCTTCATATTTAACTGACACAAATAGAAGAGAAAATCAATGCAGGCTATGTCACAAAACCACACCTACAGCGGGGAATTATGAGCTGACAGGGGACATACCAAAGACCTCATCCAGATCCTTGGGATTCTCCCACTTCTCTCCTTCCACGAGAACTTTCTTGAGGATCCCTCCATCCTTGCATATATCTTTGACACTCGTCCACGACAGCAACTCCACATCAAATTGAAGAGTGGAATTAGGAGGAATGGTGGGAGGGGAACCCGATTCACCATAGGCAAGTTCCGGAGGGATGGTGAATATGGCATTCTCACCCTTCTTCATAGTCTTGATTCCTTCATCCCACCCCCTGATCACTTGACCTGCCCCAGCACAGTGAGCTAAAATTCATTTCCGACTAACTATAACACATTAATCATAACACATCAATAGAAAACATTACTATACGCATGATCAGCATTAAGTCTCGTGAAGGTTTGGAAGTTGTTTTCACTCAGGGTAGCATTGACAATAAACAACTATAGAAATCGATTGCAGTTTACTGAGGTGCACACTCCACAAAAGTACAAAATGGCCATAAGCCTAATTGATAGATAATTAACTGTGTTGCTATGATAACTACTGCATTACCTTCAAACTGCAAATGGACATCGACTTGATAACCATCTAAACCAACCATAACCATGACAATGTAAATGGCTTTTACAATAAGAAGAGCACCTTGTTTGTCTAGTTCTACATATAGTTTAAATGGGAATAGTTGCCTTATGAAGATTGAGCGCATACCAGCTTAGATAAAACCAATTATCCTTATGATGTAATTAGACAATTCATGACACTGACATTCATAGAGATCACCACTCAGTGAAGAAGAAAAAAAAATCTAGTCCTGTTCTAAGAGGCATCAAAATCCGATCACAAGCCGACGAATAGTGATGCTAGCATCATTAGCCTTTTCTTTACACATTTTATTCACTGTTGTTAGTCCTCTCATACTCCAAAAAAGGAATCGCGTATTTCAATATCACAATTTACCCTACATCAAAATCATAAACTAGTTACATGTCATCATCTTTCCTGTTTGATCTCACTATCAAACAGAAGGAAGTGACCACCGAGTTAGAAACTCTTAAGATAGTATGTCAATGCAAATTACATGAAACTAGAAGAAGAGACAACGACATTACAACACTAGTTTGATAGGACGGAATTTTATCATGCTACAATGTCGACAATTGGCGATTACTGGAAACATCTCAAAATCATCGGAATCTGCAAAGTTCTTTATTTTTCAGTTTTCAACTTGCGGAACGTGCATCGAACTAATTAGTTCATCAGCAACCGTGTTAAGTGCTTGCATCCCAAACATCTGCATTAGGCATTTTCACATTAGTTGTCCCAAAAAGAAAAAAAAATTTCTATTCATAATAAAATAAAGCCAAAAGAGCGTATCCTGGGACCTCTCAAACTCTGCACAAAAAGTTCTAACAAAGCACATACGGTCCTTCCACGGCCCCGTAAAGATGAAGACAGGATGGGAGCCCACCTCATGAATCAAAACTTTCTTTTGGCATTATTATTTTTCTTTCTCATTCTTTATAGGACATAATTGCCTCGTCCTCGCATACTCTGCAAGTCATACAATTCATAATATACCAAAAAAGTTTAATGGAAACCCCGTAACGTTTTGCAACCTATGCGTCCCAATTTTCCACATTCACTGTAACTTCTCTTAATTAAATATAAGTTTAATCACCTTGTGTCAAGGTCAGTTAGTTAAGACGTAAAACCCGTTTTGCTTCAACAGTTCCATCTTTATCCCTTTAGTCCCTCGTCCAGATGAAATCAAGATTTTCTCATCCAGCAAAAATTCAAGATTGGCTTTCTCGGAAGAACCCACTTCTAATTTTTGTACTTCCTCTCTATCCCCAGTACGTGAGGAGGAAAGAGAGGAGTTCCATATTCAGTCCTCCAAATTTAGGACAATTTTAGCAATTGGATACTCAAAATTAGAGTGGCGTGCATTCATCCATCTCAATGGAAGGGATCAGCTCAGGTAAGAGGGCAAAATGCTGGAGAAGAGCGTCGTACCTCGACCGAGCTTGAATTTGAAGGGCGTCCCACGATCGCGGCTCGAATCGAACTTGGTCCCATCGAGCAGAGTCCCCGTATAATGAACTGCACAAGGGGAGTCACCATCAGCATCACACCAAAACAAGCCAATCCATCGATTAATCAACCAAGAAGCCAGACGCACCTTCGACTTCGTCGCCGGCATTCGGGGTCTCCCACCCTTCACCTTCCTTGACGAGCTTCTTCTTGAGCCCCGCCTTCCCGATCTCTCGCTCTTCGCCGACCTTGAGAACGGGGCTCACTGGGTCGTCCTCGGGGATGCCCATGTCCATGTCCTCGTTGTTCTCGACGTTGTTCGAAGTGGGGAACTCAAAGTCGTCCATGTCGGCCGTTAGCTTCGGATGGGCTCAGGAAACAGAGGAACGATAGCAAGGGAAGCGAATGCAGGTTCTTGAAATGCAGGTTCTTCTCCTTGATCAGCCATGAGAGAGGGGAGGGGGAGGTTTTAATGGAGAACGTGGGGGAGAGAGTGTCTAGAGAGTTCCAACGTCTGAACTTGCGGGACGGTTCCAGAAAGATCTCTCCCGGGAAGACGGATCCGAGTGCCCGACTCAGTGAGTCAGACCATCCGTGCTTTCGGCTCGAGTTTTGAGCGAGCCGCCCATGAAAAAACCACCCAAAAAAAGGCAATTTTCTCCATTTCAATGAAAAGGACAGTAGTGAGCATTCTTCGGCAAGTTAAAACCAGGATAGGAATACCTAAAGTCAAGTTTAGATTCTTAAAGTCTATTCGATTCCCTCTTTTTTTTTTTGTTGCTATTTTCTTGTGAGAAAATTTGATGTGATATTCGATGCCTTGTGCATGTAACAAAATTAAACGTTGGCTAATTAAATTTTTTTAAATAGTTAGAAAGTATTATTTGGGTAAAGAAAATTACCAAAAAAATCATAAATCTATTGCAATTGTGTCGATGTAGTCCCAATTTTTATTTTGCCAATTGAGTCCTCATTTGTGCCACTTCAATCTATTTGGTTGGCTGGTGTTGAAGTGGACAATCTTCAATCAGATTTTTCAATTATTTATTCATTTTATTTTCCTCATCTTTCTTTCTTTTTTTTCCTTCCACAAGCCGGCAAGATGTGGTCGTCAAGGGTCGTCAGAGCTCACTATTGAATGGCAAGGGCTTTGTGGCCCTCACTAGCAGCCATGATGGTCTCACCCAATGGCTAGCAAGCTCTGGCTACTCTCACTGGCCAGAGCTCGCCGACTAATGGAAGGAAAAAAAAAAGGGGAAAAAAGAAAAAGAATTACAATATTATTAAAAATTATTAATTTTAGCACCGCCCAGTCAAATGAAGTGATTGACACGAATGCAAAAGGACTTATCTGAAAAAAAAAAAAGCTTATGACTAAATTACAATATGTTTAGGACCTTTTTTTTTTTTTTGTAATTTTCCCTATTTGGATAAGAATGAAGCCAGCGTCAATGAAATCTTAAAATGAAAGAGCTCTAGATAAGAAAAACCCTTAAAATTCTGGCTCCGTTTGTTTTACGGAAAATGGCCTCCTGGGGCAAAATATTTTCCATGAAGTTATTTTCCAAGAAAATAACTATATTTTCCAAGAAAATAACTATATTTTCCGATGTTTGGTTAATATTTAAGAATGAACTGAAAAACAATTTTCGTCGTTTGGCAAGGAATTGATTTTTCGGCGGCGGCGGGTGGCCGTGGGCGGCAATCGATGGCTGAGGACCGATGGCCGCGGTCGACGGAAAATGATTTCCGTTTTTAAAAAGAGGAAATCGTTTTCCACAATTTTCAAATGGATTTTTCCATAGGAGGAAAATGTTTTCTGGGGTTAACCTATTTTCCGCCCCCCAAACGCCGGAAAATCCGGAAAATATTTTCCAGGAAAACTTTTTCCCCCAAACAAACACAGCCTCTATGGAGAAGCATTAATCTACTGTTTGCCTTATATAAGTTTATTAAAAACGCATGCAATGAAATTTTTTGACAAAAATATTTCGTCGCTCACTTTCACCCTCCTTGCCCTAAATTCTAGTTTCTGACTAATTAACTGAATAGCAGATGACTAGTTTCATCTACCTCATATCGCATAACTTAAGTCCATACATAATTTTCCTTTCTTCGTTCGTGACACGACCACCCATTGCATGGTTTATTCCTTTCAATAGAAATTTCTTGCAAATCATCATGTTTTGGACAAGAAATTGATTATGGAAAATTAAGAATAGTTAGGCTTTGTTTATTTCCCGAAAAATAAAATGTTTCAAAGAATATTTTCTTAGAAGTCATTTTGTAGAAAAAATGATGATATTTTTCGGTATTGGACTAAAATATGAAAACGGCGAAAAAATATTTCCAGCCCAACATAGATTCTTTTACATAATTTTTAATTATATTTACTTTCTTTTCATTTTTTAAAGATTCAAATTTTTTAGATTTTATTTTCTCTTATTTTCTTTTTTTTTTCTCCTTCTCCGCCACTAAAAAAAAAAAGAGCTTTTAACCATGAAAAATTAGTGATAAATTATAATTCATCACTAATTTGTCAAGAAAATAACTTTCCTTGTACATTTATCGCAAAATTCTTCGCAAATTAATAAAGGGCTTTTAGCCACAAAAAATTAGCAATGAAATATAATTCATCACTAATTTGCGACGAAAATAGTGACAAAAATAGCTTTTGTCGCGCAAATTCATCACCAAATTCATCGCAAAATAAAAAAGAGGTTTTAGTGACGAAAAATTAGCTATGAAATATAATTCATCGCTAATTTGCGACAAAAATAGCAACGATTTGTCTCTAAATTCATCGCTAACTAGCGACGAAATTGGTGACAAAAAGGGTTCAATGCAAAATTAGCGACGAGATTTTGCGGCAACATAGTTTTGTCGCTATTTTTGCGACGAACCGTTTTCATCACTAAAGATTTCGTGGCCAAGTAAAATTCTCCCTTTTCAAATCCATTTTCCCACTTTTCTCTTCACACTCTTTTCCCTTCGCCCATTCTCGTCTCTCTTCTGTCTTCTCTCTTCTTATTTGTGTTACATGGTAACCATAGAATAAATTGTTGTTTATTTCACCATTATCTTCTATCAATTATCATAAGCTTCATCAATATTAAGTAATTTTTTCCTTTTTTAAGGTACGTTTCTATGTGAGACATTGCAATTCTTATCAAATTAAGCACTTTCTACTGCAAAGAATTCAACCGAATACTTGGGTAAGTCCTCTTGACTTGATAATTTTTTTTCATTTTTTTCACTTTAGGTACGGATATATTTGAGGGAGTGCAAGTATTCGTTGCTAAATTTATCGCTAATTAGCAATGAAACCGATCGTTCGTCGTTAATTATCAATAACAACGCTTTTCATCACTAATTGGTGATGACGCATTTTTTCGTCGCTACTTGGTAACAATGCTTTTTTTTTAATTGCTAATTGGTGAAGATATCTTGATGGTCAGCGACGAAACGGAGTCATCACAAAATTAGCGAACATTTGCGACGACTTTTATCCATCAAATTGATACCATAATAGTTCTATGTAAAAAGTACAGTAATAGTAAATTTCATGTGGGTGATAAAGTTAGGAAACATCTTTGTAGATTTTGGTTTAACTTGAACTACTATAATTGGACTTGCCATGGTGAACAATTTATAGTTTTGTCATCGTTGTCATTACTTTTGTGGTTGAGAAAACTTTTATTTTCTTCACTTGAATTTTTTTTTAGGTATTGGAGTTGACAAATACTTTAAGGACATTTGTTTCTTATACCGGGCATGCCCACGTAAGTTTAGAGAAACTGAAGTATAAACCAACGACATGTGACCCCTGCGCATGGAATGTGAGTGTTCGAGGGCAGTGCCCTCGAAATAGGGGTTTCGCTAACCGATCAGTGGGCGGGGGTTCCGCTCCACAGTGCGCGGATGGTTACCCCGCTTACAGGTGAGTGGGCAGGGGCTCAGGGGCAGCGCCCTAGAAACAATATCGGGTTTGGGTTTTTTTTTTTAAGTTAGTTTGTTTATTGTGGAATCAAAGGGTCTTTCGAATATGCTAGGGTTTTGGGCCTATTTCTTTAAGTCCTATATTTTGTAATCGTACGAAAGATTATTGTAACAAGTGGTTATGGTGAAAACCTAAAAATATAGGGTGGGTTTGATTCAACATTCCCAAAGGGCTTTCAGTCCTCAAAGCCCCTTGGGAAAATGCTGAACCATTTGGTTCGGCTTTAGGCCAGCATCTGGCCAAATGTTAGCCTTGGGAATACTGAAAGCCCAATGCTGATAAGGACTAGCATTGGGCTTTCAGCATTTGGCTGAATACTAAAAGAAATCTTTTTTTCCAAAACTAACCCCATAATGATAAAAAAAATTTACCAAAACCCATTTGTAAAGTTATTTTTAGCAAATAATATTTAATCCAAAACCCGTTTTGAAATCAGTTTTTTCCAAACGCAATTAGCATTTTCTCAAAGCCCTTTAGGCTAAGGACATTTGCATTTCATCAAAGCTCATTTGAAATGTTGAACCAAACCCACCCATAGTGAAATCCCTATGCAAGATATAACCCTATTATGGGGTGAACATGGTTAAATTTGTGTGTCATTTTTATTTTTTCTATCTTCTGTGTGATTCATCGCTAATTAGATATGATAACCGCTGGTCATTGGTAATTAGTGACAACATGGAGTTGGTCGTCGCTAATTAGCGATGATAATCCTCTTCGTCGCTAATTAGCGATGGCAATCCTTTTCGCTAAATGGCAAATTTTTTGTTTGGTGAAATTTTAATATAAATAGTGGTCACTAATTTCGTCACTAATTGGAGTCATCGCTAATTTTGTCGCAAAATTAGCGATTATAGCTCTTGGTCATCAGTAATTAGAAATGACTACATTGGTCATCACTAATTAGCGAAGATAATTCTTCGTCGTCGCTAATTAGCGACGACAACTCCTGGTTGTCACTAATTAGTGACGGCACTTATTTTTGTCGCTAATTGGCGACCTTTTTTTGTTTGTTGAATTTTTAATACAATAGGTCGTTGCTAATTTCGTCACTAATTGGAGTTGTCGCTAATTTTGTGACATTGCTAATTAGCGACGATAATTCCTGGTCGTGGCTAATTAGTGATGACACTCCTTTTCGTTGCTAATTGGAGACCACATTGGTGACTTTTTTGTTTGTTGAATTTTTAATATAATAGATCATTGCTAATTTCATCGGTAATTAGCGACGACACTCCTTTTCATCAATAATTGGCGTCATTTTGTTTTTGATGAATTTTTAATATACTATGTCGTCACTAATTTTGTTGCTCAATGGAGTTGTCGCTAATTTCGTTGCAAAATTAGCGACAATACTAATTGGAGACCATATTGGTGACTTTTTTGTTTATTGAAGTTTTAATATAATAGGTTGTCGTTAATTTCATTGCTAATTGGAGTCATCGCTAATTTTGTTGAAGAAAGCGACGATAATTTTGTGTCATCGCTAATTAGCGACAGTAAATCCTTGTCGTCGCTAATTAGCGATGACGCCTCTGTTCGTCGCTAATTAGTGACACTCCTTTCTCTTTTTCTTTCCCATTTCCCATTCCTTCGACTCTTTAACATGGCCATGAGAGGAGATGCTTCGTAACCAAGTCCAAGCTTCTACGGTTGTGCTCGCTCGCCCATTCTCCCTTAATGCTTGGCTCTCTTCCCTCTGCTTCTTCATCCAAGATTTGTGCATTTTCCTCTTTAGAAGGAGGTTTCTTGATAAGTTTGATGACAAAAAAAAGACCTGATTTCTTTCTTTCTCTCTTGAAGAATCGAAAGCCCCCGCACACACTAGCCCAACATCGAAGAAGGACGCTACGATTTCTCTTGATCCGCACACCCAAATTGCGTGTAGCTTGAGCTTGACCCCTTCTTCAATCTAGCACTGTCTTCTCCATCATGGGACTCTCTACTCAACGAGGTCTTCATCGGGCGAAGTTGTGGGGGAGATTCCAAGTCGAGTGTGGATAGGGCACAGTTTGACTCGACCTTTCAAGAGATTTGAGGTTCGTTTCTTTGAGCTCAAATTAGTGTTTTCTCTTTTGGGTCGCGCAGTTCTTGATTTGGTCTTTTTCTTGATTTGGGAAGGGGGGAGGGGATCTGTTTCCATAGTAAAAGTTGACTTGCGAGCGAGCTGGGTTCCGATTCTTGATTTGCTGGGGATGGTTGAAATTCGTTGCGTGTTTCTATTAGGGATCTAGGTTGTTGAGTGATGCGATTTGATTTCTCCACTTTTTTTTTGTCCAAAGAGGTAGTCAACTCCAAAGGATTCTATGACAGGAATTTGTTTGTTCAGTGTCCTTTACACGAGCAAAATTGGTAGATCTATGTTTGTTTGACCTAAAGCTTTGGTTATGAGTGCACAAGCTTGGAGGGGTCAGTAATTTACTATGACAGAACATGAAATGTGGTCATTTGAGTTTGGTAGTTGAACTGGACATTGCAATCAACTCTCTTTAGCTATATCTATAAGAGATACTCTGTGAGGTTATTATTTGTACCTCATGTAAAACTAGCTCATTGCCTAAGGTAACTTTTGAGCATTCATCTTTTAAAACTTTTTGTGGAGTAGAATGATGTGAACTGCAACTCTGATACTTAATAATGTTTCTGCAAATGAGTGTAAGCCAACGGGAATAGTACTTGAGCATGTAATCTTGCCTAATGACATGTTATGCTAACTGATAAGCTGAGCCTAACTGATGTTCTTTTCTTTTTCTAATCTTGCGGAGACCATAACTTGCAAAATCTAGTCATGCTTAAGCCAATCTCAAAATTTTATGTTGAGTCGGTAGCCTCTAATTTTTCGATATTGTGTATATATGTATGGAACCTCTCTTTACTCTTGGAGGAGCGGTAGATTCCGCATGCAATAACAACAGTAGCATCAACTATTTGAATAGCTCCATTTTGACCTTAGCTAGCGTCGGCGGCGGAGATAAGTGTTGGAATTGATGGGTTAATGGCTCAATTTATATATGTGTAATCGACATGGTTTAATGGGATCGTAATCGATATGCATTTATGTCAGTGTAATTGACGTGCACTTATGTCGGCGCAATTGACGTGGATTAATGTTGGCGTAACCAACGTGGCTTAATGTCATCGATTGCGATATGGATTAATGTTGACGTAACCGATGTGGATCAATGTTGGCGTAACTGACATTTTTCTGGTCTATAAATAGATGTGTTTCCGTAATTCAGAATCACAACGAAAACTTACAACTCCAAGCATATTCTTCTAGTTCTCTTATAGTCGTCCTCCAGGTATGCCGATTTCGAGAAGTGCTCGACAGAGTTCTGTTCGTATACAAATAGGTTCGAGGTGTTGTATCTTATGAGGCATAGTTCGTGAAGCTGCTTAGCACTGTTGGCAGAAACTAATCACCATAAGGAGATTCAGTTAGCCGTACCTCACTTCTTATTTAACCTTTTTTTCGATTTCATAGAATTTAACAAGTTTATCTGTTTGTAATATTTATTTGTAAAGATTGTACATTGGCTTAATTGGTATCAAATATTATTATTACCTTCTCCATGTTGTTATTTTTTTTTCTAATTACGACAAACAGTGTTACGTATTTCCCCTGATACGTTAACGTGTGTGATTACTTTTTCCAACAATCTTTAGGCGATTATCTCTTACTTATTGTTTGTTTGGGTTTATCAGAAAAATTATGATGGCTAATAACAATCAAGTACCCAATAATTCTAGAGAAATTGCTTTGGTCAATGCGACTATGGCCGATGGAATCGTTCATCAATCGAGGGGTGGTTCAATGGCAGCAAATACTGCGAGCCCTCGGGCTGCGACAACCTATAGTGGTGTGAGTATCCATTAATAGGCTTTACCTTTCTTGGTGATATTATCTTATACACCGAATAAGAAACCACAAAAATTCTCTGATGTGGGCTTAAGCAATGGCAGAAGAAAATATTATTCTATCTGACCACGCTGAATCTGGTTAAATACTTGTCGGAGGTGTGCCCGATAATTCATCCAAATGAGTAAGAAGTCACGATGCTTAGGGCGTTGCAGGTTTGGAAGCATGGACACTTTTTATGCCGAAATTATATCCTTAACTATTTGGTAGATTCCCTTTATAATGTTTATTGTAACATTGAAATTACCAAACAATAATGGGAGTTCTTGGAGAAAAAAATACAAGACTGAGGACGTGGTCACAAAGAAATTTGTGGTTGCTAAATTCCTAGACTTCAACATGATAGATTCTAAATCTATCATGAGTCAAATTTAGGAATTGCAAATAATTCTGAATGACATCTTTGCTGAGACAATGTTGCTTAGTGAATCATTCCAAGCGGTAGATGTTATTGAGAAACTACCTCTGGGCTAGTCAAGCCTAAAAAATTATTTGAAACACAAATGGAAAGAGATGTGCCTTGATGATCTCATTCCGCGCCTCAAAATCGAGGCGGACAATAGGAGGAATGCAAACCCTTCTATTGAACCAAAGATTAACATTGTTGAGTCTGCCAATTCTGAGCAGTTGGGAAAAAGGAAGAAGTCTTTTCAAGGACAAGGTAAGCAGAAGGTACAATCCCAAAAATTTCAAGGGACATGTTTTATTTGCAATAAGCCTAACTATCGTGCTAAGGATTGCAAGATATGTTCGAACAGAGGTAAGGGCGATGGTGTAGCCAAGCAACTGAATCTGGTAGAGCATGAAGATAGAAAGAGACTGACTACTATGGTGGTGTCCGAAGTATCCTTGATGTCAAACAAAACTGACTGATGATTAGACAAAGGTGCCACAAATCACATTTGTGTGGACAAATACCTATTCTCGTCATATGAAAAGGCTGAGGAAGATGAGATACTTTATGTGGCTAATGCTACATCAGCAAAAATTGTCGGGAGAGAAAATGTGATCCTAAGTTTGCCTTTGGTAAGGAGATTGCCCTGCTGAATGAGCTGCATATACCAGAGATCCGGAAGAATCTCATTTCTGGCCCCATACCTATCAAGAAGGGTTTTAAAATTATGTTTGACTCCAACAAGTTTGTATTTTCTAAATGGAGAATGTATGTAGGGAAATGGTACCTGAGTAATGACCCGTTCAAAGTCAATGTGGCTATCATTGATGTAAACTTGAAATTCTTGTACCCATAAACGATTAATAAAGAGAAATATTCAATTTACGTTATTGTGTCTCCTTATCTATGGCATGGCTTATTAGGACATGTAAACTATGGTATAATGAAGAAGATAGCAAACTTGGGGCTAATTGTAAGGTTTGAATTGCATGCCCGTTATAAGTGTAAGACCTGTGTTGAGCAAAGTTTGCTAAGAAATCCTTCAATTCTATTGAAAGAACAAGTGAATCTCTACAATTAATCCATAGTGATCTATGTAATTTAAAGTTTGTAGAAAGTAAAGGTAGAAAAAAGTACTTTCTTACTTTTGTGGATGATTGTACTCGATTTTGCTATGTTTATCTATTAACTGGCAAAGATGAGGCTATGGGTATATTTATCAAGTATAAAAATGAGGTTGAGAACCAACTTGATAGATGAATCAAAGTAGTTAGGTCTAACACAGGAGGAGAATATATTTCTTTCAATTTAAAGGAGTTGTGTGTAAGTTTGGGAATAATTTTCCAAATAACTACACCGTATACTTCGTAGCAAAATGGAATTGCTGAATGGAAGAATAGAACTCTAAATGAGATGGCCAAGGTCATGCTCTTATGTTCTGGTTTACCTCAAAACTTGTGGCGGGAGGTAGTTCTAACTGCGAACTATATTCTTAATATTTGTGACATCCTGAAATTCGACCCACTCTCGGAATTTGTAATAGAATGGATATATATTTCATCGATGCACTGTAGTTAAATCTCACTCAGAACTGATCATTTCGAGATGACTAACCAAAGGGGAATGGCTAGCTAGGAATTTAAGTACGTGGACATAATTTCAGGTCGATAAGCGTAGCACCTAAAAGCCGCCCGTTAGTCTGAGTATTTACTAGAGTCGCTATCATATGAATGTGGCCACAAATCAGATTCCGAGCTTGGATAATCGAGTTTTCAGGAATGTCGCAATTGAAATTGGACATCGTCCTGAAAGGCTTGAAAATTAGCCGATTGGTTTCGGAGTGCCAAGAAGAAAGGAAAAATATTGAAAGTGACCATTTTGCCCCCGGCTTGACCTAGTTTAAATGGCATGATGGTAAGAATATTTTTAGAGAGGCTAGAAAAATTTTACGACGAAATCCGGAGTTATTTTCCGATCGCGATTGAGCCAAACCAACACCGATTGAGCCCCACCCGATCCTGAAATTTCACGAATTTCGAGAAATATCTCGTCGGTCATCTTTTTGACCAATTTGACCGGCTTTGATGGAAAATAATTGCGGCCCAAGCTTTATCAGTCCAAATCACTGATAGTCCAAAAATCAGTCAATTCGTTCAGCTTTAAGTCGCTTTCAGTGAATAGTGATTTTCAATAATTATCCCTAGGATATTTTTTTTGGTCAAAGCACTCCTTCTTTCCTCCATAATCACCAGAAAATTCTCTCTCTCTCTCTCGCGGCCTAGTTTTCTGGCCTCAACTTCAATTGGCCGCCGACGGAAATCCGACCGTTGGATCTTCGCGATTTTTGGATATGTTGTAGTTCATTATCTTGTGGTTCTTTTTCAACTTGAATCACTTCAATCTGAGGTCGTTTGACCTTCCAAATCTGCTTCACCGTGTCAGTCGACGAACTAGTTTTTTGTTACTCGAATTTCATATAGGGCTCATATTGATATATGTTGACCCTAGCGACCCCTAGACTCATTTTCATGTGAAAATATTGATTTTCAGCATATGAACCATTCCATTCAACCCTTGAATAGCCTTGGTTTCCTTGGGTTTTGCGGGATTTTGCGCCGCCGCCGGGCCGTTCGTCGTTCCATCGCCCATCCGGCTTCGAATCAGCCTCATCGAGGTAAGCCGACCCCGTAAACCTTGAGTAGGATGTTAGATGATTCTTGGATAGACTTTAGGGTGCGATCCAAGGTAGATCGGCATAGAAAAATTACCGGAATTGGCGTATTTGAGCAAATCGATTCTGTGGCGAGGCTTTGATATATTATTTGAGCTGGGTATGTTGCTGTCTTGGCTGGATATAAGCTGTTAGTGATGGTTGATGTGAGTCCCGTGAGGTTCGAGTACCGAAAAATGAATTTTTGGGAGATTTAGTGCAAAAATAGGCCAAATAGTGTTCTGAAATTACTGTTCACGACACCTTGAGTACTGTTTATGAGCCTAGAATACTGTTCACATGCCGTCCCTTTGTATTTATAGTCAATTATTGAGATATCGTGGGCCTAAGATGCATATTTTAGTGCAAAAAGGGCATAGTCCTGATGCATTTAACACGGTTCGATTTGGCTAGAGAGCTGAGACTGAAATTTGAGCATGGAATGTGCACGCATTTGCATTGTTAATATCTATGTAGATATGAATTATTGGCGTGCCTGATTATCTCGATGATGCGTCATTTCTCGTTTGCCCTTGTTCCTTTTCTGTGACCCGAGCGATTAAAAGAGCATGTTAGAGTTGGATCTGAGGGTATGTAATATCCTGAACGAGATTAGGGGTGAGCTTACTGAGAAGTGTTCTCACGGTGATTTTCCCCACTTTTCAATCCCTAGGATATAAGCATGGCAAGGATACCACATGATTTGATATCCATGTGGCAGAGTACCAAGTTGGCAAGGATAATTGATGGTGAATCGGTGGTTGCTGAGGAATGTGGTCGCCCTGGATTGGTTGTTGTTGTTAATATTTGTGAAACAGTGATTCATGTATAATATGGAGCTGAGAATGTGTAATATATGAGGTGTTATGGTTGGCTAGTCCTTGCTCATTCGTTGTCAGGGATAAGGTATCGCTTCCGCTAGCGTTTATTTGGATATTAAGGTTTCAAGGTTGGCAACAATCCTGGGTTGTCGCATGTATCGACCGTCGTTGTGCAGATGTCGCACGCCCGTGGAGGCTCGGGGCGTGACAAAAATACCTCACAATAAAATGGGTAACATTCCATATGAGTTATGGAATGAAAGGCTACCATCTTACAATTTTTTGAAAGTATGGGGGTGTCTAGCCAAGATGACAATTTCTCCTCCTAAACAAACTTGGTTAGGACCTAAAACGGTGGATTGTATATTCATCGGTAATGCTCAAAATAGTAGCGCATATAGATTTTTGGTTCACAAACCTGAAAATGCAGAAATCCATGCTAATGCTATCCTAGAATCAAGGGATGCTGAATTCTTTGAGGATATATATCCTGCGAAAAGAAATCAGGGTGAACATTTTCAAACGAGATTCAGAAATTTAGAATTGAAGAATGATGAAATTGAGGCTGAGGATGCCGAGTTTTGTAGGAGCAACAGGTCACGAATTGCAAATTTTTTTGGACCTAACTTTTTGACTTATATGTTAGAAGGTGAGCCTCAAATGTTTAAAGAGGCGATATCATCTCCAGATGCTCCTTTCTAGAAAGAAGTCATTGAAAATGAAATTGATTCTATCATAAGTAACCATACTTGGGAATTGATTGATCTTCTATCTGGAAGTAAACAATTGGATGCAAATGGATATTCAAGAAGAAGTATAAAGCTGATAGCTCTATTGATAAGTGCAAAGCATGGCTTATTGCCAAAGGGTTTAAACAAAAAGAGAGTCTAGACTACTTTGATACCTATTCACTAGTAACAAGAATAATATTGGTTAGGATGTTGATTGCTATAACTTCGCTATACAATTTACAGATACATTAGATGGATGTGAAAACTGCATTCTTGAATGGTGATCTCGATAAAGAGATTTATATGAAACAACCAGAAAGATTCAAGGTCAAAGGATAAGAACACAAAGTTTGCAGACTTGTTAAATCGTTGTATGGACTTAAACAAGCTCCTAAACAATGACATGAAAAGTTTGACCACATAATGATCTAATATTGGTATAAAATCAATGAATGTGACAAATGTGTGTATACCAAATCTACGTCCATTGGATGTGTACTTATTTGTTTATATATCGATGGATTGCTTATTCTTAAAGACCACATTGAGGTTATCAAAATTACCAAGAATGTTCTCAAGATGAATTTTGAGATGAAAGATTTAGGTGCTGCGAATGTTATATTTGGCATTAAAATTCTTAGGAATTTCGATGGTCTAGGTTTAACACAATCAAGGTAATTGAGAGGTTCAAAAGATTCGGCATTAAAGATGCAAATAATCCTTTTTTACTGCACCTAACTTTAAGAAAAAATACTGGAAGTAGTATTAGACAGTTAGAATACTCTCAAGTAGTCAATAGTCTCATGTACATCATGAATTGCACTAGATTGGATATTGCATATTCAGTTGGAAAACTGAGTTGATATACAAGCAATCCTCGTTACGAGTATTGGAATGTTTTGTTGAGAATATTAGGATATTTAAAAAAATGCCAAAGACTATATTCTACAATATGGTCAATATCCAGCTGTGTTGGAAGGCTATAGTGATGCCAATTAAATTTTGGATTCTAAAGAATCGAAATCGACTAGCGGGTATGTGTTCATGCTAGGAGGTGCCGCAGTATCATGGAAATCCTCGAAGTAAACTCTAATAGTGCGCTCCACGATAGAATCCGAGTTTATTGCTTTGGATAAAGCTGCTGAAGAAGTAGAGTAGCTTCGATAGTTTTTAGAGGATATCCCATTGTGGCTAAAACGTATGCCTACAATATGTATTCATTGTGATAATCAAGCAGCTATTGCAAGGGCACATAATGTGATATATAACGGTAAGTCTAGGCACATTCATTGTAGACACAATACCGTAAAGCAGTTGCTCTCGCATGAATAATTTCTTTGGAGTTTGTGAAGTCAAAAGAAAATATTGCAGTTCCACTGATAAAATGTTTGTCGAGAGAGTAAGTAATTTGCACATCAAGGGGAATGGGGTCAAAAGCCTTAACCTAATAAAGAGCTTTTAAGGTAAAAACCTAACCTATCTGATTGGAGATCCCATGGAATAGGTTCAACAGGACAACATAAATTTTGAAAACTCTAGAGTGAGCACTGTCTCCCATTCTTATGATGCAATAGTGCTTTTTACGACGTTTTAAGGGTACGCTATGCGTTTAATAACCTCTAGCTTGAATTTTAACATCCTAATAAGATATGGTAGGATACCTTTAATAAGGAATGCACCTATATGCGTGAAGCTGGCCGACTCTATGAAAATCTTTAAAGGTTGGATTTTTTAAAGTGCGCATGAATCTTGAGAGGTTTAGGGCCGAAAGAATGAAAGCAATTGAGAGCCAATCTTGATTCGAAGATACTTCGTGTGAGGTCTATTATCCAGGCTTACACCAATAGCTGGTGGTTCAAGACTAAGTTCATCGACTGGTTAAGTATGTCCGATAGGCTTTTACTAAAGAAGGTTCAAAGTGAAAGCTACCTATCTTAATGCAGTGTATTTCCATAGGCACATTTGGAATTCCTCGAATCTTAGTTCTGTTGAGCCATTATGTGGGGGATTGTTGTAGTTGATGGGTTAATGGCTTAATTTATGTTTGCGTAACTGATATGGTTTAATGGGATCTTAATCAATATGCATTTATGTGGGCGTAATTGAAGTGCATTTATGTCGGCGTAACCGACATGGATTAATATCGTCGGTTACGATGTCGATTAATATCGGCGTAACCGATGTGGATTAATATCGGCATAATTGACATTTTTTCGGTCTATAAATAGACGTGCTTTCGTAGTTTAGAATCATAATGAAAACTCACAACTCCAAGCATTTTCCTCTAGTTCTCTCATAGTCGTCCTCTAGGTGTGCTGTTTGTATATTATTGATACAAGGAGGTTCGAGGTGTTGTATCTTGAGAGGCATAGTTCGTGAAGATGCTTAGCACCGTTCGCAGGAACTAACCGCCTTAAGAAGATTCAGTTAGCCGTACCTTATCTCTTGTTTAACTTTTTCCGATTTTACAGAATTTAGCAAGTTTATCTATTTATAATATTTATTTGTAAAGATTGTACATTAGCTTAATCAGTATCAAATATTATTATCGCCTTCTCCATGTTAATATTTTTCTGATTACAACAAACAGTATTACGTATTTTCCCCGATACGTTAATGTGTGCGATTGCTTTTTCCAACAATAAGTCCCCAGGGTTCGCGGATGAGTTGATGGAGGGCGGTTCCACAGCTCTTAAATATGGCAACTATGTCGAGGCCACTGAATGCTTCAGCCGAGCCCTAGAGATCAGGTTCAGTTTTTTTTTTTCGTGGTCGTTTTTCTTGATAGCTGTTTGTTTATTTGTCATTTTGGTTTTCTATGTTTCGTTCACTTAGCTTATTAATGCTGGTCGAGCTCTGCTGCTTTTAATCATTTTGGTGAGTACTGGTGTCTATTCTCGTTAGCTAGAATTGATGCTCTGTTTTGAAAAGTTTGGAGAAAGGCTTAGGGGGGGTTATATCTGAAAATAGGACATCGAGGCTATATATGTTGAGGCTTCTCTTTTATTGAATTTTTTTTTCCATTTTTTGTTGCTCTTACGTTTATGTAGATGTTCTTCACACCGCTGATTTCTCGGGGACCATGTCAGGAACTAAATTAGGACACGCCCTTAATTGTTTTGTCGCAAAAGTAATTCAGTGCAGATTTGATTGTATGCACCATTCACGCTATCTTTGGATTTGCACATCAGTTTTTATTGTCTTGTGAATCATGGATGTGGACCTATTTAGATTGGAAGCTACTTTTATTATTTCTCCTTGCCATGCGAAGGTGCTGTGTGTAATGTTTGAGTTCTGCCTTGATTAGGACTTGGGACAAAAGAATGGGAGACCTAATTGTTATGCGTAGCACAACTACCTACCTTAGGTGATTTGTGGAATGTTCGATGTATTGAAAACTTGTGATGTAGGTCACTCTCATCACGATAACTATATACCTGTCAATGATTCTCTCTTTAAACATTAAAGACTGACTGTATCTTCAGTTTTTGGGGCCTGGAGCTTGTTGATTCATTTTCTTTCGCTTCCCTTTATGCGAATACTATCATCAACTTTTGACTAAAAATATTAGGGGGGCACATTATGGAGAACTTGCCTTGGACTGTGTCAATTCATACTACAAGTATGGACGTGCACTTCTATATAAGGCTCAAGAGGAGGCCGATCCATTGGATACTGTACCCAAAAAGGACGCCCAAAGTCAAGTATCTGATAAAGATGGAGAAAGAAATACTTTACGTGGTGAATCTTCCGTGGCTTCTGTTTCTAGTAATATTGATCAGGATGGAAGTTCACATCAGCAGGATGAAGCAATCGATGATGGAGCGTGCCATGCGTCTTGCTCTTTTAAATCATCATTATCCTTTGTATTTCTTGTTACAATGTGTCGTTTCTGTCGACCAACTATGTTTATATTTATAGTGGATGATACATGACATGGAAATTTGCTCTCCAACTACATGATTTACCTTAATTGGTATTAAACATTTACTGGTTTTTCTGCAGCTATATGCAAATTATGCAATTGGGAACGATGTTCAAGCTATGAAAGCTGTGGTTGGAGAAGAAGCTCTATCTTCGGAGGATCTAGTCTATCTCTCGTTCAAACCGTTTGGATTCCCTTGCTTCAATTTTATCCTCTTCCTATTGTCTATAGTCCACTTGATATTTTAAGTAATAATATGTGATTTCTTTCATGATATTTCTTGAGATATTATGGAGACACTTCTCTCAGGTTTTGATATTTATGCATGTTTTATGTGGAGAAAAGATAAAATTGTGGTTGGGCAAGTATAACAAGAATCTTCGCTCGTTTTATCATCGAGAGGCCTCTCCAAATATATGAAAGCTAATTTTGTTACTAAATTATTTCAAATTTAAGCTAATTGGCGATCATATTCATGGCAAATTAGTGACAAATATTGTACTAGAATTTTGGTCACAATTTAGCAACGAAAGTCAAAATTTTTTGTTGCTAAATTTGTGACCGGGGCTGGCAACAAAATTCTTTTCGTTGCTATCTTCATTGCAACTCTCATGGAAAATGTCGTTACAAAATTTTTTTCGCTTTTGACTAAAAAAAATGTCATCACTAATTAGCAACGAATTTTGCCACGAATAAAGTTCGTGGTAAATTGCAATTTAGCGATGAAAGAGAAAAAATTTCATCATTAAATTTTGTGACATAAGTTGGCGACGAAATTCTTTTTGTTGCTATGTTTGTCACAACTTTCATGGCAAAGGCCCTTGCTAAACATTTGTCGCTAATTAGCAAAGAATTTTGCCACGATTAATGTTAGTTGCAATTTAGCGGTGAATTCATTTTTGTAGCAATTTAGCAACAACAGATAAAAAATTTTGTAGATTAATTTTGTGACTCGAGTTGGCGACGAAATTCTTTTCGTTCCTATTTTCATCACAACTTTCGTGGCAAAGGCTGTTGCTAAACCTTCATTGCAAATTAGTGATGAATTTTGCCACGAATAGATTTCGTCGCTTAGCAACGAATTTTGTCGCAAAAAATTTCATCGCAATTTAGCAATGAAAGTTGAAATTTTTTGTCGCTAAATTTTGCGACGCCAAATTAGTGACGAAAGTATTTTCGTCACAAAATTCATCGCAACTTAATTTAGTGACGAATTTTGTCAAAGTTTTTGTCAAAAATTCCATTGCCAAAACCCTTTTTTTTTTGTAGTGCGCACCTTCTTCTTCCTTCCTTCGCTCATCCTCCTTCCTCTACCGTTCCTGCGTCCTTCCTCGGCTTGACCATCGACCATGACGCGGGCTGATGAGCTCGAGGCTTAATCAGTCCTGGAAACTCCCAAGCTCAGCCTTGCTCGAAGCGATTTGGTGCACTTCGACATGTTAGACTTTGGTGCCGAAGTTGCACACGGACTCAAGCTGCTTGGAGCACATGGCGACGCTAGAGCTTGCTTGCGAGCTCCAGTGTGAGCCCCGATGGAAGACCAACTGTGTAGCATCCTCGTTCCAAATGCTACTGTCAGAGCCATGATGCCCAAGCCGTCACATTTAACTAATCTCGGTATTATAAGTAATTATTGTCATGCAACGGAAGGTTCAAAACTTGGTATGAGGGAAGATAAGGCGAGATGCTAACAAAACACCGAGGCAAGGTATTATTCCATTACTTATATACACATATATTGACACTGGTTTGACATAGCAACGTTAGACGTCAACCTTGGAGTTTCCAACTAGGATCACCTATTCCCATCTATTTACATAAGTGCAAACATCCCTCGGCTAGACAAAATGCCGCACTTTGTCACATGGAGTGCGATCTTCCAAAAATAACCCACGATCACCCCCTAGGTCACCGTAGTGGTCACTCGCCGTCCTGGGCCCCATCACTCGAAGCATCATCGTCGTCACTTCTACTCTCCACCTCGTCGAACATATCTCAAGGGATAGGTCCCTCCCATCAATGTTGATGAATACTGTGACAAACTTTTACCGAATGTGAGCCATTCCGATGGCTACATCCACAGTGAGCGTGGTGACAATGCGAGTGAAAATGATGCCCTACAAATGCACAATCTCAAAGTCTTTGGCTTTCGGATTCCAAGGAGATAGGGAGCCCGTAGCGGGATTAATGCCGAAGCGCGTACGAAATTGGCCAAACAAGAAACTCAGAATGATAAACGAGGAACAATTCGTTCTCTCAAATTCAATTTACTAAAAAATATCAAAGTCTGTCTTGAGAATCAAATTGATGCCGAAGCACGTACGAAATTGGCCAAACAAGAAACTTAGAATGATAAACGAGAAACAATTCGTTCTCTCAAATTCAATTTACTAAAAAATATCAAAGTCTGCCTTGAGAATTCCTAAACACCCCTTTTATATGGTGTTAACCCTAATCTAAAATAGGAAACATGAATATTGCAAAAATAAAACGCCACTAAAAAGAAATCTTGAAAATACATAAAAATAATAATAAATCTCTACTTATCAGTAAAAATTGCCGAAACCGGGTGCATCATCCTCCCCTGCTAGAAAGAAGATTCGCCCTCGAATCTTCTTCGTCTTCACTGACAGCAAGCTCCTCAAGTTCTGTTTTGTTTGTATAATAGGGCGATAAATCTGCTATATTAAAAGTTCCGGATACATTGTACTTACCTGGCAGCTCGATCTTATATGCATTATCATTGATCTGCTCGAGAACCCTGAATGGACCATCAGCTCTAGGTTGTAACTTGCCAAACCTGCCAGCAGGGAAACGTTCCTTCCTGAGGTGAATCCACACGAGATCACCCTCCTTAAAGACCACTTTCTTTCGTCGCACATCCACCCTCTGCTTGTACTTCATGTTCTGCCTAGTAATCTTGTCATGAACTTCTGAATGCAGCTTCTTAATCTGTTTCGCATGTTCATTTGCATCAGAACTGAACTGCTTGTCAATGGGTGTCGCGACCCTCTAAAAAAAATTTAAATTCAAAAGGGGTTAATGGATTATTAGGTTAATTAGATTTGACTAACCTAACACAGACCCTCCCAAGCCCTACCGAATAGCAACTTTGGTTTTTGTTTAAATGATTTTGAAATTTGGAGTCGTCACTAATCGTTCTTGATAGATCGATTAGAAACCTAAATAAATTAGCGGGAGAATTAATTTATTCCTGGGAACCAGAGATTATGAGTTCGGGGACTTGGTTACACAAGTTAATTAAAACTAATGCCCTTTCGGTACCTTAATTTCATGGATATCCTAATTTGGCAACTTAGGCTTAGTTTATTCCTAAGGCTCTAGTAGGATATTCTCTTTTGTGTTTTCACTTTTTAAATAGGATGCATGGATGGTATATATTTTTATTTGTTATATTTTTTTAAGTGTTAAAGATTCCCTGAAGCCGAAAGAGGGAGTGTGTTAACGACTTCTGTGCAGTATTACGACCTACTCATCTTTTGGGTTTGATGATTCAAAAATTAAATTATAGGAAGTACATGACAGTGAATAAACACCTCCAATGGGAGGCCTAGCATTGGCTTAGCTCTTTCCTTTGGGATTTAAGGTACAAGTATTTAAGTTGCAAGTATTTAAACTACTGTAAGTAAAAACCTCCAATGGGAGGCTAAGCATTGGCTTGGCTCTTCCCTTTGGGATTTAAGGTACAGGTATTTAACTACTGTAAGTAAAAACCTCCAATGGGAGGCTAAGCATTGGCTTGGCTCTTCCCTTTGGGATTTAAGGTACAGGTATTTAAGTTGCAGGTATTTAACTACTGTAAGTAAAAACCTCCAATGGGAGGCTAAGTATTGGCTTGGCTCTTCCCTTTGGGATTTAAGGTACAGGTATTTAAGTTGCAGGTATTTAACTACTGTAAGTAAAAACCTCCAATGGGAGGATAAGCATTGGCTTGGCTCTTCCCTTTGAGATTTAAGGTACATGTATTTAAGTTGCAGGTATTTAACTACTGTAAGTAAAAACCTCCAATGGGAGGCTAAGCATTGGCTTGGCTCTTCCCTTTGGGATTTATGGTGCAGGTATTTAAATTGCGGATGGACTTTGTCCTCTCCATTCTGGGGTATGAATTCTTTAAAATAAAATACAACGAATTGATTCAACAATTTGAAATTTGTGCGCGCTTGAAGACTCCTCCAAGCCGATTTTCTGCTTCCATAGGGTTGACCATTGATATAGAGCTGCGGCTTCCTGACATAAAATAGAGTGAAGTGTCAGTATACAAAATATATGCTAATCTGCACCTAAAACCAGAAGAGTGGAAAGAGTGCTTATCTCCCATTTTTTGGGAGGGATTTCTATAATTGATTTTCGCTCTCTATGTTCCCAATATAGAGAGTCTCTTTTGAATTAAGAGGGACTTTTAGTCACAGATCAGTTGAGAAATCGGTGGACATCTTAGGAGCTTGTTTGGGCGATTTTTGCATCTCTATGAGATTTTTTTGCCGTTGACGTAGAGATATCCTTCTCCTGACATAAAATATGGGGAAAATGGAGGTAGGAGAAAGTGCATACAATTTGTGCTAATTTGCGACTAAAACCACAAATAAATGAATAAATAAAAACACTTAGCTCGAATTTGCTTGCTCGTTGACGAGGATGAACTCTTGATTTATGTTGATCGATGAAAGAATTTGTGATGATAACCCCTAACTTTAAACTCCCATCATCTTCAAAATTCTCTCTTTCTTTTGGTATTTTTTTTCTCTCTCAAATTTTTCTTCAATCTCTCAAAACCCTCTCAAACATCCAAAATTTTCTCTCAAAAAAAAAATCTCTCAAACACTTCAAATTTTCTCTAAAAAAAAAAATCCATATTTCAAGCTCACTTCTTCCTCCTTTTATAATCTACTCATCTATCTCCCATTCTAATTTTTCCACTAACTCTATCTCCCATTCTAATTTCTCCACTAACTCTTCTTCATTTTCATCTTCCATTCTCCATCTCTATCTCATATTCTAATCTTTCCACTAACTCTTCTTCATCTTCATCTTCCCTTCTCCATATTTATCTTCCATTCTAATTTCTCCACTAACTCTTCTTCATCTCCATCTTCCCTTCTCTATTCTTATCTTCCATTCTAATTTCTCTACTAACTCTTCTTCATCTCCATCTTCCCTTCTCTATTCTTATCTTATTTTCTCCATCTATTATTCTCCAACTTCTCTTCTTCATCTCCTCTTCTCCATCTTCCCTTCTCTATTCTAATTTATCCACTAACTCTTCTTTTTGTTATTTGTAAAATAATCCTTCAAGAGTTAGGTATTTGCACTCTAGTCCTTGAATTTTAAGTATTTACAATTCAGTCCATGAAAAAATATATTTCTTTAAGTCCAAATCTCCTCACAATTTTTGACACACCAAAATTTACCACATGTCAAATTTAAGCTCATTTCTTGCCGCTGAAAATAATGCAGAATTTAATTAAAGCCCTTCTGCAAAATTGAGTCATTCTGGGTATAATTGAGCCAAGATGAAAATTTAAAATATTAGAAGACAATGTCACAACTCATAAAAAGTGAAAATTAAAAATAAGTTGACTCAAATTAAATTTTTTTAGGCCCGATTTGAGATTATACTCGTGAAGGAACACGTGACTCGAATTGGATTTTTCTAAATTTGCGATGGCCAATATGAAAATAGATTTAAAATAAAAATATTAACTATCTTTGTGTATTTTTTTGGCCTCAAATGTTATTTTTCCAAAATTTTCAAGTATTTTTGTAATTTTTTTAAAAAAAATTAAAAAAAAAAATATAATATAAAAATTTATTTTTTGTTCAAAAATGATTGCCTAGGCTTGGCCAAGGCTTCCAAAGTTGATTTTTCAATTTTCTCATTTTTTCTTTATTTTTTGTTTTATGAATTTTCGAAAATAAAAATACCGAGAAATATCGAAAATGTGAAAAATTATTTTTTGGTCAAAATTGGTTCCCTAGGCTTGGCTAAGGTTCCCAAAGTTGATTTTTTCAATTTTATGTATTTTTATGGATTTTCTATTAATTTTCGAAAATAAATAAATAAAAAATACGTAAAAATACTGAAAATATGAAAAATCGTTTTTTGGTCAAATTGGTTCCCTAGGCTTGGCTAAGGTCCCCAAAGTTGATTTTTCAATTTTATGAATTTTTATGGATTTTCTATTAATTTTCGAAAATAAATAAATAAAAAATACGTAAAAATACTGAAAATATGAAAAACCGTTTTTTTGTCAAAATTGGTTCCCTAGGCTTGACCAAGGTCTCTAAAGTTGATTTTCCAATTTTATGAATTTTTATAATAAAAAAAATTTATTAAATTTTTTTATTAATTTTAAAAACAGAAAGGATAATTAAAAATCAGGTGTCAACAATGGGCAATGGAGTGGGATCCAGAGGAGTAATTGGATTATGCCCATAGACAATCTCAAAAGGACTCTTGCCCGTTGTTCGATTCTGTGACCTGTTATAAGCAAATTCTGCCTGAGGTAATATCAAGTCCCATTGCCGCGGATTATCACCAACTAGACTTCGCAGCAAGTTTCCCAGGCTTCGGTTAACAACTTCTGTTTGTCCATCGGTCTGAGGATGATAAGAGGAGCTAAACTGCAACCTGGTTCCCATATGCCTCCAAAGAGTGCGCCAAAAGTGACTCACAAACTTCACATCACGATCGGAGGTTATAGTTTTAGGAACCCCATGCAGCTTGACAACCTCCTGCAAAAATAAACGAGCAACCTGCGAAGCATCAAAGGTCTTGTGACAGGGAATAAAGTGTGCCATCTTCGAAAATCTGTCGACAACCACCATTATGGAATCTTTATTCTGCTGCGTCTTCGGCAATCCCAACACGAAGTCAAGGCTGACATCCTCCCATGGTGCAACAGGGACAGGTAAGGGCATGTACAAACCAGCATTGGTACCCTTTGTTTTGGCCACGTGACATACTCGGCACCTCTCTACAAAACGCACCACATCACGCTCCATGCAAGGCCAGTAAAAGTGCTCACACAACAAGGCGATTGTCTTATCAACTCCAAAGTGCCCAGCTAGACCTCCTGCATGGCTCTCAGTAATAATAGATTCCCTCAAAGAACATTGAGGAATACACAACCTGTTTCCCTTGAAAAGGAATTCATCCACCAACAAAAACTGTTGAAAAGACCCTACTTCACACTTCCTCCAAATGTCTCCAAAGTAAGGATCATCAATATACAACTTCTTAAAAGAGTCAAAGCCCAGAACTCTTACCTGCATTGTAGACAGCAAGGAATGTTTTCTGCTCAATGCATCTGCCACCTTGTTCATCACTCTTGCCTTATGTTTTATCGCAAAACTGAAAGCTTGAAGCAGTTCTACCCACTTCGCATGTCTAGCATTCAGCTTATGTTGGCCATTAATATACTTCAAGGCCTCGTGGTCAGAGTACAAAACAAACTCCCTCGAAATAAGATAATGCCTGCAGTGCTCTAAACTCCTCACTATGGCATAAAATTCTTTATCATACGTGGAATACTTCTTCCTCGCTTCATTTAATTTCTCACTGAAAAACACTACTGGTTTATTTCTTTGGCTCAGGACTCCCCCGATACCAACGCCTGAGGCGTCATAATGCACCTCAAAAATCTCACTAAAATTAGGAAGCACCAAAATCGGGGCTTCAGTTACCTTCTTCTTCACCAATTAAAAGGCGATTTTCGCCTCTTTGGTCCACACAAATCTACCTCTTTTCATACAATCCGTAAGAGGTGCTATAATTGTGCTGAAATCTCGAACAAACCTCCAATATAAAAAAGGCTAACCCATGAAAGCTACGTACCTCATGAATATTCTTCGGAGTCTCCCAACTCGTAATGGCCTCAATCTTGACAGGATCTACCCGAATGCCTTCCCTTGATACGATATATCCCAAAAAGGTCACATGATCAGTTAAAAAGTGACACTTCTTGAGATTAGCATACAGCTGCTGCTCCCTCAAGGCCCCAAACACCTCTCGTAGATGCTGCAAGTGTGTCTCCATCGAGGTACTATAAACCAGAATATCATCAAAATAAACGACAACAAATTTGCCAATAAAAGGACGAAAAACCTGATTCATCAGCCTCATAAAAGTGCTTGGCGCATTAGACAATCCAAACGGCATCACCATCCACTCATACAGTCCATCTCTCGTCTTGAACGCCGTCTTCCACTCATCTCCAGGTCGCACTCTGATCTGATGATACCCGCTCCTCAAGTCTATCTTCGAAAAGACAGTAGCCCCATGTAACTGATCAATCAAGTCGTCAAATCGCGGAATAGGAAAACGATACTTGATTGTAATTTTATTGATAGCTCTGCTATCTATGCACATCCTCCATGTCCCATCTTTCTTTGGGACTAACAAGGTCGGCACTGCACAAGGACTCATACTTTCTCTGATCGCGCCTTTCTCTAACAACTCCCGAACTTGCCTCTGTAGCTCCTCATGCTCCTTAGGACTCATCCTATAAGCTACTTTATTAGGGATAACAGCTCCAGGAACGAAGTCGATATGATGCTGGATGTCTCTCATGGGTGGCAATCCGGCCGGCAACTCCTCCGGTACAACATCAGCAAACTCCTCAAGCAAAGGCCAAGCTTGGGAAGGGATTTCTGGACCCTCAGAATTCTGCTCCACTACTACAACAGCAAAAAGCTCAGGCGCGTGCACCGCCTCTTCTTGGAACTCTGATCTAGATAACAGATTATTTTTCACCTCCTTCCTCAAATCAGTAGGACCCAGGGTAATGGTTCGACCATCCTTCTTAAAAGTGTAAGTATTCCTAAACCCATCATGCTGCGTTTTCCTGTCAAACTGCCACGGTCTCCCTAACAGGATATGACAAGCATCCATAGGGATCACATCACACCACACCTCGTCAGTATATTTTTTGCCAATCGAAAACTGCACAAGGCACCTTTTGCTTACCTTCATCTCGTTCCCCTTTTTAAGCCACGACAGTTTATATGGTTGAGGATGATCCTCCGTTTTCAGCCCTAACTTTTCCACCATAACAGTGGAAACCACATTCTCGCAACTTCCTCCATCTATGATCATATTACATAATTTTCCTCCACTAGTACACTCAGTATGAAAAATATTATGCCTAAGCCATGATTCATCTTCCGTAACAGCAATATTCAAAACTCGATGAACAACTAAAGACTCACCAGAATCTGCATAAATAATCTCGTCCTGCTCCGGATCCGCATCCTCTGGTTCCCCATCGGGTTCATCAAAAACTGGCTCCTCGTCATAAACCGGATTCTCTACAAATGTCACAATCTGAAGGTTCGGGCAATTAGCAGCAAAGTGTCCTAACCCCTGACACTTGAAGCAACGCTTAGATGCTGCTCCTCCCCTGCTAGATCCAGTATTATTCTGCTCCCCTTTGCATGTTGTAGGCTTGGAACCCGCACTTCTAATTGCTGCCGGTGTCGAGTTAGCCGAAGAACTTTCCACCTTTCCTCGAAAGTCCTTACTTGACCACCAATTCTGGAATTTGGAACCGCTGCCCTTTCTCTTCAATTGTGACTCCACTTTCAAGGCTAATCGGCAAACATCCTCATACGTCCAATACTGCTGCAAGTGGACGACATCAGAGATCTCCGTTCGTAGCCCGGCCAAGTACCAAGCAACAGTTTGTTCCTCCTTCTCATCCACATCACAACGCATTCGCAACAGATCAAACTCCTCGATATACTCCTCCACCGTTGAATCTCGTTGCCTAACGTTATGATATTCAATAAACGCTTCTTGCTTGTAATGAGTGAGCAAGAACTTTCCCTGCAGCAATTTTTTCATCTTATCCCAGCGTTTCACCTTTGATTTTCCTTCCCTAGCACGCTGTTTCTTAACATGCTCCCACCAGATCGAAGCGTGCTTCCGTAACTTGATAGCTACTAGTTTAACCTTTTGCTCCTCAGTTAGATCTTTAATATCAAAGACCCTCTCTACTATATGCAACCAATCAATAAACTCATCAGGATGAGTCTTACCTTCAAACTCAGGAATCTCGATCTTCATCCCGATATTCCGAAAAGGTGAACGATGTCCAGGTCGCATCCCCCGATTTCGCCCCTGGTTCCGAACCCCAAAAGGGTTCACGTCTTCCTCCTCGTCGTAGGATGTCGCATCAGATTCCTCTTCTTCGGATTGAACGCCTAACCCAACCTACGCGAGTTGTCGTTCCAAATCCTGGATTCGCCGTCTCTGTTCCTCAATTTCCACGTCTCGTGGGTCTCTGTGACGCGGCTGTTCGTCTGCTTCAGGAACGACTCCACGCCCCCGGCCACCACGACCTCGCCGTCCACCACGACCACCACGATTCTGTTCAGCCATCGATTCAAAGCAACCTGGCTTTGATACCAATTGATGCCGAAGCGCGTACGAAATTGGCCAAACAAGAAACTCGGAATGATAAACGAGGAACAATTCGTTCTCTCAAATTCAATTTACTAAAAAATATCAAAGTCTGCCTTGAGAATCCCTAAACACCCCTTTTATATGGCGTTAACCCTAATCTAAAATAGGAAACATGAATATTGCAAAAATAAAACGCCACTAAAAAGAAATCGCGAAAATACATAAAAATAATAATAAATCTCTGCTTATAGGTAAAAACTGCCGAAACCGTGTACATCAGGGATCCAGGAGGTATTGGAATAGAACCCATCTTTATTAATCTAAACCACATACACAACAAAGTTGAGAAACTCAACAAGAAAATTTGATCACTCTAACACTTATTCGGTTCGCTATACCATTCCAAATCAACAAGTACACACATGAATTGACGACCCATCCATGGACAATTAGAAGGATATAGTGCAACGAAAGAGAGCTAGATGGATTAAATGAACTCGCTTTAGTCAACAACTATTAATTGTGGGGTGGAGCAACAACCAACTTCCGGTGAGTGTGAGCGATTGAAGGGTGGAGAAGATGCTGTGTGATTACCATCGAGAGCTAAAAAGAATGGGTTTCCTCCTACTCCCGCTTGCCTTTTTTTCTTCTCCTTCTCGATGGATCCCACGATGATAACCCCCTTCTCGCCGAATGATGAAGTCCTCCTTTTCAAGGCTTATGATGAGCTGAGTTTGATTGTCTTGAGAAGCTAATTGAAAAGTGGCCTTATCATTTCTCACTGTGTGCACAGCTAAATAATGACGTTCTAGAGCAAACAAATTTCCGTGATGCTACAGACTGGGAAAGCATCCTTGATTTCGGCGGAGGCAGCTACGAGGTCTCTGCAATTGTGCTAAGGTTCGGTGGCGAATCTAGTAAGGCCGAGATAGAAGATTGACAATCATTGGAGCCACAATTGAACTCGAGCCAAAATCAAGCTTGAGCTCAAGCAGATTACGAGCTAGGATCGAGCTCGAGCCTAGGTCCAGCCGGATCTAGCGTGCTTGAGGCTAGCCTTGCCGCCTAAACGGCCTCGATTGAGGCTCGCCTCACTAGATCTGGTGAGGTTCAAGCTTGCCGATTTCAAACGAGGCAGAGCTCAAGGCCTCACTAGCTTCGAACGAGTGTTTTGGTTCCTCTTTGTGGTTTCTGCCATGGATTTAGAGAGAGAGAGAGAGAGAGAGAGAGAGAGAGAGAGAGAGGTGGGGAGGGAGGGAGGATGGTGAATGGGAACAACTCTCGAGGGAAGAAGCAACTAGAAAGACATGGATGAAAATTATTTTTCTCAATTTTAAAAGAGCATTTTCCATTGACAAATTTTTTTTTTCTTTGACCACTCATTTTTTATCCCCCAAACGCTGAAAAACGAGGAAAATATTTTCCTGAAAGATCTTTTTTGCCAAACAAACGGAGCCTTAAGAGTGTGTTTGTTTTATTGAAAATGTTTTTCTGGAATTCACTTTCCAGGAAATGATTTTTAGGAAATCATTTTTTCGGAAAATGTTTATTCTCCCTTGTTTGGTGACATGTGATGAAAAGTATTCTTTGGTGTTTGATCTGCACTTGAAAAATTATTTCGCTTTATCTTAAGAAAAAGAAATTCAAAATTTAAATAAAATTTTAAATTTTAAATTTCATATTCTATATATATTTTTTATTTTTCTTTGTCTTCTTCCTGCGACTTCTTCTTCCCTTCTAACCTTTGGTGACTTCTTCTTCCTTCTTCCTTCTGTGACATTGGTGGCCATGGGCGAGCTTGAGTCGAGGCAGTTGGTGTGCCTCAAGCTTGCCAGATATGGCGAGCTTGAGGCTCGCCAGTTCTATTCGAGGCTGCCAAATCTGGCCGAGGTATCCAATGAGCCTTGAGGCCACTAGCCCGATAGCCTCGAGACTCACCAGGTTGGGAAAGCCTTGAGCTGGCCGAGGCCACCAAATCTGATAGCCTTGAGGCTAGCCGAGCTTAGCCGAAGGCCTTGAGGTTTGGCGGTGGCTGCTGCCAAACAGTGGCGGCGAGGGAAGAAAAGAAAATGAAAACGAAAAAAAGAGAGAGAAAAAGAACATAAAATAATATTAAAACATTAAAATACATTATCAAAATATTAAAAATATTAAAAAATTAAAGATGAGCAATTTTGAAAAGTGTTTTTACCTCTTTAGATTAGGGAATTCACTTTCCTGATTTTTGTATATAAACTTTCCATTGACCGAAAAGTGTTTTTCGTTGACTGAATCATTTTTAGATAAACCAAACAAATGAAAGTCTGGAAAATTAATTTCAGGAAAACATTCTCCCCGGAACAAACACTCCTGTAAATTACATAAGCTATCTCACAAACTTGTCATCCTCTGATACACGATTTCTCCTAGGCTTGGCCTTCACGAAACAGTCCCCTCAAATCAAATTTGTCCACTTTTGAACCAAAGAGGTCGTCCTGTTTTTTTTTTTTTAATGGTCTTAGCTGCATAACTGTACCATATGGAATTTCTACATTAATTATTTTAACATTCACGATATTGTTTGCGCCAAAAAGCGACCAAGTCATCGACATTGATAAACACGGGACTGGAGCGTGGAGAGTAATTGAGCTCGTGACCCATTGTTGATGACCACAAGGATCGTTATTGGTATTGGCGTGCATTGTTGACCACTATTGATCAATTATCGATATACGACGATGAATGGTTAGCGATAATCGACAAAGATAAGAAAGGCAACATGTTACTAATCGAGGCAGCGAGAGAGGGTTGGATGCGCGGAGGACATCAAGAAGCAGTCATAGATTTGAAGTCACTGTGAAATCAAGCAAATCAAAGTCGTGGGACAATTTGCAGTCGCATGTGATTTTAAAGGAATAATCGCTCGGAGACAAGATCATGGCATCGTGAAAGTATGGGCAAAACTTTCGAAGGTGAAGGAAGGTGGCTACAACCGCCGGAGAACCATGCAGAGATGGTTACGGCATAACCGCTATAACATCGTCGTTCGTCTGCTGAAACACCCACAAGCAAATAAATTTACTATCTTTTAGTTATCTTTACTTCCCGCAACGTACTTTTAGTTTCCCAAACTGCGTCGTCGGTTAAATTCTAGCGTAGTGTTTTTGCGCTCTCGAACTTTGTCGTCAATTAAATTCGATGGTGAGAACAAGGAAGCAACTTGATCCTAACAATACTGGCGGCGACAATTCGTCACCGCAAGCTGGTAATGACAAAGTGGGACGTTCTGAATCGCCGACTGCACAGACGGTGGCGGATCAACCACAAGGTGGAGATGTCAAAATCCCAAGACAACTCACCTATGGACATACAGGGAAGTTAGAGCCAAATCAGGGACGGGGGACGGTCCTTGCACTTCAAAGACTATTCACAATTTTATCCCCTTGAGTTTCCAAACTTGCTTTCACTCATGCAATTATTTTTGGCAAAAGGACACATCGAGTGTTAAGATTTATATACGACGCTTACTTTAGTGTTGATATATATTTTTTGAATCGCGTAAGTGCCATTTTTTTTTTTGAAAAATGATTATTTAAGTTCCAATTCCGGTGAGGTCGTTGGATTTTCTTGCCTTTGGTACTAAAGTGATCATTTTTTCTCCGGATGATCGTTTTTTGGATCACTTAAGTGTCAATTTTTTTTTTTGAAAAAACGATTATTGAAATACCAACTCCAGTGAGGTCACCGGAATTTCTCGCCATTATCTCTAAAGTGATAGTTTTTTTTTTCCGATTTGACACTTGAGTGATCCAAAAAAATATTTGGCACCAAAGTAAGCGTTGGACACAAATATTGACACTTGAGGTGTCCTCATGCCAAATATTTTCGTTAAAAGACTAATACGGGGTTGTATCAAGAGATATTTTCTCAAACTACCCTCGAGAATTATAGAACTAGGTCTGTGTTGACCCTAGATCAACTTTCTTAATCATGATATTCACTCACATATGTTATCTGTTATTTGGAAATATATCGTTGTATTTAACTACTTCTGCTACAGGATTTCGAAAATGGTTGAAAAAAACCATCCTTGCTCCGAAAAGACAGGGCCAGGTACCAGGCAAATTTACCTTTGGGTAACTGACTCAAGATCTGCATACCAACAATACTCCACCCGCCTCTTCCCATTTGATCTGTTTCGCTGGGGAAAATGTGTGAAATTTGCGGAAGTATTTTGGTGAACGAAATCTCAAGTCATCGTCTTCTGAATCAAAATCCTCGTAGAGTGAAGCTGGATCCATCAATTGATCGTCTTCAAGCACGCCTTTCAAATCATCCTCTAGTCTCCTGCAAACTTTGCAAATATCCTGATTTTTTCACTGTTCCACCTGATAGTCTACCCGCGAGGCCAAATCGTAAATAACTCTCCTCGAATTGACTGAAATCAGCTGCTCCCTCCAACACTCCCCACAGCACATTTGGTACAAGATATTGGATCCACATGTGATCTGAATTGAATGAACCAAGAGTTTCCGCTAGCACATTCCACCTTTGACCGTTAACATGTGGCACGATGTCGAAAGATATTTCCTTTTTTTTTCCATCTTCTACACCGAAAACAACACAGATGAACAATCCTATGAACTTATCGTACAAGTCCGATGATGCCATGAATGATATGGTATTGTATTCAACAAGGGTGAACTCATTTGGCATCTCTCCTCCACGGCAAACATGTCGGTAATGAGGACGAATACGAGAAGAGGGATGCTTATGTCATATGGGTAAACTTTGTTAGAAGTACGAAAATTTGTGATTAGCTCAAGAAGAAGAGGTTGATTTGAGCATGTATCTAGTAATTCAATGAAAGCTAGAGTTATATAATAATTAGATATATTGATCCTTGCTTCCGTTACACGCATTACGATAGAACTCATTCCCCTGCAACTGTCGTAGCCACCCCTACTATTAGATAGACATCTCCCATCTTGACCTGTTCTAACTGGACTTCAATTTATTTGGGCTCAATTCCATATAAAAAAAAAGCACTAACTTTATGTCTAGTCCCAAATATGACCCGAACTTTATTTTATCTCAAAAAGAGTCACCAACTTTCAATCGTATCCCAAATCTAACCCCCGTTAACCCCACATCCACATCCACATCCACATCCACACTCACCATTAGTCATCCAACGAGGCGTTAACACGTCAGTAATTTATCCACCTCAAAAAGATTACGTGAATTTAAAGGCAATACTACACGTTTGTAAGGTCTTCATATCTTCATCTTTTCAAGCACGATTTATGCAACTGGGGAAGTTCGCTCTAGGGTTTTTCTTGCGGTCGCTTGTCGCTCATTCTCGGCCTCTGATTGACTCATCCAGGGTTCTCACGAGCTTCGGCGTTGGTAGGTCGTCTCTTGAAGCTACTCCAGGCCAGGAGTTTGAAAATGCTCCTGTTGTCAAAGTGGAACCCCGTTTGATGACCCTGAGGATGAAAAATGAACCGAGTAGTACTGTTTGGAAATGGCAAAGGAAACTATCTCGTCGGTTTTGGGGTCAATTTGCTTTGCTTTAGTAGTTTTGATTATTGTCGTACTCTCTGGTCTTTTAGAAAATGTTGGAGATTTTATCTCCTTCGAGGTCTTTAATGAGTCCTAGTTTGAGCATCATGACTCTACTCTATATTCGTCATTTGATGTCATGGGTAGCTTATGTCTAGTCTGTCATGAGTCCTATAGTATGTGGGTTATGACTCTGGTTTGCAGTAATTGTTTGCTGCAAGTCTTGTTACGTTTCCCCTTGAAGTTTTATTTTTGATGTGGGTAATTTGCATCTTGAGTGGACTGCAGTTTTCTGTCTTATTTTTCATTTGGGTACTTCTTCTGTAGTTTATGACAAACCCAAAGGCTTGTTTCTCCTTCGGGAATTCTACATATCCTCATCATACTTAAGTTATTTCTTTCTAAATACGCTTGTGAATGAATGGGGTCATGGCGTCCTAAGAATGTCGATTGAAAGAACAGGTTGCTCTATTGCTCTATTTGGGCTCGACAACTTATGTAACCTACCTCGTTGAGGAATTTCATTAGTTATTTGAAAATTAAAGGAGTATGTGCTTCACGTGTGCATAAATTGGCAGGAACTTGGAGGAGAACATATTGTCTGAATGTATTTGTTAAACAGACTAGTTTCATGATTGAAATGCAGAACTCAGCAAATTAAAATGTGAAAATCAAGGGACGACTCCGTTCGCTCCAATAGTGTCATGACATGTTTGTTAATTGTTGGTATCAGAGAGTAAAACATGCGTTCTTTTGAGTTTTTATTGCCTCGAGCGAAAAGCTAGGCAGGAGAGAGAGGGGTGACAAAATCAATCTAAAAAAAGTTGTCCATCTTTCTGAATTTGCACAGTAGCTTAGTCAACAAGTGAAATGCAGGGTGTGGTGTTCTTCCCTCAATACTTTTAGGCAAAGTCCCTAGAGGTTCCAGAATTGGCCGCGGTGGCTAATGACTGGATTTGAGAGCCAATCTCGGCCATTATCGCGCCCTCAATCCATACGAGGCTGGTGGATATGTCCCATACTGTACCGCCCGTGACTAAGGCTTACGTTTAATCTTTCAGGGTATACGATGGCGCATGCGGAAGACTTACATAACAAAATTAGACAGGGCGGCCATGCAGGCACAAGTGCGTGTCAAATCAGAACAACCATTCCGCAGGGACACCTATACAGAGGGTACGGCCTTTAGAGGGTTCGCTAATCAGATAACTCACAAGGCAATCAGTAAGATCATTCAATAAATAAGTTTTTTTACAATATTCATATTTCTTTTATTCAAACCACATATTTTACTATACAGGCTATTTTGGGAGGATTTACAGAGGAAGATAAACTACTCCAAGCATTTACATTATCCACTTCAACACCATTTATTCATCAAACCTAAATATCATGCCAGTGTGAGGAATAAATTCCTCGCCATTCATCTTCCTCGTTCACTATGCCAAGAGCATCAAGATCTCGAGGCGGAATGGGACCCAACCATCCTGATATACCTTGGCGGAACACTGCCTTGAATTCGAAGGCAACTAAGTCAACAGGTGGTCCCTCATCTACGTGGACTCGAGATCGAACGATTTTGTAGCGGTTTCTCATCGGAGCATTGGGTCTTACTTCAGCATGTTCTCGAATGGATCCAACAATCCATAAGGGTTCTCCGTAGAGATGTTGCTGCACAGGAACTGGCCGATCGGACATACTTTCTGTCTGAAAATTGGTTTCGACAGCGGAGTGAGCATGAAAACTCAACAAGAAGGTTCCTAAGCCAAACGAGCAATCCATCCATAGAATCTTCAGGTTATAAACAAAGTTAACCGTTGTCAAATACCAATAGACAGATATTCACAATTTGAAGATTATACCACAAAGAATTCGCCTTGATAACATCGATTCAACCAGAACCATCGCAACAACAGCCAGACAGATCGTACTGCTCGCAAACAACGAACCATAAATAGGCTAGTAATAAGGGTTAGAAACCAACTTGCCTCGATTACTCGAAAAAGCTGAAGTAGAATTAGAAATGAACGAACGATCAGAGGATCGTTCCTGAACAAACCAATTGCAGAACGACGAAAGGGAAGGCGGTGGCACTGATTCGACGGCTAGAGGTGTTCACAAGGCGGCGCAGTGTGGACAGCATGAACGGCACATGGACGACACAGCACAGACGGCGGTGCACAGCTCGACGGCAATGTGGACGGCGTAGGGCGGTGGTATGGTTAAGGGCGGTTCAGCCAGGGGGTCAAGCAAGCAGAGTGACGACATTCTGATGATTGTTTTGACTAATAAATTGACTGAAAGGATTATATAGCAGAAGCAGCTGAAGGCCAGTTAACTTGGGCGACTTACCAGCTTCCGACGAATCAGCAACTTGAAGCTTACCCAGACAATGATATGTGTCCAGCAACTTGTGACGTGTCGTACTTAGCGATTTGTCGTGCTTCTGCTTTGTTGTTTTGACTGCTTTGTCGTGCTTACATTGGCCGAATTTCAAATTTCGCGCGAAATGATTCTAAACTGTCAAGCACTAACCTGCTCCTATTTTAAGCAGGTGAATATTTTAGGTTATCACAGGTGTAGCGCGATATTTGAATCCTCTTCGATCGATGCGTACATAACTTGGCGATCTATCACTATTAGTGTGGTAGATTTGAACTGTACACTTCGGGTAAAGTACACCGCAAGTATCAAAACTTGTGTACGGCGTGCACTTTGATGCCAAAACTTTCAAAACATTCACTTTAGTGCTAAGTTCGGAGAAAATCATGCATTTCATTATTAAGTTCTCTCTAAAGCATATGTGGCTCACTAGAAAGTCTACATGGAGGACGATGTGGCTCACCGAAAGTCGACTTAGCAATTTAAAGAGCAAACGACGTCGTTGAAGCTGAATTCACCCAAACATAAACCCTAAATCTCCAAATTGAACCTCAAATTACAAACCATAAATCTCCAAATTCAACCCCAAATTAGAAACCTTAACTTAAGACCGGTCGGAGTGAGCAATGACGGCAACGAAAGTGAGCAAGTGATAGTGGCGAGTGAGTGATGATGGCGAGCAAGCAACGGCAGCGAGCAAGGGACGGCGGCAAGCAAGGGATGCCGGTGAGTGAGGGACGGTCGCAACTCCACGACGGCGAGCGAGCAACGGCAGCGACTCCATGAACGATCGAAGATGAACGACGGTAAGCGAGCGACGGTGCTGACTCCACGAGCGACCGACGGTGGCAAATCCATGAGCGGTTGATTTTTGGAGGGACCGGAGACCAACGACGGCAACTGATGATGGCGAATCCACGACGTGCACTTGTGTATGGAGTCTACTGTGGTAGCTGCTTGTAAAAATTTGCCACATAAGATAACAAAATAAATTAAAAAAATCCACGTAATTCATTTGGCCGGAATTTGACGAAATTGGCATTGAAGTGCACGATTTTCTCCGAACGTGGCACTTGCGTTGTACTTTACCCATACAATTCAGCTTCTTCCTGAGGTGGAACTTTTTAAGCGAATAGACATATTCTAAATCAACTCGTTGCCTCCCTTCCTCGTCTTCTGAATGAAAACGGCATGACCACTTTGCAGTAATTTTTGACACACAGTCATGATTACTCAAACGTGCAGGAGTAGGACTTAGAAGATAGAACTGCAAAATAGAAACAGAAAATGAAACGCAATGAAACTGCAAAACCCATATTTGCAAAATCCAGACTTAATAGAACTGGAAAAACCCAAGTGCGGCCTCTTTTTGGCAAGTTTTCGAACCAGCCGAACATATCGTGCATAGCCAAAACATCCCAAATACAAAACTACATCGCCAAACCCACAAACACGTAATCCATTTACAGACAACATAAAACTAGCACTTTTTAGTCTTACAACTCAATATCTAGTAATAGGTAGTCCACAATTTCACATTCAACCACCGATTCCAAATTCTTGAGTGTATGGAGGTTCCGATATATCATGGATGATTGGCTTGGTGAAACTTGAACAGCATTCCTGGCTTTTGTTTGTCTGTTGCAAATGGATGGACCTCCAATGTCAATAACTCTATCATTAAAAGGCACATGCAATAAAAAAAATGAACATATAAGCTTGCTTTGCTTTTCGATACACATACAATAATTTAGACAGAAATTACCCTTAAGTAGGAATTCCCAGTAGCTTCAGATATGAAAGGTCCATATGCATGTTGTGCCTAAAGAAACAAGATAAAAATTAATCACATTTATACACATGGTATGGAAATAAAATTGTGTATGAAAAAATACTAGCCTGTGCTCTTTCCTTCCTGATGATAGTGGAGTCCCTAATAGATGGTCCACTGGCCTGTGAACTAGCCTGCGCACTAGTAGCCTCATCAACTTTCTTTGGTCTTCCTCTTTTTGCCTACATGGAAACGAAAAAGACAGAAAAATCAATGTTATCCGTCGTGCTAACCCAATGAAAAATCTTATTAACAATCACATGATGTCAAATAAGACATACTTTGGGTGGCCTAGATGCTGTAGCATTTTTGCAAGTCTTCTTGTTATATCCATATTGAAGGCAATTTGAATATCACATTTGAACTCCAACTTTGGTCAATTTCTTACCATCACTGCTTTGCTCATTCTTATCCTTGATTCTATTTTTCTTCTCTCCCCCCTTTATAAGGTGGGGGTTTGATTGGCTCACCAACAACTTTGGGCCACATTTTTTTTTCCCATTCACAACTGGGGGTAGCATTATTCATAAGCACAGGTTATGAATAACTAGGAATGGTGAAAGATTGGTAACATTTTTTCCCATATTTTTGCACATCAATCGTGAATTGTTTATGAGAATCAAATCTCATGGCTAGACTAAACACATCCTCGTTATGGTACACATAGGATTATACCTATTCACAATTCGTCTTGTTGTGTCACTAATTTCTTCAAAGTTATCAACATCGAGACCACTTAGATGTTCACTATCAAATATTGCATCTTCATCAACATCTCCACCATCATCTACCTCCACCATTATTGCTTCCCTAAATTCTTTCCTTAACTCCCTTATTGTGATCTCTTCATCATCTGATATATTAATTTCATCATCGCGTAAGTTCAACGAACCATCATCACCATCACTTTCATTCTACGAAAAAGCAGACAAAGTTACACATTGGAACCTAAAGAAAAATTCTAACGTAAATGGTCAACAATTGAATGAACTCGCAATTGCTTCTGATTCAGCCTGCAATAGTTCAATCGACCAAATCCTATAAACAGAGGCGGAGTCAAAAACTTGACATTTGAAGTTCAATGTCGAATTCATCACTCTAATTAAATAATAGTAAGACAATAATACATCTAGTAAAGTAGTTATGGCACTTCACATGGTGAAGAAGAGTTTCACACAGCATATTATTGGTAAAAAAAAAAACTCTAGAGGAAAGGATAATTGCTGGCCCCCAATATCTAAAGACGAGGCAATTTATAGCTAGAGAACGCATTTACTCTTTTTGACGAATCACAATTTTCTTGACTACTCTCTGTTGCGATTGGTACAGCTGGTAGACCCTCAAAAAATTGCTTGTCTAGTCTCTTCTTAACAGATTCAATAACCCAGCCTTGATGACTCGAGATTCCATAAGATTGTTGCGACACATGTTTAACTTTTGCAGCTTTGCACCCGACCTATAAAGTCTACATGAAGTATCAATCAACGAGTGGTCTTTCCTGGTGAAATATTTCAAGGCTCTCCCTTTACAAACTCAAAATTCCTCTATAACAAATAGAACTACCGACGAGTCCTAAAACATTGTGGAGAATTCATTCAATTCAATTAGTCAAGAATCGACCAAAAAGAAAATTCTTCAAGTAGAAGAAGAAGAATACCTTTCTAAGTCCATCGATGCTATGTCCACTTTGACCCCTGAGCAAGCACAAATCCTTCGAGGCCAAAACTTCAAGTGGAAACGACCACAACCTCTCTAAATGTTCGAGCATGAATGTATACGAGAGTGAACGAATCCATCCGACGAACCTAGCTCCAGCGTGAGGGGTGCTTGGCCAGGCTAGCCGCAGTGATCGGAGTCCTGTCGGGCGCAGCAGGAGGTCGACGAATCATCTGAAAGACCTGGATGAGTCGATCAGAGGCCAAGAATGAGTGAAAAGCGAGCGCGAGAAAAACCCCAGAGAGAACTTCCCCAATTGCACAAATCATGATGGAGAACACAAAGATGTGAAGACCTTGCAAATGTGTTGTTTTGCCTTTAAATCCACGTAAGCTATTTGAGGCAGCCAGTGAAAGTTGGTGACTTTTTTTTGAGACAAAACAAAGCTCGGGTCAGATTTGCGACTCAATCTAAAGTTGGTATTTTTTTTAAAAAAAATGGAATTGAGCCAATTTATTTGCAACAAACTTGACATTATTAAAATAAATGAAAGAAAAAAAGGAAAATCAGATCCATGTGGCATTTGACACGGGTTACCTAGCAAGGCATGTAGTTCAATGGTCCTCTATCATAACAGCAACTCGTGTATCTCCTTACTGGAGGTTAGTGGATGAAACCATATTGTGATGCTCAAAAATAGAAATGTTGATTAGGGTCAGCAATTCTTCCATGTTAAAGTTCATGAAAGTATAACCAACAATTATTCTATTGTTTTGATAACTTTCAAATGATTGATTGATGCGGCTTGTCTTCTTCTATATAAAAGCAAGATTGTGGCGATCCAGGGATGAATAATTTGCTTAGAACTTGTTTCCGTTATACTATAAAATGTTGTTAGACTTGTTATAATTAACTCACAAAATTTTTATATTAAGTAATTTATTGTGTTTTTATTTTAGTGTTTAATATAACCCATTTTTTAATGGTCTACTCAGTCTATCGCTTTCTTTAAAACAATTATCATTACTCAACAATACAATCATACAGTTGTTGTTTCAATTTGCCCTTTCATACAACAACGATTAGAGATATGCCCACCCTAAAGACATAGACAATGGCTGTTATGATCAATCGTAACATCAAGATCTTCGTGTCCAGTGTTCGTTAGATTTTCTTAAATTTTAACATTTATTTTTCAATATTGGAATTATGAAAATTGGGTCTCTGTCATTGCATCATTGTGAGATTTTGTTTTAGCTTCATCTATGTACAGAATCACTTTATATTAGATTTGTTTCTGTGTTTAGAATTTTCAGCTTTTGCATTAAACAAATGCAGTGAGAGAGAGAGAGAGAGAGAGAGAGAGAGAGAGAGAGAGAGAGAGACCTCAATTGAGAAGCAATCAATGTTCAATACTTCGTCGCTTAAACTATCTTCCTCGGTGCCCATTTGACTATCTTGTAAATCTTCTGTTTCACTAGAACTATCCTCCTCCGTGCTCGTTGGACTATCTTCATACCCGACTTCGTAAAGTGAATCTGGATCCAGCAAATGACCGTGTAGAAAAATCCCCAAATCTAACTCAACGATGTCTATGTAAAATGTGTTCAACGGAATTCTACTCAGAGATTTGCAACCAGTCGCACTTAGTTGTCTCATTTTTCCTGGAATCTTGGGGATCTCTTGTAGTTGTTGGCAATCAGACAAATACAAACCTTCCAAGTAATATAGTTTCTCGCATGAGGGAACTTTAGTAAAATTGTTTCCCGACAAATCCAAAAATTCTAAGCGGGGAAAACAGGAAAAATTCTCCAGGAACTCTACTTCTGATAGATGGCACATTCCAAGGTTCAATTGTGATAACATAGGAAATCCTGTTTTTGTATGAGGATCACTCGAATCCTCCTCCAACTTTGGAAACTTGATTAGTTTTGAGCAGCCATGAAGCCCCAGCTGGAGAAGATTTTGCAACTTGTAAATGCTAGATGGAAGGATTGCCAATTTCTCACAATAATCTAACTGCATTTCCTCGAGAGAGACAAGATTTTCTATGGATGCAGGAAGTTCCTCAATTGAAGTCCGTGGTAAATAAACTTGTTGCAAGCTATTGTTTTTATTTGGAATATGAGGGAATCTTTGCAATTTAGAACACCCACCTAAATTTAACTTCCGTAACTTGCCATGATATGCAATTGATTCATGGGCGCGCTCCAAGTTTTCGCAACAAGAGAGATCCAATTCCTCGAGAGTTGGAGTACAAGAGAGGTCCGGCATACAAATCAGCGACTGGCACATGCTGAGGTTAATGAATTTCAATTTTCCAAAGCTCTGCAAGAAGAATGAATCCGTCAAAAGAGAGAAAATAAAAAGAATAATAATCATAATTTCACCACGCACTAGAGTGGCCAAACCGTCTTGCTTAGCTTTTGTGTTTTAGCTACATGTACGTTGGTGATGTGTAAGAACTCAAAGTTTACTGTAGGGAACATTATCAAAAAAGTTATAAATCTATTGCAGTTGTGCTAATTTAGTCTTGAACCTTTTTTTTTTTGCAATTTGATCATAAAACTTTTTGCAATTGCCCCAATTCAATCCATTTGGCAAGCCGGTACTGACATGGTGCCCTTGGCACTGATGTGGAAAATTTTTTAATATTTTTCAAATTTTCAAACTATTTAGATATTGAAAGTACTTTGAATCAATGCTATAAGATTTCAAGATTCTCTCTTGTGATTTGAAGAGTATGGATATAACATATTTTCCTGATCTGTAAGTTTGTTTATAATATTTTTAAGAATGCATTGATCTTGACCAAAATTATGATAATATTGTTGCTCATTTGAATTTCTTATTTTAGGTAGATTTATATTTTCTAAACTTGGATGTTATTCAAAGTTATCCTAGGCCTCCTAGCTATAAACAACCTCTTGGTTCCTCATTGTAAACACAGTTAATTTCATGAGTGATCAAGAGAGTGTTGTGTCCTTGAAGTGGCTTACTGAAGTGGTGGTTCGGCTAATGGTGACCTAAATTACCCTCCAACACAATCCACGTTTGTGGGACCGACGACTAGGACAGGAAAATTGAAAGATAACGAAGTTGTCTCGTATGAAGCATGAGAAGAGAAGAGGATAAGGACACCCCAAATGTCATAATTTTTATACGGCACTCATTTGGATGTCATAAACTTTTTCAACCAATTGAGTGCCGCAATTTTAAAGAAGAATGCCCGCTTAAGTGCCATAGCTCTCAATCTATCACTTAAGTGTCAAATTCTTTTGAAAAATAGCTCATCCAAGTGATAGAAACCCAACACGGCATAGCACTAGCGAATGTTTCTAAAAAGTTATAGCACTCAAGTGATTAGAAAAAAAAAATTACCAATGTGCTAAACTTACTAATTTAGACATTTGTCTATGGATCCACCATGCAAGTAATTGTCTGAGGTAGGCTTATTTCACTAAAATATGAAAGGTCGTCCTACATGTGAAAAGTTAGTGGCAAATTTGGGAGATTTCCACGTTTGATAAAACGAGCCTTAAATCTTATTTGAGTGAGTTGCCAACGTTTATTTGTTGTTTCGATATCACCAAAGATTATAATGATTTGGCAATATTTGTTTGCGGGAGCTTACCGAAATGTTAACTTTACTATCTTTTATAAAACTACTAATTCTGGTTTGAGTCCTTTTACCAATGTTTATTTGATTTTTGGAATAACCAATCGTTTTCCCCCCTCAATACTATACAAATATTTATCTGTTCGAGTTACCAATGTGTGGAATCCACAATTTTTTTTTTCAGAAAATCACCAATTTTTATTTGAGTCGCCATTAATATTTTTCCTAGTGTTTTGAAATTATCAACCGCTGTTATAATCTATTGATGTTTACTTTCCAGCCTACCAATTTGTTTATCGCTTCTAAAAAATTACCAACTGTTATTTGAGTCCACGTACCAACGTTTATTAGATCGTTTTTAGAAATTAAAGTCGTCTCTATAGTTTACCAATATTATTTGTTGAAGTTATCGATGAGTTAAACTAACTCTTACACTAGCTTACCAAATAATCCAATAATTTACTAACAATTATATGTGGAGATAATTTAAGAACTCTTACATGAAACTACCAACGGATATTTGAGTCAACTATCGATATTTATTTGACAGTTTCAAAAGTACCAACCATTCCAATAATTCACTAACATTTGTGGCAACTAACCAACTAGAAAGGTTAATATTTCATATCCAATATTGACTCTTATTTGAGTTAATTATCAATATAATTTAATAGTTTAAGAAGTACCCACTGTTTCAATAGTTTACCAACGTTAATTTGGAAAGTTTGCTAGCATGTTAACATTATACTCTTATATGAAATTACCAATTCTGTTGACTATTACCCAACATCATTACAATAATTTACCATCATTTATTTGTGGTGATTAAGTTACATACTATTATTTGAGTCACTTATCAACTTTTATTTGATTGTTTCAAAAGGATGAACTATTCACATAATTTGCTACATTTGCTTGGGGAACGTTCCAACTTGTTCAAGTAACAATCAAATAGACTTTGATAAATGGACTGAAATAAAAATAGGTAATTTTTGTAAGAGTTGGGAATGTTAACATGCCCGATAACATCTAAAAATTAAATGTTGGTAAATTATTAAATTTGGAAGCGATCTCGAAACCATAAAATAAACATCATCAAAGGAGTCAAATAATCGTCAGAAAAAATAAAACTTCATGTTAACCTACAGCGTGAGGAGTTGGAAAATCATTCAAATTAATGATGGTAACTTGCTATAATAGTTAGTGACTTTAGTACGATGGTAACTCTAGCAAATAAATACCAATAAGTCCTTGAAATAATTGGCAATTTGAATATAGTCAAATAAGAGTTAGTTAATAGACTCATATAGGAGTTGGTGAGTTTTTATAAAAGTTAGTTATTTTAATACGCTGGTAAGTTGCACAAGTAAAATTGGTTATTTACAAAAATTAGTTTGTAATCTATAATAAAGAAATAATTGTTGGTACTTCCAGAAAAATTTTGGTGACTTACTAACACATTTCCAGGCTAAATAAGTATTGTTGTTTCCATAAAACTATTGGTAACTTACAAACATGTGATGCAAAATAAGTTGCCGATCAAAATTTAGTTACCAATGATTTTGAAATTTACACGATAAGACATTAATAGCATGAAACAATATATTGAATTTTCACGAACGGTTGTGCTAGAATTTGCATGACATAATGATGTTATTACATCTTTAGAATTGGTTCTAACTAATTAAAACAAAACAATGAATTTTCTCTGAAGGTTTGTTTGTAGTTAAATATGAATATCGTATTTTTAAAATTTTATAATATAAGATGGAGCAAGCTCAATCACATTGATAGAATTGCTGATTCTCTTTGAATTCATTAAATTTCATTATGACATTCTAATATTTCACCTAGTACACTACTTGAAACTTAACAAGTAAAGGAGATATACCTATTACCATCGGAAGAGTTATAAAGACGTGGCTTCACAATTCTCTGAATGGAAGGATCTTTAAAAACATTTAGACTACTACCAACTATATGTCTAAAAAACTACAAATCAAATAAAATATTTCATGATGGTTTGAGCTCAATGTTGGCGTTTTTCATATATGTATGATTTTTTTAACTTTCATCCCTGCAATTTTTTAATACCTATAATTTCATTTTTCTAATCGAGTCCTATTTACAAAAGTTATGTAATCAAGTCTCTCTAGTATCAAATCTAGCCAAATCTAGCAAAAGTGGCAGTTGAACAACCCCGTATATGATGTGGATTAAGTAGTGCACATACATGGGCACTCTTAGAATTAGCTTAAAGCGGAAGCTAATCAAACAACTTATGGTTTCGACAAAAAAAAAAAAAACAGCCTATGGCATCTCCTACCATTCACTATCCATGGGAGGTTTCCATGCACGCAATATTCAATCAACGTCACACTCCGGCATTCTCCAATGGCCACATAGGCTGGATTTGATGCTAGATAGACTTGATTAGACAATTTATGTAAGTAGAGTTACTTGATTAAAGAAATTTAAAAACATGGACTTGATTAGAAAAGCAGTTGAAGTATATATAGATTGACAGCCTACATTTGATGCTTTAATATGTATAAAGTATAAAATCATTGTAGATGTTTTCCTAAAGACAATATAAACATGATTAGATTTGAGATGTATATATAGTTATAAGTAGTGAAAAAAAAAGGACCAAGTAAATGCGCACCTTAAGTTGTTTCAGCACTCCTTCGATGTTGGTGTTCGAAAGATTAAGTCCAACTAACTTCTTTGGACCATCTCTAAATTCTGGAATTGAGGCACAATGAGGCCATTCAAACCACCTTAGCGCATTGGAGAGATGGATGGGACCCAGGAAAGAATTATCTACGTTATGCAGGATGAGCAACCTCAACTTTCTCATGTTTGTGAAAGCATTTGGACCAATATACTGCACTTCTGGTTTTGGTAGCTCCAACACTATGGCTTTTATCGAATCCGTTCCCTGTATATTCGTTCGAATATATTCAGATTTACTTTGTAATTACAGTAAACAAAGTTGAAGCTAAGAACATAATATGAATTCCTATACAGTAACAAGCCTTACCACATCTCCTAGTAGAACATCAAGAACATCATCATAAAGCCATAACCTACTGCGTTTTCCAGGATCATCTCGACATTCTTCTTTAACGATATCCATACCCATTGATTGTATTAATTCATGCATTTGTATGGTCCCTTGCTCTTCCCTAATCAAGGAGCGTTCAATGAGATTGCTTACCCCAATAGTCGTGTGAAAATCACAACTATCAAGAACTTTCTTAATATACTCTGTATCTCGCCCCTTGAAGAAACAAGCAATGTCCAGAAAAATCTCCTTTGCATAGTTCTCCAATCCATCATAACTTACCTTTAGAACGTCATTGATTTTTTTGTCAGGACTTTTGGCAAGTTTTTGTAGGGTACTTTTCCATTCATTTTCTCCTCTACCACACAAGGAAGAACCCAACACTTCAAGAGCCAAAGGAAGGCCGCTAGCATAATGTAAAACCCTATCAACAAGATTGCTGCTTATTTCTATTTCTTGATTTCCTTGAAAAGCATGCTTTCTAAAAAGTTCAAGAGCTGCACTATTCTCAAGAGCTTCAACTTCATACATATGATCCCGATTTACCCCATGAGAAATTAGAATATGCTTATCTCTTGTTGTGATAATTATCCTACTTCCATTGCCAAACCACTGGCAATTTCCAGCTAAAGCATTTAACTGCCATGCATCATCGACATCGTCGAGGATAATGAGAACTTTCTTATTATGGAGTCTATCTTGAATCAAACAACTTCCTCTTGCAACACTATAAACTGTAAAGTTCTTCCCTAGTAATACCTCCGATAGCAATTTTTCTTGCAAAGCAGCCAAACCACTGGGACTTTTGCAATTTTCTCTAACATGTTCCAAGAAACTAGAACCTTGAAACTCTCTAAACACAGCATTATAAATGGCTTTAGCAAGGGTTGTCTTCCCTATACCTCCTTGTCCCCATAATCCTACCATAAGAACATCATCCTTGGACCGTAGATTTAAGATTGTTCTAAGCTTTTGTACTCGGGAATCTATCCCAACCGGATATTTGGCTACATCTAGTGGCACTCGATCTAGTTGAGTTGAGATCTCCCGTACGATATGTTGTATAAGCCCCGCTTCATATCTGACAAGGGAAAATTAGTTAGAAACTGCTTTTAGAGCAATCCATAGAAATGATTACGTATTCAAAGAGAATCACCGAGCAAGAAACTTGTCCACAACATATTTGGAGATGAATGTCAAAATATGTTCAACTAGCTAGATGCCCCGTGTCTATAGAAGGAAGCAGAGTTATTCCAGAAATTTGGAATAACCGACGCTGAGACAAAGCGAGAAAAGAATATGCTCCCCTCCGCCTTCACCACTGGCCCCACGGCCGTCCTCATTGCGTTCCCCCCACCGTCGCGCCCCTGCCATCATGCCGCATCGGTCACCTTCGCGTGAACCAGCGGTTCTCGCAACTCTCTTTCTCTGTTTTTGTCTCGTCGACCCGGGCTTGACACCCTAGATCTGGGGTCGAAGGCCTAGATTCATCAAAGCCACTTGACACGGAGAGAGGGAGAGGGGCTGATTTGACGCGGCTGGAGCGTCGTGGGTACGTGAGCACTCGGGCGGGAGCGTGTCAAGAAGTAGCGGAGGCTCGGAGCAGATGAACGGCTTACACATGGTGCTGCTCTAGTTCTTGTGCCTCTTAAGTGTGCTCTGTGCTTTGCGAGTGTCTGATGAGAGTGTGTACACACGCGAGAGAGAAAGAGAGTTAGGGGCAAACTTACCCCTAGCGTGATAGGATCCCAAACGCCAGAGCAAATTAAGTATGAAAAGACTAAGACTAAAATTGAAAGTAGAAGTGTTCTGCCATACCCATCAGTAAAATGCCACCCGGACAAGGTACCAGCTTCAGAAAGAGCATTTTTCCATCTCGTTACTCTCTCCGAATCCTTCCCGAACTGGTCCTCATGCTTAGCCATAGCTTCTAAGTAACTCTCTCTTGGTGTTCTCACTTCACGGGGTTCCACTTTGTAAAACACCGGAAAGACCATGAGGTCTCTTTGCTCCTTGCGCTCCATGATTTCCACCAGCTCGTCCAAACACCAAGTCGAAGAGGCGTAGTTCTTGGAGAAAACTATGATCGCGATGTGCGATTCCCGAATCGCCTTCATGAGCTCGGTTGATATTCGTTCTCCCTTCCTCAGTTCTTCGTCGTCCTTGTAAGTGCTTATTCCCACCCTGTCTAGAGCTGTGTAGAGATGACCAAGGAAGTAATTGCGGACATCTGGGCCTCTGAAACTCAAGAAGACGTCATGACTCTTTCTAGGCTTGGAAGAAGAAGAAGAAGAAGCCATTGGAATCAAGGAAGCGAGGAGGTTAACAATGAGCGATGAATTGCCGAAGATTTGGTACTTTGTTTGAGGTAATTTGCTCGCCACTCGATCATCTCGGCATCTTGGGCATCTCCCTTATACCAAGATGCCATGACCTTCCTTTTGGTGGGTCAATGGTGAATAGGGTCACGCTTTTTCATCCCTCCTTTGCCTAAAACACTCATCAACACAGTATTTTAACCGTTTTACCTTTCATGGATCCCACCATTCAGCATCCATTCGAGGGCGACTATGCATTACGTTTCTTTCTTTCTTTTCTTACGGGTCCCACTTTCTTTTCTCTTCTTCCTCCTTCCCTCTTGCAGGCAATTATCTTCCTTCCGTGCTTGTTGTGAATTGTGATTTCCTCGGGTGGAGTTGAGGAGGGTGCAGAAAATATGGTATCGTGAGGGTTGTGAGGCCACAAAGAGCCTGAGTTGGTGAGGTTCCAAAATACTGTGTTCACGAGTGTTTTAGCCAAAAAGTAGAAAAAGCGCAACCCAAGCGAATATTATTAGGTCTTTTAGAAATATTATTTTGCGTGCACAAAAGTGGTGAAAATTTGCATCCGGAACTTTTCTTCATTAAAGATCACTCTTGCTATGCCAATTGGGTATCTTATGGACACAAATCGTTCATTAATGTTGGATCTATTGTTAATTGATATTACCAAGTAATCTGTTGAGTCAACACGAGAAGATTTTTTTTATGACAATAATTTCACACCATCTTGATTGTAGGGCTGAATAGGCAAAAAAATATTTAAAATTAAATTAACATAATTACAATATATTTAGAATTTTTTAAATAATTCTCTCTAGTATCAACCGTAGAAAAGCCAATAAATTCTGAAGACACGTTAATTATAATAACAATAGTAAAAATAATCACAATAACGGCACAAAGGGACACTGCCAAGAGATTAGCTTAACCCTATCTGTCAGCCATTTGTCTGTACTTCTCTTCTTTCCAGTAGCCCCCCACCGTTAAACTTTAGCTCCCCGCTTTCGGAACCAATATACACTGAATTCGAATAAAGTAGGAAAGAACTTTAGTCCTTTGCTTTTCTTTCTGTAATATAAAAGTTCAAATATCTCATCTCCACTATAATAAAAAAAAAAACAAGTATGTCATCCCATTAAGAAAGGACAGCAATCAATGAGATTTTGTCTTTCTTTTCTTTCTTTAATATGAAAGTCAAAATATCTCATCTCCATTATAAAAAAAAAAAACTAATGTCATCTCATTAAAAAAGGACAGTTTATCCAAAATGCATGACTTTCATCTTAATAGGTCAACAAAGAATATTATTAGTTTTTTTTTTCAAATGCACGACCTTCATTGCCTCGCCAATGGAAAAATTCGCCGTGGCTTTCAGGAAATGGCATTTGCAGCCGCTTGAACGTTTGTCTTCCGCTTTTTTTTAATTATATTTACTTTTGCAAATTATAAATAACAATTCGTGAGGACGTAGAAAACATTTCATTTCAAGTTTTTTTTTTTAACTTATGTGCCCTCACACGCTTTTGCTTCAAAAGTTGGTCAACCATATTTATCAATATTTCAAAATAACCAAAAATTGAAATTCTTCGACACATCGAACATTTGAATTCTTGTCTCGCCCAAATCAATCATTAACTTAGCAAATGGAATTGCAATTTGTCGTACACATTTGAGTAGGACCATAGTCACTATTGAAAATGGGATAAAAAGCATCTAAGAAAATAGAATAGGATTAATCAAGGAAATGAAGGGCTAACTAATTTTCTGAAAGAGAGCCTCAGTGCTACTAGTATCACTTCATCAGCCGCAGAAAAATCAACATGGTCCAATTCACTTTGGCCAAAAATAGGGACTGGGAATTACCAAAAGACGTCATTGACCAGGGACCGGGAATTACCAAAAGACTTGCTTTTTAAGGGGCATAAAAATCGCTAACATGATTGACTAGGGACTGAGAATTGCCAAAAGACGTGCATTAATGGGGGGGCATAATAATCGCCGAAGCAACCAAATCGGCAGAAGACAAAGCCACATGATATCACAGTGAAAGAGGTGGGTAAATGGGCGCCACGCGATGTTGCATTAAAAGAGGTGAATGAACAGGGGAACGTAAGGCTGCCAGCAAACCAGAATCAGAGAGATGTGTTGGAGCGCACGGTCATCGTGACGAGACGTATCTATAGACCGCCAGCATCTGATGCCCGGAGGAGACATTGCTCTTGTAAAGCTTGATGGTAAGCACATCCGACCGGAATTGCCCCAAGAAGCAGGATTAGGATTAGTAAAGCTCTTGCTGAAGGAAGTCCTAGCACGACTGAATGAAGGTGACTTTACGAAAGAAAATTGAGGAGATTCTGGAGTCATGAGAAAATAATGGAGTCTGAGACGAAGAGAAATAGAAGGTTTTCAAGCCAAATGGAGGATTAGAGTTTTAAGGCTAGAACGAAGAAGGTATGCAAAATCAAATCTTTCGGTGCATATATATGCTCTCAGGATAAACAACAATTCAAAAGATGGCGACCCGATGTGATCCATAATGATGATGATTCGCAATACAGAAGCAATTAGGATAACATGTCAGAATACCAAAGAGTGCTATGAGATGGCAGACTGCGCATGAAATACGACGCATTAGATGGACAATGTGCACACTAGAGCCAAGAGGGGTGCACACCTTTAAGGTATTATCTAAAAGAATCGAGACTCTTTAATTCTCTTAAAAAGGGGCATATGTCTACATAAAAATAATCGAGTCGTCGTCATGCACAAAGTACATGCTTGGCATACGAACAATGTCCAATACATCTACGAATTTTTCTTCTTCTTTGCCATCTCTTTGGCCATTATCTTCTCTTTTTGTTAACCCCAATTTTCCATCACCTCTCAATAATTTGCCACCCACTTTCACCTCTTCTTCTCTCTTCTCTACTGCTTTGATCTCTGCTGCCGCTCAAATTACCTCTATGCAATCAACCTTGTTGTCTCTTGTTCTTCCCAACATCACTAATCTTGTTGCCATCAATTTGATGCAGACAATTATCTTTTGTGAAAATCTCAATTTGAACCTATTTTAATCTGTAATAGTTTGCTGGGCTATATGGATGAATCTTTTTCGTGTCTACAAAGGGTTGTCAATAAATTAATCAGAATGATATAGTGGTGGCCAATACCTCTTATTCCACCTACGTGAAGATGGATCGGTGCGTTCGTAGTTTGATTAACTCGATCCTTAAAGTAGAGATTTTCCGTGAAGTTCATGATCTTCGGAGATCTCGAGAGATTTGACTCACTCTAGGGCGACACTTTACTGTTCATTGCACATTCAAGGAAATTGGGCTAAAGCTTGATTTTTAGAACGCCATTAAGAAACCTGATCAGTCAATGTCTGACTATCTTCGGCATCTGAAGCTAATTATGGACTCTTTCACCGCAATCAATTGCTCCATCTTTGATAAGGATTTGGTGATTCAAACCCTCAATGGGCTCTCATTAGAGTATGATCCCTTTTTCACAACAGTCATCTATGACCCTACTATTCTTTCCTTCGTCGATCTGTGGTCACATCTCCTCACACAAGAAGAATGATTTCTCCAAAAATCTAACACCTCATATTTATTCGATATCCATCATGCTTTGATTGATCACACCACTTCACCCAATCCATCGGTTTGAGGGTGTCGGGTTGGACGTAATTTTAGGGGCCAAAGATATGGTCAGGGACAAGATGGATGGTTCTCACTTGATCAACCGATTTGGAAAGCCTCCAATGATCGATTTAATTTACAATCATAATTGCTCCTACCCTGTCGCGACCTAAAAATTGAGAAATCTTTAGATTAATGGATTATAAGGCTAATTAGATAACTAACCTAATAAGGACTCTTCCAAACCCTACCAAATTGCAACTTTGATTTATATTCAATGTTCAAATGATTCAAAGTTTGAAGTCCCCACTAATCATTCTTGATAGGTTGATTAGAAATCTAAATAAATTATTAAGAGAAATATTTTATTTCTACGAACTAAATTTTGAGTTTGAGGACTTGGTTATATTAATTAGAAAAATTAATATCCTTTTGGTACCTTAAATTTCATGAAAAATGCTAAGTTTGGCAACTCAACTCAAATTTATTTCGCTTGATATTCAAACGGAGTGATTTTTTTATTTTTAGTTTTCTCTTGCTTAAATGAATGTGTGAATGCAAATGACATAAAAGCTATACTAAATGACGAGAAAATGCATATGTGAAAATGCAATGCAAGACATGCATGTTGCGACCCTCCCTCGGGGGGTTAATGGATTGCTAGGCCCATTTTGATACTTGGGCTTTGCTCGGGTCCTCCCAAGCCCATACGAAATCGCGCCAGGAAATTTTTAAATCGATGTCAACCTTAGTGCGATCGGGTGACATGTGATCAGTGTGCATGCCATCGGAGTCGCCACCAATCATTTTTTGGAGGGTATGATTGGAAACCCTATCGAGCGATTGGGAGAAATCGTTTAATTCTGCGAAAACCAGAGAATTGGATTTGGGGACTTAGTTACGCCACTATTGCTATCGACACCCTTTTAGTACCTAAGTTGAGTGATTTCGTAATCTAGAGAGTTCATGCAGGTGTTCTTTGGGTACGGTAAGTTCTAAAAAGTCTAATGGGTTCATGCAGATGGGATTATCTGTCCTATCAATCACCATCATAGAAATAAGTGCGCAATCAAGGAATCAAAACAAAAAGAAATCATATCTAGTCTGTCGCGACCCTAAAAATTTTCCGGGTGAATGGATTATCAGGTTAATTAGATTAACCTGGCGCGGACCCTCCCAAACCCTATCGAATCGCAACTTTGGTTTTTGTTTAAATGATTTTTAATTTTGGAGTCGCCACTAATCGTTCTTGATAGGTCAATTAGAAACCTAAATAAATTGTGGGAGAACTAATTTATTTCTGCGAACCAAAATGAATTCGGGGACTTGGTTACATTAGATTACTCTAACGCCCTTTCAGTACCAATTTCATGAAAATTCATTTGAGGTGATTTGGAAAGATTTGGGTCAAACTAGCCAGAAGGGTAAAATGGTCATTTTTCAAAGATCGGGAAGTGAAAACAGGTCAAACTAGTTGAATGTGATCATTCCCTATTTCCCACAATTTCTGAGAATTTTTCGAAATTTTTCGAGACGATTTACCCATGAGGGGCAAAATCGTCATTTTGGAAAGATCGGGGTGGAAATTCACCAAATATAGAATTGGTCAGTCAAAATGACCCGTTTCCTAATTTCTGAGATTTTTCTGAATTTTTTTGAAACGATTTGCCCATAAGGGGGCAAAATCGTCATTTTAGAAATTTTGGAAAGACAGAATTATCAAAAATGGGATTCATCAACTAAAATGATCTATTTCCTAATTTTTGAGGCTTTTGAGAATTTTTTGGAAATTTTTCTAATTTGTTTTGAATTTGTTTTATGATTTTTATGAATTTTTTTTATTTTGGATTTTTTTATTATATTCTTCCAAATTTTTTATTTTATTATTATTTATATATATTTTTAACATTTTTAATTTCCTAAATGCAATGCATGAATAGCAATGAATGCAATTAAAGACATGTGAAAATTAAGATTAAATTTCCCTATATATGAAATTTAACTAACCAATTAAAACATGCAAAATGATAATAATGCGACCATAATACAACATGCAAAACAATGTGCTCTAATTACGTGAATGACGTGACATAATGACGGAAAGATATGACATGACAAAATAATGTGATTAACTATATGAGCCGGCAAAAATGACATGAGAATATGATGACATGACAAAATGGTATACAAATAATACGATACGCAATCAATGACACAGCAAAGATGATGACATGATGAAATAAATGCGTAAAACTATGACATAGTGATTATGGTTCTAACCTATATGAGGTGCATATAAAAATAAAACACATTATTTAAGTACATGACTTGGAATATTCTAAATTATATGAATGCATCTAGATTATAATTCGTGCTTATAAAAAAATAAAATAAAAATAAAAACTTAGATCTTAACCAAAATCGTCTGAATGTATTCATCCTCCCACACAGAAACTTTCATATTATTATGGACTCTAGATCTAATATAGGTGTTTGTACATAGCTATTAAGACAGTCAGATAGCAACAAAACTATCTAAAAAAAAACAGAGAAGTAAGTTATTTAGCATTGCTACGTTAAACATCAGGTCAAGTAGGTAAAATCAAAAGAAATAAAATGTAAGAATATTCTGGTAAAATATCATTACCTCAGCACTGGACAATCTCTTTCCCAGTCTAGATGCATCCATGTTCAGCCCCAGCCCCTCAAGTTCAGCTTCCAGTTCAGCTTCAATTTTACGCATGCTATATGGAGTTTCTCCTTTAGCGAATCAGTGGGTTAAGATCCAGCGTAAACAAATGCTGGGGATGGTCTGCCAATTTTTTGCCAATTTGCTCTCCTCCTGCATAGAAGTTCCAAAAGCAACTCTAGCCAAGCGAGGGCTCTGGGGGGTCGTGCGTCCATGGCCACGTTCTTTTTTTCGAGCTCGTGACTTCAACAATTGAGCTGACAACTTCAGCCCTTCACGCCGTGGATTGTGTCTTCTTGAGTAGCTTCAACGAGCAATCTGTCTCAAAGGGTCTCTTCTCCTACAGTTTTTTTCGAGAGCCACTTCGCCGAGAGTTGTTTTGCCAAGATCTGCCTCCTAAAGAGCTGCTTCATCAAGAGTCGCATCTCCCAAGATTGCTTCTAGAGCTACTTCTTCTAGGAGCTTTAAGGGAGTCGTTGTCCGACCAGAACCGAGCATTCCTCTCTATTAGGCTCCAGTTGCCAGACCAGCAACGACAAACGAGTTAGTGATCGAGCAAGGGGCTCATAAGAGGAACCTGTTCCATGGTTACTCCAGCTTCAATGGAGAGAGAGCAGGTTTCAAGTCCCAATGCCGGTTCAGATTCTCGCCGAGCTGCTTAATCCAGATCAACTGCACCGAGGATGGGGACGTCCTCATCCAGGACTTCCTGCCGCAACTTGCGTCCCCAGACACCGTCACCATCGAGAGTAAGTGCGACCGTCCGCTCAGTTCCATTAACCAATTTGTTGTGTATCAAGGCTGCAGAATATTTTGTTTTTAGCAATTCTATCTTTGAGATTTGATTAGATTTTGTTAAGATTTGAATCTACTAGATAGTTTCCTGTTTTATTATTCAAATATTCTATTTTGATTAGAATCTTAGGATAAAGATTTGTTTTGGAGTATGTATTTAAGTGTTACAATCTTTCGGAATAAAAAGAGAGTCGAAAGTTTCTTTTCAATACAATCTTTCTCTTGGATTACATTCTGCTCTGTTTTGTGCATCTGAATATCCTTCAAAAACAATTCAGAAACAGAAACAGAACTGCTTCTGACGTGCTTCTGAATCCTTCAGAAGCAACAATTCTGCTTCTAACGTCCTTCTGAATCCTCCAAAACGCAACAATTGGTATCAGAGCTCTCTTGATCTTAAGGGGCTGTGCTGTGAGTGACTTGTGAGATTGATTGAAAGTGTGTTTGTATCCAAAGAAGACGAAGGCAAGATGGAGGCTGGATCGAGTGGTTTTTCAGCTATGGCTCCACCAATGTTTGATGGAGAAAATTATCAAGCCTGGTCAGTGAGGATGCAAGCTTATCTAGAGGGTTGTGATTTTTGGGAAGCAATAGAAGAAGATTATGAAGTTGCTCCCCTTCTTGACAACGCAACCATAAATTAAATCAGGTATCACAAGGAGAGGGTTACAAGGAAAGCAAAGGTGAAGTCTTGTTTATATGCCGCTGTCTCACCTGCCATCTTCAGTAGAATTATGTTTGCGAATCAGCAAAAGCTATTTGGGATTTCCTTAAAGCCGAGTATCAAGAAGATGAAAGGATCAGAAGCATGAAGGGATTGAATCTGATCAGAGAATTCGAGAGACTTCAGATGAAGAAGTCTGAGACAATTAAGGAGTATTCTGATAAATTGATAAACATAGCAAATCAAGCAAGAGTTCTAGGCACTGATCTCTCTGACAATAGGTTAGTGCAGAAAATCCTTGTCTCTTTGCCCGAAAGGTTTGAGGCAACAATTGCCTCGTTGGAGAATACCAGGGATTTGTCTCGGATTCGATTTGCCGAATTGCTAAGTGTTTTGCAAGCGCAAGAGCAGAGGAGGGTAATGAGGCTAGAAGGTAGTGCCGAAGGAGCTCTACAAGCCAAGGTACAGCAGAATGTTAGAGAGAAAGACAACAAGTGGAAAGGGAAGAAGTCGAATAGTGGTAGTGGTTCAGAAGCTACTGCGAGAGAGAACAATACTGCTAATTCGAAGAACAATTGGGGAATGTATTCTTCGTGTAAGCATTGTGGAAAACAGAATCATCCACACTTTAGGTGTTGGAAGAGACCAGATGTAAGATGCAGAAAGTGTCAGAAGCTTGGGCACATTGAGAAGTTCTGCAAAGAGAAAGAGATCAGCATCAAGGTGAAGCACACGCTGCAGTTCAACAAGAGGCAGATCAACTTTTTGTTGCTTCTTGTTTCTCTTCTAGTACTCCATGTGATAGTTAGCTTGTTGATAGTGGGTGTACAAACCATATGACAAGTGATGAGAAGTTGTTCACTGATCTTGACAAGTCTTTGAAGTCAAGAGTGAGGATTGGGAATGGTGAGTATTTAGAAGTGAAAGGTAAAGGGACTATAGCAATGGAGAGTTGTGCTGGAAAAAAGTTTGTTTCTGATGTAATGTATGTCCCTGAGATTGATCAGAACTTGCTAAGTGTCGGTCAGTTAGTAGAAAAAGGATTTAAGGTGGTATTTGAAGAAGGAGAGTGTTTGATATTTGATTCAGATGGACAGAAGCTGTTCAAAATCAAAATGCAGAAGAAGAGTTTCTCTCTGAATCTTCTCGAGAAGGAGCAAGTGGCATTCAAGTGTCAAGCTAGTGATTCAGAGTTATGGCACAAGAGGTTGGGTCACTTTCATCATAAAGGGTTGCAGTTTATGCAGAGGAATGAGATGGCAACTAGGTTACCGAGTATGGAGGAAGAGATCACAAGGTGCAAGTCTTGTTTGTTGGGCAAGCAGACGAGACTTCCATTCAAAGAATCAACTTGGAGAGCCACAAAAAAGCTGCAGCTGATCCATACGGACCTCTGTGGTCCACATGTGACTCCTTCACTAAATGGCAGCAGGTATTTCATTATCTTCATTGATGATTATACTAGAATGTGCTGGATTTACTTCATGAAGCAAAAGTCAGAAGTTGCTAAGGTGTTTCTGAAGTTTAAGAGATGGGTTGAAAACCAAAGTGGATGCAAGATTCAGGTCATCAGATCTGACAATGGAACAGAATACACTTCACAAAGGTTTAACTCTTTCTGTGAAGAAGCTGGTATTGAGCATCAACTTACTGCTCCTTACTCTCCACAACAAAATGGAGTCAATGAAAGGAAGAATAGAACAATCATGGAGATGACTAGATGTCTGTTACATGAGAAGAATCTGCCAAAAGAGTTTTGGGCAGAAGCAGCAAACACATCAGTCTTTCTTCTGAACAGACTGTCTACAAGGGTATTGGAGAAGAAGACACCCTTTGAAGCTTGGTTTGGTGTCAAGCCAATATTACGAAATCTAAAAGTGTTTGGCTGTTTGTGTTTTTCTCATATCCCACAGGTCAAAAGAGACAAGCTGGGAGAGAAAGCTGAATCTGGAATCTTTATTGGCTATTGTTCAATATCAAAAGCCTACAGAATCTATCAACCACATACAGGGAAGGTGATCACTAGCAGAGATGTTCAGTTCTTTGAAGATGAACAATGGGACTGGACAGAAGAGTCACAAGACAAGCAAAAGAAGGTATCTCTGGAACCTGACGAGCTAGAGGATGATGTTCCAGTTAGAGGGACCAGAACTCTGACTGATATATATCAGAGGTGTAGTGTGGCTGTTTTGGAACCTTCGAGTTATGAGGAAGCTAAAAGTGATCAGAAGTGGTTGATTGCAATGAATGAAGAGTTGGCTATGATTGAAAAGAACCAAACATGGGAGTTAGTAGAGAGGCCTGAAGACAGGAAGGTAATTGGTGTAAAATGGGTCTTCAGAACCAAACTAAATTCTGATGGCTCAGTGCATAAGTACAAGGCCAGATTGGTTGTGAAAGGATATGCACAGGTTTGGGGAGTTGATTTCTCTGAAACCTTTGCACCAGTGGCAAGAATGGATACAATCAGAATGACTCTTGCCATGGCAGCTCAACAAGGATGGAAAGTATATCAATTAAATGTAAAATCTGCTTTTTTGAATGGTGTATTGCAGGAGGAGATTTATGTTGAGCAACCAGAAGGTTTTGTCGCACCAGGCCAAGAGGAGAAGGTTTATTTGCTGAAAAAAGCTCTCTATGGCTTGAAACAAGCTCCTAGAGCTTGGTACAGTAAGATTGATGAGCACTTGCTGAACTTGGGTTTTGAGAAAAGCCTAAGTGAATCCACTCTATATGTAAAGAAGTTAGCATCTGACTTGGTGGTAGTGTCACTTTATGTGGATGATTTGCTAGTAACAGGAAGTAAGAGTGCTCAGATTGTTGCATTTAAGCAGGAGATGATGAAGATGTTTGAGATGACAGATCTTGGTGAGATGTCATATTTTCTGGGGATGGAAATTAGTCAGACTCAGAATGAAGTTTTTATATTTCAGAAGAAGTATTCAAATGAGATTCTGAAGAGATTTAACATGGAGGAGTGTAAGAGTGTGAGTACTCCAATGGTTCAGAAGGAAAAGCTTCAAAAGAATGATGGTTCAGAACCTGCAGATGAAAGAGTTTACAGAAGTTTGATTGGCTGTCTTATGTATCTCACGGCAACTAGACCAGACATCATGTTTCCTGTAAGTGTCTTGTCTAGATTTCTTGATTGTGCAAGTAAGTTACATATGGTAGCAGCAAAGAGGGTGTTGAGATACTTAAAGGGTACTCTTTCATATGGGATTAGATTCTGTAAAGTCCAAGAGTTTAAGTTGCAGGGGTATTCAGATAGTGACTGGGCAGGTTCAATGGATGATATGAAAAGCACTTCAGGTTATTGTTTCACATTTGGTTCGGCATGTTTTTCCTGGAGTTCAAAGAAACAGGAAATAGTAGCTCAATCAACTGCAGAAGCTGAGTTTATTGCAGCTACTGCAGCTGTAAATCAAGCATTATGGTTGAAGAAGTTGATGGATGATCTGCATCTGAAGCAAGAAGAAGGCATTGAAGTGTTTGTAGATAATCAAGCTGCATTGGCAATTTCACATAATCCTGTATTTCACGAAAAAACAAAGCATTTCAAGATCAAATATTATTTTCTGAGAGAGGTGCAGAAGGCTGGAGAAGTAAAGTTGGTATACTGCAGTTCAGAAGAACAACTTGCAGATATATTCACGAAGTCATTCAACGTTAGTCGATTTGAAGTTTTGAGAGCAAAGCTGGGAATGTGCAGCACTTGATTCAGGAGGAGAATGTTGTGTATCAAGGCTGCAGAATATTTTGTTTTTAGCAATTCTATCTTTGAGATTTGATTAGATTTTGTTAAGATTTGAATCTACTAGATAGTTTCCTATTTTATTATTCAAATATTCTGTTTTGATTAGAATCTTAGGATAAATATTTGTTTTGGAGTATGTATTTAAGTGTTACAATCTTTCGGAATAATAAGAGAGTCGAAAGTTTCTTTTCAATACAATCTTTCTCTTGGATTACATTCTGCTCTGTTTTGTGCATCTGAATATCCTTCAAAAACAATTCAGAAGCAGAAACAGAACTGCTTCTGACATGCTTCTGAATCCTTCAGAAGCAACAATTCTGCTTCTAACGTCCTTCTGAATCCTCCAAAACGCAACACAATTCTATGGCCGCAACTTCACCCCGCTCTGGCCGAACGCCATCCTGCTAAACAATTGCACGATGCCCATGGCCTGCGAAGCACCCAATCGAACAGACCTCGATGACCCTTGATGTGGCGTCTATTCATGAAAAGCAATTCGGGGCGTTCTTCGAGTGAATTCCATAGTCAAATCCAGCGAAGCATCAAAGAGAAATCCAGTCATTGACTTGGACTCATCGGGAGCATCCACCAACGGGAGACACCGAGAACACAAGGGCCATTGGAGGGCAGCCATTATCCATTCACAGCCACAGAGTACCAGCGCAAAAAATCATGAGAGGGCACAACTTAGAGAAAAATCAGGGTTAACTCCTCTTCCACAAACCATGAGCCACCGTTTAGAGAAGGGACCTCTTCCATAAGCAGAAAATGCCCCCAAAAGGACAGTCGAAGGTCCCCAGAGCTCCCGAAAAAATCCTGCTCTCGTCATAAGCCCCCCTCCTGTATACTTCTTCATGGCTTTCTCGTCAAGCTAAGAGAGCTCGACCTCCGGTCATTATCGTTGAACCAGCGCGTGCCCTCCGGAGTGGTAGCGAAGATGTGGCACCGGTCATTATCGTTGAACCAGTCACGTTCAACGTTTTGCCTTTTTCTCTTGGGAAGACTTCCTTGAAGACTTCGCAGTACACCCATATACTTAAATCGGCTGTAATCTGCTCTTGGCATATAGGAAGCACAGAAAATGGAGAATTTGCCCAGTAATTCTCAACAATATCGCTGCATGTCGTCCATGCATATGGTATGTGGGCCACGTTTGCATGAGGCGTCTTCTGAACTTCCAGTTTATTGAAATGAGCCTCAGAGTACCCCTCTATACGGGGATCGTATGCTCTCTATGACATAATTCTAGCAAAAAAAATCCGGCTAGGATCTAAAGGGAAGATCCTCGGCCTTGTTCCCGACGAAGTTGAGTGGTTATTTTCGCAAGGAACGACAACATTACGCTCCCTCAACCATGGGCGCCACCTTTCCTTTGTTCTTCCCCAGAACCAGTCTTCTTTCTCCTTTTTTATCGCATCACTTCCTTCTGGATCTTCTCTCGTGTGGTGGACCTCAAGCACCCGAAGTTTAGCCTTGCAAAGTTGATTTTTCATTTTTCTCATTTTTTTTCTTGATTTTTTTATAAATTTTTTAAAATAAAATGCAAAAAAATACTGAAAATATGAAAAATTATTTTTTACTCAAAATTGAATCCCGAGGCTAGACCAAGGTCCCCAAAGTTGATTTTTCAATTTTCTAAATTTTTTGGATTTTCTAAAATTTTTTAAAAAATAAAATGGCTAAAAATCAAGTGTCAACAATGCAAAGTTATGTCATTTTATCCTACATGCAAGATTTAACTAACCAATTAAAGCATACATGACATTAATACAAACCATGATGTAAAAGGCTAGACCCTATACTCTAACTATGCATGACATATAAACAAATATGCAATCAATTAAGCTAAGCATGCAAGAATCATATACCATGCGAACATTTCATCTAACCTAGACGATATGCAACTTTAATCTAATTCAAACACGAGAATTTAATTAACTAGCCTAAGATGAATGAAACTAGACATGATTTTTACATGACGTGCAATGATATAGTATGACGACAAGTATAACATAGCAAAGCGTGACATGCAATATGTTAACATGCAACATGGCATGATATAATGATCGAAATAATGATGGATAATGACGTGCAAAAACTATATGACAATATGCATTCTAACCTATGTGATAATGCAACATGAGATATGGCAAAGTATGGTATGCAAACATATGATATGCGAAAGATATGCAAATGTATAACATGCGGATGATATGACATGCAAACATGAGGGATGCAAGCATGGGATATGTCTATGACATGAGATATTCGAAATATGCAATGGAAATATGAATATACCCAGAGATATGCCATGCAAACATGAGATGAATTTTATTGTGTTTTTTCTTTGAATTTTCGACAATTAAGAATGCCCATCTGGTGCGTAATCCATACGGACGCTGGCCCAGACAATACCAAAAAAAAAAAAGAATGCCCATCTGTGATTTGATTTTCTCGATTTTATTCCATGCAATTTGTAGATAGGATTCTTTAAAAAAAAACATATCCTCGTAAAGCTTAATTAGATAAGGTTTACCGTATCTTACTAAATTTTAGGAATTTTATCAAATATGATATACATCAATGATCCAAAAGTTCCAACAAGATAAGGAAAGCAAACAAATGAGATCGTGCATAAATGTCCATTTTTTGCTAAACTGGAGGATTGTATCCGAATAATCACAGATAGGACATGTTCAATTTAGGAAAACTGTTGCCCTTTAGGAAAGAAACTTTCCTATTTCGATTAGGTTTAATTCAGAAAAATTATGCCCACAAGATCGACCAATCCAATCCAACTCAAAGATTTTCAGTTTTCAATTGGGATCCTCGACTTGCCATGGAAAATTTACTTTCCCTTTTTGTCAAAAAAAAATTCATGGCTTTCTTTTTATGCATAAACTTCAACTTGGATATGCAATTAAACCAAATCAAGTAACAAATTCGAAAATTTTAAGGATAAGAATTGTTACCTAATTTGAGAATTAATCTCCAAACTCGAATTCGGACTTTGCGGAGGAATCGGCGGATCGTAGCAATTGCAAACGGTGATTATTATTGAAGGGACTCTCTGTAGTCGTAGGTGTTCCTATGTGTGTGTTCGCATATATGAAAATAAGGCAAATAGACAAACCTGAATGAAGAGCAAACAAGAAATTGATTAGATGATCGATCCGAGCCCGACGAATTCACGTCGTGTCCTTAAGACGAATTTGTCCCCTCCACGGGTACCCAAGGTTGCGTGGACAATCGCCTCCCAGGATAGAACGGATAACACTTTCGTTAAAGTGGTACTCCGTCAACGAAAATCCTTCGAACTCAACTTCGGGAATTATCGCACAAAATGAGAGCGAATGGGATGAGTTTTTTTTTTGTTTCGATAACAGAATGAATAAATAATAATATATGCGTTCTGTTTGAAAACAAATGTATTAAAACAGTCCAAACGAAGAGTCACGAAATCATGATTGTTCGGTGTTCGGTTATTGCCGAATCAACACCTTTGTTGGGTGTCCGGTGGCTTGAAGATAGATTACTAATAGACATCATCCGAGAATTAATTTAGGAAATAAAAAAAATTTCATCGGATATGTCAATTAAAAATAAAATCAATGGGCTTAATCCGGACCCGGGCCCAGCCCGATCCGAGCCGAGCCGAGCCGGCCGGTCGGTCGGACGGACGGACGGCGGCGGCGCGCGTGTGTGTGGACCAGTCCGACTTTGTCCAAGACCTCTCTCCTCCACAAAAGTGAGGTGCCCCTTGGGGCCCAAACCCATTTGCAAGGCTTCACTATTTAAACCCAATACTCCTCTATCTTCTATCCCATGTGGGACTATTTCTCCCACAACTCTCATTCATATTTTATGGGTTTTGTCCTCACAAATCCCAACAATCCCCCACATGAATGAGAAGTTCAGATCTCATGACTCTTCGTAATGCATGAATGCAATGTGCGATTATTCCATGAGAGAACGCTGCATTGGGATAAGTAGTCTGAGACTTTGAACTTTTCCTAGTGAGACCTATCGGACCTACTCGGTCAATCAGTAGACATGATGTCCTTGAACTATCGACCTTCGTTGTAAGTCTAGACAATAGGAGTCACACAACTATCTCTCTACCAAGTTGGATCTCACTGTTGTGTTCGTTTTGGCCATGAACACCGCCTGGTTTCATGAGTGCTTTCGGGAATTCGGCCTTTCAAATTCACCTTAGAAGCGGCCCTCACTTCACACTCACATAGGTGATTTCTGAAAATATGGTATTTCACATACCTAAATTAGAATCATTAAAAGCTTATTCTTAACCTTTACATGTCTGTACTGTCTTTATACGAGAATAAGTAAGAGTTGACAGTACTCTACTCAACCTGCATAACTTAGTTGTCCCTTTGAACCTAGATCTTGGGATTTCCAGTCAACTAGATAGGGTTTCCGCTATGACGACTTATTTTATAGGCCTTAGACCCATTCCCCTTGATTTTTTCTCAACCAACTCTCTAGTTAGGCCTTTTGTTAATGGATCCGCAATATTATCTTTTGACTTCACATAATCAATCGTGATAATTCCACTAGAGAGTAGCTGTCTCACGGTATCGTGTCTTCGACGTACATGTCGGAACTTTCCATTGTACATAACATTCATTGCCCTTCCAATTGCCGCTTGACTATCACAATGGATACATACAGCTGGCACTGGTTTAGGCCAATTAGGAATGTCTTCTAAGAAATTTCAAAGCCACTCTGCTTCTTCACCAGTCTTGTCCAAAGCAATAAATTTTGCTTCTATAGTAGACCTTGCAATGCAAATTTGTTTGGATGATTTCCAAGACACTGCCCCCCCCACCAAGTGTAAACACATACCCACTGGTGGATTTTGTGTCTTTTGTGCCAGTTATCCAATTTGCATCACAATATCCTTCAAGTACTGCTGGATACTTTGTGTGATGCAAAGCATAATTTTGAGTGTGCTTCAAATAGCCCAATACACGTTTCATTGCTTTCCAATGATTGTCATTTGGACTAATTGTAAATCGACTCAGCTTGCTCACAGCACAAGCTATGTCCGACCTAGTACAGTTCATAACATACATTAAACTGCCTAGTATCCTAGCATAATCATTTTGAGCTTTACTTTCACCAGTATTCTTTGAAAGATGTAGATTAACATCTATGGGGTTCTTTGCTGGTATAATATCTAGATTCTTGCATTTCTCAAGAATCTTTTCAATATAATGAGACTGCGATAAAGCTAATCCTCCAGATGTCTTTTGGATTTTAATTCTAAAAATAACATCTGCAACCCCCATATCTTTCATATCAAACTTACTTGTGAGCATGCGTTTGGTTGCTTTAACAACCTCACTATCACTACCCATTATAAACATGTCATCTACATACAAACACAGAATGGCAAAGCCATTATGAGTATTCTTAAAATAAACACATTTATCACACTCATTTATCTTAAAACCATTCAACAACATGACTTGGTCGAATTTAGCATGCCATTGTTTCGGTGCTTGTTTCAATCCATAGAGTGACTTGATAAGTCGACATACCTTTTTCTCTTGTCCTGGAACAATGAACCCTTCAAGTTGTTCCATATATATTTCTTCCTCTAGATCCCCATTTAAGAAAGCCGTTTTCACATCCATTTGATGGATTTCAAGCTTATACACTGTTGCTATAGCAATTAGCATCCTTATGGATGTAATTCTTGTGACAGGTGAATAAGTGTCGAAATAATCCAGACCTTCTCGTTGCTTGTATCCTTTTACCACAAGACTAGCCTTATATTTATCAATAGTGCCATCCGCTTTCATTTTCCTTTTGAATATCCACTTACATTGTAGTGGTTTATTACCAGAAGGAAGATCAACCAATTCCTAGGTATGGTTTGACAAGATGGATTCAACCTCACCATTAATAGCTTCTTTCCAGAACGGAGCTTTTGGGGATTCACAGCCTCTTTAAAGGTCCGAGGCTCATTCTCTAACAAATATGTTAGAAAAGAACCTGCAAAAAGGGCATAGGCAATGCCGCAACATATGAAACTTTAAGTAAAGGCAAATACCTAAATTGATAGAAGCCCTGGGCACGTCCACTAAGCTAGGAAAATCTGCCAAGTCTCAATCAAGTGCAACTTGCATTAGCCCCCAAATATCACTGCATGGAGTCTCCTGAGAACTTGCCGAAGCCTGACTATGGTTAACTCCTCCCCAACAACATCTTCTCTGGACTTTAATATCTCTGAACTTTCACTAGAAGATATGACCGAAGCATTGACAATAAGCTGGACGTTGCAATTCTCGTTAGTGAACCAATATTAACCTCTCAACATGCACGGAATTTGTGAGGTATTATTGGTGCTCACATAAAGTCGCTGATTCGGCAAAATAACCTGTAAGACAAAATTTTATATGAAACAATAGTTAAGTCGCCCCGGTGTTTGCTGGACCCCGGTGCTTGGGGGCTCGCAGGTAGTGCTCTGCAAATTTTGATGCCGGCTCCTTGAGTGAGTCGATTGAATCTGGATGTCAATGAACCACGGTGGGGACCAACTCAGCTTCTGTGGTCAAACGAGGGATTCCATGAAGACTGATGCTTTCCACGTTAATCATCCTTCACCCATGTCCTGGATTCCTCGTTGATGTACCCCTACTGACCTGTAGTGCGATGGCTCCCCTCTCTTTCTACTAGTTTTCCGTGTATGGCTCTCAAGGTTTCTTTCTTTCACTCTCTGTGGCTCCATCCCTTCCCAAGCTCTCTCAATGCCCCATATTCTTTCTTTGCCCTCAAATCCAAATGGCTCTTACCTAGGATCATTGTCGTTGAAGCTCGCCTGAACTCGGTGTGCTTGTGGTGGGCAACGACGGACTAGCAATGACGGCAGCAACACACCAATAGCTGGACAGTGGCGATACTCGGCTATGAGCGACGAGATCGATGATCCTGCAAGAAAAACAAGGAAAACAAGTGCAGAGGCAACTTGCTGAATCACATTAATATGGGTTCACAAATGAAGAACATCGCTGGCCATTGTGTTTATTAGTGCCCTCTAAAAAGTGGTTGGATTGATGGCATTAGGCTTATGCCCAGAGACCACACTTCATACACGAGATTGCCCTTTGGTAATGAACCATGAGGAGGGAGAGAATATATTAGTGGGAGATAAAAGAACAGATTTTTGTGAAGAACTTCCGAATATAAATCTCTAAGTGTACCCACCCAACAGTGGCCGCGTTGGTAAGGATTAGGCTTCTGGGGCCCTCGCTGAGCTTTGCTCGCGGGTGGCGCGGTCGAAACTTACTTGCACGCCGGTGATTTAAGTTGGGGACCGTGGCGGTGGGTTGCTGCACTAGCCATCCCAAGGACTAGTCGTGCTTCATCGCCGGTTGAGTGTAAGCTTGCCGACCACACGGAACTTCGGTTATCAAAAAAAAATCTCGAAGTGTGTCTTTGCGTCCCCTGTGAAATCCAAGTCTATAGGAAAGAACACGGGTGGGCTGATCTGAATAGGCAACCAGAATTGCTATAGATTTGTCACTCGTTGGGCTTCACATCGTCAGAGTTCTTACGACGGGGGCTGATCAGTTAAAAAGGACTTCAAACCATAGGGATATTGTGATTTTGGGGCGATGATGAAGGCGTCGAGACAGCAGCTCTGATTGATCACCCTGACATGTGAGAGGGCTTAGCCGAGGAGCTCGCCTCTCTCTCCTCCTCCTTTTCACATGTGTTTTTCCAATTATCTCGTGAATTCTCAAGAGAAAGAAGAAAAAGGAAAAATATTGAGTGAACCGGGATCAGTATTCAGTAACACCTGTAGCTGATCCTGATTGCCTAAACTATTGCTGGGCATCCATGAGACGGCGCGAAATCACTCTCCACAAGTCAGCTTTTCGAGCATTACAGGTCCTCCGAGGAACCTGCAGCCGAGCACCCTCCATTACTGATGGGATGGACAAGAATCAGTAGAGTTCTTCACCTATATGTAGTAATTAAAATAAAGCGAAGACAAAAAAAAAACTTCTATTCAGAACGTAAACGGCCTAATACCCAAAAAAACCTCGAACTTTAGTCTTTATCCCAATTATACTCAAAACTTTTTTTTGTCTCATAAAAAACCCCCAACTTTGACCTTAGTCCCAATTATATTCAAAACTTTTTTTGTATCATAAAAAATCCACGACTTTTACTTTTGTCCCAATTCTACTGATCTAATATTCAAAAAGACCCTCAACTTTAGCATTTGTTCCGATTATATCAAAAAAAATTATCACATAAAAAAATCTCAAATTTTTACTTTTGACCCAATTCTACCACCACCAGCATTCTGTTTATAATTACTATTAGTTAATTTTATGTGGCTTGAATTTTTTTGTCAAACTTACCAATAAATTTTTTTAATTAAAAAATAGCAGGTTTCAAGGATAGCAAGATTTGAAATTATTTATCTAGATAATCAAATCTCCATGACTAGCCATTTTTGGATTGTTAAGTGCTTGGTAGAATCCGAAACACACCACCTTAAATGGCTCTGTATCTTCCGACGATGTGTAAGAGAAATATACAACATAAAAGAAGTTAATAGATTTTTTTTTATGTATTAGGTTGGTAGAATTGGACAAAACTAAAGTTGTGAATTTTTTTGGGTGTTAGGCCAGTAGAATTGGGATAAAAATAAAAGTTTATGGTTTTTTATGAGACAAAAAAAAATTTGGGTATAATTAGAACAAAGGTTAAAGTTTAAGGTTTTTTTTGGGTATTGAGCCCAAAGTTGGGGGTTTTTTATGAGACAAAAAAAAGTTTTGGATATAATTGGGACAAAAGCTAAAGTTTGAGGTTTTTTTGGGTATTAGGCCGAATGTAAACACCTCTTTTTTGTCTTCTCTGGCGTGGGAGACTTCTCCATAGAAGAAGTCTTGTGCCTCGACGGAAGATCTGTCCCCTCTTTCTCTCCATTGCTCCTTTCCGGTTTCTGAACAATTGCTCAAGATCCCCAGGAGAGAGACACCTCTCGCTGTGGCCGTGTCTTGAAATTTTTGTCGCCCCCCCCCCCCCTTTCTTTTCTGAACGTGAACTCAGACCTTTATATATCTCTTATCGGCCCTTGTGGGGATTCAAGGCCCTATGTTTCCTTCCCCATTCACCTAGGGAGGCATTCTCGGGTCTAGACCTCATCTTTCTTGGCAGATTTATAAGGGAGCCAGGCACACTGCGCTACAATGTCGACAAAGATTTGATCATGCTTTCACTATCATTAATCTATCAAGACTCTTTCTCAACTCTCTTGGTTGGTAAGACCTCTGATCCAATGTAGTATTTTGACAGTGGAGCATTAGCACACATGATTAGTGACATTGGTAAAATTCTAAATTCTAGACCTTTTTATGATTCGAAAAAAGTTTCGGGTGTTGATGATCGTTTATTTCCTATTAAGCAAGTCGGTAAAGCCCTTTTATATACTGATTCTCCATCTTTGTTGTTATCACCTATCTATCATGTTTCTAATCTTGCTCGTAATTTTCTCCTAGTTACTTAACTTCGCCATAAAAGTCCTATACTTTTGATTTTAGTGGTCCATCCTTTTCTTTGAATTACCAATGACTTGGGGAAGTTCTCCTCCTGGCCGATTCTTCTCATTGTCTTTGTTCGATTTCTAGTTCCTTGGTGTCATCTCATTTGCATCATATTTTAGCTTCTTTGGCTTCACTCACTTGTTGGCATGCTTGTCTTGGTTATCCAAATAACAAAGTTTTGAGTCGTGTTTGCAATTCTAGTTCTAGGTTGGTATCTTGCCCTGTCCTGTGGGCAAATCTAATCGATTGTCTTTGGAACCTATTAGTCATCATGCATCTTTTCCTTCAGTTGTAATTCATTCTATTGTATGGACGAGTCCCTTTTTATCTAATTCTAATTTCAAATATTTTGTGTTATTCGTTGATGACTACTCTCAGTTTACTTGGGTTCTTCCGAAGAAAAATAAGTCTAAAGTGCCTACCTACTTTCATTGCTTCCCTTGTTTTATCGAAAATCCATGCAATACCAAAATTACATTCTACAAACTAATAGGGGAGGTAGATATACCAATAATTCGCTTGACATGTTTTTATGTGAAAATGGTATTGTTCAATGCTTTTCTTGTCTCGACACATCTAAAAATGGTCTCTTAGAATGCAAAATTAGACATTTAATCAAAAAATGTCTCGAACCTTATTAATCCATGTTAATATGCCTCCTTCGTATTTGGTTGATATTCTTCTCGCTACTGTTTACACTATCAATTGGCTTTTCACTCTTGTCTTATATGATATTTCTCATTTTCATTATTTATTTAGCCTTTGATTTGATTATTCGTTTTTTTGAATTTTTGTGTGTGCTTGTTATCCTTTTCTTCCCTCTCGTGCCTCCCATAAACATACACCTCATCCAGTGCCATGTATATGAAGCGTCAAATGGACAATGCGCACACTAGATACCTATTCTTACCTTTGGTCTACCCATTTGCTGTTTGTTTTAGTGCAAATTCTTGACTTTGGAAAATGGGTATGACAATGAGTACTTGTGCTTGCATGATGGGGAAGATAGTGATGCATGTGCAATTCGTTGCTTGAGTTGACATCTCTGAGACTTGGGTAACTAATTACATAAATCGATCTTCTTGATTATCATTGGTTTGTGATGAATTGGAATTGGATTGTATAAGGTAGTTCGGCCATGTACATTGGGTGTAAATTTGCGTGACTTGTGAATTGCATGTTGACTCTATTAGTTAACGTGTTGCTAGCTAGTCTTAAATAGACGGAATCCATAGTTGGATTGCTTGGTAAGTCGTTAATTTGACGTGGACTAGAATTGAGCTCTTATGAGTGTTTCGTCGTGAGATGGAGGGAAGGTCTAATGGAGTTTTGTGGCTTCCCTTGAGTAATCTATTGGCTAATTTCTTGATAAGGATGGCTTGAATGAATGGTGAATAGATAGTTTACTCGTTCAGTTAGATGTCATACTTGCTGAGCTTCGGCTCACTCTTTCATTGTTGAATCTTTTTCAGATATGCATGTTCCCATAGTTAAAAATAATAGTAATGGTGTCGGACCATGTAGAAGGAGATATTGGATAGTATTTGGGAGTGGATATTACCTTTTTTATTCCTCCCAGTGTAGTCCTTCATTTTAAAAAGGCAAGTGATGTAAATAAATGGTTCTCTATTACATATAAAGTTCAGTATTTTATGGAACCCTATGAGTAAAGTGTCGTGCCTACTTCTTTTAAGTGCACTTGTATGTTAATGTATAGCTGATGTTTGTTTCATCATAGTCTTTCACATATGCCCTCTATATATACGTAATATCATATTAAAACAGAGCTCGTTAGAAAGTGGTATGCCTCAGACTCACAATCCAATTGAATTGGTATCCAAACAAGTCGGTGGAGTTTAAAGTGTGCTAGTGGTTAAAGTGTTTGGTAGGCACATACGCTGTTGACACCTAAATTTTGATTTACTTATATTGCACAAAAATGAGAATTATTTCTCGCCAAAAAATAGTTATTCATGCATTGCATATTTAATTTTTGTCTGTCATGCATTATCATTTGTATTCATGCTAGAGGTGAGGCACTTGAGCTTCAATTGGACAAGTGACTGGATAAGACTCATTTCGAAAATTTCAACTAAAGCACAAAAGGTGTGCCAAATTTAGTAGGGCCAAGTGGGCTTAGTTTCAAGCTCAATTCAGTCCATTCATGATCATTTTTATCTATTGAGGGTTATAATTTAATTGTCCATTATTCAAGAAAAACCTTAATTGAACTCGAGAGTTTGAGACAAGCCCATAATGTGATCGGAAAAATCCGACCTAGGCAATGGACATGGGTTGTGCCGAATTTTGCATGAGTCTGGACCTTAATTCAAATTCAAATCAGCCCATTTTACTTATATTATTACGTGCAGCCCCTAACTAATTACCCCCTTTAGTTCATTCGAGCCTGTACTAGGCCTAAGATGTCGTCACAAGCCCACAAGAGCATCAAACATTTGGCCATTATCACTGCCATCATCCTTTGGCCGAATTTGATGGAGTCCTAGATGGAGTAGGATCTCTTCAAATTTCAAATTAGTCAGAGTTTTGTCGGTTTAGGGATCCTATCTAGCTAGAGTTCTAAGAAACATGGACTCTATTGATCTAACGACTAATAATAAATCTCCTTTTAGCTAGGACTCTCGATTCGATGGTTGTGTCATCCCCTATTCTTGTTGGATTTGGGGTGTGACGGTTCAAAATAGCATGTGACAATTCATCTAGAAGAGAGCTTCCGGCACTAATCAAATAATTTTATCTTTATCTTTACTATTATGTATTGCACTTTATTTCATTAGTTATAACTTTCATATTCGTTTTGTCAATTATATTCCTGCATGCTTCTCTATCCTAGTTGCTGCATCAACGACTGAATTCGAGCATGGTATCATTAGTTTTTCGAGCGTTATTTAGATTTTGATTCGTTAGGTGATGGACTCTAGATAGGTTGGTGAGATTGACTCCATTAGAATTATTTCCATCGCCGGTGTGAATGATGACTAGCGATAATATTTGTCTATGATAATTTATATTTATTAATTAATAAATCTGAAAAAGCGTCATGAAAATGAAATCGAGCCGCCTTTTTAACTTAGAAAAAAAATGGAATATATTAATTAGCTGGGCCATCCAGCTTTGAAAAACAGCTGACATGAACATGGGAAATCGAGAATGTATGAGCACGACTTTCGAAGCTAGCACTTTCGTCAACTATTCAGAAAAGATTAAAAAAATTACTTTTTTTTTTAAAATCCGTTATTTTTATTGGAATTGCTTTTATTAGACGGAGGTGGCTTCAAAGCAAATTAACATAGAGACGAGCCAACTGTGTTTTTTTTTTTAATAATTGAGGTGTCCGTGCGACCAGCAAGCTTGTGCTCAAATTAATGGTAAAGTACGACTAGGCCTCGAGAGGACCTGCAAACCCCATAACCACGGGCCTCAGATTAAGTCATCTAACGCCGAAAAATTTTGAACCCAGAACCTCTCGTGAAAGGAACTGAGCGCAAACCAATTCATCCACCAGATGGTGAGTGTGTTTTCTTATCCTTGCAAAAGCCCAAAAAAAATGAAAAACCCAAAAGCCAATTAAAAGGGAAAAGAGATAAGGAGTACCAAAAAAATCTATCAATTCAGTACAAAACATTTTTAATTGATCCAATTCAATTTTATAGATCCGATGGTGTTGCTAAAGCGACTGTTTGCCATTTGCTAGTGCAGATCTTCCCATGATTTCTTCACAATCATCATCTTGTGCATCTTTCCGCTTATCTTCGAACATGATGTTTATTGATTCTTTTACTTTCTGCAAAACTTTGTTAGACACACGATATGATTTGCTAGAAGTAGAATAATCAAGAAACATACCCTTATCATCCTTTGAAAAATTCAAAAAAAAAATTATTAAAGCGTTATGTCGCCGGACAGCCGGTGTCCATGTTGATCGTTCCTTCTAATGGCCGGGTCCAAAAGTTCCTCCTGCCGAATGACCCGCAAGTGATCCCGTAAATTCACAAAGCAAGGGTGCCAAAAGGGCATCCATCCACGTAATTAGACGGAGGGAGAGAAGAGAAATACCTTCCTTCCTTCCTTTTGCAGTTCAATCCTCCTATCTTAACCATACGTAATGGACATACTTTATTTAAAGAAAGGTAATCTAACAATGGACATATCTTACGATGCCCTCTTGTTGGCGGCCAAGGGCAACCTGTACACATGTGAAACATTGAGGGGATGATGATTGAAATTGATAGCCCCCACCAATCTAAACCTAATACTCAGAAGAAAAAAATCCTCTTGTTTCCTCGGTGATGTTTTTGCAACAAACGCAATGCAATTAAAGAGAAGTGGATCCAGTAAATATGTTTTTAACGAGAAAATTTTAACGACAAATCACAAAAAAAAAATGTGACCGATCCAATGATTGGATTGTCTAGGAACCGGACCAATCTGTCCGACCCGATCCGGTTTCGGGAAAGTTCTTTAAATGGATCGCTAATGATAATAGATGAGGCCATCTTTAACGGGCGATGAGATGCTATCCATGATGACCTCGACATAGTAGAAAATTAGGATAGGATCCCTGAAATTGGGGGTAAGAAAATGTGATTTGCTCTCCGGCGTACCTTACATATAAAAATTAATGCTGCTTAGTTAAAGAAAGTATTATTTCGGTAAGAATGAAGCCAACAAAAAAAAGCGCTTGATAAGAAAAACCCTCAATAGTCTTTGTAAATTTAATCAATAGTCATCAAGAAGCATTAATTATCTTTGTCCAAAAATAGGAATTATCCATATATGAGATTTAAGATAGCAAATTACAAAATTTCAAATTGAACTGTCTTTCCTTTTTCTTATTCTTTTTCTTTTTTAATTTCGATCAATATACGGTTCACCTTGCATAAGTTTATAAAAGACGCTCGGCCAATGAAATTTTTCGACGACGCATCTCAACGTCGACTTTCACCCTCCTCGCCGTGAATCCTAGATCGTCACCGACTAAGTGAGTCACATATTGACTAATTTTATCTACCAAATATCGCAATTCTTAAGTCTATAAATAGCTGTTGACAAAAAAAAAAGAAGAAGTCCAAACAATGTTTTTCTTTCTTCTTTAATCAACACGTCTACACGTTGCATGGGTTATTTCTTTCAATAGAAAGTTCTGTTTATCTAAATTATAATATTTTGGATATTGATGATGGAAAATTATTATTATTTGCTTCAATCATTTTTGCCTTTTTGTTTCTCATGCCAAAAAATATTTTCTGCCGGCCCCACGCGCCATTTCCAGTTTTTTTTCCCCTCCTATCTTCACTTCACAAACTAAAGAACATAAAGATCTTCTCCAATTCCAATTAACTAGACGTACTAGGGACTAGGAGGGCTTAAAAGCGAAAGGAAGAAAAGAATAAAAGCCCAATTACTTTGTAATCCTCGGCCCAAATAAGTTTAAGAACTCTTTCTGCCTCCTCGTTAGCAAACGATCAAGTACCAAAAATTAAAGATTTGAAAAATATTTAAAAAAAAGAATAAAGGCCCAAAGTCCACGTTAATAGTTCCGTTTAAGAACACTTTGGGTTTGTTTCTGACATGAAAAATCAAAAATTTGAAAAATATTTTTCAAAAATTAAACGCTTATATCTCTTTAAAAAATTAGTCAACGGAAATATTTTGATTATCGATAATAATTTATGCCTAATGTGATAAAATATTTTGTACTCATTCATTTTTTATGAATAATACAAGTATTTATATTTTGAAAAATATTTTTCAAATCTTTCATTTTTCACGAAATAAACACACTAGTGCAAGAGAAAGGTAAGTTAAACTCGAAGTCGGCAAAACCAAAAACAAAGAAGAAGAAAATAGAGAAACAGCCAGTCTTGTGTGCATGCGTTGAGCATCTCAACGAGTCAAATTAATGTCGTTTCGAGCGATTTGGTTCGCGTTCAGGAATGAATTTTTAAACATTGTATTAAACCGAGAAGGAGAGCAAGTTACCATTGCTAATGCTACTCAAATCCATATTCGAAGTTTCAACCATAAAAAAAAAAATTACATATTCGAACAAAAAATTGAAAACAAAAGAAATAAATGAAAATTTCCTCGTCGGGAAATTATATATAGCGCTACACCCTCGCGCCTAAATTCAAATCATCTCTCTCTCTCTCTCTCTCTCTCTCTGAACGAAGATGTACTTCAACGATTCGCAAGAAGCAGATTCAGAGCTCGCAGACGAAGTCGGAGAAGAAGAAGAAGAAGGAACAGAGGATTCATCGTCGCCTCCACGCTCTTGCTCCCAAGGCCACAGATCTTCTCTCAACCTCAGAACTCGACAAGGAGGCGCCATTTGCTTGCTCTGCCTCTCCAACCTCCTCACCGCCCCTCGCGCCCCCACCGTCCACGTCTCCTACGCCCTGTCCCAGCTCTCTCGAGCCCTCTCGGACCCCCCGTTCCTCCGATCTCTCCTCACCTACCACGCCCACCTCCTCGTCTCCCCTCTCGTCCATGCGCTCTCGGCCTCCGACGACGAGCCGATTGCTTGCCAGATCATCGACCTGGTCGTCCTACTGTCCGATACCGGCGGCGAATCGGCATTGGCTGGTGAGTTCGCGGCTAGGGTTTCGAACCTGCTCTGTTCTCGCGCGTTGGGTTGGAGCCGACGCCAGGTGCACGTGGTAAGCGCCACTTGCCCAACTTTGGTGTCGTTGCTGTTCGGTTCCTTTGGAGTGTGACGAGAAAACGACGAAAAAGGGACGTTGATTGTGCAATTCAGTTCTGATTCGCGAAATTTTTGTTCCTTCTTTTCTCGTATTTGGTTTTCCTGCTCGTAGCTTTCTCCTCTCCGTTTCCTCTGTGTTTGCGTGTGAACCCGCACACGCAGGCGTAATTGTTTGAAATTTTGATTCCTTCTGTCCATGATGAACTCATTTTGCTCTTTTCCGCAAGGTGAGGTCGTCTCAATTTAAGAGTTGTGCATTGGGCAATAGGGTAGCAACTGGACAGAATTTCACGCATCTTAACGTCATCGTGTCCCTCAATTGCAGCTCCACTGCTTTGGAATCCTTCTAAACCATGGGACAATTGATATTTATGCCTCAATTAAAGATAAACATGCTCTTGTTGTTCATCTTATGGATGGTCTTCAACTGCCGAGGTAACAAGCAATGTATGATGAGAGATCAAGACTTTATACACACTCTCACGCGTATGATGTTTACGCATCTCGAGTGTTGTGCTCATTTTGCCCATCCATGCAGTGACGATATCCAGGGGGAGATATTATTTGTGCTGTACAAGTTGTCGGTCCTCCAGCGGGAATATGGGGATGGTGACAAAAGTGAGCCTTTTGTTACTTGTAGTCCCAAGCTCATACATCTGTCATTGGATGTCCTCTTGAAGACCCAAAGTGACGATGTTCGCCTGAACTGTGTAGGTCTGTCAACTTCTGCATTACTTGGAAGTGTGTTAAAATCGCTCAGTGTCGGGTTGTGCCTATATGTGAGGTTTGGCAGCTGGCAACGATGCTTATCTATCATTGATTGACAGTTAATCATTTGATTGATTGCCATTAAATGAACTTAGATACATCCATTTGAAACAATTCGTTTGCATCATTTATTTTAGCAGAATCCCTGTGCATATGAACATTACTTACCCACAACTAATTTCGTTTTTCCTTGGTTAGCACTTTTGTCGATGCTGGTTCAGAGAGGGTTTCTCAAAGATCCATATGACGATTGTATAAGCAACTTGAGTTCTGTTGAAGCTGATAGTCTCGTACAAGTTACAGATGATTTATCAGATATCTCTTCCCTCTGCACCTTATTTTCAGAGGCCGTCAAAGGTCCATTGCTTTCATCAGATGGTCAAGTCCAAATGGGCACATTAGAGTTAATTGCCTATTATTTACGCGAATTAAATTCAGTCAAGCAGTTTCAACTTTTGGTGGAAGCCAATATTGCGGATTATGTATTCGAAATTCTCAGGTTATCAGGCAAGTAATCTTTTACTCATATGATTGCTGGGTCATTTTTTATACATGGAAAAAGGCAGTTACACTGAGCTTTCCTAATCATGAATTTGGTGCCTACGGCCTTCTGGCAAGTTTATGTGGGTGAAGGTAGCCATTTTGTTCATTTTGTATACTTCTTAAGTACTTCTGATCAACATATTGGGAGATCCTCCAGAAACCCATGAATATTGCTTGGTTGTTTCTTCATGAGAAAACGGCACACATGGTCTCTCGTATTTCCCGGTTCAATGAAAGAAATACTTCAGGGTCTTGGGATGTTTGGGTGTCTTTTACCTTCTTTTATGGACTAACTAAAATCATACTTCCTTAAATACCTTAATCCTCTATAATTGGAAATCCTCATTCTCGTGACAAAGGATTGATGTTGTTCATTGATAAATAGAATGCAAAGATCCTGTCGTCAGCTCTTGTCTTGGAGTTCTTCATCTCCTGTCAAATGCTGGACAAGCTTTTACACAGAGACTTGCAGTTGGCTTTGCCTCTCTAATTCCTGTCTTTGCTTATGTTACCGAAGTGCCTTTTCATCCTGGTCAGCTTCAGCTACTGAAGCTCGTCTTTAGTTGCATTTCTGACTGCCCTGGAGTGGCATCAACTTCACAAAGTGAGCAACTAGCTGTTATTTTGGCGAGGATGCTTAGAAGATATAATGATGGTGAAACAGGCATGCTTTCAGAATCATTCATGCTGGTATGCTCTATCTTGATGAGCATGATGAATTCCCCAACTTCTCATGATGTCTTAAATCTAACAACGTGCATTCAAGAGTCATTAAAAGATGCCATTTTGGCTAGTCTAAGTGCCACCAGAGAGCATACAGACCTCCTCCTGCATTCCTTGCTTCTACTGAAAGAGGCCTTTGCCTATGGTTATGGAGGTTATCCAGTCAACAACTCCAACAAGAATGGATTGCAAAATTGTGTCATTGATATATGTAGACGATGGCTATTGCCTTGGCTATGGAGATCCATCAAAGGAGAGGAGGAGGATGAGGAGACTGTCCTGGGCATGCTTGATATTTTTCATGCAATACTTATTCACAGCTATGACGAACAGACTAGGGAATTCGCAGAGGACCTGATCTCAAGTTCTTGGTTCACCTTCTCATTCAGCTGTTTGGCTTTATATCCAACAGAGAGGATGAAAAGCCGAATTTATTTGATGATGAGTTCACTCGTGGAAGTTCTACTTGGAAATGATTGTGGGCAGAACATTAGGGATGCTGTGTCTTACCTTCCATCTGATCCAAATGATTTGCTGTTTCTGCTAGGGCAACAGAGTTTCCATAATATGCAGTTATCCTTTTGTCAATCTGCAGCCCTCCAAATTTTGTATTGCAGTTCTTTTTTTGATGAAAGGTATTTAGCCTGTCTATCCTGAATTAGTGTGTTTAGCAATATGATGCATGGTCCAGTGTCGTCCATTAATTCCCATATGGTACTTAACATAAGCATCTTTGGCAGGCTTGCAGCTGATAAAATAGTGTTAGCTTCCATCGAACAATTTATCCTTGTCAATGGGTGTGATCCAACACGCAATTCTATGAGTTCGTCAACTGTTATTCAACTAGTTGCTGTATATAGCCTGTATAGGGGTCTTGCCAAGATGAGCTACCAAATGCCATATAGTTCAGAAGCTGAGAAGCTCTTTATACAACTAGTCACCAAAAGTGAATGGGATCTGTTGTCTGCTAGAATCCACCCTACGTCACTTAAATGGTTGTTTCAACAAGAGAAACTCTGTGAATCACTGTCTTGTCAGATCTTGACATTCTGCAGAATTAGTCCTAAATCTGACAACCCATTAATTATCCATGGGAAAAAGGTTCATGGTCTGGATGTGCAGTTGATTGCAGAATTGGTGGCAGCAGAAGACAATTACGCTGCAAAACTTGTTGTGTACATATTTGAAGAGGTTGTCACAGAAAATAACCAAGAGAATGACTTGACTTCAGTATTGAATCTCATGGAAGATGTCATACGTATCTTTCCTGAGGCTTCTAACAGATTATGCTTGAATGGAATAGCAAAGGCAATTCACATCTTCTATAATGAGTCAAGCCCATCCTCACAGGTATACACAGCCACAGCAATTTTAATTTTCAACATATTGAGTTCAGTTGACTCAGATGCTCTTGCTGATGATGAAGCTTGGGTTGCAGTTGCTTTGAAGGTGACTGTCTAGATAACTCCACCTAGTATAAGTTCTGCCCTAGATCTCACTATTAATACGGGGTAGCTGACTCCACTTTATTTCTTTTTCATATAGTTGATGGATCACTTGATTTACTCGGGTGACATAGGAAAGTGCTCTACTTGTTGCTTGATTCTTGGCATTTTGTGTTTGGTTTTGCACCATTCAACAAATGGAGCACTAGTGGAGGCTTCAAAAACTGTTCTTCTCAACACTTCATTGGCATCAACCTTGTCCAGTGCTATTCATGCAGCCTGTCCGAGTGGACCAGCAATGCATAACATTGATGAGGGAACAAAGGCTGGAGAAACTTTGTTACATGTTCTTCTATTGCACTATTTTGCTTTCAAAAGGTTAGCTATTTGATTGGATGTCCCAAATTAGAATTCATTCTTAAGAAGAAGTACTGACGCATACCTTTCTTAGCATGCATGCCGTTTTACCAAGTGCAGTGGACTGGGATAATCTGATTAGTCGATCAACATACATCGGGTCACGTCCTTTCTTAAGCATCAAGTGCCATGACTTGTGCAGGCTGATGCATTTCGGACCTCCTCTTGTGAAGGTCGTCGCTTCATACTGTCTGTTGGAGTTGTTTATTAGGTTATCCGAACAGAAATACAGGGAGCATGAGGACCTCTGCACGAATAAATACTGGATGTCACTGATGGCTGTATTTGAAGGCTTGCTTTTGTACAATGATACCAGAGTGGCGATAAACAGTAGCCTCTGCCTCGCAATGATCTTGAAGCGGGAAATACAGGAAGTAGCAGAAATATTCAACAGGAGAAGTATGTGGTGCAGATTGATTTTGGAAGAGTTGATTATATCTCTGGCAGCTCCGTCTTTAGCATCTAAAGCCTCCACTAATCATCACAAGGCTGCTATCATCGTAGCTGTAGCACTACTGAAGCTACCTGAAGTTCCAGAATGGCTGCGGTCTGTGTTTAATGATACCTTCTTGACTGGTATACTTGGAAACCTCACAGGTAGTAACTTGAGTGCCGAGATTTTCCTCCTATTGCGTGAGCTGTTGAACTCTAAGCTCCTGTGTGCTGCTGATCATGTGGCTAACCTAAACAGGGTGCTTCAGGTATTTTATTTCCTTTTCAACTTGCTCTGCTCTTAGTGTTACTTCCCCTTGGCACGTTTCCCATGAACTTGGTAGTCACCCGCGGCTGAGGAGCTTCCTTTTGTCCAGTCTTCACATTTTTTTTTTTTCATCCTCTCCTCGGGATGCCTAGATAATACACAACTTGTGTGGACAGTGAAAGTTGATTTCAACTAATGTTTAAAGAATGCGAGGAAAGGTAACGCTGGACCAATAAGTTGACAAATCTATGCTATGCAGGAATCCAGGAGCCACACGTATGGTGAAAACATGAAAGCAGAAAGCAAAGAGAAATGTGTAAAGAAGGTTATTGCTGTTGACGACGACACGGGAGCAACTATCAATTTTCTCGTCAATCTGATTACATCTGATTCACGACGAGCAGAGTCTTATGGAGGACTTCAAATCGGCAAGGAGAGATTGCTGGACGAGATAGAAATGTTTTTTAGGTCGACAGCATCAGATAATGTTACGAGAAACTCATAGAGATTCCATTATACCGTGGTATGATATTTTCGATAGACAAAGATGCTACAATAAAAGTTTCAAATGAAATCACACCAGCATATAAAGTCATTACACATCTGAACTCCAAGAACTCTTTGGAAATAAAACCTTAGGAAGAGATGCACAAACATCCAGAGTGACAGGAGGATGAATATGAATATTCTCAATGGAGGGGCAACTATCTTACTAGTTCAAACTATTATCAAACAAGATACCATGCAAATGTGGATCCGCAAATGTTCTTTTTATTTGTTTTTCAGTACAAATTAGATGTGGTTATATTCAAGATGATGATAATCATAATCATAATACGTGTGCACTACATACTTTACTATGCGAAGTAAACAAACACAAGTCCTCAAAACTTTGCCAGTAGATGTTACTATATGAGAACACCTATGTTGGAGTTCTCACTTCATCTTTTGTAGATCACGTAAGAGTACAAATTGCATTAGTATTACATCCATCCAGGGGATGAACAATTCCTACAAAGTATCGGTTGATGTCTTTTATCTCGTAACCTCCTCCACAGTTGCCAGTAGAGCCGTGAATTGTCCTCCATTTTCAGGACGCATCGGATGTGGTTCGAAACTTGGGCTGTCTCTAGCGAGAGGATGGATGATGATTCCGCATTAGGAATTGGCGGTTGGTAATTTTTTAAAAAAAAACATGTCAAATTATGAACATAATACCTTGGTATAGTCCGTTTTGTTGGATCAACAATTTGTAACGCAAAACTGAAGAAAACCCTCCCTCGAATTCCTCTGGAATGATTTCCTTGACCCTAGTGAGGCTGCCACAAAACTGCTGTTTCATATCCAACTGAGTTTCTACCATGACAGGAGACTGTACAGATTCAATTGTGATTCCCATTCTTCCTTCCTTCTTGCCCTGCTGTCCTCTCCTACATCAACAGAAGCACACAGATGTCTTCTTCCCCAGCGGCGCGGTCTCAACTTGACTTCGCACTTTGCTCTTCTCTTGCTTTTCAACTGCGAATTTGTGTCTTCACCGACCATTTCTCGTCCGGCGCCCGCTTTTTGCGTCTTCTCGCGCAAATTCAATGCCTTCAAAATGGAGTCTCCAATCTTCTTTCTCCAACTAGGCTTGCTTGATTTGACGCCTTTGCCTGCTTTGAGTTGAGACTGCTCTGCACAATTTGACTGAGGTGCTACTTTGGCCACGTCCATGTTTTTTTTTGCGCTGATTCTGGGGTGGAATTGCACGAGCGTGTGAGGGTATGAGCATAAACAATTGGAGAGAGAAGATGAGAAAGGATCAATGTCCACAGTGACCACCAAAATAATCCAAGAACTAGACAGATTTAAGTACACCTAATATTTTGATCACCACTCATTCAACATTTAATCAGTTTAGGCCTTGGATCCCCTGAGGACTGTGGTTAGTGCCATTTATTACTAGTAAATCCGCCCGTTTAATCACGATTTCGAGCCTGATGTCATGTGCAAATCAAGCTCTCATTACTATTGTGGCTGCCAATCAAAGCTTGTAGCAAAATTCAGACTCCTTTATCCGTTTGTAGCCACATCGCATCCATCCCGTTGACCGTATGCTCCGGTTGGTCCGTCGCCACCAGCTACTGGTTTTAGCCAGGTATGAGATCTGATTCTTTGTCGTTGGGTGCCACTCGAACGATTCGACTATGCCAACATTCCTGAATAAGTCATCCATATGTCGCATCTCATAATTGGAGCACCCTTTCATACATGTTCGTCAACTTGTAAGCAATAAAAACCAACTTTTCTCGATCTATGTATCTGCATCACCATTGCTCCTAAGGCTCACATTCCTTTCTCGAATTCAAATTGCATTAGGCGAATTATGCGAACAAGACATACAGCGAGTTCGACTTCCATCTATCCCTCTCCTAATTCTACACCCAGATTTTGCATGAAGTTGGCAAAAATAACAGTGATTAAGCTCAATGGCCTTTGACACAATAGGCAAGCAGACATCCAGAAGGAAAAAAACTGCAGAAATAAAGATTGAAATTCGATGTCTTCTCTTACCGCAATGTGTGCAGCTCTCCACAGTAACCTCAGGAACAGCTACCACTGATGACTTCTACAATGGCGATCCGCTCATTCAATTGTCTCATCAGGCTCTGTCGTTTCAGGGAATTTAAAAGCAAGAAAAGATTCTTTTGAGCTTGGAGTAAAGAAACAAAAAGATTACTTTCCTATTTCGGAAAGTGGGTCCCTCCCCGTGATCGTAATTTTCCTTTCCCCGAGGAAAATAAACCTAAAAGGAGGATTTTTGCGTTTATTTTCTAGAACTAGCTTATTCCCTAATATTGGAAAATATTTTTTTTTCAACCCAAATAGAGATGATAACGAATAACCAGAAGGGATTCGGATCGTGTATCGACATCGACATGAGCCAATCTCCAGTGGAAGAAAAAGGTTTCGTCGGAACAATTCTTTAGTTCAGGGAATGAATAGAAGATATTGAAATATCGATTTGAAAGAGATATGGAATCGGGAGTTCATTTTGATCATTGAAATAGGAAATGGAATCCTAGAACGGCACCCCAGTAATTTTCTCCAAAATTCTAAAAGTTAAAATAGCATATTTGCAGCAGATTTCCAGCCAAAGCTACAGCGACTATATGGTTTCCAGTTTCCACAGTGTTGGGAAAATGGAAATTATCCAATTAGTGCTAAATGTAGGGCAGATGTCTATTCAATCATCAACTTTCAATATCACCAATTTAGTCCTAAATTTTTACATGAAATTTTAATATAGCCAATTTTCACCGAATAACCGAATCACCACATTCGAGATTTTTCATGAAAATTGATTGGAAGGACTGCATTGAAATTTCGCGCAAGATTTTGAGCTAAATTGAAAAGATTAAAAAGTTTATGACTAAATTAATATCCTAATACTTATTGGGTAATATTCTCCATAAAAAAAAATTCCACCGACCCCAGATGCTCGTAAAGCCACTGCAGATGATTTTATAAACTCATACGTTTGGCGGTCACATGTTCATGTAATAACATAAACATCTCCAGTTTGTTGGCCGGAAAGAGGATAGACAAAACATCCGAGATCAGTGCTGGCCCTTTCCCACGGCTGGGTGGCTGTGGCACCTTTCGTTTTTATTTAAAATACCTTTTTTAATTTTATCTAATAAATATTTTGATTAAAAAATTAAAATTCAGGTCAAAACGACTCATATTTCATGTTTTAGCCACGCATCACCATATAGAAGAGAAAACGTTAAAAGAAGTCATATCAATATTTTTCTTTAATCTAAATGGAAAGAATTAGCGAAATAATTTGACAAATTTTAGGACTTGATTGCATTTTCCGTAAGTTATAAAACTCCATTAGACTTTGTAAGAAGCTTTAGGACTTCCAGTGCACATATTCCTTTTTTATACTAATTAGACAAAAATGTGAAAAATATTAAAATAGCACTAAAAACATATCCACATCAACGCTAACCATATGTCAGTAATTCTTAGGAAAATTAATCGAATGGACTCAATTCGCACAATTAAGAAATTTATAGCTGAATTGACAATCGTGTTATATGTTTGGGACATCTTGGACAATTATAAGATCTTTCCAGTGTTATCCCTCGTATGGTAATTGATCATGCATGGCACCGTGTAAGATGACATCATATGACACCTGATCTAGTAATATTATGGAGTTAAGCTGTTTGGTGAACATGAACACGATATCGGAACAACTGATAACTAGAAAGACCCGTTTTTGTGTGCACAAACTGCGGTCACGAGCACAACACCCGTTGTCAATGGAGGCAGGGTGTTGTCAATGGAGGCCCTGCCACGGCGATCGCGTCTACATGGATTGCCACATGAGAGAGATGATATCTCATGCAATTACGGTTGCGAGGATCATCGCCTGAGAACAAGACCACCTCGTTCGCCACCAGGATCATTGCCGTCGCTAGTCGGCGTCTAATTTTGATACTTCAATGTTTTTTTCGGCTACTTGTCCACACATGGTAAACCTATTTATCCCAGGTTCTAGGTGAGGATGATCTTATCTAGTCTAAATCTGGATCTATACTTAGTCCCTCACTAGGACTGCTCCAAACGCTACATTGGTGTAAAATGACTCATGATACTCCAACCAAACTCTGAACTTTCCAGCCTAAAACAGAATCAAACTTCGGAAACTGAGAGAGATCTCAATCTCATCAGAGAATAAACAAGAAGAAATTCAGCTCTAAATTGTTAAACAAACAGACATGAAAACACAAACCATAAAAAAGAAAAAAATTGAAATGGGGAGTTCGAGTACCTGGAGCTTTCACACAATTGAGATCAAGCATATCAATAATCCAGTATCATGCTATGCAAAGAAAAGAAAACACACGACCTCAAACTTCTCAATGTACATGCACAAGGAAGAGTATTTTGCCACCGCACATTAAGCGCCACCAAGCTATCATGCTCCTCTAGTTCTCAGTTACCATATACACACCGACTCATGACATGTCCATCCATCGACATAATCTATTAAGAGAACACATTTATCCATCAACTTTGACCAGAATGCAATATACAGCGACCCAGAAACAAGCTTATATTCAACACTAGAGTGCGAATCCAATGGAGTTTAATATAGCACTACATCATCCTAAGACGATAACACAAGAAGTAATGCCTGACGAAGATCCTTACCTGATGAGCTGACCTGTCGAGATGTCTAATTCACAGAAGAGCAGCAAACAAAATGGGCCCAATACGGCCTTCCCTTGACCCTCTTTTCTCTCTTGATGTCAGTCGGATATCTTGCAGGAGAATTCCATTCTTGGTCCATTTCTTTCACGGCAGCCCCCGAAACGGCAGCTTCAGAAGAACCTAAGATCGAGCTCACTGTCGTCGCCAACGCGATATTCTTATTATTATCCTTCGCGGCATCATCGTCTTTCGCAACTATGGGAGCTGAACTTTCTTTCGGGCTCGCTGACTTCAGCTTGCTCTCACGGTTAGCTTCCACCAAGAGGCTCTTCAGAGGGGAATGATTTTTCCCAGCACTCCAGTTGGTGACTTTGGCTATGATCTCTTCGTTCTTCTTCCTTCCTTGAGAGTCATTCACTGCATGTGGGAGGGATGGGAACCAACCAGCTTGCTCAGAGGCAGATTTTGATTGGTCGTCGTTTTGCATGGAAATTGCAGGATTCTGATTATTGGTGGGTTCGACCAGTGTCATGAAGGATGGTGGCTCGAAGACATCCGTTTTCTCCGAACTTTTTCCACCTGATTCAATTTTTTCCAGTTTCAGATTTGATTTTCCAGCATCTGTCATTGATTGGGGCTCTTTTGGTGGAAAAACATCAGGTTCCATGGCAACTGGTGCATCTGACTGAGTGGAAAACACTGATTCATGCATCCAATAAAAGAAAAACGATTAGGCAAGAACTAACTCGCAAAAGAAAAGATTGTACTCTTCAGAAAAATTAAGCAGGGTGCATGACAAAGCTGAGCAAGAACATTGGCTTCGGAATGTTCTTTCTTTTGTTTTTCATAATTGGAAAAGCAATAATAGTTTGGAAATATGCCAAACATGAGCAATTCAAATAGAAAATTTTTCAACCCAGAAAAAAAAAAGAAAGGAAACTTACAAAGTAGCATTAAACTGTCAAATCAATTGCCTAAGAGCTGTGCACACCTGTTCCGGTGAGATTGCCAGAACTTAAAGTATGCACATGCTTCCTGCTCGCGTCTTTATCAAAATTTCATTTATCAAGACAGCATTTGTTGCTAAAATGCCAAACAAGATATAGATATATGACCGGATATTGACAAGGTTTTCAATGTGCTGCCTCTAAAGATAATGAGAAACTAATCGCTAATAGCCAAATAGGATAACTTGTTTCACTTGTTTACTGGCGAAGCACAAGTGCAAAGTTTGCCCAATTTAGATCTCTAATGTGTACTGAAACTTATGCAGTGTCAAATACTTCCTATTCTAAAGAGGTTAGACACTACCCAACTGAAGCATTAGTCAAAAAAGCTTTAAAAAGGCTTGCTCATCACATTTTAAAGATGTAGTAAGTACCTGACATAGATCCCCAGTTGCATTCTAAGCTATCCGCTCGACTACTTGAATCTACCGACACATCATGAACAGATCCAGCAAGTCCAGCAAGCTGCTGTTCAACAAATTTCTTGTCGCTTTCATCTTGCAAAGGAGAACTAAGTCCAGGAATATTGATATCACTCGCAGTAGAAAGCAGATTCTCTTTATTGTAATGCTTTTCAGATGTCAGTTTCTTGATTCCATTATCCCTGTCATGAGTTAATTCATGCCCTGAGGCGCTGACTTCAGCATCACATGCTCCTTGTATTTCAACCTCGCCACTTTTTTCACCTTCCTTCGCACCTTCTCGAGTATTCGATGCTTCATTCACAATTTCTGACTTAGTTTCTGGGCAATGAATGATATTCTCTGCTGTACTCTCACATTCGTGAAAGCTACCTGTGGAAGTGGATTCAGCCGCATTTTCTTTCTTTATGTTATTTCCCAAAACACGTCCATCAGCAACATCCATCCCGGCAACATCAAGGTCTTCCTTCACATGGTTCCTCTGATCATGACAAACATGACCTTTACTATTAATCATGTCATCTTGGACAATACTCTCCATCCCAGTTGATTCAGGAATTATTTGGCTCTCTACAAAGCTCTCATCCATATTCCGTTTTATCTCGGCATCTCCGACAGTATGTGGTGTCTCATTTATAGCAATGACATTGTTAGTACTTTCGATTTCACCTGTTATGTCACTCGTTTCACGAACTTCAGTATATGCCAGAGCAACCATCGTATTCAGGTCGGATGATGATTTCACATCATCTACAGGAACTTCAATTTGCGATGAACTATTAACTGCATCCTTCGGTTCCACCTTTTCTGTTTGCACAGCCACATTGCTTTCCTCCACTGCAGCTGTTACAGCTTCTTTGGCAGTCTGTACTTCATTGAGCCCTTGACCTTCATGAGTGTTGACGCTATCTTCAGATAAAATCACATCACTCTGAAGAGGTTCATTTTCATCCACAGGCTTAAGAATCTCAAGTTGCCGATCTGAACTGGTCTCTGAAATATATACATCTAACGAAACCTCTGCAGCTTCCTCCTGTACTTTTAAGTTTGGACTGGAAAAATCCTCAGGAACAGGAACTGCGTCATCTTCCTTCTGACCAATTGTTGGAACCGAACCCAAGTCATCGGTTTGCAGAACTTCGATTCGTTTATGATCCTTAAAGTCTTCAATGAACTTCTCGCCATGTTCTATTATAGGTATATCCTTAGGTACAGTCAGCACATGGAAGATTCCAGTCTCTCCCAAAGTTTTAGCATGACTATCAACAGGATATACAGGAATACTTAGCTCTAATTCTTGTGCTTTGTCCACTGTTTCCTGGGGTATATCAGCAGAAACATCCAGTTGCCCAGAAGACAAGTCAGGGGCAAGACCACTTGGAGATACCTCAGAGAACAAAATGTCACCGGACTTTCCCAATTGAAAGCCTCCATCGCTTGGCATTACACCAGATATTTCTTTCTCATCGTTACATGGTGCTTGAGAGCCAGTTATTCCCTTATCTAACTTAACATCAGTCTCCTGTGAAATATTGTCTTCAGAAAATGCTTTCACCATCTCCCTATCGGTCATTGCTGTAACTTTGGCCAATGACTCCACAGGAGCTTCAGGTTGTAGAAGTGAGGAATCAGGTACAGATCCATTTTGTTTATCATTCAGCAAGTTAGAGAATTTCTCAGTAGGTTGCTCCTGCTCAGATATGGCAGGACTAGTAAACAGATCTTGAATATTATTTTCACTGCTTAGCTTCTCATTCGTCACCACAGAAGGTGCAACTTTTTCCTCGGTGCTACTGCCCACCAAATGGGAATCTTGTGGAATAACTTCTGTCCATTGAAAGTAACAAATGAGATTATGGACACAACTCCTTCGATATTAGAGAAACAAAACAGAAATGTAAAGCATGGTCAGGAGGAATTATTTGTATAACAGACAAACCACCTTAAAAGGCTCCTAAAGGAACAAGAGAAAATTCAAAAAGCTCCAGATGAAACAGAAGGATAAGTACTAAAAAAGGTAAAAACAAGGACTCCAGGTGACTATACGTGTCCATAGTGCATACGGGGAGAGCCCCAATTTTGACCATATGCTGTTTGGCATCAACATGATACGAAAAGACAAGAATCTTTTCGCAAGATCAGAAATTCAGGAGCCATAACCTAATAACAAAGATAACCATCTAAATTCTTCCCCCAACTAAACTCGTCAACTCGAAGCTCTTCTTATGTGACCCGGAAAAAAATAATAATAATAATAATAATAAAAACCTCCAAGCTCTTCATTTATCAGCAGTTATGGAGCCTTGGAGGCAGAAACAGCAAGTCTATGATTCTTTATTCTTCAAGAAGATGAAATGACTGATATATAGAAAGAGTGTATTCAGAGGAAGGAAGGCATATTAAACTTCCCCACTAATGTTTGCAAAACCCATAGACTCCAAAATTAAGTGTCTCATGTTAATGTAAAATCCCCTAAAGCAAAACTACCAAGCTATCAAAAGAAGAAATTCCTGATTTTGAGGGGAAAAAAAAACCAACAACAACAACAACAACCAACAAATCAGGTCATATTAACCATAATTACTCTACACCTAACACCCACCTGTAGTTGCACTTTCACCAGAAACTTCCACGGTAGGATCATTGTCAGATATCTTTCTGGCAATGCAAACTGACTCAACATCCTTCAACAGACCTTCACTCTGTGTACTCAATCCACCATCTGGAAAGTTCATCGCTGCATCTGAAAACACTTCCTCCTCCATGGAACTTGATCTTTCAGCAGTTGCACTTTTACCCAGTTCGACTTGACTTCCCTCTTCAACCTTTGGGCCTGAAGGAACAAATCATGTTCGAATGTCGGCGCCTTTACTAAGGAAGGGTGTTCAAAAATTAAAATCTGCCCAGCACATTCATTCCTTTGAAATTCCAAAACAGCTTTTCTTCTCACCACCGACCATTTAGTGGCAAAACAACACTTCTAATTAGCTTTAACAAAGTAACACCTCCAATCAAATACTTGGCATTTGAAGAAACAACTTCTACTCGAAACATTACTATTCTTGTTTCCTGTAGTGAGCACTATGGCTTCACGGCATTGTGATCGTTTCATCTAGTCACATATTTTCTGACCAAAAAACAGACACAACCTTGAATCCCACTAAAAGGGAAAGAAAACAAAAACACATAAAACCATACCCAACCTCGATTATGCCACGTCAAGGAAGCCCAAAAGACACAGCAAATCAGAATAAAGAGGCTCACTTGGGGTTTTGTTATCGTCATCAGAACGCTCATCATCCGAAACATTCAAATTGGGGTTCTCACCAGAACCAACCAGCTTATACCCATCAAGTTTTCCACAGACCCGCCTGTGAGCGCGCCTGTGTCTAGCACTCGGGTGAGGGTTTGGAAACGGCCATCCACATTTGTGACACAAATGCACGCCATGGCTCTCGTGCCCTGCAGCAGCAACAGCAACAACAACAACAAAATCCTCAACAGTCAAGAACCCAAAAAAAAAAAAAACAACAGAATCCCCTCTAAAATCCCATCCCAAGGTCGCAAGACAAGCTAAAGAAAATAGCAATGGGGCCCAAAAACTGGTGCTTCTTGTTGCAGCCTAAAGACCAGAAATTGCTGAGTGAGGACATCGAAGAGAGAAGCAAAGCACAGGCAGGGACCTGAGGAAGAGTGATCCTTCCTTTGATCTTGACTCTCCATCTCTGGCGTCGCAGCGAAGATGCAGCGAGGGGTAGAGAGAGAGAGAGTTGGACAGGGCGAAAAGGGGAGGAAGTAATCCGAGGAAGACTTAGAGGAAAAGACAAGCGACGAGTCTTGTGCGCTTTGGTCGTGCCGGAGAAAAGTCGGGGCAGTTGTGAGAGCCGAGCGAGTGTGCGACAGCAGTTTGGTAGGGTGAAACAACATAATACAAACAAGAGAGACAAGGACAGTAACGGAATTTCATCACGAGTTTCCGTGACCAAAGCACCCCTAGCGCACTTTAGCACCATCCCTCGCCCTCGCGCGCTTTGCTTCGAGTTTTTTTATATTTTTTTTATTTTTTGGGACCAATACCCACAATTTACTTTGACGACATAAATGTTCACACATTGTATATATCTCTCTCTATATAGACATGTATAGGGACATGATATGTATAATTATAATTAGATATGATCTCGTTCCGGTCATCTCCATTAGTAGCTCGTATTTTAGTTGCAATTGGTCGAGCAAACAAATCTGTCCGAAAGTTTAACTCATATGTTTCGATCTAATAAAATTCACGTGCTCTCGATGTCCTTTCAAGTATGCCGCTCGCGCGTTGTTTACTTAATTCGAAATTTGCAATGTCACTGAGGCTTCAAGACATATTAGAAATCCATTTACTATTTACTCGAGTTCGAATTTAACAAATGAATTCGTTATCGATCATTCTCGATTAGACTTTTTATTACTAATTAAAGCTGTTGGGTTTCTGATTGCTGTTATCTCGTAAAAACTCATGTATCTTAGCAAGTCACATTGATATTGCGAAACTCGTCACGTTACGTCTTTTCAGCACGTGGTTATCTTGGCTGTGTTCGACCAACATTCCTATCCCATGTTGTGGTGGTGCAATCGAAGAGGTGCATTTGATTCCATCTCTAAAAATTAATCTTGTAAGATATTGGAAAGATAGAGATTAGGATTAGTCCGCAGCTTTCTACAGTACGTTGAGAAATCGATCGCCATCTTTCGCATATTAATCAACATCGTAATTCTTAGAGAAGATACTATGCCACACCAATACTTCAAATAGTAAAATTTATGGTTAATATCACGGAAAATTTCAAACTGATACACCTGTGACGAATTTAAACCAATTAGTTATTTAACCATCAAATTGCTAAATTGAATGACACGTGACAATTGAGGAATGTACCAATTTGACAATTTTATCATCTCTTTGTCACATGTGTATCAATTTGAGATTTTTCGTGATACTAATCAAATTTAACGAAAGATAAATTTGTCACATGTATATTAATTTGAGATTTTTCACTGTCAAAAAAAATTATTTTATGGCAAATTTGTCACTAATGTACCAGTTTAGATTTTTTCTAGGTCAAAAAAATAGTTTTGTATAAATTTGTTACAAATTTACCAGTTTGATAATTTTTCTTCGTACAAAAATAATTTCAATTTAAAATTTTTCGTGGTATCAACCTTAAAATTTATATAGAAATATAGCGTCTGTACGATTAGATCCCAACAATATCATAGTGTTGGTAATCCCCCTACGATATTTTTCACCGTGGGGACCATGGCGGCTTAATTTTCAAGACCAGGCGCCAACGTTGTAGCCCACGTCATACAAATGGCCTTGCATCGTTTTCAGATTAGTGGTCTAGGGACGAACAAGATCCGTAGAGATCCGTTTAATCGTATCAAGGGCTGTCCAAAAAACACCCAGCGAACCGAAAACCGAACCGGCCTGATTTTCCCTTCGTTTTTCGGGTCTAATTGTCCCGGGTCGCTCTCCCTCGCAGCCCCGCCGCTCTCTTCCCTAAGCTTCGCTCACGACTTGCCTGCCCCCACCACCACGGAGCTACCGCCACACTGCATTGAGGCCACGTTGCACATCGAGCCTCACCACAAGCTTTGGCGAGAGAGCTCTTAGGACGCGCATGATGGTCATTTTATTTCTATGTTTCTGCTCCAAACATGTTTTTAAAATACATTTGGAATAGAAATTCATTTGATAATGTAATTCTATTTTTTTTTTCCGTTTTTCAAATGAATTTCTATTCTAGAGATAGATTTGAAAGAGAAATGAGAAACTAAAAAACTATGGCTTCTCTACTTTAGAAATAGAAATGAGAAATGGCCTATCAAAACCATTTGTTTTTTTTCAAGTTCTCGTTGCACTCTTTCTGTCACCCTTCCTTTGTCGATCGCCCCCCCTGCTGACCTTCGCCAATCGCTCCTTGGTCAGCATCGGCCGTTGCCACCGTTGCCTCCACCATTGGCCACTCTCGTTGCCGCTAAACACCACCATGCCACCACCAACCATCGACCTCTACTATCCACCGCCGCAACCACCCTCGGTCGCCGCTGACCGCCACAACACACCGCCTGACGCCATCATCGACCACTGCCCCCCCGACACCCCCCGTCGGCGACCGTCAACCACTAGCCGCCACTGGAGTAAAAAATAAAGAATAATATTTTATTTTTAAATAGTAAATAATATTTTATTGTTATTTTTAAAGGAATTTTAAAAAATTTAAAGATCAAGTAGAAATTTTTTGTAAAAGATTTTACGTTAATAATATTCTAGAAGTAAAAATTTTCAACCGTTATTAAACGAACTTCTGTTGTATGAACAAAAATTTTATGTTTTTATCAAATGTGTTTTTTTTTCGCTCGAAAGCTCATTTGGAAACTAGAAATAGAAAAATCTACTTTTAGCTAGAAATTTATTTCAGAAATAGAACGGTTATCATACCTGTCCTTAATTCTTTGAAAGAGAATGGATCGATTTGTTTAATTTGCAATTTCATCCGTTTATTTCCTATTTAATTGGGGAATTTCTCTCTTACCTCTTGCTTAATAAGAGGAAACCGTTGTTCATTAACATTATGGTTTACTTGTCCTTAACTCCATAAATAATTAAATGCTAGCTTTGCAACTCTTTTTGTTTAGTTTTTCATGATTAAATATTAATATGGTGTTTCTATTATGTTGACGGATTGAAAGTTTCTTTTTCGAGATTTCTGTTTCCTTTTGGAAATAATTTCCGAAAGTTGATTAATGTCGGGGAATAGATTTTATGAAGAAATCGCTATTGTTATTGGTTTCTCGAATCACATTTTCCTAACTGTTTTGATGTGTTAGAGTTTTTTTTTTTTTTTTGGTTAGAAAATGTGTTAAGAGTTTATAGTAGGTGCTTTTCCCATTCGGATACGGTCAGTTTTTCTAACACATACGAAATTCGGGCTATACCCAGGACCGGCCAGCGATCCTATTCGGTTCGGACCAAATTGCACAAGTTCTGTCCGGGACAGATCCTCGACTTTGAAAGGCCTAGGCCCAAAATAATTGGGCCGAGCCACCCGATCCGACTCATGCTCGACCCTAATTTATGCATGTAATTACCTCGTTTGTGAACATACGCGTGCACATATGAAAACGAGTTAGGGGGTCCGGGTTTTATATCACGGATACTTAAGAAACCCATGGTTTAATGGGTTATGAAACGTGAAAGAGGGAATTTATGGTGCGTTCGGTTCGGCTTTTTTTAAGAAATTTTGGGAAAATGCAAAGCAATTTAGTTCGAAAGTTTTTTTTGGGGGAATGTAAATACCGTTTGACGTGAATGTCTTCGGGTACTTATTTATAGTAAAGCTCTCCCGCCCTGGAGGTCGCCTAGGTTTCCCTTTTGATTGAAGGGACATGAGGTTGCCATAACGGCGGTGGTTAACCTGCAAACCTCACTGCTGCTCCCACTATTATTAATTGTTATTGTTCTGGTATTTAGGTGACTACCTATTTATTGTTGCATGTACCAACTCTTTTTTATCTTTTATTATTGGCACTTTACCTAATCTTTATTAGGACATTATCGGTAGGAAAAAAAAAAAGTACTCGAAACTTTAAATACCATTGTCGAATTCCCTCTCCATCTCGAATACTCTCCTCAATTTTCAAAACTTAAAATTGCCATCCATAGTGACCTTCTGTATTGGATTTCAAGTTGCATTTTTGCCTAGCCGTCATTTCCTTTGCCGAATTATATAGTCCTGGACATTTGGTTCATTCTACTGAGCGTAAATTTTTGGTGTGCATGTCGGTCGATATCCCAAAATCGAAAGTAAGCTATAAGGTCCTATTTGGGCCCTATAAGACAAGGCCCATGTTTATTTTTGCGAAGTCAATATCTCTGCAAGAAGAACCGAGGGGAAGAGAGAGAGAGACCTCTTCGGTAATGATCACTTTTCGCTTGCTACTCCATCAAAACTTTCTTCTTTCGACAAATCTTACGGGTGCGCTTGATTCGGCTTTCCTAAAAGGATCTTGAAAGTCATTTTCGGCGAAATGCTAGTCTTGGAAAATCCGAAAGCTCAACTCTTCTGTCTCGTCTCATTCATTTTTTGAGAATGTCATAGCGTTTACGAAGTACCGGTTAACTTCCTCTTTTTAAACATCACTAACCTATGGGTCATGCAAGGAGTTCATAAAGTGGACTTGATCTTCAATAATTTACAGAGAGAGAGAGAGAGAGAGAGAGTAATGGTTTTAAATTTGCGAAGAATGTGGTGTTCAAAGATGACTATTTACACGATACTTCTTTTTTATGGTGATGCCTGGCTCAACTGGATGAGCTCATCTTGCACAATGAAGGCTGCTAGTGTTCGATCCCCATGCCCTATCGTCTTCTTCTTTTCAAACTCCGGGGTTGACGGATTTAGTTGGGGCGGTCCTGAATTTTCCCAATTCAAAAACTGATGCCCCTTCTTCAAATCTCACCGATCGCATGAAAATTATTTTGGGTTAAAGCCAATCACATAGGTAAAGAGTCTAGACTTAATTGATTTATTTGCATGGTGTTTCGCAGGCCTCTATGAAGCCGAATCTTCACGTCCGTGCCCTTGTAATAATAATAATAATAATAATAATAAAAGTAACATGAACTCATCGTCGTCGACTTGAGTGGCAAATTTTAAATCAAAATCTCATATATTCGTAAATCGTGAATTATAATCGAATTGAATCAAATCGTCACTTACGGTAAAACAGCTTGCATTTTTTTTTCTTTTCTCAACAAATAATTCAAACTATTGATAACCAAATTTCGAGCACATATTAAGCATAACGTAAGTAATTGTAGAATGTTGTGTCCCATCTTTGACCGTCCATTTACACTTCCCAAGAACAAAGGCCGGCCCAATTCGTATTTTAAGTGGGCCCGTAGCCCAAATGTAACTTCCGACGCCCAACGGGCCCTATTCAGCCTTCTTTGTCCCTTTTTCCAAACAATTTTTGGCCCATTTCGAGGATACCCAAGCCCCTGGCCTCCATTTTCCCTAGCAGTGCCAGGGAATCATTTGCATGTTTTCTCTAAAAGTAAGCATGTCTCTTCACTTTGTAATTTGATTTCATTAACTGCAGTTGTTTTTCCTTTTTTTTGGGGGGGGGGGGGGGGGTTGTGGGGGTTGGATGGCTAGAAAATTAGTTATTGATTTACGAATCGACCTGGGATATTGCAGTGTTGATGTGCCAATGAACCGAAATTTGAAGTCGTGGGAGTATAATAAACCCCATTAGATAAACTGGACCTAGGTTCATATCTATTGAAGGAAACAGGTTTGCACACAGCTAAAAGGTGAACACCTTAAAAAGCTGTCGATCAGAGAATTGAGGCCTGTGTGTCACTTGCTTTCGATAAGTGTTTTGAAATCCTGTTTGGGAAAATTCGAACTTGATTTCAGCAAAATCTTCGAAGATTTGCATTTGTGCATTTCCAACCTGTTCTTGCATCTTTATCTTGGTAATGAATTCATTTGTCAGAGGGCATCCTAATGTCCCTTCATACACTCTTTTTAACATGTATTGCTGTTTGAACATGGTTTCTCACATTAGTCTGGTTCAAATTGAACAAATTTGATTTGAACATGGTTTTCGCTATTGATTGGTTGCAAGCATACACAAGCCTAGCTAAATAAGTCGTGGGATTCATCCCTATTTTTGCTCACCTTATATTAATTGGATTCGTTCATTGATTCAATGCTTCGAATCCGTTCATGCATTGCAATGTTTTAAGACGAATGTGGATCCTACAATGCACATTGGAGTCAAGTCGTTACTTGTCCCGTTATGTGGCAATTTCACCTGAGGGCGGATAACGGAGCTTTAAGGTTTCAAATCAAGATAGAAAATCATATATGTATGTTGTTACATTAAGAAATCCCTTAATATTGCATGTGTGAATTCAATCAAGGAATGTGGTACCAGAAGGGCGACCAAAAGTCCCGTTTTCGATTGACTTAGAAAAGATAGATTTTTTAAGAAAGAAGTGTGAATACAAAAATTTTAAACTAAGTATGTTGTGGGAAAAGAGACTTAAGAGGAACGGGGCAATACAACATCCTAATGAACCAAACTATCACTCGAGTGATTTTTTTTTTACTAATATTGTGAAATATTTCTCAATTTAAAAAAAAGAAAAAGAAATGCCTAATAAAAAAAATAATCAGCGAAAACCGAAAAGCAAAGCGCCCCAATTCAAAATTCGAACTCACACTCTCTCCAAACCATCATTTCTTACTTCACTTCTCTCTCTCTCTCTCTCTTTCTTCCGATCTTCGGCTTTCCATCTTCAATGGCCGCACCTATGGCTGAGAGGCTCCCTCTGCAGACCAGCAACATCGCCAACATCGCCGCTGCGGCGCCGCGCAAGGGCAAGACCGTCGAGGAGACCTACCAGAAGAAGTCCCAGCTCGAGCACATCCTCCTCCGCCCCGACACCTACATCGGCTCCGTCGAGAAGCACACCCAGACGCTCTGGGTCTACGAGGACGACGAGATGGTGCACCGCCCCGTCACCTACGTCCCGGGCCTCTACAAGATTTTCGACGAGATCCTCGTCAACGCCGCCGACAACAAGCAGCGCGACCCCAGGATGGACTCCGTGAAGGTGACCATCGACCCGGAGAAGAATCTGATCAGCGTGTACAACAACGGGGATGGCGTTCCCGTGGAGATGCACCGGGAGGAGAACGTCTATGTTCCGGAGTTGATTTTCGGGCATTTGCTGACCAGCAGTAACTACGATGACAACGTGAAGAAGACGACCGGAGGGAGAAACGGGTATGGCGCTAAGCTCACGAATATATTCTCGACAGAGTTCGTTATTGAGACAGCTGATGGCAAGAATGGCCTCAAGTACAAGCAGGTAAAGATATGAAGTATTATGAAGTAGAAGAACCTGCGTTATTTGGACTAGTTAGGCTCCTGTTTATTTGTGTCTTGGATGCGCCTATGTTACCATTTCCTCTAGCTTTCATGGTTTGAGATCCCTTCGGGTTTATGTCTTGATGGTAGTTATGTAAATTGCTCTGATGGGAAGGTTACTGTCTCTGTTTAAACTGCCCTTTTTGCATTGGAGTTCAGTTGCCCTTGTTTGGTCCGATTGGTGCTGTTTTGTTTTTCAGGACGCCATGTGATAGTTTCTGCTTAAGGTTGTTTCAACATTTTTTTTAGGATAGTAAACACACTCATTTTGGTTTTCAGTATGATGTTCTAGCCATTTTTATTGGGTTAGTGAATCAATTTGGCTGAACTCCTATAATGATCTGTTCCAATGACTTAAAGGTTTTCTCAAAGAACATGGGAGTAAAAAGTGCACCTGATATTAAGGCTTGCAAGGCGGGCGAAAACTGGACCAAGGTCTCATTCAAACCAGACTTGGCAAAGTTTAACATGACCCAGCTAGAAGATGATGTGGTTGCTTTGATGAAAAAGCGCGTCATTGACTTGGCCGGGTGTCTTGGTAAGACTGTGAGGGTCGAGCTGAACGGGAAAAGGGTTCCTGTCAAAACATTTGCTGACTATGTTGGCCTCTGTCTAAAATTTGCCTCTAAAAGTAGACCAGAATGCTCCCTGCCAAGGTTCTCTCCTTTCCCTTTTTTCTGATTTTAATCATTTTATAGCTTGAATTGGTATTCTGAATGCTCAATTCACATGATTGTATTAGGATTGAGGAGACTGTGAATGAGAGGTGGGAAGTCTGTGTCAGCCTAAGCGAAGGACAATTTCAACAGGTACTTTGAATACTTTCTTCTGGTAACAGGCCAAAATAGAACTAGTAAAACTGAACAAGTTTTGATTGTGAATTCTACAACAGGTCAGCTTTGTGAATGGGATAGCTACTATTAAGGGAGGGACACATGTTGATTATGTGACCAATCAGATTGCCAACCATGTTATGAGTGTTGTGAACAAGAAGAATAAGACCGCGAACCTCAAAGCTCATAATGTTAAGAGCCATTTATGGGTTTTTGTCAATGCCCTCATTGACAATCCTGCATTTGATTCTCAAACCAAGGAAACTTTGACACTTCGCCAGAGCAGCTTCGGATCCAAGTGTGAACTATCTGACAAGTTCCTACAAAAAGGTTGTATACTCTTTAGTGAATTTAACGAAATTGATCAATTGATCTTTAGGCGGCTTTTGTTTATGCTTGCTATAATGCAGTGGCAAAGTCTGGAATTGTTGAGTCTCTCCTCTCATGGGCAAATTTCAAGCAAAGCAAAGACCTAAAGAAAACTGATGGGTCGAAGAGGGAGAATCTCCGTGGGATTCCCAAGCTTGAGGATGCTAATGACGCTGGAGGTAGAAACTCCGACAAGTGCACCCTGATTTTGACAGAAGGAGATTCAGCAAAGGCCCTTGCAGTAAGTGCTGGTACCTTTTGGATGTGTGACATGGAAATCTTCTTAATTTTGTGGCTGGACATTCTCAAAGAGTTGCCTAATCAAACTGAGTTGATGCAGATGGCTGGGCTTTCTGTTGTCGGTCGAGATCGTTATGGTGTTTTTCCTTTGAGAGGTAAATTACTCAATGTGAGGGAAGCCAGCCATAGTCAAATAATGGAAAACAAAGAAATACAGTACGTAAAGCAGATTCTTGGGTTGCAGCAAAATAAGGATTATGACAGTGTCAAATCTTTAAGATATGGTCATTTGATGATAATGACAGACCAGGTTTCATTCTTCTATAGATTTTGTTTTGTATAATTTTTTTGTCAAGCATGTGCCGCTACTGTCAATGCTTCTCATAGTATAGTCACTGTGTATATATTGCATTTTGGATGTGCATTTGCAGGATCACGATGGTTCCCACATTAAAGGCCTTCTAATTAACTTCATTCATTCATTCTGGCCATCCTTACTCAAAGTTCCATCTTTCCTAGTTGAATTTATCACTCCAATTGTAAAGGTAGGGATAATCAAATTAAGTTAGATCATTTAAACCGTTCTTAGTAGAAGGAAAAAAGCTTGAAGCCTTCTGTAATTGTAATTACAGGCTACTCATAAAAATGGAAGAGAATTAAGTTTCTATTCAATGCCAGAATATGAGTCCTGGAAGGAAAGTTTGAGCGGCAATGCAAGTGGTTGGTCAATCAAGTACTATAAGGTTTGTCTACATTTTTGAAGTATGACTCAGTTACTGCCAAAGTATTTGTAATGGGTAACGTGAGTAGTTGAATGATCCTTGCAGGGGTTGGGAACAAGCACCTCAAAAGAGGGGAAGCAATACTTCCACAATCTTGAAATGCACAAGAAGGATTTTGTATGGATTGATGACCAAGACGGCGATGCAATTGAGCTTGCTTTTAGCAAGAAGAAGATTGAAGCAAGGAAGGCTTGGCTTCGTCAGTTCGAGGTTGGAAGTGCTGTCTGAATTATAAGAACATGAAGTACTTGTTGCAGTTAGAATTGGCTCAATGGAATTATGAATTTTTTTCCTGCAGCCTGGTACTTATCTTGATCAGAAAGAGAAGCTCATCAAGTACAGTGACTTTGTTAATAAGGAGCTGATATTGTTTTCTATGGCTGATCTTCAAAGATCAATTCCTTCCATGGTCGATGGCCTCAAGCCAGGTCAAAGGAAAATTCTTTTCTGCTCATTCAAAAGGAATTTCATCAAAGAAGCAAAGGTTGCCCAGTTTTCTGGTTATGTATCTGAGCATTCAGCATACCATCATGGCGAGCAAAGTCTTGCTAGTACTATAATCGGAATGGCACAGGATTATGTAGGCAGCAACAACATTAACCTTCTCATGCCGAATGGCCAATTTGGGACCCGAAACATGGTGAGAGTATTTCATATTTCACTGGAGATAAACAGGTTTTCCACAATTTCTTTTCACTCACATGGAACATTTGGCAGGGAGGAAAAGATCACGCTAGCCCTAGGTACATTTACACAAAGCTTTCGCCGATCACACGATTCCTCTTCCCAAAGGATGATGACAACCTCCTGGACTACTTAAATGAAGATGGCCAATCTATTGAACCAACTTGGTAATTACTCATTATAGGACCCTTGTTATTCATATTACCCAATACGACAGTGTTAACTAATACTGGTCATGTAGTGCAGGTACATGCCTATCTTACCTGTGGTTCTAGTCAATGGTAGTGAAGGAATTGGAACTGGATGGAGTTCTTATATCCCCAACTACAATCCAAGAGATATTGTTGCCAACTTGAGACGCTTGTTGAACGGTGAAATGATGGAGCCCATGGATCCATGGTATCGTGGATTTAGAGGGACCATCGAGAAAACAGCCACTAAGGAAGCTGGTGTCACCTACACTGTTTGCGGGATAATCGAGGAAGTCGATGATACCACACTGAGGATCACAGAGCTTCCAATACGTCGATGGACACAGGATTACAGGGAGTTTTTGGAATCATTATCAACTGGAGAGAAGGATAAAACGAAGGATCCTTTTGTCAAGGTAAAGAGCTCTCAAGCAACCCAACCTTGTGCATCACATCTTGTCTTTGACGATCGTTGCTAAAATGTAATTTGCCAATTGCAGGAATTTAGGCAGTACAGTGACGATGTAACTGTACATTTTGAGGTTATGTTGTCAGAGGAGAACATGATGACCGCAAAGCAAGAAGGTTTACTCAAGAAATTTAAGCTGACCTCAACAATCAGCACGAGTAACATGCACCTGTTTGACTCAAACGGAGTGATTAAGAAATATGACAGCCCTGAACAAAGTATGCTAATTTTTCTGCTTCGCTCACGATCAACCATATTTTGGTAGGATTATCTTATGTATGGTAAACTAATCCATGACTCATTTTAAATTTTGTCATCTTTCTTTCTGCAGTTCTAGAGGAGTTTTTCCACTTAAGGCTTGAGTGTTATGCGAAAAGAAAGGTAATCACAGCAAAAAGCGAGGAAATGGTTTCTGTCGTATATTTGTGCTCCCAGGCTTTTCATATGTGACTTGGTTGTAAATAGGATATTATGAGTACTTCTCTATTTCTTGCTTGCAGAAAATTTTGCTGGAAAATTTGGAGTTAAAGTTAGCGATGTTGGACAATAAGGTTAGGTTTATTCTCGGTGTCGTCCATGGAGAGATCATTGTGAGCAATAGAAAGAGGGCAGATTTGTTCCAAGAGTTGCGAGCAAAAGGTTTTGCCCCCTTTAGGAAGGAGTCTAAAACAATTGAAACATCTGTGGCTGGGTCAACAGAAGATTCAGAAGAAACAGAAGAGAACTCAGAGGCCACAACCAAAGGAGTGAGAGCCAGTGATTATGAGTATCTGCTTTCCATGGCAATTGGCACACTGACGCTCGAGAAAGTTCAGGAATTATGTGCTGACAAGGATAAGCTTGTTAACGAGGTTGATGCCCTGAGAAAAGCGACTCCAGAGAATTTGTGGTTGAAAGATCTTGCTGCTCTAGAGGAAAAACTTGATGTATGATTTTCGATGCCCTCTTGACATTACTCCATTTACTTCTGTTTTGATTAATGCTTTCTGCTATGTTATGCAGGAACAAGAAAAAATTGATGCCCAGGCAGAGGAAACGAGAAAGGCCAGAAGCAAAACAAATGGAGCTGGCACTAAAGTTTCTAGACAGGCACTGAAAAAGCCTAGCAAGAAAAACGCTAAAGCTAACAATTCAGTAGCTCAAGCAGAAGTCAATCAAGGATCAACCAATGCATCGGAAGCAGGTTAATTTGGAATTCGTTTTTAAACTTTACTGCTTGCATTGTTGTTATTATATGGAGTCACTGACAGTGGATGTGTTTCTGCTTCAGAAAATGCTGCTGATGTTGTGAAACCAAAACATGGTGTTGGTGCTAGGAAAGCTCCAGCTCTGAAGGTGTTTTTGGTTTCTTCCTTCTAATTAAGCTAAGGCAGCTGTCTTTGATGATATTCACATTTCTGTTTACATTTATACAGCCTAGCAAGAGTGCCTCAGTTTCGGATGACGACGAGGACTTCGAGTTGCTCGAATTAAAAGATCGACTTGCTGCATATAACCTTGATTCTTCACCAGATAATTCGTCTGGTAAGAGCTATTGCCAGAGTGACTCAGATGTTCGAATTAAAGTCAATTCCATCTGTAAAGATACTGTGGATACACGAGATAGTGAATAAGTGTGTCGAGGAACGTGTGCCATATTTGCCCAAAGTTTACTTGAGACTTGTATCATTTTGCTGTATCGTGGAGTTACTTGGTGATAATGATGCTCGCATAACACATGTTCCAGGCAATGCAGCTCTAGAGGACAAAGTGTCTGAAATACCAGTCAAGGTGAAAGAACCTAGCAAAAGGGCTGCCTCGAGGAAGAAGCCCTTGGTCATCCTCTCGGAAACTTCGGAGGAAGAAAATAGTAATGACAGTGGAGATGATGACTACGAGATAGTGGACTCTGAAGCAGAGGTTGCAAAGAAGAAGGGAGGCAGAAAACCATCAGCTGCTATTAAGGTATCAAAGCCACGTGCACCAACAAAGAAAGGTCAAGCCAACAAGCAGCAAGCTGGAACGACCCAACGGCTTTTGACTGAGATGTCAAAGCCAGCTGAAAGCACTCGAGTTTCGCCGGAAAAGGAAGCACAGAAGATGAGGGCATCTCCATCTCCTTTCAATAAGAAAAGCGGTTCCACCGGCACTGATGCAGAAGAAGCGGTTGAAGCGGGCCCTCCTCCAAAAGGAAGACCTCAGAGGGTGAACCGCAAGCAGACAAGATATGTGGTGAGCGATTCTGAGAGCGAGAATAGGACTGACGATACCGACTTTGATGAAGACGACGATTAGTTGATGGAAATGTAGCAGTTTCCATGAATAACCAATGCTGTATTCTTCTGAAACTCGGGACTTTGGATGCAAGAAGTCATTCATTGGTTTCCTGTAGTTTGTGTTCATCTCTCTCTTTCTCGGAGGAGATGTTCCGTGTAAACCCGCAGTTGTTTTTGTGTCCAAATTGCTGCGTTCTATAGCTGCACTCCTACGTAGAACTGTCGGTACGAGTAGCTAGCATGTATAGTTTTTTTTTCGCCGTAACTAGCATATATAGATAGAAGTGAATTACTCATATCGAAGGAGATAGGCATAAGACTTGTACCCGTTCAGTGTTTTGGTTGTGCAGCTCGTGTGGTCACTTACTCATAACAAAATCGTTGTAAGAAATCATGCCGTCTGGTCCCCTTTTTTTTTTTTTTTTTTCTTTCTTTGGGCCAATTATACATGGATTTGGCTCCCTAAGTCAATGAGCTTTAGGCTTTGTGACGATGAATATGTTGAATAGGCTTCAATTGTCATCCTTGATCATCATATGGCTTATTTAAACCTGAGTAGTTTATTGCACCAATGGAGTCTTTACCACTGTAACCCTTTAAGGCTTATCTAAACCTCAGTAGTTTATTTTAATTGAGCAAAAAGTGATCAAGATCAACATTACAGAAGAAGTGTTTTTTTTTTCCAAAAAGGATTCGCCGACAACGAATTCATTGTATTCACATGTCAACAACATTTGTACGAAAGGACAAATCCATTTGGGTCGAGCCAAGAAGTGGTTATATTGATGTGACTTTCCCAGCGTGCGAAAATTATTCAAAAAATTCTAAACCTATCATAGGGCGGTCAATTTAGCCCTAAGCCTTTTAATTGTGTCAATGTAGTCCTAAATCTTTTGACAATTTATCAATTCAGTCCTGAACCTTTCAATTATATTGATTTAGTCCTAAACCTTTTGAAATTTTATTAACTTAGTCCTAAATCTTTTGAAAATTTGCCAATTTAATTGTAAACCTTTGTTTTTGGCAAAAAGGACTACATTAACAAATTATCAAAAGGTTTAAAACTAAATTGGTAAATTGTCAAAAAGTTTACGATTAAATTATCATAATTGAAATATTTAGGACTGAATTAGCAAATTGTCAATATGTTTAGAACTACATTGGAGCAATTGAAAAGTTTAAAATTGAACTAGCCACTGTAGAATGGGTTTAGGACTTTTTGAACCATTTTTTTAGCATTGGTGATAGGGACGTGTCCACCCTAGATGTTGCCACTAATTTTGGTTAAAAGTGAGGAAGGGACATGAAATTGCTCAAGAGGAATATATTCTCCGTACCTTTAAAGACAACTCATCAATTCATAGCCCAAGAGATTCCATCCTTTCTTATGCAATTCTAAATCGGTGGAGACCATATACAAGCATTAGTGGATTAATTCAGCTACCCTCAAGGGTTCATCACCACGGTGCTACTTGAATCAATTCCTGTAGTCTAAGCAAGCAGGGCCGTGCATTATATATCTCTGTTCATTAGACCCACTAGTAGGTAAACATGTATGTCCCTTTATTGGAATTAAGATTTTCCCTAGAGGTCTCTTTTCGATCGGATCGTTGAGAACTTATCGACACAAGGTTGACCCTTGCCCAAGCGGGGCTTGCTAGGCCTCGCCCCTAAGTAAGAGTGGGCTTGCCAAATCTAAGGAGAAGGGGGGGGGGGCTCATCAGGCTCGCCCTTGCCTAAGCGCGTGCGTTTGGCAAGGCCCTGGTCGTTGGCAAAATGAAAAGGGAAAAAATAGAAAGGAATACAAAGAAAAATTATAAAAAAAAAAGTCTACATGATCATTAGCTGTGCCATGTAGAATTACGAGAGTTCACATGATTGTCAGCTGTGCCATGTAGAATGACCGGCGTCCACGTCAATAATTTTTTATTTAAATTAGCCGGATAGACTAAATTGATACTTATGTGAAAAAGTCTAGGACTAAATTGACCCAATTATAACATTTAGGATTGAATTGGTATCAATGCAATAGGTTTATGACTTTTTTTTTTGTTACTTTTCCCACAGTCGAAATAGTTATTTTCTCATTCGACCCAAAAAAGAAGAAGAAGCTATTGTATCTTATAATGTCTTTGGTTTTTCACCATGAACAATTGCTGACTAAAGCGTTGGAGAGTCTCCGAGGGGCAAAAGCCCCGGGGAATTCTTTTCTCCGCGATGTGCAGATCACAGGCCACGAAGCACCCAAACCGACGACCGCTTGGGATGCCGTGGCAGGTGAAATCTGCGCGTTAACAAAACCTAAAAAACCTCTCCTTTCCATAGAGATCGAACAAAAAGAAAACGTTTTGTCATTTTGATAACAGCCCACTATTTTTTTCCAAAGTATCGTTCCCTTTTCTTTTATGACGATGACGGTTTAATATCTAAACTTTTGATTTAAATAATTTTTGACAGATCCACGTAAAATCCATCATCTCAATTGGCGGGTCGAATCATTTGCGCATGGGCTCGGAACAGGGGAACCACCCGACCCGAAAATTGACAGGAGACAGAGATGATGGCTGAGGCTCGGCGGCCAGCCCTGCCCAGCGAATCACCGCCCAAACCCGCACCCGGACGCCCAATACCTACGAATCCTTGTTGGGAAGCGGGTTTCAAATCGTTGGCTGGAACGTGTTCTGTCATAGCCAAAACACAGAGAACAACTCAGGCGGGCTCACTCACAAGTAGGAGCAAGTCGCGCATGGGCTCGGAACATGTCGACTTGCTCCATCTCAAACATGAAGAAGAACGGGATCCCGCGTAAAGCCTAGATTGAGCCGGCTAGCTCCGTTGAAACGGGCGTGCGTCGACAACTTCTCCGGCCGCGCGCCGCTAATCATTGATCGGTTGATGGATCTAGACGGTCTCTTTCCAGTGTTCATTCAGAGTCACGTCCACTCACTCCCACCGGCCCATCCTCTCCCGCCGCAAGAGAACCTTTGCATTGCATGCCGGCTTTTAGGAAGGACCATTATGGCTTTGCGCAACCACCTTTGATAAACTTTTCTGTAATCCCAGGAATATATTCTACTTGAAGAATGTACTTTAATTTTGTTCTAGAAACCACAAGATTATGTTCTACACCGAACTAATGATTAAGGAATTTACAGGCATCCGCATCGGAGACCCTGAGTAAGCAGAATGGAAGAAGACAAGATAAAAGAGAGGAGACTGGCTTCCAAATGCGGCAGAACGAGAAATCTGTGGACGAAGGACCCCATTGCCATCGTGAACGAGGAAATAACAAAAGGGATGCAACCTAACTTTACTTGGTAAGCTTCGTTCCTAAACCAAACGCCAACTTTCAAGCCTTTCTTTCCCCACTATGATGAAAGCTTGGAAAACAGAGGATGTGGTGGTGGGGGTGCGGCGGCGGCCAACCCCAACAGGGTTGTATCTACCTTTACATTTCGCTTGGCGGCTGAGAAGGGGGGGGGGAGGGGGGGGGGTTAGCGGATAGCCCTTGGTCTTTCGCGGGCAACCTTCTCGTCCTCCAATAGCTGGACCCGAATGTCCTGACTCATTGCCATGACTTCAATCAATGCGCTTTCTGGGTTTAAGTGCATGGTCTGCCCTTGGGTAGGATCACGACAAACGTTGTCAAGGAAGTTTTACCAAAGATAGGGACAATGCAGGAAGTTAAGCTATCCGTGAAAGTAAGAGGTCCCTGTAAGGTAGGGAGAGCGCGAGTCACCTCTCAAGTCAGGGATAGTTATTTTCTATTATAATCTCTTTGGTTTTTTCACCACGAACGATTGCTAACTAAAGTATTGGAGAGTCTCCAAGGGCAACAGCCCCGGGGACTGTCTTTTCTCCGTGGTGTGCAGATTCCAGGCCCCGGAGCACCCGAACCGACGACCGCTCGGGGAGCCCGGGGCGGGTGAAATCTGCAGAAGAACATGTTGAAATCTGCATGACAATGACTATCAATATCTAAACTTTTTGATTTAACTAATTATTACACATGCACGTAAAATCCACCGTCTCGAATAGCGTGACCAATCATTTAACGCGGCATGCGGAAATAACTCAATTTAGAACCCGATTTATGCGGATCCGGACGAGGGATTTTAGTTGCAAAGCCCGCCCTACCCGACCCGAAAATTGCCATACATAATTGGATAGGAGACAGAGATAATGACTGAGGCTCGGGAGCCAGCCCTACCCAGCGAATCTCCCCCGTTCAGCCCCACCCGGATGCCAAATAGTTTGCGAATCCTCGTTGGGAAGGGCCTTCAAATCATTGGCTGGAATGTGTTTGTCATAATTCCACTTGGAAAAACCCCTCCCAGCAAGCCAAAACACAAGAACAGCTCACGCGGGCCTACTCGTAAGTAGGGCGGTCTCGCCTTCCGTGTCGTCGGCCGCTGGCGCAAGTCACGCGTGGGCTCGGAACATGTGAACTCGCTCCATCTCGAACATGAAAAAAGAGCGGGGATCCCGCGTAAAGCCTAGATGATCTGATAAGCGAGATTGAGCGGGCTAGCTCGGTTGAAACGGGTGTGCGTTGACAATTTTTCTCCGGCCGCGCGACGCCAATCATTGACCGGTGGACGGATCTAGATGGCGGTGATCTTAATTAATCCTCTTTCCTGGTGTTCATTCGCCGTCCCCGTCCACTCACTCCCGCTGGCCCATCTCTCCCACCGCAAGAGAACCTTTGCATTGCATGCCGGCTTTTGGGCAGCCACGAAGGACTATTATAGCTTTGGCACAACCACCTTTTGATCAACTTTTCTGCAATCCCAGGAATATATTCTCCTTGAAGAATCTACTTTAATTTTGTTTTAGAAACCACAAGATTATGTTCTACACCGAACTAATGATTAAGGGGGAAAAAAAAAAAAGGCACCGTCGCTCGAGCTCGTTTGATTAATTATGGCACGGAGAGAAGGCAGAAGCTATGATTACAACGGGTCGATCAGAGAGACCTCAACCTAGCTACATGCTCCCTTCTCTGATCTTGATTCCCATGCTTAACGAGTATCCAATATGCTCAACAAGTAGTTCGGAAAACTTACTCAGAACATTTAACTCTCAAAGACTTCAAAAATGATAGAACATTCCGTGTTTTAGTATGCTTAACAAGTGTTTCGAAATATCCACTTTACCGTCTTAAAACTGCGTTTCGAAAACTTACTCAGAACATCTAACTCTCAAAGGCTCATCGACCATGCCACTTTACCATCTTAAAACTGCAGTTCTTGGCGCCGAGCCCTTCACGCCATTCATATTTCCACCATTGATTTCAGAAATTGGTTTGTTATTGGGTGGATGGGGTTTGTGCAAGTCTTGAGCATCAATTCTGTATCCGAATTCGCCGCTAAACTCTTTTATTTCCATTAAAAATACCATGCTGGTCTCATGAACGTGACTAAACATTGGAACCAATTTTATATTCTCTTTGTATATTGGCGATCTCCCTTCAATTATCGATTTAAAATTTTTCAGTCGGACTCTCTTAAGACAACCCTTTCTCATATTTGAGTCCACCCCACCAGTCAAATTCCGCGTATCGTTCCTAGTACGCCTCAGCACGAGATGGGAAGATCATAAAATAAACGTCCATTTCCCAACCACCTCGTATTAACTACAGTTGTTGTCTTAGTGGACACCAGCGGATGGGGTTGGTGTAAAAGTTTCGAACACTAATTCGACTGCCGGAATTCTCACTTAAGCAAGAGGAAAAAGAAAGGAAACTTTTCTGTGGTGGATGGCATGATGACCGGAGAAGAGAAGAGAAGAGAGGGAGAGGGAGGCTCATAACTGGCGGATGGATGGCCAGCCAATTTCAGGAGTTGCTTCACTTCACGGGTTTCTTCTGCTCTTCCTGTCGTCGCGTAGCTTTTGATTACGATCTTAACTTTGGCCATTCGACGTGGATATTTCAACACGGAATCGGTCAAAGACGCAACCGCTCTTTTCTTTTCTTTTTTTTCCCTTCTCGTTGACGGGCTTTTCCCGGAAGCACTTGTCGAAGCATGTTTGATCGGAGATTCTTTAGTTGTTGTCGCCCGTGATCCGAAGAAAACATTGCAGTTCAAACTATGCACTTTCCTCGACTTTTTTTTGTGATTTAACGGGCGCCGCAAGAGCGCTCACGGACCGAGCTCTTTAATTCTTTCCTCGCGGTTGGGCGGAATTTTCAATCGATTTCATATCGAGTGGCATTCGAACGTATTCTTTATAGGCTCCATTCATTGAAAAATATTTTTCTAAAGATGATGGAGTTACGTCGCTTGAAATAATTAATCGATGAAATGCATTCATCGTTGACAACCATTGATATTTAAGCATTTTCATGGGCGATACAAGTATACTCGTTTGTCCGTTATCGTAAGCGATAAAAGCGGTCCTTTTTAGGAAAATATTCTCCGCACCATTCATTTTTCGCTGAATGAAAACGAGCCTTAATCGAAAAATCGCTACTTTCTTTCATTAATTTTATCTGTACGATGTCATTTTTTCGCGTCTTATACTACGACCTAAGCGAAGGCCATCATGGTAGTTAGATATTCTCTTCACTGTCCACCCCTTCCCTCTCTCTCTCACAACTCCGATTCTTTTCTTTTTAAACACAGTTACTTATCCCGTACCGATTTAAAACATATTTGTGTCAGAGAAGTCTCGTATCAAAACTTAATGCTCTGTAAAGCGCTTAATATATCATAATTAAATCATATTTCATCGACTTAAACTTTTAAGTAAAGACGAGCTCGATAAAACACATAAATTATTTCTAAGTGGTGACTTCTCTTTCGAATTTTTTCCATGCGTCCTCGAATTAGGCAGTACCTCCCTCATCTTCTTTGACTTTATACTTGCTTCTCGAATTTTTATTATGATTACTGCTTCTGGTCGGAGTCACGAGGGTTATAGAAAGCAAAAATCGAAACCCTATCGCTGTCTACACGCAAATCATAAAGCTAGGACATCGAGAAAAACAGTGGAAGTGCGTGAAACTCATGGACACTTTCGATTGAGAGCAATTATTATTATTATTATTATTATTATTATTATCACAGGTCATCTGGACAAGACGTCGCGTCTGTCGTGATAAGTTTTCTCAAATCCAAACAAAGCGAAGGAAAGTGGATTGGACGGGGCATCATCATCCCGCTGCTCGACGACGGAGGCACTCTGGACTCTTGCGGTCTCTCTCGTGACTCCTTCGTTAACTTGGCAACTCGCCATCTCCAAAACCTCTCCGATTGCGCTCACAAGCATCGTGGAAAATCTCCGTTGAGTGAGTGAGGGAATCGTCTTTGCTTCCACGTTGAGGCAACCGAGGCAATTGCTTTTCTCCTCGTTGGGTGGTGGAAACTCGACACACGCGTCCATCCGGGTGTCTCCGGTGAAATCATGACAAATCGCTCCTCCGTCCAATGTAAAATCTACCGGTCCTTCAACCGGTCCCTTGGTTACACGTGTAAATAAGAGTAAGCATGGTTTCGAGTTAGAATCCCGAAACCTAGAACCGGTTTGATTTCATGTTCCAAAATATGTATAGTAGATTTTAGGTTTTGAAATTTGAAGAGCCTATTCCGACGGGTAGATTTCAGATTCCAGGCAGGTGGAACATGAAATTAAGAACATGTATAACTTTTTTTTCTTGTGTTTTTCTTGATATATTTTCATGATGATGAGTACGTGATATAGAATCACTAATCTAAATTTTCATTTTCGACAATATTTACGATTGAAATTTTTACTTTATCAATGTTTCATAATTATTTTTGTGCATAAATATGAGTTGTGCCCTGTGAATTGTAGCGGCAAATAATGATCACTAAATTTGACGATTCACAACAATCGTTCACCGTGGAATCTGAGTAGGTCTTGAAACCGATCCTAAAACCTGTGATGGGAGCAGGTTCTAGGTTCTAGATATACGTGGTACGTTCTAAGTTCCAAAAAACAAGGAACCCCGTTTCGACGAATAGCTTTTAGGCTCTGGATAAAACTTACAAGGAACCTCAGACTGCTTACCCCTGTCGTGTAGACCCGGAAAACCCCAACATCAAGATTCACACGCGTTAGTGATTTTCCAAGAAGGAAACAAAGCCTTCTCTTTTGATCCTTAGTGTTTTCAAACCGGGAGTCCCTTGAAGATGAGCCTAAGGCAGCATCCCTTCTTTGGAGAGTGACTTGGATATTATCTCGCCAGGTGGCGGGTCGTGAATGGCCGAGACCACATATGATTGGTGGTCCAATACGACATGAATGAATTGAATCTTTCTGTACATTTTGTGTCATCCATGCCTCACCCCGGTTGTCATCCACCTCTCCATTCTTTGAATCAGGGGAGGGGAGGAAAAGGGGGCCCCGACATGCGATCGTTGGGAACAAAATCATGGGGAGAAACAGCAGGGTTTGTATTAAAACCTAGGAATAGAAAAGACCCACCAAGCGCCCAAAGGTTCCATCAAATGATGCACGATCATCTCAAAAGGCTAAAACTCAATTATTTGCGGAAATGATTGCTCCAAATTAAGTAAGACTCGATCGAAACGATTCGAATTGCCTCCGACCTTTATTAACGTAGGATCCTATTAAAAGAGAAGGGGGGAGGGGGGTTTTAATTCTAGCAATTGTCGATTGATATAACATAATCTCCATATGATCAAATGAACAAACGGTAAGAAGATGACAAAATCGAATTTCTTATCGAAGCCACTCTTTCACGAGATTGATCGTAAAAGTCTTTCGGTGGGACGACACAAACTCGTGTTGTGTCTTGTCATGTCATTACAGTAGTATCTCGCGTCGCCGCTGTTGAAATGTTACACTACGGAAAAAAAAAACACGTCGAATTTCTCTAGGAGAACTTACATTATGCTCGAGTCGCGTTCCCTCGTCACATGCCGAGCATCGCTAGGCCCGTCTCTTATCGACCGCAACTGATTTCTCGAGTGATGGCAGCACTCGCCCGCGTTTCTTGAGGCGCAAATTTAATGTCGATGCTTAACTAACTCGGTTATCCTTTTGTTGTGTCCAATTCACATCCACGGCTTGTGAGCATCCTAAGGAGCAGCTTTGAGGTTTCCTCTTTGCTTTTTTTTTTTTTTCCTTAGGAATCGAAAACCAGGAAATTGTGAGGAGAACCCCCAACCCAAACGCCACCCCAAAACAAAAGTTTCCAGCTTTGATGGTATTTGCTCAGCTGGCACCAGCTTTTTTTTTTAAAATCTCTCTCTCTCTCTCTCAAGAATCATTCCCATTCCTTCCTTTTGCTTTATCGTACTTCACATCAAACCCCCCACTCTTTGCATTTATATACCCCCATAAACCCTACCAAAGGACCTCACAACATCATCCATCCTCTCTCTCTCTCTCTCTCTCTCTCTCTGAGATCAATCATGGCTCATAGGAGCGGAAGTCCCTGTGCTTCCTACATGGTGGTGCTCGCGAGCTTGTTGTTAATGGCTGCTTCAGCAGCCACGGCCGGGAACTTCTACCAGGACTTTGACTTGACGTGGGGTGGGGGCGACCGCGCCAAGATTTTCAACAGGGGTCAGCTCCTGTCGCTGTCCCTCGACAGAGTGTCCGGGTCCGGCTTCCGGTCCAAGAAGGAGTACCTGTTCGGCCGGATTGACATGCAGCTCAAGCTGGTCGCCGGAAACTCCGCCGGCACCGTCACCGCTTACTACGTACGTATCTTGATCGTATTGCAACGTACCATGCGAGCTCTATGCAGGGAACGAAATTTACGTACGCGCGAGCTTGTTTTAGCTGAAAAAATTGACAAATTTTCGTCTTTCGACTTCGGTTTGCGAGTGATTCAGATTACGAGACTCTGTAGTTCAGGCTACGCTTTTCAAACTAGCGTATCTTCACCAAAGACTTTTTTGGCATCTTTTTGAGTGGGAGAATAGTTTTTTGACTGTGTATATTGGCACTTTGACATTATTAAGGTTGGCTCGCATGAGACATCTTTAGAAGGCAAAAAGCAGATGGCGAAAGCGAGAGCTTCGGGGCACATCATTGAGTAGATGACCACTCGCATTAAAAACGCACACAACTCCGCGTTTTGGTTATAAATGTTTTTTACCAGATTAAAGACCGGACCATGTCTATGAAATGAATACCCTGTCTCCATTTATTACAATGAAAAAGAAGAACAAAATCTCTTAAACATTCCAAAACAATTCATTGTTGAATCCATGCAAGTCGTCCTCCAGCATGTTTTACGGCAACTAATCGATAGCTTACCGATCTTCTGTACTCTCCGGCATGGTATGCCGATTGACGTGAGCTACTCCGGCTGTTGTTACTTTCGCAGTTGTCTTCGCAAGGGCCGACTCATGACGAGATCGATTTCGAGTTCCTGGGGAACCTGACCGGCGACCCTTATATCCTCCACACCAACGTCTTCACTCAAGGGAAGGGCAACAGAGAGCAGCAGTTCTACTTGTGGTTTGACCCCACCAGGAATTTCCACACATACTCCGTCATCTGGAAGCCCCAGCACATAATGTGAGTGTCGAGAAATCGAACACCGACGGGCAAATTGCTCCGATCAATATCGATCTTGTGACGAACTCGATGTTCTTGACATGCTCTTCTTGTGTGGTTTTTCAGCTTCTTGGTGGACAACATTCCTATCAGAGTGTTCAAGAATGCAGAGTCAGTTGGCGTGCCCTTCCCCAAGAGCCAGCCCATGAAGATATACTCGAGCCTCTGGAATGCTGATGATTGGGCCACGAGAGGAGGGCTGGTCAAGACGGACTGGTCGAAAGCGCCCTTCACGGCATACTACAGGAACTTCCAGGCCACCGCCTGCACCTGGTCCTCGGGCTCCTCGTCCTGCGACATCAGGCGGCCCTCCTCCTACTCCAGAGCCACATGGCAGGCAAATGAGCTCGATGCCAACAGCCGGAGGCGGCTCAGGTGGGTCCAGAAGTACTTCATGATCTACAACTACTGCACGGACCTCAAGAGGTTCCCTCAAGGTTTCCCGGTTGAATGCAAGCGTTCACGATTCTAAGGAAAGAGAAACAGGGAAATCGTCTTGTTCGAATGGAAGGTCGTTCAGCGCTATATAGTTCATGGATTCTTTTGTTTCTTCGCATGTTCAAGTGATGACTCGCTCGTAATGTCTTGATTCCAGGGGGGAAATAATAATAAAAGATGGCCTTTGTACAGTGTTTGGGGGGGGGGGATTGAATATTGCCATATTACCGACTCTGTAAAGCCATGGTTGTGACGTAAAGATAGTGTTTGTAGCAGTTGTTCTGCTTTACGTAATAAGACTTTGCATTCACGTAATGTAGTCACAGAGATCAAGAAGTGAGCAAAATCAATTAGCTTTCGGCAGTGGCATCGAGACGAATCAAAGTAGGCAATCATTGCGAGCATGGATTCCTCAAAATCAATGAGCTCTCAGCTTTGGGAAATAATCAATTCACAGCAGCAGATATCGAAAGGAGGAAAGATATTCCTTGATGCAAAGTAGCTCTCCGTGCAATCCAATAGTTGATGCAGGAAATGACGAAGAACAAGAATACCTTATCTTTTTCCCTTTTTATTTAAAGCTGTTTGGTGGGTAAGAAAGATTATCAAGAATAGTTCACAAGCACTTGAGGAGCCCTCCTTTTGCTCAATTGCAATTAAGCAAACAGACAATAAGATCTAGAAGAAATCTTTAACATCAAAATAAAAGGAAATTTTTGCATAGTGAAAAATTTGCTTACAGTCCAGTCTTGATCTAATTATATATGTCCACCTGTTGAGCACATCACCCGATCACAGCTCATATAAAGATTCATTCTATTGAGTGTTTGTGTTGAAAAATTCAGACTAAAGTAGACAGGATTCAATACGGCAGCCGAAAAAGTTCTGCCTTGTACGAGTATCGCTTCTCAATTAGCAGAGTAGATAAAGAACTCAATATAAAGAGGTCCCCAGAAAGGATTCACAGAGGTCATTGAGCCTATTGAACTTGTAGTCAGTTGAAGCTCGAGCAGCAAGGTTGACAGTACATCTAGCAGTAGCAGAAAATTTGGGGAATATTGGGAAGCAGGGGGATGCAAATGGGATCCATGCTTTGAATGAAAAGCAGACAACACCAAGTTGGAATCAAGATGCAGAAAAGTTTAGTCCCTCATCAAGGACTAGATAGGACAAATTATGGAGCAAGATCTGAACTCTACGGTTCTAGCCAATGGGCGTGTGAACGGTGTCCTAGAGCAACTCCCCCTTCTATTTTGCTTAATTACGGCTGCGTCTTGCTCATGAAAACTGATGGCACTTGAATTAGTTAAACGAACTGTTTAAATTGGTACTCTGGGAAGAAGTGTACAGTGTTACTGGTCAAGAGGGAACAGGTCAGAAAAGCAAGAATGGCAATCTGTGAACTCAAAAGCAACAATCTTATAAATATATCATATTAGTTATTGTCGCTAAGGCATGACAATGAAGTATGCATGGAAGTGGAACTCTACTTACAGGGTACTCATCATTTTGGAAATTCTGCTTGATAGCAGTATCCCACTAAGTTCCTGACCTTAACATGCTTTTAATCTAAGACTCGTTCCTCTGAGTCGTATATCGTGCTTTGGCCTACGTATTGTGCAGCCCAATGCTCCAGCCATATTCTAAGGGACATCTTTTCATCCGACCACGTCAAAGACAGTATCATCCCTCGTCTCCAGGTTCAATAAAGCCTGTTCAACTCATGTTGATCCAATCATGTCTCTGACCTTGCTTCTTCAAATAATTCCTAATATCTTCAAACGACACTAGCATTGCACAAATAAGACAGAATCAACAAGGACATTACTCAAGACCCTTTGCTTTCCAGTTCATGTAAAGTGCCGTCTTCTGTGCTGTTACCGAACGTTACCCTTGGGCGATGCAAGCGCTGTCACAATTGAGATCAATGATACTTGGTCAGTTTCATTAATAGTCAGAACTAGGAAGTTTGAAGAATCATGCAATGATAAGAGTATGGTTTAGAATACTTACAACAACTCTACAGTGGATATTGAGCTCATCATTCATTTGAGAAAGGTGGTGTTTCGCTAGTTCTTCAGCTTCTGATGCTTTTCTACAAGTTTCTCTTACCTGAGATTCCTAGAACGATATCCATACATTAAAGGGAAATTGTAAAAAGAAACCAGAAGCTTAATAACTTCGGAAAATCGCCTGATCAAACAAGTATAATGAAATGGCAAGTCTCAACGCTTCCTATCCCTTAAACATAATGATGTCTCCCATATTTTAAACAAGCAGAAAAATACTTCTGGCATTGTCAATGCGCATTTCAGATGCAACTGGTGTGACCAAAGCTACCTTTCTTGGTACCTCCTTGTATAGCTACATGGTTCGGGGGAACACACATGAGCGCACACGAGAATCATGAAGTGGATAATCAGAACATTCTACGGTGATATAACCCATGAAAAATCAAACATCAAGCTACAACAGACAATATGTGCCTGTAAGACATAATAGGATGAAAATAGACATTGGCATATCAGTTTGGTGATTTACCTGCAGCAAAGCAAGATTGCTAACACCACAGTTGATTTTTTCCACTATGCTCCTCAGTTGAGATAGCTGATTTATCAAACTATAAGTCATTTCTTCAGCATCCTTCATCTGGTTCCTTGAGAACTCAAATGCTCTTTCCGCATTGAGACGGAAGGAAGCACAGGTCAAACAATTACACAGCCCTCGGCATCCTCGCCGATTTCTTTTCAAAATTCCCCTTATCGAAGCTTCATCAGGAAACCTGAACAAATCTGAATCCCCGACTTGAGAAAGATTTCGCGTTGGTCCCCCTGCTCCTATTTCTTTTGCATCAGAAGGAAGTCCTTGTGTCGAATTTGCACATAACTCCCCAACATGTTCAGATGACTGACACAACATAGTGTGGGAATCCTCTTTTAATTGATGAACAGCAATAGAATATGACGATGCTGGCTGCAGACGTCCTTCATCTCTTGCATTCACCATACCATAAGAAGATTTGCACTCGCTATCTGTACTTTGGATGACATGTCCGGCAAGAATATCTTCATCCTTTAGCAAACAAGCACCATGGGCCACTGATTCCAGAGAGTTTATGATAAGATCAGCTGAACCACGATCACCATTGCACTTATCAGTTGGAAAGTTTTGGGAGCCAGAGAGCACAGGTGGTGAAGAAGACTCCTCTTTAGACCTAGTCAGAAGTTTCAAGCATTGACCATTTCCTGCGTTGCCTACAGAACGTTCAAAAGGAATTACATTTTGATGTAAATAAACTAATACAGAAGGAAAAGCATTAGCAGAGATCGTGCAATTACAAGATTCATCTTTTGCAATTTCCTTTAGATAAGGCAGCATCCTCTTGTAACTGAATGAATTTGGATTTTTGAATACCTTCAGTCTTGAGCATGGATTTAGCACCTTTTCCAACATCACAATAACCAATATTAGCCTGGAAGCAATAGACAAAAGAAATTGCAAAGAGTATAACCCTATCCGAGCTGGTCCAGTATGGAATGAACTTATAATCATCTTTTAGTTTAATGCAAACTTTCTTGTCCTGTGAAGTAGAGAATCTAAAGTTTCTGTTAAAGATGGCGCCTCACCATTTTGCTCTTTGGAGAATTTCCGCTATCTTTGTCAGGAATGGAATATCCCACCTTTCTGGTATTGCTAGGAGAATTCTGTGGCGCCCCATTTGCTCTAGCTGTAACAAAGTTAATTCTGTTACCTTCCATTCTACTTACTGGTTCTCCAAATATCCCAGAATCCGATGAGGAAAATAATAATCTTGCTTCATTTGTATCAATCCTCCGATTCGCAGCCACACCATGATCACTACCTCTGGTTTCTGCGAAAAATGGGTAGCCATCTTCTCTGCTGCTGGTATTGTGTGGAGAAATTGGCTGAAAGCTTTTCATTCCTCCATCCATTGGATGCTTTTGTTCATGGAAGCACTGATCAACTATATTATCCTGCTCGGTTGAAGATAAGACTGATTTTACACTGTTCAAATCACCAGCCATTCCATAAAGCCTACCATCAGTTACCTCAGCCTCTGCCTTTTCTTTTCCAACGTCAGTATAAGTTCCAACTTTACTATCGACACAGAGAGTAGAGCCTTGCATTATCAATTCAGGCTTTCCACTATCTATCTGGCCATCAATAGCTCGACCGCCCAAGTCTTCGTTCACCGTGGCAGGGGTGTCAGGATAGGTTATATCCTTCAGTAGATCATGAGGCATATCAACAGTCGGCATAACCAGGGGAACAGCTTCGGTTGCAGGTTTGTCAGATCCATGCTTACTAGATTCATCCATGGGAATATCTTTGTAGCTAGAGCTGATAGACAAGTGTGGTGGCGTTTCTTCCATACCTTTTTCATGCCTTAGACTTCTGGAAACTCTACTAGTGGCTAACCATAAAACACAATGTGAAGACTTAGTTTCCCTGTCTGGTGAAATTAAATCAAGGAGCAAATCAGAGGATAGGTAAGAGAAATTACAAGAATCTTCCATTGCCATGTCTGTCAAGTAAGGAAGCAATCGCCTGTAGCTGATTGAACCAGGCCTCTTGTATATTCTTCTTCTTAATGTGAAACGCGGATTAAGACCCTACACAAGAAACCCATTCACTTAATCTCCACAATTAATAAGACCCAGGAAGAATCATCTAAAACCTCAGGTTTTCTGCATGGTCAACATCGTCACGCTGGCTAAAAAAGCTTTGGTAAAAACAGAAGGAACCCAGTGAACAGCCTAAAATGAACCATAAAGAGTCAGCAAATGTTAGAATCTCACCGGTTCGCTCTTTGAAGCGGAATCGTTTCTTTTACTAATTTCAGCTCCAGAACCTTCATCCAGGGAGGAACCCTGCAGCAGCTCAACCGAAATCCGATCTGTCCTCTGGATATCGCAATTGCCTCCATTTTCTTCTACATCCGGGCCCAGAATTACATCTGTTGCTTCGGGGGGAGTGGTCTGAACGCAATCGTCGCCGGAATCGTCCAATCCCTTGGCCGTCTCAGTAGCAGCGACAATCTTCTCGGGCGAATCAGGAGGTACCTGATTGCTTTCCTCGTTGTTCGCTCCCTGGCTTTCGACCTGAAAATCCGCCATTTCGAGCCCTTCGTCCTCCGATATCTCATCATCGTCGTCCTTGTATAAATCCATCCCAACGTCCTTCTCAGAGCAGTACTCCCGAACAATCGAAGACAAAGTCGCGCCCACATCATCCTTACGGGCCTCGCCTTCGTCTCCGCACGGAGAATCGGGCTTCGCGAACTCCCCCTCTCCGCGGTCGGGACTGAACCCGCTTGACTTTGGCTTTGGGCTGAGAGAGAAAACGCGCCGGCTGCGGAGATCTTTGATGAAGACGCGAGACGAGTCGTGGCTGACGTCGGATAGGAGGTTTCCCCTAGGGAGTTTCCGGCGGGCACCGGGACGAGCTTCAGAGCGGGTGAAGAGGTTGAAGAGGGGAGAGAACAACGACGAGGACGGACGCTTCCGCTTCTTCGAGTCGCAGGGTGACTCCATTTCTGCACGTAGAGAGAAGGTGAGGGAAGGGACGAGAGACTGAGATGAGAGGAAGCGAGGGTAGAGAAAGGCGGAGAGATCTGGCGGGAAAGACAGAGATCTGGCGGTAATGGTGGGGCCCACTTTTCAATTTTGGCGGGGAATAGCTCTGGGCTTCTTCATTTGGGCTGGCAGTTTCGTAATTTAATCCGAAGGTCAATGGCAACTAGTTTCTCCTAAAACCCACTCTCTCTCCCCAGGGCCCAAGCACCCTAGACGCTTTCTTCTCACCTCAAGGCCCATGCAAGGGTTTTTTCGCGGGCGATTGAGCACTTTCCTACAGTTTCGTGAAAAACCATGGTCTTACGTTGGATTAGGCAAAGTAAAATCAAGTTTAGCGTCTCGAAAGGTGTCTGGATCCGTTCGAAATCAGACACGTGATCAACATGCAGAAAACTGCGAAACTGAAATAAATAAAATCATCTCTTATAACGTGTTTAATGGTAATTAAAACAAAAAAGGGTAAGAATAGTTATGACGATCGAAGTTCCTAATCAAGTTTTCTAAGTTGTAAATATTCATCCTTGTGAAAGTAAACAACGGCATTCGCATTTCTACGTGTAGAGGACGATTGAGAGTAATGAGAACATACGGGAAAAAGAAAATACTATATCTGAAATTTTAAAATAAGAAATGGTCGTTTCGCTGTTTAAAAAAAAAAAATTATAGCGATGTAGATTCACATTTATACCGTACATAGCATGTAAATACAAAAAATTAGTAGAGGAATAGAACTAGGTAAGAACATTTTGCGATTCTGAATTGCAACAATGAATAAGTAATTTCGAGTCGATAAATTAAAGGTATTGGATAACGGTGGAACATAGATGGATATCGCCCTCATATTTTATTTGTTTAAAATACTCCTGTAGCGTCTCGCGCCCCTCGATCAGAATTTTTTATTTTCAAAAGAAAAGATGAAATAGAAAATATAGATCACGCCATGAGAAATAAGACCTAGAGTATTCCCTTTCGTCAGGTCAGGGTGAGCTATAATAATTCAATGCCCAAATCATTCCAGCAATCGCCGCTGATATTTTTAAGGTTGATTAGGAACCTAATAGTGTAGCTGTCTGAAAACCCAATCGAACCGAACTGATAGGATGAGCAGATGATTCCAATCGAATATGCCGATTCGGTTTGGATTTTCAGTTATCCTTTCTCTTTTTATTTTTATGAATCCCCCATTCATGCCGCTTGATCATCAGAACTATACTTGCCGAAGCCATCAATGAGAAGCCCAACGCTACGGAGGTGAGTTTTCGTTTTCACCCATGGAAGTTTCTTAGCGAAGCCCGTGGCAACAATGAGAAGCCCATGATGGCACCCATCCGCGCCTAGAGCCGTTAATATGGGTTAATGACCCATTTTTTACTCATATTTTGGACAAATGGGCTGTATATGGATTCTAAGTTTTCAAAAGGCTGAATAAAAATGGATCCAAAAAATTTAAGTTAAATCAGATAGGTAAAAAAAAATCATACCCTAAAATTCATTTTCGATCAATATTGGACCCATTTTTGACCCACGGTGAATACACCAGCTCCCACAAGTTGCAAATGGGGCTAGGGCCTCAAAGGCGCAATTTGGTTCTTATTATTTTTTAATTTTCTATTTTTATAAGTGAGCGAAAGAAGTAAGAAAAGAAAAATATAATTTAAAAATACAAAAATTGTTGGTCGACCTCTAGTCAGCTCCCTCTACCGGTTGCCACCGTCCACCAGTCATCAGAGAAAAATGAAAAAGAAAATAAAATAAAAAAAATACTTTTTAAAAATAATTTTTTTAAAAAGAAAAAATTTAGAAAAAAATAAAAAAAATAGGAAAAAATTCACTAGATTTTTTATTGCATGAAATTATTTTAGTAATATCATTTTTTATTTTATTTACTAGTTTTTTTTTATTTTTTGGTTAAGGACTAGTTTTTTTTTGTTTAATTTGCTTTTAAAAAAAATTTGATGTGAAATTTTTATCTAGTAACATATACATGCGAAGAGCTTAAAATAGGTCAAACGAGTTATATAGACTTTTTAGAATATTAGTATGATTTGATAATATGGGTTAAAATGGGTCGGGTCGGGTATAGATCGGTTGCGGTCGGGTTGGGTATGGGTCATTGAATATGGGTCAAAATGGATTAGCCGAGTTAATAAATATGGGTCGGATTATATTCGACTCGATCCAAACCCGACTCAACCCTTCCATTTGACACTTTTATCTGTGACTCGCCACACCAAAACCCATATGCATTCAGCTTCCATATTATACACCCGACAGTGGAATCCAACCGTCTCTCTTTTTATTTTGGATTTTCGGAGCAGAGACGAAAATTAAGGTTTAAGGCTATTTGAAAGGAGTGAGAAAGAAGAGAGATTTTAAGTGGGGCTTTTAGCTTTGCCTAGCAAAAGGCCCTTCTGTTGAGTCAAATGTCATTCTACAACCGTCGTCTCTATTTGCCCTTTCAAATATGGTAGAAGTTTGAAGTATCGTGATCTTCTGTAATCCGCTTTTTTATGGATTCCCACACTTGAAACACTGTGAAACACCGTTTTGGAGTCAAATCCAATTAACAAAGAGATCAAGTCTTCCCTCCAAGATGGTAGAGGCTTGTAGTAGAACCACAACTTCAACTGTAGACTGTAGCAAGAACAACTTGTACTTCACACAAAATTATCTAAAAAGTCATAGATCAACTGGTCCTAAACATTTTCACGTTTTTTCAATTGAGTTAATCTGCCCAATTTCGGCTAGAAATCGTTGATGTAAATGCTGACTGTCCTTCGTGATACAGCCGGCACTGATGTTGATATTTTTTTTTTTGAATTTTTTCTTTTCTTATGTTTTCCTTCTTTACTTCTTTTTTTCTATTTTTCCCTTTATTGGCCATCACCCACTTTGGGTGAGGACAGCCCTTCGCCGCCCTCGCCCGAGGCTAACGACCTCCATCGGTCATTGACAAGGCCCGGCGGAGTGAAAAAAAGGTAAAATAAAAAAAAATAAAGAGATTAGAAAAAAATTGAAGAAAGAAATCAAAAATACAAAAATTTAAAAAATATATGAAGATATTACTAAAATTATCTACGTTAATGCTGGTCATGCCATTTAGGAGAGCCGACATTCACGTTAATGATTTTTGGATAAAATTGGCTAGATAAACTCGGTTTGCATATTTTTTAAAAATATTTAGGACTCAAATGATTAAAATTAAAAGTTTGAGAACTGAAAAAAAAAAAAGTGCAATAACTTCACGGCTTTTTTTTTTTGGACAATTTTCTCTGTCTTACGCAATAACCATGCACCTGCAAAGATAACACTTTTTTTTTTCCTATCCGTTCATGTTCTGCTACTTGGAACCTCCAAGCTTATTGACATCCTCAAGCTTCTCATGTCTGCTCACCTTCTTTAGTTCGTCCAAACTTCTGCAGAACCAAGCTTGTTCTCCTACCCAAACCGAGCTTATTGACATGCTCAAGCTTGTTGTTTGTCGGCGTATCCTCCGTTGACCTCGTTATTTGTTGGACGGGAAATTATTCAAGGAATTTAGTGCATATTCTAAAACAAATTTAGACCGTTAAATTCGATGGAACTCACTTGGAATGGGTTAGACAGGACCCGCTATTGGAAAAATGGTCTAAATTCTCTTTAGCACATAATTGTAAACATTAACGTAAAACTTATGCGAATATTTATCATCAAAGAAATTGTTAATTTTCATAATTTTCACAAACAATAAGGATGGAGACCTACCTAGATCCATAGCGATAACTTAAAGCACAATTGTTGCAATATGAGAAGAAGAGAACTCTGATTTTCTCTACCTTACCCACTTTTCTTTTATGTTGTCTTTATGATGGAGAAAAATACAACCATACCTTATGTTAAACATCGTTCGCTATGGGTGGAGAGAGGGTCAAGCTCATTTAACGTTATTAAAAAGTACCAAAAAAAAAAAAAGACAGGTGTCTTCCATTGAAGCATAAAAGAATCGAATCTTTTCAATTGTATCTTTTACTGACAAAAAAAAAATATATCTTTCATAATCAATATATTTAACTTTATAAATTATTAATAATAAATTATGTGGGCCATAATTATTCTTTCAATAATTGATAAGGTCAGAAATTTTTGCGAAATCCTATGATCCACATGCCTGAAGCACTGGACTGGCTGCCATGGAGCTTTTAGCTCCGAAGGGACCCGAGTTGAAAGGAGAGCCATCCGATTATGGAGATCGATCCAAACATACTTTTGAAGAAGACGACAACGTAGATAGTTCGTCATGGGCGAGAGCGATTGTGCGAGAAGATGTATCCTTAAATTGCAAAAGCTTCTCAGTGGTCCTCGCTCTACTTGTCACGATTTTCCTGTCAGTAACCGATCACTTCGATCCATACAGTCCACCACATATTAACGAGGCACCTGTTGTTTGTTACATTTGGTCATAATAATAATATAAGAGGGCAATTTAATAACTTTTTAGCAGAGGTGACCATGAAAAGTTGAGGAATTGAATTGAACGTATTCTTAACACGGCATATAAAATATTTAGGATAGAAGCACACTTGAAATTGGTGAGGCTGCCACGTCCAAGTCTCACTTGTCAATGATATTATCTGCTTTGGGTTGGAGCTTGCATGATTTGTTCTTTTATGCTTCGCCCAAAATAGGCCTCGGTTGCAAGTTATTGATGAGTGTCCCATGTGTGTGTGTGTGTATCACTTTACCTTACTACACTCAGGCGATGTGGGATTCGATTTATCCATGCCTGATTCACTATTCCAGAAGTTTGCCTGGAGCCACTCTTTGTCTAGGCCCTTCTATCCCTAGTGACCACTCTCTACCCTCGTTTGATCGGGTAATTACATGCCCACCAGCTTTCGCTTGGTTCGTGCTCGAACCATACACTTTAGGCTGGGCTTTGGCTCTGATACCATTACGTCACGCTCAGGTCTCACTTGTCAATAATATTGTCCATTTTGGGCTGAAGCCCGCATGATTTTGTTTTTCTGGATTTTGCCCAGAAAAGGTCTCGTTGTCAGTTAATTATAAGTGTCCCACTTATATAGTACTTCACCTCACCACACCCAAGCAATGTGAGATTCGATTTTCCTTCACCATCCTAGAAGCTTACCAGGAGATATTCCTTATCCAAACCCTTCTGGCCCCGGCGGTCACTCCCCACCCTCGTCAAATTTGGTTATTAAAGAGGCGGTTGGTGACTAAGGTCGTCGGTGATGCTGGAACTCTTGCTGGTGCAGTGTGGCCGGAAGAAGACTAGAAGTTTCGGGTTCGGCGCCTTATTGAATTTGAAGATCTTAAGGGCTCACTTCTAATAACTAGCTTAATTTCGTTGTTGAAAGCAAAATTTTCATCGTAGACAAAATTATAACCCAGATGAGCCGAGGAAAACTTGGAAAATTGCAATGCTGGCAACGATAATTGCAATTTCGCATCTAGAATCCCAAAATCTAGTAACAAAAAAGCAATTGCGCCATTAGATGGTGCTTTTAGCGGCGAATTCTAATTTTCTTTTTCACCAGAATCGAATCTCTTATTGTGAATCAAAACCTAAAATTTTGTAAAAGTATAATCATGTTATGATGACGCGACATTAACAGACAGCAATATTGGAAAAAAAAAAGCTTGAAAAAAGAAGAAGAAAAAGAATGCCTTTTTTTTTTTTTGGTAATATATATCGTGGCTCATTCGTCATCTCAATATTATCTGCCGCACACCAATGAGAGGATGGATCGAGTGACATTACTATATGACCTCATCTCAGACAGCTTGATAAAAGAACTACCATATGGGATTCTTTTTTTTCTTTTTTAAGTTCTTCCTTTTTCATAGGAAGAGCAAATGCTGGACTCTATATCACACGAATGCATATTCCTATCCCTTCCCAAAGTCCCTTGAAAAACCATTGATAGTAATTTCAAATTTGAAGAGACAACATGGATACAAAACCATGAAGGTATAACGATAGGAAAATTACCAAAAAAGTTCTACGCTTATTGCGATTGTATCAATTTAGTCCTAACTTTTTTGGCCAATTCAGTCCTAAATCTTTTGTATTTGTGCCAATTTAGTTTATCAGGTCAACTTTAACCGACACTAATGTGGACACCGATGCTGACATGGATAATTTTTAATTATTTTTTTATTTTTTTCGTTTTCATTTTTTCCTTCTTCTTCATTCGCCAATCCACCGTCAATCCGATGACCGGCTAGGGGAGAGGGCCAACGAGACTCACCTTGCCCAACCAAGGCGAAACTCAGCCTCGCCATGGTTGTGCGAGGGCAAGGGCTCGCCCTCGCTGGCCCTCTCCTCTAGATAGGTGATGATCTGGTAACCAATTGGAGGAGAAAGATGAAAAAAATTAAAATTAAAATAAAGATTTAAAAAATTAAAATATTATAAAAAATTTCCTTGTTAACGTTACATCAGTGTCGGTCGGCCTCCACATTGGTGTTGACCAATCAAAGTTGGCTGGATAAACCGAATTAATAGAAGTGCAAAAGGTTTAGGACTGAATTGGCACAATTCCAACATGTTTAGGACTTTTTTGGCCCAATGTGTAATGTGGCACATGAACTTTTATTTATTCAATGTTGTCCATAAAATTTTGATTTATTTCAATTTAATCTATGAACTATGTGAAAATATTTAATGTTGTTCCTAAATTTGAATTAACAGAAAGACAACATTGGCCAAGTCTATGGACTAAATTGAATATGAACAAAAATATTCAGTGACTTTATTGAATAAATTTAAGTTTACATACGACAGTTAATATTTAGGGACCACATTACACATTAGGCCAAAGTTCGACAACTGTAGGCATCATTTTCCCAATCTAAAATTATTGCTTAGCAACTCATGTCATCGATCTATTTGGCTTTAACGATGGAAACAAGATAGAGTCATCAGGCGCGATCATATCAGCGCTAATGCAACATCAATGTCATATGGGATATCTGCCTATCTTAAGATGATCCTTTTGGAGTCAAGCCCAGTTAGTGATGGTTCTAGCGTAGGCTCATGGATCCCACTCTAGTCTACAAACTTTCGTTTTTGGGTCTTTGTAAATTCCAACTAAGAAAGATTATGGCTTTTGGCATTCAATTATTTTAAGAGTTAGTTGGGTCGATGCTTTGAAGTCTAGACGACTTTGCTTGCATTGTCTTTTATTGAGATTTGAACGGGCCAGTTGTGGAGCATGATAGTGACTGTAGAGGCACGATGATTAGGAATTTGAGGGGATAATTAGGCCGTCGACTTTGACGCAAGTGATTGAAAAAGGATAAAACGTATTTAGATCGATAATGCATGCATGTAAAATATGTGTCATTACAAGAATATGCTTACTTTTCTACTTCTTTATAAGTTTTTGAACATTTAGGTTTTTTCTATGTTATGTACTTCATTTACTGACATTTTTTTTTATTTTGTCAATTTACTATTTTAATTTGAGTTAAAATGTTATTCAAGTAACATTTTCACATGATGGGTGGTATGAGTTTTGATAGATTAAGTTGATTATGGATGTGCTCTAGCGGGCTATGTCGAGTTGGACATGAGTTGTGAAAATTATTACATTAAAATAGGGCAATACATATTGACTGAGTCAAATTTGAGTTGGGTTCATTTTTTATCCATACAAAGCCCGACTGACGCACCCATTAGACAAGTCTACTACGGAGAAAAATATATATAATTTCTTTGTATATTATATTGCTTAAGTCATGGACATCAGCTCGAGCAAAAACTTTCACCCTGATATTGAATCTAAAAGGCTTGCTCGATTTGTTAGATTGTTTATACATTTTCATATCTTTCCTTTATTTTAGGGTTAATATCATGAAAAACTCAATATCAATATGTCTGTGATAAATTTATCGTAAACTAATTTATAGGTCACCAAAAATTCTAAATTAGTACATGTGTGACCGATTTACCCTCTATTAGCTTCCATTATATTTTACCGTAAAATTCTTGAGCTGGATGACATATGACAATAATTTAATTGATGTGCTAAATCCACATGAAAAATCCATACACACCCCCCCCCCCCCCCACACACACACACACAAAAACCAAATGAGCCCTGCCCTAATTTGAAAACTCTCTCCCTCAAAACACCAAAAATCCTAGATCATCTTCTCCTTCTTCTTCATCTTTGTGATTAGGCATCGGAACTCGTTCGAGCATACTTATATCTTTGGTAATTTTTTCACCTTTGATTTTTTTTCCAAGTTGCACTTCTCTTAGAACTACTTCATATTGAAGCTATTGGGAAAAAAAAAATGAAGGCAAAAAAATTACCAAAGATACAAATGTGCTCGAACTATTTCTGATGCCCAATCACGAATACAAAGACAATGATGAAGGAGTGTGCTCGAGAAAGGGGAAGACCTAGAGTTTTTAGTGCTTTGAGGGAGAGAGAGGGAATGAGCCCTATTTTGTTTTCAAGTTTGGGCTAATTGAAGAAACAAAGATAGAGTTATGAATTTCATTCGCAATTACCACGTCAATTGAGTTATTGTCATGAAATCCTTAATTTGACAGTAAAATTTGATGGAAACTAACAGATGGTAAATACATTTTAATTTGAGATTTTTGATGGATAAAAATTAATTTAAGATGCGATGGTTTGTAATTTTTCATGATATTAACCTTTATTTTTTTGTTTAATTTGCACGGCGTGTTTAATTAGCTTTTCGGCCCGTGCACAGAAATGACTACATGCACGGCAGCGAAATGTCCCCGTGGGTTCAATCACGTGACCGTACGTTCATATCTCCAGTCTCCTCTCGATCCATGGCGAAGCAAAAAGACGAGACTCTGCTTCTTCCCTCGTCCACGAAATTCGATCGGGCACCAAAATTACTATCCTCTGCCTGTCCCTGAACGGCAAAAGAACAAACAAACAACCAACAAATCTCAAATGAAAACTGGAAAACAAGATCACGACTCTCCGATTCGTCACCGCAAACGTCACTCCATCCCAACCTCATCCGTTCTATTTATATGAACGTCACGCGCAGAAACGTGCAAGTCATTATGAACTTCCAAAACCAAGCGCCACCGCCCCCTGCCGCGGCCATGGCGCCGCCCCACTTCCTCCTCGTCACATTCCCGGCGCAGGGCCACATCAACCCGGCCCTCCAGTTCGCCAAGCGCCTCCTCCGCGGCGGCGCCGAGGTGACCTACGCCACCAGCATCTCTGCCTACCGCCGCATGTCAAAGGGCCAGGCCTACCCGGGGGGCCTCCACTTCGCAGCCTTCTCCGACGGGTACGACGATGGGTTCAAGCATGGCGACGATGCGGCCCGCTTTTTTTCCGAGGTCAAGCGCCGCGGCTCCGAGAAGGTCAAGGACCTTGTCGCATCGAGCGTGGGCGAGGGCCGTCCCTACGCCTGCTTGGTGTACAGCTTGCTCATCCCATGGGCGGCGGAGGCGGCACGTGAGTTCCACGTGCCCTCGGTCCTCCTGTGGATTCAGCCCGCCACGGTGTTGGACATTTACTATTACTACTTCCACGGCTATGGCGAATTGATAAAAGATAACTGCCTCCACCCTTCGCGTTCGTTGGAGTTACCGGGCCTTCCCTACAAGCTGAGTAGCAGCGACTTGCCTTCATTTTTGGCGCCGAACAGCTCGGACGCATACGCTTTCGCGTTGCCGACTTTCAAAGACCACTTCGTCGTGCTCAACCAAGAAGACAAGCCCAGGATACTGGTGAATACCTTCGACTCGCTGGAGCCAGAGGCCTTGAGAGCCCTCGACAGGTACAACGTGGTAGGGATCGGGCCGTTTATACCCTCGGCTTTCCTCGATGGGATAGACCCGTCGGACGCGTCCTTCGGGTGCGACCTCTTGCCCAAGTCCAAGGACTGCACCGAGTGGCTGGACTCCAAGGCCCCGGCGTCGGTCGTCTACGTGTCTTTCGGGAGCATCGCTGTGTTATCGAAGGGGCAGGTGGAGGAGCTCGCCTCCGCGTTGCTGGACTGCGGTCGACCGTTCTTGTGGGTCGTAAGAGCAGAACAATACGCGGATGAAGGGAAGGGTGAGGATAGATTGAGCCGCATGCGGGAGTTGGAAGAGAAAGGAATGATAGTGCCGTGGTGCTCGCAGCTCGAGGTGTTGTCGCACCCGTCGCTCGGGTGCTTCGTGACGCACTGCGGGTGGAACTCGACCCTCGAGAGCCTGGCGCTCGGCGTCCCCACGGTGGCGTTCCCGCAGTGGACGGACCAGGGGACGAACGCGAAGCTCGTCGAGGACGTGTGGCGGACCGGGGTCCGCGTGAGGCCAAACGACCAAGGGTTGGTGGTAGCGGAGGAGATAAGACGGTGCTTGGAGACGGTGATGGCCGATGGGGAGAGAAGGGAGGAGGTGAGGAGGAACGCGGCCAAGTGGAAGGAATCGGCGAGGGAGGCCGCGAGGGAAGGCGGGTCGTCGGATAGGAACTTGAAGGCTTTCATGGAAGAGGTCGGTCAAGGTTGTCGATGCTAAGATTGTGGAAGTAGCTTGCTGTAGCTCGTGTGGTGCTTCGACTGAGAGCACATGAGTTGCTGTAGTCCATATTTATAATCCTTCACTCTCCTACTCCCTCTTCTTCTTCCTCCTCCTTTATTGTCCTGCCATCGCAGTCAAAAGAAGGAAACCCTAATTCTCCTTCGCCACGGATTCTCAATCCAATCAATTCCAGTAGGCGCAGCTTACGATGGTCCTCAACCCCCCCCCCCCCCCCCCCCCCCCTCCTTTGATTTAAAAAAAAATAGGATTAATACCACGAAAAACTCTAAACTTCCCAAACTGATATATTTGTGATAAATTTACCCAAAAAATAATTTTTTGACCACGAAAAACCCCAAACTGGTACACATGTGACAAATTTACCCCAAACTATTTTTTTAATCTCAAAAAACCTCAAACTGGTACATTTGTAACAAATTTACCCCAAATTGATATATTTGCGATAAATTTACCATCCATTAATTTTCATTAAATTTAATGTTAAATTACTTAGTTAGATGACATGTGGCACTTCACGGGTATACCGGTTTAGGATTTTTACCCTCCGTTTACCACATGTTTATCAATTTAGAATTTTTTATGGTACTGATCTAATTTAATAAAGGGTAAATTTGTCATAGGTATAATAGTTTGGAGTTTTTCGTGGTAAAAAAAATTAGTTTGGAGTAAATTTGTCACAAATGTACCAGTTTGAGGTTTTTTATGATAAAAAAATGGTTTAGGGTAAATTTGTCACGGGTGTATCAGTTTGGGGTTTTTCGTGGTAAAAAAAATAGTTTGGGGTAAATTTGTCACATGTGTATCAGTTTGGGGTTTTTCGTGGTAAAAAAAAATAGTTTGGGGTAAATTTATCACACGCGTACCAGTTTGGAGTTTTTCGTGGTATTAACCCAAAAAAATAATAAGTACACCCAAAATTTTAAAACACTTCGCAAAAGTAATTTTAAAGCTTTTGAAGAGTACAATCAAAATAAAACTTAACCAAATTATGGTAATCAAATTTCTCCGAAAAATTTCGTTCGATTTAATTAATAGAAAACAGGGACATGACTTTTTTTTTTTTTTTTTACTTTCTTTCGTAAGACACGTCCATGTGCTGCCCAACAAGCATCCCATCAGACAAAAAAAATTGAGAATTTAATACGACAAAAGGACTAAGAAAACACGAGCATTTTTTTTGCCTTGGAAAAAAAGGCAAGCCATCGGGCCTCTCCCTTGGGGTACGGTGTCGGGCCACTGGTGGACCACCGGCGAAGGAATTGAAGGTGGGGCGACTGGCGAGAGACGCCAGTGCTCGGGCTGACTTGACCCATAGCCGAGCTCGAGTGGGCCGTTCTTGAGTTTTGGGAGCATGCAGGGGGGGTTGTTCTCCGGGAGGCAGCCGAAGGAAATGGCGCTAGGGCATAGAAATTATTGGATACCGCGGTGCCGCCTCGTTTGTGCAATAGTCCATTCATCTGACGCCACGTGTTCACTGTGGGCCCCGTTTAGTGCTTGGGTGTGCCAGGTAAGACTTGCATAGTCCATTCATCAGTTGCCACCCGTACACGGAGGGTCCCACTTTGACTTTGTCGATTTCTGCTTTTCCGTTTCTTCGCTCACGGCTCCCAAGTTCCTCATTTCTTACCTCTCTTCTCCCCGACTGCCGCGGAACCACATACTTCCGGTTCCTGAATTAGGATTTGTGGACAGGACGAGAGGGAGGGAGATGATAGCGGAGTCGTGGGCCCTGCGGGTGGGGGGCAATGAGCCTGAGCCACAGTTAGGTGGGAAGGTTCGTGACGCCCAGCGGGCGGGTCTAGGTGCTCGAGGCGGTGTGCTCGCGGCGTGCCCATTCTGTCGTGGCCCGCTCTATGCGAGTAGATGTTGGATAGGGCCTACTCGGCAGAGGAGATGCTGCCGGTGTGACCGAGTCGGAGGAAGACGGGGCTCGTCTTGACAGATGGTTGGAGGAGCGAGCCGATGAACTGATGCGATCGGAGAAAGGGAAAGGGACTACAGTGCGGGATCGAGTCCAGACCATGCGAGGCTGCATGGCGGGGGGAGCTGAGTGAGGGCGGGTATTAGCCCTGTCTGAGTTGATCGGGTCCATCCGGATTGGAGCGAGGTTGATGTTTCCGACCTGGTCATGAGCTCCATGGACCATGGGGACTGTTGTATTTTTTTCCAAAAAAATGACCTCGGTTTGGCCATCGGTTCACTTGAGTTGGTTAACCAAAAGGGAAAATTACCAAAGAAATCCTTAACCTATTGTAATTATGCCAAATAAGCCATAATCAATTTCTTTTTGTCAATTTACTCATAAATCTTTTGTATTTGTGTCAATTCAATCATTTCGACTAATTTTTGTCGAAAATCACTAACGTAAACACCGACCATGCCACGTAGGAATACCGGCGCTGACATGGATAAATTTTAATTTTGTGCAATTTTTCTTTTCCTTTTTCCTTATTTTTTTTTCCATGGACTTCGCTGGCCAAAAGTGAGGGGGAGGACACCCTTGCCGAGTTTGGGTGAGGGTCCCGACGGCCTCGCTCGATCTAGGCAAGCGAGGCTGTCGCAAGCCCTTGCTCAGACTTAGCGAGGGCCTTGCCGGCCCTAAGATAGGAAAAAATGTAAAGAAAGGAAAAAATAAAAAAAAAGTCATAATAAAATTCAAAATATTAACAAAATATTACTATAAAAAAATCCACGTCAGTACCCATAGGCCAAAATTGGCCGGAAGAACCGAATTAACATAAACGCAAGTCCCGAAATGAATTGGCAAAAAAATATAGAATTGAAATGATACAATTACAATAGATTTATGACTATTTCGGTAATTTTTTCAACCAAGTAAGGGAGAAAATGTAATAAAAGAAAACAACGTCAACATTTTCCCTTATCCATTTAGACGAAATTAATGGAGCAACCCAATTGTATCAACTTGCTATGTTTTAGGATTTGATTGCATTATTTGAAGTTTTAGGAATCAATTGCACTTTTGAGACAAATTTTATAGTTTCGATGCAAAAGATACTGATGGCAATGATAGGAAGAAGAAAAAACACATGTGAAAACAATGTTTATCAAAATATGCGCACGCAATGCCTAGGTCTCGGGTCACATTATCAGTTGTGTTAAAATTGGCGATGGATTTTTGGATTTTAAGCCCCCTAATCTTATCAATCAACCACTTTACATTAAAAAAGATTCGGCTATCTTCACTAAGGAAAATGCTTTCCTGACAGTAATATCAGAAACAGTACAATTTTAAATATAGTTTTACACATAATCACCCCGTGTTTGCATAAAATACTCATTAATTAAAATATTGTACGATTAGAAATAACTGACAGTATTGTTAAACTATCAGGCTAACAGCCCTCTTCACTAATACGAGGGATATTTTTTTTTAGAGAATATCAACTGGATTTGGACGTATGAGTAAGTAAGAAAATGAACACCCACATCAATAAGCGAAATGATATAGATACTAAAAAGCCTTAAACGACTTTGCAAATGGTGAACCAAATACACAGTAAATCTGTAATATTTTCACGCCTGGACTGATTAACACCTTTACTACCAGTAGTTCCTACACCATTGCCGGTCGATCCTGATGGTCGCCGATCAGTCCTCAAATTATCATCGATTGATCTCAATGATCCCTTGGTCTTAATGATGGGGGTAATACGAACACTTTAACAGAGACTTGGTGGAAACATGTTCAATGGATCCTGCACGACCTTTCTATTGCAATCGCTCATTGCCTTTACTGTGATTTCGCCACAACAACTACAAAAGCAAAAACATTCTCACTTTAATCCTGCCATGAAAAGCCTGAGATTGTTGTCCGAAGATCCGCCTTCCTTGACGGCTCGCCTCGCCGAAGCTTTCCATTTCGAGGCATTCTCGCGCATGCCTCCCTCATGCGTCGCCCCCATAACCATGTCCAAGCACCTCTTCATCTCTTCTCTCCCTACAACGCCTTCTCCGTCCGCCCTCGCCTTCACGCCTACCTCCCACACGTCCTGTACCAACATGGCATTCGTCAGCTGATCCGACAATTGCGGGCACGCGACCATCGGCACGCCAGCGGTCAAGCTCTCGAGGATCGAATTCCACCCGCAGTGGGTGACATGGCATCCGATGGACTTGTGGTTCAAGACTTCCACCTGCCGACACCACGGTACTATCAATCCTGTATCTCCGTCTAGCCTGCCCTTTATCATCGCGTCTACTTCTTCTTGTTCACTGGTATCGGAAGGCCGGATCACCCACAAGAACGGCCGGCCGCTCTCGCGAAGGCCTTGGAAAAGCTCCTCTATTTGATTTTTATTCAACACAGCCATACTCCCGAACGACACGTAAATCACTGAAGATGAACGCTTGGATTCGAGCCACTGCAGGTAATCCGTCGAGCAGTCGTACGGTCGCAGCCGAAAGAATTATCCGACGGACGATCTTTATCATCCAAATAAGCCAGCGGAACCAGAGGCCCAATCCTGAAAAGCCTCATGTTGTCCATGCCGGCTTTGATCAGATCTTCTTCCAGCGCGTCGAAGGTGTTCAAGAGAACACACGGGTTGGTTTCTTTCTCGAGGGTTAGGATGTGTTCTTGATAGGTAGGCGCGATGGGGAAATTTGGATCGGTAGGTAAGAGAAACGAAGGCAAGTCCTCAGGCGTCAAAGGCGGCAGACCAGGCAACGAGATTGAAGTTGGAGGCTCGTTCTTGCTACTTTGATAGAAACCACTTCGACTGTTGAAGTAGTGGTGATATATAGCAAAGACGGCAGCCGAATGAATAGAAAGAAAAGCGGAAGGAACGCGAAGATCTCGAGCCACAGCTGCCGCCCACGGGAGGAGGACGGTGTAGATCAGGAAAGTGACCGGTCGATCCTTCTCGGATAAGCTAACGATCAGTTCTCTCAAGTTTCGGGAACCCACCCGGGTCATTTCGGAAATCCTGTCTTCGTAGGAGGAGGGTTCGACGGCACCGCCGTCATCGACGGAGAAGGAGGCGTGCGACAAGCCTTCTATTGAAATGGGGGTTTCGATGTTCTTCAAGTTTCGGCCATCGACCGCCGTGGCGTGGGTGACACGTGCGCCGGCCCATACAAGGCGCTTGGCTAGTTGTATGGTAGGATTAAGATGACCCTGACCACGGAAGGAGATGATGAGGAAGTGTTGGTGCTTCATCTCTCTCTCTCTCTGGTGCGATAGATTTTAATTTGTGGTAATGGAAGGCTACATGGGGATAATGTCAGAAGGATATATACATTTCGATGACTATAGTGAGATAAGTCAATACCCACTACTCTCTTAGACTATAGTGGGCCAACAAGCCACTGTCGTGTAAAAGGAGGACTTTCATGGAAGAGAATGAACCTTACCACCGCGCGAAGCTTATCGGTTTTTTTTATTCCTATTTAGGCTAAAAAATATATTTATTTACGAAATTAGAGCAAAAAAATACATATTTATCAAAACGGGACACTCGCGGCACTTTGTGCGGCATTCAAAATGCCGACCGAGCTTGTGCGGCAATTTAATTGCTGCCCAAGGCCCGTCTGGCAATTTAATTGCCGCATGGGCCCAATAATGAATCAGGCCTTTTTTTAAATTATATTTATATTTATATAACCTTTTAAATATAATTTCTCCCTATTAAGCTTATTTTTATAACATAACTTTGAATAATTAATTGAAAATTTTATTAAAATGCATGTAATTAATTTACTTAGTATGTAAATAATTAATAAAAATTTAAATAAATAATTTAACTTAATAAATTATTTATTTATTTACATACTAAATAAATTATATTAAAAGAAATTTTTATCTTAATAAGTTAATTATTTTTCGAAAAATTCATCATAACAAATTGTTTATTTTTTTTATTAATTATTACTAAATAAACTAATTACATATATATTAATTACATATATTTTTTGTTAATATTTTTTTAATTTTCTATTTATATAACTTTCTAAATATAATTTTTTTCCTTTTCAAGCATATTTTTTAACGTAATTATCAATAATTATTTAGAAATTTTATTAAAAGGTATGTGATTAATTTTTTAATATGTAAATAATTAATAAAAATTTAAATAAAAATTTATCTTAATAAATTAATTGTTTATTTACAGACAAAATAAATTATATTAATTGAAAATTTCATCGATATAAATTAATTATTTTTTATTAATTATTTACATACTAAATTAATTACATACATATCAATAAAATTTTCAATTAATTATTGATAATTATGTTATAAAAATATGCTTCAAAAGGAAAAAAATTATATTTGGAAAGTTATATAAATAAAAAATTATAAAAAATTGAAAAAAATGAGAAATTAAAAAGGTAGTAACAAAAATAAGAAATTTTATTAATATATGTGTAATTAGTTTATTTAGTATTTAAATAATTATTAAAAAAAATTAATTTATTAGGATAAAAGTTTCTGAAAATAATTAACTTATTAAGATAAAATGTTCAATTAATAAAATTTATTTAGTATGTAAATAAATAAATAATTTCTTAAGATAAATTATTTATTTAATTTATTTATTAATTATTTACATGCTAAATAAATTAATTACATGCTTATTAATAAATTTTGAAATTAATTATTGATAATTATGTTATAAAAATAAGCTTAAAAATATATTTAGAAAGTTATATAAATATAAAATTATAAAAATAAGTAAGAATATACGAAATTGAAAAATATTAACAAAAATACGAAATCTTATTAATATATGTGTAATTATTTTATTTGGTATTTAAATACTTAGAAAAATTAATTAATTAATTTATAAAGATAGAATTTTCAATTATTATAATTTATTTTGTATGCAAATAAGTAATTAATTTATTAAGATAAACTTTTTATTGAAATTTTTATTAATTATTTACATATTAAACAAATTAATTACATACCTTGTAATAAAATTTCTGATTAATTATTGATAATTATATTATAAAAATAAGCTTCAAAAAGAGAAAAAGATTATATTTAGAAAGTTATATAAATATAAAATTATAAAAATAAGTAAGAAAATGAGAAATTAAAAAAGTATTAATAAAATTTAGAATTTTATTAATAAGTTGCAATTAGTTTATTTAGTATTTAAATAGTTAATAAAAAATTTATTAATTATTTTCATACTAAGTAAATTAATTACATGCATTTTAATTAAATTTTCAATTAATTATTCATAATTTTGTTATAAAAATAAACTTAATAGGGAGATATTATATTTTAAAAGTTATATAAATATAAATATAATTAAAACCATATAAAAAAAAGGAAAAAAAGCATTTTTGGGGCATTGGGCCTTGGGCCCGCGTGGCACTTAGAATGCCGCACGGGCCGGCCCCTGCGGCATGAACAGTGTGGCGTGGGACCCAAAATGGTAAATATTTTTTTTAAACTTATTTTAGTAAATATTTTTTTTTAAAAAAAAAATCCTAAATTGGAAGAAAGCCCTACCATCGGCGGCGCATACTCGACCCGCTCTGCTGACCTCCTAGCAAGCATGCCAGCGAGATACGAATGCTCTTACATAGATCATAAACCCTTTGTGGCCCTGTTGAAACCACGACCTTTTGCTCACCATCGAAGTTTTAAAATGGAAGAAGATATATCTATCGAGTATTGTATCATATTTTGTTGCCACCGACATGGATTGTTGAAAATAATTAACACATCATGATTCTTCTGTCTCAACCAATTTTCTAGTCCACCACGCAAAAAAGAAGAAAGATAAACAGAGAAAATGACACCTAGACGGGACAAAATTTGTCCAAAACAAGAAGCTGCAACTCAATGCCCAAATGACGGATACATAGACCAATAACGTGTATTCGCTAACGTCCCCTAAAGAGAACGACAAGAAAGCACTACGTTATCTGGTGACACCATTGACAAATTCACTCGGACGTTTCTCTGACCTCGTGTAACATCCAAAACATTGCTGCAAGAAGACAAGAGAAATTTTCAACATTTTGACTTGTGGGCCCCACATCTTTAATTTCCCACTCAATGTATCTCTCTCCCTCTTTCCCTTTCTTTTTCTCCTGCAGCACGTCACTTCCCTCTTCCTTCTTGTCACCCATTGTCAATATCTTTGACTTTTACTCTCCCTCCACTATTCACACGAGGACTTTCTCTGCAACCAAGCTCGACTTCTTCTTCTTTTCTTTTCCTTCTTCGGTCTCTGCTGGAACTCGGCCACCGCTGCTTCTTTCTTCTTCTTTCTTCTTTATTTCCTGCACCCCTCCGTTAAGCTCCGAGCTCCGCCTCAGCCATCCCCCGGTCACCTCCTTCGTCTAGCTCGTCGTCGCGAGCTTCACCACCCGCCGAGCTCAGCCGCTTCCGTCGCCAACCCAAGCCACCGTTGCTGCTCCGTCGTCCCTCTCAGCCACGAGCTCGCGTCGGCGCCTCTTCCTCCATCGCGTCGGCTCGCCGTTCGACCACCAACTTCTCTACCCACCAACGCGTTGTTGTCTCCAGCCGACGTTTGCTTCGCCACCCCATCTCCTCCGTCCATCGTTCAACCGTCCAAGAGTCGTTGCGCTATCATCGTGGCTAGCCATCGACGCTCGCCGGAAACCGCTGCCGCTCCTCGTCGCCGGATGATTTAGGGTGAGTTAACCCCTAATCTCCGATTAGGTCGTTAATTACGCTTAGATTAGTTTAACTTAAATTAATATTAGTTTAATTAGTTAATCGCGACCAATTTAGTTTAGTAATTTTGGTTAGGTTAAATTGTCGCGGTTAGAATAATTAGATTGGTTCGACTTGTTGGATTGTGATTGATTTATTTAATTGAGACGGGTCGGGATTATTTAAATTTAATTAATTATTTTGGACTAATTAAGAATGTAATTAATTATTTTTGGTTGAAAAGCAATAATAATTATTATTCTTGAGTTAATTATTATTGATTAAAATTTTAATTGATTATTTTTGGGTTAATTATTATTTTATTTTGGATTTAGTATTGTTATTATTATTTTAATTAATTAATTTGGATGAAATTAATTAATGAGTATTTGATTAATTAATTATAGTGTTTTAATTAATCGTGATCCAAATTATTAATTATTATTAAATTGATAGTTATTTGCGACGAATTTGTTGATTAATTTTATTAATTTATCGATGGATGAATATTTGTTGATTTTCTAATTCATGATTAATTATTTATTGATCTGCTTGTTATTGTTGATTTATTCTTGGGTGATTTAATGGATAATTATGTATGCGACTGTATGCAAAGTCAAGATTTCATAATTGAGCATGCAAAAGAAAAAAAAAGGCCTTGAGCCGGTTTTGAGCACGATCGTGTGAGCATTTTAATTAAATGCGAAGATAAGATAAAAACGAACGGATTTTTACTCGAGCTTGATATTTTCGTGCCGTGTCGATCGGAATAACACGAATTGTCTGATATTCTCGTGCCGTGTCGATCGGAATAACACGAGTTATCTGGATATTTTCGTGCCGTGTCGATCGGAATAACACGAATTATATCGTGCTGTGTCGATCGGAATAACACGAATGATCAGAAGCACGACAATCCGTGTCGTCGGATTGGTTTAATACCGGTCGCAGCTTGTGACGGACCGAAGAGCACCAACTGTCTAGTGTGCTGGGCACCAACTGTCGAGTGTGCCATTTGATATGTCCGTGCCGGGTCGAGCGGAATAACACGGCTTATCAGATACCGTCGCCGACGGAGCGGGACGACGCCCGGTTATACCGGAAGAGCACCAACTGTCTAGTGTGCTAGGCACCAACTGTCTAGTGTGCCGGGTCAAGTGACCAATAATAAACTGAAATTAATTACGGGGTGTTGCGCATGCAAGTGGTGTTTATTTGTGCCTTGAGTGATTGACTGTCAGGTTAAGCCTTGCATGTAATTAGTGGATTTGTGCTGCATGTTAGGTTGCTCTGAGTGAATCAGCGCCCTAGTCGGACTTAGGCGTTGACTCACGGAGATATTTATATCTCACCCCCTGTTGTTAAACATTTTTCAGGTCCTGAGTGATGGAGGAGGAGTTATTCAAGGAGGATCCGTTGTCTTGACGGATGAGATTCTCTTTTGAAGTAGATATGATTTTAACCCTGCCCTGACCCGTTGTCTTTTGTTGGTCTTAGGGAGCCACCCCAAAGTGTGGGGATTGTATCTAGTGCAGCTCCGTAGGGTTAATGAATATCTACGAATGAACTTGAAAACAGTTTGTTAAGTTGATTGAGTTTGTGGCTAATGTATTTTTCCTGCTTTTCTATCCCAATTGGTTGTTCTCTCCTGGAAGTAGCACGTCCCGCTTGCGCGGAAATTAAAGATAAAAGAAATGGGTCGATAACGTGCCTGGGACGTCATCCTTAATGACCTGAGGCGTTTTGGTAGGGCTGCTGCGTGCCCGAGGATCGGGGTGTGACACCTCGTCCACGAAGGCCTCAAGGTTCTTGTCCGAAGAACCACCTTCCCTCACAGCCTCCCTTTCCAAATCCCTTAGTTTCTGGGCATTCCTCCTCATCTCATCTCCCTCCTCTCCGTCTCCCATCACCAGCTCCAAGCAACTCCTTATCTCGCCGCCCTCGACCAGGCCTCTCTCGTTCGGAGTCACCTTCACCCCGGTCCTCCACACGTCCGTGACAAGCTTCGTGTTCGTCTGCTGATCGCTCCACTGTGGGAAAGCCACCACGGGCACCCCGCAGACCAAGCTCTCCAACGTTGAGTTCCACCCGCAGTGCGTCACGAAGCACCCTACCGAAGGGTGCGATAGGACCTCTACTTGCGAGCACCACGGCACTATCATCCCTAGCTTTTCTAGCTCTTCTTTTAAGCTCAAACTATCCTCTTCTTTCCCGCTTTCCCGGATGACCCACAAGAACGGCCGACCGGCCTCCACGAGCGCCTGCGCCATTTCCTCTTTCTGCAGCTTCGATAGCACGGAGATGCTCCCAAACGACAGGTAGATCACCGACGCCTTTGGCTTCGTGTCCAGCCACTCAATGTAGCCGCTTGAGCTCTTGAAGAGATCGCCTCCGAAGGAGGTGTCGGATGGATCTTGCCCATCCAAAAACGCGGACGGGATCAGCGGCCCAATCCCAATCACCTCAAACCTATCGACAGCTCGTATGGCGTCCGGTTCTAGCGCATCAAAAGTGTTTGCCAGCACCCTAGGATTGGCCTCCTCAAGTAGGACCTCGAAATGGCGTTGGAAAAGCGGGAGGCTGAAGCTGTACTCATTTTTAGCATTGCAAAAGGAGGGTATGTCGCTGGCCACGAGAGGCGGCAACCCAGGCAATTGGATTGGCACCGAAGGATTATCGCCCGTGCTTCGAATGAGATCGCCATAGCCATGAAAGTAATAATAATAGAAGTCCAAAACAGTGGCCGGTTGAACCCAAACGAGCGTCGAAGGAATGCCATGAGAACGAGCGACAACGGCAGCCCACGGAAGGAGCGTGGTGTAGAACACACCCGAGAATTGCCGACCATTCTCAAGGTTCGAGGTGATGAGGTCACTTAAAGTCTCCGATCCTCGTCGCTTGAGCTCGTCCATGTATACGTCAAGATCAGCCCCTTCTTCGACACCGTCGTCATAGCCATCGGAGAAGCTGGCGAAGGATAGCCCCTCGGGGGAAGATTTCGACCCGGCTATGCAGTGGCGGGCACGAACGGCGGTGGCGAAGGTTACGCGAGCTCCGACACGCACGAGACGCTTGGCGAATTGGAGGGAAGGGTTTATGAGGCCTTGACCGGGGAAGGTCACGAGGAGGAAGTGTGGAGGTGCCATGGACGAGGGTTGAAGAAACTCTCTGCAAATGTTAATAGTACTGTGAGATACCACTCGAGAGAAGATACGTGGTATCTGGTAAGTGCATGTGAGAGGATTAGCGAGGAGATAAGGTGTGAATTGTCCTCTATAAATAAGGATTTGTCTGAAATAACTACGTCTTGGCTGACGAACGAGGGATTTGCTTGACTTGCGCCGGTGGGGGACATTTCAAAATGCTAAAAGCTCCGTACTTTCTCACATCATCGGGTGACGGGACGAATTAAAAAGTCAATTATGTTGACCATCGCTACAGCCTTCCGTCGTCATCGACGGCACGCAAGGATCACGGTAGTCAAGAATTAAAAACTAAACATTCAAAGAAATGGGTTTGTGTACCTAATTTTGAATTCATCATCGTCTTTTGTGAAATTTTGACGACATGACGTTAGAACACTTCCCCTCTATTGCCATTGGATTGCCTGGCATGATGAGACCGGCTTTCCTTCTCTCTCTCTAACCTTATAAGATGATGGTGGATTATGAGGGTAGAAAAGTGAGGACTAGAGGGGAGTGCCCTAGCCTATTTATAGAGTTCTCACTAAGCCCTCCCATCACGGGCCGGGTTGAACTCGTCCCACACTAACTAAGACCATATTTAGCGCATTAAGAATTCTTAAATCTTTTCTTTATTAAATCAATCTTGTAAATGGTAAATTAATTCTGTAAAATTGTAAATTACAATTTCAATTAATATGAGCCGACATTAGAAAAATTCTAACAAATTATTAGGAAAAAAAATAATCCACAAAGTTCTAAACCTATTGCATTTTGTCAATTCAGTTCTAAACATTTTAATTTTGCTAATTCAGTTCTAAAATTTTTATCTTTGACTAATTGAGTCAGTTGACTAATTTTGACAAAAAATAATCGATATGAATGCCAGCCATTCTTGTGATGGTCTGGTGAGGTTGACCTCCGTTGTGGTCGTGTGACCTTTGCTTGTGGTTGGGAGGCAAAGCGACCGGTAGGCTAGGGCATTATGGTTCTCGCCCGCTGCTGAAGAAGGCCAGGCAATCCTTTCTCAGTGGCCAGTGACCCTCTCCTTGCTGCACTATACTTGCCATGTTTAGTTCCTTCCTAGAGTTCCACTTCTCGCGTGCCACTTCCACGAAGGATAGATCTTCTCTCAATGCCTACGGTTTCCATTGTGAGAGTTGATAGGGCATGAAATTTCTTGGCAAAGAGATCAATGAGAAGCCCAAGGACTCTCGACACACTTTGGAGGTGAGTTTTTGTTTTCATCAATGGAAATTTCTATTTGACAATGTAAATGGTTATGATTCGGATTATGTTCCTAGAAATAATTTTGGAGCAAAAAAAGAATAAAAAAAGTTGATTTTGAAAAAAAGAATCACTTTTGAAAATTACAAGACGGAATGAAATCTCACATCTTTTACTTTTTTCTTTCAGTTCTCTTGTTACTTTTTTCTTGATCTAAAACAGAATAAGGTCTTATTTTCAAGAAAAATATATATGATAAAAAATTTCGAAAAATTTTGGAAAAATTCTAAAAAATCAAAAAAATTTAGAAAATCCCTAAAAATAGAGAAAGTTTATATTAGGCTAGTTTGATCTCATTTTCATAAATTTGGCATAGATTTCTTAGATTTCATAAATTTTTTTCTTTTTTAGAAAAATCATTAACACATTTGAAATTAAACTCAAACCACATTTCTCTAAGCTCTTAGGGTTTCATTAGGGTTTTATGATATGATTTATTAATGTCATGATTCCTTGATTGTGTATTTTATTTCTTCAGTTGTGATTTGCCTTGGTTTATGTACTTTAGATTTGGTCTAGTTTTAGAAAATTTTGAAAAAAGACAAAAAAATAATCATTGTGATCTCTTAGTAACCTCTCGTTCTTAAGTTTTTGATGAGGTAAGATTGAGATTTGATTTCCTAGAACCAAAAATGCGCACCAATCCAGGGTAGTGTAGTGTATTTTTCTTGTAAAAACAAGGGTGTTGCTCGTGTCGGTTGTCTACTTACTTAAAAGAATTCGATGAAACCCCACAATAAATAGCGAAAGTGACTTGTGATGATTCTTGATATTTATTATTACATTTTAATATACAATATGTTATATAAGAGAACCAATATGAATTAATCTTCGATTAATTTGAAATATAGGATGAAACTTCACAAAATAACTACGTAATTATTTGACTTAAATGACGAAATTGGAAAGAGCAATTGTTCTCTAGAACAAAAATTTTGTATAGTTACCAAACGCGTTTCTGTTCCAAGAATAGAAGTTTTGGACAGTTATCAAATGCGCTTTGATTCTCTAAAGCTCATCTAGGAAATAGAATCAGAAAAAGCCATTTTAATCAGATTCACTTTTTCAGATTAGAATGATTGCCGTACATGCCCTTAGTCCCTGATCTATATGAAAATATTTAAGTTTAGATTTGACAATTTACATTGAGTTAAAATCTAAGGACCGCATTGCATACCGCATTGCATAATGGGTCAATGCTCAGTGACCATTTGTATCATTTTCCCAACCTAAAATGATTGCTTAACATCTCATGTCATCTATCTATTTTGCTTTAATGATGGAACCAGCATATAGTCATTAGGCGTGGTCATATCAGCACTAATGCAACATCAATGTCATAACCCTTGCATCAAGAGTCTTGGGTAGATAAGGTACTTGTAGGCTCGGGACCACCCGGACGGAAGATGACAATATCCCGTGTCGGAGTCAATGACTTGAAATTTGAGGGGATAATTAGGCTGTGGACTTTGACGCAAGTGATTCAAAAAGGATAAAACGTATTTAGATAAATAAAGCATGCATGTAAAATACGGGTTATTGCAAGAATATGCTTACTTTTCTACTTCTTTATAAGTTTTTGAACATTTAGGTTTTTTTTCTATGCTATATACTTCATTTACTGACATTTTTTAAGTTCGTCAATTTGCATTTTTAATTTGAGTTAAAATGTTATTCGAGTAACATTTTCACGTGATAGGTGGCATGAGTTTTGAAAGATTAAGTTGATTATGGATGTGCTATAGTAGTATGTGTTCGGTTAGATTGGCTAGGGCTACGTCAAGTTGGACACAAGTCCTGAAAATTGTTGCATTCAAATGGGACAAATACAGATTTAATGAGTTAAATTTGAGTCGGACTCATTTTTGATCCATATAAGACCCGACTAACTCATTTGTTAGATAGGTCTACCGTGAAGGAAAATATTTCTAATTTCTTTATATATTTTATTGCTTAAATCATGGACATCAGCTAGAGCGAAAACTTTTACACCGATATTGAATCCAAAAGGTTTGCTCGATTCATTAGATCGTTTATATATTTCCATGACTTTTCTTTATTTCAGGGTTAATATCATGAAAAACTTGATATCAAATTCTAAACTAATTTATGGATCACTGAAAACTTTAAATTAGCACACATGTGACTAATTTAAAATCCGTTAGCTTCCATCATATTTTATGTAAAATTCTTGAGTTGGATGACATATGACAATAACTTAGTTGACGTGTCAAGTCCACGTGAAAATTCATAATCTCTCTCTCTCTCTCTCTCTCTCTCTCAACACCAAAAATCCTAGATTATCTTCTCCTTCGTGTTTGTATTCATGATTATACAAGTGGGCTCGAATGAGTTCCGATGCCTAATCATGAATACAAAGACAGTGATGAAGGAGTGTGCTCCAGGAAGAGGAAGACCTATAGTTTTTTGTGCTCTGAGGGAGAGAGAGGGAAGAGCCCTATTTTGTTTTCAAGTTTAGGCTAATTGAAGAAACAAAGAAAGAGTTATGAATTTTCATTTGGACTTGCGACGTCAATTGAGTTATTGTCATAGGTTCTCAATTTGACTGTAAAATTTGACGGAAACTAACGAAAGATAAATTCATCTCAATTTGAGATTTTTGATGAACTAAAAATTAATTTAAGATAAATCTATCATGAATGCGTTGGTTTGTAATCTTTCATGATATTAACCTTTCTTTTTATGTTTAATTTGCACGGTGTCTTCACCGTTTCATGATAAAGATGAACGTGGATGATTAGCTTCTCGGCCCATGCGCAGAAATGAGTACTTGCACGGCAGCGAAGTGTCCCGGTCGGTTCAGTCACGTGACCGCGCGTTCATCTCTTCAGTCTCCTCTCGATCCATGGCGAAGCAAAAAGACGAGACTCTGCTTCTTCCCTCGTCCACGAAATTCAATCGGGCAGCGACGAGGATATCTCGCCAACCCAAATTACGATCCTCTGCCTGTCGCCGAACAGCAAAAGAACAAACAAACAAACCAACAAATCTCAAATGAAAACTGGAAAACAAGATCACGGCTCTCTCCGATTCGTCACCGCAAACGTCACTCCCTCCCAACCTTATCCGATCTATTTATATGAATGTCACGCGCAGAAATGTGCAAGTCATCATGAACTTCCAAAACCACGCGCCACCGTCCCCTGCCGCAGCCACGGCGCCGCCCCACTTCCTACTCGTCACATTCCCGGCGCAGGGCCACATCAACCCGGCCCTCCAGTTCGCCAAGCGCCTTCTCCGCGGCGGCGCAGAGGTGACCTTCGCCACCAGCATCTCCGTCTGCCGCCGCATGTCCAAGGGCCAGGCCTACCCGGAGGGACTCCACTTCGCCGCCTTCTCCGACGGGTACGACGACGGGTTCAAGCAGGGCGGCGATGTGGCCCGCTTCATTTCCGAGGTCAAGCGCGGCAGCTCCGAGAAGGTCAAGGACCTCATCGCATCAAGCGTGGGCGAGGGCCGCCCCTACGCCTGCTTGGTGTGCAGCATGCTCATCCCAGGGGCGGCGGAGGCGGCACGTGAGTTCCACGTGCCCTTGGCCCTCCTGTGGATTCAGCCCGCCACGGTGTTGGACATTTACTATTACTACTTCCACGGCTATGGCGAATGGATAAAAGAAAACTGCCTCCACCCTTCACGTTCGTTTGAGTTACCGGGCCTTCCCTGCAAGCTCAGTAGCCGCGACTTGCCTTCACATTTGGCGCCGAACATCTCGGACGCATACGCTTTCGCGTTGCCGACTTTCAAAGAGCAGTTCGTCGTGCTCAACCAAGAAGACAATCCCAGGATACTGGTGAATACCTTCGACTCGCTGGAGCCAGAGGCCTTGAGAGCGCTCGACAGGTACAACGTGGTAGGGATCGGGCCGTTGATACCCTCGGCTTTCCTCGATGGGATAGACCCGACGGACACGTCCTTCGGGGGCGACCTCTTGCCCAAGTCCAAGGACTGCACAGAGTGGCTGGACTCCAAGGCCCCGGCGTCGGTCGTCTACGTGTCGTTCGGGAGCATCGCGGTGTTATCGAAAGGGCAGGTGGAGGAGCTCGCCTCCGCGTTGCTGGACTGCGGTCGACCGTTCTTGTGGGTCGTAAGAGCAGAACAATACGGGGATGAAGAGAAGGGCGAGGATAGATTGAGCCGCATGCGGGAGTTGGAAGAGAAAGGACTGATAGTGTCGTGGTGCTCGCAGCTCGAGGTGTTGTCGCACCCGTCGCTCGGGTGCTTCGTGACGCACTGCGGGTGGAACTCGACCCTCGAAAGCCTAGCGCTCGGCGTCCCCACGGTGGCGTTCCCGCAGTGGACGGACCAGGGGACGAACGCGAAGCTCGTGGAGGACGTGTGGCGGACCGGGGTCCGCGTGAGGCCGAACGACCAAGGGTTGGTGGAGGCGGAGGAGATAAGGAGGTGCTTGGAGACGGTGATGGCCGATGGGGAGAGAAGGGAGGAGGTGAGGAGGAACGCGGCCAAGTGGAAGGAGTCGGCGAGGGAGGCCGCGAGGGAAGGCGGGTCGTCGGAGAGGAACTTGAAGGCTTTCATGGAAGAGGTCGGTCAAGGCTGTCGATGCTAAGATTGGAGAAGTAGCTTGCTGTAGCTCGTGTGGTGATTCGACTGAGAGCACATAAGTTCTGTGTAGGAGCTACTCTTATTTTTATTTTTTTCTTTTTATGAATACTTCTTTCCATTAATTAGTAATTACTAAGGAGGTTTGATGATGGCAGTAGGTTTGCTGCGTGAATTTACTACGGGACGATTGAATTTACTCCAAGACTCAAGTGCCCTAAATGCTTTTACACTTAGTTGGTGTACCCATTTTTTATTTGAGGGGGGGTTTGAAAACCCCTAGGGGCCAGATGTACGACGATGAATGATCGAGAGGACAAGACGTCGGTCGGGAAAAATTCACGTTCGTCTCTTGGAAGGGACTGCGCACGTACGTGGACATCGTGGGTCAGCCTGCCTGCTCAGTGGAACTTGTGGGAAAGAAAGAATCCTCGTCCTTGTCATGAGGGGTGCGTGGGAACTACGGCTCAATGGGGACTGGTCCCCCTCATCCCGACGACCACTGGTATTTGGTAGGTCCCCCCAGTTCGTGCAACTCGGACTACTTCTCTTCTGGCGATTAATGAGTATTAAACATCGACATGACATCTAATATGACATCATAATACTTCAATACGTGATTTTTAAAAAATAAAAAATTAAAATAAATTGGAACATATCGTATATTAAATATACAATATATAATGAATTATTATTTTTATAGTTTCATAAGTAAATAAATTATAAAAAAAAGCATATAATGAATTTACACTAAAAAAAACAAACCGTCATTTCTATGACAACGATAAATTCCATTTCCCTCCAAAATAGAAATTAATAAAAAATTATACAGGCACAAAAAGAAGCCAAAGACACCAATCATTACTGATATTTCATAGCTAAGCATCCTTTTATCCTTAATTTGCCCTAGTTAGCCCCCACCCCTCGCTTTTCTTTTTTTAATTCCCTAAAAAAATGAAAAATTACTAATATAGAAATCAAAGCCCAATTAAAATATAATAAATTCAAAAAAAGTGTCACTAAAAATCAAAACCCTCTCTCGCTATGACTCCAAACGCTTTTCGCGATTGTGTAATTTGCACGATTAGAGAGAGGGTACGAGGGGGGAGCCTACATCTCAAAGTCTCTATCTATAATCCTTCACTCTTCTCCTTCCTCTTTTTCGACCTCCTCCTTTATTGTCTTGCCATCGTAGTCAAAAGACAGAAACACTAATTCTCCATCACCATGGATCTGCAATCCACACAGTTCCAGTAGGCGCAGCTCGCGATGGTCCTCAGGCTCAATTAGGCAAGACGAAGCCGAGAGATAGAGATGAGAGGACAATGAAATTAGGTTTTTGATTTGGGGTTTTTGGATTTTGGTTTCACTTACATTTTTTACCTTTAAAAATTGAAATTTTTCCAAACCACTCTTGAGCTTGCGTGTTCGATCGCGTCCCAATGTATTGGACATCAACACGCGTCCGACATGCAAAGGCCTAGATTAATGACAACCAGACAAATCTAAGTTTGATCTTTGCGTAAGCACAAACGAAAGCAATTTGATTTGATTTGATTTGATTAAATAATTTCCTTTGATTTGAAAAAAAAAAGTGCACCCAAAATTTTAAAACACTTCGCTTCAAAGTAATTTTGAAGCTTTTGAAAAGTACAATCAAAAGTAAAACTTAATCAAATTAGGATAATCAAATTTCTTCCATAAATTCCGTTCAAAATAACTAACAGAAAACATGGACCTGACTCTTTTTTTTTTTTTTTTACTTTCGTAAGACACGTCCTCGTGCTGCCCAACAAGCATCCCATCAGACAAAAGAAAGTTGAGAATTTAATAAGATAAAGGACTAAGAAAACACAAAAAAGAAAAATTTTTGCCTTGAAAAAAAGCTAGCCATCGTGCCGTTAGCCGCTCTCATTCGGTGTTCGGTGTCGGGCCAGTGGTGGACCACCGGCGAAGGAATCGAAGGTGAGGGGACCGGCGACAGGCACGAGTGCTCGGGCTGACTTGACTCATAGCCGAGCTCGAGTGGGCTGTTCTTGAGTTTTGGGGAGCGGGGGGTGTTCCCGGCAGCCGAAGGAAATGGCATTCGTGCGGAGAAATTATTAGATACTGTGGTGCCACCTCGCTTGTGCAGAAGTCCATTCATCTGACGCCACGTGTTCACCGTGGGCTCCCCTCAGGTGCTGGAGTGTCCCGGGGAAGGCTTGCATAGTCCATTCATCATTTGCCACCCGTATACGGAGGGTCCCACTTTGACTTCGTCAATTTCTGCTTTTCCGTTTCTTCACTCACGGCTCCAAAGTTCCTCATTTCTTAATTAGGATTTGTGGACGGGACGAGAGAGAGGGAGACGATAGCGGAGTCGTGGCCGCTCTATGCGAGTAGATGTTGGATCGGGCCTAATCGGCAGAGGAGATGATGCCGGTGCGATCGAGTCGGAGGAAGACGGGCTCGTTTTGGCAGAAGGTTGGAGGAGCAAGCCGATGAACTAATGCGATAGGAGAAAGGGAGTACAGTGTGGGGTCGAGTCCAGGCCATGCGACCTGGTTATGACTTATGAGCTCCATGCCATGACTGTTGTTTTTTTCCCAAAAAAAATGACCTCGGTTTGCCCATTGGTTCCCTTGAGTTGGTCAAGAAAGTAGGGAAAATTACTAAAGAAATCCATAACTTATTGTAATCATGCCAAGTAAGTCATAAACAATTTTTTTTTTGGCCAACTCAGTCTTAAATCTTTTACATTTATGCCAATTCAATCATTTCAACTAATTTTTAACGAAAATCATTCACGCGAATATCGGCCATGCCACTTAGGAATACCGGCTCTGACATGGACAAATTTTAATTTTGCACAATTTCTTTTTTTGTTCCTTAATTTTTTCCATGGACTTTCACTGGCCAAAAGCGAGGCGGAGGACACGCTCACCACGCGATCTAGGCAAGCAAGGGCATTAAAAGCCCTTGCTCAAACCTAGCGAGGGCCCTGTCGACCTTAAGCCAAGTAAAAAACGTAAAGAAAAGATAAAAAAAAATCATAAGAAAGTTCAAAATATTATCAAAATATTTTTATAAAAAGTCTATGTCAGTGCCCACAGGTCAAAATTGATCGGAAAGACTAAATTAACACAAGTGCAAGTTTTGAACTTAATTAGAAAAAAATAATTGAAATAACACAATTATAATAGGTTCATGACTATTTTGGTGATTTTTCTGATCAAGTAAGAGGGAGAAAGTAATAAAAGAAAACAACGTCAACATTTTCTCTTATCCACGTAGACGAAATTAATAGAGCAATTCAATTGTATCAACATGATAAGTTTTAGGATTTGATCGTATTTTTTGAAGTTTTAGGAATCAATTGCACTTTTGAGATAAATTTTATATTTTTGATGCAAAAGATGCTGATGGTAATGATAGGAAGAAGAAAAAACACACGTGAATACAATGTTTATCAATATATGCGCACGCAATGCCCAGGTCTCGAGACAAATTATCCGTTGTGTTAAATTTCTAATGGATTTTTGGATTTTAAGCCTGCTAATCTTATCAATCAAACACTCTACGTTGGAAAAGATTCAGCTAACTTCACTAAGAGAAATGCTTTTATGATAATACTGCCAGAAATGGTACAATCTCAAATATAGTTTTACATATAATCACAACGTGTTAACATAAAAGTGTGATTAGAAATAACTGATAGTATTGTTAAACTATCAAGTTAGCAGCCCCTTCACTAATACGAGGAAATTTTTTTTTAAGAGACTATAAACTGGATTTGGATGTATGGCGATATCCACAATTTACATATATGTAAGTAAGAAAATGAACGCCCACATCGATAAGTGAAAAGATATAGATACTTAAAAGGTTTAAACGACTTTGCAAATACTGAACCAAATACACACTAAATCTGTTATATTTTCATGCCCGGTCTGATTAACACCTTTACTACCAGTAGTTCCTACACCATTGCCGGTCGATCCTGATAGTCGCCGATCAGTCCTCAAATTATTATCGATCGATCTCAATGGTCCCGTGGTCTTAATGATGGGGCTAATACAAACACTTTAACAGAGACTTGGTGGAAACATGTTCAATGGATCCTACGCGGCCTTTCTGTTGCAATCGCTCATTGCCTTGACTGTGATTTCGCCACAACTACAGAAGCAAAAACGTTCTCACTTTAATCCTGCCATGAAAAGCCTGAGATTGTTTTCCGAAGATCCGCTTTCCTTGACAGCTCGCCTCGCTGAAGCTTTCCATTTCGAGGCATTCTCGCGCATGCCTCCCTCGTGCGTCGCCCCCATAACGATGTCCAAGCACCTTTTCATCTCTTCTCTCCCCACGACGCCTTCTCCGTCTGCCCTCGCCTTCACGCCTATCTTCCACACGTCCTGTACCAACTTGGCGTTCGTCAGCTGATCCGACAACTGTGGGCACGCGACCATCGGCACGCCAGCAGTCAAGCTCTCGAGGGTCGAATTCCACCCGCAGTGTGTGACATGGCATCCGATGGACTTGTGGTTCAAGACTTCCACCTGCCGACACCACGGTACTATCAATCCTGTATCTCCGTCCAGCCTGCCCTTTATCATCGCGTCTACTTCTTCTTGTTCACTGGTATCGGAAGGCCGGATCACCCACAAGAACGGCCGGCCGCTCTCGCGAAGGCCTTGGAAAAGCTCCTCCATTTGATTTTTATTCAACACAGCCATACTCCCGAACGACACGTAAATCACTGAAGATGAACGCTTGGATTCGAGCCACTGCAGGTAATCCGTCGAGCAGTCATACAGGTCGCAGCCGAAAGAGTTATCCGACGGACGATCTTTATCATCCAAATAAGCCAGCGGAATCAGAGGCCCAATCGTGAACAGCCTCATGTTGTCCATGCCGGCTTTGATCAGATTTTCTTCCAGCGCGTCGAAGGTGTTCAAGAGGACACACGGGTTGGTTTCTTTTTCGAGGGTTAGGATGTGCTCTTGAAAGGTAGGCGCGATGGGGAAATTTGGATCGGTAGGTAAGAGAAACGAAGGCAAGTCCTCAGGCGCCAAAGGCGGCAGACCAGGCAACGAGATTGAAGTTGGAGGCTCATTCTTGCTACTTTGATAGAAACCACTTCGATTGTTGAAGTAGTGGTGATATATAGCAAAGACGGCAGCCGATTGAATAGAAAGAAAAGCGGAAGGAACGCGAAGATCTCGAGCCACCGCTGCCGCCCACGGGAGGAGGACGGTGTAGATCAAGAAAGTGACCGGTCGATCCTTCTCGGATAAGCTAACGATCAGTTCTCTCAAGTTTCGGGAACCTACCCGTGTCACTTCGAAAATCCTGTCTTCGTAGGAGGAGGGTTCGACGGCACCGCCGTCATCGACGGAGAAGGAGGCGTGCGACAAGCCTTCCATTGAAATGGGGGTCTTGATGTTCTTCGAGTTTCGGCCATCGACCGCCGTGGCGTGGGTGACACGTGCGCCGGCCCATACAAGGCGCTTGGCTAGTTGTATGGTAGGATTAAGATGACCCTGACCACGGAAGGAGATGATGAGGAAGTGTTGGTGCTTCATCTCTCTCTCTTTCTCTCTGGTGCGATAGATTTTAATTTGTGGTTATGGAAGGCTACATGGGGATAATGTCAGAAGGATATATCCATTTCGATGACTTTAGTGAGAAAAGATTGAAACCCACTACCCTCTTAGCCTTTAGGATGGGACTTTTTAATAATAAACGTGGGCCAACAGGCCACTGTCGTGTAAAAGGATGCACCCACTACCCTCTTCTTGTAAGAGAACGCACCCCCACCACCCCGCGAAGCTTATCTATGGCAACCGGGATGCCCTAGCCCGGGCCAGGGTCATTGCTCGTGATGAGATCATGTGAGTTTTCTTAAGCCTCCAAGAATCACTTTCTTCAGAGTTTTTAGAAGGAGATATTGATATTTTTCATCTCGACCATTCAATTTAATTATATATATAGAGACTTCTTAGATCTTATGAATACTTAACGGAGAGTATCAAATATTTAATAAGTAATTTAAACTTTTAATAGTAGAAGAAAATATTTAAGATTGAATTTCTTGACTGAATAAAAAAATGCCGATTTATTTAGAAAATTATTATTAATAATTATCTAACCTTTTTTTTTATTTCCGAGTCTTTAAGTGAATTTGTTAATTTTTTTTTATTTAAGATTGAATTTTTTTTTATTTTCGAATCTAACTTTTTTTCATAATTTGTTAAAAATCCATGACTGTACATACTCATTACCTCATAAACAAAAGTAAATTGTTACTTTCAAATGCTGGACGCAAGCTCACCTTGTTTGTTTCATTAATAAATGACTAATTAAATAATGGAAGGAAAATTGGACTTGGCGTGACTCTTGACGCCAACACCAAAGTCTTTTCATTAATTATTAAAAACAAACGAAAGCTAGTATAAGACAAGAACATAGTACACTCTGACCGCATCGGGGGAGCTTGAATTGATTATGTAATCCTCGTCAGTGGATATTATGTTAACAATTTATTTTTAATCAAAAAACTAGATAATAGTAAAAAATTATTATGAGGTTTACTTTTATAACGATTTGTAGCTCTCAATATACCTATTATACTAATAAAGTCCTTTGAATAATAGAGGCGAGAGTATTTAATTTCATGACCCAGACAACTTAATGCCAAGCTTTTAAGCAGAGAGACAAGGTTTTTCTCGCTTGCTGTGTAAAACAGTAAGTCTTCTTCCTCAGCGACAACACACGCACCTCTATGAACCACCACGTCTACTTTTCTTCCTCAACCATCGGCCTTTTGTCTATATGGATGGGCGATCTCGTCACCATTACCGGCACCCATTGGATACTCGAACCGGTATGCTGACCTCCTAGCGAGTGTGCGAGCGATGCACGAATGCTCTTACATAGATTCTAAACCCTAATCACGACCTCTTGCGCCCGTCAAAATTTTAAAATGAAAGAAGATACAATATCAAGTATTACATCATATTTCATTGCCTTCGATATGGATCGTTGAAAATGATTAAGACATCACGATTCTTCTGTCTCAACCAATGTTCTAGTTCACCACGCAAAAAAGAAAAAAGAAAAAAAAACAGAGAATATGACAGCTGCACGGGAAAAAAATTGTCCAAAACAAGAAGCTAAAACTCACTGCCCAAATGAAGGATACATAGAAGCCATCACGATAACGTGTATTCGCTGAAGTCCCCCAAAGAGAACGACAAGAAAGCACAACGTTAGCTGGTAACACCATTGACAAATTCACTCGGACGCTTCTCTAACCTCGTCCACGAAGGCCCTAAGATTCTTGTCCGAAGACCCACCTTCCCTCACAGCCTCCCTTGCCAAATCCCTTAGTTTCTGGGCATTCTTCCTCATCTCATCTCCCTCCTCTCCATCTCCCATCACCAGCTCCAAGCACCTCCTTATCTCGCCGCCCTCGACCAGGCCTTGCTCGTTCGGCGTCACCTTCACCCCAGTCCTCCACACGTCTGCGACCAGCTTCGCGTTCGTCTGCTGATCGCTCCATTGCGGGAACGCCACCATGGGCACCCCGCCGACCAAGCTCTCAGATGTTGAGTTCCACCCGCAGTGCGTCACGAAGCACCCTACCGAAGGGTGCGATAGGACCTCTACTTGCGAGCACCACGGCACTATCATCCCTAGCATTTCCAGCTCTTCTTTTAAGCTCAAACTATCCTCTACGTTCTCTTCTTTCACGCTTTCTCGGATGACCCACAAGAATGGCCGGCCGGCCTCCACGAGCGCCTGCGCCATTTCCTCTTTCTGCAAATTCGATAGCACGGAGATGCTTCCAAACGACAGGTAGATCACCGACGCCTTTGGCTTCGTGTCCAGCCACTCAATGTAGCCGCTTGAGCTCTTGAAAAGATCACCTCCGAAGGAGGTGTCGGATGGATCTTGCCCATCCAAGAACGCGGACGGGATCAGCGGCCCAATCCCAATCACCTCAAACTTATCGACAGCTCGTATGGCGTCCGGTTCTAGCGCATCAAAAGTGTTTGCCAGCACCCTTGGATTGGCCTCCTCAAGTAGGACCTCGAAATGGCGTTGGAAAAGCGGGAGGCTGAAGCTGTACTCATTTTTAGCATTGCAAAAGGAGGGTATGTCGCTGGCCACGAGAGGCGGCAACCCAGGCAACTGGATTGGCACCGAAGGATTGTCGCCCGTGCTTCGAATGAGATCGCCATAGCCATGAAAGTAATAATAATAGAAGTCCAAAACAGTGGCCGGTTGAACCCAAACGAGCGTCGAAGGAATGCCATGAGAACGAGCGACAACGGCAGCCCACGGAAGGAGGGTGGTGTAGAACACACCCGAGAATTGCCGACCATTCTCAAGGTTCGAGGTGATGAGGTCACTTAAAGTCTCCGATCCTCGTCGCTTGAGCTCGTCCATGTATACGTCAAGATCAGCCCCTTCTTCGACACCGTCGTCATAGCCATCGGAGAAGCTGGCGAAGGATAGCCCCTCGGGGGAAGATTTCGACCCGGCTATGCGGTGGCAGGCACGAACGGCGGTGGCGAAGGTTACGCGAGCTCCGACACGCACGAGACGCTTGGCGAATTGGAGGGAAGGGTTTATGAGGCCTTGACCGGGGAAGGTCACGAGGAGGAAGTGTGGAGGTGCCATGGACGAGGGTTGAAGAAACTCTTTGCAAATGTTAATAGTGCTGTGAGATAGCACTCGACAGAAGATACGTGGTATCTCGTAAGTGGAGGTGAGAGGATTAGCGAGGAGATAAGGTGGGAACTGCCCACTATAAATAATGATTTTGTCTGAAATGATTACGCCTTGGCTGACGAACGAGGGAATTGCTTGACTTGCGCTAGTGGGGGACAGTTTTTTTTTTTGGTCGGAATGGGGGACAGTTCAAAATGCGAAAACCTGCGTACTTTCTCACATCATTGGGTCACGTGACGAATTAAAACGTCAATTATTAGGAAATAAAAAAATTTATCCAAAAAATCTTAAATTTATTATAATATTTACCAACCAAATTCTAAATATTTTAATTTTATCAATTCAATCCCGAAACTTTCACCTTCAGCTAATTGAGTCCATCTGACTAGTTTTAATTAAAAAAAACATTAATGTGAATGTCAACCGTCCTCGCCATGGTCTGGGTGAGATTGACCTCCCTCGTGGCAGCTATAGCCTCACCTAGATAGGCAAGGTTGGGTGAGGGTGGCGACCATTGCTTGTGGTTGGAAGGCACTGCGTTGTACTTGCCATGATTAGTTACTTCCGAGAGTTCCACTTCTCGCATGCCACTTCCACGAAGGATAGATGTTCTCTCAATGCCTAAGGTTTCCACTGTGAGTGTCGATGGGGCATGAAATTTCTTGGCAAAGCCATCAATGAGAAGCCCAAGGACTCTCGACACCCTCTGGAGGTGAGGTTTTGTTTTCATCAATGGAAATTTCTTGGTGAATCCCATGGGAATCAATGAGAAGCCCATGGCGGCACCCATTCGTGACTCGCCACACCAAGTGAGTTTTCTTTGCTGGGATTCCATTTCTCATAGAGATTAAGGCTCAATTTATATCGCAAAAAATGCGAAGTTTTCGAAAAATATTTTTCGAAAAATTATTTTTTAGAAAAATGATATTGTTTGCAGATATTTGGCTAAATTATGAAAAAGACATGAAAAATGTTTTGTGTCATTTATATGGAAAATTGGATTTTATTGCCCTCAATGGGCTCCTTTTAATAAATTTTTGTTTTTCTATATTTTCTTTTCATTTTTTTTAAATTCAAAATTTTTAATTTATTTATCTTTATCTTTTTTCTCTATTTTTTCCCTTCTAGTTTCGACTAGACATCGGTCACAACTGTTGTGACCCACCCTCGATTCTTCCACATTAGATCCGGTTGTGAACGGGGTAATGGATTGCCAAGAGGCCTGAAGGACAAGCTCTTGACTCGGGTCCTCCCAAACCCATGTCAAATTGCAATGTTGGAAGTTCAAATTTGATCTTAGGCTTTGTTTATTTCGAGAAAAATAACTTTTCGAAAAATGTTTTCTAGATTTTTTGGCATTTGGAGGGCGGAAAATGAGTTAGTCTTGAAAAACATTTTCCTTCTATGAAAAAATCTCTTTTAAAAGTATGGAGAATGTTTTCGTCATTTTGAGAAAATCAAAATATTTTCATTATCTTTTCTTTATTGTTTCTTTCACACTTCTTTATGTGCGCGCGCACATTTATAATTATTTAATAAACTTTTTTATTTTGATTTGTTCTATTTTTTTTAATCTTTTTATTTTGTTCTTTATTTTCTTTTTTCCTCCTTTGCTGCTGCTCCTTTCTACACCTGCTTCCTTCATCGATGGTGAACCTTGGCGACAACAACCACCCAGCAAGGCTAGCTCGAGCCTCAGCGATGAGTCTCAATGGCACTGGCCTTGAGGGAGGCCAAGCTCGCTAGATCTGGTTCGGCTAGCCTCAAATGCGAGCCTCAACCTCACTTGAGGCTGGCAAGGTGAGCCTTGGCCTCGCCATGGGCCAACGAGGTGAGCCTTGGTGTCGTTGGCCTTGAAGGAGGCCTCCCCTCGCTGGATTTGGCTCGGCCTCGAGTGAGTAAGGCTTGCCTCGCCAGATCTAGTGAAGCTTGGTCTCATTCGAGGCCGGCAAGACTCGGCCTGAACTAGCCAGCCTCCTTCGAGGTTGGGCCGAGGCCAAGGGTAGCCTATGGCCAGTCGTCAGCCACCATTGTGACTGGCGACTAGTTGAGAAAAAATTACATAAGAAAAAAGAGAATTTTTTTAAGAAAGTAATTAAAAATAGAAAATATTTTTTATTCAAAAAGTAAATAATAATTAAAAATTGAATTAGTTAATAATTTTTTTAAGGAAAATCAATTCCTTGACAAATGATGGAAATCGTTTTCCAAGTTCATTTTTAAGTATTGGCCAAATACCGAAAAATATTATTTTTTTCTTGAAAAATGACTTTCTGAAAAATGTTTTTCGAAAATATCATATTTTCTGTGAAACACACGGAGCCTTAAGTTATGAAAAATTCATTCAAAAATATGACATTTTAATGATTTTCTTTTGGAAAAATGACTCAAATAAAAGTATAATAAACATTGAGCATAATACACCTTATAATATGATTTTTTAGATAAATTTGCCTCATACCCAAAGTTTAGGGTTAGAAGGGAAATTTTATTCACATCATACCCTGGGGTGGGGTTGGATGGTGAATTTTAGTATTGAACTAAAGTCGTACCCAAATAGAATGGTTCGGAAAGTGAAGTATAATTTTATGAAATTTGTCGGTCCGATCCCAAAGGTATGGGATGTGACGAACAATTTTGATATGTGGATGAAATCATACTTTGGGGGTGAAGTTGGATGGTCATCTTTTATGCACATATTTCCCTCGGGACATAGATACAAGGGAGCATGTATTATACTCAAGGTAGATTATAGAAGTATTCGATGAAACTATAGTATAAAAATAAAATGCAATTTTCAGCCATCTAAGGAATAAGTGCCGAATTATAAAGGACAAATTGCCCGATCCACAAAGGATTACATCTTTTCAAAATTAGGAAATTATTTTGTAAGATTTTTATTTCAGATAATCATCCAATTTGAAAAAGGTGTGTTTAGAATTTCCGAGGATTTCAAATTAGACCCCAAATGCCAAATATTCCAAAAAATATACACGATATTTGAAGATATGCAAAATATCCACAAGATTTGTTCACGTTTCAAATTTTCAAATTACGCAATTATCACATGAGACTAGCCTATCCAAAAATTATCCTCCGTTCATCCGAAGTTCACTTGATATTCAACCAATATTCACATCAATTCCGATCCGACAATCCAAGAAAGGGAAAAAAAATTCCAACGATATACTCAAGATGTGCAAAACGTTCAGTGAAATATGCAAATCAACCAATTAGGCAAGCAAATATTTAATGATAGGAAACTTCATCTTTAACCATATATCAACTTTGCTAATTGAACTTCCACGAAACTTGAATATCAAGCTCGGACTTCGAACCGAGCGGTGCTGGAACCTTCACAGATCAACTCGACTATGCACTCACACGCACGGCTTGGACAAGAAGAGTGGCGGACTAGCGGCTATCCAAGACCACTAGCGACTGTCGGGACAAAAGCAAAACCGGAGTTGAGGCCCAGCAAGGCTGCAGAACTGTTGGACCAGCAAGGGAATCAGCGGCGCGGCGGGGCTGTGTGCGTGACGAGCTGGTGTAGGCGGCCTGGTGTGAGCGAGCTCAAACGGGCGGAGAGGCATCGAAAAGGCTGAGCAGGAGCACCAGGGCTGACAGAGAGATTCCAGAGTTAACAAAGAGACGTCGGGGCTGGGGACACCGGGTCTAATTTCTCTGAGAAGGGAATGAGTCTCGGTCAAGGCTTGTCTTGGCCGTGTACTCAATCTCTCGCTTGCTCTCTAGTTTTCTGAATTTACTGAATGATAATTGCCGACCTCTAAACCCTAAGCTTAATTTGTTATTTATGGACTAAGGGTTTCCTAATCCTAGTTAAAGCTGGATTCGTTAATGACCGTAGGATTAAAAATTCTGATTTTCAAGAGCCCCGATCACGTAAAACTCTTCAAAATTCTCGGCCACAAGGCCTATGTATCAGGCCAGCAGAATTTCTCATGTGATGTGGCTTTATTGTGCATCTTTCGGGCTCAAATTAGGCTTTATTCGATTAATAGATAATTAATAAAAAGCCATTATAATTTAAATGAACATGAATGGTCTGATTTGAACCCAAAATAGGCCCTAGTGCCTATAAAATTTTCGGCACATCTCCCTTGCTAATGCCAAAAAATTTCAACTAAGCTCGAGTCCGATTGCCAGTCAATTTAAGCTCGATTCCTTTGTCGTTGGTCCAAATTGAAGGATGAAAAATTTAATATGTTATGCATGAAAACTAATTAATTATTTGTGGCGTGAACTAAAATCAATTCTTATTTTTTTTTATGAAAAATAAATAATAGGAAGAATGAAAATTTAGATGTCAACACATGTGCGCTAGCCCATACAAAGCGCTATTGACCTTCACCATGGAAGGAGATGATGAGGAGGTGTTGGTGGTTCATCTGTCTCTCTTCCGTTTGGTATGATAGAGGGGGTTTATTGGAATGGAAGGTTAGCATAGCGTCAAATGAGTATCTCCATTTCGATTTTACTACTAGCATCATAGTTTACGATGACCGTGAGAATAACGATATGTTATAATTCATAAATTTTTAAAAGAACATGATTTCTTATGGGGAATGATATAATCTCAATCGTAGGTCTATACATTATCACTACGTGTTTTTGCATAAAACACTTATTGATTGAGAAATTATTAGTCATAAATAACTGACATTACTATCAAACTATCAGTTTAGCAACTCTTATTTTTAAAAGAGCAAACTCCACAATAAATTTTAATTAATTATTATTCTTTATTTTAACTCGAAATGGGCTATTACTCATATAATTATCCACAATTATTACATAATTAATTCTCTATTTATTTCTCCTTTCGTGAGATTGATTGAACCCACTACTCTCTTAGTTTTCAGGATGGGACGTTCTAAGAATCTAAATGTGGGCCGACTAGTGACTTTCATGTGAAAGGATGGACGTTTTTTTCTCTCGTCTGCAGAAGTGTTTAAAAGTAATAAGAAGAAGCTTATCTATGGCCCGCGGGATGACTTAGCCCCGGCCCTATTCGTGACGAGATGATTTAAATCCGATTGTGAGGATTCTAAGGCCTCTCACTTCAATCGGACTTTCTCAAGGAAAATATCAGGATTTTTCATCTTGACTACTTATGAAGAGTACCAGATACCTAATAAGCAATCCGCACTTTTAATAGTAAAAGAGAATATTTAAGATTGAATCTTTCAGCTGAACCAAAAAACAGGTCAATCTATTCAGACAATTGTAATTTGTTGAGGACACATAATTCTACGTACTCATCAACTCAGAATCTAAAGTAAATTGTTACTTTCAATTGCTGGACGCAAACTCACCTTATTTGTCTCACTAATAAATAAGTTAATAAATAATGGAAGAAAAATCGGACTTGGCTTGAAAGTTCACGCCAACACGAAAGTCTCTTCATTAATTATAAAAGAATGAAAGGTGGCATGAGACAAGAATACAGAACATTCTCATCTCATCGGGGGAGTTTGAATAATAAAGAGGTGAGCGTATTTATTTTCACGGCGAGATCAAGATAAAATTTTCAGATTAATTATGTCATTGCTTGTGAATTTCGAAAAAAACATCGTCTTTCGTAGGTGGGTCCCTAAAATAAAAAGTAAAGTGTTAGCGGGGTTCCAAGCTTTTTAAGTAGAGAGGCGAAGGTCTTTCTCGCCTCGTGGGTCGGTCACAGTAAGTCTTCTTCTTCAGCGATGACCCTCAAATCACGCCCGCCTTTGTTGAAAAGAAATAGGAGGAATGTTGAGATTTCTCAACAATTTTCTAGTCGACCATGCAGAATGGGAATAAAAAAAAAAAACAGAGAAAATGACACCTAGACGGGACAAAAATTGTCCAAAGCAACAAGCTACAACTCAATGCCTAAATGAAGGATGCATAGAAGCCATACCAATAACATGTATTCGCTGAAGTTCCCTAAAGAGAACGACAAGAAAGCACTGCTTTAGCTGGTGACACCATTGACAAATTCACTCGGGCGCTTCTCTGACCTCGTCCACGAAGGCCCTTAGGTTCTTGTCCGAAGACCCACCTTCCCTCACAGCCTCCCTTGCCAAATCCCTTAGTTTCTGGGCATTCCTCCTCATCTCATCTCCCTCCTCTCCATCCCCCATCACCAGCTCCAAGCACCTCCTTATCTCGCCCCCCTCGACCAGGCCTTGCTCGTTCCGCGTCACCTTCACCCCAGTCCTCCACACGTCTGCGACGAGCTTCGCGTTCGTCTGCTGATCGCTCCATTGCGGGAACGCCACCATGGGCACCCCGCAGACCAAGCTCTCGGACGTCGAGTTCCACCCGCAGTGCGTCACGAAGCACCCTACCGAAGGGTGCGATAGGACCTCTACTTGCGAGCACCACGGCACTATCATCCCTAGCTTTTCTAGCTCTTCTTTTAAGCTCAAACTATCCTCTACTTTCTCTTCTTTCCCGCTTTCCCGGATGACCCACAAGAACGGCCGGCCGGCCTCCACGAGCGCCAGCGCCATTTCCTCTTTCTGCAGCTTCGATAGCACGGAGATGCTCCCAAACGACAGGTAGATCACCGACGCCTTTGGCTTCGTGTCCAGCCACTCGATGTAGCCGCTCGAGCTCTTGAAGAGATCGCCTCCGAAGGAAGTGTCCGATGGATCTTGCCCGTCCAAAAACGCGGACGGGATCAGCGGCCCTATCCCAATCACCTCAAACTTATCGACAGCTCGTATGGCGTCCGGTTCCAGCGCGTCGAAAGTGTTTGCTAGTACCCTTGGATTGGCCTCCTCAAGCAGGATCTCGAAATGGCGTTGGAAAATCGAAAGGCTGAAGTTGTACTCATTTTTTGCATTGCAAAAGGAGGGTATGTCGCTGGCCACGAGAGGCGGCAACCCAGGCAATTGGATTGGCACTGTAGGATTATCGCCCGTGCTTCGAATAAGGTCGCCATGGCCGTGGAAGTAATAATAGTAGAAGTCCAAAACAGTGGTCGGTTGAATCCAAACGAGCGTCGAAGGAATGCCATGAGAGCGGGCGACGTCGGCAACCCACGGAAGGAGGGTGGTGTAGAACACACCCGAGAATCGCCGACCGCTCTCAAGGTTCGAGGCGATGAGGTCGCTTAAAGTCTCCCGTCCTCGTCGCTTGAGCTCGTCCATGTACACCTTGATATCAGCCCCATCTTCAACACCGCCGTCGTAGCCATCAGAGAAGCTGGCGAAGGATAGTCCCTCGGGGGGAGATTTCGACTCAGCCATGCGGTGGCGGGCACGAACGGCGGTGACGAAGGTCACGCGAGCGCCGACGCGCACGAGACGCTTGGCGAATTGGAGGGAAGGGTTTATGTGGCCTTGACCGGGGTAGGTCACGAGGAGGAAGTGTGGAGGTGCCATGGACGAGGATCGAAGAAGTTCTTTGCAAATACTAATGGTGCTGAGATACAGCACTCGAAGGAAGATACGTGGTAAGTGGATGCGAGAGGATTAGCGAGGAGATTAAGGTGGGAACTGTCCACTATAAATAAGGATTTACCTGAAATAATTAGGTCTCGGCTGACGAATGGGGTTATTGCTTGATTTGCACAAGTGGTACACGTCTTTGATTTGTCTTGCTCCCTCTGGGGGACCATTTCAAACTACGAAAAGCTGCGTACCCTCTCACGTCATTGGGTCGAGAAACTATTGGGTGCTCCTGGAGTACGAACCCGTCTCTGTACTATCCACTCAAATATTGCCACGTATCGAATCATCTCTGAGACATTCCATTGATTGGACGACATGTGTCCAAACGGGTCCCGCTATTAACCTTAATTCTCTCCCCCTCCGTTGCTGTCTCTTCCCGGTTACCGTCACGTTACTTACCCTGTCTCTCTTCCGCTCTATGCTTTTCTCTATCTTCTGTCACCGTCTCACCCAAGCTTTCTCCCCCAAATTGTTACTTTCTACTGACCAACTCTCTATCTTCCGTCACTCTCTCACCCAAACTTTTCTCCCCCGCGTTATGACTCCTCACCCTGTTTCCAGCCACCTCCATAATCAACGCACAATGCAGAAGTGAAAGATTCATTTTTTCTTTCCTTATTTTTTTGGCCATAACCTCTGCAACAATGTGCTTGATCTCCAAGCATTTGAGACCAGACTTCTGTGCATAGGAAGAACAAATGTTGCTAAATCCAGAGAAACCCCAAGAACAACAGTTCTTGATACTGACATTACCCCCCCAAAAAAAAGAAAGCAGTTCTTGTGAGCCTGCAATTAGAGAGAAAATGCGAGAGAGAGAGTTATAACACTTAAAGCTAGATTATCAGAATCATCGATTCTGGATCTTTCCTTCTCGTTTTTCTTCGATTGCCCTTACTAGCTCTCTCACTACGGTATTACATCAATCAATCCATAAGCTTCGGCGAGCGGCGACGATCACCTGCCGTGATTGAAGTTCTGGGCATAGCTCATGAAAGCGCACTGACAGGTCTGGGGGAGGTCGACGACGAAGAAGAAGAGAAAAGCGTAGAGCAGAAGAGAGAGAGAGGGTCGGTAACGCTTAAGTAACGGGAAGAGACGGTAACGGAGGGAGGAGAATTAATAGTGGGACCCCTATGGACACATGTCGCCTAATGAATGGAATGTCTCAGAGATGATTTAAAACCTGCAAAATGTACATGCGCAAAGCGTGTGAGAGAGGAAGGTGTCGACTTTTTATTCATCTGTGTTTGTTTGGGGAATTTTCCGGCGTTTGGGGGGCGGAAGATAGGTTAACCCCGGAAAACATTTTCCTCCTATGGAAAAATCCTTTCGAAAATTGTGGAAAACGATTTCCTCTCTTTAAAAACGGAAATCATTTTCCGTCGGCCGCGGCCGTCGGTCCCCGGTCATCGATCGCCGCCCACGGCCACTCGCCTCCGGTCGCCCGCCGGAAAATCAATTCCTTGCCAAACGACGGAAATTGTTTTCCAGTTCATTCTTAAGTATTAACCAAACACCGAAAAATATAGTTATTTTCTTGGAAAATGACTTTCTGGAAAATATTTTCCCCCAAGAGGCCATTTTCCGTGAAACAAACGGAGCCTAAATAATTAAAAGAAACTAGTGATAAAAATATACAGTACTACTATGTGGAAAATATGCTTAAAATTTGACATCTTTTAAAGAAAGTTATGGAAGATAGCAAATGCTAGCGTGAAAAGAAAAATGCTTACCGAAAAAAAAAATGCTAGCATGAAAAATGTTTGTAAACTAAGTAATTGTGATTGTTTGGAAAAGAAAAAAAATGATTGAAATCTCTTAAAAGGAGGAGTTTCTCCTTACTTTATAGAATAGCATTGATGGATATATTATTTTGAGTGCAGCTAGCTCGACGACTATATTATGCTAAACTCATAACGGAGCTTGTGTCACCACAAATCTTATATATGGTTGATGGACAAAACGGATTATAAAAATTCGTGAGATGATGAGGCCTATCTTATGATGATCTGATTTTTGATTTCCTTTATATATATCCCATCCCACCTAAATGGGTTTTTAATGCTACAAGCTGGAAACTAGACAAATTCGCTATTTGGTTTCGATCATAAATTGTATGGTGGCTGTAGCGGTCATCTACTCTTTTCCCTAACTTGTGTCTACTTAAAATTTACAAAATTTATCCCCACTAAGGGGAACTCCTTGACCCTCATTGATCGTCGTTCGCGGTTGAGACTATTGCTATCATCATCTCTGCCCTCTCTCTATCTCTCCCTACCTCTTGGGAATACCTTACTGAGACTCAGTATATATAAAATAACCACGTGATCAATAGCTACAATAATGTTGGTCTATATAGATCGATATGTGTAATGACTCCTTCACCCTCCTCTATCGCGTGCACTCTATGGGGCTGACAAGAATTTGTGAAGCACTTTTATGAGAAAATTTCAAATAAGGGTCAGATAAGGGCCTGTAGTGAATCTTATTTCAAATAATGGTCCTAAATGGTTATGGGTAAATAGAGCCTAACCTTGTCGATTAGCTAAATATTTCGAGTGGTCAAGGATATTTTTGTCGAAAGATAATTTTGACCTAAGTTTTTGTTAAATGGGATTAAAAATTAAAAAAGATAGAAGTTTATACAAAAAATAAAAAGAAATACAGTCGAGAGGGATGGCACCAGTGGGGTAGCGGCCACATGCAAAAGGCCGAATTTTTTTTTTAAAGTTTTGGCCTTTTTTCTTTTTCTAATTTGTATTTTTATGTATAAATTTTGGATTTTCTAAACCTAATTTAATTAAGATTTTGTATGAAACCCAAAGAGAAAAATATTTAGCCGACCCTTATTTGGAATAAGGGCCTGTGGCTTTCAAGGGTGACCTCACTTGGCTCTCTCTAAGCATTGCTGGTAGCCGACCATCGCTAAAAGCGAAAAATAAAATAGGAAAAAAAATAAACATAAAAAAATATAAAGATGAAAATGTCATTGACCAATATGAGGTTGAGATTGACATGGCCACTTTTGATCCTTATTCCAATAAAGATCTACTTCAGGCCATTATTTAAGAAAATAATGCGATCTCAAGCTCTTATTTGAAATAAGGTTCACTTCATACCTTTATTAAAGAAAATTATGGCACTTCTTGTCCTTATTTTGAATTTCCGAACAATTTTACCAATTTGGAAAGGGACCCACTTAATTAGGCATAGCGGTGACAAGTTTGTGTATATTTATAATTTATAAAATTTATCCCCACTAAGGGGAACTCCTTGCCCCTCATTGATCATTTTTCGTGGTCGAGACTATCGCTATCATCATCTTCACTCTCTCTCTCTCTCTCTCTCTCTCTCTCTCTCTATATGTCTCCTGACCTCTCAGGAATATCTTACTAAGACTCAGTATACATATGATCAATAGCTATGATAAAGTATGTCTATATAGATTGATATATGTAATGACTCCTTCTCCCTCCTTCGTCGCGTGCACTCTATGGGGCCAGCATGAATTTGTGAAGAACTTTTGTGGAAAAATTCCAATAAGAAGGGATTGTAGTGGATCTTGTTTTATATAATGATCTGAAGTGGCCATGGGTAAAATAAGAGCTTGACCTTGCCGGCCAACTACATATTTTGGGAGGTCAATGACATTTTCATCTAAAGATAATTTTGACCTAAGTTTTGGTTAAATTGGATTAAAAATTAAAAAAGATGAAAGTTTATAAAAAAAAGAAAAAGAAATACAGTCAAGAGGGCTGGTACCAGTGGGGTGGCGACCATACTCGGAGGGCCTAAATTTTTTTAAAATTTTTTTTAGCTTTTGCTTTTTTGAATTTGTATTTTTTTATGGAAAAAATTTTGGTTTTTTTAAAATAATTTAATTAAGATTTTACATGAAACCCAAAGCAAGGCCTGCGGCTTTTGAGGGTGGCCTCACCTAGCCCTCTCCAAGCATCATTGGTGGCCAGCCATGACGAAAAGCAAAAAAAAAATTTTTTTTTGATGTCATTGACCAGCTATGAGGTTGCATGTTGACACCTGATTTTTAATCATCTTTTCTCTTTTAAAATTAATAAACAAATCCATAAAAATTCATAAAATTAAAAAAATCAACTTTGGAGACCTTGGCCAAGCCTAGAGAACCAATTTTGACCAAAAAATAATTTTTCATATTTTCAGTATTTTTCGATATTTTTATTTTCGAAAATTCATAAACAATAAGAAAAAATGAGAAACTTGCAAAATCAACTTTGGAAGCCTTGGCCTAGCTTAGGCAACCATTTTTGAGCAAAAAAATAATTTTTCGTATTTTGTTTTATTTTTTTAAATAAATTTTTTAGAAATTAGGAAAATATTTAATAAATAATAGCATTTGAGGCCATAAAAATACATAAAAATAGTAAATATTTTTCTTTTAAATCTCTTTTCATATTGGCCATCCCAAATTTAAAAAATCCAATTTGGGGTCGTGTATTTGTTCACGAGCATAATCTCGAATCGGGCCTAAAAAAATTGAATTTGAGTCATTTTATTTTTATTTTTCACTTTTAGGAGTTGTGACATTGTTCTCTAATATTTCAAATTTTCATCTTGGCCCAATTATACCCAGGATGACTCAATTTTACAAAAAGGGCTTTAATTAAATTTTGCATTATTTTTAATAGCAAGAAATGAGCTTAAATTCAACATGCGGTAGGTGTGTCGAAAATTGTGAGGAGATTTAGACTTAAAGAAATATTTCTCCAGGGACTGAATTGCAAATACTTAAAATCTCATGGACTAGAGTATAAATACCTAACACTTGAGGGATTATTTTGTAAATAACAAAAAGAAGAGTTAGTGGAGAAATTAGAATAGAGAAGAGAAAATGGAGAAGAGGAGATGGAGAAAAGAAGATAAAGAAAATAAGATGAGAATAGAGAAGGGAAGATGGAGATGAAAAAGAGTTAGTAGAATGGGAAATAGATATGGAGAAGGGAAGATGGAGATGAAGAAGAGTTAGTGGATAAATTAGAATGTGAGATAGAGATGAAGAAAGGAAGATGAAGATGAAGAAGAGTTAATGGAGGCATTAGAATGGGAGATAGAGTTAGTGGAAAAATTAAAATGGGAGATGGATTAATAGGCTATAAAATGAGGAAGAAGTGAGTTTGGGAATGAGGATTTTTTGGGAAAAATTTTTGGATGTTTGAGAGGGTTTTGGGAGATTGAAGAAAAATTGGAGAGAGAAAATTTTGAAGATGGTGGGAGTTTAAAGTTAGGAGTTATCATCACCAATTCCTTCATTGATCAACATAAATCAAGAGTTCATCCTCGTCAACGAGCAAGCAAATTCGAGCTAAGTATTTTTATTTATTCATTTATTTGTGATTTTAGTATCAAATTAGCACAAATTGTATACACTTTCTCCATCTCCCTTTTTCCCATATTTTATGGCAGGTAAAAAAAAGGACAACTCCGTATCAACGATAAATTCCATGGATGTGCAAAGTGAGTCCAAACAAATTCCAAGGTGGCCATCAAATTTATAGCCGACCCGTCAACGGATTTTAGTTCAAATTGTTGAAACAATTTGTTGTATTTTATTTTAAAGAAATAAAATCCCAGAATGGAGAGGTAAAGCGCATCCACTGGAGGTCATTTATTTCCTGCAATTTAAATTCCTGCACCATCAAACCCCAAAGGGAAGAGCCAAGCCAATGCTAGGCCGCCCATTGGAGGTTTTTACTTACTGCAATTTAAATTCATGCATCATTAAACCCCAAAGGGAAGAGCCAAGCCAATACTAGCCGCCCATTGGAGATTTTTACTTACTGCAATTTAAACTCATGCACCATCAAACCCCAAAGGGAAGAGCCAAGCCAATGCTAGGCCGTCCATTGGAGGTTTTTACTTACCGTTATTTAAATTCCCGCAATTTAATTCTTACACCATTAAACTCCAAAGAGGAGAGCCAAGCCAAGGCTGGGCCATCCATTGGAGGTCTTTATTTGCTGTCATTGACTTCCTGCCGTTTAATTTTTGAATCATCAGACCCCAAAGTGAGTAGACTGTAACACTGCACAGAAGTCGTTAACACACTCCCTCTTTCGGCTTTAGGGAATTTTTAACACTTTGAAAATAAAAAAATATCACCCATATATCCCATTTAAAAAGTGAAAACACAAAGAGAGAACACTCCACTAGAGTCTTAGGAATAAACCAAGCCTGAGTTGCCAAATTAGGATATCCATGAAATTAAGGTACCGAAATGGCATTAGTTTTAATTAACTAGTGTAACCAAATCCCCGAACTCATAATCTCTAGTTCGTAGAAGTAATTTAGTCCTCATGCTAATTTACTTAGGTTTCTAATCAACCTACCAAAAATGATTAGTGCGACTCTAAATTTTAAAATCAATTGAATAAAATCAACGTTGCGATTCAGTAGGACTTGGGAGGGTCCGTATTAGGTTAATCCATTTAACTAACCTAATAATCCGTTAGCCTGAGATTTTTTTCACCAATAGGAAATTTTTTAGGGTCGCGACATTACACATGGCACCTTTTATCCTTATTCTAATAAAGATTCATTTCAAACCTTTATTTGAGAAAATGACGCATTCTATGCTTTTATTTAAAATAAGATTCACTTCATACTTTTATTTAAAAAAATAATGGCATTTCTCGTCCTTATTTTGAATTTCCAAACAATTTTACCAAATTGGAGAGGGGCCTACTTAATTAGGCATAGTAGTGACAAATTTGTGTCTACTTACAATTTACAAAATATAGCCCCACTACAGGGAACTCTTTGCCCCTCATTAATCATCTTTTGCAGTTGAGTCTATCGCTTTCATTGTCTCCTCCCTTTCTATTTCTCCTGACCTCTTAGGAATACCTAAGACTCAGGATACATAAAATAACCACATGATCAATAGCTACGATAATGTCGGTCTATATAGATCGATATATGTAATGACTCCTTCTACCTCCTCTGTCGCGTGCACTCTATGGGGCCGACAAGAATTTGTGAAGCCTTCTATAGGAAAATTCCAAATAAGGGTCAAATAAGGGCTTGCAATAGATCTTGTTTTAAATAAAGGTTTGAAGTGGCCATGGGTAAAATAAGAGCCTACCCTTGCCAGTCAGTTAAATCGTGACAGTCTGAAAATTCGACTAAATTACCGAGATTTCAATAAAGAATGGATGTACTTCATTAATACGCTCTAAATCGATTCTCGCTCTAAATTAGCTATTCTGAGACGACTAACCGAAGGGGAATGGTTACCTAGGGATACTAAAATACGTAGACGCGCGTCATTCCTAAACAGTCGTCCGTTGGTCTGAGATTTCGACAAAGTCGTTATTTAATGGATTTGGCCATAAAATGAATTTCGATATTGAACAATCGAATTTTTATGATGGTCACAATGGAGAATTGGATTTAGTTGTGGAAGTATCACCAATCGGACAGATAGCCGGAGAACGTCGCGAAACAAGGCGTGGGATAGAATTTTACCGAACTGCCCCCAGTTAGTGCTCAATCCTTAGAATTAGAATAACTAGAATTATTTTAGAAAGAGCGCGTCAGTGCAGTATCAATTTCAGTCCGAAGTTCATTCACGCTCGGGACCCGATCAATGCAGTTGGCACGCATCTCGAGGAAATGTCCCATCAGTTGTCCCATTAATCAAGTCTCGTCAATCAATCAATGTCAAATTATGTCATTTCAAGATTAAATCAAGTCAATCCATCAATTGTCCATCAATTATTAAAAACCCCACAAACAACTCTCATCTACTCCACTATCTTTATTTTGAATTTTTGTCTTTTATGCATTATAATCTCTCCATTCTCTCTCTTTCTCTCCTTTCCCTCATTTCCCTCTCAAGTTTTCGGCAGCCCCCTTCTCTCTCTCTCTCTCTCTCTCTCTCTCTCTCTCTCTCTCTCTCTCTCTCTCTCTCTCTCTCTCTCTCTCCCTCTCGCGTCTTCTCAGAATCCAGCACGCACTTGGATGAAAAGTCCAAATGACTCCCCGTTTTCTCCCATGTGACAATAAGACGAATATCTTCAAAGATATGCAAACCTTTTCCCAAGACCTGGCCCGCAAACCCTCGAACCAAAGCCAAAACCGTGACCTTTCTCCAGCTCGGGCTTCCCTGCATCCACCCAACTTCAACCGGCCGTCGAGGAAAATCAAACCGTTGGATCTCCATAATTTTTGGATATGTCATAGATCTATCCAAGCTGAGTTCCTCGAACTTTGTTTCACTTCGATTCGATATCATTTGGGCCTCCATTCGTGTGTTGTCGTCACAGTCGTCGAAACTATTTTCCATGGTCTGTTTCACATTTTGCACTCTGTGGATAAAATCCGACCTTGGGAGCCTAGGGAACTTACATTTATGTCATGTTTATATTTTTCAGCTTGATTTGGGCTTGATTTGGCCCTTAATCAGCCCTCGCCGCTCTCTCCCTCTCTCTCTTGGCTGTGAGCTCTTCTTCGGCCACCGTGGGTCTTCACCGTCGTCGTCGTCGTTTAAGCATCATTCCGGTAAGTATATCCACTTATCCTAGCCTAGGAATATTGTATGTAATGTTGGTTTGGTTGATAGATTGCCTTTGACATGCTTATGGACTAGAAAATGTGAAAATCGTTAGAACGGTTTAGGCCGGTTTGAGATTAAGGATGAATGGGTTATTTTTGTGGGCTTGGTGGTCTGAAGTTAGGCATAAGAGGGATATATACGGGCTGTGGATGTGTGATTGGGCCGTGGATGAGAGGGCAAGAATGACTAATGGGCTAGATAGTTAGTTTGGGCTAAATTGGACTAGTTGGGCTTAATGGGCCTAAGTTGGCTTTCATGGTAGTGGGCTTGGGCGTGAATCCTAGGGTTTAATAGGCTGATTTGGGGTGATTTTTAAGTAAGAGTTAGAGGGCCAAAGTGTAATAATGGACCGTAAATTGATTTGGGCTTAAATGGGTTAAATGGGCTTAATGAGCTTAGTTTAGAGATCATTTAAGAAATGACTTGGGCTTGTAATATAGGACTTAGTGGGATGTTATAAAGATAATTTGGATGAAATCTCGTGGGCCCAAAGCATTGATATGGCTGAAAGCCAATGTGAGCTTAAATGGATTAGTTTAACGCAAGTGGGCCTAAGGTGAAATCTCTTGGGTATAGTCTTGGGCTTAGCTATTTGGGCTTAGAAGATGCTCATGGACCGATATAAGAAAGACTAAAAGCCCAAAGTGAGGCCATGGACCATGAAGGAGAGAATGACAAGTATGGGCCGAAAATTCGATAAATGGGCCCAATAAGCTTATTTGAAAACTTGAGCAAGATGAGTTGATATTAAGTTAGGGAATGTAAAACGTGGTTCACGGACGAATTAGAGATGAGAATCGAGAGTCTGATCGAGACTAGTGGGCCAAGAGTGATTAATGGGCCAGGAATTTGGGCTTGGGAGTAATGTGGACTAAGATGTATAGGAAGTGTTCGTTCGATAGAAATTTGTCGAATAGATGACTGGGACATCATGTTTTACTATTGAGTATTGTGACATGCCATGTTATATACGCATGTTAATTGACTGGCTGAAAATACGTGATCTATGCATTATGGCATATGTGATGTGCTTGGGCATCGATTTGAGCATGAGCATGGCATGCACTCTCATATGGAGCGAAAAGGGGAGAATGGCCCTAAGGCGTTCGCGCGTGGGAAATGGAAAGATAAGCGTGTGGACCTAAAGTACTTGGTGGAGGCACGGTGTATCCGGACATGTGCGGCACAAGGTAGCTGGAGAGATAAATGTGTCAACCTGGAGCGTATTACACGCTGGTTGGGACACGAGCATAAAACGTATGAGACGCGGGCCGTACCCTTCGTGGTCGTATGTAACTATGTAACTTGACAATGCGCATTATGCATTAAGCATCAAACTCGAGATTTTGGCATGCTATGTTTGTACATTCCTGTATGTGAGCTTACTCTCTGTCTATTTGTGAATACTAGTAGGTTGGTCCTTATCCGTTGTAACTTACTTACGTTGTCGTCGAGGGAGTTGTGATAGGAAGAGTTAGCTAGCCCTAAAATGCAGGTTAGGGCCAAACCAACTAGTATACCTTACCCTACGTTAGGATTAATAGTGAGCTTATTAAGTCTTTGACTTACCGGCGTTGGTTGCCAATCTTTTCAGATCCCCGACCGCAATGATGAGCATACCATCGATACTTTTTGGACTCCTCGTGGAGGTGGAGATCGATGTGAGGCGCTTTGCCGAGAGAGATGGTACTATTTGGGCTAGACACTCGACCACCGTATGGGTAGATCATGGCAGCCCTCTCCTGATACCTCATAGGTACGAAGCTTGGATGGTTAGGAGAGATCAGGTTTTTACTGGACTAATACGAGCCTTTGATATCCCAATCGAGGAGATGGATAACCCCTTCCTCCAGCGTCCTAACACTTTTGGTGGAGATGTCCTTGACCCCAAGCCGAGCAAGTAGCTACCTTTACCAGGTCGTATGGAAATCGATGGTCATCCGAGGGCGACTCGATGGACACTGAGCCTTCTTCCCCAGAGTTCGAGGAGGATCTAGAGGAGCTACCATGGCAGTCTGACTGGAGTGAGATCGACGAGGAGTAGACCTTTAGGCCGAGATGTCTAGTTGAGTGTAGGATTTTGGACTGTATTTTGGTTTCTGTTGGTGGTCTGTACCCTAACGCTTATTATGTGTGTGTGTGTGTGTATATTTGTGTTTGGCTATTGTCGTTGACCGTGTACCTTTTTCCCTCTACCCCATTTTCGTGCGTATGTATGTCTGGATTGGAGATTAGCTTCCGCAGGTTGGTCGTCTGGCCGCGACGAATTTTCCTGGGTTGTTGTAGATTGTGGGCCAATTGGACACAGACGGATTAGCGGGATGTCGCAAGCCCGTAGGGTTTGGGGCGTGACATAAATATTCTGAGTGGTTAAGGATAATTTCATCTAAAGATAATTTTGACCTAACTTTTGGTTAAATTGGATTAAAATTAAAAAAAATAGAAGTTTATAAAAAAAAAGCAAAAGAAATATAGGTGAGAGGGCTAGTAACGATGGGGTGATGGCCGCACACGGAGGGCCTGAGTTTTTTTTTTAATTTGTATTTTTTATGGAAAAAAATTTGGATTTTTTAAACCTAATTTAATTAAGATTTTGTATGGAACCCAAAGTAGGGCCTATGGCTTTCAAGGGTGGCCTCACCTAGCCCTCTCCAAGCATTGCTGGTGGTTGGCCATCGCGAAAAAGCTAAAAAAATGAAGAAAAGAAAAAAAAATAAAAAAATAAAAAAAGTAAAGGATGAGAATACCATTAACCATCATGAGGTCAAGATGGATATGACCACTTTTGATCCTTATTTTAATAATGATCAACTTCAGGCCCTTGTTTGACAAAATGACGTGATTTTAGATCTTTGTTTGAAATAAGATTCACATCATGTCTTTATTTTTTTTAAAAAATTATAATACTTCTTGCCCTTATTTTGAATTTCCAAAAAATTGGACCCACTTAATTAGGCATAGCAGTGACCACTTCCTCTCTCTCTCTAGTAGAGTAAGTTCTTTAGTAAGATCCTTCTTTACCCAAAGAAAAAATAGGTCCATCCATGCCCTTTCATTCATATCTCCATATCTCCAAATATTATATTAGTTAATTTTGTAGATAATAATTTTTATTATACTATAGTTAATTTTGGTAGTAAGTTATTTTTATTCTCCAAGTACCTTGACAATTTTTCCCCAACTACTACATTCGGAGAATAGAAACAGGAAGTTTAACATGCTAGGCTGTTCCCATTTGAGTTGGATAGTTTTGATCTTTTACGTGGCTCTTCCATGGTTCAAAAGAGCGTCATTGTCCTATCAAAGTTCTTTTTGCTCATTTCCTGCTGATTGTGTTAGGCTGCCAGACCAAAAAGGAAAAATTTGTTAGACTGAAATCTTACCCACCCAACACCCCACACAACCAAACACAACAAACCACAACCAACTTGTCACCGTCGTTGTCAAAGAGGCTTGTCCAAGGTCTTCGACCTTCGACCTCCATTCCAAAGCTGTCGGCATCCTGAACGAAGAGGGAGGACGACAACGGCTACTGTTATCAACGACGGTGGACGGTGGCAACCTATTGCGTCGGCAAGCTGATAGGCTTGATGGCCAGATAGGGATGATGGGGAGGGACGACAATGTCAGCGGATGAGGAAGAGCAGAGTAGGAGAGACAACGAGAATAAGTTCTCAATATAATGGCTGAGTACGAGAGAAATGATGAAATGATAATTTAAAAATTCTAGAAAAGAGACGAAAGGGTGCTTTCGCATGTACATATAGATGTACATATATGGCTCAAATCTAATGATTAATCAAGTAGTATTTACGTGGACTATGTTCTCTGTAAAAGTTTGCTCAAGATACAACATGATAACAACAAAAAGACATTGGAGTGAGACGTGCACGATTCTCCAAGTTGAGGGCCAGACAACATAGACGATTTTAGTGTTGAGCCGCCATGGATTGCTCGTCTGGGGTGGTTTTTATCACGTTGTGTTGGATTGGAAGACACGGCGTACACCGACAAGTCCATTAAAATGACTTGGAAGCAACACACGTTCGCATAATCTGGTTCTGCGTTTCGGGAGGACGTCGACATTTTGACTGGCGGTTGCGGCGGTGAAAGATTACGGTTGGATCTTCTTCTTGTCCCTTAGCTGATGATGCAAGTGTTGAGGACAAAAAAAGAGCGGACAATGCAAATGAAACATTCTGATATTTTTCAAGGTCACGAGGGCTTAGCTCAGTGGACAAATATTTAATCTAGATGCAGGTGGCATATTCCGCGTTCAAATCTCAATCAACTCGATTAATAACTTCGCGTCACGTCCATATCTTATAAGTGAAGTCTGATTATACTCACCTAGATAAGATGATTTAGATGCATTCATGGGGACTAGTCAGGCTGAAGATTCGACTCCCGATATTCCTTACAAAAAGAAAGTTTTCTTTTTTTTGTTTAGGCCAAACTGAATTATTTTCAAAGCACGATAAGCATTGCAAAAGATCCAAACCATGACTGATTAAGAAGCTGATGCAGAACAAAGCACGACAGAGAGAAGAAGAGAGCATATGGGTTATTGTTTCATTTTCCAATCCATATTTTCTTTTGCAAGTTTCTACCTCTGAGAGATCATGGAATGGGCTAAGAACTTTCTGCAGAGAATTGTATAGGGACTTGAACTGACACTTGGGGTTTATTTTTTCTTGTTCAGTTTTCTTTCCCCATTCAATTTTATTTCTTGTTTATATTTATTTCCCTTTGTCCCTCCTTTTCGTTTTCTTTTTCACGTTTTTTTATTATTGAAATTTCTTTTTATTCCTCTCAATTTATCAAGGTGTATTGTATAGATGGTACGTGTGGCTATGTGGCTGTCATTTGGATGAGCTATCTAAACAGTGATTAAATTTTGTCCCAGGCGCCTCAACTACCAAAGAAGAAAAAAAATTACAAGGTCCATATACTTATTCGTTGAAATAAAGAGCTTGTTGACATCCAAAAATAACCAACTTAGCATTCCTTCCTTCTATAAGAAGGTATTTACCCAAGAACATGAAAATCAGCTTGATCGTCAAAACAATGCAAAAGGCTAATGTATACAAGGGCGGGGATGGTCCCAATCCCCATACCATATATGCAACGGTTTAAGACATTTCGTTTTCAATTCTTTTGTTCTAATTAGCTCTCAGAGTCGTCATTAACCTTACCGACAACTAATAGGTTTAGTTTGTTAAAATTATGTGTCGAGTTTAAGTCAACAAACGAAATTCAACACGAGATAAATTTCTTTTTTATGGACGCCTAAATGTATGTCATGATAATCCAGATTTCCCTTCGGTGTCATAGATCGAATTCGGAGAAGGTTTTCTATTTTTGCAAAATTTTCCGCCAAGTAAAGCCGAAAAAAAGGAAATACATATATTCCTGACGTGTTGGCGTTTTGGATGAAAGTGGAAAGTCCAACGTGGACTTGGACCATGATTTGGTCAACTCTTGCGCCCGCGCGCGCACACATGTAGCTACCCTGGGAGGCCGTGTGGTTGATGGCGTCAGAGGGTGCTCGTGAAATTGAATCCTCAAGAGAACCACAAGTGCTTGTAGCCAATAGAAAATATTATTTAGGATTTCACTTAATTTTTTTTATGAGTTAAGAGATTATTTCGTAAGAATTCGAACTAAATACTATGTGAGTTATTATATGTAATTGGAGCTGAAAAATACTGACAATGTTTGAGTGACTCAAGCCTAATTTATAATTTCTATTGTATTACTTGATTTATAGTGAAATTCGTTACTACTTTTCTCGAAGGACGTAAGTCTCTACAATCGAACCATGTAAATCTGATATTTGATTTATTTTTCTGTTATGTCTATTTTATTGTTTGATCACTTGCTTCCGTAACAATTAGTATTAGAGTTAGGTTTGTTTAAGTTGTAGCGAATCGATGGCGATAAAAGAAGGTAAAGTGAAAATCAACAAATTTTGGAACGTCACACCAATCCCAAAGGTATGGGATGTGACGGACAATTTTGATATGCGGATGAGATTATACTTCGGGGTTGAACTCGAATAGTCATCCTTTATGCACATATTTTCCTCATGACTTAGACACAAAGGAGCATGTATTATACTCAAGGTAGATTATAAAATTATTTGATGAAACTATAATATAAAAATGAAATGCAATTTTTGGCCATCTAAGGGATAAGTGCCAAATTATAAAAGGCAACTTGCCCAATCCACAAAGGATTACATCTTTTCAAAATTAGAAAATTATCTTATGAGATTTTTATTTCAGATAATCATCCAATTTGAAAAGGTATGTTCAAAATTTTCGAGTAGATCACAAGATATGCCAAATATTCTCAAATAATATGCACAATATTCGAAGATATGCACAATATCCACAAGATTTGTTCACGGTTCATATTTTCAAGTGAGGCAATTATCACATGAGACTAGCCTATCCGAAAATTATCCTCCATTCATCCAAAGTTCACTTGATATTCAACCGATATTCACATCAATTCAGATTAGACATCCAAGATAGGAAAAAAAAAATCTAACAATATACTCAATATGTGCAAAACATTTAGCGAAATATGCAAATCAACCAATTAGGCAAGCAAATATTCAATGATAGGAAAATTTACCTTGAACCAAGTATCAACTTTGCTAATTGAACTTGCATGAAACTTGAATATCAAGCTCGGACTTTGAACCAAATGGTGCGGGAACCTTCACAGATCGGCTTGATTATGGACTCACACGCATGGCTTGGACAAGGAGAGTGGCAGACTAGCAGCTATCCAAGACCTCCAGCGACTGTCGGGACAAAAGAAAAGCTAGAGTCGAGGCCAAGCAAGGCTACAAAATTGTTGGACCAGCAAGGGAACTAGCGGCATAGCGAGGCTGTGTGTGACGAGCTAGTATAGGTAACTTGGTGTGAGCGAGCTCGGATAGGCAAAGCGGGAACGAATAGGCTAAGCAGGAGCACTGGGGCTGACAGAGAGATTCTGGAGTTAACAGAGATGATGAGGTCTATTTAATCAAATCGGAAGAACGGTAGAGATAAGAAAAACGAACAACGCGATTTACCCAGGTTCACCTAAAAAATGGCTACGTCATGTAGTCTGTATTATTAAGTTTTCAGTCACACGATTACTATGAATGAAAAAATAATATATATATAGGCTCAGAACGAGTCTCACAACTAATGGACCAAATTAAATAAAAGCCTAAAATTGATATTGTCTCGGGGGCGTGGGGGCAGACCAAAATCATAGCGGAATCCCTGCTCGCTGACTAGCTAGCGAGATCTCCGTATCGGGGGCGCTGCCCCCGAACCCCCGCATTCAGTGCGTAGGGATTACATGCTATTGGTTCATACTTCAATTTCCCTAAACTTACGTGGGCATGCCCAATGTGAGAAATAAGGGTCCCCGAAGTATTCATCAACTCCAACAAGAGAGACATCAGGGTTGGGCACACTGGCTTTATGTTTTCTGAGAAGGGAAAGAGTCTCGGTCAAGACTTATCTTGGCCATGTACTCACTCTCTCGCTTGCTCTCTAGTTTTTTGAATTTACTGAATGATAATTGCCAACCTCTAAACCCTAAGCTTAGCTTGTTATTTATAGACTAAGGGTTTCCTAATCCTAGTTGTAGTAGGATTCGTTAATGATTGTAGGATTAAAAATTCTAACCATAGGATTAAAAATTCTGAATTTCCAGAGTCCTAATCACTTAAAACTCTTCAAAAGTTTTTGCCACAAGGCCTATGTATGGGGCTAGCAGAATTTCTCATGTGATGTGCACTTATTGCACATCTTTTGGGCTCAAATTAGGCTTTATTCGATTAATAGATAATTAATAAAAAGTCTTTATAATTTAAATGAACATGAATGGGCTGATTTGAGCTCAAAATAGATCCTAATGCCTATAAAATTTTCGGCACATCTCCCTAGCTAATGCCGAAAATTTTGAACTAAGCTCAATTTCAATCGCTAGTCAATTTAAACTCAATTCCCTTACCGCTAGTCCAAATTGATGGATGAAAATTTTAATATGTTATGCATGAAAACTAATTAATTATTTTTGGTGAGAACTAAAACTAATTCTCATTTTTTTTATGAAAATAAATAATTAAATGAAGAATCAAAATTTAGATCTCAATACCTGTGCGTTGGCCCATATAAAGCGCTAATGACCCTGACCACGGAAGGTGATGATGAGGTATTGGTGGTTCATTTGTCTCTCTCCGGTGTGACAAAGGTGGGTTTATTGGAATGGAAGGTTAGCATAGTGTCAAATGGGTATGTCCATTTCGGTTTTACTACTAGTGTCACGGTCTACGATGACTCTGAAAGTATGTTATGAGACATAAATTTTTAAACGAAAATGATTTTCTATTACGAATGATATAATTTCAATCGTAGATCTATACACCATCACCATATATTTTGCATAAAAGACTTATGGATTAAGAGATCGTTAATTATAAATAACTAACGGTACTGTTAGATTGTTAGTATAGCAACTCCCATTTAAAAAAAAAAGTGAACTCCGCAATAAATTTTAATTAATTATTATTCTTTATTTTAAGGACTATTAATCGCATAATTATTTATAGTTATTACATAATCAATTTTCTATTTATTTCGCCTTTAGTGAGATCGATTGAACCCACTACTCTCTTAGTTTTCAGGATGGGACGTTCTAATAATCTAAACGTGGGCCAACCAGTGACTTTCATGTGAAAGAATGGAGTCTTTTTTTATTTTTTTTCCTTGTCTTTCAGCACAAGTGTTTAAAAGTAATAAGGGGAAGCTTATCTATGGCCCGTGGGATGACTTAGCCCGGTCCTATTCGTGACGAGACGAGATCATTTAGATCCGATTGTGAGGATTCTAAGCCCTCGAAGAGTCACTTCAATCGGAGTTTCTTGAGGGAGACATCAGGAATTTTCATCTCGACTATTTAATTACACGATATATATATATATATATATATGAAGACACTTTAGATCCTATAAATACTTATGAAGAGTATCAGATACCTAACAAGCAATCCGCACTTTTAATAGTAAAAGAGAATATTTAAGATTGAATCTTTTAGCTGAACCAAAAAACAGGTCGATTTATTCAGAAAATTGTAATTTGGCAAGGATACATAATTCTACATACTCATCAACTCATAATCTAAAGTAAATTGTTACTTTCAACAGCTGGACGCAAACTCACCTTATTTGTTTCACTAACAAATAAGTTAATAAATAGTGGAAGAAAAATCGGACTTGGCTCGACAGTTCACGCCAACACGAAAGTCTCTTCATTAATTATAAAAGAATGAAAGGTGGCATGAGACAAGAATATAGAACATTCTCATCGCATCGGGGGAGTTCGAATAATAAAGAGGTGAGCGTATTTATTTTCACGGCAAGATCAAGATAATTTTTTTAGATTAATTATGTCATTGCTTGTGAATTTCGAAAAAAAAATTGTCTCTCGTAGGTGAGTCCCTAAAATGAAAAGAAGAGTGTTAGTGGGGTACCAAGCTTTTTATGTAGAGAGGCGAAGGTCTTTCTCGCCTCGTGGGTCACGGTAAGTCTTCTTCTTCAGCGATGACCCTCAAATCATGCCTGCCTTTGTTGAAAAGAATTAAGACAACTTAACTCTTCTGTCGCAGAGAAATGGGAGGAGTGTTGAGATTTCTCAACAATTTTCTAGTCGACCATGCAGAATGGGAAGAAAAAAAAAACAGAGAAAATGACACCTAGACGGGACAAAAATTGTCCAAAGCAACAAGCTACAACTCAATGACCAAATGAAGGATGCATAGAAGCCGTACCAATAACATGTATTCGCTAAAGTACCCTAAAGAGGGAGACAAGAAAGCACTGCTTTAGCTGGTGACACCATTGACAAATTCACTCGGGCGCTTCTCTGACCTCGTCCACGAAGGCCCTTAGGTTCTTGTCCGAAGACCCACCTTCCCTCACAGCCTCCCTTGCCAAATCCCTTAGTTTCTGGGCATTCCTCCTCATCTCATCTGCCTCCTCTCCATCCCCCATCACCAGCTCCAAGCACCTCCTTATCTCGCCGCCCTCGACCAGGCCTTGCTCGTTCGGCGTCACCTTCACCCCAGTCCGCCACACGTCTGCGACGAGCTTCGCGTTCGTCTGCTGATCGCTCCATTGCGGGAACGCCACCATGGGCACCCCGCATACCAAGCTCTCGGACGTCGAGTTCCACCCGCAGTGCGTCACGAAGCACCCTACCGAAGGGTGCGATAGGACCTCTACTTGCGAGCACCACGGCACTATCATCCCTAGCTTTTCTAGCTCTTCTTTTAAGCTCAAACTATCCTCTACTTTATCTTCTTTCCCGCTTTCCCGTATGACCCACAAGAACGGCCGGCCAGTCTCCACGAGCGCCTGCGCCATTTCCTCTTTCTGCAGCTTCGATAGCACGGAGATGCTCCCAAACGACAGGTAGATCACCGACGCCTTTGGCTTCGTGTCCAGCCACTCGATGTAGCCGCTCGAGCTCTTGAAGAGATCGCCTCCGAAGGAAGTGTCCGATGGATCTTGCCGGTCCAAAAACGCGGACGGGATCAGCGGCCCAATCCCAATCACCTCAAACTTATCAACAGCTCGTATGGCGTCCGGTTCCAGCGCATCGAAAGTGTTTGCTAGTACCCTTGGATTGGCCTCCTCAAGCAGGATCTCGAAATGGCGTTGGAAAAGCGGAAGGCTGAAGTTGTACTCATTTTTTGCATTGCAAAAAGAGGGTATGTCGCTGGCCATGAGAGGCGGCAACCCAGGCAATTGGATTGGCACTGTAGGATTATCGCCCGTGCTTCGAATAAGGTCGCCATAGCCGTGGAAGTAATAATAGTAGAAGTCCAAAACAGTGGCCGGTTGAATCCAAACGAGCGTCGAAGGAATGCCATGAGAACGGGCGACGTCGGCAACCCACGGAAGGAGGGTGGTGTAGAACACACCCGCGAATTGCCGACCGCTCTCAAGGTTCGAGGCGATGAGGTCGCTTAAAGTCTCCGCTCCTCGTCGCTTGAGCTCGTCCATGTACACCTCGATATCAGCCCCATCTTCAACACCGCCGTCGTAGCCATCGGAGAAGCTGGCAAAGGATAGCCCCTCGGGTGGAGATTTCGACTCGGCCATGCGGTGGCGGGCACGAACGGCGGTGACGAAGGTCACGCGAGCGCCGACGCGCACAATACGCTTGGCGAATTGGAGGGAAGGGTTTATATGGCCTTGACCGGGGAAGGTCACGAGGAGGAAGTGTGGAGGTGCCATGGATGATGATTGAAGAAGTTCTTTGCAAATACAGAACTCGAAGGAAGATAAGTGGTAAGTGGACGTGAGAGGGTTAGCGAGGAGACTAAGATGGGAACTATCCACTATAAATAAGGATTTGCCTGAAGTAATTACGTCTCGGCTGACGAATGGGGTTACTGCTTGATTTGCCCAACTGGTATGAGTCTTTGATTTGTCTTGCTCTCTCTGGGGGACATTTCAAACTACGAAAAGCTGCGTACCTTCTAACGTCATTGGGTCGAGAAAATATTGGCTGCTCCTAGAGTACCAACCCATATCTGTACCAATCGACTCAAAAAACGCCACGTATGAGTCATGTCTGAGACACTCCATTCATTGGACGAAATGTGTCCAAACGGGTCCCACCGTTAACCTTTACTGTCTCCCCTCCATTACTATCTCTTCCACGTTAGTCACGTTACTTACCCTCCCTCTTCAGCTCTAACTTTTCTCTATCTTCTGTCACAGTCTCCCCCAAGCTTTCTCCCCCAAGTTATCACTTTCTACTGGCCAATTCTCTACCTTCCATCACTCTGTCACTCAAATTTTTCTGCCCCACGTTAGTACTCCTCACCCTGCTTTCCATCTTCTTCTTCTTCGGGACACATCCATTTCCAGCCACCTCCATAATCAACGCACAACGCAGAAGTGAAGCCTTTTTTTTTTTCCCCTTTTTTTCTGGGCCATAACCTCTGCAACAATGTGCTTGATCTCGGAGCGTTTGTGACCGGACTTTTGTGTACAGGAAGAATAAATGTTGCTAAATCCAGCGAAACCCCAAGAACAACAGTTCTTGATACTGACATTAACAAAAAAACAAAACAGTTCTTACTGACATTACCAAAAAAAAAAAACAGTTCTTGATACTGAATACTGAGAATCTAGCTTTGAGTGTTATAACTCTCTCATTTTCTCTCTAATTGCAGGCTCACAAGGAAATTAAAAAAAAAAAGCAATCCTTTTCATCAACATCGCCACCATGAAGAGAGAGGGAAAAAAAACGCAAGAAAAGAATAAACACATGAAACAATCTCTGTATTAGCTAGAAAACAAAGAAGAAAAAGGAACCCAGTCCATTGGGGTCTAGATCTTGGGATCTTTTATTTCATCGATTCTTGATTTCTCCTTCTCCTCCTCGTTCTCGTTTTTCTTCTATTGCCCTTACTAGCTCTCTTACTATGGTATTACATCAATCAATCAACAAGCTTCGGGAACGGCGACGATTACCTGCCGTGATCAAAATTCTAGGCATAGCTCATGAAAGCGCACTGACAGGTCTTGGGGAGGTCGACAAAGACAAAGAGAAAAGTGTAGAGGGGAAGAGAGAGAGGGTCAGTAATGCTGAAGTAACGAAAAGTGACAGTGATAGAGGGGAGAGGATTAATAGTGGGACTGCCTATGGACGAATGTAGTGAGAGATTACATCAATCAATCAACAAGCTTCGGCGAACGGCGACGATCACCTGTCGTGATCGAAGTTCTGGGCATAGCTCATGAAAGCGCACTGACAAGTCTTGGGGACGTCGACAACGACGAAGAGAAAAGTGCAGAGAGGAAGAGATAGAGGGTTAATAACGTTGAAGTAACGAGAAGAAACACTAATTGAGGGTAGAGGATTAATAGTGGGACCCCCTATAGACACATGTAGTGAGAGATTACATCAATCAATCAACAACCTTCGGCGAACGGCGACGATGACCTACCGTGATCGAAATTCTAGGCATAGCTCATGAAAGCGCACTGACAAGCTTTAGGGAGGTCGATGACGACGAAGAGAAAAGTGTAGAAGAGAAGAGACAGAAGGTCAGGTACACTGAAGTAACAAGAACAGATAGTAATGGAGGGGAGAGGATTAATAGTGGGACCCCTTATGGACACATGTCGGCCAATGAAAGGAATATCTCATAGATGACTTGGCAAGCCAAGGGCACCTAATATTTTCTCGTGTAGCTACTATGGCAAGATAGCAATGTAGAAGTCTATAGCTACATAACCCACATAGAGTCACCGAATTCAAGCGGCTTTTATGCCAAACTCACTATGACAGGGCGTTGGACTATACCATCAGATCAAATAGTGTTTCCACTTCAATACATGCCCAATTATTAATTTAAAACCCGCAAAACGTACATGCGCAAAACGTGTGAGAGAGGAATGTGTCGACTTTTTATTCATGTAAATAATTAAAAGAAACTAGAGATAAAAATACACAATACTAATATGTGGAAAGGGAAAAATATGCTCAAAATTTGACATCTTTTAAAGAAAGTTATGGAAGATAGCAAATGCTAGCATGAAAAAAAAAATTACTGAAACAAATGCTAGCATGAAAAATGTTTGTAAAATAAGTAATTATGATAGTTTGGAAAAGAAAAAAAAAATGATTGAAATCTCTTAAAATGAGGAGTTCCTCCTTACTTCGTAGAATAGCATGGATATCACGCCGCAAACCTAGCGGGCAACGCAACATCCCATAACTCATCGATTGGCCAAAGAGAACAAAGACCCAAGATTCGTTGCGGTGCAATCGACGACTTCAGATGATATGCTAATGGAGACAAATCACACCTACACATACATAAAGAATGGGTAGAGAAGAGAAACAGATCAACATACTAAAGGCATTTCATTAAAATGATAAAACTAGCGTTTGGGTACAATTTTTCAAAAAGGAATATCATCAGTTGACCAACGATAACAAAAAGAAGCTAGTAGAGCTTGCTAGCTGTTGACACCTGATCTTTAATCTTTTTTTCTATTGCTAAAGTAATAAAAAATCCATAAAAATTCATAAAATTGAAAAATCAACTTTGGGGACCTTAGCCAAGCCTAGGGAACCAATTTTGACCAAAAAACGATTTTTCATATTTTCAGTATTTTTACGTATTTTTTATTTATTTATTTTTAAAAATTAATAGAAAATCCATAAAAATTCATAAAATTGAAAAATCAACTTTGGGAACCTTAGCCAAGCCTAGGGAACGAATTTTGACCAAAAAATAATTTTTCATATTATATATATTTTAATTTTTTTTAAAAAAATACAAAAATATTTGAAAATTTTGAAAAAATAACATTTGAGGCCAAAAAATACACAAAGATAGTTAATATTTTTATTTTAAATCTATTTTCATATTGGCCATCGCAAATTCAGAAAAATCCAATTCGAGTCACGTGTTCCTTCACGAGTATAATCTCGAATCGGGCTTAAAAAAATTTAATTTGAGTCAACTTATTTTTAACTTTCACTTTTTATGAGTTGTGACATTGTCTTCTAATATTTTAAATTTTCATCTTGGCCCAATTATACCCAGAATGACTTAATTTTGCAAAAGGGCTTTAATTAAATTATGCATTATTTTCAGCGATAAGAAATGAGCTTAAATTTGACATGTGGTAAATTTTGGTGTGTCAAAAATTGTGAGGAGATTTGGACTTAAAGAAATATATTTTTTCAGGGACTGAATTGTAAATACTTAAAATTCAAGGACTAAAGTGCAAATACCTAACTCTTGAAGGATTATTTTACAAATAATAAAAAGGAAAGTTAGTGGATAAATTAGAATAGAGAAGGGAAGATGAAGAAGAGGAGATGAAGAAGAGAAGTTGGAGAAGAATGGATGGAGAAAATAAGATAAGAATAAAGAAGGGAAGATGGAGATGAAGAAGAGTTAGTAGAGAAATTAGAATGGAAGATAAGAATAGAGAAGGGAAGATGGAGATTAAGAAGAGTTAGTGGAGAAATTAGAATGGGAGATAAATATGGAGAAGGGAAGATGAAGATGAAGAAGAGTTAGTGGAGAGAATAGAATGTGAGAAAGAGATGGAGAATGGAAGATGAAAATGAAGAAGAGTTAGTGGAGAAATTAGAATGGGAGATAGAGTTAGTGGAAAAATTAGAATGGGAGATAGATGAGTAGGTTATAAAAGGAGAAAGAAGTGAGCTTGAGAAAGGATTCTGGGGAGAGAAAATTTGAAGTGTTTGGGAGGATTTTTTTTGGAGAGAAAATTTTGGATGTTTGAGAGAGTTTTGGGAGATTGAAGAAAAATTTGAGAGAAAGAAAATACCAAAAGAGAGAGAATTTTGAAGATGATGGGAGTTCAAAGCTAGGGATTATCATCACAAATTCATTCATCGATCAATATAAATCAAGAGTTCATCCTCGTCAACGAGCAAGCAAATTCGAGCTAAGTGTTTTTATTTATTCATTTGTTTATGGTTTTACTTGCAAATTAGCACAAATTGTATACACTTTCTCCATCTCCTCTTTTTTTTTTTCCATATTTTATGTCAGGAGAAGGATATCTCTACGTCAACAGCAAAAATCTCGTAAATATGCAAAAATCGGCCCAGACAAGCTCCTAAGCTGTCCATCGATTTCTCAACTGATCTGTGACTAAAAGTCCCTCTTAATTCAAAAGAAACTCTCTATATTGGGAACATAGAGAGCGAAAATCAATTATAGAAATCCCTCCCAAAAAAATGGGAGATAAGTACTCTTTCCACTCTTCTGGTTTTAGGTGCAGATTAGCACATATTTTGTATACTGACATTTCACTCTATTTTATGTCAGGAAGCCGCAGCTTTATATCAATGGTCAACCCTATGGAAGCACAAAATCGGCTTGGAGGAGTCCTCAAGCGCGCACAAATTTCAAATTGTTGAATCAATTCGTTGTATTTTATTTTAAAGAATTCATACCCCAGAATGGAGAGGACAAAGTCCATCCGCAATTTAAATACCTGCACCATAAATCCCAAAGGGAAGAGCCAAGCCAATGCTTAGCCTCCCATTGGAGGTTTTTACTTACAGTAGTTAAATACCTGCAACTTAAATACCTGTACCTTAAATCCCAAAGGGAAGAGCCAAGCCAATGCTTAGCCTCCCATTGGAGGTTTTTACTTACAGTAGTTAAATACCTGCAACTTAAATACCTATACCTTAAATCCCAAAGGGAAGAGCCAAGCCAATGCTTAGCCTCCCATTGGAGGTTTTTACTTACAGTAGTTAAATACCTGCAACTTAAATACCTATACCTTAAATCCGAAAGGGAAGAGCCAAGCCAATGCTTAGCCTCCCATTGGAGGTTTTTACTTACAGTAGTTAAATACCTGCAACTTAAATACATGTACCTTAAATCCCAAAGGGAAGAGCCAAGCCAATGCTTAGCCTCCCATTGGAGGTTTTTACTTACAGTAGTTTAAATACTTGCAACTTAAATACCTGTACCTTAAATCCCAAAGGGAAGAGCCAAGCCAATGCTAGGCCTCCCATTGGAGGTGTTTATTCACTGTCATGTACTTCCTATAATTTAATTTTTGAATCATCAGACCCAAAAGATAAGTAGGTTGTAATACTGCACAGAAGTCGTTAACACACTCCTTCTTTCGGCTTCAGGGAATCTTTAACACTTAAAAAAATATAACAAATAAAAATATATACCATCCATGCATCCTATTTAAAAAGTGAAAACACAAAAGAGAATACCCTACTATAGCCTTAGGAATAAACCAAGCCTGAGTTGCCGAATTAGGATATCCATGAAATTAAGGTACCGAAAGGGCATTAGTTTTAATTAACTAGTGTAACCAAGTCCCCGAGCTCCTAATCTCTGGTTCGCAGGAATAAATTAGTTCTCCCGCTAATTTATTTAGGTTTCTAATCGACCTACCAAGAACGATTAGTGGCGACTCCAAATTTTAAAATCATTTAAACAAAAACCAAAGTTGCAATTCGGTAGGGCTTGGGAGGGTCCGCGTTAGGTTAGTCAAATCTAATTAACCTAATAATCCGTTAACCCCCTTTAAAATTTAAAATTTTTTTAGAGGGTCGCGACAGACTGGCGACTCCACTGGGGACAGAGATTTTTAAATTTTCGAAAAAAGATACCAATTGGAATACTTAAATTTTTTCGAAATTTTAAGAGTCTTAGTGGACTTAGGCCAATGAAAATTTCATGCATATCTCGCTTCTGGCGATATTGTTTGGGACTCATTCTATAGGTGTTATATGTTTTTGCAGGATGGGAGTTATAAGGGGCGGAGTGTTTGGCTAACCCCTTTGTTTTGCAGGCTCGGTGTTGGGTTTATTTGTTTAATTTCGCACATTTTTAGAAGCGCTGTTTTGATATCAATTGTTGTGTATGTCTTGCATACTCTGAGGATCACGACACCTGCACACACAAGTGTCTAAACCCAAGTTGCGAAATTCTTCCTAGAAAACCATAGATAGGGATCAAATATGCAAAGCTCTTGCGTCGATTGCGCTCGGGTTGACCATATTTTATTCCGCTCATTATCTGAATTGACAATTCTTCCCATTGTGATTTGATTGTGCGGAGGGTAAGTTTGTCAATTCAGATAGTGGGAGCCTTTTTAGGTCCATACCTTGTCTCTCCTTCTTTTATTTTCTAGAGTCCACTCCTCACTTGAGTCATGCGCATGACTATGTGATTTGCATTTCTCCAAGGTAAAAGTAAGTTCTCTAATTTTATCTTGTATTTATTTTCGGTCGGTCCATGCTAGGTGTTAGTCAGTTTTTGAGCTTGATATTACGACCATTCTTTTTAAAAGAAAATAAAAATTAAATTTGTCCCTCATTTCTTTTAATTTTTTTTTTTGAAAAAATGATGTAAAAAAATCCCTTCATGGGAATTTTATTAACCAATAAGGGATTTTTGTCATATTTTTATTGCTTCAATAAAAATGAAATTTTCCTGAAAAAATTTTCCTCTGAAAATTTCAATAAAAAGAAAAATTCCTTAAAAAAAAAACTCTAGTAGACATCAAGTGATTTTATCACATTTTTCAAATTATAAAAACTTGCAAGAAAATTCTTCTCGAGAAATTCGCTCATGTTTTTCTAAGAAAATTTTCTCTAAATAAAATTAGACTAATTGACCAATAAGAGATTTTTGTCATGTTTTTTTTCTCTCCAATAAAAATGAAATTTTCCCGACAAATTTTCCTCTGAAAATTTATTTCGATAAAAAGAAAAATTCCTTTTAAAAAAACATCAAGTGATTTTATCACATTCTTTCAAATTATAAAAACTTGCAACAAAAATTCTTTTCGAGAAATTCGCTCATGTTTTTCTAAGAAAAGTTTCTCTAAATAAAATTAGACTAATGTCTCGGGGGAATTTCGTTAACCAATAAAGGATTTCTGTCATGTCTTTCCTGCTTCAATAAAAATAAAATTTTCCTGACAAATTTACCTCTGAAAATTTATTTTGATAAAAAGGAAATTCCTTCAAAAATTTTAGTAAACGTCAAGAGACTTTGTCACATTCCTTTAAAAAAATAAAAAAAAGAATAATAAATCTGAAAAAAATTCTGTATCAGAAATTAACCTATTTCTTCCTAAGGAAATTTTTTTTTCTTTCTTCTGATTTCTCTATAAAATAGAAAAAATCAAATTGGACTAATATAGGAGTCATGGACCGACATTTCTTGTGTCGCATACTAATTATATCCTTTTCTTTTGCAGAGAGATCCTAGATACCCCAGACGGGTGTAAAAATTAAGTTCAATAATATATCAAGAATCATCTTCAGAAATACCAAAAGACGAAAAACACCGAGGCTTCAACCGTTAATTCTGGGGGGCAAACGAACATTGTCCATCTTTGACAGACAAAGTTGTGTCAATCCGTAAACTTGTATGGGCAGTGTATTCTGATATGACGGTGGATTTATACTGATTAAACATGGGGGCATATTTAATGTATTGCAGAGGATCCCGCGTCTTTTGAAAAACAATATGGATTATATAATCAGAACCCATGAAACAAATACCTTTACCTGATCAAATCAACCAGAGACCGGTCTTAAAATTTCCTCTTATCCGAAACATGCGGAGGGCTTTAGAGGACCGAGGTTCTATTAATGAACGTGGCCCACAGGAATTTCTCCCGACGCTACAGGCGACCGACACGAGCAAGTGGACGCCGAAAGAAACAAAATATGGATAAAAGTGGGCACACAACAGGTGGCCGGATTTACTACCAGCGCACTGATCGAGTTGTCATAGCGTTATTGTTCGTGATCTCAAGATGGATAGTGGGGGCCACCGCCGAACCCATCATCAATGTTCTCGATATCATCGTCTGGAGCAATTAAACAAGAACATCAAGAAGAACATTAAGCCTCGACATCTTCGGTACCTCAAATCGTTCTGTTATGCTATGCGGAAGAAACGATAGCAGGAAAATTAAAAAAAAAACAAAACAAAACACGTGAAGCTTTTCTTTCATTCCATTCATCAAAGAGTATTACAACAACTCACTGGGGAGGAAAGGTAAAGCCAAACTGGGCCCTGATGACCATTACGAAAGAGCTCAACTGACTCTCCAAACAGTTGATGCTCTGGATGCACCGGGCGCTCTCGGGATCAAGCTCCGCGAGCCTAAAGAAGAGGCGATCGCACTTCTCTTTAACCTGGGCCATAGTGGCCTCGTAATGCTCAACGGAAAACTCCAGGTCCGGAACCGCTGCCCTCTCGAAAGCAATGTCTGCCGTAATGTCATCAAGTCTCTCCTGCAGCCAACCACATTTACACCTTATCACAATATTGCCTGGCTCTTGTTCGGCGTAAGTTCGGACCAAGGCCAGACGGTCCACCAACTTTCCCCTCTCACGAACCAGCCACGAAAGCTGATCGTTGGCAAACTTGAGGGCCTTTTTGTGATTATCAGCCACAAACGTAACTGTTGCCAGACGCTCGTGCCGATCTCGGTAACGGGCTTTCACGACGGCGGTCACAAGGACCGTCTCATAAGCACGGTTATAGGCAGCCAGAAAATTGATGAAGAGGGTCGAGAAGTTCCGGTACTCCTTCCCTAGTTGGGTACCCTCAACAGAAGCAGCGTCCACGGTCCTAAATAAACCGAGGATTTCAGCCTCAACGGTAGAGTTTTTGGCTATATGAGCGTAACCTCTACCAAGAAGATTGTAGAGTCTCTCCCACCCAGCTAGGACTTCGGCGGATAAGGTATGGTTAGGAGAATTGGCCATTTTTGAAAGCAGAATACGAAAGAAAGGGGGAGAGAGGTGAGGCAGATGAGCGGAATGCGAAGATGGTAATCTGCTTTGAAGTAAATATTGATTTCATAGTGACGGTATCAACCAGTCAAGATTTCTCTTATCTACCATTCTCTATTGGCACCACCCTCGTTGGCTCGAATTCCCATCAGATGGCGACTGCGAGCTAAGCGAGTCCGAAATCTCTGCAGAAAGTTTGACGAGACACCGCCACTTTGAAAAAGAAGACGGAAAGATGAGCTGAGTGGAAGACACGGCAAACGTTAGCGAAAAGGAGATACGACTTGTCTTCATTGGAGGACCCGCCAGTAAATCGACGGTGGAGATCTTGACAGGGGCCCTCTATCACGAAAAGAAAAAAGAAGACAAACTGAGCGAGAAACAAGGATTTCCCCTTTGATCAAAAGCTGAATATCAAATTTTCTCCCTCGGAAAATCTAGTAGCGCTGCCCGTGAAGAGGGAAGTCGTTGCTATTGCCAGAGAGAGAACTTGTCCCCATTTGATAGTCAAAGTTCATTCGCAAGAACTCGCAGGAGAAAAATAGAGAGGAAGGAGTTCTCGTGGGAGAGGAATTCAAAACCTTCACCATCAAAGCATCGGCTTTCAAAGCCTGTTACGAGAAGGTATCAACGATCTCGTGATCCCTCAAGTCCGAGAAGACATCCCGAGGCGGTCTCGAATCGGCAGTCCTAGATCCAGAAATATGTCGAGTATTAGGGGAACGGACGCATGTTCAACCCTGGTCAAAGCTGATGAAGTTCCTTACCCTGAGGGTCTACTGGTCATGGCCATTGACGGTAATTCAGTCTCTCTGTCAATCCTTGTTACCGTATTAAGAAAATGCCGGTATAATGTTGTAGCTCAAGCAAAGGCGACAGAGGCCTTAGAGATATTAAGGAGGAGTAGTGACCCATTTGATATCGTCCTCACCGCCATGGTAGGGATTGACATGGATGTTTTCACTCTTTTGGAAGTCATCAATTCTAAATTAAACATGCCAGTCCTCGTAATATCGGCAAGCGATGATCAGTAAGCCCTAATGAAGGCTGTCTTAAATGGGGCCCAAGACGTCGTAACGAAACCAGTTAGAGTTCAGATGCTTCAAAACATATGGCAGCACGTGGTAAGGAAGCAATTGCACGACCATGAGAACAAGCATCAAGCCTTCAATTTTGTTCCAAGCAACTGGAGAAAGAAGATGAGTTGGTCTCCCGAGCTGCATCATATGTTTGTTAATGCAGTTTAGCAGCTAGGAATAGATTCGGCACGGCCGCAACATATACTGGAAATTATGAAGGTAGAGGGACTCACTAAAGCAAATGTTTCGAGTCATCTTCAGAAGTACAGAAAAAGGGTGAGAGAACACAATGCAGCTCAGAATCAAGAAAACCAAGGCGGGACTGATCCAAGCCTGAACGTCGAGTCTCCTCGCCACCATAAGTTCCCCAGGTTAGCATGGGGCGAGCCACTTCCCATCATCAACCAAGCTAGTAGCCATGCCATCAATCCCCCAGGCGTTAATCAAAGTATCCCCCAGAATCACCCTAATGCTCTTCAAGAGTATAGACCGCAGGAGCAGTGTATTCAGATTCCTTGGTTTGAGCACCAACCTGTGGCTAGAACTCATCCCATGATCAGCGCGCCTGCGCAGCCAGAGAATCAGACAAGAAGTTATCCTGAGCACTTCCACTTCTCTAATCCTCGAATGGAAGGAGTTTTTGGTAGCAGGACAGTTGGTGATCCCCACACTTTGTCGAGTAATGATGAAGGCTCCAGCATGAAAAGTCAAATTGCTCATGGCGAGGACAGAATGAGAAATCTACCGCCAGCATTTGCCAACAACAATGCCCAATTCGAGCATCAGTTGCTGGAAGGTTCAAGAGATTACCCAGATGATGAGCTTACTGCCCTAGTCAACTAGTTTAGGGTTGACAGACGTCCCAAGCCGCGATCAGGAGCCAGTGAGTAGGGACTCTCAAACATCGGTTATCCACACCCGAACCAACACGAGACTAGCTGATTATCGAAGAGCCACAGGAGAGGCAGAACTGACCTTGAATAAGTGCACATTTCATTTCATGCTTAATTCCCATGCGTATGATATTTTCCAGCTTTCTAGGTGTCTCGATTTAATTCAAGGACAAGGGGGCAATTTATTTATCCCGTCGAATGCGTGAATCCCTTTTTATGCTAGATTTAGGGCGGATCAATTTGTGGCAACGTCGCTGACTGCCATAATGAGAAATGTTGAATGGCCTAACGTAGGGAAATTTCAAGTGAAAAGCCCAGGCGAGCTCGAAGACGGGTAACTGTGTGTCGTTCCAATTTACCCTTAATCGTTGCAAAATGCTAAATTGGATTTGTTCCATTCTTACCCAGGGGATTGCAAAGTGCCTCAAGAGTGTCGCAAAATGAAATGACCCAATGGAATGCGATAGGACTCATTCGCCTTCAAGGTAACCTTCAAATTAAAGGAGCCCTCCGGTCCACGGACCCGATGGCATGGAAAATGATGATGGTCCAAGGCAACCCGAAAGAAAACAAGGCCCAACTAAGCAAAGCACATATGTGGCAAGCTCAAAGTGAAGGGCAACTCGGGACATACAATTCAATCCAATCCAAATGAAAGAACTTCCTCAATTCAAATTCAATGGAAGTATACACAAGGGTAAAACAGTATCGTTCCAATTTTTCTAGAATATGAAGAACATATACTGCCGCATTCTCTTTCATTTTTGCAGGGGAAGTCTCTACTGGCCAAATTTTCCTGTCTACCATTCCCTATCAGTATCACCTCCGCTACTCGTCTCCAATCTCGAGCCAAGCAAATCCGACGTCTCTACGGAAAAGTTGGACGAGACGCCACTACTTTGAAAAAGAAAGGATAAAAAATAAGCTGAGTGGGAGACAAAGACATTTTCGGCAGAAAAGAGATACGACTCGTCTTTATTGAAGAACTCGCCAGCAAATTGACGGTGGAGACAGCAACAAGGGGCCCCCTTCCACGGAAAGATGGAAGGAGACGAGCTGGGCGAGAGATACGATGAAAAGAAAATCGAGAAAGCCAGAACACTCGAGAGAGGCAATACAGTTGCTAAACCCACGTCTAATTTTAAAGGAGGCATCTTCTTGATAATTCTCATTCGTGCTCGAAAGAGAGACTCTTAAAGCATACGCAGTCTCCCAGAAAAATCCAGAGAGTGAAAATACAAGAAGAGATATCAAACTTTGAGAAATCGTTAACCAAATCGAAGATGTCTCAACCCAACACACTTGAAAGTTATCGTTACTTGCTGAATATGGGAGAGGAAGAATTCAAAGCCATATTTGGGATCGAGCCTATGGAGCCCGGCCCTTCCACCGACGACGTCTAAGAGCCCGGTAAGGACAATGACAACAACGGTAAAGGTCAAAAGAAGCGTTACCGTCGCCATACTGAGGAGCAAGTACGAAAGCTTGAAGCTTTCTTCAGAACGTGCCCTATGCCAGACGGCAAACAAAAAATGGAACTGAGTCAAGAGCTAGGCCTTGAACCTTCGCAAATCAAGTTCTGGTTTCAAAATAGACGAACCCGAATGAAGACTCGTCATGAGCACAACGAAGCCGAGTTTCTAAGAGTTGAAAATGAAAACCTCCGAGCGGAAAACAAGATGTATAAAGAGACTTTTGACTCCGCCACCTGCCCCAACTGCAATAGTCTCCTCCTCACCCTCGATGAAATGTATGATCTGAGGATCGAAAATGCACGTTTAAGAGGTGAGTTAGACCAATTTATAACAGGATCGAGTTCTGTTGGAGCAGGGTACAAAAGGACCAATGATACTGGATCAGTATCAATACCTCCCGAGGAAGAAGGGACAGATCACCACCAAGCGGACATTGACGATGATCTTTTCGCCATAATCAACCAGTTTGATATCGGTAAAGCATCGGGACTGTGATGCACTTGTTCAGCCAGTGACCACCAGACCTTCGATATGGTCGATGCATACCTAATTTGGGATGAAGCCAGCTGATCATGGGAGAGCCTGTAGAGGAAGCAGAACTGATCCTGAATGAGTGAATGTGTTTTATTTCCTTGCGTGATATGTTTTTCTGCTTTTGTGAATGTGTAAAAGCAAGGAGTAATAATCCGACTTCCCCCTATTAAATGCTCGAATCCGCCACCTCACCAACCTCGCGACGAATTGATGGCGAGTAAAAATCTGGATAAACCTTAAGGGTAACTCCGTATCGTTTCAATTTACCCTCAGTTGCTCCAAGTTTTAAAATTAAGCCCCTTCTATTCTCAGGAAATTGCAAATCGACCCGAGAACGCAATCATATCCGAATACAAGTTGAACAAAATTTGGGGGCAAATCGACTCATGGGCATTACTACGGGATGGACAGCTTCGGACAGAGGAAAGTACAAGCGAAAGACGCGAACAATCTTAGAAATGGGTAATTCTGTATCGTTCTAATGTGCACATAATCATCTCAAGTCTTGAATTGTCTTATTCCATTCTTAACAGGGATTGCAAATTACCTCGAGAAATACCGTAACATGGCATAAGGTGATACAACAAGGCTGCTTTATCCCCAAAGATTAACCTTTGAAAGGATAGCCCCATGGACACCTATGGTCCAATGGACCGAATGGTATGGGGGATGACAGTAGGTCCGAAATATCCCGAGTTCGATCCCCGAGGGTGGGGAATGTTGTATGTATTATAAATAAATGAAACAACTTTTTGTGCATTTCTTTTTGCAAGCAGGAATACTCGACGAGTAATACCGAAGTCAATATTTTGCTACATTCTCGGCTTAATGGTGAAGCATCCAACAAAAGTCGAAGAAAACTCAATCCAGCAAAATTGGTAAAAGACTTGTCCAAGGCATTCAAGATGAAGGGTAAATCAGTATCGTTTCCAATTTATCCCTTTTAATACTGGTTGACATGTCTCCTTTTCTTTTCATAGGAAATATTTATACTAACATTTAACATGTTGAAGGAGACAAATCCAAAAGAAAAGTATGATCACCTGACAAGATCTATTCTGGTGAAAAATGGGGCAAATTGATCGCAAGCTCTGAAACGAAAAAGCAAATATGTCTTCCTTATCTCGTTTGGTTTCAAGAATAATTTCTCTGCTTCTTGCAGGGGCATTAAACAAACCAAAATGCTCCCTCGCCCATATGCTTCATCGCGCAGGGGTAAAGTTTGAGACAAACCACCCCTCGACATAAGGAGTAGGCTTCCCAATTTGTTCGGTCCGCCCACATACCAGGGGCAATTTAAATTCGCCCATATTTGCACATTATATAAACACACATGATGCTAAAAAATTGTCACATCTGCATTGTGCTTACACAGTTCATGAATTATGTATGACTATTTCGTGTGTTTAACTTACCAACTCCAACTTAGAGCATAAACTGCACAGGAGATATCAAATGTGCAGAATGGGGCATGACAGGATGAGGAAAGGCAAACCATTTCCACACAGGTCTAACATTTTGGTCTACAGATAAACAGCCTTTCTCCAGAGTGAGAAAAAGCCATTTCGGAATGAAGTCCCCCATTCAGATTACATTCGAGGTGTTCATACTATAAGAACCTCCTTAAACAGAAGTGGTAATGCAATACATGATCTATATGTTGATCGATTGCATCATGAGTTACTACATAGACTGCCTTTAATCATGGCAAACTTAGCTGAACAATTTTGTATGAACCAATGAACGCATTGATGAAAATGCTTGCACATGTTAGCTCTGACATTGCCCGACAGGCAACACATTCCCGGTGTTTGAGTTACCTTCCAAAGTCTTGAAATTCATTCGGCGATTATTGAATGAACAAGCCTGGTTGTCCAGAAGCCACAAAGCATTTCTTCCAAATTCTCAGGTAAGTATATCTTCAACCAGAACCTTTCAAGAGAATGAATTCTGACGGTTGTTGGGATACTCGAATCCATTGCGGTATATACAGGTATCCACATTCTTCAATAAAGCATGATTTGTCTCAAGGACAGAAATGTTCGAGACCTTTTGATCTCTGCCTCTTTGGTTTATTCCTAAAACGACAGGAGAATATAATTTGGGTTTGAGCTTCTGCAGGATTCCTGGTCTCCCCAGATTTCAAAATGGCACCCTTTGAGGTACATAAAGTCCTTCTTACAGGCAAATCAAGTCCTTCTTACAGGCATAAAGTCCTTCTTACAAGCAAACCAAGTCCTTCTTATAGGCAAATCAAGTCCTTCTTACAGGCACCAAGTCCTTCTTACAGGCAAACCAAGTCCTTCTTATAGGCAAATCAAGTCCTTCTTACAGGCAAACCAAGTCCTTCTTACAGGCACCAAGTCCTTCTTACAGGCAAACCAAGTCCTTCTTACAGGCACAAAGTCCTTCTTACAGGCAAAGTAAGTCCTTTTTACAGGCAAATCAAGTCCTTCTTACAGGCACAAAGTCCTTCTTACAGGCAAATCAAGTCCTTCTTACAGGCAAACTAAGTCTTTCTTACAGGCAAACAAAGTCCTTCTTACAGGCACAAAGTCCTTCTTACAGGCAAACAAAGTCCTTCTTACAGGCAAATCAAGTCCTGCTTACAGGCAAATAAAGTCCTTCTTACAAGCAAAGCAAGTCCTTCTTACAGGCAAATCAAGTCCTTCTTACAGGCACAAAGTCCTTCTTACAGGCAAACAAAGTCCTTCTTACAAGCAAATCAAGTCCTTCTTAAAGGCATAAAGTCCTTCTTACACGCAAATCAAGTCCTTCTTATAGGCAAACTAAGTCCTTCTTACAGGCAAACTAAGTCCTTCTTACAGGCACAAAGTCCTTCTTACAGGCAAACCAAGTCCTTCTTACAGGCACAAAGTCCTTCTTACAGGCAAATCAAGTCCTTCTTACAGGCATAAAGTCCTTCTTACAGGCACAAAGTCCTTCTTACAGGCAAATCAAGTCCTTCTTACAGGCATAAAGTCCTTCTTATAGGCATAAAGTCCTTCTTACAGGCAAATCAAGTCCTTCTTACAGGCACAAAGTCCTTCTTACAGGCATAAAGTCCTTCTTACAAGCAAATCAAGTCCTTCTTACAGGCATAAAGTCCTTCTTACAGGCAAATCAAGTCATTCTTACAGGTACAAAGTCCTTCTTACAGGCAAAGTAAGTCCTTTTTACAGGCAAACAAAGTCCTTCTTACAGGCAAATCAAGTCCTTCTTACAGGCAAAGCAAGTCCTTCTTACAGGCACAAAGTTCTTCTTACAGGCAAAGCACCAAGTCCTTTTTACTGGCACCAAGTCCTTTCTACAGGCACCAAGTCCTTCTTACAGGTATCTCCATGTGGTGACCTACCATACGGGTCAAATCTCAATCAAAATTTAATCAGTAGAATCCTTTTATTAGGAATCTACCATGGTACGACCCACCATACGGGTCAAATGGTATGACCCACCATACGGGTCAAATTTTAATTCAATTTTTAATCAGTAGAATCCTTTTATTAGGAATCTACCATGGGTTGATCCACTATACGGGTTCAAGTTCAACCACCCTAAAGTTTTTTTTATATAACGAATCCTTAGGTTCTCATTTCATTTTCAGTGGAACAATCATGTCACGACTCTTTTTATTTCCTTGTATTGAGTCGATAAGAATCCAGGTGTCATCTCGTCTTTGAAATGAACCTCTACCGAGCTTCCTTTCAAAGAGGGGCAGCTGTTGACACCTGATCTTTAATCTTTTTTTCTATTGCTAAAGTAATAAAAAATCCATAAAAATTCATAAAATTGAAAAATCAACTTTGGGGACCTTAGCCAAGCCTAGGGAACCAATTTTGACCAAAAAACGATTTTTCATATTTTCAGTATTTTTACGTATTTTTTATTTATTTATTTTCAAAAATTAATAGAAAATCAATAAAAATTCATAAAATTGAAAAATCAACTTTGGGAACCTTAGCCAAGCCTAGGGAACGAATTTTGACCAAAAAATGATTTTTCATATTATATATATTTTAATTTTTTTTAAAAAAAATACAAAAATATTTGAAAATTTTGAAAAAATAACATTTGAGGCCAAAAAATACACAAAGATAGTTAATGTTTTTATTTTAAATCTATTTTCATATTGGCCATCGCAAATTCAGAAAAATCCAATTCGAGTCACGTGTTCCTTCACGAGTATAATCTCGAATCGGGCTTAAAAAAATTTAATTTGAGTCAACTTATTTTTAACTTTCACTTTTTATGAGTTGTGACATTGTCTTCTAATATTTTAAATTTTCATCTTGGCCCAATTATACCCAGAATGACTTAATTTTGCAAAAGGGCTTTAATTAAATTATGCATTATTTTCAGCGATAAGAAATGAGCTTAAATTTGACATGTGGTAAATTTTGGTGTGTCAAAAATTATGAGGAGATTTGGACTTAAAGAAATATATTTTTTCAGGGACTGAATTGTAAATACTTAAAATTCAAGGACTAAAGTGCAAATACCTAACTCTTGAAGGATTATTTTACAAATAATAAAAAGGAAAGTTAGTGGATAAATTAGAATAGAGAAGGGAAGATGAAGAAGAGGAGATGAAGAAGAGAAGTTGGAGAAGAATGGATGGAGAAAATAAGATAAGAATAGAGAATGGAAGATGGAGATGAAGAAGAGTTAGTAGAGAAATTAGAATGGAAGATAAGAATAGAGAAGGGAAGATGGAGATTAAGAAGAGTTAGTGGAGAAATTAGAATGGGAGATAAATATGGAGAAGGGAAGATGAAGATGAAAAAGAGTTAGTGGAGAGATTAGAATGTGAGATAGAGATGGAGAATGGAAGATGAAAATGAAGAAGAGTTAGTGGAGAAATTAGAATGGGAGATAGAGTTAGTGGAAAAATTAGAATGGGAGATAGATGAGTAGGTTATAAAAGGAGAAAGAAGTGAGCTTGAGAAAGGATTCTGGGGAGAGAAAATTTGAAGTGTTTGGGAGGATTTTTTTTTGGAGAGAAAATTTTGGATGTTTGAGAGAGTTTTGGGAGATTGAAGAAAAATTTGAGAGAAAGAAAATACCAAAAGAGAGAGAATTTTGAAGATGATGGGAGTTCAAAGCTAGGGATTATCATCACAAATTCCTTCATCGATCAATATAAATCAAGAGTTCATCCTCGTCAACGAGCAAGCAAATTCGAGCTAAGTGTTTTTATTTATTCATTTGTTTATGGTTTTACTTGCAAATTAGCACAAATTGTATACACTTTCTCCATCTCCTCTTTTTTTTTTTCCATATTTTATGTCAGGAGAAGGATATCTCTACGTCAACAGCAAAAATCTCGTAAATATGCAAAAATCGGCCCAGACAAGCTCCTAAGCTGTCCACCGATTTCTCAACTGATCTGTGACTAAAAGTCCCTCTTAATTCAAAAGAAACTCTCTATATTGGGAACATAGAGAGCGAAAATCAATTATAGAAATCCCTCCCAAAAAAATGGGAGATAAGTACTCTTTCCACTCTTCTGGTTTTAGGTGCAGATTAGCACATATTTTGTATACTGACATTTCACTCTATTTTATGTCAGGAAGCCGCAGCTTTATATCAATGGTCAACCCTATGGAAGCACAAAATCGGCTTGGAGGAGTCCTCAAGCGCGCACAAATTTCAAATTGTTGAATCAATTCGTTGTATTTTATTTTAAAGAATTCATACCCCAGAATGGAGAGGACAAAGTCCATCCGCAATTTAAATACCTGCACCATAAATCCCAAAGGGAAGAGCCAAGCCAATGCTTAGCCTCCCATTGGAGGTTTTTACTTACAGTAGTTAAATACCTGCAACTTAAATACCTGTACCTTAAATCCCAAAGGGAAGAGCCAAGCCAATGCTTAGCCTCCCATTGGAGGTTTTTACTTACAGTAGTTAAATACCTGCAACTTAAATACCTATACCTTAAATCCCAAAGGGAAGAGCCAAGCCAATGCTTAGCCTCCCATTGGAGGTTTTTACTTACAGTAGTTAAATACTTGCAACTTAAATACATGTACCTTAAATCCCAAAGGGAAGAGCCAAGCCAATGCTTAGCCTCCCATTGGAGGTTTTTACTTACAGTAGTTAAATACCTGCAACTTAAATACATGTACCTTAAATCCCAAAGGGAAGAGCCAAGCCAATGCTTAGCCTCCCATTGGAGGTTTTTACTTACAGTAGTTTAAATACTTGCAACTTAAATACCTGTACCTTAAATTCCAAAGGGAAGAGCCAAGCCAATGCTAGGCCTCCCATTAGAGGTGTTTATTCACTGTCATGTACTTCCTATAATTTAATTTTTGAATCATCAGACCCAAAAGATAAGTAGGTTGTAATACTGCACAGAAGTCGTTAACACACTCCTTCTTTCGGCTTCAGGGAATCTTTAACACTTAAAAAAATATAACAAATAAAAATATATACCATCCATGCATCCTATTTAAAAAATGAAAACACAAAAGAGAATACCCTACTATAGCCTTAGGAATAAACCAAGCCTGAGTTGCCGAATTAGGATATCCATGAAATTAAGGTACCGAAAGGGCATTAGTTTTATTAACTAGTGTAACCAAGTCCCCGAGCTCCTAATCTCTGGTTCGCAGGAATAAATTAGTTCTCCTGCTAATTTATTTAGGTTTCTAATCGACCTACCAAGAACGATTAGTGGCGACTCCAAATTTTAAAATCATTTAAACAAAAACCAAAGTTGCAATTCGGTAGGGCTTGGGAGGGTCCGCGTTAGGTTAGTCAAATCTAATTAACCTAATAATCCGTTAACCCCCTTTAAAATTTAAAATTTTTTTAGAGGGTCGCGACACTAGTCTACGCATCCACATCACTCCAATTAGATAAAGGTTACTCCTAAGGCGTCGGCGGATCACTATCCATCAGCTCCTCAAAATTTGCTCCATCTATCTCCATGAGACTAGGGGGTCCACTCATGACTAGGGCTTGGGGTCTGAAAACAGGTTAACAACAACAATGAGTCGAAACTCAGCAAGTTCACTACTAAACCTCGCTCAGGTTGAAGCACACGCTCAGCTCAACCCTAAACATGTAGTTCTAGGTTATTAATTTACCACTGCCCGACCAGACTAAACAACTGCGCACGTGCATGACCCAAAGACACTGTGAAGCAGTTGAGCACACATATAATTGACCATTCAATCCATGGTAGGAAACGCAAATGCTCATGTAGGACATGCTCAAATTCATTTTATTTTATTCCGCAGCATATTCAATTACATGACTCATTCAGCCCGTGCTCAGCCCGCAAGGTAGCTAACCAAGACTTAGGTTGGCACAACCCCTTTTGCTTATGTATTATCAAGTACACCATCTACGTGTACAAGACTTAGGTACATTACCCCTCTCGGTACCTTAACCAGCAAGGCATCAAATCCAAAACCTAGGTTGGCACCCTTTATACTCGAGTTACCCCGTGCCGTGCATGTTCGAGTGCACTATCCTTGTCTCGCCATTTCTCCCCTCATTAGGGCACACTTGCATGCTACTCGATTCAATTAATTTTCATGCTACATACCCATGCCAACCATGCATGTCCTCATATATATATGATTCACAACCAGGCATGTTCAGACAGGTTTCCCAAACATCGAGCGTAAAATATTTTGTGCAAGTAAGCAGTTCGTTCAGGCAAGAGTTCAATATTTCAAACGCATGGAGAATCCATGGCCCGACAATACACAACAGCAAATATTCTCATGGGATCATATGTTTGGGTTCATAAATAGTGCATTCAAGTCACAAGCCAAAACTAAAACCACTTTTCCGTGCACAAAACTCGGTAATCTTGAACTTTACCTCTAGGTATCACACATATCATGTATATTATAGGCAAAATCAGCAATCAATGATAACCAAATAGCAACCCAAGTGAATAAGCTTCACATTCTAAATATTTTCCTACTTTAAGCCATCCCTAGAGCCCATCTATAGCTAAGCCAAGTCATGTACAACAATCGTACTCAAGGTTTAGAGGTTATGCTTACCTTGCACCAGGCTTGAACGACTCGAAAATGAGGTGAGCGGAGGCCGAATTGTTGGGAATCTTGTATTACCTCTCGGGTGGCGCGCGAAAAAATGACAATCAGTTTCATTCAAAGATAGATAAAAACAGCAGAAGCATGCGATTCTGTGCACCTCGATCGTCTTAGGGTATCTCATGCGTTTTAATCGAAAATCTAAATCACACATCAAGGGGGTTTCATGCTTACCTCGAGAGCCAAAACTTGAATGGACTCGTTCTCATGTTCTTGGAGTCCTTCAAATGCCGAACCACTAGTTCAGACACACCACCAGACGCGCAGCGATGGAAGACGAAGCTCACAGCCGTCCATTGATCGATCGTGCTATCGACTATTGAGAAACAACGAATGAGCTCGTTTTCTTCATCAAGAACTACCTCATCACCCTCTGGTTGTTCTTGGTGAAACGAGAGTTCCAAACTCCCAAGGATTCATCACGAGAATGATACGAAATTCTCTCGAGGAAGGGTGAAATGATGAGGTTTTAAAAAGGTTCTAAAACTCTAACCCCCAATCCTTATTTATAGGGGTTAGGCGAGGGGTAGGGGCGGTAATTTACCAACCCTCTTCTACCAACTTTGACTTGGTCAAAGGTGGTTTAGTCCGCCTTTGACCGCCGGTCAGTGGGTTGATCCAAACGGCCCATTTTTGCAAGGGCGACACCGGCCTATAGACCGCACTGCACCACTTTGCTATTTCCACGTTGATGTCCTCCTCGAGTCGGATAGCAAATCTTATCCATTATGACTTTCTAGAATCCTTTATTTTGGATGATATTTCTTATCCTTTAGACTTTCTAATGGATAAGAAATCCTATTCTTATCATCTTGTGATTCGTGCAGATGTCACATCAAGATGACATCGTGCTTGCGCAGCGCTTGCGCAATGCTTGCATTGCATAGTCATCCATATGACATTATGTTTGCGCAATGCTTGCATCAACGCTTGTGCAACTCTTGCACAGTGCTTATATCAGCGACTTATCCATTCGGGATTAGAAATTAGAATTAAATCCAATTTGAACTAATTTATATTTGGCTATCTCAATAACTAATTGCAAATGCCTTTGCAATATTGTCTTTCGTATTTAATATCGCCACGCACCGGTTATGGTGTGTGACATCCCTGGATTCACCACTGAGCTGACAGTGAGACTTATACCATCAAATGAGTATCACTAAGAGAACTAACTGTCCTGTTCAGTCTCTGGGTCTCATAAACCATGAGTGACGTCTAACAATATATCATGGCTACCCAAACAGTGTGAATGTTACGAGAGCATGAATGAACTTGTCTGCTTTAGCTTACAGTGTAATTCAAGCCTTTTGTCTTAACCTTGTCCCAATCGAACGAAGGCCATAGAATTGTCAAGCTTACAAATTCAATTACATGCCTCAATCTATCTAACGTGCATTCACGAGACAATCTCGCCTTACCCCGGTTGAGGATTTCTAATGCACTGTCATGAGTAGATTGCATAGGACAACAACCTCGCTTCGCGTAGCAAGGAGATAGATCCCATATTGCGCACACTTGTGACTTCGTATGCGAATGACTGTAACCATCAAATATAGAGGCAAATCGACGACTTACCAATATGAGCACTTGTGAACCATAGCCACTCTACACACAAGTTAGCACTGTGCCTTTGGTTCAAGGATCACTTACACACCAAAGCCTGGACGACTAGACGTTGACCGAGCGTGAAGCTTTCCATACTTGCTAATCGTCCACTTTGTGTCACGTTCAGTGAACTTGTCCTCGACGATCACCTGCGTTTCCAACTCGGGCATCTAATGTCCAATGACTTATGACTTGTCATCCCTATTGAGTATCTGATACTCAATAGCAAAGTTTCTAGAAACGCACCAGTCTCAAGGGGTTTAATAATGCCTATTCATTGAACTATCGACCAGGAACCATTTAAAGATCGTGTATTGACTGAAGATCTGTCACATATATTATCGACGTCTCGAGAATAGGTTTTTGTTACACCTAATCTTATGGACTTCATTCATTTAAGTAATGGGACAAGATGAATAAACACATCTTGCCAATCGACTAAATGTGTTGAAATCTCAACTTATGCCCTCCATGTAACACTTACATGGTTGTCTTTAAGGCATACTCCCAATATCTCCCACTTGCACTAAAGGCAACTATGCGGTTTCTTAAACCCATTCTAATTGTTTCTGAAACATAGATAGATACAAAGCCCTAATGAGGGAGTACGCAGCATTTTCGCTGCGATGATTTTTTGCAAGGTGATTTAACCTTTCTTTCAACAATATCTTAAAGAGATGAACACGCTTTTTTGATACTCAAACTAGCGAGACCTCTATTCCTTAGTCAAAAGGAATAAGTCCAACTTCATGGATGAACTTTTCATCCAGGCATCTCCCAATTGCAAAGTTGCTTCATCTACTCTGCTTTATAGGTGAAACTAAATTGTTAGATTATATCTGGAACATTTTCAATAAACTGTTTTACCATCATTCATGTGAATAAACCCAAGAGACTAAATCCATAGCCTTAGAGATCTGATTCAAGATCATAATCTCATTTGCTTCAATATTTAATTCTCCATAAGTTAAGACCAAATCCTTAGTACTTCAAAAGTACTCAGGGACTTTCTAGACTTCCATCCAGCGTTCTCAATGTGGAATTTGAACTGACACTCCTCTGTAACACTTACAGCATACACGATATCGGGTCTCGTACGTAGAATAGCATACTTTATGCCATGATCAACGGAGACACTATCTGCTCCCTTTCTATAGGAAACTTGGGACACTATCTTTAAGAAAGGAATTTTTTGCTAAACCATTTAGCACTTTCTATGTACGTAGACTATGAGAGGCCAACTAGCCATCTAGATCTACCTTCATAGATCTTGATATCTAATATCTGTAAGTGGCCTTCTCTAAATTCTTTTATGGAGAACTTTTGTGACTAGAACATTAAATCAATGACTTGCACTGGAAACTCATTTTCAATTGCCAACAGGTCATCGATACGTAACATTAGGATGCAATAATGCTCCCATTGAGCTTCACATATACATAAGGATTATCTAGCCTTTTGATGAATCCAAACAGTTTGGACAATTCATCAAGCTGATGTTCCAATTTTCAGGAGGCTCGCCTAGGTCCAAATAGGGACCTTTTAACTTGCACACGTTTGGATTGTCATCTTGGGATTTTAAATCCCTTGGCTATTCTATATAGATGTCCTTCTCAAGAAATCTATTCAGGAAACCCACTAGCACGTCTTTGTGGAATCACTTATATTCCAAGCGTGCAACTACAGCCAATGAATTTGAATGGACTTCGATGAGACTTTCAGGCGAGAACTTTTCTCAACCAGGCACATCTAATACATCCCAAATTGACTTTGAGAGTGAACTTTCTTTAGAAAATCTACCAGTAGCTTATAGGTACGACACCATTAGGCAAGTCAACCAATGTTCAAAATATCGTTAGAATGTTTCGAGTCATTTATAGATTTCCAAGCTTTGAACCACTTCCAAAATTGACGTCAAACATCTCTTTCTCTTAGGCATTACGATCACTCAGCAGATCACCATCGTTTGTCGTAAACAACAGTTAAAATCCTCAACCAAGTATCCATAACTCTCAATAGGACGAGACTTTCTTGCCTTTTACCTAAGAGACGTATATCGAATGCTCCCACTGAACTAGAGATCCATCACCTCCAACTAATCTATTACCATATCTCATAGAGCATAATAAAAACCAAAATTTGGATGGCACTCTGTTCAGTCCACCTATGGTTTCAAAAGGGCATATCCCAAAAGGGATATTGTTGCATAGCTCTAATTTGCATGTCGTTCTTTATCCAATGAGGCACGACTTCTGAATTTAGGTACACCAACATTTTGGAGAGGGCCTTTTAGATAATTGCCATTATTCTATTGATATGTAAAATCTGGTTCTCACCTCCTCAATCAAATTGAAGAGTTATAGTATAATTTTACATATATTTTCTCAACTTTATTTCTAATCTCTTTAACTTTTAAAAGATTCAAATCTGTACTTCATTAAGTACAAATTCGATAATGAAATGAGAATTCATCACCCTTAACAATCTTATTGTTCAGTCCATATACATCTGAATGTATCAATCCTAACATATTTGCATCTCATGACCTATACCCTCTAAAGTGCATTTTTGGTCATTTCTCATTGAAGGCATTTCTCACATGTCGAGTATGGTTCAAAACCAGATGGATTATCATACCCATTCTCACTCAGCTTATGGGTTTTGCCTTCTCCAAAATGACCTAATCAGAGATGCCAAACATACTCTAGATTTAGATTGTTTAGGGCTTGTAATAATGGCATTAATATCACGGCGCTTATGGGTTTTGTTTTCTCCAAAATGACCTAATCAGAGATGCCAAACATACTCTAGATTTAGACTGTCTAGGGCTTGTAATAATTGTATTAATATCACGGCGCTTATTGACTTCGGTAATCGAATTACCATGCTAACTATTAGCCTTAATAAGCACAGTGATTATGACCTTTATAACGTCAGTCCTTTAGCTTGACATTCAAGCTCATTATGACCTTTCATTGTGCCTCTTCCAGAAAAGGAATTAGGCAAAGATTGGAGGATAAAATCCACAAACTTCTCATTACTCATAATGAAATCCAATCTCACTAATTCTTTATGTGCAAGATTTTAGAGAACATTATCATTCATAGACGGTTCTCAACCATCATGATACAATATGGTGCTTCAGATATCTCATATCTTGAGGTCCGATTATTTTATCAAATAATTCTTAATCACAGAATAATCGACCTTGCACCATGTTCATATTCTTGTGTGACCTAACTTTCAGGTCATGCTTATGTCACTTCTCATAAGTGACATAAATCTAGGGTCTAACTCTTTATAAAAGGAATACAATCAACCTTTTATTTGGCACATAATTGAATTTTATCAATTGAGAGCAATTCTCAATTTTTCTAAGCTAAAACATTGAAACATGGCTATTCAAAAGATTCTTGTCAATATATTTGAATCAACATGATTCATTTTATAGTAGCAAAGTAATAACTATCTTTAGCAGAAAATCCAATTGTCGGGCATTGACGTTCAACGGTATTACTATTCCGTTCTGGCCTTTGAATGAAATAGGCTCCCACTAAATTTTTCGAATCTTATACTCCTCGGATGAGAAATGGCAATCTTTGTTGGGCAGGATCACTGGCGGGGATTGAAGTCCCATTAGTTCACAGTCCGCCTCACTTGACAGTTATTGGCGTTCAACGTGAACTAAATGAGTGGATCAACCTATCCAACGTATCTTATATGTGTCCCAATCATCATTCGACCTCTAGGTCATGACAATCTCACCTGACAATTATTAACCCCATGACCATAGTCAAGTCAAACCCACCATCTCTGGCACATATTGAAATACAGATAACCCTCACCTGATAGTTATTAGAATCGCTTGGTTCCAATCCCACCACATCAAATGCTTTAATGGAGCGATCCTCTGTCATTGACAGCAATTAACCCCCGCGTATCCCTGGTGAGTCAATCAACTCACTATCATAGAACATCAACTCCACGATGGTAGAAGGCCACGAGTCTGACACCCGCTTTAACTTGATACTTAAGAATTGAGGAGATTTTAAGTCTTTTAGTGGTCTCACTTAAATCTAATCATATCTACCAGTCCTAGCAACAACCAACAGTAGCACAAATATATCCACATATAAAAGCCAGCATATACCCCTTCCTCCAGAACATAAATTAAAATATACATGTATGTCACAAGGTGATTATGAACCAAGTTCAATATGTCTCGAGCCCAAAGACCACATCAAAGTTTCATATCACATCTCATTTCCAAGTAATGAATTCATAATTCAAAGTATTAGAGGATTCTAATAAAACTCTTTCTAAAATTGAAATGGCACTGAAATTCAAAGATTGACCCAAAAACCATTGAAGACGATCTCAAATCGCAAAAATGAACATCTTTTATTACATAGTAATGAGTTTTGATCAGTGGCTCATTTCCGAGTGCTCGACCAAATTTCACGCAATTCCGAGCTCATCGGGGTCTAATCCGCGGGTTTGACCTGACCGTCAAATGCGTTTGCCGCCTTTGACCATACCAGCTAGCCCCATAGCCATCTTGGGTCGTTGGCCGCCGACCTCTCCGTCGGCCGTTCGTCCTCAGTTCGGCGAACGTTTCCCGATCCGTTTTCTCAAACCATCACACGATCCCATCATCTTAGCCAACCTTTTAACACCTTTTTAATTACGAATTTTCGATTCAAGATCGAGTCCGTTCTAATTCTTGATAAGTTGATCACTATCAACTTCGATTTGCCGTTTGGTGGATTCCAATTTCCAAAATCTAAACGGTAAACCTCAACGATTTCTCGAGCGGAAATCGATCCAATGCACGAGGACACCTAAGTTAGGCTCTGATACCACTTGTTAGGAATCTTGTATTCCCTCTCGAGCGGTGCGCAAAAAAATGACAATCAATTTCATTCAAATATAGATAAAAACAGCGGAAGCATACGATTCTGCACGCCTCGATCATCTTAGGGTATCTCGCGCGTTTTAATTGAAAATCTAAATCACACATCAAGGGGGTTTCAAGCTTACCTTGAGAGCCAAAAATTGAATGGGCTCATTCTCATGTTCTCGAAATTCGTCAAATGCCGAACCTCTAATTCAGACACACCACTGGATGCACAGCGACGGAAGACGAAGCTCACGACCGTCCGTTCATCGATCGTGCTAGTGACTATTGAGAAACGACGAATAGAGCTCGTTTTCTTCATCAAGAACTACCTCATGACCCTCTGGTTGTTCTTGGGGAAACGAGAGTTCCAAACTCCATAGGATTCATCACGAGAATGACACGAAATTCTCTCGAGGAAGGGTGAAATGGAGAGGTTTCAAAAAGGTTCTAAAACTCTAACCCCCAATCCCTATTTATAAAGGTTGGACGAGGGGTAGGGGCGGTAATTTACCACCCCTCTTCCACCTCCTTTGACTTGGTCAAAGGCAGTTTAGTCCGCCTTTGACCGCCGGTTGGTGGGTCGGTCCAACCAGCCCATTTTTGTAAGGGCGACACCGGCCTGTAGACCGCACCGCACCACCTTGCTATTCCCACGTTGATGTCCTCCTTGAGTTGCGATCGCATTACTTTATTTTCCTCGTTTTTCGTTCCATCTTATCGGAAAACAAATCTTAACCATTAGGACTTTCTAGAATCCTTTATTTTGGATAAGATTTCTTATCCTTTAAACTTTCTAATGGATAAGAAATCCTATTCTTATCATCTCATGATTCGTGTAGATGTCACATTAAGATGACATCGTGCTTGCGCAGCGCTTGTGTAACGCTTGCATTGCATAGTCATCCATATGACATCATGCTTGCGCAACGCTTGCATCAGCGCTTGCGCAACTCTTGCATAGTGCTCATATCAGTGACTTATCCATTCGTGATTAAAAATTAGAATCAAATCCAATTTGAACTAATTTCTATTTGACTATCTCATTAGCCAATTGCAAATGCCTTTGCAATATTGTCTTCCATATTTAATATCGCCACGCACCGGTTATGGTGTGTGATATCCCTATGTTCACCACTAAGTTGACAGTGAGACTTATACCATCAAATGAGTATCACCAAGAGAACTGACTGTCCCGTTCAGTCTCTAGGTCTCACAAGCCATGAGTGACGTCTAGCAACATATCATGGCTACCCAAACAGTGTGAATGTTACGAGAACATGGATGAACCTGTTCACTCTAGCTTATAGTGTAATTCAATCCTTCTGTCTTAACTTTATCCCAATTGAATGAAGGCCATGGAATTGTCAAGCCTACAAATTCGATTACATGCCTCAATCTATTTGACGTGCATTCACGAGACAATCTTGCCTTACCCCGACCAAGGATTTTCCAATGCACTGTCATGAGTAAATCACATAGGACAACAACTTCGCTTCGCGTAGCAAGGAGATAGATCCCATATTGCATACACCTATGACTTCGTATGCGAATTACTATGACCATCAAGCATAGAGGCAAATCGACGACCTGCTAATATACACACTTGTGAACCATAACGACCCTATACATAAGTTAGCATTGTGCCTCAGGTTCAAGGATCACTTACACACCAAAGCCTAGACGATTAGGCGTTGCCCCAGCGTGAAGCTTTCCATGCTTGCTAATCGTCCACTTTGTGTCACATTCAGTGAACTTGTCCTCGACGATCGCCTGCGTTTCCAACTTGGGCATCTAATGTCCAATGACTTGTGACTTGTCTCACTATTGAGTATCTGATACTCAATAGCGAAGTTCCTAGAAACGCACCAGTCTCAAGGGGTTCAATAATGCCCATTCATTGAACCATCAACCAGGAACCATTTAAAGATCATGTATTGACTGAAGACCTGCCACATATATTCTCGATGTCTTGAGAATAGATTTCAGTCACACCTAATCTTATGGACTTCATTCATTTGAGTAATGGGACAAGATGAATGAACACATCTTGCCAATCGACTAAATGTCATGTTGAAATCTTAACTTATGCCCTCCATAAAACACTTATATTGTTGTCTTTAGGGCATACTCCCAACACGAACGACGGCGGTTGTCGGTGTTGCATCGGCGAGCGAAAATTGGACCGGCGGACTATGATGATGAAGGGCTGAACTTGGCTATTAAAGAGTAATTCCAAGGGCTAAAAATGAGAAGAAATGGAGTGAGTAAAAGTTATACAACTATCGGAGCAATGGTGGCTCCCCGGAGGCTCACGACGTTGACGGGCGGTCTATGGAGGCCACAGCAGAAAATCGGATGTTGAAGGACTAAGGGAGTATGAGAGTGGCTTCAAGAGACTTACTCAAGTTTAACAAGGTCAAGGAAGACACAGCGAGGTGGCCGAACGGCTGACAGGGGCGATGGAGTTCAACTCCCCACGACCAGCCTCTATCCAGCCTAGATCCACAAAAAACTAGCTACTTTCTGACCAACCTACCTTGATATTTTCATAGCCCAAGGTCTTATGGACATGTGAGAGAAAACGGGAGTCGATTTGGATCTCGAACGAGTTCGAACGAGCTGATTTCCTCCATATGCGCGTAGGGACCTGCGGCGATGAGAGGAAATCCGAGAGAGGGAGAGGGAGAGGAAGAAAGGAAGAAGAAATGAGGGAGAGAGGGTGTAGGCTAAAAATTATGATGAAGAGAGAGAGAGAGAGAGAGAGAGAGAGAGAGAGAGAGAGTGTGTGTGTGTGTGTGTGTGTGTGTGTGTGTGTGTGTGTGTGTGTGTGTGTGTGTGTGTGTGTGTGTGTGTGTGTGTGTGTGTGTGTGAGTAAGCTTCCTTGTGTTTTTGAACTTACGAGTGAGAGTAGGTGAAATTAGATGAGTGAAATGAGAGTAATGATGGAGTTGATGAATTTAACTTGATGTGATTGACCAAGATTAATTTGATGGTGATTTGATTGAGATGACTTGACAAGATCTTGATTGATGTAATGGATTTGATTGATTTCACAATTGATGAGATGTTTTTCTCGGGTTTTATGCAAAAATGCACTGATCAACTAGAGCGCGAGCGGTCTCAGACACGTCTCTACATTAAACTGACATTCTTTGTAAACCATAAATATTTCTACTGACTATAAACGGTCATTCGCAAAGTATTGCCTTATTTTTTTTAATTCCAGAGCAAACCAGTCAACTGTTGAACTAACTAGGATGACGTTCAAATTTCCAAAGTGATATACACGAAAAGTCGATTGTCCAAGTTCGGAATTCGTTTCATGACTAAATTCACCAGATACAACTTCAGTAAATGGTCAGACCAACGAGCGGATGTTAAGAGGTCCTAGGTAGCATTTCCCTTTTAGTTAATTATTTCGAGGTGATTAGTCTCGAATGAGATTTAACTAAAGTGCATTTCTGAAATATATTCATCGTATATTACAAATCTTAAAAATGAGTCGAATTTTCAGAATGTCACAATGGATGGATATATTATTTTCAGTGCTGCTAGCTCGACAACTATATTATGTTGGACTCATAACGGAGCTTGTGTAACCACAAATCTTATATATGGTTGATGGACAAAACGGATTATAAAAAATTCATGGGATGATGAGGCCTATCTTATGATGAACTGATTTTTGATATATATATATATATATATTGCTAATCCCATCCCACGCAAATGGGTTTTTGATGCTGCAAGCTGGAAACTAGACAAATTCGCTATTTGGTTTCAATCATAAATTGTATGGTAGTTGTAGTGGTCATATACTATTTTCCCTAATTTGTGTCTACTTACATTTTACAAAATTTATACCCACTAAGGGGAACTCCTCGCCCCTCATTGATCGTTGTCTCCTGTCGAGACTATCGCTACCATCGTCGCCACCCTCCCTCTATCTCTCCCAACCTCTCGAGAATACCTCACTAAGACTCAGTATAAATAAAATAACCACATGATCAATAGCTACAATAATATCAATCTATATAGATAGATATTTGTAATGACTCCTTCTCCCTCCTCTATCATGTGCACTCTATGGGGACGACAAGAATTTGTGAAGCACTTTTATGAAAAAATTCTAAATAAAAGTCATATAAGACCCTATAGTGGATCTTGTTTCAAATAAGGATCTAAAGTAGCCATCGGTAAAATAAGGGCCTAATCTTGCCAGTCAGCTAAATATGCCGAGCAGTCAATGACATTTTTGTCCAAAGATAATTTTGATCTAAGTTTTGGTTAAATGGGATTAAAAATTAAAAAAGATAGAAGTTTATTAAAGAAAAGAAAAGAAATATAGTCGAGAGGGGTGGCATTGGTGGGGCAGTGGCCACATGTGAAGGGCCTGAGTTTTTTTTTTTTAAGTTGTAGCCTTTTTTCTTTTTTGAGTTTGTATTTTTTATGGACAAAATTTTGGATTTTTTAAACCTAATTTAATTAAGATTTTGTATGAGACCCAAAGCAGGGCCTGTGGCATTCAATGGTGGCCTCATCCGGCCCTCTATAAGCACTGCTAGTGGCCGACGATCGCTAAAAGCAAACGAAAAAAAGGGAAAAAAAGAGCAAAAATAAAAAATGAAAGATGAATGCCATTGACCAGTCATGAGGTCGAGATTGACATGGCCACTTTTGATCCTTATTCTAATAAAGATCCACTTTAGGTCTTTATTTAAGAACATAATGCCATTTTAAGCTTTTATTTGAAACAAGGTTTACTTGATGCCTTTATTTAAGAAAATTGTGGCCCTTCTTATCCTTATTTTGAATTTTTGAAAAATTTTACCAAATTGGAGAGGGGCCCACTCAATTAGGCATATTAGTGATAATTTTGTGTCTATTTACAATTTACAAAATTTATCCCCACTAAGGGGAACTCCTTGCCCCTTATTGCTTGTGGTCCGCAACCGAGACTATCGCTATCATTGTCTCCACTCTCTCTATCTCTCATGACCTCTCGGGAATACCTTACTAAGACTCAGTAGACATAAAATAACCACATGAACAATAGCTACAATAAAGTCTGTCTATATAGATTGATATATGTAATGACTCCTTCTCCCACCTCTATCACATGCATTTTGTGGGGCCAGCAAGAATTTGTGAAGAACTTTTATGGGAAAATTCCAAATAAAGGTCAAATAAGGGCATACAGTGGATTTTGTTTTAAATAATGGTCTAAGGTGGTCATGAGTAAAATAAGAGCCCAACCTTACCAGCTAGCCAAATATTTTGGGCAATCAAGGACATTTTCTTCTAAAAATAATTTTGACTTAAGTTTTGGTTAAATTAAATTAAAAATTAAAAAAGAAGATAGAAGTTCATAAAAAAAAGGAAATATAGTCAAGAGGGCTGGTACCGATGGGGTGGCGGCCATACTCGAAGGGCCCTAGTTTTTTTTTTCTTTTTTTTTTAAGTTTTAGCTTTTTTCTTTTTTCAATTTGTATTTTTTATGGAAAAAATTTTATATTTTTTAGACCTAATTTAATTAAGATTTTGTATGAAACCCAAAGCAAGACTTGTGGCTTTCGAGGGTGGCCTCACCTAGTCCTCTTTATGCATTGCTGGTGGTTGGCCAATGCAAAAAGTTAAAAATATAAAAGGAAAAAAATAAAAAAAATAAAAAAAAGTAAATGATGAAAATGGCATTGACCAGTCATAAGATCGAGATTGGCATGGCCAATTTTGATCCTTATTCTAATAAAAATCTATTTCAAGCCCTTATTTGACAAAATGATACGATTTTAGGACTTTATTTGAAATAAGATTCATTTCATATCTTTATTTAAGAAAATAATGGCATTTCTTTTCCTTATTTTGAATTTTCGAACAATTTTACCAAATTGGAGAGGGGCCCACTTAATTACGCATAGCAGTGACAAATTTATGTATACTTACAATTTACAAATTTTATCCCCATGAAGGGGAACTCCTCACCCCTCATTGATCGTCGTCCGTAGTCGAGACTATCACTTTCATTGTCTCCTCCCTCTCACTATCTCTCCTGACCTCTCAGGAATACCTAAGACTATGTATACATAAAATAACCACATGATCAATAGCTATGATAATGTCGATCTATATAGATCAATATATGTAATAATCCTTCTACCTTCATTGTGTGCACTCTATGGGGTCGATAAGAATTTGTGAAGCACTTTTATAGGAAATTTCCAAATAAGGGTCAAATGAGGGCTTGTAATGAATCTTATTTCAAATAATGGTTTGAAGTGGCTATGAATAAAATAAGAGCCCAACCTTGCCAGCTAGTGAAATATTTCGGGCAGTCAGGGACATTTTCATCCAAATGTAATTTTGACCTAAGTTTTGGTTAAATTGGATTAAAATTTTAAAAATATAGAATTTTATAAAAAAAAGAAATAAAATTGAGAGAGCTAGTACTGGTGGGGTGACGGCCACAAGAGAAGGGCCTAAGAGTTTTTTTTTTAATTTTTAGAATTTTTTCTTTTTTTAAATTTGTATTTTCTATGAAAAAATTTTGGATTTTTTAAACCTAATTTAATTAAGATTTTGTATGAAACCCAAAGTAGGGCTATGACTTTCGAGGATAGCCTCACCTAGCCCTCTCCAAGCATTGCTGGTGGCCAACCACCATGAAAAATAAAAAAAATAAAAAAGAGAGGAAAAACATAAAAAAAAATTAAAAATCAAAGGAAGAAAATGCCATTGACTTTCCTTACCCAAAAAAAAAATGCCATTGACCAGTGTTGACACCTAAATTTTGACTTTTTAAAATTCATTCAAGTACATAAAAAAACGAGAATTTGTTCTCACCAAAAATTAATTTTTTCATGCATTGCATATTTAATTTTTTTGTCGGTCATGCATTTTAGTATGGCTAACGACGGAGGATTTGAGCTTAAATTGACAAACGATTGGATTGAGCGTGAGGGAGGTGTGCCGAAAGGCTTATGAAGTTTTGAACTTAAAAGAAATTTTTCCACAGGGACTGAATTGCAAATACATAAAACTTCAGGGACTAAATTGCAAATACATAAAATTTTAGGGATAGTGGAGAAATTAGAAAGGAAGATGGAGAAGGGGAGATATAGAAGGGAAGATGGAGAAATTAGAAAGGAAGATGGAGAAGGGGAGATATAGAAGGGAAGATGGAGAAATTAGAAGGAAAGATGGAGAATGGAAGATGGTAGAATTAAAAGGGAAGATGAAGAATTAGAATGGGAGATGGAAAGATTAGAATGGAAGATGATGAATTAGAAGGGAAGATGGAGATAAAGAATGGAGGATGGTGGAATTAGAAGGGAAGATGGAGATAAAGAAGGGAAGATGGTGGAATTAGAAGGGAAGATGAAGTTAGTGGAAAAATTAGAATGATAGATGAAGATAGAGAAAGGAAGATGGGGGAGTAGGCTATAAAAGAAGGAAGAATGAGAGCCTTGAAAGAAGAAAAAAAATTTGGAGAGATTTCAAGAGAAAAAATTTTGAGAGAGAAAAATTCGCCGCCGTGGAACAAGCCTTGACGACGCAACGGATTTATCTCTAACGAGGTCTAGGCGCATCAGCATGTGCAATTATCTGGTAACTCAATTTTTCGTGTTTAGATGACGAAATCTCGAAAACAAATATACTGAACATTCGTAGATGTCTTCGAGATCTTCGATTTAATATATTATGGCGTGAAAATGGACGTCGTTTGCTATGTCAAAAGGGTCCCGAAATGGAGAGCAGAAATCTGGAAATATGGTGATCAGAACCTCAGATGGAATTTTTCTGATCTGACCTTTCATGCTAAATGATTTTCCATGGGTTATTCTAGACTTCGTTTCATAAAGACCTCTTCATGACATTTGTTCATAAGATCTTAATGCATAACATATAAAAAATACAAAAATATTCATGCATGTTTCATATTTTTAATGCATTTAATGAAATCATGCAATTCTGTTGGCGTCCTTGAGTCTGAGTGTTTTTCTGTGCGTGGTCATATTGATTCGTAGTTATCTCATGTTTAGAGTCTTCTTTTGAAACTTCACAAAAAATGAAAGTTGTTCATTGGGGTCTTGTTTAGTAGACTGGAAAGTTTGGTGCATTAATTTTGAGATTTGAGTATCCATTTGAGCTTAATCCTAAAGTATGTCTATTCTGTGAAATTTGTTTGTTTGCTGCTGAGCTCTCATGAAAGACCATTTTCTACACGAAAACGAGTGTCTCTTCAGTAAGAATGTAAAACATGAAAGTTGTCAACGACACATTTTCCCATCCACATAAAAAATCTCAGAATTTTTGCATACATTTCATTATTTCTTTTATATTTTATGGTTACTGCTTTCTCCCTAAGAATATTCATGGACAGTATGATTTAATTCGTATTTTTTGTGTTAATGCATTGGAAAATGTAAAAAATGGTCTCAATGAAGTTTAATCAGCACGTGTTAAAATTTCTTTGAGTTTTTGAATTGTCTTAACTCATTGGTGATTGTGCATGTTCGATTGGATGAGTTTATTATTTTCATTTGGCTTTCGGCCCGATGCTTTGAAGACTGGAGGATGACCGATGTCCATTCCGGTCCGTTTTGTTGTACTCCCGACCCACGAGGCTTGGCGACCGGTGTTTGACCGATGTCCATTCCGGTCCATTTTTGTTGTATTCCCGATCATGTCTCGGGTTTTATTTAATTGGTCTGTAATTATTCACCCGACGAGTTGCGGGTTATATTTTCACTGTCCTTAGGGTAGTTTTACTTTACCTGCTCTCTCTTCACATCTTCGTTTGCTTTTGGTGATTTTGCATTCTTTATAATACCTCGAAAAATCTAAAAAAAATCATAAAAAGAAAACCAAAAAAAAAATTGCACCTTTGAACCTCAAGTGAAAATTTATCAAAATTGCCAAGTTGAACATTTTTATGAAATTGGTACCAAAAGGGCGTTAATTGAAAAATTAGCGTAATCAAGTCCCCGAACTCATTAATCTCTGGTTCGTAGGAATAAAGTATTTCTCCCGATGCTTTATTTAGGTGTCTAATCAACCTACCCAAAATGATTAGTGGCGACTCCAAGATAAATCCTTCTTTTGATGAAATTGAACCTAAGTCACGATTTGGTAGAACTCGGGAGAGTTCGAGCTATGCTAGTTAATTCAATTTAATTAACATGGTAATCCATTAACTTTAAAAATTGGGAAACTGATTTTTTTAGGTCGCGACAGCTTGGCGACTCCAGTGGGGACTAGATAGAATTTTCTTGAAAATTCAAAGAGGACTTAGGCCAGAAAATTTCATGACAATTGATTGGATTCTGATCTTTAGGTGTTAAATGGTCTTGCAGGTGGGAGTTATAAGGGGTGAAGTGTTTGACTAATCCCTTGTTTTGCAGGCTTGGTGTATGAGAATTGTGAATTTATTTTGAATCATTGAAGCGATGTTTGCATTTAATTGTTGTGCATGATTAATCGCTTTAGTACTACATTACACACATCCCGTGGTCGAACCTGGGCCACTAGTTTTAGGATGGTATTGTGATTTGGTTCTAGCGTTTGCCGTGAGATCACGTCGAAAGTTAGTCCAGATTCAATCCCGAACTTCTTTTCAAAAATGAGTTTTAAAAGTTATGCCTCAGGTTTGGTAAGATTACCAAAGCGGTGGTTTTAATTTTTGACTCGAGTAGCCGAAGTGGAAAAGCCCGGCTAATCTTGGTTACGTCGCGGGATAGCGACTAATCTTGATTATGTGCGCGAGATTGTCGCCTTGCCGTAAGTCTTTTGCTTCAATTTGTCAGCCTTTAGAGTAGATAGGCTAAGATTTAAACTCACGATTCCTGTGCATGTCTATGTGACTTACATGGTATTTTTCACGGTGAAAGTAAGTTCTCTAACTTCATCTTGCATTTATTCTATTTTGGGTCGGTCCATGACATTGTTAGATTGGTCGAATTTTTCAAGGAAATGCAATCCAATGAATTTCTCCTCATGTTCTAATTTACCTTTCCGTGTTGCGCGATTTTGGTAAAATTCTATGGTCAAATTTTGGGCAAACACCCTTAATGAAAGTCGTAGCCAACATGATGATCTTCCACATATAAAAAAAATCAGAACCAATGGACGTCATTTTCTTGGGACGAAGTTGGGCCAAACTCACGTTTTTCTAAATAGGTGAAAAATGCAAAGTATTCTGACTGATCGACTCCCCTCCTCGTGAGAATTTTTCGAGCCTCTTCAACTCAATTCTGGATCCTGACCAAAGAATGAAAAATGTCTAATGGACTCTGATATTACACGTCAAAAATTTTCAAATAAATCCAATCAGTTTTCCATTTAATACAGAATTTGTGATCCAATGCAAAGCAGTCTGAAATTTTGGCAGTTTTCTAACCTCATCTTGTTTCATTAATAAGCACTGCTAAACAAGCTTTTTTGCTAGAAATCAAAACATGAAAGTTGGAGAATGGACTTTAAACTATTGGCCTGAAAAATGTTGGACCTTAACTCACATTTTTTATGGGCCTTTCGTTCATTAGACAGAAACTGGACAAATCAGCTTTCTGAACAAATTTGTTCCAAAGATGCATTAAACTGTATTGATCTGTACATTTTTTGGATAAAGTCAAAACATGAAAGTTGTGCATAATCATCTTAGCCATGTGTCTGTAAATTTGGGCGTCATTTTGAGCACTTGTTGAATTTTCACGAATTTTTTGTCAAAAGTGGACGAACTGAAATCTTCTGAAATGGAATCCTGTCACTGTATGTACACCATCACCTTTGCCCACAAGTTACACTCAGATGAGAAAGATCTTGGCACCTGTCATGGACCGACCTCTTTTTGATCACATACTCATTATTCCCTCTACTTTTACAGGGAATTATAGGTACCCCAGGCGGGAGCAAATTGGACTCGTCGGTGATAACAAACCAGGAATAATCATGAAGAATACAAAACGACAGAAAATTACCGATGTACTAGCCGATAACCCTGGGGGCAAGCGAAGAGATCAAACCTCCCGGAGACAGAATTGTGTCAATCAGTCAGCATGTATAAGTTATGTATTTTGATCAGGCGTGGGGGCATTCTTAATGTATTGGAGGGGCTCCTGTATTTTTGTTGAAAAAAGCGTAAACGGTGTAATCGAGAACCCATGAAGCGTGTATATTGATCCGACCCTGAAACGCCTTCTTGATTTAATTGACTAAAAGCTTGCTTTTTAACTCCCTCGGATTCGAACCACGTGGAGAATTTTGGTGGATCGGAGAATTATTATTGAGCGTGGCCCACAGACGTTTCTCCCAATACTACAGGCGACCCACACATTCAAGTGGACTCCGAAAGAGATAAGGCGTGAGTAAAGTAGGCCACGCAACGGGGGGCCGGGCTCATTATTAGCACATTGACTGAGTGGTTGCAGCTGTATTAATTTGAATGACCAGTCACGGGCCTCACTATGACCGGTGGGGGGCGCCGCCGAATTCTTTTTCCGTGTCCTTAATATCATCATTAGGAAGAAGTGATGGGGTCTCGCTTTTGTTTGTTTGGCTGGTTGTAATCATCACAGTCACCATCTGTCAAGATAAGATATGATTGAGGCAATCCTACTGGTCGAGATGGAAATACGTTCCCTACATATTCTGTCGGAAGTACAGTTGACAGTAGCAGACTGGATCCAGCAGAGGTAGATGACCTCGGCTTGTGAAGATTGCTGCCGACAGTCCCTCTTCCAGAAGAGAAGATTGCATCGAACTATGACGGTTCATATGACGTAAAGAAAGTCCTCCCAGAAGGTGCTCTGGTCCTAACCAAGTCGGATATTTGTATTGACTCTGATTTCGTGAGGAAACGAAGAGATGGCGCGAAGATAAAAATATAGACATGCGAAACATTCCTTTTATTCCATACATCAACAGGTTTTACAACAGCTCACTAGGGAGGAAAGGTAAAGCCAAACTGGGCCCTGATAACCATTACGAAAGAGCTCAACTGACTCTCCAAACAGTTGATGCTCTGGGGGCACCAGGCGCTCTCGGGATTAAGCTCCGCGAGCCTTAAGTAGAGACGATCGCACTTCTCCTTAGCCTGGGCCATACTGGCCTCATAATGCTCGACAGCAAACTCCAGGTTCGGAATCGCCGCCCTCTCGAAAGCAATGTCTGCCGTAATGTCATCAAGTCTCTCCTGCAGCCAACCGCATTTGCACCTCATCACAATATTGCCTGGCTCCTGTTCGGTGTAAGTTCGGACCAAGGCCAGACGGTTCACCAACTTTCCCCTCTCACGAACCAGCCACGAAAGCTGATCATTAGCAAACTTGAGGGCCTTCTTGTGATTATCAGCCACAAATGTGACTATTGCCAGACGCTCGTGCCGGTCTTGGTAACGAGCTTTCACGACGGCGGTCACAAGGACCATCTCATAAGCGCGGTTATAGGCAGCCAAAAAATTGATGAAGAGGGTCGAGAAGTTCCGATACTCCTTCCCCAGTTGGGTACCCTCAACAGAAGCAGCGTCCACGGTCCTGAATAAACCAAGGATTTCAGCCTCAACGGTAGAGTTTCGGGCTATATGAGCGTAACCTCTACCAAGAAGATTGTAGAGTCTCTCCCACCCAGCCAGGACTTCGGCGGAGAAGGTATGGTTAGGAGAATTGGCCATTTTTTAAAGCAGAATATGAAAGAAAGGGGGAGAGAGGTGAGACAGATGAGCGGAATGCGAAGATGGTAATCTGCTTTGAAGTAAATATTGATTTTATAGTGACGGTATCAACCGGTCAAGATTTCTCTTATCTACCATTCTCTATTAGGCACGACCCTCGTTAGCTCGAATTTCAGTTAGGTAGCGACCTCGAGTCAAGCAAAATCCAACGTCTGTGCGGAAAAGCTGGATGAGACGCCACCACTTTGGAAAAGAAAGAATAAAAAAACGAGCTGAGTGGGAGACAAGGAAATTTTCGGCAGAAAGGGAGATACGACCCGTCCTTATCAGAGAACTCGCTCGCAAATCGACGGTGGAGACGACGACGGGAGCCCTACCACTATGAAAAGATGAGAAAAGACGAGCCAAGCAAGAGACACGCAGGAAAGATTGAGAAAGACAGAACTCTCGGGAGAGGCAATACAGATGCTAAGCCCACGGCAAATTTTAAAAGAGACATCCTCTTGATAATCTTTATCCATACTTTGAAGAGAGTTTTAAAGGTTACACGATTCAGAGTGAGTGAGAATACAAGAGAAGATAGCAGATCTTGAGAAATCATCAACCAAATCGAAGATGTCCCAACCCAATACTCCCGAAAGCTATCGTTGTCTGCTGAATATGGGAGAGGAAGAGTTCGAAGCCATGTTTGGGATCGAGCCCATGGAGCCTGGCCCTTCCGCCAACGACGTCCAAGATCTCAGTAAAGATAAGGACAACAACGGTAATAGTCAAAAGAAGCGTTACCGTCGCCATACTAAGGAGCAAGTACAAAGGCTTGAGGATTTCTTTAGAACATGTCCTATGCCAGACGGCAAACAGAAAATGGAACTGAGTCAAGAGCTAGGACTTGAACCATCGCAAATCAAGTTCTGGTTTCAAAATAGGCGAACCCGAATGAAGACTCGTCATGAGCACAACGAGGCCGAGTTTTTAAGAGTTGAAAATGAAAACCTCCGAGCGGAAAACAAGATGTATAAAGAGGCTTTTGACTCCGCCACCTGCCCCAACTGCAACAGCCTCCTCCTCACCTTCGATGAAATGCATGATCTGAGGATCGAAAATGCACGTTTAAGAGGAGAGTTAGACCAGTTTATAACAGGATCGAGAGGGTACAAAAGGACCAATGCTACTGGATCATCATCAATACCTCCCGAGGAAGAATGGACAGATCACCACCAAGCGGACATTGACGATGATCTTTTCGCCATAATCAACCAGTTTGATATCGGTAAAGCATTGAAGCTGTGATGTACATGCTCAGCCAGTTACCACCAGACCTTTAACATAGTCGACGCGTACCTAGTCCGGAATGAAGCCAGCTGATTATAGAAAAGCCTGCAGATGGGGAAGAAAAATCAATCCTAAATGGATGAATATGCTTTATCTTGCATGGGATGTTGTCTTCTTTTATGAATGTCTAGAATTGGTGTGAAAGCAAGAAGTAATCATTTCTCTTTCCCCAATTAAATGCTCGAGTCTACCACCACACCAAACTCGTAGTGAATTTATTGCGAGTAAAAAGCCGCGCGAACTAGAAGGGTAAAGCAGTATCGTTTCAATTTACCCTCAATTGTCCCGATTCTAAATTAGATCCCTGCTGTTTACAGGAATTTGAAAATTGATCCGAGAATACAGTCGTACTCAAAAACGAAATTCCCTAGTTGGACAAAATTGGGGGCAAATCAATTCGCGGATATTATCACTGAATGACAGACTTCCAACAAGAAAAATGCGAAGGACGCGAGCAATCTCAAAGAAGGGTAATTTTGTATCGTTCCAATTTACCCAATATCGTTTCAAATTCTGAATTACTTTCCTCCGTTTTAACAGGGATTGAAAATTGCCTTGAAAAGAACTGGGGCGTGAAACTGCCTAGTGCAAGACCGCGTCTTTTCAAGGATTAACACCTAAAAGCGAACCTCCACGAATGCCTACGGTCTTGTGGACCAGATGGCATGGGGAATGACAGTGGTCCGAGACGTCCCGAGTTCGATCCTCGAGGACGGAAATGTTGTAAGTATTGTAAATAAATAAAACAACTTTTGCTCGCATTTCTTTTTGCATAAAGAAACAGGAATACTCGACGAGCAATACAAAGGTCAGTATTTTGTCACGATCTTAGCCTAATGTTGAAGTGTCCAGCCAAAGCCAAGGGGAACTCAATCCAGTGAACCTGATAAGGGGATCGTGTGAGGCATTCAAAATAATTGGTAAATCAGTATCGTATCCAATTCATCATTTCTAATACTGACTAATACGTCTTCTCCTCCATTGTTTGACAAGAAATGTCTAAACTTGACATACCCACGGAGAAAATCCCGAGTGGTAAAACTGGTAAAGGAGTTGCGCGAAGCACTCAAGGGTATCTCAATATCGTGTCCAGTTCATCATTTCTGATACTGGCTAACATGTCTCCTTCCTTTTTACAGGAAATGTTAAACTAACATCTGATACGTCAAAGAAAACAGCCCCAAGGGGCCAAGTTATGATCGCCTGATGCGATCTGTCTGATGAAATAGGGGAAATCAATCGCGAACCCTGGATCGAAAAGAGGTAAAACCAGAAACAAGCTACTCCTCGACTCGGAGAATAGGCCTCCAACGTGTTTGATTCGCCCACACAGCCAGGGGCAATTTCCATACTTGTACATTGTATTACCATATTTGCATGATGTTTACACATTCCATGATTTATGCATGACCGTTCTGCACGTTCAATTGTCAATTTTGACTTGGGATATAAACTGTACACGATGCATCGAATGTACAGAATGGGGCATGACAGGATCATGAAAGGCAAGCCATTTCCACATACGTCCTATATTTAATCTACAGTGAGTTGAGTGGAAGACAGATTCCGCACTCTCTAAGGCAATGGGTTTTCTCGCAAAAGGTACGATAGCCGAAGTGACAGAGGCATTCAGTTCTCTATCCAAACACTACAAGTGTCCATTGCAAATCTCTTTGAGCGGCGGTTTCATTTTCTCAACCCTGTCAAGAACCACCCCACATTGGGGTAAGACGAGGTAATTCCAGCAGCGACATGAGGTAAATGGTCAGAAATCCTCTTGCTCAGACTAGCATCAATCTTCGGGTCTTGCTTTGCATTTTACTCGAACTTTAACTCAAGTGCTTTAGGATGATGAAGAGCATTCATTTCTCTATCCTATACACTACATCCATTATACAGCCCAATCGAGCATGTATAATTATTTCTCGAACCCCGTTGGTGATCATTAATCATTCCAATTTGAAGATGACGTCATCACCAAGGAACAGAACTCAAAAGACCGGGGCAGTAAAGAATCCCCAAGTGAACTCATCTCGTATGCTAGATTTCTCATGTAGTATATAGCATGATTCCTTGCAAAGAAAGGAAAAGAAAGATATGTGTCAAAAAATAGCTCTCTCTAAAAAAAAATGGGAATCGGGATTAAGAAAAGCAAAGGCTAATCTCACAGAAAATCCCGGGCAATAAAAAGCAAAATGCCTATCAAAAGTGAGGCCAATGCCCATTCAAATCCTTGTTCATTTGTTTTGAAAATCCCAAACGACAGACTTGTAAAGAAAAAGTCTCCAAGAGAGTCAAATGGAAATTGCAATCATCAATGGAAGCTCCATCCTCAAGCAGTGATGGCACATCTTGAAATCAATTTCAGAAGGTCAAAGATCAGTGACAAGACTGCAATGATCACCAACACCAAGCCCTTCTCATAAATTTTTCTAAGCCAAAACGAGCCCTTCGTTTCTCATACCCAAATCCCAACCTACGTTACGACCCTTGAAAGTCTCTTCTGATTAGAACACTTGAATTAATGTAAGAGTTGAATGATTTTAAGCATCGCTCGAAGAAGTTCGAGCAAGATTATTTCTTTCTCATTTTTGCAGGGTTCTTGACTTGTAAACCCAGAGCAGATGATGAAGATCTTCTTTAAAGGCATTGACTCCACAGGAGTCCCATTTGGTAAACCATTGACCTAGCCCATATTACGGTCCTAATCAAGACCTCCAGATCGGCTCGGTAGTACCAATTGCGAGATTACTCAGACCCTTGTTGAAGACGATGATGGTAAGATTGAGTGATTTCTCTTGAATCCTACAGTTAGGATAAATAGCTTTCCTCAAGAGTAGGAGAAAGCCCTTTCGGACTGAAGTCCCCCATTCAGAGTACATTCGAGGTATTCACAATGTAATTACCTCCTTGAACAGAATTGGTAATGCAAACTTGACAGAATAGTTTTGCATAAATCCACTGAATGAATTTCAGCATGCATGCCTATACATGTTACATATAAACGTTGTTTAAGCACATGCATCCCTAATATTCGAGTTACCTCATGAGGTCTTGAAATCCATCCAAGGATGATTGAATGAACAAAGCCATACTGGCAAGTGTCCACCTGGCCACCTTCCAAGCTCTCAGGTAAGTTTTCTGAACCCATTTTTGAATATCTTGTGTTTACACTGACATGGCTTGTATAGCACACCCTCTCGATGTGGTCACCACCCTGTGAGATTGGCGACACATTCCCCTTTCGGATTGTCCAAGACCCGCTCTAGCGATCTCGAAACTCTTCTGGATCATCAAAGACCAGCTCTAGTGATCTCGTTCCCTTTCAGATCATCAAGGACCAGCTCTAATGATCTTGAAAGAAGCCTACCTTTCAACTACCCAGAAAACCCAGGTAAGTTTTCTAACCCTTTTCAAAAATCGCAAACTTTGAGTTTGCACCAATGGGAAAGCACATTTCTAAATTTTGTCCAGTTCATAATCGATATGCTCTTGTGACCTGCATGAAAAACTTGTTCGAACCATGATCGACATGCTCTTGTGGTCTTGACAAATTTTATCAAAATCATAATCGACATGCTCTTGTGATTTTGGTACCCTATCAAGTTCATGATCGACATGCTCTCATGTTCTTGATCTTATCCATCCAGTTCATAATTGACATGCTCTTGTGTCTGGATGCTTGTTTGAACCATGATCGACATGCTCTCGTGGTCTCTACAAATTTTATCAAAAACCATAATCGACATGCTCTTATGGTTTTGATACCCTTTTAGATCATCAAGGACCAGCTCTAATGATCTTGAAAGAAACTATGTGACTCCACTCGAAGAGATGCAGTGGATACATCCCCTTACAAATCTTGCGCTTTCTCGCATCAGGGGAAACCTCTGGTAACGGATAAGTACCAGTACCTTAAGATTCTTGCATCCACAAAATGCCTGGAGCTTAAGGGAATCACTAGCATTATAAAGTGTTTGGTAAGACCGACATTTTATATGCAATCCATGTGCAGGTTTCTTTAATCCGTTTTCTCGGAGCAGAGAAATCTTAACACATGTTGTTTACAGTCCTGCACATCATGCATCATTGCACTTGCATATAAAATGGGATTAAAACTCCCCCACAAAAAAAATCAAAAATCATCATCATCATTCATTTGCATTGTCAAAATTTAGGTTCAATTTTGTCTTTGAGCGAAACCTCTACGAGTCTCCGCTCAAAGAGGGGCAACTGTTAACACCTAAATTTTGACTTTTTAAAATTCATTCAAGTACATAAAAAAACGAGAATTTGTTCTCACCAAAAATTAATTTTTTCATGCATTGCATATTTAATTTTTTTGTCGGTCATGCATTTTATTATGGCTAACGACGGAGGATTTGAGCTTAAATTGACAAATGATTGGATTGAGCGTGAGGGAGGTGTGCCGAAAGGCTTATGAAGTTTTGAACTTAAAAGAAATTTTTCCACAGGGACTGAATTGCAAATACATAAAACTTCAGGGACTAAATTGCAAATACATAAAACTTCAGGGGCTGAATTGCAAATACATAAAATTTTAGGGATAGTGGAGAAATTAGAAAGGAAGATGGAGAAGGGGAGATATAGAAGGGAAGATGGACAAATTAGAAAGGAAGATGGAGAAGGGGAGATATAGAAGGGAAGATGGAGAAATTAGAAGGAAAGATGGTAGAATTAGAAGGGAAGATGAAGAATTAGAATGGGAGATGGAAAGATTAGAATGGAAGATGGTGAATTAGAAGGGAAGATGGAGATAAAGAATGGAGGATGGTGGAATTAGAAGGGAAGATGGAGATAAAGAAGGGAAGATGGTGGAATTAGAAGGGAAGATGAAGTTAGTGGAAAAATTAGAATGATAGATGAAGATAGAGAAAGGAAGATGGGGGAGTAGGCTATAAAAGGAGGAAGAATGAGAGCCTCGAAAGGAGAAAAAAAAATTGGAGAGATTTCAAGAGAAAAAATTTTGAGAGAGAAAAATTCGCCACCGTGGAACAAGCCTTGACGACACAACGGATTCATCTCCAACGAGGTCTAGGCGCATCAGCATGTGCAATTATCTGGTAACTCAATTTTTCGTATTTAGATGACGAAATCTCGAAAACAAATATACTGAACATTCGTAGATGACTTCGAGATCTTCGATTTGATATATTATGGCGTGAAAATGGACGTCGTTTGCTATGTCAAAAGGGTCCCGAAATGGAGAGCAGAAATCTGGAAATATGGTGATCAGAACCTCAGATGGAATTTTTCTGATCTGACCTTTCATGCTAAATGATTTTCCATGGGTTATTCTAGACTTCGTTTCATAAAGACCTCTTCATGACATTTGTTCATAAGATCTTAATGCATAACATATAAAAAATAAAAAAATATTCATGCATGTTTCATATTTTTAATGCATTTAATGAAATCATGCAATTCTGTTGGCGTCCTTGAGTCTGAGTGTTTTTCTGTGCGTGGTCATATTGATTCGTAGTTATCTCATGTTTAGAGTCTTCTTTTGAAACTTCACAAAAAATGAAAGTTGTTCATTGGGGTCTTGTTTAGTAGACTGGAAAGTTTGGTGCATTAATTTTGAGATTTGAGTGTCCATTTGAGCTTAATCCTGAAGTATGTCTATTCTGTGAAATTTGTTTGTTTGCTGCTGAGCTCTCATGAAAGACCATTTTCTACACGAAAACGAGTGTCTCTTCAGTAAGAATATAAAACATGAAAGTTGTCAACGACACATTTTCCCATCCACATAAAAAATCTCAGAATTTTTGCATACATTTCATTATTTCTTTTATATTTTATGGTTACTGCTTTCTCCCTAAGAATATTCATGGACAGTATGATTTAATTCGTATTTTTTGTGTTAATGCATTGGAAAATGTAAAAAATGGTCTCAATGAAGTTTAATCAGCACGTGTTAAAATTTCTTTGAGTTTTTGAATTGTCTTAACTCATTGGTGATTGTGCATGTTCGATTGGATGAGTTTATTATTTTCATTTGGCTTTCGGCCCGATGCTTTGAAGACTGGAGGATGACCGATGTCCATTCCGGTCCGTTTTGTTGTACTCCCGACCCACGAGGCTTGGCGACCGGTGTTTGACCGATGTCCATTCCGGTCCATTTTTGTTGTATTCCCGATCATGTCTCGGGTTTTATTTAATTGGTCTGTAATTATTCACCCGACGAGTTACGGGTTATATTTTTACTGTCCTTAGGGTAGTTTTACTTTACCTGCTCTCTCTTCACATCTTCGTTTGCTTTTGGTGATTTTGCATTCTTTATAATACCTCGAAAAATCTAAAAAATCATAAAAAGAAAACCAAAAAAAAATTGCACCTTTGAACCTCAAGTGAAAATTTATCAAAATTGCCAAGTTGAACATTTTTATGAAATTGGTACCGAAAGGGCGTTAATTGAAAAATTAGCGTAATCAAGTCCCCGAACTCATTAATCTCTGGTTCGTAGGAATAAAGTATTTCTCCCGATGCTTTATTTAGGTGTCTAATCAACCTACCCAAGATGATTAGTGGCGACTCCAAGATAAATCCTTCTTTTGATGAAATTGAACATAAGTCACGATTTGGTAGAACTCAGGAGAGTTCGAGCTATGCTAGTTAATTCAATTTAATTAACATGGTAATCCATTAACTTTAAAAATTGGGAAACTGATTTTTTTAGGTCGCGACAACCAGACATAAGGTCAAGATTGGCATGGCCACTTTTAATCCTTATTTTAATAAAGATCTACTTTAGGCTTTTATTTGATAAAATGATACAATTTCAGACCCTTATTTAAAATAAGGTTCACATCATGCCTTTATTTAAAAAAAATTATGGCACTTCTTTGTCCTTATTTTGAATTTCTGAAAAATTGTGCCCAATTAATTAGGCATAGCAGTGACCAACAACATCCCCCCTCCAGCGGCAAAAAAAAAAATAGTTTAGTTTTTTGGTAAAATCCTTCTTTACCCAAAGAAAAAATAGGTTCATCCATGCCCTTTCATTCATATCTCCGTATCTCCAAATCTTATGTTAGTTAATTTTGTAGATGATAATTTCTAGTATACTATAGTTAACTTTGGTAATAAGTTATTTTTATTCTCCAAGTACCTTGATAATGTTTCCCCAACTTCTACATTCGGTGAATAGAAACAAGATGTTTAACATGTTAGGCTATTCACATTTGAGTTGGATAGTTTTGATATTTTACGTGGCTCTTCGAAAGAGCGTCATTGTCATATTAAAGTTCTTTTTGCTCATTTCCTGCTGATATTAATTGTGTTAGGCTGCCAGACCAAAAAAGAAAAATTGTGTTAGACTGAAATCTTACCCACCCCACCCCACCCCCCACGCAACCAACCACACACCCACCCTCCCTCCCGTCCCCTCCTTCGCCCACCCAATCTCACTTCTTGTCACCGTCGTTGTCAAAGAGGCTTGTCCAAGATCTTCGACCTTTGACCTCGATTCCAAAGCTGTCGGCGTCCTGAACGGAGAGGGAGGACGACAACGGCTACTGTTATCAACGATGGTGGACGGTGGCGACCTATTGTGTCGGCAAGCTGATGGGCTTGATTGCCAGAGAGGGATGAGGGCCAGGGACGACAATGTCGGCGGATGAGGAAGAGCAGAGTAGGAGAGAGAATGAGAATAAGTATATGTATGTGTGTGTGTATTGTTTTGAAGGAGAGAGGGGGGGGTGTTAAAGTGATACAAGGGCTAAGGCACGCGAGCACATAATCAGGAAATTAGGCGTAGAAAGAAAATGGTTAGCCAAGTATGAAATAGATGAGCATACATCAAAGAAAGTAAGGGTGACTTAGAAAATAACAAGAGATTACAAAAAAAAAAAGTGGATAGTTCTTAATAGGGAAAATTATCAAAAAAGTCCTAAACCTATTGCACTTTTGCCGATTTAGTCCTAAACCTTTCAATTTTGCCGATTCAGTCCTAAACCTTTCGATTTTACGAATTCAGTCCTAAACCTTTTCATATTTTGCCGATTTAGTCCTAAACCTTTCGATTTTGCCGATTTAGTCCTAAATCTTTTCATATTTTTTCGATTCAGTCCTAAAATTTTTATTTTTTAAAAAATATCTTGGAAATATAATCCGAAAATTAAAAAAATTATAAGAAAATTATAAAAATATATTTAAAAAATAAAAAAAAATTATAAAATTAAAAAAATTAAAAAAATTTAAAAAAATTAAAAATTTTAAAAAATTTTAAAAAAATTTAAAAAATTAAAAATTAAAAAATTAAAAAAAAAAATAAAAAACGAGTGAGCCCTCGCCGCTGCTGCCCCACCATCGCCAGCTCGCCCATTTTTTTCATCTTTATTTTCAAAATATTTTAAAAAAATTTAAAAAATTTAGGACTAAATCGTCGTTTTTTTCTCTTTTTTTCAGCTTTTTTCCAAAATATTTTAAAAAATTAAAAAGTTTAGGCCCCTCACCAGCTAGTAATGGTGAGTTAGTCCTAAATCTTTTCATGTTTTGCCAATTCAGTCATAAATTTTTAATTTTTTAAAAATATTTTGAAAAAAAGCTAAATAAAAAAAAACAGATGAGCGGCGACGGTGAGTTAGTCCTAAATCTTTTCATATTTTTTCGACTCAGTCCTAAACTTTTAAATTTTTTTAAAAATATTTTGGAAATAAAGCTGAAAAAAACGGGCGAGCAGGCGATGGCTCACTCATTTTTTAATTTTTTTTAATTTTTTAATTTTGTAATTTTTTGTAATTTTTTTAATTTTTTTAAATTTTTTTAAAATTTTTTATTTTCTTTTAATTTTTTTAAATTTTTTAAAATTTTTTTAAATTTTTTAAATTTTTTTATAATTTTCTTATAATTTTTTTAATTTTCGGATTATATTTCCAAGATATTTTTTAAAAAATAAAATGTTTAGGACTGAATCGAAAAAATATGAAAAGATTTAGGACTAAATCGGCAAAATCGAAAGGTTTAGGACTAAATCAGCAAAATATGAAAATGTTTAGGACTGAATTGGCAAAATCGAAAGGTTTAGGACTGAATCGGCAAAATATGAAAAGGTTTAGGACTGAATCGGCAAAATTGAAAGGTTTATGACTAAATCGGCAAAAGTGCAATAGGTTTAGGATTTTTTTGACAATTTTCCCGTTCTTAATATAATGGGTGAGTACGAGAGAAATGATGAAATGATAATTTAAAAATTCTAGAAAAGAGACAAAAGGGTGCTTTCGCATGTATATATAGATGTACATATATGGCACAAATCTAATGATTAATCAAGTAGTATTTACGTGGACTATGTCCTCTGTAAAGTTTGTCCAAGATACAACATAATAACGACAAAAAGACATTGGAGCGAGACGTGCACGATTCTCCAAGTTGTGGGCCGGACAACATAAACGATTTAAGTATTGAGCCGCCATGGAACGTACTTCTGAGGTGGTTTTTATCACGTTGTGTTTGATTGGAAGAGACGACTTAAACCGACCAGTCCATTAAAATGACTTGGAAGCAACACCCGGTCGCATAATCTGGTTCTGAGTTTCGGGAGGATGTCGACATTTTGACTGGCGGTTGCGGCGGTGAAAGATTACGGTTGGATCTTCTTCTTACACTTAGCTGATGATGCAAATGTTGAGGACAAAAAAGAGCAGCCAATGCAAATGAAACATTCTGATATATTTCAAAGTCACGAGGGCTTAGCTCGGTGGACAAATATTTAATCTAAATGCGGGGGCATATTCCGCGTTCAAATCTCAATCAACTCGATTAATAACTTCCTGTCACGTCCATATCTTATAAGTGAAGTCTGATTATACTCACCTTTTTTTTTATTGAAATTATACTCACCTTGATAAGATGATTTAGATGCATCCATGGGACTAGTCAGGCTGAAAATTCAACTCCCGATATTCTTTACAAAAAGGAAGTTATTTTCTTTTTTGTTTAGGCGAAACTGAATTATTTTCAAAGCACAATAAGCATTGCAAATGATCCAAACCATGACTGCTTAAGAAGTTGATGCAGAACAAAGCACGACAGAGAGAAGAAGAGAAAAGAGGGGAAAAGGCGAAGTTGCGACAAGCTGAGAAGAGATTGAATGCTGGTCAAGCCCTGAACATATGGGCTATTGTTTCATTTTCCAATCCAAAATTTCTTTTGCAGGTTTCTACCTCTGAGAGAGCAGGGAATGGGCTAAGAATTTTCTGTAGGCATTGTATAGGGACTTGAATTGACACCTGGGGTTTATTTTTTCTTATTCTGTTTTCTTTCCTCATTCATTTTTATTTCTTGTTTATATTTATTTCCCTTTGTCCCTCCTTTTCGTTTTCTTTTTCACGTTTTTTTATTATTGAAATTGCTTTTTATTCCTCTTAATTTATCAAGGAGTGTTGTCTAGATGGTATGTGTGGCTATGTGGCTGTCATTTAGATGTGCCATCTAAACAGTGATTAAATTTTGTACCAAGCGCGTCAATTACCAAAGAAGGAACAAAAAATTACAAGGTACATATATTTAGTCGTTGAAATAAGAGCTTGTTGACATCCAAAATTAACCTACTTAGCATCCCTTCCTTCTATAAGAAGGTATTTACCCAAGAACGTGAACGTCAGCCGGATCACTGAAACAACCCAAAAGGCTAATGTATACAAGGCGGGGCTGGTCCCAAGCCCTATACCTTGTGTGTGACCGCTTGAGACATTTCGTTTTCAATCCTTTTGATCTAACTAGCTCCCAAATTCATTTATCGACAAGTGATAGACTTAATTAGTTAAAATTATGTTTCGAATTTAAGTCCGCAAACGAATTTCAACACAAGATAAATTTCTTTTTATGGATGCTTAAATGTATGTCATGATAATCCAGATTTCCCTTGGGTGTCATAGATCGAATTTGGAGAAGGTTTTCTATTTGTGCAAAATTTTCCGCCAAGTAAAGCCGAAAAAAAGAAAAAACACATATTCCTGACGTGTTGGCGTTTTGGGGAGGCCGTGCAGTTGATGTCGTCAGAGGGTGCTCGTGAAATTGAATCCTGAAGAGAACCACGAGTGCTCGTAGCCAATAGAAAACATTATTTAAGGTTTTGCTTGAAACTTTCATGAGATTAAGAAATTATTTCATAAAAGATTGAGACTAGATATTATGTAAGTTATTTGATGTAATTAAAATTGGGAAATAGTAAGAGTGTTTGAGTGACTCAAGCCTGATTTTTAATTTCTATTGTATCACTTGATTTATAGTAAAATTTATTGCTGCTTTTCTCGTGAACGTTGGTCTCCACAATCGAATTATATGAATCGAGTGTTCGATTTATTTTTCTGTTCTGTCTATTTTATTATTTGATCACTTGCTTCTGCAACAATTAGTATTAGAGCTAGGTTTGCTTGAGTTGTACCAAATTGATGGCGACAGAAAAAGGTAAAGTGAAAATCAATAGATTTGATGCGAAGGATTTTGATTTTTGAAAAATACAGATCGAAGATTATTTCTATCAGATAAAATTGCACTTACCCTTGTCAGGGGGATAAGCCAAAGATAATGAAGCAAGTTGACTAGGAATTATTAGATAGATGAGCAATAGGTGTTATTCGACTGCTGTTAGCTCATAGTGTGCTTTTACTATCATGACAGAGGCAGCCAATGTGGATTTGATGAAAGTCCTATACGATACATACAAGAAGCCCTTTGCGGTCAACAATATCTAGTTGATGTGACGTTTGTTTAATTTAAAAATGAGTGAATGTTTGTCAGTTGCTAATCATATCAGTAAATTTACCGTGGTCATTAGTCAATTAAGTTCAATTGATATTGATTTTGAGGATAAGATATGTATTTTGATTCTATTATCCTTATTTCCTAACAATTGGAATACTACTATTATTATTGTTAGTAATTCCTCTAGTTGAACAAATTTAATGTTTGATAGAATTCGAGATTTGATTCCGAGTGAAGACATTTGTAGAAGAGAATCTAGTGATTATGTGTCTTTTGATTTAGTTGATGAAAATAGAGAAAGAATTAGTACTCGTATTAGCAGAAGTAATATAAAACATCAACAAACCTAATAAATCTAGGACCGATGATTCTGTCTGCTGGAATTGTGGCAAGAGGGACATCTTAGAAGGAATTATTTTAAGCTAAAAAAGGATAAGAGTAAGAAAATTAGAGTTAAATCTACATATAATGTTGCAACTGTAGTTGACAGTAATTATGATAATACTAATTATGTTTTGTTTGTTAATGATGATTTGTTGTTTGGCGATGGATATGGATAGTAGTAAAATGCAATTGGGAAACAACACTGAATGCGATGTTATGGGTATTGGCAATGTCATAATTTGAATGCTTGATGGCATTATGAGAACATTGACTGGAGTAAGGCATATTCCAGAGTTGAAGAAAAAACTGATATCCTTGAGTACCTTTGATTTATCTAGGTGTTGATATTCTTCAAAATGAAAAGTTCTGAAAAGTATTTAAAGTGCCTTGGTAATAATGAAAAGAATCAAGCATAATAATATGTATGAGATTCAAGGTGAGACAATGATGGAATTCACTGCGAAGACATCAAATGCATATGTTTGAGAGTTTGAACTATGTCCTATATGTCTGAGACACATTAGCGAGAGAAGCTTGAAGATTATAAGTGACAGAAATTTATTGTATGGTTATGTAGCTAATAAAATGAATGTATACAAGTGCTATGAGTTAGATCAACGATGAATAGTGTAGTTCAATATGACTATCAATGAAACCACGGATATTACAGGATTAATTCAGTTGGATGTTTGCAAGCTATCATAATTTCCTTCGAGGAAAAGTGTTAAATTTATGTTTATAGTTATAGATGACTACTCGAAAAGGATCTGAGTGTTTGTGCTTAGGTATAAGTTTAATGATATTATCAAGATTAAGCAATTAAGAGCTTTGATAAAAAATGAGATTGGAAAAATGATTGAGCATGTACAAACTGATAAAAGTATGGTTTTTGCTATGAGCTATTAAATGAATTTTGCATGAAAAAAGGGATAGTGAGAGATCGTACTAGTGCTAATGAACCACAATATATTTCAGAATTGATGAGCAAAATATTACTGGAGACGACCCATAAAATGCTTTCTAATACTGGTATGGTTAGGAGATTCCTAATGGATGTGGTTAGTGAAGCTAGATACCTAACGGATAGATCCCATCAGCTGCAATGTGATGTCAAACTCCTAAAGAAGTGTGGTTAGGTAATGTTACAAATTATTCTACTATTAGAATATTTGCTTGCTTATGTTATGTTCAAGTTAGTGATTGTTACCTTAATGGAATGACAAGAAAGTGTTCGTTCCTAGGCTATACACAAGGTGAGTGAGGTTATGGGTTGTGGTACCCGGAATTAAATTCACCTGTTATCAACAAAGAAGTTACACTTCAAGAGTCTTGGGCACTTCTCGGTAGGAGTGGTTGTACCGGTGCTTATACAAATATAGATTGTATTCTACTTGAGATGGAGTTGCAATAAAAAAACTCTCGAGGTAGCAGATACTAGTGAAGTAATCGACATGGATAGTTTGGATAGCGAGTTGGTGCTTGTAGAGCTAACAATTGCTATAAGTGTTGGTATTGACAAGGTACAAGTTTGATCTCCTAACAAATATAATAAAATTATGGTTTTCCTTTATTTGGGGTTGAGAATATTGTGTAAGAAAGTTCTTGTGAAGTAGTTAAAGGTGGACATGTAGCTGGTGTTCCGATAAGGTTCTCGGTTATGTCGAACGATATCTATGGCCATTGAGCCCAATGCGGTTGTGAGAGACTAACTTCGAAGTTCGAATTTAAGAGAAGTAATTGTGACTTAGCTCAAACATCGAGCCGCGATGGAGATTGATAGGATTATATCTCAAGTTTAAGTCCGCGAACGAAATCCAACATGAGATAAATTTCTTTTTATGGACGCCTAAATATATGTCATGATAATCCAGATTTCTTTTCGGTATCATAGACCGAATTTGGAGAAGGTTTCTAATTTGTGCAAGATTTTCTACCAAGTAAAGCCCAAAAAAAGGAAATACATATATTTCAAACCTGTGTTCGCATTTTGGATGAAAGTGGAAAGTCCAACGTGGACTTAGATCATGATTTGGTCAACTCTTGAGCCATATATATGTTTTCTGTCGTGGCTACCTTGGGGGGCCGTGTGGTTGATGGTTTCCGAGGGTGCCCGTGAAATTGAATACTGAAAAGAACCAGGAGTGTTTGAAGCCAAAAGAAAATATTGTTTAAGGTTTAGCTTAATTCTTTCGTGAGATTGAGAGATTATATCATTAGAACTTTGGGTTAAAAACTGTGTAAGTTATTGGATGTAATTGAAGCCGAGAAACAGTGAGAGTGTTTAAGTAACTCAAGTTTTATTTGTAATCTCCGTTGTATTACTTGATCTATAATGAAATTCATTACTACTTTTCCCGTGGATGTTGGTCTCTACGACTGAATTAAGTAAATATGAAATTTGATCTATTCTTTTGTTCTGTCTATTTTATTGTTCAATCTCTTGCTTCCGCAACACAACGTGAAGTTATTGATGAGAGTTTTGAAATTTCATAATAAAGTCATCGATATGGATGGCGCACAACCTACATGAAGATAACGATTGGTTGGTTATGTCATATCCGTTCATGAAGTAACTTTTAGTGACCACTCTTTCAAATTTAGTAGCCGCCATGTGTAACCACTTAAGGTGATTGGTTCTTAGTCCGGTCCGGTCCAGTCCCACCCAGAAATCGGGAACCATATCGGAGGGACCGGTTCCTAGTTTTCAGAACCATGCACTGGACTGGAGGTGCCTAAAACCAGACCGAGAGATCCAATCCTGTTCCTTGGGCCGTCCACTAGAACCGGTCGAAATTGATTTTTCAGAAGCCTAGGTCCTGTTACAACATGGATCGCCGGACTTCATTACGTGGATTGCATGGACTTCATTTCGAAATTGATTTTTGCTTATGCGGGTACTGGAGGACGTCATTGCTGCATGCCATGTTAAATTTTAAGAAGCCTACTTCTTTTTGTCAACATTCTTGTGCATGCAGGGCTAATAGCCAATAGGAATTGATTTTGGGTTTCCCCTTGCTTCTGTCCAAATGTTGGTGATGGCTCTTTGTGGAAATTGTGTTGTTAGATCAGACAAAAAGTTATTTTCTTCGAATATGGGTTCTGAACACCAAGCTGATCATTCCTCTAGTACCATAGAGATCACACAAACTAATGCTTAAGATTTGTAATTCCCCTAGGAGAGGAAAAGAGTAAAGACGCGTGAGAGACTAAGAGTCAAGTGAAAATACAAGTTAGATTTACATATTTTTTTAAAGAAGATCTTGGTCCGATTGGGTAGTTCGGTTCCACCCTGTACTCGGGAATTGGATCGGAGCCTCCGAGAACCAAGCCAAACCGACCAGTGGTGGTTTCCGATTTAGTCGGTCTGTTTTGCTCATCCTTAGTAACCGTTCTTTGTAAGGATTATAAACATCCCAAGTGCACTTGTAAAAAAGAGTCCATTCAATCAATCACAGAACTCAACATTTGTGATTTTTCCCCTCCCCTTCTCAGTCGCATTTCCTCACCCATTCCATCACCACAACATCGTACCACACCACAACAGCCCAGCTACACAGTTATCCATTGCAAGCTGCGTAGACCCATTACTAGCTAAAATTTGCAGCATGCATTCGTGAATGCACCACAACACACGACACCCATTCGGCTCACCGAAGCTTGATTCCCGTTGAAAAGGGCCAGCATTTTTGCATGGGCTCATGTTACAGCTGTGCATTGTAGGCTGAAATCCTTTCAATGGGCCGAGAAATTATCTTGAATTAAAGCCAAGCGTTTGGGCCAAAATTCCTTGAGCTGAATTTCCTTTTTGTCGTTCACACAAGGGAAATGAAGTTGGGCCACGACGATCTATTTCGACTTGGACTGATCTCATTTGCCATCCCTCAGCCGCCTTTCATTATACGACCCATCTTATCCGACGACTTCGATCATATTGAATCCTAATTCATCGGCCCAAATCAGCTTTCTAATCCATTTGTCCATTTCTCGTTAATTTAAAACTATATAAAGTGAGGCATTGCGGGAGATTCATGGAAGAAATTACAAAATTTCTATAAGAGGAGAACCCAACAAAATAAAGATCTTCTAGTTAAAAAAAACTTGTGATTTGAGATATAAGTAGAGAAGTAACATGTACAAGCACTTAAGTGAATTTCAAGACGTTGTAAATCAATTGACAAATCTTGAGATTGACCTTGGTGATGAATTGCAATAATGTCTATTACTTGGTACTCTTTTTAATAGTTAGGATACCTGTTAACACTTGATTTTTGGCCATTTTTATTTTTAAATTTTTTTAAAAAATCCATAAAAATCCATAAAATTGAAAAATCAACTTTGAATACCTTGGCCAAGGCTAAGGAACCAATTTTGAATAAAAACTAAATTTTCATATTTTCAGCATTTTCTTGCATTTTATTTTCAAAAATTCATAGAAAATCAAGAAAAAATGAGAGAATTGAAAAATCAATTTTGGAAGCTTTGGCCTAGCCTAAAGAACCATTTTTAAATAAAAAATAATTTTTCTTATTTTTCATATTTTTTTAAATATTTTTTAGAAATTATAAAAATAGTTAAAAATTAATAAAAAAAAAATAGAATTTGAAGCCACAAAAATAGAACAAAAAATAGTCAGCATTTTTACTTTAATTTTCTCTTCATTGTTGCCGAAGAAAATTCATAAAATTCAATCTGGAATTGGGGTTTACTTTATTAATCTCATTTTCAGATTAATTGAAAAATTCTATAAAATTCATTGCAGTTATGTAATTTTCCCTTTTTGCATTTCTGGAGTCATGTCATCCTCCTCTATTTTTCAAAATTACAATCCAGTCCAAAAGTTCACTGAATCGTCAAATTTCCCGAAAAAAGATCTATATGAGATTTCAATTTTTGCAAATTGGACCCTAAAACGCTTAAAATACAATTAAAATTTTTCTAGGCACCGAATGAAAAATCAGGGCACGTCACCCCCTAGTTTTTGGCGTTCTGAATCTATTGGTGGAATTAATTTTTTCAAAAAAAGGCTCTAGAGAGTATGGATTTTGCAAAGTGGGTACTCGGGTCATATTCAAAAATTGGGTTTTGGTACCAATCCATGGATAATTTTACATGAAAACTTGTTTTCAAATAGGTTTTGATGCCATAGAATTCAATTTTAGGCTTCAATTTACGTAATTTTGATTTTTTAGGGGGGTATTTTGGAAAATTAGATCAACCGGGTCAGTCGAGTCGGGTCAGATCCAACCCGACGACTTGACCAGCCCATCTTCTTCCCCATTAGCATCTCGAGTGAACAGAATCGGGGGAGGAGGATCTAACGGATTGGATTTTCATTTTTCCTGATATACAATGAGGAGATTCCCTCATTTTGGAGGGGTATAACAGATTGGAGGTCTTCTTCGTTTCAGATAACAATTGAAAAAAGAAAAGGAGAGAGAGAGATTGAGAGGAAAAGGGGAGGGGTTGCTAGCTTAGCAACCACCATCGTTGTTTTTTAGCTGAGGTGTGTTTGAGCTTCGCGAGATCTTTCTAGGTGAGGCGAAGGCGAATCAACAATGGTTCGAGCTTCAAGAACACCCAACGAGGCTCCAGAACCAATTGGTGCATCATTTGACCATTAAGCCAGGTAATCTTCATGGATAATCTTCAGTTCGGTCGTTAATCGCGTAACCCAATCTAGGTCATGGCCTTTCTAGAATTTTAGTTTGGATTACTCTGGCTGCATTCCTGAATGTATCCCTGTCATTTCCTTGCAATTCCATCATGTAAATCTCTGAGTCTGCCTCCAACCTTCGTCGACTAGCCGTGAATTCTTGAGCCCGTTTAAGGTGTGTTGACATCAGATTTTTAATCATCTTTTTTTTAAATTAATAAAAAAAATCCATAAAAATTCATAAAATTAAAAAATTCAAATTACACATAAAGGTAACAACCATGCAACGAGCAGGTAACAACCATACAACGAGCAGGTAAGTCGCGGGTAAATCACTTGCCTCCTTATCTCTCTCTCACTCCATAAGAGCCTCTTTAAGCCCTGTCTGAATCAAAATTTACACAAAAAGGTATTGGAGATCAAATGCCACGACTCATTTTATTTTCTTAGGTTGAGTCAATTAGGGTTCAGGTGTCATTTCTTCTTTGCAATGAACCTCTACCGAGCTTCCTTTCAAAAAGCGAGCTTGTGCTCAAACCAGTAGTGAAGCACGACTAGTCCTCGAGAGGACCCGTAGACCCCATAACCACGAGCCCTTGGTTAAGTCACCTAACGCCGAGAAATTTTGAACCCAGGACCTCTCGCGAAAGGAACTGAGCGCAAACCAACTCGACCACTAGATGGTGGGTATTTTTATTTTTGAAAATTCATAAAAAAAAATCAAGAAAAATGAAAAAATTGAAAAATCAAGTTTGGAAGCCTTGGCCAAGCTTAGGCAATCATTTTTTAATAAAAAAATAATTTTTTGTATTTTTTATATTTTTTTGATATATTTTTAAGAAATTAGGAAAAATATTTAATAAATAGCATTTGAGGCCACCAAAATACATAAAAATAGTCAATATTTTTATTTTAAATCCCTTTTCATGTTAGCCATCACAAATTTAAAAATTTAATTCGGGGCCGTGTATTCCCTCACGAGAATAATCTCGAATCGGGCCTAAAAAATTCAATTTGAGTCAATTTATTTTCATTTTTCACTTTTAGGAGTTGTGACATTATTCTATAATATTCTAAATTTTCATTCTGGCCCAATTATACCCAGAATGACTCAATTTTGCAAAAAAGGCTTTAATTAAATTCTGCATTATTTTCAGCAGCAAGAAATGAACTTAAATTTGACATGCGGTGAATTTCGACTAAACATAGGAAAGGTGTGTCAAAAATTGTAAAGAGATTTAGATTTAAAGAAATATTTCTCTAGGGATTGAATTGCAAATACTTAAAATCTCAGGGACTATAGTGCAAATACCTAACACTTGAGGGATTATTTTGCAAGTAACAAAAAGAAGAATTAGTAGAGAAATTAGAATAAAAAAAGGAAGATAGAGAAGAGAAGATGGAGAAGAGGAAATGAAGAAGAGGAGATGCAGAAGGAAAGATGGAGAAGAGAAGATGGAAAAGAGGAGATAGGAATAGAGAATGGAAGATGAGATGAAGAAAAGTTAGTGGAAAAATTAGAATGAGAGATGGATGAGTAAGCTATAAAGGAATGAAGAAGTGAGCTTGGGAAGGGAATATTTTTTTTTTTTGAGAGAAAATTTGGATGTTTGAGAGGTTTTTGGAAGATCGAAGAAAAATTTGAGAGAAATAAAATACCAAAAAGAGATAGAGAGAATTTTGAAGATGGTGGGAGTTTAAAGATAAATGGTTATTGTCACGCCCCGAACCCCACGGGCCCGGGATATCCCGCTCATACATTCAATTCACTCTCAGCGCTCGCCTGATCCAATATACGCGACGGCCCAGGAAATACATCGAGACCAGACGACGCGTCCTTCAATCACAAATCTGCGGAAGCTATTCTCCAATTCCATACATGCATGCATACGATAATAGGCTAGAAGGGAATAAAGAAGACAGCCGACAAAAATCAGAGTGTCGAGTACAGACCACCAGAAGAGGGTATCAAAATACTACACAAAAATCCACACTCAGTCAGACCACTTAACCTAAGGTCTACCAGCTAGTCCTCGTCGATCTCGCTCCAATCAGCCTGCCAGGGAAGCTCCTCTGGGTCCTCCTCAATGTAATGGCCTATCTCGGTCTCTACCTCCACTGGGAGTCCAAAAAGCATCGGGGGTACGTCCATCACTGTGGTCAGGGATCTGAAAATATGGCAACCACTACCAGTGATTCGAGGACTCAGTAAGCTCACCCCTAATCCTAGCGTAGGATAGAGTATACTAGTGGTTTCGGTCCTATCCAGTGGGCTAGGGTTTCTGGTCATCTCACTCGGGCACTCTCACTCACTATGGGTACCAATCTCAGAGTACGAACAGACAAGCCACATGTAGTAAAACAACATAAACATCGTATAATATAGACGAGCAATCAACAGTCAATATCAGCACTCAACATGCAATAACAGATGCATGACTCAGCCCACCTCAACTGATCCCATCGGATCCTGCCCGTGTCTCGTATGCATCAGGCTCATGCCTCAACCCGCGTGTGGTACGCCTTAGGTTGACACGCTTATCTCTCCATTTCCTTGCGTAACACGCATTAAGGCCAACCTCCCGGCCTATCGCTCCAGTTCCCCGCGTAACACGCATCAGGGCCAACCACCCAACTTATTACTCCAATTCCCCGCGTAAAACGCATCAGGGCCATCCACCCCTTGTCACTCCTCTCAATGACCCATGCCATGCTCACATCATGCTGTACTCAGACAGTCTCAAATAATACATATCACAGAGCAGGTATTCACAAAGTTTCATATGCATAGAGGCATAGCAATCCAAGAAATAATCCGAGCGATTCAAGTTCATCGGGATAGACTACACGTAAGTATGAATGAATCAAGTGCCCCACGCACAGTTCTCAGCCCATCTGGGTCTAAACGGTTACCCTGTGTATTTCAATGAGATCATCCAATTTCCCTTTATGCACTACTCAAGAAGCCTATTGACTTTGGAGTCCAATCCATTAAACCCAATGTCCTGGTCTAAACCCGGTCTTTATTATTAGTCTCTGGCCCATCCACGGCCCACTATTAGCTTCTTAAAATACATTTGGGTTTTGTTAAATTAGATCAAGCCGGACTATGGCCCATGAGATTACTTCCCCAATTCAAGCCCGTTAGCTTAGTCAAAGCCCAATAGGGTCTAAGGCCCATTCACTTTAGTTCAAGCCCACAATTTAATTATTAGAGTTTAAATAGATTAAGGCACAATATTTTATTAATTTTCGCCCAAGGCCCAAGCCCATATTTTTACTTAAGCCCATTTTCACATAATTAGGCCCAATTTCATTCCTTAAGCCCATGTATTTCATTGGGCCATAAATTCTCATATTCTAGCCCATATTTACAGCCCAATTTAATCTTAATTTTCGTCCAACATGAGGCCCACTAGAATAACTTAAGCCCGTTAGTTCATATTAGGTTAGTTTAGCCCAAAATGAGTTCTAAGCCCATCCACACCATATGGCCCATCTCCCTCACGCCTAGATCCATTAATTTCAGCCCATAATAACCCATTTGAAGCCCAATCAAATGTGACCAGCCCCTATGCACGGCCCAACATCCATTTTTTCCCAATTAGTCTAGTGCCCATTATTCAAAATCACCCATTAATGATCATTATATCACACATAACCCATAAACTAACCAACCACACTTGCATAATTCATTCCTAAGCTACGATTAGGAGTGTGGCTTACCGGAATGGACTTGGAATGACGATGAACGGATTGAGGTCTAGAACGGCCGTTTGGGGCTCACGGCAAGAGGAAGAGGAGCGGCGGCTTCGGGGGTTGAACTAGGGTCAAGTCGGGAACGTAGCAAGTTGGAAGACAAGGATAAGACATGGTTATAGGTTCTTTAGGCTCACGGGGTCAGAAAGGGGGCCGTAGAAAGCAAGGCACAACTGTCCCAGAAAAATAGTTTCGTTGACCGAAATGTAAACGCACAAATGAAAGCCCAAACGACGTCGGATCGGAGCGAAATTACGTTTTGTGAACTCACCTCGGATGGGGCTACGACATATCCAAAATTCAAGACGATCCAACGGTTGAGTTTTTGTGGGCAGCAGTTTGAAATTGAGGGTCAGCTGGAAAATCTGAATAGCACAGGGTCACGGTTTGGTCAAATTTTGAGGGGGTGCCTGGTCAGATCTTGGGAAGAGGCTTGCATACCTTCGAAGCCCGTTGTCTTATGGTCATGTGGGAGGAAATGGGGAGTCGTTTGGACTTCGGACGACTCCGAACGAGCCGTTTCCATCCGGGCGCGCGCTGTAGGCCGAGAAGACGCGAGAGGGAAGGGGAGCTTCGGGAGAGGGGAGGGGGAGAGGGTTTTGGCCGAAAATAACGGAGAGTGAGGGGAAGAGAGATAGAGAAGAGAGAAGTTTATAATCTTGGAAAATCAAATTAAATCCAATTTAGTGGGAGTAGGTATTAGAGTTTATATGACATGATGGATTGAATGACACCTTGATTGACTTGAATAGATTGCATTGGAACTTATGCCATGATTGATTGATTTAATTGATGGGACACTTGATTGATGTAACATTTGATTTGACTTTGCCTCGATTTGCGTGCCAAATGCACCGATCGGATCCCGAGCGCGAACGAAATTCAGACTGGGTTTGGCTTCGTTCTATCATATTCATTCTCAATTAATCCTATTTGATCTAATCCTAAGGATTGAGCATTTACCGGGGGCATTTCGGTAATTTTCCATTCACGTCTTGCTTCTCGATGTGCACCGGCTGTCTGCCCTTCGGGCGACGTTTCTGTGACTGAATCCATTTCTTCATCGTGGCTATCTTACTAATTCGATTGCCCAGTGTCGGATCTCATTTCGTGGCCAAATTCATTGAATACCATCTCAGTCTCAGTCTCAGACCAATTGGTCGGGAAATTTTCCCAGGTAGCCCTTCCCCTTCGGTTAGTCTTCCCAGGGTAGCTAATCCTGAGTGAGCGTCGATTGGAGTATACTAATGAAGTGTTTCCATTCATTTAGAAATTCCGATAAATGGGTCGAATTTTCAGACTGTCACAGTTATCATCACAAATTCTTTTATCGATCAACACAAATCAAGAGTTCATCCCCATCGTTCAAGCCGCAATCTTAATCCACAAGGTGATACCAGGTCCGAATTCGGCAATCAAATCCGTCAAATCAGGTAACGATCCTAACCATTAAAATCTTCGAAAATTTCGTTGCCTAAATGAATTGATTTAAATTTCGATTATGTTATGTTGCACTCGTATGTCTCTATATCAATATGTCGTATTCATACTATAATTTTCTGCATTTTTTTTTGCTTAATGTCGGGACCCTAAAAATATTTTTTGATCGGGTAAACGGATTATCAGGTTGATTAAATTAATTAACCTAACGCGGACCCTCCCAAGCCCTACCAAATCGCAACTTTGGTTTTTTCGTTCAAATGATTTTAAAATTTAGAGTCGCCACCAATCGTTTTTGGTAGGTCGATTAGAAACCTAAATAAATTAGCGGGAGAACTAATTTATTTCTACGAATCAGAGATTATGAGTTCGGGGACTTGGTTACGCTAGATTACTCTAACACCATTTCGGTACCATTCATGAAAAATCATTTATGGTGATTTGAAAAGATTTGGGTCGAACTGACCAAAAGGGTAAAATGGTCATCTTTCAAGGTTAGGGAAGTGAAAACAGGTCAAACCAGTTGAATGTGGTCGTTTCTTATTTTCCACAATTTCTGAGCAAAATCGTCATTTTAGAAAGACCGGGATGAAAATTTACCAAAAATTGGATTGGTCAGTCGAAATGACCCGTTTCCTACTTTCTGAGGTTTTTCTGAATTTCTCAGAATTTTTCGAGACAATTTACCCATAAGGGGCAAAATCATCATTTTGGAAAGATCGGGGTGGAAATTCACCAAAAATAGGATTAGTCAGTCGAAGTGACCCGTTTCCTAATTTCTGAGATTTTTCTGAATTTTTTTCAAATTTTTAAGAATTTTTCATGATTTTTATGAATTTCTCATTATTATTATTATTATTATTATTATTATTATTATTATTGGATTTTTTTATTGCATTTCTCGAATTTTTATCTATTTTTATATATTTTTTGTTTTATTGTGAAAAATGAAAATCCGGATTAGGCCAAATGGCCCTGACCTGAGCCACAGGCGCCCAACTCGGGCCTTAAGGGCCCAAGTTAGAATAAGACAAGTCCATCGCTTTAAACTAGCCCAACTTGCATTTCATTTTTATTATAATTTATTTTTTTTCTTTTTTTTCGGGCCTAACTCCTGTGAACAGCCCAATTCCCTCCTAGCGCAACTAGCCAAAACCAAACCGATTCACCAAAAATCACCCAACTGGTAAACCTAAAGCGGTACAACGTAAATACTCATTCTGACATCTCTCACAACCCACGCCTCTTTACCCTGAAAGTCTTCTCTCACAGCTCACGCCCCTTTCCTGATTTTTTAAGACATTTAACGAACTTTTGAAGTCATCTAGATCGTTTACCTCATCATAATGGAGAAAATATTAGGTAGATTAGATTTGCCACGTAGATTGTGTATTGCACCACTCACTGATTGACACGTGGCAAATTGGTCCCACTTGTCAGAATTTTCAAAACGCTCGAGCGCGAAGGATCTCCGTTACTTCTCCGTTCCGTTTTCTCTCCACTCACATTCGGGAACAGCTTTCGACTCTGCTTTCTCTCTCTCTCCCCAAGTTCACCCATTCTCCTTCCTTCGACCAAATTTGCGACCAACACCACCCTAGTCTGTCGGTAGAAACCATGTCGCCGCCGCCTTCGCCTCCAATGTCCCGAAGTCCCCTCCGCCGCCTTCGCGTCGACTGCTCTCTCTCTCTATTCTCCCGAGTTCACATCTTTGTCTCCTTACACGGCGTCTTCGCTCGACCAACACCAGCGCATTCCGTCAACCAAAACTACGCCACCGCCGCCTAAGACTCCGCCGTCCTGAAGCCCCCTCTGCTGCCGCCTCCTCTGTCTCCAATTTCACTGTTTACTCTATTCTGTCCAAGTTCTCTCTCTCTCGACAAAAAACACTTCGCTCGACCAAAACTTTCCCGTCGACCAGAACCACGCCGCCACCTTAGCTGTCGCCTCCCAGAACTCCATTAGCAGCTCCGATTTGTCCTTTGCGTCCGACGACCTCAAGTTAGGGTTTTCAATGCAAAAATTGAACTCCTCTTTGCAAAAATGTGAGCAACACTTTTTGTTCTGCTTTATGCAATTCTTGAGCCAATCTGTTAACATATGACTGGTACTGTGGGAGAGGATTTTGTTGATTTGGTAGACTATGGTACTTTTAGAATTTGGTTTAGTTTACCAGCAAATTCAAATTTTCAGGACTGAAAAAAATGCTGCAATGCTTTTGAAGTACTTTTGGGTGTTGCTGTGTTGGATAATGAGTATACTATGTGGTTATTGTCTATGAGTCCCTACAGTCAACAACTGGTTTAGTCTGATAAGAAGCTTCACATTTGAACCAGCCTCCAGAATGTGATTACTCAAATCATTGTCAAGTTAGTATACTTACTGAGTTCTCTGAGTTGCACATCTTAAGTCAAAGAAAATCCTTTTCGATTCTTAGGAGTGGAGCCTTGGTCATTCGTATAGTGTCTGGGACAAGCGATATTTATCCCAGCTGGATGCCCTTTCCAGTTGAGAAATGTCCAGGCAAGCTTCTTTGTTGATTATATTTCTAGTTTTATAGCTCACCGGCAAGCTTTACGAGATGGATTTTTTCATTACTGAATCAGTATCAATAAATTTTTGAACTATGTAATCCAATTGTCTTGGATGACTTTTGAATCACTTAAGTAAGCTATAATCGAGAAAACCATGGTGGTTACACCTGCTATCAATTAGTAGAAGCAATCACAGCAATTACAGATTTATGTCTCTGTTTGGACAATTTATTTTCTGCTTCTCAAGTAAAACTTCATTGCACAAGGGTTTTTCAATCAAAACAGAAACAACAATGCCCTTCGATCCCCGTAGCACCATGTCATCTGTATGGCTCTTTTGAGAAGACAAGGGGACTACAATAATTTGTTTTTTGATTTCTCTTACGTAAAAGACATATGGAGGAATTAATTATCCACTTAAAGTGTTTATTTTGCTTCATGTTTAGTTTTAGGTTGGCAATTGGTCTTTTGCTTATCGTTGAACAATGTGTCTGCGATCTTGAAAATATTTGTTGTGCACATTTATGTGTTCACTGGTCATCTATGGATCTTATGTGGAGATAACCCCGTCATAATATTTTCTGTGAATGGTCTTCAGTCCGTGAAAGAATCACATGAAAATACATTTTCACCTTTCCAGCATGAAGATAATTAACTGAAGTACTAATTAAAAGATCATATCATTCTTAAGTTTATGTTGTGCTATGCATAGCCCAACATCTCATTGGACTTTACTTGCAACAATTTGTAACCATTCTTTTTTGTACCTTTCAGTCTAATGTACAGCTAGGCCTTGATTTCTTGTCTCCTGAAAGCATCGGAGAAGCTCACAGACTCACTGAAGAAATTCGCTCTCTTCCAAATGATCATGAAGCGAAACTTCAGATTCTGGAAGTCGATGTGACAAAAAATTATACCTAGATAATGATGTTGCATGTGCAATTGTCTCTCAGATCTTACACGTGCTGGAGTTCTTTATGCAGGTTGGAAAAATATCGTTATACGCGGCAAGTTCAGCTATCAAAGAAGTCCAAAAGTTGGTTCTTGATCCAAAGTAAGCAAACTGTTCCATTTTTACTAGGTGTGACCGGCAAAGAGAATTCAAATCTTTCTGCTGGATTGTAGTCCAAAAGCTGCATGCTTTGAGTTATTAAATATGCACATTTCATTGTCAATTCTTTTCTAGAAAGTGCTTCACTGATCTCTCATCTATTTTTTTTTTCTGTTTGTTTGTCCTTTTTTGCATGTTCAAGTATGATCAAGACGTTTCACATGATGTTGCAATTATTTCGGTGTCACTTTTCTATCTTTTGGTGAATAGAGCTATCTTGTCTACTTTTTGTTGGTAAGAGCCTCTTGCTTATAATAACTTAGCTGCAAATTTTAATCCTTAAATTTCTTTGGACTTGTGTTCTAAAAATGTTTATTCTGTGTTTTATTAGGAAGGAACTTGGAAGAACTATCCCTATTCTAAAGTCATCACATCAGTCAATTTGCATATGTAAAGTTATTGGATGGATGAATCAGAGGTAATTCTTCACTTATACTATGCAAAACATATTTTGCTTTCTTAAGTAACAGACGAGATGATTTTTTTTTTAATAAAAGCACTGCATTAATTACATTTTGTCCATTTGGTTGTAGCATGAAGCTTCCCATCTTGCATATGCAATGCGTGATATGGAAAAAGAATTTGAGTTTGTAGTAGGGATGGTTTTTGCAAATGATGTTGAAGCATATCATAAGTATGTGGCCTATGCAATTAACAAAGGATTTGGTGTGAGGAAGGGCCTTATGGTTAGAAATAGGAAAGGAGAAATAACCCGACGAACTTTTGTGTGTAATTGTGAGGGGCATTCTGTCAGCTCATCTGATCAAGAAAAGAAATATGAGAGATTTGAAGTGAGATGTGGGTGTCTTGCGCGTATCAAATTTAAGGTTGATAATGGTGTCTACGGAGTGATAGAATATGTTTCTGAGCATAATCATGCATTTGTGCCGGAAAATCAAAGGCACTTCATTAGATGTGGACGGTCGATATCAGATTATGAAAAGGGTGCTTTAGTGGATATGGCTAGAGCAGGCATTGGGGGAACTGCGGCACATAAATACTTAGCAAACAAAGCAGGAGGAAGCAAAAACTTGGGTTTTATCTTGCGTGATTCTCAAAATTCATTATGACAATGATGAGGCTTCCTCGTGTGACCTTTCGGTATTGGACCCCCTTCGGAGAAAAGGAAAGGGAACAACTTATGGAAGGCTTAAAAGCTCAAGTGAGAAAAAAAAGAAGAAAAAATCTAAGAAAGGAACAGCCCTATCACGAATAGAAAATCGAGGTAAATGACATTGTTTTGTTAATATGATTAGTTACATCTTTGGCTTATGCAATATGATGCCAATTAACATATTTACTACTTTATAATATAGAGTTGGTTGTCCAAGCAACACATGATGAAAGTCATTTTCCACATTATTCGAGTAATTCAAGTCAAATTCAAAGTGCATTTTATCCTAGCAATTTTGGTGGTCCTACAGTAAATCTAAATTTTCATAATCAGGTATGTCCCTCTTAGTCTTTAACGTGTATTTATATTATACTAATTTAGTACCTTTTATATAGATGCAACCACCATACTTCATGCCACCAGGGATTATAAATGGATTTTGTCCAATCCCCAGTCAGGTATTTAATAATTGGGTATGTTAGCTTATGTTTTGTCAACATTGCTTCTATCGACATAACGAAAGCTTAACTAGTGATCAATCAATTTTTCTTATTGTTCTTCAACTAATTGCGCCTCTTTACAACTACAGATGCAATCGCCATATGTCATGCCACCAGGGATCATGAATGGATTTTCCCCCTTCACGAGTCAGGTGGTTATTATGAAAATCTTTTCAGTCCCGATGTTATCTCATCTTCTTGTTACTATGGTAATATTTATTATTAATGGTGTCTTTTGGATAGATGTTGGAGTATCATAATAGATCTCATGGTACCATTTTGAGTCAGGTACAGCTTGCCTTTTGTTGATGTGAGAATTTTTTAGACTTATTTATTTAGGCATGTTGCTTGTTACAATATAAGTATATTCATTGTTCCTTTGTACAGGGGTCATCCAACTCTTTTCAGCATCCTGGGATGAATGAGTCAAATGATTACGAAGGCGTGGACAATGCACAGTCGCAGCATCAATAGTCGGGAATGTGCACACCACGTTAAAGAAAAACCAAGGTCTCCCTGTCACTCTAAGGTTTTCCTCTGTGATACTAGTTTCCTTGTTCGATTGTGCCACGGATGATGTTCTCAATGAAACTGCTTTTGTTGGTAACTTATGGAGCATATTGGATTAAGGAACCATTGTTAATTGAAATGTGTAGTAGACTTGCTCCTTAAATTGAAATTTTCAGATGATGCATTATAGAGCTTTGATGTGTCAAATCCTTGCATTGTTCTGGTTTTATAGGTGAGGATGGTGAGAGCCTGCAGTTGCTGAAGCTTGATATTGCACATATTGCTTGTCCCAGGAAAAGGTGGTGCCCCTGAAGTTGCTGAATTTCTATGGAGCTGTTGACTGTGGCAGTCCAGGACGTTCCCAAGACCTTTGAAGTATATACTTGTTGCATGAATGAATAATGTTTTTTAGGCGCTGGAACGGTTGTTTTTTTTTTTTGTCGAAGGGTGCACAACAGCTTGTCAAACTTGAGTCTTTAATTTTTTTTTTATGTCGAAGTGCAAGCCTTAGTTTTTCTTTCTGTCGCGGTTTAGTGTAAAAGGCAAAACATTGTCATTTTCTAAGCGAAACGTCATTTTTTTTTGTCAAACTTTAGTCCTTAGTGTTTTTTTTTGTCCAAGTTTACTGTAAGGCAAAATATTGTTCTTTTCTAAGCAAAACGGTAGTTTTTTTTTGTCGAAATGCACGCGTTACATTTTTTTTTATGTTGAACTTCAGTCCTTGGTGTTTTTTATTTGTCCAAGTTCAGTATAAAGGCAAAAGATTGTTCTTCGCTAAGCAAACCAAACCCTCATTTTTTTTTGTCGAAATGTACGCGTTACATTTTTTTTACGAAGCTGTCATCGTATACGCAAAAGATTTTATCGAACTTCAATTCTTACATTTTTTTTATCCAACTTCAATCCTTACGTTTTTTTTTACAATAGAACAATCTTTTTCGTATACGTAAAAAATTGTTTTATTTGAAGCAAAACATCGTTTTTTTTTTAACTTCTCACATTTGTTTTTTTTTTTGTATAACTAGAGTTCTTAATTTTTCTTTTTTTAGTCACATATTCTCATTTGCGAACACCCTTGTCATTAACGAATTTATTAGAAAACACCTACTTCAGTTTCCGCAAAACAACGGAATACAGAAATCCGAATGCAGGACTCCATCGGACATACAGAAATATGCAAAGCTCACTGAATAGTCAAACATGGACCACAGCTAATACCGTAGTACCGTGGACATACAAAACATCCACACTTGATGTCTCAAAGCATCAATACCAGTTGTCCAAACATGAGTATAACTAGGTAGCTCTTGCAACAGTTGCCAAACAAAACCACTCGTTAGAGCTATTTATATACATCACCATCCAAAGAGTGCGGCTCATCAACTAGAGATCATCTCACAGCACCTCTGCAGCAGAGTAGTGCACCTGAGTCGGGGAGTTCTTGAAGAAGCCACTCCCACGGGAGGAGTCGGGGACAGGATTTCGAATATCAAATTGGCACATGTCATCTGGAATGCCAAGACGGCAATCATTATCATCTAGCTTGTTAAAACACCTATCGTTATTCCTAGATGGTCGGCGACATTGCTTCTTTTTCTTGTCCCTCTTGGACGAGTCCTTGCCAGATGCGCCACGTGAGAAGTCTTTCCCTTTCTGGCCTCTCTTTCCAGATCCCCGCTTTTGCATATTGATAGCATCAGATAACTTCATGTGCTTTTCCATAGTATCTGTTTATGAAAGGAACCTGCGAGCATCACAAGTTATCTCTCACAGCAAAGTCAATCAACATTATGCTTTGACTAATAACAATGGTCATTTCAATCACTCAAGCACGATGGCACAACAAACCAAAAAAAGGCAGGATCGGTGGTCTGTGCATATCGCCAGTAAATTCAAAACATGATGAATATGCGTAATATATATATATATATATATATATGGAGATTTGATGAATTCAGAGAAGCTAAAAATACTCGAAGCAAACCATCACAGAGGAACTGAAACAAAATTTAGCACACACAACATGATCAAAGAACAGAAGCAAGCAACCAAATAAAAATGCATTCAGATCCTTTCTGGAGGTATTTGAGGTCAGAGTTCTGAAAACCTAGATCACTCAAACTTCATAATCTCGACTTCAATGCACGCCTAAACTACCATACACCATGGAAGCGACTCATCAAAGTTAGCAGAAATTTGTTATATCCCTCTCTATACAACTGACATGCACAATACAATTTACAAAAAAAAAAAAGAAAAAGAAATGGGCATACAGCTTAAATGAAATACCTATTGCCATCAGGATGAACCTCGCACATCTGGTAGTCTACACCAACGGCCAAAAGGTACCCTGATGGCGTCAGTCCCTAAATATTTATCAAAGAAAATATCATGTTTGAATAAGTAGATGTTCATCTGCTAAAGATGAAGGGTGATGGGATTAAAAATATGATCGAGCAAAAAGCAATTTAGTTGGATTTTGACGAGAAGTACATCCTTTCAGTCTTTGAACCTGGCGATTGGTTACCTTCTTTAAAGAATGAAACAGAGAAAAATAGTTGTGCAAGTCTGAAGGAACCACTCATACTGCTTACCCTGTATTTAACTACAGCGTTCAACATATATTCTTGTTGTAACATTCAGTTAACATTACAGCTAAGCTCTTCAGTAAACCGTAGTTCCAACCACAGAATATATTCTCTCCCTAATACCTGTTAAATGATTGTGGCTGTCCATCATCCATCAAAAGAACGTCACCAAGTTCTATATGGTGCTTATTTAGCTAATAAGGAATTCCAGCATAGCCAGCAGGACAAGCAATGCGTCCCTAGTGTAGATCTCTTCCATAAACAGCAGCCTCATTTCACAAACTTCAATGCCAGTTAGCCTGACAACCCACCTAAAGTTGAATGCTCAAGTTTATTACCATACCTTAACAAGAGATGAAGACGCCACTGTCCGTGCAATTTTTGCTGCTTCAGCCTCAATGTTGGCTCCAGTCACATTGACCTGCATCAGTTTTAAAAGGATAAAACGAACGGTCTATCAACCTATATCCTTCATACTCTATCTAAACTGCATCAATCTCGTCTGGTCACCAAAAGATTAGACAGCATTTAAAGATTGGGTTGCCACTTAACAAATGAGAAAGTCTCTAAAGGACAAAACAAATGAAGATCAACCATCAGACAACAATTTCAAGAAACACAGAGAACATGCACATTTATTGAGAACTAATACGTTCAAGCTTCATCAAGGACTGGACATGCAATATTAATAACACAATAGATCTTTACTTTGCCCTTTATTTTCTTTGAATCATAGAATCACTCCTTAATAAGCAAGGGACTATCTGAGAGCATCTCAGCCACTGTAGACTACTGTGTAGCTAAAGACCATCTCTAATCACAATGTTAGTCAACTGCAGCTTATTACAGGATGCTACAAGCCAATAGTCTGTCCCACCTCTATTGTTAAGGACCTAGATAAGAAGAGACATATGCTACTGAAGACTTCTTACCGGACTTGGTTAACACCATGGTAAGCCACATCAATCCAAGGAGTTGTGACCGTGGCTATAAAGTACAAGTAGATCACGACATTGTTAAAAAAAATCAAAACTGTTTATAAACCAAACGGAGGCAGTGTTATTTACCTTCCCAAGTTGCACAAGCTTCTCCACTTCCTCAATCCTTCACTCCTTCACCAACCCATCAACAATAAGCTGCAATGCCCAATCGACGAGCCAACGAATCTTGAAAACCTCTTTGCATAGCTCGAAATTATTCTATCCTATTTCACTACACAACAGTTTAGCGTTGTTCAAATTACCACACTTGGCAAAATCCTCAATGAAAGCAAAGCCTCGGCTTTTGGATTGCAAAGAGGGGAAACCTTAACCTGACCTCGTCGGACGCAAAGGACAAATTGGAGCGTGCCAATGGGGCTCCGGGAGGCGACGGCGAAGCCGGCAACATGGTTTTGGTTGTCGGAATGGGCTGGTGTTGGTCGAGCGGAGATGCGGTGGAAGGAGACAAAGAGGAGAACTTGGGGGGAGAGAGAGAGAGAGAGAGAGAGAGAGAGAGAGAGCAGTTGACTTGGCGGCAGCAGAGGGGGCTTCGGGACGGTGGAGTCTTAGTGGTTTTGGTCGACGAACTGGGCCGGCGGTGGTCGAGCAAAGATGTGGTGGAAGGAGAAAGGCGAACTCGGGGGAACAAAGAGAGAGAGAGAGCAGTCGACGCGAAGGTGGTGGAGGGGACTTCGGGACGTCGGAGGCGAAGGCGGCGACGACGTGGTTTCTGCTGACGGACTAGGGTGGTGTTGGTCGCAAATCTGGTCGAAGGAAGGAGAATGGGTGAACTTGGGGAGAGAGAGAAAGCAGAGTCGAAAGCCGTTCCTGAACGTGAGTGAACAGAGGAGAGAGAAAACGGAACGGAGAAGTAACGGAGATCCTTCGCGCTCGAGCGTTTTGAAAATTCTGACAGGTGGGCCCGATTTAAGACGGAAAATCATAACATGTCAAAGAAGATCCCCATGCAAACTGAAAATGCTCATGAAAGCAAATAATTCTAACAGAAAAAGTAGCAACTTACCTGCTACCTTTGCATTTAGAAGCAGACTTTAGCAATCTCCATCTTCAGATTTTCATCGCGGTGTGTCTTCTCGCGAGCATCGCGCCCCACAGTAATGTGCGGTGATCATCGGGGAGGCTATATGGTCTTCTCGGCTCCATCCCCTGTTTAGTCTCCATATGTTGCCAAGGAGGAAAACGACACATTCTTCTTGATGGAAGTAGCAGAAAGTGCAGGTTCTTAGCTCACCAAGTTCATCAGTTCGCCTGTACATCAAGGTATACAAGTATGGGAGCAAGCGACAACGAAGCCCGAGCACCTTCCTGGCGGATGCTGTGATCGAGTCCTAGAGATAGAGCTTTTGACGAATGGTATCGTCTGCAGAGTGACCTCTTGCAAAAGGGGTAAAAGGCCCCTAGCCGAATCCATCTGTTACAGAGCTCCTCAGTTGTGTTTAGAGGTCACAAAAGCTAATCTCGTGAGAATAAACGGCCTTTTTTCAATGATATTGACTGAGGCCCTGTTCATTGCTCTGATTTCCAAGAGTCCATAGAGGCTATGAGTATTGTAACATGAGATATTGCTGAAATGATATGACGTCGCAGGAATATTTAAGTTGTTAATTGGCTGATGAACTCCCGCATTGTTGATTTCACAGGGAGGATTGTCAAGAGTGGAAGGAAGAAGCGGAGAAGTTATGAAGTTGGACACCTCATTCATGTCGAGCCATAGGCCATCAAAGGGAAGAACATCGTGAAGCCTCTGTATCTCACCATCCCAATAACTCTCACTGGATGGGTGGAGGAAGTCTGGGAAGTACACCGGCCCCAGCCAAGCTACACCAAAGTATACGACTCCCTCACGTTTGATGAAGATGTCAGCTTGCATCCCCCTGATGTAGGTTCCATATTTGTTGTTCCTACTAATGCTCGGATCAAGTATCAGAACATATTTCTGACCGTTCTTGTGAATGCTGCTGACGGACTCTTTTATCTTTTTCATTGGAAAATTTATCGGGCCAAGAGTGAAGTCCTTGTATGCATCCATGTGATCAATGTCGGTCCGCATAACTTCCTGCGGCATATTAGCTTTTGCATAACCAGCTACCACGCCCTCACTGTCTATAAAATGCAGAAGAAGTTTGTCTTCAAACTCATGACATAGCTCCAAAGCCAGAGCTGTTGCACCTTCAGCCCTACTGACCATTTGTTCCCCAAGCCTCACCAACTCATCCTGAACGAGCTGAGGCTTTCGCTGAAACCCAGAGAGCATTTTCAGAACTCTAAGCTTCATACAATTGCGAATTTGGCCAGTAAGAGCATCAACTAAACCCACTCTACCAAGCCTGCTTTGAGGGGAGCCGGTTACTATAGATTTCAGGCTTTCGCTCTCAACATGCCAGCCAGTTTCTAAAGAGCTCTCAGACCCTACACCCAGCTGTGCTGAAGCTATAGAAATAGATTGTCCAATTAAAGCAATCCATGGATTATCAGATATTTTAGGCGGCCCCCTATTTGACAAGAGAGCCTGAGTAGCTGCTAGCACTTTTGAGTCCGTAGCCGATAGATCAATCTTGCTAATAACACCAATAGCTTAAGTGCATTTAGCATCATATTCTTTTGCGAGTTCAAGAGCCCGAGCTGATGAAATTTTTGATGCTTGAGGAGCAGGTACTATCACCAGCGGAATTGCATCATTATGCTCAGCATACTGTTGATCATTGAATCATTTATAAATCTTTGATCCAGACCCGGTAAGTCGGTCAAATTTAACGGTGGGACTGTACTATTGTGGAGTTTCAAATGTATCTGGTTACGAGCCCTTCCTGGTGAACCCTTGCTCAGCCTATCTTGCAACGAATGTCGAAGAGCACTTGCGAAAACCTGTTGCGATTTGTTATCAATATTGCCAAGGGCAACGACATTGAGGAAAGAGGTAACGCATCGGTTGGCAGACGATGAGTTATCTTCAACATCCTTATCGGCGAGGAGCGCAGAGGCTTCACTCCTAAAGTGCCTCCCATAGGTATCGCGTGAAGGAAATTTGTTTCAGCAGGGGAGCAAAAACCAATGACATTTTGTACAGTGTGGCCTCGCCCTCTTAATTATTGAAGGTAAACATACATGAAGCTGGTGGAGATGGGTTGCACACTGCTGAGTGCTCTACGATTCCAGTACTCTAGGCTTTGATATCCCCATGGTCAATAGAATCGTACAGGTGGTTGAAATTCCATGTCAATTGGATAAGGATTCCAATAACCTTGGAGACCAAATGTAGGTGTGAGAAATCTCGCCAAACTAGGAACACTTCATCTCTTTGCGAAGGTGGAAGTGTGAATAAATGGATCACGTGCAAGATCCGAGAGGGTGTCCATAAGCAGCCTGCGTTCCACAGGAAGTTCCATTACTGTCTCAACGTGGACCGCAAATCCAGAAGGAGGTAACAATAATGCGAGGCCATTGTTTTTTTTTTTCTTCTAACGGCAATTGTCTTCGTGAGCATTTTCTTCTTTTCGATCTTACGCCTGTAGTCATCATATGCTTCTGGGCCTGAGAAACAGCATCCCACATTGGTTGCTAGTTCGAGACACTTCTCGGGAAGATCAAATCCTTGGCCAGTTTCAGTTATTCCCTTGGCCATCAACTTCTCGCACTCCCTTTCCAAATTCGTCCCAGAGCTTGTGGAACGCGGCATCATGAAGGCTGTGCACATTGTGGCAAAGTTCATGAAGCATCGTGTCAAGGACTTGATCATAGGGATAGAAGTTCTCGTCCCTATTCGGCCTACGAAGCCTTAGCTTCACATGCACGTCACGACCCACATTCAAACCTAGAAGGCGCGCATCCGTTGGGTAGAACTCAAAGAGAAGTTTGACCCTCCATTGACGCTTGCGCATAATGGGTTGAACCTGATGGGCAATCCGCTCGGGGATCTTCCGGATCTCGTCTTCTGCCGGCTCCCTCTTCAGGGTGGAATCCCGCTAAACAACTACTTAGCTCATAATAACATGAATGGCCTTCAGCACTCGGTTCTAAATCATCAATAGCCACCACTGCAGCCGAGGCATCCGCATAAGGTCGAATCTTGAGACCACCAAACTCCAGCAACTCCTCGCGACGCCGTTGCGAGATCTGGGCCTTGAAGTTTTCGACAATCTACCACGGATGCTACAAAAGGAGGAAGTAGGCCGAGATCTTCGGATCACTACCTTTGTTATCCCACACCAGCCCATGTTGCATGTGCTTCGCACGTAATACCGTGCTGCGGCCTCGAGGAATATAGACTCGTCAAGGCACCCTCATGTGTTCTTCAGCGTATCAACTAGGTACTTAACACAACGAGCAATGCCATACACGTTGAACCGTGCAGGACTATAGTACCTGGGGGTATTCCATAAGAGCTTGGAGAGCACAGATTGGATCGATCTCCATCACGATCACACGAGCACCAGCTTGCTTAAAGGCAGAGGCACCGCTTTTGCCCTTGGCTTCAACCCTTGACAGGAAGGTCCTCATTGGCTGCTGAGTCTAACTTGGATAAGTAGATGACGATGACAACCCATAGTTTCCCCCTTTGGATACCCACCTGAAGGCCGATACAGAGAGGATCCGGTGGCAGCACCTCCAAAGCCCGAAGCCACGCCACCTAGTCCGCCAGCAGCACCGCGCAGCTCAAACACCTGACACAGCTTGGTCTCGGACAGCTCAGCCTCAGATATCTTACGCATTCGGGTCTCGGTAGGTGGAGAGTCTGTTGACTCTTATTAGACGGATTTTCGTGGTGACGCTCTATCTCGTGGACGAATCAGAAGACGCTCCATAAGCAGAATAATCGTATCCTATGATGTTGACCCTGGGATTGACCTCGAGCTGCATGAAGCAATCATAGAGCTGCCCAGGGTCAGCCACACTGCCATGTGAATACAGCAACGTCGGCCTCGCGTATGGGTTCTTCAAATAGAAGGCGACGATCTTGTCACCGCACTCAGTGTCAGACCAGCAACACGTCCAGCGAACCTGGGCAACGTCAGTCTCGAGCTCAGTTCGGCTAATGCCTCCTTTCGCCGAGCCCAGGGAAGCTCGAACCTGGGCATCGTCCAGTCGTACTTCTTTCCAGCACCCATAACCACCGCTTCAGCAGATTTCTCAAGGAGGACCTCAAGGCGAACTATGACTCTGTCAGCTTGTGGAACGACCTTGGCTGGTGCATGTTCCAAGTGGAAGCTTGAGAAGATAAAAACGAAAGGTGGTCTTTAGGCTACAATTTCATGCCACTCATATTCCTCAAACTGGATGGGACAAATTATTTATATTATTTATTCCAGCTGATTCTGCAAAGGCGACGACTAAGACGACAAAGGCTAAGGTGAGGAATGGCGCCTGCAAATGGGGGATTCCTCTATGAAACTACGAGACTTCTTCAAGACATTAGAACCAGACAATACAATGGAAAAAACGTACAAACTTGTTGTGGCAATGGGTTCTTCGAGGTCTAGCCTCCTAGAGAGTTTGAATAGTAAAGGGAGCTCACTTCAAGATCAATGAATACAGGGAACCAAAGGATGTCAAAATTGTGCACCCTTTGTCATACCCGGACCATATGCCTAGGTTAGGAGGTCCCCTCAATCTCCAGTTGTGCCTCAGGTTCCAAAGGAGGAGGTAGCAGAACCCCAAGCAATTGTTAATCGGAACACAGCGGAAAAAAGCGTGATTTTGGGAACTGGTCCTCAGACCTGGGGCAGAGGACTCGATGGCTCCCCTTCAGGGCAGAAAAAAGGAGAGAGAGGCTCTCGGGTACAAAAGAAACGGAGAGAGCTCAAGACCGAGGGGGAGGAGCTCTGCTTCAGAGAGAAGTCGAGTTTAGCATGAGAGTAAAAACAGATTTTCGGGCGGTGGTTCTTGGGAGGACAAAACCAGAAAAAAAAAAAAAAAAAGAGGCGAGACACAGAGAGTGAGAGACGTTCCTTTTTTGGGGATTTTCGTAGAGAGCTGGACAAGAGACTTTTTTTTTTTCACAGGGGGAAAGAGGGGAGCTCTTTTTCGTTCAAAACAGGAGGGGGCGGTTTTTCTTTGACAGGAGAAAAAAAAACAAAGAAACGAGAGAGCCAGGAGGAAAGTAGCGGACCGTGAAGGGAATCCGAGATCGGCTAGTGCATGGGGAAGCATCATCGACGTCTGAGGAGGTCTTCGGACTGCCACCCAGACTTCGTCGCCGTTGCCGCTGCCGTTGCCAGGCCAAGCCCGAACAGATCCACCCTTCCCTCTTGACCGAACACCCCCTGTTTTGGCATCTGTTTTTTGCTCGGGTTCGACTCCGTTTGATTTTTCGTCAAACGGGGCCGAACCAAATAGATCTATATGCCGCTGGTAACTTGTGTAAACCTAGTTTGAGTGCTCGTTTGCTTCGATTTCATCCTTCATGTTCCAATTCAATGTTTTATTTACCTCTCATCACGTGCTCGACGTAATGCTCTCGTCAGTTCAAACCCACGACTTTGAGACCAGTTTTCATTGCGTTTTTGTGCGTTTCATGGTTGTCTCTTGGTTAGTTCTGTTCTGTGCATGTAGTAGTACGTGCATATGTACGGGTTTGTAGTTGGTTGTTCTCGAGAATTGAGATTTAAGCCCGAGAGAACACCCCCATGAATTGAAGTGTTAATGACCGAAGGCTTCTTCGTGGCACGTTTTTGATGCGCACGTGTAACCATTTCCCAAGCCATTCGATATTTTGAATACCTCATGTTACGTGGTTTCTATAATACCAAACGTTTTCGCTTGCATAACGCATGGCGAGGAGATCTCGAGGTTTGAAACTAGGCGCACAACTCAACTTAGGTTCATGTTTCCAGCGAGTTTTTCTTCGCATTCATGTATCATCTTGTCTTCATTTCTTGTCAGTGTTATTCCTTGTATGTTGTAGTTTGTGTCGGTACGTGGATCTGCCATTGATCAAGTCCGAGGATTGAGAAAAGCAGGCAAGAAAACCTCCCTTTGGACTGCCATTTTCTGAAAAATAACTCTTTTAAGACAAATCAAAACCGGTTTTTCCCGACGGTACTTTGCCATGTTTTTGTGTGATTCGTTTGCATTTCTTTGGTACCATTCCTAATTTGTTGTGGTTTTCGTCCATGTGCGCACTTGTCACTAGTTATGTTCTAGAAGTTGGAAAAAACGCGTTAAAACCCCTCAATAATCTGTAAGTTTTTGGAAAATCTATAAAAATCACTTTTTTCGAAAATTCAAAAGATGGCAAGATTGTGTTGTTTAACCTTGGCCCATATGATCCGGGTTGGGCACCTTTGGCACGGGCCAAGTCGCCCGATCCATAAAAAAATTTATTTTAATAATAAAAATATATTAAAAATTAAAAAAAATAAGAAATTTCAGAAAATTTTCAAAAAATCACAAAAAAAATGTGAAATGGCTAGATTAGCCTTTTTTTTTCCTAGTTTCTACCTTTAAAATCCTTGAAAATAATGATTTTGCCCTTTTGGATAAGTTGTCCCAAAATTGTTCCAAATTTTAATCACGTCATTCTCTAAGCTCTTAGGGTTTTACTAAGGATTTCATGCTTAATTTGATATGTTTTATCCACACATCATTGACTCCTTGATTGTGCATATTATATGCTTTGATTGTAATTGATAGGTGTTGACACTTGATTTTTTGGCCAATTTTATTTTCAAAAATTTTAGAAAATCCATAAAAATTTGTAAAATTGAAAAAACCAACTTTGGGGACCTTAGCCTAGCCTAGGGAACCAATTTTGGACAAAAAATAATTTTCCTAATTTTTCATATTTTTCTGCATTTAATTTTCAAAAATTCATGAAAAATCCATAAAAAGTGAGAAAATTGCAAACTCAGCTTTGGGGACCTCAGCATAGCCTAGGTAACCAATTTTGAACAAAAAATAATTTTCCTTATTTTTTGCATTTTTCTGCATTTTATTTTCAAAAATTCATAAAACATAAATAAAAAGTGAGAAAATTACAAAATCAGCTTTGGGGACCTCAGACTAGCCTAGGGAACCAATTTTGAACAAAAAATAATTTTCCTTATTTTTTCATTTTTAATATTTTTAGAAATTAGGAAAATAATAGAAAATTAATAAAAAAAAATAGCATTTGAAGCCATAAAATTACCAAAAAATAGTAAATATTTTTAATTTAATTTTCTCTTCATTTTTAATGAATAAATTTTGAAAAATAAAGCCTGGAATCTAGGGTTTCTTTGTTAATTTTATTTTGTAGATTATTTAAATAATTCTAGAAATTCCATTTTAGCTTTTTAATTTTCCATTTTTACATTTTTAGAATCGTGTCATCCTCCTCTATTTTTCAAAATTAAAATCGAGTCCAAAAACCCTCAGAATCGCCCAATTTCGCTAAAAATGACCAAAATGCAATTTCTGATTTTTCAATTTAGTCCCTAAAATCACTAAAAATGAAATTAAAAATTTTCTAAGGACTAAATTGAAAATAGGGCGACGTCACCCCCTGTATTTTGACCTTCTGAATCTAATGGTGACAACAATTTTTACAAAAAAGGACTCTAAGACTTTGGATTTTGCAAAATGGGTCCTCGGGTCAAATTGAAAATTTGGGGTTTTTGCATGAATATCGAAAATTGTTGGCCAAAAACATCATTATCAAGTAGATTCGATGCCCCTGAGTCCAATTCTGGTGTCAATTTTACGAAAAAGGGAAAAATTGGGGGTCAATTTTATGTTTTTATAAAAAGCGGGTCGACCGGGTCGGGCCGACCCGACCCAACGACCCGCACTGTTCATCATCTTCCTTAGAAGCTCCTGTGCGCGCTTGAATTTCAAAACAGGTTGTTGAAGGTGAGAGATTCCGAGAGATTGGGGTTAGTTTAGGCGAAGATCGTATGAGACGATCTCGGGATTTTGAAGGGGATAGCATTACCCGAATTGGGTTTAAAAAGAACACACGTTCGCGGGGGGATGGGGATAGAGGAACCCTCGGTAGCCGCCATTGACGAAGGAAACCCGTAGCTTCGAGCTTGGCCGGAAGTGCACTGAGGCGACGCCAAGCTGCGCCGTCAGTTCTATAAGCTTGGCGAGGACTAGACTAAGCTCTGGAACCACTCGGTACGTCATTTCGTCACCGATTAGCATAGATGCCATGAGTGAACGGTCGGAGGTCCATCCATGGTGGATTTTCCATCTCTTAATCATTCTCCGAGATTTTTAATCTAGATCGTTCCTCGGTCTTTACTGACTCCAAATCTATGTCTATATTGCATTTTCGTGCTATAAAACCCTGTGAACACCACCTCGCTTGACTCGGTCTGTCTCGGCCCTGTGAACTTTTTCGCGTCCTTCCTGAGCTCCAACACCATACAGGTAAGTTCACTCAACTTCTCTCGATGCTTCTCGAAGCGTTTGTCCGTGGAGATGTAGTCGAGGATTGCCTGCTGGAATCTTACTTGAGAACCGAGACTGGGTAGGCCTGGATTAACATGATTTAGGTTAGATTTCTGACTAGAATTGAGGTATATTGTTTGCTGGAGTCTTTGGATTTGATTTGGCATTAAAATCGCAAGGTTTAGGGTAGTTTTGGCGTCGGAAAACTCTTCCGACGAGGCGCCGGCAAAGGAACGCCGGCGCCGATCATCTTCCCCGGCGAAGGGTTGACCAGGTCAACGAAGTGTCGTTGACGTGGCTTGCCACGTCGGACGCCACGTCAGCTATTCCATTGTAACAAATAACCGTATAACAAATTTAATCAAACGGGCGAGATTAATACACGTGTCAAAATCAGACGGCTTCTGAGAATAAAAGTTTAATTTGAATTTCTTAATCATTTTTTAGATATTAAAAATAACGGACGGTGGTGATCGAGTCAGGGGGTTAATCAGGGCCGTAGAACTAGTATGAAAGATGAGCGGCTGATATAGTGACACGTGGAGGAGTCTCGGCCATAGGATTAAGTATGGGCTGGAAATAAAAAAAATAGCATAAAAACCTAAAAAAATTCGAAAAAATTCAAAAAAATGTAAACTCTAAACTACGTCATTTTGGCTTCAGCTTGTTAGTTTTGGATTTCGGGCCGTGTTTGATTAGTGCGCCGAGTCCATTTGACCCGGTCCGTATAATCCGATAAATAAATAAAAATAATAATATAGAAAAAATAATAGAAAGTCAATAAACAGAAAATACAATAATAATAATAACAATAATAATAATAATAATAATAAATAAATAAATAAATAAAATAATAATAATAATAGAATAAAATGATAATAGAGTAGAAAACATAATAAACTAAAAAATATATAGATAAAATAAATAATAAATCATAAAAAATAATAAAAACATAAATAGAGCAAAATAGAAATAAAAAAATAAAATAAAATCAAAATATAATACTAAAAAAATATAAAATAGAATAAAAACATAAAACAATTTCTGAAGGTCTTATAAAAATTCAAAAAAAAAACTCGAAAATCGTAGGAAAATAAAGAAAAATAAAAATAAAAAATAAATAAATCATAAAAAAAATCATAGAAATTTTTAAAAAATTATTAAAAATATAGAAAAGGTTTAAAAAAATAGAGAAAATATAGGAAAGCAAGATAAAAATCCTAGAAAATATAGAAAATATTCTAGAAAAATAAGAAAATTATTAGAAAATTCTAGAAAAATTATAAAAAATTTCAGAAAAATCAGAGAAATTCCTAAAAATCGTGAAAATTAGGGAAAAACCATATTCAACTGGCTTGACCTATTTTCACGGTTTTGAACTCCCGAACCTTCAAAAATGACCATTCTGCCCTTCTGGTCAATTTGACCCAAATCATCCCAAACCATCTCAAACCATCTTCAAACTTAATTGATGTATTTTCCAGACTTCTAGGACCCCCCTTTTGTTTATGATTGACTTGATGTGGTATGTTTGTTTCCTGATTGGATTTCTTGTCTGTGCATTTATTTCTCTGGTTGTGATTGATATGATAGATAATCCCATCTGCATGAATCCCTTAGGTTCTTAGAGCCTACCTTATCTCGCCTGTATGAATTCCTTAGATTAGGAAATCACTCAACTTAGGTACCGAAAGGGCGTCAATAGCAATATTGGCGTAACTAAGTCCCCGAACCCAAATCTCTGATTTTCGCAGAATCGAACGATCTCTCCCAATCGCTCGATAGGGTTCCCAATCATACCCTCCAAGAAATGATTGGTGGCGACTCCTATAGCATGCACACAAATCACATGTCACCCGACCACACTAAGGTTGACATCGATTTAAATTTTCCTGACGCGATTTGGTATGGGCCTGAGAGGGCCCAAGCTGAGCCTAGATACCCAATGGGCTTAGCAATCCATTAACTCCCTCGGGATCCCGGAAAATCTCGGGAGGGTTGCGACAATAGGATAGGCTCACACCTACATGAGCACGTAAGTAAAGCAGCCAATTTTGATATCAAAAGGGCATCAATGGAAAACCGATGTAATCAAGTCCCCGGACTCTTAATCTCTAGTTGCAAAAAATCGAACGGCATCTCCTGATCTCTCTTTTTGATCAACCTACCTTAAAGCATGGTGTCGACTCCTTTTGTATGTATACATACACATGCCACTCCTAGAGGTTTAGTAATTCATTAGCCCAATTTTCGAGATCGGATCGTGACATGCGACTTTCAAGTAATTTTATGTCAACGTTGAAAGTTAAATCGAGAAGAAGTTCAAATGTGTTCAAGCTGACAACAGTGGTAAATATAGATGGTTTTTTGGATATTATTACGAGGATTATGGTATCAAGCTTGTAAATAATGTTTTGAAAAAACCATGATAGAAAGGAGTAGCAAAGAGAATGAATCGAACAATTAAAGATCGAATTTGGTGTGTGCTATCACATGCAAAGTTGCTTAAATCATTCTAGGTTGAAGCAATGAGAACAACAATGGACTTGATAAACCTTTCTCCATAAATTTCTCTTACAGGGGATGTTTCGCAAAGAGTTTGAAGTGAAAAAAATGTTTCCTATAATTATTTGAAAGCATTCAATTGCTAGGCATTTGTGCATGTCACAAGAGTTAAAAGGTCCAAACTTGATGACAAGTCTAAACAATGTATCTTCTTGGATTATTGTTGACACTTGATTTTTATCTAATTTTATTTTTAGAAAATTTTATAAATTTCATAAAATACATAAAATTAAAAAAATCAACTTTGGAGACCTTGATCAAGGCTAGGAAACTAATTTTGAACAAAAAATAATTTTTTATATTTTCAGTATTTTCCTGCATTTTATTTCAAAAATTCATAAAAAAAATCAAGAAAAAATGAGAAAATTGAAAAATCAAATTTGGAAATCTTTGCCAAGCCTAGGCAACCATTTTTGAATAATCTCATTTTCAGATTATTTGTAAAAATTCTAGAAATTCATTTTAGCCATATAATTTTTCATTTTTGCATTTTTGGAGTCGTGTCATCCCATTCTATTTTCCAAAATTGCAATCCAATCCAAAATTTCACTGAATTGTCAAAATTCACGAAAAAGGACCAAAATGAGATTTCAATTTTTACAAATTAGTCCCTAAAAACACGTGAAATGCATTTAAAAATTTTATAGGGACTAAATAAAAAAAGCAGGCAAGTCACCTCCTAATTTTTGGCCTTTTGAATCCATTGGTGGCGTCAATTTTTACAAAAAAAAATTATCTAGAGTGTGGATTTTGCAAAATATGTACTTGGGTCAAGATTAAAAATTGGGGTTTTTGTGCAAATTCTCACGAATTCTTGGGAGAAAATTCATTTTCTAATAAAACCCATGCTCCCAAATTCGAATCTGACACCCATTTTGAAAAATTGTGGCAAATCCAGAGCTTTTCTAAGGCATTTTTGCAAAATCGGGTTAACTAGATCGGGTTATGGTCAACCCAGTTAATCCAAGAATGAGAACCAACTCTGGTTCTCTCATGCTCTCGCACAAAAACACTCAAACAGGAAGGAGGAAGTTCTAACAAATTGGGGATTGGCTTGGTGAGTATAAAAATGAGAGATTCCCATTTTGTTGACAAGGGTTACACACACAGAGACAACAAATATCTCATGGGCAAAGAAAGGTTCTCGAAGAAGTTTAGAGAGGGAGAGGGGGAAGGAGAGCCGGGAGCCTTTCTTTTGGCCAAGGCTTTCCCAAGCTTCGTCGACGGCAGCTAGGCGCAGGTGAGCCCTCAAAGCACTTCCATAAGCATCGCACAGCTCGAAGGAGCTTTTACAACTTGACAAATCGAAGTTTCACCGTTTGGAAAGGTAAACACCATTCTACAACTATGGCAGATCAGTATTTCGTTGATTATCTCGTGACATTATGTGTGCGTTTCCATCCCTGGACCTCTCTAAGCTTGTTTCCATTTTGCATGAACCTTGATTATGCATAAAACTCCTCGGTCGAGTTTTGAAAAGCTCCAAACCTGTCATAGCTCTCCTAACTCAAGCTAGCCAAAACTAGGTCAATCGGACCTACAATTAAGTCTCCTGAACTTCGTCTGAGTGTGTTTAATGTTGGGATTAGTCTGCTATAGCCCGTTTTGCTTGTTGATGTGAATCGATTGAGACTAGTTTCGTCTCATTTGGTCAAGGTTTGGCGTCTGTCGTACTTTAGCTCAACGAGGAAGACGAAGTCCAGTCAGCATTTGACTTGATTAATGTCTGACGTGGCGCTGATGTGGCAAGTCACGTTGGATGCCATGTCAGCACGTTGACCCGGTCAAAGGCTGACGTGGACGCCACATGAGCTCGATGGTTATAACGGATTAAATAGAATAACAAAATTGATCGCGCGGTGAGGGGCTAGCCACATGTCGCGATCGTAGAAATTCTGAGGATAAAAATCTCTAAATTCGAATTATCCAACTATTTTCAATAATAAAAAATGAAAATTGACGGACGGTTACGATTTGGTCTCTGATTTGATCTTAGCCGTAGTTTTAGTATGAGGAAGGAATGGTCAGATATTCGCCACGTGTTTTTCTAGTGGTCGTAGGATTGGAAAAGGCAGGAATTTGTGAAAATGAAAAAAAATTATTATTAAAAATTCAAAAATTTGAACAAAGGTCTGAAGCTACGTCATTTAGGCTTTAGGTTTGGGTCATTTAGGTTTGGGCCGAACTTGGATTAGTGGGCCAGCTCGATCTGACCCGACTTGTATGATAGATAATAAATAATAAATAAAAATATATTAAAAATTAAAAAAATCTAAAAAAATTAGAAAAATAGAAAAAAAAAAAATAGATACGATGTCATTTTTAGGTCTGGGTCAAACTCGAGTGGGTTTCGAGCTGAGTTCTTGGGTCATGGGTCGGGTCAAGTCAACTCGGTCCGGAGAATTAAATAAATAATAATAATAAAATTAAAAAAATAGAAAAATAAAGGAAAAATCATAAAAAGAATTCTAAAAGATCGTAGGAAAATTAAGAAAATTCAGAAATAATAATAATCTATCTAAATAAATAAATAAATAAATAAAATCATGGAAATTCCGGAAAATTCTAAAAAATCTTAGAAATTGTAGGAAAATAAAAAATAGTAAAAATAAAGAAAATAACAAAATAACAAAAAGTCATATAAATTCTAGAAAAATCTAAAAAATTCAAAAAATGTGGATAATGTCTCAAAAATAGGAAAAGTCTTTAGAAAGTCTTAAAAATTTTCTAAAAAATTCAGAAAAATTCTCAAAAAAATTGTAAAAATTAGGGAAAAGCCACATTCAACTGGTTTGGCCTATTTCCACATTTTTTTTATTTCCCAAGCCTTGAAAATGACCATTTTTCCCTCCTGATCAATCTAATCCAAACCTTTCCAATTCACCTGTGAATCTAATTAGCGTGTCTCCTCAGTTTCTAAGACCTTTCTAGGCTCGTTTTTACTTGATTTGATGTGATTTCTCCTTGTATGGATTCCTTGATTTGCGTACTTCTTTTGATGATCATGATTGATAGGATAGATAATCTCATTTGCATGAACTCTTAGATTTTTAGGACTTACCTTATCCAAAAGCACTTGCATAAATTCTATAAATTAGAAAATCACTCAACTTAGGTACCGAAAGGGCGTCGATCAACCAATCGACGTAACTAAGTCCCCGAACCCAATTCTCTAGTTTTCGTAGAATCAAGCGATCCCTCCCAATCGCTCGGTAGAGTTTTCAATCATACTCTCCAAAAAATGATTGGTAGCGACTCCATTTGCACATGTCACCCAACCACATTAAGGCGATCCTGATTTCAAATTTTTCTGACGCAATTTGTTATGGGCTTGGGAAGGCCTGAACTAGACCTCGACATCTTAAAATGGGCCTAATAATCCATTAGCCCACCACTTCTCGCTCCTTGCGAGCATTGAAGGAAAGGGTCATGACAATTATGGACATAAAGAGTTTGGCTACAGATTATGGGATCCAGCTGAAAAGTGTTGCAATTCGGCCCTACTCAATTTCCATAAGTATCAAGCATGGAGGGCTAATGGATTGACAAGAGGCCTCAAGCACAGGCTTTAGGCTCGTGCTCTTCCAAACCCATATCAAATCATGATGTTAAAAGTTTGAATTCGATCTTAATGTGATCTATGGCATGTGCAAGTGTACGTATGAAAGGAGTTGCTATTGGCCTTTGAGGAAAGTAGGCCAGAAACTTTATCGAGTAGTTGGGAGAAACCGACCAATTCCGTACAACCAGAGATTTTAGATTCGGGAATTTAGTTACCCTAACATTTCGACTAGAGCCCTTTCAGTTACTGTGAGATTTGTTTTGTCACCTAAGGTGATCACGCAACGTTTAGTCACTTTTAATCCCTAAAGATGTTCTTGCCACCTAGCTAGGCGTTCATGTTGAATGGTTTTTTGAGGGGTTCATTTCATGGAATTTTCTAGTTTTTGATTTTAACTTTAAAAAAATGAAAATCATCCAAAGGGATAAAAGAGGAAAATGAAGCTACTCTAAAGTGATAAATAAAAACCCATGACCCTTGGGTATTTAAATACAAGGTAGAGAAATCAAAATCCGAGACATGATTGGGTGTACAATAAATTGGACCGAAATAATATTGGTCATCCCCCACCGCAAAATAAAGTCTAACTACTATAAATGTGCAATAAAAGATCATTTTTGAATTTTTCAAAATTTCCATTTTTTTGGGATTTTTTGTTGATTTTTTTCGTAATAATAATTTTTTAAAAAGATGACGGTGTGGGCTAGGCATGGCCGATGATATTGGCCAGAAATGCAACAAAAATCTCACTTAAAGTCGCAGCTTTGACTCATTTTCTGAAAAAAAAAATCTAGTTTGAAAAACCAACAGCCAGGGTGTTTTCTCGGACAATTATCCCCCATGCACAATTAAGAAAAAACACTCATACCGCACGAAACTAGGTAGAACAAGGTTTCCAAAATAAATGATGGTTCAAAAAATGATCAACCGACCATGTCGTAATAGTGTCGTGAAAGTGGCGAGTTTGCAAACCATCACTTAGACAAAATTCAACCTCTAATTTTGCCACTCACTGAGGCATTTTCATGTACGAATATCTCAATGCAAAAAATAATCAAAGGAAACCATTCATACTGTGTGAAATTAGGTAGAATGAGGTTTTTTAAAACAATCAATGGTTTGGGAAATGATTAATCAAGCGCGCCGTAACAGTATCGTGAATGTGCTCAGGTGCAAACCCAGACTTAGAAAAAATCCTCAACCTCTAGATTTGCAATTCACTGATGCTTTTTGTGAATAATTATCTTAGTGCTCATAAACAACCAAAGAAAATGGTTTATACCACGTAAAACTAGGTAGAAATAATCGACGATTTGAGAAATGATCAATCGATCACACCATAACAATGTCGCGAAAGTGCTCAAGTGCAAGTCCAAACTTTAAATTTTCAGGTCTCTGGCTTCGTAGCTCACTGAGGCATTTTCTCAAGTGATTAACTCAGTGCACCAACTTAACGAAGAGTAGGACCAAACATCAACGCGAAGTGCTATGCACAAGGAATAGTATGACTAAAGAAAGACTCTTAAAATAGACAAAATCACATAGAAAATGCACCCCGGAGTTGAGGGTTCGAATTGCTCAGAATGCCCAACACTAGGGAAAAAAAAATTAAGTCTGAAATTAGTTCATCGAGGCATCTTCTTGGACATTTTTCTTACACTCGTATCATAACTAATGACAAATCCACACACCGACACGAAGTGCTACATATAAAGAACGATATCAAACAAAAACGATCCTTAAAGCAAGTGAGATGAAAGAGAAAAATGACCTCGAAGTAGGAGGTCTGCACTGTTTTTGATAGAATTTAAGCTTAAACCAAACCAACGAGGCATATTCTCAACCTCATATCTCAACATCCAAGCACAACCAATTACGAAACTAAACATCAACGCGAAGCACTACACATATAGAACATGCATGAATGAGATATGACCAGTACAACACACAAAACGGCCAAGAAAAACAGATATGAAGTCAGAGGGTTTGAACCACACGAAATATTTCATCAAACATGTGATATGCAATACAAAAAGAACAAAACTAGGCAAGAACATGTGAAACCAAAGCACATGAAACTTCGAATTGGGGTATATGAACATAGACCAATGCTTGAGAGAGGTCAATTTAGCTTTGTTTGCCTTGAAAGTCAAACGAAGCCAAAACCGAACAAAAACATATGCAAAACAAGGGATGCTTGAGTGAGGGAGTTCAACCCACCTTCTTGGGCAATGCTGGTAATGGGGACGACTTGGCGATGGCGTGACGGCTACTGTGGCCCCTTTCTTCTTTTATCTTGCTCCTCGACCATCTCCTACGCCTCTCTCTCTCTCTCCCCCCCTCCCCCCCGGGTCCCCCAACAAATTCTTTTTTTAAGTAATCCCCAAAAACCGTTATTTCCTTCTCAAAAACCGCAAGCTCATCATACCTCATTCTACTGAAAATGGACAGGTAGTGTGATATCCTAAGAACCAACTTCCCTAATCACCGTTGTCTTAGATGTGATGCCCAATTACTACCATGGAAGGTTGTAGTCTAAGATTGATACTATATCTCTAGACGAATGTTTTTCAAAATTAATCAATTGGTACTGTTGGTGTATAATAGTTAGGGTGTGCGCCCATGCGGACAAACACACCCTACCACCAGAGGATAACTACCTAGTAGTTATCTTTTTATTTGAAAAGAGAGAAAAAAAATCACGTTATGTGATTTTCCCCTAACTGTCAGTTATTGTGGGGTGTGTGAAGAAAACTGACGTCGTCTTTTTCTATAACGCTCTCTCTTAACGAAGCCTTGGCTCTCCCTCAACGCTCTCTCGACGACGCCTCTCTGACGAAGCGTTCCCGAAGCAAAGTCGACTCTTAGTCCGTGGAAGTTAAGGTACGCTCCGTTTTTGTGACGTAGGCTTCGATCGGTGTCTCAATATTTCTGGGCATGCTTTTCCGCAAGAATCATTTGGGAATTAGTTTTTTCTCTTCATTGGTATCAGAGCCATAGCGTTATTGATTCCCGATTGCTTGATCTACTTTGTGTTGTTTTTTGGAATTAAAAAAAACGGGCTAGGATACATTTCGGAAGTTACTGTTCATGTATTTTCTGGAAATTTGGTTCTGTCAAAAATGCATTTTGTTTGGATATATAGAAAGTGCTCGTCGATACGAGCGTTTTGATATATTATGGGTCAAAAACGGAGATCGGACGTGGCCGGATTAGCCATCGGAAGCCGCTGACCGCCGGCGACGCTAGGGGAGGGCCTACGACGCGGGCCTGGGCGAATGGGCCCAACCCGCGTTGGGCGCAAGCCTATTCTCGCGCAGGACCAGAATAAAAAAAAAAGGGGGGGCAGGATGTGGGCGTGGGTTTTGAACCCATAACCTCCCCCATGGGCTTTAGAGGCCCAGACCACTTGGCCACTTTGACTTTGGTGTCTCATGTTAACAAGTTTTTTTATTTAAAGAATATATGAGCCTTGAGCCCGCACCCGGTGGGCCTAGCCCATGCACGATAAGCCCAGCCCGATCCGTTTTGTCCAATGACCCAGTTGACCATTGACCAGTTTTGACTCGTCGACTTTGACCGTTGACCCGTTGACCAGTTTGACCGTTGACTTTGACCGTTGACTTTGACCATTGACAAAAAAAAATTAAAATTAAAATTAAAATCTTTATTGGGTCTCCTACGGGGGCATATGATATCCGATTGGGATGATTTTGGTACCGATGCGTTCGTATCAAAATTTTCTTTAATGTGATTATAATTAGGGGCTTGCTCAAATTTTTGTTTACTTCCGTGCCTATTATTGCATATTACGATATGTTCGTAATTTTTTATGTAATTGATGGATTTTTGTAATCCACTTTGTTCTGCATTCGTTGCAGGACCAATGTCGAGGCCGATGCCTAGGAATTTATGGACTAGGAAGGGAACAAAAACGCCTCACATAAGATTGACAAGTGAGCAAGTTCGAGCCATTAATGTGAAGGTGGATGCACTAAATAATTATCGATGGGATAATGAGAGTGATATCATATCCCATGCGATAACGATCAACAAGATGATCCAAGAACTCATTTGGGATGGATATCGAATGGATGCTGAAATGGTTTTTTATGCCCTGAGGAACTCCGTACCAGAGGAGTGGCACGGAATGATTACTCGAGTGTGGCTTGATACCAACACCTACAGAGCCTTAGTGATGCTTTTCTTAGACAAGTACATCAGCGTTGGTGCGACGAAGACGTCGTCGCTTGGTATGAATGGGTCTTGGCGCAGACAGAATGCGCGTTGGCGTTATCACACGGGTATTAAGAAGGGTTTTCCTAGTGTACCATTATGGGCTCCTGATTTAATTAGCAATCCCCCTAAGGATTTAAAGGACTCCCTCCCTTGTACGATGGAAACTGAGTGGGTTCATAATAAGACTAACGAAAATAGGACAACGCGTTATTACCTTTGAATTTTTACTTTGATAGTTCAATTTGGGATTGTTGAATTTGTTTCGAATCGCCATTGCTTATATTTTTTTTAATGTTCTAATTTTTGAATTATGATAGCTTTTCTGTTGTTAATGCTACTTTATACATATATTTATTATATGTTTTGAGTGGGAGTGTTCATAAGTTTTTAGTAACTTTAAGAAGAACACATTTGAATCATTGTATTAAAAATAAATACATTTTAAATGCATAAATATGGTGCATTTGTTGCATACAAATGGGCTTTAATAAATCGTGCTTAAATGTCTAAAATGTTCAGATACAATGGCTTCTGCATCTAAGAACATTGTGGCAGAGCTGAATAAAGGTGAGAAGTTGAATGGCGAAAATTATGAGATTTGGAACATGAAAATCCAGTATGTACTGGAAGAGCAAGAGGCTCTGGAAGCTCTTAACCTGGTCATGGCTGAACCAGAGGATGGAACCACTGCACAGCATAGAAGAGATAAGGAAGCCTTTGCTGCTTGGAAAAAGAAGAATTCCACTGCTCGCATTACGTTGTTGAGCAGTATGGATAATGATATCATGCGAGAATTCAGACAGTATGAGAATGCAAAGGACATGTGGGATGCATTAAAGATAAGGTTTGGACAGACTTCGGTCACCAAGCTTAGGCAGCTAACTATCAGATTCGACACATATAAGATGCCACATGGGCATAATATGAAGCAGCATTTGAGGCGCATGTCGAATATGATTAGTGAGCTGAATGATGCAGGTCACATATTATCTGATGAGCAACAAGTGCAGGCAGTGATCTGCTCTTTGCCCCACAGTTGGGAGCACATAAAAGTTAACCTGACCCATAATGAGAATGTCAAGACCTTCGAGGATGCTATGCGCCATCTTGAGCTGGAGGAGGACCGCCTTCTGGCGGCCAAGACACAATCAGATGTGTATTTTATTGGATCTGGCTCACATGGAGCTTCGGGCTCTAAGCGCAAACATCCTGGCTGGTTCAAGAAAGGGAAAGGTAAAGGAGCGGAACCATCTGGAAAGAAACCAAAGTTTAACAAGCATGGAAAAGGGAAACGTCCCTTTAAGAAAAACATTTCAAGGATGAAGTGTTACAACTGTGGCAAAAAGGGTCACTTCGCTCGCGACTGTGGTGAGCCGAAGAAGGTAGAAACCCTCAATGCACTTAAAAGTGTTTCTTATGTATCAAGTTCTGTATTTTTAACTGAATCTCATCCTTTGTGGACTGTAGACTCAGGAGCCACAGACCATGTAGCCAGAGACAGAAATACCTTTGTGGAATTTCGACGAATTCCACGCGGAGCGAAATGGATTTATGTGGGGAATTACTCCAGAGTAGAAGTTAAAGGAATTGGCACCTGCCAACTGATGATGCGCGGTGGTCGCACCTTATTCCTGCATGATGTCTTATACGCTCCAGAGATTCGTCGGAATCTTGTTTCTGTATTAGTTTTAGTCAAACTTGGTTTCTGTATGAATTTCCATGACAATGGTGTGGATTTGTTGTTAGGTACAACTTTCTACGGATCTGGTTATTTTTGTGGATGGTTTTATTGTGTTGGATGTTGAAAACACTAATGTGAATGTTTGTTATTCCCTGTTTACATCTACTCATTCAAGTGATAATGATGTGAACGTGTGGCATGCTAGACTTGGCCATATTGGTCAACAACGTATGAATAGATTAGCCAAAGAAGGCTTATTGGGCAATATTGAGAAAGTTGAATTGCCTACTTGTGAGCATTGCCTAGTGGGAAAAACAACTCGAAAGCCATTTGGAAAAGGGATAAGGGCTGAGTTTCCATTGCAGTTAATTCACACTGACATCTGTGGGCCGATGAATGTGAGAGCTAGGCATGGTGCTGTTTATTTCATTACATTCATTGACGATTATACTCGATTTGGATATGTCTATTTGATTTCTCATAAATCAGAAGCATTGAGTTGTTTCAAGAAATTTATGACCTTAGTGGAAAATCAGTTAGACAAGAAAATAAAAGCATTAAGATCCGATCGAGGTCGTGAATATCTATCCGATGAGTTCAGACATTTGTGTCATGAAAATGGGATAGATAGACAGTTATCTATTCCTTATACTCCTCAACAGAATGGAGTAGCTGAGAGAAGAAACAGAACCTTACTTGAAATGGTTAGGTCCATGATGGCACAAGCAAATTTGCCAATCGCCTTTTGGGGTGATGCTTTGTTGACTGCTGCCTATGTACTTAATCGTGTGCCTACTAAATCGGTGACTTCCACTCCATATGAGTTATGGACAGGTCGAAAACCTGATTTGAGTTTTCTTAAATCTTGGGGTTGTGCCGCCTTCACTCATGAGACCTCTCATATATATGGAAAATTAGGTCCAAGAGGCAAAAAGAGTATTTTTATAAGATACTCTGAACACTCAAAAGGATATGTGTTCATAGGCGAACAAGAAAGTGGAAGTATAACTGAATTTGAATCTCGAGATGTCACGTTCTTAGAGAATGATTTTCCGAGAAAGGGCGAAATAGGTGAAGACTATTCCCTATTTGAGACACTGGATCAAGATAATATGATAGCTGGATGTAACGATCCAAGTGGGAGCAATGTGAGAAGTGGGGAGTTAAGTACTAATCAGTCTCAATTGCAACCACTTGATGAGTCAATGCCACTGTCTGATCCAAGTGGGAGCGTAGTGGAGAATGAAGTACCTAGGGTACAATCTTCTCTACGACGAACAAGTCGCAAAAGTATTCCTCGTCGACGCTTTGAGATCGAAAGGGAAGTTTTCATGATCGCTCCACAAGATGAAGATGAGCCAAGGAATGTCAATGAGGCTTTATCTTGCCCTGATAAGGAAATGTGGATGAAAGCAATGGAAGAAGAAATGGAGTCAATGAGATCGAACCAAGTTTGGGAATTGGTTGATCTTCCAAAAGGACGTAGAGCCATTGGGAACAAGTGGGTTCTCAAAATAAAGCGTAATGTTGATGGCTCAATTGAGAGATATAAGGCTCGTCTTGTGGCAAAGGGGTATAACCAACAGGAAGGAATTGACTATGAAGATACTTTTTCTCCTGTGGTAAGATTTACCTCTATTCGCCTTATTCTGGCAATAGTGGCCAGCTTGGATCTTGAATTGCATCAAATGGATGTAAAGACCGCGTTTCTCAATGGAGAATTAGAAGAAGAGATCTATATGGAACAACCCGTTGGGTTTGTTACTAAAGGCCAAGAACACAAAGTATGTCGACTTTTGAGATCGATATATGGCCTTAAGCAGTCTTCAAGACAATGGTATATACGCTTTCATAATGCCATAGTGGCATATGATTTCGTGATGATTAATGAAGATAATTGCGTGTATATCAAAAGATCCAAAGGGCAATTTGTGATCCTATCGTTATACGTTGACGATATACTAATCTAAGTAGCACGGACACGCTTCAAAGGTGGGCGGACACGCGTTTGACACGTGTCGGCGTCCGACACGCATCCGACACGCTCGGACACGTGTCCGACACGCGTTGACCGCGTGTCGGATTTTCGACACGCGGTCAACGCACTCGACACGCTCGGACACGCGTGTCGAGCATCTTAAAAAAGCTTTTTTTAAAAAAAATTAATAATATAATTACCTACTTAATCTTAGTCAAATTACTAAGAAAAGTAGAGATTTCATCTTAGCCAAAAAGCCAATATGAGAGACTTGTAAGCCTCAATGTAGAGACTACATCTTAAAGAGACATCTTACTTGTTATCTTCACTAGGCAACCAATGTGGGACTCTTTTCTTTAACTTATAAGCCTCCAAGTCTCATCCTTAGCTTTTTAAAGAGACTTCATATTTGTCTCTCTCCCTCACAATCAATGTGGGACTCATGAATCAAGTCATTTTGTTTTTGTCTCTTTCTCTCACCATTTATGTGGGATTAATTCTATGATTTTTTTAGTTATTTATTTATTTGTAAATTTGAATCAAATTAATTTGTTTGAAATAATCATAAAAATGATAATTTATAATGTATATATAAAAATATAAATTTATTATCGAACGTGTCCCAACGTGTCGAAATTCTCTATTTTTTAGAAATAACGTGTCGGCGTGTCGTGTCGTGTCGCGTGTCGCGTGTCTGACACGTGTCGGTGCTACTTAGATACTAATTGCTGGAAGCAATATGGAGTTTGTCAGGATAGTCAAAAGTTGGCTGTCTTCAAATTTTAAAATGAAGGATATGAATGAAGCTGCATACATTCTTGGAGTTAAGATCTCTAGAGACCGTTCCAAAAGGTTGTTATCTCTTTCTCAAGAGATATACATAAATAAAGTCCTTGAACGATTTTGTATGCAAAATAGTAAACCCATTGATACTCCTATTGCAAAAGGTGAAGGATTGAGTCGTCGAATGTGTCCTAAAAATCCACATGAACAAGAGCAAATGAAAAATGTTCCATATGCCAATGCTGTTGGAAGTCTGATGTACGCTATGTCGTGTACTAGACCAGATATTTGTTATGCAGTTGGATGGGTTAGTAGATACCAATCCAACCCAGGTCCAGCACATTGGACTGCCGTTAAAAGAATCCTGAGGTATCTGAGAGCGACTGCAGATTACTCGCTGACATATCAAGGAAGTGATCTGGACCTTGAGGGCTACACTGATGCTGACTGGGGAGGAGATTTGGATGAGAGGAAATCCACTTCTGGAAATGTATTCTTACTTAATAATGGCGCTATATCATGGAGTAGTAAGAAGCAACAGTGTATAGCCTTGTCTACCATGGAAGCCGAGTTCGTAGCATTATCAACAGCAGCACAAGAAGGTGTTTGGCTTAGAAGATTTTTGGATCATTTGGGTGTTGCTAAACATGCTGCAAATCCTGTGTTGATTTACTGTGATAGTCAGGCAGCAATAGCTTACACTAAGGATCCTAAGTTTCATTGTAAGACCAAACATATAGACATTAAGTATAACTATGTCAAGGACATGGTAGCACGAAAAGATGTGAACGTACAGTATATATCTACGCATAGAATGTTAGCAGATCCTATGACGAAGCCGATTCCTAGAGATGTTTTTACTGGTCATGCAAAAACTCTAGGACTGCGTAGAGGTTGATGTATTGTATATTTGTATTTTCCCTAAATGTTCATAACTGATGATGTTGTTTATCAGTATAAGTGTTTATAAGTCTATTTGAAATTTATACATGTTAATGCTTGGTGCATTATATCGAAAAGGTATGTCGGACAGATAGGAGATTAGCCCACTCACACGGGTAATCGCCTCTATTTACTGTGTGATGAATAGAGATGAGGCAATTTTTAAGCTTATTATCTAAGTGATAATTGAGAGCTCAAGCTTAAAGTACTAGTGCCGCCTTAACTGAGTGTTAAGATGAGGTCATAATATTTATTATGTCCGCAGGTGAAGTAACCCACATATTTCACCTTACCTGTCTTAAATGCCAGATGTGAGTTCTGAAAGAATTTTATTTTTGGAGTAGATTTGTGAACTCAAGTTAGACATTGGGTATGTCTGAACCATCATCTGTACGGTATTATTTTTGAAGACATACGCTCCATAGGGAAGGAGAAAATACCGTAATACGTATTTCATACTACGTGTGCATTATTTGACCAATAAGAGTTGGCGAAAATTTTTGATCTCAATTTTCTAAGCCGTGTGAGACTCTTGAGGATAGAAGTTCCTCAAATAGTACCCTCATGACTCTTACTTATTCTCAAGATTCCTTTTTGGTGTTTGCTATCTTAGAGTGTTGCCAATGATCATGAGTGATTCGGTCTAATGGGACATTTCTAGAAAAGCAAGCTGAACTGAAATCGAGAGGTTTAAGGAAAGAGGAAGATCGATATATCTTTGACTCACATTACAGTTGGTATTCACAGACCGGTCAATTATGATTGTTTTGTACTTAATCATAATTGTGAATACAACATATATTATTTTAAAGAGATCAAGAGAGAGTAAATGTGAATGATCGATCTAGGGCACTGCATACTAAATCTGCTCTGAATTATCATGCCTAGTTTGAGCTGCTATATACTCCTAACAGATGTATAGCAACGAGCTCTCGGAGTATGCTGGTCACACAGACTATTTGTCAGTATGAACTTTGCAAAGAAGAGAGAGTCACAATTAGCCCTCAGTGGGCAAGTGAAATTTGTTGGTTCTTGGTGGACTTGTGAGAACTGTTTGCCCTACATGGGCGAGTGGGAGATGTTGGTGTATAATAGTTAGGGTGTGCGCCCATGCGGGCAAACACACCCTACCACCAGAGGATAACTACCTAGCAGTTATCTTATTATTTGAAAAGAGAGAAAAAAAAATCACGTTATGTGATTTTCCCCTAACTGTCAGTTATTGTGGGGTGTGTGAAGAAAACTGACGTCGTCTTTTTCTATAACGCTCTCTCTTAACGAAGCCTTGGCTCTCCCTCAACGCTCTCTCGACGACGCCTCTCTGACGAAGCGTTCCCGAAGCAAAGTCGACTCTTAGTCCGTGGAAGTTAAGGTACGCTCCGTTTTTGTGACGTAGCCTTCGATCGGTGTCTCAATATTTCTGGGCATGCTTTTCCGCAAGAATCGTTTGGGAATTAGTTTTTTCTCTTCAGGTACCATCGAAGGAAAGTTTACAGACGAGGAGATAGTTCACCACTTAATTAGTTCTAAACGATTAGAAAATCAATGAAATGGATCAGCAAGCTGATTTATTGCGAGTTATTCATAATAAGTTGTAGTGAACTCGGTCAACATCCATTTTTCCCCCATGTTAGGACCGCTTTAGCTATTGCCATGGAAAAAAGTCACAAGGAAGTATAAGTAGTATAGTCGATCGAAAAGCATAAGACATTACATCTTGTTGGATGATCGACTTGTTAAAGCTATATTTGATAACTTTGTTTGCGTCAATAATGAAACATGTAGCATTCGGGTTCCAAATTGCCCGCAACGTAACGTGATAAGTTATTGGAGTTAAGGAACTGATTATTTCCTCGAGATTTAGCAGTGGGATGAGGTTCGCATTTAATCCTCAACATATTGAACCATAGCCAGACATATGGAGTACAACTAAGACTAAGGGTGAAATTGAAGTTCTAGTTGGCTAGGGCAAAGGGAGTGGTAGCCATGCATAAGAGGTAGAGATATCATCTTCATTTCATAACTATTTAAAATACTAAACAAAAGAAATAAAAGGTGGTAGATGAGGAGGGGCTATGCATGTAAAATGGGGAAGGTGAAAATCTCAGAGAACAGGAAATAATTTGGATACAAATCCCAATAAAACTAATGATGAAGAGCATGGGAAAATGGAAAACCACCACCCTTTCCCCTTCCCTCGTTAAATCCGCTGATTGGAATTTAGAGAGGGGGAGCTGTTTTCGAGTATTCTCATGGGAAGGAAATATAGTTTGAAGAAGTCCTCTCGGTTGAGCACAAAAAAGCCTTTGGTCCAGCAAACCTCAATGCCACCATGAGCCACTAGCTGTCACCGGAGAATAGACCTTGCTCCACTCACCGCAGAAAATATAGGCTAGTAAATCCGGTCCCTCTCACCCTCATTTTGCTTCATTAGGTCAATTCATTCATGATTGGGTTCATAGGTTAGCAAAGTTGTAGTTTTATGGAACAAGTAGGTGAAAAATAACATGGTTCTCCACTCATGAGAGACGGTGGGCTACCAGCCAGATTTGAAGTTAAGTGGTTACAGTTTGAGCTAGAGAGGAATTTTTTGGGTTGCTTAAATTCCTAGTTACTTGTTAGTGAGTTTTTATACGATAAAAATGAATGGGATCGCAATGAGATAGCATCCCAATTGTTCTGATTAGCGAAACCACACATGAAATAGGAACCACATACCATTTAAGAATTAGCAAATGCAATAAGGTGACGATTAAAGGTTATGTTGAGTACTCGGTAGGTGTATCTTTGTAGTAATCCATTTAGACCGTCAGACTCGTTGCTGTGGGAATTATTTTGGAAGCCACGGTACATGAGGGCAAGTCTGTTGACCGGTTAATTCAGGCCACAGTTATATGATGTCGGATGATCGACCTTAAGTAGTGACTTATCCGAGTAGTTTGCTAGTTTAGGTCCAATGTAGATACGTTAGAGTTGTAGTATAATAACCAGTCGCGGTACATGGGTCATTTGATAGCGAATAGTTGTATCATACAATGGAAGAAAATACACGTTGATTTGCCATTTACATGAGCCATATCATTACATAACATGGCATACATATGGTGAAAGGGGTTGCGGGCCACAAAAAGAAAATGTAAATAAATTGCCGAGGAACGCATTCCTCGAGATATGTTCGATGAGGAGGAGGACGGAGGTGATGGTGACAATGGCCCAAGCAAAGGAGCCTTTGGAAGACTGCACTCTCAATCTTGAAGCACAACATTTTGATTTGTGAACAGATGAGGGATGTGTGATCACATAAATAATTGGGCATAGGTAACCCCAGGCGAAGATCCCTATGTAACTAGAAACCTAATCGAATCTTGTAATTAGTTGAATCTATGCGATATGCATATGTTGGTTATGACCGATTACCGCAAGTACTCCTTAATCTCTACTTGCTAGTTTTTCATTGAATCTAAATTTTCAAACTTATATATATATATATATATTTGGCTACGTAAAAATAACCTCTCGCTAAATAAAATGGCTCAATGTGGTAACCTGGGCACCACAGCTTTGGTGGTAGTACCTGAAGTGAGGTGCTACAGCTAGCAGCTAGGCTAAAGGCTCTAGAATTGAGTGAAGAGAGGGTGTGGCATTTTTGTGCTGTGCATCCTGTTGTTGCCTTGCAGACTCGGGTTGGTGGGGTCGGGTCCAATCCGACCCAGCCGACTCGGTTCGACCTTTTTTTGCTTAATTCGACCTCAATATGACCCATTTCCCCAAAATTGATGCTGAAATTGGTTTCTACAATATGTTTTTCATGCAAGAGTGGTGTTTTGGGATTAAATGACTTGTGCAAAAATCCCAAATTCAAAGTTCGATCTAAAAATAATTTTTCAATAATCCAAAATCTAAATGACAAATATGAACCAATCAACCCCACCAATGGATTCAGAATGATGAAAAGTATAGGGTAGTGGTCTTGGATTTGCATGGGTTCTATAAAAAAATGATTAATTGTACTTAGAGTGAAAACTATGGACTAAATTAAAAATAAAAAGTGTAATTAGGTCATTTTCACCAAAATTTAGCAATTTCTCAAACAAATTGGGATGGAATGCATTTTTAGGAATTAGAGACAAATTTCATGGCTTGGGAAAAGTGAAAATAAAAATTAAAAGGACTCAAAATGTAATTTTTTTGCTCAATTTGGGTTTAGGTTTGTGAAGATTGCTATGATCCCAAATTTAATTTTCCAATTTTTAAATGATCAAAATGAAAAGCGAATCAAAATAAAAATATTGGCTATTTTTTCATATTTTTGTAGTCACAAATGCTATTTTTCTTATTTTGGATATTTTTCTAATAAAAAGAAATAAAAAAAAAATAAAAAAAATTCAAAAAAATATTTTTTATTCAAAATCAATACCTAAAGCTTAGCCATAGCTTCTAAGTTGATTTTGTAATTTTATGAATTTTATCATATTTTTAATTAATTTTTTTAAAAATAAAATGATCAAAAATCATGTATCAATACAAAGAAAGTCATTAAAAGCTGAGATATGGTGTTCTTTGGGCACGAAACCATTGAAGACATCAACAAGTCAGGAAAGCCAAAGAATGTAGCTCAATACTCGGTTAGTTTCAAACTAAATCCTCACACCGTATTGGGTTAAAATCACGGGATACAAGTGTATGGAAATCATGAAAAGGGTGACTCCTCACAGAGTGTTTATTCTTTAGTTGAGATAGGTGAAATAGGGGAGCAAGAGCAACCCGTTGAATTGTTGAGCCAGTTGAGCAAGAATAATTGGTCTTACCTCAAGTTAAAAGATTGGAAAGAAAACGTAGACCCTTACAAAGATATCAAACGCATGAGTATGTATTACTCACAGATGCAGGAGAGCCATAACTTTTGAAGAGGCAATGTCATGCCATCAAAAGAATAAGTAGCATGAAACTATGCAAGAGGAGCTAAAGTCTTTGCATGAGAACCACACATTTGAATTGGTAAAGTTACCTAAGGGTAAGAAAATACTCACAAATAAGTAGGTGTATAAGTTAAAGATGGAAGAAAGCAATTTGCAATTATGATATAGGCTAGGCTTATTGTGGAGGGTTTTTATTAGGATAAAGGAATTGACTTTGAAGATATCTTTTCACCTTGTGTAAAAATGTCTTATATTCGAGTTGTTCTTTGGTTGGTCACCACTTTGGATTTAGATACGGAACACCTTATAAAGACAACTTTTCTTCATAAAGAGTTAAAAGAAAAAACAAATGTGTGTGTGTGTGTGTGTGTGTGGAGCAATTGAAGGGTTTTGAAGTTGAAGATAAGGAGCATTTTATATGTAGATTGAGAAAAATTCTATATGGCTTGAAACAAGCGCCGAGACAGTGGTATATAAAGTTTAAATCATTCATGGAAGATCATGAATATCGTCAAACCAACTTTGACTTTTGTATCTTTATGAAAATATTTTCAGATAATGATTTTATTATCCTCTTACTCTATGTGTGTCGCGACCCTCTAAAAAAATTTTAAATTTTAAAGGGGGTTAACGGATTATTAGGTTAATTAGATTTGACTAACCTAACGTGCACCCTCCCAAGCCCTACCGAATCGCAACTTTGGTTTTTGTTTAAATGATTTTGAAATTTGGAGTCGCTACTAATCGTTCTTGGTAGGTCGATTAGAAACCTAAATAAATTAGCGGGAGAACTAATTTATTCCTGCGAACCAGAGATTAGGAGCTCGGGGACTTGGTTACACTAGTTAATTAAAACTAATGCCCTTTCGGTACCTTAATTTCATGAATATCCTAATTCGGCAACTCAGGCTTGGTTTATTCCTAAGGCTCTAGTATGGTATTCTCTTTTTTGTTTTCACTTTTTAAATAGGATGCATGGATGATATATATTTTTATTTGTTATATTTTTTTAAGTGTTAAAGATTCCCTGAAGCCGAAAGAGGGAGTGTGTTAACGACTTCTGTGCAGTATTACGACCTACTTATTTTTTGGGTCTGATGATTCAAAAATTAAATTATAGGAAGTACATGACAGTGAATAAACACCTCCAATGGGAGGCATAGCATTGGCTTGACTCTTCCCTTTGGGATTTAAAGTACAGGTATTTAAGTTGCAAGTATTTAAACTACTGTAAGTAAAAACCTCCAATAGGAGGCTAAGCATTGGCTTGGCTCTTCCCTTTGGGATTTAAGTTGCAGGTATTTAACTACTGTAAGTAAAAACCTCCAATGGGAGACTAAGCATTGGCTTGGCTCTTCCCTTTGGGATTTAAGGTACAGATATTTAAGTTGCAGGTATTTAACTACTGTAAGTAAAAACCTCCAATGGAAGGCTAAGCATTGGCTTGGCTATTCCCTTTGGGATTTAAGGTACATGTATTTAAGTTGCAGGTATTTAACTACTGTAAGTAAAAACCTCCAATGGGAGACTAAGCATTGGCTTGGCTCTTCCCTTTGGGATTTATGGTACATGTATTTAAGTTACAGGTATTTAACTACTGTAAGTAAAAACCTCCAATGGGAGGCTAAGCATTAGCTTGGCTCTTCCCTTTGGGATTTATGGTGCAGGTATTTAAATTGCGGATGGACTTTGTTCTCTCCATTCTGTGGTATGAATTCTTTAAAATGAAATACAACGAATTGATTTAACAATTTGAAATTTGTGCGCGCTTGAGGACTCCTCCAAGCCGATTTTGTGCTTCCATTGGGTTGACCATTGATATAGAGCTGCGGCTTCTTGACATAAAATAAAGTGAAGTGTTAGTATACAAAATATGTGCTAATCTGCACCTAAAACCAGAAGAGTGGAAAGAGTACTTATCTCCCGTTTTTTTTAGGGATTTCTATAATTGATTTTCGCTCTCTATGTTCCCAATATATAGGGTTTCTTTTGAATTAAGAGGGACTTTTAGTCACAGATCAGTTGAGAAATCGGTAGACAGCTTAGGAGCTTGTCTGGGCCGATTTTTGCATCTCTACGAGATTTTTGCTGTTGACATAGAGATATCCTTCTCCTGACATAAAATATGGGAAAAAATGGGAGATTGAGAAAGTGTATACAATTTGTGCTAATTTACGAGTAAAACCATAAATAAATAAATAAATAAAAACACTTAACTCGAATTTGCTTGCTCGTTGACGAGAATGAACTCTTGATTTATATTGATCGATGAAGGAATTTGTGATGATAACCCCTAGCTTTAAAGTCCCATCATCTTCAAAATTCTCTCTCTTTTGGTATTTTCTTTCTCTCAAATTTTTCTTCAATCTCTCAAAACTCTCTCAAATATCTAAAATTTTCTCTCCCAAAAAATTCCTCTCTCAAGCTCACTTCTTCCTCCTTTTATAATCTACTCATCTATCTCCCATTCTAATTTTTCCACTAACTCTATCTCCCATTCTAATTTCTCCACTAACTCTTTTTCATTTTCATCTTCCATTCTCCATCTCTATCTCACATTCTAATCTCTCCACTAACTCTTCTTCATCTTCATCTTCCCTTCTCTATTCTTATCTTATTTTCTCCATCCATTCTTCTCTAACTTCTCTTTTTTATCTCCTCTTCTTCATCTTCCCTTCTCTATTCTAATTTATCCACTAACTTTTCTTTTTGTTATTTGTAAAATAATCCTTCAAGAGTTAGGTATTTGCACTATAGTCCTTGAATTTTAAGTATTTACAATTCAGTCCCTGAAAAAAATATATTTCTTTAAGTCCAATCTCCTCACAATTTTTGACACACCAAAATTTACCACATGTCAAATTTAAGCTCATTTCTTGCCGCTGAAAATAATGCAGAATTTAATTAAAGCCCTTTTGCAAAATTGAGTCATTCTGGGTATAATTGGGCCAAAATGAAAATTTAAAATATTAGAAGACAATGTCACAACTCATAAAAAGTGAAAATTAAAAATAAGTTGACTCAAATTAAATTTTTTTAGGCCCGATTCGAGATTATACTCGTGAAGGAACACATGACTCGAATTGGATTTTTCTGAATTTGCGATGGCCAATATGAAAATAGATTTAAAATAAAAATATTAACTATCTTTGTGTATTTTTTTGGCCTCAAATGTTATTTTTCCAAAATTTTCAAGTATTTTTGTATTTTTTTTAAAAAAATTAAAATATATATAATATGAAAATTTATTTTTTGTTCAAAAATGGTTGCCTAGGCTTGGCCAAGGCTTCCAAAGTTGATTTTGTAATTTTCTCATTTTTTTCTTTATTTTTCATGAATTTTCGAAAATAAAAATACTAAAAAATACTGAAAATATGAAAAATCATTTTTTGGTCAAAATTAGTTCTCTAGGCTTGGCCAAGGTCCCCAAAGTTAATTTTTCAATTTTATGAATTTTTATGGATTTTTCAAAAAATAAAAATGCCGAAAATTTTTATGGATGATATATTGATATTGGGTATGATGCTACTAAAACCATGTTGACACTTGATTTTTAGTCAATTTGATTTTTAGAAATTTTTTTTAAAAAACTCCACAAAAATAAAAAAAATAAAAAAATCAACTTTGGGGACCTTGGTCTAGCCCAGGGAACCAATTTTGAACAAAAAATAATTTTTTATTTTTCAGTATTTTCCTGCATTTTATTTTCGAAAGTTCATAAAAAATCAAGAAAAAATGAAAAAATTACAAAATCAACTTTGGAAGCCTTGACCTAGCCTAAGGAACCAATTTTGAACAAAAATAATTTTTCTTATTTTTTGCATTTTTAATATTTTTCAGAAAATAGAAAAATACTGGAAAATTAATAATAAAAAAAATAGCATTTGAGGCCACAAAAATACGGAAAAATAGTCAATATTTTTATTTTAATTTTCTCTTCGATTTTTTGTAAAGAAAGTTTGAAAAAATTAATCTAGAATTGAGATTTTCTTTGTTAATCTCGTTTTCAAATTGATTAAAAAAAATTCTAGAAATTTCATTTCAGTCACTTATTTTTCCTTTTTTTTTTCAAGTTGTGACATCGTCCTCTTATACCTCAAATTTCCTTTTGGTCCAATAGATTTCACAGATTGAGCAATTAAAAAATGACGAAAATATTTTCAATCTAGTCCCTCGTTTTCTAGTTAAATGCAATTGGGCTTTCTCGGGTCATTTTTCATTCGGATTTAAACATCTACCCTCGCATTTTTCATTTCCCAGACCATTGGTAGATTTGATTCCTTGAGAATTTCAATTGGTCAAGGAATTTGGGGTGTTCATTAACAAAAGTCTAATGAGCTTTTAATGGGTAAAAAAGGTCAAATCCGATCAAGGTATTGACCAAAGAATTCTGAGAATGGTGACGTCTTGGTTTTATTTCACGAGCTTCTCTGCACGATGGAGACTTGACAAAGAAAAGGAAGACTCGTTGGGACCCACTTCTGCTCAAAATTACAGCGTAGCCGTCCATGGACCAACGGATAAAAAGCAATTCTGGTTTTCCTTCGTTCGTACGTGCGCAGGAGCTACACGAAAAAAAGAGCTCAGCTGGCCAGTGGGTCTTCTTCGAAGGGTTTCACCGGAGGACAAAGACAGAGGGTAAACCAAAGCCTTTTGAAATGGCGTCGCCGCCGGCGTGCTCAACGACACGTGACCGAACGACGACGCGCATACAAAACCATCCAAAGAGATTCCTTAGCTCGGCCGTTTAAAAAAAAAAAAATCTGTTACAACGAATCTTGAAAAAACCGGACGGGAGGGGATAAAAAAAAAATTCGGTTGCAGGGGGATGATTTTTTTTTCGGAGCAGATAACTCCCAGGGAGCGTTCCAGAGAGAGAGAGGGAAGAAGAGATCTTTTCCAGCGGGTGAATTCGGATATAAAAAAGAAGAAAGTTGACTTGGTCAATACAGTTAACCAAGTCAACCTAACAAGACCAGCATTTTTTTAGTCCCTGGACGTGCGCAAAGTGGGGGCTTGCAACGCAAGGCTGAGTTTAAGAAAAAGCAATAATAAGAAGCCAAATTATAGACATTCGAGCGGAGGTTTTCCAACGACGTGGCCAACAAATTTCCTCCGAGGCCGGCGAGCATAACGGAAGAAGAAAAATCTGTTGGAGAAAGGGCCAAAGATTGGCGTATGCTTCGGGTGAGGCAAAGGGAGATCTGGGTATAAAGTGATCATAACAAATTCCAAAAGGCGGGGGAAGACGGGGGATTTTCTCACGGACGCACATACACACGCAAAAGGGAAGAGTCAGAGTAAAAAAAGGTCATCCTCAAGCTCATGAAAAACGCCATTAGAGGTGCAGGTCTGAGATTTTTCGAGCTCAAATCCGAGATGACTCAGGCGATGTAGAGCTATACCATCGGACTTCGGAGCTTCGTCCTAATACAAGGAGCACATTGAACTCGCTCGTCTTCGTCGTCGACCTCTGAACAGGTAAACGCCATTGAAGCTTCCGAGCTCGGCCTTTAATGGTAGCTTACGAATTCGTACGTGCTTTCTCAATTTTTTTTGTTGGGTTTGCGTCTTCGACTTCCCCTACGCCACTTCTCATTCCTGTTTTGCATTGATTTGGCCTGGAACCGAGCCGTCCACCTCGTGAACTCGCTCCCCTACTGTGAACGCATAAGCTCATTTTGGAGCGAAACCAAGGCTATCAATTCTTTAGGTAAGTTCTGTTGATCTTCACTGACGTTGTTTGATACATCAGTTCTGAGGTTTATTTGCAAAAATTGCTTCTCAAATTTCACTCGGAGATCGCGTTTGGTTGGAGTATGTTAGGGTAGTTTTGGGTTATATTTTCATCCTGATTTCACGATATGTTGCGCGTAGGCTCGGTTAAAGAAGTTAAGGATGAAAGTCTGAGACCTTTGTGTAGTTTTAGGGCTAGTTCTCGAGCTCCAGCGGATTCGCCAGAGTCATGACGTCTCCGATCTTCTTCTCCGGCGAATTGCCGGCTCGGTCAAGAAAGGTTAATTAAGTCAACGATGTCCATGGGGGAGCCACATGGCCCATTTTGGACCGTGGGATAAAAAAAGGGGTTGAAAATAGATAATACAATAAAAAAGTTGAAAATTCAGAAATCAATTCTTAACACTATGTCGTTTTGGGCTTTGGGTAGACTGTCCAGTTTTTTTTTGGGGCCGGGTTCGGTCCGTATAACCCAAATAAAAAATAAGGCAAAATAAAATAAAACAATAAAAAATTCAAAAAATCAAATAAAAAATTAGAAAAATAGAAAACTGATAAAGATGCTTCGTTTTAACTTTGGGATTCATATTTGGTTCGGGTCGTTCGGACCGGGCCTACCCGACCCGGTCTGCGTAATAAATAATAAATAAAAATAATAATAAAATATAAAAAATATTCAGGAAATTAAATAAAAAAATATATAAAAAGAGAAAATCAATAAAAACAAGTGTGACGTCATTTTAGTGCAAGGCTTTGGATGTGGTTTGGGTCAATCGGACCGGGTCAATCCGATCCGGTCCGGGAAATCAAAAATTAAAATAAGAAAGATAAACTAAGAAAATAGAATTAATTTTTTTTAAAAATCCTGGAGAAAACGCAAAAAATGGTGAAAAATGTGATAATAGAGTAAAAATATATAATAAAAGATAATTCTAAAAATTTTAGAAAAATCAAGAAAATCTAAAAAAAAGGAAAAATAAAAAATATATAATAGGAAATTCGAAAAATATAACAAAAGTCATAGGAAATTCTGAAAATCCTTAGAAAAATCAGGAAATTCACAAAAAGTGTAAATAAAAAAATACAAAAAAATAGAATAAAAAATAATAATAGAAGTAAAGAATCATAAAAGTCACAAAAATTTCAGAAAAAGCTTAAATAATTTGGAAAATTAGGGGATCATAAATAAATAGAAAATAAGGTAATAAAAAATCATAGAAATTTAAAAAAAATTAATTAGGAAAATTCATTAGAAAATATAGAAAATGTTTGGAAAAATAAAGAAGATTTAAAAATAATAATCATAATCCCAGAAAATATAGAAAATATTCTAAAAATAGGAAAACCCCAGAAAGTCTTAGAATAGAAATATATTAGAAATTAAAAACAAAAATTCCAGAAAATATAGAAAATATTCCAAAAATAGGAAAACTCTTAGAAACTCTTAGAAAAGTCTAGAAAAATTCTAAAAAATCCTAGAAAATCCAGAAAAATTTCCAAAAATTGTAAAAATTAAGGAAAAACCACTTTCAACTGGTTTGACCTAATTTCACATTTTTGGCTTCCCGAGCCTTCCAAAATGATCGCTTTGCCCTTCTGGTCAATCCGACCCAAATCATTCCAAATCAACCTTGAACCAAATTGGCGTGTTTTCTAGGCTTTCCTAAGACCCCCTAGGCCCGCTTTGACTTGACTTGGTGTATCTTCTCTGTATATTGATTTTTTTTATTACACATTTACTTCCTTGATTGTGATTGATAAGATAGATTATCCCTCCTGCATGAACCCCCTTAGATTCTTAGAGCTTACCTTATCCAATCTCGCCTGCATGAATTCCTTAGATTAGGAAATCACTCAACTTAGGTACCGAGAGGGCGTCGATGGTAGTATCGACGTAACTAAGTCCCCGAATCTAAATCTCTGGTTTTCGTAGGATCGAGCGACCTCTCCCAATCGTTCGATAGGGTTCCCAGCCATACCCTCCAATAAATGATTGGTGGTGACTCCTATGGCATGCACACTATTCACATGTCACTTGACCACACTAAGGTCAACCTCGATTTAAATCTCCCTGACGCGATTTGGTATGGGCCTGGGACGGCCCGAGCTTAGCCCAAACACCTAATGGGCCTAGCAATCCATTAGCTCCCTCGGGATCCCTAGAAAATCTCGGGAGGGTCGCGACAAACCAAAAACTTGAAAAGTGAGTTGAGTAAAGCTTTTACTCTAAAGGATCTAGAGCAGGCTAAACAATCGTTGACATGAGGATTATTCATCATATGAAGGATAAGAAACTTTGGTTGTCTCAGGAGAAGTGCATTAAAAAGATGCTGGAAAGATTCAACATGAGCACATTTAAATTCGATGTGGCATTCAAGATCAAAGCATATTGCTGTGAAGTATCATTAAGTCTGAGAGAAATTGAAAGAGAAGCTCTTTCTACTTGAGAAAGTCCACACTGATAATAATGGATCCAACATTATGATTAAAGCTTTGTTCATGGTGAAACTCGATTCTTGTGGAAATAACGCGGGCATGACTCCCTACATGAGATGAAGGGGGAGATTTGTTGGTGGGAAAACCTATGTGGGGCCATCAACAAATTAAAAGAAACAAAAAGGGAGACAAATAAAAGTCAAAGAAAATAAAATAAAAAGACAAAAGCAAGAAAATTAAAAAAAAAACAAAAAAAAGTGTGGGCTTTGCTGTCATCATGGAAGGAGAATAGGGAAGGACAAATGCAAGTATAGGCTAAGTGAGCGAGACAATAGGTGGAGAACAAGAAAAAGTGACGCATCTTTGGGGTCCTACTCGAAGGCTAAAAGTTAATGAAATTGGCTCAAATTTTAATATGTTGTTCGTGAGACCGAGGGTTACAAGTTAATCAATTTTGTTCATTGAGATTCTCCTCCAATTTCTTCAATCGCGGTTAGGGTTTTATTGCTTCATTTGTATCATTCATCTTTGTGGTAATGAAATGTCCTTGTTTTGTTAATGTTGAGCCTTTAGTGTGTAACTAGAGAGAAATCGTTTTGTATGTGATACTATTCTCGGTGATTAGCGAAAGTTTTGGACCATCCATTGCTTCTTCTTTTTTTCATTTTGGGGTTTCTATGAAAAATCTTGATGTGTTGTCTCCTTATCATTCTGGTATTATATATGTTCTTGAGGTTGCATTGTTGGATATAACTTTCAAGGGAGATATTGATCCTAAATTGGCTTAGTTTGTGGCCATCGACTAATGAATCACTCAACACGATTTGTGAATTCGAGATGGTCACATTCTCATGACATGAGACATTGGAGACATTTTAATCCAGTACATAGGATTCAACATATTGTGAAATAGCTACTTAGATCTACATAATTATCGCTCCAATCGATCCCCCAAGAATCGAGCTATATAGACATGGGGGTGAAAATTATAAAAAAAATCATAAACCTATTACAATTGTGACAATTCAATTATAAACCTCTTTTTTATTGGTCAATTTAATCTTAAACCTTTTATAATTATGCTAATTCAGTCCATCCAGCGAATTTTTGGTTGGCTAGGTGCTTACATGGGCACTAGTAGGGCATGGACCTAATATTTTAATAATTTTTTAATTTATTTATTTTCTTTTTTCCCCTTCCCCTGCACCTTCCCTGCTCTACCTCCAGCTAGTCACCGGACGTTGACGATCAACGAGGCTTTCATCGGCCTCGCCATGACCAAGGGAGACGAGGTCATCGTCGCTAGATCCCTTCAATGCAGTTGCAAATCAAAGCTGATGCACACTTGATTTGGATTTGTCACAAGAGAAATTTGGCTCATCAATCAAGTGCAAGACAAAATCAGGCTTTTGAGGATTCTAATAAAAAAAATTAAAATATTAGGGAAAGAAAAAATTAAAAAAAAAATTAAAATATTGGGTTGCTGGCCGACCGGCGTTCACGTCAATACCGACTAACCAAAATTCACTGGATGGATTGAATTGACATAATTATAAAAGATTTAAGACTAAATATGCCTAAAAAAGATCTAATACTAAATAAGTCTATGACTTTTTTGGTAGTTTTTCTAGTTGTTAGGTGTATAAATCCGTCAAAACCAACCAAAAATTGATACGAGCTACTTGCAAGAAAGGACAAGGGAAACATGTGAAAGAATTAAGCTAATCAAGTCAAAGCACCCAAGGATGTGACAACAATTAAGGGTAATACTATCTTATATACTCAACGTCATTTATGTGATATGTGTGTAAGAATTTTTTTTTTTATGTAGGTTATATTTAGAGGTGTCAAATGGGTGGGTCGGGTCGAATATGGTCCGACCCATATTGACCCGTCTAACCCGTTTTGACCCATATTCAATTACTCATACCCGATCCGACCCATAACTAACCCATACTCGACCTGACCCATTTTGACCTATATTACTAAATCACATTAATATTCTAAGAAAGATTATATAACTAATCTAAACTATTTTAAGCTTTTCACATGTATATGTTATCAGATAAAATTTTTACATCAAATAAAAAAAATTAAATAATAAAAAATTATTAAATAAAATAAAAAATGATATTACTAAAATACTTTCATGCAATAAAAAATCTAGTAAAATATTTTATTATTAAAATAGTTTTTTTAAAAAGTATTTTTATTTTATTTTTCTTTCATTTTTCTCCAGCCACAGCGGACGGCGGCGAGCGGCGGCGGCGGCGGTAGACGACAAGAGGTGACGGACGGCAAGCAGCAGCAAACAGTGACCGACGGCGGCAGCGGACTGTGATTGGTGGCCATCGGGGCGGTAGAAGGCGACCGCGACGACGGCAATGAACGGTGGCCACCGCGGCCACGGAAGGTGACCGCGGCGACGGACAGCGAACTTTGACGGCGGATTGCGACGGCGAACAGCAACTGCGACGGCAGATGGCAACCGCGACGGTGGCAGCGGCGTGGACGACGATCGCGACGACGACCGTGATGGCGGATGCCGACCGAGACTGCGGTGGGAGGGACCGCGAGGGCGAGCGGGGATCGCGACGGCGGTGGCGGGCAATGGCAACCGCGACGACGGCGGCGGTCGACAGCGATCGGCGAACGACGCCATGGGTCCATTTGTAAAAATAGAAAATTAAAAAAAAATAATAAGAAGAAAGTTTAGATTTTGAAGCCCTAAACCCATTTGTAATTTATTGGAGTTATGGGTCGAAAATGGGTCCAATATAAGTCAAAAATGGATTTCATGCATGACCCACTTTTGCCCAATTTAATTTCACTTCAACCTTTTTGGTCCATTTTTAATGAGTCCTTCAAAAATTAATGACTCATATAAGACCCATTTTATATAAAATATGAGTCAAACATGGGTCTTTGACCCATATTGACGATCTAGTTATATTAATTGAGATTGTAATTTACCATTTCACGAGTTGATCTAATAACGTATGATATAAAGACTTTTAATCAATCTAATATGGGTTTAACTAATATGGATCGAGTTGAGCCAAGCCGGTGATGAGAGGGTATGGCTAAAAACTGTATAAAAATCGCTCAAGTCTCTCCTCTAACTCTCTCAAAATACAAACCACCTCTCATAAGGAGCGCGTACAAATTCACATCGTAAAAGGTGATCTCATCAAGCGAGTGATACGGAGGACAATAGATAAGAAGCACTCAAGTTTTGAATAGTAGCCATTTCACATTAAGAACGATAAATTTTAAATCAGGTGTACAAGACTCAGTAATCATTATTGTTCTTAAATTTTAGCGACGGTGCTTCTGGATTGCGGTTTTCGCGGCTTAACAACGTTTCAAATCGCGATCGTGCGAAGCACAAGCGAAGCGGAAACTTCCCACCGAAGAGGATTAAGAAAGGTGGGGCCCCACTCGGCATTTCACACTGAAGCGACGATCGCATCGCTCTGTCCTCGTCCCATTCGAATCCAATATGCAAGCTAAGTCACAGCTGTCGTCCACAGTTACCGTGTACGGCGATAAATGTCGCAGGAAGAAAGCAGTGGATTTCTCGTTTCTTTAGGCTTTCCTTACTTTGGTTCACGCGTATTGTGTCAGTGAGCTGTAATTCAGATTGAAATTACATTTGGAAAATATTTAAAATTTATGAAAATTGATTTGTTGTCATTCATTATTTACCATTGGAGACATTGAGAGTCTTTTCTCGATTTCAAATATTAGAGACGTGAATCCAACAATCAAAAACTGTGTATAAAAACTTCATAGATTAAACCTCCGTTCATTTTATGAAAAACAACTTACAATAAAAAAATCCTGAATTTTTTTGGCTTTCAATTTACAGAAAATAAATGAGTCGATGGAAAAAAACACCCTCAAAAGTGAGAAAAAAATATTTCTCATTTTGAAGAGAGAAAATCATTTTTCTTGGAGATTAATCTCTCTCTTCTCTCTCTATCTATAAGCTTCGAATTTCTTAATATTTTTTCATTATATTTTTTAAATAATTTTACTTATTCTTTTCTTTTTGTTTGCTTCCTCCACCAGTCGCCAAGCCTTGATCACTGTCGGAAGCCTGGCTACCAACCATAGACGCAACTCGCAAGCCCTAAGTTGAGTCAATCCCGACAAGTTCAAGCTCACTCAAGGTCAGTGAACTCTAAGCTAGCCAGATCCCAGCGAGCTCTCGCCTAAGGTGAGCTTACGCTCGCTTGTGGACGTCACTGGCCGACCGCGACAAACGAAGGAGGAAAAAGGAAAATAAAAAGTAATTAAGGATATAATTTAAAAACAAAATAAAAATAAAAAACATGAAAAATAAGAAAATATTAAAGGAGTGCATAGAGAAAAATCAAATCTAATTTTCTATACCAAATAACGAAAAATATCTTTCAGTTCATTTTCAGGTTTCAATCAAATGCACAAAAAAATATTGTCATTTTTCATTGAAAGTGATTTCGTAAAAAGTATTTTCTAGAAATATTAAATTTCCCTAGAAATGAACTGTTTCTAAAAGAAAAAAGGTTCAAGAAAAAATTCAAATAATCTCTTCATGACCCATTTCGTGATAGCCTTGCTCGAGATTTTGCAAAATATTTCTACATGTTTGAGCGTGCAATACGTGTTCAATGGTTATATTGGTCTCATTCAACTTACGAATCCATTATTAAATAACTCACAAATTTAAGTACTATTCTTCCAAAATAATGTCAAAGAACCCAACCCGAACGGGTCGTGCTTATCAAATAGGTAAATCGAAGTATTACTCGTTTAATTAAATAGGTCGAACAAGGTGAATCCAATCCTTTTTTGTCTTTTTGGTATAGCGACCAATGGTATCTATGCCAATTGTCGCACATCTTGATTAGTTCACCTCTCTAGGCAACATTAAGAGCGCACTCCCACACATCAATCTAGTGTATTTCGGATTTTACTCCGACGGTTTAAACACAAAATCTAGAGAAGATGAGCAAACTTTCTTGCCCTTCAAGTAAATATCTTGATGGGTTAGGCGAATCCAATTGAGACTTAACTACTCACAACACAAAATAATATCTTTGAGATAATTATTATGTTAGCTTTGTCACCTCTCCAACTCTCTCTCTCCCCGTTAGGGATGATTTTATTGGCCCAAAGAATTCATCATTTCTTGTGAATCTAATTCATTGAAATTCTGTCCAATAAAACGGAAGAATAACAGCTAATGTGATTATTCGCACATAAATTAGATAATCTTAGATAAAGTCAATGAAATTGTGAACTTTCTTTTTGTTTGATTCGTGGAAAGGTTTAGTTTTCATTCTAATTAATCTAGATGTCATATGACCAAAATTGAAGATGACCTTATTACTAATTATATCAAAATAGGACAGTATGATTATTTCACGGGCACAAGTGATATAAAATCCACGATCCCACCACTTTCATGTCATGTTCGAATCATGTTTGTCAAAAATTGTAATTAGGCAATTTCTTCCATATAAGTCGAGATTTATCCTTGTTTGTTGCCTCTGTTTCTCATAGTGATTGCAAATATGATTTGAAGAATGAGGCAAACGGAAGCCGAACTAATTTAAAAATTAGTGAATTTCACTCATTGAATTGGAATCTATCTTTTTGTGGTTTCGACTTTCATAGTTTCAAATTGCTATATACAATTGAAAATCAGGTACCATCTCAAAGTTTTTCGATAGACAAGTTACAAAATCTTAGGCTTATTGATAATGCACTTGTGTGCTTGCCTTTTTTATTAAGAAGTTTCCATTGATTCTCACTTATTCCTACCCCCCGTGGTAATAAATTTGCAGGAGTGCATCAATTGTCAATCCCAATTTCCATTTCCGTTCGCACCATTTCAATTTGCTATGAAATGTCAAGAAAGAGAAAGGCCTCCCTTCTGGCTGTTCTTTCTCGATATCCAAACAAGATGATGATACAAATAATTTTTGAATTTTTGTTCAATGTGTAACGTGATTAAGCATTTGTTTTCTTTGATATATACCTATTTCCTTTGTGCAGATTTTAATAGAAACATACCTAAAAAGATGTAAATAATCTAGGAACAGACTATGCACTGCCAAACATTTCCATCTATAACATTTCATAAAGATAAAAAATATGCAAAAAATAGAAATATGAGATTTTTGCATATCACATATGTATATATGTCTGCATATGACGAGCAATCTTAAAAAAGAAAAAAATGAAGAATCAATATAAATATTCTAATGATCTCTAACGAAGGAAGATACCCTTAAAAAAAGATATCTCTATCGTATAAATCGATCGCAATGCCGCAAAAATCACAAACCTGATCGCACTGAATTATTTGACGCTACTTTCTTTCATATTAAAATAATAATGATCATAATAATAATAATACGTCGTAAAACGCTTAACAATTATATAAGTAAATTAAGCTATTTTATCCATAATCACTTCGCATCGTCCGAAATAAAATTGATTTTTATTTTTGCTTTTTTTAAGTAGGGAGGGGTGTGATAAAGAAATCGTATCTCTCTCTTTTTCTTTTTTTTTTGGTGGGGGTCTGCTGTCTGAACTCTGAACCAATTGAAAATTAAAAAAGACGATAAAAAGAACAACGAAAATACCAGCACTCAACTCTCTGTTTCCCGTCCTTCTCACGTTTTTTGCTGCGACAGCGTCTGTTCATAAGACCCACTGACTCTCTCCCCCTCCGGCACTCGCTTTGTTTCCGCGTCTCTCGCTGTCTCTCTCTCTCTCTAGACCCACAACCACGCCAGCGACGATGGCCGCCGAGAGTCTCCACTCTCTGGCCTTCCTCCTCCTCCTCGTCCCCCTACTGGCCGCCGGCGCCGCCTCCGCCGACGACTCTGCCGTCATGTCCGAGATCCTCGCCGCCCTCAGCCCGCCGGACTGGTCCTCGAGCCAGACGTACTGCAAGTGGGAAGGCGTCACCTGCGACTCCTCCTCCTCCTCTCGCGTCACTGGTATAAACCTCGCTTCCTCCTCCCTCTCCGGCGTCCTCCCTTCAGATCTCTCGTCCCTCTCCCAGCTCCAAACCCTCTCCCTCCAGCAGAACTCCCTCTCCGGCGCCGTCCCTTCCTTCTCCGGCCTCGCCTTCCTCAAGTCCGTCTATCTTGACGGCAATAACTTCACCTCCGTCTCCTCCGACGCCTTCAAGGGCCTCACCAACCTCCAGATGCTCAGCCTCAGCGACAACCTCGCCCTCGCTCCCTGGCCGATCCCGGCGGAGCTCAGCGACTCGACGTCCCTCGTCACCCTCTACGCTGACAACGCCAACATCGCCGGCCCGATCCCCGACTTCCTTGGTTCCCTCCCGAGCCTGCAGGATTTGAGGCTCTCCTACAACAACCTCACCGGAAACCTTCCCTCCTCCTTCGGCGGTTCAACGATCCAGAACCTCTGGCTCAACAACCAGGCGACGGGGCTGTCCGGCACCATCAACGTGCTGGCCGGGATGACCCAGTTGGCCCAGGTCTGGCTCCAGAAGAACCAGTTCACAGGTCTAATCCCTGATCTCTCGAAATGCAGTACTTTGTTCGATCTCCAGCTTAGGGACAACCAGTTCACTGGGGTCGTGCCCGCCTCGCTGCTGGCACTCCCCAGCTTGAAAAATGTGTCCTTGGATAATAATAAGTTGCAGGGTCCTGTCCCTAGTAGTGGTAGTGGAATTCACATCACTTATGATGGTACCAATAGCTTTTGCAACACTGTGCCCGGCCCTTGCGATCCACAGGTTGCTACGCTGCTCGAGGTCGCCGGTGCATTGGGGTACCCGATCACGCTGGCGGATTCTTGGCATGGGAATGATGCTTGCCAGGGCTGGAGTGCCATTTCTTGCCAGGGGAAGAATGTGACGACTGTTACTTTCTCGAAGCGGGGGTTTAATGGGACCATCTCGCCTGCGTTTGCGAATCTCACCTCGCTCCGCACGTTGATGTTGAATGATAATAATCTGACCGGCCCTATTCCAGATAGCTTGACTACGCTGACGCAGCTTCAGGCTCTTGATGTGTCGAACAATAATCTCAGTGGGTTGATACCGGTTTTCCCAGCCTCAGTGAAATTGACTACTACTGGTAATCCGTTAATTGGTAAACCGAGCCCTGGTGGCGGTAGTTCACCATCCGGGACGAATTCGAGTACTGGCGGCTCACCTGGAACGTCAAATGATTCTTCACTTTCAGGCGGTGTGATTGCTGCCGTTGTCATAGGTGTCCTTATTTTCATTGGGGTGGTGTTGTTCGTCTTGTATAAATTCTGTTACATCAATCGACGACACAAGAAATTTAATAGGGTAGACAATCCAGAAATCGGGATGGAAGTAGCTAAGAATGGGGCCGTGAATGGTATGAATGGGTATGGTGGGCTTCCAAGCGAGTTGCATAGCCAAAGCAGTGGAGACCATAGTGATTTGCCTGTTTTTGAAGGAGGAAATGTTGCAATTTCAATTCAAGTCCTTAGACAAGTGACTCATAATTTCAGTGAAGAGAACATATTAGGAAGAGGTGGTTTTGGTGTTGTTTACAAAGGGGAGTTGCACGATGGCACCAAAATTGCTGTTAAGAGAATGGAATCTGGGGCAATGGGCACCAAGGGAATGAATGAATTCCAAGCTGAGATTGCGGTACTTACAAAAGTGAGGCATAGGCACTTAGTCGCGCTTTTGGGGTTTTGTATAAACGGTGATGAGAGGCTCTTAGTGTATGAATATATGCCACAAGGGACTCTCACGCAACATTTGTTCGAGTGGCAGGAGGAGGGGTATGCACCTCTGACTTGGAAGCAAAGGGTGACAATTGCTTTGGATGTTGCCAGAGGGGTGGAATACCTGCACAGTTTAGCCCAACAAAGTTTTATCCATAGGGATCTGAAACCATCGAACATACTCCTGGGAGATGACATGAGAGCCAAAGTTGCTGACTTTGGTTTGGTTAAAAATGCTCCTGATGGGAAATATTCTGTGGAGACACGTTTGGCTGGAACTTTTGGGTATCTAGCTCCTGAGTATGCAGGTAAATTAATCTCTATTGTTTTCTTTTTTTTTTTTCTTTCAAAATACTTGTTTCTTTCATTGAGATTACATAAGTGTGATATCTCTCTACAAAAATCATGGATAATAGTCCTGCAGATGAATTAGTGGACCTTATATCTACGTTTTTACCTTGTTGTAGCTGGATGTTTTGTTTGGATTGAGCTTTAAAATGGTAGGAGATTGAACAGCTAGCATTGACTAACTCCAATGTCATAAGAGCATGATTGCTGTTGAATTATCTAACTCGTCAGTTAAATTGTTCTGATCTACTCTAGGTAGATAGTGAACTCATCTGACTACTAATTGTTGATAAGAAACCCATTCTTTGTGTGCTTGTATCTTTTTAACTTGGAATTTGAACCTGGGCTTCTCTTTTCCTTACTAATGAGATTGCATCGAACTTTGTATATGAATTGCGTCTCACTCTGTCCATGCAGCCACTGGAAGGGTGACTACAAAGGTCGACGTTTACGCATTTGGTGTTGTCTTGATGGAGATCATTACCGGTAGAAAAGCATTAGATGATACCATGCCAGATGAGAGGGCCCACTTGGTGACTTGGTTTCGTAGAGTTTTGATTAACAAGGAAAACATCCCGAAAGCTGTCGACCAGACTCTCAACCCCGATGAAGAAACCTTAAAGAGTATAATCAAAGTTGCTGAGCTGGCAGGTCATTGCACTGCTAGGGAACCGTTCCAAAGACCAGACATGGGCCATGCTGTCAATATCTTGAGTCCCCTCGTGGAACAATGGAAACCAACTAGCCACCAAGAAGAAGAAAGCTCTGGTATCAATCTCCACATGAGCCTTCCTCAAGCCCTGCAAAGATGGCAAGCTGACGAAGGCACTTCCTCCATGTTCAACACTACATCCTTCTCCAATACGCAGTCTAGCATTCCCCCGAAACCTTTGACATTTCCAGACTCGTTTAGTTCAACTGATTGCCGGTGAGGAAAGCAATGGGAAAAAATTTGGTCCAGTTGGCTGTGTAAAGTCTCTGATAAATCGGTTGCCAGGAGAAAGAGAGATTAAGTTGATCTCATCAAAAGTTGGTTCACAGCTATTGAAAATAAACAATGCAGCTGGCTGTGCGAGCAAGTGGTCACAATTGGTACCGTGCGGTTTTGCTTCCATAAGTATACGTTTTCCTTTCAATCCTGAGTTGGTACGAGTTCACCATTTCTTTGTCGCCCCCTTTTTTGTATATGATCTTTTCTTGTTTTTTGCATTCTTGGATTCTTTGAGGAGATGATTGACTAGTGGATTCTTATCGGAGAAAGCAATACTAAAGTTCCCTGGAATTATGTTCCTACACTTGATATTTATTGCTTTTGTCACTAATCATGAATAATTGCTGCACCAGTTCTTCCCTCGGTGCATATTTAGTGCTGGTATCATTCCTTAGAGTGTGTCATAGAGCTTGCTATTCATTGGATTGTGCAACTTGCAAGGAAGATGTGTAGGCTGTTTTGAACGTTTCTTTTTTTAATTTTTTTTGGGTCAGATGGCTGTCTTTTTGGACTTTCGGAGGCTGGAAATCTTTAGAAAAAGGGTTGCTTACATAGATTGAGGATGAGCTGGAGAGAGAGAGAGAGAGAGAGAGAGAGAGAGAGAGAGAGAATATCTTTCCTAACATGGTTTTTAAATTGGGATTTCGGGGGGTTTAAGGGTATAAGTTTTCTCGGTAGCTGGAAGGAGCTTGAGTAAAGAGTTATGTGTTCAGTGTGCATCAAAGGGGGGCCTTTATTTGACTTTGCACACGTTGTGGGAACCTTCTAAGCATCTCTTCTTTGTTTATTGTTTGGCGAGGAAGTTACGGTTTAGATGACAGAAAAGCTCGCCTTGAATCGTGGAAGCGGTCTTTGTCTAGCATTGGAAAAGCTGGTTCAAGAAAACGCCTAAAAACGGTCATGTTGAAAGGGTTTTTGTTGAAGAGTAGTTTTTATATATGTGATCTTTGCCTATGCCTCTTTCTTGACTTGCTGCCTCTCAAAGTTGTAATTGAGCTTACGTATACACCTGTGCTTTTTATATAGAAGGATGTCTGAATTGACTGCAAGTTTTTACTAATTCCATTTCAGTGTGGTTTTTGTGTTGTTCCCTCTACGTCTGTTTCCATGAGTAAATAATCCCATTTGCCTTTTCTGCTTTATAAATACGAGTGGGTCAATGTATGAGCAGCAATCACTCCTCGACAGCAACATGTACACGTTATTGAAGATAAGGTCTGTTCTGATTGTTCTGAAATAAACAAAAGGCAAACTTTTATTTATTAAGATGATGTATAAAGGGTTGAACGAGAAAAGGATTGAAAGGGGAAATCTTGAGGCACCATCACCAACTATCGGCTAAGGCTCGTTGTCTAGGATGAGGACGGATCGTTTCACGACAAAGATATTATGTTTGGTGTGCTGGAAAAGATCCAGTTGGGTATGTTGAGCTGTCCCAGTGGTCCTCCATATCGCAGTGGTTCGATCCGCTTAACACGCATAAGACAAACTGGAAATTGTTTTAATATTTTTCTCCAAATGAGGCAAAAGATTCCATGCTACTCTTTTAGCCATCTTTACGTCATGTCAATTCGATGGTAGGCACAAAATAGAGGAGTGAAGGGAAAAAAGAGAAAAGAAGAAGAAGAAGAAGAAGGAGGCAAAAACAAAGGTTGATATGTTTTCGCTAAAAAAAAATTAAACTTTAATGAAAGAAGAATTCACAATTGGTCACTCGGATTCCCCAAAAGCCTGCCTTTTTCATCATTCAAACCAAAAGAGGCTCCTCTCTCAGCACAATAGTAAAATTTTCACATGTAGCCAATGCACTCGAATGAATAAACTAATAGGACTGCCCCGTAGAAGTTGAATCTTAAGTACAAAATAGGGAAAATGAAACTGTAGCTTTGGCCAATATGAATATTACCTCGGTACTTTCAATTTGTTCAAAATAGTTCACAACCTATTGGTAAATATTCAGTACACTCTTTCCTTTGCTCATACAACAAATTGGACGTTATTTGATGACGTTGATTATCATACGATGAGTTGAACTTTTAAAGATAATGAGTCTACATGTCTTATCTTTTTTTTTTTTTACAGAAGGAAAAAAAAATTAGGGTGTTAGCATGTCTTTCATTATTTGAAGACGTGAGTTATTTTATCCTAATTTGATATGAATATCTTACTTGGATAATCCACATGTAACTTTGTTGTTTTGTTGTCTACCTTCCAAGTTTAACTAATTGGAAGACGCATCAACATATTGCGTTAACTTGAATCAACCAAATGAGATATTAAATATTTTTTATATTGTTTAGGGACTAGATTGACCATTTACAAATAATTCAAGGATTACATCGAGCAAGTTAAAAATCTATGGATGAAATTATGATACTCATTTGAGTGTTATAACTTATTTTTTGATCACGCGAGTGTCATTTATTTTTTTTTAATTGATCAATTAAATGTAATAATTTTCTCTACCACTTAGAATTTTCAACACTTTGGGGGACTTTTTTTTTAAAAAAAATTATGATACTCAAGTAATCGATTGAAAGTTATGGCAAGTAATTGAACATCTTTTAGGAGTCATAACAATTAAGTTATCAGAGAACAAAGTTATACTACTCAAGTAAGCGTAGTACACTCGCTACACAGATGACCTAGTGGTAAGAGAATTAGGAGGGGTGGGGACGTTCAGTTTCAGGTGTGAAGTTCGACTCCACGCTCTGGACAAAGTAAAAGTCCAAAAGAAAGGAGAGTTAGAGTAGGATATATATATATAAAAAAAAAATTGAGCACCATATGAAAAATTATGATGATACAAGAATTAGGTCAACTCCCAATATACACCACTGCCACAATCAGCTCACCAGAACACAAACAAAATGGTGAAGTGTTATGATTTTTCGTAACACCGTCATCGAGTGCTCCTTATTGACATTTGACGAAAGGGAGGATAACTTTATCATTTGATGGGGTGGTCTAATCCACCGCAACACAATTGGCTCCTGCAATTACGCCGTTGATTGTGGAGACAAAGTTGATATATCGCACCATACAATGCAGTCAACTTTTGACCAGTCGGGATAAAAAAAAAAGAAAAAAGGAAAAGGTATTGGGGGAGTAATCTAGCGTGGGACTAGACCTGATAAACGAGGGGGGAGATTGGACCCGCTACCCACAAAATGGGTGATGGGCGGGTTGGGCGAAATTAGGGCAATATTTGTGGGCTCGACCAGCCAGTGGATCAGGCCTAAGCAGAGGCTTCCTGACCCGTCCATAGAAATTTTAGAATTTTGTATTTTATCAACAGTAATGCCCTTATCTAGAAAATTTAAGAGAAAATTTCGTTTAAGGGCCTCTTGTTTTTTCAAATAAGGATTAGAAATAGACCTCGTTTCAAAAAAAGGGCATAAAGTACTCTCATTATTTCAAAATAGAGCCCGACTGAGGACATTTTAGTCATTTCATCTTTTTAACTTTTTTTTCTCCCTTTTCTTTTTTTTTCCCCTTTTTTTCCTTTTTATTTTTGTCCCAACTCCTTACCAGTGACTAGTCTCAATGACCGGCCATCGGCAAATGTTGAGATAGGACTCGAGTGTTAACAGCGACCTCACCCAGATGAGCTAAGGGCGGCCCTCGTTGGCCTCGCCTAAGCAAGTCGAGGGCGACCGACTCTAGGGCTGCCCTTGCTGGTCAGATTTGGCAAGGGCAGCTTTCACCTCACCAGGGCAAGGGTCGCTACCCTTGTCAATAGCCTCGCCCTGCCCTTGAGGCTGGAAAGGGCCTCGCCTCGATGAGCCAAGGGCTAGCCTCGACGGCCTCGCCTAGGTGAGTTGAGAGCAGCACTCATCAGTCTCACCCGATGGCTCCCCTCACTAGATTTGACGATGAGTAGTACCCTGGGTTAAAGACGATGAGCAGTACCTAAGTTGAAAATAATGAATAGTACATCGGAGATGGTCTCGACAAAACAAAGGAAAAAAAAGAAGAAAAGGAAAAAGGAAATGATAAAAATACCCTTGGTCAGGCCCTCTTTTGAAACAAAAAAGGCATTTTAGACCATTATTTGAAATGGGTTCACTTCATGCACTTATTTGAAGAAATGAGAGGACTTTAGGCTCTTACTTGAATTTTTCTCAAAATTTAATTTGACCATTAGGGTGATCATGACTCTAGAGTTTGACCGGACTAGTTTTAGGTTCTAGAGTCTGCAGTTAGATTTCACATTCCAAAGATTGAAGAGGCAATGTTGACATGCACTACGAACTTGGAACCCAAAACAAGTCTGTGTGTGTGTGTGTTTTCATGTTCGATGTCTTCACGCAAGCATATCGTATTTGGCATCCGATGATTTCCGTTGATATCTACAACTAAGAGTTTTACTTTGTTAATGTTTCATATTATTCGTCAGTCTAAATATAAGTTGTGATCAATGAATTGCATAAACAAATAATTATCACACTAGAAGTAATGATTCACTATAATCGTTCAATTAAGAATACATGTAGAACCTACATAAACCCTTGAACCGATCATGAAACTTGTGGCATAGTAAGTTTTAGGTTCCAAAAATTGAAAAACCTGCTCCAATTACTAGGTTCGAAGTTGTAAGTGAAACCTGAAATGACCGGAACTGCTCACCTTTATTACCTATCCTAAAATAATTGAAAAGTAAAATATGACATGTGGGAAAATAGCAAAATACCCGACAAAACAAGCCCATTTTTAATTGCTTATATTGCGTTCTGGTAATATGAGCCTCGTCTACGCTTTTCCCGCAAATATCATACATATGGGGGTAACGAGACCATAAATGATCCAAAAAACTGATAAAAACATTATGATAAAAATAATACAAATTCAGGACGGACTATTGAACAATAATAGGTGCATTTTCATACAAGATGCAGATATGCTAAATCTCTTAAATTCATGCATGTAATTCTTGAGCCTATTACGACAAATCTCATAGGTGCCACTTATTCTTTAGGCTTCATTTCTTTTGCGAAAAAAATGTGACATTTTTAAAAAATATTTTTCAAGAAGTCGTTTTTTAGAAAATGACGACGTTTTCTGGTGTTTAGGTGAAATCTAAAAATCAACCGAAAAATATTTTCTACCATTTGATACTGAAAATCCAATTTGACTCTCCTTAGAAAAATTACTAATATATTTGATTTTTTTAATTATTTTTAATTTTTAATTTATATTTATTATATTATATTATTTTTTTTTATTTTTCTTCTTCCTCAGCTGATTGGCAACCACTGCAATGGTCGACGGTTGGCCATAGGCAAGGAATGGGCTTGTTCATGGCCAATGAAGCTCGACTTGCCAGAAATTTGGGTGAGGTCGACCCCATCTCGCCAAACTCGCCTCACTTAACCTCGTGTCGCCTTGCCGACTTTGCCAGATCTGGCAACACTAAGCACACCAAGCTCGATGGCCCCCTCTTTGATCCTGCCTAGCTCATGTCTTCCAATGGCTTCAAAATCGAGTGCAAACCTCCATAAGTGCTTGCCTACGTACACTAATCTCTGCATGTATGAGGTTGAGCAAGAAGAGCTTGAAGGCACACTTGGGAGTTGGTTCCACATTTTATTGTAGGTGAAGTTGGGGGCGAGGATTAGGGGCGAGAGGATGAAATTTGCTTCGACGAGGGAGGCACCGAGCGGGGGAGAGGAAGGATCGATAGAGGTTGGTTCGACGGTGGAGGGGATGGTCTCGAGCTTGTCGAGGGTAGATTTGCAGCTAGAGGTAAATGTGTGAATGCACTAAGGGTGATAGGGTTAGAGAGCAACCTAACAAGAAGGATTCGAAAATGATTTTCATTTTTTCATTTTTCAAAAATGAAAATCATTTTTCTCAATTTTAGAAGGATATTCTTCATTATTCGGACAATATTTTCCTTCACCATATCTATTATTTTCGCCCAACAAACCCTACAAAATTGGGAAAAATGTTTTCTAGGAGAACTTTGTCTGTGAAACAAACGGGGCTTGTATCAAATACCTCAATCAATTCTTGAGATCTATAAATATATATATAGAAAAAAAAAATAATTATGCTCGCGACAATTTGTTTGAATGTTTGTTGTCCTGAAAAAATGCAGACATTGGGTCTCCTAAGCTCCTTTATTTAATGCACAAGCCCAGTACAGATTATAGACAAAAATTATACAGGTGCTTATTACACAGTTCTGTTACAAAATGGAATTAGTAAGGAAAAAGAAAAACTTTCGATTGACTATAGTTTTTTATTGTTGTTGTTGTTGCGATAGCTCCAAATAGTCATAGCAACAGATCTATTGTCATGCAAGATGAAGGTCTCTTGAGCTTATATGTACAATACATGAACCAATTGCTAATTTGTGCAAGTCACACTTGAAGTAGGTAAATTACTCGTGCTTATTATGGAGAACTAGTATGAGATATATATAGTTCGGAAAAAAATGATCAAAGAGATTATATTGAACACGATATATATATTCATGATAAAGTTGAAAATGAATAATCCTAAATTTATTGTCATGCAAGGTGCAAATATATTAGACCGGTTCATGATGCGCGTTGGTTAGCTTTAAGGGTGTCAAAACCGAATTGAACAGATAACTAAAACTGAATCGAACTGAAAATTCGTGCATTTGGTTGGATTCAACCTTCGGTTCAGATAATTAAAAGACAAAAATCCGTTTTTTCTCAGTTTGATTATTTCAGTTCAGTTAACCAAACCGTGCTGAAAATCTCCTAAATAACCCTTTTTTTTTTTCCCTCTCTTTGTGGTGCAAAGGGCCTGGCAGGTGGGCCACCATGCCCTCGCCTCGCCGGATCTAGCAGCAACTCCCACTCCAGATGATACGCAACAACGAAGTCATTGTCATCTTCTTCTCCTACTTCAGACTCCTCGGTAAAATTTTCCGACGTGACCTTCACATCTCGTCCCTATCATGCACTTGCTCATCGACCTCCTCCCACTCGAGCTCCTCTGCCAGGTTTCTCTGAGTTTTCAAGTCGAAAGAGTCAAAATTCTCAGGTTCCAGATACTCCGAATCCAAATCTGAAACCGAATCGATGCTCACTACTCGCAATCCAGCGCATCGGGGATCCATCATCAGCTACGGCGCATTGGATTGACTCGGAAATCGATTCGTGCCTGTCCGAATCGATCTCCAGCCCGAATTCCATACCGCCAGCAGCTCCGACTTCCACAGGTACGAAAATTACGTGAGAGCCGCTGGCAACGTAGAAGGGCAAGGAGAGGGAATGGCTGATATACCAGTTGACCCCGGACCTGGCGAGGCGTGGGCGTGGTAGCCCTGGCCCAGGGGCCGGCGGGCCTCCAGCCCTAAGTCAGTGGCCAGCAGCTCCTCCAGCTTTGAAACAAAAACAAAAACAAAAATAAAAATAAAAATCAGAAAAAGAAAAATCGGAAATCGAACTGAACCGAATCAAACGGAATAAAATTGGTTTTTGGTTCCGTTCATTTTCAGTTTAGGGCGAGATTTGGTTTGGTTCAAACTTACCCTCAATGGTTCAATTCAGTTTTGGTTTAAATCAAACCAAACCGAACCATTGACATTCTCAGTTAGCTCAAGTTCAAGTAATCCTGTTGACAATGCAAGGAAAAAACCAGCTGACGATGAATGGCCCAAACCAAAATCAAACTGAACCATTGACATCCCCAATTAGCTTAAGTTCACGAGTAATCTTGTTGATCGTGCGGGGAAAAACCCTAACAAGTAATAAATGCCCCAATCTAAATTTGAACTGAACCATTAACATTCCTAATTAGCTCAAATTCACAAGTAATCTTGTTGATAGTGCGTGGAAAAACCCCCACAGGTAATAAATGGCTCAAGCAACCGCAATGAAGCTGAGGCCCAAAGGAATCACTCGACAACCACCGCTCTACGGTTAGGATTTATGGTCGCTGCCAAAGCTATCCCGTTAGGCAATCTACCTCAACCTTGAGTCGGTTGAAGGTCTCGAGAATGGATTGTGATCCTCTAAAATTAGGGGATGATTTTCCACCCTAAAATTGCCCCATGAGAGTTTGACACTCCATCGTAGAAGCAATTGTAATTAAGCTGAATATTGTATGTATAACAGTTAGGGCTGTCAAAAAAGCCCGTGCCAATTGGACCCGACCCGGCCCGATCCGGCCCGGCTCGAAAATTTAAGAAATTTTCGGGCCGGGCCTCAGTACTGTTCCAGTATAGTACCGATACTGTTCTGGAACAGTACCGGTACTGTTTCAATAAATGAGCCGGCACTAATATCGAATATCCTTCGCGCTCTCTCTCCCCGACTCTGAGTTCTCTGTGCAGCAACAATGGCGTTTCTCTCTCCTCCTCTGCCTCTTGCTCCTCTCTCTCCTCCTCCTCCATCCGGCTCTCTCCCTCACCTGGTGGTGGTCTGGTCGTCTTCTATTTAGTGCTGCTTACTTGGTGATGGTGGGAGTGTTGGTTGTTTGTGAAAATTTGACGCCAAATCCAAAGCTCAGTTTTTTAAGCAAGCAAGGAAGAAGAAATGAGCAGATTGGCAAAAGGGGTGTTCTTCCTATCCAGATCCCTCGTACCTAGCCCGGCAATCTCCTCATCAAGCCTGCGGCATCTGTTGCTCCCCCGTCGGTGACGGCTTCATCCGCTTCTAGTTCTTCGAAGACGGGTGGGACGAGGACAAGGTGCGTTGCTAGGACCTCGACCAGTACCTCCCCCAGCTCGAGAAGGTAGAGATGATCCGGCGCAACAACGAGCAAGGTTGGGAAGGTCCTCATCCCGGAGATGATTCGGAGGGCGATCATGGGGCAGGACAAGAACTTGGATAAGCCATTCTGTAGAGGCCTCCTTTTTCGGGAGATGAAGCGGAACGCGATGAAGTGGAAGGCGGTGGCAGAGGTGTCCTTTGCAGAGGGCGAATCCTCGTACCGCAACATCCGGGCCTTCGTGGACGAGGTGAAGAGGAGGAGCTTGGAGGTGTTGGCCGCGAACTGTAAGTCAGCGGCCAACGGAGGGGCGGACCTAGCCAGCAAGATGGCAGCCAATGGGGTTGCGGAGCTAGAGGAGTCGAAGGTCAACCGGGAGTTGAAGGTTATGTCGTGAGGGGGAGGTGAGAAATTCAGGTGGGTCTCGTTTTGGAGAGTGGATTGTAAGGTGTAAGCTAACTAGCTGGGTGTTGGAATGAACTGGGTTTGACCCAGATGGGGTTTGTGTTTTGTAACTTAAATTGAATTTTCTTTTTCTTGATTCTCTTTTTGTTTTCTTTTTCTTTGGCTCTGAAGCTTATCCAGAAAAGCAAAGGTTGGTTCATAAAGGCCTACGACCTATGCACATACGTGAGAGAAAGAAAAAGGTAAGAAAAGAACCCCCACTTTGTCTTTTAGTCGTCTTCTTCTGCTTTCTTCTTTCAATTCCCAAGGAGCTTCTCACTTTTCCCCTTCTTTCTCGCGTACAAAAACTCTCCTCTCTCTTTTTTTAATTTTTAATTTTCAAAATGAAATTTTATGTATTCTTTTCTATTTTAAATATGTAATATAAATATGAGTAACTTAGAGTTAGATTTTTTTAGTCCCGGCCCGGCCCGACCCGACCCGACCCGAATATCTTGGTATGATTCGGGTATCGGGTTGGCCCGGGCCGGGCCGAGCTTGGGGCTGTTGGGTTTTGGGCCGGGTCGGACCTACATGAGACCCGGCCCGACCCGGCCCATTGACACCCCTAATAACAGTTACTTTTGAGTAATTCGATTTAAAAAAAAAACAAAAGAAGTGACCTCGACAATTATGTTAAATTATTGGGAACACACATAAATTATCAGAACGAGGAGCATAAATCTTTGAAATCACCAATGCAGCGTACGAAGAGAAAAGGATCCCAAGCGTAAATCTTTTGAGAACAGGATTGTATTTTTGTTCTTATAGGGTTACACGTACTATTCATTTACTTTGTTGATGGATCTTTAAAGTTTTATTGTAAGCAAATTTATATGTGAAATTTTTTTGCACTTTTCTTGGATCTATTCTTTAGGAAAATTACCAAAAAAGTCCTAAAGCTATTGTAAATGTGCTAATTCAATCATAAATTTATTTTTTTAATTGAATCCTAAATCTTTTGCCATTGTACCAATTCAGTTCTCTGGGTGAGGGATCATTAGCCCTTGCCTAAGGGCCAGTGGCTGGCAGCCTCCTACCGAGCCAAACCTTAAAAAAATAATGATAAAGACAAAAAAAAGAAAGTTAGGGCTTACTTGATAAAAAAAAATTATGATTGAATTGACACAATTACAATATGTTTATGAATTATTTTTAGATAATGTAAGATAACAAATAGAATTTTCCATTAATTTTCCTGATTAATTTGTAATTCACTAACGGGTGTGTTCACAAGAGGCCTCAACTATTGAGCCATCTGTCGCTTTTTTCTTTGTCTTAGCGTAGCCAACATGATTTTGTTACACATTTGATTCATGTATTATTTTGTCTAAATACAAAGATAAGACGGCTATTATTTTTGTAGAAATTAGTTGTATTGTCATAGAATTTCTTTTTTCTGATTAATTAGTTCTATTTATCAAACTAAAGTACAAGAGAAATTAATCCGATAAAAGTATGTCAAATAAAACAATTTGTGGACAAAAAATAAGTTTCCTTTACCAAAATAATTCAATTTTTTTTTTCTGATCGATCATCAAAAATGTATTCCTATATGATTTATTCTAATGTTGATTTTGATTGTATCCATCGAACTTTCATTGTAAGTAGACAAAACAATAGGTCAATCACAATATTTTTTGCTATCACTTCTAGGATGAAATAAATATACATTTCTGATGAAAAATATTTCAATTTCATCAAGTATCTCTGAAAAATAGGTCAACCACATGTAGCTGATTATTTTAGATGAAAGCAATGGCCTAATACCCTAAAAAATCTTTAACTTTCAGTTTTATTTCAATTCTATCATTTGTCTTATAACTGTCGCGACCCTAAAAATTTTTCGATCGGTTAACGGATTATTAGGTTTATTAGATGAATTAACCTAATACGAACCCTCCCAAGTCCTATCGAATCGCAACTTTGGTTTTTGTTCAAATGATTTTAAAATTTGGAACCACCACTAATCATTTTTGGCAGGTTGATTAGATACCTAAGTAAATTAGCGGGAGGACTAAATTAATTCTACGAACCAGAGATTATAAGTTCGGAGACTTGGTTACACTAGTTAATTAAAACTAATATCCTTTCGGTACCTTAATTTCATGGATATCCTAATTTGGCAACTCATGCTTGATTTATTCCTAAGGTCTGTCTGGGTATAATTGGGCCAAGATGAAGATTTGGAATATTAGAAAATAATGCCACAACTCCTAAAAGTGAAAAATGAAAATAAATCGACTCAAATTAAATTTTTTAGGCCCCAAATGCTATTATTTATTCAATATTTTCCTAAATTTTAAAAATTATATATAAAACAAAAAATACAAAAAAATTATTTTTGGTTAAAAAATGGTTGCCTAAGCTTGGTCAAGGCTTCCAAAGTTGATTTTGCAATTTTCTCAATTTGTATGAATTTTCTATTAATTTTCGAAAATAAAAATAACGAAAAATACTGAAAATATGAAAAATCATTTTTTGGTCAAAATTGGTTCCCTAGGTGTGTCCAAGGTCCTCAAAGTTGATTGTTTCAATTTTATGAATTTTTATGGATTTTCTATTAATTTTCGAAAATAAAAAAACCGAAAATACTAAAAATATGGAAAATCATTTTTTGGTCAAAATGGATTCCCTAGGCTTGGCTAAGGTTCCCAAGGTTGATTTTTTTAATTTTATGAATTTTTATGAATTTATATTAATTTAAAAAGGGAAAAAGTAATTGAAAATCAGGTGTCAACAATAACAAACCTCCAAATTTAGGTCTAATGTCAATTCTACTGTAAACTATTTTTTATCTCATAAAAAACCCTCAACTAAGGATGAGTATGGTTCCAGGGTAGAACCTGGAATCTGAAGAATCGGATCGATAGAGTCGGTCGGTTCCAGGTTCCAAGGTATGAAGGGTAGGTTTCAGGTTCCAAAAATTAGGGAACCTGTTCTGACAGGTAGGTTCCAGGTTCTAAATAGGTGGAACCTGAAATCAGAATCTGGACCCTGGAGCAAGTTTTTATATTTTTTTTGGTATATGTCTTTGCGTCATCCAGCGGTATTTCATAATATCCAATGCTGAGTGTGTAATCCAGAACCACTTTATCATTAAGACTTTTACTTTGTTAATGTTTCATATTTTTCGTCTCTAAATATGAGTTGTGGTCAGTGAATTTTAACAGTAGGTGATGGTCATTAAATATGATTACTCACTGTAATCGTTCAACTAAGAATACATGTGGAACCTAGGTGGAACTTGGAACCGACCCTGGAACCTGTGACAGGGTAGATTCTAGATTTCAAGATATGCAGAATAGGTTTCAGGTTCCACAAAATGAGGAACCTGTATAAACGGGTAGGTTCCAGATTTCAGGTAGAACCTATATGGAACTTGGAACCCGAAACCTGGAACCGCTCACCCTTACCGTCAACCTTAGGTCATGTCTCAATTCTACTCTAAAATTTTTAGTGTTCTACAAACTCCTAACTATACCGTCAAATCATAATTTTATCGTCTAGTTCCAATTTTAACCCAAAACTTTTATAGTATCATGAAAAATAAAAAAAAACTTTTACTTAAGTCACAAATCTTTTCCCGTTAACCCTCCGTTCAAAATCTTTTGTTGACAATCGAGAAATGAGTAACTTCCAAGTACGAGATATTTAAGCGTCCCGAGTGCAAGCTCTCCAACCATGAGCAATTGAATATTCCCAAGCATAAGAGATCGAAGACCAGAGTAAAATTGATATTGGACTTAAAGTTGAGATTTTTCTATGAGACAAAAAGTTTAGGATATAATTGAGATTGAAACTAAAGTTGGGTTTCTTATGGGACATAAAAAAAATATATTAGAATTCAGACTGCACATGAAGTTGGAGATTTTTTTTGAGACAAAAGGTAAAATTGGGACAAAAGTTAAAGTCGTAGGCTTTTTAGAGTATCACGCGGAAAGCACGTTAGGAGCCAAACTTCAATGTTTTTTACGGTTCACATTCTTGGACATGTCCCAACGTCTCATATATCTATTTTTTACTCTCTTTCTCAGCTACCTCTCTTTCTTCCCAATTTAGAAGACATGAACGTATTTACCATGACTAAATCGGCTCCATCTTTAGCCTTTCTCTTTCGCCATTAACAAAAAGAATCTTTCTTTTTCAGGAAATCACCAAGAAAATGACCATGCTGTTGCTGATGGAGTCTTCCTATAGGTAAAGGATTCAAGAGAAAAGCTAGGCACTCCCATGCATCATTCATCTCTCACATTTTTTGAAACTGACCTCCCAATATGCCTTTGGTTGCTCTCTTGCTCGCCTCTCTCTGTGCTCCCACCAGTAACTGCCACTTCCCTGTTGTGTCTTTGCTGCTTATTCTGCACATAGAACCCTAATTGCTTTAGTTGACAGAGGGTGAAATTTCAAACAAGATGGGCATCAACTATGGGCGGGTAGGAAACAATTTGCCGTCCCTGTACCGATCCATCGAGCACATCCGATCAATGAGAGCTGGGCGCATGAAGCTGTACGACGCCAATTCTGGAGATCCTCAAACTGTTATCCGGAACTGAGGTCCAAGTCTCCATCATGGTCCAGAACCACGAGATCCCAGGCATTGCGTTGAGCCAGGTCCTAGCTGACAAATGGGTGAGGAGCAACATCCTCCGTATTATCCCGGGACGATGATCCGGTTCTTCCTAGTCGGCAATGAAGTCTTGAGCTACAACGGCACTGATCGCGGCTGCCAATTGTGGCATGACCTTGTGCTTGCAATGCTCAGGATCAGGAATTCGCTTCGGTCGAACAGCATCCGCGCATCAAAGTGGGGACTCCGCTGGCAATGGACGTGGTTGAATCCACATTCCTCCCTCGAGCGGGAGGTTCTGCTTGGATGTCGCTGAATCCGTGATGCCGCCACTGGTTGGCTTCTTGAACAGCACCAGGTCTTACTTCTTGTCGCGACCTAAAAATCGGTTTCCCAATTTTTAAAGTTAATGGATTACCATGTTAATTAAATTGAATTAACTAGCATAGCTCGAACTCTCCCGAGTTCTACCAAATCGTGACTTAGGTTCAATTTCATCAAAAGAATGATTTATCTTGGAGTCGCCACTAATTATTTTGGGTAGGTTGATTAGACACCTAAATAAAGCATCGGGAGAAATACTTTATTCCTTCGAACCAGAGATTAATGAGTTCGGGGACTTGATTACGTTAATTTTTCAATTAACGTCCTTTCGGTACCAATTTCACGAAAATGTTCAACTTGGCAATTTTGATGAATTTTCACTTGAGGTTCAAAGGTGCAATTTTTTTTTTGGTTTTCTTTTTATGAATTTTTTTTAGATTTTCGATGTATTATAAAAAAAAATGCAAAATCACCCAAAGCAAACAAAGATGTGAAGAGAGGGCAGGTAAAGTAAAACTACCCTAAGGACAGTGAAAATAAAACCCGCAACTCGTCGGGCGAATAATTACAGACCAATTAAATAAAACCCGAGACATGATCGGGAATACAACAAAAATGGACCGGAATGGACATCGATCAAACACCCGTCGCCAAACTTCGTGGGTCGGGAGTACAACAAAATGGACCGGAATGGACATCGGTCATCCTCCAGTCTTCAAAGCATCAGGCCAAAACCAAATGAAAAAAATGAACTATCTAATCGGACATGCACAATCACCAATGAGTTAAGACAATTCAAACGCTTAAAGAAAGTTTAACACGTGCTGATTAAATTTCATTGAGACCATTTTTTACATTTTCCAATGTATTAATACAAAAAATACGAATTAAACCATACTGTCCCTGAACATTCATTCTTAGGGAGAAAGCAGTAACCATAAAATACAAAAGAAATAATGAAATGTATGTAAAAATTCTGAGATTTTTTATGTGGATGGGAAAATGTGTCGTTGACAACTTTCATGTTTTACATTCTTATTGAAAAGACACTCATTTTCGTGTAGAAAATGGTCTTTCATGAGAGCTCAGCAGCAAACAAATGAATTTCATAGAACAGACATACTTCAGGATTAAGCTCAAATGGACACTCAAATCTCAAAATTAATGCACCAAACTTTCCAGTCTACTAAACAAGACCCCAATGAACAACTTTTATTTTTTGTGAAGTTTCAAAAGAAGACTCTAAACATGAGATAACTACGAATCAATATGACCACGCACAGAAAAACACTCAGACTCAAGGACGCCAACAGAATTGCATGATTTCATTAAATGCATTAAAAATATGAAACGTACATGAATATTTTTGTATTTTTTATATGTTATACATTAAGATCTTATGAACAAATTTCATGAAGAGGTCTTTATGAAACGAAGTCTAGAATAACCCATGGAAAATCATTTAGCGTGAAAGGTCAGATCAGAAAAAATCCATCTCAGGTTCTGATCACCATATTTCCAAATTTCTGCTCTCAATTTCGGGACCCTTTTGACATAGCAAACGACGTCCATTTTCGCGCCATAATATATCAAATCGAAGATCTCGAAGTCATCTACGAATGTTCAGTATATTTGTTTTCGAGATTTCGTCATCTAAACACGAAAAATTGAGTTACCAGATAATTGCACATGCTGATGCGCCTAGAGCTCGTTGGAGATGAATCTGTCGCGTCGCCAAGGCTTGTTCCACGGCGGCGAATTTTTCTCTCTCAAAATTTTTTCTCTTGAAATCTCTCCAAATTTTTTTCCTCTCCAAAGTCTTCCTAATTTCTCTCTAATCTCTCCAAAAGTCCTCCCTTCAAGGCTCTCATTCTTCCTCCTTTTATAGCCTACTCCCCCATCTTCCTTTCTCTATCTTCATCTATCATTCTAATTTTTCCACTAACTTCATCTTCCCTTCTAATTCCACCATCTTCCCTTCTTTATCTCCATCTTCCCTTCTAATTCCACCATCCTCCATTTTTTATCTCCATCTTCCCTTCTAATTCACCATTTTCCATTCTAATCTTTCCATCTCCCATTCTAATTCTTCATCTTCCCTTCTAATTCTACCATCTTCCATTCTCCATCTTTCCTTCTAATTTCTCCATCTTCCCTTCTATATCTCCCTTTCTCCATCTTCCTTTCTAATTTCTCCACTATCCCTAAAATTTTATGTATTTGCAATTCAGCCCTTGAAGTTTTATGTATTTGCAATTCAGTCCCTGAAGTTTTATGTATTTGCAATTCAGTCCCTGTGGAAAAATTTCTTTTAAGTTCAAAACTTCATAAGCCTTTCGGCACACCTCCCTCACGCTCAATCCAATCGTTTGTCAATTTAAGCTCAAATCCTCCGTCGTTAGCCATAATAAAATGCATGACCGACAAAAAATTAAATATGCAATGCATGAAAAAATTAATTTTTGGTGAGAACAAATTCTCATTTTTTTATGTACTTAAGTGAATGAATTTTAAAAATTCAAAATTTAGGTGTCAACACTTCTTCATCCATGTGTATCCTTACTCCCCTGTTCTTAGAACCCGAGCATCATCTCCCTGGACTTTGCGCTGTTCCGCGGAAATTTCAACTACACCGATCCCGCAAGTGGGTCGACATATACTAATCTCCTGGGCCAGATGCTCGCCTCTATAACATTCGCGATGGAAAGGCTCGGCTACTCGAACACCCCACTTCTAATTGCCAAGACTGGATAGCCAAAGTCTGGCGACACTGACGAGCCTGGAGCGAACGTCTATAATGCTGCCACGTATAACTGCAATCTGATCAAGAAAATGACGGCAGAGCCGCCGGCCGGGACTCCCACTCGCCCTCGGGTCCTCATACTGACCTTCCTCTTTTCGATAACGACGAGAACCGTAAGGCAGGCCCCGGAACGGAGCGGCATTGGGGACTATTACATGCCAATGGCGGCGCTGTTTACGATATCGACCTAATCGGGAAGAGATCGCCTTCGACGTACACGCTCTGCCTCTGCCCACTGATAACGGGCCCTACAAGGTAAAAGCGTGGTGCGTGGAGAGGACAGATGCGAATTTGACCGATCTTGGCTCGGCACTGAGCTCTGCCTGCGGGAGCGGAAACGGCATGTGACGTGCTCGCGCCAGGGAGAGAGTGCTACAAGCCAGCATCGACCTTTCGGCATGCGAGCTACGCCTTCAGTGCCTATTGGGCGCGGTTCTGGAGCGGAGGCGCCACTTGCTACTTTGGTGGACTGGCAGAGCAGACTGCTAGAGACCCAAGAGTTTCAAATTCTGAATGTGCTTCGGATGATCTCGCAATCTTGAATTCCAAACTGCTGATTTCCTTTGTGCTCATGCGTTGTTGTTTGGGGTTCTTTTTGAGCAGGTGGCGGATCTTGCAAATTCCCTAGCGTGACTCTTTGAAAGACTTGGCATATTTTCAAGAGGACAATCTGAACAGGACATCAGAAAGAAGTTATTTGCAAAGATGTTTTGCAAAATACAATTTTCTATTTCCAAGTTCCGGATGCTAATGCTCTTCTGTATCTTCCTCCCAAATTATCGATGGGATATATATGTTTCTAATTAAGTTAATTGCCCTTTACAAGTAATTTTTCGTCTAACGCGGCATTGTAATGTACGGCGAGATTAGCCGGAAATTCCATTTTATATGGGATTTCTCGTCATAATATAAAAATAAGAGAAAACTCAACCGCAAATTGCAAACTTGTCACGATAATTCACTAAATACTAAAAAAATCGTTTATGGGTCATTTGGGTGTTAAGACTTGTATAAAAATTGCAATTGTGGGATTCCGTTCATTTTGTAATTGCTCTAAACAAATAATCGTGCACATTCTATGATTCTATTGATTTTTTTCATCCAACATGGCGCAGAGTTACCCGCACTTTAGAAAATAAAAGGGATAATGAAATGGTTCATTGACTTTCGTTTAATATGCAATGCGATCTCTGAAATTTGGTCTAATGTACAATGTGATCAATGAACTTTCAATTTATGTATTGTAGTCCCTGGACTTTTGATGTGTGTTCAATTTAATCAATGAATTATATGAAAATGTTCAATGTGTCATTTCATTAATTCAAGTTTAGGAAGAATATTAAACATTTTTCATATAATTTTTTAGGGACTAAATTGAATATGTAACAAAAATTTACGGACACATTGGATAAATTAAAAGTTCATGAGCCAAATTGCACATTAGGCTAAAGTTTGAGGGACCGTTTGTGTCATTTTCCAAAACAAGGACACAATAACAAAAAATGAGAAGTTTTAAGAAATTCGAAAATAAAAAAAAATGAAAATATTAGAAAAAAAAAAGTCTACAAAAGGTTGTAAGGTGGGCTTAAATACACTACAATTACCAAAACTTGTATACTCACTCATTTTAGTGTCAAAAATTTCAAAATGATCATTTAAGTACTAATTTTTTTTTTAAAAAAATGATCACTTCATTGCCAAAACTTTCAAAATGATCACTTAAGTGTCAAAGTTTTTTAAACAATGCTCATTTCAATTTCAACTTCGACAAGCCATGTCAGCTCAAATAGTAATTAAAAGAAATAGGCCACGTTGGATTTTTGGAAAACTACGTTAGCTCAAATCGAAGTTGATACTAAATTGAACATTTTTTAAAAAAAAATGATACTTAAGTGATCGTTTTGAAAGTTTTGATATTTAAGTGATCAACATACACAAGTTTTGATACTTGTAATTTTGCCAGGTGGGAAAAATAGGAGGCACTCGCCTAGTTAGTGGATGTGCAAAGGACCGACCAACCTCGCAAAATGCCTTAAGAAGGCTAGCCAGCTAGCAAAGGCCATCCTTGCCAACCCCTAGCCCAACCCATTTATCTTTGTCTAATTTTTTTTTTGTATATATCCATATGTTCAAAAGGGGAAAAGTATCAAAAAATTTTAAACCTATTGCACTAGTGCCAATTCATTCTTAAAGTTTTTGCATTTATGCCAACTAAATGAATTTGGTCAATTTTGATCAAGAATTACTGACGTAGATATCGATTGTCCTACATGGTATTACTGGTGCTGACATCAACATATTTTAATTGACGTATATGTAAAAGATTTAGGACTGAATTAACACTAAAAAAAGGTTTACGATTGAATTAGCATAAATGCAATAAGTTTAGAATTTTTTTAAAACTTCTTCCCATTCGAAAAAGAGAAAAATCACATAAGTTTACATTTCAAAATAATTAATGAAGCTAACCGAATCAGTCATTCGCATTTTTGGTAAGTTTTCGAGCACGAAGTCACGAAATAAAAAATTTTAGGACTTTAAACATGCTCTCTCCACAAATTATACAATTCCTAAAAAGGGGTTAGGGTCTGTCGTGGCCAAGAGGGCAGTAGTGATGATGGCGGCGAAGTTGAAGGGCGGCCTTAACGGTGGTGGCCAAATGGAGGAGCGCGGATGGTGTGTAGCGCACGGATGTAGAGTGCGAGATTGATAATGTCTTTCTCACCTTCACGAACTGCTTAATGTGCCTCTTGCTCGCTCTGTAATGAGATACAATTTCTTCTCTCTCTCTCTCTCTCACGTGACAAGCCATCAAAGATATCTCCTTTTTTTGTCGTCATATTTTCGTAGGTTTCCACTGGATTTTGTCAAGCTGCTTCATCCATCAATGATGGGCATTTCACTGCATTCGAAGTTGTCACTAGAAATCTCGGTAGGAGGCTCAACTTTAGCAGTAACAACAAGACCACAAAGTGAAGCAATTTTTTCCCTTGTGGCTTTATTATTGGGTGATCGACTCTCAATTTGATTTGACCCAACCTCAAAAAAACCGATTTCTAGCTTCTAGACTAGTAGTCGAATTGAATGGTCGTATCTAGACCCCACAACTTGGGTAATAATTTATTCTATGGATGGATTGAGCCATTTTACGTTGGATTTAATGCCATGCCACTAACCTATGTAACGTAGAGGAAATTTTCCAAGGAAATCCTTTACGCCGTAAACCGTTGCGCACCAAGCACAATCGCACACGCACTCAACGCGTGTCCATTATTGAGACCGTCAACGCATCCATTGCTTCGACACAGTCTCAACAGATACGACTCGCTGCCCTACTTCCATAGGCCTTCCTTATGGTCCCTAGACCATTTTATACGATGTTTTCCCTCTCCTAGCCGCTTACTTACTGAGCCCTCATTTTATAGGATGTTTTTCCCCTCTTTCTCGACTTTTTGGCCGATGGGGGACACGAAGTAAACGAAAAGGAAGAACGAAGAGGGAGAATCACCGCGGGTATTTTGCCTCACGCAGCGTGGGCATTTTGCCGATCGACCCTAGGAGCTTAAGAAGTTGTTGAACCCTATTCCAAACCTTGTTTCTGATCAGCTCGTTTCAATTGGGGGGGTTATTACTGATTACCAAGACGCGAGTGATGCAGCTGGGTCAGCTGTGGCTAATGTAATGGGGATGAGGCACTTGATGATGGTGTGGATGTGGCAGTTGAGTTTGAAGGGAATTAAGATGACGATGAGGAGAGTGATCTCGATATGATCCAGGAGGATGAAGATGTTGCAGAACCAGACAGTGCTTCGGCCATGTAGATGGGTGCCGGGATAGATGATGATGATATGCGGGAAGCTAGTGAGGGCATGAGCTTGAATGTTCAGGACATTGATGCTTATTCGCTTGAGAGAAAGATTTCTCAGGCTTATGAACAACAGATTCATCCCTAGCGGGGATCAGAAGCTTGCAGGGGAGGTGCTTAAGATACATGCTGAATGGGATGCTAGGGAGGTTGAGACTAAGCTATTGTTGCATCTTCAGTTTGATAAGTTCATCTTCATTAAGTTTTTATTGCAGATAGGTTGAAGATTGTTTGGTGCTGAAGATACTTGCTGAAGGCAATGATGCTATGTCTTTTTTTCTTAAGACTGTTTGGGTGTTTTCCCTATTTATTTATTTATTTGTGAAATCATAAAAATAATAATTTATCATGTAAATATAAAAATATATATTTTAATATATAATGTATATTAACGTATTGGAATTCTTTATTTTTTAAAAAATCACATGTCATATCACATGTCCCGTGTCATGTCGATGCTATATAGCCGTCAACAAGAAAAGGTCCGAAGACCATTACTTATCCCACCAAACTGAAAGTAACTTCCATCTATATGCATCATATATTTTTTTAGTCAATCTTTTTGGCTAAAAAATCTCTTCTATGTGAGGAAAATTCAAAATTAGCGTCAAATATCCGTAATGTTTTCCACTATTATAACTAGAAAAAAGCACATTATCAAACGGCAATTCTAGTTTTGACCAAAAAAAAAAGATGGTAATTCTAGAGAGTAGAATTAGGGCATATTTGATAATATTTCTGTTTCAAAAAAGAGTAACTCTGATTAAAATTCTTCCTCTACCACTAGTCCTCCGGTTAAAACTTTCGGCCCATAAATTGCTAAAACGTCCACACGATCAGCTACCCCCATAAATAGACACTTCGTGGCACCATCTGCTAATCCTATAATTTTATGACACGTCACTTCAACTAAATATAAAAGTATCGTAACACGTCATATGATTGTTTTACGATGTCGCAATGTGTCGTCGTCATCAAGTGTAAAAGGGTGGCAAGGAAAGTCATAAAGTACGTCGGATTTGCCTAAGAAATTCCCCCGATATTTTTGTTCCATTGCCGGACGCTTTCACATATTTGTATTCTTATATGACTTATTTGCGATTAGGTAAGTGATTTGCATTTTCCTAATCTTATTTATAGTCTCGAATTAATCAACTCGTTCCCGAAATCCAACCTTTAATGTGAGGAAAAAGGTACTCTTTCCCTGTCATATTTAGTCACTCTCACTTTTTCATTTTGATTAAATAAAAGGGATTTTCACTTTATATTGTTTTGTTTTGTCCTTGCTGACAATGCAAATCTAATGGCGCAGAATAGTTTACATAATTAAAGCTCCATTTATTTCGTAAAAATTAAATAATCTAAAAAATATTATCCTAAAAATGATTATATGTATCATTTGAAATAATTAGTCAATAAATGTTTTTAATTATCAACAACAATTTGTGTCTAAATATTTTTTCATTCATTTTTGTTAGCAATATAAGTGATCAATTTTTTTAAAAACATATTTTCTAATCACTCCTTTTTTCGTGAAATAAACGAAAGGTAAATCCAAAATGACAAAAGAGAGCACGAGAAGGAGGCGGCTTGTGTGCTGGTGGTTGGTCGTGTTCATATCGATGCCAGTGCCATCATAAGCCGACAAGAGTCCAAGGAAGTTGCTTGTTATCAATTGGTACCACACATTCTCTTCCCCCCCCCCCCCCCCCCCCCCCATTTTTTTTGTTTATTCAATTTTCTTAAGTTATTATTATCACGAAAAATCTCAAACTACTACACTTATGACAAATTTGCTCCAAACTATTTCTTGATCACAATAAATCATAAATTGTTGCATATGTAACAAGTTTATTCTAAACTATTTTTTGACCACAAAAAACCTATATTGGTATGCCCGCGATAAATGCAAAAAAATTTTATTTATTAATCACAAAAAATTTTAAATTAATATACTTGTGATAAATCCATCCTCTGCTAATTTTTTTAATTTTATTGTCATATTTTTTATTGGATAATACGTGGTAGTTGACGAATGTACCAATATGAAATTTTTACCTTATGTTTTATCATAGGTGTATCAATTTAGAATTTTTGTGGTATTAACTCAATTTAACAAAAATTGATAGAGGAAAAATTTGTCATTATTTTTTTTTGGATTTTTTATGATAAAAAAATAATTTGGGGGTAAACTTGTCACTAGTATAGTAGTATCGAGTTTTTGGTAGCAAAAAAAAAAAAGTTTGGAGGTAAATTTGTCATACGTGTACCAATTTGAGATTTATCGTAGTAAAAAATAGTTCGGGTAAAACTGTCAAATGTGAATCGATTTGGATTTTTTGTGATCAAAAAATAATTTATGATAAATTTTTCTACATCAGATTTATGAGAAATCAAATCGATGTGTCCGAATCAAGTGTAAACCTCTATTAATGTGATGAAATAAATAGCCCCCTGCTTTACTCTTATGGTCATTGTTGCGACCCCCTAAAAAAAATCATTCAAGACTAACGGATTATTAGGTTAATTAACTAACATAATTCAGACCATCTCAAGTCCTGCGAATCGCAACTTAGGTTCTTTTTATGCAAAGTTTATTCAATTTGGAGCAACTCCTAATCGTTCTTGGTAGGTCGATTAAAAATCTAAATAAATTAACGGGAGAATTAATTTATTTCTGCGAATCAAAGAAAATGAGTCCAAAGACTTGATTATATTAATTTGGAAAAATTAAGGCCCTTTTAGTATTAAATTTCATGAAAAATCCTTTTCCATTAATGAATGTGAATTGAATGACTTTTCCTTTGAAAATAACATGAATGACCATGTATTTGCAAAATTGATTTTTTGTTTCTATTTTTCGGATTAAATGACGACTATTATAAAAACATGCCTTAAAATGAGTTATCATCCAATTTAATCTAAGAAAATGATTGCTCAAAGTCATGACTTATATTAGATGATATTTATGACATAAAAACATACTTTAACATGATTAATTGTTAAAAAAAATGAGAGTTAATTTTGGGGGGGGGTTTGTATTTAATGAAACAAACAATCAAAATGTAAAGATTGAACAAAAATAAACAAAAATGCCCGTAATATACCTTTTAATTTCGATTTTTTCGATAAATTCACTCATTCCTAAAGATCTGGGTTAAAGAAGAATTTTATCCGCTACGTTCTCGGAAGATTCTAGACAGTATGTGGATAATTCGTATAGGATAACATCATTTCTTATTACCAAAGGGTGGAACACGAAATTCTATATTAAATTGCTATCCCATTCCATAAGATCGTGCCTAAGGCACGCAATTTATTTTCCGAAGGGTCCAGACACAAGGGAGCATATATTATGGGCATGTTTATTTAAAAAATGTGCAAAATTTATAACAATCAAGCAATCAAATAGACATGAAAGAAAAAAAAGTAATTTAATCTTCAAAAATAAAAGGGGTGATCGAAAATATGAAGTGGGGGTCAACATTTCCTTTTGGAATTTGAATTGAAGTTTGAGAAGATTATCTTTAAGGTTTGAAAATTTAATTTCAGATAATTCTAAAAATAAATAAATAAATAACTAAGTAAATGAATGGATAAACATCCAAAACCAACCGGACATTATCTCTAACATCTAATATCATCAGGAAATTGCAAGATAAGTCTGTTCAACCATAAACATTCCCACCAAATCACATACTGGAGATAATCATTGAGATCAAGAATTCATCCATGACAAAGCAAGACTTTATCCACAACATATGATAATGCCAAACAATTATAGGGTAGGATAATCCAACTGACCATGATAAGATTTGAAACAAAGGGGCTACCTACCAATTGATCAATTCGGCCAAGAGAAAGTGTATGCCAAAAAATTAATTTTTGGTTCACAAAATTTTTAACTTTTCCGACTCATCCAATTTGATCAAAAAATTATGAACAATTTTTTGAGAAAAAGGATTTCCAACTAATTTCATCAATTATCAGAAAAATTTCAATCAAATTCATCTAACTTCGTGATCAAATTAAACATGCTCAGAAAATCTAGAATTTCTATGCAACAAGTATCAATTTTCGGTTTTAGCCATGAATTGATGGAAAAAATTTTAAACTCCTTGGTTTTAATTGCAAAATTGACGTTCTTAAATAGATCTAAGAACAACAATACAAGTTACCAAATTAACAAGCATAGATCGCAATCAAAAAGCGAGAAATTTATACCTTTATCGAGCAAACTACATTCGGAGCTACGGATCTCGCCCAAAACAACCTCTTTTGAGCTTGATTTGCTACCAAATGATCTAACACACATAGGGACAACGTTAGACCTTCAAACGACAAGATGAAAACAAATTGACCTCAAACTGGGGCTGAAGGAGGCGGTTTGCAGCTGGACAAAAACAGCTATGCGTGTGGACCTCCAGCGTTGAACTTCAAACAAAAAGAAAGGAGCAGCACCCCTTTTGATCAGTGCAGGGGTACCGGAGGAGTTGGTGGTGTGGGAGTCAGTCAGACTGGTAGAGGACAAAGCTTGCTAGTTATCGGTGTAACAATGCCAACACGAACAGCAGCCCAGTAACAATGGAATGGCAGAATAGCAGCAAAGGAGAATTGATTGGACTTGTACCTGCTGCAATATGTGGAGCAAAATTGTTGGGCTTGGCACCAGTGTGAAACAATGAAGCAAAACTAAAAGAACCCTACAAAATAGAGAGAAAAATCTATTCCCAAAAGCCTTTGACTCTCCTCCCAATTCTGAGTGCCCCTCCCCCCCGTAGTGAAGGTCGGACTTGGCTTATATAATAAAATAAAACTTGAAAAACCGTGATTGTTGCAGGTCCTCAAGATTGCATCGTGGACAAGTCCTTTTTGATCGTGATTTTCACCAAGGCCAAAACCACCGAAAGCCGCCCTCCGAATCTCTTTTCTCTTTCTCCTTTTTGTGCTTTTTTAAAATCTGCCCTCTTTTCTCTCTTCTTTCGGTGAGTGGAGTGTTGGTGGAGAAAAAGTCTCCACTCAAAGCCAATCTACCCTCCCTTTCTCTTGATGGCGCCCATTGGATTTCACTTTTTCTTTTTTGTAGAAATCCATTCTCACTATGACCCATGGGTGGTCATAAGTAAAGAAAGGTCAAATTCCTAAACCACTACTATAGATCCTCACATGGGTGTGCCAAGCTAAATCAAATTAAGTCCACCAGGGTCCCATATTACTTGAGCAATTTGGTTTCCTTAGCATCCGAACTTTGCCTTGCTTTAGGCCTCATTAAGATACTGGACTTTAATAATCCCAAGGCTTTTCTCTCTAGTTAAAGTTCAAGTCAACTTCGGCAAGGACCTAACCCCTTCCGAATTACTGACAAGCCCTATCCATGGTGTTGGCCGTATTCTTTATGAAGTTCTAGCTTAGTTCGCTGCTCGTCATATTAAGCTAAATTCTCCACTGTTGATGCAAAATGCAATGCAGAAAAAATAAATATGCAATATATGAGTAAATATTTTTTGTGAGAATTAATTCTTAATTTTGTGTAATATGAATGAAAAAAAATCAAAATTTAGATGTCAACAGTCATAAGACCAGAAATATCCATATGGATCAATTGCAAATGAAACTTGGGCTTCGTTTGTTTCACGAAAAATGTGATACTTTCGAAAAATATTTTTCAGGAAGTCATTTTTCAAGAAAATAACAATATTTTCCGGTGTTTAGTTAATACTTAAACATGAATCGGAAAATAATTTCCGCTATTTATCAAGAAATTGATTTTCAGCGGTCGGCAAGGGCCGGCGAGCAGTGCCGACCAACGACCATTGGCAACGGTGGTGGAGGAAGGAACATGAGCGAAGAAGGAAGAACGAGAAAAGAAAAAGAAATAAGTATGAAAGAAATAAGGAAGAAAAGATGAGAAAAATGTTTTCCTCTTTTCAAAATGAGGAAAACGTTTTCCACATTTTTCAAAGAGATTTTTTCAAAAGTGTTGACACCTGGTTTTTAATCACCTTTTCCTTTTAAAAGTTTAGTAGAAAATTCATAAAAATTCATAAAATTAAAAAATCAACTTTGGTGACCTTGGCTAAGCCTCAGGAACCAATTTTGACAAACAAAAATAAATTTTCATGTTTTTAGTATTTTTTAGCACTTTTATTTTTCGAAAATTCATAAAAAAAAATCAAGAAAAGATGATAAAATTGAAAAATCAACTTTAGAAACCTTGGCCAAGCCTAGGGTGAATAAAAAATAATTTTTCATATTTGTTTTATATTTTTTTATATATTTTTTAAAAAATACAAAAATACTTGAAAATTTTGGAAAAATAACATTTGAGGCAAAAAAATAATACACAAAAATAGTCAATATTTTTGTTTTAAATCTATTTTCATATTTGCCATCACAAATTCATAAAAATCCAATTCGGGTCACGTGTTCCTTCACTAGCATAATCTCGAATCGGGCCTAAAAAATTCAATTTGAGTCAATTTATTTTTACTTTTCACTTTTTATGAGTTGTGACATTGTCTTCTAATATTTTAAATTTTCTTCTTGACCCAATTTTATTCGAAATGACTCAATCTTGTAAAAGGGCCTTAGTTGAATTTTGGATTTTAGCCCCTAAGTTAATAAAAAAAATGAAATTAAACTTTTTATAGGGGTACCTATGAGGTAAATTTCGACCAAAGCATAGGGGAAGTGTACTGAAAATTGTGTGAAAATTTGAACTTAAAGAAATATTTTTTTAGGAACTGAATTGCAAATACTTAAAATCTCGGGGACTAGAGTACAAATACCTGGTACTTGAGAGATTATTTCGTAAATAATAAAAAGAAGAGTTGATAGAGAAATTAGAATAAAGAAGGGAAGATGAAGAAGAGGAGATGGAGGAGGGAAGATGGAGAAGAGGAGATGAAGAAAATAAGATGATAATAGAGAAGAGAAGATGAGATGAAAAAAAGTTAGTGAAAAAATTAGAATGAAAGATTGATAAATAGGCTATAAAAGGAGGAAGAAGTGAGTTTGGGAAGCGGGATTTTTTGGAGAGAAAATTTTGGATGTTTGAGAGAATTTTGGAAGATTGAAGAAAAATTTGAGAGAAAGAAAATACTAAAAGAGAGAGAGAATTTTGAAGATGATGGGAGTTTAAAGTTAGAGGTTATCATCACAAATTCCCTCATTGATCAACATAAATCAAGAGTTCATCATCGTCAATGAGCAAGCAAATTCGAGTTAAGTGTTTTTATTTATTCATTTATTTGTGGTTTTAGTCGCAAATTAGCACAAATTGTATACGCTTTCTCCATCTCTCTCTTTCCCCATATTTTTATGTCAAGCAAAGGAAAACTTCAAGTCAACAGTAAATACCATGGAGGTGCAAAGTTGGCCAAGTCAAGCCCAAAATGTCCATCAAATTCTCAACTGACCCCTCGATGAACGTTGGCTCGAATTATTGAATCAATTCGTTGTATTTTATTTTAAAAAATTTAAACCCCAGAATGAAGAGGACAAATTCCATCCACTGGAGGTCGTTTAATTCTTGCACCATTAAACCCCAAAGGGAAGAGCCAAGTCAATGATAGGCCGCCTATTGGAGGTTTTTACTTACAGTCATTTAAATACTTACAATTTAAATTCCTGCACATTAAACACCAAAGGGAAGAGCCAAGCCAATGCTAGGCCGCCCATTGGAGGTTTTTACTTACCGTCCTTTAAATACCTGTAATTTAAATTCCTGCGCATTAAACCCCAAAAGGAAGAGCCAAGCCAATGCTAGGCCGCCCATTGGAGGTTTTTACTTACTGTTATTTAAATGCCTGCAATTTAATTCATGCACTTTAAACCCCAAAAGAGAGGACCAAGCCAAGGCTGGGCCATCTATTAGAGGTCCTTATTTACTGCAATTTAAATTCTGCACTATTAAATCCCAAAGGGAAGAGCCAAGCCAATGCTAGACCGCCCATTGGAGGTTTTACTTACCATCATTTAAATTCATGCAATTTAATTCCTGTACCATCAAACTCCAAAGAGAAAAGCCAAGCCAATGCTAGGCCGCCCATTTGAGGTTTTACTTACTGTCATTTAAATTCATGTAATTTAATTCCTGCACCATTAGACCCCAAAGGGAAGAACCAAGCCAATGCTAAGCCGCCCATTGAGGGTTTTACTTACCGTCATTTAAATTCCTGTAATTTAATTCCTGTACCATTAAACCCCAAAAGAGAGAGCCAAGGTAAGGCTGGGTTATCCATTAGTGGTCTTTATTTATTGTCATTTACTTCTTGTAATTTAATTTTTGAATCACTAGACTCCAAAATGAGTAGGTCGCAAGCACTGCACAGAAGTTGTTGACTCACTCCCTTTTTTGGCTTCGGGGAAATATTTAATATTTTGAAAATGCCAAAAAATGTCACTCACGTACATTCCATTCAAAAAAGTGAAAATACAAAAAGAGAATACCCCACTAGAGCCTTAAGAGTAAATCAAGCCTGAGTTTCCAAATTAGGATATCTATAGAATTAAGGTACCGAAAGGGCATTAGTTTTAATTAACTGATGTAACCAAGTCCTCGAACTCATAATATCCGGTTCGTAGAAGTAATTTAGTTCTCCCGCTAATTTACTTAGGTTTCTAATCAACCTACCAAAAATGATTAGTGGTGACTCCAAAATTAAAATCATTTCAACAAAAACCAAAGTCGCGATTCGGTAGGGTTTGGGAGGGTCCGCGTTAAGTTAGTCAAATCTAATTAACCTAATAATCCGTTCACCCGATCAAAAAATATTTTTCGGGTCACGACAAGAAAAGAAAAATGTTTTCTAAGATTAGCCTATTTTTCGCCCCCTAAACCCGGAAAATTCGGAAAATATTTTTTAGAAAGTTATTTTCCGTGAAACAAATGGAGCATTAGCTCTTGTTCCTTTTCTAATTGGTTTTCACATTGTTGTTCTCGCTAGGTAATGCTCACAAATGGGCAAATCAACTGTTTCAATATTGCATTATAAGCCCTTTTTAGCTAATACATTCACTCGTTGTTAGTCAATATGACCTAGCCTAGTATGCCACATATTCATATCATTATCATAAGATCTTGGCGATGTAAATAGCGAATGACAAACATTCACATTATTGTACTCAACAATCAGCACAATAAACCATCCATAACTATAATAACTTGTTCCCAACGACAAGTCAACACTAGTGTTATGAAAGTTCAAACTAAAATCAAGTTTAATCAATATTAACACGAAAATTAAAGTCCGTCAAATTTTCGGAGCATATAACACATTATATAGGAACATGATGTGACTACCACCCATAATCAATTGGTAGGCGTCAATTTCTTTGACTTCCACTCAGGAAATGTTTCTGACATATATTTATTTTGCCTCATGTGAAATTTCATCAAAATTTCATAAAGGCATCTATGTCCTTTACTACATGGCCTGTGCTACAGTCCATAAAGGAAGAGATTTAGATACGAAAATTGAACTAGACACGTAAGTAACACTCTGAAGTGTACAAAGAGTTTCTAATTTCTTTGACTCACTACAATTGCAAGCAAGGTGACCTTTATTGCCATAATTAAAACATTTCACTTACAAAAGGACGTTTTCCTTTCCCATGTTGGCTAAACTTCAGTTTCTTTCTTGAAGAATATGTTCCATTTCCCTTTAACTTCTTGAACCAACCTTAACGCTTACGCTTGGAGTCTAAAGCCCCATGTGAGTTTAAACAAGCATAATAAATATCAATTATTGGTTTAGCTATCGAAAGACGATCCTCCTCTAGTTCAAGATAGTGCATAGTATCTTCAAAAGTCTTTTTTTTTATGTTGTGGATCAAGTGAATTTTCATATGCACCTAGCTATAAGATAAAGAATGGATATTGCTTGCATTTGCTGCTCATCAATCAAAATGTAGCCTGCAACTCACAATTCACTTATCATATTTTGACATACGCCTCAAATGTTGTTTCATATTTTGCCCAAAAGGTATCATATCGATGTCAAACCTTATAGTGATCTGTCTTGATTTGGTGATCAATATCTACCAAACTTGACTTTTAATGCTTCCCACATGACTTTAGCATTTTCAAAATACTTGAACTCTCCCATGATATCATTTTCTATGATACTCAGTAACGTAATGCGAGCAATAGAGTTTAGCTTTTTCCATGTAGCTAATGCCTATCTCTTCAATATTGTACAATATTTTCATCTTTAGAATCTTCCATAACTAGGTTAAGAGCTTATAGTACTTTATGCTTTTCTAATACTTATTGGATTTTAACATTCTAGATTTCATAATTTCACTATCTAATTTCTCTCATTTTTTTAGCTCAGCTATTATATTCTAAGAAGCTATATTCATTGTATCTGAACAAGAAATTCTATGGACATGTATTCACGAACTATTAATGCCTAGCATTATACATCTATTCTACACTAACTATCACGACCTAAATTTTGGGAAAACATTAAGTTAACGAATTATAGGTTAATTAAATGAACTAACATAATTCAGACTCTCTCAAGTCCTGTCAAATTGCAACTTAAGTTCATTTCATACAAATTTTATTCAATTTGGAGCCTCTACTAATCGCTTTCTTAATAGGTCAATTAGATACCTAAATAAATTAGTAGGATAACTAATTTATTTATGCAAACCAAAGATAATAGATTCGGAGACTTAGTTACATTAAATTTTCATTTAACACCCTTTCGGTATCAGATTTTCATGAAAAATTCTTGAGCTTGATGATTGTGAATTAAATATTTTTTTTTGGATTTTCCTTAGAAAATGTTGCGCAACTAAACTACATGACATGGCAATATGCATGAATTAATGACATGGCAAGATATGCTCTAAACTATATGATATGCAAATGACTTTTTCTTTTAGATTAAAGGACAATTATTGGGAAAACTCACCCTAAAGTGAAAAAACATCCAATTTAACTCAAGAAAATGATTTTTAAAATCTTAAATTATATTAGATGTTATTTATGACTTGAAAAAAATGACTTTTAACATGTTCTAATTAGAGAAAAATGAGGTTCTTTTTTAGGTTTTCTGAATTTAATTAAACAAAAGGAAAAAAAGAAAATAATGAACAAAAATAAATAAATATGTCCATAATATACCTTTTATTTTCGATTTTTTTCGATTAATTCACTCATACCCAAATATTAGAGTCAGAGGAAATTTTATTTGCAATGTACTCTTAAATTCGAGCCATCAAGTAGATTAAGTATAAAATAACATCATCCCTTACTATAAATGGCAGATTATGAAATTCCATACAAATTATCAACCCATTTCATAAGATCATGCCTAGTGTATATAATTTTATTTCAAAGGGTCAAGGCACAATGGAGAGCATATGTTATGAGAATATCTGTTTATTAATATGCAAAATTTATAGTAAAGCCGGAAAATCACATAAAATAAAACAAATGTGACAAGCGAACACTCGAATGATTAGGTATTAGTAGGCAAAAATAAAACAATCACCAAGTCATCCATGAATTTCAAAAATCACATGAATATCCGAAAATTGCAGGTGATCTTGCCTTATTTGCCGTATATCACATCTTTTCAAATTAAAAAATTATACTTTAATACTTTGAACATATGTTCAGATAATTTATAATTAAAAGATATCTCTGATTCAAAGGCAATATTATCCGCAAGATTTATGATATGCTAAGGATTTCCAAAATAATTTGAATTCAAAACAATTTGGATAATCCAAAAGATATATACAATCCTTTCAAGATAATGATTAGGATTTATATTTACTTAAAAACCAAGCCATGAAATATATCCAAAATCGAATGAATATATTCCAAAACCACATTCAAAGATGTGTGCATTATCAAACCGAGCCACAAAATATATATAAAATCAAACTAATATATCCAAAAACCACATTCAAAGATATGCGCATTATCCACAAGATTTTATTTAGATTAGGTAATTATCACATGAGATCTCTGTAAATTATTTTTCATCCATCAAATAAATCAAATCAGAGAAAACAATTTTCAGAATATCTTCATATTAGAGTGTTACCTAATTCAAATCTTGAACGTAAAACCTTGATGAACAAGCAGGCTCCTTGGACCGAATCGGCTAGGACTTGTCACACTCCAATGAGCTTCGTCAAAGCTTGTTTTACAGCAGCGAACTTGAGCTTTGATTGGTGCGAAATAAAATCGCTCCCAAAACGCGTAGTAATCAGCCCTAATTATGAGCAAAAATCTGCACTGATTAGTAGCCAATAATCACTCAAAATAAAATTGTTTTTGGGTATCGATCAGCATCAAAATAAGCCTGGAACAGCAATATACTCCCACCCAAACGGCTACGAAAATAGCCTTTGAACAGCTCCAAATTAGGCACCGAATAGCAAGGAAAAAACCTTCAAAACTCCAACTCCCAAACCTCATGGACACACCCGAACAGCAGCCAAACTCGCCTGGACAGCAGAGAAAAATCGCTTAAACAGGAGCACATCAGTGCTGGTTAACGGCACAGGACGGCAAGAAAAAATACTCGGACTAACGCTTGGTGAACTTGAGGTTCGATGGATACCGATCATCATGCAAATTAGCATCGAACAGGGGTAGAAATTGGGCTATTTCGAACACGACAGATTGGGAGGACTTGGGATCTGCAGATCCGAGGAAGCTCACTGCTTCATGGGTCTTGGGTGGCTGATGGGTTGTGCACGAAAGAGATGGGGTCTCAATGAGTTGGGGAATTGTCCTTCCTTCGACGACTTTTGCTTCCCTTTGAGTTTCCGCTTGAATTTTTTTTTTCTGCTCCAAGTCACACTTTCTTCGTCTTGATTCCCACCGCATGCACAATTTTAATTTTCCTTTTTATTTTCCAAGCTTTCAGACCCTTCACCGAATGGTTTTCCCATCAGGGCTGATCTTGTGTGAATGTTGAACAAGTATTATCATGAACATTACTTGACTGAGCACGAACTTCTATAAGAAGACCTCCAAGGCGAGGTTGCCTTATTGGGAAAGCGTCGGCGCAAGCGGTGGTGACATAGGGGGCAGCAACTCGTCGGCACCGAGAGCAACCGAATCAGCCTCGGCTGGCTTGGCTTTTTGTCGTCACATAAGGTATGGGTAGGGAAAAGTGGCCCCATCGGGGATGATCTGCAGAGTCCTTCATTTGATGCAGAGTCCTGCATTTGAAATAAGTGATGGTCAAAATAAAACAAAAGCAAAGACATCAAATTCAGAACATGAGCACCCCTTGTCGCGATCCTAAAAATTTTCAATTGGTGAAAAATTCTCAGTTTAACGGATTATTAGATTAATTAGATTAACTAACCTAACGTGGGCCCTCCCAAGCCCTACCGAATCGCAATTTTGATTTTTTGTTTAAATGATTTTAAGATTTGGAGTCGCTGTTGCGACCCTAAAAATTTTCGATTGGTGAAAAATTCTCAGGTTAACAGATTATCATGTTAATTAAATTGACTAATCTAATACGGATCCTCGTAAGCCCTACCGAATCGCAACTTTGATTCTTATTCGATTGATTTTAGAATTTGAAGTCGATACTAATCATTTTTGGTAGATCAATTAGAAACCTAAGTAAATTAGCGAGAGAACTAAATTACTTCTATGAACTAGAGATTATGAATTCGGGGACTTGCTTATACCAAGTAATTAAAATAATGCCTTTTCAGTACTTTAATTTTATGGATATCCTAATTTTGACAACTCATGCATGGTTTACTCCTAAGGCTCTAGTGAGGTATTTTTTTTTTATTTTCATTTTTTAGATGGAATGCATGTGAGTGACTTTTTTTTTATATTTTCAAAGCATTAAAAATTCCTAAAAATCGAAAGAGGGAGTGAGCTAACGATTTCTATACAGTGTTACGACCTCCGACATGTGGCTCGGCCTACTCATTCTGAGGTTTGATAATGCAAAAATTAAATTACAGAAAGTAAATGGCAGTAAAAAAAGAACCTCTAATGGATAGCTTGACCTTAGCTTGGCTTTCCTTTCTAGAGTTTGATGGTGCAGAAATTAAATTGCAAAAAGTAAAGGGTAGTAAATAAATGACCTCCAATGGGTAGCTCGGCCTTACCTTGGCCTTACATTGGCCTTTCTATTCTAGGGCTTGATGGTATGGAAATTAAATTGCAGAAAGTAACTGCATTAAATAAAGAACCTCCAACAGTGGGTCAGCTTTCCCATTCTGAAGTTTGATGGTACGGAAATTAATTTGTAAAAAGTAAAAAACACTAAATGAAGAACCTCTAATTGATTGCTCAGCTTTGGTTTGGCCTTCCCTTTCTGGGGTTTGATAGTGTAAAAATTAAATTATAGAAAGTAAAGAGCAGTAAATAAAGAACCTCCAATGGATGGGTCAGTCTTCCCATTCTGGAGTTTGACAGTGCAGAAATTAAATTGCAAAAAGTAAAATACAAAAGATCTTTATACCACCAAGTATGGGACAGAATCTGCCGTAATTTAGGATTCGGATCTTTTAATCGAAAAATGCAAAAAATTGCAATACGAATACGACATGTGAATATGATACGGCATAATCGAAATTTAAATCAATCCATTGAGATAACGACATTCTTGAAGATTTTAATGGTTAGAATCGTTACCTAAATTGACGGATTTGATTGTCGAATTCGAACCTCGTGTCACCGATCAAGATTGCGACTCGAACAACAGGGATAAACTTGTGACTTATGTTGATCGGTAGAGAAATTGGTGATGGTAATACTAAGATTTAAACTCCCACCATCTTCAAGACTCTCTTTTGAAAAAGAATTCTCTCTTTTTTTTCTCTCTAATTTTTTTTCAATATCTCAAAATCCTCTGCAACATTTCAAATTTTCTCTCCAAAAAAACTCCTTTCCCAAGCTTATTTCTTCCTCCTTTTATAGCCCACTCATCTATCTTTCATTTTAATTTTTTCACTAACTTTTCTTCACATCATCTTCCCTTCTCTATTTTCATATTATTTTCTCCATTTTCTCTTCTCCATCTCCTCTTTTCCATCTTCCCTTCTCCATCCCCTCTTCTCTATTTTCCCTTCTCCATTCTAATTTCTCCACTAACTCTTTTTTTGTTATTTACAAAATAATCCCTCAAGTGTTAGGTATTTACATTCTAGTCTCTGAAATGTTAAGTATTTGCAATTCAGTCCCTAAAGAAATATTTCTTTAAGTTCAAATCTCCTCACAATTTTCGACACACCTCCTCTATGCTTAGTCCTAATTCACCGCATGTCTAGTTCAATCGCATGTCAAATTTAAGCTATTTTCTTACCGCTGAAAATAATGCAAAATTGAATTAAAACCCTTTTGTAAAATTGAGTCATTTTGGGTATAATTAGGCCAAGATGAAAATTTGGAATATTAGAGAATAATGTCATAACTCCTACAAGTGAAAAATAAAAATAAATTGACTCAAATTGAATTTTTTAGGCTTGATTCGAGATTATGCTCGTGAATGAATACATGACCCCGAATTGGATTTTTTAGATTTGCGATGGCCAATATGAAAAGAGATTTTAAAAAAATCTTGACTATTTTTATGTATTTTTGTGGCCTCAAATGTTATTTTTTTTCAAATTTTTAATTATTTTTGTATTTTTCAAAAAAATATTAAAAATACAAAAAAAATATGAAAAATTATTTTTTGTTCAAAAATGGTTCCCTAGACTTGGCCAAGGCTTCCATAGTTGATTTTTTTTCTTTTTTTTCTTTTTTTTTTTAATTTTCTTTGAATTTTTGAAAATAAAAATATTGAAAAATGCTGAAAATATGAAAAAAATTATTTTTTGGTCAAAATTCATTCCCTAAGCTTGGCTAAGATCCATAAAGTTGATTTTCTAATTTTATAAATTTTTATTTTTTTAAAGAGAAAATATGATTAAAAATCAAGTGTCAACACCTTTTTTATCCTCTTCTCCTCCTACTCTTTCATGAAAGACTCTTCCTTTCTGTTATTCTACGAGAATTCTCAATCTGCTCCTTCTCTCACGATCCTTTGATGATCATCGTCTGGTCTCCGTTTGGGTAAGTGTTCTTCATGGGTTGAAGAACTTACTCTTGGCTCTCTCTGTGGTCATATGTGTTTGAAAAAATCAACTTTGGGGACCTTGGTTTGGCGTAAGGAACCAATTTTGAGCAAAAAATAATTTTCCTTATTTTTCATATTTTTCTGTATTTTATTTTCAAAAATTCATAAAAAAAATAAATAAAAAGTGAGAAAATTGAAAAATCAACTTTGACGACCTTGGTTTGCCCTAGGGAACCAATTTTGAGCAAAAAATAATTTTCCTTATTTTTCATATTTTTCTGCATTTTATTTTCAAAACTTCACAAAACATAAATAAAAAGTGAGAAAATTGCAAAATCAACTTTGGGGACCTTGGTTTGAGCCTAGGAAACCAAGTTTGAGCAAAAAATAATTTTCCTTATTTTTTGCATTTTATATTTTCAGAAATTAGAAAAATAAAAAAAAAATAAAAAATACTATTTCAAGTCAGAAAATTACAAATAAATAGTCAATATTTTTTTATTTAATTTTATCTTCATTTTGGATGAATAAATTTTGAAAAATTAAGTCTGGAATCTAGGGTTTCTTTGTTAATTTCATTTTTCAGAATATTTAAATAATTTTATAAATTCCATTTTAAGCTTTTAATTTTTAATTTTTGCATTTTTAGAGTCGTGTCATCCTCCTCTATTTTTAAAAAATTAAAATCCAGTCCAAAAGCCCTCAGAATTGTCCAATTTCGCTAAAAAGGACCAAAATGCAATTTCTGATTTTTCAAATTAGTCCCTAAAATCACTAAAAATGAAATTAAAAATTTTATAGGGACTGAATTGAAAATAGGGCGACGTTACCCCCTAGTTTTTGGCCTTTTGAATCCAACGGTGGCGTCAATTTTTGCGAAAAAAGGCCCTAAGGCTTTGAATTTTGCAAAATAGTCCCTCGGGTCAAATGAGAAAATTGGCTTTTTGTGCCAATTCTTAGGAAATTCAGTATGAAAACCTTTGTTTCTAATAGATTTCATGTCATGGAATCCAATTTTGGGATTTAATTCTGGAAATTTTGAGCCTAGGCAGGGTAATTTTGAAAATTAGACGATTCGGGTCAGTCGGGTCGAACAAAATCCGACCCGACCCGAATAGTCATGTTCTTCCCCGGCGCGCCAAATATCTTCGAACGAACATGGGAGATCTCAACCGAGAGATTTGGAGGCGATTCTGAGAGATTTGAGGGGAATCAAATCAAAATTTGAACGGAAACTGCAACGAGACGATCTCGGGAAGTTGAGGGCGCCGTAATCGGTTTTTAAAAGGGGACTGAGGAGGTCATTTGGGGGGGACTTATTTTGGCCGGGAAAAAAATTGAACTGCAATTGCAAAATCAGGGCAATTGAGAGTAAGTAGGGGTCAAGAACCACTTCAGGAAGTTCACCCAAGTCCAGAGGAGGCGACCGACACCACTTCTAGAACTCACCGACCGCAAAAATTGTAAGTCGCAAGCTTGAGCTCAAGCCCTGTGCTCTAATGGCAAATCCCTAACTTGGCTATGATTCTCTCTCTTTTTGTGTGCGTTTTACTCCCCTCCTACTCCTGACCACGACTGCATCTTCATTTTGCATTGAAACCACATGTAAACCACGATTCGAGATCCCAACCCTAGCTCGAAAATGTGTGACCTAGCCAGCCAAATCTGGTAACCTAGAGCTCGATCAGGACCCAAGGTGAGTGTTCTAACCCTCTCCAGATGCTTCTATGTGAACGAATTCGATAGTTATGCTCAGTATTGAAAGATCAGATCCGCTAGGTTTGTCTTTGTTATTGCTTCGATTGCCATGTTTGAGCCGATGGATCCAGTTAAAACTTAGATATGTTGATCGGGAAAGGATTAGGGTTCGATTGGAGTCGGAATTAAACCTATCGGCGTCCGTTTCACCGTCAGATCGCCGCCGGCGAGCCACAGCCGTTCGTCCGGTCCTAGCCAGAGGAAGGAGATGATGCACAGTCAGCATGCCACGTGGGTGTTCTGACCAGGTTAAAGGCCACGTGGCTGCTCAGTCAGCACGCCATTATAATCTGCTAAAAAATAATGAATGGATAATAAAAAAAATAAATGGACGGTCAGGATGTACCCTGGGATCTAATCTCGGCCTTAGGTTTAGTGTTGGGGATAGACGGTCTGATTTGAGCCACGTGGCGAGTCGCTGACTGTAGGATCGAATTAGGCAGAATTTAAATAAAAGTAGAATAAAAATCTAAAAAAAAAATAAAAAAAATCAAATCAATTCTCTTAAAACTACGTCGTTTAGGCAAACGGGCCTCTGGTCCGAGTCAGTTTAGTTGGGCCGGGTCTTTTAGACCCGGCCTGGAAAATATATAATAATGAAAAATCTTAGAAAATTAGAAAATCAATAAAAAAAAAACCCTAAAACTATGTCGTTTAGCATTGGGTTAGAATTCGAGCCTCGGGCCGGGTCTTTTAGACCCGGCCTGGAAAATTAAAAGTAAAAAATATAAATAATTAATAAAAATAATAATAAAATAGTAAAAAGATAATAAAAATATAAAAATAGGATAAAAATATAGAAAAATTACAAAAACTCATAAAAATTCTGAAACTCTTATAAAATTTTTTTAAAAAATTCGAGAATTACATAAAATAATAAATAAATAAATAACAATCAAATAAAAAATAATAATAGAAATGCAAAAATAGAATTAAAAAAATCATGAAAAACCTCATAAAATTTTAGAAAAATTAGGAAATTCTGGAGAAAAAAATTAATTAATTAAATAAAAAAAATTAAAATATATAATAAAAATTCATAGAAAATTTAGAAAAAAATGGAAAATTTGTTTAAAAAATGTAGAAAATGTTTGAAAAATAGGAAAAATTTTATAAAATCAAAATTAAAATCCCAAAGAATATAGAAAATGTTCAAAAATAGGGAAAATCCTTAGAAAGTCTAAAACAATTCCAGAAAAATTACAAAAATCTCAGAAAAATTAGAGAAATTCCTAAAAATCGCGAAAGTTAGGAAAAACCACATTCAACTGGTTTGACCTAATTTCACATTTTTTGAATTCTCGAGCTTTCCAAAACGACCATTTTGCCCCTCTGGTCAATCTGACCTGAACCATTCCAAATCACCCCGAACCATCCTGGAACTAAATTGGTGCGCTTTCCTAGGCTTTTAAGACTCCATTTTATTTGTATTGACTGATTTCGACGTGATTTCCCTAGTTGCGCATTTATTTCATGATTGTGATTGATAGGATAAAAACTCCCATACGCATAAACCCATTAGATTTCCAGAGGTTACCTTACCCAATCTCGCCTGCATGAACTCTTTAGATTAGGAAATCATTCAACTTAGGTACCGAAAGGGCATCAACTTGCGGGTTGACGTAACTAAGTCCCCGAATCTAGATCTCTGGTTTTTGTAGGATCGGACGATCTCTCCCAATCGTCCGATAGGGTTTCCAGTCATAACCTCCAATAAATGACTGGTGGCGACTCCGATGGCATGCATACTATTCACATGTCACCCGACCACACAAAGGTCGACCCCGATTTAAATTTTCCTGACGCGATTTGGTATGGGCTTGGGAGGGCCCGAGCTAAGTCTAGACACCCAATGGGCCTAGCAATCCATTAGCTCCCTCGGGATCCCGAAAAATCTCGGGAGGGTCGTGACAGTATGTTGTGTGCGGCCTCTTACTATTGCTGAGAAAAAATGGGAAAAGAAAACTTCCTCTTCCTAAAAGCTGCCGTGTATTATGAATTATTGGCCTCCTTTTGATGTGAACCCTAAAGCATCTATTTATAATAGTGAGCTAGGGTTTCGTGTTATCTTCATTATTTACAAAATAGTCCCTCAACTTTGGATAATTGCAATTTAATTTGGAGACAAAATATTATGTCCATAAAGTCTTTTTTCTTAATTAATGGGCATTTGTAATCAAAAGGCTTTTCTTTTCCAAATTAAACATTAATTGGGCTGTTTTAAGCTTAAATTGGGCCCCAAGACTTTGGTGAATTTTCGAAAATTACCCCTCTAGCTAGCCGAATTTTGCTTTAATTTTCTGCCGTTGATCCAATTAAAAGCAAAATGCAATGCATGCTAAACTAAATTATGCTACACTTGAAAATTAATCAATTATTTTTTGTGAGAACTAAAAATAATTCTCATTTTTTATGTAAACTAAATGATTAAGCAAAAATCAAAATTTATGTGTCAACACTACGGATTTGAAAATTCACTACGTTCCCAATCATCGTCTAAAAATTCTCGTTTGAAATTATTATTAATGTAATCATTTATGTAAAATTGAGTTCATTAAAATTACTAAAACTTTATAGAACTCCCCACTCGAATAAAGATCATAAATCAAACAATGATTCATTTAACTTGTAATCATAAAATTGACATGGCATGATTTGAGCTAACATACAAATAATTCATGTGTCAAATCATAGTTAAATTGTGGAATACAAGATATAAATGGAAGTTACATTTAATTTCATGCAAAATATACATAAAATTTCATGTAAGGGTAAAACAGTAAATTTACTTGGGTATGGACTGAATTGTATATTAATTGAAGGGATACAACAACAAATTAAATAAATGGGGTTAAAAACAATAAATTTCTGGCACAATTAGGGACGAAAGGGTAAAACTATGCGGGGAGGGGCAGAACCGTAAATTCCGGCGCGGCATAAAGGACAAAATCATTAAAAACATAGTTTTTTTTTTCAAGGATGGTTCTGCCGACGTTGGCGCGTGCACGGCCCATGACCTCCCACAAGTTCAGCGCACCTCTGCTTCACGAATGAACAGTGAAGTTTGGACCTTTCACCCATTTTGTTTATTTTTTTTTAAATGATAAAAAATATCCACATAATAAAGGTTCCTGCCCGCCCCCATGTGCCAGTCAAACATTTTTGCGCATGAAGGTTGCGCTCGATCAACGTAGAGAGTTGACCGGTCGACGATCAAATGTTGACTAGTCAACGATTGGCCAAGTCAATAGGTCGGTTCCCCAAGTCGAGTTGTGGGTCAGGTTTGGAGACTGTCGAATCATGTTGAACCTAGACTGTTGAGATTGTCATGACATGTCTCGTTATGTCGCCGAGTCATGTCAGAACGTGATGTTGGATGTCACGTCAGTGCCACGTGAGAGTCACATTAGCAAGCGATTTTTAACAATTCACGCACATACAAACCATGTGGGCTCGTAAGCCCCACGAGCAGCGGTCCTCTACGACGCGTGCTAGCACTGGTGGCGATCGACCTCTCAAATTGCTTGTATGATCAAGACGAACTTGTTGGTATACTGAAAAACCATTTTGACGAAGTAAAATGTCACGAAAAGCGACGTTTCGGGGCGGCATCGAGGGACCCTACACTGTCACTGCTCATGGCGCGTGTGCAGCCTTTGCTCGCGTTACTTTGCGACAGATGACCACTTAAAATCTTTGTTTCTCTAATCTCATCAGGTTGATGTGTTCAATTCAAACATAATGAATTATAATGAAGATTGGGTTTTACATGTTAAAACGATTACAAAACACCACTTGATCGAGACACAAGAATTAATTGCTCTAATACTAATGAAAGGAATGTATCCCAATCCAAACATAATGAATTATACGAAAATAACGAGCACAAAAACTTACTTAAATCATTAATAATCTTGAAATTTATATATAAACGTTTCATTCGCGCAAACTTCAATAGAAACATATATGAAAGGATGTCCATAATCTAGAAATTGGTAATATGTAACGTAAAAAATTTCCATCTAGAGCATTCATAAAGATAAAAAAAACGAAAAAGAGAAATATGAAACTTCTGCGCATCGCATATATTTCTGTATATATGAGCAATCTTAAAAAAAAGTACGGAGAATTAGGAGGGACATTCTAATAATCTCTATCAGAGAAAAAGACCTTAAAAGATGTATCTCTATCGGATTACCCCACCACCACTTTGACCAGAAAAAAAAAAAAAAACAATCACCTGGCGGCAAAATCACAAACTCGATAGTACAGTACTAAACAGGCGCTACTAAAAAACAAATTATATGATTATTTCTTTTATTTTTTATTTTTTGTTGTTGTTCCCGGTCTGGAACTCTGAACCAATTGAAAATTAAAAAAGACGATAAAAAGAACACCGAAAAGACCGGCACTCAACTCTCTCCCTATCTCCCGTCCTCACTTTTTTTTATCTGCGACAGCGTCTCTTCATAAGACCTGCTCACTTGCTCTCCTCTGGCACTTACTTTGTTTCCGCGTCTCTCTCTCTCTCTCGACCCACAACCACGCCAGCGACGATGGCCGCCGAGAGTCTCCACTCTCTGGCCTTCCTCCTACTGGCCGCCGGCGCCGCCTCCGCCGACGACTCTGCCGTCATGTCCAAGATCCTCGCTGCCCTCAGCCCGCCGGACTGGTCCTCGAGCCAGACGTACTGCAAGTGGAAAGGCGTCACCTGCGACTCCTCCTCGCGCGTCACTGGTATAAACCTCGCTTCCTCCTCCCTCTCCGGCGTCCTCCCTTCAGATCTCTCGTCCCTCTCCCAGCTCCAAACCCTATCCCTCCAGCAGAACTCCCTCTCCGGCGCCGTCCCTTCCTTCTCCGGCCTCGCCTTCCTCAAGTCCGTCTATCTTGACGGCAACAACTTCACCTCCGTCTCCTCCGGCGCCTTCAAGGGCCTCACCAGCCTCCAGATACTCAGCCTCAGCGACAACTTCGCCCTCGCTCCCTGGCTGATCCCGGCGGAGCTCAGCGACTCGACGTCCCTCGTCACCCTCTACGCTGACAACGCCAACATCGCCGGCCCGATCCCCGACTTCCTTGGTTCCCTCCCGAGCCTGCAGGATTTGAGGCTTTCCTACAACAACCTCACCGGAACCCTTCCCTCCTCCTTCGGCGGTTCAACGATCCAGAACCTCTGGCTCAACAACCAGGCGACGGGGCTGTCCGGCGGCATCAACGTGCTGGCCGGGATGACCCAGCTGACCCAGGTCTGGCTCCAGAAGAACCAGTTCACAGGTCCAATCCCCGATCTCTCGAAATGCAGTACTTTGTTCGATCTCCAGCTTAGGGACAACCAGTTCACTGGGGTCGTGCCCGCCTCGCTGCTAGCGCTCCCCAGCTTGCAAAATGTGTCCTTGGATTATAATAAGTTGCAGGGTCCTGTCCCTAGTAGTAGTAGAGGAATTCACATCACTTATGGTGGTACCAATAGCTTTTGCAACACTGCGCCCGGCCCTTGCGACCCACAGGTTGCTGCGCTGCTCGAGGTCGCCGGTGCATTGGGGTACCCGACCGCGCTGGCGGATTCTTGGCATGGGAATGATGCTTGCCAGGACTGGAGTCCCATTTCTTGCCAGGAGACGAAGGTGACCACTGTTACTTTCTCGAAGCAGGGGTTTAGTGGGACCATCTCGCCCGCGTTTGCGAATCTCACCTCGCTCCGCACGTTGTCGTTAAATGATAATAATCTGACCGGCCCTATTCCGGATAGCTTGACTACGCTGACGCAGCTTCAGGTTCTTGATGTGTCGAACAATAATCTCACTGGGTTGATACCGGTTTTCCCAGCCTCAGTGAAATTGACTACTACTGGTAATCCGTTAATTGGTAAACCGAGCCCTGGTGGCGGTAGTTCACCATCCGGGACGAATTCGAGTACTGGCGGTTCACCTGGAACGTCAAATGGTTCTTCACTTTCGGGCGGTGTGATTGCTGCCGTTGTCATAGGTGTCCTTATTTTCATTGGGGTGGTCTTGTTGGTCTTGTATAAATTCTGTTACATCGACCGCCGACGCAGGAAATTTAATAGGGCAGACAATCCGGAAATCGGGATGGAAGTAGCTAAGAACGGGGCCGTGAATGGTATGAATGGGTATAGTTATTTTCCTGTTTCCGAAGGAGGAAATGTTGCAATTTCAATTCAAGTCCTTCGACAAGCGACTCATAATTTCAGTGAAGATAACGTATTAGGAAGAGGTGGTTTTGGTGTTGTTTACAAAGGGGAGTTGCACGATGGCACCAAAATTGCCGTTAAGAGAATGGGATCTGGGGCGATGGGCAGCAAGGGAATGAATGAATTCCAAGCTGAGATTGCGGTACTTACAAAAGTGAGGCATAAGCACTTAGTCGCGCTTTTGGGGTTTTGTGTAAATGGTGATGAGAGGCTTTTAGTGTATGAGTATATGCCACGGGGGACTCTCACGCAACATTTGTTCGAGTGGCAAGAGAAGGGGTACGCACCTCTGACTTGGAAGCAAAGGGTGACCATTGCTTTGGATGTTGCTAGAGGGGTGGAATACCTGCACAGTTTAGCCCGACAATGTTTTATCCATAGGGATTTGAAACCATCGAACATACTCCTGGGAGATGACATGAGAGCCAAAGTTGCTGACTTTGGTTTGGTTAAAACTGCTCCCGATGGGAAGTGTTCCGTGGAGACACGTTTGGCTGGAACTTTTGGGTATCTAGCTCCTGAGTATGGAGGTAAATTAATTTCTATTGTTTCTATTTGTTTTTGAAATACTTGTTTCTTTCATTGACATTACATAAGTGTGATATCTCTTAGTAAAAATTGTGGATAGTGGTCCTGCGGATGAATGAGTGGAGACTTTATATCTACGTTTTTACCTAGTTGTAGTTGGATGTTTTGTTTCGGATTGAGCTTTGAAATTGTAAGAGATTGAACAGCTAGCATTGACTAACTCCAATGTCACAAGAGCATGATTGCTGTTGAATTATATAACTCATCAGTTAAATTGTTCTGATCTACTCTAGGTTGATAGAGAAATCATCTGACTACAAATTGTTGATTAGAAACCCATTCTTTGTGTGCTTGTATCTTTTCAACTTGAAATTTGAACCCGGGCTTTTCTTTTCCTTACCAGTGAAATTGCATCATCGAACCTTGTACGTGACTTGGGTTGCACTGTGTCCATGCAGGCACTAGAAGGGTGACTACAAAAGTTGACGTTTACGCATTTGGTGTTGTCTTGATGGAGATCATTACCGGTAGAAAAGCATTAGATGACACCATGCCCGATGAGGAGGCCCACTTGGCGACTTGGTTTCGTAGAGCTTTGATTAAAAAGGAAAATATCCCGAAAGCTGTCGACCAGACTCTCAACCCCGATGAAGAAACCTTAGAGAGTATAATGAAAGTTGCTGAGCTGGCAGGTCATTGCACTGCTCCAAAACCGCTCCAAAGACCGGACATGGGCCACGCTGTCAGTATCTTGGGTCCCCTCGTGGAGCAATGGAAACCAACTAGCCAACAAGAAGAAGAAAGCTCCGATATCAACCTCCACACGAGCCTTGCTCCATCCCTGCAAAGACGGCAAGCTGACGAAGACACTTCCTCCGTGCTTAACACTATGTCCTCCTCCAATGCGAGTCTAGCATTCCCCGAAACCTTTGACGTTTCCAGACTCGCCTAGTCCAACTGATTGCCGGTGAGGAAAGTAATGGGAGAAAATTTGGTCCGATTGGCCATGTAAAGTCTTTGATGAATGGGTTGCCAGCGGAAAGAAAGATTAAGGACCTGCATGACAACCCATTCTGATATGAGAAATCGATTTCGATTAGAATAATTTTTTCTAATACTGTTTTCTAAATGAGTTTTAGATAATTAGAATGCGTTTGATAACTACATAAAATTTCTGTTTTTCGATCAGAAGCACGTTTGGTAACTGCATCATTTTTTTCGAAAATAATTTCTCTTTACAATTTATGTCATTTAAGTCAAATAATTACATAATTACTTTATAAAATTTAATCTTATATTTTGAATCAATTAAAGATTAATTCATATTGATTCTCATATTGTATATTGCATATAATATTTTTTCGTGCTATTTCATTTTATTGCAATGTCATAACTAGTCATTTTAAGCTTAAAAAAGGAGAGATTATATTGGGTTAATATGTGATTTCAAATTAGCTCGGGTCCTCCCAGGTCTATGCCAAATCGTAACGAGGAAATATCAATTCGATCTTAATGTGATCGCTAGCATGTATATGTGTACATGCAAATGGAGTCGCCACCAGTCTTTGAGAAAGATAGATCGAAAACTTTATCGTACGATCAGAAGAAACCATTCTATACTATGCAACTAGAGAAATCTAGAGTCCGAGGACTTGGTTACGTCGGTGTTTCCACCAACGTCTTTTCGACACTGAAGTTGAGTGCTTTCTAAATGCATTGCATACAAATTTTCAATTCATTTTTAAATATCAGGTAAGCTAAAACGCTAATTGTTTAATCAAGTCGTTTTTTTTCTTTTTTTTCAAATTTTCTTAAAATAGACTAAGTCTAAATTATCTAAATCTTGGCAAATCACAACTAATGAAATCAAGCGTGCAATAAAGGGATTATGACATTGACAAATTGCATCATAAAATCAAAATGTAGTCCTAAGAGCTTAGAGAAATGTGGTTCGGGTTTAATTTCTAAAGTGTTTATGATTTTCTTAAAAAAAAGAGCAAAATCTATGAAATCTGGAGAATCTAGGCCCAAATTTATAAAAATAGAGTCAAACTATTCTAATCTAAGCTTCTTTTATTTGTAGGGATTTTCTCAAAATTTTCTTATTTTTAGAATTTTTTTCCAATTTTTTTGAATTTTTTTTATTATCTTAAATATTTTTCTTTAAAAATAAGACTTCATCCTGGTTTATTTCAAAGGAAAAGTGATGAGATAATTGAAAGGAAAAAGCAAGATATCCTGGACTTTAATCTACTTTGTTATTTTCAAAATTGATTCTTTCTTTAGAACCATTTTTTTTTCTTGTTTTTACTCCAAAACTGTTTCCAAGAACAAAATCAAAATCAAGATCATTTACATAACCAAAAACAATTCTCATTTTTTTTGTTGCAGAGAACATAGTAAGAAAATTAAAATGGTTGCCATATAAATGGTTCACGGCCATCAAAAATAGCCAACATAGCTAGCTATATGAGACAATTGGTACTGTGCAGTTTTGCTTACATAAGTTTATATTTTCCTTTCAATTCTGAAATCTAGATAATATATGCTCAAATTCATGAAAATGATGTCAGACTAGCATAATCTAAGATTTTTCAATTTCTAGGGGTTTTCTCAAATTTTTCTAATTTTTTAGAATTTTTTATTATCTTAAGTATTTTTCTTTAAAAATTAGACTTCATTCTGGTTTAGGTCAAGGGAACAGTGCCGAGAGAATTGTAAGGAAAAAGTGAGATATCTTGGACCTCATTCTGTTTTATGATTTTCAAGTTTTTTTTTTTTTTCAGAACAAGCTTTTTTTTATTCTTATTTTTGCTCCAAAACTTTTCCTAAGATCAAGATAGAATAATTTACGTTACTCAATACAATTCTCATTCTTTTTTATTCCAGGAAATAAAATCAGAGAATCAAAACGATTTCCATGCAGATGGTTCATAGCTTTTGAAAATAGCCAATGCAGTAGGCTATAGAAGCAAGTGGTCACGATTGATACCATGCGGTTTTGCTTCCGTAAGTATATGTTTCCTTTCAATCTTGAGTCGATACGAGTTCACCATTTCTTCTCCGCGCCCCCCTTCCCCTCCCACGCCCCCGTTTTTTGTATGTGATCTTTTCTTGTGTTTTGCATTCTTGGATTCTTAGAAGATGAAGCAAGATCGGATCAACATATTTCATTAACTTGAATCAATCGAATGACGACATTAAATATTTTCATATAGTCTAGAGATTATATTGAATATTTACAAATACGTCAGGGCTTACATTGCCTAAATTAAAAATTCATTGATGAAATTGCACATTTGACCAAAGTTCAGGAATAGTTAATGCCATTTTTCCTACCAAAAACAGATTTTAACGAGTCCTTTCTAGCTTTGTAATGTTCCAATATATCCAATGTAAATTTGTTCAAAGGAGGAGGAGTAAAGGAAATCAAAAGTGCTATAACTTTCATACGATACTCACTTCAATGGCATAATTTATTTTTCGATCACTTGAGTGTTATATAATTTTTTAACTGATCACTTAAATGTCATAATTTTCTAACAAATATTCATCACAAGTGCCATGCCACGTAAAATTTTTGACACTCGTGAGACATCTTTTAAAAATTATAACACTCAAGTAATCGATTGAAAGTTATGGCATATAAGTGAACATCTTTTAAAAGTTATAACAACTAAATGATCGGAAAATAAAAGTTATAACACTCAAGTAAGCATCGTAAACCCATTGTGCTGGTGACCCAGTGGAAAGAGAATTAGGAGGGGGGTGGGGACGTTTAGTTTCAGGTGTGGAATTCGACTCCACGCTTTAGACAAAAGTAAAAGTCCGAAAGAGCGGAGAGTTAGACTAGGATTAAAAAAGAAAAAGTCAAGGGCGCAATTGCAGGAGCCAATCGTGTCGCCGTGGATTAGACGACACCATGCCAGATGAGAGAGCCCACTTGGCGACTTGGTTTCGTAGAGTTTTGATTAAAAGGAAAACATCCCGAGGGCTATCGACCAGACTCTCAACCTCGACAAAGGTCATTGCACCGCTCGGAAACCGCACCAAAGACCGGACATGGGCCACGCTGTCAATATCTTGGGTCCCCCTCGTGGAGCAATGGAAACCAACTAGCCATCAAGACGAAGAAAACTCCGACATCAACCTCGACACGAGCCTTACTCCATCCCTGCAAAGACGGCAAGCTGACGAAGGCCCTTCCTCCGCGCTCACCCACTCCGTCTTCCTCCGTGTTCTGGTGACGTTCACTCATGGAGACAAAATTGATATATCGCACCATACAATGCAGTCAATTTTTGACCAGTCGGGATGAAAAATGACAAGGTTTTGGGGGGAGTAATCTAGCGTGGGACTGGACCTGAAAAACGAGCGGGCAGATGGGACAGGTTACCCATAAAATGGGTGATGGGCGGGCTTGGCGAAATTAGGGGCAACATTTGTGGGCTCGACCGGCCAGTGGATCGGGCCTAAGCAGAGGCTTCCTGACCCGTCTATAGAAATTTTAGAATTTAATTTAACTATTAGGATTGAGCATGATTTTAGAGTATAATAGGACCGGTTTTAGACTCTAGGGTATGCAAAGTAGTTTCCACATTCCAAAAATTAGGGAACTAATGTCAACGGCCATCAGGAACTTGGAACCTTGAAGAAGACGTGCACCCATGTTTTTTTTTGTTTGATGTCTTCGCATAATCCTATCTTATTTCATGGTGTCCGATGAATAATGTGTAATTTGGAATCAGTAGTCCGAATTCCATTTCTGCCGATATCTATGACTGGGACTTTTACTTCGTTAATGTTTCATATTATTCATCAGTCTAAATATGAGTTGTAATTAGTTAATTGTAGTAGTAAATAGTGATCCCTAGAGGTAATAATTCACTACAATCATTCAATTAAGAATACATATCATTGAACTGATCTTAGAACTTGTGATATGATAGGTTTCAGGTTTGAAAAAAATGAAAGATCAATTCTGATGGCTAGGTTCTAAGTTCTAAGTGGAACTTGAACGGATCGGAACCGCTCACCTCTATTAACTATCCTAAAATGATTGAAAAGTAATATATGACACGTGGGAAAATAGCAAAATACACCACAAAACAAGCCCATTTTTTATTGCTCATATTGCGTTCTGGTAATAAGTGTCTTATCTACGTTTCTCCCGCAAAGATCTTATACATGGCGGTAACGAAGACCTATTAAGACTATAATGATCCAAAAAACTGAAAAACCATTATGATAAAAATACTATAAATTGGGAACGGACTATTCAACAATAATAGTTGCATTTTCCTACAAGGTGCAGATATGCTAGTTCTCTTAAATTCATCCATGTAATTCTTGAGCCTATTAAGAGAAATATCATCAAGGTGCCAATTATTCTTTAGGCTTCGTTTGTTTCGCAAAAAATGTGACCTTTGAAAAATAATTCTCAAGAAGTCATTTTTCAAAAAAATGATGATTTTTTTGGGATTTAGGTAAAATCTGAAAATCAATTGAAAAATATTTTTCGCCGTTTGATATAGAAAATCCAATTTGATTCTCTTTAGAAAAATTACTAAAACATTTTAATTATTAATGGCGAGGTTGACCTAGCCTCACCAAACTCGCATCGCATTGCCAACTTTGTTAGGTCTGGAGATCCTAAGCACACCGAGCTCGATGGTCTCCTCCTCAATCCCGCCCAATTCATGTCCTTCAACAGCTTCAAAATTGAGCCCAAACCTCCATCGGTGCTCGCCGTCACTAATCTCTACATGGATGAGGTTGAGCGAGAAGAGCTTGAAGGCACACTTGGGAGTGGGCTCCATAATTTGCTATAGGTGAAGTTGAGGCCGATGATTAGGGGCTAGAGGATGAAATACGCATCGGAGAGGGAGGCACTGAAAAAGAGAGAGGAAGGATGGGCGAGGGTGGGTTCAGTAGTGGAGGGGATGGTCTCGAGCATGTCGAGGGCGGATTTGCAGGTGGGGATAGACGTATGAATGCATAAGGTGAGAGGGTCAGAGAGTGCCCTAAAAAAAAAGAAAGACTGGAAAATGATTTTCTTTTTTTCGTTTTTCATAAATGGAAATCATTTTTCTCAATTTTAAAAGGACATTTTTTTATTGATCGGAAAATATTTTCTTCCACCATATCTTTTGATCACATTTTTTTCACTCTTCTTTTGGTTAAAGCATTCCTTTTTCTTGTGTTATGACCGTATTATCTCTTGTGTGGCCCACTAATCTAAAAAATGATCTTACTTTTTATTTGGTCTAACTCTTTTTATTTTGTCTCTTCTTTCCTTTTTTCCTTGAGGATTTCACTTTCCTTTTTTTTTTCCCCTTCTTTCTTTCCACCTTTTGACTCTCAATTCTCGCTGTGAAAGTGGCGGATAAGCTTTGGATGGAAGGAAGGACTGTGAGGGTCGTGTTTTTGGTTTCTTGGGAACTTTTCGACGAGCAATCTCTGAGTATAAGGAGAGTGTATTGCCTTGCTATTGGATCAGCTATAGTTAGCATCGAAGCTGGAACGACTTTTGGTTAGAGTTGAGGCTATTGGAATTTGGCATTACTGCGGAGACGGTCATTACTGCAACCAAGGAAGTGTTTTAGGCAAAGTAGTAGTCTATTTATCTTTATCTTTTCTTGGCATTTGGGTTTTGGAACAGAGCTTAAATGGAGTAGCCGCCCATAATGCGGTCTCTTATGCTTTAATAAAGGAGAACTATGAAGTGTTTGGCCACTTGAATTTCCTCAATACAGCAAAACATAGATTTTAGAATGGAGTAAATTAAGTAACATTGCAATTGTAAAAACACTTAGAGTTTTTTTTTTAAAGATTTTTATCGAATTGTGGCTGAATCACATGAAGCACATTTATCCTCCATTTTCATCCTCTTTGCAGGAATTAAATGGTTTAAAGTGTGTTTTTCCGTTTTTGCTCTCAGAAGAAAATTATTTTTGATTTTCCAGAAAATAAGAATTCGTTCGACTGAGGAAGAGAAACTAAATAAAAGAGTTGCATTTCTCTTCCTCCTCTAGCCACAAAGACGGCACTATTACAGATGTGTAGAAAGAAGAGAATGGCTTGCAAGATCTTAGAATTGAAACATCAAAGGCGTGCAAAGAAAGAAGAAGAAGGAAGAGGGACCTGCAACGACAAAAAGAAAAGAAAAGAAACAAAAGAAGAGTTAACTAAATAAAAAGGATCACTTCTATAGAATGGTGTGCCACACAAGGGATATTATGATTAAAACATGAGAAAAAGAGTGTCTTGACCAAAAGAGGAGTAGAAAAAGCGCCTCCCTACCTTTTTCGCCCAACAAACACCAGAAAATTAGGGCAAATGCTTTCTAGGAGAACTTTGTCCGTGAAAGAAACGGAGCTTGTATCAAATACCTCAATCAATTCATGAGAGCTATGAAAAATATATAGTTAAAAAATAATCGAAAATTAGTTATGCTCGCTACAATTTGTTTAAACGTTTGTCGTCATGAAAAAAAAAATGCAGACATTGGGTCTCTTAAGCCCCTTTGCATAACGCTCGAGCCCACTACAGATTCTAGACAAAAAATATGCAGGTGCTTATTACAGAGTTCTGTTACAAAGTGGAATTAGTAAGGGTAAAAAATACTTTTGATTGACTCTATATATATATATATATATATATATATATTTGTGATAGCTCGAAATAGTCATAGCAACAGATCTATCGTCATGCAAGATGAAGGTCTAATGAGCTTATATGTACAATACAAGAACCAATTGCTAATTTGTGCAAGTCACATTTGAAGTAGGTAAATTGCTGGTGCTTATTATGGAGACCTAGTATGAGATATAAATAGTTCGAAAAAAAATGAAGAGATTATATTGAACACGATATGTTCATGACAAAGTTGAAAATGAATAATCATAGATTCATTGTCATGCAAGGTGCAAATATATTAGACCGGTTCATGATGCATGGGTTAGCTCTAGGGGTGTCAAAACCGAACCAATCCGCTAACTAAATTGAACTGAACCTAAAACCTATTATGTCATAAGTTCTAGGATCAATTCAATGGTCTATCTAGATTCTACATGTATTTTCGATTATTGTTGATAGTGTGAAGAAAAACCCTAGTAGGTAATAAATGGCCCAAACCAAAATTGAACTGAACTATTGACAGAGCTCATGTTCATGAGTAATCTTGTTGATAGTACGAGGAAAAACCCTAATATTCAATAAATGGCCCAAACAACCATGATGAAGCTGAGGCCCAAAGGAATCACTTCATGGCCACTGCTCTACAATTAGGATTTATCATCATCGCCAGGGCTATCCTGTTAGACAATCTATCTCAACCTTGAGTCAGTTGAACGTCTCGAGAATTAGGGGATAATTTTACACCCTAAAGTAGCCCCACGAAAGATTGACACTCTATTGCAGAAGCGATTGTAATTAAGCTGAATATTGTATGTATAATAAATTGCTTTTGAGTAATTCGATTTAAAAAAAAAAACTGAAGAAGTGACCTAGACTATGATGTTAACTTATTAAGGACGTGCATAAATAATCAAAACGAGGAGCATAAATCTTTGAAATCACCGATGCGGCGTACGACGAGAAAATAAGCCTGAGCGTAAATCTTTTGAGCATGGGATTATATTTTTGTCCTTATAGGCTTATACGTGGAATTCTTTTACTTTCTTGATAGATCTTTAAAGGTATATTGTAAGCGAATTTATATGTGAAATTTGTTTGCACTTTTCTTGGATCTATTCATTGAAAATATTACTAAAAAAGTCCTAAGCTATTGTAATTTTATTAATTCAGTCATAAACTTATTTTTTTTATTGTTAATTGAATCTTAAATCTTTTGCAATTATGCCAATTCAATCCATTTGACTAGCTGATGCTAATGTGGCAAATTTTTAGCAATATTTTAATATTTTAAATTATTTAAAAAATTCTCTATCTAGTATTTTCTTTCCTTTTAGGATTTGGACCGGTACGAGGCTACTGGCTACAGTCCCCTAGGTGAGGGTCGGGACCCTTGTTGTGGCTGGGCGAGGGATCATCGGCCCTTGCTCAAGGGTTGGTGGCCGGCAACCTCCTATCGACCCTAAACTTAAAAAAAAAAAGAACAAAAAAATAAAGGCAGAAAAAATTACTAAAAAATAGTTACAAATTTGAAAAATATTAACATATAATCAAATATTTGTCACGTTGGTGCCGGTTGGAAAAATGGACTAAATTGGAACAATTGTAAAAGGTTTCGGACTCAATTAATAAAACAAATTAGGATTAAATTGGTATAATTTTTTGATGTTGTAGAATAATAAATAGAATTTTCCATTATTTATCCCAGTTAATTTGTAATTCACTAACGGGTGTGTTCACAAGAGGCCTCAAGCATTGAGCCATCTGTCGCTTTTTTCTTTGTCTTAGCGTAGCTAACATGGTTTTGTCACACATATTGATTCTTGTATTATTTCGTCTAAATAAAAAGACAAGACGGATATTATTTTTGTAGAAATTAGTTGTATTGTCATAGAATTGCTTTTTTCTTATTAATTAGTTCTGTTTGTCAAACGAAAGTACAAGAAAAATTAGTCTGATAAAATTGCACCAATAAAACAATGAACTAATTTGTTGTCCTCTACCAAAATAATTCATTTTTTTTTCTGCTTGATCATCAAAAATGCATTCCTATATGATTTATTCTAATGTTCATTTTGATTGTATCCATCAACCTTTCATTGTAATTAAACAAAACAATAGGTTAATCACTGTATTTTTATCTATCACATCTAGGATGAAATAAATATACATTTCCAATAAAAATACTTCAATTTCATCAAGTATCTTTGAAAAATAGTTCAACCACATACGGCTGATTATTTTACATGAAAAAAATGTCCTAATACCCTAAAAAAATTTCAACTTTAGTTCTTGTTTCAATTCTATCTTTTATCTCATAAAAAGCCTTCAAATTTAGGTCTAGTGTCAATTTTACCATAAACTGTTTTTTGGTTTCATAAAAAACCGTCAACTTTAGGTCATGTCTCAATTCTACTCTTTTTTTTTTTGTGTCCTATGAACTTCTAACTATACCTTCCAATCCCAATTTTACGGTCCAGTTTTTATAGTCTCATAAAAAAAAATCAAAAACTCTTGGGAAATTTTTAAAAAAAGCCTAAAGTGTCATCATTTTTTCAAATAAGAGCCTAAAGCACTCTCATTGTGTCAAAAAAGAGTTCTAAAGTGCACATTATTTCAAATAAGGGTATGAATTGACTATACTAGTCTAAAAAAAGAGCCTGAGTTAGGGGAATTTTGGTCATTTATTATTTTATTTTATTTTATTTTTCTATTTTTAAGAGATTTTAAAAAGAGAAAAGTAAGAAAAAGAAAAAAAAAATAGAAACATAGGCGGGAGGTTAGTCCTCCCGCTTGTGCTTGTGCTTTTGCTTTTGCCTTTTCTTTTTTAAAAATTAAATTTAACAAAAAGTTAGATTAAATTTACATTTTAACAAAAATGCCCCTTTTCGGCTGGAAAATTTAACTGGCCAACAGGTAAGGTCAAGCCCTTATTGGAAATAACTATTGCTACTTCAAGCTCTTTTTTTTAGACAAAGATGACACTTCAGGCCTTTATTTGAAATAAAATCTATTTTAGACTCTTATTTGAGAAAATGAAAGCATTTATGCCCACTTTTTTTGGAATTTTCCCAAAACTTTTCTTTTAGTCACAGATCTTCCTCCGTTAACCCTCTATCCAAAATTTCTCATTGGGAATCGAGAAATGGATAAGTCCCAGGCATAGGCTATTCAAGCATCTCGAGTGCAAGCTCTTGGACCAGCGATTGAATGTTCCCAAGCACAAGAGATTGAAGACCGAACACAAAATCACTAAGGGCGATTTTAACGGAAGGTTATCGGAGGCAAATTTAGGACTCAAATAAAAGTTGGTGATCTTTTATGAGATAAAAATAATTAGAGTAAAATTGAAACTGGACTTGATGCTGAGATTTTTCTATGAGATGAAAAGTTTAGGGTATAATTGGGATCGAAACTAAAGTTGAATTTTCTTTTTTTTTGGGACAAAAAAAGTTTAGATTAAAATTGAGATTGCACAGAAAGTTGGAGATTTTTTATGAGGCAAAAGATAATATTGGGACAAGAGTTAAAATCCAAGGTTTTTTTGGAGCATCACGGGGAATGGACGTTAGGAGCCCAACTTCAATGTTTTTTACAGTTCACATTCTTGGACATGTCCCAACGTCTCACATTTCTATTTTTTACTCTCCTTCTTAGCTACCTCTCTTTCTTCCCACTTTGGAAGACATGAACGTATTTACCATGACTAAATTGGCTCCATCTTTAGGCTTTCTCTTTCGCCATGAACAAAAAGATTCTTTCTTTTCCAGGAAATCACCAAGAAAATGACCATGCTGTTGCTGATGGAGTCTCCCTATAAGTAGAGGATTCCAGAGAAAAGCTAGGCACTCCCATGCATCATTCACCTCCTACATTTTTTGAAACTGTCCTCCCAATATGCCTTTGGTTGCTCTCTTGCTCGCCTCTCTCTGTGCTCTCACCAGTAAGTGCCACTTCCCTGTTATGTGTTTGCTTTATTCTATACATAGAACCCTAATTGCTTTAGTTGACAGAGGGTGAAATTTCAAACAAGATGGGCATCAACTATGGGCGGGTAGGAAACAATTTGCCGTCCCTGTCCCGATCCATCGAGCACATTCGATCGATGAGAGCTGGGCGCGTGAAGCTGTACGATGCCAATCCGGAGATCCTGAAGCTGTTATCAGGAACCGAGGTCCAAGTCTCCATCATGGTCCAGAACCGCGAGATCCCAAGCATCGCGTCAAGCCAGGTCCTAGCCGATGAATGGGTGACGAGCAACGTCCTCCCGTATTATCCCGGGACAATGATCCGGTTCGTCCTAGTCGGCAATGAGGTCTTGAGCTACAACAGCACTGATCGTGACCGCCTATTGTGGCATGACCTTGTGCCTGCGATGCTCAGGATCAGGAATTCGCTTCGGTCGAAGAGCATCCGCAACATCAAAGTGGGGACTCCACTGGCAATGGACGTGGTCGAATCCACATTCCCTCCCTCGAGCGGGAGATTCCGCACGGATGTCGCTGAATCCGTGGTGCTACCACTGGTTCGCTTCTTGAACAGCTCGAGGTCTTACTTCTTCATCGATGTGTATCCTTACTTCCCATGGTCGCAGAACCCGAGCGACATCTCCCTGGACTTTGCGCTGTTCCGCGGAAATTTCAACTACACCGATCCCGCAACTGGGTTGACATATTCTAATCTCCTGGACCAGATGCTCGACTCTATAACATTCGCTATGGAAAGGCTTGGCTACTCGAACATCCCACTTCTAATTGCCGAGACCGGATGGCCAAACTCTGGCGACATTGATGAGCCTGGAGCAAACATCTACAATGCTGCCACTTATAACCGCAATCTGATCAAGAAAATGACGGCCAAACCACCAGCTGGGACTCCCGCTCGGCCTGGGGTCATCATACCGACATTCATCTTTTCGTTATACGATGAAAACCGTAAGGCAGGCCCCGGGACGGAGCGGCATTGGGGACTATTGCATGCCAATGGCAGTGCTGTCTACGAGATCGACCTAACCGGGAAGAGGCCCGCTTCAACGTACGGGGCTCTGCCATTGCCCACCAATAACAGGCCCTACAAGGGAAAAGCGTGGTGTGTGGCGAGGACAGGTGGGAATTTGACTGATCTTGGGTCGGCATTGAGCTCCGCCTGCAGGAGCGGAAACGGCATTTGTGATGCGCTTGCGCCCGGGAGAGAGTGCCACGAGCCAGCATCGACCTTTCGGCACGCGGGCTATGCCTTCAGCGCCTATTGGGCGCGATTCAGGAGCCAAGGCGCAACTTGCTACTTTGATGGACTGGCAGAGCAGACTGCTATAGACCCAAGTGAGTTCCAATTTCTGAACTCCAAGAGATAAGACATTGCACGATGTTAGATTACAATTGACAGAGTTGATCACACACTTGCACATCACCAAAATTAGCTGAGAGTTAAGGGGAAAATCCGGACACGACTGGCCACTTGAATTCCAAACTCTGCTGATTCATTTGTGTTCTTGCGTTGTTGATTTGGGTTCGTTTTGAGCAGGTGGCGGATCTTGCGAATTCCCTAGCGTGACTCTTTGAAAGACTCGGCATATTTGCAAGAGGACAATCCAAACAGGGCATCAGAAAGAAGTTATTTGCAAAGATGCTTTGCAATATAATACCATTTTCTATTCCCAAGTTCCAGATGCTAATGTTCTTCTATGTATTCATCCCAAATTCCCAATGGCACATATGTGTTTCTTATTATAACAGTTAATTGTCGCTTTAAAAGTAGCTTCTCTTCTAATGTGGAATTGAAATGTACGATGAGACTAGTGGAGAATTCCATCGATCAGGTTTATTCGATGTGGAATTTCTCGTCATAATAGAAAAATAAGAGAAAACTCAATCACGGATTCTCAGACTTGCGACGATAATTCAGTTAATTCGAAAATACTTATTTGCAGGTCATTTGGGTGTTAAGACTCATTTAAAAATTGCAATTGTGGGATTTCTTTAATTTCGGAGTCTCCCAATACAAATAATCGTGCCCATGTTATTGATTTATCCATCCAACGTAGCGTCAAGTTACCGGCACACTAGAAAACAAAAGGGACAATAACACAAATGATCCATGAACTTTGGTTCAATATATAATGTGGTCTATAAACTTTGATCTAACGTGCAAAATGATCCATAAACTTTCAATTTATTCAATTTAGTCCCTAAATTATATGAAAATATTCAATGTGTCATTTCATTAATTCAAGTTCAAGGACAATATTAAACTTTTTCATATGACCTAGGGACAAAATTGAATATATACCAAAAGTATAGGGACCATATTGGACAAATTGAAAGTTTATAGGCCACATTACACATCGAGCTAAAGTTTGGGAGATAGTATGTGCCATTTTCCCAAAACAAAGATGCAATAACAAAAATGCGAAATTTTAAGAAATTTGAAAATAGAAAAAAAAATTGAAAATATTTAAAAAGGTCTACGAAAGGTTGCAAGGTGGGAATAATAGGAGGCGCTTGCCTGGTTGGTGGCTATGCAAAGGGTCGACCGCCCTTGTATTTTTGGCAATTTTTGGAACGTAAATTGATGAAATGAAAAAAATTTAGGACTCTAAGCATGCTTTCTCTCCACAAATTTTGCAGATCCTAATGAGAGGTTAGGATTTGCTAGAGGTGTCAAATGGGTGGGTCGGGTCGAATTTGGTTCGTGTCGAATATGGTCCGACCCATATTGACCCATTTAATCCATTTTGATTCATTTTCATACAGTATAAATTTTATGATCCATATCCAACCCATACCCAACCTGTACCCGACCCGATCCGTGTTATTTAAATACTTAAATATTTAACTAAATCATGAAATATTTATTCCATAAAATTGAAAAATGTAAAAAATTATTTTGCCAACCGCCGCTGCCACCGTGGCCTACTCGCCACCGCCGTTGCCCCCACCACCCACTCGTCGCAGCCACCGCCCCTCACCGAGAGTGGCGGGCAGCGACTTCGTTGGCGTCGGCGGTAGATGCAACTTCTTCGACGCCCTCCCCGACGACTTCGTCCTCTCCCTGCTTTGCAAGGTCACCGTTGCCACCTCCACCCCTCCCAATCTTGTCAACGTCCTGCTCACGTAGGTTCCCTTCCTTTTGCTGAACGTTCCTTGAGTTTCCCGTTTCTTTTTCTCCCTTCATTTGCTTTTCTATTTGCTTATCTTCATTTCAGTTTGTTGATTGTTGTTGGTATGATATGAACAAGTGCAAGAGATTTAAAGCGTTAGGATTGCATTCGATGGTGTTGTCGAAGGCGTCGTCGAACACTTTCGCCGTCGAAGCTCACGGCTGGTGTGACTCCGCTCACCGCTTCCTCAAGCTTTTCGCCGATGCCGGCAACGTTGAAGCCTCTTACACTCTCGGCATGGTAATAACCAAATTGAATCAGCAGACTTGTTTTGCTGTTTTATTTATTTCTTTATTCTACTCGTAATGGAAGAAACTTGCCATTCCATATCTCATAAATGAATGCGATTTTCTTTTCCACATATTCGCTTCTATTGCTTACAAAGCCAAGAGAGTGGAGCTTCGCTGATGGCCAAGGCTGCGATTGCGTCCCACGCACCACGGAGGTGAACAGAGTGATACAGTTCAATGGTAGCGACGCCCACGAAGGTGAATGGAGGCTTTGGCTTGAACGCCGTGCTAGAAGAGAGCCCGGTGACGATTAGGGGAGGTGGCCGGTGCGGAAGTGATCCCCGCATGAGCTACAAGAGCAGGGGACCATTGCGTGTTCTCCTCCTCTATCATGTTGGTAGGCAGGCGGGTGGCGGAGCAATGATAGGAGCTTGAAAAGCTATAGCTCATTTACAATGAGTATTTGAAAAGCTATAACCCATTGGTCAAAAATGGGTCAAAAATGGATTGAGTTAAAACCCATTAGAACCCACATTTGAATAGGCTTTATAAGTTTAAACTCATATTTGATCCATTTTTTAAATTTATTGAACTAATATATGACCCAAGTGCACGAAAGTGAGTTAAAAAGTGGGTTTATGACTCATATTGACACCTCTAGGATTTGCCGTGGTGGAGAGGGCATCAGCAATGGCGGCGGCGGAGTTGAAGGGCAGCCTTAATGGCGATGGCAAAATGGAGGAGGGCGGATGCCTCGTAGCACCCGGGTGTACTTGAATTGGGAGACTGAGAATGCCTTTCTCACCTTCACGAACTTCTTCATGTGCCTCTCGCTCGCTCTGCAAATGAGACACCATTTCTTCTCTCTCTTTCGAGTAACAAGCCGACAAAAGATATTTCTTTTTCTTGTTGGCATTTCACAGTGTTGGAGGTTGTCACAGAAAATTTTAGTGGGAGGCTCAATTTTAGCACAGCAGGAGTGCTTTTTCCTTTTGGCACATTTTAGGGGATCAACTTTAGCACAACAGGAATACTTTTTCCTTTTTGCTCATTGTAAGGTGATTGATTTTCGATTCGATCTCACTTAAGAATCGAGAATTGGATCGAATGATCCCAAGATCAGATTGGATCAGACATAAAACTAAAACTTAAAAAAGAAGAAGAATGGAGAGCAGCAAAAGGTGAGGAAGGGACCCACAATTTGGATAAATTTTTTCATGGATGGATTGAGCCAAACCCATAAGAAAAGGTCCGAAGACCATTATTTATTCCACCAAATCGAGAATAACTAAACTTACTTTACCAAAAAAAAAAACTTCCATCTATTTGCATCATCTTTTTTTTTCATTTTTTTTGCTAAAAAAATCTATTCATGCGTAAAGAAAATTCAGAATCGGTGTCAAATATCCGTAACGCTTCCCACTATTATAACTAGAAAAAAGCACATTATCAAAGGGTAATTCTAGAGACAGTACAATTAGTCTCCTTTTTCGATTACTTCTAGTCTTGCGCTCATAAACATGGCTCAACATAAAATTCTTCCTCTGCCACTAGTCCTCCAGCTATAATTTTCGGTCCATAAATTGCTAACACGTCCACACTATCAGCTACCCTATAAATAGACACTTCGATGGTACCACCGGCTAATCCTGCAATCTTATGAAACGTAACCTTAACTAAATATAGAAATGTCGTAATACGTCATAAATATTGATTGTTTTACAATGTCGCAATGTGTCATCATCAAGTGTAAAAGGGTAGCAAAGAAACTCATAAAGCACATCGGAGTTGCCTTAGAAATTTCCCCTTAGATACTTTTGTCCTTGTATTCGTACATGACTTTTTTATAGTCTCGAATCAATCAACTCGTTCCGGAAGTCCAACCTTTAATGTGGGAAAAAAGGTGTTCTTTCCTTTTGTATTTAATCACTCTCACTTTGTCGTTTTGGTTAAATAAAAGGGATTTTCGCTTTATTTATTTTGTTTTGTCTTTGCTGACAATGCAAATCTAATGACGTGGAATAATTTACACAATTAAAAGTTCATTTATTCTGTGAAAAATAAATAATTTGAAAAATATTATCCTAAAAGTAAATGTATATGTAGTTTAAAATAATTAGTCAATGAAAAATATTTATAATTACTAACAATAATTTATATCTAAATATCTACGTAGGCGATAAAAAAAATTCTTTCATTTATTTTTGTTAGTGATATAAGTGGTTGTTTTTTAGAAAATATTTTTAAATTATTATTTTTCACGAAATAGACTAAAGGTAAGTTGAAAATAGCAAAAGAGAAAGGAGGAGAAGGGGGTAGTGTGCATGATGATGCGTGGCTCTGTTGATACCAATGCTGATGCCATCATGAGCCGACAAGAGTTTGAGGAAGTTTCTCGTCGTCAACGGCCGTACATTCCCCTCCCGTGTTTTTTTTTCAATTTATTCAATTTTCTTAGGATTAATATTACGAAAAATATTAAATTAGTATATATATAATAAATTTACTTTAAATTATTTTTTAACCACAAAAAAATCTCAAATTGATACATTTATAATAAAATTATTCTAAACTATTTTTTTAATCACTAAGAATGCTAAATTAGTAAACTCATGATAAATTTACCGCAAACTAATTTTTTATCATTAAAAATTCCAAACTAATATACCTATGGTAAATTTACACTCCGTCGATTTTCATTAAATTTTCTCATCAAATTTCTAAGTTGAATGACACGTAGTAATTGAGGAGTGTACTGGTATAAAATTTTTACTCTCTATTTATCACAGATGTATCAATTTGAGATTCTTCTTAATATTAACTCAATTTAACGAAAACTAATGGGGAGTAAGTTTATCAAGAGTGTACCATTTTACTGTTTCTTATGGTGAAAAAGTAATTCAGGTAAATTTATCACAAGTATACTAGTTTGAAATTTTTGTAGTGAAAAAATAGTTCAAGTAAATTTGTTACATGTGCAATAGTTTGAGATTTTTTGTGGTAAAAAAATTAGTTTTTAAAAAAATTTGTCACATGTAAACTAATTTGAGATTTTTTGTGGTCAAAAAAATAATTTGGGTAAATGTATCATATGTGTACCAGTTTAAGATTTTTCTTAATATTAACCTTTTTCTTATTTATTAATTTTTTGCAAACAGTAATTTTTGTTATTTTCCTAATGTTGTAAGCCTTTTTTTTCTATATGCAATTTTCAATAATGTAAGATGCTAGTATGAAATTTGATGGGGGTTCTTCATAAAAAGGCACAAATTATCCCTGAAAAAAAAACTATTCAAAAAGCTTAAGCCTATTTGTATGTCGGCCAATTAAATTCTAAACATTTTAATTCTGTCAATTTACTTATAAGCTTTTTGATAATTTACTAATTTTTTCCTAAATTTTTCAATTATGTTAATTTAATCCTAACATTTTGATAATTTGCCAATATAGTCATTATGGCGAATTCTCCAAATGATAGGAATAAATTTGCACACTTAAAAGGTTGATGACTAAATTGACCGCTATACAATAAGTTTAGAACCTTTAGAAAATTATCCCATTATCCTTTTATATGCTCAACTTTAATTGTCACATTTTTTTTCCAAAAATGTCACATTTAAAGGCATCCATTTTTACTTGGGACAATTTTGGCCAAAATTTTCAAGTGCACATGAAAATGTATTAATTTTTACACGAGACATTCTTTTTTCATCACCAGAATTTCTGTCAAAATGTGTTTCTGTCGGGTCTAAGGTAGCATGATGCTCACATGTAGACCTATCAAAATATGTCATAAGTCCGTTTGTTAACCTATATATAATGGGCTGAGGTGTTATATATGTTAGTTATATTTGATAGATAGGTCATAAAAATGGGTTTCGACATATCATGGATGTTAAGAGAATTATAAATGGGTTTACAACTTACATAAATCCAAGTCACCTCTACGACTCTCTCTTCATTCTCACTCACTTTCTCTCAATCTCACGCTCATTCACTTCACATTTTCAGCTCAGTTCGGAAATGAGTTCTTCTATAGAAGTAGTTTTGAAATATGAATTAGGTCAAGTATAAGTCACTAGATTTGCATTGCAATAAATGAATAATAAATTGGTTAAATGAGTTTATTTGAGTTGGACCATTTATGACCTGACTCAAACCTTATCCGATCCATTCGTTTGACGAGTCTACTCACATGACAAATAATGAGTGCCATGTCAGTGAACTGGCATCCATTGATAAATTCGAACAACACAATCTTCCCCATATGATGCCATTGACATGACTTTTTAGGCAAATATTAGGGTTTCAAATCAGATTGAGAGGGTATGCAAATTGGGGCTCGGGGTCCTCACAAAATTAGAGAACATTCACCAAATTTCCTACCTTCAATCTCATTATGAAGAATCCCTACCCTAAGCCCTAATTTAACTCTATTTTGTTCTCATCATATGTGATGGACGATGCCGTTTTAACTGCTTATGAAAAAGTCACGTAATGGCACTCACCTTGTCATGTTAATTGTCGTTTACAACCTAAGACGTTATGTACTCACATTATTCAACAGTGTTCAAAATTGTCCCTTCCAATAAAAGATAGTGCCTTAATAGGGGCACCTATTGACATGAGAAAGTTTATACCTTTTTTGTGTGAAAAATCTCATCTAACGGTTACTTAATATTTTCAATAGAATTCGTAGTTTTTTAAAATTGCTCATTGTATGCCGTAAAATTTTATACAAGGTATTGTTTAATAGAAAAGGAAAGGAAAAAGAGCTTAAAAGATCTACCTATTATCTCAAACTAATTAGGTCTAACTCCTTATAAAAAAAAAACCTAACTTTTGGTCGAGCTCCAAATCTGCCCCAAATTTTTTTGTTTGTCTAAAAGAATCATCGACTTCAACTCTAGTTGCAAATATGCCCGAACCTTTTTTTTTTTTCGAACAAAACACCAATTTTAAGCTCAGTCTCAATTCTGCCTCTATTAACCTTTCGTCCAAAAATGGCCATTAGTTAATTGATGTGGCATTTCCATATCGTTAACAAATCTACATCAGTAATGTGACATTGACAATTAACTCCAAAGTTAAAGCATTCTTTGATATGAAAATTAAAAAAAGTTAGAAACGACTAATTACGAATTTTGGACGGAGGGCTAAAGAGAATAGGTATAGGACTAAGATAAAGTTCGTTGTTTTTTGTAGACAAAAATAACTTGGAGGTAGATATGAGACATGATCAAAAGTTTGTTGTTTTCTTTTTAAGGCAGCTATGTGACATGACCAAAAGTTTGTTGTCTTCCTTTTAAGACGAAAAAATTTCAAAGCAAAATTGGCACTAGACCTAAGGTTGTGGTTTTTTAACAAAAAAAATGGGGGAAGAGTTGAGAAAATACATAAATTTGGATTCTTTTTTAAGGAATTAACCTACCTAGTTAGGAGATACACCAAATATGACGAAACCTACCTAATCTATCAATGGTCCTTAACTAAGAGTTTTTTTAGGGTCTTCTACTAGAGAACCTAAAATGAACCCAAAAGGACAACCATCATAAATGTCCAAGCAAGAATATCACAACGGCTAGACATTTATAGACTTCACCGACAGAACGTAGAAAGTGACGATTTTTCTCACTTGTTTTGGAAAAATAATAAAGATTTTCTTTCGCTATGTCCCCGTACTTCCCTATTGATTGGCTTTTGCCTTATTATCGAGAACCGATCCCCTGCCTAGATGTTCCAAAAAATTGGAATTGAGAATCGGACTGTGTGGTTTTGGAACCGGTTCAATTTTTGTTGTGACTAAAAAATCAAAATTTTTTAATAAAGTATTATTGTTACGCTCTTTTACTACGAAAACATAAGTTGGTCAACTGGTATATCCTTGTTTCTCCACGTTGGAAGACACGGTTTGTTTCTCCATATGTGGCAAGTTTTTTTTTATTTATAGATATGTTTATACGTATTTTTATTTATCACGTGACTAGTCTTTTTTATTGGATTTCCCGTGTGTTGTCGTACATTCATTTTAACTGCGCGTGACGCACCGTTGGGACACTAGTTCCCGGTTTCCGGCTTTGGAATCGGAAATCGACCGGGTTCAGGTTCCCGAGTTGGACCGATGCTCGCCCCATACGAGGAAATAGAGTTTTACTTCTACCCGGTCGGAGTGAACGGCGAACGAGCGCGTGGCGCGTGTCGGACTTTTCCAGACAGTTGGTTTGGACGAGTACGGCCACTCCTCACTGGCGCTCTCTCTCTCTTTGATCATTACGCTGATATCATTTATGCATCCCTCTCGATGTTGACTTCCCCAGTAGCTACTGCGTCTTCCGGGAGCATAATGGCGGCGACGACGACGACGACCATCACCACGACGGCGGCGATGGCGAACGCTTTGATGTCGAACTTCGTCGCCACTTCTCTCGATCGCCGTCGCTGCTTCCCATTCGCCTTCCCTCGTTACTACCCCGCGTTTGGTAGACCGGAATTGTACTCTGCAACGTACGGGGCACCGTCTTGTCATCGTCCTCTGCGCGTTTCGTGCCAGTCCAAGGTAATTCCTGTCTCCTGGTAGACTTAACTTACTTGCTCTGTCTTCTGTACGCTCGCGATTGTTTTATGAAACGATCAATCCGTTGTTGAAGAGTTTTCCTACGCACCAACGCAGACGGGGATCTCTCTGAGTTTGGGCTTTCTCTTTTCCTATTGTTGCTGGGATCATGGAACATATGTAAAACGCAAGATCATTATGTTCCGGCTATTTAAATATCTAGAGATAAGTTTTCAGAAGCAAGCTCTTCTGGAGGTGTGACGTGGAGCGTAACGTTGTCCACTTTGCGATCATCATCATCCGAATTGATTTTTTGCACTTCCCTAAGATGTTATGGTTTGGGGAGCAGTAAGTTTTGCGGGCGGTGGCAAACAATTTGCTTAAGGATGAAATGGTGGATTCTGCATTTGGTACTTAGAATGCGAAAATGTATTGCTGTTTGGTGCCGGCTATGCATATTAAGGCACACTGGTGGTAAAAGATCAGGACTTTCTCTTTCAAATTTGCAGTTGCTCGATTTTATTATCTGAACGCTCTCTGTCTCTGGGACAAGATGGAATGGTCTTGGTCTTCAACTCATTAGGCTCCCATAAGTAACATTTTTAGATGATTGAACCAAAATGTTCCATACCACCATCCATAAGCTAGTTGGATTACATATAAATGCTTTATCGGGTTTGAGGGCATGGTCAGTGTTAAGTCCGTGGGAGTTTTCTGTTAGCATAAGGTATCCAGTCACTTTATGTTGTTCTGTTTGCTTTCTAAGATGACATTTCTACACTGGAAATATAGTGAATGGGTTAGGAGTCTCCAATGTTCTACATGTTTATGGTTTTTGTTTAGACAGATGAAAAGCAGATGAGACGATATTCACCAATTCTGGAAGGCGCTTTATTATCAACTGGTAATGGATTGGCCTCGGATGAGTGGACAGCTGTTCCTGACATTTGGAGGTTCTCTGCTGAGAAGTATGGAGATAAAATTGCATTGGTTGATCCTTATCATGATCCACCTTCAAGCATCACATATAATCAGGTAACAGAAAAGGGGAACAATTAAGTTGTTTGCTGAGAAATGGGAACTCTAGTATTGACTCTGGCCATTAAAATCTCCTTCCTAGAAAAATTGCCCACCTGGTTCTGGCCATTGTTTCCTTCTTTAATTGTAGGGTTATTTACTGGGAAAATCTGAAGGGGATAGACAATGTATTTTGTGGTTTGTCTTGATTTTTCTTCTCTCTCTTGCCCTTTATATGACAAAACAGGGAAAATCTTGACCTTCATCACACTGAGGACTTGATAGTTGATACTAAGTAGTACTCAACAGCATAAAGATCCTTATATTTGTCCCCACTTTATGGGATAAAGTTTGCTTCTTGTCCTTGTGATTTTTGTCAACATTCTTGGTATCTATTATTTCTCTCATATTCCTTTTACCTTCATCTTCTATGCTGAGCTCTTTGTCAAGCAAGTTAACTTCAGAACTTGTCCCATAGATATCCTAGTCCTGGAGAGAACTTGGATAAGAACTTACAATATAGATCTGATTATAAATGGGACAATATTCGAAGTGTGATAAGGTCATTCATCTCATTCTGCATTGGATGCTCAAATATGATTTGAATTAAGAGGCGCAAAGCCTGTCTGTAGTATTTGCGCTATTGATCATGTTCTATATCGTTTAAATTGTTTCACCTTATTATTCGTGATGACCGAAACCTAGACATGAATGCCACCTCAATGGTGTTGCTTATTGCTGGCTGAGAAGCAAGTCATTGGTTTTATGTCCTGATGCAGCTGGAGCAAGAAATCTTGAACTTCTCCGAAGGTCTAAGAGTCATCGGAGTCCAGCCTGATGAAAAACTGGCACTTTATGCTGATAATTCGTGCCGCTGGCTTATTGCTGATCAAGGCATGTAATATAGCAGCATTTTACCAATTCTTTGTTCTAAGAATTATTGGACCATGCCGACATCCTTTTACGAGTAGTCTTTCCTGCCTATTATTTTTCCTTTCTTTTTGGCCAGGTCTTTTCTTACTCATTTCTGATTATATGCTTAATCCGACCGACAATTCATCTGTGATCCCTATTTCTTTTTTCAGTTAGATTTATTGACTATTAATTTGGTTTGTCTGTGACATTATTTTTGGGCTTATTCTTCAGTTCAGCTGCAGTAATCTTTCCTTTTCAAGTTAGATTCATCTACAAATTCTTTGGTATGCCTATGACATTATTTTAAGGCTCCACCTAGAAGTTCCTTTTTCTTTTCATGTATACAGAAATGAGTGATCCGACGAAGAAGTGATAAATGATGTGGGATGTGCTCCTTAGTCCTCACTTGTAAATGAGAAAATGTGTTTATTCTGCTTTATTTACATTTCAGAGATATCCATTCAGTGCTCCTCTTACTTCACATTCAACATTTCTTATTCAAGGTGTAAATCATTCCATTTCTTTCAGACTGATGGTTGATGTTTTTGGACTGTGTTCATTCTGTGGTCCTTTAGTAATTACCTTGTTTCCAGTCAGTAACTAAAGCCAGTTCCCTGCAACTTGTCTTGTCATTTGTCCATTAGAATATTTATTGGGGTACATCACCGAATTTTGGTGATGTGGTGTAATGCTGTTATTTCTGTCACCCACAATCGAAGGGATATGATGTTTTGCCTACTGATTTTATTGCAAAAACCAAGCTTCTTTTAGAAAACCACCAGAGTTTAGGATGGTCATTCATCAGATGGAACTATCATGACACATACCTCTTTGGGCCGATCATAAGGTCAATGCAAGTAGTGAAGGCTACACTAACGTTTGGAAATAGCAAATATAAACCATATTTCTTTAGTGGGACTGCCAAATGTTTCTTAGATCGCTCTTTTCTTCTAGTTATACATGCTTTCTGACTACAGCTCAACCTTTTCTGATTGCTATGACATCTAACAAAGAGAGTTCTTGTTTGGCCTTTTTTTTTTTTTTTGCATGAGGAGACTCTTAAATTGATATGAACTTAATTAAAACCCACTCTTCCTAAAGCAAGAATAGATTGCTTTTTGGCTAGGGTTCAGTTATAGTTTTCAAAGGGGATAGGAACCTAGGTACTATGAGACAAAGAACATAGCTTTTCTTCTTATATTGTGAGAATTTGAATCTTAAATGCATTTCTTCCTTCATTAGCAAATACCTTTCTGAGAAAATGCTTCTGCTACCATTAACATGTGGCTAGATGTGGATTCCATGTAGGATAGCCTTTTCAAGTTTGGACTCATATGCATTTGAGGCACAATTATTCCTCTGCACGTGTTTTCCTTTCTTGGGTTGCAAGCTTGCAACTATAGATGCTGGGGCCATTTATTTTCCCATTTATTTTCTGTGCTGCATGTGTAACTTGTCATGTTTTACTAAGAATTCACAATGAAGCTGTGCAAGCTGTGGCGGAGTTGTTGCTTGATGCCTTGAGCAATCTTCCATGTATCTCATTATTTGTCACTCCATCTTTTTCAAGTAAAAAGGCTATTCATGAGTGCACACAGTGTGTTTACAGGATTTATTGGCATCTGATGTATTTTGACTTTTTTTATTTTTATTTTATTTTTATAGTTGTCTGATCAATTTAATTTATGATATTTTCTCTCATGCATTGATCTTCGAATTTGAACTTATTGGTGGTGACATTTTTTAAATAGGTATAATGGCCACTGGAGCTATTAATGTGGTCAGGGGATCAAGGTCATCTGTCGAAGAATTATTGCAAATATACCAGCATTCTGAAAGGTCTAGATAAGTTTTTGCAAATGATATTAATAGTATTGATTGAAGTAGAAGCCTCCAATAACACATTATATGAATGTTACTTCTCTTACTAAATACTGAGCTAACTTAACAGATCCTCCATTAGGCATATGTGCTTATTTCTTCATCTTTTACTGCAGTTCATGACCATAACATAAGTTTTCAATGTTGTAAGCACTTGCAAGGTCCTGTTCCCTCCTGGGTAGTAATTGATTCAGTTGGACATAGCTAACATTTGTTTTAGACAATGCAAACTTTTATCTGGATAAGCATTTAGCAAACTTTTGCTACTCATTTCATTCAGTGGGAGTTGAGCCATTGTGGGCATATTGGATTGCCAGTGATAGATGACAATCTACAATTTTCCAAACCAATTTTTGGGTTTCAGGAATGCTCATTGCCAAGTGCCTGATTTCAACATCAGATGTGATTGTTGTCTTTTTGTCAGTTCTCTTTTATACTTGTTTAAATTCAAGGAGCACTATTAATTCCTTTTTTCAATCCATTACAGTGTTGCCCTTGCTGTTGATAGTCCTGAATTATACAATCGGATTGCGGAAGTCTTCTGTGATAAGGCCTCTATCAGATTTGTTATTCTACTATGGGGGGATAAAACATCCCTTTCCATTAGAGGAACTGAGGAGATGCCCATCTTTAGCTACAATGAAATCATACATTTGGGACAAGACAGTCGTAAATCTCAGCTTCCGTCCAATGATAACTGTGAGTTGCCGAAATGTCTTAAGTGGAACAGTGCTTCTGGTTTATCTCACAAGTTTATTCTGGCTATGTCAAGAATTCCTTTTTTTTTTTTTTTTAATTTGGTCTTGGGGGAAACAAATCACTTGATGAGGATGGTTACACGTGCATATAAGGGAGCAGATGTTTCAGAAGCAGAATGTAGCCATTCTGCTTGGCTCTTTCTGTAATGCCAGTTAGTTAGCAAATAAATCAAGCACATTTGACTGGATGTTATACTATCTTCTAGAGATTTATGTGCTCGAAAGTGGACTAGAAGCATTCAGCTTTGAACTTGTGACACTGTTCCTTCTTGTAAAGTATAAGACTTGCATCTCTAGAAATCTTTTCATTCGATTTGTCAGCTGTGAACAGTTGATTTATTCAGTAGAAGACTGTTGATGAAGATTGTGGTTAACGTAGGCGGATAATGTTTACTAACAACTAGGATAAAAGAATTGATGCGATAGTTTGGAGCGAGGGTAACAAGCTATTTAACTGTGAAGGGATTGCACAGATTGATTGCTGTGTACTACAAACTAATTTCCTGTGGTAGAGGAACAACTAATGAGCAAGGGAAAAATCTCATCTAGTCATTAAAAATCTTGAATATTCCTGTGTACTACACACTAATTGCATAGAGAGATTGCTGTGCCTTGCATGGCTCTTGCAACAAGCTATTCAGCTGTGAAAGGGTGATCAATTAACTGGAGATAAACTTCACAGAATAACCTAACTTCTCCAATCACAGGGAATCCCGATGACTATGAACTCATCAGCCCTGATGATGTTGCTACGCTTATGTATACAAGTGGCACCAGTGGGAATCCAAAAGGCGTCATGTTAACACATCAAAATCTCTTGCATCAGGTTTTAAATATTTTCTTTGAGGCTTGAGGTTTTCTTCTTTAGCAGTAGCCACTGATAACTCATCATCTTGATCTTGATTCTGGTAAATTGGTAAGCTTGCCAAATGCCAGAGTTTTTTTTATCGGATTATGGTACTGTTGAATATTTATTAGGTACCTTTGCTTTGACTTGCTTATCATAAGTGACTACAAGAAATAATATCTATGTATATAGATATCACATGGTGTGCTGAGGTTTTGCTTTAATCGATAAGTGGATTGTTAGGAGATATAAAACTGGCACTTTGCATTAATGAGTAGATTTTCTTTCATGGGGTCTCGATATGGTGTTAAAAAAGAATGACCGCAGCACATGAAGTACACCCTAACCGACAACCTGTAAGAGAAAGGCCTATTCGACAATGGCAGTTGGTGATCAGTAATTCTAGCTTGCACGGAAACTGAAAGTGATTGTTCTTTTTTTAGGCTTCAAATCCTAGTCATGAATTTTCTTGTTCTGTTCATACAATGCTAATGCAACTATTTTTTTCTCTCAAATGTTTTTGTTGATTACCTAAGAGCACTTGTGGTTATATGGAGAATGTGATCCCTTGGTTAGATTGTCCAGCTGGTGCATGTGTTTTTGTTCGCTGTTACTGAAAGTTTTAAGCAAGGTTTCCTACTGAAGAATATCAAGATGTCTAAGTTATTTTCTCCCTTTTTTTGTTTTTCTGTTCAGAATCACATTTCTCCTTTCTTAGCATTGTTGATGGCTTTGCATAATGAGAAGCAGTACATCACTTCTTAAGCTAATTTTTTTTCAGATAAAGAACTTGTGGGATATTGTACCTGCTGTACCTGACGATAGATTTCTGAGTATCCTTCCACCATGGCATGCCTATGAGCGTGCCTGTGAATACTTCATTTTCACTCACGGAGTTGAGCAAGTGTACACAACCGTGAGGTGCCTGAAGGTAGTATCTGGTAGATTGTAGAGGTTTCTGCTTCCTTAACTTATAAGCTTTCTGAATGACTTGATAGATATTTTGTGATCCTTTGTTTTGTTAATCGATTTGTGTTGGGCAGTGACACCAAACTGTGTGTACTTTGACACTGTGGCTGAGGGCATTCTTTTTGTAAATTGCGTTCTTCATTCCAGAATATGGATCTTCTTATCTCATCTTTTATTGTACACATGTTATAGGAGGACTTGCAACGATACCAACCACATTACCTTATCTCCGTCCCTTTAGTATATGAGACGCTCTACAGGTACCTCTTCCAGTCATTGAAATAATTATGTACTGCTGCATCATAATATGGATGTGTGTTTTGGCATGCTATTGGTTAGGTTTATGGAATGTTACTCCATAGAAGAGTGAGTATATAGTATTCTGTGTAGCTCTATAACATTTCTATGGAAGTCCAGCGATGGAGAGCTTTCACCAACCAAAATAATCATGGGCTCTTTCTACATGTTTACTTCAACCTATTGGCCACCTAGAGCACAAGAAGCTGGTGTACATTGTTGACCTACTTGACTCAGCCCTTAGAGTGAATTTTTTGTGTTTCACTAACAACTTCATAATAAAGGAAAATATTTTCCATCCTTATAATCAGTTTTCAAGTTTTCATTTATTTGGTGGTTTAGGGAAATTGATTTCCTTCTTGCAAGAAAAGGAAGTTGTTTTCCCCCAATCTCAGATTGTCGTTTTCTGTTCATGAAAAATGATTTCCTTAGATCGATGAGTTTTCTATCATCGAAACAGGGAAAGTCAGAAACAATTTTCCGGTTACAGTTTTCCTTCAAACAAACAGACCCTAAGATCAATTTCATTACATTCCACTATTCTGCGAAACTTATACCAGAATGTGATCTACTTTAGTTGACGTCTTTTTTCACTAGTGAAAAGACCTCTTGTGCTGCATTGAGTAATCTCAAACGCTTTTTTGTTTTTGTTGCTGAAGTGGGATTCAGAAACAGTTGTCCACAAGCTCTGCAGCTCGCAAGCTTATAGCACTCACATTCATCAGGATCAGTATGGCATTTATGGATTTCAAGAGGATATATGAGGTTAATTCTTGATCACAGCCTTCGAAGTATCAGCTTATATCATCTGAGATAGGACAATAATAATTTGTAGGTTCCACACTTAAAGAGTTATATCGACCATTTCATGGTTGGGATCCATTTGTCTACGTTAAAGCTATTTAAATGAAGATTTTAAGCATGAAAATATACAGCTTTCTAGTATGTCAATTTTCTTTTTAAAGAATGGTGTCAATTGTTAATCTTTCTATTTACGTTCACTCTTCATAACTATTTTCTAGTTAGTGTTATATATTTTGTGAGTAAGACCATTTTCGTGGCATTCAGCATTACAGACTTACGTTTTTATGGTACTGGTGAGACCTTCCTTCACTAGCGTGCTGCCTGACCCTGCCATTAGGTGCAATTCAGAGTTCTACTACTCATGATCAATATGTACAACAAGTAACAACAGCCTGTACAAAGCCTTTCCTGAATAAGAACGGTTGATTGTTTGTATACTCTTAAGCAATTGCACCTACTCTATTCTATATATAGTTGAAATGACTACTTTTCGAGGAAACACAATTTAAATTATCACATTATAAACTTGGACTGAGAAGATATGCACTTACTGTATAAGCTGTACTTTTCCACAGGGAAAATATCTGACTATGGATCAGAAGGAACCCTCATATCTTGTTTCAATGTTGGATTGTCTATTGGCAAGAATCTTTGCTGCCTTCTTGTGGCCACTGCACATGTTAGCAAAAAAGATAGTTTACAGTAAGATTCATTCGGCCATTGGAATATCAAAGGTACTTGTCTTCTGATCTGCTATGTGGCATTAAGAGCAGTGGTTATCGAGATCACCCTTGTGAGCTGAGTTCATTTTTATTAGCAGACTACATGGGGGTACTGTAACTGAACGATGATTGGGTTGGAAAGTGAGGATGAAAAAGCGGATTTCATTTTATGCTCTGCAATTAGCATAATTGATGTGCTTCCTTGCACGAGGTCTTTTCCTCTCAAGTTGCACACAAACCTTACTATTTGGAGTTGGCAGACAGTTCTATATTATCTCAATTCCCTCCACTTTGCTGACCCAAATCAAGTTATACAAAATTTTCCTCTCCCTTAGGAACTAAATCTGAGATTTGTCGTATTGCTTGGTGATTGTCATTAACTTAGGCTCCATTTGTTTTGCGGAAAACAATTTACAGGAGAAGGAAAAGATTTTACACCCATGGTAAAAACTCCAAAAAACTCCTTCAAAAATAGGGAAAATGTTTTCCTCTTTTTGAGAAGTGGAAAACACTTTCCTCATCTTTCTTTCCTCCTCTCTTTCACATTTCCTTTATTTTTAATTATTTTTTCCCTGTTTTCATTTTTTATTTTATTTAAAATTCAGAAATTTTAATACTTTAATTTTTAAATTTTCTTTTTTCTTTTTTATAATTTTTTCCTTTTTTCCCCCTATTCTTCTTCAGTTGGTTGCTGGCCATGGCCACAGTCAGCAACCGGCCACAAGCGAGGGCGAGGCTTCGCTAGCCTTGATCGGGACCATACATCGCGGCCTCAAGCGAGGCCAAGCCTGCCCTGCTAGATCTGGCGAGGTGAGGCGAGGCGAGGCGAGGCTTTGCCGGCCTCCATTAAGGCTAGGCCTCAACGGTGAGCTCGAGCCTATTTGGCATGTGGCGAGGCTGGAACTCACTTGCGACCGGCCGTTGCCGTGGCTAGCAGAAGGTGGGGAGAAAAAAGAAAAATGTAAAAAATAAAAAATAAAAATTTTTAATAAAGAAAACATATAAAAAAGAAAACATAAAAATAAAGATAAAAATCATTAAAATGATTGCATGGAGGAAAATGAAATCGGATTTTCCATACCAAATGGGAAAATATTTTCTTGTAATTTTCAGATTTCAGTTAAACGCCAGAAAATAGTCATTTTTCCTGGAAAATGACTTGCTGAAAAGCATTTTCCAGAAATGCCACATTTTCTGCAAAACAAACGGAGCCTTAGATTTATGTTGTCTTGTTTGTTGTTATTAAGTAGGCTATCTTTTGTCGTTCAGCTACAAAAAGGTGTATTATCCTCCTTATTACAGCAACAAGCATTGGTGTTTTTGACAGAAAATCTTTGTCTTTGAAAAGTGCAGGCTGGCATCAGTGGAGGTGGAAATTTGCCTTCATTTATTGATAAGTTCTTTGAGGTTGGACTCTTATTTACTTAAGACATGTAAGAATGTTGGTGTTCCTTGTAACCGTTGAGATGTCTGCTGCAGGCCATTGGTGTGACTTTACAGAACGGGTATGGTCTAACAGAAACTTCTCCCGTTACTGCTGCTCGAAGACCTACCTGCAATGTAAGAGAGAAAGCCACTGAGAAGTAGATATTACAGCTATACTTATCCGTCTAGTCAGATTAATGTGGGGCTGTCAAGAGGGAAACAACTTTGAAAACTATGAAGTTTGCAGTTGCATGGCCATTATACCTTAATTCAGTTACCCATGTCAATTTTAGTGACTTGATCTCTTGAAATTGCTTTGCATGATGGATTTTTGTGCTTACATCTTATCTTTGTCCACACTTAAGAGGAGGAATTGCAAAAAACAGACATAATGGAAACAAAAGTGCGTTTGATGCTATGATCATACCACTCATCACCATAGAATTATTCAAATTAAATCAAAGCATCCATGACTTGATTTGATGATTCAGAAATTCTTGTTCCCAGAGTTGAATTATCTTTCTTGCTTTTTATGTTTCACCCTCTCTTATATCATCATTGCTGATACTTTGGCTTTCTAGTTGCTGGATGAGTATTCTTTCTTAGGTCAACTGCCACTCTGTTTTTCTTTGCCAAGAATGTTTCTCTCTCTCTCTCTCTCTCTCCAGATTCCATAGCTACTGCTTTTCTCTTATTATTAACGTAAGTTCATGAAGGGAGACAATATCTAATTGTGTTACCATTTTGATTTCTGAAGGTTCTTGGTTCAATTGGGCATCCTATTCGATACACAGAAATCAAAATCGTGCATCCTGAAACGGATGAGCTTCTTCCTCCAGGCACAAAGGGCATTGTCAAAGTGAGGGGTCCCCATGTGATGAAGGGTTATTACAAGGTAAGAACCCCATTTGTCCTGATACTGTAGGTCATCTAGAAGCCTAGTAATGTTTGCCAGAGTCCCACAAGTCTCATAATAATATGGAGAGTATAATCTTACTTTACACAAGTTAGGCGAAGAGCTATGCTTTTAATTTGAGCATTGTCCTTCATGTTTCAATCCTTGGTGGCCACTGTTTAGTACTGGCTTGGAGAAATAGGTCCAGAATATGCAAAGTGTTTTTACATTGGGGAACCTGGTGATGCCTTTGCTTCGATAAATTCACAGCTGCTCAATGAGGGTAAGTTCTGTCATGGTTCCATTTGCAAACTCTGACTTGCTAGTTCGCTAAAACGAGTCATTTGCATGGCCATAATGTTCATGCCAAGTTGTGATTGTCATACCTTATTGAAACTAGCAGAAGACAATAAGATAAACATACATACTTCAATAAGTATTTTGGTTTATGAAAATGTAGTATTTCTTTTAAGTTTGCTTTGGCATGATATTTATCTAGTAGACGATTTTGTATTATCTCGTCAATCAACATTGATAACTTCGATATTTTTGATGACATGTTGTGTATATACTTAACAAATTGCTGGTGTAAATAATTTTCTAAAGCGTAAATTAGGAGCAGTGAACTTTGAGATCATTTTGATCTTTTTATCTATTTATTTATGTAAGAGGTTTCATAATCTAACTAATGCGCGTGCATGTGCACACATATATAGCATCAATTTGGTTTGCCATCATCTATGCATGGTCAAGACTTTTATTTGTTAGCTTTCTTTGGTAATTTACTGGGAGGGATTTGACGAAAAATAGAAATCTGTTTCTTAGTTTACCAATCTTTTTGGCTGAGTGGTTACCAAATCTAAATTTACTGCGGGCCATGATCATGCCCATGAATTAGAATGATGTGTACGATCTGTAGTATGATGTACATGTGGTATTCCAGAAGTACTTGATTTCGAGATGAAAAATGAGAAAAGTGAATTCTTTTAATTTTTGTACAATAATTTACTTTGAATAGGGGAATTGAGTTGTAGCAGCTATGGCATTAAACAATCCAAGTTGCTCAAATTCGTCCATTATACTTTACAAAATAACTATTGAATTGTTTTCAGTGTAAGTGTTATACTGTCAATTTATTTTGGCGAATTCAATGTAAGCAGTAGCCTAATGGAGCTTCGTGGTGGTGTGACAAGTGGCTGAACCACAAGCCTCCATCATACCAACTTTTCTAGCTTTATATTGGATGATTTTAACCGAGTCATTAATGTTTAATCAGAATCCATCAGCTACAAGTCTGGTCTTGGATGCAAGTGGCTGGCTCAACACAGGTGATGTTGGTTGGATGGCACCTCACCATTCTTCAGGGCGAAGCCGTCACTCCGGAGGTGTGATTGTTCTTGAAGGCCGTGCTAAGGACACCATTGTCCTTTCAACAGGTATCATACCAATAATCTTTTCTGCAATTGAAATTATATAGAGGGTTCTTTTGACTTTGTGTCTAATTCATTGACGATAATTTCATGGACTTGCGTACTAACATGTACTTTGCATGAGAGGCTGCATCTGTCACATGAATAACCTGTCGATTACAAATATTGTTTATATTTAATGGCGGTCTGACACAAATTGGCTTTTTAACTCTTGATTCTTAAGATGATTGCTACCAATGTCTAAATTCTCCATAATGCTCTATCAAGGTTTGAATTACAAATTGATACATGCTGTATAGGGTACCTGTCCCATGCTAATCTAAGTATTTCTGGAATATAGGTGAAAATGTTGAACCTGCAGAGCTTGAAGAAGCTGCAATGAGGAGTAGCCTGATACAACAGATTGTTGTTATTGGGCAGGTGAACAAGGAAACTATATGCTGAAGTGTTTCTTTTTCCCTCTCAATTCTGCTATTTCGGTGACACGCTTAAGTTTTGGCCTCCTAATACTATGCACTTGCTATATGACATTGACTGTTAAATGCAGGATCAACGGCGTCTAGGAGCTATAATTGTGCCAAACAAAGAAGAGGCCTTACTGGCTGCTAAAAGGATGTCAATTGTAGATGCTAATGCCGTGGAACTTAGTAAAGAAAAAATGTCAAGTCTGGTTTATGAAGAAGTGAGAACCTGGTAATGATTTCTTCATGGTTTTTGGTTTTTGACTTGCGTTAAGTACATGAACTTTACTGACTTGCCTAAAGCACATCAACTTTCGACGAGTCCTCCGCTTTTCTGTAAAAAAAAAAAAAAGATTCGGATTAATATTCTTCGATATCAACTGAAGTTGATCTGGAAATTATCATTCTTGCATTGACTTGAATCATTAGAGAAAATTCGGCAGTAACCTGTTAAATCTCCTGAAAAGGGAAGGTTGGTTGCATTTTTCTTTTTTCCCAATGCAACAAAGTTAAGTGGTGTCTATTTTTCATTGATAAAAGGGGTGTTAACACAACATTTGTACTTGTATCATGTTTATGTCGTTATGTTAAATGATCCCGATGATTTTCTTTCCGTCAATACAATGCATATGGCTCCGGTTGCTGGTTGGGCCGGTTTGATGGCTCTATATGGATAATAATTATGCTGGAATCAAGTAGGATTTAACAACTAAAAAATATATTATTTCTCCTGCATCTGAAAGCAATTGCATTTTTCACCAGTTCGTCAATTGTGGAGGAAGGTTCAGTGAAAGTGTCTAATCTTGCTTTGGATGAATTGTGCACCATAACTGCATTCTCAAGCGGTGTGAATCCTTTGAAAGAATTACTTAAGACAGAAAATATGTTTACGCAGGACCTCAGAGTGCACATTCCAAATTGGGCCAATTCTCATTGTGGATGAGCCATTTACGGTACTTTGTTGAGCTCCTGGAAATTTTCGAGCAGTTTTGCCATTGTAACATGGACTTCAGCTGAACTTTCTCTCTCATTGCAGATCGATGGCGGTCTAATGACTCCAACAATGAAAATCCGGAGGGACAGGGTTGTAGACCTTTACAAAGATCAGATCTTGAAGCTATACAGCTGATGCATGCTTTGATTGAGTAAATCTACTCAATTTTGTGTTGCATTCATTGACCATTCAGCATGGAATGTGAAAGGCTTACAGGTTTAATAGAGGACATCGGGAACATCCGCTTCCTTGGTTCTGCGAGCTCATGTAAGTTATAATTCATGAATAAAGAAGCTGCTCTCGCAAAGATCGCCATGTGTAAAAACGAGCTCATTCAGATTGTGATATTTAACTGACAGCAGATGGCCCCGATCTAAACAACTTTTGGTCAGAATGACCCACAGATAATCGATAATGGGTCGCAGAATAATCAAATTGTTGTCTCTTATGTACGCATACCGGTTTTGACTGCTTTCTTCATAAATCTGCGCCTGCTTCTTTCTATACATTGAAGTAAAGGAATCTGATGGGGGTTTCTCCCCATATGAAAGCAATAAGCATTTTTATGTGTCATACGATCAGATATTTTATCTACTGTTGATGCATGTAAACATCCTAATGCCGTCCGGACATTGTGCATTTGGGAATGGATTAAATGTAATTTCTTTTGATCGAAAGTTTAGAAATGATAGTAGCGTTGAGTCGACCGGGTACACTTGCAGATTGGTCAGTTGCTGGAAGTGGTTCAGTTTCATATAGGGTAAGGCTGTGGATACTGTGAAGTGGGTCAGAGGATGGGATTTTGGCTAGCGAGGTTTCTGCTTTATCAGTTACTAGGACGACATTATTAATATTATTATTTTTATTCAAAAAAATATGTTTTTGTTGAAATATTTATTCCGGAAAAGGGTCGGTCAAAAGCTATGAGTATTTGCCATGTTTATATTTGAAAACTTCGCTGGAGAAGTTGTGATCATTGGATGAGGGGATAATTAATAAAAAACTTCTATACCTATTGCAATTGAGCTAATTTAGTCTTATAACACTTTTTTGTTTTGTCAATTCAATTCTAAATATTTTGCAATTTTGTCAGTTCAGTTCATCCAGTCAATTTTGGCCGATTGATGCTAACATGGACACTGATTAGCATCGACCGTATAGGGACATATTACTATAATATCTTTATTTTTTTTTTGTTCGTGTTTCTTTTCTTTTTTTCCTTCACTCTTCTTTCTCCAGTAGGTTGCCGGGATTTGGTGACCGGCCAGAGGTGGACAGCCAGTGAGCTGAGGTTGTTGCTGAGGTCTGGCAATTGGCTAGAGGAAGGAAAAAAAAAGTTAAAAAAATAAATAAATTATGTTATTGAATGGCTAGCGTGAACTGACCGATCAAAATTGATTGGATGAACTGAATTGATATAATTGCAAAAGGCTTGGAACTAAATTGACAAAAAAAAATGATTGAATAGGCACAATTATAGATTTAAAATTTTTTTTTGATATTTTTTCCTGTCAACTTTGTAGGCCGACAGGAGGGGAGAAGGCAAGGTTAGCATGAGTAAACATGCTTGAGAAGTAACTTGAAACAATTACCATACAACCCTTCTGATGCTTCCCCTTCTGCTTCCCCCTCCGATTATGCTAAAAACAAATGTGAACATGCACGCATGGGATGAAAAATCCTGTGGCAAACAATTTGGGACTGTGCACAAAAAAGGAAATTTCCCAATCGATATTTCGTTCATGGGAAATAATTCCTTGTAGCATATGCATTTACAGGATTGGAGAACACTTGGCCATCCATTTCTGCTAAAATCGATACACCCTCGGGAAGCACCTTCTTTTTGAATAGAAGCCGCCATAGTTTTGAGGCGAATTTACCAAGCACATCTGAAATAATGGGCAGTACCTTCCCCGAAAACTGACAAGGGTGAACTGAACTCTTCGATTGGTTGACCTTGTTTCTCGATTCTACTAATATTGACCCTTGCACAAAGCTTTCACCCTCTTTTCTTTATATCATATGCAGCTCTTCATATTTCTGATGGAGCCATTATGCTTCAATCAGCTTTGTTTCGATTGATACCCTAAACGAGGGAATTTCGAATACTGCATAACTGCTACAGCTTTCACGTCATGCTCGGATGGACGCCCTATATTCCATCAACCTGTTGGGAAGCTTTTCATGCCCATCCTCATAGCTATCCGCCATCTTTAACGACATTTTCTTTTTGCTCTTGTTTGTAGCCTCGACTGTGCCATTCATTTGCGGTCGATAAGGCGATGTTATTCATTGATTAATGCTTTCGGTACGGAAAACTTTTATGGCATGAAAAACTTTTTATTCGGAGGCATCATTAATGAAACTTTTGTATTCCTAACCTAGCGATCTTTCTAAAACCTATTGCTACCATTGATCTCTCCGAGCGGTTTCAGATTTGGTATAGAATCATGTGTATTATGACCGACTGAATACATTGGTGGGTGCATGTGTCATTCATGTTACGCTGTTATTTTGTGGGGAAAAAACCAAAACTTCGGCCACTTTGTTCAACCTTTTTACCTCGCCCCTTTATTTTCCAATACTCCTAATTTACATCTGATGACCAAAAAATTACGTAAGTGAATGTTAAATCACCTTCCGGTCCAAGATGTGCCCAAGACTCAATCCATCGCCAAATCCATCAAAAACCCATCCTAAACCCTAAATCTTGAACCATAATTTTGCGACCATCACCATCACTTCAATCAAGAGTCGTCTCCTCCCGAGGACACAACCCCATTGGTGCAACTGCCCCATCACTCGCCACGAGGCATGGGGATGAAATTTCTACCCCTCACCTTGGTACCATCCCAATTTAATAGATAATTTTGGGTAGGTGATTTGAACTTGATACTATGCTTGCAACTAAATTAATTATTTTCAAGACGCATCATAAGATAAAGTTGTATGTCACATCTAAGAAGATTTATGTCAAAATAGTTAACTTTTTAGATTTTCGTCGCATCTATATTAATATTGTAACCATATAAATGCATGGGCAACGTTGAGACATCTCAATAGCAAGGGGAACGGTGTTTTTGGGAAGAGAAGTAAAACCTAAATGCGTGAGGATGGATCAGATAAAATCAATTGCTGAGATTAACATAAAAAAAATCCCACCCAAAATAGGATACGCTTGGTTCAATTTTCTCAAGTGGCTTTAGGCCTCAAAGACCCTTGAAGAAATACTGAGGTGTTCGGCAAGTTTTTTCAAAGAGTATTTAGACAAATGCCATCCTTGATAAGGCTGAAAGCCCAACCAACATTGTGCTTTCAACATTTGGCCTAATGATGGCCTAAGATTTTTTTTTCTTCCAAATCACAAATTCTTTTTGATTGCTTTGCTCGTAATTTTTTTTATCAAAAATAAAAAAAGAAAAATCAGACCTTAGGAAGGCCATCGTTCATCGAATGATCCCTAATGATGGTTGCTTGGGCCATGCGACCCCAAGCAGCTATCGCTAGGGTCATGCGACCTAGATGTCCTCGACGAGAGCAGCCTGGGGTCATGCTGACCCTTGACGATGGCCGCCTGGCCACAGAACGCGACCATCGCCGGGGGTCACACAACCTCAATTATCCCTCACTAGCTACCCTAGTTCTAGGGTTTGAATTTTCTGTTTTCCTTTTTATTTAAAAAAGAAATGTTTAGCAAGTCCCTTGGCAAAATTTTGCCTTTGCTTTTAAAAATATTTTTCATCAAACACCATTTGCATTTTCTCACAGCTTCTTAGATTAATAATATTTGCATTTTTTCAAATTTTATTTTAGAAATTGAATCAAACGCACTCATAGACGGTGAGATGAAGGGGTAGAAAAGCGGCATCATGATTGTCAGTGAAAAATGAAAATCATAATCAATCGCTCAAGTTGAAGCCCTAAAATGTGACGATTGGAAATGGACGATAATCTAACTTTGCCCGCATGCATTGCGCAAATCTCAAAGTAAGATGTGACTGACCCAACATGATGCCCATCTACTCTTTTAGGCCATAAGGGTGATGCCCGTAGAGTTCGAGAAAATATTGTGTACGCAGGCGGTGTCCTGTCATTTTCACGCAAGTCTATTCTGTATCCATTTTCGAAGACGAAAGACGCCATTGGCGGGAGGCGTTTTGAGGGCTCTTAATTCGATGGAATGTTTTCATCGGCAATGGTCTTCCTCCGCGACGCCACCGTGAGCTTCATCACACCGGTTGTTCTGTAATACACTCTGAAACCGAACCGTTGTCGCCCTGGCCTCCGTCTCTGTCGTGCGTCTTCAGCTCTTCATTCTCACTCGTCTCCTCTGCCACGAATGACTGACTCCTCGTCGCCGATTCGAGTCTAGTTGGAGCTTTTACGGTCGCCATTGAACAACATCCGATCCGGCACCGCTTCTCCATTACCTTGTGGCCCTCAAATCTCCCCCTTTTTTTTCACTCCGTATTTTGGCCGAGAGGACTCGAAGTGATTCATTCTCATTAAAAGCTCCATCACGGGTACCTGTTCTCACCTGCGACGTTTTCCAAATCCTTCTCGTGCAAACTTGACCAGTAACCGTGATCAAGTTTTTCTCGTCGACAAGGTAATTTCTCTTCCCCGGTTATACCCTGTTTTGATGGAGAAGAAGAATCGAAATGATACGTCCTAGATCAGGATAGAATCAATTCTATTTAAGTGTGTGTTAGCAATTAGAGACGTCATAGGCTGATTCTGTTTGGATGCGTTTTTTGATTTGAAGTCATTATGTTTTGTTTCGTTCCTCCACGGATTGCATATAAAGTGCTTGATAGATTGTCTCTGAGAATCTAAATAAATAAATAAATAAAAAGTTGGAGATTTTGCCTGATTTGAAGACATGTTGATATGGATGGATTGTTATCCATCGACTTGTCAATATTCAAGTTTGATTTTAGTCGCATTTCATCATTATCAAAGCCAAATTTTTTTTTTGGTTCCTTCTGTTCCAGGTGTCGTATAAGCTCCTGTGATGATGGCAAGGAAAATGAACAAGGGCCTAAGATGCGCATATGGGCAATCTCCAGTGATGTTCACGAGTAATTTGGATATATACTTTACTAGAACTTTTTCTTTAGAAGATTCCATTATTTCACCGATTCGGACTAAATAGCGAGCTAATGAATCTCCTTCTTTTTGCCAATGGATTTCCCAATCCAATTCGTCGTAACATTCATAATGATCAACTTTACGAAGATCCCATTGGATTCCGGACTGTTAAATTATGTCTCGCGTTCGAGCCCATGTGCCACATGTTTATCTTGAATCCAATTGTGCCGTGACAGAGAAGAAAATAAGATGGGAAAAGCTTTTTGCCACTACAATACATAAAAAGGGGCTGCCATAGTTTGTAAATATAAATATGCTTATTTCTGAAGGCAAAAAAGTCTTTGTCTATGAAAGAAACAAAAGAAAGTATTGGACTCCGTTTGTTTAATAGAAAATAACTTCTTGAAAATCATTTTTCGGATTTTTCGATGTTTGATTCGCAGAAATAAGCTAGTTTAGGAAAATATTTTCCACTCATAAACAACATGAGGAAAATATTTTCCTCATGTTTCCTTCCTATTTCTTTCACACTCCCTTTTTTTTATAATTATATTTTTACTTTATTATTATTTATTTATTTATTTTTGAAAATTAGAAAATTTAAATTTATTTTTTAATTTTTTTTATTTTTCATTCTTTTATTTTTCTTTTCTCTCTTTCTTTTCTCCTTCTTCTCCTTCCTCCATCTACTTCCTCCTTTCTCCACTTGGAACTCCTTCTTTTGACAACCACAGACCTCGGTAACGGCGGCTGCCTAGCGATTGGCCATGACATGCGGGGTGATGAGCTCAAGGATTGGCGATGCGAGTCTTGTCCTCACTGGATTTGGGTTGGCCTTGAGCGAGCAAGGCTCGGTCTTGCTCGAGACCGGCAAGGTTGGGGTAAGGCCAAGCCTAGCCTATGGCCGGTGAAGAAGAAATTAAAGAAGGAAGAAGGGAAAAAAAAAGAGAAAATAAATTAAAGAAAGTAATTAGAAAATATTCAAAAAATAAAAAAATAAATATAATCAAATTATTTAACATTTTTTTAGGAAAATCAATTCCTTGACAAATAGCAAAAATCGTTTTTCAGTCCATTTGTAAGTCTTAGCTAAACACCATAAAATATGGTCATTTTTCGAAAACTATTTTCATGAAACAAACAGAGCCGTGATCTTATGTATTTTTCCCTAAGTTAGCTGCATGAATAAAAGGGAAAATGGAATACCTTGAGAGTCCCACCCCTTTTTCTGAATAAAGCCACAGAAGAAGAAAAGTATGCCACATAGTATAAGTCTATCATACAAAGAAGAAAGAAGAAAGAAAATGAAAATGAAAGAAAATGCAGAGTTTTTTTGTTCATCCGTACTTATGATTTGGCTTAGGCATGAACAAGATGATTTGTGCAGTGAGTTTCACATCCAATTGAGTTATTTTATTTGCATACACTTTGGGCTGTTGTGTAATCTAGGCATGGGAAACACTCAAATGTGTGAGCGATTGTAAACCCAAATTCTAGTGTAGTGGACTATTTGTTGTTGGCACTCTCGTGGATGTTCATACTGACATTTAGATTGAAGCACGTAATTGGATTGTGATTTGGGCTTCTTTTGGATTATGGAGCGTTAAGATGAAGGCGTTTGCAATATGCCGAAGCCGTCCAAGAGGAAGTTGGGCCTTTATTAGCCCAATACCTTCCTTGCTATGTAAAAAGCAAAGCCATTGATTTCGTAGAACGATTGCTCTATTTCTTTTGGTGGGTGGGTGTGTTGTGGTAGGTTTTTTTTGAAGAGGGGGGGTGGGGAGAGGGTGAGGGGGCGAGGACTAATTACTTTTTTGTTGTAGTCAAATTTCCGGATGCAAGAAGATGGCCATTTTGTACTAGATCAATGCGTGGGCCAAATTCTGCTAAAAAAATGCAGTGGTCTACTTCTGTCTTTATAATATATATATATATATATATGCTCTAAATTTCAATTATTGTTCATCAAGCCCTTTCACTTTCTCTCATTTGCCTTCTATATATGCCTTTGTGGTCGTTAAATGGAGCAAATGAAGAGGAGCATAGCACCCCCGCACCCCTATTTCTGAAAGGCTAATCAAAGTAATAGCGGCTGGCTTATTTGGTTGGAATGGGTCACCAATAGAACCAGAAAAAAAAGAGTTATTAATGTGAGATGGATAAAAAAAAAGAGTTCGAATTATAATTGAGAAATTATTTGTGTCTATATTCTATAGAAACACAAAATCAAAGTGGATGATAAAATAGCTAGAAAGCATGGAAATAAAGTATCATTTCCAAGATTTTTACCTAGACAAGATATGCTCCCCTTTCGTCATAAGGCATAGTTTTTCACCACCTAATGATGATATCATATCACGATCATAGGTAGAAGCAAGCAAGCCAAGGTCGCTATGCTTCGTAAACAAGGCTTGACTTATAAGCTCATGTAGCTCCTTATCCAACTGCAATTCTAATGGGCTCATCAGAAGAAGAGATTTCAAAAGAAGAAGGTAGAAAGCGTGAAAGGAAACAATAAAGATGCCATTGGAAATATCTTCGGGGGAAGTTAGAACTCAAACTACAAGAAAGGAAATTGGCTTGCTTGCTCATATGCTATTAGTCCATCGACTTTATTGCTTTCCTAAAATGTCTTTTCAAAACAAAGCCCCAATTTATTGAGGTTATGGGTAAAAAGCATCAGTCGGGTCTAAGAGCTTCTATTGGGTGCAGACCTTGGAGACCAAGACGATGAAGTCATAAGAGGGATGGTGAACAAGAGCAAGAGGAGGAGGACAAAGAAGAAAGCATAACTCCTGAAGAAGGACTCAAAATACAACAAGAACAGAGCACATATCAATGGCTAGGCCCTAGATGTCTTTGGTCTCTTTCTCCCCAATGATCTTGGTCACCACCGATGGGCATTTAGGGTCAGTGATGATGATTGACTTAGTTTTTATGTTAACAATCACTCTGGCACTATCAAATAAATCCACCTTCAGAATGAGATCATATTCCTTGAGCAAGATTATCTCAAAATTGAGCTCACCTTTCCATCCACCAACTTGTATTTCAAAATCTTTAGCAATGCTAGTAACTAGTTTATAATTTAAGTTGAGTGCCTTATGGCCTATTTAGTAATATTTCTATTCCTCTGTTTCTATTTGTTGAAACAAAAAAAAAAGATTAGAAACATGTTTGGTAAGCCAAATGATTCTGATTCTGCTCTCAAGAACACTTTTGGACCAGTTTTGAGGAAAAAATTGTTTCTCGAGAAAAAGAATACTTTTGAGAATAAAAAAGGCAACGATAGTCTTCTCTTACTTTTGTCAAGTGCATGTGAGGTTGACCCGGCTTGGATATTTTTTTTAAGTAAAAATTTTAGAAATTAATAATAAAAAAATAAAAATCATAAAATGATTGAAAAATTCAAAAAATGGAAGTCATAAAAATTCTAACAAATCAGAAATTTCCAAAAATTCCAAAAAAATATCAAAAATTAGGAGATGAGTTATTTCAACTGATCAATCCTATTTTTGATGATTCTGTCTTTCGATTTCTTTCAAATGATGATTTTGTCCCCCACAGGAAAAATTCCCAAAAAATCTCAAAAAGTAGAAAATGGTTCCATTCAAATGCCAATCTTATTTTTGGTGATTTTTGTCTTTCCATCTTTCTAAACCTCACTTGATTTGTTGTCGAAGTACGATGCTACATCAGTAACCATCCACATTTGAAGTATCCCTATTTTGAAAAAAGAAAAAGAAAAAGAAAGTCATGATGCAAGAGGATCATACTGTGGGGTTTGAGGAAAGTTATTTAATGTGATTATGTAATTATTTGATTCAAATTACAAATTGAGAAGATAAATTATTTTTCAAAATAGAAATTTTGTGCAGTTACTAAACGTGCTTCTATTCTTGAAACATAAATTCTGTATAGTTATCAATCGCATTCTGATTTTCTAAAACTCATCAGGGAACAGAATTAAAAATTTTGATTTTAAGTAGAATCACTTTTTTGGAATAGAAACATTACCAAGCAGACTCTTAGTGCTCAGAGGGTTCTCCGCAAAGTCCCAACCACTTCGCTGCTTCACTCAAGATGAACATGCTTGCTGCCCCCGAGTCAATCAAGGCATAGTGTAGTTTGCCACGTACCTTGACTTCCACAAAGTATAGAGTCATTGCACTCGAGGATTTCTTTGGCGGTGATTGAAACTTCACAAAATTGAGAGCCTTTATAGCTCCAAGTCGCACTTCCCTTTGTTCTTCTTTTGGCTCTTCATCACATTCTTTGGCAATGAACGCATTCACCCTGGTTATCTTTGAACCTAACTAGGACTAATAAGTGTCATTGCAGATGAAGCATGGCAATGATGGAGGATACTTGAATTTCTCTTGGTTGTTGTTGAAGTTGCTTTGGGGCTATTTTCCCAGATGTTGGTGGGTTTGTTTGGAAGAAGGGTCTCCCCATATATTTGACTGTTCACCATGGTTTTTTTTTTTTTTTGCAACGGTTGGAATCGCCTTCTTCATCCTTGCAATTTGTGTTTCAATCTGACTTCCACCCTTTGACTTGGACGAATCGGCCCTGCTGAAGTCGATGAGGTAGAGATATCCTACCATACTTGCATTCCTATTAAAGGGATCCTACGATACGATCTAAGATGTTGAAATCCAATCTAGAGGAATCATTAAGCGCATAGTGTGCCCTTAAAATGCTGTAGGAAGCATAGTTGCATCATAAGAATGAGAGACAGTATTTACTCTAAAGTTTTCAAAATTTGAGTTGTCCTATTAAATCTAGTCCACGAGATCTCCAATCGCATAGGTTAGTTTTCCACCTCAAAAGCTTTTTGTTTGGTTAAGGCTTCTAACCTCATTCTCCTCGATGTGCAGTTTCCGTGCTCTTTCAATGTTGACACCTGGTTTTTAATCATCATTTCTCTTTTAAAACTAATAGAAAATCCATAAAATTCATAAAATTGAAAAAATAAACTTTGGAGACCTTCGCCAAGCCAAGGGAACCAATTTTGGCAAAAAAATAATTTTCCACATTTTCAGTATTTTTCGGTATTTTTATTTTTGAAAATTAATAAAAAAACCATAAAAATTTATAAAATAAAAAAATCAACTTTGGAGACCTTGGCCAAGCCTAGGGAGTCAATTTTGACCAAAAAATAATTTTCCATATTTTCGGTATTTTTCAGCATTTTTTATTTTCAAAAATTCATAAAAAAAATCAAGAAAAAAATGAGAAAATCGCAAAAATCAACTTTGGAAGCCTTCGCCAAGCTTAGGCTACCATTTTTGGACAAAAAATAATTTTTCACATTTTTTGCATTTTTTAATATTTTTTTAAAGAAATTAGGAAAATATTTGAAAACAAAATAGCGTTTGAGGCCACAAAAATATAAAAAAAAATAGTCAATATTTTCATTTTAATTTTCTCTCTTCATTTTGACCGAAGAAAATTTGAGAAAAAATTAGTTCGAAACTGTGGTTTGCCTGGTTAATCACCTTTTTGAATTAATTACGAAAAAATTGTAGAAATTTCATTTTTAGCTTTTAAATTTTTCATGTTTGCATTTTCGGAGTCGTGACATTCCCCCTCTACTTTCCAAAATTACATTTTTTTTGGGTCCAAAAGTTGAAAGAATTATCAAATTTGGCAAAGAAGGAAAAGAAAATACATGATATTTTTTTAACACATTCCTGATGCTATTCAAATTCTTCGAGAAGTCGAGTTATTCAGGCTTCGGCGACATCCTGATATTGCCGAAATCGGGAGCATCATGTTGCCGCCCTCAAAAGGGGGAATTCAAAGATATTTATGTTGTTCCTGAACTTATGGAGTCTGATCTTCACCAAGTCATCAAAGTTAATGACGATTTGACCCGAGAGCACCTTTATCAAATGCTACGAGCGTTGAGGTTCATGCACACAGGAAATGCCCACCATCGAGATCTTAAACCCAAAGGTATATCGGCAAATGCAAAATGCAAATTGAAAGGCTGTGATTCTAGATTAGCAAGAGTTGCTTTTAATGACACGTCAACGACAATATTTTGGACGGACTACGTTGCTACAAAATGGTGCAAGGCTCCAGAGCTGTGTACGTACGCCAACAATTGATGCTTGGAGCATTAGTTGCATCTTGGCGCAGGCCTTGACCGGAAAACCATTGTTCCCGAAAAAAAAACTGTTGTTCACCAGTTAGATTTCATTGCCGATCTTCTTGGAACACCTTTGGCAGAATCAGTATCTGGGGGTCGTGATGAGAAGGCGAGGAAATATTCGACAGAGATGCGAAGAAAGCAACCATCATAAAGAAAAGAAGAGAGTAAAAGGAGATTTGAAAGGAACTTGTGCTGGCCTCTTGCAACATTTGAAGAGTCGCAATAAGAGATATTTGGGTGCATTGAGGAAAGCTTACTGCAGCTCCCTCAATTTATATCTTCGTTGGGAGGCACGCGAGTTTGCAAGCGAGCTTTGTGCTAGTACAAAAAAAAAGGAGAAAAATTAAGAAATCCAACAGTCTGGCTTGAAGGTTCTACCGGTCCTGATGAGAGTTGAGAGTTCTTTCTCTGCACACTTCATGTGCTTTAAAGTTCTAGCACTTGTTCCGCCCGGAGGTGTCATCCATGGCAACAAAGCGGGATCTAATGACGACGAAGAGGACGATGACGATTTGGAAATCGTAGACAGCGACGAAAATGACAATAAAGCTGGCAATAACTCTGCGGAGCGGATCGGGATCGTCTGCCATAATTGAAGTTATGGCAGGGTGACATAGTTTTAATCTCGGCCGTCCATTCTCATCGGACGACCGAGGATGCGCCACGTCATCCGGAGAATCCAACCCAAAATTTGCGCGCGTTGGCCTGGGAACTGTAGCGCTTTTTTGAAATTTGGTTTTTTTTTTCATATCTCTGGTCTCTCTCTCCCCCCCCCCCCCCCCCCTCAAAATTCTCTCTCCTCTCTCACGTTTTTCTCTCTCTCTCCCCGACGCCCCCGACTCCCCCGATACCACCGACCTAGCTCCGACCTCCCAGATTTCTCCTCGACGAACGCCTCCACCGAGCGTCGACTCGCGGGCTCTGCTATGCCCTTTCCCTCTCTTTCTCCCGTCGACTCGCGATTTTGCTCTGTTCTCTCCATCTCTCTCCACTCTCCATCGAGAAACGACATTAGCAAGAGATCTGGCTGTGGCTCTCACCCCTTTGTCTGTGGAATTCCTGTCGAAGAAGTCCGAGGCTGCAGCGATTTTTGTTCGGTCGGTATCTTTCTCTCCTCTTTCCTCAATGTTGGTCGAGTGTGTTTGATCTTTCTCTCGTTTGGTTTTGTCGCAATGTTGATTGGCACTCGGTGTTGACCTATACGAACATGTAGGTTTGGGATCTCCTTCTCCTCCTTGATTCGTTCATGGCGTTGGCCCTTCTTGTTCGCGCGTTGATCTGCGCGTAAGTTGCGCAGTGCTCTGTTTAGGTGAAACTTGCGATGTGATTTTCTTTAAATGGGTTGTCATTAATTATTGATCCATTGAGGGATCTGCTTCAACCTTTTTTCCCTTAAGGTTTTCCATGATGTGTTACCTCGTATTGTCACGTAGGAATTAGGAGGATCTGGTCTATTCTGAAGCTGGGCCGTTCGCGGCAAGCCTGAACGGTGAAATAAACTTCTCTACCCAATCACATGATGGGACTGAGTATCATATCTGATTATAGCTTTTTACAGAAGGAAATTTTATACTTGCATGATGTCCAGTTTCTCTAAGGGATTAAAGCAACCCACCATGTATGTAAATCATGGGAACGGTGAATGGACCGTGGAGATTGTTCGATCAAATGATCATTAGAGTTTTTTTCATTATCGTGAGAGGTACTAATCTCACTGGTCATATTCCTTTTCTTGGAGTTAGAATTGCCACTGCTTAAAGGCATCTTAACTTCTTTTAGATTCCGGTTTTGGTGCTGTCGTTCTTCATTGTTGATTGTGAATGTTATTATCTTTGCACTGTGCAGCTTATTCAATATAGCTCTTTCTTCATTTAATCTAATTCAAGGATGAGTTCCTCTGTATTCTGCTTATAATTGTTATCTTGACAAGTTACGTTGTGCTCCTTATGTAATTTATAGTTCCGTATTTATGTTTTGTGTGGAGATTGAAGTGAGGTGAAGACTTTGTGCATTCAACAATCTGTTCCTTGCTCCGACAGGAAAAGGGTCAGCCAAAGTTTGGTGAATGGGATGTGAATGACCCTGCTTCAGCCGAGGGGTTCACTGTCATCTTTAACAAGGCAAGGGATGAAAAAAAGACTGGTGGCCAGCCCGAACAGCCCATTTTCTTTAAATGTTTTAAAAATGGTAGTAGGGTCTCATGTCTTCAAGCGCATCCCTCCATCCCATAGGAGGGAGTAGAATTAGCTTTGTAATATGATTTATTCAGTAAAAGGACTACAGGATGCTACCACCACTCACCTATTTAGTAGGTTGTCTCAGAGTAGTTTGTGTGATAGGTCTGGCAGTTAAGAAGGTTTTACTTGCATCCCCTGTACTTCTTTTTCTGAGGAGAAGAGGAGGAGACGCTATTTTTTTTGGGTGGGGGGGGGGTGTTGTGTGTGTGTGAGTTGGGTGAGGGGAGATGGGGCTGTTCATTTCAGCCAATTTGGAAGGTAGCTGAAGGCCTGGTTCAATGTCTTCATTCTTTATATGGAAGGAATAGGATAAGGTCATTGCTATTTTAGATTGTAAAATCATGTTTTCCGTCTTAAAATCTTTTCTTCTCAATAATATTAGTAGTTTTCTTTTGCATTTGATAGACACTTCCAATGTTAAGTGGATTTTCAAGTATTCTAGACTTATCTATATATTTGCAGGTATGGAATACAAACAAAGATGAGGATTTGCAAGTTGTCTTCATATCTCGTCCACCAGTGAAAGTGTAAGCAAATTATGTTTCTTTGCTGGCATATTACTTTCTGTCGTTCAATCTCTATTTGTATTCTTTACAGCATCTTGGCTATACTGGGTTTTTTTAATTTTGGCTATTAATTGCCTAATAAATCTGTAGGATAGACTTTAGTTGTAAATTGGTGTAGATATTTGCTTCAAGAATCAAATGAAAAAAAAATGAAGCAGCCCGTAAAAAGCCATTCAAGCAAGAATATCTTAACAAGATAAGACTAATCATAGCGATGACTTTATGATAATACTTCATGCCACAAAGATATGTATCATCTCTACACCTGAATAGAGCACAACACCTTATATGAGCATTTTCTTGCAATTACTTTAGCTTTGATTGGTGTCGATTATATCATGCTTAGAGTAAAATAGTAGACATGTCACTGTTTCAATGAAAACCAAATGAATACTCAGTGTTTCACTTTAAACAGCCCGTTTTCTATTGTGCCGTGCACCTCGTCAGGAAGTAAGAGCAAATACAACACCAGAAGTTGGGACTCAGGAAGCACGAGCACTGGGACCCCCCCAACCAAATAAAAACCAAAAGAATACACCTTCACTGGATCTGGTCAGAAAATTTGCTGCTTCATCTATTAATTGTCGCATTATTTTGGTTTTCTAACTTTCGAAATGCTTGAACGAACTTGCTAATGTCACTTGTCTATGGTATTTTAGGTTTGTTGAAATGCCGAAAGAATATTATGTTGTTTTCAATGGCCGTAATATCGGCATATACGATAGTTGGCCTGAAACCGAAGTCCAAGTAAGTGGGTTTAGTAATGCTAATTACAAAGGATATAACAATTGGGAAGCTGCAAAACAGGCATACTTGAAATTTTTTAATATGAGGGAGTTGCCAACAACAATTCATTTGCCTACACGATTTCATCCTAATAATGAACATATGAAACAGGTATGTTAGTTGGTTACTCTTGTAGTAGGACAGTTTAATTTTTCGATGGTTTAGTGATGTAACAATTATATGGTTTCTTGTTATGCCTAATCAGGACAATGCTTGTCCTAGTGGATGTAGCCGTATAATAAGAGGTCTAGAAATGGAGTTGGAACAAACCCGATTTCAGCTGGAACAAACCCGAAGGGAGCTGGAACATAGCTAATGTTCACATCGATTGACTATATAAGAATTGGAACATACCCAAGGTTCGCTTCGAGTAACAGTACAGGAGCTACAGAATACAAGGGAGGTGAATGACAGCTTCCGAGATATGATTAGTAGCTTCAAGAATGTCAACATTGATTAGAGATGCTCTTTGAAATATTGTTTTGTCGAAGGTGTAGATTCAACTTATACGATGTGAGTATAAATGAGGCCACAGTTTGCAATGTAAAAGTTAATTTGCAGCTTGCAATGTAAAAGTTAGTTTGTTCAAGCTCAAGCTAGTGATGACTATAAATGAGGCCACAGTTTCCTTATGACTCTAATTCACAGCCAGAAACAAGTATTATTAATGTAATATTCTCAGGGAAATACATCGAGTGATTATGATGTGGAAAGTTGCACTGTCCACAAAAGATGTCCGAATTGCATCAGGATGGATAAGTGACCTTTTCAAAAGTTCATCAGCAACAACTACTATGATCCATATTTGACTGATGGCTGAAGGCAAGGTGAACCAGGAAGTTGAAAAAAATGAACAATTGAATTGGAAAAGCCTTCAGTTAAAGAACAGTTGAAATTAAATGATGGGCATTGTGTGAAACCCTCTTTAGCATGGAAGATGTGTGTTAGTCTGATGGAAAAAATATGCCATTACAAACATCAAATTGGTATACTTTTGCGAAGAAAGTAAATGTAAGTCCTTCCACTTGAATATCAAAGTAATGAATGACAATTGAATGGTCACTTATACTGACCATCTCAGCAGCACAAGCAAACCAATCTCCCCAGAATGAAGGAGCACCATGACATAAAATGTAGTCAAAGGGGGAGATACCGCGAGATTTCACGAAACTAAAAAGTTAACATTTCCCATGAATCATACCTCATCAGTACCTTAAGAATGCAACATACTGAAATGTTTTTTTTTTTTTGGGTAAGGTAAGAATATATTGATCGAACAGTGCGCAATACAAAAGAAGGCCAAACACGAACCTCGTACCCAAGGTTACACACTTAAAAGTCTCCCAGGGTGCAAGGGTGTAGGGCTAAGCAAAAAATACAACAAAACAGAATAACAACAGCAACCGGCAGACAACATCCGTCGCAAGAGCCAAAGGCACAGAACAGCCCAACAAAAGAAGACAGCAAACAGTATAAAAGCAGCTCCTAGCAGGTCTTCTAAAGGAGTGCAGCGTCACCCACAGCAACAAGCAGTAGCAATCAGTAACTCAAGTGTAAGAGCCAGCAACAAACAGCAGACAGCAGCAGCAACTGCAACAGAAGCTCTCGGGAAGCCCAGAAGAGAATAGCAGAAGGCAAGAGCAGTAGCAGGCCAGGGAGGAAGCCGAGGCAGAGCAGGCCACACACATCAGTCCTAGTTGGTTAAATGCAACAGCTCCCACCAGCGCAGGCACCAGGCAAAATAGAAGCAGACACCTAATAGCAAGAAGCAGCCGCAGGAGACTTGTCCTGCCACGCACTCCAGTACACTCACGAAATAGTAAAGCAACGAATAGACAGCAATAACATTGCATACTTCATTAGGGTCCCCAAACCAGTTCAGCCAGCAGCTCAGAAATTGAGGGCAGCAACCCAGAAAGGAAGGGTCGAGAAGGAGCAGCATTATACCAGAGACAAAAATAACCAGCAGGGCATCCTCACAAGCCATCCCACCAGCATTTGACAAACCAGCAAGCACAATCAGCTTGTTTTCAAACCACACCCAACAGATAGGAGAGAGGCTAGCATAAAAGTCCAAACCCAAGTCAGAAATGTCAACAGAAAATATCAGGTGGCAACTCCCAGCACCGTTGCACCCGTCTATTGTGTGGTGTATCATCTATCGGCTTGAGCGAGATGGCTTTGTCCTTTACCGCTTTTATCAGATGTTTCTTCATGGACATCACTAGCAACATACTAAAATGTTGATATGATGTAATTGGAGAAAAGAGAGGCATTCAGCGTTGTTTTGCTGACAATTTAACATAATCCCTTCATCAATACGCATAAAGATATTTCCAGTTTGACAGAAAATAAATGCTGCAAAAAATTTAAAGAATCAACATTGCACCGCATATCTACAAAAAAGTCATTTACTTATGCACTTTATTTGCACAAATTCCCAGTCAAATGCACCACCTAATGAAATTCAGCAACATACTTGCATTAAGAGAGCACCTCTGCAGCAAAGGCCATGCCGGGGGAAGACGAGCGGATTCATAAATAGTGGCAAATACTAGCACCATCTCATCAAGGGGTCGATAGTCCTCTTTCTGTGACAATTTTCTTGCCGTGACAATCTCCAAGTAGATCTTTAAAACATGTTAAAAGTACAGTCATATAATGTGAACCATGCTCTTCATAGAAAACAACACCAGCCTCGAAGCAAGCCAAACATATAGCGACTTTCTAACATAAGCCAAACATATAATGTGAACTAGGCTAAGTGATTGTCAATCACCCAGATTAATCACTGCTTACCTTCTAAAATTTACCCATCTACAACTGATATATAAAACATTGACTCATATAGCGACTTTACAAGACAAAAATTAAGGAGATTTACTATTTGCTGTTAGAACTACCACAATGGATGCAACCAGTGCTAGAAGGATAAGTCACTAGCATAGCTTAATAATAAAGTTTCACAATTTAGCCTTGCTGTTCTGTCCATGCACATAACTAGTCCAAGAATATGAACGAAAGGTAAAGATCTTAACATTGAGTTTCCATAACTAGTCCTAGGAGAAAGATTGCAGCTTAGAACATCCCCTCAAGTAAATAAACACTGTTAATTAAAAGATTAAAGTGAAGCAACTCAAGACCAATTACAAATTACCTCCACTTTTCTCTGAGTGAAATTGTACTGCATGCACATTTCCCTTCCCTACAGAGGCTATGAAATTGTAGCCATAATTGGAGGTAGAGGAAACCCAATCCATGTTGTCCTTTGACTACGCAACAAAACCATAAGACAGAACATGGAAAAAAGGAAATAAGTCAGACAATCCAGCACAATAAACCTTTAAAATCAGCACAATATATAAAGGCCTTGCCTGTAAGTTATTTCCTTATGTTTTCCTGTTACTGCATATGAAACCGTTAGAATGTTCACTCACATCATTCGAATAGATTTTGGTTGCTGAGTTTAAAATACTTATTATGCTAGAGAAAGGATGATGACAAAGGGTCTACAGAATTTGCCAAAAAAGCAATATTGTTATGCCAGATTCATCTACTATCACGCTGCTTGCCCAAGTTGTGACTGAGGATATTCTGCAGCAAAGCCTTTTGATATTTCTGTAACACAATTGATTGAGGAATGTTCAGTTAACTGGACAAAAGATAAAGCTTGTGGAATATTTTGCTAAACCCCACTGTCTCTCGGTGTCTATTAACTGTTTCATGTTTCCTTACCTGCAGACTGGTCAACAAACAGACTTCGTGTTAGTTTCTTGTACGGGACTTGGAATTGAGCCTTCTAGAAGAGAGCAGGTTATGAAAGCCAAGAGGGTTAGCCCCTTCAGATTTTCTTACATCTATGCAGAATTCTATTGTCAAACTTGTTAACTCATGATTGCTTTTTTCATGTCTAGGCTGGAGAAGATTCTTTGAGGAGGTCAGGGCTTGGTTATACAATTATTCGCCTTGGTCCCCTAATGGTAACACTCAAAACAAAGTGTTAACTTGGTATTGAATGTATTCCAGTGGATGCTCTGTTCCTTAGTGCATGAATGAACTTCTGGAGGATTATCCTTCATCCTCGTGTCCTGCTGGTCTAAATGTTGCTGCTTCATTCTCAAGGACCTTTTATTGATAGATTTATTTTGCAGAAATTTTCCAAGTACAACATACACCTTTTTCTTACTTGGGTGGTTTAAAATTTTTATGGGCATTTTTGTGAAATTCATAGTGGTTATTTCAGGAGGAGCCAGGTGGTCAACGTGCTCTCATATTTGATCAAGGAAACTGGATTTCTCAGGTGAAGATGATCAATCTCCTCGCAAGTTGATAATGTTCAAAATTTTCATTAGTAGTCATTGATTTTGATCTTTTTCCTGTTTGCAAATATGCAAGCTGTTGTTAACAGTTATAGATAATGGGATAGTTAAGATCTTATCAGGATTTCTTCTAATGTAGGGATTTCTTCTAATGTAGGGGATAGTTAAAGTGAAGCAACTCAAGACCAATTACAAATTACCTCCACTTTTCTCTGAGTGAAATTGTACTGCATGCACATTTCCCTTCCCTACATATGCTATGAAATTGTCGCCATAATTGGAGGTAGAGGAAACCTAATCCATGTTGTCCTTTGACTACGCAACAAAACCATAAAACAGAACATGGAAAAAAGGAAATAAGTCAGACAATCCAACACAATAAACCTTTAAAATTAGCAATATACACCATATAAACAATCAGAAAATGAATAGAAGCATACTGGTTCTGCTGCATCAATCTCTGCTGCTGCTGCTGTTGCTGTTGTTGCTGCATATCTCCCATGTCACCATGTTGACCCGCCAACTGGTTCTGCTGCATCATCTGTTGACTTGAAAGCTGATGCTGCTGTTGATTAGATGAAGTCAATATTGGCTCCTGTGACAAAGATGCTTGCTGTTGATGAACAGCCTGCTGAGACTATAAAACATCACAATCAATACAATTTAGTTTATCTGCAGCAACATTCATGTCAAATATGCTGCTGTACATCTTCCAAAAAAAGGATGAGGACGCATAATGAGAGAACGAAAACAGCATGTCTTGTCTCAACCTTTTAGAGTACGCATACCTGCTGTCTCATTGTCGAAAATTCAGGGGGAGCTACAGCAAATGATCCACCAACCGCCGAACTACTCACAATGTTAGTGAGTAGATTACTGTAAAAACCCGAAGGGCTATTGTAACTTTGAAGTAGTTGAGGTGCAAAAGAAGCTTGCGAAGAAACTTGAGGTATGTCTCCTTACTTCTTTAATTTTCTTTTACTCTTTTCTAGACAGATCTTATGTCGCTTTCTTCCTTCGTGTCTATCTTTCTTTTTGAGTCTCGTACATTTTGTAATGAGACTCGTATCTTCACTTAAGCCTACTAAATTTTTCTGAGACTCATCTCTAAGTGGCATTTCATCAAGAGATTTGTTTATGTTTAAGATCATCTTCTTGATAAATTCATATTTTTGAATAGTTTGTAAGCCCTTGACTGCTATCTTGACAAACTCAGGGTACATTTCTCTATATCTATCAGTAGCATCCATGTCATCATTACCCTAAACGAAAATATAAAATTTGTTAGAAGTCACCAATAAATTAAAACAATAAATTGAGTAAAAAAGAGTATAAAGAAAGTTCATGTCTGAGTATCTAAGCCATGCTTCTCTAGTATTACACCTCTTGCTTCACGTGTCCACCTCTTCAAAATGTAAGCATTAGGAATTAATTTTATATCCAAGTTATCAAGCACCTTTAACGCATGGCAACATAAAAACCCAACGGTCTCAAAATGATTACATGCACAATTGACCACTTCATTGCTTGGGCCACCCGTGACCTTGTACTCTTGTTCATTTGTACCCTATGAACCAATAACATATTCACGCAAGACACCCATCTCATTACGTTCCTTGATAACCAGGGAAAAAGTTTTCATCCATTCTGCCTGAAAAATTTCAAATACCGAAGTTGTATAGACTTTACTTGCTTGCTGCAACATAGGTGATGTCTGACATAAAATCGTTGGCAATTTCTCTCTACCATGAAACTCAGCTTGTATTTCTTTGTACCGCTTATCAAGCACCACCTTATCAAATTTCTTGAAAAAACCATCTAGATTCATGTTACATCTAAGATGATCTTTCAAATCTCCATTCAAACTCTCGCTCAACTGTGTGCTACGTATACCCAAGATCACCGTAGATTTTATATAACATCTAGCCCACTTCTCTTTCAACCTATACAGATTTTGAAGCCAACAATTATCACTAATTTCATATGTTGAAAGTAATGAATCCCAAGCATCTTCAAATTTTTCGACTTCTACATATTCATAGACAAGCTTCTTCAAATCAGTCAAAAAATTAGATCCATTCTTCATTAAATGACCAACATTTTTGATAGCATTTTGCATTAGATGCCATGTACACAATCCATGTCTTGACTCGGGAATCACCTGTAACAGACTGAATTTTCGACCCATTTTGGGGATTTAATGAGAATGGACGTATTTCATTATTTCGCTTTAGATGAATCTCACTCGAGCCTGATCAACTCGGGATGACTGACCAAGGGGGAATGGTTACCAAGGAACTTAAAGTACGTGGACCCTGACAGGTCGATACCCGTATCTCCTTAAAGCCGCCCGTTAGTCTGAGCATTTGCTAAAGTTGTAAATCAATGGAAGTGGCCACGAAATAGAATTCCTAAATTGGACAATCGAACTTTTCCAGAAAAGTTACAATGAGAATTGGACGGTGTTACCTTCGAGGAAATTCAATTGGAAACCGAGACAAGGATAGAAAATTACCAAAATGCCTCTGGACCGTTCGAAGTTCTTCGGATTATAGACTGAGTAATTCCTAGCATTTCCTAGGTGAGTTGAGTTTTAGTTCAGTCTAGCTCGAGAATCACGTCGAGTTCGATAGAGAGGTTCCTGGTCCCAACGGCTCGTATCTCGAGGAAATAGAAACACCAAGGAAACGTCTGTCAGTTGAACTTTCCTCGAGAATGGAGATTCCACCTAATGTGACAAATGTCACATTTTAGCCAATCCAAGACCACTATTATAAACCCTAAGTTAAAATAAGACATCCAATTTTCAATGTGCATGAGAAAGCACAAAATTCCCTCTTAACCAATGCATGTATCCACTTTCTCTCTCTCTCCCTCATTCTCTAATTTTTTTTATTTCATTCCCTCCCAATATAAGATCCAAGAATTCATTCTCTCTTCCTCCCTCCTCCTCCTTCTTCTTCTTCTTCTCTCTCGCTCACTCGTTCTCTCCCTCGGCGACCAGAGAATCCGCCAGCCTCCCTGCGCACCTCTCCTTCTGACGGCCATAACTTTCACCTCAAAGCTCCGTTTGCCTTCAAACCACCTCTATTCTCTTCCTCTCTTCCATACGAATCCATAGCCACCTGAATCGCACCGAGAAACCGCCGGAAGCTCCCCGTCTAACCGTTTGAACCTCCCTGTTCTGTTACCGGCGCGGAGCCCCGACCCCAGCACCTTCCGACGGCCATAACTTTCACCTCAGAGCTCCGTTTGCCTTCAAACCACCTCTATTCTCTTCCTCTCTTCCAGACGATTCCAACGACACCTGAATCGTATCGAGAAACCACTGGAAGCTCCCCGTCCGACCGCCTGAACCTCCCTGTTCTGTTACCAGCGCGGAGCCCCGACCCCAGCACCTTCCGACGGCCATAACTTTCACCTCAGAGCTCCGTTTTCCTTCAAACCACCGCCATTCTCTTCCTCTCTTCCAGAAAATTCCAACGCCGCCTGAATCGCAGAAAATAGCCATCGGAGCTGGCCGGAACATCCTTTCGACGGTGGTTGTCCAAACCCCATCGTGGCGGACTCCAGCACACATCGATTTTTAAACCAACCGTTTAGGCTCATCCGGAGTCCGAATCGACCCCCGTTTTCTCCCACACGTCGGTAAGATCTTGAATTTCAGTTATATGGAAATAGATCGGACATGCAATGCCATCCAAGTGAGATTCACTCACATGCAAGATCATCTAAGCGCTCTTGATGCTGTTTCACCCCTTGCATGTCATAGATTCAACCCTTTCTTACACTTTCGAACTTGTTCTCTTGTAATACAGCTTCATCAACTTCGTCAAGATCTCCAAAGTCAGCTCCATTCTCGATTTTGTGCCCAAATTCAAGTAGGGTAAGCTCATAACTAGACTTGGGGTAGAACTATGTGTGTTTGGGGCTTGTTCTTGAGTGTGCCGTGAAGTATAACTCATTGCATGTTCGAATTGACTTGCTGGCCGTGTACTTACAGTTCTGTCCATGAGGTTACAATGTCCATATTGTGTGGGTCAAGTATTGGATGGTAGTTCTAAGGGCCTATGAAGAGTAAACGTGTGATATTGGTCAATGCATGTTCAAATAGGATGCTGGCCGTGCATGTATGGTTCTGGCCATGAGGTCCTAGGGTCCATGATGCATGAGATGAACATTGTATGGTAGCCCTAAGAGGATCTAAGAGTAACCACGTATATTGGGACCCATGCTTGGGGTCAAAAACACTGAAAAACGGAGTTTGAAACTCGGATTGATGTGCATTGTCTGCTTTGGATTCACGTGAGTGATGGGTGATGAATTGAACTTTGATGTGATATATGTGAATCCATGTAAGCTTGATTGAGACAGGCGTGTGCGCTAAAAATGCGTGGTGAATTGTGGGCCGAAGGCCGGGACACGAAATGAACGCCTGATGCATTGCACTTAACCTTATGAGCGAACGTTTGGCGGAGTGCGTAGAACCGTGCGAAATGGCCGAATTGGTGTCAAGAAAACACTGGAGTTGGAGTGACAAGGGGTATCGGCCGTAGGGCAAGTGAGCCACGGTTGCGGTACCGCGCCTGGACGTGCGCGGCACGGGGCGTTGGAGTGACAAGGGTGCCAACTGAGCGAATGTAGGGGCTCGATTCGGGGCACGGCCGGCAGTGCTATAAGCCACCGGTGGATCTAGCTCGGGTCGATTAAATGAGAAATAACACTTTGCATCTGAATGAGACTTGATCATACCATGGCATGAAATATGCGTTCATTACTGTGATACAGTCCATTGATATATGCTGACCAAGTGTTTATTGAATCATGTGTCGAACTGCTTCATTTGCATGCTATGTTCTATTTTGAGTTTTTGTGAGATTACTGGGTTTCGACTCACGCTGTGGGCTGATCGCCCAATTTCAGATCCCCACCCCTGAAGATGTCTATAACCCCAGCTCGCCACGGTCGACCGGTTGAGTTAGAGGAAGACGAGGTAGAGTATCAGGTACCTGGCTATACGTGGTTTAAGAGGATAGTTACTACGGTTTGGGTCGATGTGGGGGAGAAGGATAGTCTAACAGGTCATCGGTATGTAGCATGGTATCGATGGAGCGGGTTGTCTTGGCATGGTCCGCTAGACGCCATGGACGCTCCCGTCCTAGGGCCAAATGGGAACCCGATACTTAACACAATCCACAAAGGTGAGGTGGTAGACCCCGAGCCTATGTAGGTGGAAGACTCTGATGGTGATGCCCAGATGGAGTTTGATGGCGAGGACGACGTGTTTGGTGACGCTGATGAGGACCCTGAAGAGTTTCCCTTGACCGATGAAGATAACCCTTAGATGTACGGATCTCATGTTGATGGATTTGTCCTTTTGCTAGGTGGCTGTTAGGGTTTATTTTGAATGTTGGATATTGTCTCCCCCCACAAGTTTGTCGGATCCTAGACTGGTTTTGTGTTTACCTCTCCCTGTCTAGTTGTAATTGAATCCCCGAGACTCGATCATGTGTTTATGTCATGATCTTTCCATCTTCCTGTCTTGCTTGAATGAATGTATGATTGGGAGTAGAGCGCTTTCCGCTGTCGCTTTTAGTTATCCGTCGTTTGGCCACGACGAATCTAGGGCCGTCGTTTACATTGGGGCCAAGCGATGTGATTGCAGGTCAGGCGTAAATCGACGGGGATGCCGCGCGGCCCGCCGGGATCTGGGGCGTGACATCACCTCTGCTAATGCTTTCGACATTGCTGCATCTTGATCAGTAAAAATTGTTTCAGGCCTCTTATATTTGTGTGCCCCCAAGAATGTTTCGAAAAGCCATCTAAAGGAATCTGCGGTTTCATCATATAAAAGTGCAGCCCCAAAAATCACAAGGTCTCTATGGTGATTGAATCCAATAAATACACCGAGTGGCCTATACTCTTTATTGGTAGAAAATGTGGTGTCAAAGGTCACAACATCACCAAAAAAGGCATAATCAATAATCATCTTAGAATCTGCCCAAAATATATTTGTTGTTTGCTCATTACTATCAAGCTGAACAGCATAGAAGAAAGAGGTGTCTAAGATCTGTCGCTTTTCGAAGTACCTCAATAAACATCTCGCATCTCCAAAGGCTATGTCTCTTTCTCGTATAGTGCGAAGATAGTTTTTTACATCAACTCTAGTGTAACCAACATTTTCTCTTCCCCCAACCTGTACACTAGATAAGTCATGCTGCTGTGTTTGTGTGAGGCCTGCATTGTCAGCCAACACAATTTGCTGAGCTTGGACATTGCTTATTTGCCTATGTGACCGTATCAAGTGACTACACTCTGCGAAGTGGAGTGGATGGGAATGCTTTGTCTCAAAATCATACACAGAATATTTACCGCTCTCTCGAACTAATCTGATTCCCATTCGAGCATGGTAGTCCATCCTCGTTTCAGGCCTAGGCTTTTTTACTAATTCCAGACGTTTATCTTTTTGTCGATGCCTCTCTTTTGCACAACAAAAGCATGTAGATGTTATGAAACCATCCTTCCCTTTGTTAGTAACTCTTTTACGTATACCAAAACCAATTCTAAGTGCATACATTTTCCAAAACTCCCATGTCTCATCTACATCATTAAATTCCATACCCATTTGTGGAGTCCACTCATTACTGCTAATGAAATCATACAAAAAATAGTTGACATAGTAGCGACATTAGACCATAACTTGAACAACAAACAATGAAACAGAACAAAAACTAACATAGTTTCATTAAGACATTAAGTACCTTGTGCCATCATCATCCATTTTAGAGGGAGTCTCAATTTGAGGCACAATTTGACTGCTAATATGAAGCATGGCAGTTAGGGCTCGCCTCTCATCATCCATCGAAGACCACCAGTACCTATTCTATGTATAAAGAAACTGCCATTACTCAACCGACCAAATCTCATCAATTTACAAGTTAGAAAGAGAAACTGCATCTTCCATGTACCTATTCTACGTAGCACTTGCAGTGTTCTACCAATCTGAGCAATAAACAGAAGTACTAACCATGTCAATGTTGTCTGTCACTGTCCAAGCAAATTTTTCCGTTGGATGCTTCCCATACAGAGGCCTCTTTATCTTCTCAAGAGCTGGTGATGATTCTAAATAAAATAAATTAGGTTGAGTTAAAGCATTGCGAAGAAAAAGTTTACTATGACAAAAAGGAAGGAAATTTTTTTTTAAAGAGCCATGGAATAAAGAGAAATCAGAAAGCAAAAAGAACAGCATACAGTCCTGAAACAAGGGGTTGACAATTACTTATATATCAACATTCCATGATTCTATGTTGTCTCTCTTTTTGATCTCTCTCTATCTCTTCCTTAGCTCATCCATGATCAATTGTGTTGTCAATACAAGGCATATCCATATACAAAACTGCCTAGTCGTTATTATAAACCTTTTTAAGTGAATCCTCCAGGCAATCCAAAGTGTTTTAAGTACATAAAAGGCAACTTACAAGAATGTTAGTTTAGGAATACGGGCAATTTCGGCAGGTATAATTCCTGACATTTTGTTGTATGATAAATACCTGCAACCAATAGAGCAATCAATGCAATGACAGACTTAGGGTAGGAGAAGTAAATCCAAAACAGCACATTATGGACTGAAAGGTATCTTAGATATTTACACATTTAAAAAGAAAAGAACAATGATGAGAGCAGGCAAATGATACTTACAAAATCTCCAAGTTGGTGACATTAGCAAGCTGTGCTGGAATACCTCCAGTAAAATAGTTGTTATTCAGATAACTACCATATTCAGAATTTCGGATGGAATGAGTTAGTTAAAAGCAAACTCATAATGAGGCTCCAGAATTAATAACTACAATCTTGCCAGCAATTGTACTTACAAGTTCCTCAAGGCTAGAAAGCAGCCTTCATTTCGTGCCAGTTCCCTCAAAGTACCTACCAAATGATTGTTACTAATATCCCTACGGAAGCACAACATAGCCATGGGATTAATAACAAGTAAGAATAAGATAAGTCTCTATTAAAAGATTTCCCCATGAATGGAGAAGTTTACAAGTGACGCAGATTTGGCAAGTTGCACAATCCTCGCGCAATTCGTCCCGTCAAACGGTTCTCTTGCAGATAGAGATATCGAAGTTCAGGAAGATTACCAAGTTCCGCAGGAATTTCCCCCTTAAAGCTATTGAAGCTAAAATATATGCAGAAGATTCAGTAGTGAAATGACTTAAAGGCACAGATACAATACACAATGACCAGCGCATAAAAAAAAACCCCAAGGAAGTGTGTTTCCTCAGAAAATTATCATATGGCAGCCATATGGCCTTAAAACCTCAATGTAGTCCAGCGATGCTCGCTGGACATGATGTTCTGCCGTATTGAGTCAAATGGCATCACAAAATTTGCCGCAGCATTGAAGCAAAGCAAATGTGAGGAATTATTCATCCATAAGCCAACAATCTTATAGTGTTTTGAGGCGCTTCAACCGTCCAATCTGAGGAGGAATAGGCCCTGTCAATTTGTTGTTATGGAGATCCCTACCAGTGGAGACAGACATCAATTGATTGAATTAAGGTCTTAAAGGAAACCAGAGGGTTTCGAATTAGGTTCGGATATTTGTTATGGCTACATAAAGCGACTCCTTGGCAATAACATAGCTTAAACACCCTCATTTTTCATCTCAACTACATGTACTTTACATGCATTACTTTACAGGGAAGTATGTGAGATAAGACATACCTCCTATCTTTTTATCCCACGCACAAGTACATGACCTTTTAAAGATTCAGTGAAGGCGAGAATGGGATTAAAGACAATAAAAAGTCACAACACATGATGCATGAAGTCTTGACCATTTTGATAATAATGAAAAACAAGTTTCAAAAGACAGTTATCGCAATTAACTGATACATGGTCAATCCTGATGTAGAAAAGGTTAAAGAGGGCATTGAGTGATACTAACCCCTTGTGAAAGTATGCTTTAGACAAATTAGGATCTATTTAGATTGCTTTATTTGCATCAACAGCCTCCACAGAGGATCAGATTGACGTAATTAGTAAGCAGGGAGGGCTACGTAGTATTCTAAACAAGACAAATTATGTCCTAGCTAACAGAAAACACATGAAGATCGATAAGAGTAAGTTCTCTATTTTTCTCCACCGTTTCTTTATTTTGCACCTGTTTTCTTCGAAAAAAGTAAACTGGAAAATGGGGAAAAAAAAAGAGCTATGCATATAGTATCGAAAAAACAACACAAAGCGACCAACAAAGCGCAATCTCAGACGGATGTGCTAGCTACATACAAATCCCGCAGTCGCGAATTTCACATCTTGATACCAATTACATGTAAAGCCCCAAAATAGCGATCTATAACACAGCATCAATTGATTTCTCGATTACTTGAACATGAAATCAAATAAACCAAAGACTCGACATAAGGGATGAGGAGAAATTACCTCTCCAGCGTTCCAATTCAGATCAAAGGCCTCAGAGCATCATCACATTGTTGGCCTGGGTCCCCGTGTGGGCGGCGACGAGATTCTTGAGGTCGCCGATGGTGGAGGCGTTCGTCGGGGCGAGTCGACGGGAGGAAGAGAGGGAAAGGGCAGGGCAGAGCAGAGCAAAATCGCGAGTCGACGCTCGGTGGAGGCGTTCGTCGGGGAGAAATCTGGGAGGTCGGAGCTAGGTCGGTGGCATCGGGGGACTCGGGGGAGGTCGGAGCTTGGTCGTCGGGGAAATTTGGTCGGACGCCGAGAGAGGGGCGTCGGGGAGAGAGAGAGAAAAACGTGAGAGAGGAGAGAGAATTTTGAGGGGGGAGAGAGAGAGAGAGAGAGAGAGAGAGAGAGAGAGAGAGAGAGAGAGAGAGAAACGTGAGAGAGGAGAGAGAATTTTGAGGGGGGGGGGGAGAGAGAGAGAGAGAGAGAGAGAGAGAGAGAGAGAGAGAGAGAGATACCAGAGATCTGAAAAAAAAAAAACCAAATTTCAAAAAAGCGCTATAGTACCCAGGCCAACGCCCGCAAATTTTGGGTTGGATTCTCCGGATGACGTGGCGCATCCTCGGTCGTCCGATGAGAATGGACGGCCGAGATTAAAACTATGTCGCCCTGCCATAGCTTCAACTATGGCAGACGATCCCGATCCCTGCGAAGCTAGGAATACTAAATGAGTCCCTACAGGGTTGGTTTGACGGTATCCAAGAAGACCTTCATGCCTTGGTGGATTGGGCATACAAAGTAGATCCTTTATGTTGGATATCCATGCATGGGATCACAGAACGGTAGATTTCTGGTCAAAAAGCTGATACTGCAGGTTATGTGCGTCTCTCACTCGACGATCTAAAGTCAAGGATATCTATACAATCTTGCCTTTTTATGGAGGTAGCTTGTCACCAGATCGAAAGAAAGGAACGAAATGTTAAGTAGACAGAAAGATGACCTTTACTATTGTGTTTTTGATTGGCAAGTGGATGAATCATCAAGAAGAAAGCAAGTACCTCTCGGTCAAAAAGGGGACTTAGTGGAAAGTGAGTAAAAGCTCACCGACAAAAGGGGCTCTCGGACAAAAAAACAAGGGGGCATTGGATACCTGAGGAGACTGGAGGTCTTTAAAAGGAGAGGTTGGAGCGACGCGCAAGAGAGATCACCAAGAGGGGGCAGGTCATACTACTCCAGGTACAGATCCTCAAATTGCCCGCTAACACCAGCTCTGCCCCCATGGCTCATCACTACCGCCACCACACGGCACCACTCCCAACCCCCTGTTGCTGCAGTAGCTCCTGCTACAGCTCCGGCGCACCTTAGCATACGCCGCCTCAGCCATTATCAGACCCGCTCGTCGAAGCCCTCATTTCGCGCCTCCTTCAACCTTTTCTTTTGCCTCCTCAGGAACCCCACAAACCATACCTGCGGACCTACCAAGAAATAAACTTCAATCAACCACATCACCTCCACCCACAACGGCGACATCACTCACATTCCAGCTCCTGCTTCCTCCAACATCCTGCTTACGGTTAAAATGGCTCTCCTCCTGTTCGTAGTTCTCATGCTTGCCTCCACTGGCCACTCTAGTGTTGCCGCTTGGTGTATGTGCAAGGACGGGCTGAATAGCCCAATGCCACAACATACGCTGGGCTACGCTTGTGGAAACGAAGCCGACTATGGTCCGGTAAGCTCGACGGAGGCGTGTTATTTGTCGAGGGCTCACCGTTCCTACGCCGTCAAAGACTTCTTCCAGAAGACGGACCAGGCTTAGGGCACCCGTGACCTCAACGGCGCCATCACTCAACGGTTCATCGCTTCTCCATCGTCAACTATATCTATTGTACAATCAGACCCTCCCTACTTCACCGTCCCTGCTCATGCATGAACTTTTTTCTGGGTCTCGGAGAAGAAGAAGACGATAACCTAAAACCAAAACAGAAAAGTAGAGAGGAAGATGGTCCCTCTCGCTATTCCCAGGATGTTGAGAATCTGCTAGCTAACATGGAAGTATTTGCATCATATTGCCATACTGAGCTTATGAGGATAATCGTGCCTCTAGAACCGTTCAATGATGACCAGATAAAGGTCAAAGCATGCCTTCTTATGCTGGACCTTAACTGCGATGCACTAAGTGTCTAGATGTTTCAAAATTTCTGGGCATTCGTTAGATCCCACAGATGATGTATTGTGGGCTGTGGAGCAAATCACGACGGACACCCTCGGCAGAAGTCAAGATATCTCCTTGGGACTTCTCAGTCCTTTTCTTGCTAGTGTTCTAAAAGGAAATGAGAATATTGCATCTTCGTGTTGGAGGCTCGGAGAGAGAGTCATTTCTAGCTGTGCGGCTAAACTTGGATTTGTTATTCTTGGAGAAATATAATCCAATGGCACCGCTCTGGATGATTACTCTCCTGTTGTGGCTTATATTTGTGAAAATGAGCCTCCAACTATGGAGAATAATCATACCAATGGTTCTTCCCAGCCAGTGGTTTACTACGAGGAGGAAGTGGTGCACCTTGGACCTTTCACAAGCTTCGAAAGTCAACAGTAGCGACATGAATCTATGATAACTTTTTTTTTCCTACTGTCACTAATCCTGAGAACCAAACCATGACCGGTCATCCCCGCTGACTCGCCATCATGGATCAGCCACTTAAAGCGTCAATAAATTGAAGCTAAGTGTCCTTTTTACTATCTCTGGTTTTGGGTATAAATTAGCTCAGATTTTCTACACTACCCATTTTTTTTTTCATATTGTATGTCAGGTAAAAGGATGGCCCCACTTCAACGGGAAATCTCATGGAGGTACAAAAATCGGCCCAAGCAAGCTCCTGAGGGCTCATCGACTTTCTTAGTAGACCTGTCTGTGGGTGTTGATTCAAATTGTTGAATCAATTTGTTATATTTTATTTTAAGGAATTCAAACCCCAAAATGAGAAGGGCAAAGCCCACCCGATGGAGATCCTTTAATTTTCGCACCGGCAAACCCCAAAATGGAAAGGGCAAAGCCCATCCGTTGGAGGTCATTTACTTATTGCAATTTAATTTCCTGCAATTTAATTGTTGTACCATAAAACCTCGAAATTGGTAGGCCGAGTCAAGGCTGATCCTTTTATTGGAGGTCTTTTATTTATCGCAATTTAATTTCCCACAATTTAATTCTTGTACCATTAAATCCTAAAGAAGGTGTGCCGAGCCACTCACTGGTGGTCTTTTATTTTTTGTTATTTACTTCCCGCAATTTAATTCCTGTACCATTAAATCCCAGAGAAGGCGGGCCGAACTAGGGCCGAGCCACTCACTGGTGGTCATTTATTTTTTGTTATTTACTTTCTGTAATTTAATTCCTGCATCATTAAACCCCAAAGGGGAGAGCCAAGCCAATGCTAGGCCATCCATTGGAGGTCTTTACTTACCTTCATTTAATTTCCTGCAATCTAATTCCTGCACCATTAAACCCCAAAGGGGAGAGCCAAGCCAATGCTAAGCCATCCATTGGAGGTCTTTACTTACCGTCATTTAAATTCCTGTAATTTAATTCCTGCACCATTAAACCCCAAAGGAGAGAGCCAAGCCAATGCTAGGCTATCCATTGGAGGTCTTTACTTACCGTCATTTAATTTTCTGCAATCTAATTAATGCACCATTAAACCCCAAAAGGGAGAGCCAAGCCAATGCTGGGTCATCCATTGAAGGTCTTTACTTACCGACATTTAAATTCCTGTAATTTAATTCCTGCATCATTAAACCCCAAAAGGGAGAGTCAAGCCATTGTTGGGTCATCCATTGGTAGTCTTTACTTACCGTCATTTAAATTAATGTAATTTAATTCCTGCACCATTAAACCCCAAAGGGGAGAGCCAAGCCAATGCTAGGCCATCCATTAGAGGTCTTTATTTACTGTCATTTACTTCCTGTAATTTAATTTCTGAAACACCAGACCCGAGAATGAGTAGGCTGAGCCACCTGTTGGAGGTCGTAACACTGCACAGAAGTCGTTAACACACTCCCTCTTTCGGCTTCAGGGAATTTTTAATACTTTGAAAATACCAAAAAATGTCACTCACATACATTCCATTTAAAAAGTGAAAATACGAAAAGAGAACACCCTACTAGAACCTTAGGAATAAGCCAAGCATGGGTTGCCAAATTAGGATATCCATGAAATTAACGTACCGAAAGGGCATTAGTTTTAATTAACTGGTGTAATCAAATTCCCGAACTCATAATCTCTGGTTCGTAGAAGTAATTTAGTTCTCCCGCTAATTTACTTAGGTTTCTAATCAACCTACCAAAAATGATTAGTAGCGGCTCCAAATTTTAAAATCATTTAAATAAAAAACCGAAGTTGCGATTCGGTAGGGCTTGGGAGGGTCTGCGTTAAATTAGTTAATCTAATTAACCTGATAATCCGTTAACCTGAAAATTTTCCACTGCTCGAAAAATTTTTAGGGTCGCGACACTCAACAAACTTTGTGTCAGTTAATTTGCAATGTTTTTCTTTGAATTTGCGAAGTCCAAATAAATTATTTCATATGAGAGGAACTGCCTTACGGTATTGCGTTTATAACAAATGTGTCTAGACTTAATGTTATCTATCACATTAAGTGCCCTTGCAATTGATGCTTGATTATCACTGTGAATGCATATTATAGGCATAGATTTTGGCCACAATGAAACATCCTCTAAAAATTATCAAAGCCACTCTGCTTCTTCAGCATCTTTATCCAAAGAAACAAACTCTGATTCCATTGTAAAGTACGCTATTAGAGATTGTTTTAAGGATTTCCATGATATTGAGGCCCATTTAGCATGAACACATATCCACTAGTTGATTTCAATTCATCAAAATTCGAAATTCAATTGGTATCACTCTTTCGACACAGTTGGATATTGACTACATTGTAGAATATAGTCTTTGGCATTTTTTATATGCCCTAATACTCTCAACAAAGCATTTCAATGCTCATGACAAGGATTACTTGTATATCTACTTAGTTTTCCTATTGAGTATGCTATATCCGGTCTAGTGATGTAATGTACATGCGGTTGTCGATTACTTGAGAGTACTCTAGCTACATGATGTTGGTTTTCTAGCGGTCCCAGGTGCTCGTTACATATATGAAAACATGTCATACGCGCATCGGAAGAAAATAAATTCAAACGGCGCCCTAGATCATTTTAGAAATTCTCGTATACTTTAATCAAAAATTGAACTTTCTAAAACTAGTTTAGAAACATACCTAGATAATAGAGGTTGGATGCGGCTCTACTTCTTTGTCCTTGAGCCCAAGAGGTGTCGAACCTCTAGTTCAAACACGCTCCGAAACCCGTGCGACCTTAAAGATAGAGATTTGGAGAAATGGCTCTTGGATTATGCTAGTGATTCTAGTGGCGTCTCAATTCGAACCCTTCGTTTTCAACCAATGAAAAGACAACCTTTGTATATCCGAATTTGTTGATTCTCGAGTTCACTTTCTCAAGAAATTTGGCACGTGTATGTGTAATTCTCTCAAGTTTCTAACCTTATGAACTTTGGCGCCTTACCCCTATTTATAGAGGTTTGGAGAGAGGGAGAGAATGAGGGGGAGGGGCGATATAAACCGCCCTTCTAAACCGCCTCATGTGGGAGCCAATAGAAGGCCGCCACGTGGGCTGCCAATTAGCCCACGTGGCCAGCTAGACGTTGGTCAAAGGTGGTCAAACTACCTTTGACCAACTATGTGGGCCCCACCCAAAAAGGGCGGTGGTCAAAGGCAGCAAAATTGCTGCCTTTGATTAGCCCGTCAGCCAGTTTTGGGCGCCCATTTAGGCAGTCCAAATGGCATCGTTTTCAGCGACAATCCTCATCCACGGGCTCTAGACATTCTAGGCTTAAAGTCCCTCGAGTTTCGTGATCAATTCACGTCGTTTGACGTGCCAAATATTTCTGTCAAACGGATAGAAAATTATATCATACTTTTGACATTTTCTGGAGGATAATATTTCTTATCCTTTTTTTTATAACAAACATTATCCAACGATGATGCAGGTACGATGTAACCATTACATCATCCATGACATCATCATGATGTCATGACGGTGTCATCAATTTCGTCCCTTAGTGAGCTTTAGAAGGAGAAAATGAATCCAATCTGTTTGAACTCTTTTTAACTATCCAAATAGTTCTATCACATTCTCACAATCTCATCTTTGTTATGGATATCACCAAATGTCGGTTAAGGCACGTGACATCCCTAGGTTCACCCTGAATTGGCAGTGAGATTCTTCAAGGAATTGATCGTCCCAAATCAATCCTTAGATCGCACAAACCGCAAGTGACATCTAACAACATATCACGGTTACCCAGTCATAATGAAGTACGAGGACAAAGTGAACCTATTGGCCTTTGTTTAGTATTATCCAGTCCTTCTGTCTTATCATGTCCTGATCGAATGAGGTCTATGGATATTAGTGTCAAACCCACAGATTCGATCACATGCATAAACCTATTTGACGTGCATTTGGCGAGACTCCTCTCGACTTCTGTCTTGGCCAAAGACTTTCTAATGCATCGTTACGCATAGATCGTATAGGACATTAACCTCATCTAATGAGGAGATAGATCCTAACTGTTGTATACGCCTGTGACTTCGTATATAGAGGACAGTGACTATCATGCACAGAGCCGGATCAATGACCAGCCAATATCATACCTATAAACCACATCCTTCTAATATACAAGCTAGCATCGTGGCTCAGGATCGAAGACTATTAACACACTAAAGCCAAGAGGGATTGAGACATTGACCAAGCACGAAGCTTTTATGTTAGTCAATTGCTCTTTCGTTACGTTCAATGGATTCGGTCGAACTCGTTTCGATACAAACGCATGTGTTCCAGCTTAAATGTCTAATGTTCGATAACTTGTGATTCGTCATCTCTATTAGGCATCCAATGCTCAATAGGAAGGTTACGAACACACTGGTCTCAGCGGGGTTGTGGATGCCCAATCCACAATCCTTCGATCATGAACCAATTTGAAGATCAGAGACCAACTGATGACCCGTCACACATATTCTTGACACCTCAGGAATGGGTATCCGTTTCAACTGATCTAATGGACTTTATTTATTTAAAATAAAGGGACAAGATGAATAAACACGCGTCTTGCCATTAATACAAATATCGACAGTACAATATTTATGCCATACATGTGACCATCACATCATTGCTTTAGGGCATACTCCTAACACATGATACAATTTTCGATATTCTTTCTTAAAATTAAGTACAGTAGAAAAGAATTATTTGCATGTTTAATGTCGAATCCTTGAAACTTCCAATTACCTTTTTAATGTAATGAGATTATGTTAAACTAAGCCATCGGTATTTCTTAGAATTTTGATGTTGAGTATTCTCATGACCTGAAATTATCGATTTTACGTTACTGGATTATCAGATTAATTAAATTAACTAACCTATCTTGAGTTCTTCCAAATTCTATCAATTTGCAACTTAAGGCTCGATATTTAACATGCAAAGATTTTGAATAGGAGTCATCACTAATCATTTACAATAGATTGATTAGAAACTCAAATAAAATAGCAAGAGAACTATTTTATTCCTACAAACCAGAGATTAATAAGTCTGGAGATTTGATTACGCTATATTACTCTAACGCAATTTGGGTATCATTTTATTTCATGAAAAAGTTTAATTAGGCAATGTTAATTGATTTTAAACTAAGTCACTGACATAGGTTTTCATGCGAGTGCATAATCAATTAAATGAATATCCAGAAATCAAATAAGCTTATGAAGCATGCTCCAAGCACTTGTTCTCTCTTTTTATTTTCTCTTTTTAAATGAAAGTCTAATCTATAATGAATCCTAATCGAATGCAATGACATGAATAAAATGCAAACTACCCTAAGAATGCATTAAATTAAACTAGATTACATGACTATCCTAATGACAAGCAATTTAAATAAAACTAATCCTAACGTGCAACCTACATGATGAATTAATTAATTAACCTAAGCATACATTTTTCTAAATGACATGGAAAATGTGACATGTAATGCATGATGGCATCTTTTAATTTTTGAAATTAATTATGACCGTAGATAAAGCCATACCTAAATGATAGTATTCTTACTCAATTTAAGATTTAAGTTGACTTAAACCTAATATATTAAAGATAAATTATTTAGGCATAATTATCTACCTAAACATGCAAGTTCTAACCTAGAATATAATATAAACTAAAAATATGCAATCTACCTAAACATGGAAATTTTACATGCGATATCTTTTAGAATTTTAAGTCATACAATGCAATATATTCCAAAAGATAAGCAACAATCAATCAGTTCAAATAAAGAAAGCAATCACTTAGATATGGCAACAATCAATCGAATATGTCGCAAATTTTTTAAATCCCATTTTTAATCTGTAACTTTACAAATTAACCTATCGGATTTAAACCCCACCTCCTTAAATGTTCTATCTATAATATCATAGATAGACTTGTTTAATCGTATGACAGGTTGTGAATTGGGAAATTCCTAATCAAATATGCAAGATTAGATATGATTCAATATGTTCAAATGGAAAAGCAAATATTCTAATCTTAAAAAAATCAGAAATTTTCCTAATTTGAAGATTAACTTTCCAAATTTGAACCAATATTGAATCGGCTTGGACTGACGACGGTTCAGCTCACACAGTTGTAGTTCGCAGCAATGATTCGGGATGTCTTACTAATCAAGGACAAAGGGACTCGACGTGCACGTGGTGATGGCCTTGCGGATGTGACCATGGACTGGATAGATCCCGCCAAAAATTTAGCGTCTCAGCTTCCCCTCTGTGTGTCTTAATATCCTCCGTTTACCGGCGGATAAAAAGAGCGAAAAGAGTCTTGCTCGTCTAAGAGAGTGACTTCATCAGTTTAACTCTCAGAATAGAAATCAAGAACCCCATCATTATCTCAGTGGATTGCTGGATATTGCTGGAAATTCCATAACCACCGCTTGGAGTATACTGGGCGCTCCAGGAATGCCCTTCCTTCCCTTTCTTCTTTTGCCTACAATACTTGGTGGTCGAAAGGTGACAATTAACTTTCAATCAAATTAACTTTCAATATCAGAACAAACCTTCCTGATTTTTCCTCCTTTGTTTCCCTGTATGCGTGGAACTTGAAAGTCACTCGTAGTATGGTAACTTCGTGGCGAGTCAGCCCATGCAAGGTCGATACTGTCAAATCTCTCGAATTTTCGATTCTAGGAGGGCACTTTGTTAGCATGGCGAGTGATTTCGCTGCTTTGGGCTTCTCCGGAGATGATTGATTTGTCGTTGGATTACGAGAGATGACGCAGCAGGGAGCAAATAGCTACGACGCCCCGATGAGCTACACACATAACCTGCACAAAAGAAACATTAGGCAACGCAAAGAGTCAGGGACTTCTCCAAGTTTCACATCAGTGGGCGTGAGTATAACAGGAGTGAAAATGTATCTTCTTGCACGTAAATCTAGAGGAAGAAAGGACGAGATACAGGTTTTTTTTTTTTAATCAATGAGAACTCACTTCAAAATGGCCGTGAATTTGTAAATGAAGCCCCCAGAGAGAGAATTTCTCTCTCTTTTCATATTGCATCCTCTCTTTCTTCTTCCATGCTTTCCCTTCTCTATATATGTCGTGAGTTTTGATTTTTCCGAGATCGGACCGTCGAATCAAACCGTTTAAAGTAGCTATTCCATTTAAACAAAAAAAAAAAAATTGGACAGCAAATTTATTGGAGTAAATAGAAGAATAGGTATTATGCTAGAATAAACAGTAAGAAGATCCATCCGAATATCAATAAATCGAAATAGTGCTATTCCTTGTACCATCCAAACAGTACGCAGATATATGTGTGGCATAGTTACGATTAATTCCATCCTTAAAGAAAGAAATTCGAGTAGATTAAATGAAGTCCATACAAACAACTTTGAAATTCTAATAATACCAAGCACATGCTAGTTAAGAATGTAAAAACAAATTTGAAAGAGCGACAAAAAACTAACTTCCACTAGAATGAGATGTCAAGTCCTGGACATGCATCAAGGTGAAGCCTCACTACTAGCCCCTCACTCTGTCGTTTCTGTTGTTCCTCTGCATTTTTATCTCCCTCGCTGCAAACCTCCACATGAATAATGAACCAAAAGATTGCCACATCTCCTCCAAATTCGCTCCTATGTCTCCGGCATTATCATGTAGATGAACAAGTAGACAAAGATAGTGATCGCCCATGACAGGCCACCTTCTGGTTCATAGCGATCCCAATCTCCGCCTAATTGTTCATCTACATGATAATGCCGGAGACACAAGGGCAGAATCTGGAGGAAATTTGGCAATTTTTTTGTTCATTATTCATGTGGAAATCCGCGGAGAGGGAAATAGAAATGCAAAGGAACAACGAAGCAACAGCACGAGACGCCAGCAGTGAGGGTTCACCTTGATGCATGTACAATGAATACTTTGTCTAGGACTCTGACATCTCACTCCGGTGGAAGCTGGTTTTTCGTCGTTCTTTCAAATTTGTCTTTACATTCTTAACTAGCATTTATACTTGACATTAGAACTTCAATGTTGTTTGTATGGACTTCATTTAATCTAGTCGACTTTCTTCTTTCTGGATGGAACTAATCATGATATTGACCATGTGATGCGTTATCTGTCCACTACTTGGATGGTTACAAAGAATAGCACTATTGCGATTTATCGATATTCTAATGGATATTCTCACATTTTAGCATAATATCTATTCTACTATTTACTACAATAAATTTGCTGTCCATTTTTTGTGTGTGTTTATTTTAGCATAACATCTATTCTTTTTGTTTAAATGGAATAGGTATTTAAATGGTCTAATCCGATAAAGGGTGAAATATCTACTTAGCCCATGATTCACTCGGGGAGAATTTTTGTTGTATAGTTAGGCACCACAATCTCCATGAATAACATGAAGACATTATATGAAAATAATGGCATATGAACCATGTTAGACATTGTGAAGCACATAGAGTTTTGTGGCAATAAGTCCTTGTTAACACAAATAAGCACATAATCCAGTATCTTTCTTTGTTGGACACTGTGTCAATATTATTCAATGCTTTGGGGAGTGTCCATCTAATAATACTTTTACCCTACATTTGAAATGTTTTGTTGGAATAGGTGGTAGTAGTCTATTGCTACTATTCCAGGATGAACCACCCAAAGGGACTAATGAATTACTAAACCAAAATACTTAGGTCAGGCTCTTCCAAGCTCATACCAAAATGCAAATTTCAGGTCAATTAACACGCAAAAGTTGATTAAATTAGGAGTCGCCACTTATCAATTTTTGGTGGCTCGATTAGACACCCAAGTAAAATATGGAAGAGTATTTTACTTTTACAAGCCAAAGAGTAAATGGATTCAGAAACTTGATTACGCTAACTATTCAACTAGTACCCTTTCAATACGTAAACTTGATCATTTATTTCCTAAAATGCCAAGCAGTGTTTATGCCAATTATAAGTCATAAAGTTATCATTCCCTAAGGTATCCATGTAAATTTTTTGGGTTTATCGTATCCTAACCATGCTATAAAAGAAAAAATAATTAATATATTGAAAATGTGTAATCAAGTTAAATAAAAAATGTAAATGCACAAACAACGGGCTGGCATTTATCACTAAGAACATTCAAGATCCTATTATAAAGTGCTAAGAGCTTATTCAATTTTGAGTCCATTTTTTGTCTCAAGATTTTAAAAAAAATTTATGCTAAGCCTAAAATGTTCATTAAAATTCCTAAACTATGTGAAATATAATTTGTAAAAATCTAAAATTAATTGTAAACTAGAATTAGCACCAAAAATCTAGTAAAACTAATCAAAATCTAATTTCTTTTTTGGAATTTGTTTTATTATTGGAAAATGATCCAGATCAGGCCAAGAAGCCCGACCCACTACGTGAGGATCTGCCCCGAAATCTAAGAGTCCAGGTTGGTCCAAAGCCCAGTAAGAAAATGGCCTAACTGGGCCTTAATTTCGCTCAGCCCATTACACTCCTCTAACCAGCCTAAGCCCAAATCTTAAGTTTTACCGGATCCAATTCTCAGCCCAACTTTTATTTATTTATTTTTTTTCACATTTTCCCCATTTTTTTTTATACATTTTCTGTTTCTTTTTTGTTTTTGGTCTTCTTCTTCCCGTGAGATCTCTCTTCCTAAAACCTCACCGTAGCCTCTCCATGCCAATTCTCAAGGCCGATCTCACCTTCACCGTCGGCCAGTCATGGCTGTTATTGAACCGCAACCAGAAACCAAAAAGAACCTCCAATTACCATTATATTTCTGGCCATTGCATTTTCTAACTCAAAATCAGAACTCTACTCTACATATACAGACATATATATAGAGAACTAACGCGGACGGCCTTAAACCATGGGCTATCATCATCAAATGAATAACAGTTTCAATTCAAATATTCCTCCACGATCGGTCACGCGACGTTGGAAACCGAACATCATGTTACAAATCCAAAGAAAAGTAATGAAATAAACTCAATTAGACCAATCAATGAAGCAAATGTTAATCAATCTTAAATCTAAACACCGTCCAAAGACCGATAACACAAGAGCAGATTCAATGTTCAAGACAAACCATCAAACAGTTCTTTGAATCCAAGACTATCGATGAGCATGAGGAGAAGAAATTTACCTGGTTTTGCACCAAGGAAATGTCACGGAATCGACAACGACAGGGACGAAAGCGTCGGGGCTACCTCGACGAGCGGAATTCCTCTCTTGTTCTCCTTTTTGCTCCCTTGTTCTCTCTCTCTCTCTCTCTCTCTCTCTCTGAATCTGTCTCTCTGTTTTCCCAGCGACTGAAAATTTTGAGAACCTCCAAGTGATCTCCCTCTTTCTGTTATATCCCCTATCTTATCTTCTCGAAACTGATTCTGTTAGCAACCTTCGGAAACGTCGACGAAAACGTCAACGAATTTGTTAGCACTATGTTATATCCCGTTAATCTTATCTCCCCCTTTCCGTTATATCTCCCTGATCTTATCTCCTCAAAACCGATTCTGTTAGCACTATGCCCGGTTTTCCTTCCATCCCCGGCGGTGACGCACGCCCACCTGTCACCAGAGATTCCGTCACTGACGCCCGCGGTTTGCTTCCTCCCTCCGATCGATCAAGCGAGCAGGAAGAACTTCACTTCCTTCACTCGGGCCGGGCTTGACGCATTCCAAATTGGAAGAGTGGAGAGTTGGGCCCAAAAACAAAACAAAATCTAGAGGAAAGTCGGCCCAAATGCAAGCAATTTGATGGGCTTGCAAAAGCCTCTTCAGGATTTTTGCATTCCAATTAATTTTTTTTTCGTGGCCATATTTATTTGTGCCCCCTTTTGTTTATTTTTAATTTTTAATTTTATTTATTTATTGGAAAAATAAGGGGTGTCAACGTTGACTTACAACATATATTGCAACTAGATGATGTAGCTCTGAAGCAAATATGTTTTTTTTTTCAAGGTAGGTTGCTATATCACAACTCTTGAGGTATGTAAAAGTTAAGCTATTTAAATGATGAGTTGTTTTCTAATGAATCCAGTGTCTTTCAGCGATTCTATCACCCTATCGTATCATGAGTCCTTTACACCTCACCTTAAAGTTGGAATTATTTTTGTGATTATAGCCCTGTGATATTCCTAATATGGTCTTTGGCTACATTGTGAAAGATGGAATGCTCCCACTCTTATGCACTTTTCTCCTCACTAGTTTTCATAATCGAGAACTTGTATAGTATCTAGAATGTAATAAATGGTAGGTCGTCAAATCTCTTAAATGTGGGTTTTTCTTCCTTTTATACCGTATAACAAATTTAATATTTTCTTAAATTTCGATAAAGCTATAATACGGTACGTGATTAAGAAAAACTAAGTCTTATTCCTAATTTTCTCACCAATTAAATTGTCCACTTTCAAATTTAGGAAGATAAGGCTAGAAGTCTGTTTCTAGCTCAGTAAGTGCACTTGGTCTCTTTAAGTATTCATGCTAGAATGATTTTTGTATGGATTGTGGAAAAATAGTATGTTTTTCCAGATTTGATAGAACTAGACATTCGAGATTTGATAGAACTAGACTTCCAAGTGCACCAAAATGCTTTTTTCCTAATTGAGCACATCATTAATTTTCGTTTAAGATGATTTTAATATTGTTAAATAATACACCTCATGATAGTGGTATTTTACTACAATTCCACAATTTGCGTATTTAACTTATCCTCCATTAAATACACATCATTGTCAAGGTATCAGCCTATCAGCCTTCAACTTCTCTAGACCTAGGCATGGATAATTAGTACGAGAAGCAGCAAAGGGAGTGAGGCATGGACCAGTAAAAAAATATGGATATCTCCGAAAATTTTGTCCTTTGAAAGCAAGAATTGGGAAATTCATATTGCTACGTTTGGTTTATTAGTTTAAACTCTCACTTTATTCCCTCCATAATTTATTTTGAATGCCAAATGAATCTGATGTCTTATGTTTTCAATAGTTCCGCCACTTATGCGCGGGCAGTAAGCTAAATACCGCTCAATATTTTATTCTTTTTAAGAATTTTTTTTTTGGTCGGATATTCTTTTTAAGAAATTGATGGGGAAAAGGAAATTATATTGTATCTTAGGATAGAATAGCATTCCGTGCATATAGCGTAATTGTCCATTCTTTCTTGCAATTTATTTTTCGCTTTGATTATTGGTTGTGCCCTCGCATGAATACCTTTTGCATGTTAGTCGTTTGGTTTTAAAATGAATTCAAGCTACCTGCAAAATATGTTTTGAAAATAAGAGTAAAGGTACCGAAAGGACATTAGAAAAATCTAGTGTGATCAAGTCCCCAATTCATAACTTCTAGTTTCTAGAAGTAAAGTAATTCTCCCACACTTTACTTAGATTTCTAATCACTCATCCAAATCGATTAGTGATGACTCTAATTAAGCATACTTTGCATATTAAAAACTTGAACCAAGTTGAAAATTGGTCTGAGTTTGGCGGAGCCCAAGCTAAGGGCTTAGTAATCCAGCCATTAACCACCCGAGATTGGATCCCCTCCCTCCCTGTCTCCCTCCATCAACATATGGAATGTCAAGGATCCCCCTCCCTCCCTCCCTCTCTCCATCTCCGTATAGCCTCACAACCAACACATAAAAGGGAAAGATGAAAGGAGCTCCTTCAGAGTAATTTGACGTAGAGACTAAAATGTCCTATTTTATACAGCATAGCTTCAAAATCCTGTTTCAATTTAATAAAGACAATATCAAGGTAGAGGAAATTGTTCAACTGAAAATCCAGTCTTTTAGTAACTAAGTCCTGCTCTGAACTTAAACAGATTACCCTAAGGATGGCAAGGACAGAATCTGATCCCAAGAAACATGCCAGTGAAGAAAGTACAAATGGCTGCATGACGTCATGAAAAGTTCGATGGAAGTGTTTTCGTTCCCTGTAACATCCGATCAAGGAGAAAGAGCTGTTCCAGATTGCTGTGGCCAAAACCTATAAACAAGCAACAATGAAAGAGAAGGAAACATCATCTTCACTCTAGAAGAATAAGTTACATGTTTTTCCTTTTAGTGGATAAGTAAAGAGAAGTTCATTATGAGACAGCCACAAGCCAGGAAGAGTACTTGTTAAGCAAGTGCTTTACAAGATTTAGAAATAACCATTTAGTTCAATAGACTAATGATTTTTTTTTATTACACACAAGAAATCACCCACTCCCTATCCTAACATCAACAGCTGAATTCCCTAAAAAATCCCTAGCTTTTGGTCTAGTTCCAATTTTAGCCCAAAGTTTTTTCTTTTTTCGGTCTCAGAAGAAACTTCCAACTTTAGGTCCAGTTTCAAATCTGTCCTGAACTTTTTTGTCTTAGAAAAAACCCCCAAACTTTAGATCCAATTTCAAAACTGTCCCAAATTTTTTTTGTCTAAAAAAATTCACAAACCTTCAATCTATTCTCAAATTTATCTGTGGTCTAGTCCCAACTTGATGTGACATTTTTATGTCCATAAAAAATCCACATCAGCAAAGTAAAAGGGCGATTGGTACATATCGACGTCACCTTTCCGCATAGATACCAAATGCGCCCAATGAATGTTATCGACATTGTCCACAATGAAACCATTCTACGATATGTAAATTAAGGACAACTAACAATAATTTTTGGACAAAGGATTGATGGGGGCAGATTTTTTTAGATTAGAATAAAAATTGGTGATTTTTCTAAGACCAAAAAAAAAAAGTTAGGGATTAATTTGGGACTGGACCTAAAATTTGGGTCTTTTCTGAACAAAAAAAAAACTTCGAGGTAAATTTGGCGCTGGACCTGAAGTTTAGATTTTTTTCTAAGACAAAAAAAGAAAGTCGCGGGTAGAATTAGGACTAAACCTAAAGTTTAGAATTTTTTAGGGAATTCGGCCTAACATCAATAGAAAAGATTAAATGTTTTTTTTTAATGCTAGATTTGCTCGTTAAGCACCAGCAAACCCAAACTTTCAAGCATGTTATTAGTAAGTATGATGAATAAGACCAAAAGAAACAAAATGGAGTAGCCCGAACAACTCGTTGGTACAATGACCCAACAATTGCTATTTGCGTAGGATCATTCAAAAGAGCAGAGGATGAACCATCATCCACCGAAAATAACGAGGAGTATAGACATGACGAATTCCACAGAACCTTGTTATGCCCTCTAACGAGATTAGGCTTCATGAGAATCTTCCCTAGGAAAAAAAAGGCCTAAAGATGTAAGAAAATAATTCAGGTTTAGAATGCAGGCTGAAAATTTTTTAGTCCATGTCCACGAGACATGTTATTCCCCTTTGATCCTAATGTACCTAGTACCATGGTGCTCTCCAATTCACCTTCATCACTCTAATGCTAAGCATAACCAACCTTCTTTTTCCAAAGTTAGTCTGCAACCCCACCCAGATAGCAGTGCAAGTAATGTTTTTGTAGACGACAATATTGCCGAAGTTACTAGTGTAGAACCTACAGGCATGTTGCAACTACATGATTCAGAAATAACCATCTAGCTTCAAGAAGCTTTATGCTCTTTCTATTACGCAGAAAAAATCGCCCACTCCCCACCCTAACATCAGCAGAAAAGATAAAAGATTCTTTATGATAGATTAGCTCATTCAGTACTAGCAAACCCAAATTTTGAAGCATGTTATCAATAAGTACGATAAACTTCACCAGAAGAAACAAGATTGGAAGCCCTTTGCAATGAGAAGATCAACCTGAAGAAAGCCCTGGCTAGTACATGGAGCGTACAAAAGAGATTTGATCCACTCCCGAACAACTCGTCGGTGCAATGTGACTGAACTGGCTGCTGTCTACGTAGGATCAATAAATAGAGCAAAGGATGAACCATTAGTGACTGAAAATAATAAGGAATTTAGATAAGACGAATTCCAGTGATCCATATTAAGCCCTACTAACAAGGTTAGGCTTCATGAGAATCTTTCTCAGGAAAAGAGAGAACTGAAGAAGTAAGAAAATAATTCAGGTTTGAAAGCAGGTTGAAAAATTTTTAGTCCATGTCTACACAGCCCCATCAGACATGGCATTCCCCTCTAATCCTAATATACTTAGTACCATGGTGCTCTCTAATTCACCTTCGTCTCTTTAATTCCTCAGCATAGCCAACTTGCTTTTTCCAAAGTTAGTCCAAGACCCCACCCAACTAGCGGTGCAAGTAATATTTTTGTGGACGATGATACTGTAGAAATTATAAGTTTAGAACCTACAAGCAAGTTGCAACACATGATTGAGAAATAACCGTTTAGTTCCAACAGGCTATGTGCTTTTTCTGAGATAATAGATTCCCACCCACTCCCCAATCTAACATCAACAGAAAAGATAATAGATTCTCTATGCCATATTAGCTCATTAAGCATGTTATGTGACGTTGAAGGGCGCCACCTACTCGCGTTTTCTTTAATCTCACACACACACACACACACACACACACACACCATGGCATGTCCGCTACTCCTCTCCGTCATCCTCACTGGCTAGCTAATCTGAAAAACAGTTCAATCCACGAGAGTGAGCCAAGAGCTCTGCGAGTAAAGTGTCAAACTTGTTGACCATCAGAAACATCAATCACTGAATAAGCATGCCAAAGAATCAAGTTGTCAGCCAAAATAGATGTGGCACTACATGTGCTCATAACCATCCACAGTGAAGAACAAACCGAAAGATACTCATATCAAACTATAATATGCTCAGCATTTCTATGTATGAGCAAATCAAAACCATCCAGCTTAACCATTGGTAGAATCATCAAATCCATTAATCTTACCCTTAGATCAACAAATTAAACACAAATTGCCTGATCCTTCCTATAAGGGCACACAGCCAAACCACCTCCTTTACGGCCTACTTCATTTCGATGCTCCATTCAACAATTAGTCTACCGAATCAATTAATCCTAACCTCGAGGATAACATTTACGTCAGTAAGGACAACATACAAATCATTCAAGGTCTGTCACCGCCAAGACCAAACCTTATCTCACACAGCTAACCTCAATTTACTGTCCAAGTCAATGATCTGTCCACAGAATCCACTAATTCTACCCTCAACAGCATCAACTGCACCAACAGTAATCACATGCAAGCCACTTCAGCACGCCGGACCCCAAAACCGAACCTTCACTCTCTTGGCAATCCCTTTTGCCGCTCAATTTTGATGATCCGTCCACAAATTCAGCTTTCCCAACACTCAAAGAGGTCTACTCAACTAAAATATAAGACATGCAGTAAGAATTGACAATCCAACAGCTAACAAATCAGAATTTTACTCGCCTTAATTTCCAGGCGCAAGAAAGATCCCAAGATCGTCACACCGTCTAGATCGAGCCTTGCCTTCCTCCTTCATATGGCGAGAGAGAGAGAGAGAGAGAGTCGCAGTGAGAGCGAGAGCTCATGACCACAACAGGGAAAAGAGAGAAGAAGAGAGTTCTTGGGTTTCTTGAAAAAATGATAAGAGGAGAGAGAAAATCAAGCTTTTATAGCGGGTGGAAGGCTTTGTGCATGCTTGCCACTTGTCCTTCACGCAATATCCCACTTGTCTGTGGCCCACCAAGTGTAATTTTCACTAGTTCAAATTTTTCACATAACCTAGCTCTATTGGGACCGAACTAATTACTGGGCACCCTCATACTTCGGTAAATAATTTTCCACGCTCCTGCCTAAAGTCCCATAATCATAATTTCTGAACAACCACCGCCAAAATAATTCCCATTTTGTCCATTAAACAGGTTGGCGGAACTCAAGTCGTCACATGCTATCAGTAAGTATCGATAAATATCACCGAAAGAAACAAAATTGAAAAGCTGTTTGCATTGAGAAGATCAACCTAAAGGATCACCTGGGTAGTACATGGAGCATACAAAAGAGATTTAATGATCCACTCCCGAACAAGTCATCAGTACAATGACCGAGGGTCTGTTTGGTCTGTTTGGTAACGTCTGGGAGTGGATCACTAAATCGCTTTCCTATGCTCCATGTACTATCCAGGGCCTTCTTCCAGGTTGATCTTCTCATTGCAAACGGCTACTCAATTTTGTTTCTTTTGGAGTTGGGTTTGCTGGTGCTTAATGAGCTAATCTGGCATAATGAATCTTTTATCTTTTATGTTGATGTTGGGGTAGGAAGTGGGTGTTTTTTCTGCGTAGTAAAAAAGCATATAGCCTTTTGAAACTAAACGGTTATTCTTAAATCATGTAGTTGCAACTAGCATGTATGTTTTAGACTTGTAATTTCTGCAATATTATTGTCTAAAAGAATATTACTTGCACTGCTACTTGGGAGGGTTCTTAGACTAACATTGGAAAAAGCAGGTTGGTTATGCTGAGGAATTGGAGTGATGAAGGTGAATGAAAGAGTACCATGGCACTACGTATATTAGGATCAGAGGGAAATGCCATGTGTGATGATGCTGCATAGACATGGACTGAAAAATTTTCAGCTTGCCTTCTAACCTGAAGTGTTTTTTTGCATCTTCAGGTCTCTCCTTTCCTGAGAAGATTCTCATGAAGCCTAATCTAGTTAAAGGGACTTAATAAGGTTCCGTGGAGTTCATCTTGTCTAGATTTCCTGTTGTTTTTGGTTGATGATGGTTCATCCTCTACTCTTTTGAATGATCCTACGTGGATAGCAGCAGTTTGATCATCAAACTGATGAGTTGGCTGGGAGCAGATCAATAAATCTCTTCGTATGGGCATCTTCTTCAGGTTGATCTTCTCATTGTAAATGACTACTCAATTTGGTATATTTGGTGACATTTATCATGCTTATTGATAACATGCTTGGAAATTTCAGTTTGCTCGTGCTCAATGAGCTAATCTGGCATAATTTTTTTCATCTTATTTGTTTATGATAGGGTGGGGAATGGATGAATTTCTATGAAACAAAAAAGCACATAGCCTTTTGAAACTAAACGGTTATTTTTAAATTATGTACTTGCAACTTGCTCGTAGGTTCTAGACTTGTAATTTCTGCAATATTATTGTTTACAAAAATACTACTTGCACTGCTACTTGGGTGAGGTCTCAGACTAACTTTGAAAAGACCAGATTGGTTATGCTGAGGAATTAGATTGAAGAAGGTAAATTAGAGAACACCATGGTATCATATATATTAGGATAAGAGGCGAATGCTATGCCTGATGCGGCTATATAGACATGGACTAAAAAAATTTTATCCTGCCTTTAAACTTGAACTGTTTTCTTACATCTTCAGGTCTCTCTTTTCCTAGGAATATTCTCATAAAGCCTAATCTAGTTAGAGGGACTTAATAAGGTTCCATGAAATTCGTCTTGTCTAGATTCCCTGTTGTTTTCGGTCGATGATGGTTCATCCTCTGCTCTTTTGAATGATCCTGCGTTGATAGCTGTAGTTCGATCATTGTACCGATAACTTGTTTCTGATACTCCGTTTTTCTGTTCTTTTGTTCCTCGAAATAGAAAAAGAACGGAAATTCATTTGTGTACATCAGTTGATTTTTTTGTTCTCAGGAAAAGAGTTGGAATAGAAACAAGAAGTATAAAAAAGTAGCTTCTTCGTTCTTGGAAACAAAGTGAGAAATAATGTCATTTTAGAAAAACAAGGATAGTGTAACTTAATGCTCTTCTTTACAACAGTGACTGTGATATTCGTGTAATTTTTATCAGTAATATTTTTATCGCTATATAAGCCTATGACCCTCGACCAAGCTGCGTTCTTGTCCATAGCGATTGTGATCTTTGCATACTCCTTTGTTTACGTGGTAATGCTGGAGAAATGAAAATGTACTGGAGAGGAGATGTGGTAATTTTTTGGTTCATTATTCATGTGGAGGTCTACGACAAGAGAGATAAAAATGCAAAGGAACGGCTAAGGGACAATGCGAGGGGCCAACATTGAGGCTTCACGTTAATGCATGTGCATTAAATATTGTGTCTAGTACTCTAACTTCTCACTCTGATGGAAGTTCCTCTTTTTTTCGGTCTTTCAGATTTGTTTTTACATGCTTAACTACCATTGGTACTCGGTATTAGAGCTCAAAGTGGTTTGTATGGTCTTCATTTAATCTAGTTAACATTCTTCTTTATGAATAAAATTAATCGTGATATTGACCATGCCAAGCGTGTACAAGTGCACTGCTTGAATGGTTAGAGAGAACAGCACTATTGTGAGTTGCTGATATTTGAATGGATCTTCGTGTTGTTTATTTTAGCGTAATATCTATTTTTCTTTAGTTTACTCCAATAATTTCGCCGTCCTTTTTTGTGTTTAAATGAAATAACTAGGTAAATGTTCTGATCTAATCAAGGATGAAATAACTAGTTACCTCATAGCTGACATGAGCATAGCTTTTGTCCTATTAGGGCCAAAAGTCATTTCAATGGTATCAAATGAAGTAATCCTTACACTGGCCAAAGGCAAAAACTTAATAGAAAGAACCTTATTGGATGTTGATGGAGTTTTAATAGCACGAGACAAATGTACAAGTAATAGCTGAGAAGATGAAAGCCCTAATCGAACATAGGACCATAGAAGATCTCTCATCTTCTCAGCTCGATAAATAGTAACATGTGACCATTATGCCTATTTCGACATTTCAGGGCCATTAATATGGTTCTTAGAGTTATAGAGAGACCCATGCCAAGAGTGATATAAGGGAACTTGATCAAATTCCACAATGATAATATGCATGAAATCCATGGTAGTGCTAAAAAAGGAGGGTGGCTGACATTGGCATTAGTTAGCAATTGTTAAAAAGAGATGTCTTATGGTGAGTGGAGGAGTAAATAAAACGTTAGAAGCTAATTGCTTGTTAAAAAGCACTTGTTGCCACAAAATTCTTTTTGCTTTACAACGTCTAGCATGGTTCATGGAGAGTATGGTGCCTAAATAAATGATCATATCTATTCATTCTAACGTTATTTTCAAGACGTCTTCATGTGATTCATGGATATTGAGGTGTCTAACTAGACGACAAAATCTACCCCGACTTGAACCATCATGGGGTAAGTAGATAGTTCACCCTTGATCATATCAGGCCATTTAAACTAGCTATTCTATTTAAACAAAGAAATGGATTAGAGTAAAGTAAAGCATGATAGATATTATGCTAAAGCAAACACCACGAAGATCCATTCAAATATCGATCAATCACAATATTGCAAATTTATCTAACCATCCAAGCAGCGCACTTACAAACACATGGCATGATCGATACCATGATTAATTTAATCCATAAAGAACGTTCGCTAGATTAAATGAAGACCATATAAACCACTTTGAAGTTCTAATACTAAGTACCAATGCTAGTTAAGCATGTAAAAATAAATCCGAAAGAACGAAAACAAACAAACAAACAAACTTCCACTAGAGTAAGATGTCAGAGTCTTAGCCACAATATTCAATGTGCATACATTAGGGTGAGGCCCCACTATTGGCCCCTCACGTTCTCACTTCGCTGTTCCTTTGCATTTCTATCTCCCTTGTCACGAACCTACACATGAATCATGAACCAAAATATTGCCACATCTCACCCATAGTCCGCTCCCATGTCTTTGACACTATCACGTAGATGAACAAGTACACAAGGATCACGATCAGTATGGACAAGAAAGCGGCCTGGTCAAGGTTGATCGCCTTGTATAGCTGATAACTCTATGAAAGTAGAGCTAAAAGGCTCATTTTAGGCAAGAAAATTGTGCAACAAGTTGAATAAATTCGACTAATTTGGGTTCTTTAAGTTGTTTGCTATCTTCAAGTTTTAGTTTGTTAAAGAATTATCTACAGGTGAAGGACGTGTCCAAGCTAAGAAGAGATGCATCCGCCTGGGAAGTTAGAGATCAGAATCATGACGGACGCGTCCTTCAAGAGCAAGAGACGCGTCCGTCGCCTAAGGAATACAGAAGATGCGTCCGTCCCTACCGAAAGACGCGTCCATCGTCACGACGCCAATCCAGAAGCGGAGAGGACGCGTCTGTCCCTACCAAAAGACGCGTCCGTCGGTGTGGAAAAGGCAAGGACGCGTCTGCCTAGTAGAAGGACGCGTCCGTCGCTTTAATATCAATATAGAAGCAAGAGAGACGCGTCTGCTCGTGGGAAGTCATCAAGCACGTGAAGGACTCGAGGATATTCTTGTCAATTAGAAATTTTATGGATGAGGGTTGAGTAAAAATAGGAAGTCATATTTTCTTTGGATATCTTTTCGTGCGGGAATATCGGGAAAGATATATATATATATATATATATATATATATATATATATATATATATTCTCTTTTATCAAGCACCAACCCCAGCGAGCACTTTTGGGGGGAGAAAACAGAATTCATTGAAAAAGAACGGAGCAAGAACGCGAGACGACGCCAGGAGATACGAGGAGGGAATCAGGATTGAGGGCGCTCATCTTCAAGTCGGAAGACCGGGGAGACAGAGTTCTTTTTTCTTTATTTCTATCTTTTGAAATCTTGATGTGGTTTTTCATGTTTTCTTCTGGATTCGTGATGTGTAATTTCCCAATTATGAACTAATTTGCTTTTCTAGGGCTACAATAGAACCTAGTACTTTTGTTTAGAATGTGAAATCCTTTCTTCGTGTTATTGATTTCAGCGAATTATTTATTCAGATCTTGTTCTTAATGCGATTGATTGACTGATCACAAATTAATTTGATCTGGTAATCTGAATGAGCTTGGAAAAGTTATTTAGATTAAGCCATGGATTGGATAGCCTAAGTTAGTGTCGCGTTGGCAAACGGAACTAATCAGTGAGAAGGATAGGAATATACCTGATCACCTTAGGTAACCAATTAGGGTCGACACATAATCGGTTCTCACTAGTTAATTGCCTAGGAATAGAGTGATTAGCTCGATACCGAGAATACGTTCTTAGAGCACTCGGAAGAGGCGTAAGAAGATTATAGAACCCTAAGTTAATAATTCAAGAAATCAGGAATCGAAGAGGGAAGGATCATTCTAGGCAAGGTGCTAGGGGAAGTTGTATGTCCTAAATCTTTCTTTATCGATAGTCTCCGTTGTTATTTCCTGTTTAATTCATTTAATTCAAGCATCATTTTATTTTGTACTTGACCTCATGTGGACACCTGATTTTTAATCATTTTTTCTAAATTAAATTAATAGAAAATCCATAAAAATTCATAAAATTAAAAAATGAACTTTGGAGACCTTGGCCCAGCCTAGGGAACCAATTTTGACCAAAAAATAATTTTTCATATTTTCAGTATTTTTCGGTATTTTTATTTTCAAAAATTAATAGAAAATCCATAAAAATTCATAAAATTGAAAAATCAACTTTAGGGACCTTGGCAAAGCCTAGGGAACCAATTTCGATCAAAAAAGTAATTTTTCACAATTTTCGTATTTTTTTAAATATTTTTAGAAATTAGGAAGATATTTGAAAATAAATTACATTTGAAGACACAAAAATATATTAAAAATAATAAAAAAAATAAAAAAAATATTTAGTATTTTTCTTGTATTGTTCTCTTCATTTTGGCAAAATAAATTTTGGAAAATTCAATCTAGAATCGAGAGTTTCTCTGTTAATTTCATTTCATAGAGTATTTGAAAAAACAATTTTGAGAAAAATTCATTTTAGTTCTTCAATTTTCAATTTTTAAGTTTTTGGAGTCATGACACTGGTCTTTAATAGCCTAAATTTTTCAACGACCTGAATAAGAGAAAGATGAATCTACGTTGGTTGTGCTAAAGAAGGGAGAGATCCAAGATACTAGCACGAAGGACAAATTTTGGTCCTTTATTAGTATTTGGGATCAGGCGGGATGTTACATTCGGTGTTCGTCATGTGGATAGCGGAGATAAAGAGAGAAGAGGACGAAGAAGAGGAAAGGAAGCCAATTCTGAACGACCAAAACCAGTGATATTGCATGTTTCCCATTCGGTATAAGCCGCTTTAGGAGATGGACAAGAAGGCTAAAATCAGTTTCTGGACCACCAAAGAAGTTGATCGTCTCAGGATTTGCAGCACTGGGAAACTGTGATAAGCTCGGAGAAGCACTTCATAGGCCACGCGCTAGCATTTTTCGCTGCATCTAATGGCCTTGTGTGATAGAACGTGAGCTAACAAAAAATTACTAGACTCTGATTTCTGACGGACTTCAAGAAAGGGTAATTCTACGGGTGATGGTGGTCTTAAAAATGGATTTGATGCTCTAATTCCTGCTTTAACAAGTGTTAATGAATATGGGTTTGGCTCAATGGCCATGACTGTCACCCTGTGTGACTAGCGCATGTCATCCCCAACAAGAAACATCATCATGAGGACAAAAACTAATGCTATTTCTTGGAACCCAACGGAGCCAATTGAGGAGTTCTTGTTGTGTGTGAACTTGGAGAAGACTCTAGGAGATGCAAATAGTCTCCTCTCTACCATACGGGCAATGTTAAAAGTTATAGATCGTGGTGATATGGGTGGCTTTCATACAGCCACAATGATCTTACTTGGGATTCCTTGGGACAAATCATAACCACGACATCATCTGTCCAAACTAACTAAGGAAGAGAAGAAAGGAGAAAAGGAAGTTGTCCGCGTGATGGCAAGGTGGAATAAAAAAATGAAAAAAAAATGAATGATGAGGCCCAACATGAAATTTAGAAGATTTGCTTCGATCTGTATCTTCTTGGTCTCCTCATACTCTCCATCAATGATATCCTAGACAGATTGCAACAAATGGACGACTGGCTCTTTACGAGGCAAACGACGTTGAATCAGAAATGCAACCGACTGGTCTAGCAAAGAGGAAGATACCATGGACATGAAGATATAAGAGTAGCCATCTCGTCCTTGGAGGTGTCAACGAAGTCTTGGAACATTGGTTGAACCCTTTTCCTTCTACTTTTCTCACGCAAAGACAAACGAAGAGATAGAAGAGGCAAGGAAAGTTAAGGAGTATGCAGATACCGTCGATTCCTCTCTATGCTGTGGGAGGCGCCAAATGGGAGTTGTCGGCCACGAAAGGAGTGGAAATCATCATGAAAATAAAAGTGGAGGGGATGGCCGAATAAAGAAAGAAAAGACAGATTAGAGAGGGGAAAGGAGGAAGGACAGATGGTCGGCCACCGATAAATAAAAAATGCCCTGAGAGAGAGAGAGAGAGAGAGAGAGAGAGAGAGAGAGAGAGAGAACAGGTGCTTTTCATAGGATGAAGAGAAGAGTTGGTGGTAGTGGATAGACGGAAGTTGTGGGATCGATGGTGCGGTGGTGAAGATGAATATAAGAGGAGAAGGCGGTTGCTTGTGGCAACAGATGGTGAGCCATCCATCCAACGGAGATACACCCTTTTCGCCGTCGTTATTCTTTCTCCAGTTCGGCCCGTCATTGCGCCACGACCTTCCCTCCTCAATTTCTCTACCATCCCCAGTTGCTCAGCCTCTGTCTCCACCTCACCGTCAGCTCGTCATCTATGTGGAAACCCTTGAAGAACGCGGGGAATGGAACCCATGATCATCAGTCCCATGACAGGCTTTGAATGATGACTCCTTTAAAGCTGACTCCGAGAGAAAGAAATTTATGGAACAATTGTTGTATGCTAAGCAAGAATTTACAGCTGCCAAAAGACATGAGCAGGCACTAGCGAGAGCTTCGCTCTTCAACTTCTCGTCCCGCTGAGCTGCATTTGTGGGTGATGAAGAAAGAAAGTGAATATGCCTGGATATTGGACAAATTCCCCCAGGGGAAGCGGAAGCATTTGGTTTTAAGAGCAAAGTATGAAGAGCTTCACCGTCGCCACATACTAGTAATTCTGGTTCCATCACGTGACAAGATAGCTTATTCGGAGCAAGCTCGTAGAGACTTCTTTTGCGATGGCAGTCTTTGATAGGGTGCCTAACTTCCTGGTGCGGTTTAAGAAACTAGGCTCGCGGACGATGAGTCATCGGTCAATAATCAAAAGAAGAAGAGAAGCCAAAAGATGTTCTTGCGATTGGGTTCGGCTAGTTGCCCAGACTCGTGAATGAATTAGACTAGGCGTTGATGGAGAAAGTCTTGAAGCACGCGCCTTGCTTTCTGGTGGTGAATGCTGCAATATGAGCTTCCACATGAGCAAAGATTTCATGCGGAAGTGGGTGAAGTCAGTCTTTTTTTTCGTGGGATACCCGTGAACCGATGACTATCCAAGCACTACGACGACAATGGTTCCAATTGAGCAGCCCAACGGAGAGACCAGCTTTACCATGTTGAAGATTGACTCCATGGTCCCAAGAGGTAAATTTTGTTGTTTCCTTTTCTGTTTTCATTATCACTGACCAAAGTGGGAGAAAGAGTACAAGGCGAAACATGATCAACGCACCGCAAAAAATCTGAGGCAAACTAAGAACAAGCTAAAAAAAAAGAAGAAGAAACAGGAAAGCGATTCTCATCCGGCAGACCTCTCGACTGGTCTTCATCGCCATAACAGAACAGATATCGAATGGCATCTTACCGCGTGGAAAAGCATGGACAACCCTTCTCCGGGAGATTACATCCACAGTTTAAACTAGAGCATGAGTATACTTCAGTTTGAATCGGTCCAAGAGCATGCGCATAGTAAGGAATTTTGAAACCGAATAACGAAACGACGTTTAATTTGGTGACATTTCCTTCACACCAGATCCAGTTTTGGTGTTCACATCTGTGTACGATGAAACCGAGATCTCCTTCATGTTTGTGGTTCAAAACATACCAGCTCTTCTTCTTACTCAATTCTTGCTTTGTTTTTATTAAGTTGGTCAGCTAAGTCATAAATCATTTATTTGAAATTGAGATTGATTGGTGCAAAGTAGTGTTGACTCAGGGCTTTACACGTCAGGATTAGATCGAGGAATCCACTAAAATCAAATCTGGAAATTACATTTTTTCAGTGACACATCAAATGTTCTTGAACAGCTTGAATGACATGCTAAAAAATGGATTGCACTAGATTGATGTCTTGAGCTATGTAAATCGCGACGGTTTTATAGACTGTGAAACTCCCTCTGATCTGTATTTTGCCTTGACTTTTGGCATGTTTTCTGGGGTTCTCGGTATCGGCGATTGACGTGCACGTGCTAGGGAGCTATTTGTTCTCCAGTTGCATTCTCGGTAACGCTTATAAACGGGTCAGATTTCTTCAACTTCGCTTTAGTCATGATTGATTGTTGAATGTGATGGAAGCGTAAGAGTATTAGTGATTGTATCGTGGTGTAGAGTTATTTTCCACTGGATTTTTGATAATCGAAGTTGTGGCCGGAAGTCCGGCAATGGTCAAGATGGACGATAGCTGGGGAGTTGTTTCGATGAAGCTTTGGGAAGAGAAAGAAAGTGGTGGTCTAGGGTAGTAAAAAAAAAAGAAGAAGAAAAGAGTGGAGAGTGAGAAATAATGGTGGATAAGATTCCTGTTCTCACGTTAAAGGAGTCCAAGACCAAGGCAAATAAACAAAACAAAAATAAAATACAAAATATAAAAATTAAAATTAAAGTAATAATAATAATAGTAATGAAAATGAAATAAAAATCGGGAAACAATAGAAAATTCAAAAAGGGGTTAAAAAAATTCTAAAAGATTCTAGAAGCCTTACGAAAAGCCTCAGAAATTAGGAAACGGACCATTTCGACCGATCAATCCTATTTTCGATGAATTTTCTTCCGAATTTTTTCAAAATGACGATTTTGCCCCTTGTGGGTAAATCATCTCGAAAAATTTATAAAAATCAGAAAAAAAACCTCAAGAATCAGGAAACAGGTCATTTCAAATGGCTAATCCTATTTTTGGATGATTTTCCGTCTTGATATTTTCAAAATGACGATTTTGCCGTTATGGGCAAATTGTCTCGAAAAATTTCGAAAAATTATCATAAATTGTGAAAATAAGGAATGACCACATTCAACTAGTTTGACCTATTTTCACTTCCTGATCCTTGAAAAATGACCATTTTACCCTTCCGATCAGTTTGATCCAAATCTTTCCAAATCATTCCAAATGATTTTTCATGAAATTGGTACCGAAAGGGCGTTAGAGTAATCTAACGTAACCAAGTTCCCGAACTCATAATCTCTGGTTCGTAAAAATAGATTAGTTCTCCCGCTAATTTATTTAGGTTTCTAATCGACCTACCAAGAATGATTAGTGGCGACTCCAAAATTTGAAACCATTTGAACAAAAAAATCAAAGTTGCGATTTGATAGAGCTTGGGAGAGCTCGAACTAGGTTAGTTAATTTAATTAATTAATCTGGTAATCCATTCACCTAATAATGAATTTTAGGTTGCGACAGCTTGGCGACTCCGTTGGGGACTGGAATTTTTGAATTTTCGAAAAAAGACGGCACTAATTGGAGTACTTGAATTTTTTTGAAATTTTAAAATCCTTAGTGGACTTAGGCCGATAAAATTTCATGGATATCTCGCTTCTGGCGATCTTGTTTGGGACTCATTCTTTAGGTATTAAATGGTCTTGCAGATGGGAGTTATAAGAGGTGGAGTGTTTGACTAACCATTTGTTTTGCAGGTTTTGTGTTGAAATTGTTTATTTAATTTCGCACATTTTGAAGCGGTGTTTGCATTTAATTGTTGTGCATGTTTAATCGCTTTAACACTACATCACACATGTCCTGTGGCCGGACCTGGGCCACTAGTTTTAGGATGGTATTGTGATTTGGTTTTAGCGTTCAGCGTGAGATCACGTCGAAAGTTAGCCCAGATTCAATCCCGAACCTCTTTTCAAAAATGAGTTTAAAAGTTAGGCCTCAGGCTTGGTAAGATTACCAAAGCAGTGGTTTTAATTTTTAGCTCGAGTGGCCGAAGTGGAGAGACCCGGCTAATCCTGATTACGTCGTAGGGGTCACGGCTAATCTTGATTATGTGCGCGAGATTGTCGCCTTGTCGTAAGTCTTTTGCTTCAATTTGTCAGCCTTTAGAGTAGACAGGTTAAAAATTAAACTCACGATTCATGTGCATGTCTATGTGACTTACATGGCATTTTTTGACGGTGAAAGTAAGTTTTCTAAATTTCATCTTGTATTTATTTTTGGTCGGTCCATGTAGGTGTCAATTAAATTTCGAACTTAACATCATAGCCATTTTTCAAAAGAAAATAAAATCAAATTGGTGATCCATTTTTAAAAAATAAATAAATGTGGAAAAATTCCTTAGGGAAATTTTATCGACCAATGAAATATTTTGTCATATTTTTCCTTAACACTTCAATAGACCCAAAATTTTCTCATCAAATTTACCTTGAAAATTCATTATGATGAAAAAGGAAATTCTTTCGAGAAATTTGGTAAATATCAAAGGAATTTGTTACATTGTTCTTAAGTTATAAAATCTGCAAGAAAATTTTCCTGAAGGAATTCACCCATGTTTTTCTAAGAAAATCCTCTCTAATTTTTCATAAAAATAAAAAATAAAATTAGACTAATATAGGAGTCATGGACTGGCCTTTCTTAGATCACATACTCATTATTTCCTTTACTTTTGCAGGGAATCGCAGGTACCCCAGGCGGGAGCAAAATTGGATTCAACAATACACCAGGAACAATCTTGAGGAATACGATAGGACGGATAATTACCGATGCCTCAACTGATAATCCCGGGGGCAAACGAAGAAATCAATCCTTCCTAAGTCAGAAACGTGTCAATCAGTCAACATGTACAAGCTTTGTATTTTGATGAGGCTGTAAATTTATCCAGATCGGGCCTGGGGACATTTTTAATGTATTAGAAGGGTTCATGTATTTTTGTTGAGAAAGCCGAGACTGTGTAATCAGAACCCATAGGGCAAGATTATGAACCCGACCTTGCGACGCCTTTTTGATTAAATTGAACAAAGGCTTGCCTTTTTACCTTCCTCGGATTCAAAACACATGGAAGATTTTTGAGGACCAGTATTTTATTACCGAGCATGGCTCGCAATCATTTCTCCCAACGCTACAGGTGACCGACACATTCAAGTGGACGCCGAAAGAGATAGGCAGGAGTAAAGTGGGGCAAGCAATGGGCAGCCTGGTTTGTTTATTGGAGCACTAATCGAGTGGTCGATTTGCAATAATTCACACGACTGACTCACGGCGCTGTGACCGGTGGGGGCCGCCACCGAACCCTTCGTCAATGTTCTTGATATCATCGCCGGCAGCAGATAACAAGAACACCAAGAAGAGTGTTAAGTCTCAACGTCTTCAATACCGTAAATCGTCCTATCATGCTATATGGGCGAAGAAATGGCAGGAAAATGAAAAGCACAAACACGTGAAACTTTCTCTTCATTCCATTCACCAACAAACCTTACAACAACTCACTGGGGAGGAAAAGTGAAATCAAATTGAGCCCTAATAAGCATCACAAAGGAGCTCAGCTGACTCTCCATGAAGTTTATGCTCTGGGTGCACCGGGCGTTCTCGGGATCAAGTTTCGCGAGCCTAAAAAAGAGGCGATCGCACTTCTCTTTAACCTGGGCCATAGTGGCCTCGTAATGCTCAACGGCAAACTCCAGGTCCGGAATCGCCGCCCTCTCGAAAGCAATGTCTGCCGTAATGTCATCAAGTCTCTCCTGCAGCCAACCGCATTTGCACCTCATCACAATATTGCCTAGCTCCTGTTCGGCGTAAGTTCGGACTAAGGCCAGACGGTCCACCAGTTTTCCCCTCTTACGAACCAGCCACGAAAGCTTATCGTTGGCAAACTTGAGGGCCTTCTTGTGATTATCAGCCACAAATGTAACTGTTGCCAGACGCTCGTGCCGGTCTCGGTAACGAGCTTTTACGACGGCGGTTACAAGGACCGTCTCATAAGCGCGGTTATAGGCATCTAGAAAATTGATGAAGAGGGTCGAGAAGTTCCTATACTCCTTTCCCAATTGGGTACCCTCAACAGAAGCAACGTCCACAATCCTGAATAAACCGAGGATTTCAGCTTCAACGGTAGAGTTTTGGGCTATATGAGCGTAACCTCTACCAAGAAGATTGTAGAGTCTCTGCTACCCAGCCAGGACTTCGGCGGAGAAGGTATGGTTAGGAGAATTGGCCATTTTTTGAAAGCAGAATACGAAGGAAAGGAGGAGAGAGTTGAGGTAGGTGATTGGAATGCGAATGCGATAATCCGCTTCAATTTAAATACTGATTTCACAGGGGCAGTCCTTATAGGTTTTCCTATCTACCATTCTTTGTCGGCAACACCCCCGGTGGCTCAAATTCCAGTCAAGCAGCAACCTCGAGCCGAACAAACCCGACGTCTCTGTGGAAAAGCTGGACGGGACTCCACCGCTTAAAAAAAAAGAAAGAACGAAAAGACGAGCTGAGTGGGGGACAAAGAAATTTTCGGCAGAAAGAGAGATATTACTCGTCTTTATTGGAGGACTCGCCAGCAAATTGACGGTGGAGATAACGACAGGGCCCCCCCTACCGTGAAAGAAGAAGAAAAAGACGAGCCGAGTGGGAGACAAGTAAATTTTAGCGGAAAAGAAGAATTGTCTCCATTTGTAGACAGAGTGAAGTCTCGTCTGAAAAACAGAAATGTCGAGAGGGGCGATACAATTTCTGAACCCGCGCCTAGATTTTAAAAGAGGCGTTCTCCTGGTAATCTTCATCCATACTCAGAAGAGAGTTTTTAAGCATACATGCTTGCTCAGAGAGAGTAAAGATACAAGAGAGAGCTGCAAACGTTGAGGAACCAGTAGCCCATCAAGGATGTCTCAACCCAACATATATGAGGGCTACCGCCACTTGCTGGACATGGGAAATGAAGAATTCGAAGCCATGTCTGGGATTCAGACCATGGAGCCTGGCCCTTCCGCTGACGACGTCCAAGATCTCAGTAAAAATAAGGGCAACAACAGTAAAGGCCAAAAGAAGCGTTACCGTCGCCATACTGAGAAGCAAATACAAAGGCTTGAGGATTTCTTCAGAACGTGCCCTATGCCGGACGGCAAACAGAAAATGGAACTGAGTCAAGAGCTAGGGCTAGAGCCTTGGCAGATCAAGTTCTGGTATCAAAATAAGCGAACCAGAATGAAGGTTTAGTATGAACGCCATGAAAATGCGTTTCTAAAGGCTGAAAATGAAAAGCTCTGGGCAGACGTTCTTGCCACCACCACCTGTTATAACTGTGGTGACCGTACCGCTTTTACCGAGCTATATTTCGACAACCGACCCATGAGGGATGAAAATGCTCGTTTGAAAGAGCGGTTAGAAAAGATTTCCGCCATTGCTACGAAAAATGACGAGGAGCCGTTGGTTTCTGACAGCCCCTATATTCCTCCTCCACTACCTTTCCAACCCTCAAATCAATTCCCAACACAATTAGGTTTTGTTCAAGGAGCGCATGGGAGAACCGATCTCATTGGATCAACATCGGTACCTCCCGAGGGAAGAGACATGCAACACCACGAGTGGAATGGCCTTGAGGGTGAGCTTATTGCCATGATGGACCAGTTCGACCCTGGCGAAACTCCGAATCTGTAATGAAGTCCATGGTCCGAAGCCGGTGATTGTGAATCCTCGGTCATCTGTACCAGATCTAATTCGGAGTTGATATAATTCTGAAATTAGTCTGTTGGTAGAGAACCCTCAAGGAAAGCAGAACCAATCTCGAATGAATGTATTTCTCATTTCATACCCATTTCCCCTGCGTGGGATATTTTTTTGCTTTCTCGGTATCTAGGGTTAAGCAATGGGGTAATTTTATTTCCTCCCATCGAATGTGCAAATATCGTATTAGAATCGTATATGGGACTCCAACTTCATCGAGCAACCCCAGATAGAAATCGAATCTCGTGCCCCAAGCACGATCACAGTTTGGAGAGAAATGACGTGTAAATCGAGAATCATGGGCTTACTGTTGATCTACAGTCTTGGGTGTCGACAAATCCACAAGAAAAGTTATGAAAGGATTTCGGGGGGGCCACCACATTAAAAAAAAAGAGAAAAAGAAGAAGAAGAAGAAGAAGAAGAAGAAGAAGAAGAAGAAGAAGAAGACAAACTGAGCGAGAAACAAGGATTTCCCATTTTGATCAAAAAACTGAATGTCAGATTTTCTCCCTCGGTAAATCCAATAGTGCTGCCCATAAAGAGGGAAGTCGTTGCTATTGCCAGAGAGAGAACTTGTCCTCATCTGATAGTGAAAGCTCATCTGCAAGAACTCGCAGGAGAAAGATATAGAGGAAGGAATTTTCGAGGGAGAGGAATTCAAAACCTTCACCATCAAAACATCGGCTTTCAAAGCCTATTACGAGAAGCCATCGACGATCCCGTAATCCCTCAAGTCCAAGAAGACATCCTGAGGCGGTCTCGAGTCGGCAATCCTAGATCCAGAAATATGCCGAGCATTAGGGAAACGGGCGCATGTTCAGCCCAGGTCGAAGCTGATGAAGTTCTTTACCCTGAGGGTCTACTGGTCATGGCCATTGACGGTAATCCAGTCTCTCTGTCAATCCTTATTAGCGTATTAAAAAAATGCCGGTATAAGGTTTTAGCTCAAGCAAAAGCGACAGAGGCCTTAGAAGTATTAAGGAGGAGTAGTGACCGGTTTGATATCATCCTCACCGCCATGGTAGGGATTGACATGGATGTTTTCACTCTTTTGGAATTCATTAATTCTAAATTAAACATACCAGTCACCGTAATATCGGCAAGCGATGATCAGCAAGCCATAATGAAGGCTGTCTTACACGGGGCCCAAGACGTCGTGACGAAACCAGTTAGGGTTCAGATGCTTCAAAACATATGGCAGCACGTGGTGAGGAAGCAATTGCACAACCAAGAGAACAATCATCAAGCCTTCAATATTGTTCCAAGCAACTGGAAAAAGAAGATGAGTTGGTCTCCCGAGCTGCATCGTATGTTTGTTAATGCAGTTCAGCAGCTAGGAATCGATTCGGCACGGCCGCAACATATACTGGAAATTATGAAGGTAGAGGGACTCACTAAAGCAAATGTTTCGAGTCATCTTCAAAAGTACAGAAAAAGGGTGAGAGAACACAATGCAGCTCAGAATCAAGAAAACCAAGGCGGGACTGATCCAAGCCTGAACGTCGAGTCTCCTCGCCACCATAAGTTCCACAGGTTAGCATGGGGCGAGCCACTTCCCATCATCAACCAAGCCAGTAGCCGTGCCATCAATCCCCCAGGCGTTAATCAAAGTATCCCCCAGAATCACCCTAATGCTCTTCATGAGTATAGACCGCAGGGGCAGTGTATTCAGATTCCTTGGTTTGAGCACCAACCTGTGGCTAGAATTCATCCCATGATCAGCGCGCCTGCACAGCCAGAGAATCAGACAAGAAGTTATCCAAAGCGCTTCCACTTCTCTAATCCTCGAATGGAAGGAATTTTTAGCAGCACGACAGTTGGTGATTCCCATACTTTCTCGAGTAATGATGAAGGCTCCAGCTCGAGAAGTCAAATTGCTCATGGCGAGGACAGAATGAGAAATCTACCGTCAGTGTTTGCCAGCAATATTGCCCAATTCGAGCATCAGCTGCTGGAAGGTTCAAGAGATTACCCAGATGATGAGCTTACTGCCCTGGTCAACCAGTTTAAGGTTGACAGACATCCGAAGCCATGATCGGAAGCCAGTGATTAGGGACTCTCAAACATCGATCATCCATGCCTGAACCAGCACGAGACTAGCTGATTATCGAAGAGTCGCAGGAGAGGCAGAATTGACCTTGAATAAGTGCACCTTTCATTTCATGCTTAATTCCCCTGCGTGTGATATTTCCAGCTTTCTAGGTGTCTAGATTTAATTCAGGGGCAAGGGGGTAATTTATTGTTCATCCCGTCGAATGCGTGAATCCCTTTTTATGCTAACTCAGGGCGGATCAATTTGTGGCAACGTTGCTGACTGCCATAATGAGAAATGTTGAACGGCCTCACGTAGGGAAATTTCAAGTGAAAAGCCCAGGCGAGCTCGAAGACGGGTAACTGTGTGTCGTTCCAATTTACCCTCAATCGTTGCAAAATGCTAAATTGGATTTGTTCCATTCTCACCCAGGGGATTGCAAATTGCCTCAAGAGTGTCGCAAAATGAAATGACCCAATGGAATGCGATAGGACTCATTTGCCTTGAAGGTAACCTTTAAATTAAAATGAGCCCTTCGGTCCACGGGCCCGATGGCATAGAAAATGGTGAGGGTCCAAGGCAACCCGAAAGAAAACAAGGCCCAACTAAGCAAAGCACTTATGTGGCAAGCTCAAAATGAAAGGCAACTCGGGACATACAATCCAATCCAGTCCAAATGAAAGAACTTCCTCAATTCAAATTCAATGGAAGTACACACAAGGGTAAACCAGTATCGTATCCAATTCATCATTTCTAATACTGACTAATACGTCTTCTCCTCCATTGTTTGACAGGAAATGTCTAACTTGACATACCCACGGAGAAAATCCCGAGTGGTGAAATTGGTAAAGCAGTTGCGCGAAGCACTCAAGGGTAACTCAGTATCGTGTCCAGTTCATCATTTCTGATACTGGCTAACATGTCTCCTTCCTTTTTACAGGAAATGTTAAACTAACATCTGATACGTCAAAGAAAACAGCCCCAAGGGGCCAAGTTATGATCGCCCGATGCGATCTGTTTGATGAAATAGGGGAAATCAATGGCAAACCCTGGATCGAAAAAAAGGCAAAACCAGAAACAAGTTACTCCTCGACTTAAGGAGTAGACTTCTTGATTTGTTTGATCCGCCCACACAATCAGGGGCAATTTACATTCTTGTACATATTTTTTCCACATTTGCATGGTGTTTACACAATTTCATGGTTCATGCATAACTGTTCTGCATGTTTAATTTGTCAATTTTGGCTGGGAGTATAAACTGTACACGATGCATCGAATGTACAGAATGGGGCACGACAAGACGATGAAAGGCAAGCCATTTCCACATACGTCCTGTATTTAACCCACAGTGAGTTGAGCGGAAAATAAATTCCGCATTTTCCAAGGCAATGGATTTTCTTGCAAAAGGTACGATAGTCGAAGTGAAGAAGGCATTCATTCTCCATTCCAAACACTTCAGGCAACCATTGACAACCCATTTGAACGGTGATTTCATTTCATAATCTTGTCAAGAACCACCCCACATTGGGGCAAAACAGATGTAATTCCAATAATATCAGGAGATAAATGGTTAGAAATTCTCTTGCTTGGACTAACATCAATCTTCGAGTATTTCTTTGCATGATACTCGAATTTTAATTCAAGTGCTTTAGGATGACGAAGAGCATTTATTTTCTCTATCCTACACACTCATCCTTTGCATAACCCAATGAAGCCTGCAAATTCATTTCTCAAGCCCATGTTGGTGATCCTTGCTCATTTCAAGGTAACGACGACATCTTCCCCCAAGGAGCAGAATTGAAGAAATTAGGCCAATAGAGAAATCTCGAATTAGCCCATTTCATATGCTAGACTTTCATGTAATGTCTAGTATCATTTGTTGAAAATCATCTTGTTGCTAAAATTCAAAATCACAAGATTGTTAAACAAAAGAAAAACAAAAACAAGTGTAGCCTAAAGAAAATGGGCCTGCTTCCAAATAAAAGGGAGTCGGGAGTAAGAAAAGCAAAGGCTACTCTAAAGAATCTCGGGCAGAAAGAGCAAAGTGCCTATCAAAAGCAAGGCCAATGCCCATATATCTGTAATGAACTTCTGACTTCGAACATACATTTTGAGAATTCCCGAAAAAGGATCCCTAAAGAAGTCAGTTTGCAAAGTGTAAAAGAACTACCACCCCTCAGCCAATGGTGGTATTCATTGAAGACAAATTCAGGAAGGTCAAAGATCGGTGACAAGATTGCAGTGATCACCAACACCAAGCCCTTCTCATATGTTTTTCTGACCCAAAACGAGCCCTTCGTTTCTCAGACCCAAATCTCGACCTACGTTACGACCCTTGGAAGTCTCTTCTGATTAAGAGCACTTGAATTAATGTAAGAGTTGAATGACTTTAAGAATCGCTCGAAGAAGTTCGAGCAAGATTATTTCTCTCTCATTTTGCAGGGTTCTTGACTTGTAAACCCGGAGCAGATGATGAAGACTCTTTTGTCAATAGCCTTGACTCGAAATGAGTCCCCTTTGATAAGCTTTTGACCCAGCCCACATTATGGTCCTAATCAAGACCTCCAGATCGGCTTGATCGTATCAATTGCGAGATTACTCAGACCCTCGCTAAATGCGATGATGGTAAGGTTGAGTGATTTCTTTTCAAATCCTGCAATCAGGATAAACAAGCCTTTCTCAAGAGTGAGAGAAAGCCCTTTCGGACTGAAATCCCCATTCAAGTTACATTCGAGGTATTCATGACGTGAAAACCTCCCTGGACAGAATTGAAAATGCAAACTCGACAGAATAGTCATGCATGATCCACATTATGAGCATACACATACGATTTTAATCATTACAAACTCAACTGAATAGTTCTGCATGAACCGATGAACTCATTGATAAAAATACTTGCACATGTTACCTCTGACACTGTCTGACAGGTAGTGCATTCCTGATAGTCGAGTTACCCTCCGAGGTCTCGAAATTCATCCAGAGGCTATTGAAAAAACAAGCCTTGTTGGCTGATGCTCGCCAAGCATTTTCAAGTGAGTATATCTTCAGCCTGAACCTTTCAATTCTGATGATTGTTTGGGTGCTCAAATCCATTGCAGCACATAAGGTCATTAAGTGAGCAAGCAGACATGATACAATCAGTCTGTCTATGCCTCGATCATTAACTCAAAAGATCCAGGTAAGTCTTCTGAACCCTTGCGACTCATGATCAACATGCTCTCATGAAGTCTTCATCAGCTCACGATTGATATAACCTCGTGTTCTCAAGCTTTATCAAATCATGATTGACCAACTCTCGTGTTCTTGATCTTTGCCTCATCGGTTTATTCCTAAAGTGATGGGACAACAAAAATTGGGTTTGAGCTTCTGCAGGATTCCTAGTTTCCCCAGATCCCAGAATGGCACCCTTCATGGTAAGTGAAATTGGGTTTGAGCGTCTGCAGGATTCCTGGTCTCCCCAGATCCCAGATTGGCACCCGAAAATCATTTTCTCAATCAATACCTCTTCAGTCTACCCAAAAGGGTGACATTTAGGGTATACTGTCTCTGGAGCCCTTCCATTGGAGACCCCAACACGAGATGGTCCATTTTCAAAAGTCATTTTTACAGGCGACCCAAAGTCCTTCTTACAGGTAACCCAAAGTCCTTTCTACAGGCAACCCAAAGTCCTTTTTACAGGCGACACAAAAGTCCTTTCTACAGGTAATAAAAGTCCTTCTTACAGGCACCAAGTCCTTTCTACAGGCACACTAAAGCCCTTCTTACAGGCACCCAAGTCCTTTCTACATGCACCAAGTCCTTTTTATAAGCACAAAGTCCTTCTTACAGGTATTTCCATGGGGTGACCCACCATACGGGTCAAATTTTAATCAGTAGAATCCTTTCATTAGGAATCTACCATGGGACGACCTACCATACGGGTCAAATTTCAATTTTAATCAGTAGAATCCTTTCATTAGGAATCTACCATGGAGTGACCTACCATACGGGTCCAAGTTCAACCACCCTAAGGTCTTCTTATAACGAATCCTTAAGCTCTCATTCCATTTACAGTAGAGCATGCGCGTCGGGCAACCGCCACACAATGGGCAGGTAAGTGCCAGGTAAACGCTCCCCCTTGTCTTTCCCTCACTACATGAAAACCTTCTCAAACCGGGTCTGGATCGAAACTTGCAAAGAGGGGTATTAGAGATCACATGTCACGACTCTCTTTATTTCCTTGTGTGTTGAGTCAATTAGGATTCAGGTGTCGTCTCATCTTTGAAATGAACCTCTGCCGAGCTTCCTTTCAAAGAGGGGCAGCTGTGGACACCTGATTTTGTTCTTAATGCAATTGATTGACTGATCACCAATTAACTTGATCTTGTAATCTGAATGAGCTTGGAAAAGTTATTTAGATTAAGCCATGGACTGGATAGCCTAAGTTAGTGTCGTGTTGGCAAATGGAACTAATCAGTGAGAAGGATAGGAATATACCCGATCACCTTAGGTAACCAATTAGGGTCGACGCATAATGGGTTCTCACTAGTTAATTGCCTAGGAATATAGTCATTAGCTCGATATCGAGAATACGTTCTTAGAGCACTCGGAAGAGGCGTAAGAAGATTATAGAACCCTAAGTTAATAATTCAAGAAATCAGGAACCGAAGAGGGTAGGATCATTCTAGGCAAGGTGCTAGGGGAAGTTGTATGTCCTAGATCTTTCTTTATCGATAGTCTCCATTGTTATTTCCTGTTTAATTCATTTAATTCAAGCATCATTTTATTTTGTACTTGACCTCATGTGGACACTTGATTTTTAATCATTTTTTCTAAATTAAATTAATAGAAAATCCATAAAAATTCATAAAATTAAAAAATGAACTTTGGAGACCTTGGCCCAGCCTAGGGAACCAATTTTGATCAAAAAATAATTTTTCATATTTTCAGTATTTTTCGGTATTTTTATTTTCAAAAATTAATAGAAAATCCATAAAAATTCATAAAATTGAAAAATCAACTTTGGGGACCTTGGCGAAGCCTAGGGAACCAATTTTGATCAAAAAAGTAATTTTTCACATTTTTAGTATTTTTTTAAATATTTTTAGAAATTAGGAAGATATTTGAAAATAAATTACATTTGAAGACACAAAAATATATTTAAAAAAAATAAAAAAAAATATTTAGTATTTTTCTTGTATTGTTCTCTTCATTTTGGCAAAATAAATTTTGGAAAATTCAATCTAGAATCGAGAGTTTCTCTGTTAATTTCATTTCATAGAGTATTTGAAAAAACAATTTCTAGAAAAATTCATTTTAGTTCTTTAATTTTCGATTTTTAAGTTTTTTGAGTCATGACACTGGTCTTTAATAGCCTAAATTTTTCAACGACCTGAATAAGAGAAAGATGAATCTACGTTGGTTGTGCTAAAGAAGGGAGAGATCCAAGATACTAGCACGAAGGACAAATTTTGGTCCTTTATTAGTATTTGGGAACGGGCGGGATGTTACATTCGGTGTTTGTCATGTGGATAGCGGAGATAAAGAGAGAAGAGGACGAAGAAGAGGAAAGGAAGCCAATTCTGAACGACCAAAACCAGTGATATTGCATGTTTCCCATTCGGTATAAGCCGCTTTAGGAGATGGACAAGAAGGCTAAAATCAGTTTCTGGACCACCAAAGAAGTTGATCGTCTCAGGAGTTGCAGCACTGGGAAACTGTGATAAGCTCGGAGAAGCACTTCATAGGCCACGCGCTAGCATTTTTCGCTGCATCTAATGGCCTTGTGTGATAGAACGTGAGCTAACAAAAAATTACCAGACTCTGATTTCTGACGGACTTCAAGAAAGGGTAATTCTACGGGTGATGGTGGTCTTAAAAATGGATTTGATGCTCTAATTCCTGCTTTAACAGGTGTTAATGAATATGGGTTTGGCTCAATGGCCATGACTGTCACCCTGTGTGACTAGCGCATGTCATCCCAACAAGAAACATCATCATGAGGACAAAAACTAATGCTATTTCTTGGAACCCAACGGAGCCAATTGAGGAGTTCTTGTTGTGTGTGAACTTGGAGAAGACTCTAGGAGATGCAAATAGTCTCCTCTCTACCATACGGGCAATGTTAAAAGTTATAGATCGTGGTGATATGGGTGGCTTTCATACAGCCACAATGATCTTACTTGGGATTCCTTGGGACAAATCATAACCACGACATCATCTGTCCAAACTAACTAAGGAAGAGAAGAAAGGAGAAAAGGAAGTTGTCCGCGTGATGGCAAGGTGGAATAAAAAAATGAAAAAAAAATGAATGATGAGGCCCAACATGAAATTTAGAAGATTTGCTTCGATCTGTATCTTCTTGGTCTCCTCATACTCTCCATCAATGATATCCGAGACAGATTGCAACAAATGGACGACTGGCTCTTTACGAGGCAAACGACGTTGAATCAGAAATGCAACCGACTGGTCTAGCAAAGAGGAAGATACCATGGACATGAAGATATAAGAGTAGCCATCTCGTCCTTGGAGGTGTCAACGAAGTCCTGGAACATTGGTTGAACCCTTTTCCTTCTACTTTTCTCACGCAAAGACAAACGAAGAGATAGAAGAGGCAAGGAAAGTTAAGGAGTATGCAGATACCGTCGATTCCTCTCTATGCTGTGGGAGGCGCCAAATGGGAGTTGTCGGCCACGAAAGGAGTGGAAATCATCATGAAAATAAAAGTGGAGGGGATGGCCGAATAAAGAAAGAAAAGACAGATTAGAGAGGGGAAAGGAGGAAGGACAGATGGTCGGCCACCGATAAATAAAAAATGCCCTGAGAGAGAGAGAGAGAGAGAACAGGTGCTTTTCGTAGGATGAAGAGAAGAGTTGGTGGTAGTGGATAGACGGAAGTTGTGGGATCGATGGTGCGGTGGTAAAGATGAATATAAGAGGAGAAGGCGGTTGCTTGTGCCAACAGATGGTGAGCCATCCATCCAACGGAGATACACCCTTTTCGCCGTCGTTATTCTTTCTCCAGTTCGGCCCGTCATTGCGCCACGACCTTCCCTCCTCAATTTCTCTACCATCCTCAGTTGCTCAGCCTCTGTCTCCACTTCACCGTCAGCTCGTCATCTATGTGGAAACCCTTGAAGAACGCGGGGAATGGAACCCATGATCATCAGTCCCATGACAGGCTTTGAATGATGACTCCTTCAAAGCTGACTCCGAGAGAAAGAAATTTATGGAACAATTGTTGTATGCTAAGCAAGAATTTACAGCTGCCAAAAGACATGAGGAGGCACTAGCGAGAGCTTCGCTCTTCAACTTCTCGTCCCGCTGAGCTGCATTTGTGGGTGATGAAGAAAGAAAGTGAATATGCCTGGATATTGGACAAATTCCCCCAGGGGAAGCGGAAGCATTTGGTTTTAAGAGCAAAGTATGAAGAGCTTCACCGTCGCCACATACTAGTAATTCTGGTTCCATCACGTGACAAGATAGCTTATTCGGAGCAAGCTCGTGGAGACTTCTTTTGCGATGGCAGTCTTTGATAGGGTGCCTAACTTCCTGGTGCGGTTTAAGAAACTAGGCTCGCGGACGATGAGTCATCGGTCAATAATCAAAAGAAGAAGAGAAGCGGAAAGATGTTCTTGCGATTGGGTTCGGCTAGTTGCCCAGACTCGTGAATGAATTAGACTAGGCGTTGATGGAGGAAGTCTTGAAGCGCGCGCCTTGCTGAATGCTGCAATATGGGCTTCCATATAAGTAAAGACTTCAAGTGGACGTGGGTGAAGTCAGTCTTTTTTTTTCGTGGGATACCCGTGAACCGATGACTATCCAGGCACTACGACGACAATGGTTCCAATTGAGCAGCCCAACCGAGAGACCAGCTTTACCATGTTGAAGATTGACTCCATGGTCCCAAGAGGTAAATTTTGTTGTTTCCTTTTCTGTTTTCATTATCACTGACCAAAGTGGGAGAAAGAGTACAAGGCGAAACATGATCAACGCACCGCAAAAAATCTGGGGCAAACTAAGAACAAGCTAAAAAAAAAGAAGAAGAAACAGGAAAGCGATCCTCATCCGGCAGACCTCTCGACTGGTCTTCATCGCCATAACAGAACAGATATCGAATGGCATCTTACCGCGTGGAAAAGCATGGACAACCCTTCTCCGGGAGATTACATCCACAGTTTAAACTAGAGCATGAGTATACTTCAGTTTGAATCGGTCCAAGAGCATGCGCATAGTAAGGAATTTTGAAACCGAATAACGAAACGACGTTTAATTTGGTGACATTTCCTTCACACCAGATCCAGTTTTGGTGTTCACATCTGTGTACGATGAAACCGAGATCTCCTTCATGTTTGTGGTTCAAAACATACCAGCTCTTCTTCTTACTCAATTCTTGCTTTGTTTTTATTAAGTTGGTCAGCTAAGTCATAAATCATTTATTTGAAATTGAGATTGATTGGTGCAAAGTAGTGTTGACTCAGGGCTTTACACGTCAGGATTAGATCGAGGAATCCACTAAAATCAAATCTGGAAATTACATTTTTTCAGTGACACATCAAATGTTCTTGAACAGCTTGAATGACATGCTAAAAAATGGATTGCACTAGATTGATGTCTTGAGCTGTGTAAATCGCGACGGTTCTATAGACTGTGAAACTCCCTCTGATCTGTATTTTGCCTTGACTTTTGGCATGTTTTCTGGGGTTCTCGGTATCGGCGATTGACGTGCACGTGGGAGGGAGCTATTTGTTCTCCAGTTGCATTCTCGGTAACGCTTATAAACGGGTCAGATTTCTTCAACTTCGCTTTAGTCATGATTGATTGTTGAATGTGATGGAAGCGTAAGAGTATTAGTGATTGTATCGTGGTGTAGAGTTATTTTCCACTGGATTTTTGATAATCGAAGTTGTGGCCGGAAGTCCGGCAATGGTCAAGATGGACGATAGCTGGGGAGTTGTTTCGATGAAGCTTTGGGAAGAGAAAGAAAGTGGTGGTCTAGGGTAGTAAAAAAAAAAGAAGAAGAAAAGAGTGGAGAGTGAGAAATAATGGTGGATAAGATTCCTGTTCTCACGTTAGAGGAGTCCAAGACCAAGGCAAATAAACAAAACAAAAATAAAATACAAAATATAAAAATTAAAATTAAAATAATAATAATAATAGTAATGAAAATGAAATAAAAATCAGGATACAATAGAAAATTCAAAAAGGGGTTAAAAAAAATTCTAAAAGATTCTAGAAGCCTTCTGAAAGGCCTCAGAAATTAGGAAACGAGCCATTTCGATCGGTCAATCCTATTTTCGATGAATTTTCTTCCCAATTTTTTCAAAATGATGATTTTGCCCCTTGTGGGTAAATCGTCTCGAAAAATTTTTAAAAATCAGAAAAAAAAACCTCAAGAATCAGGAAACAGGTCATTTCAAATGGCTAATCCTGTTTTTGGATGATTTTCCTTCTTCATATTTTCAAAATGATGATTTTTCCCCTTATGGGCAAATTGTCTCGAAAAATTTCGAAAAATTTTCAGAAATTGTGAAAATAAGGAATGACCACATTCAACTGGTTTGACCTATTTTCACTTCCCGATCCTTGAAAAATGACCATTTTACCCTTCCGATCAGTTTGATCCAAATCATCCCAAATGATTTTTCATGAAATTGGTACCGAAAGGGCGTTAGAGTAATCTAACGTAACCAAGTCCCCGAACTCATAATCTCTGGTTCGCAGAAATAAATTAGTTCTCCCGTTAATTTATTTAGGTTTCTAATCGACCTACCAAGAACGATTAGTGGCGACTCCAAACTCTAAAATCATTTGAACAAAAAAAAAAAAACAAAGTCGCGATTTGGTAGAGCTTGAGAGAGCTCGAACTAGGCTAGTTAATTTAATTAATTAATCTGGTAATCCATTAACCTAAAAAATGAATTTTAGGTCGCGACACCTCAAAACAATTACTGAGAACAACGTTAAGAGAATTTCGTAACACAATTCCCTATGGATTCGACTTTTGCTTGCCCTTGCTAGATTTTTGGTTAGGACTGATAAGGAATTATTTTTGTTGCGTTGGCGACGCGCACCAAATTTTGGCGCCGTTGCCGGGGAATCGTTTTCTGACGAAATTTCTTTTACCTTGAGTATCGGTGATCAATTGACGATCAAGTTTTACTTATTGTTTAATTTACTTGGTTATTTTTATTTTTTTTTGTTTTATTTCTAGTGCATGAGACGCAGTCGGAGCGTAGATCTGATTCCTTTCGATCCTGAAATCAAGAGAACTTTTCACAGGCTACTCCGGTAAGGGTCAAGAGCACAATAGACAAACATGGCAGATCATAACCAGGTAAACCCGGTTGGGAATAATCTGGTTCAGGTGGAAGCTAATGAAGTAGCGTTAGATTTGGACAACAGGCTAATGGTGGAATTCACATCAACGAGACCGCATGTGCATCGATCCTGCATTGCATCACTAGCCATCCAAGCTCGTGATTACAAGATCAAGACCTCAGTGATGCAGATGATCCAGAACTCAGTGCAATTCAGAGGGTCACCAGTGGAAGATCCACACGAGCATTTGAGCAAGTTCCTGAGCGTTTGTGACACATTTAGGCAAAACGGTGTTCCACAAGATGCAGTCAAGTTGAGGCTGTTCCCATTTTCGCTGAAGGACAGAGTATGGGGGTGGTTCAACTCGCTCTCGGTGAATTCTATCACCACACGGGCACAGATGGAGGAGGTTTTTCTAGATCAGTATTTCCCACCATCGAAGATATCGCAGATGAGGAATGAAATTACAACATTCCGACAGCAAGAATTGGAATCTTTTGTGGAAGCGTGGGAGCGTTTCAAAAATCTTCTGATCCAGTGTCCCTACCACGACCTTCCAGGATGGAGACAGCTAGAAGCCTTTTACAACGGACTGACTGAGTCCTCGCGTAAGGATCTGAACTTGGCATCAAACGGATCGTTTCTGAAGAAATCCTACATTGAAGGGCTAGACCTCCTAGAGACAATGAGAAGAACTTATATGCCAAATCAGCACGCTGATTGGATGTTTAGAAGGAGAGCACCTGGAGCACTCGAAGTTGATGCCTTGACATCAATTCAAGCTCAACTGTCGGCACTCATAAAGAAATTCGAGACGGTGAGTGTTAATTCAGTGCAAGGGACTTCAAGCTGCTGTGAGATATGCGGAGGGATGCACACCACAGATCAATGCTCGGCAAGTATGAAGGAGGCGAACTTCATCGGAAACCAGCGGAACAACCCCTACTCCAACTCGTACAACCCGGGATGACGAAACCATCCAAACTTTTCGTGGAGAGGGTAACAAGGAGCTGAGCAGCGGGCACCGCAACATTCAGGGTTTCAGCAACCCCTAGGTTTCCAGCAACCTCGAGCTCAGGAGCCGGATAAGAAGCCAAACTTTGAAGAAATGATGATGAAGTATATGGCCAACCAAGATGTGTTGATGAAGAATCAAGCAGCTTCGATCCGGAATCTAGAGAACCAAGTCAGTCAATTAGCACAGGCTATGAACTCTCGGCCGCAAGGATCACTTCCGAGCAACACTGAGATCAACCCAAGGGAGCATTTGAAGGCGATAACTCTGAGAAACGGTAGAGCACTTCAAGAGGTCAACAAGGGTGTGGCCAAGAAAAGAGACATAGCTGAAGAGGGAGCATCTAACACTGCAGATGGACACACCTGTGTCGATCCATCTCCAGCAAACATCACTCCTATCAAAGCTCCAGTCTCACCAACGCAAGGGAAAGGGAAGCAAGAAGCTGCAGAAGATGAATTGGAGCGCCCGCCCCTATCTTTTCCGCAAAGAGCACGGAAGCAAAATAAGGACGCCCAATTTCGTAAGTTCCTTGATGTGTTTAAAAAACTTCACATTAACATTCCTTTTGCAGAAGCACTTGAGCAGTTGCCGAGTTATGTTAAGTTCATGAAGGACGTACTCTCGAAAAAAACGACGATTAGGCGAGTTCGAGACCGTGGCGTTAACCGAGGAGTGTAGCGCCATTCTTCAGAAGAAGCTACCGCCTAAGCTCAAGGACCTAGGTAGTTTCACGATCCCTTGTACAATCGGTTCGTCATTCTCAGGTAAGGCTCTATGCGACCTTGGTGCAAGCATCAATTTGATGCCCTTTTCTGTGTACAAGGAGTTAGGTTTGGGAGAGGTTAAACCCACGTCGGTATCATTGCAATTAGCCGATAGGTCTATTACCTATCCTAGGGGGATTATTGAGGATGTACTGGTTAAGGTAGATAAGTTTATATTCCTTGCTGATTTCTTTGTTCTAGACTTTGAAGAGGACCAGGAGATTTCGATCATCCTGGGACGACCATTCCTAGCCACGGGATGAGCCTTGATAGACGTTCAAAAGGGAGAATTGACCATCAGGGTCAACGACCAGGAAGTGACGTTCAACGTCTACAAATCTATGAAATGGCCGAGTGAACCTAATGAATGCTTCTTTCTAGATGTTTTGGACAGGTACTCTTCCGAATCTTTCTCACAAGTATATCCCAAGGATCCACTGGAAGCATCGCTAACTTCGGAAACCTCAGAGATTGAAGCGGTGCACGAAATTTGGAACATGATGGAGGACTCGCCATACTTGATAAAGAGCTTCAACCGTTTTGACCCTTTGGAGCGGCCGATGAAGCCCTCTATCGAAGAGCCACCCACGCTAGAGCTCAAACCATTGCCGGAGCATCTAAGGTATGCTTATCTTGGATCCTCTAACACTTTACCCGTAATCATCTCTGCAGACTTGACAGCACAAGAGGAAGAGAGGTTGCTTCGAATTCTTAGAGAGCACAAAAGAGCTCTAGGTTGGACGATTGTAGACATCAGAGTAATCAGCCCATCAGTTTGCATGCACAAGATCCTCCTGGAGGATAACCAGAAGGCGTCGGTTGAAGCTCAACGGCGATTAAATCCGAACATGAAGGAGGTGGTCAAGAAAGAAGTCATCAAGTGGCTGGATGCAGGTATCATTTATCCCATCTCTGACAGCTCATGGGTGAGTCCTGTGCAGTGTGTCCCGAAGAAAAGTGGCATGACGGTGGTAGCTAATGAGAAGAACGAGCTCATCCCAACAAGAACAGTGACGGGATGGAGAGTGTGCATGGACTATCGCAAGATAAATAAAGCCACAAGGAAGGATCACTTTCCTCTCCCTTTCATTGACCAAATGCTTGACAGGTTGGCTGGTAAGGAATTTTATTGCTTTTTAGATGGCTACTCTGGATATAATCAAATTTTGATTGCTCCAGAGGATCAGGAGAAGACGACTTTTACTTGTCCATATGGGACTTTTGCCTTTCGTTGAATGCCTTTTGGTTTGTGTAATGCGCCTGCGACTTTCCAACGATGCATGATGGCTATTTTCAGTGATATGGTGGAAAATGGACTAGAGGTTTTTATGGATGATTTTTCAGTCTTTTGTACATCATATTCTAACTGCCTGACGAATTTAGCTCGCGTGTTAAAGCGGTGTAAGGATATCAACCTGATCCTGAATTGGGAAAAATACCAATTCATGGTCAGAGAGGGTATTGTCCTTGGTCACAGGATTTCAAGCAAGGGCATCGAAGTGGACAAGGCCAAGATCGAGACAATTGAGAAGCTACCACCATCGACATTAGTCAAGGCAATCCGAAGTTTCCTAGGCCACGCCGGGTTCTATCGAAGATTCATCAAGAAATTCTCTAAGACCACGAAACCGTTATGCAACCTATTGGAGAAGGACAAGCCATTTATCTTCGACAATGCATGCCTCTCAGCATTTGGTGAGTTAAAGAACAGGTTAGTTTCCGCACCCATCGTCATTGCGCCTGATTGGAACTTGCCCTTTGAGCTAATGTGTGATGCTAGTGACTTCGCCATTGGGGCGGTATTAGGACAAAGGGTAGGCAAGATTTTCCATGTGATATATTATGCTAGTCGCACCCTAGACGACGCTCAGGTAAATTACACAACCACTGAAGAAGAACTGTTGGCTGTGGTGTTTGTATTCGATAAATTCCGTAGCTACCTTGTTGGGACTAAGGTCATAGTGTTCACAGATCACTCAGCAATCAAGTATTTGATTGCGAAAAAAGAAGCTAAGCCAAGATTGATTCGTTGGGTCCTACTGCTACAAGAGTTTGATTTAGAGATCCGAGATAGGAATGGTACTGAAAATCAAGTAATGGATCATATGTCTAAGTTAGAAACTAAAAAAGAAGCTAGGGACCAAACACCGATCAACGAGGCCTTTCCAGATGAACAACTATTTGCAGTTAGTCACAGTGTACCTTGGTATGCAGATTTTGTAAATTACATCGTCTCTGATTTCATACCCGATGAGTTTGACAACCAGAAGAAAAAGAGGTTTTTGAAAGAGGTACGTTACTATTTTTGAGATGAACCGTTCCTGTTTAAGTAATGTGCAGATCAGGTTATCCGGAGATGCGTGCCGGAAGAAGAAACAGAAGGCATACTCACACAATGCCATGCCGCACCCTATGGAGGCCACTTTGGGGGAGATCGTACAGCAGCAAAAGTGCTCCAATCAGGTTTTTACTGGCCTACTTTATTTAAGGATGCTTACAACTTCGTTGCACAATGTGATAGGTGCCAACGAGTGGGGAACATTTCGAGACGACAGGAGATGCCCCTGCAAAATATTCTCGGGGTAGAATTATTTGATGCTTGGGGCATTGATTTCATGGGGCCATTTGTGCCATCAGCAGGTAACAAATACATCCTTGTCGCAGTTGATTATATGTCTAAGTGGGTGGAAGCGATTGCTTCCCCCACTAATGATTCTAAAGTGGTGGCAAGGTTTGTACAGAAACAAATTTTTACACGATTTGGTGTACCCCGAGCGATCATTAGTGATGAAGGCATCCATTTTTGTAATCGACACTTCACAACATTGCTCAATAAGTATGGAGTGAAACACAAGGTCGCCACGGCATACCATCCTCAGACGAGTGGCCAAGTCGAGGTTTCCAACCGAGAAATCAAGCGGATTCTAGAGAAGACGGTAAGTCTGACACGAAAGGATTGGGTGATGAAACTTGACGAGGCCTTATGGGCTTACAGGACAGCTTACAAGACACCTATCGGAATGTCCCCGTACCGGCTCGTTTTCGGGAAGGCCTGTCACCTACCGGTGAAGATCGAGCACAAGGCGTACTGGGCGCTGTAGCATCTCAACTTTGACAAAGAAAAGGTGGGCGCAGCAAGGCTCTTACAACTAAATGAGCTTGAGGAGCTTCGCCACCACGCATATGAGAACGCGAAGCTGTACAAAGAGAAAACAAAGAAATGGCATGACAGCAAGATATTAAACAGGACGTTCACCCCTAGCGAGTTGGTCTTACTTTTTAATTCTCGACTGAAATTATTCCCAGGTAAATTGAAATCCAGGTGGTCGGGACCGTTTCGTGTGGTGGCCGTATATCCCCACGGGGCAGTGGAAGTCAAGGCAGACAATTCCGAGCGATCATTCAAGGTCAATGGACAGCGGTTGAAGCATTACAGAGGAGAAACATTCGATCGGGCTGTGACCACCACACACCTTCAAGAGCCGTGATCTCAGGAATAGTCGAGCCACCGACTATAAACTAGGGCGCTTATAGGGAGGCAACCCAAACTTCTGTTCATTTTCTCTCTTTTATTTCATTTTTTCTGAGTTCTTTGTTGATTGTGTTACTTTTGTTTTAAAAAAAAAGGGGGGGAGGGGGGGGACGCGTCCGCCCACAGGAGAGATGCGTTCGTCTCTCCACAGTAGGCCGATAGACGCGTCCGCATAAAATAAGAGACGCGTCCGTCATTTTCTAGCATGACAGACGCATCTGAGTGAGGAGAGACGCGTCCGTCTCTACACAGTAGCCTGACGGACACGTCCGCCGCAAACGACAGATGCGTCCGCTCGGAATGAGAGACGCGTCTGTTCACCCTTTATTCGTATAAAAAGACGCGATCGTGCACATTTTTTTTACCCTAACCCTAATTCGCTCTTTTCTTCAGCTAGGACGCGTCTCTCCCGGTGCCGCCAACGCCCATCACGATACCACACAAGCCACTCGACTGGCTTTCCCTCTGCAAAGGACGTGTCCTCCAGCTCTCTCTCTTCAACAGACGCAGCCGTCTCTCTCCATTCAGGTAAACCGTTCCATCTCTTCTTTCCGAGCATCACGCCTAGGTCATCTTGTTAACAAGCTCATAGTATGGTGCGAAAGAAGAATGCCGAAATTAGGAATGAGAGTGAGCAACCTACTAGAGATAGGGGTAAGGCTCTGGCCAGTAGAGCCGAATCAAGCACCCTCGGGGCTATTGCCCAGAGGAGGCTTGCCGAGGCTCTTACAAGGAACAAGAAATTTATTTCCGAGAGAGGAATCCCCCGTATTCTGGACGGGTTCGAGCATTATTGGCTATCCGCTGAAGTGGCTAGACGGGATTGGACGACATTTTGCGAGCCTCGAGACCCGGCAGTTATTCCGATGGTTCGCGAGTTCTATGCTAGAGTACCAGACCATCAGGGGGTAAAGTCCGTGTGCGTGGTAAAACGGTTCGGTTTGATGCTATCATGATTAATCGTTTCTTTGAATTACCTGTCCCTGACATTGATGAATATGAGGAGTTTGTAGAATCTGGATTTACAGATGACAAAGCCGAAGAGGTTAGACAGGTTTTGACTGATGGAGAAGGGCAATGGGAGACGCACAATGGCGAGTTTGTTTCCCTCAAACGGAACACTCTCCAACGTTTTGCCAAGACCTGGTTTTATTTCGTTGTGTTTTCTATGATGCCTGTAACCCACCATAACCTGTGCAGGCGAGACCCTACGATACTCATTTATGCAATTCTGAAACCTCTCCAAATTAATGTGGGTCAACTTATCTTCAAGGGGATTCTCCAATCGTCGGAAGTCACGAAAGAGTATTGGTTCCCTTCATTGGTCACCATGCTCTGTCGTCAAGCTGGTGTCCCCTTCGAAGACCATGAGGAAACACTTCCACCAGGTACTATAATGACAGAAAAATATATTGAACAGTTGTGTGGTGGAAACAGTCGGGATATGCAGTCAATTCAAAGGAGGAACAGGGCACGCGCACGTGCCCTCCGTGCGGGACCATCCGCACCGGCAGTAGATCTCGCGCAAGATCCTCAGCCCGAGAATCAGGACGTCCCCGACACCCCAGCACCAGCCACCTCCAGGAACCCTGTCCTCCAGCTCCTCCGTCAAATGCGAAGAGAGGATAGGGCGACGAGGCAAGAGTTCCGTCTCCGCCACGAGCAAATTGACGCGAATCTGCAACGCAACTAGGACAACATGCGTTTCCAATGGGCGGCGGCTGGATACAACATGTCGCAATTCCAGAGCATGATCCCATGGGAGTAGTCTTCACAGGCCGCTCAATGGGATGCGTACGTGGACGAAGAAGACAGCGAGGATGACAATGCACAACAAGACTCTTCGGAAGAAGAGTAAACCCCATGGGAGTCCCTTTCTTACCCTCTTTCTCTTTACATCGAGATGATGTTCTTATGTAGGTTTGGGGGAGTCAAACTCTACGAGTGTTGCTGAGTAGGTGCTATTAGTGATGAATATGTTTGTGGTTGCTGAGTAATGAGTTATGGTGAATAATAGGTTTAGGGGTGCTGTGTTTTACAGGTTACGGATTGATAGTTAGAATCTGAATTTGATAACTGCCAGTTAGTCTTTTCGAGCATCTGATTCCTCACATCTCGTTGTTAATTGGTTTGGAATAACTTCTATTCGATGAGGATAACTAGTGAGTTCGTACGTGTCTCTGATGGAAAGAGGAGTTCTGGAAAATAACTTGTGGTTAAGACTTGTCATTTTGATCTGTCCAAAGCTGCAACCTGAAACTTTTTGATTTTCAACAATCATGGTCTCATGTCTCGGTAGGTTTCTGGTTGAATCAAACCTTTATTTTAGTAAAACATGTGAAGTAATGAGGATTAGGACGTGTCTTTGATTATCAATGGAAATGAAATCTGGGGGAACGATCATTTTGTTAAAAAAAAAAAGAAGAAGAAGAAATAAGCGATCATGGTTCTAAGTACCAATGTCCAGAGTTGAACTTCAATTTTCCGTTTCAATGTGATCTGGATATGTACTAATGGTGTCTGTTAGTCCCTAACCGACCCGAGAATAAACCTGAGGAGTGCTTCATCACTTAATGCCTTGGTTCAACTGGATCGGGAGTCATTGGTTGATTTCTCGCTACAATGGTGGTTATAAGAACGGGACACTTAAGAATCATGTAACCTTGCGGAATAGTTGTTGAATATGCATGTGTTGGATGGTTTAAACCTTGGACAAGTGGATAGAGTGATGCAAGGCTGGTTCCTGAGAATTGTTACAAATCATATTTTGCTTGAAAAATGGTTTGTCGATATCGGTTCCTTATCATGGCATGAGATGCTTTTTCTCAAATAATAAAAATGCTTTGTTTTAGTAGAGGATGAGTTATGTGACTTGTTTTAGTGCGAGTTAAACAAAGGAATGAATTGGACTATTGGGGACAAGTACAATCACTTCTGAGAATATTAAAAGAAGGTATTTCATGACTAGTTAACTCAGAGATAGTTGAGGAATGTTTGGTAGTTTTGATTCATTTTATTTTATGTTATTTTGCTCGAGGACTAGCAAAAGGTAGGTTTGGGGGTGTGAGAACTCTACGAAAGTATAGCTAAATGGCTCGTTTTAGGCGAGAAAATTATGCAACAAGTTGAATAAATTCGTCTAATTTATGTTCTTTAAGTTGTTTGCTATCTTCAAGTTTTAGTTTGCTAAAGAATTATCTACAGGTGAAGAACGTGTCCAAGCTAAGAAGAGATGCATCCACTTGGGAAGTTGGAGATCAGAATCATGACGGACGCGTCCTTCAAGAGCAAGAGACGCGTCTGTCGCCTAAGGAATACAGAAGACGTGTCCGTCCCTACCAAAAGACGCGTCCATCATCGCGACGCCAATCTAGAAGCGGAGAGGACGCGTCCGTCCCTACCAAAAGACGCGTCCGTCGGTGTGGAAAAGGCAAGAACGCGTCTACCTAGTAGAAGGACGCGTCCGTCGCTTTAATATCAATACAGAAGCAAGAGAGACGCGTCTGGTCCATCTCCAAGGACGCGTCTGCTCGTGGGAAGTCATCAAGCACGCGAAGGACTCGAGGATATTCTTCTCAATTAGAAATTTTATGGATGAGGGTTGAGTAAAAATAGGAAGTCATATTTTCTTTGGATATCTTTTCGTGGGGAAATATCAGGAAAGATATATATATTCTCTTTTATCAAACACCAACCCCAGCGAGCACTTTTGGGGGGAGAAGACAGAATTCATTGAAAAAGAACGGAGCAAGAACGCAAGGCGACGCCAGGAGATATGAGGAGGGAATCAGGATTGAGGGCGCTTATCTTCAAGTCGGAAGACCGGGGAGACAGAGTTCTTTCTTCTTTATTTTTATCTTTTGAAATCTTGATGTGGTTTTTCATGTTTTCTTCTGGATTCGTGATGTGTAATTTCCCAATTATGAACTAATTTGCTTTTCTAGGGCTACAATGGAACCTAGTACTTGATTGACTGATCACCAATTAACTTGATCTGGTAATCTGAATGAGCTTGGAAAAGTTATTTAGATTAAGCCATGGACTGGATAGCCTAAGTTAGTGTCGCATTGGCAAACGGAACTAATCAGTGAGAAGGATAGGAATATACCCGATCACCTTAGGTAACCAATTAGGGTCGACGCATAATGGGTTCTCACTAGTTAATTGCCTAAGAATAGAGTGATTAGCTTGATACCGAGAATACGCTCTTAGAGCACTCGGAAGAGGCGTAAGAAGATTATAGAACCCTAAGTTAATAATTCAAGAAATCAGGAACCGAAGAGGGAATGATCATTCTAGGCAAGGTGCTAGGGAAAGTTGTATGTCCTAGATCCTTCTTTATCGATAGTCTCCATTGTTATTTCCTGTTTAATTCATTTAATTCAAGCATCATTTTATTTTGTACTTGACCTCAAAACAATTACTGAGAACAACGTTAAGAAAATTTCGTAACACAATTCCCTGTGGATTCGACCCTTGCTTGCCCTTGCTAGATTTTTGGTTAGGACTGATAAGGATTTATTTTTGTTGCGTTGACGACGCGCACCAATAGCGATAAAAATATTATTGACAAAAATGCACTCGGCACTTGGTTTTTGGCAATGCTAATTGTGTTTTCCTACAAAAGCAACCTCAACAAGAAGATATCTAAGATATATCCCATGTGACTGGTTCCATTTCGATGGGAGTAAAATGCCATATAGAAAAATAACAAGGGGATACACGTGGCCACCGCCCACTTGGGCTTCCGTCGCTCTAGTCAATGCTACTAGGGCATATTTCGAGGGAGGAGAGTGACCCAATCATCCCACAATGCTGCTTAGTGACAACCATCGCCACCTGACTTGGTCAAGGAGGAAGGTAGGGGTAGGGATGACGATGGGCACTGCCCTTACAATGTGAAATTTGATGGTCAAGAGGAGCTTTCAGTTGGCTCATCATAGCGAAGACGCCCCTTGTGGCCTTACATGATAAGCCAATGAAAATCTCATCTTGATCATCAAATTTCACATTATAAATGCAATACCTATCCTCATCCCCACCTTCTTCTTCCTTAACCAGGTCGGACGACGACGATTGTTGCTAAGTAGAATGGATGGGATGATCATCTCACTCGCCTTCCTCGAAATTTGCGTCACTAACATGACCAGAGTGAGTGAAGGCCAAGTGGGCAGTAGCCATGTCTATACCCTCATTATATTTCTATGTGGATTTTTCTCCATCGAGATGGAAACAATTTCATCTGAGCTTAGCTCGCAGATCTTCCCGTTGAGGCTGGGCACAATCGACGTTGCCATAAACCCAGTGCTGAGTGCATTTTTATCAGTAATATTTTGATCACTATACAATGCGATCACCCTCAACTAGGCACCTTCTTGTCCATAGCGATCGCGATCTTCACATACTTGTTCGTCTACTTGATAATGCCGAAGACAAGGGAGCGAACTCTAGAGGAGACGTGGCAATTTTTTGGTTCATTATTTATATGAAGGTTCATCACGAGGGAGATAGAAGTACAAAGGAACAGCAAAAGGACAACACAAGGGGCCAGCAATGAGGCTTTCACCTTAATGGTTGTACATTGAATATTGTGTCTAGGACTCTGACTTCTCACTTTGGTGGAAGTTCGTCTTTTTTCATTCTTTTTAGATTTTTTTTAACTTGCTTAACTAAAATTAGTACTTGGTACATTAGAACTCAAAGCGGTTTGTATGGTTTTCATTTAATCTAGTTAACGTTCTTCTTTATGGGAGTAATTAATCATGATACTAACCATGCCAAGCGTGTGTAAGTGCATTGCTTGGATAGTTAGAGAGAATAGCACTATTGTCATTTATTGATATTCGAATGGAACTTTTTGCTGTTAATTTTAGCATAATATCTGTTCTATTTTAGTTTAATCCAATAATTTTGATGTCCATTTGGTTGTTTAAATGGAATGGCTACTTTAAATGGTCCAATTCGATCAAGAGTGAAACATCTACTTTCCCCATGGTTCACATGGGTATAAATTTTGTCGTATAGTTAGGCACAACAACATCCATGAACAACATGAAGATGTTATGAAAATAATAGCAGATGAGCCATGCTAGACATTGTGAAGCAAAAAGAGTTTTATAGTAATAAGTGCTCTTTAACTAGAAATGAGCACATAATCCTTTATTAACATCGCTACTTATTTGTTAGGTATCTCTCTCTTTTTTTGTCGCTATCTAATGCTAATGTCAGTCACCCTCCTTTTTGGCATTGCCATGGATTTGTTGCATGTTGTCATTGTGGAATTTGATCATGAACGCCAATATGAATCTTGGCACAAGTTTCTCTAGAACTCCAAGAACGAAATTAGTGGCCTTGGTATGTAATAACGGGCATAATGATCACATGTCATTACTTGCTATTCTGGGGAGATGAGAGACATTCTTTGGTCCTCTAATTAGTCCGAACTTTCATCTTCTCAGTTGTTACTCGTACATTTGTCCTATGGGATTACCACTTCATGAATAGGCAATGTGGTTCTTTCTATGAAGTTTTCTACCTCTAGCTAGTGCAAGGATAACTCTGTTTGATGCCATTGAAATGACTTGTGACCCATGTAATAAATTTTGATTTCAATTTCTTGGAAAGTTTGAATATATAGTGTGTTGAAGCTGCATGTTCCCTTAACATGCTAAATTGGCTTCCTAAAGCATTTTACCCTCCAGATACTACACACACAAACTAGTACCTGTTGCTATTGCCTTGACTTATAAAAGAAGTATGTTTCTTTGTCAGACACTTCTACATCATTCAATGCTTTGGGGAGTATCCATCTATTAATACCTTCACCCTACATCTGAATGTTTTGCTGGAGTAGGTGGTAGTAGTCTATCGCGACTATTCCAGTATGAGCCACTGGGTGTCAAGTGTCGTGACCTTCCCAAGGGTGAACCATCCAAAGGGGGCTAATGGATTAGTAAGCCAAAATACTTAGTTCGGGCTCTTCCAAGCCCATATCAACTCGCAACTTTCGGGTCAATTAACATGAAAAAGTTTATTGAATTAGGCGTTGCCACTCATCGAAATTTTGTGGGCTAGTTAGACACCCAAGTAAAGTATAAAAGAGTACTTTACTTCCTGTTTCGGTACCTAAGCATAATCATTTATTTCCTAAAATGTCCTAGTAGTCTCTATACCAATTATGAGTCCTAAAGTTCTCATCCACTAAGGTGTTCATGCAAATGTTTTTGGGTCTATTATATCCTAACCATGCTAAAAAGGAAAAAGAAAATCAATAAAATGAAAATGCGCAATCAAGTAAAATCGAAATGCAAATGCCCAAACAATGGCCTAACATTTATCTCTAAAAGCATCCAAGATCCTATTGTAAAGCCCCAAGAGCTTATTCAATTTTGACTTCAATTAATTTTTTATGCTAAGCCTAAAATTTTATTAAAATTCCTATGACTATGTGAATTCTAATATAGGAAAATCTAAAACTAATTCTAAACTAGAATTCACTAAAAATCTAGTAATACTAATCAAAATCTACTTTCTAGATTTTTTTGGATTTTTGTAATTATTGGAAAATGATCCGGATCGGGCCAGGAGGCACGACCCACTCCATGAGGATCCAACCCAACTCCTAAGGGTCCAGGTCGGTCTAAAGCCCAGTTCAAAAATGGCCTATTCGGGCCCTAATTTCTCTTTTTGATATTTTTCCCATTTCTTTTTTCTCAATATTTTCTATTTTTTTATTTCTATTTTCTATTTTTTGCGTTATTATTATTATTTTTTTATTGTTTTGGTCTCCTCCTTCCCGAGACCTCTCTTCCCACAGCAGCCTCTTTGTCAATGTCACCGAATCCGACCAAAAAAAAAAAACAAAGAGTATCGTCATAGCCACCTACCTCTAATGTCCGCTGGTCCACAACGCCGACCTCACCTTCACCACCAGCTGGTCATTGTTGTTATCGGACTGTCGTCGGAAACCAAAACGAACCTCTGAGTACCATTATTTCATTCTTTAGCCATCGCATTTCTCAACTCAAAATCAGAACTCTAACTCTGCACATACGTACACGTAGGAACAAGAAATAGGGAACTAACATAGACGGCCTTAAACCGTGGGCGTGGGCTATCGTCATCAGATCAGAAGCATTTTCAACTCATATATTCTTCCACGGCCAGCACTGGAAATCGAACATCATGTTACAAAGCCAAAGAAAAGTCATGGAATAGACTCGATTTCAACAATCAATGAAGTAAATGGTGGTCAATCTTAGATCTAAACACCATCAAATGGCTAATTACACAAGATTAGATCCAATGTTCTCTTAGACAAATCATCAGACGGTTACTATGCGCTTAGAACATGAGCACTCAGATTCAGATTCAATGCAGTTCTTAGCCAAAACTTGATATAGAAAGTTCTAAATCAACATCATTCATCACAAATCAGCCTTGGAATCGTAAGGTTTGTTCAGCATTTCATCAAATGGATCCAAGGCTGTCGACGAGCATGAGAAGAAGAATCTTACCTGCTTCCGCACCAAGGAAACGTCACCAGAATCGATAACGACGGGGATGAAAGCGTCGGGACTACGTCAACAAGCGGAATTCCTTTCTATTCTCTCTCTCTCTCTCTCTGTGAATCTGCCTTTTTTTTTTCCAGCAAATGAAATTTGTTAGCACTATGTTATATCCCATTAATCTTATCTCCCTCTTTCTGTTACATCCCCTGATCTTATCTCCTCAAAACCGATTCTGTTAGCACTATGCCCGGTTTTTCTTCCGTCCCCGGCGGTGACGCACGCCCACCTGTCACCAGAGATTCCGTCACTGACGCTCGCGGTTTGCTTCCTCTCTTCGTTTTGATCAAGCGAGCAGGAAGAACTTCACTTCTTTCACTCGCGCCGGGCCAGACGCATTCACTAACAAATTGGAGAACTGGAGAGTTGGGCCCAAAAACAAAACAAAATCTAGAGGAAAGTCAGCCCAAATGTAATGGGCTTGCGCAAGCCTCTTCTGGATTTTTGAATTCCTATTAATTTGTTTTTTTGGTGGCCCTATTTATTTGTCTCCTCTTTTGTTTTTTTATTTAGTGGCAAAATAAGGGGTGTCAACGTTGACTTACAGCTACATTGCAACCGGGTGATGCAGCCCTGAATCAAATATGTCATTCTTTTTTTCAAGATACATTACTACATTGCAACTCTTGAGGTATGTAAACCTTAAGCTATGTAAATAATGAGTTATTTGCTCATTAATCCACCGTCTTTCAGCAATCCTGTTACCTTATTTTTATCTTGGGTCCTTTACACCTCACCTCAAAGTTGGAATTGTTTCTATGGTTATAGTCCTGTGATTTTCCTAGTCTAATCTTTGGCTACATTTATAAGCCTTCTGATCATCGTGAAAGATGGAATGCTCCCACTCTCATGCAGTTTCTCCTCGCTAGTTTCCGTAATTGAGAATTTATATAGTATTTCGAACATTATATGATAGGTCGTCAGATCTCTTAAAGGTTGGTTTCCATTCCTTTTGTATTGTTTAACAAATTTATGACTTCTTAAATTTTGATCAAGCTAAAATAAGATACGTGATTAAAAAAATTGAGTCTTATTCATAATTTCTTTGGCAATTAAATTGCCCACTTTCAAATTTAGGAAGATAAGGCCAAGAATCTATCTATCTGGCTCAATCAGTGTGCCTGACCTCTTTAAGTATTCATGCTAGGTAAATGCCATTCCTATTCATGATGGTTTTATATGGATTGTGAGAAGACCATAAGTTTTCCCAGATTTGATAGAAGTAGACATTTGAGATTGGATAGAACTAGAATTTGAACGCACCAAAATGCTTTTTCCTAATTGAGTACATCATTAATTCTCATTTGAATATGTTGAAATCTTTTTATTTGTTTAGATGAATTAATATAGTTAAACAGTACACCTTATGATAGTGGTAATTTACTGTAATTCCAGAATATGCATCTTTAACTTATTATCCATTCAATACATATCATCGTGAAAGTATACAACCATTCTTCAACTTCTATAGACCTAGGCATGGATAATCAGTATGAGGAGCAGCAAAGGGCGTGAGGCTTGGACCAATAAAAAAAAGTATGGACATCTCTAGAAATTGGTAATTTCGTATCACTATGTTTGGTTTATTATCTTTAAACTCTCACTTTCTTCTCTGCATAATTTATTTTCAATGCCAAACAAATCTGATGTCTTATGTTTATATGTATATCATACTATGGTTTTAATAATTCCACCACTTATGCAATGCGCGGGCATTAAGCTAATACCACTCAAGTATTTTATTCTTTTTAAGAAATAGATAGGAAAAGGAAATTATAATATCTAAGAAAGAATCTAAAATAATTCACAATTTCATAAGTATAACATTACAATAATCGTCAATTTTCTATGGATAATAATCTGCTATCTCGGTAAGTAATTCTAAATAAAAACTTTAGCAAAGGAAGTGAACGGGAGACTTTGGCTTATTGATTCAAGTCCGTTTGTCCAAAAAGGTTCAAGAGCATATCGGCAACAAATGTTTGATAATGATATTAATTAAAAGCCCAACCAAATACGAATTGAGAACCTAGTTTGGTATTGACTAGATAATAAAGGTGTTTCTCATACTTTTCGCCAAAAATCAATGATCGTTAGTTCTTGGGCAAAGTAGATGGAAGCGCGCTATTGGAAGCTAATTCTCATGCTATTTTTCTTTTTTCAAGAAAAAAAAATGATTTTCTTGAAAATTTCTTAACTAGGTTAAGTCTATTGGGCTCTCGAATTGGGAGTGGATGATCCATGTAATGGATTTGATTCGGTTAAGTTTAACTTTTGATTTTTCTTTTCACTTCAAAAGTTTTGGTTAGCATAATTAGATCATTAGAAAGCATGTCACAATGTTACACGGACCTATATGGGATTGGCTTAATATTTAATAAATGACCAAAGCAAGAATTTGGCAAGTAAGCGTGTGAGCGATTGTAAACCCAGATTCTTCGGTTGTAGTGGATTAATTATTGCCGGTTCTCTCTTGGATGTGGATACTAATATTTAGATCGAACCAAGTAAACTATGGTATCCTTTATCGTTCTTTGTTTATTTCTCTAGTGCTTTCACATTGACTTATTTGCAAGATCATATGTTTCCGAGTTAATATTACAACAATTGGCATCAAAGCTCGAGATCAAAATTTTTGGACTATGATTTGGAGATTTTTCTTGTCTTATTATTATATAGGGGTTCCGTTGTTGCACCGATCTGCAAGGACCATGATCGAGAATTTTTTTTATTATCTTTCTTGGAGTAAGTGACAAAACATAATTAACTTGAATTCATGATAGCTATTTGAAATCTTAGTTAAAGATTGAATTTGTTATCTCATGTTTGCTTTTCATGAAAAAATACCAATTGAAGTGGAGGGTTTCTTCAAACAACAAGGAGCTCCTAAATTCAAAAAATATATTTTGTGGGATATTTTTGGAGAAAATTGAGTGGCTTAAGGGAAGAGGAGCCAGAGTGAAAGTAGGAATTGAAAATTTTAACGAGAGAAACAACTTTGGGTTATGAAGCATCAAGATGAATGCATTATTAACAATATAGGTACCACAATATCCATGAATCACATGAAGGCACTATGAAAATAATGGCAGACAACCATGGTTGACTTTGTGAAGCAGAAAGAGTTTTGTGGCAATAAGTGCTCTTTAACCAGAAATAAGCACATAACAATTTATTAACATCTCCACTTACTATTAGGTTTTTTTTTTTTCATTATTAGCTAATGCCCATGTCAGCCACTCTCCTTTTTTTTTGGCACAACCATGGATTTGTTGCATATTATCATTGTTAAATTTGACCGTGAATCCCACTATGAATTTTGGTGCGGGGTCTCCAAAATTTGAAGAACTATTAATGGCCTTGGAATATAGTAACGACATAATGGTCACATTTTACTAGTTGCCGAGCTGGGGAGATAAGATTGTTACTTGTACATTGGTCTTTTGGGATTACCACTATAAGCAATATGGTCCTTTCTATGAAGTTTTCCGCCTCTAGCTAGTGCAAGAATAACTCTATTTGATGCCATTGAGGGCCCTTGTGGGAGATTTTGCTTTCAATTTCTTAAAAAGTTCGAATGTAGCGTGCTGAAGCTACGTCTTCCCTTGACATGCTGAATTGGCTTCCTAAAGCATTTTACTCTCTAGATAATTGATACACGTATTAGTAGCTATTGTTGTTGCCCTGACCTAAAAATGAAGTATCTTTCTTTATCGGATATTGTGCCTACATCATTCAATGCTTTAGGGAGTGTCCATCTGCTAATACGTTTACTCTGCATCTGAAATGTTTTGCCGGGATAGGTGTTAGTAGTCTATTGCTAATATTCCAAGATAAACTGTTGGGTATCGACTGTTGAGACCTTATGAACTACCTGGCTAATGAATTACTAAGCAAAAATACTTAGTACATGCTCTCCCACGGCCGCACCAACTCGCAACTTTCCAGTCAGTTAAACGCAAAAATTGATTCAATTAGGAGTTGCCACTCATCAATTTTTGGTGAGCCGATTAAACGACCAAGTAAAGTATGAAATAATACTTTACTTCTATGAGCTAGAGATTAAATAGGTTCGAAGACTTGATTACACTAGATATTCAACTAGTGCCATGTCAATATGTAAAATTGATCATTTATTTCAAAAAAATGTCAACGCAGTCTTTATACAAATTATGAGTCATTCAGTTCTCATTCGCTAAGCTGTCCATGCAATTTTTTTGGGTTTATTATATCCTAACCATGCTAAAAGGGACAATAACAATCAATGTATTAAAAATGCATAGCCAAGTAAAATCGAAACGTATATGTGCAAACAATGGCCTAGCAGTTCCCATTTTTTATGCTAAGCCTAAAATGTTTATTAAAATTTCTAAACTATGTGAATTCTAACTTAGAAAAATCTAAAACTAATCATAAACTAGAATTTAGTGTAACGAAAATACCATTGATCAGCCAAAATATTTGGCCGGCCGGCCAACGAGGCCAAGTCCTTATTTGAAATAAGTATGGCCATTTTGGCCCTTATTTGAGGGAAAGAGGGCACTTCGGACTTCTATTTGAAATAAGGACCACTTCAAGTTTTTGTTTGAGAAAATAAGAGCACTTGATATCCTTATTTGAGTTTTATCAAATATGGGTTGTAGGCCCATTTTGCCACATCCACCTTAGATCACCAATTTTCTTCTTTATGTGTGCTCATTCATTGCCATTGATAAGTATAAAACATCAAATCATGCCAACCTAATGATATCCGCTCGTTAGTTGAGTTGCCTTCGTCGCGTGAACGAATCTTTAGCAGAATCGAATAAAAGGACCCCTTCAATAGAGTTTCACCATGACAGAAAAAAGAAAATAGAACCAAACTTGATTAGATACTTATTATTTAAGCCAATTCCGCAATCTCAACAACATCATTTAGGGAGACCTGTTTATGTTGAATTTCCATGTTAGATTCGCATCACACCCGATTTTCCGAGTTGTTTGTCACGTGTGGTTCAACATCAGAATTATTTGCGTTACCAAACATGTTTCTGATCTTTTTTTGTTCCCGTGAACAGAAATAGAGGAACAGAAACGTTACCAAACAGACCCTTAACGGAGATATTAAACTGAAACTAATAGAGGGAAGAACTATTGTGGGTACATTGATTTGAGATTTTCTGAAAAGCAAAAAATAGTTTGGCAGCAATGTGGCGCGGGTGGATCTGTTTCAGATTTTTATGATACTAAAATTAATTCAAGGTAATTATGGTGCGACCGTATCAATTTTATGGTTTTTCGAGGTATCGATTTTCGGGCAATTTGCTAATGGATTCTTTTAAGATCATTTTTGCGGGCAAGATTTTGTTGATGGAATCAACAGCAGAATTGTGGACGGTTTTGGAAATCATGTTTTGAACTCAACTGTTGTTCTGTATGATTTGAAAAGTTGGGTTAGAATTGGAAGAAAATAAAAGTGAGACAATTAAGTGTTTTTGACCTAATCTAGTAGGGATGATATGATCTACGCAATGACTAGGCCGAAAGTGTAATTAGGATTAACCACTAATCAAATTCGTGCGATGTGATGGCGTCTCGATGAGATAAATTCTAAGTCGCATGGTCTGGTCATCAATCAAGACGATCCCAACTCTTCGTTAAATTAGAGTCTCCAAGACGATAATTTCTTCTTCTTCTTTTTTTGGCAATAGATAAAGTTGGCTACCACATGATGGGGCCAGCTCGCACAGTAACACTTTTGATGCAGAATTTGTACTTTAGAAATACTTCTCAAGCAGAAATCTATTTGATGACGCAATTTTTGAAGTATAAATCTATTTGGTTTGAAATTATATATTTCTACTTCTGAAATAACTTTTTACTTCAGAAGTTATTTTTGGAGAACTTTTGAGAAGTAAAAAAAAGTTACTTCGCATCATCAGAAGTCATTTTTTTTCTTTTTAGACCTCCATTTTCATATTTTCTATCTCTTTCTTCGCTCATTTGTCTCAAACCAACGCAGTATGGATAATTCTTTTAATAATAAAAAAAATTTAGGAAAATAATAAAAAAAATATATATAAAATGATTAAAAGGAAAATATTAGCCGATGAGTTAGTAGTTGTTATTCTTGTTTCATTAGTACCTTTAGTGATTCCTATACCTATCATGTTCCTTGGATTATTTACAAGAAAAAAATGGAAATTTCATAAAAAAAAAATCTAAAAAATTTGGAAAAAAACATCAAAAAATTCCAAAAAATCAGAAAAATCTCAAAAATTAAGAAATGAGTAAATTCAATGGCTAATCATATTTTTGATGATTTTACCCTCTCTTTCTTCAAAAACGATGATTTTGCTCTTTATAGGCAAATCGTTTCTAAAAATTCCAAAAATTTCAAAAAATATAGAAATGGAAAATAGTCAAATTTGATTGGCCAAACCCATCTTTTGTGATTTTCACTTCTAATTTTTCTGAAAACAATGATTTTGCCCTCTTATGGGCAAATGGTTCAAAAAATCTAGAAATTTTTGATAAAAAATCTAAAAAATTTAGAAATAGACACATTCAACTAGCTAACCTTATTTCTAATGATTTTTATTTCGAATCTTTTAAATATGATAATTTTAAACCCTTCTCTAATCCGATGGAGCCTATGATCTCGTGCCCTCCATTTAGTTTTTGCCTACTGTCTTTTTGCCTAGAGATGCCTTCATGCTAAAAAAAAAGCTCATTATTATTATAATTTTATGTCTTAAAGTCTCATTAATATCTAGATGATCTCAAGGCACATACAACTACTGTAGATTTGTGTTTCTAGAGATGGTTTAGGTACAAAAAAGGTCCATATATTATGCCCATTGCAATATAAACGACGCGAAAGGCACTGAAGAGGAAACACGGGAACTATATGTGCTTTTAGCATTGATATATGAACTTGGCTATGGTATTCATCAATACAATTTTTTCATAATTTGGTCCGCATTTACATAAATGCAAATACTGATAAATTATACATGAATACGTCAATATTTACATTCAACTTTTCTTGAATAACATGCATGTTAGGCTAGGATCAATAATTTTTTGCATGATATTTTATGTTAATAATGTTTCAAAAGTAGAAATTTTCAATCCTTACCAAATGAATTTTTGTTTGAGAAGGAAATATTTTGTCCTATTATTAAATGCCTTTTTCTAATTAGAAATCAACTTCTAAAATAGAAGTAGAAAAATCAACTTATGCAAATCTAAAACAGAACTAGAAAAATAAACTTCTAACCAAAAGTTGATTTCTGAAACAAAAGTGTTACCATGCGCGTCCTTGGATTCCCAACTCTTTTGCTGCTTGTCTTACTAATAAAATCTTAGCAAAAAAAAAAAAAAAGGGTATCCAGGTGCTTTGTTTTGAACTATGTCAGGTCGCACATACATTTTAACAGCTATGAAATTTGTATTTTTTTTTATTAAGTCGTAGGGCCTCATAAATAAATTTCATGAGATAATTAATAGTGGGATGATTCCCTCAAAAGCTCTCAACTTTAGATTTAATTGCAATTCTCGCCCAAACTTATTTTTGTTTAAGAAAAGTCTCAAACTTTCACTCTAGTCTCATATCTATTCATGCATCAAAAAATTATCACACATTTTTTCAAAATTATCAACATCAGGATCAGTCAAATGATCATTACCATGTCCTTTGTCTTCATGAATACCCTCATGTTTTGATAAGACAGTAACAGCCTCTTGATGTTGATTATTTTGAAACACCAATAGCCATTTTTTGGACTCGTGGGTAGATTTGGGAAGAGAAAGTTTGGACTTTTTTAGATAAAAAAAAAGTTCAAGGTAGAATTGTGATTGGAACTAAAGTTAGGGTTTACTTTTTTAAAGAATTTCCCTACATCAATTATGCAATGTCATGTATTTTTGAAGCCCCAGTTTAACAATGAAAGAAAACAAATAAAAAATACCAACTGCGTTACTACGAGTTACATTGTGCATGGAAACTTATTAATTGCTAACATTTTTGTTAGAAGCTGCGATGCATACATAAAGTCCCAAGTGGTGGAGAGTAGTTATGACTCAAACAAACCTTTCGTAGCGGGGAAGAACCTTATGGTAAAACCTAGAGTGGATTGTCAATGATGATTATTGGTCTCCACCTTTACCTAATAATAGAAAATGGTCCTTGAATTTGGTCCAATGTGCAATGTGGTTAATGAACTTTTAATTTATTTAATATGATCCATGAACTTTAATCTAATGTTCAATGTAGTCCCTGAAATTTTGGTACATGGTCAATGTAATCCCTAAACTTTTGTATATGTTTAATGTAGTCCTAAAGTATATGAAAATGTTCAATATAGTCATTTCATTATTTTAAGATTTTGACAACATTGAATATTGTTATATAGTCAAAGGATTAAATTGAACATGTATCAAAGTTTCAAGGATTACACTGAACAAGTTAAAGGTTTATGGATCACATGACACATTTGGCTAAAGTTTAGGAACAACATTGAATAAATTAAAAGTTCATGGACCATTTTGTATACTGTGCCAAAATTAATGAAATATTTGTATCATTTATTCAATATGTATAATTCAAACAACCTTCCGTGGTTGGATGAAATACCTACAGTCAAGAGTGTAAATGGTTCAGTTCTGTTTGGTTGGTGCCTGGACCGAACCAAATTTCACTCTAATCCGGATATGAACCAAATAGAAAATTCGATTCAATTCGATGTGATTCAATTTGGGTTTCAATTTTTCTTCTTCTTCCTTTTTTTTTCAAGAGAGTGTATGTCATGAAAGTCGCTAATTTGGTACCTAGATACACCCATTTAGCTAGACCTCGTGATGGTGATGGCCCCTCGCTAAGCTTATAGGCCAGGTTGGCCGTCTTGCCCATGTACTTGCCCTTGCACTAGAAGAGCCTAGAGATGTTTGTTGTGCCATCAGTGGTGGAGTAGAAGGTCTTTTGGGAGGCCAAGTGAGCGTAGAGAGTAGGGATTTGAAGTTATGGGTAAAAAGCATCAGTCAGGTTCAAGAGCTTTTGTTGGGCGTAACCCTTAGAGATAGGACGATGAAGTCATCAGAGGGCCGGTAGGCAAGAACAAGAGGAGGAGGATGAAGAAGAAAGCAGAACTCCCGAAGAAGACTCAGAATACAACAAGAACAAAGCACATATCAATGGCCCGACCCTAGATGTCTTTGATCTCTTTCACCCTAGTGAACATGGTCACCACCGTAAGGCATGTTGGTTCGGGAGCCTGTTTAGAATCAATCTCCAAAACGATTCAGATTCACTAGTTCAGAAGGAATGTTGGGAAAACCTGTTGAGCCTGAGTCTGAATATGATCAGCTTAAAAAGGGCATTCAGAAGCAGAACGTGTCTGAATCTGAATTCCTGGAAAACACTTACTATTTAAAAAGGTTTGGTGAAAACTTTCAGATTCACTTGCAAATAGCTTTTCGACATAAGAAAAGTGGGATCGACACAAGTATAAACCGAGGCCTGTGTTGAACACAGTTTCCTTAAAATAGATTCGCTCCCTCAACTCTGTGCTTGAGGTTTCGTGAGCGTCTGTCTCCCAGGATACAACGGTTGATAACTAAGAAATGAGCACAACACCTCAGAGTTTTCGACGAACTTGAAGAACTTGTGTTTGAACACTATCAAAACAATGCAAGGAACAAGTTGAAAGCTTAGCGAAGACAGAGGAGAGCTAAATCCTTTAAACTGATTCAGAATTCGAATGCGCGCTTACAAGAACGAGAAAACCAGCTATTTATAAGATGAGTAGAGGGATTCCTTCGGAATAATATGGCGTAACAGTTTATAACGGTTGATTAAATCTGCCGTTTATAACTGTTGTAGCATAACCGACAATTAAATTTGCCGTTTAAGTCATAATGGATGATTAACTCTGACATTTGTCACTGTCGTAATGACATACAAATGGTCAGCATCTGAGCGTCGAGAGCTGCTTCTAAACCCTGCGCGAGCAGCTTCTGAACGCTGGTTCTGAACCCTGCGCGAGCAGCTTCTGAACGCTGGTTCTGAACCCTGCGCGAGCAGCTTCTGAACGTTGATTCTAAACCCTGCGCGAGCAGCTTCTGAACGTTGCTTCTGAGCTCATCCAAAACATACTCTGCTTCTGAGCTCGCAATGAAGCATCGTTACAAAATCATCCAACTCAAAGATGTTCTTTGAGAAACAATTTTTCATTCACCCATCAAAACCACACCATATTTCCAACAATCCCCCACATGAATGAAAATTGTTTTGTTTTGACTCGATGATAGTGTTCGACAAATGAAACCTGCATAGGATAGGTAGGTGTTACCCTTTGAACCTTCCCTTGTGAAAGTATATTTACTTTACTAGCTGTCTAGTAGACATGATGTCCTTGAACTGTCCTGCTTTCTTATGTAAATGAACCATATACTCCACACAGGAATCATCAAACGTTTCTTCAGTTCTCATGGTTGTGTTCGTTTTGGCCATGAACACCAACCTGGTTCTGCAAGAGTTTCTAAAGAATTTAGCCCCAAATTCTCCTTTGAAGCGGCCCCACTTCTCTCTCACATAGGTGATTACTTAATTTTGAGTAATTTGATTACTCCACTTAAGAATCATTAAAGCAAACTGCTATCATTTTCCTTATACTATCACTGTTATTTCTGAGGAATGGTTTTAGGGATAAACCCCCACAGTGACATCACTAAGTCAATATAATTAGGTTGTCCCTTTGAACCTAGATCTTGGGATCTCCAGTCAACTAGGTTGGGTTTCCTTTATATCAACTCATTCTTTCAGAAGGTCTTATCTTAAACCAGTCACACTATGTGGACAAAATTCTTGGAAAGTTCAATGTGGATGATTCTGGTATTGTCGAGTGGTGTTCTCGCAATACCAGAATCATCCACATTGAACTTTCCAAGAATTTTGTCCACATAGTGTGACTGGTTTAAGATAAGACCTTCTGACGTTCTTGTGATTTTAATTCCTAAAATCACATCAGCAAGTCCCATATCTTTCATGTCAAATCTCAAATTCAACATATTCTTAGTGAATTTGATCATTTCATCATCACTACCGACGATGAGTATGTCATCTACATAAAGACACAAAATGACATAGCCATTTTCTTTTCCTTTAATGTAGACGCATTTATCACATTCACTGATCTTAAATCCATTGGTAACCATTGCATTATCAAACTTTTCATGTCACTGTTTTGGCGCTTGTTTTAAGCCATACAATGATTTAACCAATTTACAGACTTTCCTTTCTTTTCCTAGAACTATAAAACCCTCGGGTTGTTCTATGTAGATTTCTTCATCTAAATCACCATTTAGGAAAGCTGTTTTTACATCCATTTGATGTACTTCTAGATTTCGCAATGCTGCAATTGCAAGTATCATCCTAATGGAGGTTATTCTCGTCACAGGAGAATAAGTATCAAAGTAATCTAAGCCTTCTTGTTGCTTGTATCCTTTGATTACAAGTCTGGCTTTATACTTATCAACAGAACCATCTGCATTCATTTTCCTTTTAAAGATCCATTTTGATCCTAAAGGTTTGCATCTGAGAGGAGGATCCACTAACTCCCAAGTATGATTCTGCAATATAGAATCAACTTCACTTTTAATTGCTTCTTTCCATAGAAGTCCCTCAGAAGAATTTACTGCTGCTGAATAGTTTAGTGGTTCCTTTTCTAACAAATAAGTCAGAAAATCATCTCCAAATGATTTCTCCACTCTTGCTTTTTTGCTCCGTCTGAGCTGTTCAGAAGCAGGATCGCCCTGCTTCTGAGCTATTCTTTGGAGTAGATCAGAAGCAGACTCACTCTGCTTCTGAATACTGTTATGATCAGAAGCAGACTCGCTCTGCATCCGAATTCTGTCATAATCAGAATCATGACTTCCTTCATTCATAGTGTCAATCGTTCGCTTGGACGAACTAGATCCATCATTGGATTTGCAAGGAAATACACCTTCAAAGAATGATGCATTCCTAGATTCCATGATCGTATTCTTGTGTATATCTGAAATTTTCGATTCATGTACAAGAAACCGATATGCATTACTGTTATGTGCATAGCCTATAAAGATACAGTCCACCGTTTTAGGACCTATCTTTGTTTTCTTTGGTGTTGGAACAGCTACTTTTGCAAGACACCCCCACACTCGTAAGTATTTATAGGATGATCTCCTACCTTTCCATAACTCATAAGGGGTTTTATCTTCCTTTTTCCGAGGTACCTTATTTAAAAGGTAATTGCTTGACAAAATAGCTTCACCCCACATATTTTGGGGTAAACCTGAACTTAGTAACATTGCATTCATCATTTCTTTCAATGTGCGATTTTTACGTTCAGCCAAACCATTTGATTGAGGCGAATAGGGTGCAATTACTTCATGTATAATTCCGTGTTGCACACAGAATTCACCAATCGGTTCTTCCTACTCACCACCTCTATCGCTTCTCAATCTTTTGATTTTCTTGTTGAGTTGATTCTCAACTTCATTCTTATAGAGAACAAATTTCTCTAAGGCTTCACTTTTACTCTTAAGCAAATACACATAGCAGTATTTAGTGCTATCATCGATAAAGGTAATAAAATATTTATTACCACCTCTTGTTTGTATGAATTTCAAATCACAAACATCACTATGAATTAGCTCAAGAGGTTCGGTGTTCCTTTCAACTGTTTGAAAAGATGATCTCGTTAACTTTGCCTCTACACAGGTTTCACATTTGTGTTTACAATCAATTTGGAATGAGGGAATGTGCTCCAAGTTAATTAATCTACGCAATGTATCATAATTAATGTGTCCAAGTCTGCCATGCCATAAGTTGGAAGACTCAAGCATATAAACTGAAGACTTATTATCTTTATTGATAATTGTCAGCATATTGAGCTTAAAAAGCCCATCAGATACATATCCCCTTCCCACATACATTCCAGATTTTGACAAAGTAACTTTGTCTGACTTGAACACCATACGAAATCCGTGCTTGTTCAATAGAGATCCGGAGACCAGGTTCTTTCGGATTTCTGGCACATACAGAACATTGTTCAGAGTCAGCTCCTTCCCAGAGGTCATCTTCAGAAGCACCTTCCCTTGGCCTTCAACTGCAGACGTGGCCGAGTTTCCCATGAAGACTTTCTCCCCATCGATTGGTTCGAAAGTTGTGAACAGGTCTTTGTTTGAGCATACGTGCCTCGTGGCACTAGTGTCAATCCACCATTCCTTTGGATTGGACCCAACCAGGTTCACCTCAGACACCATCGCAGAGAGATTTATGTCTGAGAAGTCATGAGCGACATCATTCACCATGTTCGTCTCATGCTTCTTCTTCTTCGGGAATCTGCATTCCACGGATTTATGGCCCATCTTGCCACAGTTGAAGCATTTCCCTTGGAACTTTGTTTTGGAGACTCCTCCTTTCGGTCCCAGCTTCGGCTTGATGGCCTTCTTGTTCTTGTGGGCTTGCTTATGCTCCACAACCTTTGCCTTAGCTGCGGTGGGATTGAACCTCGTGCGATCAGAGCTTCTGTTGTCTTCTTCGATGCGAAGTCTGACAATTAACTCCTCCAGGTTCATTTCCTTTCGCTTGTGCTTAAGGTAATTCTTGAAATCCTTTCACCCAGGAGGTAGCTTCTCAATAATGGCAGCCACCTAGAAGGTTTCACTCAGATTCATCCCTTCAGATGGAATCTCGTGCAAAATCACTTGGATTTCTTGCACTTGACTGATCACAGTCTTGGAATCCACCATCTTATAATCAAGGAATCGACCGACAACAAATTTCTTTGCTCCGGCATCCTCTGTTTTATATTTCTGGTCTAAAGATTCCCACAACTCTTTTGCCGTATTGATTGTACAATAAACATTATACAGAGAGTCGTGCAAGCCATTCATGACATAGTTCCTACAGAGGAAGTCAGAATGCTTCCAAGCCTCAAGCGCATTGAAGGCTTGTTTATCCGTTTCACCATCGGATATCTGAGGAGCTTCCTCAGTCAAGAATCTCGCAAGATTCAACGTTGTTAAATAAAACAACATTTTCTGTTACCACCTTTTAAAGTTCGATCCGTTGAACTTTTCAGGCCTTTCGCCTTGGTGAACAGAAACAGGAGCAGGAACAGAAGCAGAAGATTGGCCAAAGTTTTCAGAACCAAGTTGAACAACTTCTTTCTCAGCAGCCATTTTGAAACAAGGAGACTCTGTTTCGACAGCAAATTTTCTGCTTCTGAAGTATCAGAAAGAGTTCAGACCTCAAACGTATCTGCTTCGGAACTATTAAACAGAGTTCAGAAGCAGACGAATCTGTTTTAAGATTATTGGTTCAGGAGCTTGTTTAGAATCAATCTCCAAAACGATTCAGATTCACTAGTTCAAAAGGAATGTTGGGAAAACCTGTTGAGCCTGAGTCTGAATATGATCAGCTAAAAAAGGGCATTCAGAAGCAGAACGTGTCTGAATCTGAATTCCTGGAAAACACTTACTATTTAAAAATGTTTGGTGAAAACTTTCAGATTCACTTGCAAATAGCTTTTCGACATAAGAAAAGTGGGATCGACACAAGTATAAACCGAGGCCTGTGTTGAACACAGTTTCCTTAAAATAGATTCGCTCCCTCAACTCTGTGCTTGAGGTTTCGTGAGCGTCTGTCTCCCAGGATACAACGGTTGATAACTAAGAAATGAGCACAACACCTCAGAGTTTTCGACGAACTTGAAGAACTTGTGTTTGAACACTATCAAAACAATGCAAGGAACAAGTTGAAAGCTTAGCGAAGACAGAGGAGAGCTAAATCCTTTAAACTGATTCAGAATTCGAATGCGTGCTTACAAGAACGAGAAAACCAGCTATTTATAAGATGAGTAGAGGGATTCCTTCGGAATAATATGGCGTAACAGTTTATAACGATTGATTAAATCTGCCGTTTGTAACTGTTGTAGCATAACCGACAATTAAATTTGCCGTTTGAGTCATAATGGATGATTAACTCTGACATTTGTCACTGTCGTAATGACATACAAATGGTCAGCATCTGAGCGTTGAGAGCTGCTTCTAAACCCTGCGGGAGCAGCTTCTGAACGCTGGTTCTGAACCCTGCGCGACGCTGATTCTGAACCCTGCGTGAGCAGCTTCTAAACGTTGCTTCTGAGCTCATTCGAAACATACTCTGCTTCTAAGCTCGCAATGAAGCATCGTTACAAAATCATCCAACTCAAGGATGTTCTTTGAGAAACAATTTCTCATTCACCCATCAAAACCACACCATATTTCCAACAGGGCATTCAGGGTCAGTGATGATGATTGACTTAGTTCTCATGTCAACCATTGCTCTGGCACTAGCAAATAAATCCACCTCCAGAATGAGATCATATTTCTTGAGCACGATTACCTCAGAATAGAGCTCACCTTTCCATCTGCTGACTTGTATTTCAACGTCTCTAGCAATGCTAGTGACTAGTTTAAAAGTTAAGTTGAGTGCCTTAGTGTTCAAAGGGTTCTACACGAAATCCCAACTATTTCGTTGCTTCACTCGAGTTGAACATGTTTGCTGCCTTTGTGTCAATGACAGCATAGAGTATTTTGCCGCATATCTTAACTTCCACAAAGTATAGAGTCATTGCACACGAGGATTTCTTTGGCGGTGTTGAGCCTTCACAAAATTGAGAGCCTTTATAGCTCCAAGTTGCACTTCTCTTTGTTCTTCTTTTGGCTCCTCATCACCTTCTTTGGAGACAAATGCATTCGCCTAGGTTTTATTTGGATAAAACTAGGTCCAATGAGCACCACTATAGATGAAACATGGCAATGACAGAGGATACTTGAACTTGTCTTGGTTGTTGTTGAAGTTGTTTTGGGGCTATTTTCCCCGATGTTGGTAGGGTTGTTTGGAAGAAAGGTCTCCCCATGTATTTGATTATTCACCATAGTCTTTTTTACAATGGCTGGAATCGCCTTCTTCATCGATGTGATCCATGTTTCAATCTAACTTCCATTTGTTCCCCTTTGACTTGGACGAATCGGCCTTACTGAAGTCAATGAGGGAGAGAGATCCTACCATACTTGCATTCCTATTAAAGGGAGTCTACCATATGATCCAAGATGTTGAAATCCAATCTAAAAGAATCATTAAACACATAATTTACCTTAAAACGCTATAGGAAGCACTATTGTATCATAGGAATAGAAGACAGTGCTCACTCTAGAGTTTTTGAAATTTATGTAGCCCTATTGAACCTAGTCCATGATATCTCCAATCGCATAGGTTAGGTTTCCACTTCGAAAGTTTTTTGTTAGGTTAAGTTTTTAACCCCATTCTCTTCGATGCCTAGTTTACTCACTCTCTCGACAAATCTTTTGTCAGTGGATTTGCAATGTTTTCCTTTGACTTTACAAAGTCCAAATAAATCATTCCATATGAGAGGAACTGTATTGTGTCTATGAAGAAGGTGTTTATACTTACCGTTATATATTACATTATGTGCCCCTGCAGTTGATGCTTGATTGTCACAGTGAATGCATATTGCAGACATAGGTTTTGGCCACAATGGAACATCCTCTAAAAATTGTCGAAGTCACTCTGCTTCTTCAACATCTTTATCCAAAGAAACAAACTCTGATTCCAACGTGAAATGCGCTGCTATAATTTGCTTTAAGGATTTCCATGATATTGAGGCACCTCTTAACATGAATACATATCCATTAGTCGATTTCGTTTCATCAAAATCTGAAATTCAAATGGTATCACTATAGCCTTCCAACTCAGCTAGATATTGACCATATTATAGAATGAGGTCTTTGGTATTTTTTAGAAGCCCTAACAATCTCAACAAAATGTTCTAATGCTCGTGACTATGATTACTTGTATATTTGCTCAGTTTATCTATTAAGTATGCTATATCCGGCCTAGTGATGTTCATGATGTACATGAGGTTGTCAATTACTTGAGAGTACTTTGGTTGCTTGATACTATTTTCGATATTCTTTCTTAAAATTAAGTGCAGTAAAAAAGGATTATTTGCATGTTTAATGGCGAATCCTTGAAATCTATCAATTACCTTCTTAATGTAATGAGATTGTGTTAAACCTAAGCCATTACAATTCATTGGAATTTTTATGCTAAGTATTGTTGTGACCTAAAATTATCGATTTCGGATTAATAGATTATCAGATTAATTAAATTAACTAACCTAACTTGAGTTCTCCTCGAATTCTACCAATTCACAAATTAAGGTTCGACCTTTTAACATGCAAAAATTTCAATATAAGTTGCCACTGTTTATTTACAATGGATTGATTAGAAGCCTAAATAAAATAACGAGAGAACTATTTTATTCCTACGAACTAGAAATTAATGAGTCCAGAGATTTGATTATACTAGATTACTCTAACACCATTTGAGTGCCATTTTATTTCATGAAAATATTTGATCAGGCAACATTAATTGATTTTAAACTAAGTTACTAACATAGGTTATCATGCGGTGCACAATCATTAAATAAACATCCATAAATCAAATAAGCTTAAGAAGCATGCGCCAAACACTTGTTCTCTCTTTTTATTTTCTCCTTTTAAATGAAAGTCTAATCTATATGCAATACATGAATCCTAATCTAATGCAATGACATGAATAAAATGCAACCTACCCTAAGGATGCATTAAATTAAACTAGACTACATGACTATCCTAATGACAAGCAATTTAAATAAAATTAATCCTAACATGTAACCTACATGATGAATTAATTAATTAGCCTAAACATGCATTTTTCTAAATGACAGGGCAAGTGTGACTTGTAATGCATGATGACATCTTTTAATTTTCGCAATTAATTATGACCGTAGATAAAGCTATACCAAAATGATAGTTATCTTACTTAGATTAAGATTTAAGTTGACTTAAATCCTAACATATTAAAGTTAAAATATTTAGGCATAATTATCTACATAAACATGCATGTTCTAACCTAGAATATATTATAAAATATTCCAAAAATATGCAATCTAACTAAACATGGCAATTTTACATGCAATGTCTTTTAGAATTTTAAGTCATACGATGCAATATATTCCAAAAGATAAGCAACAATCAACCAGTTCAAATAAAAGACTGCAATCACTCAGATATGGCAACAATCAATCGATTATGTCACAAATTTTTTAAATCCCATTTTTAATATGTAACTTTACAAATTAACTTATTGGATTTAGACCCCACCTGATTAAATGTTCTATCTATAATATTATAGATAGACTTGTTTAATCGTGCGGCAACTTGTGGATTAGGAAATTCCTAATCGAATCTGCAAGATTAGATATGACTCAATATGTTCAAATCAGAAAGTAAATATTCTAATCTTTAAAAAAGTCAGAAATTTACCTTATTCGAAGATTGACTTTCCAAATTTGAACCAATATCAAATTGGCTTGGACCGATGACGGTTCAGCTCGCACGATTGTGGTTCGTAGCAACAACTCGGGATGTCTTGCTAATCAAGGACAAAGGGGCTCAACGTGCACGTGGTGATGGCCTTACGGATATGACCATGGACTGGAAAGATCATGCCAAGAATTCAGTGTTTCGGCTTCCTCTCTGTGTGTGCTAATATCCTCCCTTGACCGGCGGAGAAAAAGAACGAAACGTGTCTTGCTCGCCTAAGAGAGTGACTTTATCGATTTAACTATCGGAACAGAAATCAAATTCCCCATCATTATCTCGGTGGATAGCTGGAAATTGCCGGAAATTCCATAACCACCGCTTGGAGTATACAGGGCACTCCAAGAATTCCCTTTCTTTCCTTGCTTCTTTTGCCTGCAACACTTGGTGGTCCAAAGGCGACAATTAAATTTCAATATCAGAACAAACCTTCCTGATTTTTAATCCTTTGTTTCCCTGTATGTGTGGAACTTTAAAGCCACTCGTAGTAGCTTCATGGCCAGTCAGCTCACGCAAAGTCAGTACCGTCGTATCTCTCGAATCTGCAGCTCTCGGAGGGCACTTTGCTAGAACAACGAGTGATTTCGCTGCTGTGGGCTTCCTCGAAAATGACTGATTTGTCGTTGGATTACGAGAGATGACGCAGCAGAGAGCAAACAACTACGACAACCCGATGAGCTACGCGCGTAACTTGCCCAAAAGAAACAAAAGGCACCACAAAGAGTCAAGGACTTCTCCAAGTTTCACATCAGCGGGTGTGAGTATAACAGGAGTGAATATGTATCTTCTTGCACGTAAATCTAGAGGAAGAAAGGACAAGATGCTGTTTTTTTTTTTTTTAATTAATGAGAACTCCCTTCGAAGTGGCCGTGAATTTGTGAATGAAGCCCCAAGAGAGAGAAGCTTTCTCTCTTTTCATATTGCTGCCTCTCCTCTCTTTCTTCTTCCATGCTTTCCCTTCTCTATATACGCCGTGTGTTTTGATTTTTTCGAGATCAGTTCGTGACAATCGGATCAAGCCGTTTAAAATAGGTATTTCATTTTAAAATTTTCTTTTTGAACAGCAGATTTATTGGAGTAAATGGAAGAATAGGTATTATGCTAAAATAAATAACAAGAATATCCATCTGAATATCAATAAATCAAAATAGTGCTATTCCTACTACCATACAAGCAGTGAGCAGATACAACCGTGGCATCACCAATATCACCATTAATTCCTTCTATAAAGAAGAATGTCAACTAGATTAAATGAAGAACATACAAACAGCTTTGAAGTTCTAATACCAAGTACCAATGCTAGCTAACCATGTAAAAACAAATATGAAAGAATGACAGAAAAACTAGCTTCCACCACAGTGAGATGTAGAGTCCCAGACACGGTAGTTAATGTACATGCATCAAGGTGACGCCTCACTACTGGCCCCTCACGCTATCGTTTGTTGTTCTTTTGCATTTTTATCTCCCTAATGAACCAAAAGATTGTCACATCTCCTCTAAGTTTGATGCCGCGTCTCGGGCATTATCACATAGACAAACAAGTAGACAAAGATGGTGATCGCCATGATAGGCTGCTTCTTATTCATAGCGATCGCAATCTTCGCCGAGTTGTTCGTCTACCTGATAGTGCCAGAGACACGGGAGCGGACTCTGGAGGAGATGTGGCAATTTTTTGGTTTATTATTCATTTGGAGGTCCGCGGAGAAGGAAACAGAAATGCAAAGGATCAATGCAGCAAAGTGTGAAGGGTCAGCAGTAAGGTTTTACTGCGATGCATGTACAATGAATACTGTGTCTAAGACTCTAACATCTGACTCCGGTGGAAGTTGGCTTTTTGTCATACTTTCATATTTATTTTTACATGCTTAACTAGCATTGGTACTTGGTATTAAAACTTCAAAGCTATTTGTATGAACTTCATTTAATCTAGTCGACTTTCTTCTTTATGGATGGAATTAATCATGATACTGACCATGTTATGCGTGATCTGTTCACTACTTGGACGGTTACAGGAAATAGCACTATTGCGATTTGTTGATATTCTGATGGATATTCTTATTGTTTTTTTTAGCATAATATCGATTCTTATTGTTTAAATGGAATAGATATTTTAAATGATCTAATCCGATAAAGGGTGAAATATCCACTTACCTCATGATTCACTTGGGGAGAATTTTGGTGTATTGTTAGGCACCACAATCACCATGAATAACATGAAGAAATTATAAAAATAATGGCATATGAACCATGTTAGACATTGTGAAGCACATAGAGTTTTGTGGCAATAAGTCCTCGTTAACCAGAAATAAGCACGTAATCTAGTATCTTTCTTTGTTAGATACCGTGTCAATATTATTTAATGCTTTGGGGAGTGTCCATCTGCCAATACTTTTAGCTTGCATTTGAAATGTTTTGTTGGGAGAGGTGGTAGTCGTCTATCGCTACTATTCTAGGAAGAACCACCCAAAGGAACTGATGGATCACTAAGCCAAAATACTTAGCTCAAGTTTTTCCAAGCTCATACCAGCTTACAACTTTCAAGTCAATTAACATGCAAAAGTCGATTCAATTAGGAGTCACCACTCATCGATTTTTGGTGACTCGATTAGATACCCTAGTAAAATATGGAAAAGTACTTTACTTCTACAAACAAGATAGTAAATGGGTTCGGAAGCTTGATTACACTAACTATTCAACTAGTGCCCTTTCAATACCTAAAGTATCATTTATTTCGTAAAATTCCAGGTAGTCTTTATGCTTATCATCCCCTAAGGTGTCCATGTAAATTTTTTGGGTTTATTATATACTAATCATGCTATAAACGAAAAAAAAAATTAATCTATTGAAAATGTGCAATCGAGTTAAATCAAAATGTAAATGCACAAACAACAGCCTAGCATTTATTGCTATGAACATTCAAGATCCTATTGTATAACGTCCTAAGAGCTCATTCAATTTTGAGTCCAATTTTTGTCTAAAGATTTTAACATTTTTTATGCTAAGCCTAAAATGTTCATTAAAATTCCTAAACTTTGTGACATATAATTTAGAAAAATATAAAATTAATTTTAAACTAGAATTAGCACAAAAAATCTAGTAAAACTAATCAAAATCTAATTTCCTTTTTGGAATTTGTTTTATTATTGGAAAGTGATCCGGATCAGACCAAGAAGCCCGACCCGCTCCGTGAGGATCTGACCCGGAACCTAAGGGTCCAGGTTGGTCTAAAGCCCAGTTAGAAAATGGCCTATTCGGGCCTTAATTTCATTCAGCCCATTAATCTCCTCTAACCAGCCTAAGCCCAAATCTTAAGTTTGACCGAACCCAATTCTCAGCCCAACATTTTATTTTTATCTTTTTCATAATTTTCCCATTTCTTCTTTCTTTTCTTTTTTTTTTTACATTTCCTGTTTCCTTTTTATTTTATTAGTTTTTGTTTGTGTTCTTCTTCTTCCCTGGAGACCTCTCTTCCTAAAACCTCACCGTAGCCTCTCCACGACGATTCTCAAGGTCGACCGTACCTTCCTCATCAATCGGTCACGACCTTTATAAACCGCAACCAAAATCCAAAATGAATGTTTAATTACCATTATTCATTTCCGACCACCGCATTTTCCAACTCAAAATCAGAACTCTACTCTTTATATATAGATAATGTACAAGGAATAGAGAACTAACATGGACGGCCTTAAACGCTACCATCATTAAATGAGCAGCAGTTTTAATTTGAATATTCCTCCACGGCCGGCATCGGAAACCGAACATGTTATGAAACCAAAGAAAAGTAATGGAATAAACTCGATTAGATCAGTCGATGAAGTAAATATTGATCAATCTTAGATTTAAATACCGTCCAAAAGCTAATAACACAAGATCATATTCAATGTTCTCAGACAAATCATCAAACAGTTCTTTGAATTCAAGACTATCGAGGAGCATGGGGAGAAGAAATTTACCTGGTTCCGCACCAAGGAAACGTCACCGGAATCGACAACGACAGGGATGAAAGCGCCGGGACTAACTCGAGGAGCAGAATTCCTCTCTATTTTTCTCCCTTTTTCTTCTTTTCTCTCTCTCTCTCTCTCTCTCTCTCTCTCTCTCTCTCTGTGAATCTGTCTCTCTTTTCCGAGCGATCGAAAATTTTGAGAACCTCCAAGTGATCTCCCTCTTTCTGTTATATCCCCTCTCGAAACTGATTCTGTTAGCAACCTTCGGAAACGTCGAGGAAAACGTCAACAAATTTGTTAGCACCATGTTATATCCCATTAATCTTATCTCCCTCTTTCTGTTATATCTCCCTGATCTTATCTCCTCAAAACCGATTCTGTTAGCAATATGCCCGGTTTCTCTTCCGTCCCCGGCGGTGACGCACGCCCGCCTGTCACCAGAGATTCCGTCAATGACGCTCGTGGTTTGCTTCCTCTCTTCGTTGTGATCAAGCGAGCAGCAAGAACTTCACTTCGTTCACTCGGGCCGGGCTTGACGCATTCATTAACAAATCGGGAGAGTGGAGACTTGGGCCCAAAAACGAAACAAAATCCTGGGGAACGTCGGCCCAAATGTAAGCAATTTGATGGGCTTGCACAAGCCTCTTCTGGATTTTTGCATTCCTATTAATTTGTTTTTTTCGTGGCCATATTTATTTGTGCCCTCTTTTGTTTATTTTTAATTTTTTTTTTATTTTTGGGCAAATGACGGTGTGTCAACCTTTTTTTTTTCTTTTGAAAGGGGTATCAATGTTGACTTACAACATATATTGCAACTGGATGATGCAGCTCTGAAGCAAATATGTTTTTTTTTTCTTTCAGCATATGTTGCTACATCACAACTCCTGAGGTATGTAAACATTAAGCTGTTTAAATGATGAGCTGTTTGCTTATTAATCCACTGTCTTTCACATATTCTATCACATTGTCGTATCTTGAGTCCTTTACATCTCACCTCAAAGTTGGAATTGTTTCTATGATTATAGCCCTGTGATATTCCTAATCTGGTTTTTGGCTACATTGTGAAAGATGTAATGCTCCCACTCTCATGTAGTTTTCTCCTCACTAGTTTTCATAATTGAGAACTCATATAGCATATAGAATTTAATATGTGGTAGGTCGTCAAATCTCTTAAAGGTGGGTTTTTTTCTTCCTTTTATACCGTATAACAAATTTATGATTTCTTAAATTTTTGATAAATCTATAATACGATATGTGATTAAGAAAAAAAATAAGTCTTATTCATTGTTTTCTTGGTAATTAAATTGTCCACTTTCAAATTTAGGAAGATAAGGCTAGGAGTTTGTGTATCTGGCTCAATAAGTGCGCTCAGTCTCTTTAAGTATTCATGCTAGGCAAATGTCATTCCTATTCATAATGGTTTTGTATGGATTGTGGAAAAATAGTAAGTTTTCCCGGATTTTATAGATCTAGACATTCGAGATTTGATAGAACTAGACTTCCAAGTGCACCAAAATGTTTTTTTCTAATAGAGCACATCATTAATTTTCATACGAATACGTTGAAATCTTGTTATTCTTTTAGATGATTTTAATATTGTTAAGCAGTACATCTCATGACAGTGGTATTTTACTGTAATTCCACAATCTGCATCTTTAACTTGTTATCCATTCAATACACGTCATTGTCAAGGGATCAGACAATCATTCTTCAACTTCTCTAGACTTAGGTATGGATAATTAGTACGAGAAGCAGCAAAGGGTGAGAGGCATGGAGCAGTAAAAAAATATGGATATCTCCGAAAATTTTGTCCTTTGAGAGTAAAAATTGGTAAATTCATATCGCTATGCTTGGTTTATTATCTTTAAACTCTCACTTTCTTCCCTGCATAATTTATTTTTAATGCCAAACAAATCTGATGTCTCATGTTTTTATGCATATCGCACTATGGTTTCAATAGTTCTGCCACTTATGCGCGGGCAGTAAGCTAAATACACTCAAGTGTTTTATTTTTTTTAAGAAACTGATGGGAAAAGGAAATTATAATATGTAAGAAAGAAACTAAAATAATTCACAACTTCATAAGTATAACACTAAAATAATGGTCATTTTTCTATGGATAATGATGTGCTATCCAGATGAGTAATTCTAAATAAAAACTTTAGCAAAAGAAGTGAACGCGAGACTTCAGTTTATGGATTCAAGTCCATTCATCTAAAAAGGTTTGAGAGCATATTGATAACGTTTGATAATGATATTAACTAAAAGTCCAACCAAATATGAATTGATAACTTATCTTGTGATGGACCCAGTGATAAAGATGTTTCGATACTTCCTGCTAAAAAGTCAATGGTTGTTGGTTCAATTATTTGTCTTGGACAAAGCAAATGTAAGCACGCTTTTGCAAGTGGATTCCTGTGCTAGTTTTTCTTTCCAAGAAAATGATTTAATACATCCTCATCTCATATGTGGCCGAAGTAGTTCGGCTAATTGAAATTGGACTGTCAGCTCGAAGAAAGATTGAAGCGTGGATATAATTCGATAGCTAAGTCCTAGTTTACCAAAAGGAAGGTGATGTCTTCGTACCGAATCTCTTAAATATGCAAAATAGCAAAGTTCTTTAGTCGGGCGAGTAAATTGAATGATGTGAGCCAAAATGCGACGAATCCAGAGCTAATGCACACTTCACGCCCATATGGGATAAATGCTTAACTAAAAGAAGAGAACGAAACTTGGGAGGTTGTCGGGCTTCATTGCCAACATTTCATGGGCCATAGCCCACAAAAACTGCTTCAGAATGTTAGAACTGATTTGAATTTCAAACCCAAAAGCAATTAGAAAGGTAAATTCTCGTTCTTTTCGAAATATTATCGGAAAACAACTTCACTATACAAGGGAAAGTTAAAAAAGAGCATAATCTTTTCTCTTTATATTTTTTGACTTGAAATTTTTCCGAAGGGAAGAAAAAGTGAAAGCTGAAAATATGAAAATTTAAAAAAAGGGCCAAAAAGCACAAAAAGTAAATTTGAGGTCACGCAAGTGTGAGATCGAAAGTTCCATAACCCACCCTTACTCACGTATCCTTGTAAGTGGAGTTTATCGCATCAGGATGATGAAAGAGTAATGCAGAAGTGCAGATATAGTTTGGTTTATAGGAGTGGCATCCAGGTGATTTGTGTTAGGAGTTCTAGGATAGAAAGATTTATGTCTAATGAGTTTTGAATGTGAGGTTAGCCTCCTATGTATAAACTAGTTAGGAACTAATGCCACTCTCTTGATAAGGTCACGGCATGCCGAAATCAATTGTTGTCTCTAAAGGATTCCATGTGTCTTGCTCAATGGCCTGGATGCTAAGCTAAGCTGAGTGTGATGCGATCCGATATGAGGATGCTATCGTTGTATTGCTCTTAAAGACAATATTAGGGGGAAAAAAAGAGAAAAGGCTAGCCTAGTGTTCTCGACTTGCTAAGCGTTGCATGTGCTAATTCCACGACTAATTATGCCAACTTATTATTGCCACTTGATCCCTGGAAGGAAAATTGTTTTGTCATCGGGCTAATGGATTATTAAGGCATGTTTGTTGAAGACGCGGGGGCTTAGCTTGGGCCCTCCCAAGCTCATGCCAAATCACGATAGAAAATTTAAATATTAAATTCGACCTTAGTGTGGTCGGGTGATCTGTGCAATGTGTATATGCAAATTGGAGTTGCCAATGGTCATTTTTTGAAGGTTGATCGCATGCCTTACCAAGCGATTAGAAGAATCCGTTCAGTTCTACGGAACCAGAGACTTTGGATTCAGGGACTTGGTTGCACTGGTATTTCTATTGATGCCATTTTGATACCTATTATTGAGTGATTATCCTAACTATGATTTCATGTAGGCACAATTTTCAGATGAGGTAAGTTCAAGTAGAGTTTTCATGCAGGTTGGGAAAACTAACCCTATCAATCACAATCAATAAAACAAATGCGCAATAAAGGATCCATAATATGTGGATCTAACGTATCAAGACAAGTCATGGCATCCTTAGTATATCCTTAAAGGTTTAGAGAAAGCATGATCAGGGCTTGGAAAAACAATTTGGAAAAATTGGAAATTATTTATCTAAAGGGGCAAAATCATCATTTTTTTTTTGAAGGAGCGAGGGTCAAAGTACTCAAAATAGATACCCACTATCTGGTGGCCGAGTTGGTTTGTGCTCAGTTTTTTTCATGAGAGGTTTTGGGTTCAAAATTTCTTGGAGTTAGGTGACTTTACCGAGGGCCAGTGGTTATGGGGTCTGCGGGTCCTCCCGAGGACTAGTCGTGCTTCACCGCTGGTTTGAGCACAAGCTCGCCGGCCGCGTGGATACATCGGTTATAAAAAAAAAGTACTCAAAATAGATTAGACTAGTTGATTGTGATCATTTCTCTCTTTTTTGGGTTTTTTCTAAATGTTTATTTTTATTTTTGAGAAATTAATTAATTTTAAATTAATTTTATTTTTGTATTTTCCTTTTTTATATTTTTTTGAAAATTTATAATTTTTATGAGTTTTTTCGGATTTTCTATTTTTTATTTTTTTGTGATTTTTTTATTTTGTAATTATTTTATTTCAAAAATTTATTCGGGACGGGTTGACCCAACTAGCACCTCATGGGCGCTTAGCCTGAGTCATAAGGCTATGTTTGGTAGTGAGGATAAAAGTCAAGATAGGATAAAACTTGTCTCATTCTGTGTTTGGTACCTGTCAATACAGGATAAAGTAGGATATAAGGGTTATAGCCTAGATAAAATTATCTTATGGGGAGAGGTGAGATAGAGGTGCATACAACAAAATTAAAATTATGATTATATATTTAAATTATATTTGAATTATAATGTTAAAAAAATCATTTGTATTTATTTCATTTTTAATTTATATATTAATTTCTTTCTACTTTATTATATATAGTTTACATGCATACATACATGTGCCCCCCCTAGTATCTATATACATTACTTATTTTAAGTACAATAGTATAGTTTATTACTTAAAAAAATTATTAAGAAATGATGGAAGCGAATAAAAATAAAAATAATAAAATATTTAAAATTTTAAAAATGAAGTAAAAGAACCTAGATTTTAAGCGAACATATTCACTCTTGAAGATGATCTTTCTAATTCTCGAAAAATGAGGGGTAATGAAATCACTAAACCAAAAAAAAAAAAAACACTAGCATCTCCATCTCCTTCTCTTATGTATCTCTAGAGTATGTTGAAGTTTCATGACTCATTTGTATATTTTTAATTCACGAAAAAACTCTATGAAAATGGCGAGAGAGTCAAAAACTTATTCTCCTTTTTAGCTTTTTGGTTTATGTCAAAAGTCTATAAAAGCAGAAATAGAGTCAAAACTCCTTCCTCGTAATTTCGTGGTTCATGTTGAAAATATAATGAAAGTAGCGAGAGAGGCAAAACTTTCATAGTTGCAAATGTGAATGATTATATTTTCTCTCTCTTACTAGATTCTTATAGTCTATGTTTATAAATTTTCGAAATTATTTACATTGATATGTCATAAATAACAAAAAATGAACAATATAGGATGTGAACATATCCGGCTTTATAACTGTGAATCACCAAACAGTGGATAGGATATTGCAAAACATTTGGATTTTACATCTTATCCAATTCTATCTTGATTAGAAATTTGGACGACTAAATGCAGCCTAAGGTTTTTAGGTCGGCCTAAATGACACCATTTTTGTCAATTTCTTAAAAAAATTTGAATTTTAAAATTTTATCCATTTTTATTATTTTTCCCTCAAATTTTCAATTTGACGCTTCTAAATAGTACCATGTGTCGCTCTCTAGATTGCCGAATCAAATTTTTTACTGATTTTATTATTTTCTAATCTAATAGCACATAGGTGCCACATGGCTAATCCATGACCGCCGGATCAATTTTTTTTTTAAATTTTTGAACCATTTTGATTTTTGAAAAATTATTTTTTTTTATAAAAAAAGCTCAAATCGTGACAAATGGCCAAATCGTGTCCATTTGATCATTTTTTTTTTGAAAAAGAGATCATAAAAACTTGGTAGATGTTGACATGGATCCCTCTAACACGTGGCGTCATGTCGGCATTGATCGGTCAATCAAGGATTAACCTGTCAAAGGCTCACTGGAGAAGACGACCGGCGATTGGCCAGAACAGTTATTATTTTGGCGAAAGTCACCGGAGTCTTGCCGGGATAAGGAAACTGAGACCAAAATTTGCACTTTTTTGCCCCGTTGTGCTGCCAATCTACTCTAAAGCCTTCCTACGTTAACATATGTGAGATTTGGGGTCTAAAACTAGGGGTGAGCAAAAAAACCATGATCCAACCAAACCGGACCGGACCGTACCCAACCGACTAATTTGGGATCGTAACCAACGGGTACGGTTCGGTTTTCGGTTCCAATTTTCCAAAACCGGCAGGTATCAGTTCGGTTCCCGGTTTCGAGTGGAAATTATCTAACCGGCCCAACTGAACCGGTTTTATATAATATAAATAGGCTAATTATTTTAATGAAACCATCTCTTAAATACTTAACATATTCGTCCTAAAAAAATAGCCTAGACCTGAAAAATAAAAAAAAGACTTTATCATAATTCAACTTTCTTCGCATTCAGTCGCTCTTATTGTACAATTCAATTTCACATTTCTTTTTTTTTTCTAGTGCAATTGGCAAAATGTCACTTAGCCGGTGCCATTGGATTGCTGAAAATTTTGATTTACAAGGTTAAAAAAGGAAACGAAAGTTCTAAGTCTGCCGTTACATAGCTTTATTGAGTAATATTTGTGGGATTAATATTCAACTTAATTTTTTTATGGAACAAGCGGGTGACATTAGAACTGTAACCAGGATCCAACCAAAAACCGAACCAGATCGATGGTTCGGTTCCCGGGTGGATCCATGGGATAAACGGTTAGTTCACGGTTCACATTTTGCAAAACCGGTCCCTAATGGATGGTTCTCGGTCCTAGGGTAGAACCATCCATCTTGTGAACCGATCACCCCTATCTAAAACCACCCGAGAGACACCTAACCAGTGCCAGCCAAACACCTATTTCCGGCGATTTTTTTGAACTCCTATAATCATCATTTAAACGTCAAACCGATCATCCAAACAACATCCAATGAGGGTTAGGGAGCTTACCTGAACGATCAAGAGTCTCTGTTTCGTTCGAAATGAGCTCGAGAGCTTAAGGTGTGGCCGAGGGATAGGGTATTCAATCAACAGGTTTAAGGCCAAATGAATGCACAACAACACATGAACGAGCTTAGAAATGGTTTGAGGCAAGAACGAACTAAAAACTTCGAATAAAAGTGCTCAGAATGGTGAGTTACGATCGGACCCGAGCTTGAAATTGAGCTCAAAGTCCTTAGCCCGAGCTTCCAAAAAATGGCGAAAACAGTCTCAGACTCTCATCTTTTTCTGTTTTGTTATTTTGTTCCTTTCGTCTCCTCTTACTGTGCTGAGCATTCTCCTCCGATTCCTTTCTCTCTCTCTCTCTTCGTCTGAGAATTCCCTTACGCTAACCGTTTTTGACAACTTGCACCAGCACATAAGAACAAGACAAATTGTGTCCACTACGAGCGAAAATCGAGTGGCGACAATGTCCACCCCTCTAGAGCTCAGATTATGCCTATTTTTGGCCCAATTTGCCCTTCTTTTTTTTTGACACAAAACGATTTTGTCATTCCGGCTCCAGCAACTTCGGCTTGCGAGAGTAGGCTCAATGGAACCGGAATTGAGTGGTCTACAATGCCCACCCCATGTGATTTCCAATTAGGCGCGAGATGATGGGCAATTTTGGTCATCTCTATTTGGTCTTCATCTGCGCGTAAAGAGAGGGAGATGAACAGTAATGGAGATTTGCAGGTTGGAACGATCTGACCAGACTGACCCGGTTGGCCAAATTTCGCCAAATTAGACCTAAAAATGACCATTTTTCACCAATTCAAAATTAAAATTTAACTCTATATCATGAATATCATATAGGAATGACAAGTTTGAGTCAAACTAGTTCATTTTAACGTAAAAACCCCCAAAATTTTGTTTTGACTGGATTATGAATTTTGAATAATCCAAACCCTAAACGATTGAATCGAGCCAAACCAACTCCACCAATGGATTCAGAATAATGAAAAGCATAGGATAGTGGTCTTGGATTCATGTGAACATCTCTTAAAAAAAGTTTAATTGCACTTACAATAAAATCGAAGGGCTAAATTGAAAAGATTTTAACCCCTTTTTCTAAATTGCTCAATTTGGCAAATGATAGGACCAAAATGAAATTAAACGCATTAGAAAAAAATTTCACAATTGGGCTAAGATAAAAAAAAAAGTAGTAGAAAGGACTCAATTTGATATTTTTGGTAAACTAGGGACCTAAATGAAAAAAATTCAAAAAAGTAGGTTGCCGATTGAATTTTTAAATTTTAAAATGACCAAAATGAAAATTGGGTTAAAATAGGACTAACAAATACTTTTTTTTCATATTTTTCTGGTCAAGAATGCTTTTTTTTGGGGTATTTTTCTAATTAAGAATAATATTAAAAATGCTGGAAATTTTGAATTTTGTTTTTTTTCAAAAATAGTTCCTTAGGCTTGGTTAAGATTTGTAAAGTTTATTTTGTAATTTTATGAATTTTTATGATATTTTTAATTAATTTTTTAAAAATAAAATGATAAAAAAATTAGGTGTCAATATCCATGACAAATGGTGTTAGAGCAAGGATCTCTCTAGTAAGTGGATGACTCGAGGAGAACCTGTGGTATAACCAATCCTACGAAAGCGAGGAGTGATTGTCAGGGCTAAAGAGCGCTCGGACAATGTGCGACTCTCGTCAAGCTCTTAGGATGTCAATGAAGCACATGAAAGAATTGAATTGTTTGCTGAAAAGGGATAATGCTCTTAGATCAACGGGAAATGTTAAGCGGGGTCTATTTACATTTTCAATAAGGGAAGAAACCTCCATTGGTCGATTGAGATTAGGAAAAGCCTAGTGTTAACACTTGATTTTTAGTCTTTTTATTTTTAGACATTAATTTAAAATATCAAAAAAATCATAAAATTGTAAAATAAACTTTGAAAGCCTTAGTCAAGCATTAGGAACCAATTTTGAACAAATATATATATATTTTTGTAATTTTGAAATTTTTTTGAATTTCTTTTTATGGGAAAAATATCCAAAAATCAAGAAAAATAGTATTCGTGGTCACAAAAATATGAAAAAAAAAATATTTTTATTTTAATTATCCTTTCATTTTGATTGTTTAAAATTCAGACAATTCAATTCAAGATCATGCGAGTCTTCTTAAAAATAACCCGGAATTGAGCCAAAAAATTTCATTTTGAGTTCTTTTAATTTTTCTTTTCACTTTTCCTAAGCCCCGACATTTTCCTGTAGCCTCTCATATTGAATTTCCCTTGATCCCCAAAATTTGATTACAATTTGTATTTAAAAGTTTATTATTTCATAATTTGATATTTTTTTATTTCTTAATTCATTATTTAAAAATTTATTTTTATTTCATAAATTTTTATTTAAAAACAGGTTGCGAATCGGACAGAATTGCTGGTTTCGGCAGTTTTGGTTCCGTTTTTGAACCGGAACTGGAATTGGCGGTTTTGTCCGGTTCAAATCGAAACCGAAACCGGGCCTTGAATCGGCCTGGAATCGCCGGTTCATGAACCAAAACCGCCTTAAAGGTTCCGGTTTCGAACCGTGGCCATTTCTAGAATTCGGACATGATTGGATTCGACACGAATGAAAAATTTCTCGACACGATTAAGTGAGATTCAAACTTGGGATTGACGCTCCAACTAATTTAATATTTGCATCCGAAAATTGATACTTTTTCCACAAAAATCGGAATTTTATTGTAATTTCGGATTTTGAAATTTTGGGACTTCACATTTTAACTTGTGATTCTTAAGATGATTGCTACCGATGTCTAAATTATCCATAATGCTCTATCAAGGTTTTGACTTACGGATTGATTGGTCAACAACAAACATGCTGTTTAGGGTTGCTGTCCCATGCTAATCAAAGCATTTCCAGAATATAGGTGAAAGTGTTCAACCCACCGAGCTTGAAGAAGCTGCAATAAGGAGTAGCCTGATACAACAGATTGTTGTTGTTAGCCTGATACAACAGATTCCTTGCATTGGCTTGATTCATTAGAGAACCTCCACCAGTTTTCCAATGCATCAAAGTTAAATGGTGTCTAATTTTTCATTGATAAAAGGGGTTATTAACATGGCATTTGTGTTTGTATCATGTTCATATCGTAGTGTTAAATGATCTAGACGATTGGCTTTCTGTCCATACAATGCATACAACTTTGGTTGCGGGCTGGGTCAGTTCGATGGCTCTATATGAGTTATAGGTCACTTCATTTTAATTGGAGTTGAGTAGGTTCGGTGATTACAAAATATATTACTTTCTCCTGCATCTGGAAGTAATTGCATTTTTCAGCAGTCTGTCATTCGGGGAGGAAGGTTCAGTGAAAGTATCTAATCTGCTTTGCATGCCATAACTGCATTCTCAAGCGGTGTGTATCCTTCGAAAGAATCACTTAAGACAGCAAATATGTTTATGCAGGACCTGAGAGTGCACATTCCAAATCGGGCCGATTCTCATTGTGGATTAGCCGTTTACGGTATCTTGTTGAGCTCCTGGCAATTTTCGAGCAGTTTTGTCATTGTGGCATGGACTTAAGCTGAACTTTCTCTCTCATTGCAGATTGATGGCGGTCTAATGACTCCAACAATGAAAATCCGGTGGAACAGGGTTGTAGACCATTACAAAGATCAGATCTTGAAGCTAAACAGCTGATGCGTGTTTTGACTGAGTAGATTCACTCAATTGTGTTGCGTTCATCGACCATTCAGCATGGAATGTGGAAGGTTTACAGGTTTAACAGAGGATGTCGGGTACATCTGCTTCCTTGGTTCCGCGAGCCCATGTAAGTTGTAATTCATGAATAAAGAAGCTACTCCGGAAGAGATCATCATGTGTAAAAATGAGCTCATTCAGATTGTTGGATGGCCCCTAGTCTAAACAACTTTTGGTCAGAGTGACCTACAGATATCAATAATGGGTCGCAGAATAATCAAATTGTTGTCTCTTATGTACGCATCCGGTTTTGAGTGCTTTCTTCGTAAATTTGTGACTGTTTCTTTCTATACATTGGAGTAAAGGAATCTAATGTTGGGATAAATTGGAATTGGAGATTTTTTTTGTTATTTGTTTGGGACTGAGGAAGTTAAAAGTCCAAGGTTTTAAAAGAAAATTAGCGGGGACGAAAAAGCGGAGAGTTCTTGGGCCTACGAAGCAGGACGCCAATGGCGAGAGGCATCTTGAGGGCTCTAAATTCGATGGAATGTTTTCATCGGCGACGGTCTTCCTCCGCAACTCCACCGCCAGCTTCATCACACCAGTTGTTCTATAATACACTGAAGCTGCTGTCGCCATGGCCTCCATCTGTGTCGTGTGTCTTCAGCTCTTCGTTCTCACTCATCTCACCGATTCGTGTCTAGTCGGAGCTTTTACGGTCGCCATTGAACGCCATCCGATCCAACGCCGCTTCTCCATTACCTTACGGCCTCAAATCTCCCCTTTTTCTTTCCTTCTGTATGCTGGCCAAGAAGTCTCAAAATGATTCATTCTCATTACAAGCTCCATCACCGATACTTGTTCTCACCTGCAACGTTTTCCAAATTCTCCTTGTGCAAACTCGACCAGTAACCGTGATCATACTGTATTTGAAGCAATTGCTCGAATTCCTTATGATTTCCACGTTGAAAAGGTATTTTCTCTTTCCCGGTTTTGATGAAGAAGAAGAATCGAAATGATATAGCAATTAGAGACGTCCTAGGCTGATTTTCTTTGGATGGGGTTTTAAATTTGAAGTCATTATGCTTTGTTTCAATCCTCCACTGATAGCATATAAACTGCTTGATAAAATGTATCCGAGAATATAAATAAATGAACAGATGGAGATTTTGCCTGATTCGAAGACATGTTGATATGGATGGATTGTTATCCATCGATTTGTCATTGTTCGAGTTTGATTTTAGTCGCATTTCTCATTATCGAAGCCAAATCTAAACTACTTTATTTTTTTTTTATTTCTTCTGTTCTTAGTGTTGTAAATGCTCCCATGATGATGGCAGGAAAATGAACAAGGACTGAAGATGTAAGCGGAAAAACTTTCTGCCACTACAAGACAAGAAAAGGAGCACGCATAGCTTATAAATGTAAGTATGCTTTTCTCTAAGGGCAGAAAAGTCTTTGCCTGTGAAAGAAACAAAAGAAGGTTTTACTCTTGTTTCTTTTTCCCTGCAGTAGCTACATGAATCGAAGGGAAAGCAGAAGACTTTGAGGATCCCACCCTTCCTTCTGAATAGAGCTGCACACGAAGAAAAGGATGTCGCATAGTATAGGGCGGTCGCACGAAGAAGAAAGGAAAAGAACGTGTAGAGTTCTGGACTCAATCATACCGAACGATTTTGCTTGGGCAGGAATACGATGATTTGTGCAGTGAGTATCACATCCAATTGAGTTGTTTTACTTGTATACGCTTTGAGCCAGACGTAATCGAGGTATGGTAAACATTCAAGAGAATGATCAATTGTAAATTCAGATTCTGCGATTATAGTGAATTATTTGTTGCTAGCTCTCTCGTGAATGTAGGTGTCGACATTCGGACCGAACCACACAAATCTCATTTATTCTCTAGTGCTTTTTGTATTCATTTATTTTTCAAAATCTTGTTACGTTTTCAAGTTAATATTACCATAATTGGCTTTAGAACTTGGGATCAAATTTTCTGGATTGTAATTTGGAGTTTTTGCTTGTCTGATTATTATTTGGGAATTTTCTTGTTGCAATTATGTTTAGAGTGACAGTAAAAGTTGAGAAGCTTACGGGAGGAACAACTTTGGATTATGAAGTGCCAAGATGGGGGCGTTATTAATGACTTAAATTTTTCTAAAGCATTGGAGGGAAAAGATAAGCTTCCTGAAATAATAAGAGATACCAAAAAGAACATGCGAATGAAGAAGGCTAGCGTATAATCCTGTTGAACCTATCGGGTGAGGTGTTTATAGAGATGAATGGGAGAAGGATGCTGTAATTTATTGTGGGCTAAACTTCAAGCACTTAATGTAATGAAGAGTTTGAACAATCATTTATACATGTTGAAGAGGTTGTTCCAATTTATATACACTAAATGTGCATCTATCAGTTCCCACCTAGATAAATTTAAAAAATTCATGATAAATTTGAGGAACGTTGATAGGACACTTGATGATGAAAAATAGGGCATGATGTTGTTAGCTTCTTTACCAGAGTCATGAAAGCAATTTATTGATTCATTACTATAGGGGCATACTGCAATTACTCAATAAGAGGTAAAATCCACTTTGTTCTCTAAGGAGTGGCAAAGAAAGCTGCGAGATGACAATCAATGTAGGATGTAATGCGGGGACTAGTGATTCAAGGTAGATATCAATGTCGGGGTCCAATAGAAGCAGAGGTAACAGTAGGTCAAAGTAATCTAGGAAACACATGAAGTGCTGTGAGTGTGACGAGGAGGGGCATATTAGGCGAGATGTCCTAAGCTTAGAAGTAGAGGTGAAAAGCAGGGTAGCAAATGTTATCGAGGAGAGCATCAGTGATGCAGATGCTATTTTGTGTGTGACTATGGGTTCATTAGGAAACAAATGAGTGCTAGATTTGAGGTGTACTTATCATATGACGCCTCATAGGAGCTGGTTTACTAATTACCAAGTTGCAAATGGTGGCAGAGCTTCTAATGGGAAAGACGTTGCTTGTAAGGTTGTGAGGATAGGAACAATTCAAATTTGGATGCACAATGGTGTGTTGCACACATTGACATATGTGAGACATGTATCAGAGCTCAAGAAGAAAATTATTTCTTTGGGGAAACTATGATATTGGGTGTGAGTACACCGTTGAAGGTGCAGTGTTAAACATCTCTCTAATTGCAATGATAATAATAAAATGGAAGAAAGTCAGAGTTCTCTGTTATCAACTAGGAGGGATTGTGAAATGAGCTGCTGCAGTTTCATCGAATGAATCAGATTCTAACTTAACTCACTTATGGCATATGCAGTTAGGGCACATTAGTGAGGCAGATACGATGATAGTAAGTGAGATGGGGTTGTTACAAGGTTAGAAGACAGGGAAGCTAGACTAGTGTGAGCACTATATGTTGGGAAATAGTGTCATGTTAAGTTTACAATAGCTATTCACTCAACCAAGCAACTAGTTGAATATATTCATTTAGATGTTTAGGGCTTATCTTTGGTTTCTTCGAAAGGAGGTGCAAGGTATATGTTGATATTTATTGATGACTATTCAAGAAAGGTATGGGTATACTTTTTGAAGTATAAATTTGATGTGTTTGATCAGTTCAAGAAGTTTAAGGCATTGATTGAGAGTAGTCAAATAAATAAATTAAGTGCCTTAGAACCAATAGAAGCATAGAGTTCTATGATAAAAATTTTACTCAGTTCCACAAGAGAGAAGGGATTCCGCACAGTACCCGAGACACCACAACAGAATGGCATTGTAGAATGGAAGAGCAAAATTTTTCTTGAGCAAGCTCGAAGCATGCTTTCTCATGCTAGAATAGGCAAGGAATTTTGGGCCAAAGTAGTGAAAATAGCATGTTACCTAGTTAATCGATCTCCATCGGCTGCTATAAAATGGAAGACTCCAAAGGAAGTATGGTTGGCAAAACTTGTTGATTCTTCTGGATTATGACTATTCAAATGTCTTGCATATGCTCATATGAGGGATGGTAAGCTCGAGCCAATGGCGAAAAAGTGCATATTTTTGGGTTATGCACATGGGGTGAAAGGGTACTGGTTGTAGTGCAATGATCCTAGATCACTCAAATTTATATTCAGTAGAGACATGATCTTTGACTAGACTACAATAGCTCAATAGAGAAGTCTTGCGACACAACTAGCAAAGCACTTAGATCATGGAATTAATATTGATGTGGAGCTTCACGTGAAGACTTCGAAGGCCTCGAAGTAACATAGGTAGAGACTGCAGATGAGGTTGTAATTCTTAAAGTCGGTGATATAGACCATCAGCAGGGCTGTAGCAAACTATAGCTACAAACATACAAAGAAGGAAAATTAAACCACCAGTACATTATGGTTGTATAGATATTGCTTATACTTTGACTGTAGGTGATGAGATGGAGACACATGAGCCTTTGTTTTCCTCTAAGGCAGTTGCAAGTAATGAGTTATCGTAGGGGCTAGGGTTATAAGCGAAGAGATGGACTCACTTCATTGGAATTAAACATGAGAGCTAGTCAAGGTACCTAAGTGGTAGAAGATTATTGGAAGCAAGTGTGTCTACAAAAGGAAATATGGCATTTCGAGTATCGAGGCAGAGAGGTATAAGGTGAGACTTCTTGCAAAGGTGTATACACAGTGTGAGGGCAATGACTACAACAAGGCGTTCTCTCCTATAAGAACATATATACTTCTATTCATGTACTACATACCTTAGTTGCTGCACAATATCTCGAGTTAGAGCAGCTAGATGTGAAAGCGTCTTTTCTTCATGGAGAGTTAGAAGAACAGATTTACATGAGGCAACTAAAGACATTTGCTATTTTGGGTAAGAAAGATCATGCTTGTTTGTTAAAGAAATCTTTATATGAGTTGAAACAGTTTCCTAGATAATAGTATAAGCATTTTGATAGGGGTAAGTATACTACAAATGCTATAACTTTTGTACGGCACTCACTTGAGTGCAATAACTTTTTTTTCCCTCAATTGAGTACCATAACTTTCAAAAATTGATTACTTAAGTGTTATCGATTATGTGAATGCCAGAAAAGCTGACGTAGCACTAGCAAAATGATTTTTTTGAGTATGTTAATATATAAGTGGTTTTTTAATAATTTTTTTTTTACTTATTTTGCAATTTTTCCTTTTATTTTGATTTTTTCCTGCCTTTGCTGGCGAGGGTCACTAGCGACCCTAGGGCTACCTCACCTTGGGCTGACAAGGCCCCGATGACCCTCGCAAGGCCATCATGGCTCCAATGGCCTCAGTTGGTGGCCACGCCCTCACTAGATTTGGGTGAGGGCCCTTATGGCCATAGGTGAGGAGGCCCTAACCCGTGGGCGAGGGCTATCCGCTACCGTGGCTGAGCCGTGATGGCTCTCACCAAGTTCAGGTAAGGGCCACCTCGCTCATAGCCGGCAGGGCTGCAAGGACCCTCACCTAGATCTACCGATGGCCTTTGTGCCCTTGCCCGTGGCCATCGCGGCCCTATCGGCTTAGGACAAGGTAGCCCTCAACCCTAGATCAATTGGTCATGGCCGATAAGGACTGATGGTGATCCTCGCCGACCAAGGAGAAAAAAGTTACAAAAATAAAAAAATATCAAAATAATTAAATAATAAGAAAAAATTCTAGAAAATATTTTAAAAATTTTAAAAAATCCACATGTCACTAAAAAATAAATAAAAATTCTACATAGGATGATTTGCCAGAAGTGACACTCAAATGATCAATTTTCCTTTGATTTGACACTTAAGTGAGTAAAAAAAAAATTATAGCACTCAATTGAGCGTTGTACAAAAGTTATGACACTCATAGTGTACTTATCCCCATTTTGATACTTTCATGGCCAGTTAGGACTATTCAAAAAGTCAGATGGATAACTATGTTTACTTTAGGAAATTGGATGATAGGTCTTTCATATATATGCTATGTTGATAGTAATGAAGAATATGTATGATATTGATGTACTGAAAATGCTATTGAGTACTGATTTTGAGATGAAAGATTTAGATGCTGTAATGAAAATATTTGGTATACGTCTGAGGTGACGTAAAGTGCATCCGCAACATAATGAGCCAACGGAATGCTCCACTTGACCATCAAATTCTACTTTGTAAAAGCAATGCTCATCCTCATCCCCAGCTTCCTCCTCGACCAAGAGGAGCGGCGACGGTTGCTACTAAGCAACATGATGGGATAATCGGCTGACTCGCCTCCCTCAAAATGTGCCTCACTAGCATTGACCAAAGGGACTGAAGCCTAAGTGGGTGATGGATAGAGAAACAAATGCTTTTTATCACCCTAAGGCACTTGAATTAGAGCACAAGGTTGAAAGCTAAGACACACTTGAAAATTGATGTTAATTTGAGTAAGAAAATTTCTAACTATTTATCTCTTACTATTGCTAGGATTACCTCCATTTAGTCCCGGTGTGGGGTGGTTCTTGACAGGGGTTATGAAATAAAACCGTCGCTCAAATAGGCTGTCCATGATCATCTGTAGTGTTCGTGGTAGGAAAATAGTCGCCTCCTTCTTTTCGGCTATCGTACCTTTCGCGAGAAAACCCATTGTCTTAGAGAATACAGAACTTTATTTAGCACATGACTCATTATGGATTAAAATGTAAGGGGTGTGTGGAAATGGTTTGTCTCTCATCATCCTATCATACCCCATTCTACACATTCGATGCATCATGTGTGATTTATGCTCCAAGTTGGAATTAGTAAATTAAACATGCAGAATAGTCATGCACAAATCATGGAATGTGTAAACACAATGCAAATGTGACAATTTTTTAGCACCACGTGTGTTTATAGAATGTGCAAGTATGAAAGAGAATTTTCTCAAGAAAGGGGGAATTCGAATTGGCCTTGGACATGCTGACCAAATAAATTAAGGGTCTACTCCATAAGTCAAGAGTGGCTCATCTCTGACTTTGCCATTACACAACGAAATGCATGGGTGAAGTGAAGCATTTGGGTCTTTTTCAATATTGACGACAGTCATGGTCGTCGGTCGAATACCTCTGTAAAAAGTAGAAAGATTATCCTTGAAACCAAACGAGCTAAGAAAGACATACTCCCCTTTTCACTTTAGGGCTTGCGATCAATTTACCCCATTTTCATCAAAATAGACCTCATCAGATGATCATAATTTTGTCCCTTGGGATTGTCTCCTTTGATATGTTAAATGTTAGTGTACACATTTCCTGTCAAAAAAGAAAGGAGACGTGTTAGCCAGTATAGGAAGGGAAAAACTGGAAACGATATTGGTTTGCCCTTCATCTTTAATGCCTTGTGCAAGGCTTTCATCGGCTCCGCTGGGTTGAGTTTCCCTCAACTTTCGTTGGACAGTTCACCATTAGAGTTAAGATTGTGGCGAAGTATTGACTTCAGTCTCGTTCGTCAAATATTCTCTTTTCTTTCTGCAAAAAATAAATGTGCAAAAATTATTTTATTTATTTACAATATTTACAACATTCCCCAACCTTGGGGATCGAACTCGGAACGTCTTGGACCACTATCATCCCCCAATGCCATTAGGCCCATGGGGCCATAGGCGTCCATGAAGGCTCTTTTTTAAAGGTTGATCTTCGAGATGATGTGTTCTTGCACTGGGCAATTTCGCGTCATGGTTCTTTTTAAGGCAGTTTACAATCCTTGCTAAGATGGAAGAAAGTAATTCAGAATTCGAAACGATCATGGGTAATTTAGAACGATACAAAATTACTCTCCTTTGAGATTACCTGGGTTATTCATTCGTATTTTCCTTATTTGAAGCTGTCCATCCAGTGGTAATGTCCATGAATTGATTTGCCTCCAGTTTCATTCAACAAGAGGACTTTGCATTCGGGTATGACTGTGTTCTCGGGACAGTTTGCAAATTCCTGAGAATATAAGGAGTCCAATTTAAAACTAGAGCAATTGAAGGTAAATTGAAATGATACGGAGTTACCCTTCAAGTTTTCGTGAACTTTTAGTCACAATTAATTCATCGTGAATTTGGTAAAGTGATGGATTCAAGCATTTAATAGGAGAAAGGGAGATTACTACTTATTGCTTTTGCAGTTATTCCATACATCCATAAAAGAAAAAAATATCTCATGCAAGGAAATAAAGCATATGCATTCGTTTAAGATTTATTTTTCTTCCTTTGCAGGCTCTCTAGCGATCAGCTAGCTTCGTTTCGAATTAGGTACAAATCAGCCATGTTGAAGGACCTGTGATCACTGATTTGACATACAGGCTCGATACGCACATCACAACCCCAGTGCTTTATCAACATTGAATTGGTTGATCATGGCGGTGAGCTCATCGTCCATGCTAGCTTAGTGGTGATACGTCCCCTCTTTCTCGGGAGCTATCAATGCTGACCCATAGGATTGATCTTTTCGTACCTCCCTGCAACAGAACTTGGTCATGTTATGAACTGATCCAATTCACCTCTTAAACTGGTAATTTCAATTTTTAGTTATTGTCTTTCGTCGAGCGTGAGGAGGCTATTGCAGTTGGGGCAAGTGGTGGAGTCAAAAGCTTCCTTATACCTCTCGTTCTCTATTCAGAGTTTTTCATTTTCAGCTTTCAGAAACTCAACTTCATGGCGCTCATGTTGAATCCGTACTCGGGTTCGCCTATTTTGAGACCAAAACTTGATTTGCATAGGGTTCAGCCCTGTTTCTTGGCTCAGTTCCATTCTTTGTTTGTCATCTCGCATAGGACATCTTGTGAAGAAATCTTCAAGCTTTTGAACCTGACACTCGGTGTGATGCCGACGACGCTTCCTTTGACTCTTGTTGATGTCATCCCTGTCTTTATCGAGATCTTGGACATCGTTGGCGAAAGAGCCAGGCTCCTTGGTCTAATTCCAAACATGGCCTCGAACTCTGCATCTCTCATATTCAGCAAGTAATAATAGTTCTCAAGTGTGTTGGGTTGAGACATCCTCGATTGGTTAATGGTTCTTCAAGGTTTGCTACCTCTTCTTGTATTCTCACTCTCCCTGAATCTTTCTAAGCAATCGCGTATGCTTTAAGACTCTTTTCTGAGCATGGGTGAAAATTACCATGAGGATGTCTCTTTTTAAAATCTTGGCGCAAGTTTGGAAACTATATTGCTACTCTTGAGAGTTCTGTCTTTCTTAACTTTTTTATCGTATCTCTTGCTTAGCTAGTCTTCTTTCATCTTTTTCATAGTGGTATGACTCTTGCCATTATCTCTTCCACCTGTGTCAACCGTCGGCTTTGCAGGTGAGCTCTTTTTCTATCTACAAATGAAGACAAGTCTTCTCTTCTTTTCCACTAAAGTTTGCCTTGTCTCCTACTCAAGTTGTCTTTTCCTTCCTCTTTTTCTAAGCGGTGACATCACCTCAATTTTTTTTTGCAAAGATTTCGGTTTTATTCGGCCTGAGATTGCAGACTAACATGGATTCGAGCCATCGAAGGTGACATCGAAAGGGAATGGCAGGTAGGAAAATTTGACCGATAGATATTACTACCGTGAAGTCAATATTTAACTCGAAGAAGATTATCATATTCACATTCCAATCGTCTGCTTCACTTCTCTTCTCTTATCTTTCGTATTTTGCTTGTTGGCTTTGATTCTCTCATCTATCATTTTAACGATAATGGCCAATCTTCTTGCGCACTTCTTTTCGGCTGAAGTTACATTCAAATGGAAAAGACTTTACCACATTCTTGGCCGAGATTATGTTTACATAGCCCATCATCTGAGTGTCGAAGTTGAGATCCTGGATTTGTTCAGGGAGATAAATACTTTTTTTTTTGTCATGGGCACCAACTTGGAGATAAAATACAAGGCGTTTCCACACGTCTTTATCAACTTTCTGGAGGCCTATCGGAATACTCACGAAACAATCACCTTAGCTCGCATCGTGAAAGCTCGCTACCAGGATCGATCTGATTGTCTGGAATTTGCAAAACACTCGGTTGCCCGGTACAAGAAGGCTATTAAGTTTGCTGATGAATGGGTCTCGCTGCTTATTCACGAGAGAAAGAAGCTGGTGGAGGGCCTAGTTTTGAACTAGACATACTTTGAGCATGATTCGAGTGATATCGTGATGAAATTCAGATGCAAGTGGCTGGAGGAGAGGCTCGACAATCTAGCAGCGGATATAGCTTTCGAGAGAGACTTGATCGAGCATTTGAAATTTGCCGTTGATCATCATAAGGTTAATGCAGCCAGGCACAAGGAGAACGTACCCGCCTGTTTTTCGAGCTTGCAGATCTCGAATCCTAGGTCACTCGGTGTAAGGGGAGCACTAATTTCATGGAGAGCTAGTTGAGCTCTTTTGTGATGCTTATTAGGGCTCAGTTTGGCTTTACTTTTCCTCCCTAGTGAGTTGTTGTAAAACTAGTTGATGAATGGAATTAAGGAAAATCGTCACGTGTTTGTGCTTTAATCTTCTTATCATCTCTTCTTCCGTATAGCATGATAGAACGACTCAAGGCATAGGAAATGCCGATGTTTATCATTTTTCTTGATATTAACTACTTCAGACGATAATATCAAGAACATTAAATCAACTTTCGACAGCGGACCCCACTAGCCACCTTGAGCCCCGTGAGCTAGTCACATGAATTATTGCAAATATGACAACTCGATTAGTGTGCCAATAAATAAACCAGGCCATTTGTTGCGTGCCCCACTTCTTTCATACTTTGTTTCTTTCGGCGTTCACTCGTTTGTGTCGGTCGCCTGTAGCGTCGGCAAAAGTACCTATGGACTATGTTTAGTAATAAAATACCGGTCCTCAAAAGTTTCCACGTGGTTCGAAACCGAGAAAGCTAAAAAGCAGACCTTTGGTTAATTTAATCAGAAAAGCGTTGCGAGGTCAGGTCAATATACTTACTACATATATTTTGACAATACAATCTATGCTTCTCCCAAACAAGTATAGGAATCCCCCAATACATTAAGGACGCCCCCATGCCTGATCCGGATAAATTCATTGTCGTATCAGAATACATAGCCCATACATGTTTATTGATTGACGCAATTCCGCCTCCGGGACTTCTTCGTTTGCCCCCAGGATTATCGGTTGAAGCATCGGCCATTTCCGTCCTTTCATATTCCTCATTATTATTCCTGGTATATTATCACCGATAAGCCCAATTTTCCTCCTGTCCATGGTACCTATAATTTCCTGCAAAAGTAAAGGGAATAATTAGTATGTGATCCAAAAGAGGTCGGTTCATGACTCGACTAATTAGCCCAATTTTGTTTTTTCATCTTGTGGAGAAATCAAACAAAATGTTCTTAGAAAGACATGAGTGAATTTTTTCAGAAAGAATTTTCTTATAGATTTTATAACTTGAAAAATGTGGAAAAATCTCCCAACGTTCATCAAATTTTCTGAATGAATTTTCTTTCTTTTATCAAAATGAATATTCAGGGGTAAATTTGTCAAGAAAATCTTATTTCTGTTGAAGCAGGGAAGATATGACAAAATTCTTTATTGGTCAACAAAGTTTCCCGAAGGGATTTTTCACATTTATTTTTTAGAGATAGGACACCAATTTAATTTTTATTTTCTTTTGAAAAATGTCCACGATATTAAGTTCAAAATTTGACTAACACCTAGCATGGACCGACAAAAAATAAATATAAGATGAAGTTAGAAAACTTACTTTCACCGTGAAGAAAATGCAAACCCTAAAGGCTTAAAAATTGACGTGAAAGACTTACGGTAAGGCGATAATCGCGCGCACATAATCAAGATTAGCCGTGATCCTACGACGTAACCAAGATTAGCTGGGCCTTCTCATTTCAGCTGTTCGAGCTAAAATTAAAACCACCGTTTTGGTAATATTACCAAGCCTAAGGCCTAACTTTTAAAACTCATTTTTGAAAAGGGGTTCGGGATTGAATCTGAACTAACTTTTGATGTAATCTCACGCCGAACGCCAGAAGCAAATCACAATACCATTCTAAAACTAGGGGCCTAGGTCCGGTCACGGGACGTGTGTGATGTAGTGCTAAAATAATTAATCATGCACGATAATTGAATGCAAACACCGCTTCAATAGTTCAAAAATTAAATTGCAATTCTCACACACCAAGCTTGCAAAACAAAGGATTAATCAAACACTCCACCTCTTATAACTCTCATCTGCAAAATCATTTAACATCTAAAGGATGAGTTCCAAGCAAGATTGCCAAAAGCGAAATATCCATGAAATTTTCTTTGGCCTAAGTCCACTAAGGGTTTTAAAATTACGAAAAAATTCAAGTTCTCCAATTAGTGCCGTCTTTTTTCAAAAATTTAAAAATTCTAGTCCCCAGTGGAGTCGCCAAGTTATCGCGAACTAAAAATTTCAATCGGTGAAAAATTTTCAGGTTAACGGATTATCGGATTAATTAGATTAACTAACTTAATACGAACTCTCCCAAGCCCTACCGAATCGCAACTTTGATTTTTTTTTTATTGCATGATTTTAAAATTTAGAGTCGCCACTAATCATTTTTTGGTAGGTCGATTAGAAACCTAAGTAAATTAGCGGGAGAACTAAATTACTTCTACGAACTAGAGATTATGAGTTCGGGGACTCGGTTACACTAGTTAATTAAAATTAATGTCCTTTCGGTACCTCAATTCCATGGATATCCTAATTTTGGTAACTCAGGCTTGGTTTACTCCTAAGGCTCTAGTGAGGTATTCTCTTTTTATATTTTCACTTTTTAAATAGAATGTATAGATGGTAATGTGTGTACGGATAAGCAAAAACGTGAATAGGTAAATATAGACACACGAATGTACACATGCGGACATGGACAAGCAATCATGAACATGCGAGCATAGATATATAAATATGACATGTAAACGTGAACATACGTTACATGCGAACATGGACACGCAAATACGGCATACGAACATGGAGATGAGGATGCGACATACGAATAAATCATCAAAAATAGGATTAGTTAGTCGAAATGGCTCGTTTCCTAATTTTTTAGAATTTTTCTTAATTTCCTGAAATTTTTCAAGACAATTTACCTATAAGGGGAAAAATCGTCATTTTTGAAAAGATTAGGAAGGGAAATCAACAAAAATAGGATGGCCAGTCGAAATGGCCCGTTTATTAGTTTTTGGGATTTTTCTTTTGAAATTTTTTTTTGTTTTACATGAATATGCATGAATTAATGACAATAAGGATACGTATGCAGCATGGCAAAGGATGCATGAATTATACTATATGAAATGCGCATGAATGACTTTTTTTTTGTATTTTTCAATGCTTGGGCTTCCCATTCCGAGGTTTAATGGTACAGAAATTAAATTACAGAAAGTAAAGGTAGTAAATAAAGAACCTCCAACGGGTGGGTTTGATAATGCAGAAATTAAATTGCAGAAAGTAAAATCAGTAAATAAAGAACCTCCAGTAGGTGGCTCGGCTGACCAATTCTGGGATTTGATAATACAGAAATCAAAATATAAGAGATAGAATACAAAAGATCTTTACACCACTAAGTATGGGGCAAAATTTGCCGCAATTTAGGGTTCGGATCTTTTAAGCGAAAAATACAAAAAACTGCAATGTAAATACGACATGTGAATATGACACGGCATGATTGAAATTTAAATCAATCCATTGAGATAACGACATTCTTGAAATTTTTAATGGTTAGGATCGTTACCTGATTTGACGGATTTGATTGTCGAATTCGGACCTCGTGTCACCTTATGGATCAAGATTGCGGCTCGAACGACGGGGATGAACTCGTGACTTATGTTAATCGGTAGAGAAATTGGTAATGGTAACACCTAGCTTTAAACTTCCATTATCATTAAGACTCTCTTTTGAAAAAGAATTCTCTCTCTCTCTCTTTGTATTTTTCTCTCTAATTTTTCTTCAATCTCCCAAAACACTCTCAAACATTTCAAATTTTTTCTCCAAAAAAAAACCCCCCTCCAAGCTCTCTTTTTCCTCCTTTTATAGTTCACTCATTTATCTCACATTCTAATTTCTCCACTAACTCCATCTCCCATTTTAATTTTTCCACTAACTCTTCTCATCTTCATCTTGCCTTCTCTATCGCTATCTCACATTCTAATTTCTCCACTAACTCATCTTCATCTTCATCTTCATCTTCATCTTCCATTCTCCATATTTATCTCCCATTCTAATTTCTCCGCTAACTCTTCTTCATCTCCATCTTCCTTTCTCTATTTTCATCTTATTTTCTCTATCCATTCTTCTCCATCTTCCCTTCTCTATTCTAACTTATTTTCTCCATCTATTCTTTTCCATCTTCCCTTTTCTATTCTAATTTCTCCACTAACCCTTCTTTTAGTTATTTACAAAATAATCCCTCAAGTGTTAGGTATTTGCACTCTAGCCCTTGAGATTTTAATGCAAAATTCAACTAAGCCTCTTTTACAAAATTGAGTCATTCGGGGTACAATGGGCCAAGATGAAAATGTGAACTATTAGAGAATAATGTCACAACTCTTAAAAATGAAAAATAAAAATAAAATGACTTGAATTGGATGTTTTTTAGGGCTGATTCGGGATTATGCTCGCAAAGAAACATACGCCTCGAATTGTATTTTTTGAATTTGTGATGACCAACATGAAAAGAGAATTAGAAGAAAAATATTGACTATTGTTTTTGTACTTTTGTGGCCTCAAATGTTATTTTTCTCGAATTTTTAAGTATTTTTTATTTTTCAAAAGAAATATTAAAAAATACGAAAAATTTGAAAAATCACTTTTTGTTCAAAATTGCTTTCTTAAACTTGGCCAAGACTTCCAAAGTTAATTTTTTAATTTTCTCATTTTTTCTTGATTTTCTATGAATTTTCAAAAAAATAAAAAAAGATGCTGAAAAATACTAAAAATATGAAAAATCATTTTTTGTTCAAAGATGGTTTCCTAGGCTTGGTCAAGGTTCTCATGTTGATTTTTTAATTTTTTTTAATTTTTATGGATTTTCTATTAATTTTTAAAGAGAAAATATGATTAAAAATTAGGTGTCAACAATGACCATTTAACATTATTGTCGGAGCCTAGATTACTAACAAGTCTATACCCAATAGTTGAACAGGAGAGATATAAGTTATTGTGACTTTGATCGAGGGTCTAATGTGTGAGGAAAAGATTGTTGGGGTTATCTCATATTGGTTATAGAAGAGGCTGGTGGTCAATTTATAAGTGTGAGAGAACGCCTCATCTTTTGAACTTGCTTTTGAGATAATAGACCTAAAACCACCCAACAAGAATAGCACTATTGTGATTTACCAATATTCTGATGGGATCTTCTCGTTGTTTATTTTTGGCATAATATCTATTGCTTTCGTTTGGTCCAATAATTTTGTTATCCATTTCTTTTTTAAAAATTGAATAGGTATTTTAAATGGTCTGATCCGATCAAAGGTGAACTATCTACTTACCTCATGGTTCAAGTGGGGGAAAATTTTGTCCTACAAGGGCCACAAGTCATTTTAACCGTATCAAATAGAGTTATCCTTGCACTAGCTAAAGGCAGAAACCTGAGAGAAGAATCATATTGCATGTTCATGGAGTGATAATCCCATAAGATAAATGTACAAGTAACAGCCGAGAAGATGAAAGCCCAAGATTAGAGGACCATAGAATGTCTCTCATCTTCTTGGCTTAGTAAATAGTACCATGTAGCCATTATGCTCGTTAATACATTTCAAGGCCATTAATATCGTTTTTTGAGTTCTGGAGAGACCCGTACCAAGATTGATATTGGGGATATCAATCAAATTCCACATGATAATGTGTAAGAAATCCATGGCAATGTCACAAAAGGAGGGTGTCTAACATTGGTATTATGATTTAAAAAAAACATGTAATAGTAAGTGGAGATGTTAATAAAACATTATGTGCTCATTACTAGCTAAAGAGCACTTACGGCTACAAAATTCTTTCTATTTCACAATAGTCTCGCATGGTTCTTGGAAAGTATGGTACCCAAATAAATTATTCATGGATACCGTGGTGTCCACTACACCATAAAAGCTATCCCCGCTTGATCCATCATGGGGTAAGTAGATACATCACCCTAGATCAAATCAAACCATTTAAAATAGCTATTCCATTTAAATGAAAAAGAATGGACAGCAAATTTATTGGAGTAAATAGAAGAATAGGTATTATGCTAAAATAAGCAGCAAGAAGATCCATCCAAATATCAATAAATCAAAATAGTACTTACTATTCCCTCTACCATCCAAGCAAGAAGATACACATGTGGCATGCTCAATATCACGAATAATTCCACCATAAAGAAGAACGTCAACTAGATCAAATGAAGACCATACAAACAAGTTTGAAGTTCCAATACCAATTACCAATGCTAGTTAAGCATGTAAAAACAAATCTAAAAGAACGACAAAAAACTAGCTGCCACCAAAGCGAGATGTTAGAGTCTAAGACACAATAGTCAATGTACACGAATCAAGTTGAAACCTGATCCCTTATGCTATCATTTCGATGTGTCTACATTTTTATCTCCCTCACCAAAACCTCCACATGAATAATGTACCAAAAGATTACCACATCTCCTCTAGAGTCTGCTCCCATGTCTTCGGTATTACCACATAGATGAAAAAGTAGGCAAAGATAGCGATTACCCAAGATGGGCTACCTTCTTGTTCGTCTATGTGATAATGCCGGAGACATGGGAGCAGACTCTGGAGGAGATGTGGGAATCGTTTGGCACAATATTCAAGTGGAAGTATGTGGCAAGGGAGATAAAAAAGCAAAGGAACATCGATACGATAGCGCAAGGGACCAGGAGCAAGGCTTCACCTTGATGCATGTACATTGACTACTATGTCTAGGACTCTGACATCTCTCTCTAGTGGAAGCTGGTTTTTTGTCGTTCTTTCATATTTGTTTTTACATGCTTAACTAGCACTAGTACTTGGTATTAGAATTTCAAAACTATTTGTATGGATTTCATTTAATCTAGTCAAATTTCTTCTTTATGGATAGAATTAATTGTGATACTGACCATGTTAGGGGTGTATATGTTCACTTTTTGGATGGTTAGAGAGAATAGCAGTATTGCGATTTATCGATATTTGGATGGAAATTCTTACTATATATTTTAGCATAATATATATTTTGCTATTTGCTCCAATAAATTTGTTGTCCATTTTTTTAACATATTATATATTCTTTTTGTTTAAATGGAATAGTTGTTTTAAATGGCCTAATCCGATAAAGGGTGAAATATCTACTTACCCCATGGTTCACATGGGGAGAATTTTGTTGTGTAGCTAGGCATCACAATCTCCACGAATAACAAGACGTTATGAAAATAATGGCATATCAACCATTTTTGACATTGAGAAGCACATAGAGTTTTGTGGCAATAAGTCCTCATTTACCAGAAATAAGCACATAGCCCAGTATCTTTCTTTGTTGGATACTGTGTCACCATTATTCAATGCTTTTTGGAGTGTCCATCTGCTAAAACTTTTACCATGCATTTGAAATGTTTTGTTGGGATATGTGGTAGTCTATAACTACTATTCCAGGATGAACCAATCAAAGAAATTAATGGATTACTAAATCTGAACACTTAGCTCAAGCTCTTCTAAGCCCATACCAAATCGCAACTTTCAGGCCAATTAACATGCAAAAATCGATTCAATTAGAAGTCATCACTCATCGATTTTTGGTGGTTTGATTAGACACCCAAGTAAAATATGGAAGATTATTTTACTCCACAAACTAGAGATAAAATGGGTTCGGGAAACTCGATTACACTAGCTATTCAACAAGTGCTCTTTCGATACCTAAACTTTATCATTTGTTTCCTTAAAATGCCAGGCAGTCTTTATGCCAATTATAAGTCATAAAGTTATTATTCCCAGAGGTGTCCATGTAAATTTTTTGAGTTTATTATGTCCTACCATGCTAAAAAAGAAAAGAATAATTAATATATTGAAAATGCACGATCAAGTAAAATCAAAATGTAAATGCACAAACAACGGCCTAGCATTTATCGCTAAGAACATTCAAGATCCTATTGTAAAGTCCTAAGAGCTTTTTCAATTTTGAGTCCAATTTTTGTCCAAAGATTTTAACATTTTTTATGCTAAGCCTAAAATGTTCATTAAAATTCCTAAACTACATGAAATATTATTTAGAAAAATGTAAAATTAATTCTAAACTAGAATTAGCACTAAAAATCTAGTGAAACTAATCAAAATCTAATTTTTAATTTTTTTGGAATTTTATTGTTATTGGAAAATGATCTGGATCAGGCCAAGAGGCCCGACCCACTCCAAGAGGATCTGATATGGAACGTAAAGATCCAGGTTGGTGTAAAGCCTAGTTCGAAAATGGCCTATTGGAGCCTTAATTTCGCTCAGCCCATTAAACTCCTCTAACCAGCCTAAATCTAAATCTTAAGTTTGACCGAACCTAATTCTCAGCCCAACTTTTATTTATCTTTTTCATTTTTTTCCCATTTCTTTTTTATATATATTTTACATTTTCTGTTTCTTTTTTATTTTATTAGTTTTTGATTGTGGTCTTCTTCTTCTTCCCTTGAGATCTCTCTTCCTAAAACCTCACCATAGACTCTCCACACCGATTCTCAAGGCCGACCTCACCTTCACCGTTGGCCAATCATGGCCGTCATTGAACCGCAACTAGAAACCAAAACAAACCTCTAATCACCATTGCATTTCTGGCCACCATATTTTTGAACTCAAAATCAAAACTCTACTCTACATATACATACATATATGTGCAAGGAATAGAAAATTGACATGGACGGCCTTAAATCGTGGGATATCATCATCAAATGAGCAGCAATTTTAATTTGAATATTCCTCCATGATTGATGATGCGGCATCGGAAGCCGAACATCATGTTACAAAGCCAACGAAAAGTAATGGAATAAACTCGATTAGACTGGTCAATGAAGTAAATGTTGATCAATCTTAGATCTAAACACCATCCAAAGGCGGATAACACAAGATCAAATTCAACTTTCTCAAATTAACTATCAAACATTTCTTTGGATCTAAGACTATCGACGAGCATGGGGAGAGGAAATTTACCTGGTTCCTCACCAAGGAAACGTCACCGGAATCGACAACGACAAAGACAAAAGCGTCCGGACTAACTCAAGGAGTGGAATTCCTCTCTATTTTTCTCGCTTTTTCTTCTTGTTCTTTTTCTTCTCTCTCTCTGCGAATCTGTCTCTCTTTTCCGAGCGACTGAAATTTTTGAGAACCTCAAAGTGATCTCCCTCTTTCTGTTATATCCCCTATCTTATCTCCTCGAAACTGATTCTGTTAGCAACATTCGGAAACGTCAACGAAAACGTCAACAAATTTGTTAGCGCTATGTTATATCCCATTAACCTTATCTCCCTCTATTGTTATATCCCCCAATCTTATCTCCTCAAAACCGATTCTGTTAGCACTATGCCCGGTTTTTCTTCCGTCCCCGGCCGTGACGCATGCCAACCTTGTTGGGATTCACATAACATGCATAGGCAAAAATAACAATAAATGTAGCGGAAATAAAAACCCATACATGTATCTCCAGAGGCGTTGTTCGTTCGTTTCAATCAAAAATCAAATTAAACGAAGAGGGTTAACGAATTGCCTCTTGTAGCGTGCTTCAAACTAGTTGATTCAAATGTTCTTCAATTCGAGTCCCACAAACGTCGGACCTCTAATTCAGACACACAACCAATCGCACGACGTACGGAAGAAAGACGATGAGGAAAAACTCCACACTCGATTGTGCTAGCAATCTCGTGAAAAATAACTCTCCGCGCTCTTGATTTTCGGTCACCGTAAGAACAAGAAAATGAGAGAGTTTTTCTCTGAATTTTCTGGATCTCTCCTTGCACACTTTTTCGCACACTGAAGCACGCCCACGGAAGAAGTATTTCTCTCGGATTTCTTTTTGCGCCAAGTTTCCAAGAAAACTGCACGCATCCGAAAAAAACTGCTTTTTTCTTCCTGTGCACAAACCCACGATCTAATCGTGGGTTTGTATGCGCAACGGTCAGCACGTTGCTGACCGTTTTCCATTGGCACACGATGAGCAACAATTGCTCATTGTGTGCCACGCACATGGTTAGCAATTGCTGACCATGTGCATGCACTATTCTTTTTTTTTTAATATTATATAATAAAACTCATGGTCAGCACAATTGTGCTGACCATGATCGTTACACGCACATCAGAATGTGCGTGCAACATAACAATTATATATAATATATAAAAATATATTTATAAATTATATCTTCATATAATTTAATAAAAAATACATGCGTGCATTTTGGATACATCAATATGTGTCCTATTTAAAGAGTGCGTGTGCATCGTATGTACGTACGTCCAAGACCAAAAATAAAAATTAAATTAAATCTAATTTAATTTAATTTCAATTTGACTAATTCGATAGTCGTGATTGCAACATATTTGCAATATCATATTTTCCGTTCAACGTCGTCATGTATTGGTTAAGGTGTGTGACATCCCTAGGTTCATCACTAAGCTGGTAGTAAGACAAGTACTAACACATTAGTACTTCCAAGAGAATTGATTGTCCCGATCAACTACTAGGTCCTACATGCCACGAGTGACATCTAGCAATATGTCATGACTACCCAGATAGTGTGAATATTTTAAGAACATTATGAACCTGTCAGCTCTAGTTACAGTGTAATTCAATCCATCCGTCTTACTATGTCCCGATCGAACAAATGCCATGGAATATTTGTCAAGCCACCACTTCGATCATATGCACAAATCTAATTTACATGCATTTGTACGAGACATAAACGTTTTATTCTCGGTTGTAACCTCGGCCGAGGATTTCAATGCATTGTTATAACTAGATCGTGTCGCGACCTAAAAAATAATTTGTTTCTTTTCAGGTAAACGGATTATTAGGTTAATTAGACTAACCTAACGCGGACCCTCCCAAGCCCTACCGAATCGCCACTTCAGTTTTATCCGAATGATTTTAAAAATTGGAGTCGCCACTAATCGTTCTTGGTAGGTCGATTAGAAACCTAAATAAATTAGTGGGAGAACTAATTTATTTCTGCGAACCAGAGATTATGAGTTCGGGGACTTGGTTACGTTAGATTATTCTAACGCCCTTTCGGTACCATTTCATGAGAATTCATTTGGGATGATTTGGAAAGATTTGGGTCAAACTGACCAGAAAGGTAAAATGGTCATTTTTCAAGGATCGGGAGGTAGAAATAGGTCAAACCAGTTGAATGTGGTCAGTCCTTATTTTCCACAATTTCTGAGAATTTTTCAAAAATTTTCGAGACGTTTGCCCATGAGGGGCAAAACCATCATTTTGAAAAGATCGAGGTGAAAATTCACCAAAAATAGGATTGGTCAGTCGAAATAACCCGTTTCCTAATTTCCAAGATTTTTCTGAAAATTTTTTGGAATTTTTTTTTAGACAATTTACCCATAAGGGGCAAAATCGTCATTTTGAAAAGATCGGGAGGGGCAAATTGCCGAAAATAGAATAGACTAGTTAAAATAACCTAATTCCTAATTTTTGAGATTTTTGACAAATTTTTGGAAATTTCTGATTTTTCTTGGCTTTATTTATTTATTTTTGATTTTTATGAATATTTCGTTTTCAATTTTTTTTTATTTTTTTTTTCATTTTTCATTTTGCTTTATTATTACTTATGTTTATCTTACCACTCATAGCCGTACGCCTTCCAAACCCATGCAGAAGCGCAATCAACAAAGCCAAAACCCTCGAGCAATAATAAGAGGCTCAAAGCATCATGTTACACGTGGAAATTGAAGGCTCTTGTATCACCTAGAAAAGCTTCTATCGTTTGGAGCTGGCAAGCTAGCTCTTCACTCCGAAGTGGAAAGTCAATGTTCGTCATTCTCTTTTGACCCTTTTGTCCAGCACAGGTTTTGATATGGAACTCCTCATGGAGCCGCGAAGGCAACCTTTCGTCGTCGAATCGGAGACAGTTGGCGAGCAGCACTTAGTCTCGTTAAACAGCCATAGCGAGGTACGTCACATATCAGGACTGTGAAGGACGCAGCGATGGGCATCATCGAGATGGGTTCATAGTCAAGACCTTGTGACTACTCACGAGGAAGGATTTCGGGGACTGATTTCACCGTTGGTGCAGCTGCTTCATCAGGAAAGATGGTAGGAGTCGATGTCGATGGAGCTCGGGGCTGCAACGGACATCGGCATGAGACCCCCCCGGATCGTTCAGAGCCCCCGGGGAGGATGGCCAGGAGCGTCCAGAAGAGCCTCCTCCTTTTAAAGCATCCACAACTAGCTTGTCGTTCATCGCAAGACACTTCACTAACACTTTCTTCGAGTCTTCAGGACTTATATACACGAACGCATATTTGTCATTGGCCTCGTTCCAGTGCTCGATCCCAACCTCCTCGGTGGAAGAAGAAGAGAGAGCGTCGACCGCGTAAGCGGTAGGTCTGGTGGCAGCGAGCGAGTAGCCGAAGGCGAGGAACATCGCGTGGACGGCGAAAGCGAGACGGTCGTGCCGACTCCGGAACAGAGGCCTCGATGCTCGCACGACGCCGATCACGACTTTGGACTTCTCCGACTCCATCGTTGTCGATCCTCGTCACCAGGGAACATTGCAAGACAAATAGTCCGTCCTCTGGAAGGTGCGACATTGCCCCCCCATCGCTCCGACGTGTATCGTGGACGTATATGAATTGCGTGAATGGCCTCCGAACCCCTGAACATGGACGTGGGCCTCCTAGGTTCTCGCCGTCGTGCCCCCCATCTCCCCGAGGCGTACCGTCTCCATGCAAGAACCGTTTTCCCCCATTTGTTTATTTTCCACCTCCCCAAAAAAAAACTCAGCTGTCCCTGTTTCAACTGAAAGTCCAAGATCCTCCACCTAATCCTCGGCAAAACCCCTCCCGAGGTAGTCAAAGTTCCTCTCTTCTTTTGTGATTTTTTTATTATTTCTTCCTCACTTCCCTTTCTTTATTCTTTCCTTGTTTTCTTTTCTTCGTGTGGCCTCTTTCTTTCCTTATTCATCATGCTCGATGATGGTGCTCATTCGTGATAAGGCGCTACAGGGATGAAGATCAGATGCATAACGACGTTGAAAATCCCAGTCTTTTCACCTGTGAAGCATCATAGGCTCTTCTAAGCTTTGGATCCGCGAGCTTCTCAATCTCTCCTTCATTCAGTATTGGTTTGGTCCAAGCTATGTAAACTTTGACGGGACCCATCAACAGGTTTGAGAAGATCGTCCCGTAGTCAGTTGTTGATCAGTTTTCAGTCTCCACCGAGACAAATGCAATGAATTTTCTTTTCGGCGCGGCAACCGAGTCCACTTTCGCCTGTCTCCCATGAGAGAGTCTTGATGATGGCTTCCTCTTTTCTCTTCATTTTTTTTTGAAAGCTCCCTTGCTGTCGTGCAGCCAACTAGTAGCCACTTATTATTCTAACGATTAAGAGCTGTTCTGCCTACAAAGTATCCCCACCAATAAGAATTTTCGCGATCCATATTTTTGTACCATGTAAGCGCGTACTGATGCTTGGAATAACCTCTTCCCATAGTCCACGTAACGTGATTTGTCTGGGTGATGTTTGCTTGGGCTATTGCAGTAGCAACAAAGGCATTCACACGTTCCTCGACATTGTAGTCAAACAAAGCGATGTCATCCCGAAACATGGGCGATTCATCATGAACTTCAAACCAGATGGAGGTTCATAATTTGAGGGAAAGCACTAGCAAAAATCTGAGCAGATGAACTAAGGCTCTTAGCACCTTGCCAAATTACTTCAAGACTCTTCCCATCTTAACATTTTGCCCTGCTTTTTCTCCAGTGACTGTACCACTTTCGGTGTGCCACCCATAAAACATCATGATGCCCTTCCCCTTTTATCTTTTTCTTGCCCCCATGATAGTGGCCTCTACGTGATTTTTTCAATGGCCGTCCCTATTATTTGAGGGTGCGGCATTCTTTTCCACCTCATACAGAAACTTAACATGGTCAAACTCAGAAAAGGGCTGATGGGAGAAAGAGCCGACGTTGGGGACGGACAAATCACAAAGATAGTGCAGTTATTCCAGCTTAACTCCGCCCGTGTCGTTTATCATGCCTTCAAACTGGATAATCTTGCGCACAAAATAATCTCCGTATCCTTTTCCCAGTTTGGATTCAAAAACATGAATCATGTCATCATCTACGAAGAAGTCAATATCAGTATTTGAAATGGTCTTTCCATCTGCACGAATAGCATGAGTCTTGTGCTTATATGTCATCAATGTAGCTCATAGAGTGGGTTCATCCCCTTTCATGTAATTGGTAAGCTTCGCAAGTGAGATACAAAACCCAGCCAGGCATACATCTGCTCATTCTTCTTGAGTGTCTACTCATACTGTGGAGACTTCTGATGGAATTGCTTTGGTCATATATATGTACAAGAGAGCTTTATTGATCTCTCGAATTGCAATCTACATAACTCCGCAGCTTAGGATCCCTTCCACTCACATTCTTTACTTGTCGGCACTCATCGTGACTTGATTTAGATTAACTTTCAAATTCGGAAAACCGAATGCCACCGCGAAAAATATTCCATCATGCCATTAAAAAATTTGGACTATTAGTGGAAAATGTCACCACTCCAGAAGTGTAAAAATCAAAAATTACAAAGCTCAAATGAATTTTCTAAAAATTTTTTTCAATTAATCTGAAACTGAGATTAACAAAGTAATTCTCGATTCTAGATTAATTAATAATTTTTTTAGATTTTCTTTGGCCAAAATGAAGAGAAAATTAAAATAAAAATACCAACTATTTTTACATGTTTTTGTGGCCTCAAATACAATTTTATTTTCAAATATTTGCCTAATTTCTGAAAAATATTAAAAAATGAAAACAATATGAAAAATTACTTTTTATTCAAAAATGGTAGCCTAAGCTTGAAGGAGGCTTCCAAAGTTGATTTTACAATTTTCTCATTTTTTCTTGATTTTTTTATTTTTGATTTTGTTTTATGAATTTTCGAAAATAAAAATAAAAACAAAAATACTGAAAATATGAAAAATTATTTTTTGGTCAAAATTGGTTCTCTAGGCTTGGCCAAGGTCCCCAAAGTTGATTTTTTAATTTTATAAATTTTTATGGATTTTTTTTTATTAATTTTAAAAAAGAAAAGATGATTAAAAATCAGGTGTCAACAGATCGTATAGGATATCATACCTTGCATGTAACAAGGAGACAGATTCCATTTTGCGCACACGTGTGATTTCGTATGTGCACGAACTATAACCATTAAGTACAGAGACGGATTAGCGAACCGCTGATATGCGCACTTATGAACTATAGCCATCCAACGTACAAGTCAACACTGTGCCTCAGGTCTAAGGATTATTTACACAAGACTTGAGCATGAACGATTAGACATTGACCACGCTAAAAGCTTCCATGTCGCTAATCGTTAAATGTGTGTCACGTTCAGTGAACTTGTCTGGCACAAGCACCTGTGTTCTAACTCTGGTATCGCAATACTCAATGACTCGTGACTCATCATTCTTTTAAGTATCCAATACTTAAAAGCAAAATTAAGAACACATCGGTCTCAACAAGATCAATAATATCCACTCAATGATCCATCGATCGAGAACAGTTTGAAGATTCAATCTAACTATGAACCTGCCACACATATTCTCGACGTCTCAAGAATAGGTCTAGTCACAACTGATCTTATGGAATTTATTCATATATAATTGGACAAATGAATAAACACGTCTTTGCCATTAATTTAATAATAAATTGAAATACAACTGAAATCCTTAATATGTAACTATTACATAGTTGCTTTAGGGTATATATCTAACAATCTCCCACTTGCACTAAAGCCAGCTAGTTTGGTACCTCAAACCCATTTTGTCAATGTGTCTTTCAAAAGAAGACTGAGGTAAGGCCTTAGTAAATGGATCTGCCACGTTCTCTGCTGAGGCAATTTTCTGCAAGGCGATATCACCTCTCCCAACTATTTCTCTGATGAGATGGAAGCATCTCTCAATATGCTTGGACTTCTGGTGAGACCTTAGTTCCTTAGCTTGAGCTATTGCCCCATTGTTGTCGCAAAACAATGTAATCAGCTGGCTAATGGAAGGAACTACTCCAAGTTCAGAAATGAACTTCTTCATCCAAGTAGCCTCCTTTGCTACTTTAGAAGCGGCTACATACTCTGCCTCAGTGGTGGAATCAGCAGTTATACTTTGTTTGGAACTCTTCCAACTAACTGCACCACCATTGAGTGTAAAGATAAACCCAGATGTAGACTTATAGTCATTAGGATCCAATTGAAAATCGGAATCAGTATAAGCTTCAACTTTAAACTCTCATTCTCTATATATCAAGAATAAATCCTTAGTCCTTCGTAAGTATTTAAGGATATTCTTGACTGCTATCCAGTGTTTTTCCCCTATATCAGACTGATATCTACTAGTAATGCTTACAGCATGTGCAATATCAAGTCTGGTACATAGCATTGCATACATTATGCTTCCAATAGCAGATGCGTAAGGTATCCTTGACATCCGTTCTTTTTCTTCAGGAGTGTTGGGACACATCTCCTTGGAAAGGCGAATTCCATACCTAAAAGGCAATAATCCTTTTTTGGAACATTGCATGTTAAACCATGTTAACACTTTGTCTATGTACGTAGATTGTGAGAGGCCAATCAATCGTCTCGATCTATCTCTATAGATCTTGATGCCTAAAATATAGGTTGTCTCCCCTAAATCTTTCATGGAGAAATTCTGTGACAAGAATAGTTTGATCGATGATATCATCGGTATATCATTCTCGATCAAAAGTATATCATCGACATATAGAACTAGAAACACAATTGCGCTCCCACTAAGCTTCTTGTATACACAAGGTTCATCCGGATTTTTGATGAAACCAAATGTTTTAACCACCTCATCAAAACGGATGTTCCAACTTCTGGAGGCTTGTTTGAGTCCATAAATGGATCTCTTAAGCCTACACACCTTTCAACTTTCACCATTGGATTCAAAACCCTGTGGTTGTTCCATATAAATGTCCTCCTCGAGGAAACCATTTAGAAAAGCCGTTTTGACATCCATCTGAAATATCTCATAATCAAGGTGCGCAGCTATAGCCAACATAATCCGAATGGATTTTAGCATGGCTACAGGTGAGAAAGTTTTGTCATAATCGATCCCTTCTTTCTGACGATATCCTTTCGCTACTAACTGTGCTTTATACGTTCCAACTTGACCATCAGTGTTCATCTTCCTCTTGAAGATCCATTTACAGCCAATTGGTACAATACCATCAGGTAGATCAACTAGAGTCCAAACATCATTGGAATACATTGAATCCATTTCGGATTTCATGGCTTCTAGCCATTTAGCAGAATCGATGTCTGACATCGCCTCCTCATAGGTGTTAGGATCACTCGGTTGATCACTATCATTCACAATGAATAGTGACTCAATATCTTCAATTGAGTGTCTATAACGAATAGGTAGATGAGACGTTCTCGCACTCTTCCTAAGAGGTTGTGTATCAGAAGCTCCCACTGAATCAGAGATCGGTGTCTGAACTTGGTTATTTGGTATTTCATAATTTTCTTCTTGTAAGACTATTTTCCGTCCAGCACCACCATCCTGGACGAACTGATTCTCCAGAAAGGAAGCATGCTTACTGACCGAAACCCTTTGATCAGAGTGAAAATAGAAATAATATCCAAGAGTCTCTTTTGGATATCCAATGAAGCGACCTTGTTCAGACCTGGTCTCCAATTTTTCTGTTCTCAACTTCTTAACGAAAGCTGGACAACCCCAAATCTTAATATGATTAAGACTTGGTTTCCCACCATGCCATATCTCATAAGGCGTAGTTGAAACAGATTTGGATGACACTCTGTTCAATAAATATGCAGCTGTCTCAAGGGCATATCCCCAAAGAGATATAGGCAAATCGGTGTAACTCATCATAGATCGTACTATATCTAATAAAGTACGATTTCTTCTTTCAGATACACCATTATGCTCTGGAGTTGTAGGAGGTGTCCATTGTGATAAAATGCCATTATCTTTAAGATAATTCAAGAATTCGGTACTAAGGTATTCACCTCCTCGATCGGATCGAAGAGCCTTAATACTCTTTCCTATTTGTTTCTCAACTTCAGACCTGAATTCTTTAAACATTTCAAAAGATTCGGATTTATACTTTATTAAGTATAAATACCCATACCGTGAATGATCATCGGTAAAGGTAATGAAGTAAGAATAACCACCTCTAGCAGTTTCATTAATTGGTCCACATACATATGTATGTATCAATCCTAATATGTCAGTAGCTCGCGCACTATGTCCTACAAAGCGCGCTTTGGTCATTTTTCCCAGAAGGCATGCTTTACAAGTCAAGTATGGTTCAAAACCAATTGGATTAATATATCCATTATTACTCAACTTGTTGATTCTGTCTTTTCCAATATGACCTAATCGGAGATGCCAAACATACTTTGGATTTGGACTATCTCTAGAGCGTTTAGTTATGGCATTTACATTATGATTATTTTGCTTATTGACATTGGTAATCGCATTACCAGACATCGTAATGGTATAAAGATTATTGGTTAATAAGCCAGAACCAACACACGTTCTATTATAATAAATAGAATATACATCATCTATAAAAGAAAATTCATAATTCTCTTTACCTAAACGAGGTATAGAGATGATGTTCCGAACAACATTCCCATAATGCAAACAATTCTTTAAAACCAAAATATGTTCAGAAGGCAAACATAAACGAAAAGTCCCTATAGCTATTGCAGCAACTCTTGCTCCATTTGCAAATGTCAGGACAATCTCATTTCGCCCCAACATCCTGCTTATTTCCAGATTCTGCAAAGACATACAAATATGTGAGGTTGCAGCAGTTTTCACAGGCTTTGGATGCACAGCAGTTTTCACAGGCTTCTTTCATTTCTTCTTCTTCTTCAAAATAGTCTTACTCTTTAAAGAAGAAGCCTTAGCCATAGCTACCATATGAGGCCTCGTGTTGCGCATTTCCTTCTCATAAACTACCAATATGCTATGTAACTCAGCAAGAGTTTTCTCCATCTTATGCATGTGAAAGTTTTGGACAAAACTAGAGAAGAAATCGGGTAAAGATTGGAGGATCAAATCCACAGCTAAGTTATTGTCCATAACAAGATTCAGCCTCGCCAATTCTTCTATGTGCCAGATCATTTTCAAAACATGATCATTAACTGATGATCCCTCAGCCATCCTCATGCGAAATAATGTCTTAGATATCTCATATCTAGAGGTTCGACCATTTTCATCAAAGAATTCCTTTAAGTGCAAAATGATCGACCTAGCATCTTCCACAGCTTCATACTTCTTTTGAAATTCATTATTCATCGAAGCAAGCATATATGACCTAACCTTTAAGTCATCATCACGCCACTTATCATAAGTGACACGTTCCTCTTGGGTCCCACCCTCAGGAAAAGAGGTTGGCATCTTTTCATCAAGCACATACCCGAGTTTTTCTGAATTGAGAACAATCCTCAGATTCCTCACCCAGTCGGTGAAATTGGGTCCAGTCAAACAATTCTTGTCAAGTATCGAAGCAAGCGGGTTTGAGTTTACCATTTTTCAGAGTAATAAATATCTGTGCAGAAAATAAATTGTTAGTCGTTGTCTTTCAAAATAACTATTTCATTTTGGCCTTTAAATGAAATAGATCCTCCCACCAAATTTATATTCGGATCCCATACTCCTTAAAATGGGAAACGGCAATCTTTGTTGGGTAAAGACTACTAGTGGGGATTGGAGTCTTACCAGCTCATAGTTCACCTCACCTAGCAGTTATTGGTATTCCATGAACTTGGTGAGTGAATCAACTTATTCAACGCATCACATGCGAGTCCCAATCATAATTTCGGCCTCTAGACCATGAAAGTCTCACCTGACAGTTATTGACTTTATGATCATAGTTAAGTCTAAACCATCGTCTCATGTAAGTATTGAAAACGCAAACGACTTCTCACCTAACAGTTATTGGAAATCGTTCGGTTTCAACCCCACAACATCATATGTTTAATGAAATGGTCCATTATTATGAATGACAATTGACCCCTACGTATCCATAGCCGGTCGATCAATCACTATAATATAGGATCAAACCACGACAATGGATAGGCCACGAGTCCAAAATCCGTTACGACTTAATATTATTTTAAAGGAGGTTTGTGTCATTATTAAAGGTCTCACTTTGCACATTAACCGGTTTAACATGCTCACATAAACATAATAAATAAATAGATGTCAAACACATAAACATCTATCCTATGTGGTGATCATGGAATTATGGTTTAATGAGTCTCGAGCCAAAGAGACCACATTTAACCATTTTTAATGTTTTAATAATGGAGAGCCGCTTTTCATTTCTTCTTGGTTCCTCGAACTCTTCGTGAACCGGGCCCATAGAGCTCTCCGGTTTAACGGCTCCTCCACGTAATTCTCGTAGCATTTACATCAACAATTGACTATGCTAAATAACTCTAAAAATAAAATATTACATAAAAATAAAAAGAAGGACGCAGCCTCCATTTAAATAATTACAACCTGAAAAAAAAATAATACCTGTAATCATCATACATACATCCATACAACAATCATATTGATTAGGGATTTTTCCATGATCACCACCCTTCCACGTAAACAATAAATTCATAATTTAATGTTTCGAAAGGCACAATAAAATTCTGCGATGAATCAAATTCATGGTTGAGCAAAACTAGCCGCATTAAGAAATCAACGCTAGCGAAACAAATTTCACGTGCGTAATTCTAAGCGGTAGAGCATTGTCACCTCTAGATTTACTACCGTAAATCATTTTGCAGAATTCATACGAAAAATAAAACTAACTATAGATTTACGATTCAAAATTGATTTAGTTCCAATTTTTTCTGCTTAGTTGATCAAATTTATCATATAAAATAATCAACTTCTATAGGCCACGTAAGAGCGAACAATTCACTAAAAACGAATTGGCCATGAGAATGCACAAAAAATTACTAGGAATCTAAATCAATTAAACGCACGAGAACGCCTAAAAACCTGGCTCTGATACCACTGTTGGGATTCACATAACATGCATAGGCAAAAATAACAATAAATGCAGCGGAAATGAAAACTCATACATGTATCTCTAAAGGCGTTGTTCGTGTGTTTCAATCAAAAATCAAATTAAACGAAGAGGGTTAGCGAATTACCTCTTGTAGCGTGCTTCAAACTAGTTGATTCAAATGTTCATCGATTCGAGTCCCACAAACGTCGGACCTCTAGTTCAGACACACCACCAATTGCACGACGAACGGAAGAAAGACGACGTGGAAAAACTCCACACTCGATTGTGCTAGCAATCTCGTGAAAAATAACTCTCTGCGCTCTTGATTTTCGGTCACCGTAAGAACAAGAAAATGAGAGAGTTTTTCCCTGAATTTTCTGGATCTCTCCTTGCACACTTTTTCACACACTGAAGCACGCCCACGGAAGAAGTATTTCTCTCGGATTTCTTTTTTTCTTTTCCGCCAAGTTTCCAGGAAAACTGCACGCATAAAAAAAACTGCTTTTTTCTTCCTGTGCACAAACCCACGATCTAATCGTGGGTTTGTATGCGCAACGGTCCGCACGTTGCTGACCGTTTTCCATTGGCACATGATGAGCAACAATTGCTCATTGTGTGCCACGCACATGGTTAGCAATTGCTGACCATGTGCATGCACTATTCTTTTTTTTTTAATATTATATAATAAAACTCATGGTCAGCACAATTGTGTTAACCATGATCGTTACATGCACATCAGAATGTGCGTGCAACATAACAATTATATATAATATATAAAAATATATTTATAAATTATATCTTCATATAATTTAATAAAAAATACATGCGTGCATTTTGGATACATCAATATGTGTCCTATTTAAAGAGTGCGTGTGCATCGTATGTACGTACGTCCAAGACCAAAAATAAAAATTAAATTAAATCTAATTTAATTTAATTTCAATTTGACTAATTCGATAGTCGTGATTGCAACATATTTGCAATATCATATTTTCCGTTCAACGTCGTCATGTATTGGTTAAGGTGTGTGACATCCCTAGGTTCATCACTAAGCTGGTAGTAAGACAAGTACTAACACATTAGTACTTCCAAGAGAATTGATTGTCCCGATCAACTACTAGGTCCTACATGCCACGAGTGACATCTAGCAATATGTCATGACTACCCAGATAGTGTGAATATTTTAAGAACATTATGAACCTGTCAGCTCTAGTTACAGTGTAATTCAATCCATCCGTCTTACTATGTCCCGATCGAACAAATGCCATGGAATATTTGTCAAGCCACCACTTCGATCATATGCACAAATCTAATTTACATGCATTTGTACGAGACATAAACGTTTTATTCTCGGTTGTAACCTCGGCCGAGGATTTCAATGCATTGTCATAACTAGATCGCATAGGACATCATACCTTGCATGTAACAAGGAGACAGATTCCATTTTGCGCACACGTGTGATTTCGTATGTGCACGAACTATAACCATTAAGTACAGAGACGGATCAGCGAACCGCCAATATGCGCACTTATGAACTATAGCCATCCAACGTACAAGTCAACACTGTGCCTCAGGTCTAAGGATTATTTACACAAGACTTGAGCATGAACGATTAGACATTGACCACGCTAATCGTTAAATGTGTGTCACGTTCAGTGAACTTGTCTGGCACAAGCACTTGTGTTCTAACTCTGGTATCGCAATACTTAATGACTCGTGACTCATCATTCTTTTAAGTATCCAATACTTAAAAGCAAAATTAAGAACATATCGGTCTCAACAAGATTATTAATATCTACTCAATGATCCATCGACCAAGAACAGTTTAAAGATTCAGTCTAACTATGAACCTGCCACACATATTCTCGATGTCTCAAGAATAGGTCTAGTCACAACTGATCTTATGGAATTTATTCATATATAATTAGACAAATGAATAAACACGTCTTTGCCATTAATTTAATAATAAATTGAAATACAACCGAAATCCCTAATATGCAACTATTACATAGTTACTTTAGGGCATATATCTAACACACCTGTCACCAGAGATTCCGTCACTGACGCTCGCGGTTTGCTTCCTCTCTTCGTTTTCATCAAGCTAGCAGGAAGAACTTCACTTCTTTCACTCGCAGGGGGCAGACGCATTCACTAACAAATTGGAGAATTGGAGAGTTGGGCCCAAAAACAAAACAAAATCTAGAGGAAAGTTGGCCCAAATGCAAGCAAAATGATGGGCTTGCGCAAGCCTCTTCTAAATTTTTTAATTCCTATTAATTTCTTTTTTTCGTGGCCCTATTTATTTGTCCCCTCTTTTGTTTTTTTATTTAGTGGCAAAATATGGGGTGTCAACGTTGACTTACAACTACATTACAACCGGATGATGCAGCTCTGAACCAAATATGTCATATTTTTTTTTTCAAGATACGTCGCTACATTGCAACTCTTGAGGTATGTAAACCTTAAGATAAGTAAATGATGAGTTATTTGCTGATTAATCCACTGTCTTTCAGCAAGTCTGTTACCTTGTTTTTATCTTGGGTCCTTTACACCTCACCTCAAAGTTGGAATTGTTTCTATGGTTATAGTCCTGTGATTTTCCTAGTCTAATCTTTGGCTACATTTATAAGCCTTCTGATCATCGTGAAAGATGGAATGCTCGCATTCTCATGCAGTTTATCGCTAAAGTACGATATGTGATTAAAAAAATTGAGTCTTATTCAGAATTTCTTTGGCAATTAAATTTCCCACCTTCAAATTTAGGAAGATAAGGGCAGGAATCTATCTATCTGGCTCAATCAATGTACTCGGTCTCTTTAATTATTCATGCTAGATAAAAGCCATTCCTATTCATGATGGTTTTGTATGGATCGAAAGAAAACCATAAGTTTTCCCGGATTTGATAGAAGTAGACATCTGAGATTCGATAGAACTAGACTTTGAATGCACCAAAATGCTTTTTCCTAATTGAGTACGTCATTAATTCTCATTTGAATATGTTAAAATCTTTTTATTTGTTGAGATGAATTAGTATAGTTAAACAGTACACCTCATGACAGCGGTAATTTACTGTAATTCCAAAATATGCATCTTTAACTTATTATCCATTCAATACACATCATCATCAAAGTATACAACCATTCTTCAACTTCTATAGACCTAGGCATGGATAATCGGTATGAGGAGCAACAAAGGGTGTGAGGCTTGGACCAATAAAAAAGTATGGACATCTCTAGAAAATTTGTACTTTGAGAGCAAAAACTGGTAAATTCATGTCGCTATGTTTCGTTTATTATCTTTAAACTCTCACTTTCTTCTTTCCATAATTTATTTTGAATGCCAAAAAAAATTGATGTCTTAGGTTTATATGTATATCACACTATGATTTTAATAGTTCCACCGCTTATGGAATGCGTGGGCATTAAGCTACTATCGCTCAAGTTTTTTACTCTTTTTAAGAAATAGATAAGAAAAAGGAAATCATAAATCTAAGAAAGAATCTAAAATAATTCACAATTTCATAAGTATAACATTACAATAATCGTCAATTTTCTATGGATAATAATGTGCTATATGGATAAGTAATTCTAAATAAAAACTTTAGCAAAGGAAGTGAACGGGAGACTTCGGCTTATGGATTCAAGTCCATTTGTCCAGGTTTAAGAGCATATCGGCAACAAATGTTTGATAATGATATAATGATATTAATTAAAAGTCCAACCAAATATGAATTGATAATCGATCTTGGTATTGACTCAATGATAAAGGTGTTTCTCATACTTTTCACTAAAAAATCAATGATTGTCGGTTCTTGGACCACGCAGATGTAAGCGCACTTTTGGCAATGGATTCTCGTGCTATTTTTTTAAAAAATGATTTTCTTGAAATTTTTTTAACTAGGTTAGGTCTTTTGTGCTCTCGAGTTGGGAGCGCATGATCCATGTAATGAATTTGATTCAGTTAAATTTAACTTTTGATTTTTCTTTTCACTTTAGAAGTTTTGGTTAGCATAACTTGATCCTTAGAAAGCATGTCACAATGTTACACGGACCTTTTATGGGATTGGCTTAATAAATGAACAGTGCAAGAATTTGGCGAGTAAGCGTGTGAGCTATTGTAAACCCGCATTCTCTGATTGTAGTGGATTATTTGTTGCTGGCTCTCTCTTTGATGTAGATACCAACATTTAGATCGAACCACATAAATCTACCGTGTCCTTTATTGTTCTTTGTTTATTTCTCTGGTGCATTTTGCACTGGCTTATTTGCAAGATCATGTTATGTTTCCAAGTTAATATTGCAACAATTGGCATTAGAGCTTGCGATCAAATTTTTTGGATTGTGATTTTAGGATTTTTCTTATCTTATTATATAGGGATTCCATTGTTGCACCGATCTGCAAGGACCGTTATTGGGAATTTTTTGTCGTCTTTCTTTGAGCAAGAGGCAAAACATAATTAACTTGAATTCATTATAGTTATTTGTAATTTTAGTTAAAGATTGGATTTGTTATCTCACATTTGTTTTTCCTGAAAAAATACTAATTGAAGTGGAGGGTTTCTTCAAACAACAAGGAGCTGCTCCTAAATCTGAAAAATCATATTTTGTGGGGTATATTGGAGAAAATTGAGCAGCTTAACGGAAGAGGGGCTGGAGCGAAAGTAGTAGTTGAAAATTTTAATGAAAGAAACAATTTTGGGTTATGGAGCGTCAAGATGAATGTATTATTAACAACTCAATGTTTGGTTGAAACATTGGAAGGCTAAGACAAGCTTCCCAAAACAAAGAGAGATACCAAAAAGGACATGCTAATAAGGAAGGCTAAGAGTACAATCGTGTCGAAACAATTGGATGAGGTGTTAATAGAGGTGATCGAGGAGAATGATGCAAACTTTAGGCATTCTATTTAACGAAGGATTTGAAAAATCGTTTATATGTTGAAATATTTTAGTTTAGATATACTAAATATACGTTTATCAGATCCTGCCTAGATGAATTTAACAAACTCATGATAGATTTGAAGAATGTTAATAAGACACTTGATGAAGAACAGGGCATGATATTTTTATCTTTTTATATCATAGTTATGGGAGCACCTTATTGATTCATTACTACAAGGGCTTACTATGATTACTTCAAAAGAGGTGAAGTCTGCTTTGTTCTTTAAGGAGTGGGAGAGAAAATTACAAGACGATAGTTTAGCATAGGATGTAATGTGGGACTACTGATTCGAGGTAAAGATCAACATCGAAGTCCAATAGCAACAGAGGTAAAATAATGTCAAAGTCACTCTATAGAAATTCAAAAGAACGCGTGAAGTGTTTTGAGTGTCACAATGAGGGGTTGTCACTCTCTTTCCAAATTTCAACATGGCCCTTACTAATTCTAGCATTTTGTCTGCCCTCAAAATACTGTTATAGATCATGGATCTCCTCAGACTCCTAGATCTCTAGCCACTACTTTGCATTAACAAATGATCTATAAAGTCCATAACCATGCCATTGATCTTAATCTTCCAAGAAAACATCTTGTCCATCTTTTTTTACCATGGCTAGACTTATTGTGATCATGTACCCAGACAGATCCCCAGAAATCAATCTGTTAAGCTTCTCCATGATAGTTGGTAACCAACTATGAGAAACTTCACCATAACACAAGACCTGTTCAGTCTTATGAACCATAGTTTGCCAAAACGAAAGATGGTACTGTTACCATCAAATTCACCAAAGAAAAGATAGACTACTTCTATTTTCCCTTTTATTCCTGCCATTATATGCTTTACTCTATGTCTAGCTGACTTAGTAAGCATGGAATGTCTAGACCCTAGGAAGTTCATTCAGTCCTTTGACTTAAATGGACAACTTGTCCATTATTTCAAGAATCCTATAGGACACTATTTTTGGGATATTGACTACATCTGCCCATCATGTTCCTAAACTCAAGAAGAAGATGACAGGCCTTCTTCCAAGAAAAAGAAGAAAGATTCCTATTACCAAAGGTATCTTGATGGTGATCGTATGGTGGGACCACTTGGAGAAGATGGTGGAAGATTCCAATTTATGGTTGGGTATGGAACCTTCAAGCAACTTTCTATTATTCCACCTCCATCTTCTTGTTCGAATAAACCGAAACCCTCACCACCACCTCCACGTCCACCTTTATAACCAAAGAAATCTATCACCTCTCCATTTGACAAACCTATCCAGAAATGGGTAAAGAAATATTCTTATGCCATCGGACTCCCTAAACCATATACTTGCACACCTAAACTTGAATCGCCTCTTGCCTTATCTACTATTTGTATGTTCCTACCTGAAGATTTCCCTCCATTTCAAACACTAGCTAAATCTAATACCAATGATGCCGAATTTCCTCCATTGGAAAGTTTCTCTAAACCACAGCAAAGGTATTACCACTTACCCAAAATACATGCTCCTCATGATGTGGATCTTCATGGATGACGCAAAGGACTTACTCCAACTAAAGGTGTCTTGAACTGGTAGGCAAAAAATTCCCTTGCCTAGATTGTTGTTCAGAACATTCTTGCTACCTGTCTTGAACGAGTAGATCAGAACACTACTATGTCTAAGAAGATGTTAGAAGATTTTTAGAAGACGCTTCATCTATTGGAAACAAAGCAAATCCCTCATCATTATCTAGAAGACCAAACCCCTAAAATTGAAAAGCTCTCAAGCATCAAATCCAAATTCTCCTTAATCAAATCTTACGTCAAAATCCTTCTTCTTTTGAATCATTTCTATTCCCTTCCTTTCCAATTCCTCGATCAGGATCTGCTATTTAGGATCATTCTCATTAGTCAAAACCATCCTTTATTAAGCTCCTCCCCCTCCACCCAAAACAAATTTCCTATTTCTTAGAGAACGTTTGAGAAAAATAAATGAAGAAGCCTGAGAAAAGGAGAAAGGAAAAGCTCTTGCACTTGTAGCACCTCCCAAAACCTCCATCATCTCCACCTTCACCTGAAAAACTATCTTTGTCATGTATGGTGTCAAATCCTGTTGAAAATTTTCTCCGGCGCCAAATCCAAATTCCTACCATTTCTGACATAAATCCACTAGATTCCCCTCAGATTGAATCATTTGATTTCAATCCAGCATCTGATTTATCTGACTTGGAATCTTCTAATGACTCATCCTTAAATGATCCATCTCCTAATGATAAAATCCTCATGGTAGATCCGATATCAGCAAATGTAGAGTTGGCCTTAGAACCATAAGTGGTTCGTCCTTCTGCTAATCCTATTTCAAATTCTTCATCATATAGGGCATTTTTCACCTTGGATGACATCTTGTACCACAAATGGTCTAACTGCCTCCAAGAATTTCATGCCTAGTTGACTATTAGAAATCTTCAGGAACATAACACTTATGAAGTGCTTCTTAAATTTACTAGTATGTCTACCATAACGTTAAAGGATTGGTGGAAGACAATTGGGAAACAAGACCAGATTCACTTCTTGACCCAAAATCTGGATGATGCCATCTAGCCTATCCATTTGTTCTTCATTGATAGACCAAACAATACTATTAAACTCAAGAGGAAAGAGTTCTTTGGGCAAAGATGTTGTTCTATGTCAAGAAAAGACCTTGATCACCACTTTAAAAAAATGGTCAAGCTCTTTTATCTGCTAGTCGCAGATTGAAACCTCAAATCAATCTTTTTGGCTTCCATTCCAAATAAAGATAGCGAAGTTACTGAAAAGAACCTCCAAGCCAGACAAAGGCTTATAGCAGATGCCATCCTTGAGGAAATTCAGTAAGGAATCCACATAGCACTTGAAGAGCTATGCCATTGAAAGGGACTCTTCAAAAGTTACCTCCAAGAAAACAAAGAACTTGATAAGCCCTATGTTAAACTAGGATGGAAGATCAAGTGCTACAAAGATTGCAATGACTCTTCATGTTCCGATCATAAAAAGAAGAGACATTTCAAGAAATTTTCCTTTAGAAAAAATGAGGCAAAGGGAAATGGAAGTTCCTTTGCAGAAAGAGGCATTTCTTCCATTCTTCCAATTAGAAATGTAAGTTTGATAGGTGTTACATATATAACAAGAAAGGACACTTTGCTAAGGCTTGTCCTAGAGTAAAGCCTCAAGGAAGTCATATGATTCAAAATATTGCTCACAACATAAGTATTTCACTCAATGATGATGACCTTGAATCGGTATTCTGAACCAAAAATGAACCATCAAATGAAACCCTCTATGCCATACGGACATATTCTTCAGAATCAGAAGAATCATCTTTAGGAAATGATAGTTTTGCTTTTTTTCTCTAATTCCGTCCATATCCAAAGCCCAATCTTTTACCCTTATTTTCCTGTCCAGATTCTTTTACCAAAGTCTCACAAGCCTATTCAAGTCATTGCTCTTATTGATATTGGAGCCTGTGCATATACAAAGGTTCTATTAGAAGAGTTTTGGGTCTCTTATACAAGGTACTTTAACTCTGCCTCTAGCGACACTTTTGTTACGCAGTTTTGTTTTAAATATATCACTCTTCAGATTTTTCCTGATTGTTCGATTACTACAAAAATCTTTGGATGTAAATCCCCTAATATAAATCTCATCATTGGTGGGGATATTTTTGCCCAACTTTCGTAACTAAGAATTGTACCCACTAGTTTACAACTAGTTTGGTGAATTTGTAGATATCCAAAGACTATTTACCATTCAACTAGAAATCCTAGATCCTATTATCTAGAGTCTTTTGTCCTGTTGCTCTAAATTGCACTCACAATTTTTCCAAACTAATCCTCATCCCCTTTGGAAAAATTCAAAATTCTTTGTGAGACTTCCCTTCAAGAAAAATAAGAATATCAATCCCACCAAAGCTAGTTATTCTAGCATGAACCTAGAACACCTTTCCCTTGCCCAAAAAGAGTGTGCTGGATTGCTTGCTCAGGGTCTCATTGAAGCCTTTGATTCCCAATGTGTTTGTGAAGCCTTTATGTCAACAAATGAGTACAATAAATTTGTGACAAACTCCGATTGGTAATTAATTATCAACCTTTGAACCAATTTCTCCATGATGATAAATTCTCATTGCCCCAAAAAATTTCCTTTTCCTTAGTCTTGTCTAGGCTAAGATTTATTGAAAATTTGATCTAAAAGCAGGATTATGGCAATTGGGCATGCACCTTGAAGATACACCCAAAATAGGGTTTTGCATTTCAAACCAATATTTTCAATGGACAGTAGTTCCTTTTGGACTTAAAATAGCCCCTTCTCTTTTTTAGAAAACTATGTGTAAAATCTTCTAGCTAATTTTAGCAAACTCCTAGATCTACATTGATGACATCCTTCTTTACACTACTAATACAAAATCTCATGGTAAACTTCTCAACCGGTTTGCTAAAATTACTTAAAATTATGGCATCATGTTTTCTTAGAAAAAGATGATCATTGCCCAAAAAGAAATAGAGTTCCTTGGTATGCATATGAAAGAAAGAACTTATTGTCTTGGCCCCCATATTGCAAAAGAGTTATAGAAATTCCCTTCTAAAGACCTTACAATCAAATAGGTCCATACGTTTCTTGGCATTGTAAATTATCTCAAATACTTTATTCCTGAGATCTCTAAGGCACTTCATTTACTGCAATGAATGCTAAAGAAGAATACACTACCGGGGGATTAAAGCAGACTGAAGTAGTTGCCTATTTGAAAGAAGTACTACAACATCTTCCTTTGTTGTAAATCCCATCTTCTAGGAAAGGATTTTGCAAACAGATGCAAGTAATAAATATTGGGCAGCCATTCTCCATGAAGAAACTGATGGTAAGTGCCAGATATATGCTTACAAAAGTGAGCAATTTTCTCTAGCTAAGATTCACTATCACTCCACTTTTCAAGAAAATTCTGGTTGTAAAATATGAAATCAAAAGGTTTGAGTTCCATCTCGTTGGACACCATTTTCTTGAGGAAATGGACATATCCTCTATTCCTCAAATGTTGAAATTCAACCAGAAACAAGTTCCTCTTCCTCAACTATTATAGTGGGTAGAATATTTTCAAAGTATTCTTTTGGTAGGAAACATCTTGTGGGAAACAAGAATATCCTTGCAAACTTCTTGTCCAGATCAAATCAGTTAACTAGTTTGATCAACACGTTTACGCAGGGGACCTTTTGTTGGTACGTATCGCATGGTTGAAATGAAAGAAGGATGGAATAGTCTCAAGTATCCTCCTGATATTTCAAAGTTGATTCCAGATAATCAGCTCACCTCCAGTCCCCAAGTACTTCTTAATCAATATCAATTAAGAGTTTTTAGATAATATGGTGGTTTGATGTTAAGACCAAATGGTGTCTACCCTACCTACCCTTTTATCCATACCTTTCGATAGTCTCCTGATAAAGAGTTTTCAGAGGAACTAAAATGGATGTTTTGGTATATGTTCAACCTATATATCGTCGTCATTGAATTTCCCACTAAGAAAATCTTTAAGGTGATCACTAGACCACTCAAGCAAGATTATTCTAACCAAAAGGGCTTAATAGATATGCTGCTATAGTTCCCAGCTCTTGGTACATAGAGAACATTATTTACATTCTAGAATCATGTAGGATGACTAGAACCTAAGAGGAAGACTATCATGCTCTTTCATAGACCATGAACATTTGTCATCAATCGAACAACCACATATAAGCCCAATTCAACTTCGAAGTTGCTCAAATTTACTGAACCTTTCCAAGATGCATTGCCTCCATACCTCAGGAATCTAGAGAGCTTCAAAGGATTCTTTGCTAGGAAAATAAAGTTGTACCTTGAGAAGTTTAGCCTTTTAATCCAAGTATACCAATATCTTGAGAAAAATTTGGGAATTTTTATGGTATTTTCCTTTCTTTGAAATATGAAAGAATAAGCAACTACCTAAAGTTATTGCAGCCCAACACAATGTAATTTCAGATAAACAAAGACAAGAATTATCTCCCAAGACAGTAGCTTTCCTTAAACTATTTGGCTTTTGATTATAGCATTGGCAAGATATGACTTTCAAAGTTTACCTTTACTAGTAGACTTGTTAAATGAGTAGGTCGGGTCATAAATGGCCTTACCCAAATTGATCCATATAACTCGTTTATGTCCCATTTATTGCAATACAAATTTTTCAACCATGCTCAACTGGACATATATTAGTAAAACACTTACATATTTAATCCAATCTAAGAAAATATTTTTCTTCTAAGTTATTTAATAATTATATTACTAAAATTTATGTACAATTTTCACACTGTCTAGAAATTTTAAATTTTTTATTTCTTTTTATTTTATTTTATTATTCTAAGACTGTTGAGGGCTGCCCAACCTTTGGCGACCCTCATTAGTGGCTGTTGAGGGCTTTTGTGGCCCTCTCCTTGTGGTTGAACTTTGTAAAAAGAAAAAGAAAAATTAAAAAATCAGAATATTTTTATATGGCCCACTTAAGGTAGTTAGGTAACCCATTTATGATCTATTTATAATCCATTTAAGACTCATTAAGTTGTTAAATAACCTATTTATGAATGACACACTTACACTTGTCTTTAAAATTTAAAGCAACTCATTTATGATTCACACCATTAAATTTAGGTTAAAATATGTGTTGTAAACGCATTTTGCCACATCCAACTTAGATCACCAATTTTCTTCTTTATGTGCGCTCATTCATTGCCATTGACAAGTAGAAACATCAAAACATCGCAACCTAATGATATCGCCTCGTTAGTTGAGTTGCCTTCCTAGCGTGAACGAATCCTTAGCATAATCCAATAAAAGGACCACTTCAATAGAGTTTCGACAGAAAAAAAAAATACAGTTACAAGCAATTCCACAATCTCAATGACATCATTTAAGAGACCCATTTATGTTGAATTTCCATGTCAGATTTGTTAGAAAGTCCAACCTAAAAGCTTAAGTTGATAGGTGGAGGGAGACCCCATGAATATAAAGAGCATATAGAACCCATTATCAAGTAATATGTGACAATAACAACTTCAACAGCCCCTCTCAGATGCAAGCAGATTACGAGCGGCTCGTGGAGTTTGATTAATGAAGGGTGGAGACACAATCGCTAATAGGATAACACTGGCTCTGATACCATGTTAGAAAGTCCAACCCAAAAGCTTAAGTTGATAGGTGAAGAGAGATCACATGAATATAAAGAGTATATATGACCCATTATCAAGCAATGTAGGACAACAACAACTTCAACACTCCCTCTCATGTGCAAGTCGGATTACGAGCGGCACGTGAAATTTGATTAATAGAGGGCAGAGACACAATCGCGAATGGGATAACACTGACTCTAATACCATGTTAGAAAGTCCAACCCAAAAACTTAAGTTTAGGTGGATGGAGATCATATGAATATAAAGAGTATATGAGACCTATTATTAAGTGATGCGGGACAACAACAACTTCAACAAGATTCACATCACATGCCAATTATCCAAATTGTTTGCCACATGTGATTCAACATCAGTAGTTTGATGGAGATATTGAACAGAAACTAACAGAGGGTAGATACATTGGTTTGGAGTTTTCTGAAAAACAAAAATAGTTTGGCACTAATGTGGCATAGGTGGATTCATTTCAAATTTTTAATGACGTGAAAATTAACTCAAGGTAAATGTGACGTGACCGTATCAATTTTATGGTCCTTCACGGTATCAATTTTCGGGCAATTTGCTGGTGGATTCTTTTAAAATCATTTTTGCGAGCAAGATTTTGTTGATGGAATCAACAGTAGAATTATGGACGGTTTTGGAATTCATGTCTTGAACTCAATTGTTATTCTATATTGATTTGAAAAGTTGGGTTAAAATTGGAAGAAAATAAAAGTGAGACAATTAAAGTGCTTATAACTTAATAGAGTAGGGATGATACGATCTACGCAATAACTTTGCTGAAAGTGTAATTAGCATTAACCACTAATCAAATTTCAATTTTCCAAGTTTTGAGGAAGAAATTACAAAACATATTAAGAAAGTCCTTTAGGTCTCTACCGTCCGATCTCTTCGTGTGATGTGATGGCTTCTAAAGGCGATGAATACTAAGACCATTGGTCTAGTCATCAATCAAGACCATCCATATCATTTCCTTAAATTGAAGTCTCCAAGAAGATGAAAATAGTTTTAAATTTTGGCAGCAGATAAGGGTGGCCACTGATGTCGGGGCCAGCTGGGATTCCCAATTCTTTTGCTGCTTGTCTTACTAATGAAATCTTAGCTTAAAAAAAAAGTATCTAAGAGTGCGCATGGTAACACTTCTGAAGTGGATTTCTACTCCAAAAATTCTTATAGAGCATAAGTATATTTGGTAAAAAACTTTATTATTGAAAGAAATTTCTATTTCTAAAGTTATTTTCCCCCCAACTTGAGAAGTTAAAAAAAAAATTGATTCTCAACTCAAAAAATACTTATCGCCTCCCCCTCTTTTCATTACGCTATCACCCTCTTTTTAACCACGCTAGCCTTTACCTGCCATTGACCTCCGTTGCCGCCCATCACTGACCACTACCCCATCACCGCCTACCGTTGCCCGCTACCACCACCCCTGTCCCAACACCAACCATTGCTAGCCGCCGCCCACTGCCAACCTTTGTCGATCGCTGACCATCGCCCCTCGCAATCATTGCCAACCATCACCAACCATCACATTTCGCCACCGACAGCAGCCTTCACCGACCGCTACCACACACTACCTACCCCACGCTGCTAACCACTGGCAACCACCGCCGACCTATATTGGCCACCGCCTATCACCAACTGTCGTAGCCAATGAGCATCGCCACCACTGACCTCCGCCGACCGTCGCCCCCTACCACCAATCATTGACTATCGCCCCACCCATCATCACCAATTATTGACTGTTGCCACTGCCAAGTCACCGTCTCTTGCCATTGGAGTAAAAAAATATATTTTTTAAAATAAATTTAAAAAGTTTAAAAATGAAGTAGAAATTTTTTGACCGCCAACATTAATTTTTCATAAAAGATTTTGTGTTAATAATGTTTCAAAAGTAGAAATTTTCAACTGTTGCCATAAGAATTTCTCTAATTAAAAATCAACTTCTACTTCTAAGGATAGTAGGGAAATCAACTTCTAGCTAGAACTTGATTTCTAAAGCAAAAGTACTGCCATGCATATAGGAAAATCAACTTCTGCTTCTAATGATCCTCTAAGTGCTCATACTGCTTCGTTTTGATATATGTCAGGCCCCACGAATATATGTCAATAGATATGAAATCTATATATATTTTTTATTTAGTTGTAGGGGCCTCAAAAAGAGAATACTTGTCATAATTGATAGAGGAGTAATTCCTTAGAAAACTGCTTAACTTTAGGTTAAATTATGATTCTTGCCCTAAATTTCTTTTTGTCTAAAAAAATCTCAAACTTTCACTCTAATATAGATCTGTCCATGCATCCAAAAATTGCCACTCATTTCTTCAAAATTATCAACATCGAGACCCATTAGAGAATCATTATCAGGACCTAATAGCGTCGCTTTAGATAAATCAAGTACAATCTCTTGATATTCATTATTGTGAAACCAATAGTGATTTTTTGGATGGTGTGGGAAATTTTAGACTAGAAAATTTGAAACTTTTTTTGAGACAAAAAAAGCTCAAGGTAGAATTGTGATTGGATCTAAAATTAGGGCTTTTTTAAGGAATTATGCTTTATCAATTATGCTATGTCGTGTATTTGGAAGCCCTAGTTAACAATTAAATAAAAAAAATACTAAGTACGTTGCCTAGCTACAAGATACATAGTGCCCGGAAACTTATTAACTACTAACATTTTTTGTGGAGACTACAGTGCATACATTAGGTTTCGAGTGGTGGAGAGAAATTACGACTCAAATGAACTTTTCATAGTTGGGCAGAATCTTAAGCTATGTTTGGTCGTCCAGAATTTTAGTCGAGATAGGATTAAATAAGATATGATAAGAAATCTAGAGATATTATCATATCCTGTCAACTATTTGGTGAACTGTAGATTTAAAGTCGGATATTTGTATATCCTATCATATTCATTGTTTGGTAGAAGTTGGATATTAATATAAATGACATATATACCCCTACATAGTGCCCATGAAGAATTATTAATCTTATAATTTATTCAAATACCACATCAACTATGAACAATGCTCTAGAATTTACAAGAAATAGAACATTCATAAAATATATAATTCCAAGAAGTAGCAAAAAGAACATGGTTCGACGTTGTTCATTTTCATAAAACAAAAAAGGCAACAGACCAATTACTTATAGAAAAAATTAGGGACAACTTGCCCTTTCAAACTCGCACAAATATATTGTGGCTCATTGCTCAAACCTAAATACCACGAAAACTATAAACCAAACTCCAACTTCACAATAAATAACACATTCAGAAATAAATCATCACTATTTTCCATCTATCATCTCTTGGAGAAGCTGTTCGACAAATATCTTCTTGTCTTCTCCTTGAAATTCGAGAAATAGATGAATGTTCTCAGGATCTTTCAAAATTCCTTGTGCAACTAGTTCTTCAATGTCATCTAGAAGTGCATTTCCTTCATCTATTGTCCATACACGTTGGTCTCTCTCTCTGCTCCTTTCCTAAACATATACAAACCTTGATGATTGTTGTTCAACTAACAAATAAATAGGGACAATAAGCATGAACACGATCCCAGGAAATTCAAGTCTCGCATAACATACTAAGAACATACACATGATTCATGCATGCTGGAGATAATGATACAACCACATAGTTCAAAACTCCTTTGATGATGTTTTCATTATTGACCACTTGAGTTAGCTTATCTAGCTTCCAACCTAAATCTTCTCTTAGTTTGGATCTGTTTTCTTTTTGTGCCAAGAATTCAATGATGGCAATGGCTAAATATAGTGCCAAAAAGATAGATGAAGACATACATAACAACAGAGAAATCATCAAACAATTCATTAATAAATGTTTTGTAATACCAAGACAAGAGGGCAATTCAAATGAAGCAATGTTTTATATGCCCAAGTTGCATCTAAAAAAAACTCCAATGTTCTACTTTTTTATGCACCATTCTTTCTCAAATTCATTATGCCATTGAGTATGAATTGACTCAAAATTGGCCGACTGAAGCAAATACCAATATCTTCTAAACAAAGGAAATTTCAAGTGATACCATATTATTTTTTCACAAAATGATCGTGTCTATAACCATAAGCAGGCTCCATTTAAGGACTACCACTAAATTATTAATTAAGAGTCAAATTTTCAAATAAATTGAATGAACTCTACACGTCTCTCTCCAAGACTATCCTAGATTCCAAAATTCAAGATCTGAACAAAATTGAAGAATGTTATTAGGCCAAGGAGATTGTTTACTGCATGGCCAAAAAGAAGTAGCTTGTTTAAAGTGATCTCAATCCGTAAAAATAGTCTGTTATGAAAATAGTCAAATATATGAAAATTAACAATAGCAAGTAATTGTAAGATTTATTTGTATGCAAGGTAAAAAGATAGATGATACGTGTTAGGATAGGGACTAGTCTCACAATTTTGACGAGGCAATTGTCGCGACCCTAAAAATTTTTCGATCGGTGGAAAATTTCTGGGTTAACAGATTATTAGGTTAACTAGATGGATTAATCTAATATGGACCCTCCCAAGTCCTACCGAATCGCAACTTTGGTTTTTTGTTCATATGGTTTTAAATTTGGAGTCGCCACTAATCATTTTTGGTAGGTTGATTAGAAACCTAAGTAAATTAGCGGGAGAACTAAAATTACTTCTATGAACCAGAGATTATGAATTTGGAAACTTGGTTACATCAGTTAATTAAAACTAATGCTCTTTTGGTACCTTAATTTCATGGATATCCTAATTTGGCAACTCAGGCTTGATTTACTCCTAAGGCTCTAGTGGGGTGTTTTCTTTTTGTATTTTCACTTTTTTAAATAGAATGTACATGAGTGACATTTTTTTTGGCATTTTCAAAATATTAAGTATTTCCCTGAAGCCGAAAGAGGGAGTGAGTTAACGACTTCTATGCAGTACTGCTACTTACTCATTTTAGAGTTTAGTGATTCAAAAAATAAATTATAGAAAGTAAATGACAATAACTAAAGACCACCAATGGATAGTTCAGCCTTGGCTTGGCCCTCTCTTTTAGTGTTTAAGGTGCAGGAATTTAAATGACAGTAAGTAAAACCCTCCAATGGGCGACCTAGCATTGGCTTGGCTCTTCCCTTTGGGGTTTAAAGGTGCAGGAATTAAATTGCAGGAATTTAGATGACAGTAAGTAAGAACCTCCAATGGGCGGCCTAGCATTGGCTTGGCTCTTCCCTTTGGGGTTTAATGGTGCAGAAAATTAAATTGTAGGAATTTAAATGACAGTAAGTGAAAACCTCTAATGGGTGGCCTAGCATTGGCTTGGCTTTTTCCTTTGGAGTTTAATGGTGCAGGAATTTAAATTACAGTAAATAAAGACCTCCAATGGGTGGCTTAGCATTGGCTTGGCTCTTCCCTTTGGGGTTTAATAGTGCATGAATTAAATTGTAGGAATTTAAATTACAGTAAATAAAGACCTCTAATGGGCGACCTAGCATTGACTTGGCTCTTCCCTTTGGGGTTTAATTGTGCAGGAATTAAATTGCATGAATTTAAATTACAGTAAATAAAGACCTCCAATGAACAGCCCAACCTTGGCTTAGCCATCTCTTTTGGGATTTAAGGTACAGGAATTTAAATTGCAATAAATAAATACCTCCAATGTGTGACATCCCGATTTTTCTCGCCTAATTAATTAAGAATGACAGTTATATTAGAGTCAATTTATTTGACTTAGAAATTTACTATGTTAAGTAAATTTTAGAGTCGGTGATGTGAGAATAATTTCTCGGATGAGGAGTGACAATACAAAGGGGACACCCTAAAAATGTTAATTGAGTTACTAATTAAATTATTGAGACAACTATAGTCAATTTATTTTTACTATGGTCAATTTATTTTTACCATAGTCTAAACTAAGGTTAATAGACATAATATACATAATTAAGCTTGTGGGGGACAAAATGGAACTTTTATTCCCCAAATTCATGGCCGGCCAACATAGGAAAGCATTGAAGAAATTGGTGTGGACCAATTCATGATTTCAATTCCATGATATTGTCCCATATTTATTATTCTTTGGACCAATTTCATGATTTTGTCCCAACATAATTATGACTCCCCAATTAATTACTAAACCCATTATCTTTCCACTCTTTCAAGAACATGCTCTCTCTCATTCATTCTGAATCAAAAACAAATTTCACACCACAAATTACTTTCAAAGAAGATTAAGGAAGATCAAGGGTGATTTTTCTCAAAGATTGAAGTGTTCTTGGCATTTGAGCCAAGTTTAACATCTTTCTATTACACTTTTATGATTCAAAGTTTGCTAGGCTTGATTTATTTGGAGCATGATATGAAAATGGATGTGTGAATGATAAATTTCGTGCTCATGTGGAGAGAAAATGGCCAAATGGTTGGGTTGAGCAAGCTGCCCTGAAAAGAGATAATTCCTACCCCTCTGTTTTGCTATTTTCGTACTGGTGTATATAGACTCCAAAAGACTAAGATCAAAACACGAAAAATGATTCTAACATCTTGAACTGTGTCATATAATTTTTTTTGGGAATTTTTGAAGTCCATTTGGTCAGTCTAAAGGCCTTACTTAAACACGGGTCTGATCTGTACTAATCTGTAGCTACCCTTGGCTCCTGTTTTCACTATTTTTGTACCACTCTTTGTGGACTCCAAAAGATCGAGAACAAAACACGAAAGTTGGTCCTAACATACTAAGCTACAACGTATATTAAATTTGGAATTTTTGGGATAAACTAAGTTGGAATTAAGATCATACTTTGAACTAAGTGTGTTCTGTTTCTGGGTTTGAAAATCTACTTCTGATCTAACCTTTGAAGATTAATATTTTCGTATCTCTTCTTGTGGACATGTATAACTCCAGAAAAAAACACGAAAGTTGGTCCTAACATACTAAGCTACAACATATATTAAATTTGGAATTTTTGGGATAAACTAAGTTGGAATTAAGATCATACTTTGAACTAAGTGTGTTCTGTTTCTGGGTTTGAAAATCTACTTCTGATCTAACCTTTGAAGATTAATATTTTCGTATCTCTTCTTGTGGACATGTATAACTCCAGAACAAAACACGAAAGTTGGTCCTAACATACTAAGCTACAACATATATTAAATTTGGAATTTTTGGGATAATCTAAGTTGGCATTAAGATCATACTTTGTACTAAGTGTGTTCTGTTTCTAGGTTTGAAAATCTATTTCTGATCTAACCTTTGAAGATTAATATTTTCGTATCTCTTCTTGTGGACATGTATAACTCCAGAACAAAACACGAAAGTTGGTCCTAACATACTAAGCTACAACATATATTAAAGTTGGAATTTTTGGGATAATCTAAGTTAGCATTGAGATCATATTTTCAACTAAGTGTGTTCTGTTTCTGGGTCTGGAAATTGGTGCTATTTCTACGAGTTTGAGTGAAAAATATAAAATGATCTAAGTCAGGGTCTGGTCACGAAAGCTTTAGATCTAGATCTTCACTACCACATAATAAAATTTGGTGATTTTTGGGATTGATTTACTTGGGTAAATGTTCAAGTTTCGTTCAGTGTGCGAATCTGTTTCTGGAGATGTCATTCACGAAAATTGGGTGAAACACTTTGATCTGTGGGTTTGATGCTCAAGAGCTTAAAATGAAAGTTGATCCTCACTGAGTGAACTACTATTTGGTAAATTTTGGGAATTTTATGATTTTAATTAATATGTTAATCGCGGTGATTAACTGGGTCTAAATCTGCCCCGATTTCAGTAATAAGATGAATTGAATTGTAATGTGAGAAAATGTTACTGTGAATGCCAAATGATGAGAAATTGAGTGAATTGCATATTACATGATCATATGGCATACCATTTAATCACATGTGTGCATTGATCATGGAGGAAAAAAAAAAGTTGAAAAGAAAATTCCCATCGGACAGCGTACCGATGGAGCCCCAGGTGTTTGGGAAGCCCCTATTGTGTAATCAGGGTAGCCCCTGCTGTGTGATCAAGGAAGCCTCCGGAGTGGAGATGCCCAAGTGTGGAAATCTTGGTAGTGCCATGCGCGAATGTCGAGGAGGAATTCGTGGGCCTTGGCAAGGAATTCTGTTGAATTGTGAACAGAAATATGAATTAAAGATGAGATAAATGCATGACTGCACATTTATGTATGCATGGCATTTTCATCTGTGTGCATTTTATTCCCGCTGTGATTGCCTGTTGATTGAGCTAATGTTATAAGTTTAGTGAATAAATCGAAAGAATATAAAGCTAAATTGCTAATTGTGTAAAAAGGTATGTCTTGGATAAATTAACGTCTAGTGATAATTGAATTGTATTTGTAATATTTGGATGTTTTATTTGCTGAGCGTTGGCTCACTCTTGTTGACCAACACGTTTCAGATAATTAGACATGGTGGGGTGCCCGAGGAGATCCTGTTATAAATATGTTATCAAAGGCCATCTACCGGTTTGGGCCTTTTTCTTCTTGTGCTTGATATATCCGTCAGGACGACCGGATATTGGTATTCTGGTAGAAAGGAGTTGACCCTTTCTGTGTAGCCTAACAGAAGGCTAGTATTTTCTTGTATGCCTTAGGTGTTTATTTTCGGATATGGCTAATGTATGAAATTGAACTAGTTAAAGTTTAATGAATGTGGTATTTTGAAATTATGTAAATCTTCCGCTTGCGTTAATGTAACTGGAACATTAAGATAATGGAAGCGCGTTTCGTCACAGCCCTCTTTTTGTGGTATCAGAGCTTAGGGTTAAATGGAGTGATAAGGTGCGCTAGTGGTTGAAATGCTTGGTAGGCGCGTACGCGGTTAAAACTTACAAATGCATGTGATTGTAGTTGTTTTGAGATTGGCAGTAGCTTATGCTACTTACATGATTAGCAGTAACTTATGTTACTTATCAGTTAAATGGTTAAACTATTACTAATGATGGTGAACTTGGTTGGGACAATGTATAGAAGACTAAAATAACACAAAATGGTGAGAACCGAAGAAGTTGCGGAAGGACTGAACGGACCAATCCTTGACCCTCGAGTGGATGGAATCCTTGAGGCACTGGCCAATGTGGGAGCCCTGATGGAGAGGCAAGCTCAACAACAAGTGGTGGCAAACACCGAAGCTGGTGAACGTCGAACGCAGAAACTAATTGAACAATTTCTGAAGTTGAAACCGTCCAACTTTAGTGGGATCGGAGACCCAGACGAGGCGGAACAATGGATTGATGGGATGGAAAAGATCTTCCGACTGCTGAACTGTAATGGTAATGACAGAATAACCCTGGCTGAATATCAGCTGGAGGGGAACGCCAAGCACTGGTGGAGGGTATCAAGGGAGACAGTATTCCCAGTAGGTGCAGTAGTGACCTAGGAATGCTTTGTTAGAGCGTTCAATGCCAAGTATTTTTCTGATTGTGCTCGAGATCAGAAGATGGCGGAATTTATAAGGCTCACTCAAGGTAACCTGAAGGTGGATCAATATGAAGCAAAATTCGCAGCACTATCGAGGTTTGCTCCTCGTCTGATCGAGAATGGAGAGGACAAAGCTAAGAGATTTTTGAATGGCCTGAGGACGGACATCAGGAAGCAGTTGGTACCACTGAATATTAGAAGCTATAACGAGCTATATGAGCAAGCCCAACTTGTGGAGCAGGATCTGATAAAGGAGAGGATCGAGGCAGGGAACCAGTTGGGACCAGCACGTGAAGAAGCACGAAACAACTTTCGCCGGGATAAGAGGCCGATACAAATGGGAAAGAAGCCGTTTAACTCTAACAAACGGTATCAACCGGGAAGTTCAGGGAGGATGTGGAACAACCAATCTGTAGAGAGGATCCAACGCCCAAACGATGTATGTCGCACATGTGGTGGACGCCATGGGAACCTGCCGTGTCTTGCGCTGAGGAGATGTTTTAAATGTGACCAACCGGGACATCTAATGAGGGATTGCCCCCTGAACGGACAACAGCAACGTGGTGGCATAGCATCGAGGCCACAACAAGGTGGAACGATACTGCGAGGAAATGGTCAAAGACCCCCAGCTCAAGGGAGGGTATATGCAATCACCCAGGAGGAAGCAGAGGCTTCTAAGACTGTTATCTCAGGTATTCTCTCCCTATGTGGACAAAGTGCTTATGCATTATTTGATACGGGTGCTACGCATTCTTTTGTATCCGCTCCGTTCGTGAAATTATGTGGATTGAAAACTAGAACACTAGAAATACCTCTTAGCGTATCCACACCCCTGAAAGATGTAGTATTATCCACCCTGGCGTGTAAAGACTGCGAGATGATTATAGGAGGACGAATCCTAATGATAGATTTGATAGTATTGACTATGTACGACTTTGACGTCATAATTGGGATGGATTGGCTTCAAAAGCAGCGAGCCAAAGTAGACTGTTATAGAAAGGTAATCCAGTTTAATCCATTGGATCACCCTAACTTCGAATTTCATGGAAATGGGGTAGTTCCATCCATGCCACTTATTTCGGCAGTGGAAGCTCATCGACTCCTCGAGGATGGATGTCAAGGTTGCTTGGCATATGTGAGCAATCAGAATAAAGAGGAAATGAAGCTTGAAGAAATTCCAATAGTTCAAGAATTCCCTGACGTGTTCCCTGAAGAATTACCCGGATTACCTCCAGAACGAGAGGTGGAATTTGTGATTGAATTAGCTCCGGGAACAGGACCAATTTCAAAAGCTCCGTATCGGATGGCCTTAGCGGAGTTAAAGGAACTAAAGGTACAACTGCAGGAGTTACTAGATAAGGGTTTCGTTCGACCTAGCGCGTCTCCGTGGGGTGCACCAGTATTATTTGTAAAGAAGAAAGATGGGTCATTACGTCTCTGTATCGACTATAGGCAGTTGAATCAAGTCACAATCAAGAATAAGTATCCACTTCCAAGAATCGATGATTTATTTGATCAATTACAAGGATCGTCAATTTTCTCTAAAATTGATCTGAGGTCAGGCTACCATCAATTGAGGATTAAGGAGGAAGACATTCCAAAGACTGCGTTCCGAACTCGGTATGGACATTACGAGTTTCTGGTTATGCCTTTTGGGTTAACCAATGCACCTGCCGCATTTATGGACTTGATGAACAGGGTATTTAAACCATTCCTGGATCAATTCGTAATTGTCTTTATCGACGACATTCTGGTATACTCGAAAGGACTGGAAGAACATGAAAACCACTTGAAATCGGTGCTCCAAACCCTCAGGGAACATAAATTGTATGCTAAGTTCAGCAAATGTGAATTTTGGCTGGATCGAATCACATTCCTAGGTCACGTGGTGACTAGTGAAGGAATCTCAGTGGATCCGTCTAAAGTTGAAGCAGTAATAAACTGGCCTCTACCAACAACGGTAACAGAGATTCGAAGTTTCTTAGGGCTTGCGGGATATTATCGAAGATTTGTAGAGGGATTCTCACGTCTTGCTGGCTCCTTGACTCAGTTGACACGAAAAAATGTGAAATTCGAATGGACTAAAGAATGCGAGAAAAGTTTTCAAGAGTTAAAGCGGAGATTGACTACGGCACCTATTTTGACAATACCATCGGGACCCGGAGGATTTGTAATATACAGTGACGCATCCCACAAAGGACTTGGGTGTGTCCTAATGCAACATGGAAAAGTCGTTGCTTATGCATCCAGACAGTTGAGACCGTACGAGCTGAACTATCCAACACATGATCTAGAACTTGCTGCAATCATATTTGCACTGAAAATCTGGAGGCACTATTTATATGGGGAGAAATTCGAAATTTATACGGATCATAAGAGTTTAAAGTATCTGTTCTCTCAAAAGGAATTGAACATGAGGCAGAGACGGTGGATGGAGTTGCTGAAGGACTACGACTGTGAAATCTTGTATCATCCTGGAAAGGCGAATAAAGTAGCGGATGCTCTTAGTCGAAAATCGGCACTGGTAGTGGCTAATCTGATGATAAAAGAATGGAGTCTACTTGAAGAGATTTCAAATTCGGAGGTTAGGCTCGAGGTGACTGATGGCACTAATATATTGGCTGCTCTTAGAATTGAGCCTGAGATTATACAACGTATTAAGACCCTGCAACAATCGGATCCTGAGATCGCGAAAGTTCGAGACAAAATTCTAGAAGAAAAGGCACCAGACTTTCAATTGTCTGGAGACGGAGTCATAAAGTTTCGTGGACGCCTTTGTGTACCCAATTACGATGACACAAAAGAAGAGATCCTGTCAGAAGCTCATCGTAGCAATTACAGTGTCCACCCAGGAAGCACAAAGATGTATCGAAACTTGCGTCAACATTTTTGGTGGAATGGAATGAAGACCGATATCGCCAAACATGTCGCTAAATGTCTGACTTGTCAACAGGTGAAGGCAGAACATCGTAAGCCTGCGAGATTGTTGAAGCCATTGGAAATTCCAGAATGGAAATGGGAGCATATTACGATGAATTTTGTGCAAGGATTGCCAAGGACATCGAGGAATCACGATTCCATTTGGGTAATAGTGGATCGTTTGACTAAGTCCGCACATTTGTTAGCAGTACGAGTAGACTATCCATTGGAGAGGTATGCGGAATTGTATGTGAAAGAAATCGTTCGACTACATGGAGTGCCTGTTACAATCACTTCGGATCGCGACTCGAGGTTTACAGCAAATTTTTGGAAAAGTCTCCAGATCGCCTTGGGAACTAAATTACAATATAGTACTGCTTTTCACCCACAGACGGATGGACAATCAGAAAGAGTTATCCAGATATTGGAAGACATGTTGAGAGCATGTATCGTTGATTTCAAGGGCAATTGGGATGAGAAATTACATCTCGTGGAGTTCGCATATAACAATAGCTATCAGCAAAGTATCGATATGGCTCCATTTGAAGCTTTATATGGGCGAACTTGTAGAACTCCTATCTATTGGGATGAAGTTGGAGAGCGAACTATGACGGGACCGGAGCTAGTCCAAATTAGATCAAAAGCTGTAAAGTTGATACGGGATCGACTCAAAACTGCTCAAAGTCGGCAAAAAAATTATGCTGACAGACGACGGAGACCTCTGGAATTCAACGTGGGAGATCACGTGTTTTTAAAAGTGTCACCGGTGAAGAGTGTATCGAGATTTGGAATGAGGGGAAAACTGAAGCCAAGGTTCATTGGACCATTTGAGATCCTTGAAAGGATTGGCGAATTGGCATACCGGTTAGCCTTACCGCCAAAATTATCCAACATCCATAATGTCTTCCATGTGTCTATGCTGAGGAAGTATGAACCTGACCCGAAGCATGTTTTGAACTTCGAACAAATAGAAGTGGGTGAGAGGATAGAGTACGTGGAAGAGCCAATACGAATCTTAGATCGAAGGGAGCAAATTTTGAGAAGCAAAGTAATTCCTCTAGTTATGGTGCTATGGCGACATCATGATATAGAGGAGGCGACGTGGGAAAGCGAGGATGATATGAAGCGTCGATATCCTCACTTATTCGGAAAAGCAGGTAACTACCTAAATTTCGAGGACGGAATTTTTTTTTTAGGAGGGGAGAGTTGTGACATCCCGATTTTTCTCGCCTAATTAATTAAGAATGACAGTTATATTAGAGTCAATTTATTTGACTTAGAAATTTACTATGTTAAGTAAATTTTAGAGTCGGTGATGTGAGAATAATTTCTCGGATGAGGAGTGACAATACAAAGGGGACACCCTAAAAATGTTAATTGAGTTACTAATTAAATTATTGAGACAACTATAGTCAATTTATTTTTACTATGGTCAATTTATTTTTACCATAGTCTAAACTAAGGTTAATAGACATAATATACATAATTAAGCTTGTGGGGGACAAAATGGAACTTTTATTCCCCAAATTCATGGCCGGCCAACATAGGAAAGCATTGAAGAAATTGGTGTGGACCAATTCATGATTTCAATTCCATGATATTGTCCCATATTTATTATTCTTTGGACCAATTTCATGATTTTGTCCCAACATAATTATGACTCCCCAATTAATTACTAAACCCATTATCTTTCCACTCTTTCAAGAACACGCTCTCTCTCATTCATTCTGAATCAAAAACAAATTTCACACCACAAATTACTTTCAAAGAAGATTAAGGAAGATCAAGGGTGATTTTTCTCAAAGATTGAAGTGTTCTTGGCATTTGAGGCAAGTTTAACATCTTTCTATTACACTTTTATGATTCAAAGTTTGCTAGGCTTGATTTATTTGGAGCATGATATGAAAATGGATGTGTGAATGATAAATTTCGTGCTCATGTGGAGAGAAAATGGCCAAATGGTTGGGTTGAGCAAGCTGCCCTGAAAAGAGATAATTCCTACCCCTCTGTTTTGCTATTTTCGTACTGGTGTATATAGACTCCAAAAGACTAAGATCAAAACACGAAAAATGATTCTAACATCTTGAACTGTGTCATATAATTTTTTTGGGAATTTTTGAAGTCCATTTGGTCAGTCTAAAGGCCTTACTTAAACACGGGTCTGATCTGTACTAATCTGTAGCTACCCTTGGCTCCTGTTTTCACTATTTTTGTACCACTCTTTGTGGACTCCAAAAGATCGAGAACAAAACACGAAAGTTGGTCCTAACATACTAAGCTACAACGTATATTAAATTTGGAATTTTTGGGATAAACTAAGTTGGAATTAAGATCATACTTTGAACTAAGTGTGTTCTGTTTCTGGGTTTGAAAATCTACTTCTGATCTAACCTTTGAAGATTAATATTTTCGTATCTCTTCTTGTGGACATGTATAACTCCAGAACAAAACACGAAAGTTGGTCCTAACATACTAAGCTACAACATATATTAAATTTGGAATTTTTGGGATAAACTAAGTTGGAATTAAGATCATACTTTGTACTAAGTGTGTTCTGTTTCTGGGTTTGAAAATCTACTTCTGATCTAACCTTTGAAGATTAATATTTTCGTATCTTTTCTTGTGGACATGTATAACTCCAGAACAAAACACGAAAGTTGGTCCTAACATACTAAGCTACAACATATATTAAATTTGGAATTTTTGGGATAATCTAAGTTGGCATTAAGATCATACTTTGTACTAAGTGTGTTCTGTTTCTAGGTTTGAAAATCTATTTCTGATCTAACCTTTGAAGATTAATATTTTCGTATCTCTTCTTGTGGACATGTATAACTCCAGAACAAAACACGAAAGTTGGTCCTAACATACTAAGCTACAACATATATTAAATTTGGAATTTTTGGGATAATCTAAGTTAGCATTGAGATCATATTTTGAACTAAGTGTGTTCTGTTTCTGGGTCTGGAAATTGGTGCTATTTCTATGAGTTTGAGTGAAAAATATAAAATGATTTAACTCAGGGTCTGGTCACGAAAGCTTTAGATCTGGATCTTCACTACCACATAATAAAATTTGGTGATTTTTGGGATTGATTTACTTGGGTAAATGTTCAAGTTTCGTTCAGTGTGCGAATCTGTTTCTAGAGATGTCATTCACGAAAATTGGGTGAAACACTTTGATCCGTAGGTTTGATGCTCAAGAGCTTAAAATGAAAGTTGATCCTCACTGAGTGAGCTACTATTTGGTAAATTTTGGGAATTTTATGATTTTAATTAATATGTTAATCGCGGTGATTAACTGGGTCTAAATCTGCCCCGATTTCAGTAATAAGATGAATTGAATTGTAATGTGAGAAAATGTTACTGTGAATGCCAAATGATGAGAAATTGAGTGAATTGCATATTACATGATCATATGGCATACCATTTAATCACATGTGTGCATTGATCATGGAGGAAAAAAAAAAGTTGAAAAGAAAATTCCCATCGGACAGCGTACCGATGGAGCCCCAGGTGTTTGGGAAGCCCCTATTGTGTAATCAGGGTAGCCCCTGCTGTGTGATCAGGGAAGCCTCCGGAGTGGAGATGCCCAAGTGTGGAAATCTTGGTAGTGCCATGCGCGAATGTCGAGGAGGAATTCGTGGGCCTTGGCAAGGAATTCTGTTGAATTGTGAACAGAAAGATGAATTAAAGATGAGATAAATGCATGACTGCACATTTATGTATGCATGGCATTTTCATCTGTGTGCATTTTATTCCCGCTGTGATTGCCTGTTGATTGAGCTAATGTTATAAGTTTAGTGAATAAATCGAAAGAATATAAAGCTAAATTGCTAATTGTGTAAAAAGGTATGTCTTGGATAAATTAACGTCTAGTGATAATTGAATTGTATTTGTAATATTTGGATGTTTTATTTGCTGAGCGTTGGCTCACTCTTGTTGACCAACACGTTTCAGATAATTAGACATGGTGGGGTGCCCGAGGAGATCCTGTTATAAATATGTTATCAAAGGCCATCTACCGGTTTGGGCCTTTTTCTTCTTGTGCTTGATATATCCGTCAGGACGACCGGATATTGGTATTCTGGTAGAAAGGAGTTGACCCTTTCTGTGTAGCCTAACAGAAGGCTAGTATTTTCTTGTATGCCTTAGGTGTTTATTTTCGGATATGGCTAATGTATGAAATTGAACTAGTTAAAGTTTAATGAATGTGGTATTTTGAAATTATGTAAATCTTCCGCTTGCGTTAATGTAACTGGAACATTAAGATAATGGAAGCGCGTTTCGTCACACAATGGATGGCCCAGCCTTAACTTGGCTCTCTCTTTTGGGGTTTAAGATGCAGGAATTTAAATAACCTCTAGTGAGTGGGCTCTGTCCTTCACATTCCGGGGTTTAAATTCTTTAAAATAAAATACAACGAATTGATTTGACAATTCGGGCCGAAATCCATCGACGGATCAATTGAAAATTTAATGGGCACTCAAGAGCTCCTCAGTGCCAATTTTACACCTCCATGGGATTTATCGTTGACTTGGAGCTGTCCTTTGCCTGATATAAAAATATAGTGAAATGGAGGGAGGAGTGTAGATAATTTGTGCTAATTTGCGACTAAAACCACAAATAAATGAAAAAATAAAAACACTTAACTCAAATTTGCTTGCTCGTTGGCGAGGATGAACTCTTGATTTATGTTGATCAATGAATGAATTGGTGATGATAACTCCTAATTTTAAACTCCCATCATCTTCAAAATTTTCTCTCTCTTTTTGGTATTTTCTTTCTTTCCAATTTTTCTTCAATTTCCCAAAACCCTCTCAAACATCCAAAATTTTCTCTCCAAACAAATTCCCCCTCCCAAGCTCACTTCTTCCTCCTTTTATAGCCTACTCATCCATCTCCTATTCTAATTTTTCCACTAACTCTTCTTCATCACATCTTCCCTTCTCTATTATCATCTTATTTTTTACATCTCCTCTTCTCCATCTTCCCTTTTCCATCTCCTTTTCTCCATCTTCCCTTCTCTATTCTAATTTCTCTACCAACTCTTCTTTTTATTATTTACGAAATAATCCCTCAAATGTTAGGTATTTGCATTCTAGTCCCTAATATTTTAAGTATTTGCAATTCAGTCCCCAGAGAAATATTTCTTTAAGTCTAAATCTCCTCATAATTTTCGACACACTTCTCCTATGCTTAGTAAAAATTCATTGCATATCAAATTTAAGCTCATTTCTTGTCGCTGAAAATAACGCAAAATTTAATTAAAGTCCTTTTGCAAAATTGAGTCCTTCTGAGTATAATTGGGCCAAGATAAAGATTTGGAACATTAGAAAATAATGTCACAACTCCTAAAAGTGAAAAATGAAAATAAATTGACTCAAATTAAATTTTTTAGGCCCCAAATGCTATTATTTATTAAATAATTTCCTAATTTTTTAAATATATATAATAAAAAAAATACAAAAAATTACTTTTCATTCAAAAATGGTTGCCTAAGCTTGGCCAAGGCTTCCAAAGTTGATTTTTTCATTTTCTCAATTTTTATGGATTTTCTATTAATTTTCGAAAATAAAAATACCGAAAAATACTAAAAATATCAAAAATCATTTTTTGATCAAAATTGGTTCCCTAAGCTTGACCAAGGTCCCCAATGTTGATTTTTTTAATTTTATGAATTTTTATAGATTTTTTTATTAATTTTAAAAGAGTAAAAGTAATTGAAAATCAGGTGTCAACAACAATCTCAAGAAAAATGATGGCATATTTCAATTCATAAAGAACCAAAAAGAGAGACTGTCGATACTTGATTTTTAATCATATTTTCTCTTTACAATTAATAAACAAATCAATAAAAATTCATAAAATTGAAAAATCAACTTTAGAAACCTTAGCTAAGCCTAGGGAACTAATTTTGACCAAAAAATAAATTTTTATATTTTCAGTATTTTCTTGCATTTTATTTTTAAAAATTCAAAAAAAAATAAAGAAAAAATGAGAAAATTAAAAAATCAAATTTGAAAACCTTGTCCAAGCCTAGAAAATCATTTTTGAATAAAAAATAATTTTTAATATTTTCGCATTATTATTATTTTTCAAAAAATACAAAAATACTTGAAAATTCTAGCAAAATAACATTTGTGGCCACAAAAATACACAAAAATAGTCAATATTTTTCTTTTAATTTCCTTTTCATGTTGGCCATCACAAATTCAAAAAATACAATTCGGGGTCATATGTTCTTTCACGAGCATAATCTCGAATTGGCCCTAAAAAATCCAATTCAAGTCATTTTATTTTTATTTTTCACTTTTAAAAGTTGTGACATTATCCTTTAATAGATTGAAGGTACTCATAATGACTCAATTTTTTAAAAGGACTTTAGTTGAATTTTGCATTAGAATCTCAAGGACTAGAGTGTAAATACCTAGCACTTGAGGGATTATTTTGTAAATAACTAAAAGAAGAGTTAGTGGAGAAATTAGAATAGAGAAGGGAAGATAGAGAAGAATAGATGGAGAAAACAAGATGAAAATAGAGAAGGGAAGATAGAGATGAAGAAGAGTTAGTAGAGAAATTAGAATGGGAGATAGATATGGAGAAGGGAAGATGAAGAAGAGTTAGTGTAGAAATTAGAATGTGAGATAGTTATGAAGAAGGGAAGATGAAGATGAAGAATAGTTAGTGGAGAAATTAGAATGGGAGATAAATAAGTGGGCTATAAAAGGAGGAAAAAGAAAGCATGGAGGGAGGAGGTATTTTTTTGGAGAGAAACTTCTGGATGTTTAAGAGGGTTTTGGGAGATTGAAGAAAAATTAGAGAGAAAGAAAATACAAAAAAAAGAGAGAATGCTTTACCAAAAAAAAAAAAGAGAGAATTCTTTTTCAAAAGAGAATTTTGAAGATGATGAGAGTTTAAAGTTAGGGGTTATTATCACCAATTCCTCTATCGATCAACACAAATCTGGAGTTCATCCCTGCCGTTTGAGTCACAATCTTGATCCACAAAGTGATACGAGGTCCGAATTTGACAATCAAATTCCTCAAATCAGGTAATGATCATAACCATTAAAATCTTCGAGAATTTTGTTACCTAAATGGATTGATTTAAATTTCGATTATGTCATGTCGTATTCATATGTCTCCATATCCACATGTCGCATTCGTACTACAATTTTCTGCATTTTTTGCTTAACAAATCCAAACCCCATAATGGAAAGGTTGACGCACTTGTTGGAGGTTCTGTATGTATTGCCTTTACTTTCTGCAATTTAATTCTTGCACCATCAAACCCCAAAATAAGTAGGCCGAGCCAAGGCCGAGCTCCTCGTTAGAGGTTCTGTATATACCGCCTTTACTTTCTGTAATTTAATTCCTGCACTATTAAACCCCAGAATAAGTAGGCCGAGCCAAGGCTGAACCCCTCTGTGGAGGTTCTATATATAGTGCCTTCACTTTCTGCAATTTAATTCTTGCACCATCAAACCCCAAAATGGGTAAGCCGAGCCCCTCATTAGAGGTTCTGTATTTACTGCCTTTACTTTCTGCAATTTAATTCTTACACCATCAAACCCCAGAATGGGTAGGCCAAGCCAAGGCTGAGCTCTTCGTTGGAGGTTATTTATATACTGTCTTTATTTTCTGCGATTTAATTTCTATATTATCAAATCCCGGAATGAGTAGGCCGAGCCACTTGCTGGAGGTCGTAACACTGCACAGAAGTTGTTAGCTCACTCCCTTTTCCAGCTTCAGGGGATTTTTAATGCTTATATTCACATACTCTGTTTATATCGCATCTTCTAATATTGCATTTATATATAGAATATTTTGTATCGTTAGTCTTATTCAATTCGAAAATACCAAAAAAGTCATTCATGTGCATTTCACATAGTATAGCTTATGCATACTTTGTCATACCGTATGTGTATTAGTATTGTCACTGATTCATGCATATTAAAAAAAATTCAAAAACTAAGAAATAGGCTATTTCGATTGGCCAATCTAATTTTTGATGACTTTCCTTCATGATATTTTCAAAATGACGATTTTGCCCCCTCATAGGCGAATTGTCTTGAAAAATTTCAGACAATTCAGAAAATCTCAAAAATTAGGAAACGGTCCATTTCGACTGGCCAATCCTATTTTTGATGAGTTTCCTTCTTGATTTTTTCAAAATGTTGATTTTGCCGTTATGGGTAAATTGTCTCAAAAATTTCTAAAAAGTTCAGAAAAAAATCTCAAAAATTAGGAAATGAGCCATTTCGACTGGCCAATCCTATTTTTGATGAGTTTCCTTCCTGTTTTTTCTAAAATGATAATTTTTCCCTTATGGGTAATTGTCTCGAAAAATTCAAAAAAATCTCAAAAATTAGGAAATGGGCCATTTCAACTGGCCAATCCTATTTTTGATGAATTTCCTTCTTGATATTTCAAAATGATGATTTTTTCCCTCATAGGCAAATTATCTTAAAAAATTTTCAGAAAATTCAGAAAAACCTCAAGAATTAGGAAATGAGCCATTTCGACTAGCTAATCTTATCTTTGATTATTTGCTTCATGATATTATCAAAATGACAATTTCGCCCCTTATGGGCAAATTATCTCGAAAAATTCTCAGAAATTATGGAAAATCAAGAATGACCATATTCAACTGGTTTAACCTATTTTCACTTCCCGATTTGTGAAAAAAATGACCGTATTACCCTTCCGGTCAGTTTGATCTAAATCTTTTCCAATTATCCCAAATGAGTTTCATGAAGTAAAATGGTATCGAAAGAGCACTAGAGTAATTTAGCGTAACCAAGTCCCCGAACTCATTCTTTTTGTTTGCAAAAATAAATTAGTTCTCTCGCTAATTTATTTAGATCTCTAATCGACCTACCAAGAACGATTAGTGGCGACTTCAAATTTTAAAATCATTTAAATAAAAATCAAAGTTGCGATTCGGTAGGATTTTGGAGGATCCGCGTTAGGTTAGTTAATCTAATTAACTTGATAATCCGTTCACCTGAAAAGAAAAATTAAATTTCTTTTGAGTCGCGAGAGAGAGAGAGAGAGAGAGAGAGAGAGAGAGAGAGAGAGAGAGAGAGAGAGAGAGAGAGAGACTCACAAGGATGCAAAATCGCATGTGGCTTCTCGCTAGAGATGGAGCTTGAATTCGACCGATTAGAGCTATGGAAAAGAAGACACTTAAACTTCATTAAGTGTTTTCTTGAAATTTCGTTGCGAGAGAGTCATGTGTATTAACGATGGAGAAAAGGAAAAGGAGAGTGTAGGGCTTTCTAAAAAATAGTTGAACAAGAAAAATCCTATATTACTATCTCATCCCTTCCCTTGGTTAATTTTATCCCCTAATATCCCATCTATGTCCGCCTTTATCATGGCCTAAGCAACTACCAATATATAGGATAGGATAAAATATATCATATCTGGAGTTTTATTCGAACAACTAAATGCAACTTTAGGGTAGAACTCGAGGTGGATCGTCAGGATATGAATGTTTGTCTCCACCTTTCACTTATAATTAAAAATTACAACATTTTACGTACTAATTTTTTCCTATTACGTACGAGAATTTATTTTGAGAATATTCTTTCAGAAATTCTATTTTGAGAACCGAAATCAATTTTACATAGGCCACTAGACAAACGAGGTTTTCATAAATAATGGCCTTGGGATAAACAAGGTTAGAAAAATAAAAGCCATAGGATCATCTGTGATCTTGGATTATACTCATATAATACGATAGTGGCATTTCAAATGGGCTTTGGTGAAATGACAATGTCCTTAGCCTAAAGGGTTTTGGAAAAATGCTAATTGCATTTGGAAAAAAAAAACTAATTTCAAAATGGGCTTTAGATTAAATATTGATTACCAAAAATAACTTTGCAAATAGACTTTGGTAATTTTTACCATTGTGGAGATAGTTTTGAAAAAAAATTATTTTAGCATTTGGCCAAATGCTAAAAGCTCAATGTCGCGACCGTAAGAATTTTTTTCGATCGGATTAATGGATTATTAGGTTTATTAGATGAATTAACCTAATACGGACCCTCCCAAGTCCTACCGAATCGCAACTTTGGTTTTTGTTCAAATGGTTTTAAAATTTGGAGTCGCCACTAATCATTTTTGGTAGGTTGATTAGATACCTAAGTAAATTAGCGGGAGGACTAAATTATTTCTACGAACCAGGGATTATGAGTTCGAGGAATTGGTTACGCTAGTTAACTAAAACTAATGCCCTTTCGGTACCTTAATTTCATAGATATCCTAATTTGGTAACTCAAGCTTGGTTTATTACTAAGACTCTAGTGGGGTGTTCTCTTTTTGTATTTTTACTTTTTAGATAGGATGCATGGGTGGTATTTTTTTTTTCAAAGTGTTAAAAATTCCCTGAAGCCGAAAGAGGGAGTGTGTTAACGACTTCTGTGCAGTGTTACAGTCTACTCACTTTGGGGTCTAGTGATTCAAAAATTAAACGGCAGGAAGTCAATGACAGTAAATAAACACCTCCAATGGATGGCCCAGCCTTTGCTTGGCTCTCGCCTTTGGGATTTAATGGTGCAGGAATTAAATTGCGGGAATTTAAATAACGGTAAGTAAAAACCTCCAATAGGCGGCCTAGCATTGGCTTGGCTCTTCCCTTTGGGGTTTGATGGTACAGAAATTTAAATTGCAGTAAGTAAAAACCTCCAATGGGCGGCCTAGCATTGGCTTGGCTCTTCCCTTTGGGGTTTGATGGTGCAGGAATTTAAATTGTAGAAAATAAACTACCTCCAGTGGATGCGCTTTGCCTCTTCATTTTGGGGTTTTAGTTCTTTAAAATAAAATACAATAAATTATTTCAACAATTTGAACTAAAATCCATTGACAGGTCGGCTGCAAATTTGATAGGCACCTTGGAATTTGTTTGGGCCCACTTTGCACCTCCATGGAATTTATCGTTGATACGGAGTTGTCCCTTTTTTTTACCTGCCATAAAATATTGGAAAAAGGGAGATGGAGAAAGTGTATACAATTTGTGCTAATTTGAAACTAAAACCACAAATAAATGAATAAATAAAAACACTTAGCTTGAATTTGCTTGCTCGTTGACGAGGATGAACTCTTGATTTATGTTGATCGATGAAGGAATTGGTGATAACAACTCCTAACTTTAAACTCCCGTCATCTTCAAAATTTTCTCTCTTTTTTTAGTATTTTCTTTCTCTCCAATTTTTCTTCAATCTCCCAAAATCCTTTCAAACATCCAAAATTTTCTCTAAAAAAAAAAAATTCTCTTCTTAAGCTTACTTCTTCCTCCTTTTATAATCCACTCATCTATCTCCCATTCTAATTTCTCCATTAACTTTTCTTCATTTTCATCTTCCCTTCTCCATCTCTATCTCACATTCTAATCTCTCCACTAACTCTTCTTTATCTTCATCTTCCTTTCTCTAATTTATCCACTAACTCTTCTTCATATTCATCTTCCCTTCTCTATCCTTATCTTTCATTCTAATTTCTCCACTAATTCTTCTTCATATCCATCTTCCATTCTCTATTCTTATCTTATTTTCTCCATCCATTCTTCTCCATCTTCTCTTCTCCATCTTCCCTTCTCTATTCTAATTTATCCACTAACTCTTCTTTTTTTTATTTACAAAATAATCCCTTAAGAGTTAGGTATTTGCACTCTAGTTCTTGAGATTTTAAGTATTTGCAATTCGGTCCCTGAAAAAATATTTCTTTAAATCCAAATCTCCTCACAATTTTCAACACACCTCCCCTATCCTTAGTCGAAATTCACCGCATGTCAAATTTAACTTCATTTCTTGCTGCTGAAAATAATGCAAAATTTCATTGAAGCCCTTTTGCAAAATTAAGTTATTTTGGGTATAAATGGGCGAAGATGAAAATTTAGAATATTAGACAACAATGTCACAACTCCTAAAAGTAAAAAATAAAAATAAATTGACTCAAATTGAATTTTTTAGGCCCGATTCGAGATTATGCTTGTGAAAGAATACATGACCCCGAATTGGATTTTTTAAATTTATGATGGCCAACATGAAAAGGGATTTAAAAGAAAATTATTGACTATTTTTATGTATTTTTGTGGCCTCAAATGCTATTATTTATTAAATATTTCCTAATTTCTATTAAAATATATAAAAAATACAAAAAAATATGAAAAATCATTTTTTATTCAAAATTGGTTCTCCAGGCTTGGCCAAGGTCCCAAACATTGATTTTTTTAATTTTATAAATTTTTATGAATTTTCGAAAATAAAAATATCGAAAAATACTAAAAATATGAAAAATTATTTTTTGGTCAAAATTGGTTCCCCAGGCTTAGCCAAGGTCGCCAAAGTTGATTTTTTAATTTTATGAATTTTTATGGATTTTTTTATTAATTTTAAAAGAGAAAAGATGATTAAAAACTAAGTGTCAACACTTAATGCTATTCCCTACCAGCATTGAGCTTTTAACATTTCCAAGGCCAACATTTTGTCAAATAATGGCCTAAAAGTGAACCAAATGGTTTGGTATTTTCCCAATGGATTTTGAGGGCTGAATCCCCTTGGAAATGCTAAACCAAACCCACCCATAATCCCGCCTCTAACAAGTCCTATGGAAACTCTTGACACCTCGGGCCCCACCTGCGTGTTCGATTAAGATTCCATAACAAACATCACAACCGACGATGATGTTCCGGTCACTCTTCCCCACATCCAATAGTCATCGATTTTTATCCCACTTCCACACGATTTTTTTTTTTCCAGTTTGTTGATAAATCTTACTGAAGATTTTGGTGGGATTTTTTTTATCGTACCCCACAATAGATGGGGCGGCGGCCATGTGATTTTGCTTTTTTTTTTAAACTTTTTTTAAAATTTAATTTAACAAAAAACTAGATTAAATTTACATTTTGACAAAAATGCCGTTGATCAATTGGAAAATTTGATCACTCGGCCAGTGAGATTAGATCCTTATTTGAAATAATCATAACCACTTCAATTGTTTTTTGAAACAATAATGGCATTCAAGCTTTTATTTGAAATAAAATTCACTTCAAACTCTTATTATAAAAAATAAAACAACTTATCCTTTTTTTAAAAAAAAATTCATATTTTTATTGACCATTCGAAGGGAAACAATCCCCTGATTCAGAGCAAATTTAAGATATTCGGGCTTTCACCAAATTAGATAGAATAAAAATCTCTCGTATAACGATGAGTGCGAGTTAGGCACACACACCGAGGAGATTTTTTTCTTAAAATAATCGGTCGAACTTGCTACATTACTCGTTATGTTCGTTCTAGTTGGGTTGACGTGCCAAGAGCAAACAAGATGATTTTCTTCTATTCGTGGATTTCAATAGCTTTTATTTTAAAAAAAAAGTTATTAGATCGCTCAATAAATTAAAATTCTGCTATAATTGTATTTATCTAAGAAATATATGTTTCCGCTTGTATTTCTCCCAAAAAGGGGATGAGATCATGAACGCGGACAGGATCAAAGGACAGATGCAGACAAGCAGATATGGACTGGAATTCATCTGCCACCCCAGCATCTTAGAAAACAGAGGAACACGACAAAAACAAGAGCGTCACCTCAAAACCCGACGCCATACTACTGTTCGTCGGGAGAGCGAAGGAAGGACTTGTGAGAGAGAGAGAGAGAGAGAGAGAGAGATGGCGGTCGAGGCGAGCAATGGTCATGGGTGCTGTGCAAAGGGGCCGGGATACGCGACGCCGTTGGAGGCCATGTCCGGCCCGAGGGAGAAGCTCCTCTACGTCACCTGCGTCTACTCTGGTGCGTGCATCCCTCCCTCGTCCCTGATTCGATCTTTCGCGACCACCTTCGAGGTTTGGCCGCTCGTCGCTGCTGTTTCGCGTCTCCTTTCGTTATCTAACCAGCAGTTGGATTCGTTTAACGTTTTTTGGTTTTGTCTTCGCCATCTTCATTCCGTACTGTCCTGTTCCTCCACACAGTCACTGATTAAACCAAGAACGAGAAAAGAAGCAGGTTCACATGACTATGGGATGATTGCAACGCTTGGGATGGGATGAACGAACGGTCTGAGTCATGTAGGTCTAGGATAGGCTTGATTTTCCCTCGATGGCTGAAATTGGTTCTTTTCTTTATGAGGAATCAATTCACCGCCCCTGAATTGAGAGTTCCCATTGCTCGCACAAGGTGCTTGTGTATGATATCTGTCTGGTGTTAGTGGTTGGAATCTCCTAGGGTGGTAGTAGCTGTGAAAGTCTCCGGTGTCAAATCGAAAGGAAGTGTGAAATTTTTCCATTGTTGTGACAGGAACTGGAGTAGAGAAACCCGATTACCTGGCGACGGTGGACGTGGATCCGGAATCGCCCAGCTACTCGAAGGTCATCCACAGGCTTCCCGTGCCGTACTTGGGCGACGAACTCCATCACTCCGGCTGGAACGCATGCAGCTCTTGCCATGGAGATCCGTCGGCCGAGAGGCGTTTCCTGATCCTGCCATCTTTGATGTAAGAAGCCTAGTCTCGTGTTCCTTCTATTCTTACAATGTCTTCTAATGTTCTCTCACTATCTGACAAGCTATTATATGGAATTATTTTTATCAATAGTTTTCATCAATATAAATAAAAAATGAAAAATTAATCCTATTATTATTTTTAATATTGCTCGTTGTAAAATGAATAAAAAAGGGGGTAAGAAGATGGCAATTTGTTAAGGAGAGAACTGGTGCTATGATGAACGGACGCAGTTTCATTGTTTTGAGTGCATCATTACACAGTGAACTCATGCTTCGTGGGTCCTATTGATTCATTATTCTGACCCATTCTTCATCCTCGCCATTCATCTTCATTAGTCGTAGTTGCTGTATTCCTACATCCTGCTGTGAGATCACGTTTAATTAAGTTTTCTTGCCTCTCCTACCTGAGGTTGAATCAAAAGGAATACACATGTCTAGCTGCCGAACTTCGTAGTCTATTGGTTTAAAAGACGCCTGACTTCTGGTTCAGTGAATTTCCATGAGATTGCCTAGGCACAATGTACAAGTAATTAGCGTTCTGGACTTTATAAATTCTCGTCATACTTGATTACATAGAAGTTTTGAAGGGAGGCAGTATGTCTAGGCCTTACTCTTAAGAGTATTGATTTATTACAGTTACTTTTATGTTCGATCAAAGATGCTCCTCCATTTGATGGGAAGACTAGCAACTTAGCTTAATCTGAATTGGCAATTATTTTTCTGTAGCTTCTCTTTCTTTTACCAAATCAGCAGCCAAAGCTTCTCTTTCATATATGTATAGCTTACAAAGTACATTGCATCTTTCAGATCTGGCCGCATATATGTGATTGATACAAAGACCAATCCTCGAGCTCCAGCTCTACATAAGGCTGTTGATCCAAAGGACATTATTGAGAAGACTGGGCTTGCTTATCCACACACGTCCCATTGCCTCGCTTCTGGTGATATCATGGTGTCGTGCCTCGGTGACAAAGATGGAAAAGCTGAGGGAAATGGCTTTCTGCTCCTTGATTCAGAATTCAACGTGAAAGGAAGGTTATAGCTGTCAAATCACGTGCACAAATCTTCTCATCGCTTTCATTTATATACATGTTAAACAATCGGTGGTGCCAATTTATTTGATTTGTCGTGTCTGGTGTTGTGCAAGTTTTTCCTTTCTATTTCCTCCTTTCTATCATGTCTATATTTTTTACGCTAACTGTCATCTATATGTGGCTCTGAACTTCAATTGCTACTGATTTTTCTGCATAAGGTGGGAGAAACCTGGGCACAGTCCCCTCTTTGGTTATGATTTCTGGTATCAACCCCGGCACAAGACAATGATCAGCTCATCGTGGGGCGCCCCTGCAGCTTTCACCAAAGGTTTTAACCTTCAGCACGTGTCAGACGGTCTATATGGGAGGCATCTCTATGTGTACAGCTGGCCTAATGGTGAACTCAAGCAAACATTGGACCTGGGCAACACCGGCCTCCTACCACTCGAGGTACATTTAAAACTTAGCAAATATAGGTTCAGTTTTGTTTAGGTTGGTTTATTGTGTTGGCTCAAGTTAAGCCACTGCAAGCTCAAAGTTCTCAGAACAAATCCTTGCTGATTTTTTGTAGATAAGATTCCTGCATAATCCTTCCAAGGACATGGGATTTGTTGGGTGTGCATTGACCAGCAATATGGTGCGTTTCTTCAAGAACCAGGAAGGCGTGTGGAGCCATGAGGTATTCATGTTTAGATTCCTGATTTTCACTCTTCGCAATAGCTGGAATCAAACTTTTAGTAGTGGTGTCAAGTGGCGTGGCAAGTTCTTGAAAGAGACTACCTGTATTGGAACTCTTTCTGAGAGCCAGCCAGATTGTCTAAAAAAGAAGTCAAGGGTCAACTGAGGCAAATATCCCACTGGTTTATGCAGGTGGCTATATCAGTTAAACCCCTGAAGGTCCAAAACTGGATCCTTCCTGAAATGCCTGGACTGATAACAGATTTCTTGATGTCGCTGGATGATCGTTATCTGTACTTTGTGAACTGGCTTCACGGGGACGTGAGGCAGTACAACATCGAGGACCCTACAAATCCCGTGCTCGCGGGCCAAGTATGGGTCGGGGGATTGATTCAGAAGGGAAGTGCAATATTGGCAGAGAAAGAGGATGGTACGACATGGCAATTCGATGTCCCCGAGATAAAGGTATGTCTGTTTCGATTCGTGTAAGAACGACAATGGTAAGAGCTGACTATGGTACAGCGTGATAATTGCGAGAATATTACTTTTTTGACCACTTCAAGCATTGCCTCAGGGGAATAAACTCAGAGGAGGACCTCAAATGATCCAGTTAAGCTTAGATGGCAAGCGACTCTACGTTACAAACTCACTCTTCAGCACTTGGGATCGCCAGTTCTATCCTCAACTGCTGGAGAAAGGATCGCACATGCTGCAGATTGATGTCGACACTGAGAATGGTGGCCTCAAAATTAACCCGAACTTCTTCGTGGACTTCGGCTCCGAGCCTAATGGCCCGTCCCTAGCTCATGAAATGAGGTATCCGGGAGGCGATTGCACGTCGGACATATGGATTTGAGCATGCTAGATGTGTTCAAAAAAGGAATAAGTGCGGCTAGACCCACCATTGGCCTTTACCGGGGCTCTGAAGTGGGGTGGTCTCTCCCAAGAGCCATGTCTATAATGCTTTCAATGAGGTTCGGATTTTATACTTGGCTGTCGATATTTGAATTTGCCAATCTACATTTAAAGAACCCTATGCTTTTCCATCCATTATGAGTTCTCGTACTTGATGCTTTTGATTTCCTAATGATCCATCCTGATTGTCGACACCAAAGTGAAATCCAACAAAGAGTTGCTTGAACTTGCCGAAACGAACTGTTTATGACTGAGTCTGCGAGATGACAAAATTTCCTCCGAAAATGTGGAAACATAGGTAGTTAGCATGATTGACGGGAACACGACACCCTTGTGACCGGTCTCCTCCATCTCCATTCGAAATCAAGTCATGTCAAGACATACATGAGGTAGTACATGCTTATTGAAGCAATAGAGATGAGGGGTGGACAGAAAGTTCTTTTTGGGACGGCTTAATTCAACTTTCCAGTATTATCGATGTCAATCCGCGTAAACCAGCTGAGTCGAACCCGTCTTGGATAGAACATAATCAAGCTGCAACTCGCGATGCAACTCTAATTTCCACAGAGAGATCATGACAAGAACCTTCGGAAGCATGCCGTCTCTGCTGCTTCGCGTTGAATTCTGTCTTGTGTCCAGACAAAACGGAATTGGTTATCTGGTAGGGAATTCTTTGGGGGCAGATAGACTGTGAAGGAACAAGTTTCATGCTAGGAAGATGAAGCTCCATTAAGCTCGGAATGCCCCGAGTGAAGGCTGTTCTGTCCAAGACAGAAACCAGTTCCGCGACAATGAGGAATGTTAACCGGTGCAACCCGTAAATCAATAAATAAGTACAAATTTTGGCGTGGGGATGTGCAGAAATTGTGCCAGTTAAGTACACCGTCCTACTCTTATATTACGGACTGATCCACCGAAATATCGATAAGAATGTGAAAAGTGAAGAGAAAGGGAATGGCAGCAAGGAGACTAATTAATTAATTAATTAATTATCATCATCATCATCATCATAAATAGCTCTACAATTACAGAGAAAATTCATCCTGTGTTCTTTTTGCCAATATACAGCCCCTATTTATTTCGGAACGAATTCAGCCCCTATATGTGGCAATCAAGCATTCTTAGAAAAGGTATTCATCGCAAGTTATTTGAAGGAAGATAGTTCCATTTTGCAATATTTGATTGCTAGTCTATGTTGCACCGACATGACACGTGATGCGACACGAAATGACGCATCGGCACGTGATTTCTTAAAAAATAGATGATACCAACATGTTGTGTATTGAATATATTCTATATAAAATGATAAATTATTATTTTCATAATTCCATCCACTTTTCTTTTTCTTTTATTCCTTAAAAAAATTAGAAAAATTACCAATACAGAAATCAAAGCCCAATTAAAACAAAATAGATTCAGAAAAAATATATCCAAAAATCAAAACCCTCTCTCCCTGTAACTCCAAACCCTTCTCTCTCTCTCTCTCTCTCTCTCTCTCTCTCTCTCTCTCTGGTCATAACGATATCTTTCTCCAGCTAGAAGAACTCCCAGCCCAGGCCCTTTGGGCCTTTTCTCGATCTTGCAATTTTGCAGGATTAGCGATGGAGTCGTGGGAGCCTCCATCTCAAAGTCTCCCTCTGCAACCCTTTCTCCTTCTTTTTCCTCCATTGTCGTCCTGCCGCCATCGCAGCCGAAAGAAGGAAACCTTAGTTCTCTGTTGCAGGCACAGCTCACGATGGTCCTCGGCCCCTACCCCTCCCACTTCTAAACCTTAATCTCCCATGGTGAGGCCGCAAGCCAAGGCAAAAAGTGTGCGTATGTCCATGAACGAACGTGGGTACATGGAGACTGCTTGTCTGCCCCGACGGCTAGTCAAGACGAAGGAAACGCAGGTTTCTGTGGTTTTTGAAAAATAGTTGAATTTTAAATAGATACAAGAAAATTAAGAGAAGAAGCTATACTTTTCGTATTGATGTAGACACATATAGTTTAGTCCGCGTCAATGCACATGCATGCTTGCCGATACCTATTCCCACTCGTGTACTGATTTTGTTTTGTCTTTTTTAGGTTAATATAAGAAGCACCGTTAGTGGGAAAACTTTTCCATTGACAAGGCAAATTTTTTTTAGAAATTAATTCTTAATAATATCTGTGATTTTGCAAATTCAAATTGTTCCTTGATGCTCATGAGAGAATTTACAACCTATTGGAGTCAAGTCATGCAAAGAAAATTCTTGGTAAGCCCTTAATCTCAACATAAATGACGAATGGGGTCAATTTTTTTTTTCAATTTTTAATCCGGTGAGTAGCCAGAGGCGAGAGCCGGCGAGATCAAGCTTGACGAGGCCGTCCTCGCCTCTGACTAGCTAGAGGAGGAAGAAGAAGATCAAAATGGAAAAAAAAAATAAAGAAAAAAATATTAAATAATATATTAAATAATTTTTATGTCAATACTGGTCGAATAAATTAAATTGACACAAATATAAAAGGTTTATGATTTAATTGACAAAAAAAATTTATGACTAAATTGAAATAATTATAATATTTTTAGAAATTTTTTGGTAATTTCTTCGATTATATTTGAAAAATTACCTGGTCATTAAAGACACCTGTTTCGGTTGATTTTTCAAACTTAAAACGTATAGAGAACAACTGAGATTATTGTGACATATGCTCTCCCACGAATCAAATCCCCCAAACATTAAACAAACCTTGCGAAATGTCAAAGGGTGGAGCAATAAAGAGGCCGACAATATTAAAGCCAAACAATATTATACAAAGAAAAGGAAAATAAAAAGAAAACCCTAGAGACATGCACTCAGAAGCAGACTAGACTTTCTGTGGGGCACACTGGGGACCGTTGGCAGATGAAGACAAAGCTGAGGATAAGAAGAAAAATATACTAAAAGTACAGAAAGAGAAGAAGAAGAAGATAAAGTTCAGCCAGATTTGATTTTCTTGTCGCGAATGAGGAACCGACGGGTGTGATCTGATCCTTAAGCTTAGGCCTCGTTTTCAGCGCATATGATTTGAGAAATGAAATTTTCCAATAACTTCGTTAGTGCTCTTCGTGAGACTCAACAAATGAAACTAACAAGGACCTCCACGATAATCATTCTGTTCCGAAAAATTAATTTTGATTAAAATAATTTTTTCTGATTCTATTCTTAAATGAGTTTTAAAGAATCGAAAACGCGTTTGATAATTGCACAAATTTTTGTTTTGAAAAACCGTTGCTCTTCCTAATTTTTTTCATTTAAGTCAAATAATTATGTAATTACTTTGTAAAATTTTATTCTAAATTGAAGACTAATTTTCAATGCACACTAAAAAAATTTAAAATACATTTATTTTTTTTAGCGTGTCATAATAAATGAAACACAAATTTTAATACATGACATTTGAAATTCGATTAAAGCATGGGACACATTCTCATATTAAGGACTCATTTTTTTCTTTAAATATTGCGTTATCCAAATACATACAAACATAGCAGTCGAACAATCAAATTATCATTGAAAAAAAAAATATCTTCCTTGATACGAAATACAAGTCCTTCACTAGCATTTGCAACTTCTATCCTAAATCCAAGTGGGTGTTTGGCTTTAGCTCCACGTGCAGGTGGTCACATTTTGTGACGCACGGCTACGAGTATATATGTTACCATCCACACATTAGATGCCTTCATCTTCTGCGATATTTTTTGTAGAAGGGTGAATCTATGAAATCTAAGAAATTTAGATCCAAAATTATGAAAATGAGGTCAAACTAGTCTCATCTAAGCTTCTTCTATTTTTAGGAATTTCCTAAAATTTTTGTGATTTTTTAAAAAAATTTCAATTTTTTTTGAAATTTTTTATTTTTATTTTTATTAGCTTAAGAGAAAAGTGATGAGAGAATTGAAAGGAAAAAGTGAGAGATGTGAGATTTCATTCTGTTTTGTGATTCTCAAAAGTGATTATAATTTCAGAACCAATTTTTTTTTGTTCTGGATTTTGCTCTAAAAGTGATTTTGATTCTCAAAAACTAATTTTTAGAACAAAATCAGAATTAGAATTATTTATGTTATCAAACATGATTCTCATCCTTTACTATTTTAGGGAACAGAATCAGATAATTAGAATGGTTACCATGCAGGCCTTAAATAGACAAGCTTTTAAGAAGCTGATCTTACTCGAGATTCAGAGCCACTCCCGATGGATCGAGACAGCAAAAAACGTCTACGATTCTCAATATTTGATCGAATTTATTCAATTAATAAAATTAAAAATTAAATTAATAAATTTAAAAAAATTTGCACATATTTTACAAAGGTAAGTTGCCTTCATCATTCATTGTCGACCAAACGTGCACGTAACCTCGATTCACTCCTAATTCTTTGCTCTCTTATTTTCTGGGTTTTGTCGTTCAGTGGAAACTTCAGTTTAGTGTTCACCTACCACATGATTTGAGTGCGTTTTTCCCATGGATTTCAAGCATTGCTCCTCACACCAAGTTGTAAATCTGACTCTTATCCAGTCATTATATTAAACTGATAAAGAAAAAAGTAAGATTATTCAGATATTATGACTGATTTGCAAGAAGCATCAAGCCTAGTACATTTTGCACAAGCACCATTTATCATCATAAAACAATTAGAAAATGGTAGCTAGTTCTATCAACATCAGTATTGCAATACTGGTTGATAACCTTTACAATATAAAAGATTGTAATGAAGTTAGTTATGACATCATTTCTATGAATTCTGAACAAACATGAACAGAGACAACAACCTGGCCTAGCGACGGTGAGGTCATTGTTGTCGGGCCTCGCCATTAGCTAGTCACAGAGATTCGGCGACCTGCTAGAGGAAGAAGGGAAGGAAAAAAAAAAGAACGAAAGAGAAAGAAAAAGGAAAAGAAAAAAAAAAGATTAAAAAAATACAGAATCAAAAAAGATATTAAATTATTTTTAAGAACTATGCATGTCAATTTTGATCATGTCACGTAAGATAACTGATGTCCATGTCGGCACTTTTCGGTGAAAATTAAATGGATGGACTGAATTGACAAAAATACAAGAAATTTATGACACAATTGTAAAAAAAAAAAAAAGAGATGTAAGACTGAACTAATATCATTATAATAGGTTTAGAATTTTTTTTTTTTTATAATTTTCTTCCGGCTTTTAAATAGGTTAAGTTTTTGGAATCACTAATTCCAGCATACCGAATGATAAACGATCTTATGGCAAACATTAGAGACGGTCAACCAAGGCTCCAAGAGAAGACTTCTCAAAGCTTGTTGTATATTCTATTGGGAAGAGAACTAACGCGAGATGCATGTTTGGGGCGCAAAGGGCGGCGAGAGCCGCGAAGCCATTGAGACCCCCTTAATCGCTACGAGTCATTTTCAAATGTTTGTCATGGAGACACAATAAAACGAAATTATCTAGGGACAAACTAAGTTCCACGCACGATCTTGCCGTGCATGGACTTTGGACCTCGAGTTTGAATGAGACACCAAAGTAAAGGTAGGTTCGAGGTTGGTGATCCAGCGACCCAGAATTCCAGGGTCAGTGTCCGGGTGTCGCCTGGGTCCCAACCAGCGGGGTCACGAAGCAGGAGGCGGGGGTCCTACGTCTTAGTGGGGAGATAACACTACCATGTGTAGCTTGAACACTTAATCAACAATGGAGGACCCCCCACATGTTGTCTTTTATAGTAAGAGGTTGACAATAATTTCGCTAAAGCCCTTGTCACCTGATTTCTCACCCACGACTCTTTTTATTATTATTATTCTTTATTTACAATTTAATTTATTTTTCAAATTTGGTTTAAATAAAATACGTATGAAAAATTATTTCAGATAATATTAAAAAGTTATGTCAGTATTTTGTGTTGGCTATTTAGACAAAGTTAATGGAATGACTCGATTGCACTAATTTGACAAGTTTTAAGACTTGATTGTACTTTTTTGTAAGTTCTAAAAATTAATTGAATTCTCATGATAAGTTTTTCTGACTTTTAGTGTGATTATCCCTTTTTCATAAAATGTCTTCCTTTTGCCGTGTGACGCTCTCCTTATTTCTTTTGTGCAACTTTTTCCAATTTTAAAAAGCATATGATATTTCCACTATGATAGTTTAATGTGTATAAAAAAACCCTTTTTTGGTATAGTTTAATGTGTATAAAAAAACCTTTTTTGGTTTTAAAGAGGCAATGTCTAAAAGAAAAACATACATTATATATTAAGTGTCTGTTTGGTAACAATTCTGTTTTTGGGAATAATTTCTGAGTAAAAATGATTTCTTCTAATTTTGTTCTCTCGGTAACAGAGAAGTAGATTTTTTTTGCCTCTTGTTTCTATTTCAAATCCGCTCCCTAGTCAATGATCTACTCTTGGGAACAAAAATGACTGATATTACTGAATGGAAATTGAAGTGAAATTTTTATGTAGTTAATCTTTATATCGAATTTTGGGCAGGCAACTGGTAGGCCATTTTTTTTCCTCTTACTTTTAGACATTATTCGTGCGTTTCAATCAAAACTCATCTAAACAAAGGAGATTAAATGAATTACCTCTTGTAGCATGCCCAAAAGCAACTTGGTCCGGATGTTCTTTAATTCAAGCCCCACAAGTGTCGGATCTCTAGTTTATATACACCACCAATCGCATATCAAATGAGCGAAAGAACTCGCGGGTAATCACCACTTTAATTGTGTTAGTAATCTTGTGAAGACAATTCTTTGCACTCAATATTTCAATCATGGAAAAGGAAAATAAAACATTTTTCCTCTCGTGTACACAAATTGCACACTCTTTTTCTCACCCTTTCTCACTTTCTCTCTTTTTATTTTGATGCAAGCTCCTCACCTTATATAGAAGAGCTTGTGGTCACTTGGAAAGAAATGGCCATCGTTACAAAGGATAAGGAAGAAGACCATCATTACAAGGATAAGGACGAAGTGAGTCTGCTTTGTTTGTGGGTGTGCGTCATATGAATTCGATTACCATGATTGCAAGCATATTTCTAATATTGTCTTTTCCATTCAATATCATTCTAAATTGATTATGGTGTGTGATATTCCTATGTTCATCACTAAGTTGACAGTAAAATTTGTACCAATACATTAGTGCTCCAAAGAGAATTAATTGTCTCGATTAACCTCCTTGTCCTACTAGTTATAACTGATATTTAGTAATATATCATGGTTATCCAGATAGTGCGAATGGTTCAAGAACATATTTAATCTATCAATTTTGGTTACAGTGTAATTTAATCACTCTATCTTATTATGTCTCGATTGAACAAAGACCAAGGAATTAATTCGTCAAGCCACCATTTCGAACATATGCAACAATCTAATCAACATGCACTTTATTGGAGACATAAAAATTTCATTCTTGGTTACAACTCAGGTTGAGAATCTCAATACAGTGTCATGACTAGATTGCATAGGACATCATTATTGCAACTTGCATGTAGCAAGGAGACAGATTCCATTTTATGCACATGTGTAAATTTATAGGTGAACGAACTATGACCATCAAGTACAGAAACGGATCAACGAACCGCTGATATGCACACTTGTGAAATATTGTCATCGAACACACAAGTCAACATTGTGTCTTAGCTCCAATCACAATACCCAATGGCCACAACACGAATGATTAGACATTAATGACGCTAAAAGCTTCCATGTTTCTAATCGTTCTATGCGTGTTAGGTTCAAGGAACTTGTTTGATACAAGCACTTATGTTCTAACTCAAGCATCACAATATCCAATAACTTGTGACTCGTCATTTTCTCAAGTACCCTATACGTTATGGTGAAATTAAGAATACACCGGTCTCAATAGAATCATTAATAGTGACTCAATGATCTATCAACGGGAATAGTTTAAAAATCCAATCTAACCGTGAATCTTTTACACATATTTTTAGTGTCTTAGGAATAAGTTTAGTCACAATTAATCTTATTGGATTATTCATTTATAATAAATAATTGAAAAAATGAATAAATACATTTTGCTATTAATAAGATTGAAAGTACAATTAAAATTCTTAATTTATAATTATTACATGATTGCTTTAAGGCATATTTCTAATAGTTTGTTATAGAAACAACATGAAATGATCTTATGTAGAGACAAATCTTTGTTCTGCGCCCCATCTTTCGGCTCATGGACTTTAGACCTCAAGTCTAAATGTGACATTCCTAAGGTGGTCGGTAAGTTGGCGATCCCGAATTTGAGGACCAAAGTCCAGGTGTCGCCTAGGTCCAATCAGTGGGGAATTGATGCCGGAGGTAGGGTCCTGAGCCTCTGGGTTGAGATCATGGATTCATGAGGTCCTAGTTCTCAGGTGCTAGGTCTTGGTACTAAAGCAGGCATTCGGCCCAAGCTTGATGCCAACAGACGTAATCTTCATTTGTACTTTTCATTTTTAATTTTGCTATTATTTGACCAATCACTTTTCCTAGTTCTAATTCTTCGGGAAAAAAGGGGTTTGTACTCTACCCAAAATTGATTTAATTCAACCATAAATTAAGTGAATTTACCGCTTAATGTGTCTTTTTACAATATTATAAAGTGAGATGGTTAAGTATGAAAATTGTATTTTACACCACATTTCTCTTATGTGTAATAAATAAGAAACTTGTACTTCCAAGTGACCTTTCCTTATGACAGGTTAGAACATTTTTACTAGAAATGAGAAGATCTACTAAATGTACGACATTAAAGTTGAAAGAGTTAAGAAGCACATTTACATCCTTCTATACCCATTTAACTATGAAACTTTTGGAATAAGAACAATAAGAGTGTTATAACTTTGTATAGTGTTCGCTTGAGTACTATAACTTTTTTTTCCCTAACTTAAGTACCACAAATTTAAAAAATGGATCACTTAAGTGCTATCAATAATTTGCCTCGCTGGAAGATCCAATGTGGAGTCGGTCATCTTATATGACGCCATTGGTGCTAGCGTAGACTCTTTTTAAAACCTTTTTTTGAATTCTTTAAATTTTCTTTTCCTTTATTTCTATATTGACAAAGGTCACTAGCAACCCTCGTCGGCCACAAAGGCCTTACCTGTGATTGACCAGGCTATAAGGGCCTTTGTTAGATTTGGGCGAGGTTGTAGGCTGTGGATGAGGTAGAGGCCTTTGCGGCCAGTGAACCCTGCCGACACAGAAAAATAAAGAAAACTAAAAAAATAAAAAAAATAAAAAAATAAAAATATTTAGGACTTTTGTTTACTTTCAAAAATTCCAAGTTGAATAGAAAACTAAGTAAAAAAATGCACATAGGCAATTTGATGAAAATGATACTCAAATGATCAATTTTACTCCAATATGAAACTTTTTTCTTTTGGTCAAAGACGTTGTGGAACTTAAGTGAGCAAAAAAAAAAATTATGGCACTCTTGCTATTTTTATACCGAAAACTTTCAATATAAAAAAACATATATTAAAGTTAAAACTAAAGAATCCATGCGTAGATTAAAAGGTTTGTCAACAATAATTGCACGTTCATAATTATTCAATTCCTAGTCAATTTGTTTTTAAAGAAATTTATCTAATTATGAAAAAGATAACGAAACTGTACTTTACTCCACCGTTAGATCAAATCATGCATTTAGTCATAACCAATTTAACGATTTACCAATTTAGTCTTTATCATTGTAATTGTGTTAATTTAGTCCTAAGCCTTTTCACAATTTGCCAATTTATTTTAAATGTTAGTTTAGTCCTAAACCTTTTGACAATTTGCTAATTTAGTACTTCCAGTCAATTTTAACTGGAAGTGACGGACTTGGATGCTGGTTAGCTGTCAACAATCCTACATGACGTGGCCAACGCTAACAAGGACATTCTTTTGCAATTTTTAATTTATTTCTTCACTTTTTTTTTTTTTACCTTTGGCTTGTGGCTAGCACTCGCATGCCAAAGGAAAAGAAGAGGAAAAAAAAGAAATGTGAAAAGGAAAAATTTAGAAATTTTTTTTAAAAAATACAAAATTATCCATGTCGTCAGCCACACCACGTAGGATGGCAGGTGGCTAGCAAGTGTATATGTCGGTGATTGTTGGCCAAAATTAATCGAAATGACTAAATTGACAAATCGTTAAAAATTTTAAGACTAAATTAGCAAATTTTCAAAAGGGTTAGGATTAAATTAGTGTAATTAAAATATTTTTGACTAAACTGGCAAATCATCAAAATATTTAGAAATAAATTGACACAATTAAAAGGTTTATGTGCCGTATAATATCTTTATTATATTTTTGATAAGTTTCCCACAAACAATCACAATTGAACGAGAGAAGTACTTGTATACGTTCAGAAAATCCAGCATCCTGTGCAAAGCAAATCCTCAAGAACGAAAATGAAGTACATTTACACACAGAAAATTTAACACCCCGTGCAAAGCAAATACTCAAGAATGAAAAAAGCGATTTTAGCAAAATATACATGCCAACCATTAAACGAAGCGTACTGACTCCTCTCATTTCAACTGAAGAGCGGAAAGATAATGGAATTGGTCAATGCGAATAGTTTCCAATCATTCATTATGAACTCGGGCCTCTCCTAATTTCCTTGAACATTTCACAAAACAGCAAAACAAGAAGAAGGAAACGCATAACATGACTGCCGATCCGATCATTGCCTCCTCGGGGGCAAAGCCGATTCCGACAATCGCGATCCCGTTAATGATGAGCAAGAACGATATATCCACCGAGAGAGGCGTGATCGGGTGCTCGTGTCCCTGCGCAATCTGCTTCCATGGACGAAGACGGCCGAAACACCAAACCACCAAGCCATAGATGAAGAGAAACGACAGTCCCATCAGGACTAGTATCCGGCCGGTCCATGAATTCCGGTGCGCGTGCTCGCTGGTCATGAGATATGCGAAGGCCAGGAAGAAGACTCGCCAGTAGTGGGAGTCGAACAACTTGCCGAGCTGGAGCCAGTTGAACGCCAGGTGGTACAGGGATGTGAGCGAGACCGCTGTTAACAGCAGTGCGAGCTGGTAATGGAGACGACGTTCGAGGAGGAACACAACTGCGTCGCAGTAGCAGACGACGGCAGAGAGCAGGGCGAGATCGCGCAGATAGGCTGTTGATATTGATTGTGCCATTTTTCGGAGTTTTGGATCTGGATGGATGAGAAATGGAGGCGAGCAGAGACGAAGGATGCAAGTTGCAGTTCGACGAGGAGAAAGGGTTGAAATAGATATAGATGGATCTTGGTCAACGAGTTTATTTTATTTTAAAGATTATTTTATGCTCGATTTGCTTAGGGTGGTTTACTTCGATTCTCCAACGTTGTGACGTCTTTCTGTTTCTGTAGGAGTCAACTCTGGAACATGAACCGGTCATTAGATTCAGTGCCGAAACAGTCGAGGGGTGATGGGGATAATGCGCTTGTTAGCCGCAGAATATGTTTTGCTATTTACTTTTTGATATTTATTTTTTTTTCAGTTATTTGAGAGTTATTTGATTTGAAAGTATTCTATATACCTCTATAGATTTATCTTCATTAATAAAAAGAATCTTTCTTTTGACTAAAAAAAAAACCATGAAAGAAGCAAAAAAAAAATCGATATTGCTACAGAAACACCTCCGTAAATCTATTATGTGATAATTCAATCATAAAATTATCATTTGGATAATTAGTCAAAAGTTTTATATTGACAAATTATCATAATTTTATAATTAAATTGATAAATCGTCGGAATATTTAAAATTAAATCGACATAATTGAAAAGTTAATGACTAAATTGCTGTTGTACAGCAGATGTAGGAATTTTTGGATACTGTAGTTAGCCATCATTCAGAGTTTATAGTAAGCCTAGGGAGGTTAATCAAGGGTGACGATTTTGGCCTCGTTTTGTTGGTAAAAACCCGACTTGATTTTGAATTTGACAAAACAATCCATATTCTCTAACATCTGAGTTAATGCAATGAAATAATTATTTTGTAGTTTCTCATAATATATATTTGAGTGTTAAAGAATGGTCACATGAGATTGAATCTAGTAGCAAAGGCTCAAATGATGCTTGAAGAGCTCAAACGTTGAGTGAAAAGCTCAGACGTTGTTACATAGCTCAAGCTCCGAGGGAGTATTTCATATGCAATGACCAGATTATCAAGAGATATATTCAAGATTATTTAATTGAGATTATTTATCATCACAATGGCTAGCAAATCAAGCTAGATTCATTCTTGGAGATTGTCAATAATGAAAATCAATCAAGGACATGGATTAAAGGAGATGAGGATGGCTTACTTTATGAAGAACTTTATCTATGGAAACTTAAGATCATACTTGTATGGGAGATTTGATCTAATGGGAGATTCATTCTTTGGTTAACCTCAATGACTATGAGATCCCTTGTATACAATCTCGTCCAAACGGGAAGTTTGGAGAGTGATTTTTTAGAGATTTTGCAATAGGCAGTTGGAGATGGAGAAGTATAAAGGAGACCTCAAGGCTGAAGAGCTCATACATGAGAGAGCAAAATCTTAAACTTCAAGATCAAAAGAACTTCGTATCCTTCATATACTTTTGATCCAAACACTATAATACTTAGAGGAGTGCATTCAAATGTGTCAGTGCTAGGCAGGAAGTCTTTCGGCTTAAGTTGTCACTGAGTTGTAACATTTGAGATATTCACTAGTGAAATATAGCCGATTGGTTGCTACATCAAAAATTAGATGTAGACTTGAGCAATGCCGAATTACAATAAACTCTCATGCATATTCTATATGCCTTAAACACATTATTATTGTTTTGTGATAGTTGAATTGTGCATGCTGCTAAATCTAAGAATACGTCAAATCTTGTTAGTGATCATCATTTAAACTAAGCACTGAGCTTATTTGTTTAAATTCCATATTGATTTTTATAATTCTTTGAAATCACCTATTCACTTCCTCTAGGTAATAGTGTTAGGCACCAACAATTGGTATTAGAGCCTAGTGCTCCTTTTTTTTTTTAAATTGAAGTGTTATTACTTCTGTGCTAACAATCTCTATGGTTAGTAACTTTGTTCCAACTTGGATTAAAGGAAGAGGCAAGAATAGGCCACTCTACTTTGATGGAAAGGACTACAGTGATTGGTAGAATAAATTCAAGGCATTCCTTAGTTGCCAAGATCCATAGATATGAGATGTAGTACAAAGAGACATTGATCTCAGTGCAAATACAATAGGCGGTGCAAATTCCAATGCATAGGACAGCGATACCAATAACAACAACACTACCCCCATTGCAACTCTATCTGCAATCGAATTGGTGAAAAGAGATACACTAGATGCTAAAGCTATTTATTCATTTTATAGTGCATTATCTCCCACTGAATATAAACGTATTGCAAATTATCCTTCTTCAAAAGCGATATGAGACAAGCTTCACGTAAGCTCTAAAACAATAGACAGGGTCAAGAAGACCAAAATCAATATTCTTCTTAGCTAGTATGAAGCTTTCAAAATGAAGCCTAACGAAATAGTGAAAGAGATGTTTGACAGATTCACTGAAATAGTGAACGGCCTCACCTATCATAGGCAACCAGTGTCTGGCCCGATAAGAGTTAGCAAGCTTCTAAAAGGACTCACAAAGGAATGTGATAACATCAAAATGTCCATGAAAGAAATTTAGAGGATCATTCCATTATCCATGAACTAACTCATTGGAACTCTTTAATCCTATGAAGATGAAAGAATCAATCAAGAAGCACATTCAAAAGATAAGAAATTCATTACTTTGAAATCTAATACTAATTCTGATGTTTCATATTCGGAAGATGAAGACGATGAAGAACTAGTACTCATGGTCAAAAGGTTTAGAAGAATGGAAAAGAAAGGTCGAAATTTCAAAGGCAAAAGAGGTTTCAAGCTGTATGATCAAAGAAAATCATCCGGTAGGAAAGGAGAAGAAAGCAAAGACATAATTTGTTTCAAGTGCAAAAAGAAAGGATATATCAAACCCAACTATCCTCTTTTAAAGAAGAAAGAAGAGGATGAAAAGTTCATGAAAGCTCTAAAAGTAGAAATATGGAGCAACATAGAATGTGAAAGCGATGGGGAATATATCAACTATGGCTAATTTAGACTTTGAGGAAGAATCTGAGGTAACTTAATTTGGTATTCCTTCTAAGGTATCAAATATATTGATGAACTATGCTCAGATTATAAATATGCTCTAAAAAAGATTTTAGAATTGAAAAAGGAAATCTAGTGTTTATAACAAAGTGATGTTTCTCAAAAAGATAAAATAAATGTTCTTCAAAGTAGATTTTCTCTAATCAAAGACAAATTTGATTTGGTTTCAAAGAAAAATGAGCTTTTACAAATCGAGAACGATTCTTTGAAAAAAGAAACTGCATCTTTGAAAAAGGAAATTTCATATGTTAATAAAAAGTTTTCATTTGGCTCAAAAACCTTAGAGCATGTTCTTTCAATACAAGTTCCATATTACAATAAGTATGGACTTGGTCTTTAAAAGGAAAATAATTTGAAATATGATTTTCCGAAGGTGAAAGAAAGACTTAGAAGATGACCATCAAAACATGCATATAGAAATCATTTTTATAAGCAGTTTATAAGTTATGCGGGGCAGAGTTTCTCTAGATGTTCAAAATGTGGTGATCAAAATCACTTCATAAATTATTATTCTAAGGTTTGTAGATCCACTCGAGATATTTTGAGATTTACAAAATCATTTAACTGAAAAGGACCCAAATAGATTCGGTACAAAAGAAAGCTTGAATGTTTTTTTTTTAATCTCTGCAAGTGCCAATTAAAAGAAGAACCAAATGGTACATTGAAAGTGATTGTTCGAGGCATATGACTAGAGATTCAAAGAGATTTATTAATCTTATAAAATTTGATGGTGGAAGTGTTTCCTTTGGCAACACTAATAAAGGAAAAATTATTGGCAAAGAAACCGTGAAGATTGACAATCTTTTTATCAATGACGTGTCTTTGGTAAGGAGTTTAGATTACATTCTTATTAGCAGAAGATAAATGTTTAAGAACTAGCCAGGACAACAGGCAATCTTTCATAGGGCGTAGACATGGAAACATGTACCTTCTGAACATAACATCTGAAGATCTCCACTGTTTAGTATCCATCAAAGATGAGTAATAACTTTGACATAAAAAGCCGGAACACATAAGCTACAAGAAAAATCTCAAAACTCTCTTCTAAAAGGCCTATAAGAGGATTTCCAGGTGTTAAATTCGGGAAGACAAACTTATGTTGCGCTTGCACTCTAGGGAAACAACTAAGAAATTCCTTCAAATCTATAAATCAAGTTTTTACTAACCTTACTGTTGACACTTGATTTTTGGCCTTTTTATTTTTAAAATTTTTTAGAAAATCCATAAAAATTCATAAAATTGAAAAAAATCAACTTTTGGGGACATCAGCCTAGCCTAGGGAACTAATTTTGAGCAAAAAATAATTTTCCTAATTTTTCATATTTTTCTGCATTTTATTTTCAAAAATTCATAAAAAATCAATAAAAAGTGAGAAAATTGCAAAATCAACTTTGAGGACCTCAGCCTAGCCTAGGGAACCAATTTTGAGAAAAAAAATAATTTTTCTTATTTTTCGTATTTTTCTGCATTTTATTTTCAAAAATTCATAAAAAAAATCAATAAAAAGTGAAAAAATTGGAAAATCAGCTTTGCGGACCTTAGCCAAGCCTAGGGAACCAATTTTGAACAAAAAATAATTTTCCTTATTTTTTTTACATTTTTAATATTTTCATAAATTAGGAAAATAATAATAAAAATTGATAAAAAAAATATCATTTGAAGTCAGAAAATTATTAAAAAATAGCCAATATTTTTAATTTAATTTTCCCTTCATTTTGGATGAATAAAGTTTGAAAAATTAAGTCTGTAATCTAGGGTTTCTTTGTTAATTTCATTTTTCAGAACATTTAAATAATTCTAGAAATTCCATTTTAGCTTTTTAATTTTCCATTTTTACATTTTTAAGGTCGTGTCATCCTCCTCTATTTTTCAAAATTAAAATCCAGTCTAAAAGCCCTCAAAATTGTCCAATTTCGCTAAAAAGGACTAAAATGTAATTTCTGATTTTTCAAATTAATCCCTAAAATCACTAAAAATGAAATTAAAAATTTTCTATGGATTGAATTGAAAATAGGGCGACGTCACCCCCTAGATTTTGACCCTCTAAATCCAATGGTGACAATAAGTTTTGCAAAAAAGGACCCTAAGACTTTGAATTTTGCAAAATGAGTTCTCGGGTCAAACCCAAAAATTGGGGTTTTTGCACAAATATTGAATAATTTCTGGGGAAAATGCCATTTTCGAATTGATTTGATGCCCATGAGCCCAATTCTGGTGTCAATTTTGGAAAAAAGTAAAAAATTTTGGGTCAATTTCAATAAAATGAGTGACTTGGGTTGGTGGGGTCGGACCAGATCCGACCCGATCAACTTCATCGTCTTCCTCGGAAGCCTTGTGTGCGCCATGGTTTGAAACCGGGAGAAATTTGTTGAAAACAGGGCGATTTGCCAAGATTTTCGGCACAGATCAAAGGGAAAATCTTCATTCTGTTGGTGGAATCTCGAGAGAGAGATCGTGGGGGGTTTCTGTTTGGAAAATTCCCAAGTATAAAGGAAGGGGGAAGACTCCGTTTTTGGGGGGAGCTAAGCTGAGGTTTTGGAGGCGGGTCAAAGAGGATTCGGGGTAAATCAGGCGTTGGGACACAGTTCACAAGCATCACAAAGACCAGACGAACATGAAGAGCCATCTACTTCGTCATTTCGAGCTCGAAAAACGTAAGTGCCATGTTCGACTTCGAGCTCGGCCTTCAATGGCCGAGCTTTGTTCGCTCATCTATTTAATGTCGAGTTAGGTTTATTCGACTTCTGGCCTTCCCCTAATCTTGCCTATGCCTCTTTTTCTCATTTTTGCTACATAAACCTCTGGATTGGCCCCTTGAACTATCCCAGCCTGAGTTGACTTCGTGAGTTGATTCCTCGTGAGGTTGAGCCAATCCATGCGCCAGGTAAGTTTCCTTGCTCCCTGTTGATGCTTCATGTCTGACCTGTGTAGCCTGTTGATGTATATTTGCTAAGTTCCAAATTGTCGCCGGAGCGACGTTCGACAAGGATGAAATGGGTGTTCTTGGTAGGTTTAGTTACCCCAAATCGTAGGAATATGTGTTAGGAAAGGGGTGGGTCGTATTCCAAGCGAAATCATGGGTGTTTGGCGAAGATTTAGCTGTATTTCGAGGTTGCCGGCGATTTTCCGGCGAAGTCACCGGTGACCGAAGGAGCTCCGGTCGTCTTCTCCGATAGCGAATTAGGGTTAGGTGATAAATCAAATCCAACGGCTAGGATTTAGCCTATAGTCCAATCTCGACCGTAGGTTTTGTATCAGGGATAGAGGGCCAGATTTAAGACACGTGAATGATTATCAGTCATAGGATTAAATTTGAGCTGAAAATGAAAATAGAAATAGAAATCTGGAAATTCGAAAATAATGGATGAAACTACGTCGTTTTGGTCTAGATACTCTGAAAGGGCTTTAGGCCGAAATTAGCTTAGTGGGCTGGGTCCTTCTGGCCCAGTCCGTATAACCTAATTCAAAAATAATAAAAATCTAGAAAATCAAAAAATATATAAAAACAAAAATAGAAAACTAATAAGGTAGAAACATCGTCGTTTTTGGTTTCGAGCTTTAGATTTCAGTTCGAGTTATTGGGCCAGGTTGGCTCGACCTGGTCCGAAAAATTGAAATTACAAAAAAAATAATAAAATAATCAGATTAGAATAAAAAATAACGGGAAACTTAGAAAATTACTGAAAATAGAAAAATTGAAAAAACTAAACGGCGCTGTTTCGGTCCCGGGATTAAAAATAATAATAAAATGTTTAAAAAATCAGAAATAAAAGGGAAAATCCTAATAAACAAAATAATGTAATATAAAAGGTAATAAAAAATCATAAAAAATAGGAAAATCTTATAAAAGTTAAAAAAATCAGGGAATAGTCGGTTAATATAGAAATCAATAAAACGGGTTCATAAAAATCATAAAAAAAATACAAAAAAGTGTCGAAAATAATAAAAAGTGGAAAATTTTTGAAAATCTCTAGAAAATTAGGAAATTCTGAAAATAAAGAAAATAATAATAATAAAAATTTTAAATAAAAAAATTAATTAATGGAAATTTTAGAAAAATTAGAAAATTTGTCAGAAAATGTAGGAAATGTTTGAAAATTAAAAAAATTCTAAATTAAAATAAAATCACAAAAATATGGAAAATATCCAAAAATAAAAAAAATCCCTAAAAATCACAAAAATTTTGAGAAATTCTAAAAAACTCAGAAAATATAGAAAATGTTAAAAAAAGGAAAATATAGAAAAAATAAAAATCCTAGAAAATATAGAAAATGCTTAAAAAATATGGGAAAATTCTTAGAAGGTCTTAGAAAGGTATAAAAAATCTTAAAAATTCAGAAAAATTCAAGAAAATGAAAAAAAAAAAATTGGAAAAATTCTTGAAAATTCTGAAAACTAAGGAAAAATCATATTCAATTAATTTAGCCCATTTTTGACTTCCCAGGCCTTAGGAAATTACCATTTCACCCCCTGACCAATCTGATCCAAATTTTTCCAAATCATTTATATGGTTCAACTAGTATTCCCTCTAGGTCTCCGAAAGCTCCTCTAGGTTCGTTTTGATTTGTCTTGACTTGATTTTACTTGATATGACATTTTTATTCATTGATTGCGCGGTTATTTCTTATGACTGTTATTGATAGGTTAGCTTTCCATTCGCATGAACTCCTTAGATTTTTTAGGACTCCTCCTATCTAGAAAACACCTACATGAATTCCTTAAGATAGAAAATCACTCAACTTAGGTACCGAAAGGGCGCCGATAGCAATATCGACGTAGCTAAGTCCCTGATCATCCGATGAGGTTTCCAGTCATACCCTCCAATAAATGACTAGTGGCGACTCCGATGACATGCACACTATTCACATGTCACCCGACCACACTAAAGTCGATTCAAATTTTTCTGACGCGATTTGGTATGGGCCTGGGAGGGCCCGAGCTAAGCCCAAACACCAAATAGGCCTAGCAATCCATTAACTCCTTCGGGATCCGAAAAATCTCGGGAGGGTCGCGACACTTACCTTTTAGCTTCTACGTATGGATGCCTTTGGACTACTCAAAATCAAAGCATCGGAGGTAAATGATATTGCCTGTTAATATTAGATGATTATACTAGATTTACTTGCTAAGAATGATGCATTCTCATATTTTGAAAGTTTTACAATGAAAGTTCAGAATGAAAAAGGTTAATCTATTTCAAGCATCAAACTAGATAATGGGGGAGAATTTGAAAATCAAATATTTTTAGATTGTTGTGATAAAAAATGATTTTCAACATAATTTCTTGTCTCCTTATACTCCTATACAAAATGGAGTAGCTAAAAGGAAAAATCAATCTTTACAAGAAAAGGCTTGAACTCTTTTGATTGAAAGCAAAATCTCTTCTCATTTCTAGGTAGAGGCTATTTCAACTACTTGCTAATATAAATGATCATTTTGAAAAAAATTTGGCACTAAAGTGAGCATCGTACACAACTTTTGACACTAAAAGTGTCATTTTCCCAATTAAAAAGGGATAATTACACAAATGGTTCATGAACTGTAACCCAATATTTAATGTCGTCCCTAAATTTTTAATTTGTTTAATGTGGCCCTCAAACTTTTAGTAGATATTCAATCTAGTTTCTAAATTATATGAAAATATCTAACATTATCTTTTCCTTAATCAAGTTAATGGAATTTGCCGATTTGGCTTTTGATCTAGTAATTTTGAACGGTGGACAAAAAAAAATGTTACCCGTATATTATTCACATAAGATATTCAACTCAAATCGAGGATGATATTGCACATTGGGTTATAGTTCATGGACGACATTGCACATTGGGCCAAATTACCAATAGAAGTGATGGTGCATAAAATTTAGGCATGAAATAGAAGACATAAGATCATTAATAGTTGACCCAATCTCCTTATTTGAGGGCAACCTCGTTAGTTTAAAGGATATATAGTTCCAACTAAAAGAGGCATGATGGATAGACCCTAGAAATATCCTTACGTGCAAAATTTACCACGATGGCCACCTCTTGGAATTTGTTATTAGTTATGTTGTCTGCAATCTTTCCCAAAGTTTCCATTTTCAGACTAATAGAAAGTACTAAACAAAGGGAGCGTTTGATATGGTTTGGAAATGAGCCTTGGAAAAATGAAAATTCCTTTAATTTAAGAGGCTTTTTGCGCGGGGGGGGGGGGGGGGGGGGGGGGAGGATACTTTTGGTCCAAAAGTTGTGTATGGAGATCACTTTGGTGCTAAAAGTTTCAATCGGATCACTTAAATGCCAAATCAAAGACAAAATGATCACTTTGGTGCTTTCAATGAAATTTTTCAGCCAAAAGTGTCACATGTCATTAATAATTAATTTTTAATGTAAAATGACATCAAAAAAATAAGTCCACGAGGGCTGCCATGTGAACTTTTGCACTTTAAAATAAATCAAATTTAATTTTAAAAATTAGTTAAAATTTAAATTCATTCAAAATAAAAATTTTAATGTTAGAAGTTTGAATCAAATCACTTAAATGCCAAATCATAGACAAAAAAGATCACTTTAGTGCCTCCGGCGAAATTTTTCGGCCAAAGGTGCCACGTGTAATTAATAATTAATTTTTAATTTACAAACGTTAAAATAAATCAAATTAAATTTTAAAAATTAACTGAAATTTAAATTTGATTAAAATAAAAATTTTATTAAAAATAAAATAAAAGATTTAACAAAAAAACTTAAAATTTAAAAGAAAAGAAAAAATTTTCAGAACTAGGTGGGGAGGGCCTGAAAGTCTTGGCTGTCACCGCCCCCACCATCGCCAACATTGGCCAATGGCTCATTGGCCATGCCCCACCCTCGCCAGCCATTGTGAGTAATGATTGGGGCTATAGTAGTAAGGGCTTAAGCCCTTGCCGTCTACTTTGAAAAACATTCACATTCACCTTTTTTTTTTAGTTTTTACTTTTTTTGTTAAATATTTAACCTAATTTTTTAAATTATTTATAATTAAATTTTTATCTTTTGATTTTTTTTTCTAATTTTTAGATGTAAACTAATTAAGTTTGTATTCTTATTTTTAGTATTTTTTTTCAATTTTCACCTTTTTATTTGCTGACTGGACCTTGTCGAAGCCACTTCAACCTCAAATATTAATAAAATAATGTCACGTCAAAATTTTGACGTACAAATCGAACTTGACACTAAAGTGATCATTTTCCAAACAAAATTCACACTTAAGTGATTCGATTAAAACTTTTGGCACAAAGTGATCTCCGTACATAATTTTTTGCACCAAAAGTGTCCTTTTCCCAGCTTTGGGGAAATAAAAATGGCATTTGATACAAAATTTTTTGAAAAGCAAATTTGAGTTAAGTAATGTTTAGCAACATAAAAATTGTAAAGGGCTTTGACCGTGATATTTCTTTTTTATATAAAAAAAAATGCCATCAAAGGGTTCAAGTTGCTTGCAAGCCAAATCTAGCAGCAGCGACCATAGGCTGAGTTCACACGACCTCGAGCGACCACTAGCAAGAGCCGCCTAAGGTCAGCCTTAGGTCCCACAAGGCCCTTGCTAGGATTGCGCAACCCAAGCATACATACCATGGATGGTCGCGTGAACTCAGGTGACAATCGCTGTTGACACCTGATTTTTAATCATTTTTTCTATTGCTAAAGTAATAAAAAATCCATAAAAATTCATAAAATTGAAAAATCAACTTTGGGGACCATAGCCAAGCCTAGGGAACCAATTTTGACCAAAAAACGATTTTTCATATTTTCAGTATTTTTACGTATTTTTTATTTATTTATTTTCAAAAATTAATAGAAAATCCATAAAAAATTCATAAAATTGAAAAATCAACTTTGGAAACCTTAGCCAAGCCTAGGGAACGAATTTTGACCAAAAAATAATTTTTCATATTATATATATTTTAATTGTTTTTTTAAAAATACAAAAATATTTGAAAATTTTGAAAAAATAACATTTGAGGCCAAAAAATACACAAAGATAGTTAATATTTTTATTTTAAATCTATTTTCATATTGGCCATCGCAAATTCAGAAAAATCCAATTCGAGTCACGTGTTCCTTCACGAGTATAATCTCGAATCGAGCCTAAAAAAATTTAATTTGAGTCAACTTATTTTTAACTTTCACTTTTTATGATTTGTGACATTGTCTTCTAATATTTTAAATTTTCATCTTGGCCCAATTATACCCAGAATGACTTAATTTTGCAAAAGGGCTTTAATTAAATTATACATTATTTTCAGCGACAAGAAATGAGCTTAAATTTGACATGTGGTAAATTTTGGTGTGTCAAAAATTGTGAGGAGATTTGGACTTAAAGAAATATATTTTTTTCAGGGACTGAATTGTAAATACTTAAAATTCAAGGACTAGAGTGCAAATACCTAACTCTTGAAGGATTATTTTACAAATAATAAAAAGAAGAGTTAGTGGATAAATTAGAATAGAGAAGGGAAGATGAAGAAGAGGAGATGAAGAAGAGAAGTTGGAGAAGAATGGATGGAGAAAATAAGATAAGAATAGAGAAGGGAAGATGGAGATGAAGAAGAGTTAGTAGAGAAATTAGAATGGAAGATAAGAATAGAGAAGGGAAGATGGAGATTAAGAAGAGTTAGTGGAGAAATTAGAATGGGAGATAAATATGGAGAAGGGAAGATGAAGATGAAGAAGAGTTAGTGGAGAGATTAGAATGTGAGATAGAGATGGAGAATGGAAGATGAAAATGAAGAAGAGTTAGTGGAGAAATTAGAATGGGAGATAGAGTTAGTGGAAAAATTAGAATGGGAGATAGATGAGTAGGTTATAAAAGGAGGAAGAAGTGAGCTTGAGAAAAGATTCTTGGGAGAGAGAAAATTTGAAGTGTTTGGGAGAATTTTTTGAGAGAAAATTTTGGATGTTTGAGAGAGTTTTGGGAGATTGAAGAAAATTTTGAGAGAAAGAAAATACCAAAAGAGAGAGAATTTTGAAGATGATGGGAGTTTAAAGCTAGGGGTTATCATCACAAATTCCTTCATCGATCAATATAAATCAAGAGTTCATCCTCGTCAACGAGCAAACAAATTCAAGCTAAGTGTTTTTATTTATTCATTTATTTATGGTTTTACTCGCAAATTAGCACAAATTGTATACACTTTCTCCCTCTCCTTTTTCTTCCATATTTTATGTCAGGAGAAGGATATCTCTACGTCAACAGCAAAAATCTCGTCGAGATGCAAAAATCGGCCCAGACAAGCTCCTAAGCTGTCCACCGATTTCTCAACTGATCTGTGACTAAAAGTCCCTCTTAATTCAAAAGAAACTCTCTATATTGGGAACATAGAGAGCGAAAATCAATTATAGAAATCCCTCCCAAAAAAATGGGAGATAAGTACTCTTTCTACTCTTCTGGTTTTAGGTGCAGATTAGCACATATTTTGTATACTAACACTTCACTCTATTTTATGTCAGGAAGCCGCAGCTCTATATCAATGGTCAATCCTATGGAAGCACAAAATCGGCTTGGAGGAGTCCTCAAGCGCGCACAAATTTCAAATTGTTGAATCAATTCGTTGTATTTCATTTTAAAAAATTCATACCCCAAAATGGAGAGGACAAAGTCCATCCGCAATTTAAATACCTGCACCATAAATCCCAAAGGGAAGAGCCAAGCCAATGCTTAGCCTCCCATTGGAGGTTTTTACTTATAGTAGTTAAATACCTGCAACTTAAATACCTGCACCTTAAATCCCAAAGGGAAGAGCCAAGCCAATGCTTAGCCTCCCATTGGAGGTTTTTACTTACAGTAGTTAAATACCTGCACCTTAAATCCCAAAGGGAAGAGCCAAGCCAATGCTTAGCCTCCCATTGGAGGTTTTTACTTACAGTAGTTAAATACCTGCAACTTAAATACCTGTACCTTAAATCCCAAAGGGAAGAGCCAAGCCAATGCTTAGCCTCCCATTGGAGGTTTTTACTTACAGTAGTTAAATACCTGCAACTTAAATACCTGTACCTTAAATCCCAAAGGGAAGAGCCAAGCCAATGCTTAGCCTCCCATTGGAGGTTTTTACTTACAGTAGTTTAAATACTTGCAACTTAAATACCTGTACCTTAAATCCCAAAGGGAAGAGCCAAGCCAATGCTAGGCCTCCCATTGGAGGTGTTTATTCACTGTCATGTACTTCCTATAATTTAATTTTTGAATCATCAGACCCAAAAGATGAGTAGGTCGTAATACTGCACAGAAGTCGTTAACACACTCCCTCTTTCGGCTTCAGGGAATCTTTAACACTTAAAAAAATATAACAAATAAAAATATATACCATCCATGCATCCTATTTAAAAAGTGAAAACACAAAAGAGAATACCCTACTAGAGCTTTAGGAATAAACCAAGCCTGAGTTGCCGAATTAGGATATCCATGAAATTAAGGTACCGAAAGGGCATTAGTTTTAATTAACTAGTGTAACCAAGTCCCCGAGCTCATAATCTCTGGTTCGCAGGAATAAATTAGTTCTCCCGCTAATTTATTTAGGTTTCTAATCGACCTACCAAGAACGATTAGTGGCGACTCCAAATTTCAAAATCATTTAAACAAAAACCAAAGTTGCGATACGGTAGGGCTTGGGAGGGTCCGCATTAGGTTAGTCAAATCTAATTAACCTAATAATCCGTTAACCCCTTTTAAAATTTAAAATTTTTTTTAGAGGGTCGCGACAGACTGGCGACTCCACTGGGGACGGGATTTTTAAATTTTCGAAAAAAGATACCAATTGGAATACTTGAATTTTTTCGAAATTTTAAAAGTCTTAGTGGACTTAAGCCAATGAAAATTTCATGGATATCTCGCTTCTGGCAATCTTGTTTGGGACTCATTCTATAGGTGTTATATTGTTTTTGCAGGATGGGAGTTATAAGGGGCGGAGTGTTTGGCTAACCCCTTTGTTTTGCAGGCTCGGTGTTTGGTTTATTTGTTTAATTTCGCATATTTTTAGAAGCGCTGTTTTGATATCAATTGTTGTGCATGTCTTGCATACTCTGAGGATCACGACACCTGCACACACAAGCGTCTAAACCCAAGTCGCGAAATTCTTCCTAGAAAACCATAGATAGGGATCGAATATGTAAAGCTCTTGCGTCGATTACGCTCGGGTTGACCATATTTTATCCCGCTCATTATCTGAATTGACAATTCTTCCCATTGTGATTTGATTGCGCGGAGGGTAAGGTTGTCAATTCAGATAGTGGGGGCCTTTTAGGTCCATACCCTGTCTCTCCTTCTTTTATTTTCTAGAGTTCACTCCTCACTTGAGTCATGCGCATGACTATGTGATTTGCATTTCTCCAAGGTAAAAGTAAGTTCTCTAATTTTATCTTGTATTTATTTTCGGTCGGTTCATGCTAGGTGTTAGTCAGTTTTTGAGCTTGATATTACGACCATTCTTTTAAAAGAAAATAAAAATTAAATTTGTCCCTCATTTCTTTTAAAAAAATTTTTGAAAAAATGATGTGAAAAATCCCTTCATGGGAATTTTATTAACCAATAAGGGATTTTTGTCATGTTTTTATTGCTTCAATAAAAATGAAATTTTCCTGAAAAAATTTTCCTCTGAAAATTTATTTCAATAAAAAGAAAAATTCCCTCAAAAAAAAAACTCTAGTAGACATCAAGTGATTTTATCACATTTTTCAAATTATAAAAACTTGCAAGAAAATCCTTCTCGAGAAATTCGCTCATGTTTTTCTAAGAAAATTTTCTCTAAATAAAATTAGACTAATGTCTCGGGGGAATTGTATTGACCAATAAGAGATTTTTGTCATGTTTTTCTTGCTTCAATAAAAATGAAATTTTCCTGACAAATTTTCCTCTAAAATTTTATTTCGATAAAAGAAAAATTCCTTCAAAAAAAAAACTTTGGTAAACATCAAGTGATTTTATCACGTTCTTTCAAATTATAAAAACTTGCAACAAAAATTCTTTTCGAGAAATTTGCTCATGTTTTTCTAAGAAAATTTTCTCTAAATAGAATTAGACTAATGTCTCGGGGGAATTTTGTTAACCAATAAAGGATTTCTGTCATGTCTTTCTTGCTTCAATAAAAATAAAATTTTCCTGACAAATTTACCTCTGAAAATTTATTCTGATAAAAAGGAAATTCCTTCAAAAATTTTAGTAAACGTCAAGAGATTTTGTCACATTCCTTAAAAAAAATAATAAAAAAAGAGTAATAAATCTGCAAAAAAATTCTGTATTAACCATTTCTTCCTAAGGGAATTTTTTTTTTTCTGATTTCTCTATAAAATAGAAAAAATCAAATTGGACTAATATAGGAGTCATGGACCGACATTCCTTGTGTCGCATACTAATTATATCATTTTCTTTTGCAGGGAGATCCTAGATACCCTAGACGGGTGTAAAAATTAAGTTCAAAATATATCAAGAATCATCTCCAGAAATACCAAAAGACGAAAAACACCGAGGCTTCAACCGTTAATTTCGGGGGGCAAACGAACACTGTCCATCTTTGACAGACAGAGTTATGTCAATCCGTAAACTTGTATGGGCAGTGTATTCTGATATGACGGTGGATTTATACTGATTAAACACGGGGGCATATTTAATGTATTGCAGAGGATCCCGCATCTTTTGAAAGACAATATGGATTATATAATCAGAACCCATGAAACAAATACCTTTACTTGATTAAATCAACCAGAGACCGATCTTAAAATTTCCTCTTATCCGAAACATGCGGAGGGCTTTAGAGGACCGAGGTTCTATTAATGAACGTGGCCCACAGGAATTTCTCCCGACGCTACAGGCGACCGACACGAGCAAGTGGACGCCGAAAGAAATAAAATATGGATAAAAGTGGGCACACAACAGGTGGCCGGATTTATTACCAGCGCACTGATCGAGTTGTCATAGTGTTATTGTTTGTGATCTCAAGATGGATAGTGGGGGCCACCGCCGAACCCTTCATCAATGTTCTCGATATCATCGTCTGGAGCAATTAAACAAGAACATCAAGAAAAACATTAAGCCTCGACATCTTCGGTACCTCAAATCGTTCTGTTATGCTATGCGGAAGAAACGATAGCAGGAAAATTAAACAAAAAAAAAAACACGTGAAGCTTTTCTTTCATTCCATTCATCAAAGAGCATTACAACAGCTCACTGGGGAGGAAAAGTAAAGCCAAACTGAGCCCTGATAACCATTACGAAGGAGCTCAACTGACTCTCCAAACAGTTGATGCTTCGGGTGCACCGGGCGTTCTCAGGATCAAGCTCCGCGAGCCTAAAGAAGAGGCGATCGCGCTTCTCCTTAGCCTGGGCCATACTGGCCTCGTAATGCTCGACAGCAAACTCCAAGTCCGAAATCGCCGCCCTCTCGAAAGCAATATCTGCCGTAATGTCATCAAGTCTCTCCTGCAGCCAACCGCATTTGCACCTCATCATAATATTGCTCGGCTCCTGTTCGGCGTAAGTTCGGACCAAGGCCAGACGGTCCACCAACTTTCCCCTCTCACGAACTAGCCACGAAAGCTGATCATTGGCAAACTTGAAGGCTTTCTTGTGATTATCAGCCATAAATGTGACTATTTCCAGACGCTCGTGCCGGTCTCGGTAACGAGCTTTCACGACGGCAGTCACAATGACCGTCTCATAAGCGCGGTTATAGGCAGCCAGAAAATTAATGAAGAGGGTCGGGAAGTTCCGATACTCCCTCCCCAGTTGGGTACCCTCAACAGAAGCAGCGTCTAGGGTCCTGAATAAACCGAGGATTTCAGCCTCAACGGTAGAGTTTTGGGCTATATGAGCGTAACCTCTACCAAGAAGATTGTAGAGTCTCTCCCACCCAGCCAGGATTTCGGCGGAGAAGGTATGGTTAGGAGAATTGGCCATTTTTGAAAGCAGATCACGAAAGAAAGGAGGAGAGAGGCGAGGCAGATGATCGGAATGCGAAGGTGATAATCTGCTTCAATTTAAATAATGATTTCATAGGGGCAGTTCTTATTGGTCGAGTTTTTTCTATCTACCATTCTCTGTCGGCAACACCCCCGCTGGCTCGAATTCCAGTCAAGCGGCAACCTCAAGCTGAGCAGACCCGACGTCTCTGCAGAAAAGTTGGACGGGCTGCCACCACTTTGAAAAAGAAAGAATAAAAAACGAGCTGAGTGGGAGACAAAGAAATTTTCGGCAGAAAAGGAGATACGACTCGTCTTTATTGGAGGACCCGCCAGTAAATCGACGGTGGAGATCTTGACAAGGGCCCTCTACCACGAAAAGAAAAAAGGAAGACGAACTGAGCGAGAAACAAGGATTTCCCCTTTGATCAAAAGCTGAATATCAGATTTTCTCCCTCGAAAAATCTAATAGCACTGCCCGTGAAGAGGGAAGTCGTTGCTATTGCCAGAGAGAGAACTTGTCCTCATTTGATAGTGAGAGTTCATTCGCAAGAACTCGCAGGAGAAAGATAGAGAGGAAGGAGTTCTCGTGGGAGAGGAATTCAAAACCTTCACCATCAAAGCATCGGCTTTCAAAGCCTGTTACGAGAAACCATCGACGATCCCGTGATCCCTCAAGTCCAAGAAGACATCCTGAGGCGGTCTCGAGTCGGCAGTCCTAGATCCAGAAATATGTCGAGCATTAGGGAAACGGGCGCATGTTCAACCCTGGTCGAAGCTAATGAAGTTCCTTACCCTGAGGGTCTACTGGTCATGGCCATTGACGGTAATCCAGTCTCTCTGTCAATCCTTGTTACCGTATTGAGAAAATGCCGGTATAAGGTTGTAGCTCAAGCAAAGGCGACAGAGGCCTTAGAGATATTAAGGAGGAGTGGTGACCAGTTTGATATCGTCCTCACCGCCATGGTAGGGATTGACATGGATGTTTTCACTCTCTTGGAAGTCATCAATTCTAAATTAAACATGCCAGTCCTCGTAATATCGGCAAGCGATGATCAGCAAGCCATAATGAAGGCTGTCTTAAATGGGGCCCAAGACGTCGTAACGAAACCAGTTAGGGTTCAGATGCTTCAAAACATATGGCAGCACGTGGTAAGGAAGCAATTGCACGACCATGAGAACAAGCATCAAGCCTTCAATTTTGTTCCAAGCAACTGGAGAAAGAAGATGAGTTGGTCTCCCGAGCTGCATCGTATGTTTGTTAATGCAGTTCAACAGGTAGGAATCGATTCGGCACGGCCGCAACATATACTGGAAATTATGAACGTAGAGGGACTCACTAAAGCAAATGTTTCGAGTCATCTTCAGAAGTACAGAAAAAGGGTGAGAGAACACAATGCAGCTCAGAATCAAGAAAACCAAGGCGGGACTGATCCAAGCCTGAATGTCGAGTCTCCTCGCCACCATAAGTTCCGCGGGTTAGCATGGGGCGAGCCACTTCCCATCATCAACCAAGCCAGTAGCCGTGCCATCAATCCTCCAGGCGTTAATCAAAGTATCCCCCAGAATCACCCTAATGCTCTTCAAGAGTATAGACCGCAGGGGCAGTGTATTCAGACTCCTTGGTCTGAGCACCAACCCGTGGCTAGAATTCATCCCATGATCAGCGCGCCTGCGCAGCCAGAGAATCAGACAAGAAATTATCCTGAGCACTTCCACTTCTTTGATCCTCGAATGGAAGGAGTTTTTGGCAGCAGGACAGTTGGTGATCCCCACACTTTCTCGAGTAATGATGAAGGCTCCAGCACGAGAAGTCAAATTGCTCATGGCGAGGACAGAATGAGAAATCTACCGCCAGCATTTGCCAACAACAATGCCCAATTCGAGCATCAGTTGCTGGAAGGTTCAAGAGATTACCCAGATGATGAGCTTACTGCCCTGGTCAACCAGTTTAGGGTTGACAGACGTCCCAAGCCGCGATCAGGAGCCAGTGAGTAGGGACTCTCAAACATCGATCATCCACACCCGAACCAACACGAGACTAGCTGATTATCGAAGAGCCACAGGAGAGGCAGAACTGACCTTGAATAAGTGCACATTTTATTTCATGCTTAATTCCCCTGCGTATGATATTTTCCAGCTTTCTAGGTGTCTCGATTTAATTCAGGGACAAGGGGGCAATTTATTTATTTTTTTTATCCCGTCGAATGCGTGAATCCCTTTTTATGCTAGATTTAGGGCGGATCAATTTGTGGTAACGTCGCTGACTGCCATAATGAGAAATGTTGAATGGCCTCACGTAGGGAAATTTCAAGTGAAATGCCCAGGCGAGCTCGAAGACGGGTAATTGTGTGTCGTTCCAATTTACCCTCAATCGTTGCAAAATGCTAAATTGGATTTGTTCCATTCTCACCCAGGGAATCGCAAAGTGCCTCAAGAGTGTCGCAAAATGAAATGACCCAATGGAACGCGATAGGACTCATTTGCCTCGAAGGTAACCTTGAAATTAAATGAGCCCTCCGGTCCACGGACCCGATGGCATAGAAAATGATGATGGTCCAAGGCAACCCGAAAGAAAATAAGGCCCAACTAAGCAAAGCACTTACGTGGCAAGCTCAAAGTGAATGGCAACTCGGGACATACAATTCAATCCAGTCCAAATGAAGGAACTTCCTCAATTCAAATTCAATAGAAGTACACACAAGGGTAAAACAGTATCGTTCCAATTTTTCTAGAATATGAAGAACATATACTGCCGCATTCTCTTTCATTTTTGCAGGGGAAGTCTCTACTGGCCAGATTTTCCTGTCTAACATTCCCTATCAGTATCACCTCCGCTACTCGTCTCCAATCTCTAGCCAAGCAAATCCGACGTCTCTACGGCAAAGCTAAACGGGACGCCACTACTTTGAAAAAGAAAAGATAAAAAATAAGCTGAGTGGGAGACAAAGACATTTTCGGCAGAAAAGAGATACGACTCGTCTTTATTGAAGAACTCGCCAGCAAATTGACGGTGGAGACAACAACAAGGGGCCCTATCACGAAAAGATGGAAGGAGACGAGCCGAGCAAGAGACACGATAAGAAAAGAGGATTGAGAAAGGCCGGACCCTTGGAAGAAGCAATACAGTTGCTAAACCCACGTTTAATTTTAAAAGAGACGCCATGCTCGGAAGAGGGTCTTAAGGCATAGGCAATCGCTCAGAAAAATTCAAAGAGAGTGAAAACACCGGAAACGAGTAGCAAATCTTGAGAAATCATCAACCAAATCAAAGATGTCTCAACCCAATACTCCTGAGAGCTATCATTGCCTGCTAAATATGGGAGAGGAAGAGTTCGAAGCCATGTTTGGGATCGAGCCTATGGAGCCTGGCTCTTCCGCCGACGACGTCCAAAATCTCAGTAAAGATAAGGACAATAACGGTAAGGGTCAGAAGAAGCGTTACCGTCGCCATACTAAGGAGCAGGTACAAAGGCTTGAGGATTTCTTCAGAACATGCCCTATGCCAGACGGCAAACAGAAAATGGAACTGAGTCAAGAGTTAGAACTTGAACCTTTGCAAATCAAGTTCTGGTTTCAAAATAGGCGAACCCGAATGAAGGCTCGTCATGAGCACAACGAAGCCGAGTTTCTAAGAGTTGAAAATGAAAACCTCCGAGCGGAAAACAAGATGTATAAAGAGACTTTTGACTCCGCCACCTGCCCCAACTGCAATAGCCTCCTCCTCACCCTAGATGAAATGTATGATCTGAGGATCGAAAATGCACGTTTAAGAGGTGAGTTAGACCAGTTTATAACAGGATCGAGTTCTGTTGGAGGAGGGTACAAAAGGACCAATGATACTGGATCAGCATCAATACCTCCCGAGGAAGAAGGGACAGATCACCACCAAGCGGACATTGACGATGATCTTTTCGCCATAATCAACCAGTTTGATATCGGTAAAGCATCGGGACTGTGATGCACTTGTTCAGCCAGTGACCACGAGACTTTCAATATGGCCGATGCATACCTAATTTGGGATGAAGCCAGCTGATCATGGGAGAGCCTGCAGAGGAAGCGGAACTAATCCTGAATGAGTGAATGTGTTTTATTTCCTTGCGTGATGTGTTTTTTGCTTTTGTGAATGTGTAAAAGCAAGGAGTAATAATCCGACTTCCCCCTATTAAATGCTCGAATCCGCCACCTCACCAACCTCGCGACGAATTGATGGTAAGTGAAAATCTGCATAAACCTGAAGGGTAACTCCGTATCGTTTCAATTTACCCTCAGTTGCTCCAAGTTTTAAAATTAAGCCCCTTTTATTCTCAGGAAATTGCAAATCGACCCGAGAACGCAATCATATCCGAATACAGGTTGGATAAAATTTGGGGGCAAATCAACTCATGGGCATTACCACGGGATAGACAGCTTCGGACAAAGGAAAGTACAAGCGAAAGACGCGAACAATCTCATAAATGGGTAATTCTGTATCGTTCTAATGTGCACATAATCATCTCAAGTCTTGAATTGTCTTATTCCATTCTTAACAGGGATTGCAAATTACCTCGAGAAATACCGTAACATGGCCCAAAGTGATACAACAGGGCTGCGTTATCCCCAAGGATTGACCCTTGAAAAGAAAGCCCCATGGACACCTACGGTCCAATGGACCGAATGGTATGGGGGATGACAGTAGGTCCGAAATATTCCGAGTTCGATCCCCAAGGGTGGGGAATGTTGTATGTATTATAAATAAATGAAACAACTTTTTGTGCATTTCTTTTTTTTACAAACATGAATACTCGACGAGTAATATCAAAGTCAATATTTTACCATAGTCTTCCCATAATGGTGAGGCGCCCAACAAAAGTCGAGGAAAATTCAATCCAACAAAACTGGTAAAAGACTCGTGCAAGACATTCAAGATGAAGGGTAAATCAGTATCGTTTTCAATTTATCCCTTTTAATACTGGCTGATATGTCTCTTTTTCTTTTTACAGGAAATATTTACACTAACATTTAACATGTTGAAGGAGACAAATCCAAAAGAAAATTATGATCATCTGACAAGATCTATTCTGGTGAAAAATGGGGCAAATTGATCACAAGCTCTGAAGCGAAAAAGCAAATATGTCTTCCTTATCTCGTTTGATTTCAAGAATAATTTCTCTGCTTTTTACAGGGGCATTCAACCGCTAAACCGTGGCGGTCGCTGTCATTAAACAAACCGAAATGCTCCCTCACCCATATGCTTCATCACGTAGAGACAAAGTTTGAGACGAACCACCCCTCGACATAAGGAGTAGGCTTCCCAATTTGTTCGGTCCGCCCACATACCAGGGGCAATTCAAATCCGCCCATATTTGCACATTATATAAACACACGTAATGCTAAAAAATTTTCACATCTGCATTGTGCTTACACAGTTCATGAATTATGTATGACTATTCCGTGTGTTTAACTTACCAACTCCAACTTAGAGCATAAACTGCACAAGAGACATCAAATGTGCAGAATGGGGCATGACAGGATGAGGAAAGGCAAACCATTTCCACGCAAGTCTAACATTTTAATTTACAGATAAACAGCCTTTCCCCAGAGTGAGAGAAGGCCCTTTCGGATTGAAGTCCTCCATTCAGATTACATTCGAGGCGTTCATACTATGAGAACCTCCTTAAACAGAATTGGTAATGCAAGCTTGACAGAATAGTTTTGCATGATCCATATTTGGATTGATTGCATCATGAGTTATCACACAGACTACTTCTAATCATTGCCGACTTGGTTGAATAGTTTTACATGAACCGATCAACTCATTGATGAAAATGCTTGCACATGTTACCTCTGATACTGCCTGACAGGCAACACATTCCCAATGTTCAAACTACCTTCCAAAGTCTTGAAATTCATTCAGCGATTATTGAATGAACAAGCCTGGTTGTCGAGAAGCCACCAAGCATTTCTTCCAAATTCTCGGGTAAGTATATCTTCAACCTGAACCTTTCAAGAGAATGAATTCTGACGGTTGTTGGGGTACTCGAATCCATTGCGGTACATACAGGTATCCACCTTCTTCAATAAAGCATGATTTGTCTCAAGGACAGAAATGTTCGAGACCTTTTGATCTCTGCCTCTTTGGTTTATTCCTAAAGCGACAGGATAATATAATTTGGGTTTGAGCTTCTGCAGGATTCCTGATCTTTCCAGATTCCAGAATGGCACCCTTTGAGGTACACCAAGTCCTTCTTACAGGCAAAATAAGTCCTTCTTACAGGCAAACCAAGTCCTTCTTACAGGCAAATCAAGTCCTTCTTATAGGCACAAAGTCCTTCTTACAGGCAAATCAAGTCCTTCTTACAGGCAAAACAAGTCCTTCTTACAGGCACAAAGTCCTTCTTACAGGCACAAAGTCCTTCTTACAGGCAAATCAAGTCCTTCTTACAGGCAAAACAAGTCCTTCTTACAGGTACAAAGTCCTTCTTACAGGCAAATCAAGTCCTTCTTACAGGAAAAACAAGTCCTTCTTACAGGCAAAACAAGTCCTTCTTACAGGCAAATCAAGTCCTTCTTACAGGCATAAAGTCCTTCTTATAGGCAAACCAAGTTCTTCTTACAGGCACAAAGTCCTTCTTACAGGCAAATCAAGTCCTTCTTACAGGCAAAACAAGTCCTTCTTACAGGCAAAACAAGTCCCTCTTACAGGCAAATCAAGTCCTTCTTACAGGCATAAAGTCCTTCTTATAGGCAAACCAAGTTCTTCTTACAGGCACCAAGTCCTTCTTACAGGCATAAAGTCCTTCTTACAGGCAAACCAAGTCCTTCTTACAGGCAAACCAAGTCCTTCTTATAGGCACCAAGTCCTTCTTATAGGCAAACTAAGTCCTTCTTACAGGCAAACCAAGTCCTTCTTACAGACACAAAGTCCTTCTTACAGGCAAATCAAGTCCTTCTTACAGGCACAAAGTCCTTCTTACAGGCACAAAGTCCTTCTTACAGGCAAATCAAGTCCTTCTTACAGGCACAAAGTCCTTCTTACAGGCATAAAGTTCTTCTTACAGGCAAATCAAGTCCTTCTTACAGGCATAAAGTCCTTCTTACAGGCAAACAAAGTCCTTCTTACAGGTAAATCAAGTCCTTCTTACAGGCACAAAGTCCTTCTTACAGGCAAAGTAAGTCTTTCTTACAGGCAAAACAAAGTCCTTCTTACAGGCAAACAAAGTCCTTCTTACAAGCAAATCAAGTCCTTCTTACAGGCAAAGCAAGTCCTTCTTACAGGCACAAAGTTCTTCTTACAGGCAAAGCACCAAGTCCTTTTTACTGGCACCAAGTCCTTTCTACAGGCACCAAGTCCTTCTTACAGGTATCTCCATGTGGTGACCTACCATACGGGTCAAATCTCAATCAAAATTTAATCAGTAGAATCATTTTATTAGGAATCTACCATGGTACGACCCACCATACGGGTCAAATGGTATGACCCACCATACGGGTCAAATTTTAATTCAATTTTTAATCAGTAGAATCCTTTTATTATGAATCTACCATGGGTTGATCCACCATACGGGTTCAAGTTCAACCACCCTAAAGTTTTTTTATATAACGAATCCTTAGGTTCTCATTTCATTTTCAGTGGAACAATCATGTCACGACTCTTTTTATTTACTTGTATTGAGTCGATAAGAATCCAGGTGTCATCTCGTCTTTGAAATGAACCTCTACCGAGCTTCCTTTCAAAGAGGGGCAGCTGTTGACACCTGATTTTTAATCATTTTTTCTATTGCTAAAGTAATAAAAAATCCATAAAAATTCATAAAATTGAAAAATCAACTTTGGGGACCTTAGCCAAGCCTAGGGAACCAATTTTGACCAAAAAACGATTTTTCATATTTTCAATATTTTTACGTATTTTTTATTTATTTATTTTCGAAAATTAATAGAAAATCCATAAAAATTCATAAAATTGAAAAATCAACTTTGGGAACCTTAGCCAAGCCTAGGGAACGAATTTTGACCAAAAAATAATTTTTCATATTATATATATTTTAATTTTTTTTTAAAAAATACAAAAATATTTGAAAATTTTGGAAAAATAACATTTGAGGCCAAAAAATACACAAAGATAGTTAATATTTTTATTTTAAATCTATTTTCATATTGGCCATCGCAAATTCAGAAAAATCCAATTCGAGTCACATGTTCCTTCACGAGTATAATCTCGAATCGGGCCTAAAAAAATTTAATTTGAGTCAACTTATTTTAACTTTCACTTTTTATGAGTTGTGACATTGTCTTCTAATATTTTAAATTTTCATCTTGGCCCAATTATACCCAGAATGACTTAATTTTGCAAAAGGGCTTTAATTAAATTATACATTATTTTCAGCGACAAGAAATGAGCTTAAATTTGACATGTGGTAAATTTTGGTGTGTCAAAAATTGTGAGGAGATTTGGACTTAAAGAAATATATTTTTTTCAGGGACTGAATTGTAAATACTTAAAATTCAAGGACTAGAGTGCAAATACCTAACTCTTGAAGGATTATTTTACAAATAATAAAAAGAAGAGTTAGTGGATAAATTAGAATAGAGAAGGGAAGATGAAGAAGAGGAGATGAAGAAGAGAAGTTGGAGAAGAATGGATGGAGAAAATAAGATAAGAATAGAGAAGGGAAGATGGAGATGAAGAAGAGTTAGTAGAGAAATTAGAATGGAAGATAAGAATAGAGAAGGGAAGATGGAGATTAAGAAGAGTTAGTGGAGAAATTAGAATGGGAGATAAATATGGAGAAGGGAAGATGAAGATGAAGAAGAGTTAGTGGAGAGATTAGAATGTGAGATAGAGATGGAGAATGGAAGATGAAAATGAAGAAGAGTTAGTGGAGAAATTAGAATGGGAGATAGAGTTAGTGGAAAAATTAGAATGGGAGATAGATGAGTAGGTTATAAAAGGAGGAAGAAGTGAGCTTGAGAAAAGATTCTTGGGAGAGAGAAAATTTGAAGTGTTTGGGAGAATTTTTTGAGAGAAAATTTTGGATGTTTGAGAGAGTTTTGGGAGATTGAAGAAAATTTTGAGAGAAAGAAAATACCAAAAGAGAGAGAATTTTGAAGATGATGGGAGTTTAAAGCTAGGGGTTATCATCACAAATTCCTTCATCGATCAATATAAATCAAGAGTTCATCCTCGTCAACGAGCAAACAAATTCAAGCTAAGTGTTTTTATTTATTCATTTATTTATGGTTTTACTCGCAAATTAGCACAAATTGTATACACTTTCTCCCTCTCCTTTTTCTTCCATATTTTATGTCAGGAGAAGGATATCTCTACGTCAACAGCAAAAATCTCGTCGAGATGCAAAAATCGGCCCAGACAAGCTCCTAAGCTGTCCACCGATTTCTCAACTGATCTGTGACTAAAAGTCCCTCTTAATTCAAAAGAAACTCTCTATATTGGGAACATAGAGAGCGAAAATCAATTATAGAAATCCCTCCCAAAAAAATGGGAGATAAGTACTCTTTCTACTCTTCTGGTTTTAGGTGCAGATTAGCACATATTTTGTATACTAACACTTCACTCTATTTTATGTCAGGAAGCCGCAGCTCTATATCAATGGTCAATCCTATGGAAGCACAAAATCGGCTTGGAGGAGTCCTCAAGCGCGCACAAATTTCAAATTGTTGAATCAATTCGTTGTATTTCATTTTAAAAAATTCATACCCCAAAATGGAGAGGACAAAGTCCATCCGCAATTTAAATACCTGCACCATAAATCCCAAAGGGAAGAGCCAAGCCAATGCTTAGCCTCCCATTGGAGGTTTTTACTTATAGTAGTTAAATACCTGCAACTTAAATACCTGCACCTTAAATCCCAAAGGGAAGAGCCAAGCCAATGCTTAGCCTCCCATTGGAGGTTTTTACTTACAGTAGTTAAATACCTGCACCTTAAATCCCAAAGGGAAGAGCCAAGCCAATGCTTAGCCTCCCATTGGAGGTTTTTACTTACAGTAGTTAAATACCTGCAACTTAAATACCTGTACCTTAAATCCCAAAGGGAAGAGCCAAGCCAATGCTTAGCCTCCCATTGGAGGTTTTTACTTACAGTAGTTAAATACCTGCAACTTAAATACCTGTACCTTAAATCCCAAAGGGAAGAGCCAAGCCAATGCTTAGCCTCCCATTGGAGGTTTTTACTTACAGTAGTTTAAATACTTGCAACTTAAATACCTGTACCTTAAATCCCAAAGGGAAGAGCCAAGCCAATGCTAGGCCTCCCATTGGAGGTGTTTATTCACTGTCATGTACTTCCTATAATTTAATTTTTGAATCATCAGACCCAAAAGATGAGTAGGTCGTAATACTGCACAGAAGTCGTTAACACACTCCCTCTTTCGGCTTCAGGGAATCTTTAACACTTAAAAAAATATAACAAATAAAAATATATACCATCCATGCATCCTATTTAAAAAGTGAAAACACAAAAGAGAATACCCTACTAGAGCTTTAGGAATAAACCAAGCCTGAGTTGCCGAATTAGGATATCCATGAAATTAAGGTACCGAAAGGGCATTAGTTTTAATTAACTAGTGTAACCAAGTCCCCGAGCTCATAATCTCTGGTTCGCAGGAATAAATTAGTTCTCCCGCTAATTTATTTAGGTTTCTAATCGACCTACCAAGAACGATTAGTGGCGACTCCAAATTTCAAAATCATTTAAACAAAAACCAAAGTTGCGATTCGGTAGGGCTTGGGAGGGTCCGCATTAGGTTAGTCAAATCTAATTAACCTAATAATCCGTTAACCCCTTTTAAAATTTAAAATTTTTTTTAGAGGGTCGCGACAATCGCCTGGGCAGCACAATCTCATTAACACGCCAACCCTTTTAGCCAAGAACTAGCCACATCGGCCCTCACTCAAGAAGATGAGCAGTCAAAATCAATTCACCTTTTAAAATTGGACTTTTAATAATGTTTTGAGGGCAAAATAGGCAACTAACTAATTTTCATTAATGGGACCTTTGGTATTCTGAAGATGCTAAAAGCTCATTTCTATTCCCTATCAACTTTTACCCTAAGAACCCTTGGGAATGGTTACCAAACAGCCCAAATTTTCTCAAAGAGCTTTCAAAATGTTGAACCATGTGCACCCAAAGAGTTAGAGCTACAATACTGATGGCCCATGTACTGAACTAAGAAAGACCAATTTTAACCAGCCAAAATTTTTTAGAAGTAACGAGTCAATTGTATCCTCAATCCATGTTGAAAATTGTTACGAAAATTCAATTGAATTCTAAAACTTGCAAAAAGTACAATTAAGTTCTAAAATTTATCAAGTTGATACAATGGAGTCTTTCTATTAATTTCGTATAATTTAGCTAATGTAAAATTGCTGATGTGGATATTATTATTTTTTTTTCTATCATATGTGGTGCTGACGTGGTTAAAACAACATCATTTTGGTCTAAATTAAAATTTTAATTCAAATTCTATATAATCTATACAAAAATAAGAAAAAAAAATAAAAAGGCTAACAAAAAAAAAGAGAGAGAAGAAGATGTAGGCTAGGGCTTACAACCCTTGTCGCCGCCACCGCCCCACTATCACAGGAAAGGGCAAGTGAGGGTGGGGCAATGATCAATCGAGGTTATTGGCCCTCGCCTTGTAGCAGCATAGAAAATAACTTCCCTGACTGCTGTTATCTAATTGTAATACATTGTTATTAACGTAGTGAGTTGTAATTTGATATTTGTATTTCATCTCTGAATGAAAGTTCTTTGAGATCAACCATTTGACATTGTCAAAGGAAAGTCTATAAATGTGGAAGTGGTTCGCCATGTCATTAATTCTAAATAATTTGAAAATAGACGAAATGAATTAGAAAGCTGACTTCGAAAGATATATTCGCAACAAGTCACAGTGGATTCAGTCAACGGAAAGTCTATTTTTTGAAAGGGATGCATAATGGAGGATGTTCATTGATGAATAAGAAAGATGTGACGAACCAAGGGATCATGAGACACCATTTTCGCTAAACGGATGACTTACTAGGGAAGTGGATAGGAATTTGGTTTAAATCAACTCTAAAAAGTTTGTGGCTATGAATCTCACGAGAGCACGAGAGGGATGCAGTGAATTTCTCGGATCAAGAAACGAGTCCCTCCCCGCAATACTTACCATGAATATATATATATATATAGGTATGTATACATGCGTAGAAATAGATCACTAATAAGAATGATAACACGATCGGGTGCAAGGTAAAGGAGGACCAAATATAATCTGCTCTGAAGTGGAATAGATGTGCATAGAAAGAAAGAGAGAGGAAGGACACTTGGTGATGTTGCTTCTATGGGGAAGGAGAACACTACTCATGATGAGCTTGGGAGAGAGGGAATAGAAGCAGAAAAGATCTCATCTATCTCCTTCTTCCCTTGTGGGATCCGCCGAAGGGTGAAAAAAAGACGAAGAGAGAGAGGAGAAATCACTTCTCCAAGTCCACTTTCGGCAAAGCTTCTCAAGAAAATTCTCAGTGGAGAAATCCGTGGACCACCTTGCTTTCCCTTCACCGTACACAGCTGATCTTATTGGAAATATGGGAATATGGGTGAATGAAAAATTGACACTCAAAGAGCACTTTTGAGTTGAAAGTGAGAAGTGAAAAGACACTAGTCCCACATGGAAAAGGAAGAAGGCTTTTAAATGTTTTATATGGAGTTACACTCTTTCTGAAGGGTAATTTCATATCATAACTACTATACCTCACGTACAGGCACAAGGGGATACAAATCTCAGGCCCGACGAGCTGAAATTTGGACACGGGCACATGACCTGCGTACACGAATGTAAGATCGAAAAGTGGGCCTCATGACAGGCCCAATTTTTCTTTGCTTTTTGACCAACTCAAATAGTCTACCGTTCATGCCGTTAATTGTTTTCCTTGTTTGAACGACCGATTAAATCCTATAAACGAATGGCTGTTATAGAGGATTAACTTGCTGAGTTACTTACACTTGTGGTATCTATTCTTTTAGATTCACAGGTATGAGTTCGATTCCAATACCCCCTGGGTCCTATTATGGCCTCCTGATCTCCGTTGAGTTTGAGTCTCAAGACTATGATCTTCCTGACGTTCCTAGTGTGACTTTCACTAGCGCAGAGTCAATATAACCATGGCATGGCCCACCAAGTGACCCTGTTTGTGTTCATATTCATCAAAATCAACGGACAGTATGAGGGCCCGATGCCTCATGAACTCTTTGATGAGGATAACATAGACGATGGTGGGGATGCGCTGGGTGATGGTGCAGCAGGAGGTGGGCCAACTAGAGCAGCCTCTTATGTGGGGTCGAACGAGCTAAAGATGCTACATTTTTGGAAGCCCGCAAGTCTTGGCAAAGATTGCAGCATTGTGGATGGCTTTTGGGGAGAAATCTAGTGGCACATATATGTGAATAACTGGGCTAGGTACTATGTTTGTCTCAGGCGATCGTCTCCTTATGTTTCAGCCCGTGTCGATCGATGTAAGTCAATAAATTCATAACTGACGGCTATCTTATGTGACCTTATCCTCATATGTTTATAGGGATCAACGTGGCTAATTAAATTCCTAGCGATTACTATATCTCCCTCCTTCCCTTATCTTAAGGAGATTTTTCGCTGCATGAAAGTAAATGTTTATAATATGAACAAATAGAAGTGACAACCTGGGCGTCACAGCTCTGATGGTGGCATCTAGAGTGGGGGTGCCACATGCCTAGACGAGGCGAGGGCTTGCAACCCCTCTAGCTAGGGCTTGATGATCCATGTAGCCCCTGTGACCATTCCCCCATCCTCATCGGCCCTTCCTGACAGTGGTGAGGTAGCAGGGATCGCTACCAAACCCTCAAATGTATTTTCCTTCATATTTTTTCTTGTCTTTTCGTATTTTTTTTTTAAAATTTGCTTACTTTAATATAATTGAAATTTAAATTGAAAGTGAAACTTATATTGGACTAAAATATCGTCGTTTTAGCCACATCAGTTTCTCGTATGTAAAAAGTTAATAACAAAGCCACATCAATATTTTCCGTTAGCCAAATTAGAACAACTTAACAGACGGACTCAATTACATAAATATGATAATTTTTGGGATTTAATTGCACTTTTCGTAAGTTTTAGAACTCAATTGCATTTTCGTGATAAATTTTAGAACTTTCAATATACTTATCCATTTTTTTTAGTGAATCAGATTCAATAATGAACAATAGAATATTGAGAGCCTCGCATAAGACACGTGCTACGATGACCTGCTTGTTCACGTATTCATTTCTTCCAAAGACTAACATAGCACTTTGAATTTTGCAGTCCAGAGTCGCCGGCACCTCGGTTTCTAGATTTTCCCATATTCTAGATTCAGATAATCTGCGGGGTGTGAATGTGATCGTGAACTTGAATAACCAAACTAGAGTCATTACCAATTGACTGACGTAGTTTCAAAATTTAGTTAAGTGCATGTGAGCATTTTGAGAGTGATTGGCCCCGCTAGATCAATTAACAGTGCAACTTGTACAAGTCTACAAAACATGCCACTGAGACTGCATTTGGTCATCTAGATTTCTTGCTAAGATAGATTTGTTTAAGATACGATATCAAATCCTGGGGTTTTCTATATCTTATCCACCAATTGGTGAATCGAAGTAGAAAAACTAGATATTTTCATGTCCTATTACATCTATTATTTGATATGAACGGCAAATTAGTATAAATGAATCTGAAAGTGCATAAACAACCATGATAAGAAGCTCTCATGATGTACTACTAAGAAAGCGAGAAATTCACAAACAGACATAACTTCCATTCATAATCCCGTAATTATTGTATGATTTGAACTTTAGAAAGTAAATGAGCTCATTGTAGCATTTCAAAGCCATAGGTCTGACTGTGACAATAAATGTAGACGAGGTACAACAGCATCAACGAGGTAGATCAACGAGTGAATAGCGAATCTATTAAGAGTTAAAATATGATCAGTCACTTTCGCGATTTCGACAAGGATACTGCTTCGACTCTCTCGCCTATTTATGTTTCATTTAGTAATGTTTCATTATTTTTCCTCTCGTTTCAAATGATAAGCTTTACTAATATAACCAAAATCTTAATATACCTAACGTATGGAATACATATCAATATATATATATATATACACACACACAGATATAGAATGTATGATGTTGGATAGAAAGAAATTCAAATATATAAACAAAAGCAAGAATAAATAAATTTTTTTTATTATTTTTGTTATTTTGAAATTCTTATATAGAATTTAAATATTAGATATTTTTTTGTTATATAAGAAATTCAAAATAACAACAATAATAACAACAATTTTGTCCTCGAGAAAAATAGCTTTTATATCATGAATAATCTTATTCATCTTTATCTCACCTCTCTTGTGGGATACTTTTATGAAGGCTATGGCCCTCTTATATCTGCATTATCCAGTCTTGAACAAGTGCCAAAAAACAATATAAATTTTATCTTATCCTGAATTTTATCATGACTACCAAACGTAGCCTTAGCGTAGTAGCCTAATGGTAAATGGAGCAAATTGTCTTTCATGATGATACAAGATGAGTCATATCATGAGCAATACTCAAGATAGCAAAACTCTAGCCAACTCGTATCTTGAGTATTTGCTACAATATTTGGAGGGAGTACATGATTTCTACCATGCGAAAGGAGCTGCAGTGACAAGCTCATGCATCTACAGATACAACTAGTAGTTATGGCCCAATCTAAACGTTTGAAAGTGAACATTTCATAACTAGTGCGAGACTATTATGGTAATACCCATAGGGGTAGCTATGCTAGTTGTCTCTCGTCATTCTTTCACGCATGAAAAAAGAGAGTCTAGAAGACAACATATTTTCTCACGGTCCAAAATAGTGTTCAAACCTTAAGTAGCTTTTGACAAGAGGATCAAATGTACATGATTGAGGCAGAAGACGAGCATGCCAAACCCCATTCAGGTCACACGCGTGTCACCAATTCACCGTCACATTTAGGAAAAGGTCAAGCCTTGCATCTTTCTCATACCGAAAAAGAGGAAATTGGTGCAAGGAGAGAAGTCTATGAGTTTGGTGAAGTGCTGTCCCCTCTGTCCGTCCAAGTGCAGCTTCCACTACCGTCTTTTACGACAGGAAAGAAAGTTGGATTCAGATGCTCCTATAAGTCACCATCTGAAGTAGACTTCACATAAACTATTGAAGACATGGAAGCCACTGCTCCCATCAAGCTTCTCCCATTGGCGTTCCTATTGGTCCTCTTTCTTCTCAGCGCCGGCGACGTTACTCCTCAGAAGGTCGATGCTCATGCCCCGGCGTGCAATGGCTCGATAGCTGAGTGCAGCGAAGAAGCGGAGTTCCAGATGGACTCGGAAATCAACCAGAGACTCCTCGAGCAGCAGAAGTACATATCTCCCGGCGCGCTCAAGAGAGACCAGCCGGTCTGCAGCGGAGGAGGGAGCGGCAATGCCTACTCCAAGAGCGGCTGTCTGCCTACTCCGTCAAATCCCCAAACCCGAGGATGCGCCAAGTACTACCGGTGCAGGTCTGGTTCGTGATGGTCTGTGAGTTTTTTGGCTAAGTAAATGATGGAAACACAAACACTCTTGGTTACTTTTGCTACATAAATGATCTCCTCATACTAAATCTATTGGATTGATCTACAGTTTCCGATTTGATCCTGACTATGTTCTGAAACTCGTGACTGCAACACCATCCTGTGTTTGTAGCATACTAGTCTGTTTCTTTCAAGATAGCTGTTTCAACCAGAAGTATTGGACAAGGAAGAAGCGTTTCCTTTCAAAATTGGAGTTCATATTGGCGGTTCAGCTTTATCATAAACTAGAAAAGGCTGAAAAGAAGAAACCTAATTTGCTAACGCGATTTGGAAACTTCAAACTACCTGAACCCTGGCGGATTTCAACGAAAACAGGGAGAAATCAGAGCAAAAAGTATCAGGCGTGCCTAAGATTATTCGAGACATTCGTGGAATCAACTTGAAACGAAGAAAATAAGGTAACTACAGTAAAACGGGAGGAGAAAAAAAAAATACACAATTACCGAAATCTGTAGCTCGGTTTGACTCAGAGAATGCATGATTTCTTTTGTTTGAATCGTCATCACATAATCATATCTTTCGTTTGCTTTCAAATTACGCGTGCTTAGGCAGAATCAGACAGGACAATAAACATGTCTAGAAACAAAAATGATGCATCTGCAAATCTTGAAATCAGAACAGTAGAAGGATAATATTGGGTAGGACAGCCATATATTTGACAAGATGATATCAGTAGCACTTTTCTGAGCTTTGACATTAACTACATAAACCTCTTTTTTGAGATAACACTGTCTAAACTTATCCTGGGAGATGTAGGGAACAGCTAGACCGCATTTTGCAACAGCATTGACATTAAAGTCCTAACTGAAGAAACATCTGGCTAGGGAAACGACCTGCATGGACATTAAAAAGCGAGAGAAAATGCATCGTTACAGCACAATGTGTAGTGACAATAACGAACCATGGAAAATACCGTTCAACTGATTGCCTCATTCTTCATCACCATAGCTGCTCAGCAGTGCCTGTTTGTTTCAGATCAACTTAAAAAAGCAAAAAGAGGCTTATTTTCCACTTGCAAAATTAGAAGAAAATGTCCATCAATTTAAACCGATCTCTTGAATTTACGGATGTGTTGTCATATGTTGTGATGGGAAGAACAAGCATGACAGGAGAGGAGGATCAGAGAAAAGCCTATTGAGAAAACAAGACATGAGGCCACCAGTTTATGAAGGACGACAAGTTCTCGAAAGAAGATAATCAGCTTGTTATATTATGATATCAGTTGTCAATTTCCTCCCTGCACTCTTTGCTCAGCAAAAGAAATGGATGCTTTCTCTAATGCACGACTACTGGTTCTGTAAATCTGTGGAGGTTGAACTGAAATGCAGAGAATGCATAGCTGTGTGTAAGGATAACCTCTCCAGCTAATGAGCTATAAAATTAGGAGAAAATGACACAAATAGTTCATCAACTTTGCCCCCAATATGCAATATAATCCATAAATTTTCAATTTGTTGAATGTGGTTTTTGAACTTTTAGTCTAATAAGTAATGTGATCCTTAAACTTTTAATTTGTTCAATGTGATTTATAAACTATTAGTAGTGTTCAGTTTAGTCCCTGGACTATATGCAAAAGTTTCGCATTATCCCCTAATCTTGAATTAATAAAAAGATAATATTGAACATTTTTCATATAGTTTGCTGACTACGTTAAACATGTGCCAAAAGTTCAATAACAAAAATAAATAAAAAATAAAAAAATTCAGGGATCACATTGTATATTGTGCTAAAATTTAGGAACCACATTGAACAAATTAAAAGTTTAGGGATTAAATTGTATATTGAACTCAAGTTCAGGGACCATTTGTGTCATTATCTTTAAAACTAGTAACTAAAGGAGGATCAAAAGCAGAAAACCCATGCTAATCAACCCGATTTCATGTTATACCATTTCTAGCCCTCTTTGTTTTTGTTTCTCTAAAACGCCTTCATTCGATCACTATACACACGAGCTTTAGCATGAGCTTTGTACAAGCCTTCATTATGTACTCGAGCTGCCGCCAGTGTTTTCTCAATGTGTACTTCTGAAACGAAGGAATTTAAACTCAAGAAGCTAGCTTGAAGCAGAGAAAATATCTGAGATTCCCATATAAAGCAGCTACGGAAAGAGTCAATTGCAAGCAAGAAGAACTCTCGTGCAGGAAATTGAGCTTCAATTCGACAGGGTGATTACTTCAAACTACAGACAAGCAGCTAGAAGTGTGAATGCGGAACTCGTGTATTTTTCATGTACTTTTAAGAATTAAAACATGATTTCATGAAATATTATGTGCATAAATTACTATATAGTGAGGATTAGATTGGCGAAATCCTAGAGAAAAAAGATCATTGGATCATCTAACTTATGCTAGGAAGCACCAACATTCTTTGGGAGCCTTCATGTCCGACACTCCAACACTCTCCAGCACTCTTTGATAAGGTTTTTAGACATGTTAGCTACACGCAAGTCTAGTATCTTGATAAGCCATTTCGACAAGCACAAAATCAATTGTAAGCATTTGCTATAAATTAGGAGTTAAAATATAAATTTATCAAAAATCTATATATGTAAGTCATATACGCAGTCATCCTAAAATTAATATACCCAATTAGCAAAAAAAAAAAAAGCAAAGCGTGAGTCCTAACAGAAGAAGAAAAAGAAACTCACTCACTGCTAATATTTTCATATATACATCATATATAAATATACATTTAATAAATAACGAATCCCAGTATATCGAAATTCTCTATTTGTTTATAATGATGTGTCGGTGTATCATATCATGTCGTGTTGTGTGTCGGTATCGGTAATATTTAGAACTTATGTTTTGATTTATTTACTATTTGAAAGCTTCTAATAGAGGCAAGTGACTGCTTACTGTACTCTGTGTTTATTTCGTACACATAAAAAACTATTTGTTTCTATTACATGTTGCGGGTGTGAAAAATGCCATTACAAGGCTCGTCGCCTGAGCTGAGGTTGTTGCGGTTCGCTGCAGTGAGGTGGCTGATCGTGGTCTTTTGTCGACACGTAGTGCAAATTGTGACTCCAAGAATAGGGTCGCCTGGCAGGGTCTTGGTTGAGATCAACTGACGCGCAAGCTTTGTATGAGAGATTAGTTGGAAAAGATTATATATATATATATATATATATTTGAGGCGCACAAATATTATCCTCAAAGATAATTCTGACCTTCGAAATATAAAAATTGTACGACACGCTCGAGTAACTATTCTTTTAGGATACGAGAGATCTTTCTCTTTATTAATAATAGAGCGAATAGAATCAATATGGTTATGCGTAAAATCATCAAATTAATGAAAAGAAAATAAAGATTTTCTTGCTTTTGGCATGTTTCGATTGTTATTTGAAGATTCTTTTTAAAGGTAAATGGACAAATAAAGATATATAAAACTATTGAAACATTCAACAAGCCTAACATTCGGTTAATGCTTCTTTAATGGGATGTTTAAACTTTCCGAGAAAACGGCATCAATCTGGCTTATCGAGACTTCCAAAGCGTGCATTTATTGAAACCCAGTTCCTCTCTCTACCTCTCGATTTCCTTCGTGCTCTGCCTTTTTTTTTTCCCCCTCCTTTTCTTCTTGTTTGTCATATCTCTCTCTCTCTTCTCTATTTTTTTTCCTTCCTTTTCTTCCTTGTTTTTCCACCCGCCTCTGTGCCTATGACACCAGAATATTGAATCATGAATTAAGAAAGGTATCAGAGAAAAGCATGTTGATTGATGATTGTGAGGCCCTACTGATTTCAATGACTCATAAATATAGGCATTTGAAAGTTCAATGTGAAAATTATTATGGATTAAATTATAAGAAACTTAGCTTCTGGAATCTATTTCTTACCTCAAGATCCCTTTTAGCAACTAGAATCAAAGAATTAATAGATTTGTTCTACCAAAAATGGGTAGTTTCTACAATTGACAAAAAAAAAAATTTAGGACGTACAAGCTACAAAGTTAAGAGAGGAAATAGGTCCATAAAAGCGAAGTGGACTGAGGCATTTTGGGCCTAAACTCTCTCAGTTTTCAACTTCTTGTCTTTGGGCTTCTTACTTATGCAATAACTAATTTGATTTGTTGAAATATCCGAACCATATAAATAAGGCATGTTTGATTCAACTTTGGAAAAATGTCTTTGGAAAAATACAAAGAGGGGCAATGTTTGATTTAGTTCTGGGGGAATGTCCTTAAGCAAATGTCTTTGGACTAAAAGGGATTTTCTGAAATGAAAGTAGTGCGTAGTAAAGTATATTTTAGAAACATATTGAGATATAACTTTGGCTAAAATGGTGGGTGAAAAAATCACTCTTTGGAAAGCCCATTTACTTTTATTTTTTTAAAAAAAACTCAAAATTAGTAAGGAACGATAACTGGTGGGCCTTCAACAAGACAAAGTCTACCATCACTATCCTCACCTAAGGTAGCATGACCTCAAGCGAGGCTAGTGGCAGCTCGTCAGTGGTTCACCAGCACGCCCATTGATGGCTAAGGCCTTAATCGGAATTAGGGTTTTAAAGGACATTTTCGTAATTATGAAAGTATAGCAATGGTAAAATTGAAAGGAAAAAAAAAAGTCTATTGGCAATCTGGAAATGTAGCATTCCCAAGTACTTCTAGTCCTACTTTGGGCTAAAGTCCATTAGAGACCTTTGAAGATGCAATTGTATTTTTCAAAGTTAAGGGAAAAAAAAACAAACCGAACACCGCTTGCATTTAGCCAAAAAAAACTTCAAATCCCCACGGCACATTTGCAAGGCTGAACCACAGGGCCATAGCGAAACCAGATCCTCTTTGTCGGTTTCATTTATGCCTATGATTAAAATAAATGCCTATTGATCTTTTTTGAAACATAATTTTGGACATGACAACTTTAAATATCTGATTTGGTTATTTTGATATCTGATGCTCTTAGTCTACGATGAAGAACTTTGAACCCCTAAAATGCGGCTATGTATCAAATGCATTGAAAAAATATCACGGCCGAGCGATAGGCAAATGGGGATTGTACTTATTTCAAGGCTTGGCACCGGGCAACGCGGGTTAATCTTTGTTTTGAATATCGGTCTGAACTCCGCCATTTATTTTCAAATTATCTCCGTAAATTTCATGATGATGCTCTATTGTGAATCTTTGTTATAAATTCAACCATTTTGAAATAAACTATTATGAATATTAGCTCTGAATTTCCAATGCTATTGAGAAGAATCTTTCGTAAATTGTTTTGTGCTCCCCTATCTCCCAACGTGTCAGATTCTAGAGAAAATCGGAGGTCATTTTAGTGTTCTGCTACATGCTTTAGTTACTTTAATGCCACGTAGGAGAAAGATAAAATAATGAAAAACCCACATCAAATATATTTTGTTAATCAAGGTGTCTAGAGTTAACGGAATAACTTGATTGTAGCATCTTGATAAACTTTAGGACTTGATTACAATCTTTTGAAAATTTTATAACTCAATCGTCATAAGAGTTCTCTTTTGAAGAAAATATAGCTTCAATGGCAATCCTGTAAATATTGAAGGCCGTGAAGGGCAGAAAGGTAATAAGAGTTTCCTTACCGGAGGAATGATCATCTCCTCCTTCCTCCATCCTAACGGCTCGGCTGCTGGTTCTTGAGGCAAACACGTCTTTTAATTTTCAAACCATTTCCCCAGATTCACGCGGATACTTAATAGCTAAGCAGAGAAAACGAAGCACACAGATGAAGGGACGCGCTTGTCTATGAAAATCCAATCCGTCTTTGCTTCTTCATCGCCCTTATAAATAGCTCCAATCCCTTCTTCATTTCGCATCATCTAATCAGTCTTCCAGTCCATTAACTTCGAATTTCTGTAACTTGAGATCGAAAGCGAGCGTCTGAATTCCAGAGCAGAAAAATGTCTTACCACGGACATCATCAGCAGCAGCAGCAGCATCACATGTACCATGGTGCGGGACATCATGGCCATGGAGGACATATTGGTCTCGGGCATGGCCAACATGGGGGAGGCCATCATGGGGGAGGATATCACGGCAGCTACGGTCTTGGAGGAGGACATCCTGGGCATGGGCTTCTAGGACATGGCCATCATGGGGCCAGTCATGGGCACGGGCATGCGCATGGGCTGGGGCACACCATACATGGGCTTCTAGGGAATTTGCATCCTCGTCACCATCGTCCCCATCCTCATCAGGGGCATGGTCTTTTTGGACACATCAACGGAGGTCATGCCGTTCCGGTTCATGGATGGGGACATCATACGCATGGCCTTGGTGGAGGACATCACCATCATCATCATGGTTGATGTTGCTGCTTTGGACTTTTAGTGTTTTAACTTGTTGATTGGTCGATAGCGCCGGGTTCTAGCCGATCGACCCGGATCAAGTGTTAGGGCTTTTGTTCTCGCTTCGTCGTCATTATTATTATTATTATTATTATTATTATTATTATTATTATTATGGTTTTGAGAGTATTAGTGTTGCTTGTACTATATTTGTACATTCCATCTTTATTTCTCGTCAATGTGAATTGGAGATCCGACCAAAAAACCAAAAACATAAATTGGAAAGACAGAATCACGCCTTCCTTTCCCCACAGGCTCCTCTTATGTTCGAACAAGGTGGGAACCCAATAACATGAGCGAAGAGCTTGACAAGGTGTCAAAATCTGAATCTTTAACGTCCGCTTGCAGGACACCACGGATAACATTAGAAATTTATTAACTATTTACTCTAAAAGATTAAGTTATTAAAGCACAGTACCGTATATATTTTATCTCTTAACACTCTTGCTCATGCGAATTTCGATTTGATGGTGAAAGCCTTAGGCATGCAGATTTGATGTATGTGACATACGATTTTTTATCTTTTTATTTTTAGAAAAATAACATAAAAATTTATAAAATTTCAAAATCAACTTTGAAAACTTTAATCAAAGCTAGGACAGCATATATTTTATCTCTTAACACTCTTGCTCATGCGAATTTCGATTTGATGGTGAAAGCCTTAGGCATGCAAATTTGATGTATGTGACATTTGATTTTTTATCTTATTATTTTTAGAAAAATTATATAAAAATTTATAAATTTCAAAATCAACTTTGAAAGTTTTGGCCAAACCTAGGATAGTTTGGCTTTTTAATTACCCAGCAACATGTATATAAATAGATTATGGTCAATGCAGTGATTAGTTTGGCTTTTCGCATTTGATAAAACTATATTTACAGTTATATATATATATATATATATATATATATATATATATATAATCATCAAGTAATTAGTCCGGGGGTAGGATGCATTGACATGGTTAAAGTAATTTAGTACCAAGGCTTCTTCAAAAGATTAGAACAAAAGTCAGACTGCTGAAATTCTCTGACCAATAATTTGGTTTTCACCCCCGTAGTTCATACCCTAATGTTACAACAACATGAAATACAAGTAGCAGTATGATGATGTTGCACGGGCCATGCTTTTTTCACTCTCTCTTGGGCTTATACACTCCTCGTCACAATATTTTTACCATTTTATCCCTCATGGGATCCAATCCTAATTAGCCAATGATACCGAGACTATCGTCCAAGTTAGGCCCAAAATTTATTTAAAAAAAACCTCCAACTTTATCCTCTGTTTCAATTATATCAAAAAAAAAAATTGTCTCATAAAAAACCTCCATTTTTTGCCTCAGTCCCAATTATATCCGCAACTTTTTTTTGTCTCATAAAAAACCCCAACTTCGGCCTCAATCCCAATTATATCCACAACTTTTTTGTCTCATGAAAAACTAAGAACTTTTACTTTTGTCCTAATTCTACCGGTTTGATACCCAAAAAATCTCAACTTTTAGTATTTGGCCCAATTATGTCCAAAAAAAAAATTATCTCATAAAAAACTCGAACTTTTACTTTTGGTCCAATTCTACTACCACCAACATTTCGTCTATAATCGGCACTAATTAACCTTACGTGGCCCAAATTTTCTTGCTAAATTTACCAATGAATCTTCAAAATTCAAAAACAATAAGTTTTAAGGATGGCTAGATTTGAGATTGTTCATCTAGATAAGTAAATCTCCACATTTAACCATTCTATGGGATAATGAGTGCTGGGGACAATTTGAAATGCACAATCTTGAGTGGCTCTGTATCTCCTGACAATGTGTAGGGAAGCAAATGACGAGAAATTCTGCCCAAAAAAATATACATGGTATTTATATATAAAATATTTTCGTGCCATGTCATTTAAAAGTCCACATGGAAATTTTATTTTAAAAAAGTCAACTTGGCAATTTTTATTGAAAATATCAGACTTAAACTTTAAAATAAGTTCCTTACCAAAAAAAACTTTAAAATAAGTTAAAAAATTAAAAAAGTAAAAAAAAAATAAATAAAGAAGAAGCTAGCTGCAGTGAGGGCTTGCATATCCCACATTGCCACTGCCCCTTCGTCGTTGGCAATGGCTAATGATAGGTGGGGTTTGGTTGATAGGGTTTGCCGAGCCTCGACCACTGGGCAAGGGCTATGCAAGCCCTTGTCCTTACCAACTTCTTTCTTTTTTTTTAAAATGTAAATTTAGTTATTTAGCTTATATGTTTTTATATTTTAAGTATAAATAAGTGAGCAAAATTTGATTTTTTGCAAATAAAACTGCTAGAGATTGCATTGTCATTTTCCAGAAAAAAATGCTAAGATACCGATGCTTTTCAGCTTTTTTAAATTTTTTTTTCTATATTTTTAAGTTTCTAACTTATCTTTTAGTTTTTTAATTTTTTGTGAAATTATTTTTTTTTATTTTTTTATTGTCGAGTAGAATTTTCTTGTGAGTCACGTAGATGCAACAAAAGATTTCTGGCAAAGCACACCGAAGTTGATATTTAAATGATTATTTTTAAAAAATAAAAAATAACACTTAAATGATCCAAAGAAATAATGATATCAAAGTAAGAGCCGTACACAAATATTAACACTTGATATGTGCTTATGCTCTCAAAACGGGCTCCATATTTAACAGGAATTATTGCCGGAAAGTGGGATTCATAGGAGACAATATGGTCAAAATACCATAATAGAGCGTGGCTCTTTTGTACTAGATTGTTTTAGCATTCGAAGTAGATGAGATTGGGCTTAGCCCAGCGAAGTCGTAAGGTGCTATCGTATCGAACGGTGACATTAGTGACAGTCACCTCAATAGTATAAGTAGTTATATTAGAAAAAAAAAATTTGACACCATCATTATTTCGGAGGAAAAAAATATTTTTTTGTTTTTCATGAATAAAGAATGCGTCTATCTATGATATCTTATCATAGAAGGAAAACGTGGTGCCAATCCTCTTGTGATTTAAATTGTCACTAAGTTTTTATGATTAAAATCCTCTTAATTAAATCAATGATATTGACATAAAAAAAATTACATATTTATATCGCAAAAATAAATAATTTTAAAAAATATTATCCTAACAATTACTATAAAAGATGTTTAACTGTTGATAATAATTTACTTTTATATATTTTTGTGGGAAACAAAATTTTTTATTTATTTATATTCGTAGGATAAAAGTGATTAACTTTTTTTTACAAATTTTCAAAATTATTCATATTCTACAAAATAAATGGCAATCTTAAAATAAAATTTTTATTTAATAAGGGAAAATGTGGCCCAATGGAGCAACGTTATCTTCTCATTTAACGTGCACCCCAATGGAGACACGTGGAGCCGCAAGTCAGAACCTGTCGATATCCCAATCCCCACCTCTGGTCCCATATTCTAACGCGAAGACAGCGACCTCCATAGCCGCATTCACGGCCTGAACGTGCTCCCCAAGACAACTCGTGGCTTGACAAGTTTCCATTGCGTTCACACGGTTTGATTGCCTGAAAACTTAATAGCCAAGCCAAGAAATTTGGCACGGGAGAGGCGTGACAAGATCGCCATATTGATGGACCGCTACAGCTGCACCGCCGCCTCGTGAAACTCTACAAATAGGGGCCTCTCTTCCTCTCGTTCTCTCGTCATCCAGACCGGACAGCTATTCCTGTGTCAAGACTGAAACAGGGTAGGGGGGATATACTAAATAGAGGGTGAAGATGAGAATGGTTCACGAGGAAGGGCTTCATCATCATGGTCCACATCATCATCATGGGATGAGTAACGGTGGCGGGCACGGGCATCATGGTGGGCATGGTCGCCACGCAGGAGAACTTCTCTTTAGGCGTGGTCTAGGAGGACATGATGGGTGTCATGGACATGGTCATGGGCTTCATCTGAGGGGTGTTTTAGGACACGGGGGTCATGGTCATGGACATGGGCATCATATGAGGGGCCTTTTAGTCCATGGGCGTGGACCTTCCAAACATGGTCATCATGGTCATGGACATGGACATGGGCATGGGCATCATATGAGGGGCCTTTTAGTCCATGGGCATGGACCTTCCAAACATGGTCATCGCCATGGTCACGGTCATGGTCACCGCCATGGTCACGGTCATGGTCACAAAGGGAGGCGCCATGCGCATGGCCGGTGCGGGAGGCGTCATACTTGTACGGGGCAGCCGGAAGAGGAGCCGGAACAGGAAATGGAAGAGCAACTGGAAGTCGTGGCTGCGACGCCGACTCCGATAACCGAGCAACTCGGTACTCTCGCTCTGACTGCCGACTAGAGAGGATGCCGCTTAGAGTTGGTTCTTGGACAGTAACGATGCCGTGTCAGCAATAATGGGTCTTGGGGGATTTGGTGTTTTGGCTCCTACCCGTGACCAGTATCAGTTTCTCTTTTTTAGTTTGGCTGGATGATCAGATTCAGCGATTGAAGTGTTTGTGGAGGTTAATGGAAGTTTCTACGGGTACTTTTTGTGTAAGGTTCTGAACTAGAATTGATATGTTACTGAGCGCATTGAGTGCACCATTGGCATGAACAAACTGACCGGATTTAATTGAGAGATAAGGGCTTTAGCAGCAACCATCCCCGATAATGGCATATGGTTTCCATCTTTGTCGTTCAAGAAGCTACAGCAACCCAAATTGGCACCCAAGAAATCAACCATCTTCTCTTGATTAAGCCCAGAAACTTATTATACTGAAATCTTTTGTAAATATACCAATTTGATCAATCTGTAAGGAAAAGGAACAAGATTCACAGATGAAGTAGCAACAACTAATATATTTGTAGTAGTCACAAAGGAAAGCGTGGCTTGGATCCTCAGTCCTCTCCTGACCGGATCGAAGGTGAAGACCAGCATACCTGATCTCATTCTGATCTCAATATGTGAATCGTCTTGCATCATGGAAGTTATTAAAGGCCGAATTCACTAAAATTGTTTAACTAAGTATCTTGGTGGAATCTAGCTCCCCAGGACAAACACTTAGACGACATTTTCTGTTGTCCGGAGTAGTAAAGTTTCATAGCGTTCATGCGGATTTGGTCAAATACTTAATAGCTAAGCAAAGAAATTTGGCATGGGAGGCGGGTGCGTGAACAGATTGCCAAAATTGATAAACTGCTACAGTAGAACCCACAGCCGTCTAAACCCCAGATTACCAAAATTGATGGAGTGCCGGGCTTCTTTAAATGAGGGCTGTTCTTCCTTTCATCTTTCATCATCTAGAATAGCAAAATTGATGGAGTGCTGGTCAAGACTGAAACAGAGTTAGGGCGATGGACTGGACAAAACCGTTGCATTAAATATAAGACCAAAATCACCGCTTTTTTTTTGTTTCAAATCCCAATTTTTAACCTAAATCATAGTTAAATTAGGTTTTAAAAAAAAAAAGACTAAACGTTTTTACCAATAACCGAAAAAAAAAAATTTGTGGCCGGCAATATCTCCGAGGCATTATTAGCCCCTTCACGCAATGGTGGGGTGGTGTGTGTTGGTTTTTTGGTTGAGAGGGGGGGGGGGGGTTGGGTTATCTTCTCTTTGTGTGTTTTATTTAATACAGCCTTTTTTATTTATTAATCTACCGTAATTAAGATTTGGATTTTAAAATTAGGATTGGTTGTTATACTTCATGCTTTAGTCACGTTAATGCAACATAGAAGAGATAAAATAGTAACAAAAAAGCCAGATGAGTATAATCCGTTAGTGAATGTGGGAGGAGGATATGACGGCTACTGCAGTTTAGGAGGAGGAGAGCATGAGCGCAGCCATCATGGGGCCATCCATGGCATGGGCGGCATAGGCTTGGGCACCCCATATTAAATGTATGCCCTAAAGTAACCATATAATACTTACATGTTAGGTTTTCAGTTGTACTTTCAATTTCTTATTTAATTAATAGCAAAAATATGTTCAATCATTTGTCTAATTATTTATTATATACGAATGATTCCATTTGATTAGTTGTGATTGAACCTATTCTTGAAACGTCAAGAATATGAGTAACGAGAATCTTTAAATTATTTCTGATCGATAGATCATTGAGTAGATATTAATGATCACGTTGATATCGGTGTGTTCTTAACTTCACCACTAAGTATTGGATACTAAGAGAATGACGAGTCACGAGTCATTGAGAATTGTGATGCTCGAGTTAGAACACAAGTGTTTGTATCAGACAAGTTCACTGAAGGTGACACGCATTGAATGACTACAAACATGAAAACTTTAAGCGTGGTCAATATCTAATCGTTCATACTCTGGTCTTGCGTAAATAATCCTTAAACATGAGGCACAGTGTTAATTTGTGTGTTGGATAGCTATGGTTCGCAAGTACGCATATTGGCGATTTATTGATTCGTCTCTGTATTTAATGGTCGTATTCATTCACTTATGAAGTTACACGTGTGTGCACTATGGAATCTATCCCTTTATCACATGTAAGGTACATTAAAGATGTACTATGTGATCTAATCATAAAAATGCATGAAATCCTCGACCGGGGTTGTAACCGAAAATAAAATGTTCATACCTCGCATAAATGCATGTAGATTAGATTTGTGTATATGATTGAATTGGTGGCTTGATAAATATTCTATGGACTTTATTCGATCGGGACATAGTAAGATGAATGGATTAAATTATACTATAGCCTAAGCTGACGGGTTCATTATGTTTTTAAAATATTTACACTGTATGGGTATTCATAACATATCGCTAGATGAAAATCATGGTTTGTAGGGCTTGGAGGGTGATCAGGATGATCAATTCTCTTAGGAGTACCAATGTATTAGTGCACGTCTTACTACAAGTTTAGAGATAAACCTGGAGATATCACATACCATAACCAATTTAAGATGATGTTAAACGGAAAAGACAATATTGCAAATATGTTTGCAATTATGAATTATTGAATTGAGCTTAACTAAAATTAGATTAAATGGATTTAATCTAATTCTTATTTTTGGGTCATCGACATATGTGCATATGCGTGCATCCAAAGTGGACACATATTGATGAGCCCAAAAATGCACATGTAGTCCCATTATTATGTGTTGAACTCGATTTTATCTGTTTATGTTATATATTACATAGTTGTACACACAAGAAAAAAATTAAAAAAAAAAACTTACTACTGACCACGTGCCATTGTGCACAATCAGTAATGGTTGATGAGTAAGTGTTTTTTGGTGGGTGTGCAAAGGGAGTGTGAGAAAAGAGTTGGTGAAGAGAGTCTCTAAGGGTGTGCTATTCTATGGGTACATGAAACAAAAAGTTCTCCCTCACTTTTGTTCTTTTGATGACCATAAAATATTAAGAGTATGAAGAATTGTGTTCACAGGATTGCCAGCACAATTGAAGCAGTGATCACTTGTAAATTCTTTCTTCTGTTTAACATACGATTCGTGGTGTGTCTAAACTAAAAATCTAACATGTTTAGGGTTTGAACTGAAAAAATATCTGAACCAAGTTATCATAGGTATGCTAGAGAGGTAATTTGTTTAACTCTTTTTGTTTAATGTGATTTTTGATTGAAACGCACAAATAATGAATTGCAGCTAGCATTGTCACCTAGAAGTGGGTGAATATGTGATAATAAAAACTCATTTAAAAATATTGCGAAATTTAAAACAAGTAAGTTCAAAGTTTAGCTCAAGATCTGTTCAAGCATGCGTTCTCAGATGACCATAGAGTCTAACTATGCACAATTCAATTATCACAAATAAAACATAGGGTGATTAAATGATAGAGAGTTTTGAATAGAGAGTTCATAGTAGTTCAACTTTGTTCAAGCATACGTCCACTTCTTCACGCTGACAGTTAATTGGCTGGATTTTAAGAGCGAATAGCTTAAAGATTACAATATAGTGATAATTGTTGAGTCGACAAACTTCCCGTCTAATATTGTTACACTCGAATATGAACATCTAAGTATTATAGTATTTGGATCAAGAATATAGAAAGGAGGTGAAGCTCTCTTGAACTTTGAAATTTAAAATTCTAGACTCTTGTTCACTCTTCATCTTTTAAGTCTGCCTTTATACTCATCTGCCTTCAACCACCCATTACTAGGTCTATAGAGGATCATTCTCCAAACTTTCAGTTTGGACGAGATTGTAGACAAAAGATTTTGCAGCCGTTAAGATTAACCAAAGAAAGAATTCCATTAGATAGGGTTTCCAATTGTGAAGGTCCTTCATATCGTAAGCCATCATTGTCTTCCTTAATCCACTCTCTCAAATGATCTTCGTGATTAATGGTCTTCAAGAATGAATGTAGCTTGATTTGCTAGTTGTTGTGATAATATAATATCTCAAATAAATTATGTTAAGAATATCTCATAATGATCTAATCATTGCACTCAAAATACTTTCTCAAAGCTTGAGCTTCACGATAACAATTAAGCTTTTTAAAACACCCTTTAAGCCCCTCAAAGCAGATTAGATCATGTGTAACTATTCTTTAAAAATTGAATATTTTTTAGGATAATCTACAAAATAGTATTTCATTGCATTAACTTAGATATTACAGAATATAGGATTGTTTTGTTAATTTCAAAATCATTAAGGGGTTTATTTTAATAATCTCCCCCTTTTTGATGATGACAAAATTGTGAAAACCCAAAATTTTCATATTACATAAAATAAAATAAAAATATCTCTTGAATTGATGTATAAGTCAATTGCAAGTCAAGTGGATAAAGATAAGCATGGATGCCACTTTCAAAACTTAGAGATAAATATAAATATCATTTTCAAATCTTAGAGATAAACATAGATGTCATTTTCAAATTATAAATAACAAGACGAGGTTTGATTAATTAAGTAATATTTCTCATATTAACTTTTGCTTGAATATTAGAAAACATTGATGATGGTAAAATCAGAGAATGAACAAGACGATGAGTTGATCGACATGGTTCGGGGTGAGGAAGGAACAATGAGCCGTGACAAGATTGTGAGTGAGGTTTGCCCAATTAGTCATTAGCATAGATGGGCTTAGCAGGCCTACCCCTAGCGAACACGCTATTGGACTGAGGTGCATTGGCCAACCTGCGTAGTGCGTAGCTACCATGTTGCCGCCTACAGGTGGTGCCGTCGGTTAACATCAACCTTGATTGACACTGACAACTCCATCCTTTGCTTTATTCTACGCCACTGTTAATAAATGATTGTCTACCAATTCTTATTTCTAGAAGAAATATATGTGGACTAATAGGACATTGATAAGTAGCTAACCTAGGATAGGACGACATATAGGGGAGGCCTAATCATATTAAGATAAGTGGAAAATAAGAATTAATGATGAAAAGGACCCTTTTATAACTAATAATATAAGTTGATCATGACTTTAGGGATTCATTGCATTATAAACGAGAAAGTGGTTCCCCTTTTGGACCATACCAACTCAATCTTTCTCCCTCCTCCACCAGCTCTCTCTCTCTCTCTCTCTCTCTCTCTCTCTCTCTCTCTCTCTCTCTCTCTCTCTCATGTTGCCGCTACGACTGCTTCACCATCTCGTCGTCGCCATCACCGCACCGCCACTTCTTCCCATCTCTCTTTCTAATCCACTCACTTGCATATCGTAAAATAGAACACCTTTGCTTGAGTAACAGGTAAGTGAAATTACTAGTTTTAAGACAGTAATGTCTATTTATTGCTTCGATGAAGTGTTGCATTGATTACGTGTGTGGTTATGTGTGTTTTTGCATAATAAATTATAGTGTTTTGGAAAATGGTTAAGGAGTCAACATATTGAACAAAGATTAATGGGACAAGAGATTGAGTCGCCAAAGACAATCATGCTACAACTAGCTTGATCAAAATCTAGTGAGGGGTGGAACCATCGACGACCCCAAGTTCAGCTTTCGGGCAAGAACTAGGCTAGTCCGGTTTGGTCCCAAATCAACCAGAATCGGGTCTGGCCCTTCGAGCCTAATCCCTAACTTGGTTTGGTCAAGCTAGACTGATCAATGTCGAACAAATCAATCCAAGTACCACTGGGCTGACTTTACCGGGCCAATGGTATGATGGTTAGAATTTTTTGAGCTTGACTTTTTTGGAAACTAACGTAATTATGTATGGATAGTTGTATTATGAATATAAGATGACTATGGACATTTGAACCTTGAATAAAATGTTGGGCTTTTGAATTGAGTGATGGCCATGATATTGAATGTTTGAAACAAGGTACAGACCTTGATAAAAATTGGTTTCAAAAAATTGAGTGTGAAGGACCCCCTAATCTCTAATGCCAAGCTCTATTTTTCCTCCCATGGCTGAATCTCATCATTGCTTCCCCTCCACTGTACACTCTTATCTCTCTCTATTCTTCATTCTTTACCTCATCATCTCCTTTTTACGCATGACACTCCTCTCCTCTCTCTCATGAACTCCACCTAATAGCTTACTCCCCATTTCGCACCACCCTTTGTTTGAGCTATCACCGGTAGTGATAATGGTAGCCTTCCCTCCCTCGAAGATGCCTTAGCTTACCTTTCCCAACCCCTAGCTCGTCTCCCCATCCTCTCAAAGCTTTCTCTCATCCTTGGCCGCGTGTAATACTAAGAGGAAGAAGGTGCACTCGAGCTCCATTCATCCTCAGATCAACGCCACTTTTGCTTTGTTTCATCCTTGAGGCATGTGAACTCTATAACTCTCATGCTTACTTGCCAATTCATTGCTGAATTGAGAGTAATGTGACATTGTGATTCGTGGGTATTTAAAAATGAATTTCGTCTTGCATGAGCTAGATAACGAAGTAAAATGCACGATCTGTTATTTAAGATTTAGGCTATATTGTGTGTGTGTGTGTGTGTGTAAGCTATTCGCAGTGGTGGATTGTGTTGATTGCATCGAATTGAGCTGAGATTTATTGTTGTCAAGCTAAGAGAGTTTGGCCGAAGGGTCTAGTGCATGTGTAGGGTGTGGCTGAATAGTTCAGGGTACTTCTGGAGTCTTGTGGTTTGTTCGTAGATGTGAATATATATTTAGTTTAGTGTACGAAAGTGTGGTGGTGTTTGGTCGAGGGGCCTAGGGCATGTGCAAGTTGTATGGTTCCAATTTTGGTCATGTTCTTATGCTTGGTGCTCGGCCGTGCGATGTATGCTATGCGTGGTGTTGTATGGTATGTTGATGGCCATGCTTCTGTGTCTAACTGAGTAGAATGAAGTGCAATTGTAAGCTTGAGGTCCTGTGTGGTATGGCATTGATGTCGAGTTCATTCATTAAAGAATGCGAGTGGTTAAGCTCATTGTAATGGTCGTCGTGCTTGTGGACTCTGTGAATGTGAGATTTCATTAAAACTAATAAGAATTGAAATATTGTCGGCCAGCATCTCGACATGATAGATTATATATTTGTCTATGTTCGAACGATTCCCCATGGGAGCCTGAGTGGAAATTTGAAAGTCCTCGGCCTTTGTCCTGTTGGAATGGAGCTTAGAGTAGGAAAAAATGTACGCCTGTATCCCCCATATTAAATTGAGGCTTGTGTCCCTTAAGATTCCCATTGCCGATATTTCGGGGACAATGAGCTAGTGTAAAACGTAAAATTGAGGCATGCGTCCCTCTTGAAGAAAAGTGATAACATAGTGAAAATGAAAGTGCATCAAAGTGTTCAAATGAAAATGGTGTCATTTGCATGAGTTGTATGATGTCGTCTTGAGTCAGTTGCCTGCTTGATCTTAATGTTGAGTCCTATCTGATTGAACGATGAATTGCAAGTTAGTCTGTGAGTTATATGCTTCACTACTATGCTCTTTAGCTCACTCTTGTAGTTGAAATATTTTTAGATAACTAGGTATGTCAATTCCTCCCATTGTCCCTATTTTGCATTATGATGCACTTGTGAAATTTGAACATATAGGGAAAAACATTGTGATCCCAAGTTTTTGGGCAAGGAGTTTTAGTTTTTTATTTCAATATTCTGGGTTGACATGGGAGAGGCCAATGGAATGATTCCCCTCCACCTCATAGCATTGCTCAAGAGGGAGCCTTTTGGATATCAACTGGGCTATTACCTCTGGAGCGTAGTAGCGGTAGTGGTGAAGAGACTAGAGAAAGACTAAGGTGTACAGATATATTTTTGATGATAAACGTAGTGGCATATACTTTTTGGGTGAGCCATGATATGGAACATCATAGACAAGGGTGAAGTAGTAATGGTAGGTAAACGTTGGATTGGTGATGGAGCAATTCTTTCCTTTTCTTTTTTTTTTTTTCCTTTTTTATGTTTCAGCAGGTGTTTGTTAAAAACTAGAATGTAATAGAGTAGACTGAACTAGTATGTGTGTATAAATAAGTGTAAGAGAGAGAGTGTGCGTGTGTGTGCATAAACAGGTTGTTTGCTGTTACGACGCAATGCGCTTATATGATCGATGTATTTATGACCATAATGATATGGCCGACCCTTGATGTGTATATCCATATTTGTGGCTTTAACGGGAATTGTTAAGGGATTTTTTCACTACGCTTCATAGTTTTGCCCTATTAAATAAGCAACAATAGATTAAATCTGACCGTGATTACTTTAGAAGGAGTGGCGCTCTAGGACACTACAGATGGAGCTCGAACAATCTCTCCCCAACTCGGCTCCTTCAATCCAAATCTTGCATATTTTTATGATGAGAAAAGATGATAAATAGACATGTGTATGCGAAAGAGTGTATATGCATACGAATAAGAGAAAAGATTGCTTGCTCATTATCATCTAAGGAGCGATGAGAGCCAAAGTTGGCGATTATGTGGGGATTATGTGCCATCAATGGAGTTTAGAGTTGGCCTTGTCAAGAGAATGATTTCGGGTTGTCATTTCTCATGAAGGTGACAATATGAAAGAGACGTTGTTTAATCCCAACAGAGTTGGGCTTGCGAGAAATTGTTCTCAGATAATGACTATGAGATTACGAGAATGTACTAACGAGCTTATGGCCCTCATGAGCAAACAAGTTACATGATGGAATCACTGCCCATGCATGCTTGATTTATGTGATGCATGGCATTGGACATTTTTGGTTTGATAGGTTAGTAACACCACTCCATTGAGTAATGGGCCAATATTCTATTTTAGGCCTAGTACATTCATTTAGTGGGCTACTTGCTCATTCCTCTTTTTTTTTTCAAGAAATCGACATTGATCTACTGCATGGCCCCCTATTTGGTATGCTCACACACATGGAGGTTTTCCAATAGGAGGTGGTAGATGTAGAGTCAGATATGTTGTATGTCAAGGTCAAGACAATGTTATGGATTAAAATCGATTTAGCGATGCAGCTTCCCCTTATTTTTGCCACCTGATTTCAACAAGTGGATGGTATATTTTTCAGCCCTATTTGTAACTTCAATGGGTGACCAAGTTTCCAAAGTAGGACGGCACCGTAGATTAGTGCTCAAGTTATGACAAGGGAGGAGTCTTAGTAGTCTAGTATTAGTATTGGAAAGTAGTGTGGCAGCTTTCGAGCAATGACTTTGAGGCTGCTTGAGCACCTTGGACAAGAGAAAACATAGGATTTCTTGTAGCGTCAGTCGCGAAAAACCATGTTCTTTACTTAAGAAGTGATTAGTCTTTAGGAATCATTTTAATTTCAATAAAAAAGCTTTTGAGGGCTCATGTCTCGAGGCTCAATAAGAAGGACATGTATATTTTTTCCTGCCTATGTATCGGTGTTTTCTCTTTTCGCAATACTCAGGAGTTGGGGGTTTCCTTTTATCGCACTTAGAATAATTCTCTTTTTCAATTCCTTGATTGTTTATTTACCATATCGTTCTGAATACATGGTATGTTAATTATCTAGCTTGATTAAGATAAGCTAGCTTAGAATACTTACATGAAGATGACAAAAAACAAGATATGATTACTTAGTAATGGCACAAAAGCCCATTATGATCCATAAGGTAAAACGTAATGCACAATTACTTTAGGAAATAAACTAATTGGTGAGACACCAAAAGAGCGATAATAGATATTAATGTATTCAAGTCCTCCATTTAGAACTTTGATAGCATAGGGATCAAAATGCTTCTCCCACATTTTGATTGGGTTTTCTTAACCAATCAACAAAAAAGGTCAGTTGCGATTTTTAGAAAGATGAATAGGTTGATAAAAAAGAGTTCAAAATAAAATATCTCAAACTGTCTTCTAAAGGTATGGGGCTTGGGATGGCCCTCACCCTTGAAATGATGACTCTTTCGAATTGTTTTGGCAATTCAAAAGACATGAACATTCTTGAGAGAATACCTTGTGAGATGAGCTCCTGTTCGGGAGGGACGTGACACTAATAATGTGTAATCATCTCACAAGAATGCTTAAGCCAATGATGGCCAATATGATTAATGACTTCGCATCTAGGCTGGGATCTTTCAACCAGCCTTTTCTAGTGCAGGGAGCGTCAGGCGGTAATGAGGTATGTTCCTTCAACTTCCTCTACTCAATTAAATAACATCAGTAATGTAGACCAAACAATACCATAGTTAGTGGTTAGAATATTGCAAGGACCTGATGTTGCCGACTGCCGGGACAAAAATAATTTGAACTTAGTTGCCAAGATGACTAATCAGAATATTACAAGGTTCCTAATTTCTCGTTTTCGCCATGCGTACTTCCTCAAATCGAACCACAAGGGTCCTACCGAGCGTGCCAAAAAAGATGTTTTGCAAAAAATGGTCAATGACAAAAGATCTTACACCAAAGGTTTTGGTCTTCAGATTTATAATGAATTGGGTTCTGTAGCAATTTAGATATGAAGTAATTGATAATGGCTAAACTATAAATTGAACAAATGAGGTAAATAAAGAATGGTAAACATGAATAAAGAACTAATAGAATAAATGGCAGGAAAATCTGATAAGTCTTAATGATTGCGGATCCTTTATAAAGCTTTTTCTCCGACTATTTATAGCCACTTACAAAGACTAACCATTGGTGGCCATTTATTTCTAGGATGTTAGTCTACCCCTAAATTCTTGGATGTTCTTCAACAACCGTTCATCTTATTCGCTTAGGGTGGCCTTGGACTTCGTTTCTCCTACTTACATGATATCGTGTGCTAACCATCCAACGTCATCGATATTTCATACTCGCTCATCGGTGAGAACCTACTCTTCAGATGCAGATGTGCTCCGAATCAACAACATCGTCACAGCTCAAGTTAATTTTAAGTGTCAACAATTTCACATTTAGCTCAATACTAGAGCATGCCAAACCTATTTCAAATGGATTTTTTTTCAAGATTTGTTATTTAATTGTGGATGGATTAATTGCGTTACATGTTAGTGAAAACGACTCCGATTTGATGACGTTGGTTGCAATGAAAAGGATAAAGATGGTCTTATTAAGTTCATAACAAGTAAAGCTCTAATCTAATCATGCCGCTTTTGGCACGATTTTTCGCGGTCTATCTTAAGCTCCATATATTACAACATGAGACTGCCACCATTCCAAAAGTGGATCTCCATTGGACACAATAGGGAATCCTATTGAAAGTTTGTCCATAAAACAAACAAAAAGTGTGCTCTTCTTGTTCCACAAAGAAAAGATCGGAAAGTACAAGGCATTTTATTAGCTAAAGGCTATCATAGTCTTTTAAATGGAGAAATGGGCAAATGAGTTATACCCCACTATAATCGCGTGCTAGCATGAGATTCACGCAATTATTAGGCACATTTAACACATTGCATGTTTGTGTGCTTGGGGATAATTAAGAGCTGCATTTATTTTTATTAATTTTAATTAATTAATTAATTATGTTGAATTGTAATTAATTAATTATGTCCAATAGTTGTAACTTTTCAGACATGACAGTTTTGAACATATAGAGTTGTGTCCAAATTAATGATTTTTGGACATGAAGAGCTGTGTTCGAATTAACTATTTTTGGACATGAATAGCTATACCCGAATTACATTTTCTGAGACATGGAAAGTTGTGTTTTGTTCAGAATAGCATGAAAAGTTGTATTCTTTTTGCTATTATATATCAAGTGATTTCGTTCAATATAGTTACTTCAACTTCTAGATTTTGTTTTTTTTTTAAGAGATACAACCTTCTTTTCTAATTGTTTTTCTTTAAGAGTTCTTGAAGAAGTATTAAAATTGCTATAGAATATTCCCAGTCGAGACTTTGTGAAGGATGTTTGCCACTAACTATTAGTAACATTATGGAGCAAACAATTCCTTAAAGAAAATGTTATTATTCCTTAGATTTTAATTTCATTTTATCCCATTTGTACACCGAATTTTCCCCAATAAATCCAATTTATCTATTCATATTTGGGGATGAAAGGATCCATTAGTTTTTGACCTATAACTCTTAGAGGTGTGCAATAAGAACCAATTAAATAGGGAATCGAACGATTCTCAAGATGGCTGATTCGGTTTCTGTTAAATCTAGCAATATCACCTAGAGGGGGGTGAATAGGTGATTTAAAACAATTTTGATGATAAGATGCGAAATTAAAAGTCAAATCAAAATGTATGCAGAATCTGAATTTGAACAAGTGTATTTAGTGATTTTGATCGTGAGCAATTTATGAATCTGAATGCAAATATGCAACTTCTGAGCATGCAGATTCTGAATGCTAACGCTAGCGTGCAAAACACAAAGATCAGAGTTATGAGATAGAGAGTCTTGCACACAACAGTTATAGTGGTTCGGCTTATATCAAGTTTACGTCCACTCTCCCACGCTAATAGCCAATAGGCTGATTTCCACTATATATAAATGAGGATAACAAGAATTTGTATGCTTCTCACACGAAGAACAGAATAGCCTCTCAACACATGTAATTGGTGTCTCTCGTGTACAAGAGAATACTCGCAAGTTTGAATCGCTCAAAGCTTTGGAATTTTTAATTCGTCTCTCTACCCAATCGTCTTCGTTGATCCTCTTTTATACTCCTCTAACCTTGAACTAGCCATTGGTCAAGGTGTCCTAAGGATCGCTCCTCAATCATTGATTAATTGTCATCAATCTTGATTGACGAAGACTATATCAGAGAAGATCTTCTAGCCGTTGTAGCAGAGTTTGAACGCTTCAGAATCAGTCGCCCATACAACTGAGACTTCAGCTTTCCATAAGTAGAGTCAATACAATCTTCAATATTCTTCGTATATGGAAGGTGTCATCCAACTGTAGATATTCTCCTGATTTGATAAGACAAGAATCCAGTCAATCAAATCACACAAACTTCCATAGATATCCTAACCATCTCGGAAACCTGCCATACGTGGGTCTTCAGAGTCTCTTATAAAACTGAGTCTGAAATTGTGTCTGAACATATTTCAGAGTCAGTTTACAACTGAAGTTCCTCTGATTCACTTTAGACTTAAATAGCGATTTTTGCTTCTGGAGGATCCTTGCTGACGAGTCACAAAAATCTTCTAGCCTATAAGTATTTAGATGCAGCTTCCTTGAAGTCTTTAAACGGAACTTGTAACATTCTGAATTTCGACCCCTGTTTGGGACTTGAATATAGAATGGATATGTCATGGATGCACTATTAATGAATTCCACTCGAAACTGATCACTTCGAGATAACTGACAAAAAGGGATGGGCTATCTAGGAAAATAAGTACGTTGACCAATTGATCGATACGCGTAACTCCTAACAGCCACCCGTTAGTTTGAGAATTTCATTATAGTTGCTATCTTATGAATTTGGCCACGAATTGAGTTCCGAATAGGGCAATCGATTTTCAAGAGCGTTTCAGTTGCTAAATTTGGATATTGACGAGAAAGGTTTGGAAATTGATAGTTTGGACTGAGAGTGCTGAGAAGGAAGGCAAAAATTAGAAATTTCTGTCAAGTCCCCGATTTGCCCTGGATTTAGTGGCTAGGGTGTGAGATAAATTTTAGCGAAGTTAGAAAAAGTTTCCGAGATAATCTCGAGTCATTTTCACTTCGCGATTGAGCCAAAATAACACCGATTCAATCCCAATCAGTCCCAAATGGGCACGAATTTTGAGGATTGACTAGTCAAACTTGCTCTCTAATTTTTTACTACCTTTGACCATGTTGACCACGTTTGACCAAGTTTGACCAAGCTTTATGTCACTTTCATGAATAATATTTAGATATTATTATTATTTAATTAATATTTTGAGATATTTTGAATAAAAAAATATTATTTTGAGTAGGACATTTGAATTTTTCTCTCTTCTTCTTCTGTTTGTAGCAGATTCATGATCCCTCTTTCTTTTTCTCTCACGGTGGAACACATTCTTTCTTTTCTCTCCCTCTCTCATTTGGCTCCAAATTCTGGCTGCAGACTTTGATCGTTCGTTGACAAAAATTTGTAAGTTGGATTCTCACAATTTTTGGATATGTTGTAGTTCAATGTCTTATGGTTCTAACCCAACTTGAATCGCCTCGATCCAAGGTCGTTTGATCCTTCAAATGTATTTTCTCGTATCAGTCGACGAAACTATTTTCTGGGTGCCAAATTTCTGTTTTGGTTCTAATTGATATATGTCGACCCCGGCTGCCCCTAGATCTCATTTTCATGTCAAATCCATGATTTCTAGTTCGTTTTTGTGTCAGTTTTGCCCCTGAACAGCCCTACCAAATCCGTGAACCGTCGCCGACGCGTGCCGTCGCCGGTTGCCGTTCCTTGTCCAGCCCTTTGCTCAGCTTGTCAAGCTTCGTTTGGTAAGCCAACTCCCAAATCTTAATTAGAATATTTAGATATTGCTTGGACTAGCTCTAGGACACGATCCGAGGTAGATCGTTTGGGGAAAATTGTCTGATTTTTGGAATGTCTGTGTATATCACGATTTTGAGGAATGGGATGCGCTGAGCAGATTTGATTTGTGGCTATTCTTGCTTGGATAATGCTGTCCATGAGTAGAAATATGGGCCTCGAGGTGCCTAGACCTTGAGAAATGAGAATCTAGATCAATTGGGGAGAAAACGGACCCAACTAGAAAGTGAACTCGCAATTTGCGACGATAAAATGGAAACTATTATAGCATTGGAAACAAGCATTGTGGGCTGACCATGTGAGCATAGAATTGATTATCGAGAATTCGCGGGCCCCGCCTGAGCGGAAAAAGGGGCTTGATAGATCACTTTTAGTCTGATTGTGTTTGATAGCCAAAGTGATTGGTTTAGATGCTCCAATGAGCTGAGAGAACTCGATATAGCTGAGGCTATATGTTTGTGTTGTCTGGTCTGCTACTCTATGAGTTATGCCTGATGGCAATTACGTGATTTAATTCACCTGAATGTGCTTCAGTGAATATCGGCTTGTAGTAAATCTCGCATACTGGTTTAGTTGTGAGGCTATGGCATGGCGGATACGAAGTTGAGAAATGCCAACCTGAGGCGGTCACCATTCATGCGGGTTGAGTACGGACCGAGGTATGATTGCTAGCCTGAGGCGTTACTACTACACTGGCTAAGACATGGGTACCAACCTGAGGCGGTCTCTATTCACGCGGGTTGAGTACGAACCTGAGGTGGTTTCATTACGCGGGTCCAGAGGGCTAATGAACCAAGAGCTGAGATTGTGAAATAGCATGCAGATTTATTGAATTCGATATTATGAAATGAACTTATTTTGATTGCATGCCTGGCCCCCTGTGAGGGCGAGTTAATTGTTGGCTGCTGCACTTTGATTCATGATTGCTCGGTTATATATATATGAGTCGTGATTATCTACTAGAGTTGAGTTTGAGAATATTGGGTATCCTAATAGGGATTCGGGGTGAGCTTGCTGATCCTAGTAAGGCAAGGGATCGAGTTGAATATTGAGTCGGAAACTCAGCTTTTTCTTGGATCGGATGATGGGGTGGATGTCGATGAGCACAGTTGGAGTTGAAGCCCTTTTGTAGAAATTTGTATGGTTTGCTTGTAATCGAAGATAAAAATTGCCGACCTAAAGGTCGAGCTATAAGATGTCAAAGGATGACGGGAATTTTGATTTGTGCATATTTGATGTCGCCAAACCGATGTATATAAATATGATGTAGTATAAGGAGTGGTTTGATGTAAATTAGATTGGTTGGTCTTTCTATCTATCCCTTTCTGTGCATGAAGTTGAATGAGCTCGTTTTCGTTGCCTAAAGAACTCTGAGGTCAATTGGTTACGACGAGTTTCCTGGGTCGTCGTGTTTGTGAACCATTCGATCGTACAGGTACCACAGGGATGTCGCGAGGCTCGTGGGTTTAGGGCAGGACAGAACTCTTCTTCATCTGAAGGCTTTAGAGACAACGTTCTTCCTTCTGACATATTCAGAGGCAGTTCCTCTTTCATCTAAACACTTTTACTTCTACAGACTTAGAAGTAGATACATGACATCTCTCTCTTGAATCTGAACATCAGATTTAGATCCATATGAGTTCCTTTTCACAAGCTCATCTCTGCAAAAACAATTTCAATATATTAACTTAATTCCAAAATGGAAAATGAAAGTTTTGTCAGAGTCAAAACATTCATAAAGACAAACTTCCTTAACTGTTTCCAATTCCATAAAATTAAAACTAGTGACGGACAGTCCAGTTCCCAATTTCAAGGTGGGAACTTCCCGAACTGACTGACAGTAATGCATATATTTTAAGTAATGTATATTTGTTTTAATACAAGATAGAAGGCATTGTCAGAAAGGTCTTCACATGTCCAAAGTAGGGTGAGCAAATCAAATAGGACTGAACCAGCTAGGTTAGTCAGATCCTTGAGGGGGTCAGTCCGATCCTTGATTCCATGGTGGATGGGACTGGATTAGATTGCCGAGCACGCGCGCGCACATACACACACAAAATTAGAAAAAAAAATAGAAATTTCTAAAAACTAGTTAACCTAATTTCCTCATCTTCTATTTGACACTCACTCCTCTCCTCTTATTTGCGCTCACTTCTTGCCGTCACCCTCATAATTTAGCCTCCTATCGTATTTGGCGATATGCAATCTCCAATCATGTTTTATCTTGATACAATCTACGTTTTGTCTTGACTATATTATGTAAATCCACCATTTTATTTGCACTTGGGTTCAATGAAGTACAAGTGTAATCTCATTTTGAGCTTGATTCTTTCTAACTCGAGGAAAATGATGTAGGAGCATAACCATATTTTAGTTTTTTGAAGTATTTTTCTCCCTAATTTAGTCTTTCCTTATTATTTTATAATTATAAGTACTCATGCGATAGCTATATAATGGTCACATATGTGTTTTATTAAGTTTGATGGATGAGATTTGAAATTATTAGTTTTGATCTAAGAGTTAGATTTCTATGAGCACATGATATTAGAGACCCCACTATGATTGGACCAAAATCAAATTGAACGGATGGTCTCAGTCCGATTCTTGGTCTCAAAAAGTTTGGGATCAGGATTACTGGTCAAGTCTCTGGTTCCACATCTAGGCCAAACCATCCTAGATCATGGACAACTCTAGTCCACATGCTTGAGAAAAAAGGAAAAAAGAACCAGAAGTAAAGAAAGGGACAAAATTATCATATCTTTTAAATAACCACAAGAGGACAAGCTCGTTGATTTGGTGAGAACAAGCTCGCCTCAAGCCGGCTTAGCTCATTAGAATCTGGCGAGGCCAAACGTCGTTGACCTTAAGCAAGCTCGTCTTGACCCATGGCTAGTTGCCAGCCACCGATCGAGAAGGAAAAAAAAAGACATGAAAAAAGAAGAAAATAATAAAATTTTGAAATTAAAAAAATTTGAGAGGTGCACCTTTTTAGATTTAATAATTCACTTTCCTAATTTTATGCATGAATAACTTGTGGGCTGAAAAGTATTTTCATTTCACTAATCATTTTCAGTGAAAGTCTGGATAACTAATTCTCATAAAATATTTTCTCTCAAATAAACACACCATTTATGTTTAAATATTTTTGTGGACAATGAATTAATTTTATTCATTTATTATTATAAACAATACAAGCTATTATTTTTATGATTTTTTTTAAATTACTTATTTTTTTACCGAACAAATGCATTCTTAAATTATAGTTTCTATTTAGAATGTTGTCTAAAAAAAAAAATCGTGGCTCGCAAGATATGCATTATGTCCTCATTTAACGTGGCCCCCAAGCAAGACACGTAGAGCCGCAAATCAGAACGTGTCGGCACCTCCTTCCCCATCTCTGGTCCCATATCCCAACGCAGGGAGACAGCGACCTCCATTGATGCATTCACAGCCTGAACTTGCTCCCCAAGGCAACTCGTAGTTTGACAAGTTTCCATAGCGTTCACACGGATTGATTGCTTCAATACTTAATAGCCAAGCAAAGAAATTCGACAGAGAAGACGCGTGAAAAGATCCATCGCCATGTTGATGGACTCCGACAGTTGAACCACCGCCTCGCGAACCTCTATAAATAAAGGGCCTCTCTTCCTCTCATCCTCCCATCATCCAGACGGCTATTCCTTTGTCAAGACTGAAAAAGAGTCGGGGAATATATTAAACGGAGGATGAAGATGAGAATGGCTCACGAAGGAAGGCATCATCATCATGGGATGGATAACGGTGGACACGGGCATGGTCGCCACGTAGGAGAACTTCTCTTTAGGCATGGTCTCGGAGGACATGATGGGTGTCATGGACATGGGCTTCATCTGAGGAGTGTTTTAGGACACGGAGGTCCTGGACATGGACCTGGACGTGGGTATCATCTGAGGGGCCTTTTACTCCATGGGCATGGACTTTCCAAACATGGCCATCATGGTCATCGTCCTGGGCATGGACATGGGCATCATCTGAGTTGCCTTTTAGTCCACGGTCATGGACCTTCCAGACATGGTCACGGTCCTCGCCATGGTCACTGTCATGGTCACAAAGGGAGGCGCCATGCGCATGGCCGGTGTGGGAGGCGTTATATTATGGGTCTGCTGGAACTGGAGCTGGAACAGGAACAGGAACAGGAAGTCGTGGCTGCGACGCCGACTCCAGTAACCGAGCAACTCGGTACTCTCGCTCTGACTGCCGACTAGAGAGGATGCCGCTTGGAGTTGGTTCTTGGACGGTAACGACGCCGTGTCAGCAATAATATGTCTTGGGGGATGTGGTGTTTTGGTTCCTCCAAATGACCAGTATCAGTTGTCTCTTTTTGGGTAGTTTCGCTGGATGATCAGATTCAGCGGCTGAAGTGTTTGTGGAGGTTATTGGAAGTTTCTTTGGATACCTTGTGTGTACCAATATTATGCAGTGGTACACTAAAAATTTAGTGTGATGGTATTGGTCGTTCAGGCTTCAGATCAAATGATTCCATATTTTTTTTATGCGGAAGAATTGAAAGGTTCTGAACTAGAATTAATATGCTACTGAGTTCATTGAGAGAGCACCATCGGCATGAACAAACTAACCGGATTTAATTGAGAGAGAAGGGCTTTAGAAGCAACCATCCCCGATAATGGCATGTGGTTTCCATCGTTGTCGTTCAATAAACTACAGCAACCCAAATTGGCGACCAAGAAATCAACCGTCTTCTCCTGATTAAGCCCAGAAACCTATTATACTGAAATCTTTTGCAAATATGCCAATTTGATCAATCCGTAAGGAAAAAGAACAAGATTCACAGATGAAGTAGCAACTAATATATTTATAGTAGTCACACGGTGAAGTGTGCCTTGGACCCTCAATCGTCTCCTAATCGGGTCGAAGGCAAAGACAGGCATATTCGATCCCATTACGACCTCGATACGTGGAATCGTCTTACGTCATGATAGTTATTAAATGTGATGATTCGCTGAAATTGTTTAACTAAGTATACTGGTGGAATCTTGCTCCCAAGACACTTCGACGACATTTTCCGGCGTCCGGATCTGACAAGCTTTCATAGCGTTCATGCGGATTTGGTCAAATACTTAATAGCTAAGCAAAGAAATTTGGCACGGGAGGCGCGTGCGTGAACACTTTGCCAAGATTGATAGACTGCTACAGTAGAACCCACAGCCCTCTAAACCCCAAATTGATGGAGCGTTGGGCTCCTTTAAATAAAGGGCTGCTCTTCCTTTCATCTCTCGTCACCCAGATAAATATTCCTCTGTCAAGACTGAAACAGAGTTTGGGCGATAGACTTGACAAAACCCTTGCACTAAACGTAAGACTAAAACGACCGTTTTTTTTTTTTTGTTTCAAATCCTAATTTTTAACCTAAATAATAGTTAAATTAGGTTAATTTTTTTTTTAAAAAGACTAAACGTTTTTACCAAAAACAGCCATCATGGGGCCATCCACGCGCATGTGCGGCATGGACTTGGGCATTTCTAGATGCATGCCCTAAAACAACCATATAATAGTTACATTTTAGGGATTTTAGTTATACTTTCAATTTCTTATTTAATTAGCAGCAAAAACGTGTTCATTCATTTGTCTAATTATTTACTATATATGAATGATTTCATAAGATTAGTTGTGTTGAATATATTCTTGAGACATCAAGAATTTGAGTGATGGGTTCACAGTTAGACTAAATCTTTAAATTGTTCCCGATCAATGGATCATTGAGTGGATATTAATGATCATGTTGAGACTAGTATGTTCTTAACTTCACAATTAAATATTTAATACTTAAGAAAATAACGAGTCATGAGTCATTAGGTATTGTGATGCTCAAGTTAGAACACAAGTGATTCTAACAAGTGTTTGTATCAGACAAGTTAACTAAATGTAACGCATTGAATGACTACAAACATGGAAGCTTTTAGCATGGTGAATGTCTAATTGTTCATACTCTGGTTTTGTGTAAATAAATCTTAGACTGAGACAGTGTTAACTTGTGTGTTGGATGGCTATGGTTCATAGGTACACATATTGGCGATTCATTGATCCATCTCTGCACTTGATAGTCATAGTTTGTTCACATATGAAATTACACGTGTACGCAATATAGAATCTGCCCCCTTATTACAAGCAATGTACAATGAAGATGTCCTATATGATCTAATCATGACAATGAATTTAAATCCTTGGCCGGGTTTGTAACTGAAAATGAAATGTTCATGTCTCTTATAAATGCATGTTAATTAGATTTGTGCATACGATCGAATTGGTAACTTCACAAATATTTCATAATCTTTGTTCGATCAGGACATAGTAAGACAAAGGGATTGAATTACACTATATTTAAAGTTGACGGGTTCATTATGTTCTTAAAATATTCATACCATGTGCATGCCATAATATATTACTAGATGTGAATCATGGCTTGTAGGACCTGGAGGTTGATCGAGACAATCAATTCTCTTGAGAGTAGTAATGTATTATTAGACGTCTTACTACCAGCTTAATAATAAATCTAGAGATGTCACACATGATAATCAAGTTAAGATGCCATTAAATGGGAAAGACAATATTGCGACTATATTTGCAATTATGAATTATCAAATTGAGTTGAACTAAAATTAGATCAAATGGGATTTAATCTATTTCTTATTTTTTGGTCATTGATATATGTGCATATGATGCACCCTTGCATCCAAAGTGGGCACATCAAAAAATGCACATGCGTAGTCGCACTATTATGTGTTGAACTAGATTTTATATGTTTATGTTATATATTACATAGTTGCATGCATAGGAAAGAAATAAAAAAAAAAACTTACTACTGATCACATGCCTTGTTATGTCCAATCATCAACAGTTGCTGAGTAAGTGTGTTTTTGGTGGATGTGCAAAGGGAGTGTGAGAAAAGAGTTGCCGAAGAGAGTCTTTGAGGGTGTGCAATTTTGTGGGTACGCGAGACAAAAGGTTCTCCCTCACTTTTTTTTGTGACATAAAATATTAAAAGTGTAAAGAATTGTCTTCACGGGATTGCTAGCACAATCGAAGTGGTGATCATCCTCAAATTCTTCTTCCATTCAGAGTACGATTGGTGACATGTATGAACTAGAAGTTCGACATTTGTAGGGCTTGAACTAAAAGATACCTACACCAAGTTATCTGAAGCAGGTTACTAGAAGTAATTCATTTAATGTGATTTTTGATTGAAATTGATGTGGCTAGCAACGACACCTAGAGGGGGGGTGAATAGGTGCTTCTGAAAATTTTGAGATTCAAATGCAAGCAGGCGCAGAAGCGATGTATTGAATGTAACAGAACAAATATGCACGAAATAAAGGAGTTTAAAAGGAGAACTGTGCACACAGATTTATAATGGTTCGGCTATAGTAAGCCTACGTCCACTCTCCCACGAAGACAACCGATTGGCTGGATTTCATTATAATGATCACAAGGTTACAATGAACTTCTCTCAACTCACTGACAAGAGTATTTCCACGAGAAGTTAAAAATTATTTTCACAATAGTTTGCTCGACTTTTCTATATCTCACCTCCTCTTTTTTCTTCGAATACCAACACCCTCCTTTTATACCCCTTTCACCTTGAACTAGCCGTTGTCAAGGTACTCCACGGGATCACTCGTCAATCTTCAATCAGCCTTGATTGAGCGAGATCAACTTAGAAAGATGCTAGGTAGTCGTTGAAAAAAGATTCTGGTAATCTTCAGATTTGGTCGCCCATACAACTAAATCTTCAATTTCCATTTACGTGAGATGTTGAATCTCCTTGAAAGAGGGAAAGAAAGATAATATCCAATCAAGGATTTTGTCCCAATAAAGATGGACAATCATCCTGTAGATCGAATCCTTTCATTTCCCGTATTTTCCGAAATCAATCGGACTCTTTGTCAATCGTGGGTCTTCTTAGTCCAGCTGCAGAATCTGAATCCATTTAGAAACAGCTTTCAAACCATGTGAGGTCTCTGAATCTGATTCAATATAACACTGTGAATCTGAGCCCTTAAAGCTCCCACTGGTGGCGTCTCACACGAGTCTTCTTGAGGTCTTCCAAGGTAATGCTGTCCTCCATCTGAATCCATTTGAGGCAGTAAAATACTACATCTGAATTACTCAGACGCAGACTCCTCCTTCTGATTCCTTTAGAGGCACAAGCATAGTTCCTCCTTCTGACCATTCAGAAGCACTATGGTGACGACTCTTCCTTGAGTTTGAACGCCAGTTGTGGGATATTCAATGCTCTTTTCATATCATGATTTTCTGCAAGGAAGACATACTTCCATTAACTAGACTTCTTAAAAACGAGTTTTGTCAGAATCAAAATTCTTGGCAGGATAGTTTCCTCAACAGAAATGGACGAATAATGTGTTGGAACTATTTAATGTGATTTTTGATTGAAATGCACAAATAATGTGGTGGAACTAGCCTTGTCACCTAGAAGGGGGTGAATAAGTGATAATAAAAACTTGTTTGAAAATATCATGAAATTCAAAACAAGTAATGTCAAAGTTTAGTTCAGAGTCTGTTCAAGCATGCGTTTTGAGAGGACTTCAAAATTGGACTATGCGCAATTCAACTATCATAAATAAAACACAAAGCGATTAAGTGATAGAGAATTTTACACAAAGTGTTTATAATTGGCTTTGTTCAAGTCTTCTTTCACTTCTTCACACTAACAACGAATCAGCTAGATTTTACTAGTGAATAGGTCAAATATTATAACATAGTGACTATTCTTCAGTCGATAGACTTCCCGTCTAATACACTCACACTCGGATTAGAACCTCTAAATATTACAATATTTTGATGAAGAATATATAAAGGATGTGGAGCTCTATTGAACTTTGGAATTAAGATTTTGGACTCTCGTGCACTCTTTAGCCTTGAAATCTCCTTTTATACTCATCCACGCTCAACAACTCATTACAAGGTGTCGCGACCCTCCCGAGATTTGCGGATCCCGAGAGAGCTAATGGATTCCTAGGCCCATTGAGTATCGGGACTTAGCTCGGGCCCTCCCAGGCTCATACCAAATCGCGTCAGGGAAAATTTGAATCGAGGTTGACCTTAGTGTGGTCAGGTGACATGTGAATAGTGTGCATGCCATAGGAGTCGCCACCAATCATTTATTAGAGGGTATGACTGGGAACCCTATCGAACAATTAGGAGAGATCGCTCGATCCTACGAAAACCAGAGATCTAGATTCGGGGACTTAGTTACGTCGATACTACCATCGACGCCCTCTCGGTACTTAAGTTGAGTGATTTCCTAATCTAAGGAATTCATGCAGGCGAGATTGGATATGGTAGGTTCTAAGAATCTAAGGGGTTCATGCAAGTAGGATTATCTGTCCTATCAATCACAATCAGGGAAGTAAATGTGCAATAAAAAAAATCAATATGCAAAGAAGATACACCAAGTCAAGTCAAAGCGGGCCTAGGGGGGTCTTAGGAAAGCCTAGAAAACATGCCAATTAGGTTCAAGGATAGTTTGGAATAGTTTGGGGTCAGATTGACTAGAGGGGTAAAATGGTCATTTTGGAAGGCTCGGTAATTCAAAGATGTGAAATTAGGTCTGACTAGTCGAATATGGTTCTTCCCTAATTTTCATAACTTTTTCAGAATTTTTTGTATTTTTTTAGGATTTTTCTGTAATTTTATAGAATTCTTTTGGAATTTTTTAGATTTTTCTAAGGCTTTCTAAGAATTTTTCTATTTTTTTAGAACTTTTCTATATTTTCTGGGATTTTTATTTTGGTTTTCTAGATTGTTCCTACTTTTATAAACATTTTCTATCTTTTCTGACAAGTTTTTCAATTTTTTCTAAAATTTCTATGAATTTTAATGACCCTTTTTAGTTTTTCTCTTTTCTATGAATTTTCACTAATTTTTACTATTTTTTATTTTCCAATAATTCCTAAATTTTCCTATTTTTTAAGGTTTTTTGAAATTTTTTATGATTTTCCTTATTATATTTTTGTATCTTTTATTTACATTTTTTTAGTTTTTCTGATTCTTCTAAGGATTTTCATAATTTCCTATGATTTCTGGATTTTTTATTTTTCTAATTTTTTCCTAATTTTTTGTGATTTTCCTGATTTTTTTTATTATTTTACTATTTTATTATACATTTTGTTTGATTTATTCTTTATTTTTATTTCTATTTTATTTAATTCCCCGAACCGGGTCTGGTTGACCTGGCTCAATAACCCAAGCTGAAATTTAAAACCTTAAGCCTGAAACGACGCCGTATTATTTTTTGTTTTTTTTCTAATTTTTATTTGATTTTTTGAATTCCTTTTTATTCATCATTTAATATCGTTTTATGTTATACGGACCGGGTCGTATTGACCCGGCCCACTAACCAAAACCCGGCCTAAGGCCCACTCTCTTAAACCCATCCCAAAAACGACACCGTTTTAGATCATTTTTTTTAGTTTTCGAAATTTTTCATATTTTTATTCCATTTTTATTTTCCGACCTAAGTTCTGATCCTATGATCCAAGAATCGCCATGTGTCACCATCTTGGTCGTTCATCCACGGTTGGGATTAAACCTGAGACTAAATCTCGGCCGTCCATTACTTTCATATCTCAAATTTCGAACAGAAACTTTTATTTCTTGAAATTTTACGATGATGACACGTGGATTACCCCTCTTCGTTCAATCTAACTTGTTATAAAATCTGAGTTTACCGTAATAGCCAATCTGACGTGGTGTCTGGCATGGCGTACCACGTCAGCGCCATGTTAGCAACGACCAAGTCAACAAAGGTTGACTTGGTCATCCTTCCATTGGAGACGATGACCAGCGTCGGCGTTCCCTCGCCGGCGCCTCGCTGGAGAACCTAAAACTCACCCAAAACTAGTTCGGAAATACCCACTTTCAACATGAAAACCAGTCCTACTCGTTTCAACGTGAATTCGCGTGGTTTCAAGCCCTAAAACCCTCTGTGACCACCTGATCTGACCTTAGCCGAGACCTATTCCGGTGCCAAATTTAAACAAGCAATTTCTACATTGAACAAATGATAGAATTCATCCATAAGCATCACAGAAACACCAGAAAACTTAACTACACGGTAGAAAGCATCGATTCCCCGCGAAATGAGCTCATGAGCTCGTGAATGGGCGTAGGAGTTTTGAGGTCGACTCGGGAGTATCGTACGATGGAAACGAAAAATAAGAACAGGGAAAGGACCAGAATGGCAGTAGGGACATTTTACATCAAGAATTACTGAAGATGATAGAGACATGGAGGATTCGCCATTGACAAACCTCTGACTGTGCATCAATAGCGTGGGGGTTTCAGAGCGACAAATTCACTCACCGCTTGATTCTGATGATTCTCCTGAGCTTCAGGAAACTCACGGTGCCAACGCTAGGGCCTGGTTCTTCGCTATAAGGGCTGATCGAGTTCCTAAAGCTCTCGGCTCCTCCTTCAATGGCTGCCCCGTCCGTCCAGAAAAAATCCCCTAATAGAGCCCCTCCAATCCCCTTTTATAGTCGTTTCTTGCCGAGACTCCCTCCTTAGGAAATTCCATCAACGAAACTGAGATTTTTTTTTATTTGTGCCGAGAATCCCTGTCAATCTTCCTGTCCTCAACAAACTTCTTCCCTGTTCAAATCAAGGCTTGCGCAGAGTTTTGGGGAAGATGATGGATATTTGGGTCGGGTCGGGTCGAATCCAGTCCAACCCGCCTGACCCAAATCGTCTATTTTCTTCAAATTGGGCTGTCTAAATTCACAATTTTTCCAATTAAACCCCAAAATTGGATTCTATGGCATCAAATACATTAGGAAAATGGCATTTCATGTCGATTAACCCAAAGATTTATACAAAAACCCAACTTACAATTTCGACCCGAATACCCATTTTGCAAAATCCAAACTCTTAGTGATCTTTTTTGCAAAAATTGATGCCACCAATGGATTCAGGAGGTCAAAATCTAGGGACCAACACAAATGGCGTTTGGGGTGAGGAAGGAAGAATGAGTTGTGATAGGACTGGAAGCAAGGCACGCCTGTCTAGCGACCAACACAAATGGCGTTCGGTTGGCCCATGCCCGGCTAGCATGCGGCTGGAATGAGGTGCACCCGTAGCCCATGTAATGCGTGGTTGCTACGCTCGGGCCACGTCGCCGCCTAGAGGCGGTGTCGCCAGTTGACGTCGACCACGACCGACACCAACAATTGCATCCTCTACTCTATTCTGCCTCATCATCGGTAAATGATTGCCCCTCAATTCTTGTTTCTAGAAGGTTATAGAAGATTAATTAGATTTGATGATTATGAGATAACTTAATCAAGCTAATAATAACTTAACATGTGATAAGTTCTAAAAGAGGATTAGGTGGATCAATTAGACAATGATAAGTGGCTACGTTCTAGAAGAAATATATGTGGACCAATAGGACCACGATAAGTAGGTAACCTAGGATAGGATAACATAAAGGGGATAAGGTAGCCCAATCATTTTAAGATAAGTGGCAAATAAGATTTAATGATGAAATGGACCCTTTGATAACTAACAATCTAAGTTAACCAAAACTTTAGGGATTCCTTACATTATAAATGGGCAAGTGGTCTCCCATTTGGACCACACCAACTCAATCTCTCTCCCTCCTCTACTGACTCTTTCTCTCTCTTCCTAAATTCCCTACACGATCTCCTCACTGCTGCTTCACCATCTTGCCGTTGCCATTGCTACTTCTTCTCATCTCTTTTTCTAATTCGCTCACTTGTATGTCATAAAACAGAACACTTTTGTTCGAGTAACATGTAAATGGGACTAATTTTAAGATGGTAATGTTTATCTATTGCTTTGATAAAGTATTGCATTGATTACATGTGTGGTTATGTGTGTTTTTGTATCATAAATTATAGTGTTTTGGTTGACGGTTAAGGAGTTGGCAAGTTGACCAAAGATTAGACGGGACAGGAAACCGATTCGCCAAGGATAACCAGGCTAGAACTGGCTCAACAAGAATTTAGTGAGTGTTAGAACCACCGACTACACCGGGTTCAGCCTTTGGGCCTGAGCAGGGCTTGATCCGTTTAGGTCCCAGACTAACCAAAATTGAGTCTAGCCCTTTGGACCTAATCCCTGGCCTGGTCTAGTCAGCCATGACTTAGTTAGTCTGAGTCCTGCTAGGCTGACTTTGCTAGGCTTATGGAGCTCAAACTATTTGTCGCCCATTTGGCCTCCTTCAATCCAAATCCTGCATATTTTTATGATAAGAAAAGACGATAAATGGGCATATCCATGTGAAAGAGAGTATATGCAAAAGAAATAAGAAAAAAGAATGCTCAATCATTATCACCCGAGGCACAACAAGAGATAGAATTAGCTGTTTTATGGGGATTATGTGCTATCGACGGGTTTAGAGTTGGCCTTGTTATGAGAATGATTACGAGTCATCATTTCCCTTGAAGGTGACAATGCGAACGAGACGTCGTTTAATCCCAATGACGTTACTCCTATGAGAAAGTGTTCTCGTGTAGTGAATATGAGATTACATCTAATGAGCTCATGACCCTTATGAGCAAACAAAATACAAAAATGGAATCACTGCACGTGCATACTTGATTTGCGTGACACATGGCATTGGACATTTTTGGTCTGATAGGTTACTGACACCACTGTATTGAGTAATGGGACAATATTCCTATTTTAGGCTTAGTAATTTCATTTAGTGGGCTACTTGCTTATCCCTTTATTTCTCAGAAAACTAACATAGATCCACCGCATGGCCTGCTATTTGGTATGCTTACACAGATGGAGGTCTCCCAATAGAAGGTGGTAGATGTAGAGCCAGATGTATGTCGGGGTCAAGACAATGGTGTGGATAGAAATTCACTTAGCAATGTAGCTTTCCCTTACTTTTGCCGCCTGGTTCCAGCAAGTGGATGGTATACTTTTCAGCCCTATCCATAGCTTTGATGAGCCTCTAGGTTTCCAAAGTGGGACTACACCATGGATCAGTGCTTGAGTTATGATAAGGGAGGAATCTTAGTAGTCTAGTAGTAGTAAGAGAAAGTAGTGTGGCAACTGCCGGGCAAAACTTCTTAAAATTTTGAGTGTACATAATAATCGGAAAGTTATGATGTACTACTGAGAAGCCTATGTATAAAAATGAGTATGTTTGTAAAAATCTTGGAAGATCGCTTAGGCTAAGTTCTAAATAAAAATGCTTTAGTTAAAAATATCACTTGAAAAAAAAAATGTTGTTCCTAGCTTAGCTTAGCTTATAATTCACCCGAAATGAATGAGTGATAACTCTACGAAAGTAGAGTTAAAGTGCTTCTAAAATGGGAACAATCGAGTTTAGTCGTTCGAGTTTTATTTATTTTTTTAGTGTTTTTACTTTACTTTAATATTTTGGTTGTGGTTGGATGATTTTTATATTAATCCTCATGTTTTCATGGTCGAGATTCTCAGTGCGATCTTACTATGTTCAGGTGTGATGACGAAGAATGAAGTGAAGAGCATCAGTGAGAAGTTTTAGAAAACTGCAGCCTTAAAGTCGTTGAAGATAGAACCGAGATGGATGCATCCGCTTAGGAGACGGACGCGTCCATCTGCAATCTGTGGCCGTGTATAGAACCGAGACGGATGCGTCCGTCTGAGGACAGATGCATCCATCTACACTCAGTCGAATATGCGCGACGGGCGATTTTTCCCTTGTTGCCACAGCATGAAGATTTTATCCTATTAGAATATTCTGTTTTGATATTTTAGGATTTGGTTTTCTTATTTTAAGGGCTAAAAGAAGATTATTCTTGGAGGATATCTTAGGAAAATCTTAGGGGGTTTAAATAGGAAAGAGGAGATAACCCTAAGGGGCATCACCATTTGAAGCAAACTTCTGCTGGAGGGGGGCTGCATTCTGAAAAAGAGGAGAGAGGAAGACAACGTGGAGTGACGGCTAGGGTTCTAGACGAAAATCGAGATCAATGGAGGCTAATCTTTAAGTCGGAAGACCGGAAGACAAGATTCCCTATCTCCTTTCTCTTTTTCTTATGTCGTTCTTCATGTTTTCTTCGAGAACGGCGATATTTGATTTCCCCATCATGAACTAATTTATTTTTCTAGGACTATGACGGAACCTCGTGTTCTTATGTGTTTCATGATCTTCTTTGCTTAATGTTAATTGAATTTCTCCAATTGTTTATCCTTGTTGTTCTTAATGCATGTTGATTGATTGGCCACCGATTAGCATAGATTCAATAATCTAGGGAGACTCGGGAGAGTAGTCTAGATTTAGATCATGAATTGGATAACCTAAGTAGTCTAAGTGTTGGAAAACCGGACTAATCGTGTAAAGCATAGGGATATACCTGAACACCTTAGGTAACCAATTAGGATTGAAACATAATGGGTCACCACTAATTCACTTGCCTAGGAATAGAGTGAGTAATTCGATACCGGTGATACGTTTTCTTACATTCGGAAGAAGTATGAGGAGATATTAGAATCCTAGGTTAGCAATTGGATGATTCGATAGCATAAGAAAAGGAGGGATTGAATGCATATGTTGCAAGGTGAAGTTATATGTCCTAGATCTTTTCGCTATTGATTGTTGCATTGTTACTTTCCGTTTTATTGCTTTTTAATTCGACTATTTCAAAATTTATTTTCAACTTGACCTCAAAACAATTGCCGAGAACAACGTTAAAAGAATTTCGCAATACGATTCCCTGTGGGTTCGACCCTTGCTTGCCCTTGCTATATTTCAGCTAGGTCGGATAAGGATTTATTTTTGTTGCGTTGACGACGCGCATCAATGAGACACATGAATACGGAGTAACGAATTTGAGGCTACTTGAAAAGGATTGATGACGCACTTTGTACCCAATGGTTGGATTGACGACCCCACCTTGGACAAGTGAAAACATAGGATTTCTTGTAGCCTCGGTCGTAAAAAACCATGTTCCTTATTTAAGAAATTATTAGTCTTTAGGACTTATTTTAGTTTCAATGGAAAGCTTCCAATGGGTCATGTCTCGAGGCTTAATAACAAGGACATGTATATTCTTTCCTGCCTTTGTATCGGGCTTTTCTTTTCAATTCCTTGATTGTTCACTTATCTAATCGTTTTCAACACATTATATGTTAACTATCTATCTAGATTAAGATAAGCTAGTTTAGAATACTTAAATGAAAATGACAAAAAACAAGATATATGATTACTTAGAAATGGCACAAAAACCTATTAAGATCCAAAGGATAAAATAAAATGCATGATCACTTTAGGAAACATTGACGATGATAAAATAACATAGTGACTATTCTTCAGTCGATAGACTTCCCGTCTAATACACTCACACTCGGATTAGAACCTCTAAATATTACAGTATTTTGATGAAGAATATATGAAGGATGTGGAGCTCTATTGAACTTTGGAATTTAAGATTTTGGACTCTCGTGCACTCTTAAGCCTTGAAATCTCCTTTTATACTCATCCAAGCTCAACAACCCATTACAAGATCTCTACAGGATCACTCTCTATATTTTAACATAATCTGTAAAATAATATTTTATTGCGTTAACTCAAATATTAGAGAATATAGGATTATTTTGTCAACTTCAAAATCAATTAGAGGCTTTTCTAAATAATATTTCCCTTTTTGATGATGACAAAGCTGTGATGACCCAAAATTTTCTTATTAGATAAAAGAAAATATTTTTTGAATTGATAAATAAGTCAATTGCAAGTCAATTGGATAAGGTTAAGCATGGATGCCAATTTCAAGCGTTATAGATAAGTATAAATGTCATTTTCAAATCTTAAAGATAAGCATAGATATCATTTTCAAACTATAAAGGATAAGATAAGGTTTCATTAATCAAGTAATATTACTTTTATTAACTTTTTCTTGACTATTAGAAAACATTGATGATGGTAAAATTACAGAATGAACAAGACGATAAGTTGATCAACAATGTTTGGAGTGAGGAAGGAAGAATGAGTCGCGATAGGACTAGAAGCAATGCAATGCCTATCTAGCGACCAACACAGATGGCGTTCAGTCGGCCCATGCCCAGCTAGCATACGGCTAGAATGAGGTGCACCTGCAGCTTGTGTAATGCGTGGTTGCTACGCTCGGGCCACGTCGCCGCCTAGAGGCGGTGTCGCCAGTTGACGTCGACCATGATCGATACCAACGATTACATCCTCTACTCTATTCTGCCTCATCATTGGTAAATGATTGCCCCTCAATTCTTGTTTCTAGAAGTTTATAGAAGATTAATTAGATTTGATGATTATGAGATAACTTAATCAAGCTAATAATAACTTAACATGTGATAAGTTCTAGAAGAGGATTAGGTGGATCAATTAGACAATGATAAGTGGCTATGTTCTAGAAGAAATATATGTGGACCAATAGGACCATGATAAGTAGGTAACCTAGGATAGGATGACATAAACGGGATAAGGTAGCCCAATCATATTAAGATAAGTGGCAAATAAGAATTAATGATGAAATAGACCCTTTGATAACTAATAATCTAAGTTTACCAAGACTTTAGGGATTCCTTGCATATAAATGGGCAAGTGGTCTCCCATTTGGACCACACCAATTCAATCTCTCTCCCTCCTCCACTGACTTTTTCTCTCTCTTCCTGAATTTCCTATATGATCTCCTCACCGCCGCTTCACCGTCTTGCCGTTTCCATCGCCACTTCTTCTCATCTCTTTTTCTAATCCGCTCACTTGCATGTCATAAAACAAAACACTTTTGTTCGAGTAACATGTAAATGGGACTAATTTTAAGATGGTAATGTTTATCTATTGCTTTGATAAAGTATTGCATTGATTACATGTGTGGTTATGTGTGTTTTTGTATCATAAATTATAGTGTTTTGGTTTACGGTTAAGGAGTTGGTAAGTTGACCAAAGATTGGACGGGACAGGAAACCATTCGCCAAGGATAACCAGGCTAGAACTGGCTCAACAAGAATTTAGTGAGTGTTAGAACCACCGACTACACTGGGTTCAGCCTTTGGGCCTGAGCAGGGTTTGATCCGTTTAGGTCCCAGATTGACAAAAATTGAGTCTAGCCCTTTGGACCTAATCCCTGGCCTGGTCTAGTCAGCCATGAATTAGTTAGTCTGAGTCCTGCTAGGCTGACTTTGCTAGGCTTATGGAGCTCAAACTATTTGTCGCCCATCTGGCCTCCTTCAATCCAAATCCTGCATATTTTTATGATAAGAAAAGACGATAAATGGGCATATGCATGTGAAAGAGAGTATATGCAAAGAAATAAGAAAAAAGAATGCTCAATCATTGTCGCCCAAGGCACAACAAGAGATAGAATTAGCTGTTTTATGGGGATTATGTGCTATCGACGGGTTTAGAGTTGGCCTTGTTATGAGAATGATTACGAGTCATCATTTCCCTTGAAGGTGACAATGCGAACGAGACGTCGTTTAATCCCAATGACGTTACTCCTATGAGAAAGTGTTCTCGTGTAGTGAATATGAGATTACATCTAATGAGCTCATGGCCCTTATGAGCAAACAAAATACAAAATGGAATCACTGCACGTGCATACTTGATTTGCGTGACACATGGCATTGGACATTTTTGGTCTGATAGGTTACTGACACCACTGTATTGAGTAATGGGACAATATTCCTATTTTAGGCTTAGTAATTTCATTTAGTGGCTACTTGCTTATCCCTTTATTTCTCAGAAAACTGACATAGATCCACCGCATGGCCTACTATTTGGTATGCTTACACACATGGAGGTCTCCCAATAGAAGGTGGTAGATGTAGAGCTAGATGTATGTCGGGGTCAAGACAATGGTGTAGATAGAAATTCACTTAGCAATGCAGCTTCCCCTTACTTTCTCGCCTGGTTCCAGTAAGTGGATGGTATACTTTTCAGCCCTATTCATAGCTTTGATGGGCTTCTAGGTTTCCAAAGTGGGACTACACCATGGATCAGTGCTTGAGTTATGATAAGGGAGAAATCTTAGTAGTCTAGTAGTAGTACGAGAAAGTAGTGTGGCAACTGCCGGGCAAAACTTCTTAAAATTTCGAGTGTACAACATAATCGGAAAGTTATGATGTACTACTGAGAGGCCTATGTATAAAATGAGTATGCTTGTAAAAATCTTGGAAGATCGCTTAGGCTAAGTTCTAAATAAAAATGCTTTAGTTAGAAATATCACTTGAAATAAAAATGCTTTAGTTAGAAATATCACTTGAAAAAAAAATGTAGCTCTTAGCTTAGCTTAGCTTATAATTCACCCGAAATGAATGAGGCACATGAATATGGAATAACGAATTTGAGGCTACTTGAAAAGGATCGATGACGCACTTTGTACCCAATGGTTGGATTGACGACCCCACCTTGGACAAGTGAAAACATAGGATTTCTTGTAGCCTCGGTCGCAAAAAACCATGTTCCTTATTTAAGAAATTATTAGTCTTTAGGACTTATTTTAGTTTCAATGGAAAGCTTCCAAGGGGTCATGTCTCGAGGCTTAATAACAAGGACATGTATATTATTTCCTGCCTTTGTATCGGGCTTTTCTTTTCAATTCCTTGATTGTTCACTTACCTAATCGTTTTCAACACATTATATGTTAACTATCTATCTAGATTAAGATAAGCTAGTTTAGAATACTTAAATGAAGATGACAAAAAACAAGATATATGATTACTTAGAAATGGCACAAAAACCTATTAAGATCCAAAGGATAAAATAAAATGCACGATCACTTTAGGAAACAAACCAATTGGTGAGATACCGAAAGGGTGCTAACAGATATTAATTTAATCAAGTCCCTGATCTAGAACTCTGATTGCATAGGGGTCAAAATGCTTCTCCCGCATTTTTTGAGAGAATACCTTGTGAGATGAGTTTCCGTTCGGGAGGAACATGACACTAATAATGTGTAATCATCTCACAAGAATGCTTAAGCCAATGGTGGTTAATATGATTAATGATCTCGGATCTAGGCCGGGATCTTTCAGCTAACCGTTTCTAGTGCAGGGAGTGTCAGGCGGCAATAAGGTATGTTCCTTCGACTTCCTCTGCTCAATTAAATAAGATCAGTAATGCAGACCAAACAATACCATAGTCAGCGGTTATAATATTGCAAGGACTTGACGTTGCGGACTGCCAGAACTAAAATAATTTGAACTTAGTTGCCAACATGACTAATCAGAATGCTGCGAGGTTCCTGATTTTTGGTTTTTGCCACGAGTACTTCCTCAAATCAAGCCACAAAGGGTCTCACCGAGAGTGCCAAAAAAAATGTTTCGACGGAAGTGGTCAACGGCGAAAGATCTTTCACCAAAGGTTCCAGTCTTCAGCTTTTAAAATGAATTGGGTTTAATGGCGATTCGTGCATGTAGTAATTGATAATAGTAAAATATAAACTGAACAAATGAAGTAAATAAAGAACGGTAAACATGAATAAAGAACTAATAAAATATATTGCACGGAAAAAAAGGATAAGTCTTAATAATCGCGGATCTTTTACAAAGCTTTTTCTCTGACTATATATAGCCGTTTACAAAGAATAACGGCCAGTGGCCATTACTTTCTAGGATGTTAGTCTATCCCTACGTTCTTCGATATTCATCAACAATAGTTTGTCTTATCCACTTAACATGGCCTTTGACTTCATTTCTCCTTCATACATGATATCGCATGCTGACCATTCCATGTCATCGATATTTTGTACCCGCTCATCCGCGACAACCTGCTCTTTAGACGCGGAAATGCTCCAAGTGCAATTAGCTTCCAAATCAACAACATGCTCTGGGTCTTTTTACTCGTCACAGCTGAAGTTAATTTTAAGTGTCAACAATTTCACATTTAGCTCGATACAAGAGAATGTCAAGCCAATTTCAAATGGATTCTTTCAAGATTTGTTATTCAATTGTGGATGGATTAATTGCATCACATGTTAGTGAATATGACTCGAATTTGATGATATTGGTTGCAATAAAAACGATAAAGACAATCTTATTGAGTTCATAACGAGTAAAGCTCTAATCTAATCATGCCACTTTTGGCACGGCTTTTTTTTTTTTTTTTGCGATCTATCCTAAGCTCCATATATTAGAACATGAGACTACCACCATTCCAAACGTGAATCTCCATTGGACATCAATGAATTCTGTCGAAAGTTTGTCCATAAAACAAACAAAAAGTGCATTTTTCTTGTCCCACGTAGGAAAGATGAGACAGTACAAGACATTTTATTAGTTAAAGGCTATAATAATCTTTCAAATGGAGAAATGGGTAAGTGGGCTGCACCCCACTATACCTGCATGCAAGCATGATCATTAGGCACATTTAACACTTTGCATGCTTGTGCGGTCGTGGATAAGTAGGAGTTGCATTTATTTTTATTAATTTTTATTAATTAATTAATTAATTATGTCCAATGGTTATAACTTTTCAGACATGATAGTTTTGGACATGAAGAGTTGTGTTCGAATTAATGATTTTTGGCCATGAATAGTTATGTTTGAATTAACTATTTTTGGACATGAAGAGTTGTGCCTGAAGAACAATTTTTGAAACACGAAAAGTTGTGTTTTGTTTCGAATAGCATGAAAAGTTGTGCTCCTTTTGCTATTATACATCAAGAGATTTGTTCAATATACTTACTTCAACTTCCAGATTTTGTTTCTTCTCGTGACATACGGCCTTTTTTTCTAATTGTTTCCCTTTGAGAGCTCTTAGAGAAATATTATAATTGCTATTTAATATTCTTGGTTGAGATTCTGTGAAGGACGTTTGCTGATAACCATTGGCAATATTGTCAGGCAAACAATTTATTAAAGAAAATGTTATTATGCTTTAGAATCTAATTTTATTTGTTCTCATTCTTACACCAAATTTCCCCAACAAATCCAAATTTATCTTAGAGAAATTTTATTTGTTCTCATTCTCGATTCCATGAAATTGAAACTATGAGGGACGTTCCGATTCCTAATTTTAAGGTGGGAATCAAATTGCTCGGACCGACCAACAGTGAGGCATATATTTTGAGTAATGTATATTTGTTTTAAGACAAGAAAGAGGGCACTGTCAAGGAGGTCTTCACATGTCCATAGTAGGAATGAGCAAATCAAACCGAACTAGACCGATTGAGTTGGTCCGGTCCTTGAGGGGAGCAATCTAATCCTCAGTTTCATGGTGGATGAGACTAGACCAGATTACCCAGAATATATATGTATATATAAATACACACAAAATTAGAAAAAAAAATTAATTTTTTTTTTGTAAAACTAGTTAATCTAATTTCCCCATCTTTTACTCAACATTCACTCCTCTCCTCTCACTCGACGCTCGCATCTCACCCTCGCCCTTGCAATGCGACCTCTAATCATGTTTATCGATATGCAATCTCACCATCGTATAATCCCACTTTAAGCTTAATTCTTTCCACGTTGGGAAGAATGATGTACCGGTATAATCCTATTTTAGATGTTTTAAGTGTTTTCCTCCTAATTTAACCCTTGGATTATTAGTATTCATGTAATGATTATACGATGGTTATATATATGCTTTACTAAGTTGGATAGTTGAGTTGGAAATTATTAGTGTAACATTCTGAATTTCGACCCTTGTTTGGGACTTGAATATAGAATGGATATGTCATGGATGCACAATTCCACTCGAAACTGATCACTTCGAGATAACTCACCAAAAGGGAATGGCTATCTAGGAAAATAAGCACGTGGACCAATTGGTCGATACGCGTAACTCCTAACAGCCACCCGTTAGTTTGAGAATTTCATTATAGTTGTTATCTTATGATTTGGCCACGAATTGAGTTCCGAATAGGACAATCGATTTTCAGGAGCGTTGGAGTTGCTAAATTTGGATATTGACGAGAAAGGTTCGGAAATTGATAGTTTAGACTCGGAGTGCCTAGAAGAAAGGCAAAAATTAGAAATTTCTGTCGAGTCCCTGATTTGCTTTGGATTCAATGGCTAGGGTGTGAGATGAATTTTAGCGAAGTCAGAAAAATTTTCCGAGATCATCTCGAGTCATTTTCCCTTCGCGATTGAGCCAAAATAACACCGATTCAGTCCCAATCAGTCCCGTTTTGGCACGAATTTTGAGGATTGACTAGTCAAACTTGCTCTCCAAGTTTTGACCAGATTGGATAAGCTTTGACCAACTTTGGTCAAATCGATGAATAGTAAGTAGATATTTTGATTATTTAATTAATATTTTGAGATATTATATTTTTTTTATTAATATATTTTTTTAAAGAATAATTTGACTTCTTCTTCTTCATCATTCACGGCAGAACCTCCATCCCCTCACTATTCCACCATAGAAACCACTTTCTCTCTCTTTTTCCCCCCCTCTCATTTGGCTCCAAATTCTGGCTGCAGACTTCAACCAGCCGCTGAAAAAAATCTGTAAGTTGGATTCTTGTAAGTTTTGGATATGTTGTAGTTCAATGTCTTACGGTTCTAACCCAAATTGAATCGCCTCAATCCGAGGTCGTTTGACCCTTCAAATGTATTTTCTCGTATCAGTCGACGAAACTATTTTCTAGGTGCCGAATTTCTGTTTTAGCTCTAATTGATATAAGTCAATCCCGACTGCCCTTAGATCTCATTTCCATGTCAAATATGTGATTTCTAGTTTGTTTTGGGTGTCAAAACAGCCCCTCACAGCCCCGGTTCCCCTTGGTTTAGCCGTTTTCTTCCTTTGTCGTCGTGCGCCGCCGCCGGTCTCGGTTGTCACCGGTTGTTCTTCGCCGTTCTAACTTCTTTTCCCAGCTTGTCAAGCTTCGTTTGGTAAGTTAAACCTCTATTCCTTGATTAGGATATTGAACTTGCCATGGATTAGCTCTAGGGTCCGATTCAGGGTAAATCGATTTAGGAAAAATTTGCCGGAATTGATGAATTTGTTCTATCCGGTTCTGTGGCTTGCTGTTTGGACATGATATATTGCTGTCCATGAATGATTAAGTCTGTGTGTGATGTTTGGAGTGGATCTCGTGAGGTTCGGGTACCGAAAAATGGATTTTTGGAGCATTTTATACAAAAACGGGCCAAATAGTATTTTTGCATCACTGTTTACAACATTCTGTGTACAGTTCATGTGCTGCCCAATTTGATTTTGAATTGAGAATGATAAGTCTTGTGGGTTCCGAGTGGTTTGGATCTCGAAAAATGGAAAAAAATAAGGTATTTTTGTCAGAAATGGGCTCGGGGAATATTCCACGGGACTATTCCCGATGCTCGAGAGCTGTGGCTGAGTTCGAATAATATTTGTGGATTATCCAAGTGTGTCCACGTGTGTTGATTTAGTGATTTTAGTCCGCCGTGGAATTTTTGGCAATAAAAATGAATATAATTGGGCATTTTTAATATAATTAAGCACGTGAAATAAATTGATTGGTTTGGCCATGGTGTCGGCCATGTGTATTGATATTCTTGGGCACGTGTTTTGAGTTGTGACCTAATGTACTTGGTTGTGTTTTCTGCCCAATTGAATTGGCATTATTTTATTAGCCTGAGAGGCTCGTGTGACGGATTTCGCGTGTGAAATTGCATATCATTGTCACCTGGCGTAATACGTAGCCATAATGTGACTTGGCGTAAAATGTAGCCACAGAGGCGTAAAATGTAGCCTCAGAGGTGGAAAATGTAGCCTCGTGCGCCCTGATGCGTTTGACGCGGGGTAGCTGGAGTGACGCGGGTTGGAGCACGGACCTGATGCTCCTAAATGACGCGGGTCGGACCTGGCGCCTATACGACGCGGGTCAAATTGGCTGTTAAGCCGAGGCTCAAGATTGAGCGTGCATGCATATGCGATTATTGTGATTGTCCCGATTGGACGTATTTGGTTTAAATGCCTAATGATTTTATATTGAGCCATTAATTGGTGATGATTTTGATATCCTGATTCTGTGTGGTCCTGGATTGAACCTGAGATTCGAACTGTATTGATGTTTGCCCCTTTTATGGCGAGTTTTATATTGAACTGTGCTTAGTATTTTTCTGGCCCTATGATTTTGAATTTCTAGATGAGCCTTGAGAGTTTAGTCTGAGGTTGTTTGATGTTCTAAGAAGGGGATTATGGGTTAGCTTGCTGAGATTTGTTCTCATAGGTGATTACCCTTATTTTTCAGAACCCCGTCCCCAACAGTGAATGTCATATGAGTAAAACAGGGAATCCCGATGATAATTGAAACTGTGACTCAGTTATTCCCTGGACCAGATAGTGGAATGGATGGTGATGAGCAGGGCAGAAGCAGAAGCCCTTGTAAAAATTTGTATGGTTTGCTTATTATTGGAGTTGAGAAATTGCCGACCTGACCCTTTTTGTTAAAAGTCAAGTTATGTGATGTCAGAGGACGACAGGAATTTTGATTTGTGCATATTTGATGTCGCCAAACCGATGTATATAAATATGTTGTAATATATGGAGTGGTTTGATGTAATTAGATTGGTCGGTCTCTCTATCTATCCCTTTCTGTGTATATGAGATTGAAGGAACTCGTTTCCGTTTCCTAAGGAACTCTGAGGTCGATTGGTTATGACGAGTTTCCTGGGCCGTCATGTTTGTGAACCATTCGATCGTACAGGTACGACAGGGATGTCGCGAGGCTCGCCGGGTTCAGGGCGTGACAATTAGTTTAGATTCAAGGGTTAAATTTCTATAAGCAGCTGGTGTTAGCAGTTCCATTGGAATCGGACCGAACTGCCGGTCTTGGCCCAATCCTCGGTCTCGAAAAATTGGGAACATGAACTATCGGTCCGATCCCCAATCCTATACTAGGATAGAACCGACCTGGACCATGCACACCCCTAGTCCATAGGCATGAGAAAGGAAAAAGGCAACAGAATTAAAGAAAAGGACAAAAGTACCATATTGTTTAAGCAACCCCAAGAGGACAAGCTCGCCGATCTAGTGAGAATGAGCTCATCCCAAGCGAGCTTGGTTTGTTAGAATCTAGCAAGGCCAAGCCTCGACGACCTTAAGCAAGCTCGTCTTTGCCCATGGCTGGTCGCAGGCCATCAATGGAGAAGAAGAAAAAGAAGACAAAAAAAAAGAAGAAAATAATAAAATGTTGCAATTAAAGAATTAAAAAAATTAAAAAATTTGAGAGGTGTAATTTCGAAAAGTGTTTACACCTCTTTAAATTTAGTAATTCATTTTCGTAATTTTATGCATGAATAACCCGTGCACTGGAAAGTATTTTCATTTGATCAGTCATTTTCGATGAAATTTTGGATAATTAATTCCCAGAAAACATTTTTCCTTAAATAAACACACAATTTATGTCTAAATATTTTTGTGAACAACAGATTTTTTTATTCATTCATTATTATAAGCAATATAAGTGATTATTTTTATTAATTTTTTTTAAATTATTTACTTTTCACAAAATAACTACATGCTTCAATTATAATTTTTATTTAGAATGGTGTATAAAAAAAATCGTGGCTCACAAGATATACATTATGTCATCAGCTAACGTGCAGCCCAAGCGAGATACGTAGAGCCGCAAATCAGAACGTGCCGACATCTCCATCTCCATCTCAGGTCCCACATCCGAACGCAGAGAGACAGCGACCTCCATTGACGCATTCACGGCCTGAACTTGCTCACCAAGACAACTGGTAGTCTGACAAGTTTCCTAAGCGTTCACACGGATTGATTGCTTCAATACTTAATAGCTTGACAGAGAAGAGGCGTGAAAAGATCGATCGGCATGTTGATGGACTGCGACAGTTGAACCACCGCCTCGTGAACCTCTATAAATAAAGGGCCTCTCTTCCTTTCGTTCTCTCATCATCCGGACGGCCATTCCTTTGTTAAGACTGAAACAGAGTCGGGGAATATATTGAACAGAGGATGAAGATGAGAGTGGCTCACGAGGGAAGGCATCATCATCATGGGATGGATGACGGGGGCGGACACGGGCATCTTGGTGGGCATGGTCGCCACGTAGGAGAACTTCTCTGTCGGCATGGTCTCGGAGGACATGATGGGTGTCATGGACATGGACGTGGGCTTCATCTGAGGGGTGTTTTAGGACACGGGGCTTATGGTCATGGACATGGACCTGGATTTGGGTATCATCTGAGGGGCTTTTTAGTCCATGGGCATGGACTTTCCAAACATGGTCATCATGGTCATGGTCATGGACAAGGGCATGGGCATCATCTCAGGGGCCTTTTAGTCCATGGGCATGGACCTTCCAAACATGGTCATCACGGCCATCGCCATGGTCACAGTCACAAAGGGAGGCGCCATGCGCATGGCCAGTGCGGGAGGCGTCATACTTGTACAGGGCAGCCGGAACAGGCACAGGACGTGGTGGCTCCAACGCCAACTCCGATAACCGAGCAACTTGGTACTCTCGCTCTGACCGCCGACTAGGATGCAGCTTGGAGTTGGTTCTTGGACAGTAACGACGCCGTGTCAGCAATAATGTGTCTTGGGGGATGTTGTGTTTTGGTTCCTCCCAATGACCAGTATCAGTTTTCTGTTTTTGGGTGTTTTCGTCTGATGATCAGATTCAGCAGTTGAAGTGTCTGTGGAGGATAATGGAAGTTTCTTCGGATACTTCTTGTGTACCAATATTATGCAGTGGTACACTACAAATTTTGTCTGATGGTATTGGTCGTTTGAGGCTTCAAATCAAATGATTACTTATGTTTTTATCCAGAAGATTTGAAAGGTTCTGAACTAGAAATGATATGTTACTGAGCTCATTGAGAGCACCATTGGCATGAACTATTTGACCGGATTCAATTGAGAGATAAGGGCTTTAGCAGCAACCATCGCCGATAATGGCATGTGTTTTCCGTCATTGTCGTTCAAGAAACTACATCAACCACAATTGGCAACCAAGAAATCAACCAGCTTCTCCTGATTAAGCCCAGAAACTTATTATACTGGAATCTTTTGCAAATATACCAATTTGATCAATCTATAAGGAAAAGGAACAAGATTCATAAATGAAGTAGCAACTAATATATTTGTAGTAGTCACATGGTAAAATGTAGCTTGGACCTTCACTCCTCTCCTAATCAGGGTTGAAGGCAAAGATCGGCCAGCCCGATCCCATTCCGACCTCCATAAGTGGAATCATCTTGAGTCATATAGTTATTAAAGGTAATGATTCACTGAAGTTGTTTAATTACATTTACATGTGGAATTCGAGTAGACTCTATGATTGGTTCTAAATTTCAAGGCATGTAAGGTAAGTTTTAAGTTCTAAAAAATAAGAAACATATTTTAACGAGTAGGTTTCAGGTTCTAGATAGAATTCGTGGAAAATCTGCGATTTCTCGTCACTATAACTATTATATGCTCAGAAAGTAGGAAAACAAAAAGAGAGAGTTGTGGGTGATTAAGAAAGCAAACATAAGGCCAAGGCTACTGAGAAAGGAAAAACAAGTTGATCCCATGTCAAAGCTCCACCCGAATTTAATTAAATGTCCTTGCTCGTGGCCACACCTCTCTCTTCGCCGGGGGTCACTTGTCCGTACTAGTCCTTTCATTCGATCATATCTGGCATGCCATGACTTTAAGAGAGAGATTTAATTGATTGAAATGGCAAGAGGGACATGAAATCAAGGAACCGCGCTAGAGTGGTTGAGATTCCAACAAATCACGTATTCCAAGGACTGAATTGAAAAGGAAATTCTCGGCTCTCAAATTGCATGAGCTAGTTTAATATGTTTTCGATCCTTAGAACAGCAAAGCGTATGCATCGCAATGAGGAGTCCAAAGAGATGACAACATGGCAGGTTTACACACAAACCTGGCAATACTAAGAAAAACAGTAAGTAGCAAAATCATAGCATTCCAAAGAGATGAGATTGTGAAACTTTACTCTAATGACATCGTAAATAAGAAGGTGCCGAGTCCGACATCCTCCCCCCATCCCCATCTCCGGTCCCATGTCGCAGCGCAGAGAGAGCGACCTCCATTAATTCCATTCACGCGTGAACTTGAGTACTTAATAGCTAAGCAAGCAGATTTGGCACTTAGACGGCATTTTCCGGCGTCCGGAGTTGACAAGTTTTCATAGCGTTCATGTAGATTTGCTCAAGTACTCAGTAGCCAAGCAAAGAAATTTCGCACAGGAGAGGCGGCTGCATGAACAGATTGCCAAAATTGATAGGCTGCTACAGTTGAACCCACGGCCCTCTAAACCCCTGAACAGATCAAATTGATGGAGTGCTGGGCTCCTGTAAATAAGGGCTGGCTCTGCCTTTCATCTCTCATCATCCAGATGACTATTCCTCTGTCAAGACTGAAACCTTGCTAGGGCGATAGACTTGACAAAACCGACGCATTTAACATAAGACCAAAATCACCGTCTTTTTTGTTTCAAATCCTAATTTTAAACCTAAATCATAGTTGAATTAGGTCAATTTTTTAAAAAAAAAAATACTAAACGTTTTTTTTTACCTAAAAACTTTGAGGCCAGCGACATCTCCGAGGCATTATCAGGCCCTTCGCGCAATGGTGGGACGGCGACGCACTTGGGGGAGGACTTGGTGAGTGTTTTATTTACTATAGCCTTTTTTATTTTTTAATCTAACATAATTAAGATTTGGATTTAAAAATTAGAATTTGGATCAAAACCACGTCATTTTAGTGTTAGACTTCATGCTTTAGTCACGTTAATGTGGCAGAGAAGAGATAAAATAATAATTTAAAAAAAAACCATATGAGTATATTCTGTTAGTCAAGGTGGATGGCATAAACAAAATACCTTAGATTGCATCAACTCAATAAATTTTAGGACTTAATAATATTTTTGGAAGTTCCGTAGCTCAATCGATGTAGCTCCAACGGCAATTATAAATAATTAAGGCTGTCAAAGGGCATAAAACTACAATGTCCTTACTTGACGATCATCTCCTCCTTCCTCCACCCACCCTAACAGCTGGGGTGCTTGTTCCACGTTATTTTGGATCTTGTAATTTTAAAAACCTTAAGCCAGATTCATGCCGATGCATAGTGGCTAAGAAGAGACAAGGAAGCACACTGACGAAGGCGCGCGTCTGTCTGTGAAAATCCAATCCATTTGTAGAATCTGGCGGCCGAGCGAAACTGAGGCCTTCTGCTTCGTCCTTTATCAACCTTATAAATGGCTCCAATCCCTTCTTCATTACTCATCATCTAATCAATCTTCCGATCCATTACTTCAAATTGAAAAGGAGCGTCTAAATCCAGAGCAGAAAAAATATCTTACCAAGGACATCATCACCAGCACATGTACAACGGCGAGGGACATCATGGTCATGGCCATCATGGGGGAGGAGGATATCACGCCGGCTACAGTTTAGGAGGAGGACATCATGGGCACGGTCATCCATGGGCGGCATGGGCGGCATGGGCTTGGGCACTCCATATTAGACGCATGCCCTAAAGCAATCATATAATAGTTACATATTAGGGATTTCAGTTGTACTTTAAATTTCTTATTTAATTAGTAGTAAAAACTTGTTCATTCATTTGTCCAATTATTTACTATATATGAATGATTTCATAAGATTAGTTGTGATTGATTCTTTTCTTGAAACATCAAGAATATGAGTGAGGGGTTCATAGTCAGATTGAATATTTAAATTATTCCCAATTGATAGATCATTGAGTGGATATTAATGATATTGTTGAGACTGGCGTGTTCTTAACTTCACCATTAAGTATTGGATACTTAAAGGAATAACAAGTCATGAGTCAACGAATATTGTGATGCCCAAGTTAGGACACAAGTGCTTGTATCATATAAGTTCACTAAACGTGACACGCATTGAACAACTAAAAACATGGAAGCTTTTAGCGTGGTCAATGTCTAATCGTTTATACTTTGATCTTATGTAAATAATTCTTAGATCTGAGGCACAATATTAACTTGTGTGTTGGATAGCTATGGTTTGTAGGAGCACATATTGGTGGTTCATTGATCCGTCTCAATATTTGATGGTCATAATTCGTTCACATACGAAATTACATGCGTGCACAATATAGAATATGTCCCCTTGTTACATGCAAGGTACAGTGAAGATGTCCTATGTGATCTATTCATGACAATGCATTTAAATCCTCGGTCGGGGTTGTAACTAAAGAAAATGAAATGTGCATGTGTCGTATAGATGCATGTCAATTAGATTTGTGCATGTGATCCAATTAGTGACTTGACAAATATTCTACGGCCTCTGTTCGATTGGGACACAATAAGACAAAGGGATTGAATTATACTATAGTCAAAACTGATGGATTCATTATGTTCTTAAAATATTCGCACCATGTGGTTAGCCGTAACATAATGCTAGATGTCAATCATCGCTTGTAGGAGCTAAAGGTTGATCAGGACAATCAATTCTCATGGGAATACTAATGTATTATTACGCGTCTTACTACCAGCTTAACGATAAATCTAGGGATGTCACACACCATAACCAATTTAAGATGTCATTGAACGGGACAGACAATATTGCGAATACGTTTGCAATTACAAATTATCAAATTGAGTTAAAATGAAATTAGATTAAATGGGATTTAATCTAATTCTTGTTTTTTGGTCATCGACATATGTGCATATGATGCAAGCTCGCGTCCAAAGTGGACACATATTGATGTGCCCAAAAAATACACACGTGTAGTTGCACTATTATGTGTTGAACTAGATTTTATATGTTTATGTTATATATTACATAGTTGCATGCACAAGAAAAAAATAAAAAAAAAAACTTACTGCTGATCGTATGCCTTGTTGTGCACGATCAGCAATGATTGTTGAGTAAGTGTGTTTTTGGTGGGCGTGCAAAGGGAGTGTGAGAAAAGAGTTGCTGAAGAGAGTCTCTCAGGGTGTGCCATTTTATGGGTACGTGAGACAAAAAGTTCTCTCTAACCTTTTTTGTTTTGGTGACATAAAATATTAAGAGTGAAAAGAATTGTCTTCACGGATTGTTAGCACAATTGAAGCGGTGATCATCTGAAAATTCTTTCCTCCATTCGACGAACAATTGGTGGTATATTTGAACTAGAAATTCAACGCTTGTAGGGCTCGAACTGAAGAATATCTAAACCAAGATGTCTTAGACATGCTAGAGTGGTAATTCGTTTAACTTCTTTCGTTTAATGTGACTTTTAATTGAAACGCACGAATAATGTGTTAGCACTAGCCTTATCACCTAGAAGGATGAATAGGTCATGATAAAAACTTATTTGAAAATATCGCAGAATTTAAAACAAGTAAGCTTAGAGTTTAGCTCAAAGTCTGTTCAAGCATGCATTTTGAGATGACCTCAGGATCTCACCATGCACAATTCAACTATCACAAATAAAACACAAAGCGATTAATTGATAGAGAATTTTTCACATAGTGTTTATATTGGTTTGGCTTTGTTTAAGCCTACATTCACTTATTCACGCTAACAACCAATCGGCTGGATTTCACTAGTGAATAGCTTAACGATTATAACACAATGACGATTCTTGAGTCGATAGACTTCTCGTCTAATACTCTCACACTTGGATGAGAACCTCTAAGAATCACAATATTTGGATCAAGAATATATGAAGAATGTGGAGCTCTATTGAACTTTGAAATTTAAGAATTTGGATTCTCATGCACTCTTCAACCTTGAGGTTTTCTTTTATATTCATCTACGCCCAACTATCTGTTACAAGATCTCTAGAGGATCACTCTCCGAAGTTCCCGTTTGGATGAGATTGTACACAAAGGATTTTGTAGCCATTGAGATTAACCAAAGAAAGAATCTCCCATTAGATAGGTTTTCCAATTGGGATATAGATTTCCAAAGATAGGGTTATTCGTATGGTAAACCATTCATGTCTTCCTTAATCCATGCTCTCGAATGATATTCATGATTGATGGTCTTCAAAAATTAATCAAACTTGATTTGCTAATTGTTGTATAATATAATATCTCAAATAAATTATCTAAAGAATATCTCATTATCATCAAATCTTTGTACTCGAAATACCCCCTCAAAGCTTGAGCTTCGCGATAGCAACTGAACTTTTTAAAATAGCCTTTGAGCCCCTTAAAGCAGATTTGATCTTGTGTAACTATTCTTTAACAATTGAATATACCTTAGGATAATTTGCAAAATAGTATTTCCTTGCATTAACTCATATATTAGAAAATATAGGATTATTTTGTCAACTTCAAAATCAATTAGGGGCTTTTCTCAATAATCTTCCCCTTTTTTATGATGACAAAACTGTTACGACCCAAAATTTTCATATTAGAGAAAATAAAAATAAGTAATATTTCCTTTACCCAAAAAAAAATAAGTAATATTTCTCGAATTGATATATAAGTCAATTGCAAATCAATTGGATAAGGATAAGGATGGATGCCACTTTCAAGACTTAGAGATAAGTATAAATATCATTTTCAAACCTTAGAGATAAGCATAGATGTCATTTTCAAACTATAAAGGATAAAATAACGTTGCATTAATTAAGTAATATTTCTTTTGTTGACTTTTTCTTGAATATTAGATAACATCAATGAAGGTGAAATTACATAATGAATAAGAAGGCAGGTTGATTATCGAGGTTCGATGTGAGGAAGAAATAATGAATGTCGATAGGACTGAGAGCAAGGCATGCCCAGCCAGCGATCGACATAAACGGCCCTCAGCTAGCCCACACTCGACCAGTATGTGGCTGGACCGTGATGCACTCGCCAGCCCGCTTAGTACATGGCTGCCATGCTCGGGCCACGTTGTCGCCTAGAGGTGGTGCTACCAGTCGACGTCAAACACGACGGCACTAATGGCTCCGTCCTCCACTCTATTCCACCCCACCGTTGGTAACAATTGCCCATCAATTCTTGTTTACAAAAGGTTATAGAAGATTATTTATATTAGATGATTATGAGATAACTTAATCAAGCTACTAATAACATAACATGTGCTAAGAAGAGGATTAGGTGGATCAATTAGACCATGATAAGTGGCTATGTTTTATAAGAAATATATGTGGACTAATAGGACAGTGATAAGTAGCTAACCTAAAATAGGATAACATATAGGGGATAAGGTGGCCCAACCATATTAAGATAAGTGGAAAATAAGAATTAATGATGAAAAGGACCCTTTGACAACTAATAATCTAAGTTGACCAAGACTTTAGGGAGTCCTTGCATTGCAAATGGGAAAGTGGTTCCCCATTTAGACCACACCAACTCAATCACTCTCTCCCTCCTCCACCGATTTTTTCTCTCTCTTGCTGACTTCCCTCCACGATCACCTAATCGTCGCTTCACCGCCTTACCTTTGCCACCTCCGCACCACCACTTCTTCGTATCTCTTTTTCTAATCCGTTCATTTGCATGTCGTAAAATAGAACATCTTTGTTTGGGTAACAAGTAAATGTGATTACCAATTCTAAAATGGTAATATCTATTTATTGCTTCGACAAAGTGTTGCATTGACTATGTGTGTGGTTACATGTGTTTTTGCATCATAAATCATAGTGTTTTTTTTTATGACAGTTATGGAGTTGGCATGTTGAACAAATATTAGATAGGACAAGAGAGTAAGTCGTCAAGGACAACTGAGCCGGAACCGGCTCAATTAGAATTTGGTGAGGGTTAGATCGCCAACCAGACTGGGGTTAAGCATTTGGGCTTGAACTATGCTTGGTCTAGTTAGGTCCCAAATAGACTAGAATCGAGTTGGCCCTTCGGACTTGATCCCTGGCCTAGTCTAGTCAGCCCATATTGATTGATGCTGAGCAGGTCAGTTCGAGTCTCACCGGGCTAAAGTCGCCAAGCCAATGGAGCTCAAACGATTCCTTACCCATCTCGCCTCCTTCAATCCAAATTCTACATATTTTTATGATAAGAAAATACAATAAATGGAAATGTGTATGTGAAAGAGTGTATATACACACAAACAAGAGGAAAAATTGCTCACTTATTGTCACCTAAGGAGCATTTTACGGGGATTACATGCTTTCGACGGGGTTCAGAGTTGACCTTATTATGAGAATGATTATGGGTCGTCATTTCTTGTGAAGGTCACAATGCTAACGAGATGTCATTTAATGTCAACAACATTGGGCCAATGAGAAAGCGTTGCTAGGTAATAACAATGAGATTACGAAAATGAGCTAATGAGCTTATGGCCCTTATGAGCAAACAAGTTACATGATGGAATCACTACCCGTGCATACTTGGTTTCTGTGATACATGGCATTGGACATTCTTGGTCTGATAGGTTGTTGACACCATTGCATTGAGTAATGGGCTAGTATTCCTATTTTAGGTCTAGTAATTTCATTTAGTGGGCTACCTGCTCATCTCTTTATTTCTTAGAAAATTGACATGGATCCACCGCATGGCCCGCTATTTGGTATGCTCACACACATGGAGGTCTCCTAATAGGAGGTGGTAGATGTAGAGTTAGATGTGGTGTATGTTGGGGTCAAGACAACAGTGTGGATAGAAATCGATTTAGCGATGCAGCTTCCCCTTACTTTTGCCGCTTGGTTCCAACAAGTGGATGGCATACTTTTTGGCCCTATTCGTAACTTTGATGGGCCTCCAAGTTTCCAGAGTGGGTTAGCACCATAGATCAGTGCTTGAGTTATGATAAGGGAGGAGTCGTAGTAGTCTAGTAGTAGTGCAGGAAAGTAGTGTGGTAGCTGCTGGGCAAAACTTCCCAAAATTTTAAGTGTACATAATAATTGGGAAGTTATGATGTACCATAAAGTGTATGACAGGCCTATGTATAAAAATAAGTATGTTTGTAAAAATCTTGGAAGATCACTCAGGCTAAGTTCTAAATAAAAATTTTTTAGTTAGAAATATCACTTGAAAGAAAAATGTAGTTCTTAGAGTAGCTTAGCTTAGAATTCACCCAAAATGAATGAGGAATATGAATGTGGAGTAACGATTTTGAGGCTACTAGAAAAAAGATTAATGATGCACTTTGTACCCAAGGGTTGGATTGACGACCCGACCTTGGACAAGTGAAAACATAAGATTTCTTGTAGCCTTAGTCATGAAAAACCATGTACCTTGTTTAAAAAATGATTAGTCTTTAGGACTCATCTTAGTTTCAAAAGAAAGCTTTTGAGGGCTCATGTCTCAAGGCTTAATAACGGAGACATGTATATTCTTTCCTGCCTTTGTATCGGGTTTTTCTCTTTTCGCAATACTCGTGAGTTGCGGGTTTCCTTTTATCGCATTTAGAATAATTCTCTTTATCAATTCCTTGATTGTTTACTTACCGTATCGCATTCTCAATACATTGTATGTTAATTATCTATCTAGAATAAGATAAGCTAGTTTAGAACACTTAAATGAAAATGACAAAAACACGATATATGATTACTTAGGAATGGCACAAAAACATATTAAGATCCAAAGGGTAAAACAAAATGCATGATCACTTTAGGAAACAAATCAATTGGTGAGATACTGAAAGGGTGCTAATAGACATTAATATAATCAAGTCCCCAATCTAGAACTCTGATTGTGTAGGGGTCAATATGCTTCTCACGCATTTTGACCGGTTTTCTAACCGACCACCAAAAAAAAGTTAGTGGTGATTTTCAGGAAGATAAATAGGTTGATAAAAAGAATACAAAATGAAATGTCTCAAACCGTAATGTAAAGTATGAGGCTTGGGATGGCCCCCGCCCTTGAAATGATGACTCTTTTTAATCGTTTTGGCAATTCGAAAGACATGCATATTCTTGAGAGAATACCTTGTGAGATGAGCTCCCGTTCGGGAGGGACGCAAAACTAATAATGTGTAATCATCTCACATCTTAAGCCAATGATGGTCAATATGATTAATGATCTCGCATCTCGGCCGGGATCTTTCAGCTAGCCGTTCTAGTGCAGGGAGTGTCAGGCGACAACAAGGTATGTTCCTTCGACTTCCTCTGCTCAATTAAATAACATCAGTAATTTAAACCAAACAATACCATAGTCAGTGGTTAGAATATTGCAAGGACCTGAAGTTGCGGACTGCCAAAAACAAAATAATTTGAACTTAGTTGCCAACATGACTAATCAGAATATTTCGAGGTTCCTAATTTCTAGTTTTCGCCATGAGTACTTCCTCAAATCGAACCACAAGGGTCCCCCGGGCATGCCAAAAAAGATATTTTACCGAAAAATGTCTATGACAAAGATCTTTCACCAAAGGTTATGATCTTCAGCTTTTGTAATGAATTGGGTTTTGTGGCGATACAGACATGAAGTAAATGATAATGGCTAAAATATAAATTGAACAAATGAAGTCAATAAAGAGCGGTAAATATAAATAAAGAACTAATAGATTAAATTGCAGGAAAAAAATGATAAGTCTTAAGGATTGCGGACCTTTTACAAAGCTTTTTCTCCAACTATTTATAGCCGCTTACAAAGAATAATCGTCGGTGGCCATTACTTTTTAGGATGTCGGTCTATCCCTAAATTCTTGGATATTTTCCCACAACCATTTGTCTTATCCACTTAGCGTGGCCTTTGACTTGGTTTCTCCTACATGCATGCTGTCGCGTGTTGACCATGCAATGTCATCGATATTTTGTACCCACTCATCCGCGACAACCTACTCTATAGACGCGGATGTGCTCCAAGCACAATTAGCTTCCAAATCAACAATGTCCTCTGGGCCTTTCTGCTTGTCATAGCTCAGGTTAATTTTAAGTGTCAACAATTTACATTTAGCTCAATACCAGAGGATGTCAAACCTATTTCGAATGGATTCTTTCAAGATTTGTTATTCGATTGTGGATAGATTAATTGCATCCCATGTTAGTGAAAACGACTCGAATTTGATGAGGCTGGTTGCAATGAAAAGGATAAAGACAGTCTTATTAAGTTCATAACGAGTAAAGCTCTAATCTAATCATGCCACTTTTGGCCCGATTTTTTTGGCGGTCTATCTTCAGCTGCATATATTACAACACGAGATTGCCACCATTCCGAAAGTGAATGTCCATTGGACACAGCAGTGAATGCTGTTGAAAGTTTGTCCGTAAAATGAAAAAAAGTGCATTTTTCTTGTCTCACATACGAAAGACGGAAGAGTACAGGACACTTCATTATTTAAAGGTTATCATAGTCTTTCAAATGGAGGAATGGGCAAGTGGACTGCACCCCACAATAGCCGTACGCGAGTGTGCGATCATTAGGCACATTTAACTCTTTGCATGCTTGCGCAGTCGTGGATAATTAGAAGCCACATTTGTCTTTATTAATTTTAATTAATTAATTATCTCCAATTGTAATTAATTAATTATGTCCAATGGTTGCAACTTTTCTGACATGATAGTTTCAGACATGAAGAGTTGTGTACAAATTAAGGATTTTTGTCATGAATAGTTGTGTTCAAATTAACTATTTTTGGACATGAAGAGCTATACCCGAATTACAGTTTCTAAGACATAAAAATTTGCGTTTTGTTCAAAATAGTATGAAAAGTTATATTCTTTTCGCTATTATATATCAAGCGATTTTGTTCAATATACTTACATCAACTTCTAGATTTTCTTTCTTTTCATGACATACATTCTTCTTTTGTAATTCTTTCCTTTTGAGAATTCTTGGAGAAGCATTAGAATTGTCATATAATATTCTCGATTGAGTTCTATGAAGGGTGTTTGCTGGTAATTATTACCAAAGTTGGGGGGCAAATAATTTCTTAAAGAAAATGTTATTATGCCTTATATTCTAATTTCATTTGTTCCCATTCGTACACCAAATTTTCCCCAACAAATCCAAATTTATCTTTTCACATTTGGGGATGAAAGGATCCATTAGTTTTTGACCTGTAACTTTGAGAGGTGTTCAATAAGAATCACTTGAATTGGGAACCGATCGGTTCTCAAGAGGGCTGATCCGGTTCCCAATTCTATAAAATTGAAACTGGTGACGGACGATATGGTTCCCAATTCCAAGGTAGGAATCAGATTGCTCGGACTGATTAACAGTGAGGCATATATCTTGAATAATGTATATTTGTTGTAAGACAAGAAAGAGGGCACTGTCAAGGAGGTCTTTACACATCCATAGTAGGGGTGAGCAAATCAAACCGAACTGGAGTGATAGAGTTGGTCTGGTCCTTAAGAGGGGCAATCCGATCCCCGATTCCATGGTGGATGAGATCAGACTAAACCACCCAAAATATATATACACACATACATGCACACACAAAAATTAAAAATTTTTGATGAACTAGTTTACGTAATTTTCCCATCTTCTACTAGACATTCAGTCCTCTCCTCTTACTTGATGCTCACATCCCGTCCTCTCCCTCGCAACGCAGCCTCTTATCATTTTTGTTGATACGCAATCTCCGATCATGTTTTGTCTTGACTCAATCTGTGTTTTGTCTTGACTATATCATGTAAACCCGTTGTTTTGTTTGCAGTTGAATTCAATGAAGTATAAGTATAATCCCACTTTGATTTTGATTCTTTCCAACTCGAGGAGAATGATGCAACAGCATAATCCCGTTTTAGTTGAAAGTGTTTTTTTCCTAATTTAGCCTTTTCTCATTATTTTAGGATTGTTAGTATTCATGTGATGGTTGTACGATGGTCACGTGTGTGATTTACTAAGTTGGATACTTGAGATTAGAAGTTGTTAGTTTAAATCAAAGAGTTATATTTCTATAAACAATTGGTATTAGCAGTCCCATTAGGACTGGACTAGGATCAGACCGGACTGTTGATCCCGACCCAATCTCCAATCTCAAAAAATTAGGAATCGGGACTATCAATCCGATCCTTAGTTCCATACAGGGATTGAACTGGCCCAGACCATGGACATCCCTAATCTATAGATGTGAGAATAAAGGAAAATAGCAACAGACGCAAAGAAAAGGACAAAAGCACCATATCTTTTAAACAACCATAGGAGGACAAGCTTGTTGATCTGGTGAGAATGAGCTCACCTCAGATTGGCTTGGTTTGTCAAAATCTAGCAAGGCCGAGCCTCAAAGATCGTAAGCAAGCTCGTCTTTGCCTATGGTTGGTTGCTGCCCATCGATCGAGAAGGAAAAAAAAGAAGAAAAATATAAAATTTTGAAATTAAAAAAGTTAAAAAAAAATTGAGAGGTGTATTTTCTAAAAAGTGTTTACACTTTTTTAAATTTGGTAATTTACTTTCTTAATTTTATGCATGAATAACTCGTGCGTCGAAAAGTATTTTCGTTTGACTAGTCATTGTCAGTGAAAGTCTAGATAAATAATTTTTAGAAACAAGTTTCCTCTAATAAACGCATCATTTATGTTTAAATAATTTTGTGGATAATAATTTATTTATTTATTTATTATAAGCAATATAAGTGATTATTTTTATGAATTTTTTTTAAATTATTTGTTTTTTCCGAAAAAATGCATGCTTGGATTATAATTTTTATTTAGAATGTTGTCCAAAAAAATCGTGGCTCACAAGATATCCATTATGTCATCTTCTAACGTGCGCCCCAAGCGAGACACGTAGAGCCGCAAATCCGAACGTGTCGGCATCTCCATCCCCATCTGTGGTCCCATATCCCAACGCAGAGAGACAGCGACCTCCATCGATACATTCACGGCGTGAACTTGCTCCCCAAGACAGCTCGTAGTTTGACAAGTTTCCACAGCGTTCACACGATCGATCGCTTCAATACTTAATAGCTAAGCCAAGAAATTTGACAGAGAAGAGGCGTGAAAAGATCGATCGCCATATTGATGGACTGCGGCGGTTGAACCACCGCCTCGTGAACATCTATGAATAAAGGGCCTCTCTTCGTTTCGTTCTCTCGTCATTCAGAAAGCTATTCCTGTGTCAAGACTGAAACAGAGTCGGGGGATATATTAAACAGAAGAGGAAGATGAGAGTGGCTCACGAGGGAAGGCTTCATCATCATCACCATGAGATGGGTAACGGTGGTGGACATGGGCAACATGGTGGGCATGGTTGCCACATAGGAGGACTTCTCTTTGGGCATCATGGTCTCGGAGGACATGATGGGTGTCATGGACATGGGCTTCATCTGAGGGGTGTTTTAGGACACGGGGGTCATGGTCATGGACATGGGGATCATCTGAGGGGCCTTTTAGTCCATGGGCATGGACTTTCCAAGTATGGTCATAATGGTCATGGTCATGGTCATGGGCATCATCTGAGGGGCCTCTTGGTCCATGGGCACGGACTTTCCAAACATGGTCATCATGGTCATCGCCATGGTCACGGCCATGGTCACAAAGTGAGGCGCCATGCGCATGGCCGGTGCGGGAGGCGTCATACTTGTAGGGGGCAGCCGGGACAGGAACAGGAACAGGAAGCCGTGGCTGCGACGCCGACTCCAATAACGGAGCAACTCGCTACGCTCGCTCTGACCGCCGACTAGAGAGGACGCCGCTTGGAGTTGGTTCTTGGACAGTAACGACGCCGTGTCAGCAATAATGAGTCTTGGGGGATGTGGTGTTTTGGTTCCTCCCAGTGACCAGTATCAGTTTACTGTTTTTGGGTAGTTTCGCTGGAGCGGTTATCGTGCTTGTGGCGGTCAATGGAAGTTTATTTATACTTCTTGTGTACCAAATATTATTCAATGGAAGTTTCTTTGTACTTCTTGTGTACCAAATATTGTTCAATGTCACACTAATGATTAGTGTATGACATCGGTGTTTTGGGGCTTCGGATCTAATGATTCCATGAGTTTTTATGCAGAATATTTGAAAGGTTCTGGACTAGAATTGATATGTTACTGAACTCATCTAGAGCACCCTTGGGACATGAACAAATTGACCAGATTTAATTGAGAGACAATAAGGGCGACAATGGTGTGTTGCTTCCCATCTTTGTCATTCCAGAAATTACGGCAACCCAAATTGGCGATCAAGAAATCAAACATTTCTATTGATTGGGCTCCGAACTTATTATTATGACATCTTTTGCAAATGTACCAATTTGATTAATCTCAAGGAAAATGAACAACATTCACATATGTAGCAGATATATTCGTAGTAGTCACGCAGTACAGTGAGGCTTGACCTTGAGTCCTCCCCAGATCGGGTCGGAGCTGAAGACCGGCAAAGTTTATCATGGCCTTCACAGAAAAAAAAGGCCTCGCCAGTGAATGCCAGATTTTAATTCGAACGGATCAGATAGCTTCCTTCAAGTAACCAACCAAACCTGGGCAGACCTACCAAGGAAGAGCTTAATTACGAAGCTTACTGAGTCCCAAGGGTGCTCTAGATGAGCTCGCTGAACATTTATCAATAGTATAAGGACTACATTTAGGATCCGGCGTGGACCTTTCAAACATGGTCATCATGGTCATTGCCGCATTCACGGTTATGGTCACGAAGGTGGAGGCGTCGGATGAGACCCATGATTTCCATATGTATTGTGCAGATCTGAAAGTTTTAAACCAGAAAGGATATATACATAGACAAAGGGGACTAGGTCCAATTGAGAGGCTTTAATGGCGAATGCTTTCTTTCTCGCTCCAGTAACTCCGGCAATCCAACTTGCCGACGAAGAAAATAAAACGTCTTCCACTGATCAAGCCTTGTTTTGATTTTGTGAGAATCTAAGGCTTAAGCCCAGAAACTGGTTATTATGAAATCTTGCGCATATATATCAATTTGATCAGTCTGATAAGAAAAAGGAATAAGAGCCTACAAAGCAACCATTGTGATCCAAAAAAAGAATCCTATTAGAATTGATTTGGGAAAATGACACAGATAGTCCCTCAACTTTGATTCAATGTTCAATCTCGTCCCTAAACTTTCAATTTGTTCAATGTAGTCCTTATACTATTGATAAATGTTCAATGTAGTCCCTAAACTTTTAATTTGTTCAATGTAGTCCCTATACTATTGATAAATGTTCAATCTAGTCCCTAAACTATTCAAAAATGTTCAATGTCATCCTTCCGTGAGTTAAATTTAACGGCATTTGCTGACATAGAAATTCCGAAAGTCTAAAAATGTTAAAAAAATTAGGAAATTCCAAAAAAATAAAAGAAAATCATAATAAAAATTCATAGAAATTTTAGAAAAAATGGAAAATTTGTTAGAAAATGTAGAAAATGTTTGGAAAAATAGGAAAAATTTTATAAAATCGAAATAAAATTTCAGAAAATATAAAACAAAGTCCCAAAGATAGGAAAATTCTTAGAACAATTCCTAGAAAAATTCAGAAAAATTCCCAAAAATTATGGAAATTAGGGAAAAACCACATTCAACTGGTTTGACCTAATTTCACATTTTTGGACTTCCCGAACCTTACAATTTTTGGTAATTTTTCTGAATTTTTCTAGGAATTTTTCTGAATTTTTTTTATAATTTTTCTAAATTTTTCTAAGAATTTTCCTATCTTTGGGACTTTTTTTATATTTTCTGAAATTTTATTTCGATTTTATAAATTTTTTTCTATTTTTCCAAACATTTTCTACATTTTCTAACAAATTTTCCATTTTTTCTAAAATTTCTATGAATTTTTATTATGATTTTCTTTTATTTTTCAGAATTTCCTAATTTTTTTTAACATTTTTAGACTTTCGGAATTTCTATGTCAGCAAATGCCGTTAACTTTAACTAACGGAAGGATGACATTGAACATTTTTGAATAGTTTAGGGACTAGATTGAACATTTATCAATAGTATAGGGACTACATTGAACAAATTGAAAATTTAGGGACGAGATTGAACATTTATCAATAGTATAAGGACTACATTGAACAAATTGAAAGTTTAGGGACGAGATTGAATATTGAATCAAAGTTGAAGGACTATCTGTGTCATTTTCCCAATTGATTTTTTCTGATTTTGTTCCCTATATGAGTTTTAGAGGTTCAAAATGTAATTGCGAACTACACAAATTATTTCTTAAACAGAAACGCGTTTAGTAATTATACAAAATTTCTGTTTTCAAGAACAGTTTCTCTTCCTAATTTTTTTCATTTAAGTCAAATAGTTACGTAATTACTTAGTGAAATTTCATCATATATTTAGAGTTAATTGATAATCAATTCATATTAATTCTTTTATATAATATATTGCATACTGAATTTTTTTGTGCTATTTCGTGTAATTTTCCCATCATAACGAGTTATTTTAAGCTTAAAAATGGAGAGATCATGTTGAGTTAGTGTGTGATTTTAGATTAGTTAATTAGTACTAAACCTTTTAATTCTCACTTGTTCAAATAGATTTTAGGCTCTCATTAGTAATTTTAGTGTGGTACAATGATCCGTTACTAAATGTAGCTACAATGAATAGGTCATTTATAGTATAAAACTTAAATAGGTCCTATTCAATCCCTACATTAAAATGCAAAACAAACAAATCCTTTCATTACACCCAATAATATTTTAGGTCACGGGAAATTGATGAGAAAACTAAAAGGAGAAAATGAGAGATGTATGACTTCATACTATTTTGAGTTTCTGAAAAGTGATTCTTTTTTTCAAAATCAACTTTTTTTATTATTTTCTTTGCTCTAAAATTGTTTTCAAGAACAGAACCATTTACATTACCAAATATATTTCTCATCTTTTTGATTTCCTTCAGTAGACAGATTTTTTTGTTTTGGTCAAAAGGAAAATTTTCATTTCATATGAAAGAGATACATAGCTTCAAGACAAAACCAATCCTAAAGAGTTACAATCAATACAAATCTAAAAAAAATTCATAAACATAGTACAGCTTGCAAAAACTCGCTTATTCTATAAGAATGGATTTGTCAGAGCATCATAGTCTCACTGGCGATTGGTCACTGAATTTTACATCATCATCAGTGATGAGCACACACCAAGAATTTTCTCTTTAATAACTACAGCTTTGCCAAAAGGCAATGTACACCTAGATTTGGCGTCTATAGCACCATCACCATATAAAGAGAACAACACCACCCAAAGGTTGAAAGAGTACAAATAATGCCTTGTAAATCTTAGATCTATGTCTAGATCAGATAAGAGAGAACTCAAATCTAGAATTAACTCTAAATCGAGAGAGAAGAGCTACAAAACAAATACGAGTTGATTAGAAAATTTCAAATAAGTGCACCATTGAATGTCATAGGAAGATGTAGGCTAGTTAGGGCTATTCTCCTTCGACTTTTGCCTAGTCTGGGGCTGTTGTATAGCTTTTTTTTCGATCCTCTCTATACCTCTTTTGGCTGCTATATTGGCCTTTTCTTTTAGGGTTGCAGCTCCCTAGAGATTCTTTGCCCCTTGTTCTTTGTTGCTCGTGTTTCCCCGACACCCCTGTGCCCATAGTTACATTAGTGTCGCTTCATGTGGAAGGTTGTTTTGGTCGGGTTCCATTGACTATGTGCTTTTGGTTAGTCAATATACCTCTTACCTTTACCAAAAAAAAAAGAATACTATAGGATAGGAGTTTTGGAGCGGAATGCTTAACTTTTGAGAGCAAGCACCTAAAGCCAAAGAGAGCAAGTAGATTTGGAGGGAGCAAATTTTTTCAAGACACTCATGCTTCAATCTTCTGAGCTCATAGAAACAAAATTTTCCACTTCAATGAATGAAGTCGACAATGTCTATCACAAAATAAATGAAGAAGCTTGAAGTAGTCTTGAAAAAGAGGAGGCAGGGAGATAAAGAGGGAATGGAAAAGAAAGAAGGTGAGGGAAGAGAAATCACAAAGGGGCTAGTGGCTAATCAGTGGACAGATTGAGTGGCCAAGATGTGGTACCGATTAATCGATCATGCCAAAACTTCCAATCACCTTTATCATACAAGGGTAAGAGAATTCTCTGATCAACAAAAAAACAAGATCCATTTTGCATCTTACATGAGGGAAGCTTTGATTTGGGCTGAAAAAGCAATAACACTCGATCATTATCCTAGTAGTGAGCATATTGTCCTGCAATCTTATGTGTTATTTCTCTTCCTCTTCCTCGGCCTAGTCAAGCGAGTAAGGTCAATAAACTAGTGATTGTGGTGGCTTTTCACATTTCATAAAACTGGTGATTGTAGTTGATTTACGGTTGGATACTAAGTCATCGTCAAGTAATCTATCTATGGGGTACATGTGTTGGAGAAACATCTAACTTGATGTGCATATGTGTTATTCATATGCATATGTGTTGGATACTATGTCATCGTCAAGCAAAACATTTTGATAATTTTCAAACTGTCCTTAATATTTGTTTTTCCTTTGAATGTGCAGATGTGTTATTCATATGACTAATGATCACTTGATGACCATCAGGTAAAAATCACGTGAACCCTGGAGCATTTTTACGAAAACATCTGCACGGGACAAAAAATATCTAGTCGTTGATACTTATCGGATCTTGAAAGAATGGGCTAGAGGAGTTTTTTGAAGTCCAAACAAGTGGATGTTTGTTAAAGAAAGCTTGAAGTACCCATTGCTTGATGGGAAAGCTCAATAGGAAGATTTTATGGCTTCTCAAAAATAGTTCTCTGCTTTGTTAGAGTCTAGCAGAATGTTGTCAGTGTGAAACGATAGCTATGCACCTATTTTTGGAAAGTCTAGTTTGATTCAAAGAAAGTAGCTGTATGGGTATCTCTAGTTTGAATCAGCAAGTCCCATAATCTTCAACGATTCTTTTGCTTCTCCAAAGATAATTCAACCATAATGTTGCTGAAGTCTATAAAAGGAGAAGACTGTGAAGGCCAAAGGTGAGAGACGAGAATTTACGAAAATCCAAACTTCGGTTTAGTTGTTGTTCTTGTTGAAAAGTTTACGTTGTGGAAAGATCTTGTGATCTTTTATGCTTTGTAATCATGCAATAGTCAAGTATACAGTCTTGACTAGTATAGCTAGATCTAGATAGTGTGATCTATCATTTGTAAAGATCAGGACATACCATTTGTAATTGGGCGTAGTTTACTGGTGCATTCCAGCTTAAGTTATAGCTATTAGTTGTGTAGAATAAATATAGGATTGGTACATAAGCCAAACCACTATATATCCGGTCTACTTATTTTTTACTCAATCTTTACTCTAACTTGTACTCACTCAAATATCATCTGATAAACAATTGCTCACTCGATCTTTTTCATGACACATTTTGTTTTCTGCACATATTGAAAAAGTTTCGAAATAACATATTCACCCCCTCTATATTACATTGATAGCCCCAACAAGATGCATTGACATATTTAAAGTAACTTAGTACCAAGGCTCCCTTAAAAGACTACAACAAAATTTAAACCATTGACATTCCTTGATAGTGACAAATAATATGATTTTCGCAACCAAAGTTTCTATGATGTCACCATTCAATGAAGGGAGTGGCTAGTAGGACAGTGGAGTAAAGGATGAATGCATAACAGTGAAATTGCAGCCACAAATCAGAGGATGGACCCATTTTGACTTCTAATCTTTTCTTTCCCATCTTTGCATTTTGTGGCTGAGATTTGACCGTGTAGTTTTCTAATCAAACAACATAGTATCAGGAGTGTTAATGAGCTGGGCCAGGTTGGGTTTCCATGATACCCAACCCAACCCCAATCAATTTAAGGCACACTTGACCAAACCTGAGACCCAATTGTAATGTAAAACAGGGGACTAGATCAAGTTAGTTCTAGTCGATCCTTTCATATTTTTTATGGTTCTCTATCTGTAATCAAATAACAACCTGATTGCAAAAGATCTGATCATTCATGATGATCAAGATCTTCATGGCCTTTGTTTTACCAACCAAAAGGACAAAGACAAGAACAAGGGCTTAGATGAATCTATATACATATCTTTTAATCTATACCGGAAGCAGCTGCAACATCCAACAATCTAGAAAAGGCTCAATGGCCATAATAGATAAACAAGACAATAATGGATGATGACAATAGAAGCTGAACACTTTCAACCACCATTAATCTATAAATGTGTATACCACTCACTTCGGTGCCAATTCCTTTTTTTTATCACTTAAGCGTCAATTTTTTTGAAACATGATTATTTCAGTACTAACTCCGATGAGCTTCGCCAAAAATCATACATGGCATCTATGCAGCTCGCTGGAGGGTCCTAGTCAACAATTAAGAAAAAAGCTAAAAATCAATTAAAAAATTCCATGTAATATATATAAAAAAATTAAAAATAAGCTAAAAATAAAATAAAAAATTAGAAGTTATAGTGGCGATCACCTCAACTTTCCCACCATCATCGGTATTGGTCGGCAAGGGTGGAGGGGTCTTTGGGGTTTTTGGTCCTCGAGCCTTGGCAACCCCTGCCAAGGCTTCGCTATGGTTGGGCAAGGCCGATCTCACTGAGGCATCACGAGGCACGAACGACCTTGCCCAGCCACGGTAAGGCTTGACTCTACCCAAATTTATGAGACCTGCGAGGTCGGCCTCATCATGGGTCGGCGAGGTCAACCTCGTCGAGGGTCTGTAAGGCCTCAGCAAGCTTCGTCAAACCTGGTAAGGCCTTGACAGAGGTTGCTGGGGCCCGGCAGCCACCCTCAACCATTCCCCATGCTCATCGGGCATTGTTGATGATGGTGAGGCGGCGGTGGCGAGGGTTATGTAAGCCTCACCGCTGCAACTTCTTTTGTTTTGATTTTTTTTTTAATTTTGTAACTTATTTTTTAGTTTAAAAGACCACACGACTTGATTTTTCTAAAGAAAAAATTGTCACATAATGTCAAAAAATTTCCACTTGGGGATATATATATATCGTGCATTCGCACCACGCCCAAATCATTCCCTCATATTTGGGCAAATTTCTCGAGAATCAAGCACAAAAATGTATCGATACCACAGGCTCACCTACCACCACAATGAAACTAATTGAAGCCAAACTTTTAAGCACCCAGCGAACAAATTTAAAATATCAATTGAACGATTCCTGGGTAATAAAGAACCGAACATGGAATGAGCGATTCACCATCGATAAAGAGATCTGAAAGCTCATGAGCGAAGAGAAAACCTTTTCTTCAACAAATTGCGATCGCACTCGAAGGGGATTAGAGCTTGGGACGAGGAGGAGGAGGAGGAGGAGGAGGAGGAGGAGGAGAAGAAGAAGAAGAAGAGGAGGAAGACTTTTGTGGCTTTAACTCAGAGCTTGTAGTGGTCCTATAGCAACAATCAAGAAAAACCAAAGTCTAGGAAAAACTTGACCTTCACTGTAGTGAACATCAGATCTATTATCCAAATCAAGTACACAATCGAAGAACAACTCTAGGAGCATTCACTTTGTTGGGTTGTAGTTCATATTCGATATCGACAAGAAGACACAAAGGCCTTGCTTCCCGATGAGCGGGAGGGGGTCCGGGGCCACTTTGGTAGGAGTTGTAAAGGCAGCACCCTCGAATCCCCAAGGAGCGTTTATAGTTTAAGCACATTTTTTTTCTCATTGATAATTTGGGTTTGGGCCCATTAATAAGTATTGCTATAGAATATCTCTTTATCTTGTAATTAAATGATGTAACAAAAGGTACGAGGTGCTAATTATGGTGGAATCGTCTGCTGGAGTTACCCTAGTTTAATAGTGAACCAGGATAAATCTTGTGTTGATTTTCTCTTCCTCGCTTTAGCTTTACTTTGTTGTGGTTATGCGCCAAATCCTAACACACTCAAGAAAGCTTGAGATTAGGCAAGATGGGATAGTTGGGGGGGCATTCGCATGATTAGAGTTGGCTAGTGGTAGAGTTTGTGGACGAGAGTATAGGGGACGTAAGCATGAAGGAAATTAACCAAGGCTTTTAATTTTCAGGTTTTCTTTGTAGGTTAGGGTTAGCCAAACTTTAATTATACTAACCCTTATCCGAAGAAGACCAAGGCCCGACCCTAGAATACCCTAAATTTTTGGGTTGAACTAGGTCGGTGCGAGCCTTTTTGACAACCCTAACGGTCATGCAAATATTTTCCTTCATTGTAATGAACATCATATCTATTATCCAAATCAAGCACGCAATTGAAGAACAACTCCAGGAGCATTCACTTTGTTGGGGTGTGTTTCATACCCGATATCGACAAGAAGGCAGAAAGGTCTGCTTCCCGGTGCACGGGCGGGGGTCTAAGGCTGCTCTTGCGGGGGTTTGCGGGGCAGCATCCTCAAGTCGCCAAGGAGCGTTTATAGTTTAAGCACATTTTTTTTTAGTCATTGGTAGTTTGAGCTTGAGCCCATTAATAACTATTGCCATAAAACCGTCTATTGAACGTAGCCCTAGTTTAATAGTGAACTAAGATAAACTTTGTGTCAATTTTTTCTTTCTCGCTTTAGCTTTACTTTGTTGTGATTGTGCGTCAAATCCTAGCACACTCGAGAAAGCTTGAGATTAGGCAAGATGGGATAGTCGAGGTGCATCGATTGGAGTTGGCTGGTGGTTGTCTAGCTCTAGGGTTTGTGGAAGAGAGCATCGAGGGTGTAAGCACGATGGAAATTGACCAAGGCTTTTAATTTTCGGGTCTTTTAGGTGGGTTAAAGTTGGCCAAACTTTAATTATACAGACCATTATCCGAAGAAGACCAAGGTCTCACCCTAGAATACCCTAAATTTTTGGGTCGAACCGGATTGGCTTAAGCCTTTTTGATAGCCCTAACCATCATGCAAACATTTTCCTTCCATGAAATATAATTAGTAGTACAATCTTGTAGTAGTAATTGTCGTTTTAGCATTCGAAGGATATGAAATTGTAATACTTAATCCAATGAATTACTAAGGTGTTAATGTGTCGATAGTGACATTTAGCTTATCACTATGAATATTTATTCTAGAATCAAAAATTAACAAAATTCATAATCTTGAAACAAACCAAAAATTCTTTTTCCTAGTAATTATTATTACTTCTATTATTATTATGGGAAAGTACACTAGACTTGGTAGCTCTAAGTTCTAAACAGTTTATAAATTATTTTAACTGCATTGGAAGGTAAATCAAATCAAACCCGGCTAGTTTATAAAATGAGCACAAAAAGAAGAAATCAGATTAGACCAAGTCTCCCAAAAAAAAAAGAAATTTGGTCTGAAACTCTCAAGTTCAATTGTTTTTTTTTTTTTGTCGCAAAGGAGCAAAATTATCTGCTCGTCTCCTCATCTAACGTGCACACCACGCGAGATGCGTGGAGCCGCAAATCAGAACGTGTTGACATCACCATCTCTGGTCCGACATTCCAACGCAGAGCCACCGACCTCCATTCAGGCGTGAACTTTCTCCCCAAGACAACACTTGACGGCATTTTCTATCGTTCCTAGTTTTCACGAGCGTTCAAGCGGATTGCTTTACGACATAATAGCTAAGACGCGTGTGAAAAGCTGACCAAAGTTGATTGAACCACCGCCGGATGAAACCCTATAAATAAGGGCCTCTGGTGCCCTCATCACTCATCATCCAGACCAACTATTTCTCTGTCGAGACTGAAACAGTTTTGGGGGGATTATACTAAACAGAGGATGAAGATGAGAATGGCTGAAGAGGGAAGGCATGGTCATGGTCCACATCTTCATCATGGGATATGTAACGGAGAAGGACACGGGCTTCATGGCGGACATGGTCCCCACGTAGGACTTATATTTGGGCATGGTCTCGGAGGACATGGACAGGGGCTTCAGCTGAGGGGAGTTTTTGGACATGGTGGTCATGATCATGGACATGGGCATCATCTGATGGGTCTTTTGGTCCACTAGGGTCATGGTCACGGCCATGGACATGGACATGGACATGGGCATCATATGAGGGGCCTTTTAGGTCATGGGCATGAACTTTTCAAGCGTGGTCGTCATGGTCATCACCATGGCCACGGTCACAAAGGGAGGCGCCATGCGCATGGCGGATGCCAGGAGCGTCATCCTTATATGGGGTCACCGGAGCAAAAACAGGAAGTCATGGCTGTGATGCCGACCCCTATTATTAAGCAGCTTGGTACTCTCGCTCTAACCGCCGACTAGAGAGGATACGTGGAGTTGGGGCTTTGGACAATAACATCGCTACATCAGCCATAACGTGTCTTGGGAATTTCGCACTTTAGCCCCTAGCAGTACCAGTTCTATCTTTTGCGTAATATCATTGGATGATCAGACTTGAAAGTTGAAGCGTCGTGGAGGTTAATGATAGTTTCTTTGTATTGTGTATATACCGTATGTACCAATATCACACTGTGGTACCCAGAAACTAGTGTGATTACATTGGTTTTCTGAGACGTTGGAACAGATGATTCCATATGTTTTATGCAGACGATTTGAAGGTTTCCAATCGGAAATGATACCCGTCGCCCAGAAAGTCATTTGCTTTCTATCTTTCTCCTTCAAGTAACTCCGGCAATCCTAATCGGCGATCAAGATGATTAAACATCTCCCACTAACTTTGCTCCAGATACTAACTGTTGAGAAATCTTGCCCAAATGCACCAATTTGAACCATCTGATAAGAGAAAGGAACAAGATTCAGGGATAAATATTAGCCAAAAAAAAGCTCGCAGCGGTCGAGAGAGCAAAGTTTGTCCATCAACTGGCAGCGGCACGTGCTTTCCTTCCGGGAATAGCAAATACATTCCGAAGATGAGGATTTGACTACGAATTGGTGAGTACAATTCTCATTTTTCACCTGCCCTTAGAATAGATACCTTCTCCTCCGAAATTAACGCGCACAACGAGGCAACGCGGTTTAAAACGTGCCGGCATTTTCATTTGGTCTGGAAGCGGAGTTAGCGGCCTCCGTTAAATCCGATTCGCACTGCTGGACTTGCTCCCCGAAGAAAACCAATGACAACATTTTCAGGCCCGCGCCAATTTACACGTTTCCACAGCATTTTCAGGCTTAACCCATGAAACGGCGTGTGACAAGGTCTTCCAATGTCGGCGTTTGAAATTTGGGCCGTTGACCCAACGCCTCGTTGGAATCCCTCTTATATTTTATCCCATTCGACCCAAATACATATGTACTTTCTTCAAAGAAATTCATCCGACTCAAACTGCAAATACACTTTCCGGCTCGCAACGACTCAAATGGCGGGGCCTCTCTATTTGCTTGCAATGCCGGCTGTTCAACTTTAGTTAAAAGTATAAGTAGAACCCAAAAAAAAAATACGAAGCTTATCTAACAAACTAACATCTCTTGTTGATTTCCTGACCCATTTTCTAGAATATCCCACAGAATTCTAGCAGTGTCTCCTGCAAGTAGAAGGTATGAGTGGCTAAAAATCAATTAGGAAGTAGTTAGAGTTTGTAATAAAAGGAAAGTCCACGTCGAACCACTTGGACAAGACTACTCTCACTATGTCGATGGAAAAGAGCCGAAAAATAGGTAAGAGTGTTCAGTCTTGGAGATGTACACTTGAGACCCATAATCCCATTCCGTGTCATACACTATAACTATTAAATACAATTTCACTTCCTTGCCTCTGTTGCTCCTTCGCTTGATTTCTTGCCAAATTCTTGTCCCACGCACCCGTTCACATTAGGACATCACACTTCACAATCCAACGGGTGGTGTTAGAGCAAGGCAGTGAGGGATCCTGAACCAGCTATCAGGAGTCGTGGCATGGAAAGATAGTGGTCAGGGACCATTGTACGTGAGTAGGCAGTCAGGGATCGAAGTACGCCAAAGTTCTATCAGTGCACAGTCAGGGACTATGATTAGTTGGTCTAGGACCAAGCTTACTCCGTATAACATTGGGTATTATAACCAAATCAAGATGGCAGATTTCTCGAGTTTGGCAAGCGGCATCAAGAAGCTCAACAACTCTAACAATAATAATTGGAATATCTGCATACATTATTACCTACCGGGCCAAGATTTGTGGGAAGTCATTTGCGGCAGAAACACCACACCACCCATGGATAACGATGAGTTAAGAAATTTGAACATCAAAGCAGGTAAAAGCTCTCTAAGTTCTTGCTTTTACGGTAGAATATAAATTGTTCTAGCTTATCAAGAGCACAAAAACCCCAAAAGAGGCATGGGACGTGTTGGCAAAGCTATTCGTGAGGACGAATGATGTCAAGCTACAACTGTAAGATAATTAGCTATTGTCAATCTTGTCAATCTCGCAACATGATGTGATAGAAAGTCAATATTTCTCCAAAGTTAAATCCCTATGAAGAAATTCGAATTAGAACCCATAACACTGACACTAGGATGAGAAGAATTATCATTGATAGCTTACGGTCAAATTATAATGGTACTACTATAGCTAACCATGGGCTAAAACTCAAACTCTTACCTAGTTTTAAAATATTTTGGCCAATCAAGAGTCTTTAGACAAACATATGTCTAAGGTCTGAGTGAAGGATGATGAAAGTGTCCTCTTTAATGATAAAAGTGTTCAAGAGCCATAGGAGAAACGAAGCTGACATTGGAGATGGAAAATAAAGGAGAGGTCATAGAGACTAGTAGAAGTGGCCAGAAGGGAGGAGCGCTCAACCAAAGAAAGCTCACCGGGATAGTTATGAGAGTGACAATGAAGATGAGAGTAACATAATGTATAGCAAATGATACTACATCTGTAGCAAATTATCTCACTTTGCTCAAGTATGTTGGTTCAGACGAGAGGAAGGAAATGTCGTAACTTCCTTCAAGAAGGAGAAGTGAAGAAGAATGGGATACTCAAGTGTCTGTTGCAATAGAGGAACAAATTGAGTCAGATGATTTTACACCTTTCGACATGTCCCCAAAGAAGAACAAGTCAAGTGAAAAGTCAGAAGCAAGTAAGGATGCCAACAAGCATTAGTGAGAAGGATCCACATGAGATGATTAAGAAGATGAGTTGAGAAGGCGAAGGTAGAAGAGATGTTGCAAAAGAGGGATGAAATGATGAGGTAGAAGGACAATGAGCTCAAGGAAAAAGAAAGAGAGCTCGACAAGTTAGAAGGTGACTTCAAGAAGATGCAAAAGCTTATGATTGATCACATTGGGATAGACAAGGAACACTTGAAGGAGAAAAGGAAAGGTTTCCCTAAGGAAGTGATGCAGCCTAGAGATAGGCTACTCGGACAAAAGGATCGGGAGAGCAACTTGAACACGTAGACCAAAACGAATAGTAATTACAGTCAACTTTCCTATGTTGAGTTTTCTCTATTAGACATTGTGGGATGGAATGGATGGATGAGAATAGACAAAACAAGGAATATAACAAAGAGGAAATAGAAACTTCGATGGCTGCTCTTCTAGGCTTTCAAGGAAGTTAACAGGGCATCAATTCTTCTAGATCGATAACTGCAACTCTTTAATGATGTAGAATTTTGAAAACCCTCGACTCTTTAAAGACAAAGTAGAAACTATTCTAGATTTTTAAGGGAATGAACTCCTCAAAATTCGGGATAATTACATAAAGCAAATTTTCATTCATCAAAATCATCCAATGTCTACAAAAATTAGATGGCATTTTATAGCCAATGGAAAAGCTAAAGCCAAAGCTAAACTCTGTAGAACATTATAGAAACTATAAAATATTAAAGTTCTTAGAAACTATAAGCTATTCAGAGTGAGATATTTTCCAGCGTCCTCGAGGCTAACCCAAGGCATTTTCAAGCTTTCAATACAAAGGGAATGGCAGTTTTTATTATGGGATGGACTCGGAGATGAGACTCTTGGTTACCAATTTGTGTTCTTCAACTTGTTGAGCTCGAATACAGACTAACCTCCTTGGCGAAGTGAGCTCGTCTTCGATGCAGGCTGCATCATCTGCCCCTTTTCTAAAAGAATTCATCCTCAAATTCATGTCATCATCAAATGAATCACCCACATAACGTGTTAAATGTTAAATGTTGTACATGTCATGTATCCTCATGTGAGAAGGAAGCTTTAATCGATATGCATTAGGATTGATGCACCCAAGAATTTCAAAGGGACCAAGCTTTTGATCACTAAACTTGTTGTAGCTTCCAATAGGATGATGCTCCAATGGCAGATAAGCCCCAACAAAATCTCTTGGCTCGAAGATAACCTCACATTGCTGCTTATTGATGTCCATTTTATGGGACTCAGTTTTGCTCTCCATCCTTTGGAGCACATCTTCATGAATTGTTCTCATTCGAGAAACAATATCATTGATTTTACTACTCAATTTTTCAATAAAAGGAATTAGTGCAAGATCAAAAGCAGTGTTTGGCTGTTGTCCATACACGATCACAAAAGGACTATATCCAGTGGAACAGTTCACGGTACTATTATATGCGAATTCACTTGGTGAAAATTGCGTCTCCCAATAGAGGGGATTATTATCGATCAACAGTCCTTAATAGATTTCCCAATGTTCAAATGATGACTTCAGTTTGCCCATCCATTTGGCCATCAAACATAGTACTATATTGTAATTTAGTGCCGACATTTTTCCATAGTTGCTGCCAAAAATGACTAAGAAACTTACTGTCCCGATCAAAAGTGATAGTCTTCGGACGCCATGTAACTTATAAACTTCCTTGAAAAATAATTCGGCAATGCACAAAGCATCCATAGTTTTGGGGTAAGGAATAAAATGTGCCATATTTGGAAAATTGATCAACAATAATAAAGATTGAATCCATACCTTTGAATGTGCTTGGTAGTTCAAGGATAAATTTGATTGTTCATTATTTTATTTTATTTTTTATTTTTGCTAAACTTGATAGTTTAAAGTCTACATTAATTTATCAAGTTCTTCAAAATCACTTCTTCACCCCTTCTAGGTAATATTGCTAGCCACAAAAAAAAAAAGATCGGCTAGACTCAGCTTGAGAAAAAGAGTAGTTCGAAGTGTTCAGTCAAAGTTTTGAATAGTGAGTACTTGCAGAGTGCATGAGACAAGTCTATGATAAATTTTCAACACTAGATAAAATTTTACCACACTTCTATTTATTTGAAATAAAGTGATTTGGGTAATTATTTCACATTTAGCTGAGCACCAGATAATGTCAGACCTATTTCGAATAAATTCTTTCGTGATTTGTGATTAATTGAGTCACAGGGTAGTGAAAATCACTAGAATTTGACGAGTTGTTTGCAACGAATTGGATAAAGATGATCTTATTAAGTTTATAATGAGTAAAGCTCTAATCTAATCATGCCATTTTAGCACGATTTATTCTGCGGTCTATCTAACTTTGAGAGAATTAAGCTCCATGTATTACAACATGAGACTCCCATCATTCCAAAAGTGAATTTCCACTGGACACATCAATGAATCCAAATTTACTTGTTATGATCTGTTTGTAGATCCCATCCCTTTAGGGCTCCACTTTGTCGAGAGTAGCCTTCCACTTGTCGTATGGACTAACTCCTTGAGACACCATGTACAAGAGGTGTAGCCCTTTTTGGGAACTAAATCTGTATTCATGAGTTGTATGTAGACATATCAAAAGGAGCATAAACTCATTTATTAACCCATATATAATAGGCTGAGTTCTTATATGGATTTGTTATATTCAATGAATGTGTCATAAATAGTTTTAAACATAATATGTGTATTAAATGAGTCGTAAATGTGTGTACAACTTATTTAAACCAACTCGACTCTATCACTCACTCTTCGTTCCCTCCCGCACTGACTCGTTCTTACGCTTACTATCACCTCAATTTGGATATGAGTTATCCTAGATTAAATTAAATATGAGAATTGTTTTAAAAATATGTGTTGATCGGGTACGGGGTTGCATATGAGTCGTATCGGTATAAGTCAAGTAGGTTGGGTATGAATCACTAGATTTACATTGCAATAAAAGTGGTCATCAATGGATTAAATAGATTTATTTGAGTCAGATCATTTATAATCCGAATTGATCTACCCGTGTGACAAATCTGGTTGTATGCTTATGGTGAATTTTTTGATCATATCGTTTGATCATGAGAGTCTACCATCACGTCGCAGATAAAGAATTACAGAAGCAAGAGGTCTCCAGAGTGTTCCCAGTGGAGTACGAGATCCTATAAATTCAATCAGTTGCTTTGATACATGTCCTCGTGATTTGTTCGCATTTGTAGATCAAAGGATCTATTAGTTTTTTTTTTTTTCCTGTAACTTTATTCTGGACCGCAGGCAGATCTCCGTAAGCCACCTTTCGATCAGCATAGATTTAATTAATAGGACAAGAAGCTTTACCAAAAAAAAACAGTTGTGAGCCAAATTGGCTGAAGGAAGAAGGAAGCGAAGATTTTTAAAAAAAAAATATCGATTTCTTTTTATTTGAGATAAAGTGATGAGATCAAAACCATTTTCTAAATGAGATCCAAAAATCAGAAAATATTTTTGGTAGCATATCATCAAATAAAGGAAAACTTAATATTTTCCTAAAAAACGATTTTCCAAAAAGTATTTTCCTTTAATATGAAGTTTTCCATTAAACAAACGCACCTATGTGACTTTTTTTTCCCCCTCTCTAACCTAGTGCTACGTGAGCCCTTGGAATGGTTTTGTCGGAATTTATCCTATAACAAAACACCTTTCATCGAAAGTAGTTCTTCAATTTTTAAATGTGTCAGGGTCTTGTGGCGATTCTGGACAAGAGTGATCCAGAAAATCAAGATATCAACAAACGAACCTTCAATAAAATTGTACAAACATAAATCAAACTGGAGTTTAATTCGATGAAAAGGTTTTTTTTTTTTTTGGAACGATGATGATAAGGCTTAGAAAGTACAATTTTTTCACAAACAAACCAACATAAAGAAACTTCAACAGAGTTTGACACAATGATGAAGCTAGAACACGCTACAACGCTATACTAAAGTTTAACTCAATGACAAGGCCTATAGGATAAAAGTAAATACCGTAATTTGGCTCAACGACGAGATTCTGAAAGTTATAGCTAACGCAATTAAAGTGCGATGGTTGAAACAAAAGGTAAAGATAAATTTGTTTGATTTGACGAGGACTTTCTGGTAGATGCTTGGTGTTATTTATAATGGTTGAATGGGTAAACCGCTTGCAATTTTCAAATGGCCTTCATCGACTGCTTCCATGTTTGTTGTTCTTCATGATCTGCTCGAAGACATTCTTGGGAAAAGTTATTTCGGCCATATATAATACCTCATGTAACGACTTGCAGCAACTTGAATCTTCTCTGTTTTTACCTTACCGATTATGCCCATATCTCTCATCCATCATGATTCCCACGACCAGGCCTTCAAGCAATTGAATAGGGAACCGCCGGCAACTATTCTTCCGCCGGTGTTCAAACGGTGACTATCCTTCGCTACTGGCCCGTATCTGCCCCCGATCATTTCAAATTCTTGGGGCATAACGTGTTGTTGGCGCCTGAATCAGTAACCATTTCAATTCTGTTGTCATATTTGACGATTGGACACGCGGCATGCGACATCGATTTTCGGTGTCGTCCATGGCTGGATGAGAAGGTTCAAGCTTGATTAGGTTACGGGGACCTGCAATACTCGGGACTTAATGTTTCATAGGGCCCGACAGTGACATCAAGATTTGATATATATACCATCGTTATCCTTATATTCAGCAAAAATTAGAACCAGGAGACCTTGGACCCTGCTTCTAGACAGTAGGCACTAAAAATACTCCATAAATTAAGCTAATTTGGCTCAGCTATATGCATGCCAAATCTATTGCTTCATCAATCCAACCAAGCTCATCGTTACCTAAATCAAGGTCTACGCCGGGTAGATCGGAGACATTGCAGTCGTCGAGGCGATCTCTCGTGAGATTGACGCTGTCGAAAAAACTCCCAAACTCGTTGTCAAGCATGAAGCTGCCCTCAAATCCGAAACCGAGTTCTTGACTGGTTGATGCCGAACACGCTTGATCCCCAAGCGCTTGAATGAACCGGTCTTGTTCTGTGAAAACCGGCTCGTCTTGTCCCCTGCTAAGTGAAGAAGACTTGTGGACGTCAAGCACTGATGATGGAGATTGACGGCAAAACAATTCATCTCTATAGTCTTCCGGCTCGCCCTTCGAATTGCAGATTGAGTTCTCCTTCTCCTTCTCAATCTTCTGATCGATCTCGAGCTTCTTCTTCTGGTAGGCAAGAGCAGCCTCCTCTGCAGTGCCGTAAGTGCCGAGCCACACTCGGACACCCCGAGTAGGATCGCGTATCTCCGCTGCGAATCTCCCCCACGGCCTCCTCCGGACCCCCTTAAAAGCAGATGACCCTTGAGCTCTCGTGCTCTTTTCGCTCAGAACGTCGCTCGCGCCAGTAGCCCACTTCTGACTATTGATAGCAAGGCACGGAGAGCTCTCTTCGCACGATCCGTGTCTCGTGAATGGAATCACAATCTCCTTAACAACCTGTATGCTCTTCTTCCTCGACGCGATCCGATCACAAAATTTCGTGTCCTCGTCGCTCGAGGAGTCGGTCGCATCGGGATCGCAGTACATCACGCGGATTTTCCTCATTGGTTTCAGCAGCCTCCTGCCTTCTCTGGCTTGTTTTCTCTTCTCTACGTTCTCGGTACTCATGTCAGAATTGAAAAAAAAAAAAAATCGCCTATCAACGCCGGGCGTTCGTTTTCTTCTCTACCTTGTGGTGGTCGACTATAAAGGAAGGAAAGATATCATCTCGAATTCAAACATTTAGGAAAGAGAGAAGGGGAAAGGGAAACAAAATCCTCTGGCGATCTTTGAGAACTTGGGTATCAAGTAAAACCCAAAACCCTTAAACCTTCCAAAACCAATGTGAGAAACTGTTTGCTGTTATGACAAGCCAGAGCAGGGCAACCCCTGCAGCAAAATTTTGAATTTGGTAAAAAAATAAAAGGAAGATCTTCGACTTGATGAATAATCATAATGCGTAAGTGTTTGAATATCAAGAAACACACTGCGTTCGTCCCAGAAAGAGACCAAAAGTGAGAACTTGACTGAATTCGCACAACGTAATTACAAGTGAAGAGCTAAAAAAAAGGATCGAGCAGAAAAGCCACATACCCTGTTGATCTAAATCCCATAGAGAAGCCTGAATTGCCCTGTTTACACGCACAGAGCAAGTACAGAGGCAGACCGGGACGACATATATTTGTATCTCTCGGTTTCTCGGGGGAGAAAAAAAAGAAAAAAACGGAAACGTTCCTTTTCTCGGTGCCAAAAGGGGAGTCTGAAACAAATCGGGCAAGACAATTGATCAAACGAAAGGCATGATGATCCTGTCACAATACCCCGAGTTTGAGTCACGAACTCCAAAAGAAGCTTGGATCTCTATTCCTGCTTACGAGATTCGTTTGTATAAGTGGACGTGCATACGAAAGAGCAGGGTCAGCAGATAATGGAAATCAGGAAATTGAAGGGAGACTTATCTTAACTCGAATCAAAGAGTTGACCCTGCTCTGTCTCATTGGCTCGTGTAAGCTCTGGCTGGTGAGTACGATTTGCGCACGCGGGCACAAAAAGCGCAATCAAGGACAGGACTTCTGCTTGTCGTCATCAAATTTGTACCTTTCGATCGAAGGAGTCTGAATAAGTATCCAGTGAAAAATATGATTGAAAAGGATGAATAACAAAATCAAACTTTGAGGCATGATAAAAGAATTTATTTACCCCATGATATTGCTAATAGTTTCGGCAAATTTCCTCCGGGATAAAGTAAAGTCTCAATGAGAATAGCATATAGAAATTCTGATTTTTCTCCAGGTTTATCAACAAAAACAATTGGCATTTAACAATAGGAAACAATGGCTATGTATCTTTTGAGAAAAACAAAAAAGGAAGTTAAAATTCTAAAAATGAACACAGTCACTCAATATAAAAAATTTGAAAGAATACAACTTTTCAAGTTTCAAAAGTGTCATTCGATCGCAACTATTTGTATCCAAAGAACAATTAATTTCGGACCATCCTTTCGTGTCTAAAGAGCAATTAATTCGAAACACAACTCTTTGTTATTCGTGTCCAAAGAACAGTTATTTTTCGACACACCGCTTCATGTCTGAAGAACAATTAATTCGAACACAACTCTTCGTTGTTGGAAAAGTAATTTATTCTGACGCAACTCTTCATTGTCCGAGCAATTAATTTGAACACAACTCTTCATTGTCCTAAAAGTAATTTATTCTGACACAACTCTTCATTGTCCGAAAAACAACCTTCTCTTAAAGTTGCAATTGTTGGACATAAACGACTAATTAAAGTTCAAAAATTAAATTTAATAAAATAATTGTGACTCCTACGTGAATAGTAGCATTGTTTCGTTAGGAATCAAAAAAGTAATTTATTCTAACACAATTCGTTATTGTCCGAGCAATTAATTCGAACACAACTTTTCATTGTCTAAAAAAGTAATTTATTCTGACAGAACTTTTCATTGTCCAAAAAACTACCTTGTCTGAAAGATTGCAATTGTTGGACATAGACAGCTAACTAAAATTCAAAAATTAAATTTAATAAAATAACTACAACTCTACGTGAATAGTAGCACTGTTTCGTTAGGAATTAATAAAAATAAATTGATCATTGATTAGTGCTAATAATTATTAGCGACCATGCAATCCAAAATTGCGCAATGCGCACTCACACGCAAGTATGGTGAGGACTAGTCCACTTACCTATTTCTCTTTTTTTAGAATACTATAATGGCATTCTAATTTATAAACTGACTTACACTCTCCCATGTCTCCTATGTGGGACACAACAAAAGGCACTTATGTTTGTTTTTCCAAACAAAGTTCAACAAATCCACATTTTGTTTGTAAAAACAAATCACAAAATAAAATTTCTCAAAATACAGCCAAAATTTTCATAAGATTAATATACATACATGAACGTGTATTTTGAGTTAAACCTTCACTTAATGCAAGCATCACAAAACTCTATCAAAGTGAAAAATAACTACTGGCTTTAAATTTGCTACTCTATATAATAGAATCAGAGATATCGCATATATACAAATCTCTTGTCTCAGCCAGAAGTTCATATTTACTTAGCACTATTATGGCCTTGTGCTTGTATCTATTTCACGAGCTCTCTAGACAGCAACTCTAATTTTCATAAAAAGTGGCACCACTTCTAAACTCATATAAGTGAAGTATCTACTATGTGTTTCTTTTACTAATAAACACATTACATTTATGTATCATACTTCAATAAGAATATAATTCAATCTACAAAGCGTAATAGATGATACTGACTTCTCACGTCCAAGCTAATTTTAGTATCAGGCAATGACTTTTAGCAACTTGTTTTTACCCATTAAATCTTATAACTAATGATATACTAATATTAGGTCGAGTTACTATTATTAGTGATTTGAAGTAAAGGGTTTCAACCTCATTTCATTTGAGGTCACCTTTACCACATCTATTGATAGAGCCTTTATAAAGGGATTGACCAAATTCTTGCTTGACCTTACATAAACAATTGTTATGATACCATCCTAAATCAATTGTTTCACGTACTCCTGTCTTAAACTGATATATCTAGACTTTCCATTATAAGTGCTATTATAAGCTTTTGCTAAAGTAGCCTCACTATCACAATGAACAGAATTAGGAAGCATATGACTAAACCATAATTTGATGTCAAACATCAAATTTCTAATCCACTCAGCTCTTTTCTAGTTGCCCCTAAAACAATACACTTTGATTCCATCATTGAGTGAGTTGTGCATGTTTGTTTCTTGCTCACCCAAAATATAGCACATCCACCTATGGTGAAGATACATGCATAAGTGAAATATTTATTTCCAACACTAGAAATCCAATTAGCATCGATGTGTCCTTCTAATACAAGCGAATAATTATTATAGTGCAATCCCAAATTTTTAGTTCTCTTAAGATAACCAAAAATTCTGGTAATGGCATTTCAATATTCTATTTTTGGATTACTAGTATATCTACTCAACTTACATACAAAAAAATGAATATCGGGTCTACTAAAATGCATGGCATACATCAAAGACCCTATAGTACTAGCATATTCAAGTTGTGCTATTGCTCTATCGGTATTATAACTCAATTTAATACTAAGATCAAACAGAGCACTCGCTTCTTTGAAACTAAGATGTTTAAATTTATCTAATATTTTCTCAACATAATGACATTGGCTCAAAGAATAACCTGCACCATGCTTTTTAACTTTAATACATAATAAGATGGTATCTACTTCATCCAAATCTTTCATCTTAAATTTGAAGTTAGATACTTCTTAGTCTTAATGGCTCCAGTCATATTAGTTCCAAAGATAAGCATATCATTAATGTATAAGCAAACTAAAATACTGTAGTCTTTAGTGAATTTAGAATAAATACGCTTATCAGCACCTATTTATTGACACCTGATTTTTAATTATCTTTTCTCTTTTAAAATTCATAAAATAAAAAAATAAACTTTGGGGACCTTGGCCAAGCCTGGGGAACCGATTTTAACCAAAAAATGATTTTTCATATTTTCAGTATTTTTCGGCATTTTTATTTTGGAAAATTAATAGAAAATCCATTAAAATTCATAAAATTGAAAAATCAACTTTGGGGACCTTGGCCAATCCTAGGGAATCAATTTTGACCAAAAAAATAATTTTTCATATGTTCAGTATTTTTCGATATTTTTAATTTCGAAAATTCGTAAAAACATAAGAAAAATGAGAATTTTGCAAAATCAACTTTGGAGGCCTTGGCCAAGCTTAGACAACCATTTTTGAACAAAAATAATTTTTCATATTTTTTTGTATTTTATATATTTTTTAGAAATTGGGAAAATATTTAATAAATAATAGTATTTAAGGCCACAAAAATACATAAAAATAGTCAATATTTTTCTTTTAAATTCCTTTTCATGTTGGCCATCGCAAATTTAAAAAAAAATCCAATTCGGGGTCGTGTATTTCTTCACGAGCATAATCTCGAATCGAGCCAAAAAATTCAATTTTAGTCAATTTATTTTCATTTTTCACCTTTAGGAGCTGTGATATTATTCTCTAATATTTTAAATTTTCATCTTGTCCTAATTATACCTAGAATGACTCAATTTTGCAAAAGAGCTTTAATTAAATTTTACATTATCTTCAGCGGCATGAAATGAGCTTAAATTTGACATGAGGTAAATTTCCAATAAGCATAGGGTAGGTGTGTCGAAAATTATGAGGAGATTTGAACTTAAAGAAATATTTTTCCAGGGACTGAATTGCAAATACTTAAATTTCAGGGACTAGAGTGCAAATACCTAACACTTGAGAGATTATTTTGCAAATAACAAAAAGAAGAGTTAGTGGAGAAATTAGAATAGAGAAGGAAAGATGGAGAGGAGGAGATGGAGAAGATGGAGAAAAATAGATAGAGAAAATAAGATGAGAATAGAGAGGGAAGATGGAAATGAAGAAGAGTTAGTAGGATGGGAGATAGATATGGAGAAGGGAAAATGAAGATGAAAAAGAGTTAGTAGAGAAATTAAAATGTAAAATAGAGATGGAAAAAGGAAGATAAAGATGAAGAAGAGTTAGTGGAGAAATTAGAATGTGAGATAGAATTGGAAAAAGGAAGATGAAGTGAAGAAGAGTTAGTTGAGAAATTAGAATGGGAGATATAGTTAGTGGAGAAATTAGAATAAGAGATAAATGAGTTGTCTATAAAAAGAAGAAGGAGAGAGTTGGGAGGGGAATTTTTTTGGAGAGAAAATTTTGGATGTTTGAGAGGGTTTTTGGAGATTGAAGAAAAATTTGAAAGAAAGAAAATACCAAAAAGAAAAAGAGAATTTTGAAGATGATGGGAGTTCAAAACTAGGGGTTATCATTACAAATTCCTTCATCAATCAACATAAATCAAGCGTTCATCCTCATCAACGAGCAAGCAAATTTGAGCTAAGTGTTTTTATTTATTCATTTATTTGTGGTTTTAGTCGCAAAATTGTATACACTTTCTCCATCTTCCATTTCCCCATATTCTTATGTCAGGTAAAAATGCAACTCCATACCAACCGTAAATTTCATGAATATGCAAAAGGGCCCATCAATTCCTTAGTCGATCTGCATGCGGATTGTAATTCAAATTGATGAATCAATTTGTTGTAATTTAATTTTTGCACTGTCAAACCCCAGAATATGAAGGGCAGAGTCTGCTCACTGGAGGTCATTTAAATTCCTGCATCCTTAAACCCCAAAGGGGAGAGCCGAGTCAAGGTTAGGCCACCTATTGGAGGTCTTTACTTACTGTCATTTAAATTCCTGCACCATTAAACCCTAAAGGGAAGAGCCAAGCCAATGCTAGGCCGTCCATTGGAGGTTTTTACTTACTGCCATTTAAATTCTTGCAATTTAATTCTTGCACCATTAAACCCTAAAGGGAATAGCCAAGCCAATGCTAGGTCGCCCATTGGAGGTTATTACTTATTGTAATTTAAATTCCTGTAATTTAATTCCTGCACCATTAAACCCCAAAGGGAAGAGTCAAGCCAATGCTAGGCCGCCCATTGGAGGTTTTTACTTATTGTCATTTAAATTCTTGCAATTTAATTTTCACACCGTTAAACCCCAAAGGGAAGAGCCAAGCCAATACTAAGCCGCCCATTGGAGGTTTTACTTATTGTCATTTAAATTCCTGTAATTTAAATGACAATAAGTAAAATTTTTATTTTCATTTAAAATTTTTAATTTTTTTCCCTTATCAAGTGCTTGATGGGCACCATATGTCTTAAAAAGCAATATAGAAAACCAATGTCAGTATTTTTCATTAATTGAATTGGATGAAATTAACTGTGATAGTTGATCGCACCGGTGTAATTAGTTTTAAAATTTAAATTTAAAGTTGTTTTACAACTTTAAATCTAGATAGGGGTGAACAAATTGGACTAATCAGATCGAAATCAGTGATCCAACTCTCGATTCTAAAGAGGTTTGGTCTAGTTTTCAATTCCCAGGACATGGGATAGGACCGGACCGCCCGAATCGAACCAGTCCTTTTTTTTAAAAAGAATTTCCTAATTTGGTCCATGAATCTCTTTCGGCTCCTTGGACCTCTTGTTTTGATTTATTTGCTACTAGGAAATAAATTTATACAAACGTCGATGTTCTATAATGTTGTTGTAATTTGGGCCACATTTCTTTTTTCGGTCCTGTCTAGTCTAGTTCAGTTCGATCCAATCCATTTGCCGGTCTAGTCCAGTTCCTGGGACGGTCGATCTGATTCTCGATTCCAACAAATTGGGAATCGGGGACTATCAGTCCAATTCTCGATTCTTAAGGAAAATCGAACTGGACCAAACCGAAAACCGATCACTCTTAGGTTTAGAGAGTCAACGGTTCAGTTTGGTTTTTCAAGAAAACCAAACCGAACTATTAAAGTGTAAACCTTATCTAAAACGGATCTCATTCTAAATTGAATATGAAATAAACCAAAAATTCAGTTCAATTCCGTTGGCGAAAAGAAAAAAAGGAAATAAATAAAAGGAAATAAAAAATAAAACGAGAATAGTTATTTTGAAGATTTTTAATGTACTTTGATTAATCGAACTAAACGGAAAAAAGAATGATTATTTTTTAATTACTCAAATCGAAAATAAAATCAAACTAAAATGCACAAATTTTCAGTGTGGTTCGGTTTGATTCATTATTCGATTTGATTCGGTTCGATTAAGTTTTGGTGCACCCACTTTTTGGGAACCTTTTTTTTTTTTTGTCAGTGCTCCCTTTTAGAAAAAAAAAATGGGGCTTCCGAAACTGTAAACCCATTTAACATGCACAATCTAAAACCCTCGCGTCGTTTCCCGTTTCCGCTCAATTACTTCGCTCTCCCTTTCCCTCTCCCTCCCTCTCTGTCGAGTCTGCTGACCGTAAATTTCTTCAGCTTTCGAACGTCTTCCTCAGTAATTTCCGTGAACCAGAGCGGTAACTCGCTCACAACCTCCTTCCTCTTGCACAACCAGCACCGTCGTCCGTCGAAGCGAAGACTCGAAGCGATCAGCTTTGCCCTAATTCGCTCAGGATGAGTACTATGAAATTTTGCTGCGAATGGTCAGTTCGGTGTCTCTCTGCGACCCTCTTCTCGCGTTTTCTTGCATTATGCTTAGCGTGATTGCTCCTCTTGTTTCGTCGCAGCAACAATATACTGTACCCCAAGGAGGATAGAGAGCAGAAGATTCTCCTCTTTGCCTGCCGCAACTGTGAACACCAGGTCAGGCGCTCTTTCCGATAGAGAGCTACCACATTTTTTTTTTCTTTTTGTAGTTGGAAATATGTTATGCATTGCTAGTTTAAAGGTTCAAACTTGGATTGTTTTTCAAGGCAAAAGAAAATTTCATTAATGGCTTGTACTACTGTGATGTGGACGGTAACTAATTGTTTGCCACTAGATGCAAATGCCCGTATGCTGGTAGTAAACAACTGCTTCGAGCCCTTTAGGGACTTGAGCTCGAACTTCAAGGCAGCCATGTATTTTCCTGGCTCTTTATTCACAATAGAACATGTGACAATGTGAAATTTGCTGGGAAAAAATCGAGCAGAGAATCATTGTTTTAGGGAACAGTACTGCTTCCTTCCTAAACCTTAAATACGCGATGTTTGTTTGCTTGCCTGTTTTCGGCCACGAGAATCTTTTTCTTGCTTTTCCTGCTGAATCTTTGGAGATTGACACTTGAGAGTAAGACGCGTAGGAGAGTTTGAGGTTGCTTCGGTATACGTGTCTGAACCAAAATTATTGCTTTTGTAAATTTGGTTTGTGAATTTTCAACTCAAACTCAAACCAGACAAACATGATCAGCGAGTTTGGTATACTATTGGTTTGGTACAGTTCAAATCTGTAACTCTGCATTTGCCTATGAAAGCAATTGCAAGAGCAAGCCCTTTGATTAGTTGTTGGATGATTTGGAAGTAAGGTCTTCTCTGCTACACACATGTATAAGGCAATCGCTTACTGCCAATTAGAGTCTCCTCCCCTCCAAGTCCTAGTATCCTCTGATCTTTGTCAGTAATTACTCCTTGACTGCAGTCGTCTTAGTAAATTAAATTAATAAGCTACTATAGATGTATGCCTGCTCACATGCCGACAAAAGTTGAAGCTGGGATATAAATGATGTACAAGCACTATGATTGTACCAAACATTGGCATACACGACTGTTCAAAGAGGCTGCATGAATTGGGGTTGGCTAACTACGCAGTTTGCTTGTCCTGACAGTACAGTAATTAAAGCATGTAATGGACCCAAGGAGGTCCAACAATGGCCTCACAGGTTTAGTTGTTTCAGTTAGGTTTTTCATGTAAATTTGACTTTTGTTTAGTATACTAAACATGTTGGTACTTCTGTTGTCTTGAAGAGACCATTTAGAGAAATGTAACCTTTGATCCTGAGTTCCTTTAGGGTTTCTTAACCACTTCTTGGAGGAAAGGGGGGAAAACTCTGTGCTGACTCCAAGTCTCAAATTCTACAATATTCCAGTATAATTTGTATTTGACTGTATAACCTTGTCATTTCTTTTCCTCCATTTCTTGTCCAAATAGACGATGCCGCTGTGATGGTGTGGGAATGATATATTTGCTGGTACTGGGAACTGCTTTAATTATAGTGGATACACATTTTGTTACTCTCAAGAGATTGTGTTCATACATACACGCAATAAATGTTCAAATCTTAATACATTTTTGTAGTTGAAGTATATGCAACTCTTTCGACTCTAAGGTCCAATAATGTGGATGGTCCTCTTTCATTGAAATGTCCCACTCATCCATTTAGGCTTTGTGTACAAGACTTTAGAGGGTGTCAGAGGTTCCTTCACTTTTTGGGAAATCAGTATTTGTTATTGTTATTATTTTTTTACTTTTGGGCTTCTCTAAGGATAGTTTCTAATGGGAATATGGCTAAAGGAGCTGATGCTTTTGCTTTTGTAAAGATTGGTCATGCAGGAATATATGACATTGGAATTTGGTACTGCTAGTTTTAGAACAGTAAATCGGAGGTCGTTTCATTGAATTACATATAGTGGGTCTCCATTATCAAGTAGTTCTACTCTATTTGTCTCATAAAGTCTGTAACATCCATTCAGGAGGTTGCCGACAACTATTGTGTCTACAGAAATGAGATACATCACTCTGTCGGGGAGCGTACTCAAGTGTTGCAGGATGTAGCAGCAGATCCAACTTTACCTCGTACAAAATCTGTACGTTGTGCTCAATGCAACCATGGAGAAGCTGTCTTCTTCCAGGTAAATTGCTTGTCGTGCACTTTGAAATGGAATTATGTTAATTTAGCGTTTAGGGTTTATGGTCTATATCTTGAATCTTGGACTCTGCAAACTGGTCCTATAGTCTCTGACCTACATAGTGGCTTCGTTTGATTATGGATCTTGAAACAAAAGGAATTGCAGTAGTGTAAGATATGGTCTATCTGTCTTTTGGAGACTTAGGGAAATGACGGCATGCTGGATGTCATTTCTTTCCTTGATTAGTCAATGTCCCTTAGAATGAAATTCTATTTGAGCCACCGGCATAATTTTTACATAGACATATGTATAGATAACTTCATGTGTTCTTCTAAATTACAGTTTCTTTAGAAATGCCAAGTAGCCTGACTTGGCAATACCTACATCAATCTGTCTCGTGTATTTTTTGGATGAATAAGTCATCCATCAAATGGATTAACTGGGAAAAAAAGTGCCTTCTCACTGTGCATATCCAAGGAACTCTTGCTTTGTGGTATTCAACTTCTTTTAGTTTAAAAACATGTTTTGAGTCGGTCAATTGACCAAATCATTAATCTTTACAAGTAGTTGTTGTGAAAATTGCCGTTCACTCTTTAAGGAACAAAAGAGTGATCCCTGACAGCAGAAAAATGGGATATGCCATTGATTTGCAAAGAATAAAGAGTTACTTCTGATGTTGATATATTCATGAGGAGGCACCAGAAAAGGAGTTGCCAATAGAAAATTAATTTCCCACAAAGCAGCTCTATGAGGTTTAATGGCAATTATGTCCTCATTGAAGTCCAGTCTTCGTGTTTGAAAATTGAGATGTAATCGCTTTTCTACGAGGATAGGGGAGTACGTAGCTGAGTAAGTAAATGTAAGGAAACATAGGGTGATTATGAGTGTTTTGAGAAACAACGCCGCCCCACCCCCTCTTTCTCTTTTTTGCATGATTAGGCCTTCCAATGGGTACCGTAGTCATGGCTTACGCATGGCTGTATTTGTTAATAATCTCATCTTTGTCATTATTCAGGCCACTGCTAGAGGGGAGGAAGGTATGACGCTCTTCTTCGTGTGCTGCAACCCAAATTGTGGATATCGTTGGAGAGATTGACATCCTCATCAGATGCTCGAATCTAATTCTGATGATGGTTCTTGGTGTTTGCATGAAGAAACTAGTGGCTAACTCATTGATCTGGTGACGAGCTAAGAATATCCAAATTGTGGTCCTAATGTTTCCTGGAGCTGGTTCAGTTTGGCTGTAGCTCATTGACCAAAAAGCATTGAATCTGTAACTAGCGGTATTTCAACTTGGTTCTTAAGTGTGAACTGCTGGATTATTTTTTCTTCCTCTTTATCTGGTGAGGACCTTAGGATACCCATCTTTCCGATTCATGACTTGACCAGGCAGCTTGAGGAATTCCGGGTCTTTATTAGCGCGTAGGAGAGCTAAGACAAATAAGATAAGAGGTTCAGTGATGACAAGATTAAGGGATACTGTGAAAGACCATTCAAATTCGAAGGCAAAATAGCCATGGCTACGGATCTCCAAACAACATTTGCAACTCTTTCTGAAGATTGTAAAAAGTTAGTGTAGTCATGAAAAATTCTACAGTATCCTTTATCTTCTTTCCCAATTAAAAGACCCACTTTTATTCCTTGGGTGAAAATGTAAAGCAGGTGCATTGGGAACCATCTGGGGTTCATAAGAACCCAATCTGATGAATGTGATACCAGACAATGCTTCCCGGGATCAATCTGAGCAAACATTTCGTGATAATATTATAATTTTAGGCCGTTTAAACTAAGAAAAGGAAAACGCTTCCCGATGTTCTTGACATGCTGCTTTCATCCAGAGAAATTAGTTTTAACTATTCATTTTGATGTGGTCATGCAGACCAATTGTTATTCATTGCTCGCTAGTGTTCTCTCTGTTTCGTCAATACAAAAGGCTTCGGCACACAATTTTTGGTCCAACTAAACCTCCCTTATCCCGAGGACCATAATGCAGGAGCCTGCTCCATTGTTCGTTCCTTTCAGGATTCTGCTGTATGGGGAAAAATCTATCAACTTTGCTTAAACATCCGAGGAATAATATTGAATCCTGAGTGTCTGGTAAAAGGCTCAAGGATGCCGGTGTACTTCTTTACATTGGTAAGACCTGCTATCTACTCGAGGGACATGAGTAGCAACATTCAGAGAGACAAGTTTAACTCGGTCTCTTGTCCAAAAGGTTCTGAAATGCTCTTCCGGGTGCCTGTCTATCTCGAACGGACAGAACTAGGAACCGCATGAGTAGATGGATCTCTCAATATCCAACCACTTGTCTACTTGTCTATTTCTGATTTTAGCTTCAAAACGGAGAAATCATTCTTCTCTTCTCCTGCTCTGTTTCGGGTTCCACGAGGAAAAAGGGTACAAATTTCTTTCTTCTGAATGAAAATTGAAGTCCTCTTGGGCTATGTCAAATGCAAAGGGAAAATCTCTGCAATGTCCAATACTAGAGCTTGCTTGGGATGCTTCGATGTTTCGTAATCAGAGGACCTCAGAATAAAAGAATCATCGTCAACATTTTGACATGAATGATGGTGGAAGCAGCATGGTGATTGAGGAAAGGCTTAGACCGCTCTATCCTAACGATTTGTTCTGAAAAATTACAAGTGCAAATAGATGGAATAGTCGCAAACATCAAGGATTGAGAATTCATCATATCTGAGAGCTTATAGCAGGATTAGTTCTCTTGATTGTTCCTCTATCCAATTGGAATATCACTCGTTTGAAAAGAAAATGGAAACAAAAGATTGATTCTATCAGATGAAAGAAACTGTGAGGAAGAACCTGCAATTCTTTGCTAATGGAGTGAAGGGGCATATGAAATTTGTAAGACAAGAATTTTGTTCATCAAATTAGGATTGAACCTCTGAGGATAGCTCATTTTGATTTTGGCAAAAAGACTGGATCAATTTGTTCTACTAAGATCCTCTGGAAAGGTGTTGAGGTCATGCCACTTAATCAGAATGTTCCATAATAGTTTGAGTAGAATGATTTAAGAATGAAAATGAAAAAGAACCATCTGGCAATGTCCATCGTCAAAATGCATCCGCTCTTGTTGAATTATATGGTTTGCATATATAAGATCTAAGCATAGTATACGCTCTTTTGGGCATATGCAGAGCTGCACATTATAAATTTACTGACAGGATCAACAACGCAAGTCCTCAAAGGCGGTTTGGGAGGGAGAAAGGCCTATAAAAATCGACCAATTCTGCTTCCAGCTGCATATAGGATTTTCCCTCGCTTGGTGCCTTCTTTCCTGTTTTTCTGGCTAGGACATGGGGAAGTCGAACTTCTGATGGTTTTGTTCAGCGAAACCAATACTGGGATCTGCCCCGCTCACAATCACCTTCCTTACCTTTGCTATCCTCTCTAAAACTCCTTTAATGGCTATATCGAATGCATCATCGAAGTTCTGTTCTTTAGACCTGGGATCTGCATAAACGATCCTCGGAATGAGCCGTATAACTTCCTCTCTCATGGCCAACACTTCATTCTCCGGAATGCTTTGGAGTATTGGTTCAATGCTAACCTTCTTCACGTCATCCAACGGGATAAAAACAGAATATTTAGTATGATCTTTTGGCAAATGCCATACATATTGCACATAAGCTGTGCCAGAATGGAAAAACACAGGAATGCACCCGGCCAAAATCGAGTCAAATATTGACCGCCTGGTGTAAGAGTCTCCCCGCGGTTGTAAACAGAAAACTGAGCTTCGAAAGACCTTCATCACATTAACCAGGTCATCACAATTATTCGTGCTCGAACTACAGTTGAGCAACTTGCATTTCCCATTTGCCGCAAGACACTGGTTAATGATCTCACCCCGGATAGTGAACTCAAGTTCAGGTCGCGCGGCGCCTACGAAAGCAAACAGGTACTTCCTCTCCTGCTTTCTCATTCTATCTTGCCATTGTGCAACTTCGACGCCCTTCGAAGGATGGAAATAAGTAGGGTACGGTATCGCGAAATCGTTGTTCCAAACACTCGACTCCACAGACAACATCGTCATGTTCTGAGATTGTGGCAAGAACATCAGTTTACTCCCCCAATAGGACGGATCATCAGACTGTCTCCTGAAATCCCACGCTATCCTACCAGCCACGAGGAAATAGTCTCGGCCCGACATCCGCCTCCACTCTGGTCTCCCGGACAACCACCCAACCAGATCGAAGGCCGTGGCGTCCCTTACGGATATGTTGGAACTCCAGAGGTACTGGCTAATGTCCAGCCCAGCATAGTACGGCACGTAGATCGCCGAAGCGAGGGAGGAATCATTAGTCAGGCACTCATACTGCTTCATCTTGTTATGGAAGATAACTTCCAGTAGGAACTGGTTTGTCCTAAACCAGCTGGTGTTCGACAATACCCCTCCGGAATCGGCCACAGCAGGACCCATGCCTAGGTTTTCCAAGTACGGACACATATTCACATCTGTCCCTCTGGTCAGCGACTCGCACTTCCGAAGCAGGTTATCATTGAACCTGCTGGGGAGATCATGAATGTAAATGAATCTGCCAGAGCATGAACCTCTGTCGAAACCCATGTCGAGACTTTGATGTTCACTGCTCTGGTTAGTGGGTGAAGCCGAATCATCGTCAGAGTTGTCCCCCACAATGACGCCTAGTGGACTAAGACCAACATCAGGCACCTCCCGATTCCTTGCTGTATTGTTTGCTTTCGGGAGTGACTCTTTGTCAATGGGGGCTGGATCGATGGTCTTGTTAAGACTCCCAGCGAAAGGAAGCAAATCGGGCTCGCGGGTGTTCACGGAATTCTCATAATTGTCGACGAAGAAAGCAACCCCTTTGTTGCTGCCACGGCCACCACCGCTCAAGAACGAATGATCAAAGGAAAACAGCAAAAGAACGCACAGTAGAGAAGAAACGAGGACGACGAACCAGACTTGGGGACTGTGATGACCCTTCCTCTCCATCATCTCTTCTCCGGTTTCGCTCAGAGCCGGAGAGGGTTCCAATGCACAGACAGCTTCAGCAGTGAGTGGTTTCCATGGATGACAGAGGGACGGCAAGTGAAAGAGGGTTCCACCGGAAGGAGGAGGAGAGTGAAGCGCATGGCCGGGTGAGCCGAAGTCAAGAGACTGCACTGATGGCGGCATGAGTAACGGCTTTTTTGGGTAAAAGCTCGGTCTTAGCTTGACTGACCTGGTGGAATTGAAAAAGAAAGGTAGAGCCTAATTATTACTTAACGTTAATGAGGGCGTGATTAGCCAAAGAGACCTTGTAATGATTGGAAGCCAAATCCCCCTTTGCTAAAATATCTTCCTAAAAATAATTATTTATTATTTAATAAAAAATATTTTTATTATCGATAATATATCTAAATATTTTTCATCGACATTACGAAAGTACCTTTTATATTATTTTTATTTGCACAAGAGGTAAATGATATTTTTAAGAATATATTTTTTAATTTATTTATTTTTTGTGAGTAACCTAAATCTAAAGGTGATGTAATTAGAGTATGAATAGTGAAATGGTTTCGAAGCAATTACTAAAAACCTGAAAGATTGGAGATGAGTTTGGGATTTTATAGTTGAGAACTTGGATATGTGTTAATGACCAAATTGCTCTCCTTTTTGTGCTTAGATTATTTAGTGCATATCTAAAATAATTCTAACTTTACAAGGGTTTTGGACAGCTTCAAGATTCAATTGATGGGTAAAATTGAAATTTGAACTGGATGAATCATTTGTCAAATTTCTCTTACTATGTTAAGAAAAGCTTAATGTTATTTTATATAATCTTGTTGACCCTAAAGTACAACTAGTTATAATATTACATTTTCAGCAACAGTCACCGATTAAAGGTTTGTTTCTCATTTTATAGTTGTCCCGTTCTAGAAAATTTAAGATTAATTATGCATGAACTTTGAACAAATGGGCCTTACCAAAAAAAATTATTTTTGAACAAATGATTATGTTTGAATCTTTGGCATGCTATATTTTGCATTTATTAATTAGTTTGAACTCTTCTTTATATATGATAAGAGATAATCGAATAAATCAAAATATAATGTTTTTATCAATTAATGTCGAATCGAAATTGTTTTTAAAAAAAATGCATAGTTTTTAGGTGGGAAAATTATCCAAAAAGTTTTACCAATTTAGTCTTAAACTTTTTAAATTTATCAATTCAACAATAAACGTTTTATATTTATGTCAACTCATCCTTCTGACTAATTTTTGCCTTAAATTGCTAATGTGGTGTGGCCGGCGCTGACATAGCGCGACAAGCACAGATGTTGTTAATTTTTAAGAATATTATTTTTTTTTTAATTTTTTTTATTTTTCACTAATTTTCTCTTTGTAAATGGCTAGAGAAAAAAATATATTATTAAAAATTGATTGAGTCAACACCGATCTTGCCACATCAGCGATTTTATCATCACTTGCTAAAATTGATTAGAACGATTGAATTAACATAAATGTAAAAAGTTTAGAAATAATTTGACAAACTTAAAAAATGTAGGATTGTATTGGCAAAAAGTGCAAAATGTTAAGGAATTTTCGGGCAACTTTCCTGTTTGTAGGTCGTTGTAATGTTGAGTTTCTGCCGAATAAATGACATCACGGTCAACTTGTCATAAATGTTTGGAGCTTTATTTCGTGCTTTATATAGAGTCATTATCCTAAAGGGGTCACGTTGTAAAGTTGTAGGGTATCCACGTGGCAATGCAACCGGATCCAACGACCATAAAATTCGACTCGAACACGTGAATGAACTCATGCGAGAAACCGACTTCTCGCGATTTCCGAAACTTTTTGAGTTTGGGTTTTTTTATGTCCACGTCACCATGCACGCTTTGAATCATCATTTTGCCACGTCACCTTACAAATCTATGGCACGTCATCTTGCATTTCTAATGTTGCCCCGTCATCATACGCGTCTATGTCGTGCCATCGTGCAAAATTGCGAATTAGAAGCGATTTTTATGTTTTTGTTCATCTGCCCGACTATTTAGGCGAGTCGGATTTGAAGTTTTATGTCAAAACCCGTATTGGGTTTGGATGGGTACAAAACGAGATTAACTGTTCCAAACTATCTTGCTGCCATCTTGTTTTACTGTGTAAGCGAGAAAATATTTTTTTTCCAACAAAATTTTAAACCTGTTGTATGGATAGCCAATTTAGTTCTCGACCTTTTAATTGTGTCAATTTGTTCATAAAAGTTTTAATGATTTGCTGATGTAATCTTCCCAACTAAGTTTGAGCAGAAATAGCCAGGGTAGATAATTTTTGCAATTTTTTATTTTTCTTTTTCTTTTTATCTTGTTTCTTTTTTTCCCCTACTCTAGGCCGCACCCACATGCGGGGCTAAGCAACCCTCCCCAAGCTGGGCAAGGGCATCGCGAACAAGGGTATTGCAGCCCTTGTCGGCCTTAGGCAAGGGTCGGCCAGCGACCTTGCCAATCCAAAGTTGGAAAAAAAAACTTCTTAAAAAATTATAAACATCGTCCACGTCAATGATTTTTGATCAAAATTGGCCAAAATGACTATATTAACAAATTACCGAAAGATTTAGGACTAAATTTGCATAATTAAAAATTTATAATTGAACTGGCTACCGCACAGTAAGTTTATGATGTTTTTGGTAATTCACTTTTTGAATGAGTAATAAAAACTATTGTTAAATTGTTTGTGAATGGCTAAGACAATATCTCTATTTGAGTATGTCGAAGCATTTTGACAAAAATTTTTCGTGTAATACGGGACTTCAAAACGAATACGAAGTTAACGATATAAGAACTTTTAAATTGAAACGAAACTATTTAAGTCCATGCAAAACGGACGCACTCAATATAAATCGAAAAATTTGACCCAAAAAAATATATAAATCGAAAATCACCAAAGAAAAATATCCAACAAAAATGGAAAAGACTTGAAAAAAAAAATCTACAAAGTAACAACGAAAAATATTGCCGTAAAGGTGCTTTGATATCAAAGAAATTAATTGTTGGTGCGACGAGGAATTATGATTATAATTCTCTATCTCCAAAACAAATATTTAGGAGTAAATTACCATAATTACGACACCATAACTATCTTATCTAAATATTGTTCGTTCAATTAATTATTCCAACTTTCAAAAATAGATTTTTTTTTGGTTTAATCCAAAAATAGATTCTATGTGACAGTTTTACTGGAAAATTAACTCCGTACTCTACAATTGTGTCACCATTAATCCTACAAATTGGAAGACACAGTAAAACCATCCGTCGCAATTGAGCGAGCCACCGCTTGCACCGCGGACGACTGCGGCACCGTCACCATCAAACAAATGGCTTTGACTCGCTATAAATAGGAGTGGCAATTCGTGCTCGTGGATCGTGCATGGATCAACTGAAATAAAGATATACTATAGAATGCATGAGAAACGAATGGATCACTTAGCTAATAGTGTCAGCCTATGAAACATGATCACGATCCGAAAATATGTAGGTTGATAAAATAAAACACACGATACGGCATGATCTGTGTAATGTGATTAGATAATAGACGTTATAATGAGATGCCGCCGTGCTAGTGCAAAAGCCTGCCATGGCACGACATCAATCCACAATTGTGAACCTAACAAGAAATACCCTCAATTTTTTTTTTTGTTTCATAAAATCTATTTACCAATTAAAATAGGCTATCAATAAAATTTCATATTCAATGAAGGGAGAAGATGCTTAGTTGCGGTTGCTTAGTTGCGGTTGCTCTGCCCTTTTCAAGTTAGAAGTGTCCCGGGCACTTTAGCAGTCCGTACCCTTCCTACGATCTTTCCTCCATCAGACGTATCGACCCATAAAATCAAGAAAATGAATATAATTAGCATCAAATCAACGTAATTAGCATTCCGACCCCCAAAAAAAAAGGAAGTAGCATAAAAAAAATTCTAAAACTCTTACCATATAGGTTGTTGTTACATAAGATGGATTGACTTGAATCCTAAGCTGTTCGGAAAAACCTAATTAAGAAATTAACAAGGTTCGGGTGGATTGATCCTTTTAATCGACAAATCTACACCAAATCTTTTAGTAGGAGAAAGTATTTTATGAGTTGTTTTGACCAAGAAAAAATCATATTGCAAACGTGATATGCATCTCGACTCACGTGTTATTTAAATTTTAAAACTCTCACTAAGAGGTGATACGATTGTTACATAAACTATTTTTTTTTTCATTTTAACGGCCAGCACAGTCAGCCGACACTCAAAAATCAGGTGGGGACATGTAAGGAGAGAGTAAGGTTTTGCAACCTGCACATGATACTTAGTACACACAGTATGGCTTATATAATAGAATAAGATAGATAAAATAAAACAAAATAAAAAACTAAGTGTTCACGAAATTGTTGAAGAAAATTCACCATATTAATTTATTATTTGATTAGTTTTCTCCCCTCCGCACTGCTAGCCATCATATAGGGGTGTCAACGGTTCGGTTCAATTCAAATTTTCACCAACTACAAACCGAACCGGAGGTTCAATTTTTTGGCTTTCTTTTTTCTGTTATTTATATAGGAGTAATTCTCCAACTAAATTGATAATATTAAGACGAATTGCGATTTTCAATTCGGTTCAATTCAATTTTTACACTCCTACATCATATTGGTTTTACGGGGAATGTGAAAAGGCGGGCATCTAAAATTTTGAAAATTTTATGATACTATCCAGCAATTTAAAACCTACTCGGTAACATTTCTATTTCTTTTCTTTTTTTTGTTCTTTTGCTGTCTGAAACAAAAAAAAATAACATAAATTTATTTGGTTAGGCCAGTTCATTTTTCTATTCCCCGAAATAGATTAGTGGTCAGAGAATAGATTTTGAATAGAAATAAGACGTACCAAAAATCTATTTTTTTTTGTTCCTAAGAACAAAAAGAGAAATAATGTCATTTTAGAGAAACAAACTTAACATAACCAGACCCGATACAATACTTGCCTTGCATATACCTAAGTCGTTAGGTCAAGTCAGGCCAGTTTCTTCCTCTCTTTTTTTTTTTTGTTTTCCAAAAGATCATTTATACTTTTGGCTTCCTTAGTATACATGTCATCAAAATAATGTCAAGATAAAATCAAAATAATCGACTTGCTTTCTTTTTAATTTCTATGTTAAGATTTTTCTTTTAGCACTCTCGGATACATTTTACAAAAGATGCACTGCAAAATTCTTATGCAACATGAAAGAATTGGCAACAATGGAAGAACATTTAAATTTGTATTCAAATGCTTGTGTCTATATATTTGATTAATGTTAGCACTTGAGTTTTATTGAAGTACTTTTTTTTTTTGTTTATTGGAGCTGGGCATGGTGGGAATCGACAAGGAGAGTGGAATTATATATTATTAAATTTTTTATTGATTTTTTAAATATTATCTTTGTATTAATTATAGTGCTTTTTTAGAATTCTTAGGAGTGTAGGTGAGAAGGGAGGAAGAAAGACCCGACTCTACTTGAATCGTCAAACTATCCAAAATTATTAACTCATGACCCAACCCAAATTGAAAAACCCTGAAATTATCAGGCTGGGTAGGGTATTTTCAACACCCATACTAACTACTACGTTGGATTTTTTTAGGCTACTTAGAATATCTCAATCAAATAAGTACTTACAAATAGTTCGGTTTTATCAAACATGAATTGTTATACCTCCATTGATATTTTTATAATTAAATAAAAAAAATTGGGAATACAAATTTTTAAGGTCATACCAAACACATTTATATTCTTTTTCTTTTTCGGAAATAGAAATTTTGTGTAGTTGTCAAACACGTTCTTCTGCTCAAAAATTTGTCCAGGGGATACAAATGGAAAAAAAAAACTATTTTTGAGCAAAAACTTATTCTGAAAACAAAAATGCTACGAAATGCACCCTTACAAGGACCAATCCCAATTAAATAGGATGGATGACTAGGTTAAAAGGAAAAAAGTTCCAATCATCACATGCTTTTAAAAGGATAATAGCTAACTAATAATTAAGGGAAAATACTGGCATTGGGAATGTCAATATTACTATTGATTAAGGAAAATTACCGTATATTAAAAAAGGTCAGGTCAACACTGTTGAACTTTCCCCACATCAACTAAGACGGTACTCACTTGCTTGACGTAAACGACGCCAGTCAACGAAGGATACTCGATCACCTCAGTCTCTATCTCCACTAGTATCTCATGGCATATCGGGGAGCTATTCATTCTCTAAGTCGAGGGTTTGAAAAAGAGTTTAACAACAACAATGAGACGAGTCTCGATAAACTCACCCCTCAACCTAGTTCAGGATAACGTATACTCCAGATCAACCCTAAACATGCAGTTCTAACGTATCCAGTCAGAATGCACGACTCAACACATAAGCAGGCAAGCGCACTAATAGCTTAAGCCAAATGCAAACAAACAGGCGAGCGGGCGAGTGTACTCACAGTTCAAGCCAAATGCTCTCGCCACTCACATCTCAAGCCAAATGCTCTCACAATTCACAGCTCAAGCCAAATGCAAACAAATAGGCAAGCGGACGAGCGCACTAACAGCTCAAGCCAAATACAGATAAATAGGCAAGGGGACAAGCGCAGTCACAACTCAAGCCAAATACAGATAAATAGGCAAGCGAGTGAGTGCACTCACAGCTCAAGTCAATGTTAAACGCATCAAGTCTGACTCGTGTATCTTACACCTCAGGACCATGCCTCAACCCGTGTTAAACGTCTTAGGTTGACATTTTTATCGCTCCAGCTACCCCACGCTGCACTCGTCGGGGGGCATCAACCTTATCTCGCCATTTTCCCCACACATGGGACTCGCCCTCTAATCGAATTATCCCTCCAATTCCCCATGTCATGTAGGCACATCAGGGCTGCCCTTCGCAGTTCAATAACATGCCATGATCATAGTTATATCTCATGCTAGCATGCAATGCACAAGACGTAAGCAACCATTTAGGCATGCTCAAGCAATCCCAGCATTAATTCACACACATGGCATACCTTTCAATTTAATTTTCATGACGTACAATAATGCCAATGCACGACCTCAATCAGCATACATTTCTCGGGATTGATCAAACGGTGTACCATTACACTAGACATGCATTCTCGACCCATGACTCAAGCAAATCAACCTCACACATGCACGAACCGCTTGTGAACAATAACATACACACGCGAACAGCACCAGGGTGTCATGAACAATGCATTCATGCAACATAGACATACGTTTCTGTATACCAATACACGATTTTCGCTATACGGAATCGAAACCTCTAGACATGCATCTCGACAATAAAGGACAGCCTTAGAATTCACATGAACAGTACATTCTTGACATGGAAAGCATCCACAAGGTAATGCACAATGATTTCTAGCAAGCGTTCTACGACATCGCTCCTAAAACCCAACTAAACTAACTTAGAAGTCATCCTAGAGTCCAACCTAGAATATTCCGACGTCCTAGACTAAGTTTAGAAGTTACGCTTACCTAAAAATCAAGCTAGAACAACCCACTACAGAGCTTGGATAGTGGCGTCGAAGGATGACGATGGCACACGACAGTGTGCGACAAGCGGCATCGGTGGCAGGACAAAAGGGCGGCAACGAATGATGTTGAACTGGGAGGTAACCTAGGCTGAAAATGATGGAAAATATGAAGGATATCAGCTGGAATGAAGCACGGCCAACGGTAGCACCACCGGCTCACCGACGATTGGTAGTGGCCTACGGCGGTCTGGCTAGAGGGGCGATTGTCCAACGGCTTAAACGGCAGTTAGTTGGTAAGTTGATGGACATTTGACTTGATGGGTTGGTAGGATTGATTGATAAATGTGATTGACAAGACTTGATGAATTTGATGGTGAGTTAATGGGTAAGAGGAGAGTGAGTGGGGGTAGGTGGTGGTGGTTAGGAGTATTAATGAGGAAGAGACAAAATTTGAATCTTATTAATCATTTTGGCTCTAGTAAATTAATATCGGAAAATAAATTAGGTAATCTACTAATTTTGGTCAGTTAAGGAGCCTAAGTGCGTGCGGCTTCAAACACGATATAACTCTAAATTGACATGCTCGCCGACCCAAAAACACTAACATCAACTATCGAGGGGATCTATTGTAAGTTGAACGCGAAACAATCATTTTCAACTCACTGCCTTATTTCAGACACCTCGGAGCGAACTAGCCAACTGCTGAACTAGTCAGGGCGACGTCCAAATTTCAATTGCGATATCCATGAAAACTCGATTATCCAAGCTTGTTTTTCTTTATCCAATACTTTCATATTTCCAATCCTCCTTTTAATTCAATAATTCATCGTCAATTATTGTCTCTCAATCCTCGAAAATCAATTATTATTTATCTTACAAATGACCGAAATTCGAAATGTCACAATTGGTACCTGGTTTCACGTTACGCCCGTGAGAGATGAGTCTCTACAAATGTAAGATCCCCAACAATTAAGTCGCAACCAGCTGTTGAATCACATTTACACGAAGATTTAACTTTTCTAGCTCTAAGTTTGCATGTATTTTTTGGATCATTGGTACTAATTTGCGAGTATGGGTAGCCCGAAGAAAAGGGTTAGCAGTATTGATGTTACACCGGATAAAGTGTGAATTTTTTGGTAAAATTTTTCAAATTCACGTCATCTCCATTTACCCAAGCTACAACGAGGAATTTTTACTAATAGGCAAGAGCTGTGCCACAAGATATTATAGATCATTATTGCCTCTGATACTAACGCTTCTACTCTCAATTTATTTATTAGTAAGATCGCATGTCTATGTACAGATTTTGGTATCTCAATGGACATAAACGGTTCACACTAACTAAAATTAAGGGTTTCTCTTTCCTCGTTAGGATGGTCATTTCTCAAAAGACGAGAGCATAAAGAGCATAAAAGATATATCTTTAGTCCCTCTTTTAGCACAGCTTCCATATCTTGAGCCCAAGACACGGCGGAAATCATGTCGGCGTACCCACAAAAGCTGTCACCTACCCAACAACCAAAGATTTATCTCGGGGGTCCAAAGATCGGAGGCCACCATTTGACCGGGAGTGTTCGAAAAGCTGAGTCCCGTAGAGTTGCTTCCTTTAGGACAGCTCCGCCGACACTCTCCTGATAAAAGCGCTAGGGTTCTTCTACGCTTTCACTCAAACATTAAGGACTGTAATTTCAGACACGCTTGCTCAATTTTTCTTCAGTTTTCTGTGGGGTTCTGCAATTTGCATCTAATCTGTCCATCCTATAAACGGTTACTCCTAGTTTGGCAATTTTTAATTTCTTGCATGATCTGGGAATGCCATTCTAACGATGTGACAAATGGGCGGGTCCGAGCCGAGCTGTCGCCCAAGCCCGTCATTCATGGCTTCGTAGCTAGGCAGAACAGCTGACAGTCTACTATTTTACTTCGGCCCCCATGTCTCACACAATAATAGTTTCGTGATTAGTGATGGCACATGCACATGTCAGAAGACTTTCAATAAGTTGGGCAATCCTCGCAGTCCCAAGCTAAAAGGACAGTTCTGTGGAGGTTCGGAGTAAATGGAACCTCGTGATCCATCGTCCAAATCTAGCAATGGAGAGACCGACCCTTGCCCATGACCTGCGATAAGCTGACGAAGAAATAAAAAAAGAAAAAAAAAGTAGAGAAAAAAATTAAACGAATAAATATAAAATTTGATTTTTTAAAATAAAAATAATATCCATATTATTGATGACTATGCCACGCATGATATGTGATCGACGTCAATAATTTCCAATCAAAAGATGAAGCAAAAAATCAACTTAAATTTTCCTTACCAAACAAGAAAAAACATTTTTTCAATTCTTTTTCATGTCTCAGCCAAACAATAGAAAATATAGTCATTTTTTTGGAAAATGGATTTTCTAGAAAATATTTTCCACAAACGACTTATTTTTCATGAAATAAATGGAGTTTAAAAACTCAAAATGACGGGCGAGATTCACTTTCTTCTTTTCTTTTTTTTTCTTTTTTTTTTATATACAATGTTCATCGCGGGGCTGGTAATCCGTTCCCCAAGAACCCTTAGAAGCACTCAGGTTAAAAAGACATTATAGGACTCTTAGTCCGGGTACGTGTAAGCCCAAATGCAAAGCTGTTGTAGAACGAGACAAGTGCAAATGGGGTTGGCCCACGTAGAAGCCCAACAAGAAAGGAAGACGAGCTTTATATGGCGTAAGGCCCAGAAGATACATTAGCAAAGCTCTAAGTCTTTGAAAGACATGAGAAACAATGCGAAACGGGGTGAAGTCCTTTCTACGTGGTGGTGGCAATAACCCATATTTCTCACATCACGTGGAAATTCTGCAAAACGTGAAAAATACTTCCATTTGATCAATCGATCTCTTACGGATACACACAAAATACTCGCTCGCCTACGCGCCCTCTTCATATAAGGAACCACCCTTATGGGAGCGGACACCGAATAGCCCCTTTACGATGATGTTCTTTGTACTTAGCGTGATTCGGTTCATTACAATTGAATTTCCTTTTGATCTCCTTGCAAATTTCTTTTCTTGAAGTTGAAAACTCTTGTCGCCGGGAAATCAAATTTTACATAGCTTGGCATAGGATTCTCCGATCGTTTGAACGTAGGATTGCTTCCTACAGTTAGAAATCACACCTTTCAAGAGTACAACAAGGCTGAAATGCTGTCGGCTCTTTCGTCCATGATACTGGTTACTACTTTTAATTATAAGGAAAAGAACATATGTATATATATTGCAGAGATTCCTTCTTTTTCCCTAAGTTTAATTTGTGCATAAGGCCAGGGCCATAAATGTGTGTTTCGGTACGTGAAAAGATAAACATTAGGCTACTGACAAGAGTTCACCTAAAGACTTCATTGGATTGGTGCATGTTAAAGCCTTCTTAGCTACCAACAACATATACACGAAAAGAGATTAGGGAACATTTTTTGTTTTTATCTGGACGAAGGAAATTTCGGTTCATAAATTTTAAGGTCATCTGATTAAATCGGGCGAATTACATGCGAATTGTTCAGAGTTCGGATTAAGGCCACCTGCACAGGTCACATTGAATTTCTACGTCTTAATTTGTGCACAGGTTCTTGACACGTGGCTCTTTGATGTTGGATATGCTCTAATTCAATTTGAATAGTCAAGGATTTGGGATAAATTAGGACACCTATGTAAGATAAAATGTCTTCCCCGTTCCCAAATTAACATGAATTGGAGAGTTGATTTGCTGCAACACTCTCTCCTTCTCTTCATATTTGCATGTCGTATTCGTATATTTTCGTATTTGCCTGTCTATATTCATATACCTATATACGGATGTCTACATATGTTTGTCGCGTCGGTAAGTCCGTATTCGTATGTCGCATACACATTTCTGCGTTCATGTGCTGTATTTGTATATCTATGTTCGTATGTTGTATTTGCATGTCCACGTTCGCATGCAACATATGTTCATGTTTGCATGTCAAATTTGTATATCCATGCTCGCATATTCATGATTGCATGTCCACGTTCGCATGTATACGTTCGCATATCTATATTTGCATATTAACATTTTGCTTATCCATATACCCATTACCATCCATGCATTACATCTAAAAAGTGAAAATACAAAAGGAGAATACATCACTAGAGCCTTGGGAGTAAACCAAGTCTTAGTTGCCAAAATTAAGATATCCATGGAATTAAGATACCGAAATGGCATTAGTTTTAATTAACTAGTGTAACCAAGTCCCTGAACTTTGATACTCTGGTTCATAGAAGTAATTTAGTTCTCCCGCTAATTTACTTAGATTTCTAATCGACCTATCAAAAATGATTAGTGGCGACTCCAAATTCTAAAATCATTTAAACAAAAATCAAAGTTACGATTCGATAGGGCTTGGAAGAATCCGTATTAGATCAGTCAATTTAATTAACATAATAATCCGTTAACTTGAAAATTTTCTACCATCGAAAATTTTTAGGTCGCGACACATGCGAGAACTGACAACAACGGAAGAACCTTTAAATTTGTATTTGAATGCTTTGTAACTATATATACGAATATGTTAACACGTTAGTTTTACTAAAGTCCTATTTTTCATTTATCAGAGGTGCATGTGATGAGAGTCAACGAGGGGGGCGGAGTTTATATTGTCAATTTTCTATTAATTTTTTAAATATTATGTTTTGATTAATTATAGTGCTTTTTTAGAATTCTTGTGAATACAAGTGAGAAGGGAAGAAGAAGAAGAAGAAGAAGAGGAAAAAAAAAACCAACCCAACTCTGTCCGAACCGTCAAATTACCTCGAAATCATTTACTCATGATCCAACCCAAGTCGAAAAAACTTGAAATTTTTGGGTCAGGTCGGAACGGGCGGGTATGGTACTTTTGACACCCCTACCCACTGTTTCATTGGATTTTCTGAGACCATTTTAGAATATCTTGATTAAAAAAAAGTACTTAAAAATATTTCAATTTTATCAAACATGAACGGTTAAGTCTCCACTGTCGCTTTTATAATTAAATGAAAAAAATTGGGAAAAGAAATTTTTAGAGTCGTGCCAAACGCATTTATACTCTTTTTTTTTTTTACAATAGAAATTTTGCGTAGTTACCAAATGTATTTTTTTGCTTGGAAAATCGTCCAGTGAATAGAAATAGAAAAAACTATTTCTAAGAAGAAATTGTTCCTGAGATAAAAAAAAAATGTTACCAAATACACCCTTATAGGACTAATCCGATGTAATAAGATAGGTGATTGGGTTAACGGAAAAAGTTCCAGCCATCACCTACTTTTAAAAGCATAACAACTTGCCAATTACTGAAGGAAAATACTAACCTTAAGAATGTCAATGTCACTTTTGACTAAGGAAAATTACAATATATGAAAAATAATTACTTACTACATGACTTTAGAATTTCTTAATTGTGAAGGAATATTATGATTGTTGAGTGGAGGTCTAGATTATTATATTTAAAGAATGATTACTTGTCATATAAAAGGACTTATAGAAAACCTACAAAGAGGACAATTACTGAGCACAGCTACCATTAATTTGGACAATTTGAGATGTTTCACTATGCTATTTGTTTGTTCACTATGCTATTTGTTAATTACTAAGTGTTTCTACAAATAGGTTACCGTACATATATATATTACTATTATTACAAGTGGAAACAACTTACGACAACTAGAAATAAGTTATGAGTCGTAAAGTAAAATTACTATTTATAAGTGCCATTAATTATGGTAAATTCAAGAAATTTACGGCAAGTCCTTTTTTTTTTGTTTTGTTGGGGGGGGTATGTGGGAACATAGAAGCAACCGAGATAGAGTTACTTAAATATGCTAAGTAGCGTACGAAATTCCACCAAAGACTCTAATCCAAGGCATATATTAAGGAGCAAATGCAATTCTACTCAGCACTTAACTGAAAAAATGTCTAACCAATTTATTAAAAAAAAACAAAAGCTCATATCCTAACTTTGGTAACTGTGGACCCAATAGGTACCTAGTTTCACATTACGCCCATGAGAAACGAGTCTCTACAAATGTAACATCCCCCAACAATTAGGTCACGACGGGCCATTGAATCACATATACGCGAAGGTTTAACTTTCCCAAATCTAAGTTTGTGTGTATTTTTTGGATCAACAGGTACAAATATGTGAGTATGGGTAGCACGAAGAAAAGGGTTAGTAGTATTCTTGGTGTCACGCCGGATAATGTGTAGAATTTTTCGGCAGAATTTTTCAAATTCACGTCATCTCCGTTTACCCAAGCCACCACGAGGGAGAGCTATGCCACAAGATACTTTGGATCATTAGTACTTATGATACTAACATTCTCGTCCCTAATTTATTCATTAGCAGAGCCACCTATTGACCGGAACACAAATGTTAAAGTCTTCGACGGTGTTTTCTGACTAACTAAAATTAAGGGTTTCTCTTTCCTTGTCAGCGTGAACATTTCTCAAAAGACGAGAGCAGAAAGAGCCAAAAAGATGCATCTTTAGTCCCTCTTTTTGCAAAGCTTCAGCCCAAGACACGGCGGAAATCATGTCGGCGCACTCACAAAAGATGTCACCTTCTCAGCGAGCAAAGATTTATCTCGTGGGTGCGAAGATCGTGGCCCCACCATTGAGCGGGAAGTGTTCGTAAAGCTGAGTCCCCGCATAGTTACTTTCGTTGGGACTGCTCTGCCGACACTCCCCTGATTAAAAAAAAAAAAAAAAGACCTAGGGTTCTTCTATGCTTGCCCTCAAAACATTCTGAGAGTTTTTTTTTTAATTAAGATATCCGCGTGAGCAGTGAAGCACGACTAATCACCGAGAGGACTCGTAGACTTCACAACTACAAGCGCCCGATCAAGTCACTTAGGATGGGTTTGGTTCAATATTTCCAAGAAGTTTTCAGTGCTCAAAGCTCCTTAGGAAAATGCTGAACCATTTAATTCAGTTTTAGGTCAACATTTAGCCAAATGCTGGCTTTAGCAATGCTGAAAGTCCAATGTTGGTTAGGAACCAGCATTGGACTTTCAGCATTTGGCCAAATGCAAAAAAAAAAAAAAAATTTCTTCCAAAATTATCCCTACAAATTTTTTAATTTTCAATATTGCCCTTTTTTGACCACTATTCATCATCTTGGAAATGGAAGGATTTAATAATTTTTTAATACAATGGTAAGAATTACCACCAAAGCTCCTTTGTAAAGTTATTTTTAGCGAACAACATTTAATTCAAAGCCCATTTTAAAATGAGTTTTTACCAAACGCAGTTAGCATTTTTCCAAAATCCTTTAGGTCAAGGACATTTGCATTTCACCAAAGTCCATTTGAAATATTGAACCAAACCCACCTTAATAGCGCCGAGAAGTTTTAAATCCAGAACATCTCGTGAAAGGAACTGAGTGCAAACTAATTCGGCAATCAAATTATGAGTAAAACATTCTGAAAGTTTAGGATTAAGAAATGTAATTTCAGACACAGTGGCTCAATCTTTCGTCGGTTTTCTGTGTCGTTCTGCAATTTGCATCTACCCATCTTAAAAACGTACCCAAGACCATATGAGCGATCATTTTCTAGTTCTCGTCGTAAATATAATCGGTTACCTCTGGTGTAGCAATTTAATTCCTTGCATGATCGAGTAATGTCGTCCTAAAGATGTGACAAGCGGGGGCGCGTCCGAGCCGAGCCCCTAGTCTGACCAAGGCCATCATGATTCACGGCTTCGTAGCTAGGCAGACCAGCGACGGTCCATTATTTTGCTTGGGCCCCCATGTCTCACACAATAATTCCTTTCGTGATTAGTGATGGTACATGCACATGTCAGAAGACTTTCAATGAGTTCGGCGATCCTCCCTGTACCAAGTTAAAAGAACAGCTCTGTGGTGGTTTCGAGAAATGGAGCCTCGTGATCAATCGTAACTCCTCGCAATTCTTCAAAATTTAATATGAAATGTTATAACATTATGACTCCACTTATTTAGCGAAAAATAATTTTCACAAAAATATTTTCGAATTTTTTTGATTTGCAAAAAAAATAAGATGGTCTAGAAAAACAGTTTCCAACCATAGAAAAAAACTCTTTCAATGGTGGGGAACATATTTTCATCTTTTTAAGAAAAGAAAAATATTTTCCCTCATATTTCTTTCATTCACTCCTTCTCATCCTTTCCTTTTTTTATTATTTTCCAATTTCTTTTTTTTTTTTTATGAATTTTAATTTTCTTGTATTTTTTTCCCTTCTTTTATTACTTCTTCCATTGGTTTCTTGCCATAGCAATGCGGTGACCCATGAGTGCAAGCTAAGCGTTGCTGGATTGGGCAAGGCCGGGTTTGGCCTCGCCTCCTTCGAGTCTGGCTATGCTAGGGAGAGGTCGAGCCTTACCTATGATCAGCAACTAGTTGATAGAGAAATTGAAAAAGAAAGAAGAAAAGAAAGTAGAGAAAAAATAAAATCAGCAAATTAATAAAAAAAATAAAAAATATATTTTTTTATTTTTTTAAAAATAGAAAATTTGTCCATATTTGCAACGGCTGTGCCACGTATGATGATTGGATTCACATCAATAATTTTCAATCAAAAGATGACGCAGAAAATCAATTTAAGTTTTCCTTACCAAACGACATAAAATATTTTTTCAAGTCGTTTTTAAGTATTAGCCAAACGCTAGAAAATATAGTCATTTTCTTGAAAATTTGACTTTATGGAAAATATTTCCACAAGCGACTTTTTTTTCGTGAAATAAATGGAGCCCAAAAGGTCAAAGGTTTTACAGTTTTTTTTTTTTTTTTGGGGGTCTAGCAAAGGTTTTACAGTTAACGGGCGAGATTCATTTTTTTTTTTTTTTTGTATACAATGTTCATCAAGGGGTTGGTAATCCGTTTTTCAAGAACCCTTGGAAGCACTCCAGTTAAAAAGACATTATAGGACTCTTAATTAGTCCGGGTACATGTAAGCCCAAATGCAAAGCTGTTGTAGAACGAGACAGGTGCAAATGGGTTTGGCCCACGTAGAAGCCCAATAAGAAAGGAAGACGAGCTTCATATGGCCTAAGGCCCAGGAGATACATTAGCAAAGCTCTAAAGTCTTTGAAAGACATGAGAAACAATACGAAACTGGGTGAAGTCCTTTCTACGTGGTGGTGGCAAAATGGGCCATATTTCTCACGTCGCGTAGAAATTCTGCATAACGTGAAAAATGCTTCCATTTGATCGATCGATCTCCTACGGATACGCACAAAATACTCGCCCGCCCGCACGCCCGCTTCATATAAAGAACCGACCGTAGGGGCGCGGACACCGGATAGCCCCTTCACGACGGAGTTCTTTGTACTTAGCGTGATTCGGTTCATTACAACTGAATTTCCTTTTGATCTCCTTGCAAATTTTCTTTCCTCTTGAGGTTGAAAACTCTTGGCACTGAGAAGTCAAATTTTACATAGCTTGGCATAGGATTCTCCGATCGTTTGAACGTCGGATTGCCTCCTGCGGTTTGAAATCACACCTTTCAAGAGCAAAACAAGACTGAAATGCTGTCGGCTCTTTCGTCCCCGATACTGGTTACTACTTTGAATTACAAGGAAAAGAACATATGTACATATGTTGCAGAGATTCCTTCTTTTGCCCTAAGTTTAATTTGTGCATAAGGCCAGGGCCATAAATGTGTGTTTCGGTACGTGAAAAGATAAACATAGGGCTACTGACGAAAGCTCACCTAAAGACTTCTTTGGATTGGTGTGCATGTTAAAGTCTTATTTAGCTCCCAACAACACATAAACGAAAAGAGATTATTAGGGAACATTTTTTGTTTTGATCTGGACGAAGGAAATTTCGGTTAACAAATTTTAAGGTCATCTCATCAAATCGCACGAATTACATGCGAATTGTTCAGAGCTCGGATTAAGGCCACTTGCACAGGTCACATCGAATTTCTAAGTCCTAATTTGTGCGCAAGTTCTTGAGACACGCGGCTCTTTGATGTTGGATATGCTTTAATTCAATTTGAATAGTCAAGGATTTGGGATAAATTAGGACACCTATGTAAGATAAAATATCTTCCCCTTTCCCAAATTGACATGAATTTCAGAGTCGATTTGCTGCATCTCTCTCTCTCTCTTCTTCCATTTTCCCTCCCACCGAGCACTGTGATTTGTACGTGTTCTCTATAAGAAAAACCAAAAAACAAAATAATTTATGTGGCTTAGACAACGCCCCAATTATGAAACCTTATCTTATTTTGAAATATCAGGACTAGTGATGGGCACTGCGGCCTGTCGGCAGATTCATGTTCCCGGTCCCCCTTCTTTTGTAAATCAATCACGCCTTTAATGTTTGGCATGTGCTTGGCCGTCCAAATTTTTAAATAAGATAGGACCGGATAAGATAAGATTTATGAATTTTACCATATCTTATTTATTGTTTTGTGACTCGCAATAATAAAACTAGATATTTTCATACCCTATTTTGTCTATTATTTAGCAAACGACATATCAGTATAAATAATCCTAAAAGTCGCACAAACAACAACAGGATAAGATAATTTTATACGGACTATATCCGTTTATATTCCACTTTATCCTATCTTGATTAGGCACCAAATATATGATAGGATAAATTTTATCTCATCTTGAATTTTATCTTGACTATCAAATATAGCCTTATAGTTTAATGGAGTACGAAAGATTACAAAATAGCTGGTGGCATGAGTAATTTAAGGCTAAAATAGAAAAAAAGCTGGGAGAAAGGGTGTGTGCATTATGAAAGTGGGGGGATGTAAATGGAGTGCGATTGCAAAAAGGGGAAAAGATAAATCAATGTGGGGCCAAAATCGTCAACGTGCTTTTTTTTTTTTCCACCGCTCAAATTTTGATCCTTATCCCGAAAGCAAAAATTGGTCCTTATACTTTTAATTGCGACAATTCTGTGACTGTGAAGTAACATTTGAATCGCGATTTCACTACAAGTTTCGTATTTCATATCAAATTGATGAAAATATCGATTGAACACAGGATGCATAGATACAATAATTGCACATCCAAAGATGATGGAATTTTCAACCAAAAAAAGAAGTTGACGGAACATATCGAGAGTCACTAGCCCTTGCCTGTGGCTAGCGAGGATCGGCCTGCGCCCTTGCTGGTCCTCAAGAAAAAAGAAGAAGTAAAGAACATAAAAGAAAAAAAATTATGAAAATTTTAAATTGTTATTTAAAATGTCTATGCCAGCAACAGTTGTGCCAAGTAAGACGGCCGATATCTACGTTAGCATTTTTTAACTAAAAATTGGCCGAATGGATTCAAATGATACCAATGCAAATGGGTTTAGGATTAAAAGATCCAATTAAAATTGGCCGAATAGTTTCAATTAGTACCAATGCAAATAGGTTGAGAACTCAATTTTCAATTGATATCAATACAATATCTTTAGGATTTTCTTGGTACTTTTCCCTTATTCCATAATGAATATGATCTTTGAGCTGATCTTCGATAGTAATTTCAGGACAAAATTTTCGGTTTCTTATCCAAGTGAAAAATGAAAAGTGGATGCTAAGTGGTAAAGATTAATATATAGAATTGAATGTCTTCTTAACATGTAGCATCTAGGGACATTCTCAACTATTGTAACTTAATCTACATTTTCTTAAACTTTGACGAGCCTTTTGGAACTTCCTTCATTTTTGCAATGTCCATTCTCAGTCATTTTCGTTTTTCTTCTATCCGCAATTAGAGTTATTGCGCTGTATCGTTATTTCTTTTAGCTTTCGAGTACTTTTATGTCTTTGTTGTTTTTGAGAACTTCTTACTCTTTTTTGGTCTTTTGTTTTTTCTATTTCAACCTTTTTTTTTTGTTTCTTTTTATTTCTTGAAATTTACCAGCCTTTTTTTTTTGCTCCTATTTTGGTCCTTTCAATTTCATTCTATTTTCTGGGTAAAACAGGTGGTCGATTTCGAATCATGTTATCACGAAGTGTCAAAAATAACCACCTTATTAGTAGATGAAATAGAAGTCAAAGATTGCAAGAAAAAAGAGTTCTTTCTTATTTATAAGTGAAAAGGGTGCGAGAGGCGACTTGCACAGGTACTCTCTATTGAAAATAAAAATGTGCATTTGGGGGATGGTGATTAGATTTTTTTTTTTCAGGCTGACTAATGATTCAAGCAAATTTGTGCCATTGGATCCTTATACTACTTTTGAGATTCTAATTCGAATAATTTGAAAAACAATTTGAACAGTCTCAAGCTGATAAATTCCTAATTGAGGAGCATTTTCACCAAAAAGGAAAAAAGAAAATAAAAGAAAAGAATGGATAAAGGAAGAAAAACGACATGTCCTGATCCTGATTTTGGCCCCTGTACACAGGAAAAATTTATGAAGCAACCAACCCTTCTCCGTCTGTCGGCAAAGAATTCAACGTCCGATGTATTAAATGAACTTCAGTTTCCTCAGGCAATCACATCCATTTGTTTTCCCCACAAATCAACGACGATCTTAAACGTATCTCTATCATGTAGAAAAGTTGATCGCCTCTCTCTTTCCAAAAAAATTTGACCTGACACAAGCCAAATAGCGAAAGGGAGATTAAAAAAAAAAAAAGTTTTGGGCTGATTCATGTGTCCTCTGAAAGTAGTTTGATTGGCCGAGGCTCACAACTGTCTTGCGGCAAGTAAGGAGCCGTCAAGACTCGGGGAAATTATTTCCCGGACTTTTTTGAATGTGAATAGTGAGTGAAATCCCTTAATATAAAAGTCTTCCTTGGCGAGTTTGAGCCTAAACGAAGCATCACGACCTGGCGACGATGGCAGCGACTTAAGGTATGGAGGGAGAGGGCGGTGGCTCCGGGGCCGTGGCTGAGGTATGAGTTGAGAAGGAGATGAGTGAAGAGGATTGGGTGTTACTTTTTTTTTTCTTCTGGATTATAGTTAAGACAAGTACCATGATCCTCCGGAGATGGACCGACCACTTAACCTTAAAATGCATACTTTGGTTTTCACCTCTGAACAGTAATAAACTGAATTCGAGCCGTAAGAAATGATGGCCCTCCTTGTCAATTTCACTTGATATAATGGTCCAAAATTAGTTTAATATGAAAAATTATCTAAAAAATCTTAAATTTATTGTACTTTTTTTTAATTCAATTTTAAACTTTTTTAATTTTAGTGATTGAGCCATAAATATTTTGATATTTTGTTAATTAAAATCGCCAGTTTCAAAAGTAAGGAGAAAACAGAAAATGGCAGATGCGGATGCGGATGCGATAATGAAGTATATCATCTTCACATAAAGGATAAGTACACCAGTCAGTCGCCGTGTGGCAGTACATTGCGAGCCACTGGTCTTCCTCCACATGACTCCTTGGTCACCAGTCAGATATTTGTGCCCCCACTCTTCCTCGTTTCCTATATAAATCCCCACATCTCTCGCCTTCAATCACCACACAATCTCAGCTGACATACCCTTGGAGAACAAGATTTCCTCGAGAGAGAGATTCACCAAAATGGCTGATCACGGTCATCACGGCCCCGGCGGACACGGCCCCGGCGGAGGCCCTGGAGGTCCTGGCGGACATGGCCCCGGTGGAGGCCATGGTGGTGGTCCTGGCGGAGGCCCCGGAGGCCACGGTGGTGGTCCTGGCGGAGGAGGCCATGGTGGTCCGGGCGGTGGACCCGGACATGACCATGGTGGAGGCCACGGCGGCAAGCCCGGAGGAGATCACGGCCATGGAGGACCAGGTGGGCATGGCCCCGGCGGGCATGGTCCTGGAGGAGGCCACCACCATGGTGGATGCTAGTTTGCCATCGCTCCAGGGTTGTTGTGGACTATTGCCGCACGGTTGATATGGATGTAAAGTGTCTCCGGTGCCCGTTTAATTCTCTTTTTATCTGAGAAACCGAAAAGAAAAGGGACAAAAATCGAATAAGCACCATGTGGAGTCGGTCATGTAGTGTGAACTTGCAAGTATCCTAATGAATTTCAAGTTCCTAATTTGATCCGTAGCTTTGTTGCATGAGATGTTCACGCGTGTATACTCGGTGAAGTTGACCAAGTTTACATTCTGTTTTGAGTTCCCTTCATCTAATGTTTGGGCAGAAATTAGAAATGTTCGAGAAAGACTAATGAAATCATCATTTAGCATCAAAGGGGCTGTACAAAATGGCCAAAGGGTGGGAGCATATGTTGCAAAAGGTCAGCAAACGCTGAGGGCGTCTTGAGGATTTATTTACTGTATAGCAAGATCATGGTTTCTACAATCTGGGGCAGAAATTACAGTTTAGCTACTCATAAGTTCTGGTTCAGTGTATGCACGAAGTCAGCTTACAAGGGATTCTAAAGGAACGTGGGATACAAGGAAAAGTACCAAAATTTGCAATGTAGTTAGCCTCAGGACCATATGAGAGAACCAAAAAGTAAAGAGGGGCTCAGCAGATGACTACCTAAAACACTTGACGGAAAACCTAAAAGACAAGACAAAGGAGCAGGGCCCAAAAAGCCTGTTGAACATGAACATTTGGCCATCATGTGGAGGTATCTTAGTTCAATTTCTCAGATTTTATTGCAGATTTTCGTAAGGACAACTGGTTTTTTTTTTTGTCGGTTTCAATTAGACAGAAACTTCTAATAGTCCCTCTGACGTTCGCCGCCACACGGATTTATATTTCTAAACAGAGGATGATATACATTAAACAGAACTTAGGGTTTCGGATTTAAGAAAGGAATTAAGTTAAAATATGATGTTACAAATACGTCGTAGAGATGATGAAATCATGTACAGGGGCCGCCCGGTGAGTGCTTGAGACCATTGGCAAGGCATCTTTAAGCATGCTGTCCAGCCTATTAGAGGTCTGGACAGCAAGATGAAAGTGTTCATTCGTCCTACAAACGATCCCAAATTGATATAATTATAAAAAAAAATTCATAAATCTATTGTATTTATGTTAATTCAGTTCTAGACCTTTTTATTGTGTCAATTTAGTCATAAACCTTTTTCACATTTTATATATTAAGTCCATTAGACAATTTCAATATGAAATTATTAATGTAGACATCGGCCATCTTACATGGCATAATTTAGAGGTTTATAACCGAATTGATACATATGTGTTGACACCTGATTTTTAATCATTTTTTTCTATTGCTAAAGTAATAAAAAATCCATAAAAATTCATAAAATTGAAAAATCAACTTTGGGGACCTTAGCCAAGCCTAGGGAACCAATTTTGACCAAAAAATGATTTTTCATATTTTCAGTATTTTTACGTATTTTTTATTTATTTATTTTCGAAAATTAATAGAAAATCCATAAAAATTCATAAAATTGAAAAATCAACTTTGGGAACCCTAGCCAAGCCTAGGGAACCAATTTTGACCAAAAAATAATTTTGTCTGTATATATATATTGTTTTCATATTTTCGATATTTTTCGGTATTTTTATTTTCGAAAATTCATAAAACAAAAAATTAAGAAAAATGAGAAAATTGAAAAATCAAGTTTGGAGCCTTGGCCAAGCTTAGGCAACTATTTTCGAACAAAAAAAAATAATTTTTTGTATTTATATATATTTTTATATATTTTAGAAATTATGAGAATATTTAATAAATAATAGCATTTGAGGCCACAAAAATATATAAAAATAGTCAATATTTTTATTTTAAATCCCTTTTCATGTTGGTCATCACAAATTTAAAAAATCCATTTCGGGGTCGTGTATTCCTTCACGAGCATAATCTCGAACCGGGCCTAAAAAATTCAATTTGAGTCAATTTATTTTCATTTTTTCACTTTTAGGAGTTGTGACATTGTTCTCTAATATTTCAAATTTTTTATATTGGTCCAAATTATACCAAGAATGACTCAATTGTGCAAAAGGGCTTTAATTAAATTCTGCATTATTTTCAATGACAAGAAATGAGTTTAAATTTGACATGTGGTGAATTTTGACTAAGTATAGGGAAGGTATGTCAAAAATTGTGAGGAGATTTGGACTTAAAGAAATATTTTTTCAGGGACTAAATTGTAAATACTTAAAATTCAGGGACTAGAGTGCAAATACCTAACTCTTGAGGGATTATTTTGCAAATAACAAAAAGAAGAGTTAGTGGATAAATTAGAATAGAGAAGGGAAGATGGAGAAGAGGAGATGGAGAAGAATGGTTGGAGAAAATAAGATAAGAATAGAAGGGAAGATGGAGATGAAGAAGAGTTAGTGGAGAATTTAGAATGGGAGATAAATATGGAGAAGGGAAGATGAAGATGAAGAAGAGTTAGTGGAGAGATTAGAATGTGAGATAGAGATAGAGAAGGGAAGATGGAGATGAAGAAGAGTTAGTGGAGAAATTAGAATGGGAGATAAATATGGAGAAGTGAAGATGAAGATGAAGAAGAGTTAGTGGAGAGATTAGAATGTGAGATAGAGATGGAGAATGGAAAATGAAAATGAAGAAGGGTTAGTGGAGAAATTAGAATGGGAGATAGAGTTAGTGGAAAAATTAGAATGGGAGATAGATGAGTAGATTATAAAAGGAGGAAGAAATGAGCTTGAGAGGAGAAATTTTTTTGGAGAGAAAATTTTGGATGTTTGAGAGAGTTTTGGGAGATTGAAGAAAAATTTGAGAGAAAGAAAATACCAAAAAAGAGAGAATTTTGAAGATGATGGGAGCTTAAAGCTAGGGGTTATCATCACAAATTCCTTCATCGATCAATATAAATCAAGAGTTCATCCTCGTCAACGAGCAAGCAAATTCGAGCTAAGTGTTTTTATTTATTCATTTATTTATGGTTTTACTCGCAAATTAGCACAAATTGTATACACTTTCTCCATCTCCTTTTTTTTCCATATTTTATGTCAGGAGAAGGATATCTCTACGTCAATAGCAAAAATCTCGTAGAGATGCAAAAATCGGCCCAGACAAGCTCATAAGCTGTCTACCGATTTCTCAACTGATCTGTGACTAAAAGTCCCTATTAATTCAAAAGAAACTCTCTATATTGGGAACATATAGAGCGAAAATCAATTATAGAAATCCCTCCCAAAAAAATGAGAGATAAGTATTCTTCCCACTCTTTTGGTTTTAGGTGCAGATTAGCACATATTTTGTATACTGACACTTCACTCTATTTTATGTCAGGAAGCCGCAGCTCTATATCAATGATCAACCCTATGGAAGCACAAAATCGGCTTGGAGGAGTCCTCAAGCGCGCACAAATTTCAAATTGTTGAATCAATTCGTTGTATTTTATTTTAAAGAATTCATACCCCAGAATGGAGAGGACAAAGTCCATCCGCAATTTAAATACCTGCACCATAAATCCCAAAGGGAAGAGCCAAGCCAATGCTTAGCCTCCCATTGGAGGTTTTCACTTACAGTAGTTAAATACCTGGAACTTAAATACCTGTACCTTAAATCCAAAAGGGAAGAGCCAAGCCAATGCTTAGCCTCCCATTCGAGGTTTTTACTTACAGTAGTTAAATACCTGCAACTTAAATACCTGTATCTTAAATCCCAAAGGGAAGAGCCAAGCCAATGCTTAGCCTCCCATTCGAGGTTTTTACTTACAGTAGTTAAATACCTGCAACTTAAATACCTGTACCTTAAATCCCAAAGGGAAGAGCCAAGCCAATGTTTAGCCTCCCATTGGAGGTTTTTACTTATAATAGTTAAATACCTGCAACTTAAATACCTGTACCTTAAATCCCAAAGGGAAGAGCCAAGCCAATGCTTAGCCTCCCATTGGAGGTTTTTACTTACAGTAGTTTAAATACTTGCAACTTAAATACCTGTACCTTAAATCCCAAAGGGAAGAGCCAAGCCAATGCTAGGCCTCCCATTGGAGGTGTTTATTCACTGTCATGTACTTCCTATAATTTAATTTTTGAATCATCAAACCTAAAAGATGAGTAGGTCGTAATACTGCACAGAAGTCGTTAACACACTCCCTCTTTCGGCTTCAGGGAATCTTTAACACTTAAAAAATATAACAAATAAAAATATATTCCATCCATGCATCCTATTTAAAAAGTGAAAGCACAAAAGAGAATACCCTACTAGAGCCTTAGGAATAAACCAAGCCTGAGTTGCCGAATTAGGATATCCATGAAATTAAGGTACTGAAAAGGCATTAGTTTTAATTAACTAGTGTAACCAAGTCCCCGAGCTCATAATCTCTGATTCGCAGGAATAAATTAGTTATCCCGCTAATTTATTTAGGTTTCTAATCAACCTACCAAGAACGATTAGTGGCGACTCCAAATTTCAAAATCATTTAAACAAAAACCAAAGTTGCGATTCGGTAGGGCTTGGGAGGGTCCGCGTTAGGTTAGTCAAATCTAATTAACCTAATAATCCGGTAACCCCCTTTTGAATTTAAAATTTTTTTAGAGAGTCGCGACAGCTTGGCGACTCCGCTCGGGATAGAGATTTTTAAATTTTCGAAAAGAGATACCAATTGGAATACTTAAATTTTTTCAAAATTTTAAAAGTCTTAGTGGACTTAGGCCAATGAAAATTTCATGGATATCTCGCTTCTGGCGATTTTACTTGGGACTCATTCTATAGGTGTTATATGTTTTTGCAGGATGAGAGTTATAAGGGGCGGAGTGTTTGCCTAACCCATTTGTTTTGCAAGCTCGGTGTTGGGATTATGTTTAATTTCACACATTTTTAGAAGCGCTGTTTTGATATCAATTGTTGTGCATGTCTTGCATATTCTGAGGATCACAACACCTGCACACACAAGCGTCTAAACCCAAGTCGCGAAATTTTTCCTAGGTAACCATAGATAGGGATCGAATATGCAAAGCTCTTGCGCCGATTGTGCTTGGGTTGATCATATTTTATCCCGCTCATTATCTAAATTGACAATTCTTCCCATTGTGATTTGATTGCGCGGAGGGTAAGGTTGTCAATTCAGATAGTGGGGGCCTTTTAGGTCCATACCCTGTCTCTCCTTCTTTTATTTTCTAGAATCCACTCCTCACTTGAGTCATGCGCATGACTATGTGATTTGCATTTCTCCAAGGTAAAAGTAAGTTCTCTAATTTTATCTTGTATTTATTTTCGGTCGGTCCATGCTAAGTGTTAGTCAGTTTTTGAGCTTGATATTACGACCATTCTTTTAAAAGAAAATAAAAATTAAATTTGTCCCTCATTTCTTTAAAAAAAAATTTTTTTGAAAAAATGATGTGAAAAAATCCCTTAATGGGAATTTTATTAACCAATAAGGGATTTTTGTCATGTTTTTATTGCTTCAATAAAAATGAAATTTTCCTGAAAAATTTTCATCTGAAAATTTATTTCAATAAAAAGAAAAATTCCTTAAAAAAAAAAACTCTAGTAGACATCAAGTGATTTTATCACATTTTTCAAATTATAAAAACTTGCAAGAAAATTCTTCTCGAGAAATTCGCTTATGTTTTTCTAAGAAAATTTTCTCTAAATAAAATTAGACTAATGTCTTGGGGAAATTGTATTGACCAATAAGAGATTTTTGTCATGTTTTTCTTGCTTCAATAAAAATGAAATTTTCCTGACAAATTTTCCTCTGAAAATTTATTTCGATAAAAAGAAAAATTCCTTCAAAAAAAACTTTGGTAAACATCAAGTGATTTTATCACATTCTTTCAAATTATAAAAACTTGCAACAAAAATCCTTTTCGAGAAATTCGCTCATGTTTTTCTAAGAAAAGTTTCTCTAAATAAAATTAGACTAACGTCTCCGGGGAATTTTATTTTCTGTCATGTCTTTCCCGCTTCAATAAAAATAAAATTTTCCTGACAAATTTACCTCTGAAAATTTATTTTGATAAAAAGGAAATTCCTTCAAAAATTTTAGTAAACGTCAAGAGATTTTGTCACGTTCCTTTAAAAAAATAATAAAAAAAAGAGTAATAAATCTGCAAAAAAAATTCTGTATAAAAAATTAACCCATTTCTTCCTAAGGAAATTTTTTTTTTCTGATTTCTCTATAAAATAGAAAAAATCAAATTGGACTAATATAGGAGTCATGGACCGACATTCCTTGTGTCGCATACTAATTATATCCTTTTCTTTTGCAGGGAGATCCTAGATACCCCAGACGGGTGTAAAAATTAAGTTCAATAATATATCAAGAATCATCTTCAGAAGTACAGAAAAAGGGTGAGAGAACACAATGCAGCTCAGAATCAAGAAAACCAAGGCGGGACTGATCCAAGCCTGAACGTCAAGTCTCCTCGCCACCATAAGTTCCGCAGGTTAGCATGGGGCGAGCCACTTCCCATCATCAACCAAGCCAGTAGTCGTGCCATCAATTCCTTAGGCGTTAATCAAAGTATCCCCCAAAATCACCCTAATGCTCTTCAAGAGTATAGACCGCAGGGGCAGTGTATTCAAATTCCTTGGTTTGAGCACCAACCTGTGGCTAGAATTCATCCCATGATCAGCGCGCCTGCGCAGCCAGAGAATCAGATAAGAAGTTATCCTGAGCACTTCCACTTCTCTAATCCTCGAATGGAAAGAGTTTTTAGCAGCATGACAGTTGGTGATCCCCACACTTTCTCGAGTAATGATGAAGGCTCCAGCATGAAAAGTCAAATTGCTCATGGCGAGGACAGAATGAGAAATCTACCGCCAGCATTTGCCAACAACAATGCCCAATTCGAGTATCAGTTGCTGGGAGGTTCAAGAGATTACCCAGATGATGAGCTTACTGCCCTGGTCAACCAGTTTAGGGTTGACAGATGTCCCAAGCCGCGATCAGGAGCCAGTGAGTAGGGACTCTCAAACATCGGTCATCCACACCCGAACCAACACGAGACTAGCTGATTATCGAAGAGCTACAGGAGAGGCAGAACTGACCTTGAATAAGTGCACCTTTCATTTCGTGCTTAATTCCCCTGCACTCAGGGCGGATCAATTTGTGGCAATGTCGCTGACTGCCATAATGAGAAATGTTGAATGGCCTCACGTAGGGAAATTTCAAGTGAAAAGCCCAGGCGAGCTCGAAGACGGGTAACTGTGTGTCGTTCCAATTTACCCTCAATCGTTGCAAAATGCTAAATTGGATTTGTTCCATTCTCACCCAAGGGATTGCAAATTGCCTCAAGAGTGTCGCAAAATGAAATGACCCAATGGAATGCGATAGGACTCATTTGCCTTGAAGGTAACCTTTAAATTAAAGGAGCCCTCCGGTCCACGGACCCGATGGCATAGAAAATGATGATGGCCCAAGGTAACCCGAAAGAAAACAAGGCCCAACTAAGCAAAGCACTTATGTGGCAAGCTCAAAGTGAAGGGCAACTCGGGACATACAATCCAATCCAGTTCAAATGAAGGAACTTCCTCAATTCAAATTCAATGGAAGTACACACAAGGGTAAAACAGTATCGTTCCGATTTTTTCTAGAATATGAAGAACATATACTGCCGCATTCCCTTTCATTTTTGCAGGGGAAGTCTCTACTAGCCAGATTTTCCTGTCTACCATTCCCTATCAGTATCACCTCCGCTACTCGTCTCCAATCTCAAGCCAAGCAGATTCGACATCTTTGCAAAGAAGTTTGAGGGGACGCCACCACTTTGAAAAAGAGAGAAAAAAAATGAGCCGAGTGGCAGACAAATAAATTTTCGGCAGAAAAGAAGAGATGGCTCGTCTTTATTGAGGGACTCGCCAGCAAAATCAACGGTGGATATAACGACAGGGCCCCCCTACCACGAAAACATGGAAGGAGACGAGCTGGGCGAGAGATACGATGAAAAGAAAATTGAGAAAAATAGAACACTCGGGAGACACAATACAGTTGCTAAACCCACGTCTAATTTTGAAGGAGGCATCCTTTTGATAATCCTTAGAGAGACTCTTAAAGCATACGCAGTCTCCCAGAAAAAATCCAGAAAGTGAAAATACAAGAAGAGGTAGCAAACTTTGAGAAATCGTTAACAAAATCGAAGATGTCTCAACCCAACACACTTGAGAGTTATCGTCACCTGCTGAATATGGGAGAGGAAGAGTTCGAAGCCATGTTTGGGATTGAGCCCATGGAGCCTGGCCCTTCCATCGACGATGTCCAAGAGCTCGGTAAGGACAAGGACAACAACTGTAAGGGTCAAAAGAAGCGTTACCGTCGCCATACTAAGGAGCAGGTACAAAGGCTTGAGGATTTCTTCAGAACATGCCCTATACCAGACGGCAAACAGAAAATGGAACTGAGTCAAGAGTTAGGACTTGAATCTTTGCAAATCAAGTTCTGGTTTCAAAATAGGCGAACCCGAATGAAGGCTCGTCATGAGCACAACGAAGCCGAGTTTCTAAGAGTTGAAAATGAAAACCTCCGAGCGGAAAACAAGATGTATAAAGAGACTTTTGACTCCGCCACCTACCCCAACTGCAATAGCCTCCTCCTCACCCTCGATGAAATGTATGATCTGAGGATCGAAAATGCACGTTTAAGAGGTGAGTTAGACCAGTTTATAATAGGATCGAGTTCTGTTGGAGCAGGGTACAAAAGGACCAATGATACTGGATCAGCATCAATACCTCCCGAGGAAGAAGGGACAGATCACCACCAAGCGTACATTGACGATGATCTTTTCGCCATAATCAACCAGTTTGATATCAGTAAAGCATCGGAACTGTGATGCACTTGTTCAGCCAGTGACCACCAGACCTTCAATATGGCCGATGCATACCTAATCCGGGATGAAGCCAGCTGATCATGGGAGAGCCTGTAGAGGAAGCAGAACTGATCCTGAATGAGTGAATGTGTTTTATTTCCTTGCGTGATGTGTTTTTCTGCTTTTGTGAATGTGTAAAAGCAAGGAGTAATAATCCGACTTCCCCATATTAAATGCTCGAATCCGCCACCTCACCAACCTCACGACGAATTGATGGCGAGTAAAAATCTGCATAAACCTGAAGGGTAACTCCGTATCGTTTCAATTTACCCTCAGTTGCTCCAAGTTTTAAAATTAAGCCCCTCCTATTTTCAGAAATTTGCAAAAAGACCCAAAAACGAAATTCCTTGGTTGGACTAAATTGGGGCAAATCAACTCGTGGACATTACCACGGAATGAACAGCTTCAGACAAAGGAAAGTGCGAACGAGAGACCCGAACAAACCTCAGACATGGGTAATTCTGTATCGTTCTAATTTGTTCATAATCATCACAAGTCCTGAATTGTTTTATTCCATTCTTAACAGGGATTTCAAATTACCACGAGAAATACCGTAACAAGGCCCAAGGTGATACAACAGGACTGCGTTATCCCCAAGGATTAACCTTTGAAAAGAAAGCCCCATGGACACCTACGGTCTAATGGACCGAATGGTATGGGGGATGACAGTAGGTCCGAAATATCCCGAGTTCGATCCCCAAGGAATACTCGACGAGTAATACCAAAGTCAATATTTTGCCACATTCTCGGCTTAATGGTGAAGCATCCAACAAAAGTCGAAGAAAACTCAATCCGGCAAAATTGGTAAAAGACTTGTCCAAGGCATTCAAGATGAAGGGTAAATCAGTATCGTTTCCAATTTATCCCCTTTAATACTGGTTGATATGTCTCCTTTTCTTTTTACAGGAAATATTTATACTAACATGTAACATGTTGAAGGAGACAAATCCAAAAGAAAATGATGATCATCTGACAAGATTTATTCTGGTGAAAAATGGGGCAAGTTGATCGCAAGCTCTAAAGCGAAAAAGCAAATATGTCTTCCTTATCTCGAATAATTTCTTTGCTTTTTGCAGGGGCATTTAACCGCTAAACCATGGCGGTCGCTGTCACTAAACAAACCAAAATGCTCCCTCACCCATATGCCTCATCGTGCAGGGGTAAAACTTGAGACAAACCGCTCCTCGACATAAGGAGTGTGCTTCCCAATTTGTTCGATCGACCTACACACCAGGGGCAATTCAAATCCGCCCATGTTTGCACATTACATAAACACACATGATGCTAAAAAATTGTCACATCGGCATTGTGTTTACACATTTTATGAATTATGTATGACCATTCCGCATGTTTAATTTACCAACTCCAACTTAGAGCATAAACTGCATAGGAGACATCAAAGGTGCAAAATGGGGCATAACAGGATGAGGAAAGGCAAACCATTTCCACACAGGTCTAACATTTTAATCTACAGATAAACAGCCTTTCTCCAGAGTGAGAGAAAGCCCTTTCGAAATGAAGTCCACCATTCAGATTACATTCGAGGTGTTCATACTATAAGAACCTCCTTAAACAGAAGTGGTAATGCAATACATGATCCATATGTTGATCGATTGCATCATGAGTTATTACACAGACTGCCTTTAATCATGGCAAACTTAGCTGAACAATTTTGTATGAACCAATGAACGCATTGATGAAAATGCTTGCACATGTTAGCTCTGACATTGCCTGACAGGCAACACATTCCCGGTGTTTGAGTTACCTTCCAAAGTCTTGAAATTCATTCGGCGATTATTGAATGAACAAGCCTGGTTGTCGAGAAGCCACCAAGCATTTCTTCCAAATTCTCAGGTAAGTATATCTTCAACCTGAACCTTTCAAGAGAATAAATTCTGACGGTTGTTGGGATACTCGAATCCATTGCGGTATATACAGGTATCCACCTTCTTCAATAAAGCATGATTTGTTTTAAGGACAGAAATGTTCGAGACCTTTTGATCTCTGCCTCTTTGGTTTATTCCTAAAGCGACAGGAGAATATAATTTGGGTTTGAGCTTCTGCAGGATTCCTGGTCTCCCCAGATTTCAGAATGACACCCTTTGAGGTACACCAAGCCCTTCTTACAAGCAAACTAAGTCATTCTTACAGGCAAACCAAGTCCTTCTTACAGGCATAAAGTCCTTCTTACAGGCAAACCAAGTCCTTCTTACAGGCATAAAGTCCTTCTTACAGGCAAATCAAGTCCTGCTTACAGGCAAACAAAGTCTTTCCTACAGGCAAAGCAAGTCATTCTTACAGGCAAATCAAGTCCTTCTTACAGGCACAAAATCCTTCTTACAGGCACAAAGTCCTTCTTACAGGCAAATCAAGTCCTTCTTACAGGCATAAAGTCCTTCTTACATGCAAATCAAGTCCTTTCTACAGGCAAACTAAGTCTTTCTTACAAGCAAACCAAGTCCTTCTTACAGGCAAATCAAGTCCTTCTTACAGGCACAAAGTCCTTCTTACAGGCAAATCAAGTCCTTCTTACAGGCATAAAGTCCTTCTTACAGGCAAACAAAGTCCTTCTTACAGGCAAACAAAGTCCTTCTTACAGGCAAATCAAGTCCTTCTTATAGGTAAAGCAAGTCATTCTTACAGGCACAAAGTCCTTCTTACAGGCAAAGTAAGTCCTTCTTACAGGCAAATCAAGTCCTTCTTACAGGCAAATCAAGTCCTTCTTACAGGTAAATTAAGTCCTTTTTACATGCATTAAATCCTTTTTATAGGCACAAGTCCTTTTTACAGGCACCAAGTCCTTTTTACGGGCACAAAGTACTTTTTACAGGCACAAAGTACTTTTTACAGGCACAAAGTCCTTTTTACAGGCACCAAGTCCTTTCTACAGGCACCAACTCCTTCTTACAGGTATCTCCATGGGGTGACTTACCATACGGGTCAAATCTCAATCAAAATTTAATCAGTAGAATCCTTTTATTAAGAATCTACCATGGTATGACCCACCATACGGGTCAAATTTTAATTCAATTTTTAATTAGTAGAATCCTTTTATTAGGAATCTACTATAGGTTGATCCACCATACGGGTTCAAGTTCAACCACCCTAAAGTTTTTTTATATAACGAATTCTTAGGTTCTCATTTCATTTTCAGTGGAACATTCATGTCACGACTCTTTTTATTTCCTTGTATTGAGTCGATTAGAATTCAGGTGTCATCTCGTCTTTGAAATGAACCTCTACCGAGCTTCCTCTCAAAGAGGGGCAGTTGTTGACACCTGATTTTTAATCATTTTTTCTATTGCTAAAGTAATAAAAAATCCATAAAAATTCATAAAATTGAAAAATCAACTTTGGGGACCTTAGCAAAGCCTAGGGAACCAATTTTGACCAAAAAATGATTTTTCATATTTTCAGTATTTTTACGTATTTTTTATTTATTTATTTTCGAAAATTAATAGAAAATCCATAAAAAATTCATAAAATTGAAAAATCAACTTTGGGAACCTTAGCCAAGCCTAGGGAACCAATTTTGACCAAAAAATAATTTTTTGTGTATATATATATTGTTTTCATATTTTCGATATTTTTCGGTATTTTTATTTTCGAAAATTCATAAAACAAAAAATTAAGAAAAATGAGAAAATTGAAAAATCAAGTTTGGAGCCTTGGCCAAGCTTAGGCAACTATTTTCGAACAAAAAAAAATAATTTTTTGTATTTATATATATTATTTATATATTTTAGAAATTATGAGAATATTTAATAAATAATATTATTTGAGGCCACAAAAATATATAAAAATAGTCAATATTTTTATTTTAAATCCCTTTTCATGTTGGCCATCACAAATTTAAAAAATCCATTTCGGGGTCGTGTATTCCTTCACGAGCATAATCTCGAACCGGGCCTAAAAAATTCAATTTGAGTCAATTTATTTTCATTTTTTCACTTTTAGGAGTTGTGACATTGTTCTCTAATATTTCAAATTTTTTATATTGGCCCAAATTATACCCAGAATGACTCAATTGTGCAAAAGGGCTTTAATTAAATTCTGCATTATTTTCAGTGGCAAGAAATGAGTTTAAATTTGACATGTGGTGAATTTTGACTAAGTATAGGGAAGGTATGTCAAAAATTGTGAGGAGATTTGGACTTAAAGAAATATTTTTTCAGGGACTAAATTGTAAATACTTAAAATTCAGGGACTAGAGTGCAAATACCTAACTCTTGAGGGATTATTTTGCAAATAACAAAAAGAAGAGTTAGTGGATAAATTAGAATAGAGAAGGGAAGATGGAGAAGAGGAGATGGAGAAGAATGGTTGGAGAAAATAAGATAAGAATAGAAGGGAAGATGGAGATGAAGAAGAGTTAGTGGAGAATTTAGAATGGGAGATAAATATGGAGAAGGGAAGATGAAGATGAAGAAGAGTTAGGGGAGAGATTAGAATGTGAGATAGAGATAGAGAAGGGAAGATGGAGATGAAGAAGAGTTAGTGGAGAAATTAGAATGGGAGATAAATATGGAGAAGTGAAGATGAAGATGAAGAAGAGTTAGTGGAGAGATTAGAATGTGAGATAGAGATGGAGAATGGAAAATGAAAATGAAGAAGGGTTAGTGGAGAAATTAGAATGGGAGATAGAGTTAGTGGAAAAATTAGAATGGGAGATAGATGAGTAGATTATAAAAGGAGGAAGAAATGAGCTTGAGAGGAGAAATTTTTTTGGAGAGAAAATTTTGGATGTTTGAGAGAGTTTTGGGAGATTGAAGAAAAATTTGAGAGAAAGAAAATACCAAAAGAGAGAGAATTTTGAAGATGATGGGAGTTTAAAGCTAGGGGTTATCATCACAAATTCCTTCATCGATCAATATAAATCAAGAGTTCATCCTCGTCAACGAGCAAGCAAATTCGAGCTAAGTGTTTTTATTTATTCATTTATTTATGGTTTTACTCGCAAATTAGCACAAATTGTATACACTTTCTCCATCTCTTTTTTTTTTTCCATAGTTTATGTCAGGAGAAGGATATCTCTACGTCAATAGCAAAAATCTCATAGAGATGCAAAAATCGGCCCAGACAAGCTCATAAGCTGTCTACCGATTTCTCAACTGATCTGTGACTAAAAGTCCCTATTAATTCAAAAGAAACTCTCTATATTGGGAACATATAGAGCGAAAATCAATTATAGAAATCCCTCCCAAAAAAATGAGAGATAAGTATTCTTCCCACTCTTTTGGTTTTAGGTGCAGATTAGCACATATTTTGTATACTGACACTTCACTCTATTTTATGTCAGGAAGCCGCAGCTCTATATCAATGATCAACCCTATGGAAGCACAAAATCGGCTTGGAGGAGTCCTCAAGCGCGCACAAATTTCAAATTGTTGAATCAATTCGTTGTATTTTATTTTAAAGAATTCATACCCCAGAATGGAGAGGACAAAGTCCATCCGCAATTTAAATACCTGCACCATAAATCCCAAAGGGAAGAGCCAAGCCAATGCTTAGCCTCCCATTGGAGGTTTTCACTTACAGTAGTTAAATACCTGGAACTTAAATACCTGTACCTTAAATCCAAAAGGGAAGAGCCAAGCCAATGCTTAGCCTCCCATTCGAGGTTTTTACTTACAGTAGTTAAATACCTGCAACTTAAATACCTGTACCTTAAATCCCAAAGGGAAGAGCCAAGCCAATGCTTAGCCTCCCATTGGAGGTTTTTACTTACAGTAGTTAAATACCTGCAACTTAAATACCTGTACCTTAAATCCCAAAGGGAAGAGCCAAGCCAATGCTTAGCCTCCCATTGGAGGTTTTTACTTACAATAGTTAAATACCTGCAACTTAAATACCTGTACCTTAAATCCCAAAGGGAAGAGCCAAGCCAATGCTAGGCCTCCCATTGGAGGTGTTTATTCACTGTCATGTACTTCCTATAATTTAATTTTTGAATCATCAAACCCAAAAGATGAGTAGGTCGTAATACTGCACAGAAGTCGTTAACACACTCCCTCTTTCGGCTTCAGGGAATCTTTAACACTTAAAAAATATAACAAATAAAAATATATTCCATCCATGCATCCTATTTAAAAAGTGAAAGCACAAAAGAGAATACCCTACTAGAGCCTTAGGAATAAACCAAGCCTGAGTTGCCGAATTAGGATATCCATGAAATTAAGGTACCGAAAGGGCATTAGTTTTAATTAACTAGTGTAACCAAATCCCTGAGCTCATAATCTCTGATTCGCAGGAATAAATTAGTTATCCCGCTAATTTATTTAGGTTCCTAATCAACCTACCAAGAACGATTAGTGGCGACTCCAAATTTCAAAATCATTTAAACAAAAACCAAAGTTGCGATTCGGTAGGGCTTGTGAGGGTCCGCGTTAGGTTAGTCAAATCTAATTAACCTAATAATCCGTTAACCCCCTTTTGAATTTAAAATTATTTTAGAGGGTCGCGACAATATGAAATAAGTTTATTTTTTTTAGGTAATATATGTTGGGAAATATGATGATCGAATGGGAAGAAATGGAATTATTTGCCCGATAATATTCCTAATGGTTATTGGGAAAAGTCCTCCTGGATACAACAAAGTCTTGGCATGAGAGTATTATTTAGCAATTTTAATATTCCTTCAAGAACTCTCAAAGGGAAACAATGAAAAAGATTGTTGTATCTCTTCTGAAAGAAAATGAAAATAGAAGATGAAGTAAGTGAATACTAAACAGAATCATTTAATGTATAATAGCAAAAAGAACATTACTTTTCATGTCTGAAAACTGTAAATTTTAACACAACTCTTGCTATCCAGAAACTATTAACTGAGACACACCTCTTCATATTCGAAAAATATCATCTTTAAAAAATTGCAACCTTTCAAAGGTTGCAAGAAATTTAAAATGATAATTCAAATTAAAAAATAATGAAAATAATGGCTACTCCTTTGTAAACAATTGCACTATTTCGCTAGAATGCAACCGTTAATTTTTTTTTGTAATATTTCATTTAGTAAATAAATAATAATAATCATTGATTAGTATCAATTTTGATCCTCGATTGTGCAAGCGTGTTAAGTGCTAAGCGTGCCAAATTCACGCACCCGCACGAGGTTATAGTAGGGTCCAGCCCACTTAGCCACTTGTCGTTACTTGAAAGGCTAAAATAGCCTTTTACTTATATATTGGCTTACCCTCTCCAGTTTTACCTAACAAGGAAAAGGCACCATTTTGTTTGTTAAACAAACTACCAACAATCTCCCACTTTGTTTGTAACACAAAAATTTCAAAATAAGATTTATAAAATAAAATACACCCAAAATTTTCATGAGATCAATATACGTACATAAAGGTCTCTTTTGAGCTAAACCTTTATTTAGTGCAAGTATCTTGAAATTTTATAAAAATTACAAGTAGCCATAGCTTTAAACTTGTTAATTTAAATAATATAATCAGATATATAGTAACCTCTTGTTTCAACGAGAATGCCCTTGTGCTTATTCCTATTTCATGAATTCTCTAAAAAGTAATCCTAACTTTACTAAGAAGTGGAACCACTTTTAAGCCCATATAGGTGAAGTATTTACCACATGGTTCTATCACTAATAAGCATGTTACTAATTTTTATTATATTTCATTAAAATTATAACTTATCCCACAATAATGTAACAGACAATATTGATTTCTCATATCCGAGCTAATGTCGGTATCAAATAATTGCTTTCAATAACTTGTTTTTACTCATTAAACCTTATAACTAGTGATATACTAGTATTACGTTAGGTTACCATTGCTGGTGATTTAGTTAAAGGGTTTTCGCCCCATTTCTTTTCAAGTCATCTTCACAACATCTCTTGGTAGAGCTTCTGTAAAAGGATCAGCCATATTTTTACATGACCTCACATAAACAATTGTTATGGTACCATCTTGAATCAATTCTCATGTATCATGTGCTCATGCATTCGACTAACATGTCTAGACTTGCCATTATAAGTGCTACTGTAAGCTCTTGCCAAAGTAACCTGGCTGTCACAGTGAATAGAAATACGAGGCATAGGATTAGGGCACAATTTGATATCCAACAACAAATTTCTAATAAATTCAGCTTCTTTTCCAGTCGCTACCAAAGCAATGAATTCATCTTCCATCATTAAGTGAGTTATGCTTGTATATTTCTTGCTCTACAACATATCCTCCTAATGTGAAGATCCATCCAGAAATGGAATGTTTAACTCCTACACTTGTAATCCAACTTGCATCGATGTATCCTTCTATTACGATTGGATAATTATTATAGAACAATCACAAATTTTTTTCTTCTTTTAATATAAGCAAAAATTCTAGTGACAATATTCTAATATTATATACTTAGATTAATAGTATATCTACTCAACTTACACATCAAGAAAGCAATATCGAGTTTAGTACAAGGCATTGCATACATCAAAGATCTTATAATACTTATATATTTGAGTTGTGCAACTGCTCTATCAATATTATAATTTAATTTAATATTATAATTAAATTAAGTACTCATGACTTTGAAATTAAGATGTTTGAATGTAGTTAACATCTTTTCAATATAATCAACTTGGCTAAAAGAATATCCCCCTGTTGACACCTGATTTTTAATCATCTTTTCTTTTTTAAAATTAATAAAAAAAATTCATAAAAATTCATAAAATTAAAAACGTCAACTTTGGGGATCTTGGTCAAGCCTAGGGAATCAATTTTGACCAAAAAATGATTTTTCATATTTTCAGTATTTTTCGGTATTTTTATTTTTGAAAATTAATAGAAACTTCATAAAAATTCATAAATTTTAAAAAATCAATGTTGGAGACCTTGGCCAAACCTAGAGAACCAATTTTGACCAAAAAATGATTTTTCATATTTTCAGTATTTTTATTTTCGAAAATTTATAAAAAAAAAATAAAAAAATGAGAAAATTGCAAAATCAACTTTGGAAGCCTTTGCCAAACTTATGCAACCATTTTTGAATGAGAAAATAATTTTTTTTATTTTTTTTATTTTTGATATTTTTAGAAATTAGGAAAATATTTAATAAATAATAGCATTTGGGGTCTAAAAAATTCAATTTGAGTCAATTTATTTTCATTTTTCACTTTTATGAGTTGTGACATTATATTCCAAATCTTCATCTTGGCCCAATTATACCCAGAAGGACTTAATTTTGTAAAAGGGTTTAATTAAATTTTGCGTTATTTTCAGCGACAAGAAATGAGCTTAAATTTGACATGCAATGAATTTCAACTAAACATAGGGGAGGTGTGTCAAAAATTATGAGGAGATTTAGACTTAAAGAAATATTTCTCAATGGACTGAATTGTAAATACTTAAAATCTCAGGGACTAGAATGCAAATACTGAACATTTGAGGGATTATTTTGCAAATAATAAAAAGAAAAGTTGGTGGAGAAACTAGAATAGAGAATGGAAGATGAAGAAGAGAAGATGGAGAAATGAAGATGGAGGAGGAAAGATGGAAAAGGGAAGATGAAGAAAATAAGATGATAATAGAGAAGGGAAGATGGGGTGAAGAAGAGTTAGTGAAAAAATTAGAATAGGACATGAATGAGTAAGCTATAAAAGGAGGAAGAAGTGAGCTTGGGAGAGGGGATTTTTTGGAGAGAAAATTTTGGATGTTTGAGAGGGTTTTAAGAGATTGAAGAAAAATTTGAGAGAAAAAAACTACCAAAAAGAGAGATAGAATTTTGAAGATGATAAGAGTTTAAAACTAAGGGGTTATCATCACCAATTCTTTCATCGATCAACATAAATCAAAAGTTCATCCTCGTCGTTTGAGTCGCAATATTAATCCACAAGGTGATACGAGGTTCGAATTCGGCCATTAAATCCGTCAAATGAGGTAACGATCCTAGCCATTAAAATCTTCAAGAATTTCGTTACCCAAATGTATTGATTTAAATCTCGATTATATCATGTCGTATTCATATGTCTCCATATCCACATGTCGCATTCGTACTATAATTTTCTGCAATTTAATTCTTGCACCATCAAACCCCAAAATGGGAAGGCCGACCCACTCACTGGTGGTCCTTTATTTTCTGCAATTTAATTTCTTGTAATTTAATTTCTATACCATCAAACCCCACGATGGGTAGGCCGAGTCAAGGCTGAGTCTTCTGTTGGAAGTTTTTTATTTAATGCAATTTAATTTCCTGCAATTTAATTTCAGTACCATCAAACCCTACGATAGGTAGGCCAAGCCAAGGCTGAGTCCCCCGTTAGAGGTTCTTTATTTAATGCAATTTAATTTCCTGCGATTTAATTTCAGTACTATTAAACCCACGATGGGTAGGCCGAACCAAGGCCAAGTCGCCCGTTGGAGGTTCTTTATTTAATGCAATTTAATTTGAGTACCATTAAACCCCACGATGGGTAGGCTGAATCAAGGCCGAGTCCCCCGTTGGAGGTCCTTTATTTAATGCAATTTAATTTCAGTACCATTAAACCCCACGATTGGTAGGCTGAGTCAAGGCCGAGTCTCCCGTTGGAGATCCTTTATTTAATGCAATTTAATTTCAGTATCATCAAAGCCCATGATGGGTAGGCCGAGCCAAGGTGGATTCCCCCGTTGGAGGTCATTTATTTATTACAATTTAATTTTCTGCAATTTAATTGCTATACCATTAAACCCCATAATGAATAGGCCGAACCACTTGCTGAAGGTCGCAACACTACACAGAAATCGTTAGTTCACACCCTCTTGAGGCTTCAGGGAACTTTAATGATTTGAAAATACCAAAAAATGTTATTCATATGCATTCCATCGAAAAAGTGAAAATATAAAAAAGATGTCATTTCACTAGAACCTTAAGAATAAACCAAGCATGAGTTGCCAAATTAGGATAATAATGAAATTAAAGTACCAAAAGGGCATTAGTTTTAATTAACTAGTGTAACCAAGTCTCTGAACCCAGAATCTCTGGTTCGTAGAAGTAATTTAGTTCTCCCGCTAATTTACTTAGATTTCTAATCAACCTATAAAAAATGATTAGTAGCAACTCCAAACTCTAAAATCATTTGAACAAAAAAAAATCAAAGTTGCAATTCGATAAGACTTGAGAGGGTCCGTATTAGGTTAATTAATTTAATCAACCTGATAATCCGTTAACCTGGAAATCTTTATACCAAAAGAAAAATTTTTAGGGTTGCGACAACCCCACTACATATATATTTAAAATTTAATGCCCAAGAAAGTATCTACTTCACCCAAATATTTCCTTTTAAATGTGGAAGTTAGATATTGTTGTTTGACTAGAACTATCATCTAAAGGGGGCAAATAGATGATTTTAAGCAAACTTGGTAAAATAATGCGAAAATTAGAAAATCAAGTTTGATAGGGGCTAGTGAATAGAACTTGTGTAATGCTTCTACCATATAATAATAGATGCGAGTAAAAAAGTAGAAGACAATGCACAATATTTTATAGCAGTTTCGCTTTTGGTAAAGCCTGTGACCACTCTCCCAAACTAACAACCTATGGCTGGGTTCTACTAAGTAATCAAATGAGAGATTACAAAAAGATGTGATGACTTGATCAAAAGCACTTTCACAAAAGTGAGTGCTGCCTTAAACAAAGTTATCTCACTCTACACACTTTTAACTTCGTATAACATCTCTCATAAGATTTCAAGTAAACTCTCAAGTAGACAATTTAAAAACAAGTGTAGCTCTCTTGAAAGAAGGATGTTGATCTCTTGGTCTCTCATATTTCTTTTTGAACTTTGTGTTCCTTATATATTCCTCATCTCCAAGCTTGCCGTTGGATAGAACCATTTCGATGATCAATCTCCAAAACTAGCCATTGGTTGATCGATGTAAAAGGAGCAAATTGCCATTTGTCACGACTCTAAAATTTTTTCAATTGGTGGAAAATTCCTAGGTTAACGGATTATCAGGTTAATTAAATTAACTAACCTAACGCGGACCCTCCCAATGTGACATTCTGAATTTCGACCCTTTTTCCAAAATTTGAATACAAAATGGTTATTTCATGGAGGCGCTATAAATGAATCTCACTTAGAGCTGGCCACTCTGAGATGACTAACCGAATGGGAAAGGCTAACTAGGAATATAAGCACGTGGCCAAATGGTCGATACGTGTGACTCCTAAAAGCCACCCGTTAGTCTGAGAATTTGTTTAAAGTTGCCATATTATGAATGAGGCCATGAATTGAGTTTCGGAATAGGACAATCGACTCTCAGGAGTGTTACAGTTGTGAATTTGGACTTTACCTAGAATGACGAAAAATGAGCAGATGGATCTCGGAATGCCTAGTGAAAAAAGGGCAAAATGGGAAATTTCTATCTTGCCCCTAGTTTGAGCTAGAATCCATGGCATGAGGGTAGGAATATTTTTAGAGAGGCTAGAAAAATTTTATGGCAAAATTTGGAGTTATTTTTCGATCGCGATTGAGCCAAATTAGCACCGATTGAGTCCTACCCGGTCCTGAAATTTCATGAATTTTGAGAAATGTCTCGTCGGTTATCTTTTTGACCAATTTGACTGGAAATAATTGAGGCCAAAGCTTTATCAGTTCGAATTTCACTGATAGTTCAAAAATCAGTCAATTCGTTCAGTTATGTCACTTTCAGTGAATGATTTTCAATAATTATTCTTAGGATATTTTCTGGTCAAGGAACTCTCTCTCTCCTCTCTCTCTCTCTCTCTCTAAATTATGATTTCTCCCCATCTCCCTGCTGAATTCTAGTTTTCTAGACTCAACTTCAACTGGTCGCCGCCGGAACTCCGACCGTTGGATCGTCATGATTTGTGGATATGCTGTAGTTCAATGTCTTGTGGTTCTATTCCAACTTGAATCACTTCGATCAGAGGTCGTTTGACCCTCTAAATCTACTTCGCCGTTTCGGTCGACGAATCAGTCTTTTGTTACCCGAATTTCATATAGGGCTCATATTAATATATGTTGACTCCAGCGACCCTTAGAGCTCATTTTCAATGTGAAAACATTGATTTTCAGCTTGTGAACCAACTCGTTCAGCCCTTGAACAGCTCGGGTTCGAACTTAATCCGCCGGAATCCGCCGTTGTCGTTGTTACCGCCGGTCATCGCCGTATCCTCAGCCCTATTTTGACTTCGTTTTGCTCATGATGTTAGACTTGCCATGGATTAGTTCTAGAGACCTATTCGTGGTAAATCAGTTTAGGAAAATTAGCCGTAATCAGCGTATTTGATGGAAATAAATTTCTATGGGCTGTGAGTATGCTGTGGATTGATGAAATGTTGCTGTCCATACTTGAATAATGCTGTTGGTGGTGGTTGGTGTGGTTTCCACGAGATTCGGGTACTGAAAAATGGATCTTCGAGGTATTTAGAGCAAAAACAAGCTAAATAGTGTTTTGAATCACTATTCATGAACCTCCAAACACTATTCACGCGCTTCCCAATTTGAGTTTGGATACCGAAAAATGGGTTTATAGATCATTTTATGCAAAACTGGGCTCAGGGAAATATTTTATCTTATTATTTCAAATATTTGGGGGCCACGTTCGTATTCAAAACAATATTTGGGGATATTCCATGAACACTTGAAAATAATTATTTGGGTCCCATGTGAGAAATTGGGCATTTTTTTTTATAAAATTGGGCACGCGAGAGAAATTGATTGGTTTGGCCATTTTTTCAACCATGTGAATTGAAGTATTTAGGTACGTGTTTTAAGTTTTGGCCTAACGTACTTGGCCAAGGTTTTTGCCCAATTGAAACTGGCATTGTTTCATATGCTTGAGTGAAAGATTTGGACTTGTATTTGAAATGTGGCCTAACGTACTTGGCCGATGATTTATGTCCAAATGAATTTAAAGGATGTTATTGCCTGAAAGGCGAGTGCGACAATTTGGGTTCGCAAAATAAATTGATTGGCTTGGCCATTTGGCCGAAAATATGGATTGAATATTTGGACTTGTATTTAAAATATGGCCTAAAGTACTTGGCCGACGATTTCTGTTCAAATGAATTTAAAGGGGTTTTACTGCTTGAAAGGCGAATGCGACGGTTTTCGCATGTTTGATTGCATATTATTGTGACTTGGCGTAAAATGTAGCCATGAAGTCACCTGGGGTAAAATGTAGCCACATAGGCGCAAAATGTAGCCTCAGAAGTGGAAAACGTAGCCTCGTGCGTCCTGAAGCGTAAGATGCGGGGTAGCTGGAGTAATAAGGTGTCAACCTGAGGCGTCCCATAGGCAGGTTGCGGCACGAACCTGCGCCTATATGACGCAGGTCAAATTGGCTGTTAAGCCGAGGCTTAAAATTGAGCATACATGCATATGTATTTACATTGATTGTCCTTAATTGGACGTGGTTTCAAATTGAAAGTTTAATTGCTTTTATTGAGCTCTTGACTGATTGTGTTATCTGGGTTTTGTGTGGTCCTGGATTGGGCCCGTTAAAAATTCTTTATATGCTTGGCTACTCTGTGGCGACTTTTCTAAATTGAACGGATTTTTGGTGACGGAATTTGGCCCGGTAATTTTGAGTATTTAAGTTGGGACCTAAGAGTTTGGTCAGGCCTGTTTGGCGTCCTGAAAAGGAGATTAGGGGTTAGTTTACTGAGATTTGTTCTCATAGGTGATTGTCCTTATTTTTCAGACCCCCGACCCCCCACAATGAATGCAATCCTGGTAAGACGGGGAATCCCTAGGAGCATTGACAGGACTCGCAGTCGTTCCCTGGTCCTAATGGAGGAAGGTACGTTAGGTACCAAAGCACCGTCTGGGTTGATATAGGAGAAAGACAGTGGCAGTCACACTTGTATGTGGCATGGTTATACAACTTAGAGGACATGGTCCGTTGCAAGGTTGGGAAGTTCCCGCTGAGATTGTTGCCTTATGGGATCCGACATGAGATCAATTGACTGATGAAGGCGAAGTGACTAGTGAGGAGGCACAAGAAGCTGAGCCTGATAACGAGGATCCCATAAATGATGTCATAGCATCTGATGATGGAAGGGAGGTCGAGCAACCGTCAATTGAGGATCCGACTAGAGATCAATTGACTGATGAAGGCGAAGTGATGAGTGAGGAGGTGCAAGAAGCTGAGCCTGATAACGAGGATCCCATAAATGATGTCATAGCATCTGATGATGGAAGGGAGGTCGAGCAACCGTCAACTGAGAAAGAGGAGGACCCAGAGGAATTAGCATCGTCAGAAGAGAGTGGGAGGACCGATGGAGGGACAGATGACAGCGAGTGAGCAGGAGAGAAATCGGGTAAATTAGGAGGTAATCCTGTGAATAGCGTAAGTAGACTGTAATCAGAGTATTTTGCCGACCCCGTTCCTTTTTGTCAAAGGTCGAGCAATGGGACGTCAGGAAGGGGCGGGGATTTTGAATTGTAAGTAATCGTCATCTGGACTTTGGCTTGAAGGCTTTTAACTAGAGGAAATGATAGAGAATTTTGAGTTGTAATTGGCCTTTATTCTCTGTTGATGAACATAATGTGTAATATAAAGTGTGGTTTGAAACATTGATTGATCTGTCTCTCTCTCTCTACCCATTTTTATGTGTATGCGTTGAAGGAGCTCGCATTCGTTTTTACAGGAACTCTGAAGTCGTTTGGTCTACGACAAGTTTCCTGGGCCGTCGTTATTGTCGACCATTCGACTGTACAGGTATGATAGGGATGTTGCATGGCTCGTGGGTTCGGGGCGTGACACCCAAGCCCTACCAAATCGTAACTTTGGTTTTTGTTTAAATGATTTTAGAATTTGGAGTCGCCACTAATCATTTTTGGTAGATTGATTAGAAACCTAAGTAAATTAGCAGGAGAACTAAATTACTTCTACGAACCATATATTATAGGTTCGGGGACTTGGTTACACCAGTTAATTAAAACTAATGCCCTTTCGGTACCTTAATTTCATGGATATCCTAATTTTGGCAACTCAGGCTTGGTTTACTCCTAAGGCTCTAGTGGGGTATTCTCTTTTTGTAATTTCACTTTTTAGATGGAATGCATATGAGTGACATTTTTTTTGGTATTTTTAAAGCATTAAAAATTCCCTAAAGTCGAAAGAGGGAGTGTGCTAATGACTTCTGTGCAGTGTTGCAACCTCCAGCAGGTGGCTCGGCCTATTTATTCTGGGGTCTGATGATTCAGAAATTAAATTGCATAAAGTAAATGCAGCAAATAAAGGACCTCCGACAAGGGGCTCGGCCTTAACTCGGCATACCCATTTTAGGAGTTTGATGGTGTAGAAAATTAAATTGCGGTAAATAAAGAACCTCCAACGAGGGGTTCGGCCTTGGCTCGGCCTACCCATTCTGGAGTTTGATGATGCAGGAATTAAATTGCAAGAAGTTAAATTGCAGTAAATAAAGAACCTCCAACGAGGGATTCGGCCTTGGCTTGGCCTATCCTTTCTAGGGTTTGATGGTACAGAAATTAAATTGCAAGAAATTAAATTACAGTAAATAAAGAATCTCTAACAAGGGGCTTGGCCTTGGCTCGGCCTACCTATTCTGGGGTTTGATTGTACAGAAATTAAATTGTAGAAAATTAAATGTGGTAAATAAAGGACATCCAATGTGAGACTCGGCCTTGGCTTGGCCTACCCATTCTAGGGTTTGATGGTACAAAAATTAAATTGCAGTAAATAAAAAACCTCCAACGAGGGACTCGGCCTACCCATTCTGGAGTTTGATGGTACAGAAATTAAATTGCAAGAAATTAAATGCGGTAAATAAAGGACCTCCAACGAGGGGTTCAGCCTTGGCTCGGCCTACCGATTCTGGAGTTTGATGGTACAGAAATTAAATCGCAGTAAATAAAGAACCTCCAATGGGTAGGTCAACCTTCCCATTTTGGGGTTTGATAATGCAGAAATTAAATTACAAAAAGTAAAGTACAAGAGATCTTTACACCACCAAATATAGGATAGAATCTGCCGCAATTTGGGATTTGGATCTTTTAAGCGAAAAAAGAAGAAAATTGCAATACGAATACGACATGTGAATATGACACGGTATAATCGAAATTTAAATCAATCCATTGAGGTAACGATATTCTCGAAGACTTTAATAGTTAGGATCGTTACCTGATTTGACGGATTTGACTACCGAATTCGGATCTCGTGTCACCTTATGGATCAAGATTGCGGCTCAAATGACGGGGATGAACTCGTGACTTGTGTTGATCGGTAGAGAAATTGACGATGGTAGCACCTAAATTTAACCTCCCACCATCTTCAAGACTCTCCTTTGAAAAAGAATTCTCTCTCTTTTTTTCTCTAATTTTTCTTCAATCTCCCAAAACCCTCTCAACCTCTTTTCAAGCTCTCTTCTTCCTTCTTTTATAGCCCACTCATTTATCTCCCATTCTAATTTCTCCACTAACTCTTCTTCATCTCCATCTTTCTTTCTCTATTCTCATTATTTTCTCCATATATTATTCTACATCTTCCCTTCTCAATTCTAATCTTATTTTTTCCATATATTCTTCTCCATCTTCCCTTCTCTATTTTAATTTCTCCACTAACTCTTCTTTTAGTTATTTACAAAATAATCCCTCAAGTGTTAGGTATTTACACTAGAGTCCTTGAGATTTTAATGCAAAATTTAACTAAAGTCCTTCTGGGTATAATCGGGCCAAGATGAAAATTTAAAATATTAGATAACAATGTCATAACTCTCAAAAGTGAAAAATAAAAATAAATTAACTCAAATTGGATTTTTTAAGCCCAATTCGAGATTATGCTCGTGAATGAATACATGATTTCGAATTGGATATTTCAAATTTGCAATGGCCAACATGAAAAGGGATTTAAAATAAAAATATTAAGTATTTTTATGTATTTTTGTGGCCTTAAATGTTATTTTTCCCGAATTTTTAAGTATTTTTGTATTTTTCGAAAAATATTAAAAAATATGAAAAATATGAAAAATTATTTTTTGGTTAAAATTAGTTTTCTATGCTTGCCCAAGGTCTCTAAAGAAGAATTTTTTATGGAATTTCTATTAATTTTAAAAGAGAAAAGATGATTAAAAATCAGGTGTCAACACTATTGAACCAAAAGAGGATTAGAGATTTCAGAGGATCCATTCATCCATGCAATCAAATGTTATAATCCTTAAATCAAGTTTCTAACAAGGAAAATTATCTATAATGTGATTACCAATCAATCAATAGTTTTCATAAAGAAAGTAATGAGAATATATTAATGATTATGGGACAATTAGTTTAACTTAGAAACGAAATCCTAACCAAATAAATGACCATTAGTTAAGGAAATTTAATTTACTAAAGAATCAATAATAAGATTTAATAAGCATTGAAGATTAATTGAAGATCGAAATACATCTCGCCATATGAATCACGTATGAGCCTACCTCTACCCATGAATCCTACTTTTATCATAAGAAAAGCATTAAACACATTAAGCACAAAAGGCATAGAGATCCATTTATAAACATTCTCAAAGTATTCATCAAAACCTTTTCAACAAAGTATCGTAGTTTTGTTTCCTTCAAAATCCCATACAATTTCTCAACATATACTTCTTAGTCTCGATGATTCCAGTTATATTTGTTCAAAAAATAAGCATATCGTCAATGTATAAACAAACTAAAACACCATAGTTTTTAGTAAAATTAGAATAAATACACTTATCAGTACTATTGTGTTTGAAAACGTTGGACAATATGATAAAATCAAATTGTTCATGCTACTGCTAAGGCGCTTGCTTAAGCCCATAAAAAATTTTAATCTATTTGCATACTTTTCTTTCATTTTCAACAAGTACAAAACCCTCTGGCCATTCCATGTAAATTTTGTCATTTAAATATTCATTTAAGAAAATAGTTTTGATATCCATTTGATGAACACAAAGATTATAAATTGATGCTAAGGTGAAAAGAATTTGAATAGATGTTTTACGTTCTACATGAGCATATATATCAAAATAATATATTCCTTCTTTTTGCCTATACCCCTTAGCCACTAATTTAACAATCAAAATTGTATTTTCTCTTGAAAACCCATTTACATCCAATAAGCTGGGATCCTTTCGACAAGTCTGCTAATAGCCAAGTATTATTGGACATAATTGAGTTTGTTTCATCATTTATAGCTTCTTTTCAAAAAGAAGTAATTCTAAAAAACATAGCATCACTAAAACGTTTATGATCATCTTCTAGATTTAATAATAAAGTATATTTATTACATTATTATCTCAATCTCCTTTAACAATGAAAACATGAGTAATAAAGTATAGACCAAAGTCTTTCAACTTTCTTACTCTAATGCTTCTCTTAGGTTCAATCATGTCTTTAGAATCATTAGTTCCTTTCTCATGAGAATCTCCTTGTGTTTCTTTAGGTTCTAAATTATTCATATCTTGTATTTCAATATTATTCTCAATAATTTCAAAACCTGAAGAACGTTTATTTTCAAAGAATTCGACATATCTTGATTCTACAATAATATTTGATTCTAAATCAAGAAGCTTATAAGTTTTGCTATTTTTAGCATATCCAATAAAAACATTTTTGATAGATATAAGACTAAATTTCATCCTCTTAGGGTTAGGTACCCTGTAGCACACCAAACCCCTCATACTTTAAGGCATGAGAAATTTCGTTTTCTACATGCATACTATAAGCAATGTCTCTCCCAAAGATTAATTGGTAGTTTCGAATTAGAAAGTATACAATTAACCATTTCTCCTAAAAACTCATTCTTCTTTTCAGCCAAACCATTTTGTTGTGGAATGCAAGGTGCTGAAACTTAATGAATAATGCAATATTTTTCACTTCAGGCTTATATTTCTTAAACACGGTAACTGCGTCATTGGTTGATTCTAGGAGGTAAAAATACAAATATCTACTGCAATCACCCACAAAGATGATGACATAACTTTTACCACTATGCATTAACATGCCATTGAATTTGCATATGCCAATATGCACTAAATCTAATAAACTCGAATTTCTTTTAACACTGGGAAATAGTTTCTATTAATTTGGACTTAGCACAGAATCGCATTTATGGGATTCACCATTAAAATTTATCAAGTCTATTTTTTTTTTCATATTCTTTAAAATAGAAAAAATTTAAATGTGCTAATGTGTTATGACATAAAAAAGGAGAATCAACAATATAAGCAAAAGATGCGGCCTTATCATTAATATTCAATTGATACATACCGTCATTGGCATAAACATTTCCCACAAACAACCCATTCTTCGACAAGATGACCTTGTTAGATTCAAACAAAATTCGAAACCCCCTTTTACAAAGTAACTCAATAGAAACTAAGTTCCTCCTATTTTCAGGTACAAACAATACATTAAGAAGGGTAACCTTCTTTCCAAAAGTAAAGTCTACAATCATTATGCCTTTGCCAGCAAGCTTTGTAAGAGCATTATTTGCCATCTCGATCTCTTGAGCATTCACGTTAATAGCCTCTTCAAATACTTGGACATTGATTAGTCCTCACACACATGAACCGTTGCACCATGATGTGGCTAGCAACGACACATAGAGAGGGGGTGAATAGGTGCTTCTGAAAATTTTGAGATTCAAATGCAAGCAGGCGCAGAAGCAATGTATTGAATGTACAGAACAAATATGCACGAAATAAAGGAGTTCAGAAGGAGAATTGTGCACACAGATTTATAGTGGTTCGGCTATAGTAAGCCTACGTCCACTCTCCCACGATGACAGTCGATTGGCTGGATTTCACTATAATGATCACAAAGTTACAATGAACTTCTCTCAACTCACTGACAAGAGTATTTCCACGAGAAGTTAAAAATTATTTTCTCAACAGTTTGCTCGACTTTTCTATATCTTACACTATCTTTTCTTCGAATACCAACACCCTCCTTTTATACCCCTTTCACCTTGAACTAGCCATTGTCAAGGAACTCTATGGGATCACTCGTCAATCTTCAATCAGCCTTGATTGAGTGAGATAAACTTGGAAAGATGCTAGGTAGTCGTTGAAGAAAGATTCTGGTAATCTTCAGATTTGGTTGCCTATACAACTAAATCTTCAGTTTCCATTTACGTGAGATGTTGAATCTTCTTGAAAGAGGGAAAGAAAGATAATATCCAATCAAGGATTTTGTCCCAATAAAGATAGACAATCATCATGTAGATCGAATCCTTTCACTTCCCATATTTTTCTAAATCAATCGGACTCTTTGTCAATCGTGGGTCTTCTTAGTCCAGCTGCAGAATTTGAATCCATTCAGAAACAGCTTTCAAACCATGTGAGGTCTCTGAATCTGATTCGATATTACACTGTGAATCTGAGCTCTTAAAGCTCCCGCTGGTGACGTCTCACACGAGTCTTCTTGAGGTCTTCCAAGGTAATGCTGTCCTCCATCTGAATCCATTTAAGGTAGTAAAACACTTCATCTGAATTACTCAGACGCAGACTCCTCCTTCTGATTTCTTTAGAGGCACAAGCATAGTTCCTCCTTCTGACCATTCAGAAGCACTATGGTGACGACTCTTCCTTGAGTCTGAACGCCAGTTGTGGGATTTCAACGCTCTTTTCACATCGTGATTTTCTGCAAGGAAGATATACTTCCATTAACTAGACTTCTTAAAGACGAGTTTTGTCAGAATCAAAATTCTTGGCGGGATAGTTTCCTCAACACACTAGAATCTACGCGCTAACTAGATTTGACAAAGGCATAATTGATTTCAAAAGTCATGACCAGGAGATCATTGATTTCTTCAAAAATATTCTATTGATACCTAAATTTTGATTTCAATTTATATATTGTACAAAAATTAAGAATTAATTCTCACTAAAAATATTTCCTCATGCATTGCATCTTGCATCATTGGCGAAGGATATGAACTTAAATTGATGGACGCTCGCTAAGAAAATTCAGAATTCGATAACATAAGAGCGAACATGAGAGTGAAACCTTTGTTCCCACGTTGCGCCATCTTCTGTGAATTTGAAGAGAGAGAGAGAGAGAGAGAGAGAGAGAGAGAGAGAGAGGCTCTGAACAAAATGTTTTTTGGGCTGAGCAAAAAAGTTGGGACTATGGGGCTCACGTTCACGAAGCTGTTTAGCCAGCTCTTTACCAAGAAAGAGAGGAGGATTTTTTATGGTAGGTCTTGACGTTGCTAGTAAGACCACGATCTTGTACAAGCTTAAGCTCGGAGAAATTATCACCATTATCCCTACTATTGGTTTAAATGTAGAGACTATCGAATACAAGAACATCAGCTTCACAATTTGGGATGTTAGTTGCCAGGACAAGATCCATCCATTATGGAGGCACTACTTCCAAAATACGCAAGGTTTAATTTTCTTCGTGGATAGCAATGATAGGGATCGAGTTGTTGAGGTAAGAGATGAGTTGCATAGGATGCGGAATGAGAGAAAGGGACCCCATTTTCCTATGCTTTCCTTGGAGATGAATCTTTGACGCAGATTTATCTCTTTAGATGCGCCACTATCTCTATTTGCAACAAAATTCTAACTCTGATTTTCATCTTCATCATTATCATCCACTACAACGAGGTAGCTCTCCATTCATGCTGGACTTTTAAACATGATCATCGTCATCATCATCGCTTTTTTGGGCACAACACGACCAAACATAAAAAAAGAAAAAAAAAGGCAAAAAGCTCAGAGAGTGCTTCAATGGAGATCTTATCACCCAAATTATTCCTTGAGAGAAGAACAGAAGATCCGCTTTATCATATGTATCAGCACTGCCAAATGATGAACCCCTTCGATTTTCCTCGGAAGGATTTTGACTTTAACCTTTTCTCTTGAGAGATGTACTCTCCTTGCGCGCCTTTTGTTCTGGGAATGATGTCAGGTCCCTTAGATTTGCCGATCGAAGCTACTCCAGCCACCATTGAGAGGCCAATGAAGAAGCCAAAGACCGAGATCTGGAGCGACACTTGCTCTTCCGAAACATATGAAGCCCCAAGAATGGTGATTTCCTCACTATCGCCTAGCCCCAAGATGATATCATTTGGGAGCTCTAATTTGTCCCCACCCAAGTTGCAACATTTTTATAGTGCTTATGAGATCCAAGATTTTAAAAAAGGGATGAAGAGAGTTGGGGCAATAAGTGGACCAACTATACATACACAAGAACACATGATTGCAGAGAGGAAGAGGTGCCATAAGTTTAGCCAGAACTTCATTGCTCTCTCGGCCATCATTCCTGGCCTTAAAAAGGTCTTTCGAGGAACCACACCACTAGCAACATCAGTAGCAGCAGCAGCATGAAGAGAGATCCAAATGCAAGCTCTACTTCAGAACATTCGCCAATGACCTAGCTCTGGGTGGCCACATGAAGGCCCATCTAGCCAAATCAAGATCATAGGCCCCACATCGTCGAGAGGATCACTTTATCTCCTTCCTCTTCCTCCAGCGAAGGAGAGGAGGAATCGTCGCATGGAGATCAGGAGATCGAGGAGAAGTCTCTAATTTATGGGCTAAGGGAGAACCCCAGGAGGAACTTCAAGTGCGCAGATCCTAAGTTCTCTTTCTCCGGCAGTTTTGGGTTCATCTTCTTTCTCCGACGGTTTTGGGTTCATCGTCATGCAGAACAACAAGAGTGAGACTGAGTCAAGAAACCCAACTCAACGATGATCCAAGAGGAGTAGGAGAAAGTTGGGCAACTGCAACAACAATGAAAAAGATGTTGCCATGCGCCTCATGATACTCCGCAGGATAGGTGGAGAAGAAAATGTTTCAATGACGACGATCATGACGACGATCATGAAGAAGTTCAGGAGGGCCAAAAAGATGATCTGTTGGGGAATGAAGTTGAAAGGAAGCACCACTTGTGCGAGGTGTGCAAGAAGATGTTCAGATCTTCACATGCATTGGTTGTGCAAGAGCAGATGGAGATGAGGAAGAGGACGGCGTGGATGACTTGGAGAATGAGTTCATCTTTGACGAGAGGCATAGCCAAGAGATGGATCGCTAGGGATACTGTTCGCGCGATTTGAATCGGGAATATCTTTCACCTAAATTAGTGTCTCGGTTTTATTATGAAAGGTCTTGTGGCTCTGTTCTGATGGAAAGTCGGGGAGAACAGAGGAACATGTATGTGTGATTAACGAAAGCGGTGGAATTAGTGAAGATTTACTGTCTATGTTACTTCTAATTGACTGGTAATGGAAATAGATTGCTTGGAAACGAAAGTACAAGGAAAGGAAAGTGCAGAAATGGTAACATACTACACTACGAACAGCAAAGTAGGCTAAAGCTTCAAAGAAACAGAATGTCTTTCTTGGATGATTGTGAAGAGATCTTTCTCTTTCCTTCTTTTCGAGTACTTATCATTCTTACGTTTCTAACCGCTCAAGCAGTTATTTTCTTAATTTCAAATCTTTGAATTTTGGCGCTGTAATTCTCCTCTAATCCACGATTTTCATAACTGACCCATGTAAATCGGGGTCCATGCCTCCTATAATTTGCAACTGCACCCTCATTCGTCTCTTTTTAAATGAGATTTACATGTTTTGAAAAACTTGTTCGCGCCCATAAGACTTGCCCTATATTTTTGAATTTCGGGATATAATAATGACATGCCGAATCCGAGCACACTATATCTTTCATTCGGCATATTTCTTTTAAACCTCCCGAATGGTACACATTTCCCAGATGTCACACACATCTCGAATGGATCCCATATACACATATCCTGAATGGAACACATATCCCGAATGGAACACATATCCCGAATGGGACACACACTACCTTATTATTCAGTATGGAGTTTTTTCCTTGCCATAGTTCGGGATCTACCAATGATTCCTTTTTTCCACATGTCATTTCCAGGATACCAACTCAAACTGTAATGTTTCGGTATCAACATATGCCCCCTTTTAAAAGAATTAAAAAGGTTTAATTCTTTTAAATTTCAATACTTACAACATACCTTCCCTTCCCGAGCGGCGTCTTTTTCTGTTCATACGGTGCTTTCTGAATCGCTCCCAAAATTCAACTTCTTTTTGTATTAAATGACGCCTCTTGTGTCGTTTCCAAACTTACCTTTTCGACCCTTTCCACATCAGCTATAAAGTCTTTTGTCCCCACACAATCAAATTTTTGTCCTCTTCTCATTACCTTTATCTTCGCGCTCTCTATTGGTTTTCTTCTTCCTCAAAAAGTTCTCTTCAAACCCTAGCCTTAATCCTTGCTGCTTCCGACAATGGCGTCCCAAGTTTCCTCTTTTTCTTCTGCAGAGGCCCTTGAACGCTTCCTCGAGTTTGTGGAGTCAGCTGATTTGGACGATCGCCACTACTTCTCTCTCCTGAACAATGACAGTACTGCTCTTTCGTTTTGGGTCATGCTATTCTTCTGGACCTGGTTTGCATCACCGGCCTTAGCCCTTTGGGGGCAGATGTGGCCACCATTTCGATGAACACTAGTCCCAGTTTTCGTCAGCTTTCAGATTCTGACTTGTCCTACGGGACTTTTCTAAATAAGTACTTTAAGAAAGAGGAGGAACTTACCGATGAAGAACATATTGCCTTTCTGCTCTATTGGTTGTGTAAATTCCTTTTTTGTCACCCTGTTATTAGGGTCTCTAAGGACTTTCTGTACTTGGCCAGTGCTCTTGCCGTAGGGACCAAGCTTGCACTCGGTAAGACCACTCTTGCTCTGTTGTACAGGGGATTAGTCCATGCTGTCTGTGTTACTTCTGTCGGTGTCTTAGGGGTTTTTAGTGGCCCTCTTTGGATTTTACAAGCCTGGGCTGCCTTTTATTTTCCTTCTTGGTTTTTTGACTCCCAATTCGATCAGCCCTCTTCTATTTTTATACCATATACTTTCCCCTGTCAAGCCCCGAGTCAAGAACTTAACCCTCTTAGTACCGAATTTTTTTTCTTATTTTCGGTATTTCGTTACTCAGCTCTACTCCTTGGACGTAGAGATTTTTGATTTTTCTCCTTTCCTTTTCGTTTACTTGAAGCTAATCAAAACGCACCTCAAGTCACTAATTTAACTTCCGCTTCTGAAGACGCCTCTGCTCGCCCTTCTGGTATGTAGATTTCTCACCTTACTATCCTTATCATGATTTGATTGAAGCTAACTGGCTTTCCTGAATTGCAGGACTCCGCCCATCAAAAGCTCCAATCTTTTCGATTGAGATTGTAGTTCCCACCAGCATTCCTCCTCCTCTGACGTAACCTTCATCATCTCCTAGAGAATCTCATTTACCATCATCCTCAACAATAGCTGCTCCATCGGCAAAGAAGATTCCCCTGTTATTTGACCAGGAAAAGGATGCTTTCAGAAAAATTCAACAACTCAACATTGGAGAAACCACTCCAGCCCAATTGAAGGATCTTTTGCCAGCATCTTCTCCAGTCCCTCCTCAGGTTGCCAAAGCTAAATGGCAAGAAATTTTAGATCTTTTGGAACCTGGTTATGGGAAGCTGATTGTGGATTCCAAGAGAGAACATCGAGCCAGAGCCTTTTCCCAGGATATCTTCTCGGGAAATCCTTCCTATATACCTTCGACCGAGCTTCAAAACGTCTGTGACGATTTTCAACTTAGTTTCGTCGAGGCAGTAAACACTGTGAGGCTCAATATGCACACTTTGCCTTATTTTCTTTCCATGGAACAACTACAATTAGCTGCTGAAGATAAACTGCGCGAACAGCGGGATGACACACTTCAAACTTTCAAGACCTATATTGCCATGGAACAAGAAATTGAGGGTCTCAAGAAGAAGAAAGCAGATCTCGAAGCTGGGCTCAAAGTGGTTGACAACGAGATTCAACTTCGGGAAGCTAAATAGGAAGAGCTCTGTGTTTCTTACCGTCGAGATTTCAACCAGTACACAACACTGGCAAACGAATATGACTCTAGGAAGCGTCAAAATCTGGTTGCAGAGCAGCGGAGGAAAGAGATGGTAGAGCAGAACTTTAATTTTGAATTTCAAATGCGAACTTTTGTACAGAAAGCCAGGGAAATGTTAGCCAGGGCTAAATGGCAATCTTAATATCCATGTTTCTGCATTTCCAATCTCATTCCTCTAATATTTTCTTTGTTTATCTTGTTTCGGAAAAGCAGCTTCTGATGCATTTAACTCTGTTTGTCACGACTTCTTCTCATAACTTTTCCCGAAAGGTCTAATTCATCCCTTAACAATCCGAATTCGGGAAGACCACAACATAAAGAGTTAGAATCTTCTCTCGAAAATTCTCAATTTATCTATATGGCCATAAAGTCGGGACAATTATCCCATGCGGGACTGGTTTCTTCCCGAAAAACTGTTCGACTTGGGCATCCTTGCAACACTTCGAATCGGGAATGCAACAATGTGATGAATCAGAACACGTTCCTGAAATTATTTTACCTTATATTTCCCTGTAATTGGGATTCGGGAAAACGATTCAACACCAACAAGTAGAATTCCCCGAAGATATTCCAACTAACAATCCGATTGACTTTATTTTGGTAGAATGACCTCGCGTATATCTGATACCGAACTGAAATCTCTTCCCGAAATCTCTTCAACTTAAGTCTTAGACAACTTGAATTCGGGAAATTTGCCCTGCTGATAACTGAATAATTTTCACACGATCTCACGTTTCCTTGTTACCTTAGCTCATTCTTAAAGGCATTCCCCACGTTCTGATAACTGCCTCATTGTCTTGTCTATATATCATCTGATCATCCTTTCTCCAAAATGCTTTAATATGTTCATCGGCTTCAATCTTTATTCCACCATGTCTTCCAACGGTTGCCATTCTAGCCATGGAGGTAATATTCAACAACAATCCTTCATCTGTTTCTTCTATTCTTCGTCTGTGATTCATGTTCATAAATCCAAACAATCACGATTTGATCTTTTTAGGTCCATCTCCTGTCAGCCATTCACCTAATGATGACCGTGCTGTCTGGAAACGCCTTCATGAACTTCTTTCTCATGGTTATAGTAGCTTATTCAGGATTCCTCAGTTAGAAGAAGAAGTGAATAATTTGTCAAATATGCTTTGGGCCAAATTTGTCCTATTTGCCGACCCATACTTCCTCGATTTGACATGGGAATTTTTCTCTCTTTTCCCTTCCAGTTTGTACACTTCTCGTTAGACCATTGAGAAAATTCATGACCTCAATCCCATTATCCAAGAGTCTAGCATAATTGGAGCTCGCATCTTCGACAAATTAATGCAGTTATCCAACTTGAGAAAAGAGTATCGTAGAACTGACCGAATTAGATGCTGCTGCACCTTTCCCCTCAGACGTAATTGGAGCTCGCACCTTTCCCCTCAGACGTAGATGCTGCTGCCAACATTCGTGATTTCTTTTCAGAACTCATCCTTGAACATGGAGATTCTCCAATGTTGAAAGATGCATTGACACAAGCTGAGCACTCGGCTGATCACACGTTTGATCTATAAGAGGATACAATCCATGAAATGAATGGTCTTGCCGAAATAATCCAGATCAAAATGCATCGCTTGGCTGATTTGGAAGTGTAACTTGCTAAGCTTCAACATGATATGTGTTACCATGCCCATTTCCTAGCTGACCTTCGTGCCTTAGAAACGGACTTGAAAGTCCTAACGGCTAAGATTGGAGCATATTTTCGTTTCATGTAATTGCACTCATGTTATTGCTGTGTCTCCCAAATTGAAGGATGATATTTCTTTAGATATTTTCCGTTGATTGACTGAAGAAGCTCTTTCCCGTCAATATCCATCAATCTGTATGCATTCCCACTCATTACTTCGGTAACTAAATATGGTCCTTCCCAGTTTGGTGCCCATTTGCCGAACTCTGGATCTTGTTGATTGACTGGTAAAATGGTCTTCCATACCAAATCACCAACGGAGAACCGCTTCTTCTTTATTCTTTTATTATAAGCTCGGGCTACTCTTCTTTTCTGCGCCAGTAATCTGTCTAAGGCCATTGCTCGAACTTCATCTAAGTTGTCAAGATTAATATGCATCCAGTCACGATAATCTTCGGGAAGTATCCCGCTTTGGAGTTGAACCCTTAAAGACTCCACTGTGATTTCCATCGGTAGCATGGCTTCTTGTCCATAAGTGACCATATATGGACTAACACATGTACTTGATCTCTTAGAGGTTCGGTAAGCCCATAACACTGTTGACAACAATGAATCTCATTTCCTTGGGTTTTCCTCTAAATGTTTCTTGATCAAACCCATAACTATTTTATTTGTAGCTTCAGCTTGTCCATTAGCCTGCGGATAGTATGGCGTCAAATGTAGCATCTTAATGCCTTTTGACTCAGCGAAATTCATCACTTCTCGTCTAGTAAACACCGTACCTTGGTCCGCTGTGATAGTCTCAAGCAACCCAAATCGGTGAATAATGTTTTCTTCAATGAACTTGATCATTGTACTCTGACTTATATTCTTATGTGGAATCGCTTCAACCCATTTTGTGAAATAATCTGTAGCAAGCAATATAAAACTATGTCTATTGGAAGATGGTTATTAAATCTTCCCGATTATGTCCATTGCCCATCCTCTAAATGGTCACGGCTTTACGATCGGGATGAGTTCTGCAGCTAGTGCATGTTGTAATGGTCCATGTTTTTGACAAGAATTGCAGGCATTAGCGTAATCAACACAGTCTTGCATCATTGAAGGCCAATGATACCCATATTTTTTCAACAACCATCTCATCTTTATGCCAACTTGATGCGCTCCGCATATCCCTTTATGCACTTCTGCCATGATTAATTTGGCATTATCTTTATTTAAGCAACGCAGCAACAAACTATCGGAAGATTTGTAGTATAGTTCTTCTTCCATCATTAAGTATCTCTAAGCTTGCCTTCTTAGCTTTTGATTTCTTGAGTTAGGTTCCTTAAGATATTCAATCAAGGGTTTTCTCCAATTTTCTTTTGGAACCTCTTCGTTCATGACTATCGATATCTTTCTTTGCTCAATAGAAGGTACCGATAGCACAATATTTGAGATAATGTCTGCTAGTTCTTTTGATACTTTATATTCCGAAGCCATTTGTGCTAATTCTTTGGCTTCTTGATTCATTTTTCTTTTGACGTGAACTACATCATAATCTTTAAATTGGCTCAGTTGTTTCTTAGCCAAATAATAATAGCCCACCAAATTTTCATTCAAGCATTGATATTCTCCATTCAACTGCTTGATCACCAGTTGGGAATCACCAACTATTTTCACAAACTGGGCATTCAAATCAATTAAAATTCCTAACCCGATTACTAATGCTTCGTATTCAGCTTGATTATTTGAACACTCAAAGTCCAGTTTGCAGACACACCTGGTATATTTTCCATCAGGAGACATTATGACTATACCAGCTCCCGAAGCATGATTAGCACGCGTCCATCAAAGTACATAGTCCATGGCACAACATGAGTAAGACTTTGTTCATTCTGTTCACTCTCTTCTATTTGCAAACATGGGTATTCGGTAAGGAAGTCTGCTACGGCTTGCCCTTTCATTGCTTTTAATGGTACGTATACCAAATCAAGCTCGGACAGAATGAATGCCCACTTAGCTACCCGACCTTTTATGATTGGTCGAGACAACATATCTTTTACACGTCTGTCTTGGCAAGCACATGTACAATAGTTGGCAATAAATAATGTCTTAACTTCACATATGGAAAATACAAAGACAAACATAATTTTTCTAACGCGGTATAACACTTTTCAACATCAGTTAATGTTCTACTCAAGTAATATACCACTTGTTCTTTCCCTCATCATTTTCTTGTGCCAACATTCTCCCGATAGTATTATCGGCAACTGATATATACAATTTCACCAGCTTACCATCCTTCGGTGATGTTAGAACATGGGGCTTTGCTAAATAATTCTTGATTGCATCAAAAGCCTCCTGCTACTTCTCACCCCATGCAAACGTGTCTTTGTCCTTTAGTCTCAACAACTGCGACATCAGTTCGATCTTCCTAGATAAATTAGCAATGAACCGACGTAGGAAATTAATTTTTCCCAATATCATTTGGAGCTGTTTCTTCGACTCATGAAGTTTTAGCTCTATGACAGCCTTCACTTTGTGCCTGTCTACTTCAATTCCTCTCCGGTAAACCAAAAATCCCAAGAAATTCCCAGCTCGTACACCGAAAGCACATTTAAGTGGATTCATCTTCAATTTATATTTCCTTATCCGGATAAAAGCCTGTTCTAAGTACTCCAGATGATCATCCCGAGCTAATTTCACAACAATATGATCAATGTAAACTTCCATGAACTTCCCGATCATGTCATGGAAGATAAAGTTCATTGCCCGTTGATACGTTGCTCCTGTATTCTTCAATCCGAATGGCATAACAACCCATTGGAAGGTCCCAATGGCTCATAGACACCTAAACGCTGTTTTTGGGACATATTCCCAAGCAATGAATATTTGATTGTATCCCGAGTGTCCATCCATTAGTGATAACATCTCATTTCATGATGCTGTATCTATCAACATATCTGCAATGGGCTTGTGGTACTCGTCTTTCGAGGTAGCAGCATTTAGATTTCGAAAATCAATACACACTCGCAATTTTTCATTTTTTTTCTTCACTGGGACTATGTTAGAAATCCATTCCACATACTTGGCTGTCTCTATGAATCCCGCCATCAGTAATCTTTCGATCTCTTCTTTAATCTTGTCGATCACATCTGGGGCAAACCTTCTTGCTTGCTATTTATGTGGACGGAATCCCCTTTTAATTGGTAACCTATGATCAACAATTTCTCTTGACAACCTTGGCATTTCGTGATAATCCCAAGCAAAGCAATCCTTGTATTTGGTAAGCAGCTCCACCAACTCGTCTCTCATGCCTCCTCGCAAAAGTGTACTTATAAATATGGGTCGGTAATGCTCACTTCTCCCAATATTAATCTCAACCAGAGGATCTTCCGTTTCTATGGACTTCATTTCTTCCCTAATCGGTGAATCTTCCCACTCTTCAATACAGTCTGATGCCTTCTGATCTTGCTGAGCCACTTCAGCCAGGTACGCCAAATACCTTTTTTCAGTTCCTCGTAATGATGTATCAATTTCCATAAAGATCTTTCAGGCCTTGAGATGCCAAGCTTGACTTAGGGATCCATTCGTTCCTCCCCTTACCGAAACGGTAAAATGCATAAAACCGTGAATCGGTCTCAAGAATCTCCAATACTCGGTTCCCATTCAGCTAGCCTTCATCTTCTGAATGGATCTCTATCCATCCTATCGGGATGACTTTCCCATCTGCTTTGACATACTCTACCTCCTCTCCATTCCAAAACACCAACATTTGGTGTAATGTAGACGGTACGCATTGATTGGCATGAATCAAATCTCTTTCCAGCAACAAATTGTATGCGCCATCTGACTCGATGACAAAGAAAGTAGTACTTGACGTTTTGGTCCCAATAGTAAGATTCACCACTACGGCTCCTTTCACACTAGTCACTTCCCCCAGAAAATCGGATAACTGTACATTTGACGGTGTGATCTCATCATCTCTCTTGCTTACATTAAATTTAAAGTAGCCCCAGCATTCATAAATATCTTGCTTACGGGCCTTCCATCCACTTTACTGGATATAAGCAATGATTTTAGATACTTGGCTCTCTCAGTTGGGACTTTCTCAAACTCCATTACTTCATCCTCAGAAAAGCGAAACTCTGCCATAGCTATCTCCCTTTTAGAGATGTGTCCCGAATCTTCTTCCACTGTTAAACCTATCCCGAATTCAGGTGGGAGTCTCGCATTCACCATCCCGATTCTTCTTAGATGGTCACGTTCTTTCGGCATCTTAAACTTCCCTTTCTGAAGTCGATTAGCCTCGTTGTCTTCAGGCTTCATACGACCTTGACTAAAACCATACTCATGTTTCTGGGCCAGTTCTACCGTGAACTGTCCAAAATCTAGTGTTGGTCGTTCTTCCCGAACCATCTCTCCCTTAATCAGTCCTTGCCTTGAGCTTTCTTCCCAGTGACTCGGAGCAACAACCTTCTCTACTTCTTCTTTCTTTGCTTCAGCAACATTTCGTCTCCATACCCAATTTATTCCTCCATGGTTCGGGGTTGGTCTGCCTCTCCAAGCCTGTTCAAAATACCTCTGCTTGCTTCTCTGCCTTTGATCCTTCCTCTTGAAAGTTTGGTATGATGCTTGGCCTAACGGTTTTGCTTCTCTCCACTTTCCTTCGGGAAGATTATGTGGGATTTTGTAAGTCCTTTTCCTTTCACTTGTAGGTGGGGTTGCTTGAAATGATGATTCATCACCCTTTCCTCTTTCGGGAACATCATATTCGACTTTAGAAACCTTGCTTTCCTCAACCTCTTGTGGTGAAAGTCTAGGTGGTGGATCATCAAATTCTTCCCCCTAACCAGTTGATACAACCTCTAATTGTGGCTGCTTGAGGTAATCTGGTTTTCCATAGTATACAACATACTTAAACTTCCCGCTAGGTTCTCCAAGAAGACCTACTTCTAGATCTCCATCCTGGTAACGTTGCCAAAGGCTCTTTTTCTTAGTTGGTTTATTTGGAGCTTCACTGTTCTCACTTCCTTACTATTACCCTGACTCACTTGAACTTTCTTGTCCTTCGACACTTTGGGACTATTTTGCTTCTCGACTTTCCCCAAAATGGGAAGTTGTTGGTTTTCAAATTTATCTCCCCAACCAAATGGCTCAATAGGTAATGACGGTCGTGTGAGGTACTTTGGTTTACTGTAAGACATAACATAATCATATTTGCCACTCGGCTCTCCAAGAAGTCCGACCTATGAGTCCCCATCTTTGTAACGCTGCCACAAACTTTTCTTCTTGGCCAGTTTGCTGGCGGTGTTGCCCACTTCATCAGTTTGAGATTCGCCTTGACTTTTTCCTGATTTCTGAACTTGCCGATTATAATGCTCTTTCTGACGCTCGCAGCATGCTAACTCACGCCAATCTTCTAATTTTAACTGCGTGTATTGCCTGTCCCTTACATGCTCTTGGGAAGAACTGTTGGGAACCACAATCTCGGATTTGATTCTGTTTACTCGCGTTTCCTCCTCTGGTTCCTGGAGGAAACCTTGTGTCTGGATAGGCTCTTCGGGTATCGTCACTTCAGGCATTCTCCGCACCTCGTCTTCCTTTCGGGAATAGAACCTATTTCGCTATCCTCCCCTAGCTCCGCGGATCAAATGACTTGCAGGGTCGTTGTTAAAACCTCTTCAGGGTTTGATGCTTCCCTGAATGAAAGAACCCGATTGGCATCTTCCTCTAGTCCCACGGACTAGATGACTCGTGGGGCCATTTTCAAAACCTCCTCGGGGTTTGATAGTTTCTCGAATGAAAGAACTTGATCGGTATCTTCTTCTAGCCCCTCGAGCAAACCGATATTCCGATTAATGTTGGTCTTGATTATTCAAGTCCTGGTGACAATAAGAACATACACCTTCGATTTGATAACCCAACGGGGTATGAACATTCACCATTCCCGTCATCTTAGGAAAAGGATCTGTGTTAACCTCCATTGGTGCTTTCCCTTTATCTTCAGCAAATTTAACCTTGCCTGGCCGAATCGCTTCTTCTATCGTCTTCCTGAAAACGATGCAATTAGCTGTGTTGTGACTGTTCGAATGATGCCACTTACAATACCTTTTGTTTGCCAATTCTTCCTTAGATGGGATTTTTTCCTTTAGCTAACTTTATCATCCCATCTTTCAGCAACAAGTCAAATATCTCATCTAATTTGTATATGTCGAATGAGTAACTATTTGACTCTCTTGCCTTTGCAGACTCTTTTACCTTTGATGGTTTAAGAGCTGGGCACACATATGGTTTGTCTAACACCATTGTAGCCACTGCTATTTCCCTCTCTTCCTCTTCCATCAGATCCTTCATTTCGGGATTACCTGCCCCAACTAAAGCCTACTTATTCTCTTTCATTGACCTCCTATCTTTCTCTTTCAATAGATGCTCATACTTTGAGACCCTAGTTATTAGTTGGAAGAGATCATCAAATATCTGTCCTTCAAAACGCACCCAAAGGTTAAATTTTAACCCATTGAACGCCAGATCGGTAAACTCTTTCTCGGTGAGAGATGTAAGATACCGGTTTCTTGATTTCTTGAACCGAGCGATAAACTGCTCTGCGGTTTCTTCGTTATACTGATGCATTCTTGCGAGATCGACTACCGATACTTCAGGCACGGACCGATAAAACTGAGAATGAAATTGTCTTTCCATCTCGACCCATGTCTAAAGTGAACGCTGTCTTGGACAGTGACAAAGGAAATAGCTTGAGCCTCAAATACTCATTTGTGCCTGCTTCTTCACACTGCACTAAAAACTGTCCTACGTGCTCTACGGTTGATTGGTCTTCTTCCCCAGTGAAGACAGCAAAATCGTGTGTTTTAAAGCCTCTTGGATATGGGATATTATCTACCCAATCTGGATGTGGCTTCCTATACACCAGTCTCGGAACACCCCTGTCTATTCCCAACTGCTGGAGTACTATCTCAGCTACCCGATCGGGATTCCATGGCTTCACATTCTGCTGGCCAACCCATGCCTCTTGCCCCCTAGGATCAACTAGTATGGGTCTATCGACTCCTTGATTCTCTACATTAAAGTTTCCCGGTGGTGCCGATGTATAGGGTTAATTCCCGATGCCATATGGATATGTTGGCACTTCAGGAGGCCTCATTAGTTCAGGATTGGGTATATTCGGCACCGAATGTACATTCTGGACATTTGGGTTTGCTGCATTACCTTCGGTTGGACCACCTTGCGGGAAAGTATACCCACTGACTCCATTTACTAAGTTCATTTTAGTTGGATTTTCTGGCCTTGGTATGATCCTTACTGGGGAAGGCTGAAGAGGCACTCCTCCACTACCTTGGCCAACGACGGGTGGACCATAGAAGCATTTAACTAAAAGGGGGTCCTTGAGACGATGAACCCTATCGCGATATTACGTCATTTATCGCATTGACTACCATTAGCTTGATGACATCAGTGATGTTTCGGATCATATGGTTGGTTAATTCATTTTACTGTTCTTCGAACATTCTCTTCATCGTGGCTACCAGTGTAGCATCTGGTGCTAATGCACGAGCTTGATCATTTATCAACTGCCGTGGTATGTCAACATTAGCTCCGACCACCACATTAGCTGCAGAATGCTCAGACTGGTTACCATCGTTCGGATTGTTGGCATTGTCGTTCTAACCATCCACTTGATTTCTTGTTCTCACCGTCTTTTCCAAAACTCACCACTTGCGGTCCTACCGGGCGTGCCAAAAAGATGTTCGCACAATCTAAATCGAGAATATCTTTCACCGAAATTAGTGTCTCGATTTTATTATGAAAGGTCATGTGGCTCTATTCTGAAGGAAAGTCGAGGAGAATAGGGGAACATGTGTGTGTGATTAACGAAAGCGGTGGAATTGATGAAGATTTACTGTCTATGCTACTCCTAATTGACTGGTAATGGAAATAGATTGCTTGGAAACGAAAGTACAAGGAAAGGAAAGTGCAGGAATGCTAACACGCTACACTACGAACAGTAAAATAGGCTAAAGCTTCAAAGAAATAAAATGTCTTTCTTGGATGATTGTGAACAGATCTTTCTCTTTCCTTCTTTTCGAGTACTTATCCTTCTTACGTTTCTAACCGCTCCGGCAGTTATTTTTTTAATTTCAAATCGTTGAATTTTGGCGCTGTAATTCTCCTCTAATCCACGATTTTCATAACTGACCCATGTAAATCGGGGTCCATGCCTCCTATAATTTGCAACTGCACCCTCAACCGTATCTTTTTGAATGAGATTCCCATGTTTTGGAAAACCTGTTTGCGCCCATAAGACTTGCCCTGTATTTCCGAATTTCAAGATGTAATAATGACATGCCGAATTCGAGCACACTATATCTTTCATTCGGCATATTTCTTTTAAACTTCCCGAATGGTACGCATCTCTCGAATGTCACACACATCTCGAATGGATCCCATATACACATATCCCGAATAGAACACATATCCCGAATGGCACTTATATCCCGAATGGGACACACACTACCTTATTATCCAGTATGAAGTTTTTTCCTTGCCATAGTTCGGAATCTACCAATGATTCCTTTTTTCCACATGTCATTTCCAGGATACCAACTCAAATTGTAATGTTTCGGTATCAACGGATACGGTGCAAATACAATGCTTTATGGCCATGGCTTGGATTCGAATCTATCTCAAGTTCACCATCTGCCCCAAGTCTTACATCCCTATGCTTGCTTTGTGTCTTCTTTGCACAAAAATTCATTATCAACCACCATGAGCCTTGGGTCTTACCTCAGCCGTGCGAACTCATCTAGAGTGAAACTGAAGCAATCGGTCCTCTAGGTAAGCTTCCTCAACCTCTGTTGCTGTTGTTTGATGTGTTAACTTAGAGGTTTAACATAGAAATTACGAGATCGTTGTTCGTCGAAAAACTGCAGATCTAGTTAAAGCTGGTTAGGGTTGTTAGAGGTGGTGTTCATGTTTGTTAAGCTCAAATTTGGCTTTAGATCATCATTTTGTGTAGGATAAGTCAATTTAGGTAAAAAAAAAAAATAAGCATATTAGAGCCAATTTTAGAATTTTCCGGCTACTTGCCGCCGCAGTTTGCCGGATCGACGAGCTGTCGATCTTCTTCTTCCTTGGTGAGTTGACTGGTCAAAGAGTTGACCAGTCAACTAGAAATTAAAAAAAAAAGATACAACACGGGCATTTTTTTTTTTTTAGATTTTCGTTTAGGATTTAAGCCCTTTCCTATTTCACTCCTTTAGAAGGGTTAAGCTTAGAAGCCAAACCCAGATCACCATTTTTGCAATAAATAATATTTAAAATAATAAAAAAAATAAAATGATTAAAAAATCCAAAAAATTAGAAAATTATTTAAAAAATTCTAAAAAAGGGGAAAAATCCCAAAAAAAATTTTCAAAAATTCTCAAAAGCCTCAAAAATCAAGAAATGAATCATTTTAGCTAATGAATCCTATTTTTGATGATTTTTTCCTTTCAAAATTTAAAAAATGATGGTATTGCCCCTCATGGGCAAATCATCTCGAGAAATTTTCAAAAACTCTTCAAAAATCACAAAAAAAAGGGAAGTGGTCAACCTTAATTGGCCAAACTCATGTTTCATGATTTTGGCTCCCATTTCTTTTCCAAATGATGATTTTACCTCTCATGGCCAAACTGTCTCGGAAAAATCCAGAAGAATTTCGGAAAACAAATCTCGAAAATTGAGAAATTGACACATTCAACTGTCCAACCTCATTTTCTATGATTCAACTCCCTAATCCATTCAAAAATGACAATTTTACCCATTTGGGTAAATTGTCTCCCAATTGATGATTTTGCCCCGCGATTGGTAGATCGCCTTCAGATCGTCCAAATCACCCTAAAAGGTTTTTACATGAAATTGGTACCAAAAGGGTATTAATTGAAAAAATTAATGTAACTAAGTCCTCAATGTTGACACCTAATTTTTAATCATCTTTTCTCTTTTAAAATTAATAAAACCAATTCATAAAATTAAAAAATCAACTTTGGAGACCTTGACTAAACCTAAGAAACCAATTTTGACCAAAAAATGATTTTTCATATTTTCAATAATTTTTCAATATTTTTTATTTTCAAAAATTAATAAAACAAATCCATAAAAATTCATAAAATTAAAAACAAAATCAACTTTGAGGACCTTGGCTACGCCTAGGGAACCAATTTTGATCCAAAAAATGATTTTGCATATTTTTATTATTTTTCAGTATTTTTATTTTCGAAAATTCATAAAAAAAAAAATAAAAAAATCAGAAAATTTCAAAATCAAGTTTGAAAGCCTTGGCCAAGCTAGGAAACCATTTTTGAACAAAAAATAATTTTTCATAATTTTTTGTATTTTTATATATTTTTTAGAAATTAAGAAAATATTTAATAAATAATAGCATTTGGGGCCTTAAAAATTCAATTTGAATCAATTTATTTTCATTTTTCACTTTTAGGAGTTGTGACATTATTCTCTAATATTCGAAATCTTCATCTTGGCCCAATTATACCCAGACTGACTCAATTTGGTAAAAGGGCTTTAATTAAATTTTGCGTTATTTTCAGCGGCAAGAAACGAGCTTAAATTTAACATGCAATGAATTTTGACTAAGCATAGAAGAGGTGTGTTAAAAATTATGAGGAGATTTAGACTTAAAGAAATATTTCTCCAGGGATTGAATTGCAAATATTTGAAATCTCAAAGACTAGAATGCAAATACTTAATACTTGAGGGATTATTTTGTAAATAAAAAAAGAAGAGTTAGTGGAGAAATTAGAAAAGAGAAGGGAAGATGGAGAAGAGGAGATGGATAAGGGAAGTTGGAAAAAAGGAGATGGAAAAGAGAAGATGAAGAAAATAAGATGAGAATAGAAAAGGGAAGATGAGATAAAGAAGAGTTAGCGGAAAAATTAGAATGGGTGATAGATGAGTGGGTTATAAAAGGAGGAAAAAGTGAGCTTGGGAGGGGGATTTTTTTTAAGATAAAATTTGGATGTTTGAGAGGGTTTTTGGAGATTGAAGAAAAATTTGAGAGAAAGAAAATGCCGAAAAGAGAGAGAATTTTGAAGATGATGGGAGTTTAAAACTAGAGGATTATCATCACCAATTCCTTCATCAATCAACATAAATCAAGAGTTCATCCCCGTCGTTTGAGCCGCAATCTTAATCCATAAGGTGATACGAGGTCCGAATTCGGCCATTAAATCCGTCAAATGAGGTAACGATCCTAGCCATTAAAATCTTCAAGAATTTCGTTACCCAAATGGATTGATTTAAATATTGATTATGTCATGTCGTACTCATATGTCTCCATATCCATATATTGCATTCGTACTATAATTTTTTGCAATTTAATTCTTACACCATCAAACCCCAGAATGGGAAGGCCGACCCACCCATTTGTGATCCTTTATTCTGCAATTTAATTTTTGTATCATAAAACCCCAAAATGGGTAGGCCGAGTCAAGGCTGATCCTTTTGTTGGAGGTCTTTTATTTATCGCAATTTAATTTGTCCGCAATTTAATTCCTATACCATTAAATCCCTAAGAAGGCGGGTCGAGCCAAGGTCGAGCCATTCACTGGTGGTCTTTTATTTTCTGTTATTTACTTCCCGTAATTTAATTCATGCACCATTAAATCCCAGAGCAAGCGAGCCGAACCAGGGCTGAGCCACTCACTGGTGGTCATTTATTTTCTATTATTTACTTTCTGTAATTTAATTTCCGCACCATTAAACCTCAAAGGAGAAAGCCAAGCCAATGCTAGGCCATCCATTGGAGGCCTTTACTTACCGTCATTTAAATTCCTGAAATTTAATTCCTGCACCATTAAACCCCAAAGGAGAGAGCCAAGTCAATGCTAGGCCATCCATTGGAGGTCTTTACTTGCCGTCATTTAATTTCCTGTAATTTAATTTTTGCACCATTAAATCCTAAAGGAGAGAGCCAAGTTAAGGCCGGGCCATCCATTGGAGGTCATTATTTACTGTCATTTACTTCCTATAATTTAATTTTTGAATCATCGACCCCAGAATGAGTAGGCTGAGCCACATGTTAGAGGTCGCAACATAGCACAGAAGTCGTTAGCTCACTCCAACTAATTTAGTTAGGTTTCTAATCAACCTACCAAAAATAATTAGTGGCGACTCCAAATTCTAAAATCAGTTGAACAAAAATCAAAGTTGCGATTCGGTAGGACTTGAGAGGGTTCGTATTAGGTTATTCCATTTAATTAATCTAATAATCTGTTAACATGGGAATTTTTTCAATGATTGAAAAATTTTTACAGTCGCGACACCCAAACTCATTGATCTCTTGTTCGTAAGAAAATGTCTCTTTTCCAATATTTTATTTAGGTATCTAATCAACCTACCCAAAATGATAAGTGGCGACTCCAAAAATTAAAATCTTGTATCAAATGATCACTTGAACCACAAGTCCCGATTTGGTAAAACTTGGGAGAGTTCGAGATTAATTAATTAACTTGGTAATCCATTAACATAAAATTTTGGAAGCTCGATTTTTTTTAGGGTCGCGACATATTCACATAAAAAAAACGATTGAAATCATTGTTGACACCTGATTTTTAATTATCTCGTCTCTTTTAAAATTAATAAAAAAAAATTCATAAAAATTCATAAAATTAAAAAATCAACTTTGGGGACCTTGGCCAAGCCTAGAGAACCAACTTTGACCAAAAAATAATTTTTCATATTTTCATAATTTTTCGATATTTTTATTTTAGAAAATTCATAAAAAAAAATCAAGAAAAAAATGAGAAAATTGAAAAATCAACTTTGGAAGCTTAGCTTCGGCAACCATTTTTTAGTAAAAAAAATAATTTTTTGTATTTTGTATTTTTTTATTTTTTAATATATTTTTTAGAAATTAGGAAAATATTTCATAAATAATAGCATTTGAGACCACAAAAATATATAAAAATAGTCAGGGTCGTGTATTCCTTCATGAGTATAATCTCGAATCGAGCCCAAAAAAATTCAATTTGAGTCAATTTTTTTCATTTTTCACTTTTAGGAGTTGTGATATTGTTCTCTAATATTTCAAATTTTCATCTTGGCCCAATTATACCAAGAATGACTCAATTTTACAAAAAGGGCTTTAATTGAATTTTGCATTAATTTCAATAGTAAGAAATGAGCTTAAATTCGACATGCAGTGAATTTTGACTAAGTATAGGGGAGGTGTGTCAAAAATTGTGAGGAGATTTGGACTTAAAGAAATATTTCTCCGGGGATTGAATTGCAAATACTTAAAATCTCAGGGACTAGAGTGTAAATACCTAATACTTGAGAGATTATTTTGTAAATAACAAAAAGAAGAGTTAGTGGAGAAATTAGAATAGAGAAGGGAAGATGGAGAAGAGGAGATGAAGATGTGAAGATGGACAAGAGGAGATGGAGAAGAGAAGATAGAGAAATTAAGATAAGAATAGAGAAGGGAAGATGGAGATGAAGAAGAATTAGTAAAATGGGAAATAGATATAGAGAAGAGAAAATGAAGATGAAGAAGAGTTAGTGGAGAAATTAGAATGTAAGATAGAGATGGAGAAAGGAAGATGAAAATGAAGAAGAGTTAGTTGAGAAATTAGAATGGGAGATAGAGTTAGTGGAGAAATTAGAATGGGAGATAAATGAGCAGGCTATAAAAGGAGGAATAAGAGAGCTTGGGGAGGGAAATTTTTTTTTTTGAAAGAAAATTTTGGATGTTTGAGGAGGCTTTGGGGGATTGAAGAAAAATTTGAGAGAAAGAAAATACCAAAAAGAGATAGAATTTTGAAGATAATGGGAATTTAAAGCTAGAGGGTTATCATCACCGATTTCTTCATCGATCAACATAAATGAAGAGTTCATCCCCGTCGTTCGAGCCGCAATCTTAATCCATAAGGTGATACGAAGTCTGAATTCGGCCATTAAATCTGTTAAATCGGGTAACGATCCTAGCCATTAAAATCTTCAAGAATTTCGTTGCCTAAATGGATTGATTTAAATCTCAACTATGTCATGTCTTACTCATATGTCTCCATATCCACATGTCGCATTCGTACTATAATTTTCTGCAATTTACTGCATTTAATTTATGTAATTTAATTTCTGTACCATAAAATCCTAAAATGGGTAGGCCGAGTCAAGGCGGATCTCTTTATTGGAGGCCCTTTATTTATCGCAATTTAATTTCCTGCAATTTAATTTATGTACCATAAAACCCTAAAATGGGTAGGTCGAGTCAAGGCTGATCCCTTTATTGGAGGTCCTTTATTTATCGCAATTTAATTTCCTGCCATTTAATTTATGTACCATAAAACCCTAAAATGGCTAGGCCGAGCCAAGGCTAATCCCTTTATTGGAGGTCCTTTTTTTATTGCAATTTATCTTCCTGCAATTCAATTTCTGTACCATCAAACCCCAAAATGGGTAAGTCGAATCAAGGCTGAGCCATTTGTTGGAGGTCCTTTATTTATAGCAATTTAATTTCCTACAATTTAATTTCTATATCGTCAGACCCCAGAATGAGTAGGCCGAGCCACCTACTAGAGGTCGTAACACTGCACAGAAGTCGTTAGCACACTCCCTTTTTCGACTTCAGGGAATTTTTAGAGTTTTGAAAATACCAAAAAATGTCATTTGTATGCATTCCATTTAAAAAGGGAAAATACAAAAAGAGAACACCTCATTAGAGCCTCAAGAGTAAACCAAGCATGAGTTGCCAAATTTAGGATATTCATGAAATTAAGGTATCGAAAGGGCATCAGTTTTAATTAACTAGTGTAACCAAGTCCCCGAACCCAAAATCTTTGGTTCGTAGAAGTAATTTAGTTCTCCCGCTAATTTGCTTAGGTTTCTAATTGACCTACCAAAAATGATTAGTGGCGACTCCAAACTCTAAAATCATTTGAACAAAAACCAAAGTTGCGATTCGATAGGACTTGGGAGGGTCCGTATTAGGTTAATTAATTTAATTAACCTGATAATCCGTTAACTTGGAAATTTTTCCACGATCAAAAAATTTTTAGGGTCGCAACAACCATATTATCATCTTCGTTCATTGTTGATGTGTTCTTATCCTTGGAAGTGCTCTTGCGGATGCCTATACTCCTTGGCATATTGACCCTCTTTGCCACAAGCAAAGTAGCAACGTTTTTTTCTTTCTTTCTGTGTTTTCTTAAAATTCTTCCATCTCTTGTGTTTCAAGTTCTACTGATTTTTGGATTGAAATCTGTGTTCGTCCATAGTATTCACTTTGGTATCATACCAAATAGAAATATCACATAAACATAACTCTTCCTCAATTTGTAAATGTTTCTAAATTTGCTCCATGTTGATGTCCTCTGACTTATGGAACATTCTTTTTTCCATAATTTTTCTAACTTGAAGGCAATTTTGCAATAATTGCTCCAACTTGAAAGGATTAAAGAATATCTATCTTGAGGGCACAAATTCTACTTGCAATTCATGGACTTGCTCCAACAAGGGTTTAATATTAACAAATTTAAATTAGGAATACTTTGCAATCAAATATTTACTCAATCACATTCCAAATATCTTTGGCAGATTTTATCTCAATGAACAAATCATATAATGACTCGCATCATGTGTTCAGAATATGCCATTGACAAAGCAATTCATCGTCTTCATGTTTCTTCTTCTCCTTGATCCTCTATGGGCATTAAATTGGGGTCCAAAATGTAGAAGGTCTTTAAGGCTGTGAGAAAGAACATCATTTTATCTCTCCAATGGGCAAAGTTGTTGCCATCAAATGGGTCCAATTTCACCATTCCTTAATATTGTAGAATAATATGATGATCAAATGATTTTCATAGAATTGAGAGTGTGATTTTCATTATGTACAATATAATCAGAATTTAGGGGGTGAATTCATTTTTCTAAGAAATTATTTATCCGCAATGTTGCTAATGGTTATTAACAAAAGCCTCCCAAGATACAACAAAATTTCGAAATAAGAATCTCATATAGTAATTCTGATATTTCTTTAAAAACTCTCAAAGGGAAACAATGGAAAAGACATTTATATCTCTTTTGAAAGAAAACAAAAATGGAAGTTGAAGTAGGTGAATACTGAACATAATTGTTGAATATATAATAACAAAACAAAAAGCCACAACTTTTCACGTCTGAAAACTATAAATTTGAACCCAACTCTTCATGTTCAAAAACTGTCATATCTGAAAAATTGCAACATTTCAGAGATTATAAGAAATTAAAAATGAAACTTAGAAATTAAAAAATAGTAAAACTAATTGCAGCTCTTTTGTGAACAGTCGCATTGTTTTGCTAGGACACAACATTTATTTTTTTTATAATTAATAAATTCAACATTTCTTAAACAAAAATAATAATTGTTGATTAATGCCAATTTTGATCCACGACGGGCAAGATTGCTAAGTGCACCAAATTAGCGCACCCACATGCGAGTATAGTAGGGTCTAGCCCACTTAACTCATTATCTTCATTTGAAAGGCTATTGTAGCCTTTCACTTATATATTGGTTCACACTCTCTCATCTTTCCTATGTGAGACATGGAAAAGGCACGTTTTATTCATTTTACAAACAAACTACCAACAATATATCTATTTTTTGTTACGTTTCAATTCTTGAATTCGACCAAAAAAAAATGATGATCTTGAATTCACGTCTAAGTTGGACTTGGTGTATGATTACCTACTAAGGGCCACGATACCCTCTAAGAATTTTTCCTACATTGACACAAATGAAGTTGACCATATGTGTTTTGGATTTGTTTTCATGCTGTTCTTTTTTATTGACACAATGCATGTCATGGAGAACATAATAGAGAAAGCGCGTCTATTGCACTGAGGGGAACATTGTCCTTTTTTTCCCATAAATAATCACTTATGAAAAATTTATAATATAAGCTTGTAATAAGTACACTGGGAGTCCTAAAACTTGTCATGAAAGTGCAATTAAGTTATAAAATTTTTAAAATATGCAATTAAATTTTAAAGCTTGTCAAATTAATGAAATCAAATCTTTCAATTGATTGTACTTTCTGAAAGTTTTATGATTTGATTACACTTTTATAACAAGTCTTAGGACGTGACTACACCTTTTGAAAGCTTCAAGAGTCGATTGTATTGTCATCAAATTAGTGAAATCAAGTCCTTCCATTGATTATACTTTCTAAAAGTTTTAGGATTCAATTGCACATAATAAGTCTTAGGACTTGACTGCATCTTTTGAAAGTTTTAAGACTCGTTTTATTGTCATGACAATTTTTAGAATTTTATTATACTTTTTAAAAGTTTTAGGATTTCATTTAGTTTCTAACGAGTTTGAGGATTTAATTGCACTTTTTAAAAATTTTAGGATTTAATTTCAATTTTGTGATAAGTTTGAGGATTCTTAACCCACTTATCCCTGTAAGTTTTGCAATAAATATCAAAAGAATGACATGTGTGTAGAGTTGCCTTTTCAAACTAATTCCATATAACCTATAGATCCAAAGAAGTTGATTGCATAGGGCTAAATGTAGAGAATGAGAAGGGTGAAAAGTACACAATCAATCATTTAGGTCTAATTCCATTAAAAAGTCTAATTTGATATACATCTACTATATTTATAGCAAACTAACTTTCATATAAAAAAACACCAAATTAAAACAGTTGTGCCACATTCACCTCCAAATTAATGTTTGCAGCACAAAAAATCTCTAAACAATATACCCGAGTAACATTTATTTCAAACCACTACATAAGTGCTACATTTATCCTAACTTTTGAGATTTTTTGTAACATCAAAATCAGTTTGGGATAAATGTGGCATGGATGTATCAGTTTGAGAGTTTTTGTGACATGAAAATTAGTTTGGGGTTAATGTAGCAAGTTTTTGTACAAAAATTATTTCATGGTCAATGTCACAAAATTGTATTATTTTGGGATGTTTAGTGGTATTACCTTACCCATAGAAAAGACAAAAGGATACCACAAATGCCAAAGTTTATGTACGGCGCTCACTTTGGTGCAAACTTTTTTTGTTAGCTCATCTATGTGATAAATCGGAGAAAAAATGATTACTTAAGTACTAGCAGCGAGAGATTTCAGCCAGAAAATATACATGGCTTTAATATATAAAACACTTTATTAGTGCCACATTATTTAAAATTTCCATCATATGTCACGCCCTAATCCCATGAGCCTTGTGACACCCCTGTCATACATGTACGCTCGAATAGTTGACAACCACGATGGCCCAGGAAACTCATCGTAGCCAAATGACCTCAGAGTTCCTTAGGCAACGGAAACGAGCTTTTCAATCACATGGCCAAAGAGGGACAGATAAAGAGACAAATTAAATCTTTACATCAAGTCAAACCTTATATTACATCTCATATACAACATTCATATACAACCGATAAGATGACTCGCCTAAACACAAATCAAAACTTCAGTCACCTTACTCCATATCCAAGCTATATATATGTAGGGTTGCCATTGCCTTCTTTCCGCATCTATTTATACGGTACTCTTGTATCTTATGTACGTCCTTTCATTTGGTCCCAAAAGTAACTAAGTCACAATCTTAACTTCCTTTGGGGTCCATTACCTTATCGGTGTTGCATTCATTGCGAGAGTCGAGGTTCTGAAAGTAGGGAAATCACATATGAGAACAAATCTCAGCAAGCTAACCCCTAATCTCCTCCTCATGACGCCAAACGAACCCAAACCAAACTCTCAGGTCCCAACTCAGACACTTAAAATCATTAGGCCAAATTCGATTACCTCAAAACAGTTTAAATTTAGAAAACTCACCACAGAGTGGCCAAGCAAGTAAACTATTTATAACAGGTTGAATTTGGGGCCACACAAAATCTAGATAACACAAAACTAACATGACCAGTTAATGCTCAATAATGGCAATTAAACTTTCAATTAAAACATGTCCAATCTAGGACGATCATAGCAATCACTCATGCATGCACGCTCAATCTTGAGTCTTGGATTGAAAGCTAATTTGACCCGCATCTTATAGGCGCATCAGGTCTGATCCACGTCGTATACGCTTCAGGTCTATGCTTTAACTTGGATATGGGACGCCTTAGGTTGGCACCTTATTGCTTCAGCTATCCTGCGTCAAACATATCAGGGCGCACGAGGCTACGTTTTTCATCTCTGAGGCAACATTTTACGCCTTTGTGGCTACATTTTACGTTAATGGTTGCTTTTTTTGCCAAGTGACTTTATGGCTACATATTACGCCAAGTCACAATAACATACAATCAAACATTCGAAAGTCGTCGCACTCGCCTTTCAGGCAGTAAAATTCTTTAAATTCATTTGGACAGAAATCATTGGCTAAGTACGTTAAGCCACGTTTCAAATACGATCCAAATATTCAATCCACATATCCGGCCAAATGGCCAAATCAATCAACTCATTTTGCGAACCCAAATTATCACACTCACCCTTCAGGCAATAAAATCCTTTAAATTCATTTGGACATAATCATCAGCTAAGTACTTTAGGCCACATTTCAAATACAAGTCCAAATATTCAATCAGGCATATGAAACAATGCCAATTTCAATTGAGCAAAAACCTTGGCTAAGTACGTTAGGCCACAACTTAAAACACGTGCCCAAATATTTCAATTCACATGGCCGACACAATGGCCAAGCCAATCAATCTCTTTCATGTGCTCCATTTTATTAAAAATGCCCAATTTCTCATGTGGGACCCAAAATGACCAAATAATTAATTTCAAGTATACATGGGTAATCCTCAAATATTATTTTAAATACAAACACAGGCCCCAAATATTTGAAATAGTAACATAAAATATTGTTCGGGCCTGGTTTTGCATAAAATGCTCCAAAATATATTTTTGCAGTATTCGAATTGTACGGGACCGACAAAACTTGTCATTTTCAAATCAAAATGAAATTTGACAGTATGTGAACAGTGTTCAGAGGTTCGTTAACAGTGATTTCAAAATACTATTTGGCCAATTTTTGCTCAAATCTCCGAAAAATCCATTTTTCGGTATCCAAACCTCACGGAACCCTCATCAATCACCTCAAACAGCCTTATTCAAATATGGACAGCAACATTTCACCAATCCACAGCATATTCACAGCCCACAGAATTTAATTTCCCCAAAATACACCGATTACAGTAAATTTTTCTAAACCGATTTATCATGAATTGGTCCCTAGAGCTAATCCATAATAAGCCTAACATCATGAGTAAAGTATAGAGATTTAACTTACCTAAACAAAGTTGAAACAAGGCTGAGGATGTGGCTAAGAAGCAACGGTAACTGACAGTGCAAGGCGGCAACGACGATGATAACGGATTTCAATGGATTTAGTTGAACTGGGGCTGATCAAGGGCTAAACCAAGGTCAAATCGAGCTAGAAAATAAGATTATGACATGAATATGGGTTCTAGGAATAGCCGATATTGATATATATCAATGGGAACCATGATCAAAAATCTGAAAATCTAAGATAAATTCGTCGACTGAAATAGTAAAGCAGATTCGAAAGACCAAACGATCTCAAATCAACGTTATTCAAAGTTTTGTGAACTTATCTCGAACAGGACTACGATATGTCCATGTTGACACCTAAATTTTAAGTTTTTTATTTTATTTTATTTTACTTTATATATTTCATAAAAATTGAGAATTGGCTTTAGTTCTCACAAAAAATAATTTTTCATGCATTGCATATTTATATCGGATCGGTGGTGAATGGGTTTAATTCAAGATTCTAAGCTTAATTGAATTACATGGCCTGAGTGTTGACACTTGATTTTTAGCCATTTTATTTTTAGAAAATTCTAAAAAACTTATAAAAAATGAAAAAAATTACAAAATGGACTTTGGAGGTCCTGACCCAGCCCAGGGGTCCATTTCCAACAAAAAAATGTTTTTTTGGAAATTTTCGCATATTTTTAATATTTTTTCGAAAATAGGAAAAGAAAAAGAAAAAATCATAAAAAATAGCTTTTGAGGCCGAAAAATACAAAAAAAAATAGCCAATAATTTTATTTTAATTCCCTTTTCATATTGGCCTCTTGAAAAATAAAAAAAAATTAAGTTCGGGACTATGTGTTTCTTAGCAAACCATAATCCCGAATTTTTTCAAAAAAAAATGTTTCAGCGTCCAAAATTTGAATTTTTACATTTTTGAGTCAAAGACATCAAACTCAGGTCCTGCACATTTTATTTTGCCTGAAAAGCCCTCTGGATTAACCCAATTTTGCGAAAAGGATCAATACGCACAAAAATTTTGTAATTTAGTCCCTAAATTGGTTCAAAATGAAATTAAACTTTTTATGGGGACTAAATTGTAAATGTTTAAGACTTCGAGGACTATAATGCAAATACTTAAAACTTGAGGGATTAGTTTGCAAAAAACTAAAAGAAGAGTTGGTGAAGAAAGGAAGATGGAGAAAGGAGGATGGTGAAAGAGAATGGATGGTAAAAATAGAGAATGGAAGATGGGGATAGAGAATTGTTGACACTCGATTTTTGGCTAATTTTATTTTCGAAATTTTTTAGAAAATCCATAAAAAGTTAGAAAATTGAAAAAAATCAACTTTGGGAACCTCAGCATAGCCTAGGGAACCAATTTTGAGTAAAAAAAAATAATTTTCCTTATTTTTTGTATTTTCTGCATTTTATTTTCAAAAATTCATAAACAAATCCATAAAAAATGAAAAAAAAATTGCACAATCAACTCTGGGAACCTCAGCATAGCCTAGGGAACCAATTTTGAGCAAAAAATAATTTTCCTTATTTTTCGCATTTTTAATATTTTCAGAAAATAGGAAAATAATAAAAAAAATTAATAAACAATAGCATTTCAAGTCAGAAAATTGCCAAAAAATAGTCAATATTTTTTATTTAATTTTTTATACATTTTGGGTGAATAAATTTTGAAAAATGAAGTCTGGAACCTAGGGTTTATTTGTCATTTTCAATTTTCTAAATATTCAAATAATTATAGAAATTCCATTTTAGCTTTTTAATTTTCCAATTTTCCATTTTTAGAATCGTGTCATCCTCCTCTATTTTCTAAAATTAAAATCGAGTCCAAAAGCCCTCAAAATCACCCAATTTCGCTAAAAAGGACCAAAATGCAATTTCTGATTTTTCAATTTAGTCCCTAAAATCACTAAAACTGAAATTAAACATTTTCCAGGGACTGAATTGAAAATAGGGCGACGTCACCCCCTATATTTTGACCTTCTAAATCTAATGGTGGCAACAATTGTTGCAGAAAAGGGCCTTAAGACTTTGGATTTTGCAAAATGGGTTCTCGGGTCAAATTTAGAAATTGGGTTTTTACATTAATCTTTGGGTTAATTGACATGAAATGTCATTTTCCTGATGCTTTTGATGCCATAGAATTCAATTTTGGGGTTTAATTCGCCAAATTTTGACTTTGGGATAGTTAATTTGAGAAAATTAGATCAACCGGGTCAGTCGGGTCGGGTCGGATCCGACCTGACGACCCGGTCAATCATCTGGAAGTCAACAGAACCAAACTTGGTTCTTCTCCTTCGCGCGAAATGCAGTTCGAAACATGGCAAATCCTAACCGAGAGATTGAACGGGATTCCGAGAGATTTGGGCAAAAATTTCAACGGAATTGAGTGGAGAGGATCTCGGGGGAAGTTCAGGGTGCCAGAATCAAGTTTAAAAGGTAGTGAGCTTGAGTGAAACGGGGACTTTTTGGCGGAGGCAATACTCGACTGCAACTGGGAAATCAGAGGGATTCAAAGGAAGCCAAGGCGTAAAAGCACTTGGAGAATATCGCCCAAGCCGACTGGAATCAGTCGGCACCAGTTTCAGAGCTTGCCGTCACCGGAAAAGGTAAGTTCCATTTTCGAGCTTACCCCTGTGCATCCATGGCAGATCACCCACTCGACGTCTATTCTTCGAATTTTCGTGTGCTTTTTACTCCTTGTGACCTTCTGACCACGTTCGTGCCTTCATTTTGCATTGATTCTGCGCGTAAACCTTGACCCGAGACCTCAAACTCTAGCTCATCCTGCTTCGACCTAATTAGACCAATCTGGCAATTTAGGGCTCAATCGGGACCCCAGGTAAGTCTCCTCGACCCTCTGTGGTGCTTGCCTGCGAGTTAATTGAATGGTTATGGTCTAGATTGCTCGATTGAATCTCCATGGATGCTCACTGTAGGTGCTTCGATTATTGAATTTCAACCGATAGATCTGGCTAGGTTTTAGATATGTTGATCGAGGGTCAAGTGCGAATCGATTGGCGGCAGAATCAGCTTGATCGGAGTTGTTTCCACTGTTGGATCGTCGTCGGCGAACCTCAGCCATTCATTTAGTATCGACTCGGGGAAGAAGACGATGTCTAGCTGGCTGTTTGACTTGGTCAAAGTCCGACGCGGCAATGACGTGGTGAAATATGTCAGATGCCACGTCGGAGGTCAACCCAGTCAAACGCCGAGGTGGAGTCCACGTCGTCACGACCCCAAAGCCTGAATAGCAATTTTGATCGGGTGGATAGGGAACTGCCAAGTGTCGCGATCTTGGATTTTCTGTTAATAAAGATTTTAATCCGAATTATCTAATTATTTTGTTAAAAAAAATCGAAAATAACGAAACGGACGGTTAGGATTTGGTCCAAAGTCGAATCTTGGCCGTAAGTTTAGTGTTAAGGATGGACGATCAGGATATTGACGCGTGGCTAGTCCGTGGCCGTAGGATTAAATATAGGCGGGAAATAAAAGAAACAGAATAAAAAAATTCTAAAAAATTTTTCGAAAATTCAAAATAAACTGAAACTACGTGGTTTAGTGTTAGCCTAGGATTTGGGCCTTGGGCCGCGTTTGGGTGTCGGGCCGGGTCGATATGACCCGGTCCACATAACGTAATTCGAAACAAAATAATAAAAAAAATTCAGGAAATTAAATAAAGATTAAAAAATTAATAAAAAATAGGAAATAGGAAATTGGTGAAGAATAAAAACGGTGCCGTTTAAGGTTGATTTCGGTTCGGGTTATTGGGCCAGGTCAACCCGACCCGGTCCGAAAAATTAGAAAATATTAAATAAAAAAAATATAATAAAAGTAATAAATAAAAATAATAAAAAATAAAATGATAAAAAAAATAAAAATACAAAAATAAGAATAAAAAATTCTAAAAATCTGGTAAAAATTTAGAAAAATCCGGAAATTATAGGAAAATAAATATAAAATATAATGCAGAAGATAAATAAATAAAAAATCAATAAAAAGGTCGTAAAATTCGTAGAAACCCTAAAGAAATTAGAAAAATTGTTAGAACACATAAAAAATATATATTATGAAAAATTAGGAAAAATGTTAGAAATCAAAAATTCCAGAAAATACAGGAATATTCTAAAAAATTAGGAAAAATCCAAAAAAATCATAGAAAAACCCTCAAAAAAATAATAAAATGAAAATTCCGAAAAATGTCCAAAAATAGGGAAAATCCTTAGAAAATCCTTAGAAAGTCTAAAAAATTCCAGAAAAATTACAAAAAATTCAGAAAAATCCAAGAAAATTCCAAAAATTCATGAAAATTATGGAAAGACCATATTCATCTGGTTTGACGTATTTTCATGGCTTTGGCTTCTCGAACCTTCTAAAATGACTATTCCGCCCTTCTGGTCAATCTGAACCAAATCATTCCAAACCATCCCAAATCATCTTCAAACCTAATTGGTGTACTTTCCCAGACTGCTAGGACTCCCATTTATTTGTAATTGACTTGATGTGATATATTTGCTTCCCGATTGGTTTCTCGATTGCGTATTTATTTCCCTGATAGGGCAGATAATCCCCCCTGCATGACCCCCTTAGAATCCTAAAGCCTACCTCATCCAATCTCGCCTGCATGAATCTCCTTAGATTAGGAAATCATTCAACTTAGGTACCGAAAGGGCGTTGACTTGCGGGTCGACGTAACTAAGTCCCCGAACCCGTTTCTCTAGTTTTCGCGAAATCGAACGATCTCTCCCAATCGTTCGATAGGGTTTCCAATCATACCCTCCGATAAATGATTGGTGGCGACTCCTATGGCATGCACACTATTCACATGTCACCCGACCGCACTAAGGTCGACCTCGATTTAAATTTTCCTGACGCGATTTGGTATGGGCCTGGGAGGGCCCAAGCTTGACCTATATACCAAAATGGGCTTAGCAATCCATTAACTCCCTCGAAATCCGGAAATCTCGGGAGAGTCGCGACAAGAATGGAAGATGAAGATAGAATGGAGGATGAAAATTGAAGATGAAAATAAGAATGGAAGATGAAGATGAAGATGAAGAAAGGGAGATGGAAGAGTTGTCTATAAAAGAGGAGGAGAAGAGATTTTGAAAGAGGAGAAAAAATTTGGAGAGAATTCAAGGAGAAAGGAAGAGAGAAAAATTTAGAGAGAAAAAAAAGCAATGAGAGAAGGGAGCTTGAAAACGAGAGAAGAGAGTTCGATCGAGAGATTTTCCGATTGAGTCCCTTATGCCGTTTCTTCCACCAGAGATTTGCCGGTCTAGTCCCTCACGCCGCTTCTTTCATTAGCACTTGATCGCAACCATTCCTTGTTGTTGGAGCTGAGATCCGACGTCCCGATCCATAGAGTAATACAAGGCTCAAATTTGGCAATCAAATCCGCCACATTAGGTAACGATTCCATCCCTTTGGAATGTTGAAAATTTGCGTTGCCTAAATTAATTGATTTGGATCCATTCTAAATCTTGTTGGATATATCATTTCACTTCCATACTTCAAAATCATATCTTTCAAAATTAGCATCATGTAGATCATTACACGTGTAACTTATCCTGTAAATAAATTTCTTTATCATACCGCATCTTCTTCTAAAACAAATTCATTCATGACATGCATTGCATATAGTATAATTTTTTTATCCTTTTCATGAAAAGAAAATAAAAAAAATTGCACCTTTGAATCTCAAGTGAAAATTCATCAAAATTGCCAAGTTGAACATTTTCATGAAATTGGTACCGAAAGGGCGCTAGTAGAAATATTAGCGTAACCAAGTCCCCGAACTCATTAATCTCTGGTTCGTAGGAATAAAGTATTTCTTCCGATGCTTTATTTAGGTGTCTAATCAACCTACCCAAAATGATTAGTGGCGACTCCAAGATAAATCCTTCTTTTGATGAAATTGAACCTAAGTCACGATTCGATAGAACTTGGGAGGGTTCGAGCTAGGCTAGTTAGTTCAATTTAATTAACCTGGTAATCCATTAACTGTAAAAATTGGGAAACCGATTTTTTCGGGTCGTGACAATCCAAAAATCACAAAAATCCAACGGTCGAATTTCCATCAGCGACCAGTTCAAGTTGGCAGCTGAAATTTGGAGCCAGCAAAGAGAGAGAGATCCGAAAATTTAGAGAGAGAGAGAGAGAGGAGAGAGAATCTAATGATAATCATGGACGAGAGAGAGTGATTTGACTAATAAATATCTTAAGAATAATTATCGCCAGTGACTATTCATCGAAGGCGACATGAAGCTGAACAAATGGATTGATTTTTGGACTATCGATAAAATTTGGACTCATAAAACTTGGGCATCAATTATTTTTTGTCAAAGCTGGTCAAAATGATCAAAAAGGTTATCAACGAGACATTTCTCAAATTCATGAAATTTTAGGATCGGTAAGGGCTCAATCGGTGCTGATTTGGCTCAACCGCGATCGAAAAATAACTCAGAATGCCATCAAACAATTTTTTTAGCCTTGCTAAAATTACTAACACTCTCTATCCATGGATTCTAGCACAAGACGGGGGCAAGATAGAAATTTTCAATTTTGCCCTTTTCTCTAGGCATTCCAATGCCGAGCTGCCAATTCACGTCTTCCGAGGCGATATCCAATTTTTGTCTCTTAATCCTTGAAAATCTAATAGTGTTTCAACTTATAAATGTCCAAAATTCAGGATATTACATCAAATCACTCAGACTCCACTGGCATTTAAAAAAAAAGCAATCTTAAACTTATTAAGCTAAAAAAATTTAAAATAAAGAAAAAAAGAATTTTGGTAGCAACAGCAAGAGCTTGCATAGCCCTTTTGTTGACAATGGGTGGGGGTTGGTGGATGGGAGTTGTTGAGCCTAAGCGAGTGGCTAGTGACCCCTACTAACCACTAGCTTTAAGGTTAAGGATGGTGGCTCGAAGCCATGGCCATTTAAGTTAAGCTAGATTTGATCTTCGAATCTTTGGGCCGCTCAAGTTCGATGCTAACCATGGCAATCAAAGCTCAAGCTCGAATCTAGGCATAGCATTTAAAGCTTATGGCCAAATCTAGTTTCATAGATAGAGCTTTGGCCACGAGATCCAAGGTTGAAGCTTGCGGTGCATGGCTGCTTGCCCTCACCAACGATCAACCAGCCCCCACCCATTATCAGTTATTGCCTGCAATGATGGGGCGGTAGCAGTGAGAGCTGTGCAAACCCTCACCGCTGCAACCTTTTGTTATCTCTTCTTTTCCTTTTCTTTTTCTTTCTTAAGTTTTTATCTTATTTCTTAGTTTTTGTTTTTGTTAAATTTTAGCTTTTTTATTGCTGACTGGGATCTTTAGACGAGGCAAATGAGATTTTTTGTGAAGCTCACCAGAGTTGACATTCGAATCATCATTTTCAAAAAAAAATTAGAATTTAAGTGATAACAGAAATTGGACATCAAAGTAAGTGCCGTATACAAACTTTGACATTTCTAATGCATTTTGTCCTATAAAAAATAACAAATTATCCACTAAATGAGGATCCTTATACCACTTTTCACATTTAACTACAAATACTAAAAAAACCATTTGAACAATCTCAATCCTTGATGAGGAACATTTTCACAAAAATAACAAAAATAACAATAAAAATAGATACTATATAAAGTAAGAAGAATGGTAGGCTAGAAGCACCGACACGCCAATCCCCTTGACATATCGATATTAGACCCGAACAAGTGTTCAATACGCATCTGATACTAGAAAGGAAGCAGAGACAAGCCTAAATATGAAACAGGTATGCTATCTCTAGTACTAGGCCCTCTTGGCTAATTCAAGGGACTGCCTTTGAATTTCCAAACTCAACCTTGAAGCTCAACCCTTAAGATGCTAGGTATTTCTGATCCACAAGTTCCATACACATGTGGTGAGTGGAGAGCATACTGAATCACATTATACTAGCGAATTCACAAGAGGACTCTAGTAGTCAAGGAATTGTGCTTAGATGAGAAGAAGAAAGAGGAGGAGGAGGAGGAAGAGAATTTTAGGGACTCATAAACAGAAAAATTCACATTGATATTAGAAGAATTCTTAATCTGCACTTTTATATTCTACAAAGGGCCTTATATAGGCAATAGGTATATAATAGGACAAACACGTTGGATTCGCAAATCCAATTATATGACACAATAACTTTTAGACCACCATGGGACAATTATTGAAGGGAAAATACATGTGATACTTCTAGACAGAAGACTTCATAGAAACTTGTAAAACCCTTCTTCGGTGTTATCTTTTGAGTTGTCTCCTCCATATTTTTGCTTTTTAAAATCTCTCTAGAGGAATTCTTCATTATCCCATGGTTTGGTGAAATTATTGTCCTATGAGCTAGAGGAAACATCTTTTCGTGGGATGAATTATTATGTTGGGAACTGGAGGATCATCAAGCAATTGTTTGGTTTGCTTTGGTCCCCATAGATGTGCATTCTTTTCCTAAGTTCTCCAAAGCACTCTATCCACTACAACAGATACTAAACAAGAATGCACCTCCATCGGGACCAAAGCAGACCAAAGTAGTCGCTTATCTAAAAGAGATTGTGCAACATCTTCCTCCATTACAAATCCCATCCTCCAAGAGAAGGATATTGCAAACAGATCCTAGCAATAAATGTTAGGCAGCCATTCTCCTTGAAGAACTTAATGGTAAGTGTCAGATTTGTGCTAACAAAAGTGGACGATTTACAATAACAAAGATCAATTACCATTCCACTTTCAAAGAAATCCTAGCAATCAAACATCGAATTAAAAAGTTTGAGTACCATCTCATTGGACACCACTTCCTTCCAGAAATGGACATGTCTTCTTTTCCCTAGATGTTGAAATTCAAACAGAAGCAAATTCCCCATTCTCAACTGCTAAGGGGGGTAGAATAGTTTTTGAAATATTCATTTGATACTAAGCATCTTGTAGGAACCAAAAATATCCTTGCAGATTTCTTGTCCAAGCCAAAGCAGCTACTTACTTTTATCAACTTGTATGTGCTCAAGGAACCTCTCCTTGGTACATATCGCACAGTTGATATGAAAGAAACTTGGAACACCCTCAAATACCCTTGATTTTCCAAACTTGATTCAAACCAATCAACTCACTCCTAATCTCAACGATCTCTTTTGGCAATACATATAAGGATTTTTAGCGATTATAGTGGTTTGATGTTGAAGTCAAATGACATCCATCCTTAATATCCATTTATCAATCCCTTGCGGGGGTTTCCTGATGAGGATTTTTCAGAAGAATTGAAATGGATGCTATGTTATATGTTCGTCCTGTATACTGTAGCCATTGAATTTCTCTCTAAGAAAATTGTTAAAAATTCCATCCGTAGCACTTGCAGGAAACTAGTCCAATCAGAAGAACATGATAGATGTGTTGTTATGGTTCCAATCACTTAGTACTTGGAGAGCGGTATTCAGATTCAAAAATTACATAGAAAGATTAACCCCAAAAGACATACTATCATGATCCATTATAGACCATAGACATTTTTTAGTCCTTCTGGAGATTTGAGATCGGAAACAAGCTTGCTTGGAATGACTGCATACAAGCCCCAGTACAACTTGGGAATTGCATTTGTTTATAGGACCTTTCCAAGATGTATCGCATGCATTCCTTGAGAAGATAAGGAGTTTCAAAGAATCCTTTGCTAGGAAAATTGCACTATCCCTTGAGAGATATGGCCTTCTAATGCAAATAATGTATCTTGGGATTCTGATTCATATGCCTGCACAGGAGAAGCTATCTAGGTAGCCCTACAAATCTTCCATCAAGGCCAATCATCAATGAACACGGATTCTCAAGATCCGTGGGGAGAACCATTTACACAAGAACCTCATGAAGATATTCCCTCCAGGTCACAAGATGTCCCTTCCAATTCCTAGCATAATAATTTCATCTCATGAGAAGATGTTCCCTCCAGCTCATAGGACAATAATTTCACCAAACCATAGAATAATGAAGAATTCCTCTAGAGAGCTTTTAAAAAGCAAAAAAGGATGGAGGAGACAACTCAGAAGATAACACTAAAGAAGGATTCCACAAGTTTCTTTGAAGTTTTTTTATCTAGAAGTATCACATGTATTTTTTCTTCAATAATTGACTTATGGTGGTTCAAAAGTTGTTGTGTCCTTAATTGGATATGTGCATGCATTGTGTTTGTTCTGTTATGTGCCTATTGCCTATATAAGGCCCTTTGTGAAATGTAAAAGGGGTAGATCGAGTCTTCTTCTAATATTAGTGTGAAATTTTCTTTTCATAAGTCCCTAAAATTCTCTTTTTTCTTCTCATCCAAGCACGATTTCTTGACTATTAGAGTTCTCTTTTTAATTCAATAATATGATGTGGTTCAGTATGCTCTCCACGCGCTACTTGTGTGTGGAGCTTATGGATCAAAAATATCTGGCTCCTTGAAAATTGAGTTTTAAGATTAAGTCTAGAAACTAAAAGACAGTCCCTTAAATTGACCAAGAGGGCCTGATATTGGGAATAGAGTATCCATTTCAGATTTAGGCTCGTCTCCGCTTACTATGTTTATTCTACTCGCGCCAGCGACATGTCACGACACGCGAGTCGACGAGAAAGTCAAAGAGATCAACCATGACCTGGCTCCTCATGCATTTCATCGGTCTCCCGAAAATTACTCCCATGGCCGTGACGGGTGCTATGGTGATGCATCGTCAGATATCACCAGGGAAAAGCACAGATCTGGAGGAGGGCAGAGATCAAGGAAGAGGAGGAGGACAGGTGTCTGTCTCGAGGCCATGAGAGAGACAAGGAAGAGCGAGTGAGAGAGACGAGGGAGAGCGTGGCAGATCTCACCGGAAAAGCGCAGATCTAAGGGAGAAAATTTGGGGCAGAGGAGGAAGGAGGACGTCTACGAGAGATGAGGGAGACAGAGCGACTAAGGAAGAAAAGGAAATGGAGAGGGAGAAGAAAAAGGGGTGATAGAAATGAGAGAGGGAAGAGCGAGAAACAATTATTGTGCCGTTTCCTTGACCATTTTTTTTTAGAGGCTGGCTTTTGGGGTTAAATTATAGGAATGCCCATGAAGTTCCTTTTTATCATAAGAGCTCTTTTTTGTTGTTGTAAATTCTCTATTTTTACAAAAAAAAAAATGTAAAAATAATAATTTATAGTATACTTATAAAAATAATGTTTAATATAGAGTGTTATTTAATGTATCAAAATTTTTTATTTTTAAAAAATGAAGTGTTGGCATATTATGTCATCATATGTCGTATGTCAATGTCAGTGCTATTTAAATGGTAGATGCGAGGTGCTAATCTCAGTAATTGGACTAAAGTGTATAAGAAAAATTTATGAAGCAAGGAACCCTTCTCTGTCTGTCGGCAGAGAATTTAATCCGCGATGTATTAAATGAACTTCAATTTTCTGAAGCATTCCCATCCATATGTTTTCCCCACGGATCAACGATGACCTTTAATACGTCTCTAATCTCTATCCTTTTGAAAAGTTGATTGCCTCTTTTTCCTTTTTTAAAGCTGATCTGACGTAGTCCAAATACTGAAAGGGGAAAAATTGAACTTCTTTATTTGGCACCTAAAAGTAATTTGATTGCCCAAGCCTCGCAGAAACGACATCATCGAATCAAGTGCCACAGCAATGGAGGGGCCATCGACACTTGAAATAAACACTTTTTTTTGTATCAAATTGATTCCCATAACTATTTACATTCCACCAAATTATACATCACAAATTGGAACTAATAACGAGACATGTAATACCATAGAAAGACATCACGATCCCTTGTGGAAAAAAAAGAATTTGTTGAGACGGAACTAAAGATATCCAATTCTTACCGAAATAACTGGAAGATCCAACTAATACGAATCCTAGTGAACCTAAAAAAAGGATAAAGGCCCAGCAGAAATTACTTATTTTTCGAGACCCCACTATAAGTTCTATCCATATATGTTCTGATCGCCAACTCATACTAGATCCAGTTGCATTTTATTGGAATTGAGAAAATAGTCCAAATGAATTTGACTTTCCTTTTTTTGTTTCCGAAGGAACTCTCATCAACTAGCGTCATTCGGATGTTACCCTTTAGGAGTAATTCATCTAATTGGCTAGATCAAATTGGTTAGGTCCAAAATAAAAATATCCACTTCATATGTTCTCCTGTAGATATCCACACATAGGTACATTGACTTTACATTTCGTACATCCACCTCAATTTCAATCTATTTGAAAATTGCTATAATTTATTTACTCGTATATTTACGCATACATAAGAGCTATGTTTGGAGGAAACCGCTATATTCTACTAAACAGATATATGTGTTATCTATATCTAAGTCTTGAAAAAATATAGATAAGATTTGCACCTATAAAAAAAATCTTGTTTTTTTTTAACATGAAAAGATAAAGAAGCCATTGCAATTGCCAGAAATACTAGACCCACCAAAGGCACAAAAAGAGAGGGTAAGTTGTTAAGAATTGTCATAGAATTTAATAGTTGTACATTTTATTGTTGAAAAGATATCTTAGAATAATTATTGAACATAGAGAGGGAGGGTTGACGCATTGGTTGGGTAGCTCAGCCTAGACGGCAGGAAACAGCTTGCCTTAAAGTGGCGGTGACTTATGGCCTATACGACAACCATTCTGATTCTCTAATTATGTTCTCCCAAACAAAAAAAAATAAGAACGCCATTTGGTAATGTTTATTATTATGATTCTATTCTCGAAAAAAGTTTTGGAGCAAAAACAATAACAAAGAAAAAGTTGATTCTAACAAAAAGAATCACTTTTGATAATAAAATAAAATAAAATGAAGTACCACATCTCTCACTTTTTCCTTTTAATTCTCTCATCAATTTTCCCTTGGCCTAAAATATAATGAAGTCTCATTTTCAAAGAAAAATATATAAGATAATAAAAAAAATTAAAGAATAAAAATCAAAAAATTGAAAATATTCTAAAATTTCAGAAAAATTTCGAAAAATCCCCAAAAATAGAAGAAGCTTAGATTAGGCTAGTTTGACCTCATTTTCATAAATTTGGGCGTAGATTCCCTAGATTTCATAGATTTTATTCTTTTTTAGGAAATTACACCTTTGAAATTAAATCCGAACTCTATTCTCTAAGCCCTTAGGGCTTCATTCGGATTTTATAATGCGATTTGTCAATGGCACAATTCCTTGATTGTGCACTTGATTTCATTTGTTATGATTTGCCTAAGTTTATGTACTTTAGACTTAGTCTAATTTTAGAAAATTTTGGAAAAAGACAAAAATAACCAGTATAAGTGCTTAGCAAGCTCTCGTTCTTAAGTTTTAGATGAATTAATATTGATATTTGATTTCGTAGAACCAAAAATGCACACAAATGTAGGAAAGTGTAGTGCATTTTTCTTACAGAAACGAGGGTGAAATTCGTCTCAATTGTCCGCTAGCTTGAAAGAATCGAATGAAACCCCACAATAAATGGCAAACATGACTTTTGATAATTCTTGATATTTATTTTTACATTTCATTATGCGATATGTTATATAGGAGAATCAACATGAATTAATCTTTCATTATTTCGAAATGTAGAATAAAATTTCACAAAGTAACTACAACAAATGACAAAAATTGGGACATAAATTATGTATAGTTATCAAATGCGTTTCTATTTCAAAAATCAAAATTTTATGCAGTTACCCATACATGTTCTAATTATCTAAAACATATCCAAAAAAAGAATAAAAAATTTAATTTTAATCATGTTGACACCTGATTTTTAATCATCTTTTTTCTTCTAAAATTAAAACAAAATCCATAGAAATTCATAAAATTAAAAAATTAACTTTGGGGACCTTAGCCAAGCCTAGAGAACCAACTATAACCAAAAAATAATTTTTCATATTTTCAGAAAAAATGATAAAATTACAAAATCAACTTTGGAAGCCTTGGCCAAGCTTAGGCAACTATTTTTGAGTAAAAAATAATTTTTCATATTTTTTGTATTTTTTCAAATATATTTTTTTAGAAATTAGGAAAATATTTAATAAATAATAGCATTTGAGGCCACAAAAATACATAAAAATAGTCAATATTTTTCTTTTAAATCCCTTTTCATGTTGGCCTTCGCAAATTTTAAAAAAAATCCAATTCGGAGTCGTGTATTCCTTCACGAGCATAATCTCGAATCGGGTCTAAAAAAATTCAATTTGAGTCAATTTATTTTCATTTTTCACTTTTAGGAGTTGTGACATTATTCTCTAATATTCCAAATTTTCATCTTGGCCCAATTATACCCAGAATGACTCAATTTTACAAAAGGGCTTTAAATAAATGAGCTTAAATTCAACATTCAGTAGGTGTGTCGAAAATTGTGAGGAAATTTGGACATAAAGAAATATCTTTTTTAGGGACTAAATTATAAATACTTAAAATTCAAGGACTATAGTGTAAATACCTAACTCTTGAAGGATTATCTTGCAAATAACAAAAAGAAGAGTTAGTGGAGAAATTAGAATAGAGAAGGGAAGATAGGGAAGAGGAGATGGAGAAGAATGGATGGAGAAAATAAGATAAGAATAGAGAATGGAAGATGGAGAAGAGAAGATGAAGAAGAATGGATGGAGAAAATAAGATAAAAATAGAGAAGGGAAGATGGAGATGAAGAAGAGTTAGTGGAGAAATTAGAATGGGAGATAAGAATAGAGAAGGGAAGATGGAGATGAAGAAGAATTAGTGGAGAGATTAGAATGTGAGATAAAGATGGAGAAAGAAAGATGAAGATGAAGAAGAGTTAGTGAAGGAATTAGAATGGGAGATAGAGTTAGTGGAAAAATTAGAATGAGAGATGAATGAATATGTTATAAAAGGAGGAAGAAGTGAGTTTGAGAGGGGAATTTTTGGAGAGAAAATTTTGGATGTTTGAGAGGGTTTTGGGAGATTAAAGAAAAATTTGAGAGAAAAAAAAAATACCAAAAAGAGAGAAAGAATTTTGAAGATGATGGGAGTTTAAAGCTAGAGGGTTATCATCATCAATTTCTTCATCGATCAACATAAATCAAGAGTTCATCCCAGATTTGAAGCTAAGTGTCCCTTTACTCTCTTTGATTTTTTAGTATAAACTAGCCCAAATTTTCTACTCTTCTCCCATTTCCCCATATTTGATTTCAGGCAGGAACCAATTATATCCATCAAGCACTTTTCATAATGCCATTGAAGCTAAGTGCTTCTTTCATTGTTCTAATTTTTAATGTGAATTAAATCATATTTGCTCCATTACTCCATTTCTTTATATTTTTATGTCAGGCAAAGGACAGCTCCAAGTCAACGGTAAATCCCATGGAGGTGTAAGATTGGCGCTGACGTGCTCTTGAGTGCCCATTAAATTTTCAAATGATCCGTCGATGGATTCCGGCCCGAATTGTCAAATCAATTCGTTTTATTTTAAAGAATTTAAACCCCAGAATGTGAAGGGCAGAGCCCGCTCATTGGAGGTCATTTTAAATTTCTACAATTTAAATTCCTGTACCTTAAACCCCAAAGGAGAGGGCCAAGCCAAGGCTGAGCTATCCATTGGTGGTCTTTATTTATTGTCATTTACTTCATGTAATTTAATTTTTGAATCACTAAACCCCAAAATGAGTAGCTCGCAGCATTGCACAGAAGTCATTAACTCACTCCCTCTTTCGGCTTTAGGGAAATACTTAATATTTTGAAAATGCCAAAAAACAAATGTCACTCACGTATATTCCATTTAAAAAAGTGAAAATACAAAAAGAGAACACTCCACTAGAGCCTTAGGAATAAACCAAGTCTGAGTTACCAAATTATGATATCCATAAAATTAAGGTACCGAAAGGGCATTAGTTTTAATTAACTAGTGTAACCAAGTCCCCGAACTCATAATCTCTGGTTCGTAGAAGTAATTTAGTTCTCCCACTAATTTACTTAGGTTTCTAATCAACCTACCAAAAATTGATTAGTGACGACTCCAAAATTAAAACCATTTGAACAAAAAACCAAAGTCGCGATTTGGTAGAGCTTGGAAGAGCTCGAACTAGGTTAGTTAATTTAATCAATTAATCTGGTAATCCATTAACCTAAAAAATGAATTTTAGGTCGTGACAAATTAGAATCACTTTTTTGGATCAGAATAATTACCATACAGGCACTTAGGGTACAACGACAAAGGGTGGCATGGCAGAGGCTATCGCAAAACTATAAATAGAGGAGGAGATGAGCAGCGAAGTTACAATTTTTTATGAGGGGATTTGAATTAGATTTTCTCGATGACTAAATTTAGACACAGTATTGAGATCTTATGGTGCGGAACATACACATGCACAAGTACATCAATTTCATTGAAAAAATTCATAATAAAATAAAATATTTTAAAAAAGTGATTACCTTTTTTTGTGTGTGTGATTTAGGAAGAGTGATTTTCTTCTTGTCAAAAGAGGAGATCGCTTTCCTCTCACTTTAAACTTGTTTTTTTTTTCATAGATTGGTAAACTTTTCATCATTCAAGCACCAAACTAATTTTCGTACAAAAAAAGCCCAATTTGATATATACGTGCCACATTTACTCTCAAACTAATTTTCATATAAAAAAATCTAATTGGAATTGTCGTGCTACATTTATCCCCGAATTAAGTTTTGTGTCACACAAAATCTCTAATCAGTACACCAATGTCACATTTATTCCAAATTGCTCTATTTGTGCTACATTTATCCTAATTTTTAGATTTTTTGTAACGTGAAAATTAATTTGAGGTAAATGTATCAATTTGAGACTTTTTGTAACACGAGAATTAGTTTGGGGCTAATTTAGCACGGGCGTATTTTTTTTTTTTTTTGTGATGCGAAAATTAGTTCGGGGAGTGTATTAATTTGGAATGTTTAGCAACCTTGCCTATAGAAAATAACAACTTATCCACTAAACGAGGATCCTTATACCACTTTTCACATTCAACTACAAAAACTGAAAATCTATTTGAACAGTCTCAACCCTTGATGAGGAACCTTTTCTCAAAAAATAATAAAAATAACAATAAAAACAGATGCTGTATAAAGGAAGAAGAACGGCAGGTGTCCAAATCCTCAACAATTGGACCAAGTATACAAGAAAAATTTATAAAAAAAGAAAATATGACTGGAAGCTGAACGTAGACGCCTCGGTAGGGGACGAAACAGTAGATGGGGCCATTGCGGGTGCTCTCCGAGACTCGCAGGGGCTGTGCTCATTGACAGATTTGGAAGCAAAATCAGAGCTTGCGAGCCCCTGGTAGCCGAAGCACAAGCAGTACTCGCCAGTCTTGAGACGCTCAATACAATAAGAGAGATGAGAGATGGGAAGGTTCGAGTAAACCTCGAATCTGATTCTCTCTCTTCAATCCGTGCGGTCAAAGGGTTAGACATTTCGTACTGGGAAGCTGAAGTCTTCATCACAGAGGCCCAGCAAATTTTTTGGCCGATAACCAAAGCATTTCTGTCGTCCACTGTAGAAGGGATGCGAACTCTATAGCCGACTGGGCTGCTAAGTTGCATCGGGCAAACGCTCTTCCAGCCCTTTGGGTCTCTTCAGCTCCCCAAATCCTTTGGTATCTACTTTGTTTTGATGCCCTGGCGTTAGGCCATTTTGTGTGTACTTTTAATCCTTAGCAACGCAAGTTCGCTTGTTTCGGACCCAAACAAAAAAAAAAAATTACAAGAAAAATTTATGAAGCAAGGAACCCTTCTCTGTCTGTCGGCAGAGAATTTAATCTGCGACGTACTAAATGAACTTCAATTTCCTCAAGCACTCCCATCCACATGTTTTCCCCACGAATCACGGTGACCTTTAATGCGTTTCTTATCTTTATCCTTTTGAAGAGTTGATTGCCTCTTATGCTTTTTAAAAGCTGATCTGGCGCAATCCAAATACTGAAAAGTGCAAAATTGAACTGCTCTTTTGTCCCCCTAAAAGTAATTTAATTGGCCGAGCCTCGCAGAAACGACATCATCGAGTCAAGTCTCGCGGCCATGAAGGAGCTGTCGAGACTCAATTGCAGAAGCATGAACATAGAGAGGGAGGGGGCCGACCCGATGGTTGGGTAGCTCGGCCTAGATGACGCGGCACGGCTTGGCCTGAAGCGGCGGTGACTGAGGGTAGGACGGCGGAGGGTGGCGCGGCAGAGGCTGTGGTAGAGTTACAAGGGGAGGAGGGGAGGAGCGAGGAGGTTTGCAGGTTAACGGTTTTTTGTGAGGGGATTCGAGACAGATTTTCTGGAGGACTAAATTTGGACAAGCTATTGAGATCTCAAGTTGCAGAATATGCACGTGAACCGACCCCTTAGGGTACATTTATTTCACTTAAAAACTTCACAATTAAATAAAATATTTAGGAATATATATATATATATATATTTTTTGTGATTTAGGGAGAGTGATTTTCTTGATATCAAAAGAGTAAATCTTTTTTTTTCTCTCAATTTAATATTGTTGTTTTCTTTCATAGATAGACTAGTTTTTCACCATATTCAAATAGCAAATAGTGGAAAAATAACATCACAAAAATAACTTTTTTTTTCAAATGTACGGATACTTATCGCGTGTCTTTATTAAGTCAATGGAATAATTGCGAGTTTCGCAAGTAACAAGAAAACGAGACATGGCTGAGGCGGATGTGATAACGGATAAGGCCTAAAATGCGAGGAACATGAACTCTCAAAAGGAACCAATCAGTCGTCGAGAGGCAGTACACTTCAACCGACTGGTCTTCCTCCACGGGTCTCCTTGGTCACCAGCCTATATAAATCCCTATATTTCCAACTTTCAACCACCACAAATTCTCAGCCAACATACCTTTGGAGAACAGGATTGCCTTGAGATACAGACAGTAACCAAGATGTCTGATCACGGCCATCACGGCGGCGGCGGGCGTGGCCTTGGCGGTGGAGGTGGACATGGCCCTGGTGGAGGCCACGGAGGCCCTGGTGGTGGTCATGGTGGAGGCCACGGAGGTTCAGGTGGCGGACACGGACATGACCATGGCGGCGGCCACGGCGGTCATGGCCCTGGTGGAGGCCATGGTGGTGGTCATGGAGGTCCAGGTGGCGGACATGGACATGACCATGGTGGCGGCCACGGCGGTCATGGCCCTGGTGGAGGCCACGGTGGTCCTGGCGGAGGCCATGGTGGTCCAGGCGGCGGACACGGGCATGACCATGGTGGCGGCCACGGCGGCAAGCCCGGAGGAGATCACGGTGGCCATGGAGGACCAGGCGGGCATGGCCCTGGCGGCCATGGTCCTGGAGGCGGCCACCACCACGGCTGATGTTAGTTTGCCACACCGTGGCGATTGTTGCAAATTAGCGTCCCATGGCTGATATGTGATGCAAAGTATCTCCGCTTCATTTTAACTATCTTTTATTTGGGAAAAAAATGAGAGGATATAATAAGCGCCATGTGGAGTCAGTCATGTAGTTGAGCTTGGAACTATCCTAATGTATTTCAAATTCCTAATTTGATCCATGTGTTTTGTTCATGAGATGTTGATGCGTGTACACTCGGCACACCAAAGTTCTAGGATCGTCGCCAATTTTTCGCGTTGGATAAGCACGTATACCAGCGTGAGATGCACGAAGGTGCACACGCAAACAGTGCATCTCTACAATTTTACTTGTGCGGGATGTCATGCCAAGCACTGTGATCAAATCCTCAGATAAGGAGACCGGAAGACGCGAAAGACCAAACAAAGGGATTTCTTAAATTGACGTGCTTCAAAGTTCTCCAATAAACAGGTTATAAATGAAAGGACCAGAACTCCAATTTGAAACTCGAAGTAGAACCATTTTTTTTCCCACAAGTATTATTCATCAACCGGCCAGTCACGATCAGACACGATAGCAACATTAACACGGTCCTTCGCAACACGAAAATTGAAAGCGAACTAGGCTAGTATCAATCAAGGACGGTCCACGCACACAAAAGTTTGTTTTGTGGCCCTTTTTCAACTTCTTACATGAGCAAAAGTTTGTAGTCCGTGATGTTCCTCGTGGTTTCTTGTATCCATACAAGGAAATTTACGTTCTGTTTTGAGTCCTCCCTTGTGTTTTGGCAGAAATTAGAAATGTGCAATAAAAATTAATGTTCTTACACCATTTAGGATCAAAGGGCTGCACAAAACAGTCAAAAAGGGCAAGCACAAGCGGTGAGACAGCCACTAAGTTCAATGATAATCCAAACAACATACAAAAAAAAAATGTCTTGCCGCGGGTCATGTATCGCAAAAGGGTCAGCAAAGTTTGCTTTGTCTTGAGTATCCCTACACTATAGAAAAATAATCGTTTCCTCAATCTGGAGCATAAATCAAAGCTCAGCTACTCATAACCTCTGATTGAACCACGAAGAGTGTATGCCTAAACTATCTCGACAGGGATTTCAAAGCATTCTTTTCAACAACAAAAAAAGGTGAAACTGAAGCAAAGATGAACATGGATGGAATCGTGAAGTAACAATTTGGCATTTGCGACTTAATATGTATCTGACTGGTGAGAATCCTAGAGCAGTATTGCTTTTAGAGAATAATAGTGGCCCTAAAACTGAGAACAAAGAGCTGAAAGCAAACGGCCACTTGATGAACTTCAACATCAAAAATGGGAAAGGAGCCCTCATATAAAATCATAATGTCATTTTCAAGGTCATATCCGAAATCATGATCACTGTTACCTCCTCTTTTTCTTTTTCTATTTTTTTTTCAGAAAAAATGTAGCGTTTGGAAAATTTTGGTAGGTGAGGGAAATCAAAAGAATGAAAATGGGGAGAGAGGGAGAGAGAGAGATTCTTTTCGTTGTTTGGAAGAATGATAAATAAAGGACAAACACCCAAGTGGGCGCGTGAATAAGTGCTCTGGACCCCTGCGATATCCCCTGGTCCAGAGTTCGAATTTTCCGTTGCAAATTTCGTAGGAGTGTGCTCATTTCGGTGTCTTACCCGGGTGCCGTGGTGGTGGGGTCCTGCGGCCGCCCCCAAGAACTAGTCGTGCTTCATCGCCGATTCGAGCGCAAGCTCGCCGGCTGCGCGGAACCTCGATTATCAAAAATAAATAAATAAAGGACAAGCAAATGAGAGGAAAGACAAAAGTTATACTTCCAATTCCTATTTTAACCTCTCAGTACTTCATTGGCAAAGAAAAACGTAGACTTTCTTATGTTAACAGTATCGTATTCAGGAAGTAGGTAAATGGAGATCCTAAAATGAAGGTGTTGTATGGCAAGGAATGAGGTGCAAATATGTTGTTTTAGGATGGAGGTGCACACTTCATGGGTGCAATATCAACAAATTTGCTCATGAGACATGACCCAGAACCAAAACTTAGGCAAATGCTAAACAGCCAAAGTTTAGGCTTTTTTTGTTCTTCAATTAGCAAAACTGTTTGCTTTCTTCCAATATCAGACGATTAGTTTAAGTCGGCCGCTCGGATAGATTTTCAGCTCCGTCTTCCAAACAAACAGAGGAATCAGATTTTCTCTTCTAGCTTCCCCTCTCTCATAGGCTATGCTGCCAGACAAAAGTCAATGTTTCACAGCTTAGAAAAGCTCGTGTGGTTGAGCTATTTTGTCAGTATGATCTTTGAACAATTTTTTAGAACACGGTTCTTCTGCAAAAACAAGCCATCACAAACTGCAGAAAAGGCATGCCAGAGCAATTTACTTCAAAAACTGAGACAAAGTTCTCAAGAACCAAAGAACCTATATTAACGTATACTAGGAAATTAGTCTGCAATCTAAAGCATTTCAGAGAATTAAGCAAGTCCTGGTGTAATCTGAGCGAAGCAACCATTTTGAATCTCAGTAATTCCAGGTGATGGATAACAGGTACTTGCCAGCTCCTTCCTTCCCATGTGAAAATAATTCCCCATCGATTTGGGCTTCTCTGTATCAATGCATCTGTCTCTCATCTGGTAAATTGCTTCCAGCATTATCTTGTAGTCATCCATCTGCAAATGCAACATTTTTGGTAAGAATTTGCTTTTTCTCCTACCAAATCCCTATTGAAAATGTTTTTCAAATCATTCATTTTGCGTAAAACAAACAGAGGCTTAATCTCCTACCTTTTGCCTGCTTCTAAAGTTAGTAGGGGAAATTCATATCCAAACAAGACCTGGTACTATTGCAACAATTCCTCGAAGTGCATAAGCTTCATATAAAGAATCATAAACACAGGAGAAAAATCAAAAAGTTGCACAAACTAAATATCTTCCCATTACTATTGCAGCTGTTTGAGTTGATGATACCAACTGAATTGTTGCAATGCGTCAAAGATTTTTAGCTCTTTCTTATGATTACTTCTTTTGTTTACAGTGCATCTTGTTTATTTCCAGTTTTATGGCTCTCATCCACTAGTCCTAGTCCCAGCATGGGCATCTACTAAGAAGAATGAGCATGAATCTTTACACAAGGTGCTTCATAGTCAAACATCGGATCTTGAGTACACACTTCTCTATCAGTTGTGGTAGATTTTCCCTGTGCAAGGACTGTAAGAAATAGCTATATCTTTCTTCTTTTCCTTCCCTTGAGAACATCCAATTGGAAAAAAGAACATATATTATGTTTTACATGCATTTACCGTCCAGGCATTGGACGAGACAGTGTATGATACAGGCATAAAGGCTCAACAATTTGTTCTGATGTCATCCAGGCGCTGGCCACAAGGCAAGCACTGCCTCAATGAGTTTCAAGGCTTGAATTCATCACATCATAAATCTCCAGAACCCAATGTTGCCTCTTGGCTCTTAACTATTGTTTAATTGTAGTGATGATTTGATTTTATCATGCTCAGTAGTGCAACCATGAAAACATACTTCCTCTCTCCTGTCTCTGTTTCGTCACATTTTGTCAATTGTTGCCAAACAGAAAATCTTCCAAGCTAGGGAGAGAGCTCACTACGATTGACTTGGTTTTCCGTTAACATGGATATGATCACCATCGCCATCAAAGAGACTTCTTATATTTTGAAGATTGTTATTAGTTTGCTTCACTTAGAAAATTATGTTATTTGATGTTCAAACTTTTGTGTTGTCATTCATTCAAATGCCAGGTTTTTAAACCTAATTCTACTATTATGAAGTAATTCAAGAAAATTATTAATTTTCTCTTTTTTCCAGCCAAAGTTAGCCTCAGCAAAAGCATGATCCCGAGCCGTTAATCCTTAACTCAGGCTGAGTAGGATCTGTCAGACCCTGCATGTTTCAGGTCAGACTTTTGACACCCCTAGGAGCGGCTAGGGCTTGGTATATGACTTTCTCCAATGTGTTTTCATCCAAATTTAATTTCAGTTACTGAGTTTTTTTTTCTGGTCGGATAGTTACTGAGTTGAAGAGGGCTTAGTGCGTGATTGACTTTCAGACACTGATATGTATTTGGATTCTATTTTCTTTTCATTACCTGGACAGTTAGGGCCTTTTGCGCTTTTACACAGAAACTAAACCCACTAAACATTTTCTTTTTTTTTTTAACCCATAAAACTAAATGTATATCATTCTGACCCAAATTTAATCTCAAGTTAGCCAGATTGGGTCAGCTTTTTGAGTCAGGCGGGTGGTTGACAGCCCTAGTTCTGTCCATCTTGGTCGCCATCCTTCTGGACCAATATTAATTGACTAAGAAAACCTCCTCGACGAATTGGGTGTATAAGACGACTTCATAGTATACTATATTCTACATGATAATAAGAAATTTTAATCCTATCGAAGATAACAAAAACATTTCCCCAGTAGACAAGCACAATGATGCTCTACCATAGAGAACAAGGCATACATACAAATATGATTTACATACATATATAAATCCCTTACCACGGAAGGGAAAAAAGCCTTTAACATATAAATCCCCAAAGAGCAAATCAGCAAAAGAAGGAATCAGCAAAACACATGTGCACAATTGATTTTTTATTTTTTTTCAGTAATCAGTGCCATCCGCTGTTCCAGATTAATTAACCATTAGGAGCAACTTCTGGAGGGACAGTAATGGGTGAGCTGACATTGCAATGGAATTCTCCTGGGAGAGTGATTTCTCTAAAGATAAGGCATGCTTCGCTCATAAAGCTGGCAATGGTCCCGTATAACCTTACATGGTATTAGAGCATGAGGTTCTAAGTTCAAATCTTTCCAGGCCGCTATTTGCCTCTCTAATAAAATATGTCCATGTTCATACTAGACAAAAAGACCAGACAAAGCGTGAGGGGGAGTTTTAAAGTAATTAAATATTAAACCACACCTTCATCTAATAGCGTAAGCTTTTAAAACAGTTAGCAGTGGTCCCATATAACCTTACACTTCAAACATAGAACACCAAAGTGTTTAGCCGGCTTAAGCAGGAAGAAGGATCTCCCATTTTCTATTAACTCACAAGTAAGTGTTCTAAAATATGATTGTCATCCAAGCATGCCAAGAAGACTTATACTTTTGCACCATCTCATGCCAATTCGTGCAGTTTTCTGTTAGATTGATGATAGATCCGCGCACGAATTCCTCAGCTAAATTTAAGGGGAATAAATAAAAAAACAAAGATAGACGGAATTGTGATCAAAAGCACAATCCACTGGGATTCAGTTCAGTATGACGCAAGCACACCTTAACCGCCACGTCATTGCCGTAGGCATTATACAATCAGTCAAACTCTACCTTCTTTCTTTTAATTTTGTTTTTTACCATACAGGCTATATATCTCATCCAATCATATTTGCGCTTTGGAGCGGCTATATACCCATCCTTGGCCCCCCAGCCAACCCAAAAGCCACTGCCAAGTGCCAAATGTTCAACAGGATAACTATTAACATATAAAGTCTTATATATGATCTACCACATGCAACCTTAGCTAAAGTTGAAGCCATGACAAATTAATCTAGCGAGTTTTTGATCAGTGACAAAGCACCCCCATTAGACTAAAGTGCACAACCAATCGAATAAGCCAGATGCATTTGCCTTCCTCCAACTTTTATAACACTGAATAAGGCGGACTAGCAATGTATAAGTAAATTCGATTCAAAAGTGTCATCTGACTAAAAGCAATCTATATTCTGACAGAAAGATTATCAGCAAAACCAAAAATAAAGAAAACAGAATGTAAACTATCAGCATAAGACCTCCAGGCTTTAAACTAAACCATCGAATTTTCTAACTTCTAGGGGACAATACACAGATCCTGCAAAGCCTTTCTAAATGTGATCAAGAAGCGCATGATGGAGGTAAGCAAGCATTGGATAAGAGAAAGCACCTTCCATAGTCTGATTGCCCTTGGATTTTCTATTCGAATCTGAATGAGTGCTAGTCAGATCCTCAGAAAGTTGAAAGCCCACATAATTAACGTTTTGTCTGTAACATTAAGGTGTGTTCCTTTCTTATCTGCATGACATGTACCACGTCTTAATTAGTACACACTCTTTATCATATAAGGAGGAATACTGAATGATCAGGCAGAGGCTGTTAATGGTTAAACATATAAACGACACATGCAACTATACCCCTTATAGTAGGATCAAAACCAGTTAGCTGTACAGGAAGACGAATCCCAGGTCCTGACTTGCACTTAATAAGGTAAATTCACAGCTGCATCATCAACCCATGAAGGTTTCTTTGCATTATAGTAGAAATGTGCAATCATATGAACCAATTCATCAGCTGTTCGAAACTCTGCATGGGCAAGGCAAAGGGTGATATTTCAAAAACTTATCATGATGTGAATACCGAACACAACTAGGAACTTTCATCCTCATGAGTAAAGATAAGGTTTTAGATCTTACCTTTCTCCCTGTACAAAATCCTGTTTCCACGTAAGAATAGTATTTGTGGGCACTCTTTAGCTTTAAGTGCATATGCCAAATCTCTTTCGATGTTCATATCTACTTTAACAGTCTACAATGACGAACAATGACAATCAGAGAGGGAAGGAACAACATACTTCACCAACATCTATACTGGATTATCAGCAATGATCTGCTCCAAGATATCAAACTTAAAGTTTCAGGGTATAAGAGATCAAGGACAAAAGGGTTAAAACTCAAAAAGAAGCAGTGCTCCTAGACTGAAGAAAATGCACCCATGAAAGTAAGAAGTTTGATATGGCATACTCGAGGTGGTAATCGGTCTTTCGTCCCCCAGTAAACTTTGATGGCATTTTCTAACTCTTTCAAAACCTTCCAGTTATCAGATGCCCTGCAATACAATATAGCATTCCCAGATTATGATTTCTTCCTCGATTAATTGCAAGACCAAAAACAACTTAAAAACAGCACTTAATTTTCTCAATAGCTCAAACTCAAACATAATACATATATGAAGAAGATATTCTACAGTAAGCAAAAATGCAGACCAGATCATGGACGACAGCCAAGAACAGGCAGCCCATGGTATAGATACCACAGACAAAAAAAATAATCACATTAGCAAGTGAATCACAACTCTCATCTTGACAGAATGTGGCAATAATCCGCACGATAAGCATATAATGGGCCATGCCAGTCCAAACTCTTACAGTATTTCAATAATCAGCCACCCCAGTCTATCCAAAGATTATATCACTCTCGATTCACGATCTCATATTAACTCTTTCCTTTTTCATTTAGATTGCTCAAACGCTATTTGCAGTCTCCTAATAATGTTACTATTATACGTTCTTTTTTTCCTACATACAACATCATAAACTAATAATGCCGCAGGAAAGCAGCTGATTTGTCCGAAATGAGGGACTTTCAATGATCAAACCTGTTGTATCTTTCAAAAACGAGAACAATCAACGGGCTGGGATGGAAAGCGAAACTCTCCCACTCCAGACAATTGATCTCCTTGACCCAACTGTCCTCAACCTCCCCTTCCCAGTCAATCTCAGAACCATCTTCTCCAACCACATTCTTGATCGGGTGCTGCTCGAAATACTCCGACGCCCTAATTCCCCAGCCCACGTCCGCATCCAATGGCCAACGCGAGCTCTCCTCCTCGACTACAAACTCCTTCTCCACCTCCGCAGCCTCCTCCTCCTCCCCGTCATCATCCTCATCCTCAATCTTCTCCTTCACCATCACATCCTCCGCGATTCCATCAAACGCCTCGCGATTCTGCTCCCTGATAGACGCGAACGTCCGGTCGAGCGAGCCCCTTATGAAGTCCTCGACCGCCTCGGCTTCGCTCCGGCGGCCCCTCCTCCTTTGCTTCCGCGGCTTCGTCGTCGGGAGAGGCGCTGTCTCTCCGGACCCGTCGCCGCCAGGGTTGCGAGGTTCGGACTTCGGACCAGACGAGTCCCGCGAAACGGCCATGCGAGGAAGAGGTCCCGTACTGCGCCGGTAGCGATTGGGGCGGAGAGAAGGTGAGAAGCAGAGAGGGTGCGGACTGAGACATGGCCGGAGCACAGAAGCAAGTGAAGCGGGGAGAGCTTGTGGCGTGCAGATGCTTTGAACAATCACCATTTTTCCTCCAAAGCGAAAGAGCAGCTGGAGTGAGCCCGTAGACCAGGGGAAGAGAGCTAGCGCGGAGGGTGAAGAGGGAAGAACCTCCGACTGACGACCTTTTTTTTTTTAACTTTTTTAAATTAAAAAAATAAAAGTAAAAAAAAATTACAGGCCCGGAGGGTATTTCTTCGTTTTTCTAACTTTTAATTTTTAATTTTTAATTTCATTTAATTAAAAGTTAGGTTAAATTTGTATTTTGACCAAATGCCCTTGATTAGACGGAATAATTACTGATCCGCACGACTGTCGAGGTGAAACATTTATTTGAAATAATCATCACCACTTCATGCCATTAATTAAAATAATCATATAATTCAGGCATTTATTTGAAATAAAGTTTACTTCATACTTTTATTTGAAAATATAATGGCACTTCGAACTTTTATTTTTTAAAAAAATTATTTTTTGTGTTCAAAGTATTTTCAAACTTTTATAGTACATAAATATTTACAATTACTTTCATAGCTAAGTTTTAAATCTAAGTGATATTTTGAATTTTGACGGAAAACTATTGTTGAATCATAAACAAACATGTCCTAGATAAATGCCAGCATGTTTATGAGAAAAGTAAAATTAAAAAAAAATGTGGGTTTTGTTGACACCTGATTTTTAATCATTTTTTCTATTGCTAAAGTAATCCATAAAAATTCATAAAATTGAAAAATCAATTTTGGGGACCTTAGCCAAGCCTAGAGAACTAATTTTGACCAAAAAATGATTTTTCATATTTTCAATATTTTTTAGTATTTTTATTTTTTCATGAAAAATAAAGAAAAAATGAGAAAATTGCAAAATCAACTTTGGAAGCCTTGGCCAAGCCTAGGCAACCATTTTGAACAAAAAATAAATTTTCATATTATATATATTTTTTATTTTTTAAAAAAAATACAAAAATACTTGAAAATTTTGGAAAAAAAAACATTTGAGGCCAAAAAAATACACAAAGATAGTTAATATTTTTATTTTAAATCTATTTTCATATTGGCCATCGCAAATTCAGAAAAATCCAATTCGAGTCACGTGTTCCTTCACGAGTATAATCTCGAATCAGGCCTAAAAAATTTTAATTTGAGTCAACTTATTTTAAATTTTCACTTTTTATGAGTTGTGACATTGTCTTCTAATATTTTAAATTTTCATCTTGGCTCAATTATACCCCAAATGACTCAATTTTGCAAAAGGGCTTTAATTAAATTATGCATTATTTTCAGCGGCAAGAAATGAGCTTAAATTTGACATGTGGTAAATTTTGGTGTGTAAAAAATTGTGAGGAGATTTGGACATAAAGAAATATATTTTTTCATGGACTGAATTGTAAATACATAAAATTCAAGGACTATAGTGCAAATACCTTACTCTTGAAGGATTATTTTACAAATAACAAAAAGAAGAGTTAGTGGATAAATTAGAATAGAGAAGGGAAGATGGAGAAGAGGAGCTTAAGAAGAGAAGTTGCAGAAGAATAGATGGAGAAAATAAGATAAAAATAGAGAAGGGAAGATGGAGATGAAGAAGAATTAGTAGAGAAATTAGAATGGAAGATAAGAATAGAGAAGGGAAGATGGAGATGAAGAAGAGTTAGTGAAGAAATTAGAATATGAGATAAATATGGAGAAGGGAAGATAAAGATGAAGAAGAGTTAGTAAAGAGATTAGAATATGAGATAGAGATGGAGAATAGAAGATGAAAATGAAGAAGAGTTAGTGAAGAAATTAAAATGGGAAATAGAGTTAGTGGAAAAATTAGAATGGGAGATAGATGAGTAGATTATAAAAGGAGGAAGAAGTGAGCTTAAGAGAAAGACTTTTTTTTTAGAGAAAATTTTGGATGTTTGAGAGAGTTTTGGGAGATTGAAGAAAAATTTGAGAGAAAAAAAATACCAAAAGAGATAGAATTTTGAATATGATAGGAGTTTAAAGCTAGGGGTTATCATCACAAATTCCTTCATCGATCAATATAAATCAAGAGTTCATCATCGTCAACGAGCAAGCAAATTCGAGCTAAGTATTTTTATTTATTCATTTATTTATGGTTTTACTCGCAAATTAGCACAAATTGTATACACTTTCTCCATCTCCCATTTTTTCCCATATTTTATGTCAGAAGAAGGATATCTCTACATCAACAGCAAAAATCTCGTAGAGATGCAAAAATCGGCCTAGACAAGCTCCTAAGCTGTCCACCGATTTCTCAACTGATCTGTGACTAAAAGTCCCTCTTAATTCAAAAGAAACTCTCTATATTAGGAACATAGAGAGCGAAAATCAATTATAGAAATCCCTCCAAAAAAAATGGGAGATAAGTACTCTTTCCACTCTTCTGGTTTTAGGTGCAAATTAGCACATATTTTGTATACTGACACTTCACTCTATTTTATATCAGGAAGCCGCAGCTCTATATCAATGGTCAACCCTATGGAAGCACAAAATCGACTTGGAGGAGTCCTCAAGCGCGCACAAATTTCAAATTGTTGAATCAATTCGTTGTATTTCATTTTAAAGAATTCATACCCCAGAATGGAGAGGACAAAGTCCATCCGCAATTTAAATACCTGCACCATAAATCCCAAAGGGAAGAGCCAAGCCAATGCTTAGCCTCCCATTGAAGGTTTTTACTTACAGTAGTTAAATACCTGCAACTTAAATACCTGTACCTTAAATCCCAAAGGGAAGAGCCAAGCCAATGCTTAGCCTCCCATTGGAGGTTTTTACTTACAATAGTTAAATACCTGCAACTTAAATACCTGTACCTTAAATCCCAAAGGGAAGAGCCAAGCCAATGCTTAGCCTCCCATTGGAGGTTTTTACTTACAGTAGTTAAATACCTGCAACTTAAATACCTGTACCTTAAATCTCAAAGGGAAGAGCCAAACCAAAACTTAGCCTCCCATTGGAGGTTTTTACTTACAGTAGTTAAATACCTGCAACTTAAATACCTGTACCTTAAATCCCAAAGGGAAGAGCCAAGCCAATGCTTAGCCTCCCATTGGAGGTTTTTACTTACAGTAGTTTAAATACTTGCAACTTAAATACCTGTACCTTAAATCCCAAAGGGAAGAGCCAAGCCAATGCTAGGCCTCCCATTGGAGGTGTTTATTCACTGTCATGTACTTCTTATAATTTAATTTTTGAATCATCAGACCCAAAAGATGAGTAAGTCGTAATACTGCACCGAAGTCGTTAACACACTCCCTCTTTCGGCTTCAGGGAATCTTTAACACTCAAAAAAATATAACAAATAAAAATACATACCATCCATGCATCCTATTTAAAAAGTGAAAATACAAAAGAGAATACTCTACTAGAGCCTTAGGAATAAACCAAGCCTGAGATTCCGAATTAGGATATCCATGAAATTAAGGTACCGAAAGGGCATTAGTTTTAATTAACTAGTGTAACCAAGTCCCCGAGCTCATAATCTCTGGTTCGCAGGAATAAATTAGTTCTCCCGCTAATTTATTTAGGTTTCTAATCGACCTACTAAGAACGATTAGTGGCGACTCCAAATTTCAAAATCATTTAAAAAAAACCAAAGTTGCGATTCGGTAGGGTTTGGGAGGGTCCGCGTTAGGTTAGTCAAATCTAATTAACCTAATAATCCGCTAACTCCTAAAAATAATAAAAAATATTTTTAGAGGGTCGCGACAGGTTTGCATTTTGACCTCATTGGAAAATCTTCTATTGAGAATAGGTGTCAATTGAAAAATCCATTGATGGTCAGTTGATAATTACTGATAAAGAAAAGGAACACAAAATTGTAGCATGACTTCGATATACTTCTCTGTATAAATCGAGCTTGCGAAAATTTAATTATTCAAGATGCATGGATATCATCTTGATATATTGAGCTAACTCAGTTATAACAAAAGTATTTTGTATCAAAGCTATTGTTAATCAAAAATCATGAAATACATTCCCTTTTGTATCAACTAGACAGATTGGAAAATATTTTCTATAGCTTCGATTTCATGGATTAACAACTACATTATTTAAGGAAATATGGGATTGATAAAACATCAATTGATTCAAGCTTCAACGTTTAGATTTGGACATCTTGAAATATTTCAATGGATCTCCAATGGTGAGAAATGACTTTTCATTTCAGGAAATGGATAAAAAATTTTACAAAATGCAATTGATATTTTCATACTAACAGAAGATCTTTTAAATCACTTATGCATTTTTTTTGCAAGTAAAAGGAAATTTCGGCCATAACATCATTTGAAGGGTTCAAAGTGGAGATAGCATCCGAGACAGGGTCTAATGAATGGAAGGAATCCGAGATGAAGTTCCTGGAAGTTGAAGAACAAAGGCTAATTCAGCTGGTTTAAGGCCGGAGGTTGTTTCTTAATTCTAAGTAGGTTTCCATAACTTGGGTTATGATTCCTAGTTCAAGTAAGTTTGCTTTGATCGGTTTTCTTATTTAATGTTTCCTAGTCTCACATTATCTCATTACGTCTAAAAATAACTTGTGCATTTCCAATTGTAAAATGCAAATTTTTAATTGATGCATGTAAATTTCTTTCGGGTAAGCGATTCATTCGGTTGTTTATTAGTGGTGAATGTCAAAGTCTTTTATCATTGCCGATAGAAGATTCCTTTATGTTTTGGTTTGGAATTGTTCTAGTTATTTTCCCGCAAACACATGAAGAACTTTCTTTCTTATTGAATAGGTTCGCATTCTCACCCTCTTGACGTGCTGTGACATTTTAAAAGTATTTCCTTAAAATAAACAGGGCCTAAAATGGGCAGGGGAAGTGATAACTCACTAACCAGAAATTTGCCTAAAATAAGAGCCGACATGGCACAAAGTGTAATTTGATGTATAAAGTGATTTTTTAAATTAAAAAATGAGGAAAAATAACTCGATGTAATAAAATTAATTAAGCATTTTTAAATTCTTCAAACCCCATCACTTTTTTGATATTTCTTTTTGTCGAGGTTTGCTCTTGAACACTCAATTAAATATTATTACCTTAATATGTCAAATTATTAATTGCGTAATTTATAGGATAAACAATATATTGGCAATAAAGATTATTGCTTGGTTGCTTATTACCAAATGACACGTTGGCCAAACCTTCGGCCTTTCTGTTTTTGTTTTTTTTGGACCTGCCAAGTTTTGACAGTCCAATCTTCCTTGTCCGAAAAGTCAACACAGGTTGTCTGCCCAAAACCCTCACCTGGTCAAACCGGACTCTCCTCCTTCCTCAAAGCGGTGGATTCCCCCTCTCTCTCGCTCTGCGCTTGATCCCGGAAAACCTCTCCGAATCGGTTCCAAGGCCCTTCGGAACCGCCTCTCCCCGCAATGGACGCATCGCCACAGGCCGGCGGCGGCGGAGGCCCGGCGCCCTTCCTGCTGAAGACTTACGAGATGGTGGACGACGCGGCGACGGACGAGATTGTGGCCTGGAGCCCCACCAAGTCGAGCTTCATCGTGTGGAACCCCCCCGAGTTCGCTCGCGTCTTGCTTCCCACCTATTTCAAGCACAACAACTTCTCCAGCTTCATCAGGCAGCTCAACACCTATGTGAGTCGACGGAATCTTCATGTTTTGTTTTGAGTTTTTGTGCTCTCGTTTCGCGGGATTGATGCGTGTGTCGGCCGCTATGTCGTGATTTATCGTGAAATTTTGTTCTGATTACTTGGGTGATGATTGTTGTCCTCTTTTGGGTTTATGTCGTGGGGTTTTGCTTTCCTGTGTATGATATGAGGGCCTCGAATCTCTTATCAGTTGGAAGAGTTTGTGTTTTATATGAGCAAGAAGTTTCTGCTGTTCGCCTCCTCTTTTCTTTTCTTCGCCTTTTGTCTTTCTGTCATGAGTTCTGCTTTGTCTGATCAGTGATTCTTCTTGCATTGTGATTGAAAGGAACGTGAATTCTGCATCTTAAGCTCATATGCCACTTTTAAGGGTCTCTAATAACTCATCGTTTGCTGCATGAGTGCATGATGCCCACTTTTGGATGAACTTTCTTTTAACTAATTCGGATAATGTCTGAAAGTCTGCGAAAATGTCAGTGTTTTCTGTCTCTTGAAGTCATTTCTCGACTATTTATGATGATAAACAATGTAATTGGTGGACCAATTTCCCATTCCTTTGCAATTCCTTTTGTCTTACATTGATTCTGGGCTTTCTGGGAGCATATGTTGCCACTGTTCCACTGATTATCACTTCGTTTATGTGTTAATAATAATGTATCTTGAGTCAAGCCTTTTGTCACTGCCAATGTTACCTCGCACCCTAGTGTTGCCATTCTCAATCTGGTTGAGGCAAATAGGAAAGGCAACTCTATGAAAAATTATCATTTTTATGGATTATTGTGAGGTTTGTTTTGGATCTTGGAAACACAATAGGAGACATCACTTTGATAAATTTCGATATACTCTGATTGCAGGGAATAATTTTCTGTCTAACATTATAAGTAGATCTATGTATCATAATGTATTTTCTATTTCAAAGAGATCGAGACTTTCCACATAATAGCTATTGACCACGTGCTATGGTTGGTTTGGACGACTTAGCAATCAAATGAAGTTGGAAGCAACTTGCTAAATCCTGGTGTCTCCCTTTCTTAATGTTTCTTTTCTGTTGTTGCTTTCTTTTCTTTTGATCCTTGTGCGTTTCCCTTATTTAAGAAGTACTATCTTGCATGATGTTTCACATCTGTATGGATATGATGCCAAAGCTATGTATCTGGAATTCAGCTGTTAGCTTGGCATGAAGACCAAGAATTCCTGCATCAATTTGGTGTTGGAGCATTCTTTCTTACATCATTTCATTATTGGAGCTACAGCTTTCTAGGATCAGATATATGTCTAGTGAGCTTTAGCTAGTAGACTAGATTTTTTGAGAACTTTAGTGTTTGCCGTTTCATGAAGGTTCACTTAATCTTTTTTATGATAATTGCATATGCCTTTGCCTCTACACGGTGGTTATTTGCCTTCTTTAGTTTTGAGACTCGAGTTTAGTGAGCTTGAAGGAAATACTTGGCTTGAAACAATGCAACTTGCTCGCTGCTTAGATTTGTTTGATTGATGGAACTTTCATCTCTATGCACGGTTGCACGTACGAGTGAGGTTAAAATGACTGTGATATTCTGGAGGCAGTGTTCTTCGCTCTGTTTGGAACATATTGATGGAGGCTTGTTATGTCTACAGGAACGGCTTAAGACTAGAATTTGAATCAATCACTTCTCTCTTGGCCAATTTTATTCAGTTAAACCTCCTAGGTGGAAGGGAGAATAATTTGGGAGGCCATAGGAAAACTAGAGATGTGCAAAGAAACCTACTAAACTGGAATGGTTCATTAGGAATTGGATTTGGCACTAGAGAGTAGAGGCTTAGTTTCAAGATACAAAAATTGAGAAATTGGAAATAAAAAGTAGGTTCCAGGCTGTGGGCTCTTTACCTGACCTCTACTGAAATGTGATTTTAGCTTATCTATGATATCGAATGGTCATCTTTCCTCAAAATATAAATGAGCATCTCACTTGGGGTTTATGAAGCTAGAGAAGTTGGATTTGGAGGATAGGCATTGCTATAAGCTTGGTAATTCGGGATCAAAGCATTATTTTAACTGTACTTTCACCTGTCTTTTACCTACGTATTTTATGATACAATTAAGCTTTATGTTTATGTTTTTAACTTTCTCAAATCAAAAAGAGAAAAATTACTTAGACAGATAACAGGGACTATTTTATATGGATTGCTTTCATTTTTATATTAACTAAGTTGGCAGCCACTAGCTAGTTAATACTGGAAAAATTGACCAAACAAAGTACAGGGTATCCATTCGACCAAAAAAAAAAAAAAGATTAGGGTATCCTAGAACCTATCTAGTGGACATGCCAGGTTCCAGGGCAATTCTAGAAGTGAACAAGGTCAAGGTTGGTTTCTGGCAGTGAATGCAGGATTAAAAATTGTTTTTGGCGCAGGGTTTTTTGGTCCTTTTTGTTTTTTTTTTGGGGGGGGGGGGCGTTGGTGGTCTGGCGGTTGTTTAATGATAGAGTCTATCAATGGTAAGACTTCTCATTAAGTGGGTTTTAATGCTTACAAAATTAATGGTAAGATGTCTACAGAACAGTCAGGACAGGAAAAAAAAATCATAGAATGTGGAACACAAAACAGAAATGTTTTTTTTTTTTTTTTTTTTTTACCCACCATCTGGTGGCCCAGTTGGTTTGCGCTCAGTTCCTTTCACGAGAGGTTCTGGGTTCAAAACTTCTCGGCGCCAGGTGACTTAATTGAGGGCCCGTGGTTGTGGGGTCTGCGGGTCCTCCCGAGGACTAGTCGTGCTTCACCGCTGGTTTGAGCACAAGCTCGCCGGCCGCGCGGACACCTCGGTTATCAAAAAAAAAAAAAAAAAAAAAAACAGAAATGTTTTTTTTTTTTGATGACCGAGGCTCCATGTGGCCGGCGAGCTTACGCTCAAACTAGCGGTGAAGCACGACTAGTCCTCAGGGGGGGGGGGGTAGCGCAGCAATCCATTATAAAAGATAAATGAACAAAGAGAAATTGAAATTGCGTCAGTTCACCAGTCAGAAAGGGTAAGAGGAAAAATAAGAGATAAATGGAAAGAGAAAAATACTAAAGAGGAAAGGAAAGATGAAAGGCAACGGAAGAGTGCAGTGGGTTTTTGTTTTTGCTAGCATTTTTTTTTTTGGTTCTCTCTGTCTCTCCTGCTGTCATCAGTTGCTTGAGTCGCCCCCCAGGGGGTTTGGGATGGTTTGGAAGTGCAGCCCTCAAAGATTTTTTGGCAGACACACTCAGTCTTTGTCCACTCTGTGTTCTACACACCTCGAGTAAAAAATGAGTTTTCCGGGTTATATCTTATGAAGATGTGCTCTGAGGTGGTTCTCATGTCAATTTCCTACAAAAAGTTTGTTAAGCAGGGGAAGTTCTCTAAATAGCAGGTATGCTCTCTGAATTAAATTACTTCTGAAGAGGGGAGAACGACATTATAAGATGTTGGAATTTGACTTTAAGTAATCAATGTCGTAGTGGGAATGAGAGTATTTTATGTTCGGATAACATGAAATGAGTTTGGACAGGAGGTAACTAAGAAAGATGCTTTCAGATACTTGGGATCAATTTTGCAAAAGAGGGGAGAGATTGACGAGGATGTTAGCCATAGAATCAAAGCAGGCTGGATGAAATGGCGCAGTGCATCCGGATTTTTGTATGATCACAAAATCCCTCTTAGGTTAAAGGGAAAATTTTATAGAACAGCAATAAGACCTGCAATGCTATACGGAGCTGAATGTTGGTCGGTACAAAAGCAACATGAGCATAAAATGGGAGTAGCGGAAATGAGAATGTTAAGGTGGATGTGTGGTCATACAAGGATGGATAAGATAAAAAATGACGATATTCGACGAAAAGTTGGAATAGCTCCGGTGGCAGAGAAGATGAGAGAACATAGATTGAGATGGTTTGGACATATTCTTCGTAGACCCTTAGATGCTCCGATAAGAACAGAAGTGTGTTACCGAGAAAACGATCAGAAGAAAGGACGAGGTCGGCCGAAACTTACTTGGGGGAAGGTAGTGAAACAAGATTTAATAGAGTGGGAAATAGATTGGCGCATGGTCTGCCTTAGGACGGAGTGGAGGAAAGCTATCCGCATTGTAGAAGGGGGGATTTCCTATGTCTCAGAGTGCTCTGTTTAGTACTTTCTATTTATTTATATGTTTGTTTATTTATTTATTTATTTATTTTTGGATAACCATATTTTTACTTTTTATTTTTATTTTTATTTCTTAAATTTTATATTTTTATCGTCACTTTATTTTTATTTTTACTTTTATTTTAGTATATTTTAAACTTTTCGCTTTGGGTTCATCGACCGCCGACCCCAATCGGTTTGGGATAAAGGTGATGTTGATGTTGATGTTGATGTTGATAACATGAAATGAGTTTAAGAGAGGGAGTTTTTCCTGCCTCAACCTCCTGTATGGCTGAAAAAAGGCGAGTTTCATTTATTTTATGGAGCAGTGTGGTGGAGAGTAGTTCGGTGTTCTAAATGTGGTGGACCATCTTGTCTAGAGCACATGTTAGATTTCTGTGGTTTTAATATTGCTGCAGTTATCATCGGCTTTCTGGGAGGATGAAGATGAATTGGTTGGAAATTGCAGCCAGAGTAATGTTCATGTTGAATGGTTTTACATTCATAGATAAGATGATGGCATAATGGAACAGAACTTGCAAGGTTGAAGCACCTCTAACGGCAAATTGGCAACAGTTTTTGTTTGAGATAGACTCCAACACTCATGAACTGCCTTCGTCTCATAAATAACTTGAAAGTTTCTTGTATACTTCCTCTGCTGGTTGTCCTTTAGGGTTAGTTCTTTCATGGCAAATTAGCTTCTAACAGTCTGGCTAGCTCTAGACGTTAGGCAGCTATAGATGCTATAGTCAAATTCTTAAGAAAATCAGGTGCTAACTCACCCTTTCGATTTGGAACTAATGATGCGCTTCATGTTGAATCTGGTACAGATACTGAATATTCATCGAGCTTTGAGGATTTAATCTCTTCATTTAGACTCACTGCATGATCATGATCACAATGTCCTTTACTGATTCAGCTGGTACTTTTATTTACTTTCCTTCGTGTGGTGTTTTCTGGACTTCTTCAACTTTAGTGTGTTTGTAATTTGGGTTCCGCTACGGGTACATAAATTTATGCCCTTTAATGGTGCCTTTCTCATACAGAGAAATTAAATAAACAGAGAAGCTTCTTATTCAAATATAGTTTTTAACTGGCCATCATTGACACGGTCTTGCTTGCACAATCACATACATAACTTGGGTGTGCTCTTATTGTGGTTGGATCAACAGCTGCTGGCTAATATGCCTGCCTCATAATGAAAACCATTTTCAGGGATTCCGAAAAATTGATCCTGAGCGATGGGAGTTTGCTAATGAAGATTTTGTGAAGGACAAAAAACATCTTCTCAAAAACATCCACCGCAGAAAGCCCATCCATAGCCATAGTCAACCTCAAGGTTCGATGGTGGATCCTGAAAGAGCAGCATATGAAGAAGAATTAGACAATCTCAACCGTGATAAAAGTGCCCTTGAAGCAAAGATTGTGAGGCTCAAGAAGCAGCAGTCTATTGGGAAGCTTCATATGGAGGAACTTATCCAGCGAGTGGGAGAAATGGAACACAGGCAGGAGGATTTGCTTGGATCCCTGGGAAAAGCTCTCCAGAATCCTAATTTCGTCGAACATCTGACTCGGAAAATTGAGTCTCTGGATCTATCAGCATATAATAAAAAGAGAAGGCTTCCCCAAACTGATCATGCAAGGCCAGTGGCGGAGAACAGTGTGGATACTCATAGTAGCTCAAGACCGGAGCTTGGAAATATTTTCCAGCAAGATTTTTCAAATAAGTTGAGACTCGAGCTGTCACCCACGGTTTCGGATATTAATTTGGTTTCCAATAGCACACAGAGTTCACACGAAGATGGGGGAAGTCCACGGAGAATTACATCAGAAAATGACCCAAGCGATGCTCTGATGAGAACTGAGAGCATTTTATGTGCACCTGAAGCTTTAGAGCTTTCAGATACAGGGACTTCCTTCACGTTCAAGATGGATTCATCTGTGCAAAGGAAACCACCAGTAGATGAAAGCCCAAGGATGCATTCGTTGCCCATGAGTCTAACTACTGAAGAGGGAGATAGCAATGTTTCATGCCAACTAAATCTAACTCTTGCATCTTCTCTGTTGCAAGTTGACCACAGTCAACAATTTAATCGTTCGAATGCGTTAGGTCCAGAAATTAGCAAGTCTCCAGATGCGAGATCAAATGCCAGTATCATAGAGTATGGTTTTGGGGCTTTCCAGAAGAATAGGAATTTGGACGAAGAGCGTACAAATTCCTCCTCATTGCCTGAGGCTCGAAATAACAATCAAGTTACAGCTCCTGCTTTGGGTAGAGTAAATGATGTGTTTTGGGAACAGTTTTTGACAGAAAGACCCGGATCTTCAGAGACTGAGGAGGCTAGTTCTAGTTACAGGGAAAACTCATGCAATGTGGATGATGATCGTAAACCAGGCCCTGGGTTGTCCAGAAATTCTAAAAGCATGGAGCGGCTCGCGCTGTGAGAGTGAAGCCAGAGCTGAAGATCAATGACAGGTTTCTTTGGGTTTCTTATTGATCATCTTTGTGCATTGTACAACATGCTCATGATATGATTGTTTCTCTGCATTTTGACGAATCACTCATTTGGTGCTCCAATAATGCCATAGAAAATGAAGTTACATGCCCTGGTTCATTTTGGGGCATATAGGTCTATATATGTACACAAACGCGCACCTTTTATCACGATGATGAGGTGCTTCTGGTACTATTTTTTCAACAGGACTCCCATGGGCTAACAAGGCGCCGAATGTAATAACGTAGTTTACCTCTAATTCTTGCTAAGTGTTCTTTGTCATACGGTTTTTCGAACGCATGTCAATTTCACATCATGATATGCTCAATCTAAATGTACTTGTGGAAAAGAAAACTGGGACCATCTGCTGCTTGTGGACTTATGAGAAGGGAAATCCTCAGCTCTTGGCACTCCAGTGTGAATGGTGTAGAATGGACTAGTTTTGCCTGCCTTGGATCACAGATAATGAAGGAAAAAGTAGTTGGGTGGCCAAAGAAGGCAAACCCTGTGTGTTTTTGGTCGAGTTTTGATCCCCCATCCCCGTTAGCATTACTTTTGAAATCCGATGTGCTCCCAACACCAAGCTGAAGCAATTTAGTATCTTAGTCACTGGTAAAGCATGTTCAGTTTTCAAGGCAATGATTACACATAGCACGAGAAAAATTGTGGGAAACAGGTGAACTTTTCTTAATTGCTGCTTGACGACAGATTTCCCCGACGCATTCGCTCACAAGATTCTTGTTTATATGGATGGACAATGACATGTATGGCTCAATGGGCCAAAAAAATTATATTTTATTAGGCTTGTGTTTCTTTAAGCCTTTTTTTTTTTTTTGAATACATGCGCTCCCGCCACCTTGAACGGATCATATTTCCTCACGATGGAGACTAAGATCGAACATGAGGACCCTTCTTGATTTGATTTGATTTTTTTTTTCCCTTCTTTTTGTTCGGTTCTTCTACTTTCTTTGCCCTATTTGGGACAAAACCGGTGTCCAACTGTCCGTCTTTTCCACGCACAACAAAGGAAGAGAGAAAAGGAAATAGTTTATTTGGCAGATAGCCGACTAGACATTTGCGTATTTCTTGTCTTTTATTTTTAGTATTAAGAAACCATCATTCTAAAAATAATCGAAGCACAAGCAAGGGTTAAAAGAATTATCCGATAATTTTAATAAATGTTTCTGGTTTACTATTCTTGGCACTGAAAACCAGCTTGGGCCTTAGTTGGTCATGAAGCCCACGAGAAGCCGCAAGATACGGCAAACCAACTCTTGATTCGAAAATTGTATTTGATGACAACAATTTTCAATGGTGATGTTAATAATACAAGAATAAACGTAATTAGGCTTCAATTATATCTCGCGAAAGGTTGTAATTGTTAATTTTTTTTCCTAATTATTCCCCATGCATTTATGGTAAACCAAACAAAGACGCAGTCTTGGAATAACTATTCCATATTGCAAAACAAACTACCGAATAACTATTTCATTTTTATCCATGCTCCATTCTATCGTCATGAAATGTTAAAAGTTACGTCCATGCGTTGACAATATCGAGGCTGATCTATTTAGGGGATTTTAAAATAAGATTTAAGTTCAAATATGACTGTGCACCTTGCTTATTTAGGTCGGCTGGGGGCCATAAAAGTGCGAGTTTTTGTTTGGGATAATGACAAAAATAATTTATGAATTTAGACTCAATATGTAACGTGATATCTAAACTTTTAATTTACTCAATTTGATTCTCAAATTGTAGCTTAAGGTTTAATGTGATCCTTGAAATTTTAATTTGTTTAATTTATTCCTAAATTTTTTTTATATATGTTCATGAATTATATCTCATATTGGGCTAACATTCTAGAATGATATTAAATAAATTAAAAGTCTACTAATCAAATTACATATTGAGCCAAAATTGATCGTATTGCTTTTGTTGTCGGCTTTTTCCATGTGGGGATAAAGATCTTTGCGCATGAAGCTGTTGGCCAGTGAAGGGTAAAGCAAATCATCCGTAACTGAAAAGGGCAGACCGCACTATCTTGCATTGATGATCCCTCCCTCCAGGCTCCAGCTACCATTGGTAAAGAAAGTCTCTCTCTCTCTCTCTCTCTCTCTCTCTATCACTCTGCCATTCGCAAGAACACCACACAAACCAGGAAAAGAAACCCAAGGAAACCTCAAAAAGCCATACCCAAAATGCTTCAGATCAACTTCAACACCAGCCCGAGAGCCACCACCTTGTCCCTGGCCCTCCTCCTCCTCTTCCTCTTCCTCCTCCACACCCACCTCGCCATTTGCAATGCAATGCCAGTCCTGGGTGCTCACGCCATGAAGAACGGCGAGATCGACGCGGCGCTGAAGCGAGTGTGCTCGCGGAGCATCGGGGACTGCTTGTCGGAGGCGGAGACGGTGGACTTGGAGTCCGAGACCAGCCGGAGGGTGCTGATGGTGCAGCACAAGAAGTACATCAGCTACGAGACGCTGCGGCGGGACATGGTCCCCTGTACGACGGCCGGAGCGTCGTACTACAACTGCCACTCCGGGACGGCGAATCCGTACAACAGAGGCTGCGCGGTCATAACCTGGTGCGCGAGAAACATTAGGGACATCAAGACTTGAATGGCTCGACTGGCTGCGTGGTGGGTCTGATCTCAGTGGGATGTGGCGGTAATGAAATTTTTTCACTTAGTTTCTGTGCAACTGTTATTGCCCTTTGGGAGTGCTTACTGTGTGTCTGCAATGTGGTGCTGTTACTGTATATACATGATCCCAATAGTGACTTTATCCGTGACACGAAGAAGAAGCCGTGCTCTGGAAGTCGAATCCTTTCTTTATTATGTATGAATTATGATGCTTGACAGAGGTTCCTTGAGCGCTTGTTAACATGACTCTGTCTAGTATGCACACTACCAGTATCAAGGATGTTGATTCTTTGCTGGAAATAACAAGATGCATTCTCCCTCATGATGGGCTTTTGACATTGAGAATTGATGAATGATAGAGTGGGTTTTAGAACTCAAATCGTTGTATGTGTTTTGCCGCTGCAACCATTTTCTTTTCAGTTTCAATTTGAAAATTTGTCAAAGCACTTCTTGTTGTGATTATTGACTTGCTTGCCATGAAAATTAACCCGAAGTGGGATCCAAGTTTTTGGAGGCTTGATGCTAAACTTCTCTACGCATTCAGAATTAGAATCGACAATGTGGTTCTCCCTAAGAATGCGTGATGGAAGTCATACTATTTCCCCTGAAATTTACCATTATGGGGATCCAAATTTGTCGTTTGGATCGGCTGATATTCTTATCTTCATAAATATTGGGTGACCAAGAATTTACAAGCTGCATATTAGAGAGTCAAGAAATGACTATTAAAGTACATAGCATCTCTAATTGCTCTTACTCTGGAAGGAACGAAGTACATGAAATTGGCTACAATCAAGCATTTGCTTGGCTTAGTGGTCACATTGTACAAGTATCAAATTGAGAGCTAGTTCAGTTTTTACTGCCTAATGCTTACAAAATCTTGTTGTTCATTAGCTTGATGATTGAAAAACTTTTATGTCACGTTGATATAGTATGACCTTGTCTATCATAAAGTTCTTCATTCTTCTACACACTAAAGTCATGGCCACATGTAATCTAATGGTTATTTATATCACTGATGATGAAGCTCGTGTTAGGGAAAACTGAAGTAGTATCAAACAGTCTTTTGTCAACATCTAGATGCTCATTTTGTGGATAGCTTTCCCATGGAGATCCAATTCGTCAAGTATCACATAGTTGACAATAAGAGGATGATAGGGCAACAAATATTGAGTGCCCATTACGCCGAGTGCTGAGTGCGTTGGAGTCTCACATGCAAGCAACATGAGTTCAACAAGTTCTTGGAAACACAAGAAGTTAAACGTCAATCACAAGCCATGTATGCTTGTGAGGAAATCAAAAGGCAAAATGAACGAAATGGTGATTTCGTTGGAAGGAATTTGAGGCCCATACTAGAAGTGAAAGGACTTCTGACAACATTATGTTCTGTAAGTTTCTATGTTGTCGTGTACAAACTACGTGGGTTCATCAACAGTTGGTTCATATTCCCCTAGAAGCAAGAAGCAAAAGTATGAAAACGGAATACTATCAATTTAATTAACCCATTAAATTCACAAGTTTTCATTAAGAAAAAGAGCCAAATACACCATGTCAATCATGCATGCAGTTTCATTTATCGTCTAGCACTAGAAAGCCATGAAACTAGGCTTGATAGTGGTCGGGATAGAACGACTTCCTGAAACAGGATTCCGTAATTGCTCTAACTGGTGTTCTTGTGCTGTAATGGCTTGCTAGATCCCATTATAGTACTAGACACCAAAAAATGGAGAGAAACATGGGGACAGATAAGAGGATCTGGCTGTGTCATCAGCTGGAGGAAAGATAAGAAGGTGAGATTCTTTGAGTAGAAAAATAAGAGAGAGAGAGAGAGAGAGAGAGAGAGAGAGAGAGAGAGAGAGAGAGAGAGAGAGAGAGAGTTTTCTATGAGCTCCCTGTCGCTGAAGAACAGGCCAGTGAGTCTGGTGTTGTTTGGCAAGTACGATTTCTTTCCATGGCTGCCTTCAGCAGGTGTGGACGTGGATAAGTGAGTTTACAGTGCCCAGTGCATCTTTCTTGCCATGCATATGAAGGAGCGTTATGCGTATGTTTGTTGACACGGGAGTACTTGAGGACTTCCAAAGAAGCAAGAGACAATGAATCAGTCTTTCTTAAAAGTTAGATACGTTGTGGCAGCCAATATGGCAATATTGCGGATCAACCATGATGCTTGGAAAGATCGTAGAAGACGATAAAACCAGTGATCTCTGAAAATGACCATTAGTGTCTTTTTTTTTTCTTTTTGGAGAACCATTATTAAAATTTGAGAAAGGACCAAATTCATATTTGTGAAGTTCGCAGCTTGAGAGAACTAATTACATGTTTGGAAGGCACTTTCATGAACTTAATTTGAGTAGTTGAAAATCTCGGGAAAGGTTAGAAGACGTTCTATTGAACTTGTTTTGCCATAGTCATGCATATAAGCCTTTTGTCAACTCGAACTCTTTGGAGATGAGGAAAACCTATTTCTTTTCTGTCAGTCAAGGGAAACCTTCCATGCCCTTTTGTGTTTGTTGGGTATCTTCTCTGTTTCCTCATTGCCTAGTCAAAATGCTTTTTGAGCCACATGATGGATGTTGGCCCTGAAGGTGATGCATTCTTGGTAGTCATTTTGTACAGGGTCATGCATCTGGTCTGTGTCGTTTGCCTACCTGTGTATGGGAATGTGTTTAAGTAGCAATCGTATTGCGAGCCATTTTAAGTCTTCTTGTTCATGGTACTTAGGATGAATGTCTTGAAAGGAGAACACTTGATTGGTGCATTGGTGCCCCGTGAGCATGTCAGTCAATTGTCGCTGTCACATGATATACTTTTGTCGGGGTGAAGTGACTGACTATGCTTGCATTTCTGAGTGAAGGAAGCCCCTCAATCATGAGAGGATGGCTTATACAAATTCAGCTTCCTCAGGAAAATTAGCAAGCCGGTCCTTCACTGTGTACCGGTCAATCGATAGTGCGCTCTTTGGAAGAACTCAGTCCTGTTCATGTCTGACATTTTTCTTTTTCTTTTTTTTTTTAATTTACTTTTTTCGTATATGACATTCTGGTAGCAGACATCGAGTGTCTCGACGTGAAAGCACAGTATTACAGAAAATTTCCTATTTGGCTAAGAATGCCACAGGGACAGCCACTTCCTTCCCCCTTCATCGGCATGCTTGTTCATTCTATAGTATCCCTGGATCCATTTTCCCTTTTCTTTCTGTTGGTGCTTCCTGATGGGATTTATCCTAAACTGAATATCAACGTAGTTGTATAGAAGATAGAAAATTGATGACATGCGAGATTACTCAGATTCATCCTAAAATAGGGTTATGTCCTGCAAAGAGATTTCACTATATTTTTTCGCTCATTACAATGATTTTTCACACGAATACAATATATATAAAGTAAAAATAATAGGCCTAAAATTCTAGTGTATCCGAAAGTCTTTTCATCCTGCAATAAACGAGTCTACTTAAACACAAGCCTAAACTCGATATTATTTTGGGGATGCTACTCTCAAGTTTCCACCCACTCACTGACAAGCGTACAGTCGTCTGCTTATTGGAAAGCGGAACCCTTACCTGCTGATCGGGCAGTAGGAATCCCGCTCCGCTGATCGAATAACGAGACTCCCGTGTCAAGGTTGTTGCTCCCAAAATCTCTCCATTCCGTGCGCAAGGGTCTCATGTCATTGGTTCATGCTTCGATTTTCCTAAATTCACGCAGCCGTACCTCATGTGAGAAATACGGATTCTCAAAATATTCTCAACTCCAACACTTTCAGGGACGTTGCGCCTATTCTAAATTCATCGACCCCCTTGCTTTGACACTCGATGTAGCGTACAATATTCACTACGAGAAGATGATGAAACATCTTTGTTCTTGGAGCAGAGGTTACAGCGAACCATGACGACTAAACTTGCATTCATTTCGAGGAGACCGGACAGTTACCTCTTGGGAAGCGCATGAGTTAATTTGCAGGTGGTATCATGGCTCCGAAGCTGATAAACAAAGCCGTAAAGTGGAGCCGGCGATTAAGGCTATGATTGCTTGGCCAAAATTGAACGACTTAAAAAATACTTTTTCTAAAAGTAACTGCTTATATGGGTTATAAAATAAGTGAACAAAAAATATTTTTCATCATTCACAAAAATATTTAGAAATAAATTATTATTACTAATAAAAATATTATCAAATAGCTAATTATTTCAAGAGATACCAACATTTATTTTTTGAAAAACGTTTTCTAAATTATTCATTTTTCGCAATATAAATGATGTATAAGAATGTTGCGGTTACTGTCGCTTTGTGAGTTACAAATTGCGTCGCAAGTCATTGCTGACCCGAACACAAAAGCAAATCTAAAGTATCTGAGGTGGAATTTGATGTCAGATTAGTATTTAAACGCACACATGCCATATTAAGGAAAATTAGGAAAAATGTCAAAAAAAAAAGTTTTATATCAATTGTACTGGTGCCAATTCAGTTTTAAATTTTTTATATTTCTGTTAATTGAGTCAATCCGGTTAGTTTTGATAGGAAATTCGCTAGCGTATATGTCAGTTGTTCTATTTAGCCCGGCTGACACTCACATGAATATTTGTGAATATTATTTCAATATTTTTTTAATGATTAAGAAAAGAAAAAGAAGAAAACCCAAAATATTTATTAAAAATATTTAAAAATATAAAAAAATATCCATGCCAGCGTTAGTCATATCACGTATGACAACCGATGTCCTCGTCAGAGAACTTTTAGCTAAAATTGGTCAAATTAACTCAATTAGTAGAAATATAAAAAATTTAGAATTGAATTGACGTCTATGTAAAAGGTTTATGAATAAATTGGCACCAATAAAAGGTTATAAAATATTTAGGATTGAATTGGCATCAATATAATAGATTTAGCAATTTTTTTAACACATTTCGAAAAGAAAATTGCAAGTTTGATGAAGTTTTTGGTGGGTGAAGACTAAGAGCCATAACAAAGAGAGCAAAATCACTTCCGTGTTGACCTTAAGCAACAATCAATCGAATTGATTAAATCGCGCCAAAGGGCATAGGGGTTGTTGTCCTCTTCGTGTTGGAATTGAGAATGAGATAATTTGAGGCCCTTGGTGCACAAATTAATGCCACAACAGTCGCACGTGGCAAAAGCGACCGGTATGATTCCGACCAGGTTAAAAGTCCGACAAAAGTGCATAATTTTTTTTTAAAATTTTAAACAACATCCTTATAATACAGGAGTAAAGAGGATCATGGCTACACACAGGGTAGAAGCGAATTGGCATACTGGAGAATCGGTTGGCATAATGTTAAACCAGTAAAAAGTCTAGGAGTGATGAGATCATGGCCAAGCATCCCAACGCAGCACTAAATTCAAGCCTATAAAGAGATCACGATAGAGGGCAAATCGATCTCCGAGATTCACAGTTGGAAGATTCACACAAAATCCTAGTCTCTGGTCCATTTCCTAGTCTTTGACAACAACACGATGTTGTCCTAGGAATTTGGCACAGCCTCGTCTTTTTGTTTTAGCCCTGGACGAGTATTGCGATAAGGAGGAACTGGGTTGCGCCCTAGACAGCTTCAGCAAGTAGCTTTACTAGAGAGAACAGCCCCAAGACTTGGCGGCTTCACACCCTAGACTTCCGAATCCCAAGTCATCACTTACCAAAGTCCAATAACGCTTTTTTGAGCTTTGGATCCCTATAGGATCTGATTCCCCGGTCATCTTTCTTTCCTTTTCTCATGTAAAGGCTCACACAACCGCCGCTTCGTTGGCCGAGTTGCTTAGGTTTGATTCCCTAATCTGTCATTGATCTCAAAAAAATCTTGGTTAGTAGGACGGCTTTAGTTTAGGTGTATTGCTGGTTTTGGGCTTCTCACTCACATTGTGGTGCGGCAAGGTTGACAGACTACGCAGTCGACAGTGGTGTGTGGCTTAGTCTACAACCTTAAATTCGAACATTCTCCTACAAGCGACTTATATTTTGCTAACATCAGAAACCTTTATAATTGATGAAAAAAGAAAAGGAACACGCAATGTGCACAAAAAAAAAAGTGCAACAAATACTCAACAAAAGAACTGGGTGATTTCAATTAGTTTAGAATGTAAAATTAAATTTTTGTTGGATGACCAAGGTTTAGTTTGAACACAAGATCAAACGAAAGACTTATGGGACAACATTATAGTCTTTGATGCTTCAATTTTTCCCACAAAGTGTATAGCACATGTAATTATCTTCTTATATCTCGCAGGAGTTTCTTGTGATATTTTTTGGATAACAGTTTGAGGTTTGAAGTTGCCTTTGAATTCGCTCCATTAGGATCCATTTATTTCATGAAAAATGAATAATTTGGAGAACATTTTCCTTAAAAATGATAGCTTGAAATAATAAATAATGCAAAGTGTTTTCATTATCGACAAAAATTTATGTCTCAACATTATCGTGAACACTGAAAGAGAAATTTTGTTCATCAATTTTAAAATAAATACAAACGTTCTTTTTTTTTTTAAATGCTGTTCAAGTCATTTATTTTTCATGAAATGAGCGCATCCTTAGGGTGCGTTTGTTTAGGAAAAAACTTCACATGAAAGGAAAACACTTTTTAGGAAGTCATTTTTCAGGAAAATATTTAGTTTTTTTTTATTTGGTGATATGTGACTAAAATATTTTCTGGTGTTTGGTTTTTATTTGAAAAATGATTTTGATTATATAATTTTATCTCAAATAAAAAAAATTCAAATTCAAAATTTTCTTTCTTTTTCTTTTCCTTTCTTCCTCCACCGCGACCGGCAATAGTCATGGGTGAGCTCAAGAATCGCCAGATTTGATAGCTTGGCGAACCTAGGCCGATGAGCTCAAGGCTCGCCAGGCCTTGGCAAGCTCGAGCACACCCATGGCCATTGCCAGCCGATCGTGGTGGAGGAAAAAGGAAAAAGAAAAAGAAGAAGAGAATAAGACATATGATACAATAACAAAATAAAATATTAAAAAAATTAAAATTTAAAAAATTGATAGGAACAATTTCAGAAAGTGTTTTCACATCATTAGATTTAGGGATTCGCTTGCCTAATTTATGCATGAATTTCAGTTGACTAAATCATTTTTGGCAAACCAAACGGGTGAAAATTAAAAAAATCAATTCCCGAAAAGCACTTTCGCTCAAACAAACACATCGTTGTATCGAATTGGGATTATTTCACTTTAGAAGGGAGAATCTCAAGGTAGCTACTCACGGACAATGAATCGGGTTGCGTTCTGATCACGTGGCATCACCGTAAAATACACTGCATAGTTTCGAGATGACACATTGCATTCTATTATGTATCCTACCAATTAGGCAATTACCATATAAGCAATGGAAACGCCATTGGCACATTGAGTACCGGCCCTCTTGGAGAGTGTTGTGATCCAAATCCCGTAAAGCAGCACCTAGTGAAAGCACGAGTCCTTACTCAAATTCAGATCTCAAACGACAAAAAGTCGAAGTAATCCCATGATTCGTCGATTTCGTTGAATTGAATTCTCCTAGTCGTCATCGTCTTATGGTCGTACGTAAATTACTAAAACACACCGAATTAATGCCGAGAATTAACAATTATGCAAGTATTTGGACTTCGAGAATGTTAAAACATATAAGGGAAGTAAAAAAGAATAACAAGGTGAAGATAGGGGTACACATTTTGTGACGTTGCCAAAATTGATATTTGGGCATGACATTTCAATCGATAGCAATTTACAATAGTGGACATGATAAAAGAAAAAGGAAATGAACATTTTAGCGATTGATCTCCTTCCATTCTGATTAGTCCTGCTCTCCTTTACTCCCGAGTCCCAACCAAAAAAAAAAAAATGCTACCTAGCACACTCTTCAACGTGGGGACCGAGTACTTTGGCAATCTACGTAACATTTCCAATATCGGATCAAAAGCAAAAATCACAACTGTACAGGATGAAATCTGTTGAAAGGGTGAGATCTGTTGCACGTTAATCAAACAATAAAAGATCATAAGGACATTGTATCGAGTGAGGACTATAGCCTGACCCTTGTTCAATGGGCTAGTAAAAGTGACCGGTTTTAGGTTGGCTGATTCTCGCTCTAAAACTGGGAATTGGACCACAATGGCCGATTCCACAAACTTGGAAGTGGCCCACCGTTCTTGGATTTACTCGGGAACTGACCTACCTATTCTGATTTCGGTTCCTGGGTGAGTTTAGGAATTGGCCATGGGTATTCCTGCTTTGCATTATCGGTGACTCTAGTTCATATTCTCTTGTCAATGACCATCACCGATCATTACCAAGATACTTATAAAGCAAGGAACAAAGAAATAGAAGCATATTTCACAGTCCGTGATTGAGAAATAAACCCCCAAATTGAGTTTAAAAGTTAATTAAAAAGACTATCATGCACATCATCTCAATACACTTCAAATTTGGACAAAAGGAGAGGTTAACTCCTTACTTTTGTCTCATTGATATTTCATCGAACAAGTTATGTGCAATCGGATGAGAAACAGATCATAGCTATTCCGAAATTAGATTCACAACCAAACTTGAGTCAAAATAGTACAATCAAATTAAAAAAATTTTGAGGAGCAAGAAAAGATATGATACTTTAAAAATTACTATGAGCGATTGGGAGTGAAAGAGAGCTTGAGATACTGAGACCGAGCGTGAGGAGAATGGATAGTAAGAGCGGATATTCACTTGTTCTGATTTTTAGGAATCCGCACTACTCAGAACCAGTCGATTTAGACAGTTTCCGATTTAGTACGATCATTTTGCTCATCCCTATGGGCGCGTCTATGGTTCCTGTTGGACACCATGACTATAGATACTTTCACCATTAGATCGACAAGTAGAAAATCACAGTCATCCAGACTGAGGTACGTTACCTTTCAATCCAACGGGGTCCAGACCCAAAAAAAAAAAAAAAAAAAAATCCAAAGGGGGAAGATTGTAAGAGAATCGTGTCCCTTGAAAACTATGTTCTGACCCATCTTCTATCATAGCTTATTGTGAAAACAAAGTGGAGAATAGAACTGGAACGCATGATACATGCATGGAGAATTCCCTTTTCTTTGTTACCTGTCGGCTCTCAATTATAAAAGTAAATAAGAAGTGGGTCCAAAGGTTTTCAACACTTCCCTTTACCTCGTGGGGGCATATTCAATCAAAATCTACAGTTCGATTAATTGCCATAAACATCATCCTTTAGTCCTCAGTCCTGAGGCGTTTCTTCCTTTTGGCTACAAGAACATTATTTGCGAGAGAATCAGCGTACTTCTTCCTGGCAGTTTTGTTGTATAATCTTATCATTCGAGGAAGGTGTTTCCCCCGAATTTCCAAGGTTGTTTATTTCCTAACTTTAATGGATCTGAGAAATACTAAGTTCAAAAATCCTCTGATTCTCTACCAAGTTTATTTTGAAGATGCGCTTAGCATTTGTTGAACTTTCACTTCCTCTGCATTTTAATGAACAAGAAACTCGAATTTTTCCATGTTCAATGATTCATTAATGAAATCTGCAACTATACCAGGAGAGATTGGAAACTCGAGCCAAGTAAATTACCTTCGCGAGTTGAACTCAAAATCAAATCACGTCAACAAATTTACCTGTACTCACCAAAAACAAAGAAAAGGAGATGCGAGGTTTGCTGCTCGTGAATGGAGGAGAAGAAACTAGAATGTAGAAATGCATGTAAACAAAGCAGGATCGATCAGATTGGATAATATATTCTTTCATCTTGTCCACAGACACCCCGGGAAAAGAACAGAAAAAGAAGTCAGCCTTCCAGCTCAGAGATAAATGGTAAAAAATGTGCAGCAAAATAAAATTGCAGCACTTACAACATATATTCTACAGGCCTTTCAAACTTTATTCATGGCCACCGTAGACCCTCTCATAGTCCCATCGATTTATCAGCTCACCTTCTCCTCCCAAAAAACATTCAACCCACATGACAACAATCCTACGTTACCGAGAAATCGAATTGAGAAACAGACGGCGAAGCTGTCCGTAAAATCTTCATGTGAAACCCGCTTAATACCTATAGTGAGGAGGCTTGTAGGGACCCTCAACGGGGACGTTAATGTAGTCAGCTTGATCCTTGGTAAGCTTGGTGAGCTTAGCACCGAGCTTGCCAAGATGAAGGGCAGCCACCTTCTCATCCAGGTGCTTGGGCAAGACATAGACCTCCTTCTTATACTTGCCAGAGGACTTCTCCTTCCACAGCTCGAGTTGGGCAATCACCTGGTTCGTGAAGGAGCAGGACATCACGAAGCTAGGGTGGCCAGTGGCGCAACCCAAGTTCATGAGGCGTCCCTCTGCCAAGACAATGATGCCTGACTTGGTGTCGGGGAAGACCCACCTGTCAGTTTGGGGCTTGATGGTGATGCGCTTCACACCAGGTAAGTTCTCCAGGCCAAGCATGTCAATCTCGTTATCAAAGTGACCGATGTTGCAGACAATGGCGTTGTTCTTCATCTTCTTCATGTGGTGGACCATGATGATGTCCTTGTTGCCGGTGGTGGTGACAAAGATGTCAGCCTCGGAGACAACATCCTCGAGGGTTAGGACCTGGAGGCCTTCCATGAGAGCTTGGAGAGCACAGATGGGATCGATCTCCGTCACAATCACACGGGCACCAGCCTGCTTAAGGGCAGCAGCACAGCCCTTGCCCACGTCTCCATATCCACAGACCACAGCAACTTTACCAGCAATCATGACGTCGGTGGCCCTCATCAGACCGTCAGGGAGAGAGTGGCGGCAGCCATACAAGTTATCAAACTGTTTCAAGCGAGAACATTAGCTCAATGATTAGTTTTAGACAAACAAGTAGTAATTAGAATAGAGCTACCCCTCACTCTATTCAGACGACACTGGAATGATAAGTTTCTTTATAGGAAGTTTAACACAGTTCACGTACTGCCAAAGTGGATAACTACAGATGGACTCATCCTTCGACTGGCTTGCTAATTTACTTGGGAACAGGCTACAAGAATCACTAAAGAGGAAGTTATGCCGCCAGTAAACTGTGATAACAAGATAAGTCTCAGATCTTATTCAGCACACAGAATAAGAAAGAAGATCGTGGGTCTCTAAGTAAGTATAATGTACAGCTTCTAATGCAGAAGTACAGATTTAGTATTTGTGACTAACTTCGCATGTATCTACCAATAGATTGAAGATGCTTCGTCTTTTATCACACAGACATTTTATCAAACAGGTTCCGCGTTACTTTTTGTCAAGCGAAATGTACAGATCCAATGCAAAACAAAAAATTAAAGAACTCGAACGAATCAATCTCACGAAGTAGTACACAGAAGAGTATAGATCTACTAGATCTGAACCCACATAATCAGAAAGGACGAACGGAAACCCAGAAGAAAGAAACTGTACCTTGCTCTTGGTGACAGAGTCATTGACATTAATGGCAGGGAATAGCAGAGTCCCATTGGCCTGCATCTGGTACAACCTCTTGACACCAGTGGTGGTCTCCTCCGAGACGCCGACAAGTCTCTGCTTCATCTTGTGATACCTCTTCGGATCGGTCTTCAACCCGTCCCTGATTATGGTCAGCACGATCTGGAACTCGGCGTTGTCGGTGGACGCCGGGTCGGGGAGCTTCCCGGTCTTCTCGTAAACCTCCTCGGCCTTGACGCCCTCGTGGATGAGGAGGGTGGCGTCGCCTCCATCGTCGACGATGAGGTCGGGGCCGCCGCCGGGCCCCCAGTCGAGGGCCCGCTCGGTGCACCACCAATACTCCTGGAGGGTCTCGCCCTTCCAAGCGAAGACGGCGGCGGAGTCGCGGGCGATGGCGGCGGCGGCGTGGTCCTGGGTGGAGAAGATGTTGCAGGAGCACCAGCGAACCTCGGCGCCGAGGGCGGTGAGGGTCTCGATGAGGACGGCGGTCTGGATGGTCATGTGGAGGGAGCCGGTGATCCTGGCGCCCTTGAAGGGCTGCGAGGGGCCGAACTCGGAGCGGCACGCCATGAGGCCGGGCATCTCGACCTCCGCGAGCTCGATCTCGAGGCGGCCGAAGTCCGCCTGCGACATGTCCTTGACCTTGTACTCGCGGCCGCTGGTGGTCTTCTCCACGGACAACGCCATTTCCTCCTCTGTCTTCAGGTTGCCTGAAACACAAACCGCCGAGAGAGAGAGAGAGAGACAAAGAGGGAGGTAGAGAAATGGCGTGTGTGAGCAAAGGAGGAGGAAGAGGATGAGGGTTTTTAAAGAGCTTTGAAGGTCAGGGATGTCCAGGAGTTGGTGGATCTGGTGGAAAAAAAAGAAGGGAAACAGATTTTACAAAATGCCCGATGTCCATTATTTTTTTCAAATAGCGATTTGAAATATATTTTATTTCAAATAAGACTAAAAGTGTCATTATTATCTAAAAAAAGTCTTAAAATAGTTATGATTATATTAAATAAAGACCTGACCTCATCGGTCGGCCAAATTTTATGGCCGATTATAAGACCATTTTTATCGAAATGTAAATTTAACCTAATTCTTCGTTAAATCAAATTAAAAAACAAAAAAAAAGATAAAAATCCCTCTTGATTTTTCCCTTTTTTTTTGACTTTTTTTACAAAATATCTTAAAAAATAGAATAAGGAAAAATAAAATAAAATAATAAATGACCAAAATAGTCTAACTAAAGTGACTCAAGCCTTTTTTTTTAGATTAATATAGTCACTTTAGGTTTTTATTTAAAATAATATACACTTCATGCCTTTTTTTGATATAATAAGGACATTTTATGTATTTATTTAAAATAAGGTTATTTTAAATTTTTATTTAAGAAAACGAGGGAATTTGATATTCAAATTTTTTGGAATTTTCCCAAAAAAAAAAAAGGTGGGGAGTTGGGAGTTGGGGCCCGCAAAATGTCCCCGATAACGAGGTTGGTGTTTCCGGTGAGTTTGGACCGTCGGAAACTTGCTCCGATTCTGTTTAATTGACAAGCATTCCGGCGAGGTTAACACGATTGGCACACTGCGCGGGAGGTTAGGTGGGGACATAGATAGAATTGTCTTGTTAGGCCATCAATGTGACGATATGAATTGTGCCAATTTTTTTTTTTTTAAATTTTAGGAGTGTGAAAAATCTCCATTTGCTTCACGTGTATTTCTCTGCGTGAAAGCCCAGATTTGGCCTTGGGAATGAACTCTTTCCTCCATGTTGCTGCAAATCCCATCGATTCCTTACTCAATAGTTCACTCATCACCTCCGCGATTTCACGGCCAGCTCATTCCGCGGGTATTAGATTCTTGATTCTTTTCCTTAATTTCTTCTCTCTTTCCAACTCCCCCCCGGCTCAATCTCTTTGCCGATCTTGCCTCTTGCCTGCCATATTTTCAGGAACATTCCATTGATTTTCTTCCGCTTGGCTGGCCGTGATCTCTCTCCCGATTTTGCCTCCTCGAATCTCCGAAGCTTCCCTGTTGTAGATTTCAAATAGAATCTCTTCAACAATGGCAGAATGGAGCTGCTCCTCTGTTGCTCCGGGATGACGAACGGCGACGGTCAGCAGTGATTCCGGCGGCTTGAAGACGGGGAGGAAAGCCGTCACTGGTGATTGATGCCAGGGAACGAGCTTCGGGCGAACACCAAACTCTTCAGGCTTTCTTCGCCTGAAAACAGAGCCGAAACGGGGACGAGCTGACTATGGCTTTTTGCTGGTGATCGGTGAAGGCGGTTAATGGAAAGTGGCGTCGATCTTTGGCCCGGCGGAGATATTGTCGACCGATGTGGGTCAATAGTGGTTTGCCCATGTCTGCTCATGCTCCGGTGGGTGATGCCTTTTTGAGAGAATGTTTGTGCCTGCGTGGTGATGGATGATGGTCGTGCGGGGGATTACAATGGTTGTGCGCTAAGTAGCACCGATATGGCCATGTAACGTGACGACACGACACGACACGACACCACGCGACACGCCGACACGTGATTTTTAAAAAAATAGATAATTACGAAATGTTAGGACACGTTGTATATTAAATAAATATTTTTATATATTCATCTCAATAAAAAATTTATTTATTTTTTCGAGCACGCGACAAATTTAGAATAGTTTTTAAAAACCTCATTTTTTTTGCAAAATTATTTTATTTTTGTAAAATTCTAAATGAAAAAAATAAATCCTCCAAATCTGGTCAAATCAACCCTCCAATCTCTTTCTCTATCTTCCGTGGAAAAATAAAACTCTCCAACCCTGCTGTCTCTTTCTCTATCTTCAAAGTGGTCTAGTCAAATCAACCCTCCAAATTTTGCCAACATCCAGTTTTATCTGGCAAGTTACAACTCCTGATGCTTTCGTTTATTCTCCCATTAATCTCCCTCTGCATTACTCATTCTCATTTGTCCGTCCATCTCTCGCTCCCCACTCACTTGGACTCTGTAGGCCAGCGATGTTAGGGCTCGTGACTTCCGAGTTCATTACCATTTCGTCCTTCGGTAGCATCCGCACGTTGTTGCTCGTGTTCATTACCAAAGCCTCATCTCTGGCTTATCTCACATCTCATGCCGATAAAATCCATATATGGAAATCTAGATCTATTTGTTGCGGGTTCGCTTGCCATTCGCCGCCCTCCTCTCCACCACCATTGTCTCGGATATGGCCCAGCACTTCACCGTCACCATCCTTCCCATTCCTAGTGCCCACCTCGCCTCCTCTGACCCCAAGCGCCGTGTCTCCCCCACCTGCCTTGCCAACGTCCTTTGTGCTTCTCCAGTTCCTCTTCTCCTCCCTATTCGGACGCGCGTGTCGCCGGCGAGTCTGGCTCATTGACCTCGTGTCGGATGACATCGACACGGTAGCTCATGAGACATGTTGGTGCTTCATAGATTATGCATGGGGTGGTGGTGGTTGAGAGTTTTTTTCTATGTGGAGGGGTGATGGATGGCGGATAGTGAACGGCGGATGGTGGTGTCATTTGGTGGCAACCAACGGTGGCTTGGAGGAGTGGTGCGGCGTCATTTTAAGACAACCCAGCCGCGTTACTTGTGCAACATTGGACTATCCCTTTTTTTTATTAAAAAAAATGCCAACTCATATTAAATTTTTAAATATAGAAGTCACGTAATATTTTTGGCCAAAATTTTTCACTAATGAATATGATTTTTGATACTAAAGGATCGTCATACGAAACTTTTAACACTATGGTTTTTTCCTCCTAACTTGTGCAAAAACATGAAAACTGTAGTTTATTTTGGGTTCATTTGGAAATTACTTTTTTCAAAGAGCTTTGGTCTTTGATAAAAAAAAAAAAAAACCTTTAGGCAAAAGCAAGCACCGTTTGACAAATGTTTTGGAAATTATCGGCTTGCTGGCAGCGTCGCAGTTTATGGCCTAAGGGTGCGTGACCCCATGCGATCGTCGCCCGGGGTCTGGAGATTGGTGGCACTCACCTGAGGTAGTCGATCAATAATCATGAAATAAATACACAATTAGTCCATTGAATCGACAACTTCTCTATAGAATCGACATATTCAACCTGGAACCCTTTGAACAAAAAAAGCCGGGAACCCATCAAACTAATTGTAGTCGAAATTGCCCTTTGCTTGTAGGAGTAAGGATCGGTTTAAATCAATTGATGAGTGAGGAATTGAGTTTGAGACTTGTTCGATAGAGGCTGATGCTCCCACATCAACCTCCTCGGATTGGTTGAGATTTGACCTCAAATCTAATAGGACTTCATCTTCGAAATAAGGAGAAAGGCTTCCCCCCTTAAAAGTTGTCAAGATGTCATTCATATTCTCCTAAGATATCAACATCGTACTTGTTGTCACCAATTCTTCCATACTTTAAATAGACCGTTAATCCTAGGCATGAGATAGAAACCTCTTTTGTTTTTCAAGTGTATCCGCACAAGATCATCCGGTTGAAATCGAGCCTTCTTCCTGTTCTAGTTTGTTTTCCTTTTATAAGAGATGTGACTTGGTGATCGATTTTAAGCAAATTCGGTCATTGCAATCTTTAAATCCTAATCCTTGAAAGTCTTATTAGCCAACAATCCTCAAGGGAAAATTAAACAAACAGATCTACTTTGTCTTGAATAAATTGATTACAGCATAAAGAAATCAAATTTTTGAAATGTAATAAAATTCCAACACTCATTGATTGCCTAAGCATGCTGGTAGGGAAAGCAACGACAGTGGACCCTGTCTAGCACAAAGTCGCATTCTGCCTGCCGAGTGCATCATGTGCCTCGGGTCGGTGATCCCACATCTTGGGCAATCTAAACTCGATCATACGCTGCGTATCAAGTGCAAACACGACATACCGATAATTAAAATCCAAATATATGTTTAACTCAACGTAAGTCCATTGAACTCTAGCATTTTCAAAATGCTGCTTTCGGGATTACTCAATTTTTTTCTTCTAATTTTGTCAACACAAATATTTGCGTATTTCAATTTTGCGCTCCAAACCATTGTTCATCTTCTCCGTCGCCGGACCAAAGGTTCTAGCTGCAAATTCCAGTTCCAGATTTGGTCACCGGTCTGACGCATCACTGGCGGTCATGCTTGGCTCGCCGACGATCGCCGATGGTGGCCAAGGGCTTGGGCCCACATGCACATCTAGGTCGACGATGGGCCAGTCTGGGTCGTCGAGGGTTTGGGTTGGTGCGGGTCTGGGTTGTCGAGGTCGCGCAGCCCTGGACGTCGCCTCGTTTGGCCCCACCCCACCCCCACGCGAGATTGCATCAGATTGGCATCACCTCGCCCAACCTCTTCCATGATTCAATAATCGCCAGCGATGGATTTGCACCGACCGGGTTCGCTTCCACGATGCGTTATCTCCTTTCTTTAGTCCTCTATCTCTTTTCTGTTCAAAGCTACTTTGTAAGAAAATATTAGAAGCCACTCAAATAATATTTGTTTGACCAAACAGAACTCGAGTCAAAAAATTTTGGGAAGTCATTTTTCCAAATCTCCCTTAAACGCACCAAGTTTTCATCAATTCAATAAGTCATATGTTGGTAGAATAACTCTACGTTTTGTGCTCGGAGTTTAGTAGGGAGTTGGGATCGGTAGGCATTCAATTCCATCGTGTTTTCCTTTGATGGCTTGTGGGTAAATTAAATGCGCTTATGTTTTCGGCTAACATTGTTTTTCAAATAAATTAAACAGGAGATTCAAGTTGGGATTTGGAATTATAAAGATCCGTCGGTGCTCCAAGTCGGAAAAAAAAAATATAAAAACGAAAATATCTGTGGGGAGGTGGGACATTATGGTTCAGGTGCATAAAAATAAACATAATATTCCTAAGACACAGCAAATGTTGTGGGGTCCTAAGGAGGGGGGGGGGGCGAATGCTCGTCTAGATCTGCATCACGATCGTTGAACATGTAGAATTTACATGTGGATAACCCGTGATCAGCGATCGAGATTGGATCCATGCATTATATGGATCAGCCCATAGTCATACGAATGAGAAGCCCTGCCCTGCGTTGGATGGATCTCGATAGGGGGTGGAGACCCAGATTCTATTTTACCTTCCTATTTTGCAAAAAGAGAAAATTTTAAAGCAATGAGTTCTGAAAACTAGTATCCCCGTGAATCCTAAGATTATAGATGAAACAAATTATAGAGATGGCACAAGCAGTTCACAAGTGAGCAAACGAATCATGTCATGATGATCTCCCAGGAAACCAATCCATTGCGGACTTCTAAGTAGCATGGATATAGACACGCGATACGACCCGACATGGCACCCGGACACGTCATTTAAAAAAAATAAAGAATTCTGATACGTTAAGGACACATTAGATAATAATTTATATTTTTTTATATACATTATCAATTATTATTTTTATGATTATTTCAAGCAAATTAATTTGATTCAAATTCAAAAAATAAATAAATAATTAAAAATATCATAGAATTGATCCCACATCGATAGGGGTGAGCACATTAGATTGATTGGATCGAGACCACCTGGACCTTACCAAGACCAGTGGTTTGGGTTCTCGATTTTTGAGGGTCTGGTCCGGTTCCCGATGCTAAGAATTTAGGATCGGACTGGATCGCCCGAACTGGACAGGTGGTTTTTTTTTTATATAAAAGTAACCCTATTTAGTTGTTTAGTATTTGTTACTTTGTTTCATGTCAAATCACGATTGCCTCTAAATTTTGTCCATCTTGGCTCTCATTAATTCGTGAGTACATGGTGTCCTGTGTTTATGTGCCTCGTACAGGCGCGGGAATCGCAAGGTTTTAATGGGGGTGGAGGATTCTTGGTGAGGAGAGAGGCGATTCATGAGATGGAGAGTTTAGATTTCTAGCAAGAATGCGAACCTAGTGGCCTTGGGAGCTGGCAGGTGAGCAACCTTTGAAAATCTTGTGGGTCTTCTTTCTTCTTCCTCTTCTTATAGTCTCCTCTTATTGTTGCGCAATGTGGAAATCAACTCTCTCAGAGAGAGAGAGAGAGAGAGAGAGTCCGGCATGCGTTTGTAGCCAAACGGTTGACTAAACCTTCACACCCTTTTTGTAACCAGGTCTTTTCTTCTCCCCACTTCCCTTTTTTGCACATTTCTTTCTTTTTCCCCTTTCTTTTGTTTTCTTAGCGTGAAATTTCATGTTTTGACATTTATTGATTTTATTATCTCCGTGTATTTATCGAGCAACACAAATCGAAGAAAAATGATGTTGCTCCTCTTTGTTAGGATCTTGCCAAAGGAGCCATGTGCCTTCGCCTGGATTTTTTTTTTGTTCGATTTGATCTAGTCCAATCCATTTGTCAATCCATCGGTAGCAAGGAAGAGAGCCAAAAGCAAAATAATTTAATTCATAAGTCCCGTATTGGTTATGAGGGAGAGAGACAAACATGGAGTTTTTTTAAAAAGCTAAGGATGAGACTTGAAAGCTTACAAGTTGAAGAAAAGATTCCTACATTGATTGCTTAGTGAGGATAACAAGTAAAATATCTCTTTAAGATGAAGTCTTTACTTATCTTGGTAATTTGACTAAGATGAAGCATAAAATTTAAAATTAGTTTTTTTTGTGAAAGGGTTTTTTAAGATGAAGAATGTACATTATGCTAATGTGCTTGGGAGTATCATGTATGCTCAAGTCTACAATAGACCAGGCATTATCTTTGTAACAGGACTTCTGCACATATATCAATCAAAATCAGGACACGATCACTGGGGATTATATACAGGTTCATTATAATCATATGTATATTCTCTAGTGACACATCAAGTTTTGTGACACATAAGGAGAGAGAATGGTGTCCGATAAAGGGGATAACACATAAAGTATATGTCTTTCTAAGGTGTTATCTAATTGCAACACCATCTTATTGAATCCATATTAGTAAAGTCGATAGCATTTGTGACCATGGATGGCTCTGCGTCTGCTGACCTAGTTATCACCATGATTCGGTGTTTGAGGCTTTATAGGATTGAATTGGCTATTGAGATTAATCCCTAAATCAATATGAAGGAGCACACTACAGTATTGTTTCAATTAATATTTGCTTAAGTAGGAGAATGTTAGAATCTTCCCGATATGAACTCATATTAATTGAGATTGTAATTTATCATTTTACAAAATTAATTACCATTTATGAGATTGGTTTAATAAAAAAAGAATTTAAGGATTTTTAATGGGCTAAATATGGTTTTGGTAGTGTGGGCCAGGTCCGGGCCAACCCGTGAAGGGAGGGCCCAGCCAGACTTCTATAAATAGGCTAAGGACCCTCTCTAGCCTCACTTTTGCACCCTCTATAAAGTCACCACCATCTCCATAAGGAGAGAGAGAGAGAGAGAGAGAGAGAGAGAGAGAGAGAGAGAGAGAGAGAGAGAGAGAGAGAGAGAGAGAGAGAGAGAGAGAGAGAGAGAGAGAGAGAGAGAGAGAGAAGGGCGGTCCCATCGATGACGTTAGGCAAGTCGAGGGTAATAGAGTGGAAGCGTTCGAGTATTGCATCGTCGGAATTCCGTAGAAAACGACGATGGATTTGAAATTAGGTGTGCAAACTAGTTTCCGTGACTATTTAGTTTCTAGGACTCGACTATGGCGATCTTGGGTGTCGTCATAAGTGTGGAAGGATAGGTTTCGGCATATGATCGGATAAAACATGATTTTCTTTTTTCATAGTAAAGACGTTAGATTGTGCAAACATGGTTTTCTTTGGTTCTTGTCAAGATGATAGATTGTGTAGTACATAAGTTGTAGTTGGCAACATATAATGCCGCATCTTCATACATGCAATGTACAAGAAGGATAAACATAAAATTTCCACAGGAGAGTACTACCTCTTAGCATCATTCAACATTCAACTAAAGTTGTATACCGCTTATTCTTTGCTTTCATCATTCTCCTATGCCAAAGCACTCCAATTGGTTGTATTGGCTATCACCTAATACACTTTTAATGCCCTATCTGCTTCAACAAAGGAGGGTTAATCAAATAATCCGAACAAAGGCAAGCAGATGTTTTTCCTTTCGTACATTCTCTTATGCCAATATAAGCCTAGCTGTATCGGTTACCAAAAGATACAATTTTAATGGCCTACCTCCTTTAAGTGGCATCAACTCACGAGGGTTAATATATATTATTTTGATTGAATGGGAATTGTTTTTTTCTCCTCCCATACGAACTGTTCATTATTTTTCAACTTTAGTGAAGTAGAAAAAAGTTCTATCTTGCTAGACAAATTAGCAATAAAATGACAAAAAAAACTAATTTTCTCAATTATCATTTGCTTACCCATCGATGTTGGTAATCCTAAAATTGCCTTAGCCTTATTTTTATCTCGTTCAATAACTCTTTGATTAACTAGTAATACTAGGAAATAACTGGATCTTACTCCAAAAGCACAATTTACAAGGTTCATTTCAAAGGATATCTTCTCATACTAAAGATATGCTCAAGTTAGTTGAGATGACTCACCTCATTAGATTTGACAACAATGTCAACAATATAGATCTCCATGTACTCGCCAATCATGCCATGGAATATGAAGCTCATTGCCCATTCATAAGTAGCTCGGCATTCTTTTGTTAGGAAAAATCCCTTATGATGTTTTGAAGATGACAAAATAATCAAATACTACTAATGTTTTTATTGGTTGAGTGGAACCAGTTGAAAGAAGCACAAATCATTATGTAAATGGTGTATTAATAGAATTTTTGAAGGTTATGAGTTATCTATCAATGGTGAATAAGGCATTGGACGTAAATGTGTCTACATGCTGAAGGCACTTTAGTAAAAGGTGAACAATCCTAGAATGGAAAGTTTAGTAAAACTTGGAAGGACCTTGGAGAGGTGAACAGTAAGGTAGAGCCGCGATTGCTAATGTGCTTGGAAGGACCAGAAGATTGAAGCTTAAATGAAGGTTTGGATATCACATCATAAGTTGATAAGCAAGAAAATCGATAACTTCACAAGGGATATTGATCAAAAGATGGATAAGTTATACACATGAGAAAAGAATCTTATATTGTCTTTGAAAGAGTTGAATTATATTATCTAGATTAAGCGAAGTGTCACTTATGTAGATTCAACTACATATTTGAAGAAGACTTATATGCAAGCATCAACAAGGATTATATTAACTTCCAACTAAGTGTTCTCTCTATTTAGATTCGAAAGGCTGGTTTTGTTTTTTTGATGACTGATCAGAAACAATGATAAATGAAGAATTCAAAAGTAATTCTTATTTGAAGACCTACGTATGATAAATGTAATATATGGTTGAGAATATGTTTTAAGGAAATTTTAATCTTTGATTTGGAAGATGATTCTATAACGTATAGTAGAATATATCTAGTTGGATATTACCTTTCTAGAGACAAGCCAACTTCCATAAATAAAGTATCTACTTTTGAAAATCAAAGATGTAGCTGTATAGGCAACCCAATAAGCGAGATTTAGATTCTTATCACTCAATGGCTACTAAATCTTCAAGATACAATATTTTTCAATTAAGGATTGGAGACATCTAATCAAAGGTTGAAGAATGATCCCTCAGAGATCTATCCATGTCTAGTTTTGTATCGACTCAGGAACTATATCCAGTTATTCTACATATGTGTAATTATCTATTATTTTCTGCCAACCTTTATTCTTTATTTGCAGAAATATTACTAGCTAACCTAAATTAATAGACATAGCAGCTTCCAACATTTTTATACATATGCTTCAAGTATATTTTACAATATACACCAACCTCCCTTACTATGTACAATCAAGGGAGGTTACTATCGACTATGGCTATTCTATCCCTCTATACTCTTATTAGACGGTAGTACCTCTTTCTTATCTTAACTTGGGTACTCTCCTAAGGAGTCACTTTGCCTTAGAAACTTGATGGTCCATCGAGATTGCTCAGAAGCCCTCTTAACATTCCTCCACCTTCTCTTTGATACCAGTTTTTACATTCATGACTTCTGTTGACACCTGATTTTTAATCATCTTTTCTCTTTTAAAAATTTTCAGTATTTTTCGGCATTTTTATTTTTTGAAAAATCCATAAAAATTCATAAAATTGAAAAATTAACTTTGGGGACCTTGGCCAAGCCTAGAGAACTAATTTTGACCAAAAAATGATTTTTCATATTTTCAGTATTTTTTAGTATTTTTATTTTCGAAAATTCATGAAAAGTAAAGAAAAAATGAGAAAATTGCAAAATCAACTTTGGAAGCCTTGGCCAAGCCTAGGCAACCATTTTTGAACAAAAAATAAATTTTCATATTATATATATATTTTTAATTTTTTTAAAAAAAATACAAAAAAACTTGAAAATTTTGGAAAAATAACATTTGAGGCAAAAAAAAAATACACAAAGATAGTTAATATTTTTATTTTAAATCTATTTTCATATTGGCCATCGCAAATTCAGAAAAATCCAATTCGAGTCACGTGTTCCTTCACGAGTATAATCTCGAATCGGGCCTTAAAAAATTTAATTTGAGTCAACTTATTTTTAATTTTCACTTTTTATGAGTTGTGACATTGTTTTCTAATATTTTAAATTTTCATCTTGGCTCAATTATACCCAGAATGACTCAATTTCGCAAAAGGGCTTTAATTAAATTATGCATTATTTTCAGCGGTAAGAAATGAGCTTAAATTTGACATGTGGTAAATTTTGGTGTGTCAAATATTGTGAGGAGATTTTGACTTAAAGAAATATATTTTTTCAGGGATTGAATTATAAATACTTAAAATTCAGGGACTAGAGTGCAAATACCTAACTTTTGAAGGATTATTTTGCAAATAACAAAAAGAAGAGTTAGTGGATAAATTAGAATAGAGAAGGGAAGATGGAGAAGAGGAGATGGAGAAGAATGGTTGGAGAAAATAAGATAAGAATAGAAGGGAAGATGGAGATGAAGAAGAGTTAGTGGAGCATTTAGAATGGGAGATAAATATGGAGAAGAGAAGATGAAGATGAAGAAGAGTTAGTGGAGAAATTAGAATGTGAGATAGAGATAGAGAAGGGAAGATGGAGATGAAGAAATGTTAGTGGAGAAATTAGAATGGGAGATAAATATGGAGAAGGGAAGATGAAGATGAAGAAGAGTTAGTGGAGAGATTAGAATGTGAGATAGAGATAGAGAATGGAAGATGAAAATGAAGAAAAGTTAGTGGAGAAATTAGAGTGGGAGATAGAGTTAGTGGAAAAATTAGAATGTGAAATAGATGAGTAGATTATAAAATGATAAAGAAGTGAGCTTGAGAGGGAAATTTTTTTGGAGAGAAAATTTTGGATGTTTGAGAGAGTTTTGGGAGATTGAAAAAAAATTTGAGAGAAAAAAAATACCAAAAGAGAGAGAATTTTGAAGATGATGGGAATTTAAAGCTAGGGGTTATCATCACAAATTCATTCATTGATCAATATAAATCAAGAGTTCATCCTCGTCAACGAGCAAGCAAATTCGAGCTAAGTGTTTTTATTTATTTATTTATTTATGATTTTACTCGCAAATTAGCACAAATTGTATACACTTTCTCCATCTCTTTTTTTTGTCCATATTTTATGTCAGGAGAAGGATATCTCTACGTCAACAGCAAAAATCTCGTAGAAATGCAAAAAATCGGCCCAGACAAGCTCCTAAGCTGTCCACCGATTTCTCAACTGATCTGTGACTAAAAAGTCCCTCTTAATTCAAAAGAAACTCTCTATATTGGGAATATAGAGAGCGAAAATCAATTATAGAAATCTCTCCCAAAAAAACGGGAGATAAGTACTCTTTCCACTCTTCTGGTTTTATGTGCAGATTAGCACATATTTTGTATACTGACACTTTACTCTATTTTATGTCAGGAAGCCGCAGCTCTATATCAATGGTTAACCCTATGGAAGCACAAAATCGGCTTGGAGGAGTCCTCAAGCGCGCACAAATTTCAAATTGTTGAATCAATTCGTTGTATTTCATTTTAAAGAATTCATACCCCAAAATGGAGACGACAAAGTCCATCCCCAATTTAAATACCTGCACCATAAATCCCAAAGGGAAGAGCCAAGCCAATGCTAAGCCTCCCATTGGAGGTTTTTACTTACAGTAGTTAAATACCTGCAACTTAAATACCTGTACCTTAAATCCCAAAGGGAAGAGCCAAGCCAATGCTTAGCCTCCCATTGGAGGTTTTTACTTATAGTAGTTAAATACTTGCAACTTAAATACCTGTACCTTAAATCCCAAAGGGAAGAGCCAAGCCAATGCTTACCCTCCCATTGGAGGTTTTTACTTACAGTAGTTAAATACCTGCAACTTAAATACCTGCACCTTAAATCCCAAAGGGAAGAGCCAAGCCAATGCTAAGCCTCCCATGGGAGGTGTTTATTCACTGTCATGTACTTCCTATAATTTAATTTTTGAATCATCAGACCCAAAAGATGAGTAGGTCGTAATACTGCACAGAAGTCGTTAACACACTCCCTCTTTCGGCTTCAGGGAATCTTTAACACTTAAAAAATATAACAAATAAAAATATATACCATCCATGTATCCTATTTAAAAAGTGAAAACACAAAAGAGAATACCATACTAGAGCCTTAGGAATAAACCAAGCCTGAGTTGCCGAATTAGGATATCCATGAAATTAAGGTACCGAAAGGGCATTAGTTTTAATTAACTAGTGTAACCAATTCCCCGAGCTCATAATCTCTGGTTCGCAGGAATAAATTAGTTCTCCCGCTAATTTATTTAGGTTTCTAATCGACCTATCAAGAACGATTAGTGGCGACTCCAAATTTCAAAATCATTTAAACAAAAACCAAAGTTGCGATTCGGTAGGGCTTGGGAGGGTCCGCGTTAGGTTAGTCAAATCTAATTAACCTAATAATCCGTTAACCTCTTTTTAAATTAAAATTATTTTTTTTAGAGGGTCGCGACAAACTGGCGACTCCGCTTGGGACGAGATTTCTAAATTTTCGAAAAAAATACCTATTGGAATACTTAAATTTTTTTCGAAATTTTAAAAGTCTTAGTGGACTTAGGCCAATGAAAATTTCATGAATATCTCGCTTCTGGCGATCTTGTTTGGGAGTCATTCTATAGGTGTTATATGTTTTTGCAGGATGGGAGTTATAAGGGGCGGAGTGTTTGGCTAACCCCTTTGTTTTGCAGGCTCGATGTTGGGTTTATTTGTTTAATTTCGCACATTTTTAGAAGCGCTGTTTTGATATCAATTGTTGTGCATGTCTTGCATACTCTGAGGATCACGACACCTTCACACATAAGCGTCTAAACCCAAATCGCGAAATTCTTCCTAGAAAACTATAGATAGGGATCGAATATGCAAAGCTCTTGCGTCGATTGCGCTCGGATTGACCATATTTTATCCCGCTCATTATCTGAATTGACAATTCTTCCCATTGTGATTTGATTGCGCGGAGGGTAAGTTTGTCAATTCAGATAGTGGGGGCCTTTTTAGGTCCATACCTTGTCTCTCTTTTTTTTATTTTCTAGAGTCCACTCCTCACTTGAGTCATGCGCATGACTATGTGATTTGCATTTCTCCAAGGTAAAAGTAAGTTCTCTAATTTTATTTTGTATTTATTTTCGGTTGATCCATGCTAGGTGTTAGTCAGTTTTTGAGTTTGATATTACTACCATTCTTTTAAAAGAAAATAAAAATTAAATTTGTCCCTCATTTCTTTTTAAAATTTTTTTTTTGAAAAAATGATGTGAAAAAATCCCTTCATGGGAATTTTATTAACCAATAAGGGATTTTTGTCATGTTTTTATTGCTTCAATAAAAATGAAATTTTCCTGAAAAAGCTTTCCTCTGAAAATTTATTTCAATAAAAAGAAAAATTCCTTCAAAAAAAAAAACTCTAGTAGACATCAAGTGATTTTATCACATTTTTCAAATTATAAAAACTTGCAAGAAAATTCTTCTCGAGAAATTCGCTCATGTTTTTCTAAGAAAAGTTTCTCTAAATAAAATTAGATTAATGTCTCGGGGGAATTGTATTGACCAATAAGAGATTTTTTTCATGTTTTTCTTGCTTCAATGAAAATGAAATTTTCCTGACAAATTTTCTTCTGAAAATTTATTTCGATAACAAGAAAAATTCCTTCAAAAAAAAACTTTGGTAAACATCAAGTGATTTTATCACATTCTTTCAAATTATAAAAACTTGCAACAAAAATTCTTTTCGAGAAATTTGCTCATGTTTTTCTAAGAAACTTTTCTCTAAATAAAATTAGACTAATGTCTCGGGGGAATTTTGTTAACCAATAAAGGATTTCTATCATGTCTTTCCTGCTTTAATAAAAATAAAATTTTCCTGACAAATTTACCTCTGAAAATTTATTTTGATAAAAAGGAAATTCCTTCAAAAATTTTAGTAAACGTCAAGAGATTTTGTCACATTCCTTTGAAAAAATAACAAAAAAAAGAGTAATAAATCTGCAAAAAAAAAAAATTCTGTATCAGAAATTAACCCATTTCTTCCTAAGGAATTTTTTTTTCTGATTTCTCTATAAAATAGAAAAAATCAAATTGGACTAATATAGGAGTCATGGACCGACTTTCCTTGTGTCGCATACTAATTATATCATTTTCTTTTGCAGGGAGATCCTAGATACCCCAGACGGGTGTAAAAATTAAGTTCAATAATATATCAAGAATCATCTTCAGAAATACCAAAAGACGAAAAACACTAAGGCTTCAACCGTTAATTCAGGGGGGCAAACGAACACTGTCCATCTTTGACAGACAGAGTTGTGTCAATCCGTAAACTTGTATGGGCAGTGTATTCTGATATGACGGTGGATTTATACTGATTAAACACGGGGGCATATTTAATGTATTGCAGAGGATCCCGTATCTTTTGAAAGACAATATGGATTATATAATCAGAAACCATAAAATAAATACCTTAACCTAATTAAATCAACCAGAGACCGGTCTTTAAATTTCCTTGGATCCGAAACACGCGGAGGGTTTTAGAGGACCGAGGTTCTATTAATGAACGTGGCCCACGGACACTCCCCCGATGCTACAGGTGCCCGATACATACGAGTGGACGCCGAAAGCAACAAAACACGGTTGAAGTGGAGCACGCAACAAATGGCTGAATTTATTGGCACACTGATCGAGTGGTGGCAGCTTTATTATTTACATGATTGAACGCGGGTCTCTAGGCGACCGGTGGAAAGCCACACTGAATGCCTCTATAATGTTCTTGATATCATCGTCTACCACAACCCGCGAGAGCATCATGAAGAAGATCAAGCCTGGACGAATACATCTACTTGGTTTCATCGCACGTTCTCGCCTTTTATCGATGTCCAAAATTGATGCACAAGCTAGAAGAGTTTTCAAATTGACTCGAGAACGTAATTATACCAAAATACAAGTTGAACAAAATTTGGGGCAAAGCAACTCATGGATATTACCACAGAGTGGACAGCTTCAGATAAAAGAAAATGCGAACGAGGGACCCGAATAATCTTAGACATGGGTAATTCTGCATCGTTCTAATTTGCACATAATCATCTCGAGTCCTGAATGTTTTTATTCCATTCTTAACAGGGATTGCAAATTACCTCGAGAAATACCGTAACAAGGCCCAAGGTTATACAACAGGGCCGCGTTATCCCCAAGGATGAACCTTTGAAAAGAAAACCCCATGGACACCTTCGGTCCAATGGACCGAATGGTATGGGGGATGACAGTAGGTCCGAAATATCCCGAGTTCGATCCCCAAAGTGGGGAATGTTGTATGTATTATAAATAAATGAAACAACTTTTTGTGCATTTCTTTTTGCAAGCAGGAATACTCGACGAGTAATACCAAAGTCAATATTTTGCCACATTCTCGGCTTAATGGTGAAGCATCCAACAAAAGTCGAAGAAAACTCAATCCAGCAAAATTGGTAAAAGACTTGTCCAAGGCATTCAAGATGAAGGGTAAATCAGTATCGTTTCCAATTTATCCCTTTTAATACTGGTTGACATGTCTCCTTTTCTTGTTACAAGAAATATTTATACTAACATGTAACATGTTGAAGGAGACAAATCCAAAAGAAAATGATGATCATCTGACAAGATCTATTCTGGTGAAAAATGGGGGGCATTTAACCGCTAAACCATGGCGGTCGCTGTCACTAAACAAACCAAAATGCTCCCTCACCTATATGCCTCATCGTGCAGGGGCAAAACTTGAGACAAACCGTTCCTCGACATAAGGAGTGAGCTTCCCAATTTGTTCAATCCACCCACATACTAGGGGCAATTCAAATCCGCCCATGTTTGCACATTATATAAATACACATAATGCTAAAAATTGTCACATCGGCATTGTGTTTACACATTTCACGAATTATGTATGACTATTCCGCATGTTTAATTTACCAACTCCAACTTAGAGCATAAACTGCATAGGAGACATCAAATGTACAAAATGGGGCATAACAGGATGAGGAAAGGTAAACCATTTCCACACAGGTCTAACATTTTAATCCACAGATAAACAGCCTTTCTCTAGAGTGAGAGAAAGCTCTTTCGGACTGAAGTTCCCCATTCAGATTACATTCGAGGCGTTCATAATATGAGAACCTCCTTAAACAGAATTGGTAATGCAAGCTTGACAGAATAATTTTGCATGATCCACATTTGGATTGATTGCATCATGAGTTATCACACAGACTACTTCTAATCATTGCCGAGTTGGTTGAATAGTTTTGCATGAACCGATCAACTCATTGATGAAAATGCTTGCACATGTTACCTCTGACACTGCCTGACAGGCAACACATTCCCAATGTTCGAATTACATTCCAAAGTCTTGAAATTCATTTGGCGATTATTGAATGAACAAGCCTTGTCGAGAAGCCACCAGGCATTTCTTCTAAATTCTCAGGTAAGTATATCTTCAACCTGGATGAATTCTGACGGTTGTTGAGGAACTTGAATCCATTGCGATACATACAGGTATCCACCTTCTTCAATAAAGCATGATTTGTCTCAAAGACAGAAATATTCGAGACCTTTTGATCTCTGCTTCTTTGGTTTATTCCTAAAGCTACAGGAGAATATAATTTGGGTTTGAGCTTCTGCAGGATTCCTAGTCTCCCCAGATTTCAGAATGGCACCCTTTGAGGTACACCAAGCCCTTCTTACAGACAAACTAAGTCCTTCTTACAGGCAAACTAAGTCCTTCTTACAAGCACAAAGTCCTTCTTACAGGCAAACCAAGTCCTTCTTACAGGCATAAAGTCATTCTTACAGGCAAATCAAGTCCTGCTTACAGGCAAACAAAGTCCTTCCTACAGGCAAAGCAAGTACTTCTTACAGGCAAATCAAGTCCTTCTTACAGGCACAAAGTCCTTCTTACAGGCAAATCAAGTCCTTCTTACAGGTAAAGCAAGTCCTTCTTACAAGCACAAAGTCCTTCTTACAGGTAAAGTAAGTCCTTTTTATAGGCAAATCAAGTCCTTCTTACAGGCAAATCAAGTCCTTCTTACAGGCAAACCAAGTTCTTCTTACAGGCAAACCAAGTTCTTCTTATAGGCAAATCAAGTCCTTCTTACAGGCAAACCAAGTCCTTCTTACAGGCAAATCAAGTCCTTCTTACAGGCACAAAGTCCTTTTTACAGGCCACAAGTCCTTTTTATAGGCACAAAGTCCTTTTTTACAGGCACAAAGTCCTTTTTACAAGCATCAAGTCCTTTTTACAGGCATTGAAGTCCTTTTTCCAGGCACCAAGTCCTTTCTACAGGCACAAAGTCCTTTTTACATGCATCAAGTCCTTTCTACAGGCACTAAAGTCCTTCTTACAAGCACCAAGTCCTTTTTACAGGCACCAAAGTCCTTTTTACAGGCACCAAGTCCTTTCTAAATGCACAAAGTCCTTCTTACAGGCAGTTTCATGGGTTGACCTACCATACGGGTCAAATTTCATTCAAATTTTAATCAGTAGAATCCTTTCGTTAGGAATCTACCATGGGGTGACCTACCATACGGGTCAAAATTTATTCAGTAGAATCCTTTCATTAGGAATCTATCATGGGTTGACCTACCATACGGGTTCAAATTCAACCACCCTAAGGTTTTCTTATAACGAATCCTTAGGTTCTCATTTCATTTTCAGTGGAACATTCATGTCACGACTCTTTTTTTATTTCATTGTGTTGAGTCGATTAGGATTCAGGTGTCATCTCGTCTTTGAAATGAACCTCTGCCGAGCTTCCTTTCAAAGAGGGGCAGCTGTTGACACCTGATTTTTAATCATCTTTTCTCTTTTAAAAATTTTCAGTATTTTTCGGCATTTTTATTTTTTGAAAAATCCATAAAAATTCATAAAATTAAAAAATTAACTTTGGGGACCTTGGCCAAGCCTAGAGAACTAATTTTGACCAAAAAATGATTTTTCATATTTTCAGTATTTTTTAGTATTTTTATTTTCGAAAATTCATGAAAAATAAAGAAAAAAAATGAGAAAATTGCAAAATCAACTTTGGAAGCCTTGGCCAAGCCTAGGCAACCATTTTTGAACAAAAAATAAATTTTCATATTATATATATTTTAATTTTTTTTAAAAAAATACAAAAATACTTGAAAATTTTGGAAAAATAACATTTGAGGCCAAAAACAAAATACACAAAGATAGTTAATATTTTTATTTTAAATCTATTTTCATATTGGCCATCGCAAATTCAGAAAAATTCAATTCGAGTCACGTGTTCCTTCACGAGTATAATCTCGAATCGGGCCTAAAAAAATTTAATTTGAGTCAACTTATTTTTAATTTTCACTTTTTATGAGTTGTGACATTGTCTTCTAATATTTTAAATTTTCATCTTGGCTCAATTATACCCAGAATGACTCAATTTCGCAAAAAGGCTTTAATTAAATTCTGCATTATTTTTAGCGGCAAAAAATGAGCTTAAATTTGACATGTGGTAAATTTTGGTGTGTCAAATATTGTGAGGAGATTTGTACTTAAAGAAATATATTTTTTCAGGGACTGAATTGTAAATACTTAAAATTCAAGGACTAGAGTGCAAATACCTAACTCTTGAAGGATTATTTTATAAATAACAAAAAGAAGAGTTAGTGGATAAATTAGAATAGAGAAGGGAAGATGAAGAAGAGAAGTTGGAGAAGTATGGATGGAGAAAATAAGATAAGAATAGAGAAGGGAAGATGGAGATGAAGAAGAGTTAGTAGAGAAATTAGAATGGAAGATAAGAATAGAGAAGGGAAGATGGAGATGAAGAAGAGTTAGTGGAGAACTTAGAATGGGAGATAAATATGGAGAAGAGAAGATGAAGATGAAGAAGAGTTAGTGGAGAGATTAGAATGTGAGATAGAGATGGAGAATGGAAGATGAAAATGAAGAAGAGTTAGTGAAGAAATTAGAATGGGAGATAGAGTTAGTGGAAAAATTAGAATGGGAGATAGATGAGTAGATTATAAAGGAGGAGGAAGTGAGCTTGAAAGAGAATATTTTTTGGAGAGAAAATTTTGGATGTTTGAGAGAGTTTTGGGAGATTGAAGAAAAATTTGAGAGAAAGAAAATACCAAAGGAGAGAGAATTTTGAAGATGATGGGAGTTTAAAGCTAGGGGTTATCATCACAAATTCCTTCACCGATCAATATAAATCAAGAGTTCATCCTTGTCAACGAGCAAGCAAATTCGAGCTAAGTGTTTTTATTTATTCATTTATTTATGGTTTTACTCACAAATTAGCACAAATTGTATACAGTTTCTCCATCTCCCATTTTTGTCCATATTTTATGTCAGGAGAAGGATATTTTTATGTCAACAGCAAAAATCTCGTAGACATGCAAAAATCGGCCTAGACAAGCTCCTAAGCTGTCCACCGATTTTTCAACTGATCTGTGACTAAAAGTCTCTCTTAATTCAAAAGAAACTCTCTATATTAGGAACATAGAGAGCGAAAATCAATTATAAAAATTCCTCCCAAAAAAACGGGAGATAAGTACTCTTTCCACTTTTCTGGTTTTAGGTGCAGATTAGCACATATTTTGTATACTGACACTTCACTCTATTTTATGTCAGGAAGCCGCAGCTCTATATCAATGGTCAACCCTATGGAAGTACAAAATCGGCTTGGAGGAGTCCTCAAGCGCGCACAAATTTCAAATTGTTGAACCAATTCGTTGTATTTCATTTTAAAGAATTCATACCCCAGAATGGAGAGGACAAAGTTCATCCGCAATTTAAATATCTGCACCATAAATCCCAAAGGGAAGAGCCAAGCCAATGCTTAGCCTCCCATTGGAGGTTTTTACTTACAGTAGTCAAATACCTGCAAGTTAAATACCTGTACCTCAAATCCGAAAGGGAAGAGCCAAGCCAATGCTTAGCCTCCCATTGGAGGTTTTTACTTACAGTAGTTAAATACCTGCAATTTAAACACCTGTACCTTAAATCCCAAAGGGAAGAGCCAAGCCAATGCTTAGCCTCCCATTGGAGGTTTTTACTTATAGTAGTTAAATACCTGCAACTTAAATACCTGTACCTTAAATCCTAAAGGGAAGAGCCAAGCCAATGCTTAACATCCCATTGGAGGTTTTTACTTACAGTAGTTAAATACCTGCAACTTAAATACCTGTACCTTAAATCCCAAAGGGAAGAGCAAAGCCAATGCTTAGCCTCCCATTGGAGGTTTTTACTTACAGTAGTTTAAATACTTGCAACTTAAATACCTGTACCTTAAATCCCAAAGGGAAGAGCCAAGCCAATGCTAGGCCTCCCATGGGAGGTATTTATTCACTGTCATGTACTTCCTATAATTTAATTTTTGAATCATCAGACCCAAAAGATGAGTAGGTCGTAATACTGCACCGAAGTCGTTAACACACTCCCTCTTTCGGCTTCAGGGAATCTTTAACACTTAAAAAATATAACAAATAAAAATATATACCATCCATGCATCCTATTTAAAAAGTGAAAACACAAAAGAGAATACCCTATTAGAGCCTTAGGAATAAACCAAGCCTGAGTTGCCGAATTAGGATATCCATGAAATTAAGGTACCGAAAGAGCATTAGTTTTAATTAACTAGTGTAACCAAGTCCCCGAGCTCATAATCTCTGGTTTGCAGGAATAAATTAGTTCTCCCGCTAATTTATTTAGGTTTCTAATCGACCTACCAAGAACGATTAGTGGCGACTCCAAATTTCAAAATCATTTAAACAAAAACCAAAGTTGCGATTCGGTAGGGCTTGGGAGGGTCCGCGTTGGGTTAGTCAAATCTAATTAACCTAATAATCCGTTAACCCCTTTTGAAAATAAAATTATTTTTTTTAGAGGGTCGCGACAACTTCCTCTGGGAATATTTCATATGAGTGGGAAATCCAAATAGTAAGAAAGCGACGAGGCCATCTCAACTTCCCTAAAAAATAAGGAATGAGTGAATAGCCTAGTAAATGAAATTACTAGCCTAAAACAAAAAATATCGGCCTAATACTCAATGCAATGGTGTTAGCTAAATTAACAAAGCTATCTTATGATCCATTGGAAAAATATGCCATGTGTCACACACATCAAGTATGCATATGCGATGATTCCTTTGTGTTACTCAATAATAATCAAATACAGCATGTGTCACATCCTTCAAATATAAATTCAGTAAATCCATTTAGCATTATGTCTTTTCACTTATGAGCTTTCTTTCTTGAGTCTCACATCATGATTTCGAGTGTCGACCAATGTCGTCACTGTATGTGTAAAATGGTAGAAACATTTCATATCATTAGGTAAACAATGTCTATGCCATCATTGCTTTTCTCGCTAATGATGATGGCGCATAATTTTTTTTGTCATAAGCAACGATAAGATAATACGTCGTTACATGAAACCCCTGCATCGTTGCTTTTCTCACTAACAGTGATAGAAACCACTTTTTAATGGCAACCACATTTCTGTACATGCATGATCTATTTATTATCTTCTCTTATTACCAAAATATGCAGTATTTAATTGACAGAAGGAAAATAGGATAAGGGATCATTAAAGCTGCTTTGGCCCGACAGGTCAGCTTAGTGGAACTTGAACTGACTTGGTTGATATTGCTTAGTCTGGTCCATCAGACGAGGCTCGATTGGCCTCAGTAACTCCCTTTTGATCCTTGATCGGTCCTTGCTTGTCATCCTCAACACCTCCTTCACAGTTTAATCAAAATAAGTTGATGTCAATACCATGTATGGTTGCTCGCATAACCACATATTAATGCAACATTTCATCAAGTGATAAATAGATATTATCGTCTTAGAACTGTTGTGGCTAGCGGTATCACCTATATGGGTGAATAGGTGATTTCAAGAGATTTTAAAAATCAATGCAAAAATATATATGAATAAGCTTAAAGCTTATCCCACAGATGATCAATATAAATAAGATTTGAAATACTTTTAGAATCAACAGTGTGTACAATTTTACTATCACATAATTTAAACAGAGAGATTAAGGGATAGAGAAACTGCACAGAGGATTTATAATAGTTTGTCTTTAGTTTAAGCCTATGTGTACATCTTCACGTTGACAACTGATCGGCTGGAATCTACTAGTAAATAGCTTAAAGGTTACAACTTAGTGATGGCTTTTGAGTCGAAAGATTTCTTACCTAACACTCATACTAGAATGTTATCCTCTAAGTATTACAATATTTACATCAAAAGTGTATAAAAATGTGAAGCTCTTTTGACTTGCAATTTATAATTCTGCTCTATTGTTTCAAATGTGTGCATTACACTTCTCTTCAACCTTGAGATATCCTTTTATATTCCTCCACCTCTAACTACCAGTTGCAAGGCATGCAATGATCGCTCTTCAAACTTCTTGTTTGAACGATGCTGAGAAAAATCTCTAATTGATTTTGAAGCTGACAAATCAATCAATAATCTTTTATATCTAAATTAATGCTGTGAAATACTATCTTGCAGATTATCTGAAAGTGTATGGAATAAGTTACATAGGATTGAATTTGGTAAGATAGGCTCAGAAGATATTTTAAGGGACTTAAACATTGTTTGGAGTTGGAGCTTAGACATTGCGTAAGGAGCTTAGACGGGGCTTAGATGTTGTGTAAGCAACTCAAATGTTGGGATGATGCTCAAGCTCTGAGAGAAGTACTTCGCGTATAACGACCATATTATCTAGAGATTTATTTTAGTGGCTAGTACTTAAGCTAGATTCGTACTCAGAGATTTTGAGCTATTCATTAGTGGAATTGAGTCGATTGGCTATCAGTGTGAAGAAATAGATGTAAGCTTGAATAAATCCTATAAAGTTTAACCACTGTAAATCATTTGTGCATACTATCTTTCCATTAGTATCTCAGATTATATATTGTGTTGGTACATTTTTGCATAGTGCTGCTTCTAAGAGGATCTCATGTTAGGTGTATGCCTTAAAGTAATGATATGTTTATTGCGATTTGGGCATTTTATTGTACTTTCAATTTGAATTAATACTAAAGACATGTTCATTCATTATGTTTCATTGATTTAATGAATGAAGTCCATAAGATCAGTTATAACAAAATCTATTCTTGAGACGTGGAGAATATGTGTCATAGGTTCACAACTAGATTCGATATTTAAACTGCTCTCACTCAATGGATCATTGAGTGGATGTTGATGATGCTATTGAGATTGGTGTAGTCTAAACTTCACTATTGAGTATTGGATGCTCAAAAGGATGATGAATCACAAGTCATTGAATATCAGATGTTCGAGCTGAAACGCAAGTGTTCGTATCGAATGAGTTCACTAAACATGACATACATTGAATGATTAGTAAACATGAAATTTTTGTGCTTGATCAATGACTAATTGTTCATACTTTGGCATAGTGTATATGATTTTTAGACCTGATACACAGTTGGTGTTGGTTTGTATGTCGAATGGTTATGGTTCATAAGTGCGCACATTAATGGTTTAATGATCTACCTCTGTTCTTGATGGTCATGATTTATTTACATATGAAGTCACAAGTGTACGTAGCAATAGGATCTGTCTTCTTATTATATGTGAGGTTAATGTCCTCTACGATCTAATCATGATAATGCATTGAAAATCCTCGATTGGGGTTGTGATCGAGAATATCTCTAGAATATGCATGTCAGATAGATTTGGGCATATGATTGAATTGGTGACTTGATATCTATTCGATGGTGTTTGTTCAATCGAGATATAGTAAGATAAAATGATTGAATTGCACTGTAACCAAAGTTGAAAGGGTTCTTGCAATATTCACATTGTTTGAGCAGCTATGATATATTGATAGATGTTACTCATGGCTTATGGGACCTAGAAATTGATCGAGATAGTTAGTTCTCTTGATTAAATTAGATTAGATTTGATTTTGGTTTATGGTCACAAATAAATGTGCATATGATGTGCGCACAAACCCCAAGATGATCACATATTGATGTGATGTTTGTGCGTTTCACATGATGATAGTTGCATACTTTTCTAAGAGATAATATGGTGCCTCACAAGGAGATAAGGCACGTATTACGAGATGATAAGGCATAACATACGAGAAGATAAAATGGTGCATATGACGATGACTAGATGTTGAACTCGACTGGCCAGCTATTGGCTAGTAGATGATCAGCTGGTAGTTAAAGGCTGTTAACCACTGACTTTGACCAGCTAACCAACTAGCTGGCTGGCCCTGTGGCGGCCAGCCATTCAAGGTCAGCCAAAGTAGTCGATCTCGCCTCTTCTCTTAAGCCTATAAATAGGGTTAAGGGGTTATGTCCAAAAGGTTAGCTTCTCATGGTATTTTCTTGTGCGTGAGTGTAATCATTCATGAGTTCAAACATTTGAGGGTTGTGCGTTGTTCATGATCGAAAGGCAAGCATAGATTATTTTATTCAAGAAGATTGCTAGCACAATTAAGATGACAATAGAGTGCGAGCTTCCACTTCCATTCATTGAGGGATTAGTCGTGTGTTTGAACTAGAGGTTCGACATTTGTGAGCCAAGTCATCTCGAGAACGTAATCAGAGGTATTCCTATAACCCTCTTTTGTGTGTAGTTTTGTTTTTCGATTAAAATGCACAAATATCCCCTATGGAAGATTCACGTTTGAGTACGTTTGTTTGTTCATTTCCACTGCGTATACTCTCATTGTTTGTAAAGAATTTTTGAAATTCACCTGTACGTCACTCCATGAAACCCAATAAGTGGTATTAAAGCCATTCTTAGGTGTATTCGTGCATTTAATTGGTTTGGTTCATGATAGTTTTTGTAATAGACCAAGTTATCTTTTGAAACTTATTTTTCTATTGCAAAAGGTCTATAAAAGTTGATTTTGATCAACTTGACAATAATTGAACTAAATCAAGCATGTATCGAAAATTTAATTTTGGTTTGTGATTGTTTAATGTGATCTTATTGACTTGAGATCCGTTAAACTTGCACCTAGATATTCATGTTTGACATCTATTCATATGTTTTGTTCACGAAATCATGCTAAATGGTTAGTATATGAATGTGAGACCATTTTGTGGCTTGATCTCCTTAATTGAAATAGTAAGTTGTAATGGGTTTCAGACTCGTGGCCTTTCATCATCGTGATTTAAGTTTTCATTATAACAATTGATTGACTAGCTATCGATACATAGGAGTCAATTGTCGATTATGGTATTGGACTACTTCATTAAAGATTTGATGTTGTGGGGAAACATATAATTTCCAATAATTGTTAATTGAGGGATTGTTTGTGTTTTCAATACTTACATGAAACGCTGGATCAGACTTAACTATGATCATGAAATCAATAAATGTTAGGTCAGACTTTCAAGGTCTAGAGGCTGAAGTTATGGTTGAGACTCGCATATGATGCATTGAATGAGCCGATACACTCATCAAGTTTATAGAAAGCCACTAACTGTCAGGTGAGATGAACTATTAACTGATGGGACTCTAATCCCCACTAGCAATCTTACCCAACAAAGATTATCGTTTCTCATTTAATAAGTGTGAGACTCGATAAATATAGTGGGCGTATATATTTCATTTAAAGGCTATAATGAAATAGTTATTTTGAAAGTTGACACCTAACAATTAGTTTTCTACGCAAATCTTTTATTAATTTGGTAAAATGGTGAGCATACTTGATTGCTTCAATCCTTGACAAGAATTGTTTGACTAGCTCCAATTTCAATATAGACTGAGGAACTTGAGAATTGTTCTCAACTTAGAAAAGCTCGTATATGTACAGGATGAGAAGATGCCATCTTCGTTCTTTAAGGAAGGGACCTCGGAGGAACGTGTCACTTATAAGAAGTGGCTTGAGGATGACCTAAATTTTAGGTCATATATGCTTGCTTCAATGAACATCGAGTTCAAAAAAAGCATGATAATATGGATAGTGCAAGGTCGATCATTCTGCACTTAAAGGAATTTTTTTAATGAGAATAGTTAGACCTCTAAATATGAGATATCTAAAGCACTATAAAGTATGAAGATAACAGAGGGATCATCTATGAATCATCATGTCCTCAAAATGATCTGGCATATTGAAGAATTGGCGAGATTAGATTTCGTTATGGATAATGAGTTTGCTATGGATTTGATCCTTCAATCATTGTTTGATTCCTTTTCTGGATTTATCCAAAAATTTCACATGCATAATATGAAGAAAACTATAGCCAAGTTATATAGCATGCTTATAGTCTATGAGAAGGAAATGCACAACTCGAGGCCGAGCATAATTGCTATGGTTGAAGCGTCTTCTTCAAGAACTAGGACTTGCAAAAAGAAGCCTAAGAAAATGGTTGTGTAGCCAAAAACAAAAGTTGAAAAGGGTAAATGTCATTATTGTGGTATCATGGGGCAATGGAATAGAAACTGTAAAAAGTACTTCACACTATTTATGTGATATCCTGAGTTTCGATTTCCTTTTTTCGGAATTTGAATACAGAATGGTCATTTCATGGAGGCGCTATAAATGAATCTTATTTGGAGCTGGCCACTCTGAGATGACTAACCAAAAGGAAAAGGCTAGCTAGGAATGTAAGCACGTGGACCAAATGATCGATATGCGTGACTCCTAAGAGCCACCGTTAATTTGAGAATTTATTTAAAGCTGTCGTCTTATGAATGAGGCAGCGAATTAAGTTCCGAAATAGGACAATTGACTCTCAAGAGTGTCATGGAGGTTGAAATTGGATGTCGTCTTAAAAGGTGTGAATCGATGGCTTGGCATTGGAATGCATAGAGAAACGGGTAAAATTGAAAATTACCATCTCACCCCCATCTTATGCTAGAATTCATGGCTAGAGAGTGTTAATAATTTTAGCAAGGCTAAAAAATTTGTTCAATGGCATTTCAAGTTATTTTCTGATCGCGGTTGAACTAAATCAGCACCGATTAAGCCTCTACCGATCTCGAAATTTCACGAATTTCGAGAAATATTTCATCGATCTTTTTGACCGATTTAACTAGTTTAACCAAAATTATTGAGGCCAAATCCCCTATCAGTCTAAAAATTTGCTGATAGTCCAAAAATCAGTCAATTCGTTCAGCTTTATGTCGCTTTTGGTGAATAGTCACTGTCGATAATTATTCTTAAAATATTTATTGGTCAAGCCACTCTTTCTCCTCTGTAGTTATCATCAGATTTTCTCTCTCTCTCTCTCTCTCTCTCTCTCTCTCTCTCTCTCTCTAAATTTTCGAATCTTTCTCCGCTGGCTCCAAATTTCTGCCATCAATTTTAACTAGTCGCCGACGAAAATCCAACCATTGTTTTTCTGATTTTTGGATATGTCATAGTCTTATCTAAGGTGAGTTCATAGAACTTTAAATTAGTTTGATCCGAGGTCGTTTGACCTTTCAAATCTTCTTTGCCATTTCAGTCGACGAACTTATTTTCTGTTGCCCGAATTTGACATATAGCCCATGTTGATATATGTTAACCCCAGTAATTCCTGTGCTTATTTTCATGTGAAAATTTTGATTTTCAGCTTGAGAATCACTTTGTTCAGCCCTTGATCAGCCCTGATTTGGACTAAATCCACCGAAATCCATCGTTCTTTTTCGATCGCCACCGTGTGCTGTCGCTTTCACCACTTTCTCAGCTTTGTGTCAGCCTCGACTAGGTAAGTTATACCTCTATTTCTCAATTAGAATATTGTACATGCCATGGACTAGCTCTATGGCTCGATTTAAGGTAAATCAGTTTAGGAAAAATTGCTGGAATTGACATATTTGTGCAAATCGATTCTGTGGCGAGGTTGTGGTATATTATTTGAGCTTGGTATGTTGTTATCTTAGTTGAATATATGCTATTGGTGGTGGTTGATGTGGGTCCCGTGAGGTTTGGGTATCGAAAAATAAATTTTTGGGAGATTTAGAGCAAAAATGGGCCAAATAGAATTTTGAAATCACTATTCATGAACCTCTGAACACTGTTCACATGCTATCCAATTTAATTTTGATTTGAAAATGACAAGTTTTATGGGTCCTGTGCGGTTCGAATACCGAAAAATATATTTTGGAGCATTTTATGCAAAATCGGGCCTAAGCAATATTTTATGTTACAATTTCAAATATTTGGAGTCCATGTTCATGTTCAAAATAATATTTGAGGATTATCCACGTATACTTGAGATTAATTATTTGGTCATCTTGGGTCTCACGTGAGAAATTAGGCATTTTTAATAAAATTGAACACGTGAAAGAGATTAATTTGCTTGACCATTGTGTTGGCCATGTGAATTGAAATATTTGGGTACGTGTTTTAAGTTCGCCTAACGTACTTGACAGATGATTTTTGTCCAAATGACTTTAAAGAATTTTATTGTCTGAAAAGCGAGTGCGATAATTTGAGTTCACAAAATGAGTCGATTGGCTTGGCCATTTGGTCGGATATGTGGATTGAGTATTTGGACTTGTATTTGAAATTTGGCCTAACGTACTTGGCCGATGATTTCTGTCCAAATGAATTTAAAAGATTTTATTGTCTGAAAGGCGAGTGCGACAATTTGGGTTCGTAAAATGAGTTGATTGGCTTGGCCATTGTGTCGGCCATGTGAATTGAAATATTTGGGTACGTGCTTTAAGTTATGGCCTAAGGTACTTAGCCGATGATTTTTGTCCAATTGAATTTAAAGGATTTTATTACCTGAAAGGCGACTGCGACAATTTGGATTTGCAAAATGAGTTGATTGGCTTGGCCATTTGACCAGATATGTGGATTGAATATTTGGACTCATATTTGAAATGTGGCCTGACGTACTTAGCTAATGATTTTTGTTAAAATGAATTTAGAAGATTTTACTGCTTGAAAGATGAGTGATGTTTTTTGCATGTTTGATTACATATCATTTGTGACTTGACATAATATGTAGCCAAGAAGTCATTTGGCGTAAAATGTAGCCTCAGAAGCGGAAAAGTAGCCTCGTACGCCCTGATGCGTTTGACACGGGGTAGCTAGAGCGATAACATACACGGGTTAAGGTACAGACCTGAAGCGTTTACAACGCAGGTCGGACTTGATGCGCCTAGATGACGCGAGTCAAATTAGAGGTGAAAAACATAGCCTCGTACGCCTTGATGTGTTTGACGCAAGGTAGCTGGAGCAATAAGGTGCCAACTTGAGGCGTCCTACACATGGGTTGAGGCACGAACCTAAAACATATGATACGTGGATTGGACCTGAAGCTCTTATATGATGCGGGTCAAATTGTTGTCGCAACCTAAAATTTATTTTTAGGTTAATGGATTACCAGATTAATTAATTAAATTAACTAACCTAGTTCGAGCTCTCCCAAGCTCTTCCAAATCGCAACTTTGATTTTTTCACATGATTTTAGAATTTAGAGTCTCCACTAATCATTTTTGGTAGGTTGATTAAAAACCTAAGTAAATTAGCGGGAGGACTAAATTACTTCTACGAACCAGAGATTATGAGTTCGGGGACTTGGTTACACTAGTTAATTAAAACTAATGCCCTTTCAGTACCTTAATTTCATGGATATCCTGATTTGGCAATTCAGGCTTGGTTTATTCCTCAGGCTCTAGTGGAGTGCTCTCTTTTTGTGTTTACACCTCCATAAGATTTACCGTTGACTTGGAGTTGTCCTTTGCCTGACATAAAAATATGGAGAAAGTGTATACAATTTTGTGCTAATTTGCGACTAAAACCACAAATAAATGAATAAATACAAACACTTAGCTCGGATTTGCTTGCTCGTTGACGAGGATGAACTCTTGATTTATGTTGATCGATGAAGGAATTGGTGATGATAACTCTTAGGTTTAAACTCCCATCATCCTCAAAATTCTCTCTCTCTTTTTGGTATTTTCTTTCTCTCAAATTTTTCTTCAACCTTCCAAAACTCTCTCAAACATCCAAAATTTTCTCTCCAAAAATAATCCCCTCTCAAGCTCACTTCTTCCTCCTTTTATAAACCACTCATCTATCTCCCATTCTAATTTTTCCATTAACTCTATCTCCCATTCTAATTTCTCCACTAACTCTTCTTCATTTTCATCTTCCATTCTCCATCTCTATCTCACATTCTAATTTCTCCACTAACTCTTCTTCATATTCATCTTCCCTTCTCCATATCTATCTCCCATTCTACTAACTCTTCTTCATCTCCATCTTCCCTTCTCTATTCTCATCTTATTTTCTTTATCTTATCTTCTCCATCTTCCTATCTTCATCTCCTCTTCTCCATCTTCCCTTCTCTATTCTAATTTCTCCACTAACTCTTCTTTTTGTTATTTACAAAATAATCCCTCAAGTATTAGGTATTTGCACTCTAGTCCATGAGATTTTAAGTATTTGTAATTCAGTCCCTGGAGAAATATTTCTTTAAGTCCAAATCTCCTCACAATTTTCGACACACCTATCACATGTTGAATTTAAGCTCATTTCTTGCTATTGAAAATAATGCAAAATTTAATTAAAGCCCTGTTTGTAAAATTGAGTCATTCTGGGTATAATTGGGGCAAGATGAAAATTTGGAATATTAAAGAACAATGTCACAACTCCTAAAAGTGAAAAATGAAAATAAATTGACTCAAATTGAATTTTTTTAGGCCCGATTCGAGATTATGCTCGTTAAGGAATACACGACCTCGAATTGGATTTTTTAAATTTGCGATGGCCAACATGAAAAGGGATTTAAAGGAAAAATATTGACTATTTTTATGTATTTTTGTGGCCTCAAATGCTATTATTTATTAAATATTTTCCTAATTTCTAAAAATTATATTTAAAAAAATACAAAAAATATGAAAAATTATTTTTTTACTCAAAAATGGTTGCCTAAGCTTGGCCAAGGCTTCCAAAGTTGATTTTGCAATTTTCTCATTTTTATAGATTTTCTATCAATTTTAGAAAATAAAAATACCGAAAAATACTGAAAATATGAAAAATCATTTTTTGGTCAAAATTGGTTCTTTAGGCTTGGCAAAGGTCTCCAAAATTAATTTTTTCAAATTTATGAATTTTTATGGATTTTCTATTAATTTTAAAAAAGAAGAAAAGAAAAGGTGATTGAAAATCAGGTGTCAATAGCTGCCCCTCTTTGAAAGGAAGCTCGGTAGAGGTTCATTTCAAAGACGAGACGACACCTGAATCCTAATCGACTCAAAACAATGAAATAAAAAGAGTCATGACATTCGATCTCCAATACCCCTTTTAGCAAATTTCGATCCAAACCCGGTTTGAGGAGGCTTTCATGCGATGAGGGAGAGACAAAGATGAGAATTTACCTGGCACTTACCTACTCGTTGTATGGCGGTTGCCTGACATGAGTGCTCTGCTGAAAATGAGATGAGAACCTAAGGATTCGTTATAAAAAAACCTTAGGGTGGTTAAACTTGGACCCGTATGGTAGGTCAACCCATAGTAGATTCCTAATCGAAAGGATTCTACTGATTAAACTTTGATTGAAATTTGACCCGTATGGTGGGTCACCCCATGGTAGATTCCTAGTGAAAGGATTCTACTGATTAGATTAAGATTTAACCTATATGGTAGGTCACCCCATGGAAATGCCTGTAAGAAGGACTTTGGTGCCTGTAAGAAGGACTTTGGTGCCTGTAGAAAGGACTTTGTTTTGCCTGTAAGAAGGACTTTGGTGTGCCTGTAGAAAGGACTTTTGGTTGCCTGTAGAAAGGACTTGGTGCCTGTAAGAAGGACTTTTGTGTGCCTGTAGAAAGGACTTGGTGCCTGTAGAAAGGATTTGATGCCTGTAAGAAGGACTTGTGCCTGTAGAAAGGACTTTCATGCCTGTAAGAAGGACTTGGTGCCTGTAAGAAGGACTTTTGGTTGCCTGTAAGAAGGACTTGGTTTCCTGTAGAAAGGACTTGGTCGCCTGTAGAAAGGACTTTGTCGCCTGTAGAAAGGACTTTGGTTGCCTGTAAAAAGGACTTTTGATTGCCTGTAGAAAAGACTTGGTTGCATGTAGAAAGGACTTTGGTCGCCTGTAAAAAGGACTTTGGGAATGGACCGTTCCGTATTGGGGTTTCCAATGGAAGGGCTCTGGAGATAATATACCCTAGATGTCACCTTTTTTGGGTAGACTGAAGAGGTATTGATTGAGAAAATGATTTTTGGGTATATCTGGGATCTAGGGAGATCAAGAATGCTGCAGACGCTCTAACCCAATTTAACTTACCATGAAGGGTGCCATTCTGGGATCTGGGGAAACTAGGAATCTTGTAGACGCTCAAACCCGATTTAACTTACCTTGAAGGGTGTCATTCTGGGATCTAGGGAGACCAGGAATCCTCAAAATCCGACTTAACTTACCTTGAAGGGTGCCATTCTGGGATTTGGGGAAACCAGGAATCCTGCAGACGCTCAAATCCAATTTGACTTATCATGAAGGGTGCCATTCTGGGATATGGGGAAACCAAAAATCCTGCAGAAGCTCAAACCTAATTTTTGTTGTCCCATCACTTTAGGAATAAACCGATGAGGCAAAGATCAAGAACACGAGAGTTGGTCAATCATGATTTGATAAAGCTTGAGAACACGAGATTGTATCAATCGTGAGCTGATGAAGACTTCATGAGAGTATGTTGATCATGAGTTGCAAGGGTTCAGAAGACTTACCTGGATCTTCTGAGTTAATGATCGAGGCATAGACAGACCGATTGTATCGTATCTGCTTGCTCACTGAATGACCTTATGTGCTGCAATGGATTTGAGCACCCAGACAATCATCAGAATTGAAAGGTTCAGGTTGAAGATATACTCACCTGAAAATGCTTGGCGAGCATTAGCCAACAGGGCTTGTTTGTTAATAGCCTCTGGATGAATTTCGAGACCTCGGAGAGTAACTCGACTATTAGGAATGCACTACTTGTCAGACAGTGTCAGAGGTAACACGTGCAAGCATTTTTATCAATGAGTTCATCAGTTCATGCAAAACCATTCAGTTGAGTTTGCAATGATTAAAACCATATGTGTATGCTCATAATATGGATCATGCATGACTATTCTGTCGAGTTTGCATTTCCAATTCTGTCCAGGGAGGTTATCATGTCATGAATACCTCGAATTGAACCTGAATGGGGACTTCAGTCCGAAAGGGCTTTCTCTCACTCTCGAGAAACGCTGTTTATCCGAATTGCAGGATTTGAAAAGAAAGCACTCAACCTTACCATCATCGCATTCAGCGAGGGTCTGAGTAATCTCGCAATTGATACAATCAAGCCGATCTAGAGGTCTTGATTAGGACCGTAATGTGGGCTGGGTCAAAGGCTTATCAAAGGAGACTCATTTCGAGTCAGGGCCATTGACAAAAAAAGGTCTTCATCATCTGCTCCGGGTTTACAAGTCAAGAACCCTGCAAAATGGGAGAGAAATAATCTTGCTCGAACTTCTTCGAGCGATTCTTAAAGTCATTCAACTCTTACATTAATTCAAGTGCCCTAATCAGAAGAGACTTTCAAGGGTCGTAACGTAGGTCGGGATTTGGGTCTGAGAAACGAAGGGCTCGTTTTGGCTCAGCAAAATATATGAGAAGGGCTTGGTGTTGGTGATCATTGCAGTCTTGTCACCGATCTTTGACCTTCCTGAATTTGTCTTCAATGAATACCATCATTGGCTGAGGGGTGGTAGTTCTTTTACACTTTGCAAACTGACTTCTTTGGGGATCCTTTTTCGGGAATTCTCAAAATGTATGTTCGAAGTCAGAAGTTCATTACAGATATATAAGCATTGGCCTTACTTTTGATAGGCACTTTGCTCTTTCTGCCCGAGATTCTTTGGAGTAGCCTTTGCTTTTCTTACTCCCGACTCCCTTTTGTTTGGAAGCAGGCCCATTTTCTTTAGGCTACACTTGTCTCTCTCTTTTTTTTTGTTTAATAATCTTGTGATTTTGAATTTTAGCAACAAGATGATTTTCAACAAATGATACTAGACATTACATGAAAGTCTAACATATGAAATGGGCGAGAATTCTCTATTGGCCCAATTTCTTCAATTCTGCTCTTTTGGGGGAAGGTGTCGTCGTTACCTTGAAATGAGCAAGGATCACCAACATGGGCTTGAGAAATGAATTTGCAGGCTCAATTGGGTTATGCAAAGGATGAGTGTGTAGGATAGAGAAAATAAATGCTCTTCGTCATCCTAAAGCACTTGAATTAAAATTCGAGTGTCATGCAAAGAAACACTCGAAGATTGATGTTAGTCCAAGCAAGAGAATTTCTAACCATTTATCTCCTGATATTGTTGGAATTACCTCTGTTTTGCCCCAGTGCGGGGTGGTTCTTGACAGAGTCATGAAATGAAATCACCGTTTAAATGGGTTGTCAATGGTTGCCTGAAGTGTTTGGAATGGAGAATGAATGCCTCCTTCACTTCGACTATCGTATCTTTTGCGAGAAAACCCATTGCCTTGGAGAATGCGGAATCTGTCTATCGCTCAACTCACTGTGGATTAAATATAGGACGTATGTGGAAATGGCTTGCCTTTCATCGTCCTGTCATGCCCCATTCTGTACATTCGATGCATCGTGTACAGTTTATACCCCCAGTCAAAATTGACAAATTGAACATGCAGAACAGTCATGCATAAATCATGGAATGTGTAAACATCATGCAAATATGGCAATACAAGTACAAGAATGGAAATTGCCCCTGGCTGTGTGGGCGGATCAGACACGTTGGGGGCCTATTTCCTGAGTCGAGAAGTAGCTTGTTTCTGGTTTTGCCTCTTTTCGATCTAGGGTTCGCCATTGATTTCCCTTATTTCATCAGACGGATCGCATCAGGCGATCATAACTTGGCCCCTTTGGGCTGTTTTCTTTGAAGTATCAGGTGTTAGTTTAACATTTCCTGTAACAAGGAAGGAGACCTGTTAGCCAGTATCAGAAATGATGAACTGGACACGATACTGAGTTACCCTTGAGTGCTTCGCGCAACTCCTTTACCAGTTTTACCACTCGGGATTTTCTCCGTGGGTATGTCAAGTTAGACATTTCCTGTCAAACAATGGAGAAGAAGACGTATTAGTCAGTATTAGAAATGATGTATTGGATACGATACTGGTTTACCCTTCATCTTGAATGTTTTGCGTGACGCCTTTATCAAGTTCACTGGATTGAGTTTCCCTTGACTTTCGCTGGACACTTCAACGTTAAGCTAAGATCGTAACAAAATACTGACCTTGGTATTGCTCGTCGAGTATTCCTGTTTCTTTTTGCAAAAAGAAATGCGAGAAAAAGTTGTTTTATTTATTTATAATACTTACAACATTTCCATCCTCGAGGATCGAACGCGGGACGTCTCGGACCACTGTCATTCCCCATGCCATCTAGTCCACAAGACCGCAGGCGCTCATGGAGGTTCCTTTTAAGAGTCAATCCTTGGGATGACATGGTGTTGTTGTATTGTACTAGGTAATTCCAGGTCACTGTATTTTTCGGGGCGGTTTACAAACCCTGTTAAGAATGGAATAAAATAATTCAGAACACGAGACGAGTATGAGCAAATTAGAACGATACAGAATTACCCTTTTTTGAGATTGTTTGGGTCTTTCATTCACATATTCCTCATTTGAAGCCGTCCATTCTGTGGCGATGTCCACGAATCTATTTGCCCAAAGTTTTGATTAATCGGGGAATTTCGTTTTTGGGTCAATTTGCAAATTCCTGTAAACAGAAGGGATCTAATTTAGAATCGGGACAATTTGAGGGTAAATTGAAACGATACTGCTTTACCCTTCTAGTTCGCGCGACTTTTTACTCGCAATAAATTCACTACGAGTTTAGTGTGGTAGCAGACTCGAGCATTTAATAGGAGAACAGGAAATTGCTGCTTCTTGTTTTTGCGTTCATTCTGAACATCAATAAAAGTAGAAAACATCCCATGCAAGGAAATGAAGCGTCTGCATTCGTTCAAGATTGATTTTGCTCCCTCAGCAGGCTCTCCCATGATCAGCTGGCTTCATTCTGGACCAGGTATGCATCGGCTATGTTGAAGGACCCGTGATCTCAGCTTCGAAATACAGACTCCCTGTGTATATTACAGTCCCCGTGCTTCATTAACATTAAACTGGTTGATCATGGCGGTGAGTTCATCGTCAATGCCGCTTGCCTGGTGGTGATACATCTCCCCTTCCCCGGGAGGTATTGATGCTGATCCAGTAGCATTAGTCTTTTTGTACCCTGCTCCAACAGAACTCGATTCTGTTATAAACTGGTCTAACTCGCTTCTCAAACACGCATTTTCAATCCTCAGATCATGCATTTCATCGAAGGCGAGGAGGAGGCTGTTGCAGTTAGGGCAGGTGGCGGAGTCAAAAGCCTCTTTATACATCTTGTTTTCCGCTCGGAGGTTTTCATTTTCAACTCTTGGAAACTCGGCTTTGTTGTGCTCATGACGAGTCTTCATTCGGGTTCGCCTATTTTGAAACCAGAACTTGATTTGTGAAGGTTCAAGTCCTAGCTCTTGACTTAGTTCCATTTTCTGTCTGCCGTCTGGCATAGGACATGTTCTGAAGAAATCCTCAAGCCTTTGTACTTGCTCCTTAGTATGGCGATGGTAACGCTTCTTTTGACCCTTACCGTTGTTGTCCTTATCTTTACTGAGATCTTGGACGTCGTCGGCGGAAGGGCCAGGTTCCATAGGCTCGATCCCAAACATGGTTTCGAACTCTTCCTCGCCCATATTCAGCAGGCAATGATAGCTTTCGGAAGTATTGGGTTGAGACATCTTCGATTTGGTCGATGATTTCTCAAGGTTTACTATATCTTTCTGTATTTTCACTCTCTCTGAACCGTGTATGCTTTAAAACTCTCTTCAATGTATGAATAAAGATTATCAGGAGGATGTCTCTTTTAAAATTTGGCGTCGGCTTAGCATATGTATCGCTTCTCCCGAGATTTCTGTCTTTCTCAACCTTTCCTGCGTGTTTCTTGCTTGGCTCGTCTTTTCTCATCTCTTCATAGTGGTAGGGTCCCTATCAACGTCTCTACCGTCGATTTGCTGGTGTGTTCTCCTATAAAAACGAATCTCATTTTCCTTGTCTCCCACCCAAGTCACCTTTCTTTCTCCTTTTTCAAAGTTGTGTCATCCCGTCAAACTTTTGGCAGAGATGTCGGATTTGCTTGGCTCGAGATTGGAGACGAGTAGCGGAGGTGATGCTGATAGGGAATGGTAGACAGGAAAATCTGGCCAGTAGAGACTTTCACTGCAAAAATGAAAGGGAATGCGGCAGTATATGTTCTTCATATTCTAGAAAAATTGGAACGATACTATTTTACCCTTGTATGTACTTCCATTGAATTTGAATTGAGGAAGTTCCTTCATTTGGATTGGATTGGATTGTATGTCCCGAGTTGCCCTTCACTTTGAGCTTGCCACATAAGTACTTTGCTTAGTTGGGCCTTGTTTTCTTTCGGGTTGCTTTGGACCATCATCATTTTTTATGCCATCGGGTCCGTGGATCGGAGGGCTCCTTTAATTTAAAGGTTACCTTTAAGGCAAATGAGTCCTATCGCATTTCATTGGGTCATTTCATTTTGCGACACTCTTGAGGCAATTTGCAATCCCCTGGAAGAGAATGGAACAAATCCAATTTAGCATTTTGCGACGATTGAGGGTAAATTGGAACGACACACAGTTACCCGTTTTCGAGCTCGCCTGGGCTTTTCACTTGAAATTTTCCTACGTGAGGTCATTCAACATTTCTCATTATGGCAGTCAGCGACGTTGCCACAAATTGATCCGCCCTGAGTCTAGCATAAAAAGGGATTCACGCATTCGACAGGATAAAAAACAAATTACCCCATGCCCTTGAATTAAATCTAGACACCTAGAAAGCTGGAAATATCACACGCAGGGGAATTAAGCATGAAATGAAAGTTGCACTTGTTCAAGGTCAGTTCTGCCTCTCCTGCGGCTCTTCGATAATCAGCTAGTCTCATGCTGGTTCAGGCATGGATGACCGATGTTTGAGAGTCCTTAATCACTGGCTTCCGATTCTGGCTTCGGATGTCTGTCAACCTTAAACTAGTTGACCAGGGCAGTAAGCTCATCATCTGGGTAATCTCTTGAACCTTCCAGCAACTGATGCTCGAATTGGGCATTATTGTTGGCAAATGCTGGCGGTAGATTTCTCATTCTGTCCTCGCCATGAGCAATTTGACTTCTCGAGCTGAAGTCTTCATCATTACTCCAGAAAGTGTGGGGATCACCAACTGTCCTGCTGTCAAGAACTCCTTCCATTCGAGGATTAGAGAAGTGGAAGTGCTCAGGATAATTTCTTGTCTGATTCTCTAGCTGCGAGGCGCGCTGATCATGGGATGAATTCTAGCCACGGGTTGGTGCTCAAACCAAGGAGTCTGAATACACTGCCCCTGCGGTCTATACTCTTGAAGAGCATTAGGGTGATTCTGGGGGATACTTTGATTAACGCCTGGGGGATTGATGGCACGGCTACTGGTTTGGTTGATGATGGGAAGTGGCTCGCCCCATGCTAACCTGTGGAACTTATGGTGGCGAGGAGACTCGACGTTCAGGCTTGGATCAGTCCCGCCTTGGTTTTCTTGATTCTGAGCTGCATTGTGTTCTCTCACCCTTTTTCTGTACTTCTGAAGATGACTCGATTCATTTGCTTTAGTGAGTCCCTCTACCTTCATAATTTCCAGTATATGTTGCGGCCGTGCCGAATCGATTCCTAGCTGCTGAACTGCATTAACAAACATACGATGCAGCTCGGGAGACCAACTCATCTTCTTTCTCCAGTTGCTTGGAATAAAATTGAAGGCTTGATGCTTGTTCTCATGGTCGTGTAATTGCTTCCTTACCACGTGCTGCCATATGTTTTGAAGCATCTGAACCCTAACTGGTTTCGTTACGACGTCTTGGGCCCCGTTTAAGACAGCCTTCATCATGGCTTGCTAATCATCGCTTGCCGATATTACGAGGACTGGCATGTTTAATTTAGAATTGATGACTTCCAAGAGAGTGAAAACATCCATGTCAATCCCTACCATGGCGGTGAGGACGATATCAAACTGGTCACTACTCCTCCTTAATATCTCTAAGGCCTCTGTCGCCTTTGCTTGAGCTACAACCTTATACCGGCATTTTCTTAATACGGTAACAAGGATTGACAGAGAGACTGGATTACCGTCAATGGCCATGACTAGTAGACCCTCAGGGTAAGGAACTTCATTAGCTTCGACCAGGGTTGAACATGCGCCCATTTCCCTAATGCTCAACATATTTCTGGATCTAGGACTGCCGATTCGAGACCGCCTCAGGATGTCTTCTCGGACTTGAGGGATCACGAGATCGTTGATGGCTTCTCGTAATAGGCTTTGAAAGCCAATGCTTTGATGGTGAAGGTTTTGAATTCCTCTCCCACGAGAACTCCTTCCTCTCTATCTTTCTCCTACGAGTTCGTGCAGATGAACCCTCACTATCAAATGAGGATAAATTCTCTCTCTGGCAATAGCAACGACTTCCCCCTTCACGGGCAGTGCTATTAGATTTACCGAGGGGAAAATCTAACATTCAGCTTTTGATTAAAGGGGAAATCCTCGTTTATCGCCTAGTTTGTCTTCTTCTTTCTTTTCGCGGTAGAGGGCCCCTGTCAAGATTTCCACCGTCGATTTACTGGCGGGTCCTCCAATGAAGACGAGTAATATCTCTCTTTCTGCCGAAAATTTCTTTGTCCCCCACTCAGCTCGTCTTTTCGTTCTTTCTTTTTTCAAAGCGGTGGAGTCCCGTCCAGCTTTTCCACAGAGACGTCAGGTTTGTTCGGCTCGAGGTTGCCACTTGACTGGAATTTGAGCCACCGGGGGTGTTGCCGACAGAGAATGGTAGATAGGAAAACCTATAAGGACTGCCCCTGTGAAATCAGTATTTAAATTGAAGCAGATTACCATCTTCGCATTCCGCTCATCTGCCTCACCTCTCTCCCCCTTTCTTTCGTATTCTGCTTTCAAAAATGGCCAATTCTCCTAACCACACCTTATCCGCCGAAGTCCTGGCTGGGTGGGAGAGACTCTACAATCTTCTTGGTAGAGGTTACGCTCATATAGCCAAAAACTCTACCGTTGAGGCTGAAATCCTTGGTTTATTCAGGACTGTGGACGCTGCTTCTGTTGAGGGTACCCAACTGGGGAAGGAGTATCGGAACTTCTCGACCGTCTTCATCAATTTTCTGGCTGCCTATAATCGCGCTTATGAGACGGTCCTTGTGACCGCCGTCGTGAAAGCTCGTTATCGAGACCGGCACGAGCGTCTGGCAACAGTTACATTTGTAGCTGATAATCACAAAAAGGCCCTCAAGTTTGCCAACGATCAGCTTTCGTGGCTGGTTCGTGAGAGGGGAAAGCTGGTGGACCGTCTGGCCTTAGTCCGAACTTATGCCGAACATGAGCCAGGCAATATTGTGATGAGGTGCAAATGCGGTTGGCTGCAGGAGAGGCTTGATGACATTACGGCAGACATTGCTTTCGAGAGGGCGGCGATTCCGGACCTGGAGTTTGCCGTTGAGCATTACGAGGCCACTATGGCCCAGGTTAAAGAGAAGTGCGATCGCCTCTTCTTTAGGCTCGTGGAGCTTGATCCCGAGAACGCCCGGTGCACCCAGAGCATCAACTTCATGGAGAGCCAGCTGAGCTCCTTTGTGACGCTTATTAGGGCTCAATTTGATTTCACTTTTCCTCCACAGTGAGTTGTTGTAAGGTTTGTTGGTGAATGGAATGAAGAGAAAGTTTCACGTGTTTGTGCTTTTCATTTTCCTGCCATTTCTTCGCCCATATAGCATGATACGACGATTCACGGTACTGAAAACGTTGAGGCTTAACACTCTTCTTGGTGTTCTTGTTATCTGCTGCCGGCGATGATATCAAGGACATTGACGAAGGGTTCGGTGGCGGCCCCCACCGGTCACAGCGCCGTGAGTCAGTCGTGTGAATTATTGCAAATCGACCACTCGATTAGTGCTCCAATAAACAAACCAGGCTGCCCGTTGCGTGCCCCACTTTACTCCTGCCTATCTCTTTCGGCGTCCACTTGAATGTGTCGGTCGCCTGTAGCGTTGGGAGAAATGATTGCGGGCCATGCTCTATAATAAAATACTGGTCCTCTAAAATCTTCCATGTGTTTTGAATCCGAGGAAGGTAAAAAGGCAAGCCTTTGTTCAATTTAATCAGAAAGGCGTCGCAAGGTCGGGTTCATAATCTTGCCCCATGGGTTCTGATTACACAGTCTCGGCTTTCTCAACAAAAATACATGAACCCTTCTAATACATTAAAAATGTCCCCAGGCCCGATCTGGATAAATTTACAGCCCCATCAAAATACAAAGCTTGTACATGTTGACTGATTGACACGTTTCTGACTCGGAAGGATTGATTCCTTCGCTTGCCCCCAGGATTATCAGTTGAGGCATCGGTAATTATCCGTCCTATTGTATACCTCGAGGTTATTCCCGGTATAATACTGAACCCGATTTTGCTCCTACCTGGGGTACCTGTGATTCCCCTGTAAAAGAAAAGGACATAATGAGTATGTGATTCAAGATGGGTCGGCCCATGATTCCTACATTGGTCCAATTTTATTTTTGCAAAATTAGAGAAAATTTTCTTAGAAAAACATGGGTGAATTTCTCAAAAAGAATTTTCTTGCAAATTTTTACAATTCGAAAAATGTGATAAATTCCTTTGATATTTACCAAATTTCTTGAAAGAATTTCCTTTTTATCAGAATGAATTTTCAAGGTAAATTTGATGAGAAAATTTTGGGTCTATTGAAGTGTTAAGGAAAAACATGACAAAATATTTCGTTGGTCGATAAAATTTTCCTAAGGAATTTTTCCACATTTATTTATTTTTTCAAAAATGGGTCACCAATTTTATTTTCTTTTGAAAAATGACTATGATGTTAAGTTTGAAATTTAACCGACACCTACACGGACCGACCAAAAATAAATACAAGATGAAATTTAGAAAACTTACTTTCACCATGAAAAATTCCATGTAGGTCCGATAGACATGCACATGAATCGTGAGTTTAAATCTTAACCTATCTACTCTAAAGGCTGACAAATTGAAGCGAAAGACTTACGGCAAGGCGACAATCTCGCGCACATAATCAAGATTAGTCGTGATCCTCTACGACGTAATCAGGATTAGCCGGGCCTTCCCACTTCGGCTGCTCGAGCTAAAAATTAAAACCACTGCTTTGGTAATCTTACCAAGCCTGAGGCCTAACTTTTAAACTCATTTTTGAAAAGAGATTCGGGATTGAATCTGGGCTAACTTTCGCCGTGATCTCACGCCGAACGCTAAAACCAAATCACAATACCATCCTAAAACTAGTGGCCCAGGTCCGGCCATGGGACGTGTGTGATGTAGTGCTAAAACTGTAAACACATGCACAACATTTAAATGCAAACAACGCTTCAATAATGTGCAGAATTTAAACAAACAATTCCTACACCAACCTGCAAAACAAAGGGTTAGTCAAACACTCCACCCCTTATAACCCCCATTCTGCAAAACCATTTAACACCTAAAAGTCAAAATGCACCCAATTCATATCAAATGAATTTTCATGAAATTTTCTGGCCTAAGTCCTCTAAGTTCTTAAATTTTGAAAAATTAAGAACAGATCCCCAGTGGAGTCGCCAAGCTGTCGCAACCTAAAATTTATTTTTAGGTTAATGGATTACCAGATTAATTAATTAAATTAACTAACCTAGTTCGAGCTCTCCCAAGCTCTACCAAATCGCAACTTTGATTTTTTCACATGATTTTAGAATTTGGAGTCGCCACTAATCATTTTTGGTAGGTTGATTAGAAACCTAAGTAAATTAGCGGGAGGACTAAATTACTTCTACGAACCAGAGATTATGAGTTCGGGGACTTGGTTACACTAGTTAATTAAAACTAATGCCCTTTCGGTACCTTAATTTCATGGATATCCTGATTTGGCAATTCAGGCTTGGTTTATTCCTCAGGCTCTAGTGGAGTGCTCTCTTTTTGTGTTTACACCTCCATAAGATTTACCGTTGACTTGGAGTTGTCCTTTGCCTGACATAAAAATATGGAGAAAGTGTATACAATTTTGTGCTAATTTGTGACTAAAACCACAAATAAATGAATAAATACAAACACTTAGCTCGGATTTGCTTGCTCGTTGACGAGGATGAACTCTTGATTTATGTTGATCGATGAAGGAATTGGTGATGATAACTCCTAGGTTTAAACTCCCATCATCCTCAAAATTCTCTCTCTCTTTTTGGTATTTTCTTTCTCTCAAATTTTTCTTCAACCTTCCAAAACTCTCTCAAACATCCAAAATTTTCTCTCCAAAAATAATCCCCTCTCAAGCTCACTTCTTCCTCCTTTTATAAACCACTCATCTATCTCCCATTCTAATTTTTCCATTAACTCTATCTCCCATTCTAATTTCTCCATTAACTCTTCTTCATCTTCATCTTCCTTTCTCCATCTCTATCTCACATTCTAATTTCTCCACTAACTCTTCTTCATCTTCATCTTTCATTCTCCATATCTATCTCCCATTCTACTAACTCTTCTTCATCTCCATCTTCCCTTCTCTATTCTCATCTTATTTTCTTTATCTTATCTTCTCCATCTTCCCATCTTTATCTCCTCTTCTCCATCTTCCCATCTTCATCTCCTCTTCTCCATCTTCCCTTCTCTATTCTAATTTCTCCACTAACTCTTCTTTTTGTCATTTACAAAATAATCCCTCAAGTGTTAGGTATTTGTACTCTAGTCCATGAGATTTTAAGTATTTGCAATTCAGTTCCTGGAGAAATATTTCTTTAAGTCCAAATTTCCTCATAATTTTCGACACACTTACCACATGTTGAATTTAAGCTCATTTCTTGCTATTGAAAATAATGCAAAATTTAATTAAAGCCCTTTTTGTAAAATTGAGTCATTCTGGGTATAATTGGGCCAAGATGAAAAATTTGGAATATTAAAGAATAATGTCACAACTCCTAAAAGTGAAAAATGAAAATAAATTGACTCAAATTGAATTTTTTTAGGCCCGATTCGAGATTATGCTCGTTAAGGAATACACGACCTCGAATTGGATTTTTTAAATTTGCGATGGCCAACATGAAAAGGGATTTAAAGGAAAAATATTGACTATTTTTATGTATTTTTGTGGCCTCAAATGCTATTATTTATTAAATATTTTCCTAATTTCTAAAAATTATATTTAAAAAAATACAAAAAATATGAAAAATTATTTTTTTACTCAAAAATGGTTGCCTAAGCTTGGCCAAGGCTTCCAAAGTTGATTTTGCAATTTTCTCATTTTTATAGATTTTCTATCAATTTTAGAAAATAAAAATACCGAAAAATACTGAAAATATGAAAAATCATTTTTTGGTCAAAATTGGTTCCCTAGGCTTGGTAAAGGTCTCCAAAATTAATTTTTTCAAATTTATGAATTTTTATGGATTTTCTATTAATTTTAAAAAAGAAGAAAAGAAAAGGTGATTGAAAATCAGGTGTCAACAATTGTCTGTTAAGCGAGGCTCAAGATTGAACGTGCATGCATATGTATTTACATTGATTGTCATGGATTGGACTCGTTTATTTTATAACTTGGCCATTTGTGGCGAGCTATTGATTGTCTGTTTTATATGATATTCTGATTTTATGGTCTTGGACTAAACCTAAGCTGTCTCTTTTTATAAATGGCCATTTATGCTGAGTTTTTCTGTTGGGCGTTGTCCTTGATTTTGGCTTTACGATTTAAAATTTGACTTTGTCGCTTGAATGCCTAGATGAGGTGTGGAGTTGGGTCTGAGAGTGTTTGGTATTCTGAGAAGAGATTTAGAGGTTAGCTTGCTAAGATTTGTTCTCATAGATGATTGCCTTTTTTTATACCCTCGTTCCTAACAGTAAATGCAATACGGGTAAGACAGGGGATCCCGAAGGAAATTGGTTTAGAGACTCAGTCTTTCCCTAGACCAGATGGTGGGACGGATAATGATGAGTAGAGTGGAGATAGAAGCCCATTGGTAGAAATTTGTATGATTTGCTCGCCATTGGAATCGAGAAACTTGCCAACTTAACTCCTTTTATTGTAAAGATCGAGCAATGGGTTGTAATGAGGTGCCGAAAGCTTTGAATTATGTATATGACGTTATCTAAAAAGTTGTATGAAAAGAGCATGTAATATAAAGTGAGGTTTGGTGAATTGATTGGTCTGTTTCTCTCTCTATCCTTTTTTTGTGTATGAGATTGAAAGAGCTCGTTTCCATTGCTTAAGGAATTCTAAGATCATTTAGCTACGACCAATTTCCTAGGCCATCGTGTTTGTCAACCATTCGACCGTACAGGTATGATAAGGATATTGCGTGACTCATGGATTCGGGGTGTGACAGTTTGTATTATGAAAACGTTGTACGGAATATTATCTTTGTACCACACATAGTAAAAGAGAATTATGAATTTCTTTTACTAAAGATATATGTTCCATTTTTCATAATAGAATATGTGTTGATTCCGACACATTAACCAACAATCTGTATACCATTACGATGTGTGGTAATATGATTGTCAATGTCAATAAGCAGAAAAGTTTCAATGTAAATGCCATTACTAAACGCCATAGAGATAGGTCAAATCCAAAGTATATTTAGCATATCAGATTAGGTCATATTGGAGAAGGTAGAGTCAACAAATTGAGTAATGATGGATATATCAATTCATCTGATTTTGAACTGTATTAACTTGTAAGACATGACTTCAAGAAAAAATGACCAAAATGCCCTTTATGGGGCATACTGAGTGAGCTGCTGACATACTTTGGATTGATACATTCAGATATATGTGGACCAATTAATAAAATTGTTAGAGGCGACTATTCTTACTTCATTATCTTTACCAATGATTTTTCACAGTATGGTTACGAAAGTTCAAGGAGTTTAGAAATGAAGTTGATAAACAAATAAGAACATGTATTAAGGCCCTTCGCGATCGAGGTGGAGAATACCTTAGTACTGAATTCCTAAATTATCTCAAAGAAAGTGACATTCTATCACAATGAACACTTCTAGCTACTCCAAAGAATAACGGTATATCTAAAGTAAGAAATTATACCTTATTAGAGACAAGAAATTATACCTTATTAGATATGGTATGATCTATTATGAGTTAGACCAATTTACATGTATCTCTTTAGAGATATGTCCTTGAGACAGTCGAATATATGCTAAGCTAAGCACTGTCCAAATATATTCCTATTACGCCTTACGAGATATGGCATGGCAAGAGATCAAGTATTAATCATTTGAAGATTTGAAGTTGTCCAGCTTTCGTTAATAAGCTAAAGACAAATAAGTTGGAGGTAAGGTTTGAACAGGATTGCTTCATTAGATATATAAAAAAAAGTCTTTGATATTATTTCTATTTTCACTATGACCTAAGAGTTTGGGTTCACAGGCATGCTACCTTTCTGGAGGATTAGTTCTTCTAAGAAGGTGGTGCTGGACGTAAAATAGTTTTGCAAGGATAAGGAAATAATGAAGTACCATTTCATCAAGTTCAAACACTAATCTTTGATTCCGTGGGGGCTTCAAATACACAGCCTCTTAGATGGAATATGAGAATGTCTCATCCTCCTATACATTATGGATACATGGTTAAGGGTATTCAACTATTATTTATTGTAAATGAGGATGATCTATAACACCTATGAAGAGATGATGTCAGAAATCAATTCTAAAAAATGGCTTGAGGTTATGAAATCTAAAATGGATTCAATGTATTCTAATGATGTTTGTACGTTGGTTGACCCACCTAATGGCGTTTTACCAATAGGATGTAAGTGGATCTTCAAAAGAAAGATCAACGTAGATGGTCAAGTTAGAACATATTAAGCATGGCTAGTGGTGAAAAGGTTATCTTGAAAAAAAAAGGAATTACTTATGGCGAGACTTTTTCACATGTGGCCATGCTAAAGTCCATTCAAATTTTATTGGTTATAGCTATATATCTAGATTATGAGATATTTTAAATAAACATGAAGATGACTTTTCTAAATAGATTCCTTGAAGAAGATATCTGTATGAAACAACTATGGGATTTTGAAGGTGTGCAAGCTTAAGAGGTCTATTTATGTTAAACAGGCTTCCAGAAATTGGAACATCTATTTTGACGAAGTGATCAAATAGTTTGGCTTCGTCAAGAATCCGAATGAGCTATGTCTATATAAAAAGCTCAATGGGAGCACTATTGCATTTCTAGTATTATATATCGATGATATACTTTTGATTGGTAATGACATATCAATGGTATTATCAATCAAGCTGTTCTTATCATTGAAATTCTCCATGAATAACTTGGGAGAGGCAACTTATGTATTAGATATTAATATCTATAAATAAAGATCGAGATGATTAATTGGCCTCTTATAGTCATAGACACCTTAAACTGGTAATGAAATGTTCTAAGAGGGGATTATGCCTTTGAGGCATGGAATCCATCTTTCCAAAAAAATGTATCCCAAAACACCTGAGGAAAGAGAGTGGATGAAAAAAATACCTTACGCATCTGCTATTGCAAGTATAATGTATACTATGCTATGCTATGTACGAGACTTGATATCACATATGCTATAAGTGTTACTAGCAGAAATCAATCTAATTTAGGTGAGAAATATTGGATGGTAGTCAAGAATATCCTTAAGTACTTAAAAAGGACTAAGATTTTTTTTATGGGAGAATTTAAAGTTGAAGCTTATATAGATTCCAACTTCCAATCAGATCATGATGACTTTAAGTTAACCTTTGGATTTTTATTCATGCTGAATGATGGTGTAGTTAGTTCGAAAAGTTCCAAATATAGTATAACTGATGATTCCACCATTGAGGCAGAGTATGTGGCGACTTCTGAAGTGGAGAAAAAAGCAGCTTTGATGAAAAAGTTCATTTCAGAGTTTAGAGTGGTTCCCTCGATAGAGCAATCGATAACATTGTTTTTTGACAACAAAGGGGCGATTGCATCAACCAAAGGAACCGAGGCCTCATTATAAGTCTATGCATATTGTAAGGCATTTTCATCTCATTCGGGAGATTGTTAGGAGAGGTGATATCACTTTACAAAGATTATATCAGTGAAAAATGTGGCGGATCATTTCACCAAGGAATTATGTCATTCTGTATTTGAAAAACAATTGATAGAATGGGTTTGAAATACTATTATGATTGGCTTTAATGCAAGTTGGAGATTTATTAGATATATACCCTAAAGCAACCATGTGTTTGCTGTGATTTGGGTATTTTATTGTACTTTTAATCTAAATTAATTGCAAAGAAGTGTTCATTCATTATATCCCATTGATTTAATGAATGAAGTCCATAACATCAGTTATGATAGAGCCTATTCTCGAGACATCGAGAATATGTGTGATAGGTTCATAGTTAGATTCGATCTTTAAATGTTCATAGTTAATGGATCATTGAGTGGACGTCAATGATCCTATTGAAATTGGTGCATTCTAAACTTCATTATTAAGTATTGAATGCTTAAAGGGATGACAAGTCACAAGTCAGTTAGAATGCACGTGCTCGCATCGGATGAATTTACTGAACGTGGCACAAGTTGAACTATTAGTTAACATGGAAGCTTTGTGCGTGGTCAATGACTAATTCTTCACGCTTTGGTCTTGTCTAAGTGATCCTTAGACCTAAGACACGGTGCTGGCTTGTATGTCGAATGACTATAGTTTATAAGTGTGCACATTAGTGGTTCGGGATCTACCTGTGTATTTGATGGTCATGGTTTATTCTCATACGAAGTCACATGTGTGCGCAATAGTGGGATCTGTCTCCTTGTTATATACGAAGTTGATGTCCTATGCGATCTAATTATCACAATGCATTGAAATTCCTTAGTTAAGGTTGTGATCGAGAATGTTTCGAGAATATGTATGTCAGATAGATCTGGACATATATCAAATTGGTGTCTTGACATCTATTTCATGGCCTTTTTTTTCGATTGGGATAAGACAAAAGGATTGAATTACACTGTAACCAAAACTAAAAGGTTCATTATGTTCTTGTAATATTCAATTTGTTTAGGTAGCTATGATTTGTACCTTTGGAAAAATAGAAAGTAGGGTTGGATCATCTTACACTAACTCAATGCATCATGCTGATCCATGTGCTTTTTCTAAAGGAGGGAAACTTGTCAACCAACATGGAAGCAGACACAGCAAAGAAGGAGTACCTCATGGAATGATTTGTGAAACAAGAACTAAGTAGCCATCCAGTCAAGAAGTCAAAGAAGAAGTAGCCTTGGCGATGGAAGAATCACCAACTCCTAAAGAAGTTGATGATACAAAAGAAGGATACGCTTAGACAAGCCAAACACCCCTGGTCGAGAGCACCAAGGATGATGCTCAAATGGGTGGGGAGAATTTTACGAGCTAAGGTTTTCATGACGTAACCTATCTATCACATGGCCCCGAGCAAACCTCTAGACTTGAAGTGTCTTGGCATATAGGTTTCTCTATAGGTTTCTCTAGGATTTTCTTAAGTCTTCTAGAGTGTGCTTAGGGGCAGATGATATGAAATCTCTTCTTTAATATCTTTAGTTGGTTAGATGGAGCGATGCAATCTCAACCATTAGATCCAAAGATGATCAACAGCTGTAACGAGAGGCCTTTAATATAAATAGAGGTGTCCTACTTATTTGCCTTCATCCACTACAATACAAAGTATTCTCTCCTAAATCTTCTCTCTCCAAACTCTCTCTATACGATTCGGGTGATTCAAACAAGCAATCCTTGGGAAAAGCTTAGCTTAGGTACTCCAATGATCCAAGGAAGCCTAAGTTGCTGTCCAAATCGACCTAAAAAATCTACCCATGACATAAGGCTATTAGAAATAAGTGGATTTTCAAGATCAAGCGTAGAGTGAATCAATCCTTAGAAAAGTATAAGGCTTACATTATTAGAAAGGCTATATTCAACAAGATGGCATAGACTATGAGGAAATCTTTTTACTAACTGTAAAGTTTACCTCTATACGCTTTATCCTAGCTATAGTTGTAAATTTAAACTTAGAATTATATCAAATGGATGTAAAGATGACATTTCTCAATGGATAACTAGATGAGAAAATCTATATGAAGCAACCGATAGATTTCATAGTTAAAGGTCAGGAGCAAAAAGTTTGCAAGCTTCATCGTTCGACATATGACCTTAAGCAATCCTATAGACAATGATACCTTCATTTTCATCAAACCATAATTTCTTTTGGGTTTATGATGATTAAGAAAGATCATTGTGTATATGTCAGATGGTTTGAGAAAAAAATTTGTGATTTTATCACTTTATGTGGGCAATACTCTGTTAGTTGGGAACGAAAAGGGTTTGGTCATCATCATAAAAGAATGGTTGTCCTCTAATTTTGAAATGAAGGACAAAAGAGAAGTTGTTTATATATCGGGAGTTAAGATAGAACGAGATTGTTCAAGGAACCTTCTTTCTTTATTTCAGGAGTCTTCTACTAAAAAGATTTTTCAATATTTCAATATGCAACATTGTAAACCCATTGATAGCCATTATCATACAACGTGAATGCCTGAGCTTTGATATGTGTTCTAAGACTCTAGAAAAAGAAAGAGAAATGAAAATTGTTCCTTACTCTAGTGCAATCAAAAGTTTAATATATGATATGATATGTATTCGACTTGACATATGTCATGCCATGGGCTTAGTGAGTCACTACCAATTAAATCCGGATCAAGCACATTAGAAAGTAGTGACGATGATTTTGAGATACTTAAAAGGTACTATAGACTATTAACTCTTTTATTAAAGGATTAATTTTTACTTAATTGGTTACTTCGATGTCGATTGAGGAGGGGACATAAATCGACATTTAGGTATTTGTTCTCGGTTAATGAAGGTGTAATTTCTTGGGGTAACAAGACATGGACATGCATTACTTTATGCATGATGGAGGCTTAATTTATTGTATGCTCTGTTGTAGTGCAAGAAGTAGCATGGCTAAAATGTTATTTGAAAAATTTAGCTATTGTCACTAATGTTCCAAGACTAGTTATGGTTATTGTGTAGTCAAGTAGTTATTACCTACATGAAAAATTTTGAGTATCATGATACAATGAAGAATAACAACATAAAAGATAACTTTATTAGGGATATAATGAGACTAGCATAAACACACGTATATTTTTGAAAGGTATGTCACCGGACAATGATTGGTTCACTCACATGAGTAATTACATCAAGCGCTATAGTAAGCGAGTTGAGATGAGACGACATGTACGAAGGATGCTGGAAGATTAAATTCGGTATATAGTATATTTTATGTTGCCTTGATTAGAATCAAGATGAGGTCTGTGATCTGTGTGTTATAAGACCAAACATGATAGTCCCACAATCATGTATATCTGATGGAAGCCAAATGCGAGTGCTTAAATGCATGTTATAGAGAGCGAGTTGATATAGCACTCAAGCTAAACATATGTACATGAGAAGCATGTGATTATATTTAGGCTAAGATCCGTATAGTAGATATATTTGATAAATGACATATGTTCTTATAGAAAGAGAAATCCAATATAGAATGTAATTAGTACTACTTTTGTATTATTCAACCGATAAGGGCGATGAGTATAATTATTCGTGTTTACTCATTGTGTGAGTCCTTCAGATAATTTATGAATTGATTACCTCAGTTTATACCCTGTGTTACTTCTGACTATGTTCACAAAGTAAGGTATTAATGTTGCTACTTTGGCATATCGGTGGTCATGAATTTAATATGGCTTTTTGGAACATGTCTAGAAAAGAAGTTCTCCTAAAATGAAGAGAGACATGAGTACGAAGGAAGGTTATTGTTGTTTTACATCTATCACATGTATTTATTGATCGACCAATTACATCACTTTTATAGGTGCAAATGTAATTTTAAATACATGGTGAGTTAAGAACGGTCAAGTATAACCTTTAAGGGATATGTGCACTTAGACTAATGTAACAAAATATGTCTAGGGTACCGTGATACATTATTTTTTACTTTTTAGATTTGTAGCCATTATATATCTCTAATAGTTATATAATTTGAACTTCCAAGTATAGGTGTACTCATTGGTCGCACGATATATTTGCTGTTGGAAAACATCCCAATGGTATTTTATTATTAGAAAACCATCTCAAGTTCTAATGTTTACCATGAGGAGTGCAGATGGAGAATTTAGTTGCCATCATCAATGATCCTACACATCAGCAAAGATGAGAAGCCTTGTTGTGATAGATGAATGAACAAGTACCAAGAAAGTATATCATGGCAGCTTGAAAGGACCAGTCTAGATAGTGTTTTTAGAAGTATTTGGTACTAAAGAAGGTGGTAAGATTGTTGTGGCTGTTTCAACATATCTTTGGGTCAATATCATCACTGGTAATTATAGCCATGTTACTCGCAAGTAGCACTAGTGATAGTATGCATGCACTAGGTATAGTGCGAGTGCTTATTGGTTTTAGAGTAACGATATTTGTGTAATAATGATGTAATATTCATAGACCAGCATGCCGCTCGATAATTCAGAATAGAGCCATTTGACACTTCAGATTCCTCAGACAAACACTGTAGAAGGACCGTTGGAAGTTGACACTACACACAGTACGATTGAATAATATGCCTAGCAGTACTATTCTTTGCATGTGAATTAAAGCTGTACTATTTTTTGATCTCCCAAAAAAAAACTAAAGCTATTGATCTCCTGATAAAGGCTGAAGCTGTACTTCCTGATCTTCTAACCTAACATGTACAGGTTGTTCCCAACTAGGACCAATACTATTCATCTTTAGCTTGGATCACTACTATTATTATCTCCCATGCGGATAAAGATGTCTAGTGTGCCTATTATCTAGCTATTTGTAATTAGTGGCCAGCCAAGCATCCTAAAAAACCTTCAATGGCTAGTGTGAAGGTTTATATAAGGAGAAGGAAAGCTAAAGAGCAAAGTGTGAGTTGCTGAAGTAATAAATTGTGATGCAAAAGGGGTGCAAACAAGAGTATTGTGTTGAAAAGTGTGATTGAGTAAGCAAAGAAGCATGAACAAATGAGCGAACCTAGTTAGAATCTTACATACACTCTCTAGTTACTTGTATAACCAGCATCAATACTCATTCTCTATGTTTATTGGTAATCAGTGTAATCGCCTGAGTATTCATACAAGTGTAATAGCAGTGCTTGTGTCCTTATATTGTGATCCATTGTGCTATAAGAATGACACCTGCCAGTTGTAACCTCCAGTACTAATTACTAGTGAAATCCAACCTCTATTATGGCTATTAGTTTGAGAGTGGACGTAGACTTGCTATAAGCTGAACTACTATAAATCTGTGTGTGATCTACTATTATCTACTTTACTTTAACATCATTACTCACACTAGTTCATTGCACGAAACCATTATGATTGGTGATCATTTATCATTCCACAAAATTTTTTAAATCACCCACAAAAAATTTTAAATCACCACTTAACCTATTCAATCTCCCCTTCTAGGTTTATTGGAACAACATTTGGCTATATGAATTATTTCTAAATTAGTTGATATTAAATGCCTTACGTTCTTGATAGAGGATTATCAAGCCCATCATATCCTAATGGGAAATGTTATATTTCGTTCATGATGGAGTGTGTTTGAGTGGTCTCCATAAAGAGGTGCCTTTTTGAAAGATTGTCTTCTTATTTATAAAAGATATAGATATATTCCAAGGGACATAAGATAATGAACCGTAATGTACATAAGTAACGTACAATCCTTCTCTCCTATCTCCTACAAATGAACATAAGGGAAAATCTCATTACTTTGAGAATTGATTGGCATTTACATTGTAGAATGTGAATATCTTTTGCTTGTTATTATATTTAGACCATTGCGAAGTTGTAGATTCACTAAAGATGCTAGTGATTCAATGTACATTCCTGGCTAATTTTGCGGTTGTGCATTGAACATATTAGTCAAATTTCTTGATGAACACTTCCTATACTTGCATATTAGTCTGATTTTCTACTAGATTGGCCAATGCCCCATCGTGTCCCTCCCAAACTAGGGTCTCATCTTACTAGGTATTTTCCCAAAAATGTGCGCATTTCATGAATCATCAGAATGACTTATAAGAGGCATCATTTCAAGAATAGGGCCCTCCCAAGCCCATATCTTTAGACAAGAGTTGGGGATATTTCATTTAAAGTTCATTTTATTAATCTATTATCTTTTTGTCACTAATCATTTTTAGGGGTAGGGTAGACCAAAACGAGGGAGAATCAAGAGATGTACTTACATGTTCTGATTTCTGGTAAGTCCTCTATTGGACATTTGTGAAACATGTTGTCTATGTCAAACAAGGTTAGAAACATCATGTGCATCTTATTGACATGCTGTAATTAATCATAATGAGGTTTATACAAACTATCTTATTAAGTTTGCATTATTGATTCTGTTAAAAGTGGTTAAGACATTATGAATACCTAGAATATACTCTGAATGGGGGATTTCAGTTCGAACGGGCTTTCTTGCTCTCAAGAAAAAGTCGTTTATCCTAACTACAAGATTTTAGAATCACTCTATCTTACCATCATCATATTTGATAAAGGTTTGAGTAATCTCGCAATTGATAGGACCAAGTTGATCTAAAGGTTTTCATTAGTATTGTAATGTAGGTTAGACCAAAAGTTTACAAAAGGGACTCCTTCGAGTCAAAGCTGTTGATAGAAAGCTTTCATTATTTGCTTTAGGTTTACAAGTCAAGAATCCTACAAAATTAGGAAAAAATAATCTTGCTCGTACTTTTTTGAGCAAGGCTTGGACTCATTTAATTTTATGTTAACTCAAGTACCTTAATCTAAAGAGATTTTAAAGGATTGTAACGTAGATTGAGATTGGGATTGAAAAATGAAAATACTCATTTTGGCTCAGAAAATATAGAAGGGTTTGACATTGGTGATCATTGTTATTTTGTTACTAGTCTTAACTGTATGGATTGATCTTCCACTGATAACACCGCCATTGCTTTGGGGATGATATGTACTCCTACTGAGGATTTCATTTTTCAATCACTCCTTTGAGGATTTTTCTTAGAGAATTACAAAAATTAGTGGGGATTTATAAGAATTCTGCATCACATTTTTGATGTGTGTTTTTTTTAGGCATTGGTTGTGTTTTTTTTTAGGCATTAGCCTTGCTCTTACCAAGCACACTGCTTTTTCTATGGGATTAGCCTTGCTTTTATCAAGCACACTGCTTTTTTAATGATCCTCTAGGTTTGAACCCTATTTCTAGAATTAAAACATTTTTACAACTTTTGTGCTGTCCACTTGTTCTATACAATGGATGACTTAGCAAACTCAATGATTTTGGGAAATTTTGTGATCTTGGTTCTTCTTCAGTTTATTCTCTTTGGAGATGATGTCATCTTCTTCATCTTGAAATGGGCAATGTTCACCGATAGGGTTTAAGAAATATATGCTCAATTGGGCTGTACTAATGATATAAGTGTGTTTGATATAGAAACGAAGGCTTTTCATCATCATAAGGCACATGACTTAAAGTTCAAATTTAATGCAAAGAAATACTGAAAGATTGATGTTAGTTGAAATAAGAAATTACCTCATGCTACTGCTAAAATTATCTCTATTTGGCCCCAATATGGGGGGTTCTCGATATGGGTAAAAAAATGAAATCGCCGCTCGAAGGGATTTTTTTTTTGGGGTCAAAACTGCTCAGAGGGGTTAGCAAGGGTGACTTGTAGTGTTTGGGTTGGAGAAATGAATGCCTCTATCACTTCAGCTATCATACATTTCATGAGAAAACCCTTTACCTTGGGGAATGTAGAATACTACCTATCACTCAACTAGCAGGGAAAATTGTGTGGGAAAAGGTTGCCTTCCATTATCGTGTCGTGCCCACATTTTGTGTCTTTAATGCATATTTTGAAGTTGGTAAATTAAACATGCAGAAATTATTTCTGATAAAACATCATGAATAATATCATTTATTGACTGCAAAATGTCTTAAACATATATGAGAAGTAAAAACAAGAATGTCAAACTCCTCAAGGATAGTACTACTTCACGGAGTGGGAATTGATCGGGTATGAGAATTCTCGGCCGTCTACTTCAGCCAATATTAGGGCGCCTCGGAGGAGTACTATCTTCAAAATGTGTAGTTTGCTATAGTTTGGAGCAAACTTACCACCGGGGTTAGAAGCAATTGGTAAAACCTTGCGTAGGACAAGATCATTTACTTGGAAATGCCTCAGACGGACTTTGCGGTTGAACGATCTAGCTACTCTATTGTTAACACTGTCCATGACAGAGAGCCTTCAGTAGGTACATCTACATTTATCTTTAAAGTTGATAACAGCATAACGAAATTAATTTTGAAGAGTAATAAAATCCCACATACATATTGCTTGTCTAAGCATGCTAGTAGGGAAAGCAACAACAGTTGGCTCCGCTTGGTGCCGGTCACCCTCACCTACGGAGGGCATCCTACCTCCACCTTAGGCCGCCGTGTCACGTGGCATATCAATAACCGAATCCGATCAAATCCTAATTTTATGCGCCGTTTGGACGATTGATTCACTTTGAGTTTGATATTCATCAATTCAGCTGAGTCAATATGATGCTAAAATAGCCCGTTCGTTGCACATTTCATTCGAATTAATTTAGTCGGCTCGAATATTATATCATAGAGGGTATGTTGTACCTTTTTTTCCCCATACGAGGATTATCTTCTTTGAAGTATAACGCCGACGGAATCTTGGGTGCTTAAATTGAAACAGGAAATTGGAGTTGGGATTCGGAATTGTGAAGATCCGTCGGTGCCGCAAGGGCGTGTACAATATAGAGAAGAGTAAAATCTGTGATGAGGTGGGACAGCTTGGTTTGGATACATAAAAATGAACACGTTCCACAGGACAGAGCATATCTTGGAAGGTGGGGATTTGACGTACATTAACTAGCAACGGAGACGCAGGCGCCGTTGTGTGGTCCAACGGGGGGCAAATATTTCTCTGGATCTGCATCGTCCCCGTCGAACGCGAAAGATCTATGCATGGATCCCACACGATCAATGGATATGATATGTTCGGATCCATGTGCCCGACCCGTCCAAGACGGGTCGGACGGGTCGGACCATGCGTGTTGGTGGGTTGCACGACTTCTCATACATCAACAAAATTCTAGTGCTGAGCGTGCATTCCATGAATCCGGCCTTACTATAATAAGAAGAAGCCACTTCCCTCCATTGTTGTCTATTCGAACTCAAACTACGGTAGGTAGATGCAGCGTGAAAATTAGGAGTGGGCAAATACATTGGATAGAACAGGTCGATATCAGTCAGCTTCGGATGGTGTTTTATTTTAAACAATTGAAATCAATGAATATTGGTACAATTCCCAATTTTCAGCATGGAAAAAGTGAATATTCATATATTGTCATTATTATGAAACTAAAAACCAAATTATTGTTCTCAAAACATTTGAATGTTTGACCAAAAAATTGAAAAGTATAAGCAACGAGAAATTCGGAATGGGGGAAATCTGTGACCAAAGTACTCACAATTGGATCTAAGATCCGCCCAAAATTAGATCCGACTGTCAGTTCGGTTCCGATTCCATAAGCCGGTAACCAAATTTTTTGATTGAGTTTCCAATTTTAGGATGAGAATTGGTCCACCCTAACATGATCAATTGATCATCCCTAGTTGGTCAATTGAAAATCACCTTTGTGGAATCGTATCTGCGCAGAAAAGTAGGATCGCAAAGGCGATCAAGTAAATTTTGACTTTCCCTTGTATTTTTTCACCGACTCCACCTTCACTTTAGTGGGGCACGAAGGTTGGTGAGCTGTTACGACTTTAATAAAGAACAACATTACAAGCAAATCAGGGAAGGGATAGGAGATCACATCTGTCTGACCAAGTCAAGCAAAGAGGGAAATGAATGAAAGTTCCTTGAAAATTGGTGGCGGATGAGATCCATTACCAACCCCGCCATCACTTCTGGCCAATCGAAGGAGTCTTGGGGATCGAGTTTGGTGCCATAGTAGGTGGATTGAGGGAAGAGCATTAGGGATTAACTTTTGTAATTGAGGGAGACGACATGTCACAACATCAACATAAAAACCTAAGACGACCCATTACATCTGTAGCTTGTGACGTATTTCAAAGTAATGTGCCCCAAATTTCAATCGGTCTGAAGACCTCCCGGGGGGGCGAAATTACTATCGCCAATCCACCAAACCACGGGCTATTGTCTACTCGACAAATCCCATGGCACGAATGCTTTGAATTTTCTTGTTTTTTTGCCGTGTACATTCTTATTCTTGCTTTGGATTGTATAATGATTGACGCTCTGAAATAATACATGATGCACGGTGAGCTGGTTTCTTCATATTATCATAGAATTCCTCGAAGAAAACGGACTTCCGATGGGCCGATTTTCTCATCGTAACGTACATATCCGAACGTGGAGTATTTGTGATCCCTATACAAAGTGTCGTATCTCATGAACTTTTCCAGATTCAGAGCGGTTATTTAGGGTTTCCGCCATGTTATATAAGATTCGTGATAAATGAATTTCAGCTGGAAACAGACATCCCTCAAGTGCCTTTTGGCTGCGGGACGTGAGGATGGAAGTGTCGACGTCGGTGGGAGTTGGTGTTCTCGAAATGATCCGACTGGTCTCCCGATACCAACCCTCGTTCAACTTTCTTTTACTCCGTTTGGCGTTTACCCGACTTTTTATGTCCACCAACCAAAATGGCGACATGCTGGCGACATCGCCGATTGATTTTCCATCACGTTTATCACAGTTGGTAGTTTTTTTTTTAATCAAATCTGTTAGAATTTTTACATATTAATCCATACGTTCATCGAATAATTAATAAATGACAAGGGATTTGAAAATTCATTTTGAAAAGCTAACTTGCCAGGAGAGTGAACCCAACTCATTATAAGCCTTGAAATATTTTCTCACCATCCCGATGTGTGATTTTTTGCCTCATCATCCTTCGAAGAACCCTGAGGACGCAGCCTCGGGCCACCACCAAAGGACGCATCCGGCGAATAAAGTGCTAGAAGGTGGGCATCCGTAGAGCGTCTCGAAAGAGCTTAAAACAGACAGTAGCCTCACATAATCTCACAAAGTCTTATCATAATGCATTCTTTCACTTAAATTGCAGGTTTTTGTCGACTTCTTGACTCTTCTCTACGTGGATAGAGCCGGCGGGACATGGCTGCTCTTCTTTAACGTATTACATTAGTTAGAACGAGTCGGGCTAGCCTAACGATAGGGCTTTCGTGATGGTAAGAACGGTCCAATATCAGTCGCCCCTTTTTATGGAGGAAACAGGGGAGACTGGTTCCAGCAATTTCAATTTCAATTTCAAATTTTTTTTAACCTCACATAGCTTGCTACTTACTTAAATTTGAAAAGGAAAATTAATAGCTAACAATATTGAAATCACAAGTGGAAAAATCCGAGTAAGTGGAAACATTTGAATATGAAGGATGCCAAAACAATTTAAATACCGAAATACAGATAATCACAAGAAAGAAAATATTATCACTAATTTGAAAGAAATCAATGATATCATTTATTAAATTCTAAAGATGGAAAAATATTTGAAATCCCGGCTTTACAACTAATAAGAGAATCAACTTGCAATAAAATGGCTCCTCATTCCCTTCACTCAAATCAGATTGTTATAGAAGGACTGCATGATCGATATTAATTATGCATAAAACAGATGAATTAAAGGAAACATTACAATAAGAATAATGATTCGTACCCCATCACCGCAAATCTCGTAGATGACGATATGCAATACGAGCTCCATCCATCTAAATGAGATACATGTAACAATAGACACCAACAAAAATTCGATGGCAACAATTACCTCTTTCCATTTAGAATTGTATTTCTAAAACGCGTTCGCTAATTTTTTCCTTCCTTCTTTCCCTTCTCCACCCTTCTTCCCCGCCCGCCCTTGCAATCTAGGCAAGCTCCTCGCCACCTCCATATGCCAATTGTCACTGCTGGTGCCCTCGTCATTGCGCCTCCATCCGCCGATGGTGTCGCCCAATTCGCTAGCCTAGGTCATTAGCCGCGCCCTCTATCTCCATGCAAAGGCTGTGTCTCGCGGCCGAGGAGATCACAATGTCGCGGTCATGGAGCTCGCTTGACTCCGGCAACCATAAATCTAAGGTTGCGCAAGGCAGATGTCTCCCAACATTGCATGAGATGGATGAAGATTCTCTGCTCCGCACGGCGCTCCATTACTGAAACATCCATTTAGTGCCTTGATAAATAACAAATTGTGAATAACCTTACTTGCATAAATCGATTGTTGAGATTTATTGAAACATCACAAGTTAACCCTTGCACTACTTAAAATACATAAAGAGTTAATTTTGTCTAAGGTAATCTTCTTTATTCTATAAATTATAAATGATCACAACAGGAAATAAATGCTTTCTATCTAATCATTAATGTGATAAAATAATTAATAGAAATTCCTCGCAAACTTGTATAAAAAGAGGGAAAAAAAATTACTCAAAGCAGAATTTGATTTTTTTACTTCTATTCTAAAAGTTAATTTCTGATCAGAGAAAGGCACTCGATAACATGAGAAAATTTTCTCTTTTGAAATAATTTTTTTTTGGTAATTTCTACTTTTGAAACATTATTAAAAAAATCTTCTATAAAAAATTATTGATCCTAACTTAAAACGCATGTTATTTGAGAAAAGGGAAATGCAAATATTGACAAATTTATGTATAATTTTTCATTTAATTATTTTATGCAAATAGGGACCAATTTTATGAGAAAAATTCTATTAATGAATATGAACGCTGAGTTGATATACCCATGCTAAAAGTATGGGTAGTTCGGATGCTTCCTCGCTTGTACTTTTAGCATGGTCTATGTCCTAACAAGCATAATATATAAACCTTCTTTGTACATAAACTATCTCTAATTTAGATGAATATCATGATACATTCAAGTAAACCATACCATTGGACAAGTTGATTTATGACAAGCAACAATGCTTTGCAATAATGTGGTCTAGTACTTATTGAGAACCTAAGGAAAAATTCTAAATAAGTGCATCTAAAAATGAAATTCACAAACTTTTTGTAGTACTTTGAGGGGTGTGAAGAATATTGACAAGTATAAACATACATATATTTTGCCTTCTCAACAACAAAAGTTTGAGAAACAAGACAGATGACTTGAAAAATTCAAAGACGGCAACAACAATAGTATAATTGTGTCTTTATGGGATTGCTTGGTCTACTTTAAAATATTTTTAGGATGCCATTTAACCAACTTGGGTCGATTGCTTGATCCACTTTGCTATGATTGTGTTTTTGTGGAATGCCATTTAACCAAATCATGAGACATTTATTTCTTATAATTTGTTAAATAAACGACATTGCTAAAATACTTTCATGCAATAATAAATTTAGGAAAAAATTACTATAATTTTTAAAACATATTTATTATTTTTTTAAAAATATTATTTTTTTATATTTTTAAAAATTCATTTTTTTATTTAATGGCTGGAGGAAACCGGTGGCGGCGGGTGGTGGTCATCGGTGATAGCGGACAGCGGTCACCGGCGGCAGATTGTCTCTTTTTTATTTTAATTTCCAGAGAGAAGTAATTTTTTAATTTCTTTTTACTTCTAAAAGTTACTCAAAAATATCTTCTAAAGCAAAAAATTGTTTCAGAAGTAGAAAAATAAAATTTTGTAATCAAATAGATTTCTACTTCAGAAGTGTTACCATGCACGCCTTGAACCTTCTCTCTTACTTAACATAATTGAAAACCCTTTTATTTTTATAATTTTCCTGTTCATCCATCTTCTTTTGCTAGTATTAAAGAAATATACAACCTGAGTGAGAGATTTTTGCTTGGAGACTATACGCCACAAGGGCCTAAAATATTGGGGTAAACAAGAGATCACCCTATGGGCTCAACTCACAAAGTGTGCGGGCTAATTTCTTACAGTAGAGAAAAGAAAATCACACTTTGCCCGCTATAAAGTAAATTCTACTTGTAATTTTGTGCGAAGTCAAGTCGATTGTACACAATTAAAAAGAAAGTAGGAAATAAATCACAGTTTACACGGTACGAGCAACTTATTGACATCCATGAGGATAAGCAAAAACAAATTTACAATCCAACTAAAGGAAATGTCCATAGCCTATTGTTCGTGAGAAGCTAATATAGTTGCAAATTGGGTCGCCAAAGCCCACCGGAACGAGACCGTCCTCTCGAATTGCTCTCCAAGCTCCCTCAACTCCTCTGGAACCTTTTATGTTTTGATTGTAGTTATTGTTGTTCGCTTGGTACTATTGTTGACTGTATGAAGTGGATCTTCCTTCCAAACCAAAAAAAAAAAAAAGTACAATAGATATAAGAAGCACATTTAATCACTCAGACACTTTCCATAGTTTTTAAACCCACTCATAAATGAATACTTACGCAAGTTTTTAAGGAACTTCCTCTCTAGCCTCCCAGAGAATTTTATATCATAACTAAGGGACCTAAAACAGTTGTGCCAAAAAATGACACTAAAAAAACTCTCATTGCATTTAGATTGCATTTGGTTGCCTATATTTGAATTGAGACATGATAGTACAAGATCGGATTAGAAATCCATCCGTTATGCTCTTAATTATATAAAATCCCATCACATGTTTGGTACAATTCAAGATAGGATAAAAATCTTTAAAATCTATGAAAATCTCACTTGCATCTCCCGCAATTCTCATTGTTGGATCTCCCTCAAGGGCTGCTAGAGATCAGGAAGATCCGTAATAAAAAAAAATTAGTGGGGAGCAAATGTGACATTAATGTACCGCTTTGAGATTTTTGTAATTAACCCATTATAATTGTGGGTAAAAGTTCAAGTAGTATCGATATCATTGCTCAATTTTCTCAATAAAATGAGTCCACAGCGTTGCTTTTAGGGAATTGGCAGTCATCATCCAATGAAGGATGACATAAAATTTATAAAAGTTGAAGATAATTTTATTACAAATATCAAAACTGAAAGGGAAATGATAATGTGATGGTTCCATCACTTTGAACGGAACAACGAGGACGCTTTTGCCACACACTTTTCATTGTTCTTTGCACTTGAAAAAAGAAGATATGTGTCCGATGAAATGGACAAGAAAGTATAATTGAGTTTGAAAAATTGTAAATAGTGCAATCAAATCCTAACAACTAACCAAATTGATGTATTTTCTATTATTGCCATTTAAGAAAAAGAAAACATTAATTAAAGCCACATCAATCATTTTTTTGGTCAATTTGGACAAAGTTAATGAGAATACTTGATTGCACCAATTTTGAAATTAAATTATAATTTTATAAATTTTAAAATTCAATTACACTTTCGCATATATATTCCATAAAAAAAAAGTAAGTAATTGGAGCCCACCTCGTGCAGTTGGACTCAAAATGCACTTTCTCCTTACCCCGTTGCTACATGAACTTTAATGCTCATCTTCGATTTTTTTTTTTCCCTCAGCAAACTATAATTTTCTGATTGGAGACAGTGGAATATCGTTCCTAAATTATCATTTATTAATATCTTATGTACGTCGGACCATCACATGACGTATGTTTGACACGACATGCCCTTGAAGTACCGTGGCATAGATCCAGAAAGAAGTCAAAAATACCAACACCAACTAAACTTGCGAGAATCAAAAGGGGGGATCTCGTGATTGAAAAGAAAAAGAGCAGCACCATTGAATCAATCAGAAAAAATCACCAACCACCGCGAGAATGAAACCCAGGGCTCGTAAAATCCTCTCATTTTCCAGAGAGGATATGTAGGGAGGAGGGGCTTTTATGAAAGGAAAATTTTACAATTCAGTAAAACGAAGATGAAAATGATGGTGATACTAGTAATACTAAGGTTGATGGATGATTTTTCTTGGGATCTAATCCTTGTATTTCATCTCGGACATGAGGAAACCGGGCATGTCGAAGGAGCCGGAGAACTTCTCGACATCGACCTTGAGGACCTCAATCTCCTTGTTGTTGACCAGACCCTTGTTGAAGTCCTTCAGTAGCTTCCCATGCTGCTTCTGGATGCTCAAGGTGATAGTCACCGCCCGGTGGAGGAACTCCCCGATTTGCTCGAAGTCCTTCTCAACCAAGCCCCTAGAAGTCATGGCAGGAGTTCCTGAGACATGACAAGCCCGTTAAATCAGACGGTGCGATGATTATCGATTCGGCCACCAATTGGCCTGTAAATGTGCTCAGTAGATATTGGCAAAAGAGCATTGGACGAAAGGGGAAGAATGAGTGAAGTCATGCAGAGGTTTTCATTACCAATTCGTACTCCTCCGGGTGCCAAGGCACTGCTGTCACCAAAAACAGCATTCTTGTTCACGGTAATATTGCAGAGATCACAGAGTTTCTCGACCTTATTGCCTGCAAGAGCAGTATTTGAAGTGATTAGATTCTATACATAATGTTGTTGTCAGCGTCATCAACTCACTCAGCCAAACTGATGCAATCTTACCGGTCAATCCAAGAGGACGAAGGTCCCAAAGAACGAGATGGTTCTCGGTTCCACCAGTCACAAGCTTGTAATCTTTGCTCATGAGGTAGCTCCCAAGAGCAACTGCATTGGCTCTGACTTGCTTGGCATAGGCCTTGAACCCAGGAGACATGGCCTGCTTCAGGGCAACAGCCAGAGCCCCAATCTGGTGGTTGTGCGGGCCACCCTGAAGAGAGGGGAAAACCGCGAAGTTGATCTTGTCCTCGAAGTCGTAAACTGCATCCTCGGGCTGGCCCTTCTTGGCGGGCTTAGGGCCCTTCCTGTAGAAGATCATCCCGGCTCTTGGACCCCTCAAGCTCTTGTGAGTTGTGGTCGTGACGATGTCGCAGTACTCAAATGGGTTCGCAGCTTCCTAAAGCCAGAAACAAAATTGCACCAACGATAAGAACATTTGGAAACCTCAGAACATATTCATATCATCAAAGCAAATGTACTGCAAATGCAAAGAATAATGACCGAATCCAAATCATTTAATTCAAGAAGAACCAGTATCACGAGCAGGAACAAAAAACACACTTAATGTCATTCAACTGCAATTGCAAATTTGCTCACAAAACAAGACACAAACCAGGGTCTACAACGTAGAGATCACAAGTATTTCGAAAAGCATCAAATAAAATTCCCAAAGATCTACCAAGATTGAACAATAAATCACAATTCCATAAGGTTGCATGAACAGATCAAGCACAAGTGGATCAATGCAAACTCAAACACAATAAGTGGTGAAAAATTTAACAGAGATTGCAAAGCTTGCATGGATACGTGAGACGGACAAATACGGATTGCAGTCAATCCATACTTAATTCACATAAATGAAAGCCCAATTGAGATCCAACGAGTTAAGGACACAATCAACTCGCAGAGACCCCAGATCCAGCCTCGTGCAAATCACACTGCATAAACGAAAATGCAGATCCAACACCGACAAACAAAACTGCATGCGACAAAACATCAAACACCATCCGCGCAGATCCAATTCCAAAACCAACGAAACGGAGGGCAATATACCTGAGCGGCGACGAGGCCGCTGATGTGGGCCATGTCGCAGAGGAGGAGGGCGCCGCACTTGTCGGCAATGGAGCGGAAGCGGGCGTAGTCCCAGTCGCGGGGGTAGGCGCTGCCGCCGCAGATGATGAGGCGGGGGCGGAAGTCGAGGGCCTTCTCCTCAAGCTTGTCGTAGTCGATGTAGCCGGTGGAGGAGTTGACCTTGTAGGGGAGGCTCTCGAAGTAGATGGAGGTGGCGGAGATCTTCTTGCCGCCGGAGGTGTAGTAGCCGTGGGTGAGATGGCCGCCGGAGGGGAGGTCGAGGCCCATGATGCGGTCGTGGGGCTGGAGGACGGCGGTGTAGGCGGCGAAGTTGGCGGGGGAGCCGGAGTAGGGCTGGACGTTAACGCCCCAGCGGGTGGGGTCGAGGCGGTAGGCCTGGAGGGCGCGGGAGCGGCAGAGGTTCTCGATCTCGTCGATGAACTCGTTGCCGCCGTAGTAGCGGTTGCCGGGCATGCCCTCGGAGTACTTGTTGGTGAGGGCGGAGCCGAGGGCCTCGATGACGGCGAAGGAGGTGAAGTTCTCGGAGGCGATGAGCTCGATCCCCCGGCACTGCCGCCGCTTCTCCTTCTCGATGAGGTCGTGGATGTCCGGATCCACCGTCTTCAGCGGCGTGTTGCCCCACGCGGTGACGGGATCCATGGCAGCGCTTGGAAGAGAGAGAGAGAGAGAGAGAGAGAGAGGGGTTGTTGAATATGGTTGAGGAGGAGGAGGAGGAAGAAATGGAGAGAGGTCGTGGATGGTGGAGAATGTGTGGAGGCTTAAAAAGGGTTGGGGGAAGAGAGAGGGGCTGGATGGATCTTGGGCTACATGGCTTGATTTTAGGTGGTGTTGGTAAAGGTGGTGGTCCACTCCCCTTCTCGGGGTTGGTGAACACCGAATTTACCTGCAGTTTTCTATCATTTCCTTTTCTTTTCTTTTTCTTTTTTATTTTTCACTTTCATATTTACTAATTTTTTAAAAAAATTTACTTTGATTAACTTTACCTCTTAATTATTTTTGCAATTTTACGTTCCCGTATGTCACAGGCCGGGATAAATCCGTGCGGCATCTGACAAGCCAAGATATCGAGCCAACTTTTGGCCGGAGTTTTTCCATAGCTAGAAAAATTAGCATCTTGACACCGGAGCAATGCACCCCTAGTTGAAGACCATCATAAATAAATTCAATTCTCTTCTTAATATATATTGTTCTGAATTGAACTCCAAATTCTGTAAGACTCGTTTAGTGATAAATCATTGAATCGCAAAAGGTTTTTAAGGTTTTGGAAGGTGGACCTATGAACAATGGGATACAACATCAAGGGTTCTAATTTCTATGCCCCCGAGCACCACACACCCTCCTTCCTTAAAAATTATATTACGAAAAACTTGTTCCGTCATATATCAATTTGGCTCATTGCACATTAGAAAGATAAAGTGGAGCCAATACTTACTGGTAATGGCGGCCTCCAGAGGAAGGGTGTGAATGGTTTGGGCATAATTGGAGGTGGTGGTATGCTACAAAAGGCGAATTGGATTCTGGGTTTAGTGATAGGCTCAATGTCATCGCTATCTTGGAGGAGGCGGGATAGTGTGTGTATAGAGCGGGTTGGTAAAATTGGAGAAAATTTCAAATAAGGATTTGAAGTGTCTCCATTTCCTCAAATAAAATTTTGAAATAAACCTTATTTCAAATAAAGACATAAAGCGGTCGTAACTATTTTAAATAAAGGCCTAACCTTGCCGGCCGTTTGAATATTTTTACCAATCAAAGGCATTTTTGTCCAAAGATAATTTTAACTTAAAAATTAGTTAAATTATGTTAAAAAAAATTTGATAAAAGAAGAAGAAGATGACACAGACTGGAGGGCTGGTTGCTTGTGTCTGGGCATCTCAACTGTGTCCACCGCCTCAACAAGGTTCAGCAACCGTCACTAGAAATCTAGGTAGGACGAGGGCTAGCGACCCTCACCTAGATCAAGAAGCACTGTCCTCCATTCTAGTGAGAGCTAGCAAACCCTCGTCGAGGAGCCGACAACCCTAGCGATGGAGCGGCGGCCACAAGCAACGGGCTTGGTTTTTTATTTTTTAGATTCTATCTTTTTTTAATCTTTTTTTAAATTTTTTTTAAAATAAATAAAAATAAATAAAGTAAAGGATAAAGATGCCCTTAACTTGCCTATGTCATCATGTGCTTTTTTGAGATTGACATAACCACTTTAGGCCCTTATTTAACACAAGGTTTACTTTAAGCTTTTCATTTGAGACAACGGGGACACTTCATGATACTTCAAACTCTTTTTTGAAACAAAGTCCACTTTATTTTCTATTTGACAAAGGGTGCTTATTTGGGATTTTATCATCAAATTGCCATCCCTAAGCCCTTGCTTGCCCTCTGTGGTTCTGTGGATGGATTCGAGTGTAGCCGATGCCTAGACATGGTGCGACATTGCACATTAGATCAAAATCCAGAAATTATTTGTGCTATTATCTCTTAGATAGACATAGCTATTAGAATTGGTAGTATTACTCCAGATGTAGGACTGTAGCTTGGGCCTTTTTCTTGTAAACCCTTCCCAATATATATATATATATATATCCTTATGATAGTTCTGAATATACTTAGTGACCAAGAAAGGATGGACATAATTCCTCTCTCAATTCTCTCTCATGTGTTTTTATTAAATGCCAAATATTAGCATGCCACGAGGACATCCTTGGGTAATTTTTGCCACATCAATCTTGCCTCAAACATAAACCTATTAAAATGAGTCATAAATCAATTTCTTAACACATGTACAATAGGTGAATTATTATATGGATTAATAATATTCGACAAATGGATCATAAATGGGTTTAAATATGATAGTGTTAAATGGTCATAAGTATGTCATAAATGGATTTATAGCTTACTTAGACCCAACTAACCTTTTATCTAAAAAAAATCAGGAATTATTTGTGCTATTATCCCTTAGATAGCCATATGTATTAGAATTGGAAGTATTTCTTCATATGTAGGACTGTTGCTTTGGGCCCTTTTCTGGTAAACCCCTAAAAAAAAATTCTCGTGGTAGTTCAATATACACTTAGTGACCAAGAAACGATGGGTATAATTCCGTTCTCAATTCCCTCTCATATGTTTCTATTACGTGCCAAATATTTGCATGCCACGAGGACATCCTTTGGTATTTTTGCCCTATCATTGTTGCCTCAGACATAAACCTATCAAAATGAGTCATAAATCAATTTCTTACCACAAGTATAATATAATAGTTGAGCCCTCCCCCTTGTTAGAGTTGGCGAATGCTTCGGGATCCCTTGTTTCTCACACCGGGTACGCCCACGTGAGCTTAGGGAAACTGAAGTGTTATCCAATGACATGTGATCCTTGCGTGTGGAATGCGAGAGTTCGGGGGCAGCGCCCCCAACACGGGTGCCCCGCTGCCCGGTCAGCGGGCGGGGGTTCGGGGGCAGCGCCTTCCGACGGGGGTTCCGCTGCTCGGTCAGCGGACTGCTGCCTCGCTCGTCGGTGAGTGGGCTGGGGCTCGGGGGCAGCGCCCCCGAAACCTCAACGGGTTTGGGCTTTTATTTAAGCTAGCCCGTATAGTGCGATATTAAGAGATTTATTATAAGTTTAGGTTTTGGGCCCGTTTTTGGGGATATATATTTTTTTCTCGTTTCTGATCATTGTAACGAGTTGAGCGGCTGTAAACCGAAAACGTAGTGAAATCTCTTTGCAGGACGTAGCCCTAATCTTGAGGTGAACTTGGGTAATCTCTTGTGCATCGTTCTTCTTTTTCTTTATCGTGATTGTTTCTGATACTCTGTCGCGAACAAAAACCCATCACCCAAAAAAAAAAAAAACACATGTACAATATGTAAATTGTTATATGGATGAATAATATCTGACAAATGAATCATAAATGGGTTTAGATATAATAGCGTTAAATGTGTCGTAAATGGATTTATAGTTTGCTTACATCTTGATTATCTCTTTATTCTCTCTCGCTTTTACTTGATCTCGCGCTCACTCACTCTGCATTCTTATCTCATTTTGAGTACAAAATTTCATATATTGGGCCAAATATGAAAGTGTTTTAACTATACGACCCGAGTATGAGTTACTAGATTTGTATTTCATGAAAATGTGTCAAAATGACCTAAATGAATCTATTTTGGTCATATCATTTTTGACTCGATCCGATCCACCCGTTCAATAATTTAATTAATGAAATTGATGGAGTCGCTCATAAGTCTACCCGACACACCATGCCGATAATATTTGAAGTCACCGCAAAAACATAATTACTGTAATTAAATTAAAGCTAAACCAGACAGCCTCATGTGAAGAATAAACTAGCACCGTCTTGCCCAGATGATCAACGACAGAGCTGGACCAACTCGGGTGGACTCGAGTCTACACACAACGACAAAATATTTTATCAACGGGTCGTAGGGATGATATGGCGTGGGCAAACCCCCAGTGTTGCCCATTCCAGTATGCATTTCATTCAACTTTTGCTGCTGGGGACGGACTTAGCTTTAGGAGAGTTGGGGCAACCCCCGACTCATCTTTCCAAAACTTGAGAATATTTCAAGATTCTTATATTATTGCTAAATTACTTTCGGTTTCAAAAATAATTCTCGCCCTCATTAAAGCTTTCTAAAAAATTATACCACTAAGTCAAGAGCAAATATTGTATTTGTGAATTTACCCTCTAAAATTGATATATATATATATATATATATATATATATAAATGTAAGAAACCATTGCAAGACTCATGAAAACATATTTATTGACAAGCAAAAACTATATTATAATATATTTTGGCTTCATTTGTTTTACAAAAAATAAGTAATTAGGAGGATAATTTCCTAAAAATGATCGCTCGTACCGTATTAGCCAAAGAAAAGCCCTTTCATTATCGATAACAATTTATGTTTAAATAGTTTTGTGGATGATTTTTTTTCTTTTTATTCATTTTTGTAAGCAATAGAAACAATCACTTTTAGATAAATTTTTTTCAAATTATTATGTTTTGCAAAACAAATGGTGCTTTTATTTAATCAAATCATTCGGTAATGCAAAATACGTCCTCGTAATCTTAGGGATACCGTAGCCGATTTTTGGGAGAGCCAACGTGGAGGAGAATTATCCACGTCATCTCGATTGCTGCGGTTGCCTGTCTGGCAATTGTCCACGTCGTTAAAGTTTAGAGGATCATGAGGCTCTCTACAAATATCCGAATTGTTAGGTTTCTCCCTCTGAATGAGTCCACGTCATCATTTTCGCTGGCATTTATAGTTGTCGCACGATATAACAATGAAATTAATGGGAAAAAAATTGATTGCATGGTACAAATTCAAAGATCCAACTACAAAAAGCATATCCAACCCAAAGAAAAAAAAACTAGGAAAAGCATGTAAATTAGGTAAGAAAATCCGAAAGTTACTTAATAACCAAATCAATCTTTATATTTTTAGTATGATTCTTGCCTCTTTAGTTGTACCTTAACATGTGGATCTATCCACATGACTATAGGTTTACGTCCGCCGACAACTTCAGGACATGACCACATGAGATCTTGAAAATCTCCGTGAGTTATGCCCTACAGTCTATGTTAACGTTTTAGCCGTCGTAGCCGAGATTTGCCACCAATTTAAAAGGCACTTTCTTATTTATTAGGTGATTTTTGGATTCCTACAAAAAAAAAATGATTTTTGGATACGATTATTTTTGAATTCATTCAAAAACAATCTAACTTGTTTTTATTTTACTTTAGCCTTTATGTTGTAAAAATGAAAAGTGCGACTTTGCTAAACAGAAAAGAAAAGGCCTAACGATTCTATTAGTAAAGCGCTAACGCCCTATCGTGCATCCAAAGACCCGCACCTATGGGTGCTATCCCAGTAAGAAGTTCTTGAGGTGCCGCTACAACTTCTTCCCTCTTTCATCCTCCTAAAAAGGGGAGAGAGATGTTCCATCCCTTTTTTTATGCACATCCATATACATAGCCAGACACGAAAGTGTATAATTTCATAAAAATATGCAGTTCTTGTTGTTCTGAAATTGCCTCAATTATTGTCATGTACATCAGTACTTCGCATGGAACTAGATGAGTAAAGAGTCTATTGTGAGGGATAATTTGGACATTTCTTTACATTTGAAGTAATTTTGACCAAGAAAAAAAAAGTAATTTTGACAAAAAGAAAAAGTACTTATGATATTTCCTTTGAATGCCTTATCTCTCAATTGCCAATATATCTCTCTTAATCATGGATATCACTGATTGACTATAACCAAAGTTCCAATTTTTCTCAGAAAAATAATTCCAGGAAATAGTTTTTTAGATATTTTGACGTTTGGTTCATAGAAAATAAATTAATTAAGGAAAATATTTTATTTAATGAAAAAAACGCCTTTAAAAGTGAAGGACAATAATTTTCTTTGTTTAAAAAAAGAAAATCATTCTCTCTCATCTTTCTTTTACCCAAACCAAGTACATTCTCCTCCATGCACTCATTTTAATAATTTTTTAATTTTAATTTTAATTTTTTTTTGAAAAATTGTAAGATTTTAATTATTTTTTATTTTTATTTTTTGTTTTCCTTTTTTCTTCGGCTAGTCGCTGACCATTGTGATGGCCAACAATCGGCCCCATGTGAGGTGGAGGCTCATCGGGGCCCGGTGAGGCTCAAGCTCGCTAGAGGTCGGTAGCCTCGAGCCTCACTAGAGGCCGGCGATCACGAGCCTTGCAAGATCAACGAGCTTCGAGCTTGCCAAAGTTCGGCAAGGTTTGAGTTCGTCCGAGGCCAATGAGACTCGGCTCACCGTGGCTGGCAACCAAGCAAATAAGAAGGTTAAAGAAAAAGCAAGAAAACACAAACATCAAAAATATTTTCTAGTTCACTTTTAGGTTTCATCCAAACACCGAAAAAATCTTGTCACTTACTTGGAAAACAACTTTCTTTTTACAAATGCCACATTTTTTATGAAAAAGGGGCCTAATATCGTAATTATTTTGTTACACGTGCTCTACATTATAACACAGAGATATATAGAAATTTTACATTTCTCTTTTCCGCATTAATCTTAGGTGCACATGCACACATGAGTACACATCGGAACACACATGCTATCTCATGTATTTTTATTTTACAATAACTATTAATATCCTTTCGTCAACATCAATTTTCAACATTTTTTGACTTTCCGGTTGCCACGCCTGCTAGTTGTCGTGTAGTTTGTATAGTTGCCGCGACGACAGCCTCCCGCATGGCGACAACCTCCCGTCGCAACGAAGGCTCCAGCCTGCACATTAACCACGACACCAATAGCCGTGTAAGTAGATATGTTTATGTCAGTCAGTCCTTTCAGCACACCAATTGAGGAAACCTCCTAGCTGATTTCGAAGTTATCAAAATAATTTATAATTTTTCGAAAATCAAATAATTGCATAGAAATATTTTTTACGGGTAATAGTTACTTAAAGAAGATTATCTTGACTCTATTCAGACTCTAAATTTCATACAAGGAAAAAAAAAATCAAAGGGTTAGAGATCTCAATTGCATGTCAAACTTCGATCCTAAGATGAGTATGATTCAAACTCTGAGAAGAACTTCAGACACAATGTTTAGACTCAGACGTCGTCCACTTTGTAAAAGGCTCAGATTCATATTCAAATTCAGATGTAGTCTACTGAGTTTTCAGACTTAGATAGTATCATCTGATCATAAAGACTATTCAGATGTAGAATGGAACATATTTATATCATAACAACTGAAAATCTGGCTTGGATTTCCCATTACTAAAAGAGATGATTGATCCTCAATTTTAAAGATAGTTTTATGATGCAAATCTTTACGCAAGATAGCTTGATTGATTGGTAATCATTCTAAAGACAAGCTTCCTTGTTCAAATGAAGAACACTACTTATGGATACCTAAGATTTGTTTGTGTGGGCAACCAAATCAACAGATTTTATCCTTCAAAGGTTACCCAATCTCCTTTGTACAATCTCGTCCAATGGATTGATTAGAGAGTAATTCTTTGAAGATTGCCAACGGTTTGATTGGAAGTAGAGGAGTATAAAAAGAGATGATGGTGCTGAAGATAGTAGAGAGATCAAAATCAGAAATTGCAAAGTTAAAGAGAGCTTCATACGTGTCTTCTGTGTGCATTCAAATTGTAATCCTTGAGAGACATCGAATATGTGATGAAAGTGAGAGAGATAATGTGATATGCTAACTCGAGTATCGCCACTTTATTATGTAATCTATGATCGATTAATTAGTGAAATCCAGCTATTAGGCTGTTAGTATGGAGACTGAACATGGGCTTGCAATAAGCCGAACCACTATAAAATTTGTGTGCAAACTCCTCTATCTCTTAACTCTTACTTACTGCATCTAATAGTCTATTACACACATGTGAATTTGAATTTTCTGTTCAGATTCTAACTTGGTTTTAAACTTGATAATCTAAATCGTGTATTATTTTATCAAGTTCCTTAGAATCACCTCCTTCTAGAAGATACTACTAGCAAAATCAATTGTTATTAGAACAAGGTGTTGATTATCTTTGAAGTGTACTACTTCAGCGCTAAAGATCTATCATGACTAGCAATATTGCTCAAGTATCACTGAAAGAGGAAAAAACACCGACTTACGTAGTTCGATGGTTAAGACTAACATATGGAAAGGCAAGATGAAAGCCATCATTAGATGCGTTCACACTCAAATGTGGGATATCGTGCAAAGAGGAGTCAAATCCTACCTCAAATGCAGTAGCCAGGAATGACTCAAATAATTGAGATTCAAAAAATAACAATGCTCTAGCATCGACAATCTCTACAACTGAATTAGCTAAAAGAGATATTTTACGGCTATTTACTCTTTATATTATGCACTATCTTCCGTTGAATGTAATCAAGTATCTGAAATTCAATCAGTAAAGGAAAGATGGGATAGGTTGCATGTGATCTTTGAAGGAACAGACGGAGTCAAGGAGATGAAAATCAATACACTCTTTGGTCAATTCAAATCTTTCAAAATGAAGCCAGACCAATTTATATCTAAAATGTTCAACAGATTTACAAATATTGTCAATGGAATTGCATATCAAGGCAATCCAGTCTCAGGACCAATGAAAGTGAACAAATTGCTAATGTGACTTTGAAAGGATTGGAATCATGTTAAAACCTCAATCCAAGAAACTCAAAGAATCATGCCACTCTCCGTTGATGAGTTGATTTCTTCAATCATATGAAGCTGAACAAATCCATGAAGAAGGAGATTCGAAAAGTAAGAAGTCAATTGTTTTGGAAACTAACATTGATTCAAATGATACATATTCTGAGAACGGTGAAGAGGATGATGAAGAAGAACTTGCCCTAATAGTGAAGAGATTTAGGAAAATGGTCAAGAAAGGGAGAGATTTCAAAGGTAAAAAGAGTTTCAAGCAATATAATTAGAAGAACTTCGACAATGAAGAAGGTAAAGATGTCATCTATTTTCATAGCAAAAAACGTGGGCACATCAATCCAAGTTGTCCACTTATGAAGAAGAAGAATGACAAGTTTGAAAAGTCCAAAATGCCCCTCAAAGAAGAAGCTTGGTGTGGTACTGAATGTTGGAAAATGATGAAGAATGCGCGAACATTTATGTGATGGCAGACTCAAATTTAGAAGAAATCAAGGTAAGTCATCCTGAAATTCCTGACGAAGTATCAGAAAATAATTATGAATTGTGTTTAGATTAGAAATTAGCACTCAAGAAAATCTTCAAGCTGAAGGAGGAGGATTCAATGCTGAGGCAACAAGATCTTTCTCAAAAAGATAGAATAATTTTTTACAAAGGGAATTTGCTCAAATAAAAAAAAATCGTGGTTTGATTTCAAGAAAATGAATCCTTGGAAAAGGAAATTTGAAACATTACCAGAAAGTTTTATAATTGTTTAACAACTTTAGAGGATGATGATGAGGGTAAAAACATTACCAGAAAGTTTTACCAGAAAGCTTGATAAGGATGATGAGGGTAAAAAGGTTTATCAAAGGATATACCGAAGCATGATATGATCATCACTGTATCTTACTACTTCTAGATCTCACGTTCTTTTTAGTATCTACATGTAGGTAAGATTTCAATCAGATCTTAAGGAATCATATCTCATAGTAGTTAAAAGAATCATCAAGTATGTTGGAACTTATCCTAAGTTGGGATTATGGTATCCTAAAGGTTTAGATTTTATACTTTTTTGGATATTCTGATGCTGATCTTGATAGATGTAAGATTGATAGGAAAAGTACTTCAAGAATATATCAACTATTAGGCTGCATGTTAGTCTCATGGTATTTCAAAAAGCAACATATTCTGGCATTAACAATTGCAAAAATAGAATATGTGGCTCTAGGAAGTTGTTGCATTCAGATCTTATAGATAAAACAACAGTTAAGAGATCTTGGTGTTGAAGATTCAAATATTGAGATCAAATATGACAATGCCAGGTCAATCTGACTAAGAACCCTATTCTACATTCAAGAGCAAAGGACACTAGAATTAAGCTTCATTTTATTCATGATTGTCGCGACCCAAAAAATTTTCGGTCGGTAGAAAATTTCCAGGTTAACGGATTATCAGTTTAATTAAATTGACTAACCTAATACGGGCCCTTCCAAGCCCTACTGAATCGCAACTTTAGTTTTTGTTCGAATGATTTTAGAATTTAGAGTCGCCACTAATCATTTTTGGTAGGTCGATTGGAAACCTAAGTAAATTACCGGGAGAACTAAATTACTTCTACGAACCAGAGATTATGAGTTCAGGGACTTGGTTACACCAGTTAATTAAAACAAATGCCCTTTCGGTACCTTAATTTCATGGATATCCTAATTTTGGCAACTCAGGCTTGGTTTACTCTTAAGGCTCTAGTGGAGTGTTCTCTTTTTGTATTTTCATTTTTTAGATGGAATGCATGTGAATGACATTTTTTTGGTATTTTCAAAACATTAAAAATTCCCTGAAGCCAAAAGAGGGAGTGAGCTAATGACTTCTGTGCAGTGTTACGACCTCCAGCAGGTGGCTCATCCTACTCATTTTAGGGTTTAATGATACAAAAATTAAATTACAGAAAATAAAGGGTAGTAAATAAAGGACCTCTAATAGGTGGCTCGGCCTTGGCTTGGCCTTCCCATTCTGGGGTTTGATGGTACATAAATTAAATTGCAGGAATTAAATGTAGTAAATAAAGAACCTCCAATGAGTAGGTCCGCCTTCCCATTCTAAGGTTTGATGGTATGGAAATTAAATTGCAAGAAGTAAAAGGCAGTAAATAAAGAACTTCCAATGGGTGGCTTGGCCTTGGCTTGGCCTTCCCTTTTTGGGGTTTGATGGTACAGAAATTAAATTGTAGAAAGTAAAGAGCAGTAAATAAAGGATCTCCAATGGGTGGCTCGGCCTTGGCTTGGCCTTCCCATTCTGTGGTTTGATGATGCATAAATTAAACTGCAGAAAGTAAATGCAGTAAATAAAGAATCTCCAACAGGTGGGCCAGCCTTCCCATTCTGGGGTTTGATGGTGCATAAATTAAATTACAAAAAATAAAGTATAAGAGATCTTTACACCACAAAGTAAGGGGGTAGAGCCTACCGCGGTCTGGAGTTCGGATCTTTTAAGCGATAAATGCAGAAAATTACAAAAAATAAAGATATGTGGATATGAAAACACAGAATACGACGTGTGGATACAAAGACATACGAGTATAACATGACATAGTCGAAATTTAAATCAATCTATCTAGGTAACGAAATTCTCGAAGATTTTATTAGTTATGATCGTTACCTGATTTGACGAACTTGATTGTCAAATTCGGATCTCGCATCACCTTGTGGATCAACATTATAGCTCGAACAAAGAGGATGAACTCGTGACTTGTGTTGATCGGTAGAAGAATTGGTAATAGTAACGCCTAGTTTTAAATTTCCGCCATCTTCAAGGTTCTATTTTGGAAAAGAATTCTTTTTTTTTCTTTCTTTCTAATTTTTCTTCAATCTCTCAAAACTCTCTCAAATATCCAAAATTTTCTCTTCCAAAAATCCCCTCTCCCAAGCTCACTTCTTCCTCCTTTTATAGCCCACTCATCTATCTCCTATTCTAATTTTTTCACTAACTCTTCTTTATCTCATCTTCCCTTCTCTATTCCTATCTTATTTTCTCCATATTCTCTTTTTTATCTCCTTTTCTCCATCTCCTCTTCTCAATCTTTCCTTCTCCATCTCCTCTTCTCGATCTTCCATACTCTATTCTAATTTCTCCTCTAACTTTTTTTTATTATTTACAAAATAATCCCTCAATTGTTAGGTATTTGCACTCTAGTCCTTGAGATTTTAAGTTTTTACAATTCAATTCATGGAGAAATATTTCTTTAAGTCCAAATCTCCTTATAATTTTCGACACACCTTCCCTATGCTTGGTGGAAATTCACCGCATGTCTAGTTCAATCGTTTGTCAAATTTAAGCTCATTTCTTGCCGCTGAAAATAATGCAACATTCAATTACAGCCTTTTTACAAAATTAAGTCATTCAGGGTATAATCAGGCCAAGATGAAAATTTAGACTATTAGAGAACAATGTCACAACTCTTAAAAGTGAAAAATAAAAATAAATTGACTCAAATTGAATTTTTTAGGCTTGATTCGAGATTATGCTCGTGAAGGAATACATAACCTCGAATTGGATTTTTTAAATTTGTGATGGCCAACATGAAAAGAGATTTAAAAGAAAAATATTAACTATTTTTATGTATTTTTTTGCCTTAAATGTTATTTTTCCGAATTTTTAAGTATTTTTAGAAAAATATTAAAAAATAAGAAAAATAAGAAAAATTATTTTTTGTTCAAAAATGGTTTTCTAGGCTTGGACAAGGCTTCCAAAGTTGATTTCTTTCCATTTTCTCATTTTTTTGATTTTCTATGAATTTTCGAAAATAAAAATGATGAAAAATGCTAAAAATATGAAAAATCATTTTTTGGTCAAAATTGGTTCCCTAAGCTTGGCCAAGGTCTCCAAAGTTGATTTTTTTAATTTTATGAATTTTTATAATTTTTTAAAATAGAAAATATAATTAAAAATCAAGTGTCAATAATGATCATGTGCATAATAGTGATGCCAATATTCAGTTCATTGATTTAAAACATCAATTGGTTGATATATTCACAAAACCTCTTGAAAAAGAATGCATTTGAATTTATTCAAAATGAATTGGGAATAGTTAATTTTCTTGCTTGAGTATTCAATAAGATAGGTTAAGTAAAAGTGAAAAATTTACATCTAATGTCTGGATATGAAGTATACATCTGAGATTATCATTCAAATCTTAGCGTGTAAGTTTTATCTTTGTAAAGGAATCAGGTATGCATCATAAGTCTCTTTTTATAACCAATTAGATATGTTGTGTGAATGTGTTGATTGACTGGATTGATTGCAAAAGTATCTACCGAAAGTACTCCTCACGGTTCTTCAATTAAATCCTTAAATTTTAGGACCTCAATTTTCCAATTTCCATTAACTGTGAAATTTAGTTTCCATAATTGTTTTAAAATACTAAACCATCGCCCCTAACATTCTCATGTTCTTAAGCACTAAGAAACTCTCACAAAACACACCTTCAAATTTAAATGGCACCGAAATCTAACACTGATTCGAAGAAATTTAAGTCTAATTCTCATCGATCAAGCCATTTTTCTACAATGGGAACTAGGGCTAACGATGATTTAACACTTCGATATTTTTTATTATCCGGACGAAGACACTGCAACAAAGGGTAAGATTCAAACTCCATCTTCCGAATCTTCTTTCGAGCAAGATAATTCTGTTGTAATGGCTAGAGTTCTAAGGAGATTCACAAGACGTGCAAGAACAAGTTGTATCTCTGAGGAAACCATAAAATTCTTAATAAGAGAAAGTGGATTTGCTTTAGAAAGGGATTTTGAAGCTAGTGTTCCTGAGAATGTTGAAAGTATTGAGAAGTATCAACTTATCTCTAGATTTTTCCTCAAATTTTTAGAATCTTCATGATTTGCTTTGATTCTCTATAAGTGGTATCAGAGTCCAAGAGTTACTGACCATATTTGGAGCTTGATATGCGAAGACAAGTGATTAGGGATTAGAGTACGCCGAAATTTTGCTAGTGCACAGTTAAGGACTGTGATTGATTGGTCGAGGACCAAGTTTACTTGGAGTAGTGCTAGGTATTATATCCAAGTCAGATGGCGGATTTCTCAAGTTTAGTGAACGGCGTCGAGAAGCTCAATAACTCCAACTATAATAATTGGAGTACTTGGAGTACCTGCATGCACTATTATTTGTTAGGCCAAGACTTGTGGGATATTATTAGCGGTGACAACACTACACCACCCATGAATGATGCTGAATTGAGAAAATAGAACATCAAAGCTGGTAAGGCTCTTTACGTTCTTGTTATAACTGTTCAAAATGAGTTGTTGCAGCACATCAAGAATGCGAAGACTCCAAAGGAGGCATGGGATAATTTGGCGACATTGTTTGCGAGAAATAATGACGCCAAGTTGCAAAAGTTGGAGAATAAGCTATTGTCGGTGTCGCAATATAATATGACGGTGATTCAATACTTCTCCAAAGTTAAATCTATGAAGAAATTTCAAAATTAGATCCTCAAAATGCCATCTCTGAGATAAGGATGAGAAGAACTATTGTTCACGGGTTAAGGCCGAAGTGTAATACTATCGTTGCGGCCACTCATGGATAGGCAAATGAGCTAAATCTAACCGAGTTGGAGAATATTTTGGCCAACCGAGAGGCCTTAGATAGACAAATATCTAAGGTCTCACTTAAAGAGGATGAAAGTGCCCTTTTTAGTACTAAAAGAGGGTTCAAGGGTCAAAGGAAAAATGATATAGGCATTAGAGAAGGTAAACAGAAGAAAAGTCATGAAGAATGGAAAAGGCCATTAGGAGAGATAAGCTCTCGACCAGGAGGAGCTTGTTAAGATCATGACAAAGATGATAATGAAGAAAAGAGCAATAGAAGGTGTAACAAACAGTGTTACAATTGCGAAAAAATGAGCCACTTTGCCAGAGATTGTCGACTCAAAAGAGTTGAAGGAAATGTTACGACATCTAAGGAAAATGATAGTAAAGAGCAGTGGGATTTCCAAGTGTTCCTTGCTATAGAGAAACAACAAGAGCTTGTAACATGCTCCATCATTGAGATAGAAGATACGACGGCCCTCATCACGATAAGTGATAAATTGATCAATTATGATAGTGATTGGATAGTTGATTTTGGGTGTTTGAATCATATGACTGGTATGAGGCAAGCTGTCAAACATGTTTAAGTACACTAAAGGATATGTAGTTGTCATTGCAAACAACTCAAATTTGTCGATTATCCGTGTTGGCCAAATGGTGATAACACCCTGATTCAATTCACATCAATTTGAATTGAAAAACATCTATCATGTCACAATTCACAGACTTAGGCAATTATGTAGTGTTTGATCCAAGAGACGTTAAGGTGTATCGTCATTTGAAATCTACTGGTACACTAATCATGGAGGGACATTGACTTGAGTCTGTCTACATGATTTCAGCACCGACGGCATACGTAGACAAAACTCAAAAGAGTGATATGCCTAATTTATGGCATGCTCGGCTCGGACACATAAACTACCATAGGTTAAAGGTGATGATTAAGAAAGGCATACTAAAAGGGCTCCCTCACTTAGAAGTTCAAGAAGATGCTATATGTACCGGATGCCAATACGAGAAGGCATACCAACTTCCATACGAGGAGTAGACATTCAAAAGTAAGATCCCTCTTGAGCTCATCCACTCAGACATGTTTGGACCAGTAAAGCAAACATCAATAAGTGATTGAAGTGCATGATAACATTTATCAACGACTTCTCCAAATACATCTGGGTTGACTTTATGAAAGATAAATCTGAGGATTAAATAAATTTAAGGAGTTTAAAGAAAGAGTGGAGAATGAAGTAGGCAAGAAAATAATATGCCTACGTACTGACAATGGGGAAGAATATACATCAAATGAGTTTATAAAATATCTGCAAGATTACAAGACACGCCGATAGCTTACCTACCCGAATACACCACAAGAAAATGGAGTTGCTGAAAGAAATAATGGGTATTTAACGGAGACTTGCCGGAGTGTGTTACATGTAAAGAATGTTCCACCTAGATTCTGGGCCAAATGTATGAAGACAATAGCGAACGTGATCAACAAACTATCTCAAGTAAGGCTTGGATTTATGTCACCATATGAGAAGTTATGGAATCGCAAGCCCATAGTAAGTCATTTCAAAGTAGTTAGATGTATATGCTATGCATTTGTGCCAGATCATCTATGCAGCAAGTTTGATAAGAAAGTTGCTCGCTGCATATTTGTGATCTACAATAATGAAAGGAAAGGGTGGAAGTGTTATGATCCTACAATAGGGAGGTGTTACATTTCAAAAAATGTGGTGTTTAATAAAATGTCATCATGGTGGTCACCACAAGCTTCTAAATTACCGAATTCAAAAAAAATTGAAGAAGAGGTTCGTGAAAGAAAGAAAGAAAGTGATGAGCTTGATAAGGACCACCAAATTAAAGAAGAAGAAGAAGAACCTGTAGCTAAAAAAGAAGAAATCAGAGCACAGTCACTAAAAAAATCAAAAAGTCCATGGCGAACTGGTATACGTTAGACAATGATAGAAGAGCTCCAACCAAGTCAAATGGAAGAAAATAAAGAGCAAGTAGCTCAACTTAGGAGATTTACAAAGAAAAGGAGATCAAATCCCAAATATGCAAATGCGGCGTTAACCGAAGACGTTGGAGTGATTGAGCCATCTACATATGAGGAAGCCTTACATGAAGAATAATAGAGGAAATCCATGGAAGTAGAGATCCAAGCATTAAGGAAGAACGAGATATGGGATTTGGTGCCAAAGCCTAAAGAGGTACGTCCTATATCTTGCAAATAGGTTTATAAACTTAAAATTGGGTCAATAGAAAGATATAAAGCACATTTAGTTGCTTGAGGATTCTTTCAAAAGTATGGCTTAAATTATGAAGAAACCTAGCTTAAATTATGAAGAAACCTTTAGCCTAGTGGCAATGGTTATTACAATCGAGTCTTACTAGCACTTGTAGCAAGCAAATCTTGGAAGTTATGGCAAATGGACGTGAAGAATGCCTTCTTACATGGAGAACTAGATTGAGATATATATATATATATATATATGAAGCAGCCAGACGGCTTCAAAAGTAAGACTCACTAAGATTATGTCTGCAAGTTAAGGAAAGCTTTCTATGGATTAAAGCAAGCTCCAAGAGCATGGTATGGAAAGATTGCTAAATTCTTGGTGCAAAGTGATTACTGAATAGCACCCATAGACTCGAGCTTGTTTGTGAAGGCAGAAAATGGTAAGCTTGCAATAATATTGGTCTATATGGATGATCTAATCATTACTGGGGATGATGAAGAAGAGATGTGTCAAATTAGAGCCAACCTCTCAGTATGATTTCATATGAAAGAGCTTGGAGAATTAAAACATTTTCTAGGACTCACGGTTGAGCAAACCAAGGAAGGAATATTCCTATGTTAGCAGAAGTATGCACGAGATCTCCTTGAAAAATTCGAAATGCTTGATTGCAAGCCTATATCTACTTCAACGGATGGAAATGTAAAGCTATGTGCAGATAAAGGACGAGAATTAGAAGACTCAACCATGTACAAGCAATTGGTGGGTAGTCTTATTTACCTAACCATAACACTGCCTAATATTGCTTTTTTAGTTGGAGTAGCAAGCTGATTCATGGAGAAACCATGAAAGACTCACTTGGATGCAGTCAAGCACATTCTAAGATATATATATATAGCGCACTTTCGATTTTAGGCTATTATATAAGAAAGAAGCATCATGCGAGATAGTAGGCCATTACGATACTGACTTCTCTGGAGATTGTGACACCCGACGATCGACTACTGGTTACATGTTTAGCCTTTGATCAATAGTGGTATCATGGTATAGTGAAAGATAGCCGATTGTGTCACTATCTACAACAGAAGCTAAGTATAGAGTAGTAGTAATGACAGCTCAATAGTATACATGGTTGGTACAATTAATGGAAGACCTTCATCAATCGATAGACTACTCGACACAGTTATATTGTGATAATCAATCATCCATAAGCTTAGCAGAGAACCTAGTCTTTCATGCAAGGACTAAGCATGTAGATGTAAATTATTACTTTTTGCGGAAAAAATATTTTGCAAAGTGAGATAAAGATGGAATATGCTAAGACAAATGATCAAGTAGCAAACATCTTCACTAAAGGACTTGGAGCTGCAAAGTCCGAAGAGTTTCAAAGGCAACTTGGTGTGATCACGAGGTATACGCTAAAGAGAGTAGTCGGTGAGGGAGAGGATTGAGAAGCCCCGACTTCTCTTTAGGTTTTTCTTCGACTTTCTGGAACTTTCATGATTTGCCTAGATAGTCTAGAGCTTTGTCTCTCTTCCATGTTTCAAAATTTTCTTCATATTCCTAGACTAATCTTTCTAGAATCTTTTATACTTAGTGTGGTGTAACAAGTCGAAATAAGAGAGCGTGTGAGCAAGAGAGTCTATTATGTGTGCTTGTGAGGATCGTGTAAATTGAGTGATTTTCTAATAATAAAAAATAGTTTTATTTAAGTTGAGATATCCACTTGGTTCTCTGTAGTCTCGAGAAAAGGTAAAGAGAAAGTAGGTGAATCTTCTATGGCTAAAGATGTTCCCATGTTTGTGTTAGGAAAAAGAACTCACCTTGAGACTACAGCCGGAGACTCTCAGACAGATAATATGAGAGAGGATGATGATGAGAAGTTATTCATTAACTTCAGAAGGATTCTAGGAAGGTTTCCAGTGGAAGGGGATCAAATAGGAAAGCTATCCAAATCTAAAGAGCGTCATGAGATCTACTATTCTATGTTGGCTAGAGGTGTTACGAACAATATAACTATTGATTTTGTGTACTTTGATAACTTTAGAATTCACGTTCAGCATCATCTTGCTGAGTTGAAACTGAAAAGCATGTATTGTCAGAATTCCACTATCTTGTCATGCCCTAATACTACGAGCCTCGCGACACCACCATCCTACCTATACGATTGATTAATTAACAACCACGACGGCCCAGGAAACTCGTCATGAACTAAACGACCTCAAAGTTCCTACCACAACGAAAACGAATTCCTCCCAACATATACACAGGAAAGGGGTAGAGAGAGACAATCCAGGTAATTACATCAACCACTCATATATTACATACCTTTATATACATTCTCAAACTAGAGTGACATTATATGATCAATTCAAAACTTTCGTCATCCCTTTTTACATCTCATTGCTCAATCTTTAACAAAAAGGATTTAGGTCGGCAATTTCTCCCTCCGACTATAATCAAACCATACAAATTTCTACTAAAGGACTTATGCCTCAAACCTACTCATCACCATCCGTTCTACTATCTAGTCCAGGGAACAACTACGTCTCATAGTATATGTCTATCAGAAGACCCTGTCTCATTGGGATTGCATTCATTGCGGGGGTCGGGGTTCAGAAAATAAGGAAATCACATATGAGAACAAATCTTAGCAAGCTAACCCCTAGTCCCCTACTCAAGATGCTAATCAAACCTAGACCAAACTCTCAGGTCCCAACTTAGGTACTCAAAATCACTAGGCCATATTCGATTACCTCAAGACAGTTCAAATTTAGAAAACTCGCCACAAGTAGCCAAGCATGCAAACCATTTATAACAAATCCAATCCGGGATCACATAAAATTCAGATAACACAAAAGTAACATAATCAGTTAATGGCTCAATAAAGGCAATTAAACTTTCACTTAAAAACACGTCCAATCTAGGACAATTATAGCAATCACTCATGCATGCATGCTCAATCTTGAGCCTCGACTTGAAAGCCAATTTGACCCGCAATATATAGGCACATCAAGTCTGACCCGCGTCGTAAACGCTTTAGGTCTATGTCTCAACCCGAGTGTGAGACGCCTCAAGTTGGCACCTTATCGTTCCAGCTACCTTGCGTCAAATGCATTAGGGCGCACGAGACTACTTTTTCCTCCTTGAGGCTACATATTACACTAATGGCTACGTATTATGCCAAGTTATAGACGATATGCAATCAAGCATGCGAAAATCATTACTTTTGTCTTTCAGGCAATAAAATCATTTAAATTCATTTAGTCAGAAATCATTGGCCAAGTACGTTAGGCCACATTTTAAATATGAGTCTAAATATTCAATTAACATATCTGATCAAATGGCCAGGCCAATCAACTCATTTTACAGCGCCTTTTAGGCAATAAAATCCTTTAAATTCATTTGGACAGAAATCATCGGTCAAGTACGTTGGCCACATTTCAAATACGAATCCAAATATTCAATCCACATATCTGACCAAATAGCCAAGCCAATCAACTCATTTTACGAACCCAAATTGTCACATTTTTATGAAAAAAGTTCACGTTAAAATTGAAGTCATCAAATCAACACACGTGGACCCACAAGACTTGTCATTCTTAGACCATACTTAAATGTGGCACCTCATGAACAGTGCACAAGATTCGTGAACAATGTTTTTAAATTACTATTTGACCCTTTTTTTTGTAGAAAAGAAAGAGAGAGTATAGATATTATCCTTGGGGCTCAATTATTGGAGTTATTATTTATCAAAAGTGACATAAAGTAGAACGAATTAACTGATTGTCAGACTATCAGTGAATTTTGGACTGATAAAGTTTAGACACCAATAATTGAGTCAAACTTAGTCAAAAAGGTGATCGACGAGATGCATCTTGAAATTCGTGTAGATTCGGGTCCGATCGGGGCTCCAACGGGAATGATTTAGCTCAATCATGATCGGAAAAAGATACAGAATGTCGCCAACGAATTTTTCTAGTCTCGCTAAAAATACTCCTACCCTCATGCTATGGATTTTAGCTCAAACTGGGGGCAAGATAGAAATTTTCAATTTTGTCTTTTTTCGCTTGGCACTTCGAGACCAATCTACCCATTTCACATCTTCCCAGGCAATGTCCAAATTCACAACTATGACACTCATGAGAGTTGGTTGTCCTATTTCAGAACTTAATTCGTGGCCTCATTCATAAGATGATAACTTTAAATAACTTCTCAAATTAATAGGTGACTTTTAGGAGCACACGTATCGATCATTTGGTCCACGTGCTTATATTCTTAGGTAGCCTTTCCCTTTTGGTTAGTTATCCTGAAGTGATTAGTTTCGAATGACATCCATTTGCTTCTATAAAATAATCATTCTATATTCAAATTCCGAAAAATGGTCGAAATTTAGAATGTCACATATCCTAAACTCACTGCTTATTTTTATTTAAAGATATCTATTCTTTCTCTACATTCCATTCAGTTCTCCATTTTATTATATGGAGTATACTATACAAGTGTCTAATTTGGCATATATTTTAGGAATGGAGCATTCTGAATTTTTTTCCTATTCTTTTTTAATCTAATAATGTATAGAAACTTCTCTTCACAATCCTTGACTTCAGTAGAAGTCACAAATTTCATGTATTTCACAATCACTTCCCTCTAAAATAGATTGTGTTGCACAAGATTATCGCAACCTGAAGAATTTTTTTTTTCGATCGGGTTAAAGGATTATTATGTTAATTAGATTAACTAACCTAACGCGGACCCTCCCAAGCCCTACCGAATCGCAACTTTGATTTTTGTTTAATTGATTTTAAGATTTGGAGTCGCCACTAATCATTTTTGGTACGTTGATTAATTACCTAAGTAAATTAGCGGGATGACTAAATTACTTCTACGAACCAGAGATTATGAGTTCAGGGACTTGGTTACACTAGTTAATTAAAACTAATGCCCTTTCGGTACCTTAATTTCATGGATATCCAAATTTAGCAATTCAAGCTTGGTTTATTCCTAAGACTCTAGTGAGGTATTCTCTTTTTGTATTTTTACTTTTTAGATAGGATGCATGGGTGGTATTTTTTTTTATTTTCAAAGTGTTAAAAATTCCCTAAAGCCGAAAGAGGGAGTGTGTTAACGACTTCTGTGCAGTGTTACAGTCTACTCACTTTGGGGTCTGGTGATTCAAAAATTAAATAGCAGGAAGTCAATGACAGTAAATAAAGACCTCCAATGGATGGCCCAGCCTTGGCTTGGCTCTCCCCTTTGGGGTTTAATGGTGCAGGAATTAAATTGTGGGAATTTAAATAACGGTAAGTAAAAACCTCCAATGGGCGGCCTAGCATTGGCTTGGCTCTTCCCTTTGGGGTTTGATGGTGCAGGAATTTAAATTGCAGGAAATAAACGACCTCCAGTGGATGCGCTTTGCCTCTCCATTTTGGGGCTTTAGTTCTTTAAAATAAAATACAACAAATTTTTTACGGATCAGCTGCAAATTTGATGGGCACCTTGGAATTTGTTTGGGCTCACTTTGCACCTCCATGGAATTTATCGTTGATACGGAGTTGTCCCTTTTTTTTACCTACCATAAAATATGGGAAAAAGGGAGATGGAGAAAGTATATACAATTTGTGCTAATTTGAGACTAAAACCACAAATAAATGAATAAATAAAAACACTTAGCTCGAATTTGCTTGCTCGTTGACGAGGATGAACTCTTGATTTATGTTGATCGATGAAAGAATTGGTGATGATAACTCCTAACTTTAAACTCCCACCATCTTCAAAATTTTCTTTCTCTTTTTGGTATTTTTTTTCTCTCCAATTTTTCTTCAATCTCCAAAAACCCTCTCAAACATCCAAAGTTTTCTTTTCAAAAAAAATTCACTCTCAAGCTCACTTCTTCCTCCTTTTATAACCCACTCATCTATCTCCCATTCTAATTTTTTCACAAACTCTTCTTCATTTTCATCTTCTCTTCTCCATCTCTATCTCACATTCTAATCTCTCCACTAACTCTTTTTCATCTTCATCTTCCATTCTCCATATTTATCTCCCATTCTAATTTCTCCACTAACTCTTCTTCATCTTCATCTTCCATTCTCTATTCTTATCTTATTTTCTCCATCCATTCTTCTTCATCTTCTCTTCTCCATCTTCCATTTTCTATTCTTATCTTATTTTCTCCATCTTCCCTTCTTTATTTTAATTTCTCCACTAACTCTTCTTTTTGTTATTTGCAAAATAATCCTTCAAGAGTTAGGTATTTGCACTCTAGTCCCTAAATTTTAATTATTTACAATTTAGTCCCTAAAAAAATATTTCTTTAAGTCCAAATCTCCTCACAATTCACCGCATGTCAAATTTAAGCTCATTTCTTGTTACTGAAAATAATGTAAAATTTAATTAAAGCCTTTTTTGTAAAATTGGGTATAATTGTGCCAAGATGAAAATTTAGAATATTAGAGAACAATGTCACAACTCCTAAAAGTGAAAAATGAAAATAAATTGACTCAAATTGAATCTTTTTAGGCCCGATTCGAGATTATGCTCGTGAAGAAATACACGACCCCGAATTGGATTTTATTTAAATTTACGATGACCAACATGAAAAGGGATTTAAAAGAAAAATATTGACTATTTTTATGTATTTTTGTGGCATCAAATGCTATTATTTATGAAATATTTTCCTAATTTCTAAAAAATATATTTTAAAAAATACAAAAAAATATGAAAAATTATTTTTTGCTCAAAAATGGTTGCCTAAATTTGGCCAAAGCTTCTAAAGTTGATTTTGCAGTTTTCTCATTTTTTCCTGATTTTGTTTTATGAATTTTCGAAAATAAAAATATCGAAAAATACTCAAAATACAAAAAATCATTTTTTGGTCAAAATTGGTTCCCTAGGTTTGGCCAAGGTCCCCAAAGTTGATTTTTTAATTTTATGAATTTTTATGGATTTTCTATTAATTTTTGAAAATAAAAAAATAATTAAAAATCAGGTGTCAACAGCTGCCCCTCTTTGAAAGGAAGCTCGGTAGAGGTTCATTTCAAAGACGAGATGACACCTGAATCCTAATCGACTCAACACAAGCAAATAACCAGAGTCGTGACATTGATCCTCGATACCCCTCGGTGTAAGCTCTGATCCAGGCCAGATTTGAAGAGGCTCCAATGAATTGAAGGAGAGATTTGGAGAGGAGAGTTTACCTGGCACTTACCTGCCTATCATCTGGCGGTTGCCTGACACGCATGCTCTACTGAAAATGGAATGAGAACCTAAGGATTTGTTAAGAAAACCTTAGGGTGGTTGAACTTGGACCCGTATGGTAGGTCAACCCATGGTAGATTCCTAATGAAAGGATTCTATTGATTAAAATTTGATTGAAATTTGACCCGTATGGTAGGTCACCCCATGGCAGAGTTCCTAATGAAAGGATTCTAGTGATTAAGATTTGACCCGTATGGTGGGTCGCCCCATGAAAATGCCTGTAAGAAGGACTTTGTGCCTGTAGAAAGGACTTTTGTGTGCCTGTAAGAAGGACTTTTGGGTGTCTTTAGGAAGGACTTCGGGTGCATGTAGGAAGGACTTTCGTGCATGTGGGAAGGATTTTGGTGCTTCTAGGAAGGGTTTTTGGTGTCTGTAAGAAGGACTTTTGTATGCCTGTAAAAAAGACTTTAGGTGCATATAGAATGGACTTGGTATGCCTGTAAAAAGGACTTTTTGGTGCCTGTAGAAAGGACTTGGTGCCTGTAAAAAGGACTTAGTGCTTGTAGGAAGGACTTCGGGTACCTCTAGAAAGGACTTTGGAGTGCTTGTGAAAGGACTTTGGGGTGCATGTAGAAAGGACTTTGGCGTGCCTGTAAAAAGGACTTTGGTGCCTGTAAGAAGGACTTGGTACCTGTAGGAAGGACTTTGGGTGCTTGTAGGAAAGACTTTGGGTGCCTGTAGAAAGGAATTTGGGGTGCCTGTAAAAAGGACTTTTGGGTGCCTGTAGAAAGGACTTGGTGCCTATAAAAAGGACTTAGTGCCTGTAGGAAGGACTTCGAGTGTTTGTAGGAAAGACTTTGGGTACTTATAAGAAGGACTTTGGAGTGCCTGTAAAAAGGACTTTGGTGCCTGTAAGAAGGACTTTGGTGTCTGTAAAAAGGACTTCGGGTGCTTATAGGAAAGACTTTGGATGCCTGTAGGAAGGACTTTGGGGTGCCTGTAGAAAAGACTTTGGGGTGCTTATAAAAAGGACTTTTAGGTGCATGTAGAAAGGACTTTGTGCTTATAAAAAGGATTTAGTGCCTGTAGGAAGGACTTCGAGTGCTTGTCGGAAAGACTTTGGGTGCCTATAAGAAGGACTTTGGGGTGCCTGTAGAAAGGACTTTGGTGCTTGTAAGAAGGACTTTGGTACCTGTAAGAAGGACTTGGTGCTTGTAGGAAGGACTTTGGGTTCCTGTAGGAAGGACTTTAGGTTCCTGTAGGAAGGACTTTGGGTTTCTGTAGGAAGGACTTTAGTGTGCTATAAAAAGGACTTTGGGGTGCCTGTAGATAGGACTTGGTGTTTTGAAGGGTACCATTCTGGGATTTGGGAAGACCAAGAATCCTGCAGAAGTTCAAACCCGATTTAATTTATCATGAAGGGTGCCATTATGGGATCTGGGAAGATCGGGAATCCTATAGAAGCTCAAACCCGATTTATATTATCTTGTTGCTCTAGTATAAGTCAAAAAGGTACAGATCAAAACATCTCGAACATTTCTGTTTTTGAATCATGCTTCATTGGAGAAGGTGGATACCTGTATGTGCCGCACTGGATTCGAGCACCTTGGCAATCGTTAGAATTCATTCAAAAATTCATGTTGAAGATATACTTACTTGAGGATTTAGAAGATTACCTAGTGATTTCTTGACAACCAGGCTTGTTCATTCACTAATTACCGAGTGGATTTCGAGACTTTGAAAGGCAACTTGAACATCGAAAATGTGTTACCTGTCAGGCAGTGTAAGAGGTAACAAGCATTTTCATCAATGAGTTAATTGGTTCAGCAAAGTTTGCAGTGATTAGAAGCATTCTGTGTAATAACTCATGATGCAATCAATCAAGATGTGGATCATACATGACTATTCTGTCAAGTTTGCACTACCAATTCTGTTCAAGGAGGTTGTCACAGTATGAATACCTCGAATGTAATATGAATGGGGGACTTCAGTCCGAAAGGGCTTTCTCTCACTTTCGAGAAAGGATGTTTATCCTGATTGCAGGATTGAAAAGAAATCACTCAATCTCACTATCATCGCATTCAACAAGGGTCGGAGCAATCTCGCAATTGGTACGATCAAGCCGATCTGGAGGTCTTAATTAGGACCGTAATGTAGGCTGGGTCAAAGGCTTACCAAAGGGGACTCTTTTGAGCCAAGGCTTGTTAACAAAAAATTCTTCATCGTTTGCTTCGGGTTTACAAGTCAAGAACCCTCCAAAATGAGAAAGAAATAGTCTTGCTCGTACCTTTTCGAGACATACTTAAAATCTTTCAACTCGACGTTAATTCAAGTGCCTTAATTAGAAAAGATTTTCACAGGTTGTAACGTAGGTTGGGTTTGGGGATCAAGGAAGGCTTAATTTGGCCCAGAAGATATATGAAATGGGTTTGACATTGGTGATTATCGCATCTTTGTCGCAATTTCGGCCCTTCTAGAACAGTTCTTAGAGAATATCATCATTGTCTGAGGATGGTATCTGTTTTCACTGGTGCCATTGTCGCTTCTAAACGGTATAAATTTCTACCGTATATTTTGCAATCTGACTCCTTCAACGAATTTTCTCTTGCAATCAGGTCCCTATTAGGGATTTACAGAAGGAGAGCATAGTTTTCGCTAAGTTTACAAAATTTACATGTAAAGTTCAATGAACATTGATTTGAATGGGCATTGGCCTTGCTTTTGAGCGGCGCTTTGCTTTTTCATGCCCAAGAACTGGCTCTTCTTCTTTTAGTCCTGCCTCTTGTCTTTGTGTCTCTTTTCTGTTCAGTTTTCTAAAGATTGTGCTATATACACTTGTATATCAAAAGCACACTTGAATAGATGACTCGGGAACTCTTTGTATACCCATTTCTTTTGAGTTCTTCTGCTTCGAAGTGTTGCCATCTTCATTTGAGCAATGATCACCAATGGGGTTTTAAGAAACGAATATGCAGGCTCAATTGGGCGACGCAAGGGATAAAAGTGTATAGGATAGAGAAACGAATGCTTTTTGTCGTCCTAAGGCACTTGAATTATCGTAGAAGGTTGAAAGCTAAGAAACACTCAAAAATTGATGTTAGTCCGAGCAAGAAAATTTCTAACCATTTACCTCGTGCTATTGCTGGGACTGCCTCCATTTGGCCCCGATGTGAGTGGTTTTTGATAGGGGTCATGAAATGAAACTGCCGCTCAAATGTGTTATCAATGGTCACCTGTAGTATTTTGGATAGAGAAATGAATGCCTCCTTCCTTTTGGCTGTCGTACCTTTTGCAAGAAAACCCATTACCTTGAGGAATGCGGAACCTGTTTAGCACGTGACTCACTGTGGCTTAAAATGTAGGACGTGTATCGAAATGGCTTGCCTTTCATCATCCTGTCATGCCCCCTTTACACATTCGAGGCATCATGTGTAGTTTATACTCCAAGTCAGAATCGGCAAATTAAACATGTAGACAAGTTATGCATGAATCATGTTATGTACAAACACAATACGAATGTGGCAATTTTGGCTTCATGCATGTTTGTGAAATAAGCAGGTATGGAAGAAAATTCTTAACAATGAGAGGATTTGAATTGCCCTTGGACATGTGAACGGATCGAACAAATCGCGAAGTTTACCCCTTAAATTGAGGAGTAGCTTATCTCGGACTTTGCCCCCTTTTCAATTTAGAGTCTACCATCAATTTGCCCCATTTTGATCGAAATGGATCTTTTCAGATGATCATAATTTTTACCACTTGGGGTTGTCTCCTTCAACATGTTAAATGTTAGTATAAATATTTCCTGTCAAAAGAAAAAGAGACATGTTAGTCGGTATTGGAATGGATAAATTGGAAACGATACTGGTTTACCCTTCATCTTGAATGTTTTGCACAACCCCTTTATTAGCTTCGCTGGATTGAGTTTCCCTTGGCTTTCGCTGGACACTTCAACATTAGGCTAAGATCATGACAAAACACTGACTTTGGTATTGTTCGTTGAGTATTCCCGTTTTTTCCTTTTTTGAGATTGCCTGGGTCTTTCGTTCGCATTTTTCTTCGTTTGAAGCTGTCCATTCAGTGATAATATCCGCAAATTGATTTCCCCCCCCCCCCGTTTCATTCAACAAGAGAACTTCGCATTCGAGTATGGCTGTGTTCTCGGGTCAATTTGCAAATACCTGAAAATACAAGGATCTAATTTAACACTGGAACAATTAAGGGTAAATTAGAATGATACAGAATTATCCTTCGAGTTTACGCGGATTTTTACTCGCTATTAATTCCTCTGGGGGTTTGGTGAAGCAGCGGATCCGTGCATTTAATAAGAGGGAGAAAGTTTACTACTTCTTGTTTTTACATAGATTCAAGACATTGATGAAAGTAGATAACATCCCCCGCCAGGGAATAAAACTTATGTATTCATTCAGGATCTGCTCGGCTTCCTTTGCGGGTCTTCCGGTGATCAGCCAGCTTCGAAATACAGACTCCGTGTACCTTACAGCCCTGATGCTTTACCGATACCGAACTGGTTGATTATGGCAAAAAGATCATCGTTAATGTCCGCTTGGTGGTGATCTGTCTCCTCTTTCTCTGAAGGTATTAATGCTGATCCAGTAGCATTGGTCTTTTTGTACCCTGCTCCAACAGAACTCAATCCTATTATAAACTGGTTTAACTCACTTCTTAAATACGCATTTTCAATCCTCAGATCATGCATTTCATCGAAGGTGAGGAGGCTATTGCAGTTGGGGCAGGTGGCAGAGTCAAAAGCCTCTTTATACATCTTGTTTTCCGCTCGGAGGTTTTCATTTTCAGCTCTTAGAAACTCAACTTCGTTGTGCTCATGGCGAGTCTTCATTCGGGTTCGCCTATTTTGAAACAAGAACTTGATTTGCAAAGGTTCAAGTCCTAGCTCTTGACTCAGTTCCATTTTCTATTTGCCGTCTGGCATAGGGCATGTTCTGAAGAAATCCTCAAGCCTTTGTACTTGCTCCTTAGTATGGCGACGGTAACGCTTCTTTTGATCCTTACCGTTGTTGTCCTTATCTTTACTAAGATCTTGGACGTCGTCGGCAGAAGGGCCAGGCTCCAGGGCTCAATCCCAAACATGGCTTCGAACTCTTCCTCTCCCATATTCAGTAAGTAACGATAGCTCTCAAGAGAATTTGATTAAGACATCTTCGATAATTCTTCAAGACTTGCTAACTCTTCTAGTGTTTTCACTCTCTCTAACTTTTTCTGAGTGACTGTGTATGATTCGAAACTCTCTTCAGAGTTTTAGATGAAGATTATCAGAAGGACGCCTCCTTTTAAAATTTAGACATGTATGGTTTCTCCTGAGCGTTCCGTCTTTCTCAACCTTTCTTGCGTGTCTCTTGCTCGGCTTGTCTTTTCTCGTCTTTTCCTAGTGGTAGGGTTCTCGTCGTTATCTCCACCATCGATCTGCTGGCGAGTTCTCCCATAAAGACGAATCCCATTTTCCTTGTCTCCTACTCAAGTCACCTTTTCTTTCTTCTTTTTCAAAGTGGCGGGGTCTTGTCAAATTTTCTGCGGAGATTTCGGATTTGTGTGGCTCGAGATCGCCGTCTGATGGGGATTTGGGTATGGTGCCAGTAGAGAACGGTAGATAGGGAAATTTTGACTAGTTGATACTGTCACTACGAAATCAATATTTACTTCAAAACAGATCACCATCGTCGCATTCCGCTAGTCTGTTCCACCTATCTTCTCCTTTCTTTCATATTTCGCTCGTCTGTCTTGATTTCCTCCCTGATAATGGCTAATCTCCCTACCCACATCTTCTGGACTAACGTTATGTTCAAATGGGAGAGGCTTTATCATCTTCTTGGCCGAGGCTATATTTATATAGCCCATCATCCTAGTGTCGAAGCTGAGATTCTCGGCTTGTTCAGGGAGATAAATGCTTCTTCAGTCGAAGGCACCAATTTGGAGAGGGAATACAGGGCGTTCCCACACGTCTTTATCAACTTTCTAGAAGCATGCCGAAATACCCAGGAAACGGTCACCTTAGCCCGCGTCGCGAAGGCCCGCTACCAGGATCGATCTGAATGCTTGGAGTTTGCAGAACGTTCGGTTGCCAGATACAAAAAGGCCGTCAAGTCTGCTGATGAGCGGGTGTCGCTGCTGGTTCACGAGAGGGAGAAGCTGGTGGAGCGCCTTGCCTTAAACCAGACTTACTTTGAGCATGACCCGAGGGATATCGTGATGAAATTCAGATGTGAATGGCTGGAGGGGAGGCTCGACGATCTAACATCGGATATAGCTTTCGAGAGGGACCTGATCGACAACTTAAAACTCGCCGTTGAACACCACGAGATGAATACAGCCAGGTACAAAGAGAAATGTACTCGCCTGTTTTTCAAGCTTGCAGATCTCGACTCCCAGGTTACTCAGTGTATGCATAGCATTAATTTCATAAAAAGCCAGTTGAGCTCTTTTGTAATGCTTGTCAGGGCTCAATTCGGCTTTACTTTTCCTCCCTAGTGAGTTGTTGTAAAACTCATTGATGAACGGAATAAGAGAAGTGTTTTCCATGTTTGTGCTTCAATCTTCTTGCCATCTCTTTTTTCCTTTACAAAATCAGAGTTAACTGTACTAGAGAAAATACAATCATCCCCCTCAGCTAGGATTAGAGTACCTTCTGGGAGCACCTGCTTCACGATACATGGGCTACCATTGTTTAGAGCGATCTTCCCTTCTGGAAGCAAGACTATTAACAGCAAACTTCGTAGGACGAGGTCATCCCCCTCTACTAGATTCAATCTGCTTCTATCAATTGTACCTTCGAAGGAATACGTAGGAGGTGTATTTCCACTTCAACTGGTAGGACTGCCTTAATCTTATCCTATCTTGACAGATGGTGGCTGTAAAATGATGGCCCATCGTCTAACAAACCAAAGCGAGACCCCTATTACTTTCCTCTGACGATGATATCGAAAACACAGAAAAAGGATTTGGCGACGGCCCCCACTGATCACAGTGAAACCCTCAGTTGGTCATTATTACCGCACTGACACTAGGTTAGTGTGTCAATAAATAAAATAGGCCACCTGTCGCGTGCCCCACCTCACTCATCTCTTGTCACTTTCGGCACCCACTTGTTCGTGTCGACTGTAGGTGGTGTCAGCAGAAATATCTGTGGGCCACGCTTAATAACTCTCTGATCCTCCAGAATTTTCCATGGGGTCGGAATCTGAGAAAGTTTAAAGGGCAGGCCTTGATGGATTTAACCAGTAAGGCGTTGCAAGGTCGAGTTAATATACTCTCCCCACGGGTTCTGATTACGAAATCTATTCTTTTCAGAAAATGTACAGGAAGCCCAAAATACATTAAAAATGCCCCATGTCTGATCCGAATACATTTTTCACCATATCAAAATACATATCCCATGCATGCTGGCTAATTGACGTAATTCCATCTCCAGGAGAAGGGACCTCTTCGCTTGCCCCCAAGGTTATCAGCTAAGGTATCGATAATTTCCGTCATTTCGTATTCTTCAAGAATATTCCTAGTATGTTATCGTTGATTAGCCCAATTTTGCTCCTGTCTGGGGTACCTGTGATTCCCTGCAAAAGCAAATGACATAATTAATATGTGATCCAAGAGAGGTCGGTCCATGACTCCTAAATTAGTCCGGTTTTATTTTTCTTAATTTTTATGAGAAATTAGAAAAAAATTTCTTAGAAAAACATGGGTGAATTTCCCAAAAATGATTTTCTTGCAGATTTTACAATTTGGAAAAAATGTGATAAAATCCTTTGATATTTAACAAATTTCCTCGGAGGGAATTTTCTCCTTTATCAGAATGAATTTTTAGGGGTAAAATTTATTAAGGTCTGACTTGAAATAGGAAAGATGTGACAAAAATTCTTTATTAGTCAATAAAATTCCTTGAAGGAATTTTCCATATTCATGTTTTTTCAAAAATGGGACACTAATTACATTTTTATTTACTTTTGAAAAATGACCATGACGTTAAATTCAAAATTTGACCGGCACCTAACATGGACCGACCAAAAATAAATACAAGATAAGGTTAGAGAACTTACTTCACCTTGAAAGAAATACCATGCAAATCATATGGACATGCACATGAATGGTGAGTTTAAACCTTAGCCTTTCTACCCTAAAGGCTCACAAATTGTAGCGAAAGACTTACGGCAATGCGACAATCTCGTGCACATAATCAAGATTAGCCGTGATCCCACGACGTAACCAGGATTAGCCGGGCCTTCCCACTTCGGCTCCTCGAGTCAAAAATTATAACCACCGCTTTGGTAATCTTACCAAGCATGAGGCATAACTTTTAAAAACTCATTTTTGAAAAGAAGTTCGGGATTAAATCTGGACTAACTTTCGACGTGATCTCACATCGAACGCTAGAATCAAATCATAATACCATCCTAAAACTAGTGGCCCAGGTCCGGCCACGGGATGTGTGTGATGTAGTGTCAAAGCGATTAATCATGCACAACAATTAAATGCAAACACCGCTTCAATAATTCAAAAATTAAATCACAAGTTTCACACACCAAACCTGCGAAACAAAGGGTTAGCCAAACACTCCACCCCTTATAACTCCCATCCTGCAAGACCATTTAACACCTAAAGATCAGTTCCAAACACGATCGTCAAAAGCGAAATATCCATGAAATTTTCATTGGCCTAAGTCCACTAAGGCTTTTAAAATTTCGAAAAAAAATTTAAGTATTCCAATTGGTGTCTTTTTTTCGAAAATTTAAAAATCCCGTTCCCAGTGGAGTCGCCAAGCTATTGCGACCCGAAGAATTTTTTTTTTTCGATCGGGTTAAATGATTATTAGGTTAATTAGATTAACTAACCTAACGCGGACCCTCCCAAGCCCTACCGAATCGCAACTTTGATTTTTGTTTAAATAATTTTAAGATTTGGAGTCGCCATTAATCATTTTTGGTACGTTGATTAATTACCTAAGTAAATTAGCGGGAGGACTAAATTACTTCTGCGAACTAGAGATTATGAGTTCGGTGACTTGGTTACACTAGTTAATTAAAACTAATGCCCTTTCGGTACCTTAATTTCATGGATATCCTAATTTGTCAACTCAAGCTTGGTTTATTCCTAAGACTTTAGTGAGGTATTCTCTTTTTGTATTTTTACTTTTTAGATAGGGTGCATGGGTGGTATTTTTTTTTATTTTCAAAGTGTTAAAAATTCCCTGAAGCCGAAAGAGGGAGTGTGTTAACGACTTCTGTGCAGTGTTACAGTCTACTCACTTTGGGGTCTGGTGATTCAAAAATTAAACGGCAAGAAGTCAATGGCAGTAAATAAAGACCTCCAATGGATGGCCCAGCCTTAGCTTGGCTCTCCGCTTTGGGGTTTAATAGTACAGGAATTAAATTGTGGGAATTTAAATAACGGTAAGTAAAAACCTCCAATGGGAGGCCTAGCATTGGCTTGGCTCTTCCCTTTGAGGTTTGATGGTGCAGGAATTTAAATTGCAGTAAGTAAAAACCTCCAATGGGCGGCTTAGCATTGGCTTGGCTCTTTCCTTTGGGGTTTAATGGTGCAGGAATTTAAATTGCAGTGAGTAAAAACCTCCAATGGGCGGCTTAGCATTGGCTTGGCTCTTTCCTTTGGAGTTTGATGGTGCAGGAATTTAAATTGCAGGAAATAAACGACCTCCAGTGGATGCGCTTTGCCTCTCCATTCTGGGGTTTTAGTTCTTTAAAATAAAATACAACAAATTGTTTCAACAATTTGAATTAAAATCCGTTGACGGGTGGCTGTAAATTTGATGGGCACCTTGGAATTTGTTTGGGCTCACTTTGCACCTCCATGGAATTTATCGTTGATACGGAGTTGTCCCTTTTTTTTACCTACCAAAAAATTTGGGAAAAAGGAAGATGAAGAAAGTATATACAATTTGTGCTAATTTGAGACTAAAACCACAAATAAATGAATAAATAAAAACACTTAGCTCGAATTTGCTTGCTCGTTGACGAGGATGAACTCTTGATTTATGTTGATCGATGAAAGAATTGGTGATGATAACTCATAACTTTAAACTCCCACCATCTTCAAAATTTTCTCTCTCTTTTTGGTATTTTCTTTCTCTCCAATTTTTCTTCAATCTCCCAAAACCCTCTCAAACATCCAAAATTTTCTTCCAAAAAAAAAAATTTCCTCTCAAGCTCACTTCTTCCTCCTTTTATAACCCACTCATCTATCTCCCATTCTAATTTTTTCACTAACTCTTCTTCATTTTCATCTTCCCTTCTCCATCTCTATCTCACATTCTAATCTCTCCACTAACTCTTCTTCATCTTCATCTTCCCTTCTCCATATTTATCTCCCATTCTAATTTCTCCACTAACTCTTCTTCATCTCCATCTTCCCTTCTCTATTCTTATCTTATTTTCTCCATCCATTCTTCTTCATCTTCTCTTCTCCATCTTTCATTCTCTATTATCATCTTATTTTATCCATCCATTCTTCTCCATCTCCTCTTTTCCATCTTCCCTTCTTTATTCTAATTTCTCCACTAACTCTTCTTTTTGTTATTTGCAAAATAATCCTTCAAGAGTTAGGTATTTGCACTCTAGTCCCTGAATTTTAATTATTTACAATTTAGTCCCTGAACTAGTATTTCTTTAAATCCAAATCTCCTCACAATTTTTGACATAATTCACTGCATGTCAAATTTAAGCTCATTTCTTGTTACTGAAAATAATGTAAAATTTAATTAAAGCCTTTTTTTTGTAAAATTGGGTCATTCTGGGTATAATTGTGCAAAGATGAAAATTTAGAATATTAGAGAACAATGTCACAACTCCTAAAAGTGAAAAATGAAAATAAATTGACTCAAATTGAATTTTGTTTAGGCTCGATTCGAGTTTATGCTCGTGAAGGAATACACGACCCCGAATTGGATATTTTTAAATTTACGATGGCCAATATGAAAAGGGATTTAAAAGAAAAATATTGACTATTTTTATGTATTTTTGTGGGCTCAAATGCTATTATTTATGAAATATTTTCCTAATTTCTAAAACATATATTAAAAAAATACAAAAAAATACAAAAAATTATTTTTTGCTCAAAAATGGTTGCCTAAGCTTGGCCAAAGCTTCCAAAGTTGATTTTTCAATTTTCTCATTTTTTCTTGAATTTTTATGAATTTTCGAAAATAAAAATTTCGAAAAATACTGAAAATTCGAAAAATCATTTTTTGGTCAAAATTGGTTCCCTAGGTTTGGCCAAGGTCCCCAAAATTGATTTTTTAATTTTATGAATTTTTATGAATTTTCTATTAATTTTTTAAAATAAAAAAAATAGTTAAAAATCAGGTGTCAACAAAGATCTATACCTCAGACGCAAGGAGTCTTCCAAGACAGATGTTTCAAAGTATGAAGCAAAGCTCATTTAGGCTTTTGCAAATAACTCCCCTATCTCTACCTCATACTATTATTCTCTACATATATAGAACTGTTAAAAAGAACAAAGGGCAGCTGCCTTTTGATTCTTTAATGACTAGAATCTTTGAGTGCTTCAAAATTGAAGTTCCTACCAAGTTCAAAGGCAAGCTAGCCTCTTATGACTGTGGGAGAACAAATTGTGACTAAGATGGGTCTCAGATTCACAGAAGAAGGGTGGAAGATTAGACAAGGTGATCATATTAAGATTGTTCTCTCTGAAGTTGAAAATGAAGCTCCTGTTGCTATACCTCCATCGCGAACACCATAGAAGGGAATATTGAAAAAGTTTGCCACTAAATCTACACAGCCTCGATTTTTTATGATGACATGGGAATTCTAATTCTTACGTTGATCTTGGAGGATGGATTATAGATGGTGCAAGTGCTGAAGAAGAAAGGCAAAAAGTTACTGCTGCAAGAGTTAAAATGGAAAGAATTCTCCAACTAGATAGACGGCTGAACAAGAACTTGCAGAAGTGGTAAGGAAAATTGTTTAAGTGGAGAATCAAAGGGAGAAGGCAAGAGGTCGAGAAGAGGCTAAAAGAATGAGAAAAGAGGAAAAAGAGAGGGTATTTGATGAGGAAATGCTTGAGTATCAGGCATATGACCTTGAGAACAAAGAAGATGGGATTGAATTTTATGAGCACTTCATCGAACAAATAAGGGAAGCTACTTTTGAGAGGAAGTATGGAAGGGTTGAAGATACCGCTGCAATGGAAATTGATGAAATAGATATTACAGATTCTTCAAAAACTCCTACATATGTAGTTTAGATTGAGCTTTTTAAAGCTATTGCTCCATAGAATTTCCTGTATTTTCTCCACACACTGCTTAGACTCCTTGAGTCTATTGAGATTTAAACAGAGACTAATCCAAGTGACATTCCTACTGAATCCACAGAGGAGTTGTTGCAGGACAGTCATTGCAGACAAGGTGTGATCCAGGATGTCATAAGAAATCATCATGGTGAGTTTCTCGAAGAAATTCAGAAGTTAAAGGTCTTTATGAATGTTAGATTGGTGAATCTGAGAAATGAACTGATAATATATGCAAGGCTTGCAGTTATTGAGGTCGATGCTATTGGAAGGAAGATTGAAACTTTCTCCAAAGCCATTGATAAGAAGATAAATCAACTCTCAGGCTATAGCCATATCAAGATTCCATCTGAGCCCGCACCACCTACACCATCTACTTCTGCACCACAACCATATTCATCAAATTAAACTTCACATTATTCACTTATTTCGTTGATTTTGGTGTTGTTTTAAAGTTGATGCTGAGTAACTTTTGTTGTTGAACTTCTGTTTGTTTCAATGTCAATCTGAATTTGATTCGCTTCTCAATCCGTCAAGAAACAAACTTAGAATCCTATTCAGATTTAGACAAAGTCTACTGAGTTCTCAGACTCTAGTAGAATTATCAGATCATAAAAACTATGTGTGTGTGTGTCATAATACTTAGTAATTTGGCTTGGATTTCCCATTACAGAAGGAGATGATTGATCCTCAATTTCAAAGATAGTTTTGCAATGCATTTCTTTACGCAAGACATCTTGATTGACAATCATATTGAAGACAAGTTTCCTTGTTCTAACCAAGAACTCTACTTATGGAACCTAAGATTTGTTTAAATGAGTAACCAAATCAATAGAGATTTTGATTTTATCTTTTAATAGCTACTCAATCTCCTTTGTACAATCTCGTCCAATGGGTTGATTGGAGAATGATCCTCTGAAGCTATCTAATAATTAGATTTAAAGTGCAGCAGTATAAAAGGAGACCATGGTTCTGAAGTAAGTAGAGAGATCAAAATATTCAAAGTTGAAGAGAGCTTCATACTTGTCTTCTGTGCACATTTAAATTGTAATCCTTGAGAGACATTACGTGTGTGATCATAAGTGAGACAGTGTGTTCCACCAACTCAAGTATCATCAATCTATTATGTAATCTTTCATCAATTAATTAGTAGAATTCAGCCAGTAGCCTATCAAAGTGGAAAGTGAACTTAGTCTTGCAATAAGCTAAACCACTATAAACTTTATCTGCAAAATCTTCTATCACTTAATTCTTACTACATTTGATAGTCTATTACATATGTGAATATGATTATATAGTTGTTTCTATTCAAATTCTAACGTGGTCATGAACTTGATAGTTTAAAATTCGCATTAGCTTATTGTCACGACCTTAAAAGAAGTTGATTTCTCAGGTTAATTATTTAACTAACCTAACTCGGACTCTCCTAAGTCCATACCAAATTGTAACTTATGGTTCAATATTTAAACTGCAAAGATTTTCAAATGGAGTAGCCATTAATCATTTTTTCGTAGGTTGATTAGAAATCTAAGTAAATTAACAGGAGAACAAAATTACTTTTACGAATCAAAGATTAAGAGTTCGGGAACTTGATTACGCGGATTACTCTAACGCCCTTTCGGTACCATTTTATTTCATGAAAAAATCATTTGAGAATGCAATATTAATTAATTTTAACCTAAGTCACTAACAAAGGTTATCATGCGGATGAACAATCAATTAATTGAATATCCAAAAGTCAAGGTAATCAAGGGAGTATGCGCCAGACAATCTTCTCTCTTTTTGGTTTTCACTTTTTTAATGAAAAATAAACTAAATGCAATGCATGAGATTATTCTAAATGCAATGACCTAAATAAATGCAATCTATCGTAAGAATGCATGTGAATTTAATTAAACTACACGACCAAATCTATATGACATGCAATTAAAATTAAATCAATCATAGCATGCATTCTACATGATGAATTAATTAATTAACCTAAACATGCAACTCTAAATGACATAGAAAATGTGACATGTAATACACAATGATATGGCAGAGATGACTTTTTTATTTTATTTTTCGGGTTTAATTACGGTTCTAAATAAACTATGCCTAAACATGCGTATTCTAACCTAGAATAAATGTAATTTAATTTATCCCAAAAAAATTAATTAAACATGCAATCCTATCTAATATGATTTTATCCTAGGATGTGATTTAATTTAAACATATCAATTCTAATCTACATGTAGCAATTATCTACATGCAATATTTTTTTAGAGATTTCCAACATGCATTCGAATATTGCAAAAAAGATAGCAATCCGATTAGTTCATTTCAAATATTGAAAGTCAACCAATCAGATATACAAATCAAATATGCAAATTGCTAAAGATAAGAAATTTACATGATTTGCGAATGAACTTTTCCAAATTCAAATCGATGTTGAATCGATTTGGGATCATGGATCTCAAACCGATGCGGTGCAAAGAGGCTCTTAGGCTTGCTTGCGGATCGACATGGTTCAGATGGACTCAGAGATTCAATTGTGCCCTTTTTAGCTCAATATCCAGCTCCTTCTTCTTTGATAGGATGGCTAATTTGTGAAACTGGTTGCATGAGAGGCCACCCGGATGACCCAAGTTTGGTTTCCCCATTTCATGTTGATGCTAGACTGCAATGACACTTTCTTTATGCTGTCGCCCATTGGGTAAGTTCTCATAGTGGCTTGAGGAAACATTTTTTTTGCTACTTCTTTGTCCACCTCCTGGACAGGAAGGTTGTCCAATACTTCCAAACGAGGCAGACAAACAATCATATATTCTCTGTAGTATTTCTCATAGCATATAGGTGAGCAGTGATGCAAGATATACTTTTTGAATGTGGCACTACCATTCTTCGAATTCTACTTTTGCTCAACTTCATCAAGAACTTTGTGCATGGCACTGCCATGAGAAATAGATTGTACAGCTTTGGGGGGACAATAGTTTGGTAGAACTGAACCATTTTTCTCACCATCAAGAAGATTTGCCATTTCACTGTAGAGGGAAGCACACGGCCAAGTGTCATTGCAACATAAGCATTTCTAGAATCATAGTTCCACTAAAGAAGGAAGCTTAGACAATACAGCAATTGTTGTCCAGAGACTATCTACTCTTCTCTCAGACATTGATAAACGCATTAGATTTGGCATGCCAGAAAAACAGTCCTTGTGGAAGCTCGTGATTGAAAACCATGATACGACTTCAGCATTGGGTTGCGTCTGATGGCTCTCGCAAGAATTTAGATACCGAGCTTCCATGCTTAGTGTCTCCATGAAGAAGGCAAGTTCGTGCTCCCTGATCACTCGACTTTTGTAGCAAATGGTAAAGTGAGGAGAAGGTAGCAGCGCAAGCAAACGAGCGTCTCGACGTTCCAACGATGGAGAGTCAGTAGCTGCTCCTCCGTACGCAGCAAGGGGGAACGGTCGACTGGACAGGTGTTGTTCATGAATTGTGTACATTCCAGCAATGGCTTGGTAGAGCAGATTGCTTTTTGAGTCTGGTTCGACTTGCCACCACGATCGTTTGGTTGATAAGTTGCAATGAAAATCCTCGGCCGAGGGCTTTGATGGATCGTCAAGAGGACTGGACTCGTGAATTTCTAGAAGAGAATCTTTCGTTCTCCCAATCTTTTGAGAACTTCACGATTTTTGGAGAACTCTCCCTCTATGCCCATCTCCAGTCGCCAGATTAAGGACACCCCCCTTTCATCCTCGAGCACCCCTCGAGAGAGAGACCTTTCTTTCGGTCTGCTCTCCGTTTTTATTTCTGTTTTCTTTTTGTCTTCAAAAAACCAAAATGAATGACCAGAGCCCCTTGGGGGGTCTGCAGCTACTAAACTCTCTCTCCCTTTTTTGGTGGCCGACACCTTTTGCTCCTTCTTTCCTAATTTTTTCTTTCTGCTTTCTTTTTTTTTTTTAATGATGGTGTGTTTGGTGATGATGAGTGAAGCCGGAATTGAGAGTTGCCCCCATCTCTTCATGTAGTGTTGCACCATCATCATAAAAGGCGCCAAAAGCTTTCTGTTGACCAAGACTCAAACCTAGGCCATCGAAGTGCAACTTGTGGCATCGACATGATCAACCACATGATGAACTATATCTTTGCACATTTTCTTTGAAAAGATATAATGCAATGCATGTAGAAAATTAAATTAATGCACATGAAACTATACTAAAATGATTTAAATATTTTTTGTTAGAGACTAAAGTTAGGCTCTAATTTTTTATGCAATAAATGATTAAATTAGAAATTAAAATTTAGGTGTCAACACTTATCAAGTACGTTAGAATCACTTATCCAGTTCCCCTATGTGATACTACTAGCAACATTACATCAAACCACTTCGGTGGTCCACCCAATTTTTTTAAAAATCTTTTTTCTAAAGAAATTCCAGTTGACATCATGTGACATCCCGAGTTTCAATCTATTTTTTTGAAATTTAAATACAGAATGGTTATTTCATGGAGGCGCTATAAATGAATCTCACTCGGAGCTGGCCACTCTGAGATAACTAACCAAAGGGGAAAGGCTAGTTAGGAATATAAGCACGTGGATTAAATGGTCGATACGCATGACTCCTAAAAGCCATCCCTTAATTTGAGAATTTATTTAAAACTATCGTTTTATGAATGATGCCGTGAAATAAGTTTCAGAATAGGACAATAGATTCTCAATAGTGTTACGAAGGTTAAAATTGGATGTCACCTCAAAAAGCGTGAATTTGCAACTTGGCATTAGAATATCTAGAGAAAAAGGCAAAATTGAAGATTGCCATTTTGCCCTTGATTTGTGCTAGAATCCATGGCTAAGAGGGTATTAGTAATTTTAGCGAGGCTAGAAAAATTGTTCAGTGGCATTCCGAGTTATTTTTCGATTGTGGTTGAGCCAAATCAGCACCAATTGAGCCCCCATCGGTCTTGAAATTTCACGAATTTCGAGAAATATCTCATCAATAATCTTTTTGACCAATTTGACTAGTTTGACCAAAATTATTGGTGCCCAGCACCTTATCAGTCCAAACATTCACTGATAGTCTAAAAATCAGTCCATTCGTTCAGCTTTATGTCGCTTTCGATGAATGTTCATCGACGATAATTATCCTTAAGATATTTATTTGTCAAACTACTCTCTCTCTCCTCCATAATTACCACTAGACTCTCTCTCTCTCTCTCTCTCTCTAAATTTTCAATTTTCTCTCTCTGTTGGCTCCAGATTTCTGTTGCCAACTTCAAGTGGCCGCCAACAGAAATTTGATCATTGGATTTTTGTGATTTTTGGATATGTCATAGTCCTATCCGAGATGAGTTCACAAAACTTTGAATCACTTCGATCCGAGATTGTTTGACCTTTCAAATCTGCTTTGTCGTTTCAATCGACAAACCAATTTTATGTTACCTGAATTTGACATATAACTCATGTTGATATATGTTAACCCCAACGACCCTTAGAACTTATTTGCATGTGAAAATATTGATTTGCAGCTCATGAACCATCGTTCAACCCTTGAACAGCCCCGATTTCCTTGGGTTTTGCCGTATTCCGCCGTCGTCGTCGTTCTTTGCCGATCGCCGCCGAGCCATTCGTCGTTCTGTCGCTCATTCGACTTTGTATCAGCCTCATCAAGATAAGCTGACCCCTTAAATCTTGAGTAGGATGTTAAATAATTTTTGGATAGACTCTAGGGTCCTATTAAAGGTAAATCAGGTTAAGAAAATATAGCCGGAGTTGGCGTATTTACACAAATCGATTTTGTGATGAGGCTGTGGTATCTTATTTGGGCTTGGTATGTTGTTATCTTGGCTGAATATATGTTGTTAGTGGTGGTTGATGTGGGTCTCGTGAGGTTCAAGTATCGAAAAGTGAATTTCTAGGATAGTTAGAGCAAAACGGGCTAGATAGTATTTTGAAATCACCGTTCACGACACCTTGAGTACTGTTCGCTAACCTAAAATACTGTTCGCATGCTGTCCATTTGTATTTATGGTCAATTTTTGAGATATCGTGGGCCTAAAATGTATCCTTAGACTTGATGCGTACGATACGCTGGAAGGAACTAATGCGTTTAACGCGGGTTGAGTTGGCTAGAGAGTCGAGACTAGAATTTGAGCATGGAATGTGCATGCATTTGCATTGTTGATCTTTATGTAAACATGAATTATTGGCGTGCCTAATTATTTCGATGATGAGCTATTTTTCGTTTGCCCTTATTTCTGTTTTTGTGACTCGAGCATCTAGGAAAACATCTTAGAGTTGGATTTGAGGGTATGTAATATCCTGACCGAAATTAGGGGTGAGCTTACTGAGATGTGTTCTCACGATGATTTCCTCCACCTTTCAGACCCTAGGACATAAGTATGGTAGGGATACCACAAAATTTGATATCTAGGTGGCGGAATACCCAGTTGACAAGGACAATTGATGTTGAAGCGGTGGTTGCTGATGAATGTGTTTGCCCTGGGTTGGTTGTTGTTAATCTTTGTAAAGGTGATATTCATGTAGAATATGGAGCTGAGATTATATATATAAGGTGTTATGGTTGCACTAGTCCATGCTCATTTGTTTTCAGGGGTAATGTATCGCTTCCGCTAGCATTTAATTTGGATATTTAGGTTTCTGGGTCGGCGACAGTCCTAGGATGTCGCATATATCGACCGTCGTTTTGTAGATGTCGCGTGCTCGTGGAGGTTCGGGACGTGACACTTCATGACTTTGAGCGGATGTTAATTGATATTTTTTATTATCTTGTTATGTTAAATAGTCATATTTTGTTTGGTAATGTCTAATGATAAGTGTTTACTTACATTACTTCCATTAAGCAACGTTTCTCATATCTAATGTGCTAGTTATATTTTTTCCACTATTGCTAAAAAAATACATTTGACTCGAATATCAACCAATTAAATCAAACAAAGGAAACGCATTTTAATTTAACATTCACATATAAGAAGTGCAATGAAAAGCAATTTATTTGCAAGCCTGCTCGACTGGATCAAGCGAGCTACAACATCGACAACCTTATTGTAGGTTATTAATTACATTTCCTTTAGACAACGATGGTGGTTGATTGGCGGCAACTCTATTGCCAAGGTTGGGTCAAGACAATTTGGAAGGGAAGCAACACAAGATTGAAACAAGAAGATCTATGTTAGTAAGCGAATTCTTAATGGACCGTGCGGCGTTCTCTTCAAGAGATTAGTGTTTAATTACTCCCATAAATTTAGATGACCGTAAGAGGCTCCATTTATTTCTGCTCGTGGGATCCAATTGGCGACAATTACCATGCGTATCATAACCGTTCTTTTTTTTTTTGTAGTTTTTTATTTTTCTATGTTCGGGAACATGTTTGGAATATAAATTCGTTTGATAATATAATTTCACTTTTCTATTTTTGGGATAAATTTTTGGCCCACAAATAGGTTTGAAACAGAAAGATAGAAATCTTCTCACCATTTATCGTCGCTAGCCATCTATTGGTAGCTGGTCGATGGAGGAAGAAGGAAATCTAGCGAACATAAAAAAAAAAAAAAGCAAAACGTGACTTATAAGCTATAGTTTTTTTTTAAATGGATTAAATATAGAAATTTTTTTGGCAATATGAGTCGAGTCGAGTATGGGTTGTTAAATTTGTATTGCACAAACTCGACCTACTCGTTTGACATCTCTACGTCGCCACCATTGTCACATGTCTATCGCTGCAGCCATAGCTACGCTCTCGTCACGACCTAGCTCCGTTGTTATCCTAACTTCCATCGCAACAGTAGAAATTTTATGCTATTGTCAAACAAAATTCTGTTCCGGAAACAAAAATTTTGTGTCGTTATCAAACGCGTTTTTCTGCTTAAAAACTCATCTAGAGAATACAAATAGAAAAATCTATTTCTAACTAGAAATTATTCTCAGGAACAAAATGGTTATCATTTGCACTTTTAATTGTTCATCATCACGAGTCATTTGAGATTGCCTCCACCCGGGCTCGTCTGGGGTGCTTTGTCTATGACCACTTGGTGTTAAGCACGCGTAAATGGGGAATTTCCGGGCTTTTCTTTTTGTTTCCTAGATGGTGCCATCTCAAGCACTTATAACGACTTCTCGTGCCAGAATGAATAATGTTTATATAGCTCTTTAGGGGGTTCAACCATTTAAAATTCCCACATCCAAATTTTTGCTTGATGTACATTGCTTGTGCCATTGTTGATCCATATAATTGAGTAGAGCATTTTCTCACGACCCGCTTTCTTTCTGACTTACAAATGATCCGAGAGTCGTGCGTGCACCCTTCAGAACAGATGCGTTGCGCTCTTGAGTCGGCTAGTATGCTGCTCGTGGCCGAGGATAGCAAATGCCGCATAACCCTTTGAATTTAGCCTCGCGGATCATGACATTTGGAATCAGATCTCCAGTTATAGCGAAGGACTTCAGAGTCACGGTCAACACTCGCACAACCCAAGACTAGAAGCGGATCGAGGATTTGGAAAGTAAGGTGAATTCCCGACATGCCCTGTGAGATGGGTCGCACGAAGGTGATGGTTACTACGGCTTGCTCTGGTCCGGGATGCTAAGCATCTTGAGAACTTTCTGTTTGACATGGAGCAAAAGGTTGGATCGTGCATCCACACTCGAAACAGACCAAGGCAGCGATGGCTTCCATGTCTCTCGCAGGTCATACGAGGCTTTGGCGGCTCCCAAGTATGACAAGATCCAACAAAAGTTGTGCACAAGTGGTACATGGACGAATTCAAGTAACAACTGAGGCATCAGATCTTTTCTGAGAAGGTGAGCTATAATACTCTGAGGGCGTTACATGAGCCTCAAACACGGTGATTCGAAAGTACGTGTGAGAGTTGTTGGCGCTAATGCTGGGCATTCATGATATGTCTGAGCTGAGTAGGTAGTTTGCTTCAAGCGTAATGGACACATAAAGTTGCGGAATGCCTGAAATGTTCAGTGATTGCGGTGCCGAAGAGAGTGCCGAGCTACCATATCAATTCAGAAATCGAGTGAGAGCATAAATGAGATGGCCCGAGGATGGGGGGCCTTACACTTGCTTCATGCTGTTTTGTGCCAAACCACCACCAAAGGGCAAGATGAGAGAAATTACCAAAAATAAGTTGATGTATGTGGAATTGCATATTAAAGGCAAAATCGAATGGACCTGGTTGATTCAGAAGTAAGCTATATCTTTATGTATGTGCTTGAAGCCAGCCAACTTGAATTTGCATTGAAGGATGATGAGAGTCAGATCGAGGCCATAAGCTCTAAAACGCACCTGATCCTCGGTGGGGCCAAGGAGTTTCCATGATGATTGGAGAGTTGAAAGGAATGCTCGGCTGTGCCTTTGAAAGACTTCCCCATCATTCTTGAGATCGAGATCACTCAGTGTAAATATGTCATGCCAGATAAACTTCCAAACCGCTCCCCCCTCGCCGATCAATGGCTGATGAGATTAAGCTTATGCCAAGAGTCAAATCATCTGCACAAGTGCCTGTCGGATGGTCCCTCCAGAGTAAGCTGAGCTAGTTACTAGAGGCAAGTTTCGTCCATCCAAAGGCCACTCATGGTGCCCCAGTCTTGTCCTAGAAGAAGCAGGATGAGAGCTTACGTTTATGTATCGATTATGGGGCTTTTGACAAGCTTACCACGAAGAATCACTGTCACACTTCGTTGGTTAATTACCTGTTCGATCAACTGAGTGTAGCCATGTACTTTTACCAAGCTTGACTTGAGATGGGGCTATCATCGAGTCCGAATTAGTGAGGGCAAAAGCCCAAGACAGCATGTGCGGTGTACCACAGAGCCTGGAGTTTTTGGTCGTGCCATTTGTTCTCACAAAGATGCTGGACATGTTAGAAGTAAAAAGGGTAAAATTGTCTTTGTGTGTCTCTTAAGGTTTGTTGGGTTGCTCATGTATAAGTACCTGATTATTGAATAATACAAATTACCTTTTCCTCTTACATGGTATCAGAGCCTAATTAGATCCAAACCCTAAAATTACCGGCAGCCACCCAAACTCGAACCCTAGAGTCACCGTCGGCCACCAAACCCACCAGATCCAAGTCTGAAACCCTATTCCCGACGTCTCAGAAGCCGGAGAACCCAGATCTAGGGTTGCAGAGGCCAGGCGACCCTCTGTCAGGCGTCGCCTGAGATCACGCAGGCCCGGCGAGGCGTCGCCTAACATCGCCAGCCTCCGACGACCCCTGGCGACCCTCGACGACTCCTTATCAGACCTCGCCTGAGGTCGTGCAGTCCCGGCGAGGAGTCTTCGGCGTCTCCAGGTGTTTCCGGTGTAGGCTACCAGTTCTGTTGACCCTGCGTTGGTGGTCGTACGCCTGATGGTGGCTGTCTAAGGTAAGATTTAACTCTAATGGTCTTTGTTTGAAGCTGGTTGAGGCATTTTTTGGAAGTTTGTGAGCTATCGTTCTCCCTTTCTTTAAGATTGAAGTGTATGATCACTCTAGAAGTTTAAATCGTGGCTGTTGGATTGTCTGAGGTCTGGCAAGTCTGGCGTTTGGGGTCTGGTGTATTCTGAGTTATGGTAGTGCTGATTTATGGTGAAGAATGTGGTGATTCATAGTTATTGACTGTGAGTTCTAGCCTTGGCTACCCACGTCGGGCTTCGCCTAAGGTCGCCAAGCCCCGGCGACCCTCTTTCAGGCGTCGTCTGACTTTCCCTGAGTCCAACGACTCATCTCCGACATCTCCAGCCATGGCTGGTTGAAGAGCGGTCCAATGGTTGCTGATTGAAGATGCTCGCGACACTTTGGAAGGTTCTGTGAGTAGTTGGAAGTCTTGTTTTAAGGTTATGGCTACTGATGTGTGTGAGAAAGGCGGTTTACCCATACTTAGCAGTAGTTGGAAGCCTAGAATGTGTATGTTACCTGTGTTGATGTGGTGATTCTTGGCTGATTATGTGAGTTTTGGAGCTCTTGGAGTTGATTTTTGGGGCTTTGTGGGTGCATGTGATAGGATTCTATTCTGTTGGATTATCGACTGCTAAGTATGGGTGATCCAAGTAAAATTGAAGGTGGTTCTGGAAAAAACAATACTGTGATGACTGAGGTGATTTCTTCCTCATCTAATCGAATCACTGAGAAGAAGCTTGAGGGCGGTGCTAACTTCCATCAATGGAAGAAAATTGTGAAACTCACTTTAACCGGTAGAAATCAACATAAACACTTGACTGAGCGTAAGCCTGGTGATGATGAGAATTGGGATGTTACTGATGCACGTATTCTAGGCCAAATGTTAAACTCTATGGAGAGTAATATAGTTGATCTAGTGACTCATATTGATACTGTTAAAGAATTGTGGGAGTATTTGGATGTATTGTATTCGGGCCAAAATAACTTGTCACGGATATATGAGTTATCATAGGAATTTTACCGATATGAGAGAAAAGGGCGTTCTATTACGCAGTATTTTGCTGATTTTAAGAAAATGTATGAGAAATTGAATGCTGTTCTTCCTATTTCGGCCAATAGTCAGCAAATGCAACTTCAGAGAAAACAATTGGCTGTAATGGGATTTTTAGGTGGTCTTGGTCCTGAATATGAAACTGTTAGATCTCAAATTCTTGGAGGAGAGATTATTACGTCACTTACAGATACGTTTGCTCGAGTTCTTTAAGTATCTCGTGAGTCTTTTCAGGATCCCGTTTCTGTGGTGGATAATTCAGCACTTGTGTCACAGTCTAGAGCTGGTAGTAGAAGTAGGAGTGATGGAAGGAACCGTGGATGTTATAATGGACGTGGTGGCCGAGGAGGAGGCCGAGGCACAGGAATAGGAAGAACCCAGGGTCAACAGCATTTTTATGGGCAATCTCAATCGTCTACAGATAGCTCGGGGGCAGCACGGACTTGTCATTACTGTGGCAAACCTGGTCATATTAAAAAATTTTGCTACAAGTTACATGGGAAACCAGGGCACCAACAATAGTTTGCCAATGCTGCATCTAGTACTGATTCCTTTTCACAGTCTTCTGGGAGCATGGTAGTGGTTATGTCTGAAGAGGAGTTTGCTCGGTACAGTCAGTCTCAGAATTCACAGCCTACTTCTTCCACTGCTACTTTGATACAGACAGGTAATGCCACTACATGTGTTTCAGCTGCTTCTCGTTCTTGGGTCATTGATTTAGGGGCTTCTGATCACATGTCAGGTCTTTCAGGTATATTTTACTCTCTTACTCCATCTTCGTCCACAGTTACATTAGCTAATGGTTCCTCCACACATGTTAAAGGAGTTGGCACAGTTTGTCCGACCCCCTCATTACCATTATCCTCAGTGCTTTATCTTCCTCAATTTCCATTCAATCTCCTATCAGTCAGTAAGTTAACTAAAACCTTTCAATGTTCAGTAACATTCTATCCTGATTCTTGTATATTCCAGGATCTGGCTACGAAGAGGACGATTGGTAGAGGACATGAGGAAGGGGGGTTGTATGTGCTTGAAGACTCCACTTCATTTGCATGTTCTGGTGTTACTTCTCTACATCAGATCCACTGTCGCCTTGGTCATCCTTCTCTACAGAGTCTTCAGAGATTAGATTTCAGTTTCAAGTCTCTTTCTAGTTTAGAGTGTGAGTCATGCCAACTTGGCAAATTACGTCGTGTCAGTTATCCGCCTCGAGTCATTAAACGAACAGAGTCTCCGTTTTTGTTAGTTCATTCCGATGTTTGGGGTCCATGTCATGTGACTTCCAATTTGGGTTTTAGATATTTTGTTACTTTTATTGATGACTATTCCAGAATTACTTGGTTATATCTAATGAAAAATCGTTCGGAGTTGTTTTCTATATTTCGTGCGTTTATATTTGAAATTTATACTCAATTTGGTGTGCATGTTAAAGTTTTGCGTTTTGATAACGCAAAGGAGTACTTTTCTGCACCTTTCTCTGATTTTATGACACAACATGGTATGATTCACGAATCTTCCTGTCCTGATACACCGCAATAGAATGGTGTTGCTGAAAGAAAAAAACAACATCTGTTGGAAGTTACGAGATCTATGCTGTTTGAGATGAAGGTCCCTACAACCTTTTGGTCTGATGCTGTTTTGACTGCATGCTATCTTATTAATCGCATGCCTTCTTCAGTTTTGCGAGGTAGTATTCCGTTTTCTACTTTATTTCTAAATCACTCACTATTTGACTTACCACCTCGTATATTTGGTTGTGTCTGTTTCATTCGTGATCATCGACCAGGAGTATCCAAACTTGATCCCAGGGCTATCAAGTGTGTGTTTCTAGGTTATTCCCGTACTCAAAAGGGGTATCGTTGCTATTCTCCATTACTGAAAAAATACTTCATAACTGCTGATGTTTCATTTTTTGAATCCACTTCTTATCATGATGTCCCCATTTCTGTATCTGAGTTGGATGAGGAATTTCATGTGACTACCATTAGGTCAACTGTTCTTGCTATTGCACCTGTATCTACACAGGAACCACCTCCTTTGCAGGTTTATACTCGCCGCTCTTGGGTTCATACTTCCTCCCGTCCTGCAACCTCTACTACGTCATCTTCCATCCCAGATCCTCCTCCTACGTCCGATCTTGACCTTCCTATTGCTCATCGCAAAGGTACACGTGCTTGCACTCAACATGCAATTGCCAATTTTATTTCATATTCTTCCGTGTCTCCTTCCTTTCGATCATTTTTATCTACTGTTGAGCAATATTTTGTTCCTCAGTCTGTATCTGATGCATTACAAGGTTCTGGCTAGAGGACATTTATGGAAGAAGAATTACAGGCCTTACAAGATAATCAAACTTGGGACTTGGTACCTCTTCCTTCAGGCAAAACTGTTATTGGTTGTAGGTGGGTATATGCTGTGAAAGTCAATCCCGATGGTTCCCTTGCTCGTTTAAAAGCAAGACTTGTTGCGAAAGGGTATGCTCAAGTATATGGAGTTAATTATCTGGATACTTTTTCTCTTGTTGCCAAGCTTACTTCTATTCGGATTTTGATCTCTCTTGCTGCTACATATAACTGGCCATTATTTCAGCTTGATGTCAAGAATGCCTTTTTACACGGTACTCTTCATGAAGAAGTTTATATGGAGCAACCTCCGGGGTTTGTTGCTCAGGGGGAGTTTGGAGGAGTTTGCAAATTGAAAAGATCTTTGTATGGGTTGAAGCAATCTCCACGGGCATGGTTTGGAAGATTTTGAGTCTGTACATTCTTTTAGCTTGTCTAGATGTGGCAATGATCATTCTTTATTTTATAGACAGAGAGACGAAGGCAAGCTATTCCTGATTGTATATGTGGATGATATTATTATCACGGGAGATGATTTGGTTGGTATATCTGAACTAAAGGTATATCTTCAGAAACAGTTTCAGACTAAGGATTTAGGGAAGTTGAAGTGGCATGGTCACAGAAAGGCATCGTTCTATCACAAAGAAAATATGTCCTGGATCTACTTACTGAGACAGGTATGTTGGGATCAAAACCTTTTGATTCAACTATGGAACAAGGGGTTAAACTAGTTGTTGATGGAGGAGAGCTTCTTAATAGTCCTGAAAGATATAGAAGATTGGTGGGGAAACTGAATTATCTCACAGTTACTCGATCAGATATTGTATTTCCAGTTAGTGTGGTGAGTCAGTTTTTATCTTCCCCTCGTACATCTCACTGGGATGCAGTAATTCGAATTTTAAGGTACTTAAAGAAGACTCCAGGGAAAGGAATTGTTTACGACAATCATGGCCATAGTAGAATTGAAGGGTTTTCTGATGCTGATTGGGCAGGGTCTCCAGATGATAGGAGATCAACTACTGGCTATTGTACATTGGTTGGAGGAAATCTTGTGTCATGAAAGAGTAAGAAGCAGAATGTTGTTACTCGCTCCAGTGCTGAGTCAGAATATAGAGCTATGGCACAAGTCACATGTGAATTAGTGTGGATTCAGCAGTTATTGACTGAGCTAAGCTTGAAGGCTTTGGTTCCTATGCCTTTGTGGTGTGATAATAAGGCTGCGGTACATATAGCATCCAATCCTGTGTTTCATGAGAGAACAAAACACATTGAGGTTGATTGTCATTTCATTCGAGAAAAGCTGCAAAGTGGAATGATTGTTCCCAGTCATGTTAGAACTGGTGAACAACTTGCAGACATTTTTACTAAACCTTTGGGTTATGGGAGGATAGAATATATTTGTAACAAGCTCGGCATGATTAATATCTATGCTCCAGCTTGAGGGGAAGTGTTAGAAGTAAAAAAGGGCAAAATTGTCTTTGTGTGTCTCTTAGGGTTTGTTGGGTTGCTCATGTATAAGTACCTGATTATTGAATAATACAAATTACCTTTTCCTCTTACAAGACACATGCGGCATCCTAACGACTAATGTCTTCCATGACTATCTTGACAAGTTTGCGGTGTATCTGGATGACATCATGGTATAGAGCAAGACTTCAATTGACCACGAGAAGCAACCGTGCTTGGTACTTGAGATGCTGAAAGAAAATCACCTATTAGTGAAGCGTGGCTAGTGCTCGTTTGCCAAGGAAAGGTTTAACCTCCCTGGGCATATCATTGAGCAGGAGAGAATCGGCATGGACAAGGAGGAGGTTAAGGCCATCAAGGAGCGGCATGTGCCGAAGAATGTGAGTGGGCAGCACTCATTCCTTGGTCTTGCAAACTATTATAGCTAATTCATGAAGGGATACTCCAAGCAAGCGACACCACTGATTGAGTTGCTGAAGAAAAGATCAGTTGTGGACTTGGGATGGGGAGTGCAATGGGGCATTCGAGGAGCTGAAGCACGCCGTGATGGAGGATCCTTTACTCTCACTCTCAGATATTATGAAGCCGTCCAAGGTACACACGGACGCTTTAGACATTAGACATTGACCTAGGAGGTGCATTGTTGCAAGACAGCCAACTGGCGACCGAGCAGATATGCACAGCCCGAGAGAAATAGTTCTAATAGATCATACATTCCTCCGAGTATGGAAGTGCTATACGCTTGGATCCAAGTTTGTGGTCAAGACTGATAATGTGTGCGCTATCCACGCCTTGATGGAACCAATAGTCACTGCCAAGCATGCCAGTAGTTTTGACCAACATTGAGATCGAATACAAGAGAGGCCGAACATATTAGGTAGCAGACACTTATCCGGCAGACCTTGCACCTTGGTGAGAGTGAACAACTTGGCAGCAAGACAAGTGCATTGACCACGTTTGAGTAGATTCGGATGCATCTTGAGAGTGATCCCACAGCAAGAAACATTCTTGACTCAATCAAGGAAGGAAAGACTCGTCGCAACATGCAACTTCCAGTTGAATGGTCCAAGCTATGCATGACTTACAACCTTCATCACCAGATAGATGGCCAGATTGAATGGTTTAACGTGATGCTGGAAGACTAGTTGAGGCACCATATGAGTGCCAACCAAAAGAATTTGAGTGAACTTCCAAATTTTGCTTCAACATTTGGCGGAGCTGTTCCTCCAACAAAAAGCCCGTAGTTTGAAGCAGTGACCGCCAGCAGCCGCACGAAGTGGCAGTGCTAGATGCTGACATTGCCCGGGCTTATCTTGAGAAAGCCTTTAAGAGGATGACAAAAGTGAGCCAATCAAAAGAGAAGGCCAGTCTAGTACAGTTAAGGCGACCTGTCATGCTAAGGTTCCTTCTGGAGCTGTTGTGGTACCTTAACAAAAAAAAGATCGACGACGCATTTGGAAGTACGAAGGGCTAGTGCCGATGCTAGTGAAAGTGGGCAAAGCTACTTATGGGCTTCGGTTGCCCGCTTGATTGAAGATCCATTTGGTGCTCCATGTTAGTTCATCCAGACGTGGAGGACCAGATGTGGGATGTGCCGACTCCGTCTGGATTGAAGATCAACTTTCCAGTAGGTTATGCCGTGGAAGAGATCTTGGCTGAACAGCAGCCGGCCAACCAAAGCCAAGCGAAGGAGTCTCTAATTCAACAAAAGGGACTGAATATAAGTTTTTCCTAACATGGAGTTACATTAATTGAGATTATAATCTACTGTTTTATAGAATTAATTTACTGTTTACGGAGTTAGTCTAATAAGATAAGATATAATAATTCTTAACCAATCTATAGAGTTTTCAATCAAACCCTCTCATCACGGATGTGCTCAACTCGGCCCACACAATGTCATGATCATATTAGATTGGTTGAGCACAGTCCGTGATGAGAGGGTCTGATTGGAAACTCTATAAATAGTGTTCAAGTCCCTCATCTAGCCCTAACTCATCACACAAAGAACGCATATGGATTGACATCGTTGATGGGTTATTATCTCATTAAGCTAGGAATACACGGGGTTATAGAGGACAAGATCTTGAGCTTTGGATCATCACTATTCCGCCTCAAGAACGATAGATTCTAAATCAAGTGCACAAATTCCTTTAAACCATTACCGTGTTTCTAAATTCTAACTATATAGATGCTAAGATTGCCATAATAAGGTTTATAGCTGCTAACATATGGTATCAGAGCTCCCATAGTCTAAATTTGAAACATTTGGTTTCTGCTCGTTTTCGAAAATTTTATAACATGAAAATTATTTTTTTCATCATATATTGAACTTCATATCGTCAAGATAAGCATTTCGATGGATAGCACACTCCGAAGGAGGCTGCATGCACAGGAGAGAGGTGATTACCACTACTCGCACGTACTATGCAAGCGATATGTATCACCATCCCACGTGTGACACATATCGCTATTTGGTGAAGCAGCAACCACCGCTCATGCAACCATACGCATGACATGTATCACCACCTCAAGAGACACCAATCACCATCTAGTGAGGCGGTGAGACATGTGGCATTTTGCAAGCATGCCACATGGCGTACTAGAATTGCGCCACATGTCATGATGATGCCATCAACAATGTCAGTGAGTTGACCCGATTGGAACCTAACTCAATTTAACCGTTGGCTAGGTCAACCCGACCAACTTTGACTATTGACTTGGTCAATCTCACTTAGTTCTAGCCTGGACCAGGTGCAGGCACCTGCTATGCACATACCCAGAGTATGGCACGCACACTAGAACTTCAATTTGTGTGTGTGGGCGTGTTCGATCTTTGATTTGGGAGATTTTGGTACCGGCGTGCTCTTATGAAGATTTTCTACATGGTGATATAGTTATTTTAAATGTTTGAAACTTTTAAGGTTAGGGAAAATGTATAAAAAAACATATATACATATGTACTTTTTGGGGTATTTTAGCATTTTTCTTTATATTTTCATATGGTTTTGAATATGTAAATGTTAGCTCACATGTATATGACCTCATAAAGGATGTGTAGAGCATTATTAATTATTGGCATGTATAAGGTTTGACATGTATCAATGAATGGAGCAATGCTAATGCATCGCCTATGATTTTAGGATAAACTACCCCTATAATCAAGTCTAAAATCACATATATATATATAGTAAATATGAGATATAAAATTCATATCCTTGATGTAAGAGAATATCAAAGATTTAGTTGGGTAGTACCACCAAAGTGGTACATTTGATTGGGTTTGAGAAATATCAATCTCATATTATGATAGGATGTCTCATGCTCTAATGCATAGTCATACTTCCAAAGTAAATGATTGTGTGTTGGTTAATGGAGGGATACATGTACAACATATGTTTGACGAGTGACTAATTTTAGTGATTCACACACCCAAAGATGATGATTTACAAAAATTGAAATATATGCTCATGGCTATTGTCATGTGGAGAGTTTACAACTGCTTGTTATCTACTCTGCCCAAAGGTGATTATGTGATGATGTATATAACTCTCAAAATATGTGCTTATAAGGTTTCGAATTACACAATATTAGTTCCCTGAAGGGTCGCTTGTATAGCATATGCTTAAGGAGTGACTAATTATAGTGGTTCATACACCCGAAGGTGGTGATTTACGAAGGTTGGAATATAGTCTCATTTCGACTATCACGTATATAGTTCATGTCATGTATTCTGCCCAAAGGTGATTATATGATAATGCATATAACCCTCGAGATGTGTACTTATAAGGTCCAAGTAAGATAGTACTCACATTATGCTAATTATATACATTGCTCATTAAATCAGTCACATTTTCTATGAACAGTAACTCCATTAAGATTGAGATTCATAGTGGTTCAAACTTTGAGAAATTGGTAGAGGATATTATGTCTGGAATGAAGCTAGCAGAAGTTCATATTGCCCTTAATAAGGATAAGATAGCATATTTTAATATTGATGGTATGAAATCCAAGAAGGCACATTTAGTTGTTTGGGTGAAGAAAAATAAGATTGCTTATTATCTATCAAGCGATCCATTTAGGCACTTGAGAAGTTATTTACTAGCTAATTGCACTACTATACATATGATGTAAGCCTTGGAGGTTTTAAAAAGTGTCTCGCCTAATGCTAAAATTGTGAAACATATGCAAGGATACTTCAATATGAGGTTTGATGGCACTAGTGGGCTTAAAGACTATGTCATAAGAATGATGGACTGAAAAAATAAGATGTTTAAAAATCATACTCATAAATGAGCTCATTAAACCATTGGTCATTTTGACAATTATGGGTTCAAAGATAGCATCCCTTAAGAAGGATAGTAACTACAAGTTCTTTGATGAGAAGAAATATCACATAAAGGAAGGTCGTAGTAAACACAAAACTTAGCTGTCTAAGAGTGAGTGTGCAAGCAATGATTCTTTAGATTTGATTTGTGAATCCAACTATTAAAAGCCATACCCAGTTTTTGGTGGCTACGTAGAATGCGATCAATAATGTTGCCTTCACCATATAGGAATTCATAACTCGTAGGAAGTCAAATCAAGGCGAAGAAAAGCTCATTGTGGGAAATAACAATAAAGTTGACGTTGAGTTTGTAGAAGATGTCAATTCAATTCAATTCCAGTTTCTAGTTTTGATTTGATATAAAGGAACACGCTTTTATACCTTCTTTTAGATGAAACTTGTTTCTGTATCATATTTAGACATGTGTGATTACTCTTTTCAAATAAAGAATAGTGGTATTTCTATGAATTTTAAGTTAAATAAAGTTGAGTGCTATAATATGTCTAATGAATTGTATGGATTGTGTATAACTCCTAATAATATATATGTCGCATGTACAGCTAAAAAAGGTTGTTTCAAAAGACCTCTATCAAGGAATAGTTTTATGTGTTGTGGCTATCTCTAGAAAAAGGAAAGATAAAGGCTAACATACTATCTTCTCTTAAATGTGTCCTAGACACTTGTGTAGACTAATGTAGAGATAAGATAACTAAGATAAAGAAGAAAATAACAGTTTGAAGTTCTGACCTATTGGAGGTCATTTACACTGATATCAGTGGACTTTATACAACAATCTTGTGTAGAAATTTTTATTTCAACAAATTTATTGATGACTGTTCCTAGTATAGTTATCTGTACTTAATTAAGAAAAAGTCTAAATCTCTTAACTAATTTAAGATTTTTCAAACTGTAGTCGAGAAACAGTTGGGAAAAATCAAAAAGATTGTCAAATTAAATGGAAGTGGTGAGTATTATGGCGGACATCGTTATTTGGATAGCTTTAAGGGCAATTTGCTAAATACTTATAGGATTCTAGGATAGTAACTCAGTTTACTATGCCTGAAAATCTTGAACGAAATAGTGTGGTTGAAAGGTGTAACGGCACTCTTATGGATATGATGAGGAGTATAATTAGTTAAACGAACCTACATGGTTCTCTATGAGGTGAAGCTTTCAAATTGCCCTTTTCCTTCTAAACCGTGTTCCCACCAATGTTGTTCCATTGACTCCTTTTGAGTTACAGACTAGATGTAAATCTAGCTAAATCATCTAAAGTTTTGGGGTTGTTCTACCGAAATGAACTTATATTACCCAATATTAAATAAGTTGGACTCTAGAGCTACCCCGTGTTGCTTCGTATGACCTAGATCATTCAAAGGGATATCTATTTTATAATCTCAATGGAGGCACAAGAATTATAGAATCCTAGACAACGAAGTTTCTAGAATTTACATAGACGAAGAGTGCAGCTACTCAAGGACTATTGAGCATAATGGCACGATAGGGATTATTGTGTCGTTTTCTCTACCTATGTAAATGATCATGGAGCGTCCCACATCATAGATTGAGCCTACTGGGGTTTAGAATCATGTTGTTTAGACAGATCTTGATGAAGTTCCTTAAGCTCCACAGGTGTAGGATGAGATTGAAGTAGCTTTACTTAGAAGATCTATCAGACAGAGACAACAAGCTATACTACCAGACTACATAGTCTATCTAGAAGAGCATGATTATGATATTGAATGTGTAGTTAATCCAATGACTTAGATATTGTTTCATGTCCTTAATTAGATTTGTGATTGGATGCGATAAAAAAATAAGATGCAATCTATGAAACATTATGATTTTTGAGAACCTATTGAATTGATAAGGGTCACAAGTCCATTGTCTGCAAATGAGTATATAAGAGTAAAAGGGACTCCAAAGGAAAGATTGAAAAGTTTAAAGTCAAACTAGTACCCAAATATTTCACTTAGAGAGAAGAACTAGATTATAACGCAACTTTCTTTCTAGCATCTTTTAACGATTCTTTTAGAGTGATGATGTTATTTGTAGCTCATTTTGATGTAGAATTATACCGGATGGATATTGAAACTATTTGTCTAAATGAAGACATTAATGAGGATGTCTATATGATATAACCTGAAGTTTTTGCAGATGATGATTCAGGTAAGCCTATACATAAAGGTGGCCACGGGCCGGTTTTGACTCGGGTCAAACCCGGAATCGGAACCAGCCCGTGTGGCACGAGCCAGCCCGGGGGTTTCGGGCAGGTTTCGAACTGCCTATTAAAATTTAATAATTTTTTTAAAAAAAATAAGCCCCCCAAAGTCCAAATGGTAGCTGTTTGGGACAAATTCCCAAATGGCTATTAGCCATTTTTAAATATTTTTCTTTTTTTAAAAATTATTAAATAATCTTAACTATTGTAAATACTCATCTTCACCTTTCATTTTTTCCTCACAATTTCTCTCAAATTCTCTCATTTCTCAAATCCTGGCAATTTTGTCAATTCTCTCAAATTCGCTCAATTTTGTCAGTTTTCTTCCGCTCAATTCTCTTGAAAAATGGCAAGTGGAAGAGGAAAGAGCCCGATGATTATGGAAGAATCCAATTATTATCATGATCCTCGTGAGTATGCACATTGGGAAGACAATGACGATGATGATATCAACGTTATTCCTAATGTCGAGCACGTCCCGATGCAAGAAAGCATGCACCCTACAACCAATACCGAAGAATCGTGAACAATAAAGGAGATGAGTCGAGGGGGTGCATCCATCATATGGCAACACTTCACCAAGCAACATATAGAAGGAAACGACTTCAACCCACATGTAAGCATTACAAAAAAAAATGACAGATTTACAAGTGGAAACGGCTATGGAACATATCGACGACATTTGATATCAATATATCCAACGAAATTCGAGATCGACACTAGACAACAACAAATTTTCAAGTTTGTCGATCCTAACCCTTCTTCTTAATTTCATTACGATAGAAATAATTATGAGCAAGAATTAGTGAAATTTGTTGTCGTTGAACATTTATCGTTTAATTTTGGTGAAAATTTTGGTTTTAATACTTTTATAAAAAATACATATACTCCACAAGCAAAACTTGTTTTAAGAAATACGCTTAAACGCCAAATTTTTAAACTTAATAAAAAAGGAAAAGAAGATTTGAGAAATTTTTTTGCAAGTTTCAATGGACGTGTGCATATAGGTAGTGACATTTGGAGTGATCCTTGGCAAACTCATTATTATATGGGTATTACATGTCATTTGGTAGACTATGATTGGAACATTAAAAAAAAGAATTATTGCATTTCGAGTTTTCGATGAAACGCATACGGCACATAATATTTATAGAATAATTAAGCAAGTTTTAGAAGAATATTCATTAGTTAATAAAATTTTTTCAATTAGTTTTAATAATGCCTCGGCAAATACCGCTTCCATTCGCGAGTTAGAAATAATTTGTAAACCCACTTTTGGTAGAAATTTTTTTCACATTAGAGGTGCTTGCCATGTTTTAAATTTATGTATACAAGATGATTTACGAACTCTTGAAATTCTTCTCCGTCCAATAAAAATAGCAATTCAATAGTTACGGAAACATCCCCAAGTTATGAGAGAGTGGGGGTAGATTTTGTAAACAAAATGGAAGCAAACCAAAAAAATTTTCAAGAGATGTTCCAAATCATTGGAATTCTACACACGAGTTACTTAATCAATCTTTTTCATATAAAGATTTATTATATATATTTTTTACAAATTATGTTTCTAAAAATAATTTATACCCACAACAGTAGATTTTAATAATGTGACTTATACTTTATCCAGTATTTATTACCCTACTATGTATTTATGTTTAACATAGTATGTAAATATTGTTGGTATTTTTGAAGAAAATGAAAACGATTATGAATTGGGTCCGACTATTATAGCAATGCAAATGAAATAGATGCAATATTATACCAAAATTCATATTATTTATTTAGTTGCTTATGTTTTGGATCCACGTATCAAAATGGATGACTTGCTTGATAATTTGAACTCCTACTATGAGTGTTTACAATTGACTGAAATTGTGAATATTAGAGATATAGAAAAAGAAGTTAAAAATATAATAGTAAAATTATATAATGATTTTTGCAATAGATATAATATAATTGATGGTAGTGGAATTTCTTCCCAAGCCAGTGACATGCACGGGAAGTACTTAAGTAGAGGGTATATAAATCTAATAAATAGGTAAAAAGGACAAAAGGAAATAATGAGAAATATTTCTGAATTAGAGATTTATTTAACCACCATATTTGAATTTCCTCAATTCGAAGGCATGGATTTCGATATTCTACAGTAATGGAATAGTTATTCAACTCAATTTCCAGTACTAGCTCACATTGTAAAAGAGATTTTAATAATCTCTTGCTCAACAGTTGCGGTTGAACAAGTATTTAGGACCGACGTTCAAGATTAGTTTCGGATTCAGTTGAAGCTCAAGCTTGTGTCGATGATTAGACAAAGGCAGCATATTTACAATAAGATATGGATCGCAACAATGAATCCAAATTATTCAATGATGGAGATACCACCGCCACAGGTACTACCGTCATAAGTAGCGATGATTGACGATGAGATAAGTATGGGTTATCAAAGATAAAAGAACTACATGGCTTTGATTCTTCTATCCCCCAAAAGATATGTAGGCGCTTAATGATAATTCATTAAGTTCAAGCCCTTTTCTTCCTCCCATTTTTCCCCCGATCCCCAAATTTGATTATAATTTGAATTTAAAATTTTATTATTTCATAATTTTATATTTTTTATTTCATTATTCATTATTTAAAAATTTATTTTTTATTTTATAAATTTTTAATTAAAAATCGATTGCAAACTGGATGGAACCGTCAGTTCCGGTTCCGATTTTGAACGGGAACAGGAACCAGAACTGAGCCTTAAATCGGCTCGAAATCGCCGATTCATGAACGAGAACCGGAACCGCCTTAAAGGTTTTGATTCTGATTCATGTTAGGCCACGAACCGAAATCGTCCAATTCCGAACCGTGGCCACCACTACTTATATATCAACTGAAAAAGGTCTATTTATGGCTCAAGCAAAGTTTCTAGACAAATAATATTTGAAGTTTTATAGTGTTGTCCCTTCATTTAATTATGTTGATAGCAAAATGAATTGGTGAATATACTACAAGGTCAGTGGAAGGATTTTTACCTTCCTAGTATTTTATATAGACAATGTATTATTTGCAAGCAGTGATCTTGGATTACTGCATGAAACAAAACGAATGCTATTAATACATTTTGACATAAAAGACCTTGGTAATGTGTCTTTTTGTCCTAGACAGTATGATCCATTATGATCGTTCTCACTGAGTATTGGTTTGTCATAGAGAGCACATGTTGATTGTATGATGGAGAGATTCAGTACGTAGCACTGCAAGTTAGGAATTTCTCCTATCATAAAGGGTGATAAACTGAATCTATGACATTGTGCTCATTCATATGTTGAGAAATCCCAAACAAAGAATGTACTTTATGTTAGTACACTTGGGAGTATTATGTATGCTTAAGTTTGCACTAGACCAGACAATTCTTTTGCAATAAGACTTCTAGGCAAATATCAACCAAATCTAAGATATTATTGCTGGGTTGCTACCAAAAAGGTTTTGAGGTACTTAAAGAGGACGAAAGACTATATGCTAATTCACAAACATGTTAAGGACCTACGACAAGAAGGGTATTCAAATTTAAACCTTACTGATTATCAGGACGACTAAAAGTTAACAACAAAATAAATTTTCTGTTTATTAGCAGGCGGTATAGCATGAAGGGAAAGTAAGAAACATAAATCTATATTATATCTTCTACCCTGTAGGTGAAGTTTATCGCATGCTTTTGAGCCACTACTCAAGCTATTTGGCTTTGGAACCTCATTAGGAAGTTGACCATATTTGACTTTACGGATAGGCCCATACAGTTGTATTATGCTAATAGATATGCAGTTATGTTTATTAATAGCACTAGAGGTCTCAAGAGGTCTAAATATCTAGTGATTAAGTTTTTTACTAGAAAGGAAATAGTGGAAAATGGAGACATTATAGCAGAGCATATTTTCAGAGATAATACGGTAGCAAACTCACTGACTAAAGTTCTTCACCATTGTATATTTGAACGGCATGTCATAAATATGGGTTTAGCGATATCATTGGATATTGTTGTTTAGTAGGAGTTGTTTTTAGTTTTTGCTTCAATAAAGTTTACATCTTTATTTGTTACTTTTGTTAACATCTTGATATATATCAACTCTATTGCATACAATAAATCATATATAATTGAGGTGATGTTGAATACATATATAAGTTGAAAATCTCAACGTATTCGTCAACCTTGAATAAAGGCTAGTGGCATTTAGTGGCTCACCTTAGGGATATGTCTTGTTGTACATAAAGTAAAGTTAACTATAAAGATGAGACATCTGTGGGTTCATTTGAACCATAAAGGATATTCTCTTGTGCTACATCAAGTTTCGTGACATATAAAGAAGAGAGAACGATGATTGACGAAAGGAATGACACATAAAGTATCATTATTTCTGATGTGTTATCCATTTGTCACACTACATATTGAATTCATATTAATAGAGTTAAAGCACTTGTAGTCATTGATGGCTCTATATCTTTTGATACAGTTACTATCATGATTGAGTGTTTAAAACTTTGTAGGATCGGATTGATCGTTTTGAATAATTTCTAGACCAATATAGAGATGTGTATATACAGTACAATTTCAATTAATATTCGCCCAAGTGGGAGAATGTAAGATTTTTCTAATGTCGGTATATATTAATTGATATTGTAATATACCGTTTTATAGAATTACTATTCCGTTTACGAGGTTGGTCTAATAAGGTAAGATATAATAATTCTTAATTAGTTTAATATGAGTTTGGCATTGTGTGGGCCGATTTGAGCCTCGCCCATGATGAAAGGGCTTAGCTAGAAACTCTATAAATAGCGCTTCAGTCCCTCCTCTAGGCCTAACAAACTCATAACATCCTCACATGAAGAATGAAAATGGATTGGCATCGATGAGAGGCTAGCTTATTGAGCCAAGAATATAGAAGGTCGTGAGGAGAAGATATTAAGTTTTGGATTGTCATTGTTTCACATGAAGAATGATGGATTCCAAATCAGATGTACAAATTCCTTTAAATCATTACTATGTTTCTTGATTTTAGCTATGTTGATCTTGGGATTGCATAATAATGTTTATCGAAACTAACATTGAAAAGCCGTATACACCATTTATAAATTGGAGGAAGACCTCAAATTGGTCTCTCACCGTAAAGGACAAGGCAAGTTGTCAAGGACATTATTCGCGCGATTTAGATGGGGAATATCTTTCACCAAAATTCGTGCTTCGATTATTATTAAGAAGGGTTCTGTGGCTCTGTTCTGATGGAAAGTTGGAGTAAACAAGCGAACGGACATGTGTGATTTGTGAAAGTGATGAGAATGGCAAATGATCTATTAGCTACGATACTCCTAATTGCCTGGAAATGGAAATAGATTGCTTGAATCTGAAAATACAATGGATGAAAAGTATAGGAAGGTTAAAGCTACACTACAAACGGCAATGAAAGCTGGAACTTTTAAAGAAATAGAGTACTTTTTCTCTAGATGATTGCGGGAGGCCTCCTCCCTCCTTTCTTTTGAATACTTATCCTTCTTGCACTTCCAACCGCTCAAGCAATTACCCTTTGATTTCAAATCTTTGAATTTTAGCGCTACTGTTCACCTCTCATGATTTTTATAACTGTCCCATGCAAATCGGGACCCACGTCTTCCACGATTTGCAACCGCATGGTTAACCGCTTCTTTTTGAATGATATCTCTTGATTTTAGAAACCTGTTTGCGCCCGTGAGTTTTGCTCTGTATTTCTCGAATTTCGGGAGGTAATCTCCATATTGTGTATTTAAGACATACCGAATTCAAGTACACCATATCGTTCATTCGATACATTTTCTTTTAAGCCTCCTGAATAGCATACATACATCTCGAATGGCAAAACACTAACTTATCATTCAGTATAACGTTTTCTTCTTATCGTAGCTCGGGATCTATTAATGACACCTTTTCACATGTTTTTTTCAAGATACCGAATTGAACTACAATATTACGGTATCAACATATGCCCCTTTTTAAAAGAATTAAAAAGGTTTGATTCTTTTAAACTTCAATCTTACAGAGCACTTTCCTTTCTCGAATGGTACCCCTTTCCATTCATTTTGAAGACCTATCCCTTTAACTTCTTTTATCAAGTGACACGTTTTGCATCGCTCCCAAGATTCATCTTCTCAGCCTCTTTTTATATCAAACGACACCTCTCATGTCGTTTCCAAAACTTACCTTTTCGACCCTTTCCAAATCAGCTATAAAGCTATTTGTCCTTACACAATTAAATTTTTGTCCTGTTCTCATTACTTTCGTTCTCGCGCTCTTGTTTGGTCTTCCTCTCCTTCAAATCATTCTCTCAAAACCCTAGCTTTAAGTCTCGCTCCTTCCCTTAATGGCTTCCCAAGCTTCCACCTTTTCCTCTGCAGTAGCCCTTGACCGCTTCTTCGAATTCATGGAGTCAGATGATTTGGATAATCGCCACTATTTCTCTCTTCTAAACGACGACGGTAATGATTCCTTCGTCTTGGGTCCTGCCCTTTACAACCATTTTTTTATTCCAAAAATTTATTCTGAAATTTTTCCTCGACATAGAACTAAAGTCCTTCCTATCCATCATGCACCTATTCAATTTTACCATTGGACCTCTCAACCTTCTAGACTTAGGGCATTTTTCCTGTTTGATCAGTCTTTCTACCAATGGTATTCCCAACTTCATGCCTCTAAGTCCACCCTCTGGGACGAGCTTCAAATCCATGACGCTCTTCACCTTTTCTGCTTTGATTACTGTCTGAATTTTGAACTGATCGACATCCTTTCTAGCTTTTGGTCTTCTTCGACTAATTGCTTCTTTTTCTCTTTCGCTCCTATTACTGTTATGCTTTTGGACCTAGTCTTTATTACTAGCCTCAGTCCTTTAGGAAAGGATGTTGCCACCATCTCGATAAACACCAGTCTAAGTTTTTGTCAGCTTTCAGATTCCGATTTGTCCTACGGGACTTTTCTGAGCAAGTACTTTAAAAAAGATGGAGAAGTTACCGATGAGGAGTATACTGCTTTTCTGCTTTATTGGCTGTCCAAATTCCTTTTCTGTGTCATCAGAGTATCTAAAGATTTTTTGTACATAGCCAACGCTTTAGCTGCATGAATCAAGCTAGCACTTGGCAAGACTGCTCTTGCTCTCCTATATAGGAGACTATCTCATGCTGCTTCCGTCACTTCTGTAGATGTCCTCGGGGTTATTGGTGGCCCTATCTGGATTTTGCAAGTCTAGGCTGCCTTCTCTTTTCCTTTTTGATTTTCGGAATCCCAATTCGGTCAGCCCTCTTCTGTCTCTATACCAGACATTCCCCCCTGTCAAGCCTTGAGTCGGGAACTTATCCCTCTTGATACCGAATTTTCTTCTTATTTTCAATATTTCATCACTCAGCTCTACTCCTTTGATGTAGAGACTTTTGATTTTTCTCCCTTTTTTGCTACCGAATTTCGCCGATATCTTCCTGGCTTCCCGAACAATCGTAGTGAGTACTAGCAGGTTATGTTAACTTTCATCGACCTCCCTATCAAAATTTCATTCAAAGGCAGGCTCATTTCTGGTTTTGAAATTTACTCTCCCCAATATTGCGCTCAGCAATTTGGGCTTACTCAAGGACTTCCTATCTCAGTACTTTATACTTTCTCCTTTCCTTATCTACCTGACAAAGTCACCTGCAAGTTCTCAAACACTTTAGCTTTCACTGAGTTAAATATCGTTATTCAAAGGATATACCGGAGGCTTCCTATATCGGAGTATGAGCCGAAATTTGCCTATGCCACTCCTGACTTCATATGCTGGTGGAAAAACTACCATTCTCGTATTTTTTTCTGAAAGTCAGGATCTGGAATCATTTTTGGATCGAGAACTGCAAGTGATGGATCCAGTTCCCAAGGCAGACGCGATACCGAAAACACTCCCAGCACACTCGGGAGAACTTAAGAAAGGTCAAATGACATCTTTCTCTTTTCCGTGTAGATAATGTAGGCTTACCCTTCACTTCACATTATTATGTATACTTACAGATGGCAAAAGAAAAAGGCCAGCTTCACCGAAGTCTCCTGTTCCCAAGAAACTAACCTAAAAACAATCACCACAAAGGGCAGGCATTTGCATATCGATACCTATTTCTTCGAAAACTCCATCTAAAAGTTCACTTCCCGATGTACCGCTTCGATCATTGAAGAAATTGCAATCAAGCAAAGGTAAGTAATTGTATTTTCTTCTACATTTATGTTGGGCTATGACTACTAGGCTTGTCCTTTCTGATTTTAATCTTTTGAATATCAGGTTCTACGAAGAGGATACCTACCTCTTCTCCTTCTGAACCTGCTGTTGAAGTCCCAATCCTGACAGCTAAGAGCCCTGCTCATCCGCCCCTGATCGAACTTGATCCTGTGGCGCCTGAAGTTACTCGTTCTGATTCCCCACCAACTACGATAACAACACCAAGGAGACTTCTAATTACACTCCCGGGTTACACCCCTGAAGAGTCCACTCCTCTTGAGGAATCTACCTTGCCTGAGGAATCACTTCCGATCGGTATACATTCTTTTTGATAATTAACCGACTCACTTTATTATTGAATTATTTCAACTCTAACTGTTGCTTGAATTCTCAACTATAGTGATCTCTCTTCCTTCTCCTCCCATTGAAGCTGATCCAGACATGCACCAAACCATCTATTTAACTTCTGCTTCTAAAAAGGGTGTCTCTGCTCGTACTCTCGGTATGTAAATTTCTTGGCTAAGATTGGAGCATCCTTTCATTTTATGTAACCGCGCTCATGTTATTGCTGCACCTCCCATATCGAAGGATAATATTTCTTTAGATATTTCCCATTGATTGACCGAAGAAGCTCTTTTCCATCAATATCCATCAATCGGTATGCATTCCCACTCATCACTTCAGTAATCAAATATGGTCATTCCCAGTTTGGTGCCCATTCGCCGAACTCTGGATCTTGTTAATTAACTGGCAAAATGGTTTTCCACGCCAGATCACCAACGAAGAATCGCTTTTTCTTTACTCTTTTATTATAATCTCGGGTTATTCTTTTCTTTAAGTCATCAAGATTAATATGCATCCATTCTCGATAATCTTTGGGAAGTATCTCACTTTATATTTGAACCCTCAAGGACTCCACTGTTATTTCCATCGATAGCACAGCCTCTTGTCCATAAGTGAGCATATATGGACTAAAACCTACACTTGATCTTCTAAAAGTTCTGTAGGCCCATAACACTGTTGACAATAGTGAATCCCATTTCCTTGGGTTTTCCTCTAAATATTTCTTGATCAACCCCGCAACTATTTTATTTGTAGCTTCGGCTTGCTCATTAACCTGTGGATAATACGACGTCGAATGCAGCATCTTAATTCCTCTTGACTGGGCGAAATTCATCACTTCTCGTCCAGGGAACACCATACCTTAATTTGATGTGATAGTCTCAGACAACCCAAATCGGTGAATAATATTTTCTTCAATAAACTTGATCATGGTACCTTGACTTATGCTCTTGTACGGAATCGCCTCCACCCATTTCGTGAAATAATCTGTAGCAAGCAATATAAAACTATGTTTATTGGAGGATAGTGGATAAATCTTACTGATTATGTCCATTACCTATCTTCTAAATGGTCATGGCTTTACGATTGGATTGAGCTCTAAAGCTGGTGCATGTTGTAATGGTTCATGTTTTTGACAAGAGTTGCAAGCCTTAGCATAACCAATACAATTCTGCATCATTGAGGGCCAATGATATCCATGTCTCTTCAATAACCATCTCATTTTTATGTCAGCTTGATGCGCTCCACATATTCCTTCATGTGTTTCTGCTATGACCAATTTGGCATCATCTTCATTCAAGCAATGCAGCAACAAGCCATCGAAAGATTTGTAATATGGTTCTTCTTCTATCATTACGTATTTCTGAGCTTGCCTCCTCAATTTTTGATTCGTTGAATTAGGTTCTTTAAGGTGTTCTGCTATGGGCTTTCTCCAATCCTCTTTTAAGACTTCTTCGTTCATAACTATCGGTATTTTTCTTTGTTCAATGGAAGGTACCGATAGTACAACATTTGAGATCATGTTTGCCAGTTTTTTGATATCTTGTATCCCGAAGCCATTTGTGCTAACTTGTTGCCTTCTTGACTCATTTTCCTCTTGACATGAATTACGCTATAATCTTTGAACTGGCTTAATTATTTCTTAGCTAAATATAGCCAATCAAATTTTCATTCAAGCATTGATATTCTCCACTCAGTTGCTTGATCACTAGTTAGGAATCACCAATTATTTTAACAAACTGAACATTCAGATCAATCAATATTCCCAACTCGATTACCAATGCTTCGTATTTAGCTTGATTATTTGAACACTCGAAATCCAACTTACAAACACACCTGGTATATTTCCCATCGGAAGATATTATGACCAAACCAATTCTCGAAGCATTGTTAGCAGACGATCCATCGAAGTACATAGTCCATAGGATAACGCGAGCAAGTTCTTGTTCATTTGGTTCGCTCTCCTCCATTTGCAAATAGGGATATTCGGAAAGGAAATTAGCTACAGCTTGCCCTTTTATTACTTTTAATGGTACGTATACCAAATCGAATTTGGATAAAATGAATGCCCATTTGGCTACATGACCTTTTATGATGAGTTGTGACAACATATATTTTATCACGTCTGTTTTGGCAAGTACATGTATAGTAGTTGGCAACAAATAATGTCTCAACTTTACAGATGTAAAGTGCAGAGACAAACATAATTTTGCTAACGCGGTATAACGTTTTTCAACATTAGTTAATGTCCTGCTCAAGTAATATACCGCTTGTTCTTTTCCTTCATTATTTTCTTGTGCCAACATACTTTCGATGGTATTATCGATAGCTGATATATACAACTTCATTAACCTACCAGCTTTCGGTGATACCAGGACCGGAGGATTCACTAAGTAAGTCTTAATTGCGTCAAAAGCTGCTTGTTGCTTTTTACTCCAAGAAAACATGTCTTTATTTTTGAGTCTCAAAAGCTGTGACATCGGCTTGATCTTCCTAGACAAATTGGCAATGAACCGGAGCAAGAAATTAATCTTCCCCTATATCATTTAGAGCTGCTTCTTCGATTCGGGAGGCTACAATTCCATAATCGCCTTCACTTTGTACCTATCTACTTCAATTCCTCTTTGATTAACATGGAATCCCAAGAAGTTCCTAGCTCGTACACCAAAGGCACATTTGAGTGGATTCATCTTCAACTTATATTTCCTCATCCGGATGAAGACCTGTTCTAAGTAATCCAAATGATCATCCTGAGCTGATTTTATAATAATATCGTCGACATAAACCTCCATAAATTTTCCAACATGTTATGGAAAATAAAGTTCATTGCTCGTTGGTACGTAGCCCCCGTATTCTTCAAACCAAATGGCATGACAACTCATTGGAAAGTTCCAATGGCTCCTAGACACCTAAAGACCGTTTTCGGGACATCTTCTCGAGCAACGAATATCTGGTTATATCTTGAATGTCCATCCATTAGAGATAACATCTCATTTCCCGATGCTAAATCAATCAACATATCCACAACGGGCATGTGGTACTTATCTTTCGGCGTAGCAGTATGTTGACACCTGATTTTTAATCATTTTTCTATTGCTAAAGTAATAAAAAATCCATAAAAATTCATAAAATTGAAAAATCAACTTTGGGGACCTTAGCCAAGCCTAGGGAACCAATTTTGACCAAAAAACGATTTTTCATATTTTCAGTATTTTTACGTATTTTTTATTTATTTATTTTCGAAAATTAATAGAAAATCCATAAAAATTCATAAAATTGAAAAATCAACTTTGGGAACCTTAGCCAAGCCTAGGGAACGAATTTTGACCAAAAAATAATTTTTCATATTATATATATTTTAATTTTTTTTAAAAAAAATACAAAAATATTTGACAATTTTGGAAAAATAACATTTGAGGCCAAAAAATACACAAAGATAGTTAATATTTTTATTTTAAATCTATTTTCATATTGGCCATCGCAAATTCAGAAAAATCCAATTCGAGTCACGTGTTCCTTCACGAGTATAATCTCGAATTGGGCCTAAAAAAATTTAATTTGAGTCAACTTATTTTAACTTTCACTTTTTATGAGTTGTGACATTGTCTTCCAATATTTTAAATTTTCATCTTGGCCCAATTATACCCAGAATGACTTAATTTTGCAAAAGGGCTTTAATTAAATTATACATTATTTTCAGCAACAAGAAATGAGCTTAAATTTGACATGTGGTAAATTTTGGTGTGTCAAAAATTGTGAGGAGATTTGGACTTAAAGAAATATATTTTTTTCAGGGACTGAATTGTAAATACTTAAAATTCAAGGACTAGAGTGCAAATACCTAACTCTTGAAGGATTATTTTACAAATAATAAAAAGAAGAGTTAGTGGATAAATTAGAATAGAGAAGGGAAGATGAAGAAGAGGAGATGAAGAAGAGAAGTTGGAGAAGAATGGATGGAGAAAATAAGATAAGAATAGAGAAGGGAAGATGGAGATGAAGAAGAGTTAGTAGAGAAATTAGAATGGAAGATAAGAATAGAGAAGGGAAGATGGAGATTAAGAAGAGTTAGTGGAGAAATTAGAATGGGAGATAAATATGGAGAAGGGAAGATGAAGATGAAGAAGAGTTAGTGGAGAGATTAGAATGTGAGATAGAGATGGAGAATGGAAGATGAAAATGAAGAAGAGTTAGTGGAGAAATTAGAATGGGAGATAGAGTTAGTGGAAAAATTAGAATGGGAGATAGATGAGTAGGTTATAAAAGGAGGAAGAAGTGAGCTTGAGAAGGGCTTCTTGAGAGAGAAAATTTGAAGTGTTTGGGAGAATTTTTTGGAGAGAAAATTTTGGATGTTTGAGAGAGTTTTGGGAGATTGAAGAAAATTTTGAGAGAAAGAAAATACCAAAAGAGAGAGAATTTTGAAGATGATGGGAATTTAAAGCTAGGGGTTATCATCACAAATTCCTTCATCGATCAATATAAATCAAGAGTTCATCCTCGTCAACGAGCAAACAAATTCAAGCTAAGTGTTTTTATTTATTCATTTATTTATGGTTTTACTCGCAAATTAGCACAAATTGTATACACTTTCTCCATCTCCTTTTTCTTCCATATTTTATGTCAGGAGAAGGATATCTCTACGTCAACAGCAAAAATCTCGTCGAGATGCAAAAATCGGCCCAGACAAGCTCCTAAGCTGTCCACCGATTTCTCAACTGATCTGTGACTAAAAGTCCCTCTTAATTCAAAAGAAACTCTCTATATTGGGAACATAGAGAGCGAAAATCAATTATAGAAATCCCTCCCAAAAAAATGGGAGATAAGTACTCTTTCTACTCTTCTGGTTTTAGGTGCAGATTAGCACATATTTTGTATACTAACACTTCACTCTATTTTATGTCAGGAAGCCGCAGCTCTATATCAATGGTCAATCCTATGGAAGCACAAAATCGGCTTGGAGGAGTCCTCAAGCGCGCACAAATTTCAAATTGTTGAATCAATTCGTTGTATTTCATTTTAAAAAATTCATACCCCAAAATGGAGAGGACAAAGTCCATCCGCAATTTAAATACCTGCACCATAAATCCCAAAGGGAAGAGCCAAGCCAATGCTTAGCCTCCCATTGGAGGTTTTTACTTATAGTAGTTAAATACCTGCACCCTAAATCCCAAAGGGAAGAGCCAAGCCAATGCTTAGCCTCCCATTGGAGGTTTTTACTTACAGTAGTTAAATACCTGCACCTTAAATCCCAAAGGGAAGAGCCAAGCCAATGCTTAGCCTCCCATTGGAGGTTTTTACTTACAGTAGTTAAATACCTGCAACTTAAATACCTGTACCTTAAATCCCAAAGGGAAGAGCCAAGCCAATGCTTAGCCTCCCATTGGAGGTTTTTACTTACAGTAGTTAAATACCTGCAACTTAAATACCTGTACCTTAAATCCCAAAGGGAAGAGCCAAGCCAATGCTTAACCTCCCATTGGAGGTTTTTACTTATAGTAGTTTAAATACTTGCAACTTAAATACCTGTACCTTAAATCCCAAAGGGAAGAGCCAAGCCAATGCTAGGCCTCCCATTGGAGGTGTTTATTCACTGTCATGTACTTCCTATAATTTAATTTTTGAATCATCAGACCCAAAAGATAAGTATGTTGTAATACTGCACAGAAGTCGTTAACACATTCCTTCTTTCGGCTTCAGGGAATCTTTAACACTTAAAAAAATATAACAAATAAAAATATATACCATCCATGCATCCTATTTAAAAAGTGAAAACACAAAAGAGAATACCCTACTAGAGCTTTAGGAATAAACCAAGCCTGAGTTGCCGGATTAGGATATCCATGAAATTAAGGTACCGAAAGGGCATTAGTTTTAATTAACTAGTGTAACCAAGTCCCCGAGCTCATAATCTCTGGTTCGCAGGAATAAATTAGTTCTCCCGCTAATTTATTTAGGTTTCTAATCGACCTACCAAGAACGATTAGTGGCGACTCCAAATTTCAAAATCATTTAAACAAAAACCAAAGTTGCGATTCGGTAGGGCTTGGGAGGGTCCGCATTAGGTTAGTCAAATCTAATTAACCTAATAATCCGTTAACCCCTTTTAAAATTTAAAATATTTTTTTAGAGGGTCGCGACAGACTGGCGACTCCACTGGGGACGGGATTTTTAAATTTTCGAAAAAAGATACCAATTGGAATACTTGAATTTTTTCGAAATTTTAAAAGTCTTAGTGGACTTAAGCCAATGAAAATTTCATGGATATCTCGCTTCTGGCGATTTTGCTTGGGACTCATTCTATAGGTTTTATATGTTTTTGCAGGATGGGAGTTATAAGGGGCGGAGTGTTTGGCTAACCCATTTGTTTTGCAGGCTTGGTGTTGGGATTATGTTTAATTTCACACATTTTTAGAAGCGCTGTTTTGATATCAATTGTCGTGCATGTCTTGCATATTCTGAGGATCACAACACCTGCACACACAAGCGTCTAAACCCAAGTCGCGAAATTTTTCCTAGGTAACCATAGATAGGGATCGAATATGCAAAGCTCCTGCGTCGATTGCGCTTGGGTTGACCATATTTTATCCCGCTCATTATCTGAATTGACAATTCTTCCCATTGTGATTTGATTGCGCGGAGGGTAAGGTTGTCAATTCAGATAGTGGGGGCCTTTTAGGTCCATAACCTGTCTCTCTTTCTTTTATTTTCTAGAGTTCACTCCTCACTTGAGTCATGCGCATGACTATGTGATTTGCATTTCTCCAAGGTAAAAGTAAGTTCTCTAATTTTATCTTGTATTTATTTTCGGTCGGTTCATGCTAGGTGTTAGTCAGTTTTTGAGCTTGATATTACGACCATTCTTTTAAAAGAAAATAAAAATTAAATTTGTCCCTCATTTCTTTTAAAAAAATTTTGAAAAAATGATGTGAAAAATCCCTTCATGGGAATTTTATTAACCAATAAGGGATTTTTGTCATGTTTTTATTGCTTCAATAAAAATGAAATTTTCCTGACAAATTTACCTCTGAAAATTTATTTTGATAAAAAGGAAATTCCTTCAAAAATTTTAGTAAACGTCAAGAGACTTTGTCACATTCCTTTAAAAAAATAAAAAAAGAATAATAAATCTGAAAAAAATTCTGTATCAGAAATTAACCTATTTCTTCCTAAGGAAATTTTTTTTCTTTCTTCTGATTTCTCTATAAAATAGAAAAAATCAAATTGGACTAATATAGGAGTCATGGACCGACATTTCTTGTGTCGCATACTAATTATATCCTTTTCTTTTGCAGGGAGATCCTAGATACCCCAGACGGGTGTAAAAATTAAGTTCAATAATATATCAAGAATCATCTTCAGAAATACCAAAAGACGAAAAACACCGAGGCTTCAACCGTTAATTCTGGGGGGCAAACGAACATTGTCCATCTTTGACAGACAAAGTTGTGTCAATCCGTAAACTTGTATGGGCAGTGTATTCTGATATGACGGTGGATTTATACTGATTAAACATGGGGGCATATTTAATGTATTGCAGAAGATCCCGCGTCTTTTGAAAAACAATATGGATTATATAATCAGAACCCATGAAACAAATACCTTTACCTGATCAAATCAACCAGAGACCGGTCTTAAAATTTCCTCTTATCCGAAACATGCGGAGGGCTTTAGAGGACCGAGGTTCTATTAATGAACGTGGCCCACAGGAATTTCTCCCGACGCTACAGGCGACCGACACGAGCAAGTGGACGCCGAAAGAAACAAAATATGGATAAAAGTGGGCACACAACAGGTGGCCGGATTTACTACCAGCGCACTGATCGAGTTGTCATAGCGTTATTGTTCGTGATCTCAAGATGGATAGTGGGGGCCACCGCCGAACCCATCATCAATGTTCTCGATATCATCGTCTGGAGCAATTAAACAAGAACATCAAGAAGAACATTAAGCCTCGACATCTTCGGTACCTCAAATCGTTCTGTTATGCTATGCGGAAGAAACGATAGCAGGAAAATTAAAAAAAAAAAAAAAAACAAAACAAAACACGTGAAGCTTTTCTTTCATTCCATTCATCAAAGAGTATTACAACAACTCACTGGGGAGGAAAGGTAAAGCCAAACTGGGCCCTGATGACCATTACGAAAGAGCTCAACTGACTCTCTAAACAGTTGATGCTCTGGATGCACCGGGCGCTCTCGGGATCAAGCTCCGCGAGCCTAAAGAAGAGGCGATCGCACTTCTCTTTAACCTGGGCCATAGTGGCCTCGTAATGCTCAACGGCAAACTCCAGGTCCGGAACCGCTGCCCTCTCGAAAGCAATGTCTGCCGTAATGTCATCAAGTCTCTCCTGCAGCCAACCACATTTACACCTCATCACAATATTGCCTGGCTCCTGTTCGGCGTAAGTTCGGACCAAGGCCAGACGGTCCACCAACTTTCCCCTCTCACGAACCAGCCACGAAAGCTGATCGTTGGCAAACTTGAGGGCCTTTTTGTGATTATCAGCCACAAACGTAACTGTTGCCAGACGCTCGTGCCAGTCTCGGTAACGGGCTTTCACGACGGCGGTCACAAGGACCGTCTCATAAGCACGGTTATAGGCAGCCAGAAAATTGATGAAGAGGGTCGAGAAGTTCCGGTACTCCTTCCCTAGTTGGGTACCCTCAACAGAAGCAGCGTCCACGGTCCTAAATAAACCGAGGATTTCAGCCTCAACGGTAGAGTTTTTGGCTATATGGGCGTAACCTCTACCAAGAAGATTGTATAGTCTCTCCCACCCAACTAGGACTTCGGCGGATAAGGTATGGTTAGGAGAATTGGCCATTTTTGAAAGCAGAATACGAAAGAAAGGGGGAGAGAGGTGAGGCAGATGAGCGGAATGCGAAGATGGTAATCTGCTTTGAAGTAAATATTGATTTCATAGTGACGGTATCAACCAGTCAAGATTTCTCTTATCTACCATTCTCTATTGGCACCACCCTCGTTGGCTCGAATTCCCATCAGATGGCGACTGCGAGCTAAGCGAGTCCGAAATCTCCGCAGAAAGTTTGACGAGACACCGCCACTTTGAAAAAGAAGACGGAAAGATGAGCTGAGTGGAAGACACGGCAAACGTTAGCGAAAAGGAGATACGACTTGTCTTCATTGGAGGACCCGCCAGTAAATCGACGGTGGAGATCTTGACAGGGGCCCTCTATCACGAAAAGAAAAAAGAAGACAAACTGAGCGAGAAACAAGGATTTCCCCTTTGATCAAAAGCTGAATATCAGATTTTCTCCTTCGGAAAATCTAATAGCGCTGCCCGTGAAGAGGGAAGTCGTTGCTATTGCCAGAGAGAGAACTTGTCCCCATTTGATAGTCAGAGTTCATTCGCAAGAACTCGCAGGAGAAAGATAGAGAGGAAGGAGTTCTCGTGGGAGAGGAATTCAAAACCTTCACCATCAAAGCATCGGCTTTCAAAGCCTGTTACGAGAAGGCATCAACGATCTCGTGATCCCTCAAGTCCGAGAAGACATCCCGAGGCGGTCTCGAATCGGCAGTCCTAGATCCAGAAATATGTCGAGTATTAGGGGAACGGGCGCATGTTCAACCCTGGTCAAAGCTGATGAAGTTCCTTACCCTGAGGGTCTACTGGTCATGGCCATTGACGGTAATCCAGTCTCTCTGTCAATCCTTGTTACCGTATTGAGAAAATGCCGGTATAAGGTTGTAGCTCAAGCAAAGGTGACAAAGGCCTTAGAGATATTAAGGAGGAGTGGTGACCAGTTTGATATCGTCCTCACCGCCATGGTAGGGATTGACATGGATGTTTTCACTCTCTTGGAAGTCATCAATTCTAAATTAAACATGCCAGTCCTCGTAATATCGGCAAGCGATGATCAGCAAGCCATAATGAAGGTTGTCTTAAATGGGGCCCAAGACGTCGTAACGAAACCAGTTAGGGTTCAGATGCTTCAAAATATATGGCAGCACGTGGTAAGGAAGCAATTGCACGACCATGAGAACAAGCATCAAGCCTTCAATTTTGTTCCAAGCAACTGGAGAAAGAAGATGAGTTGGTCTCCCGAGCTGCATCGTATGTTTGTTAATGCAGTTCAACAGGTAGGAATCGATTCGGCACGGCCGCAACATATACTGGAAATTATGAACGTAGAGGGACTCACTAAAGAAAATGTTTCGAGTCATCTTCAGAAGTACAGAAAAAGGGTGAGAGAACACAATGCAGCTCAGAATCAAGAAAACCAAGGCGGGACTGATCCAAGCCTGAATGTCGAGTCTCCTCGCCACCATAAGTTGCGCGGGTTAGCATGGGGCGAGCCACTTCCCATCATCAACCAAGCCAGTAGCCGTGCCATCAATCCTCCAGGCGTTAATCAAAGTATCCCCCAGAATCACCCTAATGCTCTTCAAGAGTATAGACCGCAGGGGCAGTGTATTCAGACTCCTTGGTCTGAGCACCAACCCGTGGCTAGAATTCATCCTATGATCAGCGCGCCTGCGCAGCCAGAGAATCAGACAAGAAATTATCCTAAGCACTTCCACTTCTTTAATCCTCGAATGGAAGGAGTTTTTGGCAGCAGGACAGTTGGTGATCCCCACACTTTCTCGAGTAATGATGAAGGCTCCAGCACGAGAAGTCAAATTGCTCATGGCGAGGACAGAATGAGAAATCTACCGCCAGCATTTGCCAACAACAATGCCCAATTCGAGCATCAGTTGCTGGAAGGTTCAAGAGATTACCCAGATGATGAGCTTACTGCCCTGGTCAACCAGTTTAGGGTTGACAGACGTCCCAAGCCGCGATCAGGAGCCAGTGAGTAGGGACTCTCAAACATCGATCATCCACACCCGAACCAACACGAGACTAGCTGATTATCGAAGAGCCACAGGAGAGGCAGAACTGACCTTGAATAAGTGCACATTTTATTTCATGCTTAATTCCCCTGCGTATGATATTTTCCAGCTTTCTAGGTGTCTCGATTTAATTCAAGGACAATGGGGCAATTTATTTATTTTTTTTACCCCGTCGAATGCGTGAATCCCTTTTTATGCTAGATTTAGGGCGGATCAATTTGTGGTAACGTCGCTGACTGCCATAATGAGAAATGTTGAATGGCCTCACGTAGGGAAATTTCAAGTGAAATGCCCAAGCGAGCTCGAAGACGGGTAATTGTGTGTCGTTCCAATTTACCCTCAATCGTTGCAAAATGCTAAATTGGATTTGTTCCATTCTCATCCAGGGAATCGCAAAGTGCCTCAAGAGTGTCGCAAAATGAAATGACCCAACGGAACGCGATAGGACTCATTTACCTCGAAGGTAACCTTCAAATTAAAGGAGCCCTCCGGTCCACGGACCCGATGGCATAGAAAATGATGATGGTCCAAGGCAACCCGAAAGAAAATAAGGCCCAACTAAGCAAAGCACTTACGTGGCAAGCTCAAAGTGAAGGGCAACTCGGGACATACAATTCAATCCAGTCCAAATGAAGGAACTTCCTCAATTCAAATTCAATAGAAGTACACACAAGGGTAAAACAATATCGTTCCAATTTTTCTAGAATATGAAGAACATATACTGCCGCATTCTCTTTCATTTTTGCAGGGGAAGTCTCTACTGGCCAGATTTTCCTGTCTAACATTCCCTATCAGTATCACCTCCGCTACTCGTCTCCATTCTCCAGCCAAGCAAATCCGACGTCTCTACGGCAAAGCTAAACGGGACGCCACTACTTTGAAAAAGAAAAGATAAAAAATAAGCTGAGTGGGAGACAAAGACATTTTCGGCAGAAAAGAGATACGACTCGTCTTTATTGAAGAACTCGCCAGCAAATTGACGGTGGAGACAACAACAAGGGGCCCTATCACGAAAAGATAGAAGGAGACGAGCCGAGCAAGAGACATGATAAGAAAAGAGGATTGAGAAAGGCCGGACCCTTGGAAGAAGCAATACAGTTGCTAAACCCACGTTTAATTTTAAAAGAGACGCCATGCTCGGAAGAGGGTCTTAAGGCATAGGCAATCGCTCAGAAAAATTCAAAGAGAGTGAAAACACCGGAAGCGAGTAGCAAATCTTGAGAAATCATCAACCAAATCAAAGATGTCTCAACCCAATACTCCCGAGAGCTATCATTGCCTGCTGAATATGGGAGAGGAAGAGTTCGAAGCCATGTTTGGGATCGAGCCTATGGAGCCTGGCTCTTCCGCCGACGACGTCCAAAATCTCAGTAAAGATTAGGACAATAACGGTAAGGGTCAAAAGAAGCGTTACCGTCGCCATACTAAGGAGCAGGTACAAAGGCTTGAGGATTTCTTCAGAACATGCCCTATGCCAGACGGCAAACAGAAAATGGAATTGAGTCAAGAGTTAGGACTTGAACCTTTGCAAATCAAGTTCTGGTTTCAAAATAGGCGAACCCGAATGAAGGCTCGTCATGAGCACAACGAAGCCGAGTTTCTAAGAGTTAAAAATGAAAACCTCCGAGCGGAAAACAAGATGTATAAAGAGACTTTTGACTCCGCCACCTGCCCCAACTGCAATAGCCTCCTCCTCACCCTCGATGAAATGCATGATCTGAGGATCGAAAATGCACGTTTAAGAGGTGAGTTAGACCAGTTTATAACAGGATCGAGTTCTGTTGGAGGAGGGTACAAAAGGACCAATGATACTGGATCAGCATCAATACCTCCCGAGGAAGAAGGGACAGATCACCACCAAGCGGACATTGACGATGATCTTTTCGCCATAATTAACCAGTTTGATATCGGTAAAGCATTGGGACTGTGATGCACTTGTTCAGCCAGTGACCACGAGACCTTCAATATGGCCGATGCATACCTAATTTGGGATGAAGCCAGCTGATCATGGGAGAGCCTGCAGAGGAAGCGGAACTAATCCTGAATGAGTGAATGTGTTTTATTTCCTTGCGTGATGTGTTTTTCTGCTTTTGTGAATGTGTAAAAGCAAGGAGTAATAATCCGACTTCCCCCTATTAAATGCTCGAATCCGCCACCTCACCAACCTCGCGACGAATTGATGGCGAGTGAAAATCTGCATAAACCTGAAGGGTAACTCCGTATCGTTTCAATTTACCCTCAGTTGCTCCAAGTTTTAAAATTAAGCCCCTTCTATTCTTAGGAAATTGCAAATCGACCCGAGAACGCAATCATATCCGAATACAGGTTGGATAAAATTTGGGGGCAAATCAACTCATGGGCATTACCACGGGATAGACAGCTTCGGACAAAGGAAAGTACAAGCGAAAGACGCGAACAATCTCAGAAATGGGTAATTCTGTATCGTTCTAATGTGCATATAATCATCTCAAGTCTTGAATTGTCTTATTCCATTCTTAACAGGGATTGCAAATTACCTCGAGAAATACCGTAACATGGCCCAAGGTGATACAACAGGGCTGCGTTATCCCCAAGGATTAACCCTTGAAAAGAAAGCCCCATGGACACCTACGGTCCAATGGACCGAATGGTATGGGGGATGACAGTAGGTCCGAAATATTCCGAGTTCGATCCCCAAGGGTGGGGAATGTTGTATGTATTATAAATAAATGAAACAACTTTTTGTGCATTTCTTTCTTTTACAAACAGGAATACTCGACGAGTAATATCAAAGTCAGTATTTTACCATAGTCTTCCCATAATGGTGAGGCGCCGAACAAAAGTCGAGGAAAATTCAATCCAACAAAACTAGTAAAAGACTCGTGCAAGACATTCAAGATGAAGGGTAAATCAGTATCGTTTTCAATTTATCCCTTTTAATACTGGCTGATATGTCTCTTTTTCTTTTTACAGGAAATATTTACACTAACATTTAACATGTTGAAGGAGACAAATCCAAAAGAAAATTATGATCATCTGACAAGATCTATTCTGGTGAAAAATGGGGCAAATTGATCACAAGCTCTGAAGCGAAAAAGCAAATATGTCTTCCTTATCTCGTTTGATTTCAAGAATAATTTCTCTGCTTTTTACAGGGGCATTCAACCGCTAAACCGTGGCGGTCGCTGTCATTAAACAAACCGAAATGCTCCCTCACCCATATGCTTCATCACGTAGAGACAAAGTTTGAGACGAACCACCCCTCGACATAAGGAGTAGGCTTCCCAATTTGTTCGGTCCGCCCACATACCAGGGGCAATTCAAATCCGCCCATATTTGCACATTATATAAACACACGTAATGCTAAAAAATTGTCACATCTGCATTGTGCTTACACAGTTCATGAATTATGTATGACTATTCCGTGTGTTTAACTTACCAACTCCAACTTAGAGCATAAACTGCACAGGAGACATCAAATGTGCAGAATGGGGCATGACAGGATGAGGAAAGGCAAACCATTTCCACGCAAGTCTAACATTTTAATTTATAGATAAACAGCCTTTCCCCAGAGTGAGAGAAGGCCCTTTCGGATTGAAGTCCCCCATTCAGATTACATTCGAGGCGTTCATACTATGAGAACCTCCTTAAACATAATTGGTAATGCAAGCTTGACAGAATAGTTTTGCATGATCCATATTTGGATTGATTGCATCATGAGTTATCACACAGACTACTTCTAATCATTGCCGACTTGGTTGAATAGTTTTACATGAACCGATCAACTCATTGATGAAAATGCTTGCACATGTTACCTCTGATACTGCCTGACAGGCAACACATTCCCAATGTTCAAACTACCTTCCAAAGTCTTGAAATTCATTCAGCGATTATTGAATGAACAAGCCTGGTTGTCGAGAAGCCACCAAGCATTTCTTCCAAATTCTCAGGTAAGTATATCTTCAACCTGAACCTTTCAAGAGAATGAATTCTGACGGTTGTTGGGGTACTCGAATCCATTGCGGTACATACAGGTATCCACCTTCTTCAATAAAGCATGATTTGTCTCAAGGACAGAAATGTTCGAGACCTTTTGATCTCTGCCTCTTTGGTTTATTCCTAAAGCGACAGGATAATATAATTTGGGTTTGAGCTTCTGCAGGATTCCTGATCTTTCCAGATTCCAGAATGGCACCCTTTGAGGTACACCAAGTCCTTCTTACAGGCAAAATAAGTCCTTCTTACAGGCAAACCAAGTCCTTCTTACAGGAAAATCAAGTCCTTCTTATAGGCACAAAGTCCTTCTTACAGGCAAATTAAGTCCTTCTTACAGGCAAAACAAGTCCTTTTTACAGGCACAAAGTCCTTCTTACAGGCACAAAGTCCTTCTTACAGGCAAAACAAGTCCTTCTTACAGGCAAAACAAGTCCTTCTTACAGGCAAATCAAGTCCTTCTTACAGGCATAAAGTCCTTCTTATAGGCAAACCAAGTTCTTCTTACAGGTACCAAGTCCTTCTTACAGGCAAACCAAGACCTTCTTACAGGCAAACCAAGTCCTTCTTACAGGCAAAACAAGTCCTTCTTACAGGCACAAAGTCCTTCTTACAGGCAAATCAAGTCCTTCTTACAGGCAAAACAAGTCCTTCTTACAGGCAAAACAAGTCCTTCTTACAGGCAAATCAAGTCCTTCTTACAGGCATAAAGTCCTTCTTATAGGCAAACCAAGTTCTTCTTACAGGCACCAAGTCCTTCTTACAGGCATAAAGTCCTTCTTACAGGCAAACCAAGTCCTTCTTATAGGCACCAAGTCCTTCTTATAGGCAAACTAAGTCCTTCTTACAGGCAAAACAAGTCCTTCTTACAGGCACAAAGTCCTTCTTACAGGCACAAAGTCCTTCTTACAGGCAAATCAAGTCCTTCTTACAGGCACAAAGTCCTTCTTACAGGCAAAACAAGTCCTTCTTATAGGCAAAACAAGTCCTTCTTACAGGCAAATCAAGTCCTTCTTACAGGCATAAAGTCCTTCTTATAGGCAAACCAAGTTCTTCTTACAGGTACCAAGTCCTTCTTACAGGCAAACCAAGACCTTCTTACAGGCAAACCAAGTCCTTCTTACAGGCAAAACAAGTCCTTCTTACAGGCACAAAGTCCTTCTTACAGGCAAATCAAGTCCTTCTTACAGGCAAAACAAGTCCTTCTTACAGGCAAAACAAGTCCTTCTTACAGGCAAATCAAGTCCTTCTTACAGGCATAAAGTCCTTCTTATAGGCAAACCAAGTTCTTCTTACAGGCACCAAGTCCTTCTTACAGGCATAAAGTCCTTCTTACAGGCAAACCAAGTCCTTCTTACAGGCAAACCAAGTCCTTCTTATAGGCACCAAGTCCTTCTTATAGGCAAACTAAGTCCTTCTTACAGGCAAACCAAGTCCTTCTTACAGACACAAAGTCCTTCTTACAGGCAAATCAAGTCCTTCTTAGAGGCACAAAGTCCTTCTTACAGGCAAATCAAGTCCTTCTTACAGGCACAAAGTCCTTCTTACAGGCATAAAGTCCTTCTTACAGGCAAATCAAGTCCTTCTTACAGGCATAAAGTCCTTCTTACAGGCAAACAAAGTCCTTCTTACAGGCAAATCAAGTCCTTCTTACAGGCACAAAGTCCTTCTTACAGGCAAAGTAAGTCCTTCTTACAGGCAAAACAAAGTCATTCTTACAGGCAAACAAAGTCCTTCTTACAAGCAAATCAAGTCCTTCTTACAGGCAAAGCAAGTCCTTCTTACAGGCACAAAGTTCTTCTTACAGGCAAAGCACCAAGTCCTTTTTACTGGCACCAAGTCCTTTCTACAGGCACCAAGTCCTTCTTACAGGTATCTCCATGTGGTGACCTACCATACGGGTCAAATCTCAATCAAAATTTAATCAGTAGAATCCTTTTATTAGGAATCTACCATGGTACGACCCACCATACGGGTCAAATGGTATGACCCACCATACGGGTCAAATTTTAATTCAATTTTTAATCAATAGAATCCTTTTATTAGGAATCTACCATGGGTTGATCCACCATACGGGTTCAAGTTCAACCACCCTAAAGTTTTTTTATATAACGAATCCTTAGGTTCTCATTTCATTTTCAGTGGAACAATCATGTCACGACTCTTTTTATTTACTTATATTGAGTCGATAAGAATCCAGGTGTCATCTCGTCTTTGAAATGAACCTCTACCGAGCTTCCTTTCAAAGAGGGGCAGCTGTTGACACCTGATTTTTAATCATTTTTCTATTGCTAAAGTAATAAAAAATCCATAAAAATTCATAAAATTGAAAAATCAACTTTGGGGACCTTAGCCAAGCCTAGGGAACCAATTTTGACCAAAAAACGATTTTTCATATTTTCAGTATTTTTACGTATTTTTTATTTATTTATTTTCGAAAATTAATAGAAAATCCATAAAAATTCATAAAATTGAAAAATCAACTTTGGGAACCTTAGCCAAGCCTAGGGAACGAATTTTGACCAAAAAATAATTTTTCATATTATATATATTTTAATTTTTTTTAAAAAAAATACAAAAATATTTGACAATTTTGGAAAAATAACATTTGAGGCCAAAAAATACACAAAGATAGTTAATATTTTTATTTTAAATCTATTTTCATATTGGCCATCGCAAATTCAGAAAAATCCAATTCGAGTCACGTGTTCCTTCACGAGTATAATCTCGAATTGGGCCTAAAAAAATTTAATTTGAGTCAACTTATTTTAACTTTCACTTTTTATGAGTTGTGACATTGTCTTCCAATATTTTAAATTTTCATCTTGGCCCAATTATACCCAGAATGACTTAATTTTGCAAAAGGGCTTTAATTAAATTATACATTATTTTCAGCAACAAGAAATGAGCTTAAATTTGACATGTGGTAAATTTTGGTGTGTCAAAAATTGTGAGGAGATTTGGACTTAAAGAAATATATTTTTTTCAGGGACTGAATTGTAAATACTTAAAATTCAAGGACTAGAGTGCAAATACCTAACTCTTGAAGGATTATTTTACAAATAATAAAAAGAAGAGTTAGTGGATAAATTAGAATAGAGAAGGGAAGATGAAGAAGAGGAGATGAAGAAGAGAAGTTGGAGAAGAATGGATGGAGAAAATAAGATAAGAATAGAGAAGGGAAGATGGAGATGAAGAAGAGTTAGTAGAGAAATTAGAATGGAAGATAAGAATAGAGAAGGGAAGATGGAGATTAAGAAGAGTTAGTGGAGAAATTAGAATGGGAGATAAATATGGAGAAGGGAAGATGAAGATGAAGAAGAGTTAGTGGAGAGATTAGAATGTGAGATAGAGATGGAGAATGGAAGATGAAAATGAAGAAGAGTTAGTGGAGAAATTAGAATGGGAGATAGAGTTAGTGGAAAAATTAGAATGGGAGATAGATGAGTAGGTTATAAAAGGAGGAAGAAGTGAGCTTGAGAAGGGCTTCTTGAGAGAGAAAATTTGAAGTGTTTGGGAGAATTTTTTGGAGAGAAAATTTTGGATGTTTGAGAGAGTTTTGGGAGATTGAAGAAAATTTTGAGAGAAAGAAAATACCAAAAGAGAGAGAATTTTGAAGATGATGGGAATTTAAAGCTAGGGGTTATCATCACAAATTCCTTCATCGATCAATATAAATCAAGAGTTCATCCTCGTCAACGAGCAAACAAATTCAAGCTAAGTGTTTTTATTTATTCATTTATTTATGGTTTTACTCGCAAATTAGCACAAATTGTATACACTTTCTCCATCTCCTTTTTCTTCCATATTTTATGTCAGGAGAAGGATATCTCTACGTCAACAGCAAAAATCTCGTCGAGATGCAAAAATCGGCCCAGACAAGCTCCTAAGCTGTCCACCGATTTCTCAACTGATCTGTGACTAAAAGTCCCTCTTAATTCAAAAGAAACTCTCTATATTGGGAACATAGAGAGCGAAAATCAATTATAGAAATCCCTCCCAAAAAAATGGGAGATAAGTACTCTTTCTACTCTTCTGGTTTTAGGTGCAGATTAGCACATATTTTGTATACTAACACTTCACTCTATTTTATGTCAGGAAGCCGCAGCTCTATATCAATGGTCAATCCTATGGAAGCACAAAATCGGCTTGGAGGAGTCCTCAAGCGCGCACAAATTTCAAATTGTTGAATCAATTCGTTGTATTTCATTTTAAAAAATTCATACCCCAAAATGGAGAGGACAAAGTCCATCCGCAATTTAAATACCTGCACCATAAATCCCAAAGGGAAGAGCCAAGCCAATGCTTAGCCTCCCATTGGAGGTTTTTACTTATAGTAGTTAAATACCTGCACCCTAAATCCCAAAGGGAAGAGCCAAGCCAATGCTTAGCCTCCCATTGGAGGTTTTTACTTACAGTAGTTAAATACCTGCACCTTAAATCCCAAAGGGAAGAGCCAAGCCAATGCTTAGCCTCCCATTGGAGGTTTTTACTTACAGTAGTTAAATACCTGCAACTTAAATACCTGTACCTTAAATCCCAAAGGGAAGAGCCAAGCCAATGCTTAGCCTCCCATTGGAGGTTTTTACTTACAGTAGTTAAATACCTGCAACTTAAATACCTGTACCTTAAATCCCAAAGGGAAGAGCCAAGCCAATGCTTAACCTCCCATTGGAGGTTTTTACTTATAGTAGTTTAAATACTTGCAACTTAAATACCTGTACCTTAAATCCCAAAGGGAAGAGCCAAGCCAATGCTAGGCCTCCCATTGGAGGTGTTTATTCACTGTCATGTACTTCCTATAATTTAATTTTTGAATCATCAGACCCAAAAGATAAGTATGTTGTAATACTGCACAGAAGTCGTTAACACATTCCTTCTTTCGGCTTCAGGGAATCTTTAACACTTAAAAAAATATAACAAATAAAAATATATACCATCCATGCATCCTATTTAAAAAGTGAAAACACAAAAGAGAATACCCTACTAGAGCTTTAGGAATAAACCAAGCCTGAGTTGCCGGATTAGGATATCCATGAAATTAAGGTACCGAAAGGGCATTAGTTTTAATTAACTAGTGTAACCAAGTCCCCGAGCTCATAATCTCTGGTTCGCAGGAATAAATTAGTTCTCCCGCTAATTTATTTAGGTTTCTAATCGACCTACCAAGAACGATTAGTGGCGACTCCAAATTTCAAAATCATTTAAACAAAAACCAAAGTTGCGATTCGGTAGGGCTTGGGAGGGTCCGCATTAGGTTAGTCAAATCTAATTAACCTAATAATCCGTTAACCCCTTTTAAAATTTAAAATATTTTTTTAGAGGGTCGCGACACAGTATTGAGATTTCAAAAATCAATACATACTCGTAATTTTCCATTCTTCTTTTTCACGGGACTATGTTAGAGATCCATTCTACGTACTTGGCCGTCTCAATGAATCTCGCTCTCAATAATTTTTCAATTTCTTCTTTAATTTTATCAACTACGTCTGGGGTGAATCTCCTTGCTTGCTGTTTGTGTGGACGGAATCCTTTCTTAATTGATAACTTATGCTCAACAACCTCTCTTGACAACCCTAGCATTTCATGATAATCCCAAGCGAAATAATCTCTGTACTTGGTTAGTAGCTTTACCAAATCATCTCTCATGCCCCCTTACAGAAGTGCACTTTTGAATATGGATCGATAATGTTCACCTTCCCTAATGTTTATCTCGATTAGAGAGTCTTCTGTTTCTATGGATTTGGCTTCCTCTTTAATCAATAATTCTTCCCATTCTTCAATACAGTCCGATGCCATCTGATCTTGTTGAGCTACTTCGGCCAGGTACGCAAAGTACCTTTCTTCAGTTTCTCATAATGATGTACTGGCTTTCATAAAGGTCTTTCAACTCTTGAGGTGCCAAGCTTAACTTGGGGATCCATTTGTTTCTCCCCTTATTGAAGCAGCAAAACGCATAAAACTGTGAATCGGTCTCAAGTATCTTCAGAACTTGGTTTCCACTCAGGAAGTCTTCATCTTCTGAATGAATCTTAGTCCATCATATCGGGATGACCTTCCCGTCTGCCCTGACAAATTCCACCTTTTCTCTATTTCAAAATGCCAACATCTGGTGTAATGTAGATGGCACACATTGATTGGCATGAATCCAATCTCTTCCTAACAACAAATTGTATGCACTATCTGACTCGATCACGAAGAAAGTAGTCCTCGATGTCTTGGACCCGATGGTTAAATTTACTATAACTGCTCATTTCACACTTGTCACTTCTCCAAGAAAATCGGATAACTGCACGTTAGACGACATGATCTCATCATCTCTTTTACCCAACTTTCTGAAGTATCCATATAACATCAAGTTTAGGGTAGCCCCAGCATCCATGAATATCTTATTAACAGGTCTTCCATCCACTTTACCAGATATAAGCAATGACTTCAAATGTTTGGCCCTTTCAATCGGGATTTTCTCAAACTCCATTACTCATCCTCAAACTACCTCCCTCTTAGAAATGTGCCCCAAATCTTCCTCCACTGTTAAACGCATCCCGAAATCAGGCGGGAGTCTCACATTCACTATCCCGGTTTTTACTAGATGGTCACGCTCTTTTGGCATCTTGGACTTTCCTTTCCGAAGTCAATTAGCTTCATTGTCTTAAAGCCTCATGCGATCTTGGCTGAAACCATGCTTATGTCTTAGGGCAAGTGCCACTACAAACTGTCCAAAGTCTATTATCTGTCGTTCTTCCTGAACTTTCTTTCATTTCCTTTCATCGGCCCTTGTCTTGAACTTTCTTCTTACTGACTTAAAGTGGGAACCTCTTCTATCTCACTTTTCTTTATTTCGGTATCGCTACGTCTCCAGACCCAGTTCCTTCTTCCGTAATTCATGGTCGTCCTACCCCCCAAGCCTACTCAAAATATCTCTACTTGCTTTTCTGCCTTTGATTCCATCTCTTGATAGTTCAGTATGACGCTTGGCCAGACGGCTTTGCTTCTCTCCACCTTCCTCCGAGAAGATCATGCAGGATGTTATAAGTCCTCTTCCTTTCAACTTTTAGCGAAGTTGCCTGTGGTGATGGATCATCACTTCTCCCTTTAGAAAGATCATGTTGGGCTTTGGAAATCTTGCTCTCCTTGACATCTTCTAGGGGAGACCTAGGTGGCCTATTATCAAACTCTTCCCCCCAACCAGTCGATTCAACTAGCAATTGTGGTTGTTTGAGGTAGTCTGGCTTTCCATAATATACATCATAATCAAACTTTCCATTAGACTTCCCAAGAAGACCTACCTCTGGATCTTCTTCTTTGTAATACAACCATAGACTCTCTTCTTCGCTGGTTTATTTAGGGCTTTACCACTCTCATCAACTTGATTGTTGACCTGCCCAACCTTAATTTTCCTATTCTATGGTATTTCGGGACTACTCTCCTTTTTAACTTTTTCCAAAATAGGAAGTGGTTGATCATCAAACTTATCCTCCCAACCAAATGGTTCAATGGGCAATGATGGTTGTGTGAGGTATTCTGGCTTACTATAAGACACAACGTAATCATATCCACCACTTGGTTATCCAAGAAGACCTACTTTTGAGTCTCTTTCCTTATAACGCTGCCATAAACTTTTCTTCTTGGCTGACTTACTTGTGGTTCTACTGCCTTCATTAATTCGGGATCCTACTTGACTGTCCTCTAACTTCCGAACTTGTCGATTATAGTACTCTTTCTGACGCTCATAGTGTGTCAACTCATGCCAATCTTCCAATTTTAATTGTTCACATAGCCTGTCCTTTTCATGCTCATTGAGAACCACATTCTCAAACTTGATTTGATTCAATCGTGTTCTTTTTTTAGGTTCTAGAAAGGAATCTCGTGTCTGGATAGGCTCTTCTTGTGCTGTTGCTCTAAGCATTCTTCATGCCTCGCCTTTCTTTCCAGAATAGAATCCACTTCGGTATCCTCTCCTAGTTCCTTGACCGAAATAACTTAAGAACCCAGCTCCGCAACTCGTTTGCAGTGTAGAGTCCCTTAGAGCATTAGGGTTTGCTTGATATCTCCCTCTAATTCCGCGGACTAAATGACTTGTGGCCCCAGTCTCATAACCCATTTGGGGTCTGAGACTTCCTTGAATGAAAGAACCTAATCAGTATCTTCCTCTTGCTCCTCGAACAAACCAGTACTCCGACCGATGCTGGTCTTGATGATTCAGGTCCTAGTGACAACGAAAGCATACATCATCGGTTTAATGACCTGACCGATGCTTGTCTTGATGATTCACCATTCCTGTCATCTTAGAAAAAGGATCTGCATCAACCTCCATTGGTGCTTTCCCTTTGTCTTCGGCAAATTTGATTTTGTCCTGCCGAATTGCCTCTTGTGTTGTCTTTCTGAAGACCATGCAATTCGCAGTGTTGTGGCTGATCGAATGATGCCACTTACAATATCTCTTGTCTACCAATTCTTCCTTAGACGGAATGTTCTGTCCTTCAGCCAACTTTATCATTCCATCTTTCAGCAACAACTCCAATAATTCATCCAACTTATAGATGTCAAATGAGTAGCTGTTTAACTCTTTTACTTTTACTTTTGCAAACTCCTTCACCCTTGCCGATTTAAGAGTTAGGCACACATATGATTTGTCTAATACCATCGTAGCCATTGCTATCTTCCTTTCTTCTTCCTCTTTCATCGGGTTCTCCATTTCGAGATTGTCTGTCCCAACCAAAGCTGTCTATTCTCTTTTATTAGCATCCTATCCTTCCCTTTTAATAGGTGTTCGTACTTTGAGACTCTGGTTGTTAATTGAAAGAGGTCATCAAATGTCTGTCCTTCAAAATGCTCCCGAAGGTTAAACTTTAACCTATTGAACGCAAGGTCAGTAAATTCTTTTAGTAAGGGATGTCAAGCATCGCTTTCTTAATTTCTTGAATTGAGCGACAAAGTGGTCTGCGGTTTCGCTGCTATACTGGTGCATTCTTGCTAAATCAGCTACTGATACTTCAGGCACTAACCGATAAAATTGAAAATGGAATTGCCTTTCCATCTCAATACATGTTTTGATTGAATTTGCTGGTAAATTGGTGTACCAAGTAAATACTGTCTTAGACAGCAACAGGGGAAACAACTTGAGCCTTAAATATTTGTTTGTTCTTGCTTCTCCGCTCTGTGCCAAAAATCGTCCTATGTGCTCCACAGTTGATTGGTCCTCTTCTCCAGTGAAGACAACAAAGTCCGGTGTCTTAAATCCCCTCGGATATGGGATATTATCTACCCAGTCTGGATGTGGCGTCTTGTACACTGGCCTTAGAGCTCCCCTGCCTACTCCTAACTGCTGAAGCACTATCTCTGCTACTCGATCTGGGTTCCATGGCCCCACATTCTGTTGGCCGACCCATGCTTCCTGCCCCCTAAGATCAACTGGTATGGGTCTGTCGATTTCTTGATTCTCCATGTTGAAGTTAACAAGTGGTATCGATCTACATGGTTGATTTCCAATACCGTGTAGGTATACTGGAACTCCAGGAGGTCTCATTGGTTCTGGATTGGGTACGTTCGGTACCGGACGTACATTCTGGATATTTGGGTTAACTATATTAATTTCAACCGAACTGCCTTGAGGAAAAGTATACCCACTGACTCCATTTACCAAGTTCATTTGAGTTGGATTCTCTGGCTTTGGTATGATCCTTATTGGAGGATGTTGAAGAGGTGCTCCTTCACCACTTTGGCTAACGATAGGAGGACCACATATCGGAGGATAAGGCATGGCACTAGAAGCATTGATTTGAAAAGGCGGTCCTTGAGATGATGAACCTGGTCGAGATATCACCTCATTTATCGTGTTGACCACCATCGGTTTGATGACATCAGTAACGTGTCGGATCGTGTGGTTGGTCAATTCATTTTGCTGTTCCTTGAACATCCTCTTCATTGTAGCTACCAGTATAGCATCTGGTGCTAGCGCATGAGCTTGATCATCAGTCAACTACCGTGGAATGTCGGTAGTAACTCCAACCTCTACATTCGCTGCCAAATGCTCGGATTGATTACCATCATTTGGATTGTTGGTGTTGTCGTTCTAATCATCCAATTGATTTCTTATTCTCATCATTTTTTCCAAAACTCGCCACGAATATCCCACTGGGTGTGCCAAAAAGATGTTCGTGCGATTTAGATCGGGAATATCTTTCGCCGAAATTCGTACTTCGATTTTTATTAAGAAGGGTTTTGTGACTCTATTCTGATGGAAAGTTGGAGTGAACAAGCGAACGGACGTGTGTGATTTGCGAAAGTGATAAGAATGGCGAATGATCTGTCAGCTACGCTACTCGTAATTGCCTGGAAATGGAAATAGATTGTTTGAATCTGAAAATACAAGGGATGAAAAATGCAGGAAGGTAAAGCTACACTACAAATGGCAATGAAAGCTGGAACTTCTAAAGAAACAGAGCACTTTTTCTCTGGATGATTACGGGGGGGCCTCCTCCCTCCTTTCTTCTAAGTACTTATCCTTCTTACACTTCCAACCGCTCAAGCAGTTACTTTTTGATTTCAAATCTTTGAATTTTGGTGCTACTGTTCATCTCTCATGATTTTTATAACTGACCCACACAAATCGGGACCCATGTCTTTCACGATTTGCAATCGCATGGTTAACCGCCTCTTTTTGAATGACATCTCTTGATTTTAGAAACTATTTGCGCCCGTGAGTTTTGCTCTGTGTTTCCTGAATTTCAGGAGGTAATCTCCATATTGCGTATTTAAGATATACCGAATTCAAGTACACCATATCCTTCATTCGGTACATTTTCTTTTAAATCTCCCGAATAGCGCACACACATCCTGAATGGCAAAACACTAACTTATCCTTCGGTATGACGTCGGGATCTATTAATAGCACCTTTTCACATGTCTTTTCCAAGATACCAAATTGAACTACAATATTACGGTATTAACAGACATCACAAATTGAGTAAGAGAGATTATCATAAGCCTCAGTGAGTGTTTAGATCTACGTTCGACCAAGGTGCTTCATCCATGGTTACTTGGGTTAAGCCTGCATTAAACGGAGAATTCCGCTTGATTGGTGTCAACCTTGGGAAACCTTGATTTTTCAAAATTTTCTGATTTTTCATTATCTCTCAATGGTATTAATTCAAACACTGGTAAAGTTCACTCATCCTAGTATTTTTTTTTTGCCAAACCCATCCTAGAATTGATTAGAGTGATTAGTTTTCAATTCGGTCCAATTCTCCTCAAGAATCGAGAACCGAACTGGTGATCCTAGTTCCCAATTTTCGAAATTAGGGATTGGATGAAGCCGATTGGTTCGGTCCCGTTCTCAAGCCGTCAAATGAAATTAGTAAATTGTCCAATATTTCATTTTATTTCAAAATAACACAATAAAAAAGAATTATACCGCACATCTTACTTGCTAAACCACAAAAGCACAGCTTTTCTAACCAATGCGAAAGTTGTAGGTGCAAATCTAAAGTCCCATATCCACCGTTGCACTTCAATCATCAAGAGCAGACCGTTACTTACTTGGAGACCAACAGAGGGGCTGATAGGTCATGTGTGCCTCTGAGGGATAGATGTAGCCCATGGTTGTCTGCATAATATTTTACCATAGAGTTAGACTATTTAGTTTTATATTTTTTTTAGAGTTAGACTATTTAGTTTTATATTTTTTAATGAAAAATGGTTGGTCCGAGCAAGCGGTTCTGGTTCCCACCTTAGAATCGGAAATCGGATTATTCAGACACCAGTTTCATATTAGGATAGGGAACCAAAATGAAGCTTCCTCAGAACAAGGACCAAACCAATCTGTCCAGTCCAGTTGGTCCATTATGCTTAGCCCTAGAATTGAGAAAGCTTGTAAAGCTCTTCAAGGGATTTCAATTACTCAAACTCTATTTTCCAGATAATCCCTTGATGTACATTTGATTTGATCATTGTCGATCAATAAAATTGAGTACAATGTTTTCAAACGATTTTCTATATTGCTTATACCTTGTAGAATTGGGGTGTTGTGCGCTTGTTTAGGTTGATAAAATATTCGTACTCTGAGAAAAATATAGTACTTGTGACCGAGCATAGGGCACGCAGCGTGACCTTTTGAATTGGGCCTAGAACATGACATCGATGCACTTTGTAAGATATTTGAATTATGTTGAGCTACTCATTCGATAAGTTGACTGTGGTTAAAGAAGTCTTGACAACTCACTCCCTACATCTTTCTTAGGAAAAGTTTCAAATAAAAGCCTAAAATACTTTGATTTTTTCAAATAAGGGTATGAAGTGAATATTGTTTTAAAGAAGGGTTTAAAGTGCCTTTTTGTTTCAAAGAAGGGCCTAGCCGAAAGATATTTTCATCTTTTATTATTTAATTTTTCTTTCCTTTTTCTCTTTTTATATTATCATTTTTTATTCTTTTATTCTTTTTCTTGTTTCTTTCCCCTTCCTCGGCAATCACTGATCTTGCTTGGGCTGGCAAGGCCAGTGTTAAAGACATCAAGCTTGCACATTGAACTAAGTTTAGGCATGAAAAGATTTAGGCTTGCTCACCACGCCAGATTTTTCACGAGCTTCCTCATGCTCAAACTCATGTAAGATCATAGGATAGGAAGAGATTTTCACGAGAATGCCATTGAAGCCCTTCGGGACTCGCAATTTCATGGTCAATTAATGCACCTCCATATCTGTCTCCTCAGGGGAATCGCTCATGTAGCCCTTGCCCTCACATGGGCTGGTGAGGCTAACTAGGTGAGGGCAGGCAGTCTAGGCGAGAGCGAATCTTGCTTGATGGTGGCATAGGTAGCCTTCCCCTCAAGCCAGTGTTGGTAGGGGAAGGGGAAAGAAAATGGAAAAAGAAAAGAAAAGAAAAGAAAAAAATTTAACACTGTGAAAAGATGAAAATACCCTTTGGTTGTATTTTTTTTGAAATAAAAAAGGGCACTTCAATATTTTTTTCGAAATAAAATTCACTTTAAATATTTATTTGAAAAATTTTAATTACTTTAAATTTTTATTTGAATTTTTTTTTTTTGAGAGGGCATCCGGATGACCGTTCGACCAAAAGTGCCCGCGCCGTGCTAGCCAGTCTATGGGCATGACGTATGGTTTCCAATTCGAGTTCGTCGTCTTCTCTGAACTAATCATTTTTCCTACAAATTGTTTGAATTCGGGCTCCCTCCTCCGTGACTTCGAGCCGATCGGAGATGAAAATCGCGAACGCCGACGGTGACACTCCCACCATTGTTACCAACGCTCGCTCGAACGGCGCCGACTTGGTCCCGGGCTGGGACCAGCCCCTCACCGACCAAGAACTCGACGACATCGAAGCCACCGTCAAAACCGCCATCTCCAAGAAGCGACGGTCCTTCTCCGGCATCGGGAACGACGACGACGATTGTCCCGACGGAACCCGACGGCGTTTGCCCGGGTCATTTTCTTTGCAACGTACGAATGAGATCCGTCTTACTTTCATTTCTTAATGATGTTATAGATGATTGCCGTAGAAATCCGCAGTTTCTAGGGTTTTTCCCCTCTCTTTTCCGTGAGAGAGAAACTTCTTGCCAGGGGGGTTGTGAAAGGGTTGCAGATAGGATAGGACTTCACTATAGCTGCATTTTGTTAGAGCAATTCTGGGTTATTGTAAGACGAGATTTTTGGTTTTCTTTTTTCTTGTTTTTTTTTTTTAAGATTGATAAACCACAAATTAGTAGCTTTGATCGCTTTCTTGTATAATTCAGTCTCCTGTTTTTGCGGTTTCAGCTTAGTTAAAGGCTTGTCCTCCGTTAACTGAGAAGGGGAAAAGTTGGATTTGTAGTATTTATGTGCAAATGCATGGAACCGTTATTCACTGCCTTTCACATGACAGATAGTATGCAGATTAAACTCCCTGTGATGATATTTGGAGGTCAGATTACGTACAGCCGGAGTGCTACTGTTGTAGAGAGAGCCGCAGCAGAGCTTTTGAAGAAAATTGATGTCATGAAAAGTGTAATGGATCAAGTCATAATTGGTTTTGACATTGAGTATAGGCCCACGTTTCAAAGAGGTTTGGTCAGTTCTGCTTTTGCATTATATTTAATGGTGCTTTGAGGTCGGCTTAGTAGAGATTTGATTCTGTGTTTAGAATGAATTTACATCTCTGTGATTATTTGTTGATTTCTGTTCAGCAGCAAGACTTGCTATTGTTGCTACTACTTTAATGAAATGGTACAAATTCCTGCACTCGAGGGATCTGTTGAGAGTTCTTTCCTACTAGGAAAGTGGTATTGTAATCTATTCTTACATTGTAGACCAACTCAATGCCAACAAATTTTGTTTCTTTGTACAAATTGATGATCTGAATTTGAAATATTAGCTTCATTTCTTTCAATTGTGCTGCAGTCTCCTGGTTCTGGTGGCATGTAATGTTACTAAGATGTTTTACATTTGTAAATCTGTATTTTGGTTTGTATATCTACAGAGAACTGTTTTTGACTTGATGTTTTTCAGTATTGCGCTTGTTTCTCATTCCTTGCTTCTGTTATTGGTAAAGCAGGTCTTTTGGAGTAACTTTTACTTTTTGCCATTCATTTTCTTTTAGCATCTGAAATTTAATCTTTAGCTTATTTTGGATGCCTAACACCTTGAAATATTGACGATGAAGAGCTGTTTCTATCTTTTTCTTCAATTGCCCTAGGAATGTACATTATCTGTATGTTTTCAAAATTTTAAAGGGAAAGCTAAAAGGACTTCTTTTAAGTTCCAAATAGCAATTAAGTTTGCTGAGGGCATAAAAAAAAGTTCTTTTTCTTCATCTTTTTTCGGTTTTTTTCTAATTTGATGTGTTTTTATTTTTATGGTCTTGGGTGCATGCTCTGGAGGTAACCTTGCCTTTTTCTCTCGAGGAAGAAAAAGGAAGTAGAAATAGAGATTAAAATCACTACATTTTATTGCTCAGTCATTATCTTAATGCAAGACTTGCAGGTGTTCCACCTCGAAAGACAGCAGTAATGCAGATTTGTGGTGACAATGACCACTGCCATGTGATGCATGTTATTCATTCTGGCGTCCCTCCTAGTTTGAAGCTTATTTTAGAGGATACCACTGTACTAAAGGTTGGCACATGTCTAGTTTTTTGTGGCTATTGGTATATATGTCTAGTTAATTTTGAGAAAGTGTATAACCTAACTGCATAATGATGTTATGCTTGCATGTAAAGGTTGGAGCAGGCATAGCTGGTGATGCTAGGAAGGTGATTAAGGATTACAATGTATCTGTCAATGGTTTTCAGGATCTTTCAGAACTTGCTAATCAAAAGCTTACTCTGCCTCATAAAAGATGGGGTCTTGCATCTCTAAGCGAGGTGCTTATAAATAAGCAGGTTATAGTTCAAGTTCTTCTGCACTTGTCATGGGCACTCATGAATAATTTTCTCACTTGCTGTCTAAATGCTGGATGTCAGTGATAAAGTCCCTTTGACAATGAAAGGCTCAACCTAAGTTCCTTGATCCTTTGCTAGGTACAAGTTATTTGGCCATCATATATTTCTTGCATCGACTGTTTGGACAGTAGGATCTCTACTTGTTTGATGGAGCACATATTCTGAATGGCAACTGATTATCAATTAATGTTTCTTTGAGTAGAGTTAACTTGATGGCTAATGCTACAAGTGTGAAAGGATTTGGCAAGTGTATTCAAATTGTATCTGCAGTTTTTTTTTTTTTTTGTGCTGTATTAGGAATGTATTTCTTGACGCATAATTTGTAGTCTTATCCCAAATTCTACTCCTATAGTGACTAAAACCTTGTTGTATTTCAAATTGAGATCTGTTGTTCTTCCAAGTTCATAGAACCTGGCTACGAGTTGCTCCAGCAAAAGCCAAAAACTCATATTTCTGTTTAGATCAATGGTCTTATCAATAGCATACAAGAGACCAAACCAGAATGGTCACACACTGTTTAATTGGTGGAAGCGATTACGTCACCTGGTTTTATTTTAACTGAGTTCTTCAATTTGCTCTTATACATAGAGTACCACATCCGAAATGTGCATCTTGAGTATGCCAAAGATGGCAAAAGTGCCCAAAAGCAAACCAAAAGGTGTGAGTATGAGTGTTCCTAGTTGCACTTCACTTATTTTTCAAAATGGGGAAGAAAGTACGTTAAAACCAGCCATCAGTCCAGTTGGTTGGCATGTGGTTGTTAGTCAGCAGAGAAGGCATTTGAATCTATGCATGGTAGATACCCAATTTGATTGTTTGTAAGGTCACGATCCCATTCAAAGCAATACCAGCTCACTGGTTGAACTGGGATTGATCTGGTTCTTGACCAGTTTTGACCTTTGACAGTTTAGAGCATATAAGAGATCGGTGGAACAACCGGTACCCAATTGAACCGGCTTGTCATGTTCGATTAAAAACAGTAGTTTATATTGGATTTTACTGAATCATGTGTTTCCTGTCTTGAATATTCCCAATGGCCATGTTTATTTCTTTTTGAAAATCAGTTTGTGATACGTACCTTTAGATTTAGAGTCTGAAATTGATGCTACATAATCGTGAATAGTATAGTTTAGGTGCTGGTTAATTGCTTTTACATTTTCCATATCGTAGATTCTGTTTGATGGCTCAATTAAGTACCAAAAACTCAAAACATTGTATATGTAAATAAGCTTAAACCCATTTGTTATCCCAAATTTTGGCTTAAAAAATTAAGCAACAAATCTACTAAGGAATTGGTTTTTTCAATGGTTTAATAAATTAGTCTTTATGTGACCTTAGAATCTTTCAACATATAAGTAGTGTTTGCAATTGCACATTTGGTAAGTATGATGCGTTCAGTTCTCAGTTATTTTCAACAACTTTTTTCCAGTTATAGAGCTTAAGATTGCGAATGCATAAACATTAGTTCTAGCAAGTTGTTGGAAAGTCCCAGCGGAGGCACTTAAATTTTCCCAGCAGAGCTCCTCTAGATCAATTTTTTCAATTTATATATGACTGAGTTCGGGCCAAAAGAACTTCTGCAGTATTGACTTATGTAAATCATTAATGCGTATTTTGCTTCGTTGTCCGTGTCAATGGATGTATACATTGAATCAACAAATAAGATGTATAAGCTGTGAAATATGTTGAAATATAACTTTTATCTTGATTAGTTTACAAGATGTTGAGGGACCTTAACGGGTAAGTTGAGGGAGTTAGCGGATACTTTTGCTAAAAGGAGACTGAATATTGCTTGCCTGCAAGAGACTAAATGGGTTGGAGAAAAGGCTAAGGAAGTGGAAGATACTGGATTCAAGTTATGGTACACAGGCACAAAAAAGAGTCAAAATGGAGTTGGGATTTTGATCGATAAAAGTTTCAAGCATAAAGTTGTTAATGTCAAAAGATCAGGCTCAAAATCCCAGAATAAGATGGTGGAAGTTAAAAGAGGAAAAACATACCGATTTCAAGGAAAGAATGCTTCAAGAAGGACCGTGGAAATTAGAGGGAAAAGTAAATAGGATGTGGAGTGAGAAGTCTAAATGCATACAGAGAGTGGCAAAAGAGGTGCTAGGTGAAAGTAAAGGGCACGGACTTCAAACAAAGGAAACTTGGTGGTGGAATGAAGAGGTGCAGGAGGCAATTAAGAAGAAGAAGGAGTGCTTTAGATGTCTGCATAAATGTCCTAATAAAGAGAATTTGCAAAACTTTATATTGGCACGAAAAAATGCCAAAAAAGCTGTGAGAGAGGCTAGAGGCAAGGTTTTCTTTGATATGTATAAAAAACTTGGGAGTAAAGAAGGAGAAAAAGATATCTATAGGCTTACAAAAATAAGGGACAAGAAAAGTAAAGACTTGACACAGATTAGATGTATCAAGGATGAAAATCAAAAACTGTTAGTAAGAGATGAAGAGGTGAAGGAAAGGTGGGTGAGCTATTTTAACAAGCTTTATAATGAGGAGGGCGATAGAGGTGAGGTGGATTTGGTGGACGCTTTTGATGAGTAAATAGAAGGCTTGTACGTAGAATTAGAGTACAAGAAGTTCAGAATGCTTTAAAGAAGATGAAGACTAGTAAAGCCTTAGGACCAGATGGTGTCCTTATTGAAGTATGGCGATGCTTAGGGAATCCGGCAATAAGTTGGTTGACTAAATTGTTTAACAAGATTCTCCAAGTTAATAAGATGCCTGATGAATGGAGGAAGAGTATGATTGTGCCTATCTACAAGAACAAGGGAGATATTCAGAACTGTTACAACTATAGAGGCATTAAGCTTATGAGCCATACAATGAAATTGTGGGAAAGAGCTATTGAGCATCGTTTGAGAGTAGAAACTAAGGTCTCTGTAAATCAATTTGGATTTATGCTAGGAAGATCTACCATGGAAGCTGTCTTCTTAATACGATAGTTGATGGAGCGATATCAAGAAAAGGAGAAGGATCTACATATGGTGTTTATTGATCTCAAGAAGGCATATGATAGGGTTTCAAGAAAAGTTTTGTGGTGGATTCTTGAGAAGAAAAAAGTACCCTTAAAATATGTAGAGGCAATCAAGGATATGTATGATGGTGTTACTACATGTGTGAGGGCCTGTAATGGCCCTTCAAGTTATTTTCCAATTACGGTGGGTTTACATCAATGTTTGGCTTTGAGTCCTTATCTTTTTGCACTAATTATGGATTGACTAACAAAAAATATCCAAGATGAGGTGCCATGATCTATGTTGTTCGCAGATGATATTGTGCTTATTGATGAGACGAAAGCTTGGGTCAGTGCTAAATTAGAAGTATGGAGAAAACACGTTAGAGTCCGAAGGATTTACGTTAAGTCAGAGTAAGATGGAATATATGAAGTGTGAGTTCGCCACGACGAGAGGAGATGATCAACAATCCGTGGATATGCTTGGAGAGGAGGTACCTAAGAAAGATGCTTTCAGATATTTGGGATCAACTCTGCAAAAAAGAGGAGAGATTGATGAGGATGTTAGCCATAGAATCAAAGCAGGTTGGTTTTGATTAAATGGCGCAGTGCATTAGGATTTTTGTGTGATTGCAAAATTCCTGTTAGATTAAAGGGAAAATTTTATAGAACAGCAATAAGACCTGCAATGCTATACGAAGCTGAATATTGGCCAATACAGAAGCAACATGAGCATAAAATTGAGGTAGTGGAAATGAGGATGTTAAGGTGGATGTGTGGTTATACAAAAATGAATAAGATAAGAAATGATGATATTTGACGAAAAGTTGGAATAACACCGGTGGTCGATAAGATGAGAGAACATAGATTGAGATGGTTTGGACATATTCTCCGTATATCCCTAGATGTTCCGATAAGAACAGAAGTGTGTTACCGAGAACACGATATGAAGAAAGGACGAGGTTAGCCAAAACTTACTTGAGCGAAGGTAGTAAAACAAGATTTAATGGAGTGGGAAATAGATTGGCATAGGTCTGTCTTAGGACGGAATGGAGGAAAGCTATCTGTACTGTAGAGAGGGAGATTTCCTATGTTCCAGAATGCCCTGTTTAGTCTTATTTATTTATTTATTTATCTATCTATTTTTATTTATATATTTATTTATTTATTTATTTTTGGGGTACCCATGTTTTTATTTTTATTTTAGTATATTTTAAGCTTTTCGCTTTGGGTTCATTGACCGCCGATCCCAAATGGTTTGGGATAAAGGTGATGTTGATGTTGATGTAGTTTACAAGATGTTGCATGAGCTTATTCATGCGATGGTTGAATGAAAAGGATCAATGGGGATCAAATGTGTTTCCGGCATAAGACTGTGTCACGGGCCGATTGCGGAGGGCCGACTCGTGCGACGACTTAGGCGTCCTGGGATCGTTGGAGCGCCCAAGCTAAGCCTTTTCTAACCCGGATCGCGTAGAGAGAGGAAGTTCTAGAGAGAGATTCTGGGAGAAGACCTTTCTATTTCTGTTGGATTCATGAAATGAGAAGGAGGACGGCTCTTTATATAGTAGAGGGCCTCAGATTACAACCGTTGGATCTCTCCTAGATTTGATGGCTCAGATTTAATCTACCGACTTCCTAACCACCGCCATAAGTACGGAACATTCTGGAAACTAGGGATATTTTCAAGATTACCTCTCTCCGGAGTATTCTAGAAACATATAGAGAAAACACTAGAAAAATCATAGGGGACCCAAAAACAGCGAGTCTTGGGGTATTTCCCGGCCAGATGGACGACCGTCTGGGGCACGAAGACCTCGGCCCGTGTCATTCTCCCCCACCCATTCGAGCGCCGCCCTCGGTGCTCCTCGCTTGGGGTCGAACTTTGTAGCAACAACTTTGTTTTGGCCGCCCGCCTCCTTTCCTCGAGTCGTTGGCTTCCTTTGGTTTCTGGTTTTGTGTCCACGAGAGCGCCTCTTCTTCGGCTTCGAGACCTGAGTCTTGGTCGGTGTCTTGACCGCAGCATGAGTCTTCAGCAACTCCTTCTTTCCTTTAGCCGCTCCAAGGTCTTCCATCTCCGGAAATAGCACCTGGGTTGGCATCTTGTTTTGGGATTTTGTGGGCAGCTCCCACTGTTTCTTTGGCTTCTCCATGGGTTGGAACCTGGGCTTGCGCTCGGTCGGCGTCGGCTTCTTTTGCTTGGCCTCCACGAGTCGGATCGTGGAGATGCGCTTTGACACCTTCACCTCAGTGCGCAGGCTCACCACGGTCGGGCATTTGCGATCGGTTATGATGATCGACTTAGTTCTCAAGTCGATTATAGCTTCAGCCCTATCAAAGAAGTCCATCCCCAAAATCATGTCATAGTCGTCGAGCGGGATTACCTCAAAATCGAGCCTGTCTGTCCAGTCGCCGACTTCAATTTTAACGCCTCGAGCAACGCCGGTAGCTGGTATATCATCCGCGTTGACTGGTTTGTACCAACGATCGGATGGATCGATGCGAAGTTTCAGCCACTTCGCTGCCTCGCTCGAGAGGAATACGTCTGTTGCCCCCGTGTCCACCAAGGCTTGGAGAGTCTTCCCATAAGCCTTTACGTCCACGAAGTATAAAGTTTGCGCGCTCGGGGATGGTTTGGGAGGTGAGCCAGGCCGCATGGTGTTGATCTTCTGCATTACACCGAGCCACACTTCCTTCGGTTCCTCTTTTTTTTGCTCCTCCTCCTTACCTTCCTTGGTAACGACAGAGTATAGCGTTTTGCCTTGATTCTTCTTTGGACAAAGCTGTGTCCAGTGGCCGCCTTTGCAGATTGCACATGGCTCAGACGGAGGATGCTTAAACCTGTCCTCCTGGTTGATATAGTTTTGGGGTTGGCTACCCCGGTGTTGGTAGGAAGGCTTGGATGAACCTTCGCCCCAGTTTCTTTCTCTTTCACCATGGTCTTTTCTTCCACGGTAGGAATTGACCTCTTCGTCCCTGCGCTCCGCGCCACGATTAGACTTCCACCCGCTGCCCTTGTGCTTGGACAGATCGGTCTTGTGAAAATCAACCAGTGACTTGGCCACGGAGATGGCTTTTGTAATGCTTTTCACATCCCGTCGCCTTAGCTCGAGCTGCGCCCACGGCTGGAGTCCGTCCATGAACACTCCAAGTGCCTCCTCTTCACCAAGATTCGGGATTTGGAGTTTGAGCTCGGAAAACGCCTTCACGTACTCCTGGATTGTTCCTTTCTGCTCCAGGCGATGCAGCTTGCTGCGAGCTTCTTAGGGAGCATGCTCAGGATAGAAATGATTCCTGAGCTCTTCGACAAACTCGTCCCAAGTTTCAATATATCTGGATGAGCCTTTCCTCGCCTCATCGAGCATGAATCGCCACCACAACATGCCGTTATCAGCGAGATATAGTGAAGCAACTCGTACCTGAGCCGCAGTGTCGCTTATACCCATGGCCAAGAAGTACTGCTCCATGCTCCAGACAAAGTTGTCCACCTCTATTGCTGATCGCTCGCCTTTGAAGTCCTTCGGCCTCGGCATGTCAATCCTTGGCGCGTTTTGTGTAGTGGTTGCACCGTTTGCGATGCTGGTCTTGCACAAGACCAGCTCAATCTTGAGCCCTTGAATCTCCATCTTCAGCGATTCAATCTCCGCTTGATGGGACATATCATTTTCCTGTAAATCGAGCTTCAAGGCTTCGATCGACGCCTCAAGAGCTTCATCTTTCATTTGGAGCGGACCGATCGCTCCGTTCATCACGAGGGATAAGTCGTCGCGAAGCGTTCTGTCAACTTCGGCGATCCGATCCTTGACGTCGTTAAGACCATCGACCAGCTCCATCATTGTGGCTCTCATCTTGGAGAACTTTTCGTTGAGCGCGGCCATCGCTTCCGCTGACTCTTCACGTCTTCTCGATCTTCCACGTCTTTCCCGCGGCACTATCTCTTGCGGGTTTTCTACCTCCATGATGTGTACAGGATCCACCTCTGGGTTGGCCATATCCTCGACCAGGTTGTTGCTCTACGATCTCACGAACGGTCGTCTCTACGGGGCTGCTTTGATACCACTTGTCACGGGCCGGTTGCGGAGGGCCGACTCGTGCGGCGACTTAGGCATCCTGGGATCGTTGGAGCGCCCAAGCTAAGCCTTTTCTAACCCGGATCGCATAGAGAGAGGTTCTAGAGAGAGAGATTCGAGGAGAAGACCTTTCTATTTCTGGTGGAATCATGAAATGAGAAGGAGGACGCCTCTTTATATAGTAGAGGGCCTCAGATTACAACCGTTAGATTTCTCCTAGATCTGATGGCTCAGATTTAATCTACCGACTTCCTAACCACCGCCATAAGTACGGAACATTCTAGAAACTAGGGATATTTACAAGATTACCTCTCTCCGGAGTATTCTAGAAACATATAGAGAAAATCCTAGAAAAACCCTAGGGCACCCAAAAACAGCAAGTCTTGGGTATTTCCCAGCCAGATGGACAACCGTCTGGGGCACGAAGACCTCGGCCCGTGTCAACTGCATGCTGTAGGCTGCTTCTCCATGAAAGCTGGCCTTTAAAATAAGTGAGATTGAATGTCCATGGAAGATTCGAGCTGGCATTAATCAGAGTTTTTACATCTTGCAGCTGGAGAAATCTATGAAAATTAGGTGTGGGAATTGGGAGGCTGCGTTTTTATCAGAACAACAACTACTTTATGCTGCCACTGACGCATTTGTTTCTTGGCATCTATATCAGGTAAATCTGTTGCTTTGAAATTGGATCATCACTCTCCTGGTTATGTTTCTTTACTTAGTTAAAACGCAAATATTTGCCTCTATAATCTTATGCATTGGAGTGCTGATTCAAATGAAATGGGATATTTATGGAGGTCAATTAGGGTTGAGGATAAAAGATCCCTTGAATATGCTTTATATCAAGAGACGTACTTGGACCGCAATTCTGTTACATTCTGAGGATAATTGTTTATATATCGTGCATTTAACACATCTTTCTACCAGGATCTAAAGGGTAACACTTCGGCATTTTATGCTTTTTCTTAATACAAACAAATTCAGGTTCCTCGCAATTATCTTTAAGTTACAACTTCAACACAAGAATTTGTAAAAGCTTTTATAACTTGGTGCGTGTTCATAGTTTGATCCATGATTATCTTCGTTAAATTTCATGCTTCAGGTAAATATTAGAATGGAAAAACGGTACAGCACTTTTTCATGAATTTTAGGTGTGTGTAAGAATCTTTTCACAATTACCAGGAAAAAAATAGCAAACAAGAAAAAGATAAATTGGCTGCCGGCTTTTGATTCCAAATATGTTGGAATTTAAAAAAAAAAAATTGTAACATACTAGTTGCTGAATCAAAGTCCGGAATTGAAATTTATGTGCCTCCTTTTTGACTGAATCCCTGCCTTAAAGGGCCCTTCAAATAGGACTTTGAATACACTGTCATGGGTGTGAGATTTTGAGGTAATGCCAGTGGGCAGCTAAATGTTGTGTTGTCTGGTTGCATAATTTGGCATCGCATGCAGATCTTAAGGAGCCTGCCAGATGCACAAAGGAACATTGAGAGTAATGAAGAGACACTGACTGGGGCGCTGCCGTAATTACCTTTAAGGCACTTCAAATCTCGGCGTAGCATTGCTGTTTTCCTCATTGTTTCTTCTCAAATTCATCTATTTGGTGTGACCTGGGTGGAGCATTCTTCCCCTCGCTCCTTCCCTCTTCCCATTTATTTTTCAATATGTTTCGTGAGTGTAGAAGAAAGAGCAGATTTAGGAAAACATGCATTTAGTCCAGGGCCTAAAAAGCTTATGTCTGGCAGCATCTGTTTTTATCTCTCCATCATGTACGTGAATGCTATTGTTTTCTGACGTCTTTTTGGAAGTTTTTTAGCAATATTGTTTATCATTGTACCTGCTTGCGGTACCCTCTTCTCCATACTTTCTAACTAATTAAGCTAGAAGCAGCACAGGGTTGTTCTGAACTGTTGCGTTGATTAGCAAGAGTTAATAATTAATAGCTGCAGTTGCTACTTGTTCTATTGTTGAGTCACTAACGAAGAAAAAGTGCAACTCTTGCTTGGGTTGACGTTGCTGATCGTCTTGAAGTGTGTTTTGAAGTGCTTGGCCATCTCTTCAACGGAAAAAATTGTAGCATGTGCTAGGTTCATGTGAGCCAAGTGCATAATAACCGTTATTTTTGGCAGGTCCAATGAGGGATCAACGTGATCTGTTCTGGGCTCACACGAACTTGGTGCATGCAATAATGGCTGATTCGATAGTCAAGTTTGTTTTCTGACTTCCTAGTTCCTTGTCTGGAAATCTCAAGGTCGTTATTATTGTAAAAGAAAAGAAGTACATGAAATTATTTAAGATTTGTTCCAGATTTTGTTCTGGTGAATCAAACAGAGATTGGAGCATTGTGTTTTGGTTTATTTTGTCATAATTGTATCTTGGTTAAAACAATCAAACATATCTTATGCTGTGTTCACATAATTTATGCCGTTGCTTAGCAATCAATCAGTGATGACGTTAATTTTGACAGTCTTGATCATTAGTTGTATTATTTTATGTTCACCCCTCAGTTATTAAAGCCTGCTTCACTTACTCATGCTGAATGAGCCAATATACGAAACCTGCTTCACTTACTCATCCTGAATGAGCCAACATACGAAACCAAGACTGCTTTTTGGGTTACCTAAACATATGTAGACACCACTCTTCTGATGTTGGGGGCAGAGGTATTGCAAACCTAGTGGAACTTGCATTTGATTAATTGGCTATGTGGATTTCAGTCTATTAGGGCATGGTGAGATCCCTGATTTACCTTCTTTTGTTTTTGCTGACTGAAGATAGCCTAGCATCTGAACAAGGTGTGGCTCACCTCTTTCTCATCCTTAAGCCGATTTTATGCCGTGGGGACAACAACAGATCGTGGAAGCAGGGGAGTCACACCAAATTGCATGGTCCTCATCGTTCTTCCATTCTGATTAATAAAGTACTAAATCATGTTCATGATGGATGAGAAGTGCTTTGTCCCACACATATTGGCCCAATTTCAGTGTGAAGTGTCCCCTTTCTCTGGAGTTGGAAAAGATGGGCGGCTCTAGAATCGTCGGTCCATGTTCCGATATATCTATCTCTCCATGAAAAAGAGAGGAAGGCTGAACTTAATGTATTGCGATGTATGAATTGGTTAATTGGAGTTCGGAGATTAGAAATAAGACGAGCTTCATAACCGAAATTAGGCCGGCCACTGATTGAGAAACTTCTCTCGAGAAGTCAAATTTGAGTAGAGTGAGTTCCTATTGGTAGAGTGCATCTAGGTAAGATGTGGAAATTCAATTCTGCCCTGTTGTAAGTTGGGACGGGAGTGTGCAGCCAGATTTCGAAACAATTGTTACCGACTCGGTTGCTCCAGGATAAAGGATGTGCCATCATTCACTCACACCCCATCATATAAGTGCGATACTCTTGAGGTTTGGATGACAAGTGATCTCTGTTCTCCAGTAGAAGAAGTCTTCTCTGCCCGGTTTGGTCAAAGCTTTCTGCCTAACTTCAATTCTTGGAAAAGAATAGCGTTAGCTATGTTAGGATCGATTTACAGCACTGATATTATCAAATTATGTGATAGACTTTCACTAAGCATAGACTATAGCTAACTTATTTAAATGTCTGTAAATTTGTCTTGCGTACTGGACTCAGCGCACTTAGTATAATCATACATATTTGGTTAACGATTTACTTTTGAGAAGGTACTTTTATTTATCATGAAGAATTTTCATTGAAATAAGCGCACCCAAAGAGTAATTTCACATTCAAAGCAGTAATTGCATCTAAATATGATTATTCGAGATAGTCGAATGCTAAATGAAAATGTTTCGTTCTACTCGGGATAGGAAATTCGATCTTCCTAGCTTTAAGCTTGCATATTTTACTTTGACTGCAAATGAATCATTTTCAATAAATCAAACCCGGGACAGTTCAGAAAACTAATTTGTGAAATGTCGTTTACTCAAGCAAACATACCCTTCATTCGGTATATTCAACGAGTGTCTTGAATGCAATCGTAAATATGATAAGTACGATACCGGCGGCAGAGCTTATCCAATCAGGTCGGTTCGGTTCCACGGCGTTAATAGGTTCAGAAGGTGGTCCAGCACAGGAGTCAATGGTCATCAAGAGATGTTATCAAGCTTTGGGGCTTTTTCCTGGAGCCTCTTCAGTGGGGGCATCGAAGGGCAACTTGGCGGGCTCCGTCTTGTCTACTGGAGAATCGATCATCAATTATTGGTATTCTCATTGCTGATTTGCTGGACCAACACTATTGAAGCCGCAGCATCTGCTCTTTCGTCCATTGGCTGTGCCCAGCCACGGTAGGGACCAAAAAAAAAATAATAATAATAAAGGTGAAGGACGGGTATTACCAAAGACAAAAGGTTAACCCAATCTAAGAGAATCAAATTAAGTACAATTACGTTGCAATGTGTAAATCAAATAAAGATATGATTTCAATAAGTACATAGGTGGTAAAAGAAGGGGGGGAGGGAACATAGGAAAATTCACCTTCGACACTCTTTGATGGAAGCAAAAGGCGATAAAATATCAAGATCATTTTTATTTATTTATTTTTATGCCATCAAACGATTGCTAGTAAGGGTGTGTAACCAAACCGAATTTACCCGGTACCCGGATCGGACCACCCGAAAAACAGGGTCGGGAATCGATTTCCATTCAAACCAGTCCGGGAACTGGGTCTACGTAAAAACCCACCCGGACCGGTTTATAGAACCGGTTTTACATGCTACTTTTAAAAAGAAAAATCCTAAATAGAGTGACTAAGCCTTTGCTACAGCCTTACCTTACGCACTCACAGCACACTCACCTCTAGGGGTGTTGCTCATTCTTTACCATAGTCTAAGTGAAATGAATATATTTTCTGTATCATCGGCTTTGTTTTCTTTTAAGGATGACTAAAAATATGGATCTTTAAGGATGACTAAAAATAGGGAAATTGGGTAGATCCTATAACCGTTGGCTTTGTTTTTTTATTTTAGGATGACTAAAAAACAGGAAAACCGGGTAGACCTTGGAACCGTTGTCTTTGTTTTCTTTTGAGGATGACTAAAAATAGGAAAATCGAGTAGACCCTGGAATCGGACCGAAAAATAGGGTCGGTTCCAAAACAGATTCTAAGAAAAACAGGGTAGGGTCTCGGTTCCAAAAATTGGGAACCGGTTAAAATAGGGTCGGGTTTAGGGTCTAGGTCTAGACTCGACCCACCCGGCCCATGCTCACTCCTAATTGCTAGTCGGAATTGAGCTTGGGCGATTTATGTACTCAAAAACCGTAAATTCGTAAGTCGAATCATGACCCAATTTTGTAATTTGCTTAGTGACACGGAGAGACAAACAAAAATAGACTGAGGCCAAATGGCTTGACCCTTTCCGGGGACCCTAAAGAGATTTATCAAGTTTGTTGGGAGGAAATTCCGGGGTACTAGTCAATAAAAAAAAAATCGATAAGTACATAAAAGAAGATTGTGATTTCACATTATTTGGACGAAAAAAAATCTTGGGTCGATGTTGATCGCTGACATGACATGATGGGACAGATTGATCCAAACACGGTCGATTTAATTAAGAGGTTGCACTTCTTTGCCAACTAGTCGTACACATGGTGGATGATGGACGTCCGGATTTAGGGGGGTTGCAATCGAAATCGACCGACACCGACCAGTGAACACATCACATGGAAGAGCACATGGCCCTTGGAGACAGAGACGTCGACATCCCAATTTGGATCTAATGTGACTGCAAGACATTAAAAAAAAATAACAAAAATAAAAGAGAGGATATGCACTGAAAATGGTTGCACAACACGCACGAAAAGTAAAGTAAATCAACGTGGTGAGTCCCAATCGATGTTCTTTGCTCCCATTTCCTGCCCATGACGTGCAATGTTTCCACATCTGGCCAGTTTTCTTTCAATGCTGGGGTAAAAATGAGCTCTCCCTTTCGGGATGCATTTTGTCGGCTATTTCGTGCTGGTGCATGGTGGAAAAAGATGTGCGATGATGAGGTTACGCTCATACCGGAAGTCGCACTGTTCACTGGGTCGACCCATCAGCTGAAGTGACCTTCAAAAGATGTGGATTCTAGAAAATTAAAAGGTTGCATTCACATCGGAAATTCACTCTCTCTACCAAGGTGACACGTTGGCTTCGAATAATTATCCAAAAAATCTTAAATATATTGTATAGCGGCCAGACATAAACTTTTCAATTATGCCAATATAGCCCTAAACCTTCTGACGTTTTGTCAATTCAGTCTTAAACCTTTCGATTTTGCTGATTTAGTCATAAACTTTTTAACAATTTGTCGATTTAGGCTCACTTTCACAAAACCCAACATGTGACATGCATCGATAGCAAAAAAACATGGTGAAACCGATGCTCAGATGATGAAAATGTTGATGACATTGCAGAGTCGGTACATCACACCGACAGACCGGCAGAGTAGATAAGTTTGCACTTCAAATTAGTCAAAGGATAAGAAGATCAATTATTGTAGCTATTCCGAGAAATTAGGGATAAGACGTACGAAAATATTCGTACCTGATGATTATACTTTGTACTGGACTATATATAGTAAGAGATGACTCTTCATAAGGGGGCCCTTCAATTATCCAATAATCAATAAAACTTATCTTTTACCTTGCAATTTATCCTCTTGCAATTTACTTTATATGCATTTAACTTTTTCGTAACTTTATCCTTCAGTTATTTACTTTACTTTCTATCAAATCCAAAGCCTCTATGCATTCAGCCAAAGAACTTCCGTCACCAACATTTTTTGGCGAAACAAATTTATACCTTAGAAGTAATAGTCGTAGCTGATCATTATCGAATCATCATTGGAGTTGACATACCCTAGTTAGTGTCTCCTTGCTAGATAAATCCCAAAATCCTCCCTGAAAAAGGTTTTATATGAGACTTTTAAGCTCATTTCACAGTTCGAAACCCAATTATGACCTATTAGAGTTCGGATGTATACTAATAGTCAGACACCTCATTTTTACCTTTGACTTTTCAAGTTTGACAGCTTCGATCCGGGGCCAAACTTCGTCGAAAAACTTAGCGGATGGCGCAATTGGATAGTTTTCATTGAGATCATTTAGTTTTCCCCAATCTGACCCTCACATCATGAAAATATCAGGTCTTTTGATCCGAGCCGTCCGATCTTGATGATGTCATCAGAATTCGTGATTTTCTTGAGCGAAGTCATTTTTTCAGAATCCAAGTTGCGAACTTTCCAACAAATTGGATCGGTTTGTTTCATGAACTTTCCAATACATTGATTTCGTTTATTTCGCAAAACAAAGAATTACTTGTATCGCTTGATATAATTAGTGAATTAAAAATGCTCTCATTATAGCCACTAATTTATGTCTAAATGATTTTTTAGACAATGAAAATACTTTTTATTTATTTATTTATTTATTTTGTAAATGATGCAAAAAAAAACTGTTTTCAAGAAAATGATTTGCAAATCGTTCATTTTAAAAAAAAATGGAGCCAAGAATCTGGCCAACTGCTTTAAAACAAGAGAGAAATCATCAGTTAAAATTTTAGTTAAACTATCTTAAGAACAATCATAAAAAAAAAACGTATTAGGAATGAGACAGATAGAAAAAGAGATACAAAAAGGACCCCTTTGAGAGAAAACTTCGGAACTCGGCTGGAACTTTGAGAGAGAGAGAGAGAGAGAGAGAGAGAGAGAGAGAGAGAATATATATTATTAAACGTCTAATATTGAAAATGTGATTCGTACATATATAGTTGTGAGAATCACCACAGAGAGACATACACTGGATAATAATATGCAAACTTCGACAATGAATCCGAAGACACCGCATCAGATGTGCTAATTCACGCTGCTCGAGGTGAACCTGGCAGCATCCAACTGAACCGAAAAATTATTAAAAAAAATTATAAACATATTATATTGATGTAAATTCAATTATAACTTTTTATATTTATATTAATTTATAATTTTAATCGAACGTGATATCGATTGTCCTACATGACACAATTAGCGTTGATGTTGATATATTATTTTTAAATATTTTTTCTCTTTCTTTTCTTACACTTTTTCTTATTGGGGATCGGCAAGGGTTGCTAGCTGACCACTACTGACCCCAACCAAAGGATCCTTGCTTGCCCCAATAAAAAAGCGTAAGAAAAGAAAAAGGAAAAAAGCTATTAAAAATAGGGTTAATATCACAAAAAATCATTGTCGCGACCCTCCCTCGTGGGAACGGGCTAATGGATTGTTAAAACTCTTTCGATCGGGCTTAACGCGGTCCCTCCCAGACCCATACCAAATCGCCTCATGGAGAATTTAAAATCGAGATCGACCTTAATGTGGTCGGGTAACATGTGATTAGTATACATGCCATCAGAGTCGTCACCAATCATTTTTTAGAGGGCATTGAAAATCCTATCGAGTGATTGGAAGAGATCGTTCGATTCTACGAAAACCAAATAAACATGTTCGGGAACTTAGTTACATCGACTCGTCGGTCGATACCCTTTCGGTATCTAAATTGAGTGATTTTGTAATCTATAGAATTCATGAAGAGACTTTTTGGGTAAGCTAAGCCCTAAAAATCTAAAGAGTTCATACAGGTGGGATTATCTATCCTATCAATCACAATCATCAAAATAAATGTATAGTCAAAGAGTCAATGCTTGCGGAGAAATCACATCAAACCAAATCAAAGCAAGTCTAGCAAAGCCCAAAAGGCTTGGAGAATGCACCAATTAAGTTCAGGGGTGATTTTGAAAGATCTTGGTCAAATTGACCAGATGGGCAAAATAGTCATTTTTCAAGACTTGGGAAGTCAAAATTGTGAAAATAGGTCGAACGGTTGAATGTGGTCATTTCCTATTTTTCATAATTTTTGGAAATTTATCGAAGTTTTCTGGAATATCTTTTAGATTTTTACGGATTTTTCCTATTTTTATTTTTTGATTTTTATTTATATTTTTTTGAATTTTTTTTATTAATTTTCTGGATCGAGTTGGGTTAACACGGCCCATAAATCCAAAGACCCAACCCAAACCCACTTGGTTTTGAACCGGTTTTCAAAACAACACAGTTTTGGCATTTTTTTTTGAATTTTCAGATTGTCTAAATTTTTTATTCTATTTTCCCGCCCAATTTCTAATCCTGTGGTGCAAGAACTGAATTTGACCGTCAAAACCCAAAAAGGATATTTACTTATTTATTTAAAAAGGTTTTAATAGAAAATACATTTTTTTAAAAAATAAGTTATTACTTTTTTTGGAAATTTATTTTTTTTAAACCTCCAAAATTCAAGATTTTGTGACGTGGCACAAAAGACGCCGTTGGATCAAATCTTTGCTTACAAACGGACTATCCCTTGTGGACGTGTCTGCTACGTGGCAACCGCGTGGCGCCACGTCAGTGTTGACTTGGTCAACTAGTGTTGACCAAATCAACTTTCACTGGAGAAGGAGACCGGCGCCTCTGCACCTCTGGCAAACTCAACGAAACCTTGCCGGCGCATCCAAACCATCATCAAAACACCATCGTTTTAAACTGATTTTTACCCCAAACTAACGTTCAAAACGTACTCATCCTCACATGGCGAATTCAAGCTATAAATAGATCTAGAAACCACATAACTATCTCCGGCGGGAGCTATTCTCCAGCGAAGGTTCGCCATAGCCATTTCTAATGCAATACAAGCTACCTAAAGCTTCGGAAAAACATCATAGAAGTTCAAGAAGACTTACTTGATGATCGCGGAGCTTCAGTTTGGCCTAAACTGAGCTAGGGAGTTCACAATGAACTCGGGATTCGTAGGTGCCAACGTGACTCGTTATGCAACGAAAATGCATGAAAATGACATAGATGTGATTGGTACGAATGTAGGAATGCATTGAATCAAGAATCATGAAGAAAGAGTAGTAGGATCAACTTTCGCCATTAAAGGAGCTTTGACTAAGCAAAAATGGAGTATATCTTTCTATGCAATGAAACTTTCATTCGAGGAGTTGCAGAAGATCTTTAGGGCTATGCAAAGCTTGTGGAACTATTTTGAAGACCTGTTAATGCTCGGTTGCCATCGACGAAGCTTGGGAAACCTCCGGCCAAAACTCCTGCAATGGCTATTCGTGGATTCATCGAGAAGTATTACTCTCTCTCGCTCTCTCTCTCTCTCTCTCTATATATATATGTGAGCTATGTGTCTTCTGTTTGGTGCGTTGTAATCGCTCGAGAATCTTCCAAACTTCTCCTTATATAAAAAAAATCACGCGCAAGAATTTGTTGAAGCTCACATCCCTTCTCTACCGTTTGTTTCATGCATGAGGATGATAAAACCAAAGTCAGCTCTAGTTTGCTTTGATCAATGGGTTAATCGGGTTGGCTCAACCCGACTCGATGGACCCATTTTTGTGAATTTTTGCCTAATTTATCATTAATTTGACCTTTTTTTTAAACCAGCTTAAGCTAAAAATTGGACTCTATGACACCAAATCGATTAGGAAATGCATTTTTGGTAGAAATATCCTTGAATTAGCGCAAAAACCCAATTTTCGAGTTTGACTCGAAGATCCATTTTGTGAAATCTAAACCCTAAATGGCCTTTTTTTTTGTCACCAATGGATTCAAAAGGCCAAAAAAAAGAAGGTGATGTGCTTTGATTTTTTATTTAGTCGCTAATTTTTTTTTTGAATTTTACATGTTTTAGGGACTCATTTGCAAAAAATCAAAATTGCACTTTTGGGTCTTTTCGCGAAATCTGATAATTTCATGAGCTTTTGGACTGGAATATAATTTTACAAAATAGAGGGGAATGTCACGACTCTGAAAATGTAAAGAAAGAAGATATTAAGGTTGAAATGAAATTTCTAAAATTTTTGGTAATCAATCTGAAAAAGTGATTAACTAGGTAAACTATAATTTTGAATTAATTTTTGAATTTTCTTTGGCCAAAATAAAAATTTGATAAAAATAAAATACTGACTTTTTTATTTTTGTGGCTTCAAATGCTATTTTTGTGAATTTTCATGTATTTTCCTAAATTTTGAAAATATTAAAAAGTAAAAAATTATGAAAAATTATTTTTTGGTAAAAAAAATGGTTCCCTAGGCTTGGCCAAGGTCCCCAAAGTTGATTTTTCAAAGTATTTTCAATTTTTCTTGATTTTCTATGAATTTTTAAAAATAAAATATCGAACAATACTGAAAATATGAAAAATAATTTTTTGGTAAAAAATAGTTACCTAGGCTTGACCAAGGTCCTCAAAGTTGATTTTTTTTAATTTTATACAGTTTTATGGATTTTTTTAAAAAATAAAACAAACTAAAAATCAAGTGTCGACAATCATAGTACATATGTGACAAATTTACTCTAAACTATGTTTGAACCACAAAAAATATCAAATTCATACATTATAATAAATTCATCCAAAATTATTTTTTTACCACTATAAAGCCCAAACTAAAACACATGTGATAAATTTAACCCGAATTATTTTTTTAACCATACAAATCTCAAACGGATACACTTGTAGCAAATTTATCGTAAACTAATCTTTTGACCATCAAGATCCCACATTAGTACATTGACAAATTTATCATTCATTAGTTTTGGATAAAATGATAAATCTGTGACAAACAAAGAGTGAAAACTCTAAACTAGTACACCCGTCAACTGTCACATTTCATTCAACTCAATAATTTTACGGTAAAGTTTAATGAAAAACTAACGGAGGGTAAATTTATTACACGTATACGAATTTGGGGCAAATATGTTATAAGTGTTCTAGTTTAGGATTTCTAGTGATAAAAAAAAAGGTTAGTGTAAATTTTTCATAGGTGTACCAGTTTAGAATTTTTCGTGGTATTGATCATAAAAAATACTAAGAAAATCTATGTTAGCACCAGCCGTGCCACGTAGGATAAATGGCCTCCATATCAGTAATTTCGGCCAAAATTGACTAGACGAACTTAATTGGCACAAATACAAAAGGATCATGACTAAATTTACACAAATACAATAGGTTTATGAAAAAAAAATTTAACACTTTTTCCCAACTGAACATAATAATGTAATGTCTTAGATAGAAAGTTTTCTGTCAAAAGTATCCAGCAGATTTCTTGAAAATCCTCAAATTAATTATTAAGACAAGTTGCTAATCCTATGATGCATGTGCAAGGTGGGCATGTGTCATTTTGAGTGATGGATGAAGGAAATAATGTGACTGTTGACACTTGATTTTCAATTACTTTTTCTCTTTTAAAATTAATAAACAAATTCATAAAATACATAAAATTGGAAATTCAACTTTGGGGACCTTGGCTAAGCCCAGGGAACCAATTTTGATCAAAAAATGGTTTTTCATATTTTCAGTATTTTTCAATATTTTTATTTTCGAAAATTAATATAAACTCCATAAAAATTCATAAATTAGAAAATGAACTTTGGGGACCTTGGCTAAGCCTAGGGAACCAATTTTGATCAAAAAATGATTTTTCATATTTTCAGTATTTTTCGATATTTTATTTTCGAAAATTAATCCATAAAAATTCATAAAATTAGAAAATGAACTTTAGGGACCTTGGCCAAGCCTAGGGAACCAATTTTGAACAAAAAATAAATGTTCGTATTATTATTATTATTATTTATATATTTTAGAAATTAGAAGAATATTTAATAAATAACAGCATTTGACGCCACCAAAATATATAAAAATAGTCAATATTTTTATTTTAAATCCATTTTCATGTTGGCCATTACAAATTTAAAAAATCTAATTCGGGGTCGTGTATTCCTTCACGAGCATAATCTCGAACCGGGCCTAAAAAATTCAATTTGAGCAAATTTATTTTCATTTTTTTACTTTTAGGAGTTGTGACATTGTTCTCTAATATTTAAAATTTTCATCTTGGCCCAATTATACCCAGAATGACTCAATTTTGCAAAAGGGCTTTTCAGCGGCAAGAAATGAGCTTAAATTTGACATGTGGCGAATTTTGACTAAGTATAGGAAAGGTGTGTCAAACATTGTGAGGAGATTTGGACTTAAAGAAATAATTTTCAAGGACTGAATTGTAAATACTTAAAATTCAGGGACTAGAGTACAAATGCCTAACTCTTGAGGGATTGTTTTGCAAATAACAAAAAGAAGAGTTAGTGGATAAATTAGAATAGAGAAGGGAAGATGGAGAAGAGGAGATGAAGAAGAGAAGATGGAGAAGAATGAATGGAGAAAATAAGATAAGAATAGAGAAGGAAAGACGGAGATGAATAAGAGTTAGTGGAGAAATTAGAATGGGAGATAAATATGGAGAATGGAAGATGAAAATGAAAAAGAGTTAGTGGAGAAATTAGAATGGGAGATAAATATAGAGAAGGGAAGATGAAAATGAAGAAGAGTTAGTGGAGAAATTAGAATGGGAGATAGAGTAAGCAAAAAAATTAGAATGGGAGATAGATGAGTACGTTATAAAAGGAGGAAGAAGTGAACTTGAGAGAGAGATTTTTTTGGAGTAAAAGTTTTGGATGTTTGAGAGGATTTTTGGAGATTAAAGAAAAATTTGAGAAGAAGAAAATACCAAGAAGAGAGAGAATTTTGAAGATGATGGGAGTTTAAAGTTAGGGGTTATCATCACAAATTCCTTCATCAATCAACATAAATTAAGAGTTCATCCTCATCAACGAGCAAACAAATTCGAGCTAAGTGTTTTTATTTATTCATTTATTAGTGGTTTTAGTCGCAAATTAGCACAAATTGTATACACTTTCACCACCTCCATTTTCCCCATATTTTAAGCCAGGAGAAAGATATCTCTACGACAACGGCAAAAATCTCGAGAAGGTGCAAAATTGGCCCGACAAGCTCCTAAGTGTTCACCAATTTCTCAGCTAATATGTGATTAAAAATCCCTCTTAATTCAAAATAGACTCTCTATGTTGATAACATAGAGAACGAAAACCAATTCTAGAATTCCCTCCCAAAAAAATGGGAGATAAGTGCTTTTTTCATTCTTCTAATTTTAGGTGTAGATTAGCACAGATTTTGTATACTGACATTTCACTTTATTTTTATGTCAGACAGCCACAGCTCTATATCAATGGTCAACCCTACAGAAGCACAAAATCGGCTTAGAGGAGTCCTTAAGCACGCACAAATTTCAAATTGTTGAATCAATTTGTTGTAATTTATTTTAAAGAACTCAAATCTCATAATGGAGAGGCAAAGCACATCCACTGGAGGTCATTTAAATACCTGTACCATTAAATCCCAAAGGGAATAGCCAAGCCAATGCTAGGCCGCCCATTGGAGGTTTTACTTACTGTTATTTAAATTCCTGCAATTTAAATACCTGCATCATTAAATCCCAAAGGGAAGAGCCAAGCCAATGCTAGGCCTCCCATCGGAGGTTTTTACTTACAGTTATTTAAATACATGCATTTTAAATCCCAAAGGGAAGAGCCAAGCCAATGCTAGGCCTCCCATTGGAGGTTTTTACTTACAGTTATTTAAATACCTGCATCTTAAATCCCAAAGGGAAGAGCCAAGCCAATGCTAGGCCTCTCATTGGAGGATTTTACTTACATTTATTTAAATACTTGCACCTTAAATTCCAAAGGAAAGAGCCAGGCCAATGCTAGGCCTCCCATTGGAGGTTTTTACTTACAGTTATTTAAATACCTGCATCTTAAATCCCAAAGGGAAGAGCTAAGCCAAGGCTGGGCCATCCATTGGAGGTGTTTATTTACTGTCATTTATTTCTTGTAATTTAATTTTTGAATTAGTAGACCCCAAAAATGAGTATGTCGTAGCACTGCATAGAAGTCGTTAACTCACTCCCACTTTCGACTTCAGGGAAATATTTAATATTTTGAAAATGCCAAAAAATGTCACTCACGTACATTCCATTTAAAAAAGTGAAAATACAAAAGAGAACACCCCACTAGAGCTTTAGGAGTAAACCAAGTCTGAGTTGCCGAATTAGAATATCCATGAAATTAAGGTACCGAAAGGACATTAGTTTTAATTAACTAGTGTGACCAAGTCCCCGAACTCATAATCTCTAGTTCGTAGAAGTAATTTAGTTCTCCCACTAATTTACTTTGGTTTCTAATCGACCTACCAAGAATGATTAGTGGCGACTCCAAAAATTAAAATCATTTCAACAAAAAACAAAGTCCCGATTCGATAAGACTTGGGAGGGTCCGTGTTAGGTTATTCAAATCTAATTAATCTAATAATCTGTTAACCCTTTAGAAAAATATTTTTTAGAGGGTCGCGACAGTGACATCCCAAAATTTTGAGATTTGTAAAATAATGAATTCGATAGTTTTTAGCCATGAATTTGTTAGGAATATGCCTTAAAGCAACCATGTGATAGTCACTTGTTTAGCATAAATATTGTACTATTGATATAACATTAATGGCAAGACACTTGTTTATTTATCATGTCTCTTTACTTTAGAAGAATAAAGTCCATTAGATCAGTTGGAACTGATACCCATTCTTGAGACATCAATAATATGTATGACAGGTCATCAGTTCGTCTCTGATCTTCAAATCGGCTCCTAATCGAAGGATCGTACATTGAGCATCCACGATCCAGTTGAGACCAGTGTGTTCGCAGCCTCGCTATTGAGCATTAGATACCCAATAGGGATGACAAGTCACAAGTCATCGGATATTAGACATCTAAGCTGGAACACTGGTGTTCATATTGAAACGAGTTCGATTGAATCCACTAAATGTGACGAAAGAGCGATTGACTAACATGGAGGCTTCGTGCTTGATTAATGCCTCAGTTGCTCTCGATTTTGGTGTGTTAATGGTCTTCAAAACTGAGCCGTGATGCTGGCTTGTATATTGGATGGCTGTAGTTCATAAGTATGATATTGGCCGATTATTGATCCGCCTCTATGCATGATTGTCACAGTCCTCCATTTAAGAAGTTACAGGCGTGGGCAACAGTTGGAATCTGTCTCCTCGTTAGATAAGGTTGATGTCTTATGCCATCTATGCGTGACGGTGCATTAGAAAGTCCTTGGCCAAGGCAGAAATCGAGGGAGTTTTGCTGAATGCACGTCAAATAGATTTGTTCATATGATCGAATTTATGGATTTGACTCAGATATCCATGGCCCTCATTCGATCGGGACATGGTAGCACAGAAGGATTGAATCACATCGAACTAAGGTCAACAGATTCACTTTAGCCTCTTACTTCATTCTAACTAGGTAATCGTGACATGTTGTTAGACGTCACTCACGGTTTTGTGAGATTTAAGGATTGATGTAGGACGATCGATTCTTTAAGGAATCCCACTGCCAATTCAGGGGTGAACCTAGGGATGTTACACGTCTTAACCGATATTTGGTGACGTTTATAATGAAAACGGGATCTCGAGAATGCGACAGGACTATTTGAATAGTCAAAAGGAGCTAAAACGGATTACATTCGTTTCCTCTTTCTAAAGCTCACTAAAGAATGAAATTGATGTCATGGATGATGTAATGGTTATATCACGCCCGCATTATCATTGAATAAGGTTTGTTATTCAAAGAAAAAGGGCAAGAAAAGTTATTCTTGAAAAGTCAAAAGTAAAATAGGATTTTCTATCCGCTTGATATAGGGAGGTTTGACATGTTAAATGACGTGATTTTATCACAAAACTTGAGGGGCATCAAGCCTATGTCGCGACCCGAAAATTTTTTCTTTTGGTGGAAAATTCCCAGGTTAACGGATTATCAAGTTGATTAAATTAATTAACTGAATACAGACCCTCCCAAGTTCTACCGAATCGCAACTTTGGTTTTTTGTTCAAATGATTTTAGAGTTTGGAGTCGTCGCTAATCATTTTTGGTAGGTTGATTAGAAACCTAAGTAAATTAGCGGGAGAACTAAATTATTTCTACAAACTAGAGATTCTGGGTTCGGGGACTTGGTTACACTAGTTAATAAAAACTAATGCACTTTCGGTACCTTAATTTCATGACTATCCTAATTTGGCAACTCAGGCTTGGGTTATTCCTAAGGTTCTATGCGAGGTGACCTCTTTTTTTGTATTTTCAACTTTTAGATGGAATGCATATGAATGACATTTTTTGGTATTTTCAAATCATTAAAATTCCCTAAAGCCGCAAGAGGGTGTGAACTAACGATTTCTGTACAATGTTGTGACCTCCAGCAAGTGGCTCGGCCGACTCATTCTGAGATTTAATGGTACAACAATTAAATTACAGAAAATTAAATTGCAATAAATAAAGGACCTCCAATGGGGGACTCGGCCTAGCTCAGCTTACTCGTCGTGGGATTTGATGCTACTGAAATTAAATTGCATTAAATAAAGGACTTCCAACGGGAGACTTGGTCTTAATTCGGCCTACCCATCGTGGGGTTTAATGGTACTGAAATTAAATTGCATTAAATAAAGGATTTCCAATGGGGGACTCGGCCTTGATTCGGCCTACCCATCGTGGGGTTTAATTGTACTAAAATAAATTGCAAGAAATTAAATTGCATTAAATAAAGGATCTCCAACGGATGACTCGGCCTTGATTCGGCCTACCCATCGTGGGGTTTAATTGTACTAAAATTAAATTGCATTAAATAAATGGCCTCCAACGGGGGACTCGGCCATGGTTCAGCCTACCCATTATGGGGTTTGATGGTACTAAAATTAAATTGTAGGAAATTAAATTGCATTAAATAAAGAATCTCCAACGGGGGACTCGGCCCTGGTTCGGCCTACCCATCGTGGGGTTTGATAGTACTGAAATTAAATTGTAGGAAATTAATTGCATTAAATAAAGGACCTCCAACGGAGGACTCGGCCTTAATTCAGCCTACCCATTGTGGGGTTTGATGGTACTGAAATTAAATTGCAAAAAATAAAGGACCACCAGTGGGTGGGTCGACCTTCCCATTCTGGGGTTTGATGGTCTAAGAATTAAATTACAGAAAATTATAGTACGAATGCGACATGTGGAAATGGAGACATATGAATACGACATGACATAATCGAGATTTAAATCAATCTATTTGAGTAACGAAATTCTTAAAGATTTTAATGGCTAGGATCGTTACCTGATTTGACCGATTTGATGGCCGAATTCGAACCTCATATTACCTTGTGGATTAAGATTGCGGCTCGAATGACGGGGATGGTTTCTTGATTTATGTTGATCGATGAAGGAATTGGTGATGATAACCTCTTAGCTTTAAACTCCCATCATCTTCAAAATTCTCTCTCTTTTTGGTATTTTCTTTCTTTCAAATTTTTCTTCAATCTCCCAAAACCCTCTCCAAGATTCAAGATTTTCTCTCTCAAAAATCCTCCCTCCCAAGCTCACTTCTTCCTTCTTTTATAACCCACTCATCTATCTCTCATTTTAATTTTTCTACTAACTCTATCTCCCATTCTAATTTATCCACCGACTCTTCTTCGTTTTCATCTTCCCTTCTCCATCTCTATCTCACATTCTAATTTCTCCACTAACTCTTCTTCATCTCCATTTTCCCTTCTCTATTCTCATCTTATTTTCTCCATCTTTCCTTCTCCATCTCCTCTTCTCCATCTACCATTCTCTATTCTAATTTCTCCACTAACTTTTCTTTTTGTTATTTGCAAAATAATCCCTTAATTAATAGGTATTTATACTCTAGTCCTTGAGATTTTAAGTATTTGCAATTCAGTCCCTGGAGAAATATTTCTTTAAGTCTAAATCTCCTCATAATTTTTGACACACCTCCCCTATGCTTAGTCAAAATTCACCGCATGTCAAATTTAAGCTCATTTCTTGCCACTAAAAATAATACAAAATTTAATTAAAATTCTTTTGTAAAATTGAGCCATTTTGGGAATAATTGGGTCAAGATGAAAATTTGAAATATTAGAGAACAAAGTCAGAACTCCTAAAAGTGAAAAATGAAAATAAATTGACTCAAATTGAATTTTTTAGGCCCGATTCGAAATTATACTCGTGAAGGAATACACGACCTCGAATCGGATTTTTTAAATTTACGATGGCCAACATGAAAAGGGATTCAAAAGAAAAATATTGACTATTTTTTATGTATTTTTGTGGCGTCAAATGCTATTATTTATTAAATATTTTCCTAATTTCTAAAAAATACAAAAAAAATACAAAAAATTATTTTTTGTTCAAAAATGGATGCCTAAGCTTGGCCGAGGCTTCCAAAGTTGATTTTGCAATTTTCTCATTTTTCTTAATTTTTGTTATGAATTTTCGAAAATAAAAATATCGAAAAATATTGAAAATATGAAAAAAAAAATTTGGTCAAAATTAGTTCTCTAGGCTTGGCCAAGGTCTCCAACCTTGATGTTTTTAATTTTATGATTTTTTATGGATTTTCTATTAATGTTTGAAAATAAAAATACCGAAAAATACTGAAAATATGAAAAATTATTTTTTGGTCAAAATTGATTCTCTAGGCTTGATCAAGGTCCTCAAAGTCAACTTTTTCAATTTTGAATTTTTATGAATTTTTTTTATTAATTTTAAAAGAGAAAAGATGATTAAAAATCAGGTGTCAACAGCTGCCCCTCTTTGAAAGGATGCTCGGCAGAGGTTTATTTCAAAGAAGAGATGACACATGAACCCTAATTGACTCAACCTAAGAAAATACAAGGAGTCGTGACATTTGATCTCCAATACTTTTCTGTGTAAGTTCTGATTTAGGCCGGGCTTGAGGAGGCTCTTATGAAGTGAGGGAGAGATAGAGATGCAAGGAATTTACCTGAAACTTACTTGTTCATTTCGTGGTTGTTAACTGCTCTGCTGAAAATGGAATGAAAACCTAAGGATTCCTTATAAAAAAAAAACCTCAGGGTGATTGAATTTGGACCCGTATGGTAGGTCAACCCATGGAAGATTCCTAGCGAAAGGATTCTACTGATTAAAATTTAATTGAAATTTGACCTGTATGAAAGGTTACCTCATGGTAGATTCCTAATGAAAGGATTCTACCGGTTAAAATTGGATTAAGATTTGACCCGTATGGTGGGTCATCCCATGGCAAATTCCAAATGAAAGGAATCTATTGATTAAAATTGGATTAAGATTTGACCCGTGTGGTGAGTCACCCATGGTAGATTCCTAGTGAAAGGATTCTATTGATTAAAATTTGATTGAGATTAGACCCGTATGGAAGGTCACCCCATGGTAGATTCCTAATGAAAGGATTCCACTAACTAAAATTGGATTAAAATTTGACCCGTATGGTAGGTCGCCCTATGAAAATGCCTGTAAGAAGGACTTTGGGTGCCTGTAGAAAGGACTTGGTGCTTGTAAGAAGGACTTTTGTGTGCCTGTAGAAAGGACTTTAGGTACTTGTAGAAAGGACTTTTGTGTGCTTGTAGAAATGACTTTGGATGTCTGTAGAAAGGACTTAGTGTGCCTATTGAAAGGACTTTGGGTGCCTGTAAGAATGACTTTGGTGCTTGTAAGAAGGACTTTTGTGTGCTGAAGGGTGCCATTTTGATATCTAGGAATACCATGAGTCCTTCAAAAGCTCAAACCCACTTAACTTACTTTGAAGGGTGCCATCTAGAATCTGGGGAGACCAAGAATCCTGCAGAACCTCAGATCCAATTTAACTTACCATGAAAGGTGCCATTTTGGGATCTGGGGAGATTAGGAATCCTGCAGAAACTCAAACTCGATTTATCTTACCTTGAAGGGTGTCATTCTGGGATCTGGGAATACTAAGAGTCTTGTAGAAGCTCAAACCCGAATTATCTTTCCTTGAAGGGTGTCATTCTGGGATCTGGGAATACAAGGACTCCTGCAGAAGCTCAAACTGATTTATCTTCTCTTATCACTCAAGCATAAGTCAAATAGGAGAGAACAAAACATCTCGAACATTTCAGTTTTCGAGACAAAACATGCTATTGACACCTAATTTTTAATCACTTTTTCTCTTTTAAAATTAATAAAACAAATCCATAAAAATTCATAAAAATGAAGAAATCAACTTTGGAGATCTTGGTCAAGCCTAGGGAACCAATTTCGATCAAAAAATGACTTTTCATATTTTTAGTATTTCTTGTATATTTATTTTCGAAAATTAATGAAAATCTATAAAAATTCATAAAATTAAAAAATAAACTTTGGGGACCTTGGTCAAGCCTAGGGAACCAATTTTGATAACAAAAAATGATTTTTCATAATTTTCACATTTTTTATATTTTTAGAAATTAGAAAATAAAAAAAATTAAATAAATTGCATTTGAGGACACAGAAATTAAAAAAAAATAGTCAGTATTTTTATTTTAATTTTCTCTTCATTTTGGCTAAATAAAATCTACAAAAATTTATTTTGAATCGGGAATTACTTTGTTAATCTCATTTTTAGATTAATTGTAAAAATTGCAGAAAATTCATTTTAGCTCGGTAATTTCCGATTTTTCCATTTCTGGAGTTGTGACATTATCCTCTAATAATCCAAATGAAGTCAGAAAGCTTACTTTCATTGTGGTCACATAGACATGCGCACGAATCATGAGTTTAAATCTTAACATATCTACTCTAAAGGCTCACAAATTGAAGTGAAAAACTTACGACAAGGCGACAATCTCGTGCACATAATCAAGGTTAGCCGTGATCCCAAGACGTAACCAGGATTAGCCGGGCCATTCCACTTCGGCTGCTCGAGTAAAAAATTATAACCCCCGCTTCAGTAACTTACCAAGCCTGAGGCCTAACTTTTAAAACTCATTTTTGAAAAGGGATTTGGGATTGAATCTAGACTAACTTTCGACGTAATTTCACGCCGAACGCTAGAACCAAATCACAATACCATCCTAAAATTAGTGGCCCAGGTTCGATCATAGGACGTATGTGATGTTGTGCTAAAGCAATTAATCACGCACGGCAATTAAATTCAAACACCGCTTCAAAAATGTGTAAAAATTAAATTTCAATTCCCACACACTAAACCTGCAAAATAAAGGGTTAGACAAATATTCCACCCCTTATAACTCCCTTCTATAAAATCATTTAACACATCTAGAATGAGTTCCAAGCAATTGCCAAATCAAATGAATTTTCATTAAATGTTTCTGACCTAAGTCCACTAGGTTTTTAAGTTTTTTCAAAAATTAAGAACTAATCCCCAGGGGAGTCGCTAGTCTGTCGCGACCCGAAAATTTTTTCTTTTGGTGGAAAATTCTCAGGTTAACGGATTATTAGGTTGATTAAATTAATAAACCTAATACGGACCCTCCCAAGTTCTACCGAATCGCAACTTTGGTTTTTTGTTCAAATGATTTTAGAGTTTAGAGTCGCCACTAATCATTTTTGGTAGGTTGATTAGAAACCTAAGTAAATTAGCGGGAGAACTAAATTATTTTTACGAACTAGAGATTCTGGGTTCGGGGACTTGGTTACACTAGTTAATTAAAACTAATGCCCTTTCGGTACCTTAATTTCATGACTATCCTATTTGGCAACTCAGACTTGGGTTATTCATAAGGTTCTATGCGAGGTGACCTCTTTTTTCGTATTTCCAATTTTTAGATGAAATGCATATGAATGACATTTTTTGGTATTTTCAAATCATTAAAATTTCCTAAAGCCCCAATAGAGCATGAACTAACGATTTTTGTCCAGTGTTGCGACCTCCAGCAAGTGGCTCAGTCTACTCATTCTAGGATTTAATGGTACAGCAATTAAATTACAAAAAATTAAATTGCAATAAATAAAGGACCTCCAACGGGGGACTCGGCCTTGGCTAGGCTTATTCATCGTGGGGTTTAATGCTACCGAAATTAAATTATAGGAAATCAAAATTGCATTCAATAAAGAACCTTCAACGGGAGACTCGGCCTTGATTCAGCCTACCCATCGTGGGGTTTAATGGTACTGAAATTAAATTACAAGAAATTAAATTGCATTAAATAAAGGACCTCCAACGGGGGACTCGGCCTTGATTCGGCCTACCCATCGTGGGGTTTAATTGCACTAAAATTTAATTGCAAGAAATCAAATTGTTTTAAATAAAGGACTTCCAACGGGGGACTCGGCCTTGGTTCGGCCTACCCAACGTGGGGTTTGATGGTACTAAAATTAAATTGCATTAAATAAAGAATCTCCAACGGGAGACTCGGCCTACCCATCGTGGGGTTTGATGGTATTGAAATTAAATTGCAGGAAATTAAATTGCATTAAATGAAGGACCTCCAACGGGGGACTCGACCTTAATTCAGCCTATCCATTGTGGGGTTTAATGGTACTAAAATTAAATTGCAGAAAATTAAATTACAGAAAATTAAATTGCAGAAAATAAAGGACCACCAATGAGTGGATCGGCCTTCTCATTCTGGGGTTTGATGGTACAAGAATTAAATTGCAGAAAATTATAGTACGAATGCGACATGTGGATATGGAGACATATGAATATGACATGACATAATCATGATTTAAATCAATCCATTTGGGTAACGAAATTTCTTAAAGATTTTAATGGTTAGGATCGTTACCTGATTTGACAGATTTGATGATCGAATTCGAACCTCGTATTACCTTGTGGATCAAGATTGCGGCTCGAACGACGGGGATGGACTCTTGTTTTATGTTGATCGATGAAGGAATTGGTGATGATAACCCCATAACTTTAAACTCTCATCATCTTCAAAATTCTCTCACTTTTTGGTATTTTTTTTCTTTTAAATTTTTCTTCAATCTCTCAAAACCCTCTCCAACATCCAAGATTTCTCTCCCAAAAATCCTCCCTTCCAAGCTCACTTTTTCCTCTTTTTATAACCTACTCATCTATCTCTCATTCTAATTTTTCCACTAACTCTATCTCCCATTCTAATTTCTCCACTAACTTTTCTTCATCTTCATCTTTCCTTCTCCATATCTATCTCACATTCTAATTTCTCCGCTAACTCTTCTTCATCTCCATCCTCCCTTCTCTATTCTCATCTTATTTTCTCCATCTTCCTTTCTCTATTCTAATTTCTCCACTAACTCTTCTTTTTGTTATTTGCAAAATAATCCTTTAAGTGTTAGGTATTTACACTCAAGTCCATGAGATTTTAAGTATTTACAATTCAGTCCCTGAAGAAATATTTCTTTAAGTCCAAATCTCCTTACAATTTTCGACACACCTCCCCTATGCTTAGTCAAAATTCACTGCACGTCAAATTTAAGCTCATTTCTTGCCATTGAAAATAATGCAAAATTTAATTAAAGCCCTTTTACAAAATTGAGTCATTCTGAGTATAATTGGGTTAAGATGAAAATTTGGAATATTAGAGAACAAAGTCACAACTCCTAAAAGTGAAAAATGAAAATAAATTGACTCAAATTGAATTTTTTAGGCCCGATTCGAGATTATGTTCGTGAAGGAATACACAATCTCAAATCGGATTTTTTAAATTGGCGATGGCCAACATGAAAAGGGATTCAAAAGAAAAATATTGACTATTTTTTTTTATGTATTTTGTGGCCTCAAATGCTATTATTTATTAAATATTTTCCTAATTTCTAAAAAATAAAAAAATAAAAATAAAATAAAAAAATTATTTTGTGTTCAAAAATGGTTGCCTAAGCTTAGCCAAGGCTTCCAAAGTTGAGTTTGCAATTTTCTCATTTTTTCATGATTTTGTTTTATGAATTTTCGAAAATAAAAATATCGAAAAATATTGAAAATATGAAAAATTATTTTTTGGTCAAAATTGGTTCTCTAGGCTTGGACAAGGTCCCCAACCTTGATTTTTTTAATTTTATGATTTGTTTATGGATTTTCTATTAATTGTTTAAAATTAAAATATCGAAAAATACAGAAAATATGAAAAATTATTTTTTGGTCAAAATTGGTTCCCTAGGCTTAATCAAGGTCCCCAAAGTTGATTTTTTCAATTTTATGAATTTTTTTTTATTAATTTTAAAGGAGAAAAGATGATTAAAAATCAGGTGTCAACAGCTTGGAATATCTAAAGCCCGTGGACAAGGATTGTTGCCCAAAATGACGGCATTTGGGTGGCCACGACCAGCCGACGGGGTTAGTCAAAAGTGGCAAAATTGCCACCTTTGGGGAGGTGCCAAGTTGCCGCCTTTGACCAACCACCCGGCACTGGCCCAAAGGCGGCAATTTTGCCACTTTTCCAGCAGCCAACTGGCCATGTGGGCCAGTTGGCAGCCCATGTAGCGGCCTCCCATTGGTCGTCACGTGAGGCGATTTTTAGGGTGGTATATACCGCCCCTCCCCCCGTATTTTCTCCCTCTCTCTCACCCTCTATAAATAGAGGGAAGAGGCCCAAGATTCTAAGATTGGAAAACTCGAGAGAGTCACACATATACGTGCCAAATTTCTTGAGAAAGTGAGTTCGAGCATCAACCAACTTGGATACATAAAGGTTACGTTTCCATTGGTTGAAAAACAAAGGGTTCTGATCAAGACACCGCAAGGATTACTAGCACAATTCGAGGGCCGTTTCTCCTAATCTCCGTCTTTCAAGTCACACAGGTGTCGAGATGTGTTTGAACTATAGGCCCGACACCTCTTGGGCTCAAGGACAAAGAAACAGAGTCGAATTCAATCTCTATCATTTAAGGTACGTTTCTAAACTTGCTTTAAAAAGTTTAATTTTTTTATTAAAGTATACGGGGACTTCTAAGACGATCTGGAGGGCCGTTTGAATTGATTTTCTTTCACTGCGTATATGATATTTTTTCATGAGTGTGATGAGTACCCGGATTCGCTAAAAAACCCTACAAAATTTATTTTTAGAAAATAATATTGGGATTTTTAGGTTTAAGAGACAATTTTGGACATGATTTATTCGATCTGAAGAGAGATTTGGAAAATCCTAAAGCATTGGTCAAATAAATCAACTAATTTAGTTGAGTCGCAGAACCTATTGTCGAGAACTTTTGTACTCGAACCTACCTTGCCGACCTTTTGTTGTGAAATTATCAAAATACCCTTAGTTGTTAGTGCCAAATGACCAACCTATCCCACATTAGCTAAATACCAATTTGCCCCTAAATATTATTCACAAAAAAATAAAAGCATTAATAGTTGACTTGACCGCGGGCCTACTTTTTACCTCACCATTAATGCCCATCACCTCACATAACATCTTCTCTCTCTCTTCTCTCTCTCTCTCTTCCCCCTTCACTACGGCTGATCGACCCTCTCTTCTCTCCCAATTTGCTATTTTTGTGCACCACCCACCACCACTATCTACCACTATTGCCGTTAGTTGTCGGCACGCTCTAGGCTTCGCTGACCATTGCCACACTGTCCCTTTGTTGTCGCATGGAGATGCCATGGGCTAGGTTGCACCATCTGTTGCCGCACCACCTCCCATATCCGAGAACTACCCGTGACCTCAAGCCAACCTCATCACCCCCATAGATCGCCTTACCATCATAGCTGTCGTGCCGTTGTTTGCTCGAGCTAAACCGCAGACTGCTATCGTTGCCACTTGTTGCCATGTTGGCATATCAATCACCACCACCCCCGTCATCGCTGCTGGACCATTGTTTGTGATTAACCCATAATCTCTTATTAGGACATTAATTGCGTTTGGAGTTAAATTAGTTACGTTAATTGTGGGTTAGTTAATCTAATGACAGGTTAGTCTAGTTAACTGTGGTTAGATTAGGTTTATGACAATGGTTATGTTAGTTGGCCGCAGTTAGTTTAGTTAACCCTCGTTACTTAAATTTTAACTATAGTTACTTTATGGATAATGATGGTTAGTGTAATTAACTTGGGTTACTTGTTTTAATCATGATTGGGCTAATTAACTAATGAAAACCTAATTAATTAAAGTTGGGTTAATTAATTGAGATGGACTTAATTAATTATAATTAGGTTAATTAACCTTGGTCTGGATAATTAAATTTTTGTTAATTAATTATTACTTTTGGGTATTTTTTGTTGATTGTTGTGTACCTTTGTTGTATATATATGTATGGATATATGGATTAATCACCCATGTTGAATATCAAGTTTATTGGAAAAGGTGAGTTCATGTAACCGCGTGTGAATTTTCCATTGCATCTTTAAGCATGAAAAATGCCAATGAGCCGAGTTTTGAGCCTGATCGCATGTGCATTGGACTAAATGTAAAGATATAAACTAACTTGTTTGTCTGGCATGCTTGTGTGGTCACATGATGGTTACCGTCACCCAAGCGTACTTGGGGACGAAGTCAACATTGAGGGTACTTGGGGATGAAGTGAACACCATGGGTACTTGGGGTCGATCTTGATATGTTCATGCTGAGGGTACTTGAAACCACACGATTTATCAGATACCGATTGTGGTAAGTCGCGAACTGATGCTTCTTACAGTAATATGTGATTGTCGATTCATGTCGAGGGTACTTGGAACCACATGGCTTATTAGTTGCCATTGCCGAAGGAATGGGACGAAGCCTAGTCATGTCGAAAGAGCACCAACTGTCTAGTGTGCTAGGGTTGAGTGGCCATTAATAACTGGAGCACGTATGATGAATTACCCATGAGAGATTATAATGAGATTTTTTTGATTGCGTGCCTTGGTCTGTATGTAGTTTGGATGCCATATTGATTACTATACTTTATGGGCCCAGGCAAGATAAGTTCACATGTGAATGATGGTGGACTATTGAGTTATGTACTTGATCATGTGTTAGCTAGAGGGTCATGTTGTTATCTCTATATCTTGCATGTTCAAGCTACGTTGAGCAAATCAACGCCTTACTCGGACTTTGGCATTGACTCATGAAGATTTTATATCTTACCTATTGATGTTAAATATTTTTTGGACCCTGATACCCTAGCCAGCTAATACCTCTGAATGGGCATAGAGGTGGAGACTTTTTGTTGAAGACTTTGGACATAATGTTGATGCTATCCTGATCCGGTAACTTTTTGGTGGTCATAGGAAGTAGTCTTGAGATTGAGCTTGTAGATGTTTTTCTTCTCAAGTTTAACAATATATGTCAAAACAAAAATGATCTTTTGCTAATGTTGGTTGTTACTTGCTTACTATCTATCCTTGCCATTTATATAATTATCTAGGGAGGTAGAACATTCCACATGTACTTAATTGAAAAATAAAATGAATGGATCGATGACACGTTTGGGACGTCACACTTTATTGACTCGAGGCATTTGGTAAGGTTATTACATACCTGGGGATTGGGCCGTGACATCCTCTTCTCTTTTGGTATCAGAGCAAGGTTAGACTAATCCACTTAATTATAGCCTGAAGTGATAAGGTGAGCTAATTTTTGGGATAGTATTAAAACCATGTGCATGTGATTGTTGATTAGCGTTTAGGTTGTAGTACTAAATTCTCATTACGTGTTGCCTTTGGTTGAGCAGGAGCCTATAAGGTCTTATAGGATGAGCAATCGTAATGCGAGGGTGCTTAGAGGAAGGGAGACTCAGTAGGATCCCAGAGTGGGAGGGGTTTTATGGGTGTTAGAAGCCCTTGAGCATATCGCGGGGTAGCAAATAAGGAACCCAGCTGCTACTATTACCATCATTATGAATGAAGACCCATTGACTAGAAACAGGAACGGTAAATAGTTGATGCATGAGTTGGTATAGTAGTTTCTAAAACTTAAGCTACCAAAGTTTCCAGGAGCAAATGATCTAGAGGATACAACCTCATGGATCAAGGTGTTGGAGAAGGCTTTCACCTTGTTAAGATGTTTTGAGGAAAACAAAGTAACACAGGCTGTATACCAACTGCAAGGTAGCACTAGTATGTAGTGAGAAGCCACATAGAGAAGGATCTTTTCTAAAGGTATGGTCTCAATGTGGGATGCCTTTGTTGAAGCCTTTAATGGTATTTTTTGGACTGTTTTGGGGAGCAGAAGATGGCTGAGTTCCTATATCTTCAACAGAATCATATGTTGGTGAATTAGTATAAGGTGACGTTCACTGAGTTGTCGAGGTATATACCAAGGATGGTCGAGAACTCTGTAGATAGGGTAAGGAAATTTCGAGATAGACTAAGCCCGAGATTGAGGATCTATAGGTGCTGCTGAACCTCAAGGACTTTAACAAGCTATATGAGAGGGCCCAACTTGTAGAGAGAAACATGACTAAAAGGGCAATTGCATCTAGATCATGGTTTGTGCCCTTCGCAAGGGATAGCCATTAGTTTGGGAAGAGGCTCATGAAAGGAAGAAAGCACCCCATGCCACCCAAATCGAAGGAATGCTGTGGGGAAGCCAATGTCCAATTCTAGTGGAGTGTGCCAATGAGGCATGAAACAACAGCGTGCCCTTTTTGAGGAGGATCCTATTTTGGGTATGGTCAGTACGGTCACCAAGTGAGAGATTGCCCGCATAGACAAATAGGGATGTAAGCAGCCACAAGAAGGATAGCCATGAAGAAACACTCCATAGATCAACTTGAATCGACCTCTAGTGTGAGGAAGGGTATATGTTATCACCCGAGAATAGGTGAAGGACTCACCTATCATTACAAGTACGATCTTCTCACATGATCATGTAACTTATGCATTATTTGATTTGGGAGCCATACATTCGTTTGTTGCTGAGCAGTTTGTTAAGTTAGTAGGGTTAAGTCCAAAATTGTTGGGAGCGATCCTTACAATTTCTACCCTACGTAAGGATATTGTATTATTTATGGTAGGATGTTCCGGTTGTAGGTTTGTTATAGGTGGTTGCAATAGAAATATAGATTTGATTGTGTTGGCAATATATGACTTTGATGTTATTATTGGTATGGATTAGCTTACAAAAAATGAATTACAATCGATTGCCATTGTAGGGCTATTCAATTTAACCCATTGGAAGGGGTTAGTTTTGAGTTTGTTGGAAATTGAGGAGGAACATTGACTCCCTTGATTTCATCGCTTGAGGTGACTCATTTGTTGGATAGTGGTTAAAGTTATTTGGCGATTGTAGTTAACACATCATCCAAGGAACCAATGATGGAGGATATTGCGATGGTGTGTGAGTTTTTTGATGTCTTTCTACAAGAAGTGCCAGGATTATCATCGAAAAAGGAAATAGAGTTGATGATTGAGTTAGTTCCTGGAACGATATCAACTTCTAAGGCATTATATAGTATGTTGTTACTGGAATTTAAGGAACTGAGGGTACAATTACTGGAATTACTCGATTAATGATTCATTTGCACTAGTGCATCAAAGAAAGATGGGTCGTTGTGACTTTAAATTGATTATCCGCAACTCAATCAAGTGATAATAAAGAATAAGTATCTGTTGCCAAGGATTGATGATTTATTTGACCAACTTCAAGGAGTTTCGTTATTTTCCAAGATCAACCTATGAACAGGATATCATCAATTGATAATTAAGAAGGATGATATATCGAAGATGGCATTTTGATTGCACAATGGTCACTACAAGTTTACCGTGATGCTGCTTGGTTACAAAAATGCCCCTGCTACTTTCATAAATTTGATGAAACGGGTGTTCAAGGAGTATTTGGATCAATTCGTCATTGTATTCATCAACGAAATTTTGGTATACTCGAGGAGTCATGAGGAAGATGTGTAGCACTTGAGGACAATATTGCAAATGCTTTGAGAGCTTAAGTTGTATGCCAAGTTTAGTAAATACAAGTTTTAGCTAACTCGTGTAGCTTTCCTTGTTCATGATTTCTATTCCTTGGCCAGATCAATAGAAATCTCTTCATTAGAGATCACATGAACTTGGCCAAGATTGAAGCAGTCATAGATTGGCCAAGACCAAAGATAGTTAAGAAAGTTCGGAGCTTATTAGGATTGGCAAGTTATTACAAGTGTTTTGTGGAAAGATTCTCTTCAATAGCTATGTCTTTGATGTGATTGCTAAAGAAGGATAAGAATTTTGAGTGGACGACTAAGTGGGAGCGTAGTTTTCAAGAGTTTAAGCAAAAGGTAACTATGGCTTCAGTTTTGATAATACTATCTGGTCCTAGAGATTATGAAATCTATAATGATGTATTGTAAAAAGGACTAGGCTGCGTTCTAATAAAATATGGAATGGTAATTACATATGCATCCCATCAGTTGAAGCCTCATGAGTTGAATTATCCAATGCATGATCAGGAGTTAGTAGCAATTATGTTTACTCTCAAGATCTAGAGACATTATCTAATGGGAGAAACATTTCAAGTTTATATTGACCATTGGAGTCTTAGGTATCTATTCTCTCAGAAAGAGTTGAACATAAGATAGCGTCATTAGATGAATTGAGAATTATGATTATGAGATTTTGTACCATCTAAGTAAGGCTAACAAGGTCGTAGATGGACTGAGTGGGAAATCAGCAATTGCATAACTGATGGTCCAAGAATGGCTTCTTCTTGAGGAAGCGCGAGATTTAGATTTTAATCTTGAGATAAGTCGTCTGTCAAGTCTCATGGCTACATTGAGGATTAACTCAAAAGTGTAGGCAAAGCTTTACAACCAATGGAACATGTGATTCAAAAGGTTCTGCAAGAGGATTCAATGAAAAGGAAAATCAACTTTCAAGTAGTTGAGGATGGAATACTAAAATTCTGAGGATGACTATGTGTGCCCTCTAATAAAGGTCTCAAGGAGGAAATCTTATTAGAAGTGCATCGCAACAGTTATAGTATTCATTCAAGCAGTACAAAGACGTACTAGAATTTGAGGCGATACTATTGGTGGAATAGCGCGAAGGTTGACAGAGCTAAGCATGTAGCGAAATGTTTAACACGGCATCAAGTGAAGGTGTAGTATTGTAAGCCTAGTGGACTGCTGCAGCCGCTTGAGATTTTGAAATAGAAGTGGGAGCATATTATGATGGACTTTGTAATGGGTTTTTCGAAGAGTTAGAGATGTAATGATTCGATTTGGGTCATGGTGGATAGACTGACAAAATCTACACATTTTATCTCTATGCAAAATGACTTCACTTTGAATAGATATGCTGACTTGTACATGTGGCAGATAGTGTGTCTTCATGGAGTTCTAGGGATGATCATATCAGATTATGATCCCAAATTCACTGTCACCTTTTGGAAAAGTTTACAACTGCGTTAGGAATGAAGCTACAATTTAGTACAGCCTATTATCTGCAGATGGATGGCCAATCTGAAAGGACAATTCAGATGCTCGAGAACATGTTGCAAGCTTGTGTTTTGGATTTCAAGGGAAGTTGGGAGGAACAACTTCATTTGGTTGAGTTTGCCTACAACGACAGTTATCAACAAAATATCAAGATGGCATCTTTTGAAGTGTTGTATGGTAGGGCCGTTAGGAACACTAGTTTATTGGAACGAGGTTGAGACATTTCGCACTTGAACTTAGCGTTGAGACATTTTGCACCTGAACCTAGCCCTAATTAAACCTATACTATGAAATTACCAAAATTCCCTTAGTTGTCAGTGTCAAATGACCAACCTATCATACATTTTCCAATTACCAAATTATCCCTAGATATTATTCATAAAAGACAAAAGCCTTAATGGTTGACTTGACCGTGGGCCCTACTTTTCACCTCATCATTAATGCCCATCACCTTATATCACCTCTCTCTCTCTCTCTCCTCCCCCCAACAGTGGATTGACCCCCTCTCCTCCTTTTCCATTTTTGTGCAACACTCACCACCACCATCTACCTCTGCCGTCACTAGCCATCGCCACCCTTTGAGCTCTACCAACCATTATCGCGCTATCCCTTCATCACCACCACTATAGGTTGAGTTACACTAGTCGTCACCGCACCACCTCCCCTAGCCAAGAGCCACTTGTGACCCCAAGCCGACCCCATTGTCCCTATGGACTGTCTTGCCATATTAGCCGTCATTTGCTCGAGCCAAACCGCGGACCACCGTTGTCGCTGCTCATTGTCGTGTCGCCATGTCAGTCACCACCGCCATTGCCATCGAACTGTTGTTTGTGAGTTAAACTATAATCTCTTATTAGGGCGTTAATTGTGTTTGAAGTTAGATTAGTTATTTAATTATGAGTTAGTTAGTTTGGTCAAGTTAGGTTAGTGACTATGGTTATGTTAGTTGACCGTGATTAGTTTAGTTAACTCTAGTTAGTTAAATTTTAATTGTAGTTACTTTGTGGATAATCATGATTAGGGTAATTAACCTAAGTTACTTTTTTTAATCATGATCAGGCTTATTAACTAAAGCGGGCCAATTAATTAAAGTTAGATTAATTAATTAAAATGAAAATAATTAATTATAATTAGGTTAATTAACCTTGGTCTTGATAATTAAATTAATTAATTAATACTTTTGGGTGCCTATTTGGTGATTGCTATGTGCCTTAGTTGTATATATGTATGGATATGTGGATTAATCACCCATGTTGGAGTATTAAGTTCAATGAAAAAGGTGTGTTCATGTAACCCCGTGTGAATTTTTCATTGCATCTTTAAACATAAAAAATGGCAATGAGCCGAGTTTTGAGCATGACTGATTGTGCATTGGACTAAATGCAAAGATATAAACTGACTTGTTTGTTTAGCATGCTTGTGTGGTCACATGATTGTTACCATCGCCCGAGGGTACTTAGGGATGAAGTCGACACCGAGAGTTCTTGTGGTCGAGCATGAATGTTTATGTCGAGGGTACTTGAAATCACACGATTTATTAGATACCAATTACGACAAGTTGCAGGCCGATGCTCCTTACAAGAATATATGATTGATAGTTCATGCTAAAGGTACTTGGAACCACATGGCTTATCAATTGCTGTCGCCGAAGGAATGGGACAAAGCTCTATTATGCCAAAAGAGCACCAACTGTCTAGTGTGCCAGAGCCGAGTAGCCATTAATAACTGAAGCATGTGTGATGCATTGTGCACGAGAGATTGTAATGAGTGTTCTGATTATGTGCCTTTGTCTATGTGTGGTTTGGATGCCATATTGATTACTATACTACATGGGCCAAGGCGAAGTAAGTTTGCATGTGAATGATGGTTGACTGTTGAGTCATGTGTCTGATCATGTGGAAGCTAGAGCGTTATGAGAGTTGCACGCTATTGATATGTTATCACTATATCTAGCATGTTTAGGCTACTATAAGCGAATCAATGCCTTGCTCGAACTTAAGCATTTACTCACAGAGATTTATATCTCACTAGTTGATGTTAAATATTTTCAGGACCCTAGGACCTCGACTAGCTACTACCTCTAAATGGGCATAGAGGTGGAGACTTTTTGTTAGAGCCTTTGGATATAGTGTTGACCCTATCTTAATCCAATATCTTTTTTGTGCTCGTAGGAAGCAGCTTTGAGGTTGGGTTTGTAGATGTTTTGCTTCCTAGGTTTAACGATATTTATAGAAAAAAATGATCTTTTACTACTTTTGGTTATTGCTTGCCTACTGTCTATTCGTGTTGTTTATATTGTTGTTTAGAGAGGTAAAATGTTCCGCATATGCTTAATTGAAAGATAAAATAAATTGGTTGACGACGTGCTTGGGACATCACCCTTTCTTGACTCAAGGCATTTGGTAGGCTTGTTACGTAGCTAAAGCTTGGGGCATGACAAGCGAGAATAGAATAGAATGTATGGGTGATGGATACCGATAATTGTATGCAAATGCAAGATAGATACTAATGAATGAGTTGGCAGAACACAGCAAAGTAACTGATAGAATATGATATACATCGAGTGCGTAAAAGACGCATCACTAGCCAACGATACAGATCAAGATTGAAGCTCACCACCAGCCGGGTATAAAGGACTTTGGGGTAAGAGAAGCTCACCATCAGGATCTAAAGATAACATTAGTCGAGGATAAAGGGCTTTTTGGCTCATCACCAAGGAGTAATTCACTCTCCAAGAATAAAGAGACCATATCAGGAGTTATCCACTCTCCAAAGACATTCACTCACATAGAGGAAAATCTCATGTATTTATATTCATCAAATCAACAAGTCTTCTATCTTACAATGGAGATTTTGCCTCATCATATAGAGGTATTCAAACATAGGTACTCAAAATATAAAAGACTCTGGAACAACCCAACAAAGACATGGGAACTAGAAAAGACATTAAAGTAACATGGGAACCATAAATCTTAGCCTTAGAAAATCATTGAAGGCACAGAGATTTGATTTTGACTCTTCAGCTTTGCTATTCTCCTCTCTAATTTTGTTTACCAATTCAAGCCAGCAAATAATCAACTTGGGAGATCAGCAAATCGGTAAGGAAATGACCCAAAATATCCTCCCACAAGTATGTTATCGGTCCATATCGAAGTCAACAACTACTATAGTGAAATGGCACATAATCAGCAAGGAAGAACCAACAACTCTTTATTTGATAATTAGGCCAATAATCTTTGCATTGATATCTTCATTCTTGACCTATAGAAGCAAGCTTAACCAAAATCTGCCCTTGTTTGAAAGAACATCGATTGTGCTAGAATAACCTTTGATGCACGATGGTCGGTTAATAAAATTAGAATCGAGATTGAACTTGTATGTTGACATCTCGTTAGTCTATCAACAATTTGTCCACTGAATGGACAACTCCCTAGTAGAATCGACATCTTTAGCTAGGCCCAATTGGATCAAGTTGTTCTTGAAATTGGCCTTTTCATGTAGGGATAAGGATTGAGCCGGATCAATCGATGTGTTCAGAGTGGAGCTTGAGAATCGATCGGCACAACTCGGAGGCTCCCGCATTAGTTTGAATAGACACCGATGTTGCTATGTCTATTCGTCAGAACCACGTTGAAACTTTGTATTGTTCCTTAGAATCGGCTGCTCCTGCATCATTAGTAGGATTAACTAAAGAGGACAACATTGAACTTGTGAGTTGATGAATAGAGCCCAATGGTCCCGCATCATCCTAATTTCATATTAATTATCGAGACAAGCTACAAATCCCAATTTCTCTCTTTAGAAAATAAATTAGCTCATTATAATGCCTTTCTAGATAGAATTGGACCCCAAAAAAAAAGAAGATAGCTAATGGAATATTTGAACAATACCATTACAGTGTTCCAATAGAATAAGAAAATCATGAATAATTAGCTGTTGCTACTAGATTGAAAATAACAATTTCCACATCTTAATAAGTTATTGTTACACTGATTCGAGTTGTTCCATTCAAAAAATCCCCAATAAATAAGAGCCCAATGTTAGCATTTATTTCGAAGGAATTATCAAATGCCAAACAAACACGAGCCAAGAGCGGCAGTTAGTCAAATCGCCGCACGACGATACCATAGGCTCCTTCCATGCTTATATTTTCAATGAAATTAGTTCGAGAATGTAAGTGTTTTCGTAAAAACTAATTTAGACTTTCCAAACCCCATAGTAGCCAAAGAAAAACAGTTGAAAGTGATCATGCGATCTTACGGATTAGAAAAGATCTCTAAGAACCATGGAAAACCGACCACATTGTCATCCCAAATTCCCAATCGACCGTCGTACGTTACTACCATCCTATTAATTATGGGGAGGAAGGTGGTGCGAACGTCGTTGGTAGACTCCTCCATTCACACAGAATTCAAGGTATGGATAAGACTGATCATAAAGTGCTTGCGCCCCACTCCCCCGCCAAGTAAATACAAAACCGTAGGCCACGGCATAGAACACCGTAGAGGTATCCCAATATATGTAAGGTCTCATTTTCGAGGAGATAATATGATGGACAAAAACAGCCCACCACACAAAAACACGAGAAAACTACAAAAATTAGAGTGCATCTACTTCGTAAAAAATTGAATGGTTTAAAAGAATATTATGCTAAAAATAATCACTTGTATTGTCAACAAAAGAAAAATTTATTGTGCACAAAAATATTTAAACATAAATTATGGTTGAAAACGACAATATTTTTTTTTGAGTAATTATTTCATGTGATACCAATGGTCATTTTTAAGAAAATATTAGGTAAATTCATATTTTGCAAAACAAATAAAGAGTGTTATGCTATTTTTCAATCCATATACTATATATCGTGACACGATTAGTCCACAACTAAATTCCTACAACAATGTAAGGAAAAATTCATTTTAAATGAGACTTAGATGATACTTGCTCTTATTTAATACTTGATATGTACGTGTATAAGTCTCGTACTTTATACTCACTTAGGATCAATAGTCGAGGTTAACATTTGATTCTAACAGCCTCCACATAACACGGATGTGTCATTATAATCAACATGATACAGACTTGTTAATGACACTATAATGTGAACATATCGTGTAAACCATCGTTGCCTATGAAATTGTTGACAATTGCCTAAGATCATCACCGTCCACTTAGGCTTAACAGGACCGAGCAAGAATATTAGGGTTGTAATTCAAGTAAAGCACTACCAATCAATCAATAAATACCAGTTATTCTATTTTATTTTTCAATTTTCCTTATATTCCAATACCCTTTTAAATGGATGGCGACAATTGCCTCCAGCTTTCATACATTTGAGATTTCCTCATCAATTTGCTTTAACTATCCAAGAAGGACCCTTCACATCTTTTGTCGATTTCTACATCCATCCATATCTAGAACGGTTTGTTATGATTTTTCACCAAACTAAATAGCCAAAATCACTTAAGTTATTCTTTTTTAAGAAATTTGTCATCGGTAGACGATCAATAGGAAGCTTTTTATATCGACATGGGCATCATACAATAATTTTGACGCCGATGCCATCATTGTCCCCTCTCTAAAACTATCCACGTGGATTATGGAAATCGCTATACATTAAACCGCATTCTCTTTTCATTGGATGGAATCTTATCGCATGGCCTTCTTGCAGAGGTTGCGGAGAAATTCGAGTGAAATGCGAAATGATGTGCTTCTTCGACACATAGGTCAATCTCCAGCTGCGTTCAATTCCGTCCCATTTGATTGGATTTCATACTCATCTATCGCTTCTTTTGGATAAGGGCTGTCTTGAGGGTCTATGTCCTGAGTCAAAACTAGACTCGCACGAAGACGGGGTGAGATCTAGCTGGGTCCGATAATAAGAATTTCATAGAAACATACATGACATTTGCTTAAATATTAAAAAAAAAAAAAAGAGAGAGTGAGACCCCATCTCATTTATTAAAATGATTTCTTCTACAATAAATTTTCCCTCAACGTGGTCCTGTCCGGCTGCCTAATTTTCTGTCGTGTTCTCTTAGCTAGTGTTTATATATGCCCTACCATAGACTTATCTGTCAGTAATGTCATTGGTCCTTCATATTCCATAAATCAGAGTTCAGCAGGGCAATCTTCTCTTGTTCAGTGCCATACTGCCAGAGTCGACATTCAAAGAGTCAATTTATTATTCCATTTGAATGTTTGCCTTTATAGATGCTAGGAACCTTGTAGGAAAAAAATGTGTTCTGTCGATCAATCAAAATAGGTATCAGACAATATTTAATTATCGAGTTAAACCAAATCACTTCAATTTTTCCTTTTCCTTAAGTGAAGAGATCAACATTCAATCGGAATGCAGGGTCGAAACTTACTCGCTCTCCGGTGATTTAAGCGGGGGGTCGTGTTGGTGGATTGCTGTGCTAACCCCCTCGGGGACTAGTCGTGCTTCACCTCTGGTTTGAGTGTAAACTCACCAGCCGCGCGGAACCTCGGTCATAAAAAAAACATTCAATCGGGATTAGTTAGGACCTCAATAACATGAAACCTGATTGATCATCTTCGAGCTTTGAAGCGATTAAATCTGAAAATCTCATTAATTAAAAACACTTTAGAGAGGTTTAAATGGACTTAATTTCAGAAGATCTTTCCAAATAGTATTAACATACCCACATCAAAATATTAATACTAACATCAACGAGGCTGACAGCCATGGTGCTAAATGTTTTATTTATTTGAGTGAAAATGTTTTCCATCCAATTAGATATTATTGATTAGTACGACAAATGGCGAAATAGATTCAATCTCAACAATGTTGGAAAGAACTCAATCGCACACGTTAATGTATCGGGGGAAATTCGTAACACTGTTTATTGTAATCAGAAAAACAATAACATGGAGGAGGCGATAATAATATTTGATACAGAACAAGCCAATGTACAATCTTTACAAATAAAGATTACAAACATATAAACTTACTAAATTCTGTAAAATTGAAAAAAAAGGATTAGATGAGTGGTGAGGTACGACTAACCGAATCTCCTTAAGACGATTAGTTCCTGCCAACGGTACTAAATAGCTTCACGAACTATGCCTTCCAAGATACAACATCTCGAACCTGTTTATATCAATACTATACGAATAGGAGTCTGTCGAACACTTCTCAAAACCAGCCCACTTAGAGGACGACTATGAGAGAACTAGAGGAATGCACTTGGAGTTGTAAGTTTTCCATTCTATTATGAACTTCTGAAATACGTCTATTTATAGACTAGAAAAACGTCGGTTACACCGACATTAATCCACATCATAACCGACGATATTAATTCATGTTGTAACCAACAACATTAATTCACGTCAAAACCGACGACATTAATTCACATCGGTTACGCTGACATTAATTGAGCCATTAATCTATCAATTACAACAATTCCCCACATAATGGCTCAATAAAACTAAGACTCAAGGAATTCCAAGTGTGCTTGTGGAAATACACTGCATCAAGATAGGTAGCTTTCGCTTTGAACCTTCTTTAGTGAAAGCCTATAGGATATACTTAACAAGTCGGTGAACTTAGTCTTGAACCGCCAGTTGTTGGTGTAAGCCCAAACAATAGACCTCACACAGAGTATCTCCGAATCAAGATTGGTTCTCAGTTGCATTCATTCTTTTGGCCATGCACCTCTTAGGATTTATGCGTGCTTTAGAAAATCTAGCCTTTAAAGATTTTCATAGAGTCGGCCAGCTCCACGCATATAGGGGTATTCCTCATTAAAGGTATCCTACCATACCTTACTAGGATGTTCAAATCCAAGCTATATGAATCATTAAACGCATAGCGTATCCTTAAAACGCTGTAGGAAGCATTGTTGCACCATGGGAATGGGAGACAGTGCTCACTCTAGAGTTTTTGAAATTTACGTTGCCCTGTTGTACCTATTCCATGGGATCTCCAATCACATAGGTTAGGTTTCCACCTCGGAAGCTCTTTATTGGGTTAAGGCTTTTAATCCCATTCCTCTCGATACACAGTTTACTTGCTCTCTCGATAAACCTTTTGTCAGTGGATCCGCAATATTTTCCTTTTAACTTCACAAAGTCCAAAGAAATTATTCCATGCGTGAGCAATTGCCTTACGGTATAATGTCTACGACGAATATGCCTAGACTTACCATTATATATCACATTATGTGCTCTTGCAATAGCTGCTTGATTGTCACAATGAATGCATATTGCAAGCATAGGTTTTTGCCACAACGGAATATCCTCTAAAAACTGTCGAAGCCACTTTGCCTCTTCAGCAGCTTTATCCAAAGCAATAAACTCTGATTCCATCGTGGAGCGCACTATTAGAGTTTGCTTTGAGGATTTCCATGATACCGCGGCACCTCCTAGCGTGAACACATATCCGCTAGTCAATTTCGATTCATCAGAATCCGAAATCCAATTGGCGTCACTATAACCTTCCAACACAACTGGATATTGACCATATTGTAGAATATAGTCTTTGGTATTTTTCAAATACCCCAATACTCTCAACAAAGCATTCCAATGCTTGTGATTAGGATTGCTTACATATCTGCTCAGTTTTCCTACTGAGTATGCAATATTCGGTCTAGTGTGATTCATGATGTATATGAGACTGCCGACTACTTGAGGGTATTCCAACCGTCTAATACTGCTTCCAATATTTTTCCTTAAAGTTAAGTGCGGCAAAAAAGAATTATTTGCATCTTTAATGCCGAATCCTTTGAACCTCTCAATTACCTTTTCAATATAATTAGCTTATGTTAAACATAAGCCATCAGAATTCCTGAGAATTTTGATGCCGAGTATAAAATCCACAACACATAAATCTTTCATCTCAAAGTTCTTCTTGAGAATAATTTTGGTAATTTTGATAACCTCGATGTTATCTCCAAGAATAAGCAAGTCATCAACATACAGACAAATAAGTACACATCTAATGGATGTGAATTTGTTATACACACATTTGCCACATTCATTGATTCTATACCCATTTGTCACTTTCATTGATTCTATACCCATTTAGAATCATCACGTGGTCAAACTTTTCATGTCATTATTTAGGAGCTTGTTTAAGTCCATATAATGATTTGACAAGTCTACAAACTTTGTGTCATTGTCCTTTGACCTTGAATCCTTCAGGTTGTTCCATATAAATCTCCTCATCGAGATCACCATTCAAGAATGCAATTTTCACATCCATTTGATGTACCTACAAATTGTATAGCGAAGCTATAGCAATCAACATCCTAACCGATGTTATTCTTGTTACTGGTGAATAAGTATCAAAGTAGTCTAGACCATATTTTTGTCTGAACCCTTTGGCAACAAGCCGTGCTTTGTACTTATCAATGGAACCATCATTTTTATACTTCTTCTTGAATATCCATTTACATCCAATTGGTTTATTTCCAGATGGAACATCAACCAATTCCCAAGTATGGTTACTTAGGATGGAATCAATTTCATTGTCAATAGCTTCTTTCGAAAAAGGAGTATATGGAGATGACATTGCTTCTTTGAACGTTTGAGGTTCACCTTCCAACATATATGTTAGAAAGTCAGGTCCAAAAGATTTTGCAATTCGCGATCTCTTATTCCATGCGAAAACAACTGCCTTATGCTATTATGTTTACGATGGATATGCCTAGACTTACCGTTATTTATCACATTATGTGCCCTTGCAATAGCTGTTTGATTGTCACAATACATATTGCAAGCATAGGTTTTGGCCACAACGGAATATCCTCTAAAAACTGTCGAAGCCACTCTGCCTCTTTAACAGCTTTATCCAAAGCAATAAACTCTGATTCCATCGTGGAGCGCACCATTAGAGTTTGCTTTGAGGATTTCCATGATACCACGGCACCTCCTAGCGTGAACACATATCCGCTAGTCGATTTCGATTCATCAGAATCCGAAATCCAATTGGCGTCACTATAGCCTTCCAACACAACTGGATATTGACCATATTGTAGAATATAGTCTTTGATATTTTTCAAATACCCTAATACTCTCAACAAAGCATTCCAATGCTCGTGACTAGGATTGCTTATATATCTGCTCAGTTTTCCTACTAAGTATGCAATATCCGATCTAGTGTGATTCATGATGTACATGAGATTGCCGACTACTTGAGAGTATTCCAACTGTCTAATACTGCTTCCAGTATTTTTCCTTAAAGTTAAGTGCGGCAAAAAAGGATTATTTGCATCTTTAATGTTGAATCCTTTGAACCTCTCAATTACCTTTTCAATGTAATTAGCTTGTGTTAAACCTAAGCCATCAAAATTCTTGAGAATTTTGATGCCGAGTATAACATCCGCAACACCTAAATCTTTCATCTCAAAGTTCTTCTTGAGAATATTTTTGGTAATTTTGATAACCTCGATGTTATCTCCAAGAATAAGCAAGTCATCAACATACAGACAAATAAGTACACATCCAATGGATGTGAATTTGTTATACACACATTTGTCACATTCATTGATTCTATACCCATTTGTCACTTTCATTGATTCTATACCCATTTAGAATCATCACGTGGTCAAACTTTTCATGCCATTATTTAGGAGCTTGTTTAAGTCCATACATTGATTTAACAAGTCTACAAGCTTTGTGTTCTTGTCCTTTGACCTTGAATCCTTCAGGCTATTCCATATAAATCTCCTCATCGAGATCACCATTCAAAAATGCAGTTTTCACATCCATTTGATGTACCTGCAAATTGTATAGCGAAGCTATAGCAATCAACATCCTAACCGATGTTATTCTTATTACTGGTAAATAAATATCAAAGTAGTCTAGACCCTCTTTTTGTTTGAACCCTTTGGCAATAAGCCATGCTTTGTATTTATCAATGGAACCATCATTTTTATACTTCTTCTTGAATATCCATTTACATCCAATTGGTTTACTTCTAGATGGAAGATCAACCAATTCCCAAGTATAGTTACTTAGGATGGAATCAATTTCATTGTCAATAGCTTCTTTCCAAAAAGGAGTTTATGGAGATAACATTGCTTCTTTGAACGTTTGAGGTTCACATTCTAATATATATATTAGAAAGCCAGGTCCAAAAGATTTTGCAATCCGCAATCTCTTATTCCTTCAAAGCTTAACATCTTGAGCCTCAACTTCATCATTCTCATATTCTGAATGTCTGAATCTCTTTTGAGAAGGTTCACCCTGATTTCATTTCGCAGGATACATATCCTCAAAGAATTTAGCATCCCTTAATTCTAGGATAGTATTGGCATGGATTTCCGCATTTACAAATTTGTGAACCAAAAATCTGTATGCGCTACTATTTTGAGTGTAACCAATGAATATACAATCCACTGTTTTATGTCCTAATCGAGTTTGATTAGAAGGAGGAATCGCCACTTTGGCTACCCCACACTTTCAAAAAATTGTAGGATGGTAGCCTTCCGTTCCATAGTTCATATGGACTCTTACCAGTTTTCTTATGGGGTATTTTATTAAGAAGATAATTCATAGTTAGAACTGCCTCCCCTCGCAAGTTTTGAGGTAAACCAGAACTTAAAAACATGACATTAGCCATCTCCTTTAGAGTTCTATTCTTCCGTTCAGCAATTCCATCTTGCTGCGGAGTATAAGGTGCAGTTGTTTGAAGAATTATTCCCAAACTTACACACAACTCCTTTAGATTGGAAGAACTATATTCTCCTCCTATGTCAGACCTAAGTACTTTGATTCGTCTATCAAGTTAGTTCTCAACCTCATTTTTATACTTGATAAACATGCTCGTAGCCTCATCTTTGCTAGTTAACAGATAAACATAGCAAAATCGAATACAGTCATTCACAAAAGTGATAAAGTACTTCTTTCCACCTCTACTTTCTATAAACTTTAAATCACATAGATCATTATGGATTAGTTGTAGTGGTTCACTCATTCTTTCAATAGAGTTGAAAGATTTCTTAGCAAACTTTGCTTCAACACAAGTCTCACACTTGTAACAGGCATCCAACTCAAACTTTGGAATTAACCCTAAGTTTGCTATCTTCTTCATTGTACCATAGTTTACATGTCATAATCTACCATGCCATAGATAAGGAGACATAACAATGTAAACTGAAGACTTCTCTTTATTAATTATCTTTGGGCACAAGAATTTAGAGTTTACATCAATGACAGCCACAATGGCTTTAAACAGATCATTACTCAAATAGCCTTTCCCCACATACATTCCCCCTTTAGAAAATACAAACTTGTTAGATTCAAATACAATTTTGAAACCCTTCTTGACAAGTATAGGGCCAGAAATGAGATTCTTCCGGATCTCTGGTACATGCAGCACATTTAGCAGGGCAGCCAAAGGTGAACTTCAAGATCACCTTTCCTTTCCCGACAATTTTTGCTGATGTAGAGTTAGCCATATAAGGCATTTCATCTTCCTCAGCCTTCTCATATGATAAGAATATGTGTTTATCCACACAAATGTGATTTGTGGCACCTGTGTCTAACCACCAGTCGATTTTGTTTAACACCAATGATACCTCAGACACCACCACAGTAGTTAGTCTCTCGTTATCTTCCTGCTCTGCCAGATTCAGTTGCTTGGCTCTACCACCACCCTTACCTCTGTTCGGATGTTTTTTGCAATCCTTAGCACGATGGCCAAACTTATTGCAAATAAAACATGTCCCTTGAAATTTTTAGGATTGTACCTTTTGCTTGCCTTATCCTTGAAAAGACTTCTTCCTTTTTCCTAATTGCTTGGAATTGGAAGACTCAACAATGTTAGCCTTTGGTTCAATAGAAGGATTTGCATTCCTTCTGTTGTCCTTCTCAATTCTAAGGCGCAAAATGAGATCTTCAAAGCTAATCTCTTTCCGTTTGTGGTTCAAATAATTTTTGAAGTCTGACCAGCCCGGAGGTAGCTTCTCAATAACAACTGCCACTTGGAATGATTCACTGAGTGACATTCCCTCAGCGAAGATGTCATTCAAAATTATTTACAATTCCTGAACCTAACTCATGACAGATTTAGAATCTATCATCTTGAAGTCTAGGAATTTGGCAACCATAAGTTTCTTTGTGCCCGCGTCCTCAATCTTGTATTCTTTCTCTAAGGACTCCCATAACTGTTTGGCAGTTAAGGATATAATTTCGGCATAGAAAGTCTCCATCTTTTCAAGCCTGCAACGCCCCAACCGTCGTGACATCTTGCTCATCTGGATTAATTATCGAGCACACCTCTGATAAGTACTTGACCAAATTCAGCGTGGTCAGATAAAACAACATTTTCTTCTGCCATTGCTTGAAGCCCACACCGGAGAATTTTTGTGGTTTCTCATTCGGTGTATGAGATGGTATCATCAAGGAAGGCAAAGCCTGTTGATGGATACTCACACCACCATAGGTGGTCTCTGCCCGAAGGCTCGCAGCATTTGCTGCCATCAAACCACCCCTCGATGGGTGAATGATTCCATCAGTCACAATCTCATCGACCAAAGTAATGTCTCCAGCATTATCGGGTACTTGTTTGTTATCAGCCATCACTATTTTTTCAGATAAATCCAAACAAACAGTTAGTAGGAGAATAATCACCTTAAGATTGTTGGAAAGAACTCAATCGCACACGTTAACGTATTAGGGGAAATATGTAACACTGTTTGTTGTAATCAGAAAAACAATAATATGGAGGAGGCGATAATAATATTTGATATTGAACAAGCCAATGCACAATCTTTACAAATAAAGATTACAAACAAATAAACTTACTAAATTTTGTTAAAAAAAAGGACTAGACGAGAGGTGAGGTACGGCTAACCGAATCTCCTTAAGACGATTAGTTCCTACCACGGTACTAAACAGCTTCACAAACTATGCCTCCCAATATACAACACCTCGAACCTGTTTGTATCAGCACTATACGAACAGGACTCTGTCGAACATTTCTCGAAACCGGCCCACTTAGAGGACGATTATGAGAGAACTAGAGGAATGCACTTGGACTTGTGAGTTTTCCGTTCTATTCTGAACTTCTGAAATTCGTCTATTTATAGACTAGAAAAACGTCGGTTACACCGACATTAATCCACATTGTAACCGACGACATTAATTCACATCGGTTACACTGACATTAATTGAGCCATTAACCTATCAATTACAATAATAAGAAGTAAAATACAAATAAGAGTTATGGCATTCAATCTCAAATTGCAAGAAATCCTCTTGATTCGACATGAATTAACAAACGAAATAGAATGCATAGGACTCAAGAAACAAATAGAAGTAACTAGAATTACTCCTCCATTTTCCAAAGTAGCAACTTAAAAACTTTCGGTAGAAGGCTTTAAATTGTATGAAACTAAAATCATTCAATACTAAATCTATAGTTCTTTCTCACGAATATTAGATGGCCAGATTGAACCACAAAAGCCTCTCAAATATCTTTCCAGACCCCTAAAATTATGTGGGTAGATAAACAAAAATTCGTTAATTGATGGATAGACCTTAACTCCCTTGAGATAATCCTTCATCAATTAGTGGCGATCTGAATTTGAACCTATCTCAAACTCAATAAGAGCTTCTAAATGGAGTCTCAAACTCATCTTCATTATGACCATAGAACATGAAACTATTGGGATTTCGGTGTCCTAAATCCCTAAAAAGTGAATGAAAAGTATGGATGGAGGTAGTTCCACATCAAATAGAAGATGGATTGAAGATTGGTTTATTTAGAAGAGCCTCTCAAATTGGTTTGGTCCCAAGAGGTACTCCACTTTTATGGAGGGGAGAGGACCTATACAAAGCTAGGTCGGTCTGTACGCCACCACTACCCACTCCGCTCGGATTGGGTCGGGTCTAGGTTTGGTCCAATTATTTTTTAACTTCGCCCATTAGTTCCCATCAGTTTTATTTTTATCGAACAAGCACAATAACAAACATGTTTTTGCCTTTAATTTTTTTATTTTTCAAATAAATATGTTTGTGAGTGATCAATCATCGAGCCATCGATTCGGTTTGATTATCTATAATTGAAGGTAACCTTTCAATTCGTCATGACCGAACGTAACCTTTCGGTTCATCATAAATCAATATAACTTTTCAGTTAGTCGTGACTCTTCATTACTTAATAGAATCATGACTATTTATTCCTCATGGTTTTTGAATGGACACCTACACACATCATATACTTTCTCATACTTCATCTATCATCATTTTCATTTGTGTGATTATCCTACAAAGTTGAGTTTAAAAGTTTCCTATAAAGAAGTACTGCTTCATAGGAAAGACGATCCATTCTATCTTGGAAAGCAATTATCCAAGAACCTTAGGTACCAGCTGAGGGGACAAATTTGTCTTAAGAACATGACGTGAATTCGTTAGGCTCAAATCATTGGTCTACAATCGGTTCGCTCGTCTGCACTTGATTTCAAGTTTGCCGAATAACTTTGTTGTTCATACGAATACTTAGGCACAATAATCTTAAGACAAATTTCGTGATGTGTTTACATAGTTATTTTCTTTTCTATTATTTCCATTTTTGTAATAGAAATGGCTTCAATATCGATGACGCCAATTGTGTCTGTTCCAACTTATAGAGAGAAGCAAGAAAAGTTCAATGGGGCTAATTTCAAAAGATGGCAATAGAAAATGTTGTTCTATCTTACAACCTTGAATCTGGCAAGGTTCCTCATAGAGAATGCTCTTAAGTTGGATGAAGTAGAGACAAGCAAGGAAAGGGTTGCTGTTGTATATGCATGGAAGCATTCTGACTTTCTGTATCGTAACTATATCATCAATGATCTGGATAATACCCTCTACAACGTTTATAGTCCGTTGAAATTGATTAAGGAGTTGTGGGACAACTTAGACAAGAAATATAAAACAGAAGAAACTGGCTTGAAGAAATTCATTATCAAAAAATTTCCGAACTCCAAGATGATAGATTCTAAAATCATCTTAAGTCAAGTTCAAGAACTTCAAATGATCACGCATGGCATTGATGCTGAAGTTATGATGATTAATGAATCATTTCAAATGGTTATTTTTATTGAAAAGTTACTACCGTCTTAGAAAGATTTCAAGAATTATCTCAAACATAAGAGAAATGAGTTATCACTTCAATACTTAATTGTTCGATTGAGGATAAACGAAGATAATAAGTTTTCTAAGAAAAAAGTTCATAGCAATTTGAAGTTTTGAAAGGCTAACATTGTTGAAGAAGGATTGAAACCCAACAAGAAGAAGAAAAAGTACAGAAAAGAATCCACTCGGGGCATGAAATGGTTCATTGGCAAGTGCTACAAAAGTAGAAAGTCTGGGCATCGCGCTAAAGACTATAGAGCCAAGAAAAGCAAGAAGACCTAGGCTATTATGGTGGAACAAACTTTCAATGGTGTCGATGATATCAATCTTACTGCTATGATATCCGAGTGCAATATAGTGGAAAACCCTAAAGAATGATGGATTAATAACAGAGCAACTCGTCATATATACGGCAATAAATTGATGGTATTATTTTACATGCCTATGAAAGTTGATGAAAAACTCTACATGAGTAATTCATCAACTTCTAAGGTTGAAAGGTATTGGAAAGGTTGCTTTGAAAATGACATCTTAAAAAAAATAGTGCCAATAAACAATGTGCTACATGTGTCAGACATACGCAAAATTTTAATGTCCGAATCTCTCCTTAACACAAATGATTTTAAATTGGTATTTATATCTGATAAATTTGTACTCTCCAAGAATGAGATATATGTAGAAAAAGGTTATCTTGCGATAATTTGTTCAAGTTGAATGTAATAATTGTTGTACCCAATATTGTTACAAATAAAATTGATTCTACTTATGTGGTTGAGTCTCCTGATATATGGCATGCTAGACTATGACATCTTCATTATAAGCCAATAAAGAAATTAATGAACATGGGGTTATTGCTAGAATTTAACTATCCAATTGAAAAATACGAAGTGTATGTTGAATCTAAGTTTTCTAAACCTCATTTTCATTCCATAGATGATATAATCACATAATCGTTAGATTTAATAGACATAGACATATGTGATATGAAAGTAATATCGTTAAGAGGTGATAAAAAAAAATATTTTATCACTTTTATATATGACTACTTTAGGTATTATTACATTTATTTGCTTAGTAGAAAAGATGAGGCTATGAATGCTTTTAGAACTTATAAGTATGAAGTTGAAATTCAGTTAAATAAAAAATTTAAAATGATAAGAAGTAATAAATGAGGTGAATACGAATTTTCTTTTAAAGAAATTTATTTTGAGTTTGGTATAGTTCATCAAATTACTCCTCCATATGTGCTATAATCCAATGGAGTGGCGGAAAGAAAAAATCGATCGTTAAAGGAGATAACGAATGCACTATTGAATAGTTTTGATTTACAACATATTGTTAAGGGAAACTGTTTTGACAACAAACTTTATTTTAAATAGAATAGCCCACAAAAAGACATAATAAACTCCTTATAAGAAGTGGAAAGGCTGAACACTTATTTAAAATATCTCAAAGTGTGGAAGTAGTTGGTTAAGGTTGTGGCTCCTAAACTTAAGAAGATTAAAATATGACTAAAAATTGTAGATTGTGTCTTTATTGGATATACTCTTAATAGTAATGCATATTGATTTCTTGTTAATAAGTCAGTAGATGCTAGGGGTGTGCAACCAAACTGATTTATCTGGTACCCAAATCGGATCACCCGAGAACTAAGATCGAAATAGGTTTTTGTTCAAACTGGCCCGGAAACTGGTTCTAAATTTTGAGAACCGGTTAGAACCGGTCTGGGAGCTGCATCTAGGTAAAAACCCACTCGAACCGATTTATAAAATCGATTTTACATGTTTAAAAAAAAACCCTAAGTGAAGTGATTAAATTTTCGCTACAGCTTTATCTCACATACTCGTAGCCTTACTAAGGTGAATATATTTTCTATACCATTGACTTTGTTTTCTTTTCGGTGATGACTGAAAAATAGGAAAACTAGGTAGACTCTAGAATCGTTGGTTTTGTTTTCTTTTGAGGATGACTGAAAATTTGGGAAATCGGGTAGACCCCAAAACCGAACTGAAAAATAGGGTAGGTTCCAAAGCAAGTTCTAGGATAAATAGGGTAGGGTCTCGGTTCCAAAAATTAAAAATCGATTATGATAGGGTTAGGTTTATGGTATAGGTCCGGACCCGGCCCACCTGATCCGTGCTCAACCCTGATAAATGCTTCATTCTTTGAGAATATATTTCCGTGTAGCATTTTCTATGAGCCAATTAATAATAACAAGAGGTCTCGGGATACTACACTTAGAAGCGATCTTATGGAAGATGAACCTAGATATAGTAAAAGATTAAAAAAAAATTCTAAATCCTTTGGATTTGATTTTCAAAAATATTTGTTAAAGAATGAGTCTCGGACCTTTAAAGAGGCTGTGACATTCCCATAAGTTCCATTCTGGAAAGAAGTTATCAATAATGAAGTTGAATCTATCTTGTCAAACCATACCGTATTTGTTAGAGAATAAGCCTTAGACCTTTAAAGAGGTTGTGACATCCCTAAAAGCTTCATTCTAAAAAGAAGCTATAATAAGGAAGTTGAATCCATCTTATCAAACCATACGTGGGAATTAGTTAACCTTCCTCCTGATAATAAGCCACTATAGCGTAAGTGGATTTTCAAGAGGAAAATGAAAGCGGATGGTACTATTGATAAATATAAGGCTAGACTTATGGTGAAAGGATATAAATAACGAGAAGCTCTTGATTATTTTGACACTTATTCACCTGTTACTAAATCTATAAGGATGCTAATAGTCATAGTAGCGATGTATAAACTTGAGATCCATCAAATCAAATGGATATGAAACGGCCTTTTTAAGCAGGGATCTAGAAGAAGAAATATATTTGAAACAACCTGAAAGTTTCATTGTTCTAGGACAAGAAAAGAAAGTATGTCAACTTATCAAGTCACTCAATAGCTTGAAACAAGCACCAAAATAATGGCATACTAAATTCAACCAAGTCATGTTATCAAATGATTTTAAGATTAATGAGTATGATAAATGTGTATATATTAAGAACACTTATAATGGTTTTACCATTTTATGCTTATATGTAGAAGACATGCTCATAATGGGCAACGATAGGGGGTTGTCAAAGCGACTAAACACATGCTCATAAGAAAATTTAACATGTAAGATATGGGGGTTACAAATGTTATTTTAGGAATTAAAATCCATAAGATATCTAGAAAATTAGCTCTATTTCAGTCTCACTACATTGAAAAGATTCTCGAAAAGTGTAAGAATCTAGATATTATACTAGTAAAGACCCTGATAGATGTTGATTTACATCTTTCAAAGAATACTAGTGAAAGCAAGACTCAAAATGAGTATGCTAATATACTATACTAGGCCAGACATAGCTTATGTTATGAGCAAGCTAAGTCGATTTATAGTTAGTCCAAATGAAAACCATTGGAAAGCTATGAAACGTGTATTGAGCTATTTAAAGCATACTCAAAATTATGTTTTGCACTACATGAAGTATCTAGTGATATTTAAAAGATATTGTGATATAAACTAGATAACCAGCACAAGAGACGAAATCCACAAGTGGGTATGTATTCTTACTTGATGGAGAGCAGTGTCTTGAAAATCATTTAAATAAACTTATATTGCGAAGTTTGTTATGGAAGAATAATTTATTGCTTTGTATAAGGCTGGTGAAGAAGTAGAGTAGTTTCATAATTTCTTTAAAAACACTCCTAATTGGCCTAAACTAGTGCAAACTGTGTGTATTTAATGTGACAGTCAGGCGACAATAAGAAGGGTAAGGAATGTCTTGTATAATGGGAAATCCTAACATATATGTTAGAGACATGATACTATAAGACAACTACTTTTTAGTGGAATTATCACCATTGACTTTGTGAATTCAAGATAATGTTATAGATCCATTAACAAAAGGCCTAACTAAAGAAATGGTTCTGAAAACATCAAGGAGAATAGGTTTGAAGCCTACAAAATAAGTCGTTGTAGCGAAAACTCTATCTAGTTGACTAGAGATCCAAAGATTTAGATTCAAAAAGACAATCAAGTTGAGTAGGCTGTGTAGAGTGCTGTTAACTCTTACTCATTCCCGCATAAAGATAATACTAACATGTGGAGGTTAAGTGCAAGCTTGGGGTAAGTCCACCACAAGTGCCATAACTTTTGTACGTCGCTCACTTGAGTGCCATAACTTTTTTTTCGTTCACTTGAATGCCATAACTTTTAAAAATCATTCACTTGAGTGCCATTTCACCCTTTCCGGCTGCCACGTCAGCTTTTCCGGCGGCCACGTCATCTTTTTTCCGTAGCCACGTCAACTTTTTCAGCTGCCACATCAGCTTTTCCGGTGTTCATGTAAGCAATAGCACTCAAGTGAACCATTTGTAAAAGTTATGGCACTCAAGTGAACGAAAAAAAAGTCACGGCACTCAAGTGAGCGCCGTACAAAAGTTATGGCACTTGCAGTGTATTTACCCCATGCAAGCTTTTAATGATTCTGATTCGGGTATGTGATATACCACACATTCAGAAATCACCTATGTGAATATGAAATGAGGGCCATTTCTATGAAGAATTTGAAAGACTAAATTCTTGAAAGAACTCGTGAAACCAAGTGATAGTCATGGCCAAAACGAACACAAAAGTGAGGTCCAACTTTGTTTGAGAGATAGTTGTGTGATTCATATTATCTTGATTTACACCAAAGGCCACTAGTTCAAAGACATCAAGTTTACCGATTAATCAAGTAAGTTCGATAGGTCTCACTAGAAAAAGTTCAAAGTCTCAAACTACTTATCCCAATGTAGCGTTCTCTCATAGAATAATTGCATCTTGCATCTTATGCACACATGAAGAGTCATGACATATGAACTTCTCATTCATGTGGGAGATTATTGAGATCTTACTGTCCCAAATCCCATAGAAAGTGAATGAAAAGTATAGATGAAGGTAGCCCCACATTAGAGAAAAGATGGATAGAAGATGAATTTATTTAGAGAAGTCTCTCAAATCGATTTAGGTCCCAAAAAGCATCCCACTTTTGTGAAGGAAAGAGGACTTGCACAAAACTGGGCCGATCTATATACGTGCGTATCGTTATCGTCCATCAACCAGCTTGGCTCGAATTAGGTAGGGCTCGAGTCTAGGTCTGGGTCTGGTCAATTTGTTTTTTTGAACTCAGCCCATTAGTTCTCATCAATTTTATTTTCACCGAAGAGGCACAATAAACTAGTATCTGAGCAGCCATGTTTTAATCTTTGAAATCTTTTTTCTTTTTCGAACAAATATGTCTGTTCTGATTAATCATCGGGCCATCGGTTCGATTTAACCATACATAACCGAACGTAAACCTTTCGATTCGTCGTGACCGAACATAACCTTTTGATTCGTTATGATCAAACACAACTTTTCGGTTAGTCGTGACTCTTCATTGCTTATAAGAATTGTGACTATTTATTCCTCATGGTTTTCAAACGGACACTTACGAACGCATCAGACACTCTCTATTACTTCACCTGTCGTCATTGTTATTTGTATGATTATTCTATGAAATTGAGTTCGAAAGTTTCTTTTGAAGAAGTTCTGCTTCATAGGAAAGGAAATTTGTTCTATCCTAAGAGGCAACTGTCCAAGAACCTTAGGTACTAGCTAAGAAGACAAATTTGTCTTAAAGACGTGACCTGAATTCTTTGTGCTCGGATCATTCGTCTATAATTGGTTTACTCATCCGCACTTGATTTTAGGTTTTTCGAATAACTTTTTTTTTTCATACGAACACTTAGACACAACAAAAAATTGACAAGAAAACCACCTAGACAATCGTAGTTTAATGAATATTTTTTCCTAGGAATTTCTCCGCGAAATAATACCTTTCACTAAAATTTGTTCTTCGAGTTTTAAAAATGATAAAGGGTCCTATGGAGATCTTCGACAGGAGAGATCCAAATAGTAAAAAAAACCAACATGTGAGATTTGTAAATAATCTTATAGAATTACACGAATTTTTTCTCAACCAAAGTTTGACTCGTTAAGAAGACTCTGTAAGTACAATTCAAAGGAATCGATACATGTGAAAATAAAAGAAAAATATACAAACATGGACTAAACTAGAGTTTGATTGAATAGGAGGGCTTAGTGAGCAAATTTCTCTCAAAAGATAATGAACTAATCCACTTAAAACTATGCTAGAGTTTGACTTGATGACAAAGCATTAAATGCACCTCGATAATACACTAGAATTTCACCAATGGTACATTATCTCAGATAAAAATAGATGCTGAAGTTTCACTCAATGACGAGAATTTGAAAGCTACAACTAACAAATGTAAAATGCAATACGATAAGTAAGATAAGATAAATTTGTTGATTTGTTTAGTAGAGGCACTCCTGTGGTATTTTGGTGGTATTATAATGGTTGAGGAAGTAACTGCTCTTCAGTGGTTGTGATTTTAGCAAGTCAATAGCTGCCATGTTTGACATCTTCCATGAACCCTTTTCACCGGGTCTTCAATCTATTATTTAACTCCACTTCTCACGACAAAAAATCTCAGTAATTGTCAATAGGTATAGCTACTAGCCTTCTTTCCATCGTACGGCTTATGTTCACGTCTCCTGCATTATACAAACCCTTGGACCATATTCTTAGCGACTTATTCTAGCTTTTATTTGTCTAAAACTACTCTCCTACTGTCGCGACCCTAAGAATTTTTTTCGATCGGGTTAACGGATTATTAGGTTTATTAGATGAATTAACCTAATATGGACCCTCCCAAGTCCTACCAAATCGCAACTTTGGTTTTTGTTCAAATTGTTTTAAAATTTGGAGTCGCCACTAATTATTTTCGGTAGGTTGATTAGATACCTAAGTAAATTAGTGGGAGTACTAAATTACTTCTACAAACCAGAGATTATGAGTTCGGGGACTTGGTTACACTAGTTAATTAAAACTAATGCCCTTTCGGTACCTTAATTTCAAGGATATCCTAATTTGGCAACTCAAGCTTGTTTTATTCCTAAGACTCTAGTGAGGTGTTCTCTTTTTGTATTTTTACTTTTTAGATAATATGCATGGGTGGTATTTTTTTTATTTTCAAAGTGTTAAAAATTCCCTAAAGCCAAAAGAGGAAGTGTGTTAACGACTTCTATGCAGTGTTACAGTCTACTCACTTTGAGGTCTGGTGATTCAAAAATTAAACGGCAGGAAGTCAATGATAGTAAATAAAGACCTCCAATGGATAGCCTAGCCTTGGTTTGGCTCTCCCCTTTGGGGTTTAATGGTGCAAGAATTAAATTGCGGGAATTTAAATAACGATAAGTAAAAATCTCCAATGGACGGCCTAGCATTGGCTTGGCTCTTCCCTTTGGGGTTTGATGGTGCAGGAATTTAAATTGCAGTAAGTAAAAACCTCCAATGGTGGCCTAGCATTGGCTTGGCTCTTCCCTTTGAGGTTTAATGGTGCATGAATTTAAATTGCAGTAAGTAAAAACCTCCAATGGGCGACCTAGCATTGGCTTGGCTCTTCCCTTTGGGGTTTGATGGTGCAGGAATTTAAATTGCAGGAAATAAACGACCTCCAGTGTATGCGCTTTGCCTCTCCATTCTGGGGTTTTAGTTCTTTCAAATAAAATACAACAAATTGTTTCAACAATTTGAACTAAAATCCGTTGACGGGTCGGCTGCAAATTTGATGGGCACCATGGAATTTGTTCGGGCTCACTTTACATCTCCATGGAATTTATCGTTGATACGGAGTTGTCCCTTTTTTTTACTTACCATAAAATATGAGAAAAAGGGAGATGGAGAAAGTGTATACAATTTGTGCTAATTTGAGACTAAAACCACAAATAAATGAATAAATAAAAACACTTAGCTTGAATTTGCTTGCTTGTTGACGATGATGATCTCTTGATTTATTTTGATCAATGAAGATATTGGTGATAGTAACTTCTAACTTTAAACTCCCACCATCTTCAAAATTGTTTCTCTCTTTTTGGTATTTTCTTTCTCTCCAATTTTCCTTCAATCTCTCAAAACCGTCTCAAACATCCAAAATTTTCTCCCCAAAAAAATTCCCCCTCCCAAACTCACTTTTTCCTCCTTTTATAGTCTATTCATCCATTTCCCATTCTAATTTTTCCACTAACTCTATCTCTCATTCTAATTCCTCTACTAACTCTTCTTCATCTTCATCTTCATTTCTCCATCTCTGTCTCACATTCTAATTTCTCCACTAACTCTTCTTCATATTCATCTTCCCTTCTCCATATCTATCTTCCATTCTACTAACTCTTCTTCATCTCCATCTTCCCTTCTCTATTCTCATCTTATTTTCTTTATCTTCTCTTTTCTATCTCATCTTCTCCATCTTCCTATCTTCATCTCGTCTTCTCCATCTTCCCATCTTCATCTCCTCTTCTCCATCTTCCCTTCTCTATTTTAATTTCTCCACTAACTCTTCTTTTTTATTTACAAAATAATCCCTCAAGTGTTAGGTATTTGTACTCTGGTCCGTAAGATTTTAAGTATTTGCAATTTAGTCCCTAGAGAAATATTTCTTTAAGCCCAAATCTCCTCACAATTTTTTACACACCTATCGCATGTTGAATTTAAGCTCATTTCTTGCTATTGAAAATAATGCAAAATTTAATTAAATCCCTTTTTGTAAAATTGAGTCATTCTTGGTATAATTGGGCCAAGATTAAAATTGGAAATATTAGAGAACAATGTCACAACTCCTAAAAGTCAAAAATGAAAATAAATTGACTCAAATTGAATTTTTTTAGGCCCGATTCGAGATTATGCTCGTGAAGGAATACACGACCCCAAATTGAATTTTTTAAATTTGCGATGGCCAACATGAAAAGGGATTTAAAATAAAAATATTGACTATTTTTATGAATTTTTTTGGCCTAAAATGCTATTATTTATTAAATATTTTCCTAATTTCTAAAAAATATATTTAAAAAATACAAAAAAATGAAAAATTAATTTTTTACTCAAAAATGGTTGCCTAAGCTTAGCCAAGGCTTCCAAAGTTGATTTTGCAATTTTCTCATTTTTTCTTGATTTTTTATGAAATTTCGAAAATAAAAATATCGAAAAATATTGAAAATATGAAAAATTATTTTTTGGTCAAAATTGGTTCTCTAGGCTTGGCCAAGGTCCCCAAATTTGATTTTTTAATTTTATGAATTTGTATGGATTTTTTATTAATTTTAAAAGAGAAAAGATGATTAAAATCAAGTGTCAACAGTTGCCCCTCTTTGAAAGGAAGCTCGATAGAGGTTCATTTCAAAGACGAGATAACACCTGAATCTTAATCGACTCAACCTAAGAAAATGCAAAGAGTTGTGACATTTGATCTCCAATACCTCTCTGAGCAAGTTCTGATCCAAATCAGAGTGGAGAAGGTTTTTATGAAGTGAATGAGAGATAGAGGAGCGAGCTTACCTGGCACTTACCTGCCCGTTGTGTGGCGGTTGCCTGATATGGATACTCTACTGAAAGTGGAATGAGAACCTAAGGATTCGTTATAAGAAAACCTTAGGGTGGTTGAGCTTGGACCCGTATGGTAGGTCAACCCATGGTAGATTCCTAACAAAAGGATTCTACTGATTAAACATTGATTGAAATTTCACCTGTATGGTAGATCACCCCATGGTAGATTCCTAATGAAAGGATTCTACTTATTAAAATGGGATTAAAATTTAACCCGTATAGTAGGTCACCCCATGGTAGATTCCTAATGAAAGGGTTCTACTGATTAAAATTGGACTAAGATTTAACCCGTATGGTGGGTTATCCCATGGACATGCCTGTAAGAAGGACTTTGGGTACCTGTATAAAGGACTTGGTGCCTGTAAGAAGGACTTTTGCGTACCTGTAGAAAGGACTTTAGATGCCTATAGAAAGGACTTTGGTGTCCTGTAGAAAGGACTTTGAGTGCCTGTAGGAAGGACTTTGGTTGCCTGTAAAAAGGACTTTGGTCTCCTGTAAAAAAGACTTTGGGCTGCCTTTAAAAAGGACTTTGGGTGCCTATAGAAAGGACTTAGTGCCTGTAAGAAGGACTTTGTGCCTGTAGAAAGGACTTGGTGCCTGTAAGTAGGACTTTCATGCCTATAAGAAGGACTTTGGGTTACCTGTAAGAAGGACTTTGGTGCCTGTAAGAAGGACTTTGGTGCCTGTAGGAAGGACTTTTCTATTGCCTGTAAGAAAGACTTTTGTGTTGCCTGTAAAAATGACTTTGGGTTGCCTGTAGAAAGGACTTTGGGTTGCTTGTAAGAAGGACTTTGATGCCTGTAGGAAGGACTTTTGTGTTGCCTGTAAGAAGGACTTTGATGCCTGTAGGAAGCACTTTTTTGTGTTGAAGGGTACCATTCTGAGATCTAGGAATACCAGGAATCTTGCAGAAGCTCAAACCCAATTTTACTTACCTTAAAGGGTGCCATTCTGGGATCTAGGAAGACCAGGAATCCTACAGAAGCTCAAACCCGATTTAACTTACCTTGGTGGGTACCATTCTGGGATCTGGAAAGACCAGTGATCCTGTAGAAGCTCAAACCCGATTTAACTTACCTCAAAGGGTGCTATTCTGGGATCTGGGAAGACTAGGAATCCTGTAGAAGCTCAAACCCGATTTAACTTACCTTGGTGGGTACCATTCTGGGATCTGGGAAGACCAGTAATCCTGTAGAAGCTCAAACCCAATTTAACCTACCTCAAAGGGTTCAGGTTGAAGATATACCTACCTGAGGATTTGGAAGAAATGCCTAGTAGTTTCTCAATAACTAGGCTTGTTCATTCAATAATCACTGAACGAATTATGAGACCTTGAAAGGTAACTCGAACATCGGGAATGTGTTACCTGTCAAGCAGTATCAGAGGTAACATGTACAAGTATTTTCATCAGTGAGTTTATCTGTTCATACAAAACTACTCAGCAAAATTTGCAGTGATTAGAAGCAATCTGTGTAATAATTCATGATGCAATCAATCAAAATGTGTATCATGCATGACTATTCTATCAAGTTTGCATTACCAATTCTGTCCAAGGAGGTTATCATGGTATGAACACCTCGAGTGTAATATGAATGGGGGACTTCAATTCGAAAGAGCTTTTTCTCACTCTCGAGGAAGGCTATTTATCCTGATTGCAGGATCGAAAAGAAATTACTTACCATCAATGCATTCAACAAGAGTCTGAGTAATCTCGCAATTGGTACGATCAAGCCGATCTGGAGGTCTTAATTAGGACCATAATGTAGGTTGGGTGAAAGATTTACCAAAGGGGACTCTTTTGAGCCAAGGTCGTTGACAAAAATTTTTCATCATCTGTTTTGGATTTACAAGTCAAGAACCCTGCAAAAATGAGAAAGAAATAGTCTTGCTCGTACCTTTTCGAGCGATACTTTGAATCATTCAACTCTTCGTTAACTCAAGCGCCTTAATCAAAAAAGGCTTTCACGAGTCGTAATGTAGGTTAGGATTATGAACTAAGGAATTAAAAGGCTTATTTTGGCCTAGGAAATATATGAGGTAGGTTTGACATTGGTGATCATCGCATCTTTGTCATTAGTCTCAACCCTCAAAATAGTCTTCAAAGGACACCATCGTTGTATGAGGAAGGTGTCAACTTCTGCTAATACCGTTGTCACTTCCGAACGGTATAAACTTTATCTGAGTATTTTTCACAATTTCACTCATTCGAAGAGTTTTCTTCTGCAATCAGATCCCATTGGGAATTTACAACAAAAGATAAGATGTTTTCACTAAGTGTACATGGACATTGATTTGAATGGGCATTGGCCTTGCTTTTGACTGGCACTTTGCTTTTTTTTTTATGCTCGAGACTGGCTCTTTTGGTCCTTCCTTTTACCTTTTCTTTTTCGTTCTATTTAAGAAAAGAAATTTTCAAAGATTGTGTCGCATGCACATACATATCAAAGGTCTAGCATAATTGGAGAGTTAACTCAGGGACTCTGTGTAGACCTTACTTCTTCCAAGTTTTTCTACTTTGAGGTAGCGTCATCTTCATCTTGGAATGAGCAATGATCACTAACGGCGTTCTAAGAAATGAATACGCAGGCTCAATTGGGTGGTGCAAAGGATATGAGTGTATTAGATAGAGAAGCGAATGCTTTTCGTCATCCTAAGGTATTTGAGTTACCGTACGAGGCTGAAAGTAAAAGAACACTCGAAAATTGATGTTAGTCCGAGCAAGAAAATTTCTAACCATTTACCTCGTGCTATTTGCTGGGACTACTTCCATTTGGCCCCGATGTAGGGTGATTCTTGACGGGGGTTATGAAATAAAGTCGCCGCTCAAATGGGTTATCAATGGTCACCTATAATGTTTAAGATCGAGAAGTGATTACCTCCTTCCCTTCGGCTATCGTGCCTTTTGCGAGAAAACCTATCGTATTGGGGAACGCGGAAACTGTTCAACACACAACTCATTGTGAATATGGGACGTGTATAGAAATGGAGTCGTTTTTCATCATCTTGTCATGCCCCATTCTACACATTTGATGCATCATGTGTAGATCGTGCTCCAAGTCAGAATGGGCAAATTAAACATGTAGAAGAGTTACGCATGAATCATGGCATGTGCAAACGCAATGCAGATTTAGCAATTTTTTAGCATCATGCATGTTTACGAAATGTGCAAGTATATCAAGAATTGAATTTCTTGTGAAAAGGGAATTACGAATTGCCCCTAGATTGAGAGTCTACTCTTTAAGTTAAGGAGTGGCTCGTATCTGTGTTTGCTCCTATACAGAATCTGGACCTTTTCAATGTTAACAACCGTGATAGTCGTCAGTCGAACGCCCTTTTCCGATTCAGGGTAGCCATCAATTTCCCCCATTTTCATTAGAATGGAGATTATCGGATGATTCTAATTTTGCCCCATTGGGGCCGTTTTCTTCGACATGTTAAATGTTAGTATTAATATCTCCTGTCAAAAGAAAAAGAGATGTGTTAGTCGATATTGGAGGGGATAAATTGGAAACGATACTGGTTTACCCTTCATCTTGAATGTCTTGCACGAGTCTCTTATCAGCTTCACCAAATCGAGTTTCTCTCTACTTTCGGTGGGCATTTCACCATTAGAGCCAAGGTTGTGGTAGAGTATCAACTTTGGTATCGCTCGTCGAGTATTCTTGTTTCCTTCTGCAAAAGAAATGTGCAAAAAGTTGTATTATTCATTTACAATACTTACAACATTTCCAACCGTGACTTTACCAAAAAAAAAACATTTCCAACCGTGAGGATCGAACTCGGGACATCTCGAACCACTGTCATTCCCCATGCCATCTGGTCTACAAGACTACAAGTGTTCATGGAGGTTCCTCTTAGGGGTTAATTTTCGGATGGCACAGTTTTGTCGTATTGGGCAACTTTACACCATGACGTTTTTCAAGGCAATTTACGATCCCTGTTAAGACAGAATAAAGTAATTTAGAATTCGAGATGATCATGGGTAAATTAGAACGATACAAAATTACCCTTCTTTGAGATTACCTGGGTCTTTCGTTCGCGTTTTTCTTCGTTTGAAGCCGTTCATTCAGTGATAATATCCGCAAATTGATTTGCCCCCAGTTTCATTTAACAAGAGGACTTCGCATTCGAATATGATTATATTCTTGGGGCCGTTTGCAAATTCCTGAAAATGCAGGGGATTCGATTTAAAACTCGAAGCAATTTAAGGGTAAATTGAAACGATACGGGTTTACACTTCAAGCCTACGTGGATTTTTTTACTCACAATTAATGTTATCCCAAGTTTGGTGAAGCAACGGATCCATGCATTTACTAAGAGGGAGAAGGATTACTACTTCCCGCTTTTGCACAGATTACAGACATCAATAAAAGCAGAACAAATCCTACGCAAGGAAGTAAAACACATGCACCCATTCAGGATCTGCTCGGTTTCTTTTGTGGGTTTTCCGATGATCAGCCAGCTTCGTTCCAGATCTGGTACACATTGGACATGTTGACGGTCCCATGATCACTAGCTTTGAAATACAAGCTTCGTGTGCACATTACAGCCCTAGTGCTTCATCAACATTGAACTGGTTGATCATGGCAGTGAGTTCATCGTCAATGCCACTTGCCTGGTGGTGATACATCTCTCCTTCCCCGGGAGGCTTCACTACTGACCCCGTAGGCTCGGTCTTTTCATGCTTTCCCCCAACAGAACTTGATCCTGTCATAAACTGGTCGAATTCACCTCTTAAACGTGCATTTTCGATCCTCAGATAATGCATTTCATCGAGGGTGAGGAGGCTATTGCAGTTGGGGCAGGTGGCGGAGTCAAAAGCCTCTTTGTACATCTTGTTCTCTGCTCGGAGGTTTTTATTTTCAACTCTTAGAAACTCGACTTCGTTGTGCTCATGACGATTCTTCATTCGGGTTCGCCTATTTTGAAACCAGAACTTGATTTGCAAAGGTTCAAGTCCTAGCTCTTGACTCGGTTACATTTTCTATTTGCCGTCTAGCATAGGGCACGTTCTAAAGAAATCCTCAAGCGTTTATACTTGCTCCTCACTATAGCGATGGTAACGCTTCCTTTGAACCTTACTGTTGTTATCCTTATCTTTACTGAGATCTTAGACGTCGTCGGCAAAAGGGCCAGGCTCCATGGGCTCGATCCCAAATATGGTTTCGAATTCTTCATCTCCCATATTCAGTAAGTAAGGATAACTCTCAAAGGCGTTGGGTTGAGACATCTTCGACTCGGTTAGTGATTTCTCAATGTTCATTATTTCTTCTTGTATTTTCACTCTCCTTGAACTTTTCTGAGTGACTGGGTATGCTTCGAAACTCTCTTCAGAGTATAGATGAAGATTACCAGGAAGACGTCTCTTTTAAAACTTAGGCGTGGGCTTAGCATCTGTATTGCTTCTCCCAAGAATTCTGTCTTTCTCAATCTTTCTTACGTGTCTCCTGCATAGTTTGCTTTCTTTCGTCTTTTCATGGTATGGTTCCCCGTCGTCATCTCTCCTGCTTTTCTCCACCGTTGATTTTGCGGATGCGTTCTCCCATAAAGACGGATCCCATCTTCTTTTCCGCTGCAAGATTTCTTTGTCCCGCACTTAGGTCGTCTTTTTTCTCTTCTTTTCCGAAACAGTAGTATCACGTCAAACCTTTTCTGCAAAGATATCGGATTTGCTCGGCTCGAGATCGCCGTCTGACGGGGATTCGAGCTAACGGGAGTGGTGCCAATAAAGAATGGTAGATAGGGAAATCTTGACTGGTTGATACTGTCACTACGAAATCAATATTTACTTCAAAGCAGATTACCATCTTCGCATCCTACTAGTCTGCTTCACCTATCTCCTCCTTTCTTTCATATCCCGCCCGTCTGCCTTACCTTCCTCTTTGATAATGGCCAATCTCCCTACCAATAACTTCCCAGCCGACGTTATGTTCAAATAGGAAAGACTTTACCATCTTCTTGGCCGAGGCTATATCTATATAGCCCATCATTCGAGTGTCGAAGCTAAGATTCTTAGTTTGTTCAGGGAGATAAATACTTCTTCGGTTGAAGGCACCAGCTTAGAGAGGGAATACAGAGTATTTTCACATAACTTCATCAACTTTCTGGAAACTTGCTGGAACACTCAGGAAACGGTCACCTTAGCCTGCGTCGTGAGAGCTCGCTATCAAGATCGATCTGAACGCTTGGAGTCTGCAGAACAAGCGGTTGCCCGATACAAGAAGGCCGTCAAGTTTGCCGAAGAACGTGCCTCGCTATTGGTTCACGAGAGAGAGAAGCTGGTGGAACGCCTAGCTTTGAACCGGACTTACTTTGAGCATGACGCGAGCGATATCGTGATGAAGTTCAAATGTGGGTGGCTGGAGGAAAGGCTCGATGATCTAATGGCAGATATAGCTTTCGAGAGAGACTTGATTGAGAATCTGAGATTCGCCGTTGAACATCACGAGGCCAATACAGCCAGACAAAAGGAGAAATGTATCCGCCTGTTCTTTAAGCTTGCAGATCTTGAATCCCAGCTCGCTCAGTGTAGGCAGAATATTAGTTTCATAGAAAGCCAGTTGAGCTCTTTTGTGATGCTTATTAGGACTCAGTTTGGTTTTACTTTTCCTCCCCAATGAGTGGTTGTAAAACTCGTTGATGAATGGAATGAAAGGAAAGTTTCGCATCTCTTGTGCTGTGATCTTCTTACCATATCTTCTTCCGTATAGCATGATAGAATGGTTCAAAACCCTGGAGGCGCCGATGCTTAACATTTTTCTCGATATTAGCTACTTCATACAATAATATCAGGAGCATTGAATAAACTTTCGACAGCAGACCCCATTAGCCGCCTTGAGCCCCGTGAGCTAGCCACGTGAATTATTGCAAATACGACCATTCGATTAGTGCGCCAATAAATAAACCAGGCCACCTGTTGCGTGCCCCACTTTGCTCATGCTCATCTCTTTCGGCGTCCACTTATTTGTGTCAGCAGCCCGTAGTGTTGGCAGAATGTCCTGTAGCGTTGGTAGAAATGCCCGTGGGCCATGCTCAGCAATAAAATACTGGTCCTTTAAAATCCTCCATGTGTTTCGAATCCGAGAAAGGTAAAAAGGCAAGCCTTTATTCAATTTAATCAGAAAGGCGTTGTAAGGCCGAGTTAATAAATTTGCTTCATGGGCTCTGATTACACATTTATGCCTTCTCAATAAAAATACAGGAACCCTTCTAATACATCAAAAATGCCCCCAGGCCCGATCTGGATAAATTTACGGACTCATCAAAATACATAGCCCATACGTGCTCGTTGATCGATAAGATTTTGTCTCCGGAACTTCTTCGCTTGCCCCCAGGATTATCATTTGCAGCGTCGGCCATTTCCTATTCTTTTCGCATTCTTCAAGATTATCCCCGATATAATGTTGAATCCGATTTTGCTCCTGCCTAGGGTACTTGTGATTCCCTGCAAAAGTAAGAAAATAATTAGTATGTGACTGTCGCGACCTAAAATTCATTTTTTTAGGTTAATGGATTACCAGATTAATTGATTAAATTAACTAACCTAGTTCAAGCTCTCCCAAGCTCTACCAAATCGTGACTTTGGTTTTTTGTTCAAATGGTTTTAAAATTTTTGGTAGGTTGATTAGAAACCTAAGTAAATTAGCGGGAGAACTAAATTACTTCTACGAACCAGAGATTATGAGTTCGGGGATTTGGTTACACTAGTTAATTAAAACTAATGCCCTTTCGGTACCTTAATTTCATGGATATCCTAATTTGGCAACTCATGCTTGGTTTATTCTTAAGGCTCTAGTGGAGTGTTCTCTTTTTGTATTTTCACTTTTTTAAATGGAATATACGTGAGTGACATTTTTTTGACATTTTCAAAATATTAAGTATTTCCCTAAAGCCGAAAGAGGGAGTGAGTTAACGACTTCTGTGCAGTGCTGCGAGCTACTCATTTTGGGGTTTAGTGATTCAAAAATTAAATTACAGGAAGTAAATGACAATAAATAAAGACCACCAATGGATAGCTCAGCCTTGGCTTAGCCCTCTCCTTTGGGGTTTAAGGTGCAGGAATTTAAATTGCAGAAATTTAAAATGACCTCCAGTGAGCTGGCTCTGCCCTTCACATTCTGGGGTTTAAATTCTTTAAAATAAGACGAATTGATTTGACAATTCGGGCCGAAATCCATCGACGGATCAATTGAAAATTTAATGGGCACTCAAGAGCTCGTCAGCGCCAATTTTACACCTCAATGGGATTTACCGTTGACTTGGAGTTGTCCTTTGCCTGACATAAAAATATGGAGAAATGGAGTAATGGAGCAAATATGATTTAATTCACATTAAAAATTAGAACAATGAAATAGGCACTTAGCTTCAATGGCATTATGAGAAGTGCTTGATGGATATAATTGGTTTCTGCCTAAAATCAAATATGGGGAAATGGGAGAAAAGTAGAAAATTTGAGCTAGTTTATACTAAAAAATCAAAGAGAGTAGACGGACACTTAGCTTCAAATCTGGGATGAATTCTTGATCGATGAAGAAATTGATGATGATAACCCTCTAGCTTTAAACTCCCATCATCTTCAAAATTCTCTCTCTCTCTTTTTAGTATTTTTTTTCTCTCAAATTTTTCTTCAATCTCCCAAAACCCTCTCAAACATCTAAAATTTTTTCTCCAAAAAAATTCCCCCTTTTCAAGCTCTCTTCTTCCTCCTTTTATAGCCCATTCATTTACCTCCCATTCTAATTTCTCCATTAACTCTATCTCACATTCTAATTTTTCCACTAACTCTTCTTCATCTTCATCTTCCCTTATTCATCTCTATCTCACATTCTAATTTCTCCACCTATTCTTCTCCATCTCCATCTTCTCTTCTCCATATATATCTCCCATTCTAATTTCTCCACTAACTCTTCTTCATCTCCATATTCCCTTCTCTTATCTTATTTTCTCCATCCATTCTTCTCCATCTTCTCTTCTCCATCTCCTCTTCTCCATCTTCCCTTCTCTTATCTTATTTTCTCTATCTATTCTTCTCCATCTCCTCTTCTCCATTTCATCTTCTTCATCTTCCCTTCTCTATTCTAATTTCTCCACTAACTCCTTTTTTTGTTATTTGCAAAATAATCCCTTAAGAGTTAGGTATTTACACTCTAGTCCTTGAGATTTTGAGTATTTGCAATTTAGTCCATGAAAAAATATTTTTTTAAGTCCAAATATCCTCAAAATTTTCAATACACCTCTCATATGCTTAGTCGAAATTCATCGCATATCAAATTTAAACTCATTTTTTGCCGCAAAATTTAATTAAAGCCCTTTTGCAAAATTGAATTATTCTGAGTATAATTGAGCCAAGATGAAAATTTAGAATATTAGAGAATAATGTCACAACTTCTAAAAGTGAAAAATGAAAATAAATTGACTCAAATTAAAATTTTTTAGGCCCGATTCGAGATTATGCTCGTGAAGGAATACACGACCCCGAATTGGATTTTTTAAATTTATGATGGCCAACATGAAAAGGCATTTAAAATAAAAGTATTGACTATTTTTATGTATTTTTGTGGCCTCAAATGCTATTAATTATGAAATATTTTCCTAATTTCTAAAAAATATATTTAAAAAATACCAAAAAATTACGAAAAATTCTTTTTTGCCCAAAAATGGTTGCCTAAGCTTGGCCAAAGCTTTCAAAGTTGATTTTTTAATTTTATGAATTTTTATGGATTTTCTATTAATTTTCGAAAATAAAAATATTGAAAAATAGTAAAAATATGGAAAATACTTTTTTGGTCAAAATTGATTCCCTAGGCTTGGCCAAGGTCCCCAAAGTTGATTTTTTAATTTTATAAATTTTTATGGATTTTCTATTAATTTTAAAGGGAAAATGTGATAAAAAAAAATCAGGTGTCAATAGTGACCCAAAAGAGGTCGGTCCATGACTCCTACATTAATCCAATTTTATTTTTTCATTTTATGAGAAATTAGATAGGATTCTCTTAGAAAGGCATAGGTGAATTTATTCAAAAAGAATTTTCTTACAGGTTTTTATAACTTGAAAAATGTGATAAAATCCCTTGATGTTTACCAAATTTTCCGAAGGAATTTTTCGTTTTTATCAAAATAAATTTTTAATGATAAATTTGTCAAGGAAATCTCGCGTCCATTAAAGATTTAAGGAAAACTGTGACAAAATCTTTCATTAGTCAACAAAATTCTCCTAAGGGATTTTTCACATTCATTCATTTTTTTCATCATTTTTCATTTTATTTTCAAAAATGGGACACCAATTTGATTTTTCTTTTCTTTTGAAAAAACGATCACGATGTTAGGTTCAAAATTTGACTGAATCCTAACATGGACCAACCCAAAAATAAATACAAGATGAATTTAGAAAACTTACTTTCACAGTGAAAAATACCATCTAGGTCACATAAACATATACATGAATCGTGAGTTTAAATCTTAGCCTATCTACTCTAAAGGCTGACAAATTGAAGCGAAAGACTTACGGCAAGGCGACAATCTCGTGCACATAATCAAGATTAGCCATAATCTCACGACGTAATCAGGATTAGTCGAGCCTTCCCACTTCGGCTGCTCGAGCTAAAAATTAAAACCACTGCTTTGGTAATCTTACCAAGTCCGAGGCCTAACTTTTAAAGCTCATTTTTGAAAAAGGGTTCGGGATTGAATCTGGACTAACTTTCGACGTGATCTCACGCCGAACGCTAGAACCAAATCACAATACCATCCTAAAACTAGTGACCTAGGTCTGGCCACGAGACATGTGTGATGTAGTGCTAAAATAATTAAACATGCACAACAATTAAATGCAAACACAGCTTCAATATTTCAAAAATTAAATAATAATTCTCACACACCAAACCTGCAAAACGAAAAGTTAGCCAAACACTCCATCCCTTATAACTCCCATCTGCAAAACCATTTAACACCTAAAGATGAGTTCCAAACAAGATCGCCAAAAGCGAGATATCCATGAAATTTTCATTGGCCTAAGTCCACTAAGACTTTTAAAATTTCGAAAAAAAGTTCAAGTATTCCAATTGGTGTCTTTCTTTCAAAAATTTAAAAATCTCGTCCCCAGCGAAGTCGCCAAGCTGTCGCAACCCTAACAATTTTTTTCGATCGGATAATTATTAGGTTTATTAGATGAATTAACCTAATAAGGACCCTCCCAAGTCCTACCGATTCGTAACTTTGATTTTTGTTCAAATGGTTTTAAAATTTGGAGTCGCCACTAATCATTTTTGGTAGGTTGATTAGATACCTAACTAAATTAGCGGGAGGACTAAATTACTTCTACGAACTAGAAATTATGAGTTCGGGGACTTGGTTACACTAGTTAATTAAACCTAATGCACTTTCGGTACCTTAATTTCATGGATATCCTAATTTGACAACTCAAGCTTGATTTATTCCTAAGACTCTAGTGAGGTGTTCTCTTTTTGTATTTTTACTTTTTAAATAAGATGCATGGGTGGTATTTTTTTATTTTCAAAGTGTTAAAAATTCCCTAAAGCCGAAAGAGGGAGTGTGTTAACGACTTCTGTGCAGTGTTACAGTCTACTCACTTTGAGGTCTGGTGATTCAAAAATTAAACGGCAGGAAGTCAATGACAGTAAATAAAGACCTCCAATGGATGGCCCAGCCTTAGCTTGGCTCTCCCCTTTGGGGTTTAATGGTGCAGGAATTAAATTGCGGGAATTTAAATAACGGTAAGTAAAAACCTCCAATGGGCGGCCTAGCATTAGCTTGGCTCTTCCCTTTGGGGTTTAATGGTGCATGAATTTAAATTGCAGTAAGTAAAAACCTCCAATGGGCGGCCTAACATTGGCTTGACTCTTCCCTTTAGGGTTTGATGGTGTAGGAATTTAAATTGCAGGAAATAAACGACCTCTAGTGTATGCGCTTTGCCTCTCCATTCTGGAGTTTTAATTCTTTAAAATAAAATACAACAAATTGTTCCAACAATTTGAACTAAAATCCTTTGACGAGTCGGCTGCAAATTTGATGGGCACATTGAAATTTGTTTGGGCTCACTTTGCACCTCCATGGAATTTATCGTTGATACGGAGTTGTCCCTTTTTTTATACCTACCATAAAATATGGAAAAAAAGGGAGATGGAAAAAGTGTATACAATTTGTGCAAATTTGAGATTAAAACCACAAATAAATGAATAAATAAAAACACTTAGCTCAAATTTGCTTGCTCATTAACGAGGATGAACTCTTAATTTATGTTGATTGATGAAGGTATTGGTGATGATAACTTCTAACTTTAAACTCCCACCATTTTCAAAATTTTCTCTCTTTTTGATATTTTCTTTCTCTCCAATTTTTCTTCAATCTCTCAAAACCGTCTCAAACATCCAAAATTTTCTCCCCAAAAAAATTCCCCCTCCCAAACTTACTTCTTCCTCTTTTTATAGCATATTCATCCATCTCCCATTCTAATTTTTCCACTAACTCTATCTCCCATTCTAATTCCTCTACTAACTCTTCTTCATCTTCATCTTCCTTTCTCCATCTCTGTCTCACATTCTAATTTCTCCACTAACTCTTCTTCATATTCATCTTCCCTTCTCCATATCTATCTTCCATTCTACTAACTCTTCTTCATCTCCATCTTCCATTCTCTATTCTCATCTTATTTTTTTTTATCTTCTCTTTTCCATCTCCTCTTCTCCATCTTCCCATCTTCATCTCCTCTTCTCCATCTTCCCTTCTCTATTTTAATTTCTCCACTAACTCTTTTTGTTGTTATTTACAAAATAATCCCTCAAGTATTAAATATTTGTACTCTAGTCCATGAGGTTTTAAGTATTTGTAATTCAGTCCCTGGAGAAATATTTTTTTTAAGTCCAAATATCCTCATAATTTTCGACACACCTACCGCATGTTGAATTTAAGCTCATTTCTTGCTATTGAAAATAATGCAAAATATAATTAAAGCCCTTTTTTGTAAAATTGAGTCATTCTTGGTATAATTGGGCCAAGGTGAAAATTTAGAATATTAGAGAACAATGTCACAACTCCTAAAAGTGAAAAATGAAAATAAATTGACTCAAATTAAATTTTTTTAGACCCGATTCAAGATTATGCTCGTGAAGGAATACACGATCCCGAATTGGATTTTTTTAATTTGAGATGGCCAACATGAAAGGGATTTAAAAGAAAAATATTGACTATTTTTATGTACTTTTTGTGGTCTCAAATGCTATTATTTATTAAATATTTTCCTAATTTCAAAAAAATACGAAAAATAAGAAAAATTATTTTTTACTCAAAAATGGTTTCCTAATCTTAGCCAAGGCTTCTAAAGTTGATTTTGCAATTTTCTCATTTTTTCTTGATTTATTTTATGAATTTTCTAAAATAAAAATATCGAAAAATACTGAAAATATGAAAAAATTATTTTTTTGGTCAAAATTGGTTATCTAGGCTTGGTCAAGGGCCCCAAAGTTGATTTTTTAATTTTATGAATTTTATGAATTTTTTTATTAATTTTAAAAGAGAAAAGATGATTAAAAATCATATGTCAATACCTACCAAGGAATTCAAAGGGGAATTTTCGTATCCTTTGGCGCTCTTGAAAAAGTTCTTGAATCCTTGGCAGGACTACCTTTCATTGGCACCCATGTTAATAGCTTGAACTTGCTTTATTCATCCTTGATTTGCTTCACAATATGGCCTTATCCTTGCAACTTAACTAAGTGGTGCTTCTCCTTGATGGCATCGATTGCTTGCTTAGTGTTTCTCAATAATTGATAGTTATTAGTATTCTCATGTGCTTTGCAGTGACTTCTTCATATTCTGTCGAAATGCATGTCCCTGATTTGTTTGTCACGCGTGTCGATTTCCCACATCGTAAGTATGTGTGCCAATTTCTCACATGCATGACACATGTCTCAACGGGCAGATTATTTTGCATGCCAACAATTATCATTATTATGCAAGAATAAATAACATACTCACCCAAATAAACAGATATATTATATACGATTTCCCTATAGCAATATATCTGAATTTTGGGATATCCACCAACTAAATCCCATACTCAATAATATAGTTTCTTTAAAAAAAAACAACAACAACAATCATAAACAAAGCTCCCAGTGAAATATCTCGGATAATATTATCGATTATTTTACGAGGTTTGAGGGGGTCAGGAGTCTGATTAAACGCAACCTACTACCATCTTTGAGACCTTACATTACTCTTTTCACAAGCCATAAAAGAAGTGTTCGGGTGTAGATGTGAGGTGTGCTAAAGAAATCCAACATCGAGGAATGAATGTGATTTAAGACAGTTAATAAAACTCAGTTAAATTATAACACATTGACTTAAGTTTTTAGGGAATGTGTGTCCAACTAAATCTGTTAATAAATTAGGACTAGTCTCTCTCTTAATAATTTCTATCGTATAAGATATCACGCATCTCCTACTTTAAGTTGAGTTAAAGTTTTGATTTTATATATATATATATATATATATATAGAGAGAGAGAGAACTATTGACACGGTAGGGTGACGGTTTAGTGTTTAACTTGTTGGCGAGGAATTATTGATTGTTTATTATTGTATAACATCAAGGTAGCCCACCAGGTAAGTAAATCTTGAATACATTAAATATTTCACTTGGCATTGGCCTCCTTAAACTTTTTACTTGTTGTCAATGGAAAGGGGAGATTTATTTTGGAAGCAATCATATAATAAGATTTATTTTTTAAAGCAACCGCATAATTAGATTATCTTAGAAATTGAATTTAAATGGTTAAAGTTGCATAATGCAAAATCTTAAATTTATAATCTTTCAGTGATTTATGAGAGCGCATGATTGTTATGTCAGCCCCCTTAGGTCGGTATTTTGTCAATTTTTTAATAGTATATGGTCATATTCATTTCACAGCAATTATGCGAAGATTGTTTGAATTTTCGGATTAAAATTCAAAAGGCCGAAATGACTGTGCATTTATTACATTAAAGAGGGTTTCGTATATACACATTCTATATAGATCCCTCTTGAAATGAAATTTGCAAGAACAGCATTCTTTTTCGCTTCAAAGAAAATATAATCATCTAGAAAAATTATTATATGATCTACAAACCCCATAAATCAAGCTTATCATGACCGTTGATCATGTAGACTCCATGATAGGACTCAAATAATTAATTATTCAGATGACTCGATGCACAAAATATATGAAACATGCAATCACTTCTTCATTTGTTGATAACGTATTAATGACCGTTATATAGCTACTTACTAACATTTTATTTCGAAACGCGAGTCCGAGTTCTCAAAACTCACATCCATCATTTTCATCTGTCATTTTCGTAATTTCCTTCTTAGCTTACGCATTATTAGTTGGGAAGCTTGGTGAAGAAAAAGAAGATGGAGAAAATGAAAGTGAAGTTTTTCTTTTTGGTCAAGAAAGTGAAGCTTTTCTTTTTGGTCAAAAAATTGAAGTTAAAAAAAGCTGAAAATAAATTGGGCAATTGTAAAAATTTGGCAACTCATTCTCTACTTTTAACCGAGCAAATATTCCGTACTCGTAAAATAACTTGTGTGTATCCCATGAGCAATTACTAGTACCAATTTCAGAAAAAGATAAACTTTTCTCCATTAGGTCTACTTCTTCACTAAATAAATATTAAAACATTAGGATATATTTCATTAATTTCATTATAGTAAGCACGACGTGAATCGAAACTCAAGTGTAGGTAATACTGAAAAAATTTAATTAGATATTTGTAGTGACATTTCATCCCTAACCATAACACATTTGCTTATCCTTCGACATCAGTCGGTTGATACCTCCACTTAGCTTTTCCCAAACTCCATCTTGCACATGGATTGATATTACTATTACAGATATTTCCTCCAGCAGACCAATCATGCTGATCGGAGAACCAGTTGTATGTGAATCATTCCCCCACTTGACCCCTCCATGTTTCTCTTTAAATTCCCGGTAGACATCATTAACACTTTCTTGACTTTTAAGCACTCATGCTTTTTTGGTGACATGACTTAAAAGGCTTGTTTAATTTCCATGTGGGTGACTTGTGAGTGACAAACTTACAATCCCAAACAAGAATGAGCTAGTGGAACATTGAAAAGGAGATTTAGAGGAATCAAGGTCCACATCCCTTAAATAGATATATCCTAATCCTTTAAGATTGGCTTAGTTTCTCACTCATAGAGCTTAAAATAGTTCTAGAATTGTGGCATGATGTCACTGTGACGCGCATGACAAAACTTTTATTTCTAAAATCAACTTCTAGCCAGAAGTTGATTTTACTATTTCTTCTTAAAAGCAAAAGTTGATTTTTCTACTTCTAATTCAGTAGTTAATTTCTATCAAAGAAATTCGTTTGAAAATGGCTGAAAATTTTTATTTCTAAAATATTATTAACACAAAATCGTTTATGAAAAATTATTATCGGTGGCTGAAAATTTTTCACTTCATTTTTAAACTTTTTAAATTTCTTTATAAATAATTTCTATTACTAAAAATATTATTTATTTAAAAAAAAAATTTTACTCCAGCAGCTGGAGACAACTACTCGGCAGCATAACAATTGATGGTAGACGGCGATTAGCAGTAGGGGGCGGCATTACAGTCGATGGTGGGCAGTGGTTAGCAGTGGGAGGTGGTTGGCGGGTGGTGGCGATTGTGAGTGTCGATGGGTGGAGACTATGATTTGGTGGCACAGCGATCAACGGCCAATGGAGTTCTATGGTGGATGGAAGAGGGCAATGGTTAGCTGCTGGCGATGGTTGTAGGCGGCGACTGGTGGAGGTCGGCGATGCGAGGTGACCGATGGTAGTGGCAGTCAGTGGGGGGTGGTGGTTGGCGGTGGTAGTGGGAGGCAATGGTCAATAGTGGGTAGTGACAGAGGCGAGTATGGTTGAAACGCAGGTGAGGGCGTAATAAAAAGAGGGTGAAGCAAGAAGTATTTATTGAGGTTCTTTTTTCTTTTTTGGTCCAAAAAGCGCTTCTTGAATTGAGAAGCTTTTTAACTTTTCAAATTAGGGGAAAACTTCATAAGTGAAAATTCACTTTAGAAGTAGAAATTGCTTTCAAAAATTAAAATTTTTATCAAACGAATTTATGCTCTAAAAGCACTTCTAAAGCAGAAAATCACTTCCAGATGTGTTACCATGTGCATCCTAAACAATCAATATAGACGACCCATCCAGGATTGGAAAATACAAACTCATCCCATCGTGATAACCCGTGTGTCCGTTAAAAATGATTTCTCTTCTTTGATATTCAATCGTGTGTCATATGTCGAAATTATGGCCGGTACTTGTGATGGCACGAGGATCCATTTGGAGCGACTTTAATTTATTTTGCATTTTTTTTACTGTCTTCAAATGTCGCAAGAATACATGTATTAGACGAAGAAATATAGATAATTTTGTGTTTGTGATTCTTTCGAGTTTAAGTAAAGCTATATATTTTGGCGGGGGAAGCCGTCAAGTAACTCGCCTCAAAAATGCAAAATCAATGCATTCAGTCAGTAAATACGCATTTTGGGGATATCCTAGCTAGATGATAAGCAAGGCATGTGCATTAAATGAACGAACCACTGCATCTCTAAAATTATTGTATGACAGCTTCGGATTCTACGTCCTACTCTTGTCCAAAACGGATTCGGGAAACGCCAACGGAATCTTATTCAATTTCTCCTAGTAGCATCTTTACCAAAATTGGAGTATTTGCCCAACTCACGTTATTCATGTTGAAAAGGAGAGTTCAACATTTTTGCTCGCAGACTTTTTTTTTTGGTGTCCGACATCGGTGTAAAAATAAGCTACGCATTCATGGTCGGACGATTGATACGAGGAAGAACTCGATCAGAGAACTAACTACAAAACACATGCTACTCACCGAACCATAAATGCGAAATTATTGCTCTTCGACTGATGACCCTTGTGTTATTTCTTCTTGTTTTTGTCGTATGGGCTGCTAATAAATTACACGGTTGGATAATCGTGATTAGGATAATTTCGCAAACGACAAAGATTATTAAAATATAATTCAGAGGCTGCTAGAACGACGAAAGTTCTGAAAAGCCCTCTGCCGACAATCTAGAGAGAGAGAGCGAGAGAGAGACGTTGAGGCATGTCTCTTTCGGCTTTTACAGGAGACAGACAAGACTTTGTCACTCTGTGATATTAATAAATTTTACGTGTAACTACGGAGAATTTTGACCGAGAGAGGGAGAGAGACGTTGAGACATGTCTCTTTCGGCTTTTCATGATAAAGAGACTGTCATTGTGTGACATTGATAAATTTGACTTGTAACTACAGATAATTTTGCTCTTCGCTGTCGAAGGATCTTTTGTATACAAGTTAGAATAATACGGGCACAGATTTTGGTTGGACCTAAAAGAAGTTGACAAAACGGTAATAATGATTTGAAAAATTATACAAGTTAGAATAATACGGGCACAGATTTTGGTTGCACCTGAAAGAAGTTGACAAAATGGTAATATTGATTTGAAAAATTAAGTTGTTCACTTAAGTAGACGTTTATTCACAGAGAATATTGAAAATTGGCGGTATAGTTTCTCTGGATCTTGCAGATCAATTGGCTTTTCGATGTTAAGCCGATCTTTTTTATTATTTTCAATAATGTTCTGTCGATCTATAGTTAAGACTTTTCTTATCATTTTTGGTGTAGAGTGTCAAATTTTTAACTATTTAGTAAGAAAATGGTATTTTGACCCCCCAAAAAAGTAAGAAAATGTTATTAAGTTCTATATAAAAAGAAAACAGTTTGATAAGATTATGAAATATCTCCACATTATTATGTAATGCTGACATGTACTTTTATGTTTTTTGCTTATTCTTTGTTCCAGGCAGTAGTTTATTTATTTTACTAATTGTGTTTGAATATTTGAAAATATATTTACATGTTAGGAAAAATATTACAGACTGCTGTAACTTTAGAGATGGTGCAAATTTTGCCTGGAGCCATCAATTATGACATTAATCCTACTTTGGCCGTGTTTGGTTTAGCATTTGAAATGAACTTTGGAGCTCTAAAGTCTTTTGGCTAAATGCAAATGGTATTTGGTAGCTTTTTTGACTCATTTGGAATATACAATTGCGCCTCAAATGCCTTCGAAAGGCCTTTAGCTCAAAGTACCTCAAGAGGTACTTTGAGAGGTTGCATTTCCGAAATGCAGCTAAAATTTTTTTAAAATTTTTTTTTATTTTTTCTTTTAAGAAAGTAGTTAAAAATGAATTGATTAAAAATAAAAATAATTTTTTCAAGAAATAAAAAATAAAATAAAATGAAAATAATTAAAAATAGAAATAATGAAAGTAAAAATAACTAAATTAATTAATTTTAAAAAAATATTTTTAAAATAAAATAAAATAATAAAAATTTAAAAAATCTAAATAATAATAAAAATAGTTAAAAATAAAAAAATATTTTTTTGAAACTTAAAAAATTAAAAATAGAAATAATTAAAAATTAATTAAAAATAAAAAATGAAAAAATAAAGTAAAATAATAAAAAAAACATTGAAATAATAAAAATAAAATATAATTAAAGAAAGTAATTAAAAATTAAAAATGGAAAATAAAATAAAATAATTAAAAAACAACTAAATAATAAAAATAAAATATAATTAAAGAAAGTAATTAAAAATTAAAAATGGAAAAATAAAATAAAATAAAATAATTAAAAAACAAATAAATAATAAAAATAAAATATAATTAAAGAAATTAATTAAAATAACATAATATTTTTTCAAAAAATAAAAAATATTTGAAATAATTAAAAAATCGAATCATTTACAAATGGTAGTTTTTACCAAACAACATTTATGTCAAAGTTGCATCCAAATGCATTTTTTAATTGTAATTTATCAAATAATATTTGCATTTCGCCAAATCCCTTTAGGTCAAAGGTAATTGCATTTTTCCAAAATTCTTTGGTTAAATGCTAAACAAAATAGGTACTTTCACCATCGCAATGGTGGCCGGCATCTTGCTTGATCTTATTGTTCTCTCTCTCCCTATATCTCTAACTCTTCTTTAGTCCCGATGGGACCATTGCGACGAGAGCGACCACCACTTGGTAGTCGTCGTGAAGAGCAACCACCATTTTTTTTTCCGTCTAGGTCCCTACCCTATATTTTTTTTTTCCTTTTTCATGCTTTAGTGGTAAGTTTGTAACCAATCTCAAACCTATCAATTAGTTCAATCAAGGCATAAACCTTTAATGAAAGATGTAATTGAGTTGTAAAACTTATGCTACAAAGTGGGTTGTAATGTAGGCAAATTTTAAGTGACACATGCAATTTTATGTATCGCTTATCTAAACAACTTAATTGTACATTTTTAAAAAGGTTTGGAAAATTGTCCAAAAAATTTTAAACATATTGTAGGATGGTCAACTCAGTCTAAAATATTGTATGACGGTCAACTCAGTCTCAAACCTTTCAATTATGTCTTTTTAATTGTAAATATTTTGATGATTTCCCAATATAGTACTAAACCTTTAATAAATTGCCAATATAGTTCTTATGATTAATTTTGACTGGAAATTGCTGTAGATAATCAATATCGGTCGTTTTTCATGACACAACCAGCCCTGATATTAATCATTTTTGTAATTATTTTTTAGATTCTCTAAGGTTTTTTTTTCTTTCTGCCCATTTCTTTTTACATGAGTCTAGCGAGAACCAAGGACCAGCAACATTATCAACCATTTGGCGAGGTGTAACAACCTCCGTTACCCTTTGGGCAAGGTAAGCAAGCCCTCACTGTCGCTGATGAGGATATTGTTAGCCCTTGCCCAAGCTCTCACGGGCCACAGCAAGGTCTCACGAGTCATCGCTAGATTCGATGAGGGCCATGACCCTTGTCTACGGCCATCGAGGGTTTTGTAAACCTCGCCTAGCGGCTAACAGTGCTCGCTATTCCTTGCCTAGTGGCCAATGGGCCCATCTGCCTTATATAACAAAAAAAAAAGACTTTTTTAATTAAAAATGACCAAAAATTATTCATGCCAATACCAATCGCGATTGACATTAACGAGACCTCCACGTTAGTAATTTCAAGTCAAAATGAGCCGAAAAGAACTATATTGGTAAATGATTAAAAGTTTTAGAATTAAATTGACAAATTGACAAAATGTGTAGAACTACATTGGCATAATTAGAAATTTAAGGACTGAATTAGATGTCGAACAATAGATTTACGAATTTATGGATAATTTTTCAAAAAGGCTTAGTTGAATCAATTATGCAAAATTCAAGAATTCCAATGCACTTTTTCCTTCGTATCGGCAATCTTATCCCTGACAAATTAAGGGGAAAAACACTTTGCCACTAAAACAATTGCTGTGCCTCGTTGGAAATGGGAAGGAAAGTCAATGTTTGGCCCCACCAGGCACTAAGCATAGCATCTGTGTCTCCTCTCGTTGCAACGGATGGGGAAGAAAAAACGGTCATTCCAATAGTAATGCAAGCTACAAAGCCTACTCTTTAGGTTGACCGTTACATAACCAACATTGTTTCTATCAGTGATTAATGCCACAGTGTCCGATCATTAAGGTTACATTATTTTATCATTCAAATCAAAAGCAGATCACGCCATTTCTGGTATGTCAGTACATGACCATATACTGCTTTAATGAATGTAATATATGTAGACTAGGGTTCCAATTTCTAACATGACAAAAAGGGATGTTCCCAACACGTCAGGCCACGAAAAGTTTGATTGAGAGAGATGTGGTCGTAATTTTAATCTCGAAATTGAAAAGATTATATAAAAGTTCATAAACATATTATATAGGTATCAATATATTCATAAATCTTTTAATTTGACTAATTTAATCCTCAAAAATTTAATAATTTGTTAATATAATCTTTTTCGTCAATTTTTATCGGAAATCAGGGATGTGGACACCAACCATCCTAGGGGGCCGGTACTAGAGTGATTTTTTTAATATTGTAAATTTTTATGAATTTGTGATCTTTTAAAATTTTCGATTTTATTTTTATGGGGCTACGCGACCTTGCCAGTCACCAGCCACAATAAAAAAAAAGAAACAAAGAAAAAACTACAAAAATTTAGACATTTTTGAAAATTTTGAAAAAAAATCCACCTCAGTATGCTGGCTATCATCCACGTTAGTGATTTCAAGCTAAAATTGGCTGAAATGACTACATTAAAAAATTGTCCTAAGATTTAGGGCTAAATTGGCCAAATTGAAAAGATTTATGTTATAATTGATATCCGTACAATATATTTAGGATTGTTTTTGGTAATTATCCGCTTGAAATTGACATCACAACTTTGATTAGTTTCTTGTAATAATCAAAATTCAGTCATATAAACGGTTTGTAAATATTAATTTGCATTTCAAGTAAAAAGGAGATATTTAGCACAAGTCCGTTTCAGCATATATGGGGGGATAAAAACAAATATAAAAAAATGGAGAAAATCATGTGTTACCTCGAGATGGTTGGAGAATCATTGCAATGGATTTTGGTGTAGATCAAGTTTTAGCGAGGAGACTAAAGGCAAATAATTTTAATGCATAGGCAAAATTAATGAAGGGTCAAGCAAATCATTCACCATAAGCTTCGAAAATGAGATAAGAATCTAGTCTACTTTCAATTCTATTTCAAGATCTTGCTTTGCTCTAGATCTTGCCCTACTTGTTTCAATTTTTCAAACTGTTTATAGATGAGGATCGCTATGCCAAACTTCCTTGACAGCAATGTTTCTTCAGCCAAAAAAGGGTGGAAAAAAAAAGTGGAGTGACTAGCTTGTTTTAAATAGATTGCTTAATGAGCCATATCGTTATTAAGTATTGAGAGTTTGAATTAAAAACTGTATATATACACACACATGCAAACACATTTTAATTCATTATTGAGGATGACACTTTTTTTCGCATCTCTTTTAATCAAGACACTCTTTTTTTCTCGTGTTTTGATCATATTATCTTTGTGGCCCACCACTCTAAAAAGTAATCTTGATTTTCGTTTGGCCTAACTTTTTTTATTTTGTTTCTTCTTTTATTTTTTCCTTATGGATCTAACTTTCTTCTTCTTCTTTTCCTTTCTTTCTACCCTTTGATGTTTTAGTTCTCGGTGGAAGTAGGGGATAAGCTACAGAGGGAAGGCAAGGCTGTGAGGGTCGTGTCCTTGGTTTCTTGGGAACTTTTTGACGAGCAATCTCCCGAGTATAAGGAGAACAGTGTAGAAACTTCGATCAATCGAGCGCGGTATATACAAATGATAGCATAGACCAAAGGGCATAGGAATAATAGTCCAGGGACTAGATCCTTTGATCTTTAAGATGATAGTGACCTAAATTGGAAAAGGTATCAAACTTTAAGATGATGGACTTATTACAAATCCTTACTTTTAATCTATCGACCTTTCTTCTTCTCGAGAAGCAAACGAGAAAGAAATTTATATTGCACATTGCAAATGCCATCTTATACCCAGAAAAGAAAAGAAAAAAAGAAGAAGAGAAAATGGCATTAATTAATATCATTGCACATGGTAATATCAATTGCAGCTCCCTCAAGAATGAGGACGGTCATAAATATGAAGTCGCCGTGTAGTTGGAAGGTGCCTTCATTAAAACATCTTCTTGCCCCCAAAATATCAATCCCTTCCATCCCTGTGCAAACAAAAAATTTAATATTTTAAAAATTGGATTTTTTTTTTAGGAAATTAGGCCAATACAAGATAATTTCCTAAATAAACCCAATTTCAGGTCAAGTCCAAACTCTTTCTCGTACTTTTTTTGGTTTAAAAGAAATCTCCAACTTTCACTCTAATTCCAAATCTGCACATATACCTTAACAACTTCTTCAAAATTATCGACATTAGGTGCTGCTATTGTTCCGTACAAAGGTAAAGGTGTTGATGAAGACGGATATTATGATAATACGCCTCTAACTGGCGCTGATGTTGATAATCTGGAAGAAACTAGTGACGCAACTTTTAGACACGTGGCCAGATTTAAGATTAGAGTCAAAGTTTGATATCTTTTTTAGATTAATCGAGACATAGTTGAAATTGGTCCAAAAGTTGAGACTTTTTAATGAATGAAGCCAACATGAGAATATATTGCATTTATTTGGAAAATTAATCTCTCTCTCCCCCCATGTAATGAAGAGGGACCAACGTCTATCGCGGAATGAAAGGGGGGCATGACCCTACATTAAGTGCATTATGTACCTTCCCTCACATTTCCTCCTCATCAGGGTAGAAAGAGGACACCGCTCCGTGGGGTCGGGCATTGGACTGGTGCCTGCGTTCACATCATGACCCTTTAATTTTTTTTGTTTAATTGCTTCTTTTTTCGGGGTAGTCCATTATTTTAAATGCATAGTAGTTATGCAAAACAGGAAATCACACCCCCAAAAGAGGGATAGATCTGCCGTGCTTATCTCCGCCAGGAGATAGATCCCTTTCAATTTGTTGTAGACCAGCGGTGTTATCTTAGTCAAGCAAAAATCTGTAACATAATGACCATTTGGCCCCTATATACAATGGAATTTACCATTTCGAGTAATCAATATCAATATCACATCTATTCCAAACCAGTTCAAGTGATACAGAGGAAAAAAAATTTCTAATTTCAGGTTGTTTTCATGCAAGGTCATCTCTCGAGATCAGATAAAAAAAAAGAATAATTCTCATTTTCTCAAATTGCAAGTGAAAATTGAGCCACGAGAAGAAGCATGCAGGGTAATTAAAAGAATCTGGTTAAACCATCTACTGGTATCCCTAATCTTACATTTGAGTGTATAGCTGCATAAATTTTGAGTTTTGACGTTCTACACATGTAACCATATCACTACTTTCTATATACTATTTTCATGAGAAGATTAGCCTGTTTCGTCGCTTTAGTAAATGTGATCTTTGGGAGAGATTCTTTCTTCTTGCAAGCGGTAAAGAGGGATTGTTGACAAGATAGAGCGTTTACAAGAAAGTGCATTGAAACAAAGCATGCACTGGGATGGAGACCTCGCGAGAATGCTGTATTTGCTTCAAAAGATTATTTCACCATTTTGAAGGTCAATTATCTAAGTAAGAAATTTTGAACCCGTCTACTGAAGTTATCGCTCTAGATTGATGGGAAAAAGACATCATAAGTATCATAATTTTAGTAGAGCACTCACTTGAGTGTATAATTTTTTTTTTCAATCATTTGAAATCAATACCTTCACACCTAAAAGTGTCATTGTGGGCTTTTGACCCACTTTTTTCACTCACTTTTATTTACTTAGGTCATATATGGGTTCAACAAATTTGAAAAATAGATCAAATATCCTTACCAAAAAAAAAATAGATCAAATATGGATTTAGAGCCTATTCAAATATAGGTGCGATAATGATATAAATGATCCATGAACTTTAATTCAGTATGTAATAGGATTCCTGAACATTTAATTTGCCCAATATGATCCTAAACTTTAACCTAATGTGCAATGTGGCCCATGAACTTTTAATTCAATAAATACGGTTCCTGAAGTTTTGGAATATGTTCAACTTAGTACTTGACTTATAACAAGATGTTCAATGTAGTCCTTCTGTTAATTCATGTTCAGGGATGGCTCTTAACATTTTCTTATAGTTCATGGATCAAGTTGAACATATTCCAAAAGTTTGAGAATCACACTGAATAAATTGAAAGTTCATGTTTGCATTGCATATTGGGTTAAAGTTCAGAGGCCAATTAAGCAAATTAAATGTTCACGAACCACAGTGCACATTGAGCCAAAGTTCAAGAACTATTTGTGTCATTTTTTCAATATGGGTCTTAACCTAACCAATTTTTGACCCATTTCTTGCCCATGACCAGTAGCTTCCTTAGCACCACTTGTAAATGGGCCTCAAGTGTATTTGTTTATATTTTACATTCTTAGAAGCAAAAGAAAAAAAATTAAAAAATGTAAAATTGTTTTGGAACATCGCCCATAGCCGATTGATGCCGTTGGCCTCCAGAGAAAAAGGAAAAGAAAATAAAAATTCTTTTCTAAAAATATAAATAATATTATTATTTCAAAAAATAAAAATTATTTAAACAGATAAAAAAATTAAAATTTTTTAAAAATTCAATTGCATAAAAGTGTTTTAGCAATATTATCTTTCTTAATAAATTATAAGAAATAAATATTCTATAATTTGGTTAAACAAAGTATTTAAGAAATGTGGATTGGATCGGGTGTGAGTTGTTAAATTTGTACCCTATAAAAATAGGTCAAAACAGATTAAATGGGTCAGATCATATTTGTCCCGACCTAAACTAGACTCCTATAATTTGTAATCGGTGCATTGACAGTTTTTAATAGGCATGGTTAGCAAGTATTCGAGGCACTGGTTGATAAGACAGTGTATTAATACTATGACAAAATATCTATAATGTTGTGGTGAACATCCCCAGTAATTCGAAAATCGAAAATTTCTTTTTAAATACAATGCCCATATATAAAAAAAAAACAGTTTGCAATTACCGTGTTTTTTTTTTGTTAGGAAATTACCATTACAATGTTTTGTTTTTTTGTCAAGAAATTACCGTGTTAGGAAGTATGGGTGATCAGCTCTAGGATGGGCGGTTCACACCCTAGAATAGAGAACTGCCCATGATGGATCGGTTTCATAAAATGCGAATCATGAACCACCCGCTCGTTCTATGAATTCAATCGAGAACTGATCTATCAGTCCGGTCTGATTTTTTATTGGATCTATAAAACCGATTCTACCGAGTATCAACATCAATTAAGAAATGCACCAACGAAGATCATATGAAAGAGGGTAACAAATTCCATCACTGCAATGCCAAGAAAGAAATATAAATGTTTGCGAATAATTGCATATACCAACCTGAGCTTTCATTATAGTAATTGAAGGTCAATGAAACTAAGGCAATATCTTGGAGCAGAGATCCTTGCACTAAAAATACAATCCAAAATCAGAACCATTCACTTTAATAAATGACTAACAAAGAAAAGAATTTCACAAATAAGTCAAATGTCACTCAAACTACGTCAAGAAGTGACTTCACTCTCGATTTTATAGAGAACGAAGATTATATTCTGGAGAGAGCTTGGGTGAGGTTAGTTGGGAGCGAGTCGAGTGACATGATTGAAAATTTGAGGATTTTAGTTTCAATTAAAAAATATATATTTATATTATATTAATGGGTCCGATCTAATTAGATGGTTGGATGGTGTCCATCGAAAACCGTAAAATGTATTGGTATCCCTCGATTTCAAAAATTTGAAATCAAGAACTAAATCGGTACTTGTCGGTTACCATTTAAAATCAATCGGTTAGGTACAGTTGGGTTTCGCTTGGGTGGATTTTGGTTTTTTTGCTCACATCTATTAGGAAGCTACATAAGATGTATGAGGTGGAAGAATTCCAAGATTTAAATTAATCTAACATAATCTTCTTCAACATAATAAATTTGGAAAAATTCCCGAAAATTCATGAGCCCCTGGGACAAAACGAATACCGAGAGGGAGCAACCATGATCAAGTGGAGATTGCGACGACAATTCAGACCACCGACAATTCGTGTACTTGTTTTTTTTTTTCCACCGTAATCTGCAGAAGCAATTTCCACGTGGGACATCGCCGACAGGAAATTACTTTCTTTTTTGTTTTTTTCATAATCAACGTTAAATCCGCGTTAATTTCCGCGTAAATTCTGGCATCGATCGCATCATCTCCAGATTTTTTAAAAAAATATTTTATTATTATTATTATTTATTTCCGAGGAAAATAACTGGATTATTAAAAAAAAAACCTATAAGAAAAAAACCTGTCGGTGACAAACGGTCACGCGCACACAGACACAAGAGGCCAGTAATCAAATGATTCAAATGTACCTTTCTAGGCTCGCAGGAGCACACCTTTGACCATTATCAAATTGTTGAAACTGGGAATTTTCTCTTTTTTTTTTAAATTAATTAAATGGAGTTCAGACCGAGTTTACCCCAGTTAAGCCCGATTTTCAGCATTAATTGCCACATGCAAAAAAGACAAAAAAAATAAAAGAAAAGTAATTCATCTAATTTTGATCAATAGAGAGAGATTTCGGGTTGGGTGAATTCACATCCAGGCACGTGCGCGGCACATGGGTGCCAGATCCTAAAACCCATACCGCTTGACGGCTTGAGCTGTCAAATTTTCGTATTTTCTCCTCCGTATGCAATTATTGAATGGGGGTGGGGGCATTATTGTGAATAGCGTCGAACGGCGTGGGCGATTCGTTTGCCCAATTATGGGTCGTTTTCTACGTGGACGCTAGCCAGAGACTTTTAGCCCAGAAAGTGGTCTCCAACCGACACCCACCCCACCTCTCTCTACAAAATTAAAAATTAAATAAAAGTAATAGGTCAAGTGAAAAAAAAAATAAAAAAAATAGGCAATTAAACGTCTCCTCATTTTCTTACTGTTTCTTAGATGAAGCCAAAACACTCACCGGCGTCCCGAATTAACTGGGGCCTATGGTTATGGAGTTTGTCAATCTTCTCGAGAACTAATCGTGCTTCACCGTTGGTTTGAGTAAATTCGCTGGTCGCGCGGACACCTCGATTAAAAAAAATAATGTGACAAAAAAAAAGTTTGTGAGCAAGTCTTGAGAGCTCTAGCATTTTTCTTTTTTTTTTTGTTTATTTATTTGTTTGTAAGTTAGTATATGGATCGGCAGCATTGTGAGACCAAGCAATGTAAGTTAATCTGCCAGACTTCTTTCCTTTATAATCCTCCTATTTTCCTTCTTCCCAAACTTAGGGGCTCAATCACACGAAAGCACCCTTCGACTCTCTCTCTCTCTCTCTCTCTCTCTCTTACTTGGGGGCACCCATCCACAGAATCTGATCGAAAAGGAGAAGATAGCCCAGCCCCATTGTTGTGTAGCTCGCCGACAATGGCGCCGCCACCGGACTTGGGCAAGACGGCGAAGCTGGAGCGGTACAACAGCTACATCCGCCGCGTGAACAGCACCAAGCTCCTCAACGCCTCCTCCAAGCTCCTCTTCCGCGCCACCCTCCTCATCGCCCTCGTCCTCGTCCTCTTCTTCACCCTCAACTACCCCCCGCTCTCCTCCGACCACCTCCCCCACCGCCGCTCCTTCCTCTCCTCCGCCTTCTCCTCCGCCGGCGGCGCCGCCTGGGAGAAGCAGGTCCGCCACTCCTCCACCCCCCGCCGCCCCAACGGCTTCTCCATCCTCGTCACCGGCGCCGCCGGCTTCGTCGGCTCCCACTGCTCCCTCGCCCTCAAGAAGCGTGGCGACGGCGTCCTCGGCCTCGACAACTTCAATGACTATTACGACCCGTCCCTGAAGCGCGCCCGCGAGTCGCTGTTGCAAAAGCACCAAATCTTCATCGTGGAGGGCGACCTGAACGACGGGCCGCTGCTGACGAAGCTCTTTGACGTCGTCCCCTTCACCCACATCCTCCACCTGGCGGCGCAGGCCGGCGTCCGCTACGCCATGCAGAACCCCCAGTCCTACGTGGCCTCCAACATCGCCGGCTTCGTCAGCCTCCTCGAGGTGGCCAAGAGCGCCAACCCCCAGCCAGCCATCGTGTGGGCGTCGTCGAGCTCCGTCTACGGCCTCAACACCGAGAACCCCTTCTCGGAGCTCCACCCCACCGACCGCCCCGCCAGCCTCTACGCCGCCACGAAGAAGGCCGGCGAGGAGATCGCCCACACCTACAACCACATCTACGGCCTCTCCCTCACCGGCCTCCGCTTCTTCACTGTGTACGGCCCGTGGGGCCGCCCCGACATGGCCTACTTCTTCTTCACCAAGGACATCCTCCAGGGGAAGCCCATCGACGTGTACCGCACGCACGACGAGCGCGACGTGGCCCGCGACTTTACCTACATCGACGACGTCGTCCGGGGCTGCCTCGGCGCCCTCGACACGGCTGAGAAGAGCACCGGCAGCGGCGGCCGGAAGAAGGCCCCCGCCCAGCTCCGGGTTTACAACCTCGGGAACACCTCGCCGGTCCCGGTGGGGCGGCTGGTGGCGACCCTGGAGGCGCTGCTGGGGACCAAGGCGAAGCAGCACGTCATCACGATGCCGCGCAACGGCGACGTGCCCTTCACGCATGCCAACGTCAGCCTGGCGAGGCGGGACTTCGGGTACAAGCCGACGACGGACCTGGCGACGGGGCTGAGGAAGTTCGTCAAGTGGTACGTCGGGTACTACGGGGTCCAACCGAGGGCGAAGAAGGAAACCCGCCTCGGCACCACCAGCACCGACAACCCCGGGGAATCCGACTGATCGATCACGTTCGCATGGTGGTGGTTTCGCCCGTGTTCATTTTCTTCTCGATTTCCCTTTTTTTCCCCATATTATTATGATCCTCGGGGGATAGGATCGAAACTGTGTCTAAATTATTTTTTTTAAAAAATGTTAAATTCGCCTGTAAAATGGGGGGACCAATGCGTGTCTCCTTTTTTTTTTTTTTGGTAGCACATTTTTATATAGGGGGGAAAGAGATAGTTATAAATAGATTATGCCACCACATAGAGAAAGAGAACATAAACATTGTGAAGAAGATGATGAAGAGAGAGAGAGAGAGGGAGAGGGTGTAGATCTGTGAACTTTTTGGGGGAGTTGGGGGGGAATGCCATAATGTGCGGTAGGGTCTACCCAAAAGGGTGGTAGATCACCGCTTGATTGTTGTAACCCATGAAAGAATGAAGAAAAGCAAAAGAAGTGTGATTGAACAGCAAGTGTTGGACATCAAGATTCTTCTATACTCCCTCCTCTCTCTCTCTTGTATGATGTTGGATTAGATTTTCTCCTTTATGGTGGATTTTCAAGTGTGATCTCACTGTCCTTGTGGCTCTCTCTTTAGCTTACTTTTGAAGATGCTGTTCATCAATGGCGATGAACATTGCGGGGTCGGGCCTGTCTGCAACATTGTGGCTCTCTCTTTAGTTTGATGGCGCTCACGCTCTACTACAATCTATGTAGTCAAGGGGAGCAAGTTGGGAGCTCGTGGTTCATGTGGGATCGGACCGGAAAAGTTCGATGTGAATCATCCTCGGGTGTAATTTCATCATGTGCCTCTGCGCGATTTGCGTGGGTTTGATTTGGTGACGTGAAGATGCGGGTACGACCGTGGATGACCCGGGGGATGGGGGTATTAGTGTGAACAAGAAGTAAATAGGAGCCCCCTTTGGAAGTGACGCCTCAAAGGATACATTTGAAATTGGAGTGTAAATACCGTAGCTCTCGACCATCATTCATACATTGCAATGAGATCAAGAGTTCATAAGTACGAGCAATTATACTTGCCTCTTTCACAATTCTGCCCCCAACAAGTCAATCGGAATGCATTAATCTACTGATGAAAAAAGAAGAAGAAATTAGGCAATCAATAGATCAACTTGAAAGTAAAATAACGAACAGGTTATAAAATAGATGTGCACCGTAACTTAAATAAATTAGGAAATCTACGAGCCAACATTAGGACAATCAAGCTATACATTATGGTCGGATTATATTGACACGATTAACGAGCCATGCAATAAAAATGTGCTAGATTATGAAAATTCAAGACTTCATTTGTGAAAATGATTACTTGCATCGCTTAATATTATAAATCAATAAAAAGTGTTGCCATTATCGATAACAATAGATGTCCGAATCATTTACGATCAAAATATATTCAATCCATTCATTTTTGTAAATAGCATGAGTGATTTTTTTAGAATAATATTTTTAGAATTATTTTTTTATTTTTTATTTTTTGATAACTGAGGTGTCCGCGCGGCCAGCTAGCTTGCGCTCAAATTAACGGTAAAACATGACTAGTCCTCGATAGGACCTGCAGACCTCACAATCACGGGTCCTCGGTTAAGTGATTTTTTGAATTATTCATTTCTTGCTATACAAATGGAGGTTAAGTGGAAAAATAAATAAGTGTGTGTATATATATATATAGGTGATTAGCTAACGGAGTTTAATGGATTTAAAAGAGTGGGGAAGCAAGCTAGACAGGCCGACTAAGGCAGCACACAAGCACGAGTGTCTTGGCAGCAAAGCATTCTCATTAGGTGGAAAGTTGTCTGCCAGTTGCCCCTAATCGAGTGCAGATTCTACTAGTAAAATGCGACAAAAACATTGACCAGAGTTCATTTTGTTTTTCTATTTTTGCCTTTCGCGGCTGGACATAGACAAAAGTTGATTTATAAGGAAGTCAATTTAACACCGGTTCCACAAGAAATCTGCCATTCAGTCGTTTAGGCAACATCTCACCTTCGGTTTTGGCTGATGAAGAATATGTTACTTCCATCTTCATCAAAAGATTATGGGCCAAGTGCTCGATATTCCTAATTTTGCTGGGCGACCCATCGTAAGAAATTCATAGTAGGATATTCCTTCATCAAGATCGGACCGATTTCCTTGCGGGGATCGGGCGAAACAAGGGCTATTGGGCCTTGCCATGGCAATGTGAGGATTAGATAGCAGGATATTCCCTCATCAATGTTGTACCCATTTCCTTACATGGATCGAGCGAAACAAAGGCTATCGGCTCCTGCCATGGCCATGTGAGGAGTACATATCCCTCACTAGGGGTTTTTTTCCAATTTAGGATTTAAAAAAAAATTATTTACTAGAATAGGGCCCGTGCGGCACTCAAAATGCTGCACGGAGCCCATGCGCAGGCCTAGCTGCCTCATTGCCTCACGGGCCAGGCCCGTGCGGGCCTAGAGGCCCACATGAGCCTGATCTTAATTTTATAAATGTTATTGATATAAAATAAATATATAGAAAGTATAAAAAATGAGATTAAAAAATTGTTGTTGCATCAATCCCATAAATATATATTTTTTATTAATGTTTACATAATAAATAATTTAATTACATAGATCTTAATGAATTTTTAAATTTATTATTGATAATTCTGTTATAAAAATAAGCTTCAAAGTAATAAAATTTTATTTAAAAATTTATATAAGTATAAATATTATAAATATAATTAAAATCATATAAAAAATTTTAAAAAAAATTAAGATCAAGCCCGTGCGGCAATGAGGTAGCCAGGCCCGCGCATGGGCCTGGCTGCCTCACAGGTCCGCGCACGGGCCTGGCATGGCCCGTGCGGCATTTTGAGTGCCGCACGGGCCCTATTTTAGTAAATAAAATTTTTTATACTAATTTGGTAAATAATTTTTTTTAAACCCTAAATTGGAAAAAAGCCCCCTCGCTAGGCACCCATTTGTGGTGCCCCTCCTTACCACCAGGAAAGGACGTATTATTGGTGAGGGGTAACTCATTCACACACATCAAGTGAGGCCTCATTCAAAAAGGCGGAGGACGTCCTTCAAGATTATTCAGAGTGAGAGACACTGTAATTTGGACTAAAGATTTTACCGGTTCTAAATTTAAAACTTAACCACTCAATCAAACTTTTGAGGTTTGTCTTATTATAGGTTTACATTTTTTTAACTCCCACATTGCTAAGAAATTGAGGATCCATACATGCCAAAACCAAGGTTTAGAGAATGTCTAGACCATGCTCCAAATACCAAGAGCTACCTTTAGAACTGTCCCAAGCAATATTTATAATGCAAGATTCGTTCAACTACGAGACTTTTCTTTCTCGTTCACGAGAGACACATCTCTTTGAAATAGAGATAGTGTCTCTCTCCCGTGAATGCACAACAGAAGAATAATGATAGAAATGGCACCTTAACCATGTCAAAATATTTCACGTCAAAATACTTACATATTTTTCCCCTGTTGATGAATCATGATCAGCTCATTGTATATACGAGTTTTCCTTGAAAATCCGAAGAGGCATGCTTTGGTGTTTCTGGTTGTTGGGGAAAAACGACAACACTTTGCCTCAAATTAAGCCAATAGGATCAAACCCTCTCGAAACTAAATTGGCTTCCTCCATCAACAACCCACAATATATATCCAACTAAAACAATCTCACAACGAGTAAATATAAGAATGGAATAATAAGAGACAACACATCAAGATTTACGTGAAAAATCCAAAGCGGGAAAAATCACGGATGACCCGAAACTTCCACTAATAATCCAGAATAGTAGGCTATACAAAGGAGTTTCTTTCTAGTCACACACTAGAGGCTCAAAATTAATATTACATGAGCATTTCCTCACCACCAAAGTGAAACAATACAAAAGGGGCAAGAAACCCTAACTGCAATAAGAGAATTCGGAGATAAATCTCAATGAAACAAATGGATCAATCATAGCCCTCAGTATCATGAACAGCATAACGAAATTTAAGCCAATTTCATTAATGTTTGACCTTTGAATTGAGACTGCAAAGTTGTCCTCCTTTTCTTTCTCCCCTACGTGCTCTCCTTTTTCACTGAGAGCTTTGTGTTCTTTTTCTTCTTTGTCAAGCATTCCACAAAGATAGGGTACTAAAAGGACAGCCCATGCTTCTTTTGTTTTGTTTTTTTCGTTTTGTTCTTTTGTCTTCTTTTTTTTTTTTACTTTTCTTTGTCTTTTTGTTTTCTTTGAAATAACAGCTGGCCCCCACAAGGAGGCGAACCCAGCTAGCAAATCTTTCTCTTTGCCTCATGTGGGGAGTTACATAACACTTGCATTATTTCTATAAGAGTCAAGTTTCACCACGGGAAAAATTTTGGTCATCATATTGAATCCATTGTCCTTGGTGTGGACTTTCTCAAGTCGAAAGAACTTCTCTTCTAATTTCTCTTAGATCTAATGATACTTCACATCAATATCCTTCGATCTTGAATATAACATCGGATTTTTACTAAGATAGATAGCACTCATACTATCACAATATAGAATAAAATTTTCTTGCTTCAATCCCAACTCTTGTAGAAATTTCTGCATCCACAAGAGTTCCATGGCTCCTCATGTGATAGTGATATACTCCGCTTAAGTCGTAAACAAAGCAATACATTTTTGCAATCTTGATTGCCACGAAACTACTCCATCTGCAAAAGTCATCTTATAACATGGTGTGGACTTTCGGAAATCACTGTTATCGGTATAATCGAAATTCGAATAGCCACTCAACTCGGGCTTTTCATTTTCATAACATAAGCAGAATCTGGAAGTGCTTTTAAGATACCGCAAAATCCAGTTTATAACGCTCCAATACTCTTTATCTGGATTTGAAAGAAATCTACACACAACACAAATTGCATGAGCAATATCTGGTCCTGTACAAACCATGACATACATCAAACTATCCACAGTGAATACATAAGGATTTTCATTATTTCTCCCTTCTCTTTCTTACTCGTAGGACACTTATTACTACTCAAGTTGAAGTGGAAAACAAGTGGAGTACTTATCGATTTACATGTACTCATGTTGAATCTTTCTAGCAGTTTTTTGATGTATTTCTTTTGAGATAGCCAAAGTTTTAAGTTCTTCCTATCATGAGTAATTCTTATGCCAAGGATTGCTTAGTGTTGACACCTGATTTTTAATCATCTTTTCTCTTTTAAAATTAATAAAAAAATTCATAAAAATTCATAAAATTAAAAAATCAACTTTGGGGACCTTGTCCAAGCCTAGAGAACCAATTTTGACCAAAAAATAATTTTTCATATTGTCAGTATTTTTCAATATTTTTATTTTCGAAAATTCATAAAAAAATCAAGAAAAAATGAGAAAATTGCAAAATCAACTTTGGAAGCTTTGGCCAAGCTTAGGCAACCATTTTTGAGCAAAAAATAATTTTTCTTATTTTTTATTTTTATAAATATATTAGAAATTAGGAAAATATTTAATAAATAATAGCATTTGAGGCCACAAAAATACATAAAAATAGTCAACATTTTTCTTTTAAATCCCTTTTCATATTGGCCATCGCAAATTTAAAAAAAATCCAATTCGGGGTCGTGTATTCCTTCACGAGCATAATCTCAAATCGGGCCTAAAAAAATTCAATTTGAGTCAATTTATTTTCATTTTTCACTTTTAGGAGTTGTGACATTGTTCTCTAATATTTCAAATTTTCATTTTGACCCAATTATACCCAGAATGACTCAATTTTGCAAAAGGGCTTTAATTAAATTTTGCATTATTTTCAGCGGCAAGAAATGAGCTTAAATTTGACATGCGGTGAATTTTGACTAAGTATAGGAGAGGTGTGTCAAAAATTGTGAGGAGATTTGGACTTAAAGAAATATTTTTTTTTCAGGGACTAAATTGTAAATACTCAAAATTCAAGAACTAGAGTGCAAATACCTAACTCTTGAAGGATTATTTTGCAAATAACAAAAAGAAGAGTTAGTGGAGAAATTAGAATAGAGAAGGGAAGATAGAGAAAAGGAGATGGAGAAGAGAAGATGGAGAAGAATGTATGGAGAAAATAAGATAAGAATAGAGAATAGAAGATGGAGAAGAGAAGATGAAGAAGAATGGATGGAGAAAATAATATAAAAATAGAGAAGGGAAGATGTAGATGAAGAAGAGTTAGTGGAGAAATTAGAATGGGAGATAAATATGGAGAAGAGAAGATGAAGATGAAGATGAAGAAGAGTTAGTGGAGAGATTAAAATGTGAGATAGAGATGGAGAAGGGAAGATGAAAGTGAAGAAGAGTTAGTGGAAAAATTAGAATAGGAGATAGATCAGTGGGTTATAAAAGGAGGAAGAAGTGAGCTTGAGAGGGGAATTTTTTTTTGGGAGAAAATTTGGATGTTTGAGAGGGTTTTGGGAGATTGAAGAAAAATTGGAGAGAAAGAAAATACTAAAAAGAGAGAGAAAATTTTGAAGATGGTGGGAGTTTAAAGTTAGGAGTTATCATCACCAATTCCTTCATCGATCAACATAAATCAAGAGTTCATCCTCGTCAACGAGCAAGCAAATTCGAGCTAAGTGTTTTTATTTATTTATTTATTTGTGGTTTTAGTCTCAAATTAGCACAAATTGTATACACTTTCTCCATCTCCCTTTTTCCCATATTTTATGGCAAGTAAAAAAAAAGGGACAACTCCGTATCAAAGATAAATTCCATGGAGGTGCAAAGTGAGTCCAAACAAATTCCAAGGTGCCCATCAAATTTGCAGCCGACCCATCAACGGATTTTAGTTCAAATTGTTGAAAGAATTTGTTGTATTTTATTTTAAAGAACCGAAACCCCAGAATGGAGAGGCAAAGCGCATCCACTGGAGGTCGTTTATTTCCTGCAATTTAAATTCCTGCACCATCAAACTCCAAAGGGAAGAGCCAAGCCAATGCTAAGCCGCCCATTGGAGGTTTTTACTTACTGTAATTTAAATTCATGCACCATTAACTAGGCCGCCCATTGGAGGTTTTACTTACTGCAATTTAAATTCCTGCACCATCGAACCCCAAAGAGAAGAGCCAAGCTAATGCTAGACCGCCCATTGGAGGTTTTTACTTACCGTTATTTAAATTCCCACAATTTAATTCCTACATCATTAAACCCCAAAGGGGAGAGCTAAGCCAAGGCCGGGCCATCCATTAGAGGTCTTTATTTACTGTCATTAACTTCCTGCCATTTAATTTTTGAATCACCAGACCCCAAAGTGAGTAGACTGTAACACTGCACAGAAGTCGTTAACACACTCCCTCTTTCGGCTTCAGGAAATTTTTAACACTTTGAAAATAAAAAAAATACCACCCATGCGTCATATCTAAAAAGTGAAAATACAAAAAGAGAACACTCCACTAGAGTTTTAGGAATAAACCAAGCTTGAGTTGTCAAATTAGGATATCCATGAAATTAAGGTACCGAAAGGGCATTAGTTTTAATTAACTAGTGTAACCAAGTTCCCGAACTCATAGTCTCTTGTTCGTAGAAGTAATTTAGTCCTATCGCTAATTTACTTAGGTATCTAATCAACCTACCAAAAATGATTAATGGCGACTCCAAATTTTAAAATCATTTGAATAAAATCAACGTTGCGATTCGGTAGGACTTGGGAGGGTCAGTATTAGATTAATCCATCTAACTAACCTAATAATCCGTTAGCCTGGGAATTTTTCCACCACTCGGAAATTTTTTCGGGTCGCGATAGCTTGGCGACTCCGCTGGGGACGGGATTTTTAAATTTTCGAGAAAAAGACACCAATTGGAATACTTGAATTTTTTCGAAATTTTAAAAGTCTTAGTGGACTTAGGCCAATGAAAATTTCATGGATATTTCGCTTTTAGCGATCTTGTTTGGAACTCATCTTTAGATGTTAAATGGTTTTGCAGATAGGAGTTATAAGGGGTGGAGTGTTTGGCTAACCCTTCGTTTTGCAGGTTTAGTGTGTGAAAATTATTATTTAATTTTTGAAATTTTGAAGCGGTGTTTGCATTTAATTATTGTGCATGTTTAATTATTTTAGCACTACATCACACACATTCCGTGGTCGGACTTAGGCCACTAGTTTTAGGATGGTATTATGATTTGGTTCTAGCGTTCAACGTGAGATCACGTTGAAAGATAGTCCAGATTCAATCCCGAACTTTTTTCCAAAAATGAGTTTTAAAAGTTAGGCCTCAGGCTTGGTAAGATTACCAAAGCGGTGGTTTTAATTTTTAGCTCGCCAGCTGAAGTGGAAAGGCCCGGCTAATCCTGATTACGTCGTGGGATCACGACTAATCTTGATTATGTGCGCGAGATTGTCGCCTTGCCGTAAGTCTTTCGCTTCAATTTGTCAGCCTTTAGAGTAGATAGGCTAAGATATAAACTCACGATTCATGTGCATGTCTATGTGACCTACATGGTATTTTTCACGGTGAAAGTAAGTTTTCTAACTTCATCTTGTATTTATTTTTGTGGTCGATCCATGTTAGGTGTCGGTCAAATTTTGAACTTAACATCATGGTCAATTTTTTCAAAAGAAAATAAAAATCTAATTTGAGCCCCATTTCTAAAAATTTTTGAAAAGAAAAATGAATGTGAAAAATTCCTTCGGGAAATTTTGTTGACCAGTAAAAATTTTTATCACATCTTTCCTGCTTTAATAGAAGTAAAAGTTTCTTGACAAATTTATCACTGGAAATGCATTCTGATAAAAGAAGAAAATTCATTTGGAAAATTTGATAAACACCAGGAGATCTTACCGCATTTTTCAAGCTATAAAATCCGTAAGAAAATTCTTTCTAAAGAAATTCACCCGTGTTTTTTTAAAGAAAATTTTCTCTAATTTCACTTAAAATTAAAAAATGAAATTGGGCTAATGTAGTAGTCATGGACCGACCTCTTTTGGATCACATACTCATTATTTCTTCTGTTTTTGTAGGGAATCACAAGCGAAGAAGTCCCTTCTTCCGGTGATGGAATTACACCAATCAGTGGACACGTATGAGCTATGTATTTTAATGAGGCAGTGAATGTATCTATCAGGCCTGGAGGCATGCTTAATGTATTGAGAGGAGTTCCTGTATTTTTGTTAAAAAAGCATAAACTGTATAGTCAAAATATATGTAGCAAGTACGTTGATCCAACCCCGCAATGTCTTTCTGGTTAAATCCATCAAATGCCCGCCTTTTAAACTTCCTCGGATTCGAACCACGTGGAGAATTTTGGAGGATCGGAGAGTTATTATTGAGCGTGGCCCACAAGGATTTCTGCCGACACTACAGGCAACCGACACAAGTAAGTGGACGCTAAAAGACAGCATGAGCAAAGTAGAAGCACGCAACAGGTGGCCTAGTTTATTTATTGGCACACTAATCAAGTGGTTAGAGCGATAATAATGATCAGCTGCGGGTTTTATTGTGATCGGTGGGAGTTGTCGCTGAATCCTTTTTCCATGTCTTCGATATCATCATCAGGGAGAAGCGATGGGGTTCCGGCTTTGTCCGTTTGGCTATGTGTAATCATCTCACAGCCACCATCTGTCAAGATAAGACACGATTGAGGCAATCCTACTAGTCGAGATAGAAATACGTTCCTTACGTATTTTGTCGGAAGTACAATTGATAGTAGCGGATTGGATCCAGCAAAGGTAGATGACCTCGTCCTGTGAAGATTGTTGCCAACAGTCCCTCTTCTAGGAGAGAAGATCACTCCGAATGATAATGACCCATATGTCGTGAAGAAGGTGCTCCCTAGAGGTACTCTGATCCTAGCTGAGACGGATGGTCGTATTTTCTATAGTACAGTTAACTCTGATTTTGTAAAGAAAAGAAGAAATGGCGAAAAAATTAAGGCACAGAGATATGAAGCTTTTCTTTCATTTCATTCATCAAGGAGTATTACAACAGTCACTGGGCAGGAAAAGTAAAACCAAAATGAGCTCTAATAAGCATCACGAAGGAGCTCAATTGGCTTTCCATGAAACCAATATTCTGCCTACACTGAGAGATTTAGGATTCAAGATCTGCAAGCTTGAAGAACAGACGGGTGCATTTTTCCTTCTGTCTGGCTGCATTGACCTCATAGTGTTCAACGGTGAATTTTAGATTCTCGTTCAAATCTCTCTCGAAAGCTATATCCGCCGTTAAATCGTCGAGCCTCTCCTCTAGCCATTCACATCTGAACTTCATCACGATATCGCTCGGGTCATGCTCGAAATAAGTCTGATTCAAAGCTAAGCGTTCCACCAGCTTCTCTCTATCGTGGATCAACAGCAAGGCTCGTTCATCCGCAGACTTAACAGCCTTTTTGTACTGGGCAACTGCGTGTTCTACAGACTCTAAGCGTTCAGATCGATCCTGATAGTAAGCTCTCACGACGCAAGCTAAGGTGACTATTTCCTGAGTATTCCGGCAAGCTTCCAGAAAGTTGATGAAGACGTGTGGGAACGCCCTATATTCCCTCTCCAAGTTGGTGCCTTCGACCGAAAAAGTATTTATCTCCCCGAACAGACCAAGGATCTCAGCTTCAATGCTAGGATAATGGGCTATGTAAATATAGCCTCGGCCGAGAAGATGATAGAGCATCTCCCATTTGAACATAACGTCGGCTGGGAAGATGTGGGTAGGGAGATTGACCATTATCAAGGAGGTAATCAAGGCAGACGAGCGGAATACGAAAGAAAGAAGGAGATAGGTGAAGCAGACTAGCGGGATGCGAAGATGGTAATCTGCTTTGAAGTAAATATTGATTTTGTAGTGACGGTATCAACTAGTCAAGATTTCCCCATCTACCATTCTCTATTGGCACCACCCCCGTTAGCTCGAATCCCCGTCAGACGGCGACCTCGAGCCAAACAAATCCGAAATCTCCGCAGAAAGTTTGACGAGACACCGCCACTTTGAAAAAGAAGAGGGAAAGACGAGCTGAGTGGGAGACAAGAGAAATTTTAGCAAAAAAAAGAAGACAGGGAAAAGAACTCGCCTGCAAAACCAACGCTCGAGACCGGTGAGAGAGATAACGACATGAGCCCTACCACTATGAAAGAGATGAAAGGAGACAAACTGAGTGAGAAATACGAAAAAGACTGAACTCTCGAGAGAAGTAATACAGTTTGCTAAGCCCGTGCCCGAATGTTAAAAAGAGACGTTCTCCTAATAATCTTCTTTCATGCCTTGAAAAGAGTTTCAAAAACGGTCGCTCAAAAAATTTCAGAGAGAGTGGAATTACAAGGAGTAGTAGTAAATCTTGAGAGATCATTAACCAAGTCGAAGATGTCTCAACCCAACACCCTTGAGAGTTATCGTTACTTGCTGAATATGGGAGAGGAAGAGTTTGAAGCTATGTTTGGGATCGAGCCCATGGAGCCTGGCCCTTCCGCCGACGACATCCAAGATCTCAGTAAAGATAAGGACAACAACAGTAAGGTTCAAAGGAAGCGTTACTGTCGCCATACTGAGGAGCAAGTAAAAAGTCTTGAGGATTTCTTTAGAACGTGCCCTATGCCAGACGGCAAACAGAAAATGGAACTAAATCAAGAGCTAGGACTTGAACCTTCGCAAATCAAGTTCTGGTTTCAAAATAGGCGAACCCGAATGAAGACTCGTCATGAGCACAACGAAGCCGAGTTTCTAAGAGTTGAAAGTGAAAACCTTCGAGCGGAGAATGAGATGTATAAAGAGGCTTTTGACTCCGCCACATGCCCCAATTGCAATAGCCTCATCACCCTCTATGAAATGCATTATCTGAGGATCGAAAATGCACGTTTAAGAGGTGAGTTAGACCAGTTTATGACAGGATCAAGTTCTGTTGGGGGAAAGCATGAAAGGACCAAGCTCATAAGGTCAGCATTGATGCCTCCCGGGGAAGGGGAGATGTATCACCACCAGGCAAGTGGCATTGATGACGAACTCACCGCCATGATCAAGCAGTTCAATGTGGATGAAGCACTAGGGCTGTAATGTACACACGGAGACCGTATTTCGAAGCTGGAGATCACGAGTCCTTCAATATGGCCGACGCGTACTTGGTCCGGAATGAAGCCAGATGATTATGGAAAAACCTGCAGAGGAAGCAGAACCAATCCTGAATGAATGCATATGTTTTACTTCCTTACGTAGGAGTTTTTCTACTTTTATTGATGTATGTAGTTTATGTAAAAGCAAGAAGTAGTAACCTTTCTCCCTCTTATTAAATGCACGGATCCGTTGCTGTACCAACTCGCAACGAATTAATTGTGGGTAAAAGAAATCCGTGTAAACTTAAAAGGTAACTCCGTATCGTTTCAATTTACCCTCAAATAGCTCCAAGTTTTAAATTGAACTCCTTGTATTTTCAGGAATTTGCAAACTGCCTCAAGAATACAATCATATTCAAATGCGAAGTTCTCGTATTAAATGGAGCTTGAGGGCAAATCAATTCGTAGATATTACTGGTGGATGATTGGCTTCAAACAAGAAACATGCGAATGGCCCGAGCAATCTCAAAGATCGGTAATCTTGTATCGTTCTAATTTTTCCATAATCGTCTCGAGTCCTGAATTACTTTCATTTTTAACAGGGATTTTAAATGGCCTTGAAAAGAACTGGGACGTGGAATTGCCCAATACAAAGTAGCGAGACCACGCCATCTCAACGGTTAAAAGAGAGCCTCCATGGATGCCTACGGTCCAATGGGCTTGATGGCATGGGTGTCACGACCCGAAAAAAATTTATTAAATTCAAAATCGGGTGAACGGATTATCAGGTTAATTGACTAACCTAATTCGGATCCTCCCAAGTCCTACCGAATCGCAACTTAAGTTCTTTTCATGCAAAGATTTTTTATTTGGAGTCGCCACTAATCATTTTTTGGTAGGTCGATTAGAAACCTAAATAAATTAGCGGGAGAACTAACTTATTTCTGCGAACCAGAAAAAATGAGATCGGGGACTTGATTACGCTAGATCATTCTAACGCCCTTTCGGTACCATTTTATTTCATAAAAGCTCATTTGGAATGATTGGGAAGAAGTTTGGAATAAACTAACCAAAAGAGTGAAATGGCCATTTTTAAGGATCGAGAGGTGGAAACATCAGAGATATGATTTGCCAGTCGAAAAAAAAATTAGGTGGATACGCGTGAATTAATGACAACAGAAATACGAATGCGACATGTGGATATGGAGATACACGAGTACGACATGAGATAATCGAAATTTAAATCAATTCATTTGGGCAAGGAAATTCTTGAAGATTTAATGGTTAGGATTGTTACCTGATTTGACAAATTTGATTATCAAATTCGGACCTCGTGTCACCTTATGGATCAAGATTGCGGATCAAACGATGGGGATGAACTCGTGACTTGTGTTGATCGGTAGAGAAATAGGTGATGGTAACACCTATATTTAAATTCCCACCATCTTCAAGACTCTCTTTTGGAAAAAAAGATTCTCTCCCTCTTTTTTTTTTGATTTTTTCTTTCTCTCTAATCTCTTTCAATTTCTCAAAACTCTCTCAAACATTCAAAATTTTCTCACCCCCCCAAAAACTCCTCCCTTTCGGGGTTGAGATCAACTACCTCGCCTCCATAAGCAGCGGGACGCATCAGGGTCGGGTCGTCCTCTTCAGGGATAGGAGCATCACGAAAGGGTCCCTCCATACCAAACTCGCCCTCTCTCATCCACGCCTCAAACCTATTGGGCACAAAAAGAGGGTTGCCCTAGTCTACCCATTTGGTCGTCTGTCGTCGGTGCCAGAGTGTGGCATTGTCATCCACAAAATGAGTGACCTCGGTCTCTATCTGTACAGGTAACCCAAAAAGCATTGGAGTGACCTCGGTTTCAGATTGTCAATCAAGTCCCTCTCGAAAGCTATATCCGCCGTTAGATCGTCAAGCCTCTCCTCCAGCCACTTACATCTGAACTTCATCACAACATCCCTCGGGTCATGTTTAAAGTAGGTCTGATTCAAAGCTAGGCGCTCCACCAGCTTCTCTCTCTCGTGAATCAACAACGAGACTCGCTCATTAGCAGACTTGACGACCTTCTTGTATCGAGCAATCGAGCGTTCAACAAATTCCAGACACTCAGATCGATCTTAGTAGCGGGCTTTCATGACGCGGGCTAAGGTGACCGTCTCTTGGGTGTTTCGGCAAGCCTCCAGAAAATTGATGAAGACGTGTGGGAATGCCTTGTAATCCCTCTCTAAGTTGGTGCGTTCAACCGAAGAAACATTTATCTCCTTGAACAAACCGAGAATCTCAGCTTCAACACTCGGATGATGGGCTATGTAAATATAGCCTCGGCCAAGAAGATGGTAAAGTCTTTCTCATTTGAACATAACTTCAGCCGGGAAGATCTGCGTGGGAAGACTGGCCATTATCGTTAAAATATTGAGGAGATAAACAAGATTGACGAGCAGAATACGAAAAGGAAGATGAGAGAGGTGAAGTAGATGATTGGAATGTGAAGGTGATGATCTGCTTCAAGTTAAATATTGACTTCACAGGGGCAGTCTCTATTGACCAGATTTTCCTATCTGCCATTCTCTGTAGGCACCAACTCCATTGGCTCGAATCCCCGTTAGGCTGCAATCTTGAGCTGAACGAATCCGAAATTTCTGCGAAAAAGTTTGAGAGGACGCCACCACTTTAAAAAGAAAGAAGAGATAGAGGAGCCGAGTGGGAGACAAGGCAATCTGTAGCAAAAAAGAAGTGAAGACTTGTCTTCATTCATAAACAGGGAAAAGGGATTTTCTGCAAAGCCGACACTTGAGACAGACGGAGGAGATAACGACAGGAGCCCTACCATTATGAAAAGATGAGAAAAGACGAGTCGAGCAAAAGACACGCAAGAAAGGTTGAGAAAGATAGAACTCTTGGGAGAAGCAATACAGATGCTAAGCCCACGCCTAATTTTAAAAAGAAACGTCCTCCTAATAATCTTCATCCATACTTTGAAGAGAGTTTTAAAGCATACACGGTCACTCAGAAAGATTCAGAGAGAGTGAAAATACAATAAGAAGTAGCAAAACCTTGAGGAACCATTAACCAAATCAAGGATGTCTCAACCCAACACGCTTGAGAGCTATTGTTACCTGCTGAATATGGGAGAGGAAGAGTTCAAGGCCATGTTTGGGATTCATACCATAGAGCATGGCCCTTCCATTAACGACATCCAAGATCTCGATAAAGAAAACGACGAAAACAACAACAATAGTCAAAGGAAGCGCTACCGTCTCCATACTGAGGAGTAAGTACAAAGGTTTGAGGATTTCTTCAGGACTTGCCCTATGCCAGATGGTAAACAAAGAATGGAACTGAGCCAAGAGTTAGGACTAGAACTTTCGCAAATCAAGTTCTGGTTTCAAAATAGGCAAATCCGAATGAAGACTCGATATGAGCGCAATGAGGCTGAGTTTCTAAGAGCTAAAAATGAAAATCTCCGAGCAGAAAACAATATGTATAAAGAAGCTTTTGACTCCGCCATCTGCCCTAACTGTAATAGCTTCCTCACCTTTGACGAAAGGCAGTATCTGAGGATTGAAAATGCCTATTTAAGAGGTGAGTTAGATTAGTTCATAGCAGGATCAAGTTTTGTTGGGAGAAGGCAGGAAAAGACCAAGCCTATGGAACCAGCATCAATGCCTCTCGAGGAAGAGGAGATATATCACCATCAGATGAGTGGCATCGACGACGAGCTCATCGCCATGATTAACCAGTTTGATGTTGACGAAGAACCGGGGCTGTAATGTGCACACAAAGCCTGTATTTCGAATCCAGTTGATCACCGAAGAGCCTGCAAAGGAAAGAAGATCAAACCTAGACGAATGCATATGCCTTATTTCCTTGCATGGGATATGTTATACTTTTATGGATGTTTGGGATTAATATGAAAGCAGGAAGTAGTAATTTTCCTATTTCCTATTAAATGCTCAAATCTGCCGCTTCACCAAACCCGTGATGAATTAATTGCAACTAAAAGACCGTAAGAACCTGAAGGGTGAATCCGTATCGTTCCAATTTACCATTAATTGCTTCAATTTTAAATTGGACCTCTTTTATTCTCAGGAATTTGCGAACTAATCCTAGAACACCGCCATACTCGAATGCGAAGTTCTCTTGTTGAATGAAACTGGGGGCAAATCAATTCACGAAATGGATGGCTTCAAACAAAAAAAAAATACGAGTGAAAGACGCGAGCAGCCTCAAAGATGGGTAGTTTTGTATCATTTCAATTTACCCATGATCGTCTTGAATTCTACATTATTGTATTCTGTCCTAACAGGGGTTGTAAATTACCTTGGAGAGCATCGTGGCGTAAAATTGCCCAATATGACAAGACCATGTCAATACGAAAATCAGCCCTTAAAAGAGCCTCCATGGACGCCTACGGTTTAATGGGCCTAAGAACATGAGGAATAACAGTGATCCGAAGCGAAAGAAATCTGGATACTCAACGAGCAAAATCAAGGCCCATACTTTGCCACAGCCTTGGCCCTAATGATAAAATGTTCAACAAAAACTGGAAACAAACTCGATCCGATGAAGCTGATAAGGGGTTGTGCAAAACATTCAAGATGAAGGGTAAACCAGTATCGTCTCCAATTTATCCCTTCCAATACTGGCTAACATGTCTCCTTTTCTTTTGACAGGAAATGTTAATACTAATATGTCGAAGAAGACAACCCCAAGCGGCAAATTACAATCATCTGGTAAGATCCTTGCTGAGAAAACTGGGGCAAATTGATGGCAAACCCATGAATTGAAAAGAATAGGGCGAATTCAGAGACAAGCCACTCTTTGACTTAAGGAGTATACTCTCAATTTATTCGGTCAGCACGTCCAGGGGCAATTCGAATCGCTCCTTTCCTAAGAAATTCTCTTCCATGCTTGCACATTCTGTAAACACACGAAGTGCTAAAAATTGCCACATTTACACTGTGATTTGTGCATGACGATTCTGCATGTTTAATTTGCCAATTCTGACTTGGAGTATAAACTACACATGATGTGTAGAATGGGGCATGATAGGATGATGAAAAGCGACCCCATTTCCATACACATCCCATATTCACAGTGAGTTGTGTGCCAAATAAGTTCCGTATTCCTCAAGGCAATGGGTTTTCTCGCGAAAGGTATGATACCGAAAGGAAAGAGGCATTCATTTCTCTATCCTAAATATTACAGGTAACCATTGACAACCCACTTGAGCGGCGACTTTATTTCATAACCCTTGTCAAGAACCACCCCACATTATGGCCAAGTATTACTTTGCTTTCGACCTCGCATGGTAACTTAAGTGCCTTAGGATGACGAAAAGCATTCGTTTCTCTATCCAATATACTTCCATCCTTTGCATTGCGCAATTGAGCCTACATATTCATTTCTTAAGACCCCGTTGGTAATTATTATTCATTCCAAGATGAAGATGGCAACACTTCAAAGTAGAAGAGCTCAGAAGAAATGGTTCTACAAAGAGCTCCCGAGTCATCTATGCAAGAGTGATTTTTGATATGCGTATGTATAACGACACCATCTTTCGAAATTTCTCTTTCTATAAAAAAAAAAGAAAAAGGGAAAAAGAAAGAAAGTCAATCCTGGGCACGAAAAAGCAAAGTACCAGTTAAAAGCAAGATCGAGACCCATTCAAATCAATATACATCCCCAATGGCATTTGATTGTGAGAGAAAATCCTTTGAAGGAGTCAAAATTGCAAAGTATACTCAGTTAAAGTTTACACCGTTCGGGGGTAATGATGGTATCAATAGAAATTGACACCGTCCCCATACAACGGTGGTGCCTTTTGGAGTCTATTTTAAGAAGGTCGAAACTGGTGACAAAGATGCGATGATCACCAACGTCAAGCTCACCTCATATATTTCTTAGGCCAAAATAAGCCTTTCACTTCCTTGGTCCCCAATCCCAACCTACGTTACAGCCCATGAAAGTCTTTTTTGATTAAGGCGCTTGAACTAACGTAGAGTTTAAAGCATCGCTCGAAAAGGTACGATCAAGACTATTTCTTTCTCATTTTTGGAGGGTTCTTGACTTGTAAACCCGGAGTAGATGATGAAAACCTTTTTGTAAATGCCCTTGACTCAAAAGAGTCCCCTTTGGTAAGCCTTGACCCAGCCTACATTATGGTTCTAATCAAGACCTCTAGATCGGCGTTATCGTACCAATTGCGAGATTACTCAGACCCTTGCTAAATGCGATGACGGTAAGATCGAGTGATTCCTTTTCAAATCCTACAATTAGGATAAACAACCTTTCTCGAGAACGAGAGAAAGCCCTTTCGGATTGAAGTCCCCCATTCAGATCACATTCGAGGTATTCATGCAATGATAACCTCCTTGAACAGAAATGATAATGCAAACTCGACAGAATAGTTTTGCATGATCCACATATTGATCAATCGCATCATGAGTTATTACACAGACTACTTCTAATCATTGCAAACTCAGCTAAATAGTTTTGCATGAACCAATGAACTCATTGATGAAAATGCTTACACATGTTACCTCTGACATTAACTAATAGGTAACAAGTTCCCGATGTTCGAGTTACCTTCCTAGGTCTCAAAATTCATTTGGTGATTATTGAATAAACAAGCCTAATCGTCGAGAAACCACCAGGTGTTTCTTCCAAATCCTCAGGCAGGTATATTTTTAATCTCAACCCTTTGAGGTAAGTGAAGTCGGGTTTGAGCTTCTGCAGGATTCCTGGTCTCCCCAGATCCCAGAATGGCACCCTTTGAGGTAAGTTAAATTGGGTTTGAGCTTCTGCGGGATTCCTGATCTCCCCAAGTCCTAGAATGGCACCCTTCATGATAAATTAAATCGGGTTTAAGCTTCTGCAAGATTCCTGGTCTCTCTAGATTCCAGAATGGCACCCTTCATGATAAATTAAATCAGGTTTGAGCTTCTGCAAGATTTCTAGTCTTCCCAGATCCCAAAATAGTACCCTTTAAAGATCCCTAGTCTTCCCGGATCTTAGAATGGCACCCTTCATGGTAAGTTAAATCGGGTTTGAGCTTCTAAAGGATTCCTGGTCTTCCCAGATCCTAGAATGGCACCAAGTCCTTCCTACAGGCACATACTAAGTCCTTTCTACAGGTAACCAAAGTCCTTTCTACAGGCATCAAAGTCCTTCTAATAGACACATAAAAGTGCTTTCTATAGGCATGCAAAGTCCTTTCTACAGGCACATACCAAGTCCTTTCTACAGGCAACCAAAGTCCTTTCTACAGGCATCAAAATCCTTCTTATAGACACATAAAAGTGCTTTCTATAGGCATGCAAAGTCCTTTCTACAGGCACATACCAAGTCCTTTCTACATGCACCCAAAGTCTTTTTTACAGGCACCCAAGTCCTTCTTACAAGGACCAAGTCCTTTTTTACAGGCATCCAAAGTCCTTTCTACAGGCACACAAAAGTCCTTCTTACAGGCACCCAAGTCCTTTTTACAGGCATCCAAAGTCCTTACAGGCACCCAAGTCCTTTCTACAGGCACCCAAAGTCCTTTCTACAAGCACCAAGCCCTTCTACATGCACTCAAAGTCCTTTCTACATGCACTCAAAGTCTTTTCGACAGGCACACCAAAGTCTTTTCTACAAGCACACCAAAGTCCTTTCTACAGGCACCCAAAGTCCTTTATATAGGCACACAAAAGTCCTTCAAAGTCCCTTCTTATAAACACACAAAAGTCTCTTCTTATAGGTACACCAAAGTCCTCTCTACAGGCACATAAAAGTCCATTCTTACAGGCATACAAAATTTTTTTCTACAGGCACCAAAATCCTTTCTACAGGCACCAAAGTCCTTTCTACAAGCACTCAAAGTCCTTTCTACAAGCTCTCAAAGTCCTTTTTACAAACACACAAAAGTTCTTCTTATAGGCACCAAAGTCCTTCTTACAGGCATCAAAGTCCTTTCTACATGCACTCAAAGTCCTTTCTACATGCACACAAAAGTCTTTCGTACAGGCACCAAAGTCATTCGTACAGGCACCAAAGTTCTTTCTACAGGCACCAAAGTCTTTTCTACAGACACGCAAAAGTCCTTCTTATAGGCACAAAAGTCCTTCTTACAAGCATCAAAGTCCTCTTTACAGGCACTCAAAGTCCTTTCTACAGGCACACAAAAGTCTTTCTTACAGGCACCAAAGTCCTTCTTACAGGCACCAAAGTCCTTTTTACATGAACTAAAGTCCTTTCTACAGGCACAAAAAAGTCCTTTTTACAGGTACCAAAGTCCTTCGTACAAGCACCAAAGTCCTTTCTATAGGCACCAAAGTCCTTTTTATAGACGCACAAAAGTCCTTCTTACAGGTACCAAAGTCCTTTCTACAGGCACCCAAAGTCCTTTCTACAAGCACACAAAAGTCTTTCTTACAGGCACCAAAGTCCTTCTTACAGGTACTAAAGTCTTTTCTACAAGCACCCAAAGTCCTTTCTACAGGCACACAAAAGTCCTTCTTATAAGCACCAAAGTCCTTCTTACAAGTATAAATTCTTTTTTACAGGCACCCAAAGTCCTTTTTACAAGCATACAAAAGTCCTTTTTACAGGTACCAAAGTCCTTTCTACGAGCACCCAAATTCCTTTCTACAGGCACACAAAAGTTCTTCTTACAAGCATCAAGTCCTTTCTACAGGCACAAAGTCCTTCTTATAGGCATTTCCATGGGGTGACCCACCTATGGGTCAAATCTTAATCTATTTAATCGGTAGAATCCTTTTACTAGGAACCCACCATGGGGTGACCTACCATACGGGTCAAATTTCAATCAAGATTTAATCAGTAGATTCCTTTTGTTAGGAGTCTACCATGGATTGACCTACCATACGGGTCCAAGGTCAACCACCCTAAGGTTCTCTTATAACGAATCCTTAGGTTTTCATTCCACTTTCAGTAGAGCATTCATGTTAGGCAGCAGCCATACGATGAGCAGGTAAGTTGCAATTAAATCTCTTGCCCATCCATCTCTCCCTCACTTCATAGGAGCTTCCTTAAGCCCAACCTGGATCAGAACTTACATAAAGAGGTATTAGATTCAGGTGTCATTTCGTCTTTGAAATGAACCTCTACCGAGCTTCCTTTCAAAAAGGGGCAGCTGTTGACACCTAGTTTTTAATCATCTTTTCTCTTTTAAAATTAATAAAAAAAACTCCATAAAAATTTATAAAACTAAAAGATCAACTTTGGTGACCTTGGCTAAGCCTAGGGAACTAATTTTGACCAAAAAATAATTTTTCATATTTTCAGTATTTTTCGGTATTTTTATTTTCGAAAATTCATAAAAATTCATAAAATTAAACAAATCAATGTTGGGGACCTTAGCCAAGCCCAAAGAACCAATTTTGAACAAAAAATAATTTTTCATATTTTTTTTATTTGTTTTTATATTTTTTTAGAAATTAGGAAATATTTAATAAATAATAGCATTTGAGGCCACAAAAATACATAAAAATAGTCAATATTTTTTTTAAATTCCTTTTCATGTTGGCCATCATAAATTTAGAAAATCCAATTCGGGGTCGTGTATTCTTACACAAGAATAATCTCGAATCGGGCCTAAAAAATTCAATTTGAGTCAATTTGTTTTTCATTTTTTACTTTTAGGAGTTGTGACATTGTTCTCTAATATTCTAAATTTTCATCTTGGCCCAATTATACCCAAAATGACTTAATTTTGCAAAATGGCTTTAATTAAATTTTGTATTATTTTTAGCAGCAAGAAATGAAGTTAAATTTGACATGCGGTGAATTTCGACTAAGTATAGGGGAGGTATGTCGAAAATTGTGAGGAGATTTGGACTTAAAGAAATATTTTTTCAGGGACCGAATTGCAAATACTTAAAATCTCAGGGACTAGAGTGCAAATACCTAACTCTTGAGGGTTTATTTTGCAAATAACAAAAAGAAGAGTTAGTGGAGAAATTAGAATAGAGAAGGGAAGATGGAGAAGAATGGATGGAGAAAATAAAATAAGAATAGAGAATGAAGATGGATATGAAGAAGAGTTAGTGAAGAAATTAGAATGACAGATAATAATAGAGAAGAGAAGATGGATTTGAAGAAGAGTTAGTGGAGAAATTAGAATGGGAGATAAATATGGAGAAGGGAAGATGAAGAAGAAGAGGAAGAAGAGTTAGTGAAGAGATTAGAATGTGAGATAGAGATGGAGAAGGGAAGATGAAAATGAAAAAGAGTTAGTGGAAAAATTAGAATGGGAGATAGATGAGTAGATTATAAAGGAGGAAGAAGTGAACTTGAGGGGGGGATTTTTTTGGGAGAAAAAATTTTGGATATTTGAAAGATTTTTGAGAGATTGAAAAAAAAATAGAGAGAAAGAAAAAATAAAAAGAGAGAGAGAGAGAGAGAGAGAATCCTTTTTTTAAAGAGAGTCTTGAAAATGGTGGGAGTTTAAATTTATGTATTACCATCACTAATTTCTCTACCGATCAACACAAGTCACGAGTTCATCCTCATCGTTTGAGCCGCAATCTTGATCCATAAGGTGACACGAGATTTGAATTCGACAATCAAATCTGTTAAATCATGTAACAATCTTAGCCATTAAATCTTTGAGAATTTCCTTACCCAAATGAATTGATTTAAATTTCGATTAAGTCATGTCGTACTCGTATGTCTCCATATCCACATGCCGCATTCGTATTTGTGTTGTCATTAATTTACGCATATCCAAGTAAAAAAAAATTTTCGACTGACCAATCTTATTTTTGATGTTTCCACCTCCTGATCCTTGAAAAATGACCATTTTTATCCTTCTGGTCAATTTGACCAAAACTTCTTCCCAATCATTCCAAATGAGCTTTCATGAAATAAAATGGTACCGAAAGGGCGTTAGAATGATTTAGCGTAATCAAGTCTCCGAACTCATTTTCTCTGGTTCGTAGAAATAAATTAGTTCTCCCTCTAATTTATTTAGGTTTCTAATCGACCTACCAACAACGATTAGTGGCAACTCCAAGTCTTAAAATCATTTAAACAAAAAAATCAAAGTTGCGATTTGGTAGGACTTGGGAGGGTCCGTATTAGGTTAATTAATTTAATCAACCTAATAATCCGTTAATCTGGAAATTTTTCCACCAAAAGAAAAATTTTTCGGGTCGCGACATCCGGCCCATCATTCCACACACCCAATCACTGATACGCAGCCCATAAGCAACGTTTCTAAGCCCAAAACAAACACCCCAAGCCCAAATTCTCGGCCCACCTGGCTAATCCCTAATTTGGCCTAACTAATCCCTATCTTACTCATCAAATTTCCATATAAATCACATACACCAGGCCCTAATCCATTTAATCACACATGCATACACCATTCCTAGACCACGATTAGGGGTTGTGCTTTCCAAGTTTGAGCCGAAACGGAAGCGACAACGATGAGAGCCTAATAGGCCGGTTGGGTAGTTCACGGCCCAACGGAAGAGGGGGACGGTGCCAGCTGCTATGGTGGTCTCACGGGGCTTCAAGGGCCTGAAAATGTTGGTCCCAAGTGTTAGGAGGACTTAGGGGGCGGGTGGAACAGGTCGGAATAGCCGGAGCTCAAATGACGTGCAACAACGAACAGTGAAGTAGAAGAAAGAGTGATCTGGTCGGGCTTTGATATGAGGCTCAACGGCCATGGAATCAAAGGGGTTGAAGCTTGGGGGACTTACCAAAGTGAGGGAGTGCCGTGGGGTGGCCAACAGTGGCGGTTGGACGACGGAACGGCGGCGGAGCTTGGATGGCCGAAGAGAAACCGAGAGAGGGAGAGGAGTCACGGTCTGGTCGGCTCAAGGGAAGGCTTCATGGCCAAAGAAAATAGCATGGAGAGGGGTAAGGGGACTCACTGGAATGAAGGAAAGACGATGGCAACGTATAGTGGTGACGGAACGGTCGCCGGTGGGCGACGGATCGGGCGGACGAACAGAGGAACAAGAGGAAGAAGAAGAAGAAGAAGAGAAATTCGGGAGGGAGAGGGGAGGTGATGGCCGGTCGAAAAATGGAGTAGAGGGGAGAGAGAGAGAGATTATAATGTAGAAAAATCCAAAATAAAGATAATAGTGGGTTAGGTAATATCAGGTTATGACAATTGTACTTGACAAGACTTATATGAGACTTGATTGATGTGCCTTGGAAATTGTGCCATTGATTGATTGATTTGATTGATTTGACTTGCCTCGATTTGCGTACCAAATGCATCGATCGGGTCTTGATTGTGAACGAACTTCAGACTGGAATTGGTCTCGTTCTATCGTGTTCGTTTTCAAATAATTCTATTTAATCTAATTTTAAGGATTGAGCATTTACCGAGGGCATTTCGGAAGATTTTCCTTTCACGTCTTGCTTCGCGACGTACACCGGCTGTCTGCCCTTCGGGCGACATTTCTAAAACGGAATCAATTTTGATTGTCCAATGCCGAAATTCATTTTGTGGTCCAATCCATTAAATACTTACTCTGTCGAAATCTCATACCAACGGGCGGCTGTTTGGGAAAATTTCCCAAGTATCCTTTCCCCTTCGGTTAGTCGTCTCAAGGTAGCTAATCCTGAGTGAGTGTCGATCAAAGTGTATTAATGAAGTATATTCATTCATTTAGAAATCCCGATAATTTGGTCGAATTTTCAGACTGTCACACATATTATCCACATAAAGTAGGAGGATAATAAAATCATCATCTAAGAATTTTTTTTCATAAAAACACAAGAATTAGAGTTGGTTTTATCATATTTATGACCTTTTATGAATGAAGCAAACTTCATGTACCACTATCTTGGCGCTTGATTGAGACCATATAGACTCTTCCTCAACTCACATACAAGATACTCCTTGCTTTCCACTTTAAAATCCTGAGGTTGTTCTATGTATATTTCTTCTTCTAAATCTCCATGAAAAAAGTTATTTTTACATCAAATTGTTCAATTTTTAAATTCAAACTCACAGCCAACCCAAGAACAATTCGAATAGCATGCATTTTTACGAATGGTGAAAAGATCTTTTCAAAGTTGATTCTTTTCTTTTGATGAAAGCCCTTTACAATAAGCCTAGTCTTGTATTGCGGTTTCAAACTACTTTCTTCCATTTTAAACTTATACACCCACTTATTTGTGAGTGTTCTCTTACCTTTAGCGAACTTCACCAATTCAAATGTGTGGTTCTCATGCAAAGATTTGAGCTCATATTACATTATTTCATGCTACTGATTATTTTGATCACATGACATAACCTCCTCATAAGTTTTTGGCTCTCTTGCATCGGTGAGTAATACATACTCAAGCAGTTGATATCTTTGTGAGTGTCTATGTTCTCTTTTTGATTTTCTAACTTGAGTTAGGACCAGTTATTCTTGCTCAACTAGCTCAATTGGTTGCTCTTACTCAATTGATTCATCTGTCTCAACTGAAGAATCAACATTTCGTGTGGATTTACCCTCTTCATGATTTCTATGCTCTTCTCCAATGATTTTCACCCGATATAGTTGGAGGATTGGGGCTGAAACTAACCATGTGTTGAGCTATATTTTTTGGCTTCTCTAACTTGTCGTTGTCTTCAATGGTTTGATGATCAGACAATGCTACATCTTAGCTTCTAATGAATTTCTTTATAATTAGATCCTATAACCTATAGCTAAACTCTTCATGTCCATAATCCAAAAAGATACAGTGTTTAGACTTGTCATTAAGCTTGGAGTTCTCATCTCTTGGAACATGTACACATGCTTTGCAATCAAACACTGTCAGATTAGTGAAGGAAATATCTTTCTCACTCCAAACTCTTTGTGAAACATCTCTCTTAAGAGGAACCGATGGAGAAAGGTTTATCAAGTCTACTACTATTTTCATCGCTTCACCCCAAAATGACTTAGGCAACTTTGCATAAAATAACATACATTGAATCTGATCATTAATCGTCTGATTCATTCTCTCCGCTACTCCATAACATTGTGGTATTTTCGGAATGATCTTCTCAAGCTTGATACTGTAATCGCTGTAATAATACTCAAACGAGTCTCTATATTCTCTACCATTATCAACTCAAACACATTTCAGCTTTTTCCTGGTTTCTCTTTTCATGTTGACACGAAATTGTTTGAAAGCTCCAAACACACGAAATTATCAACTCAAACACATTTCATCAATAGATATCACAAAATATAATACACCACCAAGTGTTCTACCATCCATGCAACAAATATTAGTGCGAACTAAATCAAGTACATTAGATTTTATGTGTAGAGAAAAACTACGAAATTAAAATCAATATTGCTTACCCATTATGTAATTAGTATATTTCATCAGATTTTTCTCCTTCAATGATAGAAGATTCTCTCTAAGAAGAGTCTCAAGCCCTTTCTTGCTAAAATGACCAAGTCTCATGTGCCATAGATCAACTAAAGAGCCCTCCATTGCATTTATCTCTTCTCTAATCAACTTTGCTTTCATGGTGTAAAGAATGCATGTCTTTTCCCTTTTACCACTATCATAGAGACTTTAGTCAATTTTCATTTGCCATCATAGAAGGAACTGCAATAACCATCATTGTTTAATGCACTCGTAGAGATCAAGTGAAGTCGAATATCTAAAACATGTCTCACATTTTTCAGAAGCAAATTACATCCCACATCGATTTCCAAATATCTCACATGTCAATAACCTTAGAAACATCATTGTTTCCCATTATAACACAACCAAAGTCACCACTGCGATAAGATGTAAAATAGTCATGTCGTGAGGTGACATGAAAAGAAGCTACAGAATCAACAACCCAGTTAGAGTCTTGGCATGTAAAGATTGGACCTGTTATAAATGGTTTACATGCTTAGCCACTCTATAGCGAGTTTTTTTAAATTTGAACTGCTTTGAGGTAATCGAATCTGGCCTAGTGATTTTGAATGCCTGAGTTGGGACTTGAGAGCTTGGACTAGGTTTATTTGGCATCCTAAGGAGGGGATTAGGGGTTAGCTTGCTGAGATTTATTTTCATAGGTGATTTTCCTGCTTTCAGAACCTCGACCCCCGTAATGAATGCAATTTCCATAAGACAGGGGATCCCGAAGAAAATCGAGACTGCGACTCGGTCATTTTTAGAACCAGATGGAGGGGTGTACATAAGATATAAGAGTATCGTATGGGTAGATATGGGAAGAAGGTAGTGGCAACCTAACATGTATATAGCCTGGATGTATGAAGTAGGGTAACTGAAGTTTTGATTTGTGTATGGGTGACTGTTGACACCTGATTTTTAATAATATTTTCTCTTTTAAAAAATTAATTAATTAATATAAAATCCATAAAAATTCATAAAATTACTGTGGCATTCTAAAATTCGACCTTTTTTTCTGAATTTGAATACAGAATGGTTATTTCATGGAGGCGCTATAAATGAATCTCACTTGGAGCTGGCCACTCTGAGGTGACTAACTAAAAGGGAAAGACTAATTAGGAATATAAGTACGTGAACCAAATGGTCGATACGCGTGACTCCTAAAAGCCACCCATTAATTTGAGAATTTATTTAAAGCTGTCGTCTTATGAATGAGGCCATGAATTGAGTTTCAGAATAGGACAATCGACTCTCATAAGTGTTACAGAGGTTGAAATTGGACGTCGCCTCGAAAGGCGTGAATTGGCAGCGTGGCATTGGAATGCCTAGAGAAAAGGGCAAAATTGAAAATTTCCATCTCGCCCGATCTTGTGCTAGAATCCATGGCTAGATAGTGTTAGTAATTTTAGTAGGGCTAGAATAATTATTCGGCGGTATTCCGAGTTATTTTCCGATCACGATTGTGCCAAATCAGCACCGATTGAACCCTTACCAATCTTGAAATTTCATGAATTTTGAGAAATGTCTCGTCGGTCATCCTTTCAACCAATTTAACTGGATTTGATCAAAATTATTGATTCCCAAGCTCTATCAGTTCGAAAATTCACTGATAGCTCAAAAATCAATCAATTCGTTCAGCTTTAAGTCGCTTTCGATGAATAGTAATTTTAATTATTAACCCTAGAGATAATATCTACTCTCTCTCTCTTCTCTTTTTCTCTCTCTCACCAGTAGATTCTCTTTCCTCTCTCTCTCTCTCTCTCTTGATTTTCGGATTTCTCTCTCTCTCTGTTGGATTTCAATTTTCTGCCATTAACTTCAACTGGCCACCTATGGAAATCCGACCGTTGGATTTCATGATTTTTGGATATTTGTACTCCTATTCGAGGTGAGTTCACAGAATTTTGAATCACTTAGATTCGAGGTCGTTTGACCTTCCAAATCAGCTTCGCCATTTCGGTTGACGAACCAATTTTCTGCTACACGAATTTGATCTAAGGCTCATATTGATATATGTTGACCCCAGTGACCCCTAGAGCTCATTTCATGTGAAAATATTGATTTTCAGCTTGAGAACCACCCCGTTCGGCCCTTGATCAGCCCTGATTTGGATGTAATCCACTAGAATTCATTGTGCTTTTTTGGTCGCCGCCGTGCACCGCCGCTTTTGTTGCTTCCTCAACTTCGTTTTAGCCTTGATTAGGTAAGTTAAACCTCTATTTCTTGATTAGGATATTGTACATGCCATGGACTAGCTTTAGGGTCTGATTCGAGGTAAATTGATTTAGGAAAAATTACCGAAATTGGCGTATTTGTACAAATCAATTCTTTGACGTGGCTGTGGTAGACTAATTGGACTTGGTATGCTGCTGTCTTGGCTATGTATAGATTGTTTGTGGTGATTGATGTGGTTCCCTGAGATTCGGGTACCGAAAAATGAATTTTTGGGAGATTTAGTGCAAAAACGGGCTAAATAGTGTTTTGAAATCACTGTTCACAAACCTCTGAATACTGTTCACATGCTGCCCAATTTAATTTTGATTTGAATGTTACAAGTTTTGTGGGTCCCGTGGGGATCGAATACCAAAAAATGGGTTTTTGGAGCATTTTATGCAAAATAAGGCCCGAACAATATTTTATATTACTATTTCAAATATTTAGGGCGCGTTTATTCAAAATAATATTTAAGAATTTTGACTCTATACTTTGAGTTCTTGGATGAGGCGTGGAGTTGGGTTTGAGGATGTTTGGTATTTTGAGAAGAGATTTAGAGGATAGCTTGCTGAGATTTATTCTCATAGGTGATTACTCTTATTTTTTAGACCTTGTCCCTAGTAGTGAGTGTAATATGGGTAAGACAGAGGATCTCGAAGGAAAATGATCGAGAAACTAGTCTTTCCTTGGACCAGATGGTGGGACAAATGATGATGAGTAGGGTTGAGGCAGAAGCCCATTGGTAGAAGTTTGTGTAGTTTGCTCACTATTAGAGTTGCGAAACTTGCCGACCTAAGTTTTTATGTTGTAAAGGTCGAGCAATGGACTGTAATGAGGTGACAGAAACTTTGAATTGTGTATGGCGTCATCCTGAATGTTGTATAAAAAGGACATGTAATATAAAGTGTGATTTGGCGAATTGATTGGTCTGTCTCTCTCTCTACCCTTAATCTATGTATGAGATTGAAGGAGCTCATTTTCGTTACCTAAGGAACTCTGGGGAAGTTTGGTTATGACGAGTTTCCTAGGACATCGTGATTGTCGACCGTACAAATATGACAGGGATGTTACGTGGCTTGTGGATTCGGGGCATGACATCCCGATTTTAGTATTAGAGTGAGGTCAGCTCGATCCAATGAGGATTTGAGACTTGAAGTGATAAGAACGATGGATATTGGAGTAGATGGACAGAGAGATTATGAGCTTTGATTCGGTTAAGAGATGTTTTTGCATAATACCATTTGGCATATGTGGTTGTTAAATGAAATAACGGTGCTAGTGAGCCTGTGTTGCTATTGATATATAGCTATTTGATCAGCTACTTAGATTAGTAAGCTTGCATATTGGATTGAGTTTAGTTCCTTGATAGAATTATAGCAGGTGTTGCGAGAAAGTTTTAGAAGCATGAGCGATAGAGGTGGAAGAGGAAAAAGTACTAAAGTGCCTAATATACAAACTAGAGCTGCTGAGGGCCCGAGAGTTGCCTGAGTCGCTGAAGGTCAAAGGGCTATGAGAAATCCTCAAATGGAAGGAGTTATGAGAGCCCTAAAGGAAATTGAAAATCTGATGGGCAGGTAGGCTCGAGGAAGAGCTGCTGAGCTTGCCTAGGCCGTTAAGGCAGCAGTGACTGCAATGAATATGAATGTGGGAGGTGGAGGACCTAAGGTAGCATCCCAATGGATTGAGGAATTAGAAAAAAAAAAGTTTTCGCCTTATTGGAATGCAAGGAAGAGAAAAGGTCACATTGGCGGTGTACCAGCTGTAGGGTACACAACCAATGATTGGTGGAAGGTTACTCAAGGGAGAGTGTTCCCTAAAGGAGTAATACATAATTGGACAGCCTTTTATAAGACGTTCAATGGGAAGGATTTCTCAGAGGCTGCCCAAGAATGGAAAATGGAAGAGTTCCTGCGATTTCGGCAAGGTCGGATGACCATAGATTAGTATGAAGTCGAGTTCGCAAGGTTATCAAAATTTGCCCAAGGGATGAAAGAAAATCCCTGAGATAAGGCTATGAGGTTCCGTGATGGGCTGAAGTCGGAACTCCGTAGTCAGTTGACATCGACTGGTTTAAGAGATTATAGAACGAATTATGAAAGGGGGCAAGGGGTAGAAAGGGACATAATGGAAAGGGCTGCGCATCTGGATTGCAATTCGTTCCCGACAGAGATAGTCGAAACTTGGGAAAAAGCCAGTGGTGGACAATTAAAGGTTTGCCCCTCCTGCTCAAAGGATTGTCCACACCAATCGATACTAAGGCAGGCACCACCATAGTAAGGAGGCAACTATAGGGATTTTGATTTTGAGATAATCAAGGATAGTTGAAGTATAAAGAGAATCTATTGATGGACATAACCAGTAAAGATGATGTGATAATGAAAAGACAAGCATCTATGGATTCCATAAGCTTAAACCCAAAAATCATGTTCGATGGTCTTAGTTGCTAGAGTTGGCTGATAGCCGGAGCAAAAGCATGATTAAGGTTCATAAAGAAGTAGCGAAGGCTAAGAAACCTTAGGCATGGATTCATATGGACGGTTATGCTTGAGGCTTATAAATTCGAGTATTAATGAAGGACTAGTGGAATTGTATAATACAGTGGATCGTCAATACCCAACTTGAGGAGGTAACTTAGTGATCGAGAGATAGGTTGGACGATAAACTTGAAAGATAAAGGTTTAAGCTTGAATTGTGAGAACTTGATGGACAGCCGCTGGGATGTTTATGATATGGGATTATATTATTTGATGATAGCAGATCCTAAGTCTGGATTAGCATGGCGCATTGATGATTTAGGTTAAGGATTCTAATAACAACCCCAATGGATATAGAGAAACTCTTAAGAAAGACGAAATGAGGAATAACGGGGCGTAGAGTTAGTCGGATTCTCCAAGGATGACTTTGAGGTAAATTAAATAATGACCAGAGGTGGAGTACATGAATTGCACAACGACAAGTAACCTCAAGTTATAATGACCTTTGACAAGTTTGGAAGAACTTAAGGTGTAAGGATTGATATAAAAGCGAAAGGGTATAAGGAATCGTGACGACGACATGTCGATAGGCTTGAATCGGGAGTTCTGATGGATAGCCATGAGTAAACATATTGTGGATATGGAATTGTGAAGGCTCGATGTTGAAAGACTATATGCTTGAATTGTGTCAGATTTTGATGGTTTAGATGGGATCTTTACTAAGAGTTCCAGATGGTTAGAAGGGACTCACAATGAGACAGACGGTAATACCGGAATATGGGCCGATGAAATTATATGACTTTGACTTGTTATGAGTGGCGACAAAGGAAGTGTTACATTAACTTGAAGTTTAAGTATTTAATCTTAGAAATGATAATCGCCCATAATATATGGACGTTGGACGTTGGTATAACAAGAACCCATGAAATACGTGATTTACAAGTAGATAAACGATGATTATAGAATGTTGGACCCGAATAGAACTTTAGTTTGGTGATTAAAGCACTTATGTTGAATGAAGGCTCAACTCGATATAAGAATGGTGATTCAGTATAAATAACGACCAAGAAGAGTACTTGTTGCGACCTAAAATTCATTTTTTAGGTTAATGGATTACCAGATTAATTGATTAAATTAACAAACCTAGTTCGAGCTCTCCCGAGCTCTACCAAATCGCGACTTTGGTTTTTTGTTCAAATGGTTTTAAATTTTGGAGTCGCCACTAATCATTTTTGGTAGGTTGATTAGAAACCTAAGTAAATTAGCGGGAGAACTAAATTACTTCTACGAACCAGAGATTATGAGTTCGGGGACTTGGTTACACTAGTTAATTAAAACTAATGCCCTTTCGGTACCTTAATTTCATGGGTATCCTAATTTAGCAACTCAAGCTTGGTTTATTCCTAAGGTTCTAGTGGAGTGTTCTCTTTTTGTTTTCACTTTTTAAAATGGAATATACGTGAGTAACATTTTTTTTGGCATTTTCAAAATATTAAGTATTTCCCTGAAGCCGAAAGAGGGAGTGAGTTAACGACTTCTGTGCAGTGCTGCGAGCTACTCATTTTGGGGTTTAGTGATTCAAAAATTAAATTACAAGAAGTAAATGACAATAAATAAAGACCACCAATGGATAGCTCAGCCTTGGCTTGGCCCTCTCCTTTGGGATTTAAGGTGCATGAATTTAAATTGCAGAAAATTAAAATGACCTCCAGTGAGCGGGCTCTGCCCTTCACATTCTGGGGTTTAAATTCTTTAAAATAAAACGAATTGATTTGACAATTCGCGCCGAAATCCATCGACGGATCAATTGAAAATTTAACGGGCACTCAAGAGCTCGTCAGCGCCAATCTTACACCTCCATGGGATTTACCGTTGACTTGGAGTCGTCCTTTGTCTGACATAAAAATATGGAGAAATGGAGTAATGGAGCAAATATGATTTAATTCACATTAAAAATTAGAACAATGAAAGAGGCACTTAGCCTCAATGGCATTATGAGAAGTGCTTGATGGATATAATTGGTTCCTGCCTAAAATCAAATATGGGGAAATGGGAGAAGAGTAGAAAATTTGAACTAGTTTATACTAAAAAAATCAAAGAGAGTAGAGGGATACTTAGCTTCAAATCTGGGATGAATTCTTAATTTATGTTGATCGATGAAGAAATTGATGATGATAACCCTCTAGCTTTAAACTCCCATCATCTTCAAAATTCTCTCTCTCTTTTTGGTATTTTCTTTCTCTCAAATTTTTCTTCAATCTCCTAAAACCCTCTCAAACATCCAAAATTTTCTCTCCAAAAAAATTCCCTTCTCAAGCTCACTTCTTCCTCCTTTTATAACCCACTCATCTATCTCTCATTCTAATTTTTCCACTAACTCTATCTTCCATTCTAATTTTTCCACTAACTCTTCTTCATTTTCATCTTCCCGTCTCCATCTCTATCTCACATTCTAATTTCTCCACAAACTCTTTTTCATATTCATCTTCCCTTCTCCATATCTATCTCCCATTCTACTAACTCTTCTTCATCTCCATCTTCCCTTCTCTATTCTCATCTTATTTTCTTTATCTTCTCTTCTCCATCTCCTCTTCTCCATCTTCCCATCTTCATCTCCTCTTCTCCATCTTCTCTTCTCCATCTTCCCTTCTCTATTCTAATTTCTCCACTAACTCTTCTTTTTGTTATTTACAAAATAATCCCTCAAGTGTTAGGTATTTGTACTCTAATCCATGAGATTTCAAGTATTTGCAATTCAGTCCCTGGAGAAATATTTCCTTAAGTCCAAATCTCCTCACAATTTTCGACACACCTATCGCATGTTGAATTTAAGCTCATTTCTTGCTATTGAAAATAATGCAAAATTTAATTAAAGCCCTGTTTGTAAAATTGAGTCATTCTGAGTATAATTGGGCCAAGATGAAAATTTGGAATATTAAAGAACAATGTCACAACTCCTTAAAGTGAAAAAATGAAAATAAATTGACTCAAATTGAATTTTTTTAGGCCTGATTTGAGATTATGCTCGTTAAGGCATACACGAACTCGAATTGGATTTTTTAAATTTGCAATGGCCAACATGAAAAGGGATTTAAAGGAAAAATATTGACTATTTTTATGTATTTTTGTGGCCTCAAATGCTATTATTTATTAAATATTTCCTAATTTCTAAAAAATATATTTAAAAAAATACAAAAAAAATATGAAAAATTGTTTTTTACTCAAAAATGGTTGCCTAAGCTTGGCCAAGGCTTCCAAAGTTGATTTTGAAATTTTCTCATTTTTCTTGATTTTTTATGAATTTTCGAAAATAAAAATATCAAAAATACTGAAAATATGAAAAATTATTTTTTGGTCAAAATTGGTTCTCTAGGCTTGACCAAGGTCCCCAAAGTTGATTTTTTAATTTTATGAATTTTTATGGATTTTCTATTAATTTAAAAAGAAAAAAAAGATTAAAAATCAGGTGTCAACAGTACTCTATATAGATTCTAAGTACCCGATTTTGAGATGTCGATCGTTTATGGTGTTTAGACATTTTAAGTGCAAGAATTCTTAGTGACGAGAAGCGGACCGTCTAAGGAAAATGAAATGAACGTTTTGTCTCCAAGCGACACCGGGTGGATTGACGATGATGGGGATTGAACTTGAAGCACTCCTAATATAATGGAATGGGTACAAATTAAGTTGAAATCAAATGAATTCGTAAGAATTAGTTTGATGACTACTTGAATTGAGGATTACAATTGCGGTACGAGAAAGGTAGTTCCACTCAATGTGGCATGCGCCATAATAGACGTCAACAGAGGATCAAGTCGGCGAAAGAAGTATAACAGGACTAGAATTAATCTGGTAGTTGGTTGGTGCCTTTGGCTAAGGAAATACAAGCTGAGGTTATTCTCAATCATGGAGCTGTTAAAGTGAATGACAAAGTCCCACATATGAGAGAATCGGCACATAGGTAGCATTGAGAAGGACAAGTTTGGGAAGAGAAGATAGTGCCTTGAACTAAAGTGGTTTGTAGAATATCATAAAACGAAAATAGCTATTTGAGAAAAGCATAGAGTAGATAAAGCTCGAGAATTTGAGTCGCATAGTGAGATGCCCTAAATGAGAAGTGCCGAAGTGCCTTGGAGATATTGGTGAAAATCGAGTGTTTGTTCTGTACCTCCGTCGTGATCGGAGAGGACCCTTGTGGTGTGATATGGGTGGGTTTGTGATGAGACCCAATGGAACAGGTTAGCAAGTGATCCTGTAGCGATGTGGTGGGGTGTGAAAATTTTCTCTTGCTTGAAAGACTGTAACTAACAAGATCTCGGGCATGGCAAGCGGAATGGCATCGTGGAAGGGTTGAAATATAGTACGTCCTATGTGATAATGGACGCTCCGCTTAGTAAATTGAGATGGGTCTGGTGGTCATAAAAGATACCATGTGGATAGGTAAAAGTGAGACTCGAGCTAGACTTATGCATAAGAAGTTTTTAATAACTACAAGCTGGCATTGCCAATGGGGTCTATGAATAGTGAGGATTGAAGGGAGCAGGTTCTAAGAAACAAGACGATTCCATTAGTCAAAGTGGTCTAGGAGCACCACGAAATAAAAGGCGCCACATGAAAAAGTGCAGATGAAATGAGGCGTCTGTACCCTTCTCTATTTGAGTAATTTATGGTAGTAATATGTTGTAAATTTCAAGGACAAAATTGCTGTAAGGGGGGAGAATTATGACATTCTGAAATTCGACCATTTTTTCGAAATTTGAATACATAATGATTATTTCATGGAGGCACTATAAATGAATTATACTTGGAGCTGGCCACTCTAAGATAACTAACCAAAGGGGAAAAACTAACTAGGAATATAAGCACGTAGACCAAATGGTCGATGAGCGTAACTCCTAAAAGCCACCCGTTAATTTGAAAATTTATTTAAAGTTGTCGTCTTATGAATGAGGTCGCGAATTGAGTTTCGGAATAGGAAAACCGACTCTCATGAGTATTACAGAGGTTGAAATCGGATGTCGCCTCGAAAGGCGTGAATTGGCAGCGTGGCATTGGAATGCCTAGAGAAAAGAGCAAAATTAAAAATTGTCATCTCGCCCCCGTCTTGTGCTAGAATCCATGGCTAGAAAGTGTTATTAATTTTAACATGGCTAGAAAAATTGTTCGAAGGTATTATGAGTTATTTTTTTTATCGTAATTGAGCCAAATCAGCACCGATTGAGCCCTTACCAGTCCTAAAATTTCATGAATTTTGAGAAATGTCTAATCGGTCATCTTTTCAACTAATTTGACCATATTTGATCGAAATTATTGATGCCCAAGCTCTATCAGTCCGAAAATTCACTAATAGCTCAAAAATCAGTTAATTCGTTCAACTTTAAGTTGCTTTCGATGAATAGTAATTTCAATTATTAACCCTATAGATAATATCTACTCGCTCCCTTCTCTTTTTCTCTCTCTCACCAGCTGATTCTCTTTCCTTTCTCTCTCTTGATTTTCGGATTTCTCTCTCTCTTTGCTGGATTTTAGTTTTTTGCCATTAATTTCAACTGGCCACCGATGGAAATGCGACCGTTGGATTTTCATAATTATTGGATATGTTGTACTTTTATCCGAGGTGAGTTCACAAAACTTTGAATCACTTTGACCCGAGATCATTTGGCCGTCCAAATCTACTTTGCCATTTTGATCGACGAACTAGTTTTTTGTTACCCGAATTTGATCTAGGGCTCATGTTAATATATGTTGACTCCAACGACCTCTAGAGCACATTTTCATGTGACAATATTGATTTTCATCTTGAGCGCCACCCCGTTCGGCCCTTGATCAATCCCGGTTTGGACGAAATCCACCGAAATTCGTCGTGCTTTTTCGGTCGCCGCCGTGCGCCGCTGCTTCCGTCGCTTCCTCAACTTTGTTTCAGCCTCGATTAGGTAAGTTAAACCTCTATTTCTTGATTAGAATATTGTACATGCCATGGACTAGCTCTAGGGTTTGATTCGAGGTAAATCGATTTAGGAAAAATTGCCAAAATTGGCATATTTGTGCAAATCGATTCTGTGATGTGGCACTGGTAGATTATTTGGACTTGGTATGTTGTTGTATTGGCTGTATATAGGCTGTTTGTGGTGATTGATGTGGGTCCCGCGAGGTTCAGATACCGAAAAATGGATTTTTGGGAGATTTAGTGCAAAAACGGGCCAAATATTATTTTGAAATCACTGTTCACGAACCTCCGAACACGGTTCATGTGCCCAATTTAATTTTGATTTGAAGGTTACAAGTTTTGTGGGTCCCGTGCAGATTGAGTACCGAAAAATGGGTTTTTGGAGCACTTTATGCAAAATAGAGCCCGAGCAATATTTCACATTACTATTTCAAATATTTAGGGCCCGTGTTTTATTCGAGATAATATTTTTGAATTTTGACTGTGTGCTTTGAGTGCCTAGATGAGGCGTGGAGTTGGGTCTAAGAGTGTTTGGTATTCTGAGAAGGGATTTAGAGGGTAGCTTGCTGAGATTTGTTCTTACAAGTGATTACCCTTATTTTTCAGACACTAGAACATAAGCATGGTAGGGATACTACAAGATTTGATATCCAGGTGGTAGAGTACCCAGTTGGTAAGGACAATTGATGGTGAATCGGTGGTTGCTGATGAATGTGGTCTCCCTGAGTTGTTGTTGTCATTGATCTTTGTAAAGTTGATATTCAAGTATAATATGGAGCTAAGATTATGTAATATAGGAGGTGTTATAGTTGCGCTAGTCCTTGCTCATTCGTTGTCAGAGATAAGATATCGTTTCCACTGGTGTTTATTTGGATATTAAGGTTTCTAGGTCGACGGCAGTCTTGGGATGTCGTATGTATCGACCGTCATTGTGCAGATGTCGCGCGCTCTTAGAAGTTCAGGGTGTGACAATTACAAAATCAACTTTGGAAGCCTTGGCCAAGCTTAAGGAACCATATTTGAACAAAAAACGATTTTTCATATTTTCAGTATTTTTCAACATTTTTATTTTGGAAAATTAATAAAAAAGCAAGAAAAAATGAGAAAATTGTAAAATCAATCTTGAAAGTCTTGGCCAAGCCTAGGCAACCATATTTGAATAAAAAATAATTTTTCATGTTTTTTTTGCATTTTTTAGTATTTTTTAGAAAATAAAAAAAAACATACTGACTGCCATTATCAGGGGCACCTCGTGAGTTCCACCAGAGAGGACTAAAAATAATAATAATGAAAAAAATCAAACCCCCCCATGTTGATGGGGGAATCCTTTTCCTTGAGAAAGACCCCTCACGTGTACCTCTACATGCTTGGTGAGCTACTCTCGAGTTTCATCATCTCCATAGTGGTCACGGTGCCTTAATGGTTGAATTCTGCTAGTGGTCGTCTGGGTTCTCTCTCTCTCTCTCTCTCTCTCTCTCTCTCTCTCTCTCTCTCTCTCTCTCTCTCTCTCTCTCTCTCTCTCTCTCTCTATATATATATATATATATATCCCCCTCTCCCTCCCTCCCTTCCTCCCTCGATGGAGTTCAATTTAGACCCATCCTTCATTTCTCAGCACAGGTATCTCTCCCCATCTTCACCTTTTACCGAGTCGGGAATCTCCATGTTTTGATGTCAATTTTTCTTTTATTTTTTTCTTTTTGCTTTTTGTGCTATAGTAAATGAGGGTTATCGCAACCCTCCCAACAAGGGGTGTCACTAAAATGGCAATTTAGAGGTAATGCTAAAAGTAGACTAATGGTCCTCAATCGGCACGGGTGCTCCCAAACCCTTGCATCGCCTGATGTTAAGATTTATATTTAAGTTCAATTGACCCTATGAGAATGCTATATAAGGAGTCACCACTAGCCTATTTGGGTCAACTAGAAATCAGGTGAGGTATGAGAGTATACCTCGCGCAAGGAGAGATATCCATAACCGAGGACTTGATTACACTGGCTATCTAACCCTATGTCCTAGATTCCGTTCTATCTCTTCTCTTTCTCGCCTCCTTCTTGGGATTTGAAAAAGGCCAATAGTGGGCCAAGAGATATTGAATGGCGATGTGGGTGGGGGTTTCCGAGGAATACAAATAACCTCTGGTTTTTTTCAGATTTGGCGAGCATCTGGAATAACTAGTGAATTACAACTCTATTGTACCGCAATTGGTGCATTAGTCTTGCCTTCTAGTAATAACTTTCGGAATCCCATATAGATTATGACTTGAATCAGGTCAATTCTTTTTTGAATTTCTATGCATGCAATTCCCTCCACACCAGAGGATATTCTCATATTTTTTTTGTATACCAAAACTTGATTATTTATTAACTAAAGTGTTGAGACAATCTCTTTACAAAATTATAAATCGTAAGGTTTTCACTTGATAGTTGTCCGTACGATGTTTATATTAATGTGTATTATGATCCTAAAAAGGAAACCTAATCATTTAGCAATGAAAGCAACACATAACATAGATGAACAACATAAAAGAAGAACAATTAATTGATTTAAGAATGTAATGAATAGCGACTAAAAAGGTAACATGCGGTAAGATAACCCGATACAAGTTAGGCAAAGAATATGACATGGCCTTAATATTAAGCCCCAAGTCATCAATCCCCATGATCTACAATCAAATCAAATCCAATTCTTGTCTAAAAGCTCAATTCACCAAAACTAAACTACAACAAAAGTACTCATTAAAATCTCTAAACTATATGAATATCAACTAAAAGACAAGCTAAATCTAATAGTCCAAGAAAGAATAGATAAGGCTAGCTTATGATCATAATCAACTCTTCAAAAAATACGCATGAACGCTTGATGGCCTTGATGCCCTTAGGATCATAATTGGTAATCAAGATATGTTCACCTAGATAACAAACCACCAAGTTAGTGGTACTAAAAGAGCGTTAATAGACATTAGCATAATCGAGTCCCCGAGCTAGAATCTTTAGTTGCATAGAAGATGACGTGACCCTCTCGCATTTCATTTGATTTCTAGTGAACACAAATGGCTAGTGGTGTCTTAAGGAGAAATGATATTGCGGCACCAGGAACTGGTTTTGGAATGATAGTGATAGCTATGATGCTTATTAAGGACATAGCCCAATCAAATTCGTTTTCCTCAAAAGTAAGTCACTTTAAAAGTATTTATTAGGAAAGTTGATTAATTTGACAGTAATCGCAGAAGCATTACACAATGATCACTATCTAATTACTTTTTGAAATTTACGCAAATTTAGAAAGACAAATATTGAGGGTAATGCAAAATTAACCCTGTCAGGTGGAAACTTTTGGGAATTTAGGGAGGCCTTGAAAAAAGTTATCAATCCCCTTAGGATCCATCTCAGTTTTTGACAAGTCATGTCATCAAAAAAAGAAAAGTGGGCACTTGAACAAGTCGTGCCAAAATTTTGCCTTTTTCATTCAGTTTCGGCATGATCTCCGTCTTTTTGTGGGGAGGGGGGAGCAACACCATGAGCGTGAGACCTCTCGTATGACTGAACAGTGAGCATGTCCCCTCCAATCTCTCCTTTCAAGAGCAGTTATCTAGTTAGATCTATCTTTTTCACCATGCACCTTACTTGCTTTTCGAGACTAAACAGAACCGGTTAAGGTGAGCTTGAATGAGTAGCTTAGTGAATTTGAGGAAGGGCTGTTTGAGGAGGGATTGACTTTTTCAATGATATTTAAATGAATAGATAAAGTTTAATAGTATTTAAGCAAATACAATCAAACTACAAGCTCAAATACTGAAATCAAGAAACTAAGAGATTTAACTAGACACACAGATAAAAAAAAAATAAACACATAAATTAAAAAATTAAGAATTATTACATGAGACTAAGAGAGTATTAGAAGGAATAGGCGTGGGCTTGTCGCTAGTGGAGGTGAAACTCAAGGACAAGAGAAACCTCCTCCCAGTTCCAAGTCTCGGTGTCATTTCTCAATGGAATAATTTGACAGTTGATACGCTTTTTTCACGACCCTCCCTCTTGCGGAGTTGTTTAGAGTATTGCGCGAAAGATGACTAGATGGTTTACCAAAAGACTATCCACATGATCCCTCAATTAAGAGTGTGGCCCCTCCCAAGCCCATCTCTAATATGACGTTGGATTTCATTTTAAAGTTCAATTTTAAGCAAAGGATTCTAGTAGTAGCCACAAGCCATTTGGATTCACAAGAAACCAAACAAAACACAAGAGTGTTGTCTCGCTCTCTCCGAGCCAAAGATTCTAGCTCAAGTACTTGTGTGACATCTCGCAATTTTCCATATTTGAAATAAAATAGCAAACAGAAGAATTTCTCTTGACTTGTTCTTTAAGACACATAAAAACTTCTAGAGGAAGCTATCTTATAGCTTCTAGAGAAAGTCATCCTACAAATCTTTGAGGAAGCCATCCTATAACTTTTCAAGAAAGCTAATCCAAAGCTTCTTGAGGAAGCTATTACCTAACTTATTTAAGAAGTTTTCTCGAAAATTTTGTATTAAAAAAAGGACACAATAATATCTTGAATTAATATATAAGTTAATTCTAAGTGAATTAAGAACATATAAATCAACTACAAGTTAATTTGCTAATAGATAAGGATGATGTCGCTTTCAAGTAATTAATGATGGGATAAGATCAATATCACTTTTAAGTAATTAAAACTAGGATAAGGTCAATGTCGCTTTCAAGTAATTAATGACAGAATAAGATCAATGTTATTTCCAAGCATTAAATGATAACATAAATACAAATGGACCAATCAAATGAGGATACATAGCTACTTTAGATATCTAAGATTAATAGCCTAAACAAATGGACCAATCAAATATCGATAAGTAGCTAGTTTAGAAACTTAAGAAAGATAGGCTTTTAGATGGACTAATAGGATTAAGATATCAAATCAAGGTCATTAATAAAGTAACTTGTGAGAGAAGTTAGAAAACTACTATAAATATGGGTATGATTTCTTCATTTTCGATATCCACTAATTCTCTCTCTTCCCCGTACCTCACGCCACCAACACCACCACTTCACCACCAACACCACCGCCTCATTGCCCTTCACCACGCCACCGCCACGTTACACCACTGACACCGTCCTGACATGACCATCAAGGCCTTATGCCACCCACACCTCACACATTGCATAGCATAGTTCTAAGTCTCTATGTGCGGATACAGGTAAATGGGATTAACAGATCTAAGGCAATAATATATATGCTTATTACTTCAATGAAGTGTTACATTGATGTTAAATGTGTGCATTTGTGTTTGAATTCTTGTGTTATTGGATTAGATCACACCGATATCATCTTGCATGATATAGTTTTGGAATGATTCATGTGCCTGCAAAAATGTGATTGAGCATGTCATCGGAGGAATGACATATTTACAAGCCGAAGTAAGCTTGATTCAGGAAGCCATGAGTGACCGGAGCCAAAGATGGCCGTTTAGTTCCATTCAAGACTTGAGGGTTCATCATTGTGAGTAAATGTATGGGCTATCATTCTCGTGAAGGTAATTATGTGAGTCATTATTGTTTGTGTAATGATGGACCCACGAGTAAACGATCCTGGGAAACGATTACGAGAGCTAAAGTGGCTTGATTTTGAGATCATGAAAGTGAGCCACAAGCTAATGGCCCTTATGAGTGAAAAGTTATGTGATGGAATCTTTGAGTTCTGCATATTAATATGTGAGATATATTATATCTTTATATTAGATCGCAGGATAGCTTCATTATGCACTAGGCCAATTTCATTTTACTAGGCTACTTGCTCATCCCTTTATTTTTCAAGAAATTAAATGGATTTGTCGCAAGCTCCTCTATTTGGAATAGCCACTCATGTGGAGTTATCCCAGTGCAAGGTCATCGATGTAGAGTCTGACATAATCTACACAAGAGTTAAGGTCGCCATTAATAGCAGAGCTCTAGGGATGGAAGCTAGTAGTAAGATGTGGTAGTGAGTAGGAGAAGGTAATAGTTTGACGGAGTAGGCAAGATCGTTAAAAAATTTATGATGTAAATAGTAAATGGAAAATTATATGGTATTGTAAAATATATGACGCATATAATAAGAATATGCTAGTTTGTAAATGTCTTGAAAGTTGTTATGTCTGCTATTTTAATACACCCATCGTTAAGAATAAAGGCGGCCACCGCTAAGAATAAAGTTTGGTAAAAAATAAAATAAAATAAAATAAGAAAACCGGTCAAAGAAAAATAAAGTTAGAAGGGAAAAGGTCTTGGGATCGTTACAAATTGATTACACTCATATCTATTAACATTCTTTCGCTACTACTAACTTGGTGGTTTGTTATCCAAATGACCATTCAATCTTGATTACCAATTATTCCTAAGGGCATCAAGGCTGCTAAGCGTTCATGAATATGTTTTTAAAGGGTTTATTATGATCCTATGCTATCCTTATCTGTTCTACAAAGAATATTGACAAACAAGCTACTGAGACGCCAAGTGGTAAGGACATACTTAAAGCATTAATAGGGTATCACAATTCAATCGATCGATCAAAATGCCAGAGTTTGCCATTCATGCAATTCGATTTTTCCTTCCACCTCCTAATTTAATCTATTGATTAAGGTTAAAGAATTGTGTTCACAAAGCAGTAGGCAACGTCATTAACCCCAAAACCCACTTACATTTATCCCTGAAGGACATGCATACACGCAATTAAGCAACTCAATCTGAGCACGCAAGTCAACCAGCGATCAACCAAGCAACCCCTAGAATTAAAACAAGAAATAGCATTTTCCTAACCAATTTCCCAGAAATAATTTATTTTTGAATTTTTTAAATTTTTAATATTTTTTAAATTTTTAACTAAATAATTTTTGTAACTTTCTAATAATTATTTCTTATATTTTAAAAATGGGGACTGAGGGCTAGGTCCCGCCTGAATAGGAGCTGTTGTGGACTCTTGGGTATGATATTTTCACATCCCACAACTTCGCCAGATCGCTTGGCCACGGACATAAGTTGGGCTCTCATGTCAAGTTCAATCAATTGAACTAAACCCCCTTCACAAAGCCCATAAAACTAAACTTAAATCGACTCCTGGAATAACCCTTTCTCCTATGTTTTATGCTTGGCTTCCAGTTCGGACTCCCACTTTCACTCTTCTACAGGAAACCCTAAACATCTATGAACTAACGGATCCAGAAAAGATATAAGCTTCAATGAGCGAGAATTTACAGACATTATACAGAAAATCCCCCATGCCATCGTCGCCCTTCTTCATACTTCGCCGGACAACCGTCTCTGAATATCTCAGTCCCTCGCCAACAGTCCCACGTATCCAATCGTCCATCGGCAAAAACACATGGCATGTGGATGGTACGATGAGATACGATCAGAAGGCGCAGCATGAACTCCACAGAGAATTGGTAACGAGTCATTTTTCCTCGCCGGAACACCATCGCCTGCCGACCTTTTTGTTCCTTCAGTGAACGTAAGAGCTTGGAATAAGAAGGACGCCCTTTTTTTTTTAACTCCTCTGTCGTGCCGCCAGCCCCTTGTCAAAAACAATAACCTATATTTTATCTAGGGTTTGGTCATATGAGGACAAGTGACAAGCTTGCAATGCCAAGGATTTGAGCCATTGGGGAGGTGCCATGTGGCAATGAGAATATTTCCGCTTTAGAAAAGCGCGGTCTAAGATCCAATTGGTCCGAGCTTTACCCGGCCGCTTTGGAAATTATACTAAAAGGGCACGTTTTGAAATGGAAGTATCCGTTCGACCTAAAAGGAAAAAAAAAAAATGGAAGCATCGATACGGCAGCTCTCCAATCATGCTTGCCACCTTCACCGTTTTTCTCCAACAAGTCAATTATAAAACATATGCGACCAAAAAAAAAACTATAATAAATAGATCTAATGATGATATGAATCCTTTTAAAATCGAAAATAGAACCATTACGCAGTATCATAAAACGCAACTGCGCATTTTTGAAATTTTTTGAAAGTGCGTAAAAACAAAATGACATTGACCAATCTGTGATGTGTCAACAACGAAATAGACCAGCTTGAAAATGGAAAAAAAAAATAGATAATAAAATATATGTTCAAATATATGGTGTTGCTTCCTTGGATAGATGAGTGAAATGCCCCTCATCAATTTGATTATCATCCCTTTCACAAGAAAATCTTTTACTTGTGGACATGAAGTTTCTTCACTCGTCTCATTGAGGAATAAAAACATGGGAATGTGTATAGAATAGAGATTGCCTTTCATCATTCCGGTACATCTCATTCAGCATATTCAAGCATTTCACTATCATTAGTCGAATTGCCCGATTAAACAAATCCCCCATAGAACTTGATAACTCAGACATGTAAATTACTATTGCAAAAGAATGTGAGCATTTTTCAACTTGCAACTCCTCAAAACGATTTTAAAGTCAATATATAGAAACTAAACAATCAAAACATCATGTTGGGAAATATTAAAGTTCTATGACGAGTAATATTTCTTAACAACATCTGAATTAACTAGGTTAGAGAACTCCCGCTGTTGACTTTTGATTTTAGCTGACAAGTCATTAAGGTTTTAAAAAAAATTGAAGTTTAGATTCCTCATAGTGACAATATTTCTCAACCAAAATGAGTCATTTAGCATTTGAATTAGAATAGGCATTTCATTTATAAATCATTTGTTCTTTCAATTTAAAAAGTCAAAATGTTAGTTTAGGTTTGACTTTTCGATCAAATTTTGACCAAAAAGTCAACCCTCTGTCAAAATTTAGCTTTTCACACGAAAAGCCTCCAATTAATGTCGATTTTATTTTTGCACTTCCAATTTTCAAAAAAAAATTGAAATTTGACCCATCAATTGACTTTTTGACTAAAAAGTCCACTCTTGGTCAAATTTTTCAGAAAATTCAGAAAAATGATAAAACTTCAAAACCAACCCTTTTTACTTGAATTTGACGTTCGTACTGTTAATATTACATAAATCAACCAGAAATAAGTTTTGTTCCCCATTTGGAAATTTTAATCCTTAATTGACCAAAATCAAAATTAGTTCATTTCTACTCATTTTTTGGGATAGCTTTCTTCATGATATTTGATCTAGATATCGTACCACGTCCAATTGTCGAGCCAATTTTTAGATTCTAAGCTGAAATAAAACTATATCCAATTTCGAGGTCCGGTCGTGCATCCAATCGAGTCTTTGTGATATATGCCAATTTGCTTTAGTCCAACCCAATTTAGTGCATAGGACGTGAATTCAATATCAATTTTGGCAAGTTCACAAGCATGATAGTCCAATTGAGTCAGTTTGCAATATGATAGCTCATAGTTTGAGGAAAATTTAGTGCAATTGACCTAATTTGACTTGACCCATATTATTCTATGATTGAACTTGCATGATTGAAGATTAGATTGAATTAAATCAATTCAAGTACATTCAATTGAACTTATTTGATTCAATTAATTAAAATTTGGTTCAATTGTATAAAAATTAGGAAAATTGGAATAGCATTGGACTTTGAACTGAACCAATTCAATGTGTTGGGGCTAACAATATAATCTAGTGGGGGGTTCAATAGGTTGAGTGATGATATACTAGAAATCTTGTGAAATATTAAATAATCCACACTTAATATGGTAACTCAAAGTATACAGCATTTGTCATGATGTTAAGTAAATCAAAATGAAACAAGAAGATCATACAACTATGTATAGTGATTTGGCTTAAGACTAAGCCTACATTCACTCTCAAACTAACAATCTTAATAGCAGTTGGATTCCATTAATAATTTGCAGAGCAAATTACTATTGGCAAGTGTCGTTTCACTCAATTAATATATCACAGTATCGGGATAAAAACACTGCTCTTGTACTTGTATACTTTGCTATTTGCTATAATAGTGCTAAACCAAATGATAGAGCAACACAAACAAAGATCAAAACGTCTTGAGCTTATGAATGTGTTCACAGAATATCAAAGTGTCTAACTCCTCTTAGCAGCTTCTCTTCTCCTTATTCTCTTCAAGATATCCACTGGAGAGCATCATGAAAGGTCAGCTAGCTATTGTAATCACGACTTGCGCTGCAATCGTTTCCTCTATCAGAGTAGGTTTCCGAGATAGTCTGCTACGGCTATCCATAGCTGGTGAATTGCATTCGCTTTTCTGATTGCTTTCCTGCTTTTCTTGCAATGGAATCTAGACCCTCCACGACCATTCGCATACAAATAGGACCGGCAGCAGAAACAGACCATAAATTGAAGCGTAGACCAAGCCAGAACACATTGGAAAATTCGGCCACAAAGGGGGGTGCATGTGCTGAGGGCCTAATTAAGTTTGATTCATCCCTTTAAATTCTAATTAAAAAGGTTATTTAATTAAATTCCATTAATTAAGAAAATGCCTTAAATCAAGCCCGGCCAAACCCACATCATAGGGCTGACCAAACCAAATGGGGCCTACTTGAACAGAATTTCTCCCTTAGGGACCAAATTACAAGATATCCAAAAGATGGGTGACCATTTTCCAAATAAATTGTGAAACTCTAGAATTGTCTTTTAAGTGCGCTTAAGCCTCATAGTTCGATGTTGGCGAATTTACTTTCAGGACACACGAGCGAAACACGTGAGGGAGAGAGCAAAACAAGTGATTGTAATGAAACACAGATGATGGGTGCTCAACTGTAGTTGATGGTATACACCCTTCTGTGACAAGCCTCTCCCATTATTATCAAGCAAAACAAGCAATGATGACAAAAGTACTCATTGTCTAAAATATACGACGTTTATTCTTGAAAAATGAATAATTTAAAAAAAATATTTCTTAAAAAGATCTCTTGTATTATGTACAAAATGAACAAATAAAAAATATTTTCGCCGTCTGCAAGAATGTTTGGAAATAAATTGTTATCAGTAATGAAATCTTTTTATTAAGTAATCATTTCAAATGATATAAGCAAATGATAGACTTTTTTTTTTGCAACAATTAGAAAACTCGATTGTATGAATCAAGAAAATTTGGAAGATTTTCGTTGCACAAGGTAATTGGAGGGTGCAATTGCACATTTTGACAAAGACCAAATTGTACCCGACTGCAGTTTCGGCATATATAATGCACTAATAGTTTGTGGCCAGAGAAAGACGCCAAAGGATTGGATAACTAATATTATCTTAACCTCAAATGCAATGAAATAGTTCCGAAGATGCATGTTCTTTGTTTTGTTTTGTTTTGTTGTGCTCTTTTGAAATCTTTGCACTTGCCCAACATACGAAAGATATTAGGATTCACACATAGGATGGCAGCCGTGGCTCTAAAGATTATCACAGTGGGAGACACTGTGAGTTAGACAAGAAATTTATCACATTTAAATCAAATGCTTAACCACTCAATCAAACTTTCAAGGTTTGTTTATTTTAGGTTTAGGATGTTTTTAGCAATTTTAACTCCTATGTTGCCATGAAGATGCGGATCATTGAGGATCTATAAATGCCAAAATCAAGGTTAAGAGGATGCAAATTCTTGACCATGGTCCAATTACTGAGAGATCCTTTTAGTACGTCTACCAAGTAATGATTATAATTTTGTTATTATTCAACCTTGAGCCCTGATTTCCGTTCCTGGGAGACACGTCTATTTGAATCAGAGATAGTATATCTCTCTCCTGAAAGTATTTTAGAAGAAAACCTTACAGAAATGGCAGTTTAAATTTGTCCAAGAAAATATAAATATTTTCCTGTGGACAAATCATGATCAGCTCATTGTATATGTCGGTCGACCTTTGAAATAACGCGACTTGCCATTCTTTGTTGTTATTATAATTATTATTCTAATCATGTGACGCACTTAGAAATATTAAAAATATATATATATATATTGATTTGACGTTGAATGCTTATTGCACTGCCCAAAGCACGCGGGAACAATCGGCGAGGGATGCAAAGTTCCAAGTTCTGTTGTCGTCGTGTGCATGTAGATTTCTTCCTTTATATACGCAAGTCTCCAATCTCTCCAAAATCTCACCAGTGTAAGAAATGTTCATGAACATATGAATAATTGTGCAAAACACAAAATGTGGAAATTAAGGAGGCAGCGGAGCTTACTGAACTCATTATTTTTTTTCTTTTGGTCGAAGCTTAGTGAACTTATAGTGAGAGGGAAAATGGTCGATTTTGCGAAAGACTGTTCCTCAAATCTCCCTAATTTGTATGCGGTAAAGAATATGAGAGAGATATATTTTTTTTTTCCACGAATGGAATGTCAAACGCATTTTTCGGTTTTCATATTAACTAAGATTATTCGTCTGGTCCTTGAAAATTGTCGAATTACAAATTCTTCACGTAAATAGGGAAATTTGCCTAAAAAGTCCTAAACTTTGCACTTTCGCCAATCCAGTTCTAAACCTTATAATTTTGTTATTTGAATCATAAACCTTTTCACATTTTATCAATTGAGTCTATCCAGTCTATTTGGCCAAAAATAACTGACATGCACTAGTCGTCCTACGCCGCATGGTTGGCGCTAATGTGGATAATTGTTAATAATTTTTTTTGTTATTTTTTTTTTCAAATTTCAACATTTCAAGATTGTGACATTAGAAGAATAAGTGTCCATATGACAAGTAGCTCATGATGACCCAGAGGTAGCGAGATCAATCTCATGTCCTTATGATGTCTTTGGATGATAAACTCAAAAAGATCATTGGATATGCAATCGCTTGTCATTTCACTCATATTGTTACTGGAAAGCATCATCCGACCGATAAAAAGGAGTATGTGTTGATTGTGCGTATCAGTGTGCTGATATTAAGTCACAAGTGATGCTGGTGAGGTATTCACTTGAAGATGGCCATTGTTCGTACCCCAAAAAAAATAAAAAAATAAAAAGCTGCTGCGGGCTGGGAATCCGCAGCAGAGAAATCCCAAAAAAATCAGAAATTGATAGCTTTTTGGTACATCGTACCAACAATTAGTGTGGTGGTTGAAGACTCCAACGAGAAGTTTGAAGACTTCGATATAAGAATCAAAGAAGCTTGAAGGGGTTGGACGAGAGAGTTATGGAGAATAGTGTCGTTGACCATTGTTCGTAACCCCAACCCCCCTCCCCGCCAAAAAAAAAAAAAGGCTGCTGCGGGCTGGGAACGCGGCAGAGAAATCCGGATCTTCTAACTTAGTTAAACTATGTTAGGGGTGACATAAGCAATCGGGGCCGTTCAATTCAAAAATGGACGGCCCAAATTGATTAATTCAAAATTTTAAAATTCCCATCAAAACTTTTCTCCCCTTTGAAAAAGTTGATGTGAATCAATCTGAGCCGTCCATTTTGAATTGGACGGCCCGGATTAGGTAATGTCACCCCTAACATTATGTTAGGAGATCCAAATCCGCTTTTTGGTATATCGTACCAACAATTGGTGAGGTGGTAAGGACTCCAACGAGAAGGTTGAAGACTTCAATACAAGGAGGACCAAAGAAGCATGAAGGGTTTGGACGAGAGAGTTATGGAGAATATTATCGTTGTACTTCATCTTAGTTATTCTAAAATCCGAAAGCATTATTGCTCTTCATACATATCTTTGTACTGCTTTGTAATGCGAAAAAATCAAGTGTACAGGTGTAGGAGCAATAGTTATGTCTTGATAATGTGACTTGTGATAAATAGGAATAATACTTGACAGTTGTAACTTGTTATGAGGATTATTAGTAGTGTCCAGCCCACGTTGAGACTATTACCTAGAGAGTAGACGTAGACTTGTGGCAAAATTGAACCATTATAAAGTGTTGTGCGCTTTATTTCTTCATTGTCCACTAGCACATATTTGCCATAATCTTCACTCGATGCGGTTGAGTTATATTTCCCGCAAGTATTTTATGACCCCCACACAACCTGATTAACCCCTCTTGTAGGTTGTACTATTAGCTGTTGAAGTTTGTTTGGAAAAACAAACAAAAGTGCCTTTTCTTTTGTCCCACATGGAAGAGATGGGAGAGTGCATATCAGTTTATAAATTAAAACATTATAATAGTATTCTGAAAAAAGAGAAATGGGCAAGTGGGCTAGTCCCCACCATACCCGCGTGCGGGTGCGCGTGTAATTGCGCGATTTTGGCGCGATTATTAGGTGCACTTATTTTTATTTTATTTTTCAAAATCATAATAATAATAATCAACTACTAAACTCTACCAAAACAGTGCGATTGTTCACATAAGAGTTGAAGTAATTTATTATTATTGTTATCTATTTATTTATTTTTGGAATTTTAATTTCAAATAATGAAGAGTTGCAATTTTCAGACGAGACAGTTTTTCAGAAAATGATAGGTTGCGTCCGTCTGAATTAGCAATGAACATGAATAGGTATGTCCGAATGTGCAGTTATACAGACACGAAGAGGTATATCCGAATTAACTGTTATTGGACACGAAGAGATATATGATAATTAACCACTTTTCGGACGCGAAAGGGTGTGTTCTATTCTCAACATATGGTTAACTATTCTGTTCGTTTAAACTCACCTTTTTCAAAATTTTCAGAGTTTCGTTTTCTTCCTAAAATAGATACAGCCTTCGTTTCCGATTATTTCCTAGAGAGTTCTTGGAGAATTATTAGAATTGCTATCTAATAATCTCGCTTGAAACTCTGTTGTATCCTGGAGGATCTTTGCCAGTAACCATTAGTAACGTTGTGGGGCAAATAATTCCTTAAAGAGAGTGCTATCACGCCTCAGAGTCTGATTCCTTTGTTCATCCCATTATACCATATTTTCCCAACAATTTTAAGGAATTATTCGTTCAACAATGGAGTCAGAATCCATAAAAGTCATGAACCAGGATATGGTGAAACTGGACCAGTTCGATGGCAACAATTTCGCTCGCTGGAGAGACAAGATGATGTTTCTCCTCACTGCCGTGAAGATTTCCTATATCCTCGACCCCAATTTGATGCCTATAGAGGATCCGGCGCCTACCACTGAAGGAGGAGAGCCTCGCGTAGAAGATGTTGAAAGGGTCAACAAGGAGAGGATGAAACGTGAAGAGGATGAATTGCTCTGTAGAGGACATATTCTGAACACTCTATCCGATCGATTATATGATTTGTTCATCGAGATGAAGTCTGCCAGAGAAATTTGGAATGCTCTCGAGTTCAAATACAAAGCGGAGGAGCAATGTACGAACAAATATCTGATTGCCAAGTATTTTGACTTCAAGTTCGTTGATACAAAACCCTTATTGGAGCAAGTCCATGAACTGCAAGTACTGGTCAATAAGATTCGAGCCCTCAAGATAGATATTCCAGAATCTTTTCAAGTTGGAGCAACTATTGCAAAATTGCCTCCAAGTTAGAAAGATTATGGAAAAAGGATGCTGCACAAGTCGGAGGAGATCACTTTGGATCAAATACAAAAACATCTTCGCATTGAGGAAGAGTCATGTTTACGTGATAGGTCTGTTTTGTATGATACCAAAGTGAATGCTGTGGAGGGAAATGGATTTCAATCCAAAACCCACCAGAACTTGAAATGTAAGAGAGAACAAAATTTTGAGAAACCGTAGAAGAAGAAGAAAGGTTGTTGCTTTGTTTGTGGCAAGGAAGGTCACTATGCAAAGGAGTGTAGGCACCGCAAAAGCACGTTCAAAGACAAGAGCACTTCAACAATAAAGGCAGATGCAAATATGGTTAAAGAGAACTATGTGGCCATGGTTTCAACCAAGTTTGCGAACATGAGCATTTCTGAAAGAATTCATGATTCTGTAGCCATGATTTCTGAAATTAATTTTGCCGCTGTTGAATCTACTTGGTGGGTAGATTCTGGTGCAACGGTGCACATATGCAAGGATAGATCAATGTTCAAGCATTTTGAGGAGACTGTGGAAGTGCATCTTCAAAAGGTCGAGATGACAAATAAAGCTCATGCAAAGGTTGCTGGAAAAGGCACGGTTATGTTAGACTTTACTTCTGGAAAGAAGGTTTCCCTTCTTAATGTACTATTTGTACCCGAAATTAGAAGAAACTTAGTTTCTGTTGATTTGCTTTGTAAAAGGGGATTTCGGGTTTTGTTTGTGTCCGACAAGGTTATCCTGTCGAAGAATGGGCTGTTTGTGGGAAAAGGTTATGCTAATGAAGGCATGTATCAACTGAGTATTAATAATAATATCGTATCTTCTGCTTATATTGTTGATTCTCCTCATTTATGGCATGATAAATTAGCGTATTTAAATTTTCGCTATTTGCAGAATATGAAAAGGTTAGACTTGATAAATTTTAATGGCGAATTTGATAAATGCGAAATCTGTGCTAAGTCCAAATTAACAAAGAAATCATTTCCTAGTGTTAAGAGAAATTCGAATTTATTGGATTTGGTCCATAGTGACATATGCGAATTCAACAGCATGCTAACACGTGGTGGTAAAAGGTATTTCATAACCTTTGTGGATGACTGCAGTAGGTATTTATATGTCTATCTCCTAAGATCAAAAGATGAAGCATTTGCCATGTTTAAGAAATATAAGGCTGAAGTAGAAAATCAATTAGAAAGGAAAATTAAAGTCCTTCGTTCAGATAGAGGAGGAGAATATTTCCTAAATGATTTTTCAGTTTTTTGTGAAGAACATGGTATTATTCATCAAACCTCAGCACCATACACTCCACAACAAAATGGTTTAGCTGAACGAAAAAATAGGTCTTTAGGAGAAATGATTAATTGTATGCTCTCGAACTCGAAGCTACCAATTAATCTTTGGGGAGAGGCATTGCTTACTGCATGTTACATTCATAATAGAGTTCCATCCACAAGAAACAATGTTAGCCCTTATGAATTGTGGAAAGGTAGAAAACCAAACCTATCATATGTTAAAGTGTGGGGGTGTTTGGCATACTACAGAGTTCCTGATCCTAAGAGGACGAAACTTGGTCCTAGAGCTATCAAAAGTGCATTTATTGGATATGCTGAAAACAGTAAAGCTTATAGGCTTCTTGATTTAGAGTCAAATATCGTTGTAGAATCAAGAGATGTTGAATTCTTTGAGAATAAATGTTCTACAGATTCTGAAATTACTGAGAATAGTGCTCAAATGCAGGATACGAATAATTCAGAATCTAAAGAAACACACGTAGATTCTCATGAGAAAACAAATGATTCTAAAGACATGACTGAGCCTAGGAGAAGCACTAGAGCAAGAAAAACGAAGGATAGGTCCAGACTTTATTACTCTTGTTTTTCTTGTTGAAGGAGACAGATAATAACGTGGTAAATAAATACCCATTAGTGTTAAATTTAGAAGACGATCCTAAAAGCTTTGGTGATGCTATGTCTTCTAGAGATTCATCTTTTTGGAAAGAAGCAATAGATGATGAAATGGACTCAATTATGTCCAACAATACTTGGGTATTAGCAGACTTACCAAAAGGATCTAAACCTATTGGGTGCAAATGGATTTTCAGGAGAAAACATAATTCTGATGGTTCTATCCAAGCTTTTAAGGCTAGGTTAGTAGCCAAGGGTTATAGACAAAAGGAAGGAATAGATTATTTTGATACGTACGCTCCTGTAGCACGTGTAACATCTATCCGAATTCTCTTTGCTTTAGCATCCATTTATGACCTTTGTGTTCATCAAATGGATGTCAAAACTGCTTTCTTAAATGGAGATTTAAATGAGGAAATTTACATGGAACAACCAGAGGGTTTCGTTCTTCCTGGAAATGAGAAGAAAGTATGTAAATTAGTTAAATCTCTTTACGGGCTTAAGCAAGCACCAAAACAGTGGCATGAGAAATTTGATTCAGTCATATTGTCCAATGGTTTCAAGCATAATAGTGCTGATAAATGTATTTATTCTAAATTCACTAAAGATTATGGTGTTTTAGTCTGCTTATATGTTGATGATATGCTTATCTTTGGAACTAATATAACTAGAGTCATTGAGACTAAGAAGTATCTAACTTCAAACTTTAAAATGAAAGATTTTGGTGAAGTAGATACTATCTTAGGTATTAAAGTTAAAAAAACATAGTGGGGGTTATTCTTTGAATCAATGTAACTACATTGAAAAGATGTTAAATAAATTTAAACATCTTGGTTTCAAAGAAATGAGTACTCCATTTGATACCAGTGTCAAATTAAATTATAATACTGGCAGAGCAATAGCACAACTTGAATATGCGAGTGATATAGGGTCTCTAATGTATGCAATGCATTGCACTAGACCTGATATTGCCTTTTCCGTGTGTAAGTTGAGTAGATATACTTATAATCCAAGTATAGAACATTGGAATGCTATTACTAGAATTTTTGGTTATCTTAAGAGAACTAAAAATACTAGAATTTTTGGTTATCTTAAGAGAACCAAAAAATTTGGGATTGTTCTATAACAATTATCCGTCTGTATTAGAAGGGTACACTGATGCTAGTTGGATTTGTAGTATTGGAGACAAACATTCCACTTCTGGATGGATCTTCACTTTAGGTAGATGTGCTGTTTCTTGGGCGAGCAAGAAACAAACATGCATAACTCACTCCACTATGGAATCTAAATTTATTGCTTTAGCAGCAAGTGGAAAAGAGGCTGAATGGATAAGAAATTTGTTGATGGACATCAAATTATGGCCTAATCCTATGCCTCCTATTTCCATTCACTGTGACAGTCAAGCTACTTTAGCAAAGGCTTATAGTAGCATTTATAATGGCAAGTCTAGACATATTAGTCTAAGACATGAGTACGTGAAACGATTGATTCAAAATGGTACCATAACAATTGTTTACGTGAGGTCAAGTAAGAATTTAGCAGATCCCTTTACGAAGGCTCTTCCGAGAGATGTGGTAAAGGCGACCTCAAAAGAAATGGGGCTGAAACCCTTTGATTAAAATCACCAGTAATGGAAACCCGACCTGATACTAGCACATCACTAGTTATAAGGTTTAATGGGTAAAAACAAGTTACTGAAAGTGATTGTTTGATACTGACATTAGCCCGAACATGAGAAGTCGGTATTGTCTGTTACGTTTTGGAGGCTGAGTTATACTCTTAATGAAGTATAATACGATTAAGTAACGTGTTATTAGTAACAGAAACACGTGGTAATACTTCACCTATATGGGCTTAGAAGTGGTGCCGCTTCTTACGAAAGTTGGGGTTACTTTCTAGAGAGCTCATGAAATAGGAACAAGCACAAGGCCATAATAGTGCTGAGTAATTATGGACTTCTTGCTGAAACAAGAGGTTAGTATATGTGCGGTATGTCCGATTCTATTATCTAGAGTAACAAGTTTAAAGCCAAGCTACTTGTGACTTTGATAGAATTTTGAGATACTTGCGCTAAATAAAGGTTTAACTCGAAAGAGACCTTTATGTAGGTGTATTAATCTTACGGAAATGTAGGCTGTGTTTTTTTTTAAGAAATTTATTTTGTGATTTGTTTTTACAAACAAAGTAGGGGATTGTTGAAGTTTGTTTGGAAAAACAAACAAAAGTGCCTTTTCTTTTGTCCCACATGGAAGAGATGGGAGAGTGCATATCAGTTTATAAATTAAAATATTATAATAGTATTCTGAAAAAAGAGAAATGGGCAAGTGGGCTAGTCCCCACCATACCCGCGTGCGGGTGCGCGTGTAATTGCGCGATTTTGGCGCGATTATTAGGCGCACTTAGCACTTTGCACGCTTGCGCGGTCGCGGTTTAGAATCGGCACTATTCGACAATTATTTTTATTTTATTTTTCAAAATCATAATAATAATAATCAACTACTAAACTCTACCGAAGCAGTGCGACTGTTCACATAAGAGTTGAAGTAATTTATTATTATTGTTATCTATTTATTTATTTTTGGAATTTTAATTTCAAATAATGAAGAGTTGCAATTTTCAGACGAGACAGTTTTTCAGAAAATGAAAGGTTGCGTCCGTCTGAATTAGCAATGAACATGAATAGGTATGTCCGAATGTGCAGTTATACAGACACGAAGAGGTATATCCGAATTAACTGTTATTGGACACGAAGAGATATATGAGAATTAACCACTTTTCGGACGTGAAAGAGTGTGTTCTATTCTCAACATATGGTTAACTATTCTGTTCGTTTAAACTCACCTTTTTCAAAATTTTCAGAGTTTCGTTTTCTTCTTAAAATAGATACAGCCTTCGTTTCCGATTGTTTCCTAGAGAGTTCTTGGAGAATTATTAGAATTGCTATCTAATAATCTCGCTTGAGACTCCGTTGTATCCTGGAGAATTTTTGCCAGTAACCATTAGCAACGTTGTAGGGCAAATAATTCCTTAAAGAGAGTGCTATCACGCCTCAGAGTCTGATTCCTTTGTTCATCCCATTATACCATATTTTCCCAACATTAGCCCCATTAAAAACATCTTGATTTACATACCAACTGGAATTGTGATAGAAAGATGTTAATTCGTGTCAATTCTTACCTACATATAACTTTATTCGTATCATAGCCGTGTCCAAATGCGCTGTCTTAATTTCTATACGGAGTGTTGTAACTGGCAAATCATGCTTCAAAAACTTCAACAAAATGAACGACGTCAATTTGTTTGCAAGACCCAATAATCACCAACTCTGGGATTAATGGGGTTTGGACGAGGAGGGCAAGTTTCCATTGATGACGGTAGATGTAGAGCGAGCCAAACAGGTTCACGAAGCTGCCCATGATGTCGTCGCCTATGCCCTTCCTGGAGTACGTCCAAGGGGCCGATGGACCGGTGACTCACTTAAATGCTTGCATTTAGCAGAGAGCAGACCAAACACCTGTCGGTCCAATGCCCTGGCCACAAAAGAAGAGCCAATGGGATTCCGACAACTTCTCTTGAAAGTCCCATCTACTCGCCGGCAATGGTAATGAAAGCCACCACTCGTGCATAATTATCATTCTTAAAAACGCCAATCGTTCAAAATTTAAATATCTTCAAGAAGGATCATAAAAGCACTTGTTAACGTCGACCCTAAATTTTTTTTATGAACGAAAGAATTGGACTTGTATAAGTGGAATTGACCGGTCCAATGAGCAATGTAATCTAACTTGGGAATAGAATGAAATTCAACAAAAGAGACCCAAAATTTTTTGGAAAAAGAACAATTAAACCAAGACAATATTGTATTTCTTTTTAATCCTGATGTGAAAAAAAATACAATTTGAGAGAAAAAGAATTTTAGTTTAAACACAAAGACTAGGAAAAGATTAATAAAATAAAGAAAGATCAAGACCCAACTTTTTTATTGTTCATCCACGAAGAAAGTTATCAGTAGTGCTCATGAACCTTGTCCTCAAAGTTCTTTTTTTTTTTTTCCTATGAATGGACTAGATTTGAATGTAAAGAATATGTTGATTAGAGTTGAACTTTTATCAAAATCACTTAGACTATGTGTGCTAGCCAGAATAAAAGTCATCATAGGATAAAATTTGTCATATCATACATTTGATTTTGGCATAAGATCGGTTAAGATCATATATAAGACAAATTTAGCCTGAATAAAATTATATCATCGAGAAGGTTGTGGGATAAAAAAAAAGGTGGATATAATTTCTTATATTCACAATATGAAAAATTATTTTTAAAATGACAAACTTCTTAAATTAATAAAATTAAGATGTTGAAAAATATATAATTGATATATGAATTATAATGTGAAAAGAAAATTCAAAATACCAAGAACAACAATTTTCAATTTTATGTATTTTTATTTTTATTTCCACAATTGAATTTGTTTTTTATATTCTATAGTGTATATATATAGTATACATATCTACTACATATTTTAGGAATTTTAGGATAATTTCATGCCAATTCACTCCTCCGTTGTTTGTTGGTTCGCATTAAAACTTCACGAAACTAGCGACAGAGTCCAAAACTCTGTAATAAATTTTTCCGAAATTAGGACACCTCCAACGTTACAAGCCCAGCCATAAATGTTTTTATTAGGTGTCGCACCAACCAGGTGACATCACACTCTCAAGTTCTCAATTCTGCACCAGCCTCGCCTTATCATCTCCAACATTCTTTAAAGCACGGAAGCTGGAGCTTCGAGTTTATTCTGGGGATAAGCTTCGTGTAGATTTTTCGACAAGGCCTCTCTCGCTCACTCTCTCCACATACACAGACTATGGTGGTCCAAGAAGAGGAGAATCTTGTGTACGGCTTGAAGTTCTCCTCCGTCGGGCCGGCCCGGGTGACGGGGGCGGACGTGGTCCACGAGCCGGCGGCCGCGGACCTGGCCATGAAGCTGCACTACCTGAGGGCGGTCTACTTCTTCGCCGGCACGGCCGTGGAGGGGCTCACCATCGCGAGGATCAAGGAGTCCATGTTCTCCTGGTGCAACGACTACTACGCCACGAGCGGCCGCTTCCGGCGCTCCGACTCCGGCCGCCCCTACATCAAGTGCAACGACTGCGGGGTCCGGTTCATCGAGGCCAAGTGCGACCGCACCGTCGACGAGTGGCTTGAGGCCGACGGCCACGGCTCGTTCCTAAGGCTGCTCGTGTCGCACCAAGTCGTCGGCCCAGAGCTGTTCTTCTCCCCTCCCTTACTCGTCCAGGCACGTACCCATCTCTCTCTCTCTCTCTCTCGATCTCGATCTCGAGATTTTCTAATAGTGCTAAGTGGACCCATAAAACTAAGTATATAAACTGATTTGACATCCGCATGCTCTTATTTAGCGATTCATGTTTTGTGGTGCGATTATTTCGTGAAAATCTCAAAATCTAGAGAATATTTTTCAAAAAATAATTATTTCTATCACTTAAAATAATAAATGGATGAAAAATATTTTTATCACCCATAAAAATAGTTATTTATAAATTGTCGTCGAAAATAAAAATGTTTTTTCTTAGTTAATTTTTCTAAGTGATATATCCAACTAATTTTCGAAAATTTTGAGTTTTTGGTGAAATAAGCGCTCCCTTAAATCGACTCCAAAGCATTTGTGTATTCAAAAATGGGTGAAAGGCGTTTTAATTTTCAATCAGCCAAGTTGTGGAATTTCTCTGGCGATTTTGGGTCGAAGTGCAAATTCTATGTGTGTGTAGAATTCAGTCTTTGATAACCAACTTAAAGCACCTAACTTTTTTACAAATAAAAAACGATGACCATATGGGAAAAAAAAAACTAATTCCTGTGTCAATATATACGAACATAGTAAAAGTCTTAAATGTTTCAGATTTTGAAACGAGAAAATGCAGGAGTTTCAAATTTTAGAGTCCATTTGGGATAGATTCTCTGCTACTTTTACACTCATGAGTTTTCCTTTAAATTCGGGAAAAAATGTAAATGGTTGTTTAAATTTTGAAAAACTTAAATAACTCTTATTATAATGAGTCCTAATGCTGAAAATGAGCAATTGTCGAAATTTTTTAATTTTTCTGTAACTCTTCTTATTAAATATTTCCAAAATTCGACAAATAATTTCTACTAAAAACATATTCCAATTTTATATTTCATGGTTCGGATAATGCACGATTCCTCTGCTAGCTGATAATCGAGAAAAAGAATGCATAGAATTTGACGTATATTTTTAATCAGGTCATGATTTTGGACCTTACATCACAAAAGAAATCTAAAAGTGATCAGTTTTTTTATGGGCCTAATACTCAAAAAAACTTCAAACTTTAGTCTTTGTCCCAATTATACCCAAAACTTTTTTTTGTCTCATAAAAAACCCCCAACTTTGGCCTTAGTCCCAATTATACCCAAAACTTTTTTTTGTCTCATAAAAAATTCACAATTTTTACTTTTGTCCCAATTCTACAGATCTAATATTCAAAAAAACCTTCAACTTTAGCAATTGTTCCAATTATATCCAAAAAAAATTATCACATAAAAAAATCTCAAATTTTTATTTTTGACCCAATTTTACTACCACCAGCATTCTGTTTATAATTACTATTAGTTAATTTTATGTGGCTTGAACTTTTTCATCAAACTTATCAATAAATTTTTTAAATTCAAAAACAACAGGTTTAAAGGATAGCAAGATTTGAAATTATTTGTCTAGATAATCAAATCTCCACGACTAGATATTTTTGGGTTGTTGAGTGCTGAATAGAATCCAAAACACACCACCTTAAGTGGCTCTGTATCTTCTGACAATGTATAGGAGAAGTATACAACATAAAAGAAGTTAATAGATTTTTTTTTATGTATTAGGTTGGTAGAATTGGGACAAAACTAAAGTTGCGGATTTTTTTGGGTGTTAGGCCGGTAGAATTGGGATAAAAAAAAAGTTTAGGGTTTTTTATGAGACAAAAAAAGGTTTTGGGTATAATTGGGACAAAAGTTAAAGTTTAAGGTTCTTTTGGGTATTAGGCCTAAAGTTGGGGTTTTTTTATGTGACAAAAAAAACTTTTGGGTATTATTGGGACAAAAGCTAAAGTTTGAGGTTTTTTTTTTTTGGTATTAGGCCGTTTTTTATGTGGAGGAATATCATTTTTGTTTGAAGATTCCTTTTTATGGTCATTTAGTGGTCAAATATTCACATTTTTTAGGCATGCAGTTGTATTGATGAAAGGATTGGTGGGTGAGAATGCTAAAATCATAGGTGCAGAGTCCTGACCTCCACAAAGAGGCAGAGGAAAAGTAGAGAGAGCAGAGTTAGAGATAGAGTAGAGAAAAAAATAATTAGAAATCAATCGGTGTTCAAATATTTAAATAACATTTCTTTTTCTTTTTGAACTAGTCATCCTCTTTTGAGTATGCTTTGCTTCCACTTCAAGCATTAAAAGCTCTTGTAGGTAAAAACAATAAATAAGGAAAATAAAAATTTAAAAGCTTATTGAGCATTTTCTCTTCAAATTGACTAAAATTAGTGAACTCCAATCGAAGTTAAAAACCCTAAATTCCAATTGCAATCAAAAACCACTTTTTTATTTCCATTTAAATACAATTAATCAATTATCATAATAGAAAATCGCAGCGAAGGTCCGCGAAAAGTACCTTACGGGTCCACATGGCGTCAACTTAATACATCATAGGTTTATATCTTTTTTTCCCCCTTTGGGTCCTCTATGTAGGGTGCATGCTCCGACTATTGTACATAATATCTAAGTACAGAAATGAAAATTATTTTTTTTATCTATATATTGTCGTATACGGTATCGGATTTTTGGTATTCTCTGCTCAATTTGCGGTCATCGACAACGGTTGGGAAGTAATAAGTACCTCAGTAATGCAAAATAAACTTTAGTTGGGCCAACACGAACCCATGATGCAACTACGTCAGAGTATTTATTGTGGGAACTGTATCGTGAATTAATGTCGGGGAATAAAAAAAGAAATCTAGGATCCCCGTCCAAGAATTTTGTTTCTTTTTTTTCCCAGGATATCTGGCTAGTGGCTACACCCTTACATAAATAAATTAAGGTCATCGGTCTCAAAGTGAGTAGGGTTGAAAACAAGAAGACGAATAGTCTACGGACAATCTGTATTATAGTAGAGTATTGATGAATTTCCTAACCTTTCTAGGACAAAAATGTTTTTCTAACATAGCTATCTTTGTTAAAAATAAATAAATAAACCAACAAAAAACTTAAATCCAGCTCAAAACCGACACGGTTCACACTATAAAACTAGAAACCAAACTGGTCAAGATTGAATCTTCAATTTTTTTTAATCCAAGCAACTACTGAGTTTCTATGTGAATAAGACTAGAACCGATTATATAAGTTTGATTCGGTTTTTTGGTTAAATTAGCCCGGTTTCTCCAACTACGTTAAACCAGAAAATAATTTTTTTCCCTCTCACGTAACTTGTGCCTGTGAAACACTCATATTACTGCTATATCATGTCAGTTCAGAGTTTCTTAATTTTCATTTTTTGAATGATATCTTGTGAATGGATCATATGTAAGATTTCTAAGAGATTGACCATAAATCTTGATAAGCGAATAGCAGTAGCGCTTGATTCACAAAATGAGTTGGAATAGCATTCAGAATTTCGACATTGATATTCGTCGTGTCATCTATCTCCCTAAGTGCGTTGTACTTCACACGTGCTTCTGAATCACGAGTTGCAGGTGACCCAGTTCAAGTGCGGAGGCATGTCAGTGGGCCTCAGCTGGGCCCATGTACTCGGCGACCCATTCTCCGCCTCCGATAGCATTAACTTGTGGGGCCGCACCTTATCGGGCCTCCTCCCCGACGGGCCAAAAGGGCCGAGAACACTTTCCGTGCCTGGAAGACTGGCGGACCTGCCGAAGCCCGCGAGAGAACCCGTGTCCATCAAACGGGTCGGCCCGGTAGGAGACAACTGGGTGGTTGACAACAATTGCAACATGGAGGCATTCACATTCCACCTTGGTCCAGACCAATTGGCACATTTGAAGTCAAAAGTGGGTGGGCAGAGTCATGGAGGGAAATTCCCACTGTTTGAGTCTCTTTGTGCCATCCTTTGGCAGTTAATAGCCAAAGTCAGAGCAGGGAATGAGCCAAGCACTGTGACCCTCATCAAGAATGACCCAAACAAAAGGGAGGATGGGGTTTTGAGCAATAGCCTAAAGATATGCGCGGTCGAGGTGGATTTCTCGGTCGCCAACGCCTATCCGGGAGAGATCGTGAGGGCACTAGTTGATAGAGCGCAGGACGAGAGCAGCCTAATCGAGAAAGCCGTTGAACAAGACGGCGGAGTGGCCGATTATGTTGTCTACGGGGCAAATCTGAGCTTCGTGGACTTGGAAGAGGTCAGCATGTACGGGTTGCTCTTGAATGGTAACCAACCGATTTTTGCGAGTTATGTGATTGAAGGCATCGGAGATGAAGGGGCGGTTTTCGTGCTTCCGGGGCCGCCAAGTTCCAGCAATGACGGCGGCAGGGGTAGGACAGTGACTATGATTTTTCCGGAGAATCAGTTGCTCCAGTTGAAGACCGAACTGGAAAAGCAGGACATGTTGGTTTAGAGCATTTCGAGGTTCATGTTTAGTGTAATGTTAATATGGAGAACCTGCTGTGTGTGTTAGAATGCTCTGGTAATGGGTAAGTTGACACTTGCGGACCAAGGAGGAGACGACCTTGGGCTGCGTGTTGGGCCATGTGAAAGAAAAGGAATTATAATTTCCTCTTTATCGGTGTGGTTGCTATATGAATAATGTTTATTGGCCAAATGCCTCGATTTTGTGAATCTGCATTCGTTTCGCATAAAATGAATAATTTGAAAAGTAATTTTTAAAATTTAATCTCTTGAATCACTTACAAAAATGAAGAAACAAAATATATTTAAATATAAATTATTGTCGATAATAGAAATATTTTTCATTGACCAATCATTTCAAGTTATCCAAACGATCATTTCTATATTACCCAAATCATTTATCTGTGCAAGAAAGATGGATTCGAAGGTTTTCCCAAGTTCAAAATTTTATACTAAATGATGCGTGACAATAAGTTGGATGTCTAAACAAGTTATATTGTAGAAATAGGTTCCACTCGTTTTAGCTTCCAATCACTATTTCTTACATAATTATTTAATAGTTTATTGTATCAAGATGTTTCGATACATCTAGTATTTATGGGAATCTCTTTCATTGACCATTATGAACCTAGTCAATCACAATTTTGATCGTATGGATTCTACGGGGTGGAGTTGGGAAGTTTCTTGCAAATTGAGCCCGGTTCCACGCCACATCAACAAGGTCAAACATAATGTGAGTACCATGACCACGTTGTCCCGCAATTTCAATCACTTAGGCCCGCCTGGTAACACTAATGATTTAGAAATCAACTTATAGCCAGAAGTTGATTTTTTTAGTTTTGCTTCAAAATCAAAAGTTGGTTTTTCTACTTTTGCTTCAAAAATTGATTTCTGATTAGAGAAAAGCGTTTGATAACATGATAAAATTTCTACTTATCGAACAGAAATTCGTTTGGCAATGATTGAAAATTTCTACTTCTAAAAAAATTATTAACACAAAATATTCTACAAAAAATAATTGATCCTAACCTAAAATGCATGTTATTCAAGAAAATTTAAATGCAAATACTAATAAAGCTTCGTATAATTCATCATTTAATTATTTACGTAAATGCTAACCAAATTATAAGAAAATTGTATTAATTAATACAATGGCTGAGCTCATATATCAACACTAAAAGCATAAGTAATTCTGGTGCTTCCTCTCTTGTGCCTCTAGTATGGTTTATATTGCAATGGGCTTATATTGACACTTGATTTTTAATCATTTTTTCTTTTTAAAATTAATATAAAAAAAATCCAAAAAAAAACTTGTAAAATTAAAAATATCAAATTTGGAGACCTTAGCCAAGCCTAGGGGACCGATTTTGATCAAAAAATGATTTTTCATATTTTCGGTATTTTTCAGTATTTTTATTTTCTAAAATTCAAAAAAAATCAAGAAAAAATGAGAAAATTTAAAAATCAACTTTAGAACCCTTGGCCAAGCCTAGATAACCATTTTTGAATAAAAAATAATTTTTCATATTTTTTTATTTTTTATATTATTTAGAAATTAGGAAAATATTTAATAAATAATAGTATTTGAAAAAATTTTCTTTTAAATCTCTTTTCATGTTGGCCATCATAAATTTGAAAAGTCCAATTCGGGGTCATGTATTTTTTCATGAGCATGATCTCGAATCGAGCCTGAAAAATCCAATTTGAGTCAATTTATTTTCATTTTTCACTTTAGGAGTTGTGACATTGTTCTCTAATATTTCAATTTTTCATCTTGGCCCAATTATACCAAGAATGACTCAATTTTGCAAAAGAGCTTTAATTGAATTTTGCATTATTTTCAGTAGCAAAAAATGAGCTTAAATTTGACAAGCTATTAAACTAGACATGCGGTAAATTTCGACCAAGCATAGAGGAGACGTGTCAAAAATTGTGAGGAGATTTGAACTTAAAAAAATATTTCTCTAGGGACTGAATTGCAAATACTTAAAATCTTAGGGACTAGAATGCAAATACCTAACTTGAGGGATTATTTTGTAAATAACAAAAAGAAGAGTTAGTAGAGAAATTAGAATAGAGAAGGGAAGATGGAGAAGAGGAGATGAAGAAAATAAGATGGAAATAGAGAAGGGGAGATGAGATGAAAAAGAGTTAGTGGAAAAATTAGAATGGGAGATAGATGAGTGGGCTATAAAAGGAGGAAAAAGTGAGCTTGGGAAGGGAAAAAAAATTTTTGAGAGAAAATTTGAAATGTTGGAGAACGTTTTGAGAAATTGAAAAAAAATTAGAGAGAAAAAAAAGAGAGGGAGAATTCTTTTTTAAAAAAAAGTCTTGAAGATAGTAAGAGTTTAAATCTAGGTATTACCATCACCAATTTCTCTACCGATCAACACAAATCACAAGTTCATCCCCGTCTTTGGAGCCGCAATCTTGATCCGATAAGGTGACACGAAATCCGAATTCGGCAGTCAAATCCGTCAAATTAAGTAATGATCATAACCATTAAAATCTTCGAGAATGTCGTTACCTTAATAGATTGATTTAAATTTCGATTATGCCATGTCATATTCACATGTTGTATTCGTATTGCAATTTTCTGCATTTTTCACTTAAAAGATTTGAATCCTAAATTGCGGTAGATTCTGCCCCATACTTGGTGGTATAAAGATTTATTATACTTTACTTTCTGCAACATCAAATCCCAAAATGGGAAGGTCGACCCACCCACTGGAGGACTTTTATTTACTACATTTAATTTATGCAATTTAATTTTCGCACCATCAAAGCCCATAATGGATAGGCCGAGCCAAGGCCGAGTCTCTCGTTGGAGGTTGTTTATTTACCGTATTTAGTTTCCTGCAATTTAATTTCAGTACCATCAAACCCCAGAATGGGAAGGCCGACCCACCCACTAGTGGCCCTTTATTTTCTGCAATTTAATTTCGTGCAATTTAACTTCTGTACATCAAATCCCAGAATGGGTAGGTCGAGCCAAGGTTGAACCCCTCGTTGGAGGTTCTTTTTTTACTTCAATTTAATTTACTGCAATTTAATTTCCTGTAATTTAATTTCTATACCATCAAACTCCAGAATGGGTAGGCCGAGCCAAAGCCGAACCCCTCGTTGGAGGCTCTTTATTTACTGCAATTTAATTTCCTGCAATTTAATTTCTATACATCAAACCCCAGAATGGGTAAGTCGAGCCAAGGCCAAACCCCTCGTTGGAGGTTCTTTATTTACTGCAATTTAATTTCCTGTAATTTAATTTCTATATCATTAAACCCCAGAATGGGTAGGTCGAGCCAAAACCGAACCCCTCATTGGAGGTTCTTTATTTACTGCAATTTAATTTCCTACAATTAATTTCTGTACCATCAAACCCCAGAATGGGTAGGCCGAGCCAAGGCCGAACCCCTCATTAGAGGTTCTTTATTTCCTGCAATTTAATTTCTGTACTATCAAAACTCCAAGATAGGTAAGCTGAGCCAAGGCCGAACCCCTCGTTGGAGATTCTTTATTTACCATAATTTAATTTCTTGCCATTTAATTTCTATACCATTAAATCCCAGAATGAGTAGGCCGAGCCAAGACTGAACCCCTCGTTGGAGGTTCTTTATTTACTGCGATTTTACTTTCAGCAATTTAATTTTTTTGCACCATCAAACCCCATAATGGTTATGCCAAGCCAAGGCCGAGCCTCCCACTGGAGGTCCTTTATTTACTGCATTTACTTTCTGCAATTTAATTTTTGAATCATCAGACCTCAGAATGAGTAGGCCGAGCCACCTGCTGGAGGTCGCAACACTGCACAGAGGTCGTTAGCTCACTCCCTCTTTCGGCTTTAGGGAATTTTTACTGCTTTGAAAATACCAAAAAAAAGTCACTCACATGCATTCCATATAAATAATGAAAAAACAAAAAGAGAACACTCCGCTAGAGCCTTAGGAGTAAACCAAGCCTGAGTTGCCAAAATTAGGATATCCATGAAATTAAGATACTAAAAGGGCATTAGTTTTAATTAACTGGTGTAACCAAGTCCCCGAAATCATAATATCTGGTTTGTAGAAGTAATTTAGTTCTCCAGCAAATTTACTTAGGTTTCTAATCAACTTACAAAAAATGATTAGTGGTGACTCCAAATTCTAAATCATTCGAACAAAAACCAAAGTTGCGATTCGGTTGGGCTTGGGAGGGTCCATGTTAGGTTAGTTAATTTAATTAACCTGATAATCCGTTGACCTAGGAATTTTCCACCGATCGAAAATGTTTCGGGTCGCGACAGCTTGGTGACTCCGCTGGGGACTTGTTCTTAATTTTGAAAAAAATTTAAGAACTTAGTGGACTTAGGCCTGAAAAATTTCATGAAAATTCATTTAATTTGGCAGTTGCTCGGAACTCATTCTATAGGTGTTATATGTTTTTACAGATGTGAGTTATAAGGGGTGGAGTATATGACTAACCCATTTGTTTTACAGGCTCGGTGTTGGGATTGTTTGTTTAATTTCGTACATTTTTAGAAGAGCTGTTTTGATACCAACTGTTGTGCATGTCTTACATATTCTAAGGATCACGACACCTGCATCTACAAGCGTTTAAACTCAAATCGCGAAATTTCTCCTAGGTAATCATAGATAGGGATTGAATATGCAAAGCCCTTGTGTTTGATTGCGCTTGGGTTAACCATATTTGATCCAGCTCATTATCTGAATTGACAATTCTTCCCACTTGTTATTTGATTGCGCTGGAGGGTAAGGTTGTCAATTCAAATAGTGGGGGCCTTTTTAGGTCCATACTCTATCTCTTCTTTTTATTTTTTAGAGTCCACTCCTCACTTGAGTCATGCGCATGTCTATGTGTCTTGCATTTTTCCAAAGTAAAAGTAAGTTTTCTAACTTTATCTTATATTTATTTTTGGTCGGTCCATGTTAGGTGTCGGTCAAATTTTGAACTTAACATCGTGATCATTTTTTCAAAAGAAAATAAAAATTAAATTAGTATCCCATTTTCAAAAAAATGAAAAAATCCCTTTAGGGAATTTTGTTGACCAATAAAAGATTTTGTTACATCTTTCATGTTTCAATAGAAATGAGATTTTCCTGAGAAATTTACCTCTGAAAGTTCATTTCGATCAAAGAGGAAAATTCCTTAAAAAAATTTGGTAAACGTCAAGAGGTTTTATCACATTTTTCAAGTTATAATAACCTGCAAAAAAATTATTTATGAAAAAATTCACCCATGTTTTTCTAAGAAAATTTTACCCTTGAAAGTTCATTTCGATCAAAGAGGAAAATTCCTTCAAAAAATTTGGTAAACGTCAAGAGGTTTTATCACATTTTTCAAGTTATAATAACCTGCAAAAGAATTATTTATGAAAATATTTACCCATGTTTTTCTAAGAAAAGTTTCTTTAATTTCTCATAAAATGGAAAATTAAAATTGGACTAATGTAAGAATCATGGACCGACCTTTCTTGGATCACATACTAATTATGTCCTTTACTTTTGTAGGGAATCATAGGTACCCCAAGCGGGAGCAAAATTAGGTTCAACAATACACACCAGGAATAATCTTCAAAAATACGAAAGGACGGGAAATTGCCGATCTCTTAACCCTAGAGGTATGCGAAGAGGTCAATACTCACGGAGTCAGAAACGTGTCCATTAGTGGGCACGTACAAGCTATGTATTTTTAATGTATTGAAGGGATTCATGTATTTTTGTTGAAAAGACATAGACTGAGTAGTCAGAACCCATGAAGCAAGTATGTTGACCTGACCTCACGTCGCCTTTCTAATTAAATCAACCAAAGGCCTGCCTTTTAGCGTTCTTGGATTCGAAGCGCATGGAGAACTTTTAAGGACCAGCGTTTTATTACTGAACATGGCCTACAAGCATTTCTGCCGACACTACAGGCAATCGACACAAATGAGTGAACGCCGAAAGAAATAAAGTATGGGCGAAGTGAGGCATGCAACAGGTAGCCTGGTTTATTTATTGACGCACTAATCGCGTGGTCATATTAGCAATAATTCATGTGACTAGCTCACGGGGCTTCAGGTGGCTAGTGGGGTTCACTGTCGAAGATTGATTTAATGTTCTTGATATTATCGTCTAAAACAGCTAATATTAAGAAAAATGTTAAACATTGGCATTTCTTGTGCTTTGAATTGTTCTATCATGCTATATGGGAGAAGAGATGACAAGAAGAGTAAAGTACAAACACGTGAAGATTTTCCTTAACTCTATTCACCAACGAGTTTTATAACATCTCATTAAGAGAGAAAAGTAAAATCAAACTGAGCTCTTATAAGCATCACAAAAGAGCTCAACTAACTCTCCATGAAATTAATACTCTGCCTACACTGAGCGATTTGGGATTCGAGATCTACAAGCTTGAAGAACAAGTGAGTAAATTTCTCCTTGTGCCTAGCCGTGATAGCCTCATGATATTCAACGGCAAATTTCAGATTATCGATCAGGTCTCTCTTAAAAGCTATATTCGCCGTTAGATCATCAAGCCTCTCCTCCAGCCACTTACATCTAAACTTCATTACGATATCACTCGGATCATGCTCAAAGTAAGTCTGGTTCAAGGCTAGGCGCTCCACCAGCTTCTCCCTCTCATGAATCAACAGCGAGACCTGTTCATCAGCAGACTTGATGACCTCCTTGTACCGGACAACAGCGTGCTCGGCAGAATCCAAACATTCAGATTGATCCTGATAGCGTGCCTTCATGACACGGGCTAATGTGACCATTTCCTGGGTGTTCCGGCAAGCCTCTAGAAAGTTGATGAAGACGTGTGGGAACTGTTGCAACCCTAAAAATAATTCTACTTTTTAAGTGAATGGATTATCAGGTTAATTAGATTAAATAACCTAACACGGACCCTCCCAAGTCCTACCGAATCGCAACTTTGATTTTTGTTCAAATGATTTTAGAGTTTGGAGTCGCCACTAATCGTTCTTGCTAGGTCAATTAGAAACTAAATAGTGGGAGAACTAATTTATTTCTACGAACCAGAGAAAATGAGTTCGGGGACTTAGTTACACTAGATTACTCTAACGCCCTTTCAGTACCATTTCATGAAAACTAATTTGGGATGATTGGGAAAAGTTTGGATCAAACCGACCAGGAGGGTAAAATGGTCATTTCTCAAGGATCGAGAGGTGGAAATAGGTCAAACCTATTGAATGTGATTATCCCTTATTTTCCATAATTTCTGAAAATTTTTCGGGATTTTTTTAGTTTTTATTTTTATTTTTATTTTGTGATTTTTACGATTTTTTTTAATAAAAGGATGACCTGGTCCGAATCTTTGAACCTGACCCGGACGAGACAAGGTTTGGGCTTCCACGAGTTGGGCTTCCCATTGGAACCATTGAGCACAATTCGAATTTAAAATGTCAAAATGGACCCAGATGGCCCAATCTCCCAATAGCCTGCCCAAATCCGAAATCTCAACTGGGCCTAAAGCTAGGTAAATCAGACTTGAGCCCAAATCACCTCCAAATCTAACTCTACTCTTTATTCACGATTTTTGTACTTTATTAACCCCCCCTTTTTTGTTTTATCTTTTCTTTACTGGTGTTTTATTTCTTGTGGATCTTCTTGGACTACCTCTCGCTTGTAGACCAGACTCTCCCATCTCACTACCAACGGACAGCACCAGATAAAAACTAGCATCCGACGATGAATCTCTTCACATCTTCAAACGTTCAAAATTTCATTTTTTAAGTACAGCAAACATGGAGGATGTTAAAGGGGCTTACTTGAACGTTTTAGACCGCTTGCCGTTACTCTTCGACGGCCACTGAGGGCCGTATGTTCAGGTCCAAACCAAGGTCCGAGTATGCCATTTCTTGAGTCTGTGGCGACAAGTGAAAGCAGAGGCACTTGGAGTTCACCGACAACAATTCCAATGATATGAGCTATCACAAAAGACTGTAGACCGAGGATACCAACGACATCAGTCTTCATGAACAGATGAACTTCAATCATGGCAGGAACTCAATCAATATCGCACAATTGTGATAATATAACATTACAAAAAAATTCATATATGTAATTTACATAATTCACATAACTAAATTGAGTATGAAAATCAAATGTATTACATACAATGTTTACACATTATCTAAATTTTATTTCTGGGCCGATTTATACGCACAAGTTTACCTATTGTGCCCTGATTTTTCACGGTTGGTGCAATGGTTACGCGAAATGCTACTGCTCGGCATACTTCACTCCATATCATTACGTATTCATGATGCGTGAAGCCTTCCCTTCTTCCTAATGTGGTTCAAGTCTGATACGAATGGCAACTCGTCAGGTTCAGGCCTGTAAGCAAGATTTCCTAATGGATGAAACATGTACTAATAGCACTGAAGTGTTTTTTCCAACATACAGAATTCATCTAGGAACACACGATAATCAATTGCATATTTTTGGCATGCTACAATTACATAGGAACATGAAATTTTTATCTCTTGAAATTTTCCATGTGTGCACATTCGCAGGTCTAGGCATAATATGTATTTCTAGTGCCTTGTTCCTCTGGATCTATTATATACAGTTTTAACTTCAAAAACCCATCTGTCAAAGTCGAACCATCTCACATTATGCCTATTTACAATTTGACTATTTTGCTCGATTGTGTAACCCGCAAATTGAGTACATACACATCTGTAGTCATTTTGCCTCATGTATATTATTTTTTCGATGCCAAAATAGTTAACCAACTGTTATAATATCTTATCCACCATAGCTGTTGTTGATAGAGCACAAAAAACCTTTAGCATCCCATTAACTGATTTAACTAAATTCGTTGTCATCAATCTATATATCCTTCCTTCAATATTATAAGCCTTTGTCCATTTTTCCCTTCAAATCTGGTTACACTATTAAGCTATTTGTGGATCCCACTCTCTAATTCAGCTCATGATGCGTAAGAACTTTCACTGTTGATTCTCATAAGCAGTATATTACAACAATAATAAATACTTGTCACACAAATTTATGAACATATCTTTTCCTCAAATTACTTAAATTTGAAAATTTACCTGCCATCTGAACAAGTCTTTTCCCTTTGGTATTTTGGAAGTGTTTATTGTAGTTGTTGATAACATACGGAATGTCATATCTATGATAGCCATGTACAGGACGTCACCTTTCTATCTCCATTGCTTTCTAAATCTTGAAATGCTTGTCTAATATTACATAAACATTTTATCCATTAGTGATATATCTCCACAACATATCCATAAATCAAATCTAATTGTTAATATTCTCCTAATCAATCATAACAAATGCCAATAGATATATATATATATAATTATTTCCATTAAGTGAGGTCGCACAAAGGAGCATTCCTTGGTATTTCCTGTACAAAAAAGTTTTATCGATAAATATCATAGGATGACAACTTTTGAAGAATTGAATTGTCTGCTTAAAAGTCCAACGCATTTGATTGTAGATTTTTCAACTTTGATCTAGGTTCATATAATCATCGATTACAAAATGAGAATCTGGATTTATTAACTTCATTACATTCATATACTTTCTCAACTTACCATGCGACTCATCCCATCCTCCAAAAAGTTTTGGCAATCGCCATTTGTTTGACTTCCAGGTTTTACAATAAGTAGGTTCGAAGCTCGGTTTGTATTTAATCTCAGCCATCAATAGCTTGATTTTAATATCTATTTGGGCGGCAATTATTACTTCTATCTAGCTGTAAAAGTACTTCTGATCAAATTGTCGATGATCTCCTGACATTTAAGGATTATTATATATGTGTGGCTCACTGTACTTTGTTATTTTTCATAACCCAGTATCCACATTTTTAATTGCATGGAATCTCCAAACACACGGTCTATTTGGATTACCACATTTTATCACATGTATTACATTCTTTGTCTCATCATTGTGAAAATAATGATTTCTTCTTAGAAAATACTCTTTCACAACTAACCGTACTGCATCTCATGATGGAAATAACATCATAACATCAAATTATTTTGAAAAATCAAACATCATATGGCATGGCTTAGCTCTTGTATCTATTTGCATCATAACAAAGTCAATCTCCAAATAGGGGCGATGGATGTATGTACCAATGGAAAAATAAAATTACTACAATTGATGTTGTTGTAGTAAGTCTTCATATTGTCACGTCCGTCACCTTCTTCTTCACTATCATCATCATCATCATCATACGCCATATATTGATTATCCCCATCAACCAATATTGGAACCTCCCTCAACTGAATCATTTGCACTTGATATTCATCTACAACGGCATAAAATTGTAAAAATCCCACAGACCCAGATTGAAGTGCAAACTACTAGATTATCTTAACTGCGGCATCATTATGCACCTCTACAATGTTATATATAACACAATCGAGTGTTAGAACTATGAATACACTAATTTTCTTTTATATTTAACTTGCGCTAAATCCTAGCACGTAACTTATCAAATGTGGATATGTTTTCAAACTCAAATATAGTAAATTATCCACATTTGCAATCATGTCTATTCATTTCGTACTATTTTATCTCCCCATTACACAGTCGCAAAAAATCTAGACGGCATTCTACTAAATAAAGAAATTACAAATTATTTTGCATCTAAAATTTAATAAATAGTTTCTCCTACACATTAATAAATTAGGACCAGGCCGTTTTCTAATTTTTGAGACTTTTGGGAACTTTTTCATTTTTTTTCCAAATTTTTTGGATTTTGAGGAATTTTCCTTTTTTTATTGCTTTAATATTTTTTTATTTATTTTTTATTTTTGAAAAAGTGATTCGGACCGGGCTAGCAAACTTGACCTACACTAGGTGTCCAACTTGGGCTTAGGGGCCCAAGTTGGCCTAAGACAAAAACCCACCCTTGGGCTTAGTCAAATTCTTGTATTTTTAATGATTTTCAAAAGGCCCAAAATCCATATAGAACATAAAAACATAAATATATATTATAACTATTACCAAAATATTAATTTTTGAGATTTTCTGATTTTTTTTGCATTTTTAGAAGATTTGCCCATTGAGGGGCAAAATCATCATTTTAATAAGAATCATGAGCCAAAATCATAAAATATGGATTTAGCCAGTTAAACTTGATCATTTCCTAGTTTTTGAAATTTTTTATAATTTTCGAGACAATTTACCCATAAGGAATAAAATCATTTTGAAAAAATTGGAAGAGCAAAACCGCCAAAAGTAGGATTGATAAGTTAAAACAATCCATTAGGCTTTGGGAAATTTTTGAAAATTTTTAGAATTTTTTCCCAATTTTTTTTATTTTTATTGATTTTAATTTTATCATTTTAATATTTTTTTTATTAATTTTTATTGAGAAAAATTTATCCAGACCAAGCCAGCAGACTCGGCCAACTCTAGCTTCCAATTGGGCCTGAAAGGCCCAAGTTGGTCTAAGGCAAAAAGCCACCCTTGGGCATGGCCCAATTCTTGTATTTTTAATCATTTTCAAAAGGTCCAAAATAACTCATACATAATATAAAAATACAAAAATATTAACTATTACCAAAATATTAATTTTGAAGATTTTGTAGACTTTTTCTAGATTTTTAAAATGATTTGCCGTTTGAGGGGGAAAAATCATCACGTCAAGAAAAATGAGGAGCCAAAATAACAAAATATGGATTTGGGCAGTTAAGCTTGACAATTTTTCATTTTTCATAATTTTTGGAAATTTTTTTAGAATTTTTCAAGATAATTTCTCCTATACATTAATAAATTAACATTATAACTATCAATATAACAAATGAAATAAATGCCATAATAAAATAAATAATAATAATGAAAAATATAAAATATGGTAAAAAATATTTACAAATTTAGGTATTTTTAAAAATTTTTACTAATTTGGGGCATGTGCAGTTGTTTCATAGCCATTTTTTTCTTCTATTTTTTTCCATTTTTTATAAGCCCTTTCCCGTTCCTAAATCAATAAATATTTTTAAAGAATACTTAAATTCATAAATATTTTTTACCCTATTTTCCAAAAAAGCTGATAGCAACCCTTACATGACATAAAAATACGAAAAATATTATAATTATTACCAAAAAATTAAAAAAAAATTAAAACATATTACTGACAACCGATAAGTAACATAGAATTACATAAAAAAAAACTAACATTTCACCTAAATATACTCATTAAATCACATTAATGTTATAACTATCAATATAATAAATGAAATAAATAACATAAAAAAATAAATAAATATTAATAATATAACAAATACAAATAAATGAACATGTATAAATAATAACAAAATAAGTAAATATCTCCATCTAAGAAATTGAAAAAAAATAACAATACAGAAAATTACCTCAAACTATTAAGTGAGAGCACGCATTAAGTGAGGACAAACTATGGAGGGAGAGCACGCATCGAGATCGAGATCGAGATCGAGATCGAGAGAGAGAGAGAGAGAGCTCTGAGCTAACATCAATAGCAAGTCTATGATCAAGGAAAATAACTCAAAAATTCAATGATGCTATGTTTTTCTTTTCTGCTAAAACTCAAGTATCCTTTCACTAAATATAAGAGAGAGAGAGAGAGAGAGGATTAACCTTGATGACGACGACGGTGTGATGGCGAGATGGTCAGAGATTGAGGCGAAAGAAATGGAGAGAATGAGAGAACTCGAGCAAAATAGAGAGAACTCAAGGCGCACAGATTGTATGCCTGTGAAGCACAAAAGCGCCCTATGCGCTTGTTAAAGGGCATGCCTGTATAGGCCCATGTGTGCCTGTAATAGGCCCAAGGCGCATAGGGCCTTGCCTCAAACCTCTGAAACAAAAAGAAAAGAAAAAAAAAGAAAGAGACATAAAGAAAGAGCAGCAAAAGTTTCTTTGAAAAAAACCAAACAATAATTTCTTTTGTGCTTCAACCTAATTCATTTAGCCGTTATTTCATAACAAAGGATGACCGATGTCCATTCTCATCTAATTCATTATGTATCCAACCATGTTGCATGTTCGAATATTCGAGTTTGCAATCTATTCTGATTGGTTCGCGTGTTTAATTTTTCATTAGTAAATAACCATTTCAAATATTTGACGGATGCTTCCATTTAACTTTTTTATTTTATGTATAAAGAGCCTCCAATTCTTTAGGAAATATAACTTAGAATTACAAACACTTTTTTTGTATATAAAAAACGAAATGGACATAAAACAATTTTTTGGAAAAAAACTAAACAATCATTTCATTTGTGTTTCAACCTAATTCTTTTAACCTTTATTTTGCAATGGACGGTAACCGATGTCCATTTCGGTCTAATTCGGTATGTATCCAATCATGTTGCATGTTCGATTAATCGAGTTCGCAATCTATTCTGATTGGACCATGTGTTTAATTTTTTGTTAGTAAATAACCGTTTCAAATACTTGACTGATGTTTATGTTTAACATTTTTATTTTATGAACAAAGAGCCTCAAATTCTTTAGGAAATATAATGTAGAATTAGAAATGCATTTTTTTGTATATAAAAAAATGAAAGGGACATAAAAAAAAGAACATAAAAAATTTTTAGGAAAAACCAATCAATCATTTCATTTGTGTTTCAACATAATTCTTTTACCTGTTATTTCGCAACGGATTTCTAATATTGCAATTTCTTTTAATCTAGACATGTCATCTTCATATATTTTGCCAATTTTAATTTATGAATTTTTTAATTAATTATTTACATAGTAAATAAATTAATTACATACATCCTAATAAAAATTTAAATTAATTATTGATAATTATGTTATAAAAATAATCTTCAAAAAAAAAAAAAATATAATATAAATGTTATAACTATAAATAATTAACAACACGTAAAAAAATACGAAATTAAAAAAACTGTCGCACGGCCCCCGTGAATATTTTTTATTAATTATTTACTTACAAGGTAAATTAATTACATATATATAATAAATTTTTTAATTAATTATTGATAACTATGTTATAATAATAAGCTTCAAAATAAAAAAAAATTATATTTACAAAGTTATATAAATGTAAATGTTAACTATAAATAATTAAAAACATGTAAAAATACGAAATTAAAAAAATACTGCTGCACAGGCCTCGTGAATAATTTTTATTATTTATTTACATACTAAATAAATAAATTACATATATATCATAACAAAATTTTTAATTAATTATTGATAATTACGCTATAAAAATAATCTTCAAAAGAAAAAAAATATATTTACAAATTTGTATAAATATAAATGTTATAAATGTAAAATAATTAAAAACACATAAAAAAATATGAAATTAAAAAAAAATGCCGCAGGGGCCCCAAGCCTACACTACCGCACAGCCCCCTTTTCATAAATAAAAAAAAATTCGCCCTAATTTGTTAATAAAAATTTGACCTTTTTCGAAAAAGGCCTTGATTGCTCCCACCATGAACTGAGACAGCTAAGCATGCTAGGGTTTCGATCTGCAGGCGTAGAAGACATCATCGATGTTTAATCCTTAATCAATTTTCGGGCTGGGGGGATCCATGTGTGCTATCGTCCATCCACGATTTTTGAAGGACTTTTGAGGAGCATGCATGAGAATTAGGGGCGAATTCAACAACTTCAATGACATTCCAAATTCTCAGACTAGTTTTGAGGCCCCGAAGCAACCAGCAGAGCTATGTCGACGACTGATCTTGGAAATCGACAGCCCGACAGTCATTCGCCAACCGTAAAATCGGCAACTTCAACCTCGAGCCCATTGAATCAAGTTATGGTCGAAATTCGTCTCTGTCTGCATGAGTAATGATTGAGCTGGATCAATCGATGAAATCTGAGTTAGACTTGAGAATTATTTCATCCAACCCGATGCTCCCGTATCGGGTGAAGCATGCACAAAGCAAATCAACCCTCATTCTAAGACTCGTTCAAGACTAATTAGTGAGAGAGATTTGCTATGCAATCTCGTTGCACACCTTCTGCTCAGTAAAACAGAACAATTTGAGTTTATCCAGCCATCTCTTCACTCTTCCACTTCATGCCGTACCATCCAAGGCTATGAAAAATTTCTCTTCCAGGGCCTATAGACTACTCCGTTCCTTGTTATCGCCCCAGTTGGCCCAACACCATTTGATCATGAAGCCAGGAATTTAAATCCACTAGATCCATTGATCGTCTGATTTTCGGGGGCTCCATTCATGTCCAGCGTTTGCTAGGAGGACCCTGCAAAAAACTTGGTGAAGATTTGGTCCTCCCATCTAATATCTTTTATTCAAGGAAGTGATAGCCCACCCCAAAATTAACTCTACATAGAATAATAAAGTCAAGGAAACGTAGTTTGGCTGCTTTTTTTCTTTTGAAAAAAAAAAGTACTAAATAAGCGTATGAAATGTCCTCATTTTTTCAAATAAGGACGTAAAAGTGACCATATCAATATCAAATAATGGCCTGAAGTGGCCACACAGTTTCAAATAAGGGCATGATGGTGGTCGCCTAAATATTTCGGCTGATCAAGGAAAAGATAATGTTAATTATAAATTATTTTTTCTTTGTCTCTTTCCTCGTCGGCGACTGCACAAAGACTTGCAAGCTCTAATCGACCGCTGGCTCGAGTCGCAGCCTTACCTTGGCCCTTGCCGGTTGCAGGCGGGTGACCTCACCCAAGGCTCACCTGTGGCCGGTGAGGGTGGCCTTACCCAACCCTCTTCAGGCACCACTGTTGAGCAATCGCCGATGAAAAGAAAAGGAACATATAAAGAAAAAAAAAGTAAAAGATGAAAATTCGCTCGCCCATTTAAAGGTTAGGTCCTTCTTTTAAAATTGAAATACTCATTACAGGTCCTTATTTAAGAAAATGGATAATACCACGAAAAAACCCAAACTGACACGCTCGTGACAAATTTACCAAAAACTATTTTTTTTACCATGAAAAACCCCAAACTGGTACACTTGTGACAAATTTACCCCAAACTATTTTTTTGACCTTAAAAAACCCCAAATTGGTGCACTTGTGACAAATTTACTCCACACTAATATATTTTTGACAAATTTACCTTCCGTTAATTTTTGTTAAATTTAACATCGAATTGCTTAGTTGGATGGCATGTGGCACTTCATAGGTATACCAGTTTGAAATTTTTACCCTATGTTTATCACAAGTTTATCAATTTAGGATTCTTAATGGTACCGATCCAATTTAACAAAGGGTAAATTTGTCATGAATGTAATAGTTTGGGGTAAATTTGTCACAAATGTATCAGTTTATGGTTTTTTATGGTAAAAAAAAAATAGTTTGGGGTAAATTTGTCACAGGCGTACCAATTGGGGGTTTTCGTGATCAAAAAAGTAGTTTGGGGTAAATTTGTCACAAGTGTACCAGTTTGAGGTTTTTCGTGATCAAAAAAATAGTTTGAGGTAAATTTGTCACGGGTGTACCAATTTGGGATTTTCCGTGATATTAACCCTTAAGAAAATGGTAACACTTCATTCCATTATTTGAAATACGATCCACTTCAGCTCTTATTTTTTTAAAAAAAAAATTAGGAGCACTTCAAATAATGATTTGAAGTTTTCTCATCGGGCGTTTAGGATTCTTTGAACACTCAATCGATCTCACCAAGCAAGACAGTCCCCTCGTTGCATGCTTACCGAAAGATAAATGGAGGACAGGTGCTTGAGTGCTCCTAAAGGAAATATCGAGAAAATTGAGCTGTTTTTGTAGAAAACATTCTCAACTAAGATCCATGACATTTCATGTGAACTTTTGGTGGATTCTTTCTTCTGTCTGTCGTGACCCGGTCTAAATGCAAGTGCCATGATAAATTCTTTTTGTTTTTATTTTATTTTATTTTTGATGATCTTTGGAAACAGCTTTAGACCACATCTTTCCTGGCTGCCCCCACTAAAATCTGTTCATTTACAGCTCCGTAAATCACCTTACCGTGAGCAGCTATGTAGCACGGACACCGACACCGATACCGACACGCGACACGACACGACACGGTGACATGGCATTTCTCAAAAATAGAAAATTCCGACACGTCGAGGACACGTTGTATTAAATATATTTTTAAATATAAAAATAATAAATAAAGCTAAAACATGTGTCATATACATTAATTTGAACCGAAGAGGGCAAGCTTCTATTTATGTGAAGTTTGATAAACTCATGAGCTTTTTTTGTCGAAAAGGTCATTTGATTCGTATTATAAAGTCAAAAAGAATATCATATGTGCTTCTAAGTATAACAAATTTCAAAGGGTTTGAGATGGGTTAAAAACCTAGTCAGGTGGAAGAGTATTATGAAATTGCGCTTTAACAACCCAATCCGTAATCTTGTTTTGGGTCCGTGCACAATGGGTTAGCCGTAGTTTTTCACTTTTGAAAACAAGTCTGAGCACTCCTTGATCAACGCTTGTATTTCCCATGAGACTATATCTATATCTTGGAGCATTTTGACCAAATAGATACTGTCTGACTCCAAATCTATCTCTTTAAGCACTCTGTCTGCAAACCCATGTGAGTTCAAGCACTTCAAAGCATCCAATAGAGCTAGGGTTTCCGCATGAAGGGAAAATCGAACATTCACAGACCTCGCTGCTCCTTCAACCAATAGCCTAGAGGAGTCTCTGCATACCCATGTCACCGCTGTTGACACCTGATTTTTAATCATTTTTTTTCTATTGCTAAAGTAATAAAAAATCCATAAAAATTCATAAAATTGAAAAATCAACTTTGGGGACCTTAGCCAAGCCTAGGGAACCAATTTTGACCAAAAAACGATTTTTTCATATTTTCAGTATTTTTCGGTATTTTTATTTTCGAAAATTCATAAAACAAAAAATGAAGAAAAAAATGAGAAAATTGAAAAATCAACTTTGGAAGCCTTGGCCAAGCCTAGGCAACCATTTTTGAACAAAAAATAAAATTTCATATTATATATATTTTTAATTTTTTTAAAAAAAATATACAAAAATACTTGAAAATTTTGGAAAAATAACATTTGAGGCCAAAAAAAAATACACAAAGATAGTTAATATTTTTATTTTAAATCTATTTTCATATTGGCCATCGCAAATTCAGAAAAATCCAATTCGAATCACGTGTTCCTTCACGAGTATAATCTTGAATCGGGCCTAAAAAAATTTAATTTGAGTCAACTTATTTTTAATTTTCACTTTTTATGAGTTGTGACATTGTCTTCTAATATTTTAAATTTTCATCTTGGCCTAATTATACCCAGAATGACTTAATTTTGCAAAAGGGCTTTAATTAAATTCTGCATTATTTTCAACGGCAAGAAATGAGCTTAAATTTGACATGTGGTAAATTTTGGTGTGTCAAAAATTGTGAGGAGATTTGGACTTAAAGAAATATATTTTTTCAGGGACTAAATTGTAAATACTTAAAATTCAAGGACTAGAGTGCAAATACTTAACTCTTGAAGGATTATTTTACAAATAACAAAAAGAAGAGTTAGTGGATAAATTAGAATAGAGAAGGGAAGATGGAGAAGAGGAGATGAAGAAGAGAAGTTGGAGAAGAATGGATGGAGAAAATAAGATAAGAATATAGAATGGAAGATGGAGAAGAGTTAGTAGAGAAATTAGAATGGAAGATAAGAATAGAGAAGGGAAGATGGAGATGAAGAAGAGTTAGTGGAGAAATTAGAATGGGAGATAAATATGGAGAAGGGAAGATGAAGATGAAGAAGAGTTAGTGGAGAGATTAGAATATGAGATAGAGATGGAGAATGGAAGATGAAAATGAAGAAGAGTTAGTGGAGAAATTAGAATGGGAGATAGAGTTAGTGGAAAAATTAGAATGGGAGATAGATGAGTAGATTATAAAAGGAGGAAGAAGTGAGCTTGAGGGGGGAATTTTTTAGAGAGAAAATTGGAAGTGTTTAGGATGAAATTTTTTGGAGAGAAAATTTTGGATGTTTGAGAGAGTTTTGGGAGATAGAAGAAAAATTTGAGAGAAAGAAAATACCAAAAGAGAGAGAATTTTGAAGATGATGGGAGTTTAAAGCTAGGGGTTATCATCACAAATTCCTTCATCGATCAATATAAATCAAGAGTTCATCCTCGTCAACGAGCAAGCAAATTCGAGCTAAGTGTTTTTATTTATTCATTTATTTATGGTTTTACTCGTAAATTAGCACAAATTGCATACACTTTCTCCATCTCCCTTTTTTTTTATTTCCATATTTATGTCAGGAGAATGATATCTCTATGTCAACAGCAAAAATCTCGTAGAGATGCAAAAATCGGCCCAAACAAGCTCCTAAGCTGTCCATCGATTTCTCAACTGATCTGTGACTAAAAGTGCCTCTTAATTCAAAAGAAACTCTCTATATTGGGAACATAGAGAGCAAATATCAATTATAGAAATCCCTCCAAAAAAAACGGGAGATAAGTACTCTTTCCACTCTTCTGGTTTTAGGTGCAGGTTAGCACATATTTTGTATACTGACACTTCACTCTATTTTATGTCAGGAAGCCACAGCTCTATATCAATGGTCAACCCTATGGAAGCACAAAATCGGCTTGGAGGAGTCCTCAAGCGCGCACAAATTTCAAATTGTTGAATCAATTCGTTGTATTTCATTTTAAAGAATTCATACCCCAAAATGGAGAGGACAAAGTCCATCCGCAATTTAAATACCTGCACCATAAATCCCAAAGGGAAGAGCCAAGCCAATGCTTAGCCTCCCATTGGAGGTTTTTACTTACAGTAGTTAAATACCTGCAACTTAAATACATGTACCTTAAATCCCAAAGGGAAGAGCCAAGCCAATGCTTAGCCTCCCATTAGAGGTTTTTACTTACAGTAGTTAAATACCTGCAACTTAAATACCTGTACCTTAAATCCCAAAGGGAAGAGCCAAGCCAATGCTTAGCCTCCCATTGGAGGTTTTTACTTACAGTAGTTAAATACATGCAACTTAAATACCTGTACCTTAAATCCCAAAGGGAAGAGCCAAGCCAATGCTTAGCCTCCCATTGGAGGTTTTTACTTACAGTAGTTAAATACATGCAACTTAAATACTTGTACCTTAAATCCCAAAGGGAAGAGCCAAGCCAATGCTTAGCCTCCCATTGGAGGTTTTTACTTACAGTAGTTAAATACCTGCAACTTAAATACCTGTACCTTAAATCCCAAAGGGAAGAGCCAAGCCAATGCTTAGCCTCCTATTGGAGGTTTTTACTTACAGTAGTTTAAATACTTGCAACTTAAATACCTGTACCTTAAATCCCAAAGGGAAGAGCCAAGCCAATGCTAGGCCTCCCATTGGAGGTGTTTATTCACTGTCATGTACTTCCTATAATTTAATTTTTGAATCATCAGACCCAAAAGATGAGTAGGTCGTAATACTGCACAGAAGTCGTTAACACACTCCCTCTTTCGGCTTCAGGGAATCTTTAACACTTAAAAAATATAACAAATAAAAATATATACCATCCACGCATCCTATTTAAAAAGTGAAAACACAAAAGAGAATACCCTACTAGAGTCTTAAGAATAAATCAAGCCCGAGTTGCCAAATTAGGATATCCATGAAATTAAGGTACCGAAAGGGCATTAGTTTTAATTAACTAGTGTAACCAAGTCCCCGAGCCCCTAATCTCTGGTTCGCAGGAATAAATTAGTTCTCCCGCTAATTTATTTAGGTTTCTAATCGACCTACCAAGAACGATTAGTGGCGACTCCAAATTTTAAAATCATTTAAACAAAAACCAAAGTTGCGATTCGGTAGGGCTTGGGAGGGTCCGCGTTAGGTTAGTCAAATCTAATTAACCTAATAATCCGTTAACCCCCTTTAAAATTTAAAATTTTTTTAGAGGGTCGCGACAGACTGGCGACTCCGCTGGGGAATAGAGATTTTTAAATTTTCGAAAAAATATACCAATTGGAATACTTAAATTTTTTCGAAATTTTAAAAGTCTTAGTGGACTTAGGCCAATGAAAATTTCATGGATATCTCGCTTCTGGCGATCTTGCTTGGGACTCATTCTATAGGTGTTATATGTTTTTGCAGGATGGGAGTTATAAGGGGCGGAGTGTTTGGCTAACCCATTTGTTTTGCAGGCTCGGTGTTGGGATTATGTTTAATTTCACACATTTTTAGAAGCGCTGTTTTGATATCAATTGTTGTGCATGTCTTGCATATTCTGAGGATCACAACACCTGCACACACAAGCGTCTAAACCCAAGTCGCGAAATTTTTCCTAGGTAACCATAGATAGGGATCGAATATGCAAAGCTCTTGCGTCGATTGCGCTTGGGTTGACCATATTTTATCCCGCTCATTATCTGAATTGACAATTCTTCCCATTGTGATTTGATTGCGCGGAGGGTAAGGTTGTCAATTCAGATAGTGGGGGCCTTTTAGGTCCATACCCTGTCTCTCCTTCTTTTATTTTCTAGAGTCCACTCCTCACTTGAGTCATGCGCATGACTATGTGATTTGCATTTCTCCAAGGTAAAAGTAAGTTCTCTAATTTTATCTTGTATTTATTTTCGGTCGGTCCATGCTAGGTGTTAGTCAGTTTTTGAGCTTGATATTACGACCATTCTTTTAAAAGAAAATAAAAATTAAATTTGTCCCTCATTTCTTTTTAGAAATTTTTTTTTTGAAAAAATGATGTGAAAAAATCCCTTCATGAGAATTTTATTAACCAATAAGGGATTTTTGTCATGTTTTTATTACTTTAATAAAAATGAAATTTTCCTGAAAAAATTTTCCTCTGAAAATTTATTTCAATAAAAAGAAAAATTCCTTCAAAAAAAACTCTAGTAGACATCAAGTGATTTTATCACATTTTTCAAATTATAAAAACTTGCAAGAAAATTCTTCTCGAGAAATTCGCTCATGTTTTTCTAAGAAAATTTTCTCTAAATAAAATTAGACTAATGTCTCGGGGGAATTTTGTTAACCAATAAAGGATTTCTATTATGTCTTTCCTGCTTCAATAAAAATAAAATTTTCCTGATAAATTTACCTCGGAAAATTTATTTTGATAAAAAGGAAATTCCTTCAAAAATTTTAGTAAACATCAAGAGATTTTGTCACATTCCTTTAAAAAAATAAAAAAAAGGGTAATAAATCTGCAAAAAAAAAATTCTGTATCAGAAATTAACCCATTTCTTCCTAAGGAAATTTTTTTTTTCTGATTTCTCTATAAAATAGAAAAAATAAAATTGGACTAATATAGGAGTCATGGACCGACGTTCCTTGTGTCGCATACTAATTATATCCTTTTCTTTTGCAGGGAGATCCTAGATACCCCAGACGGGTGTAAAAATTAAGTTCAATAATATATCAAGAATCATCTTCAGAAATACCAAAAGACGAAAAACACCAAGGCTTCAACCGTTAATTCAGGGGGGCAAACGAACACTGTCCATCTTTGACAGACAGAGTTGTGTCAATCCGTAAACTTGTATGGGCAGTGTATTCTGATATGACGGTGGACTTATACTGATTAAACACGGGGGCATATTTAATGTATTGCAGAGGATCCCGCGTCTTTTGAAAGACAATATGGATTATATAATCAGAAACCATGAAATAAGTACCTTAACCTGATTAAATCAACCAGAGACCGGTCTTAAAATTTCCTCGGATCCGAAACACGCGGAGGGTTTTAGAGGACCGAGGTTCTATTAATGAATGTGATCCACAAGTATTTCTCCCAATGCTACAGGCGCCCGACAAGAGCAAATGGGCACCGAAAGAAACAAAACACGGTTGAAGTGGGGCACGCAACAAATGGCCGAATTTATTGGCACACTAATTAAGTGGTGGTAGCTTTATTAATTTACATGATTGAACGCGGGTCTCTAGGCGGCTGGTGGAAAGCCACACTAAATGTCTCTCTAATGTTCTTGATATCATCGTCTACCGCAACCCGCGAGAGCATCATGAAGAAGATTAAACCTAGACGAATACGTCTACTTAGTTTCATCGCACGTTCTCGCCTTTTGTCGATGTCCAAAATTAATGCACAAGCTAGAAGTAATCATTTCCCTTTTCCCCCTATTAAATGCTCGGAGCCGTTAACCGCACCAAACTCGAAAAAATTAATATCGAGACGAAATCCGCGTAAATTTGAAGGGTAAATTCGTATCGTTCCAATTTACCCTTAAATTGCTCCGGTTTTAAATTTGATCCCTTCTATTTTCAGGAATTTGCAAAAGCGACTCGAGAATACAGTTGTATCCAAAAACCAAATTTCCTGGTCGGGCTAAATTGGGGGCAAATCAACTCATGGACATTACCACGGGATGGGCAGCTTCGGTTAAAGAAAAATACAAGCAAAAGATCCGAACAATCTTAGACATGGGTAATTCTGTATCGTTCTAATTTGCACATAATCATCTCGAGTCCTGAATTTTTTTATTCCATTCTTAACAGGGATTGCAAATTACCTCGAGAAATATCGTAACAAGGCCCAAAGTGATACAACAGGGCCGCGTTATCCCAAAGGATTAACCTTTGAAAAGAAAACCCCATGGACACCTATGGTCCAATGGACCGAATGGTATGGAGGATGACAGTAGGTCTGAAATATCCCGAGTTCGATCTCCAAAGTGGGGAATGTTGTATGTATTATAAATAAATGAAACAACTTTTTGTGTATTTCTTTTTGCAAGCAAGAATACTCGACGAGTAATACCGAAGTCAATATTTTGCCACATTCTCGGCTTAATGGTGAAGCATCCAACAAAAGTCGAAGAAAACTCAACCCAGCAAAATTGGTAAAAGACTTGTCCAAGGCATTCAAGATGAAGGGTAAATCAGTATCGTTTCCAATTTATCCATTTTAATACCGGTTGACATGTCTCCTTTTCTTGTTACAGGAAATATTTATACTAACATGTAACATGTTGGAGGAGACAAATCCAAAAGAAAATGATGATCATTTGACAAGATCTATTCTGGTGAAAAATGGGGGGCATTTAACTGCTAAACCATGGCGGTCGCTGTCACTAAACAAACCAAAATGCTCCCTCACCCATATGCCTCATCGTGCAGGGGCAAAACTTGAGACAAACCGCTCCTCGACATAAGGAGTGGGCTTCCCAATTTGTTCAATCCACCCACATACCAGGGGCAATTCAAATCCGCCCATGTTTGCACATTATATAAATACACATGATGCTAAAAATTGTCACATCGGCATTGTGTTTACACATTTCACGAATTATGTATGATTATTCCGCATGTTTAATTTACCAACTCCAACTTAGAGCATAAACCGCATAGGAGACATCAAATGTGCAAAATGGGGCATAACAGGATGAGGAAAGTTAAACCATTTCTACACACGGGTCTAACATTTTAATCTACAGATAAACAGCCTTTCTCTAGAGTGAGAGAAAGCCCTTTCGGACTAAAGTCCCCCATTCAGATTACATTCGAGGCGTTCATATTATGAGAACCTCCTTAAATAGAATTGGTAATGCAAACTTGACAGAATAGTTTTGCATGATCCACATTTTGATTGATTGCATCATGAGTTATCACACAGACTACTTCTAATCATTGCCAACTTAGCTGAACAATTTTGTATGAACCAATGAACGCATTGATGAAAATGCTTGCACATGTTAGCTCTGACATTGCCTGACAGGCAACACATTCCCGGTGTTTGAGTTACCTTCCAAAGTCTTGAAATCCATTCGGCGATTATTGAATGAACAAGCCTGGTTGTCGAGAAGCCACCAAGCATTTCTTCCAAATTCTCAGGTAAGTATATCTTCAACCTGAACTTTTCAAGAGAATGAATTCTGACGGTTGTTGGGGTACTCGAATCCATTGCGGTATATATAGGTATCCACCTTCTTCAATAAAGCATGATCTGTCTCAAGGACAGAAATGTTCGAGACCTTTTGATCTCTACCTCTTTGGTTTATTCCTAAAGCGACAGGAGAATATAATTTGGGTTTGAGCTTCGTAGGATTCCTGGTCTCCCCAGATTTCAAAATGGCACCCTTTGAGGTACACCAAGCCCTTCTTACAGGCAAACTAAGTCCTTCTTACAGGCAAACCAAGTCCTTCTTACAGGCAAACCAAGTCCTTCTTACAGGCAAACCAAGTCCTTCTTACAGGCATAAAGTCCTTCTTACAGGCAAACTAAGTCCTTCTTACAGGCAAACCAAGTCCTTCTTACAGGCATAAAGTCCTTCTTACAGGCAAACCAAGTCCTTCTTACAGGCAAACCAAGTCCTTCTTACAGGCATAAAGTCCTTCTTACATGCAAATCAAGTCCTTCTTACAGGCAAACAAAGTCCTTCTTACAGGCAAAACAAGTCCTTCTTACAGGCAAATCAAGTCCTTCTTACAGGTACAAAGTCCTTCTTATAGGCACAAAGTCCTTCTTACAGGCAAATCAAGTCCTTCTTACAGGCATAAAGTCCTTCTTACAGGCAAATCAAGTCCTTCTTACAGGCAAATCAAGTCCTTCTTACAGGCAAATCAAGTCCTTCTTACAGGCAAACTAAGTCCTTCTTACAGGCAAACCAAGTCCTTCTTACAGGCACAAAGTCCTTCTTATAGGCAAATCAAGTCCTTCTTACAGGCAAACTAAGTCCTTCTTACAGGCAAACCAAGTCTTTCTTACAGGCACCAAGTCCTTCTTACAGGCAAATCAAGTCCTTCTTACAGGCACAAAGTCCTTCTTACAGGCACAAAGTCCTTCTTACAGGCAAATCAAGTCCTTCTTACAGGCATAAAGTCCTTCTTACAGGCAAATCAAGTCCTTCTTACAGGCAAACAAAGTTCTTCTTACAAGCAACGCAAGTCCTTCTTACAGGCACAAAGTCCTTCTTACAGGCAAAGTAAGTCATTCTTACAGGCAAATCAAGTCCTTCTTACAGGCAAATTAAGTCCTTTTTACAGGCAAATCAAGTCCTTCTTACAGGCACAAGTCCTTTTTACAGACACCAAGTCCTTTTTACAGGTACCAAGTCCTTCTTACAGGTATCTCCATGGGGTGACCTACCATACGGGTCAAATCTCAATCAAAATTTAATCAGTAGAATCCTTTTATTAGGAATCTACCATGGTACGACCCACCATACGGGTTAAATGGTATGACCCACCATACGGGTCAAATTTTAATTCAATTTTTAATCAGTAGAATCCTTTTATTAGGAATCTACCATGGGTTGATCCACCATACGGGTTCAAGTTCAACCACCCTAAAGTTTTTTTTATATAACGAATCCTTAGGTTCTCATTTCATTTTCAGTAGAACATTCATGTCACGACTCTTTTTATTTCCTTGTATTGAGTCGATTAGAATTCAGGTGTCATCTCGTCTTTGAAATGAACCTCTACCGAGCTTCCTTTCAAAGAGGGGCAGCTGTTGACACCTGATTTTTAATCATTTTTTTTCTATTGCTAAAGTAATAAAAAATCCATAAAAATTCATAAAATTGAAAAATCAACTTTGGGGACCTTAGCCAAGCCTAGGAAACCAATTTTGACCAAAAAATGATTTTTTCATATTTTCAGTATTTTTCGGTATTTTTATTTTCGAAAATTCATAAAACAAAAAATGAGAAAATTGAAAAATCAACTTTGGAAGCCTTGGCCAAGCCTAGGCAACCATTTTTGAACAAAAAATAAAATTTCATATTATATATATTTTTAATTTTTTTAAAAAAAATATACAAAAATACTTGAAAATTTTGGAAAAATAACATTTGAGGCCAAAAAAAAATACACAAATATAGTTAATATTTTTATTTTAAATCTATTTTCATATTGGCCATCGCAAATTCAGAAAAATCCAATTCGAATCACGTGTTCCTTCACGAGTATAATCTTGAATCGGGCCTAAAAAAATTTAATTTGAGTCAACTTATTTTTAATTTTCACTTTTTATGAGTTGTGACATTGTCTTCTAATATTTTAAATTTTCATCTTGGCCTAATTATACCCAGAATGACTTAATTTTGCAAAAGGGCTTTAATTAAATTCTGCATTATTTTCAACGGCAAGAAATGAGCTTAAATTTGACATGTGGTAAATTTTGGTGTGTCAAAAATTGTGAGGAGATTTGGACTTAAAGAAATATATTTTTTCAGGGACTAAATTGTAAATACTTAAAATTCAAGGACTAGAGTGCAAATACTTAACTCTTGAAGGATTATTTTACAAATAACAAAAAGAAGAGTTAGTGGATAAATTAGAATAGAGAAGGGAAGATGGAGAAGAGGAGATGAAGAAGAGAAGTTGGAGAAGAATGGATGGAGAAAATAAGATAAGAATATAGAATGGAAGATGGAGAAGAGTTAGTAGAGAAATTAGAATGGAAGATAAGAATAGAGAAGGGAAGATGGAGATGAAGAAGAGTTAGTGGAGAAATTAGAATGGGAGATAAATATGGAGAAGGGAAGATGAAGATGAAGAAGAGTTAGTGGAGAGATTAGAATATGAGATAGAGATGGAGAATGGAAGATGAAAATGAAGAAGAGTTAGTGGAGAAATTAGAATGGGAGATAGAGTTAGTGGAAAAATTAGAATGGGAGATAGATGAGTAGATTATAAAAGGAGGAAGAAGTGAGCTTGAGGGGGGAATTTTTTAGAGAGAAAATTGGAAGTGTTTAGGATGAAATTTTTTGGAGAGAAAATTTTGGATGTTTGAGAGAGTTTTGGGAGATAGAAGAAAAATTTGAGAGAAAGAAAATACCAAAAGAGAGAGAATTTTGAAGATGATGGGAGTTTAAAGCTAGGGGTTATCATCACAAATTCCTTCATCGATCAATATAAATCAAGAGTTCATCCTCGTCAACGAGCAAGCAAATTCGAGCTAAGTGTTTTTATTTATTCATTTATTTATGGTTTTACTCGTAAATTAGCACAAATTGCATACACTTTCTCCATCTCCCTTTTTTTTTATTTCCATATTTATGTCAGGAGAATGATATCTCTATGCCAACAGCAAAAATCTCGTAGAGATGCAAAAATCGGCCCAAACAAGCTCCTAAGCTGTCCATCGATTTCTCAACTGATCTGTGACTAAAAGTGCCTCTTAATTCAAAAGAAACTCTCTATATTGGGAACATAGAGAGCAAATATCAATTATAGAAATCCCTCCCAAAAAAACGGGAGATAAGTACTCTTTCCACTCTTCTGGTTTTAGGTGCAGATTAGCACATATTTTGTATACTGACACTTCACTCTATTTTATGTCAGGAAGCCACAGCTCTATATCAATGGTCAACCCTATGGAAGCACAAAATCGGCTTGGAGGAGTCCTCAAGCGCGCACAAATTTCAAATTGTTGAATCAATTCGTTGTATTTCATTTTAAAGAATTCATACCCCAAAATGGAGAGGACAAAGTCCATCCGCAATTTAAATACCTGCACCATAAATCCCAAAGGGAAGAGCCAAGCCAATGCTTAGCCTCCCATTGGAGGTTTTTACTTACAGTAGTTAAATACCTGCAACTTAAATACATGTACCTTAAATCCCAAAGGGAAGAGCCAAGCCAATGCTTAGCCTCCCATTGGAGGTTTTTACTTACAGTAGTTAAATACCTGCAACTTAAATACCTGTACCTTAAATCCCAAAGGGAAGAGCCAAGCCAATGCTTAGCCTCCCATTGGAGGTTTTTACTTACAGTAGTTAAATACATGCAACTTAAATACCTGTACCTTAAATCCCAAAGGGAAGAGCCAAGCCAATGCTTAGCCTCCCATTGGAGGTTTTTACTTACAGTAGTTAAATACATGCAACTTAAATACTTGTACCTTAAATCCCAAAGGGAAGAGCCAAGCCAATGCTTAGCCTCCCATTGGAGGTTTTTACTTACAGTAGTTAAATACCTGCAACTTAAATACCTGTACCTTAAATCCCAAAGGGAAGAGCCAAGCCAATGCTTAGCCTCCCATTGGAGGTTTTTACTTACAGTAGTTTAAATACTTGCAACTTAAATACCTGTACCTTAAATCCCAAAGGGAAGAGCCAAGCCAATGCTAGGCCTCCCATTGGAGGTGTTTATTCACTGTCATGTACTTCCTATAATTTAATTTTTGAATCATCAGACCCAAAAGATGAGTAGGTCGTAATACTGCACAGAAGTCGTTAACACACTCCCTCTTTCGGCTTCAGGGAATCTTTAACACTTAAAAAATATAACAAATAAAAATATATACCATCCACGCATCCTATTTAAAAAGTGAAAACACAAAAGAGAATACCCTACTAGAGTCTTAAGAATAAATCAAGCCCGAGTTGCCAAATTAGGATATCCATGAAATTAAGGTACCGAAAGGGCATTAGTTTTAATTAACTAGTGTAACCAAGTCCCCGAGCCCCTAATCTCTGGTTCGCAGGAATAAATTAGTTCTCCCGCTAATTTATTTAGGTTTCTAATCGACCTACCAAGAACGATTAGTGGCGACTCCAAATTTTAAAATCATTTAAACAAAAACCAAAGTTGCGATTCGGTAGGGCTTGGGAGGGTCCGCGTTAGGTTAGTCAAATCTAATTAACCTAATAATCCGTTAACCCCCTTTAAAATTTAAAATTTTTTTAGAGGGTCGCGACAACCGCGTCATTAGCTTCTCTCTCCATGAATGCTCCATCGAACGTTAATTTTCAGAGCTCCCAAGCGCAATGGAAACCAAGAAGTCTATGAGATCTCCTTATTTTTCCTTTTTTCTATGGATTTCAAGCTTTATCTAATGAACTTCTCCTTCATTGCACACATTTCCGTGATCACTTCAAAACCGGCAAGGTTCCAAAAGTTTTTCTTTTTTTTAATAGTCGTGTCCGACACGCTAGACACGCTAGACACACGAGGAACACGCGTCCAACACGCGTTGACCAAGTGTCGAAATCCCGACACGCGGTCAACGAGTGTCAGATGGGTGTCGACGAGTGTCGGACGAGTGTCGGTGTCGGACACGGTGTCCGACACGATACGCACACGTAATAGAAGTGTCGGTGCTACATAGGTGAGCAGTAATCAAAGTTTGGTGACTTTGATACATCTACTTTTCGTACATCAGCTTTACGTGCGGAACGAAAGGTACATAATTACTCGGAGACAAGAAATCAAATTTGGTGGGGGCGAAGTTGAAAGGACGATGTGCTTGTGGATTGAAACATGCTACCGACATCATCATTAGAGCCTAAGAGAAGCACGGACACACCGGAGAGGTCGCCGCGTTGGTGTCAGACACGTGTCGGTCATCTAACACGTGATCAACGATGGCGACACGTGAGTCAGTGAGGTCCCGATGGCTACTATGATGGAGCATGCGATCAAATCTCGCCAAGGGAAGCGCGAATGAGGGGAGGGGGGAAGGCATTTGCATCTCAAGAAGAGATGAGGGAGAGAGATCGAGAGAGATGAGGAAGAAAAGAAAGAAGGGAAAGGGGGAAAACAGAACCTAAAGTTGAAAAATCGACGTATCCAAAAGAATCGACAAAGGCGAGGCAAATTCAAAAGCAACGACAGCAACTTACTGCTCCTTGATGGGGCCTTGTTCCTCGACAGCCTCTATCCATCTTCAAAATACACTGCGCGGCGCATGATTGAGTCATGTGAAGATATTTTCTTCGAGAGGGAAAACTAAACCTTTCTTTTTCATGGGTTAGTTTGGTGGAATGAAGTTCTCTTTCCTCTTTCTTTTTCATGAGATATTTTGAAGTGAGCAAATTGGACCGACTGGATCAAAATTGCCTCGGCCGGACCAGGACCGCTGGACCAGACAGAGATCACTTGTCCAATTCTCGATTTTAGAGGGTGGCAATTCGGTTCGCGATTCTTAAAATTTGAACCGGTGGCCAAGTAGTCCGATCTCCGATTCTAGGAGCCCAAGACCAGACTGATCGATTTTTTATTTATTTAAAAGTAATCATAAATCTAATGTTTAGGGTTACCCTGCTAATTAGTGTTGTAACCACATAGTAATTCCGAAAAGGATGCCATATATAATAACTTTTCAATTTGCGTGATGCGTTAGATTTTGCCACCCTTGACAAAAGATACTATGCCGAGCTATACAGTCTAATCAAATATAATGGTTTTCGCAAGTAAGCCAGTGAAAATCAATAGATTGCTAAAATTAGAAAAGATAATAAAGCTAGCTACAATAGTTGTCAAGACATAGGTGTGAGGATTGCCCGGTTTTAGAAGTAGGTGCATGCTTCTTCTTTTTTTCTTTTTTTTGGCATGTTCTAGTCTAATAGAATCGGATCGACTTGGTCTAGTTTGGTTCTTGAGATTATCGATCTAGTTCTTGATTTTAAAAAATTAAAAATTGAGATTATCAATTGAATTTTTGGTTCTTGAGATGAATCGAATCAAATTGAGAATCAATCATCCTGGTGGTGGTGCAAGTGAGGGAAGAATATGATGTGACAAATACAGAAATAGAGTACTATGGAGGAGGAAGAAGACGAAATGGAGGGGGAGGACTTTACCGGAAGGGGAAATATCTCATCAGACAATCCAAGATCTTCTTGGGCCCACCTCTATTTATTTTCAAAATCACAATGATCATGTGAAAAACATCATTCTTTTTACTTTATTATTTATTTTTCTTAGGAAGATGACTTTTTGGGTTAAATTACGAAAGTGGCCATGGCATGAAGTTTCTAAATTCTTTATTTATTTATTATGCAAGTAAAAATATATATTTAACATACAAGATGTCCTAATGTGTCGAAATTTTCTATTTTTGATAAATGAAGTTTCAACATATTGTGTCGTGTCGCATATCGTGTGTCTGTACTATTTAGATTAGACCTGCTAAGCAGGTGAATTTAGATCGAGCGAAAAACGATTCGATCCAAATTAACTCATTTCTATGCAATACAATTTAATGACTTATACTCAATTCATATCTTCAAACTCATATTTCTAAAATACTTTTATATTCAATCAAATATATGAAAATTCGTACCAAATTGAGGTGATAGTACGAAGTGAGCGAGCGCAAGATGGAGTGGGCGATTTAAAAAAAAGAAAGAAGAAGTGAAGATAGAGTCATAATAGTGGGTCGTGAATTTATGTAACACCTATATGATTTTGGACTTTACCATTACAAATCCATTCATGACACGTTTGCAGAACATGATTGATCCATGTCATGACACGACGCATCAAATATGAGTTAATGAATTGATTTACGGATTGATTCCGATAAGTTTAATCATCATTAACCGTTAAGCAGAGACGACGAAAACGACGTTTCCATGATCCGCACGATGGAACTCCGTTGTCGTGATTTCGAAGCAACACTTTCTGCATTTTCAGCCTGTAAATTGGAATGCCGTCCGGCCACCGGTCGGTGTGGATAGACAGGAGCCGCTGCAACTTTGCCATCAATGATGATGCCCTCTATAAACAGGACCACCGTCGGTCCAAGTACCAAACAAAAAGCAAGATGACATTGACCCATCAAGTGGGACGCAATCCACCCTTTAACACAAAAACTTCCACGAATTTTCACATCCGCAAATGGTTTTTTCTCGTTCCGTCCACCGTTGCATCGCTCCAAAAATGGCGTTTTTGCAGAGTCAGCTCATTGCTCGTGAACGCGATGCAGCCAAAGGTCGCAATTTTGTGTCATCCACGGAACGTTTTCCGACATGGAGAGAACATCCTACTTCGGGCACGGCGTGTCGGCTCGGTTCAGACTTCGTCTCATCCCGCCCTCTAACCCCGCTTTTTTCATCTACGCAAGAGGGCAGACACAGCCGTGGACCCTGTCGATGCCGATTCGACTCATGTCTAGATTCATGTCCTTGGAACATTATGTAAAAGGCCAAATGATGGCAAATCTGAAGCCTTGCCTTTTCAAATTAAGCCTAACACCTTAGTCAAAAAGCTCCGGTAGAATACGACCATCCAACCCCGTGCAAATTGAACTTTTAGTCAAAAAGCTCTGTTAGGGTTTCCTGCCCCCCTTCCCCCTTTCCTAGTAAAAACAGCCGCCAATTTTCCTTTTCCCTCTTTTAAGACTTTTATTTTGTTTGCGTGAATAAATTTCGACAACTGATCTTAAATGAATGTGAAAATCAGTTCGACTATCCGTCCAATCGACAACCGTGAAAGATATTCATGAAACGACTCCATAACCTCTCTGAGATTAGGCCGCTCTTCTCTTCCGATCTAGAATTAGATTAAAATTTGAGGATTTTACTCTCACAAAATAAATCTATCTAAATATAGATACGAGAGTTAAACCTACAGGCACTATACATCTCCGAACCTGTGTTGGACTAGTCTTATTCAACATGAGAAATATTGACATCCTAAGAGCTCCTAAATATCTTCCCCAGCAAACCGACGAGGAAAAAAGAGAGCAGCCCAAATGGACCGAAGGAAAAGGCGCACAGACAAATACATAAGCCGATCTCATCAAACTTTATGCCACGCATTTCACCTATAGATTTATCGTGAAAAATCAACGCCACAAAACTATACATTTCTCGGCTTTAAGCATCTCACTCCACTATACCCTTTCGTTCGACAAAGAGCATATGCTCAATGAGCAGATCCCATAGATATCCTCTACCAAACCAGCAGCAGCTAGATATGCACATGACGAAACACGAACCAGTTTACGAGCCGCCTGACCACTCCTCCCTTTGTCGGCGCATCCGTGCACCCCAAGACATGTTTCCTCCGGAATCTTTGTGAGCGCTTCTCCCCTTCAACCCCGATAGCTGAACCTGCCAGCGGCTCTTCCATTCGCTTTTATCCTCTAAGTCCTAATTGAGATCAAAACCAAGAGGGCGCAATGAACACACAGGACATACTTGGGCAAGAAAGAAAATCGGACGAACGATGTAAAATGCACCAATGTCAACAACTATCTTGAATTTTCTAGTGAATTCGAGAAGAATAATCAGCTCATTTTGAATTCTGAATATAAAGGGGAGCTACTTTTTTAGTTGGGCGACATCGGTCTTCTTCTTCTTCTGAGCCAAGCACTACAACCCTAGAATATCGGAGCAAATGTGCTCTATCAGAGATCTAAATCCAACAAAAGAGAGAGGAACAATAACACTCTGTAACTCCTACCAATGGCTCCTTCATTTCAATCTAAACTCTTAAGTCCCAGATTTTTAGATCAAAACCAAGAGAGCACAATGAACACGATAGTGGTGTACTGCAAAGGCATGTGATGAAACTCTTGGACCAAGGAGAATCATCATCTTCAAATTTTTGGATTTGATCAGCCATTGTTGAGTCACAAGACATCAGTCGAATCCATGATCAATTCGAGCAGTAAAATCATAAAACACCAGAGCAGTTTATTGGATACATTGATGATTATGTTATCTATGTAAAGACGAAAAACGACACTCAGTCAAGGAGAAACAAATTGTTATAGAGGATGACAGGAGCATATGTAATACAGGAGCTGCTATCACATCTGACTTTATCTGCAAATCTTTCTACTTCCCAAATCAATGATCGCAGGAACTGCTCTCAAGACTCAGGTCCCCTCGTCTAAGACAATTCACGGATTCATTCAAAAGTTTCATGCAGCAATAACGCAACAAGCAAGTAAACCTGAACCATTAATAACTAAATAGAGCCAACGTATTATTCAATCACGACCCAGAACACTTTCCCAGCTGAATTATAGAAACAAGAAAAGTCCAAATCAGTGAAACAAATCAATCTACATGAAAAAAATCGAACAAAACCCAAATCGAATCACGCAAACCCAATTCACCAAATCCGAATCAAAAGGGCACCTATCCACCCCGCAGCAACATGCCAAACCTCCAAAAACAAGAAACACGAACTTAAACCAAATCATAGCTTCCCATTTGCGCATTACCTCATCACACCGATAGGGCCTGCGAGCAGAGAAAGCCAGGTGAATCCCCCTGGCCAAGTCCCTGTCGTACACAGCCCTCCTGCGGGGGTCCGAGAGCGTCTCGTAGGCCTCCTGGACCCGGATGAACCGCTGGGTGTACTCATCGACGCGGTCCGGCGGGGAGACGTCCGGGTGGTACTTGCGCGCGAGCTGCTTGTACGCCTGCTTGATCTCGGGCAGCGTCCCCGACTCGGGTATCCCCAGGAGGTCGTAGAAGCTCGCCTCCGCCGAGGACAAGGCGAAGCCGGCCGCGACCCCGTCGTCGATCCGACCAGCCCTGCACCGGACGGTCCCGAATCGGATCCGGGTCGGGCAGAAGGCCCGGAGGGTGCGGGCCGACGGAGGAGGAGGAGGAGGGAGGCGGAGGCGAGAGGGGTCGCTTCCGGGGAAGGCTATGCCATAGCAAGGCATGGCTCTAGGGAGAGATATCTTGGGGTTTCCTTGATGATTTGAAGTTTTGACGGTAAAGGAACAAAGGATTTGTCCTCCTCCTCTTTTTTTTTTTCTTCTGTCTTCCGCTTTGTAGAGGACAAGACAAAATTCTTGGTCTTTCAGTTTCGCAGCTCGATCTGATCTGTGGGATTCCAGGAATGGAGTGGCTGCGGTTCGGAAGGTTGAGGAGGATCGAGGCTGGACTGGACTGGACAGGACAGTCGCTATTATAAAAGCGGTTTCTTTATTTTTGCTTTTCCTTTTTTTTTTTTAAGTTTCTTTTTTTTTTTTACTTTTTCCATTTATTGGATACGAGTGCTAAAGTGCTTATAGCGTCGTAGAACTTGGATCTGGTTTTGATCCCTTCGTCTATGTTTCCAATCACCCGATCATTTGGATGATTATACCTGTGCTTTAAGTCCTTGTTAAACCTCTCGTCTCGTCTTTTGATTTGTCTCCGAAGATTCAGCTTTGTTCGCATCCTCGGTTACTGTATCTCCTTGAGAGTCTTCAAGGTTTTGCATAAATTCATAAGTTGTACCGTCTTCCAATATTAAAGCTCGCTCGGAAGATAACCTAATTCACATTGACTTCGGAACCCTTTGCGGATGTTGAGCTCACGAGGTGCTATGCGAAAGTTGTAGTGAAGATCAGCTGCCGGTGAAAAAGCAATCAGTCGCTTGGCTTAAAAGTCGAGTCAATGTGAGGATTATTAAATTATATTTTCAGAAGGGCGTTTGCCACGTACCGAAAGGCTCCCCATGAAGTTATGAAAGAAGTCTTAAGCACGTCCTCCTCCTTTGGATTTTGTTATAGCCAGAGAGACTCTCTATTCATGAACGAGAACGGCTCGAACTCGGCTGTACCGTCGACTAGGATGTCAATATGCAAGAGCGAGAAGTCATCCTTTAGGCTGGCCCCGATTCAGATCCTAGTAGTCATCGCACACCCTGACCTCACCATCTTTCTTCAATCGTGAGAAAGATATTCGCCATCCAGTAGGGCTTTATCGATGTCCATTAAGGATATTGGTTAGGAACAATATCATTAATTAGTCTCATTTGGCCGTGTGTGTATATATATATATATATATTTTATATATATAAATTGCTTCGTGGCACCACAAAATCCCAAGTGTTCCGAAAGTCGGCACGATGGCTGCGGAATTTCCTAAAGAGGAGGGGCGAGAATCTGTACCGTGAATAAAAGGCGAAATGCCGCCAGAAAAGGGGACGAAAAGATGTGGAAGGCATGAGAGAATGAAAAAAAAAAGAAGTACCATTTCAAAATTCAGAGTGAGAGAAAAAAAAAACAAAGGACAAATAACGAATGGCTCCAGAGATAATATGCTGTTTAGGAGAAGTCACTGTCTTGGAGGAATAATGAAACAGTTAACGCAGAGCGTGGAGGAAAAAATATTTTCCTCGAATTCCGGTATATGTTCTTCTATATCTATTACAATGACCTATATAAACAAAGAAAAGGAAAAAACTCGTAATATAAGGCATAACCTCTAATTTGAAAAATTACAAATCGTATACGTGATTTACTGCTCAATTCTACGTAAACAAGTGTGTGGTTTTGTGACTTTCAATTTAGGGAATTACAACTCATGCATGTGATTTACGGCTCATTCCCACAAACGCAATTGTGCGGTTTTGTTTTTCTCCTAAGGCACATTGTTCTCGATGACTCGGAAAAAGAAAAAGAAAAGCAAGCATTATCATCAAGAAAAGTCAAATGGGAGTTAACTCTGATGTCGCCACAAACATGCATGATATTGAAGTTTGAGGAGAAGAATTACGACGAAGAATCTCAAATTTATTATAATTGTGCCAATTTAATCCCAAAATTTCCGCATTTGTTCCAATTCAGTCCATTCGGCCAACTTCAACTGGTCGGTACTGACGAGATAATTTTAATAATATTTTAATAATTTTTAGAATTATATTTATTTCAGTTTTTTTTGTCCTTCCCTCCATTCTTCTTCCTTCACGACAACTGGCAAGAGGCAAGGGACCTCGCCTAGCGATGGCGAGGCTCAAGCAGTCCAATTTGTTTGGAACCATGAATAACCGATTTGGTTTCCAATTCCTCGAATTGATTGAAATGGATGGGCAAAAAATTGGCCTAGGCATATTATTAGTTTGCATTTATTTTATCCAGCAAGTGAAAAAATACCGGTTATTTGTGGAAATGATCGCTTCTTTTACTAATAACTTTCTTGTGATTAGTTATTTCATTCTATATTAAAGTAACTTATAAAATATTTTATGAATTGTTGAGAAAGTAAAAAAAAAAAAAAGATAACGCTACTGGTTCGAGGGTAGATAGGGTCGGCTCCCAATTCCAAAGATTGAAATTGACCCTATTGGATTCGATTCTTAGTTTTAGGGTCGGAACCAATCTTCCCTGAAACTAATCACCCCTAACTTCAATCTAGACTTTCAAAAACAACGAGTGATCCGGATTGAAAACATAGACCTACAAAATTTTAATGATGCAATTATGCAAATATTGCAATTAATATCTGTACAAACCGCTTACGGACGCAGACTAATCAAGATGCACCAAAGTTGTCCCGATCATCGCCTGATCGCTTAACCAAATAAGAAAGATTTTTGGACAAAGAAAAACAGAAACACAAAGGGTTGTCTTTAATTTTTGTTCTTCTGCGAATTTTTGCATATTGTACTGTGCAATTGAATCTTTTATCGAAGAAAATTTTGGTAGAAATAATCGCACGTCAAACTATTTCCGTCATGCCTGTTCAAGGTGGACAAAACGTCATTCGTGACGGACAGAAACAATGTTGACAACTTGTCTTAAAAGTTAAGAACATGGGGGAACGCCACACCAATCACCATTAAGATATGTCGTCCTCGTACGCATACTTTTAGACTTTTAGCTTTGCTCTCTCTCCTTTTTATTTTATCTTTTCTTACGCGACTGTACAACCGATGATCCTCTCTCTTGGGGGCGGGCATGACAACCATTCTGTTCCAGAAATAATTTATGAAATAAAAATAGATTTTTCTATTTTTGCCAGAAATAAAAATTTTTTGTTTTTGATTTTGAGCCAAAAACTATTTCTGGAATAGATTTTTGTTTCAGAAATAAAAAAACAGATTTACATTGCCTCAAAATTTATTTCTGGAATAGATTTGGAACAGAAACAGAGAAATAGAAACGTTGTCATGCGCGCCCCTTACAGGACCTTAATGCATCTGTCGTTTTCCATCTTCGAGGTTGGATGCACACATGAAGGGTGTTCACATTGGATATCTAGAATTGAAAGCAATCGATAATAACTAATTGATCCATGACTCAATGATCAGCCTTTCAAATGAACATGAATTCGACCATTGATGAACCAAAATTAGAGTTCTTTTTGTTAAATTTATGTCTCGAGTTTGAGGTCAAAACTCGATCAGCTAAAAGGATTTATTTATATTTTGTTGGAGAATATGTGCATATTACTGTTGACCGTTTTGACTGATCAAGATATGCTGCGGTAGACGACTTCTCTGATGTTGGGCGCTACATGACAGTCAAAAGGCAGACACATATATTATATAATATTATGTTATTGTGGGCCCAAGGTTAATGAAGGAAAAAGAAATTAAAAAAAAAAAAAGAGTCTGGGTTTTCTTTCTTATCATCCTGCCGTAGCCGCCTGATACACAAAACGTAAAAGGAGATTTCGTGGGCCCTTCTTCGCTCTTGTTCTCAATACCCGCATAGTGAAGGGCAGAAGCTGCGCACAGTTTCCTTCATGGAAAAGGACGAACCGACGATGACGTCCTCTTGATCGCGCAAAGGAGAAGATTTATACGTGAGTTTTTATATCCAGTTAAGTTATTTTATTCGTAAATATATTAAATTTAGATATAATTTAAGTATAAGAAACACGAGCATATTAAATAATTATAATTTCGATTTTCTGATTATAACAGATTATTTTTTCCGAGCTTTTTTTTTTTTGTGAATCTAGATATCGATATTCGAAACGAACCACGTCATTTTTGGTATTCTTTATCATTCATTGTTATTTTTATGAACTTTTCGTGTAGACTTAATTTGCAATATCCTGTTATTCTACGTTAATATTACAACAATTGTAATAAGTGGTAATAGAGTTGTTGCTTGACTGTTGGCCATCTCCCAATAAGTATCAACATTCGTGGACTATTTCAAGGGAGGACATGATCAACGCGACGTTATGAATTTTGTGGTCTAATTATGTAGTCTCAAGGGCAGCCTTCATGTTTCATCCTAGCAAAAGCGACCAAGGGTGAAAGTGGGTGCTGTGGTCTGTATGGTGCCTTCAACACAACAAAGGCAGAGATTCAAGTTGAGAGAGTTGTTGATGCAAAAGGATACTGAGACTGAAGGGGAGAACATAGAAACCACACGTGACAGGGGAGAATTGATTATGTGGACATGTGAGGGTTCACAATAAATTAAGTCTCACGTCTAAGATTTCATGTAAGAAAGGACTATTGATAATGCCTAATTTATCGATAACTCAATGACTTAACTTTTATGTGAATGTGGTGATGAGCTTAGGTAATAGGGCTTCCCATTAGATCTCCTCAATATGAATGCATTGGTATCTTGAACTGGACAATGAATCTCACAAGTCTTCACGGTTGCCAACCAATTTTTGCCATTACGGTTCGTCCAAGAGGTGATCGCCAGGGAAAGACGTGATTCAATCGATTGGCAATGAGTGAAGATTTCGAAAAGTATCGAACTTGGAATGAGGGGGAGCTAGACCAATGTGGTAGAGACCCACGTGAGAGGGGACCATTAAATGCATGTAGAGTGGCTTGAAAGAAGACGTCCCCCTTGGATGTCTAGAGAAAAAGAAGCAATTGATAATACTTTTTTTTAAGGTAAGAAGTATAATGATCAATAATGCGCGGATAATAAAACGAACATCGATCGTACACCATAATGTGTCACGAAAAGTACAAGGGCGGCCTGGGTCGAAAAGAAAATATACACAAAAAGTAGAAGAGGCAAAAATAGATGACCAAAACATAGTGGTAAACAACCTTCGGGAGGTGTGCCCTGATAGCTAGCGAGATGAAACTCTTTATGTGGAAGAAGATATGGTTTCTTTCGATTTAAACAATGTGACATAGAGCGTCTAAGGAAAATCTAGCAAGACTCTAGTAGAAAAACTGGCCACGAATGTGCTGCAATGCTCACTGAAGATTGTCGCACTAAGCAAAATTTTGCTAAGCTAGATTACATCTGGTAGCCCAAAAGAGAGCAAGGGCGCCCGTATGACGGCAATCGAATTAGAGATGGTCGATAGAATTGGGGCAACATCCACAAAAGGGATAAACAAAATTCTGAATTCTATAATAGTTGAGCAATAAAACCTAGGTCGGTAGCCTATTCAAGGCGATAAGCTAGAGATGGAAGTGTTGACACCTGATTTTTAATCATTTTTTCCATTGCTAAAGTAATAAAAAATCCATAAAAATTTATAAAATTGAAAAATCAACTTTGGGGACCTTAGCCAAGCCTAGGGAACCAATTTTGACCAAAAAACGATTTTTCATATTTTCAGTATTTTTACGTATTTTTTATTTATTTATTTTCGAAAATTAATAGAAAATCCATAAAAATTCATAAAATTGAAAAATCAACTTTGGGAACCTTAGCCAAGCCTAGGGAACGAATTTTGACCAAAAAATAATTTTTCATATTATATATATTTTAATTTTTTTTTAAAAAAATACAAAAATATTTGAAAATTTTGGAAAAATAACATTTGAGGCCAAAAAATACACAAAGATAGTTAATATTTTTATTTTAAATCTATTTTCATATTGGCCATCGCAAATTCAGAAAAATCCAATTCGAGTCACGTGTTCCTTCACGAGTATAATCTCGAATCGGGCCTAAAAAAATTTAATTTGAGTCAACTTATTTTTAACTTTCACTTTTTATGAGTTGTGACATTGTCTTCTAATATTTTAAATTTTCATCTTGGCCCAATTATACCCAGAATGACTTAATTTTGCAAAAGGGCTTTAATTAAATTATGCATTATTTTCAGCGACAAGAAATGAGCTTAAATTTGACATGTGGTAAATTTTGGTGTGTCAAAAATTGTGAGGAGATTTGGACTTAAAGAAATATATTTTTTTTCAGGGACTGAATTGTAAATACTTAAAATTCAAGGACTATAGTGCAAATACCTAACTCTTGAAGGATTATTTTACAAATAATAAAAAGAAGAGTTAGTGGATAAATTAGAATAGAGAAGGGAAGATGAAGAAGAGGAGATGAAGAAGAGAAGTTGGAGAAGAATGGATGGAGAAAATAAGATAAGAATAGAGAAGGGAAGATGGAGATGAAGAAGAGTTAGTAGAGAAATTAGAATGGAAGATAAGAATAGAGAAGGGAAGATGGAGATTAAGAAGAGTTAGTGGAGAAATTAGAATGGGAGATAAATATGGAGAAGGGAAGATGAAGATGAAGAAGAGTTAGTGGAGAGATTAGAATGTGAGATAGAGATGGAGAATGGAAGATGAAAATGAAGAAGAGTTAGTGGAGAAATTAGAATGGGAGATAGAGTTAGTGGAAAAATTAGAATGGGAGATAGATGAGTAGGTTATAAAAGGAGGAAGAAGTGAGCTTGAGAAAAGATTTCTTGAGAGAGAAAATTTGAAGTGTTTGGGAGGATTTTTTTTGGAGAGAAAATTTTGGATGTTTGAGAGAGTTTTGGGAGATTGAAGAAAAATTTGAGAGAAAGAAAATACCAAAAGAGAGAGAATTTTGAAGATGATGGGAGTTCAAAGCTAGGGATTATCATCACAAATTCCTTCATCGATCAATATAAATCAAGAGTTCATCCTCGTCAACGAGCAAGCAAATTCGAGCTAAGTGTTTTTATTTATTCATTTGTTTATGGTTTTACTTGCAGATTAGCACAAATTGTATACACTTTCTCCATCTCCTCTTTTTTTTCCATATTTTATGTCAGGAGAAGGATATCTCTACGTCAACAGCAAAAATCTCGTAGATATGCAAAAATCGGCCCAGACAAGCTCCTAAGCTGTCCACCGATTTCTCAACTGATCTGTGACTAAAAGTCCCTCTTAATTCAAAAGAAACTCTCTATATTGGGAACATAGAGAGCGAAAATCAATTATAGAAATCCCTCCCAAAAAAATGGGAGATAAGTACTCTTTCCACTCTTCTGGTTTTAGGTGCAGATTAGCACATATTTTGTATACTGACATTTCACTCTATTTTATGTCAGGAAGCCGCAGCTTTATATCAATGGTCAACCCTATGGAAGCACAAAATCGGCTTGGAGGAGTCCTCAAGCGCGCACAAATTTCAAATTGTTGAATCAATTCGTTGTATTTTATTTTAAAGAATTCATACCCCAGAATGGAGAGGACAAAGTCCATCCGCAATTTAAATACCTGCACCATAAATCCCAAAGGGAAGAGCCAAGCCAATGCTTAGCCTCCCATTGGAGGTTTTTACTTACAGTAGTTAAATACCTGCAACTTAAATACCTGTACCTTAAATCCCAAAGGGAAGAGCCAAGCCAATGCTTAGCCTCCCATTGGAGGTTTTTACTTACAGTAGTTAAATACCTGCAACTTAAATACATGTACCTTAAATCCCAAAGGGAAGAGCCAAGCCAATGCTTAGCCTCCCATTGGAGGTTTTTACTTACAGTAGTTAAATACCTGCAACTTAAATACATGTACCTTAAATCCCAAAGGGAAGAGCCAAGCCAATGCTTAGCCTCCCATTGGAGGTTTTTACTTACAGTAGTTTAAATACTTGCAACTTAAATACCTGTACCTTAAATCCCAAAGGGAAGAGCCAAGCCAATGCTAGGCCTCCCATTGGAGGTGTTTATTCACTGTCATGTACTTCCTATAATTTAATTTTTGAATCATCAGACCCAAAAGATAAGTAGGTTGTAATACTGCACAGAAGTCGTTAACACACTCCTTCTTTCGGCTTCAGGGAATCTTTAACACTTAAAAAAATATAACAAATAAAAATATATACCATCCATGCATCCTATTTAAAAAGTGAAAACACAAAACAGAATACCCTACTATAGCCTTAGGAATAAACCAAGCATGAGTTGCCGAATTAGGATATCCATGAAATTAAGGTACCGAAAGGGCATTAGTTTTAATTAACTAGTGTAACCAAGTCCCCGAGCTCCTAATCTCTGGTTCGCAGGAATAAATTAGTTCTCCCGCTAATTTATTTAGGTTTCTAATCGACCTACCAAGAACAATTAGTGGCGACTCCAAATTTTAAAATCATTTAAACAAAAACCAAAGTTGCGATTCGGTAGGGCTTGGGAGGGTCCGCGTTAGGTTAGTCAAATCTAATTAACCTAATAATCCGTTAACCCCTTTTAAAATTTAAATTTTTTTTTTAGAGGGTCGCGACAGGAAGGAGGGACGAGGAGCGATATGGCGATCCCAGATAAACAAATGCCAAGCGACAACTTGATCTCTGGCGTGAATAAGATCCCAAGCCATAGAAATTGAAAAAACCCTCGAGGTATGCCCAAACCATAACAGTTTTGAGGGACGAGAGAAGGGAGAGGTTCTGATCAGGATCCAAGGGTTGCCTTCACCTGAGAGGGATGATGGATTGTAGTTAAAAAGTCTAGACATCGTGGGCTTCCGAGAAATGTTAGAGCAATAGATTTCCATATCATAAAGAATTTTGTATAATGGCCTTCTTGGGTGCCAGGGGTCAAACCAAAAGGAAACATTGCATCCATTGCTAACACGCCACCGAAATAGAAGTTGGTAGTCTTGGCAAAGATCCAAGATCTTCTTCCAAGCCCGAGAACAAAAAGCTGGTTTATTGGTGACCCTGAAGTTTCTGCTCTTCAGAAAAGTTATATAGATCTACTTGTACTACATGGACTCTTTATTGATAAAGAGGATCCATAAATGTTTTAGCATAGTCACCTGGTTGCATTCGAAAATCTTACCAATACTAAGCCCACCTTCTTCCTTCAAGAGGCAAATATCATGCTAAGAGACTTTAATGTCACAAACACCGAAGTCCAGGCCCTTCCATAGAAATTGTTTGAGAATTTGTTCCATGCGATAAAGAACTAATTTAGGAAGTATAAATACACTTACCCAAAAAAACATGAATAGCATGAAGCACTGATTTAACTAGTTGCAAGCAACCAGTGAAGAATAGAAACCGTTGGGACCAAAATTGGTCTCTGGCGATGATAGAGAGTTAATCAATGAGTTATTTTTCTATCTTGCTAAGCCTTGAGGCAATTATGCGAACTTCGAGATACTTCACTAGCGGGGAGTTTTTGTGGAAATCAAGAGAAGAGAGGAGTTGTTGTCGAAGAAGCTCATTTGAACTTATATCTCTCTTTCTTCGCAATACTCTTTGAACTTATAATGAAAGATAATACTCTTTACTTCACAATAAATCAATAGACCGATATTATCTCTCTGAACTTATATCTCTCTTTCTCACTATTTATCTCTCTAAATGAATAGATTGCGGGAGACCCACATTAAACTCTTGCTGCCTTCTTATAATGAAGAGGGGAGAAATACTACTCATGGTATTACCAAAAAATAATACTCTTTACTTGATGAAAAAAGAAATCAATAGATTGATGTGAAGAATGTTACATGTGCGTCACTGATCACGCAAAATTGATTTCGCTAAGGTTCAACACGCGGCGAAAGACCCACATTAAACTCTTGCTGCCTTCTTATGATGAAGAGGGGAGGAATACTACTCTCGGCATTACCAAAAAATAATACTCTTTACTTGATAAAAACAGAAATAAATAGATCGATGAGAAGAATCTTATACGTGCGTCACTAATCAAGCAAAAATGATTCCACTAAGGTTCAACGCGGGGGCGAAAGGCCCACATTGAACTCTTGGTGCCTTCTTATAACGAAGAGAGGGGAAAAACAATACTCTCGGCATTACCAACAAAATAATACTCTTTTTTACTTGACAAATAAACAGAAAATCAATAGATTAATGAGAAGAATCGTACATGTGCGTCATTGATCACGCAAAATGACTCCGCTAAGATTCTACGCGTGGCGGAGGCCCCTTGGCTGCTGCTTTGATTATATCTACCTTAAACAATGCGATTAGAATGAAATCATGGGGCCAGATTGTCCGAAAGTGACGGTCCAAAGAGAATTATTTGGGGGAGAGATGGCTAAATATCTTTTACTTTTAGATCAACCTCGTTGGCAAAAGGACGGATCTAACCTAATGTTTAAATATCGCTTAGCCCCTCGGGGTTTGCAAAGAGCCAAGCTCTGTAGGAGACATCTTGGCCTGTTCTTTGCTGTTGGCAGGCTAGAATTCCACCAAACTTAACCATCTTGATGGCTCTCCTCTTGGTAACTTGCGGATAACTTCACGTGTTTGGATGGTTTTCTAGCCAGACAATTTGTAAGCAGTTAACCATCTTGATGGTACCTTTTTTATTTAATTAATCTTATGAAAGATCGAACCTCCCTTAATTTTTTTTATTGTTATATCAATTTATCCCGAAACACCGAAAACTCAAAATCCGACACTTTCCTGGCCCCTTCCTCTTCATCTATGTCTGTTCCCCCTCCCTCACATGGAATCGCTCTAGGCTAGCGGCTACCCGGTGTCGAGGCTAGCAGCGATCGGTCTAGGCTCAACTATCCCAGCTCTATCTCCAGGAATGTACATATAATGTGTGTCAATCTCAAATGTCAATTCGCTTAATGGTGAGACGTCAACCTCTGAAGAGAGGAACTTTACATTATAAAGTTATCCCTCGACTTTAGAGGGCATTAATTTTTGTTTAAGAATTGAGATATGATTTGCAAGGAAGAAACTCAAATATTTTGGTTGGTGGAGCTGTCGCGCCAAGTCAAAGTTCATTTAAACAAGTCTGGCATTCGTTTTATCGCATTACAAAAAACCACAAACTAAAACGCAGGCTTGGAAGAATGGTAAACAAGAAATCAGTAGGAAAATAACAATTTTTTTTTTCATTTATACTTTCAAGAAAACAATTTCTTTTTCATGACAGAAAAGAGTAGTCATTATGTCCATCATGAGTGTAAACTCCCTCTCTGCTTTTTAAAAAAAATAAATTCACCGTTTGATGGTTCACATGCGGATGAATATAATTACGTTCATAGTTGGATACGGACCATGTGAATAAATTCAATTACAAGACTATACTAATCAAATGCTGAATGTGTAAGATTTCTTTAACTCGGTGGTAGAACCAATAAGAATCTTAGAGAGAGAGAGAGAGAGAGAGAGAGAGAGAGAGAGAGAGAGAGAGAGAGAGAGAGAGAGAGAGAGAGAGAGAGAGAGAGAGAGAGATTTGTCTTCCGCATGCAATCGATTGTTTAGGAAACGTGCCGTATCATTTATTTGCCTATAATGTCAACTACGTTTTACTCAACATAAGTGGCCCGAGCAACTATGACAGAGACTCAATTTTGTGCTTTTTCCCTCCAAAGTTATCGAGTTTTCACTTTGAAAAAATTCACGAGGCTTTGCCAAAAGCAAGCACTTTAGGCCACATGAAAAGTTGGTGTAAGCTGCATTTCAAATATCCTCGGATTTGTAGGGCTTTAATTGTTGTGATTTGGACAAATTATACCGACGCCTGAATTTACAATCTCAAATCTGAGTCAGATTAGACTTGATACGTACATAGAACAGAAGACAAAAGTTTGAAAGGGGTCAACAATATACCTTTACATCGTCCCTGTCACCAGGTCAAAACTAGAAGCTGTAGCACTCTAAAAAGTCTTTTGCACGAAAGATGCATCCTCCCTCTTACTCGTAATCATAAGCAAGATCGAAATCTTGAATTGAGGTAATAATAGTTTTTGATGGACCGGATAATCCGATTTTGGTGCAACGATTGTCGAGAAGCTACGTCGCACGTGCCCGCTTTTTTAGTGTTAGAAGCAAAGGACGAAGAATCCCATTTTATAGAGGCAAAAATTGGCATTACACGCAATTATCCCTCGACCTCGCATGATAGAACAGACGCGAGCCAGAATGAAGCCGCGTGATGGATCAAACATGCAATTGTACATAGTTGGCATTTGAGGTATTTGAACAGCAGTCGACGTAAGTTTTCGCTGTTTGATTATCTTTTAGCTCCATGTAATCCTCGATTATATGAGGACGCAACCCACGAGAAAACCGATGTAGAACAGAGCTGGGAGGACAAAAAGAGGCAGAAAGAAGTGAAAAAACTAATGTAGCAATGTCTACTCAATCACAGTATCAACCTAATTACATTTTTGACTTGTTGATTGTAATCACCTACAAATCGTGCTATCCATGATATGTAGATAACCAATCAATAAGATGATAGCTGCAAAGCTAAACAATTCAAGCGGCCGGGCAGCTAATTTGCGCACATGCCAAACAGCTCCCACAGCTAAATTTTCAGTGTGATAAACGATCGGTTACGATGCACTGTTATCACGTGTAGCGATTACACAAGGCATGAGTGATTTCAAAAGTTCAAGCACATAGAATGGCATACAAATCATATGAGCAGTGGACTGATCGGGTTCCATCGCGCCAGCTATAGAACCGACCATCAGATACGCATGTCAAAGGCTTCGATTTCTTCTGTATTACATGAAAAGCACTATCACCATGTTGACCAAGGCCTTGATGAATGTTAGGGTAATGGGGACACCGACAGAGAATGGAGGTCGGAGGATTCAAGGAGATGGCAAATTCAGCTAACGAACAAAAATAGAGGGGAAAGACCAAGAAATTCAGAGACCTAAAACATCAGCAAATGAATTCTACTTACCGAAAACTAACTCATTCGAAGTTAGTTATAGATAATCACAAGAAAAATTAGCCAGGATAGTCTCAAAACCTAAGTCACGGATTTAAAAGTCAGAAGTGAGAATAGATCCTGACCCAACAAAATGAGAACTCATCCTCAACGGGATGCTAATTGCTAATGTTGGAAGCATCTCTCATACAGAGAAGAACCAAAAACGGATGAATATCTGGATGCAAATTATACGAGATATTCGACTTACTCAGCAAAACTACCCAAGCTGGGTATCCAATATGCCATTGGAACTTGAGATAATTCTTCTAAAGTCCAGTAGGATGATCATTAGACCATATCAAGATCAAAGCAGGTATTACTGACTATGTGACTCAAAGCATTATGTAGTTAATTTCCAAATTTTTGGTACTTCTTTTACTGAAGGAGAGGGGCTAATCGGTCTTGTCAACTCCTCTTAGGGCTGGTAAGCACAAGACCTGCTTCGTCAAGTGCAAAAAAAGCATAACAAGAGGAAAGACAAATGGGAAGGGCTGACCACAGAAACTATTCAGCCCAAACCACCAAGAAAAAAGGCAAAAATCAATTGCTAAGGAAAGTTTGTTTTGGCACACTTAAGAGAAACAGAAACCACTTTGTTCCAAACCAAATTGCATGGGGAACTCCGGCGAAGAAATAAGCATGACCAATGCTGTCACTATCTAATTGGAAACATGAAACACTCCGGCGAAGAAATAATAGTCACAGCTGAGGTGGGGCTCAAACAACAAAATATCCTTGGTTGTTCTGAGTTTCCTTTACATGAATTGGTTCTCTAATAAATAACCGAATTTCGGGTGGAAAAGACGGGCCGCATCAGGACAACCAATAGATCCTCTTCAAACATTAGTTAGATGATAACTTGACAAGAAAAACCTTACCATGATCATATGAAAAATTAAAAAAAAGTTGAGTAGTGACTGTAAGAAAAAGGGAGTTGGAAAATGTAGTTGAAACAGTCTTTTGCAAAGAGCATGTGCTCAATAATTATGGCCAGTCGTAAAGTTAAACATCGTCAGAAGCATGTATTGATTAAGAACTGAAGGACATGCAGATGCCCAAACCACACTATCTCTGACCCCACAGGGAAAAGGAAAAAAGGAGAAAAGAATACCAAACAAAAAAAAAAATATATGTATATGTAAGAGACCCAATGAAAATGTACGCTTGCTTGCCCTTGCAAAACACAGACAGAAACGCAAGTGCCACAAGGCATAGATGTATAACCGCCGTCAAGTAATTCGATATATGTTTCGCCCTATACTGCAAAGAGAATGAAAAAGTAAAATAACCTCAAATTGGTTTTAAGGGTTTTTGCCTAGGAGCGCCTTTCTTTCACATGGCGAATCTCCATGTCCATGAGATGAGGCATATCAGGTGAAAAGGCTGACACCTGATGGAAAGCTTAACAGGACATTACCTGCTCAAATCAACATTTGCTTCTGACCTTTAGCTAAAATACACCAAGCTGGCCAATCTGCTTATGCTCAACATGGAGCAATCGTGACAATACCGATCCCAGCAACTCGTTTCACTTGAATCCAAAAGTAGCTTCCCTAAAGATAAGTTCCACGGATGGAGGAAAAAGAGAAAAAGAGAAAAAGAAAAGCAAAAAAGGAAGATGGTAACCAGTTAAGGACCATGCTTATGGCACATTTTAGAAGTTAAGCATGCCCAAACAGAACAGAAAACAACTTTTCCCAATCAACTCACTTAACCCAAGAGATATTTAACGCTCATTGAAACCCTATATGTCTTCATCCTAGAATGACAAGATCTACAGCTGCTTACCTCTATTATCACAGTGCAATTTAACCCTGTCCATACTGATCTCAAGAGAGCTCTGTAGATATCCCCACATATGACCTGCATGGGCATGGGATATATAACTTGCCCACCACACCATCAAATACAATAGAAACGAAAGAACATATAAGCATAACAAAGATATACCTAAACTTGATTACCATTTTCACTTCTTTTATGCTATGGAGAATGAAATAAGGTAAAAGAAACACACAAAAATACCAGATAACTTGGCACTAAGCATGTGATTGTGAAACTGATCATAAAATAGCAAAGTAGCAAGAGTGTATTAATCCAACATCATCGAGTGAAAAAGAAAGTCGTCACAAACATTGGGTGGCTGACCACAAGTGATGGCAGAAAACTTCCTGAAATATTCAAAGCATATGGTGACAAGCTCATAACAGTCTTCATTCACTTCCACATGGACCTGCAAAAGATGAACAAAAGAACTCCACATTCATGACGAGCCAGCGACTGGCATAAACTTTTAGAACCAAATATTAAGATAGCAATCTCCCAAGAAACCGTCCTCCATTTAAAGCGCTAGTCCCATGCTTCAGGCCAAGATTCCTATCACTGCACATGAAACAAGACTCTTCAAACTGGATAAATCTTTTCCTTGAGCAACAATCTTCTCAATCGTCCCCCATGAAGGCCCTGGAATCACAGGAGCACCATATCTAAATCTAATTTAAGTTTGCTTCATCGGTTTATACTCCACAGCTATCTCTGACTGACATGACACAGAATTCTCATAATGTCTGAACATGGCGAGGATGCATTCAAGTTGTCTCCCCAAACAAATCTTTTACTTGTAAGAGCATATAATGTCTCTCTCCTAGAGTCAATTTTGCTGAATAAATGAACCTGAGCTGCTTGAAAAAAAATGCAATATCAGACTAAATGTAAATCCACTATGATTTACAAACATAACAAGAAAAGCAACGAGAGAAGATCAACTTCAAATTGTATACTCTACCAGTTCAAAGCTCTAGTTCCCAGTATCTACTGCATCGGGTCTACAGGTCCTCTGCATCCATTGAGATTCCATTACTCCGCAACACTGTTCCTTGATTGTAACTTTTTGGATTTGGCAAGCCTTTGATATCATCATGATCTTCCTCAACCATCTTTTCAACCAAGTCAAAATGCTCAATCTCAGAAACCAACCTTCCACTATCATCGGAATCTGAAACATTGTCAGAATCTCGAGTATCACCAAAGGTATTATGATGGTCCAACTTTTTGACATTGCTATTGTTCCATCTATCATGCAAGTCATCCTCCTGGTCCACAGATGAGGATGTAGAATGCCTCGGTTTGTTCAATTTGGTCCTTTTAGGGGACAATCCATCTCTATTATGGTCAACTTCAGTTGAAGTTGATCTGGATTTTTGTGCTCTGCGCACCTCCAATTCTTTGTCGCTACCTTCATCCATTTCGTCACTGGAATTATGCCTTGATTCTTTAGACTTTGAACTAGAAGGTTTCTTATCTTTTAATGTGTTGTCACCCTTTCGATACTTTCTCTCTGCAGACTTTGACCTTGAATGCCTTCTGCTACGATGTCTTGATGCCTTAGATTTGTTGTCATCCACCTTATCCTTGGAGTGGTGCTTACCTTCCAGAGATCTTGATTTCGACCGTCTTCTATCACGATGCTTTGATCTCGCATCTTTGTTGTCCATTTTTTGGCACGTTTTATGCTTATCTCCAATAGATCTTGACCTCGACCTTCTTCTGCTGTGATAACTCCGTCTTTCACCAGTAGTTTCTTCCTCCTTCTCAAGAGACTGATGAGGTTCCACAGATCTAGACCTGGAACGTCTTTTACGCTCATGCTTTTTTCCACCAGGGCTTCCTGGAGACGACTTCCTCTTATTATGCTTGCCTTCTGCAGATAATGACCTGGACCTTCTTCGCTCTCGGTGCCGCCTTCGTTCCTCTCCCCTCCTTTTCTCACTCCCATGACGATCAATTTCAACAGATTTTGACTGCGACCTTTTTTCTCCTAATTTATCTCCATCATCTTTTTTTGCAGATGACCGGCTCTCATGGTTTCGTCTTGGTGATCTTGAACTACCATGAGTTGATCTATGAGATCTATGAGAACCTTCTTCATGACGCCTGGGTGACTCTGAATCAGCTCTATAAGATTTCCTCTTTTGAGGACTCACACTCCTACTCCTATTTCTCCTAGAAGAAGATGAATAATGATCATGTGATCTATCAGAATCCCGCCTTCTACTCTTTACGATGCTGTAACCTCCATCTCTATGTGACCTTCGGTCACCTTCATTGCTTGAGCGATGATGAAATCTGAGTGGAGATCTGGATCTGCGTTCCCTCCGATGTCTGGCTGGAGGTGAGTAGGAAGGAGACCTATGCTTCCCTCTGTACTTAACAGGTGATAAGGACTTGGATTTTGACCTTGCACGAGAGGTTGAAGGAGACCTGCAAAAGTGCAAAGAGTCAATTAAATAAGTCATTGTCAATATTTGAACAAGATATTCATGAATGTGGAGTTCATTTTTCGTTCTTAACTTAAAAACAGAGCTGGTGCATATGTCATTGTAAAACTGTTCCTCTTATTCGAGACAATCAAGATTTGACAGCATTTATGTTGCTGGGAAGCACAAAGCAGAGTTATGTTCTAAAGTTAAAAATTAAGAGCAAAGGATTTCCTTAAATCAGTAACAATAATCTCCTGGTTTAAGGCGGCACAAAGAAACAATAGAAGCTGGTTAAAAGAGTAGGCATGTGAACTAACCAGGGGACAATCACAGAAGCTTAACTGGCGACCTTAAACTAGAAAGTAGCGACAACAGCGAGCACACTAAAAATCATTCATGCAATGGCATTTAAGCGCATAAGTTCTCGACCAAAGTTACTGGAGCATCAGAAAGCCAAAATGTGAGGGAGTATAATTGAAGCTAACGCTCATTCACAAGGCCTTGTGCACATCCACATCCACATACAAACGGACATATGCGATCCCTAAATCTGTTTGCCACATTGTTCCAATTGTTTCTTTTCCAACTAACGTTGCCCAATTCAAAAGTTGTGGATATCCAAGGAAAAGTGGCTTTCTGGACTACTGTCTGGAAAGTACAAACTACAACATTATGCAGTCAGCTTGATTAGTCGAGTTATACACCAACATTACACACAAAAATATTTATATATATGCACCCATGCACACACATAGATGCATGTATACATATATATGTATATATATTCACCAACCATATATAAGACTGCACCGGTAAAAACCCATCAGCTCTCCTACAGGTGAAACATTCTCATTGAAGTTCTGGGAATGCAACATAAAGCCTTTAAGAAAGAAAGAAATTGAGCTTCTCCCAATGCTACTCCAGAAAAGACATGGGGCTGACAAAGAAAATTCCCTTCTGTTCACTATCTTCTGTCAACCACACAATACGAGTGAAAAATTGCACCATATGTTAACCTCAGCTTCAAGCACAAGATGATGTCATGTGGCATTGAACAACATTCGCCTTCATCCAACCATTCTTATTCTTCAGCTCCAGAAAAGCCAAATAGTTTTAAACACGATAACTAAATGCCTCAATGCTTGATAACTGGACAATGATCTAAAGAGGGCAAAAAGAATAAACAAGAAGCTTTCAGAAAAAAAAGTGATCACAAGCTACATTAAGATGCCAATAATACATCAGAAGTCACTGCCATAACAACATCACCCCCACCTCCACCAACACTAACTCCAAGTTTCCAACCCACTACCAGCAATCTCACTCCACACCCCAGTATCTGAAGTATCTATGTGCTTGCAATTGCCACATCCTCTCACTTCCAACACCACAATTTCTTGCACTGCCATCAGGCCCATCGCCACCCCATATCGGAAACTACCACCATCATAAAAAATTTAGCATGTGACTCTTTGTAAAATAGATATTCTAAGGAATAAACCCGTACAGAAGGAAGAGATGGAACCAGTGGGGGGTCAGAACTTCCACTCTGTAATTCAAGCACCCCAGGTTGCCCTAGTGTTGAAGCATAACGATCACTAAGGCAAAACCCCACCGGTTCAAGATTCAGAGCATAGTGTATTTGGGATACTATTCAATTTAGACCAAGTTTTCAAAACACAAACAGAATGTTGTGGGTGTCATTTTGCAAATACAGGTAAATGAGGAGCAATTACCAAAATGCCCTATCCACATGCATGCACATATCAAAACAAAGAGCATGGGTATAAAGCAGCGGCATGCTCTCGCTCAGAAGCTTTGTTATTAGTAAAAGTTTCATATCTGATTCGCAAACTGGACAAGAATGCATCATGTTCATCTGGGCTTAAAAAGAAAAAGACTCACTTTAAGGCAAGAAAAAAGTTGCAATTGGGCAGATGCCAATTCTAACGGGATATAACAGCTATTATGGCCATTAAATGTATCACGTGTTGCTTTTACGATGATGGTCAATCTTTTTCCCACATCAAGGTAGGGCCCCATAACAAAACCAGACGCTGCTTTGATCAGTGATCAGCGAGCCAACACAGCCAGCGCCTTGTCTATGAGTCTATCCATGGTTTGGACTTATTTATGCCATCAATCAGTTATTAATGCCATTTCAAAGATTGCAACATAACATACCTTGATTTTCTTGCAGTTTCTTGATCATCTATCACCACTCCATCAGCTCTCAGTTTCTTACTTATTTCTGCAGCCCTTGCAGCTGCTAACTCTGCAGCAGACTTCATCGATGCAGCCTTATTAGCTGCCTGCTGTGCAGCCATACTCTGCTGCATCAGCAAAGCCTGTTGGAATTGCATCTGTTGCATGGCGACAGCTTGCTGCATCATCATTGGGAGAGACGATGAACCAAGACTAGGAGTAGCTGGTTTTTGGGGAAGTGATTTTGCCATTTCAACATTCAGCGGCCGACCACCAACATCCATGTTATTCAATGCTAGAGCAGCAGTTGCTTCTTCTGGTTTGGAATACTCTATATAAGCAAAATGCTTCGAATCTGATATAGTGCAATCTACAACTGTACCACAAAAGCCAAAGAGTTGTTTCAGCTGGTCAACTGTGAGAAGTGGACTGAGATTGCTAACTTGCAATGTTCGCTTCAATGCATCACCTTTGACATCCTTGTTTGATGAACCTTACAAGAAAAGCACGCAAAATATAGATAATAAGCCTACAAAAAATGATGAGATCAATCAACGGAAGTAACCCAAACTTACAGTCAATGCAACACAGCACCAAATGCACCCTATAATGATGGTAAACACAGCATAAACACTAGTAATACACCCTATTCACAGGGTATAAATGAAATAAAGATGGATGAGATACCAGTCGAATCCTTTGCTGACTGGGCCTGTGCCTGAACTTGCGCTGCATGGGCTTGCAGCGCCTGTGCTGCAACAATTGCCTGAGCAGCAGCCATTGCTGCAGCTGAAGGTGCCATAGGTGCCTGACTGAGTGTTCCCATGGTGGTGGTCGCAGCTAATGCAGTCATGAGCAAATTATGAGGTGGGTGATTCAACTTGCAATCAGTATTGGCACATCGACCGGCTAAATAGTCTCTACAGATTTCCCCAAGAGATGCTCCGACACCAGGCAAGATGGCACCTCCTGAGGCACCTGATATGACGCCAGGAATCATTCCCATTAATCCTGGAAATGCACCTGAAACTGAACCAGTATAGTTTGGCATGTTTGGCATTGTTTGGTTAACTAAATTAGGAAATGGGGAAGCAGGAGCCACACCCAGCAATCCTCCAGTAGAAGTACCTGCGAGAACCATAAGTAGAAGAGTTTTTAATAAGAACAGCTCTCTCGTCGCAGACTTAGTATTTGAAACATACGTGGAAAGAGAATAGCCCCAGTACAATTGCCTAACACTTCGTCTGATATCTTAACTTGTTCGGAAAGATGTTGACTGAAAAAGTCATGGAGGGAAATGCAAATAGCAAATATACTAAATGACATTGCTATGCTCATTTCAGTCACAAAACCAAAAGTAAGGGTACTTCCCTCCAATTCCACCCACTTTTGAGTGAATATTTTGTGTGCCTCAAGGAAAATACTTCCCTCTTGTTTCTCTCAATATCGTTCTTAATCATCCAGCCAAACAAAGGAAGCATTTGCCAACGTTTTTATTTATTTCCATTTCCTCCCAACCAAATATACAATGCATCAAGCTTTAGCATGACCAGCATTCTATTTAAAACACGCATTGAGATTGTGCATGGTTTATCACAGATAAGATTACATGAGACATGCTTTCCAAACTTGAGTACTTTCATTCCTACAATTGCACATCCACCCCAAATATAATGTGTCAAGTACAATCCAGTGCTCTGTTTTTCTTTCAGTAACAATCCATTTATTACATTTTAGAGTTGGCCATATTAAGTTAAGCTTTTCATCACTCAAATTTTAGAGACTCAATTTGCGTGTGAATCGACAGATAAAACTTAATATTAATTGCCTGTTCTTCACTAGAAAAGTTCATAATCCATCCTTCCAGATATTCCATCTCTATGAGTTTCATGGTAAAACATCATTCTAGTGCTCTGGAACTTGAAACAAGAAAAGTTCACGTTATGCCCCAACCTCTTATCTATTGTTAACAGATACTACAAAGGCAAGAGAAAATTACAAGTAACTATACTCACATTAAGGAAAGAAACATCTTGGAGCTGGTTCAATAAGAAAAATAAAAATTGCACAAGCATATATAAGAGCATGCAATTTTTCTTGTATCCTCATCAAGTACAACTTTCTTAGATTAAATGGCTGTAGAGAAGACATATATAATTGACAGAGTTTGTTTGACTGCAGAGTCAATCATCATTTTCCAACGCTCTAAAACTGAATTGTGTCATAACATTCTGTTGGTGACAGAGAGTGATGCAAAACAACATCAACAACTTGACAACCAAAAGCGTGAGGACGGAAAAGTCATAGAACAACTCTGCTGCAGCAAGCTTGTACATGACATTAGGATGAACTTGTAAAACATACACCGATCTCATTATTACAAGCAGCAGAGATCTCAGACGTAAAATCAGTTGATAATTAGTCCTATCATGCATGAACAAATAAAAAAAAAATCATAAAAGGATAGTCTAGAAAAAACCCAAATGATCCGTTTGGCATAGGCAGCGAGCCTCTACTAGGGCTGGTGGTCTGGCTCGAAGTACTACATAGTGAGATTCCTTCTGTACTTCTAATTCTTAAGCTTCACCTTTGTTACAATATGATGGTCTTTCTATCTCCCCTTCCAAATTTCTATCCAACTATCAAGTTTTTCGTCAACTATATTTGATCTATGCTTTGAGGAGAGAGAAGAAAAGAATACTCCATTGAAGCTTGCATTCTAGATGTGTGCCAGGAAGACACACATAGTTCTTATCATGCCCACTTTTCAATCATCATGGCCATTTACTCTAAAGAAGCAAATGATTAAGTAGTCCTTTCAATTCCACTTTGAGTGAAGTCTACCAGAAAACTAAGGGCATTGGATGGCCTGCTGACATTACGCACCATTTGACAGTGGAAGACATTAGGGGAAAAAAACAAAAGTAAACAAATTAACTATTCGCAACACCTTTCCTTCTTTAGACTAAGTAACCATCGTGTTTCTTTATAACTTAGAAAAATTCAAGGGGAACTAGCCCATGAAAGTGTCCAAAGCTAGGAACGATGACAAACAAGACAGAAAGAAGCAGTAACACGGAGAAAAATAAGTACAAGATAATAGATCAGATCACTCAATGTTTTGGTTCCAGTAACACACTTCTTGCTTCAATCTCTCCAGCCCTTCATCTCAGATCCTCGTTAAATCTTGCTCATACTGAATTACTTTTCTGCTGAAGATCCAAGTTTTCATGCTTTAAATACGATAAGAACGATTTTTAACTAGATATCGATCTGTGACAAATCTCAACCAAAATAACAGTTTGTAATAATATGAAAAATGCGATAAGCTCTATCAATAGTATGAAGGGAAAAAAGAAAAGATCTACTGATAAACAGAAAGTGCAAGCATTAAAATAGTGATGGAATAGTGAAAAGTAGTCAAGAATTTGAACTCGATTATAAAAATCTGACGTGAAAATTTGTAATACCACCAGAGAACTGTACCTCCGCTGAAGAAAACTGGAAATGGGCTACCCATGATAGGTTTTCCGTTACATTCAATGTGGACCATGTAATTTCCTCTTTTTGGCACCACATAAGTGACAGTGTAAGTCCCATCGCCCATGTCCTTCACAATTCCTTCTTGCTCTGTTCCCCCTACACCCACGCCAGGCACGACTTTCACATTGATCTGTGCACCACCATTAGGCACTTTCCTCCCATCTGCATCCTTCGTGACGACCATAAAAGAAGACGGTGCACACGCTGTCCCGCCAGCGATTCCCACCCCAGCAGCCATGCATTTCGTAGGATCAACAGGTCCAATCGGCTTGTTGGACATATTCTCAGCTTCCTCAGACTCGCTATCCGAGGAAGCCTGCTCCTTTTCATGATTCTTCTCTACATCCTTGAAAGTAGCCTCGAATGCAGCCTTGGCGGCCGCTGTTTTCTCCGCCTCACTCTTCAGCTTAGCCTCTTCAGCTTGCTTCATCCAAACAGGCTTAGCAACCGCGTTATTACGCTCCGCCATTGAAACCTACGGTCCACAAAACTCCACAACAACTCAATGCAAAACCCAAGAAAGAAACCGCACGATAATAACGCCTTCTCAATCTAATCCCGCCTAAAACATCAGTAACACTGCAACAAGGATCAGATTCATGCAGTCACAATCGAAAAAATTCAAACTTGAAAGATCTCAAAGGAGATGCCAATTATTAACCCTAGCAACTACGAACTTCAATTCCTCCCATCGAAGCAGCTGAACACGCCGTGCACCTACTCGATAACTCATGAATCGAGACACAAGCGAGCATCAGAACGGCTATGTTGAGAATCATCACGCGGATCGATTGGAGCAGCGACTCGAAACCAATCGGATTAGCGTGCGCAAAACCATTCTTGCCGCGGCCGATGAATGTGGGGATCGAAGTTCTACGGCAATCAAGCAGGTGTGCGCGAGAATGCGCGAAACCCGTTTGATCAAACGACGAGAAAGAGAGAGCGAGAGCGAGAGGACAGTACCTGATTGGCCGACGGCAGCGCTTAGGTCGAGGGGGGTTTGACGTTGGATAAGAGGAAGTGGGCGAGAAAACCGGCTTGAGCCTTTCTTATATGCGACGCACGCGACCCATAGGAAAAGGTCCCGGTCTCATGCTAACCTAAAGTGTAATTTTGCTATGAAATGCCCTAATTTTACTAAAGAATTAACTATACATGGAACGTAGGCAACCTTCTACCGAGGTGGATCCGAGAGGTTCCCGCATAGAGTCGGAATAGATCTTGTAATCGGAAGTGACAAATCTTCTACTGTTCAGCAGATTTCTCGATAGACCCGGATAGCGATAAGAAAAGCAGGTAAGAAAGGCGAGGTTCGAAAATGGCGAGACTGCTCCTGAACGAGAGAGAGAACTTTGGTGTGACAGTCGGACGCGTCAGCGAAGTCCGAAACCATCTGAGATTTCGGTTTGCTCGACCAGTCTGAAGTTCGGCGAAACGACCTCTCATGACCTCGTGTTGCTAATTTGTCCATTCGTGATACTTAATGTCTAACGGTTTCAATAAATGAGCGATTTAAGATGGTCGAGGGACTTTCAAATTCCCCGTCGTTATTAGCAATATGTTAACTTTCCTTTAGTTAATTGCTCAACGAATATTTTGAAAGCATTCATCAGAATCTTTTTGAATATTTTGATATTGTAATAAAAGAATCTAATCCTGCATTTTTGTTGATTCGACGATTAAAAATGTATAATTTTATACATCTACTAATTAGAGATTCCGACAAGTCACCAACCTAAATAATTATCACGGGAAAATTTCATCTCTCTTTCCTTTTTTGTCTCGCCTGACTTCAAACTTTTGTCGTCTCTCTTCATTTTTTCCCCCGACCAAAGAAAAATGTCCATTGGCTTAGAATCAACCAAAAAAAAAAAACTATTTAAAAATCCAAATTTTCTCTCTTCTCCTCCCTTCGTAGCCATCACCCCACTCGACGGCGATGGGAACATGCCAAAGCCTGATTCTTCGACTCAAGTTCTGCTTCTTTCGGAAAAAATAAATAATTTAAAAAATATTTTTCTACAAATAATCCCTTATAATTTTTGAAATAATTTATAGATAAAAGATAATTCATCATGAATAATAATTGATGCCTAAGTATTGTCGTAGATAATGATTTTTTTTTACACTCGTTCATTTTTGTAAACTGTACAAATAATTATGATTAGAAAAATATTTTCCAAATGGTATATTTTTTTGCTAAATAAATGCACTCTCAATCTTAGGCAGTCAAGTTGCATATGAATCACATAAGATTTCGAAAATAAGTCGAAATGAGTTTAAAACAACACATCACCTCTACATGGGATCTTGTCTGTTTGCACCTTGGCTTCCAAAAACGTACAATTTCGACGTTGTCGCATTTATCGATCTTCCCCAAATTAATATCTTAATGGGGAAACACAATTAACTGGTGTTTCTTTTCTCTTTTTATTTAGTTTTAAAATTTTATCATAATTATATTGGCTTGAGTTGGTAATAAATTCGGGTAGATTCTTTCTAACATGGTATCTAAATTCCCCCCGAAATTATAGACAGAGAACACGCCACATTCGTAATTTGTAGAAATGACATAAATCACGTATAATTAGCAGGAAAATCGCTGATTATTTAAAAAAGAAAAGAAAAGAAAAGAAAATAGTTTGAATATCACATGATGAGAAAGTAGAATCACGACGAGAAGAAGGCCACGAGCACAAGAGGCTTCCCTTGCGATTACCATTTTCCTTAGGCCATGACGAATTCCGGTGTCGCCTCTTGTTCAATATGCTCTTGAGGTCTTTTGAAGATCTGTAGCTGCTTATTTAGCTCCTCTCTCTCTCTCTCTCTCTCTCTCTCTCTCTCTCTCTCTCTCTCTCTCTCTCTCTCTCTCTCTCTCTCTCTCTCTCTCTCTCTCTCTCCTTATTCTCGTAAAACTGGTTCATCTTATTAATCTCTTCCTCCAATGCCTCAAAGAACACTCACCTGAAGATGCTCAATCAATCTTATAACTATTTTCAAAGTATATATATGAGGAAAATTGTCTAAAAAGTCATAAATCTATTGTACGGTGACCAATTCAATTTTAAACTTTTCAATTGTGTTAATTTAGTCATAAACCCTTCAATTATGTCAATTTATTCCTGAACTTTTCGACAATTTGTAATTTTAGTCATAAATTATTTGAGAATCATCATGTGAATCAATCGAAGTCGCACTTGGATCATGTTTTATATCCATCTAATTTTGTGCAAAAATCTACGGCAAAATTCCATGAAAAATCCTTTGAATGAATCTTTAATTTAACTTTTTATATCGTCAGAATCCTTTAGAGGTATTTTCCAACATTAAACGTCTCTTTTAATTAATTGACGATATCACTTATTTCTATAATATTTGTAAATATATTTACTAGTCACTTTTTCTTACGCTAATTAAACCCTTAAATACGTTAGTACTAACTAATTTTTGTCAATTAACCTTTGAGACAGATACGAAAGAGACGTAAGTGTCACGAACCGAGAGTCGATCAGCCTATTTCACGATCAATGCGGCCTTAAGATATGATCTCAAGTCAGCCTTCACAATCACTCACACTCGTTTGAGGGTCGGGTTATGGAAATCGAACCGAAGCACACGAGATAAGCCGGGGGGTTGGCCCTGATGCGTGCTTATGCGAGGAAGTGGAGAGATAAGCGTGCCAACCTGAGGCGTACCACACGCGGGTTGAGGCACGAGCCTGAGGCGTATGAGACACGGGCGGGATTCAATGGGATAGTTTGAGACGGGCCGAGTTATACATCTGGTATTGCATGTTGAGTGCTGATATTGACTTATGATTGCATGTCTATGTTATACGATGATCATGCTATTTTACTACGTATATCCTGATTGTTCGAACTCCGAGTTAGCGTCCATAGCAAGTGAGAGTGCCGAGTGAAGTGGCTAGAAGCCCTAGACTACCAGATAGGACCAAACCCACTAGTATACTCTATCCTATGCTAGGATTAGTGGTGAGCTTGCTGAGTCCTCGACTCACTGGCGGTGGTTGCCATGTTTATAGCCGCACCTCTATGCTTTTTGGTCTGCCAGTGCAGATGGAGTCCGAGGCTACCCACCATTACAATGAGAACGCTACGATGTGGCGCAGACGACTGACTACTATATGGGTGGATCAGGGAGGTCCCCTTTTTGTTCCCTATAGGTTTGAGGCTTGGTTTAGGGAGGGCGAGTTTGGTTTCGAGGGACCATTGAGAGATGCCCCGATACCCATAGAGGACGACTCTATTGTTCTGTGACCTGCTGCATATGGAGGAGAGGTGGTTGATCCCGACCCGTTACTGGAGCTACCGTCCCCAGGACGTATGGAGGTAGACGGCCACGAGGAGGGCGAGGCCATGGACACTGACTAGGAGAAGGAGCAGGACCCATGGGCAGACTACGACCCAGAAGAGGATCCCGAGGAGGAGCCGGAGGACTAACTTTAGTTGGTGTCAGGTCTAGCTTTTGGGAGATAGTATGAGCGTAGGTGTTAGGATCGTCCGTTATATTTTCTTTTAGGGTCTATACCTAACGCTTCGACGATGTGTATATACTAATGTTTATTGTGTTTACCACTTCGTCTTACTACCCCATTATCTTATGTATGCATGTATGGATAGGAGGTTTGCTTCTGCAGGTTCAAGGTTTCTCATGATGCGTCGTCTGGTCGCGACAAAGTGAATCCCTAGGCGGTCGCGTACATTGGACCAGATGGGCACTGAGCAAATTTCAAGGGTCGCGACCAGACGGGCACTGAGCAAATTTCAAGGTATGAGCTGGTTGTCGCGGGCTCGAGGGGCTCGAGGCATGACATATCCATTGGCCAGGAAATTCTGGCAGGATGGATAAGGTTATGAACTGTTCGTTCATGGACGCCATAATAGGGTGCTGGTCAAATTTTGATGACTGCACATATTCTTTGACGGCTTTGGGTGTGTGTTTGATAAGTTCTTTGATGGTGCGGATGGGAGAGAAGGATGGTGGTTTAGCAAAGGTGGCATAAGGATTCATGATAGGAAGATGGGTTTCAGAGATCTTAGCGTCCTCATGATAGGTAACCTCATAGAGGTAATCTATCTTGGAGGCAGAGGAATGCTTGAGATCAGAAGGTGGTGTGAGTGTGAGCGAGACTGAGACATGAGAAGGTTGCTCGTTTGGTGGTACTAAAGAGGTCTGTGAGGAAGTCATAGTAGATGAATTTTCTTACCTCTGGCATTAATAAACAAAATACATCCATGTCGCGACCCTCTAAAAAATATTTTAAATTTTAAAAGGGGCTAACGGATTATTAGGTTAATTAGATTTGACTAATCTAACGCGGATCCTCCCAAGCTCTACCGAATCGCAACTTTGGTTTTTGTTTAATTGATTTTAAAATTTGGAGTCGCCACTAATCGTTCTTGGTAGGTCGATTAGAAACCTAAATAAATTAGCGGGAGAACTAATTTATTCCTGCGAACCAGAGATTAGGAGCTCGGGGACTTGGTTACACTAGTTAATTAAAACTAATGCCCTTTCGGTACCTTAATTTCATGGATATCCTAATTCGGCAATTCAGACTTGGTTTATTCCTAAGGCTCTAGTAAGGTATTCTCTTTTGTGTTTTCACTTTTTAAATATGATGCATGGATGGTATATATTTTTATTTGTTATATTTTTTTAAGTGTTAAAGATTCCCTGAAGCCGAAAGAGGGAGTGTGTTAACGACTTCTGTGCAGTATTATGACTTACTTATCTTTTGGGTCTGATGATTCAAAAATTAAATTATAGGAAGTACATGACAGTGAATAAACACCTCCAATGGGAGGCCTAGCATTGGCTTGGCTCTTCCCTTTGGGATTTAAGGTATAGGTATTTAAGTTGCAAGTATTTAAACTACTGTAAGTAAAAACCTCCAATGGGAGGCTAAGCATTGGCTTGGCTTTTCTCTTTGGGATTTAAGGTACAGGTATTTAAGTTGCAGGTATTTAACTACTGTAAGTAAAAACCTCCAATGGGAGGCTAAGCATTGGCTTGGCTCTTCCCTTTGGGATTTAAGGTATATGTATTTAAGTTGCAGGTATTTAACTACTGTAAGTAAAAATCTCCAATGGGAGGCTAAGCATTGGCTTGGCTCTTCCCTTTGGGATTTAAGGTATAGGTATTTAAGTTCCAAGTATTTAACTACTGTAAGTAAAAACCTCCAATGGGAGGCTAAGCATTGGCTTGGCTCTTCCCTTTGGGATTTAAGGTACAGGTATTTAAGTTGCAGGTATTTAACTACTGTAAGTAAAAACCTCCAATGGGAGGCTAAGCATTAACTTGGCTCTTCCCTTTGGGATTTATGGTGCAGGTATTTAAATTGCGGATGGACTTTGTCCTCTCCATTCTGGGGTATGAATTCTTTAAAATAAAATACAACGAATTGATTCAACAATTTGAAATTTGTGCGCGCTTGAAGACTCCTCCAAGCCGATTTTGTGCTTCCATAGGGTTGACCATTGATATAAAGCTGCGGCTTCCTGACATAAAATAGAGTGAAATGTCAGTATACAAAATATGTGCTAATCTGCACCTAAAACCAGAAGAGTGGAAAGAGTACTTATCTCCCATTTTTTTTGGAGGGATTTCTATAATTGATTTTCGCTCTCTATGTTCCCAATATAGAGAGTTTCTTTTGAATTAAGAGGGACTTTTAGTCACAGATCAGTTGAGAAATCGGTGGACAGCTTAGGAGCTTGTCTGGGCTGATTTTTGCATCTCTACGAGATTTTTGCTGTTGACGTAGAGATATCCTTCTCCTGACATAAAATATGGAAAAAAAAGGAGATGGAGAAAGTGTATACAATTTGTGCTAATTTGCAAGTAAAACCATAAACAAATGAATAAATAAAAACACTTAGCTCGAATTTGCTTGCTCGTTAACGAGGAAGAACTCTTGATTTATATTGATCGATGAAGGAATTTGTGATGATAACCCCTAGCTTTAAACTTCCATCATCTTCAAAATTCTCTCTCTTTTGGTATTTTCTTTCTCTCAAATTTTTCTTCAATCTCCCAAAACTCTCTCAAACATCCAAAATTTTCTCTCAAAAAAAAAATCTCTTTCTCAAGCTCACTTCTTCCTCCTTTTATAATCTACTCATCTATCTCCCATTCTAATTTTTCCACTAACTCTATCTCCCATTCTAATTTCTCCACTAACTCTTCTTCATTTTCATCTTCCATTCTCCATCTCTATCTCACATTCTAATCTCTCCACTAACTCTTCTTCATCTTCATCTTCCCTTCTCCATATTTATCTCCCATTCTAATTTTTCCACTAACTCTTCTTCATCTCCATCTTCCCTTCTCTATTCTTATCTTCCATTCTAATTTCTCCACTAACTCTTCTTCATCTCCATCTTCCCTTCTCTATTCTTATCTTATTTTCTCCATCCATCCTTCTCCAACTTCTCTTCTTCATCTCCTCTTCTCCATCTTCCCTTCTCTATTCTAATTTATCCACTAACTCTTCTTTTTGTTATTTGTAAAATAATCATTCAAGAGTTAGGTATTTGCACTCTAGTCCTTGAATTTTAAGTGTTTACAATTCAGTCCATGAAAAAATATATTTCTTTAAGTCCAAATCTTGTCACAATTTTTGACACACCAAAATTTACCACATGTCAAATTTAAGCTCATTTCTTGTCGCTGAAAATAATGCAGAATTTAATTAAAGCCCTTTTGCAAAATTGAGTCATTCTGGGTATAATTGAGCCAAGATGAAAATTTAAAATATTAGAAGACAATGTCACAACTCATAAAAAGTGAAAATTAAAAATAAGTTGGCTCAAATTAAATTTTTTTAGGCCTGATTCGAGATTATACTCGTGAAGGAACACGTGACTCGAATTGGATTTTTCTGAATTTGCGATGGCCAATATGAAAATAGATTTAAAATAAAAATATTAACTATCTTTGTGTATTTTTTTTGGCCTCAAATGTTAATTTTCCAAAATTTTCAAGTATTTTTGTATTATTTTTTTTAAAAAAAATTAAATATATATAATATGAAAATTTATTTTTTGTTCAAAAATGGTTGCTTAGGCTTGGCCAAGGCTTCCAAAGTTGATTTTTCAATTTTCTCATTTTTTCTTTATTTTTCATGAATTTTCGAAAATAAAAATACTTAAAAATACTGAAAATATGAAAAATCATGTTTTGGTCAAAATTGGCTCTCTAGGCTTGGCTAAGGTCCCCCAAAGTTGATTTTTCAATTTTATGAATTTTTATGTATTTTCTACTAATTTTAAAAGAGAAAAGGTGATTGAAAATCAGGTGTCAACAGCTGCCCCTCTTTGAAAGGAAGCTCGGTAGAGATTCATTTCAAAGACGAGATGACACCTGAATCCTAATCGACACAACATAATGAAATAAAAAGAGTCGTGACATGAATGTTCTACTGAAAATGAAATGAGAACCTAAGGATTTGTTATAAGAAAACGTTAGGGTGGTTGAATTTGAACCCGTATGGTAGGTCAAACCATGGTAGATTCCTAATAAAAGGATTCTACTGATTAAATTTGGATTGAGATTTGACCCGTATGGTAGGTCATCCCATGGTAGATTCCCAATAAAAGGATTCTTCTGATTTAAAATTTCATTGAGATTTGACCCGTATGGTAGGTCACCTCATGAAAATGCATGTAAGAAGGACTTTATGCCTGTAGAAAGGACTTAGTGCCTGTAAGAAGGACTTTTGGTGCCTATAGAAAGGACTTTATTGCTTGTAAAAAGGACTTTAGCGCTTGTAAAAAGGACTTTAGTGCATGTAAAAAGGACTTGTGCTTGTAAAAAGGACTTTGTGCCTGTAGAAAGGACTTAGTGCCTGTAAAAAGGACTTTAATGCCAGTAAAAAGGACTTTAATGCCTGTAAGAAGGACTTGGTTTGCCTGTAAGAAGGACTTGGTGCATGTGAGAAGGACTTAGTTTGCCTATAAGAAGGGCTTGATTTGCCTGTAAGAAGGACTTGGTGCCTGTAAGAAGGACTTGGTTTGCCTGTAAGAAGGACTTAGTTTGCCTGTAAGAAGGACTTGATTTGCCTGTAAGAAGGGCTTTATGCCTGTAAGAAGGACTTGATTTGCCTGTAAGAAGGACTTAATTTGCCTGTAAGAAGGACTTAATTTGCCTGTAAGAAGGACTTGGTGCCTGTAAGAAGGACTTGGTTTGCCTGTAAGAAGGACTTAATTTGCCTGTAAGAAGGACTTGGTGCCTGTAAGAAGGACTTGGTTTGCCTGTAAGAAGGACTTGATTTGCATGTAAGAAGGACTTAGTTTGCCTGTAAGAAGGACTTGATTTGCCTGTAAGAAGGACTTTATGCCTGTAAGAAGGACTTGATTTGCCTGTAAGAAGGACTTAATTTGCCTGTAAGAAGGACTTTGTGCCTGTAAGAAGGACTTGGTTTGCCTGTAAGAAGGACTTAGTTTGCCTGTAAGAAGGGCTTGGTGTACCTCAAAGGGTGCCATTCTGAAATCTGGGGGAGACCAGGAATCCTGCAGAAGCTCAAACCCAAATTATATTCTCCTGTAGCTTTAGGAATAAACCAAAGAAGCAGAGATCAAAAGGTCTCGAACATTTCTGTCTTTGAGACAAATCATGCTTTATTGAAGAAGGTGGATACCTGTATGTATCGCAATGGATTCAAGTTCCTCAACAACCGTCAGAATTCATCCAGGTTGAAGATATACTCACCTGAGAATTTAGAAGAAATGCCTAGTGGCTCCTCGACAACTAGGCTTGTTCATTCAATAATCGCCGAATGAATTTCAAGACTTTGGAAGGTAATTCGAACATTGGGAATGTGTTACCTGTCAGGCAGTGTCAGAGGTAACATATGCAAGCATTTTCATCAATGAGTTGATCGGTTCATGCAAAACTATTCAACCAAGTCGGCAATGATTAGAATTAGTCTGTGTGATAAATCATGATGCAATCAATCCAAATGTGGATCACGCAAAATTATTCTATCAAGCTTGCATTACCAATTCTGTTTAAGGAGGTTCTCATATTATGAACGCCTCGAATGTAATCTGAATGGGGAACTTCAGTCCGAAAAGCCTTTCTCTCAATCTAGAGAAAGGCTGTTTATCTGTAGATTAAAATGTTAGACCTGTGTGAAAATGGTTTACCTTTCCTCATCCTGTTATGCCCCATTTTGCACATTTGATGTCTCCTATGCAGTTTATGCTCTAAGTTGGAGTTGGTAAATTAAACATGCGGAATAGTCATACATAATTCGTGAAATGTGTAAACACAATGCCGATGTGATAATTTTTAGCATCATGTGTGTTTATATAATGTGCAAACATGGGCGGATTTGAATTGCCCCTGGTATGTGGGTGGATTGAACAAATTGGGAAGGCCACTCCTTATGTCGAGGAGCGGTTTGTCTCAAGTTTTGCCCCTGCACGATGAGGCATATGGGTGAGGGAGCATTTTGGTTTGTTTAGTGACAGCGATCGCCATGGTTTGGCGGTTAAATGCCCCTGCAAAAAGCAAGAGAAATTATTCTTGAAATCAAACGAGATAAGAAAGACATATTTGCTTTTTCGCTTCAGAGCTTGCGATCAATTTGCCCCGTTTTTCACCAGAATAGATCTTGTCAGATGATCATAATTTTCTTTTGGATTTGTCTCCTTCAACATGTTAAATGTTAGTGTAAATATTTCCTGTAAAAAGAAAAAGAGACATATCAGCCAGTATTAAAAGGAATAAATTGAAAACGATACTGATTTACCCTTCATCTTGAATGTCTTGCACGAGTCTTTTACCAGTTTTGTTGGGTCGAATTTTCCTCGACTTTTGTTGGGCGCCTCACCATTATGGGAAGACTATGGTAAAATACTGACTTTGATATTACTTGTCGAGTATTCCTGTTAGTAAAAAAGAAATGCACAAAAAGTTATTTCATTTATTTATAATACATACAACATTCCCCACCCTTGGGGATCGAACTCGGGATATTTCGGACCTACTGTCATCCCCCATACCATTCGGTCCATTGGACCGTAGGTGTCCATGGGGCTTTCTTTTCAAAGGTTAATCCTTGGGGATAACGTGGCCCTATTGTATCAACTTGGGCCATGTTACGGTATTTCTCGAGGTAATTTGCAATCCCTGTTAAGAATGGAATAAAACAATTCAGGACTTGCGATGATTATGAGCAAATTAGAACGATACAGAATTACCTATGTCTGAGATTGTTCGGGTCCCTCGTTCGCATTTTGCTTTATCTGAAGCTGTCCACTCTGTGGTAATATCCATGAGTTGATTTGCCCCAAATTTTGTTCAACTTGTATTTGGGTATGATTGCATTCTTGGGTCGATTTGCAAACTCCTGAAAATAGAAAGGATTAAATTTAAAACCTGGGTAGTTCGAGGGTAATTTGGAACGATACGGATTTACCCTTCAGATTTACGCGGATTTCTTCTCGATATTAATTTTTTCGAGTTTGGTGCGGTTAACGGCTCCGAGCATTTAATAGGGGGAAAGGGAAATGATTACTTCTAGCTTGTGCATTAATTTTGGACATCGATAAAAGGCGAGAACGTGCGATGAAGCCAAGTAGATGTATTCGTCCAGGCATGATCTTCTTCCCTTTGCAAGCTCTTGAATGATCAGCTAGCGTTGTTCCGGATCAGGTACGCGTCGGCCGTGTCGCAGGTCCCATGATCACTAGTTTTGAAATACAGGATCCGTATGCACATTAACGCCCTGGTGCTTCATCAGCATCAAACTGCCTGATCATGGCGGCGAGTTCGTCGCCAATGCCACTTGCCTGGTGATGATACCTCACCTCCTTCTCAGAAGGCATCCATGCTGGTCCCATAGTCTCGGTCTTTTCGTACCTTGATCCAACAGAACTTGATCCTGCTATGAACTGATCTAACTCACCTCTTAAACGTGCATTTTCGATCCTCAGATAATGCATTTCATCAAGGGTGAGGAGAGTATTGCAGTTGGGGCAGGTGGCGGAGTCAAAAGCCTCTTTATATATCTTGTTCTCCGCTCGGAGGTTTTCATTTTCAACTCTTAGAAACTCGGCTTCGTTGTACTCATGACGAGTCTTCATTCGGGTTCGTCTATTTTGAAACCAGAACTTGATTTGCGAAGGTTCAAGTCCTAGCTCTTGACTCAGTTCCATTTTCTGTTTGCCGTCTGGCATAGGGCACGTTCTGAAGAAATCTTCAAGCTTTCGTACTTGCTCCTCAGTATGGCGACGGTAACGCTTCTTTTGACCTTTACCGTTATTGTCCTTATCCTTATCGGGCTCTTGGACGTCGTCGGTGGAAGGGCCGGACTCCATAGGCTCGATCCCAAACATGGCTTCGAACTCTTCCTCTCCCATATTCAGCAAGTAACGATAACTTTCAAGTGTGTTGGGTTGAGACATCTTCGATTTGGTTAACGATTTCTCAAAGTTTGATATCTCTTCTTGTATTTTCACTCTCTGGATTTTTCTTGGAGATTGCGTATGCTTTAAGAGTCTCTCTTTCGAGCACGAATGAGAATTATCAAGAAGATGCCTCCTTTAAAATTAGACGTGGGTTTACCAACTGTATTGCCTCTCTCGAGTGTTCTGGCTTTCTCGATTTTCTTTTCATCGTATCTCTCGCCCAGCTCGTTTCCTTCCATCTTTCCGTGGAAGGGAGCCCCTTGTTGCTGTCTCCACCGTCAATTTACTGGCGAGTTCTTCAATAAAGACGAGTCGTATCTCTTTTCTGTCGAAAATGTCTTTGTCTCCCACTCAGCTTATTTTTTATCCTTTCTTTTTCAAAGTAGTGGCGTCCCGTCCAACTTTTCCGTAGAGACGTCGGATTTGCTTGGCTCGAGATTGGAGACGAGTAGCGGAGGTGATACTGATAGGGAATGGTAGACAGGAAAATCTGGCCAGTAGAGACTTCCCCTGCAAAAATGAAAGAGAATGCGGTAGTATATGTTCTTCATATTCTAGAAAAATTGGAACGATACTGTTTTACCCTTGTGTATACTTCCATTGAATTTAAATTGAGGAAGTTCCTTCATTTGGATTGGATTGAATTGTATGTCCCGAGTTGCCCTTCACTTTGAGCTTGCCATATATGTGCTTTGCTTAGTTGGGCCTTGTTTTCTTTCGGGTTGCCTTAGACCATCATCATTTTCCATGCCATCGGGTCCATGGACCGGAGGGTTCCTTTAATTTGAAGGTTACCTTGAAGGCGAATGAGTCCTATCGCATTCCATTGGGTCATTTCATTTTGCGACACTCTTGAGGCACTTTGCAATCCCCTGGGTGAGAATGGAACAAATCCAATTTAGCATTTTGCAACGATTGAGGGTAAATTGAAACGACACACAGTTACCCGTCTTCGAGCTCGCCTGGGCTTTTCTCATTATGGCAGTCAGCGACGTTGCCACAAATTGATCCGCCCTAAATCTAGCATAAAAAAGGGATTCACGCATTCGACGAGATAAAAAAAACAAATTACCCCCTTGCCCCTGAATTAAATCTAGTCACCTAGAAAGCTGGAAATATCATACGCAGGGGAATTAAGCATGAAATGAAAGGTGCACTTATTCAAGGTCAGTTCTGCCTCTCCTGTGGCTCTTCGATAATCAGCTAGTCTCGTGTTGGTTCGGGTGTGGATGACCGATGTTTGAGAGTCCTTACTCACTAGCTGCTGATCGCGGCTTGGGACGTCTGTCAACCCTAAACTGGTTGACCAGGGCAGTAAGCTCATCATCTGGGCAATCTCTTGAACCTTCCAGCAACTGATACTCGAATTGGGCATTGTTGTTGGCAAATGCTGGCGGTAGATTTCTCATTCTGTCATCGCCATGAGCAATTTGACTTCTCGTGCTGGAGCCTTCATCATTACTCGAGAAAGTGTGGGGATCACCAACTGTCCTGCTGCTAAAAACTCCTTCCATTTGAGGATTAGAGAAGTGGAAGTGCTCAGGATAACTTCTTGTCTGATTCTCTGGCTGCGCAGGCGTGCTGATCATGGGATGAATTATAGCCACGGGTTGGTGCTCAAACTAAGGAGTTTGAATACACTGCCCTTGCAGTCTATACTCTTGAAGAGCATTAGGGTGATTCTGGGGGATACTTTGATTAACGCTTGGAGGATTGATGGCACGGCTACTGGCTTGGTTGATGATGGGAAGTGGCTCGCCCCATGCTAACATGCGGAACTTATGGTGGCGAGGAGACTCGACGTTCAGGCTTGGATCAGTCCCGCCTTGGTTTTCTTGATTCTGAGCTGCATTGTGTTCTCTCACCCTTTTTCTGTACTTCTGAAGATGACTCGAAACATTTGCTTTAGTGAGTCCCTCTACCTTCATAATTTCCAGTATATGTTGTGGCCGTGCTGAATCGATTCCTAGCTGCTGAACTGCATTAACAAACATACGATGCAGCTCGGGAGACCAACTCATCTTCTTTCTCCAGTTGCTTGGAACAAAATTGAAGGCTTGATGCTTATTCTCATGGTCGTGCAATTGCTTCCTTACCACGTGCTGCCATATGTTTTGAAGCATCTGAACCCTAACTGGTTTCGTTACGACGTCTTGGGCCCTATTTAAGACAGCCTTCATTATGGCTTGCTAATCATCGCTTGCCGATATTACGAGGACTGGCATGTTTAATTTAGAATTGATGACTTCCAAGAGAGTGAAAACATCCATGTCAATCCCTACCATGGCGGTGAGGACGATATCAAACGGGTCACTACTCCTGCTCAATATCTCTAAGGCCTCTGTTGCCTTTGCTTGAGCTACAACCTTATACCGGCATTTTCTTAATACGGTAACAAGGATTGACAGAGAGACTGGATTACCGTCAATGGCCATGACCAGTAGACCCTTAGGGTAAGGAACTTCATCAGCTTCGACCAGGGTTGAACATGCACCCGTTCCCCTAATGCTCGACATATTTCTAGATCTAGGACTGCCGATTCGAGACCGCCTCAGGATGTCTTCTCGGACTTGAGGGATCACGGGATCGTTGATGGCTTCTCGTAACAGGCTTTGAAAGCCAATGCTTTGATGGTGAAGGTTTTGAATTCCTCTCCCACGAGAACTCATTCCTCTCTATCTTTCTCCTGCGAGTTCGTGCAGATGAACCCTCACTATCAAATGAGGACAAATTCTCTCTCTGGCAATAGCAACGACTTCCCCCTTCACGGGCAGTGCTATTAGATTTACCGAGGGGAAAATCTGACATTCAGCTTTTGATCAAAGGGGAAATCCTCGTTTATCGCTCAGTTTGTCTTCTTCTTTCTTTTCGCGGTAGATGGCCCCTGTCAAGATTTCCACAGTCGATTTACTGGCGTGTCCTCCAATGAAGACGAGTAATATCTCTCTTTCTGCCGAAAATTTCTTTGTCCCCCACTCAGCTCGTCTTTTTGTTCTTTCTTTTTTCAAAGCGGTGGAGTCCCGTCCAGCTTTTCCACAGAGACGTCGGGTTTGTTCGGCTCGAGGTTGCCACTTGGTTGGAATTTGAGCCACCGGGGGTGTTGCCGACAGAGAATGGTAGATATGAAAACCTATAAGGACTGCCCCTGTGAAATCAGTATTTAAATTGAAGTAGCTTACCATCTTCGCATTCTGCTTATCTGCCTCACCTCTCTCCCCCTTTCTTTCGTATTCTGCTTTCAAAAATGGCCAATTCTCCTAACCACACCTTATCCACCGAAGTCCTGGCTGGGTGGGAGAGACTCTACAATCTTCTTGGTAGAGGTTACGCTCATGTAGCTAAAAACTCTACCGTTGAGGCTGAAATCCTCGGTTTATTCAGGACCGTGGACGCTGCTTCTGTTGAGGGTACACAACTGGGAAAGGAGTATCGGAACTTCTCGACCCTCTTCATCAATTTTCTAGCTGCCTATAACCGCGCTTATGAGACGGTCCTTGTGACCGCCGTCGTGAAAGCCCGTTACCGAGACCGGCACGAGCGTTTGGCAACAGTTACGTTTGTGGCTGATAATCACAAAAAGGCCCTCAAGTTTGCCAACGATCAGCTTTCGTGGCTGGTTCGTGAGAGGGGAAAGTTGGTGGACCGTCTGGCCTTGGTCCGAACTTACGCCGAACAGGAGCCAGGCAATATTGTGATGAGGTGCAAATGCGGTTGGCTGCAGGAGAGACTTGATGACATTACGGCAGACATTGCTTTCGAGAGGGCAGCGATTCCGAACCTGGAGTTTGCCGTTGAGCATTACGAGGCCACTATGGCCCAGGTTAAAGAGAAGTGCGATCGCCTCTTCTTTAGGCTCGCGGAGCTTGATCCCGAGAGCGCCCGGTGCATCCAGAGCATCAACTGTTTGGAGAGTCAGTTGAGCTCTTTCGTAATGGTTATCAGGGCCCAGTTTGGCTTTACCTTTCCTCCCCAGTGAGTTGTTGTAATACTCTTTGATGAATGGAATGAAAGAAAAGCTTCACGTGTTTTGTTTTTGTTTTTTTTAATTTTCCTGCTATCGTTTCTTCCGCATAGCATAACAGAACGATTTGAGGTACCGAAGATGTCGAGGCTTAATGTTCTTCTTGATGTTCTTGTTTAATTGCTCCAGACGATGATATCGAGAACATTGATGATGGGTTCGGCGGTGGCCCCCACTATCCATCTTGAGATCACGAACAATAACGCTATGACAACTCGATCAGTGCGCTGGTAGTAAATCCGGCCACCTGTTGCGTGCCCATTTTTATCCATATTTTGTTTCTTTCGGCGTCTACCTGCTCGTGTCGGTCGCCTGTAGCGTCGGGAGAAATTCCTGTGGGCTACGTTCATTAATAGAACCTCGGTCCTCTAAAGCCCTCCGCGTGTTTCGGATAAGAGGAAATTTTAAGACCGGTCTCTGGTTGATTTAATCAGGTAAAGGTATTTGTTTCATGGGTTCTGATTATATAATCCATATTGTCTTTCAAAAGACGCGAGATCCTCTGCAACACATTAAATATACCCTCGTGTTTAATCAGTATAAATCCACCGTCATATCAGAATACACTGCCCATACAAGTTTACGGATTGACACAACTTTGTCTGTCAAAGATGGACAGTGTTCGTTTGCCCCCCAGAATTAACGGTTGAAGCCTCGGTGTTTTTCGTCTTTTGGTATTTCTAAAGATGATTCTTGATATATTATTGAACTTAATTTTTACACCCGTCTGGGGTATCCAGGATCTTCCTGCAAAAGAAAAGGATATAATTAGTATGCGACACAAGGAATGTCAGTCCATGACTCCTATATTAGTCCAATTTGATTTTTTCTATTTTATAGAGAAATCAGAAGAAGAAAAAAAAATTTCCTTAGGAAGAAATGGGTTAATTTCTGATACAGAATTTTTTATACAGATTTATTACTCTTTATTATTTTTTTTTAAAGGAATGTGACAAAATCTCTTGACGTTTACTAAAATTTTTGAAGGAATTTCCTTTTTATCAAAATAAATTTTCAGAGGTAAATTTGTCAGGAAAATTTTATTTTTATTGAAGCAGGAAAGACATGACAGAAATCCTTTATTGGTTAACAAAATTCCCCCGAGACATTAGTATAATTTTATTTAGATACAATTTTCTTAGAAAAACATGAGCGAATTTCTCGAAAAGAATTTTTGTTGCAAGTTTTTATAATTTGAAAGAATGTAATAAAATCACTTGATGTTTTTTTTTAAGGAATTTTTTTCTTTTTATCGAAATAAATTTTCAGAGGAAAATTTGTCAGGAAAATTTCATTTTTATTGAAGCAAGAAAAACATGACAAAAATCTCTTATTGGTCAATTAGTCTAATTTTATTTAGAGAAAAGTTTCTTAGAAAAACATAAGCGAATTTCTCGAGAAGAATTTTCTTGCAAGTTTTTATAATTTAAAAAATGTGATAAAATCACTTGATGTCTACTAGAGTTTTTTTTAAGGAATTTTTCTTTTTATTGAAATAAATATTCAGATGAAAATTTTTTCAGGAAAATTTCATTTTTATTGAAGCAATAAAAACATGACAAAAATCCCTTATTGGTTAATAAAATTCCCATGAAGGGATTTTTTCACATCAAAAAAAATTTTTTTTTTAAAGAAATGAGGGACAAATTTAATTTTTATTTTCTTTTAAAAAGAATGGTTGTAATATCAAGCTCAAAAACTGACTAACACCTAGCATGGACCGACCGAAAATATATACAAGATAAAATTAGAGAACTTACTTTTACCTTGGAGAAATGCAAATCACATAGTCATGCGCATGACTCAAGTGAGGAGTGGACTCTAGAAAATAAAAGAAGGAGAGATAGGGTATGGACCTAAAAAGGCCCCCACTATCTGAATTGACAAACTTACCCTCCGCGCAATCAAATCACAATGGGAAGAATTGTCAATTCAGATAATGAGCGGGATAAAATATGGTCAACCCGAGCGCAATCGACGCAAGAGCTTTGCATATTCGATCCCTATCTATGGTTTTCTAGGAAGAATTTCGCGACTTGGGTTTAGACGCTTGTGTGTGCAAGTGTCGTGATCCTCAGAGTATGCAAGATCTGCACAACAATTGATATCAAAATAGCGCTTCTAAAAATGTGCGAAATTAAACAAATAAACCCAACACCAAGCCTGCAAAACAAAAGGGTTAGCCAAACACTCCGCCCCTTATAACTCACATCCTACAAAAACATATAACACCTATAGAATGAGTCCCAAACAAGATCGCCAGAAGCGAGATATCCATGAAATTTTTATTGGCCTAAGTCCACTAAGACTTTTAAAATTTCGAGAAAATTCAAGTATTCCAATTGGTATCTTTTTTCGAAAATTTAAAAATCCCGTCCCTAGTGGAGTCGCCAGTCTGTCGCGACCCTCTAAAAAATATTTTAAATTTTAAAAGGGGCTAATGGATTATTAGATTAATTAGATTTGACTAACCTAACGCGGACCCTCCCAAGCCCTACCGAATCGCAACTTTGGTTTTTGTTTAATTGATTTTAAAATTTGGAGTCGCCACTAATCGTTCTTGGTAGGTCGATTAGAAACCTAAATAAATTAGCGGGAGAACTAATTTATTCCTGCGAACCAGAGATTAGGAGCTCGGTGACTTGGTTACACTAGTTAATTAAAACTAATGCCCTTTCGGTACCTTAATTTCATGGATATCCTAATTCGGCAACTCAGACTTGGTTTATTCCTAAGGCTCTAGTAGGGTATTCTCTTTTGTGTTTTCACTTTTTAAATAGGATGCATGGATGGTATATATTTTTATTTGTTATATTTTTTTAAGTGTTAAAGATTCCCTGAAGCTGAAAGAGGGAGTGTGTTAACGACTTCTGTGCAGTATTACGACCTACTTATCTTTTGGGTCTGATGATTCAAAAATTAAATTATAGGAAGTACATGACAGTGAATAAACACCTCCAATGGGAGGCCTAGCATTGGCTTGGCTCTTCCCTTTGGGATTTAAGGTACAGGTATTTAAGTTGCAAGTATTTAAACTACTGTAAGTAAAAACCTCCAATGGGAGGCTAAGCATTGGCTTGGCTTTTCCCTTTGGGATTTAAGGTACAGGTATTTAAGTTGCAGGTATTTAACTACTGTAAGTAAAAACCTCCAATGGGAGGCTAAGCATTGGCTTGGCTATTCCCTTTGGGATTTAAGGTACATGTATTTAAGTTGCAGGTATTTAACTACTGTAAGTAAAAACCTCCAATGGGAGGCTAAGCATTGGCTTGGATCTTCCCTTTGGGATTTAAGGTATAGGTATTTAAGTTGCAAGTATTTAACTACTGTAAGTAAAAACCTCCAATGGGAGGCTAAGCATTGGCTTGGCTCTTCCCTTTGGGATTTAAGGTGCAGGTATTTAAGTTGCAGGTATTTAACTACTGTAAGTAAAAACCTCCAATGGGAGGCTAAGCATTGGCTTGGCTCTTCCCTTTGGGATTTATGGTGCAGGTATTTAAATTGCGGATGGACTTTGTCCTCTCCATTTTGGGGTATGAATTCTTTAAAATAAAATACAACGAATTGATTCAACAATTTGAAATTTGTGCGCGCTTGAAGACTCCTCCAAGCCGATTTTGTGCTTCCATAGGGTTGACCATTGATATAAAGCTGCGGCTTCCTGACATAAAATAGAGTGAAATGTCAGTATACAAAATATGTCCTAATCTGCACCTAAAACCAGAAGAGTGGAAAGAGTACTTATCTCCCATTTTTTTGGAAGGGATTTTTATAATTGATTTTCGCTCTCTATGTTCCCAATATAGAGAGTTTCTTTTGAATTAAGAGGGACTTTTAGTCACAGATCAGTTGAGAAATCGGTGGACAGCTTAGGAGCTTGTCTGGGCCGATTTTTGCATCTCTACGAGATTTTTGCTGTTGACGTAGAGATATCCTTCTCCTGACATAAAATATGGAAAAAAAAAGGAGATGGAGAAAGTGTATACAATTTGTGCTAATTTGCAAGTAAAACCATAAACAAATGAATAAATAAAAACACTTAGCTCGAATTTGCTTGCTCGTTGACGAGGAAGAACTCTTGATTTATATTGATCGATGAAGGAATTTGTGATGATAACCCCTAGCTTTAAACTTCCATCATCTTTAAAATTCTCTCTCTTTTGGTATTTTCTTTCTCTCAAATTTTTCTTCAATCTCCCAAAACTCTCTCAAACATCCAAAATTTTCTCTCAAAAAAAAAAAATCTCTTTCTCAAGCTCACTTCTTCCTCCTTTTATAATCTACTCATCTATCTCCCATTCTAATTTTTCCACTAACTCTATCTCCCATTCTAATTTCTCCACTAACTCTTCTTCATTTTCATCTTCCATTCTCCATCTCTATCTCACATTCTAATCTCTCCACTAACTCTTCTTCATCTTCATCTTCCCTTCTCCATATTTATCTCCCATTCTAATTTTTCCACTAACTCTTCTTCATCTCCATCTTCCCTTCTCTATTCTTATCTTCCATTCTAATTTCTCCACTAACTCTTCTTCATCTCCATCTTCCCTTCTCTATTCTTATCTTATTTTCTCCATCCATCCTTCTCCAACTTCTCTTCTTCATTGTTGACACCTGATTTTTAATCATTTTTTCTATTGCTAAAGTAATAAAAAATCCATAAAAATTCATAAACTTGAAAAATCAACTTTGGGGACCTTAGCCAAGCCTAGGGAACCACTTTTGACCAAAAAATGATTTTTCATATTTTCGATATTTTTCGGTATTTTTAATTTCGAAAATTCATAAAACAAAAAATTAAGAAAAATGTGAAAATTGTAAAATCAGCTTTGGAAGCCTTGGCCAAGCCTAGGCAACAATTTTTTAACAAAAAATAAATTTTCATATTTTTTATATATTTTTTTTAATTTTAAAAAAAAAATAAATAATACAAAAATACTTGAAAATTTTGGAAAAATAACATTTGAGGCCAAAAAAATACACAAAGATAGTTAATATTTTTATTAAATCTATTTTTATATTGGCCATCGCAAATTCAGAAAAATTCAATTCGAGTCACGTGTTCCTTCACGAGTATAATCTCGAATCGGGCCTAAAAATTTTTAATTTGAGTCAACTTATTTTTAATTTTCACTTTTTATGAGTTGTGACATTGTCTTCTAATATTTTAAATTTTCATCTTTGCCCAATTATACCCAGAATGACTCAATTTTGTAAAATGGCTTTAATTAAATTCTGCATTATTTTCAGCGGCAAGAAATGAGCTTAAATTTGACATGTGGTAAATTTTAGTGTGTCAAAAATTGTGAGGAGATTTAGACTCAAAGAAATATATTTTTTCAGGGACTGAATTGTAAATACTTAAAATTCAAGGACTAGAGTGCAAATACCTAACTCTTGAAGGATTATTTTACAAATAACAAAAAGAAGAGTTAGTGGATAAATTAGAATAGAGAAGGGAAGATGGAGAAGAAGAGATGAAGAAGAGAAGTTGGAGAAGAATGGATGGAGAAAATAAGATAAGAATAGAGAAGGGAAGATGGAGATGAAGAAGAGTTAGTGGAGAAATTAGAATGGAAGATAAGAATAGAGAAGGGAAGATGGAGATGAAGAAGAGTTAGTGGAGAAATTAGAATGGGAGATAAATATGGAGAAGGGAAGATGAAGATGAAGAAGAGTTAGTGGAGAGATTAGAATGTGAGATAGAGATGGAGAACGGAAGATGAAAATGAAGAAGAGTTAGTGGAGAAATTAGAATGGGAGATAGAGTTAGTGGAAAAATTAGAATGGGAGATAGATGAGTAGATTATAAAAGGAGGAAGAAGTGAGCTTAAGATGGGATTTTTTGGAGAGAAAATTTGAAGTGTTTGAGAGAATTTTTGGGAGAGAAAATTTGAAGTATTTGGGAGGATTTTTTTTGGAGAGAAAATTTTGGATGTTTGAGAGAGTTTTGGGAGATTGAAGAAAAATTTGAGAGAAAGAAAATACCAAAAGAGAGAGAATTTTGAAGATGATGGGAGTTCAAAGCTAGGGATTATCATCACAAATTCCTTCATCGATCAATATAAATCAAGAGTTCATCCTCGTCAACGAGCAAGCAAATTCGAGCTAAGTGTTTTTATTTATTCATTTGTTTATGTTTTTACTTGCAAATTAGCACAAATTGTATACACTTTCTCCATCTCCTCTTTTTTTTTCCATATTTTATGTCAGGAGAAGGATATCTCTACGTCAACAGCAAAAATCTCGTAGATATGCAAAAATCGGCCCAGACAAGCTCCTAAGCTGTCCACCGATTTCTCAACTGATTTGTGACTAAAAGTCCCTCTTAATTCAAAAGAAACTCTCTATATTGGGAACATAGAGAGCGAAAATCAATTATAGAAATCCCTCCCAAAAAAATGGGAGATAAGTACTCTTTCCACTCTTCTGGTTTTAGGTGCAGATTAGCACATATTTTGTATACTGACATTTCACTCTATTTTATGTCAGGAAGCCGCAGCTCTATATCAATGGTCAACCCTATAGAAGCACAAAATCGGCTTGGAGGAATCCTCAAGCGCGAACAAATTTCAAAATGTTGAATCAATTCGTTGTTTTTCATTTTAAAGAATTCATACCCCAGAATGGAGAGGACAAAGTCCATCCGCAATTTAAATATCTGCACCATAAATCCCAAAGGGAAGAGCCAAGCCAATGCTTAGCCTCCCATTGGAGGTTTTTACTTACAGTAGTTAAATACCTGCAACTTAAATATCTGCACCATAAATCCCAAAGGGAAGAGCCAAGCCAATGCTTAGCCTCCCATTGGAGGTTTTTACTTACAGTAGTTAAATACCTGCAACTTAAATACCTGTACCTTAAATCCCAAAGGGAAGAGCCAAGCCAATGCTTAGCCTCCCATTGGAGGTTTTTACTTACAGTAGTTAAATACCTGCAACTTAAATACCTGTACCTTAAATCCCAAAGGGAAGAGCCAAGCCAATGCTTAGCCTCCCATTGGAGGTTTTTATTTACAGTAGTTTAAATACTTGCAACTTAAATACTTGCAACTTAAATACCTGTACCTTAAATCCCAAAGGGAAGAGCAAAGCCAATGCTATGCCTCCCATTGGAGGTGTTTATTCACTGTCATGTACTTCCTATAATTTAATTTTTGAATCATCAGACCCAAAAGATGAGTAGGTCGTAATACTGCACAGAAGTCGTTAACACACTCCCTCTTTCGGCTTCAGGGAATCTTTAACACTTAAAAATATAACAAATAAAAATATATACAATCCATGCATCCTGTTTAAAAAGTGAAAACACAAAAGAGAATACCCTACTAGAGCCTTAGGAATAAACCAAGCCTGAGTTGCCGAATTAGGATATCCATGAAATTAAGGTACCGAAAGGGCATTAGTTTTAATTAACTAGTGTAACCAAGTCCCCGAGCTCATAATCTCTGGTTCGCAGGAATAAATTAGTTCTCCCGCTAATTTATTTAGGTTTCTAATCGACCTACCAAGAACGATTAGTGGCGACTCCAAATTTCAAAATCATTTAAACAAAAACCAAAGTTGCGATTCGGTAGGGCTTGGGAGGGTCCGCGTTAGGTTAGTCAAATCTAATTAACTTAATAATCCGTTAACCCCTTAAAAATTTTAAATTTTTTTTAGGGGGTCGCGACAACTTGGCGACTCCACTGGGGACTATGGATTTTTAAATTTTCGAAAAAAGATACCAATTGGAATACTTAAATTTTTTTGAAATTTTAAAAGTCTTAGTGGACTTAGGCCAATGAAAATTTCATGGATATCTCGCTTCTGGCGATCTTGCTTGGGACTCATTCTATAGGTGTTGTATGTTTTTGCAGGATGGGAGTTATAAGGGGTGGAGTGTTTGGCTAACCCCTTTGTTTTGCAGGCTCGGTGTTGGGTTTATTTGTTTAATTTCGCACATTTTTAGAAGCGCTGTTTTGATATCAATTGTTGTGCATGTCTTGCATACTCTGAGGATCACGACACCTGCACACACAAGCGTCTAAACCCAAGTCGCGAAATTCTTCCTAGAAAACCATAGATAGGGATCGAATATACAAAGCTCTTGCGTCGATTGCGCTCGGGTTTACCATATTTTATCCCGCTCATTATCTGAATTGACAATTCTTCCCATTGTGATTTGATTGCGCGGAGGGTAAGTTTGTCAATTCAGATAGTGGGGGCCTTTTTGGGTCCATACCTTGTCTCTCCTTCTTTTATTTTCTAGAGTCCACTCCTCACTTGAGTCATGCGCATGACTATGTGATTTACATTTCTCCAAGGTAAAAGTAAGTTCTCTAATTTTATCTTGTATTTATTCTCGGTCGGTCCATGCTAGGTGTTAGTCAGTTTTTGAGCTTAATATTACGACCATTCTTTTAAAAGAAAATAAAAATTAAATTTGCCCCCCTTTTCTTTTAAAAAATTTTTTGAAAAAATGATGTGAAAAAAATCCCTTCAGGGGAATTTTATTAACCGATAAGGGATTTTTGTCATGTTTTTATTGCTTCAATAAAAATGAAATTTTCCTGAAAAAATTTTCCTCTTAAAATTTATTTCAATAAAAAGAAAAATTCCTTCAAAAAAAAAACTTTGGTAAACATCAAGTGATTTTATCATATTTTTCAAATTATAAAAACTTGCAAGAAAATTCTTTTCGAGAAATTCACTCATATTTTTCTAAGAAAATTTTCTCTAAATAAAATTAGACTAATGTCTAAGGGGAATTTTGTTCACCAATAAAGGATTTCTGTCATGTCTTTCCTACTTCAATAAAAATAAAATTTTCCTGACAAATTTACCTCTGAAAATTTATTTTGATAAAAAGGAAAATTCCTTCAAAAAAATGTTGGTAAACATCAAGTGATTTTATCACATTTTTCAAATTATAAAAACTTGCAAGAAAATTCTTCTCGAGAAATTCGCTCATGTTTTTCTAAGAAACTTTTCTCTAAATAACATTAGACTAATATCTCGAGGGAATTTTGTTGACCAATAAAGGATTTTTGTTATGTTTTTCCTACTTCAACAAAAATAAAATTTTCTTGACAAATTTACCTCTGAAAATTTATTTTGATAAAAAGGAAAATTCCTTCAAAAAAATGTTGGTAAACATCAAGTGATTTTATCACATTTTTCAAAGTATAAAAATCTGCAAGAAAACTCTTTTCGAGAAATTCGCCCATGTTTTTCTAAGAAAATTGTATCTAAATAAAATTAGGCTAATGTCTCGGGGGAATTTTATTGACTAATAAAGGATTTTTGTTATGTCTTTCCTGCTCCAATAAAAATAAAATTTTCCTAATAAATATACCTCTGAAAATTTATTTTGATAGAAAATTCCTTCAGAAAATTTGATCAAGAGATTTTATCACACTTTCCAAGTTATAAAAATCTCAAGAAAATTATTTTTGAAAAATCCACATGTGACCTCCTAAGAAAATTTCATTTGATTTCTCAACAAAATGGAAGAATAAAATTAGACTAATGTAGGAATCATGGGCCGACCTTTCTTGCGTCATGTACTAATTATATCCTTTACTTTTGTAGGAAATCCCAGGTATCCCAGGCGGGGGTAAAGTTTGGTTCAATAATGCAGGCCACGAATTATTTTTAGAAATACGAAAAGACAGGAAATTGCCGATTTCTTAATCCTGGGGGCAAGTGAGGAGGTCGATCCTTTCGGACTCAGACATTTGTCAGTTAATGAACACGTACGGGCCGTATATTTTGATATGACAGTGAATTTACACCGATTAAACACTGGGGCATATTTAATGTATTGCAGAGGATCCCACGTCTTTTGAAAGACAATAAGGTTGATATAATCAGGACCCATGAAACAAGTACCTTAACCTGATTAAATCAACCAGAGACTGGTCTTAAAATTTCCTCGGATCCGAAACACGCGGAGGGTTTTTAGAGGACCGAGGTTCTATTAATGAACGTGGCCCACAAGTATTTCTCTCGATGCTACAGGCGCCCGACACGAGCAAGTGGGCACCGAAAGAAACAAAACGCGGTTGAAGTGGGGCACGCAACAAATGGCTGAATTTATTGACACACTGATCGAGTGGTGGCAGCTTTATTAATTTACATGATTGAACGCGGATCTCTAAGCGGCTGGTGGAAAGCTACACTCAATGCCTCTCTAATGTTCTTGATATCAACGTCTACCGCAACCCGCGAGAGCATCATGAAGAAGATTAAGCCTCAATATCTTCAGCACCCTAAATCGTTCCCCAGAAGAGGAGATGACAGGAAAATTAAACAAAAAACACGTGAAGCCTTTCTTTCATTCCATTTATCAAAAAGTATTACAACAGTTCACTCGGGAGGAAAAGTAAAGTCAAACTGAGCCCTGATAACCATTACGAAAGAGCTCAACTGACTCTCTAGACAGTTTGATGCTGATGAAGCACCAGAGCTTTAATGTGCATACGGATCCTGTATTTTAAAACTAGTGATCACGGGACCTGCAACACGGCCGATGCGTACCTGATCCAGAACAACGCTAGCTGATCACTCAAGAGCCTGCAAAGGGAAGAAGATCAAACCTAGACGAATACGTCTACTTAGTTTCATCGCACGTTCTCACCTTTTATCGATGTCCAAAATTAATGCACAAGCTAGAAGTAATCATTTCCCTTTCCCCCCTATTAAATGCTCGGAGCCGTTAACCGCTCCAAACTCGAAAAAATTAATATCGAGACGAAATCCGCGTAAATTTGAAGGGTAAATCCGTATCGTTCCAATTTACCCTTAAATTGCTCCGGTTTTAAATTTGATCCCTTCTATTTTCAGGAATTTGCAAAAGCGACTCGAGAATACAGTCGTATCCAAAAACAAAATTCCCTAGTCGGGCTAAATTGGGGGCAAATCAACTCATGGATATTACCATAGAGTGGGCAGCTTCAGATAAGGGAAAATGCGAACGAGAGACCCGAACAATCTCAGACATGGGTAATTCTGTATCGTTCTAATTTGCACATAATCATCTCGAGTCCTAAATTGTTTTATTCCATTCTTAACAGGGATTGCAAATTACCTCGAGAAATACCGTAACAAGGCCCAAGGTGATACAACAGGGTCGCGTTATCCCCAAGGATTAACCTTTGAAAAGAATGCCCCATGGACACCTACGGTCCAATGGACCGAATGTTATGGGGGATAACAGTAGGTCCGAAATATCCCGAGTTCGATCCCCAAGGAATACTCGACGAGTAATACCGAAGTCAATATTTTACCACATTCTCGGCTTAATGGTGAAGCATCCAACAAAAGTCGAAGAAAACTCAATCCAGCAAAATTGGTAAAAGACTTGTCCAAGGCATTCAAGATGAAGGGTAAATCAGTATCGTTTCCAATTTATCCCTTTTAATACTGGTTGATATGTCTCCATTTCTTTTTACAGGAAATATTTATACTAACATGTAACATGTTGAAGGAGACAAATCCAAAAGAAAATGATGATCATCTGACAAGATCTATTCTGGTGAAAAATGGGGCAAGTTGATCGCAAGCTCTGAAGCGAAAAAGCAAATATGTTTTCCTTATCTCGAATAATTTCTTTGCTTTTTGCAGGGGCATTTAACCGCTAAACCATGGCAGTCGCTGTCACTAAACAAACCAAAATGCTCCCTCACCCATATGCCTTATCGTGCAGGGGCAAAACTTGAGACAAACCGCTCCTCAATATAAGGAGTGGGCTTCCCAATTTGTTTGATCCACCCACACACCAGGGGCAATTCAAATCCACCCATGTTTACACATTATATAAACACACATGATGCTAAAAAATTGTCACATCAGCATTGTGTTTACACATTTTAGGAATTATGTATGACCATTTCGCATGTTTTATTTACCAACTCCAACTTAGAGCATAAACTGCACAGGAGACATCAAATGTGCAGAATGGGGCATGACAGGATGAGGAAAGGCAAACCATTTCCACACAGGTCTAACATTTTAATCTACAGATAAACAGCCTTCCTCCAGAGTGAGAGAAGCCTTTTCGGAATGAAGTCCCCCATTCAGATTACATTCGAGGTGTTCATACTATAAGAACCTCCTTAAACAGAAGTGGTAATGCAATACATGATCTATATGTTGATCGATTGCATCATGAGTTATTACACAGACTGCCTTTAATCATGGCAAACTTAGCTGAACAATTTTGTATGAACCAATGAACGCATTGATGAAAATGCTTGCACATGTTACCTCTGACATTGCCTGACAGGCAACACATTTCCGGTGTTTGAGTTACTTTCCAAAGTCTTGAAATTCATTCGGCGATTATTGAATGAACAAGCCTGGTTGTCGAGAAGCCACAAAGCATTTCTTCCAAATTCTCAGGTAAGTATATCTTCAACCTGAACCTTTCAAGAGAATGAATTCTGACGGTTGTTGGGGTACTCGAATCCATTGCGGTATATACAGGTATCCACCTTCTTCAATAAAGCATGATTTGTCTCAAGGACAGAAATGTTTGAGACCTTTTGATCTCTGCCTCTTTGGTTTATTCCTAAAGCGACAGGAGAATATAATTTGGGTTTGAGCTTCTGCAGGATTCCTGGTCTCCCCAGATTTCAGAATGGCACCCTTTGAGGCAAACCAAGTCCTTCTTACAGGCATAAAGTCCTTCTTACAGGCAAATCAAGTCCTGCTTACAGGCAAATAAAGTCCTTCCTACAGGCAAAGCAAGTCCTTCTTACAGGCAAATCAAGTCCTTCTTACAGGCACAAAATCCTTCTTACAGGCAAATCAAGTCTTTCTTACAGGCATAAAGTCCTTCTTACAGGCAAATCAAGTCCTTCTTACAGGCAAACTAAGTCCTTCTTACAGGCAAACCAAGTCCTTCTTACAGGCAAACCAAGTACTTCTTACAAGCACAAAGTCCTTCTTACAGGCAAACCAAGTCCTTCTTACAGGCAAATCAAGTCCTGCTTACAGGCAAACAAAGTCCTTCCTACAGGCAAAGCAAGTCCTTCTTACAGGCAAATCAAGTCCTTCTTACAGGCACAAAGTTCTTCTTACAGGCAAATCAAGTCCTTCTTACAGGCATAAAGTCCTTCTTACAGGCAAATCAAGTCCTTCTTATAGGCAAACTAAGTCCTTCTTACAGGCAAATCAAGTTCTTCTTACAGGCAAACAAAGTCCTTCCTACAGGCAAAGCAAGTCCTTCTTACAGGCAAATCAAGTCCTTCTTACAGGCATAAAGTCCTTCTTACAGGCAAACAAAGTCCTTCTTACAGGCAAACAAAGTCCTTCTTACAGGCAAATCAAGTCCTTCTTACAGGCAAAGCAAGTCATTCTTACAGGCACAAAGTCCTTCTTACAGGCAAAGTAAGTCCTTCTTACAGGCAAATCAAGTCCTTCTTACAGGCAAATTAAGTCCTTTTTACAGGCATTAAGTCCTTTTTACAGGCACAAAGTCCTTTTTACAGGCACAAGTCCTTTTTACAGGCACCAAGTCCTTTTTACAGGCACCAAGTCCTTTCTACAGGCACCAAGTCCTTCTTACAGGTATCTCCATGGGGTGACCTACCATACGGGTCAAATCTCAATCAAAATTTAATTAGTAGAATCCTTTCATTAGGAATCTACCATGAGTTGACCTACCATACAGGTCAAATTTCAATCAAAATTTAATCAGTAGAATCCTTTTATTAGGAATCTACCATGGTACGACCCACCATACAAGTCAAATGGTATGACCCACCATACGGGTCAAATTTTAATTCAATTTTTAATCAGTAGAATCATTTTATTAGGAATCTACCATGGGTTGATCCACCATACGGGTTCAAGTTCAACCATCCTAAAGTTTTATATAACGAATCCTTTGGTTCTCATTTCATTTTCAGTGGAACATTCATGTCACGACTCTTTTTATTTCCTTGTATTGAGTCGATTAGAATTCGGGTGTCATTTCGTCTTTGAAATGAACCTCTACCGAGCCTCCTTTCAAAGAGGGGCAGCTGTTGACACCTGATTTTTAATCATTTTTTCTATTGCTAAAGTAATAAAAAATCCATAAAAATTCATAAACTTGAAAAATCAACTTTGGGGACCTTAGCCAAGCCTAGGGAACCACTTTTGACCAAAAAATGATTTTTCATATTTTCGATATTTTTCGGTATTTTTAATTTCGAAAATTCATAAAACAAAAAATTAAGAAAAATGTGAAAATTGTAAAATCAGCTTTGGAAGCCTTGGCCAAGCCTAGGCAACAATTTTTGAACAAAAAATAAATTTTCATATTTTTTATATATATTTTTTTAATTTTAAAAAAAAAATAAATAATACAAAAATACTTGAAAATTTTGGAAAAATAACATTTGAGGCCAAAAAAATACACAAAGATAGTTAATATTTTTATTAAATCTATTTTTATATTGGCCATCGCAAATTCAGAAAAATTCAATTCGAGTCACGTGTTCCTTCACGAGTATAATCTCGAATCGGGCCTAAAAATTTTTAATTTGAGTCAACTTATTTTTAATTTTCACTTTTTATGAGTTGTGACATTGTCTTCTAATATTTTAAATTTTCATCTTTGCCCAATTATACCCAGAATGACTCAATTTTGTAAAATGGCTTTAATTAAATTCTGCATTATTTTCAGCGGCAAGAAATGAGCTTAAATTTGACATGTGGTAAATTTTAGTGTGTCAAAAATTGTGAGGAGATTTAGACTCAAAGAAATATATTTTTTCAGGGACTGAATTGTAAATACTTAAAATTCAAGGACTAGAGTGCAAATACCTAACTCTTGAAGGATTATTTTACAAATAACAAAAAGAAGAGTTAGTGGATAAATTAGAATAGAGAAGGGAAGATGGAGAAGAAGAGATGAAGAAGAGAAGTTGGAGAAGAATGGATGGAGAAAATAAGATAAGAATAGAGAAGGGAAGATGGAGATGAAGAAGAGTTAGTGGAGAAATTAGAATGGAAGATAAGAATAGAGAAGGGAAGATGGAGATGAAGAAGAGTTAGTGGAGAAATTAGAATGGGAGATAAATATGGAGAAGGGAAGATGAAGATGAAGAAGAGTTAGTGGAGAGATTAGAATGTGAGATAGAGATGGAGAACGGAAGATGAAAATGAAGAAGAGTTAGTGGAGAAATTAGAATGGGAGATAGAGTTAGTGGAAAAATTAGAATGGGAGATAGATGAGTAGATTATAAAAGGAGGAAGAAGTGAGCTTAAGATGGGATTTTTTGGAGAGAAAATTTGAAGTGTTTGAGAGAATTTTTGGGAGAGAAAATTTGAAGTATTTGGGAGGATTTTTTTTGGAGAGAAAATTTTGGATGTTTGAGAGAGTTTTGGGAGATTGAAGAAAAATTTGAGAGAAAGAAAATACCAAAAGAGAGAGAATTTTGAAGATGATGGGAGTTCAAAGCTAGGGATTATCATCACAAATTCCTTCATCGATCAATATAAATCAAGAGTTCATCCTCGTCAACGAGCAAGCAAATTCGAGCTAAGTGTTTTTATTTATTCATTTGTTTATGTTTTTACTTGCAAATTAGCACAAATTGTATACACTTTCTCTATCTCCTCTTTTTTTTTTTCCATATTTTATGTCAGGAGAAGGATATCTCTACGTCAACAGCAAAAATCTCGTAGATATGCAAAAATCGGCCCAGACAAGCTCCTAAGCTGTCCACCGATTTCTCAACTGATTTGTGACTAAAAGTCCCTCTTAATTCAAAAGAAACTCTCTATATTGGGAACATAGAGAGCGAAAATCAATTATAGAAATCCCTCCCAAAAAAATGGGAGATAAGTACTCTTTCCACTCTTCTGGTTTTAGGTGCAGATTAGCACATATTTTGTATACTGACATTTCACTCTATTTTATGTCAGGAAGCCGCAGCTCTATATCAATGGTCAACCCTATAGAAGCACAAAATCGGCTTGGAGGAATCCTCAAGCGCGAGCAAATTTCAAAATGTTGAATCAATTCGTTGTTTTTCATTTTAAAGAATTCATACCCCAGAATGGAGAGGACAAAGTCCATCCGCAATTTAAATATCTGCACCATAAATCCCAAAGGGAAGAGCCAAGCCAATGCTTAGCCTCCCATTGGAGGTTTTTACTTACAGTAGTTAAATACCTGCAACTTAAATATCTGCACCATAAATCCCAAAGGGAAGAGCCAAGCCAATGCTTAGCCTCCCATTGGAGGTTTTTACTTACAGTAGTTAAATACCTGCAACTTAAATACCTGTACCTTAAATCCCAAAGGGAAGAGCCAAGCCAATGCTTAGCCTCCCATTGGAGGTTTTTACTTACAGTAGTTAAATACCTGCAACTTAAATACCTGTACCTTAAATCCCAAAGGGAAGAGCCAAGCCAATGCTTAGCCTTCCATTGGAGGTTTTTATTTACAGTAATTTAAATACTTGCAACTTAAATACTTGCAACTTAAATACCTGTACCTTAAATCCCAAAGGGAAGAGCAAAGCCAATGCTATGCCTCCCATTGGAGGTGTTTATTCACTGTCATGTACTTCCTATAATTTAATTTTTGAATCATCAGACCCAAAAGATGAGTAGGTCGTAATACTGCACAGAAGTCGTTAACACACTCCCTCTTTCGGCTTCAGGGAATCTTTAACACTTAAAAATATAACAAATAAAAATATATACAATCCATGCATCCTATTTAAAAAGTGAAAACACAAAAGAGAATACCCTACTAGAGCCTTAGGAATAAACCAAGCCTGAGTTGCCGAATTAGGATATCCATGAAATTAAGGTACCGAAAGGGCATTAGTTTTAATTAACTAGTGTAACCAAGTCCCCGAGCTCATAATCTCTGGTTCGCAGGAATAAATTAGTTCTCCCGCTAATTTATTTAGGTTTCTAATCGACCTACCAAGAACGATTAGTGGCGACTCCAAATTTCAAAATCATTTAAACAAAAACCAAAGTTGCGATTCGGTAGGGCTTGGGAGGGTCCGCGTTAGGTTAGTCAAATCTAATTAACTCAATAATCCGTTAACCCCTTAAAAAATTTTAAATTTTTTTAGGGGGTCGCGACATTCATCTCCTCTTCTCCATCTTCCCTTCTCTATTCTAATTTATCCACTAACTCTTCTTTTTGTTATTTGTAAAATAATCATTCAAGAGTTAGGTATTTGCACTCTAGTCCTTGAATTTTAAGTATTTACAATTTAGTCCATGAAAAAATATATTTCTTTAAGTCCAAATCTCGTCACAATTTTTGACACACCAAAATTTACCACATGTCAAATTTAAGCTCATTTCTTATCGCTGAAAATAATGCAAAATTTAATTAAAGCCCTTTTGCAAAATTAAGTCATTCTGGGTATAATTGAGCCAAGATGAAAATTTAAAATATTAGAAGACAATGTCACAACTCATAAAAAGTGAAAATTAAAAATAAGTTGGCTCAAATTAAATTTTTTTAGGCCCGATTCGAGATTATACTCGTGAAGGAATACGTGACTCGAATTGGATTTTTCTGAATTTGCGATGGCCAATATGAAAATAGATTTAAAATAAAAATATTAACTATCTTTGTGTATTTTTTTGGCCTCAAATGTTAATTTTCCAAAATTTTCAAGTATTTTTGTATTATTTTTTTTTAAAAAAATTAAATATATATAATATGAAAATTTATTTTTTGTTCAAAAATGGTTGCCTAGGCTTGGCCAAGGCTTCCAAAGTTGATTTTTCAATTTTCTCATTTTTTCTTTATTTTTCATGAATTTTCGAAAATAAAAATACTTAAAAATACTGAAAATATGAAAAATCATGTTTTGGTCAAAATTGGCTCCCTAGGCTTGGCTAAGGTCCCTCAAAGTTGATTTTTCAATTTTATGAATTTTTATGTATTTTCTACTAATTTTAAAAGAGAAAAGGTGATTGAAAATCATGTGTCAACAATCCAGGTTAAAAGGAAACTATTTCGATGGCGCTGATACCAGTATGAGGTGGAGCTACCCAGTCACCGGTCAGGATGCCTGAGACCATATAAATCAAAGCTCCGAGTCGATGATCCTAGAGATCCTAGCACAGGTATGGTATTCTGACCATAAAATGCCTTTCTGGCGAAATGGGTCAAGGGATTCCCTGTTAGTGCTCATGAGTCTAGAACCAAAGATCTTATGCAGAGAAATGCAAGATCCAGGGTCCCTTTCTCTTACCCAAAGAAGACGGAAGCATTTTGAATGTACGTCAAAAGAAGGTACATTGGTCCAATGAATTATAGGTTAACTCGGACATATGATAATAGCTTCACACCATATCAATTTTTCAATATAGGACTTCTCTAACATAATTCACACAAGTATCCTAACAATCTTCTTTTTACGTGTGAGCTCCATTGTTAGATTTGCTCCCCTTTAATTCAACTATCATTCTACACCAACATGTCTTAATTGAATCTCCATCAATGCCTATCGGGCTCGAGCCCACATTGCTACGCCATAATGCTCATTGGCCTAGAAATTGCCCATTAGGCCCAGGCCCACGTTGCTCTACTATAACGCTCATCAGCCTAGAAATCGTGTTGGTCACCAAATTCATTCTTTGAGATATTCATGAAATATCGATAAATATTGAGAGTGAGCCACCAATCAACCATCGGCTCTAGTACCATTTGTTGGGAGCACGCATCAGAAGTCCAATTCCTTCGCTCAAGGAGACCACCAAGAGGGAGTACAAGTCCGATACATATTGACAGTGTGCAACCAATCAACCAACGGCTCTAACACCATTTGTTGGGAGCACATAATAGAAATCTGGTTCCCTTGCTCAGGGAAATCCCCCAAGAGAGAGGCTAAGTCCGAGCCTGTTAACATATCAAGTTAAATATATTTTCATTCAAAAACTTAAGCCAATAAATTATGTGTCAACTAGAATATATTAATTGTTTCATATCACATCAATTTTTTTATGTGGAACTTCTCTAATATAACTCACACATCCTTCCTAACAATATAAACCTGGTGACCATCCGTGAGATCTTACTCGAGCTTTGAAGTGGTTTGAGGGCAACAATTTGGTGACACTCACAAATAATTTTTACAGGTGATCTGCCAACTTCAGGGATGGAATATCTCTTTTCTCCAAATCTTTTTTGTTTTGTTTCAATTGGCCAATTTTCAAAATTCCTTTTTATATTGTTTTTTGGCCTTTCTATTGTTGGTCTTTGGTGCATTTCCTTATTTTCTCTAACAATCCTTATTTTCTCTAACAATGTTCAAATCTTGATAGATCTGAGTATTTTCAACTTTTTAGTACTTACGAGAGTAGAAGTATATATCATACAAATCTTTTAAGGTACGGCATCTTTTATTAAATTAAATCGAATTAAATCAGAAAACATGATAGTTGATGTATCCCAGTAGCCTAATTCTTGAAACATTTTAGTAATTTCTTATTTGTTAGCTTTTCCATATTTAGTTTGACCATATATTCTCTTTAGTTTGTTGCTTCTGTATTTAATAAGAAAAATTGGTAAGGAGTGGAGTACAACTTGGATACACAAAAATAGGTCAATTTATGTCGGACCCATTTTTTACCTGTCCAAACTCGACTCAACTCATCCATTTTGATGGGCGTATAGCTTGGCCATCCATTAACTTGGGAATCCACCTCAATTGTCTCCATTGCCCAGGTCGCCACAACCTTAACCGTCAATGCCCACCACCCCGCCGTGGCAGCTGCACCCCGCCACCTTCATTGTTGCACCTCCCTATATTGTCCCTCTCTCTTTCTAAATCTTCTATTGTCTGTGTTTCAGCCCGATGCCACCGGCAAGCTTTGTCAGCGACGGCAAAGCTTGACTCAGCGACGAGCTTCATATTGGCCACCGATGTCACCGGTACCTTCAGATCTGATTCCAATGGAATTTTCAAATCTAAGTCGCACTGTACAATGATCGGTACATTGCCATGAATTAGTTGTATGTATGAGCTTTATAAGATTGAGGTGTATAGCGAAAAAAGGATTGCTTGAATTCAAACACATTTAACATTTTTTTTCGTTTTTCTCATATGGTTAGATTAATTTTTATTTAAATATCCTTCTTTGAGTTACAGTTTCTTTTGCTTATGAATTCTTTTATCTATAAGCTTTATTAGACCAATAATGAAAAGGTTGAGTCCTACTTTAATTTGTTGTCTTACTTTATCTACGATCTTTATTAAACGGAGATTTAATAGGGACCAAGGATCGATTGAGTTCGGATGTATAAAATCGACTATCTGTTTAGCCCTATGTAACCAACCCTCTTTGAGCTACAAATCATTTATATGACGAAATCATTTTATGTCATCCCATTATCCACAAGAATTTTTTTTTGTCAAAAATAACATTTTATTTCATTCACTTTCTTAAGGTACAATAGAAAAATATCGAAGTACAACTACAAGCCAAAATACATCGACAACTTCAAAACAATACAAGCTCTAAATAACAAGAAAAATCATCATATTGGAAAAATAATATAGAAGTGGATAATGTCGTTTGATGTGGTGCCCTTTGACAAACTTTGACACGAGCTTTACCCATCAATTTACTTTTGATGGTCACTTTAGCAAAGAGGGCCGCGGCGCCGTTGCCGCCCACAGCAAGAGCTAGTGAGCCTCGCCTAGAGCTGACGAGGGCGTTGCGACCCTCACCTTGGGTCGGCAGTGGTCTGTCAGCAACCTTCACCGACTCTCAATCAAAAAAGAATTACAAAATAGAAAGAGAAAAAGTAGAAATATATATTTTTGCCTTTTCCAGCTCCTTAAGCTTTGAAAACTTTCCTCTTCTTTCTCTTGTTGTCCCCATCATCCCCAAGCTTCACATATGTGAGGGCAAGTTCCTTTGCCGCCTCCGATGCTTCTTCCTCTATCTTCTCTGATGAATCAGCATTTGCGGGCTTATCTTCCTCTGATGCAGAGTCTCTCTCGCGTTTCTTCTGATTACCTCGTTTTTTCTGGCTTTGCTTTGGCCTATCAGAATTCCTAGTATTCCTATTCTCTCGGAGTTCTTGAATTTTGCGATGAAGCCGTAGCCGGAGTTCTTCATACGTCGCCGACCGCTCCTCACCTTCCATAGCAGACAATGTAGGTCTAGGTTCCATTACTTCTTCTTCTTCCTTAGACTTATCGCTCGATTTCTCCTTTTCTAAGCTCTCCTTCAACAAGTCGAGGGTTGTTTTAGAAGATCTCTCGGGGTCTAATCGCTCTCTTCGAGCTTTCTTTATATTCTCCTTGGATTCCTTCTCGGCCGAAGCCTTAGCGTCTTTGCTTAGACCCTGAAACCACGGTTTGTCCTTGTCATCACTGGGCAGGTAGAATTTCGCAGGGATGAGCTCGACTAACTTGTCAAAGAACAGCGAATGCCGATGAATCAGATACTTCAGATCAAGACCAGCAACGGAAGCAAGGGTACAATCGAGGGCAGATTTCTGCTGCTTCTTCTTCTTCATCATCTGGGAAAGAGGAGGTCTCAAAACGAGAAAACAGAATCTCACACAGCAGTCTCTCGGATTCACAACATACGTCAGGCATCTCGATCGAAACTCTTTCCTATCAAGCAATTCCAATTTTGACCTGGCAACTACACACAAAATTAGTATTCTGGGGGCAAAGATTCTCTCCTTTTTTTTTACTCCCTAGAAAGCATTCCTATCAAAAGATACCCAGAATCACATGCTCAGAGGGAGTTGCCGTACGGAGAGAGGCGGGACTGGGATTGCCGCAGTGGGGGCGAGCGAGGAAGGCTGGGCAACGGCGCCGGAGCCGTGCGAGCGGGAAAAGAGATAGACACAGAGGGAGGCAGAGCGCCGAGTTTTAAGTTCCTACTTTATTCGTTGCCCATAACGGAATTCATGGTAAGAAACTATTTTAAGGTTGTATGTGCACCAACTCATGCGGCACCAGGTGTGTTTGGTAGCGGAAAAATTATAAAAAAATCACAAAATTTTTACAATTTAATTGTAATATTTTTATTTTATCAATTTAGTCCTAAATCTTTTCACATTTTGTCAATTCAATCCTATTGATCGGAAATTACTAAAGTGGATGCCGGCAGTCCTACTTTATTTTTTATTTTTTTCCCTCTGGCCATCTCCCTCGACCTCCGCTAGTGATGAGGGCCTCCCTCAACCCTCTTGCAGGATGGTCGGAGGGACAAAGGAAAATAAAAGAAAAAGAAAAAGAAAAAAAATTATTAAAAATTATCCGCATCAATGCTGGCGATGTCATGTAAGACCGCCATTATCCACGTCATCGATAACCTATCAATGTGACTAAATTGGCATAATGTGAAAAGATTTAGAAATGAATTGGCAAGTTTAATAGGTTTATGGTTGAATTGGTAAAAATGTAAACGATTTGGGCAATTTTGTCGTTTGATAACACAAATGTTGGGAAAAATTGTCAAAAAAAGTCCTTAATCTATTGTACTTTTGTCATTCAATCCTAAACCTTTTGCATTTTCGTCAATTCTGTCCATTCAGCCAACTTTGGCTAGCGAGCGCTGATGTGGATCCGAGCGGTGCTAACATGGACGCTAACAAAGCGATTTTTAATAATATTATAATTTTTTTCAAAATCTTTATTTTTTGTTTATTTTTTCCTTTTCTTTCTTCTTTTGTTTATTGTTCATCTTCTCCAAGCCTTCTTCCTCCAGGTTGGAAGAGAGGGTCGGCAATGTCGTTGGGCAAGCTCGGCCACTAGTTGTACTGTTGAGCGAGGGCCGGTGAGGTCCCTTGCCAGTCAACAACGCTACATCACTAGGCAAGGCCGGTAGTGCCATTGGGCAAGCTTGCTCTCACCCAGATTTGGCGAGGCCAACCTTGCCTAACCATGGCATCATGTTGCCATCGTTGGACGAGCTCGGCCTTGCTTAGCGACGGTGACTGTCGAGCCTCGCCATCACACATGAGGGGACGCATTGTAGGATATTATTAAAAGACCCAATTTTCTACTTCAGAGACTTTCCATCTTCAAAGGAGCCACCATGGCGAGCCATGGGAGATATTGATAACAAGAACCTCACCCAAACATGGTATCTTTTACAAGGGATGGCCTCATGTGCGATGGCAAGTGTATGATGGCGAGGTTCGGTAGTCACTGTCGTCAGGGGAGTTTGAGTTTGCCCAATGACAATGTCGTGATGGCGTGATTGAGCGAGGTCGGCCTCACCAAATCTGGGCGAAGTCGAGCTCACCCAACCATGGGGTGGCGAGGCCAATGTGGGTGAGGCGAAGCTCTCCCAGTGGCACCAGTTGGCCTCGCCTAGCAACAGTAGCATCGATGATTAGTGAGGGATCTCGCTAGCCCTCACTCAACGGTATTGTCGTTGGCTGAGCTCTCCCAACGGGTTGGTGGCCAAGCTCGTAGTCTGGAGGAAGAAGGCTTGGAAAAGATAAACAATAAACAAAAGAAGAAAGCAAAGGAAAAATTAAAAAAATAAAGAATTTGAAAAAAATAATATTATTAAAAATTACTTCATAACCCTCTACTTCAACATCGGCCAGATCCATGTTAGTGGCAGCCGGTCAAAGTTAGCCGGATGGATTGAATTAATGAAAATGCAAAAGGTTTAAGACTGAATTGGCAAAATTAAAAGGTTCAAGATTGAATTGATAAAAATACAATAGATTTAGGATAGAATTAACAAAAGCGGAGTATGTTTAGGACTTTTTTTTTCATGTGTTTGAAAACTACAGTATCGTGAATGTGGAGTTGCTTTTTAGAGTTATAGTGGGGGCGGTCATAATTGGATGGGAGCTTGCAAAAAAAATATTTATAAAGACCTTCGAATTGTATAAAACATTCGTGGATACAGTAATCTCTTTTGATAAACAAAAATGAATTTTCCTCGCCGTTTAGTGATAGACTCACTTGTGCCCCGGAGTGGGTGGGATCTGAATCCCCTAACACAGTTTACTATGTTAGGGGTGACATAAGTGATATGGGCCGTCCAATTCAAAGATGGACTGCCCAGATTCATTAATTCAAAATTTTAAAATTCCTGCCAAAACTTTTCCCCCTTTTGAAAAAGGTGATGTGGATCAATCTGGGCCGTCCATTTTGAATTGGACGGCCCGGATTGGGTAATGTCACCCTTAATATTATGTTAGGGGATCCAAATTCGAATGGGTAGACCAGTAAAGATGGCGAATATTGAAGAGCATGGCCCGATTTAGGTTAGCCTGCCCGACCCTCGTTATATCTCTAGAACATAAAATATTGTATAAACCTGGAGTGGATTTTGCAAATTCTCCTAGTCAATGCATTGAAAGAGTGCATTCCAATTCCCGAAATTTGGCGAGTTGCAATTATGGACATCACCTTGCATTTGATTTTGATTAAGTTTGCAATTGAACTCCTCCCTGAAATTTCTTTTTCTAATGTGATTTCTATATATGAACTCGAGGAATTTTTCAGTATAAAAATCACGACTGAGGAAATTCCCGAGGTTACAGAATTCGCGAGTTTAATCGCCACGAATTTCCTCATCGTTCTTGCATTTATCCTCTCCTCCATTTCCTTCCTCCAAATGCTTCTCCCCTAGTCTTTGGATCTGGTTCAGCTCTTATATAACCTCTAGAGCTGCATAATAGGCTATAAGCAGGGGAAGGGATGCCAATGTGCCAAACACCACCCTGCAAAATACAAGTGGAGACGCCTTCCTCAGACCAGTGAAAGTCGATCTGGGTGAACATTATGAACGGAACGAAGTTGAAGGAATTCAGACAACTTACGCTGTGCTAAGAACGCTCGCATGTAAACCGTACTCTTTCGCGAAGATGAAAGTCGTGGCCGGCTGAGGCAGCGCTGCCTGCAGAACGGGGAAAGGGCAAATCGCTCTTCTGGATCCATAGAAGTTAAATACAAGTGACAGAAACTTAAGCAGTACTAGTTTACGTTGGCGGGTTTGAAATGTGAGCTATCGATTGCTCGAGTTTATAAGCTAGCATGAAATTTGATAGCACCTCGTGGTCATATAAAGGCGATGGACTTTAGTTTCCTTACCTGTATGATAGCGATCCTGAGAACATCGCCGCGCAACCCCACGACAAGGGAGCTCACGGTCATTAGAGCTGGCCCAGCGATGAACCTCAAGACCATTCCCAGAATTGTCATCTTCATGCCGCAAGCTATCACCTTCTTCTGCATTGCGATGAATATCCCTGCACATATATCAGATGACAGCAAATATGAAATCCTACTCTCGTAAATGGATTTCATGTTAACGCTTTACTTACCAATGTTGAACATAGCAGTTCCTAACCCAGCTCTTGATAGAATCTGTATGGATTCTTTGACGATGCCCGGCATTTTCACTTTGAACCTTACGAAAGAAATAGTTACATGAGTCGAGAGACGTTTGCCGCCAATCTGACATTGCTCGGCTAAAGCAAAAGGCGTCTCGTGAATTGCAAACCTGTGCGCTATTACCGCCCAAGCGACGCCGACGACGCAAGCGTAGATGTTGGGATTCAAAGCCAGTTTCGAACCCACGATTTTCATGGTGGTCCACAATCTTGGTCTAGCGTTATCGGTCTCCACAGCATCGGTCGTTCCCTCGATGTCTTTCTCGTTCGGTGCCGGATCATCAGTCGTCGCTCTCCTTGGAGAGACGCCCATCCCCATTTTCCGACACTCGAGAAAACACAACAGAAGCGGAAACCACAGAATGGCCTGCATAACCGATAATTGAACTACAAGGTCCACGCCCACCTGACCGTACATCGATCTCAGTATCGGTATCCCGACGACCAGGACATTCGTCAAGGTGAGCAAGGAAAAGGTGGTGATGCACCAGCTATGGTCCATTCTGCTGCTGCATTTGGCGCACAGGGCAAGCATGAGGACGGCGAGGAACTTGGAGACGGCATCCGCCGCCAAGACGGAGTAATTCATCTCGAAGAGATTGGCGTGCGCAGCAGTGAACTCAAAACCGAACAGAGGGATGATGAAGTAGCAGACCATGCGGTTTATGCCTGTCGCGACCTAAAAATCGGTTTCCCAATTTTTAAAGTTAATGGATTACCATGTTAATTAAATTGAATTAACTAGCATAGCTCGAACTCTCCCGAGTTCTACCAAATCGTGACTTAGGTTCAATTTCATCAAAAGAAGGATTTATCTTGGAGTCGCCACTAATCATTTTGGGTAGGTTGATTAGACACCTAAATAAAGCATCGGGAGAAATACTTTATTCCTACGAACCAGAGATTAATGAGTTCGGGGACTTGATTACGCTAATTTTTCAATTAACGCCCTTTCGGTACCAATTTCATGAAAATGTTCAACTTGGCAATTTTGATGAATTTTCACTTAAGGTTCAAAGGTGCAATTTTTTTTTTTGGTTTTTTTTATGATTTTTTTTTTAGATTTTTCAATGTATTATAAAGAATGCAAAATCACCCAAAGCAAACGAAGATGTGAAGAGAGAGCAGGTAAAGTAAAACTACCCTAAGGACAGTGAAAATAAAACCCGCAATTCGTCGGGTGAATAATTACAGACCAATTAAATAAAACTCGAGACATGATCGGGAACACAACAAAAATGGACCGGAATGGACATCGATCAAACACCCGTCGCCAAGTCTCGTGGGTCGGGAGTACAACAAAACGGACCGGAATGGACATCGGTCATCCTCCAGTCTTCAAAGCATCGGGCCGAAAGCCAAATGAAAATAATGAACTTATCCAGTCGAACATGCACAATCACCGAGTTAAGACAATTCAAAAACTCAAAGAAAGTTTAACACGTGCTGATTAAACTTCATTGAGACCATTTTTTACATTTTCCAATGCATTAACACAAAAAATATGAATTAAATCATACCGTGCATGAACATTCTTAGGGAGAAAGCAGTAACCATAAAATGCAAAAGAAATAATGAAATGTATGCACAAATTCTGAGATTTTTTATGTGGATGGAAAAATGTGTCGTTGACAACTTTAATGTTTTACATTCTTACTGAAGAGACACTCATTTTCGTGTAGAAAATAGTCTTTCATGGGAGCTCAGCAGCAAACAAACAAATTTCACAGAACAGACATGCTTCAGGATTAAGCTCAAATGGACACTCAAATCTCAAAATTAATGCACCAAACTTTCTAGTCTACTAAACAAGACCCCAATGAACAACTTTCATTTTTTGTGAAGTTTCAAAAGAAGACTCTAAACATGAGATAACTACGAATCAATATGACCACGCACAGAAAAACATTCAGACTCAAGGACACCAGCAGAATTGCATGATTTCATTAAATGCATTAAAAATACGAAACGTGCATGAATATTTTTGTATTTTTTATATGTTATGCAGTAAGATCTTATGAACAAATGTCATGAAGAGGTCTTTATGAAACAAAGTCTAGAATAACCCATGGAAAATCATTTAGCGTGAAAGGTCAAATCAGAAAAATTCCATCTCAGGTTCTGATCACCATATTTCCAGATTTCTGCTCTCCATTTCGGGGCCCTTTTGACATAGCAAACGACGTCCATTTTCACGCCATAATATATCAAATCAAAGATCTCAAAGTCATCTACGAATGTTCAGTATATTTATTTTCGAGATTTCGTCATCTAAATACGAAAAATTGAGTTACCAGATAATTGCACATGCTGATGCACCTAGAGCTCGTTGGAGATGAATCCGTCGCGTCGCCAAGGCTTGTTCCACTGCGGCGAATTTTTCTCTCTCACAATTTTTTCTCTTGAAATCTCTCCAAATTTTTTTTCTCAATCTCCAAAGTCCCCCTTTCAAAGCTCTCATTCTTCCTCCTTTTATAGCCTACTCCCCCATCTTCCTTTCTCTATCTTCATCTATCATTATAATTGTTCCACTAACTTCATCTTCCCTTCTAATTCCACCATCTTCCCTTCTTTATCTCCATCTTCCCTTCTAATTCCACCATCCTCCATTCTTTATCTCCATCTTCCCTTCTAATTCACCATCTTCCATTCTAATCTTTCCATCTCCCATTCTAATTCTTCATCTTCCCTTCTAATTTTTCCATCTTCCCTTCTATATCTCCCCTTCTCCATCTTCCTTTCTAATTTCTCCATCTTCCCTTCTATATCTCCCATTCTCCATCTTCCTTTCTAATTTCTCCACTATCCCTAAAATTTTATGTATTTGCAATTCAGCCCCTGAAGTTTTATGTATTTGCAATTCAGTCCCTGAAGTTTTATGTATTTGCAATTCAGTCCCTGTGGAAAAATTTCTTTTAAGTTCAAAACTTCATAAGCCTTTCGGCACACCTCCCTCACGCTCAATCCAATCGTTTGTCAATTTAAGCTCAAATCCTCCGTCGTTAGCCATAATAAAATGCATGACCGACAAAAAATTAAATATGCAATACATGAAAAAATTAATTTTTGGTGAGAACAAATTCTCATTTTTTTTATGTACTTAAGTGAATAAATTTTAAAAAGTCAAAATTTAGGTGTCAACAATGCCATCGCACTGCTCGGCGGTGAACATGTGCCACCACCTTACCGAGCCGTAACCGAGCATCGCGGCGATGTAGAGGGCCACCATGGTCGCGAACACCTTGTATATGTCTTCCAATGCGATCATGGTTCTTCCGTATAGAGAACTTGGCTGATGATTTTAGCAGCTAGTTTGGACTCACATCTAGAGTGCTCGGTTTAGTTTTGCAAGACTATTTATAGGAAGAGGGAGGCTTCTATGGTACGGTGACTTCACCAGCACGTCGCATCACAAGGTGAGGTGTTTTAACAGATCGAAAGTTTATTTACGAAAAAGCGAATTACTGAAAGTAAAATAGATCTCATTTTTTTTAATAGATCTTCATCTTGCAAAGAAAATGAAAATTCTTTTATAGATGGGTATAGTTGTTATAAATTACTTCATCTATTTTGTGCTATACCACCTTCGTTAAGAGTAAAGTGAGTATATCTGTAACTAAAATTGATTTGTTCATAGTAAACTTTACTTGTTCATGGTAAATCTTCACATTTTTAGTAAGTAAACATTATTTGTCCGTGGTATTTATTCTCAGTAAACATTTTCATTCAAATTAATATTATTTAGATAGTTCTTTTCTAGGATTAATATCACAAAAGGTTCTCAATCTGTACACCTATGACAAATTTACCTCAAATTAATCTTTTAACCAAAAAAAAAAATCAAACTGATACATCTTTGACAAATTTACTCCAAACTAATTTTATTACCATAAAAAATCCCAAACTGGTATACTTATGAAAAATTTATTCTCTATTAGTTTTTCTTACCACAATAAACCACAAATTAATATACTTATGACAAACAGAGAATAGAAAATCATTACATCCGTTGACTGTCATGTGTCATCCAACTCAGCAATTTGATGGTAGTAAGAATAAAATTATCACTTGTATAAGTTTAGAATTTTTCATGGTATTAACCCTCTTTTTTAGAATGTAATTACAATTAGGCTATTTTCTTATTAAAAAATGAGAGAGAGAGAGAGAGAGAGAGAGAGAGAGAGAGAGAGAGAGAGAGAGAGAGAGAGATGGCTTGGAAGTGGCTCCATTGCTTTGGCAAGGGGTTGCGTGATCCTTGCTAGCCACTAAAGCTGTTAATATGGGTCATTTAATTTCACTTCAACCATTTGGACCCATTTTTAGTGAGTCCTTTAAATGTCAAAGACCCATATTTGACCCATATTTTGTATAAAATAGGTCTTATATGGGTCATTAACATTTAAAGGACTCACTAAAAATGGGTCCAAAAGGTTGAAGTGAAATTAAATGGGTCAAAACTAGGCCACGCATGAAACCCATTTTCGACCCATATTGGACCCATTTTCGACTCATAACTCTCATAAATTACAAATGGACCTAGGGCCTTTCTGTTTGTTTCACGAAAAATGTGATACTTTCGGAAATCATTTTTCAGGAAGTCATTTTTCAAGAAAATAATAATATTTTCCGATGTTTGATTAATACTTAAAAATAAACTAGAAAACAATTTTCATCGTTTGTTATGGAATTGATTTTCGGGGACCGACAGTGGCAGCGGCTGGCGATTGGCGGTCGCGAAGACGGGTGGCCAGCTACGGCGACTGGCGGCCGGCCGCGGCGACCGGCTGGTCGGCCGTAGAGACCGGCCGAGGCGATCGGCAGTCGGCACCGGTGGTTGACCCACGACCATGTCCGGCGGCAACAACCATCAGTGGCGATCGGCAATCGGCGATAACGAAGGAAAATATTTTCCTCTTTTCAAAATAAGGAAAACGTTTTCCATACTTTTCAAAGAGATTTTTTCATAAGAGGAAAATGTTTTCGAGGATTAGCCTATTTTTCGCCTCCCAAACATCGAAAAATCCGAAAAATATTTTCTAGTAAGTTATTTTTTGTGAAACAAATGGAGCGTTAAAGCCTAAAGTTTCTTCTTATTATTATTTTTTAATTTTCTATTTTTACAAATGGGCCCATGGCCGCTGGTCACCGGCCACCGCCGTCTGCCGGTCGCCTTTGCCCACCCGTCGCCGCCGATCGCCGCCACTCGCCGTGGCCGGAGAAAAATGAAAGAAAAAATAAAAGCAAAATAAAATAGGTTAAATGAGTTATATAATTTTTCTTAGAATATTAGTTTGATTTGGCAATATGGTTTAAAATGGGTTAGGTCGGGTATGGGTTGATTGCGGGTTGGGTTGGGTATAGGTCAAAATGGGTTAGACAGGTCAATATGGGTCAGATCATATCCGACCCGACCCACCCATTTGACACCTCTACTAGCCACCGTCAATGGTGTTAATGAACTCTTATTGCATAGTAAATGAAAAAATTATCCAAAAAGTCATAAATCAATTACACTTTTGTTAATTAGGTCATAAACCTTTTAATCATGCCAATGAAGTCTTAGACCTTTTCTTATTTTGCCAATTATATCAATCCAGTTAAATTTGACTTGAAATCGCTAAAGTGGACGCTGGTCGTCCTATGTGGTACAACTGGCACTGATATGGACATTTTCAAAATATTTAACATTTTTTATTTTTAATTAATTAGTTAATATTGTTTTTTTTTCTATGTTTCTTTTTTACAACCATAGCAAGCCACGAACGAGGGCTGCAATCCCCTCGCCAGCCAACAAGTAAGGGTGCTCGCCTTACCAAGATCTGCGCAAGGGCTTGATGCCCTTGCTCATGGACAGCGATGGTTGGGCCAACAACCTTGCCAGCCTAAGTTGTAAAAAAATAAGAAAATCAAAAATAAAAATATTAAAATATTATTAAAAATTATTCATATTAGTGCTGGCCATGCCATGTAGGATAACCATCATCCACTTTGGCCAAAATTAATTAAATTGACTCAATTGGTAAAATGTGAAAAGATTTAGTATTCAATTGCCACAATTAAAAGATTATCATTGATTTGGTGAAAAGTGCAATAGGTTATGGCTTTTTGGACAACTGTCCCGAAATATTTCACTGCAAATATGAATCATTTATCTTATAGCAGATAGATTTACTATGTAGCTTTTGCTATGAATAGTGAGAAACTTGATTAGCAAATAAACAAAAAAGTTTGGATGGTCAAGATGCATCTCAATGTTTTTTAATGATTAGGTGAGTCGATTATGAAAATCCGTGGGCATGGGAGTGTTGAAGTTTGTTTATAAAATAAACAAAAGTAGCATTTTCTAATCTCACATAGGATGGAAAAAAGAGTGAAAGTCTCTTTATTAATTGGAATGCTACTATAGTCTTTCAAAATAAAGGAATGAGCGAGTGTGCTAGTCCTCATTATACCCGTGTGTGGGTGTACGTGTGATTGCACAATTATTAGGCGCACTTAGCCATTTGCACGACTGTGCGATTGCAACTAATAATCGGCATTAATCAATAATCATATTCTTATTTTTATTTTATTTTATTTCAAAATTAAATTTAATAAAATTTAATTGAAATGTTCTAGCGAAATAGTGCGACTGTTCACTTAGAAGTTAGAATTATTTTTTATATCAATTTTTAATTTTAATTAATTAATTATGTCCAATGATTGCAATTCTTCGGACTTGACAGTTTAGATATGAATTGCATCCTTTCGAATTAGCAGTTTTAAACCTTTGAAAAGTTACAGTTTTTCATATAAAATTATTTTGAAAAAAATGAAAAGGTATGATTGAATAAACTTTTTGAACACGAAAAGTTGCATGAGAATTAACTACCTTTCGAACACAAAAATGTGTATTCATTTCTTGTTATATATTTAAGTGTTCTGTTTATTTTGAAGATAATTCTTCTTCAATTTTTGTTCTTTTAAAAACAAGAGAATTTCAACCTTCGTTTTCGATTATTTTCTAGAGAATTCTTGGAGAAATATGAGAATTGCTATCTAATATTCTCACTTGAGACTCTATTGTATCTTAAAGAATTTTTGTCGGTAACCATTAGCAATATTATGGGTTAAATAATTTTTTAAAAGGAATGCTATCATGCCTCAAAAGTTGATTTCTTTGTTCTTCCCATCCGATCATATTTTACCAACGGGGAGAACGTGATGAATAGCCATTCGGGGAATAATATTCTATAACATTAATGCTGGATAGGATGCCACGTTCATCGAATTATTCCTTTTGTGGGTGCATCGAGTTCTCCGGTTTCCATTCCCTCCCATCGGTAGAAAATGATGCGTTCTTATTCTTCACCGTGATCATCACGGATATGCCCTAATTGTTCCACTCAGATTGTGAAAGGGTTGAATCAGCCTCCAAAACATTGACAGAAAATCCCAGAGTTCAACTCAGGAATCGATACTTTTCGAACTACAGCTTTTCGATACCGGTCCAATGATACTACACGTGCATCATGTTTCGAAGAGCTCTCGGCACATTAAGTCGATCTAACGCGGACGGTGAGCAGTCGATGGACAAGGAGAGGCTCGACCGGTGCCTCGGTGCTATATTTTAGGGCTAAGCATAATGGACCAACTAAATTTGGGATTGTCCAGACCGGACCGAATCAGAAATTGCCAAGACCGGACCAAACTAGTTGGTCAGGTCTCGTTTTCAAGAGTTTAAGTCTCAACTTCGAGGGATAAAAATTCCTAATTGTAAGCCTAAATGTAAGATACTTTGGGTGCTTAGTACGACTGTCAGGTTTAGTGACAATGTGATGTAATTAATGAGAGGTGATTCAGTATATATCGCTAACTAGAAAATTTTAATGACGAATCACTAAATGCGACCTGTCCAATGAATGGGCAGTCCGTCGGTCCTGTGCAGTTCCTAGTCCTTGAAACTAGGAATCGGTCTGTATTTTAATTGGGATTTGACTGGATCGGGAACCGATCACTCTTACTATATTTTCTTCACGCCCATGTTAAATAGGATAAATTACCCGATTCGACCTATCTAGTTCTCGTGAATTCGATTTGCAATGCTCGACGTGGTTGGTCATTAATGTGCGAGGGCCTTAGTGGGAGGTCGGAATTTTACGCCAAAATGTCCACTGTGTGATTCCTAATGATTCAGCCTCAGCATTATTCTTTGTTGGAGAATGATTCGATTTTAATGGGACGCATAGAAAAAGAAGATTAACTTTGCATTTGTATCAAATTCCGTCTTGTCTGTCCCTAAATGACAATCTAATTCTTTTTGTCGAAAGTCTATGGTGAATGTATCGTCACTTGGCCGGAGGATTGATAAGCTCATGAATCGATTACCGCTGGCACACGGGGAAAAGTTCCCCAAAAAATCTCAACTTTATTGTATGACAATCAATTTAATCCTGAACTTTTTAATTGCACCAAACTTTTAACAGTAGCCAATTTAGTTCAAAACCTTTCTCATCAACTCAGGTGCAGGTGCCCCTTGCCCAAGGCGACAATGACCAGTGGAGATAAATAGAGAAAAGAAAAAAGAAAAAAAAATTATGGAAGTGCAAAATTGTTCACATTAGTGCCAAGCATGTCAAATAGGACGGTTGATGCTGACTAGATTGCTATGTTAGCTATTTTTGGCTAAAATTGGCTTGAAAGACTAAATAGGCAAATTGTTAAAATATTTCGGACTAAATTGCAAGTTGTTAAAATATTTAAAACTCAACAAGCATAATTGATAGGTTTAGGGCTCAATTACTTGATGTACAATAGATTTATGACATTTTGGATAATTTTGCTTCTTACTTGAGTTTAGAAAAATTTTAAGAGCAAACATTGTGGTTTCTAACGTTTAATCGTGCTTTCAACTAATTCGCGATGATATGAATAATGATTTCCTAAAAAGAATGTGTCTCTTCATCCCAATTTCTCTGCATCGAGAAATTATGTCCAAGTTGACATGACATAGCTTTGGGTAATGGGTAGAAGCATGAACAAACTGCTCAAAGCTCAAGAGAATCTGCGGCAGCAACTTGAATTCTAATACGAGCCAAATACGGACGTTAATCATCGAGAATGAAATTCTCAAACTATTTTAAGCTATGCTGGAAGTTTCGACCAAGAAAAAAAAAACTATATTGGAAGTTGATTTAAAAGAAATGTTGAAAACGACCTTTCAACTCAAGGTGGATAAGATGGAAATGTCTTCTCAAAATGTCTTTCTATGCTATTTCAACGTTCCAAGAGTATCAGGTCTCACATTGAGTTTTATTTTGCGAAACCTCTTCAGGCGGCCAAAGAACATTAAAGCTTTGTTGGTTTTATAGAAAATTATTTTCAAGAAAATATTGTCCGATAGAAGATTAACTAGTCATCTCAGTTGATAATGACCAAGCTTTTTGGGTTCATTTCCCCACACAAATTCTAAGAGATCAATTAGTTAAGGGCACACATGGCAATATTTCTTATTTAGGAATCAACTTCCGATGTGAAATTGATTTTTCTATTTCTACTCAAAAGCATAAGTTTTTCTTTTGATTAGATAAATTTGTTTCGGAATGGTTGAAATTTTCTACTTCTCAAACATTATTAATGTAAAATCTTCTATGAAAAATTATTATCAGTGGCTGAAAAAATTACTACTTCATTTTTAAACTTTTAAAATTTCTTTAAAAAATAATTTTTTTCATCATTAAAAAATATTATTTACCTTTTAAAAAAATTATTATATATATTTATTTCGGTGGCTGGAGATTTTGACTCAGTAGTGGCGATGGTCGGTAGAGGTTGATAGTGGTTGGCAGCGAGTGGCAGTAGTCGCAAGCGATGATGGCGGCGACTGATGAAGGTCAGCGGTGGTTGGTGACGAGGAGCGGTCAGCGGGTGGCTGCAATTAGGGCAATGGTGGGTGATGGCTAGCGAAGGTCTGCGGTTGGTGGTAGTGAGCAATGAGCAATGGTTGGCAATCATCGCGAACAATGATGAGGCGAAGGGTGGTGGCAGTTGACCCGAGGGGGGAGGGGGAGGGGCGATGGGTAGCGGCGGTCGTAAGAGGCAATGGGTGGTGGGTAATGATGGTCGTAGGCGGCATCGGGAGGTGGTGGAGGTTGGTGGCGGGCATGGTTAAAAAGTAATTTGTTTTAACTTCTCAAATTGGGGAGATGAGAAGTACTTCTTAAGTTAAGAAGTAATTTGTTTTAACTTCTCAAATTGGGAAAAAAGCTTCAGAAGTAGAAATTTTTTCAGAAATAAAATTTTTTACCAAATGGGTTTTTGCTTCTAAAGTTACATCATCAAAATGCGCATGGTAACACTTCTAAGAATTGATTTTTGCTCTAGAAGTGCTTTTGGAGCAGAAATCCGTTTGGTAAAAAAATTACTTTTGAAAGAAATTTCTACTATTAAAGCTATTTCCCCCCAATTTGAGAAGTTAAAAATAAATTACTTCTTAACTTAAGAAGTTTTTTCTATCTCACCCTCTTTTCATTAAGCCCTCATTCTCCTTTCAACCATGACCATCTTTGCTGACCAGCCCCCTCAATCGTTTATGGTAAACCATCACCTATTGCTGCTCATAACCACCCCCCCTTGTTGCTTGCGACTACCACCCCTTGTCGCCAATTGCAGACCGCTGCCTGTCGCTGCCCGTGACCATTGCCACCCACCTCTCCCTACCGCTAATCACCAACTATTGTCAGCATCGCCATCGCCTCCTGTGAGCACCACTGACCATCGCCCACTATCGTCCATCACAGAACTTTACCGCCCATCACCCATAGACACCTGCAACCACCACCCCTCGATGATTGCCCCCCACTGCCAACCATGGTTGACCTTTACTTGCCTTGCCTATCACCACCCACGACCACTAGCAATTGTCGACCACCGCCCACTGCTACATCGCATCACTAACCATCGACTGCTGTCATCAATCGTCAACCACTGCCTCGCCTACCCTTACCAATTATTGATCGTTGCCAACCACCATCGTGATCGCCGCAACCATCAAGTCACTATCTTTGGCCGCCAGAGTAAAAAATAAATTACAATTTTTTATTTTAAAAAAGTAAAAAATTCTTTTAATAATAAAAATTATTTTTAAAAGATATTTTAAAATTTTAAAAATGATGTAGAAATTTTTCAGCCGTCAACAATAATTTTTCACATAAGATTTTGTGTTAATAATTTTTCAAGAGTAGAATTTTCAACCGTTACGAAATGAATTTTTCTGATCAGAAATTAACTTCTGGAGCAAAAATAGAAAAAGTAACTTCCGCTTTTGAGTAGAAGTAGAAAGTGAACATATGCCTAGAAGTTGATTTCTAAAGTAGAAGTGTTGCCATATGCACCCTTTAAGTTGCTCCCTAGTATGTAGGTAACTAGCTATGAGAAGCTCCACCAAAACTCTAGGTTCACCAAAAAAAAAAAAACGAGCCAAGAAAGATATTTCTATCAATAAAAAAAAACCTACAAAAATAGACAAAATGATTTCCTCTTTTTGAAGACAGGAAATCATTTTTTACTCTCTCCACTTCTTCACCTTCATTTTTTATTTATTTTTTAAAAATCCATTTAAAAATTTTCATATTTTTAGTAATTATTATTTTATTTTTCCTTTTTTAATTTTTTTTTCTTTTCTTGTTCTTCCTCGGCCGAGCATTGGCCAGTGGCCACGACGAGCTTGAGGCTTGCCTAAGGGTCTAAACCTAAAGCTCGCCTGCTGCTGGTCGTCGGTGATAGCCGAAGAAGAAGGGAATTTAAATTTTTTAAAAAATAAAAAAATTATTTAAAGGTGTGCATGAAGGAAAATCAAATCAGAATTTCTCTACCGAACGACAAAGGATATTTTTTTAGTTCATTTATAGGTTTAAGCCAAACTCTAGAAAATATTGTCATTACTTCCTAGAAAATATTTTAAAAAAAACCCATTTTCTACAAAATAAGCAAAGCCTAATAGTGTAGTGATTTCCCTATGATGTTGGTTTAAAAAAAAAGTTGACTTAAACTTTTCCTGATCGAAGATTCGATGCAACATTAAAGTCCAATACCTTCACCCAAGGAGATTGCCAAAAGGTAGCCCTAATTTGAGCTCGTTAATATATTCAGTCGAACTCGCATTCACTCAAAAGTTTTAGCTAATGAATTATGGGTCAACTGGAATATATTAATAGGTTAATACCATGAAAAATCCCAAACTGGTACACCTATGATAAATTTATCCCAAACTATTTTTGACCATCAAGAACCCTAAACTGGTATACCATTGACAAATTTACAATAAATTGATACATTTGGAACAAAGTTACAATCAATCAGTTTTTGTTAAATTTTATCTTCAAACTGTTGAGTTTGATGATAAGTGATAGTTGCCGGATGTACACGTTTTGGGTTTTTATCTTCTATTTGTTATAAGTATATCAATTAGGTATTAATTAATAATGAAAACTAACGGAGAGTAAATTTGTCACGTATGTACTAGTTTGGAGCTTTTAGTGGTCAAAATAATTAGTTTGGGGGTAAATTTGTCACAAATATACCACTTTAGGATTTTTTGCGATCGAAAAAATAATTTGGATAAATTTGTCATAGATGTACTAGTTTGGAATTCTTGTTAGTCAAAAAATAATTTGGGGTAAATTTATCATAGGTATTCACTTTAGAGTTTTTCGTGATATTAACTCTATATTAACTATTCAATGTCACATTTATTATTCAATATAAAACTTTTCTAATACAACTCACATGTGTATCTCGACGGAGGGAACCAAGGAGGAGCTCCGCCGTCACTATGACCGAGGATAGTGGCGATCTCCCTTGCTTCCTTCGAGGTAAATTAAAAAAACATTGTCATTCAAGGTCATGATCCCGGGTTTAACTCCACTTGGGACTTATCTCTCTTAAAAAAAGAGGTGCTGGATATGTTTCTATTAAAATAAATTCACGTGGGATTTGTCGGAGTTATGTTGCTAGAGTTACTCAAGAGAAACATTTTTCAATAGTTTTGGCACCTAAAAGTCATTGAATGAGAAATTATGACATTTCAGTAAACGTTGTACAAAAGCCCCTCTGAGCATTGGTCACGAGGGAACGCTCCTCAGTCTATAAATCTCGATGTGAATTATTTATATCTCATGAAACCAATAGTAGTAAGTTAATATGGTTCATAAAATCAAATTAGGTGCACTCAATCACGCCTAACTCGGAATTACTAAGATAGAGTCTCCTTTGACATTATGCTAAATACGGGTTACCACTAAGTTGCGTTGCTCAACACCTCTGATGGAGTCATTTGACCATACTAACACCATTTGTCTTTTTTCACTTGTTGGAATCAAATCTCCTTAAATTATAAACTCGACCTCATTAAATATTTTGCTTTTCAGACAAAAAAAAACTTTTTCCTTTGACCCACTAAAGTAGATGAATTTATTGCATATGTCATTGGTACTTCTCACTAAATGATTGATTAATTGAAATTACAACTTAGTGAAGATAAGATTATAAATGTAACCTAAGTTTAGTGACCCATAATGTGAATTGCCTTACATTTGTATGCTAAGTAGAAGTTTGTTAGTCATTCGGGCCCCACTCATAGTATTTTTTTTAGGGTTGCGCTTTTTCTATCTCTTTTTTGCTTAACACACTCTAAAATAGTGTTTTGACTATAATATCGCTTATGGATCCTACCATTTAGTACATAATATTTATTGACAATTATTAAATTTAGAAGAGGGCCCCATTTTCTGTTTTACATTTTTTTTTCTTCCCTATCTCTCTATCTTTGCATGCTTGTCGTCTTCTTCCTTGATGCCTTCTACTCCACCACACCTCCACCCCGAAAGGCTGCATTGGCCTTGCTATTCACTCACTTCTCCTCGTTGCTACCTCTCGCGACCTCCACCTGCTGCCCATTGGAGTGGCTGAGTTTGAGCCAAGTTTAGTTTGCTTGGTAAAGATGGCTCAAAACCTCATTGAGGAAAGCAACCAGAAGCAATTGGTGGCAAAGTAGAGCCGCAACCGTTGTAATGTATCAACGGCAATGGCAACAACAACAACAACTAACTACTACTACTACTTCGACAATGAATTAAACATATTCGAAGGCTTTGTCAAGTCGATGACTGGCAAAGAAAGAAAAAAACCAAAAAAATACTATGTCCCTCAAGCTACGATTTCCTCATCTGCAAATTCATATGGGTAAAACCTCCTATTTCCCAGCCGATACTCTCTCTCTCTCACACACACTAAGTTTCTTAAGTTCATCCTCATCGATTTTGTGCCCCTTTATGGCAAAGTAAATGATAGTTGGAAATGTCTCGATAATGGCAGGTTGAGGTCGTGTGTGGCGACTTAGAGAAGTGAGAGGATGATGTGGCCAATGAAGCCTCCGGGTCAAAGGCATGGGTGAAGAAGACAGCCAAAAAGAAGATGATGGACAAGCAAAGAGAGAGAAGAGAGATAGGGAAGAAAAAGAAAAAAAAAAGTAAACACAAAACGGGGCCCACAAGAGATATTATAGCAAGACGCTATATTAGGGAGTGTGTTAGCCAAAAAAAAAATGAAAAAAGCACCTTCATTTTTTTTAATTATTTATTGGTATCAAAATTTTCTTAATTGATCAATTGACCTTTTTAACCATTTTTCCTCCTTTGTTTGGACCCACGAAGTTGAAGTTTCAATTACATCAATTTGACCAACTCTCAACTTAGAAACCTATTTACAAAGCATCTTAATTTGGAGCTTAAGAAAAGGGATTTGAAGAAAATAAATTGCATATGTGGCCACTTGAAGTCGTGAACTAATTGAATGTCGTAATACCGTCGGCCACACTTAGACTAGTATATGATCTAAGACTACAAAATGCAATTATATAATGATATAGATAAATAAGATATCTGGAGGGATGTGACTTGAACCTTTTTTGAAATCAAGTAATCTTTTGAGCGATCACTATTGTACTTTTGTTTCAATTGGAAATCACTATTATACCTGAGTACATCAAAAAGCTGTATTTATATAATAAGGTCTTGTTCATTTCAATTGCTTTACGATGATCAGGCGCAGTTTGTACATGCTTAAAAACATTTTTTTTACCTAGATTCATACATATCAAAATTTATTGTTAACACACGTTGTGCAATATAATGAAAGCTGTTGGATGAACTGGTTGTGAACTTATAACCGCGATACTATTAGACGTAATGTGTTATGAATTGGATAAATTTATGACATATCCAATCACTTTGACACGAAAATTTAGGTACTTTTAAAACTAACCTTGTGACAATCCATCCAATTCCAACCAAAAAATTATTATTAATTTTCATATTCTCCTTCAAAGAAAAATATAAACCTTTACTTGAGGTAATTAGTGGGATGAATGATCTGACCATACACTAAAAACATCTAAAATTCTCTCGAATTTGGCACGACAAGATCATAATAAGGATCACATTGAATGATTCTAATGGTCTTTGTGTAAAACTAAATTAATTTCTAAAATAACATATTGCGTATGTCACGCTATTAGTTGAACCTCTCAAACTTTTTCTGTTTGGCGATAAAGTTAATAGAGGTCTAATCCTCTCTTAACAAAAAATCTTACAAAGAAACATAAACCAACGCCACTATCTTAAAATAAACTTCCAAATTGGTAAGAAATCCTTTACTTCCTTAATTGCTTTTGGCAAGAACTTACCCTATTACCATTTATCAAAGAATTTCTTTTGCCCCTCCTCAATAAAGTCGAAAAATACCGAAGAAAAAAAGGATAAAAGTAAGAAGAGAAGACAACCCGTTTTCTCTATGGATCACGCAGTATCTTCAGTAATCTTCTTCACTTTACGGTCAATGAAGCGTCTTGCAAAGATGGGGCAGTCTAAATACCATGTGGGCTCATGCAGCATTCAAAGTGTCATGCCCGATCCAGTGCAGCACAGTGCCATGTTGGGCCAGGCACAGCACTTTGAATGTCGTGCCGGCCCGTGCAGCATTTTAAGTGTCGCAAGAGCCCGTGCAGCATTTCTAGTGTTGCACGGGCCTGTGCGGCCCAAGGGTTAGCGAGGCCTTTTTTGTTATTTATTTTTAATTATATTTAAAACATTTATATTTATATAAATTTTTATTTTGAGACTTATTTTTATAATATAATTATCAATAAATAATTAAAAAATATGAAGATATATGTAATTAATTTATTTAGTATGTAAATAATTTAAAAAATATTCAAAATTTATTTATATAACTTTGTAAATATAAATAATTAATTTATTAAGATAAAATTTTTATAAATTTCTTTTATTAATTATTCACATAATAATAAATTAGTTACATACATATTAATAAAATTTTTAATTAATTATTGATAATTATATTATAAAATAAGTTTCAAAAGGAAAAAAATTATATTTACCAAGTTATAGAAATATTAAATTATAAAAATACGTAAAAAATATGAAACACCTGGAGACTACATCAACAAGGAAAGATCATCACTAGTTCATTAATTATACTAACTAGTTTGGCTTGCTTGAGCCATTGTTATTTGGCTCCTCGACGAGGAGTTTAAGTAAAAAGAACGGATATGAGAACACAGAATTGCTTCTCGTGACTCGGAGCAAGAACTCTGCATTTTCAAAACTGATGCGGAAGCGACCAGTCCTATCCATTTATGTGATTTAGTAATATAAAAACCACGGTTGCTTCACGAAATTGCGATCCCTTTGTCACTACACGAGACTCGTTTATGATTATAACACGATCCACTGGATGACGATAGTTAGGAATCATATCGAGATGGTGAAGAAATTCGAGCTATGGAGCTGCAGGGAAGGAGAGCAGCCCTTGGTGCATCTAGGGCCGGTGAACGATACGGTATTGACGGCTAGTTCATCGACGAGATGAAGAGCGGGCTCAGCCCCTTCTTGACCTGCCGCCCCGACCAGGCCCACGCCTTCTTCTTGCCGGCGAGCGTCGCCAAGATCATAACCTACCTCTACCTACCCATCACCACCTACGGCCGCGACCACCACATTCGCACCTTCACGGATTACGTCAACGTAATGGCTCATAAGTACCCTTTCTGGAGCAGAAGCCACGGTGCCGACCATTTCATGGTCTCTTGCCATGATTGGGTACGCAAGTGTGGGCGTGTCCTGGTCAACTTGTTCAATTCTTCTCAATCTACTTCTTGAACTCTTCAAGTGACTGGTGAAAATGGGCATTTCAGGCACCAGAAGTCACGCAAGCGGACCCAAACAAGTTCAAGAACTTCATAAGAGTGCTTTGCAATGCAAACAGATTTGAGGGATTCAACCCCACAAGAGATGCCTCACTCCCTGAGTTTAAGTTGCATCCTTCAAGCTCGCCATACCCCATCTCGGGCTGCTGCCGAGCAAGCGCTGCATTTTTGCCTTCTTCACCGGTGGCCCTCATGGGGACATCAGGAAGAGCCTGCTTCACCATTGGAAGGACAGGGACGGTGAAGTCCAAGTTCACGAGTACCTCCCCAGTGGCCAAAACTACATGCAATACATGGGCCAGAGCAAGTTCTGCCTTTGCCTGAGCGGCTTCAAGGTCGCGATTCCTAGGCTGGTCAAGTCGATCTACTCAGGGTGCGTCCCCATGATCATTTCAGACGACTACGCGCTGCTGTTCAGCGACGCCCTTGATTGGAGCAAGTTCTTGACAATGGTACCTGTCGAGAAGATCGCGGAGTTGAAGGCTATACTGAAGCGGGTCTCGGACCACGAGTACTTGAAGTTGCAAAGGAGAGTGACTCAACTGCAGTGGCATTTCGAGCTGAACCGGCCGGCGAAACCATTCGACGTACTTCACATGGTGCTGCACTGGGTTTGGCCTAGGAGGCTCAACGTTGGCTCGGCGGAATGGTTCAGCACGAAGCACATTGGTAGTGCCCTCTTCCACGTGAAGTGTCCTGGGGCGATTGTTGGAGTATGATGAGGCGCTAAATTGTAAAAGTCATCAGAAAATACAAATCTAAGATAATCGGTGCGTTGCATATAAATCGATCATAATTTAAACTTTTATGAACAAGGTGACAAAAAATTGAATCCATATTGCAGGTATAAAAAAGAAGTTAAACCATTATTCCAAAATGAAGAGAGTGAGTGGCTTGCCGATTTTACCTTATTTATTGAAATATGCTCGTCTTCACAAGTTGGATTATGAGTGTTGTGTTGGCACTTACCATAGCAAAAGAATATGATTTCCATAAACTCATCATTGAAATGAGCTCCAACATTATAACTAAAATTGTTAATCACGAGAGTGTAGCGGATACCACTAAACCAGCACTATTTAAATATATTGGAAGACTCCCGGGCTCTCTTTATGAATTTAAAATTTGTTAGATTTTTTTGGGAAGGCAATAAATGTGCGAATATACTTGCTAACATTGATATAGTGAAGCGATTAGATAGTACGTTCTACTTGCAGCTTCTAATGGAAACTATCCCATGTTTTGTTTAGTTGTAAAGTTGGGATTGTAGATTTTAGACTATAATTTATATAGTTTGTACCTTATGCTATGTAGCACCGATACTCTCTAGAAGTCTACATGTTGTGTCCGACATTCTTTAACACTCTCCATCACTTTAACACTTTCAATACTCTCCGACATGCAATCAACATATGATCAACACTTAAACACTCCAGTGATAAGTGAGTTTAGCATTTCGACACACCATTTTGACATTCACGGTCTGTGAGTTATGAGGTCAATTTTGAGCATTTTCAGCAAATTAGGATTCTTTGACCAAATATAGGGATCAAAATATAAATTTATTAAAATAAATATACTTAAGTCATATACCTATTACCCTCAAAATTAATATACCCAGTCAGTAAAAAATATATAATTGTGAATTCTTAATAAAAGAAAAAGAAGAAACTCACCGCTCATACATATATATATATATATATATACATATACATATTTAAAAAGAAGAAATTCCAGTGGGGGGACTGATTTCCCGGGTCAAACTGTCCCGGTCCTCTCGGACCGTAGTCACCGGAGCATGGCGGCCACTCGCCCAATGGAGAAACTGGACGTTGATGTCCCTGTCTGAAAAGCATAGCAGAAGACAACAGTCGAGCTTTATGCTTTCAATGGCATTTTTCTAACACTCAAAGGCAGAGCAGCAAAGACTAAAGAGAAAGGGAATGTCTGTTCGCCTCAGCACGTCTCTGCCACTGTTTCCTTGTCAAAGCTTCTCTTTTCATACTCGTGATTCGCAATGGAGACAAATTCGTCTCGACCCACGAAATTATACGAGATACTGCTCCTCCTCGTCTTCTTGGTGCTTTTGCTGCGCTTAAACCCTTGCGAGTCGCTTGACATTGACCCATGAGACGAGGCCGCGCTTTCGCTGTTCAGGTCTCGCGTGCAAGACTCGAGCCAGAGCTTGTCCACTTGGTTGGGGTCCAATTGCAAGAACTGGACAGGTGACACCTGCTCGAGCGACAGTGGCAAGGTAATTTCAGTGAACCTGACCAGTATGAACTTGTCCAGGGACGTTCACCCCAGCTTGTGCAATCTCTCTTTGCTCGATTCCTTAGTTTTAGCGCACAATAGCTTCACGGGAGCAATTCCACCGTGTTTCGGCTCCCTCTATGTTCTCAAGACCCTTGATCTCAGCCACAGTAGGTTTGGTAGAGGTTTGCCTGACACAATGAGTAGGCTTGGTAATTTGAGGGAGCTCATTTTCTCTTGGAACCAAGATTTGGGGGGCCTCATGCCCCCTCGATCAGTAATTTCTCCGACAAGTTAGAAAAGCTTGACGCGGGTTTCAACTCTTTCCATGGGGAAATTCCCGAGAGTTTGTTGTATTTGAAGTCCTTGAGGTTGCTGAACCTTGAGAAAAATAATTTCGGTGGTAACCTGAGTGATTTTCAGCAGTCTTTGGAGATTCTCGATCTTGGATCAAATTCTTTATCGGGTAGTCTGCCGTGTTTATCTGCCTGCTCTGGATCTCTCAGTGAATTTAGTAGATAATTATATAGTGGGAGGAATTCCTACGTGTATAGCTTCACTCGAGGCATTGACGCATCTAAATTTGTCACATAACCTGTTGAGCTACAAGATCTCTCCGAGACTTGTGTTCTTGGAGAAGATTCTCGTATTGGACCTTAGCTTCGATGATTTGGGTGGTCCTCTTCCGAGTAATATTGTAGAGGCGACTGAGAGAGGGATCATACTCCTTGACCTGTCATACAATCAATTATCTGGAGAAATCCCATCAAAGCTTACAGAGTTAAAGAGCTTGCAGGCGTTGTTTCTTTCGCACAATCTTCTCACTGGTGAGATACCGTCAAGGATTAGAAATTTGACCTACCTCCAAGTGATCATTCTCTCGAACAATTTGTTGCTAGGTGCCATTCCATTAAACATTGTTGGTTGTTTTCAGCTTCTTGCGCTGATACTTAAGAACAACAATCTTACGGGTGTAATTCAACCAGAGCTTGATGCTTTAAATGATTTAAAGATTCTAGATATCAGTGTTAAAAGGATAAAAAAAGGGTATAATAGTCTTCAAGGGTATTTTGACACACACACATATACACTCTTTATTTTCATCAATAAAGTAAGATTATTCCGCTAACATGCTATCAGAGCTAGGTTTACACCTAAACCTAGATCTGAACCCTAAAATCATCACTGACCACGTCTGAACCCTAAAATCACCTCGGGAGAACCCAAATCCAAGTCAGATCCAGGCCAGCGAACCTAGATCCAGGCCCGATGAATCTAGATTCAGGCTAGCGAACCCAGATCTAGACCCAACGGACCCAAATCTAGGCCATCCCTAGTCCGACGAACCTTGGTTAGGCTTCACCTGACATCGCGAAGGGTCGACGACCACTTATCAGGCATCGCTTGACATCGCCAAGGCCCGTCGACCCTTTGTCAGGCATTGCCTAATGTCACCAAGGCCCAGCGACGTTGTTCTAGTAGTCGGCAACCCACTGTTCCAGTCGCTTAGCTCCGGCGATACTACTCCAAGCCCGATGACCTAGCTCTAGTGTTCCCTGAGGCTGCTGGTAATATGAGGGCTGATGTGTTTGAGGAGGGTAGAGGAATATTCTGCTGGTACTAATTTGTAGATGAATTCATGGTTGTGGTTGTTCATTAGGTAGAAATTTGGCTGTTATTGGTGATCTTTTGTTGATGTTCTTTGTGAGTATTGGATTGTGGAGTCTTGGCAATTGAATGTCGGTGTTGTGATAGGCTATGGAGTTTTGTTATTGATTTAGTGGGAGCACTCAACTTTCAATTTGCTGGTCTTAAGATTGTTCTGAAATTTGTGTTACGGCGAATAGCAAAGGAACAGTAAGTGAGGTTATGTTTGCATTCTCTAGTTGTTTGAGGAGGAAAAGTTAGGGTGTCTCCAAGTATCAGCAATGGAGGAGAACTGTGGTTGTGGTATTGATTGGGAGACAGCAACATTATCATCTAACTGGTGAAAGGTCTGATGCTGATACTAAATGGGATACCACAGATGCCAGGATTCTTGGGCAAATGTGGAATTCTATGAAATCTCAGGTGGCCGTGTTGGTTGCACATATTACTACTATTAAGGACTTATGGGATTATTTGAGTGTCCTTTATTTTGGATAAAACAACCTCTCAAGGATTTATAAAGTTTCACAAGATTTTTTTAGAGCAGACAGAAAGGGTCAGCCTCTTACTCAATTTTTTGCTGATTTTAAACGAATGTATGAGGAGCTTAATTACCTTTTGCCAATTACCTCTAATGTTGGTAAGATGCAGGAGTAGCGAGAATAATTGGCCGTTATGGGATTTTTGGGAGCACTTGGACCAGAGTTCAATGCAGTTTGTTCACAAATCCTTGGAGGAAACACTATGACTTCACTAACGAAAACCTTATCTCATGTATTAAGGGTCTCACGTGATAGATTGCCCACAAGTGATAGCTTAGCTTTAGTAACACAGGGGAACCGTGGCGATCAAGGTCGTGGTAATAATCGTAGTGGACGTGGCTTTAGTAGTGGTAGTAGTGGCCGTGAGCTTGGTAGAGGCCAATTACATTCATATAATGGTACATCTGGTGACACAATGAATAATACTGGTTTTGCATGTACATGTCATTATTGTGATGTTCTTGGGCACATTCAACGTTTTTATTATAAGCTGCATGGAAGGTCCCCTCATTCGACTGCAGCTAATGTAGCCAGTGCATCAGAACCGGGTGTTTCTTCGCAGTCGTCTAACGGAGGAACACTGATTAAAACGCCTGACGAGGAACTTGCTAGATACAATCAGTTCCAGATTTCTCAGCCAGTTTCATCCTCCACAACTACTTTTGCTTAGATAGGTAATGCAACAGCGTGTCATTCATCTACCTCTCGCCCTTGGGTTATTGATTCAGGTGCTACTGATCATATGATTTGATCTCCAAGTACTTTCTCTTCCTTTTATGAGTCTACATCTAGTGTCACATTAGTTGATGGCTCTTTATTTACAGTAAAAGGGATAGGCACAGTTCCACTGACATCCTCCATATCTTTATCTTTTGTCATGTATCTCCCAAATTTCCCGTTTAATCTTATGTCCATCAGTCATCTTACTAAAAAATATAACTGTTTTGTAACCTTCTATTTCGATTCTTGTGTGTTTCAGGATTTGAAGATGAAGAATACGATTGATAGAGGACATATGTCAGGGGGGTTATATGTGTTTGATGATTCTACCAGTGTCGCTTGTTCAGTAGTTTCCCCACATCAAGTTCATTGTCGCTTGGGACATCCCTCTTTAGGAAGTTTGAAAAAGCTTGATTCCCAATTTCATTCTTTATCTAGTCTTGAGTGTGAGTCGTGTCAGTTTGAAAAATTGCATCGCATTAATTATAGTCCAAGAGTCAATAAAAAGGCTTCTCAGCCATTTGCTTTAGTTCATTCTGATGTTTAGGGTCCATGTCCTATCACTTCGAAGCTGGGTTTCAAGAACTTCATTACTTTTGTAGATGACTATTCAAGAGCCACTTGCCTATATTTAATGAAAAGTCGTTCTGAGTTATTTTCTATATTTCTCGCATTTTTTTAATGAAGTACGTACTCAATTTTTTACCTCTATTTGTATTCTTCGAAGTGATAATGCTAAAGAGTATTTTTCCAAAACTTTCTCTAAATTCATGTCCCAACGGGGCATTCTTCATCAATCCTCTTCTTCAGATACACCACAACAAAATGGTGTAGCTGAAAGAAAGAACAGCCATTTGTTAGAAATTGCTCGCTTCTTGATGTTTGAAATGAAGGTAGATAAATCCTTTTGGGTTGACGCTATTATGACTGCATGTTATCTTATCAATCGCATGCTATCATCAATTCTTAAGGGTGCAATTCCTCACTCCTTTGTTTTTCCTTCTGATCCCTTGTTTCATTTGCCACCTCATATATTTGGTTGTGTCTGTTATATTCGTGACCATTGCCATGGACTTTCCAAACTTGATCCTATATCCCTCGAATGCATTTTTGTTGGGTATTCTTGTACACAGAAGAGTTATCGTTACTACTATCCCTATTTGCATAAGTACTTCACCACTGCAGATGTATACTTTTTTTATTCTACTGTTTATTCTGATAATCCAATGGAGGCTCCTACAATGGATGATGATTCCTTGACATATGTTATTATGGAATCAAAACCTGCTCCGGACTCTCCAACTATCCCTCCAACTATCCAATATGTTTACAGTAGACGTCCTCGTCAACATGTGGAGTCCCCTACATATGTACCTCCACCTATCTCGTCTTCTTCGTCTTTTACACCTAAGGTAAGTCAGTTACATAGTAATCTTGATATTCCTATTGCACATCGTAAATGAGTTCGTAGTTGTAACAAATACCCTATTGCACAGTTTATCTCCTATTCTGGTTTATCTGTATCTTGTCGAGCTAGTCTAAAGACCATTGATACCCTTCCTATTCCTAAAACTATTGTTGAAGCATTATCTAGTCAGGGCTGAGAGGCAACTATGGAAGAGGAACTATTGGCGCTGGACCAAAATCAGACTTGGGATCTTGTTCCTCTACCTGTAGGAAAAACGACCATTGGATGTAAGTGGGTCTTTTCTATCACGGTTAACCCTAATGATTCTCTTGCTCATCTTAAGGTTAGACTAGTTGCTAAAGGGTATGCACAGGTTTATGGGGTTAATTATGGTGATACTTTTTCTCTAGTTGCTAAGATGACCTCCGTTCGTATTTTAGTTTCTTTGGCTGCTTCGGCTCATTAATCTCTGTTTTAACTTGATGTTAAGAATTCCTTTCTTCATTGAGATTTACAGGAAGAGGTGTATATTGAGCAATCACCAGGGTTTGTTGCTTAGGGGGAGTCTGGTCATGTCTATCGCTTAAAAAGATCTCTATATGATTTGAAACAATCTCCTAGAGCTTGATTTGAGAAGTTTACTAAAGCGGTACTCCAGTTTGGATTGTCTAAATGTACTGGAGCTCATTCTATGTTTTATCGAGTTTATGGAGCTGGTCGGATGTTCCTTGTAGTTTATGTGAATGATATTGTCATAACTGGAGATGATTTTACAGGGATTAAAGAGTTGAAACTGTATTTACAACAGTAATTTTATACCAAGGATTTAGGGTTACACAGATATTTCCTGGGTATCGAAGTGGTACGGGCGAAGAAAGGTATTTATATCTCACAACAAAAATATATTCTGGATTTGCTTATAGAGATAGGTATGCTAGGAGCTAAACCACTGGATACATTAATGGTGGTGGGCTTGAAATTGGTGGTAGAGGATGGTGAGCTGTTAGATGGTCCAGAAAGGTATCGAAGACTTGTTGGAAAATTAAATTATCTAACTATCACTTGGCCTAATATTTCCTTTTTGGTGAGTGTTGTAAGTCAGTTTATGTCTTCTCCTCATACCTCACATTGGGATGCAATAATCAAAATTTTGAGATACTTGAAGAAAGCTCGAGGTCATCGTCTCATTTATCAGGATCATGGTCACAAAAGGGTGGAAGCATTCTCGGATGCTAATTGGGCAGGATCTCCTATAGATAGGAGGTCTACATCAGGGTATTGTACCTTTGTAAGAGGCAACCTAGTATCTTGGAAGAGTAAAAAGCAAAGTGTTGTGGCTAGATCAAGTGCAGAATTAGAATACATAGCTATGGCTCAAGCTACTTGTGAGCTAGTCTGGATGCGTCAGTTATTAGTTGAACTTGGATTCGAAGACCCTGCGCCAATGGAGTTGTGGTGTGATAATCGAGCGACAGTCCATTATTCCATGAGCGTACCAAACATATTGAAGTTGATTGCCACTTTGTCCATGAGAAACTTTAGGCTAGAGTCATTTCTACTAGTTATGTTAGTACCGGTGAATAATTAGTTGATATTTTCACCAAATGTTTAGGGAGTAGTAGGATTGAGTATATTTGTAACAAGCTAGGCGTGTATATTTGTAACAAGCTAGGCATGCTTGATATTCATATTTCAGCTTGAGGGGGAGTGTTAAAGGATAAAAAAGGGTATTATGGTTTTCAAGGATATTTTGACACGTATATATACTCTTTATTTTCATAAATAAAGTAAGATTATTCCGCAAACAATCATCAACAACAAAATCTCTGGTGAAATCCCACAAGCTTTGGCTGGGTGGAAATCTTTGGAGATAGTGGATTTGAGCTCACAACAACCTCTCCGGGACATTGAACGATGTGATAATCAAATGGTCAAACCTTAAGTACCTATCCTTGGCTCGAAAATCTCCGGAGCTGGGTATTCACATTCCAAGCAATTCGCACGATGGATTTCTCAGGAAATAATTTCTCAGGCATCACACCAGACAGTAACTTCAACTTAAGTTTGTATTACAACAACCGAGGTTTTGCTAGACAGCCAGGTAACATCACATTGCTTTCCCTGGCAACCGTTCGGATCAAAATTCACATGGTTGTTGATGGTACCAATGAAGTGAGGCTCAACTATGATATTATTGCAGCTGTTGGGATTGATCTATCTGGTAATGTGCTCCATGGGGAAATTCCATCTGGACTATTTGGGCTGGAAGGCTTGGAGTACTTGAACATGTCCTACAATATTCTGACCGGTGGTCTTCCAGATTTAGAGAAAATGCAGAGTCTGAAGGCCTTGGATTTGTCACATAATTCTCTATGAGGTCATCTACTGGAAAATGTCTCCGGACTTGAAGATCTAAGTGTGTTGGACTTATCGTACAACTGCTTCTCTGGATATATATCTAAGAAAGAGGGACACTGGAGATTTCCTGGTGCATTTGCTGGGAATCCGAACTTGTGTGTGGAGTCGTCAACTGAAGTTTGTGGCCAGGATAGTGTGCCTGTTGAGCCTGGTAAGACATTTCAGGAAGAGATGGTTGAAGGGCCGATTTCCCTGTCGGTGTTCCTGCTAAGTGCTGCCATCACTTTCTACTTCAGCATTGTATCTCTATTTTGTTCGGCTCGCGCTAGAAGATACATTCTTGAAACCAGGCTTTAAATCTAATCTAAGAGAATGAACTTCAGAGGGTATATTCTTGCTGCTTTAATGAGAAATCAGCGTGAGTTTTCTCCTCAGAACTCTTTGCTCGAAATATTACTGTTCAACTAGAGTGTATGCTTGCAGTATCTCAACCACTGAATACCAGTGGTTTGGATACCGAAACTTAGAATTCAGTCAATGTAGAGTAAGCATTTGATGGCTTTTACTTAGGCTGCTAAATTTGAACAGGAATAGGGATTTGATAGCTTTTAGTTTGCTTGCTGGACTCTAACTGCATCCTCTCCTCTCATTTAGAGTTTGCTCTTAGTCGAAAATTGCCTAACTGACGATTTGAATACCTATGCAGCATTCTTTTGATGGCTATATGTGGTGTGGTTGCTAAGAAATTCAGATAGATGATGTCCAGGCTAGTTCAATTGACCATCTCCAGTTACAAATGATGTCAGTTTTTAAGCATTTTCAATATTAAGGTGGGAATTCTTGTGCTAAATGCAAGAGTAAGCACAAGATTCTTTTGTTCGATAAAAAATAAATCGAGTGAGATTCAAGATCCTGTAAATTGGTAGGCGGCTTTTTCACAAAACTCAACAGGTTCAGGATTTTGAGGCTACATCAAAAACCTAGACACACAGATACAACTATGTCGGCATTTAGACGTGTGCGCACAAAGATAAACACAAGCACACTTGTGTGGGCGCCCGTTCATGTACAGTCGAGAGAGAGTCAAGAGAGACTGAAAATATCAACAACTTTAATTAAATAATTACTGTTAGCTATCGGTTCTATACAAAACAGATCAACCAGAGTTAGATATATCTATGCAATTTATCAACAGAAATATGCTGCCGCCGGAAGATCACTCTTCAGTCTTCTCCTACATGGCACCGTTGTTCTGGATATAGCTGTCGAGAAAAGGAACGTGTTCCCCAAACTGAAGATCCTCAAATATATTCTGCATTAAAGACGAATGAATGAGTCATCATTGCTAATCGTTCTATCAAAGTTAAACTGACCGACCAAATCTGGAGGAGAACTCCAGCCACCAAATCAACTAACCTGATCAAGCATATCTGCAAACGTATCCTCCCTAACATATGCTTGGCAGTCCTCAGCTACGGGATTATAGTTGTTCCGGTAACAGAATTCTCCTTCTATATTGCTGCCGTAGGATTCATTCTCTCTAGCTCCAATGGTGATGAAGGCTACGGGCACACCCAACTCAGAAGCAGTACGAGGCGTACTTGAACAAAGGCTTTGAATGTCCTGTGCTGAAAGGCTTTGAATGTCCTGTGCTGAAATCTGGCTTTGCAGTGGATGAGGGGGAGTAGTGGCAGAAAGATAGTGCCTTGCAGCTGCAGCTTCATTCAGGATTTGCATATCTGAAGGTGTTTCTTCATTCAGGATTTGCATATCTGAAGGTGTTTGGAATCTCTGCATGATGACTGAGTTGTCACTTTGATTATGAAGAACTGGGTGGGTGTTGTTCTTCATTGGTGAGGTGAAGCCAAGGGATGGTGCATGTGCATACAACGGGCACTGAGTCGATTGGTGACCGTAGTTCTCGAGAAGTGGGTTTGGTTGCTGTAACAGCTCAAGTGGTTGTGGTTGGAGGCGCATTTGGTACCTTGGGACTGCCTCATTATCTGGAAACTCAACAAGATTAGGCATGCTCGTACTACAACTTGTGCATTGCTGTCGAAGTGCGATGCTCATAGCTCGTGATGGATAATGAATTGAAGTAACACAGTTTCGGATTCCGCCACACCCAGTTAGTGGCAATGATGGTGCGGTGGAATGAGCGAGATCAGCGAAGCCAGGACCGTTAATAAGAGAAGAATGTGCACTTTGATGCTCCAAGACTTGACCTATCTTGCTGGTGTTCCTGCAGTACTTCTGCACAATTAACAGGCTTGATTCAGTAAGCATTTCTCACAGAAGTTCAAGGAATAAACACAAATTGTTAAAACACTGATATGTTTTTCCCAATTTGCTCTTGATCTTTCTGAATGAGGTTGAATTAGGAACTCTTACCTGAAGGTGGCTAGAGACATGTTGCCTAGTGAGATGAGGAACGCTCGTCATTTTCCTCATAATATGCAGTATCTTCTTGGGTTTGGCATCTGCATCGCAGGTCATATGGAAAAACACATCAGTCAGGTCAGCCATGATCTCACTTAGAAAAAGAAACAGGTTCATGAATACAGCACGTACTATCGTTTCCAAGACTATTGACGGCCATGATAAACATCTGGTTGAGCTCAGGTGTCCAAACGATGCGGGGTTTCTTCGTCCTGCTTTTAGTCTGGCCTTGATCAGCTTCATCTTCGCTGCTCTTTTTCAAGCTTTTAGAATTCTCTTGCTCATTCTTTGCCTGAGAATGGGTATTGTTAAGAACCTCCGATTGATCTAGTTTCCAGTGGGGAAAATCCGCCTTTGATGATGTGGTAAGAAGGTGCGGCATCTCCAATTCTTTAGTAGAATTGTTCCTTGATGATGGGTTGCTCCGAAGAACATGTTGCCAAAGAATTTTAAGAGTGTCGATTCGAATTGGCTTCACTAGATAGTTGCATGCCCCGCCTTTCACCCCTTTCACCACAGTGTCCTTTTCGTCATCGCTTGAGAACACTGGCAAATTCAAACGAAAAACGTGGATATGTCAGCCACATTACATTCGATAAATATATGGTTCTGGCTTGCATCAATTGACAGACAAGAACTTACTGACTACAGGCAAGGTTATCTCCATGTTAGCTATCTCGGCGAGAAGCTGAAGTCCATCCATCCCAGGCATGTGAACATCTGTCAAGATGATATCGAACCCGCCCCTATTCTCTCGAATCAAAGCCAATGCCTCCTCTCCTCGCTGGCACTTGGTCACTGTAAAAATACATCATAGGCATCAGATATGCAGATCCTTGACTGAATATGTTCACAAGGCGCATCCCAGAATCAAACTTTGGCGATTTGGACAAACCCCCAGATCAAGGAAGTATGAAACTAATTTTTTCGAATACTTCGAGTACAAAAGTGAGTATTCTCTCTTCTGCAGTTCAGTAGCTATGAATAATTTAACGTTCGATAACAGATGCGAAGTTGAAGTAAGAAAAGAGAAAACCGGAAGCAGTGCAGTGAAGTTACCTTGGTACGAACAATCTCGAAGCATCTTCTCCAGAAGGTGGAGACAGGTGACATTGTCGTCAACCACAAGGACCCTTAAACCCTTCGGGAATTGATTATCATCCTCCCTCGAAACGTTACTATTCTCGTTGGGGGTCACCCCTTCCATCGCTCTGTTTTTCTTCTGACTGCTCTGTTTTTCGTGGGACGTCTCTCGCTGTCTCTCTCTCGGACTCTCCTAGGATAGGCGAGAGGGAGAACTTGACACTTAACTGAGGTATTTAAACCATGGCAAGCCTCGAGCGCAGGAAGGATCAAGCTGGTTTATTTCCTGTTTTTTTTTTTTTGGTCAAAAGTTTATTTCCTGATTAAGGCGCATCTCTTTTCTTGGGCACGTGCGGTAGAGAACGCGGTGATTCGAAACAGGAAATAACCGGGATGGGTAATTACCATAAGACAGAATCAATAATCTGTGTCTCGGAAGATCTTGCATTTACCGAAGTCAAATGTTTCTTGGTCTGTACAACTGTAAAAACAGGAAACTTGGAATTGAAGTGACGGTGAGGATAAGCGGACACTCGAAATTCTGCTCCATAAATATTTGTTTCCTAATTTTATCTTCTTTTCTTGTAATTCAAGTGGGTTTTGTTTTTGGAACATGCAACAATTCCGATTAAAAAAAAAGTGATTCTAATTACAATCATATTTTTTGATTTTATTCCCTGTATGATTTTTAGAGAATGGAAACGTATTCGGTAACTACACAAAATTTATATTCCCAAACATAAATGCATTTAGTAACCAAACAAAATTTATATTTCCGGAAACAACCAAGTGTCAAGAATTCTTCTTTTAAAATATTTCATCTTTTTTTAAAATCTTGTAAAATATTTTTAAATTTTAATTTTTTTAAAAGATTACATTTTTTTAATTTCTCCCTTTTCTCATTATTATTTAAAATTTTTAAATATTTCTGAATTTTTTATATTTTTTAATTTCCTCCTATTTATAAAATTTATAAATTTTTTTGTTAAATTTTGATGCTTATTTTTAAATTTGATTTAAAAAAATGTGTTTAAAAAACTAGTAGTTAGTAAATTTTCAAAGATTTTAATTTTTTAAAGTTTAGAAGTTCATGTGAACTTAATTTTTTTAAAAGAACTGAGACTTTGTTATTTTTTACGGTTCTCAAAAGTGTTGTTGTTTGGAGAATCAACTTTTTTTTGTTCCTTATTTTGGTCCAAAACAATTCCGAAGAGTAGAGTCAAAATTAGAATCATTTGTGTTACCAAACATGTTTCTTATCCTTTTTGGTTTTGGGGAACAAAATCAGAATAACAAAAACATTACCAAACAGGCGCTTAGTGATCAAATTTCTTATATATGATCCTTTGCTACAAAAGGTAGCATGAAACTATCAATTCTAAATATTGCTGGTGTGATAATAAAACAATTGCTGTACAGATTGTCGATGCGGTTACTTATTAAAATAAGAAGAAGAGCTATATAGTATTTGATGCAAAGTCAAATAATATTTAATTGAGTTAATGTGACAAAAAAAATTTCAAATTGGTAAACTTGTACAACTTTTACTTCAAACTATTTGTTTGGTCACAAAAAAATGCTTAAACTTTTCATGATTGGCTTCTAAAATTTTTTTGAACTTCCTTTGCTTTAATTTTTAAAAACTCAGCTAGGACTATAGTGGGATCTAATCCAATAGGCGGACCAATCAATTCCGTATCCAAAGACATTTTGATAAGCGAGCTATATCCTTCTAAAATAGGAGTGAGCCTGTGTTTACCTAGAATGAATGTAGCAATGTCGGGACTATAGTAGTGTGTCAATATGAGTATCTAATAACAGCATTCACTGCCCAACTCTGAGATTTACATATGCATGGGTCATGATACTGAGTTGGGTCAACCACTCGCTCAATTATGACTTAGACGAGATGATAATCCGGATATCCTTGCTCCCCATAATCATAGACCGAGACTCAAATATCCTATGTCATGGACCTACACAAAAGAACGATATGAATAAGTAAATTGCAAGACAATGTTAAGAGAAAAATCACAATTACAAACACACGCACCTAAATGCATATTTATCGATTAATGATCTTTTCAAAATGAAATTACAAAAGCGGACTGTACCAATTGAGCCTTGGTCGGATCTAGTTTCCAAAATTTCGGCTTGGTTGAGACTTCACCATGCCATGGGGATATGGTAGGGGGAGATATCTCCAATAGAAGAAAATTTCGGAAACAAGGACGGGGTCAAACATACCTCGGAGATGAGGTCGGCGTGATGCCCAAGTGATGCCATCCTAATTAATAGCAACCCAAGTCCGGTTGAGATTAAATGCAATGCAAATGATCAAAATTCATGCACAACATGACAAGTCACTTCAATCTAGACCAAATTCAAATTATACTAGCCTACAAAACAAAGTTTAGTGACATTTGAATTTATCCCGTAAAACATGTAACACCTAAATTATTAAAGATTAATGAATATTGCCAATTAAGGAAAATCATCACAAAAATTCAGCCTAAATCCACTAGAGCCACACAAAATTTTTGAAAAATGCAAAAGTCCGCAATAACAACCCAATTTGTTTTTCAAAAATTTAAGTATTTTTTTCTCCAATGAAGTTGCCAAGTTATCATAACCTAAAAATTAGAAAATTCTAGGTTAATATATTACTAGATTAATTAAATGAATTAACTAACCTAGCCCAAGCTCTCCCAAGCCCTATCAATTCGTAACTTAGGTTTACATTCATTTTATCAAAAGATTTTCAATTTCGGAGCCACCACTAATCTTTTTTGGTAGATAGATTTGATACCTAAATAATATTGAGAGAATATATATATATATTACAAATCAAAGTTTAGGTTTGGGGACTTGAATACGTTTACTTTTCAATTAATGCCCTTTTGGTACCATTTTTATGAAAAATAATTCTTGAATTGAAAAATTAAATTAATTCACTTGGAAATCAAGGTGCAATTATGTTTTTTAGGTTGTTTTATTTATTTAATGAATGTTATGCGAATGCATGAATATGACAATGACATTAATGGAATGCAAAATCTAATTATATGATATTATGACAAACATTCTAAATTATACGACAAGAAGAAGAATAATGCATGACGGCTTTTCTTAAAATAAAATTAAAATTTAATGCAAGAACAACAAGAATTCTAACCTAAATGACATGCGATGTGATTTAATTAAACTACGTGACATAGTAAACCAATGCATGAATGACAGATAGAAAATGATGTAATGCGACATGACATGAAACATTGGATAATTACATACACGGATGTGTACTACCCTAAATGACATGCGAAAAAAATGTATGATGGACATAAAAAATATGCATGACAATTAAACTATATGATATGCAAACGAATGACTTTGTCTTTATTAATTTTCCATTTTTATGAAGTATGCCAAAAGGAAATTGGTCCAAAAATTAATGACAATTAACATAAGTTAAGAAATTGATTTCTCAAAATCCAATTCATGGTAAAAGTGATTTTGAAGTTTAAATCCAAAAAAAAAAAATCATTCGGAACCACGACATGATTTTTTTATGATTTAAAAAAATGAATAAAATAAAAGTATAATAATCTTTGAGCATAATACACTTTATAATCCAAATTTTTTTTTTTATAAATTCACCTCATACTCAAAGGTTTGGTCAGAAAGGAGAATTTTATTCATGTCATACCCCAGTGATGGTGTCAGATAATGAATTTAAATATTGGATTAGAGTCGTACCCAAATATTATGGTCAGATAGTAAAATCTAGGCATAAGGACACTTCAAGTATCAATATTTGTGTATAGCACTCACTTTAGTGTCAATAATTTTAAATCACTTAAATGCCAAATTGGAAAAAAAAATGATTGCTTTACTACCAACAGCGAAAAGTTTCGGCGACCTCACAGGAGTTGACATTTAAATAATCATTTTTTAAAAAATTAGCATTTAAGTGATCCAAAAAGTGATCACTTTAGTGTTAAATCGGATGCTAATGGCAAGAGATTCTAGTGCCCTTACTGGAGTTGGCACTTAAATAATCATTTTAAAAAAAATTGGCACTTAAGTAATAAAAAAATATTGGTACCAAAGTGAGCACCGTACACAAATATTAGCACTTGAGATATCCTTTTGCCTAAAATCCAATTTCATGAAATTTGTCAGTCCAATCTCAAGGGTACGAGATGTGACTAACAATTTTAAATTATGAATGAGATCATGTATGGGATGTGACTGACAATTTTGAAGTGCGAATGACATCATACTTTGGGGTTGAAGTTAGATAGTCATCATTTATGCACATTTTTCCTTAGGACTTATTTACATTGGAGCATGTATTATACTCAAGGTAAATTATAAATTAATTTGAATTGAATGAGACATGAAACTATAGTATATCAAAATTAAAGAAATTTCGGTTACATAGTGGATAAATGCTGAATTATAAAGAACAAGGTTACCTTATCCACAAAGGATCACATCTTTTCAAAATTAGGAAATTATCTTACAAGATCTTCATAATATTTCAAATAATTATGCAATTTTGACAGATATGTTTAGAATTTCCGAAGATTTCAAATTAGACCACAAGATGTGCCAAATATTCCAAAAAATATGCCCAAAAAATCTGAAAATATGCACAATATCTTCAAGGTTTGCCTCAAATTCGAAATTTCAAGTTAGGCAACTATAATTTATCTGAAAATTATCCATATTCATCAAATATTTACTCGATATTCAAATCACGCAAATAATTTTCAGAATATCTCAAGATAAAGATGTTACCTAATTCAAATTTGAACCAAAACTTGACGAACAAGCTAGGTTAATTGGACCGATAAGTGGGGAAAGTCGCGCATGCCTAGAAGCTTGACTCGCACGAATTCAAAGCTTCGATGGGATGCACTTCATAGTAGCAAACTTGAACTTTAATTGGCACCAAACGACAAGGAATTTGCATCGAAATAACGTAGTAATCAGCCCCGACTTGTTAGCAAGAAAACTACATTTGAGTAGTAGCTAATAATAGGGCAAAACAAAGCTATTTTGGTCACCTAATAGTGGCAAAACAAACCCTAACCAGCGAGGAATTCCAGTATCACTTAGTGACAGAAAATAGCTACGGATAAACCTCGAACAACTACGAAAACAACGTTGAACAGCATCCGAATAGTGGCTGAAGTAGCGGCAATCTCCATCCACTGCTACCGTAGCCCGCTGGACAATAGAGGACAGCGGGCTACGGTAGCAGCGGATGGAGATTGGGAGAGGCGCTGGAGTGAACTCATGCGGTGCTGGGGCCAAACAAGTGGTGACGGAGTGCGGTGTAGCAAAGCACTTCAGCAGGCTAGCTGTAAAATATAGAGGGCTGAAGCGCGCAAGCGGCGGGGCGAAGGATGCATGAGACGGAGGAGGAAAGCTTCGATCCTTAGGGGAGGAAAAGCTGTCGAACTCCAAGCAATACTCTGAAAATTTTGAATGATAATTGCCTCCCTCTAACCCTAGGCATAGCTTCCTACTTATAGAGAAATCTCAGTGAGTTTCGGGCTCAAGTTTTCCTAATCCTAGTTGGAGTTAGTTTTCTTTTTTGGCCCTTTATCTTAAGAATCCAAATGTAATTAATTCAAGGTCCAATTTCTCTTAAAATTCTTAAGAATTTTCGGCACACATGATAATAATGAATCTTGGCCGAAAATTCCACTCCTTACGGGCTTTGATGTAAATTTTTGGGCTCAATTTAGGCTTTAATTGATTAATGGATAATTACTTAAAAGCCTTAAACATTTAAATGAGCACAAATCGACTGAATCAAATTTGAGAATAGGTCTAGAGCCATCAAGGTTTTAGTATCACCCCATGGATAGGCTAGCCGAATTTTTCCTTAAATTATGGGCTCATTCATGTAATTTTGGGCTTAACCTAGACTTTATTATAATATTTGACATTTAATCAAAGCCGTTTCTCAATTAAAAGCTTCAAATAGCCCTTATTCTCCCTTTAATTTTTGGCACAGCTCTTTCCCACTACTAAAAATTTTCTGTTCATTTAAGTCCAATTGCCTATCGATTCGAGCTTAATTCCCTTGCTTTTTGGTCTAATGCAAAATGCAATGCATGCTAAACTAAATTATTTATGCCATGCATAAATATTAATTATTTTTGGTGAAAACTAAAGCTAATTCTCACTTTTCATGTAAAATAAATTATTAAAGAAAAATCAAAATTTATGTGTCAACACACGTCCAAGATCCTTTGGAAGAAATTGATGTGAGAGATGAATAGCATTGCCAACCTTTGTACGTGAGTACATTATTGGAAGTCGATTTCAAAGTAGAGTTGGTGGGCTTCTAAAAAAAAGTAAAAGGATTGCTTCGTTGGGTACTACAATGAAATATCGGGTTTAGGTAGAAATGTGGTAGAACACGGCCTACCAATTAAAAAGGGGTTTCGACCACATAAGCAAACACTAAGGAGATTTGCTCCTGATGTGATTCTCAAAATTAAAAAAGAAATTAAGAGGTTGCTAATTGCTGTATTTTTAAAACCACTTGGTATGTAGAATGGCTATCGAATGTGGTCCTCGTAAAGAATAAGAATGGGAAATTTAGGGTATGTATCGATTTTAGGGATTTTAACATTGCCACTCCAAAAGATGAGTATTAGACGGCGATGGCGAATATTCTTATTTATTCGACATCGGGTAGTGAGATCATGTTCTTGATGGATTGCCATTTTTGATATGATTAAATTTTCATAGCTAAAGATGATGTGCATAAGACGGCATTTGATGTTCGTTAGCTATTGGAACATTCGAATGGTTGGTCATGCCATTTGGTCTAAAGAATGCCATCCAACCTACATAGGGCCATGAACTTCATATTCCATGATATGACAAGGAAGTTTATGGAAGTCTACATAGACGACATCATTGTGAAATTGAACCAAGTCATCTAAACTTTTTTGAACAAGCATTCATTAAGACGCAGCCTTTGGAGTTAAAGCTGGGAACTTCCTTGGTTTTCTTATAATCCAAAGGGAATAGAAATTGATAGGGATAAGCTTGGGCAATAATACAATTGCCACCACCCATGACTAAGAGACAATTGTACATGATATTAGGAAAGATCAATTTCTTGTGTTGTTTTATTGCTAACCTTTCAACAAAGATTGAAGTGTTTTCCCCTCTCCTCAAGTTGAAAAGTCAAGAAGAGTTCATTTTAGAGGAGAAACATAAATTTTTTTTTGATCATATTAAAGAATATTGGGAGAATTAACCCATTTTGATGCCCCCAAGAAGGATAGGGCATTGAAAATGTATTTGTCAGCATTCAATACTACTATTGGAAATATGTTGGCACAAAAAAACAACAAAGAAAAAGAGCAAGTAGTGTATTACCTTAGTCGGATGTCGAATGATGCAGAGACAAAATATTCATCGATAGAGAAACTGAATTTGTCCATGTACTTTGCATGTACCAAATTGTGACATTACATGTTACCAACGATGGTCCATGTCATTTGCAAGTCGGATGTAAGTAAGTATATATTGACTAGGCCTATCATCAAAGGGAGATTAGCGAAGTGGACACTTAACTTGAACAAGATGGACTTGGTGTACATCTCAAGACCATGAAAGGTCCAATAGTTGTGGATTTCATCATAGAGTATCCTTGTGTTTGTTTAGAAGAAGAGAAAGAGCATGACTTGATCCAAGTCATTCCATGGACATTATATTTCGACAGATCAAGTACATTGAACTCATCAGGCATTGGGGTCCTCATCGTCTCACCACAAGGGCAAAAGACTTGATTCATTTTCAAACTAAGTTTCTATTGTTCAAATAACCAGGTGGAGTACGAAGAGTTGATTGCTGGGTTAAACATCTTGATTGATATGGAAGTAAAGTTTGTCAAAATAAAAGGAGATTCAGCTTGTGATTAAGTAGCTTTCTGGCATGTACCAATGTCTAAACAAGAATATTGTCCACCATAAGGCATTAGCTAAGGAAATGCTAAATGAATTCTCCGATGTCAAACTCGTACATATAAAAATAAATGATAATTTAGAAGCAAATGAGTTAGCTTAAATGACATCGACATACAAAATATCAGTAGAATTGGCAAAGTCCATAGTGACTCAAGTTAAAATATTGCCATCAATAGATAATCAAACAACAATGATATACGCTGGTTCGACTGAGAACAAGGATGTGAGTTTAAATCGACATTGGCTAAGGCCATTTATCAAATACTTAAAAAAACCAGTTGCCAAGGATAAAAATTTCAAAAGATAGGCGATAAAATACCTATTGATTGGCAACGAGCTATATAGGAAAATAAGAACACAAATTCTTCTTGGATATAATCTGCTAAATCATTCATAATCCCCAAAGGCATAGAAAGAAGACGTCCATAATCAAAGTCTAATATATAACACTATCAAACTGACTTCCTCAAGGAAAGATATCTGTGAGAATATTTCTATAGATATTCTCACTACTTCAAGGAGTCCAAATTGAATGGGTCAAATGAAGTTGACCTCTATGTATCTCTTACCTTGCTGATTTGATTTAAGACAAAAAATAGCAATCCTTCTGCAACATGGGCTCTTAAGGCCAAATTAGAAAATTTAATTTCCGTAGCACACCATCGAATGTTCACAATATTCCATCATATGCACTTTCCTTTAATCAGTCAGCTTTCGTATGATTAAATCTCAGATAGGATTTCGTTCACAAGCTCAAACTTGAGACATATTTTAAAAATCTCTACCTTGGCTTGACATTTGAATTATGTAACAATCACTTCGCTAATGATTCAAATTTCATTACTACTCTCCCAAAGCCCTCATGGGCTCAATCACTATAGATATCTTTCAAGGCCAGGCTGCACTTGAATTTTGCCACAGCCGTGGGTCTTATTGGAACACCAACTACACATGCGCTTTTAATTGCTCAATAAAAACTATCAAACACAATTCAGTCTTTTGAATAGATGCATCTACATCTTCGCAATGAAATCTATCATTGTCTCACCTTAAAACTCATATAGGCCATTATGCTTAATTCCTTTCATTCCCACCAAGACACCTCGAACAATTTTTAGGACTTTGCATTCCAAAGAATATTGATACGTAGCTAAATTCATGGCACTCAAGGAAATTGGATTCGTTTTCAATTCTAGAACATACCTCACTCCCGTCAATATCCTCATAATGCTATCATGCATTCTAATTCTAACATTATCAATATCTACAACATTACATTCAGCATCATTCTTTAGTTGTACTTTACTACTATCCATGCATTGATAAGTAATAAATCAATTCTTATTTGGCGTAGTACGAAACAAACAACTAGAATAAGGACAAATCTTCAATGATAGACGACAAAATTAGCATTATCTGAATTACTGTTAGCTACAACTGCAACATCATTAGTACATTCAACGCTAATCCACTTAGCCACCTCATTCTTTAGCTTAAAGCATTCCCTTTAAAGATGCTCATCTCTTGCCACAATTCCAATAGATAGCACCACCAGTCATAGACTAATTACGTCTGTTCATGTTTATATTACTTTTGCTAACATAAGTACTAGTTCTTCCTTAATTTTTACCTACTAAAGTATACACAGATTCACCAGATTTTCTTTTAAGGATATCCTCACTCATAATTAAATCTCGAATCTCATCAAACATCAATGTTGTTGATCTAGAGGAATTACTATCAACAATAACAGTAATATTCCAACCATCAAACAATAAAGATAATAGAATTAAAACACATATCTCATCTTCAAATTCAATCTCAACTGAACTCAATTAATTAATGATCACATTAAATTCAATGATATGATTAACAACTAACGCACCTCGTTCATTTTAAATTAAACAAACATTGCGTCAAATAGATCTTATTGATCATCGAGAGCTTCTCATATATATCGGATAGGTTTTCATGAAACTAACAACGGTGTTCTCTTCTATGATATTAAATATGACATTATGAGTCAATGTCAACCAAATAACACATGTTGCTCATCTATCCAACAATTCCCAATCAGTTTGCTTCATCATATCTGGCTTCTCTCTAAATAAGGGTAAGTGTAGTTTTATCCGATATAGATAGTCCTCAAATTAACATCTTCTATAAACCAAAAATCCTTCCCATCAAATCTGTCTATTCTCACTTTACTTTCTTCTGTCACCATCGATTTACTTTAACTCAAGCAAGCCTAGATCTGGTATCAAATGTTCCTCAAACAACTGATCGAATAATAAAGTAGATAGAATAAGAAAATAAATTGAACATCATATTTACATGGTTCGATTGTAAAGACAAACATTTACGAGGAGAGCAACAACGAATTTCACTATAGATCAAGTGATATAATCAATGTTACAAACCACGCTCGAGTCACTCAAATACTCTTAATGTTTGCCAGCCCAATTATATTGAATAACTCACATAGTATTTAACCCCTCAATTCCTTATGAGATAATCTATCAATCTCACGAAGGAATTATACACAAATTCTTACCATATGAATTTCTCAGCTAGCACAGAAATTCTTCTTGGATGTAATTTGCTAAATCACTCATAGAAGCACCAATCCTCAAAGGCATAAAAAGAGAATGTCCAGAATCATAGTTCAATCTATAGCACTATGAAACCGATTTCCTCAAGGAAAGATATCCGTGAGAATATTTGTATAGATATTGCCATCACTTCAAGGAGTCAAATTGAATGGGTCAAAGGAAGCTAACTTTCGTGTATCTCATATCCTGCTAATTTGATATAAGACAAAAATAGCAATCCTTTCTAAACATGGACTCTTAAGACCAAATCAAAAATTTTAATTTCCATTGGACACCATTGGATGCTCACAATATTCCAACAAGTGCACCTTTTCTTTTAATTAGTCGACTTCCATATAATTAATATCAAATAAGATTTTGTTCATGAGCTCAAACTCGAGACATATAATGACAATCTCCATCTTGGCTCGACATTTGAGTCAAGTAACAATCACTTCGCTAATAATTCAAATTTAATTACTAGTCTTTCACAGCTGCTATTATGTTGGCTAGAATTTTGTGAGCCTATATTTTTGGCAAGTAAAGTAAGTTATGTGTCGATGTCTATGATGTGAATGTAAGATGATGGATGTTATTTAAGCCACAATTGAAATGTCAGATATTTAAATAAACTATGGTTATTAGGTCGGGTGTTTGAATTGGTTATGGATATTGATTTGAGTTGGTGCGGTTGAGTTAGTTTTGAAATTTTGAGCATGAAAGGACCCCCTTAACCCCATGGCCGAACTAACCTATGACCCCCCATTGTATAATGCCTTTCTCTCTCCTTACCCCGTCTCCCTCTCATTTTGCGTGACAGCCCCTCCCTCTCACCTTTTCTACTCCTCTCTCTCTCTCTCTCTCTCTCTCTCTCTCTCTCTCTCTCTCTCTCTCTCTCTCTCTCTCTCTCTCTCTCTCTCCGTTCGTCCGAGCCTCACCGCCGTTGATTACACGATTCAGACGCAAGATATGACCACCTCGACATTAACAATGACCCTACCACTATCACAAGCTTAGCTTCACCACCGTTTAACTGAGGCTTCATACCCTAGGTCTTAGTCGTCCGACGTCAAGAAGAGGAAGGAGCAATGTGAGCTTTGTTCAGCCATGGAATTGCTTCGATTTTGTTTCATTTCAACTCTAAAGCAAGGGAAGATTCTAACTCTTTTTCTTACTTGTTGATATGTCGTCTGATTAGCCATGAGATGAAGTTTTTAAAAATAGGTATTTGAGGTTGAGTTTCATCTTGCATGAGCTAGTAATCGAGTTAGATTGCATGATCCATTACTTGATTCAAGGTCTACATTTTTGTGAATAAGATTCTTTGTGGTTTAAGCCATGAGGCTTTGAGTGCGTGAAAGGTGTCATTCTTGTGGCCATGTGCTTTGGATGTGCTAGAGAAGTGGTGGACATGAGTATCTAGTCTTTCGCTTGGTTGTGTAGTGTCTCATAGACTATTGAATGTTCAGTCTTAGTGTCTGGTTCATTTCGTTAAAGAATCAAAGCATGCGCATGAGGGTGGATGGGTTGCTTGAATTGGTTGTTACGTCTAATGAGTCTTGAGATGTTTGGTCTGCATTAAAATTGAGTAAAGGAGATGAGAGATATAAGAGTTCTATTGGCCAATGTCTTGACAAGGACGAGTGATTTATCCACCTGTGTCCAAACGATACCTCGTGGGAGCTTGAGTGGAAATCGAAAAGTCCACAGCCTATGTCCCGTTGGAATGGAGCTCCGAAGTAGGGGAATCGAGTCTTGTGTCCCTTGGATAAAATCGAGGCCTATATCCCTTGAATGAAATTGAGACCTGTGTCTCTCATGATTCCCATGACTGATGTCCCATGGATGATAAACTAGGGTAAAATCTAAATTTGAGGCATGTGTCTCTTGTTGACGTTCAAGATGCTTATGTCTCTCTTGTAAAAGAAAATTGAAGTGAAAACTAAAGAGTAAAGTCTGTGATTTGTGGCATGCTAATGCGCTCGTGAAGTTGCGTTGCGTGTTACATATGTTGTCGTCTTTGAGTCATATACTTGCTTATTCTGCCTGATTAAGTGATGAATTGTCTGTTAACTTTAGAGTTACCTGTTTCACTATTGAGCTTTTTAGCTCGCTCTTGTAGTTAAACTATTTTTCAGATAATTAGATATGTCGATTCCTCCCGCTATCCCTTCTCTCTATTGTGGTGTGCCTATGGACTTTGTACATACAAGGAAAGAGTACTACAATCCCAAGTTTCCTGCCAAGGAGTTTCAACTTTTTGTTTCAGTGCTTTGGGTTGATAAGCATGCTAAATTTGTTGATTCTGCTCCATTTTGTATCGTTGTTTATGAAAGAGCCATCTAGCTACCTATATGGGCTGTTATCTTTTCTGTTGTCTGACAATGACAATGATGACTACTATGGAGTGGATTAGTAGTAGCAAGTAGGATAGTGGAGAACTGACATGTACAAGCATGCTTTTGATATTAGGCATAGCGGTGGATACTTTTTAGCTAGGCTTGCGGAATAGTTTGGATATGGATAAGGATACTGTAATGGAAGGAAGAAGTTAGTGGAATGATGGAGGTTGTTTTTTGATGTTTCCTAGACGTTTGTTTGAGAATTTGAATGTAATGATAATACACTTAATTGATATACATACACATATGCAAGCTTGAGTTGGATAATTGGTGCCTTGGTTTACTGTGCTCGTGTGACGGGTGTGATTATATCCCTACATATGGCCAACCTCTATTGCGTGCATGCATGTTCTGCTTGTTTTTGTCACACTGAATGTATCTGTGGGGAATTCTTCTATTGCGCATCATACATGCCCCTTTGATAATATATAAATACACACACAATGTAAAATGTGAGCTTAATAAACACCGTGATATCCCAGGTAGTGGCGGGGGCCTCTATACCTATCAATCACTATAAATACTCTTTTAGGTCTAAGCCATACTTGAATTTTGCCATAATCATATACCTCATTAGAACACCAACTACACATGTACCTTTAACTGCTCCACATGGACTATCTGACATAATCTCCTATACCATGAGTATTGGAGACTCATCAAATATGACTTTCCTATTGATAACAGGTGAATTTAATTCTGGGCACTACAACTAGTAACCCTGTTCACTTTGTGCATAGCCTAGAATCATACACTTTCTTGTCCTTTCATCGAGCTTACTATTACTAACTCGAACATAACAAAGCAATCTAATATAATAATAACAGAATAATTGACAACGTTACTTGACCACATTTCTTCAAGAACCCGATATCCAATCACACTCGATGGGAATCTATTCACTAGGTTGTTTATTGTACTAATCGCATTCGATAGGAATCTCCTAGCTATACCATAACTAGAGAGCATTTTATGGGCCATCTATAGCAATGCTTTGCTTATCAACTCTGCAACTTGTTGTGATTCATTGGCACTGGTAGCGCTTCGAGTAGAACTCTATGCTTTTGTCAGTCCGCACATACTTGATCATTTTATTAATCGCCTTTTTGATGAAAGCTTATTGTCCGATACATATAATACCATCAAACTAATGCTTAAACACAAATACCCAAGTTCTCCTTGGTCCATCTATAACTATTACATAGATATGACACTCTTCATCAAAGGAAACCGCAACATCCTGCGAACATCGAGGTGAATTAATCCTACAATTTTTGTGGTTTCTTTGACAATACACTAAACTGCACTTTTCGCTATCACAACATGTGCATCGATTTAGTTAATTAGTAATATAATAATATAATGAATTCCTTTTACTTAAAACATTCATGTTTCTCTTGTTAATGTGCCCCAAATATGTATACCATAATTCAGACTCTCGAGTAGATGTATCTGATGTCTCCATGGCGAAATCTGTCACCATCTGACATTGAAGCTCATATAGGCCGTTATGCTTGATTCCTTGCATTAACACTTATGGTCTGCATAGTAATCATTCTGGGTCTCTGTTTTTGTTCCTTGGAATAGTAAGGAATGAGAATTATATTTGTCACACCTCGAACCCTACGAGCTTGTGACATCTCGCCAAATCTGTCTGCGTCCGCCTGGCCTACGGTCTGCGACGGCCCAGGAAAATTTCATCGCGGCCAGATGACGCTTCGGAAATGAAACTCACCAGCTTGCGGAAGCTAATCTCCAACCCATACATGCATACATGCGATAATGGGGTAGAACACAAAAAATACACATGCAACAATAAATCACCAATACATACATATGGTCAATAAGCGTTAGGGTACAAGATCCTCTAAGGGAAATACAACATTGGTCCATAATCTCCATACTCTACTAGACATCTCGACCTGGGGGTCTACTCCTTTTCAGTATCGCTCTAGTCCGACTGCCACGATAGCTCCTCGGGGTCCTCTTTGTACTCAGGAGTGGAAGATTTGGTATTCATCAGTCTCGACAAAATGCCTCTCGTCTATCTCTACCTCCATGAAGAGTCCAACAATATCGGTGGGGTACTCATTGCTATGGTCGGAGGTCTGAAAATGTTAGCAACCAACGCTAGTGAGTCGAAGACTCAATAAGCTCACCACTAATCCTAACGTAGGATAAAGCATATTTATCGGTTCGGCCCTAACCTGTAACTCTAGGGTTAGTCGGTACTCCCTAAATCGGCTCTTTGGACAGTGACATAATTAGGATACAATGAACGTGGCCCAATTAACTTAACAATTCATGCATAGTCAGAGAATAGATCCACATGCCAAAAATGTACAAACGAAACATGCCATGTTTCTCAAACTCAGTGCTCGATGCTTGGTATCAGAATACTAGTCGACCTGAGTAAAAACGCATTAGGTTTGGCCCGCGTATCGTACGCCTTAGGCCCGTGCCCCAACCCGTGTGTGGAACGCCTCAAGTTGGCACGCTTATCACTCCAGCTACCCTGTGCCATGCAGGTCCGGGTGCACCATACCTCAACCCGTGTTATATAGGCACCTCAAGTCGGCACGCTTATCCCTCCAACTTCCCCGCGTAAATACGCCTCAGGGCCATCCTTACCCTTATCTCGCCAATGCGTGAATGCATGTCATGTTCACAACCAAATCAATGCACGTCACATATGCCACATGCCCCATATTTTTATGTGCAACAAATGGGCAACTCATGTCACAGACATCGAGCATAATTTCCACATGAACTATTCAATGTACGTGCATAGCATGGCATATTACAAATTATTTGCAAAGTATATTCATCAAGGCATATGTTTAATTAATCACTAGCATGGCATCGAACGTAGACAACCTAGCCTTCTTGGCTCAAGTTCCTCTCAAGTCCACTCTAGGCCTATCATTCACTCATGGCCTACTAGCCATACTCGGGCTCCCAAATTTCCTTTTAGTTCCTCCATGGAGTGAGCTCTACGTTCCTTAAATCAAGATTAACTTGGCTCGCTCGATTCCATACGTTATGCCCTTCGGGCCCGTTTGTCCAATTCGGTCCATAATCCCTATTCCTTCATTCGCAGCCCGTTGTCTCACCTTTAGGCTCACAAACTCACTCACATCAACTCATGGTTAGGTTTCTAAGCCCATTAAATCAAGCCCAATTCATCATGCATGAAACCACACCTTAAGTTCATTGGATCACACTAGCCCAAATTAAGCCCGAATTGACTCTCGGTTCACAACCACACTTGGGCTCACAAATTTTCACTCAAATCATTCTTAGGACATCCCACTAAGCTCAATGAACCAAGCCCAAGCCTATACACAAGAAGTTGCACCTTAAGCGCATTTGATTAAGCTAGTCCATTTAAGCCGGATTTGACTCGCGGCCCATACCTCATATTTGGGTCCATCAAATACTCATTTAGACTCACTTTAGACCAGCCCAAAAAGCCCTAGAAGCTCACGCTCAAGCGCACGATCAAAATGATCCAATTTAAAATTTATCCCGAAACAGCCCATTAAGTTCATGAATCACGTCTAAGCCCATTTCCATAGGAGTTCAACTTGGCTCGTCAAGCCCAACTAGTCTAATTTGGCCCAAACTGGCTCCCAAGTCCATTTACTATTCTTGCCCCTCATTCTCACACCCCAATTAAAATTCCACAACCCACATACAACATATTTCACGCCATCAGCAGATCCTAAGCCCTCGAGTTTGCCCGTTCTACCCCAAACCCCTAAATCGGCCTAACCGTTCTATGCGATTTTTAGTTGATTCACGGATACCAAGAAAACCATTAACCAAACCAATCACACATACCATATTCTTAAGCTAAGATTAGAGATTTGCTTACCGGAAAGTGGCTAGAATGATGGCGATGACAGCGGAGACCAATATGACCGAATGAGGAGTTCTCCGTCCAAGGAGGAGCACGGCAACTTTGGGGGCTGAGGAAAGACTAAAACAGGGCTATAACAAGTTGGCAAACAAGTACATGACATGGATATGATTCCCTTAGGTTCCCAGGGTCAGATTATGACCATAGAATGTAAGACACGAAACTGATCTAGAAAAATAATTTCGTCGACCGAAATGAAAACGCACGAATGGAGGCCCAAATCATATCGGATCGGAGTAAAATTACGTTTTGTGAACTCACCTCATATGGGACTACAACATATCCAAAATTCAGGGAGATCCAACAGTTGAGTTTTCGTTGGCGGCCGTTTGAAGTTGGGGTTGCTGTAGGGAGGTCCGAGCTGGAGAGGGTCACGGTTTGCCTGATTTTGAGGGGGTTATGGGAAATATCTGGGGGAAAAGGCCTGCAGATCTTTAAAGCCCTTCGTCTTACGGTCGTGTGGGAGAAAACGGGGAGCCATTTGGACTCCGAACGAGCCCGAATGAGCCGTTTTCGTCCAAGTGCACGCTGGTGGACGAGGAGACGCGAGAGGGAGAGAGAGCTTCGGGAGGGAGAAAGAGGGGAGAGGTCTAGCTGAAAATGGAAAATGAGAGAGAGAGAGAGAGAGAGAGAGAGAGAGAGAGAGAGAGAGAGAGAGAGAGAGAGAGAGAGAGATTATAATGAAGAAAATGCCAAAATTCAAAAATGGAGATAATGGGTTAGATGGATTAGATAATGGGGTTATGGGATTGATGGATGAACATTGACTGACCTTGAATGACATTGATTGGTACTTGACTTGACTTGTTGATTGATTGGATATGATTTGATGGATGTGACATCTAATGGGACGTTTCCTCGATATGCGTGCTAAATGCACCGATTGGGTCCCAAGCGCGAACGAATCTCAGACAGAAAATGCCTCTGCATTGACGTGTCCATTCTAAAGTAATTCTAATTATTCTAATTCTAAGGTCTGAGCATTGACCGGGGGCATTTCGATAATTTTTCACCTGATGTCTTGCTTCTCGACATTCACCGGCTGTCTGCCCGACTGGCGACACTTCTGCAACAGAATCCAATTCTCCATTGTAACCTTCATAAAAATTCAATTGTCCAAGATCGGAATTCATTTCGTGGCCAAATCCATTAAATTACGACTCTGCCAAATTCTTCAAACCAATGGTCGGCTGTTTAGGAGCTAAACGTATTGACCTATTAGATTCACATACTTTAAGGTCCTAGATAGCCTTTCCCCTTCGGTTAGTCATCTCAAGTTGATCAAGCTCGAGTGAGGCTTAACTAGAGCGTATTAATGAAATATATCCATTTTATTTATAAATTCCAAAAATTGGTCGAAAATCCAGAATGTCACAATATTTGATAACGTAAATAATTCTGATTCTGATTCTCATTTTTTACTGTTCGCGAGAACACTTTTAAAGTAAAAATGAGAAGAAAAGAAAAGTTGATTCTTATGGAAAAAAAACCCACTTTTAATCAACTCTTTCTCTATAATAAAACATAATGTAAAACAACACCTCCCTCTTTGTCACTTTTCTTAACCAAAACAATAGAATCCCTTGTTGCTCTTAACTCTCACCTTTACTCCCTCATCCGTTGCTCCTGAACTCTATCGCTACCATCCTCCTCTTTGTGGCACAATTTTGGTGTTCGCACGACCTTATTTTTCCTTGTCTCCTTGCCGAGCTTAAGTTTACACAACAATGTTTTCCCTCGTTCGCTTGCACGAGTGAGCATTGCCCTTGCTGATCTGGGTGAGGGTCGCCCTAATCGGGCACGAGTGAGCGTTGTCCTCGTCGATTCGGATGAGGCCCATAGAAAAGAAATTCAAAGAAATCCATAGTGAGCTCGCCCGTGTACTATCTATTACGAGACAAAGCTATGCTTATGGATTTCTTTTTTGTGGAATGACATTACTTCTTTAGGGTCCTTGATATTGGATTGAAGTTCCTCATGCAAAAGCTCAAATTTTGGAGAAAAAATGCTTTCCAAGAGGTTAGGTCAATAGTGATTTATTTGGGACTTATTTTAGGTATAAGGGGAACATCTGAGCAAAGGTGACCTTTCTAAGCAAGTCTAAAAAAAAGGACCTTTCGAAGGAATGAGGGGAGTTTTCGCTAGGGGTGTGCCACCGAACTGGGTTTACCCGATACCCGAATTGGATCATCCGAAAAACAGGGTCAAGAATCGGTTCCCGTTCAAACCGGTCCAGGAACCAGTTCCAATTTTTGAGAACCGGTTGAAACCGGTCCGATTCTCGGTTCTAGGTAAAAGCCCACCCGGACTGGTTTATAGAACCGGTTTTTAGAGCACTTTAGGGGGCAAAAAACCCTAAGCTAGACTTAGTCTTGGACTCTTCGTGTAGCCGCAGCCTTGCCTCCACTTCTAGTATGCTCACCACTCACCTTCAACCTCCTTTGTTTCATTTTTCCATCCCATCTTTCTCTCTCACTTCGAGAGAGAGAGAGAGTCTCTCGTTGTCGCCAAGATCAACTCACCTTTCGTTGTCGCGATGAACTCCTTTGTTTCGTGTTTCCTTTTGTTGTCACCAAGATCATCTCACCTCCGAGAGACCTCCGCTAGACTCGCTACGATCAACTCCCCTTTTGCGTTTCCCTTTTGCGTTTCTGGAGGCGTTGATTTTAGATCGATCAGTTTGCTCTGAAGCATCTCAAAGGTATGAACTTTCTGTAATTCCCTTTTTTGATATTTCTTACCTAATTAATGGGTGGGTGGGTGATTATTGATCATTGATTATTGGTCAGCTTTTGATTGCTGTACCTACTCAGTTTTCCATTATGGTGTTTGAACTTTGGACGCACTTGGCTTGTTCTGTGTTAGAGGATCATGAATATCAATTTTCTTTCTCCAGTTCCGATTGCATCTCACAGTTCAAAATAACAAAAGATACATCCTCTTATTTTAATGTTTGGTGGATCATGAACTTTGGATGTACTTGGGTTTCATGTTTTGTGGTAGAACAAAAGTTGATAGAGTTACAATAATATTTTAATGGCAAAAGATTTCACTAAATTTTCATAGTCTTAGTTTGCTGGAGCAGAATAAACAATGGAGCCTGTGGATAGGTGATTGAAGTGGATTAGTCATATCTGTAGTATACTTTTCACCATTTACCATATCTGTGGAAGGTATCTAAATAATAGGATCCTAACATTGATGTATAATTTGTTTTCAATTTGATGGAGCAAGACAAAGACATATCAATGGAAGTGCATGGACATAATGAAATGATGGAATTGCCATTCCATGGAGTTGACGAAGTGGATTCTACTGTGAGCGCGACAAACAAGGCGACGATGCCTGGCTCCTGTCCTCGTTTTAGCAAAAAGCGAGCTAATCACTCAGAGGCCTAGGATCACTTTTCAAGAATCATGGATGATGAGACAAAGAAAACAATTAAGGTAAAGTGCATTCACTGTGGGGTTGAGTATGAGTATAATGTTAATCATGGAACATCTACTATGTGGAAGCACTTGAACAAGTGCAAAAAGTATCCTTGTGTAGATAAGAAGCAAGTAGTTTTTGCACCACGTAACAAAAATTTATCTGGCGAGGTAGGGGAAAATACTGGTGGTGGTAGTGGCGGTAATGTCTTAACAACGTGGAAGTTTGACCAAGAACGTAGTAGGCATATGCTTGCTCGGATAATCATTATTGATGAACAACCTTTTTCCATGGTTGAGCGTGTCAGTTTTCGTGATTATGTCACTGAAATACAGCTTTTCGTCCAACATGTGTCTCGATTTACGATTGCTAAAGATTGTATGAAGTTGTATTTGAGTGAAAGAACTTGTTTGAAGGCTTACTTTCGTAAGTTTAATTCTAGGATTGCACTCACAACTGATATGTGGAGTTCTATTCAAAACTTGAACTATTTATGTCTCACTGCGCATTTTATTGATGAAAATTGGAAGTTGCATAAAAGAATCATCAATTTTGTGGTGATGCATAGTCATAAGGGTAGGGAGGTTAGGAAGATGGTGGAGAAATGCATGTACGAATGGATAATAGAAAAAAAAGATTTCCACAATAACCGTGGATAATGCGAGTTCTAATGATATGGCCATTGGTTATTTGAAGAAAAAATTCTCAAGTGAAAGGTTTTTTTTATATCTTGGATGGTAATTATTTACTTATGAGGTGCACTACTCATATAGTAAACTTGATTGTAAAAGATGGATTGAAAGAGGTGCATGATTCTATTGCACGTATCTGTAATGTAGTTAGGCATGTGAGGAGTTTTCCTATGAGAGCAAAAACATTTCAATCCTATATTAAGAGTGAGAGGATCACATACAAGGGTTTGGTTTATCTTGATGTTGCCACTAGATGGAACTCTACTTACCTAATGTTGAATACCGCCATAAAGTTTAGAAAATCTTTTGAAAGAATGGAAGAAGATGATTTGTCTTTCTTAAGGGATATCGACAATGATGCTCCTCAAAATGAAAATTGGGAAAATGTTATCATTCTTTCTAAATTTCTGAAGCAATTTTATGATGCCATCAAACGGATGTCGGGGAGTTCATATGTTACTTCAAATGATTATTTTGAAGAGATAGTTTTTTTGTATAAATATTTGAATGATGCAGCGAATGCTTTGAACCTTAAGCTTAAAGCTATGGGAACAAAAATGAAAGAGAAGTTTGACAAGTATTATGGGTGTTTGGATAAAGTGAATATGATGGTGTTGATTGCGGTTGCATTGGATCCTACAAAAAAGTTGCATTATATAAAGTTCATTTATGGACAAATGTATGATGATGAAGCAAAAATTGAAGGGATGCATGATAAGGTGAAGGTTGCCTTGGAGAGTTTGTTTGAATTTTATGAGCAATCCTTTGTTGGTTCTTCTACTAAACGAAATTTTGGTGGTTCAAGTTCAAGTGTGAGTACTAGTAGTAGTAGTGCTTCCAATGCTGTTGACAATGAAGGTAATAGCGAGAATGACATCCAAGTTTGGTAAAAAAGGTTTCTTCACGCAAAAAAGGTTTCTTCACGCAAAGAAAAATGCGTTTGATGACAAAAAATATGAGCTTGATCGGTATCTTGAAGCCGAAAGTGAAGATTTCATTAATCTTGACCTTTTGATGTGGTGGAAGAGTACTGGGTAAAAATACAAAATATTATCATTGATGGATCGGGATGTTTTGTCTATTCCCATTACTACCGTTGCTTCGAAGTCGACTTTTAGTGTATCAGGCCGTGTGCTTGATAGTTTTTGAAGCTCTTTGACTCCTAGAGTGGTGGAAGGTCTGATTTGCACTCGAGATTGGTTGAGAGCTGTTTGTGTGTCAATTAATATTGAAGAGTGCATCGAGAATGCGGAAAAGTTTGAGTCAGGTAAGTTGTGTTTATTTCTACCTCGTAATTCATTCGCATATTCACTGTTTGAATGATTATTTTCTAATCTCTTTTTTGGTTTTTAGAGTTGGATTCTCTTAGCGAAGACATTATCATTGGTAAATAGACTTCATTTTGTGGAAACTACAATTTTGTGGTAAGTAGATAGACTTCATTGATAGACACTTTTGCATTTGTCTCTAGAATATGGTTTCTTGTTTTTTGGTAAAGAAGAATATGGTTTCTTGTTGATTTTTCTTTATGTATGAATTTCAGGTCTTTTTGAGAAATTTTGTACTAAGTAGATTGGCTCGTGGAGGAGGAGTTATGCTTGCAAGTTTCAAAGTGGGTTTCAAGTCTTTCGATTTGCAAGACAAAAAGGAGAGACATGTACTTATTAATTTAGCATTCTGAGATTCGCAGAAATATTGAGAGGCATTTCCACTTATGTTCATCTTGTGCTAGAGTGTTTGACACCAGTGGCACAGTCACATATTCTGCTGAACTTTAACATTTACGAATTATTTACTGAAAATTTATGAATGAAAAATCTGTTTCCCTAGGAATCTGACTGTCTGAATATAGTTTATGCACCTATTCTGTTGAACTTTAAAATTTATGTTCATCTTGGACTTTATTTTCTTTTGGGGATGACCGATGAATAGCTGTTTTTTTTCTTTTTTACATTCTTCATTTAACTAGGGAAAGATTCATGTGATTGTAAGATTTTTTTTTTGCATACAGGGAACCGGGTAGACCCTGGAACCGGACCGAAAAACAGGGTCGGTTCCAAAACAGGTTTCAAGATAAACAGGGTAGGGTCTCGGTTCCAAAAATTGGGAACAGGTTATAACAGGATCGGGTTTAGGGTCTAGGTCTGGACCCGACCCACCCGGCCCATGCTCACCCCTAGTTTTCGCTTTCAATTTTCACTTGGAAAGGTCCTTTTTTTGGGACTTACAGTTTTTGCTTGGAAAGTTCCTCCTGCAAAGTCAATAGTGAATGAGGGGAGTTCAATATTTAGGGAGTTTTCACTTGCAGTTGCCAAGTTTGACACTTTGCTCTCATGTGGGACTTGCTTTAGGTATGAAGGGAACATTCGAATGGCGTAATAATGGGAAAAATGACCTTATTCTCAAGACTTGCTTAAGGAGCTAAGCAAGCACAATAATGTCTGCTCTGTTTCCAGCTTTATCTTGTGATAGAAAGTGCTCTTTGAATCTGCAGGTGGGGTTGGTCTTTTCTAATCGCTATTGGGTTGTCGAATTGGCCTAAAGTTTGGTCTCTTTGACAAGAAAAGATCTTTGATTGAGTAGTATTCAAGAGTAATTATACAAGAAACAGTCTTAAATCGTCAATTGGAAATTTTCTTTAGCATTTCTCGGAGGTGTATGCCCGTATATCTTTAGTTTATTTGATGGATAACACTGTCTTTGGGTTCTAATTTTTCCATTTCATATTTATGTTTTGAAAGGAAACTTGAGTCTTGCCATTGTTTGCAGTCCTATTTTGAAGTAGGAATTGATATAAAATGAAATGTATAAACAATTTCTCGTAAAGTGAAATAGATGAAGAGACTTCTTATTCCAAGTGAGGCAGCAAATTTTGAACATGTGGGTTGGATCTTGTATGGCTGTTCTCTGCTTGCTTTGATACTTTCAAATGCTTGGAGCTTTTGTATTGTATTTATTGCCTTACAGATTTGTGGTTATCAGCTACACTTGGAAAGGTCTAGATATTATATGCTGTGAGGTAGAAGGCTAGATGTGTATACATCATTTAGAGCAGAAAATCTTACTATTGTGAACTGAGAAGTTGATGTTTCTAAGTGTTTCAGCCGTTAGATTTACATAGTTGCCAAAGCTAGTGATGTACCATTTCATGAAGAAATAACCATTCGGTGGCGAACTTCGTGATGGTTTTAAGTGTTAACTGCTTAACTGTCCCACTCTTAACTTGGAATATTCTTTTGAAATTAAATGTCCATGATTACACTCTTGCATAATGTTGTATTTAATTCATATTTTATTATTAGGATCTGGGTGAGGGTTTGTGTGCCCTCGTGCTCATGTTGTATATGCATTTATTATTTATTTGAAGCTTTTTCTTGATCTGATTTGCTTCTATTAAAGTTTGCTTAATATCTTGATCCAATGTTGGGTGGTTACAATGTTGTGACTATGTTATGGTTGCGTGTGATAGCCAATGGCATCCAAGAAAGATACATTTAGTGCAAGGTGGACTAACCATTTCACCAATGTATTTATAAATTTGATAGTAGAAGAGGTAAAAAAAAAAGAAGAAAAATCGTACATCTTGTACTTTCAACAAAGTGGAGTGGAATACCATACTGTCCGAATTCAATACTCGGGCAAGACAACAATATAAGCAATCACAGCTGAGGAACAAGATGGACAAATTGAGAAGACAGTTTGGTAGTTTTAAAAAGCTTCTGACACAATCTGAATTTAGCTGGGATGATGTAAATAAAACAGTTATTGTCGATGATCTAAGTATATGGGAACATCACATCAAGGTATCATGTAACTTTTGATCATTTAGAGATCACTATTTAAATGTGTGTGTTTTAAGAGGTTTACTTATGTTGCTAAAGTATGTCATTATTGTGAAAATTACAGGATAATACCGAGTGAGCAAAATTCAAAAAGGATGGGTTTCCTCAGTATTCCGAGATATCCAATGTAGTTGGTGGTACATATGCTACTATTCAGCAAGCATTAAGAAATACCAAAGATTTGATAAAGTCAGAGGAACACCCCATTGATGCAGACAATGATTCAAACGACTTCGGTGAACACCCTATTGATTAGGGAGTCTTTACAAGTGGACAACACAACTAGGATAGGACTCCAAATAGCAAGAGGAGAAGAAATAGTAAAACATGCGATATTTCCAACACATGCAGAAACTTACAAGAGATGATTAAATCTAGCGTAAGTTAATAGAGTGAATCTGCTGCTACTTTACAGGTCACATTACCACCCATAGACCCCTTCTTCATATTTGTTATGATTAATGTCCTACTTAGATGCCTAAGGTGGATTTGGATCTTTACCACAAAGCACTGGAACGAGCAATGGATAGTGCCATATGGAGGGAGGCTTTCATCTAAACTCCAACTTAGATGGGAAATAGACTTCTCCAACATCTTTAGTATATGTTGGAAAATGTACTAGGGATTGCGTGAGATTTCTATGTTTGGTTTCATTTTGCTCTATCACTTATGTTATCATGTCATTTGGTTTTTAATGATATTTATGTTAAGACTCTTTTATTTGTGTGGGGGTATAGGTATAATGGATTGCGTGAGATTGTTATATTTGGTTTGCTTTTACTCTGTGACTTATGTTATTTGTTGTTATTGGTTTTTTTTTAAAAACTAAGTATCTATATTAATTTTCTTGTAATTGTGTGATGGTATAGGTACTATGGAAGAGGGACAAAACAGTGAGTCTAATGGCTAAGTAGCACCCGTCAATCATTACTCGGATGAGGTTGATATTGAGAGGTCATTTGGGGCATTCAAAAATCGCTTTTCCATTTTAAGACATGTCTCCATTTACAATTCGAAAGCAAGCACGTAGTGTAATTGCATGTTGTACTCTTCATAATTACATTCGTGAGAAAGATAGGATGGACAAAAACTTTTCCTGACACGGTGATTCGGAGTACTCATGTGGACCAATACAAGAAGAGGTTGCAGATGATATATCTCATGAGGAGGCCACTAAGATAAACATGCTTACAAAAAATATTGCAAATCAAATGGCAAGGGATAACAATATGGATGATATTCCATGACTTTGCATTTTTTATTTTTGTAATCTTGTTTTTTAACTACTTTGCAAGATTTATGTTTAATGTACTCTTTTTTCTTGTGGGAGGTTCCATGATGTGTTCAATGTCTGTGAAGTTACAGGGTTAAATTATTTGAACAAAAAGTACTGTAGATTACATTTGTGTATTTATTCGTCCCTTTTTTTTCCAATTCTCATCGCCATTCCAAGAGGTGAATTTCCCTTTCTCCCTACTTATTTCTCTTTCAGCAGATTCATTTTCTAATCATCATGCGACTTTCCAGAGTTGCTGTTGTCGTTTCTCTTTTAGTGAATGGTAATGGATAGCTAGCCTTTGTTTACGATTGCAACGGTGGTCATTGATGAACAAGATTTCTGTTCATCAACTGAAAAGAAAAGGGTTCCTTATGTTCTTTGGTTTCTCAATTATTACATGCCTCAATTATTCGAAAAAGCAGTCTTTATCCATTTTTGCCCTTTTTCTTTCAAATGAGCGCATCGATATATGTCAAAAGCTTATGTTTTTAGCGTTAGTTTGGTTGAGGCAGGGAAGTGCCAGGGGTCATGTGAACTCAATATTGCCTAAGGGTCTTATAGCATCTGCAAATATTATTATTTTTTCTATTTTTTTCCCCTCATGTTTTTAAATGTGTTTCGTAGAAGTGAGTATTTCTCACGGTACCAAGCACAACTCACTTTCAATTGACACTCTTTGACTTATTTCTACCTTCATTCAAAGTTTTAAAGACAAAGTATTGCCAAACTTATCTCAAATCCTCATACATCTAATCCATGTCCAATCATTCACTTTCCTCATTCATTCGAGTCCATTATCCTTTCCATCATCATTTCTTTTGGTCAAAATGCCCATCCTACTATGAAGTGCTTTCAAATCCTCATCTATGTGCCTACTATGATAACAGTGTCCCTCTCTAAAATTCATTCGCATTAACAAAAACAAAAATCTCTAGGAAAATAAATTTGTGTTTCATTTATGATATGCTAAAAAAATTATATTTTAAATTATTTTAGTGTGCATTGGAAATAAGTCCTCAATTTAAGGTGAAATTTTATGAAGTAACTATATAATTATTTGGCTTAATGAAAAATTTGCAAGAAAAATGGTTCCTAAGAACAGAAATTTTGTGTAGTTATTAAACGTGTCTTGTCCCGAACTTGGCGAGCATGCAGCATCCCCTCCAATGTCATTGATTGGTCAATAAGCACAACGTGACAACCCAGGAATTCGTCATGGACACAATCGACCATCACAGAATTAACGCTAGCGGAAGTGAACAATACCCATATATGCAAAGAGAGGGGATAGGGAAGAGAGACAACTCCAACTTACCAAATAACATTTCCATAGAATCATCAAGCATTTAAATATAGCCAAAAGGGGTCACAGCTAAACCCTAACCAAAACTCAACCCAACAACTCAAAAAGGGATCTGGTCGAGATGGCAAAAACCTCCCCTACAATGGACTATGAAAAAAAAAAGATCGAGGGTCATCGATCTAGTCATCCTCAGCCTCACTCCACTCGGAGGAGGGCAACTCCTTAGCGTTGAACTGTACTAGCGTTGGAGGATCACTCTCCATCAGTCCTCAAGATCCGTGGCATTTGTCTCTATCGGTCCACTACAACCTGAGTACTTCGAGGTTGTATCCGGGTTCATCACCTCACCACCAAAAGTAGCAGCAGATATCGGGCCCCACTGATCTAGCCCATAGAGTGCAACCTCAAAACCTTGCAGCGATCCAAACTTAAATCTCCCAGTCTATACATCTACGCTTCAGAACGGTGGGGCTCCAAGAACTCATTCCCTACATCAACCCATATTCTACTAGCATACTTAACATACACGATATTATTCACCACAAGATACTCGATTACGTTATTATTTATCTCCATCTGTATCCCATGGTGAATTAGAAGGGGGGTGGGGCTCATTCCCGTCGTCGGGGGTCTGATAAAAATGGTTCAACAACAACAATGAAAATGAGTCTCAGTAAGCTTACCCCTAAACCTACCTCAAGATGAAACACATATGCAAATCGACCATAAACATGTAGTTCTATGCTCCCAACCACTACAACTAGAAAGGGCTAAACAGAGATCCAAAGGCACGAGCCAAAGCAACTAGCAGCTAGCTAAACATGCACGAGGGACTAATAGTCGACAAACAATACACGTAGAAAAAGCCCTATCACAAATAACAGATGCTTTCACAAGAGTATGCCATGCTTAGGTATCAGTTGCAGCTCAACAAGATGATTCACATCACAAATGTATATCACAAACTCATGCTTCAACCAGCATATATGCTTCACTATATAAAGACTCAAGTTGGCACAACCCCTCATATCTATATACCCGCATATATACCTCTAGCGCGCAAAAACTCAGTTACACAATAACATCTCGGTACCTCAACCCACATAGTATTAAAACTAAGGCCCAAGTTGACAACCTTATCACTCCAACTATCCCATGTCATACCCATTCAGGTGCACCGAGCTTATCTCACCGTTTCCCTCTCAATAGGGCTCGCCCTCCAATTGCTTGATATCATCATGCATCATGCTATAAACTCATGCCAACATGTATGTCAACAAGCACACAACACACAACAAGGTATATACATACGATTTCAAATTCAAAACCTTGTAATCAAGCACATAAAACGTGATGAAATGCATATGGTCAAACTAGCACATAATAAGGTGATCAATTTCACATATTCTAACATGAGTGTCCATCCTTCTCGTACGCATAAATGAATGCCAGTTCATCATAATAGGCCATCTGTGCAACCATGAGACTAAATATGCATCAACGACCCCTAAATCACACAATTTAGCCATGAGATACACATGGGATCTCTCGTGAACAATGTTTCCCTAACGTGAACAGCAACCACTACGCGTGAACAGTACTCTCGGGGTCGTGAATGGTACATAGAAGCAATGAACGATGTAAATAACCACATTTCATTACCCAAACCTCAAGATATAACACCCATTCTTCAAATTACTACACCGACACTCGTGCACAGCCCAAAAACTCATGTGAATATTGTTTTCTCGACATGAACCATAACCACGATGCATGAACAACAATGGCCAGCAAACATCTCCCAACATTCATCCACAAAATTACACAAAAACAACCTAAACTCATCCTAGGGCCAAACGGAGCCATGTTTAACGCCCTACCCAAGGTTTAGATATTTTTCTTAATTAAAACAACGCTCAAGTAGCCACGACGAGATGGATGATGACGAGGCGATGGCGACGCACGGCGGGGATACACGGTGGCACCAGCGACTCATGATGGCAACTCGACAGACGAGAGTTGACCTAGCTAGCTTTGGTGATGGTTTGGCCTAAAAATGAAGGAAAGGATGATGAAAAAGGCTCGAAAGGTTGTTGAAGTAGCGAGGGACAATGGTACTTCATCGGTGGTGACGAGCGGCTCCGGTGGTCCACGCGTAGAGGGGGCTGGTCAACACCCTTTTAGGAAAGAAAAGGGGAAGAACAAGGCAAAAGAAGGTCGGAGGGGACCTACTAGAGTCGTGGGGGTCCGACAAAGGTTGATCGGCGACAATGGACAACGAACGGAGGTAAAACAATGGCCAATTAAGAGGGAAAATGTGAGAGGAAGAGAGGGATAGAGTGGTGGATGAAATGGTGAAAAGAGTGAGTGAATGAGGAGAGAAAGAGTGTCTTCATCCACTTGAATGACATAAATCTTCCGTTACAAGTCAAGCACTATTCCTTGAAAAATACTAATGGAGTGGTTTGAGGGTTTAGTGGGGGTAGTTGACTTGATGGATTAATACTTGATTTGATTGATTAGCTTGATGGGATTGATGGAATTGGTTAAGTGACAAGACTTGATTTATTTGACATTTGACAATACACTTCCTCAGGATTCGTGCAAATCTACACCGGTTGAGCTTGAGTGCAAACAAACTTATACGTGATACTACTCTAGATTTACATGCTCGCCAACCTAAAAATACCATCACTAACTATCGAGGGGGTCAATCGCAAGCTAGGAGTGAAACAGTCATTTCCATCGTACTGCCTCTCTACTCGGCACTCTAGAGCGAAATGGCTGGCTTTGAAACTTATCGAGGTGACGCTTAAATTACCATAGTGATATTTATGAAAATTCAATTATCCAAGTTCGGAATCTATTTCATGGCCAAATTCATATGACTGCAACTTTAGTAAATACTCAAACTAACGAGCGGCTTCTAGAAACTACGCGTATCGACCTGCAATTAGATCTACGTACTTAAATTCCTAAGTAGTCTTTCCCTTTTGGTTAGTTATCTCGGAGTGATCAGTTCAAAGTGGGATTTAACTAGAGTGCATTAATGAAATACATCTATTCTGTATTACAAATCTCGAAAATGAGTCGAATTTTAGGATGTCACAATTCTTTATCCCCTACAGATATTTCGTCCTTGAAATTTATGCGTCACTATTGCTCAAACAAATGGGGATACTTACGCGTCATCTCCTTTTCTCCTTCTCAGGTTGATCCCTCAGTTCCATGATGTTCCCATATTACTTTGACCAGTGGAACGGTCTTGGTCCTCATGACTTGTTCCCTTCGTTTCTCTATCCTCACTGATCTTTCCACATACGAGACTTTGTCGTTCACTTCAATGACTTCATAATCGAGTACATGACTCAGATTTGGCTCGTACTTTCTTAGCATCAAAACATGGAAGATGTTATGCACCTGAGATAGGTTCGGTGGCAATGCAAAGCGATAGGCCAAAGTCCCAATGCGCTTCAGAATCTCGAATAGGCCTACAAACCTCGGGCTCAAGTTTCCTTTCTTCCCAAATCGAGATAATCCTTACATTGGCGATACTCTCAAAAACACATGATCTCTCACTTGAAATTCCAATGGATTACATCACTATCCATATAACTTTTCTAGTGACTCTGAGTTGTTTTCAGTCTATCTCTGATCACCTTAACTGCTTCAACTGACTGCTGAACTATTATGGACCTGTTATGCTCCTTTCGCCAACCTTTTCCTAGCACACTGGTATTCTGCATGCTCTGCCATACTAGGCTTTAAACGGTGCCATTTGTATACTCTGCTGATAATTATTATTATACACGGATTCTACTAAATGTAACCGCTCTTCCTATTCGCCTTTAAAATCAATCACGCATGCCCTCAATATGTCCTCTAGCATTTGAATTGTCCTTTCAGATTATCCATCTATCTACGGGTATAGGCAACACTATATCTCAACTCCATCCCCAACGCAACTTGAAGACTTTTCGAAAATATCGCAGTAAATCTAGGATCACAATCCAATGTAATTGATATTGGCACTCCATGGAGGCGAACTATTTGGTGCACATACAAATCGGCCAATTTCTCTAGACCAAAGTCCTTTCGCATAGCAATGAAATGAGCAGACGTTGTCAATATATTGACTACAACCTAGATTAAATCATTGCTCCTCTGACTCCTTGGTAGACCCATCACGAAATCCATCGTGACATGCTCCCATTTCCATTTTGGGATCTCACGCGATTACAATAATCCTCTAAGCTTACAATGCTACGCCTTCACTAGTTGACATGTCAAACACTTAGCTATATGCTTAACCACATCTACTTTCATCCCACTCCACCAATAATGTTGACGCAAATTCTGATACATATTTGTACTCCTTGGATGAATATTATAATTACTGCGATGAGTCTCAGGCAGGATTTTCTCTTTTAACTCCCCATCATTGGGTACACATATTTGCCCACGAAACTTCAGCACACCATCTTTTACTTGAAATTCAGGTTTTCTTTTGGCTACATCTATTGATATAATCTTCTAAAGATCACGATCCATAAACTGCAATTCCTTAATCCTCGATTGAATCCTCGGTTCCACCCTTAAGGTAGCCATTAAACTTGAGAGATGACCTACCTCTAACTTGAATTCAAAGTCTCTTATCTATTCCTTCACCATCATAGCGATAGTGCTCGACTTCCGACTAAGTGCATCCGCTACCTTATTTGCCTTCTTAGGGTGGTACAGGATGTCACAATCGTAATCTTTAAGCAATTTCATTCATCGACAATGCATGATATTCAGTTTCTTTTAGGAAAACAAATACTTTAGACTCTGATGATCTGTGTAGATTTGGAACCTTTCTCCCACCAAGTAATACCGCCAGATCTTTAATGTGAATACTATTGTTGCAAGCTTCAAATCATGTGTCGAGTAGTTCAACTCATGCGGCCTCAATTGTCGAGATGCATATGCCACCACGCTCCCATGTTGCATCAAGACACACCCCAATCCTTTTAACGATGCATCACTATAAATCTCAAATCCTCTAGGCCCTGATAGAATCGTCAACATTGGCATGGTCGTCAGTTTATGATTAAGCTCTTGGAAACTCTCCTCTCACTTATACGTCCATTCAAACTTCGTTTCCTTCTTCAGTAGACGCGTTAAGGGAGCAACTGTCGCGGAGAACCTTTCCACGAATCATCTGTAATAGCCCGCCAGATCTAGAAAACTTTGCACCTCCGTTACCGTGGTCGGTCAGGGCCAATTCTCAACTGCCTCAATTTTCAACGGATCTACCAAGATCCTTCTCCTGATATTATATGTCAAAAAACGCCACTTGATTAAGCAAAAACTCACACTTGCTAAACTTGGAATAAAGCGAGTGCTCTTTTAAGGTCCGTAAAATAATCTCTAGATGTTGCTCATGGTCCTCAGAGCATTTTGAGTACACTGCATGTGGTCGATAAATACTATTACAAACTGATCTAAGAACTCCTTAAACACTCTATTCATCATATTTATGAAGGCGACTGGGGCATTAGTCAGTCCAAATAGCATAACTGTAAACTCATAATGTATATACCTCGCCCTAAATGTCATTTTCGGTGTATCCTCCTTAATCCTCAAATGATGATAACCTGTCCTTAGGTCAATCTTAGAGAACACTGATGCCCCTTGCAACTGATCAAATGAATTATCTATCCTTGGCGGTGGGTATTTATTCTTAATGGTCACTTTGTTCGACTGCTTATAGTCGATGCACAAACGCAATGACCCATCCTTCTTCCTCACAAACAGTACTGGAGCTCCCATGGTAATGCACTAGGATAGATGAATCCTTTATCCAACAACTCCTACATTTGAACCTTCAATTTCTTCAACTCCGACATCACCATCCTATAAGGCGTTCTAAAGATCGACTCCATCCTAGGGGCTAACTCGATCACGAACTCCACTTCCCTTTCGAGTGGCAATCCCGACAACTCTTGAGGGAAGACATTAGGGAAGTTGCATACTAGTGGCATGTACTCTAGTCTCATTTCCTTAGCCGAGGGGTTAACCACTAACGCCAGAAATCCTAGACACTCTTCGTCCAACAGCGTAGTTACTTTCATCAACGAAATCCAAAGGATTGAGGTTCCTCGTCGATTTCCAAAAACTCATTTCTATGGTGACCTACTAGATTAAGTTGGATGACCCTACTATCACAATTAATCACAGCCTCATACTTAACCAACTAATCCATCTCGACTATCAAGTCAAAGTCATATATCGACAAGATAACTAAATCAATCGATTCCTCCCTATTACCAAAAGCTATCCTTTAATGGAATGGTAACATGCAACCTATCTTCTAATTTCACATCAATACCAGCCAATGCTACAAATTGCTCAAGCACAAAGGAATGCGATGCTGCAAGATCATACAAGGCATATACGATATGACCATAGAGAGAGACGATACCTGTGATTACGCTAGGCGCGTTCTCAGCCTCCTTACACGTTACTGCATAAACTTTTCCCTACACTGGTGGCAGTTCTGATTTCCTTAAGGAGCAGCCACTGCTTGAGATCCTACTTGAGGTTGCTACAATTGAAACTGCGGTCCTAGGGCTCACTTCGGACAGGTCTTCAACTAGTGTCCAAGCTACTCGCATCCAAAACATGCTCTATTCTTCCTCAAGCAGGGGCTATTTCCATGCCTTCTCCCATAATCTCTACACGCTATACCAATAAAAAGCGTTAGCTTACGTAGGGTCCTTCGGACAGGAGGGACGAATCTCCTATTGTCCATTATTGGCCTTTTCCCAAAACCTTTGTTGTCTCTCCCCGGGGTGTACCACAATCTAGATGCGGCAGCCCTCTTAGTCATATCCCGCTTAATTGCCTAAGCACTTTCATACATCTCGCCATAATCCCTTAGACCTGAGGCTATCAGTTGACTCTTGAGCTTCGGTTTCAGTCCTTCTTGGAACCTCCTCTCCTTATCCCAGAGGTTCTCTATCATCCTTAGATTGAACTTCGATAACCTAGCAAACTTCGCTTTATACTGATCCATCGATATCTAACCCTAACGCAGTCTCATGAACTCTTCCATTTTTCGCTCTTGAGCGGCCTCTGAGAAACACTTGCTGTTAAACGCCTCACAGAAAGTTGCCCAATTCGGTGTCACGCTCTCGGGAAAAACTCTTTCTTGGGTGGCTTTCCACCAATCACTTGTTGTACCCTAGAGTTGGTAAACAGACAACGAAGCTTTCTCTTCATTCGAACATCCCAACAGTGTAAACGCTTTTTCTAGCTTCTCTATCTAAAGAGAGCCTACTTCCGGTCTCCCCACTCTCGTCGAACTCAGACGGCTTCAACTTCAAGAATTGCTCAATCAACTGGTGTATCTATCGAACTCCATTTTCGCCCTATGGTTTCCATTCGCCCCATTCACAACGGCTACAATGGCTTCAGTAACTTAGGCCACACCGGCAGCCCTTTCTTGAGCTTACCTGCCCATTAGATTTCTAATCTCTTCCAATGCCCTCAAAACCCCATCTATCCTTGGGTCTTTTGCAGCTGAAGCCTGCGAGCTAGACGCTCCACCCGATCTTCTGATCCAATTGTTCATACCCTCGAGATTTACTCGTCTAGACTTACTGCAATTCCGCTGAGGAATTAGCAACCTAAACTAACTACTTAGGCCTAGCAATCTCAATAGCAAACACAACTACAAACAGCCCCAAAATAGATCAACGCTAATGGCTGAAGTACGTCGTCACATGCGCCATTCAATACCATGCAAGATGCGCCCTAACCTAACCAAAGCCTAGGGTCTCATCTCCCTACCTGGCTACCCCAAGATTTAATAACCTTATCATTCTAATTCTCGAATACTCCTAATTGAGCTGACCTTGCTTTGATATCATTCCAAGGACGGGGATGTCATGTCCCGAACTCGGCGAGCATGCAGCATCCCCTCCAATGTCATCGATTGGTCAACAAGCACAATGCGACGACCTAGGATTTCATCACGGACACAATCGACCATCACAGAACTAATGCTAGCGAAATCGAACAACACCTATACATGCAAAGAGAGGGGATAGGGAAGAGGGACAACTTGAATATACCAAATTACAATTCCATAGAATCATCAAACATTTAAATATAACCAAAAGGGACCATAGCTAAACCCTACCAAAACTCAACCTAACAACTCAAAAGGGTTCTGCTTGAGACCGCATAAACTTTCCTACAAGAGATTACCAAAAAAAAATTGAGGGTTACTGGTCTAGTCATCCTCACCCTCGCTCCACTCGGACGAGGGCAGCTCCTCAGGGTCGGACTCTGCTACCGTCAGAGGATCACTCTCCATCAGATCCTCAAGATTTGCGGTATCTATCTCCATTGGTCCATTACAACTTAAGTACTCTGAGGTTGTATCTGGGCTCATCACCTCACTACCAAAAGTAGCAACAGCAAATATCGGGCCCTATTGATCTAACCTATGGAATGGAATCTCAAAACCATATAGAGGTCCAAAACTTGAATCTCCCAGTCTATACATCCACGCTTCATAATAGTAAGGCTCCAAGAACTCATTCCCCGCATCAACCCATACTATACTAGTATACTTAACATATACGGCACCATTTACCGTAGGATACTTAGTTACCTTAATATATATCTCTATCGGTATCCCATGGTGAATCGGGAAGGGGAGAGGGCTCATTCCCATGATCGGGGGTCTAAAAAAAAGGGTTCAACAACAACTACGAGAATGAGTCTCAGTAAGCTTATCCCTAAACGTAACTTGGGATAAAACAAATACTCATATCGACTTTACACATGTAGTTCTAAGCTCCCAACCAAACCAAAAAGGGCTAAGCAGAGATTCAAAGGCACGAACCAAAGCAACTAGCAGCTAGTCAGACATGCACGAGGGACAATAGTCGAAAAACAATATATGTAGGACAAACCCTATCACAGATAATAGATGCTTTCACACAACTATGCCATGCTTAAGTTTTAGTTATGGCTCAATAAGATTATTCACATCATAAATGCATGTCACAAGCTCATGCCTCAACCAATATATACGCCTCATTACTAAAAGACTTAGGTTGGCACAACTCCTTATATCCATATACCCGTACATATGCCTCCAGCACGAAAAGTCTCAACCCGCATGGTATCAAAAGTAAGGCCTAGGTTAGCACCATTATCACTCTAACTACCCTTGGCCATATGTATCCGGGTGCACCCAGCTTATCTCATCGTTTCCCCCTCAATGGGACTCACTCTCCAATTGCTCGACATCGTCTTGCATCATGCCACAAACTCATGCCAACATGCATGCCAACAAGCTCACAATACACAACCAGGCATGTTTAGATGATTCTGAATTCAAAACCTTGCAATCGAGCACATAAAACATGATACAATGCAGATGATCAAACTAGCACATAATTAGGTGATCATTTTCACATATTCTAACATGAGTGTCCATCCTTCTCATATGCACAAATAAATGTCATTTCATCATAATGGGCCATCTGTGTAATCATGAGACTAAATATGTATCAACCACACCCAAATCACATAATTCAGCCATGAGAATACACGGGACCCCTCGTGAACAGTGTTTTCCTCACGTGAACAGCGACCACTATGCATGAACAATACTATCGGGGTCGTGAATAGTATGCACAAGCGATAAACGATGCAAATATCCACATTTCATCACCCAAACCTCAAGATACGACACCCCATTCTTCGAATTACTACACTCGATACTCATGGACAGCCCAAAAACTCATGTGAACAATATTTTCCCGACGTGAATAGTAATCACGATACATGAACCATAATGGCTAGCAAATATCTCCCAATATTCATCCACAAAATTGCACAAAAACAACCCAAACTCATCCTAGAGCCAAATCGAGCTATATCTAACGTCTTACTCAAGGTTTAGACGTTTTGCTTCCCTAAAACAAAGCTCAGGCAGCCACGGTGGTCCACGCTTAGAGGGGGCTAGTTAACACCCTTTTGGACAAGAAAATGGAAGGAACAAGGCGGAGGAAAGTCAGAGGGTACTTACTAGAGTCGTGGGGGCCCAGCAAAGGTTGATCGATGACAATGGATGACAAACAAAGGTGAAACGGTGGCCGACCAAGAGGGAAAACATGAGAGGGAGAGAGGGAGAGAGTGGCGGACAAAATGGGAGAAAGGGGAAGTGAATGAGAAGAGAGAGAGAGTATCTTCATCCACTTGAATGACACAAATCTTTCTCTACAAGTGAAGCATTATTCCTTGAAAGACACTAGTAAAGTGGTTGGAGGGTTTGGTAGGGGTAGTTGATTTGATGGATTGACATTTGATTTGATTGATTAGCTTATGGGATTGTTTGAGTGACAAGACTTGATTTATTTGACAATTGGAGGGATACTTCCTTAGGATTCATGCAAATCTGCACCAATCGGGCTTGAGCGTGAACAAACTCGTGTGCGATACTACTTTAGTTTACATGCTAACCAATCTAAAAATACCACCACTGACTATCGAGGGGGTCAATCACAAGCTAGGAGTGAAACGGTCATTTCCACCCAACTGCCTCTCTATAGGGCACTCCGGAGAGAAATGACTAGTTTCGAAACTTATCGGGGTGACGCTCAAATTACCACAATGATATTCACGTAAATTCGATTATTCAAGTTCGGAATTTGTTTCGTGAACTTGCAATTAGGTCCACGTACTTAAATTCCTACACAGTCTTTCCCATTTGGTTAGTCATTTCGGAATGATCAGTTTCGAGTGAGATCTAATTAGAGTGCATCAATAAAATACATCCATTTTGTATTACAAATCTTGAAAATGGATTGAATTTCAGAATGTCATAAAACATGTTTTTTTTCTAGGAACAGAAATTTTATACAGTTACCAAACTTGTTTTTATTTTAGGAATAGAAATTTTATACAATTATTAAGCATGTTCTGATTCTCTAAAACTCATTCAAAAAACAGAATAAAAAAAGTTATTTTAATCAGAATCACTTTTTTGGAATAGAATGGTTGTCATGCAAGCCCTAAGGTACCTCGAATAGTTTTATGAACACCATTCCAAAAAATATTGATACCCAATTGAATCAATGGCACTCAAGGAAATTAGATTATTCCTCAACTCTGGAATATGCTTCACTCCCATCAATGTGCTCATAATGCCATCATGCATTATGACTCTAACATTGCTAACACATACAACATCACATCCAACGTTGTTTCCCAACTACATTTTTCTAATATCCATGCATTGATAAGTAATAAACTAGTTCCTAAACGAGCAACTAGAATCCATAACGCATTAGTCAAATGGCAAATTCTCAGTGACATGCAAAAGAAAATTAGCATTATCCGAATTATTTTTAGCTATAATTGTAACATCATTAATAGACTCAACTCTAATTTCCTTACCTATCTCATTCTCAATTTAAAGCAATCCCTTCTAAGATGCTCCATTTTGCCATAATTTCAATAGGCAGCACCACCAGTCCTAGACTAATTACATTTGTTCATGTCGCTAGCTAAAAGAAAAAGAAAAATCACGTCGATTCATTCATGTCGCTAGCTAAAAGTAGGACGGCAAACGATGACTATATTACAACCTCATAAATTTTAGACAGGCCGAAAAAACTTGATCACATTTTTCACTCAAAAGTTTAGATTTACATGATTCAATTACAAATTTCAAGACTCAATTGGAATAAATGTACAATAAGTTTCGAATCGATTGTACAATTATTCTCAAGATTGTATATTCAAAATCACCTTTTTCCAATTTCTCCAAATGTTTCAAAAGGTCACATTTTCATTTTTTGAAAATACTGTTCTTATATGATAAATGTAAAATTGAATATTTCCTCATTGGCTATGTTGGACAACAGCCACGCTTTGGCACCAATCTAAATAACATGCCAAACAACACCAAAATTTTCGACCTTCTCTCCTACTATTGGTCAAAAGAATCGCTTCTCCATATAATATTTTGGATATCCTAAATTAATTTCCGAAAATTTATAATGGCGTTCTAGAATTGAATAGTTATCCATCTTTTTAGGAGTTTTTTTTTATGTTTCGACGATCACATGGAACATTTCGGAGTAAATAATTGTCAATCTAAGATTTTTCAATAAGAGAAATCCCTATATTTTCTTTTGCAAAAAGTTTTAACGTTTAATTGTTTAATGAAATTGTATGATTGAATTGCATTCCTCATATAGGTTTTGGACTCTTTGGTAGACTTAACATTTCTCAATATCTATGCTTAAAATTATGATGACTGTTGATGTTAACTATGATAGATAATTATTTAAACAATCAGCAAAAGAACAAGTATGAATGACTATAATACCCTTAGTCTTAAAATTTTTAACTGTCTAGTAATAAAGTTACATGTTACATGAAGCATAAGATAACTATTTTTTTTTTATAGCTGATAAACTAGGAACAAATCCCAGACATTTCGTGAGAATAGCTCATAAATCTATATATAACTACATGGATGCATTTAATTATGCTATTATGTAGCTCAACCGATAATGTTGGTTATTACATATAAACTATCCAAAATTTATCTAGTCATGGATGTTGCAACATTAACTAATTAAGAATCGTGCACACTAGGGTGCAAGACAAGAAAGTGAAAGGCACTATGACTTGGCTGCGTACATTGAGCTTACATGAAGATTTTTGAGAATATATCTCGAGTTGGAACTCATAAAAATAAAACCAATTCAAAATTTTTTAGTTTGAGTAGGTTTACTAAAAGAGGTTTTTTATTTTGGATACAAGTATTATATATGTGAGAGATGGTATTCTATTTGACTGTTACACACTACAGCAAACAAACAAAAGGAGTGTTAGGGTTTTCTCTCAACGATTTTTCTGAGGGAGTCTCTAAGAAAAAAATCGTGAGACAACACTTGAGCTACTGTCAAATTTGTATTTTCTGAATTTATAATGGATGTCGTGGCCACATGCTCTCTTTGTAGAGGGGGTAGCAACACCTTTTGACGCTTTATCCAGACCACTAGAGGAAGAGCAAATTTTATTTTGAGGTGGAAAAATTATTTGAGGCTTTAAGAGCTTATATGTGCTCTTCTTGTTAGATTGGAGAAATATTCCGTGGTTTCAACACCATAGGCAAGCGTTTATCTGTTGGTATCCAATTATAGCTTGACACATGGACATTGATTTTGAATAAAATAGAAATAAAAATCTTTGAAAATCCAGCTTGGCCATCCATTGAGAATCCAACTTGGCCGTCTCCACTGCCCATGCCCCCGCAATTTTTTCATACTAAATAAATTATATTAATTGAAAAATTTTATTTTTTTAATTTCGTAATTTTTTCATATTTTTATAATTTCATATTTATATAACGTTGTAAATATATTTTTTTTCCTTTTGAAACTTATTTTATAACATAATTATCAATAATTAATTAAAAATTTTATTAATATGTATGTAATTAATTTATTTAGTATGTAAATAATTAATAAAAATTTATATAAAAAATTTATCTTAATAAATTAATTATATATTTACATACTAAATAAATTTTATTAAATAAAACATTTATCTTAATAACTTAATTATTTATATTTACAAAGTTATATAAATAAATTTTATGAATATGTTTTAAATTATTTACATACTAAATAAATTAATTACAAATATCTTTAAAAAATTTAATTATTTATTGATAATTATGTTATAAAAATAAGTTTCAAAATAAATAATAAAATATTGAAAAGAACAAACAAAAAAAAAGGACTCGTGGGCCCTTGGGCCGCAAGGGCCCACGCGGCACTAGGAATGCCTCGCGGGTCGGCACGGCATTTAGACTATCGTGCGGGCCCCAATCCGGTAAATACTTTTTTACCCTATTTTGATAAAAAAAAAATTAAAGCTAAATTAGAAAAAAAAAAAAAAAAGATCCCACATTGCATGTGCTTAGGGCAAGCTATAGTGTATCATTTTATATTTCGTAACAAGGTCGCACATCACCTCGCAATGGGGTCGATTTTCACTTTGTTATCCTAGTCATTTTCTTTCTCATTTACTTTGAAGTCGAATAGTTCATGTAAAGCCTTCTCTTGGCCGCATCACCATCGCAATTTCTCGTAAAACGACAGGCAGGTCAACCCCCGTGTGCACCAAGAGATCAAATGAGAAAATGCTCGAAAGAAGAAAATGATCTTTTCCTACGAATACACGTGGAGATGTTCTAGAGGTTAAAAGAGAGATGGCCATTCATAACGATGGAGACATTGGTCGCCCGGAGACCAGGGAGTTACGAATATAGTTGATTTTTACCCATAAGCACAGCCAAAATTAAAGGAGTGACAAACAACTGTGTTAAATTCGGCAGTTATTTTTGTTGGTTCAATCAAAAGGTAGTGACTTCGATAATTAAAGTTATGGAAATATCGCAACCCAAAATTTGAGCGTTAATACTACGTAAAAATCCAAACCAACATATTTATGACAAATTTACCCATAATTTATTTTTTTACTGTAAAAATTCCCAAATCAGTATATCTGCGACAAATTTATCCTATATTAGTTTTCTTTAAATTTTATTATCAAATTTCTGAGTTAGATGACACGTAGCAGTGGACGAATATACCAGTTTAGGGTTTTTACTCTTTATTTGTCACACATATATATCACTTTGGGATTTTTCTTGATATTAACTCAATTAACAGAAATTAATAGAAGCTAAATTTTTCATGAGTATACGTAGAGGTGATCGGCTCTAGTATGGGTGGTTCTCACCCTAAAACAAATAACTTTTCACTAATGACTGGTTCCGCAAAATGTAAACCGTAAACCACCCGCTCATTCCATAAATCCACCCGAAAACCAAACCACTGATTCGATTTTTGGTTGGATCCATGGAACCGATCCTACCGAGCACCAACATCAATTAAAAAAGATTTGCTAGAACATCATGTACTCTGTTTAGTGAATAGTAATACCATATATGTCTCATGCTAGATGAAACTGTTTGACAATTATGAGTCACGAAAATTTGAGGGAGATAGTTTCAATTTAAAAAACATATATCTATATCATATAAATAAGTTCGGTTTGGTAAATCCTGTTGGATGGTTCCCACTTAAAATTGGAAACCAAATTGGTACTTGCCAGTTCCGAAAAAGTGTAATTGGGAGCCGAGAACTAGACTCGTACTTGCCAGGTACCATCCAAAATTAGCCAGTTAGGTATAATTCAATCCGATTTGGTTGGATTCCGATTTTTTTGCTCACCCTTATGTACACCAGTTTGGGGTTTTTATGGTCAAAAAAGTAATTTGGGGTAAACTTTATCACATATGTACCTGTTTGAGGAGTTTGTGATAACTTTGTCACAAGTATATTAATTTGAGGTTTACTGTGGTAAAATATATATATTAGACTAAATTTGTCATATGTGTATCACTTGAGGTTTTTTGTAGTTAAAAAAATAATTTTGAGTAAATTTATTATAGATGTATAAGTTTGGGGGTTTTTCATAATATTAACCAAAAGAATATTTTTTTGGCCACTAATTCAAGAGTGTATATCCTGGGCACCACTCATAACTTTTTTTTTATGTATTATCGAGGATAAAAAAAATTGAACGCATATTTCATATACATATCGACTGGTCATTCAATTTTTTTAAGAAGTATTTTAGGAAGATTTTTCGTTGACTTTAAAATGCTAAGGTCACCTCTCACCGAAAATCGCCGTAAAAGATATCCAATTTGAAGTGCCAGGTTAAACAAATGTTCATCTTGATAAATTAATTATCACATTTCCATTGTCATCCCTATTATTAATATGAATACAAAAGTAAATGCATCTTACGAATAGCCAACTGTTGCGACCTAAAAATCACGTTACATGGATTACTAAGGCAATTAACTAATTAACCTACGTTGGACTCTCTCAAGTTCTATGACATATGCAAAATATTTTCAAATTTGAGTCGCCACTAATCATTTATTTTAGATTGATTAGATACCTAAATAAAGTATCGAGAGAAATACTTTATTTATACGAATTAGAGATTGATTGAGTTCGAGGACTTGATTATGCTAATATTTCTATTAACGCTACTTCGGTACCTTTTCATTTTAATGAAAATATTTGAGCATGCAACATGGATTAATTTTATTCCAAGGTCCTAACATGTGAGGTGATCATGCGAGTACGCAAACATTATTGAAACACCCAATAATCAAAGCATTATATAAATTGCGAGATTAGGGAATGAGGGAACGTATTTGGACGCTACAACCTAAACCCCAACACCTAACTCCCAAGAGTAAGACTTAGTCTAACACAATATTTTTATGGGTTTTCATTTATTTAATGAAGAATTCAAATGAATGAAATGCATATGCAATCTTAGACTAAATGGCATGCATCGCATTTGTCTAAATGACCTAACTCTAATGACATGCGAAAATGAGGCTAATTAGAATGACAATGTGATTGTAATTAAATGACAAACAAATTGAATGAATTAAACTAGTCCAAATAGCATGTGAAAATGTCATGACTTTAGCCTAAGCAGCATGTAATATTAGGCTAAATGACTTAGACATGTTAACTAGATTAAAGAACCTAGGTATGAGAATAATGACATGGCATACGATGACATGACATTCTAAATGATGTGGCAAAAAAGATGGCATACATGCGGATGATATGGTATAATGACATGGAAATTATGCAACATGCGAATGATAAGGCATGCAATTGGTAAAATCGTAAATGACATAAAAAAAACTATATGACATGACGATTATGATTCTAACCTATTTGACACGCATATAAAATAAATGCATTATCTAGATGCATGACATGGAATATTTTAAATTATATGAATGCATATGCACAAGATATTTTTGGCATTTTTGAATGAATTTCGGAATTAATTATTAATGAAATTAAAACTATCCTAAACCAAGATTATCCTCAATGTCTAGGAAATAATTTGAATTAAGTCATAAAATTATCTAGAAAATCTTTGATCCTAACTCTAAATGTTTAAAGATATAATATCCTATCTAAATGAAGATACAATTTATACCTAATATGCAAATTAAATTAAATGTGCCTAATCTATTAGACACGATTCTTAATAAATCATATCTTCCTAGATGAATGTCAACCTATGAGATAAGATTTCTAGAAAATTTTATCTAACTAAGGAAATTGAATTTTAAAGATAAGATTTGTATTAAACGTTATCTTTCAAAATCTCCTTTTTTCAAATAGGAAAATAATCAATCGAATATGCAATTAAAGATATGGATGGTTTTGAAAATATTTTCCGATTCAAATTTGGAAAAAAATTGAATCGAGGAATTAAATATAGTGATTACAGCTTAGATATCTCGATTTCCGCACCATTGAGATTAGTTTGAATTTGCATGGGACATGATCCCTAATTTGAATTACTTTTCTAAATCTAGCAAAATATGCTAAAAGATATGAAAATATTCAAAATAGGAAATAATATCAACAAATCAAATTAGATAATGTTATATTACCTAATTCAAATATCTGTTGATTTTTTTCCCGTTTTGAACCAGGATCAGACCAGCAGATTCGTAGAGGTAGTTCGTCTAGCGTCAGCTCAGCCTAAGGCAAGTCTTGCGGCGGCCACTTGTGGCCAGATCTAATGGGGAAGAGACTTGTCGACTCGGTGAAAATCTCTGGAAAATAAACTTGCGACCCAAAAGGTTTCTTACGTCAAGAGGAGCCAGCTAGCACGGCGAGTTACGACGAGGCACGGCAGCTATAGTTAGGACAGCGACCTCCGATAACTCCACGGCCAAAGTGAATAAGACACAAAAACAGCTTGGGTCTTTGGCTGAGTTTACCTCTTCTTTTGTTTATTTCTCCACCGCTCTCGACTCTAACCCGTTTCTTTGCATGGACTGCAAGGTCTTCTTTTCTCTGACTAGGATTTTTGCTTTCACCACGAGGACTGTTTCTTTGACTTTTATCTAGAGGTATCAAATGGGTGGGTCAGGTCGGATTTGGGTCGGGTTGAATATGGCCCGACTCATATTGACCCGTCTAACCTATTTTGACACATATTTAATGACCCATACTAGACTCAACCCGCAACCAACCTATACCCGACCTGGCTCATTTTGACCCATATTACCAAATCGCACTAATATTCTAAGAAACCTATTTTATTTTGCTTTTATTTTTTCTTTCATTTTTCTCCGGCCACAGCGAGTGGTGGCGGCCGACGGCGACGGGTGGACGGAGGCAGCTGGCGGATGGTGACCGGCGGACGGCGGTGGGCGGTGGCCGGCGGACGGTGGCCGGTGACGGCAATGGCCAGTCTCCACAGCCTGTCTCCAGTTGCTGCAGCCAGCCGCAAGTTGCCTCAGCCGGTCTCCGCGACCGGCCACGGGTTGTCTCAGCCGGTCTTTGCGGCTGGCCGCAGGTCGCCTCGGCCGGTCTTTGTGACCGGCTGCAGGTCTCCTATCGCCTCGGCCAGTCTCCACGGCCGACCGTAGGTCTCCTCGGTCCGCGGCCTGCCGCCGGTGGCCACCGCCTGCCGTAGGTCACCTTGACCGGTCTCCGCGGCCGGCCGCAGGTCGCCTCGGTCGGTCTCCTCGATCGGCCGTAGATCGCCTTGGCCACCGGTCGCCGTGGCCAGTCGCTAGTCTTAGCGGCTGGCCGCCCGTTGTCGCCGCGGCCAATCGCAGGTCGCCGCCACCGTCGATCGCCGAAAATCAATTCCATAACAAACGACAAATTTTTTTTTTCCAGTTCATTTTTAAGTATTAATCAAATATCGAAAAATATTATTATTTTCTTAAAAAATGACTTCCTGAAAAATATTTTTCGAAAGTACCACATTTTCTATGAAACAAACGGAGCCTAAGACCCTAGGTTCATTTGTAATTTGTGAGAGTTATGAGTCGAAAATGGGTGTAATATGGGTCAAAAATGGGTTTTATGCGTGGCCCAGTTTTGACTCATTTAATTTCACTTCAACCTTTTGGACCCATTTTTAGTGAGTCCTTTAAATATTAATGACCCATATAAGACATATTTTATACAAAATATGAGTCAAATATAGGTCTTTGACCCATATTGACGGCTCTACTTTTATCGTCGGGATTTTGGTATTCCAAATCCTATAAAAAAAAATGAATAAAAAGCATGGATGGAGATAGTCACATTGAATAAAAGATGAATGGAAGATGGATTTATTTAGTAGAACCTCTCAAATGGATTTGAACCCCAAAAGGCACCTCACTTTTATGGAGGAGAGAGGACTTGCACAAAATTAGGTCGATCCACATGCACGTGCCGTTGGCCAGCTCGGATCGGGTCGGGCTCAATTCCAATTATTTATTTTTGGAGCTCAGCCCATTAGTTCATATTAGTTTTATTTTTACCGAACATGCATAATGAATTAGTGTTTGAACAGATATGTTTTCTTCTTTGAAATTTTTCTTTTTGGAACAAATATGTCTATTTCTAGTTGCTCATCAGTCGATTCGGTTCGACCATCTATGACCGAATGCAACCTTTCGTCGGAACTCTTCATTGTTTATTAGAATCGTGACTATTTATTCCTCATCTTTTTTTTCGAACGGACATTAACACACACACATCACACACTCTCTTATACTTGCAATTATCCTACGAAGTTGAGTTCGAAAGTTTTTTTTGAAAAGTACCGCTTCATAGGAAAGGCAATTGTCAAAGAACCTTGGGTACCGGCAGAGGAGACAAATTTGTCTTAATGACACAACGTGAATTTATTGGGCTCGGATCATTCATCTACAATCGGTTTACTTGTCCGCACTTGATTTCAGGTTTATAGAATAACTCTGTTTTGTGTATACGAATGCTTAGTCACAACAATATTTATATTGTCGGTTTTGCCTTCAATCGGGCGAGTGGAGTCTACAAGAAAAAGAGAGTGAGATAGGGACCAATCAGACGTGTGAGCTTCCTTGTGGTGTGCCCAGATCCGACTTATTGGAAGCGTGCAAAAGAAAACTCAAGTGTGGCCACGGGAAAGAGGACGTTGCTGGTCTGGCGATGTCTTGGCAGTGTCTTGGCAGGGTCCGCTGGACTCAATGGGGACTCGGCGGCCGACGGCGAGGACATGTCCAAGAACAGCGGCTCAATCGACTGTAGTCGTCGTGGACCATGAGCTTCCGCCGCTGGTTGGGACTTCGACGAGACGGTGCCGCTGGTTTGATCGTGGAGAAGCTCGGAGGACAACACTGCTTGATCCACCGCTTAGACCTTTACTTCTTTTTAGTATTTTCTTTCCTTCTTGTCTTCTCTTTTGGCCTGCATCTCTCAGGGCAGGGACCACGATCTGTCTTCTTCTTTGGTCTCTCTCTCACGTGAAAGGTCATGGCTGACTATTCCAAAGAAGAGAGAGAGACCCTGAGCTCTCCGGATGGGAGACCCGAAAGAGAGGGCGAAGGAAAGCTCTTTCTTTTCCTTTTTCTTCTTCTTCCGTGAATGAAGCTGCTCTCTCCATTGCCTCTCTCGGCACTGTGAGTTCTTAATGGAATGGCTGTGTATTTTAACTGTGAATCGCCTCTCTTTTGCAAAGTGGCTTGGTGACCCTTTTATGGCCTGAAGGAAATCCCCTTCGTATCATAAAAATTCTGAGAAACTCTTTTCCTATCAAGTCCCTTGATCACTGTGATTCCAATCCACGCAAAAAGCAAATTGGCAATCTGTAGCTTTATTGATTTTAGCTCTATCTTGCCACCGGCACTTTCCATCATTTGGCCATCAATCTCTCAGTCACACTTTTAATTGAGACTTCTTGCCAAGAGTGTATGTGTCCAACATATTACCTTTTCGTGATTAAGTTAGCACGATTCCCGTAATATTGCTTTGCGGATTTGACTTTAATAGACTAATCCCAAATTGCCGTTCCCATCTTACGGGCTTGGTGCAATTAGTTCACTTAAGGTCGAGCGCTCAATTCCACCATCATCGATTCAAATTAAATGGGAGATGCTCATAAAAACTATACGCAAACTATATGAATGTAATTTAATATTTTTTTGGTTAGGGGTCAGGGTCAGCCTCTAATTTTTATGCTATGAATATTTAAATAGAAAGACCAAAATTTAGGTGTCAACACCAACACTTAACTACATCATTAAAAAAAAATCCCAATTTGCAATGCTATTATTGGTGTACTTAATTAATTTTACACCAGATAGCATCTCAAATTAAATCGAATATGTTGAAGGAGCACTAATTGTATTGGAAACTATCTAGAGATCATTATTATGATTTTTATTTCTAGAGATATTTAGGACCTCTAACAATTTGATTGATAATCATATTTTGGGCGGTACGAGCTTCAAACTTTAGACAATTTTCGTCAATTTTTAAAATTTACCTACTTATTATCGTAAATTTGTAGAATTTACATACATATATCATGAAAAAAAAATTCTAATAAATTAAATTTTAAAACCAGTGCAATGCATGGGATTTGAACCAGTTATTAATCTTTACAAAGACCGTACGGGAAAATCTTATCAAAATAATTTTTGGAAATTTATAATCAAATTTTGATGAATCATAAAATTTCATGAATTGTTTATTTATTTATTTAGTTTTTTTTTTCAAAGGTGTTCGGGCCAATGTATTTATTTATTTAGGTTTATACTACGAAAAATCTCAAATTGTTACGATTATGATAAATTTATCTCAAACTATTTTTTTACTATAAAAAATCCGAAACTAGTACATCTATGACAAATTTACCATAATCTGGTATGCCTATAACAAATTTACCCTAAACTAATACATTTGTGACAAACTTTTCCTCCATTAATTTCCTTAAATTTTTCCGTCAAATTGCTAAGTTAGATGACACATGACAGTTGATTGATGTACTCATTTGGGATTTTTATACTTTATTTGTCACATGTGCTTCAATTTGAGGTTTTTCGTGGTATTAACGCAATTTAACAGAAACTAATGAATAATAAATTTATCACGAGTATACTAATTTGTGACAAATTTATCATAAGTGCATTAATTTAGGATTTTTGACTGTTAAAAAAACAGTTTGGATAAATTTATCACAAATGTACAAGTTTGAGGTTTTTTATGGTTAAAAAAATAGTTTAAGGCAAATTTATCATATCAGTTTGAAATTTTTCTTGATAAAAAAATAATTTAAAATAAATTTATCATAAATATATTAATTTGATATTTTTCGTAGTATTAACTCATTTATTTAATCTTAGGATAGTTTTCAGCATTATTACATCGGTAGAAAAGTTTTGCTAAAAGGAAAATACATCCGTAGAAAAGTAAATTAGTAAAGCGCGAGCTACTTGAGACCTCCACCAGAGCTCTTCAGTTGTTGTGGACTGGTCGGAGCAGCTCTCTCTCTCTCTCTCTCTTCTGCCACTCTGATCAACATCGAGAATCCTCTCTCGGGCGGCGCAGGTTAAACCACCCAAATTCTCGGATTGAGCTTCGCGATTGCAGTCCAAGATAACCGGGTATGAAACTCCCCATTCTGTGGTTGCGGTTTCGTCGTTCTTGATTGGTCTTGTTCTCTTAAGTTGCAATCGATGGACGCCTCGCACTTTTCGTGTGAAATCAATTCTGGGTTTGATTCATCGTGAGAGATATCTGTTGCTGGGCATGCGATGGTGCCTCCTCGGAGGAAGAAGTGGACCGAGGCTGAAGAGAGGACCCTGATCGACAAGTACGATGAGTTGTCCTCGTGCGGGACGCTCGCGAAAATGCGAACTCGGGAAAAGAAATTCAAACCCATCGCTTGCCATGTGAATTCCGCGCACCACGCCCGCGACCCCATCGTCTACCCATGGCATTGGACTTGGAAGGATGTGTCGACCAAGGTGCAGAATATGCGCCACCAGTACTTGCTTGTCAAGCAAAAGATCAGGAGGCCGCTCGAATCGGCCAAGAGTTTAGGTGGCGAGGGTGCAGTCGAGGAGTTCGATTGGGTGGAGGGGCTTACCCATTGGTCGAATTTTTTGAGGTACAAGGAGGTGTTTGGGGATGTGCCCATCATGTGCACTAGCGATGGGGTCAATCATTCGATGGTGGCTCTGGATGAGGCTGACCATGATGGGGTGTTTGTCGGTAATCAACAGGCAATGGCGACGGTGGGCTTTGGTCAAACGAGCCAGTTGGGTGGCGGCGATGTCCGGGCAGGGCTTGACCAGAGTGATGGTGGCCCGTTATTTATGGGTTTTGATTATGATGATGAAGTGGAAAGGAACTATAGTGGGAGGGATGCGATTAGAGAGGAGGGAGATGGCGGCTTTGTTGCTCAGACTGTGGATCCAAATGGTTCTATGTCAAGAAGGAAAAAGAAGCCGCCAAGGGGATTGGAGAAAAAGTCATGGGCCTTTATCTCTAAACACTTGGTTCAATTGAGGGAGATCGAGGCTCGATTTGAGCAGCGTGACAGGGAAAGAGAACGAGAAAGGCTAAGAAGGGAGAATCTTTTGATGGAGTCACGACGAGAGTGGGAGAGAAAACTTGACGAGAGAGAAAGGGAAAAGGAAGAGACGGAGAGTATGAGGGAGGAGTTGAGGAGGCAGATGATTCAAGAATGGGATAGTCTTTTGAAGGATAGTGAAGAGAGGGAAAAAAGAAGGAGAGAGGAGCAGTTAATTGAGGAGAGGGAATGGGAGGAGAGGCTTAACATGAGGAGGTTAGAATGGAGGAAGAGGATCGATGAACGGCTTGGTCAGCATAGGTTAGAGATGGAACAGATCCAGACACGTATTCTTCACGAGCAACAGAATCTTACCAGTCAGTTGTTTGGGATTATTTCTCAGTGGACTGGCCATCCGGCTGAGCTATCCAACCATGCGAATGCTAGCAACCATTATCTTTCACCGGTGATGCAGAACATGCACCGTGTGAATAGTATGCTTCATGGTGACACAAGAGTTGATGAAGATAATCCAGATGACGAATTCATTGTTGATGGATGATTTTAAATCTCACCTAGTTATCTGATGCTTGTCTATGAAGATATTCATTATCATGAAAGGTCAGGGAAGGTTGACTCTGCATTTATGTGGAATTATGCTGTATAACTGCTTTGTTGTCCTGTTCTTGTTATAAGTTAAGCAAAGCTAATAAATTTGGTTTAATTTCAATGTATGCCTTTAGAGCATAGATCAATCCTGACTCAGTATATTTTTGTGTGACAAGTTCTGTATTAGTCTTCATTTTTCCTCGATATGCAAGTATGTTAGTTGCTGAAATGATTGGCGTATGACATGAAATCATAGTTTAAGTAGCTCTGCCGTCATTGGCAGTTAGAGATGAAATGGTTTTGGTTTCTTTCTTTTGAACACGGGCCTGGCTGCTGCCTTAAATGCTGTTAAGAATACTCCCGGATAGATTGGGCTAAAATTCATTTTTTTGTCTTTGTTATCTCCCAAGTGGTTGAACTGATAAGGTCAATTGATGCGTTCAACCAATCTTCAAGATCACTTTAAGAGCATTTTTGTTTGGCGTTCATCTAACATGTTGAAGATGTATTAGCTAGCAAAAGTCTGGCTTAGACTTTTTATTTTGGTCAAGCTGCTAACTCTTCCTCCCCCAAATGCACGTGAAAACAGACACTTTTTTGACGTGTGCGCATCTCTATGCATTTTAACGTGGATATGTGATCACTTGCTTATCGTATATATGATAACGTGCTTATCGTACTTGTCTTCAAGTGGTAAACCTGCGTGTGGATACCCGTGGAAGTGTGTGAAACCTTGTAAGTTGGATTTGGTATTAAATGAGTCGAATGCCTTCGTTTGTTGAGTGACTTAACAAAATGAGGGAGGCAATGGTATCTTGTACTTCTTCGCGTTTACATCTTCTATGGTCAAGATGATAGCCTTGTTAGATATCATTACACATGTATATACAAAGGAAAGGTGAAAATTTCCTGCATTTAAGACTTGATTTGGTGGCTTACGTTTGTCTTGCTTCACTGACTACTGAATCAAACAATTCACTATTCACTCGGCTAAAGATTGTCAAAATGAATTTTCCAATTGATGAACTCAACCTTAATTTGACAACTTTCTGTAAATCCCATAGGTGCTGGTGGGTGCTGTGAGATGAGATTGGGTCGTACTGCAATCAGCAAGTGCTCTTGCTCTATTTTTACACCCAGCATAAATCTACTTTGACCCAGAATTATAAAAAAAAAATTATTTTTTTGTGGGAAACCTTCTGGTATCAACACATATTGTGCACAACTTTTAAAAGCTAAACTTAACCAGAAACTCTGAATAATCCAAAAAGAATATGCTTGTGTTGCATCCTCTTTGGGGTGCAACTTGGGGAGTTGGTCCACTTACTGGCATGTGTGGGCTTGTTGAGCCTCACTGCACGATTGCACAATCAGGTACAGGGCTCGTGTTTTTGACTTATTGTCTCTATGCATGCACAGCACATGTTCCAGTTTATCTATGTGTGTGCGTTTACATGCTTGGCAGTCATGGGCATTCGTGGGCAGATGGAGTCATGTATGCCCTTGTTTTCAGGCTCATGCCTGTCCAATTCAGGAGGGATGTGCATCCTGTGCGCAGGAATAGCCCTTCTTTGCGGGTTCAATATATAATTCATCAAGCCCGCATAATCAGAAAAAAAGTGAGGTATGTCGGTTATGTGGTCAACAACTAAATGGGTAAGTACGCCTTGGTTCTATTGTCTACGTGCTCAATGCTATTGTGTGTGAATTCAGTTGATGTCCTCAATTCGTTGGTTTCTTGTGATCTTTTGAAATGTTGAGGTGGCTCTTTATCTGCCATGGCTGAATACGTTGGAGCAATTGGACTCATTGAATCGGTCTCTCATGTGTTCCTGACCTTCTGTGTCCAGGAATTCGTACTCTCTTTCATGTGGGTTTCTGTGATAGTTTGTCATGGCTTTTCTGAAAACATCTTACTTCCGTTAGTCTGACTTTTAATGCTGGATTAGAGGCTTCTTACTGATGATATCGTATGCTGGAAAGAGCCATTTAACTTACTGGTATGAAGCTCCTTATGAAAATTCCATTTCAAAAATTGTTTCTTATTAGTATTATCTGGTTGGTCAATTTCCAATTTCTAGATGTTGCATTCTGAGTATCTGCATATGCTTGTCTTGCATGGGAAAAAAAGAACAGCATCTCCTTGGTGGACCAAAACTGGTTTGAAGTACTATCGTCAATCTTTTTATTTCCAGATAGCTATAGCTTTTTGTCTCCAAATTGACGTGTTCCATCCCCGAACTTGAACGTGGTCTAGTCAGTTCTCATTTCACTCAAAAGGCTGTGTTTCGCAGGTAAAGGGTCATTTGGAATGGATAAACCACGCTAATGAAAATCACAGATTGTAGATTTCAAAATTTTCAGAACAGTCGTTCTCATTCACCATAGGCTGACCAACATTTTACTACAAAGTGGTTGGCTTGCTTTTCCCGATCGGCTTGCTTTTCCATAGTAACAACATACAGTTATATGGATTTTGCGGCAATCTTGGACAGAACTGTTACCGTATGTTGCTTTCATTCCACTAGGCTTTCTGTGTATATCACATGTTAATTGGCTCCAAGTCATTGGTAACGTTGATTTAGTGACGACTTTATTGAACATTGAAGAGATTTTTCAGTATTATAAAAGAATATGATGGAAGAAAGAACATAGAAAGAAACACCTAGTATATGTCGTTTTAGAATGCTTCTTGAGTAAACTAAAGCACAGTCCGATGTCAGGTGGGACTGGCATGAAGGCTGCTAGTTTGGGGATTGGGTACGGTACTAAAGATCCTCGGACTTTCAGGCGGTTTTACTTTTTGGCAGCAGTTCTGCCTTGTTCCGCTACAGATGTGTCCCGAGTACGCTTCTTGATTCCTGTCCGAATTTTTTTTTTTAATCACCGTTTGAAGCCTGACTTGAAGGAATATTTCTGAGCAATATCTTACAGAAACTTATCTCCTCAGTGAACGGACAATTTGTCAAAACAAATCGAATCTCAACCATGGCACAAAAGCTCATTTTTCGTTGAGATACTCTCGAGGCTGCCAGTCAAGTCCCTAATGCAGTTCAAGTGCGTCAGTAAGCAGTGGCGGTCTTTAATTTCAGGCCGGCACTTTGTGAGGTTACATCTGCGAAGTTTGCTCACGGGGGACGTCACCCCTAGCCAGAGAATCATCAAGAGCAGCCTGCCCTAGACAATCGACTATGAAGCGCTCGACAGCAATAGCAACGCAGGGGGCGATCGCATAGTGGATAAGCTGAGCAGACCTCGTCATATTTCATCTACAAAACAACCGAATCCAACACCTACAAGCAGATCAATCATAAAGCTTGGCTCTTTCATATGCCGTGGATAAGCTGAGCAGACCTCGTCATATTTCATCTTTCAGCGGCCTTATTTCTTGCGGTCATGCATACTTTCAAGTTTTTTCATTTAGATTCATGCACTGGTTCGTCTGTCAATTTGGGAGATCATTTTCTTCTTGATTAAACTCTGGTTACATACACAGACATGGGCTTAATGTATCAAAGCCAGTTTGGTCGGACGCTCTTGAAAACAAAGGCAACCTCCATCTCCGAATTCGGAAACTGGGTCCAGTCAGTTTCATTCAAAGGTTAGATTTTCTGTAACTTATGCTAATGACCTGCAAGTCATCATTGAAGATGATGCCTTTATGAACTACTCCAGTCTTTTTCATTTTGTAATAACTAAAGCAAACAAAGAAGAGTCAAAAGAGAGTGACTTTTGGAAAAGGTCATTGCAATAATCAACTACCAACGACAGTCTTGCATTGGTGGATGAAAGTTGAGACCAGGTCAATTCTGACTCGTTAAGCTACAATGTTTAGAAAGCACGCTTGTTGATCGAGTCCGGAACCATTTTTTTAATCATCACTAATCCTTGTCATTACCATCTGGGGTTCTGAATAGAAGAGTTCCTTACTTAAGCCTGCGAACAAAAGGTCGATTAAACAGCAAAGAAACAGATCTCTTACTTTGCCAAAACAAATCGAAGCACCGCCATGGCAGAAAGCGTTACTGAGGATATTATCATCGACATACTGTCGAGGCTGCCAGTCAAGTCCTTGATGCGATTCAAGTGCGTAAGCAAGCGATGGCGGTCTCTGATTTCCGACCAGCACTTTGCGAAATTGCACCTACAAAGGCTCATCTTGGAGAACATAGCCCCTAGCCAGAAAATCATCAAAAGCAACCCGCTTCAAACGATAGACTATGAAGCACTCGACAACGGTGAGGTCAATGATCACGTGGTGGTAGAGTCTCATGACTTGGGAAGGGACGAACCCTGGGGGCTCGCAGGATCATGCCACGGCTTGGTGAGTTTGGCTGTTGACGATGGACTTCTCGTGTATAACCCAGCCACGAGGGAGTCCAGGAGGTTGCCAACTTCTGAATTAGTTGCAGAACACGAGTTCTTCCATGGGTTCGGTTACAACTCCGCAACCGATGACTATAAAATAGTATGTGGAGCTTTCTTTAAAGCAAATGATGGCTCTAAGGAATGTGTGTCGGACATATTGTCGCTCCGATCTGGTTCCTGGAGAAGGGTTCCTTGCAAAGATGTTCCCAAGGTGGATGGATTCGGAATTTATCTAAACGGCGCTCTTCATTGGCTCGTGAACCATGGAAGTGGAAATGGGATAGAGCAAGCGATCATTCCGTTTGGTTTGGCCATGGAAACATTTGAAGAGGCAATTCCAATCCCCAAAGTCGAAGGTATAGGATTCGAGGGTCTCGGGATTCACAGGGGACGCCTATTCATTTATGACGTCACTTTTAGACCTAGTTTCGAGGCTTGGATCATGAACGAATATGGGAAAGGGGAATCCTGGACAAGATTTTTCAGTGTTCTGACCGACGGGTTACCTGCCTCTCAACTTTATACGATCCCGATAGCCTACACCGAGAGTGGAAAAATTGTTTTCCAAATAGATGTGTCCGAGATGATTTTGTTCAATCCAGAGGATGGTACTTACAAGAATTACCCAATTGAAGAGGATGATAATGTTGAGTCCACTATCTATGTGGAAACTCTAGTTTCGCCCTATGTTGGCCATGAGCAATGAAGGTACAAGTTTTACTGTTGTTTTAGCCCATTATGTTCAGTACACATAATGCCCTGAAGAGTTCTTATAGTCATGTATCTTTCTGGTTTGCGAGTTGTATTTGAATTTGATTTCACTGTCTCTAATCCCGTCCAACCCATGATTATTATATGATATGCAACATCTAAAACATTCCTAAGAAGTAATTGATTGAGCAGTTAATAGACGATCCAAGAAGAGGAACACAATATCCCCTCAAACCTTAATAGTGGTGATCTTACATACATACATAGGTATTCCACCAAAATGAGAGAACAAACCAACAACCTTTTCCCAACTGCAAGTTCCGATATATCTATTTGCTCAAAATGAGATTCTCCATTCTATTTGCTAGCATTAACACAACATTCTCCAGAGAAAGAAAAGGGCACCCATATGCTCAATCAGTTGAGATCACATCAATCTATGTTGTAAGTCCAGTACATTATTTTGGTATGCGGCATGCCAAAATGACAGGCAGAACAATACTACATTAAGCCATCCTACACCTCTTTCAAAACCATCTTTGCATCGAGTGATTCCATTCAGAACAGGAAAAGTACAGTGATCTGATGACATAGACCTTGAAAAATCAAACTATTGGCTGTAAACTAGTGCTGTTTTGATCCTGAGATAGAATTTGGGTCAAACATGGGTGACACGACAAACAATAATGCTGATGTCTCCGTAGCAAAATACTTCCGAGGCTACGTTTGTGAACAAGGATAAAAGTTGGGATGTGATAGGGGTTACCCGTCTTTGGTTGCTGGCCAAAACAGGATAAGATCGGCTAAAATAAGTATGAAATCCGGATTGAAAGATCTGTGGAGCGTGGGATTCTTGATATAAAGATTAAAAAGCTCCTATCTGAAAAAGTCGTACGTTCTCCTCCTTCTTCTCCTTTTTCATAGCTCTCTTATTCGGTTACAATCAGATCTAGCGGCGTGGCAACGGGCTTCGGCATCATTCTGTCGTAGTGGGTGACGACCCTGTCGCCAACATGCTCGTTTTTCTGATATATATATATATATATATATATATTCTTTTTCTTTTTCCCCTTTCATACGGACTTCATTTTCATTACAGAAATTGTGAGATCATCGTTTCCTCTGCTCCGGCCAACACTTCTGTCGCAGGTAACAACAATTAATGTTTTTCACCGGTTCTTGTTGCTAATTTGTTGTACAATTTTAAGGTCTTAGAAATGTCTTATTTCTTAATGGCCCGTCGTGAGTGGTGGATGTTGGGCTGGGCTGCTGCTATAAACAAAATTTACTTGGTAGCTAATGCAACTAGTGTTGCTGAGAATCAATGGAACAAAGGTGGCTTGGTCTCATCAGTTTTGGTTTCCACTGAATATACCAAATCATTATTCCATCTTCTGGCTTTTCGTATATGATGGAGGTCAATATAACTCAGAATGATGTCCTGGAATATGTCTGTTGATCCTGTCTGTTTTTTTTTATCTTTTATTTGGTGTTGCTGCCGAATCACGATCATCTCTTTTATTCAATGTACTTTTACGATGGCCTTATGGATTCATTTGACCCCTGAACTAAGTGTGATGTTAGGAATAGATTGCACAACTGGAGGAGGAAATATTTGAGCTGTGATAAATACTTACTTATCAAAAGAAATTGGAATGGCAACTATACGAAACATGAGTTTATTGGATTAGAACTTTAAGTCGTGATCTTCCTTGATGAAGCAAAAATAATCATGCTAGATACCAAATATTTTGAAAATACTCCATTGAACCTGAAATGGTGTTAATGACTAAAATTTGTACATTCATCTAGTGAGGGGACCATGCTATATTGTCATTTTTTCAAGAGTTAGCTCCATAATTTTGAAAGGCTTGTACTGTGGGGTTTTAAATGGTTCTGCTATTATCTCACTTGCCAATTTATTCTTGCACGTCGTTTCTGTTTTTTCACCTAATTATATTCAATTCATGATGATAGCAAAGAAATTAACACACTGATGTCAGAGGAGCAAAACCTACAAATGTTGCTTATGTGTATGATGTATATGATTGTGGTGTAAACTGCCGCTAAACGGCACTACCATAAGCATATATTGAAGAATTTCACATCTTTTATAAGCCAAGCTAGTTTAGATCATTTTGACCGCTTCAAGGATAGTCCCACGTATACTCAAAGATGAAGAAGTTGAAAAGGTTGTATAATCCATTATATTAGTTGAAAGATCAAAGTGGTATTGGGTGGGATCACGAAAAGCATATTGTTGATATTCACTCAGAGGATAGTTGGCAAGGTGTGTGTCACTTCTTTTCTTTTCTTTTTTTTAACTTGTTTCTTTTTCCAACGATGAATATAATCTCTCTGCAGAGAGAATCAGGAGCTTCTTGTTTTAGAGGAAAGCCCTTCCCTTGACATGATTGACTAATAATCATATATGGAAAGGAGCATGCCAAGAAATCTGACGCGGCTTTAGACCATCAACAAGGAAATAATCATCATGATAAGGTAACTATTGGTGCAAGTCCAAATTTACCACCATCACCATCATCTAGACACAATGATTTGGCCCTTCAAGAAGGGGAAAAGGGATAAGGCAAGTGATAAATGTGTTAAAAATAGATGAAGAACACATGATTTTACAAGGTTTGGCAATAAGCCTATGTCCTTAGTTAAACACCCCACCCCACTCCTCTTTTTTCTTTTCCCTTCAATTTCACCAAGTATGTACAGATTCAAAGATATACAATCTGATTGACTCTTTTTACAAGTCAATTCTCTACAAAATAGGAGAAAGAATCCTCTACAAATCAGACGGAAAAATAAATCCCTACGAATTAGGAAATTACAGCTCACATCAACACTCCCCCTCAAGTTGGCACATAGATACCTCGCATGCCCAACTTGTCTAGTGAGCTGGAGAACGCCTTGCTTGAAATTGCTTTGGTCAAGATATCTGCTAGTTGCTCTTCAGATTTCACAAATGGAAATTGAATCACCTTGGAATCCAATTTCTGCTTAATGAAGTGATGATCCACCTCAACATGTTAGTACGATCGTGTTGGATAGGATTGTGAGATATATTGATAGCTGCTTTATTATCACAAAACAACTCCATTTCAAACATAAGAGCAAAACCGAGTTCTGTCATAGGTTTTTGAAGCCATAGGAGTTCACATAGTCCTTAGCCATTCCCCTAAATTCTGCCTCTGCGCTTGAGAAAGCGACTACCTTTTGTTTTTTACTCCTCCAAGTAACCAAATTCCCTCCCACGAAAGTGAAGTATCCTGAAGTTGATCTTCTATCTAACACACTTCCAGCGCAGTTTGCATCAGTAAAACCTTCGATTTTAAGATACCCCCTCTTTTGAAATTGAAGCCCTCTTCCCGAAGCTCCTTTTAAATATCGAAGAATTCGTATTACACCGTCCATATGGTCTTCACTAGGAGCGTGCATAAACTGACTTACAACACTCACTGCATAGGCAATATTAGGACGCGTATGCGATAAATAGATTAGTTTACCAACTAACCTTTGATATCTTTCTTTATTAGAAGGCACTTGATCAGAATATTCTCTAAGTCTGTGATTTTGAACAATAGGTATGTCTGCAGGTTTGCAATCTAGCATTCCTACTTCAGCCAACAAATCCAAAATATACTTCCTCTGAGATAGAAAAATGCCTCTCTTAGATCTTGCTATTTCTATCCCCAAGAAGTGCTTGAGTCCTCCAAGATTTTTCATCTCGAACTTGGTTGAGAGCTTTTGCTATAATTTTGCAATTTCCTCTTGATCATCTCCTGTGATAATCATATCATCTACATAAATAATCAGCACAGTTATCTTACCTTGACTTCGCTTCAAGAAGAGAGTGTGATTAGAATCGCTCTGAACATATCCATACCTTTTCATAGCCACATTGAACCATCCATACCAAGCTCGAGGAGATTTTTTAATTCATATAATGATCACTCCAACTTAAAACTAGTCCTGATTATGAAGAAGGACTATAACCCGGTGGAATATCCATATAGATATCTTCTTCAAGGTCACCATGTAGAAACGCGTTCTTGCCATCAAGCTAGTGTAATGGCCAATCTAAATTAACTGCAAGAGACAATAACACTCATACAGTATTTAGTTTCGCAACAGGTGAAAAAGTTTCCTGAAAATCCAGCCCGTATGTTTGTGTATATCCTTTTGCTACCAACCTTGCCTTATACCTTTCAATAGAACCATCTGCTTTATACTTGACTGAGAACACCCATTTGCATCCCACTGTTTTCTTTTCTCTAGGCAATTCTACCAGCTTCCGAGTATTATTTTTCTGCAATGCCTCCATCTCTTCCTTCATAGCTTGAACCCACATAGGATCTTTCAAGGCATCATGTATTGTTCTTGGAACATAAACCCATGATAAATTCGAAACAAATGCCCTTAATGGCTCCGATAATCTTTCAGTCGAAACATAGTTAGTGATTGGATAGGCAGACTTCTCTTTTCCTCCAACATCTGGTGAGTATCGATTTGGCGGCTTTCCTCGATTGTGCCTAATAGGTAATTTATATCCCACAAAAATATTAGAATCATCACGTAAATAAGAAGTAGGAGAAGTTACCTTAGGAATTTCCTCAGGAGTTGGGTCGAGTATTGAAGAAGATGGGGAAAGCTATTCTAAAAGAATCGGTTGGTCTTGCAAACTTGACTCCTCGAAGACCTGACCTCCTTTTGACGGGATTTGTTCTGAAACCTTTAAACTAGCTTGCCCACATTCCAAGTCTTTTTGCTCAACATCCATAGGTAAATTCTAGCCTACTTCTGCCCTAGCTGTCGGCGACAATGCTAACACTCCATCGTTTTGCACTCCCCCTGAATCGAAAATAATACCACTAGTCTCCCACCAATTTTTCTTTTCCATTTGTATCTCCTCCTGGAAAGAAGAAGTGATGTCCCAAAAGAAAGATTCCGTCTCAAGGAATGTCACATCCATTGTAACATATGTCTTTTGAGTAGATGGATTATAGCACCGATACCCTTTCTAATGTGAACCATAGCCTAAAAACACACACCGCACAGCACACGATTCAAGTTTTGTGCATTGTGTTTTTGGAGTGTGAACAAAAGCAATGCAACCAAACACCTTAGGGGAAATAGTAAGAATCGATGGTAAGTGTACATGAGAGGAGAGAGCCTCCAATGGCGTCTGAAATTCTAACACCTTCGATGGCATTCTATTAATAAGATGGACGGTTGTATTACTGCATTATCCCAAAAACAATGAGGGACATTATCTTCAAATAATAAAGAACGAGCTGTCTCAAGGATATACCTATTCTTCTTTTCTACTACCCCATTTTGTTGAGGCTTTCCTGAGCATGACATTTCATGGAGTAACCCATGCTGCAGAAAATACTCTTTGAGATGCTGATTAATGTACTCACCACCATTATCACTACGAAGAATCTGGATCTTCCCATCAAATTGAGTTTGCACCATGGTATGAAAATTTTTGAACACATTGGCAACTTCATCCTTAGTCTTTATTAAATATAACCATGTCATTCTAGTGCAATCATCAACAAAAAGAATGAACCATTGACTACCAGACACAGAAGTAATAGGAGAAGCACCCCACACATTAGAATGAATCAAAGAGAAAGGAATTACACTCTTATTGAAACTGATAGGAAAAGGTACCCGGTGACTTTTCGCCAAAATGCAAGTCTGACAATCAAACTAATAATCATTCAAACCCAAAAATAACTTCGAAAATAACTTCTTCATGTATCCAAACGATGGATGCTCTAATCGTTTATGCCAGAGCCATATCTGAGTTTTCCGACTTGTAGACGACCTTTGGACCTGATTGACACTCCTAGAACTGAAGTCGTCCAAGTAATACAGCCCCCCCTTCTTAGTACCACACCCAATGATCTCCTTCGTGAGGATATCCTGAATTAGATAGAAGTGCGGATACATTAGCACAACACAATTTAGTTCCTCTGCGACCTGCCCAACTGAAATCAATTTCGTAGATAGTGATGGGACAAGAAGGGTATTCGGTAGTGAGAGGGAAGGGGAAATATTAACAGCTCCAGCTCCAGTCACTGGATACGGCACTCCGTTGGCATTCGAGATACTATGACGTCGAGGTTCTGTAATACTAGCAAAGTCATCTACGGTAAAAGTCATGTGGTCAGTAGCTTCAGAATCAATAACCCACTGACTACAATCGTTCTGTAGAGAAGCAACTAAAGCAAAACCATAATTACCTTAACCTTTTGTGGGTTTCTTACTATGTGCTTCAAGTTGTGGCAGTAACGACAACTGAGGCTCTCCCATAACTAGAGACACCGTCCCTTTGCCATTGTTCTATTTGCTTTCGAGCTTTGAGTTCCTTCCACCAATCAGGATACCCATGCAACTTAAAGCACGTTTCTCGAGTGTGTTTGGCATTCCCACAATGAGAGCAACCACCACTTGGAAGAGTTCTCTGTTTTAAAGCTATATTGGTTCGTCCACCTCTTGGCTTAGCCATTTGTAAATTTGGCTCTTGAGCTTTTCCTAGGCTAGGCTTGTTTCCTTGTGATAACATCGTCACAGAACTATGCGTAGTACTCCCACTATTCAACATCACTGTCTGTCGCATATCCTCCCTGGGAACCCGAGCATAGGCTTGCTCAACTGTAGGGAATGGCTGCATCTGTAGCACATTAGCTCGTATCTTGTCTAAGTGATCATCTAAACCATCAAGGAAAATGTACACACGATCCTCCTAAATGGCCGAATTGTATCTCACAATATCATCTGGGCATACGATTAGATTCGGGCGGCGAAAATCGATCTCTCTCCACACCCTTAAAGGCCGTTATAGTAGGCTTCAATAGGTCCTCCGGACTATCTCATTTGTGTCACACATCTCTTTAAATCATAAACCTGAGAAGCATCAGTTCCATCAAAAAAAGTAGTAGCCACTGCATCCCAAACTGCTTTCGCAGTCGGGAAGCGAATAAAGTTACCAATTAAAGCTGAATCCAGCCATCCTTTGACAGTTGAGTCTTCAGTTTTCCACCTTCGAAACTGAGGGTTTGTAGGTAGAGGCTGAGGGAGGTCTCCATTGATATATGCCGGCTTATCTTTGCCTGTGATATACATCTCGATAACTTGAGACCATAAACCATAGTTGGTTCTATTCAACTTAACTGCAATATGTGATGAAGATGAATCATTCTGCGGTGTTGGTTTCGCAGGAGGAGGAGGCTGGTTCTAAGTCAAAAACTGAGTCAATTTGGTGGTCAGATTTTCCAAAAGTGCTTCTGTGGTCGAATTTCCCCCTTGATTTTGGTGGGAAATAACTACTCTAGTAGGATCCTGATCCACCATGGTCTGTGCATACGCAAGAATAAAAAAAATGGTAGATCGCACCTAGTTGAGGTCGATGGCGGATTGGAACAACAACGGTCTAGATCGAAATCGCAACAGGTCGGTGCGACGACGGTCTGGATCAGAGTCGCAGCGGGACCACTGTAATCGGGGATTGGTGTACAGTACTCACAAGAAGCAAACCATAGGCTCTGATACTATGTTAAAAATAGATGAAGAACACATGATTTTACAAGGTACGGCAATAAGCCTACGTCCTCGGTCAAACACCTCACCCCACTCCTCTTTTTTTCTTTTTCCTTCAATTTCACCAAGTATGTACAGATTCAAAGATATACAATCTGATTGACTCCTTTTACAAGTCAAATCTCTACAAAATAGGAAAAAGAATCCTCTACAAATCAGGCGAAAAAATAAAATTCCTACAAATTAGGAAATTACAGCTCATGACAACAAAATGCACTATTGGATTAGTTTAGACACCTATGATTCTTTCTTTAAAAACGCTAGTGAGATGATGGAGATGATTGTTAGTCACATTGTACATGCTAAAAATTTCGACACTGATAGTAAAATAGTCAATGATGAGCTGCTTTTAATGTCTCTAGTAAAAATTGGGCGAGAAAAGATTCAAATTTTTTTTAAACCCTAAAAAAGTTCCTGCCTAATATTTCCTCTCAATGTCGCACAATGTTAGGGGATCCTTTTTCTTGTGGATAGAATAACCTTACATTGAAAATTGTGAAGAACCTTAAGATCATTCATCTCCAGTACGGATATGAAATAGATGATAGGAAGAAATTTATGGAAATGCTTCTCTAAGTAATGAATGATGAGAAGGACTTATCATTTATAGGCTAGGATTCACAGGTTTTATATCTTTGCTTAATGACTTTTGTCTATCTTTTGGGTCATTGTAACTTCTGCGACGGTATTTTAGTTTGGTTTATGGTGTCTATACATATATTAGGTATTTTGTGCAGTCCGTTTTTAGTTTTGTGGCATTGGACAACATTGAACAATGTCTTTTTTAGATATCGAGAGATGTACTTCAATACTAAAAAGCAACAAATAAGCTACATAAGATATCTAATATTTATAGGCACCATTAACCAAGATTAAAAATCATCACAGAAGTTGCAATTGAACAAAAGATAGAGGAAAACTTAATTGGATGGTCTTCCCACCCTTTCCCCTCTGCTAGGGTTTCTCTACAACTCGCTGTCCAGCCCTCCCTGTCTTCTGAAGTAGATTTCTGAGGAAGGGAAAGAGGCCCTCCCTCCCCCCGCCCCCCTCCTTCCCCCTTTCTTCCTTCCCTCATCTGCAGTTCCCCCTCTCTCTCCCTCCACCCTGCCTTCATGTAGCATCCAAAGAGCAGGAAGAGCTTCTTTGGTCGTTTGGCGAAGCCTTTTTCCTTCTCGCTCTTGCCATCCATCTATCTGTCGCCAATGTGCTCCAATTTCCACCCTCTGCTATTTCTTTTGCCCGTGGTTTCCTCCCGGTGTAGCTTGTTGTAGTCCTAACGCTAGCCTTGACGGTCCCTGGTTTTCCACCGGTGTTACCAATAGCTGCTCTGTTCGGTTCTGGTTTTAGGGCTGCCCTTTCTTTCTTTGTTTTCTGTTGTGTCTCTGCTTTTTGGTTTCTCCATCCTTTTCGTGGACGACCTTCTGGTTTTGTGATCAACTTCTATTTAGTTTGTAGTTTTCTCTCTCGATCTAGTGTCAAATCTATATTTGGGTGCTATTCTATCCCATTCTAAAAATAGGTCTTGGTTTTTCAAGATGTTCTTTATCTTCCTACAACCCATTGATGGTGTTGTGTTCTTTACATGGTGATGGTGCTAGGAACGCCGAACTTTGGCATGGACTGCCTTTTGGCAAAACTATTATTACTGAAGAAGAATTTCTCGGTGTGGGCTCATTACTGACAATGCGAGATTCGGTGATTGGCCGCCGTACGAGCTTTGATGCTACAATAGATCCGTCTTCGAAGAATGGGCTAGTCTTTGCAAGCAATAGCAAGTTAAATCACGTTTTTGATTTGTTTTACTTGCTTCGTATGAATTGCATCTATCTTAAAGTCATGTAGTACTTTCTCTATATGAAATGAAGATGCTCGTTTCGACCAAAAAGAAAAAACAAAAGATACAGAAAAATCATTCTAAGCAAATATATACGAGTCTCTATATCCTAGCGTAGAATGATGAGTCATTGTCATCTGTATCTCTTGGAGAAGCACCTTCACAATTTCCACTCTATCATCCCCTTCAAATCCCCTTCAAACTAAGAAGGAGATGAATGTTCTAATGATCCCTCGTAAATTTTTCTGCATAATTTTAATTTATCCACAATTACTTGTAGACATTTAAAGAAGCTCATCATTGATTATTCTCTTATCATTATTCCAAAACTTTAGCGTGTGCAATGTCATTAGCAACCATTTCCACCCTCTCGCTAAGCTTTTTCAAAGAAAGAGTCAAAAGCCTATAGACTCAACTAGTCCAGCAGTTCATTTATTACTTACTTTAGCTCTTTGTCTTCTTGAAGGATCGGAATAATCTTGTGTTGATGGAGGTGGTAAGGTTTGACTTGCACCGTTGGTTGTCTCATCATCATAATTCTCACTTAGTTGATGGTCTAAAGTCAATCCTCTAATAGGTCTTCAACAAGAATTCCCTAGGCATGGTCCTTTCCAATTATGTTTGCTAGCCGATCATGCATATTGAGGGAGGAACTTCCTTCTCAAAGAAGATCTCTACAAAGAAATTTTATTATTCGTTCGAAAAGAAAACAAGTAATAGATAAAAAAAAATGAGAAGAAGTGACAAAAACTTTGCAATATTTGGTCGAACTATCCGTCCAATGAATATCAACACTAAGCTTTCTGTGATGCCGCCCAAAACCACTTTGAACTTTCGTGCCATATTTCATATTACATTACACAACCTTTCCAAGTTCTTCATCTTTGACTCAATGTGAGGACTATCCTTGAGACGGTCAAGAAGATCTAAATAAGGTTGGCTTCTACGAATGTGTGATCCTTTAATATATGTTTATGGTTGTGTTTTTCAATGGTAGCATACCCCAAAATCATATAACATCATACTCCAGCAAAATCGGTTGGTTCATCTCCTCTAATATCAATATGCTAAAATTTTCTTCACTATTATCATGATAAATATCTAATGAGGGGGGAAAAATCGGAAATATTAGGCAAGAACTAATTGGCGGGTTGAAATAATAGAAAAATCATCCAAAACCCAACGGTACAACATTTCAAACTAACGGACCTGATTGAAAAAGAAAATGAATATATGGCATGCTCTCCTCATCATGGAACATAAAAAGTTTTGGCCATTAAAACCATTTCAAGTCCAATGAAATATTCCCAAACAATTTATTAATCCAACGGGATTATTTTCACTTTAGCGGTAAAGTTCACAAATTAAATTCCTTGTCAAGTAAACTCAAGCTTGTTATGAGTTATCCTAATGATTTTCTGATTAGTATTTTTTTTTTCCTCCACACACACGAAAGAGGTGGACGAAGCCTGCTTACGAGTTTTCATGTGCACAATAACAACTAAGAAGAATACCCCAAGTGGGCACATAAGGAACAATGGTTATTACAGCTCAGAGAAGTCCTCTTATTGTGCAATCTATACTATACCCAACATCACACTTAACAGAATGATTGTTTCAGAGTTGAAGAATGAAAATCGATATGATCCTCGAAAAAGCAAATGATCCAAAAATCATGAATATTTCAGAGGTGAAGAATGTTCCTCGAAAATCAACATTCAATGAAGATATGATCCTTCAATTCAGCAGCAACGCAACATAAAAAACACACAAGATCAAGAAAATAAATCCAAGACCTCATTTTATCTTTTATAGACATTCAGGTGAAAAAAGAATGCTGCGGTGCGGTACGTTCAAAGAAAGCCAAAACAAATGAGACCAAGCCACTTTTACAAACTCCACGCACCGCTTACTGTGTAAATTTTGTTTCTAGGAGCAGTCCAAATTATCAAGAACATATTCTATGCACAACCCACCTTGTGGTTTGTTAGAGAACGGGTGCATTGCGAAATAAAGGATGAGAAGCGGAAATTCTCAAGACCTCAAAATCGTACAAAAAAATTAGAAACAAGAAGCAGCGGAATATGTCAAATTGTTGTTACCTGCGAAAGAGACGATGATTAAACAAATTAACTCTGCCGGGAAAAAGAAGTTTATGCAAATAAAAAAAAAAGAATAATGCATAAGTGAAATGTGCATGTAGCGCTGGTGACGGGGTCTTTGTTACCTATGACCAGTGACGCCAAAGCTAGTTTTCTCGCTTCTAGATTTGTAGGGCTTTTCAGAAAGTAGTTTTTATGTCGGAATATGACAAATTCTATCCACTTTTATCCCGCTCTTTACATGAGATTTTTTAACCCAGATTACATCCTTATTTTGTCCCCCTCATTTTGTCTTTGACAGTAACAAACACCACGTAGGACTAAATTTCCCTATCATGACTTTTGTGCTGATCTCACACGTAGTCTTAGCACCTCGGACGATAGGACTGCTTGCTTAGTTTGTGTCACACCCCAAACCACAATAATAGGAGATTGTGACACGGCCGTCCTTTTCCCAAAAGGACGCAGCGTCAACTTAACCAGAATCCAACCTGATAACAAACATGTATATCCATACATACGACTTTAAGAAGTTCCTTAGTTACAAACATCAGAGCTTGCTACTAAACCATAAATAGATATATACACATATCCTTCCAAATGGAAGAAACGTCTAATATCCACTTAAAAGGGTTCACCAAATACAAAAGGAACAACTCACAATTTATAATAAAAGCTTCCCCCCAACAAAATATCCTCCACTAACGATCGCTCACGTTCTACGGGCGACTCGCTGGATCTGAAAAAAACAAAAAGATGAAAGAAATGAGCTAACACGGCTCAGTGAGTAATACATGTTGCTTCTGAAACTTTCATAAGGAAATCAGAAGTTGCTTCTGAATCTGAATCCTTCAGAAGGAAGTCAGAATCTGCTTCTGAATCTGAATCCTTTAGAAGGAAGTCAGAATCTGCTTCTGAATCTGAATGCTAATACACACAAACCTCTGTTTTCACGGAGAGAAAGAGAGGATGAAGAAATCAGAATAAACTTCATTCATACTTCAAAAAAGTGTCAAATACAAGCTTAAATAGAACCTGACTCAAACGTGCAAAATAAATATTTCCACTTCCTAGAAAATAGCTAATAGAGAAACAAATTTGCTTCACCTCCTGAAAAATAGCTAACAAACTAACCATCTAACAAACAATCTGAATGAATAACAGAATGACAAAATATTAGCAGCTGAACTGATACATAACTTCAACAAACTCCTCCTTGGATCAGTTGCTGCTGCAAACTTTTATTTTTCCAATAACAACTCCTCTTTGTCTTAAGGAATAGAACACATTCCAACCCTCTCTTTCGGTAATTCGAACCTGCTTGCTTGTAGTGGCCTAGTAAACACATCAGCCACTTGATCTTTTGTCTTGCAATAGAGTAGCTTCACTTCACCTTCTTGTTGCACTTCCATTCCCAGAAAGAAGGACATTAGTCCAAGATCAGTCATTTCAAACTGCTTCATCAACCCTCTCTTCAATTTTGCAATTTGTTCCTCACAGTCATCAGTAACCAGAAGATCATCAACATAAAGAGAGACAATTGCTATACCTTTTGCACCCTTCTTCACATATAGAGTCACTTCACTCAAACTTCTTTTAAATCCAAGTTCCTGCAGATGCTCATCGATTTTACTATACCAGGCTCTTGGAGCCTGCTTCAAGCCATACAAGGCTTTCCTTAACTTATACACATGATCTTCCTTGCCTATCACTACAAAGCCATCAGGTTACTCAACATAGATCTCCTCTACTAGCTCTCCATTCAGGAAAGCTGACTTCACATCCAGTTGAAATACTTGCCAGCTCTTTTGTGCAGCAATTGCCAGCAGCATCCTTATGGTATCCAACCTTGCCACTGGAGCAAAGGTTTCAGAGTAGTCTACCCCCCATACCTGCGCATAGCCTTTGACAACAAGTCTTGCTTTGTGCTTATGTACTGAGCCATCAGGATTCAACTTTGTCCTGAATACCCACTTCATTCCAATCACCTTTCTGCTTCTAGGCCTTTCAACCAGATCCCATGTCTGGTTTTTCTCAATCATTCTGATTTCTTCTTCCATTGCAGTACACTATTTCACATCTTCACTTGCTTTCTCATAGCTAGCTGGTTCAAACATAGTTGTATTGCAACTTTCATAGATCTCAGCAAGAGACCTAGTGCCCCTCGCAGGAGCATGATCAACTAGATCATTGTCTACTACTTCATTTGGTTCAACCTGCAATGGCCCATCATCTTGATGTACTGTATTCTTTTCAGCCTTGCTTCCTTCCACAGACCAGTCCCACTTCTTATCTTCCATAAAGCTCACATCTCTACATACCACAACCTTGTTGCTAGCAGGATGATAAACTCTATAAGCCTTAGATTGCAAGCTATATCCCACAAAGATACATGCTTCTCCTCTTTGATCAAGTTTATCCCTCTTAATGGAAGGAACTAATGAATAGCAAATGCAACCAAACACTTTTAGGTTACTCACCTTAGGCTTGTATCCATGCCATGCTTCAAATGGTGTTTGCTTGTTGAGAGCTTTAGTGGGCAGCTTGTTCAGAAGGAAGACTGCAGTATTGGCAGCCTCAGCCCAGAACTTCTTAGGAAGTTCTTTCTCATGTAGCATGCATCTAACCATCTCCATAATACTTCTGTTCTTCCTTTCACTCACTCCATTTTGCTGTGGAGTGTATGGCACAGTGAGCTGATGCTTGATCCCTGCATTATCACATATGGCCTTGAATCTGCCTGAGGTGTATTCTCCTCCATTGTCTGACCTGATTGCCTTGATATTACAGCTACTCTCCTTCTCTACTTCTCTTTTAAACCTTAGAAAAATCTCATCAACTTCAGCCTTGGTCTTCATGAAGTATACCCAACACATTCTAGTGCAGTCATCTATGAAAGTGATGAGGTATTTGCTGCCATTCAGTGATTCCTCTGGCATTGGACCACACACATCAGTGTGAATTAGCTGCAGCTTCTCACTGGCTCTCCAATTTGATCTTTTAAAAGGAATCCTCACTTGCTTGCCTTGCAAACATGCTCTACATCCGGTTACTTCCTTCTACAACATAGGCAATCCCACTGCCATTTCATTTTGCTACAAGTATTGCAGCCCCTTGCTGTGAAATGACCCAGTCTTCTATACCATAACTCATCCTCATCTTCTATACTCTTCATGGCATCATGATTCTCATCAACTCGATCAAATATAAAACACTTGTTCCTCATAGGAATCCTAAAAAAGATATGACCATTCTCATCTCCTATGGCACACTCTGTCGCGACCCTCCCGAGATTTTCTAGGATCCCGAGGGAGTTAATGGATTGCTGGGCCCATTGGGTATCTGGGCTTAGCTCGGGCCCTCCCAGGCCCATACCAAATCGCGTTAGGAAATTCTAAAATCGATGTTGACCTTGGTGTGGTCGGGTGACATGTGCTCAGTGTGCATGCCATTGGAGTCGCCACCAATCATTTCTTGGAGGGTATGATTGGAAACCCTATCGAGCGATCAGGAGGAATCGTTCGATTCTGCGAAAACTAGAGATTTAGGTTCGGGGACTTAGTTACGCCAATATTGCTATTGACGCCCTTTCGGTACCTAAGTTGAATGATTTTCTAACCTATGGAATTCATGCAAGCGAGGTTGTGTAAGGTAGGTTCTAAGAACCTAAGGGATTCATGCAGATGGGATTATCTATCCTATCAATCACTACTAGAGAAATAAATGCGCAATCAACTCAGGAAGCAAACATACCACATCAAGTCAATTACAAACAAAGGGAGTCCTAGAAGTCTGGAAAATACATCAATCAGGTTTGAAGATGGTTTGGGATGATTTGGGATGATTTGGGTCAAATTGACCAGAAGGGCAGAATGATCATTTTTGAAGGTTCGGGAAGCCAAAAATGTGAAATTAGGTCAAACCAATTGAATGTGGTTTTTCCCTAATTTTCACATTTTTTGGAATTTTTTTCTGGATTTTCCAGGATTTTTTTAGAATTTCTCTAGACTTTTCTAAGAGTTTCTAAGAATTTTCCTATTTTTTTGGAATATTTTCTATATTTTCTAGAATTTTTATTTTGATTTTCTAATATTTTTCCTAATTTTTTAGGATTTTCTAAGACTTTTTAGGGTTTTTCTATTTTTCTAAACATTTTCTACATTTTCTAAAACAAATTTCAAATTTTTTTTTAAAAATTTCTATGAATTTTAATGATCTTTTTTAATTTTTCTTTTTCCACAAATTTTTATTATTTTCCAATAATTCCCGAATTTTCTTTTTTCTAAGGTTTTCTGAAGATTTTTATGATTTTTTGCTTTCTTTACTTATTTATTTATTATTTTTTTATTATTTATTTTCCTATAATTTCCGAATTTCCTAGATTTTTATAAGATTTTTTGGAGTTTTTATTATTTTTTATTATATTTTTCATTTTTTATTTGATTTTTTCGGATTTTCTATTATTCATTTATTTTTTGTTTATTTATTTTTATTTTATTATTTTATTTTACGGACCGGGTCAAATGGACCCGGCCCAAACGAGGGCCCGGCCCGAAGGCCTAAACCTAAAACGACGCCACGTTCATATTTTTATTGATTTTATTTTTTTCTGATTTTCTATTAATTTTTTATTTGCTGAATTTCTATTCTTATTGTACGAACCGGGCCATATTGACCCGGCCCAATGCCCTAAGCCCAGCCCGAGGTCCCTTCAGATTATCTAGACCATGCCAATACGACGCAGCTTTTGAGTTGATTATTTCGGATTTTTTTTAAATTTTTTTATTCTATTATCTATTTTCAATCCTTTCTCAATCCCACGGTCCAAGCTAAGCCACGTGGCCTTGATCTGGTCATCCATCCCTGATACAAAACCTACGGTTGAGATTGAACTACGGATTGAATCTCGGCCGTCAAATTCGATTCATCATTTAACCCTAACTTGCTATCGGAGAAGACGACCGGAGCTTCTTCGACCTCCAGCGACTTCACCGAGACCCTACCGGCGACTTCAAAAATAGCCAAATTATTACCAAATTCCCTAGATTTTACTCGGAACATGACCTACCCCTGTCTTAATATGCATTCATAAGATTTTGGGGTCGCTAATCCGACCCAAGACAACCATTTCATCCTCGGCCGAACGTTACTCCGGCGAAAACATGTCCTGGCCATATCTAACACGAAATAGATCGGAAAAATCAACAGCCAGCATAGCATGAGTATGGGAAGACTCACCTGATACATGAAACGACTTGATTTCGTGTGACGAGAGCGTACAAGCTCGTCACAGACCGGGAAAGTTTGGATGACAACACGGGGAATTATGCAACAAAAATAGAGAAAGGAGGTGTGGACGAACTCAGAAGGATGCGAGGAGAAAAATGAAGTAAGTTTTAGGCGAAAATATTGAATGAATGAAGTTCGTCCATGGACGGCTGAACTCAAGCTCGAGCATGGCGCACACCTTTTTTGGTAATGAAATGGCGAGTGGTGGAGTCCAGTAGATCCCTCAGGCCTCCAGGAAGCTAGTCAGGGGCAAAAGCGAAGCTTTTTGGATCGAATTATGATGATGAAGCTTTTGAAACTCTCGGCCTCCTCCTCCAGAAAAAACAGGGGATCCCCCAAACAGAGTCCCCTTCCTTCGTTTTATACCGTTTTTGGCCGCCAATCTTTTTTCAAAATTCTCCTCAACAGAAAATCTCCAACTTTTCCATGATCTTCGTCCAACCAAACCTCTAGTCTTGTTAGGATTTTTCAATTCTGTTCGAGAATCGCGCAGATTCGGAAATCCCCCTCTGTGCGCCAATCTACACTCGGGGAAGAAGATGAACAAGACGGGTCAGCGGGTCGGGTTGACCCGACCCGGCCGACCCGTTTCGAGGAAAAACCTCAAATTGGACCCCGCATTGTCCATTTTTTCTAAAATTGACACCAAAATTGGACTCAGGGATACTAAATTTACTTGGAAATGGTGTTTTTGACCGGAAATTTTCAGTATTTTTGCGAAAACCCCAAATTTTCAATTTGACCCGGGACCCATTTTGCAAAATCCAAAGTCTTAGAGTCCTTTTTTGCAAAAAGTGTTGCCGTTATTGGATTCAGAAGGTCAAAATCTAGAGGGTGACGTCGTCCAATTTTCATTTCAGTCCCTAGAAAATTTTTAATTTCAGTTTTAGTGATTTTAGGGACTAAATTGAAAAATCAGAAATTGCATTTTGGTCATTTTAGCGAAATTGGACAATTCTGAGGGCTTTTGGACTCGATTTTAATTTTGAAAAATAGAGGAGGATGACACGACTCCAAAAATGTAAAAATAGAAAATTAAAAAGCTAAAATAGATTTTCTGGAATTATTTGAATATTCACAAAATTGAAAATAACAAATAAACCCTAGATTCCAGACTTCATTTTTCAACTTTTATTCTTCCAAAATGTAGAGAAAATTAAATAAAAAATATTGACTATTTTTTGGTAATTTTCTGACTTGAAATACTATTTTTATTAATTTTTATTATTTTCCTATTTTCTGAAAATATTAAAAATGCGAAAAATAAGGAAAATTATTTTTTGTTCAAAATTGACTCCCTAGGCTAGGCTGAGGTTCCCAAAGTTGATTTTATAATTTTTTCACTTTTTATAGATTTTTTATGTATTTTTGAAAATAAAATGCGGAAAAATACAAAAAATAAGGAAAATTACTTTTTGCTCCAAATTGGTTCCCTAGGCTTTGCTGAGGTCCCCAAAGTTGATTTTTCAATTTTATGAATTTTTATGGATTTTTTTGAAAAATTTTGAAAATAAAATTAGCCAAAAATCGAGTGTCAATAGCTGCCCCTCTTTGAGAGGGGTCTCGCGAGAGATCACTCTCAAAGACAAGGTGACACTTGAAGTTTAACCGACTCTACCGGGGAAAATGGAAAGTCTTGACATCCAACTCTATTTTCTTACTTGAAAGCTTAAGTCCAAATTTCATGCTACTCGTTTTGATGGGGAGAGAGTGAGAGAGAAAACAGAGTCAGGGGATTTACCTAGAACTCACCTCTTTGCCTCGCGTCGCCAGTGAGTGGTCTGGAATGAAGGCTTAAGGATTCGCTTTGAGAAAACCCTAAGGTGATTGGACTCGGACCCATATGGTAGGTCAACCCATGATAGATTCCCAATGAAAGGATTCTATTGATTAAAACTTGATTTGACTTTTGACCCGTATGGTAGGTCATCCCATGGTAGATTCCTAGTGAAGGGATTCTACTAATTAAAATTCGATTCAGATTTGGCCCGTATGGTAGGTCACCCCATGATAGACTCCTAGTGAAAGGATTCTACTGATTAAAACTCGATTCAGACTTGACCCGTATGGTAGGCCACCCCATGATAGACTCCTAGTGAAAGGATTCTACTGATTTGACATTTGATTAAGATTTGACCCGTATGGTAGGTCACCCCATTGAGATGCCTATATCAAGGACTTGGTGCCTATATCAAGGACTTTTGCGCCTATATCAAGGACTTGGGGTGCCATTCTAGAATCTGGGAAGACCAGGAATCCTGCAGAAGCTCGAACCTGATTTATCTTATCATTGAGGGTGCCATTCTGGGATCCAGGAATCTCGCAGAAGCTCGAACCCGATTTATTTTGGTGAATGAAGAGTTTAGAAAGAATTCTTACGCATCAGACATATGCAAATTTCAACATGACCCATGCCCCCGTGAGTCATATGGACTCGTTTCAAAAAATGCGGGGTGCATAAGATGGTTAATCAAGACAATCTTGCAACCTACATGTGTAATCGAAAATCCTTTGCTATGATAATTTTGAATCAATAAATCAGAAGTCTCCAGATGAGTTCGATTGGTTATATCAACTGGAATATCTTTATCAGGGAGGACTTCTCACGATATTCATTTCTGAGAGATTTTGCTTTCTCACTGGGGAAAGATTTCTAGGAACACTCAAACTAACACTCGAAACCTATGCCAAGAATTTCGGAACCATTTGCAGTGTATACAACCTGATTGATCAGAGAAGGTCTTTTAAGGGACCGTAATGCAGGCTTGGTCAAAGGCTTACGCAATGGGTAGGCATCCTGAGGTTTTCAAAGAATCAAAATTCTAAAAGCGATTTCTTCGGGTTTACAAGTCAAGAACCTCGAAGATTAGATAAAACTGGATTGTACTTACTCCCTTAGGTAGTAGTCTCTCGTGTGAAATCCCATGTTGATCTGAAACGTCTCAATCAGGAGAGGCTTTCGGGATAGGTTGTAACATTGGTTCAGGGTGGGCTTGAAAAGGCCATTTTCTGAGTGAGGGGTACGATATGCTGATGATCACCTTTGCATCAATACCAACTGTCATAGCTGCTGGGTGTTAAATCTGTATCTTGCGCCTCCCCCCCAAAGGTTTTTTGGATGTTCATATTCAACTAAGCTCTATGTTTTCCTTGTTTTTGTCACTCGTTTGCCAATAGATTTTCTTTTTGGTGCTTCATTCATCATGGCTTTTGTTCCTATGAAGGACTTTGGCCTTGCTTTTACCAGGCACTTTGCTCTTGTTAGCCCTATTGCCTTTTGACATTTTCATTGCATTTTTTGTCTACTGGTTTTTCAAGCATTGTTGCTTTTCTTCAGTAATGGATTTTGGCTTTGCCTTTATCAGGTGTCCTGCTCTTTATTGGTATGTCATATGCATTGCCCCAGGGTAGGGAGGTGATCACCAACTGGGTTTTGAAAGGAACATTTGCATGCTCAAATTGGCTCATCAAAGGATAAAGTGTGTAGGCTAGAGAAATGAATTGCTCTCCTTCACTTTGATGTTTCAGATCTCCATGGGATATCACCTGAAGTTACCACGAAAAGGTTGATGTAAGTTAGAACAATAAAGTCTTACCTTGATCTTTCTCCTAGGAATCAACCGATGAACCTCCAAATTGCCCCGGTGTGGGGTGGTTCTTGACAGGGTTATTTTTGAATTCTCCATTCACGGGCTCAAATGGGCTTGCAAGGGATTATTATGTGTTTAGAGTAAAGAATGAACATGCCCTCTATCATTTCAATTCATGTAATCACTGCAAATGATCCCTATGTTCATGGACAACGGTTTTTATCTTGCTTTTCTTTCACTTATCCTCTCAAGCGTGTGGGGATGTGTTTGGGCGCGGTTGGCCCCCTCAGATTTCAGTCTACTCCAGCATGACAGACTTGATCGTTCTCATTTGGAGATTTCATTTCTATTTCATCAACATTAGCCCTCACAAGGGATTCGTGCTACATGTGAATGACAGATTTTCTGGGTAACCTGGAAGATCTTTAAATGAGAATGTGAATGAAGTTACCTCGCGAATTTCGTTGATGATGTGATTTATTGTTCATGACATAGTAGACCGAAAAGTCTTAGAGTAAGGGATACTTACCTGCTCGCGGCGGCTGGAGGTACCTGAGAAAAACAAAACATTTCAGGGGTTAGGGTCCATTCTTGCCTTAAAAATTGGAACGATACGACTTTTACCCTTGGTCGCGAACCCGGAACACTGATAGGCAGCCTGTCTTGCGGATGTCTCTCTTCTTCATGATCCCTCGGTTCGGGTGAAGTTGTTCGAGTTGCCTCCTTCGTCTGGGAATCTCTCTTGGACCTGCAACAAAGAAAGAAATATGCAAATGTATGCATGTATGCATGGAGTGCGCGTAGTGGGTCTCAATGTGGCTCAGATTCGAGTGGGGTACGAGAGTTGGTCAAATCGTCGTCTTATTCAAGGGTAGTATTTCTTGACAGCATCTGCATTTACAGGGTTTGCCAATTCTTCCCCGTCCATATTCAAAAGAATTAAAGCGCCGCCTGGTAAGACCTTCTGCACCACGTACGGACCTTCGTAGTTCGGTGCGAATTTGCCCCTAGGATGAGGAACGTTTGGGAGCACCTTCTTCACGACTAAATCCCCGACTGCAAAACTTCTAGGCTTCACCTTGTAGTCAAATGACTTAGCTATCCGCTTTTGGTATGCCTGTCCATGACATATAGCCTTCAGCCGCTTTTCATCAATTAAGTTCAACTGTTCATGCCTTTGCTGGATCCATTCAGCCTCCAAAAGTTCGGCCTGGGCTAATATTCGCAAGGAAGGGATCTCCACTTCCACAGGAAGGACAGCTTCCATGCCGTATACCAAAGAGTAAGGAGTTGCCCCAGTCGAAGTTCGGATTGAAGTTCGGTATGCCATTAGTGCGTACGGCAGCCTTTCGTGCCAATCTCGAAAGTTCTCGGCAGTTTTGGCCAGGATCTTCTTTATATTCTTATTTGCCGCTTCCATAGCTCCATTCATTTGTGGGCGGTAAGGGGAAGAGTTAAGGTGTCTGATCTTAAACCGGTCCAAAAGATCATCAACCACCTTGTTATTCAGGTTGGACCCATTGTCTGTGATAATAGCCTGAGGTGTCCCATACCTCGCAATGATATCCCTTTTAATGAACTTCGCGACGCTCTTAGCTGTGACATTGGCGTACGAATTGGCTTCAATCCATTCGGTGAAATAATCTATCGCCACCAAGATGAAGCGGTGTCCATTTGAAGCGTGAGGGTTGATTGGCCCGATCATGTCGATTCCCCACATAGAGAATGGCCATGCCTCAGACATCTGATGAAGCTCATTTGGGGGAGCATTGATCCGATCTCCACACACCTGGCACTGATGGAAGGATCTCACGTGCTGGTTACAATCTGACTCCATGGTCATCCAATAATAACCGAGCCTCATGATCTTCTTAGCGAGGAGGTGGCCGTTCATATGTGGTCCGCATTCCCCTTCGTGGATCTCCTTCATAAGCAAGTTTGCTTCCTTAGCATCTACACACCTCAACAAGACTGAATCAAATGACTTCCTATACAGTGCCTGTCCGCTGAGGAAGAATTTGGTAGCCGTCTTGGTTATGTACTTTCTATCTCCCGCCTGGCTCCCTGGAGGATACTCTCCCTTCAGCAAATAATTCTTGATATCATGATACCAGGGTTGGTCGTCAAATCCTTCCTCGATCACCATGCAGTAAGCCGGTTGCTTGATAATGCCGATCCTCAATGCTCAATATCTAAGCCTTCCGTGACCTGCAGAATGGACGATAGGGTGGCCAAGGCATCTGCGAAGTGGTTTTGAGTTCTGGGCAGGTATTCGAAGTCGATCTCTTCGAATTCTTCAATCATCTCCTCTAGGAACCTGTGATAGGGGATGAGCTTTGAGTCTTTGGTCTTCCATTCACCCTGGGTTTGCAAAATGACCAGCATGGAGTCTCCGTACACTTGCAATTTCTTTACTTTCATAGTGAATGCCAGTTGCAACCCAAGAATACATGCCTCGTACTCGGCAATATTGTTGGTGCATGGGAATGTCAACTTTGCAGCGACCGAATAATGTTGTCCTTCAGGAGATATAAGGATTGCCCCGGTTCCAGACCTCGCGAGATTTACTACGCCATCGAAATACATTGTCCATTCACCTTCGGACAGATTGGAAATGCGATCTTCCACCTTTTCACCACTTGGGACACTGGATCCCTAGGCATCTTTAGCCAACATATCCGCTATAGCTCGCCCCTTTACAGACTTCTGAGTTGAGCTTCTAACATCGAATTCTGACAGAAGAACCTGCCACTTGGCCAACTTCCCGATTAGGGCCGGCTTTTCCAGGAGATACTTTATTGGGTCGTTCTCCATCACCAGCTGTATGCGGTGATTAAGAGTGTATTGCCTCAACCTGTGTAGTACCCAGACTAACGCGACACAGGTCTTTTCGACTGCGGGGTGATTCATTTCCGATGCAGTGAATTTCTTGCTCAGATAATAGATGGCCCGCTTCTTGCCATCTTCCGGACTCGTTTGAGCAAGCAAAGCTCCTAGGAATTCCTGATGAACGGTGAGGTACAGGGTTAACGGAGACCCTGGTACGGGAGGCACGAAAACCGGTGGTGAGATAAGGTAGCTTTTGATTTTCTCCAGTGCTTGATGGCATTCGGAATCTCATTTCACCTTGGCTCCCTTTTTCAGCAACTTGAAGAACGGCTTCGCGACATCAGAGAGCTGACAAATGAACCTAGCGATATAATTTAGTCTCCCCAGTAAACTTCTTACTTCTTTAACTGTAGTGGGAGTACTGAGGTCTTGTATCGCTTTGACTTTGGAATGATCGATTTCGACTCCCCGATTACTCACCACAAACCCGAGAAGTTTTCCTGACCGTGCCCCGAATATGCATTTAGCAGGGTTTAATTTCAACCTATACTTCCGAAGTCGTTCGAACAACTTTCTCAATATCTGAACGTGATCTTCTCCAGGTTTAGACTTCGCGATCATGTCATCGACATATACTTCTATCTCCCTATGCATCATGTCGTGGAATAGAGCCACCATAGCCCTTTAGTACGTTGCCCCTACATTCTTCAAGCCGAAAGGCATAACCTTATAGCAAAAGGTGCCCCATGGCGTTATAAACGAGGTCTTTGCTTTGTCCTCCTCCTTCAGAAGGATTTAGTTGTATCCAGAGAACCCATCCATGAACGAGAACATGTCGAATCCCGCCGTGCTGTCGACCAAGACATCTATATGTGGAAGCGGAAAGTCATCTTTCGGGCTTGCCTTATTCAAGTCGCGATAGTTCACGCAGACTCTGACCCTTCCGTCTTTCTTCATCACCGGGACGATATTAGCAACCCATTCGGGATAAGCGATCACTTCGATGAATCCCACTTTTAGCAGCTTCATTACCTCTTCTTCGTTCTTCTTAGACAACTCCGGTTTCGTCCGTCGAAGCTTCTGTTTCTTGGCAGGAACGCTCGGGTCTGTCGGGAGCGAGTGCTCGACAATATTCGGGTCCAAACCTGGCATATCTGCATAAGACCAGGCAAATACATCTTGATATTCTTTGAGAAGTTCGGTAAATCGAGCCGCCTCAGACGAAGATAACCTTCCTCCTATCTTGACTTCTTTCACATTTTCAGAATCTCCGAGGTTGACTATAACAGTATCCTCTGCGGTCAGTGGTTTGTGTATATCTGCCCCAGTCTCTCCTGATATCACTGGTGTCATCATCGTTTTCCTCCTCAACCCCGTAGGAGAAGTCATCGGTGCGGTCTGAGCCACACAATAACCTGTTATGCATGTGAGGGATGGAATGCCTGAAATGTTGCAAACATGGTTAGTATGTCGTCGATTCTGATGACAATGCATGAATTTTACAAACACATTTTTTTAAAAAAAGTTTTTTTTAAGGAAATAAAGGAGGGGAGGGGGGCTAATCCTCATTTCATCGGACGTTCTCGTTCCTCTAAAATCTTTTCAGGAAAACAAAGGATCATGTGGGAAATCAGCCCTCAAGCTTCAAAAGTTTGAAGTTGAGTATCATCATTGGGCTGATTTGTCGTCCCACATGTCCCCAACAAAATTCGTGGGGTTTTTATTAGAAAATGGACCGCATTACAGCATGCACCACTTGAACCAACGGTCCGAGATCCAAGGGCATTCTTTTTCTTTTTTTCTCTTTTTTTGATTTTTTTTAGATTGAAAGGGAAATGCATTGCCTAGGGATGAAAATAACATGCGGGAATTAAAATGCATAAGGGAAAAGGGGCCTCTTTACTCAGGCTGGTCGGATTCCTTCTCAAGTCCTTCGATGATGGCATTAACCGTGTCCTCTAAGACGGGTTGGAAAAATCCGGTTCTGCTGCGTTCTGAATCATTTCGTCTGCCAGCATCTTAGGGCACCCCGAGAAATACTGGTCCAGAGGGCTGCTGATCATGCTAGCTCTCCCTTTCCATGCCTTGGAGCCAATGGATGGTCCAACTCTGCTTCCCAGGCTTCCACGGCCTCCATATTGGCCCTTGCCTCGGCCTCTAGAAGTAAAGCCCCCACTGGACTTATCGGTATATCCCAAACCTGTCCGTCGCTTGTTAACGTCTAACTGCAGTGGCGACCGGATTCCCTGGACATTCTTTCCTAACCCGCGTCCAGGAATAAACCCGTGCGCCAGTAATATTTTCCCAGGAGCCAAAGTGTACTAGGAAGTTCAGGAATTCTCCTTTTAGTCCTGGAAGGCGTGTGCGTAACGGCCACCAACTCGAGAGAGTGGTAGCTAGCCTCCTCCTTCTGCTCTGGCTCTATGTACGGGACTGCACTCCTCTGATACGCCGCTAGATCTGTCTCCCCATGTACAGTTATCACTTTCCCGTTTACCACGAATTTAACTTTCTGGTGTAGACTCGATGGTATTGCGCCAGCTGTATGAATCCACGGCCTATCCAGTAAAAGTCCGAAGGCGCTCGGGAGATCCATGACTTGGAACCCGATGGAGAACTCTATAGGTCCGATGAAGACGTCCAAGTCGATCTCGCCAACTACGGTCTTTCTCATCCCATCAAACGCCCTGATGGTGGCCTTGGAGGTGCGGATGAGTTCCTCGTTTATGCCCAAGTTTCTGAGCGTGGATAATGGGCATATGTTGAATGCCGAGCCGTTGTCGATCAGTACGTGGGAGATGTGCTTGCCATGACTCCTGGCTGATATATACATCGCCTTGTTATGGGCCCACCCGTCTACAGGGACGTCTTCATCTAAGAAGGATATCTGATCCCTCAGCAAAATGGATCCGACAAATTCCTCCAGCTGCACCTCATTTATCGTCTGCGGTACGTGTACTTCGTTCAGCACCTTCATCAGTGCACTCTTATGTTTTTCTGAGTTGACAAATAGATCAAGCAGCAATATCTGGGCTGGCATCTTTCTCAGCTGCTCGATTACTTCGAATTCGCTGGTCCTAACGATGGACAAAACCCTCTCTGCATCCTCCTTTGACACCTCTCTCTTTTCATGCTCCCCTTCTCTCGGAGCGTAACACCTACCAGACCTCATGATCGCATCGATTTCTCCTGTCCCATAGTCCCAAGGGACAGCCTTGAGATCATACTTTGTCGGCGGCGGGACCTTTATCACGATCTTTTCAGTCTTACTGTCGCCCTGCGTCTTCTCATCCTCTAGCTCCAGATTGGCTAGGGAAATCACCACACGTCCTGCGGAACCAATCCTAACGTCTTTACACTCGTCTACTTCGGCTAACTTGATCACGAAAGGGGCCCTCGTTCCTATCATCGCGATCAGCTCGTCCTCATCGACGTGGTCCGAGTCATAATCCGGACACCGTGGTTCTGTTGTCGTCCTCATCGGCTTCGACAGAAAGTCGTTTCGCCTTTGGCGATCATTAGCTCGCACCGATTCGGTAGAAGAGCCAGCTGGGTCAGAGTCCCTTTTGCTTCCAAGTTCGCTCCTTTGAAGAATTTGCTCGTGCTTCAATCCGATGTTTATCACATGGTCAAAAGACTGAAATCCGTATGCGCACATACGCTCGAGGTATTTTTGGGGGAGGACTTGCATAAAGATTTCCAGCATTTCTTTCTCATCCAGTGGAGGTAAAACTTGCCTTGCCTGCAACTCCCATCTACGTGCAAATGCCTTGAACCCTTCGCCCTCCTCCATGGTAACGCGGGTCAGATTGTCCTTGCCGACTATAGACTTTACGTTGGCCTCAAATCGCTGGATGAACTGCCTTTCGAGATCCTCCCAGTCGGCAATCTAGTCGAGGTCGATCGAGTGATACCAGTACAGGGCCGGGCCGATTAGGCTGCGCTCGAAGTTGCTGATGAGGATCTGATCATCCTCATGATAACCGGCTATCCTGCTGAGGTAGCAAGAGATGTGGTTCAAGGGGCAGCCTTCCCCTCCGAACTTGTATGGGAACGTTATCGACTGGTCAAGTCGATATTGACTTCCTTCCCGGGTAGCAATTGCCTTCAATTCACGCACCATGTTGGCCAAGTCTTTACACTGATCCTCCAATCCGGCTATCTTTCTGTTTTGCCACTCGATGGTCTTCCTCAGCTCTAACATCTGATACTTCTCCTCCGCGGGTGGCGCCCGTGTGTTCTCTGCCATTCTTGACAGTTCGGCCATTAGACTGTCCATGCCTTTTTCTAAACCGACGAGTCGTTCTTGAGTTCCCAAATTACACCGTTCCTTTGCCTGAGTCGGGGGTGTTTTATCCACTTCGGCTACTGCTTCCTTTTCGTTAATAGGGTCATCCATGCCGTCCCACCCATCATGGACAATCTCCTCCGTCCTGACGAAAAAGCTTGGCGGAACGGAATAAAGCACCCGGTAGTTGTAACCTCCGCTATCCTATCCCAAGGTATCCACTATATCTCCCCTTTCCAGGGCCTCTCGTAGGAACTTCTTATCGGCTTCATGCGCCCTTTTGCGACGGACGTCCTCGTCATCTGGTTCCTCGTCAAACTCTTCAACGGCTCGTTCTTCACTCGGCCCGTGTTCACGTGGGGCCTCTCCTAACCTTCCGTTATCTGCATCACCATTGTCCCAAATAGCGTTCACCCTCCCGTTATCTGCTTCACATTCGGCTATGTCTTATCAAATTCCAGCATTCCCCCATTTATCAGCGCCTGCACTTTATACTTGAGCACCAGACAGTTGTCCACATTATGCCCCTTTTCTCCCATGTGGTATGCGCATGACTGGGTCTCGTCGAACCCAGGGAACCTTGGCGGTAGCCTTGACAGAGGGCGAGGGAGCGGTGTGAAGGATGGTGGAGCTTTCTTCCTGGCCTCGAACTTCTTTGGGGCCAATCCTGACGTTCCACCCTGAGTGGGGGTGGATTCTGGGAACTTCTTTGACTTCGGGGGGTTTGGTACAAATGCAACGTCTCCCACATTTTCTCGCTCTCTCCTGGTTGGATAAGATCGTCTGATCGGTGGTTTTGACACGCGCTTCTCTCTAAGCGCCCACTCATGACGTTCTGCCACCTTAACAAGGTGGGTGAAGGTCTGACAGCCCGACGTGTTCAGTTTCTCGAAATAATCGAGTGGCAGCGTCTTCAAAAACAAGTCTACTAACTCCTCCTCCGGGATAGGCGGTTTCACCTGAGTAGCTATAGCCCGCCACCTCTGAGCAAAGGTGCGGATCGTCTCGCTTCTTCCTTTTGCGGTTCTCAACAGGTCTTCCCTGGTCGATGCCGTGGCCGTGTTGAACTTGTATTGGTGTAGAAAATCTTCCGCCAAATCTTCCCAGCCATCGTATTCTTCCATGTCTAGCTCAATGAACCAGGCCAGTGCGGCGCCTGACAAACTTTCTTGGAAGGTGTTCATCAGTAATGGGACGTAGTCCGAGTAGTGCGCCATCTTACGCGGGTAATATCTTAGGTGAGCCCGGGGACAGCCTGTCCCATCATACTTCCTCACGAACTCCGGCTCCTTGTATCCAACCGGGACTTCAATCTTGGTGAATGGAGAGATCTTGTCGAACCTGGCCAGTTCGTAACCCTGGCTGCTCAAACACTCTTCGATTTTCGCGAGCCTTCTCGCACCCTCTTCAGTCTTAGTCGGTGGCCTTTCCTTCTTCTCTTTTTCCAAGTCGATCACGAACGGAGGGGTTTTATGGGGCACGTCCTTCTCAGATTCAGTGCTAGTGGTCTGGTTGGTGTCGGAATCGTTCGAAGTGGTGGGGTTAACTTCGGGTGCAGCTGGGGCCTTTCCTTGCGCAGTCATCATTGACTTCATTTCCGCCATCATGGCGGCCATCAAGTTAATCTGATCCTCGAGGCCAGTCACTCTGGAAGTCAGCTCTTCAGCCATCTTTCGCGTCTTACTGCGAGTCTTCGTGACTACAGAATTTTACCTGGTTAAAAAGTAGCGAGTCAGGGATGCGCGAGTTGAATAAAAGTGCAGGAACTTAAAACCTTCTCGATACTATGTTCACACATGGTTAATGGGGGGAAAGACTCGATCATGAGCCTTAGCCTCATGAAATCGGTCTTTCTACTCATTAAACGTGTATGAGCATACCATCAAAGAGGTGGATAACCCATAATTACCTTATTTAAGAAAACGATGATGAATGATCATATATGAAAATGTCATGATCCTATTACAATCAGAAGCAAAATTAAGTAAGGAAATCGTCTATTCTATCCGACGGCGCTTGGAGGCTAAGGCATCCTCGCTGTCTTCCGATTCATCCAGGTCCCATTCCTGCAGGTCTTCATCTTCCTCGGCCAGCGGCGGTTCCATGCGCTCTGGTACATATGGCTCTACTTCAGGCAAGTGCGGGACGATGTAGTCCGGTATGTATGGCTCTACGAAGGATTGTCGATATTCCTTGAACAACTTGATGTAGTCTTTGGATGCTCGGTAGACGTTCATCTCGTTATCTAGGTAGTCTGGCCATTCCATGTTCTACGGTGGGGAATTCTTCAAGGTGTGGATGATTGTTGACACCTGATTTTTAATCATTTTTTCTATTGCTAAAGTAATAAAAAATCCATAAAAATTCATAAAATTGAAAAATCAATTTTGGGGACCTTAGCCAAGCCTAGGGAACCAATTTTGAACAAAAAATAAAATTTCATATTATATATATATTTTTAATTTTTTTAAAAAAAAATACAAAAATACTTGAAAATTTTGGAAAAATAACATTTGAGGCCAAAAAAATACACAAAGATAGTTAATATTTTTATTTTAAATCTATTTTCATATTGGCCATCGCAAATTCAGAAAAATCCAATTCGAGTCACGTGTTCCTTCACGAGTATAATCTTGAACCGGGCCTAAAAAAATTTAATTTGAGTCAACTTATTTTTAATTTTCACTTTTTATGAGTTGTGACATTGTCTTCTAATATTTTAAATTTTCATCTTGGCCCAATTATACCCAGAATGACTTAATTTTGCAAAAGGGCTTTAATTAAATTCTGCATTATTTTCAACGGCAATAAATGAGCTTAAATTTGACATGTGGTGAATTTTGGTGTGTCAAAAATTGTGAGGAGATTTGGACTTAAAGAAATATATTTTTTTAGGGACTAAATTGTAAATACTTAAAATTCAAGGACTAGAGTGCAAATACTTAACTCTTGAAGGATTATTTTACAAATAACAAAAAGAAGAGTTAGTGGATAAATTAGAATAGAGAAGGGAAGATGGAGAAGAGGAGATGAAGAAGAGAAGTTGGAGAAGAATAGATGGAGAAAATAAGATAAGAATAGAGAAGGGAAGATAGAGATGAAGAAGAGTTAGTAGAGAAATTAGAATGGAAGATAAGAATAGAGAAGGGAAGATGGAGATGAAGAAGAGTTAGTGGAGAAATTAGAATGGGAGATAAATATGGAGAAGGGAAGATGAAGATGAAGAAGAGTTAGTGGAGAGATTAGAATGTGAGATAGAGATAGAGAATGGAAGATGAAAATGAAGAAGAGTTAGTGGAGAAATTAGAATGGGAGATAGAGTTAGTGGAAAAATTAGAATGGGAGATAGATGAGTAGATTATAAAAGGAGGATGAAGTGAGCTTGAGAGGGGATTCTTGGGAGAGAAAATTTGAAGTGTTTGGGGGGATTTTTGGAGAGAAAATTTAAAGTGTTTGAGAATTCATTCTTGAGAGAGAAAATTTGAAGTGTTTGGGAGAATTTTTTTGAGAGAAAATTTTGGATGTTTGAGAGAGTTTTGGGAGATTGAAGAAAATTTTGAGAGAAAGAAAATACCAAAAGAGAGAGAATTTTGAAGATGATGGGAGTTTAAAGCTAGGGGTTATCATCACAAATTCCTTCATCGATCAATATAAATCAAGAGTTCATCCTCGTCAACGAGCAAACAAATTCAAGCTAAGTGTTTTTATTTATTCATTTATTTATGGTTTTACTCGCAAATTAGCACAAATTGTATACACTTTCTCCATCTCCTTTTTCTTCCATATTTTATGTCAGGAGAAGGATATCTCTACGTCAACAGCAAAAATCTCGTCGAGATACAAAAATCGGCCCAGACAAGCTCCTAAGCTGTCCACCGATTTCTCAACTGATCTGTGACTAAAAGTCCCTCTTAATTCAAAAGAAACTCTCTATATTGGGAACATAGAGAGCGAAAATCAATTATAGAAATCCCTCCCAAAAAAATGGGAGATAAGTACTCTTTCTACTCTTCTGGTTTTAGATGCAGATTAGCACATATTTTGTATACTAACACTTCACTCTATTTTATGTCAGGAAGCCGCAGCTCTATATCAATGGTCAATCCTATGGAAGCACAAAATCGGCTTGGAGGAGTCCTCAAGCGCGCACAAATTTCAAATTGTTGAATCAATTCGTTGTATTTTATTTTAAAGAATTCATACCCCAGAATGGAGAGGACAAAGTCCATCCGCAATTTAAATACCTGCACCATAAATCCCAAAGGGAAGAGCCAAGCCAATGCTTAGCCTCCCATTGGAGGTTTTTACTTACAGTAGTTAAATACCTGCAACTTAAATACCTATACCTTAAATCCCAAAGGGAAGAGCCAAGCCAATGCTTAGCCTCCCATTGGAGGTTTTTACTTACAGTAGTTAAATACCTGCAACTTAAATACCTATACCTTAAATCCCAAAGGGAAGAGCCAAGCCAATGCTTAGCCTCCCATTGGAGGTTTTTACTTACAGTAGTTAAATACTTGCAACTTAAATACATGTACCTTAAATCCCAAAGGGAAGAGCCAAGCCAATGCTTAGCCTCCCATTGGAGGTTTTTACTTACAGTAGATAAATACCTGCAACTTAAATACATGTACCTTAAATCCCAAAGGGAAGAGCCAAGCCAATGCTTAGCCTCCCATTGGAGGTTTTTACTTACAGTAGTTTAAATACTTGCAACTTAAATACCTGTACCTTAAATCCCAAAGGGAAGAGCCAAGCCAATGCTAGGCCTCCCATTGGAGGTGTTTATTCACTGTCATGTACTTCCTATAATTTAATTTTTGAATCATCAGACCCAAAAGATAAGTAGGTTGTAATACTGCACAGAAGTCGTTAACACACTCCTTCTTTCGGCTTCAGGGAATCTTTAACACTTAAAAAAATATAACAAATAAAAATATATACCATCCATGCATCCTATTTAAAAAGTGAAAACACAAAAGAGAATACCCTACTATAGCCTTAGGAATAAACCAAGCCTGAGTTGCCGAATTAGGATATCCATGAAATTAAGGTACCGAAAGGGCATTAGTTTTAATTAACTAGTGTAACCAAGTCCCCGAGCTCATAATCTCTGGTTCGCAGGAATAAATTAGTTCTCCCGCTAATTTATTTAGGTTTCTAATCGACCTACCAAGAACGATTAGTGGCGACTCCAAATTTCAAAATCATTTAAACAAAAACCAAAGTTGCGATTCGGTAGGGCTCGGGAGGGTCCGCATTAGGTTAGTCAAATCTAATTAACCTAATAATCCGTTAACCCCTTTTAAAATTTTAAATTTTTTTTTAGAGGGTCGCGACAGACTGCGACTCCACTGGGGAGAGAGACTTTTAAATTTTCGAAAAAAGATACCAATTGGAATACTTAAATTTTTTCGAAATTTTAAGAGTCTTAGTGGACTTAGGCCAATGAAAATTTCATGCATATCTCGCTTCTGGCGATATTGTTTGGGACTCATTCTATAGGTGTTATATGTTTTTGCAGGATGGGAGTTATAAGGGGCGGAGTGTTTGGCTAACCCCTTTGTTTTGCAGGTTGGTGTTGGGTTTATTTGTTTAATTTCGCACATTTTTAGAAGCGCTGTTTTGATATCAATTGTTGTGCATGTCTTGCATACTCTAAGGATCACGACACCTGCACACACAAGCGTCTAAACCCAAGTCGCGAAATTCTTCCTAGAAAACCATAGATAGGGATCGAATATGCAAAGCTCTTGCGTCGATTGCGCTCGGGTTGACCATATTTTATTCCGCTCATTATCTGAATTGACAATTCTTCCCATTGTGATTTGATTGCGCGGAGGGTAAGTTTGTCAATTCAGATAGTGGGAGCCTTTTTAGGTCCATACCTTGTCTCTCCTTCTTTTATTTTCTAGAGTCCACTCCTCACTTGAGTCATGCGCATGACTATGTGATTTGCATTTCTCCAAGGTAAAAGTAAGTTCTCTAATTTTATCTTGTATTTATTTTCGGTCGGTCCATGCTAGGTGTTAGTCAGTTTTTGAGCTTGATATTACGACCATTCTTTTTAAAAGAAAATAAAAATTAAATTTGTCCCTCATTTCTTTTAAAATTTTTTTTTTGAAAAAATGATGTAAAAAAATCCCTTCATGGGAATATTATTAACCAATAAGGGATTTTTGTCATATTTTTATTGCTTCAATAAAAATGAAATTTTCCTGAAAAAATTTTTCTCTGAAAATTTCAATAAAAAGAAAAATTCCTTAAAAAAAAACTCTAGTAGACATCAAGTGATTTTATCACATTTTTCAAATTATAAAAACTTGCAAGAAAATTCTTCTCGAGAAATTCGCTCATGTTTTTCTAAGAAAATTTTCTCTAAATAAAATTAGACTAATTGACCAATAAGAGATTTTTGTCATGTTTTTTTCTCTCCAATAAAAATGAAATTTTCCCGACAAATTTTCCTCTGAAAATTTATTTCGATAAAAAGAAAAATTCCTTTAAAAAAAAACATCAAGTGATTTTATCACATTCTTTCAAATTATAAAAACTTGCAACAAAAATTCTTTTCGAGAAATTCGCTCATGTTTTTCTAAGAAAAGTTTCTCTAAATAAAATTAGACTAATGTCTCGGGGGAATTTCGTTAACCAATAAAGAATTTCTGTCATGTCTTTCCTGCTTCAATAAAAATAAAATTTTCCTGACAAATTTACCTCTGAAAATTTATTTTGATAAAAAGGAAATTCCTTCAAAAATTTTAGTAAATGTCAAGAGACTTTGTCACATTCCTTTAAAAAAATAAAAAAAAAGAATAATAAATCTGAAAAAAATTCTGTATCAGAAATTAACCCATTTCTTCCTAAGGAAATTTTTTTTTTCTTTCTTCTGATTTCTCTATAAAATAGAAAAAATCAAATTGGACTAATATAGGAGTCATGGACCGACATTTCTTGTGTCGCATACTAATTATATCCTTTTCTTTTGCAGGGAGATCCTAGATACCCCAGACGGGTGTAAAAATTAAGTTCAATAATATATCAAGAATCATCTTCAGAAATACCAAAAGACGAAAAACACCGAGGCTTCAACCGTTAATTCTGGGGGGCAAACGAACATTGTCCATCTTTGACAGACAAAGTTGTATGGGCAGTGTATTCTGATATGACGGTGGATTTATACTGATTAAACATGGGGGCATATTTAATGTATTGCAGAGGATCCCGCGTCTTTTGAAAAACAATATGGATTATATAATCAGAACCCATGAAACAAATACCTTTACCTGATCAAATCAACCAGAGACCGGTCTTAAAATTTCCTCTTATCCGAAACATGCGGAGGGCTTTAGAGGACCGAGATTCTATTAATGAACGTGGCCCACAGGAATTTCTCCCGACGCTACAGGCGACCGACACGAGCAAGTGGACGCCGAAAGAAACAAAATATGGATAAAAGTGGGCACACAACAGGTGGCCGGATTTACTACCAGCGCACTGATCGAGTTGTCATAGCGTTATTGTTCGTGATCTCAAGATGGATAGTGGGGGCCACCGCCGAACCCATCATCAATGTTCTCGATATCATCGTCTGGAGCAATTAAACAAGAACATCAAGAAGAACATTAAGCCTCAACATCTTCGGTACCTCAAATCGTTCTGTTATGCTATGCGGAAGAAACGATAGCAGGAAAATTAAAAAAAAAAAAAAAACAAAACACGTGAAGCTTTTCTTTCATTCCATTCATCAAAGAGTATTACAACAACTCACTGGGGAGGAAAGGTAAAGCCAAACTGGGCCCTGATGACCATTACGAAAGAGCTCAACTGACTCTCCAAACAGTTGATGCTCTGGATGCACCGGGCGCTCTCGGGATCAAGCTCCGCGAGCCTAAAGAAGAGGCGATCGCACTTCTCTTTAACCTGGGCCATAGTGGCCTCGTAATGCTCAACGGCAAACTCCAGGTCCGGAACCGCTGCCCTCTCGAAAGCAATGTCTGCCGTAATGTCATCAAGTCTCTCCTGCAGCCAACCACATTTACACCTCATCACAATATTGCCTGGCTCCTGTTCGGCGTAAGTTCGGACCAAGGCCAGACGGTCCACCAACTTTCCCCTCTCACGAACCAGCCACGAAAGCTGATCGTTGGCAAACTTGAGGGCCTTTTTGTGATTATCAGCCACAAACGTAACTGTTGCCAGACGCTCGTGCCGGTCTCGGTAACGGGCTTTCACGACGGCGGTCACAAGGACCGTCTCATAAGCACGGTTATAGGCAGCCAGAAAATTGATGAAGAGGGTCGAGAAGTTCCGGTACTCCTTCCCTAGTTGGGTACCCTCAACAGAAGCAGCGTCCACGGTCCTAAATAAACCGAGGATTTCAGCCTCAATGGTAGAGTTTTTGGCTATATGAGCGTAACCTCTACCAAGAAGATTGTAGAGTCTCTCCCACCCAGCTAGGACTTCGGCGGATAAGGTATGGTTAGGAGAATTGGCCATTTTTGAAAGCAGAATACGAAAGAAAGGGGGAGAGAGGTGAGGCAGATGAGCGGAATGCGAAGATGGTAATCTGCTTTGAAGTAAATATTGATTTCATAGTGACGGTATCAACCAGTCAAGATTTCTCTTATCTACCATTCTCTATTGGCACCACCCTCGTTGGCTCGAATTCCCATCAGATGGCGACTGTGAGCTAAGCGAGTCCGAAATCTCCGCAGAAAGTTTGACGAGACACCGCCACTTTGAAAAAGAAGACGGAAAGATGAGCTGAGTGGAAGACACGGCAAACGTTAGCGAAAAGGAGATACGACTTGTCTTCATTGGAGGACCCGCCAGTAAATCGACGGTGGAGATCTTGACAGGGGCCCTCTATCACGAAAAGAAAAAAGAAGACAAACTGAGCGAGAAACAAGGATTTCCCCTTTGATCAAAAGCTGAATATCAGATTTTCTCCCTTGGAAAATCTAATAGCGCTGCCCGTGAAGAGGGAAGTCGTTGCTATTGCCAGAGAGAGAACTTGTCCCCATTTGATAGTCAGAGTTCATTCGCAAGAACTCGCAGGAGAAAGATAGAGAGGAAGGAGTTCTCGTGGGAGAGGAATTCAAAACCTTCACCATCAAAGCATCGGCTTTCAAAGCCTGTTACGAAAAGGCATCAACGATCTCGTGATCCCTCAAGTCCGAGAAGACATCCCGAGGCGGTCTCGAATCGGCAGTCCTAGATCCAGAAATATGTCGAGTGTTAGGGGAACGGGCGCATGTTCAACCCTGGTCAAAGCTGATGAAGTTCCTTACCCTGAGGGTCTACTGGTCATGGCCATTGACGGTAATCCAGTCTCTCTGTCAATCCTTGTTACCGTATTAAGAAAATGCCGGTATAAGGTTGTAGCTCAAGCAAAGGCGACAGAGGCCTTAGAGATATTAAGGAGGAGTAGTGACCCGTTTGATATCGTCCTTACCGCCATGGTAGGGATTGACATGGATGTTTTCACTCTCTTGGAAGTCATCAATTCTAAATTAAACATGCCAGTCCTCGTAATATCGGCAAGCGATGATCAGCAAGCCCTAATGAAGGCTGTCTTAAATGGGGCCCAAGACGTCGTAACGAAACCAGTTAGAGTTCAGATGCTTCAAAACATATGGCAGCACGTGGTAAGGAAGCAATTGCACGACCATGAGAACAAGCATCAAGCCTTCAATTTTGTTCCAAGCAACTGGAGAAAGAAGATGAGTTGGTCTCCCGAGCTGCATCGTATGTTTGTTAATGCAGTTCAGCAGCTAGGAATAGATTCGGCACGACCGCAACATATATTGGAAATTATGAAGGTAGAGGGACTCACTAAAGCAAATCTTTCGAGTCATCTTCAGAAGTACAGAAAAAGGGTGAGAGAACACAATGCAGCTCAGAATCAAGAAAACCAAGGCGGGACTGATCCAAGCCTGAACGTCGAGTCTCCTCGCCACCATAAGTTCCCCAGGTTAGCATGGGGCGAGCCACTTCCCATCATCAACCAAGCTAGTAGCCATGCCATCAATCCCCCAGGCGTTAATCAAAGTATCCCCCAGAATCACCCTAATGCTCTTCAAGAGTATAGACTGCAGGAGCAGTGTATTCAGATTCCTTGGTTTGAGCACCAACCTGTGGCTAGAATTCATCCCATGATCAGCGCGCCTGCGCAGCCAAAGAATCAGACAAGAAATTATCCTGAGCACTTCCACTTCTCTAATCCTCGAATGGAAGGAGTTCTTGGCAGCAGGACAGTTGGTGATCCCCACACTTTCTCGAGTAATGATGAAGGCTCCAGCACGAGAAGTCAAATTGCTCATGGCGATGACAGAATGAGAAATCTACCGCCAGCATTTGCCAACAACAATGCCCAATTCGAGTATCAGTTGCTGGAAGGTTCAAGAGATTACCCAGATGATGAGCTTACTGCCCTGGTCAACCAGTTTAGGGTTGACAGACGTCCCAAGCCGCGATCAGGAGCTAGTAAGGGATTGCAAAGTGCCTCAAGAGTGTCGCAAAATGAAATGACCCAATGGAATGCGATAGGACTCATTCGCCTTCAAGGTAACCTTCAAATTAAAGGAGCCCTCCGGTCCACGGACCCGATGGCATGGAAAATAATGATGGTCCAAGGCAACCCGAAAGAAAACAAGGCCCAACTAAGCAAAGCACATATGTGGCAAGCTCAAAGTGAAAGGAAACTCGGGACATACAATTCAATCCAATTCAAATGAAGGAACTTCCTCAATTCAAATTCAATGGAAGTATACACAAGGGTGAAACAGTATCGTTCCAATTTTTCTAGAATATGAAGAACATATACTGCCGCATTCTCTTTCATTTTTGCAGGGGAAGTCTCTACTGGCCAGATTTTCCTGTCTACCATTCCCTATCAGTATCACCTCCGCTACTCGTCTCCAATCTCGAGCTAAGTAAATCCGACGTCTCTACGGAAAAGTTGGACGGGACGCAACTACTTTGAAAAAGAAAGGATAAAAAATAAGCTGAGTGGGAGACAAAGACATTTTCGGTAGAAAAGAGATACGACTCGTCTTTATTGAAGAACTCGCCAGCAAATTGACGGTGGAGACAGCAACAAGGGGCCCCCTTCCACGGAAAGATGGAAGGAGACGAGCTGGGCGAGAGATACGATGAAAAGAAAATCGAGAAAGCCAGAACACTCGAGAGAGGCAATACAGTTGGAAAACCCACGTCTAATTTTAAAGGAGGCATCTTCTTGATAATTCTCATTCGTGCTCGAAAGAGAGACTCTTAAAGCATACGCAATTTTCAAGAAAAATCCAGAGAGTGAAAATACAAGAAGAGATATTAAACTTTGAGAAATCGTTAACCAAATCAAAGATGTCTCAACCCAACACACTTGAAAGTTATCGTTACTTGCTGAATATGGGAGAGGAAGAGTTCAAAGCCATGTTTGGGATCGAGCCTATGGAGTCCGGCCCTTCCACCGACGACGTCCAAGAGCCCGATAAGGATAAGGACAACAACGGTAAAGGTCAAAAGAAGCGTTACCGTCGCCATACTGAGGAGCAAGTACGAAAGCTTGAAGATTTCTTCAGAACGTGCCCTATGCCAGGCGGCAAACAGAAAATGGAACTGAGTCAAGAGCTAGGACTTGAACCTTCGCAAATCAAGTTCTGGTTTCAAAATAGACGAACCCGAATGAAGACTCGTCATGAGCACAACGAAGCCGAATTTCTAAGAGTTGAAAATGAAAACCTCCGAGCGGAGAACAAGATATATAAAGAGGCTTTTGCCTCCGCCACCTACCCCAACTGCAATACTCTCCTCACCCTCGATGAAATACATTTTCTGAGGATCGAAAATGCACGTTTAAGAGGTGAGTTAGATCAGTTCATAGCAGGATCAAGTTCTGTTGGAGCAAGACACAAAAAGACCGAGACTATGGGACCAGCATGGATGCCTTCTGAGGAGGAGGTGAGGTATCATCACCAGGCAAGTGGCATTGGCGACGAACTCGCCGCCATGATCAGGCAATTTGATGCTGATGAAGCACCAGGGCTTTAATGTGCATACGGATCCTGTATTTCAAAACTAGTGATCACGGGACCTGCAACACAGCCGACGCGTACCTGATCCGAAACAACGCTAGCTGATCACTCAAGAACCTGCAAAGGGAAGAAGATCAAACCTGGACGAATACGTCTACTTAGTTTCATCGCACGTTCTCACCTTTTATCGATGTCCAAAATCAATGCACAAGCTAGAAGTAATCATTTCCCTTTCCCCCTTATTAAATGCTCGGAGCCGTTACCGCACCAAACTCGAAAAAATTAATATCGAGAAGAAATCCGCGTAAATCCGAAGGGTAAACCCGTATCGTTTCAAGTTACCCTCGAACTACCCATGTTTTAAAATTAAACCCCTCATATTTTCAGGAATTTGCAAAAAGACCCAAAAACGAAATTCCTTGGTTGGACTAAATTGGGGCAAATCAACTCGTGGACATTACCACGGAATGAACAGCTTCAGACAAAGGAAAGTGCGAACGAGAGACCCGAACAAATCTCAGACATAGATAATTCTGTATCGTTCTAATTTGTTCATAATCATCACAAGTCCTGAATTGTTTTATTCCATTCTTAACAGGGATTGCAAATTATCTCGAGAAATACCGTAACATGGCCCAAGGTGATACAACAGGGCTGTTTTATCCCCAAAGATTAACCTTTGAAAGGATAGCCCCATGGACACCTACGGTCCAATGGACCGAATGGTATGGGGGATGACAGTAGGTCCGAAATATCCCGAGTTCGATCCCCGAGGGTGGGGAATGTTGTATGTATTATAAATAAATGAAACAACTTTTTGTGCATTTTTTTTAACAAACAGGAATACTTGACGACCTTACCAAAAAACAGGAATACTCGACGAGTAATATCAAATTCAGTATTTTACTATAGTCTTGCGATAATGGTGAGGTGCCTAACAAAAGTCGAGGAAAATTCAATCCAGCAAAATTGGTAAGAGACTCGTGCAAGGCATTCAAGACGAAAGGTAAATCAGTATCGTTTTCAATTTACCCCTTTTAATACTGGTTGACATGTCTCCTTTTCTTTCTACAGGAAATATTTACACTAACATTTAACATGTTGAAGGAGACAAATCCAAAAGAAAATTATGATCATCTGACAAGATCTATTTTGGTGAAAAATGGGGCAAATTAATCACAAGTTCTGAAGCAAAAAAAGCAAATACGTCTTCCTTATCTCGTTTGATTTCAAGAATAATTTCTCTGCTTTTTGCAGGGGCATTCAACCACTAAACCACGGCGGTCGCTGTTATTAAGCAAACCGAAATGCTCCATCACCCATATGCTTCATCGCACAGGGGCAAAGTTGAGATGAACCGCCCCTCGACATAAGGAGTAGGCTTCCCAATTTGTTCGGTCCGCCCACATACCAGGGGCAATTCAAATCCGCCCATATTTGCACATTATATAAACACACATTATGCTAAAAAAATTGTCACATCTGCATTGTGTTTACACATTTCACGAATTATGTATGATTATTCCGCATGTTTAATTTACCAACTCCAACTTAGAGCATAAACTGCATAGGAGACATCAAATGTGCAAAATGGGGCATAACAGGATGAGGAAAGTTAAACCATTTCTACACACGGGTCTAACATTTTAATCTACAGATAAACAGCCTTTCTCTAGAGTGAGAGAAAGCCCCTTCGGACTAAATTCCCCCATTCAGATTACATTCGAGGCATTCATATTATGAGAACCTCCTTAAATAGAATTGGTAATGCAAACTTGACAGAATAGTTTTGCATGATCCACATTTTGATTGATTGCATCATGAGTTATCACACAGACTACTTCTAATCATTGCCAACTTAGCTGAACAATTTTGTATGAACCAATGAACGCATTGATGAAAATGCTTGCACATGTTAGCTCTGACATTGCCTGACAGGCAACACATTCCCGGTGTTTGAGTTACCTTCCAAAGTCTTGAAATTCATTTGGCGATTATTGAATGAACAAGCCTGGTTGTCGAGAAGCCACCAAGCATTTCTTCCAAATTCTCAGGTAAGTATATCTTCAACCTGAACCTTTCAAGAGAATGAATTCTGACGGTTGTTGGGGTACTCGAATCCATTGCGGTATATATAGGTATCCACCTTCTTCAATAAAGCATGATTTGTCTTAAGGACAGAAATGTTCGAGACCTTTTGATCTCTGCCTCTTTGGTTTATTCCTAAAGCGACAGGAGAATATAATTTGGGTTTGAGCTTCCGTAGGATTCCTGGTCTCCCCAGATTTCAGAATGGCACCCTTTGAGGTACACCAAGCCCTTCTTACAGGAAAACTAAGTCCTTCTTACAGGCAAACCAAGTCCTTCTTACAGGCAAACCAAGTCCTTCTTACAGGCATAAAGTCCTTCTTACAGGCAAACTAAGTCCTTCTTACAGGCATAAAGTCCTTCTTACTGGCAAACTAAGTCCTTCTTACAGGCAATCCAAGTCCTTCTTACAGGCACAAAGTCCTTCTTACAGGCAAAACAAGTCCTTCTTACAGGCAAATCAAGTCCTTCTTACAGGTACAAAGTCCTTTTTACAGGCACAAAGTCCTTCTTACAGGCAAATCAAGTCCTTCTTACAGGCATAAAGTCCTTCTTATAGGCAAATCAAGTCCTTCTTACAGGCAAACCAAGTCCTTCTTACAGGCACAAAGTCCTTCTTATAGGCAAATCAAGTCCTTCTTACAGGCAAACTAAGTCCTTCTTATAGGCAAACCAAGTCCTTCTTATAGGCAAATCAAGTCCTTCTTACAGGCACAAAGTCCTTCTTACAGGCAAACCAAGTCCTTCTTACAGGCACAAAGTCCTTCTTACAGGCAAACAAAGTCCTTCTTACAGGTAAAACAAGTCCTTCTTACAGGCAAATCAAGTCCTTCTTACAGGTACAAAGTCCTTTTTACAGGCACAAAGTCCTTCTTACAGGCAAATCAAGTCCTTCTTACAGGCATAAAGTCCTTCTTATAGGCAAATCAAGTCCTTCTTAAGGGCAAACTAAGTCCTTCTTACAGGCAAACCAAGTCCTTCTTACAGGCACAAAGTCCTTCTTATAGGCAAATCAAGTCCTTCTTACAGGCAAACTAAGTCCTTCTTACAGGCAAACCAAGTCCTTCTTATAGGCAAATCAAGTCCTTCTTACAGGCACAAAGTCCTTCTTACAGGCACAAAGTCCTTCTTACAGGCAAATCAAGTCCTTCTTACAGGCATAAAGTCCTTCTTACAGGTAAATCAAGTCTTTCTTACAGGCAAACAAAGTCCTTCTTACAGGTAAGCAAAGTCCTTCTTACAGGCAAACAAAGTCCTTCTTACAGGCAACGCAAGTCTTTCTTACAGGCACAAAGTCCTTCTTACAGGCAAAGTAAGTCCTTACAGGCAAATCAAGTCCTTCTTACAGGCAAATCAAGTCCTTCTTACAGGCACAAGTCCTTTTTACAAACACCAAGTCCTTTCTACAGGCACCAAGTCCTTCTTACAGGTATCTCCATGGGGTGACCTACCATACGGGTCAAATCTCAATCAAAATTTAATCAGTAGAATCCTTTTATTAGGAATCTACCATGGTACGACCCACCATACGGGTCAAATGGTATGACCCACCATACGGGTCAAATTTTAATTCAATTTTTAATCAGTAGAATCCTTTTATTAGGAATCTACCATGGGTTGATCCACCATACGGGTTCAAGTTAAACCACCCTAAAGTTTTTTAATATAACGAATCCTTAGGTTCTCATTTCATTTTCAGTGGAACATTCATGTCACGACTCTTTTTATTTCCTTGTATTGAGTCGATTAGAATTCAGGTGTCATCTCGTCTTTGAAATGAACCTCTACCGAGCTTCCTTTCAAAGAGGGGCAGCTGTTGACACCTGATTTTTAATCATTTTTTCTATTGCTAAAGTAATAAAAAATCCATAAAAATTCATAAAATTGAAAAATCAACTTTGGGGACCTTAGCCAAGCCTAGGGAACCAATTTTGAACAAAAAATAAAATTTCATATTATATATATATTTTTAATTTTTTTAAAAAAAAATACAAAAATACTTGAAAATTTTGGAAAAATAACATTTGAGGCCAAAAAAATACACAAAGATAGTTAATATTTTTATTTTAAATCTATTTTCATATTGGCCATCGCAAATTCAGAAAAATCCAATTCGAGTCACGTGTTCCTTCACGAGTATAATCTTGAACCGGGCCTAAAAAAATTTAATTTGAGTCAACTTATTTTTAATTTTCACTTTTTATGAGTTGTGACATTGTCTTCTAATATTTTAAATTTTCATCTTGGCCCAATTATACCCAGAATGACTTAATTTTGCAAAAGGGCTTTAATTAAATTCTGCATTATTTTCAACGGCAATAAATGAGCTTAAATTTGACATGTGGTGAATTTTGGTGTGTCAAAAATTGTGAGGAGATTTGGACTTAAAGAAATATATTTTTTTAGGGACTAAATTGTAAATACTTAAAATTCAAGGACTAGAGTGCAAATACTTAACTCTTGAAGGATTATTTTACAAATAACAAAAAGAAGAGTTAGTGGATAAATTAGAATAGAGAAGGGAAGATGGAGAAGAGGAGATGAAGAAGAGAAGTTGGAGAAGAATAGATGGAGAAAATAAGATAAGAATAGAGAAGGGAAGATAGAGATGAAGAAGAGTTAGTAGAGAAATTAGAATGGAAGATAAGAATAGAGAAGGGAAGATGGAGATGAAGAAGAGTTAGTGGAGAAATTAGAATGGGAGATAAATATGGAGAAGGGAAGATGAAGATGAAGAAGAGTTAGTGGAGAGATTAGAATGTGAGATAGAGATAGAGAATGGAAGATGAAAATGAAGAAGAGTTAGTGGAGAAATTAGAATGGGAGATAGAGTTAGTGGAAAAATTAGAATGGGAGATAGATGAGTAGATTATAAAAGGAGGATGAAGTGAGCTTGAGAGGGGATTCTTGGGAGAGAAAATTTGAAGTGTTTGGGGGGATTTTTGGAGAGAAAATTTAAAGTGTTTGAGAATTCATTCTTGAGAGAGAAAATTTGAAGTGTTTGGGAGAATTTTTTTGAGAGAAAATTTTGGATGTTTGAGAGAGTTTTGGGAGATTGAAGAAAATTTTGAGAGAAAGAAAATACCAAAAGAGAGAGAATTTTGAAGATGATGGGAGTTTAAAGCTAGGGGTTATCATCACAAATTCCTTCATCGATCAATATAAATCAAGAGTTCATCCTCGTCAACGAGCAAACAAATTCAAGCTAAGTGTTTTTATTTATTCATTTATTTATGGTTTTACTCGCAAATTAGCACAAATTGTATACACTTTCTCCATCTCCTTTTTCTTCCATATTTTATGTCAGGAGAAGGATATCTCTACGTCAACAGCAAAAATCTCGTCGAGATACAAAAATCGGCCCAGACAAGCTCCTAAGCTGTCCACCGATTTCTCAACTGATCTGTGACTAAAAGTCCCTCTTAATTCAAAAGAAACTCTCTATATTGGGAACATAGAGAGCGAAAATCACTTATAGAAATCCCTCCCAAAAAAATGGGAGATAAGTACTCTTTCTACTCTTCTGGTTTTAGATGCAGATTAGCACATATTTTGTATACTAACACTTCACTCTATTTTATGTCAGGAAGCCGCAGCTCTATATCAATGGTCAATCCTATGGAAGCACAAAATCGGCTTGGAGGAGTCCTCAAGCGCGCACAAATTTCAAATTGTTGAATCAATTCGTTGTATTTTATTTTAAAGAATTCATACCCCAGAATGGAGAGGACAAAGTCCATCCGCAATTTAAATACCTGCACCATAAATCCCAAAGGGAAGAGCCAAGCCAATGCTTAGCCTCCCATTGGAGGTTTTTACTTACAGTAGTTAAATACCTGCAACTTAAATACCTATACCTTAAATCCCAAAGGGAAGAGCCAAGCCAATGCTTAGCCTCCCATTGGAGGTTTTTACTTACAGTAGTTAAATACCTGCAACTTAAATACCTATACCTTAAATCCCAAAGGGAAGAGCCAAGCCAATGCTTAGCCTCCCATTGGAGGTTTTTACTTACAGTAGTTAAATACTTGCAACTTAAATACATGTACCTTAAATCCCAAAGGGAAGAGCCAAGCCAATGCTTAGCCTCCCATTGGAGGTTTTTACTTACAGTAGATAAATACCTGCAACTTAAATACATGTACCTTAAATCCCAAAGGGAAGAGCCAAGCCAATGCTTAGCCTCCCATTGGAGGTTTTTACTTACAGTAGTTTAAATACTTGCAACTTAAATACCTGTACCTTAAATCCCAAAGGGAAGAGCCAAGCCAATGCTAGGCTTCCCATTGGAGGTGTTTATTCACTGTCATGTACTTCCTATAATTTAATTTTTGAATCATCAGACCCAAAAGATAAGTAGGTTGTAATACTGCACAGAAGTCGTTAACACACTCCTTCTTTCGGCTTCAGGGAATCTTTAACACTTAAAAAAATATAACAAATAAAAATATATACCATCCATGCATCCTATTTAAAAAGTGAAAACACAAAAGAGAATACCCTACTATAGCCTTAGGAATAAACCAAGCCTGAGTTGCCGAATTAGGATATCCATGAAATTAAGGTACCGAAAGGGCATTAGTTTTAATTAACTAGTGTAACCAAGTCCCCGAGCTCATAATCTCTGGTTCGCAGGAATAAATTAGTTCTCCCGCTAATTTATTTAGGTTTCTAATCGACCTACCAAGAACGATTAGTGGCGACTCCAAATTTCAAAATCATTTAAACAAAAACCAAAGTTGCGATTCGGTAGGGCTTGGGAGGGTCCGCATTAGGTTAGTCAAATCTAATTAACCTAATAATCCGTTAACCCCTTTTAAAATTTTAAATTTTTTTTTAGAGGGTCGCGACAATGATGAGGTCGATCTTGGCCTGGTACGCTGCCTTTGCTTCCTTGGTAAGCTCACCTTGTGGCAAGTCGAAAGCGAAGACTCCTGGTCGTACTGCGGGCGGGACTTTTTGTAGCATGCCAAATTGCCTTACCACCCTGATAGGATAGTAGGCGGTTCCACCCGTGCAGCCTAGTAAAGGGATAGGGTCTCCGTCTACTCTTGTGATGCGAGCTTCCAAGATCTTAGGCCAGGTCAAGCGCCAGCGAAGTTGTTTCGGCTCTAGGTCTTCTAGTTTTTTCCTCCAATCCTCGAAGGATAGTTGCTTGATGGCGGACTGACATTTTAGGAAGAAACTGAGTGGGTGGATATGTCGGCTGACCTCATAACATCCGATACGAAGGTTAAGGGTTTTAACGTGCGAGGTGAACCACACGTAGAGAAGACTATTGGACGCTTGGAATGTACCTCTCTGGGTTGGCTGAAAACGGTTTAGGAAAAGGAAGGTTTCGGCTAGAATCATGTAGGAGTAATTTCAGCGGTAGCAGGCTTGTTTAACAATGTGGACCATGGAAGGATGGAAAGTGGTTTGGGAGGTGGGGAATAAGACAAAGGCGAAAAAGGCAAGGATGAAAACTTTAGCCGGTTTAAGACCAGCTTCGACTGGGAGGGAGGAATAGTTGTTGTATAGGAATGAACTTGTCAGAGTTGGATTTGAGGACCTTTTCAATTTCTGAGGTCTTGAGACGCAGGAATTTAGACAGGGCTAAGGTAGAATCTTTTCCCAATACAGGCCGCACGATGTGATCGTCAAACTCCAGTCCGATGATCGTCGTGTACTCTTCCAGGGTAGGTGTGATCTCTATTCCTCGAATATTGAAGGTGACGGTCTCTGGATCCCAAAACCTTGCCAAAGCTTGAATGAGGGTGGGCTGGTAATTGACCTTGAGGAGATCTACTAAGCGTCCTAGGCATTCTTCAACATAGGTTTGGTTATCCCGGTTGAGACGGCTCCACCACGTTGTAAGCTCCTTACATGGGACCGGGATGATCTTAATATCCGATTTCCCCATCTATCATGAATATGCAAGAATGTACTAAAATTAATTACCATGGGTTATAATGAAGATGCAATGAAAATGCACTAGCCCAATTTCATATTCTCTCTTGGTGAAATAAGGATTAAAACATTCCTACTTGACTAAAAGAAGTTAGTCAAAGGGTTTTAATCAAGATTTCTCCCAAAGAAATTATGCAATTGGCTAGGATCCCTCGATGATTGGAATGAAAGCCATTGCCTATCTAAAGATCTCGAAAAGGAAATGGGAAAGTATGCGAATATATCTCAAAAGATCCCTAATACATCAAGTCTAAATGGGACGAGGAGGATGCGGAAATACAACATCCAAAAGTATGTAGAAAAATATCCTTCTATCCCAAAGTGGCTTTCAGACCAATTATCAAGGTGACAACTCAATCATGAAATGATGTATGGGATGTATGGTATACAGAAATGAATTATGAAACGAAAAATAAGAAAGCCTTACCAACCAGACTCTTTCATGTTTTTGGTTTTAGGTATACCAACCAACCAAATCGCATGCGCATGAGACAAGTGAGGAATTGACTCTAGAAAAGGAAATAAAAGGAGGAATAGGGTATGGACCTAAAAGGCTCCCACTGTCTGATTCGACAACTTTGCCCACAAGCGCAATCGAACGTCAAGTGGGAAGAATCATTGATCCAGACAGCGAGCGGGATCGAATATGGTCAACCCAGGCGCAATCAAACGTTAGGGCTTTGCATACCGATCCCTATCTAAGGCAACCTAAGAGGAGTGTTTTGCGGCTTGGGTTTAGGCGCTTGTGTGTGCATGTGTCGTGATCCTCAAAATATGCAAGGCATGCACAGCAGTTGATATCAAACAGCGCTTCTAATTTGCAGAAAATAAACAAACAACCCAAACTCCAATCCTGCACAAAACATGTTAACACTCACTCCACCCCTTATAACTCACATTTGCAAAAATATTTAACACATTCAGTTAGTGGATTAACCTCACCTTCAAGAGCACCTGCAGAAAAATATGTTAGAAAACACCCCTTTTTAATCAGCTCAATTCCTCTAATGGGTTAAAATCAATTTTCCAGTGGAGTCGCCAGTCTGTCGCGAACCTCTCGAGATTTTTTATATCTCAAGGGAGCTAATGGATTGCTAGGCCCATTTGATATGTAGACTTAGCTCGGGCCCTCCTAGGCCCATACCAAATCGCGTCAGGAAATTCTAAAATCGATGTCGACCTTGGTGTGGTCGGGTGACATGTGATCAGTGTGCATGCCATCGGAGTCGCCACCAATCATTTGTTGGAGGGTATGATTGGAAACCCTATCAAGCGATTGGGAGAGATCGTTCGATTCTGCGAAAACCAGAGATCTAGATTCGGAGACTTAGTTATGCCACTATTGCTATTGACGCCCTTTCGGTACCTAAGTTGAATGATTTTCTATCCTAAGGAATTCATGCAAACGAGGTTGGGTAAGGTAGGTTCTAAAAACCTAAGGGATTCATGCAGATGGGATTATCTATCCTATCAATCACTACCAGAGAAATAAATGCGCAATCAACTCAGGAAGCAAACATACCACATCAAGTCAATTACAAACAAAGGGGGTCCTAGAAGTCTGGAAAATACATCAATTAGGTTTGAAAATGGTTTGGGATGATTTGGGATGATTTGGGTCAAATTGACCAGAAGGGCAGAATGGTCATTTTTGAAGGTTCGGGAAGCCAAAAATGTGAAATTAGGTCAAACCAATTGAATGTGGTTTTTCCCTAATTTTCACATTTTTTGGAAATTTTTTCTGGATTTTCCAGGATTTTTTTAGAATTTCTCTAGACTTTTCTAAGAATTTCTAAGAATTTTCCTGTTTTTTTGGAATATTTTCTATATTTTATAGAATTTTTATTTTGATTTTCTAATATTTTCCTAATTTTTTAGGATTTTCTAAGACTTTTTAGGGTTTTTCTATTTTTCTAAACATTTTCTACGGTTTCAAAAAAAATTTCAAATTTTTTTTTTAAATTTCTATGAATTTTAATGATCTTTTTAAATTTTTCTTTTTCCACAAATTTTTATTATTTTCCAATAATTCCTTAATTTTCTTTTTTTAAGGCTTTCTGAAGATTTTTATGATTTTTTTCTTTCTTTACTTATTTATTTATTATTTATTTATTATTTATTTTCCTATAATTTCCGAATTTCCTAGATTTTTATAAGATTTTTTGGAGTTTTTATTATTTTTTATTATATTTTTCATTTTTTATTTGATTCTTTCGGATTTTCTATTATTCATTTATTTTTTGTTTATTTATTTTTATTTTATTATTTTGTTTTACAGACCCGGCCCAAACGACGACCCGGCCCGAAGGCCTAAACCTAAAACGACGCCATGTTCGTATTTTTATTGATTTTATTTTTTCTGATTTTCTATTAATTTTTTATTTGCTGAATTTCTATTCTTATTATACAAACCGGGCCATATTGACCCGGCCCAATGCCCTAAGCCCGACCCGAGGTCCCTTCAGATTATCTAGACCATGCCAATACGACGCAGCTTTTGAGTTGATTATTTCGGATTTTTTTTTTAATTTTTTTATTCTATTATCTATTTTCAATCCTTTCTCAATCCCACGGTCCAAGCTAAACCACGTGGCCTTGATCTGGTCATCCATCCCTGATACAAAACCTACGGTTGAGATTGAACTACGGATTGAATCACGGCCGTCAAATTCGATTCATCATTTAGCCCTAACTTGCTATCGGAGGAGACGACCGGAGCTTCTCCGACCTCCGGCGACTTCACCGAGACCCTACCGGCAACTTCAAAAATAGCCAAATTATCACCAAATTCCCTAGATTTTGCTCGGAACACGATCTGCCCCCATCCTAATATGCATTTCTAAGATTTTGGGGTCGCTAATCCGACCCAAGACAACCATTTCATCCTCGGTCGAACGTTACTCCGGCGAAAACATGTCCTAGCCATATCTAACATGAAATAGATCGGAAAAATCAACGGCCAGCATAGCATGAGTATGGGAAGACTTACCTGATACATGAAACGACTTGATTTTGTGTGACGAGAGCGTACGAGCTTGTCACAGACCGGGAAAGTTTGGATGACAACACGGGGAATTATGCAACAAAAATAGAGAAAGGAGGTGTGGACGAACTCAGAAGGATGCGAGGAGAAAAATGAAGTAAGTTTTAGGCGAAAATATTGAATGAATGAAGTTCGGCTATGGACGGCCGAACTCAAGCTCGAGCATGGCGCACACCTTTTTTGGTAATGAAATGGCGAGTGGTGGAGTCCAGTAGATCCCTCAGGCCTCCAGGAAGCTAGTCAGGGGCAAAAGCGAAGCTTTTTGGATCGAATTATGATGATGAAGCTTTTGAAACTCTCGGCCTCCTCCTCCAGAAAAAACAGGGGATCCCCCAAATAGAGTCCCCTTCCTTCGTTTTATATCGTCTGTGGCCGCCAATCTTTTTTCAAAATTCTCCTCAACAGAAAATCTCCAACTTTTCCATGATCTTCGTCCAACCAAACCTCTAGTCTTGTTAGGATTTTTCAATTCTGTTCGAGAATCGCGCAGATTCGGAAATCCCCCTCTGTGCACCAGTCTACACTCGGGGAAGAAGATGAACAAGACGGGTCAGCGGGTCGGGTTGACCCGACCCGGCCGACCCGTTTCGAGGAAAAACCTCAAATTGGACCCCGCATTGTCCATTTTTTCTAAAATTGATACCAAAATTGGACTCAGGGATACTGAATTTACTTGGAAATGGTGTTTTTGACCGGAAATTTTCAATATTTTTGCGAAAACCCCAAATTTTCAATTTAATCCGGAGACCCATTTTGCAAAATCCAAAGTCTTAGAGTCCTTTTTTGCAAAAAGTGTTGCCGTTATTGGATTCAGAAGGTCAAAATCTAGAGGGTGGCGTCGTCCAATTTTCATTTCAGTCCCTAGAAAATTTTTAATTTCAGTTTTAGTTATTTTAGGGACTAAATTGAAAAATCAGAAATTGCATTTTGGTCCTTTTAGCGAAATTGGACAATTCTGAGGGTTTTTGGACTCGATTTTAATTTTGAAAAATAGAGGAGGATGACACGACTCCAAAAATGTAAAAATGGAAAATTAAAAAGCTAAAATAGATTTTCTGGAATTATTTGAATATTCACAAAATTGAAAATAACAAATAAACCCCAGATTCCAGACTTCATTTTTCAACTTTTATTCATCCAAAATGTAGAGAAAATTAAATAAAAAATATTGACTATTTTTTAGAAATTTTCTGACTCGAAATGCTATTTTTATTAATTTTTATTATTTTCCTATTTTTTGAAAATATTAAAAATGCGAAAAATAAGGAAAATTATTTTTTGTCCAAACTTGGCTCCCTAGGCTAGGCTGAGGTTCCCAAAGTTGATTTTGCAATTTTTTCACTTTTTATGGATTTTTTATAAATTTTTGTAAATAAAATGCAGAAAAATACAAAAAATAAGGAAAATTATTTTTTGCTCAAAATTGGTTCCCTGGGCTATGCTGAGGTCCCCAAAGTTGATTTTTCAATTTTATGAATTTTTATGGATTTTTTTGAAAAATTTTAAAAATAAAATGAGCCGAAAATCGAGTGTCAACATACTCACTCTTCGCAAATACAACTTTCAACCCCTTCTCTACTAACTGACCCACACTCAGCAGGTTCTGATCTATCTTTGGCACAAACATAACCTCTGTGATAAGCTTAGCACCACCGGGACCTTCAAGCACTACATCCCATTTGCCTTCTACTTCTATACGTTCTCCATTTCCAATCTTGACTTTAAACTTCACAGATTTATCTAAATTGCTGAATAGCCTTTCATCACCTGTCATGTGATTAGTGCAACCACTATCCACGAGCCATCCATCTCTAGATGCATTTGAGATGAAGCATGAGGCAACAAACAGGTGCTCCACTTCACTGGCTACGGCAGTTTGACTTTCAGCTTGCTGTTGTTGATGTTTCTCCTTGCAAATGGCCTCAACATGACCCATCTTATGACACCTCCTACACTTCACGTCTGGTCTCCTCCAACACTTGAAGTGAGGATGATTTTTCTTCCCACAATGCTTACATGGAACTGCATTCCACTTCCTGTCATGTCCACCACTGCTTGAACCTCCATGGCTATGACTATGACTGGTCTCACCATATCTTCTATTCTGGTTCCATCCTCTTCCCTTTTATGTAGTATTCAGCTTCAGCTTGGCTAGCAGGGCACCTTCGATAGGCTCATTCTTCCTCATAAGCCTCCTTTACTCCTGAGCCTGTAGAGCACTTAGGACTTCAGCAAGCTTGATGTCTGAAATGTCCTTTGCGTTCTCAAGGGAAGCAATGGTTGCTTCAAACCTTTCAGGCACTGCAACCAAAACCTTCTGAACCAGCCTTTTATCATCTATATCAGTCCCTAGCACCCTTATCTTATTGGCTATATCAACTAGCCTATCAACAAACTCTTTCGCAGACTCACTTTCTTTCATTTGCTACCTTTCAAACTCCCTTAACAAGTTCAGCACCTTCATCCCTTTAACTCTCTCATCCCCTTCATACTCTTCCTTCAAATAATTCCATATATCATGCGCTGAATTCTTTTTCATGATTCTAGTAAATATAGTCGAAGAAACAGCAGAAAACAGACAAGATTTTTCCTTTGCTTTTCGAGTCACCCTCTCTTTATGGTACCTGATTTGATTGATAGTTGGGTTGTTGGGTAGATCAGAAACCTCGTAGTCTTCTTCTACAGCTTCCCAAAGGTCTGAACCCTCCATGAAAGCTTGCATCTTTACTGCCCATGCCTGGTAGTTGTCTCCATCGAAGGTTGGAGCTCCAGCCGGTACACCAGTTTGTTCCATCTTTCATCCTCTTCTTCAAATTAGCACTCTCTCACAAGTCCCTTAAGATCAGCAGGGCTATGATACCAGTGTTGCTTCTGAAACTTTCAGAAGGAAATCAGAAGTTGCTTCTGAATCTGAATCCTTCAAAAGGAAGTCAGAATCTGCTTCTGAATCTGAATCCTTTAGAAGGAAGTCAGAATCTGCTTCTGAATCTGAATGCTAATACACACAAACCTCTGTTTTCACGGAGAGAAAGAGAGGATGAAGAAATCAGAATAAACTTCATTCTTACTTCAAAAAAGTGTCAAATACAAGCTTAAATAGAACCTGACATCAAACGTGCAAAACAAATATTTCCACTTCCTAGAAAATAGCTAACAGAAAAACAGATTTGCTTCACCTCCTGAAAAATAGCTAACAAACTAACCATCTAACAAACAATCTGAATGAATAACAGAATGACAAAATATTAGCAGCTGAACTGATACAAAACTTCAACAATACATTTCTTCTAAGCGGATCGAACAATCACTATGCACATTTAAAACACAAAACAAATACCAATGATTTAATCCATTGGTTAATCTCATCAAAACACATGTCAATGGTCTATCTATTGACTAATCATATGCTCAAGGCTCTAACTGTAGTCACGCATAACGCTCGTGACAAAAGACGACCAAGATTCCCCCCCTTGGCAAGGTCTCCACCTATAATGCCGGTGGCTCGGCCCACAAGGATATCCTAAATAGTATGCGCATACCCACAAACCCATCAGTCGGGTTCACAATTATCTTGAGCAACACAAAATCACAACAACTCAAAACCAATAGCAGAAATCTGTCATAAATTATCTCAACCAGAATGAACATCACCATCAACTCAAAATCAGTAGTACAAAGTACTCATAAAACCATCTTGAATAGACAAAACAGCAGTAAATGTTCGATCCTATTTTATGCAACAAAATGCTCTAAACACCGCTTTTACTTTCCTTTCAAAAGAACAAATTACATTAAAAACTCATATTATACCTTCTCAGAAAAATATGAGTTTATACAAGTCAAAGAAGAAATAGTATCACTCACCAGACGAAGGCAAAATTAAAATGCGACAGTTACTCGAGCCGACGCGTCCAATTTCCTATTCAAAAGTACGGAAAATGGATCAAAAACCAATAATATAACACTCTAATGGACGACTCAACTAAATTATACCTATTTAACGACAGAACGATAACTACGTGTCAACGGAAGCTCGCCCAATAATAATTTTCCTTTGCTGTCCTTAATGGGCAGTTTGCGCTTCAGAATTAAAAAGGCCATAACTCACTCCACCGAACTCCATTTCAAGCCATCTTATAGTCCAAACGAAGCTTACTCGATGTACTACAAAAGTCGTAATATGATCAACCTCAAATAATGAACGAAAAATGAAGATATTGGCTCTTGAAGCATGCTGTTCGTGCTCGTACTGTAGGAAACAGAACAGTTTGCGCTTCATGACTAAAAAGGCCATAACTCATTCCACCGATCTCCGTTTCAAGCCATCTTATACTCCAAATGAAGCTTATTTAATGTACTACAAAAGTCTTAACATGATCAACTTCAAATAATGAACGAAAGATGAAGATATTAGCTCTTGAAGCATGCTGTTCGTGCTCGTACTGTAGGAAACAGAACAGCTTGCGCTTCATGACTAAAAAGGCCATAACTCATTCCACCGATCTCCGTTTCAAGCCATCTTATACTCCAAACGAAGCTTATTCAACGTACTACAAAAGTCTTAACATAGTCAACTTCAAATAATGAACGAAAGATGAAGATATCAGCTCTTGAAGGTTGCTGGTCGCGCGGGTATAGTACGCGCACCAGATTTCAAAATCTCATTCTGAGCAAACCGTAGCATCAATTTACGATCCGTCGAATCCTACGGCTTCATAACATCCTAAATTTTCATTCTCAAGCAAAGATGTAGCCAAACGATGGAGAAATCGGACGCAGAAATTCAGAATCCATCAAAATCCGAAATTTGCCCTAAATCCAAAAATTTCTCTAATTTAAACAAATTAGAGCTTCGATTTTTACCGAGCGTAGTAAAAATAACGTGGATTTGGCTTGTTGCGGTGTTTGGATCGTGAAGGCGCCGAACTTTTCTCTTCTTCTTCTCTCTTTCTCTCTCTCTCTCTCTCTCTTTCTTTCTCCCTCTTCTCCTTTCTTTCTTCTTCACGTATGTCTTGGTGAAGAAGAAGAAGAAGGGAAAGTTACCCCATTTTTTTTTATTTTGTTGACTTTTCAACTCTTCATTTTATTTTATTTTTTCACCACCATTGACTAGTAAAAAATTTTGGCCTATAAAAAAAATGAGCATTACAGTTTGAGAATCATAAAGAGTCAATGACTACAGCGAAACTTCTGTCATCGATGGTATAAAAAAAGTTCATAGAAAAAGCGTGGCATTGAGTGTAATTTCAGAGACTGTACGTGGTGGTAATGGGGGGAAAAAGGCTATTGAAGAAGAATATGTGGAGCTTCCATGCTTACAAGAACCCATCTTTCCTAAAGTCCAGCCAGCCAGTAGAGGTAACAACCCACAATGAAGCATGTAGTTGATTTCACCTATAGCTGGTTATTTTTGGAGTGGAGGAAGGCTAAGTGAGTCAAAATAATATGTCATCCGCTGTGCTTTGTGTTATATTTTTTGTCAACCAGTCATCGACGAACTTATAAGACGGATTGACACTCGATTGATTTGCCCCATGGTGCATTGGCAAGCATGATTGAATCAGAACTTTTCAAGCCATCAACATTTTGCCCCCCAAGGACTAAAGGTGACTCATTCCGATGCCACACCGCAGTCCCTGTACTTGATTGACAAATGATTACAATCATGAAATAAGAACTCAGTTTATGGGGAAAAAGGACATTTTTGGTACTAAAAATTATGTACAGAGATAATTTTGGTACAAAAAGTTTCAATCAAATCACTTTAATATCGATTTATTGAAAAAAAAAATGGTCGTCTTAGTGTTAAATTTAATTTGATTCGCCGGAAATCTGATGTAACCTTATTTTATTAATTTATGACGTTGACATGGCTAGCCAAAAGTCCACCGTGGCATTTTTTTTAAATTTAAATTTTTTTATCTAAAATAATTTGAAAAATAAGCTGAAAATTTTAAAAGAAAAAGCTAAAAAAATTTTAAAAAGCTAATTTTTTTTTAAAAAGGATAGCATGAGGTAACGAGGGTTTGGCATGACCAATGGGAATTGTCGAGCCTCAGCCGATTATTGCTGGCAATGGTGGGGGTGGCAACGGCAAGGCCTCTCCTGGTATTGATTTCTTTCTTTCTTTCTTTCTTTTTAATTTTGAGGTTTTTTGTTTCATTTTTAAGCTTATTATAATTTTATTTTTAATAAAATTTTATTTTAAATGAATTTAAATTTTAGTTAATTTTTAAATTTGAATTTGATGTATCTTAATTTATTTTAAAGTGCAAAAGTCCACGTGGACTTATTTTAAAAAAATGTCATTTTACATTAAAAAATTCTTTATTAATTACAAGTTACACTTTTGATCGGAATAGGCACCAAAGTAATCTTTTTATCCTCGACTTGACATTAAAATGATCCGATAAAAATTTTTGGCATCAAAGTGGTTTTGTACGTAACTTTTGACACTAAAAATGTTCTTTTCCCCAGCTTATGAGTTCATTAAAAAGTGGGACTATCGTCGGCCAGGCAATACGAAACCCGAAACTCCAAGAGCAAGGCTTGATGGGCAAGGAAAGCATGTAAATGAATTGCAGGGAAGGAAACTAATTGGAAGTAAATGAAGTAAACCTTGTGCTTTTTGGTGTTTGTGGGCGCCTCTTCCTTTTCAGACGTACTCCTTTCGTAGTTCATCGGTGGCTAGGCTCCCCTTAATAACCGTTCACTCTCTTGAAATGAGATTTCAGCTTCGTATTTGATAGTGATATTTGTTCCCGGCTGACGAGTTTGATTGCACTAACTGCTTGAATCGACTTTAATGATTGCTTGGCCGAGATAGTTGTCAATCGACGCCTTTGGTAATTATTCCGGCTAAAAGTTAGACTGCAATGACTGTCTGACTCTTCTTAGCCTTGTGGGTTCGATTTGATTTTAGTCAAACTGCTAAGTCGATGTCGATGCTTCTCGTCTGGACGGACATCTATAGGCGAAAACTGTTTCCATCCGGTCAACTTCTATTGGCCATTAACACTGATTTGACCATCTACTTGACCTATGATCAATGCTTAGATTACATGTATCGTTCAACATTTACTCTATCCTTGTTGATGCTCAACACGTTCTATTACTTGGTTAATAATCACCGACAGCCTTGATCTCTATTAGTCAATGACCTTGCCTTACCACGACGGTCGAGTTTTAAAGAATTCTATCAGCATTCTCTTGTCAGCATTAACCTGAGTTAACATTAAATTCGAAATCGTAGTTGATTCAATGGCTTATTAACATTAGATGTTCGAAATCGAAATTGACATTTTCACCACACGCAACACTTTATATTCTGATTTGAATGAGACAAAAAAAAATCATTAAGTCTACTCGGCTCACTCGTCTTCGTCTTTAGAGGTGAGCATGGTTTCAGGGTAGAACCTGAAACCTGAATAATCGGACCGATGGAACCGGTTGGTTCCAAATTCCAAAGTATAGATGGTAGGTTTCAGGTTCTAAAAATTAGAGAACCTGTTATAACGGGTAGGTTCCAATTCTAGGTAGGTGGAACCTGAAACTGGAACCTGGACCTTAAATCAAGTTTTTATATTTTTTCTTGGTATATGTCTTTGTGTCATCCTACGGTATTCCATAATATCCAATGTTGAGTGTGTAATACAGAATTACTTTATAATTAAGACTTTTACTTTGTTAATGTTTCATATTTTTTGTCTCTAAATATGAGTTGTAGTCAGTGAATTTTAACAGTTGGTGATGGCCATTAAATGTGATTATTCACTGTAATAGTTCAACTAAGAATACATGTGGAACTTGGGTGGAACTTGGAACCGACTCTGAAACCTGTGACAGGGTAGGTTCTTGGTTCCAAGATATGTAGGGTAGGTTTCAGGTTCCACAAAATGAGGAACCTGTATAGACGGGTAGGTTCCAGGTTCCAGTTTACAAACTTCCAAGCTCATATAATATTATTTACCTAATAATTATGATGATAAAAGACCGTCCGTCCTGAAAATAATGATTGAAAAGTGTTTGAATCACATTATCCCCGTGGCCCGTATTGATGGATGAAGCGATTCTAATGGGAAATTGCAGACAAACCCGAAATTATAAATAAAAAAAATGACAAAGGTTGCGAGGAAAAAAAAAAAAGAGAGACAAACGATAAAGCTTAAGAAGAGATATTTACAGCATTCTAAGTTTATGTAAGACAAAAGCAGGGTTTAGCATAGTCCGGGTTAATTCTGTTCCCTCCAAAATCATGAATTGGACTGATAGTCTCGATTTTCAATTTGCAGAGCCAAGGACCGGATTGGAGATCCCAAAAATTGGACTGGATCGGACTAAACCACCGGTAAAATGAAAATAAAAAGGGAATGTATTTTTAAAAAAGAGACTTGTTCGGTATTCACATATCTACATACAATATTCTCATGATTACACATGGAGATGTTCATGTCACAGTGAATAAATATTTGTATTGCACGGAGTTATGTGAGTCTCATTTTCTACTTATAATATTGTATTTAACGAGAAAACGTTTAACCGAAATTGTTTTCTCATGTGGAAGTCTATTTCTTTGCTTAGATCTCATTTATAGGCATATCAATTGTATTTAAAAATAAAAAATAAAAATTTATTGATCTGAGTGAACAATTCATCAATCTGGTTCCCTCCTAGATCCAAGAATTGGGGACTAGATGATGACCACAATAACCGAACCAAATTAGTTGGTCCGGTCCTATACGAAAAGTTTCCGATCCAATTGATTCATCTTGCTCACCCTAGACAAAAGGTATTGCTTTCAATGAATTCGGTTATAGAAAATATAGTCACCTTATTTACTCGTTATGATTTTCATCGGACTACGACGATTCAACGGACCCCGTTAGGAAGTTGCCTCTTCTTTTACACGAAGCTCCCATGGATCCTCCCCTGGCCCCTCACTCTTCCTTCCCTTCTTCTTCTTCTCATGAACTCCAAGAAAACAAAACAAATTGCTTCACGTCACTCCTCCAAGAAGTCCAGAGAGATCGCTATTGCAAGAATCCATGGACCCTCAGCTCTACGCAGCCGCGAGATCCGGGGACGCCTCGTTCCTCGAGAGGATAGAAGGCAACTCCACTCTGCTCTCGCAAGTGACCCCGAAGCGAAACACCATCCTCCACGTCTCGGCCGAGTTCGAGCGAGTCGACTTCTTCAAAGAAGCCACGAGGCTCTGCCCATCGCTCTTCGACAAGACGAACTCGAAGCAAGAGACCCCACTTCAGGTCGCAGCCAGAGTGGGTTGCTCCGAGCTGGTTGACTTCATCGTTGACCACGCCAGGACGGCATACCCGGATCTTGAGAGCCAGGCTGGGCATGATGGGGGTCTCCAGAAATTGCTCCGAATGGTCAATTTGGAGGGCGACAATGCGTTGCATTTGTCCGTGAGGAATGGGCATTACTCGGCGGTGAAGTCGCTGGTGGAGGCCGACGCTGGGCTCTTGGACTCTGCGAATTGCGCCGGCGAATCGCCCTTTTACATCGCCACGGCGAAGGGGCACGGCAAGATCGCAGAGCTGATACTGGGCCACTCCGGGAGTTGCTTACCTGGAGGCACCAATGGGATGACTGCTCTGCACGCCGCTCTGTATTATCAGCTGAATGGTAATTTCACGTCTCATACTCCGACCTAGTTACGAACTTCCAGTTTTTTATTATTATTATTATTTTTTTTTTAAGTTCTTGCTGTTGGCTTTTCTTAGCATCTTCACTGGCTTTGGAAGAACTTTGCTTGCTGGAGGTTACTTTTCAATCCTTTTGCTAATTGGACGAAGTCAAAACTGTAGCATGTGATTGTAAAAGGAAGGCAGTGAAAATTTTCACTTGATCACACATGGCATAACATGCTTATGAATCACTTGGACGAGGAAGTTCTTTGAAGTGAAATGCCTCACAAAATGGGAATACTTGGTGCGTGAAATGTGTTTAACAGTTAAATGATGGCGACATTTGTAAGTTCGGCTCCTTGAGTCTCTGATGAGATGGATTTGTCTTAGGATTTTTGAAGTACAGTTAATGGTAGGATGCAGAGTTTATATATCTAGAACAGGAAGCAAGGCTGTCCCTTGAATGCCTTGACTTGATTAATTCTCTGCTGAAAGAAGATTTCACGGTGCAGTCATGCAAATATCAAAGGTTCATATCAATTGGCACAACTAGCAGAGAAGCTGGCCTCTTGTTTGTGTTTTTAGTAATGATAGTTATGGTAAAGCCAGTCAACAAAATTGGTTATGCGATAATCCGTCCCTAGGACTTTAAACAAGTGGGTCGTATTTGACACCGAGTAATAGTTTGCCACATTTATTCGGTAAATATACCAGGCCCAGCACGACTGATATGTTTGTTCACTAGCCATGCAAGCTGCACACATGCTTGTTGTCTAGAATTCTTGCTATATCAACAAGATGAGTACGGATGTTTGTTTAGGAGAAGAAAGGACTCCAGTCATTTTTAGAAGTATTCAAGGTTGCAACTTCACTGTCCGGCCTTTCCATTTGCTTGAGATTTGCATTGGCTGCATTAACGGTACGTTGTCCGGTGATTAACTATGCATGGAGGCTTCGCTAATTGAATCAGTAATGTCTTAATTTAAGTGAAGGTTGATGTGGAGATGCAGAGTCTAGATCTTGGCAATGGAAAAGAGTGTCCCCCAGTTCCTCCCTTACTTGTCTGCTGCAGAAGATATCTCAAATTGCAGAAGAGCCAGTATGCTTGAAATTCTAGTTAGATCTAGAAGGTTGAATAGTCTAAAGCAAGCGAAAATTGACTAAGCAGCTACAAGTTTATAAGCTATTGTCAATTGATCAGGCACTATGAAGAAGATTGTGAGGAAAAGAGCAGACATGATACGAGAAGGAGATGCCCTCGGCTGGACTCCTCTCCATTACGCTGCTCACTTCGGCAATGACAATGCTGTTCGATTGTTCTTAAGGTACGAAAGTTCAGCGGCTTACATCACAGGCAAGGACGGGGAATCGGCCCTCCATATTGCTGCATTTAGAGGCCGCACTTCTGTCATGGAAGAGGTCCTAAAAGTTCGTCCTGACACTTGCGACTTGCTAGACAACAAGGGAAGAACTGCTCTCCATGCCGCTGTTTTAGGAGGGCAAGAGAAGGCCGTTCGGTTCATTTTGGGGCACCTGGAGCTTGTGGGCCTAGTGAACGAAGCAGACGAAGATGGGAACACGCCTTTACATCTGGCTGCCATGTACAAAAAGTACAGCATCATCGCGATCCTTGCTCGAGACAGCCGAGTAGACATAAAAGCCATGAACAAGAAGAACTTGACAGCCCTCGGCATTTATAGGAAATATCAAGAGGTAAGTTATCTTCCATTCGGTGTATCTCTCTTGTTGTCATTTAACAAGAAGCTAGGCCATGAAGCAAAGGAATCCTGTCTCGGTTTAGGGTTAGCTTTTGTAGACTGCACCAATGTCTTGAAATGTTGGTTGAAGATTTCTGCAGCTGATCGGCCACTGGAGCCTAGGGACTTGAACTTTTGCCAAGTGCGTTCATGCCAAACTACACATCGACAGAAATCTAAGTTCATCATCACATGAAAACTTTCTACCTTTTCTTACTTAATAAATGGATCATTTTGACAAGGCAGTGCTTGTATGCATCAAATTAGCTTTCATGCTTATTTTCTACAATATGTGAATAGTATTTAGACGCTACGCGGAAGTGCATATCATGTTTATTGTCCCTTGTATGTAGAGTGGTTTTGCAGCCGCAAAGGTTTACTTCATGTTGAAAGAGACCTACGGCGTACAAGACATGCAAGCCTGGGTCAACACGAACGTAAAGAAGATGCTTAATCGAGGACCCGATGAAATAGTCCCGACAGAGAACTTCGGCCACAAAGAGACCTCTTCTCACGGAAATGGCAACATGCTGGAGATCCACCTCCTCGTAGCAATGCTCATAGCCACAGTCACTTTTGCAGCTGCCTTCACAATGCCCGGTGGCTACCACGACAACAGACCGGACGAGGGGAAGGCCAGGCTCACCTCGAACCTGGCTTTCAAGGCATTCGTGATTTTCGATACTATGGCGTTTTGCTGCTCTGTCGCTGCCGTGTATCTCCAGTTCGGGACTTCCGGCGGCGGCCACTATGAGCGAGCTCGGTTTATAAAGGCTGCCATGGTGTTCATCTTCATCGCGATACTCGGGATGGTATTGGCATTTGCATCGGCAATGTACATAGTGCTGGCCAAGAGCATCGGCCTTGGATTGACAGCTTACATTACAGCCGGCTGCTTTATTGTGACATTCTTCCTCCGGTGGTTCGTGGATCCGTTAGGGAAGCCAGATCTAGGATTACGCTCATTGAGGAAGTATCTACGAAACTTGCTCTTTCGGTACGAAGTAATCTAAGTAGCATGTCTGCAATTCATATCACACTTCCTAGTTTGTAATTATCTTTGCTTAGGTGATGCAAATCGCGTAACTTACTGTGGTAACGTGCCTCACCTTTACATATTTAGCCTACCACGAGTGAGAGAGACCAGTCGCGAATATGGGGAAAAAAATGTTCGATTTCTTGGTCTCAGTGATGGTTTAAGAGAGAGACAAGCTTGTTCCAAAGGTTACACTTCGCTTTAAATTCGAGGATAGTGGGGAGAGAAGTGTACAAGTTCGAACGTGTGTTGTTACCCTTCCATTCAGTGTCAAAATAATTCATTCAACATCTGGGAAATATTTTGTACGATGCATTTGTAAAGAAGTGGTCGCCCGGGTGAAATGGTCGCTGATGCTAAAGAGCCTGAACAAAAAGCAGATCCTGACAAGGTTTTAACATCACGAAGTGTGACTGGCTAGAATTTTTATGGGCTTAAATTTTTGGCAAGTAACATAATTATGTACGCATAGTTGTATTATGAATGTAAAATGGCGGGTGACATTTGGACTTTGAATGAAACGTCGGACTTTTGAATTGAACGATGGCTATGATGTCGAATGCTTGAACTGAGGTATGGACTTCGATGTGAGATGATTTCAAAAAAAATTAAGTGCGAGAGACCCATGAAAATCCCATGGCTGAACTTCATTTTTTTTCCACCACTATACTACACACACACAAACCCACCCCCCCAAAACACACACACACACACACACACACTCGGATGACCCTGGAAATCTCCTGTTTCCATCCATGGCAAAAGATTTGATCAACCTTCGTCTAGATCTGTGCTGAGTAAGCTTCGTCACTTGGTGCAAACTTGAAAGGCAAAGAAATAGATCTTTCACTTAAAACCTCATACCCAATGAAGAGACTACCTGCTGAGTCAAGCCGAACCTCGACCTCCGCAGTGACCGAAAGTTTCACTGAGAATACCATCATTGAGATACTCTTGAGGCTCCCGGCCAAGTCCTTGATGCGATTCAAGTGCGTCACTAAACATTGGCAGTCTCTAATATACCGGCTTCACCAAGTCACATCTGCAAAGGCTAAAGCCTAAAGGCAGCGGATATAATTTCTAGCCAGAGAATCTTCAAGTCCAAGCCCCCTGAGACCATAAACTATGAAGCGCTCGATGGTGGCATTGGCGGCGATGATGATGGGGCTTTGGTGAATTTTCATGAGCTATGAATGGACGGTATGTTTAGCTGTGATCTTGAACTCGTGGGGTCTTGCGATGGCTTGGTCTGTTTATCTTTCCTAGGCAGATTTGTCCTCTATAATCCTACCACTAAGGAATCTAGGAATTTGCCCAGTTCCGATCTTTTTCGGATAGATGACTTAACCCACAAAATTCGATCTGATGACTGCAAAATGGTGCAACGCAAGGATCCCGAAGAGTGGCTGCAGGGTGGTGGAGAATGGGAGGTGGTAATATTTTCGCTCAAGTCTGGTTCTTGGAGAAGGACACAAGACCGAGGGCTTTTTACAAAAATAGGGCAAAAATTTAACCATTTTACGAATTTAGGTTTGCATGAAAAATTTTACGGATTTGGGGTCCGTTCGGTAGTAGGAGTGCCGAATGGCCGAAATTTTTTTTTAAATATTTTTTGTTTTCTTAGACGAAGTTCAAGAGCCGGCCCCCCTTTCTCCTTCGTCCACTCTTTCCGATGTCCCTTTACTTCTGAAACTTCACATGAAGCCTCTCTTTTCAGAAGCAAATTTCTGAAACTTCACGTGAAGTTTCAAAAGCAAATAAGACTTTCGAATCCTTCAGTTCTATTAAAGACGAAGAGGGAGAGGAACTCTTCAACCAATTTACGAAGAATAAGAGAGAGAACAGAGAGCAAATAGAGAGAAATCTGAGAAAGAATCGAGAGAAAATCGATTAAAAAAAAGGATTTGAAAATTAGTTGTCAATTTCGATCTTCTTCATATTTGCAGTCATTTATTCCTTCAAATTTTTCTCGCAATCGAATTAGGTAAGATTTAACTTTATGATATGTTTTCTTTTGTTTTTTTTTCTTTCATTGCATGTAATAGTAATTTTTTTTATATGACAGAAAATAGAAGAGTGAAAGTATAAACTTCAAAAATCTTGAGACACGCACGATATTTGTGTTAAGGTAATGGCTATATTCTTGTTAAAACATGATATATTTTAGTACCGTGCATACACTGTTTCGCTGTTATATTGGGATGTTTAGTCCGAAAAATCTTATTTTTTGGTGTACATATATGTCTATTTTGTACTAAAAAATATCTTATTTTTTTGCTATTCATATCTCTATTTTGCATGCCGATATATGTGACACGAAAGATTTTGTGCGTAGTAAGCCCGTATTTTATCATGATTTTTGAGATTTGGAGGGTTAATTGGATTTAATTTTCAAGATATTGAAATAATAACCGAATGTACATGTTTAACGAAAAAATTTATGGGAAAACGTTAGTACCGTAGGAGCTGGTAATTAGATCGGACAATGTAGATTTGATCTTCGGTTAAATATGAGTCGTTGCAATTTCTTACCTAAGGTAACGAACGTGGACAATCCTTGACCATATAAATTATTTATAATAATAAAGATATACGAAAGAATAGAAAAATTGAAAAAGAAAATGGGCCAGCTCTTGGAGTTTGTGAGTTGGGTCGAACCGGCCCAATCTGGAAAATTAATAGGAAAAAGAGAAAAAATAAAACAGAAAATTATATTGTAAAAGAAAAATAATAATAATAATAATAGATAATATTAAAAATGGAAGCGACGTTGTTATTTGATCTAGTTGATCCAGCTTGAAAATATTAAAAAAATAATCAAAAAATTAAAAAATATGAAATCACATAAAAATTTGAAAATCACAAATCAAAATCATAATATTTTCTGAAAAATTAGGAAACATTCCACAAAGAAAAATTTGAAAATCTGAAAAATTATAATTTCATCAATTAATTGACTAGATATTATTGTTAATGATTTTTGGCCTCTCATTTTTTTGTAAATAATAATTATATCACTAATCTATAAATATTTTCAAAGAATACATAGTTTCATAAATATTATTGTGACCCTATTTATTTCATTTATTATATTGAACCGACCCGGTTTGGAAATTGAATAGGGAAAAGAAAAAAAAAGAAAAGGAAAAAGTAAATTTTAAAAGGAAAAAAATAATAATATATAATATTAAAAATGGAAGCGTCGCCGTTATTTGGGTCAAACTCCTGGGTGCCCGTGTTCGGTTAATCTAGTTGACTCGACCAGAAAATAATAAAAAATAAAATTTAGAAAATTAAAAATGATGATCAAAATCATAAAAAAAAATTTAAAAAAAAATAGGAAACATTCCACAAAGGAAAATTGAAAAATCTGAAAAATTAGAATTTCGTCAATTAATTGATTGTTGATGATTATGTTCCTTCATTCATTTCTAAATTCGTAAATATTTTTGTTGACCCTATTTATTTATTTTATTATATTGATAGTTAAAATGTTCATTTCTTAATGCATAAAGAACAAAATTAATAAAATTGTACATGTAAAATAATTTGTAAATTGTTTGTGTTAGCAGAATGTCTACATCTTTTGCAACTGTACAATGGGGAGGTACAATAGTACGAAATCAATTTGGCTATGATTACGAAGGTGGACAATGTGCTATGTTTGGGTTTGGAAATATATCGACATTTGATGAGTTATGTGATACGATTGAGCATGAGTTGAATGTAAGTGAAAATTAGTTTATTGCCAGTCTGATGTTTAGACAACCGATTGGAACAACTAGATATGTGATGTTTAATATTGTTAATGTGCACAACGATAGCATCGTTGAGAGAATCCAACAGTTTGCACATTTGACCGGTTATATGGGGTATCTTCAATTTTATGCTACTGTTGATGAACACCAATCGATAAATGATTCAATTGGGGAATGTTCCAATGTCGGTGAAGATGAGACAAATGTCGATAATCAGGATATGCATCACGATGATACTGCGGTCGATAATGATGACGATGGTGATGATGATGATAGTGATGAAGAAGATGATTCATGGTTGGGTAGTGACGATAGCGATGAAGAAAATAACGAAAGTGGCGATATGGATACTTACTACAACAGTTATTGTACTAATCCCATTTTGCCGTTGGTACATCCACCGCCATATTCAGAGATTGACTATGATATGATGCAAGTCGACACAATAACCAAGCCGAGCCATATGTTGTTTGATCCAGCTAATGAATTTCGTGTTGGAATGGTATTTCCATCACAAGATGCAGTGCAGTTGGCTGCGAAAGAATATTCTCTGTTGAGAAATCATCACTTCCGCAGTGAAGAGACAAAGAGAAGAAAATATGTTATCAAATGCGGTAATCCAAACGAACCGTGTCATTGGAGGCTCTGTGCATTGAATAAAGCGGGTGACCTATTTTGGAAAATAACTAAATACAGTGGGCCACACACATGTCGTAATCCGCAAATGTCAACAGATCATCGGCAACTTGATCAGAAATACCTCTCCACCCAGGTAGAAGCAATGGTTGCCGCCCAACCAGATATAAAAATCAAGCCACTAATGGCGATGATTAAAGATAAGGTGGGCTTCCAACCTACTTATCGTAAAATCTGGTTAGCTAAACAAATGGCGATTGCCAATACTTTTGGAGGATGGGATGACTCGTACGGTCAGTTGAGAAAGTACATGAATATGACGAAACTAGTGAATCCAGGTTTTCATTTCGTGATTGAGGATTACATGAGCCAAGATCAGAGTTGCAAGATTTTTAACCGGATGTTCTGGACTTATAAACAGATGATTGAAGGCTTCAAAAGCTGTCGTCCCGTGATTTTTGTTGATGGAACATTTTTATACGGCAAATATCGAGGAACGCTCCTATGTGCAGCCTCATTTGATGGGAATAATCATATATTTCCATTAGCATTTGCAGTGGTCGATCGGGAGACTGTTGATGATTGGTCTTGGTTTATGGATCTGTTGCGGATACATGTCACTAATGGCCGAGATGATATTTGCGTAATATCGGACAGACATATCGGGATACAAAGAGCAATGGAGACGGATGGGTGGCGTCCTCCACATGGCCATCATAGATTTTGCATTCGACATATTGTCAGCAATTACAATAAACACTTCAAAGATGCTGAAGGCAAAAGAGCTATTTAGATGGCAGGTAAAATTTCTAAATTACGTAATTTGAGAAAATTACTTGTTTATAAAATTGTGTGTTAAGTACTTATTGTAATGTACAGCTTACGAGAACCAAAAGAAAAAGTTTCTACACATCATGAACCGAATGAGGACACAACAATCAAACTTGTGCATACAGATCGATTTAAGGTTCTTTACTCTTCTAAATTCTTCTACCTATTCAATTATTTTTTTTTCATCTGAAAAATTTATATTATATTCACCTTTCGTCGATCATAATCGACATTTGTAGAATTTTAATTGATTATCTATTCATTTTCAGGAGAGGATGGCAGGCAAATGGCGATAGATGGTTTCCTTCTTCAAACGTTAACAGAAGCTATGTAAATTCGAAAATATTTGTGTAATATTTGTATGTGTTTTTTTTTTGCTGATTATCTGGAGTATTTGTAATTTTCTAGAAATTTGTTAATGAATTGAAATTGTTATATATGTTCTTATTATTATCTGGATCGAGTTTGCCCGACGAAACGGCAATTAATACTGACGGTGAAGCATAAAAAAAAATGGACTCAAAGCTGCACGACCTGATTGACTCGGTTGATACATGACTTCTCTTTGAAAAGTGGACACCAAAATTGAGTCTCCTAGCATGTCTTTCCATTTAGTACCCGTAATTTGGAAAAAAAAAATTACCGACGAAATTGATTTTCGTCGGTAATACGAAATTGATTTGATTAGCGACAACATTGATTTTCGTCGCTAATTAGCGACATTGATTTATATAATTATGTACATTTTCTGTTGAGAAAAGATAAAATTGTGGTTGGGCAAGTATAACAAGAATTCTCGCGCGCTTTATCGTCAAAGAGGCTCCCTGCGAATATATGAATTTCGTCACTTTCACAAATATAGTTCGTCGCTAATTTAGCAATGAAAGAGAAAAAAATTCGTTGCCAAATTTTGTGAATCGATTTACTGACGAATTTTGCAATATATGAATTTTTGTCGCAAATTAGCGCCGAATTTTGTAGCAAAAAAATTTTGTCACATTTTAGCGACGAAACTTGAAATTTTTCTTCGCTCGATTTTGCGGCGCCTAATTAGCAATGAAAATTTTTTCGTTGGATTTAGCGACGAATTTTGTCAAATTTTTTGACGCTAATTCCGTTGCGAAAACCTTATTTTTTTTTGTAGTGAATTAAAAATAAGCTTGATGTGGAAATTACGTATGTGAAGGATTGCACAATCTCTGATTGGATTTTTCTAAATTTAATGGTCCAACATGAAAAGGTATTTAAAAGTAAACCTTGATTACATTCAAAGAAAATTCTAGTACATCAAACTTATAATAATACATAACAATTGTTAACCCCGATTACGTTCAATGATGATGTCGTCTTCCTACGTGGCCTCCTGTTCCGCAAGGAGGTCGTCTCCGGTGTTCGGCAGGTCTAGTATTGTACCGACGACGAGGTTCCGCTTGCGTGGGTTGTGTAGATGATGAAGGAATATCCTCTCCTGACAACCCTGTTTGTGATGCATCATCAAATTGAGCAAACATGTCATGCTCAGACGATACATATGGAGTAGAAACATGTCAGTTGGGGCATCTTCATGCGATTCAAATGGTGTCATGGTAGTTGCTGACTGGGGTCGTGGAATCGTTAATAACCGTCTCTCTTCATTGAATGCATGTAACATTCTTGTGGCTATCTTGCCTATCTGCCGTACGGTCTCCCGCATGTTATCCAGATCCCGATCCCGAGAAGTAGCTCTGCATAATGCTATAATTTGCTCCGCACCATCAGCCTGTTCATGAAATCATAGTCAATAGATATAATCAAATGCTAACAATTTATATGACTAAAAAAAATATCTGAATTAAATTATAATTTTTTGCACTAACCGCTGAACCAATTGCACCTCCCGTGTAAGAAATCCACCGGCGTGTGCATGCACGGTACCACTCCATGTATTCTGAATGGAAATGAAGTGGCTCCGGTGCAGGATCAAATTGAACTATGAAGTTAGCACGATTGTTCCACATTTGAATCCACTCCATGTGGTGTTCAATCCAATTGTGGTTAACTGGCTTTAGTTCAATGGCATGAAATGATTTATGATCATTCGGAGGAATCAGTATTGGTTGCTTCATGCCAAATTGACGGGCTACTCGGTCCGGGTAATGCCACTCAACTATGTGAAAATAGATGAGTGGAACACGAGCTGTCCAAATTTCTCTTCCCTCCGTACAGTATTCCGGTAGAGCCTCGAGAATGTCATCAGTATATGGCTCCCAAACAATCTGTAAAAAATATTGAAATAAAATGAAATAAAGAATTACTTTAAAAGCTAACATTACATTGAATTTATTAATTTCTAGCATGACTTACATCGCTAAATGTCATTCTATCCAATTGATAGCGTTGATGTGGCAAAGTGTGTGTGGGCACTCTAGTTGTCCGTAGGGATTGAAACCATCTGAAAAAATTAAAAAAATATTTAGATATATTGTCATACGCACTATATATAATTTATCTCTACAGTGTAATGGTGAAAAAAAAATACTCATATATATATATTATATGAACTGAAAAAAATTTATCACTCACGAACTACAAAAGTATATATATCACATACCGACTACCAAGAGGCGCATCTTCGAAAGGATTACTGCTTCCAATGGATGGTGATATAGAACTGAATCGATCCCATGCCCAAATTTGTAATACATATAGGGGACCACTCATTTGTCTCGCTGATGGCTTAGTGGCATTGCTTAGCTCCCTATACAACCATGCAAGCGCTGCCGAACCCCAACTGTACGGCATACGATCGGTGAGGTTCTCCAATAATGGCAAAAAAATTAAACTTACCCTCGATCCCGATTTATCCGAAAATATGGAGCCTCCAGCCAGCTGCAAAATGAATGCTCTCGCATATTGTATTATCGTACCATCATCTGCACCGTCTGGAATTCCATCAAAGACTCCTCTCAACTAGGTAATCTTCAACATCGAACCATGTAATTGACTGGGTGTGGGACGGTGGCCCAGTAATTCCTCACAAACATCGCCCCAATTTCTATTAGTGGGGCAAATAACTGCATTTCTATTTATGGGAAGTCTGGTCAGAATCTCAATATCCTGTAGTGTAATAGTGCATTCACCTCCTGGCATATGGAAGGTGTGAATCTCAGGCCTCCATCTCTCAACCAACGCTGTGATTAGATGGTGATCAACTTGCCAGAATCCCATTTTCCAAAGTCCATAAAATCCCGAAGCTCGAAGATATGGTTCTAATCGATGATCAAGCTCCTCAGCTTCGTGTAGTATTGCTCCATCTCGTTGACACCGAATAACTTCATTATTATCTTTCTGTGAAATGTTACATTAAGTATTACTAACAATTTCATTATGATATAACGGTTACAAATGACAGCTCAGCTGATAACTATTTTAATTACTGATCTTAGCCTCCCAAATGGCTTGTGCTCTATGTTCAGCCTGCTCTGTCAGTAGTGAATTATTCTCAGGTCCTGGCCGAATATAGTTCCTTTGTGCCATATCTACAAATGAAACCGATAAATTTCATAAGTATTGCATAATGTTTCTGACATGTTTTACCCATCAGGGGTACAATCGTCATTTATAATGGAATGAATGAAAAAAAAACATAAATCCTTATTTAATTTTTTACATTCTTCTGAACATTTTTTTACAAAAAGTCGTTGAATTTTTCCCAAATTTTTAAGAAGTTATTTTTTATGTTTTTTCATTTTTTCCTGATTGTCTGGTTTATCTTTTTTTTCTAAATTTTTAATTTAAATTTTTTATTAATCAAGCCGGGTCCAGGAATTGACCCAAATAATGGCGCCTCCCTCATTTCTTATGTTTGCAATAATAATAATAATAATCCATAATAATAATGAAAATAAAAAATTAATTATTATTATTATTATTATTATTATTTCCTAATTTTCTTTTTCTTTTGTCTAATTCTTTTTTCTAACAGAGTCAATTCAACCCAACTCATAAATGAAAAGAGCCAGCCAAAACCCGCTCGGCTTTCAATCGGGATTACAATGACAGAATTTTAGGAATTTTCTTATTATTTTTTATGTTTTTCATTTTTTCCTGATTGTCTGGTTTATCTTTTTTTTTAAATTTTAATTTAATTTTTTTATTAATCAGGCCACAGGAATTGACCCAAATAACGGCGCTTCCTTCATTTCTTATGTTTTCCATAATAATAATAATAATAATAATAATATTATTATTATTATAATTAATGAAAATGAAAAATTTATTATTATTATTATTATTATTATTATTTCCTAATTTTATTTTTCTTTTTTCTAACTCTTTTTTCTAACAAAGTCAATTCAACCCAACTCATAAATGAAAAGAGCCAGCCAAAAAGCCGCTCGCCTTTTAATCGGGACTACAATGACAGAATTTTAGGAATTTTCTTATTATTTTTTAATTATTTTTTTTCCAATTTTTAACGAAATTTTATATTCTTTGGGATTTTTTTTTATTATTATAAATTAATTATATGGTCATGTTCTACATTACGCAACTAAAATCAAAATTGTCCCATCTAATTATCATTTCATACGATCTACATCTAATAACAGTTTCCCATTAACCCTCTATAATTTCAAATTTCATGATAAAATACGGGTTTAATATATACAAAATATTTCATGAGACATATATTGACATGCAAAATAGATATATGAGTAACACAAAATTAAGCTATTTCTCAGTATGAAATAGACATTTATGTAGCGTAAAAATAAGCTATTTAGGAAGATGCAAAACAGACATATATATAGCACAAAAAAACATATTTTTCTGACTAAACAACATATAAAACATCACAATACAACAGTTATTACATACTACTAAAATATCATATTCTAACAAGGATATAGGCATTACCTTAAATCCAAAAGCGCGTGTTTGTTGAGATTGAAGAAAATGATACTTCGATTCTTTTACATGCAATAAAACGAAAAACGCAAATAGCGAAATAAAACAGATCATAAAGTGAAATATTACCTAAATCGATGGCGATGAAATATTGACAAAATTAGTGACCGTGAATACAAACACGTCGAAAATGGACGAACGTCCTCTTAAATTTTTCTCACTCGATGTCTCTCGATACATTTTTTTTCTCCTTTTTCAGAACTTCTTCAGACTCTCTCTGTTTTCTCTCTTTACTTCTCCTTCTTCGGAACTTCTTCAGACTCTAACTCTTCGAATTTTGCTCTGTCTCTTATATGATAAACTTTTTCACTATTGAGACGAATCTCTGAAACGAATCTCTATTTCATTGATTTGGCGTGAAAAGATGAGACGTCTGACGAAATAAGAAGACAAACTGAGGAGAAGAGGACGAAGGGGGGACTAGAGGGAAAGTGACATCTGGGGGCGCCGGGGCGAGGGGGAGTGACACACGCCGGGGGGGGGGGGGGCAGGGCGAGGGGAGCGGGGGCACCGGGGGGGGGGGGTGGGGAACAGCCGTTTGGCACTTCCAATGCCGAATGGACCCCAAATTCGTATTTTCCGTCGCTCAAAACCCAATTTCGTAAAATGGTTAAATTTTAGCCCTGTTTTCGTAAAAAGCCCCAAGATGGACTCGGAAGGCATGTCTCCCTCGAAACCCTAAGAGGACGGAGAGTTTATTGGGAAGGGTCCTTACACCGGTGCGTGTTGGACCAGAGCAAAGAAAAGACTGAGATGGTTATAATATCATTTGATTTGTCAGAAGAGAGATTCCAGTAGGTGCTTTCAGTCCCTGAAGTCAATGGAGATTCCAATAGCCGTTCGGCACTTGATCCGTCCGTTCGGCACTTCCAATGCTGAACGGACCCCAAATTCGTATTTTTCGTCATTCAAAACCCAATTTCGTAAAATGGTTAAATTTTAGCCCTGTTTTCGTAAAAAGCCCCAAGACCGACTCGGAAGGCATGTCTCCCTCGAAACCCTAAGAGGACGGGGAGTTTATTGGAAAGGGTCCTTACACTGGTGCGTGTTGGACCAGCGCAAAGAAAAGACTGAGATGGTGCTAATATCATTTGATTTGTCAGAAGAGAGATTCCAGCAGGTGCTTTCAGTCCCTGAAGTCAATGGAGATATACGTTTCAGGGAACTTGGGATTCACGCGGCCAATCTGCTCATGTACCACGGCACCTATGACTGCTTCCGGGCGTGGACAATGAGTGAATACGAGAAAAGAGAGTCCTGGACAAAGTTGTTCAGTGTCTCGACTAAGGGAATACGTGGCTACTACAGCGATTGGGAGAAAATCCTGGTCGCGCACCCAAGGAGTGGGGAAATTGTTTTCTTGCTCTCTATGTACCTGATGATTCTGTTCAATCCAGAGGATAATACTTACAAGTATTATCCAATCCAGAAGAGCGGCGATATTGACTCTGCCATCTATGTAGAAACTCTTGTTTCTCCTTCTCTTGGCTATGAGCCATCAAGAAACTGAAGCCTTTTAAGTGTAGTTTAGGCAGATTTGGTCTCCACCATTTTTAGCCTGAGTTTCCTTTTTTGGGGGAGATCCAGCCATTTTGAGTGGTTAAATTATAATGTGGTATTTGAAGAAGAAAGAAAGACATTGTTCAGAGTCTATTATGAGATCTGGTCATTCATTAGTAGCTTGACCATTGTGCTTTCACTACTCTGTCCTCTCTGAATGTTCGGGCTCTGGCTCGATGAATGGCCATTCAATCGTCTCTGTTTTGCTAGAGTACTGACTTCACTAGCTAATGCCTGATTCGCATAAATTATGAACCATTCGTTGGGTCATGTTATTTAGTGAACATTCCACTATAATCATGTGAATGGTTAAGCGAGCACATCGTAATATTATCTAGTGATTCGGTTTGAGTGGAACATGAGAGACATAATTCTAGCAATAGAATTGTAAAAGTAGGTTTTTCGCAGTAACCTTAACCATAAGTCAACCGAAAGCAGAAGTTCCCAGTTCAGGTCCTATTCTGGACACAGCTAGATCTTCTTATTGACTGAGGGAGAGAAGCAGAATCCATTCAATTCATGTGGAAGATCTGTCATTTTTTTTTTTCCTTTTTCACTTGAAAGTTGAATACTTCGGTTCAATCCAAGAGTAAGAGCGCGTAAATGCAAGCAACATATTTGCTTTTGAAAACGATAATAGAATTAGGACTCGTGTGCTCAGACTGCAATCTGCTACCTGAATCTCTTTAGGAAACCACATCATTAGAGGGGACAAGCAATCATCTTCCCAATTCAAATGCCAATTGGGCCTAGCTTCTCTCTGTCCAGACTCCTGCCTCTTAACAGCCATTGACTTGACCTCATCTTTTGAAGATTCCAGAGCCAGCTGATGTGGTCAGTCTAAGCCTGCGATGGCAGAATTGTGATCTTCCTGAGGACACTATCTTCCCCATTGCTGCTGCACTTATGCTTTCACATTGTTTCCTCTATGTCTAACCCGTCACGTGTGTTGCTTACAGCCTCCTTTCAGGTGAAAGAAAGAAGATAGCACCTGGACGGTCAGTTTACTGGTTACACTTGTTGGCAACCACTCCAGATATGCTAAGGCAGACCTTCCCGATATTTCAGAAGCTGGCACAAGTTAAGGTTGCTGCAAAAGGTAAAAACAAATTGGAAAAGGAAAACCTCACGCACAGCAGCAACTGTGACTAATCAACACATGCAGATCCAAAGGAACAAAGACCAGATTATTGGACATCACATATTCATCACGTATCCTTGAATGGATCAAAATAGTTCAAACTTTACCTCAAACATTTACACAGAAAAGTTTTGCACTCTCTACCCACACAGAGCAATTCATAAGATCGTCTGTATAAGCACAGTCCAGGTTTGAATTATGACTGCATTTCAATATTTTCTCTGTACAACATTCACTGGCTATTAGTATTTCCATCAACAGCTGTACTACTGCCCTTTGAGTCAACTTCTACACTCAAGGACAAGGATATTGTTGAGTTAGTTAATAATTGTACGCCTTCGCTTGGTACTAATTTTTCTGATCATTCTGAGGAAGAGTTGGTTAACTCTGTGTTTCTTTGCTACAGAGTGAAAAAGAATGAGGCTACTTCAAGAGACACCACTAGACTGCGTGACGCAGAGAATACCTTCGAAGAAATAGAGTTTATAGAGAGGCAGCCCCTGCAGACCGGCTTAGAGCTGCTCGCGAATGAAGAGTTTGAGAAGGAGACTAGGCGTTACGAAAGTGAATCAGAAGAAAATGAGTGTGGATGGTCACATGGTAGTTTGAATGAGGAAGATACGTACAACAGTAATGCGGTTTCCAAGAAGAGAAAGGCATAAAAAAGCTTGAGGGCTCAAAGAATGTTTTAAATCCCATATACTGGAATTCTTTTGAAAAAATGTGAACTTTTATGTCATATAATTTTCTTTTGCATCCAGTAAAGATACGGAATTTTACTACTGAGCAATGAGTATTGCATTTGTGCATTTAGGGGTAGGATATACTGAGAAGTACCCATCATTTTAGTAAGTGGCTATTGGAATAATGCAGGTTGAACCATATCATCATCTAGTTATGATGCAACTTCCCTAGGTAAGAAGAGATAACTTGCGTCCCCCCTAATCAGAAGCCATTACTTATATGGAACGAAAAAGTTCTGATGGTTGAACTTATTTCCCCCTAAATTCTGGTTGGAGGTGTTTGAGAATTGGCTTGTTAACTTGGTTTTCGGGACTAGATGGTTGCTTTGTCACCTACATTCCAAGTTACGAAGCCCTTCTTAGTTTTATGTGTATAATTGGGCATGTCTGATCTTCTGCAAGTACTGCTCTAAAAGGAGCCTCATGCTTTAGGATGCTGTTTTATTGTGTGATCATGGGCTGATATTCACTAGAATCTGGTACAAAGCGGGAAATTTGTACAGACTATTCAATGTCTGAACTTTTTCAGTAGGCATGTTGTCAATACACATCATTCTTCCTTTCTGCTGCAAGCACTGACGGAAGAAAATATCAGCGGCTAGTGTAAAGGTGAAAACCTGCACCAACTGCTTACCACGTGACTGCATTCATGTTGGCATGATTGGGGGGCACCTGTGAGGATAAGTACACCTGCAATTATACATCAATTTTATCACTTCTTTTTTTAGCATTTATCATTCTTTTTTTTTTGGTAAGGTTTAGCATTTGTCATTCTTAATATGCTATTTCATGTGAATTTTAGTAATCTGGTGACATGTGGAACTTGAGTTCTCTTTCGTGTAGAGCAGTTAGGATCATAGGATCACTTCATTGGGTATTTAACATGAAACATGGATTGAATTCATACGTATTTCTTTTGTCTCATTGGTTCTGCAGGTGAAGAAAATATTATCGTGCCGTCAGTTGTTGCTTCTGAAACGTTCAGAAGGAAATCAGAAGTTGCTTCTGAATCTGAATCCTTCAGAAGGAAGTCAGAATCTGCTTCTGAATCTGAATCCTTTAGAAGGAAGTCAGAATCTGCTTCTGAATCTGAATGCTAATACACACAAACCTCTGTTTTCACGGAGAGAAAGAGAGGATGAAGAAATCAGAATAAACTTCATTCATTGCTTCAAAAAAGTGTCAAATATAAGTTTAAATAGAACCTGACTCAAACATGCAAAACAAATATTTCCACTTCCTAGAAAATAGCTAACAGAGAAACAGATTTGCTTCACCTCCTGAAAAATAGCTAACAAACTAACCATCTAACAAACAATCTGAATGAATAACAGAATGACAAAATATTAGCAGCTGAACTGATACATAACTTCAACAAACTCCTCCTTGGATCAGTTGCTGCTGCAAACTTTTATTTTTCCAATAACAACTCCTCTTTGTCTTAAGGAATAGAACACATTCCAACCCTCTTTTTCAGTAATTCGAACCTGCTTGCTTGTAGTGGCTTAGTAAACACATCAGCCACCTGATCTTCTGTCTTGCAATAGAGTAGCTTCACTTCACCTTCTTGTTGCACTTCTCTCAAGTAGTAAAACTTAATCTTGAAATGCTTGGTTCTCCCATGAAAAACAGGGTTTTGAGATATAGCTAATGCAGCTTGATTGTCCACAAGTATCTCGGTTGGTTCTTCAACTCCCATCTCCAGGTCCTACATCAGCTTTCTCAATCACATTGTATGATTGGCTGCTGCTGTAGCTGCTAGAAACTCAGCTTCTGCAGTGGACTAAGCAACCACTTCTTGTTTCTTTGAGCTCCAGGTGAAACATCAAGATCCCAAAGTAAAGCAAAAACCAGTTGTACTCCTCATATCTTCGACTGAACCAGCCCAATCACTGTCAGCAAAGCCTTGCAACCTGCAATTATTCACTTTAGTGAACTTGACACCAAATGACTGAGTGCCTTTCAGGTATTTAATAACCCTTTTTACAGCTACCAAGTGCTCTTCACTAGCGCAACTTAGGAATCTTGAAAGCACACCTACTGCATACAAGATATCTGGTCTTGTTGCAGTTAGATACATTAAGCAGCCGACTAAACTTCTGTATAATCCTTCATCAGCAGGCTCAGCTCCTTCAGTCTTTTGCAGCTTCTCTTTTAGATTCGTAGGAGTGCTCACACTTCTACATTCCTCCATCTCAAACCTCTTTAAGATCTCTCTTAGATATTTCTTTTGACAGATGAACACCTCACCTTTCCTCTGTTGCACCTCCATTCCCAGAAAGAAGGACATTAGTCCAAGATCAGTCATTTCAAACTGCTTCATCAACCCTCTCTTCAGTTTTGCAATTTGTTCCTCACAGTCACCAGTAACCAGAAGATCATCAACATAAAGAGAGACAATTGCTATACCTTTTGCACCCTTCTTCACATATAGAGTCACTTCACTCAAACTTCTTTTAAATCCAAGTTCCTGCAGATGCTCATCAATTTTACTATACCAGGCTCTTGGAGCCTGCTTCAAGCCATACAAGGCTTTCCTTAACTTATACACATGATCTTCCTTGCCTCTCACTACAAAGCCATCAGGTTGCTCAACATAGATCTCCTCCACTAGCTCTCCATTCAGGAAAGCTGACTTCACATCCAGCTGAAATACTTGCCAGCCCTTTTGTGCAGCAATTGCCAGCAGCATCCTTATGGTATCCAACCTTGCCACTGGAGCAAAGGTTTCAGAGTAGTCTACCCCCCATACCTGCGCATAGCCTTTGACAACAAGTCTTGCTTTGTGCTTATGTACTGAGCCATCAGGATTCAACTTTGTCCTGAATACCCACTTCATTCCAATCACCTTTCTGCTTCTAGGCCTTTCAACCAGATCCCATGTCTGGTTTTTCTCAATCATTCTGATTTCTTCTTCCATTGCAGCACACCATTTCACATCTTCACTTGCTTTCTCATAGCTAGCTGGTTCAAACATAGCTGTATTGCAACTTTCATAGATCTCAGCAAGAGACCTAATGCCCCTCGCAGGAGCATGATCAACTAGATCATTGTCCACTACTTCATTTGGTTCAACCTGCAATGGCCCATCATCTTGATGTACTGCATTCTTTTCAGCCTTGCTTCCTTCCACAGACGAGTCCCACTTCTTATCTTCCATAAAGCTCACATCTCTACACACCACAACCTTGTTGCTAGCAGGATGATAAACTCTATAAGCCTTAGATTGCAAGCTATATCCCACAAAGATACATGCTTCTCCTCTTTGATCAAGTTTATCCCTCTTAATGGAAGGAACTAATGAATAGCAAATGCAACCAAACACTTTTAGGTTACTCACCTTAGGCTTGTATCCATGCCATGCTTCAAATGGTGTTTGCTTGTTGAGAGCTTTAGTGGGCAGCCTATTCAGAAGAAAGACTGTAGTATTGGCAGCCTTAGCCCAGAACTTCTTAGGAAGTTCTTTCTCATGTAGCATGCATCTAACCATCTCCATAATACTTCTGTTCTTCCTTTCACTCACTCCATTTTGCTGTGGAGTGTATGGCACAGTGAGCTGATGCTTGATCCCTGCATTATCACATATGGCCTTGAATCTGCCTGAGGTGTATTCTCCTCCATTGTCTGACCTGATTGCCTTGATATTACAACTACTCTCCTTCTCTACTTCTCTTTTAAACCTTAGAAAAATCTCATCAACTTCAACCTTGGTCTTCATGAAGTATACCCAACACATTCTAGTGCAGTCATCTATGAAAGTGATGAGGTATTTGCTGCCATTCAGTGATTCCTCTGGCATTGGACCACACACATCAGTGTGAATTAGCTGCAGCTTCTCACTAGCTCTCCAATTTGATCTTTTAAAAGGAATCCTCACTTGCTTGCCTTGCAAACATGCTCTACAGCCGGTTACTTCCTTCTGCAACATAGGTAATCCCACTGCCATTTCATTTTGCTGCAAGTATTGCAGCCCCTTGCTGTGAAAATGACCCAGTCTTCTATGCCATAACTCCTCCTCATCTTGTATACTCTTCATGGCATCATGATTCTCATCAACTGGATCAAATGTAAAACACTTGTTCCTCATAGGAATCCTAAAAAAGATATGACCATTCTCATCTCCTATGGCACACTCACTCTTCTCAAATACAACTTTCAACCCCTTCTCTACTAACTGACCCACACTCAGCAGGTTCTGATCTATCTTTGGCACAAACATAACCTCTGTGATAAGCTTAGCACCACCGGGACCTTCAAACACTACATCCCCTTTGCCTTCTACTTCTATACGTTCTCCATTTTCAATCCTGACTTTAGACTTCACAGATTCATCTAAATTACTGAATAGCCTTTCATCACCTGTCATGTGATTAGTGCAACCACTATCCACGAGCCATCCATCTCTAGATGCATTTGAGATGAAGCATGAGGCAACAAACAGGTGCTCCACTTCACTAGCTTTGGCAGTTTGACTTTTAGCGTGCTGTTGTTGATGTTTCTCCTTGCAAATGGCCTCAACATGGCCCATCTTATGACACCTCCTACACTTCACGTCCGGTCTCCTCCAACACTTGAAGTGAGGATGATTTTTCTTCCCACAATGCTTACATGGAACTGCATTCCACTTCCTGTCATGTCCACCACTGCTTGAACCTCCATAGCTATGACTATGACTGGTCTCACCATATCTTCTATTTTGGTTCCATCCTCTTCCCTTTTCTGTAGTATTCAGCTTCAGCTTGGCTAGCAGGGCACCTTCGATAGGCTCATTCTTCCTCATAAGCCTCATTTGCTCCTGAGCCTGCAGAGCACTTAGGACTTCAGCAAGCTTGATGTCTGAAATGTCCTTTGTGTTCTCAAGGGAAGCAATGGTTGCTTCAAACCTTTCAAGCACTGCAACCAAAACCTTCTGAACCAGCCTTTTATCATCTATATCAGTCCCTAGCACCCTTATCTTATTGGCTATATCAACTAGCCTATCAACAAACTCTTTCGTAGACTTACTTTCTTTCATTTGCTGCCTTTCAAACTCCCTTAACAAGTTCAGCACCTTCATCCCTTTCACTCTCTCATCCCCTTCATACTCTTCCTTCAAATAATTCCATATATCATGCGCTGAATTCTTTTTCATGATTCTAGTAAATATAGTCGAAGAGACAGTAGAAAACAGACAAGATTTTGCCTTTGCTTTTCGAGTCACCCTCTCTTTATGGTACCTGATTTGATTGATAGTTGGGTTGTTGGGTAGATCAGCAACCTCGTAGTCTTCTTCTACAGCTTCCCAAAGGTCTGAACCCTCCATGAAAGCTTGCATCTTTACTGCCCATGCCTGGTAGTTGTCTCCATCGAAGGTTGGAGCTCCAGCCGGTACACTAGTTTGTTCCATCTTTCCTCCTCTTCTTCAAATTAGCACTCTCTCACAAGTCCCTTAAGATCAGCAGGGCTCTGATACCAGTGTTGCTTCTGAAACTTTCAGAAGGAAATCAGAAGTTGCTTCTGAATTTGAATCCTTCAGAAGGAAGTCAGAATCTGCTTCTGAATCTGAATCCTTTAGAAGGAAGTCAGAATCTGCTTCTGAATCTGAATGCTAATACACACAAACCTCTGTTTTCACGGAGAGAAAGAGAGGATGAAGAAATCAGAATAAACTTCATTCATTGCTTCAAAAAAGTGTCAAATACAAGCTTAAATAGAACCTGACTCAAACGTGCAAAACAAATATTTCCACTTCCTAGAAAATAGCTAACAGAGAAACAGATTTGCTTCACCTCCTGAAAAATAGCTAACAAACTAACCATCTAACAAACAATCTGAATGAATAACAGAATGACAAAATATTAGCAGCTGAACTGATACATAACTTCAACATCAGCAACCTAGTAAAATCTTGCTAGTCCTGTGGCAGAATATGCACTTGAGTTGGAGAATATAGACAAGTCCCTGTATAAAGAGGATGAGTCCCTGGAGGTACTGAAAGTGGCAGCTCCCTTATGTCATGTATAAAGTTACTAAGCTGGTGAAATTACTTCCAAGTTGAAGGTCTAAACCATCTTTATAGCTTTTTTTGCTAAGCAATTATCGAGTTAGCTTGCAATGAATTTTGTTTGGCAAATAGTTAATTGTCCAAAGAGTCTACTTACATTATAGTTGTAGAAAGACAAGATATGTTCAGCTGTGCAATAGGAATCACTCATGTTCAATGTCTCACCGGTGGGCAATGTTTCTGATGATGCCTTGGAGCTTTCAACTGACATATTCCTCAACTTTCGTGTGATTGTACATAATACGGCATGATTAGGTAAGTCCTGTGCAGGTTAATTTCTCGTCACTTACTGACGTCAGAACCATCATGTATGGCAAAATGAATTCAGCAGAACATGGCGCCGATGGTGGAGTGGAAGTTTCTGGAGGAGATCAAAATGCAACATCAAGTGGCTCAACTGACAATGTTGGTGAAGCAACGCCTGCCCCCACAAAAGGTATATATTCTCTCCATTCAGTTGATTTATATTCTATTGAAACTAGCACACATCTCCATTTTCTTATGTGTTCATTAAATCGGCTTTTTAGCAAATGGAGAGGTAGCTGTGAGGGAAGAAATCAGCTAGGCTTCGCGTGCAAAGAAGGCACAATTGTCTCAGCAACATTATTGGACAAGGAAACAAAGTGCAGCAGAAGTTCCAGGTCGTACAAGGCCTTGAGAGGAAGTGCTTTAGGTCCAACAATGACCTTTTTGAGAGCTAAAAATGGAGTGTGAACCATCAAATTCCCGGATTAGTGAAATCGACAGACATAATATTAAGCTTTAGTGTGCCATTGGGAGTCCGATGCTCACTAATCTTTATAAGGGTGGTGTTATTAGCAGTGCAAAAGATTGATTATTGCCAAGAAAATCCCTTCTGTTTGCTTCAGACCATCGAGTGCGACCTTTTGTAATTTATAGGTTTTAACTGGCAGATGTCTTCTTGACCTTCTTTAGGTCATGTTTGGTGTATACTCGCAATTGTCATTTCCTAGTTTACTCTAGTTTTCTTTCTGTAGCACTTATTTCAAGGGACAAATTTGACACCTTTTGGTATCTTCACATATCGGGAACAGTCTATAGGAGCTAAACTTAATCAGGAACTCTGAATGATCCAAAAAGAATATGCTTGTGTTGCGTCCTCTTTGGGGTGCAGACTGGGGAGTTGGTCCACTTACAGGGAAGTGCTGGCTTGTTGAGCCTCACCGCACGCTTGCACAATCAAGCCCAGGGCTCGTGTTTGGGACTTCTTGTCTCTGTGCATCCGCAGTACGTGTTGCTCCAGTGTATCTATGCGTGTAAACTAGGTCTGATGGCGCAGACCTTAACAAATCAAACTGTTAACTGTAAACTAGTGCTCTCGTTCTAACGAAAATCTCAAATCAGGAGAACCTAGACTTTGATTTAGATACCGAGATAAAATTCATGCCAAGCATGGATAACACATAAATAATAATGTCGGTGTCTCCATAGCAAATTTCTTCTGAGGTTATGCTAGGGGATTAGGATAAAAGATAGGATATGGTAGGTCTCTGCTTGGTAATGCTCTTATTTCTTTAATTTCTGATCTTTTGTTCTCGAAAACAGAAAAAAAAAAAACAGAATTTTGCTATTCAAAAACACATCAATGGCCATGGAACAGATTTAAAACAAAAAGAAAAAGAAAAAAAAATTATTTCTGTTTAGAAATTGTTGCTAGAAACAAAATTGTTATCAAACAAGACGTAAATGTTACCGTTTGTGGTGTTTGGTTGCTGCCCAAAACCGGCTGAAATGAGGATGCAATCCGGATTGGGAGATCTCCTGCGGAGTGTGGGATTCCTGATACAAAAACTCCTTCCTGAAAATACTCTACCTTCTCCTTCTCCTTCTCCATAGCTCTCTTATTGGATTACAATCAGATCCAGCGGCGAGGCAACGAGCTTTGGCATCCCTCTGTCGTAGGTAACGACCGACTCTGTCACCAACACGCACGTTTTACTGATGTTTCTTCTTGTTTGTTATTCTTTTAACACGGGCTTCTTTTTCGTCACAGATCTTGTGATATCGTCGTCTCCTCTGCTCCGGCGAGCCCGTCTGTCGCAGGTGACAATTGCTAATTTTTTGTGCGATTTTAAGGTGATAGAATTTCTGCTCGGTCTTTTATTTTCTTAATGCCCGTTTCTGTGACACAAGGCACAAGGAGGAGTGTGCGTAGCATGAACTGCTGCTATAGGCAAAATTTTACTCAGTAAGTAGTGCAACGAGTGTGCTAAGAATCAATAAGATGATGTGGATTGGTCTGATCAGTTTTGGTTTCCATTGAACATACCAAATCGTTATTCTATGTCCCGTCTTTCCGTACATAATAGGATTTGTCTGTTGATCCTGTCTGCCTTTTAGCGAGCACGCTTGTTGATCGAGTCCTAAACCATTTTTTTAATCATCAATAATTCTGGGGTTCTGACTTGAAGAGTTCCTTGTTTAAGTCGTCGTTTCAGGAGCTGACCGATTAAACAGTGAAGAAACAGATCTCTCCACTTGAATGAGCTCGGTGAAGAAACACTTTGCCGAAACATGTCGAAGCTCGGCCATGGCAGAAAACATTACGGAGGATATGATTATCATCGACATACTGTCAAGGCTACCGGCCAAGTCCTTGATGCGATTCAAGTGTGTAAGCAAGCGATGGCGGTCTCTGATTTCCGAGGAGCACTTTGTGAAATTGCACCTACAAAGGCTCATCTTGGAGACTCTGGCCCCTAGCCAGAAAATTGTCAAAAGCAGCTTGCTTCAAACCATAGACTATGAAGCACTCGACGACGGTGAGGTCAGTGATCACGTGGTGGTAGAATCTCATGACTTGGGAAGGGATGAACCCTGGGGGCTGGTGGGGTCGTGCCATGGCTTGGTGAGTTTGGCTGTCCACGATGGATTTCTTGTGTATAACCCAACCACCAGGGAGTCCAGGAAGTTGCCAGCTTCTGATTTAGTTGAGGAATGCGAGTTCTTCCATGCGTTCGGTTACAACTCCGCAACTGATGACTACAAAATAGTACGTGGAGCTTTCTTGACAGCAAATGACGAGTCTCAGGAATGTGTATTGGAGATATTTTCGCTCCGATATGGTTCCTGGAGAAGGGTTACATGCAAAGATGTTCCCAGGGTGGATGGAGTCGGAATTTATCTGAACGGGGTTGTTCATTGGATCGTGAATCATGGAAGCGGAAATAGGACAGAGCAAGCGATCATTCCGTTTGGTTTGGCCACGGAAACATTTGAAGAGACCACTCCAATCCCCAAAGTCGAAGGTGTACTTTTTGAGGGTGTGGGGATTCACGGGGGACGCCTATTCATTTATGATGTCACTTCTACTAGTTTCGAGGCTTGGATCATGAACGAATACGGGAAAAAGGAATCTTGGACAAGATTGTTTAGTATCCCAACCGACGGTTTACCAGCTTGTAAATTTTATACAATTCCGATAGCCTACACTCGGAGCGGAAAATTTGTTTTCCAGATCGATGTGTCGGAGATGATTTTGTTTAATCCGGAGGATCGAACTTACAAGAATTACCCCATTGAAGAGTATTATAATGTTGGCTCCGCTATCTATGTGGAAACTCTTGTTTCGCCCTATGTTGGCCATGGGCAATGTAAGTTACAAGCTTTACATGTGTTGGTTTAGCGCATTATGTTTAGTACACAAAATGCCCTGAAGAGTTCTTATAGTCACGTGTCTTTTTTGGTTCGCGATATGTTGTATTTGAATTTGATTTCGCTGTCTCTAATCCTGTCATGATTATTATAGGATATGCAACAACATCTAAAGCATTTCAAAGGAGTGATTTATTGAGCAGTTAACAGATGATCCAAGAAGAGGAACACAATGTCCCTTCAAACCTTGAAATTGGTGATCTTACATACAATCGTATTCCGCGAAAATGAGAGAAGCAAGGAACACAATGTCCCTTGAACCCTAGAATTGGTGATCATACATACATGTGTATTTGGCGAAAATGAGAGAACCAACGAACAACCTTTTCCCAACTGCTTCCGATCTATCTAGTTACTCAAAATGAGATTTTCCATTCTATTTGCTATTATTAACACAAAATTCTCAAGAGAACGTCATCAAGAAGAAGAAGAAAAGGGTACACATGTTCAACCTCTTGAGATCGCATCAATCTATCTTATAAGTCCAGTAAATTGTTTTGGTATGTGACCGATCAAAATGACAGGCAGAACAATACTACATAAGCCATTCTTCATCTCTTCTAAAACATTCTTTGCATCCAGTGATTCCATTCAGAACAGCTAAAAGTACAAGCTAGTGCTCTGGTTCTAACGAAAATCTCAAATCGGGTGTACCTAGATCCTGAGATAGAATTTGGGTCGAACATGGGTGACACGACAAACAATAATGCCGGTGTCTCCGTAGCAAATTACTTATAAGGTTATGCTTGGGAACTAGGATAATAGTTAGGATTACCTTCTGTGGTGCCTGGCTGCTGTCCAAAAGAGGATAAGATCGGCTGAAATAATGAAGTAATCGGGGTTAAAAGATCTCGTGTGGAGTGTGGCATTCCTTATAGAAAAGCTCCTTTCTGAAAAGGCCCTACCATCTCCTTCTCCTCCTTTTTCCATAGCTCTCTTGTGCGGTTAAAGTCTGATCCAGCGGCGAGGCAACGTGCTTCGGCATCACTGTCATGGTTAACAAAGACCCTGTCACCAACACGTACGTTTCACTGCTTTTTTTTTTTTTTTTTGGTTCTTCTTTCATACGACAGAGTTTGTGAGATCGTCATCTCCTCTGCTCCGGCGAACACTGCTTTCGCAGGTAACAACAATTGATGTTTTTCACTGCTTCTTGTTTGTTTTTTTTTTTTTTTAACGATTTTAAGGTCTCAGAATTTTTGCACGTCTTTCTGTGCGACGAATACTTTGGACTGCTACTATAAACAAAATTATCCAGTAAGTAGTCCAACGAGTGTGCTAAGAATCAATAAGAAAAGGTGGATTGTTCTGATCAGTTTTGGTTTCCACCGAACATGCCAAATCATTTTTCTATGTCCTGTCGTTTCGTATATGATAGGGTGTCCTTAAAAAACAGAATGATGTCTTGGAATTTGTCTGATGATCCTCTCTGCTTTTTATGTGGTGTTGCAGCCGAATCAACCGATCATGTCTTTATTGAACGTACTTTTACGATGGCCACGTGGATCCATTTGACTCCAGAACCGAGTGACGTTAGGTATACAGATTGTATCACGATAGGAGGACATTTTGGAGCTGTAAAATTCGTTGGTACTTATTTACCAGTTTTGTGGATTTAGGGAAATAAATACATACTTGTCAAAAGAAATTGAATGAACTCATTCGAAACTCGGGTTTATTTGATTAGAATCGTAGCTCGTGAGCTTTCTTGTTGAAGCAAAATAATCATGTTGGACACTAAATATTTTGAAAGTATTTCAGCGAACCAAAGGATGTTAATGACTAGAATTTGTATATTTATATAGTGCGGAGAACATGCTGTATTTTCATTTTTCAAGGGTTAGCTCCATAATTTTGAAAGGCTCGTACTGTGGGGTTTTAAATGGTTTTGCTATTATCTCACTTGCAAATTTATTATTGCATATCATTTCTGTTTTTTTCCCTCATTAGATACGGCTCATGATGATAGCGAAGAAATTAACATACTGATGTTAGAGGAGAAGAACCTACAAATGTTGCTTATGTGTATGATTGTGGAGTACATTGCTGCTAAAAGGCACTACCATAGGCATATATTGCAGGATCGCATATTTTTTAGAAGCCAAGCTAGTTTAGTTCATTTTTACAGCTTCGAGGGTAGTCCCATGTGTACTTGAAGAAGTTGAAAAGTTGTACAATCTGTTATAACTTGAAAGATCGAAGTGGTATTGGGTGGGATAATGGAAAACATAGTGTTGATAGTCACTCGGAGGATAGTTGGCAAAAATATTGCAAGTTGTGTGTCACCTCTCATTTTCTTCTTTATTACTTGTTTCTTTATCCAACATAGTAAATATAGTCTCTTTGTAGAGAGAATTGCTTCTTTTAGAGGAAAGCCCTTCCCTCGACATGATCGACTAACAATCATATATTGGAAGGACCACACCCAAAGGAATCTCAATGAAGACTTTTCAGAAGCTCATGTGGCTTTAGACCATCAACAAGGTAAGAATCATCATGCTAAGGCACACCACCATCACCTACTAGACACAATGATTCGGGCCTTCAAGAAGGAAAAAAAATGGGCTAAAGCAAGTGAAATGCGGTGTTAGATTAGTTTAGATTCTAGGCATTTTTTGCTCTTTTCTTGAAAAAGATAGTGAGATGATTTAAATGATTGTTAGTCGCATTGGACCTGCTAAAAGTTTGGACAATGATGATAAAATAATCAATGATGAGTTCCTTTAAATGGCTCTAGGAATTGTGGATAGAATAACATTATGTTGAAAACTTGTGAAGAATCTTAAGATCATTTAGCTCCCTTTTGGATTTGAAGTTGATAGAAAGAAGTTTATGAAAATGCTTCTCTTAGTGATGGGAGATGAGAACGAGTTATCATTGTCATCTTTGCTTAGAACTACTTTTGTCTATCTTTTGTGTCATTGTAACTTCTGTGATGGTATTTTAGCTTGGTTAATGGTGTCTATACATATATCAGGTCTCTTGTGTCTCTTATGTAGTCCTGTAGTTTTATGGCATTGAACAACATTGAACAATATTCTTTGTTGAAATCCAGAGATGTTGTTTAGTACTAAAAGCAAAAAACGAACTACATGAGATATCTAATATATATATATATATATATATATATATATATATATATAGGCACCATTAAGTGAACTTAATAATAATCACAAAAGTTGCAATTAAACGAAAGACGGTTAAAAGTCATTCTAAGCAAATATATACAAGCCTCTATATCCTGGCCTAGAATGATGAGTCATTCTTATATTTATCTCTCGGTGAAGCATCTCGAAATATCCCCTTTGAATTTAAAAAGGAGATGAAAGTTCTCATGAACCCTTACAGTTTTTCTACATATTTTTAATTTGTCCACAATTTCTTATATATATTTATAGACATGGCCACGGGTCGGTTTGGGCCTGGAAGATTTGGGCCCGGAACTAGCCTGGTCAAACCCAGAACCACGGGCCACAATGGTTCGGTTCTAGTTCCACAAAATGTGGAACTGGAAGCGGAACTGGCTCGGAACCGCCGATTCAAACTGTGATTCGAATTGCAAATTCAGAATTGCTGGGTCAGAACCTTTGGTGAGCCGTTGGTGTAACGGCTCTTTCATAGAGCTGTTGGAGCCAACGGCCCAAATAAAAAAATAAAAAATTTGTACGATAAAAAAATTTATAAATACCCATTCATTCTTTCATTTTTTCACACAAATTCTCTCAATTTTCTCAAATTCTTTATAGCTCTTAATTCTCTCAAATTCTCTCTAACTCTCAAGTCTCAATTACATTCTTGATTATCTAATTTCTTATTTTATTTATTTATTATCTCCTTTAATAATTTTCCATTTTAAATTCTTTTTTCATACCCTATAACTATATTTTTTGCATTATACCATATATATATTTATATATCTATAAATTGGCAAGTGAAAGTAGAGCGAGTGATAAAGGCAAGAGAACAATGGGAGAATCCGAGTATCTTAATCCTCACAATTATGCAGATTGGGAAGTTAATGTAGATGATGAAATCAACATTTTTCCCGGTACGAAGCAAGTCCACACACAAGCTGTTGATGGAAGCCGTAGAAGAGAGAGGTCCATAGCACCTTTATCTTTCAAACGCGAAACTTGAAAGAGGAGAAAGAGGGGAGGGAAGTGTTGCGTGTCTTTCTATCTTTTCTACCGACCGCCTACCAACCCGTCAGAGGAGAGAGAGAAAAGGGGGAAGCAGTAACGGAGGGTAACGGAGACCGAGGATTTTGTGGGTTTTGAAATTTTGCTTCGTGTGGGCCCCCATTTTACCACGTGGCGATCTCGGAATGGTTTGACTCAAAGATGCCTCAGTGCTCCAGGAGCACCCAATATTTTCTCCTAGTTTTGGGGACAGTGACTGCCACGAGTATGCGCTGTAACGACAAGCACAGCAGCCATCGCTGGTACAGGTGACAGGCGGCTGACGGTCAATCCCTCACGCAATAATTACTAAGACAGTACATTCTTGATTTTTATGTAAATCAACGGGACAAATTTGACTTATCGAAATGCGTCTCCCGGGTTACACAATGTTAGGATGACGAAACCTCAGCCTTCCAGTAGTGAGTGAAAACCCTGGAAAGTAGCAAATAATAGAAGAGGAGGATGAAGAAGAAACTAAATCTCATATAGCTATAATTGTCTCATTTTACTTTAGGAATACATAACGTATTCATTCTGACCTTAAACTTCACGGTTTCAACTTACATGCACTACAATGGTGGCTCGTGTGGAGAAGGTTCGTACGAGCCCATCTTGGACCCAAAAATGGCGAAACTTCAAAGGGTTTGAATCTCACAAGCAACATCAAGCGCGCATAATTATTCACATTTCAAGTTAATCATGATGCAATGAACATGAAGTAGAGGTACGTACTCTCCAGCGTCGTTCCTCAAGTCGACTCCTGACAAATGCTTAGAGTTTTTATCAAGGCATCCCTCCATTTCTGTATCTGCCCATCGTCTCTCTCGTTTCCACGCAATCTCTCAAAACCTTGAGTGAATTCGCTTCCTCTCGTCAACTTCAAAATGTCTTCTAGTTTTACATCGAGGAAGATGGGCACAACTAGGTGATCATGGTTTTCATACCTCTTCTTGCACTCCAGAATCTTGACCAACTTGTTCATGCACTACTTCGAGTCCGCATAGTTCTTGGAGAACACGATGAGGGCAAACCTCGCATGCCAAATCACTTTGAAAAGCTTGGATTTGATTTCTTCTCCAATGTCTTCTCTCGCGTTGTCTCTAAAGCATCAGATCGAGGCCTGATTCAATGCGGAGAATGTTGGTGGGAAAGAGACCTGTTGAGCCTGAATCTGAATCTGACCAACTCAAAAAGGGGCGTTCAGAAGCAGAACGCGTCTTAATCTGAATTTCTGGAAAACACTTTTGCTTTTAAAATGTTTGGTGAAAACATTCAGATTCACTTGCAAATAGCTTTTCGACATAAGAAAAGTGGGATCGACACAAGTATAAACCGAGGCCTGTGTTGAACACAGTTTCCTTAAAACATCTTCGCTCCCTCAACTCTGTGCTTGAGGTTTCGTGAGCATCTGTCTCCCAGGATACAACGGTTGACAGTTAGGAGGTGAGCACAGTACCTCAGAGCTTTCGGCGAACTTGAAGAACTTGTGTTTGAACACTATCGAAAACAATGCAAGAAAACAGAAGGAGAGTTTTGGTTTTCGTCTGAGTGTGTGTCCGTGTCTGTGTATTTGTGTATTTTAAAACTGAAAGAGAATCATCTATTTATAAGATGAGTGAGGGGTTATTTCGGAATTATATGGTGTAACAGTTGATAACGGCCGATTAAATTTGCCATTCGTAACTGTTGTGGTGTAACGGACATTTAAATATGCCGTTTATGTCATAATGGATGATTGACTCTGCCATTTGTAACTGCCGTAATATAATGACATTTCAAAACCGTTTTAAATGGTCAGCATCTGAGCGTCGCGAGCAGCTTCTGAACGCTGGTTCTGAACCTCGCGCGAGCTGCTTCTGAACGCTGGATCTGAACCCCGCTCGAGCTACTTCTGAACGCTGGTTATGAACCTGCACGAGCTGCTTCTGAACGCTGGTTCTGACCCTGCGCGAGCTGCTTCTGAACGCTGATTCTGAAACTTGCGAGAGCTGCTTCTGAATCTGAACGTTGCTTCTGAGCTCATCCGAAACATACTTGCTTCTGAGCTCGCATTAAAGCATCGTTACAAAATCATCCATTAACACCAACCGTTACAAAATCCGTAACAATATTTAATTCGTTGGAAGCAAAAAGGAAAATTGATCCGAGATGCAAAATGGCCTTGTCGCGAGGTACCCTTTTCGGTCATACATTCGTGTACGCAGGTCGTGCGTACGCGCCCCTCATCGAACCTTCGTTGAGGCCCGAGATTTGTACCCCCCCTGCGCCTGCGCATGAGGCATAGTACTTTGTTGTTATGGTTACACTCCTTTGGAGTGGAACCATATATAAAGCACTTGAAAGCATTCTTCCTTTCCAATATGGGACTAGTGTTTCCCACTTCCCAATTCCAATTCAAGGGTGTTCTTTGAGAAACAATTTCTCATTCACCCACACCATATTTCCAACAATCCCCCACATGAATGAAAATTGTTTTTTTTTACACGATGACAGTGTTCGACAAATGAAACCTGCATAGGATAGGTAGGTGTTACCCTTTGAACCTTCCATTGTGAAAGTATATTTACTTTACTAGCTGTCCAGTAGACATGATGTCCTTGAACTGTCCTGCTTTCTTATGTAAACGAACCATATACTCCACACATGAATCATCAAACGTTTCTTCAGTTCTCATGATTGTGTTCGTTTTGGCCATGAACACCAACTTGGTTCTGCGAGAGTTTTTAAAGAATTTAGCCCCAAAAAATTCTCCTTTGAAGTGGCCCCACTTCTCTCTCACATAGGTGATTACTTAATTTTGAGTAATTTGATTACTCCACTTAAGAATCATTAAAGCAAAACTGCTATCCTTTTCCTTACAATATCACTGTTATTTCTGAGGAATGGTTTTAGGGATAAACCCCCACAGTGACATCACTAAGTCAATATAATTAGGTTGTCCCTTTGAACCTAGATCGTGGGATCTCCAGTCAACTAGGTTGGGTTTCCTTTATATCAACTCATTCTTTCATGGGCTTCAGTTCCATTCCTCTTGCCGATTTCTCAACTAACTCTCCGTTTAACCCTTTGGTTAGCGGATCCGCAATATTATCCTTTGACATCACGTAGTCAATAGAGATAATTCCAGTTGAGAGCAGTTGTCTAATTGTATTATGTCTACGATGTATATGTCTAGACTTACCATTGTACATTTTACTCTATGCTCTTCCAATTGCAGATTGACTATCACAATATATGCAAATTGGTGGCACAGGTTTTTGCCATTTTGGACTATCCTCTAGTAAGTGGCGTAGCCATTCAGCCTCTTCTCCATATTTATCCAAAGCAATGAATTCAGATTCCATTGTGGATCTGGCTATAACCGTTTGCTTACAGGATTTCCATGATACGGCTGCACCCGCTAGTGTAAATACATATCCACTAGTAGACTTTGAGTCTTTCATATCAGATATCCAGTTCGCATCACTGTATCCTTCTAGAACAGCTGGGTATCTGGTATAGTGCAGACCATGATTCCGAGTATATCGTAGGTACCTAAGTACTCTTACAATTGCTTTCCAATGATCAGCACTCGGATTGCTCGTATATCTACTCAATTTACTAACTGAGTACGCAATGTCTGGTCTAGTACAACTCATTAAGTACATCAGACTTCCAATAACTCTAGAGTATTCTATTTGAGAAATACTCTCTCCTCTATTCTTGGATAGATGAAAACTATTGTCGAGTGGTGTTCTCGCAATACCAGAATCATCCACATTGAACTTTCCAAGAATTTTGTCGACATAGTGTGACTGGTTTAAGATAAGACCTTCTGACGTTCTTGTGATTTTAATCCCTAAAATCACATCAGCAAGTCCCATATCTTTCATGTCAAATCTCGAATTCAACATATTCTTAGTGGATTTGATCATTTCATCATCACTACCGACGATGAGTATGTCATCTACATAAAGACACAAAATGACATAGCCATTTTCTATTTCTTTAATGTAGACACATTTATCACATTCCCTAATCTTAAATCCATTGGTAACCATTGCATTATCAAACTTTTCATGCCACTGTTTTGGCGCTTGTTTTAAGCCATACAAAGATTTAACCAATTTACAGACTTTCCTTTCTTTTCCTGGAACTATAAAACCCTCCGGTTGTTCCATGTAGATTTTTTCATCTAAATCACCATTTAGGAAAGCTGTTTTTACATCCATTTGATGTACTTCTAGATTTCGCAATGCTGCAATTGCAAGTATCATCCTAATGGAGGTTATTCTCGTCACAGGAGAATAAGTATCAAAGTAATCTAAGCCTTCTCGTTGCTTGTATCCTTTGATTACAAGTCTGGCTTTATACTTATCAACAGAACCATCTACGTTCATTTTCCTTTTAAAGATCCATTTTGATCCTAAAGGTTTGCATCCAAGAGGAGGATCCACTAACTCCCAAGTATGATTCTGCAATATAGAATCAACTTCACTTTTAATTGCTTCTTTCCATAGAAGTCCCTCAGAAGAATTTATTGCTTCTGAATAATTTAGTGGTTCATTTTCTAACAAATAAGTTAGAAAATCATCTCCAAATGATTTCTCCACTTTTGCACTTTTCCTACGTCTGAGCTGGTCAGAAGCAGGATCGCTCTACTTCTGAACTCTTCTTTAGAGTAGGTCAGAAGTAGACTCGCTCTGCTTCTGAATACTGTCATGATCAGAAGCAGACTCGCTCTGCTTCTGAACTTTGTCATGATCAGAATCATGACTTTCTTCATTCATAGTGTCAATCGTTCGCTTGGACGAACTAGATCCATCATTGGATTTGCAAGGAAATACACCTTCGAAGAATGATGCATTCCTAGATTCCATGATCGTATTCTTGTGTATATCTGAAATTTTCGATTCATGTACAAGAAAACGATATGCATTACTGTTATGTGCATAGCCTATAAAGATACAGTCCACCGTTTTAGGACCTTTCTTTGTTTTCTTTGGTGTTGGAACAGCTACTTTTGCAAGACACCCCCACACTCGTAAGTATTTATAGAATGGTCTCCTACCTTTCCATAACTCATAAGGGGTTTTATCCTCCTTTTTCCGAGGTACCTTATTTAAAAGGTAATTGCTCGACAAAATAGCTTCACCCCACATATTTTGGGGTAAACCTGAACTTAGTAACATCGCGTTCATCATTTCTTTCAATGTGCGATTTTTACGTTCAGCCACACCATTTGATTGAGGCGAATATGGTGTAGTTACTTCATGTATAATTTTGTGTTGTACACAGAATTCACCAATTGGTTCTTCGTACTCACCACCTCTATCGTTTCTCAATCTTTTGATTTTCTTGTTGAGTTGATTCTCAACTTTATTCTTATAGAGAACAAATTTCTCTAAGGCTCCACTTTTGCTTTTAAGCAAATACACATAGCAGTATTTAGTGCTATCATCGATAAAGGTAATAAAATATTTATTACCACCTCTTGTTTGTATGAATTTCAAATCACAAACATCACTATGAATTAGCTCAAGGGGTTCGGTGTTTCTTTCAACTGTTTGAAACGATGATCTCATTAACTTTGCCTCAACACAAATTTCACATTTGTATTTACAATCAATTTGAAATGAGGGAATGTGCTCCAAGTTAATTAATCTACGCAATGTATCATAATTAACGTGTCCAAATCTGCCATGCCATAAGTTGGAAGACTCAAGGAAATAAACGAAAGATTTATTATCTTTATTGATAATTATCAACACATTGAGCTTAAAAAGCCCATCAGATACATATCCCCTTCCCACATACATTCCAGATTTTGACAAAGTAACTTTGTCTGACTCGAACACCATACGAAATCCGTGCTTCTTCAATAGAGACCTGGAGACCAGGTTCTTTCGGATTTCTGGCACATACAGAACATTGTTCAGAGTCAGCTCCTTCCCAGAGGTCATCTTCAGAAGCACATTCTCTTGGCCTTCAACGGTAGATGTGGCCGAGTTTCCCATGAAGACTTTCTCTCCATCAATTGGTTCGAAAGTTGTGAACAGATCCTTGTTGGAGCATACGTGCCTCGTGGCACCAGTGTCAATCCACCATTCCTTTAGATTGGACCCGACCAGGTTCACCTCAGACACCATCGCAGAGAGATTTGTGTCTGAGAAATTATGAGTGACATCATTCACCATGTTCGTCTCATGCTTCTTCTTCTTCGGAAATCTGCATTCCACAGATCTATGGCCCATCTTGCCACAGTTGAAGCATTTCCCTTGAAACTTTGTTTTGGAGACTCCTCCTTTCGGTCCCAGCTTCAGCTTAATGGCCTTCTTGTTCTTGTGGGCTTGCTTGTGCTCCACAACGTTTGCCTTAGCTGCAGTGGGATCGAACCTCTTGCGTTCAGAGCTTCTGTTGTTTTCTTCGATGTGAAGTCTGACAATCAACTCCTCCAGGTTCATTTCCTTTCGCTTGTGCTTAAGGTAATTCTTGAAATCCTTCCACCCATGAGGTAGCTTCTCAATAATGGCAGCCACCTGGAAGGTTTCACTCAGATTCATTCCTTCAGATTGAATCTCGTGCAAAATCACTTGGATTTCTTGCACTTGACTGATCACAGTCTTGGAATCCACCATCTTATAATCAAGGAATCGACCGACAACAAATTTCTTTGTTCCGGCATCCTCTGTTTTATATTTCCGGTCCAAAGATTCCCACAACTCTTTTGCCGTATTGATTGTACAATAGACATTATACAGAGAGTCGTGCAAGCCATTCATGACATAGTTCCTACAGAGGAAGTCAGAATGCTTCCAAGCCTCAAGAGCATTGAAGGCTTGTTTATCCGTTTCACCATCGGATATCTGAGGAGCATCCTCAGTCAAAAATCTCGCAAGATTCAACGTTGTTAAATAGAACAACATCTTCTGTTGCCACCTTTTAAAGTTCGATCCGTTGAACTTTTTAGGCCTTTCGCCTTGGTGAACAGAAACAGGAGCAGGAACAGAAGCAGAAGATTGGCCAAAGTTTTCAAAACCAAGTTGAACAACTTCTTTCTCAGTAGCCATTTGAAAACAAGGACAATCTGTTTCGTCAGCTAAAGATGCTGCTTCTGAACTATCAGAAGGAGTTCAGAAGAAGAATCAACGGCAAAACTTTCTGCCTTTGAACTATCAGAACGAGTTCAGAAGAAGAATTGACAGCAAATTTCCTGCTTCTGAAGTATCAGAAAGAGTTCAAAAGGAGAGTCGATAATAAACGTTTCTTCTTCGGAACTATTAAACAGAGTTCAGAAGCAGACGAATCTGTTTTAAGAATGTTGGTGGGAAAGAGACCTATTGAGCCTGAATCTGAATCTGACCAGCTCAAAAAGGGGCGTTCAGAAGCAGAACGCGTCTTAATCTGAATTTCTGGAAAACACTTTTGCTTTTAAAATGTTTGGTGAAAACTTTCAGATTCACTTGCAAATAGCTTTTCGACATAAGAAAAGTGGGATCGACACAAGTATAAACCGAGGCCTGTGTTGAACACAGTTTCCTTAAAACAGATTCGCTCCCTCAACTCTGTGCTTGAGGTTTCGTGAGCGTCTATCTCCTAGGATACAACGGTTGACAGCTAGGAGGTGAGCACAGTACTTCAGAGCTTTTGGCGAACTTGAAGAACTTGTGTTTGAACACTATCGAAAACAATGCAAGAAAACAGAAGGAGAGTTTTGGTTTTCGTCTGAGTATGTGTCCGTGTCTGTGTATTTGTGTATTTTAAAACCGAAAGAGAATCATCTATTTATAAGATGAGTGAGGGGTTATTTCGGAATTATATGGTGTAACAGTTGATAACGGCCGATTAAATTTGCCATTCGTAACTGTTGTGGTGTAACGGACATTTAAATATGCCGTTTATGTCATAATGGATGATTAACTCTGCCATTTGTAACTGCTGTAATGTAATGACATTTCAAAACCGTTACAAATGGTCAGCATCTGAGCGTCGCGAGTTGCTTCTAAACGCTGGTTCTGAACCCCGTGCGAGCTGCTTCTGAACTCTGGATCTGAACCCCGCTCGAGCTGCTTCTGAACGCTAGTTATGAACATGCGCGAGCTGCTTCTGAACGCTGGTTCTGAAACCTGCGAGAGCTGCTTCTGAATCTGAACGTTACTTCTGAGCTCATCCGAAACATACTTGCTTCTGAGCTCGCATTAAAGTATCGTTACAAAATCATCCATTAATACCAACCGTTACAAAATCCGTAACAATATTTAATTCATTGGAAGCAAAAAGGAAAATTGATCCGAGATGCAAAATGGCCTTGTCGCGAGGTACCCTTTTCGGTCATGCATTCGTATACGCAGGTCGTGCGTACGCGCCCCTCGTCGAACCTTCGTTGAGGCCCGAGATTTGCACCCCCCCTGCGCTTGCGCGCGAGGCATAGTACTTTGTTGTTATGTTACTACTCCAAAGGAGTGTAACCATATATAAAGCACTTGAAAGCCTTCTTCCTTTTCAATATGGGACTAGTGTTTCCCACTTCCCAATTCCAACTCTAGGGTGTTCGTTGAGAAACAATTTCTCATTCACCCACACCATATTTCCAACAGAGAAGAGGTGTGACATGAAGTTTCTCCTCAGGTCTTTACCTCAGAAACTCACGAAGACATCATATTTCCATTGAGGAGGACAAGGAGGAGGAGGAGGTGGGGGTGGAGGAAGAGAAAGGGAAGGAAACATGGTTTTGGATATTGATTCAATGCTCCTGTGGTGATTTGTTATGTAGTTAGACACATCGTTTGAGGGATTATATATAAGGTAAGTTTGATCAAGACATTGGATAGGGACTTATTTGAGAAGCATCCTGCGCAGATTCCGGCAGTGCTATAACTTACAAAATCGGGGTCCTTGGTCATTTAATCAGCAGCCACTGAAGTCTGACATGCTGTTTTGTATGTAAATTTTGTAAGATTTTTTTTTTATCACCAGCAATTGAATTGTCTTCGATTTCTTTTTTTATTCGGTCATTGAGCTTAAAATCCTTTCCCAACTCACCCGTGGTAATCTTAATTTTTCTTGATATAATGGCTAGGTGGGGACAGATGGGTCTAAGCTAAAAAAGAAATCATCCCCAAAAAAACTCGTCGGATTGTCAAATCCCTGATCAGGTTTGTTGCAATAGTTTATTCGAGGAAAAGTGAATCATTGGACATGTCCTTAGTATGACCTTAAACTGCTACATCCGTACCTCGGGATGTAAAGCTGTGGGGGTATTCCCTGAACGAGGGGAAGAAAAATATTCTCTCAAAAAGAGGGGGCGGTGGGTGGGGAAGGTAGACCCCACGTCTAGGCAACTAGGCTACCGCCGGGTAGAAACAGGGCCCTTGCGGCACCTTCCGCTCCTGGGATGACATCGCAAGGAAAGCCTTGTCTATGAGGTGGACCCTAGCAGTTGGCCTTGCTTGCGCAAGGCTTTAACCGGCCCGGCCAGCTGTTCCCCTGGTTAAAGCCTTGCGTACTCCGTGATCAGGTTTATTGCAATAGTTTATTCGAGGAAAAGTGAATCATTGGTTATTGTGATGCATTTCTTTCACTAGAAAAGTAAATTAAAGACCACCTAATCTAAATGGCATTAGAAAAAAAATTTAGGCCATGTTTTCCTCTCACGATACTCCTCCAATCAAGTATATATCATGTATGAACTGCATAGTAATGGTGCCCCGATGATAGTGATGATTATCAGAGAAGTTAGCAAGGGCCATGGCGGAGTCGTCGCAAAGGTAGATGAGCTTAGCTAGAAAGGGGGAGAGAGAAATGAAATTATGTTTTTCCCGGTTGGGACTAAAGTTACCCATAAGAACATGATTTCATTGGTTACCATCAATTCTACAAATTGGTTGGAGTGAACCTCCTATCATGTGTTAGAATATTTGAATACTAAACTATGCCTTTATATAATAATTTAAACTTTTAAATTAGTCGGCAGTAGCCACATAAAATTTTACATGACCCCTTGTTAACATTCTTTATTATATATTTTCATGCTTAATCTAAGGCCAAAATTTAGGATACGCTTATTATTTTCACATGATGTTGGCAGTAAAAGAAAGCCCAACTGTTTTTAATTTTGTCTTCAGCGAAATAAAAATGCAAATAAGTTTCCTTTTGGGTTTAAGAAAACATTACACATGTTTTTTGGTGGAAGACAAACACAATCAGAAATGCATTTAGTGAGACACTGAAATTAGCTCTATTTTTTTAGCGATGAACACCAAGGCTCAATTCATTTCATGTAAAATGAATTATTTAGAAAATAATTTTCTAAAAATGATCGTTTATATCGCTTGAAAGCATTACCCAACGAAAAATATCTTCATTATCTATAGCAATTTATGTTTAAATATTTTCGAGTTGATGAAAATATTGTTCGTTTATTTATTTTTATAAGCGATATAACTTATCATTTTTTGGAAAACATTTTCCAAATTACTCATTTTTCAAAAAACAAGCCGAGTCTAAGACGAAGATAAATTTTCTTTCAAAAGTTTCTCTCCCAATGAAATCACGATTATTCTGGTCTAAAGTGAAAGCAGGCTTGTCGTAGAAAGCATGGCTCAAGCTAAGGAGCATGTCAAGTTTTATTGGCTAGGGGAAAAAAACACTTGAAACTGTTGGGAATCATATTCCGCGGCGGCGTCAGTTTGCACACAACAAGAAATCACAACAAGGCAGCGGAAACGTGATAGATAAAAACCGACGCGCCAATTATCCTTAGGATTGACTCGTACGTTTTAATCGAAATAAAATTCTACAAGAAAGGTTCATTGGAAATACGGAAACCGATTCACGGCGTTCACGAGCCCTCTTAGCCTCAAGAGGTGTCGAGCCTCTAGTTCAGACACACCCCGACACCTTGACGACGACGATCGTTCCTTGGTCGTGCTAGCGACCGCCTAGGATACAATCATCTCGGTTTATTGCACCATGAACAAAACACGACCCTCGGTTTTTCGAACTTGGGATTTTTCGGGACTCAAGAGTGCCAAAAGACTCTTGAACTTTTGCTCCCATCTCTTATTTATAGAGAGAGAGAGAGAGAGAGAGAGAGAGAGAATGGGGCGGCAATATTGCCGCCCCTTCAAATCGCTTTACACGGCAGCCAATTGCTGGCTGCCGTGCGGCGTGCCCGCCGCTGTCCGGCCGGCGGGATGGCCCTTCGGGCCGGCAACTGTCGCCAACCCAATGTCCCTCAGTCTGTCCCATTTTCCTTGCAATCCAATTGCTTTGTTTTGCAATCCAATCGCTTTGTATTTCCCGTTTCATTCAAAGGATTAGAAAACCTTTCAAAAGAGAATTCTTAATGCTTTTGATGATGCAATCAATGATGTCATTCTCACAATGACATCATGATGATGTTGTCACATCATTATCATCAGTTCTACTGTTCATGGCAGAGAATATAGAGACGGATCTTATCCGTTCTAATTCTATCTGACTATCCAAATAGTCTTAATTGCAAACTTGCAATTCTCATCTTCCGTAAACGTCGTCAAGCGTCGGTTACGGTGTGTGACATTTCTAAGTTTATCACTGAGCTGGCAGTGAGATGTATTAACCAATTAGCACTTCCTTAGAAACAAGATTGTCCCTAATCAGTCTCTAGGTCACACAAGCCATGAGTGACATCTAGCAATATGTCATGGCTACCCAGACAGTATGAATGTTCGAGGACAAGTGAACCTATCAGCTTTGGTTACAGTGTAATTCAATCCTTCTGTCTTACCATGTACCGATCGAATGAGGGCCATGGATATGTCTGTCAAACCCACTAATTCGATCATATGCCTCAATCTGTCAAACGTGCATTCTGCAAGACATTTCTCGACTTTAACCTTGGCCAAGGATTTTCAATGCACACTCATGACTAGATCGCATATGACATCAACCTTATCAAATAAGGAGACAAATCCCACTGTTGCACACGACTGTGACTTCGTATGTAATCGACTCTGACCATCAAGTACAGAGGTGAATCGATGATCCACCAATATGCGCACTTGTGAACCACAAGCTCTTACCATACAAGTCAACATCGTGTTTCAGGTCTGAGAATCACTTACACACCAAAGCTAGAGCGATTAAGACATTGACCAAGCATATAGCCTCCATGTTTGCCAATCGCTTATCTGCGTCACATTCAGTGAATTCGATCAAACCCCTTTGATACAAACACCTGTGTTCCAACTTAGATATCTAATGTCCAATGACTTGTGACTCGTCATCCCCATTAAGTATCTCATACTCAACGATGTCATTGCGAACACACTAGTCTCAAATGGATTATCAATGCCCAATAAACAATCCGTTGATCATGAACCATTTAGAGATTAAAGATTAACTGAAAACCTGTCACACATATTCTCGACGTCTCAAGAATAGGTATCAGTCGCAATTAATCTCATGGGCTTCATTTATCAAAGTACAAGGGACAAGATAAATGAATACGTCCTGCCATTAAACAAAATATACACAGTACAACATAATGCCCAAGCGAATAACAGTCACATGGTTCGCTTTAAGGGCATATCCCTAACAGAAACAAGAATCCTCTTTGCTGGAAGAAAAGAACCCATATCCAGAAAATGAGAGATTATCCTCAAAATGAGGGAAAATAACAAGTGAAAGTATGCTCTACAATCTCATCTTTTTCTTTCAAACTTAAGTGAAAGGAACAAATGAGACTCCAAGTATATATTCTAGTCATTTATGCTTTTTTTTGCATTATAAGGCATAGTTTTATAAAGTTATTATGAAAAATAACTCAAGATGCATAGAGCAAGGAAAAAAAAAGGGGGGGAACCGGGGAATCACATTTTTTTGGCTTTACTTGAACCATTAGGTTGGACACAGTTAAACTAAACCAACCATCGAATTGCAAAGCAATTACTTGTTATAATTTTGCAGAAATGGCATTGAAACAATAATCAATATTCATATCATGCTTTAAGTTAGCCTAATTACATGATTCCAAATGCGCTCCAATGGAATCGAGATGCGTTCTAGACCGTCCAGAAAACCCAATGATCCTGCCACCGACAGCATCCGATGGTATACAACATTTCTTGCCCATTTCCTTGCCAAGCAGTCCATAGATGCATCTTTCAGATATTGGACAATGATGGGTGGAGAACCTCAGCTTTCTCTTATGTTACCTGATATAGAATTTATTATAGCTTGACCTGCAGGATTAGCCAATTGAAACTCCTTTAACTTTCACTTGCCGACAACAATATTCAAATGTATGATGATTTGTTAGCTATTCTCCCTTTGTAATCAACTAATATTTTCTTTGCAGTCTCCCCCGATCTACAATTATATCTAAATTTAGGTGTTCTTCTATCCCGATCTAGATATAGATCTGAGATTTATAGGGCGTTTTCTGTGCTCCTTCAACCTAATGATATTTGATATTGTTGTGCTCTCTATGCGGTAATGATGCTAGGGATGCCGAATTGGCCCGTGCACCCCCTTTTGGCAAAGCCTTAACTACTGTAGAGAGATTTTCGGCATGTGCTTATCACTGATAATGATGCGAAATTCAGTGATTGGCCATCGGTTGTGCTTGGATGCTTTGACATGTCCGTCTTTGTGGAACGAGAAACAAGCGAGTTTTTGTAGACTGTATCAAGTTGATTCGCTTTCATATTTACTTGATTTGTGTGATTTGCATCGTTATGTGGCTCTCTTTCATATGAAATTAAAAGTTTCTTTCCAACCAAAAAACCAAGTAGTGTACTAATTCGACCAAAAAAAAAATAGTGTACTAGGTGGTTATATCCTATGAAGCATCGATACCCTCTGGGGGTCTATATGTCATGTCCGACACTCCGACACTCTCCGACATGGGATCGATCCGTGGTCAGCGCTCTAAATATATCAGCGACATGTGAGTCCAGCATCCCGACACGTCATTTTGACATACACGGGTCAATTTTAAACATTTTCAATAAATTAGATATCAAAATGTAAATTTATCAAAAATATATATTTAAGTCGTATACCCAACCATCCAACATTAATATACTTAGCCAGCAAAAAAAAAATTATGATATAACAAAAGAAGAAGAAGAAGAAATCCACCGCTAATATAATTTATCGTGTATATATAAAAATATACTTTCACTTTTTTGCTTTTATCTTATCATTGGAATTTTAGCCCGAGCAACAAAATCTTATAATAGCTTGAAGGTGCATTTGATTCGGCTTTGGAAATAGGTTTTGAGCAAATGCTAGTGTCTTTAGCCTAAGTGACTTTGAGAAAATGCAAATGGTGTTCGGTAAAAAATCCCTTAAAATGGAACTTTGGGTTAAATAATATTTGGTAAAAAAAAATTACAATGGGCTTTTGGTTGTAGATTTCTTTTTTTATTCATCTTTTCAAAAAAAAAATCAACACTCTTCGATGGCTAATGAAGGGCTCCAGCCGAGGCCACTTGGGTCGTGCGACCCTGGCGACAAAGCTTGAAGTCGCACAACCCAGGCAATTGTTGCCAGTTGTCGGGCAACCCTAGGAGGCCATCGCAGGGGTTGAACGGCCCAAGTGAAGAGGCCTGAGATCACGTGGCCCCTGGCGGCCTTTGCCGCTTTGCCCTTCATCGACCCCCTTTAAAGAAGAAGATAAACAGCAACAATTTAGCGATTTTTTAAAAAGAGGGGTAAAAATGGATTTTGGTAAGGTTTTGGGGGCAAAATAAGTATCTAACGACTTTTCATTAATGAGGCCTTCAGTATTCTGAAAATGCTGAAAACCCAATGATGATCCCTATCAGCATGGGCTTTCAGCCTTTTCAAAGCTGACATTTGGTCATATGCCCCTTGAAAAGGCTTGCCAAACTTCCCCGCATTTCCCCCCACCAAAGCTCCTATGTAGCTTACATAGCCTGTCCCAAGCCAGGGTAAAGGAGGAGGGTTGGCGTCAGGTGTAGCGAGCCGGTCGCAAAAAAAAAAGCTGCCCCTTATGAGATGAACCCAAAAGATTTTTCGTTGGAGCGTACCCTTCTTAGCGAGGTGTTGCATCGACGCCCGAGTGTAGCGAAAAATGGGCAAGGGTCCTTGCACCAAGATAGGCTGGTGCGAGGGGTAAGGAAGTTAGCCTTGGGCCATCATTCCCAGAGTGATGCGCCACATTGCCCGGATGTAGTGAAAAGTAAGTTAGGGTCCTCACATTTTTATGGTCAAGTGTGGGGGGCAAGAAATGCCCAAGAAGTAAGAATTCGAATAAGGAGTTGGAACATAGGAACGTTAACGGGAAAGTTGAGGGTGTTAGCAGATACTTTTGCTAGAAGGAGAGTGAATATTGCGTGCCTGCAAGAGACTAAATGGGTTGGAGAGAAGGCTAAGAAAGTGGAAGGTACTGGATTCAAGTTATGGTACACAGGCACAAAGAAGAGTCAAAATGGAGTTGGGATTATGATCGATAAAAGTTTCAAGGATAAAGTTGTTGATGTTAAAAGATCAGGCGATCGGATTATCTTAATTAAGCTAGTAGTGGAAGAATTGATCTTAAACATCCTTAGTGCGTATGCCCCCCAAGTTGGATTGCCAGTAGTTGATAAGAACAGATTTTGGGAAGACTTGGAGGAGATCTTAAGGAGGATACCACGTGAAGAGAAAGTATTCATAGGATGAGATCTTAATGGACATGTTGGCCAAAGTAGTGGAGGTTTTGACAGAGTTCATGGAGGTTTTGGCTATGGGACTAGAAACGAAAGTGGTGAAGACATCTTGAACGTTGTACTAGCGTATTATTTGATGTTAGCAAATACTTTCTTTAGGAAAAGAGAGTCACATCTAATCACTTTTCGTAGAGGTCAGAATCGTAATCAGATTGATTTCTTTCTTTCTAAAAGAGAGGATAGAACCTCGTATATAGATTGCAAAGTCTACCCTGGAGAATGTGTAGCTACGTAACATAAGTTGGTGGTCCTAGAGGTTCGGTATAAGGCACAGAAGATGCCGCGAAGGGCTCAAAATCCCAGAATAAGATGGTGGAAGTTAAAGGAGGAAAAACATGCTGATTTCAAGGAAAAGATGTTTCAAGAAGGACCGTGGAAACTAGAGGGAGAAGTAAATAGGATGTGGAGTGAGATGTCTAAATGCATACAAAGAGTGGCAAAAGATGTGCTAGGTGAAAGTAAATGGCACGGACTTCAAACAAAGAAAACTTGGTGGTGGAATAAAGAGGTACAGGAGGCAATTAAGAAGAAGAATGAGTGCTTTAGATATCTGCATAAATGTCATAATGAAGAGAATTTGCAAAACTTTAGATTGGCACAAAAAAATGTCAAGAAAGCTGTGAGAGAGGCTAGAGGCAAGGCTTTTTCTGATATGTATAAAAAACTTGGGAGCAAAGAGGGAGAAAAAGATATATATAGGCTTGCTAGGATAAGGGACAAGAAAAGTAAAGACTTGACACAGATTAGATGTATCAAGGATGAAAATAAAAAACTACTAGTAAAAGATGAAGAAGTGAAGGAAAGGTGGGTGAGCTATTTTAACAAGCTTTATAATGGGGAGGGCGATCGAGGCAAGGTGGATCTGGTGGACGCTTCTGATGAGTTAAACAGAAGGTTTGTGCGTAGAATTAGAGCACAAGAAGTTCAGGATGCTTTAAAGAAGATAAAGACTAGTAATGGTGTCCCTATTGAAGTATGGCGTTGCTTAGGGAATGTGGCAATAAGTTGGTTGACTAAACTATTTAACAAGATCCTCCAAGCTAATAAGATGCTTGATGAATGGAGGAAGAGTATGATTGTGCCTATTTATAAGAACAAGGGAGATATTCAGAACTGGGGCAACTATAGAGGTATTAAGCTTATGAGCCATACAATGAAATTGTGGGAAAGAGTTATTGAGCATCGTTTGAGAGTAGAAACCAAGGTCTCTGTAAATCAATTTGGATTTATGCCAGAAAGATCTACCATGGAGGCTATCTTCTTAATACGACAGTTGATGGAGAGATATCAAGAAAAGAAGAAGGATCTACATATGGTATTTATTGACCTCGAGAAGGCATATGATAGGGTCCCAAGAAAAGTATTGTGGTGGATTCTTGAGAAGAAAAAAGTATCATTAAAGTATGTAGAGGCAATCAAGGATATGTATGATGGTGTTACTACATGTGTGAAGGCCTGTGATGGCACATCAAGTTATTTTCCGATCACAGTAGGTTTACATCAAGGTTCGGCTCTGAGTCCTTATCTTTTTGCACTAATTATGGATAAGCTAACAAAAGATATTCAAGATGAGGTGCCGTGGTGTATGATGTTCGCAGATGATATTGTACTTATTGATGAGACCAAGGCTGGGGTCAGTGCTAAATTAGATTTATGGAGAAGCACGTTAGAGTCCAAATGATTTACGGTAAGTCGGAGTAAGACGGAATATATGAAGTGTGAATTCGCTACGACAAGAGGAGATGATCAAGAATCTGTGAATATACTTGGATAGGAGGTACCTAAAAAAGATGCTTTCAAATATTTATGATCAATTTTGCAAAAGAGGGAAGAGATTGACGAGGATGTTAACCATAGAATCAAAATAGGTTGGATGAAATGGCGCAGTGCATCAGGATTTTTGTGTGATCGCAAAATCTCTCTTAGATTAAAGGGAAAATTTTATAAAACAGCAATAAGACCTGCAATGCTATACGGAGCTGAATGTTGGCCGGTACAAAAGCAACATGAGCATAAAATTGGAGTAGCGGAAATGAGAATGTTAAGGTGGATGTGTGGTCATACAATGATGGATAAGATAAGAAATGACGATATTCGACGAAAAGTTAGAATAGCACCGGTGGTAGAGAAGATGAGAGAACATAGATTGAGATGGTTTGGACATATTCTTCGTAGACCCTTAGATGCTCCGATAAGAACAGAAGTGTGTTACCGAGAAAACGATATGAAGAAAGGATGAGGTCGGCCGAAACTTACTTGGGGCAATGTAGTAAAACAAGATTTAATAGAGTGGGAAATAGATTGGCGTATGGTCTGCCTTAGGACGGAGTAGAGGAAAGCTATCCGCATTGTAGAGGGAGGGATTTCCTATGTTCCAGAGTGCCCTGTTTAGTCCTTTTTATTTATTTATTTTTGGGTATCCATATTTTTACTTTTATTTTAGTATATTTTAAGCTTTTCGCTTCGGGTTTATCAATCGCCGACCCCAACTGGTTTGGTATAAAGGTGATGTTGATGTTGATAATGTTGTTGAAAGCTCCTTGGGAAAACTGAACCAAACGCAGCTTAGTATTGCTCTCATAGGTTCACAACACTTTCTTTAAAGATTCTATTAGGTTTGCTGCCGATGTAAAGAACATTTTACACATTCATCATTAGAATGATGACGTGTGCTTGAGCATAGTTGCAGTGACAAAGTTCATCCACATGTCAGCATAAACTTAAAATTCACTAATGGTGGCTAGCGTGCCCTTCATGATTTGTGATGATCCTAGTCTCACAAATATTTTTAATTGTGAGACGATAACATTAAATAATTTTATATAATTTAGAGACTAAATAGAACATGTACCGAAAGCCCATTAATCATATTGAATAAATTAAAAATTAAAGACTGACATTGCATATTGGACTAAAATTCAAGAACTGTATTGAGCACTTTTAAAGTTCAATTTGTACATTGGACCAAAGTTCAAGAACCATTTATGTTATTTATCCAAAATGAATTAACGAAAATTTTCATTATCAACAAAAATATTTAAGAATAGATTGTTGTTCATAATGAAAACCCATCGATTAATTTTTAAAAGTGATATAAATAATTATTTTTAAGAATATATTTTTATTTTTTAATTTATCATGACATAAACGCACTAGTGTTGCAAACAGTATCTCTTGGGCAAGTCCTTGTTAGTGCCCTTAGTCACGAAAACACTCATTGTCGGAACAACAATACCTAGAGAGAATAACCAGATTTGGACCAAAATCTATCTGCAGAAAGTCCATAGGGGACAACAATTGATTCACTCTCCCTTATCCACCCTATTAAAATTAAAAACTTAAAAAGTGTTCAATTATGACGAATTATTTGAAAAAAAATCTTTTTTCTATAAAAATTTGCTACATATTTACACGAAAACTTGAACGTCAACTACATGGCGCACATAAAGGTCAAGCTTAGCATGTTAAGGCTTAAAATGTGCTCCAAGTGAAATAATCCATAATCCGCACCTCCCATGAAACCAGACGATCTTTTTACCGGTTGATGGTGTTGGAAATATGGTGAGTTTTGATGGGTGAATGAGAAATTGTTTCTCAAAGAGCATTCTTGAGTTAGAAGTGGGAAACACTAGTCCCACATTGGAAAGAAAGAAGGCTTTCAAGTGCTTTATATATGGTTACACTCCTTTGAAGTGGTAACATAACAACAAAGCACTATGCCTCGCGCACAGGCGCAAGGGGGGTGTAAATCTTGGGCCTCAACGAAGGTTCGACGAGGGGCGCGTAAGCACGACGTGCATACACGAATGCGGACCAGAAAAATGGGTCTCGCGACTAGCCCAATTTTGCATCATGGCTCAACTTTCTTTTTTCCAAATGTTACAGATTTTGTAACGGCAAATGTTAACGGATGATTTTGTAACGATGCTTTAATGCGAGCTCAGAAGCAGAGTATGTTTCGGATGAGCTCAAAAGCAACGTTCAGATTCAGAAGCAGCTCTTGCAGGGTTTAGAACCAGTGTTCAGAAGCAGCTCGCGTAGGGTCAGAACCAGCGCTCAAAAGCAGCTCGCGCAGGTTCATAACCAGCGTTCAGAAGCAGCTCGAGCGGGGTTTAGATCCAGCATTCAGAAGCAGCTCGAGCGGGGTTCAGATCAAGCGTTCAGAAGCAGCTCGCGCGGGGTTCAAAACCAGTGTCAGAAGCAGCTCGTGCAGGGTTCAGAAGCAGCTCGCGACGCTCAGAAGCTGACCATTTATAACGTTGTTGGAATGTCATTACATTACAGTCGTTACAAATGGCAGAGTTAATAATCCATTATGCCAGAAACGGCAGAATTAATCAACCGTTGCACCGTAACAATTACAAACGGCAGATTTAATTGTCAATTATGCTACAACAGTTACAAACGACAGATTTAATCAGCCGTTATAAACTGTTACGCCATATTATTCCGAAATAATCCCTCTACTCATCTTATAAATAACTGGTTGTCTCGTTCTTGTTGAAGCGCGCAAACATTCAGATTCTGACTAAGAACAAAAAAGCTTATGTTCTCCTCTGTTTTTCTCTGTTTTCTGCTTATTCCTTGCATTGGTTTTTTCAATAGTATTCAAACACCAGTTCTTCAAGTTTATCGAAAGCTCTGAAGTTCTGTGCTCACCTCCTAGCTGTTAACCGTTGTATCTTGGGAGACGGACGTTCACGAAACCTCAAGCACAAAGTTGAGGGAACGAATCTGTTTTAAGAAAACTGTGTTGTACACAAGCCTCGGTTTATATTTGAAAAATCTGTTCCATTGCTTATACCCTTCTACGAATTCTTTTACAAGTGAATCTGAATCATCCTGGAGTTGATTCTGATTATTTACCAACAATTTTAAAATAGATTCGTCTGCTTCTGAACTCTGTTTAATAGTTTCGAAGCAGAAACGTTTATTATCGACTCAGAAGTAGGAAATTTGCTGTCGATTCTTCTTCTGAACTCGTTCTGATAGTTCAGAAGCAGAAAGTTTTGCTATTGATTCTTCTTCTAAACTCCTTCTGATAGTTCAAAAGCAGCATCTTTAGCTGACGAAACAGATTCTCCTTGTTTTCAAATGGCTACTGGGAAAGAAGTTGTTCAAATTAGTTCTAAAAACCTTGGCCAATCTTCTGCTCCTGTTCCCGCTCCTGTTTCTGTTCACCAAGGCGAAAGGCCTGAAAAGTTCAACAGATCGAACTTTAAAAGGTGGCAACAGAAGATGTTATTTTATTTAACAACGTTGAATCTTGCGAGATTCTTGACTGAGGAAGCTCCTTAGATATCCGATGGTGAAACGGATAAACAAGCCTTCAATGCTCTTGAGGCTTGGAAGCATTCTGACTTCCTCTGTAGGAACTATGTCATAAATGGCTTGCACGACTCTCTGTATAATGTCTACTGTACAATCAATACGGCAAAAGAGTTGTGGGAATTTTTGGACCGGAAATATAAAACAGAGGATGCCGGAGCAAAGAAATTTGTTGTTGGTCGATTCCTTGATTATAAGATGTTGGATTCCAAGACTGTGATCAGTCAAGTGCAAGAAATCCAAGTGATTTTGCACGAGATTCAATCTGAAGGGATGAATCTGAGTGAAACCTTCCAGGTGGCTGCCATTATTGAGAAGCTACCTCATGGGTGGAAGGATTTCAAGAATTACCTTAAGCACAAGCGAAAGGAAATGAACCTGGAGGAGTTGATTGTCAGACTTCGCATCGAAGAAGACAACAGAAGCTCTGAACGCAAGAGGTTCAATCCCACCGCAGCTAAGGCAAATGTTGTGGAGCACAAGCAAGCCCACAAGAACAAGAAGGCCATCAAGCCGAAGTTGGGACCGAAAGGAGGAGTCTCCAAAACCAAGTTCCAAGGGAAATGCTTCAACTGTGGCAAGATGGGCCATAGATCCGTGGAATGCAGATTTCCGAAGAAGAAGAAGCATGAGACGAACATGGTGAATGATGTCACTCTTGACTTCTCAGACATAAATCTCTCTGCGATGGTGTATGAGGTGAACTTGGTCGGGTCGAATCCAAAGGAATGGTGGATTGACATTGGTGCCACGAGGCACGTATGCTCTAACAAGGACCTGTTCACAACTTTCGAACCAATTGATGGAGAGAAAGTCTTCATGGGAAATTCGGCCACATCTGCCGTTGAAGGCCAAGGGAAGGTGCTTCTGAAGATGACCTCTGGGAAGGAGCTGATTCTAAACAATGTTATGTATGTGCCAGAAATCCAAAAGAACCTGGTCTCCGGGTCTCTATTGAACAAACACGGATTTCGTATGGTGTTCGAGTCAAACAAAGTTACTTTGTCAAAATCTGGAATGTATGTGGGAAGGGGATATGTATCTGATGGGCTTTTTAAAGATAATAATTCTTCCGTTTATTTGCTTGAGTCTTCCAACTTATGGCATGGCAGACTTGGACACGTTAATTATGATACATTGCGTAGATTAATTAACTTGGAGCACATTCCCTCATTCCAAATTGATTGTAAACACAAATGTGAAATTTGTGTTGAGGCAAAGTTAACGAGATTGTCGTTTCAAACAGTTGAAAGAAACACCGAACCCCTTGAGCTAATTCATAGTGATGTTTGTGATTTGAATTTCATACAAACAAGAGGTGGTAATAAATGTTTTATTACCTTTATCGATGATAGCACTAAATACTGCTATGTGTATTTGCTTAAAAGCAAAAGTGAAGCCTTAGAGAAATTTATTCTCTATAAGAATGAAGTTGAGAATCAACTCAACAAGAAAATCAAAAGATTGAGAAGCGATAGAGGTGGTGAGTACGAAGAACCGATTGGTGAATTCTGTGCACAACACGGAATTATACATGAAGTAACTGCACCCTATTCACCTAATCAAATGGTGTGGCTGAACGTAAAAATCGCACATTGAAAGAAATGATGAACGCGATGTTACTAAGTTCAGGTTTACCCCAAAATATGTGGGGTGAAGCTATTTTGTCGAGCAATTACCTTTTAAATAAGGTACCTCGGAAAAAGGAGGATAAAACCCCTTATGAGTTATGGAAAGGTAGGAGACCATCCTATAAATACTTACCAGTATGGGGGTGTCTTGCAAAAGTAGCTGTTCCAACACCAAAGAAAACAAAGATAGGTTCTAAAACGGTGGACTGTATCTTTATAGGCTATGCACATAACAGTAATGCATATCGTTTTCTTGTACATGAATCGAAAATTCCAGATATACACAAGAATACGATCATGGAATCTAGGAATGCATCATTCTTCGAAGGTGTATTTCCTTGCAAATCCAATGATGGATCAAGTTCGTCTAAGCGAACGATTGACACTATGAATGAAGAAAGTCATGATTCTGATCATGATAGAGTTCAGAAGCAGAGCGAGTCTGCTTCTGATCATGACAGTATTCAGAAGCAGAACGAGTCTACTTATGACCTACTCCAAAGAAGAGTTCAGAAGCAGAACGATCCTGCTTCTGACCAGCTCAGACGTAGCAAAAGAGCAAGAATGGAGAAATCATTTGGAGATGATTTTCTAACTTATTTGTTAGAAAAGGAACCACTAAATTATTCAGAAGCAGTAAATTCATCTGAGGGACTTCTATGGAAAGAAGTAATTAAAAGCGAAGTTGATTCTATATTGTAAAATCATACTTGGAAGTTAGTGGATCCTCCTCCTGGATGCAAACCTTTAGGATCAAAATGGATCTTTAAAAGGAAAATGAAAGCAGATGGTTCCGTTGATAAGTATAAAGCCAGACTTGTAATCAAAGGATACAAGCAACGAAAATGCTTAGATTACTTTGATACTTATTCTCCTATGACGAGAATAACCTCCATTAGGATGATACTTGCAATTGCAGCATTGCGAAATCTAGAAGTACATCAAATGGATGTAAAAACAGCTTTCCTAAATGGTGATTTAGATGAAGAAATCTACATGGAACAACCTGAGGATTTTATAGTTCCAGGACAAGAAAGGAAAGCCTGTAAATTGGTTAAATCATTGTATTGCTTAAAACAAGCGCCAAAACAGTGGCATGAAAAGTTTGATAATACAATGATTACCAATGGATTTAAGATCAATGAATGTGATAAATGTGTCTACATTAAAGAAATAGAAAATGGCTATGTCATTTTGTGTCTTTATGTAGATGACATACTCATTGTCGGTAGTGATGATGAAATGATCAAATCCACTAAGAATATGTTGAATTCGAGATTTAACATGAAAGATATGGGACTTGCTGATGTGATTTTAGGAATTAAAATCACAAGAACGTCAGAAGGTCTTATCTTAAACCAGTCACACTATGTGGACAAAATTCTTGGAAAGTTCAATGTGGATGATTCTGGTATTATGAGAACACCACTGGACAATAGTGTTCATCTATCCAAGAATAGAGGAGAGAGTATTTCTCAAGTAGAATACTCTAGAATTATTGGAAGTCTGATGTACTTAATGATTCTTAAGTGAAGTAATCAAATTACTCAAAATTAAGTAATCACCTATGTGAGAGAGAAGTGGGGCTGCTTCAAAGGAGAATTATTTGGGGCTAAATTCTTTAGAAACTCTCGCAGAACCAGGTTGATGTTCATGGCCAAAACGAACACAATCATGAGAACTGAAGAAACGTTTTGATGATTCCTGTGTGGAGTATATGGTTCGTTTACATAAGAAAGCAGGACAGTTCAAGGACATCATGTGAGAGAGAAGTGGGGCTGCTTCAAAGGAGAATTATTTAGGGCTAAATTCTTTAGAAACTCTCGCAGAACCAGGTTGATGTTCATGGCCAAAACGAACACAATCATGAGAACTGAAGAAACATTTTGATGATTCCTGTGTGGAGTATATGGTTCGTTTACATAAGAAAGCAGGACAGTTCAAGGACATCATGTCTGCTGGACAGCTAGTAAAGTAAATATACTTTCACAAGGGAAGGTTCAAAGGGTAAAACCTACCTATCCTATGCAGGTTCCATTTGTCGAACACTATCATCGAGTCAAACTAAAACAATTTTCATTCATGTGGGGGATTGTTGGAAATATGGTGTGTTTTGATGGGTGGATGAGAAATTGTTTCTCAAAGAGCATCCTTGAGTTGGAAGTGGGAAACACTAGTCCCACATTGGAAAGAAAGAAGGCTTTCAAGTGCTTTATATATGGTTACACTTCTTTGGAGTGGTAACATAACAACAAAGCACTATGCCTCGCGCACAAGCGCAGGGGGGTGCAAATCTCGGGCCTCAACGAAGGTTCGACGAGGGGCGCGTACGCACGACCTGCGTACACGAATGCGGACCAGAAAAATGGGTCTCGCGACTAGCCCAATTTTGTATCATGGCTTAACTTTCTTTTTTCCAAATGTTACGGATTTTATAACGGCAAATGTTAATGGATGATTTTGTAACGATGCTTTAATGCGAGCTCAGAAGCAGAGTATGTTTCGGATGAGCTCAAAAGCAACGTTTAGATTCAGAAGCAGCTCTCGCAGGGTTTAGAATCAGCGTTCAAAAGTAGCTCACGTAGGGTCAGAACCAACGCTCAGAAGCAGCTCGCGCAGGTTCGGAACCAGCGCTCAGAAGCAGCTCGCGCAGGTTCATAACCAGCTCGAGCGGGGTTCAGATCCAGCGTTCAGAAGCAGCTCGCGCGGGGTTCAGAACCAGTGTCAGAAGCAGCTCGTGCAGGGTTCAGAAGCAGCTCGCGACGCTCAGAAGCTGACCATTTGTAACGTTGTTGGAATGTCATTACATTACGATCGTTACAAATGGCAGAGTTAATCATCCATTATGCCAAAAACAGCAGAATTAATCAACCGTTGCACCGTAACAATTACAAAACGGCAGATTTAATTGTCGGTTATGCTATAACAGTTACAAACGGCAGATTTAATCAGTCGTTATAAACTGTTACGCCATATTATTCCGGAATAATCCCTCTACTCATCTTATAAATAACTGATTTTCTCGTTCTTGTTGAAACGCGCAAACATTCAGATTCTGACTCAGTGCAAAAGGCTTCTATTCTCCTCTATTTTTCTCTGTTTTCTGCTTATTCTCTGCATTGGTTTTTTCAATAGTGTTCAAACACCAGTTTCTTCAAGTTCGTTGAAAGCTCTGAGGTTCTGTGCTCACCTCCTAGCTGTTAACCGTTGTATCCTGAGAGACGGACGTTCACGAAACCGCAAGCACAGAGTTGAGGGAATGAATCTGTTTTAAGGAAACTGTGTTGTACACAGGCCTCGGTTTATATCTAGTGTCGATCTCACGAGTTCAATTTCGTGTTGAAAAATCTGTTCCATTACTTATACCGTTCTACGAATTCTTTTACAAGTGAATCTGAATCGTTCTGGAGTTGATTATGATTATTTACCAACAGATGGAAAAGAAAAGTACTTCCCGACCTCTTCACCGAATGGCCCGAAAGTTCTTTCATTGCTATGAAATGCGAGGGAGCGAACAACAATATGCTCGCAAAAAATTCTAGTGTGACCAGAAAATAAAGTCAAGTACTCTTGAGGATAGTTGAGTTTAATCTGCAAAATTAGACAGACAAACATCTTTATCCCTATTCCCAAACTGTAGAATGTTGAAAATCAGCATGAACAGAACACTTCGGTTGATAAGTTTTATTTGGTTAAACAAGCAATGTAATACCTAAATAGATAATTTCGCTGCATCTAGAGCATAAGACCAATTTTGGTTCGCCACAGTTAAACAAATCATTCGTCTGTAGAACAAAAAGCAATTGCTAAAAAAAAATGCTTTGGCAGCGCTTTGAGAACAGTTACTAAGATTAAGGAAAATTGTTCTCAAACTTAAAAGTCATAAAAGTGAAAATACCTTTTAATATTCTTTTTTTTTCTTTTTTGGAGGCAATACTTTTTTTAATGTTATTAAGGACTTTCGTTGTAAATGGAACCGAGGAAGGCTGCAAAACCAAAGAGAAGTCCCTTTTCTGTGATGATATTACGTAGTGCCCGACGATGACGTTCTCAGAGGTTAATTCCCACTCCGGATCATTTGCCAATCTAAACTCAAAATCTGCGGGCTATTCTCATATCTTACCTTCACCTGGACCTGTCAAACAGGTGAATTTGATCGGATAAAAAATGGTACAATCAACATTTAATTCGTTTTGACTCATTTCCATGCAATGCAAATCTAGTGACACATATCCGACCCGATCCATACCTAATTCATACCCGGCCTGACATAGATTCCTAAAATACTTTCATATTTAATTCAATAAAAAAAAACTCATACCAAACAGAGGTGCGAGATCAAGTAAGGGTAATAGAGAATGATAAGAGTCACAGAGATAGGTTGGGTTTAAATAAATTGTAAACCCAATTATGAACCGCTTAACATATATATTATGTTTATATCCATGTATGACCTTTTAATACCTATATAATTAACTCATATAACAAGTCTTCACATCATACACCAGTTAAGAAATAGTTTTGTTACCCATTTGGACAAGTCTACTTTCACCTTAAAACCAAACCTCAGCAACAACACAGAAGTAGCACGTTCATAAGATTTAAGTAAATGTCTCGAAGGCCATACCTTGAGCGTTAGATGCCCTCCATCTGCACCACGTTTAGGGCCCTGAACCACAGACCCATTCTTGTCATACTGAACAGCAATGGAGATGGAGGGCCCTGAACCATAGTTGATCCAAATTTTACAATTATTCCTCTCACACCCGTGCTCTCTCCATTGTCCCATGGACTGCCACCTTGTCCTCCAAATGGCCCAATGGACTTCAAGAAACGAAGATCAGAAATTGGTTCAGAGTAGACTCGTAGAGCATCAAGTTGGATGCCAGACCTTCCATGGAAACCGATGATCTTGCTGCATGTCAATGCACAGCAAAAGAAGCTCCCTTCTTCCTTACCAAAGGGTCCATGCCTTCTTATATTGCTTTCGAACGTGAGTGATTGAATGACAGAATTATCACGTCTGGTGTAACTTGACATTGAGGTCAAGAACTCACGAGCATAGTCCAAGTTAACCTGCAGAATCAGCGATTTAACTGTCATACTAATCGATATCAAAGACGATAGATAGACTGCAGTCGCCTAAGCAATCATCACATCCATGTACAACCTAGAAGCTTAATCCTTAGACCAGAGAATTTCTTAAAGCTAATGTACGGATGGACTACTACTCTTACATTGAACTTTTAGGGTCAATAATTGAAGATGATAGATATGAGTTTCGTGAGACCACTACTAACTATTTTAAAAACTTAAGATGTTAGATGAATGCATGATTTAATACATAAACATTCTATGAGATGAATGCGTGTTTTAATATATAAACATTCTATCAGTACATTTGGATGGTTTTCATTCCCCTCTAAGATGCTTTCCACAACCCATACGTTATCATTGTACATCACACATACAGATTACCATCACTCACAATTACTTTGATAAAGCTTCTCAAGTTTATTAGAAAACTAATGCTCGATCTAATGGTGGCGTAGGGCGGTGGTAGGTGCCTAAGACTTTCACCGTACCTTACCGCACTGCATAAAAATATTCCTGCTAGAGTAGCAATTAATATTAATAAGAAGAAATCTATTGCAGCCATTTCAGTACATTCCATGTGTTTTATAGACAAAGGAATACATAATGTGAACCTAGCAGATAAAAGATTTAAGGATTTCATTGAAATTGTCCGTTTGCCAATTTCCTGAAAAAATGATCATGGGTTCTTTTTTCCATCAGAACAATGGGGATGTTATGCTTGTTACTAAACTTACCGAAGAGATGAAATTTAACCCAGGTATATCTTTTTCTTCTCAGAGGTTAGATCGATCATCAAAAGAAGTATTAGGCCAAAAATTAGGATACATTCTGGAAAATAAAACTTTCATTAAAGAGAAGCAAATGAAAGGCTTTTAGAAAAGTTCTCGTAGAATCGATAAGGAGGTCTGTGAAGGTGCGTGTTTGTGGGAGAGAGAAAGGATCAACCATAATATGAATGGAAAATATGCCATGAACGCACCATATGGATATCTCCGTTGCCAATGTGACCATGTGTATGGGACCAAATAGACTCGCCATTATCGTCATACTCAAAGGAGATGCCGTTGACAATATCTTCCAACATCATCTTTATTTTCTTTACACCCTTAAATTTTCCATCATCCCAACCGTGTCCACCTTGGCCTCCAAATGGTCCAATAAACTCGATCGGATATAGATGAGAAACTGGTTCAAAATACGCTCCAAGAGATTCAAGATGGGAACCAGAACTCCCAAAAAAATCCAATGATTTTTCCCCCAGTGGCTGGAAATGAAAACTTCCTTCCGGTTTCAGTGTCGAATGGTCCATATGTTCTTTTATTGCTTTGAAATGTGAGTGAATGGATGATAGTAGAGCCACAATCACTCGTAATATAGCCCGAAACTTAAGTTAGATACTCAATTAACCAGTCCAGACTTATCTGTAACAAGCATTAGAATGTAAGCAATAGTTAATGCAACAAGTTGAAAAACAAAGACATTATGCATGATGGTAACTAGCCCACGACACCAACTTCTAGATAGGTAAATAGGCATGAGTGGAAAAGAAGAAGAAGAAGATGATCTTGCCTAATTCACTATCATGTCGTATATCTTATGCAAATAGCAGATGCTAGATCCCTTTGAGTTGCACACGAGATGTCATTGTTAATACTGTGTAATTTCGAGATCAACTCATCATTTGAGTTTCAAAAAACAACTCATTATTGGAATTCAGTTAATTATGCCAATAAGTCATTATGGAAACAACTCATGTACGCAAAGCAACATTCACAGGCGCAAAAATGACCAAATTTCAAAAACAAATAAAAATGGTGATTGAATAAATTTTCAATTTTATTATGTTATCATCCCACTGTTATATTTCCCGGATGAGTAGTAATTATGGTGGTTCAACTTGGCCATCTTGTAAACATTAGCAACTAATGTTTTCTATCTACGCATTATGTCTTCAGCAGAATCGGCACCAGCCAATATGAGCTGCACAAATCAGAAATGAAAATAGTAGCTTTGATCTAACACCAACATCAACAGTTCATTACTCGAATAGCACCTGTACCTTGTTCGTTGTGCCTCCACCACATGCTGTACCATGTGCAAAAGAACAACCTTGCTCATTGTTAGAAGTAATAAGGGTAAAGTTGTCTTTATTACTCTTATGGTTTATTGGGTTATCATTGTATAAATACAACTTTACTGAATAATACGAAATCAACTTTTCCTCTAACATGGTATCAGAGCCTAATTAATACCAAAACCCTAAAATCTAGCATTGCCCACCACTAGCCACCGTCAACCACCACCACCACTCACCGTCAACCACCACTCACCGTCGACCACCACCACCACTCACCATCGACCACCACTAGCCACCACCAGAGTCAGCAAATCTCGCTGGAATCTTCAGATCTAGCGTCGCCTGAGCCTAGCGAACTCAGATCTAGTATCGCCGAGATTCAGCGAGCCTTGCAGGTGCGTCACCTAGGCCGACGAGCCTAGTTCCGGCATGGGCTGACGTCCCCTAGGCCCAACAAGGCCAGATCTGACGTCGCTGGCACCGACAAGGCCAGATCTGGCGTCACCCACGACCTGCGACCCTTGAAGGGACGTCGCACAGCATCACATAGCCCGGCGAGGCCAAATACGGTGACAACTAGTGTCGGCCAGCCTTGCAGAGACGTCGCCCAGCATCGGAGAGCCCAGACCTAGCACTTTGCAACTCGATTCTGACCTTCACAGTTCACTTTTTCCCTGTTATGAATCCATACGTTTAATTTTTTGGTGGATTGAGGGTTATTGAACCCCAAAACAGAATGTTGAAGTGTTGATTCATTGATTATGCTTGATTGTTAAGTGGGTAGCTCTTAATTAGAGATATGGATTTGATTGTGGAGTGTTTCTTGATTTTATGAAACTGATTATGTGAGTTTTGAAGCTTTTGGAGTTGCTTATTTGAGGCTTTTGTGGATTGATGTGATAATCCTCAATTTTGGTGAATTATTAATTGTTAAGGATGGGTGATCCTGATAAAAGTAAAGTTGAGAGTGGTTCTAGAAAGAACAATATTGTGATGACTAAGGTGATTTCTTCCTCATTTAATAGAATTACTAATAAGAAGCTTGAGGGTGGTGCCAACTTTCATCAGTGGAAGAAAATTGTAAAACTTACTTTGACAGGCTGGAATCAACATAGACACTTAACTAAGCCTAAGCCCAGAGATGATGAGGATTGAGATGTTATTGATGCACGTATTCTGGGTCAAATGTTAAACTCTATGGAGAGCAATATAGTTGATTTAGTAACTCATATTGGCACAGTTAAAGAACTGTGGGACTATTTGGATGTATTGTATTTGGGCCAAAATAATCTATCACGGGTATATGAGTTATCATAGGAATTTTACCGATCTGAGAGGAAGGGGCGTTCTATCACGCAGTATTTTGCTGATTTTAAGAGAATATATGAAGAATTGAATGTTGTTCTCCCTATTTCGGTCAATGTTCAGCAAATGCAACTTCAGAGAGAATAATTAGCTGTAATGGGATTTTTAGGAGGTCTTGGTCCTGAATATAAAACTGTTAAGTCTAAAATTCTTAGAGGAGAGACTGTTGCATCACTCACAGATACGTTTGCTCGGGTTTTTCAAGTATCTCGTGAGTTTTCTCAGGACCCCACATCTGTGGCAGATAATTCAGCTCTTGTATCACAGTCTCAAGCTAGTAGTGGGAGTAGGAGTGATGGAGGAAACCATGGTGAATAGTGGACGTGGTGGCCGAGGGAAAGGCCAAGGCACAGGAATAGGGAGAAGCCAAGGCCAACAGCATCTTTATGGATAATCTCAACCGTCTACTGATAGCTCAAGGGCAGCACAGACTTGTCATTATTGTGGCAAACCAGGTCATATTCAGAGGTTTTGCTATAAGTTAAATGGGAGACCAGGGCAGCAACAACAGTTTGCCAATACTGTATCTAGTGCTGATTCCGTTTCACAGTCTTCTAAGGGCAAGATAGTGGTTATGTCTGAAGAGGAATTTGCTCGGTACAATCAGTCTCAGAGTTCACAGCCTACTTCTTCCACGGCTACTTTGGTGCAGATAGGTAATGCTACTGCATGTATTTCAGCTGCTTCTCGTCCTGAAAGATATAGAAGATTTGTGGGCAAACTGAATTATCTCACAATTACTCGACCGGACACTGCCTTTCCAGTTAGTGTAGTGAGCCAGTTTCTATCTTTCCCTCGTACATCTCATTGGGATGCAGTAATTCAAATTTTAAGGTACTTAAAGAAGACTCCAGGGAAAGGAATTGTTTACCAAAACCATGGTCACAATAGAATTGAAGGATTTTCTGATGCTGATTGGACAGGGTCTTCAGATGATAGGAGATCAACTACTGGATATTGTACTTTGGTTGGAGGAAATTTGGTGTCATGGAAGAATAAGAAATAAGGTGTTGTTGCTCGCTCCGAGTCAGAATACATAGTCGTGGCACAAGTGACATGTAAATTAGTGTGGCTTCAGCAGTTATTAACTGAGTTAGGCTTGAAAGTTTCAGTTCCTATGCCTTTGTGGTGTGATAATAAGGCTGCAGTGCAGATAGCTTCTAACCCCGTGTTTCATGAGAGAACAAAACTTATTGAGGTTGATTGTCATTTTATTTGTGAAAAGTTACAAAGTGGAATGATTCTTCCCAGTCATGTTAGAACTGGTGAACAACTCGCAGACATTTTTACTAAACCTTTGGGTTATGGGAGGATAAAATATATTTGTAACAAACTAGGCATGATTAATATCCATGCTCCAGCTTGAGGGGGAGTGTTAGAAGTATTAAGGGTAAAGTTGTCTTTATGACTCTTAGGTTTATTGGGTTATCATTGTATAAATACAACCTTACTGGATAATACGAAATCAACTTTTCCTCTAACACTCAGAAGTAACAGTAATCAACTCAATTGCAGAACCAGAAACAACTTCAATTTCTCTAACATCTGGATGCTTGGTATCGTCCCACCGGTCTTCATAATTACAGTTTCCAAATGGGCCTACGACTTCTAATGGGTACGAATGAGAGATCGGCATAAGATATGCCCATATGGAATCAAGAGAACTACGACACCTCCCAAAAAATCCAATGATCTTCCCAGAAACTGAAGAATCTCCCCCTCCCATTGCCAAATGGACCGTATGTTCTCCTGTTGCTGTGGAAGATAAGTGATTGAATGACGGCGGGTGGTCCATAATCCTCTCTGATATAGCTCGACACTGATGTCAAGAACTCATTTGGATAATCTAATTTTACCTGCAGGCAGTAGCACAAATCTAGTATCCATCACCTTCATCAAGATATGAACCTTCCCAAAACTAAGGATATTTGATACTTTTGAGGTCTTAAAAAGTGCTTCAACAGGATATTGCATGAGCACTTGCAATCCTTCTTTCCAGATAGAAAATCAATTTGTTAGTCTCACTAAACTCATATTGCAATCATTCAGCTCCATCTTAAAAACCTGATTTTTGCATAAACAGATGGAGTTCACGACACTGTATGTTGGGGACATGAAAGCAAAATCGAAAACTTTGATAAATCCAACATCAAGACAAGTACATAAAACAAACAGAACTCTGTTATTTTTTTTCTTTCTTTTGCAAACGTCGAGAATTTGGGAGATCATGAAGCATTGTGGACCAATCCCCCTTGAATCCTTTTAAGCAATTTACCTTTGATATGGACGCTTATTCTCTAATGACCAAACAGTACCTCATTTTGATGGGGAGTAGCATAAGTAGACATTTGCCATAGCATACCATAACAATGGACTCACCGTGCATATTTTGCCTTCCGCAGGTCCACCGCGCCTTGGCGAGCGGACCAAATTCCCGTCCTGATCATACTCAATATAAAAGGACTCAAACACCGATGTTACAACTAGAGTAATCTTTCTAACATCGGTGTATGTTTTATCATCAAAAGGACTCCTACCATGACCTCCATATGGCCCTAGGGATTGAAAGGGTAGAAGAGAGGAGAACGGCTCTAAAGGCAATCCAACTGAATCAAGATGAGGGTCTCTCACTAACTTCTCCAATATTTCATGCCACTGGTTTTTTCTCTTTTTAGAGAGGAAGAAACCAAAATTTTTAAGAGCTATTGGAAGTCCACCAGTGTAGCAGACAAGACTCTCTGACAACTCTCCATAGCCTTCTTTAGGATGGTCTTTGCGGAAGGCATGGCGACTCAAGAGTTGGAGCGATTCTTTATGAGTCAATCCTGGGAGCATGTACTTGTTATCTACTTCGAGATCTTCGAGAAGCTGCTCATCTCTTGTGGTTATCACAATTCTACTCCCATTTTGGAACCATTCTCGATCTCCAGCGCCGACATAGTGAATTTGGTCCTTCTCGGTGACGTTATCGAGAACTAGAAGGATCCTTTTCCAACGGAGCTTAGTTTTTATCTCGTTGATGTTGCTATTAAGATCAAACAATTCTAGACCTTGTACCTTCAGAACATCGTGGAGAAGTCTCTTCTGAAGAAGTAAAAGAGTATCTTGGTTTGCACCTCCAACATTTTCAAGTAAGCTAACACCTTCAAATTCCCTAAAAACACGATCGCAGATGACTTTGGCCAATGTTGTCTTACCAATCCCTTTCATTCCCCAAATTCAACCGACACGGACATCATCCTCTGACCCAATTTCCAGCAACGATATCACGTCCTCTACGAAGGAATCTACCCCAATAGCATTGTTGACAAAATAGGGGGAGATTGGTCTAGCACTGATCCTATAGAGATGTCCTACAATTTGCTCGATGAAGTTTGATTGATCCCTGTAGTTGCATAGGAGGGACAAATCCAATATGAGTAACTACATCGTAGAGAGGCTATCAGCAGATGAGAAACGAACCCATGAACTAAACTCAATCAACAGCATATTCAAATTGACCACTAATTTATGCTTTTTCGTGAGTGAGCTCATCAAATGCATTACCCGTTAGCACCATTATTCAAGTACCATCCTGACAAATTCCCAGCTTCTTCAAGCGCATCCCTCCACTTCTGCACCAGCAAATCGTCCGTGTGGGTGGCCAAACACCTTTCGAAACCATCCCCGAATCGTCCGCTCTGTTTCCGAACGTCCCCTGGCTCAACATCATAGAAAATGGGCAGAACGACGTGACCTTGACGATATTTGTGTTGGAAATATGGTGTGGTTTTGATGGGTGAATGAGAAATTGTTTCTCAAAGAACATCCTTGAGTTGGATGATTTTGTAACGATGCTTCATTGCGAGCTCAGAAGCAGAGTATATTTCAGATGAGCTCAGAAGCAACGTTCAGAAGCTGCTCGCGCAGGGTTCAGAACCAGCGTTCAGAAGCTGCTCGCGCAGGGTTTAGAAGCAGCTCTCGACGCTCAGATGCTGACCATTTGTATGTCATTACGACAGTGACAAATGTCAGAGTTAATCATCCATTATGACTCAAACGGTAAATTTAATTGTCGGTTATGCTACAACAGTTACAAACGGCAGATTTAATCAACCGTTATAAACTGTTACGCCATATTATTCTGAAGGAATCCCTCTACTCATCTTATAAATAGCTAGTTTTCTCGTTCTTGTAAGCGCGCATTCGAATTCTGAATCAGTTTAAAGGATTTAGCTCTCCTCTGTCTTCGCTAAGCTTTCAACTCGTTCCTTGCATTGTTTTGATAGTGTTCAAACACAAGTTCTTCAAGTTCGCCGAAAACTCTGAGGTGTTGTGCTCATTTCTTAGTTGTCAACCGTTGTATCCTGGGAGACAGACGCTCACGAAACCTCAAGCACAGAATTGAGGGAGCGAATCTGTTTTAAGGAAACTATGTTCAACACAGGCCTCGGTTTATACTTGTGTCGATCCCACTTTTCTTATGTCGAAAAGCTATTTGCAAGTGAATCTGAAAGTTTTCACCAAACCTTTTTAAATAGTAAGTGTTTTCCAGGAATTCAGATTCAGACGCGTTCTGCTTCTGAATGTCCTTTTTGAGCTGATCAGATTCAGACTCAGGCTCAACAGGTTTTCCCAACATTCCTTCTGAACTAGTGAATCTGAATCGTTTTGGAGATTGATTCTAAACAGGCTCCCGAACCAACAATCTTAAAACAGATTCGTCTGCTTCTGAACTCTGTTTAATAGTTCCGAAGCAGATACGTTTGAGGTCTGAACTCTTTCTGATACTTCAGAAGCAGAAAATTTGCTATCGAAACAGAGTCTCCTTGTTTCAAAATGGCTGCTGAGAAAGAAGTTGTTCAACTTGGTTCTGAAAACTTTGCCAATCTTCTGCTTCTGTTCCTGCTCCTGTTTCTGTTCACCAAGGCGAAAGGCCTGAAAAGTTCAACGGATCGAACTTCAAAAGGTGGCAACAGAAAATGTTGTTTTATTTAACAACGTTGAATCTTGCGAGATTCTTGACTGAGGAAGCTCCTCAGATATCCGATGGTGAAACGGATAAACAAGCCTTCAATGCGCTTGAGGCTTGGAAGCATTTCTGACTTCCTCTGTAGGAACTATGTCATGAATGGCTTGCACGACTCTCTGTATAATGTCTATTGTACAATCAATACGGCAAAAGAGTTGTGGGAATCTTTAGACCGGAAATATAAAATAGAGGATGCCGGAGCAAAGAAATTTGTTGTCGGTCGATTCCTTGATTATAAGATGGTGGATTCCAAGACTGTGATCAGTCAAGTGCAAGAAATCCAAGTGATTTTGCACGAGATTCAATCTGAAGGGATGAATCTGAGTGAAACCTTCCAGGTGGCTGCCATTATTGAGAAGCTACCTCCTGGGTGGAAGGATTTCAAGAATTACCTTAAGCACAAGCGAAAGCAAATGAACCTGGAGGAGTTGATTGTCAGACTTCGCATCGAAGAAGACAACAGAAGCTCTGATCGCACGAGGTTCAATCCCACCGCAGCTAAGGCAAACGTTGTGGAGCATAAGCAAGCCCACAAGAACAAGAAGGCCATCAAGCCAAAGCTGGGACAGAAAGGAGGAGTCTCCAAAACAAAGTTCCAAGGGAAATGCTTCAACTGTGGTAAGATGGGCCATAAATCCGTGGAATGCAGATTCCCGAAGAAGAAGAAGCATGAGACGAACATGGTGAATGATGTCGCTCATGACTTCTCAGACATAAATCTCTCTGCGATGGTGTCTGAGGTGAACCTGGTCGGGTCCAATCCAAAGGAATGGTGGATTGACACTGGTGCCACGAGGCACGTATGCTCAAACAAAGACCTGTTCACAAATTTCGAACCAATCGATGGGGAGAAAGTCTTCATGGGAAACTCGGCCACGTCTGCAGTTGAAGGCCAAGGGAAAGTGCTTCTGAAGATGACCTCTGGGAAAGAGCTGACTCTGAACAATGTTCTGTATGTGCCAGAAATCCGAAAGAACCTGGTCTCCGGGTCTCTATTGAACAAGCACGGATTTCGTATGGTGTTCGAGTCAGACAAAGTTACTTTGTCAAAATCTGGAATGTATGTGGGAAGGGGATATGTATCTAATGGGCTTTTTAAGCTCAATGTGCTGACAATTATCAATAAAGATAATAAGTCTTCAGTTTATATGCTTGAGTCTTCCAACTTATGGCGTGGCAGACTTGGACACGTTAATTATGATACATTGCGTAGATTAATTAACTTGGAGCACATTCCCTCATTCCAAATTGATTGTAAACACAAATGTGAAATCTGTGTTGAGGCAAAGTTAACGAGATCATCGTTTCAAACAGTTGAAAGGAACACCGAACCTCTTGAGCTAATTCATAGTGATGTTTGTGATTTGAAATTCATACAAACAAGAGGTGGTAATAAATATTTTATTACCTTTATCGATGATAGCACTAAATACTGCTATGTGTATTTGCTTAAGAACAAAAGTGAAGCCTTAGAGAAATTTGTTCTCTATAAGAATGAAGTTGAGAATCAACTCAACAAGAAAATCAAAAGATTGAGAAGCGATAGAGGTGGTGAGTATGAAGAACCGATTGGTGAATTCCGTGTGCAACACGGAATTATACATGAAGTAACTGCACCCTATTCACCTCAATCAAACGGTGTGGCTGAACGTAAAAATCGCACATTGAAAGAAATGATGAATGCGATGTTACTAAGTTCAGGTTTACCCCAAAATATGTGGGGTGAAGCTATTTTGTCAAGCAATTACCTTTTAAATAAGGTACCTCGGAAAAAGGAGGATAAAACCCCTTATGAGTTATGGAAAGGTAGGAGACCATCCTATAAATACTTACGAGTGTGGGAGTGTCTTGCAAAAGTAGCTGTATCAACACCAAAGAAAACAAAGATAGGTCCTAAAACGGTGGACTGTATCTTTATAGGCTACGCACATAACAGTAATGCATATCGGTTTCTTGTACATGAATCGAAAATTTCAGATATACACAAGAATACGATCATGGAATCTAGGAATGCATCATTCTTCGAAGGTGTATTTCCTTGCAAATCCAATGATGGATCTAGTTTGTCCAAGCGAACGATTGACACTATAAATGAAGGAAGTCATGATTCTGATTATGACAGAATTCAGATGCAGAGCGAGTCTGCTTCTGATCATGATAGTATTCAGAAGCAGAGCGAGTCTGCTTCTGATCTACTCCAAAGAAGAGCTCAGAAGCAGGGCGATCCTGCTTCTGAACAGCTCAGACGGAGCAAAAGAGCAAGAGTGGAGAAATCATTTGGAGATGATTTTCTGACTTATTTGTTAGAAAAGGAACCACTAAACTATTCAAAAGCAGTAAATTCTTTTGAGGGACTTCTATGGAAAGAAGCAATTAAAAGTGAAGTTGATTCTATATTGCAGAATCATACTTGGGAGTTAGTGGATCCTCCTCTCGGATGCAAACCTTTAGGATCAAAATGGATCTTTAAAAGGAAAATGAATGCAGATGGTTCTGTTGATAAGTATAAAGCCAGACTTGTAATCAAAGGATACAAGCAACAAGAAGGCTTAGATTACTTTGATACTTATTCTCCTGTGACGAGAATAACCTCCATTAGGATGATACTTGCAATTGCAGCATTGCGAAATCTAGAAGTACATCAAATGGATGTAAAAACAGCTTTCCTAAATGGTGATTTAGATGAAGAAATCTACATGGAACAACCCGAGGGTTTTATAGTTCCAGGAAAAGAAAGGAAAGTCTGTAAATTGGTTAAATCATTGTATGGCTTAAAACAAGCGCCAAAATAGTGGCATGAAAAGTTTGATAATGCAATGATTACCAATGGATTTAAGATCAGTGAATGTGATTAATGTGTCTACATTAAAGGAAAAGAAAATGGCTATGTCATTTTGTGTCTTTATGTAGATGACATACTCATCGTCGGTAGTGATGATGAAATGATCAAATCCACTAAGAATATGTTGAATTCGAGATTTGACATGAAAGATATGGGACTTGCTGATGTGATTTTAGAAATTAAAATCACAAGAACGCCAGAAGGTCTTATTTTAAACCAGTCACACTATGTGGACAAAATTCTTGGAAAGTTCAATGTGGATGATTCTGGTATTGCGAGAACACCACTCGACAATAGTTTTCATCTATCCAAGAATAGAGGAGAGAGTATTTCTCAAGTAGAATACTCTAGAATTATTGGAAGTCTGATGTACCTAATGAGTTGTACTAGACCAGATATTGCGTACTCAATTAGTAAACTGAGTAGATATACGAGCAATCCGAGTGCTGATCATTGGAAAGCAATTGTAAGAGTACTTAGGTACCTACGATATACTCGGAATCATGGTTTGCACTATACCAGATACCCAGCTATTCTAGAAGGATATAGTGATGCGAACTGGATATCTGATATGAAAGACTCAAAGTCTACTAGTGGATATGTATTTACACTAGCAGGTGCAGCCGTATCATGGAAATCCTGTAAGCAAACGGTTATAGCCAGATCCACAATGGAATCTGAATTCATTGCTTTGGATAAATGTGGAGAAGAGGTTGAATGGCTACGTCACTTACTAGAGGATATTCCAAAATGGCAAAAACCTGTGCCACCAATTTGCATATACTGTGATAGTCAATCTGCAATTGGAAGAGCACAGAGTAAAATGTACAATGGTAAGTCTAGACATATACGTCGTAGACATAATACCATTAGACAACAGCTCTCAACTGGAATTATCTCTATTGACTACGTAATGTCAAAGGATAATATTGCGGATCCGCTAACCAAAGGGTTAAATAGAGAGTTAGTTGAGAAATCAGCAAGAGGAATGGGACTGAAGCCCATGAAAGAATGAGTTGATATAAAGGAAACCCAACCTAGTTGACTGGAGATCCCAAGATCTAGGTTCAAAGGGACAACCTAATTATATTGACTTAGTGATGTCACTGTGGGGGTTTATCCCTAAAACCATTTCTCAGAAATAACCGTGATAGTATAAGGAAAAGGATAGCAGTTTGCTTTAATGATTCTTAAGTGGAGTAATCAAATTACTCAAAATTAAGTAATCACCTATGTGAGAGAGAAGTGGGGCCGCTTCAAAGGAGAATTTGGGGCTAAATTCTTTAGAAACTCTTGCAGAACCAGGTTGGTGTTCATGGCCAAAACGAACACAACCATGAGAACTGAAGAAACGTTTGATGATTCCTGTGTGGAGTATATGGTTCATTTACATAAGAAAACAGGACAGTTCAAGGACATCATGTCTACTGGACAACTAGTAAAGTAAATATACTTTCACAAGGGAAGGTTCAAAGGGTAACACCTACCTATCCTATGTAGGTTTCATTTGTCGAACACTATCATCGAGTCAAAACAAAACAATTTTCATTCATGTGGGGGATTGTTGGAAATATGGTGTGGTTTTGATGGATGAATGAGAAATTGTTTCTCAAAGAACATCCTTGAGTTGGATGATTTTGTAACGATGCTTCATTGCGAGCTCAGAAGCAGAGTATGTTTCGGATGAGCTCAGAAGCAACGTTCAGAAGCTGCTCGCGCAGGGTTCAGAATCAGCGTTCAGAAGCTGCTCGCGCAGGGTTCAGAGCCAGCGTTCAGAAGCTGCTCGCGCAGGGTTTAGAAGCAGCTCTCGACGCTCAGATGCTGACCATTTGTATGTCATTACGACAGTGACAAATGTCAGAGTTAATCATCCATTATGACTCAAACGGCAAATTTAATTGTCGGTTATGCTACAACAGTTACAAACGGCAGATTTAATCAACCGTTATAAACTGTTACGCCATATTATTCTGAAGGAATCCCTCTACTCATCTTATAAATAGCTGGTTTTCTCGTTCTTGTAAGCGCGCATTCGAATTCTGAATCAGTTTAAAGGATTTAGTTCTCCTCTGTCTTCGCTAAGCTTTCAACTCGTTCCTTGCATTGTTTTGATAGTGTTCAAACACAAGTTCTTCAAGTTCGCCGAAAACTCTGAGGTGTTATGCTCACTTCTTAGTTGTCAACCGTTGTATCCAGGGAGACAGACGCTCACGAAACCTCAAGCACAGATTGAGGGAGCAAATCTGTTTTAAGGAAACTGTGTTCAACACAGGCCTCGGTTTATACTTGTGTCGATCCCACTTTTCTTATGTCGAAAAGCTATTTGCAAGTGAATCTGAAAGTTTTCACTAAACCTTTTTAAATAGTAAGTGTTTTCTAGGAATTCAGATTCAGACACGTTCTGCTTCTGAATGCCGTTTTTGAGCTGATCAAATTCAGACTCAGGCTCAACAGGTTTTCCCAACATTCCTTCTGAACTAGTGAATCTGAATCGTTTTGGAGATTGATTCTAAACAGGCTCCCGAACCAACACTCTGAACCTCCTGTTGCACTCCAGGATCTCCACAAGCTCGTTCAAGCACCACCACGAGTCGGTGTAATTGGTGGCGAACACGACGAGGGCGACCCCAGAATGGCAAATCGCGTAGAGCAGCTTGGGCTCGATGAGAATCTCGGTCTCCACTTTGTCATTGTCACTGAAGTAGTAGATCCCCGCCTGCTTCAGCGCATAGAAGAGGTGGGCCGCGAAGCTCTTCCTTATGTCTTCGCCCTTGATGGATCGAAGCTGAAGACGAAATGCGTCGCTCGATCTGTTCGATTCCCATGGGGACAGAGCGCGATTTAGTGAGAGAATGTGAAAAGGCTGAAACATTTCTCGTAGGTGAAGCGTACAAATGAGAGAGAGAGAGAGAGAGAGAGAGAGAGAGAGAGGGACGAAGGATCAAAGCTTCGCCATCAGGACAGACTCGGCTTCTCCAACTGAATCCTCGGACCAGCTGGCGAGCGAGACATGGATTTGTTTGAAGAACTGAAGAAAGGCTTGGTCGGTCTAGGACGATTACGTTTGACTCGTCAAACGAGCCCCATCCACGAATCGAACTCTCTTAAAAGCTTGTGCTTGGTCTCCGTGACAGACGGAGACATGGTTTTGAAGCTTCAGGACACGCGCCCGCTGGTGGAAGAAGAACATTCATCGTACCATTCAGGGGGTGCAACGGGACAGAATTTATCCGTTACCCAAATTGAATTACCTGAAAAATATGATCCAAAATCGATTCTCAATCAAATCGAGGACGATTAAGATCTAATTCTGACTTGACTTACCCGATCTATGCTCACTCCTAATATCAATTGATGGAACTGTAATCTACACAATTTTAAATAAAGACATAAAGTAATTTTATTTTAAATAAGTGCTTAAAGGGTCTTGCCTCTGTAGGGATGTTTTTTGTCTTTCTATATTTTTTTTATTTTTTTTCTTTTTTCTTATTTTCCTTTTTTTTCTTTTCTTTTACCCATTTCCTTTTCCATTTTCATGGAAGTCTCTCACCCACCGCCGCTCTCTCTCCCGCCATGCCCTTCCCTCGCCCAAATTAAGCAAGCCCATGCTCGGATCACCGTGCTCTCCGGTCACGCCGCCGCCATCAAGAACAAGAACCACCTCCTCCTCCACCTCTCCCTCGCCGCGCCCACCAATCTTGACTATCCCCTCTCCCTCTACCGCAGCATCGAGCCCCCATCTGTTTTCACCTCCAATAACATGACCCGATGCCTCCCCCGGAGCGATCTCTCTTTCGGGTCCATCTTTGTCTACACGTCGATGCTGCGGGGGCGAGTGAGCCCCAACGAGCATACCTTCACTTTTGTGTTGCAGGCTTGCGGGAAGGGTGTAGGTTTGTTTGAAGGGAGGCAAGTCGATGCTCATGCTGTGAAGCTCTATTTTTATGGGGATCTGTAATTAAGGAACGCTTTCATTCATCACATGATTGCAGTACATACTTTTTACTGTGTATATAAAATATCATGAGATGACAAATGTTTGTATTGAGACTTTAACAGATTTTCCTCTGTCATCAGAGTCTGGAAAAGAAAAGAACAACTTCATTAGATTAAATCCATTTGATGCTTAAAAATCATAATTAGCTGTAATGTCTTAGATTAAATTAAATTAGATTAGATGGAGAGAGTGAGAACGGATTATCCCATCCCCATAATTACCTTCTTGAAAGAGAGAGGTTATATGCGGCAGCCATGCATTCTTAATAAGAATTTCTTATTGTTGTCGTGTTGGATAGATTGTTCCTAAAAATCATTAGGGAATCCCTTTTTTTTTTAAGTAGTTGAGTCGCTTTCTTTTCCTAGTATTAAAAAACCTTGGATATGGTTTACTTTGCATAATATATTCTTCGATTGTTTAAATTCCATTGTTAGTGTAAATAATTTAATTTTTGGCCTAATTCTTCTTTTGATGATCGATTCAACTTTGGATCAAAAAGATAACAGGGTTGTTTAAATTGTAATGACCACAACCATGAAATTTAATGTTAAAACTCCATGATTAATTTACAAATCATTAACATAATCTTGTTCCGTGTACCATGTAAATTAAGAGATTTAGCTAAAATTATAGCATGAGATAAGGCGTAATGGTTATGTTGAGACTGGTTGATGAAGATACGATTCTCTATAAACCATTTAACACCCTTCAATGTTAGAGGATACATCAAATCAGAATATGTGATGATACAAATTGAATGTGAACTCAAACATTAAACGCATGGCGTGCTTCGAGCTTAGCCTTTCAAGGCTCAAGATGTGCTCCAAGTGCATCAAGATAGATTCCACACCTCCCATGAAACCCCACGATCTTTTTACCTGTTGGTGGAAAAGAAATATATGTCCCATCTTCTACACCGATTGGCCCGAAAGTTCTTTCATTGCTCTGAAATTTGAGGGAGCGAACTCTAATATACCCGCCAAAATATCCAAAGTAACCAGAAAATGAAGTCAAGTACTCTCGAGGATAATCAAGTTTAACCTGCAAAATTAGAAACAAAAACATATGTAATCCCAACCCCACAGCTGTAAGAATCTTGAAAATCAACATAAACAGAACACTCCAGTTGATAAGTTGTATTCTGTTAGACAAACAATGTAAAGCCAAATAGATAATGCCGCTGCATCTAGAGTATAGAACCTATTTTGGTCCGCAACAATTATCAAATCAACATTGTCTGTACAACAAATATCAATTCCTTCAAGAATGCTCCGACAATGCTTTCATGCTCGGGGACGGCAATTGATTCACCACCACTCTACACTCTACTCACTATACTTTCAGGCTCATGTACATATACTTGACCTCCAGTCCAGACCACCTAAAAAACCTTAGACGCAGAAGTTGCACGTTTATGAGATTAAGTAAATGTCTGGAGGCCATACCTCGAGTGTCAAATGTCCTCCATCTCCACCACGTTTACAGCGCTGAACAGACCCATTCTTGTCGTACTCAATAGTGACAGAGTCAATAGTTGATCCACCTTTAACAATAATTTCTCTCACACCTGTGCTATCTCCATCATCCCAAGGACTACCACCTTGACCTCCAAATGGCCCAACGGATCTCAAGAAATGAAGATCAGAAATTGGTTCAGAGTAGACTCCTAGTGCATCAAGCAGGGCACCAGACCTTCCATGAAAGCCAATTATCTTGTGGTATGTCAATGCACAGCTAAAGAAGCTTCCTTCTTCTGTACCAAAGGGTCCATGCCTTCTTATATTGCTTTCGAACGTGAGTGATTGAATAACAGAACAGTCATGTCGGATATAACCTGATACTGAGGTCAAGAACTCACGAGGGTAATCCAAGTTAACCTGTAGAATTAGCAAGTATTTATTGAATTTACCAGTTACATTGATCCATATCAAGGATGATAGATAGATTACCGTGGCCTAAGAAAACACGGCATCCCGTTACAGCCTAGAAGTTGATCCTAGACCCAAGAATCTCTAAAGCTAGTGTATGGATGGACTACTGTTCTTACAGCATACTTTTCTGGTCAACAATCGAAGACGATAGGTCTTTAGTTTTTCTGGCACACTTTGCTGATTCACTTCATTTAGCAATGGAAAAAAAAGAAAAGACTTACTCTCATGGATAAAAGATTACGGGAAGAAATTCGATAACCAAAGACAACTTTAATCATACGCATGGCTTTCATTTCCCTCCATACTGCACCATCGTACATCCTGCATACAGGTTTTAATCGCTTATAGTTTACTTTGGTAAAACTTTTCAAGTTTAGTAGGAAACTAATAAAGGTGGCACAGGGCAGTGGTAGGTGCCTAGACCTTAGCCGTACCTTACCACACCGCATGAAACATTCCTCCTAAAGTTGCTATTAATAGGAATAGGGGAAAGTCTGTTATAGCCATTTCTATACATTCGATGTACTCTATGGGTAAAGAAACAAACATAAAGCTGAACAAAGTTAATAAAATTAAAAGATTCATTGAAATTGTTCAATGGGATACTCACTGAAAAGATAATCATAGGTTCTTCTCTTCATCAAAACAATAGGCATTTATGCTCATTACTAATGTTGAACAGATTATACGCAACCAAGATATATCGTTTTCATCAGAAGTTGAATCAATCATCTAAAGAAGAATTAGGCCAAACACTAGGATACAATCTGCAAAAATAAAATTTCTATCGAAGAGAAGCAAATGAAAGGCTTTCATAAAAATTCTCGTAGAATCAAAAACAGGATTAGAGAGAGAGAGAGAGAGAGAGAGAGAGAGAGAGAATCAATGGTAAACATGACTCACCATATGGATATCTCCGTTGCCAATGTGACCATGTGGAGAGCACCAAACAGATTCGCCATTATTGTCATACTCAAAAGAGATGCATTTGACAACGTTTTCCAACATCATCTTTATTTTCTTTACACCATTGTATTTTCCATCATCCCATGGGTGTCCACCTTGGCCTCCAAATGGTCCATTACACTTGATCGGATATAGATGAGATATCGGTTTGAAATATGCTCCAAGAGATGCAAGATGGGAACCAGAACTCCCATAAAATCCAATGATCTTTCCACCAGTTGCTGGAAATGAAAACTTTCTTCCAATTTCAGTGCCAAATGGTCCGTATGTTCTTTTATTACTTTGAAATGTGAGCGAATGGATGATAGTAGAACCCGAATCATTCGCAATAAATCCCGAAACTGAAGTTAGACATTCAGTCAACCAGTCTAGATTTATCTGTAGCAACCATATGAAGGGTAAAGAAAAGTTAACGCAAAAAGTCAGGAACCAAAAGCATGGTAGATGAGAATGACTTGTGCATTATCCACTTTCTTGATGATTGAGATGATCATGCATGAGAAGAAAATAGTAGATTATCTTACCTACTTCAACATCGCATCAATATATATTAGATGAAAAAAGAAAAAAGATAATCCACGTACGTACGTTTATTTTGCGGAAAGTCAATGATTTGAAAAATATTTTCCTAAGACTGATCCACCGTATCGCTTTCAAAATTGAACTACGGAAAATTATTTTGATCATAATGAAAATGTTTAAGGATAAGTGTTGTTGATAAAGAAAATATTTTCTGTTGACTAATTTTTAAATGATGGAAACACAAAATTGTTTTAGGAATCGTTGATTTACATGAAACAAACGCACTAGTGTTGCAAACAGTATTTCTTGGGTAAGTCATTGTTGGTGCTCTTCGTCAGGAAAAGAACTCATTGTTTGAACAACTATGCCCAGAGAGAAAAACTAGATTTTGTGCGAGAGACGAAAATCTATATGCAGAAAGTCCACAGATGGAGAACAATTGATTCGCTCTCCCTTAACAACCGTTTTAAAATACAAAAATTTCAAAAGGTGTTCAAATTTATGCTCAATTTTATTTTAGCAAATCTTTGTCCAAGAAAAACTTGCCTCCTGTTGATGGTGTGTCATACCTAAGTTACAAGGTTAACAGTTTATCATTTCCATAAAGACACCATCTTCAGCAACAGCACGAGAAGCTGCATTGTCGAAAATAGAAGGGATAACGTTTATCTGACATCGAATTCCTACTAGAGTAGCCTACCGTATTTATTTCGCCGCTGCCACTTGCACCATGTCCGAAAGAGCGACCCTCCTCATAGGTGATATTAATGGATTCAATTGCAGAACCAGAGACTACAACAATTTGTCTCACATCTGTATTCTTGCCATCATCCCAGCGGTTTTCCCCATTTCCAAATGGCCCTACGGCTTCGAAGGGATATGGATGAAAAACAGGTCCAAAATAAGCTCCAATGGAATCCAGATAATCGCCACACCTTCCATGAAAACCAATGATCTTCCCAGCAACTGGTTCGGGCTGGAGACTGAAGAATGTCCCTCTCTCATTGCCAAATGGACCATATCTTCTCTTGTTGCTGTGGAAGATAAGTGATTGAATGACGACGGGTTCACAATTCTCTCTGATATAGCCCGACACTGATGTCAAGAACTCATTTGGATAATCTAGTTTTACCTGCAGACAGCAGCACAAATCTGGTATCCATCACCTTCATCAAGAAATGAACCTTCCCAAAACTAAGGATATTTGATACTTTTGAGGACTTAAAAAGTGCTTCAAGAGTATAATGCATGAGCACTAGCAACCCTTCTTTCCAGATAGAAAATCAATTTGTCAGTTTCACTAAACTCATGTTGCAATCATTCAGCTCCATCTTAAAACCCTGATTTTTGCATAAACAGATGGAGTTCACGACACTGTATGTTGGGAACATCAAAGCAAAATCGAAAACTTTGATAAATCCAACATCAAGACAAGTATATAAAACCAACAGAACTCTGTTATTTTTTTTTCTTTCTTTTACAAACATCGAGAATTTGGGAGACCATGCCGCATTGTGGACCGACCCCCCTTGAATCCTTTTAAGCAATTTACCTTTGATATGGACTCTTATTAGCTAATGATCAAACAATACCTCATTTTGATGGGGAGTAGCACAAGTAGACATATGCCATAGCATACCATAACAATGGACTCACCGTGCATATTTTGCCTTCCCTAGGTCCACCATGTCTTGGCGAGCGGACCAAATTCCCATTCTGATCATACTCAATATAGAAGGACTCAATCACTGACGTTACAACTAGAGTAATCTTTCTAACATCGGTGTATGTTCTATCATCATAAGGACACCCACCACGACCTCCATATGGCCCTAGGGATTGAAAGGGAAGAAGAGAGGAGAACGGTTCTAAAGGCAATCCAACTGAATCAAGATGAGGGTCTCTCACCAACTTCTCCAATATTTCATGCCACTGATTTTTTCTTTTTTTAGAGAGGAAGGAACCAAATTTTTTAAGAGCTATTGGAAGTCCACCAGTGTAGTGGACAAGACTCTCTGACAACTCTCCATAGCCTTCTTTAGGATGGTCTTTGCGGAAGGCATGGCGACACAAGAGTTGGAGCGATTCTTTATGAGTCAATCCTGGGAGCATGTACTTGCTATCTACTTCGAGATCTTCCAGAAGCTGCTCATCTCTTGTGATTATCACAATTCTACTCCCATTTTGGAACCATTCTCGATCTCCAGCACCAAAATAGTCAATTTGGTCCTTCTCAGTGATGTTATCGAGAACTAGAAGGATCCTTTTCCGACGGAGCTTAATTTTTATCTCGTTGATGTTGCTGTTAAGATCAAACAATTCTAGACCTTGTACCTTCAGAACATCGTGGAGAAGTCTCTTCTGAAGAAGTAAAAGAGTATCTTGGTTTGCACCTCCAACATCTTCAAGTAAGCTAACACCTTCAAATTCCCTAAAAACACGATCGCAGATGACTTTGGCCAACGTTGTCTTACCAATCCCTTTCATTCCCCATATTCCAACGACACGGACATCATCCTCTGACCCAATTTCCAGCAACGATATCACGTCCTCTACGAAGGAATCTACCCCAATAGCATTGTTGAAATAATAGGGGGAGATTGGTCTAGGACTGATCCTATAGAGATGTCCTACAATTTGCTCGATGAAGTTTGATTGATCCCTGTAGTTGCATAGGAAGGACAAATCCAATATGAGTAACTACATCATAGAGAGGCTATCAGCAGATGAGCAACGAACCCATGAACTAAACTCAATCAACAGCATATTTCAAATCGACCACTACTCTATGCTTTTTCGTGAGTGAGCTTATCAAATGCATTACCCGTTAGCATCATTATTCAAGTGCCATCCTGACAAATTGCCAGCTTCTTCAAGCGCATCCCTCCACTTCTGCACCAGCAAATCGCCCGTGTGGGTGGCCAAACACTTTTCGAAACCAGCCCCGAATCGTCCGCTCTGTTTCCGAACGTCCCCTGGCTCAACATCATAGAAAATGGGCAGAACGACGTGACCCTGATGATCTCTGAACCTCCTGTTGCACTCCAGGATCTCCACCAGCTCGTTCAAGCACCACCGCGAGTTGGCGTAATTGGTGGTGAACACGACGAGGGCGACCCCAGAATGGCGAATCGCGTCGAGCAGCTTGGGCTCGATGAGAATCCCGGTCTCCACTTTGTCATTGTCACTGAAGTAGTAGATCCCCGCCTGCTTCAGTGCATGGAAGAGGTGGGCCGCGAAGGTCTTCCTTATGTCTCCGCCCCTGAAGCTTACGAACACGTCATACTTCCATTGATGGAGCGAAGCTGAAGACGAAATGCGTCGCCCGATCTCTTCGATTCCCATTGGAACAGTGCGTGATTGAGTGAGACAATGGGAAAAAGGCTGAAACATTTTCTCGAAGGTAACGCGTATATATGAGAGGGAGAAGGGAGGGGGAGGCGGCGGGACGAAGAAGAATCAACGCTTCGCCGTCAGGACAGACTCGGCTTCTCCAATTGAATCGTCTGACCAGCTGGCGAGCGAGACTTGGATTTGTTCGAAGAACGGAAGAAAGACTTGGTCGGTCGAGGACGACTAGGTTTGACTCGTCAAACGAACCACATCCACGAATCGAACTCTCTTAAAAGCTTGTGCTTGGTCTACGTCTAGTGATGGCCACGGTTTGGGAACCGGCCAGTTCCGGTTTGTGAACCGGCGGTTCCGATTCGTGACCATGGGTTCCGATTCCGGTTTGGATTTTGAAATTATATTTTTAAATAATAAATTTTGAAAAAAAAATTATAAATTATCAAATACAAATTATAATCAAATTTAGTGGAAAAAAATAAGAGAGAAAAATGGCTTGACTTAATGAATTATCAGTAAGGCTCCGTTTGTTTCACGGAAAATATGAAGATTTTGAAAAATATTTTCTGGAAAGTTGTTTTTCAGGAAAATGATCATATTTTTCGGTGTTTGGTTGAAACTTAAAAATGAATTGGAAAACTATTTCCGTCTTGGCTAGGAAATGATTTTCCTAGAAACAATTATTCCAAGAGTCCATGGGCTTTACTCGCGCCCAACACGGTGAGTCGAATGTCGCGACCTCTCAAATCCGAGAGCCGAGCGGATGCAGAATTTGCCTTACATTTCGACCCAACCGACATTGCCCGGTGGCTCTTCCTTGAAGTTCATTTTAGAAGGAGGGTGTTTAAATAAAGTTAATTCTTTTGTTTGTTCAAAGAAAAAGATTGATTCTTAAGTAAAACAGCAAAAAAAAAAGTTTATTTTTGTAATATTTCGCACAAAAATATCGGGCTACAACAAACTCGCAGTTCGGATCTTAAACCGGGTTGAACAATGATAGCGGACCCATGCACTTTGTTCCAAGAGTCCATTTGCTTCGACCCCATTCATTGGCAAGTAAGTGGCGAGGCTCGGCTTCGCTCGAGGTCGAGCCTTGCTTATGGTCGGTGACCGACTAACGAAAAAATTAAAGAAGAAAGAAAAAAAAAGAAGAAAAACATTAAAGAAAGTAATTAAAAAATAATTTGTATTAGAAAAATAAAAAATTTGAATTTTGAAAAAATAATAAAAAGTGAAAAGAATGTAAAAAATAATTACAAAGAAAGAATATGTGAAAAAGAAGAAAGAAAGATGAGGAAAATGTTTTCCTCTTCTCAAAAAAAGGAAAATATTTTCCCCACTTTCAAAGGAGTTTTTCCTTTAGGGGGAAAATATTTTCCAGAACTAGCTTATTTTCCGCCCTCTAAACGCCGGAAAATCCGGAAAACGTTTTTCGAAAAATTATTTTTCGCAAAACAAATGGAGCCTAAGTGCCTATATATCTTCTTGGGGATAGAAGAATCAAAACTCATGTAGTTCTTTTACCTTTGATAACTCTATACTTACCTCATCGTGAATTGTCGCTACCGATTCCGGTTGTGGCTCCCGTGCCGATGGTATCTTCATCATCGAAAAAATCGACTTCGTTGTTGCGATCCATCTCTTGTTGTCGATATTGAGCATTTGTGCAATCATCGACACAAGCTTGAGCCTTCATCGAATTCGGAGCTAATCTTGAACGCCGATCGTCCAAAATGTTGCCTCCAGCGCTAAAAGCTTGTTCAACCGCAACTGTTGGACAAGGAGTTGCGAAACCTGTCTTGCGATGAGAGAAAGAATTCGATATTGTCTCGAATGCTCCTTCCACCATTCAAGAATTCTAAAATCTGTACCACTTCCAAATCCATTAGTCTCAAAACTAGTGTCTAAATAGTTATCTATTTCGGAAATATCCATTACTTCCCTTTGTCTTTTTTTGCCTACTCAACAACATTTTGTACCATCTACTAATTCTACCTTCACTCTCGTTTTCTACTCGATTAGATTGGGAAGAAGATCCAATATCACTTATAGTATATCTACTAGAAAAATCATTACATAATTCTATTATTACGTTTTTAACTACCGTTTTTATAGCATTAACATCTACATTTAAACGTAAACATGCATAACATATATTCAAATATTATTGTACACCATCTAATTTGGTACGTGGATCGAAAACAGAATCAACTAGATAAATAAGAGAAATCTGGGTATAATAAACTACCCATTTCATTCGCATTGCAGCAATAGTATCACCTAATTGATCATCATTTTCATATTCTTCAAAAATACCAGCAATATTAACACACTCAACTATAAATAAATGCGTAGTAGGATAATAAATACCGGATAAAATATAAGTTGCATCATTAAAAACTTTTAAAAAATCTAAAATTCTTTGGCAAATATCCCAATGTTGTGGCAATAAATCAATTTGATGAACATTATTCGAAATAAACGCACATAATAAATCTTTATATTCAAAAGATTGACTAAGCAATTCGTACGTAGAATTCCAACAAGTTGGAATATCTCTTGGAAATCTTTTTGGCTTTCTTCTATGTTGTTTACAAAATCTGCCCCAATCTTTCATAATTTAGGGATGTCTCCATAAATATTGGATTGTTATCTTTATTGGGTCGAGAAAAATATTAAGAGTTTATAAACCGTCTTGTACACATAAGTTTAAAACATGGCAATCACATCTAATATGAAAAAATGTTCCACCAAAAGTAGGTTTACAAAGTTTTTCTAACTCGAAAATGGAAGCGGTATTTGCCGCGGCATTATCAAAACCAACTGAAAAAGTTTTATCAACCAAAGAATATTCTTCTAAAACTTGTCTAATTATTCTATAAATATTATTTGTCGTATGCCTATCGTCAAAAACTCGAAATGCAATAACTCTTTTTTGAATATTCCATTCATCAATTTCGTCACCTCAATATGCAAATTCACGACGATCATGAGGATAATTGGATTCCCCCATCCGCATCGGGCTCTTGCCAGCATTGCCGCGGCTTCCACTTGCCATTTTTTTGAGAGAATTGAGCGAAAAACACAAGACGGATTGAGAAAAATTGAGAGAATTGAGAGTGGATTGTTGAGAATTTGAGATTGAGAGAATTGAGAATTTGAGAGAAGTTGTGAGATAAAAATTAAGAGGAAGGTGGTATTTATAATAGTTATAATTTTATGAAAAAGCTTTTTTAAATAATTTTAAAAGAAAAATTAAGCTTACAATGGCTATTTTAGCTGTTAGAATCGCCAGTTCAGCAGTTCCGAACCGACGGTTCCCGTCCGGTTTCGAATTAGCAATTTCTAGGCTGGAACCCGAACCGGCTCATATAGCATGGGCCGGTTCCGGTTCGGAACTACTGAACCGTTCAACAGGCCAGTTCGGCGTGGTCAACGGGCCGGTTTCGGTCCGATTCTAGTTTAGAACCGACCCTTGGCCACCACAACGTGACAAAGTCATGGTTGGTTTGAAGCTTCAGGACACGTGTCCGCTGGTGGGAAGAAGAAGATTCATCGGATTAGTTGACAGAAATGCAATCTACATGGCTTTAAATAAATAAAGATCTAAAGTAATCTTATTTTAAATAAGCGTTTAAAGTGCCCTTGCCTGTGTAGGGATATTATTGTCTTTCTATATTTTTTGATTTTTTCCCCTATTTTCCTTTTCCTTTTTTTCTTTCCCTTTTTCCATTTCTTTTTCCATTTTCATCGAAGTCTCACCCACCGCCGCGCTCTCTCCTCTCCCTCCCGCCACGCCCTGCCCTCGTCCAAATCAAGCAAGCCCATGCTCGGATGATCGTCCTCTTTGGCAACGCCACCGCCATCAAGAACAAGAACCACCTCCTCCTCCAACTCTCCCTCGTCACGCCCACCCCTCTTGACTATCCCCTCTCCCTCTACCGCAGCATCAAGCCCCCATTTGTTTTCACCTCCAATAACATGACCCGATGCCTCGCCCGGAGCGATCCCTCTTTCGGGTCCGTCTTTGTCTGTGGGTCGATGCTGCGGCGGCGAGTGAGCCCCAACGAGCATACCTTCACTTTCGTGCTGCAGGCTTGCGGGAGGCAAGTCCACGCTCATGCTGTGAAGCTGTGTTTTTATGGGGATCTGTAACGCTTTGATTCATCACATGATTGCAGTACATATGTTTTACTGCGTTTATAAAATATCATGAGATGATAAATGCCTGTATTGAGACTAAGAGATTTTCCTCTATCATCAGAGTTTGGAAAAGAAAAGAACAACTTCATTAGATTAAATCCATTTGACACTTAAAAATCATTATTAGTTATAATATCTCAGATTAGACTAAATTAGATTAGATGGAGCGAGTGAGAACGGATTATAATATCCTCATAAGTACCTTATTGAAAGAGAAAGGTTATATGCGGCAACCATGTATTCTTAATAAGAATTTCTTATTATTGCCGTGTTGGATAGATTGTTCCTAAAAGTCATTAGGGAGTCCCATTTGTTTTTAAGTGGTTGAGTCGCTTTCTTTCCCTAGTAGTAAAAAACCTTGGATATGATTTACTTTGCATAATATATTCTTTGATTGTTTAAATTCCATTGTTATTTTAAATAATCTAATTTTTGACCTAATTTTTCTTCTGATAATCGATTCAACCTCGGATCAAAAAGATAACAAGGTTGTTTAAATTGTAATGACCACAACCATGGAATTTTATGTCAAACTCCATGATTACTTTACAAATTATTGACATAATCTTGTTCCATGTGCCATGTAAATTATGAGATATAACTAAAATTATAACATGAGATAATGCGTAATGGTTATGTTGAGACTGGCTGATGAAGATATGATTCTCTATAAACCATTTAACACGCTTCAATCTTGGAGGCTACATCAAACTGGATTATGTGATGATACACATTGAATGTGAACTCTAACACTGACTGCATGGCGCGTATCGAGCTTAGCCTTTCAAGGCTCAAAATGTGCTCCAAGTGCATCAAGATAGATTTCAGACCTCCCATGAAACCCGACGATCTTTTTACCTGTTGATGGAAAAGAAATGTACGTCCCGTCTTCTATACTGATTGGCCCAAAAGTTCTTTCATTGCTCTAAAATTTGAGGGAGCGAACGATAGTATACCCGTAAAAATCTCCAAAGTAACCAGAAAATGAAGTCAAGTACTCTCGAGAATAATCAAGTTTAACCTGCAAAATTAGAAGCAAAAACATATGTAATCCCAACCCCACAGCTGGAAGAATCTTGAAAATCAACATAAACAGAACAATCCAATTGATAAGTTGTATTCTGTTAGACAAACAATGTAAAGCCAAATAGATAATGCTGCTGCATCTAGAGTATAAAACCTATTTTGGTCTGCAACAATTATCAAATCATTGTCTGTACAACGAATATCAATTGCTTCAAGAATGCTCCGGCAATGCTTTCATGCTCAAGGACGGCAATTGATTCACCACCTCTCTACGCTCTACTCAGTATACTTTCGTGCTCATGTACACTAGGTAGCACGGACACGGACACGACACGCGATACGCGACACGACACGACACGCCGACACGTCATTTTTAAAAAATAGAAAATTTCGACACGTTGGGACACGTTAGATAATAAATTTATATTTTATATATATACATTATAAATTATCATTTTTGTGATTATTTCAAGCAAATTAATTTGATTCAAATTTACAAATAAATAAATAACTAAAAAATCATAGAATTAGTCCCATGTAAATGGTGAGAGACAGAGACAAAAGCAAAATGACTTGATTCATGAGTCCCACATTGATTGTGAGGGAGAGTGACAAATATAAAGTCTCTTTAAAAAGCTAAGGATGAGACTTGGAGGCTTATAAGTTAAAGAAAAGAGTCCTACATTGGTTGCCTAGTGAAGATAACAAGTAAGATGTCTCTTTAAGATGAAGTCTCTACATTGAGGCTTACAAGTATCTCATCTTGGCTTTTTGGCTAAGATGAAATCTCTACTTTTCTTAGTAATTTGGCTAAGATTAAGTATGTAATTATATTATTAAATTTTTTTTTAAAAAAAGCTTTTTAAGATGCCCGACACGCGTGTCCTTTGCGTGTCGGGCGCGTTGACCGCCTGTCGGACACGTGGCTTTCATTTCCCTCCATACTGCACCATCGTACATCCTGCATACAGGTTTTTATCGCTCATCGTTTACTTTGTTAAAACTTTTCAAGTTTAGTAGGAAACTAATAACGGTGGCACAGGGCAGTGGTAGGTGCCTAGACCTTAGCCCTACCTTACCACACCGCATAAAACATTCCTCCTAAAGTTGCTATTAATAGGAATAAGGGGAAGTCTGTCATAGCCATTTCTGTACATTCGTTGTACTCTACGGGTAGAGCAATATACATAAAGCTGAACAAAGTTAATAAAATTAAAAGATTCATTGAAATTGTTCATTTGGATATTCACTGAAAACATAATCATAGGTTCTTCTCTTCATCTAAACAATAGGCATTTATGCTCATTACTAATGTTGAACAGATTATACACTACCAAGATATATCGTTTTCATTAGAGGTTGAATCAATCATCTAAAGAAGAATTAGGCCAAACATTAGGATACAATCATAAAATTTCTATCGAAGAGAAGCAAATGATAGGCTTTCAAAAAAATTCTCGTATGTGGAGAAAATACGTATGTATTATTTGTAGTTGGAAATAGGGTTACAAGAAAAGTATAAATACATATGAGCTCCACTAACCCTACTAACCCTATTACAATTTTACCCTTTATCACTTAATAATATTTTCCACACTCCCCCTCAAGTTGGGATGTAAATATCAAATAATCCCAACTTGTCACATAAAAAACTCGCTCTATTTCTCCGTAGAGATTTAGTAAAGATGTCTGCAAGTTGATCTTCAGTCTTTGTATGTTGAAGAATGATCTGCCCTTTCTGAACCTTTTCCCGGACAAAATGGCAATCAACCTCTATGTGTTTGGTTCGCTCGTGAAATACAGGATTAGATGCAATGTGAATGGCAGATTGATTATCACAATATAACATTGATGGGTTTGATGATGACATTCCAATCTCTGATAGTAGCATCTTCAACCATAGGAATTCACCAATCACATGTGCCATAGCTCGATATTCAGCTTCAGCACTTGATTGAGAAACTACATATTGTTTCTTGCTCTTCCATGCGACTAAGTTACCTCCAAGAAACACACAATAGCCTGAAGTAGATTTCCTATCTATAGGACATCCAGCCCAATCAGCATCTGAGAAGCCTGTGGTGTTTAGATGACCATAATTCTTGAACAACAATCCTTTACCTGGTGCTCCCTTTAAATATTTAATGATTCGAAGTACAGCATCCCAGTGAATAGTGCGAGGAGAGCTCATAAACTAACTTGCTACGCTAACAGCAAATGATATATCAGGTCTTGTAATGGTAAGATAATTTAACTTACCAACCAATCTCCGATATTTTGCTGGATCATGTAATAACTCTCCATGTTCTGCATCAAGCTTCACATTGGGATCCATGAGGGTATCGACTGGCTTTGCTCCGAGAAATCCAACCTCATCAAGAATATCAAGTACATACTTCCGTTGTGATAAAAAGATACTAGCATGTGAGTAGGCTACTTCAATACCAAGAAAGTATTGAAGATGTCCTAAATCTTTAGTATTGAACTCTGTATGCAGAAATTGTTTGAGTTCCTGAATACCATTCGAATCACTGCCAGTAATAATGATATCATCTACATATACCACTAGAAGGATACATCTAGCTGAAGAAACAGAACTGAAAACTGAATGATCTACCTCACACCGCTTTAATCCAAATTTGAGAACTACATCACTAAATCTCCCAAACCAAGCATGAGGAGATTGTTTAAGTCCATATAAAGCCTTGTGTAATTGACATACCATATTCTCCCCCTGAGCAACAAACCCAGGTGGTTGCTCCATGTAAACCTCCTCAGCTAGATCACCGTGTAAGAAGGCATTTTTGACATCCAACTGATGTAGAATCCAGCCAAAATGTGCAGCCAATGAAATAAATACACGAACGGATGAAATTTTAGCTACCGGACAAAAAGTGTCATCATAGTCGACACCATAAGTTTGAGTATACCCCTTTGCAACCAACCGTGCCTTCAATCTATCAAGAGTACCATCCGGATGAACTTTAATAGTAAAAACCCAACGACAACCATCAGGTTTCTTACCAGTAGGTAAGGCAGTAAGTTGCCAAGTTCGGTTGTCAATGAGTGCCTGCATTTCATCCTCCATGGCACGATGCCAACCCGGATGAGCAAGGGCTTTAGCAACACTGCGAGGCACGGAAAGAGAAGACAACAACGAGACAAAGGTCGAGAAGGAAGGAGATAAATGATCATATGTTAAAAAATTAGAGATGGGATGACGCGTGTGAACACAATCAGAAAGACCGAAATATGGACTATAACGATCAATAGGACGACCAACACAGGAACGTGTACCTTTCCGAGAAGCAATGGGTGGATCAGGATTAGAGGATGGTACTATAGTTGATGGGGGAACAGATGAATCAGGTGCTGATGAAGACTGTACTGATATGAACGGGGCTGGACGGCGCCGTTGATAGGTGCGATCAGCAAATTGAAACCCTGTGGATATAGCTGAAGGAAGAGAAGGAATCATCGGTATGACACAACCATCACCACCATCAGACGTTGTGGTGTCCATTGGAGAAGTAAAATATGATTGGTCTTCAAAGAACGTTACATCTGCAGACACGAACATATGACGACGAATAGGGCTATAACATTTGTATCCCTTCTGAGTTCGAGAGTATCCAACAAAGACACATTTTTCAGCACGAGGATCAAGTTTATCAAGACCTGGAGTCAAAGAATGTACATAACAGACACCTAAAGACCTGCAGAGGTAAGGAAAAGAGGGGGCGAGTTGGATGTAAAATAGAGAACGGTGTCTCTCCCTGAAGAATAGAAGATGGAAGTCTATTAATCAAATAACATGCTGTAAGAAGAGCATGACCCCAAAATGTTTTCGGGAGATGCATGTGAAATATAAGGCAACGGGCGACATCAAGAAGATGACGATTTTTACGTTCAACAACGCCATTCTGTTATGGGGTGTATGAACAAGAAGTTTGGTGAATAATACCATGAGAAACAAGGAATGGTTGAAAATTAGAACTGGTAGCAAGATACTCTCTAACATTATCTGACCGTAAATATTTGACAGAGATATTATATTGATTCAACACTTCAAAATAGAATAAGCAGAAACAATGAAAAATCTCCGTACGGTCTTTTATTAAGAATAACCAAGTCATTCGAGAAAAATCATCCACAAATGTAACAAAATATCGGAATCCAGAGACATCAGAGACACGACATGGACCCCATACGTCTGAATGGACCAACTCAAAAGGACTAGACACACGACTCTAAATACGAGAAGGAAAAGAGACTCTATAATGTTTACCAAACTGACAAGCTTCACATTGAAACTGACTCACAGACTCAGACTCAGGGAATAGGCGCCGTAGTATGTTCGGTGGCGGATGACCAGCACGACAATGCATCCGATATATAGCGGTGGATGTACGCCTCACAGCTGCAGCAGCTTGCACCTTCTTGTCAAGATAGTACAAACCATTTGATTCATGTCCCCCACCAATCATCTGTCCAGTCCTCAAATCCTGAAAGACACAGCGAGAAGCAGAGAATATTACAGAACAATTCAATTCTTTAGTTAATGAGATAACAGAAATCAAATTATAAGGAGATTTGGATAGGTGGAGGACAGAAGATAAAGAAAGAGAGGGACTCAAATGAGCAATTCCCGAACCAGTAATCTGAGATTGAGAGCCATTCGCTAATGTAACTGAGTGAGACGACAAAGAAGATTGAGAATGAAATGAGGACAATAGATTAAAGTTACCAGTCATATGATGGGTAGCTCCCGAATCTATAATCCAAGAATCAGACGCAGCAGAAAACAAACACAATGAACTACCTTTGGAGGTTTGTGCCAAGGTTGCAGTAGGAGCTGAAGACCCTGCGATCTGTGGAGAACGAATCAATGTATCATACTCAGCACGAGTCAATGTAATAGAATCACCGTTGTTGGGCGCAATAGCTGAACTTGAAGGAACTGATTAGGGAGGGGCGATAGAGTTTTCAGTCTCTGTATAAGCAGCAACAGCAAGTCTAAGCTCAGGGTGAAGAGTGTAACAATAAGCCTCTGTATGGCCAGTCCTTTGACAATGATTGCAATATCGTGGGGCACGACCATTCCCAGAGCTAAAGGAACTATGAGTGATAACCCCTCCATCACGGCCCCCACGGCCTCCACTATGAATAAGTCCACGTCCACGACCTCGGTTACCTCAACCGCGACCTCCACGTCCACTAGGACTATGGGAGAGCATAGCACTGGCCTCCAAAGTCGGTGTGGAAGAAACCTTCTCAGTGGTGGTTGAACAAAGAGCCTAAGAAAAGACTTCATCCACTGTGGGAAGGAAGCTCTGAGATGTAATATGTCGACGAAGAGAAGAATACTCAGGCCCCAATGACTTCAGAAATAATATCACCCGTAAATCCTCTTGGCATTTAGCTAAAACGGCTGGATCATCTGAAGCAGGAAGAGAAGTATCTAATTGCTGGCAAATAGTTGTGAACCGAGCATAATGATTAGAAAAGGAATGATCTCCACGTTGAACATCAAACAAAGCTTCCCATGTGTCACATACCCGCGTCATATTATTTTGTCCAGAATAAAGTAATGCACATTTCTCCCAAACGGCCTTAGCAAAGGCACACTTGATAAAATGAGGACTCACCCTAGGATCCATGCTATTCCATAAAAGAGTGCGAATCATCGCATCTCCTGCAACCCAATCAGTAAGCTTATCCTTTTCGGACGGTGCGCTAGACGTGAGATAATGAAGTTGTCTAGTGGCGGTAAGATAGACTTCAACGGCTGTCGACCAAGACGAATAGTTTGTTCCATCCAACTTAACATATGTTAATTGAAAATTGCCAAAAGGGTATCCAGAAGTTGATCCAGAAGTCGACATCAGTGAATAGAGAGTGCAATCAAGTCCAAGGCACAGTAACACACTTAAATTCAGTAATCCAACTACCGCTAATCTGAGCAGTTCACAGAATCATCAAACTGAGAGAAATCCAACCACAACTAATATAGGCATGGCAATTGACGGTCTGAGTTTAATCGAACATTACCCTATCTACTGTCGGTTAGCCAACTTCCAGCAATGCAATTGGAGCTCAACTACACGAAATACCAGCAAATCATCCAAAAAACAGTAAAGAACGACAATACCCATCCCAAGGACACTCTCTCCACTGGAATATTGGCTGGAAGTGGCTGAAATAGACCAAAAGACAGCTCGACCAGTTCAGTAAACGTCGGAGCTAGGCTCGCCGGAGCAAGACAGCAACAAAAAAAGGCATGAGCAAAGACCAGAAGCTGGTCGTCGATCTTAGGACAGTCAAGATCTGGAAGCACCGACGCCAGGGAAGCCAGGGAAATCGAGATCTGGGTGTGTCGGCCTAGGGCGACATCAAACGAGCCCAGATCTGGAAGTACCAACCTCAGGTGACGTCAGTGGTGGGTCGTGCAAGGTCTGGCGACGCCGGCGACGGTGGGTCTAGGCTTCGCCAGCCTAGACGACACCGGGCGACGCCAGATCTTGGCTTGGCGAGGCCGGGATGAAGAGATCTGGGTGCGGCTGTGGGTGGGTCGGCGGTGGCGGGTGGGTGGTTGACGGCGTTGGATGAAAATCTAGTTTAGGTTATTGGCTCTGATACCATGTGGAGAAAATACGTATGTATTATTTGTAGTTGGAAATAGGGTTACAAGAAACGTATAAATACATATGAGCTCCACTAACCCTACTAACCTTATTACAGTTTTACCCTTTATCACTTAATAATATTTTCCACATCGTAGAATCAAGAACAGGGTTAGAGAGAGAGAGAGAGAGAGAGAGAGAGAGAGAATCAATGGTAAACATGACTCACCATATGGACATCTCCGTTGCCGATGTGACCATGTATAGAGCACCAAACAGATTCGCCATTATCGTCATACTCAAAAGAGATGCAGTTGACAATGTTTTCCAACATCATCTTTATTTTCTTTACACCATTGTATTTTCCATCATCCCATGGGTGTCCACCTTGGCCTCCAAATGGTCCATTACACTTAGTCGGATAGAGATGAGATATCGGTTCGAAATATGCTCCAAGAGATTCAAGATGGGAACCAGAACTCCCATAAAATCCAATGATCTTTCCACCAGTTGCTGGAAATGAAAACTTTCTTCCGGTTTCACTGCCAAATGGTCCGTATGTTCTTTTATTACTTTGAAATGTGAGCGAATGGATGATAGTAGAACCCGAATCATTCGCAATATATCCCAAAACTGAAGTTAGACATTCAGTCAACCAGTCCAGATTTATCTGTGGCAACCATATGAAGGGTAAAGAAAAGTTAACGCAACAAGTCCAGAAACTAAAGCATGGTAGATGAGAACGACTTGTGCATGATCCACTTTCTTGATGATTGAGATGATCATGCATGAAAAGAAAAATAGTAGATTATCTTGCCTGCTTCAACATCACATCAACATATATTAGATGGAAAAAGAAAAAAGATAATCCACGTACGTACGTTTATTTTGCAGAAAGTCAATGATTTGAAAAATATTTTCTTAAGATTGATCCACTGTATCGCTTTCAAAATTGAACTAAGGAAAAATATTTTGATCACAATGAAAATGTTTAAGGATAAGTGTTGTTGATAAAGAAAATATTTTCTGTTGACTAATTTTTAAATGATGGAAACACAAAATTGTTTTAGGAATCATTGATTTACATGAAACAAACGCACTAGTGTTGCAAACAGTATTTCTTGGATAAGTCATTGTTGGTGCTCTTCGTCAGGAAAAGAACTCATTGTTTGAACAACTATGCCCAGAGAGAAAAACTAGATTTTGTGCGAGAGACAAAAATCTATATGCAGAAAGTCCACAGATGGAGAACAATTGATTCACTCTCGCTTAACAACCATTTTAAAATACAAAAATTTCGAAAGGTGTTCAAATTTATGTTTAATTTTATTTTAACAAATCTTTGTCCCAGAAAAAAGAAGGGGAGCCTTGGCGCACCTGGTTGAGGTGTTGCCATGTGACCTTAAGGTCACGGGTTCAAGTCCTGGACGCAGCCTCTTGCAAAGCAAGGTAAGGTTTGCCTCCTCACACTCTTGTGGTGGGACCCTTCCCCGGACCCTCGGTCATGCGGGGATGCTCTGTGCACCGAGCTGCCCTTTTTTTGTCCTAGAAAAACTTGCCGCCTGTTGATGGTGTGTCATACCTAAGTTACAAGGTTAACAGTTATCATTTCCATAAAGACACCGTCTTCAGCAATGGCACGAGAAGCTGCATTGTCAAAAATTGAAGGGATAAAGTTTATCTGACACCAAATTCCTACTAGAGTAGCCTACCGTATTTATTTCGCTGCCGCCACTTGCACCATGTCCAAAAGAGCGACCGTCCTCATAGGTGATATTAGTAGATTCAATTGTAGAACCAGCGACTACAACAATTTCTGACATCTGTATTCTTGCCATCATCCCAGCGGTTTTCCCCATTTCCAAATGGCCCTACGGCTTCAAAGGGATATGGACGAAAAACAGGTCCAAAATAAGCTCCAATGGAATCCAGGTAAAGGCCACACCTTCCATGAAAACCAATGATCTTTCCGTCAACTGGTGGAAATCTGAAAAACTTCCCTTTCTCATTGCCAAATGGCCCATATGACCTCTTATTGCTGTGGAAGATAAGAGAATTGATGACCCGATGAGAATCTTCTGTAATGTAGCCTGATACTGAAATCAAGTATTCATTTGGGTAATCTAAGGGTACCTGCAATTATTGCAGAAGAGCAAAGTGAGTATCAATCACTGTTGAAGAACAGAAGTTTTCTAGTAACAAAAGATGTTAAATTCCTGGAAGGTCTGGAGTACTAGTTAGAGGCTATGCTACCTGTGTTACTTCTCTTATCATGGAGCTGAGTTTTGCATTTTCCATTGGTTTTATATCCTAACTATTCAGCTCCATCTAGAACCCCCATTGCTTTGCTACATAACCAAATGGCATTCTTGACGATGACAAGCAATGAACCAATCTCGGATTAAATGTAGCATCAGACTTAGTAGATGATGCTAGTCCAATTATCTTTTCTTTTCTTTTTTTCTTTTTTTTTTGTGTGGCACCCTAAAGACAAATATTAGGAAAATACAACAAAACCATCAAGATAGTGGGAGCTGATCAAGCATCATGGAAGTACTCGGTTGATTTGTTTCAAGCAAGTCCATCTTCAATGACTCAGTGACACCACTTTTTACAACCTCGATTCCATAAATGAATTGTAGCTGATATTGTCATGGAGAATAGCATAACTATATGAAAATACTGCAAATCAACAAAGTGAACTGTTATATCTTACTTTTACAAAAAAAAAAAAAAAAAAACAAAGCGAACTGTAAGCTAAAGGACTCACTACCCATGCTTGGCTTCCCCAAGGTCCACCATGTCTTGGCGAGGACACCAAACACCCATTCTGATCATAGTCAATAGTAATGGACTCGATCACTGAGCCAACAATGATTGTTATTTTCCTTATATCATTGTATGATTGATCATCACAGGAACTTCCACCATTGCCTCCAAATGGCCCCACAGAGGCACGATGAGAGGAGAATGGATCTAAAGGTATTCCAATTGAATCAGGATGAGGATCTCTCACCAATTTCTCCAATATCTCATGCCACTGACTTTTCCTCGAAGAAAGAAGGGAACCAAATCTCTCAAGAACCATCGGCAGACCGCCTGCACAGTGGACAAGACTCTTGGACAACTCTTCATACCCTTCTTTAGGTTGGTTTTTGCCAAACGCGTGGCGACTCATGAGTTGGAGTAATTCTTTAGAACCTAGTCCAGGGAGCATGTACTTATCATCTACTCTGAGATCTTCCAAAAGCTATTCTTCTCTTGTAGTTATCAAGATTCGACTCCCGTATTGCAACCATTATCGATCCCCAGCGCCAAAATACTCAATTTGGTCCTTCTTAGTGATTCCATCAAGAACTAGAAGGATCCTTTTCCGATGAAGTATATTTTTTATATCATTGACATTGCTGTTAAAATCATAAATATCTAGACCTTGTACCTGCAGAACATCATGGAGAAGTCTCTTCTGAAGAAGTAAAATAGTACCTTGGTCTGCATCTCCAATATTTTCAAGTAAGCTAACAACACCTTCAAATTCCCTATAAAGGCGATCACAAACGACTTTAGCCACGGTTGTCTTACCAATTCCTCTTATTCCCCATATTCTAACAACACGGACATCATCCTCTGACCTAATTTTCAGCAACGATATCACATCATCTACAAAGGAACCTACTCTGACAGCATATGGGGAGCTTGTTCCGCGAATAATCTTCAAGAGAAGTCTGACAATTTGCTCAATGAAGTCCAATTGATCCCTGTAGTCGAATGTGAAGAATGAGTTCAAATATGACTAACTATAGCCTGGAGAGGCCATCAACATATAAGCAAGAAACACATGAACTAAATTCAATCAGCAGCCGAGTTCAAATTGAGCACCAATATGAGCTCTTGCAGTGAGGGACTGAAAATGACTAAGAAGAACATAAGTTTCTTGCAGAAGACGGTGCATTACCCATTAGCGTCATTATTCAGATGCAATCCCGATATGTTCCCAACTTCATTAAGCGAATCCCTCCACTTCTGCACCAGCAAATCATCAGTTTGGGTGGCCAAACACTTCCAAAACCATCCCCGAATCGCCCCCTCTGTTTCCGAACGTCCCCTAGCTCAACATCGTAGAAAATGGGCAGAACCACGTGACCCTGTCCGAACCTCCTATGGCACTCCAGGATCTCCACCGGCTCGTTCAAGCGCCATCACGAGTCCGCGTAGTTGATGGTGAACACGACGAGAGAAACCTTAGAATGGCGGATGGCGTCGAGCAGCTTGGACTCGATGGAATTCCCGGTCTCCAAATTGTCATTGTCCTTGAAGTAGTAGATCCCCGCCTGCTTCAGCGCGCGGAAGAGGTGAGCCGCGAAGGTCTTCCTTATGTCCTCGCCTCTGAAGCTCACGAACACGTCGTGCTTCCACCGATGAACCGAAGAGAAAGAAGATGGAATGCTTCCCTCGATTTCTCCAATACCCATTGTAATGCTCATTTTTTTTATAAGCCAAAATTTTTGACTAGTCAATGGTGATAAAAAATAAAATAAAATAAAATGAAAAGTTGAAAAGTCAACAAAATAAAAAAGAAATGTGGGTAACTTTCCCTTCTTCTTCTTCACACCAAGACATACGTGAAGAAGAAAGAAAGGAGAAGAGGAAGAGGGAGGAAAGAGGAAGAGAGGTCCAAACCACATACTTCGCCAAACGATCCTGACGTCGTTTAACAACGTTCAGTAAGTTCTCGCACCCCTCGTTCCTCATATTGAAGTAATTTTAGGAGTTATGGGTTAGTTTCGAACCTAGATCGAGTTCAAGTTACTGGGTTCATTTGAGGTGTTTTTAAGCTGTGTTGTTACATGGAGATGAAAATTTAGGACGTTGTGAAGCCGTGGGATTTGACGGATCTTAATTTGGCGCTCTGGTTTGCCCGAAACAAGATTTTCAATTCTGGTTGCTACAGTATCCGCGCGAACAGCATGCTTCAAGAGCCAATATCTTCATCTTTCGTTCATTATTTGAAGTTGACCATGTTAAGACTTTTGTAGTACGTTGAATAAGTTTCGTTTGGAGTATAAGATGGCTTGAAACGGAGATCGGTGGAATGAGTTATGGCTTTTTTAGTCATGAAGCGCAAGCTGTTCTGTTTCCTACAGTACGAGCGCGAACAGCATGCTTCAAGAGCCAATATCTTCATCTTTCGTTCATTATTTGAGGTTGACCATGTCAAGACTTTTGTAGTACGTTGAATAAGCTTCATTTGGAGTATAAGATGGCTTGAAACGGAGATCGGTTGAATGAGTTATGGCCTTTTTAGTCATGAAGCGCAAACTATTCTGTTTCCTACAATACGAGCACGAACAGCATGCTTCAAGAGCCAATATCTTCATTTTTCGTTCATTATTTGAGGTCGATTATATTAAGACTTTTGTAGTACATCGAGTAAGCTTCGTTTGGACTATAAGATGGCTTAAAATGGAGCTCGGTGGAGTGAGTTATGGCCTTTTTAATTCTGAAGCGCAAACTGCCCATTAAGGACAGCAAAGGAAAGTTGTTATTGGGTAAGCTTCCGTTGACACGTAGTTGTTGTTCTGTCGTTAAATAGGTATAAATTAGCTGAGTAGTCCATTAGAGTGTTATATTATTGGTTTTTGATCCGTTTTCTGTACTTTTGAATAGGAAATCGGACGCGTCAGCTCGAGTAACCGTCGCATTTTAATTTTGCCTTCGTCTGGTGAGTGATACTATTTCTTCTTTGACTTGTATAAACTCATGTTTTTCTGAGAATGTATAATATGAGTTTTCTAATGTGATTTTGTTCTTTGAAAGGAAAGAAAAAGCGGTGTTTAGAGCATTTTTGTTGCATAAAACAGGATCGAACATTTACTACTGTTTTGTTTATTCAAGATGGTTTTATGAATACTTTGTGCTATTGATTTTGAGTTGATGGTGATGTTCATTTTGGCTGAAATAATTTATGACAGATTTCTGCTATTGATTTTTGAGTTGTTGTGATTTTGTGCTGCTCAAGATAACTGTGAACCCGAATGATGGGTTTGTGGGTATGCGCATACTATTTAGGATATCCTTGTGGGCCGAGCCACCGGCATTGTAGGTGGAGACCTTGCTAAGGGGGGGATCTTGGTCGTCTTTTGTCACAAGAGTTATGCGTGACTACAGTTAGAGCCTTGAGCATATGATTAGTCAATGGATAGACCATTGACATGTGTTTTGATGAGATTAACCAATGGATTAAATCATTGGTATTTGTTTTGTGTTTTAAATATGCATAGTGATTGTTCGATCCGCTTAGAAGAAATGTATTACTCACTGAACCGTGTTAGCTCATTCCTTTCATCTTTTTGTTTTTCAGGTCCAGCAAGTCGCTCGTAGAACGTGAGTGATCGTTAGTGGAGGATATTTTGTTGGGGGGAAACTTTTATTATAAGTTGTGAGTTGTTCCTTTTGTATTTGGTGAGCCCTTTTAAGTGGATATTAGACGTTTCTACCATTTGGAAGGATATGTGTATATATCTATTTATGGTTTAGTAGCAAGCTCTGATGTTTGTAACCAAGGAACTTCTTGAAGTCGTATGTATGGATATACATGTTTGTTATCAGGTTGGATTTTGGTTAAGTTGAGGCTGCGTCTTTTTGAGAAAGGAACGGCCGTGTCACAATCTCATATTATTATGGTTTGGGGTGTGACACCCATGAGGACGATGTGTGATTTGAGTGAAAGACTACGAAAAAGCTCGGAACTTTTCCTCTCACAAGCAAAGTGAAATATACAAGAGAGCGCAGCTGCAAGTGGTGAATGAGAAGGGACGAAAGATCAAAGCTTCACCATCGGTACACTCTCTGCTTCTTTAATTGAGTGTCCAGACCAGACTAGCTAGCGAGGGCGATGGCTGTTAAATGCTTGAGCTTGGTCCGCGCGACAGTGACTTGTTTGAAATCCCATACATGGATTTGAGTCGACATTTACTGACGTAAACACGATCTACATCGCTGCATGTAAAAATTGATTTTTTATTTCATCGAAAACTTTTCTTCGTCGACTCCTTCCCTCCCCTTTTAGGACTTTTTTTTTCTAAAATATAGTTAAAATACTTATTACCAATTTATGATTTTTGAAATTTTTTTTTTACCATCTTAGGGCATGTACGCCTCTTATAGAGGCGTACATGCCCGGTGCACCTCTTAAGGAGGCTCACAAGAACCTGTGCGCCTCCCAAAGAGGCTCACATCTTGTGCCGTCAGAAGAAGAGTAAAGGACGCTGTTCAGGAAAGGAAAGTGTTTTGTAAGTGTTAAAGTTTAAAAGAATTAAACCTTTAAATTCTTTTAAAATGGGGTATATGTTGATACCACAATATTGCCATTCAATTCGATACCTTGGGAGCGACATGCGTGGAAAGATGCCATTAATAGATCCCGAGCTACGAAAGGAAGAAAACGTCATATCGAATGATAAGTCAGTGTTTTGCCATTCGGGATATGTGTGCTATTCGGGAGGTTTAAAAGAAAGTGTACTGAATGAAGGACATTGTGTACTTGAATTCGGTATATCTTGACTACGCAATGTGAAAATTACGTCCCGAAATTTGGAAAACACAGAGCAAGAGTCACAAGCGCGAATAGGTTTCTAGAATCAAGAGATATCATTCAAAAAGAAACGATTAACCTTGCAGTAACAAATCGTGGAAGACATGGGTCCCGATTTGCGTGGGTCAGTTATAAAAATCATAAGTTAGAAGGAGATAAATAGACACGCCAAAATTCAAAGATTTGAAATCATGGAATAACTGCTGGAGCAGTTAGAAATGCAATAAAGATAAATACTCAGAAGGAAAGAGAAAAAAGCTCCCCGCAATTATCCTGAAAAAACACTCTGTTTCTTTGAAGTTCTAACTTTCGTTACTGTTCGTAGTATAACTTTCACTTTTCTGCACTTTTCATTCCTTGTACTTTCGGATTCTAATAAATTACTTCTCGATTACAGCAAGTAGGAGCATTGTAACAGTAGATTGTCCAACTTTCGAAACACTTCCACCAACCATTGTCCGAATCTGTGTCGTTCATCCAATTTTTTCCATCAGAACAGAGCCATAGAACCCTTTATTAATAAAAAAAATTGAAGTATGAATTTCGGTGAAACATATTCCCGATCCAAATCGCGCGAACAAGACAATTATTTACTATCAAAATTAAAAGGAAAATAGATATATATCTCTCTTTGAGCTTTACCATCTATCTCTTTTTCCCTCACAATCTTTGTTTTGCTTTTTCTTTAATCTTATAATTTATGGTTTTTGTCTACAATGACCCATTAGAATCGCTTCATCCATCAATACGGGCCATGGGGATAATGTGATTCAAGCACGTTTGAATCATTATTTTTAGAACAAAAGGTTTTTTATTATCAATATAGTATGAGCTTGAAAGTTCGTAAGATGGCCAAGGCAATAAATAATTCTATGTCCGAAAGTGACACTGTCCAAGGTCGGTGCTCTCCTTGCGAAGACGAAGACGAGTGAGCTAAGTCGAATACAGACCGTGTTCCGTCTTCAAAGAAGGGAAATCGAGAGAAAATGATAAATAGGAAGATCGATTTTGTAAATAGGCTTAACGATTTTTCGTCTTATTCATATTAAAATAGAAAGTGTTGGCATCCTGGAAACGTCAATTTCGATTTCGATGAATAATTGATTACGATTTCGAAATCTCATAGTAACTCGGATCAACAGTGATGGGAGAATGCTGAGACCATTTAGATGAATAGAGTTCTCTAAAACCCGACTACAGTGATGACTGATGAGCAAAGTCAATGACTTAACAGAAGTCAAGGCTGACCACGAGTAGTGACTGAGTAATACAACTTGCTGAGCATCAACAAGGGAAGAGTAAATGATGACCGATACATGTAATCTAAATATTGTTCATGGGTATAGTAGGGGGTCAAACGCAGTGTTAACTATGAAAAGCCAATAGAATTATGTCGATCGGGAACAGTTTTCGTCTATAGATGTCAGTTGAGTCGACAAGCATTGACGTCCACTTAAAGGTTTGATTAAGGCTCCGTTTGCCGTTTAGCATAAAGTGCTAGCTGCATGGTCACATGATCTATCAGCAGTAAGGGATTCCCAGCGACATTCTTTATGATCCAAGTGCTGACCAAGATAGATAAAAAGCACGTTAGAATTGCCTCCTGCAGAAGAACAGAAAATGCTAATAATGTACCATCTATGACTATGTTCAGAAAAGATACATCTTAATGAGGAAAAATTGTTGAATTCTCAACCTGTCTCTTCCAGAAGCGACTGCAAGTACATCAATACAGATAGCCAAGTCCTTTATCCATGGACCAATGATCTTCAGAATCAAAAATATGAAAAAAGGGGCTCAAGAACACGTCCCCGTGGTCACAGTCTCTTTTATCATGCTGGCTATATTCTGTAAGCAAACCACCAGTAAGAAGGGCTCTTGGAGGTATCTCTCTGAATAAAGAAGAAAAGGAATTATCCATTGCCTTGATAATACAAAAACCTATATCAGAACCAATAACAAAATAAAGAGGGTGCCTCATATCGTCTTATCCGTGCCAGGGTTGGTCAAACAGATCGGTAAGGAAATAACCTTGTCACTTATGTCTTGAATTGACAAGCCCCGCTCTGCTTTAAGCTTTTTTTGAAGCCATTTTTCCTGAGGTAGAGAATCCGGCTTTTCCTCTGCCTGCCCCAAGTTCATTTGTAGATATGCATATTTTTTCCAGCATCACTGACATAATCTGTTCCATACTAATACATCACCCTTAAGGAAAGTGTTTGATGCTAAATCCATCAGTCAGTCATTAGATTTGCTAATATGTTTGCCTTTCACATTCAAGGTGAACATCAGATCTCCAAGCATGCATGTAGCTTGAATTGTTTGTCTATGTATTCTAGTGTGCATATTACAAAAGGATCACTCACCTTGTCAAAGTTCATAGAGATATGGAATGTTCTCCCATGAACCACTCCCAGGATGAGGTAAAAGAAAAGTGAACCTTTGGAAACTGAGAATGTCTGCCTTTGCCTATCTGCGGCGATCCATAAAATAAAGAGCAACTCAATTCGTGTGCTAGGATCTTCAATGGCTTCAATTGGGAGTAGCACCATGGACGGGCACATCACTTAATGACTCCAGCAATTAAGTTTGTCCCATTACTCGCATGCATCAACGGGCGGCTCATTCTCTATGCATCTTGGAGCTCTAAAAATCTGGAAGGATGTTCTACCATTGCCCTTCGTGGGAGGTGATGGGTTTTCGAGTTGCTGTAATAGATTCAGGATTGATAAATTTGTACATTGTTGATTATGGATTTATACTTCCCCGAGTTAATTTCATTGCTAATTTGTTCTATACTATGCATTATCGATGTTGAATTTTCTCTCACAAGCATTAAGCAGCTAAAGTACAGTACAAGTACCAAAACTTATGTGTGGTGCTCATTTTAATGTCAAAACTTTTAAAACGATAACTTAGGTATCATTTTTTTTGAAAAACGATCACTTTTTTTTGTAAGGATTTTGAAAAAAAAATGACACTTAAGTGATCGTTTTTTTTTTTTAAAAACGATCACTTAAGTGCCAAATTTTTTGAAAAAACGATCACTTTAGTGCTAAAACTTCAAAACAATCACTCAAGTGCCATTTTTTTTTTGAAAAACGATAACTTAAGTGTTAATTTTTTAAAAAAATTATTACTTCAGTGCCAATTTTGGTCACTAGATGTGGCATTGAAGTGATCATTTTTCAAAAATATTAGCACTTAAGTGATCATTCTAAAAAAAAATTGGCATTTAAGTGATCATTATAAAAGTTTTGGTATTGAAGTAATCGTTTTTCAAAAAATTTGATACTTAAGTGACCATTTTAAAAGTTTATTGGTATTTAAGTGATCGTTTTGAAAGTTTTGGCATTAAAGTGAGCATCATACATAAGTTTTGGCATTTATAGTGTACTTAAGGCAGCATTAAGCTGTTGATTGCCCTAGGTTGATTTTTAAGATGTTTTTGTCATTATTAGGCCTAATGCTAAGTGTAAGTTTGCAAGAGGAATGACGATCTTCTACGGCAAGGTGGTTCAACTTGTTCAACTTAAGCGCAATCTCAATTTGAAATTCTTTCTCGTCGTGGACAGGTTGATGGATCCTAACTCCCCGTTGCATCAAGGGGAAGTGATTTGTCAGTCGATGAGAAGGAAGTCTGGGAAAATAGATTTGGATGGATAGAAAGTCAATTCAAAGAATTTGAGGAAAAAGTCCACACCTCTCCACATGCAGCTGGAAAGGAGTGCGCATGATTGGACACAGCTAAAGCGACAGAACAGCAAGTTACCGATGGAGGTGTCGAAATTGGAAGCAAAGGAAAAGATCTATTTAAGAGCCAGAATTGTCTTAATGGAACTTGCGTGTGTATGGATGCTTTTCAAGTTGGATAGGAAAACATAGCATCGCTCATGCCTTAGATTGGTAATAATGTTTGTTTGGAGATGGTGGTACTGTTTTTTAAAAAAATTTACAGCTGCAACTAGAAGGATCACCACCATTTCAAATCCAGCATATTCTAATCTTACAAAAGAACAACACATCCAAAAGTTAGCAAAGTTAAATGCAACACATCCTACACCAGCACATCCTACTCAAGCATGTTATCATGGAGGTCCAAGTGCATTACGGAGGATCATAAAACAACCACCAGTTCAGTTTTCGAGAAAAAGAAGAAGATGAATTTAGAGATATATATACCTTCAGATATGAGTTCCCAATGGATTTAGATACTCAAAGTCTCGTCCTTATCGAATCTGTGGGTGAGTAAAGCAATTGAGCATTAGTCTGGCCATACCAAGAGCAAAATTAACTCCTATGGATCATTCGAAAAAATCATTCACAGTCAACAATCCCCTTAATTTTCTGCAGTAGGACTTGACTATAATTGCTCATCTGATGATTAAAATTCGTGAGTGTTCATTTCAGTCACTTTAGAAGCGATTTTGACGGATGCATAGTTGATATTTCTGCTGCGAAGGGCAATTTCTGGAAGAGGATTACAGGAAATGGTGATTTGAACTGCCTTGGAGTGGGTTCTTGCAAAGTAATTGGAACAAGAGGCTCGTTCCTTTCGATATGGCAGAGGAGAAATTGTTCAAGGTGATTCCACTGCCGGAGATCGATCCTCCCCTCACCTTTTGTAGGGCTCGGACTCATCAGAGATTGGTTACTTGGGTGTAGTGGTACCATCCAATCGAAGAAAACACAAAGCATAAATATGAAAGAACACAGAGTAAGGCCATCATGGACAAAATTGTATAGTGAGGCAGCAAGCACAGAGTTACCTTCAAGTGAGATTTGGCTCGGAAACATTGTTTGTTGCAGAGGAGGGAGAAGTAATTGGGGTATATCGTGTTGTCGCAACTTGGATGTGCACGACCCTGACAAAAATATAGTCAAAGAGTTTCTCAGCTCTCATAGGCAATGACCAGCGTTGGTATAGGTATCCTGTGTACGTCAAGACACTAGATGAGGTTATGTGTTGCAACATTCCAAAGAGAAAGATGAGATTTACTGATTCTAATGTTCTCTTACTTCAATTCGCATGTTCTATCATGATAATCTTGCTTCTTCTTGTTTTTTTTTTCTAGACATGAATGAAAGGACTTTCCGAGAACACAGTACTGTGTTTATGCTTTCCTTTAGGTTAAGTTTACTGCATTTCGTACCCTGCACATAGCATGGAACAACTGCAGTACACGCATGATTTGTTGAAGTTATGTATCAGTTCAACTGCTAATATTTTGTCATTCTGTTATTCATTCAAATTATTTGTTAGATGGTTAGTTTGTTAGCTATTTTTCAGGAGGTGAAGTAAGTCTGTTTCTCTGTTAGCTATTTTCTAGGAAGTGGAAATATTTGTTTTGCACGTTTGAGTCAGGTTCTATTTAAGCTTGTACTTGACATTTTTTGCAGTATGAATGAATGAAGTTTATTCTGATTTCTTCATCCTCTCTTTCTCTCCGTGAAAACAGAGGTTTGTGTGTATTAGCATTTTCTACTTCTGAAGGATTCAGATTTAGAAGCAACTTCTGACTTCCTTCTGAAGGATTCAGATGCAGAAACAACTTCTGATTTCCTTCTGAAAGATTCAGAAGCAACACTGGTATCAGAGCCCTGCTGATCTTAAGGGACTTGTGAGAGAGTGCTAATTTGAAGAAGAGGAGGAAAGATGGAACAAACTGGTGTACCGGCTGGAGCTCCAACCTTCGATGGAGATAACTACCAGGCATGGGCAGTGAAGATGCAAGCTTTCATGGAGGGTTCAGACCTTTGGGAAGCTGTAGAAGAAGACTACGAGGTTGGTGATCTACCAAACAACCCAACTATCAATCAAATCAGGTACCATAAAGAGAGCGTGACTCGAAAAGCAAAGGCAAAATCTTGTCTGTTTTCTGCTGTCTCTTCGACTATATTTACTAGAATCATGAAAAAGAATTCAGCGCATGATATATGGAATTATTTGAAGGAAGAGTATGAAGGGGATGAGAGAGTGAAAGGGATGAAGGTGTTGAACATATTAAGGGAGTTTGAAAGGCAGCAGATGAAGGAAAGTGAGTCTGCGAAAGAGTTTGTTGATAGGCTAGTTGATATAGCCAATAAGATAAGGGTGCTAGGGACTGATATAGATGATAAAAGGCTGGTTCAGAAGATTTTGGTTGCAGTGCCTGAAAGGTTTGAAGCAACCATTGCTTCCCTTGAGAACACAAAGGACATTTCAGACATCAAACTTGTTGAAGTCCTAAGTGCTCTGCAAGCTCAGGAGCAAAGGAGGCTTATGAGGAAGAATGAGCCTATCGAAGGTGCCCTGCTAGCCATGCTGAAGCTGAATACTACAGAAAAGGGAAGAGGATGGAACCAGAATAGAAGATATGGTGAGACCAATCATAGTCATAGCCATGGAGGTTCATGCAGTGGTGGACATGACAGGAAGTGGAATGCAGTTCCGTGTAAGCATTGTGGGAAGAAAAATCATCCTCACTTCAAGTGTTGGAGGACACCAGACGTGAAGTGTAGGAGGTGTCATAAGATGGGCCATGTTGAGGCCATTTGCAAGGAGAAACATCAACAACAGCAAGCTGAAAGTCAAACTGCAGTAGCTAGTGAAGTGGAGCACCTGTTTGTTGCCTCCTGCTTCATCTCAAATGCATCTAGAGATGGATGGCTCGTGGATAGTGGTTGCACTAATCACATGACAGGTGATGAAAGGCTATTCAACAATTTAGATAAATCTGTGAAATTTAAAGTCAGGATTGGAAATGGAGAACGTATAGAAGTAGAAGGCAAAGGTGATGTAGTGCTTGAAGGTCCCGGTGGTGCTAAGCTTATCACAGAGGTTATGTTTGTGCCAAAGATAGATCAGAACCTGCTGAGTATGGGTCAGTTAGTAGAGAAGGGGTTGAAAGTTGTATTTGAGAAGAATGAGTGTGCCATAGGAGATGAGAATGGTCACATCTTTTTTAGGATTCCTATGAGGAACAAGTGTTTTACATTTGATCCAGTTGATGAGAATCATGATGTCATGAAGAGTATACAAGATGAGGAGGAGTTATGGCATAGAAGAATGGGTCATTTTCACAGCAAAGGGCTACAATACTTGCAGCAAAATGAAATGGTAGTGGGATTACCTATGTTGCAGAACCGGCTGTAGAGCATGTTTGCAAGGCAAGCAAGTGAGGATTCCTTTTAAAAGATCAAATTGGAGAGCCAGTGAGAAGCTGCAGCTAATTCACACTGATGTATGTGGTCCAATGCCAGAGGAATCGCTGAATGGCAGCAAATACCTCATCACTTTCATAGATGACTGCACTAGAATGTGCTGGGTATACTTCATGAAGACCAAGGCTGAAGTTGATGAGATTTTTCTAAGGTTCAAAAAAAAATTAGAGAAGGAGAGTAGCTGTAATATCAAGGCAATCAGGTCAGACAATGGAGGAGAATACACCTCAGGCAGATTCAAGGCCATATATGATAATGCAGGGATCAAGCATCAGCTCACTGTGCCATACACTCCACAGCAAAATGGAGTGAGTGAAAGGAATAACAGAAGTATTATGGAGATGGTTAGATGCATGCTACATGAGAAAGAACTTCCTAAGAAGTTCTTGGCTAAGGCTGCCAATACTGCAGTCTTCCTTCTGAACAGGCTGCCCACTAAAACTCTCAACAAGCAAACTCCATTTGAAGCATGGCATGGATACAAGCCTAAGGTGAGTAACCTAAAAGTGTTTGCTTGCATTTGCTATTCATTGGTTCCTTCTGTTAAGAGGGATAAACTTGATCAAAGAGGAGAAGCATGTATCTTTGTGGGATATAGCTTGCAATCTAAGGCTTATAGAGTTTATCATCCTGCTAGCAATAAGGTTGTGGTGTGTAGAGATGTGAGCTTTATGGAAGATAAGAAGTGGAACTAGTCTGCAAAAGGGAGCAAGGCTGAAGAACGTACATTGTATCAAGATGATGGGCCATTGCAGGTTGAACCAAATGAAGTAGTGGACGATGATCTAGTTGATCATGCTCCTGCGAGGGGTACTAGGTCTCTTGCTGAGATCTATGAGAGTTGCAATACAACTATGTTTGAACCAGCTAGCTATGAGAAAGCAAGTGAAGATGTGAAATGGTGTGCTGCAATGGAAGAAGAAATCAGAATGATTGAGAAAAACCAGACATGGGATCTGGTTGAAAAGCCTAGAAGCAGAAAGGTGATTGGAATGAAGTGGGTATTCAGGACAAAGTTGAATCATGATGGCTCAGTACATAAGCACAAAGCAAGGCTTGTTGTCAAAGGCTATGCGCAGGTATGGGGGGTAGACTACTCTGAAACCTTTGCTCCAGTGGCAAGGTTGGATACCATAAGGATGCTGCTGGCAATTGCTGCACAAAAGGGCTGGCAAGTATTTCAGCTGGATGTGAAGTCAGCTTTCCTAAATGGAGAGCTAGTGGAGGAGATCTATGTTGAGCAACCTGATGGCTTTGTAGTGAGAGGCAAGGAAGATCATGTGTATAAGTTGAGGAAAGCCTTATATGGCTTGAAGCAAGCTCCAAGAGCCTGGTATAGTAAAATTGATGAGCATCTGCAGGAACTTGGATTTAAAAGAAGTTTGAGTGAAGTGACTCTATATGTGAAGAAGGGTGTAAAAGGTATAGCAATTGTCTCTCTTTATGTTGATGATCTTCTGGTTATTGGTGACTGTGAGGAACAAATTGCAGAACTGAAGAGAGGGTTGATGAAGCAGTTTGAAATGACTGATCTTGGACTAATGTCCTTCTTTCTGGGAATGGAGGTGCAACAAAGGAAAGGTGAGGTGTTCATTTGTCAAAAGAAATATCTAAGAGAGATCTTAAAGAGGTTTGAGATGGAGGAATGTAGAAGTGTGAGCACTCCTATGAATCTAAAGAAGAAGCTGAAAAAGACTGAAGGAGCTGAGCCTGCTGATGAAGGATTATACAGAAGTTTAGTCAGCTGCTTAATGTATCTAACTGCAACAAGACCAGATATCTTGTATGCAGTAGGTGTGCTTTCAAGATTCCTAAGTTGTGCTGGCGAAGAGCACTTGGTAGCTGCAAAAAGGGTTATTAGATATCTGAAAGGCACTCAGTCGTTTGGTGTCAAGTTCACTAAAGTGAATAATTGCAGGTTGCAAGGCTTTGCTGACAGTGATTGGGCTGGTTCAGTCGAAGATATGAGGAGTACAACTGGTTTTTGCTTTACTTTGGGATCTGGATATTTCACCTGGAGCTCAAAGAAACAAGAAGTGGTTGCTCAGTCCACTGCAGAAGCTGAGTTTCTAGCAGCTACAGTAGCAGCCAATCATGCAATATGGTTGAGAAAGCTGATGCAGGACCTGGAGATGGGAGTTGAAGAACCAACCGAGATACTTGTGGACAATCAAGCTGCATTAGCTATATCTCAAAACCCTGTTTTTCATGGGAGGGCTATAGCTATACACGAAGCTCCCATTGAACCGAAGTATTCAACTTTCAAGCGGAAATGGAAAGAATCACATATCTTCAACATGTATTGAATGGATTCTACTTCTGTCCCTCGGTAAGCAGATTTTTAGTTGTGTCTAGAATAGGTAATGAACCTGAACGTTCTGCTTTCATCTGACTTATGGTTATGGTTTTTGCAAAAACCTTCTTTTACAGTTCTATTTTTATAATTATGTCTCTCATGTTCCACACTAACTGAATCGCTAGATATTATTGCGATGTGCTCTCTTTAGCATTAACATGATTGTAATGGAGTGTTCACTACATAACATGACCCACTGAATGGTCGATGAAATTTGTGCAAATCAGATTGGACAACATTAGCTAGTGTAGTGAGTAACCTCATGATTCTTTTGACAGCAACCCAACGTGCTTGACCTGGGTTAGATTGGTATCTACTTACCATTCCAACTGCATAACAACTAGCATGTCCTGTACACATCATAGCGTACATTAAGCTTCCAACGGCACTTACATAAGGAACACTTTTCATTCGTTCTTTCTCTTCTAGAGTCTTAGGACACAATATACGACTCAAAGCTTCACCATTTGCAATAGGAATATCAATGGGTCTACAGTTTTTCATTAGAAATCGTTCAAGAACTTTATTTATGTATATCTCTTGTGAAAAAGATAACAAGCTTTTCGAATGATCTCTCGAGATCTTAACTCCAAGAATATATGTAGCTTCACCCATGTCTTTCATTTTGAAATTAGAAGATAGCCAACTTTTCACTGTCTTGACAAACTCCATATTGCTTCTAGCAATAAGTATATCATCAACGTATAATGATAAAATCACAAAATGACCTTTAGATATCTTGACATATATGCAATTATCTTCATGAATCATCTCAAAATCATATGCTACTATAGCATTATGGAAGCATATGTACCATTGTCTTGAAAACTGCTTGAGGCAATATATTGACCTCAAAAGTCGACATACTTCTTGTTCTTGGCCTTCTACAACAAACTTAACAGGTTGTTCTATGTGGATCTCTTTTTCTAATTCTCCATTGAGAAAAGCAGTCTTTACATCTATTTGATGCAATTCAAGATCCAAGTTGGCCACTATTGCTAGAATGAGGCAAATAGAGGTGAATCTTACAACAGGAGAAAAGGCATTTTCATAGTCAATTCCTTCATGTTGATTATACCCATTCACCACAAGGCAAGCCTTATGTCTCTCAATCGAGCCATCAGCGTTATGCTTTTGAAAACCCACTTGTTCCCAATGGCTCTACGTCCTTTTGGAAGATCAACCAGTTCCCAAACTTGGTTTGATTTCATCGACTCCATCTCTTTTTTCATTGCTTTCATCCACTTTTCCTTATCAGGGCAAGATAAAGCCTTATTGACATTCTTTGGCTCATCTTTATCTTGTGGAGCGATCATGAAAACTTCCCTTTCGATTTTGAAGCGTTGACGAGGAATGCTTTTGCGACTTGTTCACCGTGGAAGAGATTGTACCCTAGGTACTTCATTCTCTATTATGCTCCCAATAGGATCAGATAGCAGTATCGACTAATCAAGTGGTTGCAATTGAGACTAATTAGTACTTAACTATCCACTTCTCACATTGCTCTCACTTGGATCATTATGTCCATCTATCCTATTATCTTGATCCGGTGTCTGAAATAGGATATAGTCTGAAATAGGGTATAATCTTCACCTATTTCACCCTTTTTGGGAAAATCATTCTCTAAGAATGTAACATCTCGATTAAACTCAGTTACACTTCCACTTTCTTGCTCGCCTATAAACACATATCCTTTTGAGTGTTCTGAGTATCTTATAAAGATACTCTTCTTGCCTCTTGGACATAATTTTTCATATTTATGGGAGGTCTCATGAGTATAAGCAGTACAACCCCAAGGTCTAAGAAAACTTAAATCTAGTTTTCGACCTGTCCATAACTCATATGGAGTGGAAGAAACTAACTTTGAAGGTACACGATTAAGTACATAGACGGCAGTCAACAAAGCATCACCCCAAAAGGTGATAAGCAAATTAGCCTGTGCATCATGGACCTAACCATTTCCATTAGGGTTCTGTTCCTTCTCTCTACAACACCATTTTGCTACGGAGTGTATGGAATAGACAACTATCTTTCTATTTCCGTTTCATCACATAAATTTCTGAACTCATCAGATAAGTATTCTCGATCTCGATTGGATTTCAACACTTTGATTTTCTTATCTAATTGATTTTCCACTAAGGTCATAAATTTCCGAAAACAATCTAATGCTTCAGATTTATGAAAGATCAAATAGACATATCCAAATCAGGTAAAATCATTTATAAAAGTGATGAAGTAAATAGCCTCATGCCTTGCCCTAACATTCATAGGACCACAGATATCAATATGGATTAATTACAGTGGTAATTTAACCTTTGTTCCTTTTTCAAATGGTTTTCGTGTTATTTTTCCTATTAGGCAATCCTCACAAGTAGACAACTCGACTTTTTCAGTGTTGCCCAATAAGCCCTCTTTGGCTAATCTATTCATTCGTTGTTGGCCAACATGACTAAGTCTAGCATGCCATATTTTCACATCATCATCACGAGAATTGGCAAATGTAAACAGGGAATGATTAAAATTCACATTAATTTCTTCAACATCGAACATAATAAAACCATCTACAAAATAACCTGATCCGTAGAAAGTTGTACCTAACAACAAATTCACACCATTATCATGAAAATTCATACAAAAACCAAGCTTGACTAAAATCAATATAGAGACAAGATTTCGATGAATCTCTGGAATATATTAAACATCGTGAAGGAATAAAGTGCGACCACCTCACATAATAAATTGGCATGTATCAATTCCTTTAACTTCAACTCTTAAGTTATTCCCCACATAGATTTACCTCGCTCATCGTGGAATTCGTAGAAATTTCACAAAAGTATTACTGTCTCTGGCTACATGGTCTGCATCCCCTAGGTCTACAATCTATAAAGGATGAGATTCGGTTAGAAATATAGAACTTGAAACGTAACTAATACTTTCAAGTGTTTTAAGGGTTTCTACCTTCTTCAGCTCGCTACAGTCATAAGCGAAGTGAGTCTTTTTGCCACAGTTATAACATTTCATCTTAGAAATATTCTTCTTGAAGGGATGTTTCCCTTTGCCATGCTTCTCAAATTTCGGTTTCTTGTCAAATGGTCCCGCTCCTCTACCTTTCCCCTTTTTAAAACCTCCAGAATGCTTGCGCTTGGAGCTCGAAGCTTCATGTGAACTAGTGCCAGCAAAATAGACGTCAGTCTGTATCTTATTTGCTAGAAGGCGGTCCACCTCTAGCTCAAGATGGCGCATGACATCCTCAAATATCTTAACATTCTCATTGCGGGTTAGGTTGATTTTCATGTGCTCTCAACTGTGGGGCAAGGAGCGGATCACTGCCTGCACCTGCCGCTCATCAGATAATGTGTGACCTGCATCCTTTAGCTCACTTATCATGTTCGACATGCGCCTCAAATGCTGCTTCATATTATGCTCATGTGGCATCTTATATATATCAAACCTAATGGTGAGCTGCCTCAGTTTGGTGACGGATGTCTGCCCAAACATAACCTTCAATGCATCCTACATATCCTTCGCATTTTCATGCTGTCTAAACTCATGCATGATATCATTATTCATGTTGCTTAATAACGTAATGCGAGCAATGGAATTCTTTTTCTTCCAAGCAGTGAAGGCTTCTTTATCTCTCTTGTGTTGCGTAGTGGTTCCATCTTCTGGTTCTATCATGACCAGATTAAGGGCTTCTAATACCTCAAGCTCTTCTAGTACATACTAGATTTTCATGTTCCAAATTTCATAATTTTCTCCATTCAGCTTCTCGCCCTTATTGAGCTCAGCCACAATGTTCTTCGAGGCGGTTGCCATTGTATCTGAATTTGAGGTGTTTTAGACATATTGCACGAATTAATATTGCCTAATATTTATGGATTCTATTTACACTAACTGATTATATTAATGCATAATCTCACGTAAGGATTTAAAGTCGAAAGTTCACTAAGTTCCCAATCATTGTCTAACGATCCTCATTTGAAATTATCATTAATGTAATCATTTAGGTAAAATTGAGTTCTTTGAAAATTTACTAAAACATTCTAAAACTCCTCACTCAAAATGTATAATACTACTAAAGTATTATAAACAGAAATTCATATATAAATTTGCATTAAATAGACAAAAAAGTCAACATGGTTCAAGACATAAAGTAAAATAAAAAAACTACAAAACTCAAATATAATCACATGTGATCTTTTTTTCTTCAGTAAGACTATGAACCCATGTACATTTCATTGTATAAGGAAGGGACTTCTTGAGGTATTCAGGAGGGTTTGCAACTAAATCAAGTACCCAAAAAGGTAATGTTGAAAATCCCCTTAAGAAATTCTAGGTTTGATGCCAAGGCGCATTCTGTCTGCGTTAAGGCCTATTTATTCTAAGCGATGACGACGTCTTCGTCATTCCAGCCCTTACAAACTCTCTCAAGAAATGAAGCACGAACTCCTTGTATCTGATATGATCAAGCCATATGCGGTGCATCATCCCATATAATTCCTCAGGCATGGTGTTCTTTAGTACATAAAACGCATTTTCAGCATTCATTTCTTGTCCCTTCCATATGATCTCTTGGATCATATCGTTGACCATCTTCACATGAGATATAATATCACTATTATTATCCCATCTATAACTACGCAACTTCTCAATCTTTCTTTTACATTCTCGCCTTAGTCGACGTGTACCTCTCCTTATAGGTGTTTGCACTTTATGCGCATATCACTCTGTACTAGGTCCTGGTCTTGCTGATATTGTTCCTGCAACGAATGCAGAACAAAGTGGATTACTAAAATCCTTCATTTAAGCATTAATTACAAACATATCGTAATAAAAAAAATTGCTAATTAAATGTTATGCAAGTCCCTAAAGATATACCCTTTTTTTTGGGTCAACGGCCAAAGTCGACGGTCAACAGTCAAAGTCAACGGTCAATGTCCAAATCAATGTGCTGGAGGCCCTGCGTGGCCTGGACCACGGCCCGCAGGGCATAAGTCGTGACGTGTTCATGGCCTAGTCGTGACGTGTTCACCGCCTGGTCGTGGCCCGTGGGGCTTAGGGCACTACCTGGTCACGGCCCGGGTCGGTGACCTCGGCCAATTTTTTTTTTTTGGGAAAACCGTCGCCGGAGACCAGTAGCTTCCGGCGGCCACCACAGCTGCATTTGATCTCCGTTCATGACACATAATATATCAAAATTTTTGTATCAACGAGCACTTCGATTCTATCTAGAAATAATCAAAAAATATTTTCATCTAGGGCACGAAATCCTAATGAACACTAACGCGAAAGAAAAAAAATTGTCCGATACCGTTTTTAATTCCGACGAAGAAATTTAATGCAAATCAAAACTCGCATACAGGAATCAACAACTCTACACTCTAATACCAATGAAGGAAACTAATTCCTTAGAAATCACAGCGGAAGATCAAGCTCAAAATAGTTGAAACACTGATCAAAGGTTATGTCAGGGAATTAGAGCGTACCTTAATTTCCACGGGTTAAGAGCCGACTTTGCACCGAGAACGCTTCGATAAGAGAGCGTCGTCGAGAGAGAGCCTTAAGAGAGTTTTCTATGAATGTCATCAAGAAAAACGTCGTAGAACAAAAACTGACGTCGGTTGGTGGAGAGAGAATAGGAGATTATCACAACCAACAGGTACGTGATCTTTTATTTTCAAAAACATAACCGCATTGGCAGTTATCCATGGATGGGTGTGGTTGCCTGCATGGGTGGTACACCGTAAGTCCCATAGTCCTTTAGTCGCCAATGCCACCATCGAGCACTTCATAGTTTATGGACTCGACGGGCCTGGTCTTGAAGATTCTCTGACTAGATATTATGTCCCCTGTCTTTAGTCTTTGCATATGTGACTTGGCGAAGTCCGGGTCGGATATGAGAGACTGCCATCGTTTAGCGACACATTTGAATCGCATCAAGGACTTGGCCGGTAGCCTCAAGAGTATTTCGATGACGATATCCTCGGTGAAACTTTCGGCCACTGCAGAGGCCGTGGTTCGGCTTGATTCGCCAGATATTCTCTTCATTGGGCATGAGGTTATGAGTGAAAGATATGTTTCCTTACCTTTCAAATGTTTGCACTAAGTGAAAAAGCTTACTCAGTAGAGGCAAGAGGAGGGTTGATGAGATCTTTCGCTATACATGGAAAGGGTCTTCCGAGCCCAAGCTCGGATCTTGGGCTCGCTCGATGCGATCGAGGTCGATTGAGTCGGTGACAGTTGTAGGTGGCTTTTTCGAGGTCCAGGGCATCTCCAACATCTGTGGCGAAGGTAGGGTTGCGGACCGAGCGATGAGAGAATAGGGGAGGTGGGAATTCGAAGACGGAGGCTGAGGGGACTCGTTGGCGTGGCGCCGGTCGAGCGTTGTGTCCAGCAGCGCTAGAGATGGCGGGTTCAATTGCGGCGTAGCGGAGGCGGCGGGGAGCAGTATAGAGGGAGCGTGTGTGAGGTTACTTCGTAGGGTAAATGGTTTTTCCAGTGAATAGAAGGGTAATATGCAACGTCACTCTTTGTATATGTATGTGTATATGTATATACATATACATATATTGGTCGATCATGGAGTGGTATATTAAATATGAAAAGTGAGGCATATTGTGCATGATTACTGCGATAATTTATGCCATTCGCCATCACCTTGGCAAGGCAATTACAGACTAAAAAAACTTAACATGATTCACAGATGTGTTGATTAGATCATTTAGTTGCAAAAGAGCAAGTTTCGTAGGTACTCGCTTAATGGGCGTCATCCAAGATCGAGCTTCTCTAATTTATCCACGACCCACCGGAGAAAGAATGTCGTGATAAAGCACCTAGCTATCGTGAACGTTGTCGGTCTGAGGCAGATCGAGGGCACTTGACCAGAACTTTGTACATTGCCGAAGCGAATGCTAACACCATCCAGAGTATAGTCATGAAGATGAAATTTGCTGATCCCTATGTTTTCTTAATTCAGTTAGGATGTTTTATAACGAGACTCTTACTTTTCTTTCCTGGAAATGAATGAAGACGGTATTTTCCGACATTGCCAATGAGTCTATGCCATCTTTAGGTTGCATTTAGTGCATTTTACCACCTGCCCCTTTGCATGGTCAATTGCCACTCAGGCAAGGAAACGGCTGTGCTTTGACCTTTTTATAGTATAGAGTAAAAAGTTAATTAGCAAGGATTGGGGTCACCAACCAATTCGGGAAGTAAGATACGTAGACTGGAGACTAGATTTCTCATAACTAAAGATACAACCTGAATCAAGTCAAGAAAGTGAAACTCTATGGTATTTAGAGGTTCAAAAGATGATAGCCGTTGAGGAAACCCTAATGGCTAGGGAATGTAGTACAAAAAAGAAACAGTGCTTATACAGAAGATCTTACTAGTCACTTGATGTGGGTAGAGAGTGAAAAATTCGTTTGCATATCTTTGAGGGCCTTCTGAGAGCATGAACTATTTTAATCAATGTTTAAGATGCAAAATTTTTAACTTGGAGTCGCCACTAATCATTTTATGGTAGTCTGATTAGATACCTAAATAAAGTATTGGGAAAAAATACTTTATTCCTACAAACTAGATTGATGAGTTCGACGACTTGATTACGCTAATATCTCTATCGATGCCCTTCCGGTACCATTCATGAAAATATTTAATCTGGCAATTCTTCATGAATTTTGATTAAAGACTCAAATGTGCATTTTTTGTTGGGTTTTCTTTATGAATTTGTTTTTGTATTTTTATGCAATTTTTGAAATTTATGGAAAAATGAAAATGGAATGATTTTTTTATTATCTTAAAAAATTTCGATTTTTAATTTTGAAATTTTAAAAAAATCTCTTAACCCTAAGTCTACTCTTTTTAGAGAATGAAATGGATTTGAAAAGATTTTATTATCAAATAGGATTTCTAGAAAACCCTATCTTCCTAATGATGATGAGATTTGGTTTTTAAGAAACCATATCTTGCTGTATCTTTTTTTTTTTTAATTTTAAGATTTTTTTTTGTGATTTTTGATTTTAATGAATGAATTTAAATTCAAATTGCACCTCTTAAAAAAGCGCAATTGCTTTCGAATTAAGTTTCGATCTGAAGCCTGACAAATCGATCCTAAAAATTTAAAATATCCGCTATAAAAATAATTCTATCTAAAGCCTGAAAGATAGACCTATTTTCATATGTGCGATTGCTGATTAGGAGATTTTCTTGATCGATCACGTTTTGAAAATTTTTGCTATCTTGAGTATCTTGGATACGGTCAAAATATTTTTTAAACTTAACCAAATTATCATCAAGACTAAAAAATGCTTTGCTCAAATCAAAATTTTTCAAATTTGGTAAGTAATAAGTCACCTGATAAATTCAAGAATTCAAATTAGATTAAAAAAAAAAAGACAAGCCAATGTGTATCTCAAGATTTCCTTATCCTTGACATTCAAAACCCGATTTCAACATGCAATTGTCGAGACCAATTATTGCAAATATCAGACGATAAAAATTTGCCTAACCGAAGTATCACCTAATATTCACATTAATTCAAAATAGTAAATAAAATCCGAGTGAATTATATCCTCACCTAATCTGAAAATAATTTCAGATTTATTGCGTCCTGCGCCCATAAGCGAATCGAATCGGGACTAGCTTGGCCAAGGGGATCCACAGCTTATACTCCTAGGTTGGCTCGGTTCCATGGCAACTCACGATGGTTTGCAAATCAAGGCTTTGCAGTGACAAAATTAGCAGCTGCCCGTGGGGCTCGGTGATAGACTCGTCGCGGACGGCTCACAAAGCGGAGATGTTAGACTCAAAAGTGGGCTGGTTTTGTCAGTTTGACTTCGAGAACTTGCTAAATTGTTTGACCACCGAATGCTATCAGGAAAGCATGTGGATATGCTGGGGAATTGCTAGACACTTTGGACTCCTTGATGGTTGCCAAGTGCCTCTGCTGGATCATAGAAGCAAAGAAAATTGATGGATAGTGATCAAGAGCAAAGCAGAATTTGACTTTTCAACTCCACACGAGCACGGAAGCAGTAGTAAGTATGGCGGTGGACAAGGACTGCAGAGAGAAAGCTCTTGATTCTCTCTCTCTTTAGACCTCCCTGATGGAAAACTCTTCTCACGAATACTCTCAAATGGTGGAGCTCTCAAAAAAATCCTCTCTTCTTCAATCTCTCTTTTACGTATGTCCTCAATAATGTGGCATCCCTCCTGTCAGACACTTCTCTTTTCTTTTTTTATCGTTTTTGCTCTTTGACTTTTGAAACCTCTTTGCTCTCTTTTCTCTGTGCTTTTTTTTTTTTTCAGACGCTCTCTCTCTTTGGCTCATTCGTTCCTCTTTCTTTTTCTCGGTTTATAGAAAAAGTTCCCCGCACGTATCCAGGTGCTAAATCGTGGAGTTGTTTTGAATCCACGACGATTTTCCTTGATTTCAAGAATCGGCAAATTTTCATCAAATCTTTTAGTTTTCCTATTATGTTTTATTCAATCTTTTATCTTCTCATTTTTTTTATATTACCATAAACATGTCTAGGTTCACTCACCGCTCGCCAACTCATGAGCAAATTATAGATATTTCTCTAATTTTCCAGATTTTCAAGCGGTTTTGATTCAAATGTTTAAGCATATCTGTTGCCAGTCCAATAAAATGCAAATTTTTGCATGCTAAAAAGTCAAACATGAACTAAGTGCAACCTATATGCATAATGATTTAATAATTTTTTGTAGGGACTAAAGTTAGTCTCTACTTTTTTTATGAAATAAATAATCAAAATTTAGATGTCAACATACTTCAATTAGCATGTTTTATCATGATAATCTTGCTCGCTTTTTTCCTAGACAGGAATGAAAGACAGTATTTTTCGACGATAGTAATGTGCCTGGGCTTTCTTTTAGGTTGGATTACTGCATTTTGGCTTAGTATGGGAGAACTGCAGCACACACATAATTAAGGCCATACTTGAAGTTTCGCAGTACAGAGTTAAGAATTATTTAGCAATGATTGAGTCACAAACCAATTTAGGGGGATAATGCACCTAGACTGGAGATTGGACTCCTTTCGCCTAACAAACAGCAATTTTCGTAAATCAAACCAGAAAGCGAAATTATGGTATCGGAAGTTGAAAAAGAAAACAGCTGTTGATGAAATTCTAATGGCCAGCAATTGTTGGACTAGACAAAAAATAGAACTGTAGTCTAATTCAAACCTGGACTGTGCTTATACAAACGATCTTATGAGTCGATCTATGTGGGTAGAGAGTGAAAAACTTTTATGTGTATATATTTGATGTCCTTTTGACAGTTTGAACTATTTTGGTCCATTCAAGCCTGGATATGTGATGAACATGTGATGTCCAATAATCTGGTTTTGGTTCCTTTGGATCTCTATGTGTTGATTGTAATCACAGTTGCTGCTGCGCGTGGGGTTTCCCTTTTCCAATTTGTTTTTAATGAATGAGCAGATCTCATAATAGACTCTAGATTCTAGACAATGTCTTTCTTTCTTCTTCAAATTTCACATTACCATTTAACAGCCCAAAATATCGCCGTGAAAAAAGGAACCTCAGACTAAAATGGTGAAGACCAAATCCACTTAAACAACTCTTAAAAGGCTCTAGATTCTTGATGGCTCACCGCCAAGATAAGGAGAAAGGAGAGTTCCACATAGACAGCAGAGTCAATATCGCCTTCTCTTTTGGGTTGGATAATCCTTGTAGGTATAATCCTTCGGATTGAACGGAATCATCTGGCCCACAGAGAGCCGGAAAACGATTTTCTGACTCTTTGTTTATGAGATCGGGATTTTTTTCCCAGTAATAGTAGGCAGGTATTCCTTCAGTCGAGACACTGAACAATTTTGTCCAGGACCCTCCTTTCCTGTGTTCACTCGTTGTCCGTGCCTGGAAGCACTCACGATAGGTGCCATGGTACATGAGCAGATTGGCCCTGTGAATCCCAAGTGCGTTACAACATATATGCGCATTGACTTCAGGGACCGAAAGCACCTGCTGGACTTTCTCTTCCAACAAAAATGAATGATGTAATCACAATCTCGGCCCCGTTCCAATAAATTCCCCCTCCTGCTTCGATGAGGGAGAGGTGCCTTCCGAGTCGGGCTTGTGTGCTTCTCCAAAAACTAGGCTTGAGTGAAAATATTACCATCTCCCATACTCCAGAACCCTCCTGCCAATTTTCGGGACCCTTGCACTGCACTATTTTGTAGTCATCAGATCGAGAGTGGTATCCGAATCTGTGGATTAACTCATCTATTCGAAAAAGATCACAACCGGGCTAACTCCTGGACTCCTTTGTGGTCGGATTATAGAGGAAAAATCTGCCGTGGACAGATAAACATACCAAGCCATCACAAGACCCCACATGATCGGAATCACAGCTAGAAACGTCCATTCTTGGCTCATGAAACTTTACCACTGCACAGTCATCATTGCAACCAATGCCGCCATCTAGCTCTTCATAGTTTATGGTCGCAAGGGGACTGGTCTCGCAGATGTGACTTGGCGAAGCCCGGGTCAGATATTAGAGACTGCCACCATTTGGCGATGCATTTGAATCACATCAAGGACTTGGCCGGTAGCCTCAAGAATATCTCGATGACGATATCCTTGGTGAAACTTTCGACCATGCAGAGGTCGATGTTTGGCTTGATTCGGCAAATAGTCTCAGTGAAAGATCTGTTTCTTTGCCTATTGATCGTTTGAACTAAGTGAAGAAGCTTACTCAGCACATAACAAGACCAGGGTTGATCAGATCTTTTGCCACCGATGGAAACAGGAGATCTCCAGGGTCGTCTGAGCCCTAGATCTCGGATCTTGGGCTCACTCTTTATATAGAAATGTATCTGTATGTGGTAATTAGTTGCTGCTGTGCCTGAGGTTTCCCTTTTCCATTTTGTTTTTACTTATTTCGCAGCGAACCGTAACTCAAAAGCAGCAGCATGGCGGGTCAGAGGTAGAGGAAACAATGTGAAAGCATAAGTGCAGCAGCAACGGAGAAGATAGTGTCGGCAGGGAATTAGGTGACTAAACTTCCAAGGGAAAGAGGAAAAATTGAGGGATTCTCCAACCTGTTCTTGATGGATTCTGCTTGTGTTCCTCGGTCAATAAGCAGATTTAGCTATGTCTCTCATAGGTGCTGAACCTGAACCTTCTGATTTTCGTCAAACATATGGTTAAGGCTCTGTGGAAACCTACTTTCACAGTTCTCTTTTCAGAATTGTGTCTCGCTCCACTGCAACCGAATAAATAGATAAGATTACGACATGCTCGCTTTAACACACCTATTATAGTCGAATATCCAGTGAATGGTCGGTGAAAATTACAGAGAAATTAGATCGGACAACATTAGCTAGTGAAGTGGTAATTCTCGCAAAGTAGAGATAATGGAATGGCCGTTCATCAAGCTACCAATAAACAACCAGATTTATTGATAGAATTTGAACACGGTCTTTTTTCTGTTTTCAAATTCAGCAAGATCATGCAATAGCTCAAGATGGCCAAATTGATGGGTTTTTGCTCGCGACAGAGTATCAGAACAATCACAATAAAGAAGAAGAAGAACGATGCACAAGAGATTACCTAGGTTCACCCCAAGATTAGGGTTACGTCCTGCAAAGAGATTTCACTATGTTTTCGATTTACAGCCACTCAACTCGTTACAATGATCAGAAACGAGAAAAATACATATATATATCCCCGAAAGAGGCCCAAAACCTAAACCTATAATTAATCTCTTAATCTCGCACTAAACGGGCCAGCTTAAATAAAAGCCCAAACCCATTGAGGTTTCTGGGGCGCTGCCCCCGAACCCTCGCCCGCTGACCAAGCAGCGGGGCACTCGTATCAGGGGCGCTGCCCCCGAACCCCCGTATTCCGCACGCAGGGATCACATGTCGTTGGATAACACTTCAGTTTCTCTAAGCTCACGTGGGCATACCCAGTAAGAAACAAAGGTTCCTGAAGTATTCGCCAACTCCAACACAAATCTCCCTGAAAAAATGAACTCAAATGAAAACAGTAAAACCAAACCCACTAGAGCAACTCTAGAAGGCACTAGATTCTTGGTGGTTCACAGCCCACATAGGGAGAAACAAGAGTTTCCACATAGATGGCAGATTCGAGAATGTCGGCGCTCTGGATGGGATAATCCTTGTAAGTATTATCCTCTGGATTGAACAAAATCATCTGGTACACATCTATCTGGAAAACGATTTTTCTGCTCCTTGTGTACGCGACTGGGATTTGCCATAATTCGCCGCCAGGAATGCCTTCGGTTGAGACACTGAACAATTTTGTCCATGATCCTCCCCTCCCGTACTCATTTATTATCCACGCCTCAAAACGGTCCTTAAGGGTGCCGTGGTAGATGAACAGATTGGCCCCATGAATTCCGAGTCCCTCGAAAATTACGTCCCCCTCGACTTCAGGCACAGAAAGCACCTGACGGAATTTCTCTTCTGACAAATCAAATGACATAATTGCAGTCTCTTTCTTGTTTCTCTTGTCGGTAACACACCAGTGCAAGGCCCCATTCCAATAAACTCCTCTGTCATAAACAGCGAGGTGGCTTTCTTGTTGGACTTGTATCCTTCCCCAAGAACCAGACCTGATTGAAAATATCGCCACCTGGCATATTGTAGAACCGGTTCCCTGAACTATTTTATAGTCATCAGATGTAAAGTCGTAACCAAATCCATGGAAGAAGTCATCTCCCGTAACAAGATCGGAACCAGGAAAATTCCTGGACTCCTCAGTGGTCGGGTTATATAGGAGGAATCTATCATGGACAGCTAGACATACCAAGCCATCGCAAGACCCCATGAGATCGGGCTCCCAGTTAGGATCGTCCATTCTTGGCTCATGAAGCTTTATCACTGCGCTACCTTCATCACCACCAATGCCACCATCGAGCAGTTCGTAGTGTATGGTCTCAATGGGGCTGTTCTTGACGATTCTCTGACTAGGAGTTATATCCCCTGCCTTTAGCCTTTGCAAATGCAACTTGCCAAAGCCCCGGTCGGAAATTAGACACTGCCACCGTTTACTGACGCATTTGAATCGCATTAAGGACTTGATCGGTAGCCTTGAGAGTATCTCGATGACAATATCCTCCGTGAAACTTTCGGCCACCCCAAAAGCTAAGGTTTGGATTGTTTCAGCAGATAGACTCTTCATTAGGCAGGTCTTGGGCAAAAGATCTCTATGTTTTGCTTTTCGATATTCTGCTGAGCAAAGGCTTATTTAACAAGTCAAGTACAGTACCAAGTGAAGAAGCTTGCTCAAGAGTAATAACAAGACGAGGATTGACCAAGTCTTTTGCCACCCAGGGGAGGAAAATGGAAACAGGAGATGGTAGCGGTAGAGGAAAATGAACCACTATTCCAACCATGAGAGAACGCGTTAGCTATAGAATATAGACTCCGTTTGCATTGGGGAAGCGTAGAAAAACCTACTTTTGACCTTTCGAAAAGCTTGTTGAATAAAGATGGTGTGCTGTTTCCACATTCCGCTATCATTTCCTGTTTCCATTTTCCGCCCTGCGTTGCAAAGACTTGGTCAGTTCTCGTCTTGTGATGTGGTGAGTAAGCCTCTTGACTCAGTATTATTCTTGAGCGAGCTTCTTTACTAAGTACTAGACTTGTTATATAACTCTTTGCTCAGCGGAAGATCGAAAAACAAACATACAGATCTTTCACTCATAACCAGCACAATGAAGTCTCTATTTGTTGAAACAAGCCGAACCTTGGTCTTGCGGCAGCCAAAAGTTTCACCGAGGACATTGTCATCGAGATATTCTTGAGGCTACCGATCAAGTCCTTGATGCAATTCAAATGCGTCAAATAAATGGTGGCGGTGTCTAATTTCCGACCAATGGTAAAGCATCATGAGCCAAGAATGGACGATCCTGGCCGGGAGCCTGATCTCATGGAGTCTTGCAATGGCTTGGTCGTCTATCTAGCTCTAAATTTTTATAATCTCTTTTCTTTTCTTTTCTAACTGTGGCCAGTGACGTTCCCTCGCTGCAAAGGCCCTTGCCTGCTGCTGAGTCGGCGACCCTTGCTGGCCACAATTAGAAAAAGGAAAGAAAAAAAATCAAATTTTTAAACAAATTACCAAAATTGTCCACCTCGAAGTGGCCATTCTACGCGTGCCAGACAGGCAGCATGCACATCAGCCATTTCTCGACGAAATTGACCAAAATGACTCAATTGTCATATTATCAAAAGATATATGACTAAATTGATCAAATTAAAATATTTAAGATTGAATTGATATATATATAATAAATTTAAGACTGTTTTGATAATTTTTCCGTAACACTCCCAGGACTTTCATTCCCATGAACATGTTGGAGAGATAAAGAAAAAAGGATCCATGCACCTCTCACAAGGGGTTATTGCTTGTTATTGCCCAAATCACCCAATGACAAGGCACTAGTCCCCCAGATCAACTAAGAAACCATCCCTTATTTGAATCCACCAAGGATGTACTGCATAGTTCTCTTCTACGATTGACCGTATGTGGCACCCCAGGCTCACCACTTGTACTATCGGCTTTAATAATATTTAATTAAGAGTAATGCGTAAGCGGATAATAAAATACAGCACTTTTTATTTACTAAGACCGGCAAGGTTGGATTAGTTTAAGTACACCAAGGAGAACCTCGGGTAGGTCTCCAAGTCGTCTATCACCTCTACCAGGTACAATCGAAACCCCAAGTACCAGCCACAAGCATAACCAAAACTCCCATAACTCCACAGGCGCCACGGTCTGAACGCTAGCCATCACTTACCTAAAAATTTTCAACAACAACGGGGTGAGATATAATCTCAGCAAGTAATATTTTCTAATTCGACCACTAATCAAACCAATGGAAGAGAATGAGAATATGACAAATGCAAATGAGCTTTCACACATATGAATTCAGTTCACACAATTCGATTCCATTATTGGTTTATTGCTTCGTACCGCCTCAAAGGCCGGTCCAAATCACACAGCAAGGCCCACCCAGATCACACGGCAGGGTCTTCCCATAAACTCCATGGGCGGTTTTAATGTCTCGTACCGCCTCAGAGACCAGTCCAGATCACACAGCAGGACCACCCAGATCACACAGTAGGGTCTTCTCATAACTCCATGGGGCATATATGTATATTCAGGCACGAGGCCCCACTTCCACAAGCTGCAATTGATCCAAATTCGTGATATGCAAATTCATGTCATGCACATGCCCATTAAGTACCAGGAGTAATGTCATGCTACGAAATTCTCAAATAGCGATTCAGTATAGTATCTATGATACGCCATATTCCATGTATCTCGGCCCTGGAACCGCTCAAATTCTAATCAAGAGAACCGCATTCTTAAGCGCAAGTCACCAAATGAAATTTTTAGTCTAAAGGGTTGTTTAGGGAGTGTAATATGGGAATGTTTAGTTCCCCCTTCTCCGAAACAATCTAAGTTTCTGCTACTTAAACCTCTCGGCCTTCAGTTCTTAACATCGCTTCTGGAGTTCCTTGACCATCACAAATAACTAATTTATTTCCATGACAAAATTTGCACAACAACGTGATTACGATAACTATCCTAATGAGACTTCGTTTTCCTGCACTAATCCAGAACACACTAACCTAGCCTCCCCTGTTTACTGTTCCCTCTTGGCTTTCTATTCCCTTGCCTAGACTGCAGCAGTCCCCCTCCCGCAAGCCTCAGGCGACCAAAACAGATGCAGGCAAAATCCCAACAATTTTTTTTTACTTCACTCCCACCTCGTCAACGCCCTCGACATCTAATCCCAGCGATATACCCTTCTCAAAATCAACCTGCAACTCAACAGATTGAGCCATCTCCCCTGCTTCTTACGCGTCCAACGCCCTTCAAGCCATGGGTGTCTCAGTATTTCGTCGTCCGCACATACGACCCTCATCCCAACATGACTTCGGTGACATGCAACTCAACTCCATGGCTACCGCAACGTCACTTCCCTCGGTTCCCTCGCATACCAGACCCACCGAGAGGACACCCGACCACTGACCCGAAGTTTTAGTTTCAAACCTACAGAGTTCAAGCCTAAATTTGACATGCACGAGGAAGAACGGGACTGGGCAACACCCATTGTACCCAATTTACGCTGATGCCGACGGCAGTTCGGATCCCCCCCCTACGGTCTTACAACTCATCATGCATTGGAAAAACTAGTAGACGAGCTAGAAAATTTACTCGCCTTTGACTTCGCTACGCCGGAGACCGAGCTCGTCGAAGGCTGGGAAGCGCTGAGTTGCTTCGGTGGACGGAGATGGCGCGCGGGGAAGGAGCTCTGTTCGGTCTTCTTCTTCTGCATTTTCCCCGTCGTCCGAATGAAGAAGAAGAAGAACAGGAGGAAGGGCTGGGCTACAGTCTTGTTCTTCCTCCATGGGTTGGGCCAGCGTGGAAAAAGGAAGGGAGTGGGCTGCTGAAATTTCTTTTCTCCTTACTTGGGCCAGCGGGAAAATGACGAAAAGGAAGGAAATAATGGGCTGCGAAATTAAATAAAGAGCTGAGCCCATATTCTTGCCAAAAATTGGGATATTTGAGGTTTTTCCTTCCGGGGACCTTGGACCGAACTCCATCCAAATCCCCCTTTGGATAAAAACGAATCGAACTCCTGACCACGAAATTTGCCGACCATTTAACGCATGACACCTTCGTCCAAATTGGGTCTTAATTCATTCGGCCCAAATCAGCTTTCGAATCCATTTCGTCTATTTCTTGACAATTTAGAACTATCAAAATGGGGCATCATAACTCTCCCCTCCTTAAATAATTTCGTCCTCGAAATTGTTGTCTCTCTTACATGATTCAAACAAAAATGGATACCACTGCCTCATGATGGCTTCATTTTCCTAAGTCGCTTCTTCTTGGTCATGAAACCGCCACAGCACTTTCACCAACGGAATGACCTTAGTTCGCAGTATCAGTTCCTTCCGGTCCAATATCTTGACCGGCTGCTCAATATAGCTAACATTTTCATCTACTTCTACGGTATCATGGTCCAATACATGAGACGGGTCTGCTTGATACTTTCTTAACATCGACACATGAAAAATATCATGGATGTTGGACATCTTCGGTGGAAGTGCTAGTCGATACGCCGCCTCTACAATCCTTTCCAAGATTTCGAAAGGTCCGATATATCTTGGTTTGAGCTTTCCTTTCTTTCCAAACCTCGATACTCCCGTCCTCGGCGACACCTTCAAAAACACATGATCACCCACTTCGAATTGCAGAGGTCGCCGCCAATTGTCTGCGTAACTCTTCTGCCTACTCTACGCTGTCCATAGCCGCTCACGAATTATGGTCACTGCGTCCGAAGTGATCTGGACTAGCTTAGGTCCTGTCAATTTCCTCTCGCTTGCCTCGAACCAACACATGAGAGTTCTGCAAGTCCTTCCATACAGTGCTTCAAATGGCGCCATGCCAATGCTCTGTTGATAACTATTATTATAAGCAAATTCCACTAGAGGCAATTTTTCATCCCAATTTCCTTTAAAATCGATCACGCAGGCATGAAGCATATCTTCTAATATCTGATTAACTCTTTCAGTTTGTCCATCCGTCTGAGGATGAAAAGCGGTACTAAATTGCAATTTGGTTCCCAATGCCTCTTGCAATCCATGGCAAAAATGCGATGTAAACTTCGAATCTCGATCCGACATGATAGTCACAGGAACACCATGAAGTTGTACAATATGTTTGACGTATAGCTTGGCATATTTTTCCATCGAGTAGTCTGTCCTTACTGCCAGATTCTGACGATAATTCAATTCCAGCAGGTTGTTTTTCTGGGTCACGTAGTCACTGGAGAATGAGTAATGGTAGATCCGGCTAAGATAGAGGCAGTGCTTAAATGGCCAAGACCTACGACGGTGACAGAGATCCGTAGTTTCTTGGGTCTAGCAGGATATTATCGTAGATTTGTGAAAGGATTTTCAAGGATAGCTGGTCCCCTAACTAGGTTGACCAGGAAAAGTGTGAAGTTCGAGTGGAACGAAGATTGTGAAAATAGTTTTCAGGAACTTAAGAAAAGATTGACTACAGCACCTGTCCGGACAATACCGTCAGAATCTGGAGGATTTGTTATTTATAGTGATGCCTCACATAAAGGTCTTGGGTGTGTTTTGATGCAACATGGGAAGGTCGTCGCTTATGCATCGAGACAGATAAAGCCTTACGAATTGAATTATCCCACCCATGATTTAGAATTGGCGGCCATAGTATTCGCACTGAAGATATGGAGGCATTATCTATATGGAGAGAAGTTTGAGATTTACACCGATCATAAAAGTCTAAAGTATTTATTTTCTCAGAAGGAGCTGAATATGAGGCAAAGAAGGTGGATGGAATTACTGAAAGATTATGACTGTGATATTTTGTACCACCCTGGAAGGGCGAATAAAGTAGCATACGTTTTAAGTCGGAAGTCAGCATCAATAGTGAATTTGCAGGCTCGAACTTGGAACTTGCTTGAAGAGATTTTGAATTCGAGAGTTAACGTCGAAATAGATGAAGTGACTGGTATTTTAGCAACGCTTAGGATTGAGCCTGAGCTGGTACAAAAAGTCAGAATCTTGCAGCAAACTGACAGAGAAATTTTGAAGATTCGAGACGAAGTTCCGAAAGGAAAGCAGACGGATTTTGGTGTATCGGAGGATGGAATTATCCGTTTTCGTGGACGTATGTGTGTGCCAGACAATAACGAGTTGAAGGAAGAGATCCTAAGTGAGGCTCATCGAAGTAAGTATAGTATCCACCCAGGAAGTTCTAAAATGTATAGGGATCTGCGACAGAATTATTGTTGGAACGGAATGAAGAGAGACGTGGCCCAATTTGTAGCAAGGTGCTTGACGTGTCAGCAAGTGAAAGCAGAGCATCAGAGACCAGCAGGATTATTGAAGCCATTAGATATCCCCGAATGGAAATGGGAGCATATTACTATGGGCTTTATTTTGGGACTTCCAAGAACGTCGAGTGGACACGATTCCATTTGGGTGGTGGTTGACCGCTTGACGAAGTCAGCTCACTTCTTGGCAGTAAGAGCGATCTACTCAATGGAAAGGTACGCTGAATTATATGTTAGAAATATTGTACGACTTCATGGTGTTCCTGTGACTATCACCTCAGATAGAGATTCAAAATTCACTTCACATTTTTGGCGAGGTCTACAAGAAGCATTGGGAACAAAATTGCAGTTTAGTACTGCATTTCACCCGCAGACAGACGGACAAACTGAGAGAGTTAATCAGATATTAGAAGATATGCTTCGTGCCTGTGCGATCGATTTTAAGGGGAATTGGGATGAAAATTTGCCTCTAGTGGAATTTGCTTATAATAATAGCTATCAGCAGAGTATTGCTATGGCACCCTTCGAAGCACTGTATGGAAGGACTTGCAGAACTCCCATGTGTTGGTCCGAGGTAGGTGAGAGGAAATTGACAGGACCTAAGCTAGTCCAGATCACTTCTTCCCTGTTGTGTGATTTGGACCGGTCTCTGAGGCTGTACGAGACATTAAAACTGCCCATGGAGTTTATGGGAAGACCCTGCCGTGTGATCTGGGTGGGCCTTGCTGTGTGATCTGGACCGACCTTTGAGGCGGTACGAAGCAATAAACCAATAATGGAATCGAATTGTGTGAACTGAATTCATATGTGTGAAAGCTCATTTACATTTGTCATATTCTCATTCTCTTCCATTGGTTTGATTAGTGGTCGAATTAGAAAATATTACTTGTTGAGATTATATCTCACCACGTTGTTGTTGAAAATTTTTAGGTAAGTGATGGCTAGCGTTCAGACCGTGGCGCCTGTGGAGTTATGGGAGTTTTGGTTATGCTTGTGGCTAGTACTTAGGGTTTCGATTGTACCTGGTAGAGGTGATAGACGACTTGGGGTAGGTCTCCAAGGATGTCAAGCGGATACGATTCCATTTGGGTAGTAGTTGACCATCTGACGAAGTCGGTTCACTTCTTACCAGTAAAGGTAGACTACCCAATGGAAAAGTACGTCGAATTATATGTCAGACACATAGTATGATTGCATGGCGTTCCTGTGACTATCACATCAGATAGAGATTCGAAGTTTACGTCGAATTTCTAGCGAGGTCTGCAAGAGGCATTGGGAACCCAGTTGCAGTTTAGTACGACCTTTCATCCCCAGACGGACGGACATACGGAAAAGGTAAATCAAATATTGGAAGACATGCTTCGCGCATGCGCCATTGATTTTAAAGGAAATTGGGATGAGAAATTACCACTGGCGGAGTTTACTTATAATAACAGACCATGGGAACCCCAGAGTGGTATCAGAGCATAGGTTTACCTGGAGTGATAATGTGCGCTAAAACTTTAAGGTCTAGGGTGATCGTGCGTATGATTACTGTAGATGTTAACCTAGGTATCAGTAACATTTATGTTACTTGTTTGAATTCAGTGACAAGTTTACTTGTTACTTATTGGAAGAAACGGTTATGTCCAAGAGCATGAGAATGTACCATCTATTGGTGTCAAAACTTTTATCAGGAAAAAGGTGGTAAAGAAAGTTCCTCTTGTTAAAGAAGGCATGCAGTCTGAGGTGAAAGCCAACATGGAGACAGATTGCACTGAAGTGGAATCTCAGGAGAAAACTGATCCTGATGTTGCCATGGTCGGGCAAGATAGTGGTGCAAAGACAACTGTAAAGAGAAAAACAATTAAGAAAGTACCTAAGAAGAAGGTCGTTGATGGGGAAGCCAATGTTGGGGTGGCTGATTCTAAGAAAGATGGTGGTGAACAAATAGTTGTCAAGGAAGGGAAAACGGATAAGCTTGTTGCTGACACCAAAAGTCAGGTGAGCGAAGTGAACAAATTGAAGAAGAAAGTAATTAGCAAGAAAAACTCACAAGCATCAGCTCCTGAGAAGCAGAATACTTCAAAGACTTCAGAAGTAGCAGAAAGTGCGGTCAATGAGGAGGAAAAAAAAAGGGGTGAAAAGGGAGCAAGGTGATGATTTGAGGGACAACTTTTGAAAAGGACAACGGACGAATAACTCGATTTGTGCTTTTATTCGGAACGTTACATGAATCTAGTTTTATTGTCCATAATCCAAATGAAATTGGGATGTATGACATAAAGGATTTAAGGCCAATTAGTTTAGTGAGGGAGCTTTTAAATTTTAGCCGAGGTCCTTGCACAAAGATTGAAGAAGGTAATCTCAAAAGGTGGTTGGAAAATTTTCAGAATGTTTTATAGAGGGACACCAAAATTCCTGATGCGGCTTTCATAGTAGTGCCTCTTGCATATATTGGAGAGTATGGTTTTGGTGTCACATGGAGGAAGTGAATATCGAAATGCATCTCCTCAGCATCTTTATTTGTTATCATAAATGGTCACTCTACATCTTTTATGAAACTTTAGTAAAAGTTTTGGTTTTCCTTTTCTTGGGAAGGTTGCTTCCCTTTGAAAATGATTTGGAATTTTGGAGCCCCAACTAGTGTTGCCCTTGTAAACAGGCAGTGGAGATCTATTGATTACCTTCTACTATGTTATTGTTGGTTGAGGTACTTTTGGGATCTGGTCATGTCAGTTTTGGATTTTTAGTCGGTGAGTGCAGAGTCGCTAGAAGAAGATTTAAGAACTTGGTTGGGCATCTATCCTAGCAAAGAGAGTAAAGAGATGATTCGCTGGATCCTTCTAGCAACTCTTCGGCTGATTTGGAGGGAGAGGAATAGGAGAAGTTTCGATCACGATGAAAGCTATTTTAGAAAATTTTGGATTCTTGGTTTCTTTCAAGTTCTGGATCACCATCAGTTTCCCACTTCTCCGATTGCGTTGATGGTTTCGTCCATTAGGGCTTTTTCGGAGGGAGGAAAGGAGAGTCTGAATTTCGGAGTTGTCTCCGATTGAAATAAAAAAAAATAATCGATTGATCGATTATCCTGTAGCCATTACTTCAATCGTGTACGCGCGCCGAGAATCGGAGCAGGGAAAAGCAGGTTTTTATTTTAAAAAGAGAAATTGGTAACATGCGGGGATCGCACAAATGGAAAAGAGTTACTTGGGCTACGGACATTAATCTTTGTCAGGTAATAATGCAAGTTGTTGTTGGTGAAAGGTTCTTTATGGGGCATGGCCAATGAAACTTAGCTATAAGACTACGGACTCAATGAGATTTGAGGCAATATGAGTCGATGTTTTGGAATTTATGCATTATAATGTGATGCTTTTATCATGACATTGCGCATGTACTTTTAGGGGCTGTGTGCTGTCCAGAGTGTTTTTTTTTCTTTTCTTGAGGTTGTCTTTGAGTTACCAATTTTAGTTCTGATAGCAGAGATTTGTCCTTTGGGTTTTCACGCTGAAGCATTTAGCTGGATTTTGCTACTTGCATTCTCGCCTGAAAGTTTTGGAGAGCGGAACACTTTTGAAAGCACGTAATTGAAGTCGCCACTTATTTGGAAAGATGAGGCTTGTTTTAAGTGGAAGCATATATTGGGTTGAGTATTTCACCTTAGGAAACTTTAGTTAGTTCGATGCTCTCTAGCATTTGTGCGTTGGTAAAACTTGTTCACTCAGTTAAGATAATGAGAGACTTACTGGTAAGTAATTGTTCCTTTGACAGAATAGAATACTGCTTGATGTAGTGGTGTAAGATAGCATTTCAGCCCATGGTTTGGATGAGGAAACTGTCCACATTTTAGAGCACTTCCGGTGTGGATGCCAACCTATTTCTTTTACCTGGTTCATTAATGTCAAACTGGGTAGTGATAACCTGGATTTCATTCTGCGAAAATGGCTTCGGAATAATTATAGTTTTCGCAGGTAATATAGCAGGGTTATATGTTGGTTCGAAGGAGACTTGGGATATGCAACTTTTCCTTCTCTCTTGTGGATTTCTAGGCACCCAAGACAGTAAAGGAGGTGGAGAAAGGGTCTCGGTCAATGCAGTTTAGTTTAACTCTAAGAAGTAGAGTTGGATATGGACAAAAGATGACCTAAAACGTGGGTGATGAAGGACAAAGAGGAGCTGATTGACTTGCTAAGGCACTTAAGCCAATGTAGGAGGCTTCATGGATGGGATTTTGGAGGAGCCACGAAGTATATGTTCAATCACAAATGTGGTGGCGCAAGATAGGTTAAGAAGGGTAGCCATTCAACGAACTCATAAGATGCCATGAACCCTTTAGAGCGTAGATTCTTTAGATTTAGGTAAATGAGGGATATCCCATATCAAGAAGTAAATGCAATGGATATAGATGTATGATAGATCTTGAACGTTGACCATGTAGCGAGCGATAGAGAGCTCAAATTAATGATCGCCATTTGTACTTGAAAAGTTATGCAGACAATCAACGACGTCCTCTGCAATTTGAAGTAGGTGATCATGTGTTTCTGAAGGTGGCGCCAAGGACGAGAGTATCGAGGTTTGGGAAGAAAGGAAAGCTCAAGCCGAGGTATGTTGAACTTTTTGAAATTTTGGAAAAAATTGGTGAGCTGCCGTATCGACTAGCACTTCCACCGAAGATGTCCAACATCCATGATGTTTTTCATGTGTCAATGTTAAGAAAGTATCAAGCAGACCCGTCTCATGTATTGGACCATGATACCGTAGAAGTAGATGAAAAGGTCAGTAATATTGAGAAACCGGTCAAGTTATTGGATCGAAAGGAACAGATCCTACGAATTAAGGTAATTCCATTGGTGAAAGTCCTATGGTGATACCACGATCAAGAAGAGGCAACGTGGGAAAGTGAAGCTGTCATGAAGCAACGGTACCTATTTTTGTTTGAATCATGTAAGAAATAGACAATTTCGAGGACGAAATTATTCAAGGAGGGGAGAGTTGTAATGCACCATTTTGATAGTTCTAAATATTTCAAAAATAGATGAAATAGATTAGAAAGTTGATTTGGGTTGAATGAATTAGGATTCAAATTGGACGAAGTTGTTGCGCACTATGGACTGCATAACGGATAGCATTCGAGAGGTAGCAATTGGGCATGATATCATTTGAAAATAAAATTTTTGACTCGAAGTTTGGAGGTTGGGAGCCGAAGACTGAAATTCGACCTAAAACATAAAATTTGAATATCTGGCTCATGGAATTTTGACCCGAACACTCAGATTGTAGTTGAATATGATTTACCAACCCAAATTAAAGGGCGACTCTCTTAATATACAGCTGGAGATTTGAGCCGTGAAAAGCCATCCTTTTACCCATTACCCATGCATATTAGTTGAGGACCCACTTAAGGTCCCAAGACGTGGCCATGCAAAAAGAAAAACAAGTAAAGGAGAAGGGATGGCCACGTCAAGACCAGAAGCACTAAGTGGAAGGCCATTTTTTATTCTTTTGGAGGAAGTGAAGGCCATTTTTTTTATTCTTCTGGGGAGGACTTCCTCAATTTTGTCACACACGAGAATCTTCCCTTTTCTTCTTCACGAACCATCTTCGTCGTTCAGAGGGCTGGACCGAACAAGCTTTGAGGAGTTCGCCGGACAAGTCTAAGAGAGGATAGCCGCGACGACGTTCAAGGCAAGTTATTCCTTCTGCATCCTCTACTAACTTTCGCAATGCGAGTCAAAGCACAGTGGTTCGAGCGATGCAGGGCTGCTGGTCGAGCTCGTAAACGGTGGTCGGTGCTGTCTGGGTCTGAGAGCTTTGCATGCATGTAGTCGATTCCGGTAGGTAAGCACGCACAAGCCTCAAATGGACCGAAACTGAGTTGGATTGTCGCGTCCGCGTGAGTCATTCCCCTAATCCGCTAGCTAATTCTTCTAATGTGAGTGGGGATGGTAAACTGTTTCGGGAATAAACTACTAGGTAGTTCGGTCTCGGTATGGCTAGAAGTCTTGCAGCGAAACAGAGTACGTGCATGTCAAGTACTAGTAAGGAGGGGGGGAGGATGCTTCTCGATACTCAATCGCGGAACCGCGTAGATGCGCTAATGGTTTGAAGTACGTCTGATCGAGAGGGGTGGTGAGTTCGCCGAGTCTTTGTCACAGCGTCACAAGTACTCCTCTAAACCACTTACTAGTTTATGCAATGTGAGGCGACGATAGTGAGTTAAGTTCACTAAATTTTTTGCTAGTTAGTCGGTGATCTCTGAAAAGGGTGGACTGAGAGAGAGGAAAAGAGAAAGTAAATTGTCGTCGCCGGTTGAGCGTCGAGAATGATGATTAATTGAAGCTATTATCCTGATGTCGTAGTGAAGTGCTACAGTTACGGTAGGTTGGGAGTGCGTAGGACAGGGGAGGGTGGCTGTAGTTGGTATGTTAATATGTTAGTTTTCCTCCTCGTGAGGGAGAGAACGTCGGAGGCGCGTCTATGGTTACTTGGATTATAGCTGGCCACCGGGAGTGAAGAACCTCCACCTCGGACACGTAGGACGAAAGTGGTGATGCGTAGAACTGAGATGGTGAAAGGAAAACTAGGTCCATCGTGGAACACTTTTATGGAGTTGGATGTATAAGTTAAACTAACAATGGGTTGAGAAATTTGAGATGGAGAGGTGCAATATCGTGGTGGTAAAGAAAGACAAAAAGGCTAGTTAGTGATATCAACCTTCTGTCACTATTTGATATGTGGAAATTTTAAGGTGCTTGAGACAGAGGCAATGGGCATGCTGTTTGGGGTGACAAGTCTGTACAGAGGTGACGTTCTGTAGGCTCAATCGAATATAAATTAGGGTAAAAGAAAGAGTGTTTTGACCGTGAGTTGGCTGCACGTCTTTGATCTCTGATTGAATAGGTGTGTAGAGGCCGAAAGAGAAGGAGAACCAAAGTTGGTTTTGAAGGGCAGTGTTACGTTAATGCCCTTGGCATGTGATATTGGTGAGATGGTTTAGTTCCGAATTTGGTGAGTTAAGAAAAAAACCCAAACGACAGGTTTAAGGGTGTTTAGTGAGTGGACTCGGGGGTCTCGGCTATAGAGCAGTAAGAGGCAAGGTGGTTGGGTGAATTGTAGATGCACATCCCTGAAGCAAGTAGTAGAAACAATGATCTAGCAATGGGTAAGATGCTTTTTGGTCAACAAGTCAAGGACGTTCGTGGTATTTGTAAGAAGGCTTGCGTATAGTTGAAACTAGTGGATGAAGAAATGCAAATGATGTGTCGAGCAATGAGCTGCGGAAGAAGAAATGTGAACTGTGAGTTAAGAATTTCATGGGGTAGAACTCGATTATGTTCTGGGACTCACGGTAAAATGCCCTCATTAGATAACTTGGACTCATATATTTTATTCTATGGCGTGTTACCTTGCTATGTATATACACAGGCATAGCAGATCCCTTTATTTTCATTTCAAAGTATGTTAGGTAATGCATAAACGTAGATATAATTGTCATGGATGGGTCGGTGGGTGAAAGATTCGACATATGTCTTGGAAAATCATGCAAGAAAATTAAAACGTTGAATTGGCCATTGCAAAGCAAGTCTTTAAGCATACGACAATTACGTGTATAATCACGTCGTGGAGGCTATCGGTTGAGGACCGTGGCAATAAGCTTCAAGCTTAGATGTAAATTCCCCATGGAGTTTATGGGAAGACCCTGCTGTTTGTCTGGGTGGCCCTGCTGTGTGACTGGGCCGGCCTCTGAGGCGGAACGAGGCAATGATAATACCTTAAGGTCAAAAAGTCCAACTGCACGACATTTCCTCCTTTGCCCCATTTAACATGCAACCGCTCATACGTGTGTGATTTTTGTCGCCTTTTGATATATTATAATAATAAATTGTGTCGTCAGGCGAGTCGGTAAATGATATTGCTGCATACTTGATACGCTGCTGCTTGTTTCTCTCATTGATTAAATTAGTAGGCGACTCAGAAAAGATTTAACTTGCTGAGATTTTTATCTCACTCTGTTGTTGTTAAAATTTTTATAGGTAAATAGCATGGTGCAGGCTGATGAGTAGTGGAGTTAGTAGTCGAGCCAGCGATGGGAGCCTTTTGGTTGGGACTACAGTCATTTTTTTTTTTGTATAGCGAATAGGGCCACTGGCGACTTTCTGATACCACCTGACTTATTTCCCAATTGTATGTAAAACGAACCCGATATTTATCGGCTATAAGTAGATGAAATGATGTGTTTTTATGTGTTTGCATGTTATTTTAGCTAATTTAAATCATCAAGCCGATAGTATATGTGGCGAGCCTGGGACGCCACGGCTCTGACGTGGGGACGCGGATCGCGGCCGTGATACCGTAGGACTATCTCGCTCCTCTACTTCGAGTCGAGACTCCTCGCTATCCTATTCCTATTGAGTTGATTCTATTCTAATCATATATTAGCCAAATTGATCACATGCTTTAATATTCTAATTTTTGAAAGGAGAGGCAACCATAAAACCACTCTACATACAAGGAACAATAATCACGATCGAATTTCTGTCGCTATGTAGTTTAGTATAAAGGCACATAGCACAAATTCAAAACATTAGATGTCGGTGGTTGATCAGCTGCAGAAATCTTCAACCAACATACGAGAAGTTGGTGTGGTCTATATAAGCTAATCCTAAACTGAAACAGGATTCCTTTGCTTCATGGCCTGGCTTCTTCTTAAGTGACAACAAGAGAGAGATACTGAATGGAAGATAAGGTACCTCTTGACAATTCCTATAAATGCCGAGGGCTGTTAATTTCTTCTTGTTCATGGCTTTTATGTCACTCGGCTATCCAAGGATCGCTATGATGCTGTACTTTTTGTACGTGGCAGCCAGATGTAAGGGCGTGTTCCCATCTTCGTCCGCTTGGTTCACCGGTCCCACAAACTCTGGGAGCCCCAAAATGAACCGAACAACCTTCTCTTGCCCTCCCAAAACAGTGGCATGGAGAGCAGTTTTTCCCTTGTTGTCTAGCAAGTCGCAACTGTCGGGACGAACTTTTAGGACCTCTTCCATGACGAAAGTGCAGCCTCTAAATGTTGCAATATGGAGGGCCGATTTCCTGTCCTTGCTTGAGATGTAAGCCACTGAACTGGCTAAAGTACACTACAAGTGTCAAAACTTGTGTACGACATCCACTTTATTGCCAAAATTTTCAAAACGATCACTTAAATGCCAATTTTTATGAAAAACGATCACTTAAGTGCCATTTTTTTTAAAAACGATCACCTTAGTGCCAAAACTTTCAAAACGATCACTTAAGTGTCAATTTTTTTTTAAAAAATAATCATTTAAGTGTCAATTTTGGATCGCTAGATGTGGCACTGAAGCGATCATTTAAAAAAATGACACTTAAGTGATCGTTTTCCAAAAAAAAATTAGCATTTAAGTGACCATTTTGAAAGTTTTGGCACTGAAGTGATCGTTTTTCTAAAAAGTTGGCACTTAAGTGATCGTTTTGAAAGTTTTCTGGCACTTAAATGATCGTTTTGAAAGTTTTGGCACTAAAGTGAGCACCGTACACAAGTTTTGACACTTGTAGTGTACTTAAGCCCCACTGAACTGTTGTACTTTAAGAACAATCGAACTGCGTTGACATTGCCAGTGAGCAACATAATGGAGAGGAGTCTAGCCATCATGTTCGTCTTTCAATTCTTCAAAGTCCTGTATAAGGAGTCGAAACCTGCATTGTTAGGTAGGATGTAACTATGCAAGAAATCAATATGAAGAGTGTTTATCTTACCTCTATGAGTCACTAAATCCTTTTCTCTTTGCCGAGGGCCTCTTAGTTCTCAGAATGCTCTTGCTCTGATAACCACCGATGTTCTTGATCCCAACTTTAATCCATACCTTTTAAAGTATGCTCTTCACTTGCCACATTTGTGGATCTTGTGAATCAGAAATCCCTGTGAATGTCCATACTCTGTAGTTTGAATCCAATGAAGCTAAAAGGCAAGCCCTTGACCTATTTAGTCAAGACAGCGTTATAGAGGTCGAGCGAGCATACTTGCTTCTTAGGTTTTGACTACACAGTTTGAACATGTCTCATAAAGGTCCCTGGATGTCTAGATGGTATCAGAGCCATGGACAGAACATTGGTTCATTAGAGGAGCATGGATATTCTGGATATTAATGCTCAAAGCAAAGAAGTCCCAGTCACCATGGAAGAAACCTCTCTTTACACTGAAACATCCCTTCCCATCTCCCTCCCCCCAACCTTCTTCTCTTAAAAAAGCCACATCTTCTAAGATCGACTACCTCTATGAAGTCCATACCAAGAGGATAGTAAGATCTCAGAAACACAGCTCCCCCTCATCAACCCTTATTCTGCCTTTGCCAAACCCCCTTCCTTTTCCATTAAAAACATCAGGCGACTCATCAGATCTCCCCAGAAAGATGTAAAAATATGTTCAGTCATCAAAGTTTGACCAGCGTCCTATCATGGCTTCAGACAGTGAGCAACTGATCACACTCAGTATTCCTCAGGAGTTTCCTCACGAATAGATCAAACAAGAATATACCCATATGCACTATGGTGCTAATAGGCTTGTTTTAACGTTCCATGGACACAAAGGCTTACCAGTAGTAGCCCGTGTAGCCTTGTTGGATACTTGGTTTGTGGAATATCAACAAGCATGTATCAGCACCATTCAGACCACACTTAATGCAGGAACAGTGTTTGTTACACTCTTTCCAAATTTCAACATGGCCCTTGCTGATCCTAGCCTATTGACAACGCTAAAGGTCCAGCTTCAAATCATTGGAGCCCCCCAAACCTCAAATTCCATTGCAGCCACTCTCTACTACCAGATGATCTACTGTGTGCAAAACCATGCACTTGAACTGAATCTTCCCAATTCTAAAGAAGCCTTACTCATTTCGATTGATCGTGAGCAAACTTCCTATATACACATCCCAAGACAGTTACCTAGAGACCAGCTAGTCAAGCTACTTCCAGATAGTTGGGTAACCAACTATGAAAAACACCACCAAAACACTAAACCCATACAGTCCTCCGAGCCAAAATTCTACAAAGAAAAAGGTGGATCGGTAACCATCAAGTTTCCAAAAGAAAAAGTATAATCTGCTTTCCCTTCCTTATCGACTATCTTATGTTTCACTCCTTGTGAATAAGATCCTATTAGCTTTGAAGACCTTGACAAAAAAGAGCTCATTGAGTCTTTTGACTATGAAGGAAGACCCATCTATCCCTTCAAGGATAGAGATGGACATTGTTATTGGCATCTTGATTGTTTATGCTCATCTTTTCTTTGACAAGATATCAAAGATCTCTACCCTAGAGAAAAAAAAGAAAGAAAAGCGATCCAGTATACAAGCAGTACCTTGATGGTGATGCATCTGTCGGACCACTTGGAGAAGATGGAGGAAAATTCCAGTACTTTGTTCACTATGGCAAATCTTGCCATAAGATGCCTGGAGGAAATACTAACACATCGCCTCCTCAGCTTCCACCTAGAAAACCAGAAACTTCTCCTTTTTACAGACCTATTTAGAAATGGGTCCAAAAGAACCCTGGCAAATGTGACATACAGCTACCTGAGCCTCATACTCCAAAGCCTATTATTATAGTAGCAATGTTCACAGACAAGAATTTCCCTCCCTTGAGGCCCACAATACCGATCTAAGAATCCCATTTTCCCTCTCCCGAGAAATTCACAGATCTGGCCTAGCAATTCATCATCTACCTAAAATTGCTACTCCCAATGATGTAGACATATTGGGACATAGGAAGATGCCCACTCCTCCAGAGCTAGGATTAATGTAACATTCTGAATTTCGACCCCTGTTTGGAACTTGAATATAGAATGGATATGTCATGGATACACTATTAATGAATTCCACTAGAAACTGATCACTTCGAGATAACTGACCAAAAGGGAAGGGCTGTCTAGGAAAATAAGTACGTGGACCAATTGGTCAATACGCGTAACTCCTAACAGCCACCCGTTAGTTTGAGAATTTCATTATAGATGCTATCTTATGAATTTGGCCACGAATTGAGTTCCGAATAGGACAATCGATTTTTAAGAGCATTGTAGTTGCTAAATTTGGATATTGGCAAGAAAGGTTCGGAAATTGATAGTTTGGACTCGGAGTGCCGAGATGGAAGGAAAAAATTAGAAACTTCTGTCAAGTCCCCAATTTGCTCTAGATTCAGTGGCTAGGGTGTGAGATGAATTTTGGCGAAGTTAGAAAAATTTTCCGAGATCATCTCGAGTCATTTTCCCTTCGCGATTGAGCCAAAATAACACCGATTCAGTCCCAATCAGTCCCATTTGGCACAAATTTCGAGGATTGACTAGTCAAACTTGCTCTCCAAGTTTTGACCAGATTGGATAAGCTTTGACCAACTTTTGGTCAAATCGATGAATAGTAACCGAGATATTTTATTATTTTATTATTTTATTATTATTTTTCTTTTCTCAAATAATGGGTTCTTTCTCTCTCTTCTTCTCCTCTTTTACGGCAGAAAACCCCCATCCCCTCACTATTCCACCATAGAAACCACTTTCTCTCTCTTTTTCCCCCTCTCTCATTTGGCTCAAAATTCTGGCTGCAGACTTCAACCGGCCGCTGACAAAAATTTGTAAGTTGTGTTCTCGCAATTTTTGGATATGTTGTAGTTCAATGTCTTACGATTCTAACCCAACTTGAATTGCTTCAATCCGAGGTCGTTTGACGCTTCAAATGTATTTTCTCGTATCAGTCGACGAAACTGTTTTCTGGGTGCCGAATTTCTGTTTTGATTCCAATTGATATATGTTGACCCCGGCTGCCCTTAGATCTCATTTCCATGCAAAATATGTGATTTCTAGTTCATTTTGGTGTTGGTTCAGCCCCCGTACAGCCCCGGTTCTCGTTGGTTTGGCCGTCCTCTTCCACGCGCTGCCGTGCGTCGTCGCCGGTCTTGATTGCTGTTGTTCACAGCCGCTGTCCAGTCCCATTTCCTTGGCTTATCAAGCTTTATTTTGGTAAGTTGCATCCTTAATCTCGTGTAGGATGTCAGATGTTGCCTGGATTAACTCTAGGACGCGATACGGGGCAGATTGTTTGAGGAAAATTGACTGACTTTGAGATATCTGTGTATATAGTGGCTGTTGAGACTTATAATGCGCTGGACGCATTTGAATTGTGGCTGTTTTTTAGTAAATAATTCTGTCCTTGAGTGCGATTGTGGGCCCCGCGGTGTCTGGAGCTTGAGAAATGAGAAATTTGACCAATCGGGGATCAAATGGACCTAATTCGGAAGTGAGGGTGTCAACTTTGACACTTTAGAAGTTTTGAACGAAACTGATGATGAGATTTGAGGACCGTCCTCGTGAGCTTAGAAAGGGTTCACGTGATGTCGTGGGCCCAACTTGACGATTCAAAGTGAGAAATGACAGGATAGCTAATCTCTGATGCAATTACATTTGCTAGCCAAGAATGATCGGCTTAGATGCTTTATTGAGTCGAGATTATATATTCGAACTGCTTGGCTTGAATTGTGTATGAGTCATTTGATGACATTACATTTGAATTATCTGCATGATTATGCCGCTTGATTTATCGAACGCAATTGGAATTGTTTGATGAGAATGGTGTCTCATAATGATGGCACGGCATATAATGTTGTGAGAAATGAAACCCTGAGGCGGTACCATTACGCGGGGTAATTGGTAAAGAAATGAGGGTGCCGACCTGAGGCGGTACTATTACGCGGGTCGAGGCACGGGTGCCAGTCTGAGGCGGTACTATTACGCGGGCTGAGGCACGGGTACCAACCTGAGGCGGTATTATTACGCAGGTTGAGTACGGACCTGAGGCGGTTTCATTACGCGGGTCCTGAGGATTAATGAGTCAATAGTTGAGACTGAAAAATGGCATACATATGCATTTGAACTTGCTATCTGAAATTGAGACTATTTTATTTGTGTTCTTGACCCATGAGGGCAAGTAAACTATTGACTGCTATCCTCTGCATGTGATATTGTTTGGGTATACGTGTTTGTGATTACTTTGTGATTGATTACTGGAGTTGGGTCTGGGGATATTTGGTATCCTGAGAGGGATTTAGGGTGGGCTTACTGAGATTAGTTCTCATGGGTGATTTCCCCATTTTTCAGACCCCAGACCGCCGCAGTGAATGCGGTCCTAGTAAGGCAGGGGATCGAGTTGGATATTGCGTCGGAAACTCAGTTTTTTTTTTTGATTGGGTGGTGGGGCGGATGTCGATGAGCACAGTTGGAGTTGAAGCCCTTTTGTAGAAATTTGTAGGGTTTGCTTGTAGTCGAAGATAGAAATTGCCGACCTAAGCCCTTTTTGTTAAAGGTCGAGCTATAGGATGTCAAAGGACGACAGGAATTTTGATTTGTGCTTATTAAATGTCGCCAAACCGATGTATATAAATATGATATAATATAAGGAGTGGTTTGATGTAAATTAGATTGGTTGGTCTCTCTATTTATCCATTTCTGTGCATGATGTTGAAGGAGCTCGTTTCTGTTGCCTAAGGAACTCTAAGGTCGATTGGTTAGACGAGTTTCCTGGACTGTCATGTTTTTGAACCATTCGATCGTACAGGTACGACCGGGATGTCGCGAGGCTCGCCGGGTTCGGGGTGTGACAATTAAATTGGTAGACAAAAAATGCTTTAGCACAAAATGCTTGTTGACACTTGATTTTCAGCCATTTTATTTTTTAGAAAATTTTTAGAAAATCCACAAAAATTCAGAAAATTGAAAAATTAACTTTGGGGACCTTGGTCTAGCCTAGGGAATGAATTTCGAACAAAAAATGATTTTTCATATTTTCAGCATTTTCCTGCATTTTATTTTCAAAAATTCATAAAAAAAATCAAGAAAAATGAGAAAATTACAAAATCAACTTGGAAAGCCTTGGCCAAGCCTAGGAAACCAATTTTGAACAAAAAATAATTTTCCTTATTTTTCGCATTTTTAATATTTTTCAGAAAATAGAAAAATATTGAAAAGTTAATATAAAAATATCATTTAAGGCCAAAAAATACGAAAAAATAGTCAATATTTTTCTTCTAATTTTCTCTTCATTTTGGCCAAAGAAATTTTTAAAAAATTAATCTGGAAATGAGGTTTGCTTTGTTAATCGCATTTTCAAATTAATTGAAAACTTCTAGAAATTTCATTTTAATCCTATAATTTTCGATTGTTACATTTTTGGAGTCATGACATCCCCCTCTATTTTTCAAAATTAAAATGTAGTCCAAAAATCCATTGAATTATCCAATTTCGCTAAAAAGGACCAGAATGCAATTTTCGATTTTTCGATTTAGTCCTTAAATGCACTTAAAATGAAATTAAAAATTACCTAGGGACTGAATTGAAAATCAGGACACATCACCCCCCTAGTTTTTGACCTTCTGAATCCATTGGTGGGATTAATTTTTGCAAAAAAGGTCATTTAGAGTTTGAATTTTGCGAAATGGGTTCTCGGGTTAAACTTAGAAATTGGGGTTTTAATGCAAATATTTGACAATTTTGGGGAAATTTTCATTTTTTAGATAGAATCAATGATTTAGGATCCAATTTTGAGCTTAAAATTGCGAAAAAGAGCCATATTGAGGTTGAATTACACAAAAAATTCGCAAATCGGGTCAACCGAGTCAGCTTGACCCGACCCGGTCAACCCTTTGACTGGAAAATGACCAGAACCAATTCTGGTTCTGCTCTTCTCCTCGCGTGAATCTTTCCCAAAATTGGTGGGTTCTGTTGGCTGATGATCGAATCACAAGGGGATAAAAAGGGGATTCTCAAGGAGTTGAGGACGGTTGGCAACAGATTTGAAGGGGGACATGTTTTAGTTACAGACGTATGCACACAGGGGAGGGGATGAAAGGAGAGAGAGAGAGAGAGAGGGAGAGGGTTAGAGAGCAAGAAACAGGTAGTCTTTGAGCTCTCGAGGGACGCCATTAGAGCTTGGGCCGAAGCTCGATCTAGAGCTTATTTTTACTCCTAAGGCGATTTGGAGCTCCGTGAGCATGTCCAGAAGCTTTCTGCAACTACGAGGAGCGTCCAGATCGTTGCCACTTGAAGTTTTGTCATGAAATCAGGTGAACGCCATGTTTGAGCTCCTTAAGCTCTATCAATGGCGGATTCATGAATCCTTAAAATTCCTTCGAGATTTTTGAACTGAGGCTATCTAGAACAGATACTAAGCACATCTCTGTCTATTTCTTTGATTGCATTGCATCTAAACCCTCGAATCCACCCCCTGAACTCGCGCATCTTACCCTAAGTTTGTGAAGTTGTCATACGCGCTATAAAAGTTTCTTGGCAACCAAGTGAGTTTTCTCAACCTTCTGTGATACTTTTCGTTGGATTAGGCTAGAACTTTAATGTTAAAATCGGCTGGGGCAGGGCTTCGCCAGAGAAGGCTTTCGGTCGGCGTCTGTTCAAGTAGTTTCAGGTGCTGTCTTGGCTTGATATTAATGTAGAATGGTGTTAGGATTGATCAGGATTCAACAGGATTCGAAACCGGCAAGGAGTCTCATAGTTTTGGACCCGTTCTTACGTCTTCGACGAAAACTCCAGCTGGATGGCCGGAATTCCATGGCTCCGGTCATCTTCTCAGGCGACAAATTCTGACTAGTCAACTGTAGTTGGCCAGTCAACTTGTCAGTTAAGGAAATAACCGATCAGATCCAATGCCCGGGGTTAAGCCACTTGTTATAATCTCGGAATTTCTGAGAATAAAAATCTCTAAATTTGAATTACTCAAATACTTTCACAAATAAAAAATAATGATAAGTCGGACGGTCAGGATATGTTCAAGCACAAATTCGACGGTGAGTCTTAATAGGCTTATCTAAGTGCCATGGCTTAGCCACGTGGGGGATTTTAGACCATAGGATTAGGTTTAGGGGGGAATAATAACAAATAGAATAAAAATCTAAAAAATTTTGAAAATTCAAAAAAATTACTCAAAACTACGTCGTTTTTACGTCAAGTTGGGGTAATGGGCCTTGGTCCGAGTCTGGTAGTGGGCTGGGTCAATATGACCTGGTCCGTATAACAAATAAAAAGAAACAATAAAAAACAATAAAAAAATTTTCAAAAAAAATATATACAAAATTAATAAAGACTGAAGCTGCATCTTTTTTAGGCTAGGGTTTAGGTTCGGTTCGGGTTAGTTGGGCCGGGTCAATCTGACCCGATCCGGAGAATTAAATAAAAAATACAATAATAATAATAATAATAATAATAATAATAATAATAATAATAATAAAATAGAAAAAAACAAGAAAATAGATACGGCGTCGTTTTGTGGTTGGGTCAAACCTGAGCGGGTCTCGGTTCGGACTTTCGGGTCAAATGGGCCGAGTTGACCAACCCGGTCCGAAAAATTAGAGAATAATAAATAAATGAATAATAAAAAAATAAAAAAAATTCGAAAAAATTCTATTAAAAATATAGTAAATAGAAAATTCGAAAAAAGTAAAACGAAAATAAAAATAATAAAAAATAATTAAAAAATAGAAAAATAAAAAAAATAAAAAAATCATGAGAGTCATAAAAATTTTCAGAAAAAGCTTAAATAATTAGGAAAATTCGGGAATTGTGGGAAAATAGAAAATATAGTGATAAAAGAAAAATCATAGAAATCTTAGAAATATTTGGAAATTCGTTAGAAAATATAGAAAATGTTTGGAAAAATAGGAAAAAATCTAGAAAATCAAAATAAAAATTCCATAAAATATAAAAAATATTCCCAAAAATAGAAAAATTCTCATCAAGTCTGAGAAAAACTCTAAAAAATTTCAGAAAAATCCTAAAAATTTCAAATAAATTCAAAAAAATTCCAAAAAATTGTGAAAATTAAGGAAAAACTACATTCAACTGATTTGATCTAATTTCACATTTTTGACTTCCCGAGCCTTTCAAAATGACCATTTTGCCCTTCTGGTTAATCTGACCCAAATCATTCCAAATCATCCTTGAACCCATTTGACATGTTTTCTAGGCCTTCCTAAGACTCCCCTAGGCTCGCCTTGACTTGATTTGATGTGTGTTCTCTGTATATTGATTCATTGATTGCGCATTTATTTTTATGATTGTGATTGATAGGACATATAATCCCATCTGTATGAACCCATAGGAATTTTTAGGACTTACCTTACCCAATAAACAACTACATGAACTCCCTAAATTAGGAAATCACTTAACTTAGGTACTGAAAGAGTGTCAATAGCAATATTGACGTAACTAAGTCCCCGAACCCAAATCTCTGGTTTTCGCAGAATCGAACGATTTCTCCCAATCGTTTAATAGGGTTTCCAATCATACCCTCCAAGAAATGATTGGTGGCGACTCTGATGTCATGCACACTGTTCACATGTCACCCGACCACACTAAGGTTGACTTCGATTTAAAATTTTCTTGACGCGATTTGGTATAGGCCTGGGAGGACTCAAGCTAAGCTCACATATATACAAATGGGCCTAGCCATCCATTAGCCCACCCCCTTCTCAGGAGGGAGGGTCGTGACAATGCTGTTCTTCAAAAATTTGATAAGAACACATCTCACATAAGACGAATGCTTGAAGACTTCCAGCAAAGACTCTTTATGTTTGAATTAGGCATGGTGCCTTGACAGCATTTCATGGAAGACCAAATGCCAGAAATAAACAAGATCAAAAGACAGATTAGTATGCTAGAACAACAACTAGCAAGTTACACTCCTACCACAACAGAAGAATTCTTGTTCAGAAAAGCATATCCAAGCTTTTAGTTTGGATCGAGACCACCCCAGCTGCACATCTCTTTATTCACCCTAGACAACAATCCTTTCCCTCCCATGTCAGAGAGATTTTCTCGTCTCCAGTAATGGCATGAAGAAGATCTAAAAAGGAAAGCCAGAGCTAAAGAAAAGGCTCCTGAAAGTGCTCAATTACCCGCAGAGGAAAAACCTCCTCCACCTCCACCATCAGCACTACCAGCTCCTCCAACTTATATGATTTCAATTCCTTTGGAATCATTCCTTAGAAAACAGACTCTATGAGAACCAAATCTTGTAGCACCCATCACCCCAACCAGTATCCAATCCATTGAACCATTCGATACTTCTTCTGAATCAGAAGAAGATCCACCACTCCCACAAGATAATTCATCACCTCCACTACATGTCCTTTTGGCAGACCCTATTCTAAGAGACCATGAAATGAATGGCCATGCTTCACCTCCTTCCGGTGATCCTCATATATTCTTCACCCTTGATGACCTCCCGTACCATAAATGGCCACTACGCCTCTAGGAATTTCATGCCTGGTTGTTAACAAGGAACATGAAGAATCATGATCCCTATCAAACCCTTTCGGATTTCACAACCACATTTGCTAGAATCCTAAAACTATGGTGGTCATGGATCAATGAACAAAACCAGATCCAAGTCTTTTCCAGTGGACTCGAGCACATGATTTACAATCTCCACATGTTTTTCATTGGTCATTTTGACAATGAGAAACAACTTCAAAGGAAAGAATTATTTGAAAGGAAATATTGCTCTCATGAGAAAAAAAATCTGGGTATACACTTCAAAGCCATGCTTAGGCTTTTCTTCTCCATATGCACAGATAACAACTTGAAACTAGTATTTCTCTCCTCCATACCCAAGGACCTCAGAGATGGAGCAGAGCGAATACTCGAATCTCAAAAGCACTCTCTTATGGAAGCGACCATTGGAGAAATCTAGCAATCCATTCATCTGGTTATTGAAGATCGCTGCCACAAGAGAGAATTGTTCCGAGAAAACAAGTAACTTGGCAAATCAAGTGTTCAAAGAATTGCACAGACCCATCTCGTTATCCCAAAAAGAAGAGACACTTCAAGAAGTTCTCTCTCTCTCTCTCTCTCTCTCTCTCTCTCTCTCTCTCTCTCTCTCTCTCTCTCTCAGTAGAGACAACATCACAGAAGAGGAAGATGGAAGTTCTTGAAGAAGAAGAACTTTCGAGCAAAAGACCGCAGCAAGAAAAAATCTAATCGTTGCTACCTTTGCAACCAAAAAGGTCATTTTGCAAAGAAATGTCTAGAGGCTAAACACTCATCTCAGCACATGTTCCAACAATTAGAGCAATTCACTAGGCTCTCCTTTGCAGACGATGATCTTGAATCCGTCTTGTCCTTTGAAGACGAACCATTTGGCGACACCCTTCTCTCCATTATAGAAGTACTTGAAGACTCTGACTTCGAGTCTGATGATGAAAATCATACCTTCACTTACTTCCCCACATCATACCATCTCTCCACTTATCCATTGAAACCAGTTCACCACCCATATGTCCCAATTCAACTATACACCCCTCATCATCCTAAACCAATTGAGGTAATAGCTCTTGTAGAAACTAGAGCTTCAACTTTCCTGCTTGACACCAAAGTCTTGCCACAAGACTATTGGGAACCTGATACTGCGTACTTGTTGACATCTGATTTTTAATCATTTTTTCTATTGCTAAAGTAATAAAAAATCCATAAAAATTCATAAAATTGAAAAATCAACTTTGGGGACCTTAGCCAAGCATAGGGAACCAATTTTGACCAAAAAACGATTTTTCATATTTTCGATATTTTTCGGTATTTTTATTTTCGAAAATTCATAAAACAAAAAATTAAGAAAAATGAGAAAATTGAAAAATCAAGTTTAGAGCCTTGGCCAAGCTTAGGCAACTATTTTCGAACAAAAAAATAATTTTTTGTATTTATATATATTGTTTATATATTTTAGAAATTATGAGAATATTTAATAAATAATAGCATTTGAGGCCACAAAAATATATAAAAATAGTCAATATTTTTTATTTTAAATCCCTTTTCATATTGGCTATCACAAATTTAAAAAATCCAATTAGGGGTCGTGTATTCCTTCACGAGCATAATCTCGAACCGGGCCTAAAAAATTCAATTTGAGTCAATTTATTTACTTTTAGAAGTAGTGACATTATTCTCTAATATTTCAAATTTTTTATATTGGCCCAAATTATACCCAGAATGACTCAATTGTGCAAAAGGGCTTTAATTAAATTCTGCATTATTTTCAGTGGCAAGAAATGAGCTTAAATTTGACATGTGGTGAATTTTGACTAAGTATAGGGAAGGTATGTCAAAAATTGTGAGGAGATTTGGACTTAAAGAAATATTTTTTCAGGGACTAAATTGTAAATACTTAAAATTCAGGGACTAGAGTGAAAATACCTAACTCTTGAGGGATTATTTTACAAATAACAAAAAGAAGAGTTAGTGGATAAATTAGAATAGAGAAGGGAGGATGGAGAAGAGGAGATGAAGAAGAGAAGTTGGAGAAGAATGGATGGAGAAAATAAGATAAAAATAGAGAAGGGAAGATGGAGATGATGAAGAGTTAGTAGAGAAATTAGAATGGAAGATAATAATAGAGAAGGGAAGATGGAGATGAAGAAGAGTTAGTGGAGAAATTAGAATGGGAGATAAATATGGAGAAGGGAAGATGAAGATGAAGAAGAGTTAGTGGAGAAATTAGAATATGAGATAGAGATGGAGAATGGAAGATGAAAAGGAAGAAGAGTTAGTGGAGAAATTAGAATGGGAGATAGAGTTAGTGGAAAAATTAGAATGGGAGATAGATGAGTAGATTATAAAAGGAGGAAGAAGTGAGCTTGAGAGAAGAATTTTTTTTTTAGAGAAAATTTGAAGTGTTTGGGAGAATTTTTTTTAAGAGAAAATTTTGGATGTTTGAGAGAGTTTTGGGAGATTGAAGAAAAATTTGAGAGAAAGAAAATATCAAAAGAGAGAGAATTTTGAAGATGATGGGAGTTTAAAGCTAGGGGTTATCATCACAAATTTCTTCATCGATCAATATAAATCAAGAGTTCATCCTCGTCAACAAGCAAGCAAATTCTAGTTAAGTGTTTTTATTTATTCATTTATTTATGATTTTACTCGCAAATTAGCACAAATTGTATACACTTTCTCCATCTCCCATTTTTTCCCATATTTTATGTCAGGAGAAGGATATCTCTATGTCAACAGCAAAAATCTCGTAGAGATGCAAAAATCAGCCCAGACAAGCTCCTAAGCTGTCCACCGATTTCTCAACTGATCTGTGACTAAAAGTCCCTCTTAATTCAAAAGAAACTCTCTATATTGGGAACATAGAGAGCGAAAATCAATTATAGAAATCCCTCCCAAAAAAACGGGAGATAAGTACTCTTTCTACTCTTCTGGTTTTAGGTGCAGATTAGCACATATTTTGTATACTGACACTTCACTCTATTTTATGTCAGGAAGCCGCAACTCTATATCAATGGTCAACCCTATGGAAGCACAAAATCAGCTTGGAGGAGTCCTCAAGCGCGCACAAATTTCAAATTGTTGAATCAATTCGTTCTATTTCATTTTAAAGAATTCATACCCCAGAATGGAGAGGACAAAATCCATCCGCAATTTAAATATCTGCACCATAAATCCCAAAGGGAAGAGCCAAGCCAATGCTTAGCCTCCCATTAGAGGTTTTTACTTAGAGTAGTTAAATACCTGCAACTTAAATACCTGTATCTTAAATCCCAAAGGGAAGAGCCAAGCCAATGCTTAGCCTCCGATTGGAGGTTTTTACTTATAGTAGTTAAATACCTGCAACTTAAATACCTGTACCTTAAATCCCAGAGGGAAGAGCCAAGCCAATGTTTAGCCTCCCATTGGAGGTTTTTACTTACAGTAGTTAAATACCTGCAACTTAAATACCTGTACCTTAAATCCCAAAGGGAAGAGCCAAGCCAATGCTTAGCCTCCCATTGGAGGTTTTTACTTACAGTAGTTTAAATACTTGCAACTTAAATACCTGTACCTTAAATCTCAAAGAGAAGAGCCAAGCCAATGCTAGGCCTCCCATTGGAGGTGTTTATTCACTGTCATGTACTTCCTATAATTTAATTTTTGAATCATCAGACCCAAAAGATAAGTAGGTCGTAATACTGCACAGAAGTCGTTAACACACTCCCTCTTTCGGCTTCAGGGAATCTTTAACACTTAAAAAAATATAACAAATAAATATATATATCATCCATGCATCATATTTAAAAAGTGAAAACACAAAAGAGAATACCCTACTAGAGCCTTAGGAATAAACCAAGCCTGAGTTGCCGAATTAGGATATCCATGAAATTAAGGTACCAAAAGGGCATTAGTTTTAATTAACTAGTGTAACCAAGTCCCCGAGCTCCTAATCTCTGGTTCGCAGGAATAAATTAGTTCTCCCGCTAATTTATTTAGGTTTCTAATCAACCTACCAAGAACAATTAGTGGCGACTCCAAATTTCAAAATCATTTAAACAAAAACCAAAGTTGCGATTCGGTAGGGCTTGTGAGGGTCTGCGTTAGGTTAGTCAAATCTAATTAACCTAATAATCTGTTAACCCCTTTTAAAATTTAAAATATTTTTAGAGAGTCGCGACAGTACTTCACGCCTTAGGAGATATCTTCAAATCTCACCTCAAGAGCAGAGATGTAATTCTCCAGCTCATGCTTGGATGTTCCACAGAAGTCACCATCTACGGATGTGACAAAACAAACAATGACCTCATTCTTGGTTGAGATATTTTATCCCAATTACAAATCAAAATCCAACCTTCAGGTCTCCAATTCAAAGACCAATTCCTGAAGTTTGTTCACTTTAAAAGGCTATTCTCCATTCCTCCAGGATTGTTAGATCCTATTCTTAAATAGCTTTTAGACGCATGCTCGAAATCCCATCCCACTTTCCAGCATCCAGCACCCTTGTGGAAAAATACTGACTTCTTTGTCAAGTTATCATTTAGAAATGAAAACCAAGCCATCCCCACAAAAGCCACACATCAGGGTATGAACCCTGATCTTCTCAAGTTGGCCCTCGCAGAATGCGAAGATTTGTTGGCCCAAAACTTGATTGAGCCCAATAACTCTAATTGGGCCTGTGAAACATTCTATGTAAACCAGAAGGCTGAGCAAATCTGAGGAAAGCTACTGTTGACGCCTGAATTTTAATTATTTTTATTTTTTATTTTTTTAAAAAATTTATTTGAAAATCTATAAAAATTTATAAAATTGCAAAATCAACTTTGGAAGCTTTGGTCTAGCCTTAGGAACCAATTTTGAACAAAAATTAATTTTTAAAATTTTCAGCATTTTAATATTATTTTTAATTAAAAAAATATCCCGAAAATGGAAAAAATAGCATTCATGACTGAAAAAGACAAAAAAAAAGTGTAAAAAATTTTCTTTAAATTCCCCCTTCATCCAGCTCATTTTATTTTATTTATTTATTTTTTGAAAAATTCAATCCGTGTCCTCGAAAGCCCTCTTTCACATATTCGAATTGAACCCAAAAAAATTGTGTCTTCACGAAATTCCAGACCAATCGAGCAAGGCATGCCATGGGGAGGTCCCAAAGTTTTTCCAGATCAAAGAATTGATTTTATTTTTGTGAGAATCGGCCTAAAAAATGGTTGAACCAGCCCGATTGCTATCTATCAGTTCAATTGAGCCGAACCGGTCCGATCCAATTGAACCGGCTAGGCGCAACAGTGCAGCAGAGAACGTTGCAGCTGAGGCCAGAAGGAGAAGGAGAAATGTAAGACGTCCCCTTTCCTTTCCCCAGATGAACCAGCGCAGCAGAGAAAGCAAGAAAGTGGAAAAAGCCAAAAATATGAGTACCAAGGAAAGCTTTGACTAGCAGGATACCCTGCACCTCTAGCTTGCGTGAGGCTACAAAAAAGAAAGAGGGAAAAGAATAGGGGAGCACTCCAGTAAAAATGGTGGGGAGCTCAAGAACACTAAGCTAAAAAAAGGGGGTGAGAGAAATGGAGCTTGTAAAAAAAAACCAATCAAAAGTCCTTGGGAAAGAAGAACCGGAGAGAGTAAAGGGGACCAGGCCATCGTGCGACGGTTGACTCACCGTCGCAGCTCGAGGAGGCAACCTCGCGATCGGCGGTGTGGCTATCATGGGTTAACGAAGTCAGAATTGCAGACCATTAAAGGACTCATGAGCACAACTCCGGCGACCCACATACGAGTACATGAAAACAAGGACTCAGTCAAGACCATCTTATGGCTCGACACGAATCTACTGTAGTGGCATGTCCACACCCAACTAGTCATCTCTGTAGTCAAATATACGTTCGTGCGTGGAAAATAAAGATGCCAGACAAACCTGAAATCAAGTGCAAAAGAGTAGAAGCAATTGTGAACGATGAATGATCCGAGCCCAACGAATTCACGTTGTGTCATTAAGACAAATTTGCCCTCTCAATGGGTACGCAATGTATTAGACAATTGCCTCCCAGGATAGAATGGATCGCCTTTCTCTTTAAAGCGGTACTTCTTCAAGTGAAATTATCGAACGTAACTTAGGAGAATATTGCACAGAGAATGATAGTGAAAGAAGATGAATTTTCAAAGACAGAATGAATGCGTGTGTTCTGATTGAATAAATTCGAATAAAATGGAAAGTGGTCTAATCGAAGAGTCATGATTGTTCGAAGTTCAGTCATTGCCGAATCAACACCTTTGTTCGGTGTTCAGTTAATGTCAAATCAACGCATCTATTCGGTAATTGACGAACACGAACCGGTTACTTGAAGATAGATTACTAACAGACATCATCCGAAAATTAATTTAGGAGATAAAAAATTTCAAAGGATATGTCAATTAAAAATAACAATAAAATCGATGGGCTTAATCTGGGCCTAGCCCGATTCGAGCCGGCCATACGGCGGTGCGTGCCCGTGGACCGATCTAATTTTGTGTAAGACCTCTCTCCTCCACAAAAGTATGGTGCCCCTTGAGGCCCAAATCCATTAGAAAGGCTCCACTATTTAAACCCATTACTTATCTATCTTCTATCCCATGTGGAACTATTTCTCCCATAACTCTCATTCATATTTTATGGATTTTTGTTGTTATCCAAAACCCAATAGTCTCCTCTCTTGCCGTTCGACTAACTCCAGCCGATATCCTCTTGCGCCAGATGAAGCTTGCTTCCGATGGAGTTCAACATAAGTGAAAAAAAAGGAAAAGAAAAAGGGAGAACGTCCACCAAGAGACTAGGGAGGAGCTCGTGAGAGAGGGTTTACCATGGGCGATTGAAAGAAAAAAAGGAACAATTGAGAGAGCTCCAGTGGGAGAGAATGCTCAGAAGAAAAGACGATAGCTGAAGCAAAAGAGAGAAAAAAGGGTGTGAATGGTGAGAGAGTCCATTGGAGATACCGAAACCGTGAGAGGAACAGGGCCGGAGCTCACCATGCCACCATAGTGCCGCCACAATCATCGTCGCATCGCCCACTCAGAAAGAGAGACTCTAACGGTGGTGGTGCAGTGGACCAGTGAGAGGAACAGCGACGACGACAACGACGAGCACGACCTGAGATGCCATGCGCAAACTGGACCAGTGGCGATGAACGAGCATGGCCAGAGTGGCCGTGTGCGAGTAGACCTCAGGTGGCGTGACGAGCCATGCCGAAATAGTGGTAGTACGTACGAGCAGATCCCAACGGCGGTTGCGAGGTGTCCCGAGCAGACCCGAGGTGGTGCAACGAGCCAAGCCAAAAAAGTAGTGGCGTGCACGAGTAGACTCAACCGTGGCAACGCACGAGTGGATCTAGTGGTGTAGCAGCGCAACGCAGCAGCCGTGCGAGGTTGGCAATCCAATGATGAAAGCGTAGCAATGATGATCGGAGGCAAGTTCGTTTCACTATTGACACTTGATTTTTTTGGCCAATTTGATTTTTAGAAAATTTTTAGAAAATTCATAAAAAATTAGAAAATTGAAAAATTAACTTTAGGGACCTTGGTCTAGCCTAAGAAACCAATTTTGAGCAAAAAATAATTTTTCATGTTTTCAATATTTTTTTCATTTTATTTAAAACAATTCATAAAAAAATCAATAAAAAAATAAGAAATTTACAAAATCAACTTTGGAAGCACTAGCCTAACCTAAGGAACCAATTTTGAACAAAAAATAATTTTTCTTATTTTTTGATTTTTTAAATATTTTGTAGAAAATAGAAAAATACAAAAAAATCAATAAACAAATAGTATTCGTGGTCATAAAAATACATAAAAATAGTCAATATTTTTATTTTTATTTTTTATTTATTTTGGCCAAAGAAATTTTGAAAACATTAATCCGGAAATGGGATTTTCTTTGTAAATCACATTTTCCAAATTAATTGAAAAATTCTAGAAATTCCATTTTAATTCTGTAATTTTTAATTTTTACATTTTTGGAGTCGTGTCATCCCCATCTATTTTTCAAAATTAAAATCTAGTCCAAAAAACGCAATGAATTGATCAATTTCGAACAAAATGACCAAAATGCAATTTATGGTTTTTCAATTTAGTCCTTAAAAATGCTTAAAATCTAATTAAAAATTTTCTAGGGACTAAATTGAAAATTAAAGCCCCGTCACCCCCTAGATTTTGACCTTCTGAATCCATTGGTGGCATCAATTTTTGTAAAAAAGACAATTTAGAGGTTGAATTTTGGAAAATAGATCTCAGGTCAAATTTGGAAATTGAGATTTTAATACAAGGTGTGACATTTTTTCGGGGAAAAATTCATTTTTAGACAAAATTAATGCCCCCGAATCCAATTTCGGGTTTAATTTCTTAAATTTTGGAGTTTGGGTGATCAATTCTTCAATTTTTACAAAATTGGGTCTGCCGGGTCGGACAAGATCCGACCTAGCGACCCGATCCGACCCAATTGCAGCCCATCTTCTTCCCCGTTTTTATTTTTACGCACGTGGCTTATAGAGAAGGAGGTGGGCCGAGTTCATATAAATAGGAAAAAGCCCATGGGATTAGGAATTGGACATCACAACGGGGGCCTGGAGAGAGAGAGAGAGAGAGAGAGAGAGAGAGAGAGAGAGAGAGAGAGAGAGAGGTGGGTCGAGTTCATAAAAATAGGAAAACGCTCGTGGGATTTGGGAGAGGAGGTCACGGACGGGCCAGAGAGAGAGAGAGAGAGAGAGAGAGAGAGAGAGAGAGAGAGAGAGAGAGAGAAGGAGAGAGGGGAAGAAATCTTCGCTACCGATAGGAATTTTTCGCCTAAGTCTTCACTGCCGGTAGGGGTTTTCGCCGAAATTTTTTTTTTCAAAAGCTTTGCCGGAGCTCGCAAGGGCTGAATCAAGTTTCAAGTTCACCTCCTCGAGTTTCTGGACGCCTCGAGGATAATCTCGAACCATCCGGCGCGTCGTCTCGCTACAGGAACAGGTAGTCCCGATCTCCAAGCTCATTGAGGTGCATCCATGGTGAATTGCTTCTCCGCCCTTTATTCTTTAAATTTTGTTGGGCATTCTCCTCCTTGCACCTCCCTGACTCCATTTACGTCTCCATTCTGTATCGGCGTTGTGTGAAAACCCTGAGTCAAACCCCCTGAACTCAACTCAAATCAACGGGACTTGGCCAGGACGACCTGGCAATTTAGGGTCTAATCGGGACCTCAGGTAAGTCCTCTGAACTCATTATGATACTCCCTGTCAAAGTAATTTGAAAGTTATGCTCGGGATTGTCGGATTGAGACGCCATTGTCGTTCTCGGTTGAAGCTCCGATTGCCATGTTCTAGCCGATGGATCTAGTCAGATTTTAGGTATGTTGAACTGGAAGAGATTAGGAGTAGATTGGTATCAAGATCGGGTTGATTGGGGTTCACGTCATCGGTAGATCGCCGTTAGAAAGCCGTGTCCGTTCATTTAGGTTTTGGCTGAAGGTAGAAGACGATGTACCGTAAGCAGCTGACCGAGTCAAAATGCTGATGTGGCGATGACATGGCAAGCCACGTCATACGCCACGTCGATTAGGCTGTTGTGACAGAACTGTACTTTATAACGGAATAGATCCAACAGATGGGGTTAAACCATGTCTCATGATCGTGGATTTTTTGGGAATTAAAAGATAAATTTGAATTTCTTAACCATTTTTCGATAATAATAAAAACCGACGGTCATGATTTAGTCTCGATCGTAGATTTGATTGTTAGACTAGATGGCCGAGATTGAGCCACGTGTTGTGAGCGTAGAGTTTCTGAGAATAATAACTTCTAAATTCGGACTATTCAAATACTTTTAGAGATAAAAAAAAAATAGTAGAAGATAGATGGTCAAGATTAGTTTCTCTTTAGATCCCAACCGTTAGATCTGGTATGTCAGTTGGACGGTAGAGATGAGATCTCTAAGTCAGATCGTGATCGTAGATTTTGTTAAAAGAATGAATGGCTAAGATGATGACACATGGAGAGTCCGTGAGCGTAGGATTAAAAAATGAGCGGGAAAACAAAATATAGAATAAAAAATTCACAAAATTCAAAAATTCAAAAATTAAATTCTAAAACTACGTCGTTTAGGTTAATGGGCCTCGGACTGAGTCAGGTAGTGGGCCGGGTCCATTTGATCCGGTCCGTATAACAAATAAATAAAAATAAATAAATAAAGGATAATAAGAATTCAGGAAATTAGATAAAAATAAAAAAATAGAAAATCAATAAAGGGCCAAAACTGCGTCGTTTAACCTAGGGTTTAGCTTTGGGCCTTCAGGCCAGGTTCTCAGATGGGCCGGGTCGACCCGACCCGGTCCGAAAAATTAAAATTATTAAATAAAAATTAAAATACATAATAAAAAAATCTGTAAACATAATAATAAAAATTCTAAAAAATAGATAATAATAATAAATTTTTAGAAAATTTTAAAAAGTAAATAAAATTCTAAAAAATAAAAAATAAATAATAATAAAATAATAATAGGAAAAAAAATTCAATAAAAAAATAAATAATAATAATAAATAAAAATTCAAAAATATTAATAAAATAAAATAATAAATAATAAATAAATAATAAATAATAAAGAAAAATAAAAAAATCATAAGAGTCATAAAAATTTCAGAAAAAGCTCAAATAATTAGGAGAATTAGGGAATTGTAAATAAATAGAATATATAGTGATAAAAAATCATAAAGACTTTAGAAAAATTTCGAAATTTTGTTAGAAAATGTAGAAAATGTTTGGAAAAATAGAGAAAATTTAGAAAATAAAAAAAATCCCAGAAAATATAGAAAATGTTCCAAAAAATAGGAAAGTCCTTAGAAAGTATTTGAAAATTTCAAAAAAAATATCAAGAAAAATCCAGAAAAATTCTCGAAATTTGTGAAAATTAAGGAAAAACCACATTCAACTGGTTTGACTTAATTTCACATTTTTCGGATTTCCCTAGCCTTCTGAAATGATCATTTTGTCCCTTCGGTCAATCTGACTCAAACTATTCCAAACCATTCTTGAACCTAATTGATGTGTTGCCTAGACTTCTAAGACTCCCCTTTGCTCGTATTGACAGGTTTTGATGTAATTTCTCTCTGGGTTGATTCCTTGATTACGCATTTATTCCTATGATTGTGATTGATAGGATAGATACTCCCATTTGCATGAACCCATTAGACTTTTAGAGCCTACCTTACCCAATCTCGCCTGCATGAACTCCGCAGATTAGAAAAATCACTCAACTTAGGTACCGAAAGAGTGTCGATAGCAATATTGACGTAACTAAGTCCCCGAACTCAAATCTCTGGTTTACGCAAAATCGAACGATTCCTCCCGATCGCTCGATAGGATTTCTAATCATACCTTCCAAAAAATAATTGGTAGCGACTCCGACGGCATGCACACTGAGCACATGTCACCTGACCACACTAAGGTCGACCCCGATTTAAATCTTCCTGACGCGATTTGGTATGGGTCTGGGAGGGCCCGAGCGAAGCCCAAATATCTTAAAATGGGCCTAGCAATCCATTAACCCTCATCCCCCTTCGGGAGGGTCGCGACATTTACCTAGTTTGTTTCCATCGTTAGTTGTCTTCGTACCATCTCGTGGAGTTTCCTATTCGTCCCAGTGAAGAAGATGACAGGAAATAGAAAAGGAAACAAAAAGAAACAAAAATAATAAGATAAAAGAAAAGAAAACAACAAAAAGAAAGAAGAGGTGAAAAACGTGGTTAGCCACTTACTCGTTTGGATTTCTCTTGGGGATGGGCTTGGGTTTGAAGGAAAATGAAATAATAGGTATGAGAGTTAGGCCTGGTTCATTTTTATTTTGTGACCCTTTTCTTATTATGAATTTGGTCTCATGGTTGGGCTTGTGCTATGAGCCCAATCCATGTGCACCCAGGCCGCTGAGGCTCGAGTTCTTTCTAGACCGAGACTCGGCCTAAATCTCTTTGCTTTAATTTAAAAAATTTTAAAAAATATTAAAAAAATATTAAAAAATATGTAATCGAAAAAATTGGAAAAATTTATAAAAATAATTAGGAGAAGCCTAAAAAATTAGGAAATGGGTCGTCTTAATTGACAAATCCTATTCTTGGCGATTTTGCCTTTCAATCTTTTCAAAATGACCATTTTTGCCCCTTATGGGCAAATCGTCTTGGAAAAATTCAGAAGCGGGTCGTTCTAACCGACCAATCCTATTTTCGACGGTCTTTCCCTTTTAATCTTTTCAAAATGACGATTTTACCCCTGATGAGCAAATTGTCTCCAAAAAATTAGAAATATTCCAGAAAATCTCGAAAATTTGGAAATAGACACATTTAACTGACCAACCTTATTTTCGATGATTTGGGTTCCAAATCCCTTCAAAATTTACAATTTCTCCCTTTGGGCAAATTGTGTCCCAAAATGACGATTTTGCCCTTGATGGGCAAATTGATTTCAAATCATCACAGACTTCTTCCAAACTTTAATACATCCCTTCTTTAAGCCAATAGGGCTTTATTAGAGATGTCACGTATTGATTTGATGCATTTTATCCGTATGCTTTTGATCCTTGACTTGTGCACCTATCTTACTAATTGTGATTGATAGGTTAGTTATTTCCATCTGCTTGAACTCCTAGATTTTAGGATTCCCTTATCCCAATTCATTTGCATGAAATCATAGTCAGGAAAATCGCTCAACGCGTCAATGGCAATATTGGCGTAACTAAGTCCCCGATCCCAAATCTCTGGTTTCGTTAGAGTCATACGGTTACTCCCACCGTTTGACAAGGTTTCCGATCTACCTTTCCCAAAGATCGGTGGCGACTCCGAAAGCATGTACATGTATACACATGTCATTTTACGACACTTAAGGCCGAATCCAATAATCCGCCACGATTTGATATGGGCTCGGGAGGGCTCGTCCTAAATCCACTTTAAGAGGCAGCTTAGCGATCCACCAGCCGATAGATCTCAAAGATTGGGTCGCGATAGCTACGACTTGTCATGAATTACTAGCCATTAAACCCGTTTTTTCTTGATGATAAGTTTCCACTTCCTCATAAAGGATCTTTGTTTACTAGCCTCACTAATGCCAAACTTTACTCGAAGTTTGACCTTAAAGCAGGATTTTCACAACTGGGTATTGACCTAGTAAATAGACACAAAACTGTCTTTTGCATTCCAAATCACCATTACCAATGGAAAGTTATGCTATTTGGCTTGAAAACGACCCCATCCAAGTTTCAAAGAGCCATGTGCAAAATCTTTCAACCCATTTTGGTAAACGCCTAGATTTATGTTGATGACATCTTGTTATACAGCCCAGATGAAAACTTCTCATTGTGCCTTGTTGGCTCAGTTTGCAAACATAGTGCAACAGTATGGTATCATCTATCCAAGTCCAAGATGACCATAGCCCAGAATGAAATTGAGTTTCTCGAAATGGAACTCAAATATGGAGCCTACAATCCAGGGCCCCATATTGCAGAACAATTGCCATATTTTCTAGACCGGGACTTATCTCACCATGGTCTTCAAGTTTTCCTTGGGATAGTTAATATCTCAAAGATTTCGTCCCAAAGATTGCAAAGGTCCTACACCCTCTCCAAAGGATGTTAAAGAAGAATCCTCCCCCTTAGGGAAAGAAACAAACCAAGGCAATATAGCATCTCAAGAACTTATTCAAAAGGGTAGATATGGAAAATCCACACTCAGTGCTCTCATGGTCCAGTATGGAGAAACCATCAAAAAAAGGTATAGCAACATTCCCTTGATACAAAACATGTATCATCCATACCAATTCTCCCAACCATTTCGATGGCTTTCTTATGAACCATTTCCAAAAGAAGCAAAATAGTATTTATGGATTCTCATACACCTTTATACTATTGCCATAGAATTTCCCATAGAAAAGGCATATAGAATGTTCAAAGGATCCCTCAGGAATGAATTTGTGAACCCAAACACGAAAAAACTTTGTGAAAGTTCTTTTATGGTTCCAAGATGCCAGACGTTGGGGTTATGAATTCACAGTTGCAAACAGAGTTTCATTTCCTAATCCTGAAAGAAATACCATCATCCTTTTCAAAAGACCATGGATTTTCATAAATCTAGCCGGAGACATTTCAGAATACCCTCGCACTACAGGAATGTCCATATTCAAACCATCCGGAAGCAGGGCAGATATCTACGATACCTGGCATGCGCCCATTCAGACCATCCCCATTCCAATTTAGAGAACTCCAGAGGATCTTATGTCAAGAAAACAAGCTCATTCCTCATGCAAGTTGGCCTCATGACCATAATACTCCATTACCTTGGGAATCGATTCAACCAGTCAATGCTCAGACAGCTCCTACTCCACATAGTACATCTATGGATACTCAAGATCCATATGGAAGCCCACAGTCACAGAACTCCTATGAACTTTATTCAGATATTGCAGAGTCATCGCATTGTCCAACTCCATCCTTATCCTAAGATGACCCTCCAGGACCGTCAGATCTACCGACAGAACCTGAACCCCCTCCTCATAATTTATGGAGCATAGACAACTCTCCCATGCCATCTTATCTTGACAGATGGTGGCCATAAGATGATGCACAGTCTAGCAGACAAAACCAAGACCAAGAAAAGACTCCATCTCTTCCCTCAGATGATGATATTGAAAACACTTAAAAAGGATTCGGCGGCAGTCCCCATTGGCCTCGTTGAGACTCGTGATCAATCATGTAAATTATTGTACCTACGAACACTTGTTTAGTGTGCCAATAAGTGAACCAGGCTATGTGCTATGTGCCCCACTTCACTCATGATTTGCATCTTTCGGTGTCCACTTGTATGTGTCGATTGCCTGTAGTGTAGGCAAAGATGCCTGTGTGTGTAATGCTCAATAATAGAGCACTAGTCCTTCAGTTCTTCAGAGTCCTATATAAGAAGTCGAAACTTGCATTGTTAGGTAGGATGTAGTATGCAAGAAATCAATATGAAGAGTGTTTATCTTACCTCCATGAGTCACTAAATCCTTTTCTCTTTGCTGAGGGCCTCTTAGTTCTTGGAATGCTCTTGCTCTGATAACCACCGATGTTCTTGATCCCAACTTTGATCCATACCTTTTAAAGTATGCTTTTCGCTCACCACATTTGTGGATCTTGTGAATCAAAAAATCCCTATGAATGTCCATACTCTATAGTTCGAATCCAAGGAAGCTAAAAGGCAGGCCCTTGACCTATTTAGCCAAGAAGGCATTGTAGAGGTCGGGCAAGCATACTTGCTTCTTGGGTTTTGACTACACAGTTTGAACATGTCTCATAAAGGTCCCTGGATGTCTAGAGTGCTTGATCAAATGACAAAAACTTATAAACTTTTATAGCCGCTTAGCTGAGTTTTGCTTGTTAAATCTTGTTTTAGACTATTCAACCTGCCAGATCTAACAAAAATTTTAAGCAAACAGGCTCTTCCGCAGTTTGGGACATCTTCTGCAATAGACAGGTTAAGGAGGAACCAGGTGGACAGACTCTTTTCTATTGCCAAGATCTAGACTCTACATCTCTCCATTAACCTTCACTTAAATTAAAACATTACCGAGTCAATTAGCTAAGCTTCCATTTATAGTTAATCCACCGACAACGTACTATTATTGCAGCCAATGCGAAGCTCAAGCAAATGGAAAGGCCAGATAGGGAAGTTCCAACCTTCCAAAAACAACTGAGAGTCCTTTCTTCCCCCAAAACAAACATCTGGACTAATCTTGTAGATATAGCAAGAATTCTAGACAAACAAGCATGTCTGCAGCTTGCATTCCTAGTGAATAAACATGACAGTCGTGCTAGGACTGGTATACAAGGCCGGTGTACCAAATAATATGGCAGATTATTATTGGGTGTCAAATGCGACCCACTATCGCATAACCAATTTTGTTGACTACATTAACTTTGCTTGAAAAATCCTAAGACGAATAGTAGAATACATCTCATCATAGACTCAAGGAGCCGATACGAATCTGGACATCATTAATGTCAAACACATTTCACCCATTTTGAGGCATTTCACTTGTGATTCACCACTAATTAAAGAGCTTACACGTCCAAGCGATTCGCATTCATGCTCACATTATGCAATGAATGCTCAACTGAAGATTTTGACAGGCTTGTTTTTACACAACTACCCTATTCAAACAATCATGACTTATCAAATTAGGAATAGGGTTGACAAGTCCCTTGAGCCAGCAAAGATCTTCTTCCAAAGCCAATGAAGATGCACAGAAAAGAAAATAGCAAGAGCAACAAAAACTAAAAGCTCGTAACACGGTTGGGTTATTAGACATGAATTAGCGTTGAGCCGATAATACAGAGCAGCGTGCAGAGCAGTCATCCCATTGTTGCCACCAGGGAAGGAACTCCCAGAGCGGCTCAGTATCAGCTCAGCGAGAGCGGCTCAGTATCAGCAGAGCAGTCATCCCATTGTTGCCACCAGGGAAGGAACTCCACGCACTACTTACTTTGTAAATTTTGTTTCAAGGAGCAGTCCAGTTAGCAAGAACATTTTCCCCGCACACCCCACCTCGTGGTTTTTCAGAGAACGGGTGCACTGAGAAAAATTAGAAGCAAGAAGAAGTGGAATAATGGGATGACTGCTCTGCACGCTGCTCTGTATTATCGGCTCAACGCTAATTCATGTCTAATAACCCAACCGTGTTACGAGCTTTTAGTTTTTGTTGCTCTTGCTATTTTCTTTTCTGTGCATCTTCATTGGCTTTGGAAGAAGATCTTTGCTGGCTCAAGGGACTTGTCAACCCTATTGCTAATTTGATAAGTCGTGATTGTTTGAACAGGGTAGTTGTGTAAAAACAAGCCTGTCAAAATCTTCACTTGAGCATTCATTGCATAATGTGAGCATGAATGCGAATCGTTTGGACGTGTAAGCTCTTTAATTAGTGGTGAATCACAAGTGAAATGCCTCAAAATGGGTGAAATGTGTTTGACATTAATGATGTCCAGATTCGTATCGGCTCCTTGAGTCTATGATGAGATGTATTCTACTATTCGTCTTAGGATTTTTCAAGCAAAGTTAATGTAGTCAACAAAATTGGTTATGCGACAGACCATCCCTGGGACTTTAAGCAAGTGGGTAGCATTTGACACCCAATAATAATCTGCGATATTATTTGGTACATCGGCCTTGTATACCAGTCCTAGCACGACTGTCATGTTTATCCACCAAGAATGCAAGCTGCAGACATGCTTGTTATCTTCCGTTCGGTATCTCACTCTTGTTGTCGCTTAACAAGAAGCCAGGCCACGAAGCAAAGGAATCCTGTTTCAGTTTAGGATTAGCTTATATAGACCACACCAACTTCTCGCATGTTGGTTGAAGATTTCTGCAGCTGATCGACCACCAGCATCTAATGTTTTAAATTTGTGCTATGTGCATTTATATTAAACTACATAGCGACAGAAATTCGGTTCGTGATTATTGTTCCTTGTATGTAGAGTGGTTTTATGGTTGCCTCTCCTTTCAAAAATTAGAAAAATAAAGCATGCAATCAATTTGGGCAATATATGACTAGAATAGAACCGGGTCAATAGGAATAGGATAGTGAGGAGTCTCGATTCGAAGGAGAGGAGCGAGATAGTCCTTCAGTCAATCGCAAAAGAGAACTATGCGGTATGTCCTTGGCGGATTCAAATAAGGGATGGTTTCTTAGTTGATTTGGGAAACCGGTGTCTTGTCATTGGGTAATTTGGGCAACAACAGGCAACAACCCCTCGTGAGAGCTGCATGGATCTTTTTCTTTATCTCTCCAACATGCTCCATGGGAATGATAGTCCCGTGAGCATTACGGAGAAAATTATCAAAAAAGTCTTAAATTTATTGTGCGGATGTCGATTCAATTCTAAATCTTTTAATTTGACCAATTTAATCCAAGATCTTTTGATAATATGATAATTGAGTCATTCCAATCAATTTTGTCGAGAAATGGCTGATGTGTATGCCATCTTTCTGGCTTGCATAGGATAGCCTACTTCGATGTGGACAATTTTGGTAATTTGTTTATAATTTTGATTTTTTTTCTCTCTTTTTTCTAATTGTGGCCAACAAGGGTCGGCGACTCAGCAGCAGGCAAGCGCCTTTGGAGCCAGGGAACGTCGCCGGCCATAGTTAAAAAGGATAAGAAAAGATATTATAAAAATTTAGAGCTAGATAGACCAAGCCATTGCAAGACTCCATGAGATCAGGCTCCCAGCCAGGATCGTCCATTCTTGGCTCATGATGCTTTACCACGGCGTTACCCTCATCGCCACCAATGCCACCGTCGAGCAGTTCGATGTCTATGGTCTGAAGGGGGCTGCTCTTGACGATTCTCTGGCTAGGAGTTATATCCCCTGCCTTTGGCCTTTGCAAATGCAACTTGGCAAAGTCCTGGTCGGAAATTAGGCACCGCCACCATTTATTTGACCCATTTGAATTGCATCAAGGACTTGATCGGCAGCCTCAAGAATATCTTGATGACAATATCCTCGGTGAAACTTTTGGCTGCCGCAAGACCAAGGTTCGGCTTATTTCAACAAATAGAGGCTTCATTGTGCTGGTTATGAGTGAAAGATCTGTATGTTTGCTTTTCGATCTTCCCCTGAGCAAAGAGTTATATAACAAGTCCAGTACTAAGCCAAGAAGCTTGCTCAAGAACTATACTGAGTCAAGAGGCTTACTCACCACATCACGAGACGAGAACTGACCAAGTCTTTGCAACGCAGGGCGGAAAATGGAAACAGGGGATGATAGCAGAATGTGGAAACAGCACACCATCCTTATTCAACCAGCTTTTCGAAAGGTCAAAAGTAGGTTTTTCTACGCTTCCCCATAGCAAACGGAGTCTACATTCTATAGCTAACGCGTTCTCTCCTGGTTGGAATAGTAGTTCATTTTCCTCTACCGCTACCATCTCCTGTTTCCATTTTCCTCGTATTATTCTTGAGCAGGCTTCTTCAATTGGTACTGTACTCGACTTGTTATATAAGCCTCTGCTCAGCAGAGGATCGAAAAGCAAAACATAGAGATCTTTCGCCCAAGACCTGCCCAATGAAGAGTCTACCTGCTGAAACAAGCCAAACCTTGGCTTTTGCGGTGTCCGAAAGTTTCACGGAGGATATTATCATTGAAATACTCTCGAGGCTACCGATCAAGTCCTTGATGCGTTTCAAATGCGTCAGTAAACAGTGGCGGTGTCTAATTTCCGACCGGGGCTTTGCCAAGTTGCATTTGCAAAGGCTAAAGGCAGGGGATATAACTCCTAGCCAGAGAATCATCAAGAACAGCCCCCTTGAGACCATACACTACGAACTGCTCGATGGTGACATTGGTGGCGATGAAGGTAGCGCAGTGGTAAAGCTTCATGAGCCAAGAATGGACGATCCTAGCTGGGAGCCCGATCTTGTGGGGTCTTGCGATGGCTTGGTATGTCTAGCTGTCCGCGATGAATTCCTCCTATATAACCCGACCACCGAGGAGTCCAGGAATTTTCCTAGTTCCGATCTTGTTACAGGAGATGACTTCTTCCATGGATTTGGGTACGACTCTACATCTGATGACTATAAAATAGTTCAGGGCACCGGTTCTACGGCGGCTATATTTTCATTCAAGTCCAGCTCTTGGCGAAGTATACAAGTCCAACAACAAAGCCACCTTGCCGTTTACGACCGAGGAGTTTATTGGAATGGGGCCTTGCACTGGTGTGTTTCCGACGAGAGAAACAAGAAAGAGACTGCAATTATGTCATTTGATTTCTCACAAGAGAAATTCCATCAGGTGCTTTCTGTGCCTGAAGTCGAAGGGGACATAATTTTCGAGGGACTGGGAATTCATGGGGCCAATCTGTTCATCTACCACGGCACCCTTAAGGACCGTTTTGAGGCGTGGATAATGAATGAGTACGGGAGGGGAGGATCATGGACAAAATTGTACAGTGTCTCAACTGAAGGCATTCCTGGCGGTAAATTTTGGCAAATCCCAGTGGCATACACAAGGAGCGGAAAAATCGTTTTCCAGATTGATGTGTACCAAATGATTCTGTTCAATCCAGAGGATAATACTTACAAGGATTATCCCATCCAGAGTGCCGACATTCTCGAATCTGCCATCTATGTGGAAACTCTCATTTCTCCCTATGTGGGCTGTGAACCACCAAGAATCTAGTGCCTTCAAGAGTTGCTCTAGTGGGTTTGGTTTTACTGTTTTCATTTGAGTTCATTTTTTCAGGAAGATTTGGCCATCTTGAGCTATTGCATGATCTCGCTGAATTTGAAAACAGAAAAAAGACCGTGTTCAGATTCTATCAATAAATCTGGTTGTTTATTAGTAGCTTGATGAGCGGCCATTCCATTATCTCTGCTTTGCTAGAATTACCACTTCACTAGCTAATGTTGTCCGATCTAATTTCTGTGTAATTTTCACCAACTATTCGCTGGATATTCGACTATAATAGGTGTGTTATAGCGAGCATGTCGTAATCTTTCGGTTGCAGTGAAGCAAGGCACAGTTTTTCCACAGAGCCTTAACCATATGTTTGACGAAAACCAGAAGGTTCAGGTTTAGTACCTATGAGAGACACAGCTAAATCTGCTCATTGGCCGTGGAACACAAGCAGAATCCATTAAGCACAGGTTGGAGAATCCCTCCATTTTTCCTCTTTACCTTGAAAGTTTAGTCACTTAATTCTCTGCAGACACTATCTTCCCCGTTGCTGCTGCATCTATGCTTTCACATTGTTTCCTGTACCTCTGACCCGCCATACTGTTTCTTTCCCGCTGCGAAATAAGTAAAAACAAAATGGAAAAGGGAAACCTCAGGCACAGCAGCAACAGCAACTAATCACCACATACAGATACATTTCTATATAAAGAGTGAACCCAAGATCTGAGATCTAGGGCTCAGACGACCCTGGAGATATCCTGTTTCTATCTGTGGCAAAAGATCTGATCAACCCTTGTCTTGTTATGTGCTGACTAAGCTTCTTCACTTAGTTCAAATGATCGATAGGCAAAGAAACAGATCTTTCACTCAAAACCTGCCTAATGAAGAGACTATTTGCCGAATGAAGCCGAACACCGACTTATGCAAGGCCAAAATTTTCATTGAGGATATCATCATCGAGACTCTTGAGGCTACCAGCCAATTCCTTGATGAGATTCAAATGCATCACCAAACGGTGGCAGTCTCTAATATCTGACCCAGGCTTCACCAAGTCACATCTGCTAGACCAGTACCCCTGAGACCATAAACTATGAAGAGCTCAATGGCGGCCTTGGTGGTGATGATGACCGTGCAGTGGTAAAGTTTCATGAGCCAAGAATGGACGTTTCTACCTGTGATTCTGAACTCATGGGTCTTGCGATGGCTTGGTATGTTTATCTGTCCACGGCAGATTTGTCCTCTATAATCCGACCATAAGGAGTCCAGGAGTTTGCCTGGTTCTGATCTTTTTCAAATAGATGAGTTAATCCACAGATTTGGATACCACTGTCAATCTGATGACTACAAGATAGTGCAGCGCAAGGTTCCCGAAAATTGGTGGGAGGGTTCTGAAGAATGGGAGATGGTAATATTTTCCCGAAAATTTGCAATTACATCATTCACTTTGTTGGAAAAGAAATTCCAGTAGGTGCTTTCGGTCCCTGAAGTCAATGCGCATATACGTTGTAACGCACTTGGGATTCACAGGGCCAATCTGCTCATGTACCATGGCACCTATCGTGAGTGATTCCAGGACAACGAGTGAATACAGGAAAGGAGGTTCCAAAATTGGTGTTCAGTGTCTCAACTGAAAGAATACTTGCCTACTATTACTAGGAAAAATCCCGGTCGCATAAACAAAGAGCGGGCAAATCTTTTTCCAGCTCTCTGTGGACCAGATGATTCTGTTCAATCTGGAGGATAATACTTATTACTTACAAGGGTTATCCAATCCAAAACAGCGGCGATATTGACCCTGCTGTCTATGTGGAAACTCTTGTTTCTCCATATCATGGCAGTGAGCCATCAAGAATCTAGAGCCTTTTAAGAGTTGTTTAAGTGGATTTGGTCTTCACCATTTTAGTCCAAGTTTCCTTTTTTCACGGCAATAATTTGGGCTGTTTAATGACCATGCGAAATTTGAAGAAGAAAGGAAGACATTGTCTAGAGTCTATTATGAAATCTGCTCATTCATTAGTAGCTTCATCATTGTACTTTCACTATTTCTTCTCCGGATGTTCGGGCTTGACGAGTGGCCCTTCAATCATCTCTGCTTTGCTAGGGTAGTGACTTCACTAGCTAATGTTATCTGATCTGATTCGAGTAAATTTTACCAACCATTCAGTGGTTCATGCTATTTAGTTAACATTCCACTATAACCATGTGAATGGTAAAGCAAGCTCATCCCAATATTATCTAGTGATTCGATTTGTCACACCCCAAAATCACAATAATAGAGATTGTGACACGACGGTCCCTTTATCAAAAGTATGCATCCTTAACTTAACCAAAGCTTAATCTGATAAGAAATATGTACATCCATATATATTAACTTAAGAAATCCTTTGGTTACAAAACTCAAAGCTTGCTACTAAACTAGCAACATCTGTACACATATATCTTCTAAAATGATGGACACATCCACAATTTACCTAAAAGGGCTTATCAAAGAAAATAAAAAATAACTCACAACTTATAACACAAGCCCCCCACTAACAAAAAAAAATGTTATCCGCTAACGATCGCTCATGTCCTACGGGCTACTCATTAGACTTAAAAATAACATAAATGAAAGAAATGAGCTAACACAGTTCAGTGAGTAATACATTTCTTATAAGCGGATCAAACAATCATAATGCATATTTAATGCTCAGACCAAATATCAATGGTTTAATACTCACCAGATGAAGGCACAAGTAAAACGTGACAATTATTTGAGCCGACGCATCCGAATTCCTATTCAAAAGTACGAAAATATTAATAAAAAAACAAATAAGATGACACTCTAATGGACGATTTAACTAATTTACACCTATTTAACGATAGAATAATGACTATGCATCAACGGAAGCTCGCCCATAGCGGATGTCCTTTGTTGTCCGCTATGGATAGCTCGCGCTTTAAACTTAATAAGGCCATAACTCACTCCACTGAGTTTCATTTCAAGTCATCTTATAGTTCAAACGAAAATTATTCGACATATTATAAAATTTCTAACATGGCCAACCTCAAACAACAAACGAAAGTTGAAGATATCGGGCCTTAAAGTATACTGTTCGCAGGGATACTGTAGCGATCAGAATTGAAAAATCTTGTTTAAGACAAACCAGAGCGTCAAACTAAGATCTGTCTAATTCCACGACTTTAGAAGTTCCTAAATTTTTATCCTTGTACAAAAACGCGATATAAAAACTCCTCAAATGAACTCAGTAACTTAAAATCGACCTATGTTTGAAATTAAGCTCTAAATCTGAAAATCACCTCACTTGTTGGACATTGTTAAACGGTGTCAAGATTGTTTGGCAAAGCAGATGGCTTGGACCCCTCTTCTTTTCCTCTCTTTTCTTTCTCCCTCTTCTTCTTTCTTTCTTTTTCCCCCTCCGTGCGTTTTTTGCAGAGAGATAGAGAGAAGAGCCGCTGCGCCTTGTGGAATCGGTGGTTCCATCACCATTTTGACTTAGTCAAAATTTTTGACCTGTCAAAAAGTAAATATCACACGGTTGGAGTGGAACATGAGAGACATAATTCTAACTACAGATTTAAGAGAAGGTTTTCGCAAAAATCTTAACCACAAGTCAGCCGAAAGTAGAAGGTTCAAGTTCATCGCCTATTCTGGACACAGCTAAATCTACTTATTGACTGATGGATAGAAGCAGACTCCATTCAATACATGTTGAAGATCTGTCACTGTTTCCATTTTCACTTGAAAGTTGGACGCTTCTGTTTAATGCAAGCTTCCATGGAGAGCGAGAGCCGGTAATTAACAAACTAGAGGCAAGCAACCTCTGCTTTTGAAAATGCCGATAGAGTAGGACTCATGTGTGCTCAGACTGCACTCTGCTGCTCTGATCTCTTTAGAAAATCACGCCATTAGAGGCGACGAGTAATCATCTTCACAGTTCGTTTGCCAATTTGTGCGATAGCTTTGCTACGTCCTGACTCCCTTCCCTTCACAGCTGTCGACTCAACCTCATCTTTTGGCGATTCTGGAGCCACCAGATGTGGTCAATTTAAGCCTGCAACGGCATATTGCGATCACTTGATTTCCTGAGGACTCTGTCTTCCCCATTGCTGCTGCAACTGATGCTTTCACATTGTTTCCTCTAACTTTGACGCATCATGTGCGTCGCTTACAACCTCCTTTCAGAAGAAAGAAAGAACATAGCGCTTGGACTCTCTGTTTACTGGTTGCACTTGTTGTGAATCACTCAAAAATTTGCACAAGTGATGGTTGCTGCAATAGGTTAAAAACAAATTGGAAAAGGGAAAACCTCACGCGCAGCAGCAACTGTGATTGCAAACAACACATGCAGATCCAAAGGAACCAAAACCAGATTATTGGACATCACATGTTCATCACATATCCTTGAATGGATCAAAATAGTTCAAAAGTGTCAAAAGGACATCAAACATATACACATAAAAAGTTTTTCACTCTCTACCCACATAGAGCGACTCATAGGATCGTCTGTATTAGCACAGTCCAGGTTTGAATTACATTACCTAAAAGAAAGCGTAGGCACATTACTATTATCGAAAAATACCGTCTTTCATTCTTGTCTAGAAAAAAAGAGAGCAAGATTATCATGATAAAACATGCTAATTGAAGTAAGAGAGCATAACAATCAGCAAATCTAATATGTTTCTTTGGACTGTTTCAATACATAATCTCTTCGAGTGTCTCGACATACACTGGATACCTATACCAACGCTGGTCATTGCCTATCAGAGTTGAGAAACTCTGGCATTATTCTTCCCGGGGTCGTGCCCATTCAATTTTCCAATATCACCGTATACCCCAATTACTTTTCCCTCCTCTATAACAAACAATGTTTCCAACCTAAATTACACTTGAAGGCAACTCCGTGCTTGTCGCCACACTATACAGTTTTGTCCATGACGGGCCTTACTCCATGTTTTTTCATATTCAAGCCTCGTGTTTTTTTCAGATTGGATGGCACTGTTGCACCCAAGTAACCAATCTTTGATGAGTCCAAGCCCTACAAACGTTGAGGGGAGGATCGCTAGAGGAGGATCGCTCTCTGGCAGCACAATCGCCTTGGACAATCTCTCCTTGGCCATATCGAAAGAAACGAGCCTCTTGCAAAACCCCAATGCGAGAACCAATTCCCATGTAACCCTTCAGAGTAAAGCAGCTCAAAATTACCATTTCCAGTAACCCTTTTCTGGGAATTGCTCTTCCCAGCAGAAATATGATTGCATCCATCAAAATCGCTTCTAAAGTGACTGAAATTAACACTCAGGAATTCTAATAGTCAGATAAGCAATTGTAGTCAAGTCGAACAAATTTTCAATCAACCCAGAGGATGATACTTGCAAGGATTATCCCATCCAGAGTGACGACAATGTCAAATCTACTATATATGTGGATTCGGTTTTACAGTTTTCGTTTGAGTTTACTTTTTCAGGGAGATCTTATTTCTCCCAAGCATAATGATCTTGTCAAATTTGACAAAGGAAAAGGACCGTGGAGAATCTATCAATAGATCTGGTTGTTCATTAGTATCTCCATGAATGGCCATTCCATCACCTCCGTTGTCAATTTAAGTCTGCAATGGCACTATTGCAATGACTAAGCAGACACTATCTTTCCCATTGCTGCTGCGCTTATGCACGCTGCTTTCGAGTCGTTGTTGCAGCAAAATAGGTAAATAACAAGGAGGAAAAGGGAAACTTCAGGCACAGCAGCAACATCAACTAATCACCACATATAGACACAGAGCAACCAAAACCAGGTTATGGGACATCACTTATTCTTGAATTGATTAAAATAGTTCATACTCTCGGAAGGCCCTCAAAGATGTACGGACGAGTGTTTCAGTCTCTACCCACATTGAATGACTAGTAAGATCGTCTGTATAAGCACTGTTTATGTCTTGTACTGCATTCCCTGGCCATTAGGATTTCCTCAACAGCTGTTTTCTTTTGAACTTCCAATACCATGTAGTTTCACTTTCCTGACTTGATTCACGCTGTATGTTTAGTTACGAGAAATCTAGACTCCAGTCTATGTATCTTACTTCCTGAATTGATTTGTGATCCCAATCCTTGCTAATTAACTTTTAACTCTGTACTGTGAAAACGTCAAGCACAGCCATTTCCTTGCCTGTATGGCAGTTAACCATTCAAAGTGGCGGGTGTTACAAATGCAATAAATTCAACCTAATGATAGCATAAACTCATTGTCAATGTCGGAAAATACCATCTTCATTCATTTCCAGGAAAGAAAGTAAGAGTTTCGTTATAAAACATGTTAATTGAATTAAGAAAACAGGGGGATCAGCAAATTTCATCTTCATCGCTTTACTCTGGATGGTGTTAGCATTCACTTTGGGAATGTGAAGAGTGCTGGCCAAGTGCCCTCGATCTGCCTTGGACCGACAGTGTTCACGATCGCTGGGCACTTTATCGCGACATTTTTCTCCGGTGGTTTGTGGATCCATTAGAGAAGCCCGATCTTGGATGACGCCCATTGAGCGAGTATCTACGAGACTCGCTCTGTTGCAACTAAACAATCTAATGAACATGTCTGTGAATCTTGTTAAGTTTTTCAATCTGTAATTGCCTTTGCCAAGGTGATGGTGAATGGCATAAATTATTGCGGTAATCATGCACATCGGGTGGGGCGGGCCCCGAAACCGCGTTGGTCATCAGATTCCTTCCTTGAAATATTCACCAAACACCGATACATATTGAGAGTGGGCCACCAATCAACCATCGGCTTTGATACCATTTGTTGGGAGCATGCAGCAGAAGTCCGATACTTTTATTCGGGGAGATCGCCAAGAGGGAGCCCAAGTCCGAGCCCATCAATATATCTAATTGGACCCACCTTCACTCAAAAGCTTAAGCCAATGAGTTATGGGCCAACTTGGATATATTAACTGCTCCAAATCACATCAATTTTCCGATGTGGGACTTCTCTAACACAACTCACACGTGTATCCTAACACACACATACATATACAAAGAGTGACGTGGCATATTACACTTCTACTCACACACGCTCCCTCTCTACTCCTCCCCGCCGCCTCCGCCGTGCCGCAATTGAACCCACCATCTCTGGCGCTGTTGGACACCACATGCAACCGGAGTTGGCGATGCCCTGGAACCCCAAAAAAGCCACCTACAATGGTCACCGACTCAATTGACCTCGATCGCGTCGAGCGAGCTTGGGCTCGGAAGACCCTGAAATCTCCTCCTTCCATACATATCGAAAAATCTGATCAACCCTTGTCTTGTCCCGTGCTGAGTAAGCTTCTTCACTTAGTGCAAACATTTGAAAGGCACGGAAACAGATCTTTCACTTGAAACCTCATGCCCAATGAAGAGAATATCTGGCGAATCAAGCCGAAACCAGGCCTCTGCAGTGGCCGAAAATTTTCACCGAGGATCTCGTCACTGAAATACTGTTGAGGCTACCGGCCAAGTCCTCTATGTGATTCAAATCCGTTGCTAAATGGTGGCAATCTCTGATATCCGACCCGGACTTCGCTAAGTCACATATGCAAAGGCTAAAAACAGGGGACATAATATCTAGTCAGAGAATCTTCAAGACTAGGCCCGTGGAGACCATTAACTACGAAGTGCTCAATGGCGGCATCGGGGGCGATGATGATCGTGCACTGTAACGTTTCATGGGCCAAGTATACACGTTTATGTTAGGAGATCAACAAGAATCCAAATAATATCGAATTATTGTAGCGGAATAAAGCAATCTCCCATCTTGTAATATCTAATAGGAAACAATATAATAGAGAATTTTACATGGAAAATAACTTGCAGCCACGAACACAAAGAATTTTACGTGGAAAACCTCCCCGATACGAGGAGATAAAAAATCACGGGACCGAAGTCCACCCAAAAAACTTCACTATCAACGAATTGGGTAGACAATGTTCTTCTCTAGTTAATACTAGAGGTACATAGTAATAGATACATCAAGAACACCATTCTTGGCAATACACATGAATTCACAAGAGATCAAGGATAAATCTCACCAAAAATGCAGGTTTGTTCTACCCACGAAAAACCTGATGAAAGAAGATCCAGATGAACCAATCATATTTGAGAACAATGCGTCGCGAGTAATCGGACCACAGATCGACTTCTGATGTCAGCTTGATGAAAACCGGACATCACCCCTTTCTAGATTTTCTTCCCTCTTTCTCTCTTGCTATTAGGTCAGAAAAAAGGAACGTCTTTTTTTTTGTGGCTACATCATAAAGATAGTAAAAAACCCTATTTCTCCATATATATATTATTATTATTATATTGTCTCAAGCCTGGAGGCTTGCAGTTCATTGGGCTTCCTCCACATAGGAGTGAACCCAGCCAACAAATCTCCCCCTCACGATGATGTGGAGTGATTCACCATCCCCGCTATCAATGGACAATATTCAAGCTTCTCCTTTGGTAAAGTCTTTGTCATCATATTGGAACCATTATAGTTCGTATGAATTTTTTCAAGTTCCAGTAACTTCTAATCTAGAACATCCCTTATTCAATGATATCTAACATCAATATGTTTCGATCTAGAATGAAAAGTGGAATTCTTACGAAGATGAATCGCACTTTAGTTATCACAAAATAACACATACATTTTTTGCTTGAAACCAAGTTCTTCCAAGAACTTCTTTAGCCACAACAACTCTTTACTAGCTTCGGTCGTTGCAATAAATTCTGCTTCGGTTATAGAAAGTTCAACACACTTTTGCAATCTTGACTTCCATGACACAGCCCCACCAACAAAAGAAACCAAATAACCAGAAGTAGAATTTCGTGTATTAATATCTCTGGCCAAGTTAGAATCAATATACTTAAATAACTCTAGTTTCCCAATCCTAAAACTAAGTTTCAAACTTAAAGTTCCCCGAAGATATCTCATGATCCACTTTACTGCATTCCAATGCTCTTTTCCTAGATTTGACAAATAGAGACTAACAACGCCAATTGCATGCACCAAGTCTAGTCGTGTACATATCATCGCATACATAAAGCTTCCCACAACTGAGGCATATGGAACACTCTCCATGTTTTTCTTCTCTTTATCAGTTGTAGGACTTTACTTCGTACTCAACTTAAAGTGGGTAGCAAGAGGAGTGCTAACCACTTTAGCTTTGTCCATATGAAATTTTCGAAGAACTTTCTCGATATACTTCTCTTGCGATAAGAATAGCTCCTTAGAATTTCTGTCCCGAGTAGTTCTAATACCAAGAATCTATTTCGCCAGACCCAAGTATTTCATGGCAAAAGACTTGCTCAATGTTTCTTCAACAGCTCAATTCGCGAAGCACTTCTGCTAATAATCAACATATCATCAACGTAAAGCAAGAGGCACCATCAAAAAAATTTTGGACAAACACACAGTTATCTAAGGAAGTCTGCTTATAGCCTTGCTCAATCATAACTGACATAAAATTTTTGTACCACGGTCTCGGTGCTTACTTTAGGCCATAGAGATTCTTCTTCAGCTTGCACACATAGTCCTCTTTTCCTTTCATTTTTAAACCTTCTGGTTGTTCCATGTATATCTTTTCCTCCAAATTACCATGTAGGAAGGATGTTTTGACATCCATCTATTCAATTTCCAAGTATATGCTAGCTGCCAAGCCTAAAACTACATGGATAGAAGACATCTTTACCACCGGAAAAAATATATCATCAAAATCGATATCCTCTCTTTGATCGAATCCCTTAATAACCAATCTAGCTTTATAAAGTGGTTGTAAAGTATGTTCATCTTGCTTCAACCTGTATACCCATTTGTTCTTCAAAGCTCTTTTGCCTTTAGGTAACTTCACCAGCTCATAAGTATGATTATCATTAAGTGACTGCATTTCATCCTTCATGGCATCAAACCATTTGCTTTTGCACTCATCTTCTATTACTTCTGCATAGCACTCTAATTTACCTACATCAGTCAATAATATATACTCATATGCAAAATATCTAGTAGAATGTCATCGATCTCTGACAGATCTCCAGGCTGGAACATCTGGTGGAATCAAAATGAAGCTTTTAGTTTAGGAACAACATCATTTATCTCAACATGTTCTGGGATATCATTTATTTTCGATTGCTCCTCATCAACCTGTGTAGGAACATGTGTGTAAGGAATTGGATTTAAGTCAATCAAATTATCACTAACCTGTGCTACTGAAATCATCTCTGATTTCTCAATATTCTCTATTGTCTGATCTTCCAGAAACACAATATCTGTGCTTCCTATAACTTCTTCTCAACTAGATCATAGAGCATGTAGCGAAACATATCCTTTCCATAGCCAATAAATATGCATTATCGTGTTTTCACATCAAGTTTAGATCTTTCATTTTTGGGAATATGCACAAAAGTCTTGCACCCAAAGACAAGCAAATAGTCATAAGAAATATCTTTTTCTATCCAAACTCTATCAGGAACGTCAAACTCTAAAAGAACACATGGGGTGAGATTTAATACATGTGCAACTGTATTTAAAACCTCATCCCAAAATGATCTCGGTAGCTTTGATTGTGAAAGCAAACATCTTACCCGTTCAACTAGTGTCCTATTCATTCTCTCAGCTAAGCCATTTAATTTAGGTGTCTTAGGAGGCGTTTTTTTGATGTTGAATACCCTGTTGTTTGCAATATTCATCAAAAGGTCTCATATACTCTCCCCCGTTATCAGTTCTGATGCATTTCAACTTCTTTCTAGTTTATCTCTCAACTGAAGGGTGAAATTACTTAAAAACATATGATACTTGATCTTTAGATTTTAAGGTATAAACCCAAAGTCTCCTTGAATATATATATATAAATTCATCATCTTCTTTTTCCCGAAAACTGAACTGGCGGTTGTTTTATGATCTTGTCAATGCACTTGGACCTCCATGATAACATGCTTGAGTAGGATGTGCTAGAGTCAGATGTGTTGCATTTAACTTTGTTAACTTTTGGATGTGTTGTTCTTTTGTATGATTAGAAGACGCTGGATTTGAAATGGTGGCGATCCTTTTAGTTGCAGTTGTAAACATTTTTACAAACGGCACCACCATCTCCAAACAATCATTATTACCAATCTAAGGCTAGAGATGCTATGTTTTCCTATCCAACTTGAAAAGCATCAATACACATATAAGTTCCATTAAGACAATTCTGGCTCTTAAATAGATCTTTCCCTTTGCTTCCAATTTCGACACTTCTATGAGTAACATACTGTTCTGCCGCTTTAGCTGTGTCCAATTACGCGCACTCCTTTCCAGCTGCATGTGGAGAGGTGTGGACTTTTTCCTCAAATGCTTTGAAATGACTTTCCATCCTTCCAATTCTATTTTCCCAGACTTCATCTCATCGACTGACAAATCACTTCCCCTTCATGCAACGGGGGAGTTAGGATCCATCCAATGGAAAAGTCCACAATCATCAACCTATCCTAGAACAAATTAGCAATGAAAATTAACTCGGGGAAGTATAAATCCATAATCAACAATGTACGAATTTATCAATCCTAAATCTATTACAGCAAATCAAAAACCCATCACCTATTTTTGTTTCCATTCCGAACTTGTTTCTAGAACAGGATTGGAAAGGAATTCGTTTGGTAATGCAATTCTATTTTTCCATTTTTGAAATAAATTTTTATTTTAGAAATAGATTTGAAAAAGAAATGAAAAGCTAAAAATTATAGCTTCTCTGCTCCAAAAACAGAAATGAGAAATAACCAACCAAAGCCTTTTGTTTTTTCTTAAGCGCTTAATGCACTCCCTTTGTTGCCCTTCCTTTGTCGATCGCCGCCTCGCCACCGACCTCCTCAGCCACCCTCGCCCATTACTAGTTGTCACTAACCCCACTGCAGCAACCACTATTGGCTATTACAATCGTAACACAGCCATCGCTACCACTATTGGCTGCCTCCACCCACTACCGTGACTATTGTTCGTTGTCGCCAACCATCACCTGCCGCTGCCAATCATAGCTCGCCACCGCCCGCACCTCTCGTTGCCAACTACTGTCCTCCACCACCCAGCCCTCGACCACCATCGACCTTGTTGCTACTGACTACTACTCACTATCGCCTGTTACTTACTATCGCTTGCCGTTGTGCCTACTACACCACTGTCCATCGCTAATAGCTAACGCTACTGCCATCGACGACAGCCAACCACCACCCTCCGCCGATCGTCGCCACCCACCATTGCCGGCTGCAATAACCACCACCGCCACCAAAGTAAAAAATAAATAATTTTTTTTATTTTTAAAAAGTAAATAATATTTTCTAATAATAAAAATTATTTTTAAATAAATTTTAAAAAAAATTAAAAATGAAGTACAAATTTTTCATAGAAGATTTTGTGTTAATAATATTCTAGAAATAGAATTTTTTTTCAACCGTTAACAAATGAACTTCTGTTTGAGGAATATAAATTTATGTCATTATCAAACGCGTTTTTTTGCTCAAAAACTTATTTAGAAACTACATCAACATCAACATCAACAACATCTTTATCCCAAACCAGTTGGGGTCGGCGGTCGATGAACCCGAAGCGAAAGCTTAAAATATACTAAAATAAAAGTAAAAATATGGATACCCAAAAATAAATAAATAAAAAGGACTAAACAGGGCACTCTAGAACATAGGAAATCCCTCCCTCTACATGCGGATAGCTTTCCTCCACTCCGTCCTAAGGCAGACCATACGCCAATCTATTTCCCACTTTATTAAATTTTGTTTTACTACCTTCCCCCAAGTAAGTTTCGGCCAACCTCGTCCTTTCTTTATATCATTTTCTCGGTAAAACACTTCTGTTCTTATCGGAGCATCTAAGGGTCTACGAAGAATATGTCCAAACCATCTCAATCTATGTTCTCTCATCTTCTCTGCCACTGGTGCTATTCCAACTTTTCGTCAAATATCGTCATTTCTTATCTTATCCATCCTTGTATGACCACACATCCACCTTAACATTCTCATTTTCGCTACTCCAATTTTATGCTCATGTTGCTTTTGTACTGGCTAACATTCAGCTCCGTATAGCATTGCAGATCTTATTGCTGTTCTATAAAATTTTCCCTTTAATCTAAGAGGGATTTTGCGATCACACAAAAATTCTGATGCACTGCGCCATTTCATCCAACCCACTTTGATTCTATGGCTAACATCCTCGTCAATCTCTCCCCTCTTTTGCAAAATTGATCCCAAATATCTGAAAGCATCTTTCTTAGGTACCTCATGTCCAAGCATATCCATAGATTCTTGATCATCTCCTCTTGTCGTGGTGAACTCACACGTCATGTATTCCGTCTTACTCCGACTTAACGTAAATCCTTTGGACTCTAACGTGCTTCTCCATAATTCTAATTTAGCACTGACCCCAGCCTTGGTCTCATCAATAAGTACAATATCATCTGCGAACATCATACACCACGGCACCTCATCTTGAATATCTTTCGTTAGCTCATCCATAATTAGTGCAAAAAGATAAGGATTTAGAGCCGAACCTTGATGTAAACCTACTGTGATCGGAAAATAACTTGATGTGCCATCACAAGCCTTCACACATGTAGTAACACCATCATACATATCCTTGATTACCTCTACAAACTTTAATGATACTTTTTTCTTCTCAAGAATCCACCACAACACGTTTCTTGGGACCCTATCATATGCCTTCTCGAGGTCAATAAATACCATATGTAGATCCTTCTTCTTTTCTCGATATCTCTCCATCAACTGTCGTATTAAGAAGATAGCCTCCACGGTAGATCTTTTTGGCATAAATCCAAATTGATTTACATAAACCTTGGTTTCTACTCTCAAACGATGCTCAATAACTCTTTCCCACAATTTCATTGTATGGCTCATAAGCTTAATACCTCTATAGTTGCCACAGTTCTAAATATCCCCCTTGTTCTTATAGATAGGCACAATCATACTCTTCCTCCATTCATCAGGCATCTTATTAGCTTGGAGGATCTTGTTAAACAGTTTAGTCAACCAACTTATTGCCACATTCCCTAAGCAACGCCATACTTCAATAGGGACACCATCTGGTCCTAAGGCTTTACTAGTCTTTATCTTCTTTAAAGCATCCTGAACTTCTTGTGCTCTAATTCTACGTACAAACCTTCTGTTTAACTCATTAGAAGCGTCCACCAGATCCACCTTGCCTTGATCGCCCTCCCCATTATAATGCTTGTTAAAATAGTTCACCCACCTTTCCTTCACTTCTTCATCTTTTACTAATAGTTTTTTATTTTCATTCTTGATACATCTAATCTGTGTCAAGTCTTTACTTTTCTTGTCCCTTATCCTAGCAAGCCTATAGATATCTTTTTCTCCCTCTTTGATCCCAAGTTTTTTATACATATCAGAGAAAGCCTTGCCTCTAGCCTCTCTCACAGCTTTCTTGGCATTTTTTCGTACCAATCTAAAGTTCTGCAAATTCTCTTCATTAGGACATTTATGTAGACATCTAAAGCACTCCTTCTTCTTCTTAATTGCCTCCTGCACCTCTTTATTCCACCACTAAGTTTCCTTTGTCTGAAGTCCGCGCCCTTTACTTTCACCTATGCCTACACTGAGCAACCTGGGATTTGAGATCTACAAGCTTGAAGAACAGACGGGTGCATTTTTCCTTGTGCCTAGCTGCATTAATTTCATGGTGTTCAACGGCGAGTTTCAAATTGTCGATCAAGTCCCTCTCGAAAACTATATCCGCCGTTAGATCATCAAGCCTTTCCTCCAGCCACTTACATCTGAACTTCATCACAATGTTGCTCGGATCATGCTCAAAGTATGTCTGGTTTAAAGCAAGTCGTTCCACCAGCTCCTCTCTCTCGTGAATTAACAGTGAGACCCGTTCATCAGCGGACCTGATCGTCTTCTTATACCGGGCAACTGAGTATTCTGCAAACGCCAAACATTCTGATCAATCCTGGTAACGGGCCTTCACGACGCGGGCTAAAGTGATCGTCTCCTGGGTGTTTCGACATGCCTCCAGAAAGTTGATGAAGACGTGCGAGAACGCTTTGTATTCCCTCTCCAAGTTGGTGCCTTCAACTGAAGAAGCATTTACCTCCCCTAACAAACCGAGAATTTCAGCTTCGACACTCGGATGATGGGCTATGTAAACATAACTTCTGCTAAGAAGATGATAGAACCTCTCCCATTTGAACATGAGGTCAGTCGGGAAGATGTGTGTAGGAAGATTAGCCATTATCGAGGAGAAAATCAAGGCAGATCGACGAAACACGAGAGTATTGGAGGAGAGAGTCAGGGCAGACTAGCGGAATGCAAAGGTGGTAATTTGCTTTGAAGTAAATATTGATTTTGTAGTGACAGTATCAACTAGTCGACTTTCCTATCTGCCGTTCCACGTCGGTATCAACCTAACACCCTTGAGAGCTATCGTCACTTGCTTAACATGGGAGAAGAAGAGTTCGAGGCCATGTTTGGGATTCAAACCATGGAGCCCGGCCCTTCCACCGACGATGTGCAACATCTCAGTAGATAAGGACAACAACAATAAGGGTCAAAGGAAGCATTACCGTCGCCATACCGAGGAGCAAAAACAAAGGCTTGAGGATTTCTTCAGGACGTGCCCCATGCTAGACAGCAAACAAAGAATGAAGCAGAGTCAAGAGCTAGGGCTGGAACTTTCACAAATCAAGTTCTGGTTTCAGAATAGGTGAACCCGAGTAAAAACTCGTCATGAGTGCAACAAAGCTGAGTTTCTAAGAGTTGAAAGTGAAAACCTCTGAGTGGAGAACAAGATGTATAAAGAGGCTTTTGACTCCGCCATTTGCCCTAACTGCAATAACCTCCTCACTCTCGATGAAAGGCATTATCTGATGATCGAAAATGCTCGTTTAAGAGGTGAGTTAGACCAGTTTATGACAGGATCAAGTTCTGTTGGAGGAAAGCACGAAAAGACCGAGCCTATGGGGTCAGCATTGATGCCTCCCGGAGAAGGGAAGATGTATCACTACCAGGCAAGTGGCATTGACGACGAACTCACCGCCACGATCAACCAGTTTAATGTTGATGAAGCACTAGGGCTATAATGTGCACACGGAGCCTGTATTTCAAAGCTAGTGATCACGGGACCTTCAACATGATCGACACGTACCTGATCCGGAGCGAAGCTGGCTAATCACTAGAAGACCCACAAAAGAAGCCGAGCAGATCCTAAATGAATATATAAGTTTTATTTCCTAGCAGGGGATGTTATCTACTTTTATCAACGTTCTGAATTAATGCAAAAGCAATCTCCCTTTCCCCTATTAAATGCTTGAATCAGCTACTTCACTAGACTCGCAACAAATTAATGGCGAGTAAACACCCTAAAGGGTAACTCCGTATCGTTTCAATTTATCCTCAAATTGCTCCCGCTTTAAATTATATCCCTTCTGTTTTCAGGAATTTACAAAACGACCCGAGAATATAGTCGTACTCAAAAAATGAAATTCCCTTGCTGGACAAAATTGAGGGCAAACCAATTCGTGAGCATTACCACTGGATGGGCAGTTTCAAATAGGGAAAATGCGAATGAAAGACTCGTGCAATCTCAAAGAAAGGTAATTCTGTATCATTCCAATTTACCCCTAGACGTCTTGTGTTTTGAATTGATTTATTTTGTCTTAACAGGGGTTGTAGATTATCTTAAAAAGAACCGTGACGTGAAATTACCTAGTGCAAGACCATGTCGTCTCGAAAATCAACCCTTAAAAGAGAACTTCCATGGATGCCTAAAGCCTAGTAGGCCTGATGGCACGGGAGGTGACTGTGATCCAAAGCAACCCAAGTTCGATCCCCAAGCCTTAGCCCAAATGATGAAGTGTTCAACGAAAAATGGAGACAAACTCGACCTAGTGAACCTGATAAAGGGATCATGAAAAATATTTAAGATGAAGGGTAAACCAGTATCGTTTCCAATTTATCTCTTCCAATATCGGCTAACATGTCTCCTTTTCTTTTGACAAGAAATGTTAGTACTAACATCTAACATATCGAAGAAGACATCCCCAAGCGGCAATTCAAAACCGCATTGCTCAATCTGCTCACATGCCCAGGGACAATCCAAATTTTTCCGTTCTTGATATGCTTGCATATTTCGTAAACATGCATGACGCTTGAAAATTGCCATATCCGTATTGTGCTTGCACATTCTATGATTTATGCATGACTTTTCTATATGTTTAATTTGCCGATTCTGACTTGGAGGCTAAACTTCACATGATGCATCAAAGGTGTAGAATGGGGCATGACAGGGTGATGAAAGGCGACCCCATTTCTATACACGTCCCACGTCCACAGTGAGTTATGTGCCAAATAGGTTCCGTATTCCCCAAGGCAATGGGTTTTCTCGCAAAAGGTACGATACTGAAAGGAAGGAGGCATTTATTTCTCTATCCTAAACACTATAGGTGACCATTGACAACTCATTTGGGCGGCGACTTTATTTCATAACCCCTATCAAGAATCACCCTACATCGGGGCCAAATGGAAGTAGTCCCAACAAATAGCACGAGATAAATAGTTAGAAATTTTCTTGCTCGGACTAACATTAATTTTCGAGTGTTCCTTTACTTTCAGCCTCGTACAGTAACTTAAGTGCCTTAAGACGATGAAAAGCATTCGTTTCTCTATCCAATACACTCATATCCTTTGCATCACCCAATTAAGCCTGCATATTTATTTCTTAAAACCCTGTTGGTGATCATTACTCATTCCAAGATGAAGATGGCTCTACCTCAAAGTAGAAGAACTCAGAAAAAGTAAGGTCTACACAGAGTTCCTGAGTCAACTCTTCAAGTATCCTAGATCTTTGATATGTATGTGCATGCGACACAATCTTTGAAAATTCCTTTTCCTAGACAGAATGAAAAAGAAAAGGCAAAAGGCAGGACCAAAGTGCCAGTTAAAAGCAAGGCTAATGCCCATTTAAATCAATGTCCATGTACACTCAGTGAAAATATCTTGTCTTCTGTTGTAAATTTCCAATGGGATTTGATTACTAAAGAAGACTCTTCGAATGAGTCAAATTGTAAAATATACTCAGATGAAGTTCATACCGTTCGAAAGTGACAACGGTATCGGCATAAGTTGACACATTTCTCGTACAACGATGGTATCCTTTGAAGATTATTCTGAGGGCCGAGATTTGCGACAAAGATGCGATGATCACCAACGACAAACACACCTCATATATCTTCTAAGCCAAAATAAGCCTTTTAATTCCTTGGTCCCCAATCCTAACTTACGTTACAACCTGTGAAAGCCTTTTCTGATTAAGGTGCTTGAGTTAACTTAGAGTTGAATGATTCAAAGTATTGCTCGGAAAGGTACGAGTAAGATTATTTCTCTCTCATTTTTGCAGGGTTCTTGACTTGTAAACCTAGAGCAGATGATGAAAACTTTTTTGTTAATGGCCTTGACTCAAATGAGCCCCTTTAATAAGCCTTTGACCCAGCCTACATCACCGTTCTAATCAAGACCTCCAAATCGGCTTGATCATGCCAATTGCGAGATTACTCAGACCCTTGCTGAATGCGATGATGGTAAAATTGAGTGATTTCTTTTCAATCTTGCAATCAGGATAAACGACCTTTCTCGAGAGTGAGAGAAAGCCCTTTCGGACTAAAATCCCTCATTCAGATCACATTCGAGGTGTTCATACTATGATAACCTCTTTGAATAGAATTGGTGATGCAAACTTGACAGAATAGTTGTGCATGATCCACAGTTTAACTGATTGTATCATGATTCATTACACAGAAAGCTTCTAATCATTACAAACTTAGCTGAATAAGTTTTGCATGAAGTTGATTAACTCATTGATGAAAATGCTTGCATATGTTACCTTTGATACTGCGTGACAGGTAATTCCTGATGTTCGAGTTACCTTTCAAGGTCTCAAAATTCATTCGGTGATTATTGAATGAACAAGTCTAGTCGTCGAGAAATTACCAGGTGTTTCTTACAAATCCTCAGGCGGGTATATTTTCAATTTGAACCCTTCAAGGTAAGTTAACTTAGGTTTGAGCTTCTGCAGGATTCCTGATTTCCCCAAATCCCAGAATGGCACCCTTTAAAATAAGTGAAATCGATTTTGAGCTTCTGCAGGATTCCTGGTCTCCCCAGATCCCAGAATGGCACCCTTCGTGACCATAAAGTCTGTCCTATAGACACCCAAAGTCCTTCCTATAGGCATACCAAAAGTTCTTTCTACAGGCACACAAAAGTCCTTCTTATAGGTACCAAAGTCCTTCTTACAGGCACCAAAGTCTTTTTTACAAGCAACTCAAAGTCTTTCTTATAGGCACACAAAAGTCCTTCTTACAGGCAACCAAAGTCCTTCTTACAGGCAATCCAAAGTCCTTAGAGGCAATACAAAAGTCCTTCCTACAGGCACCCAAAGTCCTTTTTACAGGCACCAAGTTCTTTCTACAGGCACAAAGTCCTTCTTACAGGCATACAAAAGTTCTTCTTACAGGCACCCAAAAGTCTTTCTTACAGGCACCAAAAGTCCTTCTTACAGGCACCAAGTCCTTTCTACAGGCAGCCAAAATCCTTCTTACAGGCACCCAAAGTCCTTCTTACAGGCACCCCAAACTCCTTTTTACAAGCACCCAAAGTCCTTCTTACAGGCACACCAAAGTCCTTCTTACATGCATCCAAAGTTCTTCTTACATGCACACAAAAGTCCTTCTTACAGGCATCAAGTCCTTTCTACAGGCGCAAAGTCCTTCTTATAGGCAATTTCATGGGGTGACCTACCGTATGGGTCAAATCTTAATCCAATTTCAATCGGTAGGATCCTTTCGTTAGGAACGCTACCATGGGGTAACCTACTATACGGGTCGGATCTTAATTCAATTTTAATGAGTAGAATCCTTTCACTAGGAATCTACCATGGGGCAACCTACCATACGGGTTAAATTTCAATTAAATTTTTAATCAGTGGAATCCTTTCATTAGGAATCTACCATAGGGTGACCTACCATACTGGTCAAATTTCAATCAAATTTTAATCAGTAGAATCCTTTCATTAGGAATCTACTATGGGGTGACCTACCATACGGGTCCAAGTTCAACCACCCTAAGGTTTTCTTATAACAAATCCTTAGGTTCTCATTCCACTTTCAGTAGAGCATTTATGTCAGGCAACAACCATACAACAAGCAGGTAAGTGGCAGGTAAATCCCTTGCCTCTCTATCTCTCCCTCACTTCATTATGTTGAGTCGATTAGAATTCAGGTGTCATCTCGTCTTTGAAATAAACCTCTACCGAACTTCCTTTCAAAGAGGGGCAGCTGTTGACACCTGATTTTTAATTATCTTTTCTCTTTTAAAATTAATAAAAAAATTCATAAAATTTATAAAATTAAAAAAAAAATCAACTTTGGGGACCTTGGTCAAGCCTAGGAAATCAATTTTGATCAAAAATGATTTTTCACATTTTCAATATTTTTCGGTAATTTTTATTTTCGAAAATTCATAAGAAAATAAAACAATGAGAAATTACAAAATCAACTTTGGAAGCCTTGGCCAAGCTTAGGCAACTATTTTTGAACAAAAAATAATTTTTCGTATTTTTTTGTATTTTTATATATTTTTTAGAAATTAGGAAAATATTTAATAGCATTTGAGGCCAAAAAAATTTAATTTGAATCAATTTATTTTTATTTTTCACTTTTAGGAGCTGTGACATTATTCTTTAATAATCCAAATCTTCATCTTGGCCTAATTATACCGGAAGGACTCAATTTTGTAAAAGGACTTTAATTAAATTTTGCATTATTTTCAGCGGCAAGAAATGAGCTTAAATTTGACATGAGGTGAATTTCGACTAAGCATAAGGGAGGTGTGTCGAAAATTGTGAGGAAATTTGGACTTAAAGAAATATTTTTTCAGGGACTGAATTACAAATACTTAAAATCTCAGGGACTTGAGTGCAAATACCTAACTCTTGAGGGATTATTTTGCAAATAACAAAAAGAAGAGTTAGTGGAGAAATTAGAATAGAGAAGGGAAGATGAAGAAGAGGAGATGGAGAAGAGAAGATGGAGAAGAATGGATGGAAAAAATAAGATAAGAATTGAGAAGGGAAGATGGAGATGAAGAAAAGTTAGTGGAGAAATTAGAATTGGAGATAAATATGGAGAAGGGAAGATGAAGATGAAAAAGAGTTAGTGGAGAGATTAGAATGTGAGATAGAGATAGAGAAGGGAATATGAAAATAAAGAAAAGTTTGTAGAGAAATTAGAATGGGAGATGGAGTTAGCGGAAAAATTAAAATGGGAGATCGATGAGTGAGTTATAAAAGGAGGAAGAAGTGAGCTAGGGAAATGATATTCTTTTGGGAGAAAAGAAAATTTTGGATACTTGAGAGAGTTTTGAGAGATAGAAAAAAAAATTAGAGAAAAAGAAAAAAAGTAAAAAAAAAAGAGAGAATCCTTTTTTTTTTAAAGAAAGTCTTGAAGATGGTGGGAGTTTCAATCTATGTGTTACCATCACTAATTTCTCTATCGATCAACACAAGTCACGAGTTCATCCCCATTGTTCGAGCCACAATCTTGATCCATAAGGTGACAGGAGGTCCGAATTCGATAATCAAATCTGTCAAATCAGGTAACAATCCTAACCATTAAATCTTCGAGAATTTCCTTGCCCAAATGAATTGATTTAAATTTCAATTATGTCATGTCGTACTCGTATGTCTCCATATCCACATACCGCATTCGCATTTGTGTTGTCATTAATTTACGCGTTTCCCCTAAAAAGTTTTTTTCGACTGGCCAACCCTACTTTTGATGTTTCCACCTCCCGATCCTTGAAAAATGATCATTTTACCCTTCTGGTCAGTTTGACCCAAACTTCTTCCGAATCATTCCAAATGAGCTTTCATGAAATAAAATGGTACCGAAAGGGCGTTAGAATAATCTAGCGTAATCAAGTCCCCGAACCCATTTTTTCTGGTTCGTAGAAATATATCAGTTCTCTCGCCAATTTATTTAGGTTTCTAATCGACCAACCAAAAATGATTAGTGGCGACTCCAAATCAAAAATCTTTGCATGAAAAGAACTTAAGTTGCGATTCGGTAGGACTTAGGAGGGTCCGAATTAGGTTAGTCAATTAACCTGATAATCCGTTCACCCGATTGATAAAATTAAATTTTTTTCGGGTCGCGACACGACCCACAAATACTGTTCACGTGCTGCCCAATTAAATTTTGATTTGAGAGTGACAAGTTTTGTGGGTTCCGTGTGGTCGAGTAACGAAAAATGGGTTTATGGAGTATTTTATGCAAAATCGGGCCCGAGCAACATTTTGTCTTACTATTTCAAAATAATATGTGGGACCCATGTTCATATTCAAAATAATATTTGGGGATATTCCATGAACACTTGAAAATAATTATTTAGGTCATTTTGGGTCTCATGTGAGAAATTGGGCATTTTTAATAAAATTGGGCACGTGAAAGAAATTGATTAGTTTGGCCATTATGTCGGCCATGTGAATTGAAATATTTGGGCACGCGTTTTAAGTTTTGGCCTAACGTGCTTGGCCAAGGTTTTTGCCCAATTGAAACTGGTATTGTTTTATATGCCTGAGTGAAATATTTGGACTTGTATTTGAAATGTGGCCTAATGTACTTGGCCGATGATTTCTATCCAAATAAATTTAAAGGGATTTTACTGCCTGAAAGGCGAGTGCGACAGTTTTCGCATGTTTGATTGTATATCATTGTGACTTGGCATAAAATGTAGCCATGAAGCCACTTAGCGTAAAATATAGCCATTGACGTAAAATGTAGCCATGGATGCGTAAAAAGTAGCTTTAGAGGCGAAAAACGTAGCCTTGTTTGCCTTGAAGCGTTTGACGCGGGGTAGCTGGAGCGATAAGATGCCAACCTGAGGCGTTCCATACGTAGGTTGCGGCACAGACCCTGAGGCGCCTACCACGCGGGTCAAGTTGGCTGTTAAGCCGAGGCTCATGATTGAGCGTGCATTGCATGAGTGATTACTATGATGGTCTTGGATTGGACGTGGATTCAAATTGAAAGTTTAATTATTTTATTGAGCCAGTAACTGGTCGTGTTATTTCTGTGTCATCTGAATTTTTGTGTGATCCCAAATTGGACTTATTATAAATGCTTTATATGCTTGGCCACTCTGTGGTGAGTTTTCTAAATTTGAATTTCTTTGAGGTAATAGAATTTGGCCCGATGGTTTTGAGTACCTGAATTGGGACCTGAGAGTTTGGTCTGGGTTTGTTTGGCATCTTGCGAAGGGGATTAGGGGTTAGCTTGCCGAGATTTGTTCTTATAGATGATTGCCTTTATTTTTCACACCCCCATCCCTAGCAGTGAATGTAATATGAGTAAGGCAGGGGACCTAGAAGGCAATTGATCCAGAGACTAGTCTTTCCTAGACCAAATGATGGGACGAATGATGATGAGTTGGGTTGAAGCAGAAGGCCATTGGTAGAAATTTGTGCTGTTTGCTCGCTATAGGAGTTAAGAACCTTATTGACCTAGAGTCTTTTGTTGTTAAAGGTCTAGCAATGGGTTGTAATAAGATGACAAGAGCTTTGAACGGTGTATATGACGTCATTCTGACAATTGTATAAAAAGGCATGTAATATAAAGTGTGGTTTGGTGCATTGATTGATTTGTCTCTCTCTACCCATTTTATGTGTGTGTGTTGGAGGAGCTCGCTTTCGTTGTTACAAGAACTCTGAGGTCGTTTGGTTACAATGAGTTTCCTGAGCCATCATGATTGTCGACCATTCGACCGTATAGATATGATAGGGATGTCACGTGGCTCGTGGGCTCGGGGCGTGACATTCTGCAAGTTTTGGTATCAGAGCAAGGTTAGCTCGATCCAATGAGGATTTGAGACTTGGAGTGATAAAGATGATAGATATTGGGGTTGATGGATAGAGAGATTATGAGCTTTGATTTGGTTAAGAGATGTTTTCGCATGATACCATTTGGCATAGGTGGTTGTTAAGCAAAATGACGGTACCAGTAAGCCTGTGTTGCTTTGATATATAGCTATTTGACCTGGCACTTGGATTAGTAAGCTTGCGTATTAGATTGAGTCTAGTTCCATGATGGAATTATAGTAAGTGTTGTGAGAAAGTTTTAGAAGTATGAGCGGTAGAGGTGGAAGAGGAAGAGGTGCTGAAGTGCCTGATGTACAAACTAGAGCTGCTGAAGGCCCAACAGTTGCCTGAACTGCTGAAGGTCAAAGGGCTGCGAGGAATCCTCGAATGGAAGGAGTTATGAGAGCCCTAAAGGAAATTTAGAGTTTGATGGGCAGACAAGCTCGAGGAAGAGCTGCTGAGCTTGTCTAGACTGCTGAGGCCGCAATAGCTATAATGAATGTAAATGTGGGAGGTGGAAATGGAGCTTGACAGATGCAGCAGGTAGTCGAGCAGTTCTAAAACTAAAGCCGCCAAAGTTCAAAGTAGGTGGAGGACCTAAGGAGGCATCCCAATGGATTGAAGAATTACGAAAAAGGTTTTTGCTTTATTGGGATGCATAAAGGAAGATAAAGTTATGTTGGTGGTGTACTAACTGTAGGGTACAGCCAATGATTGGTGAAAGGCTATTCAAGGGAGTGTATTCATTAAATGAGCAATATATAATTGGGTGGCCTTCTGTGAGGCATCCAATAAGAAGTATTTCTCATAGGTTGCCCAAGAATGGAAAAATGGAAGAGTTCTTACAACTTCGGCAATGTCAGATCACTATGGAATAATATGAAGTCGAGTTCGCAAGGTTGTCAAAATTTGCCCAAGGGATGATAGAAAATCCCTGAGATAAGGCTAGGAGGTTCCGGGATGGCTGAAGCCAGAACTCTGTAGTCAGTTGATCCTCACTGGTTTAAGGGATTATGGAATGGATTATGAGAAGGCGTAAGAGATAGAAAGGGACATGATGAAAAGGGCCACCGTATTTGGATCGCAGTTTGTGCCTGGCCAGGATAGTAGAATTTTGTGAAGAGGCTGATGCAGATTGATAATCGGAGGTTTGTCCCCCCTATTTGAGGAAATTTAAGGAAACCAAGCTATTCTTCCAATATAGCCTGCCGTAAGTATGGAAGGAGGCCTGCTAGAGGTTCTTGCCCAAGTGTGATTGGAGCATCGCATTCGTTTATATCTGAACAATTTGTGAAGTTGGCTGGTGTTGATGTGAAACCTTTAGAAGCATTATTGCATGTGGTAACCCCATTGAAAGGTATTGTGATTACTTTGTTTGGTTGTTCCGCATGCAAGTTGGTATGTGGTTGTAGAGAGAAATTAATAGATTTGGTAGTTTTGCCTATGTTTGATTTTGATGTCATTATTAGAATGGCTGGCTGGCGAATCACAACCTCTGGACGACTTTGATTTAGATCAAATTGACGGGATTTTGTTGCAAAGAGAGCCTGTCGATGAATTGGACTGGTGAAGGCAATGTGATCATGAAAAGACAGGTATCTGTGGATTCCATAGGCTTAAACCCGAAATCATATTTGATGGTCTTAGTTGCTAGAGTTGGCTGATGGCAGGAGCAAAAGTATGATTAGGGTTCATAAGGAACTAGCGAAGGCTAAGAAACCCTAGGCATGAATTCAAATGGATGGTTATACTTGAGGCTTATAAATTCGAATATTAGTGAAGGACTAGTGGAATTGTATAATAGTCATCTTGAATTGTCAATACCCAACTTGAGGAGGTAACTTAGTGATCAAGAGATAAATTAGATGATAAACTTGACAAAAAATAAAATAATAAAATAAAATAAAATAAAAGTTTAGGCTTGAATTGTGAGAACTTGATGGATATCCGCTGCGACGTTTGTGATACAGGATTATGACATTTGATGACAGCGAATCCTAAGTCTTGATTAGCACGGTGCATTGATGATTTAGGTCAAGTATTCTAATAGCAACCTCAATGGATATAGAGAAACTCATAAGAAAGATGAAATGAGGAATAATGGGGCATAGAGCTGGTCAAATTCTCCGAAGATAACTTTGAGGTGAATTAAATAATGACCAGACATCGACAAGTGACCTCGAGTTATAATGGTTTTTGACAGGTTTGGAAAAACCTGAGATGTAAGGATTGACATGAAATCGAAAGGGTATAAGGACTCGTGACGACAACATGCCAATAGGCTTGAATTGGGAATTCTGATGGATAGCCATGAGAAACATATTGTGAATACGAAATTGCGAAGGCTCGATGTCGAAAGATCATAAGCTTGAATTGTGTCAGATTTTGATGGTTTAGATGGGATCTTTACTAAGAGTTTCAAATGATTGGATGAGACTCACAATGAGGCAGATGGTAACACTGGATTACGAGCCAATGAAATTACATGACTTTGACTTATTACGAGTGGCGACAAGGGAAGTGTTACATTAACTTGAAGTTTAAGTATTTAATCTTAGAAATGATGGTCGCCCATAGTATATGGATGTTGGTATTACAAGGGCGCATGAAATACATGATTTGCAAGTAGGCAAATGACGATTATGGGATGTTTGACGTGAATAGAACTTGAGTTCGGTGATTAAAGCACCGACGATGAATGAAGGCTCAACCCGATATAAGAATGGTGATTCGGTATGAATAACGACCAAGAAGAGTACTCTATATAGATTCTAAGTACATGATTTTGAGTTGTCAGTCGTTTATGGTGTTTGGACATCTAAGTGGAGGAATTCTTAGTGATGAAAAGTAGATCGTTTAAGGAAAATAAAATGAACATTTTGCCCTAAGCGACACCAGGTGGATTGTTGATGATGGGGATTGAACTTGAAGCACTCCTAGTGTAATGGAATGAGTGCAAATTAAGTTGTGACCAAAAGAATCCATAAGCATTAGTTTGATGACCACCTAAATTAAGAATTACGACTGTGGAACGAGAAAGGTAGTTCCACTTAATGTGGCGTGCGCCATAACAGACGTCAACAGAGGATCAAGTTGGCAAAAGGAGTATAATGGAACCGGAATTCATTTGGTAGTTGGTTAGTGCTTTTGGTTAAGAAAATGCGAGCCTGAGGTTACTCTCGATTATAGAGCTATTAAAGTGAATGACAAAGTTCTACATATGAGAGAATTGGTACACAGGTAGCCTTGAAAAGAAGAATTCTGGGAAGAGAAGATAATACCTAAGCCGAAGTGGTTTGCAGAATATCATGAAATGAAATTAGCTATTTGAGAAAAGCGGAGAGTAGATAAAGCCCGAGAGTTTGAGTCGCATAGTGAGATGCCCTGAATGAGGAGTGCCGGAGTGCCTTTGAGATGTTGGTGAAAGTCGATTGTTCGTTATATGTCTCCTCGTGATCGGAGAGGACCCCCTGTTGTGTGAACAGGATAGGTTTGTGATGAGACCCACACGAGTGGGTTAGTGACTGATCCTGTACCGTCATGGTGGGGTGTGAAAATTTTTCCTTACTTGAAAGACTGTAACCAACAAGATCCCGGGCATGGCAAGCGGAATGGCATCGAGGAAGGGTTGAAATATAGTACGTCCTACTTGATAATGGATGCTCTGCTTAGTAAAGTGAGATGGGCGTGGTGGTCATAAAAGATACCATGCGGATAGGCAAAAGTGAGACCCGAACTGGATTTATGCATTAGAAGTTTTAATAACTACAGGCTGGCATTGCCAATGAGGTCTATGAATATTGGGGTCGAAAAGGATCCCTTTGAATAGTTAAGGTTGTGGGACGTGACGATTAAGGAAAATGAATAATAGAGGTATGCAGTAAAGGCGTGATTGGGTTACACAATTAAAGGAGGTAACGGCCATGTCAGTATTGCATTAATGGAAAGGAAGAAAAGGCAAATTTCGAGGACGAAATTTCTGTAAGGGGAGAAGAAATGTGATATCCTGAGTTTCGATTCCTTTTTCCGGAATTTAAATACAAAATGATTATTTCATGAAGGCGCTATAGATGAATTTCACTTGGAGCTGGCTACTCTGAGATGACTAACCAAAGGGGAAAGGCTAACTAAGAATATAAGCACGTGGACCAAATGGTCGATACGCGTGACTCCTAAAAGTCACCCGTTAGTCTAAAAATTTGTTTAAAGTTGACATCTTATGAATGAGGTCACGAATTGAGTTCTGCAATAGGGCAATCGACTCTCATGAATGTCACAGTTGTGAATTTGGACCTTACTTAGAAAAGCGAAAAATGGGCAGATGGATCTCGGAATGCCTAGTGAAAAAGGGGCAAAATTAGAAATTTCTATCTTGCCTTGGTTTGAGCTAGAATCCATGGCATGAGGGTAAGAATATTTTTAGAGAGGCTAGAAAAATTTTACGACGAAATCCGGAGTTATTTTCCGATCGCGATTAAGCCAAATCAGCACCGATTGAGCCCTACCCCGTCCTGAAATTTCACAAATTTAGAGAAATGTCTCGTCGGTCATCTTTTTGATCAATTTGACCAACGTTGACCGAAAATAATTATGGCCTAAGCCTTATCAGTCCAAATTTCACTGATAGTCCAAAAATCAATCAATTCGTTCAGCTTTAGGTCGCTTTCAGTGAATAATAATTTTCAATAATAGACCCTACGAATAATATCTGCTTTCTCTCTCTCTTTCTTCCATTATTACCATCAGAACACTCTCTCTCCTCTCTCTCTAAATTTCGGATCTCTCTTTCACGCGGCCCAATTTTCTGCTGCCAACTTCAACTGGCCGCCGACGGAAATTCGACCATCGGATCATGGCGATTTTTGGATATGTTGTAGTTCAATGTCTTGTGATTCTATTCCAACTTGAATCACTTCGATCCGAGGTCGTTTGGCCTTTCGAATCTACTTTGACAGTTTGGTTGACGAATTTGTTTTTGATTTCCAAATTTTGGATTTTGGTTCCCGTTGATATATATCAACCTCGGCTGTCTCTAGAACCTATATTCATGTCAAAATCTTGTTTTTCAGCTCGATTTGGTCTTGTTTTAGCCCTTGAACAGTCCCGGTTCAAACTAAATCCGTCGGAATCCACCGTCGTCGTCGTTGCCCCTGGTCATCGCACTTCTCAGCCACATCCTCGGCCGGTTTCAACATCGTTTAGGTAAGTTAAACCTCTAGACTTCGCTCATGATGTTAGACTTACCATGGATTAGCTCTAGAGATCGACTCGTGGTAAATCAGTTTAGAAAAATTTGCCATAATCGGCGTATTTTGATAAAATCAATTTCTGTGGGCTATGAGTATGTTGTGAATTGGTGAAATATTGCTGTCCATGCTTGATGAATGCTGTTGATGGTGGTTGGTGTGGGTTCCGCGAGGTTCGGGTACCGAAAGATAGATTTTCGGAATATTTAGAGAGAAAACGGGGGAAATAGTGTTTTGAAATTACTGTTCACGACCCACAAACATTGTTCACGTGCTGCCCAATTAAATTATGATTTGAGAGTGACAAGTTTTGTGGGTTCCGTGTGGTTCGAGTAACGAAAAATGGATTTAAGGAGCATTTTATGTAAAACCGGGCCCGAGTAATATTTTATCTTATTATTTTAAAATAATATTTGGGGCTTGTGTTCGTATTCAAAATAATATTTAGGGATATTCCATGACCACTTGAAAATAATTATTTTGGTCATTTTGGGTCCCATGTGAGAAATTGGGTATTTTTAATAAAATTAGGCACGTGAAAGAAATTGATTAGTTTGGCCATTATGTCGGCCATGTGAATTGAAATATTTGGGCACGTGTTTTAAGTTTTAGCCTAACGTGCTTGGCCAAGGTTTTTGCCCAATTGAAACTAGTATTTTTTCGTATGCCTGAGTGAAATATTTGGACTTGTATTTGAAATGTGACCTAACTTACTTGGCCGATAATTTCTGTCCAAATGAATTTAAAGGGATTTTACTGCCTGAAAGGCGAGTGCGATGGTTTTCGCATGTTTGATTGCATATCATTGTGACTTGGCGTAAAATGTAGCCATAAAATCACTTGGCGTAAAATGTAGCCGTTGGCATAAAATGTAGCCACGGAGGCGTAAAATATAGCCTCAGAGACGGAAAACGTAGTCTCGTGCGCCCTAAAGCATTTGACGCGGAGTAGCTGGAGCGATAAGGTGCCAACCTGAGGAGTCCCATACGCGAGTTGCGACACAGACCCTGAGGCGTCTACTACGCGGTTCGGACCTGGCGCGCCTATATGACGCGGGTCAAGCTGGCTATTAAGCCGAGGCTCATGATTAAGCATGCATTGCATGAGTGATTGCTATGATGGTCCTAGATTGGACGTGGATTCAAACTGAAAGTTTAATTATTTTATTGGACCAGTAACTGGTCATGTTATTTCTGTATCATCTGAATTTTTGTGTGGTCCCGGATTGGACCAATTAGAATTGCTTTATATGCTTGGCCACTCTGTGGTGAGTTTTCTAAATTTGAACTACTTTGAGTAATATAATTTAGCCCGGTGATTTTGAATACCTGAGTTGGGACTTGAGAGTTTGGTCTGGGTTTGTTTGGCATCTTGAGGAGGGGATTAGCGGTTAGCTTGTTAAGATTTGTTCTCATAGGTGATTGCTCTTATTTTTCAGACCCCCGTCTCTAGCAGTGAATGTAATATGAGTAAGGCAAGGGACCCAAAAGGCAATTGATCCAGAGACTAGTCTTTCTTGGACCAGATGGTGGGACGGATGATGATGAGTAGGGTTGAAGCAGAAGCCCATTGGTAGAAATTTGTGCGGTTTGCTCGTTATAGGAGTTGAGAACCTTGTCGACCTAGAGTCTTTTGTTGTTAAAGGTCGAGCAATGGGTTGTAATGAGGTGACAAGAGCTTTGAACGGTGTATATGACGTCATCCTGACAGTTGTATAAAAAGGCATGTAATATAAAGTGTGGTTTGGTTGTTGACACCTGATTTTTAATCATCTTTTCTCTTTTAAAAATTTTCAGTATTTTTCGGCATTTTTATTTTTTGAAAAATCCATAAAAATTCATAAAATTGAAAAATTAACTTTGGGGACCTTGGCCAAGCCTAGAGAACTAATTTCGACCAAAAAATGATTTTTCATATTTTTAATATTTTTTAGTATTTTTATTTTTGAAAATTCATGAAAAATAAAGAAAAAATGAGAAAATTACAAAATCAACTTTGGAAGCCTTGGCCAAGCCTAGGCAACCATTTTTGAACAAAAGATAAATTTTCATATTATATATATATTTTAATTTTTTTAAAAAAATACAAAAATACTTGAAAATTTTGGAAAAATAACATTTGAGGCCAAAAAAAATACACAAAGATAGTTAATATTTTTATTTTAAATCTATTTTCATATTGGCCATCGTAAATTCAGAAAAATCCAATTCGAGTCACGTGTTCCTTCACGAGTATAATCTCGAATCGGGCCTAAAAAAATTTAATTTGAGTCAACTTATTTTTAATTTTCACTTTTTATGAGTTGTGAAATTGTCTTCTAATGTTTTAAATTTTCATCTTGGCTCAATTATACCCAGAATAACTCAATTTTGCAAAAGGGCTTTAATTAAATTCTGCATTATTTTCAGCGGCAAGAAATGAGCTTAAATTTGACATGTGGTAAATTTTGGTGTGTCAAAAATTGTGAGGAGATTTGGACTTAAAGAAATATATTTTTTCATGGACTGAATTGTAAATACTTAAAATTCAAGGACTAGAGTGCAAATACCTAACTCTTAAAGGATTATTTTACAAATAACAAAAAGAAGAGTTAGTGGATAAATTAGAATAGTGAAGGGAAGATGGAGAAGAGGAGATGAAGAATAGAAGTTGGAGAAGAATAGATGAAGAAAATAAGATAAGAATAGAGAAGGGAAGATGGAGATGAAGAAGAGTTAGTAGAGAAATTAGAATGGAAGATAAGAATAGAGAAGGGAAGATGGAGATGAAGAAGAGTTAGTGGAGAAATTAGAATGGGAGATAAATATGGAGAAGGGAAGATGAAGATGAAGAAGAGTTAGTAGAGAGATTAGAATGTGAGATAGAGATGGAGAATGGAAGATGAAAATGAAGAAGAGTTAGTGGAGAAATTAGAATGGGAGATAGAGTTAGTGGAAAAATTAGAATGGGAGATAGATGAGTAGATTATAAAAGGAGGAAGAAGTGAGCTTGAGAGAAAAAAATTTTTGGAGAGAAAATTTGAAGTGTTTGAGAGATTTTTTTTTTAGAGAAAATTTTGGATGTTTGAGAGAGTTTTGGGAGATTGAAGAAAAATTTGAAAGAAAGAAAATACCAAAAGAGAGAGAATTTTGAAGATGATGGGAGTTTAAAGCTATGGGTTATCATCACAAATTCCTTCATCGATCAATATAAATCAAGAGTTCATCCTTGTCAACGAGCAAGCAAATTCAAGCTAAGTGTTTTTGTTTATTCATTTATTTATGGTTTTACTCGCAAATTAGCACAAATTGTATACACTTTCTCCATCTCCCATTTTTTTTTCCCATATTTTATGTCAGGAGAAGGATATCTCTATGTCAACAGCAAAAATCTCGTAGAGATGCAAAAATCGGCCCAGACAAGCTCCTAAGCTGTCCACCGATTTCTCAACTGATCTGTGACTAAAAGTCCCTCTTAATTCAAAAGAAACTCTTTATATTGGGAACATAGAAAGCGAAAATCAATTATAGAAATCCCTCCCAAAAAAACGGAAGATAAGTACTCTTTCCACTCTTCTGGTTTTAGGTGCAGATTAGCACATATTTTGTATACTGACACTTCACTCTATTTTATGTCAGGAAGCCGAAGCTCTATATCAATGGTCAACCCTATGGAAGCACAAAATCGGCTTGGAGGAGTCCTCAAGTGCGCACAAATTTCAAATTGTTGAATCGATTCGTTGTATTTCATTTTAAAGAATTCATACCCCAGAATGGAGAGGACAAAGTCCATCCGCAATTTAAATACCTGCACCATAAATCCCAAAGGGAAGAGCCAAGCCAATGCTTAGCCTCCCATTGGAGGTTTTTACTTACAGTAGTTAAATACCTGCAACTTAAATACATGTACCTTAAATCCCAAAGGGAAGAGCCAAGCCAATGCTTAGCCTCCCATTGGAGGTTTTTACTTACAGTAGTTAAATACCTGCAACTTAAATACCTGTACCTTAAATCCCAAGGGAAGAGCTAAGCGAATGCTTAGCCTCCCATTGGAGGTTTTTACTTACAGTAGTTAAATACCTGCAACTTAAATACCTATATCTTAAATCCCAAAGGGAAGAGCCAAGCCAATGCTTAGCCTCCCATTGGAGGTTTTTACTTACAGTAGTTAAATACCTGCAATTTAAATACCTGTACCTTAAATCCCAAAGGGAAGAGCCAAGCCAATGCTTAGCCTCCCATTGGAGGTTTTTACTTACAGTAGTTTAAATACTTGCAACTTAAATACCTGTACCTTAAATCCCAAAGGGAAGAGCTAAGCTAATGCTAGGCCTCCCATTGGAGGTGTTTATTCACTGTCATGTACTTCCTATAATTTAATTTTTGAATCATAAGACCCAAAAGATGTGTAGGTCGTAATACTGCACAGAAGTCGTTAACACACTTCCTCTTTCGGCTTCAGGGAATCTTTAACACTTAAAAAAAATATAACAAATAAAAATATATACCATCCATGCATCCTATTTAAAAAGTGAAAACACAAAAGAGAATATCCTACTAGAGCCTTAGGAATAAACCAAGCCTGAGTTGCCGAATTAGGATATCCATGAAATTAAGGTACCGAAAGGGCATTAGTTTTAATTAACTAGTGTAACCAAGTCCCCGAGCTCATAATCTCTGGTTCGCAGGAATAAATTAGTTCTCCCGCTAATTTATTTAGGTTTCTAATCGACCTACCAAGAACGATTAGTGGCGACTCCAAATTTCAAAATCATTTAAACAAAAACCAAAGTTGCGATTTGGTAGGGCTTGGGAGGGTCCGCGTTAGATTAGTCAAATCTAATTAACCTAATAATCCGTTAACCCCTTTAAAATTTAAAATTTTTTTTAGAGGGTCGCGACATTGGTGTATTGATTGATCTGTCTCTCTACCCATTTTATGTGTATGTGTTGGAGGAGCTCGCTTTCGTTGTTACAAGAACTCTGAGGTCGTTTGGTTACAACGAGTTTCCTGGGCCGTCGTGATTATCGACCATTCGACCGTACAGATATGATAGGGATGTCGCGTGGCTCGTGGGTTCGGGGTGTGACATCGGCAAGTTTTTTCTAATTTTGCTCCTTTTTCACTGGGCATTCTGAGATCTATCTGCCCATGTTTCGCCTTTTTAGGCAAGGTCCAAATTCACAACTGTGACACTCATGAGGGTCGATTGTCCTATTCCGGAACTCAATTCATGACCTCATTCATAAGATGGCAACTTTAAACAAATTTTCATACTAACGGGTGGCTTTTAGGAGTCACGTGTATCGACCATTTGGTCCATGTGCTTATATTCCTAGTTAGCCTTTCTCCTTTGGTTAGTCATCTCAGAGTGGCCAGCTCCAAGTGAGATTCATCTATAGCGCTTTCATGAAATAACCATTCTATATTGAAATTCCGGAAAAAGGGATCGAAACTCAGGATATCACAAATAGTGACGAGAAACTTAAAGGGAAAAGTGAGAGATGTGCTACATCATTCTGTTTTATGATTCTTAAAAGTGATTTTTTTTTCTGGAACCAACATTTTTTTTTCTTGTTTTTGCTTTAAAATTGTTCTTAGAAATAGAATCAAAATTCGAATCGTTCACGTTACCAAACATGATTATCATCTTTTTTGTTCCGGGAAACATAATAAAAAAATCAGAATAGTTACCATACCGGCCCTAAAACCATTTCAAGTCCAGTGGATTATTTTCTAACAATTTATTTATCCAACATGACTGTTTTCATTTTAGGGAGAAAGTTTACATGTTAAAATCCTTTTCGAATAAACTCCAGTTTGGAATGAGTTATCCTGTTAATTTTTCTAATTAGTATCTTTTCCTCCACATACGCAAAAGACGTGGACTAAGCCTACTCACTAGTTCTCAGGAGCACAACAATAACTAACAGGAATGCCCCAAGTGGCACAGAAGGACCAATGGTCATTGCCGCCCAGAGAAGTCCTCTTGTTGTTGCAATCTATACCTAACATCATACTAAACAGAATGATTGCTCCAAAGTTGAAAAATGAAAATCCATGTGATCCTTGAAAAAGCAAATGATCCAAACAGCATGAGTATGAAGAATGTTCCTTGAAAAAGAACATTCAATGAAGATAAGATCCTTCGATTCAGCAGCAACAACACATGAAGAGCAGACAAAATCAATAGAATAATTCCTAGACCTCATTCTCTCCTTTATAGGCATCCTATCACATAGGAAAAGTCAGGACAAAAAAGAATGCTTTGGTACATTCAAAGAAAACCAAAACACGAGACCAAGCTACCTTTGGTCTTTTGATTCTGATTATATATAAAAAGTCAGGAGAAAAAGGAATGCTTTGGTAGGTTCAAAGAAAATAAAAACAAATGGGACCAAGCCTACCTTTGGTCTTTTGATTTTTAATATATTATTACATATGAAAATTCTGAAGAAAGAAGAATGCTTTGGCACCTTAAAAAAAAAAAAACAAATGGGACCATCCCACTTTAGTTCTTTTGATTCTTAACAAACTCCACGCACTACTTTGTAAATTTTGATTCTAGGAGCAGTCCAGTTAGCAAGAACATATTCCACGCACACCCCACCTCGTGGTTTGTTAGAGAATGGGTGCATTGAGAAAAATTAGAAACAAGAAGCAGTGGCATATGTTAAATTGTTGTTAGGTGTTGGCCGGAGCACCGAGGTATACCGCCAGAGACAATGATCTGACACACTCTGCAAGGAAAAAAGAAGTTTATGTAGGTAAAAAGAAAAGCATCAGTAAAAGGTGCGTGTAGAGCTGGTGAAAGGGTCTTTTGTCACCTATGGCGGAGTGATGCCCAAGCTCACTGTCTCACCGCCAGATTTGAATTTTGATGGCGAGTTTCTAAGAGACCTATGGAGAAGGAGAGCATAGGGCTTTTTCAGAAAGTAGTTTTGTATCGGAATATGGTAAATCCTATCCACCTTTCTCACTCTTCACTCGAGATTTTTTAACTAGGATTATATCCTTGTCCTATTGGGCCTCATTGTCTCTGACAGCAACCAGACACCATATATGAATTGTCCTGTCATGACTTTTGTCCTGATTCCATACATAGCCTTAGCTCATTACTCGGACAGCTGGACTACTTAGTTTGAGAATCGTAAAGAGTCAGTGACTAAACCGAAACTTCTGTCATGGATTTGTACAATCAAGTTTACAGAAAAAAGCGTGGAATTGAGTGTAATTTCCGTGAATGTATGTGGCGGTGAAGGAAAAAAGCTATTCAAGAAGAAATATGCGGAGCTTCCATGATAACAAGAACCCATCTTTCCTAAAGCTGGTTATGTTTGGAGTCGTTCAACACTCTTCCACCCTCAGAGTAAGGCTAAGTGGATCAAGTAATGTCATCTCCTGTGCTTCGTGTTATATTTTCTGTCGACCAGTCATTTAACTTGTGACATGGATTGACACTCGATTGATTTGCCCCCTAGTGCATTGGCAGGCACGATCGAGTTAGAACCTTTCAAGTCATCAACATTTTGCCTTCGAAGGATGAAAGTGTTGTCGATGGTATCCCTATGTGTGTGTTCGCATAAATCAAGACGAAGGAATTAGACAAACCTGAATCAAGTGTTGACGAATGGTTGATTGGATGATTGATCCGAGCCCGACGAATTCACGTCGTGTCCTTAAGACAAATTTGTCCCCTCCACGGGTACCCAAGGTTGCGTGGACAATCGCCTCCCAGGATAGAACGGATCACACTTTCGTCGAAGTGGTACTTCGTCGACGAAAAATCCTTCGAACTCAACTTCGGGAATTATCGCACAGATGAGAGTGAGTGATGGATGAATTTTTCGAAAAGCAAAAATGAATGCTCGTATCTTCTTCGAAAAATCAGAATGTATTATTATATATGTCCAATCGAAGAGTCACGAATTCATGGTTATTTGGAGTTCGGTTATTACCGAATCAACACCTTCATTCGGCGTTCGGTTATTGCCGAATCAACACCTCCGTTTAGTGTTCAGTTATTGCCGAATCAGTGTCTTCGTATAGGTTGAAGAGAAATTATGAATAGACATGATTCGAAAGAAAAAATAATAATAAATAAAAATTTCGGACGAACATGTCTATTCGGGAAAAATAAAAACGATGGGTTTAACTCGGACCCGGGCCCGGGTCGGCCCGATCCGATCCGAGCCGGCCGGACGGACGGCGGCGCGCGTGTGGACCGGTCTTGCTTTGTGTAAGACCTCCCTCCTCCACAAAAGTGGGGTGCCCCTTGGGGCCCAAACCCATTATGAAGGCTTCACTATTTAAACCCTCTTTCCATCTCTCTTTTATCCCATGTGGGACTCCCTCAACCACATTCTCATTCAACTTTTTAAGGGCCTTTTTGGAACCAAAATCCCAACAATCCCCCACATGAATGAGAATTTCAGATATCATGACTCTTAGTGCATGTATGAAATGCAATGTGCGATTATTCCATGAGAGAACGTTGCATTGGGATAAGTAGTCTGAAACTTTGAACTTTCCCTAGTGAGACCTATCGGACTTACTCGGTCAATCAGTAGACTTGATGTCTTTGAACTGTCGACTTTCGGTGTAAGTCAAGATAATAAGAATCACACAACTCTCTCTCAAACAAAATTGGTTCTCACTGTTGTGTTCGTTTTGGCCATGAACACCGCCTGGTTTCATGAGTGCTTTCGGGAATTCGGCCTTTCAAATTTACCTTAGAAGCGGCCCTCACTTCACACTCACATAGGTGATTTCTGAATGTGTGGTATTTTACCTACCTAAATCAGAATCATTAAAAGCTTATGCTTAACCTTCACTTGTCTGTACTATCTTTAAATGGGAATGAGTAAGAGTCGATAGTACTCTAAGCTTAGTTGTCCCTTTGAACCTAGATCTTGGGATCTCCAGTCAACTAGGTAGGGTTTCCGCTATGACGACTTATTTTATAGGCCTTAGACCCATTCCCCTTGATGTTTTCTCAACCAACTCTCTAGTTAGGCCTTTTGTTAATGGATCCGCAATATTATCTTTTGACTTCACATAGTCAATCGTGATAATTCCACTAGAGAGTAGCTGTCTCACGGTATCGTGTCTTCGACGTATATGTCGGGACTTTCCATTGTACATAACATTCCTTGCCCTTCCAATTGCCGCTTGACTATCACAATGGATACATACAGCTGGCACTGGTTTAGGCCAATTAGAAATATCTTCCAAGAAATTTCGAAGCCACTCTGCTTCTTCACCAGCCTTGTCCAAAGCAATAAATTCTGCTTCCATAGTAGACCTTGCAATGCAAGTTTGTTTGGATGATTTCCAAGACACTGCCCCCCCACCAAGTGTAAACACATACCCACTTGTGGATTTTGTGTCTTTTGTGCCAGTTATCCAATTTGCATCACAATATCCTTCAAGTATTACTGGATATTTTGTGTAATGTAAAGCATAATTTTGAGTGTACTTCAAATAGCCCAATACACGTTTCATTGCTTTCCAATGATTGTCATTTGGACTAATTGTAAATCGACTCAGCTTGCTCACAGCACAAGCTATGTCCGGCCTAGTACAGTTCATGACATACATTAAACTGCCTAGTATACTAGCATAATCATTTTGAGCTTTACTTTTACCAGTATTCTTTGAAAGGTGTAGATTAACATCTATGGGGGTCTTTGCTGGTATAATATCTAGATTCTTGCATTTCTCAAGAATCTTCTCAATATAATGAAACTGCGATAAAGCTAGTCCTCCAGATGTCTTTTGGATTTTAATTCCTAAAATAACATTTGCAACTCCCATATCTTTCATATCAAACTTACTTGTGAGCATGCGTTTGGTTGCTTTAACAACCTCACTATCACTACCCATTATAAGCATGTCATCTACATACAAGCATAGAATAGCAAAGCCATTATGAGTATTTTTAAAATAAACACATTTATCACACTCATTTATCTTAAAACCATTCGACAACATGACTTGGTCGAATTTAGCATGCCATTGTTTCGGTGCTTGTTTCAATCCATATAGTGACTTGATAAGTCGACATACCTTTTTCTCTTGTCCTGGAACAATGAACCCTTCAGGTTGTTCCAGATATATTTCTTCCTCCAAATCCCCATTTAAGAAGGCCGTTTTCACATCCATTTGATGGATTTCAAGCTTATACACTGCTGCTATAGCAATTAGCATCCTTATGGATGTAATTCTTGTGACAAGTGAATAAGTGTCGAAATAATCCAGACCTTCTCGTTGCTTGTATCCTTTTACCACAAGCCTAGCCTTATATTTATCAATAGTGCCATCCGCTTTCATTTTCTTCTTGAATATCCACTTACATTGTAGTGGTTCATTACCAGGAGGAAGATCAACCAATTCCCAGGTATGGTTTGACAATATGGATTCAACCTCACCATTGATAGCTTCTTTCCAGAACGGAGCTTCTAGGGATGTCACAGCCTCTTTAAAGGTTCGAGGCTCATTCTCTAACATATATGTTAGAAAATCAGGTCCAAAAGACTTAGAGATTCTTTGTCTTTTGCTATGCCTAGGTTCATTCTCTATAGGTTCGCTTCTAGGCGTAGTCTCCCTAGGCCTTTTATCATTATTGATTGTCTCATATACTGTGTTATACGGAAAAATATTCTCGAAGAACGAAGCGTCCCTCGATTCAATAATCATATTAACATGTATATCAGGGATTTCAGACTTGTGAACCAGAAATCGATATGCATTACTATTAAGAGCATATCCAATAAAGACACAATCAACGGTTTTCGGTCCTATTTTAACCTTCTTAGGTTTAGGAACGGCAACCTTAGCTAAACACCCCCACACTTTGAGGTATTTCAAATTAGGCGTTCTGCCTTTCCACTTCTCATATGGAGTTTGTTGTATCTTTTTGTGGGGTACTCTATTTAAAACAAAATTAGCTGTCAGAACAGCTTCCCCCCACAAATTCTGTGGTAAACCAGAACTATTCAACAACGCATTCATTGTTTCCTTTAACGAACGATTTTTCCTTTCTGCGACGCCATTAGATTGTGGCGTATAAGGAGGCGTAATTTGATTAATAATCCCAAATTCTGAACATATTTCCTCGAAAGGAAATTCATATTCACCACCTCTATCACTTCTTATCGTTTTAATTTTCCTATTTAACTGAGTTTCAACTTCAGACTTATAAGTTCTAAAAGCATTTACAGCTTCATCTTTACTACTCAGCAAATAGACATAACAATACCTTGAACAGTCATCTATAAAAGTGATAAAATATTTCTTGCCACCTCTTGACAGTATTGTTTTCAAATCACATATGTCAGTATGTATTAAATCTAAAGGTTCAGTGACTCTATTATCTATAGAATGAAAAGGAGGCTTGGAGAACTTTGATTCAACACATACTTGGCACTTTTCATTTGGACAATCAGATTTTGGCAATAGTCCCATGCTCATCAATTTCTTTATTGACTTGTAGTTAACATGTCCTAATCTAGCATGCCATAAATTAGGAGACTCAAGCACATAAGCAGAAACAACTTTATTCATAGAATCATTAGGTACAACAGTCATTACATTCAGCTTGAACAAACCCTCACTCAAATAACCTTTTCCTACATACATCTCATTCTTAGAGAGTACAAACTTGTCAGATACAAACACCAACTTAAAACCATTCTTGCTAAGGAGAGATCCAGACACTAAGTTCTTGCGTATGTCTGGCACATGCAGCACATCGACTAGTGTCACGGTTTTTCCAGACGTCATCTTCAGAGCAACCTTGCCAATGCCTTCAACCTTAGAGGACGATGAATTACCCATATAGAGTTTCTCATCACGTGCCATAGGCGTATAGGATGTGAACATCCATCTATTGGCACATATATGGCGAGTTGCTCCAGTATCAATCCATCATTCCTTTGGGTTTCCCACCAAGTTGCACTCGGATATCATAGCAGTCAGATTGATATCTTCAACGCCATCGGAAATTTGTTCCACCACATTAGCTTGAGTATGCTTTCTCTTCTTGGCTCTACAATCCTTGGCTTGATGTCCAGCTTTTCCACAATTGTAGCATTTGCCAATGAACTTTTTCTGGTTTTGGGTGGATCCCTCTCCAAACGTCTTCCTCTTCTTGTTGGGTTTCGATCCTCCTTCAACAAAGTTGGCCCTTGAGACCTCCAGTTTGCTACCAACTTTCTTTTCAGAAAGTCTATTGTCTTCCTCGATCCTCAATCGTACAATCAGATCTTCAAGTGATAACTCCTTTCTCTTGTGTTTCAGATAATTCTTGAAATCTTTCCAAGAAGGTGGCAACTTTTCAATGAAGACAGCCACTTGAAATGATTCACTCAGAATCATGCCCTCGGCATGAATGTCATGCATAATCACTTGAAGTTCTTGGACTTGACTTAAGACGGTCTTGAAGTCGACCATCTTAAAGTCCAGAAATTTGCCGACAATAAATTTCTTCAATCCAGCATCTTCGGTTTTGTACTTCTTGTCTAGACTATCCCATAATTCCTTAGCCGTTTTCAACGGGCTATACACATTATACAGGGTATTGTCCAGACCATTGAGGATGTAGTTGCGACACAGAAAATCAGAATGCTTCCACGCATCTATCGCAGCAAACTTTTCCTTGTCCATTTCTCCCTCATCCAACTTAGGAGTATCCTCGGTGAGGAATCTTGCCAAGTTCAAAGTTGTGAGATAAAACAACATTTTCTGTTGCCATCTCTTGAAATCAGACCCATTGAACTTTTCTGGCTTTTCTCCATGAGTCGGAACAGACGCAACAGGCGTCATTGATGTCGAGGCCATTTCTATTATGAAAACAGAAATGATTGGCGAGTGAATATATGGTAAGACTAGTAATACAATTTTCGAGAAAGTCTAAACAGAAAGTATTAACTAGTAACATATAATAATACACGAATGAAGCAATTCTGTATATATAGACAGAGATTATTGAGAAGGGGCATACAACGAGGACGACATAAATGAATACAGTAATCCAATTCGTTGCACTAATACGATCACAGGAAATGACTATACGATGGCACTCGTTAAACAGACTTGAAGGCGAACGCAGTATAGGGCAAATTCGTCTTAAGATTGTTGTCGATGGTGTCCCTATGTGTGTGTTCGCATAAATCAAGACGAAGGAATTAGACAAACCTGAATCAAGTGTTGACGAATGGTTGATTGGATGATTGATCCGAGCCCGACGAATTCACGTCGTGTCCTTAAGATGAATTTGTCCCATCCACGGGTACCCAAGGTTGCGTGGACAATCGCCTCCCAGGATAGAACGGATCACACTTTCGTCGAAGTGGTACTTCGTCGACGAAAAATCCTTCGAACTCAACTTCGGGAATTATCGCACAGATGAGAGTGAGTGATGGATGAATTTTTCGAAAAGCAAAAATGAATGCTCGTATCTTCTTCGAAAAATCAGAATGTATTATTATATATGTCCAATCGAAGAGTCACGAATTCATGGTTATTTGGAGTTCGGTTATTACCGAATCAACACCTTCATTCGGCGTTCGGTTATTGCCGAATCAACACCTTCGTATAGGTTGAAGAGAAATTATGAATAGACATGATTCGAAAGAAAAAATAATAATAAATAAAAATTTCGGACGAACATGTCTATTCGGGAAAAATAAAAACGATGGGTTTAACTCGGACCCCGGCCCGGCCCGATCCGAGCCGGCCGGACGGACGGCGGCGGCGGCGGCGCGCGCGCGCGTGTGGACCGGTCTTGCTTTGTGTAAGACCTCCCTCCTCCACAAAAGTGGGGTGCCCCTTGGGGCCCAAACCCATTATGAAGGCTCCACTATTTAAACCCTCTTTCCATCTCTCTTTTATCCCATGTGGGACTCCCTCAACCACATTCTCATTCAACTTTTTAAGGGCCTTTTTGGAACCAAAATCCCAACAGAAAGTTGACTCATTCCAACCGCAGTCCTCGTACTTAATTGACTAGATTATTACAATACAGAAAGAAATAAGAACTTAGCTTCTGAGTTCATTATGAAGTTTGACTACCGTTGGTCGACAATACAAAACCCGAAGCTACAAGAGCAAGGGGTAATGGGCAAGGAAAGCATGTAAATAAAACTGCAGGATGAAGGAAATCTTGTGCCTTTTGGTGTTCGTGGGTGCCGCTTCCTTTCATATGTACTGCTTCTGGAGTTCACCTTCTTGACATGATATTTCAGCTTCGTATTCGATAGTGATAGTTGTTCTCGCCTATAGAGTTGGATTGCAATAACTGCTTGGCTCGACTGTAAAGATTGCTTGGCCGAAATAGTTCTTGTCGGCTCGACTGACATCTATAGATGAAAGAAGTTCCCGTTCGATCGGCATAAATCTATTGGCTTTTCTTAACTATAGCTTAGTTTGACCATCGACTATCTTTATGATCAATAATTGGGGTAAGTTCACCGTAAGTACCATAACTTTTGTACGTCACTCACTTGAGTTTTATAACTTTTTTTCGTTCATTTGAGTGCCATAAAAACTGATGTAGCACTGGTGAGACGTTTTTTTTTTAATATTTTGAGGCACATGTGGAATTTTTCATAATTTTTTTATTTATTTTCCAAATTTTCTTTTTCTTCTTTTCTTTCTTGATTTTTGCAACAGAGGACATCCCCCTTCTCTCTACAAAATACAGGTGGGAGGATCACCGGCGCTGGCCACCATCAAGCGGCCCAGAGGCCAAGGGCGGCTCGCCCTAATCCGATGTGGCCGCGACGGTGCCGAGCAACTCCTGTCGCGACCTCGGCCAACGCGAGTGCGAAGGCCCTCGCCAAATCTAGGCAAGGGCCGTCAGGGCCTCGCCAATCACTAGTGAGGCGGCCCTTGCCTGGACCTCGATAGTCTGCCATCGCGGCCTCGGGGGACGTTCGAGGTCTAGGGGAGGGCCCCCTTGCCAGTGGCCATTGAGATCGCGACAGCCCTCGCCCATATCTGGTGGCGGCAGAGGCCGCAATGGCCGTTGCCCGAGGTCGTCGCGGCAGCAAAGGCCATGATGGCCGTCGCCCGAAGCCGTCATGGCCCCGCTAGCTCAAGGCGACCCACCCCTAGTCCTTGGGTTGCCCGGTGGTGGTCGGCAATGGTCACCGATGACCCTCACAATGACCCTTGCCGGCCAAGGGGAAAATGGCCACAAAAAATAAAAAACGAAAATATTAAAATAAAAAAATGCCAGAAAATATTTAAATTTTTTTTAAAAAACCCGTGTGTGATTAAAAAATAAATAAAATAATAGCAAAAAGTCCATGTGGGAGGATTTGCCGAAAATTGCACTCAAGTGAAAGATTTTCGCGAGAAGTAGCACTCAAGTGAACGATTTTCCTCCGATGTGGCACTCAAGTGAACGAAAAAAAGTTATAGCACTCAAGTGAGCACCGTACAAAAGTTATGGCACTTGCAGTGTACTTATCCCATCAATAATTAAGACTCCATGTACTCATAGCCAGTGTTGACCTTTGTTAGTCAATGACTTTGCTTTATCACTATAGTTGGGTTTTAGAGATTTCTATGCGTCGAAATGGTCTGAGCATTCTCTCATCACAGTTGACCCGAGTTAAATCGTAATCGATTCAATTGCTGCTTATTAACTTTAGGTCTTCGAAACACAATTGACATTTTCAGGATACCAACAGTTCCTATTCCTTGTTAAGTCTATTCACAAAATCGATCTCCGTATTTATCATCCTCTCTCTGAAGAAGGAACACGATCTGTACTAGACTCTGCTCACTCGTCTTCATCTTTGCAAAGGAGAGCACCGACCCGGACAATGTCACTTTCGGACATGAAATTCCAAATTCACGACCATTGTTTGACATTGCCGCTTTGCGAAGCTCCGAGCTCGTAGAATATTATATCTGACAATTACGATAATAAAGGACCTTCTGTACTAAAAACAAGAGCCAGGTTTGGGGGGGGTCTCAAGATATTGCTGGGGATGGTCAATCTGGAGGGCGACAATGCGTTGCATTTGGGCGTGAGGAATGTGAATTGCTCGGTGGTAAAGTTGCTGGTGCAGGCCGACGCTGGGCTCTTGAGACTGCGAATTGCGTCAGCGAATTGCCCTTTTACGTCATCATGGCGAAGGGGCATGGCGAGATCGCTGAGCTGATACTGAGCCACTCCAGGAGTTGCTTCCCTGGAGGCACCAATAGGATGACTGCTCTGCACGCTGCTCTGTATTATCAGCTCAATGGTAATTCATGTCTAATAACCCTTTTAGTTTTTGTTGTTCATGCTATTTTCTTTTCTGTGCATCTTCACTGGCTTTGGAAGATCTTTGCTGGCTCTAGGGACCTGTCAACCCTATTGCTAATTTGATAAATTCAAAATCGCAGGTCGTGATTGTTCGATCAGGGTAGTTGTGTAAAAACAAGCCTGTCAAAATCTTCACTTGAGCATTCATTGCATAATGTGAGCATGAATATGAATCACTTGGACCAGTAAGTTCTTAAATTAGTGGTGACTGACAAGTGAAATGCCTCAAAATGGGTGAAATGTGTTTGACATTGATGATGTCGAGATTCGAATCGGCTCCTTGAGTCTATTATGATGAGATGTATTCTACTATTCATCTTAGGAATTTTTAAGCACAGTTAATGTAGTCAGCAAAATTGGTTATGCGATAGTCCGTCCCTGAGACTTCAAACAAGTGGGTCGCATTTGACACCCAATAATAATCTGCCATATTATTTGGTACATCGGCCTTGTATACCAGTCCTAGCACTTTTGTCTGGTTTATATGCTAGCAATGCAAGCTGCAGTCATGCTTGTTTGTCTAGAATTCCTGCTATGTCTACAAGATTAGCCCAGATGTTTGTTTAGGAGAAGAAAGGACTGCAGTTGTTTTTGGAAGGTTGGAACTTCCCTATCTGGCCTTTCCATTTGCTTGAGCTTCGCATTGGCTGCAATAATGGTACGTTGTCGGCAGATTAACTATAAATGGAGGCTTAGCTAATTGACTCGGTAATGTCTTAATTTAAGTGAAGGTTAATGGAGAGATGCGGAGTCTAGATCTTGGAAATGGAAAAGAGTCTGTCCCCTGGTTCCTCCTTAACTTGTCTACTGCAGAAGACGTCTCAAACAGTGGAAGAGCCTGTTTGCTTAAAATTTTTGTTAGATCTAGCAGGTTGAATTGTCTAAAACAAGATATAACAAGCAAAACTCAACTAAGCGGCTACAGAAGTTTTTAAGCTTTTGTCATTTGATCAGGCACTATGAAGAAGATTGTAAAGAAAGAGCGGACATGATGGCTGGACTCCTCTCCATTTTGCTGCTCACTGGCAAAGCAAATGCAGTTAGATTGTTCTTAAAGTACAACAGTTCAGCGGCTTACATCCCAGGCAAGGACGGGATGTAAGCCTGCTCTCCATGCTGCTGTTTTAGGAGGGCGAGAGAAGGCCGTTCGGTTCATCTTGGGGCTCCCAGAGCTTGTGGAACTAGTGAACGGAGCGGACGAAGATGGAAACACGTCTTTACATCTGGCTACCACGTAGCATCATAGCGGTCCTTGCTCTGGACAGCCAAGTGACATAAAAGCTATGAACAAGAAGAAATTAACAGCCCTCGGCATTTATAGGAATTATCAAGAGGTACCTTATCTTCCGTTCTGTATCTCTCTCTTGTTGTCACTTAAGAAGAAGCCAGGCCATGAAGCAAAGGAATCCTGTTTTAGTTTAGGATTAGCTTATATAGACCACACCAACTTCTCGTATGTTGGTTGAAGATTTCTGCAGCTGATCGACCAACGGCACCTAATGTTTTTGAGTTTGTGCTAAGTGCATTTATGCTAAACTACATTGGCGACAGAAATTCGATCGTGATTATTGTTCCTTGTGTGTAGAGTGGTTTTATGGTTGCCTTTCCTTTCAAAAATTAGAATATTAAAGAATGCGATCAATTTGGTTAATATATGACCAGAGCAGAACAAGATCAATAATCTTTCCAGCTCACCATCCTTATTCAACAAGCTTTTCAAAACGTCAGAAGTAGGTTTTTCTGCGCTTTCCCAAATCAAACGGAGTCTATATTCTATAGCAAATGCGACGTACGAGATTTTCCCAAATAATAAATAAATTATTTCGACACTGAACAGAAGGTAATAACATTTGTTAAGCTCCCTTGGTTTACTGTAAAATAAAGTGATTACGAAAAATATTTTTCAAAAAAGTAAGTTATTTTCCTAAAAAAAATGACAAATTTTCCGTGTCGAGCTTAAACCTAAAAGTAAACTCGAAAATATTTTCAGTCGTTTGGCAAGGAAAATCAATTTCCTCCTTGCACTTCTTTTAATAATTTCTGTAAGTCACACCACACTTCCTAAATTGTAATTATCTTTGCTAAGGTGATGCAAATCGTGCGAATTGCTGCTGTAATCACGCACTATGTGCCTCACCTTTACATATTCCAACCATGAGAGAACGCGTTGGCTATAGAATATAGACTCCGTTCGATTCCGGAAAGTGTAGAAAAACTGATTTTTGACCTTTCGAAAAGCTTTTTGAACAAGGATAGGGTGCTGTTTCCACCTACCGCTACCCACTCCTGTTTCCATTTTACTCCCCGCGTGGCCAAAGACTTGGTCAACCCTCGTCTTGTTATGTGCTGAGTAAGCCTCTCGACTCAGTGTTATTCTTGAGCAAGCTTCTTGACTTGGTACTGTACTTGACTTCTTGTTATATTAGCCTTTGCTCGGCAGAAGATCGAAAAGCAAACATAGAGGTCTTTCACCCAAGACCTGCCCAATGAAGAGTCCATCTGCTGAAACAAGCCAAACCTTGGCCTTTGCGGTGGCCGAGAGTTTCACTGAGGATATTGTCATCGAGATACTCTCGAGGCTACCGATCAAGTCCTTGATTCGATTCAAATGCGTCAGCAAACGGTGGCAGTGTCTAATTTCCGACGGGGGCTTTGCCAAGTTGCATTTGCAAAGGCTAAAGGAAGGGGATATAACTCCTAGCCAGAGAATCGTCAAGAACGGCATCCTTGAGACCATACACTATGAACTGCTCGATGGTGGCATTGGTGGCGATGAAGGTAGCGCGGTGGTAAAGCTTCATGAGCCAAGAATGGATGATCCTACCTGGGAGCCCGATCTCGTGGGGTCTTGTGATGGCTTGGTATGTCTAGCTGTCCAAGACAGATTCCTCCTATATAACCCAACCACTGAGGAGTCCAGGGATTTTCCTAGTTCTGATCTTGTTACAGGAGATGACTTCTTCCATGGATTTGGGTATGACTCTACATCTGATGACTATAAAATAGTCCAGGGAACCGGTTCTACAAAATGTCAGGTGGCGATATTTTCGATCAAGTCCGGTTCTTGGAGAAGGATACAAGTCCATCAAGAAAGCCACCTCGCCGTTTACGACCGAGGAGTTTATTGGAATGGGGCCTTGCACTGGTGTGTTACCGACGAGAGAAACAAGAAAGAGACAATAATTATATCATTTGATTTATCAGAAGAGAAATTCCATCAGATGCTTTCTGTGCCTGAAGTTGAAGGGGGCATAATTTTCGAGGGACTCGGAATTCATGGGGCCAATCTGTTCATCTACCACGGCACCCTTGAGGACCGTTTTGAGGCATGGATAACGAATGAGTATGGGAGGGGAGGATCATGGACAAAATTGTTCAGTGTCTCAACTGAAGGCCTTCCTGGAGGCGAATTTTGGCAAATCCCAGTCGCGTACACAAGGAGCGGAAAAATCGTTTTCCAGATCGATGTGTACCAGATAATTCTGTACGATCCAGAGGATAATACTTATCAGGATTATCCCATCCAGAGCAACGACAATCTCGAATCTGCCATCTATGTGGAAACTCTTATTTCTCCCTATCTTGGCTCCGAATCACCAAGAATCTAGTGCCTTTAACAGTTGCTCTAGTTGATTTGGTTTTACTGTTTTCATTTGAGTTTACTTTTTCAGGGAGATTTGGCCATCTTGAGCTATTGCACGATCTTGCTGAATTTGAAAACAGAAAAAAGACCGTGTTGAGAGTCTACCAATAAATCTGGTTGTTTATTAGTAGCTCGATGAACGGCCATTCCATTGTCTCTGCTTTGCTAGAATTACCACTTCACTAACTAATGTTGTTCGATCGAATTTGTGTAATTTTCACCAACCATTCACTGGATATTCGACTATAATAGGTGTGTTATAGCGAGCATGCCATAATCTTATCTATTGATTCGGTTGCAGTGAAGCCACACAATTCTGACAAGAGAACTGTGAAAGTACTGAGCCTTAATCATATGTTTGACGAAAATCAGAAGGTTCAGGTTCAGCACTTATGAGAGACACAGCTAGATCTGCTTATTGACCGAGGAACACAAGCAGAATCCATTTAGCACAGGTCGGAGAATCCCTCAATTTTCCCTCTTTCCCTTGAAAGTTTAGTCACTTAATTCCTTGCGGATGCTATCTTCCCCGTTGCCGCTGCACTCATGCTTTCTCATTGTTTCCTCTACCTCTGACCCGCCATGCTGTTGCTTTCGAGCTGTGGTTCGCTGCGAAATAAGTGAAAACAAAAGCGAAAAGGAAAACCTCAGGCACAGCAGCAACAGCAACTAATCACCACATACAATTATATTTCTATATAAAGAGTGAGCCCAAGATCTGAGATCTATGGCTCAGACGACCCTGGAAATCTCCTGTTTCCATCTGTGGCAAAATCTGATGAACCCTTGTCATGTTGTGTTCTGAGTAAGCTTCTTCACTTAGTTCAAACGATCGATAGGCAAAGAAACATATCTTTCTCTCAAAACCTGCCTAATGAAGAGACTATTCCCCAAATCAAGCCGAACATTGACCTCTGCATGGCCAAAATTTTCACCAAGGATATCGACATCAAGATACTCTTGAGGTTACCGGCCAAGTCCTTGATGCGATTCAAATATGTCACCAAATGGTGGCAGTCTCTAATAGCTGACCTGGGCTTCGCCAAGTCACATCTGCGAGACCAGTCCCCTTGACACCATAATCTATAAAGAGCTCGATGGTGGCATTGGTGGCGATGATGACCATGCAGTGGTAAAGTTTCACGAACCAAGAATGGACGTTTCTAGCTGTGATTCCGAACTCATGGGGTCTTGTGATGGCTTGGTATGTCTATCTGTCCACGGCAGATTTGTCCTCTATAATCCGACCACTAAGGAGTCCAGGAGCTTGCCTCGTTCTGATCTTTTTCAAATAGATGAGTTAATCCGCAGATTCGGATACCACTCTCGATCTGATGACTACAAAATAGTGCAATGCAAGGGTCCAGAAAATTGGCAGGAGGGTTTTGGAGAATGGGAGGTGGTAATGTTTTCGCTGAAGTCCGGTTTTCGGAGAAGGACACAAGCCCGACTCAGAAGGCACATCTCCCTCATCGAAACAGGAGGGGGAATTTATTGGAATGGGGCCGAGATTGCGATTACATCATTCAATTTGTTGGAAGAGAAATTCCAGCATGTGCTTTCGTTCTCTGAAGTCAATGCGTGCATACGTTGCAACACGTAGGATTCACAGGGCCAATCTGCTCATGTACCATGGCACCTATCGTGAGTGCTTCCAGGCATGGACAACGAGTGAATACAGGAAAGGAGGGTCCTGGACAAAATTGTTCAGTTTATCGACTGAAGGAATACCTGCCTACTATTACTGGGTAAAAAATCGCGGTCCCATAAACAAAGAGTGGGAAAATCGTTTTCCAGCCGTCTGTGGACCAGACAATTCTGTTCAATCCAAAGGATAGTAGGATCATCCTATCCAAAAGAGCAGCAATATTGACTCTGCTGTCAATGTGGAAACTCTTATTTCTCCTTATCTTGGCTGTGAGCCATCAAGAATCTAGATGTTTAAGTGGATTTGGTCTTCACCATTTTAGTCTGAGTTTCCTTTTTTCACTGTGATATTTTGAGCTGTTTAATGATAATGTGAAATTTGAAGAAGAAAGGAAGACATTGTCTAGAGTATATTATGAGATCTGCTCATTCATTAGTAGCTTCACCATTGTGCTTTCATTGCTATGTTCTCTCCGGATGTTCGGGCTTGATGAGTGGCCATTCAATCATCTCCATTTTGCTAGAGTAGTGACTTCACTAGCTAATGTTATCCGATCCAATTCGCGTAAATTTTACCAACCATTCAGTGGTTCATCTTATTTAGTGAACATTCCACTATAATCATGTGAATGGTAAAGCAAGACATCCTAATATTATCTAGTGATTCGATTGGAATGGAACATGAGAGAGACATAATTCTAACAACAGATGCAATAGAAGGTTTTTGCAAAAATCTTAACCATAAGTCAGCCGGAAACAGAAGGTTCGAGTTCGGCACCTATTCTGGACATGGCTAAATATACTTGTTGACTGATGGATAGAAGTAGAATCCATTCAATACATGTTGAAGATGTGTCATTGTTTCCATTTTCACTCGAAAGTTGGATATTTCGGTTCAATGCGAGCTTCCATGGAGAGTGAGAGCTGGTAATTGATAAAACGGAGGCAAGCAACCTCTGCTTTTGAAAATGCCGATAGAATAGGACTCGTGTGCTCAGACTGTGCTCTGATGCTCTGATCTCTTCAGGAAATCATGCCATCAGAGGCGACAAGCAATCATCTTCCCAGTTCATTTGCCAATTGTGCCATAGCTTTCCTACGTCCTGACTGCCTTCCCTTCAAAGCTGTCGACTCAACCTCATCTTTTGGCGATTCTGGAGATAGCAGATGTGGTCAATTTGAGCCTGCAATGGCAGTATTGCGATCACTTGATTTCCTGAGGACGCTATCTTCCCCATTGCTGCTGCAACTGATGCTTTCACATTGTTTCCTCTACCTTTGACGCATCATGCGCGTCGCTTACAAGCTCCTTTCAGATGAAAGAAAGAAGATAGCGCTTGGATTGTCCGTTTACTGGGTGCACTTGTTGTGAATCACTCAAAAATTTGCACAAGCTATGGTTGCTGCAATAGGTTAAAAACAAATTGGGAAAGGGAAACCTCACCCACAGCAGCAACTGTGATTACAATCAACACATACAGATCCAAAGGAACCAAAACCAGATTATTGGACATCATCACATGTTCATCACATATCCTTGAATGGATCAAAATAGTCAAACTGTCAAAAAGACATCAAACGTATACACATAAAAATTTTTCACTCTCTACCCACATAGCGCGACTCATAAGATTGAAATGTGATCTGCATGCTTATTTGACTGTTGTATAGTCGTTTTGGGATATGATCGTTGTGGTGAGTCAGAAACTTAGAACTGCATGTTTAGGGTTGACTCAAGTGTGTGCTTCACCCTGAGCTAGTGGTGAGATTGTTGAGGTTAATTCTCACAATGATTTTCCCTAACCTTTCAGATTTCCAATTGTGACAATGAATCCCCTCCCAATCTTCCATGGGATACCAAGGGAGGTGACTGAGTATCCTGTATGAGGTGGAGCTGTATATAGTAAATACCTTAGTACTGTGTTGATTAATGTGGGGAACGAGGCCCTCAAGCCTCACTGTTTTGAGGCATGGATGTATAGGATTGGAGACACAACTTCTGAACCTCTCAAGGGATCTGAAATCCCTAGTTTTAGTGTAGATGTATGGGGCCTGGCCCCAATTTCCCCTTTTGATGGCGAGGCAGACAATGGGTCGATGGAAGTTGATGGAGCTGCTGGTGTGGACCTGATGGAAAGTGATCCCCCAACGCATGTAGAGTTCAACCCCGAGGAGCTCCCGGCCTCCGAGCAAAACGAGGTTGATGATGTGTAGGCTCCCCAGTTGCATGTCCTCTTTTGAGCATAGATCATGGTTTTGTATTGTCCTTTTTGGATGTACCTAAACGCTTGATGTTTAATGAATGTTGTTTTAGTATGCTAATTCTCTTTTTTCTCTATCCCTTCTTATGTATGTCCGGGTGTGACGTTCGCTTCTGCTAGCGTGAGTTTTATGTTTGTTGATTGCACCGCAACGAATCCTGGGTCGTCATTTCTCGTTGGCCGATCGATGACACGACCCGGGATGTCGCGTTATCCGCTGGGTTCGGGGCGTGACAGTATCTCTATGGACTTTGACAAGGTGAGTCATCCTTTTGTAATATGCACACCAGAATACATAGACAAACAATTCAAGCTACATGCACTCTTGGAGATCTGATGTTCATATTGAATGTGAAAGGCAAACATATTAGCAAATCTAATGACTGACTGACTGACGGATTTAGCATCAAACAATTTCCTTAAGGGTGGTGTATTTGCATGGAACATATTATGTCAGTGATGCTGGAAAAAATATGCATACCTACAATTGCAAATGAACTCGGAGTAGGCAGAGGAAAAGCCAGATTCTCTACCTCAGCAAAAATGGCTTCAAAAGGAGCTTAAAGCAGACCGGGGCTTGTCAATTCAAGACATAAGTGACGAGGTTATTTCCTTACCGATCCGTTTGACCAACCCTGACATGGATAAGACGATATAACGCACCCTCTTTATTTTGTTGTTGGTTCTAATATAGGTTTTTGCATTATCAAGCCAATCGACAATTCTTTTTCTTCTTCACTCAGAGAGATGCCTCCAAGAGCCCTTCTTACTGGTTAAGGGTTTTGCTTCCAGAATGTAGCCAGCTTGATAAAAGAGACTGTGGCCACGGGGACGTGTTCTTGAGCACCCCTTTTTCATATTTTTGATTCTGAAGATCATCGGTCCATGGATGAAGGACTTGCCTATCTGTATTGAGGTTCTTGCAGTCACCTCTGGAAGAGACAGGTCGAGAATTCAATAATTTTTCCTCTTTAAGAAGTATCTTTTCTGAAGACTATTATAGATAGTAAATTATTAGCATTTTCTGTTCTTCTGCAGGAGGCAATTCTAACGTGCTTTTTATCTATCTTGGTCAGCACTTGGATCATAAGAATGTTGCTGGGAAACACTTACTGCAGATAGATGTTCATGTGGCCATGCAGGTAGCACTTTATGCTAAACGGCAAACGGAGCCTTAATCAAACCTTCAAGTCGACGTCAATGCTTGTTGACTCAACTGACATCCATAGTTAACGCTATGTTTGACCCTCTACTATACCTATGATCGATATTTAGATTACATGTATCGGTCATCATTTACTCTTCCCTTGTTGACGCTCAGCGAGTTATATTACTCAGCCACCGCTCGCGGTCAGCCTCGACTTCTACTAGTCAGTGAGTTTGCTCATCAGTCATCACTGTAGTCGGGTTTTAGAGAACTCTATTCGTCTAAATGGTCTCAGCATTCTCTCATCACTGTTGATCCGAGTTAATATGAGATTCGAAATAGTAATCGATTATTCATCGAAATCGAAATTGACGTTTCTAGGATTACAACCTATTCGCAAAATCAACATCCCTATTTATCATTTTCTCTCAATTTCCCTTCTCCGAATACGGAACACGGTATATACTCAACTCAGCTCACTCATCTTCGTCTTCGTCTTCGCAAGGAGAGCACCGTCCCGGACAATGTCCCTTTCGGACATAGAATTATTTATTGACTTGGCCAGTTTACAAACTTCCAAGCTCATACAATATTGATAATAAAAAGACCTTCTGCACTAAAAATAATGATTCAAACGTGCTTGAATCACATTATCCCCATGGCCCGTATTGATGGATGAAGCGAGACAAAAACCATATAGTATAAGATTAAAAAAAACAAAGATTATGAAGGAAAAAAGAGATAGATGATAAAGCTCGAGAAGATATATATATATATATATATATATTCTCTTTTCCTTTTAATTTTTACAGTAAAGAATTGTCTTAATTTCGAACTTATTTTCTTCGGTTGGGAAACATGACGGACAAACACAGTCAATGTGGCAAAAACAGTATCCTATAGGATTCTTGAATCTACGGTGTCTCGCGAGCACCATGTTTCTATGTGTTATGTTGTCTAAAGGAATCCAATTCTTTCGGGTTGAGCATGAAGTGTCGTAACTAATTATTCGACCAAAAGAATTGCTTACAACGAATTCGGACTTCGAGGATCCCATGAAAGTTGCCTCTTCTTTTGCAGGAAGCTCCTGATTATCCTCCCCCGCCCCCTAACTCTTCCCTTCTTCTTCCCATGAAATCTGAGAAAGCAAATTGCTTCACGTCACTCGTTCAAGATGTCCAGAGAGATCGCTATTGCAAGAATCCAAGGACCCTCAGCTCTACGAAGCCGCGAGATCCGGGGACGCCTCGTTCCTCGAGAGGATAGACGGCAACTCCACTCTGCTCTCGCAGGTGACCCCGAAGCGAAACACCATCCTTCACGTCTCGGCCGAGTTCGAGCAAGTCGACTTCTTCAAAGAAGCCACGAGGCTCTGCCCATCGCCCTTCGACAAGACGAACTCGAAGAAGGAGACCCCGTTTCAGGCTGGTTGACCTCATCGTTGACCACGCCAAGAGGGCGTACCCGGATTTCGAGAGCCAGGTTGGGCATGATGGGGGTCTTAGGAAATTGCTCGGGATGGTCATTTTGGAGGCCGACAATGCGTTGCATTTGGGCGTGAGGAATGGGCATTACTCGGCGGTGAAATCGCTGGTGGAGGCCGACGCACGGCTCTCGGACTGTGTGCGAATTACGCCGGCGAATCGCCCTTTTACATTGCCACGGCGAAGGGGCACGGTGAGATCGCGGAGCTGATACTGAGCCACTCGGGAGTTGCTTCCCTGGAGGCACCAATGGGATGACTGCTCTGCACCCTACTCTGTATTATCAGCTCAATGGTAATTCACGTCTCATACCCCGACCTGGTTACGAACTTTCAGTTTCTTTTTATAGTTCTTGCTGTTGGCTTTTCTGAGCATCTTCACTGGCTTTGGAAGAACTTTGCTAGCTGGAGGGTAATTTTCAATCCTGTTCGTAATTGGATGTAAGTTAAAATTGTAGGCTGTGATTGTCTGATAAGGGTAGTAGTGTTTATGAATCACTTGGTGGTTGAAATGTGTTTTAACAGTTAAATGATGGCGAGATTTGTAGATCTCTGATGAGATGGATTTGTCTTAGTATTTTTCATGTACAAATGGTGGTATGCGGAGTTTATATATCTAGAACAGGCAGCAAGGCTGTCCCTTGAATTCCTTTGACTTGATTAATTCTCTGCTGAAAGAAGATTTCACAGTGTAGTGGTGCAAAATATCAAAAGTTAATATCAATTAGCATAGCTAGCAGAGAAGCTGAACTCCTATTTGTGTTTTTAGTAATTCTGGTTATGGTAAAACCAGTCAACAAAATTGGTTATGCGAAAGTCCGTCCCTGGGACTTTAAACAAGTGGGTCGCATTGGACACCCAATAATAATCTAACACATTTATTTGGTACACCGGGCTTGTATACCAGTCCTAATAGGATTGCCATGTCTATATCTACAAGATCAGTCCAGATGTTTGTTTAGGATCTCCAGTCATTTTTGCAAGTATTCAAGGTTGCAACTTTGCTGTCTGGCCATTCCATTTGCTTGAGATTGGCATTGGCTGCAATAACGGTGCTTTGTTGGCTGATTAACTATGAATGGAGGCCTAGCTAATTGACTCAGTAATGTCTTAATTTAAGTGAAGGTTAATGGAGAGATGCAGGGTCTAGATCATGGCGATGGAAAAGAGTTTATCCCCTGCCAGAAGATGTCCCAAAATGCGGAAGAGCCTGTATGCTTAAAATTTTAGTTAGATCTAGAACGTTGAATAGTCTCACAAGATTTAACAAGTGAAACTTGACCAAGCGGCTACAGAAGTTTATGAGTTTTTGTCATTTGATCAGGCACTATTAAGAAGATTAGTAAAGAGAAAAGCGGACATGATACGAGAAGGAGATGCCCTCCGCTGGACTCCCCTTCATTTCGCTGCTCACTTCGGCAATGCCAATGCATTTCAATTGTTCTTAAAGTAACACAGTTCAGCGGCTTACATCCCAGGCAAGGACGGGGAATTGGCCCTCCATTCTGCGGCATTTAGAGGCCACACTTTTGTCATGGAAGAGGTCCTAAAAGTTCGTCCCAACACTTGCCACTTGCTAGACAACAAGGGAAGAATTGCTCTCCATGCCGCTTTAGGAGGGCAAGAGAAGGCCGTTCGGTTCATTTTGGGGCTCCCAGAGCTTGTGGGCCTAGTGAACGAAGTGGTCGAAGATGGGAACACGCCTTTGCATCTGGCTGCCATGTAAAAAAAGTACAGCATCATAGCAATCCTCGGGACAGACAAGTAGATATAAAATCCATGAACAAGAAGAACTTGACGGCCCTTGGCATTTATAGGAAATATGAAGAGGTACGTTATCTTCTGTTTGGTATCTTCCTCTTGTTGTCAATTAAGAAGGAGCTAGGCCATAGAGCAAAGGAATCCGGTTTCGGTTTAGCTTGTATAGACTACACCAATGTCTTGAATGTTGGTTGAAGATTTCTGCAGCCGATCAACATGGCAGCCAAAGTACTTAAGTTTGTGCTAAGTGTGTTCATGCTAAACTACGTAGTGACAGATATGTAGTTCATTGTGGCATGAAAACTTTCTACCTTTTCTTAGTTAATAAACGGACCATTTTGAGCAGGCAGTGCTTGTATGCAGAGTGCTTTTGCAGCTTGGAAGGTTTATTTCATGTTGAAAGAGACCTACAATGTACAAGATATGCAAGCCTGGGTCAACACGAACATAAAGAAGATGCTTAAATGAGGAGCCGGTGAAATAGTCCAGACCAAGAACTTCGGCCACAGAGAGACCTCTTCTCGTGAAAAAAGCAACATGCTGGAGATCCACCTCCTCGTGGCAATGCTCATAGCCACAGTCACTTTTGCAGCTGCTTTCACAATGCCCAGTGGCTACCAGAACGACGGACTGGACGCGCCGGGGGGGTTGGGGGGGGGGGGTTAGGGGAGATGGCAAGTCTCACCTCGGATCTGGCTTGCAAGGCATTCATGATTTTTTATACTGTGGCGTATTGTTGCTTGGTCGCTGCTGTGTATCTCCAGTTCGGGACTTCCGGTGGGGGCTACTACGAGTGAGCCCAGTTTATAAAGGCCGCCATGCTGTTCGTCTTCATCGCAATACTCGGGATGGTGTTAGCATTTGCATCAGCAATGTACATACTGCTGGCTAAGTGCATCGGCCTCAGATTGACAGCTTACATTACAGCCGGCTGCTTTATCGTTACATTCTTTCTCCGGTGGTTCGTGGATACGTTGGGGAAGCCAGATCTAGGATTACGACCATTGAGGAAATATCTACGGAACTTGTCTACGGAATAATCTTATTAGCATGTCTGTAATTAACGCCCCACTTTTAGTTAATAATTATCTCTGCTAGGGTGGGCTGCTGTTCCACCGCCTTTTAACTTAAATCCTCGTCTTGTTGTGTGCTGAGCAAGCATCTTGACTTGGTATAATCCTTGCGCAAGCTTCTTGAATTGGCACTATACTTGACTTGTTACGCAAGCCTTTGCTCAGCAGAAGATCGAAATGTTGGTCGGCGATCCCGACACCCTAGGACCTCCGTAGTCGTATTCTAACAACAATACAGCCGTGAGATCGTGTTGGCGTACCTGATTTAGCATCCATCGTCGCGTGGCTTAGAAAACCAACGGTGGAAGCTCAGAACCTTTCCTTTTATGCCCTCCGGATCGCCTGGCGTCGATGGAACCGGCCTCACTTCGTCACTCTCTCTCCCGTGTGTCTTATGGAGGAGTATGAAGGAAGAAATGGCATTAGAAGAGGCTAAAGAGGGGGTCCAAGCCTTATATAAACTTCCGGCTAGGCCCTTCCATGACGAGCCGAGTCGGAATTCGACCCACACCAACCAGACCCATATTCGGCCCATTAAGAATTCTTAAATCTTACTTTATTAAACCAATACCGTATAGAGTAAATTAATACCGTATACGATCAATTACAATTACAATTAAGGCGAGCCCACATACGGGAAATTCTAACATTCTCCCACTTGGGCGAGCCTTAATTGAAACTGTACTTTAGTGCGCGCCTTTATATTGGTTTAAGGATTAATCTTAATGGTCAATCCGATCCCATAAAGTCTTAAACACCGGATCATGCCAGTAACTGCGTCAGCAGACACAGAGCCATCCATAGTCACGAATGTTCTTAACTTTACTGATATGGATTTAATATGATAGTGTGGCAATTGGATAACACCTCAAAAGAGATGTACTTTATGTGTTACCCACTTTGTCGGACACCATTCTCTTTCTTTATGTGACACTAAACCTGACATACCACTAGAGAATATCTGTATGGTTCCAATGAACCTACATATGTCTCAGCTTTATAGTTAACTTTTCTTCATGTGTAACAAGACATATAAACATGGCTAATATTCAAATGCCCATAGCCAATACTCGAGACTTACACATATCTCAAGATTTACTAGAATATGTATTTAACATTAATAGTGCTGCAGGCACTTCAATACATATCTTTATATTACAAAATGTAATAAAATACAGATGCAAACTTTATTAGAGCAAACTGAAATATGCCTTCCACTAAAACACAGCATCCAATGATGCCACTAAGCCCATACTAATGACATGTCGTTCAAAAACACATGGGCGAACTCCTTTAGTTAGTGGGTCTGCAACCATATCATCTGTAGAAACATACTCTATTGCAACGTCGCCTTTCTGCACGGATTCCTTTATGGTCAAAAACTTGACCTCTATATGTTTAGACCCCTTAAGACTTCTGTTGTTGTTAATAAACAACACTGCAGAACTGTTGTCACAGTATAACTATATGGGTCTTTCAACAAAATCAAATACGGTCAACTCCCTGATGAGGTTCCGGAGCCAAATAGCCTGAGTAGCTGCTGAAAAGCACGCTATGAACTCCGCTTGCATGGTCGAGGAGGATATGAATTTCTGTTTCTCACTTTTCCAAGATACTGCACCGCCCGCTAACATGAATATGTAGCCTGTAGTCGACTTCTTGTCGTCCTGACACCCCGTAAAATCTGAATCCGAGTATCCAATAAGCTGCAGGTTCTGAACATGCCTGTATGTCATGATCTAGTCCCTTGTCCTCTTCAAGTACCTCAGGACCTTCTTGGCAGCAATCCAATGAGCATGTCCTGGATTTGACTGGTATCTGCCTAGAAGTCCTGTCGCAAAAGCGACGTCCGGCCTAGTACATACTTGAGCATACATGATGCTCCCAAGTGCACTAGCATAAGGTACATTCTGCATTTGGGATTTCTCCATCTCTGTATGAGGACATTGCGAAAGATTCAATTTATCACATTTACAGACAGGAACTATTCTCGGCTTGCAATCCTGCATGTTGAATCTCTTCAGAATACGATCTATATATGCCCTCTGAGATAATTCCAAAATATGGCGTGAACGATCCCTATGGATCTCAATGCCAAGGACAAAAGACGCCTCACCAAGATCCTTCATGTCAAAATTCTCTGACAGCATACGCTTCGTCTCATGTAACAAATCAACGTCACTGCTCGCCAGTAGAATGTCATCCACATAGAGAATAAAGAAAATGTATTCTCTCCCACTGACCTTGCAGTATATACACTGATCCACTTTATTTTCAACGAAGCCAAATGAAGTCACGACGCTGTGAAACTTAAAATACCACTGCCTGGATGCTTGTTTAAGGCCATAGATTGACTTCTTCAATCTGCATACAAGGTCACTGGAATCATCAACCTCAAAACCTTCAGATTGAATCATATAGACTTCTTCTTCAAGATCCCCATTTAGAAAGGCAGTCTTGACGTCCATCTGGTGTAACTCCATATCAAAATGAGCTACTAAAGTCATAATCACTTTGAAAGATTCTTTAGAAGAGACGGGAGAGAATGTTGATTCATAATCTACTCTCTCTTTTTGAGTGAAACCTTTGGCTACCAGTCTGGCTTTGAACTTCTCTACCTTTCTCTTGGAATCCTTCTTCGTCTTGTAGACCCATTTGCAGCCGATCGCCCTATGACCTGCAGGCAACTTGACGAGATCCCAAACTCCATTATGCTTCATGGACTGCAACTCATCCTGCATCGCATCCAACTACAGGTTTGAATGTTCACAGCTAATAGCATCCTTATAAGTAACTGGATTAATTACACAGCCAATGTCATAATCCTGTTCACCCAGATAAACCATATAATCCGGTGGAATCGCTGATCGTCTTTGCCTAACAGACCTCCTTAGTGGAATTTCCTCAACTTGAAACTATGCTTGTGGGGCTTGATTAGCTTCATCAGGAACAGTATCAACCATAGGATCCTGAAGCTCAATAGGTACAGTCTCCGGTATGGGAAGCTCCATAACAGTCTGTGATGGTGAAGAAAACGATGCAGTATTTCCCGCCGTACTGTCACTTTCAATAGTCTCTGAACAGGTACTCTTTTCGACTATGTCAAATTCCAGAAACTTGGCTGTTTGTGAATCTACAATCCTTTGGCCTCCATTAGGATTGTAAAATCTGTATCCCTTGGAATGATCTGGATAGGATACAAAATAGAACCTTGTGGTCTTAGGATCCAACTTACTCAAAGCTGGATTATATAGCTTCACCTCTGCAGGATAACCCCAGATCTTCAAATGATTCAGGCTAGGTTTCCGTCCAGTCCATAATTCAAAAGGAGTCAGTGGAGCAGCCTTAGTGGGAACTCGATTCAGTATGTATAGCGCCGTCTTCAAAGCTTCACCCCAAAGGAACTTAGGCAGGTTGGTCCTACTTATCATACTCCTCATCATATCCATTAATGTGCGATTTCGCCTTTCGGCCACACCATTTTGCTCAGGGCTCCCAAGCATAGTAAACTGAGCTATTATCCCATAATCCTCTAAGTATTTCGCAAATAGCCCCTTAAGCTGTCCAGCATCGCCATGTCTGTCATAATACTCACCACCACGGTCAGACCTCACAACCTTGATGACTTTTCCCAACTGTTTCTCGACTTTAGTCCGAAATATCTTGAATTTATCAAGAGACTCAGACTTTTCTTTAATCAAGTACAGATAACTATATCGGGAATAATCATCAATAAAAGTGATGAAATAATAATTTCTACACAAGGTTGGAGTATAGGGTTCACTTATATCAGTGTGTATGACCTTCAATAGGTCAGAAGTTCGGATTGCACCATTTTTCTTTATTTTGGTCATCTTGCCTTTACAACAGTCTACACAAGTTTCCAGGTCATCTTTAAGAGTAAGTAAAATGTCGGCTTTTACAAGCCTTTCTACTCTTTCCCTGGAAATGTGACCAAGACGTTTATGCCACAACTTGTAAGACTGCTCTATAGGTAGAGGCCTTTTGGAGACAACTCTTTTGGCTGTATAAGCTGCGTATATTTCATTGGGAGTTAAACACAATCTGTACAATCCATTGGACATATTGCAGCACCCAACCTTATTTGAATTATAGAACATAGAAACCACATTATTCTTTATTTCAAAGGAGTAACCACACATGTCCAAACATGATATAGAAACTAAGTTCCGTTTGAAGGAAGGTACATAGAAAGTGTTTCTTAACATCAAATTAAAACCAGACTCTAGAATTAAAATGACATCTCCCACGAACTCAACAGCAGCTTTATTATTATCTCCCACTGTGAGCTTTGACTCATTCTGATTTGGCTTCCTCCAATTTATGAACCCCTGTATGGTAAATGCAACATGATTAGTCGCACCACTATCTAGCCACCAAGAACTGGATGGGGTTTCAGATAGATTGGATTCACAAACCAGTGCCAAAGAATCAATACCTGTCTGCTCACGTTTAGATAGCTAATTCTTATATTTAGCACAGTCCTTCTTCATGTGACCCGTTTTCTTGCAGAAGAAACAGCGGTCACTACCCTTCTTAAAGGATATTTTCTTTGGACCCAGTTTTTCTGATGGACCAGTGGTAGGATGAGTACCTTTATGAGTATGAGACTTAGGTCCTTTGCCTTTCCTATTGGTGGAACTTGAGGTAACCAAAGCAAGACTTCCCGTATCATTCCTCAATTTTTCTTCCTCTGAAACTGCTCTTGAGATCAAATCATTTATAGACCAATTTTCATCTTGAGAGTTGAAGTTGGTCTTAAGGATCCCAAACTCAGAGGGAAGGGTGTTTAGGGCTTGGTGTACCAGCACATTTTCAGCGATTACAGAACTTAAGGTATTTATTTTTGTGTGCAAATCCAGTATTCTTAGGATGTAATCTCTTACACCTCCCACACCCGTATACTTCATATTAAACAACTGCTGGATGAGTGTTCCAACCTGAGCATTAGATGATACTCGGTACCTGGCTTGCAGGGCTTCCATCATTTGTTTTGCAGTGCAGTCAGTTGGGAGACCACTCAATAAATGTTCCTAGATGGATCTTCTCATTGACAGTAAGCAGATCCTATTGCTCTTTTCCCATGCAGCCATATGCGCCTTCTCAGACCCTTCACTAGTCTCCACGGGAACAGTAGGTTTATCTTCAGTAAGGGCAATATGAACATCGGCTATTTCCATGGCAAACAAAAAATCCTGCCTTCATTTCTTGAAATTTGAACCATTCAGAACCTCTATAACGGAGTTGCCACTCACAGAAAAGGCGACTGAAAATTAAACAATATTTACCATTAGCATTATGTAAGCACAGTGTAACTTAAATCCTTAAAAGTACACACTTCAGAGAATTACACACATCATCATATAATCACCTTAGGGCAGAATACATGACATACATGATAATATATTCCAATTTTTCGTGAAACACCACCTTTGGGTGTATAAATCACTAGAATCGGTCACCTCCCAATCATATGTTGTTCATGTATCCCTCCATGATCTGACATACAATTACCTCCTTTGGGAGTATAACCATATATCAAAACAGGAGACATCCCACCACAATGTGAGTATGATATTTCTCCAATTTGACTGAGCGTGCTACTTCGGCGGTCACAACCCAATTAAATCTTTGAAACTCTCTCACACCAGGAATATTAACTTTATGGCTCACATTTACCAGACGGTGTGATTTTAAACTTGATGACATGGGCAATTGTCATTAAAATCACAATCATTGCCAAATAGTATTATTTTCTATATGTGTGGGTCCAACACGTGTCATTGCTCAATTAATGCTCTACACAATCTTTATGTGGTATTCCATAAATGAGCCAACCTTATTTTTCCCAAAAAATCGTATGGAAAAAATTTCACAAAATGAAAATGACGAAAATACCCCTAAATTACATACTGGAACAAGGGTTTTTCGCATTTTTCAAGACCTCAGAAGGCTCAAAAAAATTAAAACAAAAATACCACAGTGTAGGCAATTTCCATACGAGCACAACGGTGAAAAAATCACCTCAATCGGACTAATAGTCAACAACTAACAACCGGTCAACTGTCAACGACTAACAACCGGTCAACCTCTAATGGTCAACCGCTAACAGCTGGTTAGTGTCTAACGGTCAACAACTAACATTCGGTCAATCTCTAACGGTCAACCGCTAACAGCCGGTCCACCTCTAACGGTCAACCGCTAACATCCGATCAACTGTCAACGACCGGTCAGCGTCTAACGGTCAATGCTCCAGCTAATGGTCAACAGAGCCACGCGCCGCGGTGGTGAAACTTCAAGCGGAGCGTGTGGGCGCGTACGGCGTCCTCCGACGGCCCGCGACCCATCAAAATGCTCGTCTCGATGAGACGAACCCAAACATGCCATCAAAATTCAATTTTACCATACCAAAAATCAGGAAATCATGGCAGAACCCGTATGTGCTAAAACCGAGCTACGGCGGCTCTGATACCAACTGTTGGTCGGCGATCCCGACACCCTAGGACCTCCGTAATTGTATTCTAACAACAATACAGCCGTGAGATCGTGTTGGCGTACTTGATTTAGCATCCATCGTCGTGTGGCTTAGAAAACCAACGGTAGGAGCTCGGAACCTTCCCCTTTATGCCCTTCGGATCGCTTGGCGTCGATGGAACCGGCCTCACCTCGTCACTCTCTCTCCCGTGTGTCTTATGGAGGAGTATGGAGGAAGAAATGGCATTAGAAGAGGCTAAAGGTGGGTCCAAGCCTTATATAAACTTTCGGCTGGGCCCTTCCATCATGGGCCTAGTCGGAATTCGGCCCGTTAAGAATCCTTAAATCCTACTTTATTAAACCAATACCGTATATAGTAAATTAATACCGTATACGATCAATTACAATTACAATTAAGGCGAGCCCACATACGGGAAATTCTAACACGAAAAGCAAACATACAGATCACCAAGGAGTCTCGCAATTTGCATGGTTCCCATCTTGACGACTTCTTCCATGGATTCGGGTACAACTCTGCATCTGATGACTATATAATAGTTCAAGGCGATGGTTCTATGAAATGTCAAGTGGCAATTTTTTTGCTCAAGTTCAGTTCTTAGAGAAGGATACAAGTCGAACAAGAAAGCCACCTCATTGTTTATACCTAGGGAGTTTATTGGAGCGGGGCCTTGCACTGATGCGCCATGGCATCCACAAGGACCGTTTTAAGGCGTGAATAATGAATGAGTATGGGAGAGGAGGATCATGGACAAAATTGTTCAGTGTCTTGACTGAAGGCATACCTGGCTGCAATTATTGACAGATCGCCTTCGCATGCACCAAGGAACGAAAAAATCGTTTTCCCGATAGATGTGTACCAGGCGATTCTGTTCAATCTAGAGGACGACACTTACAAAAGATTATCCCATCCAAAGTGACGACAGTATTGAATCCGCCGTCTATGTGGAAACTCTTATTTCTTTCCTGATTTGATTCCCTACGTTTGCTGTATGTTTAGCTATGAGAAATCCAGACTCTAGTCTACGTATCTTACCTCCTGAATTGATTTGCGACCTAATCCTTGCTAATTAACTTTTTAACTCTGTACTGTAAAAACGTCAAGCAGAACCGTTTATACGCATGTACTGCAGTTGTCCATACAAGGTGGTAGGGGTACGAATGCTGTAAAATCCTCTCTTCATTCATTTCTAGGAAAGAAAAGAATACCATTATGTGTAGGGGTGAGCAAATCAAACCGATCGAATCGAGACTGTTCGGTTCCCAATTCTAGAGGGGTCCGATCCAATTCCCGATTCTTAAAATTGAAACTAGTGACGGGGATGTCTGGTTCTTGATTCTAGGGACATAGTACCGGACCAGTTTGGTCTTTTTTCAATTTTTTAAAAAAAGTAAAAACATTAGAGTTTGTTGCACTATCTTTCCCTTCCTTGGCCCCTTCAACCTTGCTCATTGTTCTTCCATATGCAAATTCTGGTCTGCCTCTCCCTATCCTTCTCGTTTAGCACTTCAGTTCAATTTAATGTTGAAAAGTTAGAAAAATTTTGGATTTTTTTTTTGTCCGATCCGGTTCCTGATTCCAAAAAATTAAGAATCGTAATTTTTGAGGAAAATCGGATCTGATCGAGAACCGATCATCCTTAATTATGTAAATAAGCTACTTTTCCCAAGCTGAAGAGAGAGGGAAGTGTCAATTGACGTTATTGCCTTCCTACGCCGAGAAGGGACATTTATTCTGCGAAGGACATTATGGGCAAAAGGAGTCCGCTTCCTTGGCCTTTGAGGTAGCTTAAAGGATAGAAGTGTCAATGGACGTTATTACCCCCTCTATTCGCTGAAGAGCCAATTATTCTGCGAAGCATTTACCTCGCACACGACACTCTCCTCCACCTTGCCTCCGCCCTGCCCCTATCGATCTCGCCATCTCCGTCGCTGCTGGACACCGCGCCCGACCCCACCTTCGCCCCCGGACCTCGACAAAGCCAGCTACAGCCGTCGCCGACTCAATCGACCTCGATCGCGTCGAAAGAGCCCAAGATCCGAGCTAGGGCTCGGACGACCCTGGAGATATCCTGTTTCCGTACATGGCGAAAGATCTGATCAACACTGGTCTTGTCCTGTGCTGAGTAAGCTTCTTAACTTAACTTAGTGCAGACATTTGAAAGGCATAGAAACAGATCTTTCACTCGAAATTTCCTGCCCAATGGAGAGACAATTTGGCGAATTCCGAACCTCGACCTCCGCAGTACGCCCTAATTTCACCGAGGATATGATCTTGGAGATACTCTTGAGGCTACCAGCCAAGTCCTTGATGCGATTCAAATGCGTCAGTAAACAGTGGCAGTCTCTAATATCTGGCCGGGACTTCGTCAAGTCACATCTGCAACGGCTAAAGGCAGGGGATATAATTTCTAGTCAGAGAATCTTCAAGACCGCCCCCCTTGAGACCATAAATTATGAAGCGCTCGATGGCAGCATGGGCGGCGATGGGGAGCACGAGGTGGTAAAGTATCATCAGCCAAATGGGCGTGGACGTTTCTAGCTGTGATCCGAAACTCGTGGGGTCTTGCGATGGCTTGGTATGTTTGTGTGTCCACGGCAGATTTGTCCTTTATAATCCGACCACTAAGGAGTCTAGGAATTTGCCCCCGACCCCTAAGGAGGCAGATGGTTGGCATGACTTAATCCAGGGATTAGGATATGACTCTCGATCTGATGACTATAAAATAGTACAATGCAAGGTTCCCGATAATTGGCCGGAGGATCCTGGAGAATGGGAGGTGGCAATATTTTCACTCAAGTCTTGTTTTTGGAAAAGGACACAAGCCAGACTCGGAGGCGACCTCTCCCTCGACGAAACAAGAACAGCACGGGGAGTTTATTGGAACAGGGCCTTACACTGGTGCGTCGTCGACTATAGCAAAGAAATGGCTGAGATTGTGATTATATCATTTGATTTGTCGGAGGAGAAATTCCAGCATGTGCTTTCGGTCCCCAAAGTCAATGAAGATACACGTTTCTGGGAACTTGGGTTTCACGGGGCCAATCTGCTCATATTCAACGTCGACTATAACGACTGCTTGCAGGCGTGGACAACGAGTGAATACGGGAAAGGGGGGTCCTGGACAAAATTGTTCAGTGTCTCGACTGAAGGAATACCTGCCTCTATTAACTGGGACGAAATCCCGATCGTGTGCACAAGGAGTGGGAAAATCGTTTTCGAGCTCTCTGGGTGCAAGATGATTCTGTTCAATCCAGAGGATAATACTTACAAGGATTATCCAATCCAGAAGAGCGGCAAAATTGACTCTATTATCTATGTGGAAACTCTTGTTTCTCCTCAGAATTAGACTACATTTCTTTTTTTTTTTCTTTTTGTCTAGTACAGTTATCACTGGCAATTAGAATTTCATCAAAAGCTGTTTTCTTTTTGAACTTCTGATGCGGTAATTTCACTTTCCAGTTTGATTCACAAAAATTGCTGTTTGTTAGGCATAAGGAGTCCAATCTCTACTCTAGTTACATTACTGTCCTGAATTGATTTGGGACTCAATCATTGCTAACTAATTCTTAACTCTGTACCCGAAACTTCAAGTATGGCTATAATCATTCGTGTAGTGCGGCTATCCCATACTAAGTGCCAGGTCCAAAATGCAGTAAACTCAAGCTAAAAGAAAGCGTAACCACATAGGTAATATCAGAAAATACTTTCATTCATTCACGTGTAGGGAAAAAAAGCAAGACCATCATGATAAAACATGCTAACTGAAGTAAGAGAACATCAGAATCAGCAAGTCTCATCTTTTTCCTTGGACTGTTTCAACACATAATCTCATCTAGGGTCTAGACATACACTGGAAACCTATACCCATGCCGGTCATTGCCTATCCATGTTGAGAAACTCTTGACTTTACTCTTCTTGGGGTCATACCAAGTTCCCAACATCACAATATACCCCACTTACTTACTCCCTCCTCTGTAACAAACAAATGTTTCCGTGCCAAATCTCGTTGGAGGCAACTCTGTGCTCGTAGCCGCACTATACAGCCTTAACCATGACGGCCTTACTCCATGTTCTTTCATATTCATGCTTCGTGTTTTGTCCGACTGGATGGTACTGCTGCAACCAAGTAACCAATCTCTGATGAGTCCAAGCCCTACAAAGGTGAGGGGATGATCGATCTCCAGCAGCAGAATCGCCTCGAACAATCTCTTCTTGGCCATATGGAAAGAGACAAGCCTCTTTCAAAACCCCTATGCAAGAACTCATTCCAACGTATCCCTTCGGAGGAAGGCAGTTCAAAGTTACCATTTCCTGCATCCCTCTTCTAGGAATTGCCCTTCACAGCAGAAATATCAAATATGCATCCGTCAAAATCTCTTCTAAAGTGATTGAAATGGCCACTCAAGAACTTTAATTGTCAGATGAGCAATTCTAGTCAAGTCCAACAAATTTAATTGTCAATGCCACGAATGATTTCTTCGAATGATCCACACGAGTTCATTTTTCTCTTGGTATGGCCATGGCCATGGCCACACTAATGCTCAGTGGCTTTACTCATTCACAGATTCGACAAGGATAAGACTTTTTATGCCAGAATCCCTTAGGAACTCATAATTAAAGCTATATATATGTCTCTATATTCACTGTCTTTGTTTTCCCAAAACTGAACTGGCAGTTGTTTTATGATCCTCTCAGCACTTGGACCTTCCAGGATAACATGCTCTCTTTTTTGGTAATAACCAGAAGTCTAGTAGTGGCATAATCCATTAAAGTACGTAGAGGTAATGCAACCCAACAATCTGCAAGTCATGCTCCGCTCTGAATCACACCTGGATCGAAATGTGCTGGAGTAGGATATGTTGCATTTGACTTTGCGAACTTGGATGTGCTGTTCTTTTGTATAACTGAACTATGCTGGATTTGAAAAGGTGGTGATCCTTTTAGTTGCAGCACCACCAAACGACCTTAACTTAGAAAAAAGAGACAGCACCACCATCTCCAAACAAACGTTGTTGCCAATCTAAGGCAAGCGATGGAATGTTTTCCTATCCAACTTGAACAGCGGCCATGCACACATGAGTTCTATCAAGAGAATTACGGCTCTTAAATAGATCTTTCTCCTTCGCTTCTTCCACACTTCCGTTGGAAACTTGCTGTTCTGTCCCTTTAGTTGTGTCCAATCATGCGCGCTTCTAGCTGCATTTGGAGAGGTATGGACTTTTTCCTCAGATGCCTTCAATTGACTTTCCTTCCTTGCAATTCTATTTTCCTAGACTTCTTCTCATCGACTAACAAATCACTTCCCCTTCATGCAACGGAGACTAGGATCAATCCATTGAAAAAGTCCACAATCATCAACCTGTCCAAGACCAGCAAGAATTTCAAATTGAGAACTGTACGTTACACCTGAGTTGAATAATTTGAATCATTTTCCCATAGAAGACCTGTCCTCCTCTCTTGCAAACTTACACTTGGCATTAAGCATAATAGTGACAAAAAAACGTCTTGAAAATTAACTTGGGGCAATCAACAGCTTAATACTTCTGAGAGAAACTTCAAAATCAACAATGTACAAATTTATCATTCCTAGATCTATTACAGAAATCGAAAACTCTTCACCTCCCATAAAGGACAATGATTGAACATCCTTTCCAGATTTTTAGAGCTCCAAGATGCATAGAGAATGAGCTGCCCATTGATGCTTGCATGAAATGGGACGAACTTAATTGCTGGAGCTATTACGTGATGTGTCTCTTCATGGTGCTACTCCCAATTGAAGCCATTAAAGATCCTAGCACACCAATTGAATTGCTCTTCAAGCCAGAACCTCTACCCCAGCAACATTGGTTTCATGAAGAGCTTAAAGCAGATCGGGGCTTGTCAATCCAAGATATAAGTGACAACGTAAGGTTATTCCTTACCAATCGGTTTGACCAACCCTGGAATGGATAAGACAATGTAAGCCACCCTCTTTATTCTGTTATTGGTTCTAATATAGGTTTTTGTATTATCCAGGCAATCTATAATTCTTTTCCGCTTTACATACAGAGATACCTCCAAGAGCCCATCTTACTGGTCAAGGGTTTGCTTACAGAATATAACCAGCTTGATAAAAAAGAATGCGACCGCACGACGTGTTCTGGAGCCCCTTTTTCATATTTTTTATTCTGATGATTATTGGTCGATGGATAAAGGACTTGCCTGTCTGTATTGATGTACTTGCAGGTGCTTCTAGAATAGACGGGTTGAGAATTCCGTAATTTTTTCTCTTTAAGGTATACTTTTTCTGAATACTGTCATAGATGGTAAATTACTAGCATTTTTGGTTCTTCTGCAGGAGGCAATTCTAACATGCTTTTATCTGTTTTGGTCAGCACTTGGATAATAAAAATGTTGCTGGGAAACCCTTACTGCAGATAGACGTTGCTCATGTGACCCTGCAGGTAGCACGTTATGCTAAACGGCAAACTTCACTTACCATAATAGCGGCAAGTACTGATATGATTAAGCAAGCAAAGAGGTGCATGTAGAACTTATCTGAAGGATTAACTCCTGGAGATGGATTAGATAAGAGGAATGCCGATCTGCAGTCTGCCTTTGAGAGTTGCATCTCAGAGCTTTCTCAAAAGGCATGTACAACTGTTAACTCCTGGTTCACATCTTTACGAAAATTGCAATGCTAAGATGGCCAAGTTAATTATATAGCATGGTTCTAATATTGATGGTTTTAGCAAACAAACATAATAAAGTCATCACTACCTTCCTTTCTTGAATTCAACTCATCTTTTTAGTTCCAATTGTTACAGCTACAGAAACAAAGATAGAACTCTCACTTGTCACATTTACCAATTGCACAAATTATGGTTACACTGCTGGCGGTTCTTCACCTGTTCGTGCTTAACATAACTTTAAATCCTGGGCTCCCTGTTGTCAGAATGGTTGCAAAAACACAAATACACCTTCTACTTGCATTACTGGTTATTCTAAAAGCTTTCAACATCTACAGGTTTTGATCAATGCTTGATTTGACAGCTTAAGATCCTAATGACAATTCTGCTAAGGCACTGTACTTCAGCTAATGGATTAAAAGAATAGTAACTGATGGTCACTTTTGATCTCTTTTTCTTGCCAAACTATGCCGGTCATTTAACTGCAAAGAATAGAGTTATCGCTCTGTACAGTCTTGCACAAATGAGCTTAATTTCTTCTTCAATCACCATATGTTTTGACTTGGTCAATGCTTGAGATGGCGGCAAAAGAAGACTTCAGTCAATCCCTGCCATTTTATGTTCTTAACGAGGATCCTACCGTGCTATAGCATATAACTTGATAATATCTGAGTTACGTACTTCTTGTAGCCATCATCTTGTTGTAGTTGCTTTGTTGAATGTCTGAACACTGAGGAAAGGATAGTATTGGGAATGAGTACATTTGAGAAACCGTTGGCAAGGTGTCAATTGAGGATAAGATGAAGAAACTCATTTAAGATGGTTTGGAAATGAGGAAACATGGACTTAGAGGCCAGAATGAGAATAATTGATGTCATGATGGAGGTGAATGGTCAAGGAACAGGGAAGGCTGAAAACACATGGGTATATCATGGTTACTGGGATGTTACAAATGCTATAATACAAGGGAGAGCGACATGGTGAAAGAAATCCATGCAATCCACTTCACTTAGTGGGAAAAGGCTTGGCTTTTGCTGGCGATGTTCAAGGAAAGGACTTGTAAGTTCAATTTCTTGTGCAAATGTCTTATTGCTGTGCCTTTCTTTCTTATCGTAAAAATGAAGTTGGCTATTGCCAGGTCGGTGACATAGAACCCACTCTAGATATGATGGCTGTGGTGCTGATCAACCGTTTATGCTGTTTACTGCACTGCACAGAACATCTCTTCAACCCCTATTGCGTCTAAGGATAAGAAGGTGATGATGATGGAAACTTATTCCTCAGAAATCGCAGCGGAAGATCAAGCCCAGAATAGTTGATACACTGATCAGAAGTTACTTCACAAGATTTGGAGCGTACCTTTTGATTTTCACAGATTAAGAGTCGGCCTTGCAGATTCGAGAACTCTCAGAGTATCGTCCGTTCTCTGTTGTTTGCTTCGTCGACAGAGAGGAAACTTACGATCGTTATGTTAGGAGAGATGATTATTTTTCACTTGAAAAGATACGTATCTTTTCAATATATTTCAAAAAATGACGATAACTGCTCAGCGGCGGTTATCTTTAGTGAGCATGGGGTGTGGTTCCCTATATGGGCGTCCACACTAAACCCCATGCACTCCAACATCTCCCACTCGCACATGTAGGGCAAAATAGCTCCCACTTGCCTACGGAGGACTAACAACTCCCGCTCACCCACGGAGGGTTAAACATGATTCTCTCTTCTCTGCAAAGTTCATATTGACAAATAATCCGTGCGACCAGCATACATTGAGAGCTCGTTGCTATACATCTGTTAGGAGTATATAGCAGCTCAACATTGGACATGATCATCAGTAGATTTTCGTATGCTGTACCCTAGATCGATTAGTCACATTCACATATCCCTCTCTTGATCTCTTTTAAGTATGATGCATTATATTCACAATTATGATTACACAAAATAATCATAACTAACCGGTCTGTGAATATAAATCTATAATGTGACAAAAAACTCTAAATCGATCTTCCTCATTCATTAAATCTCTCAATTTTAGTTCAGCTCGCTTTTCTAGAAATGTCCCTTTAGATCGAATCAATCTCATGACCATAGACAACACTCTAAGATAGCGAACGCTAAATAGAAATCTTGAGAATAACGAAGAGTCGTGATTGCACTAATTAAGGAACACTTATCCTCGAGAGTCTCACACGGCTTATAAAGTTGAGATCTTGAACTTTTGCCAACTCTCATTGGTCGTATTTCTGCATACGTAATATGAAATACGTATTACGGTATTTTCTCCTTCCCTACGGAGTGTATGTCTTTTCATTCAATACCGTACAGATGATAGTCTAGACACTCTCAATGTCTAACCTGAGTTCACGTAACTACTTTACTCAAAAGTATCCATCAGAACTCACATCTTGCAATAAAGACAAATAAAGTGAAATATGTGAGTTATTTCACTTTCGGACATAATGAATATTAAGTCCTCATCTTAATATTATGTTAAGGCGACATTTATATTTTAAGTTCGAGCTCTCAATTATTACCTAGATAATAAACTTAAAATTGCCTCATCTCTATTTATCACGCAGAAAATATAGGTGATTACCCATGTGAGTGGGCCAATTTCTTATCTGTCCGACATACCATCTCAATATAAAGCACCAAGCTTTAACATCCATAAATATTATATAAAAAAATTCATAGGCAATTTTCTCATACTTTATTAATAGTGAACAATCAGGGAAATTACAAATATCCAATATATCACATTCTACGCAATCCAAGAGATTTCACATGACCATGGAAAACATTTCTAGAAATCGGTTTCGTCATTGGATCTGCTAGCATTCTATGCGTAGATATATATACTGTACGTTCACATCCTTTCGTGCAACTACATCCTTAACGTAGTTATATTTAATGTCTATATTTTGGTCTTACAATAGAACTTGGGATCTTTGGTATAAGCTATCGCTGCTTGGTTATCACAGTATACTAAAACTGGACTTGCAGCCTCGCCAGTAACACATAAATGTTCTGAAAATCTTTTAAGCCAGACACTCTCCTGCGCTGCTGCCGACAAAGCCACAAACTCGGCTTCCATGGTAGATAAGGCTATGCAATTCTGTTTCTTACTGCTCCATGATATAGCGCCATTATTCAGTAAGAACACATTTCCAGAGGTAGATTTTCTCTCATCTGAATCTCCTCCCCAATCAGCATTAGTGTAGCCCTCAAGTTGCAGATCACTTCCTTGATAATTCAACGCATAGTCAGCAGTAGGACTGTTTTGAGGCGTGAATAATGAATGAGTATGGGAGAGGAGGATCATGGACAAAATTGTTCAGTGTCTTGACTAAAGGCATACTTGGCTGCAATTATTAACAGATCGCCTTCGCATGCACCAAGGAACGGAAAAATCGTTTTCCGAATAGATGTGTACCAGGCGATTCTGTTCAATCTAGAGGACGATACTTACAAAGATTATCCCATCCAGAGTGACGACAGTATTGAATCCGCCGTCTATGTGGAAACTTTTATTTCTTTCGTGATTTGATTCCCTACGTTTGCTGTATGTTTAGCTATGAGAAATCCAGACTCCACTCTACGTATCTTACCTCCTGAATTGATTTGCGACCCAATCCTTGCTAATTAACTTTTTAACTCCGTACTGTAAAAACGTCAAGCAGAACCGTTTATATGCATGTATTGCAGTTGTCCATACAAGGTGGTGGGGGTACGAATGCTGTAAAATCCTCTCTTCATTCATTTCTAGGAAAGAAAAGAATACCAGTATGTGTAGTGGTAAAGCTGTCAATATGGGTCATAGACCCATATTTGACCCATTTTTTTTTATATAAAATGGATCTTACATGGGTTACTAATTTTTAGAGGGCCTCTAAAAATGAGTTCAAAATATTGAAGTAAAATTAAATGAGTCAAATATGGGCCACACGTGAAACCCATTTTGGACCCACTTTTTACTCATTTTCAACCCACACGAAGCTCAAAAAGGTTTCTCGGCTCCAATGGAACCCTCGCCGACCGGTTCCTCAGTGCGTGGGTCTCGTTTACCAACGAGAAGGGCGAATTCGAGCGACACGCCTTTGTGCTGAAGATCAAGAAGAAGGACAAGCGCCGCGTCCTGCAACCTTACTGATATCAAGGACATTGGCGAAAGGTTCGGTGGCGGCCCCCACCGGTCACAGCGCCGTGAGTCAGTCGTGTGAATTATTGCAAATTGACCACTCGATTAGTGCTCCAATAAACAAACCGGGCTGCCCGTTGCGTGCCCCACTTTACTCCTGCCTATCTTTTTCGGCGTCCACTTGAATGTGTCGGTCGCCTGTAGCGTTGGGAGAAATGATTGCGGACCATGCTCGGTAATAAAATACTAGTCCTCCAAAATCTTCCATGTGTTTTGAATCCGAGGAAGGTAAAAAGGCAAGCCTTTGTTCAATTTAATCAGAAAGGCGTCGCAAGGTCGGGTTCATAATCTTGCCCCATGGGTTTTGATTACACAGTCTCGACTTTCTCAACAAAAATACATGAACCCTTCTAATACATTAAAAATGTCCCCAGGCCCGATCTGGATGCATTCACTACCCCTCATCAAAATACATGGCCCATACGTGCTGACTTATTGACACGATTCTGTCTCCGGAAGAATTGGCCTCTTCATATGCCCCTAGGGTTAACGATTTCTTCGCTTGCCCCCTGATTGTTATCACCAACGAGCCCGATTTTTCTCCACCCAAGGGTACCTATAATTCCCTGCAAAAGTAAAGAAAATAATCAGTATGTGATCCAAGAGAGGTCGGTCCATGACTCCTAGATTGGCCCAATTTTAGTTTTCCATTTTATGAAGAAATCAGATGAAATTTTCTTAGGAAGACATGGACAAATTTCCCAGAAAGAGTTTTCTTGCAGATTTTATAACTCAGAAGACTGTGGTAAAATCCTTTGACATTTAACAAATTTCCCGAAGAAATTACCTTCTTTTATCACAATAAATTTTCAAGGGTAAATTTGTCAAGAAAATCTTGTATCCATTGAAGCAGTAAGGAGAAATGTGACAAAATCTTTTTATTGGCCGACAAAATTTCCCAAAGGGATTTTTCTGCATTCATCTTTTCAGAAATGGGACACCAATTTGATTTCGATTTTTCATTTTCTTTGAAAAAAATGACCACGTGGTTAAGTCCAAAATTTAACTGACACTTATCATGGACCGACCAAAAATAAATACAAGACGAAGTTAGAAAACTTACTTTCACCGTGAAAAATACCATGTAGGTCACATAGACATGCACATGAATCGTGAGTTTAAATCTTAGCCTATCTACTCTAAAGGCTGACAAATTGAAGCGAAAGACTTACGGCAAGGCGACAATCTCGCGCACATAATCAAGATTAGCCGTGATCCGACGACGTAACCAGGATTAGCCGAGCCTTCCCACTTCGACTGCTCGAGCTAAAAATTAAAACCACTACTTTGGTAATCTTACCAAGCCTGAGGCCTAACTTTTAAACTCATTTTTGAAAAGAGGTTCGGGATTGAATCTGGGCTAACTTTCGACGTGATCTCACGCCGAACGCTAAAACCAAATCACAATACCATCCTAAAACTAGTAGCCCAGGTCCGGCCACGGGACGTGTGTGATGTAGTGCTAAAACTGTAAACACATGCATAACATTTAAATGCAAACACCGCTTCAATAATGTGCATAATTTAAATTGAATTCCCACACACCAGACCTGCAAAACAAAGGGTTAGCGAAACACTCTACCCCTTATAACTCCCATCCTGCAAAACTATTTAACACCTAAAGATCAGAATCCAACCAAGTCAAACCAAATGAATTTTCATGAAATTTTTCTGGCCTAAGTCCTCTAGGTTCTTAAATTTTTTCAAAAATTAAGAACAAGTCCCCAGCGGAGTCGCCAAGCTGTCGCGACCTAAAATTCATTTTTAAGTTAATGGATTACCAGATTAATTAATTAAATTAACTAACCTAGTTCGAGCTCTCCCAAGCTCTACCAAATCGCAACTTTGATTTTTTTTCACATGATTTTAGAATTTAGAGTCGCCACTAATCATTTTTGGTAGGTTGATTAGAAACCTAAGTAAATTAGCGGGAGGACTAAATTACTTCTACGAACCAGAGATTATGAGTTCGGGGACTTGGTTACACTAGTTAATTAAAACTAATGCCCTTTCGGTACCTTAATTTCATGGATATCCTGATTTGGCAATTCAGGCTTGGTTTATTCCTCAGGCTCTAGTGGAGTGCTCTCTTTTTGTGTTTACACCTCCATAAGATTTACCGTTGAATTGGAGTTGTCCTTTGCCTGACATAAAAATATGGAGAAATGAGAAATGGAGAAAGTGTATACAATTTTGTGCTAATTTGCGACTAAAACCACAAATAAATGAATAAATACAAACACTTAGCTCGGATTTGCTTGCTCGTTGACGAGGATGAACTCTTGATTTATGTTGATCGATGAAGGAATTGGTGATGATAACTCCTAGGTTTAAACTCCCATCATCCTCAAAATTCTCTCTCTCTTTTTGGTATTTTCTTTCTCTCAAATTTTTCTTCAACCTTCCAAAACTCTCTCAAACATCCAAAATTTTCTCTCCAAAAATAATCCTCCCTCCCAAGTTCACTTCTTCCTCCTTTTATAATCAATTCATCTACCTCCCATTCTAATTTCTCCACTAACTCCATCTCCCATTCTAATTTTTCCACTAACTCTTCTTCAACTTCATCTTCCATTCTCCATCTCTATCTCACATTCTAATTTCTCCACCTATTCTTCTCCATCTCCATCTTCCCTTCTCCATATATATCTCCCATTCTAATTTCTCCACTAACTCTTCTTCATCTCCATCTTCCCTTCTCCATTCTCATCTTATTTTCTCCATCTATTCTTCTCCATCTTCTCCTCTCCATCTCCTTTTCTCCATCTTCCCTTCTCTATCTCCTCTTCTCCATCTTCCCTTCTCTATTCTAATTTCTCCACTAACTCTTCTTTTTGTTATTTGCAAAATAATCACTCAAGTGTTAGGTATTTGCACTCTAGTCCATGAGATTTTAAGTATTTGCAATTCAGTCCCTGGAGAAATATTTTTTTAAGTCCAAATCTCCTCACAATTTTCGACACACCTCTTCTATGCTTAGTCGAAATTCACCTCATGTCAAATTTAAGCTTATTTTCTGCCGCTGAAGATAATGCAAAATTTAATTAAAGCCCTTTGAAAAAATTGAGTCATTCTGGGTATAATTGGGCCAAGAAGAAAATTTAAAATATTAGAGGATAATGTCACAACTCCTAAAAGTGAAAAATAAAAATAAATTGACTCAAATTGAATTTTTTTTTTGGCCTGATTCGAGACCATGCTCGTGAAGAAATACACGACCCCGAATTGGATTTTTTTTTAAATTTGCGATGGCCAACATGAAAAGAAAAATATTGAATATTTTTATGTATTTTTGTGGCCTCATATGTTATTATTTATTAAATATTTTCCTAATTTCTAAAAAATATATAAAAATACAAAAAAATTATGAAAAATTATTTTTTGTTCAAAAATGGTTCTCTAGGCTTGGCCAAGGTCTCCAAAGTTGATTTTTCAATTTTATGAATTTTTATGGATTTTTTATTAATTTTCGAAAATAAAAATACCGAAAAATACTGAAAATATGAAAAATCAATTTTTGGTCAAAATTGGTTCCCTAGGCTTGACCAAGGTCTCCAAACTTGAATTTTTTAATTTTATAAATTTTTATGGATTTTTTGTTAATTTCAAAAGAGAAAAGATGATTAAAAATTAGGTGTCAACACTTACCTACAGCACATCTTCCAGGTCTCCGACGAGATCGAGTAGAAGAAGAACGAGGTGAGGTTGTTCATGCACCTGGATAGGAGCGACCGGACAGGGTAGGGCGGCGCGCGGTGGCGATCGATGCCGTTCGCCCACCCGGCGACGATCGACACCGTCGTGATGGACCCGGAGCTGAAGAGCAAGGTGAAGTCATACCTCGAGAATTTCCTTAAATCAAAGCAGTACTACCATCGGCTTGGCCGCGTCTGGAAGCGGAGCTACCTCCTGCACGGTGCATCCGACACTGGGAAGTCGAGCTTCATGGCGGCGTTGGCCAAATTCCTCAGGTACGACATCTACGACGTCGACCTCTCCCGAGTCGTCGACTTCGACCTGAAGGCCCTCCTCCTCCAGAAGACGGCCTGGTCGGTGATCGTCGTCGAGGACCTCGATCGCTTCCTGGAGAAGAAATTGATGGATGTGAGCTTGTCGGGCATGCTGAGCTTCATGGATAGGATCGTATCCTGCTGCGGAGAGGAGCGTGTGATGGTCTTCACAATGAACGACAAGGATCAAGTCGATCAAGCGGTAACAAGGCCCGGTCGCATAGACGTCCTCGTGAACTTCCCCTTAAATGAGGTAATATGGGTCAAAATGGATCGGGTTGGGTATAGGTCAGTTGCAGGTCAGGTCGGGTGTAGGTCATTAAAAATGGGTGAAGATGAGTTAGACGGGTCAATATGGATCGGACTATATTCGACCCGATCCACCCATTTGACACCTCTATGTAGGGGTAAGCAAATCAGACCGATCGAATCCTGCCCGGTTCCTAAATTTAGAGTGGTCTGGTCTGATTTCCGATTCTTAAAATTGAAACTAATAACCGGGAGATCCGGTTCTCGATTTCAAGGACATAGGACCGGACCGATTTAATATTTTTTTTTTAAGTTTTTTAAAAAGTAAAAACATTAGAGTTTGTTGCACTGTCTTTCCCTACCTTGGGCCCCTCAACCTTGCTCACTATTCTTCCATATGCAAATTCTGATTTGCCTCTCCCTATCTTTCTCGTTTAGCACTTCAGTTCAATTTTATGTTGAAAAGTTGGAAAAATTTTGGATTTTTTTAGTCTGATCCGGCTTTTGGTTCCGAAAAATTAGGAATGAGGACCACCGGTTCAATTCACTATTCTCGAGGAAAATCGAACCAAATTGAGAGCCGATTCTTGAGGTAAATAAGCTACTTTTCCCAATCCGAAGAGAGAGGGAAGTGTCAATTGACGTTATTGGCCTCCGATGCCGAGATGGGACATTTATTCTGCGAAGGACGTCATAGGCACAAGGAGTACGCTTCCTTGGCCTTGGTGGTCGCTTTTAAAGGATGGAAGTGCCGATGGACGCTATTACCCTTCTATTCACTGAAGAGCCAATTATTCTGCGAAGCATTTACCTCGCACACGACACTCTCCTCCACCTTGCCTCCGCCCTGCCCCTATCGATCTCGCCATCTCCGTCGCTGCTGGACACCGCGCCCGACCCCACCTTCGCCCCCGGACCTCGACAAAGCCAGCTACGGCCCTCGCCGACTCAATCGACCTCGATCGCGACGAGAGAGCCCAAGATCCGAGCTAGGGCTCGGACGACCCTGGAGATCTCCTGTTTCCATACATGGCGAAAGATCTGATCAACGCTCGTCTTGTCCTGTGCTGAGTAAGCTTCTTCACTTAGTGCAGACATTTGAAAGGCATAGAAACAGATCTTTCACTCGAAATTTCCTGCCCAATGGAGAGACAATTTGGCGAATTCCGAACCTCGACCTCCGCAGTACGCCCTAATTTCACCGAGGATATGATCTTGGAGATACTCTTGAGGCTACCGGCCAAGTCCTTGATGCGATTCAAATGCGTCAGTAAACGGTGGCAGTCTCTAATATCTGGCCGGGACTTCGTCAAGTCACATCTGCAAAGGCTAAAGGCAGGGGATATAATTTCTAGTCAGAGAATCTTCAAGACCGCCCCCCTTGAGACCATAAATTATGAAGCGCTCGATGGCAGCATGGGCGGCGATGGGGACCGCGAGGTGGTAAAGTACCATCAGCCAAGAATGGGCGTGGACGTTTCTAGGTGTGATCCGAAACTCGTGGGGTCTTGCGATGGCTTGGTATGTTTGTGTGTCCGCGGCAGATTTGTCCTCTATAATCCGACCACTAAGGAGTCTAGGAATTTGCCCCGGACCCCTAAGAAGGCAAAGGGTTCTGATCTTTTTCAATTACATGACTTAATCCAGGGATTAGGATATGACTCTCGATCTGATGGCTACAAAATAGTGCAATGCAAGGTTCCCGGAAATTGGCCAAAGGATTCTGGAGAATGGGAGGTGGAAATATTTTCACTCAAGTCCGGTTCTTGGAGAAGGACACAACCCCGACTCGGAAGCCACCTCTCCGTCGAAACAGGTAAAGGACGGGGAGTTTATTGGAACGGGGCCTTACACTGGTGCGTCGTCGACTATAGCACAGAAACGGCCGATATTGTGATTATATCATTTGATTTGTCGGAGGAGAAATTCCAGCATGTGCTTTCGGTCCCCAAAGTCAATGAACATATACGTCCCTGGGAACTTGGGATTCATGGGGCCAATCTGCTCATGTTCTACGGGGACTCTAACGACTGCTTGCAGGCGTGGACAACGAGTGAATACGGGAAAGGGGGGTCCTGGACAAAATTGTTCAGTGTCTCGACTGAAGGAATACCTGCCTCTATTAACTGGGACGAAATCCCGATCGTGTGCACAAGGAGTGGGAAAATCGTTTTCGAGCTTTCTGGGCATGAGATAATTCTGTTCAATCCGGAGGATAATACTTACAAGGATTATCCAATCCAGAAGAGCGGCGAAATTGACTCTATTATCTACGTGGAAACTCTTGTTTCTCCTCAGAATTAGACTACATTTCTATTTTTTTTTTTTTGTCTAGTACACTTATCCCTGGCGGTTAGAATTTCATCAAGAGCTGTTTGAACTTCTGACACGGTAATTTCACTTTCCAGTTTGATTCACAAAAATTGCTGTTTGTTAGGCATTAGGAGTCCAATCTCTACTCTAGTTACATTATCGTTCTGAATTGATTTGGGACTCAATCCTTGCTAACTCTGTACACCGAAACTTCAAGTATGGCTATAATCATTCGTGTACTGCTGCTATCCCATACTAAGTGCAAGGTCCAAAATGCAGTAAACTCAAGCTAAAAGAAAGCGTAACCACATTATTATTATGGGAAGATACTTTCATTCATTCACGTGTAGGGAAAAAAAGCAAAGACTATCATGATAGAACATGCTAATTGAAGTAAGAGAACATCAGAATCAGCAAATCTCATCTTTTTCCTTGGACTGTTTCTACACATAATCTCATCTAGTGTCTCGACATACACTGGAAACCTATACTAACGCCGGTCATTGCCCAACCAAGTTGAGAAACTCTTTGACTGTATTCTTTCCGGGGTCATCCAAGTTCCCAACATCACAATATCCCCCATTAACTTACTCACTCCTCTGTAACAAACAAATGTTTCCGAGCCAAATCTCGCTTGGAGGCAACTCTGTGCTTGTAGCCACACTATACAGCCTTATCCATGACGGCCTTACTCCGTGTTTTTTCATATCCATGCTACCTGTTTTGTCCGAGCGGATGGTACTGCTGCAACCAAGTAACCAATCTCTGACGAGTCCAAGCCCTACAAAGGCGAGGGGAGGATCGATCTCCGTCAGCGGAATCGTCTCGAACAATCTCTCCTCGGCCATATGGAAAGAGACAAGCCTCTTGCAAAACCCCAATGCATGAACTCGTTCCAACGTACCAGTTCGGAGGAAGGCAGTTCAAAGTTACCATTTCCTGCATCCTCCCGCTTCTAGGAATTGGCCTTCACAGCAGAAATATCAAATATGCATCCGTGAAAATCTCTTCAAAAGTGACTGAAATGACCACTCAAGAACTTTAATCGTCAGATGAGCAATTCTAGTCAAGTCCAACAAATTTATAAGCCGTTTATATTAACACAATAATTAGCTTTAGCTTTAGGGTTTGGGACTTCTCTGGACTGTGTAATATTTAGATTCTTACCATCCTCGCAACAGGAAAAGCTGTTGTAGCACCTGACAATTTGGAGCTCCTACCATAGAACTTTAAGTGTACCATTGACTGCAGTGATCGCAGTGTCCTCAATGCCGTGAATGATTTCTTCAAATGATCCCCACGAGTTCATTTTGCTCTTGGTATGGCCATGGCCAGACTAATGCTCAGTGGCTTTGCTCATTCACAGATTCGACAAGGATAAGACTTTTTATGCCAGAATCCATTGGGAACTCATAATTAAAGCTATATATAGATATATATATATCTCTATATTCATCGTCTTCGTTTTCCCAAAACTGAACTGGCAGTTGTTTTATGATCCTCTCAATGCACTTGGACCTTCCAGGATAGCATGCTCTCTTTTTGGTAATAACCAGAAGTCTAGTAGTGGCATTATCCATTAAGTACGTACAGGTAATGCAACCCAACAATCTGCAAATCATGCTTCGCTCTGAATCGCACCTGGATAGAAATGTGCTGGAGTAGGATATGTTGCATTTGACTTTGCTAACTTTGGATGTGTTGTTCTTTTGTGTAACTGAACTATGCTGGATTTGAAAAGGTGGTGATCCTTTTAGTTGCAGCACCACCAAGCGATCTTAACTTAGAAGAGACAAACAGCACCGCCATTTGCAAACAAACATTGTTGCCAATCTAAGGCAAGCGATGGAATGTTTTCCTATCTAGCCAGAGAGTTACGGCTCTTAAATAGATCATTTTCCTTCGCTTCCAGCTTCCACACTTGCGTCAGAAACTTGCTGCTCTGTCCCTTTAGTTGTGTCCCATCATGCGTGCTTCTAGCTGCATTTGGAGAGGTATGGACTTTTTCCTCAGATGCTTTCAATTGACTTTCCTTCCTCGCAATTCTATTTTCGTAGACTTCCTTCTCATTGACTAACAAATCACTTCCCCTTCAAGCAACGGGGACTAGGATCAATCCATTGAAAAGGTCCACAATCACCAACCTGTCCAAGACAAGCAAGAATTTCAAATTGAGAACTGTACATTACGCCTGAGTCGAATAATTCAAATCATTTTCCCATAGAAGACCATCTTCCTCTCTTGCAAACTTACACTTGGCATTAAGCATAATAGTGACAAAAAAAATCTTAAAAATTAACTCGGGGGCAATCAACAGCTTGATACTTGTGAGAGAAACTTCAAAATCAACAATGTACAAATTTATCATTCCTAAATCTATTACAGAAAATTGAAAACTCTTCACCTCCCATAAAGGACAATGGTAGAACATCCTTTCCAGATTTTTAGAGCTCCAAGATGCATAGAGAATGAGCTGCCTGTTGATGCTTCCACGAAATGGGATGAACTTAATTGCTGGAGCTATTACGTGATGTGCCTCTTCATGGTGCTACTCCCAATTGAAGCCATTAAAGATCCTAGCACACCAATTGAATTGCTCTTCAAGCCAGAATCTCTACCTCAGCAAAATTGGTTTCAAGAAGAGCTTAAAGCAGATCGGGGCTTGTCAATCGAAGATATAAGTGACAAGGTCAGGTTATTCCTTACCAACCCGTTTGACCAACCCTGGAATGGATAAGACTATGTAAGCCTCCCTCTTTATTCTGTTATTGGTTCTATTATAGGTTTTTGTATTATCCAGGCAATCTATAATTCTTTTCCGCTTTACATACAGAGACACCTCCAAAAGCCCATCTTACTGGTTAAGGGTTTGTTTAAAGAATATAGCCGGCTTGATAAAAGAGATTGCGACCGCGCGACGTGTTCTTGAGCCCCTTTTTCATATTTTTTATTCTGATGATTATTGGTCCATGGGTAAAAGACTTGCCTGTCTGTATTGATGTACTCGCAGGTGCTTCTAGAATAGACAGGTTGAGAATCCCGTAAATTTTCCTCTTTAAGGTCTACTTTTTCTGAATACTGTCATAGATAGAAAATTACTAGCATTTTTTGTGCTTCTGCAGGAGGCAATTCTAACGTGCTTTTATCTATTTTGGTCAGCACTTGGATAATAAAAATGTTGCTGGGAAACCCTTAATGCAGATAGACATTGCTCGTGTGACCCCGCAGGTAGCACGTTATGCTAAACGGCAAATTTCACTTACTATAACAGCGGCAAGTACTGATATGACTAAGCAAGTAAAGAGGTGCTTGTAGAACTTAGCTGAAGGATTAACTCCTGGAGATGGTTTAGATAAGAGGAATGCCGATCTGCAGTCTGCCTTCGAGAGTTGCATCTCAGAGTTTTCTCTAAAGGCATGTACAACTGTTAACTTCTGCTTCACATCTTTATGAAGATTACGATGCTAAGATGGCTAAGTTATAGCATGGTTCTAACAATGATGGTTCAAGCAAACAAACAAAATAAAGTCATCACTACCTTCCTTTTTAGAATTCAACTCATCTTTTTGGTTCCAGTTATTATAGCTATGGTGACCTTTATTACAGAAACAAAGATAGAACTCTTACTTGTCACATTTACCAATTGCACAAATTATGGTTACACTGCTGGCGGTTCTTCACCTGTTCATGCTAAACATGACTTCAAATCCTGGGCTCCCTGTTGTCAGAATGGTTGCAAAAACACAAATACAGCTTCTACTTACATTCCTGGTTATTCTAAAAGCTTTCAGCATCTACAGGTCTTGATCAATACTTGATTTTACAGCGTAAGATCCTACTGAAAATTCTGCTGAGGCACTGCACTTCAGCTAATGGATTAAAAGAAAAGTACCTGACGGTCACTTTTTCATCTCTTTTTCTTGCCAAACTATGCTGGTCATTTAACTGCAAAGATTAGAGTTTTCACTCTGTACAGTCTTGCACAGATGACCTTAGTTTCCTCTTCAATCACCATATGTTTTGACTTGGTCAATGCTTGAGATGGCCACAAAAGAAGATTTCATTCAATCCCTGCCATTTTCTGTTCTTAAAGAGGATCCTACCGGCTATAACTTGATAATATATCTCTAAATTACTTCTTGTTGCCATCATCTTCGTTGCTTTGTTGAATGTCTGGACACTGAGGAAAGGAAAGTATTGGGAATAAGTACATTTGAAAAACAGTTGCCATGGCGTCATTTGAGGACAAGATGAATATGTTGGGTTTTTTGAAAACAAAAAGCCCATAAGCCCATAGCAAATGAATGAGAGTTGTGGGTAAAAGTTAGTCCCATATAGGATGGAAGAAAAGATGGAAATGTGTTTAAATAATGTAGCCTCTCAAATAGGTTTGGGCCCCAAGGGGCACCCCACTTTAATGAAGGAGAGAGGTATTGCACAAAGTTAGACTGGTCTACGCGCATGCGCCGCCGCCTGCTCGGTTCGGGCCAGGCCCGGGTCTGGGTCCAATGATTATCTTTTTGGAACTCTTCTCTTCATCACCGAACAAATGTATTGATTCGGTAATAACCGAACATCGAAAGAACACTTTGGTTCGGCTTATGTCAATAACAGAACCTAAATTGATTCGTGACTCTTCGGCGACATATTGCATTCGGTTTTTTCCTTTTTCAAATATAAAAAAATCCGAGGCATTCATTCAAGAAGACACTCTCTGGTTCTTTCCAAAATTCATTCACTCTCATTCCCTCTTTGTGCGATAATTCTTCAAGTTGCATTCGAAGGATTTTGTTGAAGAAGTACCGCTTCAACGAAATAGTGATCCGTTTTATCCTGGGAGACGATTGTCCAGACACTCTTGGGTACTGGTAGAGAGGGCAAATTCGTCTTAAGGATACGACGTGAACTCGTTGAGCTCGGATCAATCATTCACAATTGTGTATGTTCATTAGCGCTTAATTTACGTTCAAAGGATTTTATTGAAGAAGTACCGCTTCAACGAAATAGTGATCCATTATATCTTGGGAGACGATTGTCCAAACACTCTTGCGTATCGGTAGATTGGGCAAATTCCTCTTAAGGACACGATGTGAACTCGTTGGGCTCAGATCAATCATTCACAATTGTGTATGCTCATTAGCGCTTAATTTTAGGTTTGTCTGACTACTTTTTTATTTTTCCATGCACGAACGAATATATACAACAACAATCTTAAGACGAATTTAGCATATCGTTTGTGTATCCGTCTACAGTTGACAGACCAATCGCTTCTGTTTATACATTCAGAAACTATTTTGTTCATCTCTCGCTATAGTGTATGTTTGAGAACCTAATAATTTCTGATTGATTTTCATAAATTGCATCATTCCTATTTCTTCGTATGTTTCGTTGTCCGATCGTTTCTATTTATATTTTCGGAATTTCTATTGCCCGTGTTATCGTATATATATACTCGTCCAATCATTCATTCATTTTTCGTGAGGAAAAATTTTATGTTTATGATTATTGAATCGTTTTTGTTCTAAATTAATTGTGTAAGCACGTTTATTGAATCATTTCTATTTTCGTAATAGAAATGGCTACGACATCAACGACTCCTATTTCGAGTCATGGAGAAAAACTTGAGAAGTTCAATGGGTCTGATTTTAAGAGATGGCAACAGAAAGTGTTGTTCTATCTCACAACCTTGAACTTGGCAAGATTCCTCACCGAGAATGCTCCTAAGTTTAATGAAGGAGAGATAGGCAAGGAATAGTTTGCCGCGGTAGATGCGTGGCAGCGCTCTGATTTTCTATGTCGCAACTACATCCTAAATGGTCTGGAAAATACCCTATATAAAGTTTATAGCCCGCTGAAAATGGGTAAGGAATTATGGGACAGTCTAGACAAGAAATACAAAGCCGAAGATGCTAGATTGAAGAAATTTATAGTCGGCAAATTTCTAGACTTTAAGATAGTCGATTTCAAGACCGTCTTAAGTAAAGTTCAGAAACTTCAAGTGATTATGCATGACATTCATGCCAAGGGTATGATTCTAAGTGAGTCATTTCAAGTGGCAGCATTCATTGAAAAGTTGCCACCGCCTTAAAAGGACTTCAAGAATTACTTGAAACACAAGAGAAAGGAGTTATCACTTAAAGATTTGATTATTCAATCGAGGATTGAAGAGGACAATAGACTTTCTTAAAAGAAGGTTGGTAGCAAACTGGAGGTCTCTAAGGCCAATGTTGTTGAAGGCGGACTGAAATCCAACATGAAGAGGAAAAGGTTTGGAGAGAGATCCACCCAAGGCTAGAAAAAGTTCATTGGCAAATGCTACAATTGTGGAAAAGCTGGACATCGAGCCAAGGATTGTAGAGCCAAGAAGAGAAAGCATACTCAAGCTAATGTGGTGGAACAAATTTCCAATGGCGTCGACGATATCAATCTGACTGCTATGATATACGAGTGCAACATGGTGGGAAACCCGAAGGAATGGTGGATTGATACTGGAGTAACTCGCCATATCTGTGCCAATAGATGGATGTTCACATCTTATACGCCTATGGGAGGTGATGAGAAACTCTATATGGGTAACTCATCGACTTCTAAGGTTGAAGGAATTAGCAAGGTAGCTCTGAAGATGACGTTTGGAAAAACTATGACACTGGTCGATGTACTGCATGTGCCAGACATACGCAAGAATTTGTTGTCTAGATCTCTCCTTATCAAGAATGGTTTCAAGTTGGTGTTTGATAAGTTTGTACTCTCTAAGAATGAGATGTATGTAGGAAGGGGTTATCTTAGTGATGGTCTTTTTAAGTTGAATGTAATGACTGTTGTACCAAATGATTCTAAGAATAAACCTGTTTCTGCTTATGTGCTTGAGTCTCCTGATTTATGGCATGCTAGATTTGGACATGTTAATTATAAGTCAATAAAGAAATTGATGAACATGGGACTATTGCCAAAATCTGATTGTCCAAGTGAAAAATGTCAAGTGTGTATGGAATCTAAATTTTCTAAGCCTCCCTTTCATTCTATAGATAATAGAATTACCGAACCTTTGGATTTAATACACACTGACATATGCGATTTGAAAACAGTACGTCAAGGGGTGGTAAGAAGTATTTTATCACTTTTATAGATGATAGTTCGAGGTATTGTTATGTATATTTATGGAGTAGTAAAGATGAAGCTGTGAATACTTTAAAACTTATAAGTCTGAAGTTGAAACTCAGTTAAATAAGAAAATTAAAATGATAAGAAGCGATAGAAGTGGTGAATATGAATTTCCTTTTGAGGAAATATGTTCTGAACTTGGCATTATTCATCAAATTACGCCTCCTTATACGCCACCGTCTAATGGCGTGATAGAAAAGAAAAATCGATCATTAAAGAAAACGATGAATGCGTTGTTGAATAGTTCTGGTTTACCACAAAACTTGTAGGGAGAACCTGTACTGACAATAAATTTTATCTTAAATAGAGTAACTCACAAGAAAACACAACAAACTCCGTATGAGAAATGGAAAGGCAGAATGTCGAATTTGAAATATCTCAAAGTGTGAGGGTGTTTGGCGAATGTTGCGGTTCCTAAACCTAAGAAGGTTAAAATAGGACCGAAAACCGTTGATTGCGTATTTATTGGATATGCTCTTAATAGTAATGCATATCGATTTCTGGTCCACAAGTTTGAAATCCCTAAAATACATGTTAATACGATTATTGAATCGAGGGACGCTTCGTTCTTTGAGAATATCTTTCCGTATAACATGGTATATGAGCCAATTAATAATGACAAGAGGCCTCGGGATACTACACCTAAAAATGATCCTATGGAGGATGAACCTAGACGTAGTAAAAGACAAAGAATTTCTAATTCTTTTGGACTTGATTTTCTAACATATTTGTTAGAGAATGAGCCTCGAACCTTTAAAGAGGCTGTGATGTCCTCAGAAGCTCCATTTTGGAAAGAACTATCAATAGTGAGGTTGAATCCATCTTATCAAATCACACTTGGGAATTGGTTGATCTTCCTCTTGGTAATAAACCACTACAATGTAATTGGATATTCAAAAGGAAAATGAAAGCGGATGGCATTATTGATAAATATAAGGCTAGGCTTGTGGTAAAAGGATACAAGCAACAAGAAGGTCTGGATTATTTCGACACCTATTCACCTATCACAAGAATTACATCCATAAGGATGCTTATTGCTATAGCAGCAGTATACAAGCTTGAAATCCATCAAATGGATGTGAAGACAGCCTTCTTAAATGGGGATTTGGAGGAAGAAATTTATCTAGAACAACCTGACGGGTTCATTGTTCCAGGACAAGAAAAGAAAGTATGTCGGCATATTAAATCACTTTATGGATTAAAGCAAGCACCGAAACAATGGCATGCTAAATTCGACCAAGTAATGTTGTCGAACGTCTTTAAGATAAATGAGTGTGATAAATGTGTTTATCTTAAGAACACTCATAATGGTTTTGCCATTTTGTGCCTGTATGTGGATGACATGCTTATAATGAGCAACGACAGTGAGGTTGTCAAAGCAACCAAGCGCATGGTCACAAGTAAATTTCATATGAAAGACATGGGGGTTGCAGATGTCATTTTAGGGATTAAAATCCAAAGGACATCTGGAGGACTAGCTTTATCGCAGTTTCATCACATCAAAAAGATTCTTGGAAAATGCAAGAATCTAGATATTATACCAACAAAGACCCCAATAGATGTCAACTTACATCTTTCAAAAAATACTGATGAAAATAAAGCTCAAAATGGCTATGCCAGCATATTAGGCAGTTTAATGTATGTCATAAACTGTACTAGGCCGGACATAGCTTGTGCTGTGAGCAAGCTAAGTCAATTTACAATTATCCATAATAAAAATCATTGGAAAGCAATGAAACGCGTATTGGGCTATTTGAAGCATACTCAAAATTATGCTATGCATTATACAGAATATCCAGTGGTATTTGAAGGATATTGTGATGCAAATTGGATAACCGGCACAAGAGACACAAAATCCACAAGCAGGTTCGTATTTACGCTTGGTAGGGGAGCAGTCTCTTGGAAATCATCCAAACAAACTTGCATTGTGAGGTTTACTATGGATGCAGAATTCATTACTTTGGATAAGGCTGGTGAAGAAGCAGAGTGGCTTCGAAATTTCTTGGAAGACATTCCTAATTGGCCTAAACTAGTGCCAGCTGTGTGTATTTATTGCGATAGTCAAGCGGCAATTGGAAGGGCAAAGAATGTTATGTATAACAGGAAGTCCCAACATATACGTCGAAGACACGATACCGTGAGATAGCTACTCTCTAGTGGAATTATCACGATTGACCATGTGAAGTTAAAAGATAATATTGAGGATCCATTAATAAAAGGTCTAACTAGAGAGATGGTTGTGAAAACATCAAGGGGGATGGATTTAAGGCCTATGAAATAAGTCGTCATAGTAGAAACCCTACTTAGTTGATTGGAGATTCCAAGATCTAGGTTCAAGGGGACAACTAAGTTATGCAGACTGAGTAGAGTACTGTAAACTCTTACTCATTCCCATATAAATACAGTACTGACATGTGGAGGTTAAGCATAAGCTTTTAATAATTCAAATTTGGTTATGTCAAATGTCACATATTTAGAAATCACCTATGTGAGTGTGAAGCGAGGGCCGCTTCTAAGGAGAATTTGAAAGGCCGAATTTTCGAAAGCACTCATGAAACCAGGCGGTGTTCATGACCAAACCGAACACAAAAGTGAGAACCAACCTTGTTTGAGAGACGGTTATGTGATTCTTATTGTCTAAATTTACATCAAAGGTCAACAGTTCAAGGACATCAAGTCTACTAATTGACTAAGTAAATCCGATAGGTCTCACAAGGGAAAGTTCAAAGTCTCAAACTACTTATCCCAATACATCATTCTCTCATGGAATAATCACACACTGCATTCATGCATACACGAAGAGTCATGATATTTGAACCTCTCATTTATGTGGGGGATTGTTGGGTTTTATAAAAACAAAGACCCCATATGCCCATAGGAAATGAATGAGAGTTGTGGGTAAAAGTTAGTCCCACATAGGATGGAAGAGAAGATGGAAATGTGTTTAAATAATGTAGCCTCTCAAATGGATTTGGGCCCCAAGGGGCACCCCACTTTTGTGGAGGAGAGAGATCTTGCACATAGTTGGACCGGTCCACGCGTGCGTGCTGCCCCCGCCGCCGTCCGTCCGGCCAGCTCAGTTCGGGCTAGGCCCGGGTCTGGGTCCAATGATTATCTTTTTGGAGCTCGGCCCATTTGCTCCATTAGTTTATTTTTCCGAAAGGACACAATGAAATAGTGTGTTTGAATAGCTTCTCTTCATCACTGAACAAATGTATTGATTCGGTAATAACCGAACATCGAAAGAACACTTTGGTTCAGCTTATGTCAATAACCGAACCTGAATTGATTGGTGACTCTTCCACGACATATTGCATTCGGTTTTTTCCTTTTTCAAATAAAAAAAAAAAACCAAGGCATTCATTTTAAGAAGATACTCTCTGGTTTTTTCCAAAATCCATTCACTCTCATTCCCTCTTTGTTCGATAATTCTTCAAGTTGCGTTCGAAGGATTTTGTTGAAGAAGTACCGCTTCAACGAAATAATGATCCGTTCTATCCTAAGAGACGATTGTCCAAACACTCTTGGGTACCGGTAGAGAGGGCAAAATTGTCTTAAGGACACGACGTGAACTCGTTGGGCTCGGATCAATCATTCACAATTGTGTATGCTCATTAGCACTTAATTTCAGGTTTGTCTGACTACTTTTTATTTTTACATGCACTAACGAATATATACAACAACAGAATAAACTCGTTTAAGATGGTTTGGATATGAGGAAAGATGGACTTGGAGGCCAAAATGAGAATAATTGATGTCATGGTGGAGGTGAATTGTCAAGGAACAGGGAAAGCCTGAAAACACATGGTATATCATGGTTGCTGGGATGTAACAAATGCTATAATACAAAGGAAAGTGCCATGGTGTACGAAATCCATTCAATCCACTTCACTTAGAGGGAAAAGGCTTGGTTAGACTTTCTAAGTTCAGTTTGTTGTGCAAATGTCTTATTGCTATGCCTTTTCTTTCTTATTGTAAAAATGAAGTTGGCTATTGCCAGGTCGGTGACATAGAACCCATTCTGTATATGATGGCTGTCCTACTAGATCAACCATTTATGCTGTTTACTGCACTGCACAGAACACCTTTTCAATCCATACCTTGTTTAAGGATAAGAAGGCAAGTATGGGAATCGCCAATGATGCTTCCTTTTCAGTGCTTGTTCAAAAGCTTTCTTATGCTAACTTTGCATGTTTTATCCTTCCAGGCTTTCCTTGATTCTCTGTTTCAACAATTGCTGGTTGCAGTGGTCCACGCAGACCATGAAGTAAGAATTTGAGTCCAGAGGAAGCCTGCACAAACCCTAAAGGCACAGAAAAGAAGTTTTGGTGATTAGGATGAAGGGAAGGACACAATGGTGCCATCAATTGTCTCGAAGGAGGATGGCAATCAGATATTGGATGCGGATGCTAAACAATCTCCCCTTTCTGGAACCATTTGCCAATCTAACAGTTTGAAGCTTGCATTAACAGACGGAAAAAGCAGTATGAAGTTTTCATTCTTATAGCTTTTAATTACTAGCTACATCTGCAAATAAATGTTCTAGATAGGTGCCTATACTTCGTGGAAATTGTCTCTTTCCAAATTCCGATAGGATTTGACTTCCTGTCGAGCAGTCACCAAGTCAGCCTTTTGCTTTCATCAATCTAGGTTCAGGCAACATCTGCAGAAAACACACAAGCAAATTTTGAGGCAATGGCACACACTTATAACATAGCTAAATTGTTTACACATTCCAAGGTGAGCTCTAGGATGCAGTTCCATGTAGTAATTTGTGTATCTATCTGCTATGCTTATTTGGTTTGTGTGTTGGATTGAGGGCGCGCATGACAACGTTTCTATTTTTCTATTTCTATTCCAAACCTATTCCAGAAATAGGTTTGGAATAGAAACTCGTTTGGCAACGCAAATCTATTTTTCTATTTCTGAAACAAAAATCTGTTCCAGAAACAATTTTTGGCCCAAAACCAGAAACAAATTTTTTTTTGTCTCTAGCAGAAATAGAAAAATCAATTTCTGTTCTAGAAATTATTTTTGGAACATAATAGTTGTCATGCGCGCCCTGACATGCTAGATTTACGTGCTCAATGACCACATGATGATCATTAATCACATGTTTAGATTAACTAGGGATTCACGTATAGAGAAAATCACACATTGAATTTTTTCATAATTAGAAAAATCCGGGGTAAGTATAGTACATGTGTCATAACTTTTGTATGGTACTCACTTGAGTGTCATAACTATTTTTTTTTCACTTACTTGAGTGCCATAACTTTTAAATATCGACCGCTTGAGTGCCATCGGCGATTAGAGTCACTGGAAAATCCTATGTGGCATTAAAATAATGTGAAACCAGCTGACATGGCCTACCGAAAAGGTGAATCAACAAATGAATTGTCAAACGATGCCGTACACTTCTCTTATTAAAGAACCATTCTTTCACTTCAACAATTTGGGGGAAAATCAAATTTATAGAACCCTAACCCTACCGAGCTTTTACTTCAACAATTTGGGGGAAAATCAAATCTGAAGAACCTTAATCTACCAAGCCGAATCTAAAGAACCCTAACCCTATCGAGCCGAACCCCACAAATTCTAAATCTTCAAATTGCCCAAAATCAGCTCGTCAAATTCACGATGGAGAGCAGAAGCAGGGCAAGTGGCTCACGAATGCACGAGCGAAGCCAAGATGAAGCTCAATGTTTTTGCTATTGTGGGGTGTGAAGTCCAACAAGAATAGCTTGGATGAAAGATAATCCTGGGAGAAGGTTCCGTAGATGCGCTAAGGATAGATAAGACTTCTATTGTAGATATTTTAGGTGTCTATTACTCAATTTTATTTATGACTTTAGCCATTATTTTGGATTTAGGGTTTCTTTGCTTGTTTTGGGGGGATATCTTATGCCGCTTTGCCCTGCTAATGAAACTAGCATGGACAAAATTCCTTTGCTAACCTATATTGTTGTTAACTATCTTATAGGTGGGTTGACACACAATTCTCGAACCGAGCAACGAAGTTTATCTTGAAGCTACTTCAAGAAAGCTTCAAGAACGAGATGAACGTCGATATGTATTGATAGATGAGTTGGATGATGATGACTCAATGGAAGTAGAGATAAAGGGTTTGAAATATTTGCTAAATCATTGGAAGAAGAAATTTTCAAGGATGAAAAATCAAAGAAATATTTATCGAGTCAATTGTGGTGCTACTGTTGGTGGATTTGTTCTAGTTTATGGGCATATGTAACCCTACTAAAGAGAAGGTTCTTGTAAGTCTACCATAGTTGAGGAACAATGATACGGTGTTGTTATATTTGGAGCATTGAATATGAAATGTTGGAGTGTTTTTATTCCAAAAATGTTATTACTTTTTGCTATTCTATGTATGGAGAATGGAAATGTTGAATCGGCCACTGGTGGAAATAGGTGATGCAATTTGTGCGTAATTCTTTAGTACAAATGCAATGTTTTGTATAAATGATGTGCAGCAAGAGCACAGATGATCATGCATTTTGTGATTGGTTTTCACTATTCCAATATGATTTTCAAGAATGGAACGAGTTCCAACAACTTTACGAATGACCGTTTAAGTGCCATAAATTAGTTAAAATGACCACTTAGCATAGTCAACTTTCACAAAATGGCCACTTAAGTACCATATGTTTTTAAAAGTTACAACTTAAGTTCCTCAATTTTTGAAAAGTGATCACTTATGTTCACTTTTTTAAACCATTCATTGATCTCGTTCTTCACTTGTATAGCTTATATTCAGCTTATGTTAGGTTCATTTTCTTTCTTAAACCATTCGTGTGATGTTGTAACAACTTCAAGTATATATATTAACCAATAGATACAACAAGCCCAAAACTTGCTCTGGCTGTGAATTTATAACAAATATAATAGCACCAAAGAAACAACAGCATAAACATTGTTGCTCATTATGGTAAGCATATCTATTCTTACATCAACAGCAATAGCCATAAGAATCTGTTCACTCACATAAAATCCAAAATATTGCTGCTAAACACACTAGTAAAAACTACAGTAGTAAAACTCCTAACAATATTACTACAAAACACATAACCAATCAAAATGCAATAATAAAAACACCCATCCATATTGCTATAGATGCATATCTAACCAAATTGCTGCAATTGACTCCTAACTACATTATTGCTGAATATATATATTGAACCAAAATGTAGCATTAACATCAAACAGAGTTCTAAGAATAACTTGAAAATCCTAAAATCTGAAACATCAACAAACATCATCTCCACCATCAGATCCCCCCATTAGTCAAGTTGAACAGGTTACTTCCTTTTTTTTTTCCCTTCAATTGGTTGCCTCTTTTTCAGTTATGCTCGAGTAATCATTGGTTACTTCATTTTCGCTTTTGCTCGAGTAACCATTGGTTGATTTATTAGTGTCTCCCCTTAGCTTCTTTTTATTGTGTAGTCAATGCTTGACCAAGTCCTCCTTGAGATATCAAGACCTTTAAACTTTCCCTAGCCTGCAATTATATAACCTTCAATTACCATATCACAATTAATCAAATGACATTTCTTAAATACATAACACTAACTGTCACAAATCTTGACATTGTGCAGCAGGTTGTGTAGTCATACTTGCAAGATTATTTAATCGAGATGGAGCTAAAGTTAGGGTAATAGGTGATTTTGGAGTTGACTTTTTTGCTTGTGCTCAAGTAATCATTAGTTGGTCCCCTTGACCTTTTTGTCGGTGCAGTCGCTGCTTGACTTGATCCTCCTTGAGATATCAAGACCTCCAACTTCTCCTAGCCTGCAATCATATGACATTCAATTACCATATCAATTCATCATATGAGACCTCTATTTTTCCAACATAGGGACCACAAATCATTCTTTTTCCCTCTATAGGGCCCTACTTTTCTTTTGCTTCCACGTTGTCAATAACACCAAAATGAATAAGTATGCGTGTCGTTTATTAATCAGTTCACACAAACAGACAAATCGCTTACCTTTGCTTGTGTCGATCACGGTTTTTCATGCAATAAACACTCCCTCTACCTTTAGAGACTTGGACACGAATTAGAGGAATAGAGTGTATGCCTTCAATCGATTTGCTTGACACACTCAAGGTTGAGGAAGATCTAACCCCTAATTTGCAATTGATGAATGTGATTTCTATGGGACAGAGATGGATTTGAGAGAGAGAGAGAGAGAGAGAGAGAGAGAGAGAGAGAGGCATGGGAGAGTTTCAAGCCCTAATTTGGCTTCATTTTCTCTCTCAACACGATCGAAGGCAACCTTTTTCTTTGGACATATGATTCGGCGTCGTTTTCTCCTTAAGAAGAACACATGATGGACTAGAATTTCCACGGTGCACTTTTCCTTCTTTTTTTTTTTAATTTCCACGTCAGAATAAAATATTAAGTAGAAAATCCACGTATGACATTTTGCCGGAAGTGACACTCAAGTAGACGATTTTGCTCTGATTTAGCACTCAAGTGAGTGCCATACAAAAGTTATGGCACTTGGATTGTACTTATCCCGAAAAACTCATATCTGCATGTCTAAATGGTCTTCCACTTTGCATATTTAAGCATGCTAATACTTTTGTATATGCCGCACACTTAATATCGGATTTCATATTTTATTTGCACCATGACAATTGCCATGTTAGAGAAATTATAATTTTAATGAGTAGATGTTTTTATGCATATTTAGGATGTTTCAGTGCATTGTTATCTAATTGCTATGTTTTGCAATTTTATTTCCATCGATTGCATGGAGTATATAATCATATAAGAAATCACATCGTGCATAATATGATTATTAGTGTTGCATTTGCGGAAATTTAGGTAGTCAGAGGATTTATAGCCATGTTCCCGCATCTCCGCTAATCTTATGCCCATATCCTCATATGCCAAGATCATGTCTCCAAGCAGTTGTTCCTTGGAAATCGTGTTCTAATCGCTCCACGATTTCCATTACTTCATTATTCGGTGACTTCAAATCCATGAGTACATCTTGGTGCCCTTTATGCATTCAACTTCCTCATGATGCCACAATCGATAATCTATTGCCCTTACTAATTGATACCCTTCTCAACCATCGTTAATTGTCCGCTGTTTTATATTGACAACTGATCAGCAATGGCCATCAATGTGCATTAATACTAATAATAATCTTTATGGTCATTGATAATGAGTTGCGTGCTTAATATTCCACACTCTAGTTGTCACACCCCAATTCCTCGTAGAAAAGAGGAGTGACACGACTATCCTTCCATTCGAAGAACACAGCCTCAAACCTTCCAAAATTTAACTCTCAAAAGTCTCCCGTTGATAACACCCTCGCTCTACTGGCTACCAACAAATGAACATAAAGAGGATTAGAATGAATATGATGAGCAACCACAGCTCAATGAGTAGTACATTTTCATAAAACCATGCCGAAACTCATTAATTCAAACCCATGATATAGTATATGTGCCAAGTCGAAAACAAGTTTTATCTTTTTGACAAAGCTTTATACATACAAAGAAATATTCATTTTCTCAGTAAGACAAAACAAAAATATCAAGGTAGTATGATTGATCAATTTCAACAACTCATATATCAATGGTTGATTCCATTGATTAATCTCATCATATCCAATGTCGATGGTCGATTCCATCAACTATCTCAAATCACATGTCAATACTTTATTCCATTGACCAAACCTATGCTCAAATATCTAACTATGAGCACATGTAACATCCCGTGACAAAGTGACCAAGATTCCCTCCCTAGCTCCACCTATAATACTAGTGACCTAGCCTACAAAAATATCCTAACACTAGTATGCGCATACCCACAAACCTTTCATCCGGGTTCACAACGATATTGAGCACCCAATCCACATCCTCCAAAATCCACAAACCAAAATTATATCAATATGACAAATTGATTTACAAATAAAATCATATCACCTTTCACAACCCACTTCATAAAATATAAAGCATTTCACAGTTCAATATGTATAACCTTTCATAAACATACTCAAAATCAAGCTTTCATAATTCTTTCACAAAAAGGTTTCGCAAACCCAAAATATTAATATCTATCATCCATCCATCAAACCAAAGACACACCCAGATACTCCTGTAACATTTCTCACAATTTCGGAATCCATTTCATAAACTTCATAACATTTCGAAAAGTATTTCATAATATCTTCTCAAATAATTCACTAACAACAGAAAAGTAGTGAATGCCCAATCTAAAATTTTCTGCATAAATATGCTATAAACATCACTTTTACCTTTCAACCAAATCACGTTTTGCAGTAATATGTTTAATCCTTTTTATTTTCAAAATATGATTTTACAAATTCAAAAAATAAATAGCACCACTTACTGAGCTATGGTTAATCACCTCATTCATTCCAATTCTTTTTTAGGTTCCTTGGTTAGTGGCTAATAGGGCAAGGGTGTTATCGACAAGAGCTTGCGAGAGTTAAATTTTCAACGATTTTAGACTGCATCCTTCGGATGGAAGAACAACTGTGTCATTCCTCTTTTCTACTAGGAATCGGGGTGTAACATTTGTTGGAATTAGAGCTTAGGCTATAATATTTGATATAGATTTCATGGGACATTGTGAGGTTGTGTGTTAGTTTATCGCATGCTTTAGTGTTTTGTTTGGTATTAGGACATATTTTTCATTTTAGGTTGAAATAATCATCAGTTTTGACCCAAAGAGTGAGAGAGCCATAGTGATTCAACAAATTTAAGTTTGGTGGTGTCTCTACCAAATCCAAAGATAAAATTCTAAATTCCTTCTTACTTCGAAGTTTGTATGGTTCTTATGTGCTTCGGCTTTGAGATTTTTGAGTATTTGGATTGAAGGAGCTTTTATTTTCTAAGATAAGTGCTATTGAATGGAGAAAGGCTGCAGAATATAGGCGTCAGTTGTAAGACTTGAGAAATGAAATTGATGAAACAAGATCATTTAATCTATGAGACTTTAAGGTGTGGAGAAAAAATAAATAACGTGAATTAGAGAAGCAAAGAACAGTGAAAGAGAGATAGCATGCCAATTTGGAGATGGTAAAGCAGAATGATAAGCTTTACAACACATCTAGGCTAACTTTAATAGCTTAGAAAGCGGCAATTGATGTTGAAAAACAATGTCAGTCAAGTAAGAAGATACAGACAACGTTGGAAATATTGAAACAATCAAACTGGAGTGCATAACAAGGCTTTGGAAGACAAAGAAAATGATACATCATCTAAATTGTCAAAGATAAAGAGGCGAAGGAAGGGAAAGTTCAGCACAGATCATCAGAAACATGGATTCGGGAAATTGTTGGAGGCTCCTGCTGGCTTGCCTATAAAGGATGTTGAATCTACCAAAATGAAGCTTTGAAAGAAAGTTGAAGATTGAAAAAATGAGAACTAAACATACCGAAGAGGTGGTGGAGTTGGAAAAAAAATGCCAAAATGATCTTCTAATGCAAGAGATCCTTCATGTGAGGATGGAGTTTAGTGAATTTTCACATTGCCTGGATGTACTAGGCAGATGTTTCTCATTCAGCCGTGGAGGTACGCTTGTGCCTGAAGACAATGCAAGAACCATTGGTACAATAGGAAGAAGGTACATAACGATGGGATGTTATGATATGCGTTGCAAAAGGATATGCTCTCGTGGAATACTTTGATGTTGGAATGTGCTCGAATTGGGAATTTTGAGGAAGTAATGCATCTTTTGGCTAGACTAGAATGAAACATTAGAAAAACCAAACATTGCTAAGGAAAAAAAAATGGTGCTTACTATCAGCTTTATCATCACCCAAAAAATAGGTTAAAAAAAAGACAGAAGAAGAGTGAGAAACAATAAATCAATTCTAGAAATGGAATTTATTTTTTTAGGAAAGCTTGTTGATTTTGACTTTTGGCTAGCAAAGAAAATTTCCGTTCATGAATTTGAGTCATTTGATTATGGAGAGTTTTTCAGTTTCCTAACAGAACACGTCTCTTATGCCTACTAGACGGCAATTGTTCTTGATGATATTAATATCATGAATATCAAATAGCTTCTGGGATGGTAAAGAAGTGACAAATAGAGAGGCGAACTAAAGATTCGAACTCCACCGACGCCACTTCCAGCATCACAACTGGTCATCTTCCATCTAGTACCAGCAAGCTCTAACTAATGTAAGATCACCACCTGCCATTGGTGGCAATAGTCAGGAGAAGTTATTCTTCTAGAAATAGAGTCTCTAGCAAACCGATAGTGGCGATGGACTACTATTGCTGACCAAAGCCATAGAAATCGATGATGTAGCTTCAGGTCAATGTATCTCTCCTAAAGTTCTGTGCTTCATGCAGCTTGCTATATACAGACCAGGTGACGCCTAATGCATCCGAATTTTATTAAGTCGATGTAATACTTGAGCTGGATTTCAAATTTGATGCAATTGGTGCTACAATTTGCACGGGAACTTGAAGGATGGGCCGTTGAATTTGTTCGACACATATTGTTGTTTATACCTGTTGATACCGAAACGTTGCAGCTTGATTCGGTATCTTAGAAGTGACATGTAGAAAAAAGAATCATTGGAAGATCCCGAACGATGGCGAGGAGAAAAGATAGTATTTGGCCATTCGGGATATGTGCGCCATTCACGATATGCGCCCCATTCGGGATATGTGCGCCATTCGGGATATGTGCGCCATTTTGGATATGTGCGCCATTCCGGATATGCGCGTCACTCGGGATACGTGCGTCATTTGGGATACGTGCGTCGTTCGGGATACGTGTGCTATTCGGGAAGTTTAAAAGAAAGTATGCCGAATGAAAGACATAGCGTGGTGATCTTTCGGCATGTTATAGATACGCAACATGGAAATTATTACATCCCGAAATTCGGATATACCGGATAAGACCTATGGGCGTGAACAGGTTTTTCAAAACTTAGAAATATCATTCAAAAAGATACGGTTGATGGTGCAGTTACAAATTATAAGAGACATGGGCTCCGAATTACATGGGTCGGTTGTGAAGATCATGGATTAAAGGTGAAGTAGAGCACCAAAATTTAAAGATTTGAAATCAAAGAATAACCGCTTGAGCGGTTAGAGACGCAAAAAGGATAAGTACCCAAAAGGAAGGAAAAGGGAATGCTCTCTACAATCATCCAAGAAAGACATTCTATTTCTTTGAAGTTTAGCCTACTTCACTGTTCATAGTGTGTAGCGTGTTAACATTTCAGTACTTTCCTTTCCTTGTACTTTCGATTTCCAGCAATCTATTTCCATTACCAGCCAATTAGGAGTATCGTATACAGTAAATTCTCGCCATTTCCATCGCTTTCGTTAGTCGCACACACACGTTCCCCTGTTCTCCCTGACTTTCCATCAGAACAGAGCCACAGAACCCTTCTTAATAAAAATCGAATCGCGAAGTTCGGTAAAATATATTCCCGATTCAAATCGCGCGAACATCTTTTTGGCACGCCCGGTGGGACGTTTGTGGTAAGTTTTGGAAAAGATGGTGAGAACAAGAAATCAATTGGATGGTCAGAACGATAACACCAATAATCCAAACGATGGTAACCAGTCTGAACATTTGGTAGCTAATATAATGGTTGGAGCTACCGCCGACATACCACGGCAGTTAACAGATGATCAAGCTCGTGTATTAACACTAGATGCTACGCTGGTAGCCACGATGAAGAGAATGTTCGAAGAACAGCAGAATGAATTGACCAATCATATGATCCGATACGTCACTGATGTCATCACGCCAATGGTAATCAATGCAATAAATGAAGTAATGTCGCGACCGGGTTCATCGTCTCAAGGACCCCCTTTTTATGTAAATGCTTCTATGGCCATGCCTTATTCTCCAATGTATGGTTTACCTATCGCTGGTCAAAGTAGCGAAGGAGTTCCTCTTCAACCTACCCTAGTAAGGATCATACCAAGCCTAGAGAATCCAACTCAAGTGAACTTGGTAAATGGAGTCAGTGGGTATACTTTACTGCAAGGCGGTTTAGTAGAAGGTAATACGGCCAACTCAAATATCCAGAATGCGCATCTGGTGCCTATACGCAATCTCGAACCAATGAAGCTTCCTGGAGTTTCAGCATATCCACATGGCATTGGGAATCAACCCTATAGACTAGTACCACCGGTTAATTTTAACCCAGAGAATCAAGGAGTCGATAGACCCATACTAGTTGATCCTAGGGGGCAAGAGGCATGGGTTGGCCAGCAAAATGTGAGACCATGGAATCTCGATCAGGTAGCTGAGATAGTGCTCTAATAGTTAGGAGTAGATAGGGGTGTTCCAAGGCCGGTGTATAGGAAGCCACACTCAGATTGGGTGGATAATGTCCCATACCCAAGGGGATTTAAAATGCCCGATTTTGCTGTCTTCACTGGGGAAGAAGACTAATTAACTGTAGAGCACGTAGGATGGTTTCTAGCGCAGTGCGGAGAAGTGGGGACAAATGAGTATTTGAGACTCAAGCTATTTCCCCTGTCATTATCCAAGATAGCATTCACATGGTATACCAACCTACCAGCAAATTCAATTCAAACATGGGCTGAGATGGAGAGGCAATTTCATTCTCAGTTTTATCGGTCAGTACCCGAAGTATCGGTAGCCGATCTTGTGAGAATGCATCAGTATAGCGAAGAAACTACAGACCAGTTTATCGCTCGATTCAAGAAATCAAGAAACCGATGCTTGACATCTCTTACTGAGAAAGAATTTACCGATCTGGCGTTCAATGGGTTAAAATTCAACCTTCGGGAGCGCTTTGAAGGTCAAACTTTTGACGACATCTTCCAACTAACAACCAGAGTCTCAAAGTATGAACACCTGTTGAAGGAGATAGATAGAAGACCAATGAAAGAGAATTAATAGGCCTTGGTTGGGGCAGGTAACCCCGAAATGAAGGATCTAATGGAAAACGAAGAAGAGAGAGAGATAACAGTGGCTATAATGGTGTTGGACAAACCATATGTGTGCCCAGCTCTTAAACTTGCAAAGGTAAGAGAGTCTGCAAAGGCAAGATAGTCAAATAGTTACTCGTTCGATATATACAAGTTGAATGAGATATTTGACTTGTTGTTGAAAGATGGGATGATAAAGTTAGCTGAAGGACAGAAAATCCCATCTAAGGAAGAATTGGCAGATAAAAGATATTGTTAGTGGCATCACTCAACCAGTCATAACACAGTAAATTGCATCGTTTTCAGAAAGACGATACAAGAAGCGATTCGGTAGGGTAAGATTAAATTTGCCAAAGAGAAAGGGAAAGCACCAATGGAAGTTGATGCAGATCCTTTTCCTAAGATGACAGGAATGGTGAACATTCATACCCCGTTGGGTTATCAAACCGAAGGTGTATAATCTGAATATTACCAGGACCAAAGTCAGGCTCTTTCATTCAGGGAAGCATTAGACCCCGAGTAGGTTTTTGAAATGACTCCACAAGTCATTTAGTTCGCGGAACAAGAGGAAGATACCGATCAGGCTCTTTTAGTCGATGAAGCACCAGACCCCGAAGAGGGTTTGACAATAACTCCATAGGTCATTTGACTTGCGGAACAAGGGGAAGATACCAAAATAGGTTCTATTCTCGAAAGGAAGATAAGGTGCAGAGAACGCCTGAAGTAACGATATCAGAAGAGCCTATCCAGACACCGAATTTCTTCCGAGAACCCGAGAAGGAAACACGAGTAAGCAAAGTCAAATCCGAGATTGTGGTTCCTAACATTCCTTCCCAAGAGCATGAAAAGGATAGGTAATGCAAGCAGTTAAAATTAGAAGATTGGCGTGAGTTGGCACGCTACGAGCGCTAGAGAGAGCATTACAATCGGCAAGTTCGGAAATCAGAGGAAGGTCAAGTCGATTCTCGAATTGATAAAGTTGGCAAGACCGTAAGCAAACAGTAAAAAAGAAAAGTTTATGGCAACGATACAAAGAAGGAGACCCGGAGGTAGGACTTCTAGGAGAGCCGAGTGACAAATATGATTATGTTGTGTCCTATAGTAAGCCAGAATACCTCACACGACCATCATTGCCCGTTGAGCCATCTAGTTGGGGAGATGAGTTTGATGACCAACAACTTCCCATTCCGAAAAAGGTTGAAAAGGAGAGTAATCCCGAAATATCGCAGAACAAGAAAGTTCACGCGAATCAGAGTAGTAATCAAGGAGGTGAGAGCAGTAAAGCTCCAAGTAAGTCGGCCAAGAAAAAGAGTCTTTGGCAGCAGTATCAGGAAGGAGACCTAGAGGTAGGTCTTCTTGGGGAACCCAGTGGGAAGTTTGAATACGTCGTATATTATGGAAAGCCAGATTACCTCAAACAACCACAATTACCAGTTATGTCGACTGGTTGGGCGGAAAAGTTTGATGATCTGCCACCTAGATCTCCACCACAGGAAATTGAGGAAAGCAAGATTGCCAAAGCTGAACATGATGTTCCTAAACGAAGAAATGATTATTCATCATCACTGCAAGTAGCTCTGCCTAAAGGTGAAAGGAGAAAGACTTACAAAATTCCACATGATCTTCCCGAAGTAAAGTGGAAGGAAGCAAAGCCACATGGCCAAGCATCATACCGAACTCTCAAGAGGAAGAATTAGAGGTAAAAAAGCAAGCAGAGATATTTCGAACAGGCTTAGAGAGGTAGGGCAACCTCGAATCACGGAGGAAGAAATTAGGTATGGAGACGAAATGTTGTCGAAGCAAAGAAAGAAGAAATAGAGGAGGTTCTTGCTCCGAGTTAGCAAAAAGAAAGTCCAAGACAAGAACTGATCAAAGGAGAGAAAGTTCGAGAAGAACGACCAACCATAGATTTTTGACTATTCATGGTAGAACTAGCCAGGAAACACGAATGTGGATTCAGTCAAAGTCGCATGAAGCCTGAAGACAATGAGGCTAATCGACTTCGGAAAGGGAAGGTTAAGATGCCGAAAGAATGTGACCATCTAGGAAGAATCGGGATGGTGAATGCGAAGCTCCCACCTGAATTCGGAATGAGCTTAACGGTGGAAGAGGATTCGAGACACATCTCTGAGAGGGAGGTAGCTATGGTAGGGTTTCGTTTTTCTGAGAATGAAGTAATGGAGCACGTGAGTCGTGCGTGGTGGCCCGGGGGTATCCGCGGGAGCCCCGGGAAGCGGAGGGATAAGGAAGTACCGGCCGAAATGTCACCGTGGATAACGGCAGCGGTACTGCGCCTGAACGTGCTTGGCATGGGGTAGCTGGAGGGATAAGGAGTGCTGACCTGAGGTTGTCATTGGACATAGTGCCAGGTTGGATGCACAGGCCTGATAGCGTCTAAGACGCTGGCCGGGTTCGCCGCAAGTCCGATTGGCCCTCTGCGGGACCCAAGGATGTGGAATCTAAGCATGCCTCATTGAATTTTGCGTTTGAGATCACGATGGCTGCGTGGTAACTTCTGCTCTGGCATGAGATGCATGAAATAATATAATATGGCTGAGCACACTGCCTGTGATTGTGAGTTTGCCTGTTGAACATGATCCATTGTGTGCTAGTTTTCTAAGTTGAGTTTAGTTGTTTGCTTACTGGGTTCATAGAACTCACGCTTTGGGTTGATCGCCCTTTCAGACCCTCGTACCTGATGAGTTCCTGACCAGTTCGCCATGGTGTACCAGTAGAGATAGGGCACTGTGAGATGGAGATCGAGGGCGTTAATGAGGAGTGAAATCCCTGAAGGTGTTTTGTTTGTGTGGCTTGTTGTATTAAGACCAATTGTATTTTGAGTGAGTGGGATTTTAGATGATGATCCGTCTCTTCTTGTATCGAACCCATGACTTGACCGTTGGATGTATGTATGATGTAACGTTTGACTCACGAGAGTTTCTATCATCCCACTCCATATGTGTGTATGCTTGTCTGGAGATTTGCGCGCTTCTGCTGTAGCAGTATGTCAGCCGTCGCTCGGCCGCGACGTGTCCTGGGCCATCGCCTGTGATGGCCAGGCGATGTAACTTGTGTTTCGACAGGGATGTTGCGCGCTCGCCTAGTTCGGGGCGTGACATCATAGGACATCAACCTTACATTTAGCAAGGAGACAAATCCCACTTTTGTGCACACATGTGACTTCATATGTGAACAAGCTATAATCATCAAGTACAGAGGGGGGTCAATGAATTGTCAATATGCGGACTTGTGAACCATAGTAATCCAACACAAGTCAACATTGTGTCTCATGTCTAAGGATTATTTACACACGACCAAAGCATGAACGATTTTGACCACACTTGAAACTTCTATGTCACTAATCGTTCAATGTGTGTCACGTTGAGTGAACTTATCCGAATAAGCACCTGTGTTCTGACTCATATATCACAATACCCAATGAATTAGGACTCATCATTCCCTTAAGTATCCAATACTTAATAGCAAAGTTACGAACAGACTGGTTTGAACAAGATCGTTGATATCAACTTAAATGTCTATCAACCGAGAGCAGTTTAAAGATTCAATCTAATTGTGAACCTGTCACACATATTCTTAATACCTTAAGGATACGTTAGTCACACATAATCTTATGGAATTATTCATCTAAATAATTTGGACAGATGAATGAGGAAGTCTTTTGCCATTTATTTAAATATCAAATTGAAAGTGCAACAAAAATCCCTAATATTTAACCATTAAATGCTTGCTTTAGGCCATACAGCTAACAATGTTCTAAATAAGAACTTATTTCTCTATGACGTAAGGCGAACAGAAGGAAGAGTCATTATTTTACCATAGTGAAAGGCTTGCCGTTGCATTTGCATTGATTAATACAGCTGAGGGTAGTACGATCACTGTAATAAAAAAATCTTCGTGTTTGTGGGGATTGTCATTCTGCAATTAAACTCATCGAAGATTGTTGATCGTAGCGATAGATTCCAGCCACTTCTTACATCACCTCAGGAGGGGCACTTGCTCTAGTGGGGATTATTGGTAGCGCAGGCATGAGTTTACTTCTCCAGTCATGAACCTTTGAGCATCCTGAACTTTCTCATCGTGCAGCATTGATCATTGTGAAGCAGCAACACGGGCACTATTTAACAACATTCTGAGAGCCAAGGAAAAAGAAAGGTACCTGCACTGCCTCCTCGTTTCTGATTTGCAATTGAAAGAGTTGATCCTTTACTGAAAAGACCCATCAACTCTTCTCCTCAACCCCATAATTAACATCCTGAGAGCCTCTCTGTCTCTTCATTAGGTGTATGAGATTTAACAAAAGCTTTTTCATCTCTGGATGAAATTGAACTTCGCCTGATGTTCTTTCACAATGTTTCTGGGTCTCTTCGGCAAACTGACAGTAGCAAGCGAGGTTGGTTTACTTGTGGTGCCAAAATTAGTACTCTCAAGTCTCATGTTCTTTGTCTTGTTCGGGTTGAGCAGATGTAGTGAAAGAAACTGGTAGAAAAGCGCAATAAAATCTCCATGGACTAGCACATGTGACTCAACAAAATTAGTACCCTCAAGTCTCATGTTTTTATAAGACTACGAATCACTCACAAACATTAAGAGTATGAGAACTATAATACACAAGGAATATGTTTAAATGATCTTCAAGAAATTTGATATAATGGTAATTTTTTTTCTAAATCTTGACAAGAAGAATTTACTGTAATTTGAAGTTTTCAAATGTAATTTCTACATTCAAATTTTTCAATACATAATCTAGACAATTTTGAAATAATGCAATGAAATGTATACTTTTACAATTAACACATAAATTTGCCAAAGTTATCCTTCAAATATGTATATCTAATGATTACTAAAATGATGTTGGGGTACGAAGACCCAGTTTATGTAAGACTTTCTTCCCTTGAAACGAAATGGGTATAAAGATGGAGGAACAAACAGAATCGTCGGGCTCTTTAATTAACGATAAAATTAAAAACTCTTCTGGTAAGCATGAAGATGTTAGTTTTTTCCCCCTTTTCCATAGGCCGACATTTAAATGCCCATTGTAAGTTTTCAATTCTTTTTCAAGAAAACATTTTAGCATATGTATCATTCCCTAAATTCATACCTGAATTATAGAGAATGATTGGCCAGGATGAAGCCTATAATGGAAACCAACTTGTTTTTAAAAAATTTAACATATGTAATCATTTTTTAAGAAAATTTTTACTCGCAAGCTTTAAAAAAAAAATCATGGCTGAGCAAGTAACAATTATCATTATTTCTATGCCATCAAGTCATGAATAATGCAATTTTATAATTAAGTATAGACTATATGCAACGGGGAAGTCATACAAGAAATCCTATGGTCACTTTTCGCTAGACGACAAAATTTGGAATCCCTATATCTTCTTGCACAACCCAAGTAATAGTTTTTCTCAAACATATTGTCATAAAAACCATAAACCTGTTGCGTGCAAACTTCTATACGTTTGGACTACCAGCTTACAAGTCAAAGGCAAGATTTAATTGGTCCATGGGGCTTGTCGGCTGTTTTATGGGCCTCTAGGTTAGCTATGCTTACAAAACAAATGATAATGAAAGAGGATTAGACCTATGTGACATCACATCTTACGAGTAGTCATGTGTTAGATTATTATTTAGCAAAGAGAATACGACCATCCCCAGGTTGCGAACTCCAATTCGAGGAAGCCAGCAAAGTTTGTCTTATTAGTGAGCCTAGAACAAACGCTAACCTAATTGAAGCGAATACTTCATTTTCCATAGAAGAAGAAGAAAAACGGAGACCAAATAGGTGGAAAGCCATCCACTCAAGCTGGCACAGAAAATTTATCTTATGTTGAACGTCATACTCATCTAGAATCTAACAAAAAAAATTCGACATCAAAAGAAAATTTTGTCAATAAGACAATCTAAATAATGCCGTGGTATAGCCGTCGTCGATGAAAATAAGTCGACGTGTTCACACCTATTAGTATTAGGTGTCTTGGTCCATCCTTAACCACCATCATTCTTCAAAGTTCTAACATTATTAATAGATCTAATATTATTGTTTGTTGACCCTACCCGCAAAAAAAGTCATGCATATGTGTCCTCTAGTACAAGATTAAATCAACAAGAAGATGAAAGAGTGAACGAACTACACAGTCATGCGGTCCACATAGATAGAGGCTGAGGAACAAACAGGAAGGTCGGGTTTTTTAATTAACATTGAAAATCTGAAAACTTCGCCGGGTAAGCATAAACATGTTGGCATTGCTTTCTCTTCTTTTCTTCTTATCGTTGGCCGGCAGCTAAGCTCCCATATAGTTAGTGAAAATATTATGAGTATTCATTGTTATTTCGTGACAATATGTTTCATGTATGTATCATACCACAAATTCTTATTAAAATTAAGGGCATGACCAGCTGACCTATGAAGGACGAAAACTTTATCGAAAACCATTTCATAAGAATTTGACTTCATACCAAATTATTCGTTAGGTAAAACTAGTATCTTCAAAAACTTAACAATACACAAACCGTGTCCAAAAAGAAATCCAAAAGTGCTCTCAATTTCCTAATGGACATTTGGTTTTTTCTCAAGCATCTGCCATAAAAGCTATCAATCTAATGTGTGCAAACTGCTCTATATCAAACTACTATTGTGGGTGAAGGCCTAGACTTAATTTGTCCATAGGGTTTCCGGCTAGACCTTTGTGCTCGTCCAAGTAATTGTGTGTATAAAAAAATAAAATAGGGTTAGACCTATTATATATTTAGTTGTGCATGTGATTTTATACTTTTTGAGTAGTTACATGTTAAATTGTTATTGATCGCTTAAAAAAAAAAAGAAAAGCAAAGAAAAGACAACTACTCAAAGGTCGGGAATTGCCCTTTCGAGGAAGCCAGGAAAGTTCTTATCAAGGCGAAAAGATGGAAGCCATCTCCCTCGAAGATGACAATCAGAATAATGCAGTGGTAAGCAATTTTCAATGAAAATAAGTCCAGGTGTTCACGCCTAATAGATATTTTGGTCCATCTTAAGCACCATCGTTTTCCTAGGATCTAATATTATTCTTTGTTTTTTTTTGTGGTCGAAATAATATTGTTCTTTGTTGACCCTAGCCTAAAAAGGTCATACATCGTTCAATAATGGTAAAAGAAGGAAAAAGCAAGCTTATTGCCCAGCGAGTGGCAACCATCATTATTTTTGCGAGATCAAGTATTATATTGGATTTTTCTTTTCATGAATTGACATAATGCACCATGCAAGTAATACCAATGCATATTCTCAAACGACATGAATATTCTATATATTCACCATAACTCAGTACATCACAAAATATACGTCATACCATAGTCACTCATGTCGAGAAACCCTATTGTCTCATTTTGTTAGGCGACAATCTCTGACATTTATATGAATCATCGTAACTCTTCTTGAGTATGTTGCCTCAAAAACCATTGAGCTATTATGTTCGAACTGCTCTAAATGTTTTGAATGGTCATTATAATTCTTTCTAAGTATAAGTCAAAGGTCTTGATTATTTTGTTAATGATGCTTACGAGGTGTTTTATAGGCCTCTAGGATGCTGGGCCTTTTGTGCTCATGCCCCTTGGCTAAAAGGAAAAAAGAAATAGCGCTAGACCTATTACATACTTAGTTGTCTTAATGTTTATAAATCTTTTGAGTGGTCATATGTTAAATTATTATTGATCATTTCAAAAAAAAGGAAAGCGAAGAAAAAACAACTATTAGGAGGTTGGAATGCCATTCCAAGTAAGTCAACGAAGCTCTCCATTTATAGACCTAAACATTGGAAGCTTAGGGCTCAAGGTTTTAATCTTTTGCAAAATAAACCCTAGGATCGAAAAATAATACAAATTAAGTTCTGAAGGGCTGAAATTGCATAAATCAAGATCAAATTTCGGCACAGGGCCAGCGAAAATTTCTAGAGCATGTGGACTTATTCCGTATTTTTTTTGGGCTCACTTAGGCTTTTTTTTACTAATAAAAAATTAATTAAAAGCCTTTATAATTTAAATGAATATGAATGGGCCGATTTGACCTCAAAATAGGCCTTAATTTCCTTGCAAAATTCAGCACACCCTCCTTTATTAGTGCCAAAAATTTTATCTGCCCTGAGTCTAATAGCTTGTCAATTTAAGCTCAATTCATTGCAACCGGCCCAATTAAATGTTGACGCAATGCACGAATAACAAAAATTTAATATAGATAATGAATTAATTTTATTTTATGTAGGAATTATAGTTAATTCCTGATTTTTATGCTAAATAAATTATTTTATCTTTATGGGCCGTAGCTTTTACGAAGAAAAATGACGAGAAGCTGAAATTCTTGGATGCATGTTCAATGTTTGAGTGAAACCTGATTAATGTGGTTTCTTAAATTAGTTGTTGTTTTTACTTTAGTGTTGTTAGAGCCATATCAGTTTGAGTGTTAGGTAGGACTTGCATCTGAATTACAGGATGAGTACGTATTAATAATCACTACTTGGCAGTTTGGGACCAGTATATTATACAGGAACTGCAAAATCTCCATATTATAGCTTCGAGATATGGATTCGTTATTAACTGTCTATTGATTCTGAAATATTTCTACCAATGGCAACTTGATGCTGATTTTCCCTTGAATTGCCTATATGCACGTATGAGAGAAGTTTCGACTCTTATACCCATTTTTTTTTTCCTCCTAACAAGTAACAAAACCTTGCTTTGGACTTGAAGTTCCAGTTGGGTAAGAAACTGATTTTTAATAACCAAGTGCATTTCAGATATGTTACTTTATTTACAGTCTTAGCTCGTTATCGATTTCACATTGTGCATTACTTATATTATACCTTGATTGAACAGGTGCGTGATTGTTGGAGAAGGGCACCCTATCGCAGCAGAAAGAGACAGGACTAATGAGACACGGAATGTATGTCTATTGTTGCTTCTCCTCCCCTTTCTATAAATTTTGGCCAACAGCACATTGTTGTTGTGAGTTGATACCCTAAAATCGTCCTCACATAGTTATTGTTCGTCTTTTTTGTGTTTCTGCCTTAAATATTCTTTAATGCATGATAAGGTAGTACATGATCACCTCTACATTACATGAGAGCAAGTTATTATGGTGGCTTCACCTCTATTAATTAAAAAGGCGTAGTGAGATCCAAACTTCTAAAGTTATGGGAAGCGAGTTAAGAGACTTTGCAAAATCTCAAGGATATATATGGAGGATAACTGCAATTTCACAAAAAATTTCACAGAATATAACGAGTGAGTACTAGAAGTTGGATCGAATACCTAATAGTATGGAGAATGCTCATCAAACAATGTCCACACCTTGAAATTGAGGAGCAAAGAATGTTTTCCATGCTTCGCGCATAAGATCCTCTCTTAGACTTTTAGTGTTGTAAGTATTTGAAGAAAGAATTGAAATTTCTGGATAAGGTATATATATTGATGTTTTCGTCTCCGTTTGTTTCACGGAAAATGGCCTCCTTGGGGAAAACATTTTCCAGGAAGTTATTTTCCAAGAAAATAACTATATTTTCCGGTGTTTGGTTAATACTTAAGAATGAACTGGAAAACAATTTCCGTCGTTTGGCAAGGAATTGATTTTCCGGCGGCGGGCGACCGGCGGCGGCGGCGGCCGGCGATCGACGGGGGTGGGCGGCGGCGGGTGGCCGTGGGCGGCGCCCAGCAGCCGGGGGCGGACGGCGGCGACCGGCGGAAAATGATTTCCTCTTTTCAAAAGAGGAAATCATTTTCCATACTTTTTCAAAGGAATTTTTCCATAGGAGGAAAATGTTTTCCGGGTTAGCCTATTTTCCGCCCCCGAAACGCCGGAAAATGGGGAAAACATTTTCCAGGGAGTCATTTTCCTTGAAACAAACACAGCAGACGGTGGTTCTTCCAATAGGATCACGATCTCATGCAATTAGCTTTGGCGAAAATCCTGTCCTTAGGATACAACAATCTTCCTCACTTAGTCTACATACCAAGCCAAGGATGAACACGATTCAAGCCTTGAAAGTATAGTCAAAACATGGAGCAAATATGAAAGAGGCAATTTGAAGAGGAAATAGACGAGTTATGATCGTGTTGCTATTATTTGCTTTGGTTAACTATTTTTTATTTGCATTAATATTGCTCTCAACAATGAGAAAGAAGGAAACGACAATAAGAGATATAGCGATTTAAAGATAAACTCTTGGTCGAACATTAAGGACCTTTTGGTTCAGCATTTGCAAGGAGCTTTGGAGTTCTAAAGTCTTTTGGCCAAATACAAATAGCATTTGGTTCGTTTTATGCTCAATTTTGAGAAAATACAATTGTATTGTCAAAGGACCATAAGGGCCTTTAACTCAAACTAGCTCAGAAGGTACTTTGAGAAGTTGCATTTTCAGAATACAACTATAACTTTTTATTTTTAATATTTTTATTTTCTTTTTTTATTTTTTAGAAGAAAGCAATTAAAAAATAAAATAATTAAAGATAAAAAATAATTTTTCTAAAAAATAAGTAAATAAATAATCAAAATAATAATAAAATAATTTTGAAACCGGATTAATTATGAATTTTAAACCAATCTTGTGATGCAATAATCACCTAATATGCCATCTAGATTTTTTTGTTGTGTAGTTATGATTGCTTTTGATTGTCAAGCTTTCTAATCTTGTCTAATTCTGATTTTCGGTTACTTTCCAACTCACTCAAATCTCCCTTTTTGAATTCCCCAGCCACCGAAAGCCATCCATGGACAGATTTTCCTTAAACCCCTCTTATTTCATTCCTGGCCAGCTCATAAATCTTTTCAAAGGAGTGCTGGACCGAGTTTGATTTTTGCATAATCCAAAAATTCTCTTCAAAAAGAGGGGTTTTTTTTTTCCTAACAGCCTGCTCTCTTGGCCGACCATGACTCATCTAGTCCTCATCTTAAAATTTTTTATCCAAACTTCCACAATTCTTGCAATCAAAATCCAACTTGTCCAATCACTGGGGGATTGCTTAAGTGACTACTCTTTCCACTTGAGAAAGGAAAGGTAGGGGGTTTGAATCTCCACTTTCGGGGAAAGTTAAGGTGGGGACGCATGAAGAGGATGTAGAATTTCACAACCTATGCACGCACATATACACATGGTGGCCTGGAAATAGTATGGGACTATACCAAAAAAGAAAAAATCCAACTTGTCCGACTCATAACTAACTCCACAGCAAGGAGTTAGGACTGATGCCACTCTCTTGGAATCATATCCAGTCCTGCTATCTTGGAGTTAAGACCGTCTCCCGCATTCTTGAAGCCTGGTCCAATGGCGCTATCATGAAATTGAAGCCAACTCCCACGATTCTTGAGTTTTGAACTCTAGTTCATCTTGCATGTCAAGCCATCAATCGGCCGATCCAAAATGAACACGTTCAAGCCGAGCCCCCTGTTTAATTCGATGCAAACAAGCTTCGTTTAATTCAAATGCATTGAATGTGTCCATTATCTGAATGCAGAGATGCAATAACAGATTCGAGTTTAAGACTAAGATAAGCAAATATTTCTGCTGAAGGATCCAATCGCACCACATCAACGAGCTCGATTCTTAATTTTCTCATGGAATAGATGGAAAAGAGTACCATAGAAGCATCTAAAGTTGTGTACGGCGCTCACTTTAGTGCCCAAAATTTTCATCGGATTACTTAAGTACCATTTGTTTTGAATTACAATCACTCAGGTGCTAATTTCGATTTGATTGTAAATCTGATGTGACATTTTTTGTTAATATTTGAGGCCAACCTGACTCGTCGAAGGTTCAGTCAGTAATAAAAAAGCTAAAAGTTGAAAAAACATAACAAAAGATTTCTTTAAAAAATACAATCTTAATCAGATTTTAAAAAAAATTAAAAAGTTAAAAATTCCACAAAAAAACATATGTATTAGAAATCCTAAAACTTGTTATGAGAGTGCAATTGAGTTCTAAAATTTATAAAAAGTGCGTTCAAGTCCTAAAAGTTGTCAAATTGATGCAATTGAATCTTTCCTTTAACTTCATCAATTTAGACTAATAAAAAAACTGAGTTATTAAATATTTTCTCTTTCTTATATGATAATGACGTGGCTAAGACTAGTAAGTCGCAACCACCGCCCATTAGAAAGTATTTATTGTCACACGTATTATATGTCGTCTGAGTGCTCCTGTGCTAAACTATTACTTGGTAAAGAAGAAACGACTTAGAGGTGGGGGATGGGATAGCCATTTCAAGGAAGCCAGCAAAGTTTTTCTGATTAGTGAGCCTATGACCAGATGAAAAGAATCCACCACCCATCAGAGAACCCCAATAATACGTTGGTGAAGATAAAGTTCACGCGTTCACATCTATTAAATTTTCTTGCTCCATTTTTTAGCACCACGTTTTTCCAAATTTGTACTATTATTAATCTAATACTATTTACTAAACTCAATAACCTTCCGCGTATTCTTCGACCGGGGATTACGTCGTTTTCGCTTCTATCACTTCGAAGACAGCTTGCTCTTCTCGGGTGGATCGCACAGGGGGTGATGCAGCTGAGCCATATTTACTTGTACACCTGATTGTGCGTGGGATTATATATCTCTTGAGTGGTCATGGAGTAAATTATTATGTAGCAAGGAAAAGCCTACTTCTCAGAGGATGGGGATGAAATTTCGAGGAAGACCACCAAAGTTGTTTTTATGAGGTGAGCCCATGACAATGATCACGAGTATCCACCACGCCAGAGTTGTTTGTCCATCCGTACAATAGTTTTGTCAGCCACAGAAAAGCTTGCTCCAATCAGCATATCCGAGATTCCAAATCACGCGGTGCTACGTGGTCTTCAGTAAAAAAAGTCATGCATCTCTGTGCTCTAGTATATAAGAATAAATCAATAAGAAGATCAAGAGGTGAACCAGCTACGAGCTACTTGAAAACACTATATCAAATTTTAAGCTCACAGTCATTTTTGATTGTTGAACTCCATCATACCAATGGCTTCTTCATCGAAATCCAGAGGGCCTTATGATGTCTTCTTGAGTTTTCGAGATACGGACGTGCGTAACGACTTTGTCGGTCATCTCTACAAAGCGTTAGTACATAATGGAATTTACACTTTCCGAGATAGCGAGGAATTGAGGAAGGGAGACGATATATCGATGCTTATGAAGCACATCGAAGAATCATGCATTGCAATCATCGTTTTCTCTGAGGATTACGCTTCCTCACGGTGGTGCCTAGAAGAGGTGGCCAAGATTATGGAGTGCAAGGAGCAAAAGAACCTAACTGTTCTACCAGTGTTTTATAAAGTAGACCCAAAAGAAGTGAGAGGAAGGAGAGCAAGTTACGCGAGAGGCCTGGCTAAGCACGAGGCTAAGCACGGGAAAAATTCGAAGGAAATGAAGAGATGGAAGAAAGCTCTTCTCGACGCCGGCAGGTTGTCCGGGTGGACTTTGAATGATGGGTAAGTAGAAAGGCTTCCGTCTTTTGTATATGAAATTAATCTTTACAAGTACGGTTATTATTTGTAAAAATAACTGAATGAATAAATCATAAAATTGAGTGATTTCATATAGTTCTTAAAACTTGTTTGTCAATTAGAAAAAAATGTTGTGGTGTTATTGCCCTTACCCTATTTGTTTGGAAGGAATAAGAAAGATCGCAACGTTTCATACAGGATTAATTAGCACGTGCAGGCCATGTAAAACAATAACATCATGCTTTCAAGAAATTTAATAGTTTTGGAATCAAAATCTTAACCACTGTTCAAAGTCCTAAATGGCTTTTTTTTTTCAAATAAACTTAGAAACAAATCACATATGATAACCAAAAATAAAAATAAGTGAATCATCAGGTCTAAAGCAAAAGGAACACAAATCACTTAAGTAGATAGATACATATTTTGATTGGTGTGGGGCTCACGAATTTCAAATTTGGCTCGGTGGGAATACATTTTCCTTTGGCTGTAATTATCTGAAAATGAGATCCAGTACTTTGCCATTCTTGGCCAGTTATGGCTAGTTATTTGCTTATTCCAATTGCTAAAACGATGCAACAACTTCTTTTCCCGTTTTTGCCAGATATGATGAGTCAAAGGTTATACAAGAAATTGTGAAGGATATCTTAACTCGCTTAAGCCAAACACCTTTTGTTGCTACTGAGCATCCGATTGGGATAGAGTCCCGAGTGGCTGAGGTGAAATCAATGTTAAGCCTTGCGTCTAAAGATGATGTTCTCATGGTGGGACTATGGGGACAGGGAGGCATAGGAAAGACAACTTTAGGGAGAGCCATTTATAATGATATTTCCAAACAATTTGACGGTTCAAGTTTTTTGGCAAATGTTCGAGAAAAATCAATGGATTGCATGGGTTTAGCTAATTTGCAAGAACAATTGCTGAAGGATATATTATTACTGCCAGAAAGATTAGGGGTGCCCGAGGTCGCTAGAGGTAAAAGTCTAATACCACTTAGACTATGTCACAAAAGAGTTCTTGTCATCCTTGATGATGTGGATGACGAGGACCAGTTATGTGCTTTAGCAGGAAAAGCCAATTGGTTTGGTAGTGGAAGTAGAATCCTCGTTACTACAAGAGACAGGCATTTGCTGACTCGGACGATAGATCGAGATCGTGTGGATGTGTATGAAGTTAAAGGACTGGAGCACTATGAAGCTCGTTCGCTGCTTAGTAAGCATGCTTTTCCAACATACGAAAAATTAGAAAGCAGGACAAAACTACTGGATGGTTTTTTGAATCATGCTAAAGGCCTTCCTTTAGCACTTAAGGTGTTGGGTTCCTTATTACGTGGTACAACAGAAGATGTATGGGAAAGTATATTAAAGAAACTTTCCACAACTCCTAACGAAAAGATTAATAATGTGCTCAAAGCGAGTTATGATGGACTAGAAAAAAATGAGCAAGAGATCTTTCTCCACACTGCATGCTTTTTTAAGGGGTGGGGAATCGAGTATACAAAGAGACTGCTTGATAGGTGTGATCTTCAGACAGCTGCAGGATTTGATATTCTTATTAAGAGATGCTTGATAAGAATTGAATACGGAGAACTACAAATGCATGACTTGATTCAATCAATGGGTAGGGACATTGTGAACCAAGAAAATCGAAATGATCCTGGAAAACGCAGCAGACTGTGGCTGTATGAGGATGTTCTTGATGTTTTATCATGCAACATGGTAAGACTTGCTAATATGATCAAAAAGCTTCTTATCTTTGACTATAATTAATGAATATGCATAACCTAAATATTTGTGTATTTACAGAGAAATTGTACTGTCAAATCCATAGTGTTGGAGCTACCTAAGCGGACAAAGATATGCATCAATCGTGATGTTTTTACAAAAATGAGAAAGTTGAGATTTCTTATGCTGCACAATGTTCATTTCCAAGGTCCCGTATGTCTTCCTAACCAGATAAGATGGTTGGGATGGACTGATTGTAGGCCCTCAATTCCAGAATTTTCCCCTGGTCCAAATGAATTAGTGGCACTTTATATCAGCGGAGGCAGAATGGAAGGAGAGCCAAAACAATTTGAGGTGAGCATTTGCCTACATTGACCTTTTTATTATCCACCTCATTTCTGCGTGTATAGGCGTATTATATGTACGAGTACACCAAAGGAAGTGCTGTTCCTCTGTTTTAGAAACCATTTCTCTATTTCTTTTAAAATGAGTGTAACCACTGGCGTTAGAAACATTTTTTAAGTGCAACGAAATTGGGATTTAAAAGATTAAGCAAACCATTCTAATATTTAATAGAGACATTTTGCTGATAATATGTACAATACAACTAGATGTTATAAATATATGTGAAAAGTGAAAGATATTTCAAGATTTGTCATGTGATTGGCTGTATTCACACGCAGTTATGTGATACTTCACTTTGCTTTGTGATTACTTCATGACATGAGCCATGGCATAATTTGACCAAAACTATTTTTGTCTACTAATGAAAAATAGATTTGGTTTAGATACATCAGTTTAAGTTTTTTGTGAGAGAAAATTAGTTTGGGATAAATGCATCTACCTATTTGAGATTTTTAACAACATCACACCTATTCTAAAATGTTTTTATATTGATAGGTAGATGCATCTACCTATCAATATACATGAGCGTGCCATGCGACTTGATCTCGCCCAAGCTTTACACCTGTATATATAGATTTATAATTGCCAATAAAGTTTCTAAATGTTTAGAAATTTCTCAATACAGTATGTAATTCTCACAAAATTAGTTTACACTTACAGTAATTGGAATAAAAAATTTACCGGTATAGTAGGTCTCAAGTTGCCTGATCTAAATATGAAAATCCTTAAAAGTGGCAACAACATCACACAAACGTCCTTGTTTTCTCTTTTAGAATATTTATCGAAGTTGGTTTCGCAGTTTTCGCAGGACTTCCAAAATTTGAAGGACATCACTGTCTCTGGATGCCACTCACTGGTTTGTACAGGCGAACTGTCCCGTACTCCAAATCTCATGGAGTTGCACCTCCGTTATTGTGACAACTTGGAAAAAGTACATGAGTCAATTGGAAATCATGCTGAGTTACGAGTGGTGGGAATACATGGGTGCTCTAAACTTAGTTATTTTCCAGTTCTCCATTCAAAAACTCTCGAAGTTCTCCGTAATAAATATTGCAAAAAATTTGAAAGATTCCCCATTATTCCACATGAACTTGAGGGCCTAAAAGAGCTTTCTCTGAGAGCTACCGCTATTAAAGAAATTCCGGCATCAATAGAATATCTTGTCTCTTTGAGGAGAATGTACTTAGGTGATTGCGACAAGCTGATAGGTCTTCCGTCTAGCATTTACAAGTTACAAAATTTAGAAGAATTAGAACTTTACTTTTGCAAAAAGCTAACCAGCTTCCCAAAGTACGAGGATTCGGCTGATCCAAGCATGAAGACCGGACTTTCAAAATTACGCAAATTACACTATTCGTGTTGTAATCTATCCGAAGTGGAGTTTATTGAGAATCTTTCTTGTGTCCCGCTTTTAGAAAGTTTAAATCTGAGTGGGAACAATATTACCAGCCTTCCTACGTCCATCCACAAGCGTACTCATTTGTCCACGTTGATAGTTACAAGGTGCCGTCAATTACGGGAGATTCCCAAGCTTCCATCTTCTGTTATTTTGTTTGAGGCGAAAAATTGCTGTTCTCTGAAGAATAATGATCATTTAACTTCATTTGATGATTTTGTCCGTAGGAGGTTGGCTATCGCTAATATTTCCCCACTTGACCAGGTCAGACTCTCTCTCTCTCTCTCTCTCTCTCTCGCACATCAATGTGGAGTATATGTTGGATCCAGTGTGTAATGGAGCTGGAAAACTTAAGAAAAAGCAAGATCAAAGGCTTAACAAAAGCAAACAAATATTAAGGGATTCTGCACTCGTAATGCATGTAACGAAGTTGTCTATCGCACTTTCATGGAAATAATTTATATCACATGAGACTTTTATATGAATGCGAGTGAGAATCATTGGATCTCTGCTGATTTATAGAGCTCTACTAGGCGAGTGGAATTCACTAGGATTACTTACTAAACTCAAATTGTATTCTTCTATTTGGATACCAATAACATATTTGGGTACTTTCTAATAGTCTACCTTTATAACAGGAGAGGCCTCATTACTCTATTTCTATTCCTGGATGCCAGATGCCAAAGTGGGTCATCCCTATTGAAGGGGATTCAATATCTTTCTTGGTTTCAGAGAATTTGTATCACAAGTTTCTTGGATTAAGTCTCTGTATTGGTGGTCATGGATCTACAGAGTACACCCTTGTGGAGATTGAAAAACATGTTAATGGCCAAAGTAGGGGTTCTCAACAAAAAGATTTTATGTATTTGGACTCGGATCATATCTGGCTTTAGTATTTCGTAAATCTATGGGGAGAAGTCGATTTTGGTCAAATTGAGGGGAAGTATGTACAATTTAGCCTTAGAATACGGGGAGTACCGTTTTTCCTAGAAGTATCGAATGCCACCGTGATAAAGTGGGGACTCCGAATAATATGCAAGCAACTAGATGATGACTTAAAAATTGAGATTCGGGACAATCAGCTAATGGATCCAGCTTTACTCTGCGAAGTTGATCTTGAATCAACAAATTTGGAAGCCGAGACTTCACTTATGCACGAAGATTGTTGGAGCGAAGCAGATCCTCGGGAAGACATGCAAGATTGTCGAATAAATATTATGGAGCACAGTCAAATGGTACCAGAAAGAAATCACGAGCTTCTCTCCCTCGCAGCATGCGAAACAAGACCATCTGGAATTCTAATTCGATTGGCAGAGATGAGTATGGCAATGTTTGCTCGCTGCTTTTATTGTTGGAATGACCGGTAAAGTAGTTAAGGAAGCATTCGTGCATTTTATACTCTAGCATGAAATTAGGAGCGGTCTCCATAATTCTCGCTTTACTCAATTATTAATGTTATTTTCCTAGGGACAATCCCCAAAAAACTATGAAATGTAAACTTCGTCGCAAAACAAAGACGCCACTTTCAGCTTCCCCACTCATCTTCCAGACGCCGGAGAGCTCTGACGAATGGAAGATCGCCACCTACCAACGGAGTCCACAAACAGAAGAAGTTCATCTCCCGAAAGCAGAGTCCCTAGCGAACCGATGGCATTGGAGACCGGCTAGCAGACTACCACGGCCAACCGAAGCCATGGGAACCGGTGACGTAGCTTCGGGTGAACGATTCTCTCCTGAGGTTCTGGGCTTCATGCAGCTACTATAGATCAGGTAACGCCTGGCACATCTAGAATTTTATCAAGTTGATGTAATATGTGAGCTGGATTTTGAATTCGATTCAGTTGGTGCTACATTTGCGCGGGAACTTCAAGGATGTGTCGTTGAATTTGTTCGAGAGACGCTGAATCAATGTTCTAAATCTGCGTTTCTTCTCAAGTTTTGTCTGTGGATGCTTGGTAGTGAATTCATAGTTTATCGACATTACACGCTACAAAATCAACGACAGTCTCTGGAAGGAGTAGGTTAAGTATAGGTTCAAAGGAAAAACAAGTGAGGGAGAGTGAAATAATGGGAAGTAGGGTGTAAATGGGTTGGTTCAGTCTCCTTTTCAGGCAAAAAACTGAGCCAACCCGGGTGCTTTTGAGGGGTCTAGGAAAATGTGGATGTCTAGTATGCACTTATCATACAAATGTGCATCCAATGATAAGTTTTCCAGGAGAATTGAATTCTAGGAAATTTCGATCACTGGGATAGGGCTCTATCTCTATGTATTATGAGGCGCTTGAAGAGGCAAAACCATAGAGGAATGAAGATGATGCAGTGAGATGGCAAGCCACCAAGAAAGGTCGCTTGATAGCCGAGTCCTTTAACCACTTCTTGACTTTGGCAACTTGGGAGAATTGAAAACCAAGTTTACATAGAGTGTGAGAGTAATATAAACATTGGTTGTGCCCATGGATAACTAGTTAGACTGTTGCTTTCTTTCGCCCTGTGGAATGTGGATATAAAAAAGAAATAATCACGAGAAACACAGAGTTTACATGAGTTATTCAGTGGAATAGAGACAAAACACTAACCTAATTGTTGATTATTATTTCTGAGGCCTTAGCAGCAGTTTAGGATTCTCTTCATCCTTATGTGCCATAGCTTTATGAAGGAAAATGACAATAAGCTAAAACTCTGACTTAGCATTAGAATATAAGGCAGAGCTTGCTTTGTACAGCCTTGAAGTTGAAGTTGGGTAAGAAACTGATTTTCATTGACCGGGTGCACTTTAGATATGTTACTTTATTATCTAATTAAGATAATTAGTATTTTCATGATTTCACATTGTACTTACTTATATCAGACCTTAATTGGACAGCTATGTGATTGTTGATGAAGGGCACCTTATTGCGGCAAGAACAAATAGGACTAATAAGACACAGAATGTATGTGTATCATTGTTTTTCCACCCCTTTCTATGAATTTTGGCCAACAGCACTTTGTTGTTGTTCTGAATTGATACCATCGCATTATCCACTCCTAGTTATCGTTGCTCTTTTTTTGTGTTTCTACCTTAAATATTTCTCTAATATATGATAAAATATTATAACTGAACAAATCTGCTAAAAAGTGGAAATGTCTATGCATTATTAGGCTATAATTGTTTTGTTCCAATTATTCTTTCATAAAAAACAGCCAACAACAGCAAGAATCTTTCTTTATAATGTACAATATGTCACGATTCTTGTTTGCCATTGTGCTCTGTCTGAATTTTGGACCGAGAACGGTTAGAAAAAACTTCAATGAGGAGAGAGAGAATAGGTAATGATATTTATTTTTTTGAATAGAAATAAAGCCATTGCAAGCTGCTGGATCAGAATGTTGAGTGCTCATATATTGTGTTGTATTGCATGCTTGAATATGTTAATCAGTACATGATCACCTCAACAGAGAATAAATTATATAGGTTATTCTGGATATGCATTTAATGCCTTATATTACATGAGAGCAAGTTGTTATGGGGGTGTCATCTCTGTTGATTAAAAGGGCATAGTTCGATGCATACCTCTAAAGTTATGGGAAGTGTTAGTAGCATAAAGGGCAAAGTTGTATTTTGTCTTTGGGTCTCTTAAGGTTTGGGTTACTAATGTATAAGTGCATTATTATTGAATAAGATGTTTGTCTTTCTCTCATATTCACATAGTATCAGAGCCTCACTAATCCCTAAACCTAAGTACCTGCGTTGACCACGTTGACCACCACCAGATCTGCGTCGCCCAGGTTTGCCGAACTCAAATCCGGTGTCGAGGAGGCCTCGCGAGCCTCGCAGGGGCGTCGAGAAGGCCCAGCGAGCCTCGCAGGGGCGTCGTCTAGGGCCGGTGAGCCTTGCAGGGGTGTCGTCCAACTCCGGCAACTCAGTTCCAGCTCCGGTGACCCCAGTTCCAGCGTCGCCTGACCTCACCCAAGTCCGACGAGGCCAGATCTGACGTCCCCAGCTCCCGGCGAGCTTTACAGAAGCAGCGACCAACCTTGCAGAGACGTTATTCATCATTAGAGAGCCCAGATTTAGCATCCTTCCACTCGGTTTTGATTCACAGCCCACTTTTCTTCTATTATGAACTATCCATTTTAAGTTCTTTGTACAGCGGATCAATGGATATTGAAATCCAAAGCAGGAGTGTTGTTGAAGTGTTTACTCATTGATTAGGATAGATTGTTATGTGGGTAAATGTGCTCTGGAGTGTTTCTTGATTTTATGAAGCTGATTATGTGAGTTTTGGAGCCTTTTGGAGTTGATTATTTGTGGTTTTTGTGGGCTGATGTGATAAGCTTTGATTTTGGTGAATTATTGACCGTTAAGTATGGGTGATCCTAGTAAAATTGAGGGTGGTTCTAGGAAGAACAATACTGTGATGACTGATGTAATTTCTTCCTCCTCAAATCGAATTACTGATAAGAAGCTTGAGGGTGGAGCTAACTTTCATCAGTGTAAGAAACTTGTGAAACTTACTTTGACAGGCAGGAATCAACATAGACACTTAACTGAGCCTAAGCTCAGTGATGATGAGAATTGGAATGTTATTGATGCTCGTATTCTAGGCCAGATGTTGAACTCTATGGAGAGTAATATAGTTGATATGGTAACTCATGTTGACACAGTTAGAGAATTGTGGGAGTATTTGAATGTATTGTATTCGGTCCAAAATAACTTATCACGGATATATGAGTTATCACAGGAATTTTACCGATTTGAGAAGAAGGGGCGCTCTATTACACAGTATTTTGCTGATTTTAAGAGAATGTGTGAGGAATTGAATGCTATTCTCCTTATTTCGACCAATTTTCAGCAGATGCAACTTCAGAGAGAACAATTGGCTTAATGGGTTTTTTAGGTGGTCTTCCTCCTGAATATGAAATTGTTAGGTCTCAGATTCTTGGAGGAGAGACTATTGCGTCACTCACAGATACGTTTGCTCGGGTTCTTCGAGTATCTCATGAGTCTTCTCAGGATTTCATTTCCGTGGTAGATAATTAGCCCTTGTATCACAGTCTAGAGCTAGTAGTGGGAATAGAAGTAATGGAGAAAACCATGGAGGTTATAATGGACATGGTGGCTGAGGAGGAGGTCGAGTCATAGGAATAGGAAGAACCAAAGACCAGTAGCATCTTTATGGGCAATCTCAACCGTTTACTGATAGCTCAGGGCCAGCACGTACTTGTCATTACTATGGAAAACCAGGTTATATTCAGAGGTTTTGCAACAAGTTACATGGGAGGCCAGGGAATCAACAATAGTTTGCCAACACTGCATCTGGTACTGACTCTTTTTCACAGTCTTTTGAGAGCAAGATAGTGATTATGTCCGAAGAGGAATTTGCTCGATATAATCAGTCTCAAAATTCACAGCCTACTTCTTCCACTACTACTTTAGTACAGATAGGTAATGCCACTGCATGTGTTTCAGCTACTTCTCGTCCATGGGTTATTGACTCAAGGGCTTCTGATCACATGTCAAGTCTTTCAGGTATATTTTCCTCTCTCGCTCCATCTTCTTCCATAGTTACATTAGCTAATGGATCATCCACACGTGTTAAGGGAGTTGGCACAGCTTGTCCAACTTCTTCATTGTCGTTATCCTCAGCGCTTTTTCTTCCAAAATTTCCATTCAATCTCTTGTCAGTCAGTAAATTAACTAAAACATTTCAATGTTCAGTAACATTTTATCCCGATTCTTGTATCTTCCAGGATCTGGCTACGAAGAGGACGATTGGTAAAGGACGTGAGGAAGGGGGGCTGTATGTGCTTGAAGACTCAACTTCGTTTGCATGTTCTAGTGTTACTTTTCTACATCAAATCCATTGTCGACTTGGTCATCCTTCTCTACAGAGTCTTCAGAAATTAGATTCCAGTTTCAAGTCTCTTTCTAGTTTGGAGTGTGAGTCATGCCAACTGGGCAAATTATATCGTGTGAGTTATCCACCTCAAGTCATTAAACGGAGCGAGTCTCCTTTTGTGTTAGTGCATTCAGATGTTTAGGGTCCATGTCATGTGACTTCCAATTTGGGTTTTAGATATTTTGTTACCTTTGTTGATGACTATTCCAGAGTTACTTGGTTATATCTAATGAAAAATCATTCAAGAGTTTTTTTCTATTTTTCGTGTATTTATATCTGAAATTTATACTCAGTTTGGTATGCATATTAAGGTTTTGCGTTCTCATAATGCAAAGGAGTACTTTTCTACACCTTTCTCTGATCTTATGACACAACATGGTATGATTCACAAATCTTCCTGTCCTAATACACCACAACAAAATGGTGTTGCTGAAAGGAAAAATCGACATTTGTTGGAAGTTACCAGATCTATGTTGTTTGAGATGAAGGTTCCTAAAACCTTTTGGTCTGATGCTGTCTTGACTGCCTACTATTTTATTAATCGCATGCTTTCTTCAGTTTTGCAAGGTGGTATTCCATTTTCTACTTTGTTTCCAAATCACTCACTATTTGAATTACCACCTCGTATATTTGGTTATGTGTGCTTCATTCGTGATCATCGACCAGGATTATCAAAACTTGATCCAGGGCTATCAAGTGTGTGTTTCTTGGTTATTCTCGTACTTAAAAGGGATATCGTTGCGTTTCTCCATCATTAAAAAAGTATTTCATAATGGCTGATGTTTCATTTTTTTAATCCACTCCTTATCATGATATTCCCATTTCTATGTCTGAGTTGGATGACGACTTCCATGTTAATACCATTAAATCAACTGTTCCTACTACTGCACCTGTGTCACATGCACCACTTCTATTGCAAGTTTATACTCGCCATCCTCAGGTACATACTTCCTCCCCCCTACAGTCACTACTACGTCATCTTCCATCCTAGATCCTCCTTCTCCTGAATCTGATCTTGATCTTCCTATTGCTCATCGCAAAGGTACACGTACTTGCACTCAACATTCAATCGCTAATTTTATTTCATACTCTTATGTGTCTCCTTCCTTTCGATCCTTTCTATCCACTGTTGAGCAATAACATGTTCCTAAGTTAGTATCTGAGGCATTAAAATGCTCTGGCTGGAGGATGGATATGGAAGAAGAATTACAGGCTTTACGAGATAATCAAACTTGGGACTTGGTATCTCTTCCTCCAGGCAAAACTACAATTGGTTGTAGATGGGTATATGCTGTGAAAGTCAATCCTGATGGTTCCCTTGCTCGCTTAAAAGCACGACTTGTTGCGAAAGGGTATGCTCAAGTATATGGAGTTGATTATCTAGATACCTTCTCTCCTATTGCCAAGCTTACTTCTGTTCGTATTTAGATCTCTCTTGCTGCTACATATAACTAGCCATTATTTCAGCCTGATGTGAAGAATGCATTTTTACATGGCACTCTTCATGAAGAAGTGTATATGGAGCAAGTTAAAAAAATCTTTGCATGGGTTGAAGCGATCTCCACGGGCATGGTTTGGAAGATTTTCTGAGGCTGTACATTCTTTTGGGCTGTCTAGATGTGGCAATGATCATTTTTTTATTTTATAGACAGACAGGTGAAAGTAAGTTATTCTTGATTGTATATGTGGATGATATTATTATCACGGGAGATGATTTGGTTGGTATATCTGAACTGAAAGTGTATCTTCAGAAACAATTTCAGACAAAGGATTTAGGAAAGTTGAAGTACGTCTTAGGAATTGAAGTGGCACAGTCACAGAAAGGAATCGTTCTGTCATAGAGAAAATATGTCCTGGATTTACTTACTGAGACAGGTATGTTGGGATCAAAACCTTTTGATTCACCTATGGAACAAGGAGTTAAGCTAGTTGCTGAGGGAGGGGAACTTCTTGATAATCCTGAAAGATATAGAAGATTGGTAGGGAAACTGAGTTATCTCACAGTTACTCGACTAGATATTGCCTTTCCAGTTAGTGTGGTGAGTCAGTTTTTGTCTTCCCCTCGTACATCTCATTGGGATGCAGTAATTCGAATTTTGAGATACTTAAAGAAAACTCCAGGAAAAGGAATTGTTTATCAAAACCATGGTCATAGTAGAATTGAAGGGTTTTCTGATGCTGATTGGGCAGGGTCTCCATATGATAAAAGATCAACTACTGGCTATTGTACATTGGTTGGAGGAAATCTGGTGTCATGGAAGAGTAAGAAGGAGAGTGTTGTTGCTCGCTCCAGTGCTGAGTCAAAGTATAGAGCTATGGCACAAATAACATGTGAATTAGTGTGGATTAAGCAGTTATTGACTGAGCTAGGCTTAAAAGTTTCAATTCCTATGTCTTTGTGGTATGATAATAAGACTGCAGTACATATTGCTTCCAATCCCGTGTTTTAGAGAGAACAAAACACATTGAGGTTGATTGTCATTTTATTCGAGAAAAACTGTAAAGTGGAATGATTGTCTCCAGTTATGTTAGAACTGGCAAACAACTTGTAGACATTTTTACTAAACCTTTGGGTTGTGAGAGGATAGAACATATTTGTAACAAGATATGCATGATTGATATCTATGCTCCAGTTTGAAGGAGAGTGTTAGTAGCATAAAGGGCAAAGTTATATTTTGTCTTTGGGTCTCTTAGGGTTTGGGTTACTAATGTATAAGTGCAATATTATTGAATAAGATGTTTGTCTTTCTCTCATATTCATAGGAAGCAAGCTAAGAAACTTTGGAAAATCTCACGTATGGGGTGGATAACTGCAATTTCACATAGAATTTCAGAGAATATAGCGATTGAGTACTAGAAATTAGATCGAATACCTAATAGAAAGGAGAATGCTCTTCAAACAATGTCCACACCTTGACATTGAGGAGCAGAGACAGTTTTCCATTCTTCACATATAAGATCCCGTCTTAGACCCTTAGTGTTGTGGGTACTTGAAGAAAGAACTAAAATTTCGGGATATGGTGTATTGATGATTTTGTCTTGGAGACAGTGGTTATTCCTATCATGATCTTATGCAGTTGGCTTTGGCAAAAAAACCTGTCCTTAGGATACGACGATCTTCGTCACTTAGTCTACGTACCAAGCAGAGGATGGACACAATTCAAGCTTGAAAGTATAGTCAACATGGAGCAGATACGAAAGAGGCGATTTGAAGGGCAAATAGACTAGTTATACTTGTGTTGCTATCATTTGCTTTGGTTGACTCTTTTTTATTTGCATTACTATTGCTCTTGACACTCGGAGGAAGGGGGAAATGGCAGCAAGAGATGCAGAATTCAGAGATAAGTTATTGGACTCAAACATTAAGCAAGAGTAAAAGAAAAGTAAACATGAAGGAGAAAACATTTTTCATGAAATGCATTTCCTAAATTTATATTGAAAATACACTAAGAGCAACTTTCTCTCTGACATGGTCCTCTGTTGATATGCTTTCTTTATTTTTCTCCTTGTGCTTCCCTAAGTAATAAGACGTGCAAAAAATGGAAGCTCTCGATGTTCTTTTTTAATAGTGACGGAGGACTGGATTTCCGTCTGTAGAAGTTGCAGAGAAGTGTTCAGCATGCTCCCTTTATGTGACATGTGAACCACGCATAATGTGTGCAGCAGCATTATGGATCATTGGTACATTTGTTGATCGTACTGAAATAAGACTGGACTTTTGTAAAATTTGTTTGTTCATAAATGACCATTTTTATGTATAAAGGAAGTATATTATGGCTGTGCAAATTATAAATTTGGAGGCTGTTGCATTCAAGTAGCTCCAAGGCATGCATTAGGTCAGTTTCCGAACTTGCTTTTGTTGCTGATTTCGTGTCTACTTAGCTCCACTTTGAAATTGTGACATGTGACAATTGACAACTAAAGCTTACTGGAGGTTTGTGACTCCTTATGTTGATTCTTGGTGTATGGGGTTTTGTGGTAATTCTGTTTGTTTTTGCACTTTGATATTGCAACACATCACCACAAAAAAATGGAGGTTTATGGAACTAATTTCCACCTTTTCTGACCTCTTCCAAGTCTAAAGGGAAGCAAGTCGAATATTATTGTTTCTTTACTCGCTTTGTTCCCAACTGTTGACATCTGATTTTTAATCATATTTTCTCTTTTAAAATTAATATAAAATACATAAAAAAATTTCATAAAATTAAAAAATCAACTTTGGAGACCTTGGACAAGCCGAAAAAACCAATTTTGACCAAAAAATAATTTTCCATATTTTTGGTATTTTTTCAGCATTTTTATTTTCGAAAATTCATCGAAAATCAAGAAAAATGAGAAAATTACAAAATCAACTTTGGAAGCCTTTGCCGAGCTTAGGCTACCATTTTTGAACAAAAAAATAATTTTTCATAATTTGTCATTTTTTTATCTTTTAGAAATTATGAAAATATTTAATAAAAATTAGTGTTTGAGGCCACAAAAATGTGAAAAAATAGTCATTATTTTAATTTTAATTTTAATTTTCTCTTCATTTTGGCCAAAGAAAATTTGTAAAAATTGGTCTGGAATCGGGAATTACTTTGCTAATCTCATTTTTAGACCAATAAAACAAATGTTGAAAATTCATTATAGATCCATAACTTTTGATTTTTGTATTTCTGGAGTCGTGACATTGTCCTCTAAAAATCCAAATTTTTCAATGGCCATACGATGCATTTTCCGTTATCGCGTTCCGTTTTTCGGAATTTGATTTATTGTTTGAAACGTTCTTCCGTGATACATTTTCGTGTGCATGGGATTACCATTCGAACATGCAATATCGACTTCTCGAGATTGAAGTAGAAGATTGACAATTACTCGGCCTTGCAATTCGCCGATTTGAAATGGAAGTTACATACCATGTCTGTTTTGGTATAAGGCAACAATATCGACTTTCACTACTGGTCTTACAACCATTTCAGCTATTCTTCCATTCAGTCCTCAGAAAAACTCAAGACTGTCATATGAGTTCTCTTGCTTTCATTGTTTCCAAGCTGTCCAGCGGCCGAGGCGTGTGTGGGTTCCAAGTGAGGCTACCTTCTAGAGATGAGGGTCCAAAAATAACTGATTGGGCAAAAGTTGACTTCGAAGAATGGTAGCATGCCAAGTCTGGAGTTTGAAAAATAGTTGGGGAGGTCTCCAAGACGTCGGGCTGGCTTGGTTAATCATCTCATCATGGTCCACGTGTACACTCCAACTTTAAGGACCCGACAGAAGCAGGAAGAGGTCGAGTGTGCAGATAACAGTGGAAAGGAAAAGGACAGAAGAGAAAGAAGTGGCAGACAAGACTCAAAGCGGTCAAGAAAATTTGTTAAAAAAGAAAAAGATAGAGAGAGATAGGAGGGGACGTCTCGACTTTGGCCAGGGGACTTCCACCGAAAAGGGGCAGAGGGTGTTTGTAAGATGAGGATAGCGGGAATCGGAGGAATGGACGAAGAAAGCGTACATTTGCGCTTCCTCTTCGAAAGCTAAATTTTCTCGAACTCTTCGAGTTTCATTTTTCCTTATATTCGGCCATTACTTCGCTCTCCTCAATCCTTTCTATCTTCTTTAGGTTCATCTTCGCATGTCGAGCATGAAAAACTAGAGTCAAAGAAAGAGACGATGGCAGTTACATGGGCTAGACTCGCATTTTGGTCCTGGAGTCGCCGACTTGGTCCTGGAGTCGCCGACTATGGTCATGGTTGATTCGGTGATAGGGAAGTCCAGGGTGTTGGTAGCACCAACTGTGAAGGAGAGGGCAAAGGACATCGCAGAGACGTGGGAGGCGGTGTTACTTGAGGAGAGGGAACTTTGAAGCTACACCGATTTTTCTTATGGTCATCAAGCCGTCTAACAACACCAGCTAACAAAGAACACGCTCAACCGGGGAGGGGAGCTTACTGGACTTTCGTTCGCGAGTTGTTGGCTTTATTCCCCACCTCGATTTTCCCTCACAGATTAATCCTCAGAATTTGACAATCAAATTCGATGTATTTGTGTTGCAACTGCAACAAGGGAAGGAAGACAATGCACTCGAGCTTCTGCAACGGTGTTGGCGAGTCAAGCGTTCACCTCCAAGAAAGATGCCCCTACCTACTCCTGCTTTTAAGGCACTGGCCATCTCATCTTCCATGCCATCACCCATTCCTTATGCACCATCTGCAATCCCTGACATTGCTCGATCACTCATTTTGTCGAGTGTATCTAGTGCGGAGTCTCTCAACTCTCCACAAGCATGAGAACAGCGAAGGGGTCCTGCTTGGCCTTCTCGATTTAGTTTTGCGCAGTTGTAGTCTCAACATACCATATGAGTCTCCACCGTATGAGTCTCCACAAGCCATGAAGATCTCCTCCCTCTCCCACCGTAACTCCACGGCGTCGATCGACGCCTCCGAGCACGTACTCACTTTCATTGTACTCAACCTCGCCCGTAGGATCGCTGCCGCCTCTAAACTCTCTCTCATCCTCATCGAAGACACCGTGAACACCGTCGCCACCACCGAGCAAGATCGACTCAAATAGAAGCTTGTGTAGAATGTGCAAGGAATGGTGTAATTCTTCATGGGGAGGCGATGGGAAGTGACATTATCCACGGTTGATGGATCCTCTACGTTCCAAAAGGGGCCTCCATTCACGAACTGGGGCGGGGCAATTCCTTTTCATTGAGAAGGAAGCTCCAGGAACTAAGGAGGCTAACGAGACTTACTAGCTGCAGGGGGCTTTCCTTAGCGTTACCTCATAGAGACCCTCCCCAAGCTTTTCTCAGATGAAGAAAGCAGAGCGTCTCTTTCGTCAACATCTCTTGCTTACATCGTCCTCCCGTCGTTCCAAGACAAGACTGTTTAAAGTGGAAGTATCATTCGAGTAACAAGATAAATACTACATCGAAAGAATTTGTGCTTTCATGGAGTTGGACCTCACCGTTCGTCACTCGAAGCTACATCAACGAAATCCTCCTCGGGCCGGCGAAGTTTTGTCTAGCCCTACTTCTTCAGTCAAGGAGTCATTCAGGTCAAACGCTTTGTTGACTAGGCTCCATGGCTCACGGATGAGAATCAGGCAATGGTCCGAAGTTACCCTTGATGCCTGACGATTAAGGTAAACCTTGACTTCTGTTTTACTATATCTTTATTAAACTGGGTATCGCGCAAGCTGTGTTGAGTAAATGTTGCTTATGGATTGTTTTAGAGTTGAGTGCATATTTTGGTCCCCAACGAGATTATTTCCTCCACACTGAAATGCCTACTTCCGCCTGTATGTTTCTTTGTCTATCTTTGTCATGAGCATTGCACCTGATTTGGATAAATGACGATCAATAGAGAGAAAATACATCAATATAGAGACCTGTGTATCTTGAACATGTTGCAAGTTTTCACGTGTTTGCAAGTCATAGGAATGCTTAGTGTCTTTTCCAATAATACGAAAACAATTTCACCCTGTTAAGTTTATCTTCCTCATGAAGTCTTGATTGGTATGCGCATATAAAAAAATCATCATAATAAGTAAATGAGAATCTCCAGATTAGCAAATAAAAGGCTGAGTTTGGGTTTGATTTGGTTATGGGTTGCATGGGGGCTTAGGGACGGAATTTGATTAGAGTTGGGGTCAACCAATGGGTCTCGTTCATCCGAATTGGGCCAAGTCTAGATTTAAGTTTGGTTTCAGAATGAAATTGGGCCTCTCTTAAAGTCATTAAAAAAGAAACAAAAAGGGTCTAACAAAAGTTTGTCCTTTGGCCTTAGATTAACTTTGGGCCTTAAGGACCGAGTTTGACACTTGTGGCGCAGGCCAGGTCTGTTGACCATGTCAAGATAAAACTAAAATGTAAAGATAAAAAAAAAATTATTAAAAAAAAGATTGGAAAAATGCAATAAAAAAACAAAAAATTCTAAAAACAAATAAAAAAATGATTTAAAATAGAATTTCCTAAAAACTTAAAAAAAATAAATAAAAACAAATAAAAAAAACAAAATCCAAAAATTTCCAAAAGGCTCAAAAATCAAGAAATGGATCATCTTAGCTGAACAATGCTATTTTTGATGAACTTCCTTCCTAATTTTTTCAAAATGACGATTTTGCCCCTTATGGGCAAATCATCTTCAAAAATTATGAAAAATTCAAAAAAACCTCAGAAACTAGAGAACAGACCATTTTAACTGACCAATCCTATTTTTGGTAGGTTTCCGTCCCAATCTTTCAAAATGACGATTTTACCCCTTAGAGCAAATCGTCTCCAAAAATTCTAAAAGTTTCAGAAAAGTCTCAGAAATTAGGAAATGGGTCATTTCGACTGACCAATCCTATTTTTGGTGAATTTCCGTCCCGATCTTTTCAAAATGACGACTTTGGCCCTTATGGGCAAATTGTTTAAAAAATTTCAAAAAATTATCAGAAATTGTAGAAAATAAGAAATGACCACATTCAACTAGTTTGGCTCATTTTCACTCCCTAATCCTTGAAAAATGACCATTTTACCCTTATATTCAGTTTGACCCAAATATTTCCAAATCACCCCAAATGAATTTTCATGAAATTGGTACCGAAAGGACGTTAGAGCAATCTAGAGTAACCAAGTCCCTGAACTCATTTTCTCTGGTTCGCAGAAATATATTAGTTCTCCCACTAATTTATTTAGGTTTCTAATCGACCTACCAAGAACGATTAGTGGCGACTCCAAAATTAAAAATTATTTAAACAAAAACGAAATTTGCGATTCGATAGGGCTTGGGAGGGTCCGCATTAGGTTAGTTAATCTAATTAACCTGACGATCCATTCACCTGAAAACGAAACTTATTATTTTCGGATCGCAACAGCTTGGCGACTCCGCTGGGGACGTGTTCTTAATTTTTGAAAATTTAAGAACTTAGAGGACTTAGGCCAGAAAATTTCATGAAAATTTATTTCATCTGAATTGGGTGAATTCTAACCTCTAGGTGTTAAATGGTTTTGTAGAATGGGAGTTATAAGGGGTGGAGTGTTTGACTAACCCTTTGTTTTGCAGGTTGGTGTAGGAATTATTTGTTTAAATTCTGCACATTATTGAAGCGGTGTTTGCATTTAAATGTTGTGCATGTGTTTAGAGTTTTAGCACTACATCACACACGTCCCGTGGCCAGACTTGGGCTACTAGTTTTAGGATGGTATTGTGATTTGGTTTTAGCATTCGACGTGAGATCACGTCGAAGGTTAGCCCAAATTCAATCCCGAACCTCTTTTTAAAAATGAGTTTCAAAAATTAGGCCTCAGGCTTACCAAAGCAATGGCTTTAATTTTTAGCTTGAGCAGCCGAAGTAGGAAGGCACGGCTAGTCCTGATTACGTCTTGAGATCACGGCTAATCTTGATTATGTGCGCGAGATTGTCCCCTTGCCGTAAGTCTTTCGCTTCAATTTGTCAGCCTTTAGAGTAGATAGGCTAAGATTTAAACTCACGATCCATTTGCATGTCTATGTGACCAACATGGTATTTTTCAAGGTAAAAGTAAGATTTCTAACTCTATCTTGAATTTATTTTTGGTCGGTCCATGTTAGGCGTCGGTCAAATTTTAAACTTAATATCATCATCATTTTTCAAAAGAAAATAAAAATTAAGTTGGTATCCCCATTTCTAAAAAATGATGAATGTGAAAAAATCCCTTTGGGGAATTTTGTTGACCAATAAAAAGATTTTGTCACATATTTCCTTAATGGTTCAATGGACCAAAGGTTTTCTCAACAAATTTACCTTGAAAATTCATTCTGAGGAAAAAGGAAATTTTTTCGAGAAATTTGGTAAATATCAAAGGAACTTGTCACATTTTTCCTAAGTTATAAAATCTGCAGGGAAATTCTTTCCGAAGAAATTTACCCATGTTTTTGCGAGAAACTTTTCTCCGATTTCTCATAAAACGAAGAAACAAAATTGGACTAATCTAGGAGTCATGGATCGACCCCTTTGGATCGCATACTAATTATTTCCTTTATTTTTACAGGGAATTATAGGTGCCATGGGTGGGAGCGAAATTAGATTCAACAATACACCGAAGATAATCATGGGAAATATAAAAGGATGGATAGTCATCGATACCTCGACCGATAATCCTAGAGGCAAGTAAAGAAGTCCTGTAGATAGAATTGCGTCAATCAATGGGCACGTATGAATTATGTATTTTGATGGGGTCGTAAATTTATCGGGCCTAGGGGCGTTTTAATGTAATGAGAGTGGTTTTTGTATTTTTGTTGAAAAAGCGCGAAATGCGTAAACAGAACTCATAAAGCAAATTCATCTCATGGTGCCTTCTTGATTAAATCAACTAAAGGTCTGCCTTGAAATTTACTCGGATTCGAATCATGTGGAGAACTTTTGAGGATCGGTGTTTTATTAATGAGCATGGCCCACAATCATTCCTCCCAATGCTGCAGGCAACCGACACGAATAAGTGGACGTTGAAAGAAATAAAGTATGATTGAAGTGGGGCACGAAATAGATGGTCAGGTTTATTGGCATACTAATCGAGTGGTCAGAACGATAATAATGACTAGTTGTGGGTTTTTTTCCATGTTTTCGATATCATCATCAGAGAGGAGTGATGGCGTCTTATCTTTGTCTGTTAGGTTGTGTATCATCATTTTTACAGTCACCACCTATCAAGATAAGATATGATTAATAGAGGTGGATTAGATCTAGCAGAGGCGAATGACCTTACGAAAGTTATGCCTAATAGTCCTTCTTCCAGAAGAGAAGATTGCACCAAACTATGACGGTTCATATGACGTAAAGAAAGTCCTCCCAGAAGGTGCTCTGATCCTAACCAAGTCGGATATTTGTATTGACTCTGATTTCGTGAGGAAAGGAAGAGATGGCGCGAAGATAAAAATATAGATATGCGAAACATTCCTTTTATTCCATACATCAACAAGTTTTACAATAGCTCACTAGGGAGGAAAGGTAAAGCCAAACTGGGCCCTGATAATCATTACGAAAGAGCTCAATTGACTCTCCAAACAGTTGATGCTCTAGGTGCATCGGGCACTTTCGGGATTAAGCTCCGCGAGCCTATAGAAGAGGCGATCGCACTTCTCCTTAGCCTGGGCCATACTGGCCTCATAATGCTCAACGGCAAACTCCAGGTCCGGAATCGCCACCCTCTCAAAAGTAATATCTGCGGTAATGTCATCAAGTCTCTTCTGCAGCCAACCGTATTTACATCTCATCACAATATTGCCCGGATCCTGTTCGGCGTAAGTTCGAACCAAGGCCAGACGGTCCACCAACTTTCCCCTCTCATGAACCAGCCACGAAAGCTGATCATTATCAAACTTGAAGGCCTTCTTGTGATTATCAGCCACAAATGTGACTGTTTCCAAACACTCATGCCGGTCTTGGTAACGAGCTTTCACGACGGCAGTCACAAGGACCGTCTCATAAGCACGGTTATAGGCAGCCAGAAAATTAATGAAGAGGGTCGAGAAGTTTCGATACTCCTTCCCCAGTTGGGTACCCTCAACAGAAGCAGCGTCCACGGTCCTGAATAAACCAAGGATTTCAGCATCAACGGTAGAGTTTTGGGCTATATGAGCGTAACCTCTACCAAGAAGATTGTAGAGTCTCTCCCACCCAGCCAGGACTTCGACGGAGAAGGTATGGTTAGGAGAATTGGCCATTTTTGAAAGCAGAATACGAAAGAAAGGGGGAGAGAGGTGAGGGAGATGAGCGGAATGGGAAGATGGTAATCTACTTTGAAGTAAATATTGATTTCATAGTGACGGTATCAAGCAGTCAAGATTTCTCTTATCTACCATTCTTTATTGGCACCACCCTCGTTGCCTCGAATTCCCATCAGATGGCGACCTCGACCCAAGCGAGTCCGAAATCTCCACAGAAAGTTTGACGAGACACCGCCACTTTAAAAAAGAAGACGGAAAGACGAGCTGAGTAGAAGACACAGCAAACCTTAGCGAAAAGAAGAGAAGGCTTGTCTTCATTTGTGAACGAGGAAAAGACCTCACCTGCAACGCCAATGCTTGAGATAGGTGGAAAAAATAAGGACAGGAGCCCTACCACTATGAAAAGGATGAAAGAAAATAAACCGTGCAGAAGACACGGCAAAAGGTTGAGAAAGACAGGAATCTTGGAGGAAGCGATACGATTTATGAACCCACGCCTAAGTTTTAAAAAGAGGCATTCTCCTGAAACATTCATCCGTGCTCAAAAAAAGTTTCGAAATCATACACAGTCGCTCAGAAGAATTCAGAGTGAGCGAGAATACAAGGGAAGATAGTAGATCTTGAGAAATCATCAACTAAATCGAAGATGTCTCAACCCAATACTCTCGAGAGCTATTGTTGCCTGTTGAATATGGGAGAGGAAGAGTTCAAAGCCATGTTTGGGATCGAGCCCATGGAGCCTGGCCCTTCCGCCAACGACGTCCGAGATCTCAGTAAAGATAAGGACAACAACGGTAAGGGTCAAAAGAAGCGTTACCGTCGCCATACTAAGAAGCAAGTATAAAGGCTTAAGGATTTCTTCAGAACATGCCCTATGCCAGACGGCAAACAGAAAATGGAACTGAGTCAAGAGCTAGGACTTGAACCTTCGCAAATCAAATTCTGATTTCAAAATAGGCGAACCCGAATGAAGACTTGTCATGAGCACAACGAAGCTGAGTTTCTAAGAGTTGAAATGAAAACCTCCGAGCGGAAAACAAGATGTATAAAGAGGTTTTTGACTCCGCTACCTGCCCCAATTGCAACAGCCTCCTCCTCACCTTCGATGAAATGCATGATCTGAGGATCAAAAATGCACGTTTAAGAGGTGAGTTAGACCAGTTTATAATAGGATCGAATTCTATTGGAAAAGGGTACAAAAGGACCAATGCTACTAGATCATCATCAATACCTCCCGAGGAAGAATGGACAGATCACCACCAAGCGGACATTGACGATGATCTTTTCGCCATAATCAACCAGTTTGATATCAGTAAAGCATCGAGGCTGTGATGCACATGCTCAGCCAGTGACCACCAAGCTTTCAATATGGCCGATGCATACCTAATCCGAGATGAAGCTAGCTGATCATGGGAGAGCCTGCAGAGGAAGCAGAATCGATTCTGAATGAGTGAATGTGTTTTATTTCCTTGCATGATGTGTTTTTCTGCTTTTGTAAGTTATGTAAAAGTAAGGAGTAATAATCCGACTTCCCCCTATTAAATGCTTGAATCCGCCACCTCACCAACTCCGGGGAAGAATTAATAGCGAGTAAAAATCCACATAAACTCGAAGGGTAGTTCTATATCATTCCAATTTACCCTCAATTGCTCCAAGTTTTAAAATTAAGCCCCTCCTATTCTCAGGAATTTGCAAATTGACCCGATAACGGTTATGCCTAAATGCGAAGTCCTCATATTGAAGGAGACTAGGCAAATCTACTCATAAACATTATCGCAAGACGGACAGATATAAACAAAAAAAAGCACGAGCAGAAATGCAAGCAATTTCTGTAATGCTCATTTTTTTATAGGCCAAAATTTTTGACTAGTCAATGGTGGTAAAAAAAATAAAATAAAATGAAAAGTTGAAAAGTCAACAAAATAAAAAAAGAAATGTGGGTAACTTTCCCTTCTTCTTCTTCACACCAAGACATACGTGAAAAAGAAAGAAAGGAGAAGAGGAAGAGAGAAGAGGGAGGAAAGAGGAAGAGAGGTCCAAACCACGTGCTTCGCCAAACGATCCCAACGTCGTTTAACAACGTTCAGTAAGTTCTCGCACCCCACGTTACTTATATTGAAGTAATTTTGGGAGTTAGGGGTTAGTTTCGAACCTAGATCGAGTTCAAGTTGCTGGGTTCATTTGAGGTGTTTTTAAGCTATGTTGTTACATGGAGATGAAAATTTAGGACGTTGTGAAGCCGTGGGATTTGACGGATCTTAATTTGGCGCTCTGGTTTGCCTGAAACAAGATTTTCAATTCTGGTTGCTACAGTACCCGCGCGAACAGCATGCTTCAAGAGCCAATATCTTCATCTTTCGTTCATTATTTGAAGTTGACCATATTAATACTTTTGTAGTATGTTGAATAAGCTTCGTTTGGAGTATAAGATGGCTTGAAACAGAGATCGGTGGAATGAGTTATGGCCTTTTTTTGTCATGAAGCGCAAGCTGTTCTGTTTCCTACAGTACGAGCACGAACAGCATGCTTCAAGAGCCAATATCTTCATCTTTCGTTCATTATTTGAAGTTTACTATGTTAATACTTTTGTAATACGTTGAATAAGCTTCGTTTGGAGTATAAGATGGCTTGAAAAGGAGATCAGTGGAATGAATTATGGCCTTTTTAGTCATGAAGCGCAAACTGTTCTGTTTCCTACAGTACGAGCACGAACAGCATGCTTCAAGAGCCAATATCTTCATTTTTTGTTCATTATTTGAGGTCGATCATATTAAGACTTTTGTAGTACATCAAATAAGCTTCGTTTGGACTATAAGATGGCTTAAAATGGAGCTCGGTGGAGTGAGTTATGGCCTTTTTAATTCTGAAGAGCAAACTGCCCATTAAGGACATCAAAGGAAAGTTGTTATTAGGCGAGCTTCCCTTGACACTAGTTGTCGTTCTGTCGTTAAGTAGGTATAAATTAGTTGAGTCGTCCATTAGAGTGTTATATTATTAATTTTTGATCCATTTTCCGTACTTTTGAATAGGAAATCGGACCCGTCGGCTCGAGTAACCGTCGCATTTTAATTTTACCTTCGTCTGGTGAGTGATACTATTTTTTCTTTGACTTGTATAAACTCATGTTTTTCTGAGAAGGTATAATATGAGTTTTCTAATGTGATTTTGTTCATTGAAAGGAAAGAAAAAGCGGTGTTTAGAGCATTTTTGCTGCATAAAACATGATCGAACATTTACTGCTGTTTTGTTTATTCAAGATGGTTTTATGAATACTTTGTGCTATTGATTTTGAGTTGATGGTGATGTTCATTTTGGCCGAAATAATTTATGACAGATTTCTGCTATTGATTTTTGAGTTGTTGTGATTTTATGCTGCTCAAGATAACTGTGAACCCGACTGATGGGTTTGTGGGTATGCGCATACTATTTAGGATATCCTTGTGGGCCGAGCCACCTACATTATAGGTGGAGACCTTGCCAAGGGGGGAATCTTGGTCGTCTTTTGTCACGAGCGTTATGCGCGACTACAGTTAGAGCCTTGAGCACGTGATTACTCAATGGATAGACCATTGACATGTGTTATGTTGAGATTAACCAATGAATTAAACCATTGGTATTTGTTTTGTGTTTTAAATGTGCATAGTGATTGTTCGATCCGCTTAGAAAAAATGTATTACTCACTAAGCCGTGTTAGCTCATTCCTTTCATCTTTTTGTTTTTCAGATCTAACGAGTCGCCCGTAGAACGTGAGCGATCGTTAGTGGAGGATATTTTGTTGGGGGGAAGCTTTTATTATAAGTTGTGAGTTGTTCCTTTTGTATTTGGTGAGCCATTTTAAGTGGATATTAGACGTTTCTACCATTTAGAAGGATATGTGTATATATCTATTTATGGTTGAGTAGCAAGCTCTGATGTTTATAACTAAGGAACTTCTTGAAGTCGTATGTATGGATATACATGTTTGATATCAGGTTGGATTTTGGTTAAGTTGAGGCTGCGTCCTTTTGAGAAAAGGACGACAGTGTCACAATCTCATATTATTGTGGTTTGGGGTGTAACAATTTCAAAAATGGGTAATTCTGTATCGTTCCAATTTACCCATAAACGTCTTGAGTTTTGAATTGATTTATTTTGTCTTAACATGGACTGTAGATTGCCTTGAAAAGAACCGTGATGTGGAATTGCCCAATGCAAAGTAGCAAAACCACGCCATCTCAACGGTTAACTCTTAAAAGAAAGCCTCCATGGACGCCTACGGTCTAATGGGCCTGATGGCATGGGGAATGATAGTGGTCCGAAATATTCCGAGTTCGATCCCTAAGGGTGGGGAATGTTGTAACCATTGTAAATAAATAAAACAAATTTTTGCGCATTTCTTTTTGGATAAAGAAACAAGAATACTCGATGAGCAATATCAAGGTCAGTATTTTGTCGTGAGCTTAATCTAATGTTGAAGCGTCCAGCCAAAGCTAAGGGAAATTCAGTCCAGTGAACTTGATAAAGGGGTCACGTAAAACATTCAAGATGAAAGGTAAACCAGTATTGTATCCAATTCATCATTTCTAATACTGACTAACACGTCTTCTTCTCCATTGTTTGATAGGAAATGTCTAACTTGACATACCCACAGAGAAAATCCCGAGTGGTAAAACTGGTAAAAGAGTTGCGCAAAGCACTCAAGGTTAACTCAGTATCGTGTCCAGTTCATCATTTCTGATACTGGCTAACATGTCTCCTTCCTTTTTACAGGAAATGTTAAACTAACATCTGATACGTTAAAGAAAACAGCCCCGAGAGGCCAAGTTATGATCGCCTGATGCGATCTGTCTGATGAAATAGGGAAAATGAATGGCGAACCCTGGATCGAAAAGAGGCAAAACCAGACACAAGCTACTCCTCGTCTCGGGGAATATGCCCCCAACGTGTTTGATCCGCCCACACAGCCAGGGGCAATTTCCATACTTGTACATTGTATTACCATATTTGCATGATGTTTACACATTCCATGATTTATGCATGACTGTTCTGCATGTTCAATTTGTCAATTTTGACTAGGGGTATAAACTGTACACGATGCATCGAATGTATAGAATAGGGGCATGAGAGGACGATGAAAGTCAAGCCATTTCCACATTTGTCCTGTATTTAATCCATAGTGAGTTGAGCAGTAGACAGATTCCGCATTCTCCAAGGCAACGGGTTTTCTCGCAAAAGGTACAATAGTCGAAGTGAATGAGGCATTCATTCTCCATTCTAAACACTTTAGGCAACCATTGACAACCCATTTGAACGGTGATTTCATTTCATAACCCTTTCAAGAACCACCCTACACTGGGGCAAAACAGAGGTAATTCCAACAATGTCAGGAGATACATGGTTAGAAATTCTCTTGCTTGGACTAACATCAATCTTCGAGTGTTTCTTTGCATGATACTCAAATTTTGATTCAAGTGCTTTAGGATGACGAAGAGCATTTATTTTCTCTATCCTACACACTCATCCTTTACGTAACCCAATTGAGCCTGCAAATTCATTTCTCAAGCCCATGTTGGTGATCCTTGCTCATTTCAAGGTAACGACAACACCTTCCCCCAAGGAGCAGAATTGAAGAAATTGGGCCAATAGAGAATCCTCGAATTAGCTCATTTCATATGCTAGACTTTCATGTAATATCTAGTATCATTTGTTGAAAATCATCTTATTGCTAAAATTCAAAATCACAAGATTGTTAAACAAAAGAAAAAGAAAAACAAGTGTAGTCTAAAAAAAATGGGCCTGCTTCCAAACAAAAGGGAGTCGAGAGTAAGAAAAAGCAAATGCTACTCCAAAAAATCTCGGGCAGAAAGAGCAAAGTGCCTATCAAAAGCAAGGCCAATGCCCATATATCTGTAATGAACTTCTGACTTCGAACATACATTTTGAATTCCTAAAAAAGGATCCCCAAAGAAGTCAGTTTGCAAAGTGTAAAAGAACTACCACCCCTCAGCCAATGGACGTATTCATTGAAGACGAATTAATGAAGGTCAAAGATCGGTGACAAGACTACAATGATCACCAACACCAAGCCCTTCTCATATATTTTTCTAAGCCAAAACAAGCCCTTTGTTTCTCAGACCCAAATCCCGACCTACGTTATGACCCTTGAAAGTCTCTTCTGATTAGAGCACTTGAATTAATGTAAGAGTTGAATGACTTTAAGCATCGCTCGAAGAAGTTCGAGCAAGATTATTTCTCTCTCATTTTGCAGGGTTCTTAGCTTGTAAACCCGGAGCAGATGATGAAGACTTTTTTGTCAATGGCCTTGACTCGAAATGAGTCCCCTTTGATAAGCCTTTGACTCAGCCCACATTACGGTCCTAATCAAGACCTCCAGATCGGCTTGATCGTATCAATTACGAGATTACTTAGACCCTCGCTGAATGCGATGATGGTAAGGTTGAGTGATTTTTTTTCAAATCCTGCAATCAAGATAAACAAGCCTTTCTCAAGAGTGAGAGAAAGCCCTTTCGGACTGAAGTCCCCATTCAAGTTACATTCGAGGTATTCATGACATGATAACCTCCCTAGACAGAATTGGAAATGCAAACTCGACAGAATAGTTATGCATGATCCATATTATGAGCATACACATACGGTTTTAATCATTGCAAACTCAACTGAATGGTTTTGCATGAACCGATGAACTCATTGATAAAAATGCTTGCACATGTTACCTCTGACGCTGTATGACAGGTAGTGCATTCCTGATAGTCGAGTTACCCTCCGAGGTCTCGAAATTCATCCATAAGCTATTGAACAAACAAGCCCTGTTGGCTAATGCTTGCCAAGCATTTTCAGGTGAGTATATATTCAACTTGAACTTTTCAATTCTGATGATTGTTTGGGTGCTCAAATCCATTGCAACACATAAGGTCATTCAGTGAGCAAGCAGACATGATACAATCAGTCTGTCTATGCCTCGATCATTAACTCAGAAGATCCAGGTAAGTCTTCTGAACCCTTGCGACTCATGATCAACATGCTCTCATGAAGTCTTCATCAGCTCACGATTGATATAATCTCGTGTTCTCAAGCTTTATCAAATCATGATTGACCAACTCTCGTGTTCTTGATCTTTGCCTCATCGGTTTATTCCTAAAGTGATGGGAGAACAGTTAAATTGGCTTTGAGCTTCTGCAGGATTCCTGGTCTCTCCAGATCCTAGAATGACATCCTTCAAGGTAAGTTAAATCGGGTTTGAGTGTCTGCAGGATTTCTGCTTTCCCCAGATCCCAAAATGGCACCCTTTAAGGTAAGTTAAATCGGGTTAGAGTGTCTGCAGGATTATTGGTTTCCCTAGATCCCAGATATACCCAAAAATCATTTTCTCAATCAATACCTCTTCAGTTTACCCAAAAAAGGTGACATCTAGGGTATATTATCTCTAGAGCCCTTCCATTGGAAACCCTAATACGGAACGGTCAATTCACAAAAGTCCTTCTTATAGGCACAAAAGTCCTTCTTACAGGCACCAAGTTCTTCCTACAGGCAACACAAAAGTCATTCCTATAGGCATCAAAGTCCTTCTTACAAGCAACCCAAAGTCCTTTTTATAGGCATAAAGTCCTCTCTACAGGCACAAGTCCTTCTTACAGGCACCAAGTTCTTTTTACAGGCATAAAGTCCTTTCTACAGGCACAAGTCCTTCTTACAGGTACCAAGTCCTTTTTACAAGCATCAAAGTCCTTTCTACAGGCACAAGTCATTCTTATAGGCATTAAGTCCTTTTTACAGGTATCAAAGTCCTTTCTACAGGCAAACCAGGTTCTTCTTACAAGCACACCAAGTCCTTCTTACAGGAAAACCAAGTCCTTCTTACAGGCAAACCAAGTCCTTCTTATAGGCACACCCAGTCCTTCTTATAGCCACACCAAGTCCTTCTTATAGGTAACCAATAGTCCTTCTAATAGGCATTACCATAGGATGACCTACCATACGGGTCAAATCTTAATCAGTAGAATCCTTTCACTAGGAATCTACCATGGGGTGACCTACTATACGGGTCAGATTTTAATTCAATTTTAATCAGTAGAATCCATTCATTAGGAATCTACCATGGGATGACCTACCATACGGGTCCAAGTAACCACCTTAAGGTTTTCTTATAACGAATCCTTAGGCTCTCATTCCATTTTCAATAGAGCACACAAATCAAGCAACCGCCACACAACGAGCAGGTAAGTACTAGGTGAGCTCTCCTTTTTGTATCCCTCTCACTGCATGAAAGCCTCCTCCAACTGGGTTTGAATCAGAACTTACACAGAGAAGTATTAGAGATCAAATGTCACGACTCTTTGTATTTTCTTAGGTTGAGTCGATTAGGATTCAGGTGTCATATCACCTTTGAAATGAACCTCTACCGAGCTTCCTTTCAAAAAGGGGCAGCTGTTGACACCTGATTTTTAATCATATTTTCTCTTTTAAAATTAATATAAAATCCATAAAAATTTTATAAAATTAGAAAATCAACTTTGGGGACCTTGGACAAGCCTAAGAAACCAATTTTGACCAAAATTGTTTTTTCCATATTTTGGGTATTTTTTCAGCATTTTTATTTTCGAAAATTCATAGAAAATCAAGAAAAATGAGAAAATTACAAAATCAACTTTGGAAGCCTTTGCCGAGCTTAGGCTACCATTTTTGAACAAAAAATAATTTTTCATATTTTGTCATTTGTTTTATCTTTTATAAATTAGGAAAATATTTAATAAAATTTAGTGTTTGAGGCCACAAAAATGTGAAAAATAGCCATTATTTTTATTTTTATTTTAATTTTCTCTTCATTTTGGCAAAAGAAAATCTATAAAAATTGGTCTGGAATCGGGAATTACTTTGCTAATCTCATTTTTAGACCAATTAAAAAAATGTAGAAAATTCATTTTAACTCCATAACTTTTGATTTTTACATTTTTGGAGTCCTGACATTGTCCTTTAAAAATCCAAATTTTTCAATGGCCATACGGTGCATTTTCCGTTATCGCGTTCGATTTTTCGGAATTTGATTTATTGTTTGAAACGTTCTTCCGTGATACATTTTCGTGTGCGTGGGATTACCATTCGAACATGCAATATCGACTTCTCAAGATTGAAGTAGAAGATTGACAATTACCCGGCCTTGCAATTCACCGATTTGAAATGGAAGTTACATACCATGTTTGCTTTGGTATAAGGCAACAATATCGACTTTCACTACTGGTCTTATAACCATTTTAGCTATTCTTCCATTCGGTCCTCAGAAAAACTCAAGACTGTCATATGATTTCTCTTGCTTTCATTGTTTCCATTAGAGGCATTTTGCTGGTTTCCGAGAGCAATTCGATAAGGGAGAGAAGATCAAAAAGGAAAAAGACAAAAGAAAGGCTGGTCTGCTTATTTCTTTATTGTTTTTGGTTCCCATGCAAGTAACCTATCCACGTCCATGTTAGAATGTGCAGTTTTCACGTCCGTATTTGGCCTCATCTTCTGGTCAAACATCATGAGCACACCATGAACATTGGAGGAAGACTCGTTACTGGGACTCACAACCGAAACGAGTTCGTGATCATCAAATGTCAATGAGGCTTCATGGATCGAATCTATGAAAGAACTGAGTGGGCAAATATGTTAGATATGAGGGCTTGAAGTAGAGACAGCAGGCGGCCAGCTCTTTATGGACTTTTATGAATGTGTTTTTCCAGTGTGTCGGCTTTCCCATGAGTATGCGGAGAAAGATGTCGTTAGCCGCGCCTCATCTGATTGTGAGCCCACACATTCGCATCTCCCCCAAGGGTATTCAGTATTTGGAGTTCGAGCATTGTCATAGTCTACATATACTCCCAGCTGCGCTTCAGAGTCTCGCGTTTCTTCAAGAATGGACAATCAAGCACTACCCTGCAATGATATCATCACTAAGACAAATGTTCCATCCATGCTTAAGGGACTGGCATTTCGCGGATGCAAGGCTTAACCAATACATTAAGAAAGAGAGTGAGGAAGGTTTGCTTATTAATTGTGTGGCCTCATCTTTGGGCCCTTATCATGGACTGGCAGTTAGAGTCTTCATCGAATGAAAGGTGGAAAGATGACTTTGGCCGGCAAAATGATGAAAACAAAAAGAAAAGTGGATCGGCTAAGAGAGGGGACTTTGGACCGAAAAGAATAAGAACGGAAGAAGCAGGAAGCAAAAAAAAAAAGGAGGCTATCACGAGTGGAGTTGGTGCAAGCGAAAGGGCAGTGTTTTAATTGTTGCTATTTCAACCATGAGGTGGTGGAAGGAGGCCATGAAGATGGCAATGGAAGTTTATAACCATTCAAAGGACTGCAATTACGCAGCATCGTCGGAGCTATCATGTGGACGGTGGGTTGTCTCAATTTGCTCCGCTCGCTACAGTACAGCTAAAGCCATGTGCTTTGTGGAGAAGGAACCAAGTGCCCAAGCTATCCAGCGGCCGAGGCGTGTGTGGGTTCCAAGTGAGGCTACCTTCTAGAGATGAGGGTCAAAAAATAACCGATTAGGCAAAAGTTGACTTTGAAGAATGGTAGCATGCCAAGTCTAGAGTTTGAAAAATAGTTGGGGAGGTCGCCAAAACGTCGGGCTAGCTTGGTTAATCATCTCATCATGGTCCACGTATACACTCCAACTTTAAGGACCCGACAGAAGCAGGAAGAGGTCAAGTGTGCAGATAATAGTGGAAAGGAAAAGGACAGAAGAGAAAGAAGTGGCAGACAAGACTCAAAGCAGTCAAGAAAATTTGTTAAAAAAAGAAAAAGATAGAGAGAGATAGGAGGGGACGTCTCCACTTTGGCCAGTGGACTTCCACCGAAAAGGGGCAGAGGGTTTTATAAAATGAGGATAGCGGGAATCGGAGAAAGGGACGAAGAAAGCGTACATTTGCGCTTCCTCTTCGAAAGCTAAGTTTTCTCGAACTCTTCGAGTTTCATTTTTCCTTATATTCGTCCATTACTTCGCTCTCCTCAATCCTTTTTATCTTCTTTAGGTTCATCTTCGCATGTCGAGCATGAAAAACCATAGTCAAAGAAAGAGACGAGGGCAGTTACATAGGCTGGACTCGCGTTTTGGTCTTGGAGTCGCCGACTTGGTCCTGGAATCGCCGACTATGGTCGTGGTTGATTCGGTGATAGGGAAGTCCAGGGTGTTGGTAGCACCGAACGTGAAGGAGAAGGCAAAGGAAATCGCAAAGACGTGGGAGGCGATGTTACTTGAGGAGAGGGAACTTTGAAGCTGCACCGATTTTTCTTATGGTCATTAAGCCGTCTAACAACACCAGCTAACAAAGAACACACTCAACCGGGGAGGGAAGCTTACTGGGACTTTCGTTCGCAAGTTGTTGGCTTCATTCCCCACCTCGATTTTCCCTCACAGATTAAGCCTCAGAATTTGACAATCAAATTCGGTGTATTCGTGTTGCAACTGCAATAACGGAAGGAGGACAACGCACTCAAGCTTCTTCAACGGTGTTGACGAGTCAAGCGTTCACCTCCAAGAAAGATGCCCCTACCTGCTCCTGCTTTTAAGGCACTGGCCATGTCATCTTCCATGCCATCACCCATTCCTTATGCACCATCTGCAATCCCTGACATTGCTCGATCACTCATTTTTTCAAGTGTATCTAGTGCGGAGTCTCTCAACTCTCCGCAAGCACGAGAACAGCGAAGGGGTCCTGCTTGGCCTTCTCGATTTAGTTTTGCGTAGTTGTAGTCTCAACATACCATATGAGTCTCCGCCGTATGAGTCTCCACAACGCCATAAAGATCTCCTCCCTCTCCCACCGTAACTCCAAGGTGTCGATCGACGCCTCCGAGCACGTACTCACTTTCATCGCACTCAACCTCGCCCACAGGATCGCTACCGCCTCTAAACTCTCTCTCGTCCTCATCGAAGACATTGCGAACACCATTGCCGCCACCGAGCAACATCGACTCAAATAGAAGCTTGTGCAGAATGTGCAACGAATGGTTTAATTCTTCATGGGGAGGCGATGGGAAGTGACATTATCCACGGTTGATGGATCCTCTACGTTCCAAAAGGGGCCTCCATTCACGAACTGGGGCGGGGCAATTCCTTTTCATTGAGAAGGAAGCTCCAGGAACTTAGGAGGCTAACGAGACTTACCAGCTGCAGGGGGGCTTTCCTTAGCGTTACCTCATGGAGACCCTCCCCAAGCTTTTCTCAGATGAAGAAAGCAGAGCGTCTCTTTCATCAAAATCTCTTGATTACATCGTCCTCCCGTCGTTCCAAGATAAGACTGTTTAAAGTGGAAGTATCATTCGAGTAACAAGATAAGTACTACATCGAAAGAATTTGTGCTTTCCTGGAGTTGGACCTCACCGTTCGTCACTCGAAGCTACATCAACGACATCCTCCTCGGGCCGGCAAAGTTTTGTGTAGCCCTACTTCTTTAGTCAAGGAGTCATGCAGGTTAAACGCTTTGTTGACTAGGCTCCATGGCTCACGGATGAGAATCAGGCAATGGTCCGAAGTTGCCCTTGATGCCTAATGATTAAGGTAAACCTTGACTTATATTTTACTATATCTTTTTTAAACTGGGTACCGCACAAGCTGTGTTGAGTAAATGTTGCTTATGGACTGTTTTAGAGTTGAGTGCAGATTTTGGTCCACAACGAGATTATTTCCTCCACACTGAAATGCCTACATCCGCCTGTATGTTTCTTTGTCTATCTTCGTCGTGAGCATTGCACCTGATTTGGATAAATGACGATCAATAGAGAGAAAATACATCAATATAGAGACCTGTGTATCTTGAACATGTTGCAAGTTTTCACGTGTTTGCAAGTCATAGGAGTGCTTAGTGTCTTTTCCAAGAATACGAAAACAATTTCACCCTGTTAAGTTTATCTTCCTCATGCAGTCTTGATTGGTATGCGCATATAAAAAAATCATCACAATAAGTAAATGAGAATCTCCAGATTAGCAAATAAAAGGTTAAGTTTGGGTCTGATTTGGTTCTAGGTTGCATGCGGGCTTAGGGACGGAATTTGATTAGAGTCAGGCTCAACCAGTGGGTCTCGTTCTATTCGAATTGGGCCAAGTTTAGATTTAAGTTTGGTTTCAGAATGAAATTGGGCCTCTCTTAAAGTCATTAAAAAAGAAACAAAATGGGCCTAACAAAAGTTTGTCCTTCGGCCTTAGATTAACTCTGGGCCTTAAGGACCGAATTTGACACTTGTGGCGCAGGCCGGGTCTGTTGACCATGTCAAGATAAAACTAAAATGTAAAGATAAAAAAATTATTAAAAAAAGATTGGAAAAATGCAATAAAAAAACCAAAAAAATGAAAAATTCATAAAAATCCAGAAAATGATTAAAAATAGAATTTCCTAAAAACTTAAAAAAAACAAATAAAAAAAAATCCTAAAATTCCCAAAAAGCTCAAAAATCAGGAAATGGATCATCTTAGCTGACCAATCCTATTTTTGATAAATTTCCTTCCCAATTTTTTCAAAATGACGATTTTGCCCCTTATGGGCAAATCGTCTTCAAAAATTATGAAAAATTCAGAAAAACCTCAGAAATTAGGAAACGAGCCATTTCGACTGACCAATCCTATTTTTGGTGGGTTTCCATCATAATCTTTCAAAATGACAATTTTGCCCCTTATAGGCAAATTTTCTCCAAAAATTCTGAAAATTTCAAAAAAGTCTTAGAAATTAGGAAACGGGTCATTTCAACTGACCAATCCTATTTTTGGTGAATTTCCATCCCGATCTTTTCAAAATGACGACTTTGCCCCTTACGGGCCAATTGTTTAAAAAATTTCGAAAAATTATCAGAAATTGTGGAAAATAAGAAATGGCCACATTCAACTGGTTTGACTCATTTTTACTCCCTAATCCTTGAAAAATGACCATTTTACCCTTCTATTAAGTTTGACCCAAATCTTTCCAAATCACTCCAAATGAATTTTCATGAAATTGGTACCGAAAGGGCGTTAGTGCAATCTAGCGTAACCAAGTCCCTGAACTCATTTTCTCTTGTTTGCAGAAATATATTAGTTCTCCCGCTAATTTATTTATGTTTCTAATCGACCTACCAAGAACGATTAGTAGCGACTCCAAAATTAAAAATCATTTAAACAAAAACCAAAGTTGCAATTCGGTAGGGCTTTGGAGGGTCCGCGTTAGGTTAGTTAATCTAATTAACCTGATAACCCACTTTGTTTCCTTTTTTTAAAATTTTTATGTGACTGGTTGGACATTTCCTTTGTTTTTTTTTTGCCCTAAGGAATTAACTGTTTTGGGAAGCACTAGAAGTTAATGTAACATTGGTTTGTTCTTCTCTTCCCTTTCACCACTATTTCTTCATCTTTTCTTCCTCCCTTTTTACTACAGCGAGATTCTTTGATGTCTTTAATGTTATCACCTTTCGAGTGGGAAATATAGCATCTTTAAGGATATATGATTTAATTATGAGAAATTATGCTTTCTGATATGTCATGGGCAATGTACTCAATAAAGAAATCTCTTCTCTTGTTTATTAGTTGCACTTGTCTCTTCTTGCATACATGAGGGCATGTGCTTGCTAATTGTGGTGCGTGGTATGTGTTTTCAGTATGATTTTTCATCTGATGTTGCTACGATCTAATAATTCATGTTTCCTGAGATTGCCCAGAGGTCATCATTTTCTTACTTAGACTTTGTGGACATAAATGTTAAAAACAGAGTGAAATAAGATCTGTTTCATTGTGATTTTAGCACATGAAGTAGCTAATATAGATTATGAACAATGTCTTTCTTATTGAATTATTAGTTTTGAAAGAAGAAGCTCAAGTACGGAGAGAAGGAAGGAGAGGGAGGGAGGGGGGAGGGGGTGTGGTGTCACTATTGTATTGGGAAGCAAGTGTTGAATGAAACTTTTTAGGGGAAGAAAATAAGCCACGAAAACTTTTAACTTTTAGAGCTAGAAATTGATACTTAAATTGCTCCTAAGAATGGGATTAGAATTCAAAAGTATTGTGGCAAACACGAGCTAGCTTATTGCCTTTTTGAATACGACATCAATCAAGAGGAAGCATCTTGCGGATAAAGTACCACCTTGCTCAATTTCCACTGTGTTGATCTCAAAAACTAGCCCTAAGTATTGCATAGTTTCATGTTAGAGTGAATGAGATTGTTGTTATAAAGGTGAGCATGGTTCTTATGAAATGTTTGGAAGATGTAACTAGTTGAAACCCATACCAGCCTGTATTAGTAGACAAGTCATTTGTAAATCTTCTCTCAAATCAGATTCCATGTGCCAATATCTCTCTAAAGAGTACTTACCATCTGTGTTAAAATCCTCGAAGTATCCCCTGTTTACAACTATTGTTGTTCTCTAAGTACATTAGATTTAACTACCCCAAACGCACCTCTTTTAAATCTGATGTAAGAAGTTTGCCAAGGTAGAGCCTAGTTACTGCCAATTGAAGTAAGTGGTACACTTCAAAGATAATTTAGTTGCCTGAAAACCTGCTTCCGGGAATACATGCATTTCTTAAAGTACGATTTCTTAGGACCTAAATGTAAACTTCCTAAGTTGAGCATGTTCCTTTACTGGAGAACTTGTTTTTGCTTAGATGGCACCATTTTCTGAAAAGTGCTTTGCCAGTGAGTCTGCTAAATTATCTCTTGATTGATATTTGGACATGGTTTGAAAATGGAATCTGTCTTGGGTTTTCAAGCTAATGAGCTAGGTGAAAATGAAAAATTATCAGGAATATTTTGTGGCTATCATACAAATTTCATCTATGTTCCCCTTTGAAGTGCCTACCTAATTTATGAATGTTTCCAACTTTTTTTGTGTTTTGCAGTAATGGAAATTCTTCATTGAAGGGTTTCAAATGTTCTAGAGGAATAATGGCATTAGAAGCAATTTCTCTTCCGCGAGATTTTTATGAACAAGGAAATCCTAATGATATGAACGGCGATCAATGATTTTAACTAGCTGAAGTGTGTATTCGAAAGAATGTTATGTACATTAGATAACCTAGGGGAAATGATCGTTCTTTTTCCATGGACCCATTAATAAATGCACTCACTAAGAGGCATTTATGAGCATAATAGAACAATTCAATCGTTTGAACCAAAGTTTACTTTATCAATCAATAAACTTGAGCATTGTGCCTGGTAGCAACATCTTCCTGAAGGACCCTTCAGAAGAAAGCTCTTTTAAAATCCAATTTTGTGGTCTTCCTAGCACTCATCCCCATTCATAGTGATTGAGAAGTATTCAAGAAGCCTCGTTCAATTTCTACTTTTCAATAGTTCGATCAATAGCTAGAGAGAATTGTATTTGGGTAATTGCAGATATTGCTTAACAACTCAGTCTCTCTCCCCCCCCCCCCCACACGCACGCACAGTTGTCATGCCCCGAACCCGGTGGGCGCGTAGCATCCCTTTACTTGCTAATCCGCTCATCGCCTGGCCAACGCTAGCAACGTCTCAAGACTCGTCAAGGCCAAACGATGGCTAAAAAAACAACAACAAAAAGCGCAAAATCCCTTGACATACATACATATAGGATAGAGTGATAAAGAAACTCGAATTTACATATTATATAACCATAGAGGTTCTATGCAACCTAGAAGGAAATATTATCATCTGTATCTCACAAACCTAAGTCGACCATGATCAAAAGAAAACATGCCAAACTAAAAAGTCACCAATCTCCATATAGGCATCATCGGGACTACTCGTCCTCTAGCAAGGGCCACTCTTCCGGGTCGGACTCCTCGGATATTAAGGAATAATCATGTTTATGGTCGAGGGTCTTAAATGGCAATCAACCAAAAATATATGAGTCAAAACTCAGTGAGCACATGCCTAGACTCAATTTAGAATGAAGCATATGTCTCAGGTCAAAACGTAAACAATCACATGCATATTGTGACTTCAGATCACATAGATGGAAATGTAGATGCTCAATAATTCACTTGAGGTCCTCGGTGGCTCACTAGCACTTTTGAACTGAACCCCATCGGTGACTCAATAGCTCTTCCGGTCCCAGCCGCTTCATAGACGTCTCAGGCCTGTGCCTCAAATCGTGTCTAATCACATTGAACTTGGCACCCTTATCTCTCTAGCTACCCCATGCCAAGCACGTTCAGGCGCAAAGTGCAGCAATCATGACTCAATTAGCACTGCAATCAGCACCTCTTTATTTCCCAGCAATCTTGGTGGCCCCCTAAATACTGCCGGGCTATCCCACACGATTCTACGTAATGTGCCAAATGCATATGTCTCATGCTAGTATGCAAATCAAATATAACCATCATAAAGTTCTCAATTGACTTGACTTTTAAATACTAATGCAAGTCATCTTTGCTATATGCAATTCCAAAGATTATTCACATGAGCATATAATTTACCTCAAAATATATCGAATATAATAACCAAGAATTGCATGTTGCAAAACTCGCATTTCAGGATTCGGTTTCCATTCTAAGTTGTCTAGATTCAAGGGAAAGCAGATCGACACACATGGAAAATTATAAAGTTTGTAAAAATATCAATTGGCCTCTATGGACATCAATAAGTAATCAACATTTAACATCTTGAAAATTAAATATTTTTCATCCTAAAATTTTCCCTACTAGTCCCCAGCATACCCGACATTCTAAGTAAAGTTTAGAAATGTGCTCACGTAAAAATTCAAGTTCGAGCTCAGGAACGGCGACCAATCATAGCTCGGCTAAACGGCGAACTTGGATGGGCAATGGTAGCAAGGTAGCTGATGGCTCCAGATATTATGAAGAACGATTAGATCACCACAACAAAGAAATTAGGCAGAACATGGTCATCTTTGATTCGAAACTGGAAATTCTATAGTAGGTTTTTGGCTAATCCGCTTTCGGAATATCGAAGCTTGAAATCTTACGAGTACACAGACAAAAACAGAGCTCGATTCGGGTATTAGGCGACCCCGAACGAGTCGATTTCCTCTGGGCGCGTGTGCAAAAACGTGAGAAATTGAGAGAGAGAGAGAGAGAAAGAGAGAGAGAGAGAGAGATAGAGAGAGAGATAGAAAGAGGTGACCGAGAGGAAAGGGTCAAAGAGTTGCTGATTTCAGCCAAGAAGAGGGAAACGATAGTTCAGCAAGTCAGCCGTGGTGATGAAGGTCCAATGGCAGCAACAAACCAAGCATCATAGCAGCCGAAGGAAGAAAATTTGTAGCAACAACTAACCAAGACAGTAGTGAGAAAGTAGAAAAAGCAGCAACAACTGATTCACGCAACAATTGAAAGAGTTGGAGTCCAGCAACAAGGCTGAAGAAGCAGCTGAATGGGGAGAAGCTGCAGCAGCGTTGGCATGTAGGTGAGCAGCAAATTCTTCGTGCAATCGAGAGCACAGAAGCAAAGAAGCAGTAGAAAGTTCAACAGAGATCAGCTTTAACTGAAGGAACGTCCAAGGAAGAAGAATAAGGAAGAAAGAAGAAGGAGGAGTTAGCTGCTGCAGATTTTTCTCCAAGTCAACAGCAAAGTTAAATGGCCTCCAATCATCAAGTTTTGTCTTGCCAGCATGGGAATGAGGTTCAACTGAGGTAATGGAGCAGATTAGCTAAAAGTTTGGCCAAAGAAAATGTTACAGCTCTTGTTTTTTGGGGGAACAAAGGTAGTGAAATTTTAATGAGGGTGCACGTAGCTTGGGCAAGCTTCCAGCCGAGAAAGACAAAGAGGGAATGGGTGATTGGAGGGAAAGTAGATGGCTATTCGGCCAAGGCAGTCAATCAAAAATAGAAGGCAAGCGAGGTCCAAACTTCATCAATTTCTTTGTCTTCATATGCATGAATTTTGAGGACGTCACAACTCTCTCCACCTTATAAGAATTTCGTCCTCAAATTTTCACTCTACTTACAATATTAATTACACAAACAAGTGGGGGTACTTGCGCTTCATCTCATCCTTATTTTCTCATGTTGCACCTTCTATTCCATGATGCTCCCAAATTATTTTGACTAGAGATATTGTCTTGTTCCGTAGGATGTATTCTCTTCAGTCCTCTATTCATATGGGCCTTTCTACGTACAAGACTCGGTTATCCACTTCAATGACTTCATGATCGAGTATATGGTTCGGGTCCAGCTTGTACTTTCTCAACATCGAAACATGAAACACGTTATGCACTTGAGACAAATTTGACGGCAACGCGAGACGATACGCTAATGTTCTAATTCTTTCCATGATCTCAAATGGGCCTACAAATCTCGAGCATAACTTTCCCTTCTTCTCATTGGCGACACCTTCAAAAATACGTGATCTCCCATTTGAAATTTCAACGGCCTATGCCGCCTGTCTGCATAGCTTTTTTGGCCACTCTAAGATGTTTACAGCCTGTCCCTTATCGCCTTCACTGCCTCAACGGACTGTTGAACCAGTTTTAGGCCCGTTATGCTCCTTTTCAGCAATCTCGTCCCAGTAGATTGGAGTTCTACAAGCTCTTCCATATAAAGCCTCAAATAGAGCCATTTTGATACTCTGCTGATAACTGTTATTGGATGCAAACTATACCAAGTGTAATTGTCCTTTCCATCCACCTTTGAAATCTATTACACATGCTCTCAACATGTCCTCCAATGTCTGAATCGTCCTTTTTGTTTGTCCATCGGTTTGCGGATGATATGCCATACTATACCTCAACTCAGTTCCTAGTGCAGTCTGCAGACTTTTCCAAAATGTTGCAATAAAGCGCGGGTCACGATCCACGAGATGGTAACTGGTACTCCATACAGACGAACGATTTGACGTACGTATAATTCAGCCAGCTTTTCCAAAGTAAAGTCCTTCCGTACTACTACGAAGTGAGCAAACTTGATCAACCAATCGACCACAACCCAATTCGAATTGTTGCCCCTTTGACTACTTGGTAAACTAGTTACGAAGTCCATCGTAATATGTTCCCATTTCCATTTTGGGATCTCTAATGGCTGTAGCAATCCTCCAGGTTTGCAATGTTGTGCCTTTACCTGCTGACATGTCAGGCACTTTGCCACATATTTGGCCACATCCACTTTCATTCCATTCCACCAGTAGTGCTAACGCAAGTTCCGATACATCTTCGTACTACCTGGATAAATGTTATAACTACTACGATGCGCTTCTGTCAAAATCTCTTCCTTTAATTTCTCATTATTTGGCACACACAAGCATCCTTTGAACTTTAGGATTCCATCCTCTGTCACTTGAAACTCTAGTTTCCTCTTTGTCACATCCATCGTCAAGATCTTCTAAATATCAAGGTCCGTAGATTGTAATTCCTTGATCCTCGAGTGAATTTTCGGCTCGACTCTCAAGGTGGTCATCAGACTCGAGAAGTGTCCTACCTCTATCTTGAATTCTGAGTCCCTTATCCCCTCTAGTAACGTCCATTCTTTAACCATCATGTGCGCTATGCTCGACTTTCGACTAAGCGCATCCACTTCTCTATTTGCCTTTCTAGGGTGATACAGAATATCGCAATCATAATCCTTTAATAGTTCCATCCAACAACGTTGTCTCATATTCAGCTCCTTCTGAAAGAACATATACTTCAGGCACTGGTGATCCGTATAAATATGAAACTTTTTCCCAACTAGATAATGTCTCCAGATCTTCAGGGTGAATACTATCGCTGCTAATTCCAAATCATGCTTCGGGTAATTTATCTCATGTGGCCTCAACTGTCGAGATGAGTATGCTACAACCCATTCATGTTATATCAAGACACATCCCAAACCTCTTAATGACGCATCATTATAGATCTCGAATCCTCTAGTTCCTGACAGTATCGTCAACACTGGCGCAGTCGTCAACCTACGTTTAAGCTCTCGAAAGCTTTCTTCACACTTATCCATCCATTGAACTTCGTCTCCATTTTTAATAAACGCGTTAAGGGTCCAATTATCGTGAAGAAATTTTCCACGAAGTGTCTATAGTAACCCACCAATCCTTAGAAACTTCTCACTTCTGTCACGGTTGTCGGTTTATGCCACTTTTCAACTGCTTCAATCTTTGACTGATCCACAACGATTCCTTCTCTAGAAATTATATGTCCAAGGAATGCTACTTGATTAAGCCAAAATTCACACTTACTGAACTAGGCATAGAGCGAATGCTCTCTTAAGATCTGTAGAATAATACTCAAGTGCTATTCATAGTCCTCAGAACTTCTCGAGTACACCAATATGTCATCGATGAACACTATGACGAACTGGTCTAGGAGTTTCTTGAATATCCTGTTCATCATATCCATGAAGGCGGCAGGAGCATTAGTCAATCCAAACAACATGACTGTAAACTTATAGTGTTCATACCTCATCTTGAATGCCGTTTTCGATATGTCCTCCTTTTTTATCCTCAATTGGTGATAGCTTATCCTCAGGTTTATCTTAAAGAACACAAATGCTCCTTGCAGTTGATCGAACAAATCATCTATCCTAGGCAACAGGTACTTTTTCTTGACTGTCACCTGATTTAACTATCGATAGTCAATGCACAAATGCAATAACCCATTTTTCTTCCTTACGAACAATATTGGAGCACCCCATGGCGAAGCACTTGGGTGAATAAATCCTTTATCCAACGATTTCTGCAATTGGACCTTCCATTCCTTCAATTCCGACAATGCCATCCTGTAAGGTGCCTTAGATATTGGCTCTATCCCAAGAGCTAATTCAATTGTAAACTCTACTTCCCTTTCAAGAAGCAATCCTGGTAACTGTTGCAGGAAGACATCCGGAAAATCGCGTACTACTCGCAAGTCTTCAAGCCTTACTTCCTCAACTGACGAATCAATTACATAGGCTAGGTATCCTTGACATCCTTCGTCCATCAATTTAGTTGCTTCCAACGATGATATCCAATAAATCGAGGTTCCTACCCAGTTTCCTCAAAATTCAAATCTAGGGCGACCAGTCGGGTTAAATTGAATCACACTACTACCACAGTCAATTACTGCCCCATATTTAACTAACCAGTCCATTCCTACTGTCACATCAAAGTCAAACATGGGTAGGACAGTCAAATCAATCAATTCCTCTCTATCACCCAAGGATATCTTACACTCTTGACATACTAACGAGATGAGCATTTTATCATTTAGTGGGGTGGCCACAATGCAACCGTGTTTCTAATGGTTTCATGTTAATCCCAACCAATATAATGAATTGTTCAGACACAAATGAATGCGATGCTTCAAGGTCAAATAGGGCATAAGCAGAACGATCACAGAGAGAGACGGTATCTATGATCACACCTTGCGCATTTTCAACTTATCCTCACGCTATCGCGTACACTCTTCCTTAAGCTAATGGTCAATTCAAATTTCCTCACGAAGTAGCTATCGTCTGTGGTCTAGCTGGGGGTCCTTGTTGTTGAAATTGCGGTTCACAATTTTTCCTTGGATAATGTCTCGCAATATGTCCCATTTGCCCACATTCGAAATACACTCCGGTCTTCCTTGGGTACAGACCATTCGCATGTCTCTGTCCATAATCGCGCACCTTGCATTACCAAGGGGTGTCGGTTTTCCCAAAGTTCTCTGCTTTGGAGGGACAAACCTTCTACTATCTATCATTGGCCTCTTCCCGAAACTCTTGTTATCTCGTTTGGGCATGAATCGAGACCCAAATGCAGGGGCTCTTTCATTTATGTCTCTTTCGAGCTCTTGAGCCCTTTTATACATCGCACTATAGTTCCTCAATCCTGCGGTAATCAATTGACTATGGAGTTCAAGCTTTGGCCCGTCACGGAATCTCATTACCTTGTCCCAAGCATTCTCTATCATCCTTGGAGCAAACTTGGATAGTCTTGTAAATTTTGCCTCATACTTATCTATTGTCATCTGACCTTAACGGAGCCGTAGGAATTCCTCCATCTTTCTTTCCTATACGGCTTCTAAAAAGTATTTCTCATTAAATGCTTCACAAAAATCCATCCAGTTCGGCACTGTACCTTCAGGGAAGACTCTTCCTCGAGTGGTCTTCCATTAATCATTTGCTGTGTCTTGGGGCTAGTAGACAGCTAACGACACCTTTTCTTCCTTAGTACATCCCAGCACTTCGAACGTTTTCTCCAGTTGTTTCGTCTAAAGGAAGGCTGCTTCAGGTCATCCTGTTCCATCAAACTTGGTGGATACAACTTCAGAAATTGCTCCATGAGATGAGGTGTCTGTCAACCTCCAATACCAAGAGCATTATTCACAGTGGCTCCAGGCATGGCAGCTAAAGCGACCTTAGTAGCTTGGGCCACAATGACAGGTCTTTCTTCAGCCTACTTGCCATAAAATATGAAAAAAAAAATGGAGATGGAGAAAGTGTATACAATTTGTGCTAATTTGAGACTAAAACCATAAATAAATGAATGAATAAAAACACTTAGCTCGAATTTGCTTGCTTGTTGACGAGGATGAACTCTTGATTTATGTTGATCGATGAAGGAATTGGTGATGATAACTCCTAACTTTAAACTCCCACCATCTTCAAAATTTTCTCTCTCTTTTTGGTATTTTCTTTCTCTCCAATTTTTCTTCAATCTCTCAAAACCCTCTCAAACATTCAAAATTTTCTCTCTAAAAAAATTCTCCATCTCAAGCTTACTTCTTCATCCTTTTATAACCTACTCATCTATCTCTCATTCTAATTTTTCCACTAACTCTTCTTCATTTTCATCTTCCCTTCTCCATCTCTATCTCACATTCTAATTTCTCCACTAACTCTTCTTCATCTTCAACTTCCCTTCTCTATATTTATCTCCCATTCTAATTTATCCACTAACTCTTCTTCATCTCCATCTTCCCTTCTCTATTCTTATCTTCTCTTCTCCATCCGTTCTTCTTCATCTTCTCTTCTCCATCTTCCATTCTCTATTCTTATCTTATTTTCTCCATCTCCTCTTCTCCATCTTCCCTTCTCTATTCTAATTTCTCCACTAACTCTTCTTTTTGTTATTTGCAAAATAATCCTTCAAGAGTTAGGTATTTGCACTCTAGTCCCTGAATTTTAAGTATTTACAATTTAGTCCCTGAAAAAAATATTTCTTTAAGTCCAAATCTCCTCACAATTTTTGACACACCTCCCCTATACTTAATCAAAATTCAACACATGTCAAATTTAAGCTTATTTCTTGCCGTTGAAAATAATGCAGAATTTAATTAAAGCACTTTTGCAAAATTGAGTCATTCTGTGTATAATTAGGCCAAAATGAAAATTTGGAATATTAGAGAACAATGTCACAACTCCTAAAAGTGAAAAATAAAAATAAATTGACTCAAATTGAATTTTTTTAGGCCCGATTCGAGATTATGCTCGTGATGAAATACACGACCCCGAATTGGATTTTTTAAATTTGCGATGGCCAACATGAAAAGGGATTTAAAAGAAAAAGTTTGACTATTTTTATGTATTTTTGTGGCCTCAAATGCTATTACTTATTAAATATTTTCCTAATTTCTAAAAAATATATTTAAAAAAATACATAAAATAAGACAAATTATTTTTTGCTCAAAAATGATTGACTAAGCTTGGTCAAAGCTTCCAAAGTTGATTTTGCAATTTTCTCATTTTTTCTTGATTTGTTTATGTATTTTCGAAAATAAAAATATCAAAAAATACTGAAAATATGAAAAATTATGTTTTGGTCAAAATTGGTTCTCTAGGCTTGGACAAGTCCCCAAAGTTGATTTTTAAAATTTATGAATTTTTATGGATATTTTTATTAATTTTAAAGAAGAAAAGATGATTAAAAATCAGGTGTCAACAATATGCAAATATAGATGTTTAATGATTCACTTGGGGTCCCCAATGACTCACTAGCACTTTCGAACTGAACCCCATTGGTGGCTCAACAGCTCTTTCAATCCTAACCACATCATAGATGACTTAGGCATGTGCCTTAACCCCTGTCTAATCACGTCGAAGTTGGTACCATTGTCTCTCTAGCTGCCCCGTGCCGAGCACGTTCAGGAGCAAGTGCAACGATCGTGGCTTAATTAGCATTGCGATTGGCTCCTCCTTATTTCTCCGCATTCCCGATGGCCCCCTAGACACTGCCAGGCCATCCCGCACAATCCTATGCACTATGCCAAATGCATATGTCTCATACCAGTATGCAGATCAAATATGAGCATCATAAAGTCCTCAATTGATTCGACTTTTAAATATTGATGCAAGAAAGTTTCGCTACATGCAATTCTCAAGATTATTCACATGAGTATACAATTTACCTCAAAATATATCGAATATAATAACCAAGCATTGCATGTTGCAAAAACTCGCATTTCAAGATCCTGTTTCCTTTCTAAGTTGTCTAGATTCAAGAGCCAGTGGATCGGCACATATGGAAAATTCTAAAGTCCATAAAAATATCAATTAGCCTCTATGGTTAGCAATAAGTAATCGACATTTGACGTCCCGAAATTAAATATTTTTCATCCTAAAATTTTTCCTACCAACCCCTAACATACCCGACATTATAAGTCAAGTTTAGAAATATACTCACCTAAAAATTCAAGTTCGAGCTCGGGAACAACAGGCGATCACAGCTCGGCTAAATGGCAAACTTGGACGAGCAACAGTGGTGAGGTAGCTGGTGGCTCCGGATATTGCGAACAACGACTAGATCACCATAACAAATCTGGCAGAACAGGTTCATCTTTGATTCAAAGCTAGGAATTCTCTAGGAGGTTTTTGGTTGATCCATGAATATCGAAACTTGAGGTCTTACGAGTATACAGGCAAAAATAGAGCTTGATTCGGCTACCGGACGACCTCGAACGAATCGATTTTCTCCGAGCGTGCATGCAGGAACGTGAGAAACCAGGAGGAAATTCAAGAGAGAGAGAGAGAGAGAGAGAGAGAGAGAGAGAGAGAGAGGTGGCTGAGAAGTGAGATTTCAACCAAGAAGAGGGAAACAACAGTTTAGCAAGTCAACCGAGGTGATGAAGGTCTAACGGCAGCAGCAAACCAAGCATCATAGCAGCCGAAGGAAGAAAATTTACAACAGCAACTAACCAAGACAGCAGCGAGAAAATGGAGAAAGCAGCAACAATTGATTCACGCAGCAACCGAATGAGTTAGAGTCCAGCAACAAGGCCGAAGAAGCAACCGAATGGGGGGAAGCTGCAGCAGTGGTAGAATGTAGGGGATCAACAGATTCTTTGTGCAGCCGAGAGCACAAAAGCAAAGATAGCAACAGAAAGTTCAACAAATATTAGCTTTAACTAAAGGAACGTCCAAGGAAGAAGAAGCAAGAAGAAAGAAGAAGGAGCAGTTGGCTGCAGTAGATTTTTCTCCACGTGAACAACAAAGTTAGGTGGCCTCCAATCATCAAGTTTTGTCTTGCCTGCATGAGAATGAGGTTCAGCTGAGGTAATGGAGCAGATCAGCCAAAATTTTGGCCAAAGAAAATGTTATAGCTCTGGTTTTTTTGGGGGAAGAAAAGTAGTGAAATTTTAATGAGGGTACACGTGACTTGGGCAAGCTTCCAGCCGAGAAAGACAAAGAGGGAATGGTTGATTGGAGGGAAGCAGATGGCCATTCCGCCAAGGAAGAGTTCAGCCAAAAGTAGAAGGCAAGTGGGGTCTAAAATTCATCAATTTCTTTGTTATCGTGTGCATGAATTTGAGGATGTCACAACAGTTGTCCATATGTAAATGGTTTTTCTAGTAAAATATGTTGTATCCTTGGTCTAGAGAATTATCTAACCACACGCCTGTTGAATAATGCTGGTGGTGAATTATTTTGTAATTACAAAGGTTAATGAATTGCATATTCGACCAACAAAATAAAATAAAATTGGAAGCATAGAACTAGAGAGTCTTCAGAAGTTTGCTCAATCATGGATAAGGTGCACATCTTGAGATGGTGGTAAGTTTCTTCGTTGGAGGGGTGTTCAGCCATATAATGGTTGCTGTGAATAGGTGTAGAGTTTTCCCAGTAAACAAAAGGTAGAGTTTCAGATATACAGTTTTTATTTTTTGCCAATTTTCAGATGCCCTGTTTATCAAATGTAGCATTCCTCTAGACTAGGTATTCTTAGCCAGATTGCCATTTGAGAAATGGGACGTCATGTCCTTGGTTAAGTAAAAAGATGAATTTAATAGTGGATATTAACTTTCATGGACCGATCCACTTTATAAGGAAATTATTTAAGGGAATTTTCCAATTTTCCCATGCAATTCTTTTTTTCACCAACAACTCCGCTGAAAGTTTGAAAATACATGATAATGCAAGATTTAGTAGACGAAGAAAGTAAATGATACATTTTGAATTCGGAGCACATCTATATTCATCTCAGGTGCTCATCAGTAATATTATTAGGATAATATCGAAAGTCATCTTTAATTTCATTACAGTATCAATTTGTATCCTACTTCCTTTTTTGAAGCTAATTGTTGCATCTCCCGATAGAAATCTCGCTGTCGACAGGATCGACCCTGTGCCGTCGCCATTTCGATAACGATGCCGTGCAGCCATGATACTGCACTACACCATTTCTCTCTTATTGAAAAATGGGAAAGGGAAGTCAAGTTTCAATTTAGAATTTGAATCCCAAGAAAAAGAAAACTACTTTTCGTAAGACAATGAGTTGACAGTGAAGATGTCCTTTATTTGATTGCAACTCACAAAAAAGGCATTAGTCATTTATGAAAAAAATAACACCAGTGATATAATAACTTACAAAAAAAAAAGTTCACTACAAGTGCTGAAAATATGACGTGGCATCATACTCGTAGTGAACTTATCTTTTCGTTTTCGCTTTTTGTTTTTCAAAGTCATGATACTCAAATGAACATATTTCAAAACTCATGGTCAAGTCCCCTAATGACTCCACCTTACTACCAACATATTTATCTTACTACTGACATTTTCATAGAGACTAGGTCCACCAGATAGATGACGGCCATGAGTTGGGCAACGAAATTGAACAATTCAACAACAGTGAAGTTACTAGTGGGTCAATTAATATATAAAAACAAATTGGTAAGTCACGCAAATAAATGTTGGTAAATATGTATAAGAATTGTAAAATGCAAGGCAATGATAAGAAAGACAAGTAAAAGTTGGTAATTGATAAATTTTCAGTTTTATTTTGGTATTTGGTAAAAATGTTGGTAAGTAGCAAACAAGTTACTGCATTTGGAATGAAACGGGAGAATCATCCCTTAAATTCAAGTCAGGTTTTATCTTGAGATTTATGGTATTGGAGAAGGAAAAGAGGACAAATTTGACTTTTAACACATGTAATCACAAAATAAATGCAAATTATTAAAAGATAGCAACAGGAAGAAGTGAGTGAATAAGAAGGAAACAAATGAAAATCTAGCCAAGAAATCGGTTATGCAATTAGTGCAAGATGTCTGCACGAGTTGTTTCATTTATTTCTTTTGGACATCATCACTAATTGAAAGCTACACCGGTAAACTCATGGTAGCACCTAATATGTATATGTCATTCTAATGTTAATTCAGTCACACACATATGACAAAAGAAAAGTGCTGAAGAATAGGAAATGACTTCATCACATGTGATTCTGGTTATATTCCTAGTTTTTTCGGTTTTCCTTACCATCAATCAGTCCCGAACCTATGGCTTTGCCATCAATTTAATGCGTATAGACCGAGTCAACAAATCTCTATTTCCCGAAAATCTTACTCTCGAAGAAAAATACGAGAGAATCTCCGATATATCTCGAGCTCGTGTCTGTCTACTTGAATCCGCCCCTTCCTTGTGTTCATTGGAGCAGAAGGATACAACTGAACATGAGTCTTGCACCTTACAGCCTTGCAAAGGTCGAACACGAGTCATCACTTTGGTTACTTCGTAACATCTATGACCATTGGCTCGCATTCTTATGCTCCCTACTTAATAGTAGATACAGGTAGCCACGACACATGGATGCAACGTGAAGTATATGCCGAATCACAATCGCACTGACCTTACCTTGCAATGATAGTCGCTGTTATCCTAAACTATGTATAGATGAGCGTTGTGACGTGGTTTATCTAATCGAATCGAAAAAATGGTAGAGAAAAGAAAAATGAATAATGCGATTTTACCCAGGTTCACCTAGAAAATGACTACGTCCTGCAGTCTGTATTATTAGGTTTTCTGTCACACGGTTACAATGAACAAAAAAACAATATATATAGGCTCAATATATAAGGGCTATGTCCTCCGAGCGGAATCCCCGCCTGCTGACCGGCTAGCGGGACCTCTGTGTCGGGGGCACTGCTCCCGAACCCCCGCATTTCATGCGTAGGGATCACACGTTGGTTCATACTCCTATTTTCCTAAGCTCATATGTGCATGCCCGATGTAAGAAACAAGGGTCTCCAAACTATTCGCCAACTCCAACATATTGCATGTACGAGAACAGGTATGGATTTGAGCACCGCCTATTATATAGCAATGGGGCAATTGGTTTAGAAACCTTTAGCTTCAAGGACAGCAAGAGAGCAGTCAAAAGATACCCAAACACTGCATTCGGTTGCGGCCTTGAAAATCACGGCTTTGCATAGGGAAAGACCGGACAAAGTGACATTATAGCAGGAATACTAGGCTTAGGCACCGGACCGTGATCGATCACTTCACAATGCAGAAATGAGACTAAACTGCGTATGTCCTATTGCCTGCCTCCATGGAGGGCAACAACCAAGCAGTACGCGCTCCTACGTTTTGGGGACCAGGCATTAGTGTCGCAATATCAAACCTAAGAATAAAACCAAACTACTTTTTTTATGAGACCGAACAATCCTTGGGAAGATTTAGATAAACTCTCCTTGTTCGAACCACCTATGATGCTGTTAGATCTGCAATAACTAAATATTTCCTTGACCGTTATCGTTGGCATCCTAAGCCTCCTCAGCCGCAGAAGTATGACTTGTGCTGTGACGTGCCTCGTGGGAGTTATACATTTCCACATATAACATACCATTTTGAAGGAGCTGATCTTTTCCTCTCAGAAAGAAATGTTTTTGTGTTCTTTCACGAGGGTTTTTGTCTGGCAATGTATCCCATAGAGAAAGGCCGTACTAGTACTGGTAGCATTTCAACAGACAAATCACTGGTTCCTGTTGGATTTGGGAGCTTAAAAAGTGAGTTGTCAGAATAATTCCAAATGGAAACACGAGTCATTGTCCTCTATGTTGCACAATTGCTGGGTTTAGCAATTGCAGTAGCACCTCCTTCATCTTTTTTTTTTTTTTCCAAAACTTTCCCTGTACTTGTCAAGAAGTGACGCAGGGAAGTGATATCTAGAAGGTTTTTTCAAAAGAATTGAATGATATTTGAGAAAATAAATTGTCTCCATCCATTACATAGGGCGGACATCCTTTATACAGGGAGGACTCCTTTAGGGAAATAAACATACAATAATCATACCATAAAAAGACATGATGAGAATTAAATTAAAATGAAAAGAAAATAAATAAAAATGCTTCATTATCTCGAAAATCAAAGAAATGTGTGATTTTGGAGGCTAAAAGGTTACAGCTCCACAAATTGGGGACAAAAAGATTGCAGCTCCACAAATGTCGCGATACGCATTTCAAGAGTCTATTTATGGTGGTGAGACCACCTTGACTTTTAGTGACCATGTTTTTTTAGGAACTTATCCGCCAATTGTTCTACATCAAAAAGTCACGTTGTTCGGCATGGGATTAATCTCTAATTTTTTTTACCGACGAATTGTTCCTGACTTGGACAATCACAAAGCTAACTTGGAGAAGTAGAAAGGCGAGTTGACGGCAAAAAAGCTAACGTGGATTAGACGAGTGGAAGAAAAATTTTAAAAATCAAAGCTAATTGTCGTTACCCTTCTGAGGGGCTTGCTTAAGCGGGTGCGATTATGCGGCGTTTAGTTTTGACAGTGCTCTCCTAAATCTTATTAATTTGCAACTTGATTTTCTCATTTTCAACTAAACATCCCCTTATGCAGTCATCTTTATTTTATTTTATTTTTACCTTTTTTTTCCGTAAAACATGCAAATATAAGTTATCATGCAAGGCTGCTTAAACAATAAAACTTAAGCTATTAATCACTTAACAGACGATAATAAGAACATAAATACAATGTGGTGAAGGTAAAATAATGCGAACTATGTCGGACAAAACTTAAACACCACCTTGTTATTTAGCCCTGCACAGGATCCCCTTGAGTTATGCGTGACGTTAAACACGTGATTAACCTAAAGTACAAAGTCTCCGACCCTACATAAGAAAAGAAAAAAACTTAGACTACTTAAACCAAAAATAAAAAAGAAAAAGAACTTAAGACTATGAATGCAAATTTCTTAACCTAGATCATGACGATGAAAAATCGAATCAAGTAGAATGAAACCAAGTTGAAATTAAACTACGTCCTAGGATGTAATATCTTCCAAAATGCGGTTTCGAATTTCTTTTGTCAGCTTTTTCATTTCCATCAGTCTATTTTCCTTCTTGGTAAGAACAAACTAAAACTTAAACTAAGCTAGTTGCACGCCGGGACATACCAAGCTAGATACGAGGCCAGGCATGGAATTCCAACATGGTGAAAACATATGGAACGACTCGAAAACTATACTACCCGGGATTTGCTCGGTATATTTCCCAAGGCCGAGATGTGAGCCAAAGGCTCACTGTCCAGCACACGCACAGTTTGGGACATTGAGTTCTCTTTTGAGGGTTAATAGGGGCACGAAAACGATCATGAAAAAACCCGTTGCATCCATGGGCCATAGGAACCAATTAAGGCCGACCCGGGACACCCCGAAGAGGCATCAATGAACCAATAGCAAGCCGAACAACCTCCGTCCAGCACACAAAGATTAAAATCCACCCAAAAAGCCAACAATTCCTGACACAGCTACGGCCATGAGGACCAACAAAAGCCGACTAGAGACGCATTGAAGACGCAAAACAAGCTCGAACAGATACTAGACACTCTCGGGTGCGAATGATAATCACTATATTTCTCTATTATTGTTCCAAACCTATTTTTGAAACAAGTTTGAAATAGAAATATGCTTGGTAACGTAATTTCTTTTTTTTTTAATTTCTGAAACAAAAAAATTCTTCCAAAACTAGGTTTCGAATAGAAATGATAAGTTAAAATTTTTAACTCCTCTATTTTTGGAACAGAAATGAGAAATAAGAATTACTATTAGTGTTTTCTCTCGCGCATGTCAGTTCGTCATCCTCCGGCCCCAATCGGCAAAACTACGATCACCGATCCATCAATCACCCGTCGTCGGTCTAGCAATCGCTAGCCCGTTGTCCGCTACTCGTCAGTCAGCTATGCACTGGTTGTCAATGTGCAGTCCATCGATCTTTGGTTCGCCAATCACAGGTCCTCCGATTACTTGGATCCAGTTTGCGGATCACTGGTCCTCCGGCCACCCATCCGCAAGCCTCCAATCATCAGTCTGTTAGGATTATGCCCTAAAGCAACCATGTGATGGTCACATGTATGGTCTAAATATTGTACTATCGATATTTCGTTAATGGCAAGACGCATATTTATTCATCTTGTCTCTTTATTTGAGATGAATAAAGTCCATTAGATTAGTTGAAACTAATACCCCTTCTTGAGGAGTCAAGAATGTGTGTGATAGGCCATCAGTTGGTCTCTGATCTTCAAATTGGTTCCTGATCGAAGGATCGTGGATTGGGCATCCACGAGCCGATTGAAACCAATGCATTCGCAGGCTCGCTATTGACCATTGGATGCCTAATAGGGATGACGAGTCACAAGTCATCAGACGTTAGACTTCTAAGTTGGAACACAGGTGTTCACATCGAAACGAATTCGATCAAATTCACTGAACGTGACAAAACAGCGATTGACTAACATGGAGGCTTCGTGCATGGTCAATATCTCAATCGTTCTTGGCTTTGGTGTGTTAATGGTCCTTAGACCTGATTCACGATATTGGGTTGTATATTAGATGACTGTGGTTCACAGGATTGATATTAGCTAATCATTGATCTGCCTCTGTGCATGATGGTCACAGTCCTCCATATACGAAGTCACAGGTGTGGGCAACAGTTGGGATCTGTCTCCTCATTAGATAAGGTTGATGTCCTATGCGATCTATGCGTGACGGTGCACTAGAAAGTCCTTAGCCAAGGCAGAAGTTGAGAAGAGTCTCGCCGAATGCACGTCAGATAGATTTGTGCATATGATCGGATCTGTGGGTTTGACCTAGATATCCATGGCCCTCGTTCGATCGGGACATGCTAAGATAATATGACTAGATAACACCGAACCAAGGCCAACAGATTCACTTTCTCCTCGAACTTCATTCTGACTAGGTAACCATGATATGTTGCTAGACGTCACTCACGGTTTGTATTTGGGATGATCAATTCCTTGAGGAATCTCACTGTTAGTTCAAGGGTGAACCTAGGGATGTCACACGCTTTAACCGACATCTGGCGATGTTCATAATGAAGACGAGATCGTGATAATACGATAAGACTATTTGGATAGTCAAAAGGAGCTAAAACGGATTGGATTTGTTTCTTTTTTCTAATACTCACTAAAGGACGAAATGGATGATGTCATGGATGATGTAATGGTTACATCATGCTTACATCATCATTAGATAAAGATTGTTATCCCAAAGAGGATGAGAAAAGTTATCCTCTAGAAAATGTCAAAAGTAGGATAGGATTTTTTATCCGTTTGACAGAGACGTTTGGCACGTCAAACAACGCGATTTAATCGTAAAACTCAAGGGGCATCGAGCCTAGAATGTTTAGAGCCTGTGGACGAAGATCGCCGCTCAAAACAACATCGTTTGGGCTACCCAAGGTCAATGGGCTGGTCAAAGGCTGCAAAATTGCCGCAACCCCGCCCACTTGGGCGATGCCAAGTGGCTAGTCAAAGACGGTTTGATCACCTTTGACCAATAGCCAGCTAGCCACGTGGGCCAATTGGGACCCCATGTGGGCACCATATCTAATAGGGTACGATTCCTTCTTTCTAATACACCATTGTGTTCAGGAGTCCCTGGAGGCATCCATTGTAACAATATGCCATTTTCTTTGAGATAATCCAGAAAATCATTATTAAGGTATTCGCCTCCTCAATCTTATCAAAGGGCCTTAATATCTTTTCCTATCTATTTCTCAACTTCATTTCTGAATTCCTTGAACATTTCAAAGGATTCAGACTTGTACTTTATCAAGTACAAATATCCGAACCTAGAATAGTCATCGATGAAGGTATTGAAGTATGAGAAACTGCCCCTAGCAGTTTCATTCATAGGCCCACATACATATGTATGTATCAATCCTAATATATCAGTAGCTCTCTCTCGTTGACCCATGAAAGGCGATTTGGTCACTTTTCCTTAAAGACAGGCTTCACAGGTTGAGTATGGTTCAAAACCAGGCGGATTGATAAATCCATCATTACTTGTTAATCATGCTATTTCCAATATGACCTAATCGGAGGTGCCACAGGTATTTAGAATCAGGACCATTGCTTTGGCATTTCTTAATGACATTAATATCATTGTGCTTATTTGGATTGTTAATCCCATTACCAGACACGTTAATGGTGAAAAGACCATTGGTCAACAGAGCTGAACCAACGACTTTTCTATTATGAAAGATAGAACACACATCGTCTGTAAAGGAGAATTTATAATTCTCTTTTATTAGATGAGATATAGATATTATGTTTCGTACAGCTCTTTCATAATACAAACAGTTTGATAACATCATTATATGCCCACAAGGCAAAAATACATGATAAGTCCCTATAGCTATGGCAGCAACTGTTGCTCCACTCGCAAAAGTCAAGATCATCTCATTTTGCCCTAGCATCCGGCTTATTTCTAGATTTTGCAACGACATATAAATATTTGACATCGCACCTGAATCGAGAACCCATAAGCTAGATTATGAACTAACCATAAGATTAGTTTCAATAAGCACAGAGATCATACCTCCATAAGGATGTTCCTTTTGCTTAACTTTTAAGCTGGCGAGGTACTTCTTACGGTTCCTCTTCCAATGCCCATCGACCCCGCAGTAATGACAGGTCCCTTTGTCTGCTTTTGGGTTTCGCATAGCTTTCTTGAACTTTCTTTTCTTTTTCGAAGAAGTCTTACTCTTCGACGAAGATGGTTCAGTAATGGCCATCACATTTGGTCTTTTGCTGTGTATTTCCTTCTCATATATCACTGACATGCTATGAAATTTTGTCAGAGTCTTCTGCATGTTATACATGTGGTAATACTAAACAAAGCTTCAGAAGGATTCAAACAAGGACTGGAAGATCAAATCCATAGCCAGCTCATTATCCATAATGAGGTCCAGTCTTGCAAGCTATTCTATGTGCCAGATCATCTTGAGAACATGATCATTGACAGAGCCACCCTCTGGCATCTTCATACGGTATAGTGCCTTGGATACCTAATATCTAGTGGTCCGATTATTCTTATCGAAGAACTATTTCAGATGAAGAATAATCGACCTTGCGCTGTCCATGTTCTCATATTTACTTTGGGATTCATTATTCATGGATGCCAATATGTACGACCTAACTTTTAGGTCATCCTCTTTTCACTTCTCATAAGTGTCTCGCTCGTCTGTGCTCGCACCATCAGGAAGCTTAGTTGGCAAGTCCATGTCCAGCACATATCCGAGCAACAACCAGCAGTAGCAGACATATTCTCTAAATAGATAATAACCCGTCCGTTAGAATAGACATCATATATATATCACATACATATCATAACACATGCTCAAGTACATTAAAAGAGCAATAAAACATTAATTCGCAATAATTTATGACGTACGATACCATAATCAGAAAAACAAAGCCAGAAACGTGTCCAAACGACCCTGGAATGCCCAAATCCACCATAGTTCATCGCTAAAGGCTATAATTTTTTGTTAGAGGACCGTTTCCAAGTGCTCGATCAAATTTGAGCTTATTCCGAGTCCGTTCAAACATTTTTGATCAAATTGATTCTATTCGTCTTTTGCAAAGCTAAACAATTGAATTTTGTAAAATTACCGTGCAGGCCCTTAGTTAAAGGCAGTGACTGCCTTTGACCGTTGACTTTGACTCGGTCAAAGGCGGTGGCCACCTTTGACCCTCATAGCCCATTAACAGTTTTCCCCTCTGGTCGTGAGCTACGAGCTGTCCTACTGCCAGTCCGAGGTTGTCCAATGATCCTCAAGGCCCTATGTCAAGTTTAGACATGCGTGGGGTCGGGCTCGTGAAGTTTCGAAACCAATTTCGAAAACCCGACGACAATATTCCAAGTATCGTGAAAAACGAATCAATTAAGTATACAACAGTTCTAAGCGTGGCTCTGATACCACTTGTTGGATTTCTAGCGGTCCCAAGCGCTCGTCACATACATAAAAACATGTCATATATGCATTGAAAGAAAATAAATTTAAATGGCACCCTAGATCATCTTAGAAATCCCCGTATACTTTAATCGAAAAATCGAACTTTCTAAAACTAGTTTAGAAACGTACCAGGATAACAGAGATTGGATGTAGCTCTACTTCTTTATCCTAGAGCCCAAGAGGTGTCGGGCCTCTAGTTCAAATACGCCTCGATACCCATCCATCCTTGAAGACAGAGATTCGGAGAAATAGCCCTCGAATTATGCTAGTAATCATCGCGGCGTCTCAATCCGAATCCTTCATTTTTCAACCAATGGAAACACAAATTTTGTGTGTTCGAATTGGTCGATTCTCGAGCTCACTTTCTCACAAAATTTGGTATGTATATGTATGACTCTCACACGTTTCTAACCTTTTAATTTGAGGCCCCTCACCTCTTTTTATAGAGGGTCAGGTTGAGAGAGAGAAAGAGCTTGGCGGCCTTTGGAGGGGCGGTTTAAACCGCCCCTCCCCTCTTTCTCTCTCTCAACCTCACCCTCTATAAATAGAGATGAGGGGCCTCAAATTAAAAGGTTAGAAACGTGTGAGAGTCACACATATACTTGCCAAATTTTGTGAGAAAGTGAGCTCGAGAATCGACCAATTCGGACACACAAAGTTTGTGTTTCCATTGATTGAAAAATGAAGGGTTCGGATTGAGACACCGCGAGGATTACTAACATAATTCAAGGGCCATTTCTCCGAATCTCCGTCTTCAAGGACTTATGGGTATCGGGGCGTATTTGAACTAGAGGCCCGACACCTCTTGGGCTCGAGGACAAAGAAGTAGAGCCACATCCAATCTCTGTTATACAGGTACGTTTCTAAACTAGCCTTAGAAAGTTTGATTTTTCAATTAAAGTATACAGGGTTTTCTAAGACAATTTAGGGCGTCGTTTAAATTTATTTTCTTCGGCTATGTATATGACATGTTTTTATGTATGTGACAAGCACCCGGGATCGCTAGAAACCCAACACAATCTGCCGATGCTTTGGTTGCCAACCCAACATCCATTGATCCGATGGCCCCCAGTTGCCATCCATTGGCCCCTGATCGCCTAATACAAAAGTTATCGTCTGCTAACCCACGATAGCCGTTCATCGATTTGCCAGAGGCCAACCCACCATCCGCTGGTCCGCTCATTCATCAACAGCCAGTTGTTGATCGTTGGTTCGTCGTCTCATGAAAATGACAACCTCATCTTCTCATGAAAAGGGACAACCTAAAACTGGAGAACGTCGACTTCTTGATAACAAAACGAATACACCTGCCAAAGACAAATCACTGGCCAATTGTTTTTTATCTTTGACAAATCGCTGGCCAGATTTTTTTTATTTTTGTCGCCACCACTGCTTCTGTTCTTTGCTGTTGATGGACAAAGATAAGTCTACAGAAAGCCAAGTACCAAAATCCCTCAGAATCACTTCACAACGAGACAATTACGGTCGAATCTGAGCTTTAAGAAGCCAGCAGAAAGCGTGCGAAGGAACTATCCCTCGTTCAGCGTCAACAATGGCAAAGCTAAAACATGTCCTGGCTATACCGTTTCCTGCACAAGGTCATGTCACTCCCCTCCTCAAACTCTCCCACTGCATCGCTGATCATGGGGTCAAGGTTACCTTTGTGAACGCCGAGTTTGCTCATGCGCAAATGATGGCTGCAAACCAACAAAGTGAGGGAATGAATCGGATTAAGTTCGTTGCATTTCCGGATGGGCTCGAGACCGACGAGGAGCGCAAGGACTGGGCGAAGCTGCTGGAGAGCATAGCAAGAGTGATGCCGGGTCACTTGCAGGATTTCATTGAGAAAGTGAAGCAGCAGTCAAATGGCAATGAAGATGAGCAGATCAGCTTTGTGATTGCGGACCTAACCGCTGGATGGGCGCTGGAAGTTGCCGAAAGGATGGGTATCCAGCGAGCCGGATTTTGGGCCGCCTCAGTTTCGTCTCTGGCCTTGACACTTCATATTCCCAAGCTGATTGAGGGTGGAGTCATAGACAACGATGGTAAGGGGCTAGTGCTAGGACCCTTGAACAGTCAATCTTGGGAAGCCTTTATATGCGATGTACTCCCCCTCAATTGCTTTATTCGCTGTGGGCACTTTAAAGAATCATGCAATTAGCTCATGTGCTTGGCAGAGAAGTTAGTCTAAATATGATCTAATCTATCATAATAAATTCATACAGGCACGGCTCTGAAGAATGATGCGATCCTGATATCGAAGGACCTTCCTTTATGCAAGAGCGATGACCTCACCTGGAGTTTCCGTGCAGACCTGATGATACAGAAAATCTTATTCAGGTGGGCATTGGCCATCGTCCGTCACAGCACACACTCAACCTTATATATTTGTAATTCATTCCATGAACTCGAGGCATTGGCTTGTGGAATTATTCCGGGACTTCTCCCGGTCGGTCCATTGTTAGCGAGCCCCCAATTACTGCATCACAGAGGAAGCCTGTGGAACGAGGACTCGACTTGCTCGAACTGGCTAGACCAGCATCCACCCCAGTCAGTCATCTATGTTGCCTTTGGAAGCACAGCAATCTTCAGCCCTGAGCAATTCTACGAGCTTGCCCACGGCCTCGAGCAGATAGGCCGACCGTTCCTGTGGGTCGTACACCCGGACATGACCAGCGGGCCAGTCAACAAGTTCCACGGCCCGTTCCTTCAAAGGGTGAGGAATTATGGGAAGGTGGTCCAGTGGGCACCACAAGAGGAGGTCCTAGCACACCCTTCAGTGGCATGCTTCATCACTCACTGTGGGTGGAATTCTACACTGGAAGGCCTGAGCAATGGGCTCCCACTTCTGTGCAGGCCCTACTTCGCGGATCAGCACCTGAACAAGAGCCTCATATGTGATGTGTGGAGGGTGGGTCTGGGATTGGATGGTGATGAAAATGGAGTGACAAGTAGGCATGAACTGAGGACAAAGATGCAAGCAGTTCTTGGCAATCACGAGATAAGGGAAAATTGTCTGAGGATGAAGGAGATGGCCAGGAAGAGTGTGAGCGAAAGAGGGTCGTCCTTGAAGAATCTGAGCAGCTTCATTGAACTCATAAAGGCTTGAGGGTTTTTGTTGTTGCTTCTGTTCCAGTGCCTAAGATAGAACTCTGTTTTACTCTTCTTCAAATTGTTGTTGTTGGAGTTTAATAACGAGAAGTACAACTAACCTCTATTGACATTTGATTGTGGAAGTGCCCAAGAATATCATTGAACCACTGATGCATCCTCAACGAATCTACAACCCACATTGGTCTGAATATAATCATAATTAGAAAAAAAAAATCATGCTCCACGATGTAAATGCCAATTTGATTCTCAAAGTAATGATGTTTTGTCTTTGTTTGTTTGTCTGTTCTTGAGAGAGGGTTGATAGAACGTATGTTCATTCTATCGTCATCTATACTTCACATTATATAACACACTTGTTTGGACCTTATCTATGCTTTTATAGATAACAAGGTAGCGGTTTGAAAAGCGCCTTTGTGTGAGGCCCTCTCAAGCACATCTCTTCTTGGACGTAATGTAACAGTTGTCCTCATGATAGCTAATCTTCATGACAAAGTTCTAGGTTTTGTCAGAATTGATTGACAACATTTTAATTCACAGTTCAAAATAAGCAAAAGCGTATGTTAAGGCTCATAAGAACAGTTTTCAATTGGTCGATCCCGAAACAGGAAAATGGAAGTAATTCTTGATATTATGTTCTTATACAGGTGAGTAATGACACCGCAAGAACTAAGCTATCTTTTTTCTGTCAAGTACCTCAATCTTAGTTTGGCTCGATGTGAGGTCTCATAAGATTATCGGATGGAAATTGCTAATTTGACGGCGATCAGCAAGGTCTTTTGCTTAGTTAACAGGCACTTCATCAATTCTATGCCATGTGCCTTCACCTTCCACTCCGGGGCTTCCCAATGAGCGTCCTCTGGCTTTTGGGAGGCAAATAAGGTGCCGTTGGCACTTCAAGCGACGGCCCACAGGCTTATAAGCCTAAAAAGACGTACCGCCTATGCCATCAGGAAAATGATAGGGTGCTATCTAAACCAGGTCACATAATGTATGCCCCTCCGACTCTTAAGAGACCTGGAATGCCAGCCAAAAGCTCTCGTGCCCCGCCTTTGGTCCAAACAAACATCTCTAGGAGGGGGCAACAGGAAATCGAAACGTGTCTCCTCTGGTAAAAATGTAGCGCTCTCCCATGGGAACATAACCGTCCGAAAGCGATACTCATCGTGCTCAACCATCGCAGATCGTCATGGTGGGTCTCTCCACAACATTGGATGGATGCCACGGCACCTATAAGAAAAGGGAGGAGACGATCAGCATCGGAACAGATAAGATGTTAGAAGGAAATCAAGAAAAGACCAAACAAACTTACATGCTCAGGAGGAACCAACTCCAAATTGCAATCCAAACAGCAATCGGGCCTTGAAGACAGAAGCGAACTGGCTAGGCATACCTCACGAACAGAACGAAAGTTTTGCCAACAAGCTGTGGCTCTGGGGGTACTCAAATGACCAAATGGGAACAAACTTTACCTTAGGAAAAAGGTTCCCCAGCACTAAATGCTTCCCATGCCGGGTGTAGCGTCGGTATGATCTGGAGCCTCACCCTCAGAAGAAACTGCCTCTCCAGAAATAGAGAAATCTCCTCTATGGATAACCAAAGTCAAAAGTGTGAATATCGATACATAGATTCATGGAAAGAACTAACGACAATAAGTCACTATAATAGAAAAATCAGAATTACTCCTATTTTTCGCACCTAAATTATACTCAAATTCAAAATATTTACAAATAAAATAACTTAATTGAATATAAAATTGACGGGGCACAAATCGCTCAAGCCCAAACAAGTCACGCATGTACGGCGGAAAACTAGAACTGCATGTTCTTTTCTCTTTTCTTCCGAGTGGCTTTTTGTTAGAGTTTTTCCGAGATAGGCTCGCCTTAATTGGAATTGTGATTGACCGTTATACGGTATTAATTTACCATATACAGTATTTGTTTAATAAAGAAATGATTTAAGGTTTCTTAATGGGCTAAATATAAGCCTAGTTAATGTAGGCCGAATCCGGCCCGTCCCATGATGGGAGGGCCCCGCCGGAAGTTCTATAAATAACAAGGACCCCCCTTAGCCCTCTCTAATGCCAATTTCCACTCGTCTTCTCCTCCATAAGGCTAGAGTGAGAGAGAGAGAGAGAGAGAGAGAGAGAGAGAGAGGTTGTGACAGTCTGAAAATTCGATCCAATTATCGAAATTTCTAAATGAATGGAAATACTTCGTTAATACATTCTGATCGACGCTCACTCAGGATTAGCTACCCTGAGATGACTAACCGAAGGGGAAAGGCTATCTGGGAAGAATTTCCCAAACAGCCGCCCGTTGGTCTGAGACAGAGACAGAATTGTTATTCAATGAAATTGACCACGAAATGAAATCCGACTTGGGATAATCGAATTAGTAAGATGAACGCAATTATGAAATAAAGTCAGTTTCAGAAATGTCGCCAGAAGGGCAGACAGCCGGTGCGCGTCGCGAAGCAAGACGCGAATGGAAAATTATCGAAATGCCCTCGGCAAATGCTCAGTCCTTAGAATTAGATGAATTAGGATTTTTGAGAGTGAATTCGGTAGATCGAAACCAATTCCTGTCCGAAATTCGTTTGCGCTCGGGACCCGATCGGTGCATTTGGCACGCAAATCGAGGCAAGTCAAATCAGTTGTCACAGCAATCACTTCATGACACAATTTCCAAGAATGTCAATCAAAGTCTTCTCCATGTCAACTCAAAAGTACAAGATCACCTCACTTGTCTTGTACCCCATGACCTAACCCCACTATAAGCTTGATTTCCATTATTTTATTTTGTTTAATCTCTCTCCTCCCTCCATGAAGCTCACGGCCAGCCCCTTATCCTCCTCATTTCACCGAGAATCACCATCTTCCTCTTCATCTTTCTCTCTTTCTTTCTCTGCTGGCTTCAAATCCCGGCTGCCAACTTCAACCGGCCGCCGACGGAGATTGGTAAGTTGGATTCTCATGATTTTTGGATATGTCATAGTTTACTGTCTTCTGAATCCAACCCAACTTGAATCGCTTCGATCGGACGTCGTTTGACCCTTCAAATGTTCGTTTTCCTATCAGTCGACGAACCAGTTTTCTGGTACCCGAATTTGAGATTGAGCTCATGTTGATATATCTTGTTTCCAGCGACCTCTAGGACTCATTTCTAGGTTCAAATATTGATTCTTAGCATGTTTTCATTTTGGTCCAGCCCGCTCCTCCACCTCCTCTTTCCGACGGCTGAGAGCCCCAAACGGCCTCTTGGTGTCTTGGTTGTTGTCGTCGCCATTCCCCTCCATTTAAGGTAAGCTACTCCTCTAATCTTCGCCTAAGACATGGCATATTAGTGGGTGGTTGCTGCCTTGTATAGTTAATGGGAGGTTAAGGTGAAAAAGTGTGATTAAACCTTGGGTTCTATGGTGCTAATTTGAATATTATTTTGTTGGGCTAGATTATGGACTTGGTAATTTAATTTTGGGCTGGAAAACATTGTATATGGGCTGCCAATAGCTGAATGGATGTGAAAAATAGTGAGCCAAGGAATGTGATTGGGCTTAGGAGTTAAATTCCAAGCTATTTGGGCTATAACATAACTTATTGGGCTTAGTTTAGATGGTGGGCCATCTATGGACGAAAATATGATATTAATGGGCCTAAATTATGCTCTTGGTTTTAAAAACAATGGGTCCAATAATGTACTTGGGCTTAGGATGACAAATTGGGCCTAAAATGGTTAAATTGGACTTAATGGACTAACATTTGAAAGTGGGCTTGGGCCTAATCCGAAAATTAATAATACTAATGGGCCTAATTTAGACCTTAATTTAAGAAGTAAATCATGGGCCCCAAGCTATAAAATAATCTTAAGGCCCAATTGAACCTAAGTTAAATAGTTGGGCCCTAGTTTAAATTAAGCCAAGTTTAATGAAATCTATTGGTATGTCAAGACACTAATTCGGTAATTATGGGTTACTGACTCTCTAGGAACTAATGAGGGTCACTGGGTTTAGGCTGGGTTACTGGGTCTGTTAAGATTGAGTTTAACTTATACGGGTTCTGATGTCCATAATTCCCATGAATTGGTTTAATTGGGGAAATTGCCTGAGGGCGAGAGATAGTCCATCGGGAATTTATGTGGGGTATCCAATTGAACACGATTAGTTGAGATCGGTCTATAGGGCACTGAATCGACATGTAGTCTATCCTGGCTAGTATGAGGTTACTCGGATGATTTCTTGGCATGCTCTACTTTTGTGCATACATACCTTATGATTGCATGCTCTGTGATTGATTCGCTGTTATCTGGGCCCTATCTATTGTGAGACTAGTGTGAGTCACCGGGAAGTGTGACATGTTGGATGAGCCCTGATGGGAACTGGAGAAATAAGAGTGTCAACCTGAGGCGTACCGCACGCGGGTTGGGACACTAACTTGAGGCGTTTGAGACGCGGGCAGTGCATGTGTATTTGTAATGATGTCTTGAGATCGAACGTTGGTGTATCTGTTGTTGGTTGTTGGTAGGAGTACTGGATATTGAAGAACTACTCCCCATGATGGGCTATGCTTATTGTCACGCGCAACTAATATTACGTCGTCCTTAGTCCATACTCTAGTGGTCGTGATAGATGAGGTGAGAGTGAGGTCCCTGAGAGGTAACCTGAACCTTAGACCTTTGGTTAGGACCAAACCCGCTGGTATACTTTATCCTATGCTAGGCTTAGGGGTGAGCTTACTGAGTCATCGACTTATTGGCATTGGTTGCCAACATTTCAGATCCCGGAGCTAGGTGATGGCTGCACCGCCCCCGACGATTTTTTGTCTCCCAGTAGACGTTTTTGTGAAAGTTACACACCATGTTGATGACGATGGCCGGTTGTGGCACTGACACTTGACGACTGTCATGGTAGATGTGGGTAGACCCCAGCTTGTCCCATACCGTTTCGAGGGTTGGAGAGTCGAGGGAGACTTTGGCATGCAGGGACCAGTACGTGATTTTGATATCCCGATTCCAGTGGAGGATGACCCTGGACTTCTCCGTCCTATTACCTATCCCGGAGAGGTCGTAGACCCGGAACCGTCACAAGAGCTGCCTTCGCCTGGTCAGTCTGTCATAGATGGACATTCGGAGGGCGATCCCATGGACACCGATCTAGACGACGAGTTCTACCCTGAGGCAGAGATCGATCCCGAGGAGCCAGAGGAGGACCCCAAGGAGCCTGACGATGCCAAGGAGTGACTGCGTCGGGAGCTTAGGTTTAGGTCCTGAGTGTGTCCAGTAGAGCGTAGGCTTTTGGGGAGACTGTGGGCATTTCTTTTTGGGCAGTCTATATCTAACGCTCCGTGATATATGTATATATGTGTTGTACTTTCCTCTCTTGTGTTCCATGGTTCACTACCCCATCTCTGTGTGCATGTATGTTTAAGATTTGGAGGTCGCTTCTGCAAGTCGATTACCGATTTACACGCCGTCTGGTCGCGATGAGTTTTCCTGGGCCATCGTACCGAAGAACCAGGCGAGCGTTCGAAGATTTAAGGTATGAACGGGATGCCGCGTGCCCAAGGCGGAGCCGGGGCGTGACAGAGGTGAGGGTCGGTAGCTCCATCGACACCAGGCGGCCAAGGGTCATAAGGGGAAGTTTCGAGCACGTATCGCCAAGGTCCGAAAGCTCGTTCGTCAGTTTTCTGTGCCATACGACCATAGATGCGAAATCAGGTATGCCAACTCGATTTCTTGGCTATTTTGTTGTTAAAATGCGACTACGGAGGTCCTAAGGTGTCGCAGTAGTCGACGGAAGGTCGGAATCGCCGACCAACACTTTTCTCTACAAGTTCTGCACTTTTTTGTTCTTGAGCGGCTTCAGTCTAGTTCTTTTGTGTGACACTATTCTGCTCTTCACGGCTTTGCAGGCTTGAGTAGAGCAAAAGACAAAACCCTTGCTTTTTTATTTCCTTGTTCTTTCCTCTAGTTGCTCCTGGGGATCACAAGCTTTCTTTGTACGACCCAAAAAAGAGAGCCACACGTTCTTCTCAAAGTTTGATCATGCATATAAACATACAATAAATAAGTGCCCTCCTTTTTTTGGTCTTGTAATGGTAGAAAGCTTTTGTCCTTTTATTTTGTTCTCCATCATGGCCGCAATTAAATTCAAGGCAAACATCGTAGATGGATTTAAATTCAAGACACAATTTAATAATTATCCACCTTAGCTTGATGTTTGAAGCCAAATTAATAATGCTCATAATCTAAACTAACTCTCCCAATCGCCCTAACGGGCGCTCACTCTCTACAGACTTCAATAGTGACCAAGTAGAGCTTGAGTTTCACCAAAGAAATAGGCGTAGTCATCATATATGTTGGGTTCTCTACTATCGCTATCTTTTTCACAACAATCTTACCATTCGCTAAAATATCTCAAATGAAGTGGTACCTAATGTTGATATGCTTCATTTGCTTGTGATAAACCATATTATATACCAGATAAATGGCACCTTGGTTGTCACAATGTGTATTAATATTTTTCTATTCTAACCAGAAGTCCAATAGCAAATCCTATAATCATATCGCCTTCTTAGCTATAAAAGTAAGTGCCATGTACTTTGACTCAGTTGATAACAAGGCAACATGGTCCTGTAAGGACGCCTCCCAATTAACCACACCACCTGCAAGCATAAACATGTACCCGGCTAAAGACATGCATTCATCCAAGTCACTTGCATGATCAGAATTCACATAACCAGTGGTTTCACATCCATTGCTGTCTTTTTGGTATACTATACCAACGTCTACTATTCTACTAAGAATTCATTTTACAGCTTCCCAATGAGCTTTACCAGGAGGCTCCATATAACAACTAACTATGCTCATAGCCTACGAAATATTAGGCTTAGTACAAACCATAGCATCCATGATACTACCCATTGCACTAGAATGAGGAACAAAAGACATATGCTCCTCCTCCTCCTTAGTCTACAGTGATAATTTATATGAAAGTTTAAAGTGCTTCGCTAATTATGTATTCACAGACTTCTCTAACTGCATATTAAAACGTGCAATAATCTTTTTGATATATTTCTTTTGAGACAGATGCAATACTCCTATAGTCCTATCATACAAAATTTCTATACCCAAAATTTTCTTTGTAGCACCTAAATCTTTCATCTCAAATTCAGCACTCAACTGCCTTTTCAGCACATCAATATCAGACATATTCTCAGCTATCAACATATCAACAACATATAATAGTAGATATATCAAAGACCCATCATATAGTCTCCTAAAGTAAACACTCAACTGTCTCTCTAGCATATAAATATCATACATATTCTTAGCTACTATCAACATATAATAGTAGATATATCAAAGATCCATCTAACTTTAAAATAGTTCTAACTAGCCATGAAAGTATCAAAACACTTATACCACTATTTAGGAGACTATTTTAGCCCATATAATGATTTTTTTAACAAGCAAACGTGGTCTTCCTTACCTAGGATAGCTAATCCATTTTAGCTACTTCATGTAAATCTGTTCTTCTAACTCACCGTGAAGAAACGCCATTTTCACATCATGCTATTCTAACTCGAGATCCTATGCGACAACTAAAGCAAGTAAAACACAAATCGAAGTGTCCTATTATAGGAGAGAACACCTCGTTGTAGTCAATTCCCTCTCGCTATATATACCCCTTCACAATAAGTCTCACCGTATACCTCTTTCCATTGACACTAGGAATGCTCTCTTTCCATTTGTAGACCCATTTACTTCTAGCGATCTTCTAGCTCTTTAGTATTTTAACCAGCTCTCATGTCTGGAATGATTCCATCTTTTCACTAATAGCCCCTAGCTACTATGACAACTCACTACTAGCTATCACCTTAGAGTATGATGGAGGCTCATCTATCTCCATCTCATTACCTACAGTCAAAGCATAAGTAATATCTATATAAGCATAACATACAAGTAGTTTAATTTGCCTTCTCTATCTATCTGCGGCTATACTATAATATGGTTGTGCTAATTGTTCCATATAACCGACTTTAGGAATTGCAGCCTCATCTACAATCTCAACCTCTGTTACCTCCAAGATCTTTGAAGTCTCCACCTGAAACTCCACCTTACTATTGACACCATGATCTGACTACTCTGCTAGTAGTATCTCAGGACTCTTCTGTCGAAGCATCGTAGCTCGTTGAAGATCACGTCTCTGCTAATTAAAAAATTGGATGATTTAGGATCGGTGCACCATAGCCGATAGCTTGTCACCCCATATGCATAATCTAGAAATATTCACTTCTTCAACCTTGTCTCAAGCTTACCATCACTCGCATGAGTGTATGCAGGACTGTCACAACCCAAAAGAAATTTTATTTTCGATCGGGTGAATGGATTATCAAGTTAATTAGATTGACTAACCTAATACGGACCCTTCCAAACCCTACCGAATCGCGACTTTGGGTTTTTATTCAAATGATTTTCGAATTTGGAGTCGCCACTAATCGTTTTTGGTAGGTTGATTAGAAATTTAAGTAAATTAGTGGGAGAACTAAATTACTTCTATGAACGAGAGATTCAAAGTTCAAGAACTAAATTACTTCTAGCACTTAAGTAAGTGCCATGTACTCTAACGCCCTTTCGGTACCATTTTTATTGATCAGGAAGTGGAAACAAGTCAAACCAGTTGAATGTGGTCATTTCCTATTTTTTACAATTTTTGACAAAATTTTCGAATTTTTTGGAGATAATTTGCCCATGAGGGGAAAAATCATCAAAAATAGGATTAGACAGTCGAAACGGCCAGTTTCCTAGTTTTTGAGATTTTTCTGAATTTTCTGGAATTTTACAAGATAATTTGCCCACAAGGGGCAAAATCGTCATTTCAAAAAGATCGGGAAGGGAAATCATTTAAAAATAGGATTGGCTAGTCAAAATGGCTCGTTTTCTAGTTTTTGGAATTTTTCTAAATGTTCTGAAATTTTTCAAGACAATTTGCCTGTAAGGAGCAAAATCGTCATTTTAAAAAGATTAAGAAGGGAGATCATCCAAAAAATAGGATTGGCTAGTTAAAATGGCACGTTTCCTAGTTTTTAGAATTTTTCTGAATTTTTTGAAATTTTTCAAGACAATTTGCCTATAATGGGAAAAATCGTCATTTTGAAAAGTTCAGGAAGGGAGATCATTCAAAAATAGGATTGGCCAGTCGAAATGGCTCGTTTCCTAGTTTTTGAAATTTTTCTAAATTTTCTGAAATTTTTCAAGACAATTTGCCTATAAGGGGCAAAATCGTTATTTTGAAAAGATCAGGGAGGAAAATCATCAAAAATAGGAATGATCAGTCGAAATGGCTCGTTTCCTAATTTTTGAGATCTTTCTAAATTTTTTAAAATTTTTCAAGACAATTTTGCCCCTTACAGGCAAAATCATCATTTTAAAAAGATCAGGGAGGGAAATCATCAAAAATAGGATTTGCGGGTAGAAATGGCCCATTTCCTATTTTTTGAAATTTTTCAGAATTTTCTAGAACTTTTCAAGACAATTTGCCTATAATTGGCAAAATCGTCATTTTGAAAAGATCAAGAACGGAAATCATCAAAAATAGGATTGGTCAATCAAAATGGTCCGTTTCCTAATTTTTGGGATTTTTCTGTATTTTTTTAAAATTTTTCAAGACAATTTGCCTATAAGAGCAAAATCATCATTTTAAAAAGATCAAAAAGGGAAATCATCAAAAATAGGATTAGCCAATCAAAATGGCCCGTTTCGTAATTTTTGGGATTTTTCTGCATTTTTTGAAATTTTTCTAGATAATTTGCCTATAAGGGTAAAATCGTTATTTTGAAAAGATCAGGAAGGGAAATAATCAAAAATAGGATTGACTAGTTGAAATGGGCCGTTTCCTAGATTTTGGGATCTTTCTGAATTTTTTGAAATTTTTCAAGACAATCTACCAGTGAATAGTAAAATCGTCATTTTGAAAAGATCAGGAGGGAAGATTCTCAAAAATAGGATTGGTCAGTTGAAATGTCCCGTTTCCTAATTTTTGAGAACAACATATAACATATAAAAGCTAATTTTTGCAATTAGGAAGCACCTAATATAGCTGAGCCAACAATACAATTTTTTACCTTCGTAGCAAGAAGTAAAAAGAAGGCAATCAGAACAGCTCTTGAGTAGTGAGGTGATGTAACTTTTGATACTCTCATTTCATCCATAATGTCTAATTTATTCTGCACATAAAGCCCTTCAAATGATTTGCTTCCTCAATAAATGAGACTGATCTGTGTTTTACATCCACAGCACCGTCCATTAAAATTGAACATTTTCAACAGGCGAGGATCGGTGATTCCACCATACTTCTCTTGATTCTGGTTACATGACTATTAAGAACTATCTCTATCATATGCTTTCCTTTAGTTATCATTCCCTTTTTCCTTACTTGCGCAAATATGATTGGGTCTCCATAGCTATCATTTTACATCGTTCACAAAGTCTTGTCTTTTAGATGTTAGTTTTCTTGAAATTTAATACCGTTGTGCCCTAGTTGTAGTTCAAAAATGTATAAATTGAATTGCTCATTGATTGTCTAGGAAAGATATCTAAATATTACTCTCCTAAATGGTCTTCTAACCATTAATCCTGTGCAATGCATAGTACATGCACAATGCACAAAAATAATGTTGTGAAGCTGTGACACAATCATTGTCCCAAGCATGAATGCTAAAGAAGCAAAACATGAACTAGACATCACTGATACTCAACTTATGCCGAATGAGCACCGATGCAAAAGGCATTAAAAAACTCAAGCTTTTGTTTAAGATGAAGATAAAGTTTTTCTAATTTTTCTAACAGGGAGCATAATGAAAAGGAATCCAATAAAACCACAGCAAAACTCGTGCGGTCCAAGATAGCCCAGGCACAATTATTCTATACAGAATCAAAGAGGTAATATAAACTACCTAAGTAACATATCAGGAGCTGAGATGAACGAAACGAAATGAAAAGGAATCCAATAAAAGTACACCAGCTATAGCATGATATAAGACAAAGAAGAAAAGGGTGAAGAAGGCACTCACCTTGGAGTTAGATTTAGATTGCTTTAAACCTTTTTGTTGTTCCTTAGATTTGGATTTAGATTTATGTTTCTGCGAACCTTTAGAGTTTTCTGCTTTCTCTTTGTTACATCGTTTCTCCTCTTCCTGAACAAAGTGAAGATAATGTTTGTTGAACAACCTAAGAGTCTCCTTGACCTTCGCGAAGTCACTCTTCTCCACCATATTCACCACATTATCTCCACCGGTCGCAACCTGGCTTTCCCTTTGCACGCCCGAACCCTCATTGGCCGTCTTGACACCGACACTAACGCTCTCCGTTCTACACAAGAGATCCCAACATTTTGCTAAAGCACTCATCATATTTGAAGGCAGAGAATGTCGCATTCGCTATAGTATTTTCTTTTCCCATTTCCAGCGATACCAGCTTCCACCTTCACTATCTATCATGTCCTCTCCCTGATGATGGGTTTGATGAAGGTCCTCCTGTGGCCCTCAATGGCCATGTCCCAATCCCCAAAACATTTCGCCTGCTTCAACATCCTCAAATTCTTCGAACCGATGATTAGCGAACTGAAGGACTACCCATTGTAAAGCTCCTTCAAGGAAATCGTTTTGAGGGAAGCCACAGCTGTGCTAGGCCCAATTGAGTTGGTCGTGGCTCCTTTAGCGGGAGAGTGGACGAAAAGAATTGATCGACGTCTTGTCTAGAGAAATCATCAAGTAGAAAACAAGGGATGTTGAAGGTGACCGGAGGAGGAGAGTAAATCCTCCGAAAGTTCCCGTGGGAGAGGGAGAGTGTCGTGAACCTAAAAATTTTCGATCGGTGGAAAATTTTCGGGTTAATGGATTATTGGGTTAATTAGATTAACTAACCTAATATGGACCCTCCCAAGCCCTACCGAATAGCAACTTTAATTTTTGTTTAAATACTTTTAGAATTTAGAATCGCCACTAATCATTTTTGGTAGGTTGATTAGAAACCTAAGTAAATTAACGGGAAAACTAAATTAATTTTACGAACCAAAGATTATGAGTTCGAGAACTTAGTTACACCAGTTAATTAAAACTAATACCCTTTCA